>OY998265.1:44467500-49467500 GCA_963922045.1 Persicaria maculosa | reverse complement strand
TTTTTTGCTTCGGAAATTTGAAGTTGTTGGCCTCTCCCATATCTACCGCGAGGTCAACAGATGTCCGGATCATATCGCTCGTATTTTCCACGACGGCATCACTTGGTAGCCTCTACAGGATAGGAAACTTAGTATTTGCATCCATAAGGATGTCATTGGGTCTTGGATAAATCATATCGCTCGCATTTACCTTTAAATGTGAATTTTATTTATATTTTGAGAGAATCGAAATAAAATATATTTAGATTATATAATCTATCAAACTAATTTTATTGATATCTAGATTATTTATAATATTATATTAACGTATTCTCCGTACACGAGATGAGACCTACACTAGTTTTGTTATAATTAATATTTTTTACTTACATTAAATATTACTTGGAAAATAAACACATTCATTTTGTTATCACATGTATTTTTTATTTTTTCTATATTATTCTACTTGTAATTTTCCCTTAAAACTCATACATGATATTGTGCATATATGACATAATACATTGATAAATCCTTAAAAAAATGCGATATATATCATTGACAATATAAAAATGTACAAAATTGTTGATGAATCATTTAGGTATAGATGACACAAAAAATGTGATATATCCTTTAAATGTTTATCTAGATGTTTATGCTCGAATATCACTGGAAAATGTATATATGTAATTAATCACTAATTACTCACATTAATCCTCATATAAACAGGTAAATATGTAATTAATCACCACATTTAAACCAATAAAATGACCGTTATCTTTTTTCCCACCCCAAATAACTCACATTAACACCCCATTAATCACCACATCAACAGCTACAGATTGCAAATTATGGGAAATGCAAATTCATATGAACCTCTGACCGTTGCATTGCACCTTTGCCCTAATCTTCAACATCGTGTAACACCCAACTCTACTCACTACTAATCACAAAACGTAACGTCTCTTAAATTGCATTGAAACCCCAATTTTAATTTTAACCACTATTTACAGCTCATTATAACCCCCTTCCAACGGTAAAAATAAAAACAAAAATAACGTTCACCTCGTGACCCTTTATAATCCTCTTGCTATAAAATCCACTCAAACATACACACACTCTCTCATTGCCTTTGTTGCTCTACAATCTTATCAACAGTTTTTTTTCTTGCATTATTTTGAGATTTTGTTGCAATGGGTTCTATGGGTGTTTTGCGTTTGTTTGCGATTCTGGTTGTGTTGTTCGAGATGCTAAGTTTTAGCGAAGGGTACAAGTTTTCGGTAGGCAAACAAGACGGGTGGGTAGTGAAGCCCTCCGAGGAGTACAATCATTGGGCGGAGCGTAATAGGTTCCAAGTCGACGACACCCTAGGTAAGTCGTCGTGTTATATATAGTTTGTTTGTGTTTTCGATATTGATGATGAAAGTTATATGGCTCGTTTTTTTTTTTTTTGTAGTGTTCAAGTACAAGAAAGGCGAGGATTCGGTCCTCGTAGTGACCCGCGACAACTACTTGCATTGCTACACAAAGCAGCCGTTGCAAGTCCTAACCGATGGTGATTCCGAGTTCAAGTTGAATCGATCAGGGCCCTTTTATTTCATCAGTGGGAATGAGGATCATTGCAAGCAAGGGCAAAGGATAATCGTCGTGGTATTGGCAGATAGGCGTCGTCGGTCTCCTCCTCCTAGTCCATCCCAACCGGCCCCTCCTCCTGAGTCTTCGTCGTCGTCGTCTCCTAGTGTAGCCCCATCATCAACCCCGGCCTCTCCTCCTGAGGCTGTGCCTCCAGAGAGCGGGGAGGGTGTGAGCCCTTCGCCTTCAGAGTCCGATAGTGCTCCGAGTCCTGCTCCGGCTGCCAAGGCCAATTTCGCGGCTCGTAGGATCGGTGGATCCCTTGGCTTGGCCACATTTTGTTTGGGCATTGTTGGGGCATCTTTGCTTATGAACAACTGATTTGTGTGGTTCAATGTGGTTTGCTTTCTCCCTAGATTAATGTTAATTTCTAGCATAGTCATTCGAGTCGGGTTGTGTCGGTTTATTTATCATCAGTTCATTTGGTTTAACTTTCCAAGTCATTGTAATTTTTTCCTTGTTTGGAAATTAGTGATTTGCTTGTTTTGAGTCATTTGCACAATTTGTTCTGTCCTTGCGTGAAAACATAGTCTTGTTACGACCTAAACTTGTCAATTACAATGCAATGTTTTGGTGTCCATATTCATTTGAGTCCAAATCCTCCTCTTTCCCCGAGTGTTTCGGAGCACAGAACATGCAATTTCAGAGTAAGTTCCTTGGCTCGGACAAGATGTACTTGTTTAGATGTCGCTATTCCTGAATCCAATCGAGATGGAATGACAATTTCTTAGATGTCGCTATCCTCGAGGGATGGATCGATTTCTTCCAGTATCGCGTGCATTATTGGGTCAGAAAATGTGAGGCATTAGGAGAAAACAAAGTGAAAAGAGACATTTGTTATGAGAAGCTTGCAATTTGTTTAGATGCTTTCTTGCAGGTGAGATCATCATAAATGGACCGAGCAAACACTCACATTGATGGGGAAAACAAGGCATCTTTCCAAACCAGGTCCTTTTTTTTTTTCGTTTCAAGGTTCAGGATATGATGGGTTCTGCATCCATACCAGATTACCAGAACTGCATGGTGGATTGCTGAGAACAGAAATGATTCCAAGTTCAAACTACGGCGCTGAACACATCTGAGCTTTTGATCGAATGTGCTACTTGCTGGTGTTGTTCCCTAATATCAAGTAAAAATCGGGCAAAAGTGAATACTTGTGAATCTACATAGCTGCTACCTCCTCTGCATTTTAAACCGGGAAACCGGTTTTGATGGTTGGGCGCTAGAAGGCTGCAAGCAAAGCAACAAACATTTTGTTTAGGGAGTCGAGTTATCTGACTATGGTAAGTGGGTAGACAAAAAGAATAGATGTCAAAATATAAAACCTGAGATGGTGTTGTTTGATTTGGATTTGTTGGTAAATTATCTGTATGCTCTATGATTGAACCAGAGAAAGCCTGAAGTGAACAAGAAAAATGATCAAAACAGGATGGACAATGAGACTTTAAACAAAGCTATCAAAATGCACAATCATCCATTCATCCAGAAAACATACCTTTAGAGTATCTGTGATTGGTCTAGAAGTCCCAGAACCAGCCTCAGGGGTGGCCGTTTTCGCTGAAACCTGTGAAAGAAGAGTATATCTCAAAAGTTTTACAAAAGAGATGACAACACATGACTAGTCAACGTGGTTGTACAATTGCAATCAGTACGATTTATAAATTGAATGTTCACCCATAGGCAAGCTCGCAATACATTGAAACCGAGGTGAAACAACTCACAAAACTAAAGCCATCAAGATATATGAAAATAGCTAAATAGCAAAAACAGAAATTAGCACAGGCAACTGATTGCACCCTTTTTCATCATCAATAGAAGCTTTCTTCCCTACCTATGTCTGGTACTCTCTGGTTTGGTCATATTATTATCATCCCTCGAACTATTAAAACTAAACTCAAAAGCCCGTGAACAAAAGTCGTCCAGAAAATGTTATTACCCCTAATCAAGTAATTTAGAGCTGTTATCTCGAGTCTAATGCATTCTTCAGTACAAATCCATGCAGTTTAAAAACCCAATTAGGGTAATCATATCATTCTAACTTCTAAGATACAACTAGTGAAGATTCATGTTTGGTGTTGCCCAAAAGTGAAGGGGCCATCCTTTACCACTTCCCAAAAAAGCAGCTCAAAGTAAATGGCTCTGTACACTGTGACCTCGAGCAATTAATAACATAGGCTAGACAAGACTTACATGTGAACTATCAAGCAATATTTATGTAACAACTAATGAAAGAGCAGAAGACCAACTTTTAACTTGCACCTAAACTTGCAAATTCTAGACTGAGTGGTATGTGCACTCATGCAGAGGGTGCAGACAATATTCTGGACAGAAATCTAAATTTGCTGATTTTAGCAGCAAGTGCATGTTTGAGTAAATATTCAGACATGGAAGAGATGGATGTTGCTGGAACTACCTTTTGGTTTGATTTAGGGACAGTCTGAATCCCCACATTCACTTCGGAAGCTGTATGTGTTTCAGTAGATCTCTCCTTCACACTATGCAGTGAATCTTTCTTGATAGGGGATTCTCCTAATGCAAGAAAAAGAGAATAATAAAATAAAATATTAGTATTCAGTTAGAAAGAAACCTGATGGAAAATCAAAACATATCACAAATTTAGTAGCCAAGTAGAGATTTCTATGGGCTTAGATGTTGCCAGAACTACCTTTAGGTTTGATAACACCTTTCAATGACGACTGCCCGCCCAAACTCCCCATCTAGATTCAGAAATTTCAAGAAAGAAAAAATAGAAGGATCAACAATAGGAAACTGAAACAATTATCATATTCGTGAATCGTGATGCCAAACCAAAAATAATTCCAAACATTCAATTTACCTTCAATTTTTCTGCAACCTTCTCTTGGCAGTTATAAATTGGATCTTCAGAACCCTGTAATCCACAGAGAAGCGACTGACGTTTACCCAAACTCTTTGACTATCAATCCTCTCTGGTCTTCCCAGGAAATAGGTATTCTCAAATCACCAACTTACCCATTCGTTGAGACCTTTAATTCTCTGTGCAAGTTCCTCGTCATTAGCATCATCATCGTCAACCTCTACAGAAGCAGCAGCAGCGGCTTCTTTTTCTTCTTCTCTCTCAAGCTCGTCTAGCCTTGCCATCATTTTAGCAAATTCTTTGTCTTCATCTCCCTTAAGTTCTTCCATTCCGGTCTTAATTCGAGCATCTTCTTCGTCATCATTGGCTACATTTGTCATGCTCTGTGGTCTGGAACTACTGTATTTATCAGGTTTTCCAAAACCTGAAATTCATGCATGTAGCAGATTGTCAAATATGAAGAATAAGGAGTAAAAGTTTTCATAAATGCAAATCCAACTCTAGGGGCTGCACTAACCATGTCAGAGAGCAAATTAGGGGCTGCATCAACTCAAAACAACCCCAAGTTTTGAGGGGCTACATGATTGGGGTGTAACCTAAGTTGTCTTCTTTCCCCTTCATTTTGTTATTTTGTTTAGTTTGATATTGTCAGTTTGTCACCTTCTGTAACTAGCTAGGAATCTTTGTATACCTTTTGCTTTTAGATACAACAAGAAATAGATACCACAAGAATTATATCCAAAAGAGAAGTTGTAATTAGAAGCAACTTTTGTCCATATAGCCAGCCATGTCCGCACATAAATGCACAGAGAAAGGCCATAAAAACTGTATATGGCTCAATAAACAATATGCTGAAGGAAATTCAGATGCTGTTGAAGAAAATTAATGTGAAGATCTATAGGGGCAAAACAAATAATGTCCATCTGAAATCTGAAAAGCAAAATTATTATATAAAAGAAAAATACTGGAGCAGGAACCTGCCTATTTTTTGTGTATTCTCCTGGGGATCTTCCTCAAAGTACTCTTCCCTAATCTCTAAAAGGCCCTCCTGTGTTCACCGTCCAAACATATACATATGAATAATGAAGGTACAGAGAAGAGAAGTAATAGGAATTAATCCAACCATAGCCAAAAGCACAACAGCCAGTTCAACAGTCATAAACTCACCTCGCCTTCAGCAGCTGTAGAATTGAAAAATGATTCCTCGAGTCTAAGATCCTTTATCATGCCCTTCAAAGCATCAACTTGAGAATCCAATGCTTTTCCTCTCCTCTTCAGAATTTCAACGGTTTGCTTGGATGTTCTTTCGGCATGGTAACCTTCACCTAGAAGAACCTAACGCCATCCAAATAAGTAAATAACCTCCTCCTTTTAAATGCTTATGAAACACCAAGGATCCAAAACCAAAGTGTAGGTAACACTGCTACTCCCGCGTTTTATATAAACACAATCTAGCCAGCTTTTGCATTCCCACACCTTAAGCTCCTAAACAGATTATATGGATTCAATGGATTCAAGTTGTCATACTTTGAATTTTCCCTCCAATTTACATACTGCAGCAGTTCAAATGCAACCATAACGGCATAACATACTGATAATCTATCAAATTTGAAGTTGGCAATCGAACCATCAGTCTGTAAATTGCATAAAAGTATAAATTATCATAAGAGAAACACATCAAAAGTGAAAAATTGCAGTTACCAAGAACTCATTGGTGTGAATCAAACGACCAGGAAAGAAAGCAGCTTTCCCAAACGGAACCTGCGCAGAACAAAAATCCCAAAGAAATTCAACTCCAAAAGTAAGCAATTTGACAGAACATGAAGAATTGGATAAATAAAGGAGCGCGGGAGAACCATGATATCGTGTTGAAGTTCATCAGGGAGGCGCTTGACGAGGTTGATGAGGTTACTGTTTTCTGCGACAAAGCGGTTGAGGTGGCTGAGTTCGCCTTCCTTATCAGCGATCGCTTCCGCCACCTTCATCGCGGCCTTCCGAGCTTCTTCAGGAGGAAGCACGGAAGACAGAGGTGTGACAGTTCCCTTCATCATCTCTCCTCCTATCTTGACGGCGAATTCCACAATATCAGTCCAAAACCCTAACCCTCTGTGAAAGAACCAAAATTCGCAGCAGCAGCAGCAGCCAAATGTAAGCACCGCCAAGCACGGCGAAACTAACCCTACAGTCGTAAGAATTTGTTGAAGTACGGCCGGCGAGTGATGACGCCTTGCGCGCAGTAGCCGGAGTTCACACTTTCGTCTTCTCCGGCCAACCAGCTATTTGCGGAAGCCCCTTCGTACGGTGCTTGTTTGAGGCTTCGAGAGTTCGAGTTGAGCTTGTAGGCGGTTTAATAAAAGGGCATTTTAGGGATTTCAGAAGAGCATTTGCCAAAAATAAAATAAAACAAAATTTCCGTTGCCGGGACTTGAACCCGGGTCTCTCGGGTGAGAGCCGAGTATCCTAACCACCTAGACTACAACGGATTGATGTTCTAATTGAAATGTTAAAACATTAAATACTTTTTGAGTTAGGGCTCCTTAGAGAAAGTGTCCAAAGTTTCTAGTTTCCACCTTTACTTGTGATAGGACAGGGCATGTATTGTAATGGGGTTGTGCTAATAGAGTGTGTTTGTTTCAAGTACCAATAATCGATTTCCTATTATGGAAATCGATGCCTATTATTTGGTTACATATAAAATTCGGGGTTGTTGTACTCTTTTTGGAGTTGGGTTTAAATTTCATTAATTAGTTTGAGTAAAGATAGAGTGATAAGAAAACAGTGATAAGATGGTGATCAAGGCGGAGTTTAAAGGGTGAGTGAGAAGAATGAGTGGTCTGACAACAAGAATGAAGGATTTTGGTGGTGCTAGTGATGATTCACGAAGTGGGCAAAATGAGAGGACTATCAATTGAGCGAGGGGCAAGGTGAAGAGTAATTAGTATTGAAATGAAAGTGGGCGAGGAAGCTAGGAGAAGCGAACATCAAAGAAATGAAGAAAAACGTCGATGGAATAGGCTAGTTTGGTTTTGTATTAAAAATAATTTATAAAAACATGTCTAATTAAAGACCTTCATTCATTTGATACCCACAGCCGGCCCAAAAACGCTCTCTTCCAAAAACCCTAAACTTTAAACCGCCTCTTCTAACCCGTTCCTTTCTTGTTTCTCCACCATCCCGCCGCCGCCTCCTCTGGTCCTCCGTCTGCCTTAGCGGCTGCCCCTCCGGCAACCTTTCACATATCCAATCTTCGCTATCCCCTGCCGCCTTCGCCTCTAGCCTCGCTGACCTGTTCTCAGCCTAAACCCGCCTCCATGACCGACCAACCTTCAGATCCGACCTTGGTGATCACCAGCAGCGTCGATGGGTTGAGGCGTCTTGACCACTTGGCCACTGGTGTCTCCCCTTGTCCCGGCGATTCCCTCCTCAAAGATACCCACTATCATAACCCTAACCGTCGTTGCCATTACTCCTCTCAATCTTGGTCTATTTTGCTCTTCAGATCCAAACCCCCTTTTAAACATATTCACTCCCTTATCTCTAATTCTAAGGGAGATGAGGAAATTTCTAGATTCATTCCAAACAAATCTAGTAAACACATCAAGAAAAGAGGGAAAACTTGGAAAAGGAGATGGAAAATCAAGGAACGGAGCTTCTCCTTCCTCGTGCACCCTCTGCACGGTTTTTGTGGCAGCCTCGTGAATCCCCGTCTCCTTCCCTGTTCTCTCCTCCGGCGACAGTGTCTCCTCAAGCCAGCCGCTCAACCGTGCCATCTACGCCTCTCCCCTCGGCTGCAGATGGCTTGGCCCTGCCGACTGCCTTGGCTGACAACACAATCTGTTGGTGGTCGGAAGAGCAGCACAAGCAATCCAATTTCTTTTCAGGTTCTTTTCTTCCTTCCTCAAAATATGCTTTTTTGCAATCTTAAACTCAGATCTTCAAATTTGATATTTCGGTACAAACCTTTTAACCCAAACTTTTTTTATGATATAACTTCTGGTATCAACATGCCCTTTCTTCGGCAACTATTTTTGGAGGATCTCACTCATGCTGGCCGACCTTTCAAAAATAAGACAAAATCACAATCCAATTACAAATATGAAGAATCTTATGGCTTCTAGATAGCATCAATGTTTCCGAGTTGGCTCTTGATCTGCGGGGTCGGCTCCTACTCTCAAAATTGTAAGCGTCTCACTCTGGTAAGCAAACAGTTCTTGTTACTCTTTGACTCAGTGTGGCCTAACAGCCAAGGCAATAATCTTCTTGATATGCTAAAATTGAATAAAGCTTGTTTGATGGAAATCAATATCTGTTCTTTGACTTCTGAATGGAATTGCGTTAGAACTCAATTGAGGCTTAACAGCCAGAGTGACAATATAAAGCTTAACAGCATTAACACCCTTTTATGGTCTTGGAACCAGATCATTATGATCTGGTATATCCCAACAGATCTGAAATCCAAATCTACTCTCCTAAAAAGATTGATTTCAAATGGTTTAAAACATTTACTTGCCACTTTTCTCATTTTGAGAAACTGTCAAAAATCTTGACTACTTCTTTAATTTCGATATTAATCAAAACTCATTATAAACTGACAGATATATGCATACAAAATTCATCCTTAAACAGCCAAGGTATTTACTATATCAATCAACAAAGTAATACAGTTGGTAAGAATTCATGTTTTCTTCAAGCTATTATCCAGATTTTTTTCAATTTTAGATACTGCAACTGCTATCGGTTTTGGTGGAGTACGACTGTCATCCATGGCTGTTACGAATTTCCTTCCAAAAGTTTGCGAGATTGCTTTCTGCTTCTGAATTGTAATCGCCTGAACCGAAGCCACTCTGCTGCTGCTCAGATTGCCGATTCTTTTAGGGTGTGTGTGTGTGTTTCGGATGGCCTGAACCGAAGCCACTTGACTGTTCAATTGGATATCTTATGTAAGGTCTTGTTATGTACTATAGCTAGGGGCTTTGTTTGGTTCGTCCATGCTTGTAATTTCTTTCCTCGTAAATACTATATGTATAATTATCTATTAACAAATCTGGTATCCAAATCCGAGAGCTATCAAACATATTGGACCACATATGGGCTTAACAGCAAAAATTTTGGGGCAACACCCATCTTTATCAATCTTATATACATTAAATATCATCACAAAAATCAGATTTGGAAATTTTGGGAACATCCAAATAGAAATAACAATAAATCCTTTGAATTAAAACCCACTTCTAACTCCTATACTCAAAAAAACATGACAAAAAAAGAAATTCCAAAATGTCTCACTTATAGCAATTATACTTACTTACTAAATAAAAGAAACCATAAAACCAAAATTATACCAGGGCATAAATATAATAAATCAAGATCAAAAAATTCTTTTCTCAAAAAATTAGATCTACCAAATACTTATTATAAAAAAATAGTAATAACACCCACTCCATAAAATTACATCAATTAAAATCATCAAAACAAATATTTCGAATCAATGACCACTTAATTACTAAAAAGGAATACCAAAAAATATCAAAATTGCTTAAAAAGCGGGTACATATAAAACTCTTTATTAAATGACAAACATAGGATATTGGAACATTAAACGCATCAGAAAACCTAATATCTGGCAAGACTTAGCCTACATCCAAAAGAGAAATAATTTAGGCATCCTTGCCCTATCTGAAACTAAAACAACAAACGCACCCATGGAAAATCTATATAAAAAATCTGGATTTAATAAGGCCCACCATATCGCATCAGATGGATCAAAAGGAGGAATGTGGATCCTTTTTAAAACCTCTGAATTTACAGACAATTTAGAAGAAATAACTAGATCAGATAATTATATAATGTACCTGGCAAATATTAACAACTTTAGATTTATTCTTAATTTTATTTATGCACCGTCAAATCAAAGTGATAAAAATAGCTTTTGGGATAAAATAATCACAACAACACGACAATTTACATATCCATCCCTACTAATGGGAGACTTCAATGAAATAGAATCATCAAATGACAAAATAGGTGGAATAAACCCACAAAATAATAGATTTACCCGTATTCAACAAATTAATGAAGAACTAGACATTCATATTGTCCCCTATACTGGCAGTGCAGTTACCTGGAGAAAAAGACAAACCCCTATTGACAATATCTATGAATGTCTAGATAGAGTCATGATCCATACAGACATCTCTAAACAATTCCCCAACTTAAATGTACATAACCATCCTTTTACAAGCTCAGATCATTCCCTAATATCTATCTCAATAGGAACAAAATCAATCAGAGCAGGATCACCCTTTAAATTTGAAATGGCCTGGACAAACAATGAAAATTATAACAAACTTGTCAAATCAACCTGGGAAAATAAACTTAGTGGATCATTCATGTTTACACTACTACAAAAACAGAAGCTGCTCAAGAAAAATACAAAAATTTGGTGCAAATCACATCCAAATAATAATCTTAGACAGTTAAAAGACATTGAAGATCAACTCTTATTGTTACAAACCCAACAAATTACTGGAAACTATGATGATACTATAACAAACAAAAGACTAAGACTTCTAAATAAACGTGAAGCACTCATGAACTTTAATAATATCTTCTGGAAACAAAGAGCTAAATCTAACTTCCTTAAATTTGGAGACAGGAATACCAAATACTACCAATCAATCTCTAAAATTAGGAATTCTAAAAACATCACCCGAAATTTTACAAATAAAAACGACTTAGTCATTAAAGACGAAAAACAAATCAGAGATGAAATAACGAATGAATTGGCTGAAAGATTCATTTCAAATAAACAAACAAACAATAAATATTTCCCAGACTTAATAAAACACACAATAACTGACTCAGAAAACTTAACCCTAACTCAACCATTCACAGATAAAGAAATCAAGGACACTTTATTCTCAATGAAAGAAGATAAATCTCCTGGCCCTGATGGATTCCCCCCAGAATTCTATAAAAAATACTGGAACATTGTAGGAAGCCTGCTCTGCAAAGCTATCAAATCATTTTTTCATTCTGGCATTCTTCTTAACGAAGTAAACACAACATTCATTGCACTCATTCCAAAAATCGATAACCCCACCAATATTAACCATTATCTTCCCATTAGCCTCTGCAACACCATCTATAAAATTATATCAAAGCTCCTAGCTAACCGCTTAAAACCAATTTTACCTCGCATTATCAACCCCTTTCAAGGAGCTTTTGTTCAGGGTAGAAATATTCAGGATAACATCCTAATAGCCCACGAAGTCTTCCACTCCTTCCATAACAAAAAAGGGAAATATGGATGGATGGCAATTAAACTAGACATGGAAAAAGCCTATGATAAAATCAATTTGGACTACATACGCATCGTTCTGACTAAATTCGGATTTCATCAAAAATGGATAAACTGGACTATGACATGTCTAACTAAAACTAACTTTTCTGTCCTAGTCAATAACTTACCTGGGAAAACATTCCAAACTTCTCAAGGTATACGACAGGGAGACCCCCTTGCACCATATATTTTTGTTATAGTTATGGAACTTCTAGCCAGAATGATACAACAAGAATCACTAGAAGTTGATCCGCTAATTGGAATCAAACTGACAAATAACAGTAATCCTATCCCTTTTCTCTCCTTTGCAGACGACACACTCATTTTTGGAAAAGCGAATGACCTAAGTCTCCACACAATAAAAAACCTTTTAAACAACTTCTGCAACATATCAGGCCTTTCCATAAATTACGATAAAAGCTCCTTACAAGTCTCTAAAAACATTTCCATTCAAAAAGCACAAAGTCTTGCTCAACAACTAAATATCCCTGTAACTAAAACACTAGAAAAATATCTAGGAATACCACTCATCAGCGGCAGAGTGAACAACAATGTCTTTGACGATGCCATCACAAACCTAAAAAAACAACTATCAAAATGGAAATCGAACACCCTATCTCAAGCAGGAAGATCTGTTCTCATTCAAGCCAACCTCAATTCTAAAACCAATTATCTTATGCAATCCTTTCTTCTTCCAAAAGGAATTCTTGACAAAATTGACCAAATCAACAAAAACTTCTTCTGGAACAAACTTCAATCTGACAACTATCACCCACTAATTAGCTGGGAACGATTATGTACCCCAAAAAGGGATGGTGGGCTAGGCTTTAAAACAGCTGAACAAATCAACCTGGGCATGCAAATGAAACTTCTTTGGAGGATAATAGCAAACCCTGACAATATCTGGTCAAAGGTCATCACTGAAAAATACCTATCAAAAGAACCATTAATGGAAAGAACGAAAAACAAAACCTCATGGCAATTTGGACGACTCTTAAACATTAGAGATACCTTTTCCAAAGGCTTACTTTGGCTAGTAGGTAATGGAAAAACCATTAATGTCTGGTCAGACATCTGGATAAACGCTCAGAAACTTGAAATGTTTAGAAATAACCATAATCCTAACCTAAAAGTCCGTGAATTATTCACAAACTCAAACAAATGGGATACTAAAAAACTAAACGACATATTCCCACCACACATTACTGAAATGATATCCAACATTTACATCCCCAGAATTGATATCTCAGACAGACTAATCTGGATCTACAACAAAAATGGAACTTTTTCAGTAAAATCTACCTCTTCTCTCTTTAACACAAGAAACAACTATAATAGTTCTGAAGACTGGATTTGGAAATTAAATATCGCTCCAAATATCAAAAATTTCATTTGGAAAACTATATTAGATATCCTACCTACCGCTGAGCGCCTAAACAGATACATAAATAGGGTACCCAGTATCTGCTCTCTGTGCAACTATCAACCAGAGGACGCAAATCATTTATTCTTTAACTGTCAAATCACCAGATCGCTAATCCAAAATTTGGGTATTACATTACACAAAACCTTTAATATCCCCAACATAACTAATAACATCTCTGAAAACATCTTAAATATTAAGAGCCAAAATATATACTTCACAGACCTCTGCCATCTATGGCACTCAATCTGGGAACTTCGAAATAAAATCATTTTTCAAAAAAATTCTAACACTAATATAGCATATACTCTCACTCAAACTATTGATAAAATTCTCTACTGGAAAAAAGAAGATTCAATAAAAAAAGTCTCCTAAGCATACTAGGCCCCGTCAAAAACTAAACTGGAAATATCCACCCAAAAATGTTGTAAAAATAAATGTTGATGTCTCTGTCAAAAATGGAATACAATCTCAGATTGGTTGTATAGCTAGAAACAATCTAGGACAAATAATTAGAATACATAAATGTAATGGTAAAACTTTCTCTGTTATCCAAACAGAGTGCTTTGCGATACTTGCAGGTATAAGACTGGCAGTAGAACTTGGTATACAGAGAGCAATCATCGAAGGCGACTGTGAAGTCATCATCAATGCCATCAACCAGAAAATTAGCCCTCCATGGGAGATTACACAAATAGTAGAAGAGATTCAAATTCTAAGTAAAGACTTTGAACTCATCAAATTCCAACATTGCTACAGAGAGGCGAATAGTGCAGCAGACTTTATCGCAAAATCTCAACTGAGTTGTAACTCTATCCTTAACTATAGCTGTAATTTCCAAAACATCATCATGCTTGATGATCATGGATACTTAGAAGTATCTTGCCTACTGTAAAAAAAAAATAATAAAAAAAAAACATGTCTAATTAGAAGTTAAAGAGTAGTTGTCTTTTTTTTTTTTTTTTGAATAAAAGAGGTAGTTGTCTTTATCATCATTAATTATTGAAAGGTTCTTGAAACTCATAATGAAATCCTACATAGGAATGAAATTCCGTTGCCAATATTTGTCATATTCAATCCAACACATTATATCTCGGCAAACCAATTAATTCGTAACTAAAACCGAACGTCGCAATTTCATACCAATTCCCTAAACCTCTCTTAAAAATAATAATAATAATAATAAACTATATCGGATAGGGACAATGAGTGACCATTTAATTTAATAATTCAAGGAAATCACAAAGGTTTTAGTCGTGCCATAACTTTTGATCGATATATTTAAGGACTTGGTAGTTGGTAGACTAATAAAACATTATATATATATATATATATATATATATATATATATAGATATACTTATATAGGCTACCATGGTAGAGGATATCAGAGGCTGCCATGACAACGAAGATATATATATATATATATATATATATATATATATATATATATATATATATATATATATATATATATATATATATATATATATATATATATATATATATATATATATATATATATATTCTGAATTTAATTCAACTATTGGCATCTGAAGTTGGACCATTCTTTTATTTTCCCTTTAAATTCAAATGTTTAAGCAGCCATATGGGGAAATACAATTACTCCGTATGTGATTAATATTACCTTTAATAATGGAGTACTACATTTCAAAGTAAACGCTCCAGAGAATTAATCAAAATTAAATCGATCACAGGAAATTCTAGACTAATTAGACCAAAAAAAAGGGAAATTCTAGACTAATCTCCAGAGAAATTTCTTTTAACAAAATTACTCATTTATTACTCGTTAAACGGTATCTATCTACTATATATGGAGTACTTTATATTTATACACTTTTCTTATCAAACATTAAAATTTTCTCAAAAATCATTTTTGGGATATTAATTCATTTCATATATAACATTTTAGTGTGAAAACCATGGCAACCTACTTTCTTAATATATTGATTTTTTTAATGTGACTTCTTCATAATCTCGAAAATCTTGAAAAATATCAAATATTTATAAAAAAACCTACAAGAGTTATGATTCACTGAAACTGGTCCTGGTAAGATGTTAGATCCCCTAAAAACAATAATATAAGATTCAATTCTTAACTTTGTGAAGGAATTAATTAGGTTGAAAAGAGTCGCCCTTATTTAAAACCTCTATACCCAAACTTAGACTAATGGACATGTTACGGCTTCGTATGAGTCAAATAAACTCCAAATTATTTGGAATTTATTTACATTTTCGAGAAAAATACATTTATAAAAACTTTTAAATTATAAAGATAAAAACTAATTTAATTCACTTTTTAAACTTCAGTTAGATTATAAATCATTGATTAAATATTAAGAAAAAAATTCTCACATAAATTCCATAACATTTAAAAAAGAAGATTATATAAGAAATGCTAACTATACATAGTTTAAACATAATATTTTACAAAAATAAAATAAAATAAAATAGATTTTTAAAAAAGATAAAATAATCTATATCTATATAATACCTTAATTTAGAAGATTTTGATGATGTGTCAACACCTCCTTAATTTAAGGTTTTTCAACTAATCACAATTTTTCTTTTATTATTTCTTTTTCTTTTTTCTCTTAATCTCTTTCATACATTTAATTTTGGGGGAATTGTGCTATAGGCCATAATTAGGGCCTTTATTAGGAAAATGTCCACCCTTCCTCCCAAATTGGCAAAATGTCCACCTTCCTTCCCTTGCCCCCTTTGCCCCTTTGCCCCCCCCACGCGCGCCCCCTGTGCCCCCCTCCTATTTCAGCACATTTGGTTTCAGCAAACCCTATTTCAGCGTTTTTTTTTTCTTTTTGCGCGTTGCTGAAACCAAAGTTGCTGAAATCAAAGTTGCTGAAACCAAAGTTGTTGAAACCGAAGTTGCTGAAATTGTTGAAATTAGTTTTTTTTTTTCGCGCGTTGCTGAAACCTAAGTTGCTGAAATCGGAGTTGCTGAAACTAGGGTTGCTGAAACCGGAGTTGCTTAAATTGTTGTTGCAATTGCTGAAATTAGTTTTTTATTTTTTCGCGTCAACGCTTCGACATCGGAGTTGCTGAAACTGGAATTTCTTTTTTTCTTCTTTTTTTTTCACGCGTTGTTGAAACCGAATTTGCTGAAATCGGAGTTGTTGAAACCAGGGATGCTGAAACCGGAGTTTCTTTTTATGATTCAACGTTTTTTTTTCGCGTTGCTGAAACTGAAGTTGCTGAAACCGGAGTTACTTTTTTTTTCTTTTTTTTTTCGCGTCACCACTTCGACATCGGATTTGCTGAAATCGGAGTTGCTGAAACCGTGTTGTTGAAACCGGAGTTGCTTTTTTTTTTCGCGTAACGATTTCGACACCGGAGTTGCTGAAACCGTGTTTTACTTTTTTTTCAAAAAATGCTGAAATGCTAAAAAAAATTTCCAAAAAATGCGGAAATGATGAAATGCTGAAACAACTAGCAATAAGTTCGCGCAATTTCAGCAAGTCATTTCAACAAGGCAGTGATAAACAACTAGCATTAAACAACTAGCAATAAACTAACAGTAGAATCGCTGGAAATATAGATGAATCTACACACATGAAACCACCAAAACAGATCCGGAATTCATCCCAACACCGAATTTCATGCCATAAAATCTCAAACTTGCAAAAAGAAGGGGAAAAAAAGAACAAGACGGATAAAAATAAGAACAGAGGAAAAACTGGTCATGCACATTTGCTCGAAGAATGAATTAATATATACTTTATCCTGATGTTGAAAGCAAGCAAAAGATGACATCTTTCTTGAATAGAATTGCATCAGGTGATGCTCCAATCAAAGGAAGTAAGGTGGCATCCATGGAGACGGTGGAATTCACAACGGAAGTAAGCTTACAATTCACAAATATAATCAGGTGATGCTCCATAAAAAATCCTCTTGATTAGTTATTCACAGATTGAAACTTAAAGTAAGTGTGTGCTAAGTCTACCTTACAGGTGATGCTCCAATCAAAGGAAGTAAGCTGACCAAGGCATCTGTCTGAAACCACAAAAAAGAAGAAGAAGGAAGAACAACAACGGTGGAATAGGAGAAATGAAGATCAAATTCAACACAATCCGATCAGATCTAGAGATCTCAGCCGGAGAAATCTCCACTGTCATCGCCATCACCGGAGATTCAATTCAATTCCATTTTACTCGAATTGAAGATTATGTGGATTCAGTAGATAGATTGACGACCGCACAATCCGCCGGCGGCCTCCGCGAACCTCTCGACCACCGACGTCTTCAGCGGTGCTCATTGGAGACGCCATTGGAGGCAGAGGATGGAGGATGCAGATTCGGCGGAGGACGGAGGATGCAGATTCGGCGGAGGACGGAGGATGCGGATTCGGCGGAGGACGGAGGATGCGGATTCGGCGGCGAAACAGGACCCCGATTTGGTAACTTCATCATCATACTCCTCTTACTGTTAACATCCTCACTCCCCGACGCGTACGGAATCCAGAAGGAGAGAGAGCGCTCCGTCGAGGCAAGGCATGCTCGAGGTCGTCGGGAGTTGCTGAAATCGAGATTGGTCTGTTGGAACCTGTTCAAGCTTTCAAATCTGATGCGAGAACGGGAGAGATTAGGGTTGTGATAGGGGTGGACTTTTCACTAATTTGGAAGGGTGGGTGGACAATTTCTTAATTTGATCCTAAAAAAAGGCCTCTCCAGCAAATTTATTCTTTAATTTTTTCCCTTTTATTTTTTTACCCATTACTAACCATCTATATCTATATCTATATAATACTCCATCAGTTAATTAAAACTTGACGTTTTACTATTTACGCACGTTTTTTGAGGTGTTAAAAACTATATAAAATATTAACTTTTTAAACATATTTTTTAAATAATTTCATACTTGTTACTATTAATTATGAATTTAAAAAAACAAATTTAAAAAAATGTTAATATTTCATATAGTTTTTATCATTCTAAAAAAGCGTGCATGAATAATAAACGACAAGTTTTAATTAACAGAGGGAGTACTTAATTTAGAAGACTTTTGATGATGTGTCAACACCTCCTTAATTTAAGGTTTTTTCAACTAATCACAATTTTTCTCTTATTATTTCTTTTTCTTTTTTCTCTTAATCTCTTTCATACATTTTTATTTTTTCCCTTTTATTTTTTTACCCATTTACTAACCATTGGGTTTAATTCAAAACATTGAATTAAATCTAATGTCTACTTTAATAATAATAATGATGATGATGATGATAATAATAATTATTATAATAATTATAATAATAATTTATATCAATATATAATATCTTAATTTACAAACCTTTTGATAAAGCCTAACTTTATGATAAACATTTTTACCATTTTCTTAAAGATTTGAAGTCTACTTTCATTATGTTATCCTAACTTTTATTAATATTTTATAATATTAATTTTTTATATTATTAAAATTTTATTTATTAAAAATCGCGTCATGGCGCGAGAATGTACTAGTTATTTATAATAAATAAAGATATGATAACATATATGAAAAAAATATTATGGTAATTACATATGATAAGGTCTAAATTTATTTTTAAGTAATAAATCTTATTTTGATTTTTTTAAGAGCACGGATTTTTACATGTTTGGCATAAATTTAATTTTTATTTTGATTAAATGGGGGATTATTGAAAATGTTTTATAAAGATGGATGCTTTTGTGTAATTTTTTTATTATGTGAGTGATTTTGTTAATTTAAGAAACTTATTCCGGATAGAGAGCGCAACTAACATTAAATAAATATTTCGTGAAATATTGTAAGATTATGATATTAAACACAATTACCATCTAGATATCCAGTGCAATTAATCATTTAAAATAAAAACTATATTTTCAACTTGTTGGACGGTAATTAAGGGTCTGAATCAACCAATGACCCCTTGCTATAGTGGTAAGAGAGAGGAATCCCTTGTAAGAGGTCAAGTGTTCAAATCTCATTCTTTACACAAGCCTTCATTAGTCGACAACCTCGAAACCCCACGTTATAAAAATAAATTAAAAAAGGTCTAAATCATCTGTCTCCGATCTTGTCCCTTTTCCTTCTCAAAAAAAAATCTATATTTTTTATTCTTTTAAATTTATTTTTATTTTTAATTAGAGTGTAAAATTAAATGATTTATGAAATCAGAAAAATAGATTTCTTACTACAGTAGTAATAAAAAATAAAAGGAAAAGAAAAGGAGAGTTATGACTTATGTCGAATGCGATATTTGATGATCTCCATTCACATTCACAAAAAAAGGTGAAGTTCACAGGCCAAAGTGGGTATCTGCAACCAGCTTTTGTCACACAATCGATAAAGAGGGCAACAACAACAAGACGAAGCTGCATCAGCAATTGAGGAAAAGCTGAGATAGGGTAGTTTAGTGGAACTCCAAATCCATGGCATGATCATCCAACCCAAAATTAATTCCCCAATTTTATAATAAACCACCTTCACCAACCTCATAATTGCGCTCATAATTTCTGAATCATTTGAACGCTTCAGCCGGTTTAGTGTGCTGTTGTTGTCGGAGAAACTACCCCTTCTTCCCTCCCAACTCCCTCCTTCTATCGGTTGACCTCTCCAAATCAATTTCCGTTGCGTGTTTTGACCTCATTTGAAGCAACCCCCGGTGCTTTATGGGGTTTCTTCAATCCGGGTCTCGTCGGAATCGGTTCAGGTGCGGAAATGGCAATTGGTAGCTGCGCTTTTGGCTTCGGATGGTTGGATTCCAATAGCGGGAACGGGAGATTTGTGTGTTTGGGGCGGATGGGAATTTTAGGGTTTGTGTTCAGGATTTTGATTGGGCTGTTGCTTACGTGTTCTTTGCTCTTCCCACCGGTTGCGAGCTTGCGGCCTTTGAGAGAGCGAGCTCGATCGTCCTGGGGCGATGAGGTTACGTTTTCTGAAAGCTAGATTTTTTATTTTGTTGTTGTTGATGTGATTGTTCAAATTTGGGTCTTTTCTTGGTTTTTGGTACTGTTAATTTCTTCATGTTTGTGTTATGGAGTATGAGCTTTTCCTAAAATCTTCATCTTGTTCTTCAAATTTGGGTGCTTTTTTGGTTCCGGGTGTAATTTTCAGTCTGAATTATGCCTTTTGTTCATGACATCTGCCTTCTTATTTTTCAATTGAAGTAGATTATGTAGTCAATAGTTGAGAAACCATTTTTCGGGTGCAGTTTCATCTGCTTGATCTTTTTTCCCCTTGAATGTTGCTTGAATTAATTTTGAATTTAACATGCATTTGTGAAAGGGTGGATTTGAAGATTGGAATAGAGAGATATCAGAGGAACCTGTGAGCTGGATTAAATAGGAGGTTTAAGTTCAAAGTTTTGAACTTTAGTAGCTATCACAATGTTGTGTTCTTGAAAGCACAAATATATTATTTAGAAAAAAGAGAAAAGTTGGTGGTTTCTTGTTGGTAATATATTGTCATGTATTGAGCATGATACTTATCAGTCAGAATGGGGGACTTCACGTTTAATTCCCGATGAAATGAAGAGATGATACATTGCTCATAACCCAGCTAGAAGTTGCTGCTATTTGATTTTGAATGAACATATTTTTCTCACCTGCTGAAATTGCTTCTTGCACTCTTGCAGTGGCTGTTTGTTCGGAAAGACGATGGTCATTTGGATTCTTTTTCTGATTGGAACATAACAGGAACCTACAAAGGTTTGTAACTTCGAAGTTGCACGCTTTTGATATGCAAGACTTATAATCCCTTAGACTGACACTTCAAAGACATGCTTCTGAATAGATGCTATTTTGAATCATATTCATAACTAGTATTTTTTTATGGTTTATTGAAAAAGTTCCAATAGCTTTCAGCAACCATCTCGCACAATCAGGCAGTTACGGCCTCCATTTTCTGGGAGTATCTGGACAAAACTGTTTTTTATAATAAAAATGCTGATGAATATGTAAAATTATCTTTTTATCCTAAGAAAACTATGAAGATTTTTTTCAAGAGAGACAGGTTTCATGGCAAATATCAATGTGGCATTGTTTAGTTGATGGACGTTATTATTTTTTATTTTTTCAGTTATTGAAGTTTTTATTAGCTTTTTATAAGTAGGGTAACTTTCAGAAGTTTAGTTTAAAACCTTGGATACCTCATCGATAGTAAACGTCAACACGCTTCACTAAATCCTTTCTTTATTGTTAATAAAATCCTGCATACACAATGTAAAGTCCATCCATAACCTTGTCAAAGATGTAGAAGTACATGTCATGTATTGCCCCGACGTTTAGGGAAATAACATTGTGATAGTGTCTCATAGAGTATATTAATATCTAGCTTAGCTCTTTCTCCCAAGCATGTGTTTATATTTTTAAATGCAGGTAATTGGAGGTTTCTGGATTCATCAAATAAGTCATCTACAAAGTTCCCTTACTTTAAGAAATCCAGTGGCAACTCTATCCTTGAGTTGTTCAGCTCTCCAACAAAGATAGCTGGTGTACACTATGTTCAGGTAGAATACTTCATCTTTGTTATAAGAAAAAAATTATACTTGTTTTGCATTATCATTCATTTTTTCAAGGATATCTTCTATACAATGTAACGTATGGAACTGATCACATCATGTATCTTGCAACTGCAAGAAGTCAGAAAAATGAGAAAGTTCTTTCCATGCTGCATATCTTAGACATTTGACTTGCCCTTTGTACTTTCTTGTAGATCTTCTACCTAATATATCATTAGGGGTTGTAACTGAGATGGCTTAGGGATAAAGCTCATTGAAGATAGACTAGGGATGAATGTCAGCTTATATATAGGAGTCATCTGATTCTAATGAATGACGCTGGAGATTCAAGTGTTTCTTGTCTAAGAAATCAGAATTTCTACATTACAAGTTATTCTTTGCAATATATCATCCAGCTTCCTATTTTATGTTTGAAACCTTGCTACATGGTAATTGTGGAATTACAAGTTCAAATATCTAGTCACAGGAGTAATCTTATTTTGATATTGTCATATTAATGTCCTTCTCAACTTCAAAATTTTCTTGATATCTCTTCTTCCTAATTTTCCTTTTGCAAATCTTTTGCATCAATTCAGGGTGTAATTATTTTCCATGATGTATTTGATGATAAAGAAGAAGTCAGTGGTGCTCAAATCCGGGTTGAAGGCGTGTATATATGGCCTTTTAGGCAGCTTCGATTGGTAGCCAACAGGTACTCCTGCATAAGATTTTTTCTCCCCAATTTGTTTGCATTGAATTCCTTCTTTGCTTTTAATTTTGGGAATGACACCTGTGCAGTGGGAAAGACGGAGAATCAGGCCTAGATGATGATTATTTTTTATCAAATCCCTATCACATGGTAACTTTATTTCTTGCTACCTCATGAAGAATATACATCTTATTAAGTGGATGTTTTCAAGCATATTTGAGGATTTTGCATAGGAAACTAAATGTGTTATAGAGAGATGACTTTTTTGTCTGTATGGTCTTTGGTGTGTAGTATCTAGATTTCATTCTCATGGAAACTTCATGGGTTCCGAAAATATTCCTAACTGGGAAGGATCACTCTTCATTGACGAGACAAATTAATGGAGATAATGATCAGACTCACACAACAAACTTAGGCAACCCTAGGAATCCTTGTGTTCAAATGTTCCAGTAAGTCCACCAAGAGTGGGAAAACTCTCTGGCCTTCGGCAAATGCCTTACAGTTTTCTTAGAAAGAAGACTCTATTACAATGGGCCAGGGTATTATATATATCCCGAACCCACCATCAACCACTCACTCCCACTCTAGCACAATCACCTCGCAGCGCTAACAGCTTAGTTAACTTCCCCCCACGGGCCCAGCCTCCAATGCCTGCTCTTCCTCTCTGTTATCTTTAGCTGAATCCTTGTTCGAACACAAATACATATCATTACTGAAATTCTCCAATATATACTAATTTGGAGAATAACATTGCATTTCTTGCATGCTACTTTGCAGCTCGGAGCTTTCTCGTCACAAGTTTTCCTAGATTCTCCTCGGGAAAGAATTTTGAAGAAGAAACACAGTACCAACTTTATTGACTTCTATAAAGAATTTCTTGCTATTTGATAGCGGTGTTTCTGATATCATTCTATTATTGTGCAGCACCTATGTACGACATGGAAAAACATTGCAACATTGAAATTGCAGCCCGGGTTTCACACGTTGCATCCTTCAGAAGTGGTATATGCTTGAGACTGCTTACCTACATGTCCTTATCTTTACTTCGTCCGTTCTTTTCGGTGAAAAGCAAATCTGAAGATGCAACGATTGCAAATTAGACAATTGGCCTTTCAAAGGACTATAATATGGAAAAATGAGTAGTTTGATTGCAGCTTCAGTCAGTAGAAATTCTTAATAACTTGTTTTCTGTCAAGTTTGCGGTTATCATTGTGTAATGCATTATCTAATGTTCAAACTTGTCACCTGGTCTTAGACGGAGAGCGGGATCGATATCACATAGAAGGCTCTTTGGAATCACCATCTACAGATGATGATGGGGATTGCTTTTCCCCACTACTCTTAAATGCTACATCTGTTGATGTCGAGGCCTATTACAACAAAGCGGTCAATTACACTTTGATGGTCACCTTTGTATCCTTTTTCCAAGACTTAGGCATTGTTGATTGTGTTATTCATAAATGGCAATTGAGTGAATTCCTTGACAGCATCACTATTAGGTCTCTTTCCTTCAAGTTCTTCTTTTGATTCGACAAATGGAGCATGGCAACACACAATCTGTAAGAACAACCTGCTTTTTTCGTAATTCTTAGTGTTTGATTGTTTATTGATTCTGAATTTCTATTCGGCCAATATTGTTAGGGGGCTGCCAAAGTTTCGATTATGATGATCGGTCAACAGGCTATCATGGATGCTTATCTTTGCCTTCTTCATTTGACTGCTGGGATACTTGTTGGTAAGCTTCTGAAATGTCATAAAGATTTCAAGCTTTGTGAGTTTTGGCAAGTTTCCGTTTTCTGCATCTGTGTGTCAGTTTTTTCTGAATCTTCTATTGTTTATTTGCCTTGTGATGTCATATGTTTTTTCTAACTATGATACACCTTTTCATTTTTGGATGCTTTTTTGTACCCAGAATCGTTATTTAACGCATTTGCAACCGCTGCCTTCTTCAAATTCGTCGTCTTCTCGATATTTGAGATGCGGTATCTTTTAGCTATATGGAAGGCTAATCGGCCTGCCAGTAGTAGTGACGGTTGGGAGGCCATGAGACGGGAACTTTCAGTTCTGTACAGTCGTTTCTGTGAGTATTTTTCCAAAAGAACTCTTTCCCTTGAGTGACTGCAAAAGCACGTCGTATCAGTTTATAAATCTCGTACTTAAATCTTCTGCAGATGGTATCCTGTTGGGAGGCATTCTAGTGATGTACGAGTTCCATAATTTTCTACGGCCCATTCTCCTTCTTGTGTACTCATTCTGGATCCCCCAGATAGTTACTAACGTTATTCGTGATTCAAGAAAGCCGCTGCATCCTCATTACATTATAGGAATGACCATCACTCGGCTAGCCATTCCGTTTTACGTCTTTGGCTGCCCTAACAATTTCATGCGCGTTCAGCCTGATAAGACCTGGTGCATCTGTCTGGCCGTATTCATGGGCACTCAATCTTTGATCCTGCTTCTACAGCACTACTTTGGGTCTCGGTGTTTTATTCCTCGTCAGGTACCCTTCAACTTTGAATCTTTATTTGCCCCTTTTCTTTAGCCTTACAAAGATGTTTAGGAAAAAGTATTAAACGTTCAACATACCCTTCACTGAAACAAAAACAAGCACAAAATATGTATGAATTGTGGTTAAATACTGCAATGCAATCATAATAGGTGGTTTGTGCAAAATTATGTATTTAAGGAGTGATTTTGTGCACCCTTTATCCATGGATATGTGAACTGAAGTTGATTCTGTGCAGATTCTTCCCGAGAAGTACAGCTACTACAGGCGATTTGATCAGGGTTCAGCTCCTTCATCAGATTGCGTCATTTGCATGACTGCAATTGATTTCTCGCAGCGCTCAAACGATTGCATGGTTATCCATTCACCCTGTCGCCATCTCATTGCATAATATCACCAATTGATTGTTGTGTTGTTAACTTGGGAATGGCCTCTTTCCGCAGGTGACACCATGTGATCATTTCTTCCACTCCGGTTGCTTACAGAGGTGGATGGACGTAAAGATGGAGTGCCCAACATGTCGTAGACCTCTTCCGCCAGTCTAACAACACCCCTACATTCACTCCCATGTATAGTTTGTAGCACCAGCTGATATGTTATACATGAAAGCCTATGGCAATTTCCTTTTTTTGCCGAAAGACGGAGGAGCCTTTCGCCGTAGCTACAGAATGCATTTTGAAGTGAATCAGTTAGAAGGTACCATACACATTGTATCTGAACAAAATAGCTAATGCTATGCGCCCCTTGCTTGTATAGGACTCCAACTACAGCATTGCTTAATGCTAGAAAGGATGTAGTGTACTGCGTAGTCGCGCAATCAGCCCTAGCTGTTCAAACATTCATGTAGCTTTATACCACTGAAGAAGAGCAAATATGATGAACAACTTCATTCATTTGGGATTTTTAAAACTTGCAAATGACCTACACTTGCAGTAAAATAACAAAGCAAACCCAAAGGTTTCGATGGATGTGAAATCAGTACAAATCGTTTATCCCACACTTGTCTTAATTAGCACAAATGGGTTTGGGTAGGACCTTAACATCAAAGCTGTATATGATTGTATGGTAGACTGTATGTAATGTGTATGACCTATGAAGATGGCAAAAAATATAAACATGTATACGAAAAACATCAATTATAAAACCACAAAATCATCATCACTAAGCAACTAAAAATTGTGTTCATATATTATTATGGCGCACATGAAAATGGCCTCTGCATACTAGACGGAATAAAACTCAAGAGCCAGGAATAACAATCCAAAATTTTAAGTTCCTTTCGATCTGAGATATCAATGACTGAGTAGTCAAAGAAATTGTTCCAAAGAAATTTAGAGTATCGAAGACCTTAGGCAAAAGCAAAGGCTCAAATTGTTCCAAAGAAATTATTGAGTATCAAAGAAAAAGACACTCCCCTCTCGACATTGTCATCATTATCTAATGAAGCATTAACCGCCGCCAGATCCGTACTTCTTGCCCAAGACGAGCACCTGAAGCTTGTCGTACCCGGCAAGGACTCCAGCGCCTGCAACAGCACGAAGGATGTTGGCACCAGCACCCTTGAAGAGCGACTTGGCGCCCTCATTCTTGAGGATCTGGTTGAAGGCATCCAAGGAGCTCTTGTACTTGACAGCTTCCCCGGAGGTCATCATCATTCTACGGCGAACGGTGTCGATTGGGTAGGAAGCCAGACCAGCACCAATGGTGATACCCCATCCGAGGAGGAAACTCGCAAGGAAACTATCCTGTAACATTCAAGGCCAGAGAAGTTGAAGCATGAGTTAACATGACAAGAGAGATGATCTTAACTACAGACAACTTGACTAAATCCAAAGAAACTGGTGGTTTACCTGCATATCTCCAGTCAGCAGCACTGGCTTAAGGGAATCATACATTCCGAAGTAGAGACCACGGTAAACGATAATTCCAACACATGAGATGTTGAATCCACGGTAAAGTCCAGCAACACCATCAGAGGCAATGGTCTTCTTGTACACATCAACCAAACCGTTGAACTGTCGCTCACCGCCCTTCTTTGCTGCCTTTGCGTCGTTAGCCAGCCTTGTACGAGCGTAATCCAGAGAGTACACAAACAATAGAGATGAAGCACCAGCAGCACCACCAGATGCCAAGTTACCAGCAAACCACTTCCAGTAACCATCCTTGTCTTTCTTGAAGTTGAACAGCCTCTTGAAGTAGTCCTTGAAGGCAAAGTTGAGAGCCTGAAACACAAATATAGCAAGTTAAATACAGGGAAACAAAACCCATTTCAGCTTGAAGAACAAAGAAAACCACCTAATTCATGGATATGTTCAAGAGAGGTGGTTGCTTCAAACGGAGTAATTTGTTATTAACTTGTGAAGGTGCTAATATGAAGACATGTAGGTTGAATCTTTTTTATATCACTAATCCAAGAAACTGCAATGCCAGATCCAGCTTAAATCTATATACAACAGGCAGGGTGAATACAGATTTCTAAATTTTTTGGCCTGATCAAGAACTAAAACCTCCATATAGAAATGAGTAAACAGCTGAAGCACAAAGAGATCGGGGCCAGAAAATGATAAGTTATGCTTTACTCATCAACAAATATAGAGTATATAAATAACTAGAATTCACATGGCATAGTAGCGCATCAGGATAAAGTACCAACCTGTGTTGGGAAATATCTGATAACATTGGCAGTGTTGCCTCTCCATAGGGCAATAATACCTTCATCCTTTGTAGTTCTGGCAAAACAATCACCAATACCCTTGTATGGTTCAGACAACCGACCAGACTTGATCATTTCATCCTGGTTCTGAATCAAGAGCTTCACACGCTCAATAGGAGCAGCAGCAGTCTTTGAAACGGCAGCTGAAACACCTCCCATGAGAAAATCAATCATGAAGCCAGTAACACCTTTCTCAGATGGAGCCTGCACGAGCACTGGAGACACCGGTACTGATAGTGAAGCAAGGCCAGTGCCTTGGTATGCAGCAAAAACTGGGTTCTGCAGACCTCCATTTGCGTAAACACTGCTCAGATTCCTGGAGTACATGTTGGGTGAGAGGTGAGAAGCAAGGTAGGATTGCCCACACATCTTTTGAAAGACGGATGAATGTGATCCGTCAGCCATGTTTAGCCACCCAACTTGGTGACCTGCAAAAACAATTTTAACAACAGTTAAAAACATACATGATCGAATGTTGAAAACAAGCTAAAGTCTATACACCAAGCCCCGCACTTTTTGACCAACAATAGAATTTCCAAATAACATAGCCGGTTAGAAAAGTCTAAAATCAGAAATATAAATCTAATGGACGAGTAGACGCAAAGTCTGAACAATAACAATCACAGCCATTAAAAATCTACCAGCTGTCAAAACTTTCAACCAAGCCAGTAATATGATTATTTGGTGGTAAATCACAATCATAGATCACGTGATGATAATATAATACTATAATGATATCAAGCCAAATCTTGTCACAAATCTATCCTGATAACATGGAATTCAGCGGCCGATGTAAACAGACGAAAATCATTATGATCTAATGATTCAGTAAAACTACTTGCACAAATGAGAACAGGAAATTCACATCAAAGGATCACGAATCGGCATCCAACATTTGCGGAAGTAAAAGTCAAATCTAGAAAACACAAATGTCAGATCTACTTCTTTCGAGGTAAAAACACATCTACCTCGATCAACAAATTTTCGATCTGGATCGTGGCTACCACAAACAACTCTAAATCAGAAACCAAACACGCAATCAGACGAATAGAAACAGGTTTAAGCACGAATCAAGCAAATTTACAAACAGATCCAGCAGAAAAGGATCAATCGCAGATCGTATGAGATGAAGAGAGAAATGGAAGAGAGATCTGACCAGCAAAATTGTAGAGGTCGTCAAAGGCAGCTTCAACAATGAGTTCTCCGCGAATGGTGAGAAATGTGGAACTGCAATCGCTTTTACATATAAAATGGCGAGAATGCGAGATTGAAGGACTTAGGGTTTCAATAAAATGACAGAATTGCCCTCGTATGTATTACATATTTACGACTCTACCAGATGTTTCACTCGTCCCCCCACCCTCCATTTTAAAATTTGTTGATTGGATCGTTTCCCAATGCCTTTTGGGGATTTTTTTAAAAAGGAATTGCAATTTGCAACTTGCGTAGATGAAGGGTTGCTACTATCAAAAAAAAAAAAAAAAAGATGAAGGGTTGCATATTTTTGGGAACCTTATAATAAATGATAATTTTATTTAGGTTTATAAAAGATTTGGTCGTAAAATTATAAAAGAACTAGTTTTATTACTCGCCCGTTGTGCGATTTTTTAATAAATTTTATTATATAAAACATCTTTGAATTAATATAAATGACTACTCTATATAAAGTAAATAAATAAGATTTTATATAGTTTTTAACTCCTAAAACTACGTGCAAAAATGTCAAACATTATTTATTTCCGGACGGATGGAGTATATAGTTTTCAATTGTGTTATGTTTTTTAGAATGTAAACATGTTTGAATCTAGATTAATCATATAATTTGATAAACGGTTGTTGGAATTTAAAGCGCAAATTGATATTATATTCAATTTGATCTAAAACATAGAATAATTGACTAAATATTGGATATATTATTTGATCTAAAAAGATAAGTTTTCTAACTAATTAAAATATAAGGTTGAATATTTATAAAGATAAGTGGGACTATTGATTGAGATGACAAAATTATATGGGCTTATTAATTGATATAGATAAAAAAAAGATAATATCATATTAATCCATATTAATTGAATATGGCTTATTAATTTAATAAACTATATTTAAACATGTTCCTTATTAATCCTGCGATAAAATGAAAAGCTATTGTAGCCTTTAGTTTCTAAAATGATTAATTTATACAATTAATAAATTTTGTCCGCATGAATAATAGTAGATAGATTTATCTAAAACAATGAGTTTTCTACCTACTTAATATATAAGGTTGAATATTTATAAAAATTCTAATTAAGATAGAAGGTTATATTCGATAGATTATTTGATCTAAAAAGATAAGTTTTTTTACCTAACTAATAACTATATTGACTTATTAATTGATGTGGCTAAAAAAGATAATACAATTTTAATCCAAAATATGACACTGATAAAAAAAAGATAAGTTTTTAGCTAACTATATTCGTTTATTAATTGATGTGGGCCAGAAATATAATACAACTTTAATCCAGAAAATGTCACGTAAGCAAAAATAATCCCGCTTTAATACAGAAAATTCCGTGGACGTGAGATCGCACCAGAGCCCGTTTCAGGCCTCTGCTTTAGTATTTTATATAGATAGATTATAAAAAATCAAAGCAAAATAAGAGCTCGTTTGGTTGGCAACCTAAAAACCCAGGAAGTAGAACTTCTCAGGAAGTAGGAGAAATTCATGTGTTTGTTTGGTATTTTTGAAATTAAAAAACGCATGAATTCAACTTCCCGGGAAGTTGAATTCCCCCAAAATGGAGGAAGTTCACTTATCTAGTCCCCTCTAGGTAAGTTCAACTTCCCCCATTTTTAACTTGGAAATTTTCATTTCCTTCATTTAACCACCTAGAATAAAAAATCAACCAAACATATTTTAGAATTCCCGTCAATTGGATTTCCCGGGAATTCAATTCCCATGAAGTAACTTCCTGGGAATTTCAATTCCCACATTGAACCAAACGAACCCTAATAATATTGTCAAACACTTGTATAAACTTAAGTAAAATAATTGCATTATATATTAAAAAGATTATGTAAGAATTCAAAATCTATATAAAATACTAAAACAGAGGTTTGAAACGGCTTCTGGTGATTTGCATATGGGTCATATTTTAGATTTAAATGATGTTAATATCGAATATGTGTCATATTCTACATATGTGTCATATTCTGGATTAATATCGTATTATCTTTTTGAACCATGTCAATTAATAAGTCAATACGGAGTATAATTTTGTCATCTCAATTAATGTCCCACTTATTTTTACTCAACATTTATATCTTAATTATTTAGAAAACTTATCTTTTTAGACCAAATAATCTATATAATATTTGGTCAAAATTAAATATAATATATCTAAATATAAATTCTCTCTCCATATTATATTTACTATTTTCACTTTTATTATCGGCAATTTTTCTTCTAAATAGATATTCAATATATGTTAAATGTAGTATATGATGGATTTTTGGAAGTGGAATTTACACACGTTTACATTTGTAAATCAAGATTTGTTTATGATTATATAGGTTGAAGTTGATCAAATTCAAATATACAAAATTCTATTCATTATTAAAAATCTCCAATTTATATCAAATATAAATATTATATTTGCTAGATACACAAAGTTATGATATCTCATCAATATCTATATAAAATACTAAAGCAGAGGCTTGAAACGAGCTCTGGTGCGATTCGCTTACGTGGAATTTTCTGGATTAAAATGGGATTATTTTTGCTTACGTGTCATATTCTGGATTAACGTGGTATTATATTTTAGGGCCACATCAATTAATATAAGCCAATATAGTTAGGTAAAAAACTTATCTTTTAGATCAATAATCTATCCAATATTATATCAATTAATAAGTTATTATCATATCTTACTTAGTTATATTTTGATAATATTTTATGATTTATTTAAATAACTCTAATTAGTTTTGATAAAGTAAAATCTTAGAAATTACACTAGGTTTATATTTATTTAATTTGAATAGAATCACCATGCATTTTAGAAATGCAACAAACAAATCTAACTAAATTTACTACCTCTACCTATTTGTTTCTTTAAATTAAAGTACTGAATTTATATTTGGGCATTTTATTAGATGTCCATTTTTAACCCAATCCAATCAAAATTTATATTAATTCAAATATATTTTATATAACAAAATTTATTAAAAAAATCGCACAACGGGCGAGTAATAAAACTAGTATCTATATACTAAAACAGAGTCTCAAACGGGTTATGATTCAATTCGCATACGTGTCATATTCTGGAGCAATTCGCATACGTGTCATATTTAAAAAAAAATAACACAATTAAAGACAATATATTTACTTTATATGGAGTAGTAATTTATATTAATTCAAAGATGGTTTATATGATAAAATTTATTAACAAATCGCATAACGAACGAGCAATAAAACTAGTACTAGATAAATTAATGTATGGTAATTAAAAAGTTGTACAAGACGGCAAATGGATCAATAGTTATGGAACAACCAAAATAGAAAATCACATAAACAAGAAAGAGGAAATACAAATATTCAATGAAAGTAGTGACCCAAGCGATAGAATGAAATAAACACGCACCTAAATTAGCACTTATATCATATTTTTACCTCACAACTTTTTCCCACATGTTTTAACAAAACATTAACACTATATAGGTGTAACGGCCCAAATATAAATATTCGGCTTACGTTTCGAAGGTTGGATACCTTCGTTCGAATCTTGCAATTCAAGTACAGGTCGAGGTTTCAAACCTCAAATAATTGCATTTTAAAGTGGGGATTTCGAACCCCAAATCAATTGTAGGGTTGTTGGGTACCCTTAACCTGTCCTAGGAGACTACATCGCTAAATTCATTTTGAGTAAAAAGAGCGCAAACGGAAAGTAGAGTACAACTTGCCACAGCGAGGCCAGGTCAAAACCAAAACACGAAATCTTGGATTTACGAAATATTTAAGCCAAGATGAAAAGGTGAGTTTCGATTGAGATCGCCCAAGCAATTCCCGTTATAGGAGCACATATAATCTGCAAACAAATCTAAAAAATAAATATATGCAGGGCAAGGGATCAGACCAAGGCCCTTATGCATTATGTTCCCACAAGCAGGCATACACATACGTTGTACCTAATAAAGATGTTTCTAATGCTGTACAGAATTTAAACACACAAGTCATGCTTATCAGGATATAATATGCAGAAATATGATAAATGGCTCAAAGAATGTCAAGTGGCATATCCCTCTCCTACCTCCGCCCCCCTTCCCGTTAGGGCGAACGCTGGCCAGGTCGGGCTATAGCATAGCAATTCCACTCGCAAGTGGTATATGTGCGCATTAATAATCTCATCATCATGCTCATATGGCGAATCGAGCCCACAATCTTGACTCTATACAGACTCGATTGAGGACAAGCCCGATGGGGCTGGGCTGTCCTATGACCCTAGCAAAGACTCTAGAACTCACATATAACAAATTTTCTCTTTTCATACGCATAAAGTAATTAAGCAAATGCTCAATCATTTTGTGCAACCTAAGCAGGATACTACATGACATGCTTTAATGCTTATGCAACACCTAGTATGTCATACGACTATATGTAGGAGGGTTTATCTGATCGGTTTGAGGTTTGAGCAAGTCCATAAAGGAACTTACCTAAAAAGCTGAACAACAAAGTATAACAAAGCAGAATCCCCTCAATCAACAAGCACCTATTATATTAATAAAGAATGTGATAAGGTACAAGACTACTAATCACACATACCAAGACCATGTTCCCAAAACGTCTTCAAAATCAATCCGAAGTCAAACCATTTCAAACCATTCCAAATCGAGAAAACATCAAAAGCCAAGTCATCCGAATATTTCAAATCTCATCCATACTTAAGTCCATTTTCATTTCCATGTATCAATCATTAAGTCTTAACCAAGTATAAAGAATTCTGGCACTTGAAATGAAAACTTAAGCTTCAAAACGTTACTCAATTATTCAACTCAATAAAACGATATTTCAAATTCCGTTAAAATCCCCCTTTTAATATTAAAATAATCATTAATTAATATTTTGAAAACTCACATTTCCAAATCGACCTTAGACCAAAATTCGACTCAAATATCGAACCAAAAACCAACAAATCTTCTAAAGGATAAGGGAGCAGCTCAGGCAAAGCTTCTAGGGTGGTTTTTGTAGCGGTGAGAGGGCCATTCGCCGCGGCGAAAATCATCCCAATGCTCCCGCGAGAAGGGAGCTCTCGCTGGCCGCAAAAGACGAATTTCACTGTGGCGAAACCTGCGGTCGCGGCCGCAGGAAGTGTCTTCTTCCTTCCTCTGGTTTGTTCTAACTCGCCGCGACGAGATTCGAAACTTTTTGCTCGTTTTTGCCTCGATTCAAAGCCCTTTTAAACCAAACTAGTTTCAAAACATAGATAAATATATCCTGACACCAAAGGATCATAAAGGACTCAAACAAGGACTAGAGGGGAGAGCGGAAGAGTGATTACCTAGCCTCTTCGAGGCATCTTCAAAAATCTTCGAATGGATGGTCCTCCGAGTTTCAATTCGATGAGGAAATGAGAGATCGAGCCTAGTAAAGGTAGAGAATGAATAAAAGATCCCATTTACAAAGTTTGGGACCAAAACGAGCTAAAACGAGATAGATCTAGCTCACCTTCAAAAAATAAGGGAAAGGAGAAAGAAGGGGCTCGATTCCATGTTTCCGGAGGTTAGATCTTCTTCGATTTGACCTTAGAAGGCAGAGGACGAAGTAAGGAACAAGCGAGAACAAACGGGGAAGAGAAATGAGTCAAAACGAGGGAGAACGAAGTGATTTACCGAGGCTACAACGGAACTGAGTTCCTACTCGCGGCGGCGAACAGGAACTCACGGTCGTGAACGCAAGCCTCCCATTTCTGAGTTCTTCCTCACGAAGGCGAAATCCTCCAGAGGCTGCTGCTTGCTTTAATCGACGTCTGACCTTCGTTTTCTGGGCTCAATCTTCAAAGGGGTGATGATTGAGGTGTGTTTGGAGGGTTTTGTGACTGAAGAAACACAAAATATGGTATTTGTGAGGGGGTTTGAAGGATCGAAGAGGAGAGAGTGGAAAGATGATTCCTTTAGGGTTTGATTTTTGAATTGCAAATGGAGAGAGAGAGAGAGCTGAGGTTGGGCTCAAATTTGTATGAATATATTTTGAGTTTTTAGAGATTGGAATCTCCCTTATATAGGGGTACAATTTGGCACATTAGAGCTATAATGAGGAAAAGGAAAAAACAATTAAGGGATAGTGGGAAGGAAGAGAGTGAGAGAGAGACGCCGAGAGAGAGAGAGAGATTTCGCTCATCCGACCTCAGATCCCGACTACCTATCCCGAAATCCGACTCGAGTTTAAATTCATTTCAAACGACTCTCAAGACTCTAAGTTTTAAACTCCGAATATGATAGCGGAATTTGAACTCAACAATTTACATTTTAAAACGTGTCGGAATGAATTTTCAAATATTTTCCAAATTAAGAAATGCGCTCGAGGACGGGTTTTTCGAAACTCTCCAAATTTAGCAATTAAATCATAATTAAAATTCCGGTCTTTTCAATAGGTCTCACATAAATGTTAATAATTTATATATTTACATATGACATTTTTTTAGTGATCTATACCATATATGTGATATATGCTGCAATTTCGAATTAAGATTTATGAATTCACTACACCTTAGTTTCTATTTTATACTCCGTAATAGGTTATGCACTACATATAGCAATCAATTATTATTATTATTATTATTATTATTATTATTAGGAAAAAGAAAACACCCTCTCCAGAAAAACCATCTCCAAATATACTCTCTCTGCACTAACCCTAGCCGCCACCCCTTTTCAACCCAGATCTCCTCTTTCATCTCCGGCTTGCTGGTGTCGGCCCCGGCACCGCCCTCACTCCTCCACCGGACCCTCGTTCCCCCCCTCTTCTGATGCTTGTTAGCGCCCTCGTGCTCGAACCTGAACTTAAACCCTATGAACAACCTCTCTCTGTCCAAACCTTAGTCGCCCTCCCTTAACAACCCGATCTCCTCTTGCTTCTCCGGCTTGCTGGTGTCGGTCACGGCACCGCCGTCTCTCCTCTACCGGACCCTCGCTCCCTCAAAAACACTCCCAACTTAACACAAACTCCTCTTAACCCTAGCCCCAAAATTTAGCCGCCTCTCCAGCGCCGCCGTGTAGACCTCCTTCCCGGCGTCACCCAGAAGGCACATCCTACCCACCTTTCACCCTCCCGCTACGGCCACAAACTCTGTCATCCATGTCGGCTCTTCCTCTCCAACCGGCCAACCAGCTGTTTGGCTCCTTGCGCACCTCCCCTTGCGCCGGCTTCGTCTCCAACAGCCTGCGCCTCACCTTCTTCGGTGGTAGTCTCTCCGGCGTCCTCAACCTCAACAGCTTCGGCGGCTTGAGCCCCCCTCTTCGTCCTATTGTTTCTCGAATTCAGGGTATAGCTCCCCCTTTCTCTGTCTTCGCTTTCTTTGCTACTTATCCGCTCTCGAATCCTCCCATCTTTGCCCTCGCCTTCGTAGTACTTTCGAGTTGGTTTTCGATCTTCAGCCTTGGCATCTGCTTTCAAATTAGCAAGCGGCTCGTTATGATTCAAGTTCAATAGCATCGATTTATTTTTGATCCAGGCATCCTTTATAGATCTCTGACTTCTCTCCGGCTTCCTTTTGATTTCTGGTACTTTTTAGATCTAGTTTTTTGTTACTCTTTAAATCGATTTGCCTTTGTCCTGTTAGAGTTGTTTGGTCGCTTCTTGCTTGTATAGATGGTCCACAGAGCATCCATGATTTTGTTGTTCAGATGGATGTCTCTTTGATGGTATGGCTTAGGGGCTTTGTGTGGCTTGTGCTTGTTTTCACAGGCTTTTTTTTCCGTCTTTCTGGTTCGCTTTTGAACATCTGTCTACAGCTATGGCTTAACAGCCCCCAACAGAATCAAACTTATGTCTTGAAGGACAGGCCTAACAGCCATTTTTGTATCAAAATACAGAAAAACGATAATAATCAAAGCCCAACAGCTATACAAGATCATATAGATCATCTGAAACTAAACTGCTCTTCTAAAAAAATCTCATCGGCACCAATGACAGAGACCAAGGCACCACTGAAAGAGATCAAAAAAATGCTTACAAAGCGGTTACACAAAAAAAGGTTTTTTTTAAATGACAAACATAGCATATTGGAACATAAGAGGTATAAGAAAACTCAACCTATGGCAAGACCTAGCCTATATCCAAAAAAGAAATAACTTAGATATCTTAGTACTAGCAGAAACAAAAACTACTGAACCGCCGAATGAAAAACTATATAAAAAATCAGGATTTAATCAAGCCCATCACATTGCATCAGATGGGACAAAAGGTGGACTATGGATCCTCTTTAAAACATCTAATTTTACAGATTCAACCCAAGAAATAACCAGATCCAAAAATTATATAATATATTTAGTCAACTTTAACAACTATAGATTTATTCTTAACTTTATTTATGCACCTTCAAATCCAATAGATAAAAACATTTTTTGGAATGAGATAATCACAGTGACTCGACAATATAATTTCCCATCGTTAATAATGGGAGACTTTAATGAAATAGAATCTATAAATGATAAAATTGGAGGAACAAGCCCGCAAAACAGTAGATTTAACCGTATTCAACAAATTAAGGAAGAACTAGACATCCACACTATCCCTTATACAGGAAGCCCAGTTACATGGAGAAAAAGACAATCTCCTATTGACAATATCTATGAACGACTTGATAGAGTCATGATCCACACATACATCTCTAATCAATTTCCTAACTTAGCAGTTCACAATCACCCTTTTACGAGTTCTGATCGCTCTCTTATATCCATCTCAATCGGAATAAAAATAAAGAGAGCAGGATCACCTTTCAAGTTTGAAATGTCATGGACAAATAATGACAACTATAATAAATTAATTAAAACAACTTGGCAAAACAAACTTCATGGATCAATTATGTTCACACTACTGCAAAAACAAAAACTAATTAAAAAAAACACAAAACTCTAGTGTAAATCACATCCAAACAACAACTTTAGACAATTAAAAGATATTGAAGATCAATTCTTATTACTACAAACACAACAAGTTACTGGAAACTCCAATGATAATACAGACAACAAAAGACAAAGATTATTAAATAAACGTGAAATACTCATGAATTTTAATAATAATTTTTTGAAACAAAGGGTTAAATCTAACTTCCTTAAATTTGGAGACAGAAACACCAAATATTATCAATCAATAACCAAAATCAGAAATTCTAAAAACATTACTCGTAACTTCAGAAATAAAAATGGTCTTATCATCGAAGATGAAAATCAAATTAGAGATGAAATTACAAATGAATTAGCTGAAAGATTCATCTCAAATAATGAAACAACCAATACCAACTCACATTTCCTAAACTTAATCAACCACACCATTACTGACAGTGAAAACTTAGCCCTAACTCAACCCTTCACAGATAAAGAAATTAAAGACACTCTATTCTCAATGACAGATGATAAATCTCCAGGTCCTGATGGCTTCCCACCCGAATTTTACAAAAAATATTGGAACATAGTGGGAAGCCTACTATGCAAAGCTATCAAATCCTTTTTTCACTCTGGCATTCTTCTTAACGAAGTAAACACAACGTTTATTGCACTTATTCCTAAAATTGATAAACCTACTAACATTAACCATTACCGTCCGATTAGTCTTTGCAACACCATTTATAAAATTATCTCTAAACTCTTAGCCAATCGTTTAAAACCTATCTTACCCCGTATTATTAATCCTTTTCAAGGAGCCTTTGTACAATGTAGAAATATTCAAGATAACATCCTAATAGCTCACGAGATTTTTCACTCCTTCCACAACAAAAAAGGGAAACCAGGTTGGATGGCTATTAAACTTGACATGGAGAAGGCTTATGGCAAAATAAGCTGGAATTTTATACGTATAATACTAAACAAATTTGGGTTTCACCATAAATGGATAAACTGGGTTATGACCTGCCTTACTAAAACTAACTTTTCAGTCTTAGTAAATAACCTGCCTGGTAAGACTTTCCAAACATCTCGGGGTATAAGACAAGGAGATCCTCTTGCACCATATATTTTTGTTATAGTTATGGAACTATTAGGAAGAATGATACAACAAGAGTCATTAGAATACGAACCATTAATTGGAATCAAACTCACAAATAATAGTGAACCTATACCTTTTCTCTCATTTGCAGATGATATACTCATCTTTGGAAACGCAAACGATCTAAGTCTTCATACAATTAGAAATCTCCTAAATAATTTTTGCAACATATCAGGCCTCTCTATAAATTATAACAAAAGTTCTTTACAAGTTTCCAAAAATATCTCACCCCAAAAAACTCAAAGTTAAAAACGATGGAAAAATATCTTGGAATACCATTAATCAGTGGCAGAGTTAAAAATAACTTATTTGATAAAGCAATCATAAGCCTTAAAAAACAACTATCAAAATGGAAATCGAATACCCTCTCCCAAGCAGGTAGATCAGTTCTCATTCAAGCAAATCTCAATTCTAAAACAAACTACTTAATGCAATCTTTTCTTCTTCCCCAAGGAATTCTAGATAAAATTGATAAAATTAACAAAAACTTCTTCTGGAATAAACTCCAATCCGATAATTATCATCCATTAATTAGTTGGGAACGCTTATGCACCCCTAAATAAGATGGTGGATTAGGCTTTAAAACAGCCGAACAAATCAATATAGGCATGCAGATGAAACTACTATGGAGAATAATAGCTAATCCTAATAATATCTGGTCTAAGGTAATCACTGAAAAATATCTCTCAAAAGAAGCAATAATGGAAAGAGGAAAAACAAAAACTTCATGGCAATTCGGTTGACTTCTCAACATCAGAGATCTCTTCTCTAAAGGGCTTCTCTGGCTTGTAGGTAATGGTAAAACTATCAATGTCTGGAACGATATCTGGGTAAATGCACAATACCTCGAAAACTTTAGAAATGATCGTAACCCTAACTTAAAAGTATGTGATCTCTTTACAAACTATAAGACATGGGATAGTGATAAACTAAATAGTATTTTCCCCCTCATATTGTCCACATGATAACAAATATTTACATCCCAAACATTGATATCCCAGACAAACTAATTTGGATCTACAATAAAAATGGAATCTTTAGTGTAAAATCTACATCTTCTCTCTTCAATACCAGAAACACAAATAAAATCTCCGCAGATTGGATTTGGAAACTGAATATCGCTCCAAACATCAAAAATTTCATATGGAAATCATATTAGATATTTTACCTACTGCTACACGCTTGAACAGATACATAAATAGAGTTCCTAGTACCTGCTCCATTTGCAATAATGAAGCAGAAGATGCAAATCACTTAATCTTTAACTGTCAAATCACCAGATCTCTTATCCATAACTTGGGCATTAAACTAAACAAATCATTCATCATACCAAACTTAACAAATGATATCTCAGAAAATATTGTTAACACTAAAACCCAAAATATAGACTTTACAGATCTTTGCCACTTATGACACTCTATTTGGGAACTTCGAAATAAAATTATTTTCCAAAAAAGTTCAAATAAAAATATAACCAATACCCTAACCCAGACTATAGATAAAATTTCATGTTGGAAAAAGGAAGAAAATATAACCAATTTACCCAAACATACCAGGCCTAGTGACAAAATGACCTGGAAATATCCTCCAAAAAATATCATTAAAATAAATGTAGATGCCTCTGTAAAAACTGATATCCATTCCCAAATTGGATGTATTGTTAGAAATTATCAGGGTCGCGTAATTCATATACATAAGAGCAATGGTAAAACAGACTTTGTAGTCCAAACAAAATGATTTGCAATACTTGCAGGTATAAGATTAGCAGCAGAACTTGGAATACAAAAGACTATTATTGAAAGCGATTCTGCAACTGTTATCAACACCATCAACCAGATGAACAACATACCATGGGAAATCACTTAAATAGTTGAAGAAATACAAGCTCTAAGCAAGGACTTCGAGTTTATCAAATTCCAGCACTGCTATAGAGAAGCAAACGGTGCAGCTGATTTTATTGCTAAATCAGAACTAAGTTGTAACTCTATCCTAGGTTATAGCCGTGAATTCCAGAACATTATCTTTTTAGATGATCATGGATACTTTGAGTATCCAAATCTTTGCCCACTGTAAAAATAATAATAATAATAATTATTATTATTATTATTATTATTAAAATTAATACACCCCTTTTGTGACCTATATAGCTAGAGTCATTGGTAAGGTGGAGTATATCAAACTAAGATATCAGGTAGGCCTGGGAAAAATTACCATAAAAATCGAATCAATATGTACCAACCGAACCAATATAATTGGTTTGATATACTGAACCAAGTTTCGAAACTTGTTACGGTAACGGTAATGAAAATGAAAAAGTTGGTATTACCATTACCAATCGATTTGAAATTGGTTGGTACGGTAATACCAACAAATTCCTACCGAATCAATTATATTTAGTTTTAGTTTTATTTTTTTAATTTATTTTGTAATTTTTTTAAGTTTTTAAGTTTTTGTATAAAATGCAATTAGGTAAATTGAGAAATTAATAGAAAAAAAAGTGTTGCTCTGCCTTAGTAGTACCTCTGAACTCTCATTCAGATCTAGGTTTTCTTCAAGTTCTTCGGCTTAAACTGTTTCAATGGTGGCGGTGCCAGTCGCCCTCTGATCAAATTCAAGTTCATCTTCATCTCCTTTTTTCGTAGAGGGTAAGTATAGATATCCTTCCTCCACAACCTCGTCCCCTTCCTTCATAAGTTCATAGTATTTGCTCGTCATCTCACAACTTTGTCTTCTTTGGTACGCTTTTACAACCTTGTCTTCACATCAATATCTTCATCTCAGTCGGCAGTATCTACACTCTATAGCCTCGTCTTCACAGTTTTGTGCTTAAATATTGTCGGATCTGACGGAAACCTAAGCGTTGGAATAACCTATACATTTTAATTAAGTTGTATTGTATGTGCATGTTTTTTCTCAACACTCGAAAGTTGGTAAATTATCATTACCAATATGTACCAACCAACTTAATTGGTAACCAATAAGTTGGTACAACCCATTCGGTGGTTGGTAATGGTAGGGGTTTTACGATTACCAATTCAAATTGGTTGGTATATGATAAACGGAAAAATGAATTGGTTATGTACCAAGTCCACCTCTAATATCAGAAGTTTGTGCAAGCCTCTGCAGTGCAACACGGGGTGGTGGAGGGCAGTAGCGGCCGCAGGAATTGCTGGAAGGGGGGCAAAATTTTTGGTCGGGAAATTCTTTTTTCTCGGAATATATAATAAAGAATTTTTTATAAAATATATTAAAATAAAACCATAAATTGTGGTATAAATATGATATTTTATTACAAAAATTCATACAAAAATTATATATATAATATATATATATGTGTGTGTGTATGCGTGTGTAGCATGATTAAGATTTTTTTTAAAATATTGAAATAAAATTATAATTTTTTTAAAGAATTTGTCATTGGTAAATGGAAAAAAATGATAGGATTGAAAAGTATGACAAAAAAAAACCTCATAAATTGTGGTTTAAATATGACATTGATAGTAAAAAAAATTTCATAGAAGTAAAAATTAGAAGAATTTTTTAAAATATATGTGTAACATAATGAATAATCTTATGAAAATATTAAAAGAAAAATATAGCCAAAAAAACTCATAAATTGTGGTTTACATATGACATTGATAGTAAAAAAATTCCATAGAAGTAAAAGTTAGAAGAATTTTTAAAAATATGTGTAACATAATGAATAATATTATGAAAATATTAAAAGAAAAAATATAAATTTGATTTAAAAATGACATTTATAATAGGGAAAATTTGGTAGGAATATAAACTAGTGCAAAAAGGTAAGGTATGAGATTTGATCCAACTAAGCTAGACAACTTTTGTGTTCCTTTTCACATTTTTTTTATGTTTTTACCTTATTGTTTTTAATTTTTTTTTAAAATACTACGAAACTCCGTCGCCGCCGCCCCCCTCCCCCTGTGGCCGCCCCTGGTGGAGGGGTAATAAATCAAAAGGATAATAAGGTAGTGGATGTGCTTGCTAATTTTGCGCGTTTTCTCTTTAAGCATAGATTTATATAATTTGGACGCCTCTCCTCCTTGTTATAGGCAAATCTTGTTAGAGGATTTGAGAAGATTTAGTTTTCTACTACGTACGTTTATTCATTCGCAGTTCAATTCTATTTCAATGAAGTAATTTTGTAGCACGCCTTTCGTGCTATAAAAGCTTATACAATATGACCTAACAAAAAAAGAGTCTATAAAAAATTTAAAAAATTAAACATCAATTAATTCATTATTTTATTTAAAAAAATGTAACAAAAAAGAGTCTATACAATACTCCATCCGATCCAAAAAAAGGAGTATTAAATTGTAAAAAAATAATACTAAAAAAGTTAAAATATTATATAGTTTTTAGCTCCTTAAAATATGTATTGAAAAGACAAACGATATGTATTTTGGATCGGAAGTAGTATGAACTTAGAATTAGAATCCGAGGACGACGGAGCGAGCTCTAAGGCCAGGTCACCGAGACGATCACCTCCTCTATCGAGAGTAACAGAAGCCAATGGGTAAGAAGGGTTCGTCTTCTGCTTGGAAATCATCGTCATTACAACCCAGGAGAGATCTGAGTTATGGAGTCGTTGAGGTAGGTGAAGACGCAGTAAATGTACTTATTATGCAGGCGATTTATGGTGATTTCGCTCAGGCTGCTTGCCTAACCGGAGGCGGTGCTGGCTTCACCAGCGGTATGGAAAAGCATAGTGGAGTGAAATTCGGAGAAGAACGACAGGGAGGATTTGCTCCTACTACAAGACCAATTCCGATTCTTGCTGGTGAGAAGGATTCTGGAGATGTGGGCAGTTCAAAAAAGTCTAAAACGAAAAGAACGCTGATTATGACGAGGTTAGTACTACTTTGAAATTGAATGAGCCATTGAATGCAACTGCTAGGCAGGTAGTAGAGTCTATTAAAAGGGGGGAATTTGAAGTTGACGTCCATTCCAATGTTGAGGGGGCGACCAGTGCGGGTTCGTTGGGCCTGAGACTGGTAACCCGGGTACCTCGGCCTCTCAGAAGAAAGGGGTGTCTCCCCTTTCCATTCTAGATGCTCTGAAGCAGTCCAATTCCAAGGGCTCATGACATATTGGGATCTCACCATGCTGAGAACAGAAACATTCAAAGAACTGTGCAACTGGAAAAAGTTCCCTGATGTTGAAAGAGGTAAGGTTGTGGCTTAGGCCCGAGGATGTTGAGGAGAAGGAAAAACAATGGAGTGTTGTGCTTATTGGTGTGGTTTCGGGCAATGTTGTGAAGTACAACAAGATGTGGAACCTTTGTTGATTCAGAATGGAAGATCCCTTCCCCCTAGATTATACCAGAAGAGTAATGGTATAATTTGTGTTCAGATTTCAATCGGTGGAGGATAGAGACTGGGTTCTTCGGAATGGACCATGGAATGTGGATGGAAAGTGGGCCCTAATCTTGAAGATTTGGGAACCCGGTAGTTCTATTGCTTGGAGTTCTTTTGAAAGGGTGCTTGTCTGGGTCTGTCTGTTTACCCAATTTAGATCCGACATTCTTCAGTAAGAGTGCTCTTGGGCGAATCGGGAGTGCTATTGGAAATCCTATCTGCATTAATGATCGAACTGCAAGTGATGAAAGGATTTCATATGCCCGGATTTTAGTGGAAGTTTCAGCTGAAGATGATTTACAGAAAAGTATAGAGATTGTTAATACGAAAGGAAAACAGATAAGTGCAACAGATTGTGTTTGAGTGGCTATCCAAAATCTGCTTGGAGTGTGTGAAATTTGGTCATGATGTGGCATCATGTGGTGTTGCTAAACAGAAGAAGAGAAGGCTGCCACTAAACTCAAATGGGCGCCTAAAGGGACTGTTATTAGTGTTTAGAGCGAGTGCACTGGTGCTATGACAGATAATCCGGGTGAGCTTGTGATTGCAAATGTTGAGAAAGGTAAGGAGAAGATAAGGGATGGGGAGATTGAATCTTCACGTGGGGGACACAAGATGTCCCTAACAGATCAGAATTGCAGCTCTAGGAACAGCTCCTTGGCTGTTGCTAAGGATAAAGGGAAAGGGATTGAGATAGAAAAGAGTGACATGGGTACTTCAGGATGGCAGACACAATCTAGCAAGAAGAAAAAGAAAATTGCTACAACAGCTAACCAGGAGAAGAAGGATCATGACAACATTATTGAATTGGCCAGATACTTGTTACTTGCAGAGAAGGAAGGTAGGCATGAAGATGACTGTCTAATTTTGAAGCAAGATGCAGTTGTCATGAATTGGCCAGATACTTGGTGAAAAGCAAATCTGAAGATGCAACGATTGCAAATTAGACAATTGGCCTTTCAAAGAACTATAATATGGAAAAATGAGTAGTTTGATTGCAGATTCAGTCAGTAGAAATTCTTAATAACTTGTTTTCTGTCAAATTTGCGGTTATCATTGTGTAATGCATTATCGTAATGTTCAAACTTGTCACCTGGTCTTAGACGGAGAGCGGAATAGATATCACATAGAAGGCTCTTTGGAATCACCATCTACAGATGATGATGGTGATTGCTTTTCCCCATTACTCTTAAATGCTACATCTGTTGATGTCGAGGCCTATTACAACAAAGCGGTCAATTACACTTTGATGGTCACCTTTGTATCCTTTTTCCAAGACTTAGGCATTGTTGATTGTGTTATTCATAAATGGCAATTGAGTGAATTCCTTGACAGCGTCACCATTAGGTCTCTTTCCTTCAAGTTCTTCTTTTGATTCGACAAATGGAGCATGGCAACACACAATCTGTAATAACAACCTGCTTTTTTCGTAATTCTTAGTGTTTGATTGTTTATTGATTCTGAATTTCTGTTCGGCCATTATTGTTAGGGGGCTGCCAAAGTTTCGATTATGATGATCGGTCAACAGGCTATCATGGATGCTTATCTTTGCATTCTTCATTTGACTGCTGGGATACTTGTTGGTAAGCTTCTGAAATGTCATTAAGATTTCAAGCTTAGTGAGTTGTGACAAGTTTCCGTTTTCTGCATCTGTGTGTCAGTTTTTTCTGAATCTTCATTTGTTTATTTGCCTTGTGATGTCATATGTTTTTTCTAACTATGATATACCTTTTCATTTGTGGATGCTTTTTTGTACCTAGAATCGTTATTTAACGCATTTGCAACCGCTGCCTTCTTCAAATTCGTCGTCTTCTCGATATTTGAGATGTGGTATCCTTTAGCTATATGGAAGGCTAATCGGCCTGCCAGTAGTAGTGACGGTTGGGAGGCCATGAGACGGGAACTTTCAGTTCTGTACAGTTTCATGCCAGTAGTAGCTATATGGAAGGCTAACAATTTCATGCGCGTTCAGCCTGATAAGACCTGGTGTATCTGTCTGGCCGTATTCATGGGCACTCAGTCTTTGATCCTGCTTCTACAGCACTACTTTGGGTCTCGGTGTTTTATTCCTCGTCAGCTACCTTTCAACTTTGAATCTTTACTTGCCCCTTTTTCTTTAGCCTTACAAAGATGTTTAGGAAAAAGTAAATGTTCAACATACCCTTCACTGAAACAAAAACAAGCACAAAATATGTTTGAATTGTGGTTAAATACTACAATAGTACAATGCAATCATAATAGGCGGTTTGGGCAAAATTATATATTTAAGGAGTGATTTTGTGCACCCTTTTTTCTTGGATATATGAACTGAGGTTGATTCTGTGCAGATTCTTCCCGAGAAGTACAGATACTACAGGCGATTTGATTAGGGTTCAGCTCCTTCATCAGATTGCGTCATTTGCATGACTGCAATTGATTTCTCGCAGCGCTCAAACGATTGCATGGTTATTCATTCACCCTGTCTCCATCTCATTACATATTATCACCAATTGATTGTTGCGTTGTTAACTTGGGAATGACCTTTTCCCGCAGGTGACACCATGTGATCATTTCTTCCACTCTGGTTGCTTACAGAGGTGGATGGGCGTAAAGATGGAGTGCTCAACATGTCGTAGACCAGCTGATGTGTTATACATGAAAGCCTATGGCAATTTCCTTTTTTTGCCGAAAGATGGAGTAGCCTTTCGCCCCTTGCTTGTATAGGAGTCCAACTACAGCATTGCTAAATGCTAGAAAGGATGTAGGGTACTGCGTAGTCGCGTAATCAGCCTAGCTGTTCAAACATTCATGTAGCTTTATACCACTGAAGAAGAGCAAATATGATGAACAACTCAACAACTTCATTCATTTGGGATTCTTAAAACTTGCAAATCGTTTATCCCACACTTGTCTTAATTAGCACAAATGGGTATAGGTATGACCTTAACGTCGAAGTTGTATATGATTGTATTGTAGATTGTATGTAATGTGTATGACCTATGAAGATGGCAAAAAATATAAACATGTATAGGAAAAACATCAATTATAAAACCACGAAATCATCATCATTAAGCAACTAAAAATTGCGTTCATATATTATTATGGCGCACATGAAAATGGCCTCTGCAGACTAGACGGAATAAAACTCAAGAGCCAGGAATAACAATCCAAAAATTTCAGATTCCTTTCGATCTGATATCAATGACTGAGTAATCAAAGAAATTGTTCCAAAGAAATTTTAGAGTATCGAAGACCTTAGGTAGCAAAGCCTCAAATTGGTTCCAAAGAAATTATTGAGTATCTAAGAAAAAGACAGCCTCCTCTCGACATTGTCATCATCATCTAGTGAGAGCATTAGCCGCCGCCAGATCCGTACTTCTTGCCCAAGACGATCACCTGAAGCTTGTCGTACCCGGCGAGGACTCCAGCACCTGCAACAGCACGAAGGATGTTGGCACCAGCACCCTTGAAGAGCGACTTGGCACCCTCGTTCTTGAGGATCTGGTTGAAGGCATCCAAGGAGCTCTTGTACTTGACAGCTTCCCCGGAGGTCATCATCATTCTACGGCGAACGGTGTCGATTGGGTAGGAAGCCAGACCAGCACCAATGGTGATACCCCATCCGAGGAGGAAACTCGCAAGGAAACTATCCTGTAACATTCAAGGCCAGAGAAGTTGAAGCATGAGTTAACATGACAAGAGAGATGATCTTAACTACTGACAACTTGACTAAATCCAAAGAAACTGGTGGTTTACCTGCATATCTCCAGTCAGCAGAACTGGCTTAAGGGAATCATACATTCCGAAGTAGAGACCACGGTAAACGATAATTCCAACACATGAGATGTTGAATCCACGGTAAAGTCCAGCAACACCATCAGAAGCAATGGTCTTCTTGTACACATCAACCAAACCGTTGAACTGTCGCTCACCACCCTTCTTTGCTGCCTTTGCGTCGTTAGCCAGCCTTGTACGAGCGTAATCCAGAGAGTACACAAACAATAGAGATGAAGCACCAGCAGCACCACCAGATGCCAAGTTACCAGCAAACCACTTCCAGTAACCATCCTTGTCTTTCTTGAAGTTGAACAACCTCTTGAAGTAGTCCTTGAAGGCAAAGTTGAGAGCCTGAAACACAAATATAGCAAGTTAAATACAGGGAAACAAAACCCATTTCAGCTTGAAGAACAAAGAAAACCACCTAATTCATGGATATGTTAAGAGAGGTGGTTGCTTCAAACGAAGTAATTTGTTATTAACATGTGAAGGTGCTAATATGAAGACATGTAGGTTGAATCTATTTTATATCACTAATCCAAGAAACTGCAATGCCAGATCCAGCTTAAATCTATATAAAACAGGTAGCGTGAATACAGATTTCTAAATTTTTTGGCCTGGTCAAGAACTAAAACCTCCATATAGAAACGAGTAAACAGCTGAAGCACAAAGAGATCAGGGCCAGAAAATGATAGGGTTATGCTTTACTCATCAACAAATATAGAGTATATAAATAACTAGAATTCACATGGCATAGTAACGCATCAGGATAAAGTACCAACCTGTGTTGGGAAATATCTGATAACATTGGCAGTGTTGCCTCTCCATAGGGCAATAATACCTTCATCCTTTGTAGTTCTGGCAAAACAATCACCAATACCCTTGTATGGTTCAGACAACCTACCAGACTTGATCATTTCATCCTGGTTCTGAATCAAGAGCTTCACACGCTCAATAGGAGCAGCAGCAGTCTTTGAAACTGCAGCTGAAACACCTCCCATGAGAAAATCAATCATGAAGCCAGTAACACCTTTCTCAGATGGAGCCTGCACGAGCACTGGAGACACCGGTACTGATAGTGAAGCAAGGCCAGTGCCTTGGTATGCAGCAAAAACTGGGTTCTGCAGACCTCCATTTGCATAAACGCTGCTCAGATTCCTGGAGTACATGTTGGGTGAGAGGTGAGAAGCAAGGTAGGATTGCCCACACATCTTTTGAAAGACGGATGAATGTGATCCGTCAGCCATGTTTAGCCACCCAACTTGGTGACCTGCAAAAACAATTTTAACAACAGTTAAAAACATACATGATCGAATGTTGAAAACAAGCTAAAGTCTATACACCAAGCCCCGTACATTCTAAAACTGGTCTATAATATATCAACTTGAGATGACCAGTTTGAGCACTAATTGTAGATTAATTGACAGTCAAACAAAGCTACCTAACTTGGTAACTTTTTGACCATCAAACCTTGACAATAGAATTTCGAAATAACATAGCCGGCTAGAAAAGTCTAAAATCAGAAATATAAATCTAAAGGATGAGAGTAGACGCAAAGTCTGAACAATACTCCGTAACAATCACAGCCATTAAAAATCTACCAGCTGTCAAAACATTCAACCACGCCGTAATATGATTATTTAGTGGTAAATCACAATCATAGATCACGTGATGATAAGATAATGATATCAAGCCAAATATTGTCACAAATCTATCCTGATAACATGGAATTCAGCGGCCGATGTAAACAGCCGAAAATCATTATGATCTAATGATCCGTATCTCTTTGAGTAAAACTACTTGTACAAATTAGAACAGGAAATTCACATCAAAGGATCACGAATCAGCATCCAACATTTGCGGAAGAAAAAGTCAAATCTAGAAAACACAAATCTCAGATCTACTTCTTTCGAGTTAAAAACACATCTAGCTCGATCAACAAATTTTCGATCTGGATAGTGGCTACCACAAACAACGCTAAATCAAAAACCAAACACGCAACCAGACGAATAGAAACAGATTTAAGCACGAATCAAGCAAATTTACAAACAGATCTAGCAGACAAGGATCAGTCGCAGATCGTGTGAGATAAAGAGAGGAAATGGAAGAGAGATCTGACCAGCAAAATTGCAGAGGTCGTCAAAGGCAGCTTCAACAATGAGTTCTCCGCGAATGGTGAGAAATGTGGAACTGCAATCGCTTTTAAATACAAAATGGCGAGATGGATGGACTTAGGGTTTCAATAAAATGACCGAATTGCCCTCGGATGGATTACATATTTACGACTCTACCGGATGTTTCATTCGTCCCCCCACCCTCCATTTTAAAATTTGTTGATTGGATCGATTCCCAATGCCTTTTGGGGATTTTTTTAAAAAGGATTGCAATTTGCAACTTGCGTAGATGAAGAATTTTATTTAGTTTTATAAAAAGATTTGGTCGTAAAATTTTAAAAAAAAAATCAAAACAAAATAATAATATTGTCAAACACTTGTATAAACTTAAGTAAAATAATTGCATTATATAAAAAAAATTATATATAAATGTAAGAATTTAAATTACTAGATAAATTAATGTCTGGTAAATTAAACAATCGTATAAGACGACAAATGTTAATAATTTAACACTCTACATGTCTCACATAAATGTTAATAATTTATATATTTACATATGACATTGTTTTAGTGATCTATATATGTGTGATATATGCTACAATTTCGAATTAACATTTTTTATTAGGTAAGAATTCGAGTTAAGACATATCTGAAACTCGAAGGTTGGGAGACGGGAGAATCGTTTACAACAATACAAATGGTGCAAACTCATACAAACGCACTCTATAAAAAACGAAACCAAGCAGACCTAAATCAAATTGGATGTGACGAAGACGACGGACGAAACCAAGCCCCACTCCAAAGCAGAACAGTAGGTCAGCGATACATCGGGACCTGATTATCCCGTGGGCAATGAGGTCGAAACTCCAGGAAAACAGTCAACCCGATGTTCTATTTTATTATTATTATTATTACTACCATTTATTATTATTATTATTATTATTATTATTATTATTATTATTATTATTATTATTATTATTATTATTATTATTATTATAAAAGAATGTCAACTAGTTATTACATGAAGTTGGATGGGAGCCGGCTAACAAGCTGAGCTCCGCAACCCTTTTGAATACTAAAGGCAACTCTAGTCAAAAGATGACAAGTATCCCTATTATACCCAGGTAGCCCCCTAGCAACCCCACATATCCGCTTGAGAAGTCTCATGGCTTCATCCCCTAAGTCACCAATAGTAGAAAAGGAAAACGGCAGAAAGTGATATTCTTTGTCTCCGCAAACCTTCTCATACCTTTTCCTTTTGTTTTCAGCCGCCTTACTTGGGATAAAACCTAAAAGACCAGAATTGCTAAAGATAGAAGGACCCGTAAGGTCAACACAAGTGTCTTTCCCTGGAACCAGTTGTAGAACAGAATATCAACCGGACGAAGCTCACCTCCTCTGTCATCAACCATACTAGTAGATGTTTCTTTATGCACATGAATCCCGACCTTCAAGCACTCATCATACAAAGCATCACGCACCATATTATGACGGTTTTTAACACCGATGTGAGCAGCACAAGCAAGAGCATGATCTCCCCACGAATCCAAAATGCCTTTCTTGCAAGCAGGACATTTGGCTCCAGCCTGGAACAACTCAATTCCAATGCGATACTTAATAATACACTGGAAGGTGGCGGGGTTCATAACCTGACCAAGACCGGGTATAGGTGTAGCCTTTAGCGATTGTTGGGCCATAGGGAGCTTCAGGTTTGCAATCAGAGCTTCTTGCCTCCCAGTAAGAGCAAACTCCATATTGAGGTGTTTGTCGACATCTTTATTATTATTATTATTATTATTATTATTATTATTATTATTATTATTATTATTATTATTATTATTATTATTATTATTAAATCTTTTGTAACCTATATAGCTAGAGTAATTGATAAGGTGGAGTATATCAAACTAAGATATTTTTAGACACTTGTATAAACTTTGCTTCCTGAAATCGCAAAAGCTTCAAGAGACGAAATTTTTGGACAAACACCGAGATCTTCCGTAGGAATAATCAGATCAACGCTTTAGTTTTAATGGAAACAAAAGCTAATAACCCTCCACCAGAGTACTCTTGGAAAAAGTGTGGCTTCCAAAACATCGCTTTTGATCCGGCTAGAGGCTTTTCGAGAGGGATCTGTCTACTATGGAAAGGCATGTTACCTGTCTAGGGCGAAATAAACCTGGTTTCGATTCAACATAGATTCATCCATATTGATTACCATGATTGCACTTTAAACAAAACTGTAGCCTTCCTATTGGTGTACGCTCCTCCGGACTACGGCTCAAAAACTCATTTTGGGACACTGTAGTACATTACTCATCGTCTCTACTAGTATCGTTCTATATCTTGGGCGATCTTAATGAGATTGCTATTCTGAATGACAAACTGGGAGGATGCTCTCCCAACCCAAGGCGATTTGTAAGAATCCAACAACTTAAAAACGACCTACTATTGAATGTCGTTCCAACTCATGGCGGAAACTATATCTGGAAAAGAAAAAAAGCCTGGTTCCGCTGATAACAGTTATGCGAAACTGGACCGTCTCCTTGCTCAAAATGAGGTCATCTCGGGATTTGATGGCATTCGAGTAAAGATTCACCCATTCACTTCCTCTGACCATGCTCCGATTTCGGTTAGCTTACATTCAACGACTCATTTACACAAGCACCCATTCTGTTTTGAGTTAGCTTGGACAACGAAACCAGAATTTAAGAATATTGTAACTCAAGCATGGCGAATTAATCCGACAGGATCCAATCTCTTCGAACTTACGAAAAAAATGACTCTGCTTAAGACCTTGGCTAAAAAATGGCATAAGCGGACCTTCAATAACATGCACAAACAAATTTTCCAGACAAATGAAGAGCTATTGCGATTACAACAAATCTTAACTACAAACTACAACGCTGATCTTTTTGATCGACATAGGAGGTTAATTAACAAGAGAGAGTGAATGCTCAATTTCCATAGACGTTATTGGAGTCAAAGAGCAAAACTAAAACACGTTAAACTTAACGACACAAACTCAGCTTATTTCCACCGCATAGCCTCTGCAAAACGAGGAAAAAAACTAATCAAGCATCTACAAACGACTTCTTACAACTTAATGATAACAACCTGATTAGAGAAGAGTTTGCCTCTGACTTCTTTGCCCGATTTAGGTCGATTTACAACCACGAGTTGTCTTTTACAAACAATCTTGAGGTTATAGGGTCTGAAATCTCCTATTGTGACAACAATAATCTTACTTCTGCTGTAACTAACTCTGAAATAAAAGCTGCTCTGTTTTCTATCAAATTGAACGAAGCTCCTAGCCCAGATGGTATGCCAGCAAGCCTTTACCAAACTTACTAGTATATCGTTGGACCTTCAATTATTAAAGCGGTAAAGTCCTTTTTCCTTCCCGGAAGAATGCTTCGTAAGATTAATCACACTTTCATCACCTTAATCCAAAAAAGGGATAACTCGGAAATTGTTAACCACTACAGACCTATCAGTCCGTGCTCTACAATTTACAAGATCATTTCTAAAATTCTGACTAACCATCTGTCCAAGGTTTTTGACAAACTCATCCACCCACTTCAAAGTGTTTTCACGAAGGGCAGATCCATCCAAGATAATATTCTGATCGCATATGAAATCTTTCACTCTTTCAGAATTAGCAAGGCTAAATGTGGCTACATGGCTCTAAAACTAGATATGGAAAAGGCCTATGATAGAATCGAATGGCCCTTCCTCGTGGCTGTTCTACAGAAATTCGGCTTTGTTGGTAAGTTCATCCATTGGATAACAGAATGTGTACAAACTGTCTCTTACTCTATATTAATCAATAATGAATCGTCTACACCATTTACACCCACAAGGGGCCTGAGATAGGGAGACCCTCTGTCTCCGTTCCTTTTTATCCTTACTGCAAAGGTTATGGCAAGAACTCTCCAACGACAAGCATCAATTTCCAATAACCTGAGCTTCTCGTTTGGCCCGGGGGGGCGGGGGGAGATTAAGATTCCCCTTCTAGCATTCGCGGATGACATTCTTTTATTCGGAAAAGCAAACCAGGCAACATGCATCACTTTATCCACCATAATCGAACGTTTTTGCCTCATATCGGGTCAAAAAGTTAACCTACATAAATCCAGTTTCCAAGTTTCCACTGGAACTACAACATCAGCCACTCATAGCATTTCAACAACATTAGGTATCCCGCAAACAAATAATCTGGAAAAATACCTAGGTTGTCCGATTATAAATGGGCGTGTCAATCACGATACTTTCGCAAATGTGGTTCTCAAAGTAAAGAAACACTTGACAAAATGGAAAGCGAGTACCCTTTCAGCGGAAGGACGCAAGGTTCTAATCAAATCCAACCTGTGCGCGCAGTCGCTATCGATTTTAAACGAATTAGATAAAGTCTATAGACAATTCTTTTGGAACAAAGATCAGAATTCTACTCCTCCTATCAGCTGGGACAAGATTTGCTCCGATACCATGGAGGGGGGCTTAGGCATTTATAAAGCAGAGACTATGAATATAGCACTACAAATGAAACTGCTATGGAAAATCATTGCCGAACCTGATAATATCTGGGTCAAGGTCATATCAGCAAAATACCTGAAAGGAGCTCCGTTGTTGGACTATGTCAAAAAAGGAAATACTTCTTGGCAATGGTCGAAATTGACAGCCATTAGACACTTGTTCAAACCGGGCCTACGCTGGTCCATTGGAGATGGTCTTTCGGTCAAGTTTTGAAAGGACAACTGGGTGCTCCCCACACCTTTAATTGACTCAGCCATGACATCGATATATGATAACATGGCTAGCTGGACGATACAACGCTTCATTACCTCCGATAATAGGTGGGAAACTGACGCTCTAGAAAATGATCTATAAGGTTTACTTAGTGCGGCTGTCATAAAAGATATTATAGAAGTTAGACTACCAGTGAACAACTTTTCTGATAGACTCTATTGGGGTCCTAGTTGAAATGGTTGGTTCTCGACCAAATCTGCCACTGACATTTTCACCTACATAAAGGAGACTCTAACTATGACTGTCATTGGCTGTGGAATTTAGACATCCCTCACAAGATCAAACATTTCCTTTGGAAAGTCTCCCGTGACGGGCTTCCAACGTCAGATCGCTTACAAAGATCCCATGTCGCTATACCTTCGGGGTGCAATTTCTGCAATGGGTCCACATAATCGACCTTACACTTGCTGCTAGAATGCCTTATGACTTTAAATCTACTCTTTGATCTTAATATTAGCATCTCACATCAACATGGGATTGACAACAGGTCAAAAATGAACATTATACTAAATCAAATTTATACTTTGGTGGGAAAAAAATCTCAGCAAACTGGCTTTTGCGTGGTGGGGGCTTTGGTTCTTCCGAAATAAGTTAGTTTTTCAACAAGCAACCGTTAACTCTAGTCAAGCAATAACACTGTTCTGTACATCCGCTCGACAAACTTGGTTTTCTCGCATGGATCTTAAGGACAATATTGTCATTAACCGAGGGAGTAAACATCACAATTATACGGTGGAACATAACTATGCAAACAAGAGAAAGGATAAACATATACAGTATTGGAAAAACCACCACTGGGTTTTTTCAAACTAAAATTTGATGGCTCTCACAGTCAAAACATGACGGGAACTTACGGGTTTGCAATTCGCGATCATGAGGGACACGTCGTCTCGCTGGGTTCAGGACCTTGTAATAATTTTTCGGCGGTTTTCGTTGAGACTATGGAGCTCCACATGGGTGTGTCTAGGGAGAAAAGCATGGGAATACAGAACCTTCTAATCAAAGGGGACTGTCTGATGGTCATTAAGGCTCTCCTTGGGGACTGGGTGTGCCCTTGGAATATCGAGCTACTTATGGCCGACACTAATACTATTCTTAATTCTATTTCTCATGTTGTTATTCGTCATATTTTCAGGGAATCGAATGCGGTTGCGGACAAGATTGCGCGTCTGGATTACTGCATCCCTGTCGATGGTATCTTTATCACTGATTCAGAACTCCGTGTTCTCGTCCGCTCGGACGCGCTAGGAAAGAAGCCGGGTCGTCGACAGCTTTCTTAATCTTTATCTTGCTTCCAAAAAACAACTAAGATATAAGGTGGAGTATATTATTATTGATAAATCTTTTGTAACCTCTTTAGCGCATCATGGGGTGGTGGAGGTGGGTAACAAATCAGGAGGGTAATGGCTATAAATGTGTCCCATCTCCTATTTTTCAACTTTGTCCCATCACAACTTTTAAATTTAAAAAAATATAAAAATAAAATGAATTAAAAGAATTAAAAAAATATGAGTTTGTGAGAGGGGACAAGAAAAGAAGACATATTCGAGGATAGAGGATTCAGATCCGAAGGTAATAGGGCATCAAATGTGCTTGTTAATTTTGCGCGTTTTCTATATATTTTGTACACCTCCTCTCCTTGTGACAGCGAGAAAACCTGTCGTTGATCCGTCAAAGTAAAACTCAAACCTATAACTAGTACATCAATAAGTAAGAGGTCGATCCACAGGGAGATTTGTTGCTTAAGTATGATTCAAGTGCCGATTAGGTAACCAAATGGGGGGTTTTAAGAGTGTGAAAGATCCGCCTTTAATCAAAGCGAGTTAACGAAAACAGGAGTAAATGGTTTTGATTCAAACAAATGAGAGAAGCAGTTCTACCTACAATATATATAATAGATGTAAATCGACTCCTAGCCTATGCAAATAATTACAAGACTTCCTCCCGTTGTAGTAGAAGGGTAGTCAGGATCGATCCACGAGGAGGAAGGTCAGCGAGATCCTAGTAGCGTCGGAAATCTCACGTCTTTCTTCGACCAGAAGCCTCGATTTCGACCTTGGTGCTCAATGTCGACCTCGGCTGTCGATCCTTTCTGCAACAGAAGACATGCAGAGAGAAAAACAAGCAGTCGATATCGACTAGGGAAGGTCGATATCGATGTTAGCAAATAAAATTGACTGGCTCAGAAGACTGCCAGTCGATACAGGTGGTCGATATCGACGTTGGGGGGTCGATATCGATCTCAGTAACTCAGCAGGGATGATCGTCGTCGACTCAGAAAACTGTCAACGAAACTCAGTGGTCGATATCGACGTCTGTTGGTCGATATCGATGTCTTCTCTTGCAAAGTTGTTAGCTTTTGTCGGCAAAGAAAGGCCGAAGACTTTAGGATGGATGAGGATGCGATGAACAGAAATAAACAAAGGTTTTAATGAATAAACTTATATAAAAAGCAACTCCTAGAATTAGGGTTTACCACAACGTTAACCAATGCATGCGATAAGGCAAATAAGACGGACAATTGTGCTATTTCACCCGAGGGACAAGCTTTCGCTGTACACCAACTCTTAGGATTACTCTTGCAAATAAACCTAATTGTCTCTACCAAGTTGATGTTTATAACTCAAGTTGTTAGCATGAATCCCTTTTCTTTTGATTAGGACTAAACATAGAATCGTAGGAGATGATATAGACGCAACGATATCAACATCTAACACTTACCTCAAGCACACACGGCTAACGTCGGGCTCACCCCGGTCATAAGAGCTTTGGGGGACTACTCGCACCTCATCGTGGAACTCATCTTTGATTGAAAGAAATAAACTTGCATTAAACTATAAACTCCGAAGCTTTACGACTCAACGTCGGCTTTCGCAAACGTCAAACTCTAAAACTTGTCTCTAACTCTATTGCTATTGATTTTATGTCTGTCGATGGATGATTCAATGCCAGCCCCCTAGGGCTTTATTTATAGGCTACTAACCCTTGCTAGCCAAGGATTGTAAATTCTATCTAAACTACGAACTCTATCCAAACAATTAGGATAAGTCTTTTATTTTGATAAAATTCTACTAACTTAAAAGTAAAAAGTAGATAAATCTCATCTGCTATCTATGTAAAAAGTACAAGATAATTCGAGCTCCTTGAGGATAGGATTCATAATCCGAGTCTCGAAATCGTCTCTATCTTTTGTCGAGATGTGGTCGATATCGACCACGGAGGTCGATATCGATGTCTCTGTTCCTGCTCGACTTGTCCATCTCCACTCGATGTCTATGTTATGGTCGATATCAATGATGTAAGGTCGATATCGAGTGCTTTTCTCTGCTGTGTGATGATCTGTCTCGACACTCAGTTCTGTGTCGATGTACTGTAGTCGATGTCGATGTTGTAAGGTCGATATCGACCTCTCTTCTGCTCTTCGTGGTTTCTCCGTTTTGACTCCGATTTCGCTCGAATTCCTGCATGGTTAGCTCAAAACTCGTGCAGACTCTATTTCTTGCACTTTAGCCCATTCTTACACAAGTTTATATTCTTTTGAACCTTTTCTTTGGAAATCGAATGAAATATGAAGTCAAAAGATGCAATAAAAAGAGGTACGAATATGTACTTCAACATTCAGATGTCCAATGCGGCGGCCGCAGCATTCATCCCGCTGCATATCTCGCTGCCAGAAGCCGGGATCAGCTCCAATTCCTTGTTTCTTCTTTCTTCAAGTCTCCAAGATCATGCATCCCAATAGCGTTCGAATCTAACTCTGTAAAAATACTCACAAATTCGCACAAAATCCGAACTCTTCCAAAATAATCGTCAGATGCACTTTAACTCCAAATCATTAACTAAATGCAACCTAACTAGCCTAAAAATGTCTATAATGCCTATCTAGGATATGCATTATCAAATTCCCCCACACTTAGCCTTTGCTTGTCCTCAAGCAATGATAGAATGAATATAAATCAATGCATCCCACAGGAAATCCCTTCAAGTCTCAACCTCATCAAAAAGCAACATTATAGCAAGTGCAACCACAAACCAAGCAAACAAACGTCATAACATGTATCCAAGTGATCAAAGCTTAGAAGTAGAAATCATCCAACCTCACCAAAATTATGTGTTTCACTCATGCTCTCATGTGTTTAGGCTTTAAAGTACAACTCTCAACTCAATCCAAAATGCACTAAGCTCATAGACATTGAGCACAATATCACCAAATCTCCACCGAATTGCCATTACTTGCGTGACTCAATAAAGAAAAAGAATAAGCAAAATATGACTTTTTTTCCTTTTTTTTTCTTTTTCTCTTTTTTTTTTCTATTTATTTGTTTTGGTGCTTTCCTTACGCGAGGCGCAAACATGGGTGTCATAAATGACCCCGGTCTATCAACACCTCAACTTCCTAAAATGAAGTCCACTTGAACATCTTTTGACGCGAGTTGCAAATATGGGTGTCATGAATGAACCCGGTTACTCAACGATCAAGCTTCTTTTCTTAGTGGATAGTCTTCAACACCGTTTTGCGCGAATCATACACATGGGTGTCATGCATAGACCCGGTTACTAAGAGTATCAACCATTGCCACTTTATTTCCCTAAATATGCACAAACTAGAACAAAAAGACTCAAGATATAAACATAAACTCCACAAGAAACAACTATGTGAGTCGGTCTTGAAAAATAGATATTGAAGTCAATGCCAAGAGGTAGCAACACAAGGAGAGTAAATCACACAATTGAGCAAAAGAATTATAAATGATTCCAAATAAGGCTAACATTCTCACAAAGGTCATGTTCATAGGATTTCAATCATACTTTAGCTCAATCATACATGCTTAATTATATTTGCAAGGTCATGCTTCATATAAAATCAAGAATATAGACAAGGCCAAAACATCCAGAACTCCATGGGATTTATATGATCATGCGGAAATTTAAATTAGAGGACAAACTAAGCCAGATGGGTATTTGAATAACACATATGTATGCAATGGATGCTCTTTTTTTTTCAATGTATAAGTAAACAGAAAATGTAAATATGAAATGATTCAAAATAACATGTGTGCAGAAATTTAAACATGATCTAACTAAATGCACTATATATACTAAATTCAACTATATACACTAAATTTCCTTCCCCCACACTTAAACCTTTCATTGTCCTCAATGAAATATCAAAGACAACAAAAATAAATCAAATAAACGTGAGGTGAGGGTAAAGGAAACTAACCACTCACTGAGGCGGAGGCTGGTATGGCGAAAACTGGGGCCACCCCAGGCTATAGTAATACTCCTGCTGCCTCCGCATGTCCTCTATAGAAGAGGCCATATCACGAACATTGCGACCCAAATCGCTGAGCTCGAACTGAAAGGAGTCCTGGCGGATAGAAAGCTGGCGCATCTGTGCAAACATATCCTCACGCCAAGTGGACTCAACATAAGAGGAACTAGGCTCAGCAGAAGGGCCTGCAGCAAACTGAGCACCACCCCCAAGGTAGTCAGGCATAGGATGATCTGCGGGGGGAACCTGCTCAGCTGCATCCTCCTGCTCCTCCTCATCATCGTCATCAGGAGCATCATCATCATCCACATTGCCTTCAATGTAGAAGGCAACATCAGTAGGACCATAGGGAAGGGCCCTAGGTAATCTCAATCTGTGGACCCCTTGAGATCCAGCCTTCCAGACATAACCCATCTCCAGGGAGCCCTCCAACAGATAGGCTCGCCTCAACTGATCCTCTGTATAAGTAAACCCGCCAGACATGCGAGCACCGCCCTGTATTGGATCAATAAAACGCTGGGCGATAAGAGTGATCATGCCCCCCAGACCAAATCTCCCTGTCCTCTTTGTTGCAACTCTCTTGTAACTCTCCAAAAATAAATCAACCCAATCAGGAATGACATCTGACTGGGGCGAGAAGCACCATAACCACGCTAAATGATAGCCATGGCTAGGACCTTGTGAACCAGAAGCAGACATGGATGGACGAACTTGTAGTTATACTCGCCTCTATGCCCATCAAAGGCCTCGCCGGTCGCTGCATACCAAAAATCATGGGTCATCTGGTCGTTCCCATGCTCGGCCCAATCCTCGGTGGGCTCCTCAGAAACACCAAAGATCTCCCTCAACTTAGCAAACGTAAGGGAGTACGCATGATCAAGCAGATGGAAACTAATAGTCTCATCCTCCGACACCACCAATGTCGACAAAAACTCTCGGACCAACTCCGGATATGTGGGTGCACTCAAATTGATGAAATTCCCCAAGCCCGCATGTGTTAACATCTGCTGTGTACAAACTAACATGCCCAACCTATGCAACATCAAGACATTGAAGAATTTCGTTTGCACGAATTTCTTCGCCTCAAATCCATCACAGACTTCCCTCTGACTCCTAGATAAGTTCCTCAACTGTCTCACCATACTCAATCAACACTCAACCACAATAATAGCACCCAATCTCAATCCTCAATCGAACAATTTACTCAATGTACACAACACACCAATAATAATGCACAAAACAACCACCCAAACACAAGTACCCGAAAACAAAACTACATAGCGAACCTGCAAAGGCGGCTGGATGCATGCGGCGGCCGCTGCAACAGGGGACGGGCACTGCAATAGTGTGTGGCAGTGGGCAGAGGGGTGGCGGCCGCTGTAGGTATGAGGCGGCCGCTGCACTGGTAGATCGACGCCTCCTTCCTCCTTTGTTGGCAATGGTGGATGGATCCGGGCTCGGAAGCTCGATGTGGCCATCGGTTAACAAATGTCGGGTTGGGGTGAAGCCTAGGTGGTGTAAAGGGAGAGATTAAGGCCAGTTGGGGTTGTATTTGAAGAAATTTGGTGGTTTTGTGGAGAGGATGAAGGTTGGAGATGGGAGAATGGTGATGGGAGGTTAGGGTTGATGGGGGAGTGTTGATGAAAGTGATGGCTCTTTTGGTAGATTTGGATGGGTAGGGTTGGCTTTAGTGATGCGGCTGGTCTATATTTCTTTTTTTTTTTTAAAGAAAGGCAGAAAAAAAACAAAAGACAGTCAGAAAAAGATGATGCGGCGGCCGCTGCTTCTGGTGGTTGCTGCAGCTGAGATGCGGCGGCCGCTGCTTGTTTACGGCGGCCGCTTCATCTGGTGGTAGTTGCACTCTACAATTCTATTCGTCATGTGTCATTCCACTTTTTTCCTGTTATGTTAGTGATCAAATTGAAAACAAAAAAATGCAAAGCAGAATGAAAATAACTAAATAAATTCAACGAAAGAGAAAGAAATACTTACCTCGGGTTGCCTCCCGAGAAGCACCTTTGTTTCACGTCGTTGGCTCGACGTAATGGTCCTCAATTGGCCAAGGTTCCTCCACGAGGGTCACCTATACTAGTCATCTCATTGACAAGTGCGGGTACCCTCGGAAGATGCAACTTTCTGTCCAAGCATTCATCCAGCACCATTAGCTTCTCTCCTTGAGCTAATCCTGGGGGTTGTCCTGAAATCGCAAAAGCTTCCACACTATTTGAAATAAGTTTCTCATAAGGTGAAAGTATGGGCTTAAGCGGATCAACATAACTTTCAATACCTTTTTGAGGTCTTCTTTTCCTAAAGATTGCAATTTGCTAGGGGGCTCAAATTTTAAGAAACTGTTTTCCTTAGGAGTCTCTAACAAATCACAAAAATAATTGTTACGATCAATGTTGTTAGCAGCAGGCATATCTAAAGAATTTTCAGGAGAAAGCTTAACATGATTAAAAAGAGAGAACTCTATCTTTCTTCCATCAAACTCCATAGTCAATAAACCCTCGTAACAATCAATTTTCGTTTTCGCAGTTTTCAGGAATGGTCTTCCTAGTATGATGGGTGTTTCTGGGGCTCCCTGCTCCATATCTAAAACAAAGAAATCAACAGGGAAAAACAAATCATCAATCATAACCAAAACATCTTCAACAACGCCTCTTGGCTTGATCTGTGATCGATCAGCAAGTTGCACTGTAACCCTAGTCTCAGTCAGAGCACCCAAACCCAAAGATATGTACAAGTTATAGGACATAACATTAATTGAGGCTCCTAGATCTAACATGGCTTGTTTGAATCTAGTATTCCCAATTGCACATGGAATTGTAAACATACCTGGGTCTCCACACTTTTCAGGCAATTTCCTTTGCACCACAGCAGAGACATTTTCATTTAAGCTCACATTTTCCTTCTTTTTCAATCTTTGCTTCTTCTTTATGGTGCACAATTCCTTTAAGAATTTAGCATATCTAGGAATGCACTTAATCAAGTTGAGTAAAGGAATGTTTACCTCGCACTTGCTAAATGTCTCAAAGATCTCCTTATTGTTCTCATACCTTCGTGTATCCTTCAGGGCTTCCAAAAAGGGTGGAACCGGCTTCAGAGTCTCTAGAGGTAAGGAAGAAGGAGGAAAAGAAGAAGAAAGAGGAGAGAAAGAAGAAGAAGAAAGAGGAGTAGAAGGTGTACCTAGCACTGGGATCCCGTCTGGGACAGTGGCGGCGAGCGCAGCAGGTTGCTGCGGCTGCAGCTCCTCTGGTGTGCTGATGTGCGCGCAAATTGCCATATTTTCTATGCACATATGATTCCATTTTATTGTCTTTTGCATGCATATTAATGGCAAAACATGGGATAAGTGTAGTTTATGCTTAAATGTCAAATATATGGGTCTGCACGAGTTTCTATGTGATTTCGCAGAAAATAGGATAAAAATGGACAGATTTGAAAGAGCGGAAAAAGAACTCGAAGTCTTCTGAAGAGGTCGAAATCGACTGGGGACCTCGACATCGAGTACAACAGAGACATAGGAATCGAGCAGGAAATGAAGCAGAGCATGTCGACACAAAGAGGTCGATATCGAGGTTTAAAGATCGATATCGATGTTGCCAGATCGAGCTAAATGATAGAAGTCGAGTGCTAATCCGAGTAGAAGAAGGAGAGCTCGAGATAAAGTTTCACAGAGGTCGATATCGATGTTCATGGTCGATATCGATGTTGTCCAGCAGAGGAATCCGACTTAGATTTGGATAGAATTCTATCCGAAGCTTGCACGTCTATCCAAAAGTCGAGATTTCTTATATTCAACATCAGAGCTATCATATGAAGCTGATTTACCATAGAATTTTTAGTTTTTACTTTATTTAAGTTTTGAATAAAGATAAAGTTTCGAGTCTTTGGATAGAAAAGTTCGATATCTATATCTAGAGGCCATTAGGGCTGAGTTTAATGATCCAAGCACATACAATTCCAGTTTTACATTGAGTTTTAGCGAGTTAGAAAGAGAGAAGGAGATATGGCTTGTTCGGTTGTACTTTCTTTCATAGTTTAATGCAAAGTAGTTTTCTTTCAATAATGATGATGATGATGTGCATGATGAGGAGCGAGTAGTTAACCCACTTCTAGGGTCGGGGTGAGCCCGACGATAACGATGTAGGGTAAGTGCATCAAAGGTATGACTTTTATGCGATTCCGTCTTCTATCCTATGCATGATCCTTTGCGAAATTTAGGGAAATTCATTATTTGCATTATTGAAGCGAAAGCCACTCATATTGTGAACTTGAATTGCGCATGAATTGGATAGTAACTCTTAGGATCTATGCGAGAGCCTCTAATCACCTAAGTGTGGATAACGAAAGTTATTTGACGGAAAGACATTAAATTTCATAATTTTAGCATAAAACTTGCATTGTTATCGTTGTGGCATGAAACCCCGACTTTGGAAGCTTTTAATTAATTGAATCTATATAAAAGTTTTAGTTTGTTTTTTATCATCCTTCTTTACCATTCTACGTTCTTCGAACTCTTTTCCGACAATTGGTTACGAATTACAGTTTCTGTGACAAACATCGGAACCGATTGTAAAGGTCGATATTGAGGTCTAACGTCGATATCGAGGTTCCACTCGACGTTGACTTTGCTGCTTTTGTCTTCTGTAGGAACTGTACTGGAAATCGACCAGAACTGAGGTCGATATCGACCAGACACATCGATATCGAGTGTCTTCTGAGGTCGAAAGCTTTGATTGTGAGTACAACAAGGGAAGTGCTGACATACCTCCTCGTGGATTCGATCCTGAATTACCCTACCACTACATTGGGAGGGGATTCTTGTATTATTTGTTTGGGACAGGGAGTTAGCCTAGTTGTGAATTGTTTATTTTAAATATTTGAATCCTACTATCCCTTAAGCGAACAAATTGGCGCCGTTGGCGGGGAGGCAATCAATCGCCACCTGAGTTTAATCACGATCTTTTTGAAGCTTATTTTGCAGGTTTATGTGACGTTCTGATCGCGGACCTATCCTGGAACCAATCAATGAGCCTGAACGTTTCTACCATCTTCGCAACAAAGCAATTCGCATCATGGCTGACAATGAGACGCAGGCTGAAACCATAGAGTGGTTGAGGAAGGAGATCGAGGATCACAACGCTACAATCGCTGCTGAGAGGGCCATCGCTGCTGCAGAGCGAGCCCGTGCTGATAGGGAGGAGGATGCGCGCAAACAAGCCCAAGAGCGGCTCAATTAGTACTCACAGACGGCGATGCAATACATGCATCCGCCGCTCCACGTTCCTGAATTCGCTATTTTAATTCCTCACTCCAATTATGAAATAAAAATTAACTTCCTTTCTGAAATTAAAAGAAAAACTTTTGAAGGAAGACCTAATGAATGCCCTCTTCAACACATCTCTACTTTTATGGATTTATGTGAAACAATTGCTGATGGAGTAAATTTAGAGTATGTGAGACTTAAATCTTTTCGATGGTCTTTGGCAGGGAAGGCATTACAATGGCTTGAGAGTTTGGCTCCACGCTCGCTGAGGACATGGGCGGAGGTGAATGATGCATTCCTGAATAATTTCTTTCCACCTTGTAAAACGGCGATGTTGCGACAAAGGATCACGACTTTCAAACAAAAGCCAGGTGAAACACTAGCACAGGCGTGAGAGCGATTTAAGGACTTGCTGAGATCATGCCCGACGCATGGGCAACTTCCATATGTCATCCAGGAGATATTTTACAACACCCTCGATGCGCCAAATAAGGAGAGGATTAATTCATATACCTCCTATCGGTACATTGAGCTTACACCAACGGAGGCCTGGGAGACCATTGAGAGGCTCGTGAACTTTGATAACACTTATGGGGTTGCTGCGACCTATGATGCAAGGCCTGCCCTATCAATGCCACTATATGAGCCTCCAAGGGAGATAGATCCTGATGTGCAGCAACAATTCCATAACGATCAGACACGCCGCCTTCAAAAGCAAGTCAGGTTTCTGAGCAACAATCAAACTTGTCCGGAGTGTGGCTCAACAAGGCATACACTAGTGCCTGTCCACATACTGAGCAAGTATCCATGGCGGAACAACATGAGGAGGTCAAGTGGACGAGAGGCTCCTATGGAGGGGGCAATCAATAATATTGGTGCGATCAAAGGTTCTATCAAAGGGATCCCCCACCATATAGAGCACCAGGGCACACTGAGCGGGAGACAAGGAAGGATGACCTGCAAATCATTCTTGATGTGATGCGGAGGAACCATGCTGAGTTCAAATAAGCCAACAACTCCGTGTATACTCAGATGCAGGGCATCAATTCTAGGCTTGGGGAGATCGACGTTTGGAAGCGTAACATGGAGACTCAAATGAGTCAATTGGCGGAAGCAATACCCAAAGTGTCAGGATCATTCCCTGGATCCACTGTGCCCAACCAAAAGGGCAAAACCACTGGACATATTGCGGCAGTAAACCTAAGGAGTGGGCGTCAATTACAAACGCCCGAGCAAAAAGCGGAGGAAAAGGAGCCAGAGCAGACATCGATAACAACCCCCCGTCGATATCGACCGAGGTGACGTCGATGTCGACCTTCAAGTCGATGTCGACCCTACTGATGTCGATGTCGACCTCACTACAGCCGCGGGAAGGCAGAAGGCATTTCCATTCCCAACTAGAAAGATGATTAAGGACCCAGCGGAAAAGAAGTTCCAACAGTTCGTGAAAATGCTCCAAGGACTTAATGTCTCTATACCATTCACAGAGGCACTTCACGAGATGCCATCCTATGTAAGGTTCCTTAAGGACATCTTGGGTAAGAAGCGATCGCTCTCTGAGATCGTAGAGGAGTGTAACAGGTTGGAGCTACCACAAAAGCGGGCGGACCCAAGTAAGTTTTCTATCGCTATAGGTCTAGGTCAATTCAAATTTAATGCTTTAGTTGACTTGGGCACTAGCGTTAGCATGATGCCACTAACCATTTGGCACAAGGTAAAGATAGGTCCTCTGGAGCCCGTGGATGCAAGGTTGTACATGGCTAACAATACGGTAGTGATTCCAACTGGGATAGTGACAGATGTGCCAGTACAAGTAGGTAAATTCTTTGTCCCTGTTGATTTCTTAGTTGTTGATATAGCGGAGGACCCTGCTTGTCCAATTATTTTAGGTAGGCCATTCCTAGCAACCGTCGATGCCAACATTAGCGTGAAGAAAGGATTGCTCTCATTCACAATTAGTGACGAGGTGATAGAGTATGCCTTCAACAAGACGGTGAAAAATCAAGGGCCAATGGAGATAAAAGCCATAAATGGTGTCTACATTGCATGTGGAGAAGCCAAAGTAAGAAGTATGATACTGGAGGAGCTTGAGAAGAGGGCCATAGAAGCCCAAGTGGAGGAAGTTGTGGCAATCTTGAATGAAGGGGCCCAACAGAACATTGAAATCGACCCAGGTAAGTCGATATCGACTAATAATGTTTAAGATTCTGTGCCAGGTCATAAGTATTGGGTCGACGGAGGAGAAAGAGGAACATCGAAATAGGGGTTAAAGGTCGATATCGACCATACCCAGCCAAAATCGACCACCATCAACACTGAGAAGGGAGGAACGGAGACCTCGATATCGATCTCTGAGGGTCGACATCGACCTGATCATATCGAGCAGAAACTCTCAAAATCGACTGATCCTCCAGGAGTACAACAGAGGTCGATATCAACCTCTGAACATCGAAATCGACTTGAGTCATAGACTGAGAAGAAGGTAAGTCAAGGTACGGATTCCTCCTGTTCCATTACAATTAAAGATCTATCATTATTTGGAAGAGGTGTGCCTTGGCATGTGCGCTTATGTAGGGTATCCGACGATGATTCGAGCCAATATGAGATAGGAGACAAAGTCTATGTTGCCAAATCCAAAGACCATTGGTTCCCTTTAAGATTCAAGGATAAGAATTTAGGACCATTCACGGTGAATCAGATCCATCCCGGCGGAATGCAGCTGCGTGACAAGAAAGGAGTCCTATTTGATGCCCAAGCCACATGGGCTCTGCAGATGCCGCCTTGAGAAGCGCAAAGGAAGAAGTCGGCCTAGCGACTTAAAAATCTAGAGCGTGTAACAAAGACTTAGTTTTAATTTTGGACAACTTTTACTTTGGTTTGAGACATTTTATTGTTTTGCATATTTTGTTTTGGTTATATTTTTTTAACAAGTTGTAGGAAAGAGAAAAGCACACAGAAAAGACATCGATTTCGATGTCCAAGATCGACATCGACCTAAAGGTCGACTTAGATGGGCTTGTGGTTGAGGCCAGATCACCCTGAAGCCTGAGCCAGAAAACGATGAGAAACATCGATATCGATGTTAAGATCGATATCGACCATGCCTGCTGTCTTCTTCGACTCCTGAAATTTGTGACGGTTTAGTAAGTTTTCTTCTTAACCCTAGTTCTAATACAGTGAGGACACTGTAAATTTTAAGTATGGGGTGGGGGAGGCGTACTTGCATATTCATACTTAGTTTAGATTTGCATATTTATCTTAATGCATATTTAGTTTTATTTTCGAGAAAAAAAAAATGACCCCCATCAAAAATTTGAAAAAAGAAAGAGTCATGGAAGTATAAAAAAGAGTTCTATGATGCAAAATTAGATTCATTAGAGATATAACATGAAATTGCCTAGTTACGGGAAGTCCCAATGAAGTGCAAAAAAGAAAAAAAATAAAGGAGATGAAAATTTGAAGTTGCTTTTGACATATGCATGATAAGATGATGGAGGACTTTTTATGAAAATTCCATACAAGTGCTTACATATACAAGTTCATATTCTAGCCTTACCTATGCATATTTGCAAAAGTCACAAAGCCATATATGAGCCTTATCATGATCATTATTGCTCCACATATATACGTATTGCCCATTTTATACCTTATACCCTATCCGGGGACAAGTTTGAGAATGGATGTCATCTTTGGAGTTATATGGAGTTGTGCATTATTTATGAAGTTGTTGGCAGGAATGAAATTTTTTTTATGAAATATGGAAAATTTAATGAGCGAGAAAAAATCCGATCACCTCAGGAGATAAAGGTAGGTCGACCATGCTCGTTGAGATGTTAGTTCAGCGAGATGGGGCACAAGGTAAGGAGTCCGAAGTACTAAGTATCTGGGGCCATTCATGACACCCATGTTTGCGACTCGCGAGAAGGCAGTACTAAGGTTAGAGAGGTAAAAGCATTATATTGAATAAAAGCATTGAGCGATGAGTGAAAGGTGAGACATTATGAAGAAGGAATGTGGAATGTTTTGGAAAGAAAGTATGTTTCCCCGGATTTAACACCACATGGCCAAATATTAGCCCCCCTTTAGCCTTTTTACCAATCTACTTCTCACAAGCTTGTGAAAGTCCTCTTGATTATTAATGCTATGTCGCTAAAATTGTTTTTGCATATTATCTCCTTTTATGAGTATGAAAATGCTTTTATGCACAGGCATGGACTTGGTTGACATAAGTACCTTATCGAGGATGTCAATTGATTGTAGGGACATATGAAAAATGAATCTATGATGTTGAGGATTTACTTTCTTCCCCTGAATGACCATTAAAAGTATTGCTTGGGGACAAGCAAACTTAAGTATGTGGTGTTTGATGTGCGCGCAAATTGCCATATTTTCTATGCACATATGAGTCCATTTTATCGTCTTTTGCATGCATATTAATGGGAAAATATGGGATAAGTGTAGTTTACGCTTAAATGTCAAATATATGGGTCTGCACGAGTTTCAATGTCATTTCGCAGAAAACAGGATAAAAATGGACAGATTTGAAAGAGCGGAAAAAGAACTCAAAGTCTTCTGAAAAGGTCGAAATCGACTGGGGACCTCGACATCGAGTACAACAGAGACACAGGAATCGAGCAGGAAATGAAGCAGAGTATGTTGACACAGAGAGGTCCATATCGAGGTCTAAAGGTCGATATCGATGTTGCCAAATCGAGCTAAATGATAGAAGTCGAGTGCTAATCCGAGTAGAAGAAGGAGAGCTCGAGATAAAGTTTCACAGAGGTCGATATCGATGTTCATGGTCGATATCGATGTTGTCCAGCAAAGGAATCCGACTCAGATTTTGATAGAATTCTATCCGAAGCTTGCACATCTATCCAAAAGTCGAGAGTTCTTATCTTCAACATCAGAGCTATCATATGAAGCTGATTTACCATAGAATTTTTAGTTTTTACTTTATTTAATTTTTATCTTAGAGAATAAAGATAAAGTTTCGAGTCTTTGGATAGCAAAGTTCGATATCTATATCTAGAGGCCATTAGGGCTGAGTTTAATGATCCAAGCACATACAATTCCAGTTTTACATTGAGTTTTAGTGAGTTAGAGAGAGAGAGAAGGAGGCCGAATTTGTTGGGTGGAAGCGAGAGCGGAGATTTGGCTTGTTTGGTTGTACTTTCTTTCATAGTTTAATTTAAAGTAGTTTTCTTTCAATAATGATGATGATGATGTGCATGATGAGGAGCGAGTAGTTAACCCACTTCTAGGGTCGGGGTAAGTCCGGCGATAACGATGTAGGGTAAGTGCATCAAAAGTATGACTTTTATGCGATTCTGTCTTCTATCCTATGCATGATCCTTTGCGAAAGTTAGGGAAATTCATTATTTGCATTATTGAAGCGAAAGCCACTCATATTGTGAACTTGAATTGCGCAAGAATTGGATAGTAACTCTTAGGATCTATGTGAGAGCCTCTAATCACCTAAGTGTGGATAACGAAAGTTATTTGACGGAAAGGCATTAAATTTCATAATTTTAGCATAAAACTTGCATTGTTATCGTTGTGGCATGAAACCCCGACTTTGGAAGCTTTTAATTAATTGAATCTATATAAAAGTTTTAGTTTGTTTTTTATCATCCTTCTTCACCATTCTACGTTCTTCGGACTCTTTTCCGACAATTGGTTACGAATTACAGTTTCTGTGACAAACATCGGAATCGACTGTAAAGGTCGATATCGAGGTCTAACGTCAATATCGAGGTTCCACTCGACGTCGACTTTGCTGCTTTTGTCTTCTGTAGGAACTGTATTGGAAATCGACCAGAACTGAGGTCGATATCGACCAGAACTAAGGTCGATATCGACCAGACACATCGATATCGAGTGTCTTCTGATGTCAAAAGCTTTGATCGTGAGTACAACAAGGGAAGCGCTGACATACCTCCTCGTGGATTCGATCCTGAATTACCCTACTACTACATTGGGAGTGGATTCTTGTATTATTTGTTTGGGACAGGGAGTTCGCCTAGTTGTGAATTGTTTATTTTAAATATTTGAATCCTACTATCCCTTAAGCAAACATGTGTCGCGACCACTGCATGTTTGCGGCGGCCGTCGCACCGTGCAACTTCTGTCATTCTCTCCCAAAACCTCTATTTCCTCGTCGTCCTTTTGAGTTGTGGCAATCAGTTCCTTGCCACTCCTAAGCGTTATTACACTAACATTCTCCTTAGGGTTTGCAACAGTTTGCGACGGAAGCTTTCCTGAATCGTTTGCCTTTTTTGCACTTAGGACTTGAATGAGTTGACTCATTTGATTTTCCAAATTTGATATCTGATCTGATTTTCGCTTCTCCACCTTCAAGACTAACCGTGTCAAAGTCTATAGAGGATCCTCAGTAACCGTGTCAAATTTTTGTTGGGGCCTTGCCTATTGCCCCCCTTGCTGATTGATAAGGGCTTGGTAGTTCTTATAGCCCTGCTGATAGCTTCTATTGTAATTGTTATTGTTGAAATACCCAGGATTTCCAAAATTGCCTTGTCTAGGCCTCTGTGGAGCAAAATTCCCAATGGCATTCACATCTGCGCTAGGCTCTTGCAGAATTGGGCACATATCCATCGGATGAGTAAATTGATTGCAAAGCCCGCATGCCTTCAACTACTGAGGTGCTCTGTCAATTATCAACTTCTTCATCATCTCTTTCATCTCAGCCATATTAGTCTGTAATGCAGTTACTGGGGCCTCAATCGCAAGTACACCCCTAGCACGAGTGTTTTTGTTAAACTGTCTTGAGCCCTCAGAGAGCTCCTTGAACACCTCCCATGCTGTTGCTGGTGTCTTATTCAGCATGTTTCCCCCACAACACGAATTCACCGTTCTGCGCTCCTCATCAGTAAGCCCATTAAATAAGAATAGAACCAGATCCTTCTGAGAGAAGCCATGACATGGGCAACTAGCGTAGAGTTTCTTAAAGCGTTCAAAATACTCATGAATAGACTCCGTAGCCTGCTGCTCAATGCTGCTAATCTCCCTTTTCAAGGCGTTAAGCTTAGTTGCAGGGAAGTACCTCTCCAGAAAGATTCTCTTCATTTCATCCCAAGTAGATATACTCTCAGGTGGTAGATAGAAGAACCACTCATTTGCCTCATCCTTTAGAGAGAAAGGAAAGGCCTTCAGCTTGATTTGTTCTTTAGTGACATTCTCAAGTTTCATTACAACCACCACAATATGAAATTCTGATAGATGCTTGTGGGGATCTTCCCCACTCAACCCATGGAACTTGGGTAATAGATGAATTACCCCAGATTTCAACTCAAAATTCACTCATTTCCCAAGTGCAGGGAATTGGATTGCCAAGGGTTGTTGTGCCAAGTCAGGAGCAGTAAGCTCCCTCAAAGTAAGATTTGTGTTGTAAGCCATCTCTGCAGTGCTTTCTCCTTGATCAGAAGAAGATTCGTGAGAGCGATCACGAGTTTCTCGCCTTAAGGCAGAAGGGGACTTTTTGATCTCTGAATCAAACAATAGAACCGATGGATTAGTAGCACGGGTATGGACCATATAAGATGGTCCACACCAAAAATCAACACCAAAAACACACAAGAATCAATAAACCTTCCCGACAATGGCGCCAAATTTGACGGCAGGAAAACATGTCATTGATCCGTCAAAGTAAAACTCAAACCTATAACTAGTACATCAATAAGTAAGAGGTCGATCCACAAGGAGATTTGTTGCTCAAGTATGATTCAAGTGCCGATTAGGTAACCAAATGGGGGGTTTTAAGAGTGTGAAAGATCCACCTTTAATCAAAGCGAGTTGACGAAAACATGAGTAAATGGTTTTGATTCAAACAAATGAGAGAATCAGTTCTACCTATAATTTTCCACTTTATTTGGTTGAAACGATCCTTGTAACTTCTTCTCGTCCTATTAAGTTTCCTATGAATGCCCTTGTCCCGACCTAATATAGTCACTAGTCCAATCAGTCCTAGAAACCCTTATCAATCGAACAATCCCTAAAGAAGGATTTAACGCAATTGATAGCTTTAAGTTCAGATATTAGCCAAGGTATTTGCAGTCCCTAAAGAGGAATTTAACAACACATTTAACTTCCTACTTGTCCAATTAGTTCAATCAGCCCTAAAGGGATAAGTTTGCTACTTGGGTTAAGGTTCACAATCAGGAATCTACGAAACCCTAGCAATTGAATTGATCTAACAAGTTGGCCAGACAAGATAGAACAAAACAATAATTCAATAAGCGCAAAGAAGTTGAAGCATTCAATCAAGGAATTAAGGAACGAGAATTAGAAACTCACGATCAATCCAAATAAAGCTTCAAATTATAGGCAGAACAAATGAGTTTAGTTCCTCATGGAGAACATCGCTCAATCTCTAATTGTCTGATAGAACGTGGAATAGAAAAATGAAGTTCTTGAAAACTAATAACACTCGGCCTTAAAAAGTCTAAGCCGAACCAAAACGAGATAACAAACACTAGGGTTTCAATAAAATAAAACGCGGCATTCAGATGTCCAATGCGGCGGCCGCGGCATTCATCCCGCTGCATATCTCGCTGCCAGAAGCCGAGATCAGCTCCAATTCCTCGTTTCTTCTTTCTTCAAGTTTCCAAGATCATGCATCCCAATAGCGTTCGAATCTAACTCTGTAAAAATACTCACAAATTCGCGCAAAATCCGAACTCTTCCAAAATAACCGTCAGATGCACTTTAACTCCAAATCATTAACTAAATGCAACCTAACTAGCCTAAAAATGTCTATAATGCCTATCTAGGATATGCATTATCACCTTGTCCTGGGCAAATCTTATTGGAGGATTTGAGAGGAGTTAGATTTCTACGTTTTACTCGTTTGTAGTTCGGTTCTATTTCAATAAAGCAATTTTGTAGCACGTCCCTCATGCTATAAAAGCTTATGGGTCCGTACGAGGCGAGGTTGAAAAAATTACTAAAATTTATAAACAGGTTAAAGTTAAAAATTTGTTTGAAATAAGGTTAAAAATTTGTGTGAAATATAAACTCTGTATGAGGTGAAAAAATAATTTATTTATAAAAAGTAAAGTTTATTTGATTATTATTAGGGGTATACTTGTATTTTCAAATCAAATAAACACCAAAAATAAAAATAAAAAGCTATAAAAACAACCTTTTTTTAACTCCCATTTAAACCAATACTCCTTTTACATTTTCAAGTGGAGTTTATTTTTTTAATTTCAACTACTTTTAAGATCCTCATACACACCCTATATGACCGAAAAATAATAGTCTACAAAAAAATCAAACATCAATTAATTCATTATTTTATTTTTTAAAAATTGCATCATGCGAAGGAATTGTACATGTACTATAAAGATAGAATTGGGCCGCATTACGCAGATCCGAAAACAGCGACACCGGCGGATGCCGTTCTTACAACTTTGACAAACTGAACTTGTAATGCACTTTCTAGAGTCTTTGTTCGTCCAATTGACACATGAATATGCGTTGGAGAGATCTTTTCAAGTACTACAACTCTCATGAATACCTCAGAATCTAATTCAAAGTTCTCGAAAGCATAAAAATGAATTTTCTCCACTTCCTTCGTAACCGCTCTTGTTCTCGTGCTTCATAGTTTCCCAATTTGACTTCTAACCCTTCCTTTTCTTGTTCTATGCTCTCTTATAGCTTGTCCGGTTGTCCCTTGGCTCTATTTAGTTCATTTGCTCCATGATTCCTCCACCTTTTGAGCTCGAATCTTATGATCTACAAATAAGCACTAAAAACGGTAGATTTCGAACTTCAATACCAAATGATCAAGAATGCAAATAAGCTTATTAAACATGAAATATGGACACTCTAATGCACCTATGACTAACTATAATGCCTATACAAAATATGCATTATCACAGCTTCAACGGAAACGAGGAGGAATGTGGCTCGGGTCTTCACGGCAAAACAGGGGTGCTCCTGGGTCAACGACGACGACAAGGAGAGATGGGGGTGATGATAGATAAAAAAACAAGAGGAAGAGGGTGGTGGTTGTGTGGTGGCTTGGCAATGGCACAAGGGGAAGAAATGGGCTGGTTTTGGGTTGTTTTGTGAGGAGGTTGAGAGCAGAAAACATAGATTTTGAGGGCTGAGGGTTTTGGGGAGGTTTTTTTTTGTAGTGTGAATGAGGGTGTTGTGAGGGTGAGAATCAAAATTATAGGAGGGCAATTGAGGTTTGGGTGTACTGTTGTGCTGTGCAGGGGAGAAGAAGAGGACAGAGAAGAGGGAGGAAGAAAAGAGAGAAAGAAAAAGGAAAAGAAATTGGGAGTGACCCCAACCAAAATTCGAATTCCCGAAAAGTAACCCGAAACCCGCTCTCTCGATCCAATCCCGACTCAAATGAAATTTAAATCGAACTTTCAAAACCGAAATAAAATGATGAAATCCAAATTGTATTTCCAAATCTCAAAACTTGAAAGCATAATAAAAATCCGTTTGAATTTCCAATTTAATATGATGCCAAAACTTGTCTCGAAAGGTTTTGAATAAAATAACTCGCTCGAGGACGGAAATTTCAAAAAATTTCGAAGTTTAGAATTTAACTCGATCATAAATCAATATTTTAATAAAATAATAATTTAAAATTTTCGGTCTTTACAAGTAAGTCAACCTTTGAAGAAACAATATGCAAGACAAGATTGCAACTAGCTAAATGGAGAGCAAATGCCCGATCACAAGAAGGTTGAGCAACCCTAAACAGATCAAACCTAGCTGCTAAGCCAAGCTTCATTATGCAAAATTTTATGCTCCTGACTGAAATGCATAAAGAACTTGATTGTATAAACTTGACATTTTTTAGAATAAAGATGCTTCATATAAACCACTTATCGGATGAGACAAAGTACGTAAAAGAAAAGAGAACGGAGGAGCAAGATTTCATAAAATCAAATATATGAACAAAGCCCTACAAATGAAATTGTTATGGAAGATCCTCATAGAAGCACAAAACTCATGGGTAAAGACTATTTCACTTAAGATTTGAAGGAAGATCACATATAGAGTTACAAGAAAAAAGATAAGGACTTGTGGCAATGGGAAAAACTCATGAAAATTAAATATGTGTTATATACAAGACTCGTTTGATAAATAGAAAATGAAAAGAGTGCAAATTGTTTTTATAGACATATGGCTAGATGAAAACAAGCTCGAGAATAGATGCCTACTAACGTCCCAAATTAACAAAAATGGTAAGGTAGAAAAATACATATGCGAAGATAGGAAATGGAATACCACCGAAGTTTCATCAATCATTCAAAAAATTGAAGCAACCTTCATTCCAGAGAATCAAATTGAAGATAGAGTCTATTGGAGAAAAGATAAAAACAGTTGGTTCACTGCTGCTAATGCATTACAAAACATCACGAGCAACAACAAAAATGACTTATATAGCATTGCGTGGATCTAGAAGATCGATACAATCCCAAAAATTAAGATCTTCTTATGGAAAATGTACAATAATGGAATCCTAACCAAAACAAGACTAAATAATAAAGGGGTAGAAATCATATCATTGTGTGAACTATGTGATCTATGCAAGAAATTCCAACTCACTTATTCATCCAATGTCACTAGTGTCAAAACCTAATACAAAGAATTGATCCATCCATTGGGAAAATATTAGAAGACATAGATAGAACATGTCATTAAAAGGAATATGATAAACATCTTTGAGAAAATGAGCTCAAAACAAAGAAAAAAGCTAACAACAACATGGTGAAGCCTTTGGACATGTAGAAACAAGAAAATATTTGATAATTTAAATACAACAACAATCCAGAACATGGAAAATCTGACACGAAAAATACTTATAAACTGGAAAGAAAAAACAAAAAAATGGACAAAACAAACGAAACTAAAACAACAACCATAACAACACCAAGGAAGAAAAGACACTTGAGATGGAATAAACCAGTACAAGAAACATTTAAAATAAATTTTGATAGCAACAACTACTACTTTGGCACTTCTTATGAAAGTTTTATTATTCGTGACCACTTGGGAAGGATGATTGACCATGGATGATCGCAACTTCAACACTGGTCGCTTGAAGATGAGGATCTTGATGGCAAACCACCTAGGATTGTCGAAGATTCAAGTGAAAGGTGACAACTTGATAGTGATCAATGCTCTTAAAGGCTCCTGCTCGTGCCCATGGGAGATTGAGTTACTCATCACAAACATCCTTCTTTTGCTCCAATCCTTTAAAAGAGTGATCGAGCTTCATGCATTGCTTCCGAAAGACCAACATATGTGTGAATTATATTTCGCATCTCTTCTAAACGGATGCCTTGCCGGACATTTGGCCAAACAAGGTTCTCAACATCCTCATCTGCAAGATGCTATTGGATGATGGTCTAGTAGGGACTGACATCATCCAAATTATTACTTGTATAAAAAAAATATACTTCTTATCACGCTCAATGCATGTAAATTCTACTCCTTGGTGTGTGTAGGCTTGTTTAACTTTTTGACACAAGCATCTTCACCATTGATATTGAAGACCATCTTGTCTAAATATTGTGTACATGGAACATGTAGCCAGAGGCGGCCCCAGGGTGTGGCGTGCGTCAGCGGCCGCCGCGCCCTTTGGTCAAACCCTAAAACCTAAGCGTTCCTTTGAAAATTTCCCTTTGTACCTATATTCCATTTAAACTAGGTAATTCTTCTTTAGATCACTAATATTCAACCAAAAACAGAAGTCCAACACAGACCCATCTGGATTCATCCGGCCATCGATCTTCTGTGTAATTTGCTCAACTCTCATCTCTGGATTTTTCTTATTTATATATGTGTGTGTAACCAACACATATAGCTATCAACTAATTGGTTGTCTATTATATACATTTTATACGTTTATTTAACAATATGTTAAGAATTGGAGAAATATTAAGGATGTTAAACTTCTTATATATTGAAAGATGGATGCATGTATAATAATTAAGTGATGACGATACAACTAGCACACTTATATGTATTAAATTGGACACTATTTAATCAAATAAACTCCTATATGTGAATTTTCTAGGGAAACCCTATATGTAATTAACAATGAACTGTTAGGTTTTAGAGTCTGCGATTTGAAGTGTGAAAATTGAGGATTTTGTTTATTTGTTTGTTCATTTCATTGTTTATGAATTATTGATTATGGATTCCGGTATGGATAGATATTTTGCTCGAATCAACAAATGGTCAAGTGTTGGTTCATCCACTCCTCGCAATGCAGTTACAAATGTTGATAATGCTAATGTGGAAGCAAATGTGGATAATTCAATTCCAACTCCTTTGATTGATGAATTGGTGATATTACTATTTTTGTATAGAGGACTATAAATTTACAAGTGCGAAATTCCACACCACCTTTCAAAGACTCTTGCGACCACCACTGCATGTAGTCGTTGGAAGTTATTTTCAATTAACATATCATGAGGAGGTTGTTCCGTAGTCCAAAGTGTAGGAATTACACATGAGACTCCTACTAACATGATAGGTACATCAGATGTTGATTCTGAATGAACCATGATACTATATCATCAAATATTCCTACTTGAATTGGTCTATGAGATTTCTACCATATGTATTTAGGAAATAATGCTTTTCTGCCAAAGCATATAGAACATCCGCTATATATGAAAACATATAGTTCATAATTATTAAACCCGTTTAGACAAATGCTTCCTAGGATATAAATACTATTAGGGTTTGTAATCCTATAATTCTTGTTTAGTGATTCTCTTTTGACATGTTCAAGATCTCATTCCATTCACATATTATCTTCATAGATATACTTGAGATTTATTATGTTCATTCTCATATTTTCCTCATATATATATATATATATAACAAATAACCTTACCACCATGTGTCGTCTCCTTATGCAAATATATTTTAAGTAATTTTTTTTCCAGTACTCCATTTTCTAATCAACAGGTTTAATGAAAAACATTGAATTACTATTAATATTAAAACTAATAAATAATGTCAATGAAAAGTAATTTTGATGGGTGGCATCATCACTTTAATTATAGTTTTTTTTTTAATTTAATATATTCTATATTTTCTAACCAATATATTTAATTCAAAATATTAAATTAATATTGTATATAATATACACATATATATAAATCTTTATATACTATAATAAATTAAAAGCATGAGAATGTCACATGTTATATATTCTCTCTTCCATCTAAGAAATTTTCATAAAATTATCTTTACTTAAATATTTTAAATATTGTTACAATGATATTAATTTTTTCTTTATTTCCAATAAGTTTATTTTAAATTATCTATATCTATATACATTTCTTTGAATAAGAGTACCATTTTTTTATGAATTGTTATCACCACATTAGTTGTAGGTCTTTCAACCATTCAAATTATACCATTCTAACATTATGCTAACTTTTATTAATATATTATATTATTGTGATTTTATTCAAAAAATTAGCCAGTGGCGTGGGGATTGTACTAGTATATTAATTTTTTTTCCTGTACTAGTATATTAATTAAATAGAATGATTTGAAGTTACTATAGTTATAAAAATATCTATTTCCTTTTGCTATTTTTGTAATGTTTATTTTTAAATAAGGAGCGAGACACATGAATCACTATATAAAATATCATTATCTTTATTTTAATGGGTACCCTTTCTGATTTTTTTATGAGATTAATTTTTAAAATTTTAATTTAAGCATGAGGTGGAAATTGTTTGATATAAGAAAAATAATGAACATTTAATTAACAAAATGTTGGATCAGTTTGTGGTGTTTTTAACATTGCTAGATATGATGATATTTGACCACTTGGGTTAGTTTTTTTTTTTTTAATTTATTAATATTGGATATAAGTATATAACTATTATTGATCTGACATTAAGTTAGATGAGAATTAAATTAAAAAAATTGGGTTTTGAGTTCAAATTTGACCAATAACTTTTTTTTGCTACTAAAAACGGGATACTAAAAAAATATTGTATTTCAGTATAATATTTTTACAATTAATAAATCGTGCAACACATAAATAATAAGTTAATTTTTACTAGACGGTTATTCCTTCTACCGATACTTGAAATTAATTTATTTTTGGTAAAACTAATTCAAATAACCCAAACTTTGGTTGGGTGTGCATGTAGCACCATGAACTTTATAAAGTAACAAAAATAACCCAAACTCTTACTACTATGTGCTTATATCACCACCAATGTCTTTTTTAAAATAAAAAATAACACCTAACTTTTATAATTTTGAAATAGAACCTCAAAAAATATTAAACTAGGTTTTTTAATCAAAATTACACAAAAGGTAAATTTTTTTAAATGAAAAATAAATTTTTTGACTTAAGATAGTTGAAAAAAATATCGCTAATTTACGTCATATTTTTAAAACCCATAATTTGGTTTGAACAAATGATATAAGTTAGAATTATATTTGTAAAATATTTATCAAATGAATTATTTTTAATTTATTCTTTAATTGAAAATAATAATAAATTAACAAAAATACAACAAAATAAAAAATATACGGAGTATTTCAGTTGAGAATATTTCGAACTGATATAATTTGTTCTAACCAAATTATGGGTTTTTGAAATATGAAATAAATTATCGATTTTTTCCAATTATCTTAAGCATAAAATTTTATTTTTTATTTTAAAAAATGTATATTTTGTGTAATTTTGATTAAAAACTTAGTTTAATATTTTTAGGTCCTATTTGAAAAATATAAAAAGTTATATCGTTTGAGAAATATTTAAAGGTAATATATATAAAAAGTTATATTTTGCGTAATTTTTATTAAAAAATTCATTTGAGAAATATTTTTAAAAAATATTTATAACGAATATCATTTGTTCAAACCAAATTTTGGGTTTTTAAAATATGATATAAATTAGCGATATTTTTTTCAATTATCTTAGGTCGAAAATTTATTTTTCGTTTAAAAAAAATTTACCTTTTGTGTAATTTCGATTAAAAAAACCTAGTTGAAGTATTGTTTTAGATTTGATTTCAAAACTATAAAAGTTAGGTGTTATTTTTTGTTTTAAAAAAAATATTGGTGCCTAGTGGTGATATAAGCACATAGTATAAAAAGTTTGGGTTATTTTTATCACTTTCTAAAGTTCGTGGTGCTAACTGCTCACCCCACCAAAGTTTAGGTTATTTGAATTAGTTTTACCTTTATTTTTTAAGAAAAGTTTGTTAGTTTCCATTTTTTACATCATGCTAAAATAATGCGATATGTTTTTTTTTTGTTTTTATAATGAGAGAAAGTATTAATTAATTCATTTTTATATATTTATTATACAGTCATCTCACAATAAAAGAAAAGGCCAGCTCTGAAATCTCTAGTCTATACATCTCTCTCCACCTTCACCCCCCACCCCCAACCCCCCGCAGCGTAGAGAGAGAAACTTCTCCAATACTCCCATCTCTCTCTCCCTCCCCCCTTCCATTGGAACGTGTGATCAAATGCCGGCGCAGCAGTGCTCCCCCGACCGCCAAAACGATGACGCTTTGCTCCGGTCCTCCCCGTCCCACCTTTGCAAGCTTCCCTCTCGCGCTGGAGCGGACGGCGAAGCCGAGGAGGAGGATGAGGAGGTGAAAGAGGTGCAGGCGGAGATGGAGCCTCCGACGACGGCTTCTTGTTCGCTTGCGGTTTCCGCGGCGGATACGGTGGAGGTGGCGGAGGTGGCGAAGGAGGAGGAGGAGAAACAGTCGGAGCGCGTTGCCGCCGTTGTTAAAGAAGGTTGTGGTTCTGTGCTTTTCTGGTTTGGGAGCTTCTGGAGCTCTCGCTTGATTTGTGTGTCCTTGCTTTGCTGCGATTCGATTTCGTTTGCTTGCTTTGACGATCGATCTGCTTGTTTTGTTGTTGATTGTGTTCTCTCTCAGATTCGGATTCCTCTCGCGATGCCGAAGAAGAGCTGTCAGAGTACTACTTCTTCTCCTCTCTATATATCTCTTGTTCTCGCTTAGGTGCTCGATCGAGTTGTGCTCCGAGCTTCACCTGTTGGTTCGCGTGTGTTGATCTTGTTTCGAATGCTTTGTTTCACGATATCAATGGTCTTCTCCGGTCCTATCCAATCACCGTCTGTTGTGGTTCGCGATTGTGCCTCTGGCGAAGCATTGAGCGGTCTTTGACTTGGTGTCTTTCTCTCTTTCTCTCACCTCGTGAACGAAGGGCTCGATTGTTCGTCAGGAGTGCTCGGTGCGTGTGATCTCGATCCGTTCTCGTTCTCGTCAGGTGAGTGTTTGTTGCATGTTGTCCTCCTCGGCGACTCTTTGCCGGAATCAGAATCCGTCACGGGACGTCTTCGCTCGATCTGGAGCGAGTCGGCGGATCGTAATGAACGGTTCCGTCGGATTCAGCCGGTGGATACGATGACTGTAGGCGATGTCAATGACCTCTGCTCGGAATCGAGGTTAACTTGGATGGGGGATCTGCCGAGTTGCTTTGTGGTCTGTACGTCACCATGCACGAGACTTGGATGGCTTCTTCTCCTTCTATCTCTTTTTTTCTCTCCTCTCTTTCCCTTTTCTTTTCCCCTCTTTGGTGGCGGGAGGGTGCAGGAGGAGGGTGCAGGATGTGAGGCTGAATTTCTCGCGTCACTGCCGGTGGCCTTTTCCGGTTGACATGATTCTACGAATTCTACCAAAATTGTGATCCTGACGGGGTTGTTCTGCATCTTCCTTGCACACTCTCTTTCTAGCCTGGGGTAGGGAGATTCCTATCCGCCCTGGATCCCAGGTTTGGTTGTAGCGTTGTGGTTGTCTCTAGGTTTAGGGAGTGCTGTTATTGAGCAATTAAATCAAAGTGGAGTTCGTCTATGGACTTTTATCTGCACTCTTAGGTCCCAAGACGGAAAGAGGGTGATTGCAATTATGGAGTGTTATTAATTACTTGGGAGTTAATTGAAATCAGTTTGTAAACGTCTGTGTTGAATGATGAATGCGGTTTGTAGCACAGTTTAGACTACACAGATTGATTTGTTTTACCAAAACAGTGGGATGGCAGTCAGCTGTTTAACTGAGCTTAGGATACAGATTTTTTTTTTTTTTTTTTTTTTTTTTTTGTAATGAAACATATTTTCTTGTCGAGTTTGTAGTCTTCACTCTTCATTGCACATATGCTTACTTATTGCTCAATATAGTCTTACAAATCCTCAGCCTTAACTTACAGAAGATTATGCCAAGATTAAGTTTAAGCTCAAAATTAACTAGAAGGAATTTCAGAGGACTTTGTTGGATAGCAGAATAAATTTTATAACTGATGATCAAGATGATTTGTTGTTTTATAAACTTTGTCTGGGCAAGAGCTTTAGTGTATGAGATCTGTTTGGCCATATGCGGAGTGTCTAGTAAAGTAGCTTCCCAATTGATTATTTTGTCACTGGATGCTTTTGTATGCTACATTGATTATATTTTGGGGGTCTCTGCAGGAATTTATATATCGATCTTCAAGCAATACGTAAAGAAGTGCAATGCCCAATATGTCTCGGTGAGTTTTTCTTAGAAACTGGATCCATTTATATTGTTTTGAGGCATGTCATTAAAAATCAGAGGATAGTGTCTTGTGTCTGCATCTAGCAATTTTGCCATGCTGAGGTTGAGAATCACATCACTAATGTCCATCTCAAAATTCACTTATACAGAAAAGGGAGAAGATTCTCCTAGTTAAATATGACAACGTGGCTCGTCTTAGTTCTCTTTAGCTTGAGTTCATTAAACTGAAGGAGATAATGCCTTCCTCTGTACAGGCATTATTAAGAAAACTCGAACTGTGATGGAATGCCTGCACCGATTTTGCAGGGAATGCATTGATAAATCAATGCGACTGGGGTAAGGAAAAAAATTGCTTTATATTTTTCTTTACTATTCTATGAGGGACTCTACAAATGCCCCATCATTCAAATGCCATATATATAAATTGATGCATCTATTATTTTTTTGTGTTGATCTTGGTACAGGAACAATGAGTGTCCTGCTTGTCGTACTCATTGTGCCAGTCGTCGTTCTTTGAGAGATGATCCTAGATATGATGCCCTGATAACAGCTTTGTTCCCTGATATTGAAAAATATGAAGCAGAGGTATTTAAATTGTCAATAAGATAATTCTTTTAGCAATACTACTAAAAGGGTGCTTCCTTCAACCTCCCCCCAAAAGAACCTTTCGGATCAATAAGTCCATTCAATTTTGGGTTTCAGGAACTGGCTTTATGTGAAGAAGAGAAAACCCGTAACAAGCAGGTGAAATGCAAGTCTCAATCTGTTTATAATTCTCAACCCATCTTTACTGTAAACTTGCAATCTTTATGGTTGTATCTGAGTCTAAGACTGGCATGTCAAACTGATGAGAATTCTTGTTTTGGTGCTGATAGACTGATGATATCTTGGGGATCTACCTAGCAAATTGATGCATATTTAAGTGGCTATCACATAATTGCTAAAGGGGCAATAGTTGATAATACTATTAAGTTTATGCACCTGGAGAATTGGAATGACTAGACATGATAAATATAACAATCAGATTAGTAAAAAAATCCAGAATTAAAGTAAGGTGATAAAAAAAAAATTCTGAGAATATTATGCAGATTTTTTGCCATATCCTTTGCTAAATGAAGACTTTGGACAGATTCAGGAATCCATTGCTCAAATATTTAAACTACAGTCAGAAGCTCTGGGTAAGAAGCGATCTTCTAGGAAGGGTATAGGAGTCTCATCGCCATCTAGATCACAAAAATATAACAGAGAGACTCCCTCACGAAGAAGCAAAAGAAAAAGAAGGGTGAAATCTGAGCTTGAATCAGATGATGATGAAGATCTGGAAAATATTGAAGGGCAAACTTCATCTTATTCAGGCGAGCAGTATACAGAGATTGATCAACAAAAGCATACAACTAGAAGACGAATTGGATCATCTCATCCTTTTCCCGTGGCTACAAGTTCAGGTGGAGCATGTATGGAGTACAAGTTAGAAAATAAGAGGTCATACCCTGGGATTATGTGGAATATAGAGATGCGAACTTGGGGAAAAAATGGTGTTCGTAGTGGTCACATCAGGAAGAATCTTCGGAGTGCCCGCTTAGCCAAGTTAAAAACATTTCTTCAGAACATAGAGAAGGAGGATGAGGTATGAATTCTTACTGCTTAGCAAATCGATTTGGAAAAAGGTGACGCTTTATGTTGTTTGAATGTTATTGCCTTCTTTCTTCAAAAATTTAATTTGATGTCTAAATGGAAACTTTTGTTCTTAGACTCTGTGAATCTCTCTAACTGAACAACAGAACTCTCGGTTCATGTCCTCCACATGCTTAGCCTGGTACTTGTTAGTGAAGCAATGAGCAAGACTGACTATAGAGTCTTTAATTTGCATTGAGATTTTCACTTTGAGAATCTTATTGCAGGACTGCACCTATTTTGATATTTAATTGAGAATGCATATCCAGTAGGTTGATGACGGTGAGAAATCATTGGTATTTGTTGCATGTCTTGACAAAGGCGTCATCTTTAATGCAAATCCAGTAGTTACTATGTTATGAACCTTTGGCAACCCCATCATTTCCCTGCTCCTATCCAAGTTTGTTGCTGTTTGCGTGAGGATGTTTTCATATGTTAATCTTCGGTATGGATCTACATGCACAGGCGTTTCTTCCTTTATTGCCTGAAATTCTGGGTTTTAGCTTATCCAATTCATTACATGGCATTTGTTTTCTTCTGTTGTGCAGTGTGTTATTTCAAATACATCGTCAGCAGCTGATAAGCAGTTGCTAGCAGCTAATCAACCCCCTGAAGCTTCCCATGACAAAGAAGGCACCCCTCATCTCTCATCAAATATTGACGAGAAGGGTAGGCTGTCCGAGATTGTTGATCAGTTTCGAGATAGGCTACAGTTGACAGAGGAGAGGAAAACGCTTCCCAAGTTTGAAGCAAATTGCATTTCCCAAGGGGGTCAATTGGTAAGCATGCCAACATTAGGCCTTCTGCTCCAATATGCAATCAATTCTTACGTTTGCGTTCTCTTTCATGCTGCAGTTACTGGCATGTCGGCAAAAGGAAGCTTTATAGAGAAATCACACTTGACTTGTGGATATAAGATGACAAATGTCGTTTCACCATCTGATGGAAGCAAGGAAAAAGCAAACATAACTTAGTTTTCTCTCCTGCTTCGGTGAGCTCAAACCCGACATATGGTAAGATGTTATATTTATAGAATTTATTTGTACATAATTATGCTAGAAGAACCACCCTCCCTCTCATGGTTCTATATTGAATAATTAGTATGCTAATGGCAAAGACCTTAATATAATGAAATTATTCTTCTATTTGGTGATTTTTCGTCATTTACTAGTGATTTCTTAGGGTCTGAAAAGTGATCTTCGTCCTCTTGATTCTCATATGTTTCCTGCATTTTGAAACTTCACATGGGCTATTTGCTTAGAGAATTTTACATACTGCATCTTCCTTTTCCTTTCTCCGGGTAACACTCAATTCGGGAATTTAGTTTTTGCTTTGGTTGTTTGTTGTTTCCTTGAAAAACCTGCACATTCCATTATATGACATTACCTAGATGCCGATGATTCTCTGTCGCCCCAAGTCCCTAAACCTTGTATATAAAGGAGCTGGGGTGCCATCCATATTAAGACGGACGTAGTCTCGAAATGACTTCGGGACCAATGGGCCTTTAGTATGTCACTGAAATTCCGCTGGGCAAGAATCGGAACGGTGATGTTTCTTTTTAGAGCCTTGAGATTCGTTTTGCATCTTACGCAACTTCTCTTCCTTTCTTTCCCCTCCGCTGAAATCAGTTGCTTGTGAGTTGTGGCTTTTGCAACTAACTGTATGCATTTATTCCAGTGCTAAGTTACCTGTCCAGGAAATATGACTGCATAATTCGGTTTACATAAACCCCTTTTGAGTTTGAAAAAGTTTCAAACAAAGTGCATTTTACCCTAAATGTAACCGGTGAAAAGGCACACCTGTAACTCATCCCTGATTGCATTACTAGTTCTATCTTGTACTAGATGGTCTCACGCCCTGGTTTGGTGTGATTTTGTGGGTTCGGTTTCTTTGTCGGGTTTTGTGCTGATCTCAAGTACGCTGGTGCAACTGCCCTTTGCTAGAACCAGGAACTCGCAGGGAAATCTGGCATTGCAGTCACCACTTAAGTGACCGAGAAACACAAGAGGCTTTATACCATTGCACTGCACTGCATTGCATTGCATTACTGGCTATTCATCTGTTTACAACTCCACATAACTCAAAATCTATACATAACCCATTCAGAAAACTCCACAAGAACCATGCATATAAATCATCTATAACAAACTCAACACAACCAACAACGCTCACTACACCATGTTTCCATCAATGAAGCAATCAAGAAAGAAGCTAAATTGATCAATCACTGTCTTCATTCCACATCTGAACCCAGTTGTAGGAGGCCTCCTCAAAGCCAAGAAGGGACCCTTCCTTGTCCGGGTCCCAGCTGGTGGAGAGCGCTCCGAACGGCACCCCAAGCGCCGACCCTCCAAACGCGACGAAGCAGGTTATGAACACCACCCACAGTGGCGCGTCCCAGATGTGATTCTCCTTCAGGTACCCAAAGAGCTGCAGCATCCCCAATCCAACTCCCATGGGAAGCCCCACGTACAACAGGATCCTCTTCATTATCCTGTTGATCACCACAGGAGCTAGTTCGTCGTTGTCATCCGCCGGGGCAGGGGGTTTGGCGGGCCCTGCTTCCTGCTTGGCAGTCCCTGTAAACCCCCTTCCGCTTCCGCTTCTGCCCTCCGCATACACCTTCGTTGATCCGCCATTGGAGGTAGATGATGAGAGGTAGAGGGGTTTAACAATGCCGGAAATTCTGTGACCCAGTTGGCGATTCGGGAGGAGGAGGCTTGGTTGGGTTGGTGAGATTAGAGTGTTCATTTTCTCTACTCGGATTTTTTTTTGGGGGTGAATGTTTGGAGTTATACCACTGAAGAATGGTCATGGAAATATATGGTGGTAGCAACACCCCTTGTTGGCTTATCCAAAACTCAAGTTCTTGTAGGTGATAGTGAAAATTCGTTTACTCAACGTTCCAAATTTGCCCAAATTGATCATGGTTTTTTATTATACTCTCCCTTGGGAACGTATATTTCATTATTCACGACTTTTTTTAGAATGATAAAAAAATATTAAAAAAGTACTCCATTTAATAAGTAAAATATGTCATTTTATTATTTGCATATGATTTTTTAAGAATTAAAAACTATATAAAGTATCAAATCTTTTTAATTAATGTTTAAAAATAATTTCATACTTATTTGTAACAAGAAGAAAGTTAATAACAAAATTACAAAAATAGTTGATATTTTATATAGTTTTTATTATCTTTAAAAAAAATGTGAATAATAAATTACAATTTTTTCACAACGAATGGAGTATAAACTTTTTATTATTAAAAAAATAATTTCATACTTATTAATACTCCGCGATAATAAGTGCAGAGTACTATAAAATTATATTAAAAATAATAATTTCATACACTAAGTTGAGTAAATATTTACTCTGATTTTAGGATCACTTTTATGTGCCCACAATGAAATACTTATCTTATAAATTACTTCAGGATATCATATCTAACAAACCCTACTAAGATGGGTTCGGATCCCATCAAATTTTTCTTTAACTTTAGGGGTGATGTTGAGATTTTGTAATGATAAAATTGTCATTCGGAAGTTGGAACGTTTATTTGGAGAGTATTAAGGTTTTTCTTAAAGGTATAATTTGAAATATGAAAAAAAAAATTGTTATTTGACAAAAAGTGAGGCCTTTAAAAACGAAAGACGGGAAAATCCTCAAAAAGAAAATAACGAAGCCAATCGAGGCCGATAAACAAAGGTGGTGGACATCTAGCGAGGTGTCGAAAACAGGTGACTCCCCTATTAAAAAAAAAACAGTTTGTGGAAAGTCAAGCACCATCGAGGTAGCATCGTCAAGCAGATACGACAGGATGATCTCTTATGGGAAGTGAAGATAAGACACTAGAGAACTCCTAAAACCGCAGTTGTTTGAAACATACCACCACAAGTCCACAATTTCGACTAAACACAACTCATATCATAAACAAATTTCAGTAGAAAAGAAAGAAGACCAAGGAACACCAGAAACCATAAACCCGAACTCAAGCCTCGATAAAAAGGAACCCAAATCCATATTTTTTCTTTGGTCAAGTTGGATCAAGCATAAAAAGTTTCAAAGTTCTATTTGTTGAATTTCACAATTTGATGAATTAATTATCAATAATCTTTCAATGAAGCATTATATTCAATTTTCACAAAGTCAAAGGCTTCTAACTTTCTAAGCCATCAAAGCAAGCAACATCAATACATCACCTTAGGGGCTTAGGCTTAGGCTTAAGCTTGCAACGTTTTATGGTCACCCCATAAAAAGACAGAGTGACTTATTGGGCCAGATGGTTCAACAAAACTAACGTTAGGCCCTAGTAGGAAGTTTTTAGCCCAATAAGTTTAAGATTGGTGTGAGTCTTTTTTTAAAACTATTTAAAGAGATCGGGCACATTAGACCATTTTTTTTATTAGGTAAAAATTCGAGTTCAGACAGATCTAAAACTCGAAGGCCGAACAAGTCGGCAGACGGAAATCCGTCAATACAAGCAGAACATAATATCACAAAATGCTAGAGAGGAAAGAAAAACCCCAACCAACCCATACAAGACGTCAACCAGCAGAGACGACAGATCGAGAACCAAGACGCGCCACGAGTAACAAGAGTGTGGGAGAGTGCAAAACTCATAACAGTACCCCAGCCGGAAAGGACAACACCTGAGGAAGTGTGGATCACCGACGTTGCCTCCACCTAAATGAAGGATCTTCGAAGACCACGAACACCACCACGATCCGTTGTCGATCAAACAGGACGCCCTATACTGCAAACCAACACTCAGCAGACGCAGCCACACCAAAGCACCGACCAGTCGCCAGAAGACGGGGCAAATATGGGCTAATAAGAGAAGATCGAACCACCGTTGGAAATGTGAACGGAATTCCCCGGACCAAACAGGACGATTCGGGGAGCATTATTTATTTTTATAAATATAGAATATTTTTCAACCCTTAACGGGTTTTAGTATGCGCCATTTCGAGTGGGGTTTGAAACCCTTATGTGATTTTATTCTCACTTAATATAAGAATATATAGAGAAATACAAATATTCCTCCACATATAAAAATATTACTCCGTAAGAGCTTTTTGTTTTTATTATTTTTTTCCAAATATATATATATATATATATATATATATATATATATATATATATAAATATAACCTAATATGCGGAGTAAAAGGAAAAGGTAAAATGCGGAGTAAAAGGAAAAGGTTCAAGTCAAAACTACATGCATTTCGACTGAAAATTAGAAGTTTTAACAGATGTAAATGTCGATTTTGGCCAAATAAGATGTACAATACTTTAGCATATTTCGTATTTTTGTATGGTGCTCTTAAAGTTTATAACAACTCTGTCTCGTGGCCCTACTCTGTCAAAACAAACGCTTTCATTAAGTTTTGGGGAAAAAAAGAAAATTGAAAAAAAAATATCTTACCTTCCTCCGGTTCTTTTTACGCACAAACCAAGCGAAGAAGGGGGATGAAATGAGATGACGATGGCCTCAAAGAAGGACTCGACGCTAGTGAAGAAAGGAGTTCTTAAGTTTTCATGTTCCTCAATTGAAAGATCAGTTCACATTTTCCAGAATTTCACAGTTCTTGAGTTCTTTCATGAGTTCTTTCAGACTTCAGTTCCATATGCAAAATTGCTAAATAGTATGCATTTAGCCTATATGCATAGGATTATCCATTTGGTTTCCTACTTTGAAAAGGAATGCAAAAATGCATATTATACAAAGATGGCAATCCAACCGACCTAATAAGTCTAAGATCACCAACATCCTTAGGTTGTTTAAACTTAGTAAGCTTTAAAAAAGACACACTAAAAAACCTAATACAAAAACAAGAAAACCCCAAGCATATAGAGCTAGTCTAATAGCTATTTTTCCCTTGAATTTATCGCAAGATTTTATGCCTTTTTTTTTTAAAAGGAAAAAAATTGGCCAAGGGGATTAACCCTAGAAGCCAAGAGCATCCTTACGGATGAGACTACGAAGCAGAGAATCGTCCGGAATGATCGAAGTGCGGAGAGCGTAGGTCAGATGCGACAGTCGATCTGCAACCTGGTTTGCCTCCCTATAGACATGACGAATCTCGACAGAAACAAAGAAACCTAGCGAGACTAGACTGTCAGAGACAATCATTTCAGAGTCTCCAGTAGGTTTCCCAATACCTTTAAGACTATCTATTATGGTAAGGTTGTCACCTTCAATTTCGATGCGTGTAAGGTTCATTTCTTGTGCTGCTGAAATTCCATGCCAAAGACCCAGACTTTCAGAAAAAGCAACCGAAGAGGCATGGCAAGTCCCGGAGCCGAAGAAAACCGGGAATCCCTTACAGTCCCTGATAATGAAGCCGTAGGATCCTGAGTTAGTGGTTGAGATAGCCCCGTCAAAATTGAGCTTAAAAGCACCTGGTTTAGGAGGTTTCCATCTTGCTTTCTTTCGTTTTTTTGCTATTGGTTTACACATAGGCTTTGGCGTAGTCAAACCATCACTGTCGTCGCTGTGTTTGGTTGAATTCCATATGCTTATTTGATCTTTTGTGAATGCAACAATGTTTCTGTGGTCCGCATTTATGTTTTCAAATAATACTTTGTTTCTGAAATACCAGATGGCCCACCAAATAAATGCTAGTTTTGTGAAGTGATAGAGACCTAGTGTTTCTTTGGCGTTGATTATGATTGTGTTTAGGTCTAATCCATCAATAAAGTATTTGTTTAGTTTGATGAAAATTGTATGGTCAATTGATAATATGGCTTCTCGTGTAGTTGGGCAGTTCCAGAGTAGATGTTGTAAGTCTTCGTAGGCACTGTCACAGTTTGGGCAATTTGATGGTATACCCAAATGCCGGGAAGCTAGCTTCACAGAGGTGGGTATCCCATTTTTGGTGATTTTCCAGAGAAAAGCTTTAACTTTTGGAGGTGCATCAAGATACCAAATCCAACCGACATCAGAGCGTCTGTGATGTTTCATATGGCATATCATGTCTATGGCTGACGCGGTGGAGAACCAGCCATTCTTGCTCCATTTCCAATATAATCTATCTGTGTGAATATTTTTAGGTATAGGTGTCTTCAGTAAGGAGTCATTTATGTCATTTGGCAGTATTCCATTACTAGTGTTATATAGTTTGTTTTTGTCCCAAGACTTATCTGGTTTTAAGAGTTCAGAGACTCTGATGTTTATGTTTATCGAATGGTTTGAGGTGATCAAGTCAATCAGAGGGCCATTTCCAAACCAATTGTCAGTCCAAAATTTTATATTACTTCCGTTACCAATTGACCAGCGTAAGCCAGCTTTAAATAAAGGAATCAGCTTGACGAGTTGAGTCCATTGCCATGACGAGTTCCCACTTTTGGTGTAGTTTAGGATGTCTTGATGTTTTAGGTATTTGTCTTTGATTATTGTTACCCAGGGGTTGTTAGGTTCTGCTAGAATTTTCCAAAGTAATTTAAGTTGCAGGGCTTTGTTCATATCTTCTGATTTGCGGAGACCAAGACCTCCATCATTTTTAGACTTGCAAATTTCAAACCAACTGATCAGTGGTTTATGCTTTGGGCCCTTATTCCAGAGGAAATTTCTGTTTATTTTGTCTAGTTCCGTGTGGATAGCCGTGGGGAGCATAAAACATTGCATTATGTGTAGTGGTTTTGCTGATAGCGTGGATTTGATGAGTGTACATCTCCCAGCTTGGGATAGACCATTACCTTTCCATCGAGTTAGCTGTGATTTTGTGTTGGTAATGAGTTCTGCAAAGTCTTCTTTTCTTGTTCGTCCATTTATTATGGGGCAACCAAGATAAGTCCCCAGGCTTGATGTGTAGGCAATTTGTAATTCGTTGTGGATAAAGTTCTTCTGGCTAGCGGCAACGTTAACAGATGTTTGAAAATGTGATTTATGTCTGTTTACTCGTTGTCTCGAAATGGATGAGTACTCTGTTAAAATTTTGTTTATTTGGTTGCAGGCTGTGTTTGTGGCGGAGGCAAAGATGACTATATCATCAGCGAAGGCAAGGAAGGGAATTTTTGTTCCATTACGTGAGATTTTTATTCCTAAATGACTTTGTGGGTTGGTAGATTCCTGCTGTATTCCCCTTGCAAGGATCTCAGATGCGAGGAGGAACAAATAGGGGGATAAAGGGTCTCCCTGATGAAGGCCCCGTTTTGGTGTGAATAGTTCAGTTGGTTCATTTTAAACCAATACCGAGTAGGTTACTGTTGTTATGCATTCCTTTATCCATCCAGTAAATCGTTCAGAGAATCCAAATTTGTGTAGTACCGAAAGAAGGAAATCCCAATCAACCATGTCAAAGGCTTTTTCCATGTCTAGTTTAACTGCCATCCATCCAGATTTTCCTTTTTTCTTTGAGAAGGAGTGGAAAATTTCATTTGCTATTAGAATATTATCCTGGATTGATCTACCTGTGATGAATACGCTTTGCAGTGGGTTAATAATTTTGGGGATGATTTTCTTCAATCTAGTGGCAAGATTTTATGCCTTTGAGTTTGAAATTGATTTCAATCGCACACTCATCCTATAAAATGAAACATAAATTGAATTGGGAGAGTAAATCATCTATACAATCCGGCAACATAGGAACATGTAACAAAAAATCCCAATTAGAACAACAATAACATAATTGATCCCTAAATCTAACCCCCTAATCCTAATTCAAATATCTTAAAATTGTATTCTAACTCGAAAACACCCAATTCAAAAAAGAAAAAAAAATCCTAAATCCCAAAAAGAATTGAAAAATAGAACAACCCTTACCTCTAGGTCGATTTGTCGTCGGTGCTGACCTCATTCATCTTTGTGTTAGTCCCTTCATCGGTATATGGATCTTTAGGAAGTGTCGACCTTCTCCCTCTATGCATCTCTCTCTCTCTTGAATAGCCTTTGCGACTCAGCTAAGTGGGAACTGGAAAAGAGATACATTCTTAATTTCTTTTCTTTTAATTACTGTTCTTTTTTTACTTAACGAAGATTTAATGGTTTTTATTAAAAGATAGTACTCTGTATAACATAGGGGCACGAGTAAAAAAATTTACAAACCTCAGGGGCACCACATGAAATAAGTAAAACTTTTGTATACCCCGTGAAATAAGTTATATCTGAAGGGTATCTAGCGAAATTTTCATAAATATTTTTAGTTCAATTGGTTGATCTTGTATGCTCAAATGTGTCAAATTAGACATGTGATGTGCAAATTCAAACACATTTTTGTCCCATGTATATAAAATATTAAAAAAATCAAGATAATTTCATTGATTTATTTTTTTAATTTTTTTTCTTTTAAATTAATTTGATTTGAAGGATTTGTAAAAATGCACATTTAATTAAGTAAAATATAAGAAAATGATTTGTATTTTTACATGTACGAATGTGTACATTTTGTATCTAAAATTATTGTGGATAGTATTATAAATTATAATAAATAAAAAATTTTTATAAGTAAAAAATTCGAGAGATCAAATATGACTTGATCCTTGATTGACCGATGAGTCATTAGACAGACAATCCGTCAAAACAACCCCCCACAAAAAAAAAGCCGGAACAAACAACATAAAAAAAGTTCATTTCCGACCTTGGTTCCCTGTAGAACCCGACCTTGTTTTTGGTCCCGTTGAAATAGGCCTGGTTCCGTCCTTCGTTTCCGACCTTGGTTCCGATCTTGGATACTTCATTAATCGAACTCTCGGTGTTGCGGGGCGGACTTTGCCCGTCGTTTTCTTTGCTCGCCCTACAGCCTCCATCCGTTGCCGGTCGCCATCCTCACCGGCAGTCGGGCTCCCCCTTGCGATTGCTCGCGGTGTCCGCTGTCGACTTCACCTCCGACCGCCACCCTTCTGTGCTGGCTTCTGGTTTTGACTTGTTCAGCGATTATTCACAGAGTTCGAATGATCTCTAGATTGGTTCTCCGTGGCCCGATGATGGCTCTCCGGTTGAGCCCGTGCTCTTGCTTTAGGCCCAAGGCTTTTGCCTTGGCCCAAAGGAGCCCAGTTTGGTAGAAAAATAAAAAATAAATAAAAACCTGCATCCTTTTATATATAGTGTTAAATATATTTTTTGTTGTGTACTATCTAACCTAGGTGAATTAACCACCTTCTGAATTACCTCCCGGATTTCATGTTCAAACACACATACAATGTATGCATGAATCATCTCCTATAAATAGGGTATGCGCTCAATGTAAATAAAATCAGATTGAATAGATCAAGCTATCTAAAGCTTCTCATTCATCTCAAATTTCCACAAAATATATATCATGTTATCAGCACGAGATCTAAAACCAACTGAGCTTTTGAGATCTCAAGGTAAAAACCTCGAATCTCAGCTCTTCAATTTGAAAAACGTTTTTACCAAAATTGATTTTTAGAGGAGTATGCTCTGTAGTTGCCCAAAAATTTGGGATCTTCTACATTAGAAACTCATAAAACCCTCAGATCTTCCCGTTTTACATCATCCTTGTTCGAATCCGTTTTCAAAACCCATAAAAGATGGAACACTGAAAGAGGCTCAACACAACTTCATGAGTTTTCATACAAAATGAATTTTTCAGAACTAAAATGCGAGAATTTCATCATAGGGTTTTCGAAAATCCTTCACTCCAAAACAAAATTAGTAGATCTAGAGTTATTACAAGATATTTACGAAAATACTACATAATACAATACCGTTTTGAAGTACATTTTTTTCGAAACCCACCTTGACGGAACCCCCATTGGAAAGCCTAGTTGCACTTGCAGTTCTTGGTCACCCACACAACGAAGGAAACCATCATAACCGCTATTGTCACTCCACAAACGAACATCCTTAGCAAAACACGATCGGTCTCGGTCACTTTTTTTGCTTGAGCGAATGCCGGCGAGAGGGAGATGGAGGGTGATGGTGATGAAAAAGGAGGGAGGTGTGAAGGTGAATTTGAAGGGCGGTAGTGGAGTGGGAAAAGTAAAAGGGAAGAGGGGAAAAGGATATATATATATATATATATATATATATATATATATATATATATATATATATATATATATATATATATATATATATATATATATATATATATATATATATATATATATATATATATATATATATATATATATATATATATATATATATATTATGTCCCAAACAAACCTAGTCAGATTACCGTTTTCTTTCAAATTGATTTTTGAATGCATGAAATCATAAGTTTTTTTTCCTTCTTCTTAACTCAATGAATGTTGAAAGTACTGACATTTAGATTTTTTTTAAGTCCCTGCATGCAATTATAAATACATATGGTTTCATGTACATACTCCCTGCAAACTAGTACCACCTAACCTAGCCTTTCTTGCAAATTTGGGCAAACTCCTACCTACTCCATAGTCAAAGCTCAAATACATACAAATATAAATATATACAATATTCCACATCCTGCATACTACACTCATATCCAAATATAAATGCATGGTGTCATATGAATGTTTGAATGAAATATCACACCCGATTTTATACATGCACAATTACGTATTAGTTACTATTATATATGATTAGTGCATTAATTAATGTATTGTAAATATGTATGATTATATACATGGTAGAAAATAACGGTAGGTTAGTATATTAATTTACAAATATATCATTTACATCCCACTAATTAAAATTATAGTTACTAAATTATTTCCATGATATTCACACTCACATATATGTATTGTAATTTTTTTTTGTAGTGCTAACTATTATGGCAAACATCACCAAGAGAGAATTCGATATCCTGAATCTCCCAGGAGACAAGTTCCTTAAGTGGAGGGTGGATGCCTTAACACACCTTAAGGCCAGAGGTCTTGAAAAGATCAGTGAGGCTAACAATACCACCAGTCCACAAGAAAAGGCACAAGCCATTGTGTTCATTCGCCACCATATTCATGAAAGCCTGAAATCTGAATATTTATTGGTGGAAGATCCTAAGGAACTATGGGAGAATCTGAATGAAAGATATGGCAATCAGAAGAATATCTTACTCCCAATGGCCTTATATGAATGGAACTCTTTAAGGGTTCAAGATTTCAAGAATATCAGGGAGTATAGCTCGCTGTGCAGCGAATCACATCGCAGTTAATGCTATGTGGTCATGAAATTACAGATGGGCAAAAGATGGAGAAGACATTCTCCATAATGCATGCATCTAATGTGTTGTTACAGCAACAATACAGGCAGAGTGGCTTTAAGAAGCACTCTGAACTAATAGATGTAAATATATAATGCTAGTGGCAGAGAAAAACAATGAGCTCCTGATGAGAAACCACAACATGAGGCCCCCTGGCGCAGCACCATACCCCGAAGCGAATGCTGCAGATGCTAAGAATGCAAACCTAAGGGGGATAATAACCCTAAAAATTCACGAGAGTACAAAAGGGGAAAGTATCGTGGCAACAATCACAAGCAAAGCTATGGGAGAAACCGATCCTTCCATAAGAAAGGCAACCATGGAGAATTGTTCTTTAAGGGGATGAAACTAAAGGTCTAGAAGGGTTCAACAGAAACCCCAAACAAACCAAAGTCACAATGTTACCAGTGTGGAATGACTGGTCATTGGGCCAAAGTATGTCGCACAGCAAAACACTTATGTGAGCTGTATCAGGCCTCTCTAAAAAAAAAGGGGAAGAATATGGAAACAAACTTTGTCGCCACTAATACCTCACTGATGCCCGGTGACCTGGATATCAATGACTACATGGATAATGAACTTGGTAATGGATTTGGCCAAGATGAAGGCACTAGTTTTTAAATTTCTATGCATGAAATAAATTAAGGATGCTTGTAATATATGTTTCCTTGTATTAACCATGTAATGTAAAATATTCATCAAGTGATGTAAGATATTTGTGTAAATTTCCACCATGTAATATAATGTCTAACTCTGTGTTTTTCTTAATTTTTGAAGTCATGAACCCATCTGAAGTTAAGCCTGATTATAAGCAGCAATGTCTAGTGGACAGTGCAATAACCCACACCATCCTGAAAAACAACAAATACTTCACTCAGTTGACAATCTTTGAAGGAAATGTCAACACGATATCAGGTGTGGCAAAGATGATCGAAGGATCTGGAAAGGCTTGCCTTTTGCTTCCGAAAGGGACAAAATTGGTAATAAAAGATGCATTATACTCAAGCAAGTCTCAAAGAAACTTATTGAAATTTAAAGATGTGCGTCAGAATGGTTTTCATATTAAAACCATGAATGAAAATGAAAGGGAATATTTGTGCCTGATAGCACATGTATCTAATGAAAGGAAAATGGTAGAAAAACTACCAGCTTATTCCTCTGGACTATATTATACCTACATTAGTCCATTTGAGGTTAATATGGTAACCAGACCAAGTCTGGACGACCATAAGGTGTTTACCCTCTGGCATGATTGATTGGGCCATCCAGGTACAGTGATGATGCACAGAATCATTGAGAATTCACTTGGTCATACATTAAAGAATAAGAGGGTTATTCAGACAAGTGATCTCAATTGCACTGCATGCTCGTTGGGCAAATTGATCACCAAGCCCTTGAAAAATAAAATAGCAGTCGAGGCTCCTGCATTCTTAGAACGAATTCAAGGGGATATATGTGGGCCGATTGCCCCACAGTGTGGACCATTTCGTTACTTCTTGGTACTGATAGATGCATTTACACGATGGCCACATGTGAGTTTATTGTCGACAAGAAATGTCGCGTTTGCTAAACTTCTTGCTCAAATCATACGATTAAGAGCACAATTCCCAGACTATACAATAAAGAGAATCCGTATGGATAATGCAGGAGAATTCACTTCTCAAGCATTTAGTGACTATTGTATGTCCATTGGGATTACAATAGAGTATCCGGTAGAGCATGTACACACACAAAATGGTCTTGTAGAATCATTAATTAAACGATTACAACTAATTGCTAGACCACTGCTGATGAAATCCAAGCTACCATCATCCGCATGGGGACATGCAGTATTACATGCTGCAGCCTTGATTCGACTTAGGCCAACTGCATATCATAAATATTCCCCGGTGCAACTTGTGTCTAGCAAGGAGCCGAGTGTGTCACACCTAAAGGTGTTTGGATGTGCAGTCTATGTCCCAATTGCACCACCGTAACGGACGAAGATGGGTCCTCAAAGGAGACTGGGAATATATGTTGGTTTTGAATCCCCATTAAATATCTTGAGCCAACAACAGGTGACCTATTTACATAAGATTTGCTGATTGCCATTTTGATGAATATACATTTCCAACTCTAGGGAGAGAAAGGAACAAAATTGGTCCCAATAAAGGTGAGGTCACATGAGATGCCATGTCATTGTCATATCTTGATCCTCGAACAAAAGTGTGTGAACAAGAGGTACAAAAGATAATTCATTTGCAAGGAGTGGCTAATCAGTTGCCTGATGCATTTACTGATATAGCAAAAGTGACAAAGTCACATATACCTGCTGTAAATGCCCCTGCAAGAATTGAAGTACCTATGGATCTACCAAATAAGCCAATCGCTAATGAATCTGTTGTACGTAAAAGGCGAGGTAGACCACTTGGTTCAAAGGATTTGAAACCAAGGCAAACGAGGAGGCAAAAGGGCATGATTGGTAATCCCATAATAGTACGTCCAGCCAAATAACGAGGGCAAAGAGGTCAATAACGAGGATATCTTGAAAGACAAAGCAGATTCCTCGGAAGAAGAGAACCTTGTTGAACAAGATGAAAAAGAGAGTCTTCTTAAAGAAGACAGAACAATCGACAATTATGAAATTTCCATAAACTATGTATCCACAGGAACACAGTGGAACAAGAAAGATGTCGTTGTTAATGAAATTTTTGCCTATTCAATAGCAGTTGAAATGATGGCTGAAGACGACGATACTGAACCAAAAACAGTTGAAGAGTGTCGTCGTAGGAAAGATTGGCCTAAATGGCAAGAAGCAATTCAGGCAGAATTAAAATCACTTGAGAATCGTGAAGTTTTCAGTCCTGTAACTCAGACACCAAAGAAGATAAGGCCAGTGGGCTATAAATGGGTCTTTGTGAGGAAAAGAAATGAGAAAAAATGAGGTAGCAAGATATAAGGCAAGGCTTGTAGCACAAGGTTTTTCACAAATGCTAGGAATTGATTACGAAGATACGTATTCACCGGTAGTTGATGCAACTACCTTAAGATTTCTAATTAGCCTGGCAGTGGCTGAAAAGCTACAGACGCGCTTAATGGATGTCGTGACTGCATACCTATATGGGTCACTTGACGCGGACATTTATATGAAAGTCCCCGAAGGATTAAAACTGCCTGAAACTTGCAAGTCAAAGCCTCGAGAAATGTTCTCCATCAAGTTGAGGAGATCATTATATGGATTGAAACAATCTGGGCGAATGTGGTACAATCGTCTTAGCGAGTACCTTTTGAAGGAAGGATATAAGAACGACTCAAGATGTCCATGCATCTTTATCAAAAGATATAAATCGGGGTTTTCCATCATTGCAGTATATGTTGATGATCTCAACATTGTTGGAACCCCGAATGAGATTGCAAGTACAGCTAGGTACTTGATGAAGGAATTTCAAATGAAGGATCTTGGGAAAACCAAGTTTTGTCTCGGTTTGCAAATTGAACACGTAAAAGATGGAATCTTTGTCCATCAATCAAATTATACCGAGAAAATTCTAAAAAGATTTCACATGGACAAAGCTCATCCTCTTAATTCACCTATGGTCGTTCGCTCCCTTAATATACACGATGACCCATTCAGACCCCGAGAAGATGACGAAGAAATACTTGGCCCAGAAACACCATATCTAAGTGCTATTGGTGCCTTGATGTACCTAGCCAACAATACAAGGCCTAACATTGCCTTCGCTGTAAATTTACTATCGAGATACAGCTCAGCTCCTACAAGGAGGCATTGGAACGGAATCAAACATTTGTTCTGTTACCTTAGAGGCACACATGATCTTGGCCTGTGTTACCAAAATTGTCCAAATGCAACTCTTGTTGGTTATGCAGATGCAGGATACCTATCAGACCCACACAAGGCTAAATCCCAAAATGGATATGTCTTCACCTTTGGAGAAACAGCCATATCATGGAGGTCCACAAAGCAGACTTTGACCGCGACATCGTCAAACCATGTCGAATTGATAGCATTTTACGAAGCTGGTAGAGAATCTGTATGGCTCAGAAAGGTGATAAAGTACATACAGAGAGAGTCTGGAATCAAGACAATCAAAGGCAAACCAACTGTGATATACGAAGACAACTCGGCTTGTGTTACGCAAGTGAAGGAAGGCCGGCTATATCAAAGGAGATCGGACCAAACACATATCGCCAAAATTCTTCTCTACTCACGAACTTGAGAAGAAAGGGAAAATTGAAGTCCAACAAATCCGATCAGATGAGAACCTCGCTGATTTGTTCACAAAGTCCTTGCCACCAAAAAGGTTTGAACAACTAGTGCGCAAGATCGGAATGTGTCGTCTTCGAGAAGCTCATTAAGCATGTCAAACTCAGGGGGAGAATCATACGCGCTGAAATCTTTTTTCCTTCGATCAGGTTTTTTATCCCACTGGGTTTTTTCTGACAAGGTTTTTAATGAGGCAGCATTACCAATGCATATGACAGAAGCAAATTTGTATCTAACCCCTAAGAGTCACGACAGAAAGTGATTATTCAAGGGGGAGTGTTGTGTACTATCTAACCTAGGTGAATTAACCACCTTCGAAATTCCCTCCCAGATTTCATGCTCAAACACACATACAATGTATGCATGAATCATCTCCTATAAATAGGGTATACGCTCAATGTAAATAAAACCAGATTGAATAGATCAAGCTATCTAAAGCTTCTCATTCATCTCAAATTTCCACAAAATATATATCATTTATATATATATTGATATATTTATATACTTATATGTTTATACATCGATATATATTTATATAAAAATCCCGAAAGGGTGTGACATAAAATCTCGCAAGGGTATCAAATCCCGCTCGTTTGAGCGTGTCCTAAATCCTGTTAGGATTGACTAAATCCCGATTGGGTTTCTGGGGGCTCTTACTCAGGTTGTGTGCGGCTCTGCGATGACGTGTCTTGGTGATCTTCTCCTTGGATTTGGTTTTGACTATCGGAGTCGGGATAGGTTGGGATCGTGGCAGTGTGTATCATGGCATCTCCTCTACTCGGGTTGACTGGTTCCCTGGAGTTTCATCCTCACTGCCCCCAGGATGATCGGGTCCTGATGTATTGCTAGCCTACGGTTCTATTTCAGTGTGGGGCTTGACTTCGTCTGTCGTCTTCGTCCCTATCCTGTTTGATTTAGGTCTACTTAGTTTCGTTTATTTGTAGAGTGTGTTTGTCTGAGTCTGCTTCGGTTTGTATTGTTGTTTGTTTGATTTTTATGTAGTTCTTCCGTCTGTCGACTTGTCCGACCATCGAGTTTCAAATATATCTGAACTCGAATTTCTACCTAATAAAAAAAATTTTCATTTTGATTCCAAGGACAACGAGGATGAAACCAACTGTAAAAGTGAACCCTACCAACCAAGTGTCAAATACGTGCGGAGATGATCAGTCATCAATGACGTTTAAGTCATTTGATGACGACAAAAATTACTTGGAATACAAGGTTATGTTCCGTGTCAAACTTTTTTATTTGATTTTTACCTCTTTGTTTTTTTATATACAACAAATAATTTTTTTATATACAAAAAAAATAGAAGTCACTTTCATCAATGCTACTCGCTCTTTGAAAATAAAATTTGTTTGACTTTTTTACACACATTTAAAAGAGGTAAAACCTATATAATATTATTTTTTTAATGAATTTATTTTGATAAGTTTATACTTATGAGTTATGACTACCAAATATTAAATTATTAAAAAAATTAATTAAAAAATAATATTTTATAATTTTCTTACCTTCTCAAAAAACGTGCAGAAAAAAACAAACGATATTTATTTTGGAACGGAGGGTGTAAATTACTGCTATAAATTCATCATCATAGGCTAAGGGTACGTTTTTATGAATTGACAACAACGTAATTAAGGTAGTTTCATCAAGTTTTCTAAAATTAACCGAATATGAGTATAACATTGCTCAACTAGGTCAAATAAATTTATAACTTTGATTATATATATAAGAAATTTGAGAAAAAGATATGGTTAATGAAGTCCGTTGGGACTCGGGATCGGGGGTCGTGTGCACATGTGCGCCCATGCGCTAATAGTCTAGCACATAAGCCGAGTGAGGTTCCATCCTAAAACCAATTGGCATTAGGAGGAGTCTACTAGGTTATATACTAAGACTTGTTTGTTCATATTATCAATGTGGAACTCTTTTGATCTCTTCACATTCTTCATTCTCTCAACATGGTTCAATTTATATGTTTTTAAGTAGTACTCCGGGGTAATTCAGATTTATTACTTTCTTTTTCAGATTTTAATAGATTTTTATAAATAATTAATATAATTTAAAAGTATTGTGTTAACGTAATCCCATTTATATAACAAGCCATATAATAGTACTTTATATAAACATATCCCAATGCGGATGATATCCCAATACGGATGATGTCTTTGACTAGTAAAGATCCTCTTTGATCATCCATACGGATGATGTTATAAAACTTTCTATAATGTAAGTTGTTTGACTTTTTGACATGCTTTTTAATGTATTAAAAACTCTATAAAATATAAAGGTTTTTAAAAAAAAATTAAAAATAATTTCAAATTTATTAGTAATAAGTTTGAAATTATTTTAAATTTTTTGAAAAAAGCTTATATTTTATCGGTTTTTCTATCCTATGCCCTAAGGGCATAAGATAAGACACTAAATTGGGAAAGATTTCCTACCAAAAAGGCAAGCGACCCTAGGAATCTAATTTAAAAAAAAAAACTAAATTAATTAAAATTTTAAAAATATTTCTCAATTTAGGGTCTTATCCTATGCCCCAAGGGCATAGGATAGAAAAATCGATATTTTATAGAGGTAACACATTAAAAAGCGTGTGCTAAAATGTTGACCTAAATTATAAGACGGAGGTAGTATCTTCCTAGTTCTAGCAATATAATCAGCACTAGAGTTTGATTCTCTATAACAGTGTTTGAACTTGATGTTGCTGAAGTTAATTCCCATATTACGAATCTTCTCAATCATTCTGAATATTTTACACAGAACGTTGGTGCTATCTTCAATGGCTTTGATAACTCTAAAATCGTCTCCTTCAACTATGATGTTCCTTAGTCCTCTGTCGAGGGCTACCTTATCCCAATACAAAAAGCAGTTACTTCTGTTTGTAACACTGATCTTGGTTGGATCATGGATTGAAAAATATCAATAACCTAGCCAAAGCAATTCCGAACAATGCCAATAATGCAATCACTAGAGAGTTTAACACTACATTTATTTTGTAGAATCGATCCCCTTGGTTATTTTCCCATTTGGAAGTTTTTCGATCCTTTGGTTTTGTTTACTTTCTCTTGTTTGTGTCTAGTTCCAATTTGTTATATTGGTGGCGATTTGTTGTAGAATATTTACCATTGAGCGGGTTCTGTCCAAACATTAATTGATTTGTCGTTACCCATTATCCATAGAAAACCCTTGTGAAAGTAAGCAATATTCCAACTGTCATGATGTAATATTTTTTTTATTTCTCCATAATTGTTTCATCTTGTATAGGTACTTTTCTTTTATGATTTGACCCATAAGTTATCATGATTCGTATAAATTTTTCAAATTAGTTTCATTTATAAGCTTACGTTCATATCCCCACCTTTACTTAAACCTAAACCCCGTTCTCTTTTGGTGAACATATGTTGTCCTAACTAATGAGTGGTGTGTATCATTTTGAATGGAGTTTGTTCCAAAAGAAGTTTTTATTTATTTGATCAATCTTTTAAAGGATTTCTTTTGGGATTAATGAAGTTTGCATCAGATAGTTTGTTTTTGAGCTTAGGTTTGCACTTATGAGGAGCGATTGACCTGCTTGGGAGAGTGAGGAATTTCCACTTTGGTAATTATTTTTTCCGATTATTTATTGCTTCATCAAATACACTATTTTTTATCCTTTCATTAATGTTAGAAATATCTAGATATTTTTTCATTGCTTTTGACACTGGAATATTCATTTATCGGGCTAGTGATTGTGCAAATTATGGACGAATGTTTTCAGAAATTTAAAGAGAGCTTTTTTTTTATTATTATTGTAGTTGATTGTCATTCTTAACAGTTTGAAAGAGTTGTTTAACGTATTTTGAATAGTATGAGCCTTTTATTAGATCCCAATATATTCCACTAGCCTACCTAGGTGAGGTCTTATTAGATCACTTGTAACATAAATTAAAAAAAACACTATGCAGACTTTCATCAATAGATTTATGAATTAAATACAAAATTATTTTATATCTAGATCGGTTATTGGATGACTCATTCATTTAAAGGTTGATCCACAACTGTGATATTATTCTATATCTAGATCGGTTATTAGATGACCCATTCATTTAAAGGTTGATCCACAACTGTGATATTATTCTATAACTAGATCGGTTACTGGATGACTCATTTAAAGGTTAACCCATAAGTGTAATTGGTACTAAAATGGTTCTCTATTTCATTAAAATATCAACTTTTCATTATTTTATAAAAATAATTTTATAGTTGGAGAATTTGAAGTGCTGAATTTTTTTAATTCAATCACTTGGCTATATTTAAATGAGAATGCAGAGAGGCAATCTCACACTGGGAATCAGGTAGTGCAGAGATGGAGAAGGAGGAGCAACAATGGCGGATCAGGAGGAACGAGGAGCTCTGTGCTGCTTCCGGTCTGACAGTAAGAGGTGTGCTCAACCGGATTTTTACCAACCTCGACCCCAACGACCACCGTCCGGTGATTCACATCGGCCACGGCGACCCCTCCGCCTCCCCCTGCTTCCGCACTTCTCCCGCCGCCGAGGATGCCACTGTCGACGCCCTCCGCTCCGCCGCCTTCAACGGCTACTCCCCCTCCGTCGGCATCCTCCCCGCTCGCCGGTATTCTTAGATCCTTCACCTTTTCTTTCCTGATTATAATTCGTTTCCTATTGGAAGAATGAAACCGGTGAATCAGTTGGCTAAGATGATAACGAGGAGTTTCATTAAAAAAAAAAAAAAAGATAACAAGTTTTTCTTAGACTATAGTTGATCTTGTTCGGATTCCTTGGTCCATTTTTACTGATTTTTGGAATAAATTAGATTCAAAAGAGAAAATATTATGGGTTTAAAGTTTAAACTTCTTTAACCTCACTTTTTTTAATAAAAAAATTGTTTTTCTTAATTTTCTTCTATTAAAAATACATAATTAAATAACAAATTTAAGTTTTTCTCTAATATATTTAAATAAAAATATTTTTTTCCATATATACATATATATATATATACAAAAAAAATCTCATTTTTTTTGATCGTTTTTATTTTTATTACTAAAAATAATTATTTAAATTAAAAATTTAAGGTTTTTAAAAATATCTTTAAACGGAAAATTATATTTGTTTTTGATTCTTGGTGTAAGATATGAGAGTTCTGTTGATGTTTGATTCAAGTACAACTAGTATCGGACAAGCACGTACGAAATCAAAAACCAAAATTTTGGTGGGGTAGATAGATTAAAATTTTCATATATTTATAATTTGTTAATAATTTTTTTATGTATTTTTTTAAAAAAAGGGGCAGACTGGAGCGGATATCAGCCCACTCCTATAGTTATATCGGATGATTGATAATTGACATTCGAGTTAGTTAACTCTTGCTCAAAAAAAAAGAGTTAGTTAACTCAATTTATTACCCCTCCGTTTGACCCTAACACAATGTTAAATTTCGTATTCGGTTTATTTTTAATTTTAGATAATAAGATTAAGATTCAATTCACTTTATAATCCAAAACTTAGGCCTCGTTTGGTTACTCAGTTAAAAACACAGGAAGTTAAAAAACCCAGGAAGTAGGATATATTCATGTGTTTGGTTGACAGAATGATACAAGAATTTAACTTCCCAGGAATCTCAATTCCTCCAAATCGTAGTAAGTTCACTTACCTAGGGGGACTAGGTAAGTTCAACTTCCACCCTTTTTAATGTGAATTTATTAATTTTCCTATTTATATTACTAAAAACTAAAATTCAACCAAACAACTTTTTTCAATTCATGGGAAGTGGATTTTACGGGAATTCAATTCATAGGAAGTAAGTTCCCGGGAATTGTACTTCCCGCATTCAACCAAACGAGCCCTAATTAATTGTATCGGTCATTACCTGTCATGACCCGGAGGTCGGATAGTCGAAGCTAAGCTTCCATGGAGATTTGTGAGAGATTGAGAAATAAGAGAAGAAGGTAGAATAAAGATTCAGAGGGAGAGATAGAGAAGGAGAGATAGGAATGAGTTTGCGTATTCCTTCTCAGATTGTTACAAAGGCTTTATATAGTAGCCTATGATTACATCAGCTCATGGCTCATGGGACTTCGGCCCATCAGACTAGGAATAGCCCAATCCTAACATTACCCTATTTTTATATTTTGTCATTTGTTTTTCATCTACATTCCCTATTGAACAATCTAGTATGAGGTTACGTTAATTTAAACTTTTGTGTTAGAAGATAAACTAGATGTGCCCGCACAGTTGTGCTGATGCTTTTTATATAATAATTTTATACATATATAAAACATTTATATAAGTTAAAATACAATTATCAATGATTCTTATCACTTTATCTAAATTCCTTTTAAAATTTAAATAAATTTCATATTAACACCCGTTCAACTAATGATTTTCATTTACTATAGTTGCATTAATTCAATAATATATTATAAATTCCAAAATCTATTATCTTTCACACCCAAACTAAAATAAACTAATTATTTTTTATTCATAAATGTAATAAAGTAATTTATTACCTGACTATTACTTATACAGACGTGTGCACACACTCATTTAGTGACCTTTTTTTTTTCTTCTTCTTCTCAATCTATCTAGGGCAATTGCAGAGTACATCTCTAGAGATCTTCCATATAAGCTAACGCCGGAAGATGTGTATCTCACGGTTGGATGCAACCACTCGATAGAAGCAACGGTGAAAGTAGTTGGCAGCCCCGGCGGCAACCTCTTGCTTCCGAGACCAGGCTATCCAACCTATGAATCTTGGGCTGAATCCATCAACCTTCAAGTTCGCTATTTCGATCTTATTCCTGAAAACGGGTGGGAGGTTGATCTTCACTCTGTTGAAGCTGTTGCTGATGAAAACACCGTCGCAATCGTCATCATCAACCCTGGCAATCCTTGTGGAAATGTCTACACATATGACCATTTGCTAAAGGTAGGTTTGCTTAGTTTTTGTGACAACAATTAAGTCTTTGACATTATATGTATATGATGTTGTTACATATACTTTTAGGTGGCGGAGATGGCGAGAAAGCTTGGGATCCTTGTAGTTGCCGACGAAGTATATGGTCACCTTACATTCGGAAGCAACCCTTTTGTTCGGATGGGTACTTTCGGATCGATTGCTCCTGTTCTTACTCTTGGCTCCATTTCTAAAGAATGGGTTGTTCCTGGATGGAGACTTGGCTGGGTTGTCACAACTGATCCCACTGGCCTATTCAAGAAACACGGGGTTTGCACATCTTCCAACTCTCTTAAATCTTTGCACTCAAAATTTGAAATAAAATTGAAGCAAATCTTTATTCATCCATTGAAAGATTTATTTCCTTTTGATTGATGATTTCTTGGATTTTTTTTTAATTGTTGGTGATATGTTTTTGCTAAGTTACATCTTCATTTCTTATCCTCAGCTTACTGAGTGTCTTGAAGCCTTCCTCAACCTCACGTGTGACCCTGTAACCTTCATTCAGGTCCGTCTCTATCTGCAAATATTTGTTGCAATTGCAAACACTCAAAAACGAATCGAACCCATGAGCAAACCTTCCCAATTAGTCATAAGTTTGTTGAAATTTGTGCGTTTTGTTGTTGAGAACATTGTATTTGTGGTCACTCGAAAACACCCTCTCAATGTATTACTGAGTTTGTTGTTGTTAAGAATGTGATGCTTTTGTTACCCAATTTCGCCAAATACCTCAAATCTTTCATGTCTCAGGCAGCAGTCCCGCGAATAATTGAGGATACGAAAGGCGATTTCTTCTCAAGAATCATCGATAAATTGCGGATAGATGTGGATATATGTTGGGAGAAACTCAAGGAAATTCCTTGCATCACTTGCCCATACAAGCCCCAAGGTGGAATGTTCGCGATGGTAAGCTAGGGATCAAACCTTCTTTGTTCACCGCAATCCATAGAAAACCAAGATTCAAATTCAAATGATTATAACTCACATGTTTGCACATTGTTCATTGCAGGCCAAGCTAGATCTTTCTATGTTAAATGGTATCAAAGACGACTTCGATTTTTGCAACAAGCTTGCGAAAGAGGAGTCCGTGATCCTTCTACCTGGTAAGGCCTAATCACAATCTCTCAATCATAGTTCTAGATATCATTGCTAGACACTAAAACCCGAAAGTACATATATTTTCATTCGTTCATCGCTATCTTGTTTGGTACATGATCTTTTGGATTCGGTGCATTTTGGTAGGGTTTGCTGTCGCGATGAAGAACTGGCTTAGACTATCTTTCGCCATTGAACCAACCCTGCTCGAAGAAGCACTCGGAAGGATAAAAGCGTTTTGCCAAAGGCACGCGAAGATGCGATGAGGCCAGCTGCCCGGCCTCTTATCTCGTTCTAGCTACGAAGATGCGAATCCGAAGGTGCACGCAGCCATTGATTGGCAACTTAAGTGTTGGATATCAAATTAGGCCTTTGGTGTACGTTAGCTTATGAGGTGTGGAGTTCCCTGCAGCTAGCTTGGGACATTATTTCTGCAATAATGTTTTGTGTATCCATTCATATTGCAAAATAAAAACTACGGATTATGTCTTTGATGTAAGTTTCTGCACTTTTGGGGTTTTAGAGTATCTCCAACTAGACCTGTCAAACGGGTCATTCGGCTCGGGTTCGGGTCGGGTCACTTCGGGTCCCGGGTAATACGGGTCCCGGGTAATACGGGTTTCGAGTATTTTCGAGTCCCGGATTTGACCGGGTTTTCGGGTCATTTCGGATCGATTTCGGGTTGGTCAATTTTTTCTTTTTAAAATTTATAAAAATCATTATTTGATAATTTTGCGATAAATTTAAAATTCTAAAGTTAAAGACGTTGTTCATAAGTTCTGGTGCTTGTAATTATATACTATATTTGATCTAAAATATTTGATTTTTATTATTTCTCGTAATTTTTAATAAAATGTAATAATATATAAAATATCAAATTTTCATATAACTTTTTAAAAATAATTTCATGCAATTAGTAATAAGCATAGAATTGCTTTAATGTTTTAATATTTTTTAGAATTTTTATCTTCTTAAAAAAGTCCGTTGAAAAATAAAAAATCAAATACTATCGATCGGACGGAGTATTACACAATACAAATAAATATAAAAGTTGATTTGAAAATGAAATATCAAGTGATTGTAATTATAAAATGTAATAAATTAGAATCTCCATAAAAAAATTAATCATATATAATTATAAATCAATCGGGTCAATCGGGTCACCGGGTCCAATGGGTAAATCGGGTCAAAATTACCGGGTCAATCGGGTCACCGGGTCGAAACCCAGATTACCCAGAAAATTTTCGGGTTTTCGGGTTCGGGTCGGAAAAAATTTCCGGGTTCGGGACGAAATTTTTTCGGGCGTTCGGGTCGGGTCGACCGGGTCGGGTTGTGTTTTGACAGGTCTATCTCCAACCGTTTTTCTATTTTTGGGATTTTGAAGTTTTTGGAGATCGAATTTGAAGGTATTTTTTAATTTAATAGATTTCCTATCACATTTTTTAAAATGGAGAAGGAGTAAAAAAAAAAGAGACGATTCCTAAATCTACAACATTCTCCAATCTAAATGATTCTCCAAATCTTCGAAATTGGGAAGCTGTTGGAGTTAAAGCAATAATTTGAAGAATCTGTATTTTGTTTCTCCATTTTAGGGAAATTTTAGGGAAGTTGTTGGAGATAGTCTTAGTGGAGAAAGTTATAGTTGGGGTGGTTTTAAAACTACTCCTCCCTTCGTTTACTTTTATAAGTCGTTTACTATTAACGCTCATTTTCTTAAGATGGTAAAAACTATATAAAATATTAATTTTTTTTAATAATCTCATAATTTTTTATTAAAAAGTATGAGATTATTAAAAAAATTAAAATTAATATTTTATATAGTTTTATTATCCTAAATAGCGTGTATAAATAGTGAACGACTTATAAAAATAGACGGAGGGAGTATGTATTTGTCTACTCCATCCGGTTTTTTAAGTGACTTTTTCAAGTTACGCACATTATTTAGAATGATAAAAATTATAATAATCTCATACTTAATAATAATAAGTATGAATTATTTTTATAAATTTAATAAAAAAAATATTATTATATATATTGCCTAAAAAACGTTAATGACTATAAAAAAGTCACTTAAAAAACGTTAATGAGTACTCCCTTCGTTCTAAAATATAAGCCGTTTACTATTTATGCACGTTTTTCAGGATGTTAAAAATTATATAAAATAATAATTTTTTATTAATTTTTTTAATAATCTCATATTTATCAGTAATAAGTATGAGATTATTAAAAAAATTTAATATTTTATATAGTTTTTATTATCCTTAGAAAACGTGTATGAATAGTAAAAGACTTATACTTTAGAACGAAAGGAGTATTTGTCAATAGCTTTGACCATAATTAAATAAAAAAATGGGACAGTTTTGTGGAAAATATCTCAAGGGTATACCGTAGTAATTAGTAAACCAAAATATGTGGACTGCTTACAATAATTTTGAGTGAGCCTATAGGCAAGACAATGAAACGAATAATTTTGAGTGAGCCTATAGGCAAGACAATAAAACGACTATTGATAAGACAAAATTTGCTAAATTGTATGAAAATCCTTCTTATTTTAGAAAATATTTATTAATCGAACCGAGTGTAAAATAAAAAACGTAAACACGTTCATCCAAATAGTAAACCTAAAGTGGACAAACTCATTGAAATTTATCAAGGACCGAATCCATATGGTATTTCGATAACTTTTGACGATTTCTGAAAGTTTTTTTACAACTTTGATATAGTTTTTTATTGCAAAATTTGTCGAAACTAAAGTCAGATATTACAACGAGCTAAATTAATAAACTCGCTTGATTGTGCCGAGCTGAAGTAACAACCTTGGTTGTTTTTGCCGAGGTTAATATCACCTAATCATTATCTGATCATGTTATCTTATCACATTTACAACTAGGCGTGGTCACGGGTTACGGGTCGATCCGTGACCCAGCGGGTCTTACGGGTCAATGACCCGGCAGGTCCGGGTTGACTGGTCCACGGGTAGCAGGTTAGGGTCAGGGGTTTTAAAACCCGCTGATCCAACGGGTCGACCCGGCGGGTCAACCCGCCATTCCAAAGTTTTTTTTTGAAAAAAATATTTTTTAAAGTTTATAATTATTATTATGTATATTATTCTTAGAATAATTCATAATATAAACATATAAACTATTTAAACTATTTGCAATATGCAATGTGAGTCAAAAGCACTATCACCCTTCCCCTTTTTTATACTTGGAAGTCTTCCTTCCATCCCCTCATTTTCGATGTGGGACAAAGCTTCATCCCACATTGAAAATATGGAGTTAGAATAAGAATGCATGAGGCTATATATATGTATCTCACTATCCCATTTCTCCCACTTCACTAATTCCTACATTTCCTACATTGGAAATTAAGTTGGAAATGAAGCTTGAGAAAAATATATTCTCATATTTTTCTCTCTTACATCCCACATTATTATTGTGGATGAAAGAATTGATATATATGGAGATATATAAATCTTCCCACATTTTTAACACTATGAAGTGGGTGATAAAATATGTTGTGAAGACACATATCATTTATTTATATATTTTAAGTCATTTAAATTTTTTTTAAAAAAAATAATGTAACTCGCCGGGTCAACGGGTCGACCCGAACCCGCCAACCCGTGGGATTCTTGGGTTAGGGTTCGGGTCGACCAACCCCGACCCTTGACCCGACGGGTCCGACCCGTGGCCACGCCTATTTACAACTTTCCATTGACCTCGTGATTTTAAACAATTAGAACCACTAAAATGAAATGACAAATAAAATAAATAAAGATATCACATTAGAAAATCATCAACATAAGTTGTTTATTGAAGGCCTCTTGGAAGCTTCGAAGCGGGGTTTCACTCGAAATGAGGTTGAAGGTAACTGCCTCACCGTCATCACGTCTTGCGGGGTCTGTGGTAGTGCCCGTGGGAGATTGAGATGGCGATTTCAGATGCTCTGGATCTTTGTCGATCTTTCGAGAGGGTCACCTTCGCGCACATCTTCGGGGAGGGTAACCAGATGGCGGATCGGCTGGCGCATCTGGGTCTGTTCTCGCATTTCGTTGTTGACCGTATTCCAGCTGAGATCGCCGATCTCGTTCATTGGGATGCCATTGGGCGGTGGGTTAACCATGGTTGACCACCCCAAAACTTCGCCTTATCATAAAAAAAAAAAATCCTCAGCATAAGTTGAATTTACTACATATATAACCATGATCGTCATAACATCAAATTGCATGCTAGAATATGTTTATTTCAACTATTGCTTTCCAAAACACCCATAATATAATAGCCATTATAACAAACCCCCGAAAAAATCCCAACCCAATTCCTTCTCTGACGGCTGAACATATATTAACATTAGCTGAACACGGATTGTACATTCATTCACCAAGAGATCTTCCATTTCGGTTATAATGTCACGACATCGTTCAATTCTTCGCTTTTCTTCAAATTTCCCATTTAAGCATATACTAGAGAAGCTGACGGGCTTGGATACGACTTCGTTGATGGCTCTGCCAGTGACTACATCCCCGATACTTTTTCGAGCTCATTGATCAAGTCCCTTCCCTTGAGTTACCATGAGGCTTCATAGTCTTGAAGCTTTTCCAGCTCCCACGTCACCTTAGCCATGACCGGCTTGAGCTTGGTCTCGTCGGCAGTGTTATAAAAAGCGCTAGGCGGATCCTAGGCGGTGAGGGGCCGCCTAGCGCCTAGGCGGTCAAGGCGGGCGCCAAGACGTGCCTAGGCGCCCGCCTAACTCTAGGCGGATAGGGGCTGCCTAGCGCCTAGGCGGGATTTTTAGAACAGTAGATCTCGGTCAAAAGGCATCGATAAGCAAGGGTAGCCGCCTTGTAAGCTGCATCGAAGTTATATTGTCCTTCAACACTATACAAGACCACAATATGGCTATCTTGGGAATGGTACTTGGTGATAAAAATGTATTGCCTTCAACACAAGAATTGCACGTGCTTTGTTATCGCTGTCCTCATCCATGATCCATCAACTTTGTTCTCACGAAACTCATCAGTTGATCAACATCAATGGACAACATCCAATAGCAATGGCATTGATCTAGCTGCAGGAAACTACCAAATTCCATTTGCGCGCACCTATACTTGCGCACAAGATACATCAATGTTGAAACTGAGCAACAAGAAGTAACAACGTACCGACTTGTCGAGTATACACATGGTGATTATGCCTTTCTTGGATATCCTCGGTCGTCTGTAACGAGCTTCTTCATGGAGCTCGGTTGTCTTTAACGAGCAACTTGATTGAGCTCGACAAATTTAGCCGAAGGTACACCAACGTACAACTCTATGAGGAGACTTTGACATATTTTTAACCATTTCGAAATCGAAAATCCGAAAGCAATGAACAAAAATCGATTATTTCAACACCCACAATACAACTTGATCAACAATCAATCAACAATACAAATCAATCAATTTTTATCAATTCAAATCTCATTTTCTTAAACCCTAAAATCCTTAATTTCAATCATATATACGTCCTTAACCAAAACCAATGCAATCTAAAAGTTAAATCTTCTCTTGTAAATGATAGATGGGTCGAACCATTGGCGGATCTACAGGGGGGCTCGGGGTGGCTGAAGCCCCCCGTAGCCCGGAAGAGAAGCGTAGGAAAAAAAATTTATATGGATTTTTTTGATAATTTTTACTAATTTTAGAGATAAAAGAATGTAAAAAGAGTAATGAATTATAAAGATAGATTAGCTTAGTTGGGAAGGAGGGGTATTTATTACCTTGAGGTCATGGGTTCAATTCCCATTAGCTTCACTTTTTTACAATTTTTTTTTCATGTTAGTTTCCTACTACTAAAAATGCCTAATTAAATACCAAATTTAAAGTTTTCTCCAATATAATTAAACAAAAACTTAAATTTTTGTTTATGATAAAATTCTCAATTTTTTATTATTGTTTTACATTTTTCCTACTAAAAATGACTATTTAAATAATAAATTTAAGGTTTTTCCAATACATTTAAAAAAATATTCTCATATATACATGCAAAAATAATTTTCTCAAAAAAATTTTTTAGCCAAATTTAAGGTTTTCTCCAATATACTTAAACAAAAACTTTCTTTTATACATATATATAATCCTCATTTTTTAAAATAATTTTGTTTTTTTTTAAATTCTACTAAAAATAACTATTTAAATCATAAATTAAGGTTTTTCAAATATATTTAAACAAAAAAGAAGTATTTTTCATACATACATGATACATGCGATAAAAATTTTCTTGAAATTTTTTTAGGCCCCCTTAACAAAATTTCTGGATCCGCCACTGGGTCGAACAGCAGAAATCCTCAAAAACAAGTTGAAATTGTTTCAATTCTCTATGCCAATTGTGGACTTGGTAGGCTATGAACGAGGGAGAGAATGAGAAAGAAATGGAATCCCCTTTAATCAAGGTCTCGGACCAAACTGTAATGAAGGACTTGTTAAACAATTTAATAGTAAAATTTATCTTATCAATAGCCGTTATCAAATTGCTTACCATAATCTCTTCTATGCTTATTTACCAAAAATCACCCCTGATAGCATCGCCGGTAGCAACTGACCGCTCCTTTCAAGTTTTCGTCCAAATTATGTTATTTCTAAAAATTACCATTTTACCCCTTATTTTTTAAATAGAATTTAATAAAAATAATTTTAAATTTTAAAAAAAGCAAATAAATAAATTACACAAACCTATGTTACAAGATCAAAACACCCATTAGGATGGATTTCGATAAATATGATGATTGTGAGCAATATAATATAATAATATATTTTAGATCGGCCGTTTCCTGCGATTTACCCAACATATATCCTAAAGTATGGATTGTAGATGTAGATCTAAGGGTTCGAGATAACTGAAGCCCCCTTAATCCGAAAGACAAAAAGAGGGAAAAAGTTATTATTGTTTTTAAAACGTTTTGCTAATTTTAGAGGCAAAAAATATATGAAAAGACTAATTAATCATACAAATGCTTTTAATTTGGTAGAGAGGGGTATTAAGACCAGGAGTTTAAAAATTCCCATATATGAGTAGTCTTGTCCTTTGTGGATTTTTAAGGCAGTTGTAGGAGTAAATAAAAAAAGATGGGGTGATTTTTGTAAAAAAGAGGAAATAAGTGATGGTTTGGCAAAAAGTTATAAGGTCTAAAATTAACCTTGGAAACAACTCAACAAACCACCCACCTCGTTGTGCTGCAAAGATTCTGATTTTCTGTGATAAAAAAAAAAGATTCTGATTTTCTACATTTTTTTTTTGGATTTATTCTAACAGTAAAATAATTACATTCAGAAGAGGACACAAACGCTTTTAACGAGGGCCAATAAAATGTTATTTATAGCTTAATGGAAAGAAAGTCATTTTATAGTGTAAAAAAAAAATTAAGGAGGTTATTTTAAATATATCAGTCTTTATTTTATCCAACTGTTATTTTAATTATTACGGAGTAGGAGTACTCTAATAGATTATCACTTGTAGTCTTGAGGAGTTTGAAAAAACAGGTGATAAATTAATAAGGGTGTGTTTGAATTCCAATTGTATTATGTTTATAATGTAAATATATAAGGTGATGTTTGGTTATCATAATTTTTAATGTCTTTTAATTTCAGGGTATGTTTTGATTTCACGATGCATTAAATATAATATAATTATTTTAACTCAATTTATGTGATTAGTTGGTTAAATTACTGTTTTATCTGGGTTTTTAAGAGATTTTTATTTATACAACCAAACACTCACATAAAACGAGGAAAAATAATTGCATTATAATTAAAATGCAATGGAATCCAAACACACCCTAAGAGAAACTTTTCACAATGTAATTCGTAAGTCAAAAGAATAATTATCAAAATGGAAGACAAATGCATGTCAACAAGGATACTCAATCCTCATTAGCTCAAGCCTGCCAGCTAAACCGTTATATAATATGCAGAGCTTCATGCAATGTCCATAAAGAATTGAATCAGATAAACAGAACTTTATTATGAAACAAAGACCTTCAACACTGTACATTAAACTATAAACAAAAACCTAAAGGTAGGTTGGGCATCACAAAATCAAGAGATATAAATGAGCCTCTTCGGATGAAGCTAATTTGGAAAACATTAGCTGAAACAGAAAACCTTTTGGTTAAATTATAACACACAAATAGCTAAAGGAAACAAACATACTTCATTATAGAAGAAGAGAATATGTTTCATGTGGTTCAAAAAATCTCGACCTAGGTTTCCATTGGAGGGAGAGAGGAATACTAAATTTTATCACACCTTTCTACTATCGTTAGGTGAAGGGCTAATAGAGTAATGAGCCTACAGCAACTAAATGGGGAATGGACAGAGGAAGAGAGTTTCGTAAGAAGATTGATGATTTACAATAAACTTAATTTATGTTCATCAAAACCAAAATAAAGTCCATAAAAACTTATCAAAAGAGCAATTTGGAGGGTTTGCCAATTTCTCCAAATTTACAAAATTTAATCTTTTCTCTTCATTTTCCTATTTTATACGGAGTATATATATTGATATGCAAAATCCATTGGAGTCTACCAAAAAAAAAAAAATCCATTGGAGGGTTATTTTCTCTTTTTTTATTCAAAGGAGGGTTATTTTCTCTAAAATACATGTTTGATGGAGGTACTAAGATACCCACTATGCCACACCAAAAGGGGATCCTCTACTACTACTCTCAGTGTCCCACATTATGTGGGACACTGAGATAACTATTTTCATCCTGGTTCCGTGCCTGCCCACATAACTATTTTCAGTTTTCACTATAAACTAAATTATCAATGCAAAAAAATAAAAAAAATTATATCTATATCTACATATATTTTAAAACAGAAGAGTTTTAACCTACGTGTTATCTCTATTTTTTTAGCTCTTTAAACTCATCAAATATTTTTTCCTTTAATTTTTTTTTCTTTCATTTATCTCTTTCAATCAATCACATTTTTATTTTATTTTTAACACATGTACTGAATATTCATATATATATATTCTTAATACCAAAGTAACAATATATGATATTAATATTTTTTAAACAAATTTGTAATGATATGACCAATAAGAGTGATTTAAAATATCTATATCTATATATGCTACTTTAAATGAGATTTAAAAAAATATAATTTTAAAAAACTATTTCTAAGATACTTTTATGGTAATGATTTTTAACCTAACTTTTATTAATATTTTATAATATTAATTGTTTATTTTATTAACATTATATTTAAAAAAATCTCGCCGATGTGCGGGGATTGTACTAGTTATATGTATTTTTTAATACACTTATATTAATATGTTTATGAAATATTTTCATCAAAAGTCACATTATAAAATATAGAAAAAAAATCATTATGTGAAATATTTTTATAAACCTATCCATACAAGCGTATAGAAAATAAAAATAAAAAAAAAATTCAAGTGGTGCTATAGAGGAATGAGATCACCCATGGACTATAAATATAATTTTTATAATATTAAATTATACTCTAAATAATCTATTAAGATACTAAAATAGAGACATAAAGTCTCCTATATTGCAATTCGCATATGTGTTATTTTCTGTTGCAATCTGACATGAGTTTTTTTAACACATCAATTAATGACTAATGACGTACGATTCAATATATTTAAGACACGTTAGACAATTGATAAACTCGTCTATTTTATCCACGTATCATCCTATATGTTCATCTCATATCTTAGGTGGTTACTAAATTTATCATTTTACCATGAGTTATTTTATTAATATTGTACCTTGAATTATTTTATCTTTAGTAATCAAGATTGATTATTTTTAGTTCATTATATCTAATGGTAAGATTTTATTATTAATCAATTATCTAAGATTTTATTATTAATCAATTATCTAAGAATTTATTATTAATCAATTATCTATTGAACAAAAGTTAAAAATTTTAAATCAGCCAACCATTTTATTACTTTATTTGTCATCCTCCTAGTCAATTTTTATCATATAAATTTTAATAAAGAACTTTTTTAAGTCATTTTATGTCCTACTTACTCTTTAATATTTATTTTTTTAATAAAGGTTTGATAAATTAGTAATCTATCTATCTATATATATAATTTGAGCTGAGGTTAGCAAGGATGAAACTCATCCGTTTTAACCTCAGCTCAAAAACAAACTACTTAATGCAAAACTTCTTACTACCAAAAAGAATACTCCAACAAATAGATCAAATAAATAAAATTTCTTCTGGAACAAAAACCAATCAAAATGATATATTCCCATGATTAGTTGGGAGAAAATATGTGCCCCCAAGATTCATGGGGGTCTTGGTATTAAGACGGCAGAAGAAAGAAACATCAGCCTTCAAATGAAGTTATTATGGAAAATCTATAATGATCCGGAAAATATATGGGTAAAGGTAATAAAGGAGAAATGCCTATTACATAACAATTTAAATGATTTGAATATCCACAATATATCCTGGCAGTTTAGTCGGCTTCTTGCTCTCAAATAAAACTTCCACAAAGGCTTACTCTGGATTATTGGTGACGGATCTAAAATAAATGGTTGGCCTGACAACTGGATTGATAACACATCTTTAAAATGCTATCAAAGCAACCACGATCCGGAAATGAAAGTATCACATCTAATGGACTCACAAAAAAAATGGAATATGCAACTCATTCAACGGATTTTTCCTACTCATATAATTAGCAAAATCGCAGAACTCTTTGTGCCTGAGTGGAATACACCAAACAAACTAATTTGGAAACATAATAAAGATGGCAGTTTCACCACAAAATCCACCTACGCAAACACTCATCCTTATAGGTCGATTGATATTGACTTCGCATGGATCTGGAAGCTCCGGATTCCACCGCACACTGAAAACTTTATGTGGAAAATAAAGTTTGATGGTTTACCGATTAAATCAAGACCGAATAGATATTTCAACAGATTGCCCTCTGTAACCTGGAAGAGGATCGGAAGACTCTACCCATCTATTCCTAAAGTGCCCAATCTCAAAATTAATTATTAACAAATATGAATATACTAGTGGTAAGCAATTCATTGTCATTAGAGATCCTAATATATCTATAGAGGATATGGATCAAATCAAAAGAAACAATATTCATTTTAATGAGTCGTGCATTCTCTGGCAAATCATATGGGAAACAAGCAACTCAATTATATTCAAGAATAGTAAACTACAAGATATTGGCTCGATAGTACATAAAACAATAAATTGCGTTGCGGATTGGGAGCAAGCACAAAAGGAACTGAAAACCAAACAAAAGCAGTGCAAATGAAAGCATACTAAGTGGAAAAAACCTCTGTTTTATCGTCTACAAGATCAACGTACGTAGACACATCTGTTACAAATGCAGGGGAATGCAACATTGGGGGTATTGTTAGAGATTGGAATGGATAAGTTATCGAAATGTTTCGTGAAAAAGTTACCAAGGGATCAGTACTTTTAACTGAATTCCTAGCGGTTTGTAAGGGATTAGAGCTAGCACGCAGGAGAGGCTGGCAGAATGCTATTATTGAAGGAGATAAACTGGAAGTCATCAAGGCAATTGAGGATAACAACAAGTTACCTTGGGAAATTCTAAGGATAATTAAAGACATTATAAGATTAAGGGCAAGTTGCAACACGATCAGATTTCGCCATTGCTTCAGATAGGCTAACTCAACGGCAGATTATATATAGCTAAACATCTTTTAAATTGTAATCTTAGTACCTTCCATTCGAACAGGGAGCTTTGTAACATCATCCGTCGAGATGATAATGAATGATCTTTGTTTCAAAAACATTCTAATGGTTGCGTACCGTAAATAATAATAATAATAATAATAATAATAATAATAATAATAATAATAATAATAATAATAATAATAATAATATAATAGGAGAGGATTACGGCCATGTTACATGTGATCCTCACTGGCTACAAAGGATCCTCTCTTCTATCTGCCTGCACGCATATATAGAGAGGCCAGAAGAGCGGTTGAGCAATTGCAGACTTGCAGTAGTTCACTTTCACAGTTCACCCGGCCACACATAAAACTAAACTCAAACTAAACAAGAGATCGAGATCGAGATCGATGGGTGAAGAGTTGCGAAAATGGAGGATCAACTGCAACGCCGAGCTTCGGGAAGCTTCTGGATTCACTGTCCGCCAAGTTCTGGAAGGTGTTTTGTCCAACCTCAACCCCGTCGACCACCGTCCCTTGATCCACCTCGGCCACGGCGACCCTACCCCCTACCACTGCTTCCGCCCCCCACCCGCCGCCGTCGATGCCGTCTCCTCCGCCCTCCACTCCTCCTCCTTCAACGGCTACTCCTCCTCCGTCGGAATCCTCCCCGCTCGCCAGTACGCCCTCCTTTCCTAATTCCCCCTCCATCCCTTACCTTCCTAACAACAATATATGTTTACTTGGATTTTTCGTTTTTTATTTTATAAATTTAGTATTTGCATGTTTAAGTACATGCATATACAAAATACATGTGGGTGTGTTTGGATTCGCAATTGCATTTTACTTGTAAAATGTTTTAGTTAAAAAAATTATAAAATAGTTTAAATAATGTAATTTTAAAATAAAATATTTTATAAATTATGTAAATTAATTATATTATACAATATTGAGTATTTGGTTCATATAATCTATATAATATTTTATTTTAAATTAATATTATTTAAAATAAATATAAATTTAGTTAAACAAACACTTTCAAAGTGTTTATATAAATATAAATACTTTGAAATCCAAACACACCCATATAATATATTCAATTCATCCTTGTTGAATTTTGGGATTCTCGGTTGTATATTCAATTCATGCTATAGGTAATTCTGACAAATTTCTAAAAATAAAATCTAATCAAGGGATTAGTATTAGAATTGGGGATACTATAAGCTTCACCAAATAATATAAATTATGATACTCGATTCTTGTATCATCAAAATAGACAAATATTTTATCGTCACAAAAAGCGGATGTTAATAAACTAGCTTTTTTTTTCAAACAAAAAAAAAAGCCACTAACGCTAAAGGTCAGTAAAAATCTCATGCAATTGATGAAATGAAAACTTGATTATAGCAAGTCGGTCAAAAATAATATCACAAATTCACAATGGTTTTTCTAAATTACACTATGTGAATTTCTTTTAATATTTTTTTAAAATATATATATTTTTAGTTATGGCTAAATCATAATTTATAATTTCCTTTTAATATTTTTTTTTCAAAACGTTTTTTCATAATAAATGTATAAAAAATCCCCCCACCCCCAAACAACAAATTTTACAGCTGCCCCTTGTCGTATATATATGTGTTGTCATTTTTATAGTTGTTGCTCCACAATTTTAAGCCATAGGATTGATCTTCCTTCTTTATGACTTTTGTACTTCAAAAATGTCCTGCATAAGTGTTGTCATCTTTATTTAATTTTTTCCCAAATTAGTAAAAAAAAATTTTTGTAAAAATTGGAAAAGAGTGAACTCGTAAAGTATTTTGAAAAATAGCAAAAATGATGCTAAGAGCAAGTCCAACAACTTAGGTAAAAAATCTCTAAAATAGAGATTAAAATATCAAAATCTCTATAAAAAAATTAGTCCAACTCTAACAACTTCTCTATTTTACATATTTTTACATTTATTAAAGACTATAATAAATAAATGCATTTATTAAAGATATTTAATTCTACATTTCTAAAAACTTCATTTAAATTTAATTGTAACATTTAACATCACATTTGTTGGTGAACTAGTATATGTTACTCATACTCTTACACGACATATTAAATTAAATTAATTAACTAATAAGGCTTACTTTATAATTTATAAAAATAAAATGATTCCAATATGAGTTATGAGTTCAAGTGAATATTTTATAGACTAATTTTTTAATGTGAGTTTTATAGCATTAAATTAGATGAAATTAATTATGCTAATTCATTTATAAAAGTTAACATAGAATTGAGTTATCATGTTTTGTTTATCTATATTGATTTAATATAATTAATTTATATAATATATCAAATCATATCAATTTTTATTAATTTTTAAAAATAATTATATATTTATTGCTAATAAGTATGAAATTATATTTTTTTATATATTATGGGTGAAAATGTGGGGTTTTGGCATTAAATCTATATATAGACAAGTGAACATTAAATTATAGAGATCAACTTCTCTTCCTACAAATTTAGAGATTTTTTCCCTCTCTCCATCCATTTCTCTATTTTAGATATGAGTTTGGAGAAGCTGTTGGGGTGAAAAAATGGTTTTTTTTCTCTCTAAAATCTCCCATTTTTTCTAATTTAGCAAAGCTGTTGGACTTGCTCTAAGTCACTATTTGTTGTTGAAATATAGGTTGAAAATATTGAGATGTCTTTCGGTCTGGGCTTTGGATTATTAGTGTTGCTGACCTTGTGGACATGTAGTGGGCTTTGATTCTCATTTGAACACATGTTGGCAAGTGTAACTTGACTAAGATGTTACATTTGAGGGTGCGTGTTGAAATATACGTTGTCCCACATTAAAAATATTTAGATGTCTTGAATAAGATATAAGCTTGGCATACTATTTCTCGCGTAGATGAAACCTCGTTTAGTTTATTTGTTGTTAGATAAATCACCAGTAAATAAATGTAACCAAACCTCGTTTAGTTGATGTCTTGACGTCCTTCACTTGGTTTGATGACCCCAAAGGGCTATTGCAACCCACCTTTCACGGGATCTTCCTTACAAGCTATCGCCGGACGACGTTTACGTGACCCTCGGCTGCCACCACTCGATAGAAGTTGCCCTAGGAGTCCTTGCTAATCCAGGCGCCAACATCCTTCTCCCTAGGCCAGGGTACCCCAGCTACGAGTCTCGAGCCGAGTTCTCGAAGCTCCAAGTCCGACATTTCAACCTTCTTCCTGATAAGAGCTGGGAGGTCGACCTTGACTCCGTTGAAGCTCTTGTCGATGAAAACACCGCGGCAATTGTCATCATCAACCCCGGGAATCCTTGCGGAAACGTCTACTCGTACGACCATCTTCGAAAGGTCATTCTTAGTTAGTTAGAAATTGCCCTTATGTAAGCTTTGGATAGTATTGTTACTTACACATTTGTATGTATATACATATACTTTTTTAGGTGGCGGAAACTGCGAGGAAGCTCGGGATCCTTGTGATTGCCGATGAAGTATATGCCAAAATCGCGTTTGGAAGCGACACATTTGTTCCAATGGGGACTTTCGGATCGATTGCTCCTATCCTAACCCTTGGGTCCATTTCGAAGCGATGGATCGTTCCTGGCTGGAGACTCGGTTGGCTTGTTATAACGGATCCGAATGGCATACTAAAGACAACCGGGGTTACACATCCTATATATATATACACTTCATAATCTTTGTTCATATTACAACCAACTCTCGCCATCTCGATGAAGATCTTTCTTTGTTGATCATTGTCAGCTTACAGATTGCATCGAACAATTCCTCAGAAATTCGAGCGACCCTGTAACCTTCATTCAGGTTTGTCTATGTAATATGTTGCATTTAATTTGAGAATTTGTATATTTCGTGTTGATCAATAGGCAGCAAGAAACTCAATGAAATTCCTTGTTTACTGTATCTAAGGGGGCGGTTCCGCAACTCCTTGAGGAGACGAAAGACGATTTCTTCACAAGAGTACTCGATACACTGCGTAAAGACGTCGAAATCTGTTGGGAGAAACTCAATGAAATTCCTTGCATTACTTGCCCGTACAAGCCTCAAGGCGGAATGTCTGTAGTGGTAAGCTGAATTGAATAAAGCATCTATGATGATCATCACTCGGTAAACATTGGAATTGCACATTCATTCTTCAATTGCAGGCCAAGCTGGATCTTTCTATGCTGGATGGGATCAAAGACGACTCCGATTTCTGCAAGAAGCTTGCGAAAGAGGAATCTGTGATTGTTCTACCCGGTACGAACTATACGAACTATGCAATGTACATATATAGCCATTTATTCGCCGTTCAACTATGAGTTGAAACACATTTTTCACATGTTCTATCTAATGGGTAGGTTTTGCCGTGGGGCTGAAGAATTGGCTTAGGCTATCTTACGCTATCGAACCAACCCTACTCGAAGAAGCACTCGAAAGGATCAAAGCGTATTGCCTAAGGCACGCCAAGAAACATTGATAAGATGGTCATGATCGCGATCATCTCCTTATGGCAATGAGGTTCAGAATGGGAAGGTAGCGTCCAAGTCTGGTATGTCCATCGATCCGTTTGTATTACAATTAAAGACAAAACGCTCTCAAAGCACTCTCCGGTCATGACCTAGCTCTGAGTAGGATATACTGGGTCTGTTTTCGTGTTTCGAATAAGTTGTGTAAGAGTGCAGTTTCAGTACTTGCATAAACTAATGGTTATATTGCACATTTGCACTAGCAATTAACCTTAATCTTGTCTCCCCTTCATTGTTCTAACGTTGTAAACCCTCACTCGATATACAAGAAGGGGAAACTATGAAACCCAACAGCCATATATTGATTGAGGGTTTATGACATTGATTTTTTCTTAAAGGGTAAACTATGAAACCCAATTATCCATGCTAACAGCCATAAATTGATTGAGGGTTTATGACTGTAACGTTTATTTTCCTAAGTTTCTATATGTAATGTGTGTATCATTATATTTTATGTATGGTTGTAAATTTAGCTAAGTTGATAAGCCTAAATTTTAGGTCTCGATTATCAACAAATCCCGACTGAGTCATATTGAGCTTAATTGATCGTTTAACATAATTAGTGAATAATCGAGGTGGCAATCGCGACTATGCTTAAACCAAAGTTTAAGGCTAAGTCAGCGGGGATAGGCCAAATGACCCAACTCAATTGCCCAAGTGTTTGGAATGGGTTTGAGCTGCAAGCTTGGCCTCGTCTGGCTCCTAGGGTTTCACTAATTGGAATGCTGCATTGCTGCGTGTTCGATTGCTGAGATAGCTTGCTTCCTGGTACAGAAAGGCTCGAAAAAAATTCAACCGAACCCTGCTACATAGACAGAAAGTGACCGATCAAATTGGAGGAGTCTAAGAGACCCACACTAATCCGCAAGCACCAACTCGCGCCTGATTTCACCCCCACCCCCCATTTAACCATTGATCGATCAATATTAACCTCTCACCTGCATGTATTAATTCTTTGAAACATTCCAGTGTTCCTACTAAGCATATTATAGTAACCAATAACAAGATAACTATATGTTTAGTAACAACCAATAATCTCTATTGGCAATTGAGAGATGCGCCCATCTTCTTCCCCGGTGACTATGAGCGGTGGTTTTGCAGGGTAAAATAAAATACCCTGTCGCATGAGAACAGGTACAATCATACGATGATTAAGGCTGATGCAGAGGGGAAGACAATGTGCACCATTTTGAGCGCGTCTTAGACCGATGAACAGCCCTACTCCTTTTCGTCAATACTTTCACTGTGGAGATGCTTACCGCCTACCAGTGCCACCTCCAAGATTCAAAAACACTTGGAAGGTGGAATTCAGATTGGGAGGTATTCATTGCGAGAAGTTCATGCGTGTTGTTAGAAGGACAGGTATATCTTAGATGGAGAAGAAGAAAGGCGGTAACTTGACAAATGAGTTGTATCCAGTTTGTCGGTATCTAAACTTTAGTTTCTTTACTAGCTAGAATATATTTATGCCTTACTTTTGCTGGATTGCTATATGTAATTTGGTATTGCAAAACGTACACTTCGAAAATATTTTCACATAGTAAATTGTCTTCCAAATAACAGATGAAAAACTGCCAAAATCAGATGATCAGGCCATGGATATATTTGTTCTAGGAAGATAACTGATGCAATCCAAGAAATGCAAACAATTTGAGAAGTAAAAAAGAACTCAAGATGATGAGAGTGAGACTGAGACATTTAACCGCAAACAGGTTCAAAATCTGCAATGATAATATCAGTTCAAGGAAGCCAATTGATGCAATGAAACAATCCTAGACATCCAATGCAAAGAAATCCAAACAAAGAGTCCTTGCAAAGTGATAAATATTCGACAATAACACCAATCCCAATACGTTGTACAATTCTGCTAGTGGCATTGCAGTTTCAAAACCCACAAATGGTTAACAAAGTCGAGGAACCAAAACAGAGGTAGGAGCTTTTATTTACCTGAGTTATCATTTCCCTGAGAAGGAACCTTTGCTTCGATGATCATAGAACCAAAAGGGCGAAAGATTTATCATCGAATTTGTGCAGCACACGAACTCCATCTTTATCAATAATAAGACCAACTCATCTACTCATGAAAGCCACATGTCAAGGAGAAATGATGATCCATGAAACAAGATCAGTCACACCCCTTCCCCAAAGCATTTCTTATCCAGATGATCACTCCTCGGCAACACTGACCAATTCATATTCAATGAGAGACAGATTGTTGTCCTCCTTAACAGCAAAGTCGGCAGGGTCAGTGACCTCAACTCTGCCCCATTTGTCAACAGCTAGCCTCATGGAACCCTTGAACATGTCAATCTTCGCATTGCGCAGGATGACAGTAGCACCCGCCTTCATCATGTCAACTGCAAAAGGAACAAAGAAATGCACATCGGATTCAGCATTCAAGGGGGGCATTCTAAAATCTCACATTTACAAATTACACTTCAATTTATCATTCATGCCGACAGTTGACTTCTAACAAGTCAGACAGTTCATAAAAAATTGTCATTTTACAGGTTCAACATTCACAGATTGCAACAACTTGTATCCTAATGAGGAAAACATTGAGTAAAACACCAATATCTACCTAATCAAGCCAAAGAAACAATCAATTAATCAATTAATCGATCTGATACGCAAAAGCAATAAAAAAAATTAAAAACAGCATACAGTTTTAAAGGAGAGAGATATGGACAATCAATCCGCAAAGATGTGAAATTTATAATTCAGCAATCACGGACACGAAACGAACAAATTACACCAATCGCAGAAGATAAAATGAAGGATATTGATTAGAGAGGGAGGGAGAGAGAGAAACGAGGGTGTACTCTGCTCGTTGCGAGCGGTGAAAATGATGCATCCGGTCTCGTCGCCGATGACGCACTCGGCGATGCGAGTGGGGCGGGAGTTGAGGACCGCCGATCTGGCCTTCTGCAAGATGGTTGTAGAGCTGACGACCTTGACGGTCAAGGTGTGGCCTTGAGTGCCGGGCTTGAGCTGCTCCACCTTCGTGAACACCGGCTTTCGCTTCTCCACCACAGCAGGAGCAGCGGCCGCCGCCGGTTTCTTAGTCGCCGTCGTCGCCATTGATTAAGCGAAAGAGAGATTCGGAAAAGCCCTAAAAATGGAGAGTGGGAAAGAGAGAAATGGGAAACCCTAAATTGGTTAGAATGACGCGGACTAACAAACCTTCGAGGGTTTTGGGAAGAGGGAGGGAGCGAGACGTGCCAACTACATTGTCATAAATAATAAAATAAATAATAAATAATAAAAGAAGAAAACTCTTTTTTTTTAAAAAAAAAAAGTATTTTATGCTGGTCTTTAATCCTTTTTTTTTGTTCAATTCTAATCTTTTATTTTGGGTTTCTTCCCTAAAAGACACCCCATTATATATGGTTTTTTTATAACATAATACCTTTCAATTTTTTATAAATAACAAAAATACCTTAGAAAATACTCCCTCTGTTAATTAAAACTTGTCGTTTACTATTCATACACGCTTTTTTATAATGATAAAAAACATATGAAATATTAATTTTTTTTAAAATTTGTTTTTATAAATTCATACTTAATAGTAACAAGTATGAAATTATTAAAAATATATATTAAAAAAGTCAATATTTTATATAGTTTTTAACACCTCAAAAAGCGTGGGTGAATAGTAAAACGTCAAGTTTTAATTAACAGAGGGAATATCATTTATTCAATTAAAGTACCAATCTCTATTTTTTGATCAAATGTAATAATTTTTTGGTGATATTTTATATCTATGACTGAAATGTCTTATTAATTAGTCACTTAAAAAAAACACTTGTAAAATTATTTTTTTTTACCAAATCAAAATATAATCTTATGATAATTGTTTAAAAATAAATTTTATGTGTTTTAATCATCAATATATAATACTAAAACAGAGACGTGGAAATCCTATGTGGCGGGCTTTGGTGCAATTCGCTTACGTGTCGTTCACTGGTGTGATCTGGCCCGGGTTTTTTGACACGTCAATTAATGATGAACCAATATATTTAAGACATGTCAATTAATGATTCCACCTCTTTTAACCTCATATCATCTTATATATCCACCTCAATTGATAATTACAATTAAACAATTTTAATAGAAAAATATTTAAAATATAGTTATCCATATCATAATTAATATTTACCTAAAATATTGATATCAAATCTTTTAACATATAACTTTATTAATATATCATTTAGTTAGATTGTTTAATGTGGATAGGTAAAAAACGTGGGATTAAAAAAACCTGGGATAAATTTCAAGTTAGATTGTTTAACTTTATTAATATATCATTTAGATTGTTTAGTGACTTACGTACGGGTGATTCCAAATTCGATCGGTGAGATTTTAGAATTTGGATATGGCATGTTGCCTGCATGGCTACATGTATATCCCTCTAAATTTTATTTTTTAAAATATCAAATTTTGAAGAAATATTTTTAACGGAATATAATTTTTATTTTTTATTCTTCAATTTGCAATAAGTCAGTCATACAATGACTCAATCTATTTACCCATGTATTATCCTATGTGTCCACTTTAATTGATGATTAAATAGTCAACATCATTTTTTTCAATTAATTATAAAAACTATCATTTTTATCGCAATTAAAATTAGTTTACATTAATTATTTTGTACTATTCTTTAACACTTCATATCTTAGTTAATATTTTTACCAATATAATCATAATATAATAAATTAGTTAAGATATATATATATATAATAACTTAGTTAATATTTGTACTATTATATATCATTTAAGTTCTTTAACTTATATAAGAAGAAATAATACTTTGACAATGATAAGATTTTTTTAATTTATTATAAAATTTCCACAGTAATTTATCCACCAACTAATTACTATAATTGTCGCCCGTAAGACTTTGACAATATTAAATTTTTAAGTTATATGTCCACCGTAATTATTATTATTATAAAAAAATTTACCTCAAATTAATTTATCTTTAGTTATTAAGATTTTCTTAAGTTAGTTTATTACTTATAATGATAAGACTTTATTATTATTATTATTATTAATTATCTATTGAACAACAAAATTTTATCATCAATTCTATTAAATTTGAAAATGCATGATATAGTTTATTAACGTAATATAATCCATAGACTCAAGATTTAATGTTGTAAATTATTTTCTATTAACCCATAAATCCGTATACTTTACCCGACCATAACTATGTGTAATATATAAAATAATCATGATTTTATGTTATTTAATAAATTAAATATACTAAATACGTTATTTAACTTATAAATTATTATTTTTATCAACTATATATAAAATATCATACTTATTAATTTTATAAATAAATAATAATTGAATTAGATTTATAAAAAATTACGAAAAGGATAAAGAAATAAGTTTTAGAAAATAATTAAAATGAAAAGACTCAAGTTAACATATACCCTAACTTTTAAGTCAAATATTATTTATATTAATTCAAAGATGTTTTATATAATAAAATTTATTAAAAAATCGCACAACGGGCGAGTAATAAGACTAGTTTATTTTAAGTCATAAATGATAAATCAAAAGATAAGAATACATGGATTGGTATAAAAAAGGATAATATTATAATATTTGTTCTATAATCATTTTATTTTTTTAATTAAATAAGGAAATTTTGATCCGGCAGCTTGACTTATCTTTTACTTTATACTTTATAAATTAACGGATTTATTAGAACACTTGGATTTTTCCAGTTGTATTGGAACACTTGGATTTTACGTCATCCAATCTAAACGCAAAGATTGGTGGAGGCATTCTTTATGTGGAGTCATTGATGTTTGATCATGCTCATATTCCCGAGTCTTGTGGTGTCTTCCAATATTACACGCGATATGTTATTCTTGGTGAAGTCGATGATTTTGGTGTACTTATGTTTAGTTTCGGATGAGGTTGCAATCTCGTATCCCTTATTGATCAATAGGATCGTGGCTTTCGAATATCTCTCATTTAGGTGAGGGGGACGTCGGTTGTTCACACTTCCCCAGAAGATGTCACTTTCTCATGTTTCTGCTTAGTCTCTCCGACGCGCGAGACGCCAAGGAAGCTTATAGGTTTCCCCGTGTTCTCGCTACAGTTTCATCCCACAGTCTCCCCCGACTTCCTCGTTTGTTTGACATTTATTTGCTTTGTAAAATTTGGGTTAGGATATTTATGTTTTAGTTTGTTTAGTATCATGACGGTTAGCTCGTCTCCCGTTTGTTTCGATCCCTCGATTTCCCTAACACTAGTGTGTTGGACATTTCAAATCTTTACTTGATAAAACAAAAAGAAAAAGAAAAAAAAGGAAGATGTAGCTTTTTTTAATAGAAAAGAATTTGGTAGTATCGGGGAGGTTCTCTCTCTTATGAGAGAGAAACTCCCTCTTGTGTAGCCTCCTTTGCCGATCAAAATTTTTGCCTAACCAAATCGGATGAATCATCCATTCATCCCCTCAAATTATCCCCAAATCCTTACTTTGCGATCTTTTCTTCTTCTAATCTCCTTCTATTTGTGTATGGTGGTCGGATTATGTGTTTTTTCTGGTCGTTTGTCCTCTTTGTTGAGGTTCGGGTTCGGCGTCGGGTCTTCCTTCTTTCGCCAAATTGAGTTGGGGCTTTTACTGATTTGTGGGTTCCGATCTCCTCCCTCAAGTCGTTTAGCGTCCTCGTCGATCTGGTGTTTTGGAGGTGTTGGTCTGGTGTCGGATCGTGGCCTCCCTCCTCCTTGGTCTTAGTCTCGCCTCTTCCTCGTCGTCATTCTGGGAGTCCTGGCGTCCCGGCTCTCGGTCTGCTGCCGCCGGTGGTTGATGTCGTGCTGGTGGTGGTGCCGCCTGGGTAGTCCGTCTCCGGGATGCTGCTCCTTGGGCTGATGGTGGTGTTCGGGTTTCCTTGGCCCGACGTTGCCCGTTGTTCAGTGCCTATAATTGTCCTTTGGGCCCAAGTTTGGGTCCCTTTGGGCCCAAGTTTGGGTCCCTTTGGGCCCAAGTTTGGGTCCCTTCGGGCCCATGGTTGTGGGTTTGGAGAGAAAAAAAAATGAAATAATTTGTATACCCACCCGAAAGGATTTGAGAAAATCCCGCAAGGGCTTGTCGATATTTTATAGGTGAAAGTTTGTTGGCGTTTTGTTTCGAGCAGTTTGCGGCTCTGCTTCCGATGTTTCTAGGAGATCTTCTGCTTGGTTGGGGGGTGTGGAGTCTGTAGTCGGGTCTGGCTGGGGTCGTGGTGGTGCGCTCAGGGCGTCTCCGTATCCGGGATAGAGTTTCCTTGGAGTTCGTCTGCACTACCCACAGGAGTTAGAGTCCTGCTGTACTACTGGCCCGCGGTGCTACTGTTTGGTGGTGCTTGGCTGCGTTCTTCAGTGGCTTCCTCAACTTTTCGGGTGTTTGGTCTTCTTGGAACGTTTGTTGTAGAGTCTATTTCTGTTTGGTTCATTACGCTTGGTTTTTGTATTTATGTTTTTAGGTTGTTCTGTTAGACGGTTCGCCGTCTGCCGACTTCGGTCGGCCTCTCGATGAGTCAGGCCTGTCTGACCTTCGAATTTTTACCTAATAAAAAAAAAGAATTTGGTAGTTGCAAGAAACAACTAGGCAAGGGCATCCCGGAGGATGTTACTGCGCAGGGCAGTGTTAGAAGGTAGAGAAGTACCATAGAAAGGATATGGAAGATGAGAAAGTCGATCAGCGGCACAGTTACCTTCCCTTGAGATATGATGAATCTCAATATACGAGAATCGGTGGCAAGAAAGAAGACAGTCAGATAGAATCATCTATGTCTCTCCAAAACAGGAGCATCCAGTCTTAAGACTATTAATGATGCTAATATTATCACCTTCGACAATGATATTATATATTTTAAGATCAGTTGCCTTAAGAATCCCATTCCAAAGGCCAAAACACTCAGCCCCAAGTACAGAAGGGATAGGAGAGGAGCCATTCTTAGAGAATATCACTAATCCGTTTACATTGCAGATGATGAATCCGTAAGAAGAAGAAGCTGTAGAGGATAAGGCTCCGTCGAAGTTCAGTTTGTACCACCCATGTCGAGGTTTTGACCATCGACAATGATTACAATTGCTCTTCTTTTAGGATCTACCTTCTGTCGGGTGCATATTTTCGTTGGGGTCTTGTTCAATTTCTTTAGACTTGTTCCAGTTGAAGATATGTTCAGAAATGAAAGATAGTGTTGCTTTTGGGTTAGGATCGATGTTTTCAAAGGCTTTTTTTGTTTCTGAAGAACCAAAGGCTCCATTAGGCCATAGCTAGGGTGGAAAAGTCCTGGACTTCTAGGTCATTTCTTAGCTTTATTAAGGTTTCAACTATAGTGGTTGTAGCTTTGTATGCATTATCTACTATATCGAAGATGTTGGGGGGGAGTAGTTTTAGTGTGGTTTTGGATATGGGGCAGATAAATAGAAGATGTTCTAAATCATCATAGTTCATGTCACAAAGAGGGCAGTTCTTTGGAACACCCAATCCCCAACGAGCTAGTTTAACTGTATTAGGTATACCGTCTTTGGTGATCCACCGGATGAAATCTTTAACTTTTGGTAGACAACCCAATTTCCAGATTCAGTGGAAGTCCGATTTAGAATGCTGCTTGTTGTGTTAAATCATATCCATTGCTAAAGAGGTGGATAACCAACCATTTCTACTCAATTTCCAATATAACCTATCTTATTTAATGTATTTTGGGATTGGTATTTGGGCAATATTGCCAATGATGTTGTGGGGGAGATGTGGTTGTAGGACATAGTGAAGCTTTAAGATGTCCCAATCTTTTGTAGGGGTAATGAACTCGCTTACAAGCAAATTTGTGTTTGCAAGTGAATAGTTTGTAGTTAGGGTCCAAAGAGGGGAAGAACCGAACCAGTTGTTTTGCCATAAGTTTATAGAGGAGCCATCAGCCACCCCCATCGTAAGCCCTTTTTGAAAAGGGGTAGGAGGTTGGACAGCTTAGCCCATTTCCAGGAAGTGTTTCCTTTGCGGTTGTAGTTTAAGATATGGGTAGATTTGAGGTACTTGTCGGTGACTAGTCGAACCCAGGGGTTAGTAGGTTCAGCTAGGATTTTCCAACGTAGTTTAAGTTGAAGAGCCTTATTCATATCTTCAGAGGATCGGAGGCCAAGTCCCCCATTGCGTTGAGATTTACAAACTTCAAACCAACTGAGAGAGGGCGGTGTTTTGCCCCTTTGTTCCAGAGGAAGTTTTTGTTTATTTTATTAAGTTCTTTGCGGATTGATGTGGGAAGCATAAAGCACTGCATGATGTGGAGATGAAGTTTTTGTTTATCTTATCAATGAAGAGGTAGGTTAAACTCCAAAGCCTTCGCTTAAATTGCCTATTGGATTTGATTTCATCACAAAATCCTAAATTACAAAATTAAACATAGAAATTGCATAATAAGGGGAACTGAGGAAGAGCATAACGTGACAGGAGCGGCTTCTCTGCGATAAGAATGAGTTAACACTTAGACCATCTTCAACCATTTTCCTAAAATTTTTCCAAAATGGGTAACAAAATACATATTTTTTAAATTATTTTTGATTTAACCCCAACAATTTCCTCATTTCAAAAGTTTGGAGAATTATTTAGTTTGAAACATGCTGCGGATTTAGGGAATCATCTATATATTTTTCTGCTAATTCTCCGTTTTGGAGAATGTGATAAAGAATCTGTTGCACAAAAAAATATCTTAAAATGGAGAAACGGTTGGAGATACAACAACCGCTTTGATTAAACCTTTTAAAAAATATAAATATAAATATTGGGCATCTTTTTCAGAGTCAAAACTATAATATTGTATATTAAATTTTTAATTAATTTTATATTTATTACTAAAAAATCATTTCAAAAATAAAAGGATTTATATTTTCATGGATAAGATGACACCATTATTTAAAAAAAACTACACCACCATTCACAAATTAGGATTTAAAAAAAACTTGGGCAAAAAATTGATTTTTTTTTAACAATACATAGCGTAAGTGGAATTTGTCGTATTACATAATATAGAAACAAATAAAAATTAAAACTACACCAGTACACCAGTATCATTTTTTTTTTTTTTGATTAGGTAAAAATTCGAGCTCAGCAAACCTGAAACTCGATGGCCGACCAGGTCGGCAGACGGAGAACCGTCAATACAAACAATACACAATAACACAAATCATCAGAGAAAAAAGAAAAAACCCAAATAACCCATACAAGTCGTCAGTCCGCAGAAAAGTCGATGTAGATCCAAGACGCGCCACGAGTGCCAAGAAAGCGGGAGAGTACAAAGACTCAGAACAGTACCCTAACCGGAAAAGGCAATCCTGAGGATGTGTGGATCGCCGACGTTGCCTCCACCTAAATGAAGGATCTTCGAAGACCACGAACACAACCACGATCCTTTGTCGATCAAACAGGACGCCCGATACTGTAACCCAACACAAAGCAAAAGTAGACACACCAAAGCATCGACCTCAAGACAGAAGACGAGGAAAATACAGGCTAAAAAGAGAAAATAAAAACTACACCAGTACCATTCACAAATTAGATTTAAAAAAAACTTGGGCAAAAAATTGATTTTTTTTTAAACAAATACTACATAACGTAAGTGGAATTTGTCGTATTATAATATAGAAACAAAAATAAAAGGCAGATTAAATAACGCAGGCTTGATTTTAGGTTTTAATGCACGTCTCGTCTTCCCCCCACCGACCCTCTCAAAGCTTCCACACAACTCCGGAACAACAAATTCAAAGCTAAACCCCCAATTTCACAAGCTTCCATCTTTATCGCTCTCCCATGGAGTCTCCATCACAATCTCCCATCTCCGAATTCCGATCGCCACTTCCACCTCTCGCCCTCTTCCTCCTCGCCTACCTCCTCATCTACCTCCTCTCCTTCACCCGGCTCTATCATTCATGGTTCCCCAAACACAAACCACAAGCTTCAAGCTGCTTCATGTCCCTCTTCCATGGCACCCCCGCAGTTCTCCTCTCCTCCTACGCCCTCCTCTTCCACTCCCACCCCAACCCTCTCTCCAATTTCGCCTCCCCGAACTCCCCGTTCCAGAACCTCGTTCTTGATTTCAGCGTCGCCTATTTCACGATGGACCTCTTCCACTACCTCGTCTTCCTCCCAGGGGAGGTCCTCTTCATCGCGCACCACCTCGCCACCTTGTTCGTCTTCACCACCTGCCGCTTCCTCGTCGGCCGCGGCGGCTCCGCTCTGCTCGTGCTCCTCTTCCTGGCTGAGGTCACCAGCGCCTGCCAGAACGTCTGGACCCTCGCCGGGTTCAGGAAGGAAGATGACTATGCCGCTGCTAGGGTTTATGGGGGTCTGTCACCTGTTTTCTACTCGCTTTACAGCCTTGCCAGGGGCGTGTTTGGGCCGATTGTGATCTTCAAGATGTGGGGGTTCTACTTGAGTGGAGGTGGGGATGGATTGGTGCCAACCTGGATTTGGGCTTGCTGGTTGCTTGTCATCTCTGCTGCTATCATGGTTAGTCTCCTTTGGATTTCGAATCTTTGGATTGTTTGGATTGGAGACAATGCAAGGCACAAGGACAAGCTCTCTAATAAGCTGGATTAGTTGTTTGATTGTGTGCTTTGAGTTTCTAGGGTTCTTGTTTGTCAATATTCAATAAGGTGAAGCTCTTTCTTCTTTTGTTATTATATGATCAAAATGATTATGTACAGGACATCCAAATGTTATTAACTCTATGGTTTCCATGGTATCAATACAAATTAATGCCAATTTCTACATGTTGTGATTGCATTTTTGCTATATCAACTTGTGAAAATCTATTAAACTATCATCACTATTGACATCTAATTTCAAAGGATTACTACTGTAATTGCACTTCTATCTGCAATAGTTATGCTGATGAATGATGATATTATTTTAAAAAAATGATATGGGAAGAAAAAATTGCTGAATGAGTACATTGTAAAAAATAGTGTGGAAACAACGGACGGGGAGTGGGAGCGAATCTATGTGCTTATTTAGCAAATGGCCATCCCGTGCACTGAACTGAAAGGATATCATGAAGCCCCAAACACAAGTCCTTAGATTAGGGATCATGAAAGAATGATGATTAACACAACCAGAGTAAAGCAGTAGAAAAAATGTTCATGTCAAACTGGTCCTCTTGTTCATTTGTCAAATTGGCAGACCAATTTATTTGTCCTATAAGGCCTAACTTTAAAGTCTAGGCATATAATCTTAGGTTTACCTTGTAAGGCTGTAAGGAAATGACCTATGTCGCCTTTCACGTCCATGCCTTCACATTTTGCCTTGTTCTTCTCGACCCTTATTCCCTATGCTACTGCCCCATTAAAAGATTGCCCAGTTTGGGTGTTGAATCTGTGAAGGTTATATTACCTGGTTTTTTCCAGTATTTGATTAATTTGTCCTCTATGATACCGATTTGTCATACTATGAACTATGAAGACTGCTGAAAACTCCAAGCATAGAAATGAAGCATGTAGATAGTGCTTATGGTCCTTGCACCTTTCAAAGTTTGAACTGATTTACCCTCTCAGTTTTAGTTAAGATGATTACAGGAAACTTATTGAAGCAAAACTATAATAATGTACACAAGTAGGCAGGTACTTTGTGGTACTTCTGGTGTGTCCACTACATCAATTATGCCGTATTGGTTTTCTGTTAGTGCTTGTTTCGTGTGTCTACTGCAGTACTGCCGGACCTTTAAACAAATATGTTCATGGAGCATTTTTTCGGTGAAAATTGAAGTTAGAAAAACTTAGAAGTACCAAAAATCTGATTTGTATGGCTTCTGATTGCTTTTATTCGAGTTGGTAAACTGGTGTCTGTCCATTGTTGAAACTTGAAATGAATTATTTCAGTGTAGCAATGGCTACATGTATATGTGTTTCTCTGTATCAGCTGTTTGTGATTGACCAAGGGTATGTTCCTTAATTCTCATATTCTTCTATTTAATGACTTCCTGGTATAGACATGTACTCATTTCCTCAAACCAGCCTGATATTCTTCTTCCGAAATAGATTTGCATTGTGAAAAATAGACAAGCCTCTCTTTGTTAACCCTTCAAACTTCGAACCTAGAGCTTTCGGGTATTTGATTATCTTATGTTGAACCGAAGATCTTGGCAAGAATGGTCAATTATCTCGATGACCTCAGAATCATGAGTTCATACTTCATAGTCTTCATGCTGTTCTGTTGTAAAAAGGTAATGATAAAGTTCTTTACGATACCCCACCCCCCGCGCATAGTTTTATTTTGCTTTGTAAAATACTAATATGTTAGTTCTGGAATGGTTAGCTTTAGAGAATTCCTTGTGAATGCATGCATGTTTTTCATTCCCCTGATCGCAAGCAAGTAGGGTATCATTTCTACTGTTATTACTATTAGTCTTTTTCATGGTTTAACATTTGAGCATGTACTGCCATCAGGAGATATGGCAACTTTGTTCTGATCCTTATAACTCTGTGTTCTTTTTGGCAATTGAAATTAGTTGAAGAGATAGAATTAGAAGCAGCATCATCTCAGCACTCAGGCTCCAGTATGTGACAAGTTGTGACTAACAGAAGGTTATCAAGGTTCAATCAGAACTATCTCCTTGTCTTCGTTGAAGTAACTGATTTCATCCTGTTTCCCTTTTTTTTATTCTTTTGATGGTGTTCGACCATCATCAACTGCCAATCCCACAAGAGCTCCCGTGAGCGATTTATGGGGGTTTCACCTTCGAGGTTATTCGATAACACCTTCATTGTGAATTCAATCTCATCAAATCAATGGAGCCCTTCTTTAACTTAACTTCTTCAGAAGCCTATATTCTGGAGTCAACTCCTCGTTGTCTTCGCAGCACTTCTCTGCTTGCTTTGCTGTTCTGGTGGAAAAGGTGTCATGAGGGTGATTAATATGGATTGTTAATCACCCTCATGACCTAAACAGATGACCCAAATTTCTTCACTTTCTTCTCCTTCTTCTTCTTCTTCTTCAAGTGAGCATCTATTTTAAAGATATACCTGTCCTTCACAACAACACGCACAAACTCCTCGCGATGAAAAGTCCCAATGCGAATTCCACTTTCCAAGTGTTTTTGAATCTTGGAGGCAGCACCGGTAAGCATCTCCACGGTGAAAGTATCACGCCGCCACTCAGGAGATCTCACAACTGCAATGAGAACATAGAGAGGCTCGCTACTAAATACTAATAAGCGGAAACTTTCCAGCACACCTTGAAATTCCATCAACTGCAATGATCTGGTGAACAACACTAGACTTGGCCTTTAGTTGCTTCTTGCGCAGGGGTTGGTCACATTGGAAAAGGAGATCAACCCTGTCGCGCAGGAGTTGGATTTGTTCGTAGATGAAGCTCCGGTTGTTGTCAGTCATGGTGGAACTTGAAGCCATCAATTTAGGGTAATTCAGAACTGGACCTGATGCACAAGGATCAACTAATGAAATCAATTGTTGCAAAGACTTACTATAAATTATAAAACTAATCAATTGGTGAGCGAATCAGTTGAAATTCCAAAACCTGAACGTAGTTGGGAGAGAGGCAGCCCCCTAAAGTCAATTTCTTCCCAAAATCAAAATCAAAATCCCTCTGCTAATTTGATGCTGTGTTCGGAACGCAGTGGACTTAGTTGTGAACTTTCTACTGGGTTTGGTTTCCAAATCAACTTATCTACCGTATCCCATTTCGGGATTTGAATCTTTATATAGGGCTATTTTGTTCGTTGTTTTGGGCCAAACTGGCCTTTTTTTTTGGTTAAATCAGACCCGTGCGTTAATTCCACTAAAAGACAAAATTATACACCTTAAAAAAATTTATACCTTAAGACCATTTTAGACTTTAACCTCTCCATATATATATTTATATAATGTAGCATTATAGATATATTTCTCTTCTCAAATTTTATCATTAAGATGATAATATTTATATTTAAATACATTATATTCAATTTGATAAAAGGTAGAATAATTGACCCAAATTTTGGCGGCATGCTAAATATTTATATATAGATATATTATACTCCATGTGTTAATTAAAACTTGTAGTTTACTATTCATCCACGCTTTTTTAGAATGATAAAAACTATATGAAATATAAACTTTTTTTCAAAAAGTATGAAATTATTAAAAAAATATATTAAAAAAGTTAATATTTTATATAGTTTTGAATACCTCAAAAAGCGTGCGTGAATAGTAAAACGTCAAGTTTTAATTAACGGAGGGAGTATTCAATTTTGACCAAATATTGGATAGATTATTTGATCTACAAATATAAGTTTTCTAACTAATTAAGATATAAGTTTCAATATTTATAAAAATAAGGGAGATCATTAACTGAGATGACAAAATTATACTCCCTCCGTTCGGCAAAACTTGACGTTTTACTATTCACGCACGCTTTTTTAGGAGCTAAAAACTATTTAAAATATCTAGTTTTTTTAATAATTTTTTTAACAATTTTGTAGTTATTATTAATAAGTACAAAATTGTTAAAAAAATAAATATTTTATATAGTTTTTATCATTCTAAAAAAGTGTGCGTGAATAGTAAACGACAAGTTTTGCCGAACGGAGGGAGTATTGGTTTATTAATTGATGAGGCTGAAAGAGATAATACTATAGTAATCCATAATATGACACATATGTTTCAAACCTTTGTTTTATACTCCTTCCGTTTCAAAATAAATGTCGTTTGACTTTTTTTCACGTTTTTTTAAAGAAGTAAAAACTCTATAAAAAATTAATTTTTAATCAATTTTTTTATATATATATTGATATTTATAATAAGTATCAATTTATAAAAAAAATTATTTTTTAGAGTTCAAATTTTTTTTTCTAAGTGAGTTCGACAGACGCTGGACGGGCCACTTAGCCAAGGGAAGCGGCGACTCACCTTTGAAGAACACCTTCCTGTCCACCGCCACTGCCGGCTCCTCCTCCACCGAACCCCGCTGCCGGATCCTCGCCTCCTCCTCTACCGAACCATCGGCCTGTGCGGCTGTACCCTCCTGGCTTCTGTACACCGAAAACAGCACTGCAGCAACCAACAGCTTCTTCTTCCCCTCCCAATCCTAGATCCGAATTCGCTAAATTGAAAAGGTTAGTGTTTTATACCTTGTACTTTCTGAATTTGTGCTCTAGCTTTTGATTTGAGATTCAATTTTTAAATAGGATATGGGAATTCGTTTAGGGGTTTGATTTTAGGAATCAATTTTGTGAAATTACGGTTTGTGATTTTGAGAATCAATTTTGTATTTTATTATTGTATGTGAAATTGAATTTGTGGTTTGTGAATTGAATTTGTGATGTAACATCAAACATGCAGAAAAATTAATCACAAAGTTCGAAAATAGAAAGTGAATAGTAAATAGCGAAGAAGGACGCAATTTCTATGTTTAATTTTGCAATTTCGGATTTTTAAGGTTTAGATGAGTTGGGATTTAGGTAATCTGCAACTTGCATTTAGAAGAAGACTTCATCCAAATTAGCAGAGGGATTTTAATTTTGTGAAGAAATTGACTTGAGGGCTGGCTCTCTCCTAACTAAGCTGAGGTTTTGGAGTTTCAACCGATCCGCTCTCCAATTGAGTTGTTTTATACTAATTTATACTTAGTTTTTGCAACAATTGATTTCATTCATGAGTTGATGTCCTGCATCAGGCCCATTTCTGAACCCTAAATTGATGGCTTCAACATCAACTTCAAGTTCCATGACTGACAACAACCGGAACTTCCTCTACGAACAACTCCAAGTCCTGCGCGACAAGGTTGATCTCCTTTTCCAATGCGACGAACCCTTGCGCAAGAAGCAACGAAAGGCCAAGTCTAGTGTTGTTCACCGGATCAACTTGGTCGAGAAGCTTCTCAAGGAGGAACTACTCCCTTTGCCCGATGCACCCCTCAAGGCCTGTGGTACCAAGCGACGAAGAGGAGTTGATGCCATGTCCAAGGTGGTATTCAAACTTTACTTGTTTTTTCTTGGATGGTCATCGCTTAAATACATTGAACAACATATAATAAGATTGCTTAAAACTAATTCGCTCATCTCAACTTTTTGAGATTAAACAGAACCTCATACGTCTTATAGGTTGGTTTCATTGCACATGTGCGCCTTAAGGTCTTACAGGGGCTTTGTAGCTGACCTTCAATCCCACGTCGATTATGAACAAACAAATTGAACAGCATAGGGATTATATATGTTGGCTTGTTGCACATGTGCGCTTGCACAGGACTCCAATTATTGACCCACCAAACTTTTGTTTCTTTTTCTATATTTTCAATGTTTTTTTGTTAACTGTCGTTGCTTGTCTAGGAATTAAGTTCAAGAATGAATGAAGACGGGACCAAGTTGCCGAAGAAGCTTCTTATTTCGAATGGTTCTGTGATATGTCTCTTGGATCTCGAGCAGAGCAAAAATGAGCTCTTGCGCAATGCTGATTCTGTCCTGCCCCTTCCTAAAATTGCCACTCTCAAGTTGATTGAGAATGGGCTTCCTGTGTCGGTGGGTTTTTTAAAATTGGGGTCTGCTGCATACATGATTGGTGGGCACGACTTCCCGCCCGATTGGAAATGCGTTCCCACGTACTCTCACACTGGTGGGGGTTATAGTCTCTACTTGACCTATTGTTTACACACTCATGTCAAGGGAACATCCCGTACTGCATACCGCTTGTCCCTTGCCAACGATGGTACTCTAACTCCATCCAAAGGCAAGATCAAGAAGCTAAAGAGCCCCAAATTCTGGCCTATAGTCGAGGAGATTGATGGCCAGATACACGTATTTGACTCCGGTCCTTGTGTGTTCCTTAAACCCGATGATGATTGGATCTTCTCACATGAGGTTCTCGACCGTGATGGACGCCACTGGAGCAAAATCCCAACAACCGGGGCCCCATTGAAGGGGTTCATAAAGGCTCATGCAGTGATCGGCAACTTTATCTATGCAGTAACTGGCCAGAATTTTCTGGTGTTTGACTCCGAGAAGAAGGAATGGGAAGCACATGCATCGGGGCGTGATCGACAATTGATCAATCCCTACTTTGCCAAACAAGTCTGGGAAATTCTTGTTGATGGAATTGCAAGGTGTTCTGGAAAGTTTCCGCTTATTAGCAGCGAGCCGTTCTATGTTCTCATTGCTGTTGTGAGATCTCCTGAGTGGTGGCGTGATGACGGTGAGACAATATACGACGATGTGGTTTATACGGGTGCAGTGGCATATCTTGTGACCTCAATGGGGCAGGTTGTGTGCAGTCAACCTCTCCATGATTTCTTTGAGGGGCCTATCCAGCCCTGTCGCATGAAATCAGGTACGATGATTAAGGTTGACAAGGAGGGGAAGACAATGTGCAGTATTTTGAGTGCCAACTCCTTTGCCAATGGGAAGGAAGAGGACCGTAGCGTGAGGGATCTTCTTTTCATCAATACTTTCACCGTGGAGATGCTTACTGGTGCTGTCTCCAAGATTCAAAAACACTTGGAAAGTGGAATTCGCATTGGAACTTTTCATCGTGAGGAGTTTGTGCGTGTTGTTGTGAAGGACAGATATATCTTTGAAGTAGATACTCACTTGAAGGAGGAGGAGCAGAAGGTGATGGAGAAAGGTGGTCGTCTTGACTTGACGAATGAGTTAATCCACTTTTTAAATGTGCAAGCTTGCTTCTTCTGAATTCTAATTAGGTGTGTGTTTTCTAGCTAGAATGTATTTATGCCTTAGCCTTACTTGGTCTGATTAGGTTAGTTTTAATTTGTTTTCTTTCCTAGCTAACTCAATGGCAAGTTACAATGCTTTCTTGGTATTTTGATCCTTTAGAATAAATTTGGGTCCTGAGGGTGATGAAAAGAAGAATCTCTGTTTAGGTCCTGAGGGTGCTTAAAAGAAGAATCCAAACAAATTAATTTTAGAGCAGAATCTAGCCAGAACAATCCATATGATACTGTGAGTGAACACCTTTACCCACCAGTACAGCCAACCAGAGACGTGAGTTGCTGAATATTTTGGAACCAGACACTGAAGTTTCACTGAAGAACATCAGCATGAACGAAGATCAACATACAAAAAACAACAGGCATAACTTATCAGAGAGGATTGCTAGTGTAATGATGTTATTAGGTGTTTGTTTCAAATCCTAAACGATTATAGGTAAACATTGTAGATATATAACTCATGCAAGACTCCTATAAAGCTCCAAGAGTTCCACATGATGAAGTGATCAACTCCTATTCAGATCAACAATTTCAGATGATTATTTAACTATCGAAAACCAGGAAAAGATTATTAACTGACAGAATGTATGAAAACTACCTTTTTACAACAGCACACACTATTTGATCTCACATTGTAACCAAGTATTAAAGGGAACTGTTATCTTCTTCATTATATAGGGCCAAAAAAAAAAAAGAAGTTTGAGGACCATATTAGCAAAAGAGGACTCAGATAGGGGGATCCATCATCTCCATTGCTTTTTATCTGTGCTGACTACCTTTCCAGACTCTTAAAATGAAAGACTAGGCACCCCCAGTTTAAGTTCCATCCAAAATGTAAAAAGCTAGAAATTACACACCTAGCTTTCGCAGACAACCTGATTTTGATGTCAAGAGGGGATGCAAGCTCACTACGAATCCTGACAGAGTGCCTCCAAAGCTTCAGAGAATGTTCAGGGTTAGAGATTAATGCAGCAAAGTCCACATATTATGCTGCAGGAATGTCAACAGAAGATGAAAACCAATTGATTCAGTGGACTGCATTCACAAGAGGTTCCTTTCCTTTTACTTATCTTGGGATCCCCATATCCTCAGTGAAGTTACTTGTCTCTCAACTCTCACCTCTCCTTGATAAATTTGCTTCAAAAATTAATGCTTGGAATGCAAAAACCTTATCTTATGCAGGAAAGATAGAACTTATTAGATCAGTCCTCCAAGGGATGGAGGCTTTTTGGTTTGCTATAATTCCTTCCCCTTCGGCTGTTATAAAAAGCATAAACAGATTTTGTGTGAATTTCTTATGGAAATCCCCTAGAGTAAAGTGGAAAGAAATTTGTCTGCCTTAAGACGGAGGAGGTTTAGGACTCAAAAATCATAAACAATGGAATTTAGCTTTCATGTGTAAAATTTTATGGGATATTCTTAGGAAGAAAGACAATCTATGGATTAGATTTAGATGGATACACCACGAGTACTTAACTAGATCCTCTATTTGGGAATGGGATGTTCACAAAGTTAATGATTCTCCTTTGATAAAAAAAAAAAAGAATAATTGATACTCGTGATCTTCTTATCCAACTTGCAGGAAATGCATCAGAAGCAGGGAACCTACTGCTCAGCTGGAGCTAATGGAAAATTTGAGTATAACTAAGGTCTACAAAACTGCTCAGCTGAGCAACATCATTTGGGACAACAAAGTCAAACCCAAACATTTCTTCATCACCTGGATAGCAGCTAAGAGGAAGCTGGCATCATCGCCCCGACCCAGGAGCCCGAAGAAGAGGACACCGGCGAGCCAACGCCACCAACCGTAGGCCACGAAGAAGGGGAAGGTGGGAACAGATTGAGGTGGCAAAGCCTGACCTCGGCGTATACGTCGACGAAGAAGATGACCAGAGAAGGGAGAGGACCGAGCACAGGATGTGTGCCGGCGGTGGGTTGTCGGGAAAGAAACAGCTCTCGGTTGCCACCAGTGGGTGGTCGATGGAGCAAGGCTGACAGAGTCTTTGCTGCCGGTATGTGGTCGAGGGAGCAAAGCTCCTAGTGTGTTGTCGAGGCCCGGTGACAACCGGGAGGGGTTGACGGAATAACATTTTGGGGGCACGAGGGAGAAGGCCCCAGCGCGTGGATTTCATCGGGGAAGGCTGATCGGCTGGTGGACCATACCAACCACCAACGAGGATCGTCGGGGCGCTAACCGGAGTTAGTTAGTGGTTCCGCCAAGGTGGTACGCCTCCTCTCTCCAAAGAGAGAGTTTTTTCATATTATTTTACATCTTAATTAGCTATCAAGTAAGGTGTAGATATATAATAAAAATCATATGACAATGTATTAGCTAAAATATAGGAGAAATTTGCAAAATACAAACCATGTTTTGGTATGGGCAACCCATCACTGATTATTTGATTATTGTCCTCTCATTTACCTCAATTCTTAGGTTACGTGCTTGCTGAACTTGCGCTTTGTTAATTATCAATGAGAGCAAAGCTCGACATAATGGCGGTCGAGAAGATCCTATAATTCAAAACATTGATGGTATATACATAAATACTATTATACACACACTTTGAAAACAAACACAGTCAAAACATATAGATGTGAAATGAATTCCCTAATGTTGTCATATACTACTATATATTCAAACTAATTGGAAACACAGAAGATATATACATGAGATTTTGCTAGAATTGTGCTTAGACTTACATCGACGTGAGTTAGAAGTTTTTGCAGATTGCTGTAACTATATGGGTTGAATGGGAGATCATCTTCACCTGACAACGATATATGGAGAAATTTAGGATATTAGAAATATTCGCTTTGCAAGAACCGTAAAATTGTTGATATTTGTTCTCTAAACATGCATGGTATATATAGAGATCGTTGTCGTGTATTCTAGGAAAGAAAATATATCGTAAAGACGCGATATCTTCAAATATTCTTATCGCACATCAATTTTTCCAAAATTGATATCAACGGGATATCTTCGGGATATATATCTATCTTCAATTAGAATTGCATATCTAATTTGGATCGGATTGACATCAGCGACATTACCTTTCAGATATAGATAATCTTAATGTTCAGATTTTATTTATAAAAAAAGCAATCGCGCGTTGCTAGTTTACGAAATCTGCAAACTCACAATGCGCGGTTGCGAATCTTTTTTTTTTAAAAAAAAAAAAACAAAAGGCAACCGCGCATTGCGAGTTTGCGAAAATTCATAAACTCGCAATACACGATTTCTGACGGTGTAAACGACGATAATATCACCGTGCAAATAGTAACCCCAAAATCAATTGAAAAAAAAAGACAAAGGAAAAAAATAGTTTAAAATGAAAGAATTAAGGTGGATGTGATATATATGCGAAAACTCTTATGTTTTAAGAGTTTATATAGATGATTACTTCAAAGATGAAAATTAACTGCAAAAAAAAAAGTTGAAAATGATAGGAATAAGGTGGATATGACATATAAGTGAAAACTATTCTGTCTTAAGAGTTTATATAGTTTGGCAGGATCTATCTATATACCTTTAAAAATTGTGTCTCAAGGCCCTTTAATAGCTCTCATTAATGATATTCTCATTTTTAATTCTTTTCTTTTCCTTTAATTTTATTAATGTATTCATAAAAGGTTTATTTTAATTTTATTAATGTATTCATAAATGGTTTATTATATACTCTTACTAACTTATGAAAATTTAATTATATTTTCCTAAATTTCTATGCTCAATAATAATGACCTCTTTCACATCATTTTAAACCCCAATATATTTATGAAATTCATATCATCCAAATAACTTATATTCATATAAAAATCAATTAATCCTTAATCTTATATATCTATACCTATCAAAGCATCTTTACGATCCCAATTTATGGATTTTTTTTGTTGAAACCGAATATTAAAAGTCTATTTTATCGATATATTTTGTTAGTTTTAGAATCCTTAATAGATTTTAACATAATTAAATTAATTTTAATTTTCGCCTAACAATTTCTAAAATATAATTATATAAGTAATAAAACATATAAGTTAATCCAAATTTAGCATGGATAATCATTTATTACTTTTTTATGTCACTTTTTTATACTCTGTATTTCTAATATCCTAACTAAAACATGGTGAAAATTAAATAAAAAAATATTTTACTTTTGGTACCAATATATATCATGATTATCACCATATATCATTAATCATATATAATTATGGAGGACTATTATACGTGGATGAATTACGGTTAATTACTTGCAACCATTAATATAAATTATTATCCATGCTAAATTCAAGGCTTCAATGGCCACTAATTTGGACACTTTGAAGGGATATGAAATGATGGAAGAAAAAACAAATAGTTAATTAACTTCAATTTTATTGAATTGATTGCCATAAATTCAATCACCACCGTTACAAGCTCATCGACTACTCAATATCTTTTTATATATTTGATCAATAAAAAAGGGTATGAGATCGAGTCTTCCGTAAATTTATTAAAAGTTAAAAACCAAAACAAAAAATAGAAGAACAAGAGCTCATAAAAAACCAGGGGAGCTAGGAAAGGAAAAACTCAAAGATCTTTTTTGCCTTTTGGAATCTACTTATTTATCTATACATAATCAATTAGATTGGAGTAGGTCAATACTCGGTACGTATATACTCTCTTTTTCGATGAATTTATTTTATATGCCAACAAAATGCTTTGAAATTCATTTTTTTATTGATATAATTAAGGTAAATTCCTTTAGTCTTTAATTTATTTAAAAAACATCAACAATGAAAAAATCAAAGGAGAGCTGAACAAGAAATTAAAATTTAGAGTTTGGAATGGGAATCGTTGATTTTTTTAAAAAGGCTATCAACACAATTATGTCAAATGGATAAGAAATGTAATTTTAGCATTACTAGCTACTTTGACAAGTCTTCAAATTTTCAAACACCAATAGCTCGGAAAAGAGGTGAAGAAACTGACCACTAACACTAAACCGATGGTGTGCCCGAATCAGTCATCGTAAGCCTTAAAAACGAAGATTAAGACACTTAATGAAGAAACTGATAAGTACATTGTATTGGCCGGCTCGATCCAATTGAACAATATCAAGTATTATTATATGTATACTTTTGCAAGATTTATCTATATACAAAAAATAGGATGGTATAATAAAGGGCCATAATAAGATTTCATTATTCATTTTTTTAAAAGAAAAAAAAAACTCAAATCCACTCCATTCTATACACAATTAATTTTGATTCAATATTTATAATAAAATTATAAATTAAATTTCATGTAAGTATAAGATATCAAACTAGACATAACTATACCATAATATGTCATTGACAATCAGAAATAACATTATTTCTTCAAAAATAAAATATTGAACATAAAAAATAGGGTTTTATTTTGAAAATGCACCTTATATATTGGAGTGTTTATTATATACAATTCCTTTTAAAAAAAATGTTAGTTAAATAAGGGCATTTCGATTATAGATTAAAAAATATCACTGAAAACTTGAAATTTTAGTTGTAAAATAAAAATTGGTGCTTCAATTGATCGAATACCTTATATTATATAAGGTGTTTTTGTTTTCAAAAAATTAAAAGGTGTTGTTTTATTAAAAAATTATTTTATAAGGTGTCTTCTTGAAGAAAAAACCCATAAAAATATAAAGATTTAATAGATAACTTAAACCAAATTATCAAGTATATAAAACCAAGATTTACTATTTATACACATATACTATTTAGATTAGTCAATGATATGATATAAAATAAGCTCTTAAATAGGCTTATAAAATAGCAAAACTTATACTTACGTCCCGTGCATAGCACGGGTATGCCTTGGCTAGTAGTAAGTAAATGTGAGATCAAATGATAATGAAGGAGGTAACATTTCCTTTAACACTCGGTTCCAAAGTAGTTTAGCTAATTAACATAGATAGCAATGTTGTTAAAACTCGATTCGATCCTACGATTCAAAAATGGAAAAACGATCATGATCTTTTTTTTTCCTTCGATTCTAACGATCCTATAAAATGTCTGTTATAACAAATTTCTAATATTTACACTTTAAAACTAAGAAATTTATAATATATTTAGCGCGTGTTTGGTAAAACGGAGGTTTTTTAGGGGTTGAGTATTTTTTAGGAGGTGGAGTTTATTTTGTATATTATGGAGGTGTGAGAGGTGGAGATTTTTTTTATAAAAATAACCTTGTTGGGTGTTTGGTGATGGTAAGGTTTGTAAATGGGTATTGAGGTAAAAATGTCTAAAATACCCTTTCCCTCATCCCTTCCCCTTCTCTCTTGTTGCCCCAATTTTCCCACTACTGTACGTCGTTTCCAATGGCCTGAGCCAACAGCAACTAAAATCGCCCACTCCGTCTCTTCCTAGTCCACCATTGGTGGTGCCGCCGTCTCCTCCTCCTTAGATCCGGCGTCTCCTCCTCCTTAGATCCGGCGCTTCCTCCTCCCATCCGACCCTTCTCGATCCATGCCGATGCCGGCGCCGGCGCCTCCTCCTTAGATCTGACTCCTCCTCTTCCTCTCACTCCGCATTGCCATCCTCCTCCGACCCTCGTTTCCAGTGGCACTGAAGGGGAAAAATTGAACAAATTTTCCAAACCCATCAAATAAACTCCATAAGCTACCCTCCCCCAGCTTTGGAAATCAGAAAATTTAACCCCCACCTGCAACTCCATAAGCCGCACCCAAAGCTGCATCCAAACAAGTGGTAAATAGCTTAATTTTTCCATAACCCCCAAAACCCCCACCTCCAACTACTATCAAACACCCCCTTAGTTAATTTATATTATATTTAATTTATTTTTTAAATTTTACAATCTCTATGTGTATTTTTTTACGATTTAACATAATATTTATCTAATATTGAACATATTAACTTCATTTAAAAAAAATTCATCCATGCGGTGGGATCTTACGATCCTACGATTCGATTCTACGCTCCGATCTTTACACCTTTTTACCGATCTGATTTAGAATCCTGATTTTAATAACATGGATGATTTTAATAACATTGATAGATATAGTTTTTATGCAAGTAGTTTGGCAAATTAGTAAGTAAATGTAGGGAGCTAGTTTAGACCACGGTTGTTTTAATATAAATTAGAGTTGGTACAAAAGAGTCGAGGCTTTGCAAAATAGCGGATGATGTCCAACAAGCTCTACCTTGAGACCTAATAACGCGTAATTCAACATGCTTTCACATTTCGACGAGAAATGTTATCTCACTTGGATAGTTTGCAAAATGATTCCAACAATGACATTCCACAATTCCACAAACATATTTGATCATTCACTCTCTTGCACTAACAGAGAGGGGCTTAGGACGTGTTATGATGCATTACCACGAACACTTCTCTTCTCCTCTTTCCTTCTCTATTCTTCTATCATGAGGTATCTCAAAGAAGCAACCTCCTATATATGGGCTTTGATTAGGTAAGTGTTTATGCCTACAATTCGCATGTGGGAAAGATGGTCAGACATTGATTGAAACTTCTCCTTTTTTCTTTCAGGATTTATCGAGTGCATAAACCAAAAGAGAGGTTTATATATGTTCTAGTCCTCCCAAGAATGTCACTTCTGGCTAGGATTGAAAGTTGCTAGGAGGGCTAATTAGGTAAGTTTCTATTCCCGCAATTTTTCCTTGTTCTTGTTGTCCATTTATTTCGTATATTAATGCCTCATTACATGATTGTCCAGTTTTGGTGTTGAAACTACAAATGTTATATTGCTTGTTTTTCTCTAGTATTTGATCAATTTGCCTTCTATTATACAAATGTGTTATAGAAAATGCGATAATGTCAAAAGAAAATGCTATAATGCGATAATGTCAAAAGAAAATGCGATCAATTTTCGGTTTGGGCGTTGAAACTACAAAGGTTATATTACCTATTTCCAAGTATTTGATCATTAGGGTTTGATGATCGATTTTACAATGGTAATTGTCAAAAATAAAATGTGATAATGTCAAAGAGAAAATGCGAGCGTGATTTTGCTAGGGTTGAGAAGGTGAATGGGGGAGTAATTTTTAGCATTGATTTTCTTTTGATATGGGATGAGAAACGGTGCACTTCACCAATAAGAAATTTTCTAGGAACAAGTTTTCTATGACGACAAACCTTCAACCTCTTGAATTGGATAGGATTAAGTGCTTTTCTTGTTTTGAGGATTTTGCCATTTCCTTGTATTTTCATGTGCCTTACCTTCGGATCCTTTATGATTTAGAGGAGGGGAATAGACACGGAGTGATCTACCCACTCTTCTCAACCCTACAAGAGTATGTGGACGGTTCATCAAATCCATTTACTCTCTCGGAGTTCTCAGTCATTTTAAAATGGGTGATCAAGGGTATCCTCAAAATGGAAAAGGTAAGCGTTGGATGTCGGATTAATCCATATGGAATTTTTGATTTTGGGACTAGCAAGGGGCATGTGATGTTGATACTCACGCTTATCTCTTGTATGAATGGCGAGTCATGCGTCCTCGATTTCAAGTTACTTACATTCTTTGAAGCCACTACTACAATTTATGTCTTTGGACGAAACTAAAGCAATGCATTGGCGATTGATGGAATCTTCCTATTTCATATCAGAAGGCAAGGAACTCTAGGATTTTATTAAAAGGATTTTTTCTCTCTTTGATACACCCAAAAGCATACAACCAAACTTTGCATTGTCTTTTTGTTCATTATTGACGGGTATTCAATGCACTATTGCTTGCAACCTGCCTTTAGACAACAAACAATTAGATAAAATTCACAAGTATTCAATGCACTATTGCTTGCAACCTAACATTAGACAACAAACAACTATATATACGGTGTTTATGGACTGGAAAAATCATAAACATGATGTTCACCGCCCGTTTGAGAGCTTGTGTGTTAATGATTTTCTTCATATTGACAGTCCAGTTACTCTCGCTAGTCAGTATGGGCAAAATCCCATAATCTTTGAAGTCACTATTTAGGCAAATACCACAATCTTTGAAGTTACTCTTACAATTTATGTCTTTGGCCAAAACTGAAGCAATGCGTTGGCAATTGGTGGAATCTTCCTATTTCATATAAGAAGGCAAGGAACTCTGGGATTTTGTTAAAATGATTTTTTTTTTGTCTTTGATAAACTCAAAAGCATACAACCAAACTTTGTAGCGTCTTTTTGCTCGTTATTGACGGGTATTCAATGCACTATTGCTTGCAACCTGACTTTAGACAACAAACAACTAGATAAAAATCACAAGTATTCAATGCACTATTGCTTGCAACCCAACTTTAGACGACAAACAACTAGATATACAATGTTTATTGACTGAAAAAATCATAAACATTCAATGCATTATTGACTGCAACCTGAATGTAGACAACAAACAACTAAATAGACTGAAAAAATCATATAAAGTATTCAATGTATTGATAAAATTACTTCATTACAAAAAAAAATGGCAAATAGAGTTGAGTAAATAGATTTGAGTAAAATAAGCATCAATTACCGAGCCCTAATAACATCTTCATTATTGGAACCCCTAATTTTGAGCTTTGAACACCAACTGAGTGAAATTAACCAAATCTAGACTCAGTGGCGGATCCATGATTTTTTTTCTGAAGGGTTGAAAACTACAAAAAATGATAATGTTATCCATCTCGCAAGTTCAATAGTACAAACATGTTCAATGTTACAAATAAGTTCAAGACTACAAACAAGTTTATTTTGACGGTAGTGGGCATAAATTCAACTTGTGAGTTTTCATATTCTTCTTCTTCTTTTCTATTATTTGCCCCAATTTTTCAATTAGCCGAATTTAAAGGTGATTTTGATCGAAGAACTATGCTTTCTAATTTGAATTCTTTCATATCACAGTTTTATGATAAATGTAGAACTAAATTTTTTTTTCAAGAATGATGCAAAAACAATGTTGCAAATCTATTGTGAATACTAAGTTTTACGTTGAAATATATTTCGGAGTAGATTGTAGGTTACTATGAAAATTGTTTCGGAGTAGATTGTAAGAGTCTATGCTCGCAATTTTTCCTTGTTCTTCTTGTTCATTTATTTCCTATGTTAATGCCTCAGTACAAGATTGTTCAGTTTTGGTGTTGAAACTATAAAGATTATATTGTTTTTTTTTTCTAGTATTTGATCAATTTGCCCTCTATGATACAAATGTGTTATAGCACTACTAAAAATCTGTCATTTAACATCGGGTGATTAACATCAGTCAGAAAAACCTGTAATATTAAATTTGTTTTTATCATCGGTTGTTAAATTTGAGATATTAAAAATAAATCAGACAACCCCTTATTTTATTGACCGAGGTTAAAAGATTATTTTGAAAGAAAAAAATTATGCGCGCTAGGTTGAAATTTGAGTTATGTAAATCCCGCCTATCTCAAAATCTCAAATACACTCACCACTTAGAAAATTTTAAAGAAATTTGTGTTTCTTTTTGAATTCATTACAACACTACACAACCCCTATATCCCCAACACTCAGTAAAAGAAATTGAATTATCTGTGGGAATAAAATTAAAACCCTCTTCCTCCTAACTCAGTCCCGATTCCTGCTCCTCATCTCCGACTGATGGTTCCTGTTCAACTCTCTCCTTCCATGGAAGCCATGGCAGTCCTATAATCTGTCTAGCACTAGCTCTTTCGAACTCGAGGTTATCTTCCATCTCCTATCCTCGGCGGCTTCTCTTCTTCGATTTCCATTCTCCATGGTCTCCGCTCTTCCCTCAATTTGACTGGTGAGGGACGTCTCCAACTCTTCGATCGTTGCTCATCTTCACTGACCAATCATCACCTCTCTCACACCGCCTCCATCACTGCCTCTCTGAAAGTTGTTGTCGATCTCTGGTACGAATTTCCCCTTTCAATGTTCAATATTTTTGATCTAGGGTTTATGTTAACTGGTTCTGATTCATTATATCTTGATAAAATTATTTGTTAATTTCGATTTCGGGTTTCTTTAGGGATTTATGTGCTCTGTGCGTGTGTACATGTCTACTCGGATCTCTAGGGTTTCTCTTGGAACTCGGTGGCCTAGGGATTTTTGTGCTCTGTGCGTGTGTACAATGTCTCTGACATCATGTTGGCTGATGTTGTGAATCTAACAGATGGTAATGGCACAATGAATATAGATGAGTCCAAACCACAAGAAGCTAAACACTCACAAGATATGAAGAAAAGTAAGACTTTTACTTCTAATATATTTTCCCTCTTCACACATAATTGTTGACTGAACACTCAATTGAAGTTGTCTTGTAAAAAAATCTACTAAATGATGAATATTTCCACCATTGTGAGTGTTGGGATGATGAATCAGTTGAAGGTAGCATCTTCTTGAAGGATTATTTGCTATCAACTCCTTCCATTTTCGCTCATCAGAGTGCAACTCTTACTTGACAAAGAACCTATGTTGTCTTGTATGTATGTATATTTTTTTTTACTTCTTTGAATGAATGTTATATGTTGATGTTCAGATTTTCAGCCAGACGTATCGATTTAGTTAATCATGCTCTTACCAAATTATTGACAATAGGTTATTTTTTTATTTCAATTTTGAATCGAAAGAGCAGTACACACCCACATAATTTCTTTGTTGCTATTTTTTTGCTAGCAGTTTTGTCGTCAAGAAGCATTTTGTTCACTGGAGGTCTAGTGTTGCTAGTCTTTGGTTTCTTTAGGTGAGATGATATTAATTCTCTCAACTTGACCTCCTTATTTTTGCTTATTAAACCTCATAGGTTGGATCTAAGCTTTATTACTTTACTTGAAGCTTGTTTTTTATTTCTTTTTCTCTAATGCCTCCTAATAGTTTGGCGTAGGCCTATCAATCGCAAGTGGTTTTTGATGGATGGAGGTAGAATTATTCAGCAGCTCCCGAGGCGGAATCTGTAGTCTCAATCCAATGTAAGTCATTTGGATATTTTGTTAGCTTATGTTTGGGTTTATTACCCGAAAATCTGGAATAACAGGCAATGGTTCTTTATTTCCTGGAATACCATTATGTGTAGAGATAATTTCATGTGAGCACAGATAAGCTTGAGTAGTGTGAAGCGTTATTCACTTATTCTGACAATTAATATTTCACTTTAGTCCTTTTGCTTGCTCATTTTTTTTTGTAAAAACATGCTAACTCATCAATTGGTGTAAATCAGGTCATTTGGGTTCATCATTTTTGCTTAAGCTCATTATATATTTTTACAACTGTTCTGTTTGGATTGAAGAGTTACAACTCTTTTAAATCGGTGATGGGTTATTATTATCATTCTTGTTGAATCTGAGTTTATGTTGGAGGACAACATTGAGATTTCAGCAATTATTACATATGTAAGTAAAATCTGTTCGTGAAGGTGTTGTGGATTTATGTTGGCCTTGGGATTTAAATAGTTGGCCTTGGGAGTTATGTTGCATATGACAATCATTTTTTCCTTGCAGGGAATGTATCAATTTTACCGAATAAATCAATTGATTTTGCCACCAACCTTATTGAAGGTCTCCACTTGCTAAAATATATTTGTCCTTTTCGCATATAGTAAAATTGAATACTGATTGGGTTATGTGAGAGTCTAAATTGTGATGGTATATAATCTCTTAGATGGAAAAAAGCCATTTGTTGCTACTATACAAGGGCTTGCACTCAGAGGTCTGAAAGAGTTCTGTTGTCTCTCTCCTTTTTTCCCCTGATCTTTGTTTCTCTTAACATCAATGATCTGGAACTCTTTTTATTCTCCTGTAGGAAGTAAAAGTGATAAGAGAGCTAGTTGCATCGGACACCTAAAAAGGCCCAGTGCATTTTTTTCCAGCCAAAATATGACATCCGAGGTAATTAATTTTCTAGCTCATTGTTTATGTCGTTGAACCACCCTCCATTTCTTGAGTTACGTTCGAAAAATGCTACTATATCAGAAGCTACCCTCCAACTCTGTGAATTATATTGAGCAAATTTCCCTTGCCTATTCTCAAAGACAACTGCCTGATATGCATTATTGTCAAGTACTTGGTGTGACTGATGTTGGGTTAAAACCAAGACACATGAAAAAAGTCGTTGTTATTGGTGGGGGCCTTATGGGTTCTGGCATCGCAACATCTCTCATTCTAAGCAATCGATCCGTTATTTTGAAGGAAATTGACTCTGAATGTCTTTCAAAAGGGATTAAAATGATACAAGGTAATCAGCATATGCTAGTTTTGTTGTTTTATGTCTGCTATTTATGGTCTTGTGTTTCACATTTGAGACATTCTTATATTTGTGGCAGGCAATATCAAGGTGTTATCCTTAATGCATGTTCATTTAGTCTTGTGTGCTCTTGGTTTAGTGATAATCACTGAAATGTGCTTGGGTTTGGTAAGTCTTGTGGGTTGTGTCTCTAGCTTTTACTATGATGTTTAGTCCTTGCTTGTGGGTGCTAGCTAGACTGTTACATCATCATAGGATTATGAAGGTGTTGTGGAAATGGCATGTATTAAGAACAATTTGTACTTAGTTTCTAAATTTTAGATTTTGAGGTGTCAAGGTTACTTTCTTTCTGGTCATTCTTTGCATTTGACTGTATTTCATCATCTATGCAGTGCATGGCTATTAATTTTGAAAAAACAGAAGACCATGTAGCTACTGATTATCCAGGGGGTGGGTTATCTTAAGGTAACCCACAAGCAAATTCTGTCAAAGAAGTTCAATGTTAGTGCTGGTAAATTCTGATCACAAGCAAATTGAGTTTCTTGCCTTGATAGCTGCTGAAATTTGTCTTATTCTTACTTAAATTCTTGGTGTATTTTTGCCGAAATTTGTCTTAACAAGTGGATTTTGAACACACCAATTAATCTTCCAGTGATCATCAGTTGGCTAAAGCCCTATCTATCCCTTATCTTATTGCTATTGGTAATCAATTCTCTCACCATCCCCATGCTTCTATTAGGGGAAACAAGAAATGGGTTCATGAAGTGTAATATAGAAGCTAATGATAGCACTTGTGCTGAATTTTCATAGAATAATTTTTTACTCTTTTGCTACTAGTTTATTTCCCTTGTTTCTTTGCTTCTTAAGTTTCACATGCTCTTTTTTCTATTATGTAAGAACATTCTATCTAATTTAAAGCCTATTAGCTCAAATGGTAGAGCATTGCGTTCAAACACAAAGATGCGGGTTCAAATCCCGCATAGGCTACGATAATAAAAAAAAAACGCAAATATGTCATTTCACATCGGGTAATAGCCGATGTTTTTCTAAAAAAAATCGATGTTTATGTTGATGATGTAAAAAGTCAAAACTTTTTAACATCGGGTAATAGCTGATGTCTTTGTATGTTATAACATCGGTTATATTTTATAATCGATGTTATAGGATAACAAAGACATCGGATTTAAAAATATAAACGATGTTATAACATACAAAGACATCGGGTTCTGGCCGATGTGAAAAACTTTTGACTTTTTACATCACCCACATAGACATCGATTTTTTTTTTAAAGACATCGGCTATTACCCGATGTTAAATAACAAATTTTTAGTAGTGTAGGAAATGCGATAATGTCAAAAGAAAATGCTATAATGCGATAACGTCAAAAGAAAATGCGATTAATTTACGGTTTGGGTGTTGAAACTACAAAGGTTATATTACCTATTTCCAAGTATTTGATCATTAGGGTTTGATATTCGATTTCATGGTGGTAATTGTCAAATAAAATGTGATAATGTCAAAAAGAAAATGCGAGCGTGATTTTGCTAGGGTTGAGAAGGTGAATCGGGGAGTAATTTTTAGCAGTAATTTTCCTTTGTTATGGAATGAAAAACGGTTCACTTCACCAACAGTAGATCTTCTAGGAACAAGTTTTCTATGGCGACAAACCTTCAACCTCTTGAGTTAGATAGGATTAAGGGCTTTTCTTATTTTGAGGATTTTTCCATTTCCTTGTGTCTTTCCTTCGGATTCTTTATGATTTAGAGGAGGGGAATAGACACGGAGTGATCTACCCACCATTTTGAACCCTCCAAAAGTATGTGCATTGTTCACCGAATCCATTTTACTCTCCAGGAGTTCTCAAGAATTTTAACAAGGGTGATCAAGGGTATCCTCAAAATGCAAAAGGTCAGCGTTGGATGCTTATTAATCCATATGGAATTTTTGTGTTTGGGACTAGCAAGGGAAATGTGATGTTGATACTCACGCTTAACTCTTGTATGAATGGCGAGTCATGCATATATCTGTTTCAAAGATAATGTCCTATGTTATTAACTGTGTTTGATTGCTGAGGGTTACCTTATGACAATGGAATGCGGAAGAAAAAACACGAGTATGGTGATAAAGCTCGAGAATGCAGACTTGTCTTGAAGTCCCTGGAATGGCTTGAAAAGAAAATTCTTTGACAAATTGGGAAGGGTCCATCTTTTGAGTTACACCTGCAACTCTACAGTGACCTGTGGACTTGCTTGAAGGTGAAGGGAACATATCATTATGGAATTGTGTGGTAACATCCCAGTTGAACTACTTACTATTTACTACTAAATTGGTGCTCTTTGTGAAGTGTTAAATAAAATTGGAGCAATTATTTTCCAAAGGAAGTAAAGATGTTGCAAGTAGGTGTATGAGAAACGAGACATGAGATGTCGATCTCTTGAGTTGAATAGGGTTAATGACTTTTCTTGTTTTGAGGATTTTGCCATTTCCTTGTATCTTCACGTTCCCTACCTTGAGATCCTTTACGGTTTAGAGAAGGGAACTGAGTCCGGAGTGATTTAGAAGTGATTTTGCCATTTCCTTGTTTTGAGGATTTTGCCATTTCCTTGTATCTTCACATTCCGAGCTCTTCTCTTCTTCTTCTCCCGTCTATTTCTCCGTCGTCGTTCTCTGTTTTATCTTTTTGGGGAAGGCGGGTTCAGGGGCCGGTTAAACATTCTTTTCACCAAACAAATCCTGATAGTAAAGGCCTAGACTTGGTGCATTGTTGTAGCACAAATGGGGACAACCGGTGTCAATGATATAGTCAGGTCTATGCTAGACTAGTAAAAGGTACTTGAAGAGAGTTCTTCGAGATGTAGTGAATGTGGGTATGAGAGTTTATCAAAATCAAACTCTTATAAAGGAGACAAGTGTAGTCTTTGACTTCATTGGAGAATAATCATATTATTCTTATTCTAGATATATTTTTTCTCGAATGTCGGTGAGATCAATGAACTAGTCCTTTTGTAACTACTTTATAGAGGTATGGTAATATTAATTGAATGGTTTCGCATTATTGAGAAAATTTTTGTAATTATATAAATATAAAATCACAAACTCATTTCTTCACATTATAATATATATTATAAGAGGTTTGTTGCATCTTTATCATTTTCTTTCTCCATACTTATGTCATTAGTTACTTATCATATTTTGTGTAATTAATTTAGCCTACAATAAGGTGAATGGAACAATCAAACAAGTACATTTAGTGAAAAGATGTTAGACTGATTTATATATGAAAAGATGTCGGAGTGATCGCTTTATAAATTGTTAAGGTCCAACCCATATCAATAAGAATTCTTTATCTTCAAAACTCAATTGAGGGTAATAGGCCTTAAAGAAGATCAATTTGATAGATTTAAAAAATCTAAATATCAAAAGGATCTTAGGAATATAGAGTAACTATATAAATGGTATTAATCTGATAGCTCGTAAGAAAGACTCCATCAAAGAAGTATTTATTTTAGCTTAGGGTTAGATGCCAATGTCAAAAGTTTTAGCATAGGTTTTAGTGTTCGATTTTAGATTGATAATTGTTAAATGAAAATGATAGTGTGATTTTGCTAGAGTTGAGGTGGATAGGGAAGTTTTTAGCATTGATTTTCCTTTGTTAGGTGGATGAGAAACGATTCAATCCACAAACAATAGATCTTCTAGTAGCAAGTTTTCGATGGTGGTAAACCTTCAACCTCTTAAGCTGGATAGAATTAAGGACTTTTCTTGTTTTGAGAATTTTGTCATTTCCTTGTGTGTTCATTTGTCTTACCTTCAAATTTCTTACAGTTTATAGGAGAGGACTGGACCCGGAGTGATCTAGCCACCCTTCTAATCCCTCCAAAAGTACATGGATAGTTTATCGAATAAATATTCTTTCACATCAATAAACTGAAAACTAATCTTAGATCAATTATTGTAAGTTCGTCAATTGTGGTATCTTTGTTCATCACATTCTCAAGAAGATTCTTTAAAGAGTTCATATTAGGTACTCGCACTTTTTTCAACACAATTATTTCATTTGTATCTTTTGCTGATACTTTCTAGATACTCTTTCACTATTATCTCACCCACACCATGTAAGTCTTGAAGGACAGCAATTGATCTCCGCTTCTCGTATAAGTGAAAGTAGATACTGTGGACAAACAACAGGAGACCCACATAGACACTGTGTATTCACATGTTAGTAACACACAACATCACAACATTTCAACATTTCTCAAAGCTTGCACCTTGTTTAGCTATTGAATAGGAGCAATGATCAAAGCCTCGTTATATGGTTAAGAACACGATATAGACAAGCAAATATTATCCACAAAATCCCACCGTTTCTTTTCGTTACATATCAAGAATAGTGCTTGCACAGTAGATGTTTGAGTCTAACTTGTAGGGAAAGCCCTACACTCTAAAAGCCAAGTCATGGAGTGTAGAATTTCATATTTATATAACTCTTAAAACTTTACTCAATAGTGTAAAATCGTTCGAATCTTCAATTTCAATTTTGGTTAACCAAGAGAATAGAGACATTGGTATTGTACTACCTTTATCATCCACAAATACAACTATATCAATCTGACTACTATGACAACCCCTTGCTTTCTCATGATAGACTTCATACACTTGGAGTATTCTTCGTAATTCTGAAAGATAAAATAGATATACAAATCCTGCATTCTCGTGATAGACTTTATACCCTTGGAGTATTCTACGGAATTTCAAAAGAAAAAATAGATCTACAAATCCCGCATTCTCAACTACATATTTCTTTAATGTGAGGAAGGGTGGACAAATCACTTGTATCGTCTCTACACTATAAGTCTATAAGGGATCACTTAATGTGGGATTGGAAGATCTAATTGACTAGAAAGATCTTGAATAGCACTCAAATTTATCAACTATTCGACAAGTTTATAGTCACTATTCGTTGATAAATTGCTAATTTGAAATAAGAAGTATATGGATTATTGATTGCTCATGTGATTCCCTTTAACATTCGTTTAAAAAGAAAGAATTATTTGTGGTTATATGGGGAAAAAAGATTGAGGGTTGCTCACGCACGTAATTGGTATAAATGATATGAGGATTAATGTGATTCTCATTAGTATGCGATGAAATAGCAATAATTATTCATATATATGTATGCGGTCAAACACATGTAGGTTCTTTGATAGTCAAAATATGGGTATAAATGTTAAGGTAGTTATCAACTATTCAACAAGTTCAGATTCAGTATTCGTCTATAATTTGCTATTTTGAATAGGTTGATTATTGATTGATATTGATATTCAAATTAATTTGTGTAAAAGTGTTCATAAATTTATCAATTATTCGGTAATTTGTTCGTAACTATTCGTCAACATCAAGCTAATTGAAATGAATAAGAAACATGTGGATTATTACTTGGTCATGTGATTCTTCTAGGGCAAAATATATTTAAAAAAAAGTAAAGTATATTAACTAGTTAATATACTTTATCTTATGCTCGCATGTTCAAACTCAACCCACCATTGGGTTGTTATGGAGAAGAGTGGGCACACGTCATATTATGAGTGTGGGGAGTAATATGTAGGAATGGCAATGGGTCGGGTGGTGGTTGGATGAACCCCCATTTCACCCGATCCACCATGGATGACCAATCACCCCACCCGACCCACCACCCATATCCACTTTCACCCATATCCATCGGGTGAGCGGGTGAAATATGGATGACATATGGGTGATTTTTGCTAAATACACATCATTGAATTCTAATAAAACATGTAGAGAAAACAGTGGCTAAAATAACATCATCTTACATATTAAGTCTTAAATAAGTTATCATAAGTTTAAATAACATTGTCTTAAACACATGACCATAAGTCTTAAACACAAAAGGGAATTTAAATAGCGTTTTCTTAAGGAAAATAAGTCGCCCAGCAACAGTAAGACAAGAGTGGTAGAGGACGAAGAGGGCAAGAAGTTTGCAGAACAAAGTACCGACTAGAAAGTTAGAGTTTAGGAAATTAGAAAGTTTATATATTTTTATATAAAATATATAAATAATATTTTATAATGTAGATGGATGGTGGATCGGGTCAGGTGGTGGATGATGGGTCGGGTGGTGGATCGGGTGTGGGTGGAAAAAATATCACCCCACCCGACCCACCACCCATATCCACTTCACCCATATCCACTTTCCACCCGTTTTTTTCGGGTTTTCACCCACTTTTTCGGGTTGGGTGATTCGGGTTCGAGTCGGGTGCGGGTGAAATTGTCATCCCTAGTAATTAATATGAGTGGGACCAACTTTTTTCCTGAAAAAAAGAAGAAGAAAACCCACAAATAATCTCAGCTTTCCGTTTTTCCTCAATCAAGGGCTCATATTTGTTGATATTTAACACCATAAAAGGTGTGGTACATCGGATCGAACCCCCCTCTCTCTACATGCATACATACAAACATACATACATACATGTTTAATGTATTATTTATATCTATATTAATTTTTATTTTATATTTCCCACATACTTTGATCAATATAAGTTTAATTCTCACACTGTAATTTATATTTATTATTTTTGTCATATTTTTAATATATTTTTTAGATGATAGATGTAATTTTAGAATAGTGTTAACATATTTCCGTAAGGGACAAGACATGCACTAGTTTGTATATATTTTAACATAAAATAGATGTTGAAAAAATAAGTTAAGAAACTCTATTTTTTTTTATTAATGTGGTGAAAAATATTGAGATTTTTAAGGGGATGAAAAGTGATAAATTGATGTTAAGAAACCGAAAAATCTTCATTGATGTGAATGCTCAAATAAAATCTGAGACGACTCATTTCTCAAAACTCAATTCATTCATCTCGATGAAGTGTTAACCAAAGCAAGTAATTACGTATTTTAATGGTGATAGTTATGAACTTGTGATGAGCTTAACATCATTGGACATAGAAAACATAAGTTGGATGCATATTTGGGACATTTGCAAATTGAATAGCATTGCTTCAAGCTAGAGAGTATAGGCAACAAAGATGCTCAAACATAATGAGAAACACTTATCGAGTTATTATGCAACCATTCTCTATTTTTGGCTCATTGGTTGATTAATTAGTAAGTCAATATGAGACTTAACGAAGGAAATAAGTGGGAGGGTTGATAAAAGTTGCAACCCTTTACTATGTTATAGAACCCATGGCTGTTTCATTACATTTGACAAAACTTTTGCTGTAAAAAATCCGATAAATACTGAATGCAGGTAGGTGAGAACTACAATAACAAAGTAGTTGTTTCTCAAAGCAACTCTTTCCAATTGGCGATTCTTCCGATATTATCTTGTCCACAAACTCTAGCTTGAGACCTAACACTCAGTTTTGAAACGTGATTTCGGATACTGACCAGAAATGCATCTGATTTTGACAATTGATACTCTTCAGACCTAACACGCAGTTTTGAAACATGATAGTTTGATTGTAGATCTTTGATGATAGTTAGATAGTTTGATGTTATTGTACCAAATATTGACTTTATGTTATATATATACTTAACAGTATATGATTTGGATCGAATTTCTACCTCCATAAATTTAATACCGGTATGGTATCTTCAACAATCTTGGTTTGGTGGGTAATTTTTTTTTGGTAAACTGCAGACAACCACCCCTTAAATATACTACATTGCTTAAAACCACCCCTTATATGCTTAATTACCAGAAACAACCCCTTATACACCTCCCATTTACAATCAACCACCCATCCACTAACTCCGTCTCTATCACCGTTAAGTACGTATTTTTTAAATATATTTTTTAATTCTGTAATCAGTTTTAATATTTTAAATTAATTAAACAAAAAATAATATCACCGTTAAGTACGTATTTTTTAAATATATTTTTTAATTCTGTAATCAGTTTTAATATTTTAAATTAATTAAACAAAAAATAAGAAAAAGAAAGCCCCAAATCTATCTTCTTCTTCCATAGGCAACCAAGAAGAAAACCCTACCAAGGACAAGAGCCGCCCCCGACCTCCGAAAAGCGAAAAGCAAACAACCTTCAACCTTGTGAAGCAAAGAGGAAGATCAATCCCGCCCCTATAGATCTGAAAATGAAGAAGCTAAATCGAATCTAAAGCCAACAATTTCATTCAAGCCCAAAAACCAAAATCCCATCCCGGAAAAAAAAAATGACCCATTCCTAGGGAAAAAATCCCAAAAATCCTCAAATTCATTGTACAGCAAGCCACAAATTCATAGAGGGGGTGGATTCCCGGGGTGGAGAGTTTTTGTTCAAATTTTCTCTCGACATCATTCACATCCCTCGACCCATTCTTCCGCGATTTTTCCACGATGGTGCAACAATCGAAGGCGACGGAGGAGGGCGACTAACGTCGGCCGGGAGGGCTCGCCGGAGCCGATGCTGGCTGGGCTGGTGGCCAGCGGCCGGAAATACCCACTACGTGGATAGGGGGCTGTTCACAATCTTCCCTCAACAAGCCCCGATTATGCAAAAATGGTGAAGTGGGGTTTTGTCGGTAGAATTTGGCAGGAATAAACACTCCCTAATTTAATTTTGTTTTAATCCACTTAATAACATTAAAATATTTTAAAAAAATAAGGGTATTTTTGTCTTTTTACATATTTAACTGAGTCTTGGATGGAAATTTCAATGGGGTGGCTGATTGGTAACGGGTGGTGAGGGGTGGTTTTCGGTAATTAAGGATATAAGGGGTGGTTTTGAGCAATGTGACATATTTAAGGGGTGGTTTTATGCGGTTTACCCTTTTTTTTTTCTAGTTCGATTGATTATCCACAAACGGCCCAATATGTGAGTGGTAAAATGTGATATGGGCTGAAATCGGTAACTAAATAGTTGGCCCATTGGCAATTGAATTGTGTGCCTTTGGTCAATTTGACTCATTTGATAATATATATGATGATATTGCTTTGTTCGTGCACATGTTCAAATATGGTCACATATCAATACATCATGATCCATGACCATTAGGTATCCAATTCTCCGGACATTTGATATGAGGTTTTGACTTTTGAGTCGAGTCTTACTAACTTAGTTGATAAGAATGATATATAGTAATCAAGAAGTCACGAATTCAAATCCCTTCTCCCTATTATAATGACTTAATGACTTAACTACCTACCTATGGAAAAAAAATATTAGGTGTTGATGTTTAATACTTGAATAGATTCACCGGAATATAGGATGAATTAATCACATTTTGAGGGCACCTTGTACTTGACTCCTATGGCATAGCTATGCGCATCCGCGGTTCTCTCTGTTATCCGGATTTACTTTAAATCACTCAAGGTTCATTCCTTGTTTATCTTGTTAGGTCGCACTTTTTTTTTTAAAAAGAGTAACCCACTTTTGGTAATAATTCCGAGCACGTGAACCAGCCGGTAATAACCACGCACTTTTTTAGTTCTACTGTTAAACCAATATTGTTGTCAATCATTAATTTAAATTTTACTTCTTAGTTTTTTCTCTTACTCTGGACTTTCATATTGTTTGAATCCCCAGGTCGATCGCACTCTTTTAGTTATGCATATGATAATGGTTGGGTCCCACTATCCTGCATAAGGCGGGCTGTTATATAATCTGACTAGTTCGAACTTAACTAGGATTCGGCTCGATAAAAGCTCGGCTTAACCTCGTTTATTTACTAAAAAAACTGAGTTACTGTGTATGAGCACATTGTAAAGTTCGATTCAAAGCTCGAATTTCATGGAATTTACAAAATATCCTTTAAGTTATTATGTCAAAAGCAAATAGGGACGTTTTTTAACACTCGAAAAAAGTTCGACTCGAACTCTTTCATTTACTAAAAAAGTTAAGTATGAGTACAATTTTAACCTTAAGTTTAAATTTAAGCTCAACTCATTTCTAAATGAGTCGAGGTCTCGTTTGGCTCGAATAACCGACCAGTGATATATATTTGATGACTACATAGTTAGCCATGCCTTTTTTAATTAGTATTAATAGTTAGCCATTCCAACGGATCCCTAAAATGAGAACTTGAGATTAAAGCATGGATATGGCAATGGTCCCTTCTTTTTTTGGAGGGACACAAGATGTGCTTGTGACCATTTTTTCCTAAAATCTTTCCCGTGACTCCACCAAGTATATATACAAATGCCGATAAAAAAAAATTTACCACGTGGTATATAATAAAGTAGTGTAGTTCCCATATGAATCTCACGGTGTTAATTTTAAAAATCTAGGAAAAAGATTGTTTACATTATTAGAGATAGTAATTTAGATCAAATTGTTGGGTAAACTCGCATATTAGATTAGGCCACCATTTACATTTTATGTGCTAAATTGCACATATATAAAGAGATGTCGTCGGATTGAAGGCTTTTTCCGAGCTATCATTCGATGGATGAAGCTGCAAAATCGGCGAATGGAGAAGGATTGATCAAGAGGAATCAGAGGGAAGAATGCTAGGAAGTCCTTGGCGTTGAAGCTCCTCCATGACAATGTCCATTGATGGAGGCTTCAGCCCTATTGGGAGCGGTAGCCATGGCTTCGATAGTACGTCTCCTATGACATCGTCTATGCTTTCCTTCGTCTGCATACGACTCAAAATTTAAGAAAACGGTTCGATGATGATGGAAATCACCTAAGCATGTATGCATTGCTTGCTTGATATCAAGCTTTGATTCATGGCATTATATATTGAAAAGGAAAAATGAAGCTAAAGAGAGCTAGCTAACTAATGAACTAAGAAAGTTGTACCGGATGGGAGTCCGATGGAGGATGATTGGAACTGGATTGAGGGGTGGCGGATGTAGCAACACCATGCTCGGGTTTGTACATTATGGCATGAGGCGGTGGGAAACCCTGGACCGGTGGCGGTGTGAATCTCTGTAATGAATTCACAAACCCTAATGTCAAAAACATGTTATGATATAGTCTAAAACATACACATTCTGCGATTTACCTCATCCATGAAGCAGTCCTTGGATGATTCATGTATATATTTTAATTTGTCATCTAGCTAGATTGTACTCAACATGTTGAAATCAAAACATACGAAGAGCTTACATGTTGGTGGTGAGAGTGCCAGAAGGAGGCAACTCGTGGCGATGGAGGGTAATGGAGCAAGGGAGAAGGCGAAGGGGCTAAGTGTTTAGGCCATCCGTGCATCATGGGCTGGTGTTCGAGATGATGGCCGGTTGGATGGCCCCATACATGGAGATGTTGAAAGGAATGGTGGTGGTGTGGTGGTGGTGCCACCGCAGGAGGGAAGCCCATGGTGGGTATAGCGTGCACCTTAACCTTTCCACCTGGCGGTACCACTCCAATGGCACCGTGCAATTGTCGCTTCTGTAGGCTCCAGCTCGCTGCCCCTGCCTCGCGCTCTAGCAAGTGTTTTCGGTGTGATCTATACTTCTACATTTGCAACAAACACATTGATATCATCATCTATTGTATAACATACTAAAACCCTAGCTAAAATGATTTAATTCATTCATTAATAAAATTGTAGCTAGCTAGATATAGGATATGATTGTTGTACTATAAAGACACTGCTAAAATTCACATGTGTGACTTATCTGACACCAATCAAGAGACTATACATAGGACTTGAGAGTAAAACAAAAACGGAAACAGAAACGGAAACGGAAACGAAGACAAATTGAAATTGAAATTCGTAGGTGTCGAATTAAAGCAAAGTGTACCTGAAGATGGCTAGCAATGTTGTGGCGAGTGAGACGTCGAATGCCCATGAGTTCTAAGATCCTTGAAGGCACAGCCTTGTCCACTCCCAGCTGCTCCACTGCTTTCACAAACTTCCTGTGTAGATCAGGCGTCCAATCCACCTGCATTTTCATTCCATTTCACAAATGTATTATGTATATATATAAGCTCTTCATGCCAAACAAATCTTTCAATTAAAATTCTCCATTGTATTCTCAAATTGGGGAGATTTTGCATAAATTTGGCAATTTTTAGGGCAAAATTGCTTAATAATCATATTGGGTAATATGGGTATTCGATTCATGTATCATCAAGTACACATATTAATATATTATACAATTAATTTTATATTACAATTCCATTTCAGTTGGAAATTCGGTTTGTCAATAGATAGTCGTTGATTTTTTTATATATTATTTGAAAGATCTATAATCTATATAAAAATATAAACTTTTTTATTAATTTTTTATATAATTTCATACTTATTAGTAATAGTATGTATATAGTTAATTAAAATTTTATAATTTTAACTCTTTAAAAAACATGTTAAAAAATTAATGACCATCAAGGTTGGAAACTCGATAAAATTGCTAGGCTAAAAACATGTTAATAATCCATGTAAATACCTTTGTTTTCCGTTTGCTTGGATTATTGTTGTTGTTATTTTTGGCCTGCGAGGATGGGGATTTTTTCGTCTTCTCCCTATCCTTCGCAGGCGAATTTGTAATTGAGCGTCTCAACTTCACCTTCTCCTTCTCCGTCTCCGTCTCCGCGTTCGAAACCGAAACTTTAGACTGATTATTATCAGCCTCATCACTCACACAAGCCTTGTTACTGTAGTCCGGCGACGTGGCAGAGTCCTCCTCAAGGTCTCCGGTGGAGAGCTCCGCCAGGAGCTCCGGGTCCATCTCCAGCTCCGGCAGCATATCCCCGTCGAAGAACTGGATCCCGACGAAGAGGTCATCAAAGTCGACGTCGCTCTCAAGGAGACACCCGGGAGGCCCTGAGAACTCCGGGAAGTCGATGTCGACGTAAGAAGTGATCTCCATGGTCTCTCCCATCTTTGCTGGTGGCGCTCGCGGATTCTTGGAGATGAAGCAACGCGCATTCCAAGAAACCCTAGCTGGATTGCCGGCGGTTTTCTTTGTGGTCGCCGGAAAATGGAAGGGGTTGATCGGAGAGATGGTGGGCGTTTTTATGAGAGCTTATTGGTTTGTTTTTAATATATATATCATATATATATAAGTCCTATTATGTAGACGTGTATATATAGCGAAAGTGTGGTGTAATATTATTTCTGGATTCTTTATTGTAAAAATTTGGATTCATTAGGACTTGTGGACTTAAATTTTTTGGACGTACTTAAATTTATTTCTTTTGGAAAGGAAAAATAAGCCCATACCTTGTGAAAAGAAGTTTTTTTTTTTTGGTGGGCTTGTGAAAAGAAGTTATATAAATGTATTAACCACATATTGGTAGATTTTTTTTTTTGGTAAACAACATATTGGTAGCTAGATTTAAGTAAATTGTGAAAAGAAGTTATGTATGTTTTTTTGCTTTTGTAGAACGTTAGTAATTAAGAGCTATTGTTATAAATGTTTTTTTGATTCTTAATTATCCCCTTTTCTAATTACAAAACTCTCATTTTTTTTCTTTTTTTCCCCTCAAAACAAGATGTTCTACTCCTTAAATATACTCGAGTATTAGACATAAAAACTGTATTGAAGTTGAGTGATCAATTTCATTTCATTTGTTTTTTGGTCGAACATATTTTGGTTGTGTTTTGTTAATAGGGACATCCCAAAAGAAAACCAAAAGTAACCACATGCAAATTGCAAAATGCCGGTCCCTTTTGTGACAATTATTGAAGTTGTGTGATCTAAAAAGAAACACATGAGTGACTACTATGTCTATATATATAGAATCCCTTATATACCGGTAAAAAGTTTAAAACATCTATATAAATAATTAAACTCTCATCTTATGAGTTGATGTATATCATCTTAGAACAAACTTATGTGTTGAGATATGTGTCATAGTATTATGTATGTTTTTAATTTTATATTGTGTATTTCTTTTTTTTTGTTAGTTGTTTGTCCTCTCGGTTTTATATTTGTTTGAAAAATCAAATCACTTTCTTGCAATTAAAAAAAAATTATTGAGATGGAAACCTTAATCGTGCAAAACCTTATTGAATTTGAAATTGGTAATTAGGTACTACAAGAATGTAGTGCTCTTATATAACTATAAGAGCACTACATTCTTGTAGATATTCGATCACTTGTTAGTATACAATATCGCATTCATGTAACCATTTCGGATTGTATGCACCTTAATTTATTTGTGCAACCATCATTAATTCTTGTATATATTACTATAATCAGCACAATCATATTACTATAATATAACTCGTTCAAACATAATACGGTGCATACAATTGACGTAATTCATACAATTCAAAAACAATTTGATGCTTTATTGTAATTGTTCGTAATTCTTGGCCAAATACAATTCAAAAACAATTCAACGCATACAATTAACTGATTCATACACTTTGATGCATAGAATTTAAAAACAATAGGGTTGATGACAACACGTGCAAGAAATACCCAAACAAGAAAGGAAGAAGAAAACATGTCACCAAATACATTCGCTCTTGTAACTTGATGAAAATCGACAATACGTGCAAGGAACGATATGTTGGTGTAGTGTATTGAGCGATGAAGTTCTGCGTTGGAATCAATTTGGGAAGAAGCGTATATGGAGATATGCCAATTAATATTGATGTAATTCAAGGGAGATGATTATATTAATATTTTTTCTTCCTCTCTTTAAAAAAACATGGGCACATCAGTCATTAGGATTAAAAAGAAGGGTACAATTGCCAAAACAAAAATAGAAATGAACACTCAATTTACCAAAAAGCTAGCAATTTAGCAAAACTATCCCTTCTAAAAAAATTGCAAAACTATACCAATTCCCTTGAAAATGGCAAAATTAGTTGGTGGCTGATAAAAAGTGGAAAAAGTGTTTTTCAAAAGTCAGAAGGAGAAAGACAAAGTGTAAGGGGTAATAGGAGAAGTTTGGAAATACAACATTCAAAAGTGAAAGGGTAAAATGAAAAATGTAATGAGTATGTAACATTGATGGAAAAGTGTGAAAGGGCCGGGGGAGTTTTAAAAGGAAGGGAAATGGGGTTTCAGTTGAAAAAGGTAAGGGGTGATAGGGAGAATAATGTGTGAAATGTATAAATTAAGTGATGACACAAAGAATGTAAGGCATGTGGATAATGTAATGAGTGACATATATGAGCTGCTGCGAACGAAGGGGCAGCCAGTAGAATGGGGACAAATCATTTGGAGAAACCTTCAATCCAGAAAATGGGCCTTCATTGTCTGGCTGGCTGCTAGAAATCGGTTGTAAACTGGTGAGAAGGCTAAGCACTGGTGTGGCCCCAAGTGTTGTTGTTTGCGCGTTATGTCAAGAAGCAGAAGAGACTGCTCAGCACCTATGGTTTGGCTGTAGAAAAATTCAAGAAGTGCAGAGTGGTGTATTTGCTTGGGCAGGAATACATTGTCAACAAGGGTCGATTGAACAATGGCCGATGTGGTTTGCAAATACAAGTATGAAGGAACAGAAGACCCTCCAGTTTCAAGCGAAGTTGCTAGCCTTCCAAGCACTTGTGTATTTTACTTGGATGGCTAGGAACAAAGTTGTATTTAGTAATGAACATTTCAATTCTAGCTCATGTATTATTCAGACCATAGAGAGTTGTAAGTCGCGTATATCCTATGTGGAAAGGTAAATCACAAAGGGATATACGGTGGCGTACAAAGCTTTTAGGTTCATAGTCGTATTGCGGGGTGTTATGTTTGGTAGAAGTCTTGGATGGAATTGGAAGGTGAACGTAGCTAGAGGGGTATAGTGGAGCATGTGGATGAAATAGGTTTACTTTTGGGGCTTTTGGAGGTGCATAGAGGGATGGTTGATCTTATACATGTCCCGTTCTACATAAGACCCGTTGTATGGTCTTATCTTTTGTAATACATGGGTATTCCCATCTCGAGAACTTCAAAACGATAGATTATATTGCTTATTTTGAGAATTTAGTAAGAAGTTACGCAAGTTTAAAATTTTTATATCAAGTTATACATTATTAGATGTTAAGAATACAATGTTTATTTATTTCGTTTTATATTCTTATTTTTGTTTTATATCCTTATTTTGGTTTTATATCTTTGTAGTAATTTGTAATATCGTTTGACGCCAATTTGTAATATCGTTTGACACTAGTTTGTACTATCAAACACGTTGTATGTTTTAAGATTTTTTTCTCGATCTTATTGTCTACTACTACGGTGAACCCCCGCTGAAAACCTTCTGGCTCCGTCTCTGATGTGTCGACGTGTACGAGTAAATGGATGGCATGGATTAAAAGTGAGAAATGTGACATGTACAAATGTACAATTTAAGGAGTGACATGAAAAATGTAATAGGGGTGTGACATGGAAAAACGAGAATGTAAGGAGTTTCCTAATAGTTGTTAGGTTGATATGTTTGTTGAATGAAGTGAGTGACATGGTTGACAACCTATTTCCCTCCTTCACGTTCCTTTGCAAAAGAAAGAGATTATAGCTTTGTCACTTTTACACAAAAACAACATAACTAAACTTATGATGAGATTATGTTTTCCAAAAACCTTAGAGCACCCATATTGAAGTATTTAAAGGATAAAAATAAGAAACTTAATAATAAAATAATATAGAATTCATATACTCCGTATTTATTTAAGGAATGATTTGATGGGTTTATTAGTAAGAACCCCTTAAAAACCAAAGAAAGAAAGAAAATGGGGGTCACATGGGTGAGAGGGTAGGAAATAGATAGAGATAGGAAGAGAGTACATGGTGGGACTATTTTTAATTTTATATTATTTAGTTTATAATAAAATGGTTGTTCGAATATAGGTAAAAAAATTAAGTTATGTTTCTTAAGGAGAAAATAAAAATAAAAATAAGAGTTAAGGAATCGAATTGAATTTCATAGATGCGGATGCTCTTAATAATACAGATAAGTCTTCTTTTGACATGTAGGATTGATAAGATGTCACAATATTTCTAATGAGAGACAAGTAAAAGTAAAGCTACCGGTCTCTACAACTATAAAATCTCTTTCATGATAGTGTTGACAATCCTCTAAGAGTGCGCAACTCTCTATAACATGGGAGGTCGGAGCGAGAGCGACCATGAACGCGAGAGAAGTCGGAGCCGTAGTCGAAGCCGTGAAAGACAGATGGGAGGCCGGCAATCAGGCAAGCCCCCTGACCCAACCAATGGAACAGAGGATCCCAAGGAGGCGGATGCGCAACCTGAGTTGCAGGAGCCTTCCACCAAGAGAGTTTGCAGAGATGAATCGGGGACCTCTTTGGACACTGGGGAGAAAGGAAGGATCCCGATCAATCTTTTCGGGAACGCGCCGTCGAACCATGGGGCAATGGATCAAGCCATGTTTCCTACTTTGGAAGCTGTGAAGGGTGTTAAGAAGGGCGGGGAGGTCTCCTATAGAGAAAAATTGATGGGAGGCAGTGGGGCAAGCTTTTCTGTCCAGCTTTCAAACCCCATATACCAGAACTCCGAGAGTGAAGATCACTATGACACAGAGGACGATCAGCCCCCGGAGGAAGATGACCCGGATTGCCCAACCATTACCCTGAATGCGGATGAAAAGCGTGAATTATGGAGACCCTGGCGTGACACGCTTATCATCAAACTGTTTGACAAGGGTCCTGGCTATATGCAACTACACCGTCGTCTGAGTCAGAAGTGGGCACTCACTGGTCCCTTCTCGTTGGTTGACTTAGGCAACGATTTCTTCATAGCCAGGTTTGCTAACAGACAGGATTACAACCATGTGTTGATGGAAGGGCCCTAGATGCTGGGTGACAACTATCTGTCAATCAGAAGATGGGTCCCGAGATTTGATGCCCAATCGGAGAAGATCACCAAACTCACAGTCTGGGTGAGGATCCCCTGCTTGAACATTGAGTATTTCGATGAGAGATTCTTGCGGATTATTGGGAGAAAAATTGGGAAGGTACTCCGAGTGGACAATACTACAGCATCGGCTGATAGAGGTCAATTTGCTCGACTCAGTGTGGAGGTTGATCTTTCAAAACCACTCCTATCGAAGTTTCGACTCGATGGGAAAACATGGCCAATCCAGTACGAAGGCATCCGGATGATCTGCTTTGCTTGTGGCAAGGTTGGCCACAATGCTGAAACTTGTGACAAGGAAAAGGAAGGTCAGCACCCGGAGTCGGGGCATCAACACAGGACAAGCAATACTGGACTGGAGGAAAGAATTCATGGGGAATGGATGCTTGTGTCAAGAGTTGCAAAGAAACAGGGTGCACAAGGGGGATCAAGCCACTCAAGTAACGTTGATGCTAACAAAACCGACGGTCAGAGCCCCTCATCGGCGGTTAACCTGGCGGCCGAGGAGCAACGTCGGAAGGAACGGCCGAATATGGAAATCAACGAAAAGCCAGGGATAGCGCAATCTTCTAGATTCACCGCCCTAGATTATCTAGAAGTAGAGGAGAATATTGCGAAGGAAGATAACGCTGATCGAATCAGGAAAGGAAAGGATATCGCTAATGACGCTGAGGAAGGAAAGAAGTTTATCACAAAAGATAATATCCACCAGGAGAATCGAAACCAACCCAAGAATTCAGCCCCAAGGAAAACTAATTCCCAGCCTAAGAAGCAGACTGACACAAAAAAGAAAATCCCGCAACCTCCTCCTCCCGCCAAGACCACGACGACAACTGAGGACACCACCAAGACTACCCAAAACCCTCCGAAGCCTCAGAAAAAACCCGTTTTTAATCTGTCCAGGACTAACAAAGAAAAAAAGGTAGTCGCAAGTCAGACTAAGGATGGCGCTTCCAGTGGAAATCTTCCAAATACCAACCAGTCAGAGCTATCTTCTGTCGAGCCACTGGATGGGACCAATTTTAGCGTCCGTGCCGAGAATATCGAACCGAATGTGGGTCGAGTTCCTCCCGTGGTTAACAGAGACAAGGAATCTCTTATGCCGGGTGTCCTTACCCCAAGTAATCAGTGATGCCCTTGACCGTCTAGAGACTCTTGAGCCTTTGACGGATCATCTTATGACCAGAACCCTTGAAACTAGTTTATCCATGTTATCAGGTTTAAGTATTCTTGTTTGGAATACCTGCGGAGCAGGAAGTGATCAGTTTATGAATGCACTCCGGGAACTTATTCGAGTACACTCCCCTAAGGTTCTTGCTCTGGTAGAACTGAGGATCAGTGGAGACACCGCGAATCAAGTCTGTAATAGAATTGGCTACGATGGACGCTGTCGGGTTGAAGCTGAAGGTTTTGCAGGGGGCATCTGGCTCCTTTGGAAATCAGCTGAAGTCATGGTGCAACCTGTGGTACTTCATCCACAGCATATCACTGTTGAAGTAAGTCGAATTGGTGAGGAACCATGGATTCTTTCTGCTGTGTATGCCTCGCCGAATCCATCAAACAGGGGAGAGTTGTGGAATTCACTAAGAGACTTTGCTGAAAGAAACCACCGACCTTGGCTCTTGGCGGGGGATTTCAACGTTACCCTGGGTAACGAAGAAAGATCTCAATCCTCATTTGGCTCAAACAGATCATCCCAAAGATTTAGTGCCAATGTGGAGGAGTTGCACCTAATAGACTTGGGCTTCACCGGCGTGCCATATACATGGTGGAGAGGAAGGAATGCCAATAATCGAATTTCGGCGCGGCTTGACAGAGGCCTTTGCAATGTCGACTGGAGAGATCGATTTCCAAGGGCTGAGGTCAAGCATCTGTCAGCTCCTCACTCGGACCACCTGCCTATCTTAATCGTCCTAGATCAGCAACTCATGGGGGGTTTCGCACCCCTACGCCCTTTCCGCTTTCAGGCTAACTGGTTACTCCACAACGGGTTCGAAGGATTCTTGAAAAACCAGTGGAGAGAGGACACGGATGTGTGTACCTCCCTCACAAGATTGGCAAAGGATCTAACTGTATGGAACAAGGAGGTCTATGGTAATCTCTTCCGTCGCAAGCGAAATTTGTGGAATAGGCTCGAGGGAGTGCGTAAAAAACTGGCGCAGAGGATCTCCAATCACTACATCAGACTGGAAAGGGAGATTTGCACTGAACTAGAATCGGTCCTACAGCAGGAACAACTTTTCTGGTTCCAAAAATCGCGGACAAACTTCCTATTGAATGGAGATTGTAATACCCGCTTCTATCATCTTTCAACTGTTGTCCGACGGACTGCAAACAAGGTGACGGCTCTCAAAAATGGCTCTGGCGAATGGACGGAAATTGAACCGGAAATTAGAGAATTGGTGCTTCGTTTCTTGGCCCAGCTCTACACAGCGGAGCCCACACAACCCGTAGACCGCCGCCAAATGCTGACCCACGGATTCCCGGAGCTGCTGCCCCATCAACAAGCTGACTTAACTAGACCCTTTGCTGCTGCTGAGGTGTGGGAGGCGCTGAGATTAATGGGGCCGTACAAAGCACCCGGGCCAGATGGTTTCCCTGCTCTCTTCTATCAAAAGAGCTGGAAAGTAGTTGGGGCTAATGTGTCTGAGATGGTTTTGAGGCTGCTGAATCAGGGGACGGCTCCGGACAGAATAAGCGATGCACTGATGGTCTTAATTCCTAAGGTTCGGAGCCCGGAAACCCCTGCACAACTTCGCCCAATTTCGCTCCTCAATGTAGTCTTCAAAGTGGCAATGAAGATGATTGTTAACCGCTTGAAACCTATGATGTCGGACCTTATATCGCCAGCACAAGCGAGCTTTGTTCCAGGACGCCAGATAATAGATAATGTTGTGGTGGTTCAGGAGGTCCTCCACTCGATGTCGAAGTGTGGCAGACGAAAGAAATGGATGGTGGTCAAGATTGATCTCGAAAAAGCTTACGACTGAGTTCGATGGGATTTTCTTCGGGAGATTCTAGTGAAAGCTAAGATACCGCAGCCCTTGGTTGACTTCATAATGCACAGCCAGACATCGGGTGATGTGGAGGTCCTGTGGAATGGAGAGAAGGCGGGAAAGTTTAAACCTTCTCGTGGTATCCGGCAAGGGGACCCTATTTCCCCATACCTATTTGTTTTATGTATGGAGCATCTCTCCCACATAATCCGATCAGCAGTGAGCATGGGGAATTGGAAGCCTATCTCCATCGGTGGTGTGGATCTGTCCCATCTTTTCTTCGCAGACGACTTAGTCCTCTTTGCTGAAGCCACCTCTGACCAAGGAAAGGCTATCAAAGATTGTCTGCAACAATTCTGTGCCGAATCCGGTGAGAGGGTTAACTTTGCCAAGAGTAGCATCCTGTTTTCTAGAGGGGTGTCAGATTTGGTGCAAAGGGAGATAGCAAATGGCCTTGGGACCCCCATCTCTACTGACTTTGGCAACTACTTGGGGGTTCCGACTACGTGTGGGAGGATGACGAATGAGAGATATAGCTATCTGCTGGACAAGGTGTCCTCACGACTAAGGGGGTGGCAAGCGAAGTCTCTGTCTTTCGCATGAAGGATTACTATGACTCGGTCAGTCCTATCGAGCTTACCCATCTATGTTATGCAATCCTCGTTTATCCCCAGAGAAATATGTGATAACATTGACAAGCTAATCCGGGGCTTCATTTGGGGCTCGACCGTGGAACATCGTAAAATTCACCTCCTTTCATGGGAGGTTCTAAAACGTCCGGTGGTAGAAGGGGGGCTGGGCCTGCAGAGTATGCGAGAAGCCAATCAGGCTGTCCTTTCAAAGCTCTGTTGGCGCCTCCTTCAGCAACGAAACTCACTATGGAGCCAAGTAGCGAGGGGGAAATATTGCTCCGGTCGACTTGATGTTGATATGTTTGTAAATCAGAGAGGAAGTTCGCGAACCTGGAAAGCCATTCTTCACGGAGCAGAGCTGCTGACGCCGGGACTCCGGGTGGCCATAGGTAATGGGACTTCCACCTTCTTCTGGCTGCACCCCTGGCTGCAGGCCGAGCCTCTGATGGATGTTGCAAGGACTCCGGTGGATGACGATCTGATAGGAGCAACGGTTGCTGAGATGTGGGACTCACAGAGCTGGAAATGGGAGAATATTTCCCCCTTCCTTCCCGCTGAAACCCTCCTCAAACTCCAGTCAATATGGGTCTTGGACGATCCAGAAGCGCGCTGCTGATCGTTTCTACTCGGGCCACTCGGAATCAGGGGAGTTTAGCACAAGGTCTGCAATTAAGATCCTACAAGGAACTCAGAATATTGCTAGCAATCCGGGATGGAAACATATTTGGCGTGTCCCAGCCCAGCAGCGTATTCGGGCCTTCGTCTTCCTGGTGGCACACAATAGCATTCTTTGTAACGCTAACCGAGCTAGAAGGCACCTTTCGGAGTTTGCAGCATGCCCTAGGTGCGGAATGGAGGAAACAACTCTACATCTTCTCCGAGACTGTCAAGCAATCGAGTATATTTGGAGAAACATCATGGGAATTGCGAATGCTACAGCATTCCTCTCTAGCACAGATACCCAACAGTGGGTGTTTGACAATGTTAAGAAGGAGGACAAATGGAGCGCTACATTTGCAAACATGCTGTGGTATACGTGGAAATGCCGAAATATGCTAATCTTTGAGGGGAAAGATCAATTGGCGGGGCTGCAGACCACCGTGACAAAGCAGGTTTGTATATATGATCAAATATGCTCCAAAGTTCCAGCTCTACATGGCCCACCACCCCGGCAATCCAATGCAGCGACGATCTGGATCCCTCCGCCCACCGGATGGGTGAAGCTCAACACAGATGGAGTTTCAAAAGGAAACCCAGGACCAGCAGGAGGCGGAGGCGTCATAAGGGCCTCAGATGGCGAAGTGCTCCGAGCGTTTACATTCCGGTGTGGCGAATGTTCGGCCCTCACAGCTGAGATGTGGGCGGCACTACATGGTTTGAGGTTGGTCAATCGGCTGGGCTTCTCCCAACTTATTTTTGAATCAGATTCGGAAACAGTTTGCAAGTTACTGAGCAACAGATGCTCGTCTTCTTACGCCGATTTCCACCTCCTTGACCAATGTCGCCGCACCTTATACAGCAACAACTGGGAAGTCCAGATATGCAACATCCGAAGGTCAGCGAACGGAGCTGCTGACTCACTTGCTAATTGGTCTTTGCACCTAACTGATGCATACATGGAACATTATAGCTTACCTGCTTCTAGGTTTTCTGATGTGCCCGTTGTACCCATGTCAAGCTACTAATTATCCTTAAATAAATATAATGGGCCTTAGCCCTCCTTTGAATCAAAAAAAAAAAAAGAGTGTACCATCTACACATCCACTTGAATGTTTTTATAATGAGGGAATAAATATTCCATCATTACCTACCGAAGACCCTTCATTATGTCATCTCCTTATTGCAATTACAACATAAATTACGCGGGAATTTCATTCCCCTATTTTAGCTTTTGAAAGTTCTCCCCAATTAACCAAGAAGATTACAATTTTTTTTTTTTTGGCAAATCTATATTTACTTATGGTCTTGCAAATTATCCTCCTTGGTTATTTTTGCAAATGGAGAAATGTGTTGCTATATTAGTGTAATCTGTCAAACAAAAAGTTTACAAGAATATTTACCCATAAACAAGATTATAAAAGAATAATAAAGAACTTCTTTTAAGCATAAAAGAAGAGTATCTCTTTGAAAGGAAATTTTAATTTTAATTTATTGACAGCTTTATATAAGTTTCTAACTATTTAGTTAAATCCCTTATTTATATATAGGTAATTTTGTGCAATATATATATACTTTTTAATTTTCACAAGTAATTCCAATTTTCCTTGCTGAAAAAAATGCATGAATTGTGAAATGTGAGTGGCTGAGGTTTTGATGGAGATTGTCACTTAATTTCCATCAAATGGGTCAAAAAGAAAAAATATGGATATGAATGAATATCCTTTACAAAATTTGGGCGCAATCCCAAATTCCAAAGATCTATCGTTTTCTATCCCCTTCTTATTTTTTTGCTATCTAGCTAGGTCTAAGTTATAACATCCCTTTCTCATTAAATTAGGATGTTGTTTTAATGTAAATATATACATTGGTTTGGTTACTGATTAAATCTAAGCTATACCCCACTTTTTCACCAAATTTTGCAAATTTATAAACAGGATCTCTCTTGAATGTGAGAAAGCAAGATAAAGCACAAAGAGTGCAACCCATTATCTAGATACATAATCAGAACAATATCGATCATGTCCAACTCTCAATTTTTTTTTTTTGAACCGAAAAGAATTCGTCTATGGACATGCCCAGTGAATCGAGAGGTCGAAAAGATCGACAATGGACAAACCGTTATGAAAAGAAACGAAAATTACAATACCAAATAACAGAGATCTAAGCACCTAGAGAATGAAGTCCAACTCTCAAATATATGAAAAGCAAGGAAACGTATATATTGTCCAATTGTACGTACCCCGTTCCAAAATAAATGTCGTTTGTCTTTTTTTGTACGTTTTTTGAAGATGTAAAAAAATTATAAAAAATTATTTTTTTAATCAATTTTTTTAATAATTTAATACTTGGTAATCACAAGTATAAACTTATAAAAATAAATTCATTAAAAAATAATATTTTATATAATTTTTACCTCCTTAAATTATTAAAAAATAATTAAAACATGTGCACGGTTATGCATTCGTGTCTCAACATATATTAGTACGTACTTCATGTAATATAATAAGTCAAATAGATCAAGTTTAGAATAAAATAATTAGTGTGACTCCACTGGTAATTCAACCGATTAGTGAAGGTTAAAAGTGTAGAAAGGGTAAAGGAAAACATATGGAGTATAGTTTTAAGTAAATACAAGTATTTTAATTAATAAATTAAATTTTGTTCTTGAAAACAAATCCCAAATTGACTTAACGGATTAGAAAATGTTCGTCGAATTTGGTTATAAATTCACAAGTGATTCAATCTCAATTAAGTAAGTTGGTGCGGAAGAGGACGACTTACTTACCTACCTGCAATTAATTCTTGAAGTTTGGATCCTTTTTTGTAATTGTTCTGGAAAAGTACGGGCCACTTTCATGATTTCTGAAAACTTTGGGGGGTTAGTTTTTGGACTACCGGAATTTTCAGTCTTGAGTCGGGCCTGGATCAGACCGAAATTTTCAGTTTTGGATCGAGATCGGACCGGAATTTGTAGTCTTGAGCCAGACCGTAAACTCGAACCGGGATCCCGGGTGTAAGAGGACCCTATTAGTGATGGTCTTGGCCATCAGGTGACCGTGCGGGACCACCGTGATCTGGGCGGGCGGGGATGGAGGTGGTCCTGTTTGCGATGAACGACCGAGAGCGGGAGTGCGTGTGGTTCCGGCGAGTCCACCGACTGTGACCTCGATCAGCGACAGAAGCAAGGAGCGCGCGTTCTTCGGTTTTGTTGATTAATTAGGCGTTCCAATCCTAAATTCCTAATTAATGTTTTGTTGATTAATTATATCCTTGAATCCACGATAATGGATCGAGTTATCAATTTTTACAAATTTTAATCAATTGAAATTCAGTTCCTAATAGAAACTAATTTTCTCAACAATTATACTTCACATAATCAGCTAAACAACCCCTTAATCCAGTTAATGTTTATTTTTATGATTTGTCAAATACTACTCCCTCAGTTTTTAAATACTGACTTTTGACTTTTTACTATTTATGCACCTATTTTAAGGTGATAAAAACAATATAAAATGTTTATTTTTTTAATAATAAAATAAACATATACTTATTAATAATAATTACAATATTATTAAAAAATTAATTAAAATTTTACTCCCTCCGTTTGAAATTATTTGTCATTTGTCTTGTAGTGCACGTTTTTTAAGGAGATAAAAACTATATAAAATATATTTTGTTAATTCAATTTTTTTATATAATTTCATACATATAAGTAGTAAGTATAAGATTATGAAAAAAATTTAATTAAAAAAATTATATTTTATAGAGTTTTTAGCTTTTTAAAAAGTGTGCCGAAAAGTCAAACGACAAATCATATCAAACGGATGGAGTAATATTTTATATACTGTAGTTTTTACTCTCCTGAAAATACGTGTTTGACTTGATAAACCCAAGCTATTTTCTTTAAAAATAGGGGATGAATTTAAAACTTTTTTTAAAAAAAAACTAATATTACGTCCCAAATATATGAATTGTTTTTTAGCCCAATCTATATATATAATGAGAATTATTTTTGTTTTTATAATAAACTTAATTTTTAGAATTTCACCCAACCAACCTAATCTACATAAACTTTCACATGATAAAAATTTTAAACATTTTTTAAACCAATGGGATTAATTTATTCTAACTTTTAAATTATAAATATTTTTGCTTAGATGTTATAATCACTTTAATTTTACGATTTTCTCCCAATCAACTGAACCTAGAAAAAAATCCAACTACTAAAATTTTGACAAGTTTCTTTAATTAATCTATCTATATCTAACTAATAAAGCGTAAGCATTTTTTACTAGGTTTTATAACTTATAAGCACCTTTATTTTAGAATTTTCACTCAACCAACCTATTATAATTAAATCTTAAACTCATGTAATTTATACACATTCATAAATATTATTTTTTACTTACTTTATCAAATCAATTTTTTTCTATTTTATATTAACTTATGATAATAGTTTATTTCATTTTATAATAATAACCATTTTATACTTATAAAAAAATTTAAAAGAAAAATACGCGTCATAACGTGGGAGGGTAACCAGGTGGCGGACAAGTTGGCGCATCTGGGACTCTCTTCGCATTTCGTCGTTGACTGCGTTCCAGCTAAGATCCTTGATCTTGTTCATTGGGACGCCATTTGGCGATGGGTTAATCTGTTATTTTTTAAAGAGGTGGCTACATGCACCCAAAGCAGGTGTTATATGCACTCCATATGACGGATTATAGATCCGTCCGTTGTAAATTTTTTTAAAAAATATACGACAGATCTAGGATCCGTCCGTTGTAAAAAAAATAAAAGTTGTTGTGCAGCAGCTTTTACTTTTTTGGCTAATCAACTTCAAGGGCGGATCATAGATCCACCCTTATTCTTCTTCTTTTTTTTGCGTTTTTTTTAACGGATGGATCTAGGATCCATCCGTATATTTTTATTAAAATTTAAAACAGATGGATCACAAATCCGTCGTATAGAGTTCATATAACACCTGTCTCGGGTGCATATAGCACCATCCTTTTTTCAAAAGTAGATTAGAATATAGTACGGATTGATTTAGAAGCGGCAAAAAACGGGTATTTCTGGAACCTTCCACATCATTCTGGGCAAAATTTGCAGAAACCCCTCTTACCAACTTGTATTTAGAGGGCTTTGATTCCTCCATTCCCATCAACAATTGAGCTGTGAAAAATTGACTTTGCACCAAAACCCACAACACTCACAAATTTTGTTCCTTCAAATTTGATCTCTGAGGAGGTGAAGAAAAAGATCGATCAGATAAAGGGAAGAAGAGCTGTGAGTATGGGAGTTGATTACTATAAGATATTAGGGGTTGATAAAACTGCCAAAGATGATGATTTGAAGAAGGCCTATAGGAAGTTGGCCATGAAATGGCATCCTGATAAGAACCCTAACAACAAGAAAGATGCCGAGGCCAAGTTCAAGCAGATCTCCGAGGCCTATGATGTATGTTTTCTATCTAACTGTTTACCTCCTTGTTTTACTCCAATTTTGTTTCAATTTTGATCTTCTTTCAATTTGATGGATTTGAATTTTAGGTTTGTGATTGATTGGGGCAACCAGGGTTTGAAGCTTTGAATTTGGAAAGGGAAATAAAATGAATGAATCAGAAACATTTGGTGGTCACTTTGGAATTCATTTTGGATTCTACATAGGACCCAACAGATCTGTTAGGCTAATTGATTGAACCAGTAAGTGTGCAATAAAACAATGGGATATAAATATAAGAAGCTGAAAATGTTGCTGAGCTTATCAATTTATGGCTCTAAATGCAATCATGGAGGATTGCCCAATGCCCATTACCAATTTCATCCGTTTCTGCTAATTTATGAGTTTGAGAAATTGCAGCTTGGAATTTGGAAAAGGAAATACCAAAATAGAATGGATTGGAAACATTTGGTAATCACTTTGGAATTCATTTGAGATTCTACATAGTACCCAAAACAGATCTATTAAAGCCAACTGATTGAACCACTGTGTGTGCAATAAAACAATAGGATATAAATGTAAGCAGGTGAACTTGTTGTGTTTATTGCTTTGTGGCTCTGAAGTCGTAATGCAATGATTGAGGATTGCCGAATCAAGATTTTGAAATTTCTTTTGATCCAATTGCAGGTTCTAAGTGATCCTCAGAAGAGAGCGGTTTATGACCAATACGGAGAGGAAGGCCTAAAAGGGGGTGTGCCGCCGCCTGGTGCTGGAGGTGCTGGTGGTGGAACTACCTTCTTCTCCACCGGTGACGGACCAACCTCATTTAGGTTCAATCCTCGAAACGCTGATGACATATTTGCCGAGATCTTTGGGTTCTCAAGCCCGTTTGGAGGAATGGGTGGTGGCGGCGGTGGTGGAGATGGTATGAGAGGTGCAAGGTTCTCGAATGGCATGTTTGGGGATAATATCTTCTCGTCGTTTGGTGATGGTGGGGGTATGTCAATGAACCAAGGAGTACGAAAAGCTCCGCCCATCGAGAGCAAGCTGCCTTGCTCCCTGGAAGAGCTGTATAAGGGGACAACCAAGAGAATGAAGATTTCTAGAGAGATTGCTGATGTCAGTGGGTAAGCAGCCAACTTTTGAATTTACACTTTTTTTCTTCCGAAATTTCCGATTCATGCTCATTGTTCCATTGGTTATTGTTGACTGTACTAGAATTGGTGAGTAATCTGTTGATGACTAAGGAATGGCAAATCTCTTTTGAGGCAATCATGATGATTGATCAAAATGAATAGATTGAATCTGCATTTCTGCTGTGCCTTTGTTTGAATCGGATTGCGTTGTTATTTGTTACTCTCAGAGCTTCTTCCATAGAATTACAAAAACTTCTATGTAGAATTAACCTTAAGAATTCAGTACTTACAGCCCTGAGAAAAAAGGTTCAATTGATGTTATATTATACATTTGGATGTATGCCCATTATATTTCCTTCTATGTCACTCAATTGCTTCAAAAGGTACTGATGGTATGTATGCAAACACACACGCTTGCTGAATGTTTCGGAATACACCTGTCTCCTTGTGATGTTAATGCAACTACTCACCATTTTTTTTCGACTTTGCTGGACCAGGAAGACTGTACCTGTCGAAGAGATCCTAACAATTGACGTTAAACCCGGATGGAAGAAAGGCACCAAGATCACCTTCCCAGAGAAGGGAAACGAGCAGCCAGGCATTGCACCAGCAGACCTGGTCTTCATCATTGACGAGAAGCCACACAATGCATTCACCCGCGAAGGGAATGACTTGGTGGCCACTCAGAGGATCTCACTGGCCGAGGCCCTGACTGGACACACAATCCACCTCACGACACTAGATGGACGAGCTCTTACGATCCCAATCAACAACGTGATCAGCCCTGGGTACGAAGAAGTCGTGCCAAGGGAAGGGATGCCGATTCCCAAAGACCCTTCCAAGAAAGGAAACCTGAGGATCAAGTTTGACATCAAGTTCCCTTCAAGGCTGACAATGGAGCAAAAGGCGGGCATAAAGAAGCTTCTGGGTTGATGAGATCAGTTGCCTACGAATCGTCTGTCAGGGTTCTTGCAGCACTGGGAAAGTCCGTACTGCATAGACTGCTAATGGGTGCAAGCAAACGAAGAATTGAGGGGAACGGGTCGAGTTTTCGGCAAAATCAGGCTTGTATAGTGCTGTGTTGAGTTGTGTTTTCGAACATCCCATATAGGTGTAGTCACAAGACTCGCAATAAGAAGGCAAAGAGCCACATCAATTGCTTATAAAGGGCTGATGAAGTGTTATTTGTGCACTCATTAAGTACTTGCATACAAAACTGAATTGGGAGCTTATGCCTAGGCCTCTACGGTACTGGTCAATTTGCATACCAATAAGAGTAAGATCTTTTGGAAACCCTAACTCACTCCTGAACACAATGAATCAAACACTTGATGAGCAAGCATGGCTAGAAGCAATGTGTCAAGGTTCATAACTTGCTAATAATACTACAACACCTACTTAGGGCTTGATCTAGGCTATATCTGGCCTCAAAAGAGCCACATTTCAGGGCAAAACTTAAGTCATTCTAAACATTATCATATTACCATTACCATTATCCCTAAAAGCTTTTAGCATAGTACATGCCAAAATTCTTGTATATATATCTCAATTATCATATCACATGATGGCCTTACCTAATCACTGTATTCGGAGGAGCTCATTGGAGAAGCCGAGCCCTCGTCTTGGTCCAAATTTCGGTTGCCATCACCAGCGCCATCGTCTTCGTTCCCTTCATCGTCTGAGTCGGCATTCAGATAGCCTTCCACGTCAACGTCCTGCTCAAACTCCTCGCCACCGTCGGCTCCCTGCTCGTAAGCCACACCGTAATCCACACGTCGGTACTCTTCGGGCATGTCACCGTCCATGTCCTCTTCCTCATCTCCCTCGTCTTCATCGCGGTCCTCTTCGTCTTCATCTGCCTCGTCCACATTGTCGTCGCTGCCTCCCTCCAAGATGATGCCTGCAGAGGGCTTACCACCATAAGCGCCCACGTAGCCATCATCCTCCACCATGTCCTCGTAATTGTCGTTCCCGTACGCTTGTCCATTGTCATCGTACTCGTACTCAGAGTTGCTCTCATTGCCATCGCCAGGCTCCGCCTGCATCTGAACGGCCTCCTCCCCATTCCAGTCTCTGTCCTCTTCTCTGACGGGAGTATCGAGAGGTGAGCTATGAAAGATGACCGGTCCGCTGTTGCTGTTCCCAGCAGCGATTGCTTTCGGGCCAGCTTTCTTCGCAGGTTTAGGTCTGCTTCTTGCAGTACGGCGGCTACGCTTCTTGCTTCCGCCTCGTGCACGGGCATTCCTGCCTTTCCATCCGCCAACCATAGCACCTGATTTCTCACTCGTTGACGCCATATTTCTTCTGGAAGAATCCTGCCTAGATCCACCGGGAAGCCTCCTTTGGGATCCACTGCCTCCACCACGAGCAGATCGGCTTCGGGCTCCCCCCCTTCCACGACCACCTTTGGAGGAGCCAAGGCCAAAGGCTCCGCTACTCGGATCAAGCCAGTTCTCCTCCTGGAAATTTTCACCATTGTGGCCACTGAATTCATTCCCTTGGACATTCCTAGCCATGGTAAATTTAGGTGGGGTATTCTGAGGATGAGAACATAAGTCAGTACGGGTATAATGGATCATATTTCTATCAACTATGTCAGAAAGAGAAGGCAACAAAGAACAAAGCGCTCACCAAAAAGGCCCCAGATTCAATTTCTTTTCTAAACTCTTCTCTCTGCTGCAACGTGTATGAAACAGATGAGTCAAATTCCATGAGTCGCAATGCCACTGCAGCTGTTGTTTGTGGTATCCAGGGAAGGACAGAAACATCTCTGAGGTTGAAGGCGAGAGTGGAGTCGAGTTTCAATCTGCTACTTGAGGCCATTAGGTCTTTCGTAGTCTGGAAATTTGGAGACAGGAAGTCTTTCTTTATTGCACCTTCCAACGCTGTCATAGCCTGTAAATAAGCCGTACACATCAATACTGCTCTTTCTATTTCTATAGATATCTAGAGAAATAGCATTTGCTGACGGAAAAAAACGATCAACTGCACTTCAACTGGAAAACAAACCTGAAGGAGATCATCCGCTGATGAAAATGTGAGAAGCTGCGTGCTCCATGACCTTCTATATTCATCTGTCCAAGAAGAATGGAGGGCTTCTGTTGGAAGCGAAACCTGCAGAGTAAATAAATACATTAAAGAATGTCAAAAAAAAATGACCAAGCAGCAGATAATAAACAAAAAAATACAGGAAACTACAGTCCAACGCTAACATGCTCCAAGTAAGAAGGTCCAAACAAATGTATAAGATAAACAAAAATTGCTCAAATCTATTAATCGGGGAAAACTGAGTGTCCTTACCTCCACGAGAGCTAATTGAGCCTTGAGCAATCTTATCCTAACAGGAGCCAAGGAATCCAAACCCTTCATCCTCCACATGGGATTGAATTTCAACATCTCTTCACAACGAGCCACGTGATCAGAAAAGTCAACATTCATAGCAGAAGTAAAGGTGTTATGGCAGGTAGGGCAATGCCGGTCTTCAAAGAAGAACAAGTCATGGCAGCAACCGCATATCCCCAGTATTTGTGTGCACCTCTTGCATCCGTATTTCTTGGCACGCAAAATTGAAGAATTTAAGCATTCCTTCCACATCCAATCCTCGACATCTTTGTATCTCTTAAGAATGTTTTTTAGCTCTGCAGTATTCCTTCCACATTCTATCTGAAAAGATGACGATGTTTCTGGCCCATCCGGGTTTAATGCGCTAATGGTGCTGTTTGGACTATCTTCACTACTATCTGGGTGAGAAGCCACCACTTCAGATCCTTCTGTTTTCATAGAGTCGACTTTACTCTTACTTGTGTCAGAGGCCAACCTCTTTCTCTTGACAGATTCCTTGAACAAAGTTTCTACTCGTTGCAGCAATGCATGCAAATGGGATTCCCTAATGCCACGGACATCCAATGATGATAAGAGAGTATCGAAAGCCTGGAAAGAAGTAATACACAAGTGGAGTATCAGATACTGAAAAGTGGAAGAAAATGCATAAAAGAACACAGGTTAAAAACAGAAAAAAAAATTTAAAAAAAAAATTCAGAGGCAGATCATGCAGGAAAGCACTTGCCTCTTCGGTATCAATAAGCTTCCAGCCACCCATATGCAATTCAACGAATATTCTGCCTGACCCGGGATCATTACAAGATGCAGATGCAATGAACTGCCAGTATCTGTTTCTCCGACGGTCCATTCCAAGAGGCAAAGACCTGTAGACATACATCTCCTCAGCCTTGTGCCCAATGTAAGACTTCATCTGAGCTCGCGTCCTCTCTGCAGCTGCATACATGGACTGTTGTACTGATGGATTTTCTGGCCCAGCTAATGAATCCAAATTCATAGCATTTTTCTCCAAGAGGCTATCAGTATTAGGTTTTTGGTCCTGCTCAGCATTAGGCAACAGCTCCTGTTGTCCAGCATAGTTGGGGCTGGCATCAGGGTATTTCCCCTCGCGACAAAGTAGAGGGCTTTGCCTGTTTTCTCCAATGCAAGTTGTTACATTTGTTTCCATCCTACTCCCAGAAGAGGGTGGATACTGAGACCTGCTCATGTTTTCCTCTTTTAGACGGCGTTTATCTAGCTGTGCTTCTGCCCACATTTGCTTTTTCAAAGCAGTTGCTGCCTCCAAACGCTCTTCCAGAACCATACGAACCGAGTTGCCCTCAATGGCCACACCAACAAGAGCGACAAGAGCACTAAGCCGTTCTTCAACACTAAGATCCGAGTAATCTCCCTCCATAAGTCCCTGAACCCATGGCTCACAGGGAGAGCTTTCATCAATGTCATTATCGTCTTGGTCAGTATTGAACACCTCATTGTGGGCTTCATGATCTATAGATTGATCAACAGAAGCACCAGCATCATTCAACTGGAGGAGTTTTTCTGGGCGCACCAAAGGCGAACCATCACCAGCATTACCAGCTCCATTTTCCGATCCCTTCACTACTACGTCACAAAAAGCTTCCACTCCATTTGCCATGCATACATCTGTATCAGGTCTCTTCACCTCATAAGAAGGTTCCACACCTTCATTTGTAACTAATACAGAACCTGGATCATCAACCTCGGGATCCTCAGCTGTATCACTCTCAGAATCGTCATCTTTCTCAACATCGTCAGCTTCCACCTCATCCACAAATCCACTTTTAAAAACGCGGATTTTTTCCCTTGCAGAAGCCAGAATAGCTGCAGTGTCAATCGGGTCCTTCCTGTAAGGAGTCCGTACACAATATGTTGATGGAGCAACTCTTTCAAAAAGCTTTGTATCCCTTGAAAGAGCAGCAGCAATTGAAGCTTCAGGTGTTTTGCTTGTAGTTAGGTCTCGGAGTCCAGATTTCTGGCAAAAGAAGGTATTTGAAATGAGGTCTAGTGGCTAATGAGCTTTAAATAAGGAGAAAGCAAAGTGTAAGCATAAAAAATTCAGGCTTACTTGAATCCTATCTGCGACTTCCAGTATATTCAAGCCCTGGCTACCTTCAAGAGACAAGACATGAAAAGCTGCAAATTTGACAGTGCCAGGTGTCAATCTATGCCTGGACCTACGAGGATTTGAATAACCCCTCTCTTGCATAATAGCAACAGCGTTTTCAACTGCTGCTCCATTTCGTAAGTTGGATATTGTGACCATTCCATCATCATCCTACATCCATCATATGATTACAGTAAGACAATATATAGCTAATCAAAATCACTGGAGTATTAAGCAACAGTTTCCAGAAACCCGATGAATTTTAAAGATTAGAGGTGTGGTTGAAAATCCACAAAAACACACAAGAATCATATCACAGTTTATTCTCTCAGGTTCTCAGAACTTTAACTGCAAGAAAAGAACAACTAAAATATCTACCCCCCTCTCTGAGATTGGCATTAGTATTAGGAGAAATGGCACCTCATTATCATCCCGCATATGTGGTGGCTCGATATTTTTTTTCTTCAGTTTTGGACCAAACCCTGCTGACAAAGCAAACTGCCTCAATATTTCAGGCCACGTGAGGGGACTCAAGTGCCGCTGCCAACTCCGTATGTCAAATCCCCAAGCATATGCCTGTTTTGAATACGTATGAAAATAAAAATTACAACATAGCATACTACATAGTAAATACAAAACTCAAGGATCATGTATTAAAAAATAACACATTTCCATTTAAAGGGGTGCTCACCCCTTGAACTATTTGAGGGTGACCACCTCCAGGATTAGCTGCACTGCTTTGATTTGCCCCCAACGCAGTAGAAGGTGTTCGAGCCACATCTTCAATATCCTTAATTATGGATCGTAAGAGAGCTATGTGTATTTCCCCCAATAATCGAGGATCCTGCAAGAGAAGAATGATAAATTACACTACATCTGATAATATCACAATCTTTACTTCCTTCCTTAAGAGAGAAAAGAGATCTAATCATATTTTATTGGCCTTTTGTTGCCTTTATCCAAAAAAAAGAGAGAAAAAGAAAGAAACGAGATCTAATCATGAATGAGTCATATACTTACATAATCATGAAATGCTTGCACATACTCATCCAACGTAAACGGCCATAACCCAAAAACATCAGCAAACGTAATAAAAAATCTCCAGAGCTGGAATCAAGAGGAGAAAAAGAGTTAGCAAACCATTATCAAATGAAGCTTGATGTAGAGTATAACATAAATAATATTTATGACAGTGAATTCCATGAATCACCATGATAACCGATGCCATGTTAGAAAGGTTAAAAACTTCCATTTATAGAATGAAAACTGATAAAGAGCAGCTTATTGGTCTCACCATTAACAGATTGCCAACATTTTCTTCAGATTCAGTCCAAGGTTGAATGGCAAAAGGTTTCTTCAATTTCACAGTCTTTGGAGGGAATTGACAAAGCGCATCTGAAAACAAGCATAAATTAGTTAAAGAAGATAAAATATTACTTGGGGTATATACTAGGATTACTAACAAAAAACTTGATCCAAGTATCAAACGGGGAAATTGGCTTGTGTGCTTCAAATTTTTCAAGTTAATTTGTTCTTATCCATACTTCTTCAAAAGGTAATTAATGTATCAAAATATCCACTCCTAAAAGGCCATTAAAACCAAATGCAAAATATACCAGCACCTAATAGACCAGAGAAGCATGAGCTACCTCCATAGGCTTGAAATGAATAAGAGACATGATCTTACCTCGAAATGAATCAAGATTTTGCAAAGTCTCACTATCCAGAGCCAAAATGGATTGCAATCCCTTTCTTGAAGCAGCTATCTCCATGAGCTCCAAGCGTTCATCCTCAATAAGTTCTGTTGATTCTTTTGCAAGCCTGCGGGCAGCAGCTCTGTCATTGGCAGCCTTCTGCCTGGCCGCCTCTTTCTCTCTGCGGACTTCTTCCTTTTGCTTCAGTTTTTCAGCCTGATTTAACAAATAAAGATAAGCCAATAAACAAAGTGTCTGTCCAAGTCTCTGTGTAGTTAAAAAATTAACTAAAACCATCACTCACTCTAATAGACTCTTTCAGCAGAAACTTTTCTCTACGTTCCATTTCTCGTCTTTGTTCCCTTTGGTATCTTTCCTCTTCTCGTTGCTTTTCTCGTAACAACCTTTCTTCTTCCTTCCTTCGTTCACGATCATGCTTTTCCATTTCTTTTCTCATTTGTTCTTCCCTCTTTATACACCAGAGATATGTAATTATTAAGCAGGATGCAGAAGGAAATAAAAATCATGTTCACATTGAAAATTACCTTTCGCCTCAACAGATCTTGCTTTTCCAATTCCTTCCTTATCCTTTTTTCATGGGCTTCAACTTCCTTCTGAATTCTAACCTCATCACTCTACCAATGGACATTGCTAGAGTGAATAAACAGAAGGAAATAAAGACAGTAAAAATGAACATTTGAATCATAGTAGTACCTGTACTTTCCGCTTTCTTTCCAACCGCACCACATCTTCATCATGCATGGAACGTCGGTCAGGTGGCATAAGACCAGTATCCAATCCTGCACTTGGATGAGAATTGAAGGGAGACTCTACAGGTGTGCTTAGGTAAGGAGTTTTACGGGCAACTCCATCAAAATCTTCTGAAGTAGAAGGCTTGTGATGAGCATGCTTCCCATGATGAGGCATAAGGTTCAGATTTGGTGTTTGACCCTGAAGACCATAACTTGGCACTTCTTCTCCACTATGCAAGTAAGAACGCACAGGAGTTCTCGTGCTCGGACCATCTGAAGGTGAGCCATAATATTGAGGTTGAGGCAATCTGTCATATGTATCAGTTCGAGCAGTCGGCTGCTCCGGAAGAAATTGATACTCATGCAGAGCTCTTCCAGGACCCTGGTGGATCGTGAAGATACATCCAAGTCATTAGAAACATCTTATATACATGGAAGCGAAAAAATAGGACTATAAGAAACATCGAATCTGACAATATAATAGTGCAATGGCGAACAGCTTCCTGGAATACACATGAAAGAATAACAACAAATAGACATGAGTATAAACTCAAATATAATTGGTACCTAGAGATACACACATCATTAGTTCATTACCATGTGATTATTTGGTTCAATAACATGAATAAATAAAAATGAACTGGAAAACAAAATAGTAGGCATGGAAATGAAATCCATTTCTAAATAAGTTTTGAATAAGATAAACAAGTACAACAACATCAATCCTAGTATATCCCACTCGAACCAAGTAGAGCTTTTAAAATCAACCACGCTCACCAATAAAGTAGTGTGTACATGTAGACATGCATACACAAATCATTCTAAAAAAGAGAAATAGCAAACGTAGAGTTCAATTGAATTAAAGATACTAAGAGTTCAAACAAGATATACCAACCTTAATTGCTTTAGCATCAGAGCGTTCGTATAAATTGTGTTCATAGGCTCGTCCAGCTTGCTTCTGTGGTGCCCCTACTGCATCTGCAAGCACACATGGACTATGGGTAAATGTACATCATTAACAATTGAATACAATATATTCATATATTAGACTCTTAAAGAGTTGTTTCAACAACACCTCTGACCAGGAAATGCCACGCTCAAAAGCCAACAAATATAATAACTGAAAAACTTCATGTTTGCCTTAACTAACTAAACAGCCATATTAATCAAAAACAACTAACAGCTAATGATTAACAATGTCCCCTCGAACGACAAAAGTGGAAACTACACAAGAGCTCCCTGTAACTGAAAATAGTAACATACTTAAACCGTCACTTGTCACTCCTCAATCATCATCAACCTACCCTTGTCCCATTTTGCAGCACAATTTGTTGCTTCCACATTTTGCTCACATGTTCAACATCATATATTTTATTAAAAAAACACAGAAAGCCATTTAAGTACTGAACACACTGAATGGTTGATTTAAGCAAAACCACACTTTAAACAAAGGAACAATCCTACCTCAATTTAAAAGGAACTATTCCCCGTATAAAATACCAACAGAACTCATAACAGCATTAATCTATCTACAAGTTTCTCCTACCCTATCATCAAAATTAACTTCAAACAGTCTACAATCAGCAGTATATGAAAGCTAAGAGATTGAGCTTCAATCAGCAATATATGAAAGCTAAGAGATTGAGCATTCACCAATGGGTGCTCCAAATGCGCCAGGAGGCAGAGGATCAAACTCGATCCCAAGAGCTGGACCATCTTCCCTCAAAGGCTCTCCCAACTGAGCTTCAACAAATGCAATGGCCCGAACCTCAGCCATGGGTTGAGGTGGGGGCTCATAGTACCTTGCATGGCTGATCCTTGGGACAGCAACCCCGGTCCTAGGCACAACAGCACGGCGATGCTCGACGTGCCCGTAGGGGCTTGAACCGGACCCTGACCCTGAACCACGCTCATTCCCTAACTCCCCACCACCACTACCACCACCACCCAAATCATCTGCCACCATAGCCGCTGCCGCAGAAGGTGGAGGTGCTGGCGGAGTAACAGTCGCCGGTGAAGCCTCGCCCTTCCTCGCCCTCTTCGAAGACGACGAAGAAGGCGTGGAGGTGTTGTTATTAGTCGTTTTTCTGTCTTTCAACCTCCTGTGGCAAAACCACATTTGCAATTGCCGATCTGAGAGACCAAGCTGAGTCGATAGCTCAGCCCTCACCGACTCCGACGGATACGCCTCCACTGCAAAATTAAATCGAATTGCCAGTAAGAACAGATCCAATTCAAAGAGGGAAACAAAAAACGATCCATCAATCAATTGAACAAGCCAAAATCTTACCTTTGTAGGTTCGTTCAAGAGCCTCAAGCTGTGCAGCCGTTTTCATCTTTCTTCTCACCTTGGGCTCACCGGTGCCGGAACCGCCGCCAGTACCGCCATCTTCAGGGGGCTTGTCCCTCTCTCTGTCCGAGCTATTGCCGTCCATCGCTCACAAACCAATTCCAGAGAAACAAAATCAGATCCCAAAACGCCCAAAAAATCGATCAAGAACAACGCAACCCCTGGATACGGCGGAAAAACAAATCTAGGGTTGGAAAGCAAAGCGGGGCGAAAAAGGGCGAGATAATTGAAGGATTTGTGGGGTGGGGAAAAGCAATTGAGGGAACAATAATTCAACCTAGGGTTACTTTAGGCAAATTGGGCAGTAGGGATGAAGAAATTCCAAACCCCCAAATTGATTTGTTCGTTCTTCTGCTTCGACCCAATAATAAAAATCCCTCACACCCTCTCCCAATTGATTGATAGGGTTGGATTTTTGCGTGTGGTGGAGATGCGGGCAACGAAGAAGGGGAAAAACTACAATAGAAATTGAGATTGGGATTAAAATTAAACCACGAGTAGATGAAAAAAAAGGGATCTGTCGTCGATGTAGAATTGAAATAGGTATTGCTTGTTTCAAACATCATTGTTGTAAAAAAAAATTAAAATTAAAAAGGGATTCTTTTGAAATTGACTTTAAACTACTATGAACACAAACGACGAACAGTCCCGGTCTCTCTCTGAAATTCCACTTTCCGAAATTTTCCTTTTTTTCCTTTGTTTTTAATAATCTGTCGCACTTTTTTCGTGGATTTGTAGAAACTAAAAAAAAAAAATTTTAATTTGTCGAAAAGAAGTTCTGTCAGATGCATCGTAGAAGAAGATGCAGGCTCATCACTCACGCACGGTCACGCTCCGTTTGTATTTTTTATTATTATTATTTTATGAAGCAACAAATTTTTAAACTAAAAATAATAGAAACTTTAAAAATATTAAATTCATATCTATATATTTATATATATCTATATCTTCTATATATATAAAAAGTTATATAGCCACAATCTTATCTATATATTTTAGTTGAGTGGTAAAAATATAAATAAAAAAATATTTCATAGTCATACTTACCAAAAATATTAATAGATAAATATGTAGTATTAGATAAGTGTTATTTTATTTATATCTAGATTATTTTTTTTGTGAAAAAAAAAATATTTATACAAAAATTTATTATTTAATAATTATTATTTAATTTATATCTATATTATTTTTTAGCCTAAAATGATTTATAAAAAATATTATGTAACCACAATTTATCTGTGTGTAGCTATTTTAGTAAACTAACATGATAAATATATAATAAAAAAAATATTAAAATATTTTTAAAGATCAGTTATCTATTAAATTATACGAGATTCAATTAATGTTAGATTAGAAAAAAAAAACCTATTACCTTATAAAGGTGAATTTTGTTTATATTTTGAGAGAATCTAAATAGAAGATATTTAGATTATATATAATCTATCAAACTAATGTTATTTATATCTATATTATTTTTTGGTGGAAAAATTATTTATATTTATATTATTATTTTTATTATTTATTCGAATTTATCTAAATTATTTATAATATTGTATTTGTATTTTTCGTGCACGGGACGGGACCGACACTTGTATAAACACTAAAACAAAGGTCTGAAACGAGTTCTAGTGCAATTCACATACGTGTCATATTATGGAGCAATTCGCATATGTGTAATATTCTGGATTAATATGGTGTTATCCTTTTTAGTCACCTCATTTAATAAGCCAATATAATTTTGTCATCTCAGTTAATGGTCCCACTTATTTTTATAAATATTCAACATATCTAATTAGTTAGAAAACATATCTTTAGATCAAATAATCTATCCAATATTTGATTAACTATTCTACCTTTTAGATCAAATCTCATGCGCTTAAGAAAAAGCTGTTGATTTGAATCAAATCTCCTGCGATTAAAAAAAATGTTGATTTGATTAATGTTTACATTGAATTTTTTTTTAAAATCTAATATTTATAATATGACGTACTCCGTGTGATTTTATGTGAATTGGAAATAATTGAATTTTGCAACGATTATGTACAAATGAATAAAGATGGACCTAATCATCAACCAACATCATCAATACCTACATTTATATAACTATATAGCTATATATATTTATTTATTTATTTTATCAATATCAATATATATACTAAAACAGAGGTCTGAAACATGTTTACATTCTAAAAAAACATAACACAATTGAAAACTATATATTTACTTTATATGGAGACATGGAGTAGGTAATTTATATTAATTTCAAAGATGTTTTATATAATAAAACTTATTAAAAATCGCACAACGGGCGAGTAATAAAACTAGTACTATTATAATATGAGGGATATCAAATTAGAATAATCTTTCATGGAAGAACAACATGGAGTAGAGGGAGACTACTTATTCATGTGTGTCATCATATTTGACTTACATGCTTTTATATAGGCAAAGGTAATAAAGGTGGTATAAGAGAACCCTTAAAGTTGGGAAAGTTAAAGGAAGTGAAACATCAAATTCTTAATGGTTTTATAACACTCCCCTTTAGATGTACAAATCCAATGGCACAAAAAACTAGGGCTAAGGGAAAAAAAGTACAAATGTCGTTTGATTCGCTTTTGTGATACTATCTCGTTAAAAAAAACTTATCAGGAAAACTCAGTGGAACAAAACCAGATCGAATGGAAAATGAGTGTAATGCGTATATTTTCCCCTGAATTAAACATTCTTCTTGCAACTTTCTCATTATGATAAGCTATTCGAACTTCTTGTTAATGTTGACTTCATGAGCTGCATGGTCGAGTCTGAATATTGTATTTCATAGCTTAAGTGTTTTAATATATTACACTTGACTTCGATGCAATTGAATTCCTTGTCTTTGGTGATGAGCTTGAAAAAATTGTGAGATAAAAACCAAGATTAAGGAAAAGAGTAAAACTCGTGTATGGTGCTTTAGGACTCAATACACTATGTCAACACTTTCACAAATATATGATACTTCAAGTATGTACTATAATCAACTTGTGGCTTAATCACTTACATATGACGAGACTTTCATATTGATGTTTCAGGCACTTCAAATTAATCAATTATTTTCATCTATATTATATTATTAATGATCAATTTGGGTATATAACTATTATGCTCGTCAATTATACATGGAGTCAGTTCATCGACAAACAAATATTATATCAACTACCATGAATATATTTTCATATCATCCGCTCTATACTTTGTGCAATCTATCTAGCTTTATATCTTACAACTTCATTTCACTTATTGCGGTTTTGGATGAACACACTTAAAACCAATAATGTTATACCTTTTTGTTGTTAGAACTATGGGTCCAATAACATCATGCTTAAAGAATTCATATGTGCATGAATTGCTTCTTTCTAGATATTTACAATCATTTCGACATCGAATTCATTACCTATTTGATGATCATCATACTTTCATGGGTTCTTTCCACTTTGAAAGAATAATAAACTAAGAGTATAGTGATTTCACGTGCTTCTGGCATATTTCATACTCACTTGATTTTCGTTGGTTTCGGAGTTACTTTTGGAACATCCAAATGAGCTAGCTAGGGTTATATATATGACTTTGTCACTTTCTTGGTGTTTCATAAATGCTTATTGTTAAACTGTATAATCAATTCATGTGTTGAACGTCTGGTTCACTTGCATTCAACCGCGGATCTAAAATGATAGAGAAATTGCATCCAGACAATCTCTTTCTTAATAGTCTCATTTCCTTTCCCCCTAAATACCGAACATTTGATCACCATTATAAAGCTCTAGGTATTTGATATCAATAGGGACTCAAACCCCATGTATCATTCAACTTCTTTGTGGTCTCATTTTTAGTTCATTTTATGGAGGAGGTCTCAGAACATATACTCTCTTCTGGAAATAATTTGGGAGAAGTTATTGTGTCAAATTCAAAATGCAAAAATTACATGAGCTCATTTGACTAACGACTCTTCTAGATCGTACTGAGCTACTATATGCACCACAATGTGATTGATAACATTCTCTACATTTTCGTATGTCCAATGTGTTACGACATCTATACTGGAATATCACTGGTCCATATGGCAATATTTTATATCCGTAGTTCTCTTATTGAACTCGGTCAAGAGGCATAAGAGACTTTGCATTTACTCTTTGTTATAGATGATCTTGTTATTATTTTGCCAAGAGAAAAAGTCGTACATATATGGTCACTCTTATTGAGGATCTTTCAGTCATAGGATCTTCTAGTCCTTTTGGTGGGTATTCATGTGAATTTCCAATAATCTTGCAAATCATCGTTTTACTTGAATGGCCAAATGCCATAAAGAATAAGATTTTATCATCAACTAACTTCTAGTTAGTGACATCATAAGTTTTAGTAGGATAAATAAGCATCAAAATGGTTTGGCACATCAAATAAAAAATTTAACTATTGAATTTAACCATTTATTTAATAAGATATTGTTAACTAGGTATTTTCAGATATTTTGTTGGTGTCATACTACATGTATGAGAATAGTAACCAACTATATGTATCTATTAGATACACTTTATCCTTATTCATAATGTTCTTCAAGACATTAGAATTAACCAAACAACAACCTAGTTATAAACCACAACCATAATAACCTCTTTAACATCCCCTACTAAAGGGGCATGCTTTAGGACATGCTTAGAGGGTTGTTAGGAAGTGATCTTATTTTCTAGATTGTGAATCGTGGTTAGTTATACCATGACCATATAAAAATTAGTTATGAACATGTCATAAAACCCATATTTCATATATTTCTACGGGAGAACTAATTGTAAAAATATAATCATATACTCTTCTAGTGTTCATAAAAATCTATAAATAGTCTTCAGACTTTTATGTAGATTTTGATAATTTTCACAATCTGTTGGATTGTTTCGTAAACCTATATCGAATATTCGAGCTCTTAAGGGATGGTAGCAAGTCTCACAATCTTCTAGATTATTTAGTCATTGAGTTTAGAGTCTTCATGCTCTAATATAGGTGTTGAAAAAAAATCACAATATACTAAATTGTGGTAAACCTTGCATCCAACTTGTTATTTTCTATTAGGGACTTGTGATAAGTTATTTCTTTGGGAAACACCTTGAGTAGTGAATTGCAATAATGAAAAGTAAAATTTTAATATTTTGATTAAATATAATAGAAATCAAGGAATACATAAATAAAAATATAATGACATTTTATTTGTCCACTTTAAGTGGAGAAAATATACCAATTTATCATTTATTTTAAGAAATTATATTTTTTTCTTTTACAAAAATGATTCATTTTGTCAACTTAAAGTGATAATTAGTCTATATTATACATTATTCATGTACTTCAAAAGATGATAAATTGTCATTTGTCATATAACTTTTACCAAATTATTCAAGAATTGGTATATATCCGATTATTACTCACTTCAAGGAGAATAAATTTGAGTATATGTCCACATACTTCGAGGGATAACATTTATACTTTTGAATATCAATTCACTTTGGGGAAGATAACTTAGACAATCTATCTGTATACAACCTCTTCAAGGGTTATATTGTGTAACATTACACCAAAAATCCTTGCACTTCAAAGCATGATTTTCATCTTCATTAGAGCATATAATCTCATCACTCATTCACTTCAGAGAATGATTATTATCACTGCAGAGACAAATTTTATTGTTAAAAGATGGAGACTTAACATTTTATTAATCCCTTAATATATGTATATCCTCTTCGAGGGATGATCGTCGTCATTTCAAGAACGATTTATGTTTATAATTTTATCCACTTCAAGGGATGACTATATAGTTTTTTAGTTGTATGAACAACATAATAAAACCATATAATTAAAAGATAATCCTAAATAATGAAGTATATTAAGAAACATGAACAATAAAACCACAAGAGTTTGAAGGATAGAGCAAACATCAGTTAAAAATTGGACTTTACTCTGCACTTAAAATCGAGAAACTATAGTCAAAAGCGCCTACTCCAAAGGGCCACATTGAAAAAACATAATAGTTGACCCGACACACAAGAGTGGACAGATAGATTGATTAGAGGGGTAAAAACTTAATTTCTCAATAAGAGCAACATTCCAACAAAAAGCACTATTAGAGGGGTAAAAACTTAATTTCTCAATAAGAGCAACATTCCAACAAAAAACACTACCATAGATTAAGGCAAAAGGTATGTTCAGTGTATACAAAGATCTAAAAAAATTGAACATACACTACAACTTGGAAAATCAATTAAGAGGCTATCAAGGACAGTCCGACGGGCACTACCATGGATTTTGAAGATTGAGTCATCCATGAATAAAAAATGTTGTTTGCAAATCCACCCATTGTTGAGGTGAAAAAAATGGATCTGTATAAAAATGGATCGATAGTTGGCGCACCATTTGAAACAAGACAGATTCACACAAATCAACCATACATCAAAGTATGAAGATGGAAAAACAAACCGATGAAATCAAGCATAAAATTCAACTGTATATTTATAAGAGACAATTGTGATGATAATGTGTTATAATATGAGAGATATCAAACGAGAATATTCTTTCATGAAAGAACAACATGGAGTAGAGGGAGACTTCTTATTCATGTGTGTCATCATATTTGACTTACAAGCCTTTATATAGGCAAAGGTAAGAAAGGTGGTATAAGAGAAGCCTTAAAGATGAGGAAGTGGTATAAGGGAGACTTCTTATTTATGGGTGGTGGATGTTTCACTTCCTGGAAGTGAAACATCCACCTCTTTTTTTTTTGATACAAGGCGAAGATTTGAGGGTGGTCAACCGCAGTTGAGCCACCACCCAAGAGCGTCCTTACGGACGAGATCGTCTATCACAACATCAGTTCTCTAGTCAGAAGGAGTAGACAATAAACCAAGGTGCGCCAGACGATCAGTAACTCGGTTTCCCTCACGGAAGGTATGGGAGAACGAAACACGGTCGAAAGAACGTCCAATGGCAAGCACGTCAGACACCGTCATCTCAATCTCCCACGGACACGTCCACACCCCTTTGACAGCGTTAATAGCCGTGAGACAATCGCCCTTCACCTCGAGATATCTGATCCCCAGATGACGCGCTTCAAGCATCCCGTGAAGAAGACCCAGGGCCTCCACTTGTAGGGCTAAGGACCAACCAGAGCTCTGCATCCCGCACTTGAGAACATCGCTCTTGTCATCGCGGATAACGAATCCCTAAGCAGCACTACCAAAGTTAGTCCTAGCACCATCGAAATTCAATTTCATGACCCCTTCACATGGTTTTTTCCATTTAATAATCTTTGGTGGACGTGGTTTGTTCCGATTGTTGTTTAGTTCTCTAGTTTTTTCTTCCCATCAAGATCTCCAGTTTGTGCCTTCTTCCAGCTTTCCTTATGCTGGTTGATGTACTTTGTCCATTCTTTTGTCCCTCGAAACACATGGTCATTAAAGAGAATTTTATTCCTCAGAGACCAGATGCCCCACAGGGAGAAAGCGAGGGTTGATCTTTGTTCAGCAGATAATTTTGCAAAAATATCTACAATAATGTCTTTATACGATCTGTTATTTTTGTTTATATCATGAACTATCTTTTCGATCTGGTGATCCATCTTTCGTAGAATTGTAAGAGTGGTTTGACATTCTGTGAACAAATGTATTGCGTCTTCATGGGTGTGGTTACAAAGAGCACATTCCATTGGTGCATTGATTCCTTTATCTCGTAACCGTTCTTTGGTTGGTGTACCATTGAGAATGTTTTTACATAAGAAGTTTTTCATTTTAAGTGGACATTCTATTCTCCAAATCCAGTTGAAGGATTCAGTTGTGTTTCTTTTTGCTCTTGTGGTGTAATCTAAGGCGCTAGCCATAGAGAACCAACCATTTTTACTCACTTTCCAATAAAGTCTATCCTCGAATTCATTTAATGGTATATAGATACGACAGATTTTTTCAATTATGTTCATGGGAAGAATTTCCTTTAGTTTTTGCACGTTCCAAGTTCTGTCAGGGTTTATATACTGATCCACAGTTTCCCATTCGCTTATGTTATCGTGTATCCGATTTTCTATTAATTTTGTGTCATTGTTTATCCAGCTGTCCTTCTAGAATCTAATAGTTTTTTCATTTTCAATCTGCCAAATCAAACCCGCACATAATTCCGGTTTTATTTCCATGAGTTTTTCCCATTGTCAGGAGGTATTTTTTGTTCTTTTATATTCCCATATTAGGCGTGGCCATGGGTTAGGGGTCGACCCGTGACCCGGCGGGTCTTACGGGTCAACGACCCGGCGGGTCCGGGTTCACGAGTTCACGAGTGTAGACGGGTAGCGGGTTAGGGTTAAGGTCGGGGGTTTTAAAACCCGCCGACCCCCCGGGTCGACCCATTTTGAAAATCAAAACGTTGGAGTGTGGGGCCCACCATCGGATGATTTTTTTTAAAAAAAGATAGCCGTTGTAACGGCTAGTTGAGTAGTAGCCTAGGCTCGGAGCTATAAATACCCGGCTCTTTTATTTCACAAATCACACATCCCATCCAATCCATCAATTTCATTTTCATAAGCTCGTAATCATGTCCGACGCAGCTAGATCCGGTGAGAACCTTCGTTCGACGTTGTTCCGGGATCATTACGACAAGGTCGAGCAAGCCGGTGGGAAGTTCGATGTCGTTTGTCGTCATTGCGGTCACAAGTACAAGATGACAAACAACCTTGGCTATGGAAATTTGAAGCTTCACATCACGAAGAAGCATCCCGAGAAGATCAAGAACGATAGCGCATCGGGCTCGAGTGGTAACTAGTCTAGTCCTAAGTAAGTAGTGAGTAATGTAGTTATGTAGAAAGTTTATGTTTTAACTTTTAATGTGATGTGAATGTGAGTTGTGAACTTGTGTGTTGTGAATGTGATTATGTGATGGTCGTCACCTCGTCATGTTTAAAATCCGAATCTCGATCCCCGCCGAGACAATGAATCCGTTCCGAGTTGTAATCGTATGTCGGTTTATAATAAACTTGTGTTTGAATGAATTGTGTTTCATAAGATTATTTGTTTAGTAATTACCTAACAATTTTGAAAAAATTAACTAAACATTAGATATCAAATTGAAAATGTCAAAAAAATTAAAAACTCAATAAAATAAATTAAAAGCTTTACATATAAATTTATTTCCAACTTAAATAGATAGGTAACAATCCAAACAACACCCAAAAAAAATATTAAAGCCAAACTCCCCAACGACTATTTTCAAACGGTCGACCCGCCAGGTCGAACGTTGGTAAAGGGTCTCACTAAACTCAAGGTAAGTTTCCTCATGCTCCCTCCTCTTCCTCTAACTCCTCTAACGCTTGGGCCAGTCGGTCCAAGAAGATTTTCATGAACAAGGGGGTTAGTGGGAAACTTGAATATGTCAAGCCCACGGCTAAGGGTGTGGTTGACATTAGAATTGATGAAGGCATCCCTAGGCACACCGTGTGGGGATGGTCCTTGCTTGATCAATATGTTGGCTTTCTCTTGGGCACTCTCATGATAAATGAGCTAAGGAAAACATGGGGAGTTAAGTCCAAGTTTAGGGTGGAAGGAGAGTGGATTATATTTTCTTTTTGACTCTGAAGTTGATGCTAACAAGGTGCTCATGGGAGGCCCATACTTTATCCATGGTAGGCCTCTCATCCTTAAGCACATGCTGGACAAATTTTCTTTTTCCAGGAGGGACGTGGCTACCATTCCCCTTTGGGTGCGCTTCTTGGGTCTCCCTACAGATTATTGGACCACTGATGTCACAGCTAGAGTGGGCTCTCAACTACACACACCTCTGTTTGTGGATAAAGTTACTGAAGAAAGGAAGAGAGGCTCATATGCTCGGGCCCTAATTGAAGTTAACTTTGTTGAGCCTATCACGAGGGAAGTAAACCTAAGGTTTGATGATAAAGATATACTTAATTGTAGATTCTTTATTGAAAATGAACCCAAATTCTGTTTGCCTTGTTGTGCCTTTGGCCATAACCATCTTGAGTGCAAGGTTGATCAGAGAAATGCAAATGAAGCTACTCCCTCGGCTGAGCAATCGGGTAAGCAGGTGCCTCCCCCCTCAACTCCTCTCTCTGGCGCCCAAGGTCAATCAGAGATCCCCCCCTCTAATGTGCCTGACCTCTCCACTCAGGGTGATGCTTCTGGAGCTTCGGGTATCCAGGCGCCCCTAGGCCCTCCTGTCCCCCCTATGGCTCCCCCTCCTGGAGTGTTGAACAAAAATGTTGCTGGAGTCTCTGGATCTCTTAACACGGGAAAAGATAAGGGCAAGGTAAGCAATGGAGACAATATAGCCTCTTACTTTGTGTTCACAAGTTCCATGATGCATGATCCCTCAAGCTCCACACTTAAGAAAAGGAGGGAGAAGAAAATCAAGAGTCCTACTACTAAGGAGCCCAAGGACAACCAAGCACCTGGGGCCACTGGCTAGGCACAACCTGAGATTAAGGTAAACCCCCCTCCTGTCACTCAAACTAACTTTGATAATGATAAACTGTTGGATAGAAGTGGAAAGAGGAGAAGACCTGAAGAAGTGCCCAAAGAATGCCCGGAGTTCTTGGGGGTGCCTTGGATGTCTCTTTTGGCAAGGAGGCTAGGCACCTAAGGAACAAGGGCGTTAGTGGCTTGGACAACTTTGAGAGTGGCGAGGAGGCCAATTCAGATGTCTCTTTTGGTAAGCTTCCTACCTTTGACAAGCTTTATTATATGGATATATTCCATGCTTGTAGGTTATGCAACAATGACGTCTTGGAGACACATGACCATGTGTTCTTTGAGTGCCCATATACAAAGGAAATCTGGAGGCTAACGAGGGAGAATTTCAGTATTCCTGAAGATGTGACTAACATTGAGAGGGGCCTGAGGTGGCTTAGGAGATATGCTAGGAAGAAAGGTTGTGGAGCTAGGACAAAGACCATTGCTTTCTTTGCAGTTGTACACTACACTTGGCACGCCAGAAATGCCTGTGTCTTTTACAATAATCCCATCCATGAGGCTGTGGTCGCAAGGCTCATTACTTCTCATGTCTTCAGGCTTCTTCATGCTTCATTTCCTCTTCAACAGGTGATTCCAGGTGTGTGAGGCCTGGGCGTTTTGACTTGTGCCAGATTCTTGGGCTGGGGTGCTGTCCTTGGGCCTGTGTGCCTTAGGCGCATGCGTGCGCGGGGGGGGGGGGGGGGGGGGGGGAGCACTCCTGGGTTTTATTGGCTTGTGGCCTAGTGGCGCCTGTGTGCGCCTGGGCGCAAGGCCGTTTATGTGTAATTCTGGGTTGGTGCCTGGGTCTCCCCTCCCCCCTCATGGTTTTCTTGGTCACTTTTGGTTTGTTTTTTAAATTTGTTTTGTCTCAGGGGTCCCTCCTCTAGGTTGTGCCCGGAGGTGGCGCCCCTGTGCCTTCCTTCCAGGTTTGCCTTGGTTGTGCCCTTGCATTCTGGTTAGGTAGGCATTTGATGTATGATATCCAGATCCTCTATTCTTTCATTCGTATTTACATGAATAGCCAAACCCGGACTTAGCGTCGGGTGGCTTGTTCTAAAAGAAAAAAGAGGTACGAGGATAAGGGGTAGTCTTCCCCTAGAAGGTCGAAAGGTTTCAGTGGGTTCATCGTTTACTAGAATTGAGAAAGAGACGGTTTGTATACACTCTCTTATCCATCCATAGAATCTTTGGAAGAATCCAAATCTATCCATGACTGCAAAAAGAAATTCCCAATCGACTCTATCGTAAGCTTTTTCCATGTCCAGCTTTATTGCAATCCATCCTTCTTTTCCTTTTCTGGTTTTGAATGAATGAAATATTTCATGTGCGATAAGCACATTATCCTAGATTGCTTTATTTATGACGAACGCTCCTTGAAGCGGGTGGATTATTTTACCCATCGTCCTTTTCATCCTTTCTGCCAGTATTTTTGCTATAGCCTTATATATGGTTGAGCACAGGTTGATTGGTCTATAGTTATTCATTGTTCTTGGATTATCGCATTTTAGGATCAGCGTGATGAAAGTTTCATTGATATGTCTAATCATCATGCCAGACGAGAAAAAAACCTTAATAGCTTTTATGATCGAAGGGCCGATAACATCCCAATAATGTTAGTAAAACTCAGCAGTCATGCCATCTGAGCCCGGGGGTTTGTTTTTCCCTATTGAAAAGAAAGCATTTTTAACATCTTGGTTTGTGACTGGTTTTATGAGCCATTCATTGTCCTCATTATTTATTTCTGTGGTAATTTGGTTGAGATATTCTTTCAACTGATTTCTGTTTGTTTGTTCCTTTTCGAATCTTTTTTCGAATTCTTCTTTCATTTGTTTTCTAATATTTTTCTCCTCACATATCAGGATTCCTTCCAGGCTCGTTATTTCTCTGATTATTTTCCTATTCCTTTGTCTAGATGCTAACCTATGGTGGTATCCATAGTTGGTATCTAACAATTTTAGGTGTTGAACCTTAGCTCTCTAGCGCCAGTATGTGTTGTGGTATTGTATTAGCTTGCTATTCTTTTCTATAAGCTTTTGTTGTCTTTTACTGTTTTCATTTTGATTTATAGGCGGGTGGTCATGTTGCAATTGTACTAGTTTTTCTTCAATTTCTTTTAGTTGTCGGAATATGTTTCCGAAAGTTGTTTTGTTCCATTCTTTTGTTAATCTTTTTAAGAGTTGGGTTTTTTTATTACTAACTGAAACATTTAAGATCCTTCACATCTCATTCTCCATGCCTGTATTACTATATTTCTGTAGTCTTTTCGTTGGAGCCACATTTTTTCAAATTTGAATGGTCTCGCCTTTTTGTTTTCATTGGATTCAATTTGAATCAAAATTGGACAATGATCGGAAGAGGAAAATGCATGATTTCTGGTTGCTATATTTGGGTACCACTGTAATATTTGGTCTTGCACTAAAGTCCTATCACGTTTTTCATAAATGTTATTGAGAGAATGTAGCTAATTAAATAACCAAAAAAATAGAAACTTTGTAAAACTAACTCTAACCCTTGAAATTTTGAAAAACTAACCCGGATGGACCAAAAATTACAAAAATAAACGGTTGCCTCCACCGGTTTTAGGAGGTAAATGGGGTAAAAAAAAGAAAAGGAAAGGAAAAGGAAGTTATTTATTTTTTTTAAAAAAAAAAGAAAAGAAAAAGCAAGTATAAAAGGGAAGCTTATGAGAGAATCCCATCAAAACCCATAGAAACCAAATCTGTCTCCTCTCTCTCCTCCAAGCTCCCTCCATCTTTCTAGATCTGCCTCCTCTCCCCTCCAAGAAGATCGCCCACAACGAGCAACTTCGTTATTTCCGCTCCCAATGAGCCGAGCAAGAAGATCGTCATGTATTCCCTGGAGTTCTAAGTTGCCTGTACCGCTCAGCTGGCGCCTGACGTACTTGGTTTTCAATTGTTTCGGTTGAAATACAGACACGTTAAATCCTTGAAGTGACACGTCTATACAAATAGGTGACATGGTTCATTTTGAAAATAAATTGAATGTGAAACTTTAAACTATGACATTGTAATTTCTTCAGGTGACAGGGCCATACAAACAGGTGACAAGGGTGATTTCCTTAACAAATTGGCAGACACTCAGAAATGTGAAACTTCAAAATCAAACAAGTGACACAATAAATCCTTCATGGGACACGACCATACAAACAGGTGACATGCATAATTCATATTGCTGACATAAAATAAGTGATTACATTGTTATATTATTAATTGAATGTGAAACTCTGAACTGTGACACGGTAATTCCTTCAGGTGACACGGCTATACAAACAGGTGACAGGGGTGATTTCCTTAACCAATTGGCAGACACTCGGAAATGTGAAACTTCAAAATCAAACAAGCGACACGTTAAATCCTTCAAGGGACACGACCATACAAGCAGGTGACATGCATAATTCATATTGCTAACATATACCATTTACAAAATAAGTGATTATATTATTATTATATTATTAACTATTTAAAGTCTATTAGCTCAAGATAGACCAATGTGTTAAATACACATAGATGTAGGTTCGAATTCTACATAGACTATTAACATCATAACAAATGTAACAAGAAGAAAACTAGTATTTGAACAAGTGTCAAGAGAATCTAAACGTGTGACAAGAAAAAAATAGCAGGCGACACACAAAATTCTTCAAGTGACACGGGACATTTAAAATTTTAAAACCTTATACAAGTCTTCAGGACTATTATTTACTCTTGATTTTTTTTGGCGGGAAAATTTTTGGCATGTGACCAGCAACCGGTACTGTAGGTCACCAAATTTATTTGCAAAACTAGCCTACTAAGTCACTTTTGCAAATTTTACCAAACTATGATATTTTTGCAAACTTTCAAAAAAAAATGGTCTAGGTATGCAAAATCGCCAATGTTATTTATGTTCGTTCTATTTTTCCTCCACGTAAACTCAATTCCCATTGTTGGTATATCGAACATATTACATTCGTCTTTAAACTTTAACAAGTGTTTGAATCTGATTGGGATTATTTCGGCTCTCCCTGTTTGTCATTTATGTTCTTTATCTCGTTTAGATCCCCCGTCACTATAGTCGAGATATTCAGACTATGAATGTGGTTGGTAATTTTTTCCCAGAATTCCGGTTTCTTGCTTTCTTAAGAGGGTGCATAGACAAAACAAAGAGCAAAAATAGTTTCTTTATTGGTATCTTCAATTTTCATTGTAATGAATCGTTCGTCTGTTGTCATTATTTCAAACTTTGCAGTTGTTAATTGATAGTTTTTCCAAAAAACACATATTCCTCCCGATCTGCCCACCGCAGGGGACCAGTAGATTGAGTCGAAGTGGGCTTTTTGCCAAGCCACTTCAGGAGGTGTATTCTCCGTTTTAGTTTCCATTAAGGCCATGATTTGTATGTTTTCTAATTTGCAAAAGATTTCAATTTATGTCCATATATTTCTTTTTCCGATCCACTTCTTAATGGTTTTATAACATATACTGTAAATTATACCCATATACTAACTAAAAATAATATGGTTTAAAATTTTGAATTTTTTTTCGAAATATTCATAGAAAAATAAATATTTACGTAAATATTCAATGGTGTAAACTAATTACAAAAATATTCATTTTTTGCAGGTTTTGCAGAAAAACGCGGACCCAGTACGCGTTTTATGTACAAAACTCGAAAGAGAATTGGCGCCGGGGTTGTGGTATGAATTTTACAAAAGAAACGCGGCCTCAGGCCGCGTTTCTATTGAAAAATAAAATCAAAATTGTACGTAGCTGAGATGGCACTAGAAACGCGGCCTCAGGCCGCGTTTCTCCTTTGAAATTGGGCCCCACCTGCTGACTGGATGGGACGGCAAGCAAAAACGCGGCCTGGGGCCGCGTTTCTATATAATTTCAGAAAAAAAAATACGGTCAAAGCGCAATTAGTGGGGTTGGTGGCAGTTACACCAAAAACGCGGCCTGGGGCCGCGTTTTTAGTGCTTTTAACCCTAAAACCAGACGGCCTCCTTCTCCACTTCATCTTCTTCATTCTTCTTCGTTCGTTTCTTCTTCTTTCGTTTCTGCGGCATTCGTCTTGGTCGTTCAGCATTCGTCGTCCCCTCCTCCTTCACCGTCATCATCCCATCGTCATTCATCTCTTCTTCGGTCATCGGAAAATCGCCAGTTGAAGGTAATTTTTTTTTTTTTGAACGAATATGGATGGTGATAGATTGATTTTGGTCGGAATGGATGAGGGTTTGGTGATATTTGTATGTTTGTTATTGTTGATTAGTGATTATTACATATAGTTGAAATTGTGTGATAGTTGTAGATCGATTAAATCCAAAATTTAGAAAGTTGTGTTTGATGATAGTTGTATGTTTTGATAGATGATAAAATTTTTTGATATTTGTATGTTTGTTTGAACGAATATAGATTAGTGATTATTATAGATCCGAAATCGTGTGATGTTTGTCATATAGAAAATATTGAATGATTATTAGAAGAGAAAACATTTTAGGAGTCATGAAATAATAGAAAATTAGATTTTGATTGCGTATATATATACTTGAAAGATTGTATTATATAATAGTAGAATAGATTTAGAAAACATTTTTGATTGCATAAAATAACAGTAGAAGAAAAAATTATAGAAGTTTAGAATTGAATTAGGGAAAAAATAAAAAAAAAAGGTGAAGAACATTAAAAAGATTTTGATTGCTAAGGATGGTAGGATAAGTACTTTTGAATTGTATAAATACAAAATTAAGATTCAGAATTTCATTAAGTCATTCTGCACAAATTATGTGTTCTGTCTTAGGTTACAAATGATATGACGTGTGCATTTCTTGCAGCTTCAATAAGTACTCCAATCTTACCATCGACCACCTCTGTCAGTGGGAAACCTTGTGTGGAGCGGGTGAGAGCATCCGCTCTCCTCCGCACAAAGTAACTGTTCACCTTATAAAAGGTTTGTCGAACAAGAGCTGTGATCGGAAGACTCCTCCCACCCTTGAGGACACCATTAAAAGCTTCAGATAAGTTTGTTGTCATCACACCATACCTTGCCCCTCCATCCTTACAAATGGCCCACTTCTCTGGCTCAATCGCGGCTAAGTATTCCCAAGCTTCACCGTTCATCTGTTGGAGGGCGCGACACCCCTTCTCGAACCCGCGTGTGGTGAGCTGATAAGCAGTCCAGCCTACCATGTCTTTCACTTTATGATCGTGGAACGTGGAGTTCACATTCGACTTCAAATGTCGAATGCATATCCTATGATGTGCACTCGGCGCCCTCCATCTAGGCAGCTCCTCCATGGTCTTCAGGATGCCCGCATGTCTGTCTGAAATAACGCATAATCCGAGTCTCTGAGTGACGTGTCTCCCTATACAATCCATGAACCAAGACCAACTATCTCCATTTTCACTCTCCACAATTGCGAAAGCCAGAGGGAACAGCTGATCATTTCCATCCATACCTATTGCCATTAACACAACATGCTTGTACTTTCCATACAGATGGGTGCCATCGATCGATATCAAAGGACGACAGTGTGCAAACCCAGCAATGGATGGTGCAAAAGCCAAGAAAACACGACCGAATATCTTCTCTTGTGGATTTGGGGAATCCAGATTGCACCATTCAATCACTGTTCCCGGATTTGTAGCTTGTAGCGCAGCCATGAACCTTGGCAACTCCGTGTACGACTCCTCCCAATCACCATATATCTCTGCAATAGCTTTCTGCTTTGCCCTCCATGCTTTCATGTATGAGACACAAATCCCATACCTTTTTTTCAGATGCTCGAGTATGAAACTTGGCTTCGTGTCTTGATCATTGCGAAGAAATCCAAGAATCTCACCTCTGATGAAATTTGAGGTAACGTTACGATTATCCAACTGCAAAACCTCTCCAACACAATTGGATGCATGAGGCCCACTGTAATTGACGACCGTCCACATATCAACAGTTCGATCAACACGACGAGCAGATAATCGCCATGTGCATCCACAACTGTCCTTCCTATCACAAACAACTGTGTACCAATCTGGACTCGCCTTCTTTGTCCTGTATGGCTTACTCAAATGCACAGAATACTCGGTCAAATCACATTTCAACTCCTCCAGCGAGTTGAACATTTGTCCGCGAAAAAATTGTCTTCCATCATCTAATTGGACAAGTGGATTGAACCCTTGCCATGAAGTTGTTATCATTGGATCAGCTTCAACAATATTCCAGTTGGGATTAGAGGCCTCGGCCCTAATCGCCGCCTCCCTAGTAGCATCATCGTCCTCTTCAGAATTATCCAAGTCGTCTTCGTGATCAACACCAAGAGCATCAACATAGATCTCATTCACTTGTTCGATCCCTTACTGAGATGTGTTGTTATACTCATTCATCCTATAATATAATTAACTGTAAGTTAGTTTATCATAAATATTAAACGTTTTCACGAATTAATTACAATGAAAACTACGTACTCCTACATAATCCTACAAGTTAAACAAGTATTTCAATCTATTTCATTAACAAATATTACCTAAATAAACCTACAAGTTAAACAAGTTAATCACAATAATAAGTACAAGTTCATATAACAAAACTATATTCTCGACCAAAAAAATGAAAATCAACAACACAACTACATAATCCTACATCATAATCTTGATAGTAACTACATCATAACTAAAGATTCAAAACTCATAGAAGATTATTAAGGATTTCAAGCCTCTTACTCATTCAAATAAAAGTGAAAAACTTAAATAAGAGTGCACAACTAACCTTAGCCAAGCCTTGATCAAATATGAGACAATATGTAATTTGAAGAAGAAGCAAATAAGATGATATGAAGAAGAAGAAGGAAATGCAACTAAGATGATATGAAGACGAAGGAAATACAGTAGAAGAGGATACGAAGAAGAACGCTTTGCTATTTGAGGTCATGAAAAAAACGCGGCCTCAGGCCGCGTTTTATGTATACCACACTCAAAGAATAAGAATCTTTGACTGTGGTATTCTGAAACACTGAAAAACGCGGCCCCAGGCCGCGTTTTTGTCTTGCGTCCCATCCAGTCAGCAAGTGGGGCCCAATTTCAAAGGAGAAACGCGGCCTGAGGCCGCGTTTCTAGTGCCATCTCAGCAGCTACAGATATACACACAATTTGATTTTATTTTTCAATAGAAACGCGGCCTCAGGCCGCGTTTCTTTTGTAAAATTCATACCACAGCCCCGGCGCCAATTCTCTTTCGAGTTTTGTACATAAAACGCGTACTGAGTCCGCGTTTTTCTGCAAAACCTGCAAAAAATGAATATTTTTGTAATTAGTTTACACCATTGAATATTTACGTAAATATTTATTTTTCTATGAATATTTCGAAAAAAAATTCTAAAAATTTTAACCAAAATGCTAACATGGAAAATACAAATTTAATTGGGTGCGCGAGATATTGATTTTATAACCGACCAAAATTATGCCAAAATTTTTAAATTAGCTAATTTTTAATTATTTTTTTCGGTTTACCTATATATTTTATTTTACACAAACTCTTATTTTACACACAATTTAGACAAGTGATCATTTTCAGTTGGGGTAACGGGATTTATAGACCTTTTTTTTTAATGTTTTTTTAAGTTTATATACCCCATAATAAATTCTTTAACTATATAAAATTTTCACATATATTATTCCATTGGCAAAATTACAGAAAACCACCCTTTAAATATGGGTGTTTTCACTTAACCACCCCTTAAATTCAAAATTACAGAAAACCACCCTTTAAATGGTATTTGTTTACAACTCACCACCCATTCAACTATTTTCTTTAATTTATCATTAAATATATTATATTTTAATATTTTTAAAATCAAATTTGATTGTAAATATATTCATATTTTGAATTTAAGGGCTCGATCATATTTTAGGGATTATTTTATTTATTTTAAAAAATAATTATAAATATAGCCTAGAATTATTATCTTAATTTATGGTTGAAAATGTTTATAAAATTTTAAAATATTATGAAAATTAATCTTATTTATTTATATTTTAAATAAGAGTAATTTACATAATTTTTTGAAAAATTTATAAAAATTTTCAAACATAAATTAAGATAATAATTCTAGGCTTTATTGATTATTATTTTTAAAAATAAATACAATGATCCCTAAAATATAATTGGGCTCTTAAATTCAAAATTTGAATATATTTACAATCAAATTTGAGTTTGAAAATATTAAACTATAATATATTTAATGATAAAGTAACGAAAATAGTTAAATGGGTGGTGAGTTGTAAACAAATACAATTTAAAGGGTGGTTTTCTGTATTTTTGAATTTAAGGGGTGGTTAAGTGAAAACACCCATATTTAAAGGGTGGTTTTCTGTAATTTTCCCTATTCCATTTGTACCCTTCAATACTTTTTATTTTGGGAAAATTGCAAAAAATAGCCCAACCTTATGGGGTTGTTGCACTCATTAGCTTGAACTATAAAAAAATGCAGAAAATAGCCTCAAGCTATATTCAAATTCAAATAATTACCTTCAAATTCCAATTAATTATAAAAAAAACCTTAAGTTGCCTTCAAATTCAAATTAATTACAAAACCTCTCCAAAATAATTTTTATTTCAAAAATATTACTTCTTAATATAAAAAATGTTACTCTTAATTTTTGTTATCTAAATTCATTGCTGAATTAATTATAAAAATTATCTCAAACCATGTAAATATAACTTAAATTTATTTTTTAAAATTAATTAGGTATCATTAAAAGTCAATAATTACTTAAGCTTCTACTCACAATTGATTTAATAAGCGGTGAAAGGTGACTTTTGAGCAAAATTAGCACAAATTAAAAAACAGTTAAGCATGCATTATATATATTGTTTTAAACATAACAATTAGGATATTTTATTATCTATTGAAGAAAAAAGTGTGCATGCGTTATTCACCCAGCAATGGTTTTAATTTGAGCATTTAATAAATTGCGGGATGAAGATAAATTAATTTTTTTATTAAGAAAAATAAAGATCTTGTGATATTTTTTCGTGGTCTTTTTTAAAATTTTATTTATATGGTATATGGTAGTTTTTATAATTAATTCAATGATGAATTTAATAATGACTTGGTGAGAAAAATAATTATGAGAAATGGTAGAGTTTGAGAATAAAAATTATTTAGGCTATTTTTTGTAATTATTTGAATTTAAATGTAGATTGAGGCTATTTTCTGCAACCAAGTAAATACTTGAGGCTATTTTCTGCATTTATTTCATAGTTTAGACTAATGAGCGCAACAACTCCTAAATGTTGAGCTATTTTTTACCATTTTTCCTTTTATTTTTTTTAAAAATTATCATCTTTAATAATAAATTTAAAAAATGAGTAAAAAAATATTCATAGATCTCCATTTAATTCAATATGTAAGATTCACATAAGGTATGTTCCACCCAACACAATACGAAGTATACATAGATCTCCATTAATTATACGAGGGAGTGAGGGACACTTAGGCCCCGTTTGGTATGAGTGTAGTAATTGGAATGAGAATGGGAATGAGAATCGGAATCAAAATTCGAAATAAGTCATTTCTCAATCACATTGTTTGGTATAATGTCGGAATGAGAAATTTATCCTAAGATATACAAAATCGATGGCCAAAATTTATAAACAACACAAATTATATTTCTCAAATTAAATAAAAGTTAGCATAAAGTTACACAAATTCAACAATCCCATTCCAAAATCTGAGATGGTGGTGGGACGACAGCAGATTTGGAGATTTGGAACCCTAATTTGGTTGGGGTAGGTCAAGGTGGGGGATGGTGGTGGGACGACAGCAGCAAGGCAGAAGCATATCCAGAGAGGAGGCGGAAGCAGATCTGGAGGCGAGGCCAGCAAGGCGGGGGAGAGGACAGCAACGGCAGCTGTAACGGCCCGGATATAAATACCTGGGTTACGTTTCGAAGGTTGGTTACCTTCGTTCGGATCTTACAATTCGAGTATGGGTCGAGGTTTCAAACCTCAAAGGATCAGTATTTAAAGTGGGGATTTCGAACCCCAAAACAATCAAAGGGCCACTGGGAACCCTTAAACTGTCCTAAGACTATATCGCGGAAGTTCATTTTTGAAACTGGTGAAAGCGGAAGTAAAGTACAACTTGCCACGACGGAGCCTGGTCAAAACCGAAATCATAATCAAATAACACTTAAGCCAAATTAGCGAGTTAGTCCGGTTCTTCGCTTTCGCCCAGGAGGATCCCTCGCCATAGAAGCACAGAGCAACAAAAGGGCGGGTACCTAAGTCTATCCACGAAGTCAGGTCCAGAGACGCATGCGGGCCCTAAAGACCTCGCTGAGGACATATAATACGCCTATACATAGAATAAAGGATGTTCTAATGCAGTACGGAATTTAAATCACACTATCATTCTCCTAGTTTATATAATATGCAGAAAAGAACTGTAAAGGCGCCCAAAGAATGCCAAGTGGCATATCCCTCTCCTACCTCTGCACCCCTTCCCGTTAGTGCAGAGACTAGCCAGTTCGATGTTATAGCATATCATATCTCATCATATCATATCATATATCATCATCATGTCATATATCATGCTCATGCCCGATGGTGCTGGGCTATCTCATCATCATGCTCATATATCGACAATACTGACTCAGGGCACCCGATGAAGCTGGGCTACCCTATGACCCTAACAAAGACTCTAGGACTCACAGATAACGTCCGTTCTCTTTTCAAACGCATAAAGAATAGGGATGCTCATTCATAAGTGCAATTCCTAAGCATGATACTACATGGCATGCTTTTATGCATATGCAACACCTACATACTATATGACACATTAGGCATGAGGTTCGGGTTACTGAGTAAGCTCCCGTAGGAAACTTACCAGGAGGCGCGCAGAATCCAAGCAATCAACACCAATAATAAGCAATGTCCAATAGATCACAATCATCTAATAAACATACAAATATGCATAAGTCTATCTAAGTCACACAAGGCGCCCCTAACTATCATACATAGCTTCACATATCTCATTTCAAATTATTCCATCTTATCTCATTATGCTCATTTCATGTTCATCTCATCTCAACATATAATATCTCATCCATCATCTCATCTTGCATCATCATATAACATTTCATATCTTATTTAAAATTCACATAATTCTCAAGCAGAAACCAATAATAGATTCCCCGAGTTAAATCAAGTAAATCATTTCCCAAAGTTTTCCAAACTCTTAAATCTCAAGTTAAGTCAACTCATGTTCAAAACAATTTCTCAATTTATGTTATAGAAATCATACGGCATTTTTATTTCAACACCTCAAACCCTTTGAAAACCCTTTTAAATAATACAACCAATATTTATCTAAAATATCACCGATTAAATGCATTTATAAAACATAAAAACTCTAACCAACTTGCAATTCTATACCATTAAACTAATTCCGGCATAACTTACTTTATTTTAAAAATCATCATCTTAAAATCACCTTTACAAAACATTATATAATAACATTTCTCAAATAATATTACTTTTAAAACCATTTATAATATAATAATTTCAGAAATAACATATAATAATACTAATCTAATAAAAGCAATTATATAAAACTATATACTACATTTTATAACACACAACATATAACTATATAGCAATAACAAATAACAACTAACAAACCCCATCTATAACTCAGCAGCCCAAAAATAAAATAATAGCCCAACCTTTAACCTGATTTCAAGCCCAAACCCGAGCCCAATGTAAAGAAAAGTGGATTCGGATTACAAACCCCTCCCCCGGCTGAAAACCTATGTCAAATATGATATAACCCGAAGCAAATCCGGGTTAGGCCTAACCCGAGGCCCAACCTATGCTATCTCCTCCCTCAAAAGAACAGAACGTTGTTCTGAATGAGGAGACGACGGATAAGGAGGGGGGAACCTCCGGCCTCCGGCGGCCTTTCTGGCTCAGACTTTCCCATCTCGACCGACCATAAATTCTGACCATGACCTGAACAATCAATTTCAAACGCGGACACAGGGAAGGAGAAGAGAAGAGGAAGCTCACCGAGGCGGAGTTCTCGTCGAAAAAGGGCCATCGGGCTCGATACGGTGGCGTCGATGATGGAGGGAGTTCTAGAGGGCCTGGGAAGGGGGTAGGAGGGTTAAAGACCAATTTTTACAAGCATTTGCGTCAGAAATGAGAAGAAGGGACATACCGATGCCAAATCGGAAATTCAGGGGAGTAGAGAGGTGACGCGGCTCGGCGGCTTCGTCAGAGTTGCTGGACTCCGATGGGACTCCTGGTTGATTCTTCGATTGCTAGAGGTGGAAGGAGGTGTCAGAGGGCGACGGCGCAGCTGGAGCTCCTGTGGTGGTGGTGGGTTGCTAGCGGCGAAGTAGAGCAAGGAAAACGTGGTGGTGCTCGAGGAGGGAGGGGCTGGTTGTTGTCGGAAAACAGAGGACGCCGGGGCTCTTTAGAGGGCTGCAATGGTGGTGAATCGGTGATGGTGGAGGGCTGCAGCAGTGATGGTGGCTGGGTGTGGATTTACAACGAGACAAGGAAGGAGGAGGAAGGGGTTCTTCTGGGTTTGTTGGCATGTTGCAGAGGGCACAATAGGAGTGAGGGAGAAGACTTTTCCTCTGATTTCTGCAGAGGAGGAAAGGAGGAGGAAGGTTCTCCTCTGATGGATTTTGGTGGGATGAAGAGGGAGTGAGGCAAGTGGGGTTTTATAGAGCAAAAGAGCAAGCTGTGTGTGGGCAGGAGAAGGTTGGTGTGAGCTGAGGGGGACCTCAACGGGGGGGGGGGGGGGGGGAGAGAGAGAGAGAGAGAGAGAGGAAAAGAAATAGCAAATAAAAGATGTCCCTCACAATATCAATTTGAATTCCCCACGTTCGAACCCAAACCCGATCGCTAAAACGAATCCCGACACTATAAGATTTAAATCGAACTTTTAAATTATCATCGGAATTTAATTAATTTTTTCCAAACTCGGAGCTCGAAAGCGGAATCAATTTCAGTAAAAATCCAAATTCTAAAACGATGCCGGAAGGATTTAAAAATCAAAACTTGCGCTTGAGGAAGAGTTTTCTCCCACTTTTACAAATTGAATAAAATAATAATATATTTAATAATAATAATAATATAATATATAAAATATATTCAGTCTTTACATTCATCCACCTCTAAAAACAAGTCTCGTCCCCGAGACTAAAATCATTCTAAAGTAAGGGGATGAAGTTTGAAATTGGTGAGTACAAGGATCATGCCGTTGATCCCGTAAGCACCTCATAAGGGCCCATATGAGATTCTCACAGTATCCTCGACGTGATCAAGATACTCCCAATTGGTCTAAGCAAGTATGTGATATGGGCCCCTATCACATCCTTACCCCGACTTCTCGGTCATATCATAACTCAAAAGCATCATAACATATATACGGTTCTGAAGAGTTCAAAAGCGTTTGAAATGTAAAGATTGACCTCGAAATCTTGAAATTCTCGATAGCGGTTATTCTTTCAAAATCCAAGCTAGTCCTTTTCAAAACCGTTTCAAATCCTTCAAATCCATCATTAGTCAAACAATTTCACAACACAAGAGGTGAAATCATCCACCTCTAAGGGCTAATCCCATATTCTCTTCCTACGTTCCAGAATCAAATCAATCTATCAGTTTCAATTCAAGCAAGGTTCTCAAGCCACAAGAAATGCATAACCACATAAACCAACCAATCTCCAACCAACACATCATAAGGCAAGTCTCAAAGCACATACTAACATAGTGCCACAAGGTCTCATCAAGCATCTCCACATCTAACTAAAGGTCATAATACGCATCTCAACAACATACCAACAATCACATCAAACGTCTCGACATCACACCAGAAGTCATAAAAGTATCTCCTCGTCATAGAGTCAACGAACCAAACTCATTGTCAACACATCAACACAACAAGGTCATGCTATTAAGATTCAGCAAAAGGGGAAGGTCAAGCGGTATATCAATTATCGAATGTCAGCATAATCACTAGACATCATCTTAACTCATTATAATGCCATATAACAATCATTTAGCAACCATGCACCATCATCTCATATATACACGTTATATTCATGCTCCAAGTCATATTCATCATCTAACATACCTATAATCATGCTTGCCAACCATAGAATACGACATCATGGTTACTACCACATAATATAACATCATCCTCTCACACAATAACACATCATTATCTCACATATTATATCACAACACATCCTAACAACATCGCAAAGCATCAATATATCATGTTAACACTTGTCACTGCCAACTAGATTTCAATATTGCATATCAACATGTAATATCATTATGTATCAGATTCATCATGGTTGCTATCTATCATCATGCAAGCATATATTAATAAATCACAATATCAAGAAGATCCTCACATCACCACCAACCAAATAGAATGCAATCCCCGCTCGCTCGAGTCCAATTCCCAAATCGAAACCACCCTCATCTAGATTCACCTACATCAGCTCAAATAACATCTCCTAAAAGAAGTCCCAATTCTTTTCGATACTCCGATCTCGCCCCTCATTCCACAAAGCACTCTCACTAACAATCCACCTCTAAGAATCCAACCCCTATCTCTGATTTCACACTCGAGCACCCCTGCATACTATGTTCTCGATACTCACAAGAGTCATTCCCTACACTGCCCATACTACCTAAGACATCACAAGCATTATACCCTACTAACCACATTCCCTCTAGAAAAATTCCTAAATCAACACCTAGCCGACCTATCGCTAACCACATCCCCACCCGAGATTCACCTAGAAGCTCATCGGAAACCACCAAGCATTACCTCTTATAAATCCCAAACTCACTCGGTCCAACCTAACTACCTAAGCCAACACCCCTCTTCTGCAACTCTCCTCATACCACCATCAATCATTCTAATCGCTTAATTCCTTTCACCACTCTCCGACCACTCTACCAAGGGACATCACCCACATGTTCAAAGAGGAAGCAATTAGGGGAATCATCACATATATGGCCTATATCATATCAACTAGCATTTATAACAATACCATCATATATAACATAATCAAGTCAAGTTATCAAGTTCCACCATAACTCTATCTATTAAACAATTCAGGTTTCACTACATTCGCTATTCACATTTTATAGGCAAGGAATTTAATTCATGCTTAGTAACTCAGAGTAGCATCACATCAAGTCATCATGGCACATTAGAACTGTAAGGCATCGAATCATATATATCATCATAGACAATGGATAATCAAGCAATATTCATTATAAAGTCAGCACATCAATCATGTTAATTCCATCGTCAGGTCAGTGCAATATCGTAATCAACAAATTCGGGAAGGATTAGCAATTCAAACGGAGAACACTCCGGCTGGCAAGTCATACCGCACTCAGTAACCGAAACCCTCGAAGCGTGCTTCTTCTGCTAACATCGTCGATCCTGAGGCCCGTGGGTTATGGGCCCATGCTTCCGCTGCGCTGCTCTATCGCTATCTAACTTCCCATTCCCTTTCCATGCGGCCGCTCGCCCAATATATCGCGTAGGAGTCCAAGTTAGCAGAGATAGGGGAGTGACAAGGGCGGACAACCCAATGTTTCTTTTGGAGACAAAATGGACCAAAGCTAAAGGCGACAAGACTAGGGACAAGACTCCGACCCAGGAATAGCAACGATGCCCTTATGGAAGTCTATTAGGTTACAATTGTGACGAGTAAAGATGAATTCATCATGGAGCATATCAATCACACTAACCCACACTAACATGTACCTATCTCAAGGAGAAAAACATACGTATTCATTCAAAAGACACACTCGAATCCTACACGGATGCATGTGAGACGAGCTAGTAGTCTATTATTCCATGGAAGCAGATATGCCTAGCAACTTCAAGCAAGCTATGCGGAACCAACAATAATCATGTATGATTCGAAGTCATGCGGGATTTAATGAAGATAACGAGCATCATGTATATGAAAGAATGTACAAGCACGAACAAGTGAGGTCAAATATAGCATGGCGAGGTATATCATAACAACCAGACTAAGTGCCATACGAGAATACATAAGAGCGGCATAGTAATCATACAATGAGATACACTTAGGAAGCATAGGTCCTATATGATGTTAGCGATACATGATAAGGCATGGGCATAGTTAAGAGTGATTAAATGAGTTCAATATGATGTATATGAAAGCAAAAGGATCACCACAGAGTAAACAAGATAACATCACGGGCGATAGATTATAATCATGTTAGGAATGAACCGTCATATGGCACATAAAACGGTATAACAACTATCACATTATAGGACAAGCATGTTCACGTAATAGATCAAGTATGACAGGTCACCATTTCGCGAGTCATATTGGAAATCATAAGCCCTATAGGATACTAATAACACATATCGAACATGAATACAATCAAGGTAATTCGACTAGATTCATTCTAACATTTATGCGTCATGTGTATGCAAAATTATGATATAACATAGTGTGGGACCATGCGAGGTGTCAAGTCATACGTTCATGCAAGCACGAGAAGATATCATAAAGTAATAGAGGGATACCACCGAGCGAGAACATGTAAGCATGCTAGAATTAACCATCACGGAAAGCAAATCGATCTTTGAATTCAACATTAATCTAATCAGGATGAGTGAAACATGTTAAGAGAACAGAAAGAGGGAAGAGCCACACTATCAGGGACCTAGCTCAAGAGAGAATCAACAATAGTGTAGGCAAGGTAGAATTCGCATAAGTCACAGCCAAGGGCCCTACATGTTACTAATGGCTCAACCTAACATATGATACATACATGCACTTGATTGATTACTCGACATTAAGCAAGACTTCAATTCAATCACATTTCAATAATATAGAAGCATGGGAGGAAATGTAGTGAGGTATAGTGCAAGTCTAAGTAACATGGCAACATAACTAGAATACGGGGACATGAGTTCAAATCAATGTATACTGGGATGAAACATGTATTTATCAAGACTCATTTTATACCAACATATTCTCAATTTAGCACAATTAACACACAACAACATTAATTGCAGAATAATCAACAATATTTAGTCTGAGGAATACAAAATAGATGGTCATGCTATAGATTCTTGTCACAAAAGGAACGATAAGCATCGAGGCGTCATCGGCTAGCATGCCAAGGAGAACATCTTACGAGTCATTCATACGAGGAAGAGATGATCACACTATCATGTACCTAACTCAGGAGAAAGCAATAGCCATATAGATCCATATCATGTGGTTCATGCTTCTAACCAACCATTAATACGATCAATACAATAGGTCAAGTAGACATGCTATGACAACATATAATCATGATAGAAAGCAAGGCACAATAAGAGATCTGAGCAAGGTAACTAATCATATATGTAATGACATGAGTAGCTGTTCTCGAATGGTCAGTCGCAAGATACATGTCGGAGATCACAAAATAATGCTATGTCATGCAATTCAGAGAGACACCATTACAACCGGACAAAGATCCCTAAGGGAAACCATTGACTCCTCCCCACTGACTCATCACCCCCTTTCCCGAGGGACCCATTGATATCCCTAAGGGCACCCATTGACTTCTCCCAACTTACTCATCACCCCTCTTTCCCGTGGGACTCTGGTATGACTCTTTGTAGCAGGAAGACACTGGCTGATCGTCATAAGAATCGATAAATACAACCTCAGAAACACCTTACTCGTTAACTCGGAATTACATCAAGAGCCAACTTCCAATACTCTCCCAAGCAACCCTCATATTCAACCATGATTCCCGAAACAATGTATTTACCAACTCGATTTCCCGTGGAGGAGACCGATATTCAAGAGAAAGATGCGATAAGACCATCAAGGGGTTAACATAGTGGAAGGGGTTGTTCCACACAAGCTGGGCTTGATCATAAATAAAAAGAAGAAGGGTACTCCCGCTATCCCGTTTGCACAGATCATTCAATACACATTTCATAGTCAGGACCTACCAATCAAATCTTAAGCATAACAATCACTCAACATAGAATCAGTCAGTACCAATTATAATGATCTCCTTCGAGGGGAATCGTTCTCAGGCCAAATTGCACAACCTGGCTCTGATACCAACTTTGTAACGGCCCGGATATAAATACACGGGTTACGTTTCGAAGGTTGGTTACCTTCGTTCGGATCTTGCAATACGAGTACGGGTCGAGGTTTCAAACCTCAAAGGATCAGTATTTAAAGTGGGGATTTCGAACCCCAAAACAATCGAAGGGACACTGGGAACCCTTAAGCTGTCCTAAGACTATATCGCGGAAGTTCATTTTTGAAACTGGTGAAAGCGGAAGTAAAGTAAAACTTGCCACGGCGGAGCCTGGTCAAAACCGAAATCATAATCAAATAACACTTAAGCCAAATTAGCGGGTTAGTCCGGTTCTTCGCTTTCGCCCAGGAGGATCCCTCGCCATAGAAGCACAAAGCAGCAAAAGGGTGTGTACCTAAGTGATAGAGCATTATTAGTATTGCATAATAGATTGCATTTAGTATAGTTTGGGTGTAAATATTGCATATTTTAGTTGCATTTACATGATTACTTGTTGAGTTGGAAGATGCGGAATCTACACAACATTATGGTTTATTTCAGGAATCGTGATTCAAGGTGGAATGAATTTGAGGAGAGTTAAAGAACTAAAGGAATTGCATTATCAGCTACAGCAAATCACGTGGAGAGAAGCGGAAGAAATCGCTGGCCGCCCCGCGGCCCGAAGACTATCGAAGGACTTCGCTGATCGCCAGGCCGCCCCGTCGCCTGAGCCAGCCGCCCCGCGGCCTGTCCAGAAACGCCGATTCAGTTATTCAATTTAATTAGGGTTTTTAGTATTATTTTTGGCCGATCCTTTGTAGGCCTTTAAAAGACATTTTTAGGTTATTCTACTATTCACCTTATGCACTTTTGAGAATTTGTTGAGAGCATGTTGAGCATGAGCAACTAAACTCTCGAAGGTTTCGCCTACAGTTTGGATCTTGATTGTTGAATTGTGAGTTTCTTAATCTAGTTCTTATTCCTATTTGAATGTTTTGACTTCCTTGCGCTTAATTCTTTGAATGTGTTTTATTCTCGCTGGCCTAATCAACTAGTTAGAGTAGATTCATTCAATTGCTAGGGTTTTGTAGATTCCTCGTAGCGAACCTTAACCCAAGTAGAAATCATATCCCTTTAGGACTCGTAGGACTAATTGGATGTGTAGGAAGTTGAATATATGTTAAATATCGACTCGTAGCTTGATATTGCATATACCTTGGTTAATTCATAGTCTTAATGCTATCTCTAGGTTAAATCTTAACCGTGTTAGGGTTATTTAGAGATAAGGATTGCTAGGACTCGTAGGACTAGTAATTTACCTAAGATCTGGACAAGGACATTGATAGGAAAAGAAGAGAACTAGAGGCTGAAACAAGGATCAAATTCATCAATTAAAGTGACAAATTGTAGGTGAACCTAATTCTCTCTATTGCATTCTACAACCTCCTTTACCTTGTTTGCTTGTTTCCGCTTTGACAAAAGGCGGATCTTTTTCTCATCAAACTCTCTTTTATTGTCACTTGCGATTAAATTAATACTTGGAGTTAATAGATTTCCCTGTGGATCGACCTCTTTCTTACCACTTATACTAGTTGTGAGTTTGAGTATTCTTTGGCAGGAACAACGACAGGTTTTCCCCTTGTCACTAAGTCTATCCACGAAGTCAGGCCCAGAGACGCATGCGGGCCCTAAAGACCTCGCTGAGGACATATAATACGCATGTACCTAGAATAAAGGATGTTCTAATGCAGTACGGAATTTAAATCATACTATCATGCTCCTAGTTTATATAATATGCAGAAAAGAACTCTAAAGGAGCCCAAAGAATGCCAAGTGGCATATCCCTCTCCTACCTCTACACCCCTTCCCGTTAGTGTAGAGACTGGTCAGTTTGATGCTATAGCATATCATATCTCATCATAGCATATCATATATCATCATCATATCATATATCATCATCATATCATATATCATGCTCATGCCCGATGGTGCTGGGCTATCTCATCATCATGCTCTTATATCGACAATACTGACTCAGGGCACCCGATGAAGCTGGGCTACCCTATGACCCTAACAAAGACTCTAAGACTCACAGATAACAGTCGTTCTCTTTTCAAACGCATAAAGAATAGGGATACTCATTCATAAGTGCAATTCCTAAGCATGATACTACATGGCATGCTTTTATGCATATGCAACACCTACATATTATATGACACATTAGGCATGAGGTCCGGGTTACTGAGTAAGCTCCCGTAGGAAACTTACCTAGAGGCGCGCATAATCCAAGCAATCAACACCAATAATAAGCAATGTCCAATAGATCACAATCACCTAATAAACATACAAATATGCATAAGTCTATCTAAGTCACACAAGGCGCCCCTAACTATCATACATAGCTTCACATATCTCATTTCAAATTATTCCATCTTATCTCATTATGCTCATTTCATGTTCATCTCATCTCAACATATAATATCTCATCCATCATCTCATCTTGCATCATCATATAACATTTCATATCTTATTTAAAATTCACATAATTCTCAAGCAGAAACCAACAATAGATTCCCCGAGTTAAATCAAGTAAATCATTTCCCAAAGTTTTCCAAACTCTTAAATCTCAAGTTAAGTCAACTCATGTTCAAAACAATTTCTCAATTCATATTATAGAAATCATTCCGGCATTTTTATTTCAACACCTTAAACCCTTTGAAAACCCTTTTAAATAATACAACCAATATTTATCTAAAATATCACCGATTAAATCCATTTATAAAACATAAAAACTCTAACCAACTTGCAATTTTATACCATTAAACTAATTCCGGCATAGCTTACTTTATTTTAAAAATCATCATCTTAAAATCACCTTTACAAAACATCATATAATAACATTTCTCAAATAATATTACTTTTAAAACCATTTATAATATAATAATTTCAGAAATAACATATAATAATACTAATCTAATAAAAGCAATTATATAAAAATATATACTACATTTTATAACACACAACATATAACTATATAGCAATAACAAATAACAACTAACAAAACCCATCTATAACTCAGCAGCCCAAAAATAAAACAATAGCCCAACCCTTAACCCGATTTCAAGCCCAAACCCGAGCCCAATGAAAAGAAAAGTGGATCCGGATTACAAATCCCTCCCCCAGCTGAAAAACCATGTCAAATATGATATAACTCGAAGCAAACCCGGGTTAGGCCTAACCCGAGGCCCAACCTATGCTATCTCCTCCCTCAAAAGAACAGAACGCTGTTCTGAACGAGGAGACGACGGATAAGGAGGGGGGAACCTCCGGCCTCCGACGGCCTTTCTAGCTCAGACTTTCCCATCCCGACCATAAATTCCGACCATGACCTGAACAATAAATGTCAAACGCGGACACAGGGAAGGAGAAGAGAAGAAGAAGCTCACCGAGGCGGAGTTCTCGCCGGAAAAGGGTCGTCGGGCTCGATACGGTGGCGTCGATGACGGAGGGAGTTCTGGAGGGCCTGGGAAGGGGGTAGAAGGGTTAAAGACCAATTTTTACAAGAATTTGCGTCAGAAACGAGAAGAAGGGACATACCGATGCCAAATCGGAAATTCAGGGGAGTAGAGAGGTGACGCGGCTCGGCGGCTTCGTCGAAGTGGCTGGACTCCGATGGGACTCCTGGTTGCTTCTTCGATTGCTGGAGGTGGAAAGAGGTGCTCAGAGGGCGACGGCGCAGCTGGAGCTCCTGTGGTGGTGGTGGGTTGCTAGCGGTGAGGCAAAGCAAGGAAAACGTGGTGGTGCTCGAGGAGGGAGGGGCTGGTTGTTGTCGGAAAACAAAGGACGCCGGGGCTCTTTAGAGGGCTGCAATGGTGGTGAATCGGTGATGGTGGAGGGCTGCAGCAGTGATGGTGGCTGGGTGTGGGGTTACAACGAGACAAGGAAGGAGGAGGAAGGGGTTCTTCTGGGTTTGCTGGCCTGTTGCAAAGGGCACAACAGGAGTGAGGGAGAGGACTTTTCCTCTGATTTCTGCAGAGGAGGAAAGGAGGAGGAAGGTGCTCCTCTGATGGATTTTGGTGGGATGAAGAGGGAGTGAGGCAAGTGGGGTTTTATAGAGCAAAAGAGCAAGTTGTGTGTGTGGGCAGGAGAAGGTTGGTGTGAGCTGGGGGGGACCTCAACGGGGGGGGGGAGAGAGAGAGAGAGAATAAGGAAAAAGGAAAAGAAATAGGAAATAAAAGATGTCCCCCACAATATCAATTTGAATTCCCGACGTTCGAACCCGATCGCTAAAACGAATCCCGACACTATAAGATTTAAATTGAACTTTTAAATTATTATCGAAATTTAATTAATTTTTTCCAAACTCGGAGCTCGAAAGCAGAATCAATTTCCGTAAAAATCCAAATTCTAAAACGATGCCGGAAGGATTTAAAAATCAAAACTTGCGCTTGAGGACGAGTTTTCTCCCACTTAAATAATAATAATATAATATATAAAATATATTCGGTCTTTACAGCAGTGGCGGCCGTCGAAAGTGGAGGAGCAGGGGTGTCCGTCGAAGGTGGAGGAGATCTGGAGAGGGCGATGCGGCGAGGAGATCTGGAGAGGGTGATGGCGTCGAAGGTGAACTGGAGAAAACGATGGCAACGATGGTGACAGCCGTCGAAGGTGGAGGAGATCTGGAGAGCCCGGTGTGGGGGATAAGTAGAGGAGTATCGACGCCGTCGAAGGTGGAGGAGTAGCGGTGGAGGACCACCGGCGGGGGTCGAAATGTGGTGGTAGCGACCAAGACGGGAAACGGTGGTGTTGAGTTTGGGAGGTGGAAAGTGGGAATGGATGATTCCTCTCCTTTTGGTGAGGAATGAAAAGGGGTAGAAATTGGGGATGAAAGGATTACTGGTAATCAATTTAATTCCCTGTTTTGTTCTACCAAACACTAAAACCCGTAATCATCTATTCCGATTACCGATTTTTCATTCCCGGGAATCGATACGAAACAGGCCCTTATGCATTATATTTGTTAATCCTAGTGTGACTGAAGTTCGAATGGGGATCAAATGATCAATGTTGCTATGAAAATATAAGTGTACGTATTATTATGGGTAAATTCAAGTGAGATAAAAAGAAACTATGTTACAAAAATTTTATCACAAGTTTCATCGATATCAATTAGTTAGAGAGAATCTCCATAAACATTTCAAATTTGAGTGAGATAAGTGTCGTTTGATATAATTATTATCTAGATGCTATCTTTTGAAAGTCTTATCCATAGTAACGAACGGAAACATCTCCAGGACCTAGTATGTCCCATCTCTTCCTGTTCTCGGGCTTCTCACTCAACTAACATTGAGTAATATGAACCAAATTCAACCGATGCTTGAACTTGTCTGCAGTGACTGATTTGGTAAACATATCAGCAACATTCTGAGAGGTGTGAACTTTCTATAAGATGATCTCATTGGACGCTACAAACTCCCTGATCTTGTGAAATCTTACATGAATGTGTTTTGTTCGAGCATGATATACTTGGTTCTTAGCCAGATATATAGCCCTCTAACTATCACATTATGTCTCAACTCCACCTTACTCAACACTTAGTTCCTTCATAATGTATTTGACCCATAGTGCCTCATTGGCTGCCTCTGCTAAAGCCATGTATTCTGCCACAGTAGTAGAAAGGGCTACCATAGACTGCAAAATAGATCTCCAATAAATAGCCCCCCCGGCAAGAGTAAAGAAATACCCCATAGTGGACCTCCGATTTTCAAGATCACCAGCATAGTCTGAATCAACATACCTTTTTTTTTTACTGAAAGACCACCCTTCTTGCCACCAAACATGATCCCATGGTCAACAGTACCCCTCAAATACCTAAGAATCCACTTGCATGCATTCTAGTGCTCCCTCTAAGGATTAGACATGTACTTGCTGACTTTGCTAACAGCTTGGGCCAAATCAGGTCTTAAGCACACCATAACATACATCAAACTCTTTAGACATATCTCTAATTTCTTCATCGAACTTGGAACACTGAGTGGAAGAGAGTTTGAAGTGGTTCGCCAAAGGAGTGCTAACAGGTTTGCATTTTGTCATGTCAAATCTATCAAGCACTTTCTCAATATAATTATTTTAAGATAGCCATAATCTCCTAGAATTTCCATCTCTGCGAATTTCCATGCCAATGATCTTCTTTGTAGCGACAAGATCCTTTATAGTTTATATCAAATTCCTTTCCCATTAAGGCCTTAACCTCAACAATATCATCAATGTTCTTCCAACAATGAACATATCATTATAGCAGGAAAAACAATTGAGAGCCATCATCAAGATATTTCACATAAACGCAACAATCACTCACATCTCTAGTGGCCAATTCGAAGCATATAAAAGTCAAACTTCTTGTATCATTGCCTAGGAGCCTGCTTCAACCCACATAATGACTTTCTCAAACTGCATAAAAGCTGCTCCTTTCCAAGCTGGACAAAACCCTGTGGTTGCTCCATGTCAATCTCTTCCTCTAAATCACCACGAAGGAAGGCAATCTTCATATCCATTTGCTCAAGATGTAAATCCCAATTAACTACTAGTGCCAACACCAATCTAATATAAGTGTGTTGGACCAAAAGGGAAAATATTTCATCATAATCCATTCATTTCATATGTGAGTAGCCCTTTGGCCTTTGCTAATAAGCATGCCTTGTACCTCACCCTTTCTTTGTGTGAGACACCTTGTTTCTTCTTGAACACCCATTTGCACCCTATAGCCTTCTTCTATGTCGGAAGATTAACTAGCTTCCATGTCTTATTCATATTGAGAGACTCCATCTCTTCTGCCATAGCACATACACATCCTTCTTTCTCCTTGAAGAACAGAGTAGGAGATATAAATAGGAATACTCTAGAAGGGGGGAGGGGGGGTGAATCGGGTATGGAAACTTTTTGCAAACTTATTGCAGATGAAACTTTAAGGCCTTGAAATGGATCTCAAAGTCTTGGTCCGGATGTCAAGGTCGTGAAATGGAACTCAAGATCTTGACCAATCTCAAAAACCTGTTCAGCTGCATGAAAATAAAATGTTAATAGAAAATACAGAATTTAAAGGCACAAAAAACACACGATATGTTTACGAAGTTCGACTCTAAACCAGCCTACGTCTCTGCCTAGGGTTTCCCAACTCTTAGGGTTTAAACCACTATTATTTTACATCACTTGAGTCCTAGATACAACCTAGAAGAACTTCCTCTCTTTTAACAACTTGTAGCCTAACCCACTACAATCTAGTCAACTCACAACCCAGTGAAACAATAGTCCCTTTTACACCGAAGTGTGGATACGTTTGAGTAGGCGAATACTCTTAGTATAACAGGGATTGACTTATCCTATATCGCTCTTGTGCTTTCTTCTCTCAACTTAAGGTAAAGCAATTATAACGAGTAAGGGAAAGAAAACAAATGAACAACTAGAAAACAGTTGAGTGCAATGAAGATCGCTTTGCTTCCCGATTGAATGCTCAAGAGTTGTGTCTTTTAGGCTTGTAAAGTGTTTCCTTATATACAAATGATCCTTGAACTTGTAGTCGTTTGAACCTCTTTAGGTTTGGCTCGAATTCTGGATAGTTTCAATTTGAATGAAGCTCCTCGAAATCTGATAGTTTGTTGAGATCAAATCTTCAAGATTTATCTATCCAATTTGTTTGGAGATTTAAATTCTTCCTGCAGCAAATCTTAACTGAAAACAATATCTAACAAATACATATAGTAGATAAATCCGAATATAACCACTGTTAATCCCCAATAAAATCGATTGCTAAAATCTCAACAAACCTGCACTTAATTTCGAAAGATTTAAAACAAACTTTAAATATGTCAATTTGATATTTGTATTCATACTTCCTTATGGTCTTTGTCTTTCATCATACCTACAAGAATTATATTATAACTTATATGATGTCATCAAGGTGGAGTTATCACTCCTTACTTTGAATAGCCTCTTTGAAAGTTAGATGGATCATTTTCGCCAATAACAAGAGCATAGTTAACCATCTCATCGAATCCATATTCGACTGGAGGTCGTGTCACACGCTTGGTTCTTTCGGAAACAAGACTCTCCATTTTGGCGTTGTTGCCCACTTCCTGCCAATATAAGAGCATTAATGTCAATATCTTCACCAAGCTCCACCTCCATTGTCTTAGGATCAGTCTCTATAACCACAGACCTCTCAACTTCTTTGACTTTTTTAAGCATATACTGCTCATCAAATACAACATCTCGACTGATCACTCATTTCTTAGAAACAAGGTCCCAAAACTTGAAACCCTTTACACATTTCTCATAGCCCAAAAAGATGCATTTCTTAAACTTTGCATCTAGTTTCGTTCTCTCATCACTTGAAATCAACACATATGCAGGAGTACCAAAGTTTGACGTATCTAAATTTAAACCAGTCCGTACCTCCTCAAAGACCTTCCCTTCTAGAGAAAGCCATGGTAATCTATTGATCAGATAGACCCCCATGCTCACTACTTCTGCCCAGAAGCTCTTTGCAAACCCTGCTTGCAACCTTATGCAACGAGCCTTCTCTATAATTGAATTGTTCATCCTCTATGAAATACCATTCTGTTGTGGTGTATTTCGGATTGTAAAGTGCCTCTGAATGCCATGCTCTTTATAGAAATGTTGAAACTTTATGTCAGTGTATTCTGTGGCATTATCTGATCTCAAATACTTCACCTTCCTCCCTGTCCAGTTCTCAACCTCTGCCTTTCACACCTTGAACTTGTCGTAGACCTTAGATTTGTGTTTCATGAACTATACCCAGACCTTTATTGAATAATCATCAATAAAGGTAACAAATGTTTGGATCCTTCTAATGACTCTACTTGAGTTGACCCCTGCACATCAGAATGCACGTAGTCAAGCAGGCTACTTCTATTGTGTTTACCTGCCTTGAACGATACTTTAAGACTTTTTTTTCCAACATACAAAACTTGCAAAAATCCATCTTACAACTCTTTACACCGGCCAGAAGACCTCGTTTGTGAAGCTCAGTCATGCCATCTTTGCATATGTGGCCAAGGCACATGTGCCACAAAGTTATATTATCAAACTCTACAATTGCAGCTCCACCTACAACTGTACTCCCCTAACAAGAGATAGATTCTAGAAATACGTTTTCCCCTCATCACAGACTTCTTTGCTCACCTTCAAACCATCATTTTTCGTCTTGTAACGGAACGCATTTGTATGTAATGTACCCAAGGAAATCAAATTCTTCTTGAGCTCTAGAACATGGCGTACATCAGTCAATATCCGGACTACATCATTATGCATCATGAGTTTGATCTGTACGATTCCTATAACATTACACGATTTGTCATCTTATAATCGAACAAAACCAAAACTTGTTATATGCATAGTTTTATATCGTTAAGCGCATGGTAGTTTCACCGATTTCCAATGTTGATGATTTTCTTTTGCTTAAAAATAGCATATTGACACAGACTTTCCATGTTGGCAAAATATCTGTCGATTTTGTCGACACAGGAAGCCAATGTCGGCACACTACTTTTAGACAAAAATAATTTATCAACACCAAAAGTTGGTTAATGGACATTCGTTTGAATAAAAATTGGCCTTGTGTATAGTAGCTCTCATTGTTTATACTTGTTTGATCTTTTATTTTAATTCATTTATTAGGTTAAAAACCTTCCCTTTTTTAAAAAAATCCAAGAAAAGTAATTAGATTCGACTCCCTTCTATTCACAATCCAATCTAGAACATTCATATAGATGCGAACTTGCAATTTTGCGTCTAAGTCAAATTTAGCATTATATTTCAGTTGAATCAATCTATTCACAACACTATTCATTTATATGAATACATAACGAAAAAAGATCAATAAAAATTTTAACGGGTCGAGTCAAGTGTTAGAGGATCTGATATACTCCCTCTGTTTCAAAATAAAAATTGTTTGACTTTTTTGCATATATTTTAAGGAGGTAAAACTTATATAAAATATTATTTCTTTAATGAATTTATTTTGATAAGTTTATACTTATGACTAACAAGTATTAAATTATTAAAAAAAATAATATTTTATAGTTTTTTTACCTCTTCAAAAAGCGTGCAGAAAAAGACAAATGACATTTATTTTGGAACCGAGGGAGTAAACATTTTCATCTCCCATAAGCCATTTCAAAAGCCTTCCTTTACTCGTAGTGAAGATTACGAAGTGAGATCGGGTTACCCGATCCCAAGAATATGAATATGGGTTTTATCATTTTTCTTTACCCCGTAACCCGAATTCCCGAAATGACCTCACCCGTTCACCCAAAATGGCCCGACCCGATACGACCCGCCCGTACACTCGTGTTCTCCGCTCTCAGAAATCATATCGATCATTTTTATTTTGGTAAAGAAATTATATCGATCATAAATGTGATTTTCTTCGGACCCAACCGACCAATTTCAGTGCTTTTCTCAGGATCCCAAGTTCCTCTCTCGGGCCTCCGATTCCTCTCTTCCTTCGAGCTGCTTCCTCAGCTATTCCGATCCTGATTTTTGGTAAGTTGGATGCAGTCATCGATTGTTCTTGCACCGTTACTTTCTGATTTTTCTTTTTTTTTTTTGGCAGTGTGTGATTCTATCTTCGTTTCTCGTTGCTAATTAATCTGTGTACGCTTAATCGAATTGCACACCAACCCTATAGATCGGTTTGAATCGAATTTAGCTTCTTGCGGGTCAAATATGGGGGAATTGATTTTGCGGTGGGTTAGGGTTTCAAAACAGTTGTGTAGGAGATGTAGGAGGAGGATTGGGAACTGCCCCTTGCTATTGTAAGTGTGTGATCTAATCTTGCATATTCTTGCAACAGATTTGAGGATTCCTTTTAGGTTTGATTTGGTTTGATACAATGATACTTCCCTTGCTTGGGACTAAGAAAATCTGCTGATTGATGATAGGTTTATTAACTAGGGTTTTCAGTGATTCCTCTCAGGTGTTGTTATTTCCTAACTAGTATATATTTCTGTGATACTCATGAGTTCTCCATCACAACTTGTGACATGATATTTGATGGTTTGAGATTTTGATGCAAAGCTAGTTGCTGAGTACTTTCATTGCATTTTGCTTGGCATTATCTGCATGTGTTTTATGATGTTGAAACTTGATGATAGTTGTTGGGATGATTTTCGTCGTTGACATTTTAGCAATTTATAGGGGTTCATAGACGAAAGCAATGAGGAACAATTCAAAGAGCGGCTGCAAAGTTGCATCACACCACCTTATAAAAGATAAGGCAAAGAACCGAGTTGAAGATCTTCAACTAATGCTCAATGATATTCAATTGGCAAGGAGGGAGAGTCGTGGAGGTGATGTTGCTCTTCTGGAGGAGCAAGTGCACCAAATGCTTAAAGAATGGAAAGCTGAGCTTAATGAACCAACACCAGCTTCTTCACTCCAAGTTTGTACCATAATTACCTTAGAATCAAAATATATCTCATGCATAATCAAACAGAAAATTTAAGTAATGTTTAACTCATGATGCAGGCGGACAGTCTTGGATCATTTTCTGCTGATCTTGGTCGTCTCTTGAGGGAAATAGAAGAAGAAGATGATGCAATTAGTCCATTGAAAAACGGGCCTGAAATACATACGACAAAAGCTGGAGAGACTGCTGTGTTTAAAGAGGTACTCTCTTCAATCCATTATTGTTATATTTCTCATCCTCGGAGGCTTCATATCTTTCATCCATCAAAAGCATTATTTGTCTAAACCATTTGTTTTCTACTCTGGAGTAACTCCTGAGACTTGCTTTTCTGTGATATGTCTGCAGGCTGTTCACTTTAACTGTATACCAGGGAATGATGAGTTTCAAGGATTTCAGCAATTCAATGATTCTGCATCGCAGTTCCATAATTCAACTTTCATCCATAGTGAAACTGTTAACATGGAAGCTTCACTTTTTCATCATAATCCAACATCTCTCTTGGACACTTCAAATTTCCACCAGACATCAGATAACAACCTGGAAATATCAGCTAATGCAGATTTCTTCCAATTCCGTGAAAACGAGATTTATATTTGTCCTAGTAATGTGGAGCAGTTTGGAGTAGATGGATTCACTGATGTCTCTGGGATGAATGTCAGCCCTTCACCGTCTGCCTTCCTTGGACCAAAATGTGCACTTTGGGATTGCCCAAGGCCTGTTCAAGGATCTGATTGGTGCCAGCACTATTGCAGTACATTTCATGGCACATTGGCAGCAAAAGAAGGCCCCCCTGGAATGGCTCCTATCTTAAGGCCTGGAGGCATAGGTTTGAAGGATGGTCCTCTTTTTGCTTCTCTCAGAGCCAAGATAGAGGGAAAAGATGTAGGTATTCCTGACTGTGAGGGTGCTGCAACCTCTAGAAGTCCATGGAATGCTCCTGGTATGGCCTTCGTTTTACTAAAATTTATTTTGTTTTATGTTATTCCTTTATTTTCCTTTGCTGTCAATCATTCTTTTCTGTCATGATATTGCTCTATATTAAATTGTAGATTCCTTTTTTAGCATACCGTGGTTTCATACTTCATCTGATATTGGGAAGTTGATTTTATTTTGTCTCAGCTACTTATTAGATGAAGTTTGAAGCTATTGTTTCGTTTTATGTGTTCTCCTTTATTCATTTTAATCTTCATATCTTGCAGAGCTTTTTGATATTTCTTTCGTAGAAGGGGAAACGATAAGGGAATGGCTCTTTTTCGATAAACCACGTAGAGCATTTGAATGTGGGAACAGAAAGCAAAGATCTTTGCCTGATTACAATGGGCGGGGCTGGCATGAGTCAAGGAAGCAGGTTTTGAAAGAATTTGGAGGGTGGAAGAGGTCCTACTACATGGATCCCCAGCCACTTAACAACTATCACTGGCATTTGTTTGAATATGAGATTGAGAACTACAACGGATGTGCACTGTACAGACTAGAACTTAAGCTCGTTGATGGAAAGAAGAGTCCTAAGGGGAGAGTGATGAAGGATTCACTTGCAGACCTCCAAAAGCGGATGGGAAGGCTAACCGCTGATGCCCCAACTGATGAGAAGAAGTTGACTGGGAAGGGCAAGGCCAAGGGAAATATAAAACCTGAACTTGGAAGTGCTCTTCACCCTTCTGCCGTTACTGTTTCAAGCAGTGCTGATCTTCAAGTCTCCAGTACCACTCCTGAAAGCCAACTTACTGCAAGTTCAACAGAATGTTTTGACAAATAGTATGGCTGGTTGAACTCAGAAAAGACGCAATGCCCGTGTCTTCTTGCCCCTTTACGTCTTCGTATTTTTGTATATGTCCCTTTTGAATGCATGCTTCATACATCCTTTTCCTCCATCAGTTTACTCTCAATCCAGCTCAACTGACACATAATGAGAAGCATTCTCATGGCATTTATTCCCTAGTACATTCTACCTGTTTAATCACTTGGCAACAGTGGAGGTATCAAATCTGAGCACTTAGATTGTGCAGACGAAGGCTGTGAAGTCAAAGGCAAAGTCGTCTTGTTATGAAGATGAGGCCTATGAAGTCTTTTAAATCTGTTGTGTTTTGTTGTCAAGACAGATACATATGCATAGGAGAGGTAATCTGACCTGGTATCCATGTATAGAGTATATTTTCCTCCTCTAAGAGTTTTCGAGTATGTTATGCTTGTTTTGAGTTACAGCTGAACAGAACGCAGCGTTCTTGACATCTTGTCATCTATATGTAAGAGTGTAAGACTATAAGTCAAGAGGTCCTCAGTCCTCACTGATGTGGACATCGAACATAGTGTGCAATTACATGGGGTTGGAAACGGTTATGGGCTTGCTGTGTTCTTGCAAAGACATCCCACTAGAAGTGGGAGATGCGAGGCGGCGGAAAATGGTCGTATTCATTGTCCGCAGTGCGCAATTGTATGGTATTGGAAGCGGCTTTGGGTTTGCCATGCTCAGCAAGGCTACTTCCTAAAATGCTTAAAGACCGAATCTGCTCAAGACAATCTGTAAACTGGGTCTGTTCAAGTTCGGATCAATTGGGTCTTGGGTTAATAAGGTTGATCTGGGTTGAGTCTTTGTCCAGGTTCAGATCCGATCCATTGGGTTGAGCCTTCCTAAAATGCTTAAAGACCGAATCTGCTCAAGACAATCTGTAAACTGGGTCTGTTCAAGTTCGGATCAATTGGGTCTTGGGTTAATTAGGTTGATCTGGGTTGAGTCTTTGTCCAGGTTCAGATCCGATCCATTGGGTTGGTCAGTGGCGCGACGCACTGGATCCTACTTTGACCAATGGATCGGGTTGACCCTAAGAATTACAAAGGCATAGCCCTTTCAAAATTCTGATGATTTTGAATGAAGGCAGAACTCAGTCAATGCCTCTAGTCGTTCTGTAACTCCTCGTGTACTCACTACTCATGGACCGAACTGAATGCTTAGGCGAATAGGGAGAATCAGGGTGGCGAAGTGTTCATATTCGCCTCAAAGGAGACTGGTTCATAGGAGCAATAACGAAGAAGATGGCATATATGAGAAATTACAAAGTAATGTATACTACAAAGTACAAACTGCAACTATATAGATGTAACAATGTATATGACTGGTTCATGAAGGATACAGGTGCAAAGACTAATAAAAGGAGCATCAAATTTGGTTAAAACTACAGTTTTTTTTTTCCTGGAACTAGGGCTTACCTTAATTGAACTTCCACTTCACAATTTCGAAAGAAAACTTCAACAGGTGATTCCTGGAAGATTTATGGAGTGTACCAAACTAAAACTCAAAGGTCCAAGTTGTAATCGTATTCTTTTACATCGGCTTCTGGGATGCAAATACCGTGATAGTTGAGGCTCGAAACAGAAGATACCAGTATGCTTCTTTACTGTGCACTAAGCGGAGCAGCATCCGGAATTCTTCACAGCAGAAACGTCGTCTTTCCCACCGACGTTGATGGTCTGCCCCTTTGGCACGTTTGCAGGGTCATCATTCCCAGCTTCAAGAGCCCTTTTGCAAACTCCCCGATATATCTGGGTGAGGGCCTCCGTGAAAGCGTTTTCGACGTTGAGAGACTCGAGAGCAGAGGTCTCCATGAAGAAGGTGCTCTCTCTCTCAGCAAACGATGTGGCATCCTCGGTTGAGACTGCTCGCAGGTGGCGGAGGTCAGCCTTGTTTCCCACAAGCATGATCACGATGCTGGAGTCAGTGTGATCTCGGAGTTCCTTCAACCATCTCTCTACGTTCTCAAATGTCACATGGCGTGTGACATCGTAGACAAGCAACGCGCCTACAGCTCCTCGGTAGTATGCACTTGTGATTGCACGATATCTAGAGAAAAGATTATGAAGATAGCACAAAGTCAGACACTAAAGTAAAATTATCAGTAGAAAGTAAAGAAGCAGTCATTAACTTATGATTGGCACGATCAAATTCACACGAAGGCCCATTAAACTACTGGATGGATAAGTGCATCAGAAACCCATTTTCCCACTCGGACAAAATAATACAAAAATTACATCCTAGGCTAACTAATGCGAATGTCCACTGTTGAATCTAACTGAAATATTTGAAGCTTTGAAACCAAAAAACCCTGATCTCAGCTTGTACACAAACAAACTATTGATCATGTAATGTGACTTTTTGTGATTTCAGAACAATCAATAATCGGAACCAGGATTACAAACATAAGATATAAGAATTCCACTCCTTTGTAGACAGCTAATTATTTGCAATACAGATTTAATCAGATATAAGAATTCCATGGTCTCGGAAAGAAAACCATGAAACACCTCACAGTGGAAGATAGAACCCACTGAGTACAAGTTCCATGGTTTCTCCTTAGCTGGAATTGTATCAGCCGAGTTGCTCAAAATCAATAACAAAAGTACCTATCTTTCTGCATAAGTAAGCAAACTCAAGCATGAGAGGACAAGACTCAGCAAACAACACTGTTTGTCAACACCGCTTTCTGCATCAGCAAGCAAACTCATATGAACAATGAACTATGCTAACCCTCATTCATGTAATTCATCAGCAAGCAAACTCATATCGAAGAATTTTTTTTAAAAAAATTTTGCTGATTTGATTGGAGAATCTAGAACTGGGTTTGAAACATCCCACCATTAACTAGTGTTGCACATAAGTTGTTCTCCAAAATCATTCCTCAATTTGACTTTGCCTCATTAATAGCCAACCTCAACTTGTGAACCAAACCTAACCTAATTCAAAGTACGCAAACAAAACCCAACTACGCAAACGAAACCTAGGGCATGGAATAGGAATTCCAATCGGCTCCAGATTGAAATACACACGGAACTAACTATTCAATTCCAAATAACAAAATCAATGCTACTGTGGTAACACAGGACAGAAATTAGGGTCGAAAAGATACCTTTCTTGGCCGGCGGTGTCCCAAATTTGAGCTTTGACGACCTTATCATCTACTTGAATGCTACGAGTGGCGAATTCGACGCCGATGGTGGACTTGGACTCGAGGTTGAACTCGTTGCGAGTGAATCGGGAGAGGAGGTTGGATTTTCCGACGCCGGAGTCGCCGATGAGCACCAACTTGAACAGGTAATCGTAATCATCGTCTGCTCTGGATCCCATCCTTGATTTGTAATTCCAACAAGCTGAACTTGTTCCGGCAAGAAAGGCAAATGAACTCCTCGGATCTGAGAGTAGAGGAGATCGATTGGGGAAGTCAGCGGAATTCGGTAAGCTGAAAAACACACTGAATCACAGAGAGAGTGCCGAGTGGGGTTCCGCTGTTTATCAGGCTGGATACGCGGTGGAGGGAGGGAGATGAGATTTTGAGATCTGAATATCTCACACACCTTATTTCTTTACCTACGGTACGGAGTATTTATTTTATACAGTACTACGTAGGTAAGAGTATCTCCCCAACACATTTAAAAATATCTCTAAAATACAGTAGTACTCCGTATTAAATAGAAAAATCTCTAAAAAATTTAGGCTAAAAAATTTACGCTTTAACTCAACAGTTTCACTATTATACATATTTTACATTTATTATATGTTATAATAAATACAAAATTTTATAATATAATAAAGGTATTTACTTGTATAGTTCTCGTACCTTGTACGATATTTATCCCATAAAATAAATAAATTAGATTATTTATTATTATAATTCTTTTGTTGAAAATATAAATGTCTTATTTTATTATTTTTCATTTACTAATCATAATCATGTATGATTTTTAAGGATGATAAAAACTTTATAAAATAAATAGATTCGATTATTTATCATTATAATTCTTTTTTTGAAAATATAAATGTATTTGTTTTGTTATTTGTCATTCACTAATCATTTATGCTTTTTAAGGATGATAAAAATTTATAAAATAAATAAATTCAATTATTTATCGTTATAATTCTTTTGTTGAAAATATAAATGTCTTCGTTTTATTATTTGTCATTTACTAATCATATATGCTTTTTAAGGTTGATTGGGAGATCTGCAGAACTATTGAGAAGATCAATCTGCTGAAAGGAAGCTTTGATAAAATTGAATTTCGACATTGCTTCAGATAATCGAATGCAACAACTTATTATATTGCTAAGACTAGAGGTGGTTCTAATTTGTCAACTCTCCCCTAGTATGGGGACCTAATTAACACCATCCTTAGGAATGATCATGAATGAAACCTGTTGTAGCAGGACATTCTAATTCTTGCCTACTGTAAAAAAAAAAGATGATAAAAACTTTATAAAATATCATTTTTTTATAACTTCATCCTATATAATATTTATAATATATATTAAATTATATAACTAAGCTTTATATTTTGAATCCCATTTTAGTTTCATACTATATAATATTTATAATTTCAATTAAGCTTTATATTTTAAATCCTATTTTAATCTCATTTATGACTAGAGTGGTTGGCATGGCCGCATGGGGTTTGATGAAAAAAAAAATTCCCATTTTAGTTTCATACTATATAATATTTATAATTTCAATTAAGCTTTATATTTTGAATCCCATTTTAATCTCATTTATAACTTTAGTAGTTGGCATGGGGTTTGAATGTTTGATGAAAATTTTTTTTTAGAGGTTTCTCTCTTTCTTTAGATATAGAGAATTTTTTACTCTCCCTCCTCAATTCTTTACTTTACAAAACAATATAGAGAAGCGGTTGGATCCTAAAACCCATCTTTTCTCTAAATTTTTCATTTTTCCCTATTTTACAACTTTTGTCGGAGATCCTCTAAAGGTGTGTTTGGATTACAAAATAGATGTATTATAATGCAACTATTGTATTTAATTATTTTGTTTTATGCTAGTGTTTAGTTACACTACTCTCTTCGCTCAGCAAAATTAAAATATGTCATTTACTATTTAAATATATTTTTAAAATAATAAAAACTATATCAAATATCTATTTTTTTATAATTTTTCAAAATAATTTCGTAGTTACTGTTAATTTTTTTAATAAAAATGGATATTTTATAAATTAAATAGCGTTGCCAACATCCAAGCCAACTATAATTGCAAGAAGAGGGTATGCGACAGAAATGCTGACTTCGCCATGACATGGAGAAGCAGAATTGAAAGTGAAATTGGAGAAGAAGAGATGAAGCAAATTGAAGAATCGAAAGGGATTAGATTCAACATCAAGAAGATGGTATGTGTCGACAAAATCAAGAAATATCAAAGATTTCTAAATGGTCGACAATTGATCCTAATGTAATTTAGGAGGAGGAGAAAGAACAATTAAAAAAAATTGAGAGGAAAAAGAAAATTAAAACAAATGAAAGAGAACAGAACACAATTGGTTGAAAGAACCACACACCATGTGCCTCAGCCCAATTAATAGACTAGGCTCATATGTTCTACACGCAACACTCAGATGCACAACTGTTTATATATATATATATATATATATATATATATATATATATATATATATATATATATATATATATATATATATATATATATATATATATATATATATATATATATAGGGTGGTTCCCTTGTACACACCCCTTAATAGTGTATCTATTGTACAACTCTAGGCCGCTAATTGGTAGGAGATGGAAGGCTAGGATTAAAAGGGATTTTTGGTTTTTTCTTTTTAATATAGTGGGACCCACATGACATAACCAAAAACACCCCTTTCATTTGGTGCGTGTCTCCACCCTCCATCATTTCTTTTTTTTTCTTATTTTTTTTTAATATCTAAAATATTTGTGACAAAAATGCTTTTTTTTCGGAGAAAAGTTGGTAGAATATACCTTTTTAAGAAGTTGATTAAGTAATTATGCCCTAAAAAATAAAAATTGGCCGTGCTGTTCCAATCCAAAATACAACAAGCCGCTTTGTACCCGACCCTGTTCACTCATCTTCGTCCTTCCCCAGATCTCGTGAGGCTTCATCCATGGCCGAAAGACGCTTCTCCTCCTCTTCTCCTTCACCACCACCACCACCACCACCACTTCTCCTCCTCTTCCCTCCGACGATTTGCTCTCGCGTGCTCCACCAAGAAGACGGAAGAGGCCAGAAGGAGATCTCAGATCTGCGCCGAGACGGAAGAGACGGAAGGAGATCTCTCGCGTGCTCCTCTTCCCTCCGACGATCTGCTCTCGGTTTCGTCTGGCTCCCTCAAGCCCATCGGTTGGGGGTTAGGTCGAGATGACGGAAGAGACGGAAGGAGATCTGCTCTCCATCGCTGCCGTCACTTCCTCGCTCACCGCCGTCCGGTATGTTTCTCTTCCTTCGATTTCTTCCCTCATTCACCCACTCTCAAAGCATCTACTATCCCGAGCGCCTTTGCTTTTCCCTTTGATTTCCTGGATCTATCCTAAATTGTCTTGATTTGGATTCTGTAGATTGTGGCTTTGGCAAATTTGTTGCCAGCGAATGACGCCGTGGACGAGCTGGTTCTGATTTCTTTCTTTAAGGTTCAGAGTCCCCGACTTTCAGGTTTCACTTCCTGATTTTCTCATTCCTTTCGTTTCCCCCTTTTTTTTTTCCGAATTCTAGGGTTTAGCGGGAGCTAGTTCTGTGCTCAGGCTTTGATTTTGGTTTTTCCATGGATATGATTCATCTGTAAGCTTTCGCAGCTATGGTGTTTCGATTTCGTTTCCATTTGTTGAGTTTCAGTTGACCTAGATTCCAATTTTGGTTTTTGTTTGACAATTTTGTGCGATTGATAATTGATGCTTTCTGCCTGAGAGTTCGATAGTTGGAACTCTTCGGAATTCAATTTCACCGTCGGATTTGAATGCGAATCGACATGTAAACCTGAAAGTTATGGAGTTTTTAGTTCTTAAGCAACACAATATTGATTCTTGAATGCTTCTGATTGAGTCCACCTTGACAATTTAGGACATTTGGCTTTTAGGATATACAATTTGGAATCTGGAAATTGATTGCTTGAAATTTTGTCTACATATGGATTAGAATCTTGTATCTAGGGATTCAATTGCACATTTGAAGTGCAGTCATCCAACCCTATTCAATTGCACATTTGAAGTGTATCTAGGAAATTGATTGCTTGAAATTTCCTCATAGTTGTCTTAAGATTTAAGAGTTTTTGATGTGGTGATGACCTACTTATTGAAGTTTGTTCTTAAGCTGGAATTTAAGGAGGTTGCTTTTTTAACGATGAAGTGTTTTTATGAATTTGTTGCGTAAGACAAGTTAGCTATTTAGATATCTTCTTGTGTTTGTGTGCACATGATTTTTTTAGTCCATCCAAATCTGATGTGATATTGTACATTAATTACATTGGCATTTGCATGAAGTTTAGTTAATTCGTTCTCTTACTAGTTACCTCTCATTTAAGCCTTCAAACGAAGGATTAAAATCTTTGGCATCAATTACCACTTGAGCATGATATAACTAGTTGTGTTTAATTGATTGATTCAACAAGATTTGGTCCATTAATTACTATGTTCGTCTTATGATGTTGCTATTTTGATCATTGGTCTAAATGCCTATTTCTGACATGAAGAAAGTTGGCAAGTAAAAAGGGCTTTAGTATATAGCCAAATGCCTATTTCTTGTTGAATATTTGGTGTTTATTGCTTGCTATCTAGGTGATAACATGTTTTTAACTTCGCTTGTGTTTGATACACAATCGGTCCCAAGCCCGGAAAAAAGAAGGAGGGGAGACATGTTATGTGGTATTTCATGTTATAAGATTGTTAATTGTCATCACACATATGCCATCAATAAAAATATCATCAATGAAGTGTAATCACATTTTATGCCCTTGTGTCATCAATTGTATAAAAATGTTATCAATTGTATAAATACAAATGTCATAAAAAACAATGTCATCACAAATGAATGAGATCAATGAGGTGTAATCACAAATGTCATCAATAAATAAACTTCATCATTAAAAAGATGTCATCAATGAAGTTTAATCACTTATATTTTATGCATGTCATTGTGTCATCAATTGTATAAAAATGTAATAAAAATGTCACCACAAACGTTTGCATCAGTGAAGTGTAATCACAAATGTGTCATCGATGAAAAAAAGTAGAATCAATGACACTATATCGTTATATAATTGATTAATTAAAAAAGTGGCATCAAACGATTTGATTAAGAAAGTGGCATCAAATAATTACATTAGAACAATGGCATCAAAACACAACTTTGAAAATTTTGCATCTCATTAAAGAAAAATAAATGTCATTAAAAATTTGGCATCAAAACACTACTTTGAAAAATGGCATCAACGGTAAAAAGTGGCATCAACCATTAAAAAAAAAATATCTGAATGATTCGGTCAACGGTCAACGTTGACCATTGACCGGTCAACGTTGACCGTTGACGGTCAATGCTCCATGGGAAGGGGTACATCTAAAAATCAATTTTATTTTTGAGTGGGGTAATTAGCTAATTGGATTTTCCAAAAGGAATAATTAGCAAAATCACCCTTTTTTTCGGTGGAAAATAAATGCTTGATTTAATTCGTTTTAAAAATTTGTCAATTCCACCGAATAATGTTTTGCATACTACCGAATAATGTCCAGTTATCTTTTTTCATTTAGTTCATATAAAAAATTACCAATTCCATTGAATAATTTGTCTTACGCTACCGAATAATAAATATGCTACCGAATAATAAAAGAAACACTGAATGTTCAGTTATCTTTTTTCATTTAGTTCATATAAAAAATTACCAATTCCATTGAATAATTTGTCTTACGCTACCGAATAATAAAAGAAACACTGAATAATCTCTAAAACACTGAATAATGCTACATATCTCACCGAATAATGTCTCACAATTCACCGAATAATCTAACAAAAAACACTGAATAATCTAACAAACTCGGAAAAATACCCTTATATCTCCGAATAATCTAACAAAAAACAATGAATAATCTCTAAAACAGAAAGGAATAATGAGCAAATTAGTTGAATCCCAAAAATAAAACTCAAATTGAAGACTGATAGTGAACAGGGAGTCGGAGCACCGCCTCCATCGCCACCACCGACCTCGCCCCATCGTCTCCATCAACCAGACCTGCCGTCGTGCTCGGATTTGAATTGAAGGGAAGGGAGTATGAACATGGGAGTCAGAGCCAGCCTCGCTCCATCGGCCAGATGAAGGCGCTGAAGCCGGCAAAATCGTTACCGCCGTCGCTTCAAATCGTCGTTGATACCTTCAACTGGACTGGACGAGATCCTTCTCCGATGGAGGTGACGAAGACCATTGGCGATGATTCAGACACAAACTCCAATTGCGAATGCGAACCAGTCGAACCTCGTCTTTGTATCCAACTGCTTCCACAGATTCAGATCTGGACGGAGGACATGGCAAAGGAGATGAAGACAACCATGGAAATCGAAAAAAGACGAGGAAAAAAGGATTGCGACTCACCAGTTTCCCAGATTCGCCGTCACCGTCGGCCTTCTCTGTCCCGACCTAGCCCCATCGTCCGGCTGAGAAGGGATCCTCCGATTCGGCAGGGGTCGCCTCGCCTCAGCCTCCGCCTCGTCGGGTTTGCCTCCGCCTCCGCCTCGCCTGGCTCTCTTCGGCTCCATGGGTGCACAACAATGAAGAAGAAACAACTGCCGGCCAAAAAAAAATTGAAGAAGAAGAAATTAGGGATTAGGGTTTTATTCACGCAAACCACACGCGCTCACCGCCCAGAGTATGCGTTTTTCATCAAAATTGTGTGCGGGGCCCACCTACTTTTAATTAAAAAAAAAAAGAAAAACCCTTTTAATCTCTTTCATCCATCCACACCCGATCAATGGCTCAGAATTGTACACAAAGTACACCCTAAGGGGTGTGCACAATTAATCCAGTCTCTCTCTCTCTCTCTCTCTCTATATATATATATATATATATATATATATATATATAAGCTTTCCAATGCATTCATTTCTTACCATGCATTGAAGAGACCGATCTTTTACCATTCGATTAAAACCAAATGAATAGTTGTGATTAAAAGATAATTTTTGGAAATTATTCTTTTTAAACACACAATAATTTATGGAAAAAACTCTAATCATATCTTTTCCCCAAATCTTTAACTTTTTCCCCAAATCAAAATAAAATCAAAACCACCATCTAAAATATTGTAGCAAAAACACGTACTACTCTTATTCTCAAATTAAATGGATAATATTCATTTGAATAATATTAAAAAACTAAAGTAATTTAAAACATAAAACTTTAATTTATTCCCACTTTCAAAATTTTTGAATATTCATTTGAATATAAGGTATTATATTCAGATGAATATTAAGAAAATATTAAGATGAATATTAAGAAAATATTAAGATGAATATTAAGAAAATATTTAGATGAATATTAAGAAAATATTCAGACGAAACGTAAAACGTTAATTTATTCCCACTTTCAATTTTTTTAATATTCATTTGAATATAAGGTATTATATATTCAAATATGCTTTGTGAATATGAATATTCGACTATTCACTTGAACATCCGTATTCATTGAATATTCAGATTAAGATACAATAACATACGTACAACTCCCACATTTTAATTAATTAGGAGATAAAATAGGAATTTGGAGAGATAAAGTCCTTATTTGTTTATTTATATTTATTTATATTATTTCCTTCCCATTTTTATTGGATGTATATTCAAATCTAACCATCCAAATCTTCATCATCCTACGGTCCATAAAGGGTCTGACGAATGCATTCTAAGAGGTGAATACATGTGAAATTACCTCTCTCTCATATATATATATATATATATATATATATATCTAACAATGAGAATCAAGGAGCAGTTGCAGTAGAATTGACATCCTATTCTAGGGATCGAAAAACCTACAACTATCATGGTACCATAGCAATATAAAAAGGCAAACACTATCTCTCTCAAAAACAAATTCAAACACAAATGGAGCCACCAAACCCTCCTCCCCCACCTCTGCTTCCCTTGCATCCCACCGGAGCTCGTCCCTCTCTCTACACCTTGATTGCCTTCTTCAATTTTATCATAGTCAAACTCACCCTCACTAATTACATTTTGTGGAAAATCCAGGTTATCTCTTATCTTGTATGTCAAGACCTATTCGGTTTTGTAGATGAATCTCTCCCCTACCCAACTGGTGACGCCAACATCCCCACTCAAGAGCAGTGGGACTGGATCACCCGCAACCACCTCGTCATGACGGATTGACCTCCTCCCTCACCGAGGACATCCTCTCTCAAGTCATTGATTGTTGAAGTTCCAAGGAAATTTGGGATACTCTCTCCGACCTTTTCGCAGTCTGTTTCGATGCTCACATCTTCTAGACTCGACTGCAACTCACATCCTTGAAGAAAGGTAATGACTCCATCACTATCTTATTCAACAAAGCATGCACCTTTACTTCTATTTTAGCAGCTGTCGACCAACTGATCTCGGATTCGGAGTTCATAGCCTATGTCCTTGTTGCTCTTCCCTCCTGAATACGAATTTGTTGTCACCTCCCTCTCCACGTAGCCAAATCTTCCCTCCCCACGCCTTGTCCTTTCTCACCTTTTAAACCATGAAGGTCACCTTGGCTTTCAAACACAATCCATCATCTCCCTTGTTGGCCTTGAAACCACCCTCCTCTACTAATATTAACCTCACCTCCACTCAAAACTCCAATAGATCCACCAATAGACCCTTCAACAGATCTCCCTACGAGAGTCACGACAACAATGACTCTCGCTTCACCAGTCACCATAGGGGTCGTTCTTATGGTTTCGACAGCCGCGAAGGTCGATTTGGTTTTCGCGGTGGCCTCTCTTTCACTCCCACTACCTTCTCTAGCCACCCAAACTCAAGACCGACTTGTCAAGTGTGTGCAAAACTAGGCCATACAACCCTCCAATGCTGGCGCAAGTTCAATCAAGCTTCTCAAGCCCCTCCTCTGTCTCAATTTCATGTGCACTTCACCTCAAATTGGACTCCGGACATAGCGGCAACATATCACTTCACTCCTAACCTCTCTAACTTCAGCAACTTTCCGCTACCAAACCAGGGCATCGATGAAGTATCTAGAGGAGATGACTCGCACCTTCCCATTCAGCATTACGATTCCATTCACTTCTCCTCCTCTTCTTCTCACTCCTTTCGGTTTACTAATCTCTTACATGTCCCCTCCATTGCTCAAAATTTTTTATTTGATCGCCAATTTTGTATCGATAATTCCGTATTCTTTGGATTTCATCCCTCTTATTTTCTTGTGAAGGATGGCACTTCTCATCGGGCTCTTTTTCAAGGGGGGTTGAGGATGGTCCCTACTGTATACCATTGACTATGACGCCGTTCCGAGCACAAGCGTACAACACTACCTCCTCCCCATCTGTATCTCTTTGGCACTCGCATTTTGGGCATCCATCCATCTTTATCACCAAAAACTTATTTGCTCTTTATTTGTTTCCTTCTTGTCAAAAGATGCAGAACTTTTCAGATGTATTGCCTGCACCATTACCAAAGCGCATGCCAAACCCTATCCGACCTCTCCTTCACGATCCACCATCCCTTTGGGCTTTTGTTTATGGATCTCTGGGGCCCAACCTATTTTGTCTCAAAAAGAGGAAACCACTTCTATTTAGCTATTGTAGATGATTGCACTAATTATCTATGGTTGTTTCCGTTATCGTCCAAAACCTTGGTCTCTCAAATAAAAGTTCATTTAGAGCTATTTTCCACCACTATTAAAGACATTCAAACCGAAAACGAAACTGCGTTCAAACCATTACACCCTATTTTCACCAAATTCGATATCCGACATCGACTTACTTATCCATATGCTCACCCTCAAAAGGGGAGCATCGAGACCTATTGTCGTCGAATTGTGGATAAGGGCATGCCCTCATTGCCCATGCTCTTCTACCACTCGATTTTTGGGATTATGCCTTTGAGATGACAATTTATCTCATTAACCGTCTTTCCACTATCACTCTCCCCAATCCATCCCCCTACCAAGCTCTTTTTCACACGGATCTGATCTCCACCTTTTAAAGGTGTTTGGTTGCTTGTGTTATCCAAACTTGAGACCCTATAATACCCAAAAACTCATGTTTCATTCTTCACCTTATGTGTTCCTTGGCTACTCTCTCAATAAAAAAAAAGGGTGATTTTGCCTGGACTACAAAACAAACCAGCTTTACATATCCAGGGATGTCATTTTCCACAAAACTCAATTTTTCTTTGCCAATAAATCCACTGCTTCTAATGTCCAAGTCGTCACATATACCTCTCTCCCCTTCTTTGGCCCACCATTGGACACCACACCTACCATTAATGCATTACACACGTTGCCTCCCTCCCTAACTTCGAGCCCATAAACCAACCCAACCCACCCTCAAGCCTAAACTTAGTTTATTCCTCTTCTTCATCATCCTTTCATGTTTCCCGTCACTGCCAAGTCTCGAACGCTACTTTCTCCCCAGCCTATGCCACCTCTCCCCACCCCATCTGCCAATGGCCCGATAGCCATTCCATGACCACTCGCTCCAAGAACAATATCTCCCGACCATCCACCAAGCCCTTACAACCACTACATCCATCCCCACCGAACCCACCTCCTTCACCAAAGCCTCAAAATTCACTAAATGACACCAAGCAATGTTGTCAAAATCTCGATTCGATCCTACGATTCCAACGATCTTACAATCCAAAAATGGAAAAACGATCCCGATCCCTTTTTTGCAATTCTAACGATCATAGGCGTACTATGGCATAAGACACACCCACACACCATGGGCCTCAGCCCAATGATTAGACTAGGCTCATATGTTCTCCACACAACACTCATGTAGTTGGGTGCACAACTGTTGTATATATAAATCCTTATCTATCAGTGAGAATCAAGTGAGCAGTTTTAGTAAAATTGACATCCTATATTCTAGAGATCCGAAAATCTAAAACTATCAATGACATTTCAGTATAAACTTTAAAACAATTTATATAGATATATAGATACTCCCGTGTTATACCGCACGATTTTCTTCACTATTATGAGTTGGACACTTCACAAATCACTTGTTTAGACAAGTTCCAGTTCCATAATAGAGCAAAATATTTCTATTGTTTTTAAAGGTGATTTATAGGGCTTAAACTCGAGATTTCTGATTAAGAGAAAAACATCTCTGGTCCTATCTCGTATGAGTCCAGTCGACATCTTTGCAAGTGTAATTAAAAGTAATGTCCAACTTCATAAGTTCGTTACATGAGCTCACAAGTTCGATCCCTTCTCTTAATCCGTTTCATGACGAGCCTTCTCGAATTAGACTCTCGAAAATGGCGAATCAAACAAACATATACCATCATGTAAACTTGTTAAGATTTGGATTGTACAACACTTTCTCATTGACAAAGTGTTATGATTAATATTATTGCCATATAACATAACCTTTCTTACTTCCATCCAACTAACCAACGCCTTCGTTGCGCCTTTGTGGCTAAGCCACGGGGTAGCTCGGCATCATCGCGAGGCCACAAACCCCTTCCGGCTGAGCTGCCCCGCGCAGTATCCTCATATACCCGGCCTCTCCCCATCCGGTTCCCCACGAGTTCTTCATGATCCAGTACTTGAGACCACCCTGTTCGGCTTCGCCATACCCAACGATGATCAAGTCATGGTCCAGATCCGTCCCACATTTCCCCTGGAAGATGCCCGAGCTGTACAGCTGAAACTCGCTTCCGGAGGACTCCACAGAGACCGACACTGGCTGCAGCGCAACCGCTGCCATAAGGCTGGCCTCGGAGTTGGCTGCGACGGTATTGAACCCCGAAATCCTGGCTGCTTTCGTCGCCGGTGCGTGGCATGGTCCTTGCTTCCCCGTGTAAGGATAGACTATATCCGTGGTTACCCCGTTGTCTTGGATGTATTGGAACGCCCCTTCTTTGTAGCCGCCCAAGCAGCCTTTGTCTTCGCCATTTGTGTCGCAATCTATGATCTCTTGTTCCGATAACGACATCAGTTTCCCCGTCTTGATCTGGACCGCGCTCTCCACTCCCGCTACTGCAGAGAATGACCAGCAACTTCCTGCATCAAAGACGAGTGTTTTGTCGCTGTTCAAAACGTCGAAATTTTGTCACTAACAGAAGTCTTTTAACTTAGCGAAAGGCGATGATGTATACCACATTCGCCTTGCATTTTGACATCAGTGACAGCACCCCTTAGTCGCCAATCAATCGCTGGAGGAGCTTGTTGCTGCTGGTGTGGTTCGGGTGTGATGTAGTGGCTGCCGTTGCTTGACCGTGGGATGATCAAGCGGCCCACGTACAGCGCCTTGAACTCGTCGTTGGTGAGATCCGCAAACTCGTTGTCACCAAGCTTGTATGGGAGGTTCTGGGAGTTGATGTATTCGATGAAGTTGAGGTTGGCTTGGTAGATGCCGAACCGGAGCATCCACTCGTCTTGGTCCTTGTAGTGCTTGCCGTGGCTTTGCACCCACGATTTGAACCTCGCCTCCACGCCACTGCTGTCGTACTTCCGATGGTGGGTGCAACGGGACTCGACGACTAAGAATAACAACATCATACAAAGAAGAAATTGAGGCAATTTGCTTCCTAGATTGGCCATTGTCTTGGCTTCAGATCGAGCTCTCCGCGACTCGAGCTTGTTCATGGATCTCTCTCTGTGGAAGTGAGATTTTATTGCACTCATTCAAGGTGTTGGAGTTTTTGATCCTCACTCCCTCTTCAAGTCATTTGAATTGCATGAACGCCCAAAAGTAAGGATTGTGCGTTTCTTGTTGTGTAAATTGTGTTTGTTCCTTTCTATGTACACATCAAACAACAATTGTAAATTCACAAGGTATTGATGTCTTTTTTTCAAAGGTACAATCATCATAGCTTTTTTTTCCGACTTGAGCTCGAACTTCTTGGCTTGCTTACGAGATAGTAGCCAAAAGATTTGCAAATTTCACAAAATTCAAACTACTCAAGCTAGCTATAGTCGAGTTGAGCCCTCAATTTGAATTGAGTTCACTTAGTCAAATCGCTGACAGTAACCCCCGGTTGTTACTAGCAGAGGGGCTCTAACTCCTTGGAAGTGTCTTTAGCGTTACTCTCCCGGGTTCAAAGATACCACCAATCCAATCCAGCATCTCCATGATGATACTAAATCAAGTAAGCATCCAAGCATCAAAATAAGACATAGCTAACATACTAGTAATATAGCCAAGACGATACATCGATTCAACCACTTACTACAGTAACAAAAAGTTAGGGCAGATGTTCTAGACACTAATGTCCATATAGTACAGCAAAATAGTCCTAGAGCTTAACTGCAGCATTTCCATTCACATTCACTGGGGGCAAGATCGGTTCAACCAACCGTCTCTGATGCTTCCTTTCGTTTCCTCATCGACTCCCTGAGAAGTTCGATGCCCTTCTCAATGTCAGGCACCCTTGCTTGAAGCATCTCCAGCCGTTCCAGATGCGCTTTGAACGTCTGGGAATACTCCTCCTCGAGTTTCTGTGCTGTACTCTTAAACACGGTTAGAGCCACCCTGTCCTCTTCTTCTCGCTTCAAGCGCTCTTTCTCCAAATCCGCGACACTCTTGACAACACCGCCCACCCCAGCGTCTTTGTAGAGCGGCTCGAGAGGCAAGGCAGCACGCTTCCTGTACTCGGCGAAACTTTGCTGGGTGCTCTTCAGAGCTTTCCTGTAGCCACTGATGACGCTGTTCATTGCGTAGAGCTCGTTGTCATAACGTGCTAGCTCGGCCTGGTGTCTCCTCTGCTGATCCTCCATACTTAGTTTTAGCTGCTGGATAATGTGGTCCTTGTTCCCGAGCTCGTAACTAATCATCTGCTGCTGGCTCATCATTGCATCCTGGGAGCTCATATAAGCCATTCGAGCTTTTGCAAGCCACTGCTGCATTTGGTCAAAGCACATGTCGAAGTCTGGCGGTTTTGGGTCCCAGGAAGGTCCCTCAGTTCTCATTCTCTTATGGCTATCGCTCAGGGAATGGCCGGGCATTTCAGGGTCATGCTCGAGCTCTCTCTTGGGAGCACTGCCAAAGAGCGATGATTGTCCGCCGAGCATCAAGTGATTGTCCCCCCGGGACGTGAGAAGCCCCAGGGATGACTGGTCACCGAAATCAGAAGCAGCATACGGTATTTGTGATGGATCCATTGCTTGCATCAGATGGCCAGAAGATAAGCCACTGAAACTGTTGCATTTCTGCAAAGCATCAAACCCTTCAACCTGCTCATCGTCTTCCTCTTCGTCATCTTCAACCTCTTCGGGTTGGCCATCCTCCTGCCCCACGTGCTCTTCGTCAACTTCCACTTCGCTCATAGTACAGTGCCGCAAGAAATGCCCTTGCTCACTGTCTTTCCTGGGCAAATCCCAGATATCCTGTTCATCAACATCTGCCTTGATTGGCTCGAAATCCATCAAGTCATTGCCTGATGTCCCCTGGATCTGGGTATCATCGGCATGAACATCCTCATCTTCCGATTTGAAATCATAGACATCATCATCACCGCGAGTAATATTCGCATCCTCCACATTATCACCATCCATCTTCATATCCTCCGCATAATTCACAGCAACATTTATATTCTCCACAAGATCACCAGCAGTCTCAAGCTTCATCACAAGATCAGCAGCTGTCTCCAGCTTCTGGACCTGATCACAAGCGGTCTCCAGCTCGTCAACATGAACAGTGGCGGTCTCCAGCTTGTCGGCAAGACCACCCATGTTGTCCAGATTCACCGCATGATCACCAACCGCTGCCATACTCCCCAGCTGATCAACAGCCATCTCCTCCTGATCAACGGCCTTCTCTGGATTCTCTACATTCTCATCAGGCTTATCCGAAATCTCTACATGCTCAACAGCCTTCTCTACATTCTCAACAGCTGTCTCCTGAATCTCTACATGTTCAACAGCTGTCTCCGGAACCTCTACCTGCTCAACAGCCTCCGGAATCTCTACATGCTCAACAGCCTTCTCTGGACTCTCTACGGGCTCAACAGCCTTCTCCGGACTCCCTACACGCTCAATAACCTTCTCTAAACTCCCTACACACTCAACAGCCTTCTCCAGAACCCCTCGATGCTCGACAGCCTTCTCCAGACTCCCTAGATGCTCAACAGCCTTCTCTGGACTCTCTGCACGCTCAACTGCCTTCTCCGGACTCCCTACAAGCTCAACAGCCTTCTCCGAACTAACTACAAGCTCAACAGCCTTCTCTGGACTCTCTACTCGCTCAACAGCCTTCTCTGGACTCCCTACATGCTCAACAGCCTTCTCCGGACTCCCTACAAGCTCAACAGCCTTCTCCGGAATCTCTACATGCTCAACAGCCTTCTCCGGAATCTCTACATGCTCAACAGCCTTCTCCGGAATCTCTACGTGCTCAACAGCCTTCTCAAGAATCTCCCCATGCTCACCAGCAGTCTCCGGATTCTCAAAACCACCAACACAATCAATAGTAATAGCAAGACTACCGACATTCTCGGCATCACTAACATTGCCCAAGGCACCCAGATTGACAACATTTTCCACACTTTGTTCGCTTTGAACACTGCCAAAGCCCACGACAGTAGGCTGTACATTCTCAAGCTTCATCTCAGGCTCTCCACCATGGGAAACCTCACATTCCGCCATTTTCACATCACCCTCTTCTTCTTCGTCTTCCTTGAGCATTATAACCTCCTGTACCTCCATTGGGCTCTTCTCCTGAAACAATTCCTTCCTCTGAAACCTAATCAAATGCTGCAAATGGGAGGCATAGTAGCAGTTCTCCAGCTCCGGACCTTGCAACACCTCCCTCCTAACCATAAACCAAATCAACTTCGTCCAATCCACCTTCTCTGGATGCCCTTCCTTAATCATCCCAGTCCAATTTATCACCTCTTTAGGCAGAATCCATGTATCCTCATGCAACAGCATCCAATTAGACACGAATTCGGCCAAAAACGCAAGGAAATCATCCGGCCACACCTCCTCCTCCTCCCCGGAATCCGCTGGCTTTGGCTTCTTGGACAAACTCAAAGCCCTAGCCAAGTCCGTCGGGGTAACCCGAACCTTAACACCATCAATAGAACTACATCCCCCCTTTGAAGTGTAAGTCACAATCAGCTTCGCAAGGAGATCAACCCTAATCTTCCTATCAAACTCGAAATGAGCGAACTCCCACAAACCCAACCGCCTCAAATTCTCCTCGTGCCTCGAAAAGTCGAGGGTTTTGTTTCGTACAAAAGGTATGACCTTCCATTTCTGGGATAGAGCAAGTACCTTCTTTTCGACAGCAGCTAAAGTCTTGGGGTGGGGCTTGACCAAGCCCTTCTTGCGACGAGCAGGAGCGCGGCGGGAGGAGCCAGAGGGAGGCAAAGCCTCAATCTCAATCTCCTTCTCCTCGACATTGGAATCAGAAATCAGAGAAGTCGGCATGCCTTCGGGGTCGTCTGGATCGTCTTGAAGGTGGTGGAGATCGGGATCTTGGTTGGGGGGATCTGGATCGGCGGATTCTAGGGTTTGGAGTAGGTGGGAATCGGGGAGTGGAGAGCTAGGGTTTTGGGTGGGGAGATCTTGTTGTTGTGGGGGTTGATTGTTATCACAGATGATGGGAAATGAAGTGTTGGAGGTGATCGTGTGTGGATTTGGGAGAGGTGACGATTCGAATTCGTCGGAGGGGAGGGAATCCATAATCGATTTTTTCGAGTCTGATGACTCTGTAAATCAATGTAAGGATTGGACGGGAGGCCGAGTGGAGAGACTAGACCAGTATCCAATTGGGACCCGAGAAACAACCGCCTTTTCTTTCTTTCTTTTTTTCTTTAAAAAAGACAGTAAAAAGACTCAGAATCGAAAACTACTGTTTCGATTGAACCGATAATGTCCGATATTAAAACTCTTTTGTTATAGATGAAGTAAGTTTTTTTCTTTCACACACCCTGTTTTAATAATTGAGTATCTGATAAGGTTGCACATTTTAGCTAGTCCGTCAGGGGTCTTGACTTCCAAAACGATTAAGGTCTTATTGAGTTATTGACCTCATCCGTCAGGATGCTATCGGGTAGAGTCTTCTCACCTGAATTCTTACTTAATCAAAAAATATATATTTCGAGATTTCAAAAAAATCAGTTTTTTTTTTTCATTAGGCAAACAGTAAGAGGACTTACAAAGAACGTAAAGCACCGCATTGATCATCTTGAAAGATGATGTTACAAAGATTCTTGTTAAAAAAGATAGCTAGTATACATGTTACAAATAATCGTATGCTTGAGAATGTAATCAGCTACCTTATTTGCTTCTTTATAACAATGACTGAACTCTATATGATCAAAAGTGATCTTGAGTATGTCTATCTTCTCTATGTGATGCGTAACCTCCCATTTGAAGTTACCTTTATCTTTGATTGCCTTCATTTACTTCCAAATTGTCTCATTTGACAATAACGTTGTGTAACCCTCTGGCTATTTCTAGCTTCATTCCTACACATATGGTCGAGGCCTCAGTTTGGAGAACTATACCTTGACAAGTCTCCTGTTGAAAAATATCTATAACATGACCCTCAGAGACCCTGATAACTCCCCCCACATGGCATAATCAGTGACATTGACCGAGCCATCAACATTAATTTTGTAGATAGCTCTATTAGGTTTGATCCATTTTGCTTTTATTCTCTTATTTCTTTTTTTTGGTGGTCTCTTCGTCTTTGTTTATTCGGTTCCAAGTTGTAATATTGTTGACTATTCTTTGAATGAGATATAGGTTCCAATTTCTTGTTTTTAAATATAACAATATTTTTGGTTTCCCATATAGTTTGTCAAATAAAACAAAGATCTTTTTTTTCTTAATCATTTATAGATCTTCTATGCTTAATTGTCTTTTCGGAAAAATCGGTTGATGGATATACCGTTTTGATGAGGAAAACAACAAGAAGCAAACCATTATATAGGAAGATTAACAATCAATGACCGTTTGTTTCGGTTGTAAGGGAGAGATATCCTTATACTAACGCTTCAAACCCCACTTTGTGTAAGAAAATTCTAGGTGGCAAGCCGTTAAGTTTTTTTAGTTCAAGCACTTTACAGGTTAGAGCTCGAACTCTTTGAGTATTAGTCGACAACATCAAAACCCCAAACACCATAAAAAAAACAATGGATGACAAAATAAATTAAGGCTCTTCCTGTTGAAGAACATTAAGCAAAACTAAATGTTCGAACATGTTACTAAAGATGTTGGTAGGAGAAAAGCCAATCGTTATTCGAGTGACACAATAGGAAAGCATATACAGTAAGACTCAATCTCGTAGGGTGTGAAGACGAGACTCCAATGAAGGAACAAACTGTATTTGTTATATACAAGACAACGATTTGGGAGAGATCATGCCTTATTAAGCCACCACAACAACTTTTTAGATAAGAATCGAAAGTTTTGGAAGAGGTTTGAATTAGTTGAATTTACCACTTTAAATGATTAGAGAACAAATACGGTCCATTATCTCGATTTACTACGAATACTTTCACAAGTGATTGATGATGTAAAGGAAAAAAATAAGAGTGTAAGCATTATTAATTTGAATAAAAGATGTTTTAAAAATACCAATGATTTTTTACTCTAGTGTTAAGGATGAGGTGTTTGCTTGTAGAGGCGGATCTAAGAGAGGATTTGGGTTGGCGGAAGCCTGAAGCCCTTCCTGACTTGAAATAAATACTTTTTTGAGTATTTTTTACTATTTTTATGATTAAAACATTACAAAAAAAAGTAACTAATCATGGAAACAACTTAGCTCAATTGATGGGGGGTGCCTATTTAAATAGGTCATTAGTTCAAACCCTTTAACTTCAATTTTGGTTTCTCTTAATTTTTTTCATTAAAAAATTACTTAAATCATCAATTTAAGGTTTTCTTCAATATATTTAAACAAAAATTCATTTTTCATATATACGTAAAAAAAACTATTCACAAAAAATAGTGCGTCGTAAATGAAATCCTAGAGCCATCACTGTTTGTTTGTGCCTTGCTATTGTGATGTCAAAGATTTAAATTTCACTAGTGAATTTTGTGTTAAGCATATGAGTGTCCGATGACTAGATGAAAGATTATAACCTTTTAATTTTCTTTTTTTGATAATATTTTTCTCTTAGTTTTGCCCATTATAAAAACTATTTAAATAATCAATTTATAATTTTTTCAATATATTTAAACAAAAATAAAAACAATTCCCCCCAACCCCCCCCCCCACATATATATATATATATATATGATTTTCACACATACGGATATTTTATTTGCAAAACATAACCCCTTCTACATAAAATCATAGATCCGCCACTGTTCACATGTGTCTTGCTATCATGAAGTCAAGTTTTCGACTTCCACTATTGAATTTTGTGCTTGAATTTTGTGCTAAGCATATGAGTGTATGACGATCAGATGAAAGATTATAACTGACTCCTTTTTATCGAGATGGTTCTAGTTTCCTTTGTTTGACGGTTTTCATTTATTATTTTTTCGGTCTTTTGATATGACATGCATTATTATTTTCTTTATACAGGAAAATATTCAAAAATATTAGGCAATACAGTATCGGGTCACTCGAAAGGCCGACGGATCAACAGACATGCTAACAGTCATGAACCGATATGACATGCATTATGTTTGATGTATTGAATCAGTTTTTTAAAAAAAGTTTTTACATTTCTCATATAGTTTCTTGTGAGATTCATGGATATAGTTTGTTAACTGGACCGATCATCGATTTTTAAATTGAAAGTTAAAGATATGTTTCCTTCTTTTCAGCCAACCCTTACTAGTTTATACCAATCCATCGCTCCCCACCCCCACCCATAAAATTTCCTAATTTGTTTTTAAATTCTTATAAGAGAGATTTTGGAAGAAGTAAGAGTCACTAGACCGCTAATCAAGTGTATCATAAGGGATGGGAGGGAAAGAAGGGAGGCACTGTCATTCGAATACATAAGGGTTGTGACTCTATCGGCCAATTCGCAGAAGATGTCGCACTTCCTGAAAGTTATTTGAGAGTTATAGAAGATGTGAAATCAACATTATAAGAAATTCAAGTCTTACATATAAGTCGGTAGACAATTGATTTTGGATGAAACTCATTGGTCTTGTGTGCTCAAATTGATTAGTACATGGTGCACTTAGACAATCCAAAAAAGCTATTGATGATCGTTAAACATTCACCCTTGATGACAATCCAGGACAAACCGAGCTCAGAGGCTTTGAGTAGACCAAGATGGAGGGAAATAGTCTTGGGAGCAACCACATACGGGTGTCACTGCAAGGCGTGACTATCCTACCGTGATTTCCTAATATGAAAGTTGCAAAAGTATCACTAAAGAAGAGTTTAGACCCATCAAAATTTTCGTTAACAATATTAAAATAACACCCACATTTGAATATCTTGATAATATTTATCCAATTTTAAATAGAGTAATAAACATGCATGCGAGAGGTGTTACCTTGTTAAAGTGAAAGCTTCATTAAAGAGCCTTTACAATTACAATTGACAGAACTAGAGCGCGCTCTAAAAACCTAAAATAATATGCATTGAGTGTTGGAAATAAGTAAGATTTGTGATTGTGCTTGAACCTGTGAATGCATTATATTCGTTCAAAAAAATGTGAATGTTTTTTGTTTGGTCCGAAAAAAGTGATCAATGTGAGGATATGATATTATGAGTGGACCTTCCATTCGCACGGTAAAATATCTTCACTTATACGGTATCGGTGCCGACTTCCTGGTTCGGTAAGCTGAGAGTTGGTGCTGCGCTTCCTAGTTCGGTGTTATGAGTGCAGATATAGACTTCCTAGGTCGGCGAGTCGGTGTTATGAGTGCCGACACAGACTTTCCAAGTCGATAAGACAGGATCTTTGCAGTCCGACCAGGAATCTCACAGACGAATCTTGTAGCGTTCATCTATGATCCTTAATGCCAACTTAGTAAGTCGGGATCGACTCTTTTGTTATCGTCTCCAACCAATTATGTCGTTGAATTGGAAGCTAGGCGACTTCGAATGTCGGCGACAGTACCGTGCCAATGACAAGAAAATGATCTTGTACATAACAACCACTATTTTTTTTTATACAAGCGAGATTTTGGTAGGTGTTAATCTCGGTTGTACCACCACCCAAGTGCGTCCCTACGGACGAGAGTCTGAAACTCTGAATCAGAACCCTAGGACGAAGGAGGGGACTCTAAGGCCAGGTGACCGAGACGACCAGCTTCTCCGTTGGCTTCCCTAAAGATATAAGTAACATAAGCCACCTCAAAACAGCGAAGCAAGCAGAGAGAATCCGAGAGAAGAATCTCAATCTCCCAAGGAATCGACCAGACACCGTTGATTGCGTTAACGATCGCGAGGCAGTCCCCTTCCACAACAAGACTACGGATCCCAAGCCGACGAGCTTCCAACAATCCAAGCTGCAGACTGGCAGCCTCAACCTGGAGTGCAGACATCCTCTCGCACCGATTGGCGCCACACGCAAAGATTCTCCCCTCAGCATCTCTAATCACAAACCCTGCAGAAGCCAAGCCAAAAAGAGATTTAGCACCGTCGAAATTGAGTTTAAGAGTGTCGGGATTAGGTTTAAGCCATCGAATGGTGTTTCTTTTGCGAGGATCGTTTCTGGTTTTAATTTCCATTGTTTTCCATCGTTTTCATCTAGTTCATCTTGTGTTGTGTTTTTCCATGGTTCTGGACTATCGCTACGATCTCATCTATTGTTCGTGAGTTTTGGTTATAAAAAATAATGTTGTTTCTTTTAGTCCAAATGCATCACCAGGAGAATGCAAGGATGGCCTTTTGTTCAGGGTTTAGCTGTCAAAATATTTCATTAGTGATGGTCTTTGTGCTTTGGTTGCTTTTGTCAACACTTCTTACTTATCGCTCAATCGCTCTATCTAGGGCTCCAATGGTTCTTAAGGTTGTCGGGCATTCCATAAGAAGGTGGATAGCGTCTTCCTCCCTCGAATTACAAAATATGCAGTCCACGGGCGTATGGATATTCCTTTGTTTCATACCCTCACTTTAGTTGGTAAACCATCTAGTTCCAGTTTCCATAGAAAATTTCTAACCTTTGGTGGACAATTAATTTTCCATATTCCAGAGAAAAATTCGTGGTCATTCTCATTGGATTTCGTAATAAATTTAAAGGCACTAGAAGTTGAGAACCAGACATTGGGACTAGGTTGCCAATAGAGTCTATCTTCAAATTCCTGCGAAGGGAGAGGGGTGCTGATGATTTTTTCTACAAGGTCAGTCGGTAGGACTTCCCGAATCTTATCCACATTCCAAGTTCTGTTCGGAAGAATATACTCTTGAACTCTTTCATGCACGTTAATCTGTGGAGTTATTCAGTTGTCCTCAACCTTCCTTTCATCGTTAATCCATTTGTCCTTCCAGAATTTAACCGTCTTTTCATTCCCAATTTGCCAAATGATTCATGAGCAGAATTCGTCACTTAAGTCAATTAGCTTGGACCATTGATACGAAACGTTTTTCTTCTTTTTGTAATCCCAAATTTGGTCTTCTTTTAGGTACTTCTCTCGAATTATCCAAACTCATTGATTGTGGGGCTCCGCAAGGATTTTCCATAATAGTTTCATGTACTTTGGTTTGCACATTTTGTCCCAACCTAGAAGTGGTTTGTAGTTTTGGTCCTTATTCCAGAAGAAACATTTTTCACTCTATCTAGTTCGTTGTGTGTGCTCGTAGGTAGCATAAAGTTCTGCATAATGTAATTTGGTTTAGCCGAAAGGTTTGCTTAGATTAGGACAACCCTTCCTTGTTGGGACAGAGAGAGTTCGCTTTCTATTTTGTCAGTTGATTTTTCGTTTTTCCAATAACTTCTTCAAAGGTTTTGTTGACCTTTCTGTTTATGATGGGACATCCTAGGTATGTATCCAAGGCGACTTGGTTTCTAACAAGAAGGGTGCTTTGGATTTGGATTTTATGGTTAGCAGAGACTCCTTTTGTCACTTGGAAAGCAGATTTGTTAAAATTTACCTTTTGTCCTGAAATTTGGCAATATTCATCAATTATTTTTTTTAACAATCGCACAAGATTCTTGGGATGCTTTTGCAAAGATCATTATGTCATCTGCAAATGATAGAAAAGGGATTCGCGATCCGTTTGAGGTTATTTTAAAGCCTATCGGGTATGTTGGTTCAATACAATGGTGTTGTGATTTTCTGGCGATGATTTATGCACCTATTATGAAAGAGGATCTCCCATAACAACCCCTATTACGAAAGAGGATCTCCCATTACTCTCTTTGTTACCTTTGATATAACACTTCATTATTTTATATATAAATTAATTAACATTGAATTTTTTTAAAAAATTATACTTGAATATAAATATATTTTTTTATCATAAATTATAGTTAGAAAATATAGATAATTAAGTGTTACACCTTACCAAAGGATTCTCTCTTGATACGTGTAGGTAGGGGGGAAAGTCACAATCTACCTCTAGGGCGGGCTTGACTTTTAATTTGCACCATGGAAAAATCAGGAACGACAAAACACATAAACTTTTTTTTTTTTTTGGTGGAGACAAAACACATAAACTTGAACTGTGTTCATAAATAAATACGAGTATATAATGCTCTTGCATTTTTCCTTTCATTAGGTAAGTTTGAAAGCATTGCTAAAAATAGGCCTTCATCATTCATGCTTAAAATAAGCACACAATCCAAAACATATTTAGGGGTGTTATGTGAACAAGAGTAGCCCACACATATTTAGGGGTGTTATGTGAACACGAGTAGTCCGAATTCGACTCGTACTCACTCGATAAAAACTCGGTTCAAGCTCGTTCATTTTCTAAACGAGCTGAGTATGAGCACATTTTTAAGCTCGGTCAAAAACTCGGCTCATCCGAATTAAGATCGAATAGCTCGAATTTTTTGGAATTTCAAAAAATTTCTTTAAGTTACTATATAATGAGCAAGTAGAATTGCTTAAAACTCGAAAAAAGTTCGGCTTGAGCTCGTTCATTTACTGAACGAGCCGAATATGAGCACATTGTTAAACTCGGGTCAAAATTTACTCATGAAATAAAACAAATCTACTCATGCCCCTAACGGGGTGACACAATAGTAAGGAATAAGAGGGGTTAATGAGATGTCCCGGATTCGATCCTCCGCTATTTTTCTTGGTGAAATAATCAAGGTTCACCTTGCTTATTACCATTGGGTCTAGCCGATCGGCGCTAGTCGGTTTACCTGTCACGTGGGTCGTGGCTCTTCCTGGCTGGGTCACATGTCCGGAGTTTACCTCGTTAAAAAAAATTTTAAAAAAATCTACTCATTTAAACGATATATCTACTAATTCAGTTGGATCATTTAAAGCCGGTTCGATCGATCTAACAGGAAAAATAAATAAGGGTAATGTATAGATCCGAAATATAAGGTGTACACTAACACCCATTTTGTCCACTTTCCCTTGTAAAATAAATAAGGTAATGTATAGATCTCCACGCCATGTGGACACATACATACATGGAGTCCGTACGTTTATCATATCTCTTGCTCGACCTCTTTTAAAAAAAATAATGAGCGATATATAACCCTTTGGGATTATTAGATCATCTCAAACAGATTTGGTAAAAAATTTCTAAAATATAGAAAAAAATTATAAAATTTCTAAAATTTTTACCTTGCAACTCCAACGGTTATTCTATTTTACAGATTTTACCTTTATTATTTGATCATTCATTGGTTCAATTTAAATTAAGGAACACATTTTATTCTTTTTTATTTTCTTTTTTTGTGATGTATGTGTGATGAAGTTTTGGGAGCTAGCGAGCATCTATATATTAATTAAAACCAAAGCACCTATGCCACGTGTCGTCCCCTCACGCAAAATTATTTTTGTAAGGTATTATTTACACAATATCATTTAATTATGGTAATTAAACTATCTAATATTATTTACACATTATTAACATAATATCATCTCATAATATATTTTTAACCAAACTATATATTAATTAAAACCAAAGCACCTATGCCACATGTCGTCCCCTCACGCAAAGTTATTTTTATAAGGTATTATTTACACAATATCATTTAATTATGGTAATTAAACTATCTAATATTATTTACACATTATTAACATAATATCATCTCATAATATATTTTTAACCAATGGGATTAATTCAAAACTTTTTTTTAGTAAAGGTAATATTAACTATATGAACTATGTAATATTATTTCATTATATATTAGTTACATGATATATATTATAGTAATTAAAATATCTAATATTTTTTTTGAATGCAATCTAATGCCTACTATTAATCTATATGTAAATCTTTATATCTATACCTATATCTATATATTTATTCTTAAAACATAAGAGTTTTAGCCTATGTTAACCTTGCCGTGTTTTTAATTAGCTATTTAAACCAATCAATTATTTTTCCTTTAATTATTTCTTCTTCTTTCATTTATCTCTTTAAATTAATTTTTTTCTTTTATTTTTAACACATTTACTAACTATCCATATATATTCTTAATACCAAATTTACAATGATATTTTTTTTAAAAGTTACAATGTTTTTATTATTTTTCTAACCAATAAGAGTGATTTAAAATTTCTATAAATTTTTATATATGCTAATTTAAATGAGTTTTTTTTAAAAAAATATATAAAATTATTTCCGTGATACTTTTATGGTAATTATTTTTATGATTTTTATCATAACTTTTATTAATATTTTATAATATTAATTTTTTTATATTTTTTACAAAATCGCGCCATGGCGCGGGTACTGTACTAGTTTAATTTTAGAGGTTTTCTCAAATGCTACAAATATAGAGATTTTTTCATCTTCTCTCATTTATTCTCTATTTTAGAGAAAAAAATAGATGAGCTGGTGGTAAAAAAACCTCAATATTTTGCTAAATTAAATTCCTACTTGGGAATGCTATTAGGTCACCAAATACCAAAACCCGTCTTTCTAATTAAACTTTGACAAACTATCTCATTGAATATTAACTTTCATCTCCCAAATTCCCTCACTTTTATCTTACCCCCACTTCACTAATTGCATGTGATGTAGACATATACTATTAATTAGACTTGGTAAATCTCTACCCCAACTTAACCTAAACCTACCCAATCCTTTTTATTATTTTTATTAATATATATAACCCATCTACCACATGACCTTTAATTAATTAGTTAAAAAAATATTATATATAAAACGGTTTTTAACTAAATCATCAATCAAACGTATCGATATTGATCTATATGTAAGAATTGAAGTTCGGTCTAATTTACCCTTTTATTAAATATACTCAGAATATATATGTAGATACGAAATTCGAGAAAATAAAAAAGTATGAAATGAATGTATATTAATTTTAGTCACCAAATCTAAATCTAATGAACTATTATTGTCTCTCAAGATCTTGAACCACATCTAGTGCAAGTGGTTGGATCCTCCTTGAAGAAGACCAATCTCCACTCATGATCCTCCTAAAAGAGCTCAGCCTAGAGCTGGTTGACCCACCCTCCTTAGCACAGCCTTGCACGCTCCCACCACCGCTCTCCGACGCCCCTTCGCCCACCTCCATTGGTGGCGCTGTTGGGCCCGGGGGCTCTCCATCGGCGGTGGTGGTCCAAGGGGCGACCTCGGTACGACAAATAGGGCAAGTCGATTGCCCGCCGAGCCACGTGTCGATGCACTCGACGTGGAACCGATGCTTGCAGTTGGGCAGCAGCCTGGCCGCCTCGCCTGCCTCCAAGCCGCTCAAGCAAACGGCACACTCGAAAGTCGGTCCTTGGTCAGCGTCGGCTTCATTGACGATGAACGAGGGTAGCGAAGCAATCACTCCAGGCTCGAGGCCGGCCTTGGGCTGGTCCGCGGGGTGTGGGCCCACAGCTCGGAGGGGCAGCTGGCGCACGGAGGCGGAGGCGCGTGCCTGGCGGTTCCTCCTCATGGCGCACCGCGCGTAGATGTGGAGGATGAGCACCACCAAGATGACTAAGGAGAGGGAGACCACGGCGCTTAGCATGACCTTGCTGTTCATATTGTCGTATTGCTGGTTTTCCGGCGGGAAGTCCGGCCCCGTGCCTTGGCTGGCGTCGGAGTTCATCTCCGATCGATGCTATCGACGGATCGGAGAAGGAAGGGAGGAGGGGTGTGTGCGTATTGGGTTGCAAGAAGTGTGGTCAAATGAATGGGGATTGAAGTTAGAGATGGATGGGGTTGGTGTTATATATGCCAAGCTAAAATCAACAATTTGGTGTTTTATTATTTAATTTATTTTAATGGGGTTTATATCTTATAGTCTATTTGTGGGAGGATTGGGGTTTTCTTGAATTGAAATACGAAAAACAATTAATTTTTTAATTTTTTTTTACAAGGTAAATCCAACACACAAGACTTAGCCATCAAAAATTACGCGTAAACCAGTTTGCATCGATCAGTTCAACTAACTGGAAGGGAGCAAGAAAACTTTTTTTACCCTCATTTGGTTGACCATGTTGATGTTGATTTATAGACTAGTAGATGTTTGCTTATTTTATACACTAGTTTTGCTTGCACTAAACGTTGGGAGCTTGACGTATGATGTAAATTAATTAATAAGTGGTCACTTATAAAATTTGCGAAGACTTTATTTATCATTAGATTTATTTTTAAAAATAAAACCAATTATCACAAATGTTATATATAAAAGAGAGAGATAGATAGATGGGATAATTATTCGTGTATTATTTTAATTTAATAGATTAAGGGCAATATATGGAGATTCATGATTAATGCTTAATAATGTTTTTTTTTATATAATTGTATGAATATATATTGGAAAGTAACATTATATGGTCAATATGAGACTTGGACCCAGAATAATGTGCATGTTCACATGGAATCATGGAATATAGTTGAATGAAAACAAAATATAAATAATAAATAATAAATAATAAATAATAATGGGTTTGTGTCATGCATGTAGAATTGTATTTGTAGGTAGTCCATTTGCAGCTGACGCATATATAGTATCTGTAGGTATTTTAATTCAATTACTAATTTACTATATAGTCTCAATGTGAATGAGATAATTATTAGGTATAATTTTGTTCAGATTTAATTTGTAAATTTATAGTTTACTAGAACTTCCGATCAATTTTATACGGAGTAACTTTTTAGAAAAAGATACTGAGTAGTTTATTAATGGGTAAATTACATAAAACCACCATTAAATTAAATTATAGTGTTTTTAGATAAACACCCGTAAATTTTACAATTACATAAAATTACCTGTATATGTCAAATCTTTTCAATGAATCACCCACCCTCTAACGCTGTTAACATCTGATTAATATTTATGTTGAAAGACTAAAATACCCTTAGATCTCTTCTTCCCCATATATCACCTATTCACTTCCAGTGGCGGCTGCAGGAACTGTTAGAGGGGGGCGAAATTTTTAGTTGAGAAATTTTTTTCCTCGGTATATATAATAAAAAATTTAAAAAAAATATATTGAAAGAAAACCATAAATTATGGTATAAATATGATATTTTATTACAAAAATTCATACAAAAATTTAATAATTCTATATAAAATACTAAAACAGAGGCCAGAAACGACCTCTGGTGCGATTTTGCGTCCACGGAATTTTCTGGATTAAAGCGGGATTATTTTTGCTTACGTGTCATTTTCTGGATTAAAGTGGTATTATATTTCTGGGCCACATCAATTAATAAACGAATATAATTAGGTAAAAAACTTATCTTTTTAAATCAAATAATCTACCCAATATTTAGTCAATTATTCTACTAATTAAAATGCAATTTTGATTGGATTCGTTCTTGATCAAATTTCCAGCAATATGGTTTGCCGTGAAATGGAAATTGAAGGGAAAAAATATTTAATAATGTTACAATACACTTCATTAATATAAATAAAATTTTGAAAAATTATGGAATTAAAAAGGGTGATACAATGATCGGTTACACACTTACACTGAATGTATCACCATTGTAATTTGTAAAAATTTGAAAACAAAATTGATTTATAAATGGATTAAACATCATGTTATAAATTTATATTTTTAAAATATGTCATCATGTTATAAATTTTTTTTATATTTTATAAAGTTTTTAGTTTATTAAAAAATATGTCAAAAACTAAAGTAATTTAAATTATGAGACGAAACCCCTAAAAATTTTAAATACACAAAAATATTACAGAATATAATTTCTTATAATTGTACTTTTAGAAGATTTTAATAATCGATCATGGAATTAAAGTAAACATAAAATATAGTTTGATATAGATATCTATATATCTATATAAAATACTAAAAAAAATGCCTGAAGTCTCCTTCGGTGCGATTCGCATACGTGTCATATTCCGGAGCAATTCTTATACGTGTCATATTATGGATTAATATAGTATAAACCAATATAATTTTGCCATCTCAATTAATGTTCCACTTATTCTTATAAATATTCAACCTTATATCTTAATTAGTTAGAAAACTTATCTTTTTAGATCAAATAATCTATCCAATATTACATCAATTAATAAGTTATTATCATATCTTAGTTATATTTTGATATAAATATTTATATTTATTTTTTTATAAATAAAAATAAAAATGGATTGAATTTACATATGGAATTTATAATGTGTTTCTTTCTTTTGGATTTAATACGTAAGATTTTTAATCATTTAATATTTTTTTATTAAAAAGTATAAAATCTAGACTCAAGATAAAAAATATATTTTAACTATTTTTAAAAAGAGAACAAACGTGATTAATCTAGACCCAAATATGTATTTACATTCTAAAAAAATAACACAATTAAATATTATATATTTACCTTATATGGATTAATAATTTATATTAATTCAAAGATGATTTATATAATAAAATTTATTAACAAATCGCACAACGGGCGAGTAATAAAACTAGTTTTATATATATATATGTGTGTGTGTGTGTGTGTAGCATGATTAAGATTTTTTTAAATAATGAAAGAAAATTATATTTTTTTTTAAAGAATTTGTCATTGGTAAATGAAAAAAAAACGATAGGATTGAAACGTATGACAAAAAAACTCATAAATTGTGGTTTAAATATGACATTGATAGTAAAAAAATTTCATAGAAGTAAAAATTAGAAGAATTAATTTTTTAAAATATATGTGTAACAGAATAATTTTATGAAAATATTAAAAGAAAAATATAACAAAAAAAACTCATAAATTGTGGTGCAAAAAGGTAAGGAATGAGATTTGAACTCATTATCTCTTTTATCTCTTATACTTCCTTCCTCTTCTTTTACCAACTAAACTAACTAGCAACTTTTGTGTTTTTTTCACATTTTTTTTTATTTTTTTACCTTAGATTTTTTTTAAAAAATACTACGACACTCCATCGCCGGAGGGGGCAGCCGCCCCTTGTGGCCGCCACTGTTCACTTCATCCTTCATTTCTAAATCCCTATTTATTTTTCATTTTATTTTTTTATAAGGTAAAAATTCGAGTGCCAAACAGGCATGACACCTCAAGAGGCCGACAAAGTCGGCTGACGGTGAACCGTCTAAACGTACAATGAAAATAACAAAAGGTGCAAACCAGGCAGTGACAAGCAAAACAATTTCGGGCAACCTAGCAAACATAATCCTAACACGTTGGGGACAACATAGACTCCGAATCGAAGCCAAGCGCTACCAAACAGCGACACCGCTGGCCAACGGTACAACAGGAGTCCCTGTGGGCAGTGAAGACGAACCTCCAAAGAATTTTCCGGATCATGGAGACGCCTCGATACACACTTCCTCGACTCTAGCCAAACCCGACTCCAAGACGCCAGAGCCCCAACTAAGAAAAGGATCACCGAAACCAATTAAAAGAGCATCCGAGAACAATCGAAGAACAACGCACCTGAAAACCCTTTCTGGATTTTATTGGGTCCCTTTCGGGATTTAAACAAATCCTTTCAGGATTTTGTTCCAACCCTTTCGGGATTTTTGTCAAACCCTTTCGGGTGGTTTTTCCCTTTTTTTAATTTGTTTTTTTTAATTGATAATTGCAGACTTGGCGTGCAAGGCCGAAGAGGCTGCTTGCACGCCAAGGACAGTTGACATGTTCGATGCAGGATCAGGGTTAAACAAGACTTGCATGCCAAGGATTTCAATCACCAACCCAAGCATGCCAAGAAGGAGTTCCGGCAGATTGAACGTCGACAGAGAGACAACGAAAGCGCGAACGGAGCAAACCCGAGCAAGGATGTCGACAAGACAGATGAAGTGGGGAGGAAACATGGAAAGAGATGAGCCCCTGTAAAGCCTCCGATAGAAACAAACCCAAGGGAAGAAGACAGTGCAGACACCATGAATAGAAAAGATAGGGAACAAGGAGAACGACAACGTTTCGGGTGGTTTTAAAAATCTAATTGATCGAGGAAGCGAGATTCGGGAAAACTAACATTCGAGAACTAATTTTGAGGTTCAAGATTCGCGTATTCGGGATTTATTTTCGGGTATTGGTTTAACCAATTTCACACTCCACCCTTACCAACTCCCATCACTCACCATACCCTTTCAAATCCATCACTCTTCCTCCATCCCCATTTCTGATCATTACCATTCCCACGCCATTTCACCATAACTTCCCTCCTTCTTCCTTCTTCAGCCCTTCCTCCCTCCTGCTCACCATCACCACCACTTGCTCTCCTCCACCAGCAGCCCCAAGCTCCCTCGTCGCCTCCATTCCGTCACCACCACATCAGCCCCAAACTCCCTCGTCCCCTGCTTTCCGAGCCCCAAATCGAGCTCCCATCACCCCCGTTTCTCCTTCCTTTTCAAAGAACAACAGCAGAAGCATTGAGCTCAACCTCCCTTGACGTCCACTAGCGGCCCGATGCCACCCAAGAGCCGCCCAACGCTATCGACGAGCCACCGAACAACCTCCTTGCTCTGTTTTGCAAGCTAACTTTCGGTAAGCCGTTCTCCTCCTCGATCGATCGGAACCACCTAGAAAATCCTCCATTGTAATCACCATTATGCGGTGCAGGACCGACAAGCCATCGCGAACCTCCGACGACCTCCGGACCTCCGATCGAGAGCTCCGAAGTCGCGAAAAATCCATCTCGGTGAGCTCCGAATTTATCCTCGTTTCGATTCGTTTTTAAGTCCTTTTCGATGCTTAGACTAGTCGGGAATGTGCGTGAGCTGAGTGCGGGACGATTGGGTGAGCTCGAGAGCTCCGATGATCTCCGGAGCTCGGTCGACGTGAGCGAGCACGAGAGCGCAAGCGAGGACGAGCAGAGCTTGGCGCAGGTGGGTTCCCTCCGTTTTGAATTAATGAAGAAGATGAAGAATGACGTTGCCTCCTGTGGGCCCCCCTTGCCTTTACAAATTTTGTTTTAATAAGTAAACCAGTTTGGGCTATTATTTACGGGTTCGGTTCAGTTGGGTTTAAATGGGTTTGGTTCGGTTCGGGTTTATTCGTTTATTTATTTAATTATTTAAGGGTATTTAAAATATCATAATATTATTTGAGATTTAAAATATATTATGTGAGATTTGAAGTTTTAAAAAGAAATTTAGAAAATAATTTTAAGGTCGGAAAGTGATTTAATAACTAAATTGAAAAAGGAATTTTATGAACATTTTCAAGGGTCAGAACCCTTAACTATTTAACTCGGATTTTAAACGGTTTTGAAACTAACTTGGGAATAAGACTTATTCGATGACTAACTAGCATGATAATAAAATCGTTTGACTAACGGTATGATACGTATGACTAATAGCATGATATTGTGGTGTTTTTTAGAAGAGATTAAATGATCGATACTTGTGATGATAATGATATATGTCCTTATGGAGAGTATGAGTATGGAATAGTAATATGCGAATTTGGCTAAGAATGATATAGAGGTTGTCTTAAGCTAATAAGATGACGGATTATATATGTTGAACGGTATGAGATGGGAGATGATTGATCAGGATGAACTGGAAGTATGATGGATGCGATCTTGTTTATTTATCTGTTTGTATGAGTGTGTGATATATGTGTTCAGAGAGACTATAGAAGTTTACTCAGTATATTCTCGTTATGTAATTAGGTGATATTCTGTGATCGTGACTACTGTGTGCTGGATTCTTCTTTTGCTGATCTTCTAGCCAGGTAAGTACCTCCGGGGCTTACTCAGTAACTAGGACCTCCTGCTTGATGTGTCATATAATATGTAGGTGTTGCATATGCATAAAAGCATGCAATGTAGTATCATGCTTAGGACTTGCACTTATGAATGAGCATTCTTATTCTGTATGCGTTTGAATACAGAACGGCCGTTATCCGTGAGTCCTAGAGTCGTTGTTAGGGTCATAGGACAGCCCAGCTTCATCCGGTGTTGTCCTCCTCGAGTCATTATTTATATATATATCATGAGATACGAGATGAGCACGAGATACGATATGATGATGAGATGTGATATGCTATAGCATCGAACTGGCCAGTCTCCTCCCTATCTAGAAAGGGGGTGGTGGTAGAAGAGGGATTTACCACTTGGTATTCTTTGTTAAGGCCTTACTTCATATTCTGCATATATGAATTAGGAGAATGATAGTGTGATTAACATTTTAGTACTGCATGAAGGCATCCTTATTCTAGGTATAGGCGTATTATATGTCCTCAGCGCGGTCAAAGGACCCGCAGGCGAACTCTTGGCCTGACTTGGTGGTATAGTTTCAGGTACCCGATCCACTGCTTGATTTTGTGCTGTTATGACGGGGTCCATTCATATGGCGGAGAGTGAGTGTTTGAACCCTGACTTCACTAGATTCACACTTTTGGGATTTCTTCCTAATTATACTCTGTTTTGATCCGGCTCTGCCGCGACACTGGTTGTATCGTTTCAGAATTTATGTCCTTTGCATGATAAAAGATTTTCCGCTTTGTAGACTTAGGACAGGTACAGGGGTTACCCCGGGGTCTCCAGCAGACCTTCCGGATTTGGGTGCGAAATCCCGCTTTAAACTACAAATCCTTGATTTCAAACCTTCAACCTGTACTCGGGGCGCAAGATCCTAACGAGGGGTTTTATCCCTCGAAATGTAACTCGAGAATCATAATCCCGGGCCGTTACAAAGGTGGTATCAGAGCCTTGTTTTGCAATCTGAGTACAATAGGTTGAAGATGGTTTTGAAAATCACCCAATGATTTCAAATGGTTTTGGAAAATGTTTAAAGGGCAAAATGAATTTAATTGGACTTAAAACCTAAATGAATAAAGGGGAAACAATCTCGTGGGTAGAGACCAAAGCGATAGACCTCCCTTATGGATGTAGAACTCGGGGAACGGTAGGCAAAATACTAGCTTTTATTTACAGATGGACCTAGAAGACTCCAAGAAACACCACGGAGGTTAGAGTGTCGAGTTAGGAGGTCGTGAGGTTTTTCCCCTCCGGTCAGTCGTCCCTCGAAGGACGGCATAGATCGTCTCTATGCTTACATTTTTATATATATGCTATTGGGCCTGAGGGCGATCCTCCTCGAAGAGGATCATATTAATCGTTGAGTGCTTCTGTGCCGAGTGTTTAAATTAATCGTTCATGTAGCCATCATGGTCGATACTAGACACGGTTCAGTTGGGCGTGGGGGTAGGGCACGTCGTGGCAGGTGTCGCCCCTGCCGGATTGCCGTTGAGAGCGTCGAGGAGCGCGCCGCTGATGATCACGCTGAGGAGCGAGCTTCGCCTCCGCCGGCTGACGACCAGGTTCCGATTTCCACAGAGACGAGGCTTGGGCAGTTAGAGACAGCGCTTCACGACATTCTGAGCGAGTTGCGAGGAGGAGCCCCACCTACAGCACTGATGCCCGAGGTTCCTGTTCAGCCAGCTGAGCCCGTAGCCGATGCGCGCCCTAAGAAGCGCGTCGATTGGGTCAAGACGCTAGCTCAGTGCCATCCTTCGACATTTACTGGAGAGTTTGGGGAGGATATTGAGAGATGGTTCTGTGAGATGGAGGGGTTGTTCGACCATGTTGCTGTACCTACTTCCGAGAGACAGAAACTTGCCGCCGACCGTCTACAGAGAGATACTTTTGACCGCTTGTCTGTACAGAAGATAGACCAGGCTGAGTGGACCTACGAGGAGTTTAGGGATCTGATGCTGAGAGAGTACCGCCCTCCTGGGATTCAGATAGCCCGAGAGGTATCCTTTCTGCGAGGCTACTACGACCGATCAGCTTTTGTCTCTGCCATCGTCTGCCAGTTCAAGAAAGAGCTGGTCTACTGTGCTCACTTGTGCCCTTCCGATGAGAGCCGTATTCGCATGTTATCGATGAGACTGCCGCCTCCGGTACTTCTGCATGCCTCCAGCTTGGGAGCTTTCAGCTTTGATCGATTCTTGGAGGTCATCCTCCTGTACGACCAGCAACGGATCTTGTCCGAGACTGCATACACCACTTCTCGCCCTGAGGCGAAGAGAGCGGGACCAGCGGATGGTCGCGAAGACGACAGATCCAGAAGAGGAGGCTATGGAGGAGGATTTAGAGGAGGATATCACGGAGTTGCACCGAGGGCACCTCAGCCGCCCGCCCCAGCTGTTTATGGAAGAGATGCACGAGTGAGGAGTGTCACTTGCCATGGATGCTTCGAGAGAGGTCATTATGTCGCTTCCTGCCTAGATCGTTTGATTGTCTGCTTCACTTGCGGCACCATGGGACACAGAGCTGCCCGTTGTCCCCAGGGCGGTAGAGCCCCACCGACTGCACAGCCACCGAGACTTCCTGTGGCTCCTCAGCCACCACTTCTGACTTATCTCCAGGGTCAGGGGAGAGGAGATGCTTCTGGTAGAGGTCAGGGGGAGGTAGAGGAGGTAGAGGAGGTAGAGGTTACGATCGTGGAGGCAGAGGGCCGTCAGGGCCAGGTCAGGGTAGAGGTTCATCATCTGCAGGACCATCTGGGTCCGGGTATGATCGTGGACAGCGTTCTGGAGGCCGAGGACCAGCATTACCCCCACCGCCCCACGTGTTCCAGATGAGAGTTGATGACCGTACTGCCCCTACTTCCGCAGGTACTATACACTTCCATGATGAGTGCTTGTCTATATTGTTTGACACTAGTGCTACTCACTGCTTCATAGCAGAGGCGTGCGTTGCTAGGCTGAGCCTGAGCTGCACGAGTGGTTCATCCCTTACTATTGGTCTGGCGGACGGAGCAAAGGTTAGGACGAGTCGGGAGATTTTAGGGTGCCCCATCCGTATAGGTGAGCATGAGTGGCCAGCCGACCTTATTGTCATGCCATTGAGGATGGATGATCTCATTCTAGGTATGGATTCCATGGACCACTATGGAGCGATTATCAACCTGAGGACGAGGACGGTGTCCATCTTGGCAGATGACGGGACTGAGCACCAGGTTTGGGGGAGCGACCCCAAGAGGAACGGGGCGCTCATCAGCACAGTCAGAGCCACTAGACTTCTAGATCAGGGATGCGTCGGGTATTGGTGTTACGCTTTAGAGGTGGATCGTGCACATCCCAGCTTGTCAGATGTCCCTGTTGTTAGAGACTTCACAGACGTGTTTCCAGAGGAGCTATCGGGACTTTCCCCGCCGAGAGAGGTCGACTTTGCGATCGAGCTAGAGCCAGACACCAGGCCCATTTCGCGAGTCCCTTACCGCATGGCACCGACGGAGATGGCAGAGCTGAAGGCTCAGCTAGAGGAGCTAGCCGAGAAGGGTTACATCAGGCCCAGTGCATCACCTTGGGGAGCACCAGTGTTGTTCGTAAAAAAGAAAGATGGGTCATTGAGGCTATGCATCGATTATAGGGAACTGAACCGTGCGACGGTGAAGAACCGGTATCCCCTTCCCAGGATTGACGACTTGTTAGATCAGCTACAGGGTGTCGTTGTCTTCTCGAAGATTGATTTGAGGTCGGATTATCACTAGGTGAGAGTGAAGCCAGAGGATGTCCAGAAGACCGCTTTCAGGACCCGCTATGGTCACTACGAGTCCGTGGTCATGCCGTTTGGGCTGACCAATGCACCAGCTGCTTTCATGGAGCTCATGAACCGCGTGTTCGTCGACTACCTGGACAGATTCGTCGTCGTCTTCATAGATGACATTTTAGTCTACTCGAGGAGTAGAGAGGAGCACGAGGAGCATTTGGGGATTGTGCTCGAAGCGCTGAGGAAGCATCAGCTGTATGGGAAATACAACAAGTGTGAGTTCTGGCTCACAGAGGTGGCTTTCTTAGGCCATGTGATTTCAGTTGAGGGAGTCGCCGTGGATCCGACGAAGATTGATGCTATCGTTGCTTGGGAGGTACCCAAGAATGTCAGGGACATCCGCTCGTTTCTAGGATTGGCCAGTTACTACAGGAGATTCATCGAGGGTTTCTCGAGCATTGCTAGGCCGATGATGCAGCTGCTGAAGAAGGATGTTCCGTTTGAGTGGAGTGTAGAGTGTCAGGCCAGCTTTGAGCTTCTGAAGGATAAGCTGACGACCGCTCAAGTTCTAGCGTTACCAGATGGGACAGAGGACTTCGTCATCTACACAAACGCTTCACGTTCTAGATTGGGATGTGTTCTGCATCAGAGAGATCGGGTCATCGCTTATGCTTCGTGCCAGTTGAAGCCTGCAGAGGTGTCCTATCCCGTTCATGACTTGGAGTTGGCAGCTGTAGTTCATGCTCTGAAGATTTGGAGGCATTACCTGTACGGCACTTCATGCAAGGTGATGACGGATCACAAGAGGTTGAAGTATATTTTCACTCAGAAGGAGCTGAACATGCGACAGAGACGTTAGAGCTTCTAAAGGACTATGACTTGGACATAGTTTATCACCCAGGGAAGGCCAACGTGGTGGCAGATGCGCTCAGTAGGAAGACTCACCAAGAGGCATCAGTTGCAAGGCTTACAGCTTAGAAGGATTTACAGACAGATTTGATGAGGTGTTGCTTCGAGGTGTGGGTTCAGCGGGAGAGTGGACAGTTGTCATTCCTGGAGGTTCAGGCTGAGTTGACCGAGGAGATTCGTCGAGGTCAGGCAGACTGTCCAGAGATTGTGATTTTGAGGGAACGGATGGCTCAGGGTCGATCCAGAGAGCTTGCAGAGAGAGTAGATGGGATGTTGACCTTTCAGGGCAGAGTTGTAGTTCCGTCGATGACATATCTGAGGCAGAGGATCATGCAGGAGGCTCACTCCACTCCTTATTCTGTCCATCCATGGACGAATAAGATGTATCAGGATTTGAGGAGATATTATTGGTGGCAGAGGATGCGAGCAGACATCACAGATTTTGTAGCCAGATGTTAGGTTTGCCAACAGGATCGGATTGAGCACCAGAGACCGGGAGGACTTATCAGGTCGCTTCCAGTTCCCGCGTGGAAGTTGACAGATATCTCGATGGACTTCGTCACTGGGCTGAGGCGAGACGTCAGAGGATTTGACGGCATTTGGGTCGTGGTCGATAGGTTGACCAAGTCAGCTCACTTCATTCCGATTCAGGAGACATGGTCAGCATCGCGGTTAGCTGAGGAGTTCATTTGCCTGATCGTGAGACTTCACGGAGTACCTGAGAGGATCGTATCTGACAGGGATGGAAGTTTTACCTCGAGGTTTTGGCATCAAGTTCAGGAGAGCCTAGGTACCAGACTGCATTTAAGTACAACTTTTCATCCTCAAACAGATGGCCAGAGTGAGAGGACGATTCAGACCTTGGAGGATATGCTGCGATCATGTGTTTTGGAGTGGGGAGACCGTTGGGTCAGACACCTACCGTTGGTGGAGTTTTCATACAACAACAGCTACCATGCATCTATCGAGATGGCTCCATATGAGGCTCTGTATGGGAGGCGATGCAAGTCGCCAGTTTGTTGGGATGAGCCCGCGGACACGGTTTCGTCTTTGCCGGACCTAGTTAGAGAGACCGTTGATAAGGTGGGACGCATCCGTGAGCACATGAGAGTCGCCCAGGATCGCCAGAAGAAGTATGCAGACAGGCGGAAGACAGAGATTGAGTTCGAGGTGGGTTCGCATGTGTGGCTTCGAGTTTCGCCTACCAGAGGGGTCCAATGGTTTGGCATCAAAGGAAAGTTGAGTCCGAGGTATATTGGCCCGTTAGAGATTCTGGATAGAGTTGGTGAGGTGGCCTATCGCTTAGCTTTGCCCCCATCCTTGGCCGGTGTTCATGACGTCTTTCACGTCTCACAGCTTCGCCAGTATATCCCTGACCCTAGCCACATCCTTGACTATTCGGACCTCCAGATTGAGCCCGACCATACTTTTGTGGAGCGTCCAGTGAGGGTTCTTGACCGTCGTGTCAAGAGGCTTAGGAACAGGGAGGTTCCTTTGCTTCTAGTTCAGTGGTCTAGGAGGAGCCCTGAGGAGGCCACGTGGGAGACCGAGGAGAGTATTCGGGCTAGTTATGGGGATGTCCTAGACGAGTTGCTCACGTCCTATGACGAGCCGAGCGTAGATATTTCCCTGACATCGCGAGTGCGGTGAGTTGCCTAGTTGGATTGGGGTTGGTTAGTAGTATCTCTTTGTTTGTGTGCTTATGATTGGTAGTTGTGTGCAGATCCTTGGTGATATGATGTGATGAGCCGTGATGATGTGATGACGTGCTAGATATTTTATGGTATGCGACTATTCTTGACGTGTTTAGGTCATGCTATTAATATGTGATATGAGTACCACTCTATATATAAATATATGATGCTTGATGATAGAAATGATGGAAGCTGAAGTATTGGAAATTGATCATAACATGGAACCTAGGAAGAGAATATGAGATTAGCCCTTAGAGGTGGATTATTTCCACCTCTTGAGATTTGAAAATTTGCTAGACTAACGTCGGGTTAGGGAATTTTGAACGGTGTTTTAAAGAGGACGTTGTGATGTTTTGAGTTATGATATGACCGAGGAGTCGGAGTAAGGATGTGGTAGGGGCCCATATTACATTCTTGCTACGGTCTTTTGGGGATATTATGATCACGACAACGGTATTGTGAGGATCTCATGGGGGCACTTATGAGATGCTTACGGAATCAATTGCATGATCCTTGGACTCACCAATTTCAAACTTCATCCCCAGTTTTAAAAATGATTTTAGTCTCGGGGACGAGACTTGTTTTTAGAGGTGGATGATGTAAAGGCTCGGATTTTCAAAATCCTAATTTTTTGGAAAAAGAGAATTAAAAACGAATTTAAATCGAATTTAAAACTCGTTTAGCGGATTCCGGCCGGAATATAAAATTTAATAAACGATTTCCATCTTTTTACCTCGAAAATTCAAAATAATTATCGGATGGCGATATCCTTGTCGATTTTAAAAATCTAATTGATCGAGTAAGCGAGATTCGGGAAAACTAACATTCGAGAACTAATTTTGAGGTTCAAGATTCGCGTATTCGGGATTTATTTCCGGGTATTGGTTTAACCAATTTCACACTCCACCCTTACCAACTCCCATCACTCACCATATCCTTTCAAATCCATCACTCTTCCTCCATCCCCATTTCTGATCATTACCATTCCCACGCCATTTCACCATAACTTCCCTCCTTCTTCCTTCTTCAGCCCTTCCTCCCTCCTGCTCACCATCACCACCACTTGCTCTCCTCCACCAGCAGCCCCAAGCTCCCTCGTCGCCTCCATTCCGTCACCACCACATCAGCCCCAAACTCCCCCGTCCCCTGCTTTCCGAGCCCTAAATCGAGCTCCCATCACCCCCGTTTCTCCTTCCTTTTCAAAGAACAGCAGCAGAAGCATTGAGCTCAACCTCCCTTGACGTCCACTAGCTCCCCGATGCCACCCAGGAGCCGCCCAGCGCTATCGACGAGCCACCGAACAACCTCCTTGCTCTGTTTTGAAAGCTAACTTTCGGTAAGCCGTTCTCCTCCTCGATCGATCGGAACCACCTAGAAAATCCTCCACTGTAATCACCAATATGCGGTGCAGGACCGACAAGCCATCGCGAACCTCCGACGACGTCCGGACCTCCGATCAAGAGCTCCGAAGTCGCGAAAAATCCATCTCGGTGAGCTCCGAATTTATTCTCGTTTTGATTCGTTTTTGAGTCCTTTTCGATGCTTAGACTAGTCGGAAATGTGCGTGAGTTGAGTGCGGGACGATCGGGTGAGCTCGAGAGCTTTGATGATCTCCGGAGCTCGGTCGACGTGAGCGAGCGAGAGCACAAGCGAGGACGAGCAGAGCTTGGCGCAGGCGGGTTCCCTCCGTTTTGAATTAATGAAGAAGATGTTGCCTCCTGTGGGCCCCCCTTGCCTTTACAAATTTTGTTTTAATAAGTAAACCAGTTTGGGCTATTATTTACGGGTTCGGTTCGGTTGGGTTTAAATGGGTTTGGTTCGGTTCGGGTTTATTCGTTTATTTATTTAATTATTTAACGGTATTTAAAATATCATAATATTATTTGAGATTTAAAATATATTATGTGAGATTTGAAGTTTTAAAAAGAAATTTAGAAAATAATTTTAAGGTCGGAAAGCGATTTAATAACTAAATTGAAAAAGGAATTTTATGAACATTTTCAAGGGTCAGAACCCTTAACTATTTAACTCGGATTTTAAACGGTTTTGAAACCAACTTGGGAATAAGACTTATTCGATGACAAACTAGCATGATAATAAAATCGTTTGACTAACGGTATGATACGTATGACTCTTAGCATGATATTGTGGTGATTTTTAGAAGAGATTAAATGATCGATACTTGTGATGATAATGATATATGTCCTTATGGAGAGTATGAGTATGGAATAGTAATATGCGAATTTGGCTAAGAATGATATAGAGGTTGTCTTAAGCTGATAAGATGACGGATTATATATGTTGAACGGTATGAGATGGGAGATGATTGATCAGGATGAACTGGAAGTATGATGGATGCGATCTTGTTTATTTATCTGTTTGTATGAGTGTGTGATATATGTGTTCAGAGAGACTATAGAAGTTTACTCAGTATATTCTCGTTATGTAATTAGGTGATATTCTGTGATCGTGACTACTGTGTGCTGGATTCTTCTTTTGCTGATCTTCTAGCCAGGTAAGTACCTCCGGGGCTTACTCAATAACCAGGACCTCCTGCCTGATGTGTCATATAGTATGTAGGTGTTGCATATGCATAAAAGCATGCCATGTAGTATCATGCTTAGGACTTGCACTTATGAATGAGCATTCTTATTCTGTATGCGTTTGAATACAGAACGGCCGTTATCCGTGAGTCCTAGAGTCGTTGTTAGGGTCATAGGACAGCCCAACTTCATCAGGTGTTGTCCTCCTCGAGTCATTATTTATATATATATATCATGAGATACGAGATGAGCACGAGATACGATATGATGATGAGATGTGATATGCTATAGCATCGAACTGGCTAGTCTCCACCCTATCTAGAAAGGGGGTGGTGGTAGAAGAGGGATATACCACTTGGTATTCTTTGTTAAGGCCTTACTTCATATTCTGCATATATGAATTAGGAGCATGATAGTGTGATTAACATTTCAGTACTGCATGAAGACATCCTTATTCTAGGTATAGGCGTATTATATGTCCTCAGCGCGGTCAAAGGACCCGCATGCGAACTCTTGGCCTGACTTGGTGGTATAGTTTCAGGTACCCGATCCACTGCTTGATTTTGTGCTGTTATGACGGGGTCCATTCATATGGCGGAGAGTGAGTGTTTGAACCCTGACTTCACTAGATTCACACTTTTGGGATTTCTTCCTAATTATACTCTGTTTTGATCCGGCTCTGCCGCGACACTAGTTGTATCGTTTCAGAATTTATGTCCTTTGCATGAGAAAAGATTTTCCGCTTTGTAGACTTAGGACAGGTACAGGGGTTACCCCGGGGTCTCCAGCAGACCTTCCGGATTTGGGTGCGAAATCCCGCTTTAAACTACAAATCCTTGATTTCAAACCTTCAACCTGTACTCGGGGCGCAAGATCCTAACGAGGGGTTTTATCCCTCGAAACGTAACTCGGGAATCATAATCCCGGGCCGTTACAATAATACAAACTTTAAAATCAACTAAAAATAATACAAACTATGAATTTTTAACTCAAAATAATACAAACTTTTGAAGTTGGACTAGGATAAGATTCAAATTAAAATAAAATTTTATTTATCAAAAATATGAGTTTTGAAGTTGAATTTTGTCGGAGGAAACGAAGGCAAGCAAGCATGTAAGGCAAGCTTTTGTAAGGGGAATGCAATGTTATGATCCCATATATTAGGTATTATATTAGATTAGGTAATTTAGGGTATAAATATATCCTTAATCCTTATAACTTGTAATTGATCATGAAATGAATAATCAAACTAGCTACTTGCCCTTTCTCTATCCTACATTCTATCTCTCCCAGTCTTGTTCTATCTCTATCTCTCCTATCTGATCTTCATCTTCTTCCCTTAATCTTCCTCCTAATCTCTATCTTTTCCTTCAAATCTCACAAAGATCCTATTAAGATCATAACAAAATGATTTAAGCATCCATTCCAATTGCTCGTAGTTAGGAATCGGTAAGATATTAATTTGTTTATATCAATATATAATACTAAAACAGAGATGTGAAAATCCTATGTGGCGGGCTCTGGACGAATTCGCTTACGTGTCAGTCTCTGGTGCAATCTGGCCCAGATTTTTTGACACATCAATTAATGATGAACCAATATATTTAAGCCACGTCAATTAATGATTCCACCTCTTTTAACCTCATATCATCTTATGTGTCCACCTTAATTGATAATTACAATTAAAAAAATTTAATAGAAAAATATTTAAAATATAGTTATTCATATCTTGATTAATATTTACCTAAAAGATTTATATCAAATCTTTTAACAAATAACTTTATTAATATATCATTTAGTTAGATTCTCCAAAATGAAACCACCGGGAAATAATATTTTCCAAATCTATAACGCTCATCAAAATTAAATATTTTTTCAAATAAATATTTAACAAATATGTCCCAAGTTAAATTTTTTTGGGAAAAGCAGAAGAGATATTCCAACAAACCAACTCCGAAATTAAAAGCTAAAAAAAATGGTGATTGAATTCCTTAGCTATTTGCCTCTTATAACTTTTATATATACACACACATACGAATCTTGGTGTTCAAGTTGCATGTATACTTGATATGTGTGGTTACAATTAATTTTTATATCATAAGTGTTTACAAAACCTATCATTTTACTAATTATTTTACAAATATTTTACCTAAAAAATCTACATAATCTTAAAAGGTTAGAATAATTTATATAATCTATTATGATTTAACATAATTTAATATATTGAATCAAATCATATATTTTCTATTATATAATTGTTTTAATTAAACTCTAGAAAAACATATAAATCAAATAGAAAATATCTTTTATATTAATGCTATTCAATAAAAAAAACAACAACGTACCTTATTATATATAAAAATGAAAAACTTCATATATAAAGATAAGTATGTATATTTCTTTTTGAATCAATTTTTCAAAAAGCAATTCATCTGTTTAAGATTTGATTCAATATATTATACATATTAATAGAAAAGATAGGATGTCATTCAATATATACTCCGTATTAGATCATGTTGAATAGTACTCCGGAGTAATAGATAAATTAATCTTATCTTTTAAGATTATGTAGATTTTTCTAGGTAAAATATTTATAAAATAATTTAAGGTAAAATGATAAGATTTGTAAAATATGAGGTTGAATATTTATAATAAAAATTAATTTAATTATTAATTAAAATGGACACATAAAATGACACAAGTACAAATAGATGGTGTTATCGTCTAACGTGACTTAAATTTAAATTAATGATTCCACCTCTTTTAACCTCATATCACCTTATGTGTCCACCTTAATTGATAATTACAATTACAAAAATTTAACAAGAAAAATATTTAAAATATAGTTATCCATATCTTAATTAATATTTACCTAAAAGATTTATATCAAATCTTTTAACATATAACTTTATTAACATATCATTTAGTTAGATTGTTTAATGTGGGTAGGTAAAAAAACGTTGGGATAAATTTCAAGCTAGTGACTTACGGCCTTACGGGTGATTCCAAATTAATTTGGTGGGTTTAGAATTTGGCTATTTTATTATAAAAATAAAATAGTACTCAATACTAACGGGAGTTGGTTGGCCAGAATTTGTGAGAAGAGGATTTATATAGAGTGAGGGATGTTTGGAAGGATGAAATTAAGAAAGTTGATGGGCAGGTTTGGGGGCGGTAATTAATGGACTCTCTGTTTTTGTCTTTATTTATACATATATAAATTACTAGGGTTAATTTGGGAAAATTTTAACAATATTGGGGTGGTTTTATAAAATTAACCTAAACCCTAACAATTACCGCCAATCGTATATATAGCTTAAACCATTTAGTTAACAATAATATATTTGTTAAAAGTACGTTTTTTTTCTCCCAAAATGTATCTTAAATGTACATATGATTCTTTTGATCATATATAAATTTATAATAGTACGTTTTCCCCCCAAAAATGTATCTTATATAATAATTTTTTTTAATAAAACTCCTTTTTTTTAATTAAAACATGATTTGACATGCAATATGTCAGTTTAAAGGCTAAACACTTAAATACTGGAGTATAATCTATACTACATATTAAGTAAAAGGGAAGATATAAAATCCAAAAAAAAATAATATTTTTATGTTACAATTTTTCAATTAAATTGTTTTATAATATCCTAACAGCTAAATATTTATTATTTAATATAATGGATATTTGTAATATTACAAATATCATGTTTTGTTTAACGTTCACTATTTAATAAAAAAATATAAAAATGTGACTAATATGATAAAATACTCCCTCCGTAACAGAATAATTGACTTTTTGGCCAATTTCACACTTTCTAAGAAAGCTAAAAATAGAAAGAAAATAGTTAAAATTTTAGCAAATAAATAATGTGGAAAAAAATGGACCATTGAAAAAAAAAAGAATAGTATGAGAAGTTGGAGTATTAATAGAGTATCTTGGAAATCAAATATAATTAATGAGATGACTTAATAAAATTAGAAATTTTTGTCATTAATGTTGTTCAAATGGACAAATATTTTGTTACATAAAAAAGTGGTTAAAAGGCCAATTATTTCGTTTCGGAGGGAGTATATTATTATTAAAATCCGCGTTCAAAATATTTTGAAACGAAGGAAGGGAGTAACTAATACTGCTATCAATACCAAATTATTAAAAAAATTCTAAACCCTCGAAATAATATTATCTATTCAAATAAAACGTATGAACTTAAGTTAGATTTAAACTAACTTTAAATCTAAAATAGTAGTTCAATAATATCAATATATATGAATTTACTTTAAATTTGAAATTAAATGCCCTTAATCTGGTATGTAGATTAAATTTTACCATTAAGTATTCACACACACATATATATGAAATTAAAAAGTCAAAAAATAATATTTATATAATTTTTATGATCTTAGACAAATTGTGCATGAATAATAAAAGTCACATAAAAAAACCGCGAAGATCGCGGGTAATAAAACTAGTTTACAATATAGTCAAACTTAATTAATTATTGCTTGGTGTTAATATTGCACGTCTTGTCCTCGTTTCCTTTTTAAAACAAGAAAATTGCATAATCTATTTCAACTTTTGGCTGGAGTTGTGCGCATGTTCTTTATTTTGAAAAATATACAAATTTTATAAAGACATTACTGTATATTTTTAGGAGGGTATGTTACTGAGATATATTGGCATATTAGAGAGAGAGGAGGGCTAGAAGCCTATAACGTATTTTAAATTTTGAGCACTACAAATTTTTCAAAAAAAACACAATCCAATTTAAATTTAAATTTAAATTTAAAATAAGATACGACTAAGTTTTCCACCAAAAATAACATGAGATATGAACACTCTTGTGATATGAAAATGTTAATAATGAATTATTCTTATGTGAAAATATAATTATTAATCTATAATATTACGGAGTATAAATATTAGTACGTACATAAAAGTATAATTATTAGTATGTATGAAAAATTATGTAATTTGTTTGCAATCCGGTGTGGATTCAGAAATTTATTTAAGGGGTCAAGCTTTATTAGTTTAGTTGGTAAGGATGACACGTAGTGACCATGCCAATAGGTCATGAATTTGAATCATGCTTTTCTCATATTGTAATGGCCCAGTGCCTACCTATGAACAAAAAAATTGATTAGGAAATAATTTGAGGACCAGACAAACCTGGCTCATCGAGAGGCCGACGAAGTCGATAGATGACGAACCGTCAAAATATACAACAAAGAATAAAAACGGTGCAATACAAAAAAAAGGCAATCAAACAGCCCCAATCGAACAAACGAGTCTAACCCAAAAACCGTTGGAGACAACGTAGACTAAACCCGGAACCAAGCGCTACCAAGTGATGACACCGCTGGCCAGCGGTACATCAGGAGTCTTGTGGGCGATGAAGACGAACAAGGAAAATTCCGAAACACAGAGTCGTCTCGATGCACGCCGCCACGACCCCAGCCAGACCCAACACCGGACGCCAGAGCCCCAACTTAGACTAGGACCGCCAAAAACAACTGAAAATGCCTCCGATAACCTCCCTTGTACAAAACGCACCAGAAAATCCTTTCGGGATTTTAACAAGACCCTAACGGAAGTTTAAAATTTTTTTAAAAATGTTTTTCTTTTGGTCTAGGCGGATTTCACCCACCCGAGCCTCTAGATTCGCCACTGTTTGCAAAGATATAGTCTAAAAACACTTGTATAAAGGTCGGCCATCCCAACAAGACTGACAAGTTTTCCACACACACAACAAAAAGAAAACCCACCATGAAAGTTCAATTCCCGGTGCGTAATCGATCTTTTAATTTCTTAGCACGGATTCACGACTTCGGTGCATGATTCCAGCTGAAGCCTTGTCAAATTTCCAGGTTTTTCATTTGCCGTTCTCTTGTTTAAAAATTTCTTCCAGTACTGTCTTCCCTTCCGGAAATTTTTTTTCCCAGCATCTTTTTCTCTTACAAAAAAAAAAAATCCCATTTCGATTCATCTCTTGTCTCACAAAACAAGAATGGGGTTTGAGCCTATAAGATTCGTTCTTGAGAGAGTGTATGATCTTTTAAAGAATGAAATTAGCATTTTGCTAGTAGATGAGGAAAGGGCGATTAAAGGATTGCAACGGGAGCTTGAAGTTATCGACAGTTATCTAAAGGATATCGATGAAATTGAACGACTAGCAATCCACAATCATGTTTTGCAGACTAAAATTGAACATCTTAGGCAGATCCTTCCTGAGATCGAAAACTTTCTTGACACCGTAACCGACCAAAAACAGCAGCCAATCCAACCTAGTTTTTTCGAAAAATTGAAGGCGTTCTTCTCCTGTGCCTCTAATCCTATCATCCATAAGCATCGCCTTGTGATGGATATAGCCGATTTAAGCGAAAGCTTAAAAGAAACTCTTAGAAGAACAGAAGGATATCAACCCCCAAACAACAAAGTTACCTATAGGACAAGGCGTCAAACCGATCCCGGCATTATCGACCATGAGATTATCATTGGTCTAGAGGAAGATGTTGGTGATCTTATTGCTAAATTTGTTGGAAAGGAGGGGGAGCGTGGAGCTAATTCGGCAATCGTAGGCATGGGTGGCTCAGGTAAAACCACACTCGCAATACAGTTTTACAATCACGAGGAAATAAACAAGGCATTTCCTAGAAGAGCATGGGTTTGTGTCTCCCAACAGTGGAATCCTCACGAGATTCTACTTCAAATATGTGCAAAGCTTGGGGTTAGGCTTTCAGATGATGAAAGGTCAATTCCCCGTGATAAGCTTACAGAGTTTCTTCGCGAGAAAGGTCCTTGTTTGGTAGTTCTTGACGATGTATGGGAGCGAGAAGCTCTTCAAGATTTTCTTCCTACTCTATTGACAGGGAATGGTAGAGTTTTGATTACTACTCGTAAAGAAGGAATCGTTCAGTTTCCGGGGATAGATCCTTTTCACATCCATAATATGCGTCTCCTTACAGCAGAACAGAGTAGAGAGCTATTTTCCAAAATAGTTTGCAATAACAGGGTAGTTATTGTTGAATTCAACGAGAATGAGGAGGAGGAGGATGAGTTTGCGAAACTGGCAAGGGTAATGCTAGAAAAATGTGGAGGCTTACCCATTGCAATAATTACACTAGCTGGACTTTTGGGAACAAAGGCCACAATACAGCAATGGGAAAGCATCAAGGACAATGTGGTATCAATAATAATGAAAGATGAGAGAGGTTCCCTTCGTTCTGAGGCAGTTAAGGTAGTTTTGGAATTTAGCTATTTTGATTTGCCTTATTATCTAAAGCCAAGCTTTCTTTATTTAGGGACCTTCAAAGAAGATGAGGTTATAGACGTTGATACATTGATCATCTTATGGATAGATGAAGGATTTGTAAAGCTAGATCAATGTTCGGAAAGGAGGAGGCTTGAGGAAGTGGCTAAGAATTTTTTGGATGAGTTGGTACAACGATGTATGATTCAAGTTGTTTTGAGAGATTATGCGAGAGATGTAAGAAAGATTCGAATTCATGATTTGATGCGAGATCTTTGCATAGAGAAGGCAGAAAATTTGGGCTTTTTTAGGGTTTTCTCTCCATCTACATCATCCTCATCATCAACTCAAATAGGATCATGTTCTCGGGTTGTGATACATAATCACCGTAATAGCAGGTATGCCAGCTTTTTATATGTCATTTTTAAAGTACTATATATTTTTTGTTTTTTAAGATACTAAATTGACAACAGGCATCATGTTGGAAGAATGGAAGTTGAATTGTTATGATGATTCATATTTCCGTTTATAAAAATGTTTGATTATTATGAATATGAATATTTTAGTTTTCATGCATTGATTAGAATTAAACAATATTCCTATTCATATAACATAATATTCATATATATCACTGCTACACAATATTTGTATTTGTATTCTTAGATATTTGCTTAATGTATCTAGTATCTATTATCTATCTATTATATAATAAAGGAGAAGTCATTTGTAACATATGACACAATCTCCTTAATCGGAGTAGTATTAACCAATCAAAAAATTTCTCTCATCGCCTTAATCAATCTTAAAATAATAATTTTTTCAATTTTTTAGATATAAATATATTTTGGAATGATTTTACCCAAATTTTGTAAGATTTGGATAATAATTATATATAAAATAATTTATCTCATGCCCTTAATCAATAAGTAATATATAGTATATCTTAATATAGATATTTTTTTACAATTTTTCTATCTTCATTCCAATTATATCCATAATCCATAATTTTTTTAAGTATCTATTGCGTGAGATATGAAAACTTCGTAAAGTTAAAATAATAAGTTGTTTAAGATTTATATTATATTTATATAATAAAAGGTCAAATCTTTTATGCTTATAAAAATTAAATAATCAATTATAGTTACGTAGTCTCACGACACATTTTTTTCCCAAATAAGTTATTTGGGTTTACCTTTTTTTGTTTTTTTTCTTATTTAAAAAATAAAAGAATAAACGCGGGTTGAACCCGTTTTTTATTCGTTTTATTTTTTATACACTTTTTTCGGTTTTAAATTTTAAAACTTAATAATGAAACGCGGTTTGAACCCGCGTTTTTCTGACAAACCTGCAAAAAATGAATATTTTTGTAAATATTTAAATGTGTGAATATTATGGTAAATAATTATTTTTGATTGAATATTTTGAAAAAAAATTCTTAAAACTTGTTTATTTAATTAATTAATTTCTTCCAATATTTCTTCATTTGTAATTAACATAGTATTAAATACAATTCTTGTAATATATACATATATATTCTTTCTTTCTTTTAATTTAAATAAATTTTATATTAATGCACATTCCATATAACTTCTTTAGAAAAAAAATTAAATTGCGTTGTGTGAATAATATAATTCTAAAAAAATTGTTTATACCTCTAAAAAAATTTGATCTTTTTTATATAAATATAATATAATTTAGACAACTTATTATTTTAACTTTATGAAGTTTTCATATCTCATGCAAATATGCAATAGATACTATTATACATATTCATTCATAAATAATATTATATATTGTATAATAGAATCAAGTCCATTCACTCTCTTAAAGAACAATATCTCTAAGTAGGGGTGGGCACAAATCCCGCAAATCCCATCCCGTCCCGATCCCGGTGTGATTTAGAAGGAAAAATGCAGGAAATGCATAATGTAATTTCATAATTTTATTGATTGTGTTTAATTAATTAAAGATAGTCCCTCTATTTATATTCCAACTTTCCATGCATATTATTCTTCTTTGTCTATTGGTCCATTTTTTTCATGGCATTTATTTTCTAAAATTTTGACTAATTTTCTTTATTTTAAATTTTTTTTTAGAACTTGTAAAACTGGTGAAAGAACCAATTATTCAAATACGAAGAGAATATAGTGCGTATATCTTAACGAAGTTATAAATACATAAATGGATAATCTAATCTTTTCAAGCATAAAATGAGTTATGACTTATGAGTGGTCTATTCTCTGGTTAACTTCTTAATATGCGATCAGATTATGAAAGTTGTTTGGGAATAAACTGCATATTATCAATGCATTACAAAAGCTGCATATGCTAATTATTACAGTTTCATATATGGCCAATATATATACTGCAAAACACGGACATATATTGAATATACTAATTTAATGACGTTTGAATCGATTTTGTACACACAGTGCCAAATCTAAAGAGTTGGAGTTCAATTCGCGTCAAAGGACCTTAATTTGGAGCAGTGACGACAAATACGGTCAAGACTTGCCCAAACCGTTATTCCTATTTGAAAAGTTGAAGCAGGTCAGGGTTTTGTCTCTATGGGAGGTTGATTTGGGGGACTCTGCAGAACATATTGGAAATATGGTCCTTTTAAGATATTTGCATTTGTTTAAGTGTAGCTTTACCACCGGAAAGATGGGCTTCCTCAAAAAACTAAGAAACTTGCAAACCTTCAAGTTTTATGGGAGAATGGAGGTGCCTGATAACATGGTTGGTAACATGAAGCAGCTCAGAGTTCTTTCTTTAAAACTTTATGGAAGCAGATCTCAGAGTCCAACAATTTCATTGGGGGTGGACAAAATAAAGAATTTGCGATCTTTGTTGATAGATGATGTTGGGATTGTTAAGGAGCTACCTATTATCATTAGCACTGATTTGCAACACTTGGTGTTATGGGAGATACACAGCCAGCAACAGTTGGATGCTATAATCAGTTATGTTAATAGTAGCCCCATAACCTGTCTTGAAACCCTTCGGCTTAAGCTGAAATCAAGATCATTACTGGAATTTGATTTGCAGAAGATGAAACTGAAAAGGTGTCAATACTTGAAACTCCTCTCCTTGGAAGGAAAGATGAAAAAGCAACGGGGGTCGAGGTCGTCAATCCCTCCTAATATTTTCTCGTTGCATTTATTGAGAACTGAGGTCGAGGAAGAGGATGATATGAATCAAGTCATTGCTCAAGTTGCTCACCTAAGGGAACTATGCCTATTTGAAGACTCATACAAGGGGGCTAACTTAACTATCAGTGGACTTCCAAACCTCCACAAGCTTTGCTTGTGGGGATTACGCAGTTTGGAGGAATGGAGAATAACTGAAGGTTCGTTGCCACAACTTCGAGAGTTATCTATCAGGGAGTGTCATGAATTGGAAAGGATTCCAAATGAAATAAAAAACATCAAAACACTCCAACTACTTGAAGTTAGTAGTATGCGGAGGAAATTATGCAGAAGACTTAAAAAGAGAGAGGAAGGTGAAAGCGATGGAGGAGAAGATTTCCATCTTGTTCAACACATCCCCACCCTTACATTTCAATTTATTCTAGATTAACAGCACAGTTGCCGCAACTTCGAAGGTAACCTCGATTAAATATCGATTATGTACTTTTGTCTTGTTTATTTTTTTATTAGGTAAAAATTCAAGTTCATGCAAACCTGAAACTCGATGGCCAACCAGGTCGTCAAACAGAAAACCGTCGATATATAGAAACCCCAATAGCATAAATCAACGGAGAAGAAAGAAAAACTCAACCAACTCATACAAGATATCAGCCAACAGAAAAGTCGAAGAAGAACCAGGACACGCCACGAGTGTCAAGAACATGGGAGAGTATGAAGACTCACGACAGTACCCCGGCTGAAAAGGGCGACTCCTAAGGAAGTGTGGATCACTGACGTTACCCCCACCTAGATGAAGGATCTTCGAAGACCGCGAACACAACTACGATCCATTGTCAATCAATCAGGATGCCCAATACTGCGACCCAACACAAAGCAAACGCAGCCACACCAAGGCATCAACCCGACGCCAGAAGACGGATCAAATCTGGGCAAAGAAGGGAAAATCGCTCATCCGTCGGAAATGTGAACAAAACTCCAAGAACCTAGCAGGACGTTCAGGAGCATTATTATTTCATATATAAAAAAATATTTTTCATACCCTATCGGAATTTAGTATACGTCCTTTCAAATGGGGTTTTTAGCTAGGGGTGATATACGAGCAAACGAGCTCGAGTAGTAGGTGTTCAAGCTCGGCTCGTTTACAAACGAGCGGAGCTCGAGCTCCATGTTGAAACGAGCCCAAGCAAGTGCTCGAGCTCGGCTCGCGAGCCGAGAAGGGTGCTCGAGCTCGTGAGCTCGCTTGTACTCAAGTAGAGCCGAGCTCAAGCTTGTGAGCTCCCTTGTACTCGAGTCGAGCCGAGCTTGAGCTCGTTTGCTCGTATACAAGGAAACAAGCTGTTGGATCAGTTCTGGCACCAGGTGCGAGGAGCGAGCCCCTTCGAGCGAGAGTAATGACCTGGTGGAACATATTTGAGGGAGAGTTGATAGAAAATAGAGGACGAGCAAGATAGAGAGAGCAATAGCGGGATTGAAAGAGCGAGATCTGACTTATGAGACCAGATCTTAGAGCAAGATTGAGCGAGAGCGAGAGTAAGATCTGAAACTAGATCTGAGAGCGAGATCTGAGACCGAGAGCGAGACTGAGCGAGATCGAGAGTGAGACTGAGCGAGATCGAGAGCGAGAATGAGCAGTAGAGCAAGAGAGAGCGAGATTGAGTAGCAGAGTGAGAGAGACGTCGAGAGAGAAAGAGCAAGAGAGCATGCAAGAGCGAGACGCCGAGACTGAGCGAGATTGAGCAACAAAGGGAGGGAGACAGCGACACTAAGAGAGAGAGAGAGAGAGAGAGAGAGAGAGAGAGAGAGAGAGAGAGATGAGCAGATTGAGCAAGCGAGAGAGAGGAGATTGTGAAAGGTTTCTGGCGGCTAGACATGAACAAAGGGTTGGGCAAGGAAAGAAGAAGGGAGGGGGTAAAAATAAAACCTAGGGGTAAAAATGTCATTACACTCTAAAACGAGCAAAACAAGAAAGCTCGAGCTCGGCTCGGGCTCGTGACGAGCTCGACGTCAAGCTCGAACTCGGCTCATTTTTATATTCAAACGAGCTCGAACCGAGCTTTTTCCGACCCGAGCCCAAGTTACTCGGCTTGAATAATTGTAATTAAAAAAATTTATAATTTATAGCCAACTTTGTTTTATAATTTATTGTCAACTTTGTTTTATAATTTATTGTTAACCGAGATTTCATTCTTCTTTTATTTTCTTTTATTTTCGAGCCGAGCCCAAGTTATTCTTTTAATGTTAATCTTTTTTTTTATAATTTATTGTCAACTTTGTTTTATAATTTATTGTCAACCGAGATTTTATTTTTCTTTTATTTTCTTTTATTTTCGAGTCGAGCCCAAGTTATTCTTTTAATGTTATTCTTTTTTTATTGTCAACTTTTTTTAATAATTATAATTAAAAAAGTTCATTCTTCTTTTATTTTCTTTTCATATTTATATAAATTTATAATTTATTTCATAAACCACTACTCTTTATTTCCTACAATTATTTATTTCATAAAACACTACTATTTAATAATTGTAAAATTGAAACCACTTACTAATATAACTGTTGAACCACTCTCTATTTATATATTTAGTCACTGAATCACTCTCTATATATGTGTTAAACCACTCTCTATACATGTGCTGAACCACTCTCTATATTTAGTTCACTGAACCACTCTCTATATATGTGCTGAACCAGTTATTATAAAATTGATAAACCACTTCTATTTAATTCATGAATCATTATATATTTAGTCACTGAACCACTCTCTATATATATTTTGAACCAGGTACTATAAAAATAGGCGTTATTGTATTTCAGTGCATTTACTTATTGGGGTTTCAGTGCATTGACTAATAAAAATAGGCGTTATTGTATTTCTAAGAGCATCTCCAACAGCTCCTCTATCAAATCTCTAAAATAGAGACTCAAATATCAAAATCTCTAAAAAATTTACCTTTCAACTCCTACAGATTCTCTCTTATACAAAATTTTGCATTTATTACACACTATAATAAATGTAAAAATTTATAATATAATAAATGTATTTATTATATATATACTAAAAGACTTTGCCTAATTAGAAGGAGAACCACGAGGAACAGCTGAGGGTTCAACTATCATCATCAACTCCATGGTGTATTAGTGTTCACAAAGGTGTTGTATCACTATAATAAAACAATTGGATAACATAAATCAAATCTAATTATATGTTTTAGGTAATAAAAGGATTACAAAAAGGAACAGCTGAGGGTTCATCCTCTAATTAAATTTGATTGATTTTGTTCTTGGTCTTCTTAATCATTCAACCTATAAAAGAAGCCTCTAAAACCTGCAAAATTAGCCTCTAATTATATGCAACTCATAGCAATTTATGAGAACAGGTAACAAGGCTCTCAACTTCGATACATTACACTTTCAAGGTCAACCCATTGGCCATTGTTCATCATCACATTCTAACATGTGTTACTTCCACAAATTTTGATTCACAACCTAAGCATCCTGCTAATTTTATGAGAAAATAAATCTAGTATAGTACTCTTCCTAGTCTTACTACTTGTGTTGTTACAATCGTTTCTCTCCAATCTCGTTTGCCTTCCATTGTTTTTTCTGATGTCTTGTATCTTTCTCTGCTTTGAATTCACACTTTGTTGGGAATAAAAAAATCGAAGAAAACATGTTAAATTTGGTACAAGAGCAACAAAGTTCAACAAATAATCAACAATTGAATAACAAGGTATGAAAAATAATCACCAATCAAACAATGAAATCGAATCGAGCGGACAACAACAAATCGAATCCAACGAAAGGAAATCAACCAACAATTTAAAATCAACAAATCGACCAACAAAAATCAACACATCAAAGCAAGGGAATTAGGAACATGGGTTTGATAGGGTGAATTGGAGGAAGGCGGATGTGTTACGGTCGGGAAAGGGGCGAGTCAGAGTCGAAGATGGCAACGACGGGGATGGAGGCGGAGCTTGAGAGGTAGATGGAGAACTACTTCTATATTGAACAAATTGATGGAGTGTGCCTTTTCTTGTCTAGATTCTCCCAAAATTTAATTTTACAGATTCTTTATTTCACTTCTCTCTTTCTCTAAATTTAGAGAATTTTTTTTATCTCTCATTCCATTTTTCTATTATATAGATCAATATAGAGGGACTGTTGGGGCTGTAAAACACTCATTTTCTCTAAATTGTTGAGATTTCTCTATTTTACAACATCTATTGGGCTTGCTCCAAGCCTCTAAAATACTATTCCATACACCAAGGGAAACAACAGTGAAATATACTAACATTTAATTGAATAATTTATTGATTTAGATTATTAAATTGTCCACCCAAAACTATAAAAGCATACTCCCTCTGTTAATTAAAACTTGTTGTTTATTATTCATGTATGTTTTTTAAGAATGATAAAAACTATATGAAATATTAACATTTTTTAAATTTGTTTTTATAAATTCATAATTAACATTAACAAGTATGAAATTATTTAAAAAATATGTTAAAAAAGTTAATATTTAAATTCAATTTTGTCAAAGTAGTTATTAGTTGTGACAACTAATTATAACTTGGATTTCCTTATACAATGACAGTTGCAGTGAATCCATTCAACACGGATGAGGACGACCAACAATGACAGATGCAGTGAAACCCTCTCTTCTGCCCCTAAGTAACAGGAGCACCTCTCTCCCGTTGGCAGCACCGACAATGGCAGTCCTGATTCAAGATCTGGTTTTGCTTGTCACAGATGAGGTGAAACCCTGGGTAGTCGCATCGTCGAGAGCTGTTGCTACCAACGGCGATGAAGAGGAAGCAAACTCCTTGCAATTGAGATTTGTCGCGAAAGACAGCGGCGGCGCAAGGGGGGCGAATAGCGGAAAGCGGGAGGAAGGAGCTGGAGAAGGAGGACAACGCGGAGGCGAGCTTGACGGGGTAGCACTAGAAACCATGGAAGATGGAGTAGCTGAGGGAGGCGGCGGCGGAGAGGGAGAGGCAGGGAACGGCGCACGAGCCAGAGGAAGAGAGAAGAAGAAGAAGATGATGAGGAGCCTCTGTTATCCACTAGCACCGACGAGCCGGCCGGGTCTCTGTTGGGCGCATCCACCGGCGATGCGGCGGCGATCGTGACTTGGTAAGGGGAGGCGGCCGAGAGAACAAGATCGACGGCAGGGAGGGCGGCGGGTGTGAAGCCCCTGGTTTTTCAGACGGATGAAGAGAGAAGATCTAGAAGACCTGGTTCCACCAAGCAGAGAAGGAAGAGGAGACACGTGAGGACGAGGCGCCTGAGGGGTTTATTTTAAAAGTAAAAATCAGATCCGGTTACACCAATAAGATTGGTTCTTTCGTTCTCACCAGATCAGATTGTTCTCACCCGAACCCTATTTTATATATATATATATATATATATATATATATATATATATATATATATATATATATAGTGTATGGATCATTTGTACACAAGCCTTAAAGTATACCTTGTTCACAAATATTATTCGGTGAAATGTGAAACATTATTCGGTGAAATTAATTTGAAGCATTATTCGGTGAAATATGAGTATTGTTTAAGGGAATGAGAAACATTATTTGGTGAATTTTAAAGCATTTTTTGTATAAATTGTAAGTATTGTTTAGAGAATTGAGGTTTCTTTTATTTGAAATAGATGAATAAAAAAACTAAACAGTATTCGGTAGAATGTTACAAATTATTCAGTGGAATTGGGAAGTTTTCATCTGAACTAAACGGAAAAAGAAAACATAACAATATTCGGTAGAATGTTTCACATTTCACCGAATAATGCTTCAAATTTCACCGAATAATATTTCACATTTCACCGAATAATATTTGTGAACAAGGTATACTTTAAGGGGTGTGTACACCCGAACCACACCCTATATATATATATATATGGGATTGACTCCGGTGAAAACCTCAAATTGTGGTAAAAACCGTGAGAACTACTTTATAGCTTGGTTTATTTGAAACATGTGCTAAAAACCTCAATCACACGCGGACTTTACAACTCGGTTCAACCTAAAAACCGTGCTAAAAACTCCAGTTTTAAAATAACACATGACTTTATAGTTCAATCAAACCTAAAAATCATGCTAAAAAACTCATGTTTTAAAATTACATAGTGACTTTATAGCTCGGTTTTATTCAGAACCGGGCTAAAATTTGTGACTTTATAGATCGGTTCTATTCATAATCAGGCTATAAAGCAAGTGAACCGAACTAAAAAGCCGGTCCTCACAGGTTTTTACCGCAATTTTGGTTTTCACCGGAGCGCACCCCTATATATATAACTTCACTTTTTTTTTTGAGTTTCGGGGTACTTTGGGCCCAAGCACCACTTTAGGCCCTTCCCAAAGGCCACTCGAGCCCAAGGAGAGGGAGGGATGTCGACATCGCAGCTCAACAAAGGAGTGTGCACCATAGGTCGCCGCCGACCAGTTATTGGGGAAAAATAGCGAGCGGGGCTGACAGGGAGCCTAGCAATAGAGTTCCGTACATCAATCCACCAGGGACCCCAACAATAGAGTCGCTGGCGACCCACCTCCGAAAGCCCGATCGAAACCAAGCCCGGGCAAGGGAGTGATAAAGATATGTCTAAATGCGAGACAACGAACAAAAAGGGTGAATCAAAGTCCAAAAGGAGATAGATTGACGGATGAAAGCAGATACAATCCCCAGTAGTGATGGTCAGATTGAAGAATCAAAGGGCGAACGGGAACACAAGCCTAGAGTAAGAAGATGGGGTTGATTAGGGGAAAAACAAAAGAGAAACTCGAAATCCCCAAAGCCAAAACCCACCCCGAGAAGGCCAAGGGAACTCAGAACCCCCAAATGAATGAGGGTTAGGTAGGGATGAATATAGAGGATCGGCTGCGCACAGCGCACATTGAGGATTGGCATGCCGACGACAGTGTTCAGAGGGACCATCGATAGAGAGAGTCGCCGGATAAGCACCAAAGGGTGATTCGCATGGCCGGAGCCGGAGGTCACCTTCTTCGGCAACGAAAGGTGGCCTGGTGATTAAATCGGAATAGACCGATCGATTCAAACCCAAATCAACAAAGATTCGGAGTTTTTTCCTTCAAAGGGTTTTCTTCAATTAACCTTACACAAGAAGAAGAGGAGATAGAAGATGGGAGTAATTGAATTGGGTATGTACCTTTTTCTAAGACTAGAAGTGCAAATCCCGCACTACACACGGGATATTGTTAATTTTTTATACCGATTCATTTTATTATGCATATTTTGTAATATTTGATATACCAATATCAATTTTAATAGGTAATTTAAATAATCAATTATTTATAATGTTTAATATTACCCCAATTTATTTTTATACTTTATTTAAAAGAATTGATCAATTTATGGAAATTGCAAATATTTTGTAATTTTCTGAAAATGTAAATTTTATTTTGACAATTAATGACCACTAACTTAATGTGCATAGAATTATATATATTTCTTGTTTTTAACAACATTAATCGACAAACCCTAAGTCCCAAAGCCATCAGGAGACTCCGAGAGAGAGAGGGATAGTGCGAGTGCGAGAGAGAGAAAGATAGAGAGAATAATAATTCATCCGTTTTGTGTAATTTATTTAATCGTCAGTTTGGATTTGACAAGTATAATTGGGTAAAGTTATTATTTGACCTTAATATAAAATAATAACATAGTTTATCCGTTGTATCTTTAAAGCGTGATTTTATTATTGTTCTTTCATACTAAAATGGTTAGGTATGGAACATGTTATTTCATTGATGTTTCCATTCGTTATTTTATTTTATTCTATTTGGCATCCATGTTACCTTTAAATAATATGGATTATTTTTGTGTTGTATGATCACCTAGGATGACATTAATTAATAGTGAAAAATGTGAGGATTGTGCATTACGATCAAAACTCAATTGAATCAAGATCAATTCAAGTAAAACTTACCGATCAATATAAATCAAGGTGATACATAACGTGTAAAGTTAAGTGAAAGTGATGTGGTAGAGTCAGGTCGGGGTCGTTATTCCTCGGTCTAAAAGTTTCATGAAACTTACACATTTTGAACGTGCATATATTATTTATCGGAATGTTACACTACCAAATAAAAAGCTAGTAGGTCGTTATCTGCTGTTGAGAGCGGGATTGGTATCATATGATTGTTAATTAATTAAGAGGTGTGTGTTGTGAAATGTGTAAACTGTCAAAGTGTTAGAATGTGTAACGTTGTGCAAAGTTGTGTACGTTTAAGCTATTCAACGTGAGGAAAGTAAGTGAAGTGTGTGATAAACATCGATTTCATAGTGATCACAACTAATTCAAGTTATATCATATCCCATCTGTAATCGGGGTATGGTTTCTAAGGGTGCTCGTCGCCTACTTCTTATCTTATTCAATCCTTCGGGATTATCCGTGTCACATGAGTCGTGTCTTAGGGTGTGTTTGGTAACGGGATGAATTTTAGTGGATGGGGATGGATTTTGGGGATGGAAGGGATGAGGATGGATTTTGGGGATGGACGAGATGGAGATTTTTGGTAAAATTTATCCAATTTGTATTTGGTTGTATTTTGATTGTTTGGAGGATGGAGTAACGGAAAAAGTCCAAATTGCCCCCACTGACCCACTTAAGATGACAAAAATGCCCTCAATAATTCATCACTTTCATGGCCGATTAATGCCTTCATCATCGTCATTTCACTGCGATCGAAGTGAAACACCACTCACTCTCGACGGAGATGATGATCGGGGCAGTGAAGAAAACAAGAGAGAAAGAGGACGAGAGCCAACTGAGAGCGGCGGTGAGCTTCTGCTTCGATTGGGGGCTTCTGTTTGGTGACGGGATTGATCGCTCTTGATGCCTATGCAGATGGTGGGCTTCTGATTCGATCGGGGGGCTTCTAATTTTGGGAGCCGGAGAAATAATTAGGCCGCTGGCTGAACGCCAGAGAGGTCTTGAAGCAGATCGACATCGGTGGCGGTGGAGATCGATGAGGAGGAAGACGGAGGCAGGCGGTAGCGCTGGGAAGCTCGGTGGGGGCGGCGCTGTGGGCGTTCCTGCTGGGGCTGCTGCTGATTGCGATGATGGTGAAAGCGAAGTAGAAGACGCTCGGTGAAGGAGGAGAGGGCAAAAAAGGGCATCTACCCTTCCCCATCCCCTACATCTACCTGGAGGAGGATCAATTTTTCACCCCGTTCCATCCCCTGATTTCCACCCTTCCCATCCCGCCCATCCACTCCCAAACACCCGGGCGCGTTTCCCCAAAACAATTTCCCACCCAGTCCACCTAATAAACACGCATGCCAAACACACCCTTAAAATGTTAAGCCTACATAAAATATTCTCAATGATCACATTTGGGTATAAATTCATACCATTAAAGGTCAATGAGTATAAATCTGAAGTAGTCCTAGTTTTTGAGTCGTCACTTGCTAGTTCTCGCGAACTAACCATCCTTTGTTTAGACGGCTAGGGGTCCCTTGTCTTCGTACAATACCTCAGTCTCCGGTTTGCATGTTAAGGTCGAGTCTCCGAAGAGAAGTTGAAGAAGAATAAGAAGACATTTTATTTTCAAGATTTAATTATTTAAAGTTCTTAGAAAATATTGTATAAATATTAAATGTTTATTTTTACAAAGTCTTCCGCTGTAATGTTTTGATGTACTCCCTCCGATCCATTATATTTGACGTTTTAACCAAAAGCACAAGAATTAAGAAATGATTGGTGTGTAATTTATCCCCATGAAAGAGGGAGTGTTACCGATGACTAATTACTCATCAAATTAATGTAGGGCCACAAAATCAAATTTAAATACATGTTCACACTTGAAATAAGAAGTAATTACTCATCGTTATGTACTCCAAAAGCCACACTTGATCAAATTACGGAGGGAATTGCAGCAACATTTAATTGGTAATGGAATGCCAAAATCCTTCCAATTAAATGAGATAGGGATGAATTGCAGCAACAAATTTAATTCTCTTACAAAAACGTCATATAATTTGGATCAAATTACCAATGCTAAAACGTCATTTTTTATGGATCGGAGGGAGTATCAGATATTGTAATTTAAATCTTGCGTTTATAAAAAAAAAGAGATTTATTATATTTTAAGTCTTCCGAAATTTGTATTTTATTTTGTTATCATCTTGTTTATGGGAGCATGGTAGCATGTCCCTGTAAGCCTAAGGTGGTTACGAAAACCTTAAAGTCCGAGTAATCACTGGCGCTGCAACCTTCCCTCGTTTACAGAAGGGGGTATTACAGTATTTGGATTTATAAATAACCCTTGCTTGCAAGGTTCGATACCCCTCTTTTACGAGTATTGAGATCCGTGTCCTTTTTGGCCGGTTTTCGGGTGTTTTCATCGGGTAGTTGGCGTCTTTGTTTTGGGTGTTCCTGAGCGGTCTACTACTTGGTTGGGTGTGCTGCGTCCGGAGTCGGGACAGGTTGGGATCGTGGTAGTGTGCAAAGGGCGACTCCGTATCCGGGAGATTGGTCCTTGGAGTCTCGTCTTCACTGCCCACAGGAGTTAGAGTCCTGTTGTACTGCTGACCTGCGGTGCTTCCTTTTGGCGGTGATTGGCTTCGTTCTTCGTCAGCGAATTCAAGTTTTCATTTTAGCTCTACTTAGTTTCATTCATTTTAGAGCGCGTGTTACTGGATGTTTGCGCCCTTTTTCTTTCGTGAATTTTCGACTTTATTGTATGTTTCGTTCGACTTGTCGGTCTCTTAAATTTTAGGTATATCTGAGCTCGAATTATTACTTAATCAAAAAAACATATGTGTTTGTATACTGATCTTGTAAGATTTAACATTATAAAAACCTTATCATTATAAAACAAAACTTTTTTTTTCATTTTTTTAAATGTAAAAAATATTTGAAAAATGTATTCAGACCATATCCTAGGTGTATCCGACTGTATCCCAAATTTTCTAAGAGTCTTAGCTTAAAACAAAATTTCGAAAGGGCTTGATCAAACTCCCGTAAGGGCTTTAATAAAATCCCAAAATGGCTTTCTGGTGTGTTTTATGAGGGTGGTTTTCGGCTGCTTTTTCGGTTGTTTTAGGCGGTCCTCGTCCGAATTGGAGCTCTGGCATCTGGTGTCGGGACTGGCTGAGGTCGAGGCGGTGTGTATCTAGGCGACTCCGTATTTCGGATATTTCCTTGGAGGTTCGTCTTCATCGCCCACAGGGACTCCTGATGTATCGCTGGCCAGCGGTGTCATCGCATGGTGAAGCTTGGCTCCAGGTTTAGTCTACGTTGTCCTCAACTTTTTTGGGTTAGGCTCGTTTGTTCGATTGTGGCTGTTTGTTTTCCGCTTCTTGTATTGCACCGTCTTTATTTTCGTTGTATGCAGGGGCGGCCCTAGGGTGGGGCGGGCGTAGGCGGCCGCCCCACCCTTCGACCCACGCGTCCCCGACTTTGGAAAAAAAATAAAAAAAATTATTTTATATATATATATATATATATGACAGTGTTGTAATTAGTAAAACTAGGATGGATATAGAATCAACTAATCTACTTTGTTTAGTTGGTTGGTGGGAAGAAAGGAAAGTAAATTGAGACCAAAGGTTGGGAGTTCAATTCCTACTAGCCTCCTTTTTTTAAAAAAATTTCAACTTCACCTCCCCCCAAAAGCTTTTTTTATCCTTTGTTCAACTTGCACCCCATTCTCTATGTTTCTACCCACTTATTTAATTATATTCTCACTTCCCGGCCTCCCTATTAGATAGTACAAATTATCTAGCTATAACTAATTAAGCCTCATAAAATTGGTGAAATTAGCCTCTCTTTTTTTAAAAAAAAAAAAATTTCACCTCCGTCAAAAAAGTTTTTTTATTCTTTGTTCAACTTGCACCCGCTCTCTATATATGTTTCTACTCCTTATTTAATTATATTCCCACTTCCCGAACCTCCTATTATATACAAATTATCTAGCTATAAACTAATTAAACCCCATAAAATTGGTGAAATTAGGATTTGATTATGAGAATGAATTTTGTGAAATTTTCATTAGAGTTTGTGATTTTGAGAATAAATTTTGTGTTTTAATTATTGTGTATATGTGATTTTGAGAATGAAATTTATTAATTGAATTTGTGAAGCTTTATGCAATATTTATATTTTCGTACCCTACATGTCTTTGGGAACCAAAAGATATTATAAAGTTGATGAGTTTACAATCCTAAATAATATGCAAAAGCCTTGAATTTAGCTTGATTGAATTTCGATAAGTTTACACATAGTCCTAAATATGACAAATGCCTGAATTTCCAATGAATGACGAGAAACCACTACCATAGCAATTAAGCAAATATAAGTCTACTTTTCTACAATCCATTGCTAAGTTGAAAGTCGTAGCTTAGGTAAAGGAGTTTATTCAAGGCCAATACCTCAGTACACACTAGAAATTTCGCGCCCGCCCCACCTTTCAGAGGATCCTGCGGCCGCTACTGGTTGTATGTTTGACGGTTCGCCGTCTGCCAACTCTGTCGGCTTCTCGATGAGTCAAGTTTGTCTGGTTCTCAAATTATTACCTAATAAATAGAAAAACTATATCCCAAAATTAAATATACCTTGATCATTTTTTATAGTGTCTAGCTGTATATGTCCGAATGTATCACGTCCATATACGCAGACATGGCCACGGGTCCGACCCGCCGGGTCGGCAACCCGGGGGGTACGACCCTAACCCTGACCCGGGATTCCCACGGGTCGACAGGTTCGGGTCACCCGCCGGGTCGACGGGTTGGCGGGTCGGAGTCCCGGGTCGGCCACGTGGCGTTGAAGGGTTGACCCGGCGGGTTGACCCGCCGGGTCAAGGCCGGGTCGGGTTATTTTTTTGACGTTTTCGTGATGTTTTGTGAATTTGTGAAATAAGGTTTCGTGTTTAATGGTGTTTAATGGTATTCAACCCGAGCAACGGCTAGTTTTTTTTTTAAAAAAATAAACGTTCACGTGGGACCCACCTAACAACTAGTTTTTTAAATGCACAACCCGTGTGACCCGGCGGGTCGACCCGCCGGGTCAACCCGCCGGGTCACGGGTTCCATTTCCCTCGACCCTAACCCTGACCCTCAACCCGACCCAACCCTTCGACCCTTGGACCCGGACCCGGCGGGTCACCAACCCGACGGGTCACCGACCCGGTGGGTCACGGGTCGACCCGCCCGACCCGTGACCCGTGGCCATGTCTACATATACGCATATCTGATACGATATAATATATCTTCCCTAAGTTTGTTTGTGCTGCACAAGATACCTTGCGGGCACCTTATAAATTAACCATCAACATAGTGCACAAGACAACGAATTCTTTACTACACACTATGTTTTTCTTAGACGATGTTAATGTTGTAACGAGAATGATAAAAGAGAAGAAAGACACAGAGATTTACGTGGTTCGACAACAGTGCGTTACCTACTCTACGGTCAGAGAGCTAGTTTCGTATTAGAGGAAGCGAAAACAGATTAGGGTTATACAAGGGGTCGGCGTTTCATGAGTATATGTAGAGACTCATGAAACCCTAAACAGACAATGGACTGAAAGTCCAAAACAGATAGACGATAGGATCGTTTATAATAAACATTGCATACCTTAATAAAGACGGGGTCGGTCAGTGGCGGCCGCAAGAATCGCTAGAGGGGGGGCGAAATTGTTTGTTGGGAAAAAAATTTCCTCGGTATATATAATAAAGAATTTTTTTTAATATATTGAAAGAAACCATAAATTATGGTATAAATATGATATTTTATTATAAAAATTTATACAATAATTTAATAATTTATATGTGTGTAGCATGATTAAGATTTTTTTAAAATATTGAAAGAAAATTATAATTTTTTTAAAGAATTTGTCATAGGCAAATGAAAAAAAAAATTGATAGGATTGAAAACTATGACAAAAAAACTCATAAACTGTGGTTTAACTATGACATTGATAGTAAAAAAATTTCATATGAATAAAAATTAGAAGTTTTTTAAAATATATGTGTAACGTAATGAATAATCTTATGAAAATATTAAAAGGAAAATATAAAATTTGGTTTAAATATGACATTTATTCATATGATTAAAAATTAGAAGAATTTTTTAAAATGTATGTGTAACGTAATGAATAATCTTATGAAAATATTAAAAGAAAAATATAAAATTTGGTTCAAATATGACATTTATAATAGGGAGAATTTGGTTGGAATAAAAAATTGTGGAAAAATGTAAGAAATGAGGTTTGAATTCATGACCTCTTGCATCATTTTCCTTCCTTCCCTCCTTGTCACGAACTAAGTTAGACAACTTTAGTGTTCTCTTTCACATTTTTTATTTTTTTCCTTATTTTATTTATTTATTTATTTTAAATATACTACGAAGTTTCGACACCGGAGGGGGGCGGCCGCCCACCCCCCTCCCCGCGCGCCCCCTGCAGCCGCCCCTTGACGGGGTGGCGCTGCCCCCTACCCCTGCCAGGGGCACGTCGCCTCCTAGACCCTCGACTCGCTGACCGGTCAGTGAGACCACCACCGTGTAGGGGTGATATACGAGCTCACGAGCTCGAGTACTTGATGTTCAAGCTCGGATCGTTTATAAACGAGTCGAGCTCGAGCTCGAGCTCCATATGAAAACGAGCTCAAGCAAGTGCTCGAGCTCGGCTCGCGAGCTGGAGAAGGTGCTCGAGCTCGAGCTCGTGAGCTCGCTTACACTCGAGCCGAGCTCGAGCTCGTGAGCTCGATTGTACTCGAGCTACGCTCGAGCTCGTGAGCTCGTGAGCTCGATTGTACTTGAGCTGAGCTCGAGCTCGTGAGCTCGTTTACAGAATCTCAGTGTTCATAGCTTGATTTGTATTCAAGCTCAACCGTTTGCAGTACCTAATAACTTAAATAATTGAATTGCAAAGTAATCTAAAATATTACACCAACAATCGAAATACAACCCGACCATTACAAAGTTCAAATATAAATGTCAACTCGAAACTTATAAAGTTCGAAATAGAGCAAAATGCACGAAACACGTGAGCACAACGATGACATAAGCAACACGAACAATAGCATCCAGACACTTGGGCAGCAACAACCTCAACACGTACGCACTGCTGCAAGGTGTTTATGTGTCTAATCAAATGAAATGAAAAAAAAATCAGACTTTAGATAACAATTAAGCAATGAAAAAATATGAAACTCATACCTGAAAAGTCCAAAATTAAGCTCAACTGCAGACGTTCCTAATGAGGAGAAGCATATTACTGCAAACTAAAAGTTGGGCATATTACATACAATTGCACACGTATATTCAATAACTAAAATTTAAACTAAATTTTACATACAGCTGGTCATATTACATACAACTCTATGTAGAATCTAAGTAATCTACTTCACATATACTTCACAAATTAATCAAAGGAAAGGGGAGTACCTTGAGAGAGAATTGGAAGCTTGAATGTTTGAGATCAGACAAAATCTTAACCCAAAAGAGGTATAAACTGCTAAATTGACCAGTTTTCTCCACTTACATAATAAGAAGGTTCCCAACAAACTGATCTAGACTACTATTTTTTTATAATAAAGATAGATTTCAGATCTAGTTTTAGCATGTAAGGACAATATCTCAAGTAACTAGGTTAATCACCACAGGCATACATCCTTAAAAGATAAAGGTATTCTATAAAGATTGGCTCTAGCACAGATGCCAAAAATAGAAATCAGCGAGTTTCATCAGTGAGTTTTATCAAGAAGAAGGTGAGAATGAGAGATTAGAGTAATCAGAAATTGGTGTGGGCAGAGACCACTCAGGAAGGTGAGAATGAGAGATTAGAGCATACCTGACGGGTCAAGACGAGAGAGCAGAGAGATGAAAGCGGCAGATCTGTAAACGCAGCAGTGACCACTCAGGAAGGTGAGAATGAGAGATTTTAGAGCAATCAGAAAAGGATAATACAAAACGAGAAATCAAAGGAAAAGGGAGTACCTTGATAGAGAACTGAAAGCTTGAATGTTTGAGATCGGAGAACCAGATCTGGCAATGTCGTTCGAGTCCAAAGAGTCCCACAACACTCCACCCGTACATGTGATGGGGATAGGAGAGATTAGAGCGGTGGCCTGGTGGTCTACTCGGCGAGATTAGAGCTCGACCAGCCGAGACAAGAGGGAGGGAGGAGATGGACAACTGTTCGAGTTTGAGATCTACACACAGCAAGAGGAGGGCGCATACTTGACGGATGGGAGATTTTCGTGACGCCAGCAAGAAGAGAATGCGATGGTCGTCGGCTGTCGGACTGAGAATGACAGAGGAGGGAGCGGCCTGAGAACGAGTGATGAGGGAGAGGGATCGGCCTGAGAAGTGAGCGGCCTCAGTCAGACTTGAGAAAGATTGAAATGGAGGCTGCAGTGGGGAAGGGACGGACACAGCCATACATGGTTAGGGTAATTTTAACCTAGGGGTAAAAATGTAAATTTACCTACAAACGAGCAACCGAGCATACTCGAGCTCGGCTCGAGCTCGTCACGAGCTCGACTGGGAGCTCGAACTCGGCTCGTTTTCTAATTCGAACGAGCTCGAGCTGAGCTTTTTCCGAGCCGAGCCCGAGCCGAGCTCGAGCTACTCGGCTTGAATATCAGCCCTACGGCACCGTGGGACTTCACTTTCCAGACCCCTCGATTCGTCGCCGATCAACAATTATTCAAGGCACGTGAACAGTTAAGTCGTTCAATTCCTTGAAAGTGTTTATCCTTCGTCTGTATGATTGCTTTTCTAAGGTCGACGGTAATTTGACACAAACATAGAAAGCATTCAAAGGATTCTTTCGGCACAATAAATACATTTATACAGTACTTACAAGGACGATTTTAGAAATTAAGGTCAAAATTATTGTCAAATATCAATATTTAACATGTTATAATACTATTGTTTGAATGTATAAGGTACACACTTTCCATAGTTAGAATTTTACCTTTAAGATATATAGATTTATTTTATACTTGAAGCCTAGGGATATTATTCCTATATACGTATTGGTGGATACACCATAAGATACATCAATTGAATACAAACCATAATTTCTATTCTCTTCTATTGCTCTCTTTTCTATTATCTTGTTATCCTCAGTGTTATAATACAATCAATTTTTTATTTTAATTTTTAATTTGTTTGAACAATTACTACAATCAATTTTTTATTTTTAATTTGTTTGAACAATTACCCCACTTCTTTTGAGATGGAGCAAGGTTTTACGAGTTTAAAGTTTTTATTAATTTTCACAATTTGAACTCGAATGTCTTATTAAGGAACAATTTAACTCGAATGTTTCATAGTGCCATTTTCTGTTCTTATTGTATATTTAGACAATTTTTATTTGCCGAGTCATCGGCCTCTCGAGAATCAGACTTATCTAATTTCGAATTCTTACTTAATAAAATAAAGATCAATAAAATTATCGATCTCTTGCAAGCCACAAATAACATTTCATTTTTGATAGGACGTACAACTCGTAAAAAATTTACTTACATATGGTACACCACTTCCTATCTTAAAGTTGCATAAAATAGCACAAATATGTGATACATTGCAAATACTATCCCAATAATTGGCCACCTTCAGTGAGTTTTTTGTTCATTAACACAAGTCGACAAGTCGAGTAATGGATGCTTAACTCATTTCTATTAGCTCATTTAGAAATGAGTTGAGTATAAATTTCAAATCGAGATTAAAAATATTTTCATAGTCAAATCGTTAATAAATAAAAGAATTTGAGCCGGACTTTTTTCTAGTATAGAGCTACTCTACTTGCTCATAACACTATAATTAACTTAAGGGTAATTTTGTAAATTCTACAAAATTCGAGGAGCTTGAGTTGAGTCGAGTCAATCTTCAACTTGAATCGAGCTAAAAAATATACTTATACTCAACTCATTTAGTAAATAACTATGTCCGAGTCAAACTTCTTTTTTAGCAAAGCTTGAACCACTCAACTTATCGAACAACCACTATACACAACTATCTATTTTGATATTTTCAAAACATCGATAACATCTCATATGCAGAGGCGGAGGGGGGGTCCTGGGGTCACGTGACCCCCCGGCCTCGGTAATATGTAAATTAAAAAAAACGACGTCGTGGAAAGAGCTAGTTTTAGTCTTACCAGTTGCAACAACTACAGTGGAAAGAGCCTTTTCTCTGAAATGGGTCTTATCAAGACATATTTGCGCAATAAGATGGGGGATGATTTTCTCACCGATAGTTTGGTATGCTATGTTGAAAAAGACATCTTCAAGCACATTGATAAATGTTAATGGAGTTATTCTTCAACATTTTTAGGGCTTGCAAACTCGGAAAATAGATTTAGCTCATTTATCCTCGAGTCGAACTATTTACTAAAATATATATCTAATTAGAAATGATGAACTCTCTTTGTAGTAATTTGTAATATCGTTTGACACTAATTTGTATTATCGTTTGACACTAGTTTGTACTATCGAACATGTTGTGTTTTACGATTTTTTTCTCAATCATATTGTCTACTAATATGGTGCCCTTCTCAAAACTTTATGGTTCCGTCCCTGATCACATGGGTTTAAATGAAGACCAAAACTAGTTCAAAAAGATCATCGATCTACGATTTTTTGCAACTCATTGGTTGCAGCATAGATTGTGCTATTTTTCACATTTGTAAAAGTTTATGCTATTTAATGCAATTTGTCCGATTACTTTATTTATCAGTGATTATCTGCCTCCACGACAAACCGTTCCTTTTGTGGAAATCATTTTACTCCCATTGAAGAAACGTCGACCCTTTTCCCTCCATTTCTGGATAAATCCCATTTAGTAAACGATGGTGCCCAAATGCACACAACACCTAGGGTTTTAGATTCAAAGCTTGGTTCTTTTGGGAGTGGGGAATTACAAATCATCGTAGAAACACTTCAGAGCAACTGCGATTTCATTCTCGTGCAGTGATCGATGAGATTCCCGGTTAGTAGCATAAAGTTGGTTTTTTTTGGTGAATTTCCGTGTTGATTTGGTGATTTGATTCGAAATGCTAGTTTGTAGGTTTTTAATCCGGATTTTTGCAATGCTAGGGTTTAGAAAACGTACAAGATTTGCTCCATACAGGTTCAAGTTTGCAAATTTGTAGTGGAGGGTTGATCTGTTTTTGTTGTGGTGTCAATTTTAAGGTCTGGAATTTCATTTTGTTTCTAGCGAGACTCGCAAATGGTGAACTAGTTAGCAGCACTTCTAGGTTTTGTTTTCACTGTATGATGTTTAAAGTTTCGAACTTTAACACTGAACTCCATAGAGACATCGAGCAACTACAGACAGAATGCAAATTCCATCTCGTTGTGATAGCAGGGATCGGATTTAGGTTTCTATTGAATGGGGGGATTGATGATAGGATGCAAGAGGCGTGTTTACTTGTGCTTGAAGATTTTGTGGATGGAAAATGGGGGAGGAGATGGCGGGGTTTAAAGGTCGGAGCTTTTTCTTAATGGATTTGAGTATGGAAATTTTGATAGCTAGTTTAATAAATAGTGGAAACTGAGCCTTTAGGATTAAAAAAAGTGCACATGTTTTTAATGTTGACAGTGATGTTTTCCCAATGGTGTAGGAGAAATGTTGCTATGTATGTGGTGATGTCGGCTTTGAGGAATTGCTCGTGCTTTGCACGAAGTGCGAATCAGTCTATATCCACATGTATGATGACCTCCTTTCTCTGATTATGCTTGTTTTCTAATCTGGTGAAATAATAATGTTTCACTAGAAATTTACATTGTTTGTCATGTGCAGATATTGTATGAAAACCATTGTGTTCATTGCCCCGGATGACTGGGTCTGTGAAGATTGCGAGCAACCCCCCAAACATGGTATGTTGAAATAAATCCATCTAAGAAACTAGGTATGGTATTTCACAGTAGCTACAAATGATTTTTCTTGTTTTGCAGCTGCTAGCAAACTTACCGATAATGTACGAGGGCTTAAGAGGACTTTAGAGTTTATTCCTACAGATGAAGCAATTGTGTTGGCTTCTCATTCGTTGTTGCCAAAGGGTAAGGGTTCATTTAACACTTGCCACCTGAATATCTTGTTTTAGATATTCATTTCATTTCGCATTTCATTTCTGGCAAGTTTTAATGACGGTTTTATCTAAAACAAGGCTATCTACTTCCTGGATTAGAAATCTAATATAAAAGCTTAATGGCCACTGAGTACTACCCTTGCAATCATGTTAAAAGCGGAAATTGTAGTGGAGGGAGATTATTGTTTTCCCAATTCTTATGATGATTTGGAGCTTGTTATGTTCTTTCTACTTTTGATTTGCTGATTGAGAAATATTTTATGAGCAAACTAGTGAATGGTGACCCATTTCAATGAGCAGTCTATTGAATAATGGCACATTTCTGAACGATAGTTGATCCGAAGTCTTAATAAGTGGATACCTTAATAGTTTGCACATTTACTAATGTAGCTTATTTATATTGCAAATTTGGATAGGTGGTGATTCCCGCAAGGATACCTTGAAAGCCAGCAAGAATGTAGGTGAGCAGAGGCCTCATGCTGTGCAAGCGGAAAATGGTAGATTTTTCCCAAATCCGGTTTCATTTCCAACGTGGACGTAAGTAATGATTTCTTTGAAATGCTATGCCAAAAGCCATTTGAAAAATTCTGCTCCTTTCTTATTCAGAAAAACACATTTGCACTAGCAATTCAATTGTACCATTGGCTTTGGGATTCTAGGTGACGCAGATTCTTTGTTTATATATGTTTGTCGTTCTGCAATTCAAACAACATTTACTAAAAACTACCATGAATTAAATATTTTCATCCTCTTTATATGGTCATATCCAATATGAACTCTGTTGATTTTCCAGTGGCTCTTTTATGTAAGACTACGCTTTAACTTTAACGTGATCCTCCAAACTATAATATTCAGCAAGGAAAACAGTCTGCAGAAGAGTGCATATTTTATTTTACCGTGGATAGTTAAAGGCACCTTCTTTTTATCTGCCGAATCATCTGTGGCATGTGCCCTCTGTAGTTCTTTTGCTTTTCTTGTATTACTTCCTTATAAGGATCTGTCATTTCTAGTACGTGAGAAGTTGCACTCTGTTTGCAAGAACTTCGATCAAAGATGTTTCCGATAGTTGGCTTGTTAAACTGACTACTGGCTAAGCTTATCAGACATGATTCAGTCCTATTTTGTGATTTAAGAACTGTGATTTATTCTCAGGCTATTTGTTTTTGCTTTTGCTTTCTCAGGGGATGCTTTAGATTTAGTGGTTTTGCTGCTCCAGTTACCTCATTAGATGTTGTTTGGGGTTACCCACCAGCAAAAGTTTCGCGGAAGGCTTTTGAGTTTACAAAGGAAATGCCAAATGCTCTTCGCTTTACGGCCATTCCTAGATGTACGGTTTGGGCAAAAATGTTCAAGGACCGAGGCCCAGATAAGCATGATGTTGGATTATACTTCTTGCCCATTGGTGGCAGGTAATAAGTTAATATCTTAGATATGATTCAGTTAAGTACTGCTCAAGTTCTAAGGAAACTGTATTTGATCAATTTTGCAGATCTGAACAGTGTTACTCTTGCCTCGTGGCACACCTTGAGAAACAAGACATTGTCCTTAGAAGTTGTATCCGTGGAGTTCAGCTCCTGATTTTCTCGTCTTCATGCCTGGATGGGGAGTCTAAAAGTAGGCATTTCGCTAAACAACTCATATTGTATTTAAATTTTATGCTTCCTTTCTATTCTTGTGAAGACGTTTTCAGGAGCGATCCCTTGGATGAGGAATCTTAGAGTTGCTAACTCTTGTTCTTCAATTCACAGAGATGAATCAGGCTTATTATCTGTGGGGACTCTTTGTGCCTCCTGTGAATGCGATTACTTTTAAGGAGCCGGACCAGAAACAGGTAAATAGACGGCTTTGTGTTTACCAGTTTATAGGGTAAATGAATTGTATGTGTGTTTGTTTGTTGTATAAGCTCTATGGAATATCTTCCATTGTAGTCTCCCTCAAAGACACACACTGAAACCGCTATTCAACAACAAACTGTGGACATGGAGATTGACATGCTTGGAGGAGCACCTGTTGGGAGGATTGACGTTCCAATTCCAATTGGCTGTTCCAAGAGGAGCAAAGTGGCAGTTGCAGCCAGCCAACCAGTTCTTGAGACCCAAGTCAAGCCCAGGAAGTGGGACGGCGATGATTTGGCCCCAAAGACAAGCACTGAACCCGTCATTCAGCGTGTCCTGGAGGACAATCAAGCAGTGGACATTGAGACTGACATGCTTGGAGGAACACGTGTTCGGAAGATTGACCCTCCTCCGGTTCCAAGAGATTCTCATAAGATGAGCAAAGCAGCAGTTGCATCTAGCCAACCAGTTCCTGTGACCCAAGTCAAGGCCGAAACGTGGGATGACAAGGATCTGGCTTCTCCACCTGGGTTCGCTTCACGCACCGCCTGGGTGGAACCAATGTTTCCTCCGGGTTTTGAAGACAGCGGGAGGTTTAAGTATAAATCTATTAGTGACATACTGCAATCCGGAGATGGTAGACGAAGCTAACCGGTATGCGTTCAGCAGTAGTTTTGCTGGTACATTGCTAGGAATTTTGGGCTGCAAGTTACAGGATGTAACTTCTTGTGTCTATATCTTAAGGTATAGTAGTACAGTAATGCAGGATATATGTAGGATTCACCATGATGAGGAAGTAACATGAAATTAAAACTCTTTGAATAGGCATAGTTCCAAACTATGGGTTTGGAACTTCTTACTAGCTCCTTTCTTCATATTCTTGGGAGCTGGAAGAACCTCAAAACTTACAATTTCTAAAGAACTGATATACTCTAGCAAAGTTTAATTTATAGTTGCATATTTCGAGTCTAATGTCACATTTTTTGTGAATTTGTTGTGATGTGTTTTTTTTTGTCTATATTGGTATTGGTAGTCAATTTTTGGGTCGGAAGGATATCTCCCAAGGCCGAGATCACTAGAGGTGGAGTATTCGGGTTGAAGAAGTCTAGTCGGAGGTGTGGAGTGTGGAGCATGGGCGATTAGAGTATGTAGCTTTTTGGAGGAGTAGAGTGATTTTTAGTTTGGTGCTTTTGGTTGCTTTTCTCCGTTTTCTTCTAGTGTTCTTTTGTGCCTTGTTTTATTGCCATCTTGTTCACATAAGAGCATCCACAACGCTCATGTTGTGAGTGTCTTATATTTTTTTTTAAATAAAAATGTCAGAATATGGTCAGATATGGAAGGACACTTGTCTTGGGTTCTGGCCGGGTTAAGGAAAGAAGACACCTTCAATGTCTTGGTTCAAACGCCCTGACACACACCTTTTGCCGTTGAAAAACTTGGGCTATCATTTGCTTTTGCCATTGTGAAACAAAAACAAAACTATTTTTTTTAGTTTAAATTGTGCACTCTTCTTTTTACCGTTTGTTTGTTTTTTCTGGGCTTTAATTAATTTGTTTTAAATATGACTATGAGCTGATCAATTACTAGTTTACTGCTATAAAAATAATATAAAAATAATAATAATTACTATTAAATATGACTATGAGCTGATTAATTAATTTCATTACCATTAATTAATGTTAGTTTTTTTTGTCTCTCATGGATATTTAATTTAATAAAAATCATAATATAAAAATAATAATAATTACTTACTAAATAAATTATTCAATAATATTAAATAAAGTAAGAATTGTAATTAACTATTATTTAATAATAATTATTTCTTTACATTATTATTATTCCGCTTATGTAATTATAATTTTTTTATATAAAAGTGGTATAAATAGATTGTGTTGGATGATGTAAGCATGAGAGTTAAAGAAACTTTGATTGAGTATGTGAGATGTGTGAAAAAATTAAAAGGAGTATGTAAAGTTGATGTGGCAGAGATATAAAGATAAAAAGTGGTATAAGAAACTTTGGATGGGGATGAGGGTTGTGGATGCTCTAAGGCTACACGGGTACTGCCATACGAGATTGTTAGCATGATAGTTTATATTTGTACATATTCATGATTGTACCCTCAGGGTTTTCACCCAATCAATACTCCCTCCGTTCGGCAAAACTTGTCATTTTAGTTTATTTCACAAGTTTTAAGGCAATTAACAAATGTATTAATTTACCCTTAATTATTACCCTCATTTTTTACTTTATCAAAAACTACAACTAACAAACCATCAATCATATCAAAAGCATTTTTGTAAGGTAAAGGGCAAAATACCTACAATGACAAGTTTTTTTGAACAAAAATAACACCCTAAAATGACAAGTTTTGCCGAACGGAGGGAGTATTATAATACTAAAGGAGAAGTCGTCTAACCCATGTTGTGGCTTCTCCTTTAAAGTAGGAATCTATATATCTATATAAAATACTAAAGCAGAGGTCTGAAACGGGCTCTGGTGCGATCTCGCGTTCACGAATCTATATAAAATACTAAATTTATAGTCAATAGTTTATATATTGTTAATTTATTTAATATTTCATTAAAATGATAGAATTTTAATGGAAGATAGCATTTGATATTATCATTTAAAAATTAATGCCAATCTATATCTATATAATCTATATCTATATATAAAATACTAAAGCAGAGGCCAGAAACGGCCTCTGGTGCGATCTCGCTTACGTGGAATTTTCTGAATTAAAGCGGGATTATTTTTGCTTATGTGTTATATTCTGGATTAAATTGGCATTATATTTTTGGGCCACATCAATTAATATGTCAATATAGTTAAGTAATTTAAATCAAATAATCTATCCAATATAACCTTATATCTTTAGCCTGTCATGTCTTATTTTATTTTGTATTGAATCTCAAAAATAGTGACATTGGATCCACTTTTTAATTAGTCAGTTAGTTTTGAACGTTATCTTCTTTTTGTAATGTTACGTTAATTGAAACTTGAAAGTATTTAACCAAAGTTACCAAATCCCCAAAATAATTAAAAAAAATAATTAAAAAAATAAACTCATATATATATCAACATAGCATATAGTAATAAGTACTTATTGTCTAATTTTTATCCGAGGCATATCTTAAGATTTCTTGAAAAAAAATTCTCTACTTTTAATTGTATAGCATAATGAGTCAATATCTATAAACATATATATATATATATATATATATATATATATATATATATATATATATATATGTTAATCAATATATATAGTCACAAGTTTAAATATCATTATGGATTTGTTTAGGTATGTGATGACATAGTGTACCTTAATCAATGTAATATATAACACATATTACATGAGAGAACGTAATAAAGTGAAACTTATGATCAAGTTGTTGGTGTTAGTTTATTTTGATTAAAATGTTATATTAAATTTGAATATAAATATGAAATCTCATATCTTAAATTGTTACAAAACCTATTATTGATAAAATATTTTATCTTAAGTTATTTTGTATAATCTTTTTATACTACAGTTTATTAACAGATCCAAAGATTTCAACCATACTATTATAACCTTCAACTTTCAGAAACAAAATATAAATTAAACATCATTTTGTTTATTAAGAAACCGCACAACGGACGGGTAAATAAAACTAGTAAAATACTAAAGCAGAGGCCTGAAATGGGCTCTGGTGCGATCTCGCGTTCACGAAATTTTCTGGATTAAAGCGGGATTATTTTTGCTTACGTGGCATTTTCTGGATTAAAGTGATATTATATTTTTGGCCCACATCAATTAATAAACGAATATAGTTAGCTAAAAACTTATCTTTTTCGATCAATAATCTATCCAATATAACTTGAATTAGTTGTTATACATATTTATTATTTTCATGCTTTTGTTAATAAACTATATTATTTATTATTTTAAAAGATGAAGAAGGAATATTTGATGCGTTATTCTACCTCTTAGATCAAATTGAATATTATATATTTATATATGGTTTTATTTTTGTAAGCCACGTCAATTTGATTTTATTTTTTTAAGCCACGTCAATTAATTATCTAATATAATATTTTAATATAATAAAATATAATTTATTAACAAAACGCGCAACCGCGCGGGTAACGAATACTAGTGATATATATACAGGAGTAGACCTCTGAGATTCTTCAAGGACTCAGTTATCCAAACACTTACATGGTATCACAACCTTTTGTGAAACCCTAATTTTTCGTTTCACATATTCTATCGATCCCGCCGCCGCCGCTCTTCTAGCTGCCGCCGCTCCACCCGCTGCCCCCTAGACCTCAAGAAGGTTCAATACCACACCTGGGCGGAACTCTTCACCACCGCCTGTCGGGGCCATGACGTCCTCGCCCACATCGATGGTTCCGACCGCCCTGATGATGTCCCTGAGCCTCTCTGGAACCGCATCGACTCCATCGTGCTCGGTTGGATCTATGCTACCATCTCTGAGGATGTTCTGATAACCGTCCTCCAACCTGGCTCCACCGCTCATGATGTTTGGCTCCGCATCAAGGGCCTTTTTCCTGACAATCAATTCGATAGGGCTGCGGATCTTGAGGGAAAATTCATCAACACCCATCAGGAGAGTTTCTCAACTGTCTCCGACTATTGCCTTGCAATCAAGGCTATCGCCGATCAACTTGGCGATGTCGGCCACAAGGTCAGTGAAGAGCGCCTTGTCCTTCAACTTATCAATGGCCTCTCCACCAAATTTGACGTCGTCGGTGGTATGATATGCAACACCTCTCCGCTGCTGACTTTCATGGTGGCTCGCAGCATGCTCTCCATGGAGGAAAGCCGTCAGGGCCGCCCTCAGGCTCCATCCCATGTCCTGGTGTCCTCCAAGGACTTCATGTGCCCACGAACCCTTTCCCCCGAAACCCACCTAACAACTAGCCCAAGCCGACCATCCAGTGCGGAGGCCGAGAGCAAGGGAGGGGTACCCGACGCGGCCGCGGCGGTGACCGCAGCAACATCCCGCGGCCGCCGCAGCCTTGGTTCCCCGCCCCGCCGCCCTACCCCTATCCGACGTGGGCAGGCTACCCACCGCCGTCGATGGTCCGCCCGTACCGCCCTCCACCACAGGCGGCCTCTTCCCCGGCGTTGTACGCCTCCCAGCCGCAGCCGGCGACCCCCCTACACAGCGATCTCTCCGCCACTTTCTCCACCATGGGACTTCAGCAGCCGGACGACAACTGGATATCGGGGCCTCCTCTCACATGACGAACGCGCCAAGTAACCTACAAACTGTTTTTAATTCTAGCACTTTATCGTCTATCTATGTCGGAAATGGTGCCCCCCTTTCCATTTTCGGTTCAGGTCAAGCAACCCTCCCCACTGGCCCACCCCTCCGCCTTAACAACGTCCTACTTGCCCCTGACATTGTCAAGAACCTTATCTCCGTTCGTCAATTTACCATTGATAATCACGTGGCAGTCCAATTTGACCCTTTTGGTTTTCTTGTGAAGGATCTTCGTACGGGGACCCTAATCATGCGGTGCAATAGTTCCGGCGATCTCTATCCACTCGTCGCAGCCCGCAGTTCGCCCACTGCCGCCCCCAGCGCCCTCGTCACCCTTAGTTCTGACTTATGGCATACTCGTCTTGGCCACCCTGGCGATCACGTGCTTCAATGTCTCCGCTCTAACAATTTCATTTCTTGTAATAAAGCCTCGGGCGTTTGCACTTCATGTGAGATCGCCAAGAGCAAAAGACTTCCCTTTAGCATTTCCCATTCTCTTACATTTGCACCTTTTGACATTATTCATTGCGACTTGTGGACATCGCTTATTCATAGTGCTAGTGGTTTTCGATATTATATGGTTGTTCTTGATGACTTACCAATTTTGTTTGGGTCTTCCCTCTATGCCATAAATCGGAAACACAGGGCCACATTGTTAGTTTCCACAGGTTTTTCCAAAGCCAATTTAGTTTGCCTATCAAGGCCATTCAGTGTGACATAGGAGGCGAGTTCGACAACAACATTGTCAGCTCCTTTTGTCAACAACAAGGGATAGCCCTCCGCTTCTCTTATATACAAACGTCACCTCAAAATGACAAAGGGGAACGCATTCTCCGCACGCTCAATGATAAAACCCGAACTCTCCTTCAACATGCCTCTCTACCCCCCCCCCCTTTTGGGTTGAAGCACTTCACATGGCCACTTACCTCGACAATATCCTACCATCCAAGGCCATTGGCAACTCCATCCAACCCTGGCACTCCACCATCGCCACCCGTCCTACAATCATATTCGAGTGTTTGGATGTCTTTGCTTTCCCAACATGAGTGCCACAGCTCCTCACAAACTCTCCCCGCGGTCCACCAAATGTGTCTTCTTAGGCATTTCCCCAAACCATCGAGGCTAACGTTGTCTTCGCTTGGATACCAATCGGGTTGTGACATCTCGCCATGTGATTTTTGACGAACATACCTTCCCCTTCGCCTCCCAACCTCAGCCCTCCGTCACCACAACCCAAGAACCCAGCAACTCCGCCACATTCCCACCCCTCCTCCGTCTTTTACTTGGCAGCAACACTCCTATACCGCGGCCGCCGCACTATGCAGCGGCCACCGCCCCACCAGCCGCGGCAATACCCCATGCGGCGGCCGCCGCCCCCATGTCGCGGCCGCCGCACCCTACGGCGCTCGCCGCCCCACCCACCGCACCCCCTCCTGCTGCACCTGCACATGTAGCGGCCGCCGCACCCGTGCCGCGGCCGCCGCCCCTAGCAATGCCCGCCCCAACCATGAACACCCGATCCCAATCTGGGATCGTCAAACCCAACCCCAAATACAACCTTCTCACCCCATCCACACACATATCCCCTCTACCTAAGTCACCACAAAAGGTCTTACAGGACCCGAACTGGCATGCCGCCATGGTCGATGAGTTTAGTGCTTTAATTAAAAATGGCACGTGGGACCTCGTTCCTAGGCCTCGGGACACTAATATCATTAACTATATGTGGTTGTTCAAACATAAGTACAGGTCTGATGGGTCACTTGAACGACACAAGGCTCGCCTCGTTGTCAATGGTAAGTCTCAGGCGGTTGGTGTGGACTGCGATGAAACCTTTAGCCCGGTCGTCAAACCCGCTACCATACGCAATGTGTTGAGCATTGCTCTCATTAAGGACTGGCCTATTCACCAGCTGGACGTCAAGAATGCCTTCCTACACGGTAACCTTCAGGAAACTGTGTATATGCATCAACCACCAGGCTTCTATGATCGCTCGCGACCCTCTCACGTCTGCCTTCTCCGAAAGTCTCTCTATGGGTTGAAACAGGATTCGCAACCTACCTCACTGCGATTGGTTTTCAGGGCAGTCAGTCTGATCACTCCCTCTTTGTGTTCCATTCGGGGTCTGACACTACGTATCTCTTGCTGTACGGTGATGACATTGTGCTCACTGCATCCTCTTCATCATTGTTGTCTCGCCTGATGGCACTGCTGCGTTCGAAGTTTGCCATGACTGATCTTGGTCCCCTGAGCTACTTTCTCGGCGTCTCTGTGACTCGCACTCAGGATGAGTTGTTTCTTCATCAAAAGAAATATGCCCTTGAGATTGTCGACAAAGCTCGGATGACGTCTTGACAACCTGCCACCACTCTTGTTGACTGCAAGTCCAAGCTCGATGATGCCTCTATTCCTAAGGTTGATGACCCTACCGCTTATCGCAGTTTGGTGGGTGCTCTCTAGTATTTGACGTTCACTAGGTCAGACATTGCCTTTACCGTTCAGCAGGTTTGCTTATACATGCATGATCCCCGTGAGCATCACCTACAGGTGTTCAAGAGGATCATCTGGGACATCAAGGGCACCAGTGACCTGGGTTTGCACCTTTGTCGCGGCCGTTTCGACACCCTCACAGCCTACTCGGATGTTGACTGGGCGGGTTGTTCGAAAACTCGCCTCTCCACCTCTGGCTCCGCCTTCTACCTCGGGGACAATCTAGTATCGTGGTCCTCCAAGCGTCAGACGACCATATCTCGCTCCAGTGCCGAGGCCGAGTATCGAGGTGTCACCAACGCCGTGGCAAAAACCTGCTGGCTACGCAACCTCCTCTACGAGCTTCGTGTTCCGCTTCGTGCCGCTACCTTGGTCTATAGTGACAATGTCTCCGTTGTTTACCTCTCCTCGAACCCGGTTCAGCACCAGCGGACCAAGCACATCGAGATTGATATACATTTCGTCAGAGAGAAGGTCGTTCTAGGCCAGGTTCGAGTATTACATGTCCCTTCTGCACATCAGTATGCAGACATCTTCACAAAAGGATTACCTACTCCTCTTAATAGATAATGCATGCTTAGCTGCTTTTTTGTGCTAGTTTTGCTCAGAAGCTAGATCACCCTAAATCGCTTAATAGATTAATTGCGAGTAGAAGCTTAAATATTTATTCACTTTTAATGATATTTAAATAATCTAATTAATTTTTTTAAAATAATAAATGTAAGTTATATTTATATGGTTTGAGATAGTTTTTATAATTAATTCAGCTATGAGTTTAGATAACAACAATTAAGTGTAACATTTTTATATTAGAAGTGGTGATTTTTTTAAATAAAATTTATTTTGGAGATGTTTTGTAATTAAGTTAAATTTAAAGGCAACCTAAGGCTATTTTTTGTAATTAATTTAAATTTGAATGTAATTATTTGAATTTGCATGTAGTTTGAGGCTATTTTCTACAACCAAGTAAATAGTTGAGGCTATTTCTGCATTTTTTATAGTTCAGACTATTGAGCGCAACAATACCTAAAGGTTAGGCTATTTTTTACAATTTTCCCATTTATATTTGGTTGTAGTGTGTTGTTGAATGTAGCAGTAGGAGTGGAGTGGATTGTTGGTGAAAATGATCATATCACCATCAGTCATGTATGGTCAATCTCTCCACCCGACACCCAGATTCAACTCGTATGGATAATGTGAGTGAAGTGTGCGAAACATATAAATAGTGAGTTATACTAGGAAAAATCTTATGAGAGATAAAAAAATACATTAGTAACAAAATATAAATAGGAAAAACAAACAAACACCAAATAAATATGTATTTACTTGATTAAAAATAAAAAGAAAAAAAAGTTTGTAAGAATGAGGAAGAATAGGGGTGTTTCTCTTGATTTATTGTGTGATATGTTATACTCCGTATGTATTTGTTAGTTGATTGATGAGTCCTACTTAGTTATTAGATCATTTATATGGACCCATTTTTCATTCCAGTTGTGGGAATTTGATGATCTTAGTACTTGAATTTTGATCATGAATCCAAAGTGTGGAAGATTTTAGGGACTTGGGTTTTGTTTAGGTACAAGAATCTAATCTAATCTAATCTTGTATTAGTAGAGAATGTTTTGGGTATTAATTGTTTTAATTTTTAGCTTATTTAGGACTTTGTTTTCTAGAACAACTACAAATCCTTTGCTCTAAACAGAATTCATGTCTTTACCATTTCTGAGTTTCTCGGTCCCAATATTACTTTATTGACAGGACATTAAAACGACTACTGACAAAATAATTTTTACAAAATTGCATGAGAAATCCTTTTTTATTTCACAAAAATATTTATAAATCGGTTCGATAGCAAAAGAAAAACCTACTTAAATTCATCCAAATACTCAATTTGTTCCTTTGTCATGGTGGTCGATGGCCTATATCTATCATCCATGGGAGACTCGTATTAACTCACGGAGCCAAAACCGGTGATCTAACCCACGTCAATGGTCGCCTATTTAAAGAATTCAAAGAGTTGCTTGATGTTCCTCAGAAATTCAATTCCTCTTTAGATCTCAAAGGCAGGGTTGCAGGTTAACTAAATTGGAAGAATAGAATCCAACTATTAAGGAATACGGAGTAATTAATTAATTCCATAATTATCTAATTTCCCCCGTTTATCTATAGTTAAAAAAGAGACAGAAAGATTTTTAAAAATTATAAAAACATGTTATTTTACTATATGTAATTTTTTTTTAAAATTTATAAGTTGATTTTTTGATATTTTTTAAAATATGTTATAATTACTGTGTAGAAGTTAAATATATATATATTTGTAATGTTAACGTAAGGGTATAAATTGTCGTCGAGATGGATTGTGCGCAATTCAACCAGGTTCAGGGCAAAGATACGTTCAGAGAATCAGAGGGGTGGTACTGGTAGGTAGGCCTGTCCACGGGTCGGGAAATCAGGATCCGAACTCGAACCCGTGGAATAGGCGGGTCGGCGGGTCAGGTGATCCGGCGGGTCACGGGTCGACCCGTTTTAAAAAAAATCAATTTTTTCTTAAATTCTACCCCAAAACGACAATTTTCAAAAAAAAAAAATTTGTCAACTTGGCCGGTCAATTTCACAAAATCCCCGACCCTAACCTGAACCCGTAACCAACCATGACCCGTAACCGGCGGGTCGATAAAAACTTGCCCACAAATTTTTAAAAAAAAAAAACAAAAAAAGAGTTAATTTTATAATCTAGGGTTGGGAAAAAAATGTGGGATTCCTTTCCCGGCTTTCTGATGCAAAAACAAGTCAGATTTGAGATTTCACTTTTTTTTTTCAATCAAACAATTTGAATTCCAATCCCAATGGCGATGCCCGCCAGCGCCACTTCCCCTCTCCCTCCTCCCCATTTTCAGTTTTCACAGCCAAACCCTAAATCCCCAAAACCCTCTCCCTCCACTTCTCCCACCCCAAATCTCAAAAATCAAAACTTCAAACCCAAACCCCCCCAAAATACAAACACCATTTCACATTTGAATCTGAAAAATATGAAAACCCAGAAGAACCAAATCCCTCCATGTTCAAATTTCCCCCCTTTCAACTTATATATCCCATTCACCTCTCACCCTCTTCCAGTGCCCACCATTCTAAATCCCTTTCTGTTTCTCTCTCTCTCTGTGAACACAATCAATGGAGGGTGAACAAGCTTGCAACCTTGCCCACAATGAAAACAAAGAAAACATCATTCCAGCTGTGCTCTTCAGCACCAAGAAGAAGCCCATGAAGTGGAGGAGACTCAGATTGCCTCTTTCAGACATTACCCATCTCTTCAATCACCCTTCTCCTCCATCAGATCTTCCATCTGTAGCTTTTCTGGCTGTGGGGTCGATTGCCAGGAAGAGGAAGTCTATGGGAGATGATCAGGTTGATTCTTTCAAACACCGCGACATTAGCAGGTCACTTCGGATGGGTTTTAGATAGCAGTTTGTTTGGTGGGAGATTGATTTTTTTTTTTTTTTTTTACTTCAGATTTTGTGATTCTAACACAAATTACACAGAATAAATATAGATTTATTGCATTATAATTGGTATTCAGTTATTGTTTCTTTGTTGTAAGTTGCAATTTGGCCTCTTTTGCCCCCAATCTAATTGCATTTGCTGAAGTTGTGTGCTTTCTCAAAGAAAAGGTGCACCAAAACTAGCATTTTAATACCGTATAAGTGGTTTATTAGTGGGATATTGTTGAAGATAACCTTGCAGAGTCGCCCCTTCACAGTTCACAATAAGCAATTGCTTCATCTGGTCATAGACTGCCTATAATTTAGCCATTGGAAGATTGCAATTTGGCTCCAAATTTAAAGCAGGTTATTCTGAAGTTGCCTAAATCTTCAAGTAGTAAAGATTAATTTTATCAAATAAAACATGTGAATGTACATACTGAGTAGTGAAAAGACCAGGTATGGGCATTTGGTATCCATACCAATCTATCAGTATCAGAAACTCGTATATGATGATTGGTTTGGACCGTATGGTGATCAAATTGCTATCAGGTTATTCGGGTATGAGCTATAATCATACCTTGATAGTTGATACTACCTCCCAACATTATCATAGCAAAGTTTTAACAAAGATCAATCAAACAACTGATGCCTCCTCACTCCATAGAGGAACTACTACATAGACCAGCAAGTCTTGGTACATTAATGTCTAATTATTGACAGTAAGTGTCTTGCACCTAAACTCAAAAGCATTTCTAGTGCTGATTTAGCCTCTTGGAAAATTGTCTAACATCAAATGTTAGATCTCAGGCATTAAAAAGCTCTAGTACTTGGGGATTTTAGGTAAGTTAACTTGACCTTGGTAGGTCATTACATTTGGGATACATCTCAATTCTCAACCACAATCCACAATGCGACGCAAATGTTGTGGCGCAGCACAAAGGCCTACAAGGACACCAGGCCAATCTCATAGCAGAAAAATGGTCAAAAAGAAAACACACCTATTGTGTGCAAAAGCTTGTCATTCTTTAGTGGGTTATGGAAATCTGGATAATCTTCCTTTCCACATATCATTCTAAATTTCAATGCTCTATCTATCTTAGCCAGTTGCACAGTAAGGCCAATGAATCCTATCCTACGAGCTTTAGATAGTTGGAACGCTTTCGTTCAATAACCTACTTGTGCTATTATTTGTTAGAAATGAGCCCCCACTACAAAAATAAGAAACAACCAATCACAGTATCTAAGTTAGGGTTTGGTTTAAGCTTTTATGTTAGAAGGTGGATTTTTCTGAACTTGTAATATCGTCCACCATTAACGTTATAGAATTTAAGACTTGAGCTTTCGGTATCAAATACTCCAAGTGCTCAATGAAAATACAAATGCATGTTATTGATTATGTCTCTACACATATATTAGTGCTTATAATCCATTGAATAACTACAAGTTCTGTCCTTTCCCTTAGCATATATGGGAACGTAGGCCCGATTCAACGTTGTCAATCCTCAAATGTTTATGCTTGATAACCACTTTTGCTCGTACGTGCAATCCTCAATGGTCGCCTTTTCCTTTGTGGATTTTAAAGCACACCTTTTCTTTGTGTTTTTTAGGCTGATGATGGATTATCTAAGTAGGACAAATCCTGTTCTGCATTCTGGATTTTGTGTGCGCGTGTGATCTGTCGTAACAGTTAGCGAATATTAAATTTCATTTGATTTGGAACTAAATATGTAAATAAAAAACTGTAATGGATTCCATCCTCATTTTGGCAGTGACTTTCAAATGATGGAGAAGCAAAAGGCGAAAGCACTTCCGGATCATCATACGACACCAATGATAGACCGTCCTGAACCATTTTTTAATCACATTGCCAGCCGTTAATGAAAAGGTATGGAGTATAAATTGGAACTGTTCTGTCATTACTTTACTCTTAAATAGCTCTTCTTTTGTAGTTGACAAAAAAAAAACTAAAAATTATGTGTAAAGTCAAGTGCTAAAAGCATCACTAAGCAACATCTCCTGAAAATATTCTCGAATGCTTGTCAACGTCAGCAATGTAATGTGCATCTAAAGCTTCTTGGATTTGAGAGGTCGATTCTTCACATAAAACTGCGCAGATTCGTGAATATGCAACTTTGAAGTCGTGATCAATTGAGATTCATACTTGCCCACCATCACTATCACATTCACATACATGAGTTGATAAAAAACAATTGTTCTTATCCCTTCATGGGTAGGTAACTTGCTATGATCTGACCTAATTCTCAATACAACTACATTCCAGAAATTCTTTCGAATTCTTGAAAATATTACACGTGTGAACAAAGGCGGTTGTCAGTTGAAATCTTGAAAAAGTTGTAGTAATTTTCTATCAGAAAGCACTTGGCCTTAACTTGTTGACAAGATGACAAGGAAAAGCAGTTACAGCATGAAACAAACAAATGAATCTGACTAGTAATGCGTGTGAAGATAAACACAAGGAACACGGTAGTGTCATCTTTCACCTGATCTGCCTTCCTATATAAACCTTTTCACTTGAGGCATTTGCTTATCGAATGTCAACTTTGATGATGTTGGATCCGACTAGGTAAAACATTTATCATACTCTGAATTCCCCGGTCATCAGCATATATAATCTGTTACCTGTTGTATTTGCACTTGTTTTCCTATCTGTCATCAACCTCTAAACACACTTTTTTGGATGCCTGAACTCCGCTTTTTGAGTCATTATCCGTTGAAGTTGCCTACTAGTGACTTGAAACTCTCATGTGTATCCTGTTCTTCCTAGGATTCGATGCACGATTATTGGAGTCAATGAAACCTCTGAATATTAATAATAATGAGAGTGTCAAAGTAGCCCTTCAATATCTCAAGAGGGGAAATTTTCAGAAATAAGGTCATAATAAGGTGGACTTTAATTTTGTTCTGTTAAAAGCTTCATAAGTGGTTGATGATGAGAAGATCCAATCTAAGCTGCAATCTGCATAAAATTATGAGGATCGACTGTATGAATTGATATAAATATATTTCTGAAAAGAAATAATTCTTTTGGTATTTAAATCAAGTTCTCAAAACTCAATTGAATTTTTATAATTTTTAGTTGTCCTCATCCTATATTTCTCACATCTAAATGCAGCAATTTAGGCTCCGGCCATTGGTATTGAGCTTGAGTGCTGGTTGAGTATGAATGCATGCTCTAGACAAACACTCAAATCAAATTGAACCTTCTTTGTCTTTGTTTATACTTTCCACTTCCTGCATTCAAATTGTATAAATTCAGCTTCAACTCACTCCATCCGATCATCCAAGAATCCAGCCTAAACATCAACAACACACTAATATGGAAAGCCGACACTCAAACCTGTGGATGTACCTTATCATAATCCTATTCTTCCTGATCAGGAGTTCAGTCAGTCGGCCTCTTAAGCCTCACTCAACGACAGCAGATGAAGAAACATATCAATCTTCGGAAATGCTTGTCAAGGAGGATCAAGAAGATCAAGCCTCAATGCTATTACTCGAGCAAGGGAGCTCCAGCAGCCGCCTTCTCAAGACTACTATGCCTTTGCCTCAAAGGGATCAACACTCTAAAGTGATTCTTGAGCTGAAAAAACAGGTGAGGTTGTTGCAAGCGTTGTTTGACAGTGGAGAGGAAGACTCGATGAGAGGTAGATATGACCCTACAAGAATCAGTCCTGGAGGGCCTGACCCACATCACCATTGAGTACTTTTTTTTTAATCCACCTTTTCTTGTCTGGATGTCTTGATCTTTTTCTAACGTATAAGTGAGATGGCGACGTCTTTAGTGGAACCAAAAAGTGAGAGGGCTTTCTCTTCAGTGAAGTTTTGAAGGTGATGTTGTGACTTGTATTGTAGTAACCTTTGTAACACGAATCCTTTCGTATTCGTGTTTAATGAAGAATCCTTTTGTATTCGCATTAACACGAATAATTCAGCCTTTGCTGTGTTCTTGTTTAAGGAATGCTCTTCAGATAGCTGAACAAAATCTCCAAGAGATCACTAAATCGAAGACTAAAAGCATATGTTAATGTTATACTCTATGCAGTGTTTACGCCGAAGGTGGGCCATTGTCGTTGCAGTGTGAAAATGCCATGTTAGTAAGCAGTTAAAGTGAACTACTCTAGAAGTGCATAGTTGAAAATGTATAAAGAATGAGACTTTTCTGTAGTTGAGAGTTATCTAAACCTGCATTTGTTCGAAGACACGGTTTTGTAGATGAAACAATGATAGTCCATAAAGATCTCTATGTGTCTGTGAAAAGCTTTCTTCCTCGGAACTCATGGAAGATTCAACTAGTTCATGGAAGATTCCATTGCAGCACATTGCATATATCGAAAAAAATGATCTGATACTATCAATTTGTCAAGCTAGATTTAGGGAGCTCTCGGATTTTTGTATCCTGATGCAATTTTGCAGGCTTGGAACACTTAGTAATTTCATTACAGCACATTGCAAAAGTGATCACAACTTTATCTGATTCTTTTGGCATTAGTTGAATCTATATAGATTCCCAACTTCAGCTGTTTTTTTTAACCAATATATGCTATTGCTGCACTATTTTACGTAGAAACTGCTAAATGATGTCAATCTTTCTACACCATTGTCATTGGTATATTATATATGGAAGTTGTCAAAGCTCGGTGGGGATAACATACTAGGGGGTTGTGTAACAAGTTCGGGACCCTCTTCTCTAATAGAAGGTGGATCCCGAACTTCATGAGAACATGAGGCCCTATCGCCCTAGTACGATGTGCGTTGTGTATTTGTGTAAATCATTTGCACTTTGCTAATTGTTGAGAGAATGGTGAATGTGAAGAGACCAAAAGAGTCCCATATTGATAATATGAACAAAGAAGTCTTAGTATATAAGCTCGACTTATGTGCTAGACTATTAGCGCATGGGCGCACATGCGCACACGACCCTGATCCCGAGTCCCAACGGACTTCAGTACTAATATGTCTAAACTAGACGGACTCTTCTAGCCTATGTGTGCGACATAGGCCGATTCAAAACCTTGCCCTGATATCATGTCAAAATTTACTCTGGCAATCCCGAACTTAATGTGCATATAGATTTGGACACGATCCTAGTTTATCTGTTGCTGAACTTTCATAGAAAAGCTACATGTATTTTATATACCGTTTTTCTAATATTTGTATGTACATGAGCACACATTAAACCATCCCCAAAAGAAAAGATTTATTTAAAAAAAATATATTTTCTTAGTTTCAATATATGTATTAAAACCTGTTTTAGCCTTCTTTGGGAATAATCTTACTCCCACGGCCAAGTTGGAGCTTGCCTTTGTTTGGTGGACAACTTGGTACACTCGAAACCAACACATATTCAGACAAATTCCCGTCCCGGGTAGGGACGCTACAATACACTTGATTAAAACTCACATGCACAATTGGAATAAAACATTTCGGATGGAGAGTGATTTTGATGATCCCCCTTCGCCCGCAAAATCCTACACGGCCAAAACAGAAACACATAAACCGGAAAACACAATGGCGAAAACCCCCAACGGGAACTCTAAAATTAAATTTCGATGGGTCTACCTTGACAAATTCGGACAGCTCAGCGGGGGCTATTATTCGGGACTGGGAAGGTCGACCAATAACCATATGTTACCAAAAACTGGGAAAACAATGCGCCATCAAAGCTGAAGCGCTAGCCTTAAAATTAGGAGTCCAACACGCTATTCGACTCTGAATCGACAAACTTCATATCGAGGGTGATTCGAGCATAATCATAAATTATTTAAACAACCGCGCTAAGTGCCCTTGGGAAATTGAGCTCATTCTGTCAGATGTTAAAACTTTCCTATCGACTATGAAAGAAGTTTCCTTCTTTCATGTTCCCCGGATTGGCAATAGAGTGGCTGATAAGGTTGCACACCTTGACCACTCTGCCAGGGGGTCGATATCTACAACAATTCTGGTCTTTCAGACCTCATCCGTAAGGATGCTGCCGGGTAGAGCTTGCTCACCCGAATTCTTTCCTAATAAAAAAAAATATGTATTAAAAATAGGGTATCCTACCCATAAGAAAAACCATTTTATATATAATGAATAGTGCTTGATTTTCTATTTTTATTTATTTATTTATTTATTTTGTAACGTGGAGGTTCGGAGGTTATTGATTAATCCCCACGAGTCCAAGCCACCAGGCATCAGGTAGGTTCACCCAGGATTGAGCACTCACGAATTACATATAGTGTTGTAAATAGGGGTACCTCTCCCTTACTACTACATCAAGTGTCCTTGGTTATAAACAGTGCTTTATTTGTATAATCATCTTTGTAGTAGCTAGCTAGCCTTTTTTTTCCCACTTTATGAAGGAGTGAGTGCCATTTATATATCACATTGAGAATGAAAAAATAAGGTGCATAAAATATTAAAATAAATAGTCCAGCATACAGTGGCGGATCCCGAAGCGGTAAGTTGAGGGGGCGGAAAATTGAACTCTAATTTTTTTCGAAAAAATTATCAATATTTAAAGTTTTTGGGTTTGATTATAGTATAAAGTTACAAAGTTTAACAAATGATAACTATGATAGAAGTATATTTAATTAAGTAAATGATGTGAAAAATAATTTATATCGATTTATTCTTGAAACGTTTATAATTTTTTACTCTGGTATCAGATTTGAGCTTATAATATATTAAATCGAAGTTATCGACGAGAATAATATGTATATTAAATTTTATTATTGATTGGAGGGAGACTTTCACCTCTGGCCATAAAGATGATCCGCCCCTGCTAGCACATAAAGGTTTTATTTTTATAAAAAAACAGCACATAAAGTATCACTTCTTTAAAAATTTCTCAATCCCTTTATCTAACTTAATTAATTGTAGAAGACGATGAAGCCGTACATCGTGTGAGGCCACCCTTTGAATATCCATTTGGTCAGTCGGACAAAGATAAAAATGGCTGCGCGCGGCTAAGCGGTACCAAAAGAAGCATCATCATTTTTTATTTATTTTTTAGGTAATAATTTGGTAATGGTTATATACTTATATCACGTTAGACCACTCATCAATAGCATTCTGATTAATGTAGATATGAACTCTCTATCCTGAATCAACAACAACATTATAGTTGTTTAGAAAATCTTGACAACACGATCTGCGCACTTATTAACTTCCCTAAAAATGTAGCGAAACTCCGCCTCCACAAACTGTCGTAAAATGAAAAGAATATTATTTGTAATCAGGATCTCAATCTCCCAAGAATAAGACCAAAAACCTTTGAGGATGTTAATGATGGTTAAGTTATCGCATTCAATCTGCAGCCATAGAAGACCCAAATCCTAAGCATCATTCGATATGAAAAAGAAAGAAACACCATATAATAATTTAATCATTTTTAGATAATGCTGTAACTTTGCACAATTTTTTAACGACATAAAAAATATAATTTTTTTTAATAATATCATACTTATTAGTAATAAATACATTATTAATAAAGATGGAATAAAATTGATATTTTATACGGAGTATAGTTTTTACCTTTTAAAAACAACGTGCATATATTGAAAAAGTCATATATTTTTTGATGTACACATTCTTATTTTTGTAATTTAAGAATATGATTGATCGATCAATCTTGGTCACATTAGCTTATGATTATCGACACCCTTTCCAAAATTAGTAAATAAACCGTGAAATTTATCCAAACAATCATACTACCTTTGTTCAGAAATAGATGTCGTTTGATTTTTTGACACGTTTTTTAAGGAGCTAAAAATTATATAAAATATAATTTTTAGTAATTTTTTAATATAATATAAATACTTATTAATAATAAGTGTCATATTATTAAAAAAATTATTTAAAAAGTTAATATTTTATATAGTTTTAGCTCATTACAAAATGTGACAAAAAGCCAAATACGGAGTACTATCTATTTCTGAACAGAGACAATATAATTTTCGTAAAAAAATTATTAGATACAAATCCTATGCGGCCCCACCGCCTAAGATTAGTTTAACATTTTTTCGAGTACTGATCTATATATATATCTCGCCAAACCCACACAAATCACGTATATTATACTAATCGAAAGTTTTAAACTTATGGTGACTGGATTTTCCTTTATGGTATGTGACCATTGGAATAGAGAAATCAAAGTAGGGTCTACACTAATTGATGACAAAGAGCACACACAATGTTAACAACCGGATTTTCTATCCAGACCAAATTATATTTTTTTAGATATACCTATTTTAGCCATTTTTAAATTAGATTATATGGTTCATTCATTTCCTTTTAAAATTTTCTTTTCCAATGAAGTATTCTTATCCTATCCCCTTAGACACACAATAGACAAACCGTATATATATTGTTTTGAAAAAAAAACGCAATGAATAAGATAAATTAATAAAATTAAAAACTTAAATTATTAATTTTTTTTGATCAAAACTTAAATTATTAATAGTGTCCGAAGAATCAAATAAGTAAACCCTGAAAAAGATATTTACAAATTAGCTAAATCAATTAATTAATTTAGTGGAATTTTACAATATCAAAAGCTTAATTGATTTAGTGGAATTAATTTAGGAGGGGTTTGATCCACTTTTATAACAACTAAAATATAACCGCCTAACAACCTAATTACATATAAATTACACTTTGTGTCCCTAATTTCTAATTTACACAAATAATCTTGTATTTAAAAGGTTATCTCCCAACAGTATACAATAATCAGATAGAGAGACCTTGATGAGAATGGACATGAAGCCCAATTTGCATCATTGTATGCATTTAGAAAGTTGTGACTTGTGACATAACTTGATAGTGAGACAAATGCTGAACGGAATAAGAGATATCAGGTCTTGTAAGATTAATGAATAAATGCCTCCCAACCATCCTTCGGTAGAGTTCCTAGTCTTCAAAGGGGTCATCTTTATCAATTGATAGTTTCAGGCCTCGAGAGAGTAAATGGAAAATGATTTGTTTTATAATCCAACATGTGAGTGTCTTTAAGAAGATCAAACACATATTTTCGTTGATGAATCATCATTCCAACTTTGGTAGAGACCTCAAGTCCTAGAAAATATCTGACCAACCCCAAGTCCTTAATACTAAATTCCTGATACAAGAGCTGTTTTATCTCTATGTTAACATTCTCATCATCCCCTGTTATTAACAAGTCATCCACATACATAGAAGCAACAACAATTCCTTTAGGACCAACCTTAATAAACAAAGAATAATCCAATTTTGATTGAACAAATCCTATAGAAACAAGAAATTTAGTTAAGTCCACATTCATTGTCTACTTGCTTGTTGTAATCCATAAAGGGTTTTTTAAGCAATATTTGGAGTAATCCAGTTCCGACCTGGAACTTTGGGATTCCGACCAAGAACAATGCTCTTTCGGACCCAGAAGTAGAACCCAGTGCTGTTGATGAGTGGTGATGGGTTCCAACCCAAAATGTTTGTTCGACGAGGCAACGACGCTCTGATATCAAATGATAACAATCGGTTTTCACTTGATGTCGATTAATCTTATGCTCTTCTTTATTTCTCAAATATGGAAGGATTTAGACACCAAAATACTTCAAAGGATCACTTAGGGTTAAGGGCTCACGAAAGCAAGTGCGTTGACGGCGATAAGGGCCAACTTCTGACTCAGAATAAGCCAGTTTCGACCAGGAACAAGGAGGTTCCGACCCGGAACTATGATATTCCAACCCAAAAAGGTTTATCTATTAAGGGTTCCGACTAGGAAGTTAGGTGATTCTGACCCGAAACTAGGTGGTTCCGACCTAGAATCCAACTTCTGCGAATGGATGCGAAGGGTACGATTTGTATTTAGGGTTTGTTTGTGTGTATTGGGATGATTGTTGGATGGATTTGAGTGTATGAGAGAATATGAGAATTAGGGTTTGCAAAGAGTTTGGATTGAAATCGAAGCCTCTTAGCCAAGAGTTCTCCAATTCTATTCAATCTATTTTGCATTGTATTACATGAGTGTTTATACAATGAATATGAAGCTAAAACCTTAATCTATCTAATGTGGCCATGCCATATCCTATGAAAAAGATAAGATTTCTCTTATCTAAAAATATAATATATGATTAAATAAATCATACCCGAAGATATGATAGCAAGAAACTTGATGATTAAAGAAGTCTAAAAGATAGACATTCCTAACCATCCTATTTTATATTTAACCTAGCTAAGAAATACTAGAATAAGTAATTCATTAAGTATGCCCCAACTAACATAGGAGTTCGTCATAATGGAAACTAATAAAAATAACTAAAATAAAATATAATTTAATTATCTTCTACAAAGACTCTTAAGGTGGAGCATTCTTGTTAGCTTTGAGGAGCACGTCTTCCTCCTCAAGTAGCCCTCAAAAAGAGCTTGGTTCATCGGCTGGGTCAAGATCGTTGTTTGACCCACAAAAGGCCAATCTTAATTGCATCAGGAAACATATACCATCTTCCTTCTAGCTGTAATAAGAGCAAGATTTTCTCCAGTAGAACTAGAACATGTATTAATAATACCCTTTTGGAACTCATCCTTCTAGATGATAAGCTCTATTCAAGAGAAGAGGTTCAGTAGAGAAGATATTGCTCCCAATAGATTCAAAAGAATCCCCTAAACCCATAAAAAAATTGCATGAGTTTGTTTCTTCTTAGCTTCGGCAACATTCTTGACCAACTGACAAGTATAGCTAACCATAACACCACAAAACTACTCGGGGAAACCCTCAACACACATTGTAATCATCATAAATTTTCTTTAATTTGGAAAAATATTCAACAACCGATTTGTCACCCTGGATGATAGACACCAACTCTTTTTTCAATTTAAAGATTAAGGGAGAATTAATTTGGCCATGTCTTTCAGTTAACTCATCCCACAAAACCTTGGCTGAATCAATGCACACAAAACTCTCAGAAACCGCAGAGCTCATAAAATTCAAAAGCCATCAACTTACCATGTAAATGATCCTATTCCACCTTTGAAACTCTGGAGAAGTAATCGGAGGTTTAGCTCACGAACCATTGATACCCTAGCTTTTTCTTCGCACTAAACGCCAATTGCACACCTCGGCTCCATCCAAGGAAATTTTTCCCAGATTACTGAATAGTGACCAATTGCACACTTGGATAATCCGAGTTTGCCAAGTTGAGCGGATCACTCATGTTGATATGCAAACTCGACTCTCCACCACGTCTAAGAAACTCTGAATCCATAGCTTTGAAGCAAGAAATTCACATAAAATTGTGAACTATACAAAACAAAGAACAATTCAATATCGAATCGAAAGTAACCTCAAAGTAAATCGATCACGCCTTTCAGCTCTGATATCATGAGAAAAGTAAGATTTGAATCAAGAAAGAAAATGTATAAGCGGAAGCAAGAAAATTTATAATTTCATATTATTGAACTTGAGTTTATAGGAGGGGTTTGATCCCCTTTTATAACAGTTGAGATGTAACCACCTAACAACCTAATTACATATAATTACACTTTGTGTGCCTACTTTCTAATTTACATAAATAATCTTATATTTACAAATGTACATAGTATCCATTAAGGTTAGTGGACTCTTTCTCTATGTCCAATTGGTTTCAATTGTTATTAATCAATTACTCCTCATTGATATTAGCAAATTACAAAAGTTTATACTCATCTTTCAATCCTATTTACAAATGTGCATAGTATCCATTAAGGTTAGTGGAGTATAATATAAGTCTTGTCAGACTTTGATATGATATTAGAGTGATTTAGGCTAACGACTCGTCTTTCAATCCTCATTGATATTAGCAAATTACAAAAGCTTATACTATTATATATGTAAAGGTACACTATCCCTTATATTTTGTTCATTGTTTTAGCTTTTTAGCCGAAATGGAATCTCTCCAACACTTTGTGACTTAAGTTAGAACCCAAATTATTGATCAATGAAAATTTAATACATATGTGCTTCATTGGAAGATATTATAATAAAAAGATCAAACTGACTTTCACACCCAGAATAATTGGGACAATAAGATATTGAAAAGCTACACAAGACATAAGAGTCGGGAATCTTCCAAAGTAATTGATAACACGTATTTAGTTAGACATAATAGGTTGCATTTATCTTAGTTTTATATATATATATATATATATACTGCATAACTTAGTTTGCATTTTCTATTTATACTCATTATATTAGTGGAATCGAAATCTACATGTTTTTTTATTGAATTTTTAAGGTAAATGTAGATTCGAAGAGGAGACATTTGTTGATAACACATTGATCAAGAAAGTCAAGTTGGTCTAAGAAGTTTTAATAAAGATCTAAAGAGGTTCTGAGAAGAAGAAGAAAGCATAAATGAAGCATAAGTCAACAGAAGTTGTCTCCCGACAAGCTGAACTTGCTTCGCACTTTTTAGAGGGCTCGATTATCCGATTGACTATTATGAGTAGGTGTTTGAGAGGTTTTTACAAGAGCTACAATTTTCATGTTGATGTCAAAACCAAGTTCGATCAGTATTTTCATTTTGATGTTAAGACCAAGTTCGATGAGTATTTTCAAAAACGAGCATGGTCGCCGCGATGACAAGGGTGGTTCGCCGCGACAAAAAGACTATGCAACTGTGGCGACTGGTACTAAATCACTGGAGTGATTGAGTGCTGTCGTGGTGGTGACAAGGGTGGCTCGCTGCGGTGACAGAATGATTTGTCGTCGGCTTTGTCCTCCTTTCCCTGTTCCTTCTTGCCTATCTTACATTGTTAGCTTCACAACACTTCCGCAAACACCTATCTAACAGTTTGAAATTCTAAAATTTATTGAAAGATAAATACTAACTACCTATCTAAGAATTAAAAAACTTAAAAAGTATAAAAACTTATCTTGGGTTACCTCCCGAGAAGCGTCCTTGTTTATCGTCTAAGACTCAACTGTTTATTTGTCCATGTCTTCAAGACTCACTCGGGCATCGCCAACGCCCTCATTAGCGAATCAAACATCGGTTCACACCATCGCAGTAACGGTGCATCGCATATGAAAGAGACGAAGTCAAGCGGATTTATGTTGAAGAACAACTTCAACTCCCCACATGCTTGGACGTGACTCCCCGCCGACGGTAGGTAATACCACTAACATAGATCCGTTGGTGGCTTGTCAAAGTAATGCTCTCAAGGATCTATATATTCACCAAAATCCATAAAAGTGTAAAAAATATCATTACCTTGTTCGAGAGCCACAAAAATCGGCTCCGAACTTGGTTCCTTGATAGATGCGATCAGGATCAGTTCTTCGGATGGAATCACTGCCAAGACACATGGATCCTCACACATGTATTCATGAGACTCCACATCAATAGGCATCAGGCTTCCTTCTCCATATTTGATCAACTCATCGGTGCTTACGTCTTGGCTTTCCTTATGTATCTCGCCCGCCATTGGTATGAAAGGTAAGGGTATGGATGCAAGCTCGTAGTCTTCTTCCACCTTTTTCATGCCACCCACGCAAAGGAAAAGATCCCATAATTCTTGCCAATCCAAACCGTATAAACCTTCCTCTCTCAGAGATTGGATGAATTCTAGTATCTCGGGAAGCATGTCAATTTGAACGCAAAGTACTCGTTCTATCAAATCATCTTGGATAACCCGTGAAGCATGGTCGTCCACTAGTTAATGGTGAAAGTATTCTCCTCGGGACTGATATAACTCCAAACTCATTGCAAATGATTAGTAATGAGTTATCGCGAACCGTAAGATAGGTCCATGACAGGGTTATATATATACACACATACAAAAACCAATAAACACACAAAATAAAGAAATAAACTTGAATCCCCGACAATAATCCCAATTTGATGGAGGTAAATGACGTGGTTCACCTTGCCAAAGAAATATCCCAAACCTACAAACTTAGTATAGCGTGCAAGTATGGGGTCGATCCCACATAGAAACAAGTACTTCCAAAAATCGTGCAATTATTGATTGAAAAGCAAAATATGGGATAAATAAAAGTAAAATAAAGTAACAGAAAATAATATAAACAAAAGCAAGTAATGTGTATAAGAGAGGTGTTTCCACCCACACTCGACTTTGGTTGGAGTTATTGGTCCTTGAATCCAATTAAAGTTATTTCCTATGAATTCTTCTCATCTTAGTTTGAATAGATTAAAACAAAACGAGTACAATTAATCTCTTACACCTTTATGCAATCAAAACACGATTGAAATTAACATAAAGATAGCACAAAGTCCTAAGAATCTAGGCACATGAAGAACAACAATTAAACAAGGTAAATCAATGTTTAAGACACATGTCAAACTTTCTATTTAGTCTTGCTTCAACAACGATATCCACAATCCTATGCATGCTACTACGGATTTTACGCAAACTCGATAGAAGAAAACCATAGCAATATACTATCATGATAGCTACTCATAACAATATTGAAATTAAGAACATGGAAGTTGAAGGATATTAAAGAGAAAAATACTACTTTATTAGAAACTCACCAACCATCAACGAAGCCTCAAAAGTGTAGGCAAAAACAATGGAAAATTAGTCAAGCATGACTTACCTAACTTTTTTCTCTTGAATGGATAATAGAAACTATAAAAGACTCAACAAAAGCTACTGTAAAATGTTATCAAGTTGCTGTAAAGAATTAATTGTTCTAGGGATTTTCGTGTCTTAGGGTATTTATAGGGAAAACATGGTCTGAAAACCCTAGATATGCCCCAAAAAGATAATATAAAATATCCTAATTGATAGACTTAAATCCTAATTTGATAAAAATATCTAATTTAAATATTAAAAACCATAAATGTGATAATCTCAAGCCAACTGCAATGGATAGACGTGATCAATTGATAGAGTTCTCAAACCGAAAAGAGAATATTTCCTTAGATAGAATCAGATCTTTGACACTGTCGTCGCCGCATTAGTGTTTCTTGCCATGGCAACAGGATGGTTCCCACCACGGTGAAAGGGGCATGTATCTCACAGCGATGACAAGGCTCACTCTCCGCAGTGAAAGGGCTCACTTTCCGCGATGACTTAGAAATAAATCCTCTTGGTCTTGATCTAGGTCGCGGTGGCGGCTAAGAACTCGCCACGGCAACAGTTTCGACAAACTGAGTTGTAATGCGCTTTTCAGAGTTCTAGTTCGTCCGATTGATGCATATGAATATGCGTTGAAAATCTCTTTTCGAGGAATACAACTCTTATGAAGACACCAGAACCTAATTCAAAGTGTTCAAAAGCCAAAAGATGAGGTTTCTCCATTTCCTTTGTTTCGACTCATTCCTTAGCTTCTCGATTCGGCTTTTAACCCTTCCTTGGCTTGTTCCTTGCTCCTTGGACTTCTTTTTGGTTTCTTACAAGTCTCTCCTTAGCCTTCTTAGCTCTGCTCCTCGTGCTCTTCACCTCGTCAGAAATACGAATCTGCAGAAATCCAATAAAATAGCGTAGTTTTCGAACTTCACCACTACAAGAGCACAATGCGAAATTAACTATAAAATATGATTATATATAATAATGAAATGCACCTAAAATTATCCTATAATGGCTATTAAAATATGTATTATCAATACATTACTTAGAAATACTTGATTCTTTGGGATTGATCTCTTACTTGTTTACTATACTAGTTTGTAGGTTTGAGTTATATTTTGATACGACGAACAACAATTTTCTCCTACCAATAATTTAGTAAGAAGATACCATAATCACAACGAAGCCAACAAAACTGACCACATAAAAAAATCTAAAACGAACTATACAACCTAAAGGCATTTATAAAATTAATTTTGATGGCTTAAAGTTGATTACATGAGAAGCTTCTATTGGCTTTTTCATGCGGGACCATACCGACTCGATTTTCACATGCGATGTAGAGCGTTATGATACGATCTTTCCATTGTCGTTGTGGTATGTTCTTGCCATTGGTGACAAGGGTGTTTGGAGAATGTGGCAAATTTGAAAAAGTCTTTCTATTTTTCCTGCTACTTCTCCGTTTTAAAGAATGAGATGGCGAATCTGTTGAAGAAAAAAAGTCTTAAAATTCTTTAAAAACTCCAAAATCCTTAAAATTGAAAATTTGTTAGAGATGCTCTAAAAGGTTGGAAATCCCAACGATGATCGTGGAGGGTGACTGTCACATGGTCATCAATGCGATTCATGGACGATGGACATGCTTGTGAGAAATTGAGGTGACGATCGAGTGGCTTCTTTGCGGTATTCAATGGATCCTGTCTAGACTTGTCAATCGGGTCATTCGGGTCGGGTCATTTCGGGTATCGGGTAAAACGGATTCCGGGTAAAACGGGTCCCGAGTAGATTCGGGTTGACTTGAACTCGGGTTTGATCGGGTTTCATGTCAAATCGGGTCGATTTTGGGGTTGTCAATTTTTTCTTTTTTCATATTAAAAAAATCATGATTTGATAATTTTGCGATAATTTTAAAATGGTAAAATTAAAGACATGGTTCATAAGTTCTAGTGTTTGTAATATCTGATCTAAAATATTTGATTTTTATTATTTCTCGTAATTTTTAATAAAAATTTTAAAATATATAAATATCAATTTTTTAATAATTTTTTTAAAAATAATTCCATGCAATTAGTAATAAGCATAGAATTTTTTAAATATTTTAATAAATTTTTAGTGTTTTGATCTTCTTAAAAATGTGATGAAAAATCAAAACTCAAATACTATCGATCGAAGGGAGTATTACACAATAGAAATAAATATAAAAGTTGATTTGAAAATGAACGATCAAGTGATTATAATTATAAGATGTAATAATTATATATCAATCGGGTCAATAGGGTCACCGGGTCAATCGGGTCAAAATTACACGGGTCAATCAAGTCACCGGGTCGAAACCCAGATTACCCGAAAAATTACCGGGTAATTCGGGTTCGGGTAAAAAAAATCTCGGGTCAAAAAATCCGGGTTTTGATCCAGAATTTACCGGACGTACGGGTCGAATTTTTCGGATCGGGTTGTGTTTTGACAGGTCTAATCCTGTAATTTTGACCTATTCCAATCTCATTTAGAACTACAAACTTTCATCTAAAAAGATGCACTTGAGGGGTGGTTCACCAAACCTAATACCACCCAAATATTTGTCTTACAAAAAAAAAATCCAATAAAGCGAACATTTTGGGCTCATGGATAAGCCTGTTCATTTGGGCCTGTCCAAATTGGTGTGCTGGCCAGCCCAATATTGTGGTTATAACTAGCAATATAGCATGTTTATAATATGCAAGTGCCTATGCAAACGCCCGATGGTGTCACCAGGAGCTATCAAGTTAGGAAAATTTTGAATGAATGAAAAAAATACGAACACGTGAGTATTTTATAATAAACTTTTGTTTAAAAATAATTGATTTCAAAAACTATTTGATTCTCAATCAACATCCCGACATAAATTGGTGCGTCTCTGACGTTTTTTTTTAATGGCATTTCACTTGTTTTTTTTTTAAGTGACTGTTTTCTAAGATAACCAGAGATTTTAGATTAACTAGTACAATTTCCGTGTCATTACACATTTTTAAAAATAAAATATTAATAATATATCAAATTACTATTGATAAATAAAATAAAATATTAACAAAGTTAACCTAATATAAAAAGATTAAAATTGATAAAGTAAAAAATATACAAAAAAACATAAAATTAAGATGGTTATGAGTTATGATATCTAAGAAAAAATATTCTTAATTAATAGTTAGGTATTTAAAAAAAATGTGTAAAATTTTCACTTTTTTAACAAATTATGAGACTAGGGCGAAAATTTCTTATTTCATGATAGATATAGATTTATATTTAATAGTTAGAAATGAATTTAAAAATTCAATATTTGAAATTAAACCGATTGATTATAAAATGTGGAATATATTAAGAAAAAAAACTCTATTATAATTTGATTGACTAAAAACTTAGCATTAAAATGTTTTGAATTAAACTCGTTGAGAGAGAAAATGTATAATATCTTTAAAAATATATATATATTAAGGGGAGGATATCACCTAATCAAATGGTTCTCATTAATTTAAATCATCTAATATAAACTAATATAGATAGAGATAGAGAAAAAAAAGGAGGAAAAAAAAAGGAAAGAGGTGATTAGTTGAAAAAGAGAAAATTAAGATGAAAAATGACACATAAACAAAAATTACTCTGTTTTCAAATATTTTATATTTTATTATTTAATATATATACATATACATATATTATATTTTTACTGTTAATAATAATAATAGTTTTATATTAATATACATTATTTTTATTGTATTATTATTTTTTAAAATAATAATAATATTATTATCCTTATTGACTATTATATTATATTTTTATTACTATTATTATTTGTATCAATATTTTATTATTTAAAATATATTTTCTTTTTAATCATATTATTATTATAGTGTATTTTGATTTCCATTATTATTTTTATCACTATTTTATTATTTAACATGTATTTTTTATTTATTATTATTATTATTATCAATAATTATTATATTACTATTACTATTACTATCATTAATTTTTTCATTATTTTATTATTTAATATATATTTTTTTCTATTCATTTTCTTAGCATTATTATTATTATTATTATTATTAATGGTTCATATTTTGACAGTATACCAAACAACCAATAAGAATATCTAGACAACGGTGGTCGTAGGATTCCTTTGGAGAGGGGTGAAAGCAAATAATCCGGGGATTTTTTACACATGTATATATCATAAATAAATTTCTTAAATTATATTTAGAGAAAACAAAAATATTAAAAAAATATATTGTTGTTTACATATAACTAAATATTTGTTAGAAAAAATATTATCAGAATTATATACATAGCACGAAGAATATTTTAAAAAACAAACCTATCATAAAATTTGGTTTGAATATATAAATTTTAGTTATAACAAAAAACTAATATAAATAGAAATTGGTAGGAAAAAACTAATAGGAATAGAAATTGTTAGGAAAAGGAAATAATTGAAATTGAACTCATGACTTCTTGATTCATTAACTCATCCTTTACCTACTAAGCTTGAAAATCTCAAGCTCAGGTAGAGCTCAGCTCTACCTGAGTTCTACCTGAGCTTGAGATTTTCAAGGCTCAAGGCGAAGTGTACCATTGATCTTCTTATCAAAAAATATATTATCATATTTTTTTATAAATTACCAAACAATATAAAATTTCAATGTAATTAACAACTATCAAATTTGGGTCTTATACAACTATAATGGATTATAAATTACGAAGGTTCAATGTAAGAAAATCTATAGACCTTCAGTAGTATACAACTCTAATGGTACTAGCACTCGGTATTATACAACAAAAAACTACTCTAATGGTACTATCACTCGGTATTCTACAACAAAAAACTACGATTTTCTACCTATATTATTATTTACCAAGGTTCAATATATTTCCTTACAAGTGGTAGTAAAAAATTTGAATTTACTATTGAGAAATAAGGTTGAAAAAGCGTAGGGTTTTTTTAATTTTTACCCATAAATGTAAGATATTAAGGTCAAACTACAAATTTATCCAAATAAAATATTATAATAATTTAAATAAATATATTCAAGTCGCATAAACTGTTATTGAAAAACCACCATTTTTTTGTTCTTAACAAATATCGAAAGATGGAGACCGTTTTAGAATCTTGCCCGCTGACTCAGAAGACTAATCAAATTAACAAATCATATGACAAATAAACTTTTTTTACACACATACATTAATAAAATAAAATTTTTATTACATGTAAATATAATAACACATAATACCTTATATATTTCTAAAGTTCTACCCGATAAGATCGAGGCCCTGTCCATTAGGCCTATTGGCCGACTCTAATTAGAGGAGGTGGTGAAGAGGGTCATCTCCCACACTATCCTGCAGCTGTCACTGTGTCTAGATAATTGAATTTATTTATGATTTTAAAAGAAATTCATAGAAGTGTTAACTCACATCATAAAACAATTGTTAAACATTTATATAATTAGAATACAATATAAATAAATATATTTATGGATGGAAGCACAATTTTTTTGATTGTTTTAATAATTCCACCCAAATTAAATGGATTTAGTTCCAGGTTTCATAGTGCCTGAACACTATATATATAATTCAATATTGAAACCAAAAATATATAATTCAACATGATCCACACTCAAAATCAATTATTTAAAAGCTTTAAATTTTGCTTTTTAGTGCTTCTTTTTTGCCGGTTTTTAACCAAAGTAGCATTATATTCAAATTCTATAAATTAATTTGGTCGACCCTTAAATCTGTAGGCATACTAAAATAATTTTATAGTATATGTAGAAGCTACAATATATAGTTGATTCTCTTTATTCCTAGAAGAAAAAAAATCAAGGAGATAGACAAATTGGTAAAACGGCGCCGCCAGCAGCATTAGTCGACATAAAGCTTACTGATCATGTTAGTTACAAGTTACTAACTTCAAATTATTGCTAAGATTCTTTTAAAGTACTTTTCTAAAAAATTCAATAATAAAATAACAGCTTACCGTTGCATCGTATTTTTTCATTTCACTAGAACCTTTGTGTGTGTATGTGTGTGTAAATATATAACAACTTTCCTATGAGGACACCCCTTACCATGTAACGGAGGGACAATTGTAAACCCTTGGATCAAAAGAAATGAAGGGAGGAGATTGATTTCACTACAAAAAAAATTAAATTTGCTTCGGAAAAATGTCGTGGCAAAAGGCCTTTATGTGGTGGCAAAAGGCTTCTAGCTTCGGCACTGCGACATCAAATGGGGGGTGGCAAACTGGGCGGTGGCAAATTATACTAGCTTCGGGTACTTGCCGTGGCAAGGATATTAGCCACGGCAAAAGCGACGGCAAGCGACCCCTGTTCAAAATGACGACGGTTTGGCGCCATTTTCCTTCGCTTGCCACGACAGTTGGCGTGGCTAAACTTTTGGCCCCCAAAATTTGGAGGAAGAGTTTTCGCACCAAAATTGGCGTGGCTACAAGTTTGCCACGACTTGTAGCCGAAGCTACTATAGCAATCCATATAACAATATTGCGACGGCTAGACCCTGTGGCTAGTGTTTTTTTTTAAATGCAAATATTTGTAATATGGTTTCCACGGCTAGAAGCCGTTGCTCCAGGTCGACCTGTATATATCTACCTGCAGGCTACTAGCTGCATGTGTACACCAATACAAATTCTCCTAAATATCATATATATAAAAACAACACCACAAGTTAAAGGTCCATTCCAATACATCCTACAAACACCTTATTTGAAGTCCAACAACTAATTCTAGCCAATAGAAGACGAAAACATCCATGCATATAACTATAACAAACACTGCGAAGTCCCAAATCTACTTGAAGTTGTTAATTCAAACGACCTAATTACCATACATATAGCCTAACAAACAAAAAGTCCATAGAACCTGATGTTAAACTGCGTCATATTCACCATGTCAGACAACACCTCCGTCATTCACACCGTGGGCAGATTGTTTGGTGTCTTCTTCTGTTTCAGTTGAGGTGTTGACATCAGCTTGCTCATTGTTGGATAGGATAGCAGTTCCATCTCCAATTGACTCCCTCATATTTGTCTGATGAACACTTGCCTACAATTAAAAAGCACAAAATTGACTTAAATCAAAGCTAACAACCTTAGCTCATAATTGAAACGTAAGTCCTGATCTTTGCAAATAAAAAATGACCTTGATGGGTGCCTATTTTACCTAACATCCAAATATTTATTCCAATAAGTGGGGGGCGATCATTGTATGGTCTAGGAGCAAACAATAAGACTTAACCGATTGACTTGTAAAACTCAAAAACCTTTCTAAGTGGTTTGAAAAATGGAAGTCATTCCCCTAAATGCATTACTTAAGAGAAAGACATAAATATCATTCAACCCATCTGAAATCAAACCAACTAGCTCTGCGAGTTCTTTTTGGAAAACTAGAAAGAACATTTAATCAAATGCGCAAACTCTCCTCTAAGTCCCTAACCTAGAACAATTTGAAATGAAACCAACTAACTAAAATAATCCTATATCAACAATCCACAAGAAGATGAGAACTAGTTAGGTATCGGAATAAGCAAAATAACATTATAAAGATGGCAACAACAACCATCCAAATGAGCTAAGTTTGAAAAGTGCAATTTCGAGTTTGATAATAGAAGGAATGAAGTGAACAAAAAATCAGTAATACAACAACCACTTTCCATAGCACTCATTTAAAACAAGTCCTTACTTACTTGTCCGTGTGAACGTGAGACTCTCTCGTCATGGCACGGGCAATCTCTAGTCTCTATGTGGGTTTTTAGGTTGACTTCCAGTTGTTGGGTAATCTCTCGCATCTCTCTAACACTGATTTGACCCGTGTTTGATAAAGAGTTATAGACCAAATGCGGAGGGGCACTAGCAACATATGTGCGACAGTATCCATGACCATCAGGTCCAATGATCTCATGGAATATCCTATTTTTCACGGAGTTAAGTCCTTGCTGATCCTCAGGTTCTAGTTCTAAGAGGTTGTTGTAGTCTTGCTACATTATCAAAGGAGGTCAACATATGAAGCTAAAATTCAGTACATATCTCATGGAGAAAAGGAAAAGGTTGAAGAACCTTACAATGGTCTCAATAATGTCAGGATCATCTGCATTTCGGGATGAAATCCACATGCTCATCCTATCAGTTGGTTGGTTGGATTTGCGCCTCTATTTAAATGAAACAAATCCAAGTCAGATTAAATATGAACCTCATGGATTTGATCCATACAAGTAGTCAAAAGTTCAATCATTAAAAACAAAAGAAATGCATAGAATCAGGCAACGTAAACCATACGAACCTCATGTCTTACTTCAGCGAATGACTTTCGCCCAGTGACATGCGCCGGTCCATGCTTATCTTGATTCTTTGAGTTCTGCTGAGATTGTTTCTGTACACAACAAGACTTTACAAAGAGGTTGCACATTTTTTTGCGTATGGACCATTGAACATGAGAAGGAAATAAAGAATACCTGAGCATATTCACTTCTCCAATATGCAAGGAGCATAACCAAATCAGCCGGCAGGACATTCGGAGGATAGAACTTCTCTAGATCAGGCTTATTCATGACCGCGGTAAAATATTTGGCCTTTGTTTTTGACTTATAGTCTTTCCACATGAGGTTGCACATGTGCAAGCAAACCTCTTTGAACTCGTCGGAAGGATTCAATAAATTTCTCTACACCAAAATAAAACACAACATGAAGGCAATAAAGAGCTACATATATAGCTATAAAACATCATTCAATTGCACATGAAATTAAAAGGAGACAAGCTCTCTCTCTCTCTCTATAGAGCTTCAGCTATTGGATTCATAAGTCGTCACACTTCTATCAAAGAAAGGCTTTTCTCCTATGGATTACCTAGTGTTTTTTCCTCTTCAAATGAATGAACTTATTGTTTCCAGTATTAAAGAAATTTGGTCCACCGGACACGAGGGAATAAATAGGAGGTTGTATAGGACATAAAATACCTTCACTTCTTCCCATATACCATCCATTAAATCTTCTCCAAAAGATGTCCACTCGAGTACAGTCAGCGGAAGTCGTTGCCCATCACGCACTAATATCCCCAGTTGCGACCTAAGACGTTTGGCGTTAACCCCAACTGGAACAAACACTTCATTGAATTTGACTTGATACTTGGCTCCGGTGTTCCACCCCGGCACACCCTGATTGTGACCTCTACGAATAACTACAAGTGCCTCTTCATCGTGACACAACAAATATTTAATAATTAATGAACACATGTGCATAATCAAAAGAATACACTAGTGTATAAAAGGATGCATTCATTTCCTTACCAGATGAATGGTCGTCCGTCTCTAGATCATCTGCCGCGATAACTGGAGTTGCGGCTGGAGTTGCAGGAAGTGAAGCGTGTGGTTGTGGGGGAAGCGAAGCATGTGGTTGTGGGGGAACTTGAGTAGCAGCTTGAGTTGTAGGAAGCGAAGGCTGTGACTGTGGGGGGACTGGAGTAGAGTTTGCATTTGATGTTGGATCAGTGAGAGGGAGTGCTCTTGATGTGGGCGGTGAGGACCTACTCAGTCGGGAGGATGTCGAGCTTGTAGGTTGTAGAAAATCAGATATTTTTCGCGGTCTGCCTACTCCAACCTTGCGTTTCTTCAGGGGTGCCTATACGAATACGAAAATCTTCAGTGCCAACACAAAACAAATAAAAAACACGCAACTTACTCTATATCAACGGTTGGATCTCGACAACGTACCTTCACCGCGGCTATAGTTGCAAGCGGACCTACTTGTGGAGTTGCATCCGGAAGCGGAGTCGATGGTGGAGCTGGTTGTGGAGCTGTGAGCGGCATTGTTCCAATTGTTGCTATGTACGATGACGAGCTAGTCTGGGAGGCATGTGAGTCAGCAAACGCTAGGAATTCAGCCACGGTTCGCGGTCTGGTGGGTACACCCTTTCGTTTCGTCATGAATATCTAGTTATTTACAAAAAATATAGCATCAAGGGATCGTAGAACTACACTTTCTTAAAAAGAAAAATATGCAATTAATGGGATGTCAGACAATTACAAAAGGAAAATACAAAGAAATCAAAAGGGTAAGTAAACTAGACAATATCATGGATTGATACCTGGCATAGTAGATGCCGATGGAGAAGGTATCACAACAAAAGGATTTCTATACAAAAGGGTATATACTTTAGTAATGAGATATATTCACAACTCATCGTCCACATTGTCAGCATCCACATTGTCATCATCCACATTGTCATCATCCACATGGGCATACACTTTCGATTCAACTTCCCCAACATTTAACCACCCATGTCCAGAAGGATCTGCATTGTACCAAACTTGTCGTACTTGTGATGCTAAGATAAAAGGCTCATCCTCCAGACGATCATGTGGGTACAGTAACTTCCCGAAGTTTACTAAGGGTAATTTAAAAGGGTTCAGCTTAACCCCTGTTGAAGGATGTGCCCACTCACACCTAAATAATATGTACTCGATATTTAAGGCATATGTAACCCTTATAATATCTATTAATCTCCCATAATAGGGTACAATATCTCCATGCAAATACACTCCACAATTCTGTCTAGTTCGTTTCATGTCAGCACTTTTGACACGAAAGAAATAGCCATTGGAGGTGTATGAGGTCAGCCGTGAAGCCACCGGAGAAGGGAAGGTCGACAATGCCACGACTTCATCTCTTAATGCCACATCCCTTACCCGGCGCAACACTACGACCTGAGAATGTAGGTGGGACAGCCATTGTGCTTCACATATTACTATATTAGTCAAATAGATAAAGCACAATATTTTGACTCGGAATGTAGGAGTATAGACTCACATGTGACTTGAACCATTCCGGGAAGGTGCTGAACTGGGTTAATGTCAATGATCCATCATTTTCCGTGGGATTTTGATGTTTAAGGGACGCCAAATGTTCCCTTCAATGTTAAGAATTCAAAAATTGTTACCAAGGAGCAATTATGCTTACATAACCAGGCAGCCCAAATTGAAGCTAGGTTAAACAAGACTTACTCTAGATACGGTGTGATTGTAGTTGAATGGAACAACACCCATCGGTGAATTTGGAAACGTGTCACTTCTGGTAGAATGAATCCCTTTCCTTTTTTATCGGCATCATCTTTTCTTCTTGGTGGTCTCTGCGCCTTGCTCTCCACATCTTCTAAATATTGAGAGCAAAAGTTCATGCACTTTTCCATAATGTAACCTTTGGCTAGTGATGCTTCTGGCCAAGCTTGTTGGCGTACATAATTCTTCAAAGTTAGCAAGAACCTCTCGATAGGGTACATCCAACGAAACTGTACAGGTCCACCGATTAAGGCTTCCTCCGCGAGATGCACAGGTAAATGCTCCATGACATCCATGAAAGATGGCGGAAATATCTTCTCAATCTCACATTGGGTTAGGGTGATCTGAGAACGTGCCTCTTCCAATGAAGCGCTTGTATTAACCTTCGAGCTCAATACCTTGAAGAACTTTCCTACTTCAATCAAAACGGAAACCACATTCGGAGGCAATGAACTCCGTACACAGAGCGGAATTAGTTGTTGTAAAAGGATGCGGTAATCATGGCTTTTCAGGCCCCTAATGGTTCGATCCTCTAAGTTAACCCTTCGGGCAATACTAGAACCTGAACCATCTGACATTCTTGCCTTGGATAATGCTAACATGAACTTATTCTTCCCGGCGTTGTCCATCTCAAATTCAGCTCTCTCATACACTTGACGACTTGATTCCGTGACCTTCACATGGTATTCCTTGCGAATCCCAAGACTCTCAAGGTCGTGACGAGCAGAGACATTGTCTTTTGTTCTACCCTTCACTCCCATGATTGTGTTTAGAACATTTTCGGCGAAGTTCTTCTCGGAGTGCATCGCATCTATGTTGTATGGCAACAAATTGTCTTTCCAATACGGTAGCTCAAACAAGATGGTCTTCTTCTTCCAATTTGGACAGGGATATTCACCTTTAGTACTCCACCCAGACAAATTCGCGTAGGCTGGAAAGTCGTTGATGGTCCAAAGTATGGCAGCCCGCATTCGAAACATTTCATTCATGGAAGCATCAAATGTTTGTACGCCCACTTCCCACAATTCCTTTAGCTCTTCTATCAAAGGCTCCAAATATACATCTATCTTATCTCCGGGTCCTTTTGGTCCATCAATCAGCACCGAAAGGTATACATACGGTTTCTTCATGATAGACATAGGTGGTAAGTTGTACGGAACAATGACAACAGGCCATGTACTATGATCCAAAACTCAGATCCAAAACTCGGGTGTTTAGCATCTAGATGCTTCCAAGCAGGGGAGTCCGCAGGATGTCAGTACACACCGTCATCAACACGTTTCAAGCAATGCCATTTCATTAGGGTGGCAGACTCGGCTGTCGCAAACAGCCTTTGGAGGCGTGGCGTCAACGGAAAATACCGAGCTTGTTTTGCAGCTTTTCGCGTGCCTGATTCCAAACCCTCAACGGTTGGCCTCCATCGCGATTCATTGCAGACTGGACATTGATCTAGGTTTGCATTTTCGTTTCGGAAGAGCAAGCAACTATTAGGACAGGCGTCCACAGTGGTGAATGTGAATCCTAAATCGTCCACTAACTTTTGGGCTTGATAATAAGATGTAGGGAGGTTGACCCCTTCAGGAAAAGTCTCAGAAAAGATCTCTAGCAGCTCTTTGAATGAGTGATCTGTCCAACTATATAAACTCTTTGCTTGTAAGAGACGCACAACGAAGGACAAAGCAGCGTGCTTCTTAGATCCCGGATACAAAGGCAAGTTAGCAGCTTCCGTTAGCTTCAGGAACTCGTGAGTACACTCTGTTTGCATAGTAGTAGCACCTCATGAACGCTGTCATCTTCCAGAATTTTTGGTTCAGGAACGTCGATCCTACCAAGTGCATCTTCCACCAATCGCGTCATATCCACATGCATCAAACCATCTGGCTCAGCTAGCACTTCACCCCTCAGTTGTGGCTCCTCAATCAGATCACGGATCGTCTCACCATGTTTAGTCCATAACTTGTAACTAACCAAAAACCCATTTTCCCGAAGATGCTTCTGCACAACTTCTCTATCAAACATTCCCCTATTCTTACATTTCCTACAAGGACAGTATATGCGAGTCCTAGCATCCTTGTTGGCATATGCAAAGTCTAGAAATTCATCTAGATTTGCAAAATATGCATCAGATACTCTAGTACCCCAATCAATCCATGACTTGTCTACATGAATTGACATGTCCTATTTTACAGAAAATTGGAATGTTATAAGTATGCATGACAATAGGGTGAAACTATATTATGAGACTTTGAACTTTATTTTTGTTATGTAGGTAGGACATTAGTTTCCCTTTCTTAATTAAAAGCTTTGAGACTTTGAACTGTAAATTACAAAAAACCACCCTTAACATGGGTGAGTTGTCACAAAACCACCCTTAAAATAAAAGTTCACAGAAAACCACCCATAAATTTACTTTTCTTTCAAAGAACCACCCATAACCATTTTAATGTGTAAAAAGCTATAAAAAAAATTCAAAGTTTTTATATTTTCTTAAATGTTGTGGTTAAGTTATTATATAATTAGATAACATTGAATACAAAAGGTTAGAATTTAACATTTTTAAAACACTTTTTACACTTTCATGTCTATGTTATTTCCATAACTTATTCCCGACATGTTTGTTTTTTGAATGTTTGTTTCTAAAGTTTTATTTCTAATGTTTGTTTTTTATCATGCTACTGTTTTTTTTTTCATGTCTTTGTTATTTTTATGTCACCCGTTGCAATCAATATCTTATCACTTGTTACTATTTTCATCAATGCTACTGTGTTTCCATATCTCAATGCTACTGTTTTTTCACATATCCATGCTACTGTTTTTTCTCCTTCAATCAATGGTACTGTTTTTAGGCTTCTGTTTTTCCAGTGTTGTTTTTTATGCTACTATTTTTTATAATTTAATAAATGCCACTGGTTTTTCTACTTTAATTCATGCTACTGTTTTTGCTCCTTCAATCAATGATACTGTTTTTGGTACTTTAATCAATGCCACTGTTTTTTGTACTTTAATTAATGCCACTGCTTTTTCTACTTTAACCCATGCTACTGTTTCCAGGATTCTCTTTTTACTCACTTCAATGCTACTGTCTTCTTTTTGCTACAGTTTTTTCACATTTCACTTGTATCGTTTTTTTATACTACTATTTTTGCTCCCTTCAAAGCTGCAGGAGGCAGGCAGCAGCAATAAAGCAACTGAAATGCTATAAAAAGCAACTACAAAGCATAAAAAAAGCAACAAAAAAGGCAGCAACAATAAAGCAACTGAAATGCTATAAAAAGCAACTAAAAAGCATCAAAAAGCAACAAAAAAGGCAACAACAAAACAACAAAAACCGTGTACCCTACACATTGCTAAACATTAGGCCAAACCATAATTTTTCAATGTATATATATGGAACCAATTCATAACCTCTCCCCTACAGATTGCTACCCCTTCATCATTGCAATTGAAGCATCTCTCCCAAAAACCTCTCCCCTTCAACGATATGGAATCCTCTTCACACCACCACGGCTCCTCATATGGCCTCCCTCCCTGCCCTGTCCCCATCAATATATCGTCCGTCAGCTCGGACGAAGGGTATGATTACATAGGTTAGTCACTGATTTTATCGATTTAGTATTCATTTTTTTACATGTATCCCTAAATTAGCTTGTGTTTGTTTGTATGCAGCACCAATGCCGGGGCCATACCGTCCAAATCAAAGAGTGGAGGTCATAGGGGCAAAAGGCGGGCTACTAGATCATTGTACGAGGCGATTGTTCTAAAGAGCGTGGATCCAAGCCACTATGAAGTGGAGTATGTCACCCTCACAGACGAAAACAATGATCGACTTGTGGAAGTAGTGCAAGCTGGACGACTACGTCCACGGCCACCTCGGGTTTCATATCAGGTCTACGCGATCGATGACCACGTCGATTGTCGCGACCTCGAAGGGTATTGGACAGGTATGGTCATTGAGCTGTGTCAACGGTTTGGGAATATTCCAACTTTCAAGGTCCACTTCCCGCTGACCGGGGATATGCAAGATTATCGTGCCCGTGATATGCGCCCACACTTCGAGTGGAATGGAACCAGATGGAACACGCAACCCCATTTTCGCTACCTGCTACGATAGACTTCTATTTGAATGTGTTGTATTGGTTTATTTGTACTGTGTTTTATGGACTTTCTTGTTTGTTGGAGGGTTTTAAATTTTTCTGTCGTTGTTGTGTAATCCTATGGTATTTTGCTAGTGATTGTTTGGTTAATGTTGATCTATTAATGTTGGATTATGGCACATAGATTGTCGGTTTCTTAAAAGAAATGGTTTTAATGTTTGAAGATAATCTTCTTTGAGTTTACACCTGAGATGAGAAAATATGACCATTAATTAATACTTCAAATTAAACTAATATTACAACTTGTGTGTTGGGTAGTTTTCTTAAGGAATTTTATTGGTGATCTTATCTTATACACACTTTTTGTGCTTACTTCAGCTGCTACCTACTGTTTTGACCCCTCTTGCTTCTCTTTGATTATATATTTGTACATTTATTCTTTAATAATTATTGAATTCTTAAACTTATCCCTTTGTCCTAGCTATGTCTCTCCTTGTGTTGGTGTCATGTCCTCAAATAGGAGGTAGAAACCCAGCCCTTGACATGTTACTATATATTGGGAGGTAAAAGAAATCAAGAGGTGTCACCAATGATAAATGGGATAAAGATCAGATTAAACCATATGAACATGTTGACCACTAATCTAAAAGAGAATATCATTAAAACAATAAGTGTTAGGGCTTCTAGTAGTTTTTAAGCTAATGTGACTTGAAGCCTTGTTCACAATTCATGCTTCAAATGTGAGGAAAACATTAACATATGAATAGAAAATTTGGACATGACAAACATGAGTAAAAGGAAAATGAACTCACCGTGGAAAGTCTTGAAAAGCATAACTTGGGTTTCCCTTTCCTTAGTTTCCTGCTATACTTGTTCAATTGAGTACCTATCCTTAAAGCAACAAGGACCTTCAATAAGCATGCCAAAATACACACATTTGAGATCTCTTGATAGTTCACACAATCACTGTAATCACATATTTGTATGTTCTCCTTCTGATCTCCCAATTAATTTTGACTAAGATAAGAAATATGAATACTATCTAACTGATCATGTTTCAAGGCAGGTAAACTCAGCATCAAAAAAGTATTGGAGAAGATCAAAAGTAAATATATTTGTACATTTATTCTTTAACAATTATTGACTTCTTAAACTTATCCCTTTGTCCTAGCTATGTCTCTCCTTCCTAGCTTGTATTTAAAGCATTCATTAGACCAGAGAGTGAGGTTCACCACAGTTGCAACCCAGTGACTCTTCAGACTTCTATATAACTACAGGGCATAAATCAAAATAAAGTATCAGTAACATAAATGCAACAGTTTGCAAGAGCATCATAGATTTATTCAAAGAAAAACTACTATAGCTTCCTCAAATTTTATGATCAAAGTTGTGGTTGCTCATAAGAGAGAAGAAAGGTGGGTAAAGCTAGTTTCTTATAACCATCTCTGATCCTATACTCAAAGAGGACTCCAAATTCCATAATTCTATTTGCAAGGGTTAATTCATAATAAAGTATTGAATGCCCTTTTATGCAATCAAGATTGCACACACGTCATTTATTCGTCCTAGTTTTCTATTGTGAACAGGCAAAGTGAAGTTGTCTCAATTGCATAAATGACACATGAGTAACCCCCATATATGAAGCAACTGGAATAAAGAATATCATTTCAGATGATATTACAACAAGGAAAATCAACATTTGAGCTCATCATTGAATCTACATCTTAGAGAAGCATACTAACTTAAACAGGTTTTCCATCAAAACACATGAATCTACATCAGAACCAGAATCTCAGAGAAATAATAACTAAAACAGGTTTTAGATTCAACCCATTACCTTTGTATAAGCATGCTTCTGCAAATCAACGAAAATCTCCCCACATGAATCTACATCACACACACTGCAAAGAATAAAAAAAATGAGAAATAAGGGAGAAAGAAATTACACAAGATCGAAAAAATTAAGAACAAATTCAATCACTCTTTTCAGAAAAACCAAACCCTAAATATTCAAGCAACCCCAGCCACTTTCCCCAAATTAAACCCTAACCCTAAACGGGTATCAAGCACTAACTCATTGAACACCTCCATTCTCAAATCTACATAAAAACACACTGCAAAAAATAAAAATAAAAATTGAAAAACCCTAGATCCGAGAAATAAGGGAGAGAGATTATACAAATTCGGAACAAATTCGAGAGACTACCTGGTAATTTGACACAAAATCGAACAAACCCTTTCCCCACATTAAACCATAGCCAATAAATTCGACTACTTGTTACTTCGACACAAAATCGAACAAAGAGCGGGGGATGAGTAACTGATATAAATGTCTATTGTTGTTAAGCACAAGCCAATTTTAATCTAAAAAGAACGGGGGCAAAAGACAAGCCAACAAGAATTGTGGATGTGAGTCTTCTTGATTTGTTTTAATTTTTATTCTTTCTAGTTATCAAAAAGAATCTGTTTAAAGACAAATAGCATGGAAAAAATAAGATAAGTTATCCTCCTAATAAACAAGAGATATAAGAATTTTATGACAGAGGGCAGATAAACAATTTCACATATTGCAACTAGCATCAAAGCAAGAAACAGGATAAATGGTTCAATTAAACTCATCCATAATCCTTGATCTTATTTCATGCTTATTTACAAGTGTAAAGTGTAAGATCTATCAAAAATAGTTCTAAATCTGTGTAGATAGCAAAACATTGTGAATATATTGTAGCTAAAGTAAACATGCATTCTAGTTCCCACTAACCCCAAATTAAACCCTAACTATACAAAAACTAGAACAAAACATAGAAATCCCCGTTAAATTTGTTGGTATGACTTAAATCAAAGGGGTTTGAAGAGAGATTCTCTTTGGAGTCGCAAATTGTCTAATTTCACTATTTTTTAAAGACCCAATAGCCATGGTAAATTTTGTCGTTGCTACCAGGGGTGGCAAAACGATCCAATAGCTACGGCAACTCTTGTCGAAGCTACCATCAGTGGCGAATTTGTCTTGTTTTCCAGATTGAAGCCTTGCCGTGGCTAATACCTTGGCAAAAGAGTACCAATTGCCATGATAAGCCCCTGTCGAAGCTAGGTAGCGTGGCGAATTTAATTTTTTTTTTTGTAGTGTTTAAAAAAACACAATTAACCGTATAACCAACTAGTATTCATATTTAACATTAAATATGAATACTAGTTGGTGTAACTGTATCTTTAAATATGAATAGTAATATGCAATAGTAAATTTGTATTAGTTTCTAAAATATGAATATTTAATAACTTAGATTGGAATAATTATGTTACTAAATATGAATATTAAAATATTTAGTGAATAATAGTTGGTGGTTACAAGTTTTAAGCGTTTAACCAACTAGTATTCATATTTAACACTAAATGTGAATACTAGGTAGTTACACGTTTCTTTCAAAACAAATGCTGGCCCTTGATTTGTTTAAATCTAATGGCTCAAATTTGTCCCTCCGTTACATGGTAAGAGTTGTTTCACCGGAAAGAGCCTTTATATATATATATATATGATTTAATTTTTCAATAATTAAATATTTGTAATTAGAATATAGTATTTCATATAAAAGAGTTCTTCCTTTTTATTTTTATTAAGTTGATTTTGGGGAAATTTCATCCCACAAAAAAAAATTATTAAAATAATATATTGTCATAATTCAGGAAAAGTCATCACAAGTCACAATCTATCTATATATATTTTAATTAATTAATACAAATTATTTAAATAATATGTTCTAATACATAAAGTAAATAAAAATATTTTATCCAAAAAGTAGAGGGTTGGGTGGCCTTGACTTGAAATTCTCCCATTGGAGATAGTTAATAGTCTGTAAAGTTGAGGGATTACGACATTATTGGTATAAATTGGCCAGATTGGGTGATTGAATAGAGAAATAGAGAGAGTGGTTACTTCCAATTTGATGAATATGTGAAGTAGATGTCTGGCAGGAGCGTAGGTGGGTATTGATATGTAGGGATGCAATTGGTGACATCCAGTGGCTAAGGCGGGGGTAAAGAGGGTGCTATTCAGGCGACGAGGGTGTATGCCCCACTAAGGCTAGGTAATTGAAGAGTTAGGGTTAAACTGTGGAAACTGATGAGAAGGGAAGCCAAATTCCACGATTGAATGGAGGAAGAGGGAGTTGTTACTCTAGATTTGAGAGAGAGCCAAAGTTGAAGTTTGGTGCACACAACGTTAGTGTCTTGTAGGGATGCTATTGGTGGAAGAAAGTGGCGGCGGGATGGGTAGAGAGAGTGCTAGGTAGGGAGGCGAGAGTGTATGTCCCAAGAAGGTAGGGTAATTGAATCGCGGAAGTCTGGCTGGAGCACATGACGTTATTGTCTTGTAGGGATGCTATCAGTGACAGGAAGTGGCAGTGGCCTGATGGTTAGAGAGGGTGCTAGGTAGGGAAGCGAGGGTGTATGTCCCACGAAGGTAGGGTAATTGAATCGCGAAATCTTCAACAGTGAAAAGTGATGACAAAGTATTCATTTGAAAATGGTAGATGGGGATCATACGGGGTGAAGGGTCGGAGAAAATTGCACTAGTGTCATGAGAAACATAGCAATTGGAAAGACAAAATTAAACTGCTGTCATGAAAAGTTTAGCAAGCGATAGGAAAAAGGTGTGGAATTTGATTGTTGTGTGTTTGGGAACTTTAGTTATTGATGCAGGAAATTCCCCATGATCGAAGATGGTGAAGAGTAGTGCCAAGAAAGCGCAAGGAACCCCGACAGGGTTCCAACCCCGTTCGCTCTCCGACGGGTGAGTGGGGTACCATCCAACAAACAATCGTAAGTCCTCTTCGACCGTTGTTCTTATCCACCCTACGTCACCCACCATGTAACCCTCATATCATTATGATCGCGGGGGAAAAACTATGGGGCATTTGGATGACGCATTCATTGATGGGTACCAGCACTTCCTTATAGACCTGTCAAAACATGACCCGACCCAAAAAACCTGACCCGTACGGCCGGTAATTTTACGGGTTTGAACCCGTTGTTTTAGACTCGGGACCCGAAATCGACCCGAACCCGAATTATCCGGGATTTTTAGGGTCAAGACCCAATGACCCGTTGTGTCGAAATCGACTCGATGACCCGTTGGGTTGAAATCGACCCGGTGAGTCAGCACCATGTAGACACCACACAAGCACCAAATTGACCTCATACAGATTCGTCATGTAATTGTATTCGTTAAGGCCACTCATGAGTTAAATAACTTATAGGTTTTATAATTATAGTAGGTTTAGAACATTTATTTGTATAAATATGATTTTTTATGCTTAAAATATTAATATAATAATATTATTATAATAATATTTATAAATTTAATTATAGTATTATTATTTAGTTTAATTTGACATATTTTTATTACAATTTAATTTTGATATTATTTTAATATTTTTAAAAAGTCTTCAAAAAAGTTCGAGTTTTTTGACCCGGCGGGTCGACCCGAACCCGGGACAAACCTGGTTTGACTCGACTCGGAATGACCGGTAACCCGATTGATCCGAAACCCGATTTACCCGGGACCCGAATGACCTGAACCCGAACCCAACCCGAATGACCCGATTGACAAGTCTACTTCCTTACCATTTGGGTCTACCATGGGAGACTTGGCTCGATGGACCCTCAAGCTTGATCTCTTGACCATTGTTCGTGTGAACTTTTTTAGTCATTGGATTAATCGTGTGAACTTTGTTAGCGTTGTTGCAATGTATATTGTCTTTGAATTCCGTATGTTGTTAGGTAGTTATACATTGTAGGTCTGTTGCCCAAGGATTGCTCATGTGGTTTATGTCATGGATGACAATGTATTTTGAACGACGATTGTAGTTTTCTGGTGAACTATTTGCTAGGAAAAGTTATGAATCCATGAGAAAAATTGTAGGATCTGACATGTCAGTAGGCAACTTGTGGCATACAATATCTGAACCACCATGATAGTGGTCGAAACCTCCATCTAAGAGAGAGTTTATAAGGCAATGCAACTTGGGGTTTTTTGTCTGAACCACCATCTAAAAACGAAATTATAAGGCAACTTGTGAGATTTTTTTGTGGATGACAATGTATTTTGATCGAACATTGTAGTGTTGTGGTGTACTATTTGGCAGGGGAAGGCCGAAAAGTTATGAACTCGATAAGAAAACTGTATACTTTGACAGGTCAGTACATAGTCAACTTGTGGCATACAATTTCATAACCTCCTCTCACTTTCCCTCTCCCTTTCTATTTTTGGCGCCCGAGTGGAAGGCGAGAACCCACTTTAGGGACCCCCACAGTCCTTTGGGTTCCTCCCTCTGAGGTACACTCTCTCTCTCTCCCTCTTTTTTCCGCCCTTTCTGACTGACCTCTGCAAAGCCCCATTCTCTACTACTCTCTCTCTCCCTCCTTCTTCTGTTTTTATGACTTCCAACTTGCAAACCCGGTTGCACTTTAGACTTTTGTATTTGCGAAAGTAGCTACGGGTCTACTTTTGTAATTTTCGGGTACATTTTTGCAAACCATCTTTTCTTTTGGTCTAATTATGCAAATTCCCCAGACAAAAAACCTTTCTTCAGAAAAAGGAAAAAAGAGTCCATTTACTACACAATACCCATAGAGGCCGGAAAGGGCAGAGTTTATTTTTTAGTTCAAAAAAATAGTCGGTTGTCATTATGATAAAACTAAAACTACAAATTAAATGAATAAAAAAACCACTATAAATTAAAAATTAATAAAACAAAAGTGTGACTCAGCTAAAGTTAATTGTATTATATATAGCTTCACAACAAAAAATAAATTAAGGGAGGTATCTCATGCACCATATATTTAAAATAAAATACATGAGATCTCATAATTAACTAAAGCAAAATGTATTAATTTAGGAAAAAAAGGAGATCTCTTTTTATGATATGACCTAGGTAGTCCTAGGGCTTCCAACTTTCCATATATACTACGTTTGAACGTGTGAAAGCGACTGTAAACCGCTTTGCTATGTTGTCTTCCTCAACCAAAGTATTATATATGTAATAACTCATGGAATTATACATCACCTCCTGCGAGTTAGGTACGTCTGTTTCTTGCTTTTAGATAGGTTTACATCTTAATCATTTGTGAATGGGATTGTGCTGTATTATCAACTTAATTTCATTAGTTAAAAAAACAACAACAACAAACTCATATTCGATCAATATATTCAATTCATGATAGAGTCGAGATGATCCAAATCATTTTTCCGGCGATATCAACTAGCGGCTGTTTCTGAGTAACTCAACAGTGTCATATATAACAAAGGAGCAAGATAAGGGCGAATCTTGTTAAATTTCGATGGTCCAATATAATACAGGGACCCCACATTTCCATATAAGATCAATGAAGTTTCATCATAAAATCGATTAACAATATGAAAAGTGACCCACCAATGCAACTTACAATATACTCCAAACTTAAGAACTACATGTACATTACATTGAGTCGATAATATTTTTCCAATGTGAGACAAATCATTCGATCACATCTTCGACAAATCAAGAATGGGAACATATCCAAACTTAAGAACTACATGTACATTACATTGAGTCGATAATATTTTTATAGGCGATGTGAGATTTGAAGGTACAATGATGTGTAATCATAAATAATAGGCAAAGTATGCTGGTTTGATAAGAGTAACTTTCGTGCATGTAAATTCGATCAAGTTGCTATCATTTAAGATGCCCTAATACATGATATAGTTTATAGCAAAATAATCTTTTGCTATCTTAAAATTGAAATATTTCCCAATTTAAAACTTCATGTACGGTAGAGTGGATTAAAGATTCGAGAATAAGAACAATAAGAACACATAGATTTATACGATTTACCAACAATATGTACGTTGACCACCTTCACGGCAAAGGAGATCATATTTTATTAGGATGCAACTGGGTTCCCAAATGATACAAAATATGAGGCGTTTAATAAGAATTTATATAGGCACTCTTGAAACCCTAAACAAACTAGAACTAAAATTGGTGTCAGGAACCTCCTTGGTGGTTACTGATCAACTCTCTGATTCAAGGCATATTTAACACTTGACTTATCACTTATAAGCTTAATGTTTCTTTTGTTAAAAATATTAAGTGCACTAGAAAATATAATCAAACAGGGATTGATCATGATTCATAAAATTTCAAACTTAAATTTTATATTGGATAATCAAACTAGACATAATTTTTATAGATAAGCATTCATATTTTATCTTATATACTAAACAACTCTCTATATTATTCTAATAAGAATTTATATATAAAAAATAATAAAGACTCCATATATATATATATATATATATATATATATATATATATATATATATATATATATATATATATATATATATATATATCGAGTTACTGTATTTTTCCTCTTATTTCCAAATTTTTTTATTCCTTTCGTTCGGCAAAACATTTCATTTTAATTTCTTTTACAAGTTTTACCTACAATGACAAGTTTTTTTTAACAAAAATAACACTCTAAAATGATATATTTTGTGGATCGGAAGGAGTATAAAAACTACTAAGAAGAACATGAGATCCATTCACCTCATTGTCTTGTCACGCCCTATCATTTGACAATGACCAATCATTAACGAGAGAGATCAATGAAATGTGCAAATACATCTCTTCCTTTTTTACGTCGACATTTCAATAGCTAGATGCCCTAGCTAAGGATTATTGTGTGCCCCACCACACACCACAATTTAATCCATTATTACGATTCAATTTGGATTAAACTCATTTTTAAACCAAACATTAATACTAATTTTGTGTTACACCTAATGTCATACAAAGTGTTATAGAGGATCCTCATTGCTTAGCTTGATCTAAGATATTAATGGTGAGATTTTGTTTAATTAGTGTTATTAGGTTTAGGGTTGTATCTTTTTTCTTTACTTAGTCCAGTTTCATCGTGAGATTTTTAATTAAACAAAACAATATGACAATTTTAGCCCTATATTTTAATTAAATTTTCTTTCAATTACCATTGAATCACCTCAAACTTCTAATTAGATGAAATAAAAAGCGTTTATTTACCTCGCTATCATAATTCATACATTTCAAATTTGTGAATTTTCAATAAATATACACGTGGATGTTTAATACTTAAAATAAGGGTCTATTGGTCATTTACATTATTTTTTGATAAAGTCCATTCAGAATATTTTCATGGGTGGTGATTTGTTATCAAATTGTATTTAACGGGTGATTTTGTGTAATTTCAAAATTATTTTTGTTGTAATTTACCCATTTATGTTTAACGGAGTATAATCTCTGCCCACTTAATTGACTGGTCATGGTTAGCCTACCCAATCAACATGATAAGCAATAAGAGCTTATACATTATTATTAAATCAATTATTCTATTTTCCAGATTCCCTTCGAGTTCGAATTCTTTATTTGCTGAAATAATATTTAACTGAATATGAATATTGCTGTACTATTTTTTAGCTTCGACACCTGGCCAACATCCCACGTGTGAGTGGATATTTTTTGGTCTAACATGGGAGTGGATATTAAAATATGAACTAGTATTCGTTACCCGCGCGGTTGCGCGTTTTGTTAATAAATTATATTTTATTATATTAATTATATTAAAATATTATATTAGATAATTAATTGACGTGGCTTAAAAAAATAAAATCAAATTGATGTGACTCACAAAAATAAAACTATATATAAATATATTATATTCAATTTGATCTAAAAGGTAGAATAACGCACCAAATATTCCTTTTTCATCTTTTAAAATAATAAATAATATAGTTTATTAACAAAAGCATGAAAATACTAAATATGTATAACAACTAATTCAAGTTATATTGGATAGATTATTGATCTAAAAAGATAAGTTTTTAGCTAACTATATTCATTTATTAATTGATGTGGGTCAGAAATATAATACCACTTTAATCCAGAAAATGCCACGTAAGCAAAAATAATCCCGCTTTAATCCAGAAAATTCCGTTGACGCGAAATCGCACCAGAGCCCGTTTCAGGCATCTGTTTTAGTATTTTATATAGATGTGGTAAAAAATAATACAGTATATAATTTAAAGATCATTTCATAAAAATAATTCTTTTTTTATATTTATAAAATTTATTTTATTTAGAATAATTGAGATATCCCATTTACCCTTTAAAATTAAATTTCCCTGATCTCCTCGACCTATGATGTATTTTCATATCATATTAACTTAACTTTTGTTTCGTTATTTATAAATATTCTATTTTTTTTAAATCCATTTATGACGTTATGAATTTGTAATTATATGAAAATATAAAGATAATTAAGAGTGGTCAGAACACTGATACAGTATATGGAATATTTATAAATATTCTATTTTTTTTAAATCCATTTATGATGTTATGAATTTGTAACTATATGAAAATATAAATATAATTAATAGTGATCAGAACACTGATACAGTATATGACATATTTATATAAAAGCTAGTAGAGTGCATAGTTTGTGAGTATATTTTAAGATTTTGTTTGCTGAATTTAAATACTATGTCAAATGTTAAATTTACCACCAAAATGTGTAGTTGAGATTGAGAATATGGTTTATGGTAAGAGTTTTAAATTTTTTTTAATTGTTTAAATCAAATTTAATGAATGGAATTGAAATTTTATTTAGTATTTTATATTAACTTTAGCCTAAAATTAATATTAGAATAATAGCTTAAATTACATTAAATCTCAATGAAATATTAACTAACTTAGACAAACCAGGAATTCCACACATATGGGCCGGCTCCGTTTGGCAAAATTTAGTAACTTTTCGGAGCTTATTATTTTGATATTATATACTCTAAAATGAAATAAATATAAGATTTTAGTTTAATTAGTTTTTGAAATCTAAGCTTTTCAACAACTACTCACTCAAGCTTTTCAGAGCTTTTGGTTTTTTATTCATAAGTTTTCATCAGCTACCCTAACAACTAGGTTTTCCAAATACCATACTAGCTTATTAACTTATATTTAACACAAATAATCCATCAGTTTCAGCTACCCTATCAGCTTCAGCTACTCCATTAGCTACCCTTTTGCCCAACATATAGCAGCGTGCGTCTGCATAAGAACAAATTAAAGTATACAGTAACCTTTTTAGTTACATAATAAGAATAATCTAATACTCCCTCCGTTTTGAAATATAAGTCCGTTGAATTTTTGTCACGTTTTTTAATGACTTAAAAACTATATAAAATAATAAATCTTTTATTGATTTTTTTACATAATTATATACTTATTAGTAATATATAAGACTATGTAAAAAAGTAATAAAAATAATATTATTTTATGTAGTTTTTAACTCCTTAAAAAACGTTTCAAAAAGTCAACGAACTTATATTTCAAAACGGAGGTAGTACTATGTATAAATTTCCACCTACAAAGAACATATTTTCTAATCTATACTCTAAAAGTATAAATTAATCATTTCGGTTTTCAATTTAACCATATAGTCATATATATAGAGTTTACCCATGTGTCCGTATTTAGAAAAACAGTTTTTTAATTCAACTTTCTAATTATCTATATTTTCGGGCATAAGTTAAGACAAATTGATAAAAAGAACAATAGATGTATATAATCAAAATTATAATTAAATGAATGGATATGATTAGTTCTTAGATTAATTTGCAGTATCAATACACCCTATAAATACACCAACAGTTAGCCACATAAAACGTACCTCCAAAACCCTAATCCTATAATTAACCTCTAAAAAAAACCCTTCTAATTAATTTGCATTATACACAGAGAGATATCACACAATACACAATCAATGGCCAAGAACCTCATCGTTGGATTGACCCTTCTATTCTTCATCATCGTGATCACGTGCAATGCACGTGATCTCCGCCACCCCTCACCTCTTCAAAACCCGCCCGCGCCCGCCGCCTCCGCCACCACCAAAGGCCATATAGAGAACTATGAACTCCTCATGGAGCTGGGCCTTCACGACGCCGCTCACAAGTTTCGCCAGCCTCGACGGGAGCTCGTCGGAGCCGACCGGGTCTCTCCTGGTGGGCCCGACCCTCGACACCATGAGGTGCCGCCCACTGCCTCCAGGGTGGCGGCGGCACCCTAGGTGTGGCTAGTGCTATAAGTTCTTGGCCGGAGCCGATCGATTTTCTCTCTTTGATTTGTTTCTTCTGTGGTTCTTTTGCAAACTAGTTTTAAGAGATTTGTGGAAGGAACGTTCCCTTATTTGATCACTACGACTGGTTTCGAGAAAAAAAAAAAGTTATAAGAAGATCGATTGATCGATCGGTTCATGGATGTGCATGGGTGAATTTTGACTAAATGAATTAAATCAACATGTTATATTGTTGTGCTCTTAATTTCTTTAATTAATTTTCTATTTTCCGTTTGCTAACATCGACAAGGATATGAGTAAATAATTAATTTAATAATAATATGCAGAGTACAAGTTAATTAGGTTATTTATTAATAACCTGCACAAAAATATCAATCTACCAACAAAGTTTACTTGCTAATCACCCAAAAAAAAAATTGAGTTAGTCATCACTCATCAGTTATCGCCTACTATCAGGGAGCCTCCTTCAGGCCCAAATAGAAAGCCTCCTCAGGCCCAAATAGAAGGCCCACTAGAAATAGTTAGGCTACTAGCCCAATAAGTTTTTACCCTGAGGGCGAGATTCAAATTCATCATGGTTGAAGATTTGAACAATTTTTAAGTTTTTTTTTTAATAATTTACCCATCAATTTACCTATCGAATCTACCCGATTCGGCTGCACTTGATCAAATGGATGGGATGTGACTAAAAGTTTCAACGAGTGAGGGGGATATGGGTCGGATCGAGTGAGGGGATGTTTCCTTATCTCTACTCCTATTTAGACATTTATATGTTTGGTAAAATGGTAGCTGATGAGATAAGGTGAATATGATGGGGTAGCTGAAATTGATGGATTATTTGTGTTCAATATAGGTTAATAAACTAATGTTTGATAAACATAGTTGTTAGGATAGCTGATGAAAACTTGTGAATAAAAAACAAAAGATCCGAAAAACTTTGGTGAGTAATGATTGAAAGCGTTAGAATTCAAAAACTAACCATTGAAGGTGGTTGAGTAATTACAGACGGTTTGTGACCAAATGAATGCCCCGTAAGGCCGTAACTACTTCTCGCCCGGTGTTACGGGTGATCCGGACTCTAAACCCAAATACTCTATCTCGCTTGAACACAATTGCAACCCCGTAACTGCTTCTCTCTCCCTTTCACCTTCCTATATGGATTTCCTTTTTCATTTGATTTGATGACCCATTAAATACTTTCCATAGTTACATTTGACTTGGGAGAGGGGGTTAGGAAACGAGTTAGTTTTGCACTTTGGGGGGCATAATGTTTACTTATGTAATTTTTTTAAGGGTGGAGGTTATAAGTGATATTCTTTTTTACCATATTCGTTTGTATAGCCATGCATTATGACTTATAATGTATAATGTTATATTATAATGTAATATTATAAATTATAAGCCATGCATTATGACTTACAACTATCAACATTTCAAGTTAGAAGCGTGTTTGATAGGTTTGTTTAGTTAGAGCTTGGGGGTATATTAGTAATTTCACCCGTTGGGTACCCAACGGGTGAGAAATACCTTCACCCGAATCTAGGGGTGATATTCGAGCCGAACTCGGTATGTTCAAGCTTGACTCGAATAGAAAACGAGCCGAGCCGAGCTCGAGCCTAAATTTTATACGAGCTTTTTTTAATGCTCAAGCTCGGCTCGCGAGCCCAAACACATGTTCGAGCTTGGCTTGTTTAAGCTCGATCAAGCCGAACGAACAAGCCTAAGCTCGTTCGAGCTCGTTGTTCAAGCTCGTTTGTTCGGCTCGTTTGGCTCGTTTATGCAGTTCATTTCAAAGGTCAATTGATAGGTTGCCACAGCGAGCCCCTAGATCCACCATTGAAACTAACCTAATCGACTATTCCTCATATAAACTCCAGCACGAAAAAAGCTATATTTTGCAATGGCAAATTAAAGCGATAATCCAGCAAAAGAAACGCATAACTCTAGCCAGAACAAATTCAATTTCATAAACCCACTTGCATATTCAGTAAAATATAAAATTACAGATTCAAGAAACAATACAACAACAACAACAATAAAATAAATTACCAATTCAAGCAGCAGCAACAACAACAAAATAAATTACAGATTCAAGAAGCAGCAGTAGATTTGGGAGAGATGCCAGATCTGCGAGAGATGCTAGATCTGCGAGAGATGCCGATTCGAGAGAGAGATTTGGGAGAGAGAGTGAAAATTCCTGACCTAATCGAGACTAGAGAGAGATGGTCAGAGGAGAGAGATTTGGGAGAGATCTGGGATAGATCTAAGAAGTAAGATGAAGAAGTACTTGGTCTGGGACTCGAGGTACTGTTGGTGGACAACCGAACAGCGACGGGTCTGAGTCGAGGAGGACGAGCCGCGAGCGAGAAGGACGAGTCGAGGAGGACAAGTGAGAGAAGGATGTCGCCGACACCGCGCTGCTACTGCTGCTGTTCACCGGCGATGCCTGAGCCAAGCTTGGAAGGAGGGCCGACACTGCCTGCGCTGCTACTCTGAACAAAACGGGAGGAGGGTGAACGGGAGGATGCTTTCTCCTTCTTCAGTTTCTCACTTACGCTGCCAAGATTTTGAAGATTGAAGACGCCAACTCCCGAGCCTGAGAAACCCTATGCCCTTTTATCTTATAACTCTAGGGGTATTTTAGTGATTTCCTATATCGAGCTTCCGAGCTCGGCTCGGGCTCGGCTCGGGCTCGGTTCGAGCCTAAAACTATGTTCAAGTTCGGCTCGTTTTCCCTCTACGAACGAGCCCGAGCTTTCCCGAGCCGAGCTCGAGCTCGAGCTGCTCGAGCTCGGCTGTTCGGCTCAGATAACAGCCCTACCCGAATCCGACCCAATTCATCACCCATTTAATATCCGTTTTATATCGGATTTTCACCCACTCTTTTGGATCGGATGAGACGGATATTCATCGGGTGCGGGTGTAAAATTGTCATCCCTATGCATAGCCATACTGAAAAAATTATTCACCCATTTTTAAAAAGGGAAATTGTTTTTTAACGGCTAAAATACATAGGGACAACTGGGCACATGCTTTCTTTATAAGGAAAAAAGAAAAAGGTAAAGAAAATTATTTCCTCTTTCATCGCCATTTTCTCTCTCCTTCCTTGCTACCTTTTCTCCGCGACCCTGCAAATGAGCTTAAGCTCCTTCGACTGTCAAATTCATCTTCCGTGGCCATCTGGTGACTGATTGCTCCCCAATTCATCCTCCTACGCGTTCGCCTTTTTCCAGGTATGGTTTTTTACGGAAAAGGGAAATAAATTTCGTGTTGTTCTTCAGCGATTAGGTGCTTGCTTCTTCTGATCCTGTTTGGATCGGCTGTGTTGGAGAGCACATTAGGGTTTACTCTTGTCGTGTGAAGAAAATTGCAGCTGTAGTAGTTCCTTTTGAGCTTTCATTTACCTGGAATTTGATTGAATGCGTGGTTTTTGTGCTGGTGGATTAGGGTTAGGGTTTACGCATTATAGTATAGTGTTCTGAGCAATTCTGAGTATCAAGAGCTAGGTTTTGAATTACCGGTTCAGCAGGTGGTGGTAAGTTCTATGGAGAGGGAGGAGTTCGGAGGAAGAGGAAAGCCCTTTAAAGGTTCAACGGCCAAGCTTCCTAAGAAGAAATCACAGAATTTAGCTCAGAAAAATCATAATTTTGGTCAGGAGCGCCTGCCTAATAATTTTGGAGCTGTTGAGCTTGATGATTCTTCGGTTCTTAGTCGTCCACAAGGCAGTGAAGTATTTATTGATAATGGTGCTGACGGGTCTGCTGTCCTGAGGTGCCCGAGGTGGATTACTTTTAATCTTGATTCCAAATCGGAGAAAGGGCTTTCTGACCTTCAGGCCAAACTTCAGTCTGAGCTCCTTCGGGTTAGGAATTTGATCAAGAGGGTTGAACAGTATAGTGGTGCGAAACATCCGGTGGATAATGGTGTGGAAGGTAGGAGGTTAAAACGGGTTCACTCAGAGGTGGGATCTGTTGATGGTCCTGATAGTAGGTCGCGGGAAATGCTTAGCATATCTGAAGGTAAGAATAGAGGGGGTTCTATTGATAAATTTGGCCGTGGAACGACAACGCCTATGATAGCTCAATTTCAGAAGAATTCAGATGTAACCTTAGGTGAGGGGAAAGTTCCTCAGTCAACCCAGTCAAAGAAACCAAAGGCTAACGGCAAGAGGAATGAAGTGGATTCTTCGTCCATCTTTGGGATGCAGAACTCGTCGAGTAAGGTTTTCAAAAGTTGCAGTTCGTTACTTACTAAATTGATGAAAAGCAAGAATGGTTGGGTGTTTAATACACCTGTTGATGCTAAAGGGCTTGGTTTGGATGATTATTTCACCATAATCAAGCATCCAATGGACTTGGGAACTGTGAAAACAAGGCTAAGTACAAATTGGTACAGGCGACCTGAGGAATTTGCAGAGGATGTGAGACTTATTTTCCACAATGCTATGACATATAACATGGAAGGGCATGAAATTAACACAATGGCAAAGCAATTTCTACAGATATTCGAGGATAGATGGGTGGCTATAGAGGCAGATTATTTACGTGAGTTAAACACAGCTGCTAATTTAGAAGCTGGCCGTCCAACTCCAGCACGGACAAGGCCTCCTGTGACATCACCTCCACTGGCACCTCCTGTGACAACACCTCTACTGGCGCCTCCTGTGACTACACCTCCACTGGCACCCCCTGTGACAATGCCCTCGCAGCCGCCTCCTGTGACGGTACCCCCTGTGCCACCTCCTACTGACATATCGATGATAGAGGATAGATCAGAAGCTGTTTCAAAGGCTGGTGGTTCTGATGCAAAAAACACAAGTTTTACGGCATCTGGAAGATCTCGCCTTCCTAAACCAAAGGCCAAAGATGTAGATAAAAGGGACATGACTATTGAGGAAAAAGAGAAACTTAGTACAGGCCTGCAGAATTTGCCTTCTGAAAAATTGGAAGGTGTTCTCCGGATTATTAAGAAAAGAAACCCATCTCTCTACCAAAACAACGATGAAATTGAAGTGGATATTGATACTGTAGACACTGAGACCCTCTGGGAGCTTGATAGATTTGTAATCTATTACAAAAAGGCTTTGAGCAAGATGAAGAGAAGTGCTCTACTTGGTCGAATTGGAGTGGTGGTTGAACCAAACCTTCATGAAAAGGTAAAGGATTTAAATTTGCTTGGCATGTTATTTTTGGCGTTGCTAGTTTTCTCATCTATTCATTTGTCTTGATTTTCCAGAGTGAAGCTGATGGTGAAATGGAAATGGCTAAAGAAAATGAAGCTGGTAATTATTTTTAGATCATTAGGCTAACTCACCCCCTCCTTGTTTGGGCTTGTTGCTTATACAAGTCATCTGATTTTTATTTTATTTTCTCATTTTGATTAGATGAGGAGAAGATGTTCTCATCATCATCAAATGAAGGGGCACAGGTGGCCCGCCGCGCAACTGATTCAGATGGTTCCAGTAGCTCTAGCAGTGGTTCGGGATCCTCTTCAAGTGGTGAGGATTAATAGGATAATGCATCTACTTATTATTGATATCACAAGCTAACCTTGTATAATGTTCTGAGCTAGTGTTGTGACTTGTATCCCATACTTTGACTTTTCTGGCCTAATTTTAACTTGTATGCTGATGTGTGTTTGCAGAATCTGATACTGATAGTTCATCGTCATAAGGATTTATTGCAGTTGAGGCTGTCTGATTTGTCATATATTTGTGGTAAGAAGTCCAATCATGCCTTCTTTGATTTTTTTTTTGGTCCATTCCAAAATTCCTTTTTTATGGGGATATTTCAGAATTAGAAATGTATTTTTTGGATTTGTTATCATGGTTTAAATTTATTTTTGCTGGTAGAGTTGATCACAGATGGGATGGTCTAAGAAAAATTTAGGCAGGTATCAGTCAGGAGAATACATAAATTAGGCCCTGGCTTGTGGAAATAAAGTGCAATTCATAGACATACTTGATCCAGGATTTGTTCACCTTTATCTTGTAATATTGCATGTACTAGTCAACGAAAATTATACGAAACTCGAAACTAGCTGGCTTTGAACATGAAGGTGTTGCTATGTTCATCAATGATATCTGTTGGTTTATTCCTGGTGGTGGCCATCAATTAGGCGAAATACTTTTTAGAATAAAACATAATTTCCTACAACACATCCTCTATTTGAATCGTCCTAGGTTGGGTACCAACTTAGACCATCCACTATGGGTTTGCTTAAAATATACACATTTGCATAAGATGTGTAAGAATACACATCACTTTTTAGTAATTTGCTCCATTGGTAAAATGTGCATTTTTTACACATCATTCAAATACAATTCATATAAAACAAAAAGGAAAATAAAATCATAAAAAAATAAGCCAATGAAATTGTCTTGCTTTTTGTAAAAGTTTATGCACATGGAGGTGGTGTGCTCAAATTTGCACATCACATGCTCAAATGTGTACATTTGCACACACCCAAAACAACCAATGAAGCTAAAAAATGTCTAAAAAATACACATTTGCACATTTGCAGACCACCATTGTGGATGGTCTTACAATGAATTAACGCCAATATCATTTTTTGCTTTTGTGAAACTTTTCATGTAATCAAAGATTCAAAGGTAAAGGTACTTCTAATGCAAGGGTCCAGTTTTAGGTATGTTTGGCAACAAGTATAAACTAGTTGAAGTTGGAAATTTTTTCTATCGTTAAACCATTTAAGTTTGTTGCAAGTGTCTTTTTCACGGGAACACAAATACACCCTCCCCCCAAAACCCCTATGCCTTTTTCACACAAACATGCCCCTAACTTCTGTTAACTGTGGGAAACTGGGTATTTGTTTTCTTCATCTTTCCACTGCCTGGTTTTGGTTAGAAATTGAAGAACAGACTGCTTTTATTGATCTGATCTGTTAGTCAATCTCACCACATTATGCATCTTTCTTCTCGAGTCTCGACACTGATGTCGGTTTACCATGTTGCAGGTTTTTGAAAGAAAAGGAAGTTGTTGGTGCACAAAAGGGTAGCTGGAGATTCTTACAGCTTGTAGGTGGGATCATCCAAATTGTTATTTGCCCGTTACAGGTCTTTTTGCTCCATGTCTAGAGTGCCTCAAAACTTTGTGACAACACTAGCCATATTTTATCAGCCAGAAAATTTCTAGTGAGATATTGTCCAGGATTTCGGCCAAACTGTGCTTGTATCGCGAATAGGAGTGAAGTTGACGTAACAGCAAAGCTCGTTTGCTAACTGTATATGGGTGTGTCTTATTTTTGCCCATTTGGTCAATTCACAGACGGTTTCGGGAGCTCTCTGGCATCAACCTCACCAAGCCAATGCCTTCTTAGGAGTTTCATGCATTCAACAGTGGTAAGTTTGAGCTAAGCTTTTCTGATTGCTTTTAGATGCCTTGATTTTGTATTCGACTAAATTGAATCCGTGTTGTTCTCTGTTGTTACTGGTTTATCTACATAGCTTGTAAGATCCTAGGCCGTTTAGGTTTCATCGATAAAGCATGGTCTTTTTCGTAAGCTGGCTTTCGTTCAGGGCTTCTTCATATTGTTGTACGTGGCTAGATAGATGTCAAAATATGACTGAGAATGAGTGGACTACAAAGTGGACTAGATGATGTTGGCTTATCTGGGTTGAAAGTTTCTACTTCTATCAGGGAACTTTCCAAAATCAGGAACCTGTCAGGAAAAAACGTTCCAAATGACTGATTAGGAAACCGTCAGATTACTTGTGCAGGAAAGAGTTTTTTTTTTCTTTTTTTTTTTTTAGCAAACTCTGCCTTTTCTTATTCTATTTTTAATTATTCTATTGGGGAATTGTTTTTTTTTGGTTGAAAGTTTGAAACTCTCTACTGGAGATTTATAATACCTTCCACCGTCCGAATGGACGCCGACCTATCCGGGTTGACGCCTTCTATACGGTGAAGAGTGGCTGAAGAGTGGTAAATCCTTGAAAGTTTGACTACATAATATTGTTATTTTTAGATGAAAGCTAATTATTGATTTGTGACAAAATAGACCAAGTCATGAAATGCCAATATAGAAAATGGGATATTTATTATTAAAGATGAACGATTTGAACTAGAATGAATTGGTTTTCTAAAATGAGATTAAATCCATTATGTTTATAATGAACTTTTTATGTATAATTAAATGAAAAAGTATGTACACAAGTAGAGTTTGGATGTCCAAAGAAGAAGAAGTTGCATTATAAGATACTTTCTTCTTACGGTGTACCTTGCGGCCTCAACCTTACTGATGCCAACAATGGTTTGTCGTGCGAGAGAACGACTTCAGAGTCGATTTGTCCTAGAGGAGACTTCTCGAATCCTTCAAATGGAAAATGCTCATTAGATTTTCAATGGTCTCCTGGTGATTGGAAATTTCTCATGCGACCGTCTTTTGTACTTCCCTAATATTGATCGCGATTGATCGCGAATCTAATCTCTCCCCTGTCGTAAATCGTAATAAGGGTTCCTTTGGTGAACTTTGAAGTTCATACTTTCGACTTGCCATCAATTATATATATTGACTCAAAAATTTCCATCAATAGACCATAAACCATCTTGGCTTCTTTTTTAACAACGCAATGGTAGTTAACAATATTGATATAAAAAATATCAACAAATATCACAAATAAGTAAGAAAGCGAGGACTTTAATCAAATTGATACAGTTTTTTTTTTTGGTAATTCATTTATCTTCATTAGGATCAAAGATCATTCATTCATAAGTAATTAACAATACGGAGTATTAAAATAATTTTAGTAGAAGCTAATTCCAAATTTATCATTGATTTTTGGGAGGAAAAAAAAGGATATAGATATATGGATAGATCATAGATATAAAACGCGTCGTTTTCCGACAGCGAAGCTCTAAGCTATATAAGTAGGTTTCGCGATGACACTAGCACAAAAACTGCGTCACAGATTTCAGTTTACAGAGAAACGAAGAAGAAGAAGAAGATCAGAAGATGTGCTGCTGTGGAGGACATGATGACGACGATTGCAGGTGCAGGCCCCTAGGTTTCCTCCTCGGCCTCCCCTTCGCCTTCCTCTGCCTCCTCATATCCATCGTCGGCGTCGTCATCTGGATCGTCGGGTAAGATTTCGATTTCGCCGATCGCAAATTAGGTTTAAATCCGAATTGCCATTGAAATTCCGTTTCTGTTTTACTCATTCTCAATCGAAATTGATTTCAGGCTGCTGTTGAGTTGCATATGCCCCTGCTGTCTATGCGTCACGATTCTGGTGGAGATGGCGCTCGAGCTCATCAAAGCTCCCATCCATGTCATGGAGTGGTTCATCAATAAGATCCCTTGCTAGTCGATTTCTGTAAATTCTCTCTCCATTTCTCTTCTTTACTCCACAGGATCTGATAGGATTTCAAGTATTTTGATCTTTTTTGGTTTTTGCTTCATAGAGATTGAATTGAATTTCAGAAATTGATTCAAACTACTACTGATTGTAATTGCTTGTTCTTTACTTTGTATTTGTATTGGATTTTGATTTATCAACTTATAAACACATCATTGTGAAATGTGATTCGATTGAACTATATATTATCAATTAAAATCTAAAAGTCAACAAATAATAATTTTTTTGTTTAAAAAGAGAGAACCTTTAAAGGTGGGAATCAATAGCCATCAACAACACAGAAATAGAAGTGACAAGCACTAGCAGATGCCCTCTTATTGATTGGAAAAAGCATCCAATTCCTTATTTTGCTTTGCTGTGAATGATTCATTCACCAATGGTATCAAGATGCAGTTCATCATCAAGCTTCCAAGTCCCATCAGAGCGTTGCTTCATCCCTTTGTGTCTCTCACACCACCAATTTCCAGGCACAAGGAGTTCTTTCTTGAGAGCATTTGTGGATTTGTTCACAAGTGCAATGTCCCTCTTCACAGTGTCCAAATTAAACCCTTCGTTACGCCCATGTGTTCCGGCCACCAGATGCAAGTAAACCTCTAAGTTGTGCCATATCTGGACGTCCCCCGGGCTGTTAAGATAGTTGGACTTGTTTGAATCGACTGACAGCTCCGTTCCTACATTCATGTACCCTCCTACTCCCGGTGGCAGTATCGGGATCACGTCTCGTATATTGCACACCCGGAAGATGTGGAGCTGTTTCAGGCGTTGGACCAGGTCCCGGAAACTTAAGCCTCCCACATGAGGGCTAGCGAACAGGAAGGCTGTCACGGGGCATGGCTTCTTGTTCTTGCTGTCATCTTGAGGCTTGTGTATGTTGTTGGCCACAATGTCAACTGCATTCAGTGTTCCTAGTGATGCCCCCATGCTATGCCCGGTTATGGTTATGCTAATCTCATCATCTCGGTACTGCCTCATCAGTTTTCGTATCTCGGATATAACCTGTTGGCATTTCAGATTATGTTCAAGAAATGCAATACTTCCTACCAAAAGAAGTAACATATGATGGAACTGACCTGGGCTCTTGCACTCGTTCCCACGAATGGAGACTTCGGATCCTCTGATGTATAGATCGAGAGCCAGCCCTTGTGGATTCCCACTTCGCCTGCATCCCCGAACAGATTGCCTGATGAGACCATTGGGAAATCGAAATCCTTCACCCATTCATATGGTTGGACAGTCCCCCTCCAGGCAACAAGGATGTCCCTCCGGCCCAGGGCGGCCATGCCCTTGTCTGTCGCCACAGCAATGTAACCCATCCAGTTGGAATCCTTGGACCAGGCTTCCCTAGACAAAGACTTGACTATAAACGCCGTAGGAACGCTCACTTGTGACGTTGCGTAGAAGTACTTTACAATCCGATACTCGAAGGGGTTGCACATGACGATTCCCGCACGAGAAAACAAATCCCTTTTGTCAAAGCGGCAGCTGCCTGCGTTCTTCGATGCATCCTCTGAGTTGAAGGCGTCGTAGGTAGCCTGCGCCATCTCGCCATAGTGGATGATGTAGCGCCGGAGGTCTTTATCTAGGGGTTCAAGCAGGTTGTTCCAGTCTGTGCTGCCGCTCAGCTCCTTCCATCTCCTTGGTATGCTACCAACATTCATGCTGCAGGTTCGGTCCTAATGACCAACTACTACAGCTTGATAAATTGTTGATTGTTTAAGGTATGATCAAAGCGAATGATTTCGGGTTTTACTATGCGAGTTTGCGTGGATTTAAGACTTGTTCTAGGCATGAAAGTTTCATGATTTCTTCCTATAGAGAGGTTACTTGCACCGTCCTCTACAATTTGTGATCAGCTTTGGGTAGGAGAAGATTTTGGGTTACGCTTGGTGGTTGCAGACCAAGTGATAAACGAAAAGATCGCTAACACAACGTGTCGTATCGAGATCAACCATTGGGCGATATTCGGGCAAATTTTGATCATGTACTCTCCGGCCTTTACGAGCAGCCTACAAATGAAATCGCCTTTGCGAACATACATGTTTTATGATGGCTGAATGAATGTGATTATTCTCTTATACATTACCTAAATGTGGATTTCACTGTTACAATATATCAAACACTAACAATGTATAACTACATTTGCTTTGACAAACAAACATGAATTGTATATATCAATGAGAAGGCCAAACTATACCCTAAGAAACCGTAATCACAAGCCTTCCGAATGGAGCTTCAGCCGAAGAGAGCTGCGTAAAGAAGGTCGTTCCAAGTGTCGGGGAGGCCGGGGAGGCACCAGTGGCTGCAGTCGTTGGGTTGGTGGATGCCGCTGAAGGATGCAGGGTGTGCGTCCTTGCGCAGCTGCGAGAGCGCTGTGATGTCGAGCCACAAGACGGGCTTCTTGATCCTATTTAGCACCTTCTGAACCACCAAAGATGCCGCGGGCACCCCTGCTGGGTACGTTGTCCCGGCAAAGGGCTGTGTCTGCCCTGAGCATGATTTTGTTGGCTGCCTCCAGTCACTCCCCCTGCATCATAGCACGTTAATTTGTATCGAAACATAACCTAAACTCGAAATTTTATCGACCCTACCCGGAGATTTTAGGGTTAGTGTCGAACACTTTTCAACTCGTAACGACTTGAACTACAAATAAACATTGACAAGTTTAGTATCTAAGAAACCTTACAGATTAGCTTCAGTTTGCATCATTTATGCTAGTCTTCACGGTTAACTGCACTCTTGTAATTTGACAGCTCTGCCTTATTGTTTTATGTCTTTAGCTTATTTGACGGTTTATCCGTCGTCGAGTTCTTCAGCCTATCGACCCCCGGCCTATTTGGGACGTCGAATTCTTACCAAATCAAAAAAAAAAACCCAATAACCTGACCAATTTGACACATTAGTTTAACCTAACAATGTGTAACATGAAACTACCCCACCCAAAAATGACCAACTCAAAACTACCGAATTCGAATCTGATCCACCCAATCCGATTAATAGATGATCGAATCGATAAAGTGAAGATTGGAAGCTTACGTGTAGTGGGTAGGTGAAATGCCAAGGAAGAAGACTTTGGTCTTGGAGGGATCAACATTGTCATCGACCCATTTAGCCCAAGTTGTTAGGCCCTTGTAAAATGCAACCAACCTATTCATATCCTTGTATACTTGATTCCCATCTTGAATGTAGTTCCATCTGCAATCCAAATTTCATAAGGGTCAGTTGAGACTTAGATGAATGAAACCCTAAATCCCCAAATTGAGCAAATGATCGATTCAAGTGAAAGAGAAGAAGATCTAACGGTTGAGATTGGCCGGTGTGAGTCCACCAATGCCACGTGTTGAAGATGAGCGCATCCATACCCTTCCATGCGGCCCCACTCCTTATGGAACCGAGTTGCAAAACTGTACCTAACCCTTTCACGTTGACTAGGTCGACCAAGTATGTTGTATGGTACAAAAGTAATGTCACTTCATAGTCCTGTTATTAATCAATTGACAATGAGAGAATAGTCATCAGTCTTGCTTGTTTTTTTAATTTCTGATATGAGACATCCCCATATTATTATTAGCATTATAGACACCTTTTAGTGTCGCGAATGGTGTGGTATGTTTGACACTTTCTTAGTGCTCCCAAAGTCATTTTAAAAACCACCTTTTGATGAACATATTAGGTGTGCATAGACTGAATAAAAATGGGTGGGTTTAAAAAGTTTTGATAGTTAAATTTGGTCAAGAATTTAAAATATATTTCCCTACTCCTAATATACATTATAGTACATTGTATTGCGTAATAGGAGATTTAATGTATTAATATGATATATGATGATTTTTGAAGTGGTGGAGGAAGTCAAGAAAATCAGCTTCAATTTTTGTGTGGGGTTAAATAATTACAATTTTCCCCACAAAGTGAAGGCAAGCATGGATCCCAACTCAATTATCAATCCTTGTTTCTTGGTGGATTTGTAGAAGTCATGCCCAAAGAGCACAAAGAGCCAAACTTTCCTTTTCATTAATTTTCTAACTTATACCTTTTCGATTTGTAAAAATTTTACTAAATTCATTAATTTATCAATTTTTTTAAAATTTTATTTCCCAATAAAGGTTGTTTATACAACCCAAAAATTAATTATAATTCATAATGCTTAAATTAAAGTAATCTTATTCTTTCTATTCTGCTCCACGACGAAGAAAAAACGAGATATGTAGTATAAATAGTAAAAAAAGGCGGGTGTAAATAATAATTCCGTTTAGATATCGTCTCTAACGAGTAGTCCAGATAAATGTTCATGAGAGAAAATAATAGGAGTATTAAATAAATTTGGGGGAAAAAACATACCTCAAATATAAGAGAAGAAAGTACTTGAGTCCTTACAAGAGAAGTCCTAGCTTTGGGCACCGAAGAGTGCAACAAACATGCCAAAGACTGCCACTGGTTCAAACTCAATGAATCTCCCACAAACATTATCTTCTTCCCCTTCCATTGATTCAAGAAATTAAGGCCATTAAACCTGAATTAACCACACCAAAAACCACAATTAACTCAAGCATATAAACCTAAAGAGCTCCAATTAGCACTCTTTAATTTGAGCAGCTCTTCAGAGAGACAAAAAGAGTGGGAGAAGGCCATGAAGTTAACTTGCCCTGGTAAATCACAATCAAAGGGCAGCCACCTGTACTTCTGGTAAAGCTTATCAGGCCTTCCATACTTTTGGCAGTTGAATTCTGGGTCAATGAAGGGACAGCTTGAGGCTTCATAGAGAGGGTAGGAAGGGTCATAAACCCATTTGCCCTGAAACAGGTTGCAGCTTCCACCACCATTGCTTAAAGTGCCTTTTGTTGCATTGTGGAGATGCAACTCCATAGAGGAGACCCAAAAGGCATTTGTTTGTGTTTGGTGTGAAAAGTGTAAGAGTGAAAGAAACAAAGCTATGAACACAAAACCCATCTTGGGAGTTTGGGTCATGTGGGTGTTAAGGAATGAAAGAGTACAAACTTGCAATGGGGGATTGGTTGTGGATTTGTGTAGGAAGTGTGCTTTATATAACAGAATGATATGGACAATAAGAACATCATTGGGATCCACAGGAGGTGTGATGAGTTGACAAGAGAGTCTCGTTCTTTTAATCAGAGGTCTCGAGTTTGAGCTTGGAAAATGAAACACTTTTAAACCATGTAAGAATGTGTTTTACCCCCTTAGTACGCCCGTTCGAAGAACCACCACTGGCTTCAAACATAAAGTGAAGACGTGTTTTTTTTTGAAGCAAAAATAGATTCGATATATCAGACAAGTTTGATATAAGGAGATGCACGTCAAAAGATTCGGCAAGCATGAAGGAAAAGCAAAGCAAAGCAACCAATAAAAGAATGAACAAAAAAGGCAATACAAGTCGAATATGCAGTGGCGGACCCCTAATTTTTTTAGGGGGGTCTAAAAAAATTTTGAGTTTTTTTTATGCATGTATGTATGAAAAAAATAATTTTTTTGTTTAAATATATTAGAAAACACTTTAAATTTATAATTTAAATAAACATTGTTATATAAAAAACTAAACAAAAATAAAAAAAATTATATGTATATATAGAAAATAAATTTTTTGTTAAAATATATTGGAGAATAGCTTAAATTTTTTATTTAAGTAGGCATTTTTAGTAGGCTTAAATTATATGTATATATAGAAATAAAAGAAGTGTCATTTGTTTTAGTGGTCGTGTCAATTTTTTCCACTTTTATTTCCTCAACATGTTAACCTAACATTCTAAACTAATTAATTTATAGAAATAAAAGAAGTCCAGGGCAAATAAAGTAGTGGCAAAGGGTTACCTTTGTTATTTAAGTGGTCATGACCTTTGGTTTCTAGCTAGTTTTATGCTTAATTACCTATCTTGCAATTGACCTTCCTTACATGTTTCATCAACCAGAATTATGAGGCTAAAATTATCATCCGAAAGAATTAGAAGAGGCTAAAAATCAAGGTGTATCATACTAACATATATGAGGGGCTTAATTAGCATGTTGGATGAATGAGTACTTTTAAAGATGATTTAAAAAAAATCCTATTTTTTATCCAGTAATCTTACGGAGAGTGACCCTATCCCATAGGACATAACATATGACAACTGAGTTACAAAGTAGTTGATTCGCTTTACCAATGATCTCTTGCTCTAGTGGTAAGAGTGAGGTGTCTGCTTGTGTTTCACTACCATAAGATCAGGGATCAAATCCCGCAAGAAGCAATTTATGCTAGAGGGGTACTCATATGGCTCGTAGAGGATTATTCGATAACCTCAGAACATCCACGTTAAAAAAATATATATAGTTGATTCGCTTTAATTAGTTTTGTTAAAAAATTAAAATTGAAGTATATTTTCGGACTAATTAAAAAGGGGGAAGTATAAATGTGTATGTGTGTATATTCCTTTTGTGGGTTATTTATAATGAGATTGCTATCCCGTTGCTTTACTTGTAAAACATATCTCCATTATGATCAATTTTGATTTTCACTAATCATTAGGAGGAATGGGTATTGTTTTTTTCTTCCAAAAGTTCCTTCCTACCCTTTTCCTTATTTCCTTTTTACCTTCGTAAACTTTTTTCTTTTCTTATAGTAGTAATACTAATAACAAGTTTCATAACATAAGATTTTCTATCCGGGGCATAGTATAAGAAGTCAAAATAAACCGTTATAATATATGTCCCAAGAGTATAATATAAGACTCCTATTTTCATAATTATAATATTTTATCCATATTTTAATTAGATTAATAGTTTACCCTTTTTTTTAAGTAGGAAATCTTTTCCAATTTAGATTTTCATTACTTGCGTTTAAGCATAGGATAGAAAGACATAATAATAATAAGAATAATAATAATAATAATAATAATAATAATAATAATAATAATAATAATAAATTGAGATTTTCTAACTTATGCCCCAACGCATATATTAAGCACAATGATTTAGAAAATATTATATTAATTATTCAATGATTAACCAATTTTTAAAATTTGTTTTTAGGCTTTATCCATATATTTTTTAATGCAGTTTTTCTTTTCTAATCCAGTATATTGAATCTGTACATCAATAACATATTAGACAAACCAATTAACAACTTATTGTAGATTAGACAAACCAATTAACAACTTATAGTATTGTAATTATATCAAGTAAATTCATGCTCTCTGTTGAGAGATGTGAATGAGACCAAAAAGTGTCCCAAATCGACAGTTGAACATAACAATCCCTAGTATATGAGTCGGTGGGCTACTCCTTCTATTGCCAATTGAATTTAGAATGGAAACTCACTCAACTTGTATGCTAGGCTACTAGTACATGTACATGCGTCCGTGCACACGACCCCAGTCATATAAAAAAATAGATTAGACAAAACAATTAATATTTTATAGTATTGCATCAATTAGTAAATCCATATACTCTCCTATTGAATAAAAGATTGCTAATTAATAATAATAAAAAAATATCAGCAAAGAGGTGTTGGTCCTTATCATATACAAGGACCACCAATTGCCTATGACTAGTAAGTATTGATGCAAAATGTAAAAAGGACTATACATATTAAGTGAGAAGTTTCAATGTAGATACATACAAATTGATGTATTAGAGGTCACTTTCAAGGGCTTATTGTCATGGCTTTCCCAAGGACCACTAGCTAGAAAGCTCAAACTCACTCATTTCATTTAGGAGACACCTTTTGTCAACCTTCCTTTGTCATGCACCAATCCTTTGTGTGTTGTTATTTGCAAATGCAAGCAACCTTCAACTTGAAGTGACCTCTCTTAGTGAAACCACTAACTCTTAATGAACCCACTAATTAATTTAATTAATTAATTAATTGATTATATATTATTTTTTTGGTAGACATTGATTATATATTATGAATATATGGTTGGTTAACTTGGTTAATTGGTTGGTTCAATGGGAATCTCTCATACTAGCTTTTATATAGCTAGCTAGCTTCCATTGATCTATTTCACCATCCGAGTAGACACTTGTAGTAACCTTTTGTCACATCATTGATATATCTACCAATAATCTTGATAAATTATATCCAAACTTATTTAGGCTTCGCACAATGTTTTATGCTTGATATATACATTAGTTAAGTTGGTTATGAGATGATAATTATCTAAATTGAGATCACTTCTCGCGATATCGAAACTTCTCGTGTCATTAGAGCACGTTACATGCACGTAGTATATCCAGATTGTGTTCCAATAGAGTTTTTTTTAAAAAAAACTCTATGGGTAGATTTGATAAGATCTTGATTGCCACATCATATATATATATATATATATATATATATATATATATATATATATATATATATATATATATATATATATATATATATATATATATATAGGGTGTGGTTTGGGTGTACACATCCCTTAATGTGTACCTTGTTCACAAATATTATTCGGTGATATGTGAAACATTATTCGGTGAAATTTGAAGCATTATTCGGTGAAATGTGAAACATTCTACCGAATACTGTTATTTTACAAATTATTCAGTGGAATTGGAACATTTTCATCTGAACTGAACGGAAAAAGAAAACATAACAGTATTTGGTAGAATGTTTCGCATTTCACCGAATAATGCTTCAAATTTCACCGAATAATGTTTCACATTTCACCGAATAATATTTGTGAACAAGGTACACTTTAAGGGATGTGTACAAATGATCCATACACTATATATATATAATATCGAAACTTCTCGTGTCATTAGAGCACATTACACGTAGTATATCCGGATTGTGTTCCAATAGAGTTTTAAAAAAACTCTATGGGTAGATTTGATAAGATCTTTACCCCCACATTAAATATATATATAAATTATATTAGAGAAGATAAAACCCTACACTTTTTATACATAATATAACTTTTGAGAATATATATATGGGTTCGGCTAGAAGCCAAATTACTCACCAAAATTTAATATATATTGTTAGTTCATCTCAATCTAGTGTATTTTTAGGATCGTTTAATTTTAGCTAGAGTTCAACTTGAGATACCCAAGTGACAAGACATAGGTTAAGTGTTACATTTGCTACAAAATATGTGCCAATTTTGTGGCACTATATGCCTGCATATGTCATGAAGCTGTAATTGATCAATAGATTTCTAACATAAATAAAATAATGCTTTAAAATATGTGGTAATACATAAACAATGTTGTTGAGAATATATGATACGAGATAGTATATCACATTGATTATATAGTGAATTCAAGTCTTATATATAAGTGAGCGAGTTACTCCTTCTGATAATTTGTTTTAAAATGGAACCTCACTCAATTTGTATCCTCAACTTCGTTATTTCAAGTTTGAATCTTTGGATATTTTATAGATCGAAGTATTTTGGGTTACGTACACGGTACATGTATGATTAAAAATGGTTCTGTACGATATTAATTATATCACACTTTGAATCGGGCAACTGATGGATATTTTTGAATCTAAATAGTACTTTGTATATAAATCTGAACCATGTACAATTTAATTAAAATGTGTTGTTTAGACGTTAATGAATTGTTTTGAGCAATAAAAAAAAGGGGGATTGGACAGAAATCAATTTATATAATTTGGCGGCTTATGATGAACACAAACAACACGTCACCTCCGCACTTGAATTCGTTTTGTTTTGTTTTGTTGCTACGTTTTCATTGTTGGTTGTTAAGTTCCTTTCACTTTAACCTTTGAAAATTTAACTGTATACAAATACTGAAATAATTCACATGATTTGCTTACGCAAATGGCAAAATTGCAAGAAACCACTCTTTAAATGAGTTGTTTTGCATAAAATCACCCATTATAATCAAAATTATGGAAAACTACCCTATAAATATACTATGTTCACAAATTACCCCCTATCAATTGTTGGTTAAATATCTGTTAAAAATGTGCGAAAAGTCATTATAACCTTGATAACTCTCAAATTTATCTAAGACACCCTAATCCTCGCTCACTCTTTGAACTCGCACCCATTCTCTAAAGCCCTAAATCGTAAAGCCAATCCAATTAGACAATATGATGAACTTGAACTGCTGTCATGATAGTGGAATTCCAAAAATGATTTCAGTCATCGAACAATCTCTATTATCAAATCTTAATTGATTTCAATTAAAACCTAAAGATCCAAAATTTTCATTAAAAATTGATTTCTCTATTGTGAGTAGACCTGTCAAAACACAACCCGACCTGAAAAACTCGACCTGTACGCTCGGTAAATTTAGGGTCAAGACCCGACATTTTCAACCTAGGTTTTTTTAACCGAATCCGAATTACCCAGTAATGTCCTGGGTAAACTGGGTTCGGGTCCGGGTCAAACCGTTTTTTTTAATTTCCTCTTTTAACCTTTTTCTATCTCCAGTCCACAATTATTATTCAATCGTACGCTTTCAACTTCAAGCATTCTTCCTTTTTCGACTTCAACCCTAACTATGGTGCCCCGTCGTCATCAAGCCTTCATCACCGTCATCATCCTTGTGGGCCGCCACCATTGTCTTCATCCCTAACCTTGTGCTACGTCGTCGGCATTATGTCGTGCTCGTTCTGTCGCCACTGCCGCCGTCTTCAACCCTAGCATTATGTCGTTTAGATCTGTCCGACCAAGTCGATATTCATTTTGATTTGTTGTTTCATTCAATTGATTTGTTGTTTCATTAGTGATTTTTTGCATCTGTAATTTCATTCAATTGATTTCTCTACTATTCATGGCTATTTGTAATTTCGTTTAGTTGATTTTTTGCATCTATAATTTCATTCAGTTGATCTGTAATTTCTTTGCTGTTCATGGGTACTTTCAATCTTTGTTGTTCTTGGATTTGTAATCTCTGTTGTTCGTGTGGCACGATATATCTTAGCAATTCCCATAACTACCGTGGCGTCCGAGTCCTCTTTTAGTATGGGAGCCCGAGTTCTCATGAAATGGAGATCCTCCCTACATCTATATATTGCAGATGCACTTCTGATTACTCGCACTTGCACTAAATTGACATTTTCAATGGTATAGTTGATTACAATTTTGATGAAATATGTTTTACAATACAGATTTGGATGAACATTGAACACCAATATTTTGCAAGGGATTGAGTATCAATTATCACAGTTGAGGATCTGACTTGATTGAGAGTTTGACACTTGGGTTTTGTGGCTCATCTTTGTGGACCTTTTGTTGACGTTTTTTTGTCCTATTTCTATTAGAAGAAGTCATCATAACTGTCCTTTTTGAACTACTTCTATTATGTTTAAATGTATGAACTTATTGCGATTTGGGAAGACAAGTTTACTTTCTTACTGGATGTTAGAATTTGGTCTTATTTTTATCGCAATATGAATTCATTTCATATTTTCAAAGCAATGAATTTGGTACATGTGAAAATACATCATTCCTATATTATATAAGTGATTTATTGTACCTGATGAAACTCCTTTTTAATCTCTAGACTTGGGATAACATCCGGGGACAGAATTAAGGAAAAGACGCAAAAAGGGACCCACTGTCAGTGGACCATGAAAGTTGGAACCTTTCAAAAGAGTACGTGTCTGACATGCCCACTTATCGCGTGCTGGTCCTTATTCATCATGTGACATTCAGAATACAACATTTGTCAAAAGGAATTCATGTAACGTGTACCTCGTCCAATCCTATCCAACTATAAAACTCACTCGGATGGTAGAAAGAGGTGCTTTTTGGAGAGGAAAAGAAAGGGAGGGAGAGAGATGGATCAGTTCACCTGCGTCTGTATTTCTGTTCTCCAATGAGTGTATAGCCATCCTAACTCAGCAGAAATAGAATTTTGCAGAATGTATCAGTGGAGGGGCATGTATTAGGATTTAGATGTGGGAATGTTTAATAATAATCTCTGTCTTTTCTTTTTTCATTTAACCTTGATGAATCGTAGATCGGAAGAGAACAGTTTTGCTCTGGACTATCTTTAGGGTTCAGCGGCCCAGGTTAAGATATTTAAGTCTGCGTGTGACCTCTTTATCTCAGGTAAGTCCATTGAAACCCCCCGAACGATCTGGACAGGTGTCATACTAGATGATATTTAGAGGCCAGCGACCCATATTAAGATATGTGGGTTCGTTTGGGACCTCTTGACCCCCGATAAACTCGATGACACCTTCCGAGCAACTCGGACTCATCCAGGTGCCCTACTGCGGAGTGAGTCGAATTCATTTTTTGGTTTCATTAGTACCCTTTGCTAGTCAATATTCTATTTTAACATTTTTTATTTTATCACGCTTATTCAAAAAATTAAAATTGATGAACTCGAAATCGACCCTAAACTCGGTCAAACCTGGGTTTGAGTCAACCCTGGGTATACCCGAGACCTGTTTTACCCGAAATTTGAAGTGATCCAACCCGACCCGAACTTGACCCGAATGGCCCGTTTGACAGGCCTAATTGTGGGTTAAATGAGCAAAAATCAACTAACACCTCCACCTCCACCGACCTTATTCAAGGTTCACCCGCTTCTTCACCAAATAGTTGCAAAATATCACCATCGCTTGACACTTTTGACACCTCCATCACCCCTTCCGCACTGCTCCCCACCACTGGTCTAGCGCCACCTCAACCGCACTTGCAAATCCACCTAGCCCCTACTAAGTACCACATAACCACCTTCACACACCACTGGTCGACCACCAATGCACTGCCACCCTCTGTCCAATCTTCCTCTCCATACCCATATCCATCACCCCTGCACAGAAACCTTTAGGCGAGAGAAATAAAAAAATAGAAAAGAGATTTTTTATTTATAATATAAGTGTATAAAATAATATTGAAAATAGAGGGCAAATGGGTCTTTTCACATAATTTAACAGATATTTGGCAAAAAATTGTCAAGGAGTGGTGATTTGGTAACAGTGTGTTTAAAGGATGGTTGTCCACAATTTTGATTTTAAAGGATACTCCGTAGTTTTTTACCAAATATCTTATTTAAGGGGTGGTTTTCTACAATTTCGACTAAGCAAATTGATATTGCAAGGGAAAGAATAAAAAGAAGTGGGACCCAATACATAAATAGCTATCCATTGTATGCCCACATGCATTCGATTTCGATGTCTTCAAAATGGCCTTATTGAAGCTCTATATAGTATAGTGATAGAAAGCACTATACACAGTGGACTATACCATGTGACAAGGCCTAAGGGTAACGATCACATCGAGTTATAGTTATATATTTAGGGTATCATATATATATAATTGCCACTTAATTTAGCTCCTAAGTTTTGACTACATCTTCTCTCTTCGTTTAATTACTAGTTCAGCTGCTAAATTCTGACTAGATTTCTCCTTTTGTTCGAAAAATGGGGGCGTACTGTTTACATAAGGAGGGGCAGTTGAATTTGGTAAATAAAGAGCGGTTATCCGGGGTTCGAATCGGGAACCTTTGGATACTACCCACAAGTCTTTTTCGGTTGAACCATTCCGGAATGGTTATAGGGGTAGTCCCTCCGTCTCAAAATTTAAGTCGTTTTAGAATTTTGCACAAGTTTTAATTAATAAAACACCCCTCAATTAATATCATCATTTCACTATCTTTTTCATAAATTTTATTTTTTTTAATACCTAATACATTTTTTAACCAATCAAAATCTTTAAAAAAATCAACAACACACAAATCGATACAAATCATAACTATCCCCTACCTAAAAAACCTAAAATGACATCTATTTTGATACAAGAATAAAGTCCTACAACGGCCTAAATTTAGAGACGGAGGGAGTATATACATACCTTATCGTGTACATAAAAATTATTCGCTAGTTTGCTCATGATTATTCGTCTGTTTTTACATGATTATTCATCTATAATTATGTAATTATTTATCTGTACAAAGAGTGTAAAAAAATGTAAATTTTATTCCAACAAATAATCGTCCAATACTACCGAATAATTTCATTCCAACGAATAATCTCTCAATACCATCGAATAATCAGAAATTACTTTTAATCTCATCCGTTGATCTTCTTAATTCAATTGTCCAAATTTGTTAATATGATACACTATAAGGGTTATGTACATATGATCTATTATACTTCGTTATATATAATTAAAAATTGATTGTTTTCCTTAAATGAACATGAGTTTTAAAGCTTTTATAATTAAAAATATTAAATAACTGAATTGCAAAAAATGTATTTGCTAAATTGAGATTTTGAATCTATACCATACAAATATCGGTTAAAAAATCATTTATTGATTTTTTTAGGTTCAAAATAATACTCCATCCGTTAATTAAAACTTGTTATTTTAGAAATCACCACACTTATTAAGAAAACAAAAAAAATACACATATACCTCTAATTATTACTCTACTTTTTACTAAAAAAATATATAACTAACAACTATCTAATTATTATAAGGGCAATTTCGTAAAGTAGATACCAAAATATCTAAAATGACAAGTTTTTCTTAACAAATTCCTTTCTAAAACGGCATATTTTAATTAACGGGGAGTAGTATAAAGGCACTCATTAAACTCTTAAGCTCGTATTAATTAGGTGCCCATGGAATGGTTCACAACAATTTCACATTATCGGTTCAATAAAAAAAATGAACTTTAGTATAAAAATTTGAACCTTTAAAATAAATGAAACTTTGACGTATAATCTAGCTTGAACATCTAACTTAAAAACTTGAACCTTCAAGGCGAAATCTAACTTCCTTAGATTTGGAGATCGAAACAATAAATATTATCAATCAATAAGTAAAATCAGAAATTCAAAAAATATCACTCGCAGTTTTACAAATAAAAGAGGCCTTGTCATAAAAGACGAGAAACAAATCAGAGACGAAATAACAAACGAACTAGCTGAAAGATTCATCTCAAACAATGAACCAACCAATAGTAACCCCTATCTCCTAAACTTAATAAACCACACCATCACTGATTCTGAAAACCTAACCTTAACTCAACCTTTCACAGACAAGGAAATCAAAGATACCCTATTCTCTATGACAGAAGACAAATCTCCGAGCCCTGATGGCTTCCCACCAGAATTCTACAAAAAATATTGGAATATTGTAGGAACCCTACTATGCAAGGCTATCAAATCTTTTTTTTTCATACAAGTATTCTTCTTAACGAAGTAAACACAATCTTTATCGCACTCATCCCTAAAATTGATAACACAACCAATATTAACCATTATCGACCGATTAGTCTTTACAACACAATTTATAAAATCATTTCTAAACTATTAGCCAACTGTCTTAAACCAATCCTACCCCGAATTATTAATCCATTTCAAGGAGCCTTTGTACAAGGTAGAAATATTCAAGATAACATCCTAATAGCTCATGAAATCTTCCATTCGTTTCATAACAAAAAAGGAAAAAATGGATGGATGGCAATTAAGCTAGACATGGAGAAAGCTTATGACAAAATAAACTGGAATTATATACGTATCATTCTAAACAAATTTGGATTTGACCAAAAATGGATTAACTGGGTCATGACATGCCTTACTAAAACAAATTTTTCAGTACTAGTAAATAACCTACCAGGTAAGACATTCCAAACATCTAGAGGTATACGACAAGGAGATCCTTTGGCACCATATATCTTTGTCATAGTCATGGAACTACTAGGAAGAATGTTACAACAAGAATCACTAGAATACGAACAATTAATTGGCATCAAACTCACAAATAATAGCAATCCTATTCCATTTCTCTCATTTGCTGATGATACACTCATTTTCAGAAATGCAAATGATTTAAGTCTCCATACAATTACAAATCTTTTAAAAAACTTTTGTAATGTATCAGGTCTTTCTATAAACTATAACAAGAGCTCATTACAAGTTTCGAAAAACATCCTTCTTCAAAAAGCGCAAAGTCTTGCCCAACAACTAAATATTCCTGTTACCAAAACCATGGAGAAATACCTAGGAATACCACTTATTAGTGGTAGAGTTAACAACAATCTTTTTGACGAAGCAATCATAAACCTTAAAAAACACCTTTCAAAATGGAAATCCAATACTCTCTCTCAAGCTGGAAGATCAGTTCTCATACATGCAAACCTAAACTCAAAAACAAATTACTTAATGCAATCCTTTCTCCTTCCTAAAGGAATTCATGACAAAATTGATCAAATCAACAAAAATTTCTTTTGGAATAAACTCCAATCTGATAATTATCACTCTTTAATTAGCTGGGAACGATTATGTACCCCTAAAAGGGATGGAGGATTGGGATTTAAATCAGCTGAACAAATCAACATTGGCATGCAGATGAAACTTCTTTGGAGAATAATAGCAAACCCTAACAACATCTGGTCAAAAGTAATTACTCAAACATATCTCTCTAAGGAATCCCTGATGGAAAGAGGAAAAACTAAAACTTCTTGGCAATTTGGAAGACTTCTGAACATAAGAGATCTTTTCTCCAAAGGGCTGCTGTGGCTAGTTGGTAATGGTAAAACCATCAATGTCTGGTCCGACATCTGGGTAAATGCACAATACCTTGAAATATTAAAAAACAATAACAACCCTAACTTAAAAGTTTGTGACCTTTTTACGAAGTTTAAAAAATGGGATACTTAAAAACTATTTAACCTTTTCCCACCCCATATAGCCCAAATGATAACAAATATTTACATCCCAAGCATTGATATCCCCGACAAACTAATTTGGATCTATAGTAAAAATGGAAGTTTTACTGTTAAATCTACATTATCTCTCTTCAACACAAGAAATAACAATAAAATATGTGCTGAATGGATCTGGAAGCTAAACATTGCTCCGAATATTAAAAACTTCATTTGGAAAATAATACTCGACATCTTACCCACAGCTGCACGCTTAAACAGATACATAAATAGAGTCCCTAGTACCTTCTCTCTTTGTAACTATGATTTAGAAGACACAAATCACTTACTCTTTAATTGTCAAATCACCAAATCACTCATTTATAACCTAGGTATTAACTTAAAAAAATCATACATTATACCAGACTTAACAAACAATATCTCTGAAAATATTATAAATACAAAAACTCAAAATAAAGATTTCACAGACCTCTGTCACTTATGGCACTCCATCTGGGAACTTCGAAATAAAATAATTTTCCAAAAAAGACAAATAAAAATATTAGCAACACTCTAACTCAAACTATAGATAAAATTTTATGCTGGAAAAAAGAAGAAAACACAGCCATCCTACCTAAACATACCAGATCTCGTGACAAAATGATATGGAAATACCCACCTAAAAACATAGTTAAAATAAATGTAGATGATTCTGTCAAAACTGGTCTCCAATCCCAAATCGGTTGCATCATTAGAAACAATAAAGGTCAAATCATTCGAATACATAAATGTAATGGTAAAACAGACTTCGTCACCCAAACAGAATGCTTGGCAGTACTTGCAGGTACAAAGCTGGCAGCAGAACTTGAACTACAGAAGACCATTATTGAAAGTGACTGTGCAATCATTATCAATGTCATCAACCAAGTAAACAAGACATCATGGGAAATCACACAAATGGTGCAAGAAATACAGTCTCTAGGCAAAGACTTTGAATTTATCAAATTCCAGCATTGCTACAGGGAGGCGAATAATGCGGCTGATTTCATTGCAAAATCGCACTTGAGATGTAATTCTATTTTAGATTTTAGTTGTGAATTTCAAAACATCATCATGTCAGATGATCATGGATACTGTCAGTATCCAAACTCTTGCCTACTGTAAAAAAAAAAAAAAAAAACTTGAACCTTCAATCCATCATCGTAAAGGGGGAGTCTGATGTAAATATCTTAAACCATTACAAACATAAAAATTTGAATGTTTAATGTAAAAATCTTAAACCATTAAAAAATCTTTAAAAATCATAAAGAGAGATTCTTTTTTTTTTGGATCAATTTAAAATAATAAAGAGAGATTCTTTTTTGGTCGTACATAAAGAGAGATTCTGACGAGTCTATAAAATGACCAATCAAAATCCTCTACTTCACTTCCTACTCCACTCCCTACATCACTAAATTATTTTAAGATTTTTTTAATTTTAAAAAAATATAAAAAAAATTATATTCATATTCTACACATCTATTTTAATATGTTTATAACTTTTTATTTTGAAAATTCATGTATTAAAAATTTTTAAAAATTAAAAAGGCATTATTTCACAAAATATAATTATAAAAATTTTAAAACGTGATTTTTCAAAATAAAAGTTTATGAACATATAAAAATTTATATTTAAAATATGAATATAATTTTTATAATTTTTTTTGAAATTAAATAAATGTGAAAATAATTTAGTGGTGTAGGGAATGTTGTAGTAAATGTTGTAGGTGATCCTCATTGTAAAATGACAGTCTCCAAACTGTTTGTCTTAATTTGTCCTTTTTTTTATCCCCCAACCTCATTTCCCTAAAAACTCCAATTAAAAAAATCAAAGATAAATTAAAATTAAAAAATAGATTAAGAGAATAAAAAATCAATGTATCTATATGTATATCTATATATCTATATAAACTCTGAAAATATAAGAGTTTATCTACCTTAATCATCTCTTTATCAACCAATTACTTTTTTTCCTTTTCTCCTTTTTCTCTTTTTGCAATTGATTTTTGTCTTTGAAATAACCAATGAGTTTAATTCAAAATATTAAATTAATATATAACTTATATCCATTTATAAATCTTTATATACCATCACAATAAAGTCCATCTTAAATGAGCTTATTATACCCTTCTCTTCCGTTTGTTCTTACAAGTTTAATTCCAAATATTAAACTGATATTTTATTTAATTGTATAACCTTAATTTATTTTATTATTAAAATTTTATTTTTTAAAAATAATGTTTTTTGTGATTTAAACTTGTTCATTGTAATAGCTTATGTGTGTGGCATGAGTACTTAGAACAATAAGTAAACCTTAGGACCTTACTTGGTGATGAAATAATATACACATATATTCTAGGTAATATTTGGACACATCTTTGTGGTTGCAAGAACCCTTAGACAAATTCATTTGTCTAGGTTTGGATCACTTGGCCATTAGATGTGACCATATTTAAAGTAATATGTAAGTGTATTAATTCATCACTTAAAAGCTAAAAACCGAGCTTAAGATGGATGGGCCTATTGGTTGGGCTTGATCTAGTTCGGTTGTGGTGTTTGGCCCATCTGTTTGTGACCGTTGGAAACCTTAATTGTGAGGGAACAGGGGAGACACCGGGAGAGTCATTCGGGGAGGGAGGAGGAGTGACAGGAGGCGACAGCAATGGTGCCGAAGGTGGTAGTGACGAGGGGTGGACGGCAGAAGCCTGATGCAAGAGATTGAGAGGGAGTGGGGATGACAGTGGGGGTGACTCAGAAGGGGTGATGTCGGAAGGATAAGGGAACAAAGCCTCATCAAACACGACAAAACGAGAAGTGTAACAACGTCGAGTTGGGACATGGTAGCATAGATAGCCCTTGTGTTTAGAACTGTAGCCCAAGAAGACACAGGGAAGAGAGCGGAATTCGAGTTTAGAATTGTTGTAAGGGCGGAGAAAAGGATAACAGCGACACCCAAATGATTTAAGAAAGGCATAGTCAGGGGACTTGCCATAAAGGTTTTGATAGGGGGATTTGAACCCCAAATTGGGAGTGATGGTTCTGTTTGAGAGATAGACGGAGGTGCGAAATTCTTCTTCCCAAAACTGTTGTGGCAATTTCGAATGGGCTAACAGAGCAAGGCCTTTCTCGACAATGACACGGTTTTGCCTTTCAGACGACCCATTTTGTTGAGGAGTGTAAGGGCAAGACACTTGATGAATGATGCCAAGATTGCGAAGCATGGTTGAGACATTGCGATACTCCCCTCCCCAATCGGTTTGAAAGTGTTTGACAGTGGTAGTGAATTGTGTTTGAATGAGCTTCAGAAATAGCTCAACAATGGAGTAAACTTGAGATTTGACAGAGATAAAAAAAAAACCCAAACAAACTTGGAGTAATCATCAATAAAACTTATATAATAAGAGTTTCCGTTTGTAGATAAATTTGGGGAAGGACCCCATACATCAGAATGGACAAGATCAAAAGGCTTCTCAGCAGTGACCGACCGGACAAGGAGATGAAGACGATGACTTTTGCCAAACTGACAGGCACCACAGACAGTGGTCAATTTATTGGAGGATACTGGAAGACGCTGACTCGACACTAGAAGACGTAGGATAGACTCATTAGGATGAGCAAGGCGATGGTGCCAGCAATCAAGGGAGGCACGTTCACCAACAAAAGCAACTAACGGACCTTGACGCGACGGACTGAGGTTGGATAGACGGGGAAGACGATAAAGGCCACCTTCAACGAGTCCTCTTAGAAGCACTTGCCCCTACAGATTCTTGACAAAGCAGCAATCTTTGTGAAACTCAAGAAAAACATGATTATCCTTGGTTAATTGGGACACACTTAAGAGCTGTTTAGAGATATTAGGGACACATAAAACGTTGGAGAGACGTAAAGGGGCTGCAGAAGCATGCTCTGTAGACAAAATAGAACGACCAGAATGAGAAATAGGGAGAGACATACCGTTCCCGACAACCAGATTGTCGTTACCAACATATGGCGAGGAGGTTTGGAGACCAGACATGTCGTTGGTTACATGGGCATTGGCACCAGTATCGACAACCCAAGGATCGGGGATCTCCGATTGGCAGCTAACAGAGTAAGCCGATCGATTGGAAGGTGGTGGTGCAGCGTCAGTACGACCGAGAGCAGCCGCGGCGTGGCGGTTGGTGACCGGGAAGTCGTTGAGATTGAGACGCCCGAAGCAATTGAAGGCCTCATGGCCTATCTTTCCGCAGATTTGGCATATAGGGCACAAGGATCTATCATCAGCTGAAGGTGAACCAGAGTCACCACGGGGAGGCCGATCAGCAGAGGAGCGACCGCGACCTCTTCCGCGACCACGGCCATGGGTGGAGGCGACGTTGGCAGCAAACTGGGTGGCGTCGGTGAGAGCCTTGGAGTCCTCAGCGAGGCTCTGCTCCTCCTGCAGGAGAAAGCCGAGTAGTTGCTCGGATGAGACGGGCTCCGACTTGAGAGCAATTGCCGATCGAAAAGAGGTAAATTGAGACCCTAATCCAAAGAGGATATAGGAGACAAGTTCCGCATCGGTGACCAGACACATACATTCAGCAAGTTCGTCGGCAATGGCACGCTTCTTCTCGACATACTCGAGAACCGACAGAGAGCCCTTCGAAAGTGTCTGCAGTTGGTGGCGGAGGTGCATCTGGCGAGCATTGGACTGGGCATGAAACATCGTGGCCAAAGTTTGCCACGCCTCAGCCGCAGTAGTGGCCCTAGCGACATGGCTAAGGAGCGGGGTCGTAAGAGTCGACCGGATCCAGAGCAGAACCAGGCGATCTTTGCGAACCCACGCAAGGTAGGCTGGGTTGGGGACATTCGATGATGTTGTGAAGGCAGCAAGAGCCACTTCGGGTGTAAGGGTGGTGGAGGCGGCCGGAGCAGGCGCAGGGATGGTGGCTGGTGGGGGCTCGGTGGGGGTGAGAAAGGAAGCCAGATCTAACGCTTCGAGAGCGGATCGAACGGTGTTGCGCCAAAGGGAGTAATTACTCTGATCCAGACGGATAGCAAAATTGGGCAGATGGAAATTAGAGTTGGAACCATCAGAGGCGGCAGAAAAGAGAATTTGGGTGGGGGAGGTAGGGTTGGCCATTGTTGATCGAGAGGATCGAAGTTTAGGCTGATACCATGTAAGACAATGAAAATGATGATTGAATGTGTTGATTTCATTCTTAGAGGTAAAGCGTATAAATATACATGAGATAGAGAAGATTTGGGCCAATCTGTGATACACCAAATCAACTCAAGATAACAGCAAATATTACAAAAAGATTACAAAAGATATGTACTCTAACAATATATAAGCTCTCCTTCTGTTCACCGTACAAGCTTGAACCTCACTTCACAAACCCTAGCAGAGAGAGAAAGACTTGATGACGATTGCTCTTGTGTGAGCTCCATTGGTGGACGGTGATCCGATAAGCGTCCATGGTGGTTTGATGGCTTGATCTCAGTGAGGAACTTCTCTAATGTTCCTCGGTTACCTATAAGGGAGCTTCTCTTCCATCCCTTTTACTTCTCTTCTCAGTCTTTCTCGGTTTTGAGGTTCCTGGGTTGCTTCTTCCTGTGCTCTACCTCCACAACTTAGCTTGTAACTTCGTCTTGCAACATAGTGGAATATGGGATCAGATCTCCCCTCTTGAGATCTCGCAGAGTAGGGTTCATCCGAACTGCGTCAATAAATCTCGTGTGTTGTTTTCATTATCGATTTATTTTTATTGCGTTTTAAAGGCGAAACTCAATCTTCACATGTCATAATGCAGGAACTATAATAGTTTAGATTTTTATATGAGAGGAGACATGGAAGGGAGATAGGATTTGAAACAGATAATTTAGACCCAAATTGACATGAGTTTTCACAATATTATTTTAAGTCATACAAAAAGGAAAAATTAAAAAACAAAACAAAACAAAGCCCTCACGGTTTCTATGAAAAGGCTCCCTATGTATATCTAAAATAATACTAATATAAGATTTAAAATAGGATTTATCCCATGACAACACAGTTTAACCAATCAATTAAAAAGATCCTAATAAAACGTGAAAACGCTCTCTTTCTAAAACCCTAGTATGGAGTTCGACGAGGGCGCGCCGTCGCCTTTCTCTGTACTGCTCCCTTGGCCTATACAGCCGCCCACCTACAGCCAAAGTGACCTCCGTCCCCCTCCTCTGCAACCGCCATCACTCGATCCCAACATTTACTCCCCTTGCTCTGCCTTTGAGCCACTTCAATCAAATTTGTCGAATCGCTTTTCACAAACAATCCCCCCCAACAGATCCGCCTCTTCTAGCCTGCGAAAGGTTCTTTGTGGGGAGGTGGCACCCTCTGATTCGTTCTATTGTTGGCGAGATCCGTCATCAAAGTGGCTTTTTCGGCTCCTTTATAGAGCTTTAATGGGGGATGGGATCGGGTGTGCTTGGCCGGACGGCAGCGGTCGTGTCTCACGGCTTTCGGTGTGGTGGCTCGGGCTCTCTCCCTCTGTCGACTGTGTCCTCCTTTCACATCTGCGATTACTCACTGTAAGTGTCTTCTCCTTATCTAAGATTCACTCGAGTATCCTATTTTCCTACCAGCAAATTTGTTATTTAACCCTCTTCTAGGGCAATTTGGCTAATACGCCTTTCAATCCACTCTTCTATTCACTGTCTTGTGCACTGATCTTCTCTCTCTCACATTCTTTGGCTTGCTTATCTCTGATGGCCTCCAAACCTTTCCTTGCTGCCTTGTCTGAAACACAACAAAACCCCTCTGAGGGGGATTCGATCCCCGCTTCTGCTTCTCAGGGTGTGCCCGATGTCAATCTGACTAGGGTCCCTGCTCCTACTGCCTCTCCCTTGTCAGCTTCGGCTAAGGTGGGAGATGAAAATCACACTGTTGGGATTAATGTTGCCCCACCTGAGGATCTTGCCGATCACTCTGGCTATTTCTCTCGCCTGGTTGAACTCAGGAAGAAGAATTTAGTAGCAAATCAACATATTCTGTTTTGCACCCTCTTTGGCGGGTATACTGACTTCAATGCTCTAAAGACAAAGTTGAGGGGTGAATGGCGTAGGAGCGGGGGAAACTACGAGTTGGTTGAGCGGGAAGACGGGTGGTTTGATGCCCGCTTTGCATCTTCTAATGATCTTAAAAAAGTTTGGGAAGAACGCCCCTATCACCTATTTGGTTAGATTCTTGTCCTTCTAAAATGGTATCCTACTTTCGATCCTCTTACGGCTTATGTTACCCACCTTGATTTATGGATTAGAATTCCTAAGCTGCCTGTCGAGTTTATGTGCAGGGAGGCCCTCATTGAAATTCTTAATGAGTTCAACGGGGGTACTCTGATTCGTTTAGACAAGCTTTCTCATCAAAGGGTGAGACTTGATTATACTCGTTTTTGTGCCAATGTTGACTTTAATAAGCTCTGTGGAGCTGTTTCAGTTCTGATTGAGGATGGAAATCCTATGCATCTGCGTATGTATTATGAGGATTTCCCCTCGGGATGTGGTTTCTGTGGGGATTTCGACCATGTTTATGACGACTGCCCCGAGCGCATTGTTTTTGTTAAACCTTTAAGTGAAGTTGTTATTTGGGACTCTCCTATCCCTCAGACCAACCCTGATGACGAAGGATGGACCAAGGTTGCTAAGAAGGGTTCTGCAGCTGAATCCTCAAACGGAAAACATAGCCACAAACCTTACATGATGGGAATGAAGTCCGTTTCTGTCAATTTTGTTCCTGCTGCGAGGTCCACACAGACAAACACTACTCCCACTCCGAATGATGCTCAGTCTGTCCACTCAAAGATTTCATCTCCTGCCGCTGACGGAGTGTTACCCGCTTCTGATGACGATACTCTCGGTTGGTGTCCGAGCTCCAAGGCTGCTGGTGCCTCTGCTCCTTCTCCGAGAACCGCTACCCACCAGACTAAAGTGGAACCAGCTATGGATATTGATCTTCCTTCTGCTGAGGGGGATTCTGTTGGGGTGCTGCCACTGATTCCTTCAGATATTTCTTATGATAACAGAATGTCTGGCCCTTCAGCCTCTCAGATAAGAAGGTTCAAAGCTCTCGGAATTCGCTCGTCTGGTGTTGGGGGCGATCTCGGGAGGCAGGTTGGCAACAGCAGCTTGGATGATTCCGCATCATCCCACCCGAAGAAGCGCAAAATTAACATGGATTTACAACATCCTTTTGCTGTCCGAGATGGGTTCTTTTGTTTTGTTTTAGATTTTGCTTCTTACTACCCATCTTTTGGCTTTTGGTTTGCTCAGGGCTGTGGCCCTAGTTTGCATTTAGCTGCGCATGTTGCCAGCCTCTCTTGTTTTTATGTTATTTCCTTTATTATGCTTAATTGCTCCACAACTGCTGTTATCTCCTGTGTGTCATATGAATGCATTTCCAGCTTATGTTTAATACAATATTTCTCCTTCGATTATTTTGCTTGTCCAGCCTTCGGTTCCTCTCTTCTGGTTTTCTTTTTATTGTGCAGGTTAGTTGTGTTGTTGCTGGATTTTCGGAGGGTGGTTGTTTTTATTTGGCGTTTCTCTCTGCATTCCCCTGACACCTTCCTTCTGTGCATAGTTCTGTTGCAGCTGTCTGGATGTCTGCCTTCATGCTGTGCCGAACCCTGTCATTCTCTTGGTCTCCTTGTATTTTATATTTCTTATTTCAGCCTTGTAATTTGTATGTTTGTACTTATAACTGAATGTATGTACCCATTCTATTTTACAACAACCTTTTGCTCCAAGCTCTGTTTAGATCATTTTATTTTCCTACTATTTCTATATGTAGCAGTCTTCTTCCAAATTCAGATTCAATATTACTATATTCTTTACCAAGGAACCTTGATTATACATTTTCAATACCAATATCAATGGTTATTAACACTTACATCCCGTTGGCACTACCATGCTTACAGGATGCTTCTCTTTCCTTCAACCGGGCTTTTTTCTAAATCTTTTATGTGGATATTGTCTACCTACATATCTTACATTGTTCGTACTAACACAATATATTGGTTCGTTTTTTCCCCGAGACAGAAAATATGTTTCTGTTATGAACACACAACCACTAAGAGGTTAGTTACCAAAATTTTAATCTTGTACAGCTATTCAAAATCTAGTCGATATCACGTATCGATTAGTAGAACACACAGGTTACCCAGTTCTCCATTCTTTAAACATAATTACAATATCGGGCCCTTCCGTGTTGACCAGCTCAAGGTACTTTTCAGTGGTATACACTCTATTGATTACAAACAATCAAACTTAGTACAAACAGATCGACGAAATAGGTTTTCATGAATATATGCACTTGGAATTCCCGGGGTATCCGGAGCCGAATTTTCTTGACTAATGTAGACATCTTCTGCATAAACAATAATATCAATGTCCTAGCCCTTCTTGAAACAAAAACAAACAAGATTCCAGATGAAAAGATTTGGAGAAAATGTGGTTTCTCAAACATAGCCTTTGATCCTGCTATAGGTTTTTCGGGGGGTGTATGCTTACTCTGGAAGGATATCCCTTCTTCACAAGGTTCCATAGAACTAATCTCGGTCCACCATCGTTTTATTCATTTCAACTATTCGGATCATATCTATCACATATCGATTGCTTTCCTAGTTGTATACGCTCCTCCAGATGAATCACAAAAATCACCCTTTTGGGATGCTATCTCCCTCTACATCCAACAATTGTTGCTCCCTTTCTGTATTATGGGGGATCTGAACGAATTCAGTTCTCCGACTGACAAGTTGGGAGGTACATTCCCTCCTCCTACTAGGTTCAAGCGTTTAAACGAGTTGAAAAATAGTTTAACACTATTAGAAGTACCGTCATTTGGTGGACAATTCACTTGGCAACGTAAACATAATGACTCTGTTGTCTGCCTAGAGAAGCTCGGCCATTTATTGATCCACTCGGACATTCCATCAATTTTTGATTCTCTCCGAACTCAGATCCATCCGTTCACTAGGACTGACCATGCTCCTATTTCAACAGATTTTCGGCATAACATTCCGCCCAAGAATAGACCTTTTAAGTACGAACAAGCGTGGGCTACCCGAGCTGATTACCGAAACTTAATTGAGCAAGCATGGCGCTTAGATTCTTCTGGCTCACATATGTATAAACTTGTTCGAAAAACAAAATTACTCAAAACATTATCCAAAACCTGGCATAAGAAAACTTTTAGAAACATCAACAATCAGGTTCTGTTAACGGACCAAAAACTGCTTCAATTGCAAGTCTCACTTGTCACTAACTATAATAAAAAAGATATTCAAATCCTTAAACAACTTCTCAATAAGAGAGAAAGAATGTTGGATTTCCACCGACGTTATTGGAGTCAACGAGCCAAAGTCAAACACGCAAAACTGAATGACTCAAACTCGAGCTACTTCCACAAAATAGCGACTGCAAAACGGGGGAAGAAATTGATTAAATCTCTCGTCTTACAAAACGGAGAGTACATAGCCGATTTTAATGTTATACAACAAGAGTTTGAGATAAATTTCAAAGCTCGTTTCCGTACTTCGGTTAATCACAGTTTGGACTTGTCCTCAGATCTATCCTCGATTCCCTCCCTCATATCTCCTACCGACAACTATATGCTTACAGCCCCAGTTACTAATGCAGAAATCAAATCCGCAGTTTTCTCTATGAGCCCAGCAAAGGCACCCGGCCCTGACGGTTTCCCAGCAGGTTTCTATTAAAAGTTTTGGCCAATAGTAGGTCCGTCTGTTATTAAAGTCGTCAAGGCTTTTTTCTTAAGCGGCAAACTGCTGCGTCAGATAAACCACACGTTCATCACATTGCTCCCAAAATGTGATAACCCTACAATGGTTAATCACTACAGACCTATCAGCTTATGCTCTACAATTTATAAGATAATAGCTAAAGTCATTTCGACAAGACTGACAAAAATATTTGATAAATTAATTCATCCTCTACAAGGAGCCTTCACTAAGGGCAGATCTATTCAGGATAACATTCTCATTGCTCACGAAGCATTTCATTCTTTCAAAATGAAAAGAGGCAAATCTGGTATGGTTGCTTTGAAGCTCGATATGGAAAAGGCTTATGACCGTATTGAGTGGCCCTTCTTTTCCAAGTTATGATTAAATTCGGCTTCGATGATTTGTTCATCAGTTGGATCAAGGAATGCGTATCAACTGTCTCCTATTCGGTGCTTGTTAACGACGAACCCACCACGGTGTTTCAACCTTCAAGAGGTCTTCGACAAGGAGATCCGCTATCTCCATTTCTTTTCGTCTTAGCTGCTGAGGTCCTAGCTCGTAATCTGGATCACCAGAGTAGCATTAACAAAGACATTGGTATAACCTTTGGCAGACCAGGAATCAAGATTCCTTTTTTAGCCTTTGCGGATGACATTCTCATTTTCTGTAAAGCATCCCATTCGGCATGCTCATCTGTTCTATCTGTTCTAAACCGCTATTGTCAGATATCGGGACAACAAGTAAATCTCCATAAATCAAGCTTCCAACCTTCAGGTATACCATTACGTCCGCCATTACAGCCACTATATCTGTACTAGGCATTCCACAAGCGAACAATTTTGATAAATACTTGGGCTGCCCAGTTGTGAATGGAAAAACGAATAAGGACACATTTGCAGATATAGTGCTGAATACAAGGAAACAACTTACCAAGTGGAAAGCTTCAAATTTATCCGCTGAGGGGCGAAAGGTACTGATAAAGGCTAATCTTTCTGCAAAGCCTATCTTTCTCATGCAGGCTTTTTTGCTACCATCACATATCCTCCATGAATTGGATAAGATTTACAGACAATTTTTCTGGAACAAGAATAACGGTTTGTCACCTTTAATTAGCTGGGATAAGATCTGTTCCGATACTTTGAACGGGGGCCTCGGCATCCACAAAGCTGAATCAATGAATACTGCGTTACAGATGAAGCTCTTATGGAAAATTATTTCCGACCCGGACAACATTTGGGTTCGAGTGGTTTCCCAAAAATACTTAAAAGGGCAACACCTGCTAGCCTATCAGAAAAAACAAAATACATCTTGGCAATGGAACCGTCTCATGTCTATCCAGAATCTGTTCCAAACAGCTCTCCATTGGAGAGTCGGTGATGGTCAATCTATTGATTTCTAGAACCGTAACTGGGCAAGTGAGTCCCCACTGTCATCCAAGATACTGCGCTCCATCCCGGAGAATCTGCACGATATTAAAGTTGCTTTTTTCATTAACAATAATTGTCAATGGAACAAAGCACTACTACTGTCCACTCTAGGTAATATCCTGTCAACGGATGATTTAGATCTCATTCTGGGCATACCCCTGCCAAATAATGTCTTGTCTGATCGTCTTTATTGGGGACCTAGCAAGAACGGATGGTTCTCAACCAGTTCCGCTAATTCACTATTGTCACATAAACGTGGCTTATCAAACTACGACTGTGATTGGATTTGGAAACTCGATGTCCCACCAAAAGTTCGCCATTTTCTTTGGAAAATATCTCGTGATGGTCTACCTACCACAGAGAGATTACAAAAATCTCACGCTGCGGTTCCGTCGGGTTGCACTTTCTGTTCAAATACGAATGAAACAGCTGTCTACCTGTTCACCGAGTGTGCAACAACATCCATGCTTCTACAATCTTTACATTTACCTTTGCCAAGATCTGGCACAGTACATAGTTCTGCAAATGGACTAGTGCCGCTTAATACTATTAAAATGAGCTTGGGAACTAAAAATATGGCCGCCCTAGCTTGTGCCTGGTGGTCGGTATGGTTCTTCAGAAACCAAATGGTCTTTAACCCGTCAGTCTCCGTCAATAACAATGAAATTATCCTTTTCTATACTTCACTCAGACACTGTTGGAACCAGACAAAGATCTTAGAGGCTGATCCTGCTCACGACATTGTGTTACGGCATCTAAATTCACATAACTCCTCCCACCAGGGTACGGCGGCTATGAGAAGCTCTCATACCAACCAAAAATTGCGAACTGGCCATTGGGACAAACCTCCAGTAGGTTGGCATAAACTTAATTTTGATGGCTCTGTTAGGCAGGATGGGTCCGCTTCGTATGGTTTTATTATTCGTGACTCTCAGGGAGAGGTTGTTAAGTTAGGATGCGGCACCTGCTCTGATAACTCTGTTGTTTTTGCCGAGAATCTTGGTTTAAAGATGGGTATCTCTATAGCGAAAGGTTTACAGATTTCGCACCTTTTGATCGAGGGAGACAACTTAGCAGTAATCAAAGCTCTGTTGGGGGATTGGAATTGTCCCTGGAATATCGAGCTACTACAATCGGACATTCGGCTAGATATTTCGTCCTTCTCTTATATTGATATTCGTCATGTTTTCAGGGAATCAAATGCTATGGCAGACTTTATTGCTCGTAGTGCCCATGCATCCCCTGCCGACGACAACTTCCAGGATAACCCAGAACTGCTGGTTCTCATCCGCAAGGATGCTCTAGGAAGGATTTCGGATGCGCCCGATCCGACCTAATTCTTATCTTGCGTCAAAAAAAAATAATTAAAAAGATCCTAATTATATAATTTATATATACTGTAGACATGGATAAGCTCATGTAGATTAACAGTAAAGACAGTGGAGGCTAAAACTCTAAATTTGAATAATTAAAATTAAAGAAAACTCGATTTCTAATTGGTTATTACTATAAAGAAGTCCAGATTAAGACATAAGGTTGGTGTTTGCTTTGAAATTAACGGAGTACAAAATTTCCTTATTTTTCCTCTTTCAGCGAATGTCAATGAAGTTGGTGATTGCGAAAATTGAATTGAATTTATTGTTTACGAAAAAAAACGTACGTAGCGGTTGTTAATCACTTTTTGAAGATACTCTTGTTTTGCTAAGCTGTTAGTTATGCTGACATAATTATTTTAGCTAACTTCCATGATTGAATTATTTCCTTTTCTAATATGTCAAACCTAAGCAAGGTGTGTGTGGGAAACAAAGGAGTTATTAGCAATCCAATCAACAACAAACCATTAATTACCCTCTCTGTACCAAGTTTGTTTCCATTATATTTCTTCAAAACACCACATTCTAAATACTCACTCCAATTTAGACATGACCACGGGTTACGAGTCAACCCATAACCCGGCGGGTCATACGGGTCACTGACCCGACGGGTCGTACGGGTAACTGACCCGATGGGTGCGGGTTCTCGGGTCAAAGGATCAAGGTGGGTTGCGGGTTAGGGTCGGGGGTTTGGGAACCCACTGACTCGACCTGCTGGGTCAACTCGCTATTTTAATTTTTTTTTTTGAAAAAAATATTTTTTTTAAAGTTTATAATCATTATTATTATATATATTATTTTTAGAATAATTCATAATAAAAACATAAACTAATATGCAATGTCGGTCAAAAGTCACCCTCATCCTTTTCTTTTTATAGCTTTAGAATTCTTCTTTCTATTCTCTCTCATCTTTTTATAGCTTTGAAATTCTTCTTTATATTCTCTCATTTCTAATGTGGGACAAGAGCATTCTCTCACATTTGTCCCACATTGAAAATTGAGAGTTAAAATAAAAAAGGATATATATATATATAGGGCGGGTCATGTGTAAACATCTCTTATTGTGTTTTATGTTAACAAATCTGGACCCTTTATTGTGATGAAATGGAGAGTTGAGATTAATCCAAATTTTCCTGATTTTTTTAATTTAAAAAAGGAGTGGGCCCCATTGCTAATTTGCCGTTTAACTTCCACTTCTATTATAAGTGCGTGCGTTGCAATTTTTGTTTCTTTTTTTTTGTTTCTTTCTCTTAACCGTAATACCTTGCTGGAGATTTTTTGCTAGTAATTATTCGCTAAATTGATCATTATTATTCATCTGTAAAGAGAAGTTATCGTTTAGATAGTAGCAAAAGGGTTGGTCAATTTTGCAATTTTGCAAATATTCTCTAAGTTGATAGTAATTATTCGTTAAGTTGATAGTAATTATTCGCTAGGTTGAAAGAGTATGTAAATGTAATTCTTAATTTCCCACCTCTAATTACCCACATACATATGAATAATTCCTTATTATCAATTAATAGTGACTCTCAACTTGCCGAATAGTCGATAAATTCATGGACAATTTTACAGAGAGTTTGAATTTCAAGAAAACCGCATCTAATTACTCACATACGTATGAATAATTCCTTATTATCAACGAATAGTGACTCTGAACTTGCCGAATATTCGATAAATTCATAAACAATTTTAGACAGAGTTTGAATTTGAACAAACCTACATCTAATTGCCCTTATACTTATGAATAATTTCTAATTATCAACGAATAGTAACTCTGAACTTGCCGAATAATCGATAAATTCATGAGCTTGAATTTCAAGAAACCTACATCTAATTACCCCAATATATATGAATAATTCCCGATTATCAATGAATAATGACTATGAATTTGGCAAATATTTGATAAATTCATAAACAATCAATAATAAGCGCATTGACTAATAAGAACTAATTGAAAGCTTCAATGGTTGGAGAAAGGCTCGTAGAATATAAGAATCTCCATCAAAGGAGCAAATGCCAAACTTGTTTGTAGGTAGAATAACCATTAAAATTAGAATTTGGAACCGAATTCACATATCCCTCATTACAATCTATCTCTAACTCGTCCAAATCCCAAATCAGGAACTAAAACTTAATTTAATTCTCAAGCCCAATCAATTAAAAAATTAGTACTAAACTCAACGCTAGCGAGAGGAGGACAGTGGTAGCGGCCTTCCGATCGGGGTTTCCGAATTCGATCACGTACCTTCCACATCAAATCTGTAAGCCAAAATTTCAGATCGCCTTAGCCTACACAATACCTCCGTCGTCCGCTCCGCCATCGCCTGGTAGCAATCGTTGCTGCCGCCGCCCTCTGCTACTTCCCTCCTTCGATCTCGCCCCCGATTCGACACCGGATTCGAACTCCCACTTCACCGCCGATTGGTTGCCAAAACCGCTAGGGTTCTTTTGGGAAGCCCTCTCGCTTTCTCTATCCTGAGAACTTGAAAAACACTGGCATTCACGCGCGTGTTATAGAAGTGGGATAGGTTTTCCATGGGCCCACTTGTTTTTTAAATAGAAATAATTAAAATCAAGAATTAATCGTGGCCTTCCATTTTGTTTCGATCAAAGGTCAATATTTGTTAACATTTAACACAATAAGAGTTGTTAACATTTGATCCATCCTATATATATATATATATCTTCTCATTACTACCACTTCATGTTATGACTAGGGGATTGGGTTTTACATGAAGTTTGGGCCGAAGGCCCATCTATGTAATGATTGACATTATAAGAAGGCCAAATCCAATTGTAAATGGGTATGAAATTTGATAATCAGAAACTCCTCTTTACTCCCTATCTATCTTCTTTCCTTTACTTCTCTCTCTTTCCTAAATACTCAACACATCGTCAAACCTAGATTCCAGCGAGGGACCGTGACAAGTGGTATCCAGAGCCTGAAGGCCGTTCGGCGATGGCGGATGGGACCAGGTTTCGAGCCTTGGAGGCTCAATTTCAGCAATTCAAGGATGCACACCAGGAATTCGTCTTCGACATGCAACGACAATTTAGCGAGCAAAGAAGTTTGTTTGACCAGCGAATCGAGAGTTTGCGATTGGAGATGAAGTCGGAGATCGTGAAGGTCGCAAAATCACAAGAAGAGACAAAGATCGAGATCACGCAGAAGCTTGAAAGTAATACACAGAAATTGGAGCGCCAGCTCGAAGTGCTCGCGGAATTGGTTCGAAGCATGAACGGGAATTTTCCTACATATTGGACACTTCACTTTAATTTTTATTTCATACATTGAAAATGAAGTAAAGTTCATCCTGTGTTTATTTTATATTGTAGTGGACGAAGGAAGTTTTATAGAGATATAAAACTTCTCATGTTTTTTTTTCCACTTCATATTGAAATGAAATGGATATAGAAAGTGATAGTAGAAAAAATCTTTGCATATCATTTTTTTTATTATTTATTAGTCAAAATGTTTTAAAATTTTTTTAATAAAGTAACCTGTCGGGTCAGCGGGGGTCAACGGGTCGACCCGAACTCGTCAATCCGTGGCTTTTTCGGGTTAGGGTTCGGGTCGACCAACCTGACCGTTGACCCGGCGGGTCCGACCCGTGACCATGTCTACTCCAATTTATCATTTGAATTTCATAAAATCTATTAGCAAGGTGATAAAAACAATTAGACAGGTGATAAAATATTTAGGGCTCGTTTGGTATTGATATCTAGATATCAGATATCGGATATCAACCCCCGATATCTGATATCTAGTGTTTGGTATGGCTAGATATCGATATCAATATCAGTTAAAAGTGATATCGATATCTAGTGTTTGGTATGCCAAAGATATCACTTGATATCAAGTGATATCTGATATCTGTGTTTGGTATCGCCAGATATCGATATCACTTGATATCTAGATATCAAATTTGGCCTATTTTGATATACTGATTTTTAGGGAGGTATCACTTGATATCGATATCGCCCGATATCGATATCTTGATACTGATACCGATATCTAGATATCAAACGGGACCTAGGACAGATAAGATAAATATTAGAAAATTACACCCAAATTATTTTATATTTTAGAAAATATTTATAAATAATATCGAGAATATATTAAAGAAAAAACATTTGATCCAGTCAATGCTCAACTCAACTCAAGCGGAAACACCCTTGAGGAACAGCTCCACTTCAAAACAACCTCGAATCCCCTCCCTCTTCACATACTTCTTGTTGATTTCATTAGTATTATGCAATATTTGGAGGTTGAATAATTGTTTAATTAAGGTTATTTTTAATTTGTTTGAAAATGATTGAAGAAGGACTTGAAGAACCTGTTGACTCCTGAATCTAAATATCAAGTGTTGAATGGGGATTTGAGAAAGGCAATCAAGGAAATGTTACTTGAGTTTCTTTTTTAATTGCAATGACATGGATGAAAATACGAAACTAATCCCAAGTCCTAATAATTGTGATGTTTGTTGCTTTTGCTGTTATAAAAATGGCAAAATTACAGGAAATCACCCTTTAAATATAGGTGTTTTCACTTAACCACCCCTTAAATTCAAAATTACAGAAAACCACCCTTTAAATGGTATTTGTTTACAACTCACCACCCATTCAACTGTTTTCTTTAATTTATCATTACATATATTATATTTTAATATTTTTAAACTCAAATTTGATTGTAAATATATTCATATTTTGAATTTAAGGGCTCGATCATATTTTAGGGATTATTTTATTTATTTTAAAAAAATAATTATAAATATAGCCTAGAATTATTATCTTAATTTATGGTTGAAAATGTTTATAAAATTTTAAAATATTATGCAAATTAATCTTATTTATTTATATTTTAAATAAGAGTAATTTACATAATGTTTTAAAATTTTATAAACATTTTCAAACATAAATTAAGATAATAATTCTAGGCTTTATTGATTATTATTTTTAAAAATAAATACAATGATCCCTAAAATATAATTGGACCCTTAAATTCAAATTTTGAATATATTTACAATCAAATTTGAGTTTAAAAATATTAAAATATAATATATTTAATGATAAAGTAACGAAAATAGTTGAATGGGTGGTGAGTTGTAAACAAATACCATTTAAAGGGTGGTTTTCTGTAATTTTGAATTTAAGGGGTGGTTAAGTGAAAACACCCATATTTAAAGGGTGGTTTTATGTAATTTTCCCTAAAAAATATGAAAATTTATATACCCTTTCATTTCAACTTCCGGGGTCAGTGCTTCGACCGTGCATTTGACGATATAATGGTCGCATGCATAGCAGAATACGAGACAAAATCAAACTTACAACTGTTTTCGATCCCAAAGGTCCCGATAGAAGAGAGAAAATACAATTAAAGAGGATTTGTAAAAAACTATCAAAAATCAAAATCAATTGAAAAAAGTGGAATAAAAATATCAATTTGTTTTTCAACGCATTTTAATGTATTGTGATTTCACAACAAATCCCCGGGTCCGGATGGAATTACGGCAGAATTTTATAAAAAAATATTGGAATATTGTGGGCATGTCTATCATTAGAGCTGTTAAGGGTTTCTTTCTGTCCAGAAAAAGGCTTAAACAAGTAAACCACACATTTATTTCTTTACTGCCCAAAAAGGACAACCCAACTTCCACAAGCCACTATCGGCCAATTAGTTTATGCTCCACAATTTACAAGGTCATCTCCAAAATCATTACCGAAAGAATAAAAGCAATCATCGGAAAATTAATCCACCCATTACAGGGTGCCTTTGTGTCAGACAGAGCCATTCAAGACAATGTTCTAATAGCTTACGAAATTTTCCACTCTTTCAGATCTCGTACGGGTCGGGAGGGGTGGCTGGCAATAAAACTCGATATGGAGAAAGCCTATGATAGGGTTGACTGGGCTTTCACCAAAAAAGTCCTAGAAAATTTTGGATTCCATCCAACCTTCATCTCGTGGGTTATGGAATGCGTTTCGACTGTATCTTTCTCTGTGCTAGTTAACAATAGTCCTACAGATTTATTCTCCCCCTCTCGGGGTATTCGCCAAGGTGACCCCCTTTCCTCTTTCTTGTTCATCCTCGGAGCTGAAATCCTCGCACGCAGTCTATCCATTGAATCGGCTCAAGAAAGGAATCAGATTGGGTTTACTTTCGGTAGGAACGACCCCCGAATTCCGTTCCTCTCTTTCGCTGACGACATTATTATCTTCTATGAAAAATATTGGCTGAACCAGATAACATCTGGGTTTCTTTTATCAGATATAAATATCTTCGTGCAACCAACATTCTTGAATACAAGAAAAGGGGGGGATCTTCTTGGCAATGGGGTAAATTGACTACTCTCATTGATAAATTTAAAACGGGTCTAATTTGGTCAGTGGGAAATGGGACTTCGGTCAAGTTTTGGACAAATAACTAGGTATCCACGTCCTCCCTCCAGTCAAGGTACGGCTGCCCGTTGGTAAACAATCCGGAGGAATCGGTGAGTGACTATATTATGGGTGGTAGGTGGTGGACGGAAAAACTTAATGAGGTGCTACCAAATCCATTAGTCAAGGAAATTTTAGATATTCCCCTGCCTGCCGCTCCTTTTGAAGACCGCTTATATTGGTGGCCTGACAGGGAGGGTTGGTTTACCACCTCAAGTGCATACAAACTTATAACAGGTCAGTCCTCCCAGATTCCAGACATTAACGCTTGGTTTTGGAATCTGGACATTCCACCAAAAGTTAAAAATTTCCTTTGGAAGATTTGCCAAGATGGACTCCCTACGGCCTCTCGGCTGGCTCAACGTGGAGTATCCGTTCCTTCCTTATGCTGTTTGTGCAATTGCGCAGTGGAAGACGATATTCACCTTCTACTGGAATGCCCATACACGACCTCTCTCTTTAACCTCCCACATCACATCAAATCAAGTATCTCTTGTATGATTGATCATTCAAGAGATATAAAACCGGTTATGTCCTACTTTGGCAATAACCTTGATAACACGTCTAAGGCAAAGTTGGCTTTCTCTTGGTGGACCACGTGGAACATTCGGAACCAACATGTATTCAGACATGTCCCCATTCCAAATAGAGACGCAACATTACGCCTAATCAAATCACATGATGTGAATTGGCCCAAGGCATCTCGATTTGAGCTTTGCCTTGATGTGGATTCCGTCCTCCAAACACACAATTCAAATAATAAACGGAAGAAAAATAAAAACACTACAATTAGTTGACGTAAACCCCCAAGAGGAACTTTTAAATTAAAATTTGATAGATCTACTATGACTAACAACGTCAGCACGGCGGGTATTATAATTCGTGATTGGGACGGTTGCCCAATCAACTTGGGTTACCAGAAACTTGGAAAACAAAGTCCTCTAAAAGCAGAGGCACTCGCCCTCAAGCTTGGTGTCCAACATGCATTACATTTACGCATAGATAAACTTTACATAGAGGGAGATTCCAGTATAATGATAAACCACCTCAACAAAAAATCTAAATGTCCCTGGGAGATCGAACTCATCTTGTCAGATATTCAACTCATGCTATCAACCTTTAAAGAGGTGTCCTTTTTTCATATACCCCGTATAGGCAACAGAGTGGCTGATAAGGTTGCACACCTTTGCCACTCTGTCTGGAGTGTTGATATTCACAACAACGCTGGTCTTCTAGACTTCATCCGAAAGGATGCCATCAGGTAGAGCCTCTCGTCCGAACTATTTCCTAATAAAAAAAAGTATTGTGATTTCACAAAAGAAAAAATTTGATAAATTTGGATGAATGAGTTGAGTCAATGGATGAACTCGGTAGGGTTTTCTTTAGCACTTGATCCGATTTATAAATATTTTTTTTAAATTAAAAAAAAAGGTTTGAGTACTATTTATCAATATTCATGTGGTCAACATACTCTTTTCATCTTATCAATAAACATTCTCTTTGAATCTTTTATACACATTTTGAAGGAACTAAAAATTATATATAATAATAGCTAGTGTTTTACAATTTAATAATTATTTCTAATACGTATACAATTGTAAAAAAATTAATAAAGAAATTACTCCCTTAATTCGATTAATAATACATACTGTTTATAATTCTTTTTTAGAATGATAAAAACTATATAAACTATCAAAATTTAAATAATTTTTAATGTAATGTTATACATATTACTAATAGGTATAAAATTCTAATTTAAAATTATTTTAAAAGTTGATTTTTTATATATTTTTATTATTCTATAAAACGTGTATAAATAGTAAATAATATATATATATATATATATATATATATATATATATATATATATATATATATATATATATATATATTGGACGAAGGGAGTAGTATTTCTCCTAATCTCACTTTGGGGTCATAAGGTCTAGACCAGAGTTGTTAAAATCCTAATCCAAATCTACCATTCAAATGATCCTATAATTCAAAAAATGGAAGAACGATCTGGATTTTAGTTAGAATTTTATTGCAGGTAGGATATTACGATACCAACATGATTTAGTGTTATTGAGTCTAGTCGGTCGGCGCAAGCTGGTTTACCTGGCGCGTGGCTCTTGTCGGTTGGGTCACGTGTCACCAAAGGTGGGTTACTCTCGTTTAAAAAAAAGGCAGGAGTTTAATATCTACGATTTCGATCCTATATATGATTTTTGTTATATCAGGAAAGAAATTCAATTGTCTAGATAAGTCAACAGAAATCGAGAGACCGGACAAGCCGGTAGATGGACTAACCATCATGTACAATCTGAAGCAAATTACAGAAGTAAATGATATAATGAAAATACATGAAACAAATGACATAAAGAAATTGCAAAAGAAACGTACAAGCCATCCTACATTGAAAGCTACAAGCTAGCAGAATAAACGAAACGAACGGCCAAAAGGAAGACGCACACAAAGAGCTCCGGGGATCGACACCTCTTATGGACTCCAACAGAGCCATTAGATGTCAATCGCAATTCCACGACATCTATGAGCATGACAAATCAACCACCGTTCACATGAAACCTGCAGCACAACCAAAACAGCAAAGCACCCCAACCCGTAAGCCCAAATCCTAGCTAGCCATACAATTGCCCATTCAAAGTTTCAAACCCTCAAAAACCCATCTCAAATAGACATGGCCACGGGTCCGACCCGTCGACCGGGAACCCGGGGGGTACGACCCTAACCCTGACCCGGGATTCCCACGGGTCGATGGGTTCGGGTCACCCACCGGGTCGGCGGGTTGGCGGGTCGGAGTCCCGGGTCGGCCACGTGGTGTTGAAGGGTTGACCCGGCGGGTTGACCCGCCGGGTCAAGGCCGGGTCGGGTTATTTTTTTGACGTTTTCGTGATGTTTTGTGAATTTGTGAAATAAGGTTTCGTGTTTAATGGTGTTCAACCCGAGCAACGGCTAGTTTTTTTTAAAAAAAAATAAACGTTCACGTGGGACCCACCTAACGACTAGTTTTTTAAATGCACAACCCGTGTGACCCGCCGAGTCACGGGTTCCATTTCCCTCAACCCTAACCCTGACCCTCAACCCGACCCAACCCTTCGACCCTTGGACCCGGACCCGGCGGGTCACGGGTCGACCCGCCCGACCCGTGACCCGTGGCCATGTCTAATCTCAAACCCTCATGGAAGATAACAAGATCATAATAGACTACCACAAGGATAAGCCAAAATAGAGACGGATAAGAGGGAATTGAGAAGAAAGAATGAACAACAGTAAACAGGCAAAGAGGTAGGAGAGCAGTTGGAAAACGAACCATAAGACCGAGTTGAAAGATGATGGATGGCGGGGATAAAGGCGTATATGCAAGCGAATGTGAGCCAAGTGGCCGACGGAGGCATGGCTAGGTAGGCGGCGAACCAAGGCGGACAGCGGCGGCGAACCCATGAAGACGGAGGCGGCAGCCGGAAGGCATCACCACCTCCAACCGAAGGAACATGCCATGGCGGTGGCCCAAGCAGGCAGCGGCGATGGCGGGACCAAACGAAGGGTGGCAAGTCGGAGTTGAGTCAAGGCGGCCGGTGGAGCTCACACATCATTTAATACACTGGGCAACAGCGAGGACGTGGTTGATGGTAACTGGAGGTTGGCTCCGGTGTGCCTGGCGAAGGCCGACATTGGTGCAAGCGGGAGATGAAGGTGATGGAGCTTGGCGGCGGCAGCAGCTAGGTTTCGCTCAAAGAGAGCGTTTCAACCTAGCTAGCGCCTTAGTTGCGACCTATGTTACAATTTCTATATATTATTCTTACGATCTTATAAAACGTCTATTATAAAAATTTATAATATTTTTTATTTAAATATAAGAATTTAAAGTAGTCTATATATATTTAGTTTATTGGATAAATCTTATAGCTTTATAAGAATTTTTAAGTGATATAAAATTATATTTGACTTGTATATATATTACATTTATATTTTTTTTTACATTTCATTAATGCGTTAACTTACAATTACACGATTCGGGTCGTGGCCCCTCCGATCTAATCCAAAATCCTCATCCTTATACAAATCTTATATTTTTGAAAAATCTTATTTAGGTGATATGATGTTTCAATTTTGTATCACTTAAACTGAAAACCTAATAACAAAATTGTGATTTGCGACAATTAAAGTCAAAACATTAATTATTAATTAGTTGGTCTAACTTATATCTTAGGGAGATTTATGGATATAGGTTAAACATATTTAATTAAGAATAAAAATCTTAAATAGTACTCCCTCCGTTCGGCAAAACATGTCACTTTACTATTCACGCACGTTTTTTTCGGGGATAAAAACTATATAAAATATCTAGTTTTTTAATAATTTTTTTAAACAATTTCGTATTTATTATTAATAAGTACAAACTTGTTAAAAAAATTTATAAAAAATAAATATTTTATATAGTTTTTATCATTCTAAAAAAGTGTACGTGAATAGTAAACGACATGTTTTGCCGAACGGAGGGAGTAATAGATAAATCCTATAAAAATATTTTAAAATTGATTAGCTAGTTGAATCTAGTAGAATATTTTTTAAATTGATATGTTTAACATCTGCTCACAAAATATTTATAACAAAATATTATCAAAATATAATTAAGTAAGATATGGTAATAACTTATTAATTGATGTAATATTGGATAGAGTATTTGATTTAAAAAGATATGTTTTCTAACTAATTAAGATATAAAGTAAAATATTTATAAGAATAAGTGGACCATATATTAATTGAGATGGAAAAATTATATTGGTTTATTAATTGATGTGGCTAAAAAAGATAACACCATATTAATACAGAATATGACACGTATGCGAATTGCTCTAGAGTATGATATGTTTGCGAATTGCACCAGAACCCATTTCAGACATCTGTTTTAGTGTATATATATATATATGTGTTTTTTACGATAATAAAAACTATATAAAATATAACTTTTCATTTTTTTAAAAATTAATTTCTTACTTATAAAATTATTTTAAAATTAATATTTTATATAGTTTTTTTATAATCTATATTTTAAAAATATAGCGAAGATCTTACCAATAGAGATTAAAAAATCAAATTGCCAAAGATTACCAATCCATGGTTTCAATTCAAAGTTCAAGCTCTAAAATACGCTTGCCTTTTTTTAAACTTGAATGCAATGTATTACTCCCCTATCCAAAATAAATGTGCAATGTATTACTCCCTATCCAAAATAAACGTGGTTTGATTTTTTTATACGTATTTTAAGAAGTTAAAAACTATATAAAATATCAATTTTTTTAAATTATTTTTTTACAACTTAATATTTGTTGTTAATAAGTATTAAATTGTAAAAAAAAATAATAAAAAAGTTAATATATTATATAGTTTTTAGCTCCTTAAATAAGTATTAAAAAGTCAAATGACATGTATTTTGAATCTGAGGTAGTATGAAAAAACGTTTAGCGGTGATGGGGTTTAGAGTTTAGACGAGTTTATGGACGGGTTGTTTGGCGGGATCTAAGCGGCGTTTCTCAGAACATTGCTTAAATGACAACTCCAATTTCCCATTTTCGGTTCCAAATTTCCGATGAATTCGTCCTTGGACTGCAGCTGCCATGGCCGTGCTACTAGCGCCGGTGCTTGAGGCTTTGTCATAAAGAAATAGGCACCCTGCAAATTCACCATCCTTCGCCATATACAACTGCAATGTGTTTCACCACAGCTCGACGTTTGATCCGATTCGCAGCTAATTGTGCCACTACAGTGTCGTTCTCATCATCTGCGCACCAAGACGTCTACTCCATAAACACAAAGATTACATCTTGTTTTAATCGTGGCAATGTCAGCTATGCCCGGAAACTGTTCGACGAAATGCCTCAACGAAATGTAGTGACTTATAACTGTATGGTTTCTGGGTTTGCTAGAAACCGCATGATTTCGGAAGCCCGTAAGCTGTTCGACGCTATTCCTGAGAGAAATCTCGTGTCGTGGACAGCAATGGTGAGTGGGTATATCGGGTGTGGCGAGTTGGAAGAGGCGAGGAAGTTGTTTGATCGAATTCCTAGGAGGATCAAGAACGCTGTTTGCTGGGATGTGATGTTAAATGGGTATATAAGAAATGCGAGAATAGAAGAGGCTAGGGAGTTGTTTGATCAAGCCCCCGAGAGAAGCATTGGGCTTTATAATAGAATGCTGAGTGGTTACGTCGAAATGGGGATGATTGAGGAGGCTCATGAGCTGTTTTCGATTATGCCAAGGCGAGATGTTGTGTCATGGACAAGCATGATTGCGTGCTTTTCGAGAGCTGGGTTTATGGAGAGAGCCGCGAGGATGTTTGATGACATCCCCTTTGAGAAGGATGTGAAGGTATGGACTACGGTTATCCGGGGCTATATGCAAAATGGTATGGTAGAAGAGGCTTGCAGGCTATTCGGGTCAATGCCTGTGCGAGATGCTGTTGCGTGGAACTGCATGGTTTCAGGCTTTGTTCAAAATGGAAGACTGAAGGAGGCTATCGATTTCTACAGAAAAATGCCAGCAAGGAATGTGGTTGCATCAAATTCGCTGTTGTATGGGCTCGTCCAAAGCGGAAAGATGGTTGAGGCCTGGGATTTCTTTAGAAATGACATGCTTCACAAGGATGCAACATCATGGAATACCCTAATTTCTGGCTACCGAACCGAGGATGCTATGAATTTGTATATTCAGATGCTGAAGGATGGATGTAGGCCTGATCAAGCAACGTACACCACTGTGATCCCGATATGCAGTGCTCTTGCTTTGCACAACTGGGGCAGAGCTCTCCACGCATCGGTGATCAAGAGTGGTTATCTGCAGAATACGATGGTCAGAAGTTCATTGATGTCTATGTACTCGAAGTGTGGTCTAATAGCCGATGCCACCACTCTATTTGAGGGCATGGGGGAACGAGATGCAGTGGCGTGGAACACCATGATTTTAGCCCAAGCGCACCACGGATCTGCAGAGACAGCTATGGGACTATTCGCCTCCATGATTGAAGCCAAATGTGAGCCGAACGATGTCACATTTTTGGCCATCCTTACTATGTGTGCACACTCGGGTCTACTTGAGGATGGTAAAAGGTACTTTAGATCAATGCAACAGGATTGGAACATTGCTCCTCGGCCTGAGCATTTGGCTTGCATGGTGGATCTGGTAAGTAGATCGGGTTTGTTGAATGAAGCATACGAACTGGTTAAAGGGCTACCTATGAATCTCCCTGCTTATATATTGGAAGCATTGTTGAGCTGTTGTAAGCGGTATGGAAACCTTGAGCTTGGAGAGCTTGTCGCACGCAAGGTACTGGATAGCAATCCTTCTAATGTTGATATGTACATCTTGTTATCGAATATTTATGCTGCCAAAGGGCTATGGAGAGAGGCTGCAGATGTGAGAGACTTGATTAAGCGTCGTGATTTCAGGAAGGAATTAGGCTGCAGTTGGATTGAATTGGGCAGTTCGATCAATAGAGAGGCTGAGAAGATCTCTGCCACGGTTGAGGAGACAGATTGACATATATCATTGGAAGGGAATCTGAAAAGAATGAGAGGGATATTATGATCATGATGATTGATGGATGAGGGATCGAGTTTAGAAGCATCAGATTCAATACTTAGTTTACATATCAGATTGCTTGACCTGGCAAAGGTTTTGACTCAAAGGGGGGTGTCAGGGGATTTTTATTTCAATGAGAATATCAGAATATCATTGGAAGGGACTCCTTCAGATTAAGAGGGGATATTATGATCATGATGATTGATGGATAAGGAATCAAGTTAGAAGCATCAGACTCAATACTTCTGGATAACCTCCAAGACAAGTACCGTGGCATTTTACGCAGAACATGTGGAATTGGAAGGGACAACTGTCAGTTTACTGCACATTCAAGTAAGTGATCCGACTCTGTTGGACAAGTTTTAGGTTTCAAATAGTAGGCATACTTGAATATTTATGGATTATCATTTGACAACCTTATATATCATTCCTCCATTTTACAACTCACACTATCATGATTGTACCAAAATAATGCTCACTGAGTTATTAGAAGAATGTAGTTATTCATGATCTTTGGTTAAACAATAAGATTGTGATCAAAAGAGTCGATATATGGATTCAACAACTTCTGTTCAGATGAAGCAATTGAATATGGCATTGCTGACATGATAGTTGATCTACTGTGTAATGAATTTAACAATGTGTTCATTAAATCTTCTAACACTGATTATTGTCTATTGTAATATAATTGCATTATCCCAATATATAGAGATGATTAAATGCTTCATCTTTCTGTTTAGGGCTCTCTATTTTTCCGATTTGCTTGTTTGTGTTAACTTGAAGACTATTTCTATCCGAAACAAATACAGAACTAGATAAAAGGACAAAATGAACGAGTCAACTAAAGAGTAATAATGATGGTTATAACTCCATTGTTTTATTGATTTAGAACTGTGGTACTTCGCCCTTTTCTCAACATGGAAGAGAAAAGAGCAATATTACATAACTGATATAACTATATCTTCGACCTAGGTGGCGTAGGCCCTATGGAGTAGCACCATCATAAGAACCAGGATTGCTGGGATTATCAGGAGAAGCGGGAGACCCGGGGGGCCAACGGGCCCGGGGTTCATCAATGGCGGCACAAATACTATAATCACCGCAATCAAGAAGATGAGCATGATCGATGGCATGCCGAGACTGAACTCATTCTCCATTTGTGTCTGTTGCTGGTATGTTGTGTGGTCTTCTAAAGTGTCGTCCTGGTTCGATTTGATGCTGCTTATAGAATCTGGGCTCTGCAAGGGATTGGTGAAACTGCACTAAGAAAATTTATAGGCGTTATTTTGGCGGTTGGACTAAGCGGTTGGGAAGTTGGCGGTAGTGAAAGGGGTGGTTATCTTTTGAAAAGCGGTTATAATTTTGGCGCCCTTTCAGCGTGGAGAGCGCGGTTAATTGTTTTCCATTACAGCCCAAGGGGATGCATTGGACTGTAATGGGCCTGTCCCATTAATAAATTGGCCCATCTTTTGATATGAATCATTGAACCGCTAGTGATGCTGTGATGGGCGGATTAGATGATTGTGGAAAGAACCAGTTACTATACATGATGATTGATGGATGTTCGCAGGATAGGTAAGAATGTAAGATTGCTGGAATCGGACTGAAATTAGGAATTGAGTCAGATTCAGGTCAACTCATTATGGAGTTTAGATGATATTTTGGGCGAAAAAGTTAAATACACTACTAATTTTTACTTTATACACCGCAAATATTCACAACTTGTTACAAGTTGCAGAATATCTTGTTAGAGGTCTAAAAAATTAGAAGGAAAAAAAAAGAAAATTGAATATGGAAACTCTATGCCTATTTAAAAAAAAGACAAAGAAAGAAAGAAAGAAAGAAATAACGAAAGAAAGAAAGAAGAGGTGCTCAACATGCATGGGCAAACTGTGCAACTTCTTGTGGGTGGTATTTTTTTTTAATATGGGTGAGAATATTAAACTCTGTTTTTATTGAATTTTTAGCACATCTGATAATAGTTTAGCAACTTGTTGCATAATTAATCCATAATAAATTACGAATTTTAACAGTGTATCAAGTAAAAATTAGTGATGTATTTATTCGCTTCTATTTAGGGTTTGACTCATTATCAAGTCTTGTCATATCTGTTCTGATTAATATTGGGTTAGGTTATTTAGATGCGGTCATACTTGGGCAGGGTTAACAACCGATGTTATTTCAAGTATCAGTTCAAACTTGTTTTATATTTGGTTTGGGTTGCTTTGGGTGTGTGTCGTTTTGGTTATTAGGTCAACTTAGATTGAGTTGACTTTTTAGTAATGTGATTCGATAAAAGTTTGGGTGCAGTGCAGATTAAGTCGAGTTAGATTTTGCCAGTTTTGTTATGGGTATAATGACATGTAATGTTTAAGGGCTAACCTATTACTCTGTAATACCATATTCGTTAAGTAAAACATTGTGAGATTAGTAAAGTATTAGTTGTTGTTTTCGATACAATTGAAAAAAAAGTAGAGTAATAAATAAGGGTATAAATGTAAAATGATATATTTATTAGTTTCCTTACAAAGTGATAAAATGACATGTTTTATTTAACAGTACTCTCTCCGTCTCAAAATTTAAGTCGTTTTAGATTAATTTAGTTGTATCAAAATATATGTCATTTTAGGTTTTCTAGGTAGAGGATAATAATTTGTATTGATTTGTGTGTTGTTGACCTTTTTAAACATTTTGATTTGTTAAAAAATGTAGTGGATACTAAAAAAATAAAATTTTTGAAAAAAAATCGTGGAATGATGATGTTGATTGATGGGTGATTGTTTTATTACTCCGTAAAACTGGTATACATTCCTAAAATGACTTAAATTTTGAGATGGATGGAGTATTTTTTTTTTTCATATAGTCAAGTTGTATGAATTATTTAATGTAATTTTTTTTCCACCTGACTGTTCTGTCAGTATTATTTTTAGCAAATAGTCAAGTTGTATGAATTATTTATTCTATTTCATACATAAAATCATACCGGTGGGGGTCTCTTTTGTGCTTCTTTATTCCTGTCTTTCTAACCCCTCTCAAGTGGAAGGGTATGTTCTCCAATTCCAAATTAGGGTTTACAAGGTGGCCATTGCCAAGTTTATTTCCACGTTATTTTTATCCTTTGTTAATACACTCATCTTTTAATATAGGAAAAATGACTAAAAATAATACTGTATGAACTATTGACGGTGAACCAAAAATAATGCGAACTTTCAAAACTACTAATTCGTGTACAAACTATATTCTATTAAACCAATATTGATACGATGTCTAGAATTTGGAAACTCAAAATTAATTTATAAAATTAACAACAAATTTCGGTACAAAATTGTAAAATTTTGATGGAAGGTCATCATCTCTACGTTCTCAATGGAAATCAGTTCATCGTGTTCTTCAATGGAGATTGATCTCGCCAGAGTTCGGGTTGGATGGGTGGCGCCGGCCTTGTCACCGTGCCCTTTCCGGATAAATTGGAGGCAGCGGTGCCATCGCCTAGGGCTGTCGGCGGTGAGTCGCAGGGAGAAGTGGCGGCATCTCCTTCTTCTCTGACTTTGATTCCGATCTAGGCATGGAGACGAACGAATCGAGGCTAGATCTGCTTGATTTTGGATGTGGTTATGATCCCAAATGCCTCCATTGTTATTCTTTGAAGGATCTGATACAGATTTTTGGGTTGTTCTTCTTGAACAAAAACCCTAGATCTGGAAATTGGGGCATTTGTTGCTCAAATTGAACACAGAGATTTAAGAATACGGGGAAAGGATCCCGGAATCTGCAAATCTCCCATCTTGATTTTTACTTTTCGATCGATTTCAAAATGGATTTTGCGATTTGGCTTTTTTTTTTTTACGTTCTTACTCTTGTTCGCCGTCTGCTACTCGTCGGAGGCTAGATCTGCTGGAGGCGTCATTCGTCGCCTGCTCCTCGTCGGAGCACATGGAGGCGGAACGGTGAGTCCCAGTGGGAGGATGAACTTGATTTCTGCTCCTCGCCGCCGCCAATATCTTCGTACTGATAGGGATGACAATGGGTCGGGTGATGGGTGGATGATCTACTTCCGTCACCCGACCCACCTCCCAAAACCCTTCACCCTACCCAATCCATCACCCACCAAATATTTCACCCACTCCGTCCACCCATCACCCACCGGGTGATCGAGTGGATCGGGTGATAATTCGGGTGAAATACAAGACATTAAATTTATCAAAAAAAATTATTGAAAAACATACGTCGAACACATCGACGAATAAACGTTAATTAGGAGCTCATTGCATTCACATTTCCATTTTAATTAGGAGTCAATTGCATTGCATAACTTACTTTATGACAAGATATTTTCATTTTAATCGTTTGATATGTATCTTGAATTAGGGTTTAGGGGTATATTAATAATTTTACATATAAAATATAGTTATATAATACAAGTCGGGTGACGGGTCGGGTGACGGATGGGGAATGTCTTCACCCGAATCCGACCCGACCCATCACACGTTCACCCATCACCCACTTAATATCCGCTTTATTTCGGATTTTCACCCACTTCTTTGGGTCGGATGAGACGGATATCCATCGGGTGCGGGTGAAATTGCCATCCCTACGTACTGATTTGTCTGCCCAGATTCATTGAGAACAGGAGAGAGAGAGTATGGACTTATCAAAATTTCACAAATTTGTACCCAAATTCATTGTTAATTATATTTTAAGTCCAAATTAGTTTTGAGTTTCCGAAATTTAGACAGCGTATCAATATTGGTTTAAAAGAGTATAGTTTGTATACAAATTGGTGATTTTAAAAGTTTGTATTATTTTTGGTTTACCGTCGATAGTTCGTATTATTTTTAGTCATTTTTCTTTTAATATATGGTTATTTCCAAGCTTTCTTATAGGCTCGTGGAGAAACCGAGAAAGTGAATTCATATAGGGCCAATATATGGGCCTTTAGGCCCATTGGAACATGTAAGGCCTCACAAGGATTAATTTAATAAAGTTGATCTTTAGAAATGATCTACAAACCTACCAATTTACCTTCAAGCAAACTATCACCCATTCAGACTTGAAAAACTAAAGGGTGTTTCGCCCTCGCCAGTTTTGGTTCTTCTACAACTTAGGTACGCTGGCGAGACTTGAGTTGTCCCTATCGCGAACCAAAAATACCACCCAAATAATTTTATTTTTCATGATTACTGAACTGTTGTTTTCTTCTTATAATTGAGATTCCATTTCTGAGCTTCCTTGAGGTATTGTATTGTTGTCTAATGTCTATATATGCATGAGTTCATTCTATCAACATGCGTACGGATCGCATGCCACTACAGTATCAGTGTTGGGTAAACGGAGACTTATTTTTACTTCTTCTTCTTCTTTTTTTTTTCATATACAGGTTTTACTTTAAATAATTACTCCATCCGTTAATTAAAACTTGACGTTTTACTACTCACGTACGTTTTTTGAGGTGTTAAAAACTATATAAAATATTAACTTTTTTAATATATTTTTTTCATAATTTCATACTTGTTACTATTAAATATGAATTTATAAAACCAAATTTTAAAAAAAGTTAATATTTTATATAGTTTTTATCATTCTAAAAAAGCGTACATGAATAGTAAACGACAAGTTTTAATTAACAGAGAGAGTATTATTTTTCATTACAAAGAGGCCTCGCCATACTCTCAAGCTAGGTTATTCGTTGAATGTTACATACAGTATATACCCGTATACAATACCGGTGCATGTAAAGAATTCAACTAAGTCGGCACCTATGTGTCAGGATCGATTTTAATGGTATGGATGAGATCAGATTCTGTTGGATCATCGTTTAAGAACATCCTTATAGATTAAAAGTTAGCACATGTAGATCCGAATCAACGAGAAGTTCCTAAGCTGATACCGAGTGCAGAATACATGCAATCTTATCTTTTGTCAAGTTGATCTTCTGGAAGACCCACCCATCAAAGTGTTGGAGAAGAAACAAGGAGTTAGAGATCAACATCTCGATTTTTCACGGACACGCTAAACTCAACGTAGGTGGTTGATGCCGATCAGGTTGTCACCCTCAATCGTGATGTTGGAAAATCTCATTGCTTTTATCTTAACAATACTCCCTCCGTTTCATAATAAGTGTCGTTTGTCTTTTAGTTCACGCTTTTTAAGGAGGTAAAAACTCTATAAAATATTATTTTTTGAATCAATTTTTTTAATAATTCCATACTTATTAGTAATAAGTACTCCCTCCGTTCAGCAAAACATGTCACTTTACTATTCACGCATACTTTTTTAGGGGATAAAAACTATATAAAATATCTAGTTTTTTAATATTTTTTTAACAATTTCGTAGTTATTATTAATAAGTACTCACTTGTTAAAAAAATTTATAAAAAAATAAATATTTTATATAGTTTTTATCATTCTAAAAAAGCGTGTGTAAATAGTAAACGATATGTTTTGCCAAACGGAGGGAGTATCAATTTATAAAAAAAATTTGATTAAAAAAATAATATTTTATAGAGTTTTTATTTCATTAAAAAGCGTGTATAAAAGTCAAACGACACTTATTTTAAAACGGAGAGAGTACCTTTTTTTAGGGCTAGTGCTTCTGCGACAAGGACGAACTTTAAGGCCACACTAGACACCGCCACACATGACAGTCGATGTAAGGACCAAGTATGAAATTATTAGATGATGATGTAGATTGAATTAGAGAAAGCCAGCAATCGAGGGAATGAACACAGAAGGAGAGAAGGATCTTATGAGAACTAAAATGGATTTTTTTTAATGTGTGTCAATAACACATTAACCGACTTAAAAATAGAAAATTCCCTCTAAAAAATGATTCTTTCTAGTTTCAATGCATTAGTTTATAAGATTAATGCATTAAAACATGATATTTTTTTCCTTTCTTCGGTGTAAGACACACATTAAAAAAAACTAAAATAACATTGTCATAAAGTGTGATTTTTTTGTTGGTGTTGAATAAAGTGTGATTATTACATAGCTAATCATCCTATTTATAGGCCAAGAGTGTTCCCTCTAACACGACTAACTTGTGCTGTCTAACATATCATTAACGTTCGGAGAGTTTCTTGATGCCAAGTGGGCTAGGAACACAGGGCTTGCGAAGCTCTGGATGCATTAGCAGCTGAGTTAGAGATTTGGAACAAGGAAGTTTTGGAAACATTCATAGGAGGAAAAGGAGACTTGAAGGCAGAATCTCAGGAGTGCGATTCAAACTGACGGAAAGGGTTACTAATCATCTTGTGAGACTTGAGAAGCAGCTGAGTAATGAACTCGAGGAAGTCTTGCAACAAGAACAATATTTGTGGTTTCAGAAATCAAGAGCAAGTTTCCTTCTAGAGGGAGATCGGAATACTCGTTATTACCATTTGTCCACTATAGTGCGGCGTCGGCTAACAAAATCCAAGCGCTCTAGGATGAGAGGGGAGTGTGGATTGATGAGCCCCGATCGGTCAAGCAGCTGGTGGTGAGTTTCTTTGAAAAATTATACACAGCTGAGAGAGCAAGGGAACAATGGAGCCCAGCCGTGAGCAGCCACACATTTTCGGCTCTCTCGGATAGTGCTCTTCCAGGGCTGTCGACGCCATTCTCGGCTGCGAAAGTCTGGCCAATAGTGAAAAAGATGGGATCCTACAAGGCTCCGGGACCCGATGTGTTTCCGGCGTTGTTTTATCAGAATAATTGGGGTACTGTCGACGCCCAAGTGTGTGAAACAGTTCTGAAATTGATCAATGAAGGACACTGCACGAGTACGATGGGGGATGCACTTATTGTCCTGATCCCGAAAAACTCGAACCCAACGTCTCTGAAACAGCTTCGGCCGATCTCACTCTTGAATGTGATTTTCAAAGTAGCAACCAAAATGGTGGTACAAAGGATGAAACCGATTCTCACTTTATTAGTGTCTCCGGTCCAATCAAGCTTTATACCGGGGAGACAAATTATTGACAACATCGTGGTGGTCCGGGAAGTCTTGCACTCGATGACCGACAGAAGAAGGAGGAAGTGGATGATCGTGAAGGTGGATCTTGAGAAGGCGTATGATCAAATTGATTGGGCCTTTCTCCAACATATACTAGAGCAAGCTCAACTACCGCCGAGGCTCGTGGAATTCATTATGCGGTGCCAAACGATGGGTGCAACAAGCATACTTTGGAACGGAGAGAGGGCTGGATCATTCAGACCAACGAGAGGGATAAGGCAGGGGGACCCGCTCTCGCCTTATCTCTTCGTGCTCTGTATGGAGTACCTCTCACTTGTCATCCAGGATGCAGTTGCGGAGGGACGATGGAAGTCGATGATGGTAGAAGGAGTGCGCCTATCCCACCTATTTTTTGCAGATGACCTGGTATTGCTTAGAGAGGCAACGGTTGAGTAAGGGAGTCGAGTGAAAAAGTGAGCTTTGAGAAGAGCTCGATCTTTTTCTCTCGGAATGTCATGGCCGGTATCAAGGAGGGAATGAGCAGAGAACTTGCTATGCCGATCACTTTGGAATTCGGTAATTATCTTGGTGTACCCACTGGTGAAAAGGTGAAAACAGGTTAACTATTGAAAGATAATCATATTTGTTAGAAAAATTCATAAAGCGGCTGAATGGATGGAAGCAAAGATCATTGTCCTTTGCAGGGAGGATTACCTTGGCGAAATCAGTGTTGACAAGCCTTCCACTCTAGCTACACGATACAATCATCTCTCCTCTCGCGTCGAGTTTGTGACGATATTGATAAGGAGGTTCAGAAGTTTATATGGGGCTCGACCACGGAGAGTCGACGTATATTGCTACTTAGGAAGGAGTTTCTCTACTCACCGATGGAGGAAGGGGGCTTGGGAATTAGGCCGATGAGGGCGACTAACCAAGCAACCCTCGCGAAACTTGGGTGGCGATTGATACAAAGCCCAACCTCTCTGTGGAGCAGGGTCATCAGGGGCCAATATTGTGGGGGAAGGATCGATGTAGACATGTTTGGAAGTTACCCAAGAGGCTCACAAGTCTGGAAGGGAATTACCCAGGGAGCAAATATCCTTACGCCGGGGCTGCGGGTTGACGTTGGCAATGGTCGACGCACTCTATTTTGGATGTAGGATTCAACTCTGATGGATGCGACGAAGAGGGATATCGCGGATAGCGAGATCGGGAAGACGGTTGAGGAATGTGGAGCAATGGGGACTGGAAGTGGGAGGACATTAACCCTTACCTACCGGAAGCTATAAGACAGAATCTTCAAGCTATACAAGTTACCCTGGGAGAGGAGACGCCTGACCGGTTCTTCTGGGCACACACACCCTCACGTAAGTTCTCCATGGGCTCGACAATGTTGAAGGCTAGAGAGGACCATGGGCTTCCCAAATCATCGGTTTGGAAGCACATATGGCGTGCACCAGCTCAGCAGAGAGTGCACACGTTCACCTTTCTGGAAGCCCATAATACAATGTTATGCAATGCGAATCGAGTGCGGCGCCACCTCTCTCAATTCTCATCATGCCCGAGATGCGGATTGGAAGAGACGGGGCTACACTTGTTGAGAGCATGTGAAACTATAAGGCAATTGTGGGGGCTGCTGAGAAATCACAATCTACCACCGAGTTTCTTCGAGAGCGTGGATATTAGTGAATGGATACTTTGAAATATTCAAAAGGAAGACAGATGGACATCAATTTTTGTCACCACCCTTTGGCTCATATGGAAGACTAGGAATGAGCTAGTGTTCCAAGGTGTCGATCGGGTGCGAGGGATGGTGGACAGAACATGGCAGCAAGTGTCACACTATAAAAGGGCAGCAAAGAAGGAGCGGAGATTGGTGACGGCGAGTGAAAGGCGAGAGGAGACACCCATAGTTTGGGAGCCACCGAAGCCGGGGGGGATGAAGATCAATACCGACAGGGCCTCGAAGGGGGTGTTTAGCTTATGAAAAATCTAATTTAACATATATTTAACACATTTAATCTATTAGCTCTAACTACTTTGTATATCAGCTTCAATTCCCCATCAACGAGTTACCAGACAGACCCTTAAACTAATGTGTAAGATTCCATCCTTTCCAATTTTTATCCTTTTTATTTTCAATAAGAGAAAATAGACATATATACCAAACTCCTATATTCAACACACACAACCGCAGTTTATCAGCCACTTTATTGATGAAGAAGCTAATTACATATTTAAATTATCTTAGCTAGGATGCCATCGATCTCACTCTAAATGATGAATACAAAGACAAATAATATATATAGCCACACATTTATCATGATATATCTCAATATAGTTTGAATATAATATAATATAGAAACCCTTCTGGAAAGCATATACACATCCATGTCCCATAAGGTTACACAAAGTGTTGCAGAGGATTTCTACTCCATCCATGGTTGGACTATGCATAGAGAAAGCTGGACCTACTAGTTGTCCACCATTTCCTAAATATGACTCAAATCGAAGGAGGTTAAATATGGCATCGTAAATACTAAACCTGTTTGTTTTTTTTATAAGAAAAAATAATAGTTAACCATACTAATTTTGTCCATTTTTAAATTAAAATCCATTGATTAATATTATAATTTTTATATCCTTTCCTCATTTTCCATAAAAAAATTATTTTCTTTTCCCTTATTATATTACCTAATTTTAACATAGGGTAACCATATCCTCTAGGATTTACTTTTTTTGACGCCGAAGAAACCCATCGTTTTGTAGCAAATTCTGGGCGTGTGACCCAACCGGCAAAAGCTAAGCACTAGGTAAATCGGTTTGCACCGACCGGCTCGACCCACTGGTAGGGAGCAAGGCAAACCTTGAATTTTCACCCAATGAAAGGGGCGGTGGTAGAGATTGTACTCGGGACCTCCTAACTCCTCTTTGCTCCACACCATTAGACCACCCCGTCAAGGGTCCATATCTATCCTCTAGGATGCTCTAACTATTTCTCTCTCTTCTTCTCTAGACTCAAAAAAAGTGATGATCAAACGAATTTTACACGAAATTTTATTCATTTTCCTTATTCTCCGCTACTCAGACAAACAAGCTAGGACTAATTAGTCAATTGATCCATATTGTACATCGGTTATTATGATGTGTATAAAAATGTCAGACTATATGCGAAGCAAGTCAATCCACTAGGATATGGAAAGAATTAGAGTTGGACATTGGCCTTGCTACTATAACCTTTCCGACCACGATTTTGAATTCGAAGAGAGATTAATTTCAAGAACATATCTATTCATTCTATCAATAACCGAGTCAAATAGATCTAGTGTACCATAAGAAAATTTTCTTTTCTATTGATTCCTACAGATTGGATAGAAAACAATGCTAATCGATATTCAACTCCAGACATACTATCAATTCTTAAATTCCTAAAAATAATTCCTAAAATGGCTTAAACCTGAAACAATCAAATCAAAATTCAATCCAACTGAATATATTGTTACATTATCGATATGAGGTGATCCGATCTAAAAAATATATTCAAAATGGCTTAAACCTGAGTGATTAGGACGGATTTGGATTATTCTATTAAATTTGAAAAGGTTGTGGCGTGGTATATGCCGAACCCACTGCCTTAGAAGCGAATTCGCCCCGACCGTAGGTGCAAGTCGGTGAATGGCTTCGCCCCCCAAGGTTACACAACATACCCTCGTAATCGTGCACTCGAAAACAAAGGTTTGGAATCACTCAGAATACTCAGAACGAATATAGAAGAAGAGAGAAAGGGTTTTCTGTGTTTTGCAGAAGAAGGAGACGTCAGTTTAAAAAGAAAAGAAAACGCTCCTCAATTAAATGTGCAGACTGAAATTTCAGAACGGTTACAACAAAAAGATAGAGACGAGAAGTTAAATCGGGAAAAAAAAGGATAAGTTACAGAAATCTTATCAGTTATTTTGTAACTTATCTGACCCAAATTAATAAAACGTCACCCAAAAATGGACCCCACCACACCGCTCACGAACACAGACCAGCGGCGGTGGTGGTGCGCGCGTGTGAGTCTCCTATTCCATCTCTCAAACCATGGATTGAAAAAGAGCCCTTATAAATCATCTCTTCATGTCCCAATAAATCAATGTGGGACTTTTAAAACCTTTCAACTTCCACATACCTCTTTCAAGCATTTCCTCCAACAATCTCTAGAGGTAAATATATCTCACACTGAATATAAAAAATTATACGGAGTAATATAAAAGGAAGGTTGAATGCATACATCTAGACCCATAGACATTATCGGATAGGGTTTTTTTAGAGCTGACAAAACCCGATCCGAACCCGAAAATCCGACCCGATCGACCCGAAACCGATTTTTCTGAACACCGATCGAACCCGTCCATTTTGGACCCGAAATCCGAATGAACCAAACTCGATTCAACCGAAACCCATTAAGACCCGAACCCGTTAAAACCGAAACCCGAAATAACCCGAACTTTAAGATATATTCTAGTAAATTTTTTAAAATGAATATTGAAATAATGAAAACTTGAGACAATCAAAACCCGAAATAACTGAAACCGAGACAACTGAAACCCAATACAACCGAAACCCGATATAATCGAAACCCGAACCCGACCCAACTGAATGACCAAATTATTAGACATTACCCGACACCCGAATAACCCGAAATCCGACTAACCAAACCCGAACCCGACCCAACTCGCCCGATTACCACCTCTAAGTTTTTTCCTTCCTGTATTTTTTCCTAATAAAAAAGGAAAGAAAGAAAGATAGGTAAGTAAAAATTAATAAGGGAGGATGCATGAAATACTCAAATACTTAAGTTTTGAGATATAAGGTTAAATACAAACTTAATAAAGATTAGAAAAGGCAGGACCCGCTATGACGTAAGAAAACTAGGCCAATCAACATCGGTAAACAAAAAGAGTTATTTTCCATACTCTTGTTCCATTCACTGCCCCTTTCCTTGTTTTGCTTGGTTGTGTTTATAGAACTGGACCACTAGTTTTTATACCAGTATTAATTTGAGTTATTTGAAAACACCTCTTCATATATCTTTGAGGAAATGGTGTCTAGTTGTTGAGAGAATGAAGAATGTGAAGATATAAAAAAAGTCTCACATTGATAATATGAAGAAACAAGTCTTAGTAAATAACCTAGTGAGCTACTTCTTCTAACGCTAATTGGTTTTAAGATAGAACCCCGCTCGGCTTATGTGCTGGGCTATTAGCGGATGGGTGTACGTGTGCACACGACCCCCGATCCCGAGTCCCAACGGACTTCAGTACTACCTTTAGACCTCTCAAATCCAACTGTAAGTGGGATGTACATCGAGCCTAGAGGTGGCAATCAGGCGGGGCGGGTTGAGTTCGGGTTCGGTTATTCGGGTTTCGGGTAATGTTTAATAAGGATGTACATCGAGCCTAGAGGTGGCAATCAGGCGGGGTGGGTTGAGTTCGGGTTTGGTTATTCGGGGTTCGGGTAATGTTTAATAATTTGATCATTCGGTTGGGTTGGGTTCTTGTTTCGGTTATTTTGGTTTCGGTTGTCTCGGGTTTAAGTTATTTCGGATTTGGATTGTCTCAGGTTTTCATTATTTTAATATTCATTTTTAAAAAATTTACTAGAATGTATCTTAAAGTTCGGGTTTCGGTTATAACGGGTTCGGTTCATTCGGATTTGAGTGAGTTTCGGTTATCAGTTATTTAGATTTCGGGTCCAAAATGAATCGGATTAGGTCAGTGTTTAGAACAATCGATTCTGGGTCGGTCGGGTTAGATTTTCGAGTTCGGATCGAGTTTTGCCAGCTCTAATCGAGCCGGAGAGAGGGAGGTGTTTGTGCTATATAGGTCCACATGACTCGATTTATTATTAATCCATTTAACTTATTTAAAAAAAAACATATAGTTGGATGTGACTTTAATAAAGTAAGTATTGGCAACAACTCATCAGTCATCACGGGACTTCGATCCTTCTATGGTTAGGTATTTTCATATGTATATGTTCCGTCTTTTCGTGATTTTATGCTGTTTTGGTTTTTATTAGCTACAAGTTTTTTGGTCCCATCTTCCTTATGGTGTTTTTGTTCTTATTCTACAAATTCATTTAATTTATGACACACGGCCCCCCCCCCCCCCCCCCCCCTGCCATGGTACGGAACGTTTTCATGGATTGAGAATTAAGTTAGGTATTTTTTTTTGGAGCAAAAGTTAGGTAATTAAAGATAGGTTTTCAGGAGATTGTAGAATATAAACCGTATTAAATATTTTTGTGTGTAATATGCAAATAAGTGAATAACTACGTACAGTTTAATCCAATAATTATCCACCGTACTTGAATAATTATACACCAGAATTAATTAACATCCCAAACTGTCTACACTATATAATTGAACAATTGTTTACTCTTTGTTGTTACTGAATAACTTTCATTTCAAGTAAATAACTTAATAATTAACTTATTACAATTATTTAATTACTCACTTCATGACTGAATAACCACTCACTATAACTGAATAACTATTACCGTACCCACTAACAAGTAACACTGAATATTTTTTGCAATTGAATTACATGCACCCATTTTAGTTGAATAACTACTTACTTTAATTAGGGCCAACTCTAGCTAATAATGACAATACAACTGGCTTTATTATTCGCGATTGGGATGATCATCCTATGCAATTAGGATATGATTATACTGGTCGCCAAACCCCAATAAAAGCAAAAACTCTAGCGCGCTCTAAGACAGGGCATAACCCAAGCATTGCAAATAAATAAGTTATACATCGAGGGTGACTTCCAAATTATCATAAATCATTTGAAAACCAATTTTAAATGTCCATGAGAAATTAAACTGGTTATGTCCGACATCAAAACTCTACTGTCGAGGGTGAGAAAAGTTTCCTTCTCTCACCTTCCCCGTAATGGCAACAGAGTAACCGATAAAGTTGCACACCTTTGCCGCTCTGTCAGGGGGGACATCAATATATCAATATATAATACTAAAAACAGAGACGTGAAAATCCTATATGGCGGGCTCTAGTGCGATTTGCTTACGTGTCGTTCTCTGGTGCATTCTGATCGAATTTTTTTGACACATCAATTAATGAGTATCCAATAAATTTAAGTCATGTCACATAATGACTCAATCTATTTATCCACGTGTCATCTAGATATCTACCATAAATAATAACTGGAATTAATTTGTATCAGTTGAACAATAAAATCTTATCATCAAATATATATATATATATATATATATTCATTTTTAATAATCGGAGCAAAAAAATATTATTGTTTCGATTTTTATTAATAATATAATAATATTAATAATAAAATATTATCATATTTTTGTTAGTTATATTTTGATAAAATTTTATGACTTATTTGAATAAATTTTACAAAAGATAAAATCAATTAGGTTTAATATGGAATTTTTTTTCAAAATATTCACTCAAAAATAACTATTTACCATAATATTCACACATCTAAAATATTTACAAAAATATTCAATTTTTGCAGGTTGAACAGAAAAACGCGGTTTTGAAACCACGTTTCATTTGTAAGTTGTAAAATTTAAAACCGAAAGAAAAGTGGGTAAAAAATAAACGAATAAAACGCGGGATCAAACCGCTTTTTTACCCTTGATTTTTTTAATTGACAGAGAAATAAAAAAAGGGTAAAGCGCGGAGTGAGACCACGCTTTACTGTTCATCTTCTTTCCCCTTTCTGTAGGTCTTTGCAGGTCGGCGCCAGTCGGAGGTCGGGGAGAGGGGGGAAGTCAGAGGTAGCGGCGAGGGTGAGACTGGCACTGGAGGTGGGAGGGAGGCCGATGGTAGGTCAGGGAGACGGAGGCTCATCCCAATCCACTCGGCCGGATGAATCCGTCCCCGCCGCTAATCCCGTCTACACCAACGGAGTCGCCATTGAGGACATTCAGTTCACCGACGGGTCAGGCAGAGGAAGGGATAAAATACGACCACAGAATCCGAAGGTAGGTCGGGGAGAGGGAGGGAGGGCGGGCAAAGGGGAGGCCGAGCTCTTCGGCGATGCCGGGGGTCGGAGGGGTTCGGAAGTCGGAGACCCAAAGCATGGGCGAAGGAGAGGCCGACTGGACCCGACCATGGCGTAAGGGAGGCCGAGCTCGGAGGAGAGAGAGGCCGAAGGTCGAAGGAGAGCGGAGGCCAAAGGTCGGAGCTCGGCTTGGCAGAGGGGAGGTTGAAGAAGGAAGATGAATAGTCAACCTCTTCCCTGACAAATTCAGTATAAAGAGAGAGAGAGAGGCGGTTCAACCCCGCATGTCTTTTAAAATCACATATACACCTACATAATTAATTTCACAAATAAAATTATTGATAACATAATTAATTACACAAATAAAATTATTGATAGAAACGCGGTTTCATCCCGCATTTCTTTCGTTAATTTTTTCTTAGTTTTTATTCCAATTTTAAATATGTTATCTTATGAATAAAACGCGGTCATAGACCGCGTTTTTCTGCTAAATTTGCAAAAAATGAATATTTTTGTAAATATTTTAAAAGTGTGAATATTTTGTTAAATAATTATTTTTTAATGAATATTTAGAAAAAATTCTTTAATATGTTTATTGGTTGTTTTTGTATGGATTTTCTTCTCCTCTCCTTCTCAAATATTAGGCAGGATATTCACACTTAAATTTTAATATAATTAGCACTTAAAATATTATCATATTTTCTTTTAAGGTACGTATTACTTTCTTTTATTTAATCATCATTTTAATATATAAATTTAATATTGGAGTTAATCTAACGGAGTAGATTTTATAATAAATTTTTATTTCATTCGATTAATTAGCATAATTTATAGTGTATTTTATTTAAAATTTACATTATTTTAACCACACAATAAAATAATTATAATTATATATAATACATTAGAATCCAAACACACCCTTAGTGGAATACAAATGATTATTATTTATAATTATTTATAATTGACTAATATAAACATAGTGTCTATTTGAGAATGAGTAAATATTGATTAAATTTACTATTACAATTGGCCAGATCATAGATTTTAGAACAAACTATTTATAATTTATAAATTATAATTGTTTATAGTACATTCATCATTTTAAAAAAATATATTTTATTTTATGAGATTCTATCACAATATACTACTATTTTCATAATTTCATTGATTACAATATCTTCATGACAAAACTATCTTATGACTATGCGATTTTGATAAAATAGGGAGAAATACTTATATATATAAATTAAATGTGAGTACTTTATGTATACATAAAATTTATTATAAAAAGTTATTTATTAAGTTATTTAAATCCATAAAAATATTATTTATAAAACATCGCGTACGACGCGGGAAATAAGACTAGTTTACAATAACATAAACACTATCCCACAAAATCATTTTTTTAGAAAGGTAAAAATTATTAGAATATTTAGATTAATTAATAATTAAAAGATAAAAACCACAATCCCACCCCTATAGAAAGCGCGTGTTTCACTCACCCCAAACCCTATCCCACAAAATCAGTTTTTTCAACCCAGAGAGAGAGAGCGATGGTGATTTACGGGCGATTGGGAGAGCGAGGAAGAGAACGAACAATGACGACCAGAGCGGGACAAGGAGGCCAAACCTGAGGGGAATTGAAGCCGAATACTACTGAAGAGTACCAGTTCAAGGAGGCCAAGCCTGAGGGGAATTGGTGCGTTGACGCTCTCAATGGCCGCCTCCACCTCACCGGGAGAGATTTTGCTTGTCGATGTTGCCGTTGTTACTTGTAGGCGACGCTGGGGGCCAAGCTTCATGGCTGCTCCACCCTCAACCTCGCAGCCCTCTGTCTCCCTCGCAGGCCTCCGACCTCGCATTGAAGTTTTTCGCTCTTTGATCGTTTGATTTCAGATTCCTTGATTCCAATCATTCCGTTCCTTTCTTGATTTCGGCTTGCAATGACGATTTCGGCACTGCTCTCCTTGAATTGGGGATTTCTTGAATGAAAAAATTGATTTTATTAGATTGTTTGTTTCCTAATAGTTGATTAACTTGATTGCGAATCTGCGATATTTAGGCCCTAGTTTTTGTGCGTCTACTGTGTGCTTGATTCGTGCTAGTAGTTGGATGATTATAGTTTGTCGATCCAGAGATGATCCAACATAGTACTCTGTAGAAAGAAGTAAATGTTTTTTGCTTAGGGATATTTGATACGTATTGAATGTTGTTAGCTTTTTTTTTGTCAAAAGGAGAGACGGAGCTCTTCGCGCTTCTAATGCGCTTTATTAGAAAATAAAAGGGCTAAGTAGTCATCATACGGGGGATAGCCCGACCCCTAACATCATTTTGCAGGAATTCTAAAATACCCTTAGGCGGGTCACACAATATAAAAAACCCAATGTCATAAAAGAATGCTAAGCTAGCGAGGTGGTCCACAACGCAGTTGGCTTCGCGGAACACATGACAAAACTGGATTTCTCAATCTCTTTTCAGAAAGCCTTGACATTTGATGACAAGACTAGCAAGCGGATGTCATCGTGGGATTTGTTTTCCTAGGAGAGTCACCACATACGTGAGTCTGTTTCCAACATCACTTGTCTGTAGCCACTTTCCCATGCAAGTTTAAGCCCCTGTAGCACTCCCCAAAGCTCAACTTTGGGGACTGTAAGATTGCCTAAGTTCATGAGAAATCCATGACGCCATTCGCCGGCACTACCTCTAATAATTCCAAGTCGTCGTGCCGTGACCGTCCCGACGAACAGCACCATCAGTATTGATCTTCATCAACCCTCATCGGGTTTATGCCAAGCAATCTTCTCTTCCCTCTTCTTCCTCTCGTCGGTCATCTTCATCTTTTTGTTCCAGCACTCTTTGTAACCGATAGCTTGATTGACAATGAAACTCTTCTTGTACCCATGCCACTTCTTCTTGTTGAAAACAACCTCATTTCTCCATTTCCATAGCCAACATAAAGATCCTGCAAAAATATCTCTCCACATAATATTGTCATGAAATTGGGTAAAGTTAGTAATATTACCTCGTATCCAAGTAGCGAAAGGTGCCTTAAAGAAGTCCTTGTCGTGTCTGCAAGCATGAAGCTTGTCCCAAACCTCTTTAACTTCTTTACAGTCCCGGAATAAGTGAATCATGCTCTCCTCCTGGCCATCACAGCACACACACGCCAGAGAGGAAGAGAGTTGTCTCCTAGTCCGCTCCATGTTTGTAAGGACAGCTCCATGGAGGCATTTCCACATGAAAACGCGCACCATCTCGTGAACTTGAATGTTGTTAGCTTGTTTTTTATGCTTGCAATGTTAATAATAAAAATAATAATAGCTAGAAATTGGATCCATTTGTTTTTTTATTCCTTGCCTCTGATGTGTTCTTTCTAGCAGCATTCATGGATAAGTTTTCATATATTTTACGGATTGCTTAGTTGTATAATCAATTCATTATTTCTTCCTTGATATTGTATTAGGCCCTATTGCTGAAGATATGTTCCAGTGGAACGAGCAAAGAAGGTTTTGATTGAATGAATTAGGCAGGTTTTGATTGAATGAATTAGGGGATTGAGACCAAATTATTATAGATGAATGGTGGATTTTGTGTTTTTTCATGGAATTTAAGAGGTATTCGGGGGAAAAGTCGAATTATTCACACGTATGGACCGATTTTGTGATTTATGAGATGTTTTTTTTGTTGGTGGTAATATGAATGAAAAATGCATAGATGCCATCGAAACACACAGATCTGGACAAGTATGTGCAAAACAAGAAAGAACGAAGCAAACAAAGGAAGAATACACCCTAGATCTAAAGATCAGAGTCAGATCGTCGTCGGAGTGAACCATAGAAGAAGACCTTCGCCAGAACTGAGGACGTTCACCTTCTTCTTCTTCCTAAGTAACAGATCTAGAGTCTCATATGGAGATATGCTCAAGATCTGTCAACAGAGGCTTCGTCGGAGCTTGAATCTCAGAAACCCTAGAGGCTCTAAGAGTTTCTCTCTCTTTCTTTCTTTGGATTACCTGAAGAGTGACGGTTGAAGTGTCGAGCCAGTAACCCTAGCTTCCTTTATATAGGAGAGGTCGTCTATGTTGAAACGCAGCATTGCATAAGCAACACAAGATAAGGAGTTGAGAACGGACAAGAGACTGGGTTCAAGGCTTCTGATTTGGGCTCGGCCCAATCAGAATTATAACCAAACAATATAATGTATATACATACAGATATATCATATATTATATACTTATATTATGTAACATATATGAGCATAGGTTAAAACTCATACTTCTAACATATGTTAGTGTATAAGTATAGAGTATATGAAATTGTTATGCCTTAATCTACCAATTACTTAAGCTTAGGGCCATCCAATATTCTTAGGTCTAATGTTTAGATTAAATAGACATTACAATACGTAACAAATATATCTCCCTACAAAATAGTCTCCTTCATATATTTGAGCAAAGCTAGTGATCTGTTGGTAGTTAGTTAATTACCACAACGTGGTCCAAAAATCGTCTTCTACAAAACTTATAAATTGGTATCTTCTCTTTTAGCACAATAGAGATGGATACCCTCTTCTCTTTAATTCACAAGTTGTTATCAATCTTTCATATTCCACTCTTTCTATATATAAATAATTTCCACGATTTGGACATTTCTTGTCTTTCTTTTATTCCATCTTTAATTCCTTTGTCATTTTTTTTTATGTTCTTGTCGATCTAGATAGCTACTAAACTTCATGTTATATGTGGTGTCCATATATAATATAGTCGGATTCAGATCCCATGGAGTTCAAACCACACAAATTCAATCTCACTTTTGTATATATTATGGCTATTTTACTCTTTGATTTCATCAAACAATTGTTTTAATTAATTCTACTACACTTTGCCACTAATTAAACAATTATTTTGCCTTCAAAACACACACACACATATATATGGAAGGCTCGAAATTGAGATCATTAGCTAGTTGTTTACATGAGAAAAACTCAAAAGATAATGGTTGAGTGATTGAGTGAACAATGTGTAGAAGAGGATAAGCACATATTGAACTCCAGCAACAAAAACCTTTTCAGTTTATCCCGTCTAAGCAGGGTCTGAACTCTATAAATTAATTGAAAAAAATAAAGTAAAAATGTATGTGTTTGATTAGTTTTAAAAATGAAATTAAACTGGGTACGGTTTTATTGGCATCAATCACAACTATTTCAATTATTTGCTCTGCTTATACTTCTTTGCTTCCTCTTTCTTGTCGAATGCTTCCTCTTTTAATGTGGAAGATGTGAAATGATACATCTCACATTGATAATATAAGAAATACAAGCGAAACATATAAGTCAGTAAGCTACTTCTTCTATATAATGTTAATTGGTTTTAGGGTACTCAGCTTAGTTAGCACATGGTGTGGTTGGACGTGTGACTCCCACGTCATATGACCTACCAAAATTTAAATATATACTTGCTTTGCTTTTAAAACATATTTTTTTACTCATTGCTTATGCTCATTCAGTACTAGAGCTTCGATGCTAAAAACAATCAGCTCATAAAAATAAGTACAAACAAACAAAAACAGACTTATTGGGAGTGTGTATAGAACTCTTTTGAGCCAAACAAGCACACATCGCAAGTAGAAAATATCCCATATTCGTACCAAAATAATAGCCATATGTGCATATATGAAGGTGTATTTTAGATCTAAATAAGCTAGATTGGTTATGTGCATATATGAAGGTGTATATATATATATTATTAGTATTATTAACACCAAAAGGGAAGTACTAATTAATTTTGGCTAATTAAATTTCCGACATGCCTTGATGTAATTAAAGCAAGTTATGCCTATATCCACATGATGTGTGTGTTTGTTTACTGGCAAATTACCAACTTCTTATAATAATGCATGTACTTACAATATTTACCAGCTCAAATTAAGTTTCAAATCGACAATAAATTATATTAAAATCAAGGTCGTACCTCATTTATGATGTTAAAATATTGATGAAATGTTGACCTATATATACTCTTGCGCGCGCAGTATCCATCACATGGATCCACATATATATATGGATATATATGAAGACTAATTAAATAGTGTGATAAATAATAAAAGCAAGATTAAAAACTAAAAATTATGCATGTGATCGAAGGTGCATATAACGTGGATGCTTGATCACTTACCATTACAGGAAAAACAAGAAAATTAAATAAACAGTGAATCGATGTCCAATATTAATAAAATCAATATATATATAGATAGCATGTGATACCATCTCATATTATCATACATCCTTATCACTAATCACTATAGCTAGCTTTAATTATATTGTTAATTTAATTTGGTTGTTCCCATTCGAGTGATCACATCCAAGTCAATCACATCCACATTCATGCAGCCCGGCCTCATAATTGAGTAAGAATTGAAAATGTAATACTCCTTCCGTTCGGCAAGACACGTCGTTTTCTCACACACGCTTCTTTAAAATGATAAAAATGATATAAAATATTCATTTTTTTTATAATTTTTTAACAAGTTTGCACTTATTAATAATAACTACGAAATTGTTAAAAAAAATTCATTTGAAATTGAGGATTATTGACAAGATTTGGATCATTTGAAATAATGACAAAAATAATAACAAAAATAGGAAAAATAAAATAAAATATATATAGGAAAAAATTATACTCAAATTAAGAAGAAAAATAAAATAAAATAAACATTATAATTTATATATTAAAATAATATATATATATATATATATTATTAATACATTTGAGTTATTAACATACTGAATAAATATGAATAAGATGTAATGGTCCACTTGTGTATTTAAAAAAAAAAAAGAGGTTACCTTGGAAGAGAAAGGTAACGGTAACCCCTTCTAACCTCTTTCCTTAAGGTTTACCTTGCAACCGTGAGTTTGCCTTTTAAAACCTATAAGATAATAAAAATTCATGGTTGCACATGTTCTCCGTTTGAAAACAAAATTGAAGTGTGGGTTAATCAGTTTGATTTGACTATTTGAGTAAGGTAACATGTTAAGAATGAATAAATCCCGCTAGACCTGAGCATGGGCCAGATCGGGCGGGCTTGGGCCGAGCCTTTGACATTTCAGCAACCCATTATATCAGATCGGGCTTGGGTTAAACTCGGGTTTTGGGCTTACTACCTTGTCCAAGCTCGTCCTTATTGTCGGGCGAGCCTAGCGGGCTTTTTTTTTCTAAGAAAGGATTCGAGATGAGGAACCCTACCCGATAGCATTTGGTTTTGTAACTAATTTTTTCTTTTAAATACAATTAATATACATACACACTATGTAATATATTTATATATATTAATATACATATACACACTGTAGTGTGTGTATATATAGGGTGTGGTTCGGGTGTACACACCCCATAGGATGTACCTTGAACACAAATATTATTCGGTGAAATGTGAAACATTCGACCGAATAATATGTTTTTTTTCCGTTCAGTTCAGATGAAAACATCCCAATTCCACTGAATAATTTGTAACATTCTGCCGAATAATATTTAGTTTTTTTATTCATCTATTTCAAATAAAAGAAACCTCAATTCCCTAAATAATACTTACAATTTATACGAATAATGCTTCAAATTTCACCAAATAATGTTTCACATTTCACCGAATAATATTTGTATATAAGGTACACCCTAAAATTTGTGTACAAATGATCCATACAATATATATATATATATATAGTTTGTATTATGACAAAAAAATATCAATATATATATATATAATTATATGTATAATATTAATATATACCGGACCAGGTTTAGCTACCGGCTTGCTTGGATCTCATACTTGGCCCAAGCTCAACCCAATTTTTTCCCGGACGGATTAGACCAGGTCTGCTCAAGCCTAAATCCGAATGCATTTTTGGTGATTTTAGTTAATCATCGATCTGTCATTTGATGTGATTGAGCCGGACTTACGAATACTAAAGGAAACTCACATTTTATAATTAAGGATACATATCTTTCAAAGACTTACCCCGGCCCTCCTTTGTTTATAAATAGGACAAAGTAATTAATTGTTGCTTCAGTCGGGTGGCCGTGTTGAGGAAGAGGATGGTAAGGGGTTCTGGGTTCGATTATTGTCTCTGTTTTTTTTCATGGGTGAAAATTCAATGTTTGCTTTGCTCTGTATCAGTGAGTCGAGTTGATCAACACAACCCAGTTTACCTAGTACGTGACTCTTATCGGTTGGGTAACGTGTTTAGGGTTTACCACCAAAGGTGGTTTCTCATCAAAAAAAAAAAGTGTGATGGTTACCATTTCAAATCTAATATATTTTTAAGTCGAGATTTATTGATTAATATTTTAACCATTACCCTTCATCTCTAATTTTCTATACAAAATTTATTTCGTTTACCCCCCTTTGATTACCTAATTTGAATATAGGGTGGGGTACGTAGCCCACCGACTTATATATAAGGCTTGGATTCATCATTTTATTAATGTGGAATACTATCCCTTTCATATATTAAATACACTCCTCTCAAGCGCAATTGTCTGGCCACGCAATCTCTGTCAGTTGCGCTTGACGACATAACGCCTTAAGGCCAGCCAACCAATTAGACCAGAAACCCAAACCACACGTATTCTCTCTCACTCAAACAAACAAACAAACAAACAAACAAGGCCTTAGTATGTAAGGTTTATTACATCCTTTATGATACTCCCTCTTCTTACAAATAAGTGTTTTTTTTTTCAAGTCTGACACATTTTAGAAAGGTAAAAATTATATATAATATTAAATTTTTAACTAATTTTTCTAATAATATCATACTTATTACTAATAAGTATGATATTATTTTTAAAATTTTAATTAAAAATTTAATAGTTTATATATTTTTTATCATTCTAAAAAAAATATGTCTGATTTAAAAAAGTTACTCATTTATAAACAGAAGAAGTATTAATTATATACGTTATCGATGATATATATATAGCTCATGGGTGTTGTTGGTAAATCCAAAACACATTATGTATAATTCAATATTTATTTGATAGAATTGGTTGGTTTGTCATATTTCACTATTGATTTCATAGATTACAGTAATAAGTATGATACTACATATTATTTTTAAAGTGTTTTTTAGAATGATAAAAAATTTGTCTGATTTGAAAAAATCATTCATTTATATACAATGGGAGTATTAATTATATACGTATGGCTAGCTAATGGGTGTTGGTATATCCAAATCACATTATGTATAATTCAATACTATTTATCTAAAATCAATGATAGAATAGGTTTGTTCGTCATATTTCACTATTGATTTCATAGATTACCTTAAATTATGAAATGGGCGAAATATAGATTTCGGAAAAGCGGTCTCGAGTCACTTTGTTATTGTGTATGCAGGTTATCAGTACCAAACAAACTAAACTTGCACGCTTCACCCAAAATTAATATGAGTCGCTTATTGTCCACATATATATATATATATATATATATATATATATCAAATAATTATAGTGGATAAATAAAAAGGAAATTAGACCTTCGAATTAATCTATTGTTAGCTCAAATTAGTTGAATGTCCACCCGACTCAGTTTTGTTTTTTGCTTTACGTTTTCTATCTATTCTCCCTCGCTTCTCTCTCGCTTTGTATTTCTGGTTCGAAATGATCATCTTCTTTCCTCTTATTACCGATCGTTGTTGATAATTTCAATGGCTGAATCAAGTATGGCATGCGGAGGTTAGTGTGGTTTCTTTGTTAGGGTTTTGTTCATTTCATGAACTGTTTTCTTAAAATATATTGTTTAATTCCATTTTAATCCTTTGTAATTTTTTCTATTATGTGTAGTAGCTACTGTTTCTGAGTTGAAATCATATAAAAGTCCATTCAATATGAGTGTTTGGTTTTAAATTTTTCAGTTTTGTCTGCTGTTTTTGTCTTTCTCGTTGGGTATCTGTTTGTGTTTTATGTGTTCATGTTTGTGTTTTGTAGGAAATAAGATATTGGTCATCTATAGAAGAGAGGTTTAGCTCACATAGTAATCTTTACTCTTTGTTGGGGTTGTGTAATATCAAACATCTGGAGTGTGGTTGTATTTGGAAACATCTCTGGTAGGGTGTGTGGTACAGCCTCTACGAGGATTGTTAATCCATCCAAAAATAACTCACATGCACTTAATAAGCTAGTATAGCTAGTAAGTCTAGGTGTCGATCTAGGGAATGCTTAACCTCTTCTTATGTATTTCTCTTGCCAACATATAACAGTAGCAATATAGGTTGTGAAATGGTATCGTAGTAATGAAAGTAAAGACATAAATAAGAAAGCAGAGTAAAAGTGGGTTGGAAATGATTGAGAGCGGATCAATTCCTCACAAATTCATAATAATGGTTGGCATAATGATCATTGAACCCTTTACAATTACCTTTAGTTTTATTAGTTATCCTAGCAGGTTGGTTTCTGTATGTATTAGATGCATCTTACTCTAGCATGGGGTACAAGCAACATTAATTACCAAATCTCTAGCCCTTCAATAAGATAACTTATAGTTTACAACAAATTGTCACCTAGTTGTCATCCTAGCTCATGCCTTTACCTATAAGCAATATTCAATGGTCTAAATATCGTGTTTTGGGGTCTTATATGGGGATATATTGAATTTATCAAATTCGCTAATTTTTAACCATAAATATTATAGTTATACTTCAAAATTTAAAATTACACATGAAAAATTAATATTTAAATTATCAAATGAACTTGAAAAGATAAAAACAACTTAATCGAATTTCTCCTGAATCAGTCCCAATGTATGCACAAGACTCATTTCCTCCCAAAATCATACCCTATTTAAAAGAAATCGAATAGACTGATGACCACAAGTCCACAACACAATTATACAAACTCTAAATTGCTCCCAAACTCAAAATGTATTCAATCTAAAAAGAAGGTCGACTTACCTTGTATGTGTCGAACGGTTGATTGTCGAGGGACTAACTACTGTAGAGACGGTAGGAGAAGAAGCAAGGACGATCGGAGAAGAAGTGACCTCAACAGAAACAAAGGTGGCCGCGTCGGAGAAGACGCAACAGTTAGGACTTAGGTCAGGTGCCGCGCCGGAGAAGAAACAGAGGTGGCCGCCGACCGGAGAAGAAGCAACCTGAGCAAGGGCGGCCAGAGAAGAGCACTTGCATAGTCACACTGATTCGCCTCTCACAACTTCACAAGCCCTAGGTTTGGATCGATTTCATCGACATTGTCCATGGAATCTCTCAGATGTCATCCATTTTTTTTTATTTTTCCGTAAAAAAAACAACGTCGTTTTTAGGTTATCGATAAATTAGTCAACTCGATATTAACTGATATATCAGTCGTTGACCCAATAAATAGCGTTGATCGATATTTTCTAACCGATACGCCGATATCATAGAGGTTTCTAAATATCCCGATATATCCGATATTTAGAACACTAACAAATATTATTCAAGTGTCGACCTCTTTACGCTATCTAGAATTCCAACTTGTTCATCATGAAGTTTTTGCTAGTATAGGTTCAACCCTGCTTAGCACATGCAATCAAAACCCTAGCAAGATATGATATAACTAGGTCGCGAAGCTGAATATAATCATACCATTAGCATTTCAACATAAAGGAGACGGAAATAAGCATAATAGAAATAATCGTAAAACGGAATTCTCACAAACCAACCATGTTTAGAATCTGTAAGAAACTGAAAAGAGTTTTAAGTACTCATAACATACCTAAAAACATCAAAGATCCATAAGAATTGTGAAGAAAAGTAGAAGAAAAGATGACTTATGTATTGAGTTCTTCTCTGAATTGGGAGAGGAGTGAGCGGTGAATGGTGTGTGGAAACCTTGGGATGAGAGGCCTATTAATTTATAGTGCTGGAAACCTTAGAGATTCGAGCTCTTTTGTGTGCGAGCAAAGGATAAAGGAAAAGCCTCCTCATCGGACGCTTATCTGGAAAAGACTTGCACAGATTTATTGATCAACAAGCGTCGATGCCTTACCGCGGGCACCGACACAAGTGTGTACCAAAGATTCTACGCGGGTACTGAGATCAATGGGCGTCGCTAGTCATCGAAAGACGCCGCTAATTTCTGATTTCATGGTGACATAGAGCTCGTCGAGAGATTTTTAACGCATGGTCATAATAGTCGATCGAACATCCGAGACCCTGGAAAATCGCGTTTTAAGTTCAGCTCGTTGCGTAGACAGCTTTCGCAGCTCGTTGTTGTTTCAGCTCTTAGACCTTGATTCTATGCTCCATTGTTCATCAGACTATCTTGTCTCTTTCATGGCTTGTTGTAACTCTCCTTAGCTTCATTTGATCTATGATTCCTTCACCATTCGAAGCTCGGATCTATTCTCTGCAAATAATCACTCAAATGCGTAGATTTTGACTTCTTCCATAAAGAATATAGACTATATATTTAACTAATATGATGGCTATAATGCAATGCAAATGCACCTAAAACTAGCCTATTATGTATGTAAAACTACGCATTATCGATGTGATTGTATTTGAAAATATCTTAATGTATGGTTTTTAGACTCACATATGTTGATATCTATCAAATATATGCTTATAAACGAATACACATAATGCTTGTATTAAATTTAATTAAGAGTTGTTTAATAAAGAAAAAGTAAGCATATAAGAGTTACTTTTGTGAGTAAATGCTATCCTTTTCAGCTACTTGATCTCATCTTTCTTTATCGGGTATCTGTCATTCTTTGTCATCTATCTTCTATCCTTTTTCAACTATCTTATATCCTTTGTCAGCTATCTGTCATTCTTTGTCAGCTATTAATGTTGCTTTTGTTGTACTCTTTTTCAACCACTGGGTAATCTGCCAATAAAATGAATTACACATGCTGAGAAATGAATTACCCATGCTGACAATTACATTTGGATTCGCATATGTTTGCAAAGAATTATATTGTTTAACAAACAGATATTTATGTTGATTATAGGGGTATGATTCATTGATGTTATACTGACAAATGAATTGCACAAACAAATATCCTGATAAATACAAGTCTATATGCTAACATATGGATTTTATTAGTAAATATGCGCTGATAATTCAGCCGTATTGATCACAAATTCTATATGATAACAAACAAATTTATCACTAAATATATGCAACTGTAAGCTGATAATTGTGTTCTAATATATGCTGGCATTTGATTTCATATATACTTTCAAAGAAATATATAGAACGGGCTTGGACAAGATATTTAGCCCATGAAGCAGGCTTAGCCCAGCCCGCGCCTGCGACATCGGGATAATATTTTGGGTAAATCTCGTCCCAAGCCCGACTCGTGCTCGCGTTTGCCCGGATCTAAGCCAAAATAATAGATTGCTTTGTTTACCAAAAACAAAAGTTTATTAAAAAATATTGAAAAAATAACAAATTTACAGTTTAAATATGCATTTTCTTTTCAAAAAAAAATTAACAAAAACATAAATTGGAGACATACTAAAAAAATTGGATTCTTTTTGGATTATCGTGAACATAAGCGTTTGAAAAAGATTGTAAAAAACTATAAATTTATAATTTAAATGTTTAATTTCTTTATAAAAATTGGTAAAAACATAAAATGAATGCATGCTAAAAATTATTGAAAAAAATTATTGAGAAAAAAATTATCATCAAAAAAGTATTGGAAAAAATAATAAAATTTTAGTTTGAATGTGTATTTTCTTCTTTGAAAAATCATTGATACAAAAATTTACCCAAATAAGGGTATTAAGGTTTGAACCTCTAATCTCTAAATTAAAGTGGTTATCTTTTACCAATTAAATTTTACATACACACGCAAAAAATGTGGGGGGCAGGGCCAGCCTGACTCCAAAGTAGTTTCGTCTTTGTCAATACTCCACTAGATATGTCAAAAACTTAATTTAACCTCAAATTTATCATTAAAAATAAGTTTGACAAAATTATATATATTTAAAATAAATATATTTATATATTTAAAAAATTTATCTTGAAAAATTATTATTAAAAATTCAAAACATATTATTTGAAAACGATATTTGTCTTAAAAAATGAAATATGATTTTTCAAGATAAAAATTTATAAAAATACAAATATAAGTTTTCACAATATAAATATAATTTTTAAAACTTTTTCACGATAATCTTTATATTAAAATATTTTTTAATCGATATAGTCGAGTAACAAATTATATAGGGAATTTTCACTGTTACCTTACAAAATTTTACATTACTAAATTGAGAAAAAGTTTAGTATCCCAATAATAAACCTCAAAAAAAAATTTGTTGTTAATGTCACATAATTAAACGGTTTTAATGTTATAGATTTTTTTTTAATGAAAAGATGTTATAGAGTTGAACATTATATAGAACTCTATATATAGTTACTACAATAATGGTATGAATCCATAAATTAATAAAATTAAATAAAAAGGTAAATAGCTTTTAAATCTCAATCATTTAATTTAAATGATGAGGATATAGCCACAAATTGAATAACATTATTGAATAGAGAGTACCCTTATTGGACTTATATTATGAATTCTATAATTGAAATTATTTGTCTACCTTCTAAACCAATCTCATTCCCATATATTAATCGTGTAGGTACTCTCTATTTGTTTAGACTAATATTTGTTATCTACACTTTTGCATATTTTATTAATAAAATTATATATTTTATTATATCAATAATATTTGAATTATTTTTAATTGACTGTGATGTGAATATTAAAATAGTTTACTTGATAAATATGGATATATTGATCATTGTTAACTTATTAATCAAAGTATTAATTATATTTTAAAAGATAATTAATACATGTTTACAGATCAAGTATATGTTCAAACTATAGTATATGATAGATTTTTATAAGTGAAATTTATTTTCAACTTTTAAAATTGATTAAAAAAAATTAGTGAACTTATTTATGGAGGAGTATATGTAATTGAGGAGTCAATTTCATATAATTACTTGTGTGATCTAAATTTGGCTTAAAATGGTAATTATTAGATTAATTAGATTTGTTTAAAAAAATATATGAGAAAATGACACATAAACGATTTCGATCATGTTAAAAATGTTAAAAAGTCAAATGATATCTATTTCTAAACATAGGTAATACTATATAAGAAAGATATATACTTTAGATCACATGGACTTGGTAAAATAACTTTATAACTTTATGTAAAATTGGTTAAATCTTAACTACTTAATTCTAAATAAGTGGTTTAGATTTAAGAGCTCGTTTGGTTGGAAACTCAAAAACCCAGGAAGTAGGAGAAATTCATGTGTTTGGTTGATATTTTTGAAATAAAAAAACGTAGGAATTCAACTTCCCGGGAAGTTAAATTCCCCCAAAATGAAGGAAGTTCACTTACCTAGTCCCCCCTAGGTAAGTTCAACTTCCTTCATTTTGTATTTGGAAATTTCTAAACCTGAGCATGGGCCGGGCTGGGCGGGCTTGGGCGGGCCTTGACCAAATTTTCAGCCCAGTACACCGGGCCGGGCTTGGGCCAGGCCCGATTTTTGGGCCTAGTGCCTTGTCCAAGCCCGCCCTCATTGCCGGGCCGGGCTGCCCAGCGGGCCAAACGGGCCTAGCATCTCAAATTCGTTTTCTATCCGAAATCGAATTAAAAAAATTTAAAAAAAGAGGCAAATCACAACATTACATCAATACTTTCAAATGTGAGGCAAATCTGGACAATATTAGCTTACTAACAAATGCAAATCAATGTTATATTATACCAATAATTTCAGGGGACACGTGAGATAAAGAATCATCGTCCCGCAAATCTCGTCCCATCCCGCATATATATAATATTTTTATTTATATAAAAAATAAAATTAATAAAACATCAAAGAATATATATATATATAATTAAGTTGAATAAACTAAATAAAGTTGTAAACTAATAAGGTTTATGCTAATGTAATTGCAATTGTAATAAAGTTGAATATACCTTTAATTACAATATATACTTTTACTACTGTAATACGAAGTACTTATAATTGCATATATAATTGTAATCAAGTTGATTATGCTACTGTAATTGTAGTACCTTTTTTTGGAGAACTAATTGTAATACGGAGTACTTACTGTAATTGTCATACTATTTGCTAGGTACCATATATACTGTAATTTACTTATAATTGTAATACAGTACTTGCTAATATTTATGGAAATTGAATTAATTGCTACTATATTTTTATTATATATATTAATAATATATAAAATAATATATAACTTATATGATTATAATTATTTATAATATTAATATAAAACCGGGCCGGGCCTGTCGGCCCGCTTGGGCTTCACCCTCCGCCCAAGCCCGGCCCTTTGGGCCTACCGGGACGGGCCCGTCGGCCCGCTTGGGCCAACTACTCTGTCCAAGCCCGCTTATTTTTCCGGGCGGGTTGGGCGGGCCGGGCGGGTTGGCCCATGTTTGCTCAGGTCTAGAAATTTCCAATTCGCCCTTTTAATCCTGTAAAATAAAAAAATCAACCAAACACATTTTCACAATTCCCATCAATTGAACTTCCCGGGAATTCAATTCCCATGAAGTAACTTCCTGGGAATTCAATTCCCATGAAGTAACTTCCCGGGAATTTCAATTCCCACATTGAACCAAACGAACCCTAAATTAGTTTAGCCATTTTTAATTTATTTTTAGGGTTGATAAATTTCTATAGGGTAATCTTAATTATCAACTCCACAAAGTTCAATTCTATTGGATCCTTATCGGAATATCTAGTGGCTAATTAAGAGATCTATTTCTATTTAACTTTGAAAAATTACCAAGTTTAACCTAATTAACCACCTTTTAAAAACATATATCTTAACTTAATAAACACTACTATCAATATTTTCAAATATTAATCAACCTTATCTTGAACCATATATAAACGCTTACATTTTTAAAAAGGATTTGTTTATGATGATAGGTTGAAGTTGATCAAATTCAAGTATACAAAATTATATTCATTATTAAAAATCACTAATTTTTGTCAAATATTAATATTAAATTTTCTATATACACAAAATTGATTATCTCTATGTAGTTCTAAATTTCAAGCTTTTTTTTTATCCAACACATATTTTCTTGATGTGCATGCATGGAATAAGATCAAGTAATTAAATTTGATTACATTTAAGCAACTTAAACAAAATTTAATACCTTAGATTTATTTTCTCGATATTAATGTCCATACAAGCTTGATTTTTTTTTAATTAAGTTTGCCCCCAACCTCCTTTTAAATGTTACCAAAATATAACTAATTGAGATATGATAATTATTTAATAGATAAATTAATTGTGATTATTAATAAAGGTAACTTCATGTCTCTATTTTAATATATATTATATAGATAAGTGAATTTTAACGTTATGCAAAATGTATAAATTGGAATATTTTTTTAATTACGGGTAATTAATTGTTCATCATTGATTATTTATAATCAATAAATTGCATTAAAAAGGTGGGGGAAAAACAACAATTTATACCCAGTATAACTTAATTATTGTAATATTAATTAACAATTAAAATTTAAAAGAATTTATATTCTCAAACAATATTTCAATAGTAAAAGAGTTATCGTACCGCACTACTGCATGCATGACTTCATGCTTCATCCTATATAATAGTATAATATAATATAATTAAATAATTGGTGTGAGTGAGTAGCTGTTGTCCATTAAACACAAGTGTCACAAATGATGTTAAAGGGCCAACCAAGACATGAAAAGCACCAATGTAATTATTCCCTAAAAAAAAGGGGAGATTATTTGCAATAAACAAAATAATAATACTCCGTAATAATAATAGAAGTAAATAATTATATGCATAACTCCAATAATAAATGCTTAGAGCCTATCTAAATTATGTCACACTTTAGTAATTGGAGGTGTAAAGAAGGTTCCAAATTACAAAGATCAATCAATAAATTATTGCAATTTGGCAAATAGGCATGAATAAGGTGAGGAGTAGTCGTCGTCATCATCATCACTCTCAGTCACCTCTAGCTACTACTTTCCAAAAAATTGTTACTTAACCCCACCAAGTACAACTAATCCATATCATGGAGTATTTGTTTAATGCAATATTAATATTTGATTAAATATTTTTAGACCAGTCCCCATGTGATAACTTTTAATTAAATAATTGAGCTACTGTTTTTAAGATATACTTATTAATTAGTGGAGAAAACTGCAAATATATTATCAATGCTAGTGGTATTTTTACCTTATAAAAACTTATAAAAAAAATTATATATATAGGGCATGTACTTTGTAAAATTAATAGTATGAGATTTTTGGATAAGTTATGGATGGTATACATGCATGCATTCACTATTGTCCTTCAATATATAGCTTGCTGAGATTATTCAAAGTAAAAGAGGAAATAATCCTTTTTTACATACTAGAAAAGTTCTAATATATTTTTCTTTTCTATTTTGCTATCAATACCTTAGTATGTAGCGTTTATGTGTAGAATGATAAATACTTTTGAAGAGTCGTAATAGGTGATGTAAATAGAATAGAAAAACTTAGACAATTTTCGCAAACTTTTTGCAGAGTTGATTTCAAGGCCTTGAAATGAATCCCAAAGTTTTGAACCATAACTCAAGGTCTTGAAATGATTCCAGAAACTTGTTCAGCAGAACCTGTACGAAAATAAAACTTATCAAAGTATAATGCGGAAATTAAATATGAAAGTAAAACTCAAAGAACACAAGAATTGTTAACGAGGTTCAGCACAACTTGGCCTACGTCCCCGCCTAGGGTTCTCCAACCCGTAGGATTCAAAAGCACTATTATTTCACTTCCTATGGATCCTAGATACAACCGAGAAGATCTTTCCTTCTTCTAAACCCTCGAAGCCTCACCCGCTTCTATCTAGTCAACTCAGATCCCTTAGAGTCCTAGATACAATTTAGAAGAACAACCCTTCTCTCAGCTTGTAGCCTCACCCGCTACTATCTAGTCAACCCAAAACACTCGTGAAATAATAGCCTAGTGAATACGTTTGAGTAGATGTGTACTCTTAGTATAACACTTTAGACTTGTACAATGAAGCTCTAGAAACTCTCAAACTCTCAAAAGATAAAGCAAGAACAACAATGGAGAAAGAGAGAATCAATGGATGATCGAATGCAATGGAGAACGCTTTGCTTGTAGATTGAATGCTCGAGTAGTGTTCTCCTTCTCCGCTTGCACCGTCTCTTTTATAGGCTGCAGGGGCTGATGTTTTTGAACGTTTGAATCCCTTTATTCTTGCTTGATTTACAACCATGAAAATCAGGAAATAATCCCACAAAATGAGATCTTTTGATTGCGCAGAATCTTCACCATATCTTCACTTTGAATTCAAAAATTCAGCCTTTTATAGAAGATTTTCCAGCCACCAAATCTTCTAGAATCTGCATAGAAAATCTCAGCAACCTTTTCAAATATTTGTTATATAAAATATGCACAAAAAAATCTTTAACAAATAAATATATAAAATATTTGAAGTATCCAATTCGTCCAATTTGCCCTTGTTGTCAAGACCTTGAAACCAGAGTCTTGTTTTGTCTTTTATCAACCTTTCTCAAAGACCTGTAGGTTAGCTCTCAAGATCTTACAATCAAGGTGGAGTCTTCAACTTTTTTGAAAGTTAGTGAAAGAAAACTATACCTTTTTTTTAGAAAAATATGGCTTTTTGGATGTAAATAAATGATAAGAATGAAAAGTGTTAAAAAAATCATAAACTGTTGTTTAAATATAACATTCATAGTAAAAAAAAATATCATATGAATAAAAATTAATAGATTTTTTTATATATGTGAGTATGATATGATGAATACTTTTTTTGAAAAATATTGAAAAAAATCTAAAAATATTTTTCTAAAAATATGTTATTGTTAAATGTAAAAAAATTATGAGACTCAAAAATATTGAAAAAAAGTAAAGAGTGAGATTTAAACCGATGACCTCTTACATTTATTACTTTTCATTCCCTCCTTTTACCAACTAAGTTAGACACTCTTTATTCTCTCTTCCTTATTTTTTTAGTTTTTTACCTTAATTTTTTTTTAAAAAAACTACCATATTTATTCAATCTAACTAAGAAATTTTAAAATACGTAATTTCGTAATTACACTTCAACTAACATAAGAGTTATTAAAAATAAAAACTAATAAAAATATAAACTCATCAAATCAGTTAAATAAAATTAATTAAAAATAAAGCTAGTCGAAATACTCTCCTTCTTGGACTCTCAAGAGGGAGCCCTTGTTACCCTTGAGAAGCACATTCTCCATCTTCATGATTCATCGCCTAGTCAAGATCATTATTTGAACTATAGAAAGTTATTTTTATTGCATCACTATTGCACAGTTTGCACTTGTGCAAAGGAACGAGAGTTTGACCTTAGGTGATGTCAGGCAAGACAGAGACAAACTAAAGAAGAGCTGGATAGATGTTATTCAATGAAATATTTCTCTTTTGTTCATTGTTCTAAAAAATCCTTCAAGCCCTATCTGGACCCCCCCACTTAAACCTTTGACCTCGCCCCGACGTCATGGTCGTCAAGACACGCCTAGACTGCAAAGATCTGCCATGAAATCCGCTTAGAATCCGCATATATCCTTGACCCTATCCTACCGCCAAACACTGCCCAAGTATTTTTTTAAACATTGCTTTTGGCTCTCACAATAGAGAGAGAGAGAGAGAGACAATAGATCGATAGATAGGATTGAAGGACAATGTAGCATTCATCAAGCTTATGACATATCTGGTGTCCATATGGCTTTTGCTTATGTTTTATTTCTTACTTCAGTTTTGTTTAGGGTTTGCATAAATGAAGAGCAACATTAGGAGTTCTAGATGGCATAAAAGTTTCCTAGAAGTTAAAGGGTAAATTCTATAGGATAGTAGTGTGGCATGTCTTTATATACGGGGGCAGAGTGTTTGAAAATTATAAAGGCACGTGAATAAAAGATTATGTTAGTAGATATGGACTGATCAGATGGATTATGTATGGATATACTAGACTCAACAATATATATCATGAATGATAAATGAAGTTAAGTTATCCGCGATAAGGTATGAATGACCAATATCAGGGATTATAAGTTATGAAGTCGTCTTATGATATGTATAACAGTATGACAGCAAGCATGATAGTATGACAGCAAATGTATGACAGTAAATATGACAGAATTGAGAAATTGTATGACAGATAGGTTAAACTGGTTTATGTATAGACTCGAACCGGGTTTATTTATGTAAGTGTAAACCGAGGTCACATGGCTCGCACGTGTCATCGTCTTCCTCTCTATTTATACCGAACACTAACAGATCTGTAACTAACTTTTCATTCTAACAGATTGAAGCTCTCTTTTCTTCAGTTTTCTCTCTTTCTATTGTCTTCCATTGATTCTGAATCTAAAGCTTCCATCAAATATGAAATGGTATCAGAGCTTGTATAGTTCATCGAATCAAATCACACGATTGCAGAGTAATCGCTAAACTCAGAAATTCATTCTTTTTCCGCGCTAAAGTTTTCTGTCAATAGAGGGCGAAAACACGGTGGATTCCAACGATGTGTTGTTCCTTCACCACAGCGATCATCCGAGCTACAATTTGGCTACTCAACTGCTTAACACTAACAACTACAACCATTGGATACATTCAATAGAGATTTCTCTAATTGCAAAGAACAAGATCGCATTGATTGATGGGAGTTTTCAGATCCCATCCGAAGATTCTCCACGATTTGCAATCTGGAAAAGGTGCAATGGGATGGTCATTGCCTGGCTGATGCATTCTGTACAAAAAGAAATAGCAGAGACTTTGATCTAATATCGAACAGCTCAAAAAGTGTGGCAGGAATTAAAATTGCGGTTTGGATCTCCAAACAGCACACGTTTGCATCAAGTTCAGAAGGAGATGATCAACATTTCACTCGGAGGTTTGTCTATTTCATCCTACTTTACCAAATTCAAGAAGTTGTGGGATGAATACATGGAGTTGGTAGAGGTTCCTACCTGCAGTGCTTGTGGTTCTATGAATACTTTGCCTAAAGTTTTGTCAAATCAATAAGTTATACAATTCTTGGTGGGGCTTCCAGATTCATACAATGGGATTAGAACCAGTATCTTGTTAATAAAGCCTACACCAACTATTGCTAATGTGTATAGAATGTTACTTGATGAAGAAAGTCAAAGGAGATTGAATAATCCTACATCTGTGAATTGTGACACACTGCTTTCAATGTTCAGAGGAACAATTATCAGAATGGGAATCAAGGTTTTGGAAGTCAAAATGGAAATTATGGCATCAAGAACAACAATTATGGAAATCGGAATTATGGAAATCAGAATGCAAAGAATGGGAATCAAGGTACTTCAGGGAATGCAAAAGGGAAAAGAAATTATTACTGTGATCATTGCAAAGTCTCAGGGCATTCCATCAGTAGGTGTTTTAAAATTCATGGGTATCCTCCTAACTTCAAAGGGGATAAGCAAAGAAAGTTTGCAGCAAATGCATCAGTAGAAGGAGAGTGTCAAGAGCCTGCTCCAACACTAACCAAAGGGTTGTATGACCAGAGTGTGGCATTTCTGAGCAAGCAAGGTTCAAATGAGGATTCAAATGTGGTTGCAGGTATCAAATTTTGTTTATCAGTTCAAAGAAATATGCAAGATTGGGTGATAGATAGTGGGGCAACACATCACATTTGTCCTAATCTTGATTTATTTCATACTTATCAAGTTTTTAAGATGCCTAGTTATATCACTATACCAAATGGTGATAAGTCAAAGATATTGCATTATGGAACTGTCAAACTGTAAAATAATATTTTTCTCCATAATGTGCTTCATGTGCCAGATTTTGGTTACAACCTTTTATCTGTAAGAAGGTTTGTAGCAGATTTGAACTTATATATGCTTTTTACCCCTTTTCAATGTCTTGTATAGGGCCCTTTAATGAGCAAGCCTCAGGTACTTGGTAGCATGACTAAGGGGCTCTATTACACATCTGATGTTGTTGAAGGAACAAATGATAATGTTGTTGTTCAGATATTATCCAAAGTTGTCAACTATAGTTCTGTTAATGACAATGATGATCATGTTTCTGATGATAGGTGTATGAATGCTTTTAATGTTTCCTTAGAAATGTGGCTTTGCAGACTAGGTCATGTGCCTTTTGATTAGCTGCATCATTTCTCATTTCTTAAGGATAATGTGACGAAGGCTAAGCCTCATTTGTTTACTGTGTGTCCAAGGGCAAGACAATACATAAATTAATTTACTGATAGTTCAATAAAATCTTCTTTCTGCTTTCAATTGTTACATGTTGATATATGGGGTCCTTACAAGGATTCTACTCACAATGGTTATAAGTATTTCCTTACTATTGTTGATGATTTTTCTTGAGCTACTTGGACCCATTTGATTGCTCCTAAGAGTAATGTTTTCCCTGTATTAAGTTCCTTTATTAAATTTGTTAAAGTTCAGTTTAATACAAAAGTTATGATAGTAAGAACTGATAATGGGTCTGAGTTTTGCAGCAAAGAGGCAGGGATCTTCTATAAAGACAAAGGTATAGTTCATCAAACTACTTGTGTTTACACTCCACAACAAAACGGAGTTGTGGAGAGGAAACATAAGCATTTATTAGAAATTGCTCGTGCTCTTTTGTTTCAATCTAAGTTACCTACTGCATATTGGGGAGAATGTTTGCTCACTGCAACATTTCTCATTAATAGGTTTCCTTTATCATCTATTGGTTATAAGTCTCCTTATGAAATTTTCTTTGGGCACTTACCTGATTATAGTATGCTTAGATCTTTTGGTTGCCTTTGCTTTGTAAGCAATGTTAAGCAACATAGATCAAAGTTGGATCCAAGGAGCATACCATGTATATTTGTGGGTTATCCACATGGACAGAAGGGTTATAAGGTACTGGATTTGAAATCACATCAGATTTTTGTGTCAAGAGATGTGAAGTTTCATGAGATGCAGCTCCCTCTGCATAAGGTTTCATTTGATTCTAGTTTACCTCTTCCTAATGTACTTGATAGTGATATATCTGATTTTGTGTTCCTACCTCAAAGTGATGTTATTTTTAATAATGAAGAGTCAGTATCACCAGGAAATTCTACAGATGAATTTCAGGTTGTGACAGATGGTGAAGATAGTTCTTCAGTTCATGACAGCAATCAGTCTCAGAATTCTATGACAGCAAATGTCCCAGATCTTAGAAGATCTTCAAGGATTGTAAGGAAACCTACACATCTCAGGGATTTTGTATGTAATTTTGGAGCTAGCACTGAGCAATTTCCACTTATTGATGGTTTTTCTGAATCATTTTATCCTATATTCTCATGCAATTCAGCTTCTGCCTCAAATATAGAGGTTTTTTCAGAACCTAAGTCTTATTCTCAAGCTTCAAAGGATCCTAAATGGATTGAAGCAATGAATAAGGAAATATATGCATTGCAATCTAACAACACTTGGCCATTAGTTGATTTGCCAGCATGAAAAAAACCAATTGGATGCAAGTGGTTGTATAAAGTCAAGCTAAAATCTGATGGTTCATTAGAAAGGTTCAAAGCAAGGTTGGTAGCAAATGGATACAATCAACATCATGGGATAGATTATGATGAAGCATTCTCACCAGTGGTGAAAATGTCGACAGTAAGAGCACTCATTTCTGTAGCCTTGAATAAAGGTTGGAAATTGTTCCAATTGGATGTCAATAATGCATTTTTACATGGGGATTTACCTGAAGAGGTATATATGGTAGTACCTCCTGGGGTCCCTAATGCAGCAAACAAGGTCTGTCTTCTTACTAAATCTCTTTATGGTTTAAAGCAGGCATCTAGACAATGGTTTAGTAAATTGTATGCCACTCTAATTGACTTCGAGTTTGTGTAATCTAAGTATGATCCTTCATTATTTTTATCCAAATCAGATGATCATATGACTGTTGTGGCAGTTTATGTAGATGATATAATAATAACAGGATCTGATATTACTCATGTAAATAATCTAAAATCACATTTACATGATCTGTTTACTATAAAAGATCTTGGACAGTTGAACTATTTCTTAGGTATACAGGTGATTCATGAGAAGAACTCAATGATTTTGAGTTAGAGGAAGTTTTGTCATGAAATCATTAAGGAAGCAGGGATTGAAGATTTAAAACCAGTGGTTACTCCTTTACCACTGAATTTCAAGTTGTTTTCTTCATATTTGAATAATTTGATTTCTGATCCTACAATGTATAGAAGTCTTGTTGGTAAATTTTCTTACTTGACAAATACACGACTAGATATCTCTTTTTCAGTACAGGTACTTAGTCAATTTTTGCAAAAACCTGACAAATCACACCAGAAAGCTCTACATCATCTTCTGAGATATGTGAAAGGGACTTCACATTATGGGATTAAGCTTCAACAAGGTTCTCAAATCAAACTACAAGCATTCACTGATTCAGATTGGGCATCATGTCCAATCTCTAGAAGAAGTGTCACTGGATATGTTGTCCTTCATCCTATCAGCTGGAAGAGCAAGAAGCAAGCAACAGTATCCCGCAGTTCTTCAGAAGCAGAATACAGGGCTATGAGCCAAGCAGCATCTGAAGTGACTTGGTTAGTAAATATGTTGCAAGATCTTGGTGAAACAGGTATGAAGCCTGTCTGCAAGTTGCACTGTGACAACAAGTCAGCTCTACAAATTGCGCGTAATCCAGTATATCATGAGAGGACTAAGCATATAGAAATTGATTGCCATTTTACAAGGGATAAAGTCATGGAGGGTCTCCTGCAGCTCACATATTTGCCCACAGAAAATCAATTGGCTGATGTACTTACCAAGATCTTACCAACTTCTCATCATCGGGAGTTGATTTCCAAACTGGGTATGCATATTGATCCACATACTCCAGTTTGAGGGGGCATCTTATGATATGTATAAATGACAACAAGCATGATAGTATGACATCAAATGTATGACAGTAAATATAACAGAATTGAGAAATTGTATGACAGATAGATTAAACCGGTTTATGTATAGACTCGAACCGGGTTTATTTATGTAAGTGTAAACCGAGGTCACGTGGCTCACACGTGTCATCGTCTTCCTCTCTATTTATACCGAACACCAATAGATCTGTAACTAACTTTTCATTCTAACAGATTGAAGCTCTCTTTTCTTCAGTTTTCTCTCTTTCTATTGTCTTCCATTGATTCTGAATCTAAAGCTTCCATCAAATCTGAAAGAAGCTTCAGTGGTTCAGCCATAAACAAAGGAGAGACACGAGTACACCAATGCATAGGTGTGACAATTTTACAATAAAATTAAAGCGTCCGGTGTGGTAGAGATTATCATAAAAAGAGTTCTATAGATGTGATTAAGTAGGACCTTACTTTTGTAAACGTCATAGAGGATCTAGCACGAGATAGAAACTAGTGAATCCGTATTGAGGAGGGCTAGTTTTTATGGAGTTTGGGAGCTCCAAGTTGTATCTTTTGTCCTTTTTTCGTATTTGTTCCTCTTGTTTTTCCTTGCTCGATCTTTTTCTTCCTTTCATGGTTGGGTTTTTTTTTATTCTTTGTGTGTGTGTTTTTTTTGTCATTGGTTGTTTTTATTTTTGTTGACATTTATGGGTCAATCAGAAATATTGTACCGACCCAATTATGTTAGTAAAAGGGAGCACACATTAAACATTTTTCTCCATCAAGGGGATATGAGATGAGTAATTAAGTAGTTGCTTAATTTGAGCTTTAAAAATGCTCCATTTATTTTTTAGTTGTGGTTTATTATTCATATATGTGTTTTTGAAAATGATAAAAATTATATAAAATATCAACTTTTTTATTTAAAATTAATTTTATCTTACAGAGATAATAGTATTTTAAAATTTCATCATTTTTAATTTATCTTGAAAATTAAATTTTTTTTAAAATATTCAATGAAAAATAAAATTTTACAGAAAAATTCATCACTTAAAAAATATTTACAAAAATATTCAAAATTCGCAGGAATGTCAGAGAAACGCGGTGCGAGATCGCATTTCATTCACAAAATGTAAAATCTGAAAGTGGAAAAAAAACAATAAAAAAACAACCGCGTTTTATAATTAATTTTGGGTAAACGCGGTTTGAACCCGCGCTTATTCCCATTTATATTTTTAAACTAAAAAATAATTGAAACGCGGAATCAATCCGCGTTTCATTTGTAAACCATCTTCTCCGCTCCCATGGCGCCCCACCTCCTCTCCTCTTGTTTCTCTTCTTTAATCTTTTCCGCTCATGGTCTCATCCATGGCGCCCCTAACTTTCGTCGCCGATGGGAGACCAAGTATGAGACGAGAGAGAGGCGGTCGTGGAAAGAGAGTCCAAGTGGCGGGCGCTCAAGGTCTCGCCGTCTCAGCGAACGTGGTGGCCGAGTAACACCGAGGTGGCTGTCAATGTAGGCTCTTGCTTCGACGGTGGTTCAGGCGGCGTCTTCGATTGTCAAGGGAGCTAGGACCAGGAGGGATTGTCAAGAGGCTCCATGGATGAGGGAGCAGAGAAGATCGGGAGGCAAGGAGGATACTGGAGGGCGACAAATGAAACGCGGAATCAATCCGCATTTCATTCCTTTTTCTTTTTTTTTTTTAATTTTTTTAGTTTAAAAATACAAATAGAAATAAACGCGGTTTCAAACCGCGTTTTACTCAAAATTAATTATAAAACGTGGTATGAAATCGTGTTTCTTTTGTTTGTTTTTTTCCCACTTCCAGATTTTACATTGTGTGAATGAAACACAGTGTGAGACCGCGTTTATCTGACATTCCTACAAATTTTGAATATTTTTATAAATATTTTCAAATTGTGAATTTTTCGATAAATTTTTATTTTTCTTTAAATATTTTGAAAAAAAATTCTGAAAATTCAATAGATTTACACGCAAAAAAGTAGACGGTTTTCAACAACCCGCATTAGCAAATGAAATATGTGTATTTTATTTTGAAGTTATAGAATGCCAAAAGAGTAATTCATAAATCTTCATGGTGGACCTGCTAGTTAACTAGTTAACTAGTTCGAAGATCAATTGGAGCGCGCACCGGTGAACAACAAGTTGACAAAAATTTTCTAACTTTTGCAATTTGAAATGCTTTATAAAGTTCCGAGTAATTATTAGTTCAAATTATATTGAATATTAATAAAATTCGTTAAATTACATCATAAGTCTTTCTCATTTAAAAAGACGATTGATCAGAAAATCTAATAAAGGGGATTAGAAGTTGGTCCGCCACATTTTTCTCATTCATATGTTAGGGTTTTCAAAGAAATGATGGAATTGGTAGATGTTTGTAACTTTTTTAATTGGTGTTGATTTATTTGTTATGGATGTTGAATGATAAGTAAAAATAGGAATTGAAATAGAGAAAATGAATAGATAAGAGAGGAAATATAAAATTAAAAAAGTAACATTTTAAACAATTTTTATTTCTTAAAAAGTATATTAAACAATAAAGTGAATTGGATTTTCATAAAGAGGAAATGATATTTTTTTTTTGGTTGAAATAAATTATTTAGTTCATTTCATACTTATCAGTAGAATCAATATATGAGTAAAAATGTCATTCACAAAAATATACTACTTTGTTTTCATAAATAAGAAAAAAAATTGTCTTACAAGCTATTTTTTGGGCCCAAATTGAAAAACTGTCTACGGATTTGTTTTATTGGTAAAAAAATCCATCTCAACAAACCCTAAAACTCCTCCCTCAGATCTATCTCACTCTCCTCCTTTCTATCTATATATCTCTCTCCTCCTCAGATCTCCGACTTCAATCTATGGCGAACGAAGAGGAGGTGGTGCTGCTGTCGAGTGGGCTTTAAATCTCCTTCTCCTCGTGATCTGACGGACTCCCGTCTCTGCCGTCATCGTGATCTGACGTGTTGGTTCCCAATGTCTTCGTTCGCTAGAGATCTCCTGATCTGATGGACCACCAACTCCGACTTCAGATCTCTTTTTCCTCTCGCCTTGGACTGAAGAAGAATAGCTCTGCTGCTGTCGCCATCGTGATCTGACGGACTCTCGTCGCTGCCGTCGTCGTCGCCTCACCGGAGCGGATTCCTGGAGCACCTCGCCGTTTGTACACCGGCTGTTCCGCGGAGGAATCAACACATCGGAGGCCGACCACCGACGCCGCGGCCTTTGCCTCCTTATTTCGGCTTCCCCATCACTTGTCCTCCCCATCAAGTGGCGGCGCCACTTGAGTCCAGCCGCCCGAGCTTTGAGTCAACTTGATTTTGATGGTGTTGTGGGTTTGCTGAAATCTCTTAATTTGCTGAAATTCATATTGTAATTGTTGAAATTGGTATTGAAATCGATTTTAGCAATTTCGGTTTCAGCAACGTCGGCGTCAGCAACTCCGGTTTCAACAACCCCGATTTCAGTAACACGGTAGACATTTAGCTAATATGGATAGATTGGTGAATAAAATGTTAATAAAGGCGAAAAATATGGATATTCTAGTAAACGCCCCTAATTTTAACTTGCATCTTTAATTTGTTTAAGCATGCATAGAGTTGTCGATCAATTAACTCATCAAGCTTCTTTGTAATTGTGGGTATATTAACAATGGAGTATTATTGAAGCGTACGTAATGATTGCATCCAATAACGGAACATTTTCAAAAATTAATACGGAGTAAATTAAAATGTGTGGCTTCAAAATTGAAGCTTCGAAAGATTCGGGACCGAGGTGGAACACACAAAAATCTATACATAAATTAAAGTAACGGAATGTTTTTTGTATGGAAAAGTAACGGAATGTTTTGAGAAAATAAATAAATAAAAAAAATACATCAATTATATGTCTTCGTGCCTTTTACTTTTTTAGTTTATAAAAACAACCCTTTTTGCAATTTGCAAGTACTCGATTGAAATTCAGCTTAATATGAGCATATCAAAGTTCAGGTTCATATAACTCGTTTTTTTTTTGGGATACCAGCTTATATAAATTAATTTTACTTTGTTCATAATTTTAATCAATTTATTAACTCCGCCTCATACGAACTCATATACTCACTAATATTCTGAGTATTTCATGGTTGAATTGGCCAATCATATATGTTCGGTCTATTTAACTCGTCAAAAAACTTGTTATGAATAAGAGGTTGATGTTGCATATCTAAAAGATAAACATCAAATTTAAAATTGAAATTTGAATCACGCAACTGTTTTTTTTTTAATATTTCAAAGTAAATTACACCTTATTTTAGTTGTTTTTAAAAAAGATTGCCTAATGTTTCACAATAATATCAAATAAGTCTCTAACATATCACAATCCCGCATTTACATACATTCTTAACATTTCAACCTGAATTTAGGGATAGTCCTTCCGTTGAATCTCCTTTATTCCTTACTAATAGAGTGTTTGGAACTTTCATTCACTCGAGATGAATAGTTAATTTGCCACTTAAACCAGCCCTTTTAATTCTATTTTGTTTCATATTTGTCATGTCTAGACCACCACATGAATGATGAAAAAGTAATTCTCTTCTAAAATTATCTTCATTTTATCCCTTTTAAAAATTGAGAATTTATCATGTATCCATAATTTCAGTTTTTTTTGCTCTAATCCGAGCAGGTCTGATTCTAGATTTGAACTGAAAATTGAATTTTGGGAAACCGTGAACCGTGGCCCAAATTGAAATAATTTCAGGTCGAGCAAAAATCTAATTTTTGGCTCCGTTTTTAATCCGGGCCAATTTTGGAAAACCCTAATATATTGATGCGGGTGATTTTAAACGGCAAATTGTTCAATACTTAACAAAATGGCTATCCATGAACTCGACTAGAAATGTTAGGAGCTTAAACGAGTATTTTGATAAATTAGGGACATATTTGATAATATGATAAAATATTGGGGACTAACTATGAATATCTTTAAAAGGTAAATTATTAGATATAAGGGATAAAACAGTGATTTCAGGCAATTTAAAGAATATTTAATTTAATGGTAACCTAAATCGAGAATTGTTGTGTTGTTTGGAAACAATTGACAAGTCAATTTCAATAATTTTAAAGTTAATGGATGCTTTCAAACAAATGAACTTATGTAATGGATAATTTGCAACTACTAATCATCCGATACTTATACTGCCCAAAAATATTCCCTATTACTTTCACTTTTCCTTTCATTTCATTTCATTTTATTTTTGTTTGTAGCTTTTCACTTTCCCTTTATACATTTTTCTGTCCCTTGTTGCTTTCATATTTTACCAACCCAATCACAATTCACAATTCACAATTCACAATGACTCTTCATTGTCAAACAAAACAAAAACTACCTCGCTTCACCTTTACTCATACTTCCTCAAATGCCCTTAACTTATCTAAATACAACACTCAACAATTCCCATATGAATAATTTTTAAAAAAAATTTACTTTTTCTGAGTATTTCCACTTGGATATAAAATTATGAAAACAAAAATGCCCGTTATGCATCATTGTCAACTAAATATCGTGCGCCTCTTAGGCTCTTACCCAATTAATAATAATAATTAAAAGATCAAACTACATACCCTTTATCCTAAAATGGTCTTGCTTTCTCACTCGAGATCGATGTGTTTGATATGTAAAGTAACTCAAATAAAAAGAGTCATATATTATAGTTACATTTTTGGATCATTGTCTTTGATAGAGATTTTAATGTCAATATATATATATATAGAGAAAATAATACTTTATCACTGTTGACAAATGTTATAATTAACATGCACTGTGTGAGTCCATTTTTCTCATTAAGTGATGTGTTCATCAATACTTGGGCAGTCGTAATTCCACGCTCTTCTTCGTAAATTGGGTATTCGCAATCTTCATACTCCAACTTGAGGAAAAATATTGATATATCATATTATCAGTATATAAATTTGAATTTATCTTGTATATCAAGTATCTTATCTGGTATATATATTAGGATAGATTTAACCTAAATTTTTTGTATAAATAATACATCTCAGTTTCCAATGAAAAGGCACGATTCACCTTAATTACCTTCTTCTACACAAATGTAGATCCCTGCATGAATTTAGTTCAACTAGTCATAGCTAGGGGTGGTATTTGAGTTAGAAACAAATGATCAAGTTTCACCAGCGGCAATGTGTGAACACTGATTCTAGCCTCTATTGCCGGTTGAGTCACCATAATTTATCTCTTCTCACAATCTTTATCGGATCGAGAGTGAGAGATGTATGGGGTGAACAATTTCAACTTTTAGGACTAGCGTGAAAATGTAGATGAAAATAAAATTCAATTTTCACAAGTTCTGCAACCGCTTATGAATTATTAATAATGTAAAGCACATCATGGTGAAGATGAAAATATTGGACAGTGTGCAAAAATGTTCCAAGTATCCATTGTTAATGATTATGCCCTCACCTTAATTTGGAACGGGTGTTAAAAAAAATGCACAGTGATTTTCATGAATTCCCAATGCGTATTTGTGGTTTTTTTTCGTGGACGCGCATTGCAAATTCAGGGATTTTCGTGAATTTGCAATGTGCATTTGTGTTTTTTTTCCCCGCAAACGTACAGTCAATCGCAATTGCAAAGGACGAATTCGTGGTTATTGTTCACCTCCTCTTTGAATTTGGTTCCAACGTCAACATAAAAGTTGTAGCTCTCGGAAAGAGTTTTACAATGTATACTCATAATAGTCGATCGAAACATCAAGGCCTCCGAAAAGTGCGTTTTAAAATCATCTTGTCGAGCAGATTGTACTAGCTCGGATGTACTAGCTTTATAACTAAGTTAAATATTACCTAATTAATATGCAAATTTTACCTAATTGATGCACAATATGTAATATAACCGAGCTAAATACAACATAATATTTATATAATTTACTAAAAAAAGAGACCCGAAGTCTCATCTGGTGCGATTTTCCCATGTATCATTTTCTAGTGCAACCTGACCCGGAATTTTAACATGTCAATTAATGATGATCCAATATATTTAAGACATGTCAAACAATAACCTCATTTATTTATCCACGTACCATCCTGTGTTCTATCTTAACTAATAAATACAATTATTTTTTTTATCATTTGAACACTAAAATCTTATCATCAATATATGTATGTATGTATGTATGTATGTATGTATGTATGTATGTATGTATGTATGTATGTATGTATGTATGTATGTATGTATGTATGTATGTGTGTGTATGTATGTATGTATGTGTGTGTGTATGTGTGTATGTGTGTATGTGTGTATGTGTGTATGTCTGTATGTATGTATGTATGTATGTATGTATGTATGTATGTATGTATGTATGTATGTATGTATGTATGTATGTATGTATGTATGTATGTATGTATGTATGTATGTATGTATGTATGTATGTATGTATGTATGTATGTATGTATGTATGTATGTATGTATGTATGTATGTATGTATGTATGTATGTATGTATGTATGTATGTATGTATGTATGTATGTATGCATGTAGACATGGCCACGGGTCACGGGTCGAGCAGGTCGACCCGTGACCCGCCGGGTCAGGGTCAAAGGGTCGAAGGGTTGGCTCGAGTTGAGGGTCGGGGAAAATATAACCCGTGACCCGCGGGTCACACGGGTCGAAATTTGAAATTGTAGCCGTTGGATGTGGGCCCCACTTGAACGGTAAATTTTTTTAAAAAAAATTTAGCCGTTGGTCGGCTTCAACATAGGTCTGAGCCTATAAATAGGCATCCCCTCCTCTCCAATTCATTTTACTTAAACATCCCATCACTCAACTTACACTTCATTGATTCATTCTCGTCAATCGTCATAAACTTGTAATGGCCGACCGTAGCGGATCCTCGAGCTTCTCGTTGTTCAATCATTTCAACAAGGTTGTCCAATCCCCGAGGAAGATCGAAGCGGAGTGTCGTTATTGTGGTCATAAGTACAAGATAACGAACAATTTGGGTTATGGAAATTTAAAGAATCATCTAGCGAAGAAGCATCCGGACAAAGTCGACGAAGCATCGGGATCGTCAGCCCCGTCGGGTAATTAGAGATTTAGTATTGTATTGTGTGAAGTTTATGATGTTATGAAAATATGAACTTATGAAGTATTAAATAAAGTAGGAACTAGGAAGTAAGTTAGTGTTTTATGTTGTAATGCCATGCATGAAGGCATGAAGCACCGAGCGCGATCTCGACCGAGGCAATGAATCCGGTATGGGTTTGTAATCGTTGTTTGGTTTGTAATAAACTTGTGTTTTATGTGTGTATTAATTGATTTTTAACTAATCCAACATGTAAACTAATAAATCTAAATAAATATTTTTCACCAACAAAATAACAAATAAATAAATAAACTCACAATTTACATAAGAAAATAACAAATTTTGAAAAAAGAAAAAAGAAAACAACCTAATACAATTATACAAATATACATTGTTATTGTTAATTTGATAAGTGAAAAACTAAAAAAAAATAAAACCCGGCCACCAAAAGGCACCAACGGTCGGATTTCAAACGTTTTACAAGAGTATAAATTGACTCAAAGAGTTTTTTCAATCGGTTTTGACAACGCATCCGCCAACACCGCCTCTATCCCAGAGTTAACCCTATATTGTCAGTCCGGGATAGGGGGGAGATTTTTTCATATTCGTTGTGCACCTCATATTTTAAACTTATGTGTTCAAGATGTTTTAGATTATTTACAAACCGTTATTGGACCTACCAATGGCACCCGTTTTGCCAAGCAAACAACGTGCGCCTGAAGAACTTCCCCCGGGATGTTAGTACTCGTTGGAACTCGACGTACAAAATGATTTATGATTCTTATCAATACAGGGAACTTCTTTCTTCTTTTGCCACCCAACACATCGAATGTTCAAACGTTTTTGGGGATGTGTGGGTGACTGCTCGAGATGTGATTGAGGTTTTCAAAGTTTTCCATGACGCAACAGAAACTTTTAGTCATGCTTACATTCCTACGTCTAGTGTTTTCTGTTTTGTCGCTATGAACATTGCCATAGCCATTCAAGACGGGCTTCAAGTGCAATGCATTCATGACGTTGTTTCCACTATGCGGGAGAAATGGTTGTCTTATTACAAAATTATACCTGATATTTTCCTCGTAGCTTGTTGTTTCGACCCGAGATACAAATTAACTGGCTTCAAAAGTTTTTAGAAAACTATTTTCCTACGCTCAACATTGAAAATGATCCTAAATGCAATGTTTCAATTATAGTTGCTAGAGTTAGGGGAATACTTGAAGATTTATACACTCATATCTGTACAGGCGCTAGAGCGCCTAACCACCCTCCTCCTGCGCCTTCCAGCTCGAGCGGCTCTTCTCGCACTAGCATTACTGCTCGAACTAAGGGCCTTGCCAGAGATATTTTTGGCTCAAAGAGGTCGAGGTCTTCGCCGAGCCCGCACTCGGAGCTCGACGAATATTTGTCTACTAACTTTGAATTTCGCAGTGATGAAGATGAAGATTTCGATATTTTAGAATGGTGGGACCAAGTGGAAAGACAACGCTTTCCAACCTTGCAAGTGATCGCCCGACAAATACTTGGAGCCCCTTGCTCCACCGTCGCTGTGAAGCAATTATTCAGCCGAGGTGGACAAATTCTAACCGAGAAGAGATCTAGATTGCTCCCCGAAAACCTCGAAGCACAATTATGCCTCGCCGATTGGAAGAGGGCAGAGATGAGAGTTCAGAGAAACCTCTTATCCACCGACACAGACCCTAATGATGGAGTAGACTCGGAATCGGTCGGGACATCCGTGGACGGTGGAGTCGTCGATGCCGAACGACAGTCCAACGCCGACGAAAGCTGAATAGGTAAGTGGGGTTTAGACAACAAGTAAAAGAACTATGTGGGCTTTGATTCCTCTCCCCCGGGAGGATACGTAGGCAATTGGGAAACCGATTCAAACCCTTCTTCCCTCCTTTTTTTCCCCCAACTCGAACATCACAAAACCGTTCATCGCAAAGTCGAAAAACGTTCAACTCGGGCCTGACCCGGCGGGTCGACCTGGCGGGTTACACGGTTCCTACCCTTCCCTGCCACGTGGCCCAACCCGGCGGGTCGACCCGAACCCGTAGACCCGTGCAAATCCCGGGTTAGGGTTCGGGTCCTACCCCCAGGTACTCGACCCGGCGGGTCAGACCCGTGGCCACGTCTATATGTATGTATATATATTCTTATAACAAATTATATAAGATATAGATAACAATCTCTCTTAATACTTATATTATTATTATTATTATTATTATTATTATTATTATTATTATTATTATTATTATTATTATGTATATTGGTTACCTGATTTGAAGATTTAATTTGTGAATATATATACATATATATATTGTGTTTAATTCATATAAAATGTTTTAAAATCTTATCCAATATAACTAATGTAACCATTTAATATTTTTTAAAATAATTTTTATCATTTAATCTAATACAATCTAATACTCATAAGAGATAAACTTTTTCATTTATAAGAGATAAAATCAATTAAATGCTTTATATACTTTTATATTTTTAAATAATATTTTTTTATATTTTATTATGTATCCTTCATTGGATAAATAAGTGAAAAAATAATAACAAATATGTAAATAAGAGTACTTATTCTTATGAGATATAATAAAACATAATTGATTAACAAAACGCATAAGAGCGCATGTAACAGATACTAATTAACATCTAAATGCATCCTATCAATATGGCAACCTACTTATATCACCAATTTCTTCAAATTAAAAGCTTGAGGCTTGTTTTAACTTCAAAATCAATTTCATCTCCCACCAAGAATTGATGGCAACTCACCAATAGAATCAATTTATCCACCCGAATACCTCAATTAAAATATGATCTAAGATCTGAATACCCGATATACCTTAGATTTTTTTAATTCCTTTAAAAAAATATTTCATTTTTGTTTCAATTGCGGTTTCACTAATAGAGAGGAAAGAGAAGAGAGGGAAAAATTACAATCAATTTCGAAATCTAAATGTTTTTATTAGTAATTTTAGGTGCAAGAAAATTTGAGTTGGAACCGAAAGTCTAATGCACGAAGGAAGGGTCAACAAGAGTTCAAAATGAGACAAGAGGGGAGGCTCGAGAAGAAGAAGAGAGCTGAAACGAAAAATAAGTTAACAAAAGTTATCTGCTCAACAAGTCGATCTTGTAATGCACTTTCCGGAGGTATTGGTAGTCCGATTGACTATTATGAGTATTCATTGGAAATCTCTTTTTGTGAGCTACAACTTTTATGGTGACATTGAAACCAAATTCAACGAGTGCATGAATAGTAAAGTGCAAATTCGCATTGGGCGGCCGCGGATTTCAAAAATTAAAAAAAGTGTGAATTCGCAATACGCATTCGAAGAATCTACGTACTCGAACTTCACAATGGACATATGTTCTTATATTTAATGAGATTTTCACCTAGTAAATATCAATTAAAAAAAAGCCAATTTTAATTCGGAAAAAAAAAGTCATGGTCCACCACTTTCGATTGTGTGGTGTACTGATCAATCCTGCCGTAAATAGCATGTAAATTCACAAGTTCACAACCCAACTGTAGATGAAAATAACATAAACAAAAAGACCAAAAAATAATAATAGTAATAATAACCATTCGATCTTTACTACATCAAATTCAAATACACTCGATAACTACACCATATCATCACATCTACGCACCAACATACACTGCCATTTTAAATGGTTAGGGTGTGTTTGAATTTTATTATATTTTAATTATTTTATCTCGATTTATATAAATATTTATTTATAAAATCCAAAATTAATTTAATAATATAATCACATAAATTAAAATAAAATAATTACACTATAATTAATACATCTTATAATCCAAACACACTCTTAATTTAAACACCTTATAATTTATACAGTATTATTTATTAAATATAATCTTATCTATTTATATTATAAACATAATACAATTATAATCTAAACAAACCCGAAATTTGTACGTGGGAAAAAGAAAAAACCAATTAATCTGAAAAAAAAAAACATGGCACTAGTGTAAAGTGTACACCTCTCGTTTATAAAGTAAGATAGGGAAGCAAAAGCAAAGCATGGCATTGTTGCTAATGCTAAGCAATGAAGAACCCAATCCAAAACCCTCCTTCTCCTCCTCCTCTCAAGAAGGACAGGCCCAAATCCCCTCTTTCTTCCCCCATGGAATTCCTCAATTCCGCCATTAACGACACCTGGAAGCTCTGCACTCTCGGCGGCTTCCTTGGCCTCTTCCTCCTCTCCCTCCTCCTCTCCAGCAGCCCCCAATCCCTCCCTTTCTCCTCCTCCCTTTTCCTCTCCCAGCCCCCTCCCGCCGCCCCCGCCCCATCTCCTTCCCCAATCCTCCCCACCATCGCCCCGCCGCCGGAGCTGAGCTCTGCCCCCAACGCCCTCAAGGAAGTCGTGGAATACGATATTCCCGCCAATGACACCAAATCCGACTCCTCCACCACCGCCGTTGAGACGCCGGCGGCGGTCAATGAAACAATCAGCTATAACTCGACGGAGTTCAGTACCTCCGCCGTCGTTGAGACGCCGGCGACCGCCAATGTGACGAACGGCTTCAACTCGACGGAGTTCATCGACCAACTGTTGAACTCAACCTCCGCGTCCATGGAGGATAGGCTGTTCACGTCGTCGACGACGTCGGGCGATCAGTACTCGCCGGAGGCCGTTGCGGAGGGGCCCACGGGGGAGCCGGTGGAGGAGGAGGAGGGTAGTAGCGGTAATAAAGGAGAAAAGGAAGGGCAAAAGTGTAAAATGTACGAAGGGAGGTGGGTTTACAAGCCGGAGGAGAATCCAAGGTACCGGGTGAGGCAGTGCCCTTTCCTTGAAGAGAAGATGAGCTGCCAGAAAAATGGACGGCCAGATTTCGAGTACGAGGGCTGGAGCTGGGAATCCGACGGCTGCCAGATCCCCTTGTACGTTAATCCTTCCTTTTTTTTCAAATCAAAAATTATAGAGGCTAATTTCGAGTGGTGTCCCGAATCCGTACGGTTGCCATATTCTTAATTTCTCAGTTATTTGCAAGCCGTTAATCTTTACCTTTTTTTCACAAACTAAATACTCTCCAACACTTCCCTACCACATTCTCAATACTAAATTATTTTTATATTTATTTAATTTAAAAAAAATTAAAAATTATATTTATATTTATAACATATATTTTTATATATTTATAAAATTTTATTTTAAAAAATCATATTTACTAAAAAAAAATGTAAAGCATGATTTTTCAAAAACTTTTATGAATATATAAATAGATATTAGTAATATAAATATAATTTTTATAAAATTAATTAAATATAAAAATAAATTAGAGCTAAATGATTTCTTCAAAACTTTTTTTTTATGGAGAGTGCATGAGAGCTAAATTATACCCTCCTCTTTATTTCGCCGCTTGATCAAATTAAAAGACCCAACATATTTTCTAAGGTATAATTATGAAGAGATAAATAGTTTTTCAACGATTTCTTCAACAAACTCGATTCGCTTAGTTTCTTCGTCACATTTTTTTTTTCGTCCCGTTATTCATACACGCTTTTTTAGAATGATATAAATTATATAAAATATTCATTTTTTTTAAAAAAAAAATTTAACAAGTTTATACTTATTAATAATAACTACGAAATTTTTAAAAAAATTATTATAAAAATAGATATTTTATATAGTTTTTATCTCCTAAAAAAGCGTGCGTGAATAGTAAAACGTCAAGTTTTTCCGAACGGATGTAGTAATAATTTTCAAGGGTTTATTGATTGAAATGTGAATTATTTTTCCCGTTTCATATCCTATTATTTTTAAAGCATTAATTCGAAAGATGGATATAATAACATCAATAATTGTAATAATAATATTTGAAGGTAATTAACCATACAATTCCACGTAAGCATGGTTTGACGAGACTCAATTAAAGGTGTAATAATAATTCCGATTATAATGATTTCTTCCTAATTTTCTTTTCTTTTCTTTTTGGTTTGGGGAAAACTACTTTGGATGTAAAATCTTGATAGTATTTAATACTCCCTCCGTTCGACAAAACTTGTTATTTTAGCTCATTTCACAAGTTTTAAGGCAAACAAAAAATGTACTAATTTACCCTCAATTATTACCCTCCTTTTTTACTTTATCGAAAACTACAACTAACAAACCATCAATCATATCAAGGACATTTTTGTAAAGTGAAGGGCAAAATACCTACAATGACAATTTTTTTTAACAAAAATAACACCCTAAAATGACAAGTTTTGCCGAACAGAGGGAGTATTTATTTACTTCAAAACAAGTCAGGAATTCATCAGTACGTACATTTAGAGCCTGTAGACATTACTCCGTATTACATTATTTAAAATCTGTATGTAGCCATCAATTATTTATGTTCTTTGTAGACTTTAATGGTTGCCCTCATATGTAGTAAATTCCATGTTGCAAAAATATATTTTTTTTATAACTATACATTTTTTATTAATTTATTTAATTTGAGCACTTTTATTCACCAGGGCAATTTATGGAAATTATTTAATTTTAAATACTACGTAGTTGCCAACTTTATGCTAGATTTTCAAAATGACACAAAATAGCCACAAGTATAGAGTGGGTTCCAAACTAGCCCAAAAATTCCGTCACTATATATATTACGTATCCAATTAAAAATTGGGCTGTTTTCTTCAACTAATCTAACATTTGGGCTAATTTTGCAATTTGTGCAAATTTAACCAAAGCACCAAACGTTCGAGGAAGCACTATTCAGCCTATTCTACATGGTACATGAAATAGTCAACTTCATAATTATATCTACAGCTCTCAGCCTCTCAATCATAGCGTTAACAATCCGACCCCTTTCATATACTATTCAAACTAAACGATTTGAATTGATTGAACATTTTCGGTCAACGTGTAATATTAGATAGAGTGATTTTTTTTAATTTATTTATTTTTGCATCTATGTTTGAGGATTGAGGTTAACATGTAATGTGTGTTTATAGGTTTGATGGAAAAGACATGCTAGAGAGGATGAGAGGGAAGAGGATGTTCATCGCGGGCGATTCTCTCAATCGAAACAAGTGGGAATCGCTCGCTTGCCTTCTCTACACATCTATCCCTTCCAAGAGGGCTTACGTCGATGCTGGAGGCCCCGCCTACAAGGTCCTCAAAGCCTTGGTAAGCATGGTTACCTCACTCGATCCGACCTGAAAAACTGTTTTTACTTTTATGTATCTAAATATTTGAGTGAGAGTTTATCAAGGTCTAACTCGTTATGTATTTGTTATAGGATTACGACTTTACATTGGAATTCTATTGGGCACCATTCCTCGTCGATTTCAACCCTAGCCACCCGAGTGGGCGCAGGGTGCTCAACCTCGACAGGCTCGTGCCTGCTTCAAAGCAATGGCGCGGCGCTGATGTTATGGTGTTCAATTCGGGGCATTGGTGGACTCATGACCGTGGCCGATTCAAACCGTAAGCAATCATATAATTAAAATTTTATATAATTTTCACCTTGTTAAAAATTATATATATATATATATAATGATATCTATATTAAAAAAATCATTACATTTTTTTTTAATTTTATTTAATGGAAACAAAAAAAAAAGTAAAAAGTATCCAAGTAACTAGGTCATGTAGTGGTTGTCAAATTTTGGACTTTAATTACGTGACACTTTCAATCCGGTCAAATTTCGGTATATAGTAGTTGGGGAGAGGGAATATTTTGCAATTAATTAGTAGTAAGTTTAGTTCCTTACCGAAAAACAAAAATATTTTTGTGGTGGGGCCCGCAGGTATGATGTGTTCGAATACGGAGGGGAGCAGTTAGAGAAAATGCAAACGGAGCTCGCCTACGAACGAGCGCTGTCCACGTGGTCAGACTGGCTGGCCCACAACGTGGACCCCACGAAGACCAAGGTATACTACCGGAGCATCTCCCCGGAGCACAAGAACAAGGACTGGTGCTTCAACACCAGCCGTCCGATCCAGGACGAGTCGTACGAGCAGCTCTACCCGCGGTCCATGATCAACGTCCTGGAGGGCAAGCTCCGGGAGATCAACGGCCGCGAGGGTGTCCACGTCAACTACCTCAACATAACGAAGCTGTCCACTTACCGTAGGGACGCACACCCCGGAATTTTCAGGTTCAAGCACTGGAAAATCATAACGCAGAAATATAAGAGGCTTATTAAGGACAAATCCGACTGCAGCCATTGGTGCCTGCCCGGGCTGCCCGACACGTGGAACCGCCTCTTGTACGCCTCTCTCTTCTTTGACAATCTTACCCCTGGTGAATTGTCTATTTCCTGATTTATCCCCCCTTTTTTTTTTTTGAAAAATAGCTTTTTATATTTATTTACACTATAGTTCCCTTTTTTTTTTTGGGAAATTGCATCTAATAACTGTGGCCTGAGTGTAACACCTGCAAATGTTGGTGTTATATGTTGATATGTAAGTGAATTATAAAATTGGGTAGCAGTTGATGCAATTTTCTAGTTTCCTTTTAGTTGATTTTTTTTCCTTTTTTTTTAGTTAATTTACTTTAATTTAATTTGTTGTGATGTGTGGGAAATAGTTGGATGTCAGGAAGACTTTCTTGTAATGGAACAGAGTACAGATTTGTATGAATAAAGTATTCCTGTAATTTTTTATTTGGCAATAGTTGGTGACAATTTATTGAGGGTTTAATTTTGGTAAATTGTATAAAATCACTTTTTACTTAGGTTACTTGTAGAAGATTGTATTTTAAAAACTAAATGGTATTCCCCTTTATTTATTTTTATTTACAATTCATCACCCATACATATTTTGCTTTCAATAAAGTGGTGTTTGAATGAAATATCTCTCAAATCACCCTCAATCCTTTTCTTAAAAAAAATCTAAAAATGTTAATTAAACTATCACCTTATTCTTCAAATTCAATTTCTAATAAAATGGTCATTGTATAAGTTTCTAATTAATGGGTGGTTTCTGAAAGAAAAGTTATAACTATTGGACGACTTTATATAACTTTTTTTATTAAGTAAAAATTCGACGCACTGAACAAGTTCCGGTATGGGTCGATAGGCCGAAAAATCGATGATGAACAAACCGTCAAACATGCTAAAGACATAAGCAACAAAAACGCTGAAAAAAAAAACCAAAATACAAGGGTGCAGTTACAAACGCAGTCTAGCACAAACGAAGAATGAACAGTAGCAGCGTGCGACAACTTTTCATTCAGTTGATAGAGGCGACATAGGGAATTCCCGGGTGATTTATATAAATTTCTAATTCATAGAGTGTTGCATTATTTTTTATTCTTTAATATTGAGATCAAAATATCTATAATAAAATTAGTTGTAACAAATAAAATGATCAATATAGCATTATTTAAAAAGCATGGTATTAAGATCAAGATGTATACAATCTTTTCTTGACTAAGTCGAGAGACCGAACATTTTTTGGTGACCCACTACCCAGTAATTTTATAGCCACGTGCACGTACAAACAATTATAAAGAGACAATAAATAAGAAATTACCACAAGGACGTCCATAACCTATACACACGACAAATGAAAGAGTAATAGGAACCATGAAAATAGTAGTCCACAATGGTAAAGGATTTGATACCAAACACCAATTAACCCCCCTACTCTACACTAATTATCCTCCTCCGTTATTGTCTTATCTTTCGTCAAATCTTCCGTCGGGCCTAAAAGAGTAGTGTAATGTCATTGTTTATAAGTTACTTTTAATTTCAATCGTTTGATCTTTTTAATACGACGCCCTAGATTTACTCATAAATTACACAATAAGGTTTGCTTAGGTGGCCAAATTTAAGTGAAGAGGAGTTTGTGAAATTTTGGGGTGTTAGAAAAGAAGGAAAATTAATAGAGGGTGAGGTTGGTCCCTTTACAGAGAGAGAGAGAGAGGAGGTGGCCGGTGGAGAGACTTGTGGTTTGTTTAATGTGAAAAAAGTAGCTAGCTAGGTTGTTTTAAGAAAGTGTACATGTGAAGACAACACACACAAAGATCATGTCGAGTTTCGAAATTCTCAATTAAAAATAAATTAAAATACTAAAGGTGGGATTTGATTCCCTGAAATAAATGTGGATGAAGATGAATCCTACCTTAGCTAAGCTGTAATGGCTGCCCATTAATTTCCATCTTGCCTCTCAACAGGTTGAGATGCTGTTCCCTCTAATACTTCATTTTCCGTTACTAATATGTTCGATCTGATTCGGAACTAGAAATTAAAATTTAGATTTACAGTATGTAAGAGCAAGCTCAACAAATTCTCCATTTTAATTTTTTGGAGAATATTGGGAAGATTTTTTATCCAATAGTTTCCCTATTACATTCTTCAAAATAGAGAATGAAGATAAAAAATAGAAATCGTTCCCTTAATTTGGAGAATTCTCTGTATATTTTGGGGTAAACTTCATTATGGAGAAGCTTTTGAAATTGGGACAAAAAATGTTCAGAATACATAACTTATAATTCTCTAGTGCTAAAACTCATATGCCTCACGTTTCTTGATGAAATTTTGATGACAATGAAAAGTGTATGCCTCACGTTTCTTGATGAAATTTTGATGACAATGAAAAGTGTAGAGAAGTGATGATGAACGATGATATATACAAATGGAATGTATATATGGATTTTACTTTATTAGATAAGTTAACTTGCAATTAAAGTCTATTTGAGGTTCGAGATGTTATTCGATAAGTTGAATGAGTTGAGTATTACTTCCTCCGTTCGGAAATATAAGTTCATTGACTTTTTGGCACGTTTTTTAAGGAGTTAAAAACTATATAAAATAATATTTATTTATTAATTTTTTTACATAACTATATACTTATTAGTAATATATATAAGACTATGTAAAAAAATTAATAAAAAAATATTATTTTGTATAGTTTTTAACTCCTTAAAAAACGTGTCAAAAAGTCAATAGACTTATATTTTCGAACGGAGGGATTAGTTTTTAATGTTCAAGTCATATAACAACTAAAATCTCTAACCAAATTTGTTTTAGACACGAGAAAGTGAAGTATTTTTTATAATGATTTATCGAGTTCAATTCACAATATAAATATTCCTATAGAAATAATGAACTGCAAATGGTTTATTAGCTCTTCATCACATTTCAGTGCGAATCTTAACAAGCATCCAATTTAATTATTTAGACCAAATTGACAGTATGATATTAGAATGTCTGGAATGAATCCAATTATTTTGAATTTGAGTATATAAACACAATTGATCGAATAAATCTTCACATTATTCAAACTACCATAATCATATTTGAATATAAAAATATTGTAGAAAACGATTTGGTCCTAGATGCTAACACAGAAGCGAGATCGGAAATTAAACATGCAAAGCGGAAGCGAAATAACACACAGATTGATGACGCAATTCGATTTTCCTACTCTGCGGAGCCTCAAGAGGGAGAGACTCAAACCCTAGAATCCACTAAGTATGAACGAGTTACAGATCATGGATACAAGTAGTGACGAGCTCAAGGAAACAGATCTAGGTCAAGCAACTCAGAAACACAGACAGACAAGGAGAAAAATACAGAAGAGGAACAAATACTCCCTTCACTCCGAAGAATATCGAAGCAGGATGAGAGCAGGTGAAGACGACGCTTTAGCGGTTGAGAAATCAGGCCGGAAGCTCGTCTTCTTCCTCTTCAGTGTGAGATCTCCGTAGGCGGCGCTTGGAAACCTAGGGTTTCACCTCTTCGCTCTCTCTTTCTTTTTTCAGATGGAAGAACAGTGAATGAGCTCGCAAGTAGGGTTTCGGAGAAAGAGGTCTCTTATAGGGAGCGTCTTTAGGCAAAACGCAGCGTTTGAGACAAACCCAGCAAAGTGTCGTTGGAAGCTCTTCAGAGTTGGGCTAAGAAGGGGGCTGGGCTTCAACTGGATTGGGCCGACACTTAAGATGAACTAAGTTCATCTTCATATCAATCCAACACATCAGCTATAGAAGGACGCCAACCAAGTTCACCAAGCACCAATGGCTAGCTCACTGAGCCACCCTTGGTCCATGCCTTGAGCCACCTGTGACCTAGTCCTAATCCTTGAGCTACTAGTCATTACAAGCATACACATAATACATATACATACATCTGGATTATAGACATTACAATTTGCCCTCCTAATCCAGCCACTATGTATACAACTCGTTCATTTAAATAGGGATCTGGGTTCATGTCTTCAATCTGTCCGTCCTCGTCTCATGTACCTGCAAGTTAGTTCACATCAAGAATATGAAGAAAGTTCCTGCAAAAATAGAATTTGCAAGAAGGAACAATCTTCGTGCCAAAATCAGCTGGATTCAGCTCTCCCTTGATCTTTCTGAGGCTCAAGGTCTTGTCCTCAACCCTGTGTCTGATGAAGTGAAACCTAACATCGATGTGTTTGGTTTTCTCATGGTACATAGGGTCTTTGCACAAATACAGAGCACTTTGGCTATCCATGTTGATCACAGGTACAAACTTTCTTCTGAAAATCTCACCAAGTATGCCTTTCAGCCAGATGGCTTCCTTAGCAGCTTCTGTAGCTGCAATGTACTCAGCTTCTGTGGATGACAAGGCCACCACAGATTGTTGTTGAGACTTCCAGGATATGCAATTGCCAGCCCAGGTGAAATAGTATGCAGTTGTGGACTTCCTTGTGTCCTTGTTGCTTGCATAGTCAGAGTCTACAAATCCTTGAAGATCACTTGCAGGAGAGTAGTTGGAATAAATCAAGCCTAAGTGTTTAGAGCCATTCAAATATTTCAGTAAATACTTCATAGCATTCCAATGAGGTGATCTAGGATTAGACATATATCTACTTAGAACACTTATAGCAAAGGCTAAGTCAGGTCTAGTGCAAAGCATTGCATACATAATAGAACCAACGGCCACATCATAGGGAACATCAGCCATTTCCTTTTTCTCATGATCAGTCTTAGGGCATTGACCTTTGCTCAAATCAAGGTGTCCTCCTAAGGGTATAGGTGAAGACTTAGAGTCAAGCATGCAGAATTTCTCAAGAACCTTTTCAATATAGTCAACCTGGGATAGCATGAGAGTTTTCTTAGCTCTATCTCTTATGATTTTAATCCCCAGAATTCTCTTGGCATTGCCAAGATCCTTCATATCAAAGTGTTTCATTAAGTTCCTTTTAGTATCAGAAATGATTCTCATAGAAGCACAGACAAGGAGAATGTCATCCACATATAGAAGAATAAACAGAGGAAACTTGGTGGTAACACCTTTGATATACAAGCAGGAATCATAATCACTTCTAATAAAGCCCAGAGATCTCATACAAGAATCAAACTTTATGTTCCATTGTCTAGGAGACTGTTTAAGACCATAAATTGATTTTTTAAGAAGACAAACATGGTCAGGTTTCTTCTTATCAGTGAACCCCTTAGGTTGTTTCATGAAAATAGTTTCATCAAGATCTCCATGCAGAAAGGCTGTTTTAACATCCATTTGTTCAAGTTCCCAATCAAAGACAGTAGCAATAGCAAGAAGTAATCTTAGAGTTTTATATTTCACAACTGGAGCAAATATATCATTATAATCCAGCCCTTCTCTTTGACTAAATCCCTTAGCTACAAGTCTGGCTTTGAATTTAGGTGGCTCATCAGTTTTAACCCCTTCTTTAATCTTAAAGACCCATTTACAGTCAATGTCTTTAGCATGAGCAGGTTTAGGAACAAGAACCCAGGTGTTGTTTATTTTCATAGATTCAAGTTCTTCAAGCATAGCCTTGTACCATTTTACAGAATCAGAGGATCTCATAGCAGATTCAAAGGTTTCAAGGGGATTACTTTTAATGATTTCAGATGCAACAAATGCAAACTCAACAATATTAATGTCATTAGTGTATCTTCTATTAGGAATCCTAGTTCTAGGACTCCTATCCCTAACAAGTTGATAATCATTAGCAGCAGAATTATCATTGAAAGGCACAGAAGAATTCACAGAGGTAGAAGAAGAAGAAGAAGCATGCTCAGACATGGAAGGCCCAGAAGAAGAAGAACTGGGAGAATCAGAAGAATATTGAGGGTTTAGAGGTACTCCCTGAGTTGTGTCTTCTTCATTTCCTTCAGGTTGTTGCTCTTCATCATTTTCTCCTCCTAATTGTTGAGGTTGCTGAAGTGGTGTGGTAGGAGAAGTTCTTCTTTGAGCTGAGAAGAAGGTTGGAACATGACCAGTGTCAAACTCATCTTCTTCACCTGGCTCAGTTACAGAATCCCTGAGTTGGTCATCAGGAACAAAGAACTTGGAGGGCTCATCAGTGTTGCCTGCATTCTCATTTCTAGGAGTGAGGATATTCTTAAAATGTAAGTCAGTTTCATTAAATGTAACATTTCTAGCAATAATAACTTTATATCCACCAGGTTGAATGAGAAGAATTTTATAGCCCTTCACACCTTCAGGGTAACCCAACATCACACCCTTTAGGGCTCTAGGTTGTAACTTACCTTGAGAAACCTGAGCATAAGCAGTACAACCAAAGGGTTTAAGGTATGATAGATTGGGTACCTTTCCAATCCACAGTTCTTGTGGAGTTTTGAAGCCAATAACAGAGGAGGGGCTCCTGGTGATCAGATAGGAGGCAGTGACCACAGCCTCTCCCCATAGGCTATGCTTCATTCCTGCAGTGAAGAGAAGGCATCTGGCCTTCTCTAACAATGTCCTGTTCATCCTCTCAGCAGTGTCATTCTGCTGAGGGGTGCCAGGCACTGTGAGTTGTCTTTTGATCCCATTCTCCCTGCAGAAATCATTGAAGGCAGTATTGCAAAACTCAAGGTCATTATCAGTCTTAAAACACACAAGTTTATAACCAAATTGAAGCTCTACCTTTGATTTCCAAGCTTTGAAAGCCTGGAAGGCCTCATCCTTAGATTTAAGGAGAGTAAGCCATACCTTTCTGGAGAAGTGATCAATGAAGGAAATAAAATATTTCTTACCACCAATAGTGTCTACCTGTGCAAGACCCCAGAGGTCTGAGTGCACATATTCAAGAGGCTTGGTGGCCTTGTACACTGAGTTAGGAAACACCTGTTTGGTAGCTTTGCCAAATACACAGTTCTCACAGAAAAGCAGATCAGAGAGTTTATCAGATATTAAACCATGTTTATGCAAATAATATAGGCCTTTGTTTCCAATATGCCCTAACCTGAGATGCCAAAGTTTGGTAGATGAGAAGTATCAATGAGATTGCACTCATTTTCAGGGGTGATGACATGATATAAACCCTTTTTCCTAATAGTCTTGACAATGCACTTATTATTGGAAGAAACAGTTTTAATGCCACCACTGGTATGTATATCATAATTCATGCAATCAAACACAGATTCAGACATTAGACTCCTCCTCAAATCAGGAACCCATTTGACATCTTTCAGAGTGATAACATTCCCATCAAACATCTTTAGAGAAACATCTCCAACCCCCTTGATGGCAAGTGTGTGATGGTCACCAAGTTTGACCATCCCACACCTACTCTAATCAAGGTTATCAAAGCTGGCTTTTATAGGGGTGGCATGTATGGTGCAACCAGAGTCAAGGATCCAGTTGCCTGAATCACCATCCTCTGGTGTGTACACATAAAGAGTTCATTGGGATATGCACCACTGTCAGACTCAAGCAATGAAACAGAAATATCATTTTTGAGTTTAATTTCATCAGCTCTTTTCTTTTTCCTGCAATCTTTAATCCAGTGACCTAGGTGACCACAGTAGTTGCATTTAGAATCTTTAGGCACCTTGGTTGTAGACTCAGATTGTTTAGCATTAGAATTCTCATCTTCCTTAGCATTTTTCTTCTTCCTGTTCTTATTTCTATTGCCATTAGACTTGTTGGAATTAGCAAACAAGACTTCAGATTTTTCAGTGTTATCAGATTTAGCACCAAATTTAGATTTGAAAACTTTTAGCATCTCATTCTTCTCAGTGATGGTCTCAACTATTCTTTCCTTAGTGAGAGGCTCCCTAGAGAATTAAATAACATCCTTAAAGTGATCAAACTGTGAAGGCAAAGAATTAAGCAACAAGATAGCCTGATGAGAATCCTTAATACTATCATCACATCTCTCTAATTCTTGGGTCATTTTCAGAAACTTGTCTAAGTTGTCATTTAAAGTGATGTTGATATCCATTTTAAATGTAAACAACCTGTAGAGAAGAGAAATGCGACTAGGCAGAGATTTAACAAGAAAAAGATCCTCCAGGGCTAACCACAGAGCCCTGGGGTCATTTACCTTCACTACCTGTCTTGCTACATCATCAGTGAGCCTGAGCATGATCTCAGCATGAGCCTGCTCAGATGTTTCAGGTGGAATAGGAGCTGGTGGGACTGGTTGGACTGGAGGACCTCCCTCTGGTGCATTTGCAGCAGGAAGTGCTAGTTCATGAGGAGCAACTGCTCTCCAGCACTTTTCCTTAATGAGGATCGCTTTCATCTTGACTTGCCACATGGCAAAGTCAATCTTACCATCAAATGGGCGGATTTTGACATAAGAGTCAACCATGGTACCTACACACAAAGCCAAACAAAGTTAGATAGCTCTAAAACCAAAAATAACAGCAAAGATTACTTAAAGCAAGAGCTATTCAACAAAGTAAAGCACAGAAAAACTGTTTTTGTAAAGAACAAAAGACAAGTTTTGAAAAATGGGTGTGGTACGTCGGACGGGAGAGGAACAGCGCCTGACCGGTGGACACTATATGCGGCCTGCCCAATGTCCACGCCCCCAGATCTATTTCCCTCGTCTACAGAGACGAGAGAAAGGAAGAAAAGGGACAATCAAGCTCTGATACCACTTTATAGAAAACGATTTGGTCCTAGATGCTAACACAGAAGCGAGATCGGAAATTAAACATGCAAAGCGGAAGCGAAATAACACACAGATTGATGACTCAGTTCGGTTTCCCTACTCTACGGAGCCTCAAGAGGGAGAGACTCAAACCCTAGAATCCACTAAGTATGAACGAGTTACAGATCATGGATACAAGTAGTGACGAGCTCAAGGAAACAGATCTAGGTCAAGCAACTCAGAAACACAGACAGACAAGGAGAAAAATACAGAAGAGGAACAGATACTCCCTTCACTCCGAAGAATATCGAAGCAGGATGAGAGCAGGTGAAGACGACGCTTTAGCGGTTGAGAAACCAGGCCGGAAGCTCGTCTTCTTCCTCTTCAGTGTGAGATCTCCGTAGGCGGCGCTTGGAAACCTAGGGTTTCACCTCTTCGCTCTCTCTTTCTTTTTTCAAATGGAAGAACAGTGAATGAGCTCGCAAGTAGGGTTTTGGAGAAAGAGGCCTCTTATAGGGAGCGTCTTTAGGCAAAACGCAGCGTTTGAGACAAACCCAGCAAAGTGCCGTTGGAAGCTCTTCAGAGTTGGGCTAAGAAGTGGGTTGGGCTTCAACTGGATTGGGCCGACACTTAAGATGAACTAAGTTCATCTTCATATCAATCCAACACATCAGCTATAGAAGGACGCCAACCAAGTTCACCAAGCACCAATGGCTAGCTCACTGAGCCACCCTTGGTCCATGCCTTGAGCCACCTGTGACCTAGTCCTAATCCTTGAGCTTCTAGTCATTACAAGCATACACATAATACATATACATACATCTGGATTATAGACATTACAAATATCATGAGAACATAATCCAAAGTATTAATGAGGTAGAAACACAAAAGGATTTCCAACTCATGTATATGTTTCAATTTGTACCTATCAAGTTACAAATGGATTCACATATGATTCAATTTGTTGGCTATAAATGTTGAGATGCGAAGAGGTTGGGTAAAAAAGAAATCTAATGTTGAAAGTATGAATAATGTAAATAAGTCTAATATATAAGTCAGTGTGATATTCTTTCTATTCTCAATTAATTTAATTATGGGACCTCATTGAGATTATTTGTTAGACTTCTAAACCTGTGTACATAATCCTAACTAGACGAAACAATCCTAGTTAATACAAGCCTAGAATATAAGTAAGAGTAAAAATCACTAGTAAGTAACCACATCACATATATGTTGCTCCACTTTTGCAAAAACCCACGCTTTTGTGGGTGGTGCAAAGACCGCCGAATTGAGTGTTAGGACAGTTGCGGTGGTGAAAAATTTTCAGCCATATATAAAAGATATCATGACTCATGAGTCTCGTTGAATTTCAATATACATAAATAATCGATATTTCAACGAGAATATAAACCTAGCTAATTTATCATGTCATAGAAATGATTTTCGCCTTTTTTATTTCAAAGGTTGTAAAGGATTTATTTCGATTCATCAAAACCGAAAACATGGTTACAATCGAAAACACCTTCGACGGACGGGGATGTCGATAAGGTGGGTGGGGTATCGACAACCAACGACATCAGAATTCAGCAAACACGGGCCAGTGAAGTCCGGTTTATCCACTTATTGACAAAGTGGGGTAAAAGAAAAACACACTCGAATCGATGGGCTCAATGAGAACCAAGTTGGGCAGCTCTCAAATCAAATCCAAAACAAATAAAGATGCCCCAACAAAGGGAAGTGTTTTTAAACACTTACCAAAATAAGCACGCATGAGAAAAAAGGAATTCATATTCCTTCACCTGTCGTTTTGCTCCCGAATCATATTTGGTTCGCCCTTGAATGCGACGTTTCATGCCATCCCCACGATCCCATCTCGCCTTCTTACATTGGGCCCCGCGGAGTGGGCCACTCCACTATCTTGATGCGCCCAACTTTGTTTTGGCCCACACTAATGGTTCTTAAAGCCCAAAAGGCCCAAATTGTGATATGTGTCGGCACAGTCAAATTCACGCACATGAATAATGATAGAGAATATGGATGTGTTCTCTAAAGGCTCGTTTGGATGAGCATAGGAAGTATGCTTCCTAGGAGTGTGTTTCCTATGAAGTTACTTTCAATGAATTCAATTCTCATTAATTATAATTCAAAAGTTGTTTGGTTAAGTTATAAGAGGTAGGAAATTTAAATGGGAGAAGTTGACTTTTCTATAAAAATGTGGAATTGCAACTTACCTAGTCCCCCTATAGGTAAGTAAAATTACCCCATTTTGTAGGAATTGGAATTCTTAGGAAATTCCTAGATTTTTTCGTATTAAAAAAAACAACCAAATATCTATATTTATCCTAATTCTTGAGTTTTTAAACTTTATGGGTTTTTTAATTGTTAACCAAACGAGCTCAAAGTTTTTTCCCCTGCTATTTCTAAATTAGTAGATTGTGGGATGTGCTAGATGGATGGTAAATCTAGCCATTAATCCACACTAAGGACTTGTTTGTTTGAGTAGCATAAAATAAAAGGGAAATAAATCAAATTTTATGTGTAAAATTTATATGATCATCACTTTTTTGTAAGTTTAGAGAATAGAAGAGAGAAATAGTTACAACATTCTAGGAGATGGTTAACCTATGCTCAAATTACATAATCAAATGGGGGAAGGGAAATAAATGTTGTATGAAAATGAGGGAAGAAGGGTAAATGGGTAATGGTTAGAATATTGATAAATAAATCTTAATTTAAAATGGACTAGATAAGGAAAGTTAATCATTACCTATCCTTATCTAAAAATAAACGAGGGGTAGAAATGAGGATGAAAAAATTAATATATGGATTGATGGATTAACGGATGGTGGATTTGATTTAGTATGAATAAATGGGTGTCTAATCTACTACCTAATTTGCCCATTCAATCTACTGAATTTGCTTATTATATGTAACTTGATTAGAACTTTTATACTACATTCATTCAGCGAAACATATTGTTACTATTCATACACAGTTTTTTAGAATTATAAAACTATATAAAATATCAACCTTTTATTATTATTAGTCTTATTGCACGCATGTTTCGCGATTTCTTGATGAAATATATATTATTTTATTATACATGTTATTATAATTATTATTAATAAATACAAAATTATCAACAAATTAATAACAAATTTTAATATTTTGTATAGTTTTTAACTTCTTACAAAACATTGTTAAAAAATCAAAGTGACATTTTTTTATTAAAGGAGGTAATATTAGACCATTCGAAATTATTTTTCCATAATATTATATTTTAACATGTTAAAAATAATTTTAAAATATATATATTATAAATGATCATTTATATACATTTATTTTTAAAAAATTGGGAAAATTATAAAGAATAAAATTTTAAAATAATTTGGATTTAAAAAGATAGGATAGATTTTAACTTGGATATTTTTATTTTAATTATTTTGTAAAACTTATTTCTTTATCATTTTTCATTTATTGATAAATGTATGGGCAAATTGCGAAAATAGCACAAACTTTAACGGAGGATCCTATCATCCTATGGAACGAACTTTCAAAAATTAAAAAATAATCACCGGTTTTGGTGGGTCATTGCATCTGTTGGCACAAATTTACGAAATATCTAAAATAATCACCAACTTTGGTTCAATTGCTTTTAGTAGCACATCTATACAAAATTTGGATTTTGCCCTCACAAAAAAAAAGAATTAAAAGAACAAGAAAAAAGAAAAAGGATGGGGCCGATGGGGTGGGGTGAAAGAGGGGGGCAAATCTAACCGTCGGTTTTTTTACAGTTGAGATTTGTCCATCTTTACCCATTAATCTGATGATCAAATTCATGAGCTCTAATTCCATTAGACCATGTGCATTCGTGACTCTAACATCGGACTCACAACTTACTTTTTTTCCCGCCACCTCAGCTTAAGAACCCTATTCTATTTTTTTTCACCCGCATTCGTGAGTCCAACATCGGACTTATACCTTACATATGAGTATTATTTATTCTGAATTTTTTTTATCTAAAATATATGCAATATGGGTGTATATGAATAGATAAAATTAAATTGCATTAAAAAATAATTCTTATTTTTTTTCCGATTTCAAAAAGTACTAAAAAATCAATTTGAAAAAAAATATATACCCTCCACCTACCTTTTTCCCTTCCTCCTCTCCTCATGCCACACTTGGCACAATAAACCCAACTTTTTAGGGTTGATCTGCGCGCACCCGAAGTGAAAGGTTCATAACTTTTTTTTATTTTGTTTTAATCCCAGATGGCATACCCATGAACTCTTGGATTCACGAATGCGGGTGCTCTTATAAATTAAAGGGAGGATGTCACATCATCAAATAGTTCTCATTAATTTTAATTATCTAATATAAATTAATATAGGTAGAAATAGAGAAAAAGGAGAAAATAACAAGAAAAAAGGTAATTGGTTGAAAAGCAGAGAATTAAGGTGAAGATGACATTGAAAAATGTCATCTTCGCCAATTAAAGTTTCCAAAGAAATTAACGTTTCAAAAGAAAAGATATGGAAAAAAAACATTGAAAAATGTTTCTTTTTGACAAATTGACCCCAATTTAGAAAACAAAGAGAAACCATAATGTTGCCAAATAAAAATTGAGAGTAAAAAAAACATAAGCAATATCGTTAGATGCAACACATTGACAAAATAGATTTGATCAAGTTTTTGAAGCACGTGTTGTTCGACAAATGAGTTTGTTTTTCGAGGCTTGATTTTCAAGCGAGTGTTACTTGCGTTCATTTTCACTGTTTTCTGTTTTTTCGAGCTATAGTACGAATCGTGTCTAGTCGGGGTCGTGATTGTGTGCTTCATACAACTTCGGTTACGAGAAGCTTTTTCTTAGAGTCTCCTTTTCACTTCCCACAGGAGATCAGTTCCTACTGTATCTGCCTACTAGCGGTGCTACTATAGTAGTGCTTCTTAATTTGTCATTGTCAGGAGAGTCGTTCTCAATTTGGAGATGCATCGGTGCTGTCGCCTTCCTTGTCTGCCTTGAATTTTGTTATTTTGATCCCTCTTTTTACGGTCTTCTATCTAACGAGGTTTCCTCCACCTCTCGATTTATCAGACAATGGTTTGTCTGATATTTCAAAAATTATTTTGTTTTAAGAGGATATATAGATATCGATATATATATATATTCAATTTTTGTATAACGGTATTTCAAAATTTTAAAATTGTATTAATATGATCAAAATAAAAAAAAAACTATATAAAACGCAGTTTATGAATAAAACGCAGCTTGAACATTTTATTCTTAGGAAAATGTAATTTTCTCTCATGGTGCCAAAAGAAGGCCCGGACCTGAGGCGAGGCCAAACAGGCCATCGCCTCAGGCCCACTTCAATTAGAGGGTCCATATGGCCATGTATATATAGGGTTTAGTGTTGTTTTGTATTTGGGTTGGTGTGGGTAGTGTTTGTGAGGCCCAATTTATATTGAACTCAAAGCCTTGTTATAAAAGACATAAATTTTCCTCATTCTTTCTCTTCATTCTTTTTTCCACCGATGTGTTTGTAATTTTCTAAATTCTAACCTTTCTTTAGCGAATTGTTATCTTTATTTTTTTTATTAAGCAAATTGTTATTGTTATCTTTATGAAATTGTGTATACAGTCTATCAAAATTTATTTAAAATTACTTATAAATTAAAATTTGTTTATAATTACTTTATATATCATTGTATTATCATACTATATATATGTAACTAATTATGTGTGTTTTTTTAGTTTGATGTTCTCTTTGTTATTCTTGAAAGTGGTAGAGGGACATTTTAAATTTTTGCCTCATGCATTGAAAATCTCAGGTTCAGCCCTGGTCAAAAGCAATTTGTACTTTACATAGAAACACGGTCCCTATAAAAGAATGAATATTTGTATAAATATTTTGAAGTTGTAATTATTTATGTCGATAAATATTTTTTAATGAATAGTTTGAAGAAAAAAGATCGTATGTAAGTACATGTAATCCAAACATACTCAAGTATGTGGAATCCAAAATGACTTTCTTATCAAAATTATTTCTCTTGGGCTCATGATATCTTTTGGGGCCATGTTTTCTGTTGGGCCAATATCTTTTGCCCCATTTTGGTGCAATGTTTTATGTTTTAAAAATATTGGGAAATATGTGATCGATTCAAATCTAGTATCCATTTAAAAGTGAACGCACAACGGCACAAGCATCCAGAGATGAAGCTTTAGCTATCTTGTAGGTGGGAATCTGCACTTAAAACTGAAACTGTAGCTCTGAGTGCTGGCAGCAAAAGAGCTTCGCTCCCACCATGTGATGTAAGGAGGGGATAATTTGACACTCATCAATACCGTGAACGGTAATTGGCAATGTCACTGGGAGATTGAAATGCTTGTTTCGGATATTAGACTTCTGACGCAATCTTTTTAGTAGGTGCACTTCAGATATATTTTCCGTAAAGTCAACTCCATTTCATATTGTCTAGTCAGACTACGCCGAGTGGACTCTGTTGTCTCTCTCATTGCATCCAGAGCATCGGTTGTCTCTCTATCATTACATCCATTTGGAGCACTATTGGTTGGCGTAACAATTGACACTGACACCTTTCAAATTCTTGCTCCGTAAAAAAAAAATGTATCCACGTAAAAGCTCTCGGTCTTGGTGGAACCATATGAAATCGTTTACGAATTCATGTTAAAATTCGACAAATTAAGATTCATCCAATATACTACTCCAAGTCGGGTATTAAAATTTGATCTTAAAATCCCAAATATACTACTAATATATATATATATTAGTAGTATTAAAATTTGATCTTAAAATCAGTTAGCAAATAAAAGAAGTAACCCACCATCTTATCTCATATTTTCAATGCGAGACACTTGTTATTTCACAACTCAATATGCGTAGTAGACAATTGAACAAACAGGACTAGTATCTCATTCTCTCAACAATTGGGTACATGTAGGATTTGATAAAAGAAGAAAAGGTCGACCTATTCAACGTTCCACAATACACACCGACACAAACAGAAGTTGAAACCGAGGTGGAGAAGGAAGGATCATTTGGCATCGATAGCCTACAAGAGTCGGAGGTCAGTGCAGTGGATGCTGCAAGTGGTGGATCTGGTGGGCACGATAAAGCACACGTTGGTGTTACAAAATTGGTAAGGGCGGTAGTGGAACCCATGATGATCGTTCACTTTGATGAAGATTTAATGGATGAGATCTTTGCGAGATTCAGCGAGGTCATTGCTGATCGTATTGCCAAAGGGGCCAAATTCGGTTTAATCCACATTACTGTCTCCCTCACCAAAAAGGAGACATGATTTATCACTATATTTCATGTTATGAATTTGTTTTTGGAAAACTTAATTAAATTTACCTTGATTAAAAAAACAGAAACTAATGGGAAATTTGATCAATTCCTTGAGGTTTCTTGTGTGATCCGTACTATGTGTACCCTTAGTTCTTGGAATAATTCGATTATTGTTGTATTACTTTATGAATAAATGAGCATGGTATTTAATTTTATTTCGTATACATTATAGTCTGATATAAACTTTGAAATTAAATGATATTTATGATCGAATTTAAACAATTAAGTATTTTTCGGGAAATTGAGTTATTTGAAACTTAAGTCCCACTCTCCCATATATTGCTTCTACGCATCTTATAAGGCTCCAGAGCTAGCATCTTCACAAATGCAGAAAGTGCAAACTAAGAGCATCTTTGATGGTGTTACTCTACTTGAGTATCATAACCTATTAAAAAAATACAAAAGTGGGAGAGAATCAATAAGTTATTCGTTACACCTGTTCTCCATTTATACTATGTTTTGGCAGTTTTCGTCTGCCGACTTGTTGACCTCTCGAGAATCAAGCCTGCCTAATCTCGAATCTTTACTTAATAAAAAAAATTGATTAATTTTTTTGAAGCATGTGTTGTTTGACAAATGAGTCCTTTTTTTAGGCTTGATTTTTGAGCGGGTGTTACTTGCGTTCATTTTCATCATCTTCTTGCTGCTCGAGCTATGGTACGAGTCGTGTGTAGTCGGGATCATATGGTTGTGTGCTTTAGACAACTTCGGTTTCGGAAAGCTTTTTCTTAGAGTCTCGTCTTCACTTCCCACATGAGATCGGTTCCTAATGTACCTGCCTTCGGCGGTGCTACTACAGTAGTGCTTGACTTCTCCCACCTTAATTCATCATTGTCGGAGAGTCATTCTCAATTTGGAGATGCGCCGGTGCCGCCGCCTTCCTTGTCTGCCTTGATTTTTGTTGTTTTGATCCCTCTTTTGACGGTCTTCCGAGGTTTCCTTCGCCTCTCGATTTATCATACAATGATTTGTCTGGTATTTCAAAATCTTACCTTTGTCAAAAAAAAATTAAGGTGAAGATGACATGTAAGTAAAAATTATTTTGTTTTGAGAGTATATATATATAGAGGTTGGTTATGGTGTAAACACTCCTTAGGATATAATTTGTGAGCAAATCTTAACCATTCAATCAAACGAAATTAAGGGCCCAAATTAATTATGATTTTCGTTTTTTTATTAAAAAAATAGGCGGGCCCCACCTATTTTGCACATTCACGCGCATGGGTAAAACCACTCTTTACTGTTTTTTGTAGTAACCACCACATTTGGCCATTTACGGATTTACTCCAACAATTCACGTATGCGTACTTTTTCTTTGTTTCGTTTTTTTTTTGTTTTGCTTTTTTTTTTTATACATTTTTATTAAAGTAATTCCAATGAAATTCAATTATTCGGCAAAATTAGAAAGATTATTCATATTTAATGAATAATTATTCGGTTAAATTTAAGAGATTATTCGATTAAATTATATAGATTATTCGTGTATAAGAGGACGATTGTTTATAAACTTTTTTTTGTGTTTTTTTTACATTTTGTATCCAGATAATTTAGTTGAAACTAAATTATTCGGTTAAATTAGAGAGATTATTCGTATGTAAAGGATGATTAGTTGGTTAAATGTTAGAGATTATTCGGTTAAATTTATGAGATTATTGACTTAAATTATACGGAGTAGATATTATTCGTATTTAAGAGCACAAATTATTATTTATAACTTTATTAGTTTTGGGGAGTTTAAAATAATATTCAACAAACATGTACATTATTCGGTGAAACTACAAATAGTTTTCATATAAGAGCAGGAACATATGCGTGAACATATTCAAAGGAGTCGTATATATGTATATGAATACACCAAAAAAAGTCACCGAATAATGATACAAATTGGAAGAAAAATACCTACTGATAATTCAAAAAATGGTCATACATTATTTGTGAAGAGTATTTTGTGAATAGGTATTAATATTCAGTGAATTTGTGAGGATTATTCGTATATATACTCTACATTTACCATTCAATTGTAGCATTATTCGTTATATTTCTTTCAATAAGCAACTGGGTAAAAAATGAAATACATATAAAAAAAATTATTCACCAATGCTAAATAAATTATTCGTAAGTATCTGGATTTTATTACTTACATATCGTTAAACAATCTAATTTGTTCCATACTTACAAAAAAAAAAATTGTTCCATCCAAAAAACATGAAGGAAATAACTGTAGTTGCCTAGTTGGCAATTCCTTCCAATTTTATAAACGGACACTGGCATGAGAGTGTGTATACGCGCACAGTACTGAGGGTTGGCTTCTTTTTTGTGGGTCCCACCTACTTGTTTTTTTAATTTAAATCAGAAATTTCATTTAATCTACATCATCCATCTCAACTATTTTAAAGGCCTAGATTTGTTCACAAATTACATTTTAAGGAGTGTTTACAAATGATCCTTCCTCTCTATATATATATATATTCAATTTTTTTAATAACTGTATTTCAAAATTTTAAATTTGTATTAATTTTATCAAAATCAAAACATTGTATAAAAGCATTTTTTAATTTGATTATTTCTTAATAAATAAAATTAATAAGCAAATAACTGAAAATCTTGACGTTATATTACATGAATGATGATAATATATAAGTTGGATATGGACCATATTTTCTTTTATTTTTTTATAAAGTCTTTGGTTATAAAATATCAACATTTTTATTAGAGATTCCCCTCTCGGTAGGGAAGAATCTTGGTGAAATTGGAAATTGAATAAAACTCAGGCTGATATTGCGTTTTAAGGGTGAAGTTCCATCTCACAAAAAATCTTGTTGACTTTTGACGAGTGGCGCAGAGGAACACAGAGAAAAATCTTGTGCTAGAATTTTTTTTTCCATAAACACGACCCCTGCAAAAGAATAAATAATTGTATAAATATTTTGAAGTTGTGATTATTTATGTAAATAAACATTTTTTAATGAATATTTTGAAGGAAAAAAAATGGTATGCAAGTACATGTAATCCAAACAGGAATCCAAAATGACTTTCTTATAAAAATTATTTCTTTTGGGCTCATGATGTCTTTTGGGGCCATGTTTTCTGTTGGGCCAATATCATTTGCCCCATTTTGGTGCAATATTTTATCTTTTTAAAATATTGTGAAATATGTGATCGATTCGAATCTAGTATCCATAACATCCAGAGATGAAGCTTTAGCTCTCTTGTAGGTCGGAGTCTGTATTGAAAACTGAAACTTTAGCTCTTCACGTAGGATTGCTGGCAGAAAAAGAGCTTCGCCTTCATCATGTGGTGTTAGAAGAGGATAATTTGGCACTCATCAATACCATGAACGGTATTTGGCAATGTCATTGGAAGATTGAAATGCTTGTTTCGGATATCATATTTATGACGCAATCTTTTCAGGAGGTGCACTTCAGATATATTTTTCGTAAAATCAACTCCATTATAGATTGTATAGTCAGACTATGCCAAGTGGACTCTGTTGTCTCTCTCTCTCATTGCATCCAAAGCTCCAAGCTCTCGTCCTTTGGGACGCTATTGGTTGGCGTAACCAGCGCCGGTCCTATCATTTTAGAGGTCCTGGGCGGAAAAAAATTTGAGGGCCCTTTTATATAGAAAATAAACTATTTAATATTTTATCTAGTTTTTTTCGCTAAGATATCTTACATCAATTCAAAGTAGAACGTACAATATTACTTACAAAAATCCATTTTGATATCCTAAAAATAATAGCATATCCCATCTAATAATTAAAAAAAATTATTAGCAACTAACACAAATGTATAACCCTATTAGGGGTTTTCAAAACTTAGAGGATAAATTAGGTAGAGATTGTATTATATGTGTAATTTTTTTTTAAAAAAACATGGCTCATTTGCAAATTATATTTTAATTCACTTGTTGGGCCGGTTAAGATTAAACATTATATTTGGTGAGTCTTTTAAATGAGGGAAGATTTAATTGGGCGTAAACATTTAAAAAATAAAATAACATTATAAACAAGTATCTATACTACATATAATTCGGGATGGGCCCTCTCACGCATGCTACCCTTGTGCCTGGGCGGTAGCCCATGCTGCCCTTGTGCCTGGGCCGGCACTGGGCGTAACAGTCAACACTGACGCCTTTCAAATTCTTGCTCCGTCAAAAAAAAAATGTATCCACGTAAAAGCTCTCAGTCTTGGTGGAACCATATGAAATCGTTTACAAATTCATGTTAAAATTCGACAAATTAAGATTCATCCAATATACTACTCCAAGTCGGGTATCAAAACATCATCATTTTAATCATATGTTTGCTTTCTTTGTTTTTCTTCTTCCAAGCTGAAACTGGTATCCATTTAAAAGCGAACGCACAAGCGTTCCAGCATCCAGAAATGAAGCTTTAGCTCCCTTGTAGGTCAGAGTCTGCATTGAAAACTGAAACTTTAGCTCTGAACGGTATTTGGCAATGTCCCTGAAAGATTGAAATGCTTGTTTCGGATATCATACTTCTGACGCAATCTTTCCAGGAGGTGCACTTCAGATATATTTTTCGTAAAATCAACTCATTGTAGATTGTCTAGTCAGACTACGCTGAGTGGACTCTATTGTCTCTCTCTCTCATTGGATCCAGAGCTCTAAGCTCTCGTCCTTTGGGACGCTATTGGTTGGCGTAACAGTCGACACTGACGCCTTTCAAATTCTTGCTCTGTCAAAAAAAAAACAACAAAAAATGTATCCACGTAAAAGCTCTCGGTCTCGGTGGAACCATATGAAATCATTTACAAATTCATGTTAAAATTCAACAAAGATTCATCCAATATATTACTCCAAGTCGCGTATCAAAACATCATCATTTTAATCATATGTATCTTGCTTTCTTTGTTTTTCTTGTTTCAAGTTGCCCGACTTTACTTAATCACTATATATCATGACGTTTAGTCCATCATCATTTTATTCGGCTTTTCAATTCTCTAATATATGTTTTGAGGTTTCAAATCTCTTTCCTTTTCAAAAACAAAAAAACACCCTTGTAAAAATCCTGATTTTCAAAAAACAAAACCAGATTACATCAAATTACTCTCAAGACTTGGTAGTAGATCTATCTAAAACACAATTCAAAACGTTCTCAATGCAATCCCTTCTACTTAATTAGGGAAGTCATGAATTTCACATCCATTGCCTCACCACAAATCTCCTGATGCCGAGATTGAGCTCGAGCACCCGAGCAACGAAACCCGCTGCCTCTTGCTTGAAAACAAGTCATTCGACAACGAAAGCTCCTGAGACGCGGAGAACCTATCGAGTACCGATCTCAAGGCCCTCTTAACGGACCTAGAGACCGACTTGTTATGTGACCGCGCATCTTGGCTCGTTCCTTCCCCATACGAGGATACGAAGAAGACGCTCTTCATCCTCCCGTGGAACGTCCCAAGCTCCACTCTCAACAGCTTGAGTTGAAGGGAGCTGAGGGCTTGCTTCAAGTCGGAGAGAAGCTCGTGTGTGTGGTCGCAACACACGGATGCTTTAACGCAAACGAAGGACCTCCCTTCGGAAACTTCTAGCTCTACTTCCTCGACGATGACTTCATCCGAGTCCAATGGTATCACTAGGCCCCTTGTCGCCTCGGTTGCAGCCTTCTCCACCTCTTTCAAGTGCCTTATAGCTTCGGCTAGAAGCGTCGCTTTGTCCATCTGCTCAACAAATTACCACGAATGTCAGTTAAATCACCAGAACCCTACCCTATATATATCTTACCAATATATATTAACATAACGAACAACATCAACCCAGTAAATCCCGCCGAATTAGGGTTTGGATCATCATCAACAACAACAATTCATGTTTCCAAATGGACAAACAAAAGGAGGAAGGATCAAGATGGTTGAAATTTGAAATTGTTAATTTTGAGCATTCAGGATTTTTGTGATCATCACAAATTAGGTTAATTTGGATTGATTACAATCTGAATTAAGCGAAAATTGGAAAATTATTAGAGATAGATATAAATACCTTACTAGAACCGGGGATGAGGGTCCGGAGAGTGGAGAAATGACCGTTGATCCGCTCCCGGCGGCGCTTCTCGGCCTGGCTGTGATTCTTCAAAGCGGTGGCCGTCTTATCAGCCGTCGCAGCGGTACAAGGCGGCGCCTTCCCCGACGAATACAGATTCTCAAGGAAGGGGTTGTAGAGATGGTCGAGTTGGGCGTTACTGCTCATAAATGGATTCGACAAAGATCGAATTGGGGGAAACTTAGGTTGGATTGAGAGGATCGGGATCGAAATGAAACAGATCGGATCGAATCGAATCGGAATCTGAGTGATGGATGAGTTGACTTTCTTGGGGGGGTTTGGTTTATGCTGAAAAACGAAACCGATCGAAGCTGGGTTTTATATTTGTAACAATGGAGATTCTGTGAGCTGAGTGATGGGAATACGCGGAGATTTGATGGGGTTTTTGAAGCCCAGCCGATTCCGCAATAATGTATATTAAAATAAAAAATAAAAAAAGGTAAATTCATTGAAATTTTGATTAAAATAATGAGGGGAGTTGCAATTTGCCAATGGAATCTCTTAAATCACCCAATGAAAGTGAAAAAAGAATCATCATTATTCATTATGAATCAATTAAGTCGTTCTCAAGCTTTATGTAATTTCATTGAAATCTTTAATGAAGGATGAATTATTGAAATTGCTCATTTGATGAGTCACCCTTCAACTTGTTGGTTGGAAATTGTTCACTAGTTAGCCTATTCTTGCGTCTCTTACGTCTTTTATGTCCATTAGTCGTTTGCTATTTCTTCTTTGTTTCTCCTACTAAAAAAAAAAGTAAAATCGCTCACCCTGAGTGGCCCTCACTCTCGGCGTAATGAAAATTATGAGAAGAGATAAATTATGGTGACTCAACCGGTAATAAGGATCTAGGACCAGTGCTCCCTGTGCACAAGAAATTTCTTCTTTGTTTTTCAATTGATAGATTTGGTGAAATATTTATGTTTTGAAAAATGATACTACTAGTTTTGAGAAAATCTTTCTGTTTTCACTTTTATTTTTATTTTAAAAATTAAGATAAAGACTCTATTAAATAAAAAATATTTAAATTCTATTAAAAAAATAAATTTTCTAAAATGGGTAAATTGTTTGAGATTCTATAAACAATTTTTGTTCACCTCTCCTATGGTCTTTTGCTTCTCTGATGAAACATTTATGTTTTAAAAATGGGTACTTCAATTTTATGTTTTCTAAAATGGGTACTTCAATTTTACCTTTGTCTCTGGATTGATTTGGTGAAACATTTATGTTTTACAAAATGATGTAGATTTGAAATTTTTTTCCTGTTTTTATCCATACTTTCCTATTTTAAGCCTCAATCAAGTATCAACCATAAGATATATTTCATTATAATATATTTTCAAAGGTGTTAGTTCCGTTGACTATTTGTAATGAACAATGGGTTATAAAGGTTTAGTTTTATATGAACTCCATGGTTTAAGAATTAAGATGAAACGGTTTCCAATATTGACAAAAGAGTCTTTAGAAATATTTATTGTTGCTTGAGTGAGTATAAAAAAGTGTGATTTCCAATTAATTAAGCTAACTAATGTACAATTTGAGTGATTAATTTTCTATAATTTATTTATCGCAAACTCCACAATCTATACGGGGACTGAGTTAAGTGCATGTACCTTGTGAAAAAAAATTCAACATCAATGTTTAACTGGTTTGATTAATTAAATAATTAAGGAGATTTAAGTAATATTTGGGGTGGATTCTAGTGTTAAGTGTGGATGTTGTGAGGTAAGTGCTTACGTCATCTACTTGATTACGTTTGATTATTTATTATTTTATGTGTATTTTATTGCAATTTGCAAATTGGGAGTATTTTTTTTTATGTTGTTTGATGCGTCGACTTCCACATTTGACACCGGCCTTTCGGCTATAAGATGAGTGCCCTACCAAAAGACCCCAATCTATAATTTAATAATTAACCACTTTGGTAGGTGCCAATTTAATTATTTCATACTTTTGAGCTAGGTTTTACTTGAAAAATAGATCGTCCAATACAAACTCGACACATATATATGTTGATTTGAATTTTTGAAATATAAACATTTTTACATATATATAACTTTCTTAATTTTATATAGTGTTATATGCTTAAAGTTAATTATGTTTATGAAAGGTAAATTTTCAATCCAACAGAGGCAAATAATCAACAATTAGTACAGTTCTCGTGCCATGACGCGATTTTTTAATTATAAAATTTTAATAATAAAATAAATTAATATTATACAATTAATTTAATATTTTGAATTAAACTCATTGGCTAGGTGAAAGATTAAAATCAATTGCAAAAAGAAAAAAAATGGAAAAGGGGAAAAATGTGATTGGTTGAAAATGAGAAGATTAATGTGGATGTGACACATAGGCAAAAACTCTTCTGTTTTAAGAGTTTAAATATAAATATATAGCTTTATTTTGGGGATTATTTGTTTTCCAAATCACAATAATTTTTTTAATTTAAAGATAAATTTTATTTTTTCAATTTCAACATAGATTATAAATTTATTTTGATTATGCAGATAAAAAGACCAAATAAAAAGGTTAATTGATTCGTAATCAATAAATCAGATAATTACAAATAACACCAATTTTAAATTGAGGATCGAAATGTTATATATAAATGGAGTGATGGTCGGTTGGAAACTTGCACAAACTATTTAATTAAAAATTGAATCAAATAAATCACATATCTTGGAGTGGTGGCACTCCTTAACACATAGTACTGATATTTGAGTCGAGTACTGTTTATTGACTTTTTACATTTAAGAAATGAGTTCAATTTAAGTTAAACCTAAATTTAGACTTGAGCTTAAAATTGTGGTTAGACTTGACTTATTTAGTAAATGAATGAATTCGAACTGAGCTTTTTTAGAGTATTAAGCAATACTTCTTTCTCATGATATAGTCATTTGAAGGAAATTTCATAAATTTCACAACATTTAAGCTATTCGAGTTTGAATCGAGTCGAGTTGAGCTTTGAATCGAGCTTTAAAATGTGTTTATACTTGACGTGTATAATAAATGAACGAGCTCAAATCGAGCTTCAACTACTCGGCTCGTATAATAAAATAACCCTACCCACATTAATACACACAATATTTTTTATGAAATTAATTTATGTAAAATGCAAACAAACACCCCTTATCTAGGATTTTTGCAAGATATATATGCAGAACAAAAACAGCAAAACACAATCAAATTCTTTTCCCTTGATAAACATAAGTAATAATGGCCAACATGGCTATACATTTTATATTAACTTCACCAACAAATTTGGTCCCTTTTTTCTTTTTCTTTTTTTTTTTTAAAAAGCTTTGCAATTGCAGGTAATTTATCTATCTTCCACTTTTAATTAGCATGAACAATGTGCTAAAAATTTAGCATGAACAAAATAGCCTCCAAAAGCATCTCATTTGCATCTTATCTTTTTCCTCGCTACATTTTTATATTGGTGAACACGGTATAAACATTGCTCTTGTTAATTTCCTACATAATAGAACACAAAAATAAAATACGGTCTTTAGGATATGGGATAAGAACCAATTCGGCAAAGATTTCCTATAAAAAATGAGTGTACCTTAAGAATCTAATGTAAAATTTAGCTAAAACAATTAAATTAAGGAAATGTTTTTTTCTAAAATGGGAATCTTATCCTATGCCTTGGGGTATAGAATAGAAAAACCGAATAAAATAAATAAAACAGTTAAATGATTGAATTGATTAGTTTTGTAAAACACATTTTGTTCATGTCGGTAGAGTACGTTCATTCACAACGACGAAATCAATCAAACATGGTAAGATTACATGGCGCAAACCCCCTAGAGGAACCCTCAAGCTAAATTTTGATGGATCCACAATTGCAAACAATGACAGCTCGGCTAAAGCCATAACCTGGGACTGGGTAGGACGGCCGATACACATTTGTTACCAGAAACTTGGTAAACAAAGTTCACCGAAAGCGGAAGCTCTTAAGTTGGGAATCCAATATGCGCTACAACTCTGTATCGACAAAATCCACATTGAAGATGATTCCATTATAATCATAAACCATCTGAATAAAACATCTAAATGTCCTTGGGAAATTGAACTGATCTTGTCAGATGTTAAACTCTTATTATCGACTATGAAAGAAGTTTCATTCTTTCATGTTCCCCGGTTAGGGAATAGAGTGGCGGATAAGTTCGCACACATTTGCCACTCTGCCTTGGGTGTCGATATTTACAACGATTTTTCTATTTTGGTCTTCTAAACCTCATTCGTAAGAATGTTGCCAGGTAGAATTTCGCTCGCCCGAATTTTTTCCTAATTAAAAAAAAGGACGAAATCAAATCATTTTGCTTAGCTAATACAATTTGAGTGTATCCAAAACCTCCAGGCTCAGTACTTCTCAAACTATGAATATATATATAGAGAGAGAATGGATCAATTGTGCACACCCCTTAGGGTGTACTTTGTGCACAATTGTGGGCCATTGATCGGGTGTGGATGGATGACTGAGATTAAAATGATTTTTTCTATTTTTTAAAAATAAATTACGGTGGGTCCCGCGCACAAAGGAGGCAATTCGGATCCACTCTCCTCCGGATGGTGCGTGGCGCGTGTGAAGGGTGAGAATTCATTTGTGATTTTTGAAGATGTGGGGCCCGTAACTGCCATCTTGATTTTTGAATTAACTGGATAAATTAATTGCCGTAGATTTTTGAAGATGTGAGTTGTGAGACCCCGTATGAATTAATTGTCATAGATTTTTGAAGATGTGGGGCCCGCAAATCCCATGCCTTCCGTTTTTTTTTCTTTTAATTGTAGTTTGTCCATATATTTTCCATATCTTTTTATTTGTAAAGATATATTTAGATTTAGATCAAAATAAAAAAATAAATTTATTCAGAATATTGGATGTGATGCAATCAAAGATATATATAAAGATTATTCACAATAATTATCAATTTTTTTAGGGAAATATGAGATTGTTAATTTTATTCGTAACATACGAAACATTATAAAGTGGAATATAAGCATTATTCGGTGACATTTGAAGTATTATTCAGTGGAATTTGGAGCATTATTCGGTGATTCGTTGGTGGAACCCACTTGATGTCGTTCGTTTTAAAATTTTGGCAATTTCACCGAATAATGTTTCACATTCTACCGAATAATGTTATGTGATCTTTTTTCCATCAAGTTCAGATCAAAATTTACCAATTCCAATGAATAATTTGTCACATGTTACCGAATAATGTTTTATTTTTTTCCATCAATTTCAGATAAAAGGAACCAAAAATCCATAAACAATACTTACGATTTATACGAATAATGCTTCGTATTTCAACGAATAATGCTTTATATTTCATCGAATAATGTTTAGTTGTTCCTCAAACCAAAGACTTCATATCCTGATGAATAATGAATCAAATTTCACCGAATAATTGACCAGCTCATTACCACAAATAACAAAAAATTGTCACATACATATGAATAATTTGTCGTTTTCCCTGAATAATGCGAGAATCATATTAACGATATACCGTCTACCCACCCCCCACCCACCTCCCCCCCCCACCCGTCTTCAACACCAAAATTTTGATTTTGAAGAAGAAAGAAGGCACGACTTCAAAACCAAAACTTTAATTTCGAAGAAGAACGAAGGCGACGAAGGATGATATAGGGGGACCAACACGGCAGTTGCTTCGCGGAGTTGAGGAGGAGGAGGGGGGCATCAACGCCGAGAGGTCACTATACAGGCGGCGCTCAACAAACCCTCCAATCAGCCCGACCATCGCTGGAATTGGACACGCAATCGAAATAGCCCACCAGAGAAGACCGATTACTCGTTGTGCACCTCCGCCTCGACGCCGATGCTTCTCGGTTGCCCTGGGTGTTAGAATTGACGCGCACAAGCCCTTCGCCGCCGGTGATGCTTTGATGAGGGGGGTTCCATGGTGATTTGCAATGGCGATGGAGTGAGATGCTCCTTAATTTGTGTTTTGGAAGCTTTGAACGGGAGAAAGAAGAGTAGGGTTTTAATTTACCCCACTCACACGCGCCTCACTCTCCCAAATTTGGGTTGAAGGATTAGTTTTTTTTAAGCACCCGGACACATGGCGGAATCTAGGCCATCCGATCCACTAAGATCAATAGCTATTATTTGTGCACAAAGTACACTATAAAGGGTGTGCACTCTTGATATATATATATATAGAGAGAGAGAGAGGATAGATCCTGTGTAAGCAAGTGTTACTGTGTAATTTGTGAGCAAATCTAGAGCGTCGGATTAAGAAGATTAAACGAATGAGATTAAAAGTAACTTGTGAACAATAACATTATTCGTAGGTACGAAGTGATTATTCGTATGTACATACATATGAATAATCTTTTGTTACTTACAAATAATTACGTTTGTTCATACATACGAATAATTACATTATTATACACGAATAATCGCTTGGTACCTGCGAATAATTTCTCTGCTCACAAATTACACCGTAAGACTTGCTTACACGGGATCCAACCTCTATATATATTTTATATATATATATATATATATTATATATATATATATAAACACCTCTGTGTATACCGTGAACATATTAATTATTGTACGTAACAACCTAATTATTCGTCTAACGTAATGTAATTATTCATATATATATATATATATATTAACAGTTTTTTATATAAAAATTATTTGTCTATTGGAACATGGTTATTCGTCAAAGTTTCAGATGAATAATATTATTTTTTAAATTTTTCCTTAAATCTCAACCATTAATCTTTTAAATCCAATGCTACCCATTTGTTCACAAATGATCTATTATATATATAATCCAATAGGATCGAGGTCCTCGAATGAACATCCGGTGATCGGTTGGAGAGTTGATTTCAATGATTCGTAATGGGCGACTTCTCACATGGATGCAGCACTAGTACGTTTCAGCAATTAGCTAATTGATGAATGTTTGGTTGATGTCCCTATCAGCTTCTACAACCTTTCTCCTTCTCTTCATGCTTCCAACGCCAAAACGTGCTGATCAAATCTATTATGCAAGAACAAATCTGATTTTATTGCGTTCGATTGATATTGAAAGTTATCAACGTCGGACTCGAATCGATAACTAAGGATCGTGTGCACAAACGCTAAGGAAAGAGTAACTCACTAGATTATATAGTTAGGCTTGTCCATGGGTCGGACCCGGCGGGTGACGGGTCAGAAACTCATGACCCATACCCGGACCCGTGGGGAGGCAGGTCGATGGATCCCGGTGACTCAGCGGGTTACGGGTCGACGGGTTGGATTTTTTAAAAAAAAATCATTTTTTTTAAATTTCCTCCCCAAAACAACCTTTTTTAAAAAATAATAATAAAATTGTCGACTCGGCGGGTCATTTTCTCAAAACCTCCGACCTAACCTAGACCCGTGACCCGCCATGACTCTTGACCCGTCTGACCCGGACTGCGACCCGTGACCCGTGGACAGGCCTATATATAGTAGGCTTGTTAAACTCATACTTTCGACATGGTACACTTGTCATTTCACATCTCAACACGTCTCTGCAAGTATAACTAAGTAAACATGTCTAGTTGACACTTGAACAAACGGATCTAACATCTCATTGTCTTTACAGCTAGCTCAAACCATGATCGAAAGATGGACCGATAAACTAACCGTTCTAATACTATATCAAAGTCCGACTCATACCGATAATTGGAGGTCGTGTGCACAGACACACGTGCGCTAGTAGTCTAGCACACAAATCGAGTGAAGTTTCGTTCTAAAATATGGAGAACACCAGCTTACATAGGGTTGTACGTTAAGCTTATACGTATTACTTTCACATTGATCAACAAAAGTAACTTGCAACCCATAACGTCCAACAAGCAATTCTTCCATTCATTGATCTCATATTTATTGAGATGTGATGTGTATCATACATCGATTATGTAAAGAGATCAAATCTAGTACATAAGATCGGTTAAATATTTTGGTTAAATATTTTATTTATTGTTAATTAATTTTAAAATAAAATCTTAATTACTTGTGCGCCAAAAAATTCATCGGATTATATCGTTGAAAATTTAATTATTTTTTTTATAAAGTAAGAATTCAAGATCAGACAGGTTTGATTCTCGATAGATCGATAAGTCGACAAACGGAAAACCGTTGAATATATAACAAAAAAACCATAAAAAAGTGCAATATGAGATCTACAATTCTGTAGTCTATGAGAAGCTAGACATTTTCCTACAAGAATTACCCAAAATCGATCCGAACCCGAATTACCCGAGACTTTTAGGGTTAAGATTCGGTGACCCATTGGGTCAAAATCGACTCGGTGAGTCAGCACCATGTAGACGCCACACAGGCACCAGATTGACCCACATAGATTCGTCATGCAATTGTATTCGTTAAGGTCCATATTTTACAATCATAGTATGTTTAGAACACTTATTCGTATAAATATGATTTTTTATACTTAAAATATTAATATAATAATAATATTATTATAATATTTATAAATTTAATTATAATATTAGTATTATTATTTAGTTTAATTTGACATATTTATGTACCATTTAATTTTGATATTATTTTAATATTTTTAAAAATTCTTCAAAAAGTTCGAGTTTTTTGACCCGGTGGATCGATCCGAACTCGGGACATACCCGTTTTGACTCGACCCGGAACGACCGGTATCCCGAATGACCTGAAACCCGATGTACCCAAAATCTAAATGACTCAAATCCGAACCCGACCCGAATGATCCAATTGACAGATCTACTCCGTGTAATCTTTTATGCATTCTTAATCGCCTAGAGACACCAAATCCGATTTCGATAAAAAATAACAAAGTCCGATATGCCTCTAAAAAATAAAGGGAAAATTTTTCTACAGGCCACATTATTGGACTAAATTAGGAAATTGTCCACCCTTCCCCACATATTAGGAAACTGTCCACCATTAAAATTTTTTTGCTGAAACACAATTCTTGACAATCAAGCTACCTTCTCTCCCTCTCTACTATAGATCTCGGATTGATCTTGCTGTAATCGATCGTTTTTTGCTCAAATCGATCGTTTTTGCTGTAATGAACTCCTCATATCTATCGTTTTTTGATGTAATTACAATTATAGCAGATCGTTTTTTGCTGAAATCAATCATTCAGCCACGTTTTGTTACGATTATACAACTATCCATCGTTTTTGTTACGATTCTTCAGCAACATTATGATTTTGATGTTGTTTAACTATAGATCTGCTATAATTGTGCAATAAAATCGATTTTGATGTTGATTATCGTTTATTGTTGATCTGCTGAAATAGCTTCTGAAATTATGTTGATTATCGTTTATGTTTGTTCCTGAAATTATGTTTGCTGCTATAATTGTTGATTATCATTTATAATTATTGATTTCATCCTATCAATGTCATGCTAATTGTTGATTTTCAGCAATTATGATAATTTCAGCAACGTTATAGAGTCCAGTACTTTTTTGATTTCAGTTCTTTGCTGTATCATTATCATTAGCATGTTATAGAGTCCAGTACTTTTTTGATTACTGAAATAGATTTCAGTTCTTTTTTGCTGAAATAGATTCCAGATCTTTTTTGCTGAAATAGCTTCAATTGCAGGGGAAAGTTCTTTGATTTATGAAACAAATTACTTGTTGCTGAAATGGATTCAATTGCAGCAATAATAAGTACTTTATTACAAGTTCCATTAACAAGTTCTTTTGATTGCTGAAATACATTCCAAAATACTTTATTACAAATTAGATATCAAGTACTTTATTCATCAAGTACTTTATTGCTGAAATACTACAAGAACTTTATTGCTGAAATACTCCAAGACTTTGTTGCTGAAATAAAATCATTTTGCAGGGGTAAAAATGCCATCAAATATTGTAACAGTGGTGTATGGTGGACAATGGAGAATTGCTGAAACAGGATTATTGTTCGCTGGAAACACTACTTCAAAAGCTTTTGTACTAGATGATTCAATCACTTTATCAACCTTGAGGAGCAAAGTTTGCAGCAGATTCAGTGTTGATGATTCTGTGGTTCAATTGAAATTCAGCCATTTGCACCCCTTCAAAACATTGAAAGCACCACTTACAGTAGATTGTGACGCTGATTTGGAAGAATTCTTGTTGTTGAGTAAATTGGATGGAGTAAATTTTGCTGTTGAGTTATGTGTCAGCCCTTTGCCATTAGATATTGTTGCCTATGATTTTCCAATTCAAATAGATGTTGCTGCCATCAACACCAATACTCATACACTTGCTGAAACTCAGGACAGAGAGAGCAGGAACACACTTGCCCCTGATCAGTATTTGGATGAGCAGGACATGCATACAACAGGAGGTTTATCTTGTTCTGATTCAATGATTGCCCCCAACGTCATGGAGGGTGTGCCACAAAATGATATGGATACTGAAATATTTTCAAATTACTCTAATGCTGAATATTGGACTGAACGCTATGCCATAATGAAAAGAAAGGGAAACACAATTGATGAAAGTGGTTCTAGCAGCTCTATCATGGATAGTGTTGTCACCCATGTCCCCGGAGAATCAAGGCTAATGTATGTTGGCAAAACTTTCAAATCTAGACAGCAAATAAAGGATGCTCTGTGCATGATGTCAATGACAAATATATTTGGATATGAGATTAAGAAATCAACACCAAAATATTATAGAGCAACATGCATAGATGCCAATTGTGGTTGGAAATTGCATACAAAGAGGGTGTCAGCTACTTGTCATGAGGTGATATTGTATAATGATATACACACATGCACATGGGACACAAGAATAAGACATTGCAGAGAAGCCCCCTCCCATCTCATTGCAAGCTTAATACCATCAAGGTGCCTACTGTTTCAGCAAATATTTTTCTTTTAATTTCCAGCAACCAATTTCAGCATATTATTGAGCACCTGATTTCAGCTTATTATTATGACCCTATCATTTTTATATAATCAATCAGTTACTTATTGCTGAAATTTTGACAGTGGATACAACCCCAAACAAATAATTGATAAGATGAAAAAGGAACGCAAGATCTCAATTACTTATTGGAAAGCATGGAGGGCAGCCCAAATAGCACAAGTGAGAGAAAAAGGGACACCGGAATCAAATTTTGCTGCATTACCATCATATTGTCACATGCTTATGGAGAAAAATCCTGGAACATTAGCTCTGATATCAACAGACAGTGCTGAAAGTTTCAAATACGTGTTCCTGTCATTTGGACAATGCATTCAAGCTTTCCCCATCTTGAAAAAGGTATGTATATGTGCATAATCATTTATAATTCAGCAAAGTTTTATATTTTTTTTAAATTTCAGCATTTATTATTCAGCAAAAAAAGTTCACAGATTTTATCTTTTTCATTGAAGGTTGTTGTTGTAGATGGCACATTCTTAACTGGAAAGTTCAGGGGTACATTGCTTTCAGCAGTTACACAAGATGCAAATATGAACTTATACCCACTGGCTTTTGGGGATGTTGATACAGAGAATAATGCTTCTTGGGGATGGTTTTTTCAGCAGCTCGCCAAAGTTATACCACCAACAAATGATTTGGTATTTGTTTCTGATAGACATGCCAGCATTGCTAAAGCTATCACCCAGATATACCCTACTGCTACACATTGCATATGTATGTGGCATTTGAAGCAAAACATAAAGGCAACTTTCAAGAAAAAACACCTTGCTGAAATGTTCCAAACAGCTGCTGAAACCTACACTATTAGTGATTTTGCCCACCAATTTGCCCGTATAAAAGAAGAATGCCCAAGTCTGTCAACTTATTTAATATCTGCAGGGCTGGAGAGGTGGGCAAGAGCACACGCAAAAGGTGATCGGTATAACATGATGACATCAAACAACGCTGAAAGCTTAAACTCTGTTTTCAAGGGTAAAAAAAAATCTCCCCATTGTTGCACTGTTAGAATTTATTAGAGATAAGCTGACAGAGTGGTCTGAACAGCGAAGACAAAGCTCAACAGAAAATACAAAGAAGGTGACCCCTGCAATAATGAAAATGATTCAAGAATTGCAAAAGGATATTGGTGCATACAATGTAAAGCACTTGAATGGATCTACGTTTGAAGTTACTGGAGAAGGTACACGTACTGTTGTCGATATTTCAGAAAAGAAATGCACTTGTAGAGTCTTTGACATCCAAAAAATCCCATGCATACATGCTCTGTCAGCAATAGTGCATAAAAGGCTTGATGTGTCCCAATTTGTTGCAAGTTTCTACACAAATGAAGCTTGGATTTTGGCATATGCTGAAACTATATATCCAGTCCTCCCTGATGATGAAATAAACATTCCAGATTATATAAAAGAGATCAAATGTTACCCCCCTCTTGTAAGGAAAACATGTGGTCGCCCCCCTTGGAAAAGGAAGATCAGCATAGGGGAGTTTGTGAGAAGGTCAAAGAACAGTAAGGAATGGCTTCAAAGGGAACATAGGAGTGATACCCCAACTCAGCACCCCACATCAAAACCCAAAGAATGCTGAAAAGACAGATGCTGAAATAACAGATGTTGAAATAACAGATGCTGAAATGACAGATGCTGAAATGGAAGTTTCAGCAGTTATCCCCCCTGTTTTCAGCAGCCAAATACTTTTATTGTTATGCTTTATATATTTTTTTTGTTATCAGTTATACTTTGTGTTACTACTATATCATATTATCTTTACTTTTTATGCATACAAGTTATCCATTGTGTTTGTCTCAAACGTATATTTAGTAAATCCTGTTTGTTTCAGCATGAATGTATATTGTTCTCATCGTTTAAACAAAAGCTGAAACATAACTTGCTGAACACAAATTGCTTGCCCCCACAGATAATAAATACAAAAAAAAAAGACATATTTACATTACTTCAAAAAGGTGCTGCACCAGTAAATAGATTCAATGTCTTGAATGACAGTTTGAATGACTTGAAAATACCATTAAAATGCCTAAAATATGTTGACAGTAAAGCATATACAAAAGGGCCTAATGTCTGAAATATTTGCTGAAAATACATCACTAAAAAAAGGGCCAAAATATATAACATATATAGCAGTAAATGTCTTCAGATTCCTTGAAATATGCAATTATCTAAAATTTGAAGCTCCATCTCTCTTGAATCAAGTCTGAAACCATGAGCTCTCGGTAGCGGAAGATTTTTTCATTAGTAAACTTTTTAACATCTCCCCCAAACACCAGCGCTTCGATGGCTTTCAGTACAAAGACTCCACAAGATGCACTGCAAAAAATGCAACAAACACACAGTTAAATCAAAACACACACCCCCCACACATGCTTATAAATGACTTTTGAAAATATTATAAAGTAAAATTTCATACCCAGTTGTATCATGCACTAGATCAGGCACCTTGTTAATGTGGAATGTAGAGGATTTAAAGTTTGGTAATACCCCAGCTTTATCCAAATGTTTTGGCAACCATTCAGCCATTGGCCGCAGATAATCAACAATCTTTTCAGCAGAAACAATATAATGATTGAAATCATAAACGTTTATAACCATTTCACCAAGCAATATCTCCACTGCAACCCAATGCTGGTTATCTATGTTAAATGGTGTGTAAACTTTTTTTGCTGACTCCCAACTCTTTGGATAATCACTAGGGTATAAGCCAAGAAAATAGCTTGCAGTGAATTGTTCAACAGGGCTTGATTCTTCATATGATGACGAACAACCTGGAAGATACTTTTGATGAAAAATAGGATCCATCACAATAATGCCTTCAAATGTGATAGGATCCTCACTGATTCTCTTCCTCATGTGAATCAACCCTGCTTCAAGGTGCTACACACAGTAAAAAGAGTGTAAGCTATTTACTTAAAACAAATCATAAAAACAGAACACAAATACATAGTTACTTCAAATATGCTGCACACAGTATATAGTTTCAGCATGCTTACATCGATATCAAGCCATCCATCCTTCTTGGCAATGTTTTTGAAAAATGACTTATCTCTTCTTGCATCCATTGCAACTACTGAAAAATCCCTACAAAAAATTATTAAAAGAATAAAAATTCATGAGTCAGCAAAAAATACATATTATTGAATGCACTCAAAAAAGTATGACAAGTAAGATGCATGTACCTTGAGCCTTTAATACAAGCATACATGAAGTCATGATCCTCCTTACTAAGCAATGACTTTTTTGGAATATACTTCGGTATCCTAACCTTCCCAGCAACATATGGACTCATAAGAAAAGTACTTGCTTTTGGAAGACGCTTTGAACGCCTAAACTCTTCAATTTCTTGTATACATGTAGGATCTTTAGCAATTGCATCCCACTCTGTGCATGCTACTTTCAACACCTTATCATCCTCCCCATCATCGTCGCTGACATATACTGTTTTTACAGGAAGTGGGGTCTTTATAACATTATCATCCCCTTTTGTTTCAGCACCTTTCAGCCCATCATCTGTCATTCCAGCACCTTCCCCCCCAGCATCTGTCATACTAGCATTTGTAATTTCAGCACCTTTTGCTCCCATTTCAGCATCTGTCATTTCAACACCTTTTGCTCCCCCCCCCTCCTATTTCAGCATCTGTCATTCCAGCATTTGTCTTTGCAGCAACTTCCATTTCAGCATCTGTCGTTTCAGCATCTGCCTTTGCAGCAACTTCCATTTCAGCATCTGTATCCCCCACATCTTTTTGAGGGCCACCTTGAAGCCCCATCTCAGCACCAATTGTTTCTTCTAAACCCTGCAGATGCTGAACATGTATCCAATGACTTCTGCCTTTCAACTAATGTAATAGGAATACCCTCATCTGCAGATGCTGAAACATTCGTATAAATCTGTTGCCCCACCTTTTCACTAACATTAACTGCAATCTCTTTCCCAATATCAACCAACACATCATTCACAACCTTTGTAGACACTGGGTCACTAGGTATAACATTTGATGACTGAGTCCTAGCAAGCATTGACTCGTGCATTGTAAACCTATTTTCTAACGATTGTATCTTCTCTACAAGACCAGCAACAACAGAGCCCAATTTTATGTTTGCTGACATAAATTCCTCAAGCTTGTCCAACCTCACAGCAAAATCTTCAACTCTTTTAGGCAACTCTTCAAGCTTATCTAGCCTCTTCAGTATTTCCTTCACCCAGCTAGGAGGCTCCCCTTTTATGCTGCAATCATCTGTTCCCCCACCCAACACATCCTTTTCAGCTCGTTCTTTGCTGTGATCATCTTTGACAACACCCCCCACAACTTCCTCAGTGCCTCCCATGTTTAACTCCTCGTTTGTTTCAGCATTCAACACATCCTTCCCCGTTCCTACATCCTCAAAGTCATCAGCTCCTTCAGCAACAGCTTCTGCTACACTATCAACCTCAACATTAGCATCATCATTCCCAGAATCCTTTGCAGGTACGCCTTCAATGGGCAGCTTCCCACCAACTTCAGTAACTCCATGAGAAGATGGAGGACGTGCAATTTCAATCGGCATAAACAAATCACTAGAATCTTGAGAAACAGACTTACCTCTCCTGCGAAATACAAATCTAGGTTTCGCAATTGCATCCTCAGTTGACAAAGCCACAGATTTCTTTACAGCTGAAATTTTCTTACCCTTGCTCTTCTTCTTTTTAACAGAACCAATTTCCCATGATGGTTTAGAAATAACATCAGATTTTTGCGCTGGAACTAAACCAGCGGACCGACCCCTCCTGACTGTAGTTGGTTTGCTTTCAAGAATTTTCTGTTTCTTCACTAAACACTTATCCTTACCCTCAGATTTTCGCTTCTTCTTGCTAGCTGCAGCATCAGCATCTTCATCCCCTCCATGTTCTTTCCCCGTTTGAGTTTCAGCAGAAGCTACATCCTGGGTAAGTGATAACACATCACCTTCCCTAAGGCAACTAAACTTCACCCCGTATGCATATTTCCTCAATCTCCGACAATCATAAAGAGTATGACTCTCAAGTTGTAAAAATGAGGGTTCAGCTATATGATCAAGAATAGGGTGAGGAACTTCATCTTCAAAATCCATCCCTGGTCGCCTTGCAAACTCCCCAAAATTTGGGAACATGGGTGCCTAATAAAAAACCACAAAGCATAAAAAAGCTGAAATTATAAACTGCACCTAATAATAAAACAAGATTAAAGTAAAATAGATTTAAAACAAAAATATTACCAAATCACCGTTAAAAAGCTCTTTTGCATCCTCATAATTATGTCGTATTGAACACTCCCAATGAAGAGAATAAGCATCCTTTGCTCGCATTTTGAAATTGCAATCAAATTTATCAGAGAGCACAGGAAATGCTTCCAATATCCAAGCCTACAAATATAAACACACAAGGATTTATCATCATTCAACCCCCCACAAGAATTGCTGAACACAAACATGCTGAAAGTTTGCTTAAACAGAAAATGCTGAAACAAATTTACTGAAAACAATTACCTGAAAAGCAAAAATATATCCAAACAATTCATAGGATGGTCTCGGATCTGATCGATCACAAAGGAGAACCTTCTTTAAAGACTTCACCAGCAAAGAATAAGACTCTCTCCCCCATGGATACAATTCACATTTCGCAGGATTGCAAACAATGCCAGCATGTTCTACTTTCACACTTTTTGATCGCCTAAACATTAACATGTTCACAATAATCAACAACTTTGCCATCTCTAGCTTCTTTGAAGATGATGGTCTACAATTAATAAAAGCCCCCATCAACTCATCATATGTACACTTTGATTGTTTGGTCATTAGAAAATAAGACCAACTGAAATCCCCAGATGATTTCGTTTTATTGTCTATCACAGGAAGCCTTGTAATTGCATGGAACTCAACCAGTGAGAAACGAGCAACAAGGCCATCCACCTTAAACCACAATTCATGCTCCTTGTCACTTTCAATCATGTGGAGCATCATTTGATGGATGAGCTGAAAATTAAGCTTCATCTTACTCCCTTGAACAAAAACCCATCCAAAGCAACTCCTCCTCAAAGCCTCAAGATCACCTTCAGACAAATATTTCTCAATAACTTCACATACATCTGGGAAACAATACACATTCGACTTTGCACAAAATCTATCCTTCACAGGAATGCAATATTTCAGCTTCTGTTACAAAAACACATTCAAAAGCACCCCAATTTCAGCATGCATAAAGCTAAACCAACAGACAGACCAATTAAGTATAAAAAAACATTTACTCACATCAAATTGGCACTTATATGTTCAAGACCCCTTCCAGATGAAAGAGTATCTAAAAAAACACAACAACAACACCAGTTTCAGCATGGATGAAACGTAATAATGCTGAAATAGGTATTTCGAAGATTATGCAACAAATGAGACAGAACAAGAACCATTCTCGGATGCATGCTTACATTCGTTAGAAAATACAAGAAAGAAAAAAAGAAAAACCGGTAAATACAAACCCTAACACACAGAAAAACACACACCTTCACTTGAAGACCCACTTGACCTAGTACAATCACCCGAACGGGCCTCCATTTCTTCGTTAATAGAAGATGCTTTCTTCCCTGCCAAAATCACACACATTCCCGGTGTCAATCACAAAAATCAAAGAGGAAACCCCCCCGAACCCACAAAAATCGGGAGAACACACAAAACACACCTTCGTTTGAAGGATCGCTTGATACTTTGGCCTCCATTAGATGAATATCAAAAGCCTCGCTCTGTTCTGACGACTTCTTCTCTGACATTCAACCTAAAAACGACCTCAGATTTTGGAGAAAATGAAGAAACCGCTTGTAAGTGGACAAACCGTGAGAGAGATGGTGAAGAGTAGAGAAGAAGAAGAAAACTTCCGTACAAACAGATATATAAATGTGAGGGCAATTTTGTCAAGAAAAGTGTAAGTGGACAAACACCCAATTTGTCTAATTTGGTGGACACGCACCAAATAAGGTCCAATAAATGGGCCAGTCCAACAAATTTTTTCAAAAATAAATTAAAAAAGTCCATACATTAGACTCTCCCATTAAGTAAAACATGTTATTTTAACACGTAATTACTCCGTATTACTAGTTAATACGGGGTAAAAGATGTAATTTTAAATATTTTAGTAGTATTAATTACCTTACATTATTGCTTTTATAACCGTTGTTAGTAGATGGTTAATTTAAGTTTTTGAGAAAGTGAAGAGATAGAATACTTTCATGATTCCATGATGGGAAAATTTGGTAAATGTCCATTTGAAATCCCATTTTTTGCTTCTTGTCCATTTTCATTAAGCAGTTAAGTAATTGTTCCAAATTAACAATTATGCCCTTTCTTCCCATTTTTTAATTTGACCATTCATCATTGACCGGTCAAGGGTAATGGCTTTTGGTGACACGTGTGTGGTGACATAAAAATTTTTTGGTGACAGCTTTGTTTTTAGATTTTTTTTACGGGGTCACTGTCACCACCTTTATCAGTGGTGACACATGTGTGGTGACATGAATTTTTTTTTTATGACAACTTCGTTTCAAGAGTTTTTTTTACGGGGTCACTATCACAACCCTTATCAGTGGTGACACATGTGTGGTGACATGAAAATTTTTTGATGACAGCTTCGTTTAAAGATTTTTTTACGGGGTCACTGTCACCACCCTTATCAGTGGTGACACATGTGTGGTGACATGAAAATGTTTTGATGACGGCTTCGTTTCAAGAGTTTTTTTTACGTAGTCACTGTCATCACCCTTATCAGTGGTGACACATGTGTGGTGGCATGAATTTTTTTTGATGACAGCTTCGTTTCAAGAGTTTTTTTTACGGGGTCACTGTCACCACGCTTATCAGTGGTGACACATGTGTGGTGACAACTTTGTTTTTATTATTTTTTTTACAGGGTCATTGTCACCACCCTTATCAGTGGTGACAACTTTTTTTTAGTGACAACTTTGTTTTTAGAGTTTTTTTTACGGGGTCACTGTCACCACCCTTATCACTGGTCATTGTCACCACCCTTATTAGTGAGCACTGTCACCGCCCTTATCGCTGTCACCACCCTTATCTATTGATGAAATCAACAAGCCCAGCATTACAAATTAATGGAAAATGAAAAATAAATGCATTATAAATTGAGAAAAGCATGTCATAATGTGTTACATTCTCTAACTGAAAGAAAATCATAAAGAAATAATGCAAGACCCCAAGCTGCCTTCATTTCAAGTCTCAATGGCTGATCGAATTGATTGAATGATCATTGATTCACTCGGATCTGAAAGATTTACGGAAGCTCTGAGCCACTTCCGTTGTCAAATCAGCACTGCAACAACAACAACGAAGAGTTTGAATTGAAAAGCATATACAGATCGATTGTGAAACAATCAATCATAGATTGAATTGCAAAAGGCAAATCAAGAGCGAATAAAGATTAATCCGACTCGGAACTAACTAATCAGAATTGCAACAATGAAAAACCCTAACACTCTGGGTGAAAGAAACCTAACAACAAGCCTTCCAAATTGACAGACTCGAGAGAACGAAAAGCGGAGGTAGGAACAGAGACTCACAGTGTTGAGGGCTCCGTTGGAAAGAGCGACAATATCGGTTGCGATTGGCTCGCTGATCTTGACAGATCGAACGATGAACGCGGCCTTGGAGGCGACTCCTGGTGCCACTGCCTCCGGCGGAATTCAACAAGAGGAAGTCGTTGAAGTTCCTCGCAGATAAGAGGTGAAATAACAAGAAATTTCGTCAAATTTTAATCTGCACATCAGAGTGAATGGATCCAATTCAAAATCGAAGACAAATTGAAATGGATTGGAATGAGGAAAATATGCCTGCTTCTGTAGAGCTCCACGACGACATTGCCGGGCCTGAGAATCCTAAGAGCGCGATCCACATCGAGACTCGCATCCCTAGAAATATGGTTTGTACCGATCAACTAAATCTCTTCAGGCTCGACGAATTCGGATATCCATTCCGGGACTGGACCGTACTGCTTCTTCTGGATCCTGACCAGGCTTCTTCTACATCAGAGGCCTTGGCATCGTCGCCGACACCCAGGGAGAGTTTGTAGGTGTAGTTGTGGTGGTGGGGTTTCATGAGCAGCGGCGCGACCCTGGATGGGGGCGAAGCAGATTGGTTGTGGCAGCAAGCGTCCATTCTCCGATCTTTTCCTACGCGTCCCTCTCCATCTGTCTTTCCTTCCAACTCATTCTCTCTTGGTCGTTCGATCTGAAGGTTTTTTTTTCTGGTTTGAGCAACAGATCTGAATGGCTAAAGATCGAGGAAATTAAAAAAAGGCAAGGGTACAATGGGTATTATGAAATTATTTTGGACATTTACCTAAAAATTTATAAGGGAGGATATTTGCTTAACCCAATTTTCAAAATGGATATTCCACCAAATAACTTCTTCCATGAAAGATGTCAAATCAAAAGGATTTGTACAAAATGTCCATAGTAATAAAAATGTCCATAGTAATAAAAATGCTCATTTGAAGATTAAGGTAGTTTTAATCCATAATTCAATAGTACAATTCAACCAAGAAACTACCTAAAAAAATAAAATAAATCCATATATAAAGAGTACAGAAACATAGACAAGAAATTTCGTAGCAAAAACTACCCGGAAAACCTTACGATGCTAAACTCATTATGTTGCGAAAGTTTTAGTGACTTCTTCGTGTACTTACTATTCGTTGTTTGCACAAAAGTTCGCTCAACTTCTTTATGAGTTGGGTCTTTCATCATCATATACTAAACTAGGATCCAAATCACTATCTTTTTTTCTTTTTTTTTTGCATTGTTTGCTTGTACCATAAAGTCAATCCGATCTGTCTGTCGACTATTTTGAACTCTTAATTTACTTAGCATGGGTGATATCTGACCTCTTAAAATCCTTACTTTATTTTTTACAGATTGTTTTTTACACCCACAAAATTTACTATTTACACCCAAAATCCAAGTTTTTGTTTTTTTTTTAAATAAACCCTACGCCTCTTGAGTCATAGGTGTGTGACTCAAGAGGCGCAGCTATTTTTTTCTATATACATACCCTGCCCCTCTTGAGTCACACGTCTATGACTCAGGAGGCGTAGGGTTTATTTAAAAAAAAAAAAAAAAAACTTGGATTTTGGGTGTAAATAGTAAATTTTGTGGGTGTAAAAAACAACACCCTATTTTTTAAAAAAAATTGCTATCAATCTAAACCCTACCAGGCAGGGCCTTGCTCAATTGTTTAAGTCTCTAAAAAATTCCGTTGCAATTTTGTTAAATATATTTTGTCATATCCTCGGAGTTTTTCAATTGGAATGAGATCCCATAAAGTTAGAAAAATAACTTTACATGAAATTGATAAAATTCCAACCATTTAATTTTAAACCAGTAATTAAAATTTAAATTAATCTATTTATTTATTTATTTATTTTATTTGACATGGTTAATGATTTTTTATTAGGATAATTCTATAGTTAAACGTCCTTGTCATCACTTTCATCTCCTTGGATTGGATTACGTTAAAGAAATACGGAGTATAATAACAATAACAATATGGTGAATCTATATTACCTAGCCAAAAACTGATTCGATATCGGAATCGGATACCAATCTTTCTCACGTAATAACAATATATCCTTTCATTTTATTTTACCTAAATTATATATCCCAAAAAATTGCATGTGGAAACCAAACCTAAGACACAGTAGCATAGCAAATACGATAGTTATTTGAATTAAACGAACCGAGTATTATGTATTCATTTTTAGCTCATTCAGAAATGAATAATCATACCTCGAGTTTAAAATTATTTTTATACTTAACTTATTTAATAAATGATTTTTCGAGTATTAAGCATCTCATTTTATTTAAAATTAATATAAAATTAATATGTCTTAAATCGGTAGGTTTATTTTTTTTATATTTTTTTATTAGGTAAAAATTTGAGATCAGACATACCTGAACCTCGAAGGCCGACAAGTCGACAGACGGAAAACCGTCTAAATAAGCAAAAAATACAAAAAACAAAGATGGTGCAAAATACATGCAATAACACTCTACAAAAGTGAAACTAAATAAAACAAAACCAAACAAGATGAGGACGTAGACGACAGATGAAGCCAAACACTACCCGAAAGCAGCACCGCAAACCCGCGGTAGGTTTAAAATTACCGGTTCAAGACATTGGGTTCATATGGGTCGGGATTAATAAACTAACTAAAATTATAAACAGAGTAAAATTTATAAACTGTTGGTAAAAGTAGTTAAAAATTTAAACAACAAGATAATCTCCGTATGGGGCGAAAAACAGTTTATTTGTAAAAAGTGGAGTTTATTTGGTTGTTAATAGGGATATTCTGGTACTTTTGCAAAATAAACACCAAAATAACCTCCATTTTCTAGCTTTTTTAACACAATTTTTAACTGGTTTTAGTTCATTTTGGTCCTCCAAACAGCCAAAAACACTATTTAAAAAATAAATAGCCACAAATGATTATTTTTTAACAGCTTAAATTCCCTACCATTAGAGGCGGATCCAAACGGGGGCATGTGGGAGCACGTGCCCTCACCCTCATCCGACGAACCTCATATATGTATTCTCCTCGTCGATAGCTTCGTTTTGATATATAGTATGCATTAATCCGATATCCGAGTAAAAAAGTTATAAATGTTTGAAAATTTAAGGTATATTAATTACTTTAAATCTTATTTAAATAATTCACAATGCTTTTATAGTTTATTTAGATTGACATTACTATACTATAATTTATCTTTAGATCTTTGAAAATGAGATGTTATATTACTCATTTCGACAATTAGGTAAGAAATTACGAAAGTTTAAATGAAGAAAAATGTTAGATTTACTACTTTACAAGATAATAGTGATTATCTAAAAAATGATCGAGGTAGGAATTCACAAAGATTTTGATTTGGTATATCATCTCATCGAGTTGGTTTTAGTGTTACTGGTTGCAAAAACTATAGTGGAAAAAAGCTTTCTCTACTATGGGTATTATCAAACCATATTTGAGCAACAAGATAAGAGAAGATTTTCTCTCTGAGACTTTTGTCAGCTAGGTTGAAAAGGATGTTTTCAACCGCATTGATAATGAGATTATCATTCAATATTTTTAGGATATGAAAACTCATAAAATAGATTTACCCTGTATCGAGTTGAACTATTTTATTATAAAACTCTTATTAGCAATGAAGAATTTTTTGTACTAGTAAACTCTTTTATTTTTATCGCTATTTTGTAGTATTGAAGACGTTATGTGTTGTACGAGTTTGTGTTATTCATTGTTGTTTATCATCGATGTGCTCCCACCCTCTTCGAGTTCTGGCTCCGCCACTGCCTACCATACACACCCATGGTAAGTTTAAATAAAATTTTTAAACTTTATAAAATTCCAACACGAAATCTTCGTACGACGAAACCCTATCCCCGGTGGGGCCCGCTTGGAACTGCGACTCTATCTCTGTGTGTTGTGTGTTGTGTGTTGTGTGTCTGCGCTCACGTTTAAATAGTACAATTTCTTATCTCTCCCACTTGTTAAGCGTCACCTCTCTGTTTTTCTCTCTAAAAGGCCACTGCTTTCTCTCTCTAAAGCTCCATCCATGGCGGCGGCTTCGGCATCGGCAGCAGCAACTTCCCTCTCGGGGGCTTCTTCGACCTCCAAAACCCCCAATTACGCCTCCGGTAAGCCCTCGTCCCTGAACCTAGGGTTTCTGTCTTCGTCTGCTAAGACACTGAGGCCATTGATAGCACACGCGCTCCCGTCGAACAATGCCGCAGGAGGATCCGCTCTCTCTGCTCGCATGGTCTCCATGCCTTCCGTCAAGCCCCCTTCCACTCTCGATTTCGAAACCTCCGTGTTCCAGAAGGAGAAAGTCACCCTCGCTGGCCGCGATGAGGTCCTCTCTTTTATATCAATTCTCTCGCAATGTTTTTGAATTTCTCTTTCTTTTAATTGAGCTTGTGGATTTTGTGATGGTAATTGTAATGTGGACTGTTCCCCCAATTTCTTTGTTGATAGTATATTGTGAGAGGAGGGAGACACCTGTTCCCTCTCTTGCCGGATGCGTTCAAGGGGATTAAGCAAATTGGAGTTATTGGCTGGGGATCACAGGTGAGAACATCTCAGATTTAGGCACCTCTGAATGTAATGGGATAAGTTTTTGATCTTTCATTGATAAGCTTATTTTGATGTGTGAATAAGTATTCATTTTGAGATAGTATGGTATCAGAAATTCTGAGAAGTGGTGTAATTGCAGCTCATTACAAGCTCTTAGTAGTGTGGTTGTAAAATATATGAATTGGGATCCTACATTGCTTTTGTTGTTATGTATCTTATTGGTTGTGTGTTGTATTTCATTGAACAAGAGTGTAGCTGATGCTGATACTCATAGTTGAACGTGTTTTGCTGCATAGGGTCCTGCTCAAGCCCAGAACCTGAGGGATTCATTGGCTGAGATCAAGTCAGATATTGTGGTTAAGGTGGGTTTAGTGATCTGTACCCATTATGGAGCTATATATTGATGATAGGCATTTCCTTGAGATTGCTACTGTATAAGGACTGCTTTGATCATTATTTTTTCTAATGGTTCATTTTTTATGTGTGTGTTTTATCTTGCAGATTGGCCTGCGTAAAGGATCTAGTTCCTTTGCTGAAGCTCGTGTTGCTGGGTTCACAGAAGAGAGTGGGACTTTGGGTGACATTTGGGAAACTATTTCTACTAGTGACCTTGTTATGTTGTTGATCTCAGATGCTGCCCAGGTGTGTATTGGCCAAACTATCGCTTGTCTACTCTGGTTCATCTTTAATGAATACATAGTATTGTTCATCAATTTACATGTTTTCAGGGGTTCAATTTTCTGTTTACACAATCTCATTCTACTGCTTATAGACCCACTGATATCCAATAAACCCTCTGTCTCTGTTGTGTTTCAGGCCGATAGTTATGAGAAGATCTTTTCCCATATGAAGCCAAACAGCATTTTGGGATTGTCCCATGGATTCTTGCTTGGGCATCTACAGTCAAGTGGACTGGATTTCCCCAAAAACATTAGTGTTATTGCTGTTTGCCCCAAGGGAATGGGTCCTTCAGTGAGGAGGTTGTATGTCCAGGGTAAGGAGATAAACGGTGCTGGGATCAACTCTAGTTTTGGCGTCCACCAGGTGCTTCCCTAAGTTTGATTGATATGTGGCATTATGCTATCTCATCTGTAGGAGTATTTGTTCGGCTACTTCCTCTCATGTAAAATAACTTTCGCCTAAATTTAGGATGTTGATGGAAGAGCAACTGATGTTGCACTTGGATGGTCAATTGCCCTTGGATCTCCTTTCACATTTGCCACTACCTTGGAGCAAGAGTACAGGAGTGACATCTTTGGGGAAAGAGGTAGGTTTTGCTTTCTCCTTTTCTTGAATCGTTGTGGGTATCTGTGTCCACCATGTAGGCCCTGGAATAGGTCTAGCTTGATTGCTGATTAATATTTCATTCAACCGCCATCTTCAACACATCATTATGAATTGGTGCAGGCATTCTACTTGGTGCTGTCCACGGAATTGTGGAGTCCTTATTTAGACGATACACTGAGAACGGAATGTCCGAAGACCTTGCCTACAAGAACACTGTTGAGAGCATAACAGGAATCATCTCAAAGACCATTTCTACTAAGGTTGGTTTTTTAATCAAATGATGCTTGTAGTACTGAACATGCTATGTGACGTATTAATTTAAACTGCATTACGAACAGGGAATGCTGGCTGTATATAATGCTTTGTCAGACCAAGACAAAAAGGAATTCGAGACTGCATACAGTGCTGCTTACTACCCTTGCATGGACATTTTGTACGAATGTTATGAAGATGTAGCCAGTGGCAACGAGATTCGAAGTGTTGTCTTGGCTGGGCGCAGGTTCTATGTATGTATCCTTTTCCATCTGCAAAGAAGTTTGAATTTCATAGCAGTTTCTCTCATTTCACTTCATAGTATTGTTAATGCATATTTATTTTTCAGGAGAAGGAAGGTCTTCCAGCCTTCCCAATGGGGAAAATTGATCAGACCCGAATGTGGAAGGTCGGTGAGCGTGTTAGAGCCACCAGGCCATCAGGTGACCTTGGTCCTCTCTATCCATTCACAGCTGGTGTCTACGTTGCTTGTATGATGGCCCAGGTGAGAGCACCTTTTTCAACTTGCCGTTACCTTGGCAAACAATGAGAGCACATAATTTGCATGCTGTCTCTGACTTGTTCATTTTGACAATACAGATTGAGGTCCTGAGAAAGAAGGGACACTCCTACTCTGAGATCATCAACGAGAGCGTCATTGAATCCGTTGACTCCTTGAACCCATTCATGCACGCCCGTGGCGTCTCCTTCATGGTTGACAACTGCTCCACAACCGCCAGGCTTGGTTCAAGGAAATGGGCCCCAAGATTCGACTACATCCTCACCCAGCAGGCCCTCGTGGCAGTTGACAAGAACGCCCCAATCAACCAGGACCTCATCAGCAACTTCTTGTCTGACCAGGTTCACGGAGCTATTGAGGTATGCGCCCAACTGAGACCCACCGTTGACATCTCCGTGACCGCTGATGCAGATTTCGTGCGCCCAGAGTTGCGTCAATCTGGAAACTAAAATGCTCCATGCCGCTCATCTATAGTTATGTACTGCTTGAGGGATTTTGTTATGTCTTTCTGTAGCTTAAAGAGTTGTTTGATGTTAACTGGTACTTTTAGTACCTGTTAAGCTACCTTGCAAAAATACTACGTATGTGCTGGCCTACCTGGAAGTCGCGACTGGTTCATGTGATCTGTACCTTAAACTTGCTTTGTTGCGCGTATCTTTAAGCTTGAGTTTCGTGTAGGGGTTAACCCATTTTCCCACAGAAAGCTCCTAAATAAACCTGGATTGAATTCCATACTGAAATCGAAAATGCCTTCAGGTACCATTGTTTTGATTCTTGTTTAATGAAAAGATGAGCTTCTGAACAAATGAGCCTGTGATAACTTGTCAACCAGGAAGAGCCTATAGACGTCGTTCAGTCTTTGGGATTTACAAAGCGTGGAAACTAAATACACAACAAATGAGGGTTTAGGTCATCACGTTGATATGAACATGGTACCCTAAAATCTGGTATGCATTCAATTTTCAGTGTTCACCTGCACGTCAATAAAGATGTGACATCACGTCAATAAGGACGTGCATTTGCTTATCTGGATTTGCGTTGTATGTAACACCATTTACAAAAGGACCTTACCTATCTATCGTCCACCCATGAGGAAATCAAGAGCCAAAAGAATCGACTTCGAGATGGATATAAAGTGTGAGGCTTCTGATGCACCACCTATATATGTTCTTGTGAATAGCTTCATTTTGATATATTATATGCACCAAGTCGATATCCGAGTAAAAAGTTATGAATATCACTTTAATTATATTTAAATAGATTAGAATGTTTTTATATTTCACTTAGCTTGACATTCTTTACTATATTCATATTTCAATAAATTATAATGTTTTTATATTTCACTTAGCTTGATATTCTTATCTTATAATTCAACTCGATGGCTTCAAAATGGGAGATTATATTATTCATTTCAACAATTAGATGAAAAGTTATGCAAATTTAAAGTTTTTACATTTAATTACAACATTACATTTAAAAAAAACTTTCTTTTATTTGAAAAGAGTGATTTATCTTAAACCAATGTCATTTTAATGATAGCATTTTATTCTAAAATAATCATTTATTGTCATATTACATAGATTTTTTTTTCTATTTAAACAACGTACTTTAATGTTATTTTAGTGTAAAACGATACCCATCTATATATGATTGTACACCCCTTCAAAAAATTTCTAACTCCGGCACTTGGCTCACCCTCATGGGCCAGTGTCTCAAATGCTCTAACGAAAAATAAACACGATTTTAGGGAGAAAAATGAACAAAATTCCCAACACTTCAGGTAGTTTATAGTAGTTAATAGTTATCCCAAAAGGTAATGTGATAATTAAAAAAAATCAGTGAAAGGGGTAATGTGACAAATTGCACACTCGTATTATCATACACTGAGCGTGCGATGCGGTGTTTAGGCGTGTTTTCTACCTGCATTATATTTATATACTTCCAAGTTCCATACACCATGATGAACCCCAATTTCGATTCGAAACAGGAAATCAAGTTGTAGCACAAGAACAGAATCCCCAGAAGATGGTGATATTCAATGCGGGGAACTTGAGGCAATTAAAAAGGCAAATATAATTTGTGCAGAACAGATCTCAGAGCAATTTCCTCCTACCCAGGTCCCAGAACATCTACAAACAGAAATAGGTTCATCAGAAATAGGTTTATGGGGATTGAGACAGTTTACATCTGAAGCAAGTGGAGCTTTCCCTTTTTTTTTCTTCATTCGAGATCAAGATGATCATTTTTGATGTTGAAGATACATGGCTGAAGCGAATATTTGTAAGTCATTGGCCGCCTCTTTTCATGCACCTGTTGCGTATAGACGGGTCCATTCCTTTGCTGCAAAAAAAAGAAAAGAAAAGAAAAGAGAGGGCTGGTTAGATTACTGATAGTTCCCTCAAGCCAACCATTTTATTCTATTAAATGATCTCTTTTGGACATCTGTAAGAATTTCTAATAGAAAGAATTTGCTTCAACAAACGTTTAAAGGCCGGATTGGGAAATAGGAAGTACCTGTTTCAACAGCTTCTGTTTCGTTTGACTTCCAATGCTTGGCAATGTTCTCAGAGAGGGGATCATCAGGGTTTGGAGCACTCAGAAGAGCTTGGATACTGATGCAGGGTATATTACAATACGGGTGAGAAATCAGTATAATCAGTGCCCTTTTTAACTCTTAAGAATGTTGTGTGTGAAGATGATCATCTGATTTTCCAACTTATTTTTAGGAAATTAATCGAAGAAGCAAGATTCATGTGTTTTGAGAACTATATATCACCTTAACAGCACTGTGCGGATCTGGAGGGCTGGGCTCCATTTGTCTTTAAGGATATCAAGGCATATCCTTCCCAACTTGTCAATGTTAGGATGATAAATCTTGGTCAGGAACCGAACCTGTGGAAGAGCAGTGTGAATCATGAAAGCAAAGCAAGGTATCTTTGAGAACTAAAAAATAAAAAAAGATGAGCACATTTTGGTGTTTGGTGATTCTGCATATATTCATAAAAAATTATTGCAGTATTCAACATGTGTTGTCGAAAAGAATGAAAGATTTCACAAAACTAATCAGACCAAACAAGTTCCCTCGGAGAAAGTAAAACATGTTTGATGCTACAAAATGTGGATTGAACTCACTTATCTTCTTCAGCAAAAGTATATAGAACTTGAAATGCCAGCCAAAATTACATAAGATCAGCATATGACAAAAACTAATAGCCGCATACACACACATTTTCTTGTTCCTTACCTGCTGATGTTTAAGGAGGATATGAGGATTTTTTTTTTGAAAAATCAATATATGACCCTTCATAGAACTGGAAAGGAATTTTCTACACTTATATTGCATTTGCTCTCAACAACTACGCATGAAAATGAATTATCGGAAAATACAGCAGTTAAACTAGGAATTATGGAAATAACTGTCCATATTCCATTTCAACTATAAGCTTGACTTCTAGTGAAACTCACTCCTATGATTTTCAGTAAGACTTCATTGGAACCTCAGTTAAAGTATCTCTGAAAGTATGTAACAGAGAATAGCAATCTGTATCATCTATTAAACAGTGAATCAGATAGATAACATATTCAAATCTCTTATTTTGTATTTCAAAACAATTCCGTGAGGAGAGAAACTCAACAGCTGTGCTTGTTCTTCCATCTTATGAGAGTTCAATGGAAATAGACCTTAATTTGCAATACATTCAAGGGTCTTAATAACATCTCCATCGACTCCAATTCAAGCCGGCTTCCTTGGAAATGTTGAATTGCATCAGTATCATTGTATAAAATCAATTAAAGAGACACAGTCCATCAAAGAATAAATGCAGAGTAACATAGGGTGTTTTTTCTTATCATGTGTGTGTAGCGAAAAATTCAGTATAAAAACAAATCAGATTCAACGTCCTAATCTGTAATCAGAAGTGCAGCAGTTGATATAGGAGGGAGCTTGAGATACCTTAGGAGGGGCCATAGGGTACTCTTCCGGTAAAAACAATTCCAACTTAAAAACACCTCCTGGACAACATGATCAGATGTAGAAACTCATATTACTAGACCAAAACAAAGGAGAATGACAATTCAAGTGGCAATTCCCTCTTAAGACAGATGAAGCTAAATCTATTAGAACAAATAAAACAAAACGGATCTTATTTTTAACACTGCAAAAACCTCGCAAAATATTAGAATCTTAACATAAAAATCAAGAGCAAAACTCAACAGAAAAAGCACAAGCCAAAAACGCAATCCGATTTACCTTCATAAGGAGACTGAGAAGGGCCAAGGATCATCACATTGAAGTAGCGCATATTCTCTTCAGAAGGAGAAGCACTAATTCCAGGAGCTACATTGAATTGAAAATAAGACCAGAAACACAATCCGTGAAAGCAAATTCGAAAGCGTTAATATGCGGAAATCCAAGGGCGGATCTGCCGATTTCCAAATCAATCTCAAAGCAAAGAAAGGAGAAAGGAAGGAACGGACCTGGCTCACTGAGAAGCCTCTGCGTCTCCTGATCAAGCAAACAACAAACAAATGGACACATCATTCGACAGCGAGAACAGAAAGCGGCAACGGAGGAGGATAAACTTGGGGGAGAGATCCAGAAAACTGAAAAATTAGGAATAGGAATAGAGATGGAAGGACGGAAGAAGGTACCTTGATGATTCTTCTAGGTAGATTGCTGTTCGCCATGGGAGAGATTGGGGAGATCGGAGATTGGGGGAGAAAGGGTTTTTGGGGGACGATGCGTTCGGCGAAGACGAGAAATGAATATGCGGAGAGAGCGTAACCTCCTCTCCTTCAGCACTTAGTAGTACGGTCGTAAAGTCTAAACCCACACCTATATATATGGGCTCAGTATGATGGTAATGGTATGACCCAAGGCTAGACTTTAGACTTTAGAGCTTGCAATACGTCGGTCATTCGGGTCGGGTCAATATTGAAAATTGGAGTCGAATTGGCTCGGAATGGGTACTATCGGGATGGATTAGTTTTGAACATGTATCACTGTGGAATCGGATTAGATCTCGAGTCATGAATTTGATAAAGTTTTAAATCAAGTTGAATCAGATTACTCATAACCTAATCTATATTATACTTTTGATATAGTGATCCTACTGGATAGGGGAGAAAAAAGAGATGGAAGAAATTGGAATACTCCATGAGAAATAACAAGTATCACAATGAAGATGCAAAAATACAAAGTAATTCGAAATCTACCACTTTAGAGAAGGAAATCAAGTCGTAAATTTCAATTAGAAAGGTCTAAAATTTTAACTTAGGATGGGTACACAGGTGTTAAAAAGACTTATATAAAGTAATTCGAAATCTACCACTTTAGAGAAGGAAATCAAGTCGTAAATTTCAATTAGAATGGTCTAAAATTTTAACTTAGGGTGGGTGTAAAGGTGTTAAAAAGACTTATATCGAAAATCAGAGAGGCTACAATCTACTATACAAGTATAATATAAATAATAAAACTTTCTATATGTTATATCTTCTTACTTTCAGATGACTTCAGAGGAGTCTTAACTCTTCGACTAGTTCCTATATAATTTTTTTTCGTCAATATTAGGGGTTTTAACTCCCACCCTTTCACCTAAAAAAAGGATAATATAAATAGTTGGGTTACTTTGCCCATTGTAATGCTTTTGATATATATATATTCCATCCTTAAAGAATGGGTAATGATCGACTTTGAGATGATTCACTTCCCAACCACTCAATTTTATCATCTTGTTCCCGCCGCTGCCGTCATGTTCACTGTCAAATAAACGACAAATCAAACGTCTATAAGGCATCCGAGCTTCAGATCTGGCCTATTCCCTACCGGATTCAAGTCAGAAACTACTTCTCCCTGTTTCCTTTTCCCAAATTGAAGGTCAATCCAATTAAGAAAGAGAAATCTGAGATTTGCTGGTGCCGGCAGTCTAAGTGGCAATGGCGGCGACGTCGATGGTCGGGGTTCCCGTTTCACCCTATCCTGGTCCTAGGGCTCAGCTGGTCGGAGCGGGGTTTGCTCTCTCTCATTATGTCGGTGGTTTGGTGGTTCGTTGCCTCTCTGAAAGTCCTCTCGGCCTTCTTACTTTCATCGCCGGTTGATACCTTCTGGTGTGTACCGGGCCAAATTTCATGTGAACGGTGACTGATTTGTCAACCTTGTAGACGTTGTGGAAATGCGATCGATACCTGTTGATTCTGTTTAGAGTCCAAGTTGAGGTTTCTGCTAGTGATCCACAGACTTCTCTGTGTTCGTCTTCCGTTTGGCTGGTCGGTTCGTTGGTTCTACTAGCTTGTATTTTATAGTGTAGGTTGGCATGTACTTTATTTCTGCATTTATCTTTCTGTAATTTACTTCTTCTTATTTTCATTCAATCATTTGCTTCTGATTGTACATGATGGTTAGTCCCTCTCCCGGCTTGTTCGGGCTCTCGGTTCTCTGGGCTTGTCTAGAGGTTCGAATTTCTTTCCTTATATATAAAAAAAGATCATCTTGTTATTAGATATTCGCATTTATTCTAAACTAGTAAGGTTTTTTTTTATTAGGAAAGAATTCGGGTGAGCAAGCTATACCCGACAGCATCCTAACGAATGAGGTCTGAAAGACCGGAATTGTTGTAGATATCGACCCCTTGGCAGAGTGGCAAAGGTGTGCAGCCTTATCAGTCACTCTATTGCCAATCCGGGGAACATGAAAGAAGGAAACTTCTTTCATAGCCGATAGTAAAGTTTTAACATCTAACAGAATGAGCTCAATTTCCCAAGGGCATTTAGAACTGTTGTTTAAATGATTTATGATTATGTTGGAGTCACCCTCGATATGGAGTTTGTCGATTCGTAGTCGGATAGCATGTTGGACTCCTAATTTTAAGGTTAGCGCTTTAGATTTGATGACGCATTGTTTCCCCAGTTTTTGGTAACATACGGTTACTGGTCCACCTTCCCAGTCCCGAATAATAGCCTCCGCTGAGCTGTTCGAATTTTGTAGACCCAATGACTCAAAGAGGCAATAAGGTTTTCAATCTTTTCACCATATAGGATGGTACACAGGGTTTATGGCAAACTTTAGCCCCTCTATCGATAGTAATAAACTTTAGCCACTCTATTGAGCCAATAAGTTCACCTTTTCAAAGTCGATGAATCCATAATCCCATTATCTTCCTCAGTTCATGAGGTTGATAGTCCTGATTCCTGAATAACAAACATAGAGAAGCTTCTAAAGATGCCCTCGAAATCTCTCCTGCATTTTTTTTTTGACAAGTGGTTTTTGTGTAAATTACACTTTTTATGCAATTTACTATCGGCAAGTATATGAAAAACACGCAAACAATAAAACATGTTTCAAATAAACATAATAAGATGCCAAGGCAATACACCCAGCTCATTGAGACTTCTTCCATGGCTGACAAAACAAAAAGGACGGGACAAAACAACCTTCGACATTCATAATGTTATTTGGGGGTCGATTACATAATACCACAGCCGCGTTACCAACGCAAAATAAGAAAGTAAGGGGGAAAAATGATACTCATCCTCTACTTCCAGTGAATGCAAAAGACCCCTCAACGTACACTACACTGTCAGCGATGGCTCTTTTTCAGACACACAACAGCTCGCTGCAGCTTGCAGTAAGTTCACTGCAGATGATATGAATAGAGCTAGTAAGTTAAGTGGTTATAAGAAGATGAATGATGAGGCATAATTGACAAAAGATTCATGCAATGTTTGTGACCAACCTCATCGTCTCCGCCAACGGCTTTGGCTATGCCATTTGCCTTCTGGTTTTCTTCTGTTTCCATTGAAGAGCAATGTCAGATGTAAGTGTCATCATCATAAATAGGCTTTTCTAGAAGGAATCAACCAAAGAAAGATAAACCCTTCAAACTCATGTTAAAAATTTTGATCCTTTTGTTTAGAAGATAAATTCTTTCTAGGGGACATTGCACAAGTAAACATTATTCATCCCCATAATATGCTATGCAGAGGGGAAACAAGTGGAGACACCAACATATAGCCAGGAAAAGGTGGAAACTTAGCTTTGTTGAAATAGATATAGATTACAAGGAATTCAGATGTCAAGAAAATGACCACCACCACAACTTTTTGAGATCATTTACTTGATGGTCCAACATGCTCATTCAAGCATCAAAACCTTTGGTCCAATCCACTACCACAATAGACAGGGCTGTGTGTGCGTTATGGATGTTGCTTTTTCTTTTACCTTACTATAATAAATTCATTTTTATAATCTCATCTTCAAGGATCAAAATTCGAGTTCTATGTAGTAAGTAATGCATCAGGGGGAAAGGATTCAAGTCCAAGATTGCAATTCCAAAAACAGTCCCTCAAAAAGTATCTTTATATAACAGAAGAACAAAGGAGCTATTTTATCTTGCGATAATTTGCATCCAAATGTGTTTTTAGCTTTTCTAGTACATGATGCAAAATAAGGTAATAAAAATTAAAAAATGTGCTGAATATAAAACTCTCTGATTATACAATTAATCCATCTCATCAGAAATGTTTATTGTTTTAGTTTTTAGCACACTTTTTTAGCGACTTCTAAAATAGGAAAAATTACTTCTTTATTACTCTCATCTTTTCTCTATCTTAACTGTGACACACATTTTAGAACCAAATATACACAACCTAAAAAAAAACATTTCCGACTGGAAGCCGTATGTTATATAGGCAGGGACGTAAACTAGGGCAGGCTAACGCCGCTCCAGCCCGCCCCATTTTTAAAAAAATTGAAAAATAGGTAAAAAAAACATTAAGGAAAAAATAATAAAAATTATGTATTTTTTATTAGAATAAAAGTTTTGTTAATAAAAATTGTGAATATATGAAAATTTTATTCTATCCCGCCCACTCAAATTTTATTTTCGGGTTCTGTGCTTGTATATAAGTAGTGTTATATAAGTAGCCACAGAGTTAAGATGGAGGAATTAGAGCTTATCCAGCTTCACCTAAGAACAAAATTTATTCGAATTTATAATTAATTCAGTTGGCAGCAAGTAAGGAATGCAATCTCCGATTCTCCTTTAACACCACCAGCCTAACGTTGAGAATTTCTAAAAGTTAGCAACTTAATATCTTTCTTAAATTTGATAAAATCAATTCTCAACTTCCCAAGATTTCTTATATTACCTCCATCTTCGGGAATGTCAGAAGTCCACAATGTCAGGTTGTCTCTCAGGAGCTGCATGATCAAGGTGCTATCTTTGTACGAATCCTCATTGAGAGAATCAAGCTCCGAGATAGCTTCATCAAATGCTTGTTTAGCAAGGTGGCAGGCCCTGGAAAGAGGGAGAGAGATAAGCTCTTATATCAATAAAAAAAACACGAGTTTTCTAGAAAGATAAATATCCTACAAACCTTTCAGGTGAATTCAAAATCTCATAATAAAACACCGAGTAATTCAGAGCCAATCCCAGCCTAATGGGATGTGTTGGAGGCAATTCAGTTTCTGCTGTGCTAGTGGCACTCTGTAAAAAGTAAAAAATAAATACATAAGTTATTCCACAAGATAATCTTTCAACACACTACTTATGTAAAGTTTGCTAGCTACTCAGTGATTCAATTGTTAACTGCTAAGCATTGAGTTTATACCTTCACTCATTTCGAATGCATGAATTAACTGAATGGGAAACCATTAATAGAAGTATGAACGAAAAATCATTGGATTGACTAAATTACCTCATAAGCTTTCATGGATTGATCAGCAGCTTCTTTCCTCTCGTTACCGGACTTGAACTCAGCAAGATACCTGTAATAATCGCCTTTCCTGCATAGGAAAATGAGGATATTCCATCACACCTCCCATAAACAATAATTAAAGGGTGAATGATGAGTCAAAACTAAACTTCATTTCTTACATCTTGTAGTAGAACACACTGGATTCACCAGCTGTTGCAGCGGGGATCAAGTGCTCATCAATTACAGCCATGATGTCAGTACAGATGTCTGCAAGCTCAGATTCAACCTTCTGCCTGTAATCCCTAATACGCTTCACATTCTGCTCATTCCCTTTCGCTTCTTCTTTCTGCTCAATCGATGACAAGATCCTCCATGAGGCTCTCCTGGCACCAATCACATTCTTGTATCCAACTGACAGCAAATTGCGCTCTTCCACCGTCAACTCCACATCAAGCTTTGCCACGCTCTTCATAGCATCCACCATTTCTGTTCACAGAAGCAAACAATTAACACAAAGGCCAGAAACAATTTCCTCAATCAACTCACGGATACTCCTTCCCCAACTATCGCCTGCAAAATCAAGCAAGATTTGATCCAAGTCCCAGATTTTTAGTAAGATTCACTAGTTCAATCAGACTTGCAACTCGTAAGCAACAATTCATCAAAATCACAACACTTCGACTTGAAGCGCTCGAAATTTCCGAATCGAATTCAAGTAAGTATGTTCATACAAAGAGATCCAGCACAACAAAGCTAAACAGTGAAGCAAATCGGATAAACAGACCAACCTTCATAGCGCTCAGCTTGCTCAGCGAGCTTCGCAACGTAGACAAAGGTCTCGCGCTCTTTACCGGACACCATGGCAACAGATCTGAGTGATTGAAGCTCGAACAATTCGCTTTTCGCTCAACTTCTCCCTAGCACCACCAATCTTTAGCAAAAAACCGCAGATTCGGAGAACGATCGGAGAAGAAAAAAGGGGGGGGGGGAAGAGAATTTCTAGAGAGAGAAAGGGAAGTGGAAAATGGGGTGGTGGGAGAGGGAGTGATAGCAACAGGGGAATCTTTTGGAGACGACGGAGGGGGATGGGAGGGGAATATTATAATGGAGCGAGGGTGTAAAGTCTATCGTGTGTACGCGTCTCGATGAACGTGCCAGGTTGTTTCTGCTCTGACTGTATCGCTGCAAGCGAATGACAGAGGGACACGTTGCATTTTGTGGGCGGCAATTGATGAATATTTCATGTTGGGCCTTTGGGCCGCGTAACCCAATGTGACGCTGGCCCAATATCAAAGGTAGTTTGGGCCATTTCCTTCATGTTCGCTTCATGCTAAGAGCATCCACTACGCTTATTTTTTTTTGGGTGTCCTCTTTTTTTTTGAAGGAAAAAGTCAGGCTTTTTGCAGGGAGTGTGGCATGGAGTTTCTTCAAATTTGCCTGGAGTTTCTTCTTCCAACAAGAAATCCATGACATAAGACACCCAATATCCCCTTTATTTACTTTACTTTTTTTTAAAAAAAAATTAAGACACCCACAATTGTGGGTGCTCTAAGACTGAAGAACCTTGATTTTTCAGTTCTGCCATTAGACAGAGAGTTCAAGGGGTCAGTTAGGGTTAATATTGGATCAAGTCTGATCAAGTTACGGTTGAGTTGGGTCAGGGTGGTGTCTAGGTCTGTTCATTTTCAAGTTGAGTTAAAAAGGTTATAATTTCAATTCAAGGTAGTACAAAACAATAGATTTTTAATTTTTACTTTATACTCAGAGTTTCAGATCATTTTAGGTTTGAATTGTTCTATTTTTTTTTAAAAAAAAGGTGAGAGTTTGGGGGTGTCAACCAAAGTTGCACCTCCAACTAAAAGCGTTCTTGCGGACGAGAATTTGAAGCTCTGAATCAGAAGTACACGACGCCAAATCGGACTCCAAGGCCAAATGTGTGAGGCGATCAGCAACTCTATTCACTTCCCTGAAAATGTTCGGTTTTGATTTTTTGAATATTTGGTCAACTTGATCAGGAAGTCAAGTCGAGTTGAGTATGGAATCATGAGTTCTAAATTTTCAATAAAGTTTTGGATTGAGCTTGGTTTTTCGGGTCAAGTTAAAACTCATAATTCGAGACTCAACTTGACCTAACCCAAGTTGACCAAATATTTAAAAAATCAAAACCGAACAATTACATTTTTTCAATTTTAGGTGGTTTTGTAGAAAGTTGAATAAACAATTGAGCGGTTTATATGAAATTCTAAAATGAGGGTGTTTCTTTTTTGCACAATTAGTTTTCGTCTATAAAAGTTTGTTAAGATTATTTAGATCCTATCTCCCAATCTCCCAATAATAATTACTTTTAAATTTATTACATTTATATTATTATTTAGAGCTTTTAAAGTTTATAGCTCAAGGCCAAAACTTTAAATCCGTACACTTCTCTAGCTTTTGTAACAAACTGAATACACAATATACACATGTATACTTGCCCATCAAAAAAATATATATACACGTGTATACCGTGTAGTAGTTATGTTAAAATATTTTTGAACTGAAATTGTGCTGTTTACACATCACTTCTTTTTGAGATGGACGGATCCATTATTACAATTAATGCATAATTCTAAAAGGTGATTCAAAATTTCAAATCACAGTCATTACTTTGTATCCAAAGATCTCATAAAGTTTATTCAAACACACAAGCGTCCATTGCTGGAAAGCAAGAGCATGTTTCACAAACCCAGGAGAAAAAATAAAAATCAGCCATAACTTATAACCGGATCCGGATGCATCAGAAACACCCACAACTCATAAGCGTATTATTATTACTACACATCTTTCCCATAGATTAGCAGTACTGTATATTTCAACCGGTGTTCTGCATACCGGCGGCAATGCCCTTCATGGTCAAGATGAGTGTGTCCTCGAGACCGGGGGCATACTCGCTCGTAGGGTTCAGTGTCACAAGCTCCGCAGCTGGCTTGCTCATCTCCATAATCTCCTTCGACAAGTGAGGCCTCACGGTCACGTGGTAATCGGGGTCACGGATCCTCTTCAGCGTGTAGGCTTGGGAGACGTTGAGCGTCGTGATGTATGCATCACGAAGCCGGAGCCTTTGCTTCAGGTACGGGTCTCCTTCCAGGAGGTCCTTATGGCCAGCAACCTACAAAGCAAATAACCGCGATTTTTGAGTCAGTTTACCGATAACAGTTCGAGAGGATTAGGTTTCCTCGTAGTTACCTCGAGGAGGAAACGCTTGGTTTCCTGGTAGTTTGCCCTTAAGCGTTCCCCGAAGGGTAAGAGCTCCTCGGAAACTAGAAGCTTGTCGTACAAGGCAGCGATCCCAGGGTCTCCCTTGGCAAACACCATTTCAAGCAAATCAATGGTGACTCGGAAGAAAGGCCAGGCGTTGTACATTTCCTTCAGCATAGCGAGATTCCTTGCATCTTTGTTGATGATATGCTTGAAGGCATCTCCGAATCCTAGCCACACGGGAAGATGGAACCTGGTCTGTGTCCATGCGAAGATCCATGGAATTGCACGGAGAGACTCGATTCCTCCGCTCGGCTTTCTCTTTGATGGACGACTCCCGATGTTCATTCGCCCATACTCCAATTCAGGTGTCGCCTGCAGCATTTACATGACAATATAGGAATCATAAATAGGGTTGATTCTGAACGTAACACTGATACACTTGAGAAAAGAACACTTACAAGACGGAAGTACTCAACAAACCGAGGTTCCTGGAAGACAATAGAGCGATACTCCTTTGTGGCAACAACAGCCATATCATCCAGGAGAGCTCTCCATTCGGGTTTTGGTGAAATTGGAGGGTGCATACCGTGCTCTAGAGTAGCAGCCGTGTAACGCTGGAGGGTTCGAAAGCACAAGTGCTCCTCCCCGAAGGATTGTTCGATGACTTCACCTTGAACGGTTACACGAAGTGATCCATGAATGGTGTCAGGCGGCTGAGACAGAATAGCAAGATGGGTCGGACCGCCTCCTCTCCCCACAGTTCCTCCCCGTCCATGGAACATAGTAAGCTTCACCCCATACTGCTTAGCCACCTTTATAAGTTCCTCTTGAACCTTATACAGCTGCCAAGCGGCTGAGAGACGCCCAGCATCCTTTCCAGAATCAGAGTAACCGATCATGACTTCTTGCTTCCCATCAATCCTGCTCCTGTACCAATCTATGGAAAAGAGTCGTGCCAAAGCAGCTGGGGCGGACTCCAGATCAGCCAACTTCTCAAACAATGGTACCACCCGTAAGGGGTTCTTGATATGACACTCCCGTTGCAGAAGCTCGACAGCAAGTACATCAGAAGGTGCAGTAGCCATCGAGATAATATACGCACCAAAGCTGTCTGAAGGGAGTTCTGCGATTACATGGAACGTGTCCAATACATCTGCAATTTCTTCTGTTTTAGGAAGATCAGGACCAAATAAAGGTCGTTTGCCTCTGAGTTCGGAAAGAAGCCATTCTTGTCTTTCCTTTTCCGACCATTCTCTGTAAGATCCAATATCTAGGTGCCTTGTGATGGCATCCATGACATCTGTGTGCCTATCGGATTCCTGCCTAATATCAAGCCTCACAAGCGAAAGGCCAAAAGTAGATACTTGTCTCATGAAATCAAGGAGGCTTCCATCAGCAATGGGACGATCCCCACAGTCGCAAAGCGATCTGTAGCATAGTTCAAGAGGCTCCAGGAACTACAAACAAGCCAGAAAAAACAAGGAAAAAGTCACAAATGGATCGAACATAAAACTAAATATCCACAGCGCTCCTCCAGTAGACCAACACCGTGCATTATGACAATCATGGTTTTTATCCCACGGCATGAGGCCTAGGTTATAAGACATTTCTCATGTAATGGTCGAGTAATTCCATAATATTTTGTTGAGAACATTAATAAGCTCTGCTAATGTCAGATTAACCAATGCAATTAGGAATTCTAAGAGCATCTTTAACCATAATACCCATATTGAGTATCATAACTTACTTTTTGTCATTTCTCTCTCATCCACCTCATTTTAATATTTGATACTCCACAACCATGGTATTTGGTATGAGTATCTTATTTCACCTTTTGCATCAAAATTGTTTTTTGTAATTTTTTTTTGTAAGTAAAAATCAAATAGGACCCACTATTAATATTTGATTGGGTAATATTCTACGGTATTGTGTCATATTGAGTATCATATGTATGATACTTGAGCTCACTTTTTCTTTTGGGTTCTTTCAAAAATATGACTTTTTCTTACATTTCTTTTTTCTTTTATTGTTATGGTACTTGGAGTACCACCATTAAAGATGCTCTAAGCATCTTTAATGGTGATACTCTAGTTGAGTATTATAACATATTAAAAAAATACAAAACTGGGGGAGAACCAATAAAGTGAGTACCATATACATGATACTCCTCTCACATAATTACATTGGTTTAATAAAAAATCTGACATTTAATTTTATTTTCTCCTTTTTAAATTAGTTATGGTATTCATAGTACCATCATTAAAGATGGTCAATGTAGCAATAATATAAATGTTGATATTAACTCTCTTTCAGTCTCGAAATTTGCTATGCTAGTCAATGCTGAGCAGGGAAGTTTTGTAAGTGAAGGGACGAATTGAAGCATGTGGTAATTGAAGGAGCAAACCTGGTCAACATGAGTAAAGGTTGTTTCCTCTGGGAAATCAGATACTCCATTTGCCAATAGTTGGCGGGACCGCTCTCGTGTATTATAAAGCTTATCCCTCACATCAGAGAGAATAACACGATATGGCTCATTTGGTGGTATCTTCTTCCAGAACTCTGCAAATATAAAGAAGTGAATTATTGTCATCAATACCTAATCCGTGTCCAATCACTAGAACTGAGCTAAATATAAGATAGGATGGAAGGGAAAGATAATTACAAAAGTAGTTAAAACGGGACACGTCTGGAAAAAATGTCAACCTCAGTTCAAATCCATACAAAAAAAAATCATGTACAGAATTCTATCATTAACTGCGTTTAATTTGTAAAATGGCATTTTTAGGTATTGTATAGATTCTGTTACATTATGTTTGGATTTGTCAAGCTCTTTTGGCAAAAGAGCATTAATCGCCTGTGTAAATTCTGCCCCCTTCCTATTTATACACAGTTTAAGTTCATGCATAAAATGGTCTTGATTCTGAACCATCATCAAAAAGAAGAAACTGTTCAATAGTACAAACGTGAAGTAGCAAGGTCATACCAATATAGTGTTTGGCCTCTCTCTTTGAATGATTGTGAAGTTCTTCTGCTCGAGCACGAAGTTCATCATTGCACCTCCACATTGACAACTTCCAAAGAAGAATAAGTTAGCCACAGAAGAATGAGGAACATGGTCACAAACAGCCAAGATCAAAAGTTGCGAAAAATAATTTTTCCACACCTCAAACATTAAGTCCTCTATTTGAGAGAAATACATGTTAGCTGCCATCATTCTAGCTAATAAGCAAACATCTCTAGTGACTTCAGGGGTGACCCTTGGATTTCCTGCAGAATACGATGAAAAAATTAATCTTTGAGATAAAAGTATCAAAAGTTCAGGGCCCAATCAAAAGTTTTATGGAGAGATGATACCGTCGCGATCACCCCCCATCCAAGATGAGAACTGAATAAGAGGGGCATTGTAGGGAACACGCTCATTTATCCCTATGTTCTTCAATGCTGTGTCAACACGCCTCAAGAACTTTGGAACACCTTTCCAGATAGTTTCATGGAAGTAGCTCATCCCAGCTCGCATCTCATCCTGTGGAGTTGGGGCAGTCCTCCTTATCTCATCGGTACGGAATGCAGCTTGGATCTGTTGAGAAAATGCAGAAATCTCAATCGGTCAATGAATTATCATAATACGAAGGAACAAACAAAGGATGGCATTAAACTGCCTTTGGTCAATGCATACAAAAAATTTAATTTGAAAGAATAATGGAATTTACAAGCGTACACCAACGATCGTCAGGCCAAAACACATATACCTTCACACTAACACTTGCATTCTATTGACATAGGTACATGCTGTTAAAATCACTATTTGAAAATGTTGAACTTTTCTTATCACTAATTTATTTTGAATTTTAATAGAGAAAAAGGCATTATCTTAACATTCATACTCCAAAATTCATACCTCTCTTTGAAGAGCCTCATCTAGCTCTTGCTTATCATCGGGAGTAATATCTTTTGCATACAATTGTGTCAAGCAATTTCTTATCCTGAGACATAAACAAAAGAACCATTTGAGTACTCTACAAAATGCGAAGCTCTAGCAAACGGTGGTGAGATACTTCCATCAAGCAATTGTAGACCATGTAACATCAGTAAGACAAGCATTGCAAGACCAGTCACATGTATAAAATAGCTGAAGATATATATCAGTTGGAAGACAAACCTTCCAAACTTTTGAAGCAAAGATCTACGAACAGATTGGGTAGGATGAGCAGTAAGAACCAAATCAACAGTCTGGTTCTTCAAAGCATCAAAAACTTCCTCAGGGGACTTCTTGAGGTCCACCACAAGTCTCCTTATCGTTTCCTCAATATCTGACTCAGTAATTGCAGAGCTTTCGTCGATGAAATCTCCCTTCTTCACTTTCTTAATTCTCCTCCGATGAGCTATTTGAACTTCCTCGGCAAGGTTAGCCAAGTTAAGCATGTGTGTCATTGATTTAGTAACTACAATGGAATCTGCTGCATCAAAGCTAGTAATCTTATTTCCAAGCTCCTCCAACTTATGAGGGTCATGTGTCCTCTCATATTCAGCTGCAAGCTCATACAACTCTTGAACCTGAAACACAAGAACAAATAATGGTCCATAAACCTCACAATAATTCAACCAACTTAAGATGTCATGTCTACCGAATGCATCGATCTAGTTAAACTTGGCAATAAAAAAAAATGTATCTTCAAATTAATCAACTATAATTACAAGGAATTGCTATAATTTGACTTCTCTAGAAGTGGACAAAAGAAGAAAGCGGCCAAAACAGGCCACTCTCGATACTACAATGTATTCTCCTTAACCAGATATAACATCAAAATGGACATAAGCATTGAATTTTCTGTGGGATCATACATTTAGAACTTCATTCTTTGTCCAACGGCCGACATAAATTCAAATTCATAAAATCTTATAAACCACAAATGCCGTAGGAACCACTTAATAAGTTAATAACCACTTAATAAGCATCCACATCTAGCAAACTGTAGATCAAACTGAATCTAGCCAACAAGACTTTCAGAGGAGAAAATCCAGTCAATCACTTTGTTCTGCAACATCCAAACCCAAAGTCACAGCAAAGCTCAAAATTGCAAACAAGACATGCATCAGCATAAAAAGCACCAGACACACCAATATCAATTGAACACCTTCACACTCAGCTTACATAATCACCAGAACTTACAAATCAAGATACAAAACACAAACTTAAAATAACAAAACAGAAAACCTAAACGGTCGAACACGTACACAAATCCAACTCAAAACCCTCCAAAAAAGGCACCATGTCATGATACCAAATAACCGATTCCAAAGGCGGAAAAAGCAAGAGTAAGACAAGATACCGTTTCTCTGATCTCCTCCCCGTGCAAGGACTGGAGAATGTCGAGGAAGCGATCGAGAAGAAGAGCATCGTACTCGACGAGCTTATCGTCCTCGGAGACCTTCGCCGGCGCCAGAAGCCTCAATTGCGCGTCGATAGACGCCAATTTCTCCAGTTTCGCCGCCGACATCTCAAACGCAGCAACGAACGTCCCGTCAACAATGACAAAGCCAAATCAAACTGAAAACGATGTATAATCAGTCAATTGAACGACACAGTGAGATTTGACTCATCCGATTCAAAATCACAGGGACAAAGACACTAATTTATACAATCAGAGCAGGAAAAAACGGAGGAAAAAAGTACAAAGCAACGATAAGGAATTCCGGCCGGGCATCTTGTGAAGAAAACCTGATCACGAGGAATTGGATGGAAGCGGAAAAAGGAATTGGTAGTTTACCTGTGGAACTGTGTTTGAGAGTGTTCACGGATTGGGCGGGAGAGAGAGAGATTAGGGGATCGAAGACGCAGCGGCTGATGAGCGAAGACGAAGCTTTTTCCGTTAGGATCATGAATTTATAGACTTCCTATCGCAAATCATCGAATCTTTTTTTTTTTTATAAAGTAACAATTCGAAGGTTATACAGGATCGAGAGGGCAGTCGGTAGACGGTGAATTGTCAAACATATAACATAAAAGACAGAAATACAGATAATAAGCAGAAATAAACTCTACAACAAGACGAACTCCCAAGAAAGCTGAGGACGCCGACGAAAAACGAAGTCAAGCACCACCGAACAGCGACACCGTGGGCCAGCGGTACAGCAAGACTCTATCTCCTGTGGGTAGTGTTGACGAACTCCAAGGAAGCTCAATCCCGGATACAGAGTCGACCTGAGCGCACTACCACGACACCAGTCAGTCCCGACTCCAAACTACACACCCCCAACCAAGCAGAAGACCTGCTAGAAACATCGGAAGCAAAGTCGCACGCTGCTCGAACAAAACGCCAACAAGAATTTAGACAAAGCCCTTTGCGGGATTTGGTTAAACCCTTTCGGGATTTTATCGAGACCCGTACAGGATTTTGATCAGATATAATATATATATACAATTAAAATATATATATTTTTTAATTTCCCAAGCTTGGCTTGCAAGGACCCCAAAGGTAGCTTGCACGCCAAGCACCATCGTCCTCACAACCAGTGGCGGCCGCAGGATCCTCCGAAAGGTGGGGCGAAATTTCTAGTGTGTACTGAGATATTGGCCTTGAATAAACTCCTTTACCTAAGCTACGACTTTCAACTTAACAATGGATTGTAGAAAAGTAGACTTACATTTGCTTGATTGCTATGGTAGTGGTTTCTCGTCATTCATTGGAAATTTAGGCATTTGTCATATTTAGGAGTGTAAACTTATCGAAATTCAATCATGCTAAATTCAAGACTTTTGCATATTATCTAGGATTGTAAACTCATCAACTTTATAATATCTTTTGGTTCCCAAAGACATGTAGGGTACGAAAATATAAATATTGCATAAAACTTCACAAATTCAATTAATAAATTTCATTCTCAAAATCATATATACAAAATAATTAAAACACAAAATTTATTCTCAAAATCACAAACTCTAATGAAAATTTCACAAAATTTATTCTCATAATCAAATCCTAATTTCACTAATTTTATGGGGTTTAATTAGTTTATAGCTAGATAATTTGTATATAATAGGGAGCTCGGGAAGTGGGAATATAATTAAATAAGGGGGTAGAAACATAGAGAGCGGGTGAAAGTTGAACAAAGAATAAAAAAAACTTTTTTGAGGGAGGTGAATTTTTTTTTTTAAAAAAAAAAGAGGCTAATTTCACCAATTTTATGGGGTTTAATTAGTTATAGCTAGATAATTTGTATCTAATAGGGAGGTCGGGAATTGAGAATATAATTAAATAAGTGGGTAGAAACATAGAGAGTGGGGTACAAGTTGAACAAAAAATAAAAAGCTTTTTTGAGGGAGGTGAAATTTTTTTTTTTTAAAAAAAGAGGCTAATTTCACCAATTTTATGGGGTTTAATTAGTTATAGCTAGATAATTTGTATCTAATAGGGAGGTCGGGAAGTGAGAATATAATTAAATAAGTGGGTAGAAACATAGAGAGTGGGGTGCAAGTTAAACAAAAAAAAAAGTTTTTTTGGGGAGGTGAATTTTTTTTTAAAAAGGAGGCTAGTAGGAATTGAACCCCAACCTTTGGTCTCACTTTACTTTCCTTCCTTCCCACCAACCCACCAACCAACTAATCCAACTACACAAAGTAGATTAATTGATTTTATATTCATCATAGTTTTACTTATTACAACACTGCTATATATATAAATAATTTTTTATTTTTTTTTCCAAAGTCCGAGGACACGTAGATCGAAGGGTGGGGCGGTCGCCTACGCCCGCCCCACCCTAGGGCCGCCCCTGCTCACAACTAGGCCAAGGAGGGCAGCCGGAGGACTATTGCCACTGAGGGCCACCGGGGAGGCCAACCTCAACGTCGACGGGGGCACCAAGGAGCCCAAAGGGAGGCCGAGCACGCCGGAGTTTGGATGCCAAACGGGCGGTGACTTGAGGGGAACACGGTCCAGAACGGAACCACCGAGAGCAACGACGACTCCACCAAGCACCGACGGCGTTAAGGAGGCCAAAGGCGACCCAGCACCACCTAAAGGGAGGCCGAACACGCCGGAGTTTGGACTGAACGGGTTTATGGCCACCCGACCAAACGAGCCTATGGTTCGAAAGGGATGGAATTTCACAAAATCTGGCCAGCAGATTGTGTAAAAGAGGGCTAAAAATCCAAAACAAACAAAAGCCCCATGTCAATTTACAATTAGATCGAACTCCGAAAACTGAATTTTAGAGCGTTCATCACTCGGCTTCACGCCGGAGGTAGAATGTGGCGGCGCCACGGCGGTACTAGGGTGGACGGAGCCGGATTGAGGCGGCCAAAGCCGGGGTAAGGGGGCCGAAGCCGGTGTAGAACGGCATGAGCCGGGATTGGGTCTCCCTCTCTCTAGAATTCTAGAGAGAGGGAGAGAGTTTTCTCTTCACAAATCATCGAATCGATCATCCCTTGAAAAAAAATTTCGAAATTGGTTATTCTTTAAAAAAAATGCAAATTAATATCAAATAAAATAAAATATGTTTGATTCTATGTTTTGATTTAAACCAATTTATTATAATATGTATAATATACTAAGGAATAAATTACATACTAATTTAATATTTCAATTGAACCAATTGATTAGAAAATAAAAAAATTATTTTAGTTTAATTGATTGAAAACCCTATAATTATAGTGGTGATGACACCTCATCAAAAATATTTTTCTTTTAATAGTTAGTTATATATTATAGAAGATTATAGATTATAGATGATTAAAAAATAAAAAAATCTATTTTAATTTGATTGGTTGAAAACCTATAATTATGATGGCGATAACACATAAAAAATGCTTGCTTTTTAATAGTTAGTTATAGATTATAGATAGATAGATTATAGATAACTAAAATACCTGCCAAAAAAGTCAAGAATTTATAGCGAGGAGTAGCGAGTAACCAAATATTACATTATTTATTATTACAGTCTTGTCATATATGTCGTCATGTTCATGACAATATCTTAATATAATATTTTAAAATTACATCTATTATTTATTAAAAAAACTTATTAAATAAATGAAAAATAATAAATCTGAATTACATTGTGAGAATTAAACTAATAACGATTAAAATATGTCCTGTCATAACTTTTTATGAATTATAACAACATATTATTATTATTTTTTGGCATGAAATTTTTTCCAAAATCAATCACAACATATCACATATGACATTACTCCGTATTATTTTTCACAAACATCTATTATTACAGTACTCCATATTATTTTTCATTCAAAATGTTGTGTGTGTGACGATTAAAGTGTGCCTTACCAACAATATATTATTTTAATTTTTTTTGACAGAATATTTTTTCCTAAAATCAATCACAACATAACCGTATATGACATTATGCAACGTTTTTATTATTTGTGTGTTAATTAATAAGATATATATTTAAATCCACAAACATCTATTATTTTATATAATAAAGGAAGGAGAAGTCACTTGTGCGGTGCTACATGACGAAACCTCCTTACTCTTAGGTTTATTAACCAATCAAAAAAAATTTCTCACTAATCAATAAATATAGCAATATATGCTTAAAATAAAATTTTACTCAATTTCGTTAGATATTGATATATTATTACAAGATTAAATATATATTTAAGATAAGATTTTACCTAATTTTATTGGATATGGGTAAATTATATCAATTCATCAATTATATCCAAAATTAATAACATAACTTACTAAAAATTAAACCTTTAGTTAAAATCAATCTTTTAATTTAATTATTATTAACACAATTATATCAATTTATCTATTATATCCAAAGTTGATCAGATAACTCCACAAAAAATAAATCATTTAACTAGTTAGCTGAACAGGTATTAATAACAAATTTATTTAAATTCAAAAAATTAAAAGCATCTATCTATTATATATTATTATTTTATATATAATAAAGGAGAAGTATAGGTGAAGATTTTTCACCCAATACCCGCCCCATAACCCATTTCATCTATCACCCGCATCATCCTTCACCCATTCCGATTTCTTAAATCTGAATGAATTTATACTTTATTATTATAAAAGCTAATTGCTCTTCGGTGTGGCTATATACACCCCAAATCATGCACGTCCTTAAGGACGTGCATGGTTAAAAGGGGTTAATTAATTTTTTTTAAATGTTAATTAGTCAAAAGGCTTGCACGTCCTTAAGGACGTGCAAATCCTTAATCCGGATTTGCGGTGTATATAGCAACACCCTTGCTCTTTAGTCCTTACTTGTTACTCCTTGCTACTGTAGTATATATTATTGGAAACAATATATGAAAAACTAATTTCTCAAATCTGAATGAATTTATACTTTATTGACAACATATGAAACATATGAAAAGCTAGTATATATTAGTGAAAACAACAAAATAACATACCTTGTAACCAATCAGCACATTATTTCGAAAAGCTTACCAAGAAAATCGTAAACAAAGTCATAAATAACTTGCAATAACAACACCAAAAAGAAGGGAGAAGACGTCAACGTTTGTGAAATAACATTAACAATTTAAATCATAATAGGTCAAAATATAAAAATCTATCCATAACTATATATGTATAAAGTCCAAAAATATATCTCATAAATATATCAATACCTTCAAGATAAGAAAATTTTATTTTTTTTTATCCGCAAAAGCGATAGATCTTCCATAAAAAATTATGATTAAACTCTTTCAAAATTATATCGATATCTAAAAAAATTTGGGAAAAATTTATTAACAAAAATTGAATTCCACTTGATAATTTTTACACGGCTATGTATTATTTCAATTTACCCAAAACCTTTTATCTTCTATATGTTCAAATTGATAAAGTTATTATCTTCTAAAAATATGTTCATATATAGTGAAAATAGGTCAAATCTTATCTTATACAGTATACTAATATTTAAAATTGATTAATATCTTCTAAAAATATATTAATATCTAATCAAATTGGGTCAAATTTTATCTTATGTATATATAGATATATTGATTAAATAGAGTTAGCATAAAATTTTATCTTATGCATATATAGATATATTAATTAAATAGAGTTAGAATAAAATTTTATCTTATGCATATATTGATTATTTCAAAAAATTGTGATTGGTTCATACAACTATGATTAATGAGAAGTCGTCATGTGTCTCATCCGACTTCTGCTTTATTATATATAATAGATTTTTTTATAAAAAAAAAACTCAATTAACACAATTTTGTGTTTAACCTTTAATTAGATTCTTATGATGTCGTTTGACGATTGTATTGTGATTGGTTGAGTGTGATGTCATTTATCCTTGTTTTAATTTGTATTATCTTGAATTTTCTATGTTGTATCATGACGATTAGTCCATCTATCGATCTGTTGGTCTCTCGAGTTAACAAACAGTATGTTGTCTGGTATCTCGAATCTTTTCCTATTAAAAAAAAGATTCATATGATGACTCGCAACTTGCTAATGTTCTTAGCATGAGGAAGTGGATGGTCCAACATATATTCACTTACACCACAATATTTTATATTAGTCTCATATTTTTCATATACATATTTTTATATACAATATGCATTTTATTTGATAGATATGGCTAATTTGTTTAAAAATGATATTCTCTCTGTTTCCTTTTAAGTGACTTTTTCAAGTCAACCACATAGTTTTAGAACGGTAAAAATTATATTAAATTATATTTTTTTATTTTTTTTAATAATATTATACTTATCACTAGACTTGTCAATCGGGTCATTCGGGTCGGGTTCGGGTCGGGGCATTTCGGATTTCGGGTAAAACGGGTTTCGTGTAAAACGGGTCCCGGGTAGATCCGGGTTGACTTGAATTCGGGTTTGACCTGGGTTCGGGTCAAATCGGGTCGATTTTGGGTTTGTCAGTTTTTTCTTTTTTAAATTAAAAAAATCATGATTTGGTAATTTTGCGATAATTTTAAAATGCTAAAATTAAAGACGTGGTTCATAAGCTATAGTGCTTGTAATTATATATTATATCTGATCTAAAATATTGGATTTTTACCATTTTTCATAATTTTTAATAAAATTTAAAAATATATTACATATCAATTTTTTAAATAAATTTTTTAAAATAAGTTCATGCAATTAGTAATAAGGATATAATTGTTTTAATATTTTAATAATTTGTTAGTGTTTTTATCATCTTAAAAAATGTGATGAAAAATCAAAACTCAAATACTATCGATCGATGGGAGTATTACACAATATAAATAAATATAAAAGTTGATTTGAAAATAAAAGATCAAGTGATTATAATTATCAAACGTAATAAATTGGAATCTCCATAAAAAAATATAATCATATGTAATTATAAATCAATCGGGTCAATCGGATCACCGGGTACCGGGTCAATCAGGTCACTGGGTCGAAACCCAGATTACCCGAAAATTATCGGGTAATTCGGGTTCAGGTAAAAAAAATCCCGGGTCAAAAAACCCGGGTCTTGACCCAGAATTTACCGGGCATACGAGTCGAGTTTTCTGGGTCGGGTTGTGTTTGGACAGGTCTACTTATCGCTAATAAGTATGAGATTAGTGAAAAAAATTATTTAAAAAATTGTTATTTTATATAGTTTTTCACACCTTAAAAAACGTGCATTAATAGTAAAAAGTCACTTAAAAGGAAACAGAAAGAGTATTGTTTGTATGAGTAGATCTCCATCTCAATCTCAGTTATTATTCTCTTGTTTTTTTTATTCGGATTTTCTATTCTATGCCCTTGGGGCATAAATAACAACCTCAATCGGGAAAGATTTCCTAATTTTAAATCATTTTAGCTTTTTGTAATATTGCTTTCCTAGGGTCACTTCTTTTTTTTGGTAGGGAATCTTTCCCGATTAAGGTTCTTATCCTATGCCCTTGGGGCATAGGATAGAAAGACCGTTTTTTATTTTATAAGTTATGTATTCTTCATATATTGTTGAACTAAAATCGGGAATGTTTTTTAATTTTTAATTCCAAAGTGAATTTAAAATGTTGAACTAGAATCTCAGTTATTATTCTCTTGTTTTTTTTTTGTTGTAATTGCTAATTAGGCGTGGCCATTGCACACCAAAATTGCCATACAACCTCCCAACAATCAAACCATCGCCGGCAAGGAGCCAACCCACAGGGCAAGAGTCAGCGCCAGAGCCACAGCAGTCATCCGGCAAGGGACGACCGAAAGCAGAACGAAGGCCGACCGGACATCAACAACCCCGACCCAAAGACGGTGAGCGGAGAACCGCCGGGTGTTTCAGGCCGAACTGAATCAGATATGAAAATCGAAGGCTAAACGTTTGAATAGTGTTAGAACGGTAACGGAAATGAGATCCAAGACCACATATCTACAAAAGCCCCAAAGAAATTGAGCTTTTTGCCCAGGAAATTGGATACGAGGGCGATGGAAAGCCAGGCCCGACGGAGGACAAACTCTAGCGTTCAAAGCGAGATGGTGTAATCTCGATGCAAGGCCCAAGGATGGAGCACCGGGAGGATACTGAGCCATCATCACAAGCCAACAGCGGTGAGTCGACGGAGGGGCGTGTGGGTAGAGGGGATCTGAGGCCTCGAATCGCAGGAGGATTCAAGGAGATGTGGAGGAGGATGACCGAGGACTGCTTTCGACACAAAACGAAAGCCGCCGAAAAATCATATCAAAGACGGTGGTCGGAGGTCTCTACGAGAGGAAACCCAAATTAGTAGCGACCGAAGTCAAGTTAGCGGCGGCCGAAGCCGAATTAGCACCGACTGGAGCCGAGGTTTGAGTCCCTCTCTCTAGAAAACTAGAGAGAGGAGGGTGAGTGTCCAAAAATTATTAGAGATGATATTTTTTTTGGTCAACAAGGGGGCTAGAGCCCAATATATTAATACTAGCTAGTAGGAAAAGTAGTGTTCGAAAGAGGGGAGATATCCTGGGCAACAAGAGAAATAATAGACATGGGGGGACATCAACTAAGCTGATCGCATTCACGTCTTCAGGAGCATCGTGAGCCATCTTTGCGAATGCGTCGGCTACCCTATTCGCCTTACGATCTATCTGGTAGACTTCTATGTTCCAACCTGGGCTGTTGATCATGGAACGACATTGCCGTATCAGTAGCATATCAACGTGGGCATCCGGGGCGTCTTCCCTGAGCAGCTTGTAGACTTTCGCGGAGTCTGTCTCTATCTAGACGCGTCGATGAGGCAAGTGATAGCACATTCGTATCCCATGAAGAACCGCGAACAGTTCCGCCCGGAGTGCTGTGCAGATCCCCAACTTGATGTGGAACCCCTGATGGAACACGCCATTGTTGTCACGTAGGACTCCTCCACTGCTTGCCCGTCCCGGGTTACCGCGTGAAGAGCCGTCAACATTGAGTTTGACCCAGTCCAGTGGGGGGGGGGCAGTCCACTCGATCTGTCGTGGAGGGTTACTGGGTGTGGGTGGTCTCAACAAATACTTGCTCCAGGACTGCTCGAACAACGCCCCCATTGTGAATGCTCTAGTGACCACAACTGCCATGTCCTCGACAATTCCTGTGAAGACTTGATTATTCCTCCTTTTCCAGATGAACCAAATAAGGTACCCGAAGAATGTGCTTCTTGAGTCTGAGATTGTTAAATTGCGAATTAACCATCCTCTCATGTCAAGTGTGAAAAATTGGCTCGGAAGAGTCTGTCCGTACAGTCGAGACCAAGCCGCTTTGATGTCTGCGCAATCTCTCAAGACATGTAGCCCGTTTTCTTCTTCGCCACAAAAGGGACAAGCTGCTGAATTAGTGAGATTTCTCCGGAAGCGAGTGGCGTTGCACAGGATGCTATCTTTGGCCACTAGATAAATGAATTGCCGTATGCGCTGCTGAATTGGAGCCCGCCAAATCGTCCACCAATTGAAGTCGGAATGATGGGCCACTGGAAGGGCGAGTTGGTAGGCTGAGCTCGTGGTGAAGGCCGATGAGGGAGAGTAACCTCCTCGGCCTCAACAGAAGAGATGGGGTGTGCTTTCAGAAACAAAGTCATTGTGTCTGTGAGGTATGGCTGCAAGGTAGTCCAGTCCCAATCGGAGACATTCCATAGCTCAGCCACTATTGCCCCTAGTAGCGGTTCCAGAATTGGCGCAGCTGCCATGTCTACAAGCAACTTATCCCCTAGCTACAGGTGTAACCAAAAGAGGATTCTACTCCCACATCCTGGGGAGTGTTTGATTCCTTTCATCAGCAATGTCGCCCCATGTAAGATCCCTTTCCACGAATAGGAGAAGCACCCTGTTGGTTGAAACATGTCGACATCCCTTCGATTATTACAATACTTTCCTCTGAGTACTTTCGCCCAAAGAGCATTCGGCTCTTGTAGTATTTTCCAACTAATCTTGGCCAAATTGGCTTGATTAGATTCCTCCATTCTCCTAACTCCAAGCCCGCCTGATGCAATTGGAGCAGTGACCATTTCCCAGGGGAGGAGATGGATCTTCCGGCCCCCTTCCGTCGATCCCCAAATGAAGCCGCGGACTTTCTTATCTATGTCGTGACAAACCCCTTTCGGAATTAATGATGTTTGCATGACGTACAGAGGTAAGCTTGTGAGCACGGATTTTGCTAGTGTAACTCTGCCGGCCAATGAAAGCGACTTAGCTTGCCACCCTCGGAGCCTGCTTGTGACCTTGTCAAGTATGCCCTAAAACTTGCCCGTCGTTCTCCTTCCGGTCATTGTCGGAACTCCAAGGTGAGTTCCCAGATCCTCTGTCTTTGTTATTTTCAGGCTATTGCTAATTGCAATGCTGATTTCTTCCAAAACGTATCGAGAGAACATCATGCTGCTCTTCCTATTATTCACCCGCTCTCCCGAAGCATCATAGAAGCTTGCTAGACAGCTTTGTATTACCGACACTTGGTCTACAGTGGCTTCGGCGAACAGCAGCAGGTCGTCGGCGAAAAACAGATGGGAGATTGGGACTCAGCCTACATGAATCGGCTTCCATGCCGCCATAGTGACTGCGTCAGTGATGATGTGGGAAAGCCTCTCCATGCAAAGGACGAGTAAGTAGGGTGACAACGGGTCACCTTGTCGGACTCCTCGCGAGGCTACGAACTCCCCAGTCGCGCCCCCATTCCAAAGCAACCTGGTTCGACCACTCGATTGGCAACTCATTATTACTCGGACCAACTCATCGGGCAGATTGGCAAGCCTGAGTGTTTCTTCTAGAAAGGACCACCCCACTCGATCACAGGCTTTTTCTAAGTCGATTTTCAGCACCATCCACCTCGTACGGGGGGATCGGGCGCTCATCGAATGAAGGATCTCCTGCACTATCAAAACATTATCGGAGATGTGATGACCCGGGATGAAGCTGGATTGCATCGGCCCCACAATCTTTCGCACAATCGGTTTAAGGCGGTTAATAATCACCTTTGTGGGCAATTTAAACACCACATTCAGTAGCGCAATGGGTCGGAATTGCGTCATTTTCTCAGGGGATTCACACTTCGGAATGGACACCAGGAGAGAGTTTGAGATATCGGCGGGTAGGATACCATTCTCCAGAATCTGCTTTACTGTTTGGACCACTCTCTCTCCCACCACATCCCAGTTCTGTTGGTAGAATGCCGCAGGGAAGTCATCGGGTCCAGGCGCCTTGAGAGGGCCCATTTGCCGCAAAGCCTCCCAAATTTCAGCAGCGGGCACAGCTCTTGTGAGTCTCGACTTCTTCTGTGTGGTGATGGCCGGAAAGGTAGCATTGGTGTCGAGTGGCGAAGCATTACCATTCTGGCTATCCTCTGTGAATAAAGAGGTAAAGTGATTCAGCGCTATCTCCTCCACCTCTCTGTCCGAGTAGACCCATTCTCCGGACTCGGTTTGCAAGGCATTGATCTTGTTGGCCTTCCTCCTAACAAGCGTCGAGATATGAAAGAACCTGGTGTTCCTGTCTCCCTCAAGCATAAATTGTAATCGAGACTTTTGAAGCCATAGTTGTTGCTCCTGATTCAAGACATCCTCTAGTTCCGATCGTAGGTGTCTCTCCAATTTCAGCAGCCCCCTCGTAGGTCCATTCGACAGGCTCTGATGAATCCCCTCGAGCCTGGCATATAATATCCTCTTTCTCTTAAATAAATTTCCAAAGACATCTTTATTCCACTTCGACAAGTCATCCGTCAATTTTGACAAAGTACCCTGCAGAGCGTCCGTCTAGCTCCAATGGCTGCGTAAGAAAGGCTAGAAGTCTTCATGAGCCATCCAGGCCGATTGAAATCGGAATGGGCTTTTGTTGTGAGGTGGAACATTCCTGCCTTCCATACAGAGGAGAAGCGGTGCATGATCCGGATATGGTGCCGAAAGATGTAAGATTTGAGCTTCCGGAAAGCGAACTCTCCAATTCTCAGTGCATAATCCTCTATCTAAGCGAGCAGCCCACCAACCGGGGATATCCCGACGATTCGACCAAGTCCATTTTGGCCCCGAGAAACCTAGGTCGATGAGTTCTAAGTTATCAATCCATTTTGCGAACTCCGATTCTGATCGTCTTGTACCTCGAGAGAGATGTGACCGTTCATGGGTATGAGCGACGACATTGAAGTCACCAGCAATAACCCACGGCTTCCGATTGGTCCGTGCAAAGTCCGTTAGTATATCCCATAGCTTAGGCCTACGAGCTTCATCCGGACTGGCATAGATGGCTGAGAAGACCCAAGGTTCCTCCCCTCGGTGAATGATTTCGATTGTCACGTGATGTGGATTTAGATGAACTGGGAAGACAGTGACTTCAGAAGTTCTCCAAAGTAACCAAATTCCTCCTGCGAACCCATTGGCCTCAACCCTCCCGATGCCATCGTAGCCAATGCGTCGGCACACCTCATCTGCCGTCTGGCCGCTCACATGTGTCTCAACCAACGCCAGCACTCTAGGGTTGTGTTGTCGGATGATCTCGTCCAACGCATTTAGAAATCTAGGGCCTCCTGCCCCTTGTGTGTTCCAAATTAGGATATTGAGCTCTATCATGGTAAACAGTTCGTGAAAGGTATCCCTGTGTATGGCTTGGACGTTTATTCCTGCGTAGCACGCGACTTCTACATAACGTTCAAATGCCCTCTGCATTCGCGGAGGCATGGAGATTGTGCACAGGAGTTGCGGATTCACCTCCGCTGCCCATGGTTAGAAATCGACTATCATCTTGTTTGCCACCCGTGGGAGGAACGGAAGAAACGGTCCTGTCCGGTGGTTCGAAACCACTATATGCCGACTTCCGGTGACTCTTATGCTCTCCACCGCGGGGATTCCCCATGGAAGATGATCCTCCATTGGAAGGGATGGTTCGATTGTGGCTTTTGGTGGGTTTTTGTTGGTAGGAGGGCATGATCTTCGTCTTGGGATCAGCTTCTGGGTTTCGGTGTAAGAGGTGTGTTTAGGGGGAGGCGGCAGGTTTGCTTTAAGGGTCTTGGCGGCCACTGGGGACTTGGGTAATGTGTGGGTCGTGGATGAGTTTACTTTGGATGGGCTTGGTGGCGGAGTGACGTGGGTCCTTGTGTTTTTCGTACTTGAGCTCGTGGGCTTTGTTGGGCTTTTTGTGTCCTGGGGTGGGTTCACCTGGTTGGTTTCCACTTGTGGCGGGATTGGGTCAACGTTAGGATTAGGATTGGGATTTGAATTTTTAGAAACTGCCGAATCTTCGGATTCTTTCGAAATCTCCTCCCCTAGATTCTCTAGCGCGGAAAATCGGGAGCTCTGGCCCACCGGATTTGGCTGAGATTTCTCCTTCGAAGAACTGTCGGTGGTGGCCATTGTCGTCGGAATGGTTGAGCTTTCCGACGGCGCGTCCTTTGTGCTTCGCTTATCTGTAGGCGGGTTGCGACGCCTGCTTGTTTTCTTAGCTTTCATCCATTCCCCAAACTTTTCTTCTTCTACCTTTCTTGCCATGAACTCGGCATCAGGTGCTTCATCTTGTTCCGTTGCGCTACCCTCTTGATTGTTGCCACACGAGTCAGCATGGTGTCCTACTTTTCCGCAGGAGAAACATAGCATTCTTAACCCCTCATACTGAATAGGCCATGTTTTACCATATAACCGGAATTCGGATAATAGTGGTTTTGTCAGGTCGACCTCGACACTTAGTCTTGCGAATTGCCCTCTGTCTGCGGCGGCTGTCGTGTTGTCCACTCTTAGGACCTTGCCTATTCTACTGCTAATCAGTCGCAAAAATCTCTCATCAAAGTACTCGATGTGGAGTGACGGAATGCGGACCCACACCGTGAGCCTGGTGATTTGCTCGTTGTAGGGGTCGAACCGTGGTACCCACTTACGGATTGACAGGTAGTTGTCTCCTAGTAGCCAAGGACCTTCCATTAGGACGTGTTCGTAATCCTTCTTGTTTACAAAGTAAGCAATGAAGTAGTCGTTCCCCACGTCCACCAATCTGTAGGGTGCCGTCAAATTCCATTTGTTTGCTAGTCGTCTGTGTAGTTGCATGTAGCCCGGCCCCTTGTCGAAAAGCTTTATGATCAGGGTGTCTTTCCAGGGCCTCCAAAGTTCTTTCTTCTGCTCCGCATTCAAGACAATTGTTGGACAGGTTGGGTCATCCTCTGACGGGGGAGTATCATCTTCAGTTTTAAAACCTTCCTCATCAGCTTGGTGGTACATCGGATTATTGTGGTGAATCTCATACCCCTTGTCACCCCCTGTCACTAGGGCTCCCCGGTAGCTATCGAGATGAACCGAGGGTATCTTCCCTCTATTTAGACTCCCTCTTTCAAAACCCTAGCTTGTGCCCAATTTCGTATTGGGCATATGTGGCCTCAAATCTGCTTCTGCAACATTTCAATTCTGCATTAGCAGTAGAAGACCCTTAATTCAAAAATTAATTTTCTGATTCGATCATATTCAAAATCAAATTGGGGCTTTGATGTCTATGGGTTCTGTTTCCTATTTGCATCAATCCCCTGTCCAAATCTAGTAGCAGAATCTCTTCTTTCAAATCGGTGGCTCTCGAGCTTCATTCCCTTCTCCGGTGCATCGCCAACGACAAAGCCCATAGGTCTGAGTCCGCTTAATCTTCTGGTTTTGCTCTCAATCCCCTGTCCAAATAGAGTTGCAGAATCTCTTGGTTTTGCTCTCGCGATTACCCATGTTCGATTTCGAATTGCCTCATTTGTGCCTCGTTGGGTTCATTGTGGCATAATGGTGCCCCGTTGCCGCTGGTTTCGGGTGGTCTTGCCGCCGTCTTCCCGCCGATGGTCCACCGCCTCTTCCTCCTTTCGATGCGTGCTAGCTTGCTTCGATGATCGGGTGGCCCAAAGTGAGCCCGTGAAATGTTCTTTGGGCTCAAGGCAAGTCCTTGGGCCCAAAGCTACCCAGAAGACAAAAAAAATTAAATTACTCATTTAGGATCCCATCCGTAAGGATTTATACTAAATTCCGAAAGAGCTTGTTCAAAATCCCTAAAAGGGTTCCGGGTGCGTTTTACTGTAGTGGCTCTTGACTGTATTTCTAGTGGACCTTTGCGATCCTTTTTCCTAGTTGGGGCTATGGCATCTAGAGTCGGGTCTGGCTGGGGTTGAGGCAGTATGTATCAAGGTGACTTTGCAAACCGGATATTTCCTTAGAGGATCGTCTTCACTGCCCACATGGACTCCTATTGTACCGTTGTTCAGCAGTTAGAGCTTTGCGTCGGTCTAAAACCTAACCGAACCATCCCAAACCGAAACAAAACCGAAAATCTCAAATTTTCAAACCGAAAGCCGATTTGAAAGCATTAGGTTTGGTTCGGTTATTTTTCGGTTTGGTTTGTGTTCGGTTAGATTTTAACATAATTAAGTCGAATTTCCATAATTCTCTAAAATCGATCTCTGCAATTCTCCCATAATCAATCTTTGTAATTCTCTAATGCAAAATATGGAATAACAAACCACATATTATCATGTCAAGAAGCATTCTAGATAGACATGACATATTATAGATTTACATAAATTTTTTTAAAAAAAAATAAAGAAATTGAAAGTATTAGGTTAGGTTCGGTTCGGTTTGGTTTTTTGAAAGTGAAAGCTCTGTGAAGCTATAGAGTAAATTTTGTAACATAAGAAGTTTAAAAAATAATAAATAAACTAATAATATGCATACCATATACGGATTATAAGCCTATAGTGGAATATTAAAAAAAATGGTTTAACAAAAATCGAACCCAAACCGAACTGAAACAAAAAAATGGTAATTCTCGGACCGAAAGTCGAACCGAAAAACTTCGGTTAGATTCGGTTAGGTTCGGTTTGTGTTAGTTCGACCCAAAATTCGGTTTGGCCCGAATCATGCACAACTCTACCAGCGATGTCACTGTGGTGCTTGGCTCGGGTTCTTAGTATACATTATCCCCTGTATGCTAGGTTAGGTTCGATTGTTCAACTGGTTGTATGTGCTTGTCATTGTCTGTATAGCACCGTTTTTATTAGGTTGTTTCTTTCCACGGTTCGCCGTTTGTCGACTTTGTCGGCCTATCGAGGTGTCAGGCTTGTCTGACCCTCGAAGTCTTTCCTGATCAAAAAAAAACTTTTGATTGAAAATTCAAAATATTTGTTTGCTGCTATGATCGATAATTACTTTTCCTTTTATTATGGATTTGGAACATTACTTTAGGTAGGCATCGAATCAAAAACATTTCCACCCAAGAATTAAAGTATATTTTTTGTTTGCTTTATCAATATATGCATCACTTTATGTTTATTAACTACTTATTGATTATTAATAAGTTAATCCATGGGTCATTTATTGACAAGTCCACTATATCACTCCCTCAACCTCTCCACCAAACCATTACCGTCCACTTTATAGGTGGGTGCGATAATTCGGGGGAGGAATCCACCCATTGCTGGATCCCCATACGCCTATCTTACCTCATTGTTGGACCCCAACCTCTCCTTACTACATGCCTTCCTCACTCCCCCAACCGCATCTCTCTACAACTCCCCGTTATCACCCCGCCAACATTTCCACCAAAACCATCCCCCAATCACCACGCCCACCTCCTTTCCTTGTTAGACCGCCACGCTCCCCTCTCCCACAACAAGCATGTTCATGCCCACGCTTACTACGTAACCCCAGCCACACCAACAACCCCAAATTATAATTCTTTTTTCATCCGAATACTCTTTTCCTCCTCCTTATGGCATCCATCAACTTGCTCACCGAGGGGTTGAGGGAATCAAGTCCACGGTCTTCTACTAGCCCTTGGATGTGGGTCCGTTATGAACTGAATTGCAAAGTTAAAAAATTAGGCATGAACATCTGAAAAAATGAAAACAGAACCCCGAACCCGGATCTGATTTGAAAAAAGATGTCTTTGACCATGGTGGGCTTCAGCTCCTGTCTCCCGGCGTCGAGAAGCGCAGTGTCAGTCTCGAGACTCACCCATATTCTTGGCATTCACTATTCGCCCTTTCATCGTCTCATGCTTTCACACAGACCTGCGTGTCTGGTGCCTTTGAGCGACACTAGAATCCTTTCCTGTTGTGTACGAGACAGTGTTTATTTTTTGATTGTATCTTGACGTTTTTCCTGTTAGTCATTTACCTTTCGGCCCTCTCGATTTCTCAGATATTAGTGGTGTATGAGATTTCGAATTCTTTCCTTGATAAAAAAAAATATTGGTCAAATATTTGCTAATAAGTCACTTATTAACCCGCAAGTATTTTCGATCAAATATATTCTTACTTTTGATTTGATGTCAACAAAAGCTTTCACCGGTGAAGATTCGGTACAAATTTATTGTAGAAAAACTAGTCTCTTCCAATTTGTAATGAGAATGATCCATATACATGGAATAAAAAAGGATTATTCTTATAAACGAGGGAACCATTTTTTGGTAATTATCAAATAACCTTTAAAAAAAACCATTTTTGGGTATTAGCAAATAACATTCCCACCCAAAAAAAAGTTCAAGCAATTCATTGATTAGACTTTAAAAGTAGATGCTAAATGCTAAAGTTAGAGTATTGAACAACAAGATTTTCATGATAAGCACAAAGTAAGAATGTTGACTACAAAAATTAGTGTATAGGACAATGTAGACATGGCCACGGGTCACGGGTCGGACAGGTCGACCCGTGACCCGTCGGGTCGGTGACCCACCGGGTCAATGACCCTTCGGGTCCGGATCAACGGGTTGAAGGGTCATCTCGGGTTAAGGATTAGGGTTAGGGTTGGAGGAAAATGAACCCGTGATCCGGCGGGTCAACCCGACTACGACCTGGCAGGTCGATCTATCGGATTAACCCAATGGGTCAAAAATTTTTTTAAAAAAAATTATAAAAAAACTAGAATTTATATTTATAATTATTATAAATTTTATTTATTCATAATATATAAATTCTCATGCATTGCATGTTATGAAAATCCTACCCACCATTTGGTTCTTTTATAGACTTAGCACCCTCCCCCTCCCCTTTCCTCTAGTTTTCAATGTGGGATGGGATGTGGGACAAAAATAAGTAGAAACTAAATCACATCTTCAATCTAGATCATTCGGTTTTTTCATGACAATCCATACTTATAAATTTTTATCATATACAAACACTAGTACTACACTTTATATAAATATTATTTTTTTGAAAAATATTTTACCTATCAATTATGAAAGATTAAAATAACGAACGGGTAACAAGAAAGTGTGAAGTTCAACACAATACCTTAAACATTTGTGTTATTTGGAAGTTCCACTATGAAATCATGATATATGATACTAAGTTAGGAGTCTTTATGATATAATTTCAAAGAATACAAATATTGTTGTTGATAAAGTTGTTATACATGCATGGTATCCTTAATGTCGATTTTCACTTATTTTGAAAATGTTATAGAACTTCGGATTTTCAAGCACAATAATGAAATATATTATTGGGTAATACTTTTAAAATGTGTCTTTTCATTTTATAACATGCAACACAAATAGGTAATCCAATAACATCATCATTATGTGTATACACAAAATGTGGCTAATTCAACTTTAAACGAGAAACATTATCATATATCTATATGAAGATGAGCCTAGATTTGAAATCAACAACCAAGAAATTAACATAATGCAAGTAAAATAAAACACTTATGATTAATCAATGGATCAACACAACTATCAATTGAATTAAATAGAAAGATTAATCCAACAAATTTGATATAATGTATCATGATGTTTCATCACCATGTGTTATTCATTTCATTAAATCCTAAGAGGTAAAGACTTTAATTATATTATATGTTACATCATATAATCCAAAGACTTAAATTACATTATATATTCCACCATATAATCAAAATACTTTAATTACATTACATTTTACATCATATAATTCGATTCGTCGAAACATCAATTTCTACAATTTCTTTCATATCCCATATTTCTGTCCCACATCGAAAGTGTGCTATCTACCTCTATTTTCTCTATATATATCTTCTCATATCCCTACTTGTCATTCCCACAATCCAACTTTTTCTTTCCCACATCTAAAGTGTGATGAAATGATGGAGTGGAATGAAGGTATATATATATCTTCCCACATACCATGTTTTGTCTACCTTAAATCTTTCCATTTCGAAAGTGTGGTGAAAGTTAAAAGTACACGATGGGTTGAGTTTTTTTTTATTCAAAACCAAATTTTTTTTTAAAATGGTTGACCCGGCGGGTACCTGGTTCCTTGCCACGTGTCCCAACCCGGCGGGTCAACCCGTCGACCCGCCGGGTGACCCGAACCCGTCGACCCGTTGAATTTCCGGGTTAGGGTTCGAGTCATGTTCCCTGGGTTCTCGACCAGCCGGGTCGGACCCGTGGCCACGTCTAGGACAATGGAATATATATATATATAACATTATAACAACTTTAGCTTGTTGTAAATGAATAAACGAGCTATTAGTTATTGTACTCACAAAGTCACAAATCTATATATGTCCATATAATAATCAATAGATGCATGTATAACTCTACCTTAGAACTTACTCCTTCCGTTAATTAAAACTTGACGTTTTACTATTCACGCATGCTTTTTGAGGTGTTAAAAGCTATATAAAATATTAACTTTTTTAACATATTTTTTAAATAATTTCATATTTGTTACTATTACTTATGAATTTACAAAAACAAATTTAAAAAATGTTAATATTTCATATAGTTTTTATCATTCTAAAAAAGCGTACATGAATAGTAAACGACAAGTTTTAATTAACAGAGGGAGTATTATTGAAGATTCCTAATAAAGGAGTCAAATTTTAAATTCCCTCTAATCTTTCAGCACTTTGTTAGTTTGTTGCACATATGTACATTTGCTATAATTAATATCATTGATATGATTCAAGATGACTATACATTTGCTATCTATACTATATATATTAATGTTAAAACATTGATAATAATATATTTTTTTTACAAAATGTGATTAAATAAATGTTGTCAAAAATAAGAATATATAATTCTATGCAAATTAAGTGGTTATCAATTGCCAGAATAAAATAAATATTTTTCTAAACATTAAAATATATTTTAATTTGTCATAAAACCGATCAATTCTATTAAATACTCCATCCGTTCAGAATTATGTGTCATTTGACATTTTGACAAGTTTTTTAAGGAGCTTAAAACTATATAAAATATCAAAATTTTAATCAATTTTTTTTATATATTTTAGACTTATTAGTTATAAGTTTAAAATTATTTTTGAAAAAAAAAAGTTTATTTCTGAACGAAGGGAGTATAGTATAAGAATAAATATTGTACATGCTAAATTATATTATTTAACTTAAGTAATAAGGGATAAAATTAGTATATGAAAGATTGTAATATAAGACTAATGGCATAAGCATATATAAAAGGCCAAAACCATAGCCACATTAATGTGTAAATAACATTTTCAAAGATGTCAGGTACGTTGCATATAAGATTTAAAGTTTAACATACTAAATAATGACCCGCGCGTAGCGCGGGAATGCATTTCTAGTTTGTTATAAAGTTGAGTCAATTAGCTAACTAACATAGCAGGTTATTTTAGATTTGAGTATTTGTAATAAGAGGAAAAAATCTCTCTCACCTCCTTTTTCACTCATATACGTTTTTTCAAAAAGGTAAAAAATATATAAAGCATCAACTTTTATTTAACTTTTTAATAATATAATACTTATTATTAATAATTATAAAATTACTAAAAAAATTATTAAAAAATAAATATTTTATATAGTTTTAATGTTTGTAAAAAACGTGTATAAATAATAAAAGGTCAATTAAAAGTGAACAGAAAGAAGGAAGAAGTAGATTTTGAAAATAAAACTGAAATTGAAAAAAGACAAACTCTAGTTTGTTGAAATATTGGTCCACAAAAATTGGAAGTATATATAGTTTCAAATTTCCAAACCAAACCAAAAGACAAATGAAAATAGTTAAGTAAAAGGTACGGGTTTGGGATATTTACGTACGGCGAGAGTGATTCGTCACCCCTTGGGTGGTTAGAAAAGGCATATATAATAGTATATGTTTGATATTATTGTATTTTGGCCATTTGCTTCATTTGTAGTTGAAGGGTCAATTGCCCTCACGCATATGTCGAATGCATTTCCTCATTTGTATCTTCTTTTTAGGTTTTAGTGAAAGTGAAAAAGATGCAAACAAAACAATAGTTTGTTTTTTTGTTTGTAGTTGTAGCATATATTATATTAATTGATGCCGGAATATCAATTAGTTATAACATAAAGGAAACTTTGATTTGAATCGTAGCAATTTTCTCCTCCTCTTGTCATCACAATTTCGATATATTTCTCTTATGTTTTAATTTTTTCTGTCTCATCGGAAAATTAAGCATACAAATGAAATAATCAAAACTACAAAACACAATATATGCCAAATAAAGAAGGTAAATCGTCTTCTAAACTAACAATAAACTAACAATAAAGCAAGACAAAGAACACATTGCCATGTGTTAGCCCAACGAATAATTTGCTTCTATCAAATTTATACATTTTTTATGATATAATTGGTATTATAAAAGAGTTTTATAAGTATTTTGACTGTCGTATGATAAGGCTTTTAATAAATATGTTATATTATTTTTTTATACAGGAAAATATTCAAAAACACTAGGTAACTATATCTCCTCGAGAGGCTAAAAAATCGACAGACGGACAAATCATAATGGTATAATACAAGAAAAACAAATAAAAAATACAGACGTAGCCTAAGGCTGAAAGCATCCTACTAAAAAGTGAAGCCTAGATGAAATGAAGACTATCAAATAGAAGATGAAGACAAAGAACTAAATCAAGCATAACCATGCATGGTGACATTGTTGGTCAACGGTACATCACAAAGCTATCTTCTGCGAGTAGTGAAGACCAACTCCAAGGAAGTGCTTCCCGGAAATGAAGTTGTTTGGAGCACACCACTACGACCTCGGTCAGTCCCGACTTAAGGTGTTGCGACTTCAATCTACCCGAAACACACATAGAACCACCAAAAGTAGAATAACTCAAGGGGTTGCGTTTCACTCCATTCGCTAATATATGATCGTTGACTTTTTTGACACGTTTTCTAAGAAATTAATAATTATATAAAATATTATTTTTTATTAATTTTTTTTACGTAATTTTAAACTCATTACTAAGCATAATAAGTATAAAATTACGTAAAAAAAATAATATTTTTAAGCCTGGCCCATCCTTAGGGTGGAGGTGGATCGGCCCAAACCCAAATAATTGGCCCTTTTGAGCCTAGACTAGCTGAAGTCTAACCCAATTCATCCATCTTCCAATTTAGATTTTATTTTGTTATTATGGACTTTAAAATAATATATTTATAATTTATTAAGCAGACCTTAGCCGGTCCCTTGGTCTATGTCTGGTTGTTTCTCTCTCTACAAAATAATTATTTTATATTGATTTTAATTGCTTGTTTACTATTATATTGCATTAAAAAATTATGTATATTCTAATTGTTAGGATTCAACGAAGTATAGACGAAACCGTATGGTTTATGGGTGGTTTCCTATAATGATGCATATAATGGGTGGCTTAGAGTAAACGGGCATGTTTTAGGAGTGGTTTCTGCAATTTACCCTCTTTGGTTAAGGGATGGACTACTAAATAGCCCAATTGTGCTCACTAACTTGTCCAAGAATGATTATATTGTTTCGAGCCCACATTCATAATATTGCATGGTTGGAATATGGGTTGTCCTACATTAAAAATATGGAGGTATTATGAATGATATATAAATTTAACGGGCTACTCCTCTCACTATCAATTGGTTTTGAGTTGGAACCTCATTGGATTTGTGTTAGGAGAGTATATGGGTCCAAACAAATATGGAGTATGTTTGTAAGTGCTCTAAATGGTCTCTTGTTTTAAAAATCAACTAGTACAGTCCCCGCGCCATGACGCGTAATTTTCTTTTTAAAAAAATAAAATAAAATTTTTGTAAGTATAAAAATTAAATTGCCGCTATAAAATGAAATAAACTATTACCATACCTTAACATAAAATATAAATAAATCCCATTGATTTATTTATTCTAACTATTAAGGTTATGATAAAAAACAAAAATAGTTTTCAATATATATATATATATATATATATATAAAGTTTTAAATTCATCTCATTGTTTAAAGAAAATAGCTTGAAATGATATTGTATAATTAATATAGAATGAAATAATATTGTATAGTTAATATTAACTTTATTAAAAAAAGTTTTGAATTAATCCCATTGTTTAAAAAAAGTTATTTCTAAATATATTCAATATAAATGTTGCCAAAAATAACTTTGCGCGAGGAAGCGACACGTGGCGTAGGTGCTTTGGTTTTAATTAATATACTAGTGTAATACCCGTGCCTTGAAGGCACGGGAGTTTGATCCATTTTAATTTGAACATCATTTTATATATCTATATAATACTATATTAATATATGCTTGTTTACAACAAAAATATGTATAAAATATTTTTTTTAATAAAGAGATACAATACAAAATTTAAAAATAATTTAATAAGGTAAAGTAGTAATAATACTCAAACACACCACCTAATATAATTGAAATAAATATATAATTATTATCATTAGGATAAATCTAAAAAGGAAAATATAAGCTCTCATACAAAGATTAGCACATGGTTATGCGGATACTTTTGAGGTTATGTAGATATACGTAACTTATTCATTATTTTCATTAGAAAGATGGCTAGAAAGAGAGGAAAATAAATAGTAAAAATAAAGGTAAGATGGAAAAAAAGACCCTAAAAGGTAGAAAAGTGATCTAAGAAGCCTCATCCAAGATGTAAAATAAGCATTAGTAATGTTTGTAAGTCTTAAAATATTATTTATTTTTCGATAGTCATTTAAGATGTCTAAATAAGTAAATTGTAAGAAAAAAAAACTTTTTTGGCTCTAATTGATTTTTATAATTAAATTTTGAAATCGAATATTCACAAATAGATTATTTTTCCTAACTTCATAAAAAAAACTTTTGCAAGCCTTAAAATATTGAAATTATAATAAGGGCCTTCTAGGTTGTATAAAATAAATGTAGATGTAAAATGTCATTTTGGATTATTTTTCCTTCAATATTTGAAGCAAACACCTAAAAATTAATCATAAAAGAGTGTTTATTTATTTATTCAAATTTCACATTTGCTTTTCTAAAAATTCTTCAATTTTTGTATGTAGATCTTAAAATGTTTTTTTTTGTATTCCCAATAGTCTTTTAAAATGTTTAGAATAAATATAATTTCTATCTGAAAAAAATCTTAGGTTAAAAATTTAGATAGTTGTCATATAGAATGTGTAAAGTCAGTATAGATTTAAAATATTCATTTTTGACAATTATTTTTTCTGCAATTTTTTAAGGATAACATGTGCAAAAATAATCTCTTTTAAAATTAATGATGTTTCGCTTCTATCTCCAAAAATATTTAAAAATTTTCGAAGAAAAAGATGTCTATACCATAAAATATGTAAATTTTGAAAAGAAATATGATTTTGAGAATCATTTATTTTTATATTAATTTTTATTTTGACATTTGAATTAAATATCTAGCCATTCTTAATATGATTGATAAATATAATATTGGAAACAAATATTTAAACTTCCCTTAATAATATCGATTAATAAGAAAAGAAACTTTTGATTAGTATGAAAATAGGAAACAAATATGTTTAAAATAGGAAACGTGTATTTTAAAATTTCAGCAATAATATTGACCAATAAGAAAATACCATTTGAATAAAAAATTCAAGTTTAATTTTGGGCGTGACACGTCAGCAAAATGCTAGCAGAATTAGTATTATTAATAGATAGATGTTTAAAAAAAGTTATTTCTAAATATATTCAATATAAATGTTGCCAAAAATAACTTTGCGCGAGGAAGCGACACGTGGCGTAGGTGCTTTGGTTTTAATTAATATATAGATGACGTTTTATAGATATATTTACAGATACATCACCAACATTGCGCCTTCATAAAAAAAAATCTAAAGATAAACACACTTTAACAAGCATTGATACAAATCAAACACTAGAGAGTTTTGTTGGTGAGGTATGTTAGTATATACTTGTATTAGTAAGTCGGGATTGTAATGCTCTATAAATAGGCTCCTATGTGTAATCTGTTGGACACAATTCATAATACAAAACATCCAATTTTCCCTCTTTCTCTTCTCTCTCTGTTCTTGCTATCTGTACATCAACATGGTATCAGATTATAGTTTTTGTTTCCTATCTTCTACTTCGTTTGATCTCCGGCTATAGAGTCTTCTACCGCTCCTTCGATCGATCATCATGATCCTTTGTATCTGCATCCTTCGGACAATCCAGGTTGCATCCTCACCACCAAGGTCTTTGACGACATTGTTTTTTTTTGCGTGGAGACACGCAATGGAGATAGCGCTCTCGGCCAAGAACAAGCTTGGATTCATCAACAACGAGCTTGTTCGTCCCGCTCCTGGTTCTCCAATGTTGCGTTACTGGATTCGTTGTAACGACATGGTCGTTTCTTGGTTGTTGAATGCCGTGACGAAGGAGATTGATGAGAGTTTCATGGGATCTCGCAATGCGCGCTTGATCTGGCTGGATCTAATTGCTCGATTCTCCAATTCCAGTGGTGCTCAAAGATTTGCGATTGAACAACAAATTTACTCGATCTCACAAGGAGCAGATTCGATTTATGGATTATTCACTTGTCTCAAGAAGATTTGGGAAGAACATGATTCGCTTCGAGCTCTTTCGAATTGCACATGTCCTGATGATCGTGGTCTTTCTTAGGCGATCAAACAGAGTGATCAAGATCGGCGTTTATTTCAATTTCTGATGGCTCTTGATGACTCGTACATTCCAATCCGGAGTGGCATTTTGATGAATTCTCCACTTCCGGATATTAATCAAGCATATTTTATTTTGTCTCAAGAAGAAACTCAGCGTTCTACGAAGACTTCCAGATCTCCGATTGATGTCTCTGCTAATTCTGTTACAGTCAAGCCTCCTAAGGATTCCACTCAATCTTCTTCTAAGGAGTATGATTCCTCTAAAGATTCATCGAATCAGAGTCGACAAAATGGTAACAAACAAAGGCATGTTTGTTTTCACTGTAACAGAACTGGGCATCTAGTTGATCGTTGCTATAAGTTGCATAGTTATCCTCTTGGATCCAAGAATAAGAGTTCTGCAAATTCGTCCATGATTTCAGATGATTCACCTTCTTCGTCATCAACGTCGTCTTCTTCGGTTATTCCAGGCTTATCAGTTGATCAGTACAACCAGCTTCTTGCTCTGCTTCAACGTTCTTCTCCATCATTTGCAATTAATACACCAAGCTTTGGGAACTTTGATGGTATTTCTTGTTTTTCCTCATCTTTTCACACTAATTCTTCTGGAATACTGTTTGACAAGTTCACATGGATGGTTGATACGGGAGCTAGTGACCATATGTGTCATAATCTGGATTTCTTTACGGATTTGAGCCCTTTACATCACCCTATTCATATTAGTCTTCCAATAGTACTTCTGTTACTGTTTCATTGGCTGGCACTGTGAGAGTATCTTCAGAATTGACTTTATTTGGTGTATTTTTCGTGCCTATCTTCAAATTCAATCTCTTATCAGTTCCCAAGCCGGCTGCTCAACTTGACTGCATTGTATGTTTCTCATCATCTATGTGCTGGTTGTAGGGCCCTTCTCTGAAGAGCCGTCTGGAGCTTGGTAGAGTACACAATCATTTGTATGCGTTTTCATCACCTCCATCAATCATCCATAAGAATAAGTTGGCTACAACACAGTCATCCACTGGTTCTTCTAACGCAGTTTCTTCATCTGTCAATTCTGTAATTTCTGATGTCAATCTGTTACACTGTCGATTAGGGCATTTGCCATTGTACAAGCTTAAGTTTCTCTTCTCATGTGATATAAATAAAGAGAGTTTAGTGTCTTGTGAGATCTGTGCAAAGGCTAGGCACCAAAGATCTCCATTTCCTAGTAGTACCATTACAACCACATGTGCATTTGATTTGATTCATGTGGATACATGGGGTCTCTATAATTCCCATACTTACAATGGTTTTCAGTATTTTTTAACAATTGTTGATGACTTCACAAGGGTAACATGGACTCATTTGTTGAAATCCAGAAAGGATGCTTTTTCAACTTTGCAATCATTCATTCAACTAGTTCATACTCAGTTTGGTAGATTGGTAAAAGTAGTTCGTACAGATAATGTTCCTGATCTTGGTTTTAGCTCTGTTGGCATTGAGTGCTTCAGATCTAAGGGTATTGTTCATCGGTCTTCTTGTGCTTATTCTCCTCAGCAAAATGGTGTAGTGGAAAGAAAGCATAAGTATCTTCTGGAGACAGCTAGAGCATTGCTTTTTCAATCTGCAGTTCCCATTAAGTTTTGGGGAGAATGTTTATCGACAACTACATTTCTCATCAATAGGCTTCTTTCTAAGGTTCTTGGCAATGTGTCTCCTTATGAAAGGTTGTATGGTACTCCTTCTTCATATTCTCATCTCAGAGCCTTTGGATGTTTGGTTTATGCATCCACTTCTCCTGCTGGTAAGACAAAGTTCACGCCTCGTGCTTCCCCTTGTGTTTTTCTAGGCTATCCACCAGACAAGAAGGCCTACAAGCTCCTTTGCCTTTCCACAAATCAAATATTCATGTCCAGAGATGTGGTTTTTCATGAGCATATTTCCCATTTGGTTCATCATCTTTGATTCCTAATTCCACTTCATATAGACCTGTTCCTGCAGCAGATAATATCTCTCCTACATATTCCATTCCCACTACAGATCAGGCTCCTGCTTCTGTTCATCCAATCATTCCAGTTCCTTCTTGAAGATCATCCGGAACTTCTGTTCCTCCTGCATATCTTCAAGATTACCATTGCAATTTTGTTTCAGATTTGCCAAGTTTCTCATTCAGTGCTTTGTCTTTGGCTTCTCAATAGCTGTTGGCAAATTTAGCCCCTTTAGTTGAGCCTTGAGTTATGAAGATGTTGTTGTTTACCCTGAATGGCAAAAGGCAATGTAATAAGAGTTGGATGCATTGCACATGAACAACACTTACAAGAGCAATTCAGTATTAAAGATTTAGGTTCATTGAGCTACTTATTGGGGATTGAATCCTTTTCTCACAACAAAGGGATTCTCATGACTCAACGAAATTTTTTTTAAGAACTTCTCAAGGAATTTCCTAAGGACTCTGCTCGAGTTACTTTGTGTCCTCTTGACCCTGCTTTCAAACTTGGGACTTCTACTGGCACTCCTCTCTAGGATCCTTCCCAATATCGACAGTTGATTGGTAAGTTGAATTGTCTCACCAACACTCGTCCTGATTTGTCCTTTACAGTACAACATTTATGTCAATATATGCAATCTCCTACTGATATTCATTGGAAGGCAGTCCTTCATGTTCTCCAGTATCTTCATTGCACCGTTGATCTGGGGATTCTCCTTGATAATTCATCTGACTTTCATCTCCAAGCTTCTTGTGATTCTGATTGGGCTACTTGCCCTGTTACAAGACGTTCTATCAGTGGTTATTACATCACCATTGGTGGCTCCCCTGTGTCCTGGAAATCCAAAAAGCAGGCAACCATATCTCTCTCTTCAACAAAAGCTGAACATCGACACATGAGGAGGGTGACAATAGAGCTAGCTTGGTTAAGTCGTCTCTTCCATGAGCTAAAGGTGCCTGATATCACTCCCATTCCACTCAAATGCGACAGTCAGTCGACTATATACATTGCAAAGAATCCGGTATTCCATGAAAGAATAAAACACATTGACATTGATTGTCATTATGTTCATTCCCAAGTGCTTGCAGGCTTGATCAAGTTACAACATGTCCCAACTCACTCTCAGCTAGCGGACATCTTTACCAAGCCTTTGCAGGGGCCTCTACACTCCTCTATGCTGCCCAAGTTGGGGTTGATGTCTCCTGAATCACCTCCAACTTGAGGGGGGGGGGGGGGGGGAGGTGTTAGTATATACTTGTATTAGTAAGTCAGGATTGTAATGCTCTATAAATAGGCTCCTATGTGTAATCTGTTGGACACAATGAAGGAATTGTGTCCTTTAATTAAATGTGCAATGACTAAACATGGAATAGGACAATTGATAGAGATATTCAATCCGATTATTTTAGGAGTCGTAGTGCTTTGCTAGAAGCCAACTATGATTAATGAAGTTAAATGGTTTAAGTTCATGACTATTATAAACGGGTCCTATGAGGTCACACACTTTGAGTTAACGGATTAGATCAAACGGATTTGATGGTTAATTATTAATATATATATTTGATTTGTTATTAATAATTATTATTTATTTTTGAAATAAATAATTATATTAATTAGGGGAGTTAACATCTTGAGAGTTACAAATTAAGGGTTAAAAAAAAAAAATGCCGCATGGCTTTTTATTTTAAACCCCTATTAAGTGTGACTTATGACGTAACGTTTCTCATTGAAGACAAATGTTCTCCTCCTAATTAAAAGGCCTTCTTATTACGATGAAGTTGAGGGAAACAAAACAAGAAATTCATATAGTGCAAAAGTGGGTTTTGCCATCTTAAAAAAGAGAGGCTCACGTACATACAGGAGGCTTGGAGTGCAAATATCATACACGGTCAACGGTTGATTGTCGTACGAGAGTGCCGAACACCATCATCCGAAGCAATTCGATTGCTTGTCTTTCGACCTTTGTCCTAGCAGTCAAAGACTAAGGAGATCTAGACACCGGGCTCGTGTGGACTAAGTAGAGGAGCAACACGTGGGGCTCTCATCTCTTCCGTTCTCACCCGATCAGATCCGGTTCACGCATCAAGAGGTATCTTCTATGAACAATGATTGATCTATCATTTTTATGCATGAAAATCCTTGAATTAGATGTTTAGATATGATCTGAAATTCCGCTAAACGCATCTAATTATTCTTCACACAATTCATAATACAAAACATCCAGTTTTCCTCTTTCTCTTCTCTCTCTCTTCTTGCTATCTGTACATCAACAAGGTAAATCAAGAATATCAATTTACAATGGAGAAATAAACTAATGAATGCTGAATTAAAAATCTAATGTTTTATAAATAAGAATATATTATTACGGCATTTTTCAAACGAAAAGAATACTAAAATAAATTAATGATAGCTCACTATTGTATAATGCTATATATGTATATATACAATTTTTATAATATTATAGAAGACCAAATAAATTAAGATTAATAATGGATTCAAATCACTGTTAATAGAGAGGACTAGATGATTACACTTTTCAGGGTGATAATCTTTACACCCCCAACTTTTACTATGTGCACCACAAAAAGAAAATCGTTCTTTTATTTGTAAATTCGTGCTCCTCTAAAGGCGTAGGGCTATGACTTAAGAGTAGTAGGCCTGTGACTTTTGAGGAGCGGCTCTTTGACTTATGAAGGGTACGTCTATGACTCCCGATGAGTAGAAACTTCACAAACTAATAATATTTTTCCCTTTTAATTAATAATAACAATATTTTTTATATTATATAATTTTTTTATATTATATTTTTTTTATTTTCTTTCAATTATTATTTAGAATGAAGATAATTGGGTAAAATTATATAAAAATATCTAATAACACTTCATAATATATTCATTTCATAATATCTTATCTTAAACGTTTCATAATAGCATTAGATAATATTCTATCTTAACAATTTCATAATATATTCATTAGCTAAGTTAAATCATGACTTATAAATTTTTAACTCTAGACATTTCATAATATTTTATCTTCAATATTTCATAATATATATCTTACCTAAACATTTCATAATGTATCTTAAACATTTCATAATATATAATATATTCATTAACTAAGTTGAAATTCTACATATATGTCGTCAAATTTATCATAGATTTGTGTATGTTTGAATAGATTAATTGATAAATTGGGTGTTATTGCCAAATTTATTTCAATTATAACAAATTAAAAGATCTTGTATGTACATTAATATATTCTCTTTTGACTATCATCTTCGAGTTAGTTAGCCTGAACAAAATACTAAGAAGTTACACTAAAAAGATATTATAAGAATTAATTTTATTTTTCTTTTAACGTACATAAAAACTTATTTTATAAAAAGGTATATGGAAAGAATTGAAGGTATGAAAGTATTGAGTTTTCTTATCTAATAATATTTTGCTTTTGAAACATCATTGTTGTTTTTGTTATTATTATCATTTAGGTCAAAAACTATAGTCATTTTGGAAACATAGCCAATGTTCATACTTATATTACACTATAGTCATTTTCTTATAAATTTCTATGTACATATAACAGAAGGCGTGTATTAAACTTATTACATACAATAAATAAGATTTATTTTGTTATGAATATTGGTAAGGATATTATTAAATTGAATAATATTTCAGAAGGTATAACAGAAGGCCTGTATTAAACTTCCACATATGTGAGATTCATCATGTCTACCGAGAAGCAAATCGAGTTGCTGACCGATTATCGCATCTTGACATTGTTTTCTCTGGCTCTGCGACACCCGATGACTCAGTGCTTCGTGATTTCATCTGTATGGATGCTCTTGACATATAAGGCTTCCTTATTGCCAAATTATTTCCGGTTCAAAAAAAAAATCACGACAACTCTTCACTTGGTATGAGTGCTGAAATCAGAATGGGAATCGGAATGGAATCAGAAAATGGTAATGACTCATTACTAGAGCAGGTTATTTGGTATGCTGTCGGAATGAGCCATTCCTGAAATAACAACAACAACAACAACAATAATAAATTAAAATAGTGATAAAAGTAATAATATTAATAGATATATATTATTATTAAAAATAAAAATATAAGATAATATATATTTAATAATAAAATATTGATAAAAAATAATAATATTAATAGAAATATATTATTATTATTATTAAAATTAAAAATATAATATAATATATATGAAATAATAAAGTATTGATAATAATAATATAAGTATAAATATAATAAATTACTAATAAAATAATAATATTAATGGAAATATATTATTAATATTATTAAAAATAAAAATATAATATAATATATATTAAATAATAAAATATTGATAATAATAATAATATAAGTATAAATATAATATAATATAATATAATTAATAATAATAAAAAATAATAAAATATTGGTAAAAATATTAATAGAAATATATTATTAGTATTAAAAATAAAAATATAATATAATATGTATTAAATAATTAAGTATTGATAATAATAATAATAATATAAGTATAAGTATAAATATAATGTAATACTCCCTCTGTTAATTAAAACTTGTCGTTTACTATTCATGTACGCTTTTTTAGAATGATAAAAACTATATGAAATATTAACATTTTTTAAAATTTGTTTTTATAAATTCATAATTAATAGTAACAAGTATGAAATTATTTAAAAAATATGTTAAAAAAGTTTATATTTTATATAGTTTTTAACACCTTAAAAAACGTGCGTGAATAGTAAAACGTCAAGTTTTAATTAACGGAGGGAGTATAATATAATATAATATAATTAATAATAATAATAATAATAATAATAATAATAATAATAATAATAATAATAATAATAATAATAATAATAATGAGCTACAAAATTGGGAATGGAGGATTACCTAGTATTTTGATGGGAATGAAATGGGCTACAAAATTGGGAATGGATGATTCCCGATAATCATTACGATTCCAAGTTTTAATCATACCAAACACTTAAATCGAGAATCATCCATTACGATTCCCAATTTTGATTTTCGGGAATGGATACCAAACAAGTTAGTTAAATAAAAAGTTTTTAGATAAGGGCAAAAAATATTATATTTTTTGTAATTAATAAATTGTGGGGATGAAAGTAATTTATTTTTTAAACAAACAATACATATGTATTGATAAATTTCTTAATCACTAAAATTTCTTCTTTAAAATATTCACTGTAATTAGTACTTACCAATACACACATTGTAAATTTATGTATTTTGAGTTAAAATAAACTTAATGTATACAACAAGTAAGATTTCTTTTGTTACAATAATTTAATGAATATTGGTAAGGATATATGCTTTAAAATGAATTTGTTGGATTATGCATCAATTGAATGGTTCAAAATGAATAACACCCAACAAGTGATTGGATAAATATGTGAATTATAAATTCAATTGGTTACTAAATATATGATTAACGAGTAATTGTCGTGTTGCTCAATTAAATAAAATATTAATAATTAAATAAGTTAATATTATACAATTAAATAAAATATTAGTTTAATATTTTGAATTAAACTTATAAGAACAAACTCCAAAGAGAAGGGTGTAATAAGTTCATTCAAGATGAATTCTATTGTGCCAATGACCCCTTGCCCTAGTGGTGAGGGAGAGGTAACCCTTGCAAGAGGTCAAGGGTTCAAATCCCATTATTTACACCTTTGTGTAATTAGTGGGTGCTCAAGCCTTCATTGGCTTGGGGTGTGTAATTAGTGAAGGTCAAGGGTTCAAATCCTATTATTTACACCTTTGTGTAATTAGTGGGTGCTCAAGCCTTCATTGGCTTGGGTGAGCCTGCCTGGTGGCTTGCCGCCTGGCTTACCCGGTTCGCGTCCTTTGCAGGCTAGGGCTCGGACCCGTGGGGGATTAGTCGACAACCTCGGAACCCCCACGTAAAAAAAAAAAGAAAAGAAGATGAATTCTATTGTGATAATGTATAGAGATTTTAAAATAGATATAGGTTACATATTAATTTAATAATTTGAATTAAAACCATTTGTTATGTGAAAAATAAAAATCAATTGAAAAAGGAAATATGAGAGGATTAATCTAGATGTGACACATAAGCATAAGAACATAAGAGTTTATATAGATAGATATAGATATAATTAGTTTTATTACTTGCGCCTACATTATTAAATTTATAAATTTTATTTTCTTTATTATAGTTGCTCAATTGATACCAATATATTAATCTAATTAAATGTATTCACACATTTAAATAAAATTAAAATGTTATCATATATGATTCTTTTTAAATATATTCAACAAAACTTTGAATGTTTTCATATATAATTCTTTTTAATTTACATATTCTTTTTATCTTAATTTATTGAGTATACGGTCAAATTTTTTAAAATAATTATCCATTTGTACATTATATTTTAAATTATATATAATGAAAATAGTATAAAATTACAAATCACATAATTACTTTTTCAAAAAACTTGCTAATTTATTTTCCAAAAAATATTAATATGCTGCGCCTTTTGATTCACAACTCTGTGACTCAAGAGGAGCAGGGTACTTTTATCTTAAAAAAAAATAAAAACCCTGCGCCTCTTGATCCATAGAGTTGTGACTCAAGAGGGGCAGAGTATCAAAAAAATAAAAATACCCTACTCCTTAAGAGGCGCAGATCTACGCTATAAGAGACGCAAGAATTATAGTGAAAACCGACTAAAAGAAATTTGTGGTGGATATAGTAATTTTTTGGGTGCATTCAACAACCCCTAATAATATACATGATATATAGTAGTATTGTTTATATAACTTTTGTGAAGTTAACTAGATAGCTTTTAAATACATTAAAGTTTAATTTGTATGTTGATCTATCTTAAATCTTAACAAGGTGTTGTTAAATACACCGCAAATCCCCCACGTAAAGTCAAATTCATTCCAATGTGCACCACATTCAATTAGACGTGATAAAATTTTTAATTAATCATATTTTTAATCATCTTTATAAGAAATAATTAGTGCACGTTAAAACATGGTGACACATCCAAAGTGACGTGATTGAACGTCCAAAGCGACGTGGTTATTACAATATATTTAGTTTTTGCGATCTTAACAACAATCTATTATATTTCCCCTTTGATATATTTTTTTTCTATCCTTTGAGTACACACTAAAATTACAAATTTAACGTGCACACCGTCAAAAATAAATAAAATTGTTCATTTGCACGATCGTACCAAAAAAAATTATACAAATTTTTTGTGAAACCGTACATTTTTGGTCAATGATGGCACACTAAACAAAACTTAAAAGTGTAGATCGAAAGCATAAAATTGAGCTTCCACGTATAAGGTAAAATGTTTAATTTTATACTCTATCCGTTCGAAAAACATGTCGTTTACTATTCACGCACGTTTTTTTAGAATGATAAAAACTATATTAAATATTTATTTTTTATAAATTTTTTTAACAAGTTTGTACTTATTAATAATAACTACGAAATTGTTAAAATTTTTATTTATTAAAAAACTAGATATTTTATATAGTTTTTATCCCTAAAAAAACATGCATGGATAATAAAGTGACATATTTTACCGAACGGAGGGAGTAATATAATTTATTTTTCCCATCAGGACATAAAATTGTATAGACACGGTTTGACATTTTTTGTTTATCCTCTTTAGGTGTTTTCTTACTGATAAAGTGACATGTAATTATTAATAAGTTATAAATTTGAATTTCTCCACTAAAAAAGTGTCAGTGGTTGATATTCAAGCAGATGTTGAAACCATTCAAATTGTTATCTTATAACAAAAAATTGATATTTTGAAAACAGGCAATTATATATATAATTATATAAATATATTAAAATTTAGCAATTATACATTTTGAAGATTAGATCGTTGTAAAATTATGCATGTCTCCAAATTCCTAACAAGAAGCGTGGTTGTAGGCCCAAATTATGTACGGTATGTGGTGCCTAAAAAGTTAAAAACTTTTTTTTTGGTAGAACAAAAGTTAAAAACTAATAATCCCTTCGATCATTAATATATATACTCCAACATTAGCTACTTTTATAACACATAAATGAACCAATAGGAATGTTCTATTGTATAATGAAAAAAATAAAATATTGGGAATTGCTAAAACATCAACATTTGTTGATAGAAATTTATGTTATAAAACATCAAATAAAGTTGATTGGATCGGATAATGTATTATAAGTGATTTTTCTAATATATACTCTAAGACATAGGTTAAACACTTGATTTAATTTGTATAGAAAATCCTAAATTTATTCGATAAACTCAATATAAATAGATTTAAAAATAATAAACAATAAATATATGATAATATTTTAATTTTTTAAAAATATTTGCTAAAAATTATTTATTTACAAAAATATTCATAAGTTTAAAATATTTACACAAATATTCATTTTTTTCAAAGAATCCAAAGAAACTTTATCAGGGTTTCATCTCAGTGTTGCCTTTATAACTAGGAGTATGAGGACGCTCAACATCTTTTTCTTCAATGCCCAATAACTCCATCGTTGGTAACATACTACGAATAGATAACCGGAAGGTATATCATGTTCACAAGGCTAACCCAAAACTTTCTAAGTAACCTCACAACCATGAAAAATAAAAACCTTTGTTTACTATACAGGCAATTTGAGAAATGAGGAAAACATTATTTTCAACAAAAATAGAACCCTTTCACTGATGCATATTGCACAACAGATAACCACCAATATAACAACTTGGAGTCCCCAAACTAAGGAAAAGCAAACAAAAGAAAAGAACTCAAAGGACTTCCCATTGGCTACATCCACTTAATTAGATGATTCTACAAAAATAAATGTAGATAACTCTGTCAAACCTTCTGGCAATTGCAGGCTGGATCAATTTTACAAACAGAAGCAATTGCACTCTGTAATGGGGGTAAAACTAGCACTCAACAGAGAGCTACAAATATCATAATTGAAGGGGATAACCTCAGGGGCGGATCCAAGGGTGGGCGACACCGGGCCGTCGCCCACCCCGATCCGGAAAATAATCCAAGAATATATGTGTTATGTAAAAAAATTGAAAGGTAAAATACAAGTATCTTTAGTGGCTTAGTGGTTAAGCCCACCCCATTTTAAATAGAATTCAATCAACCCTTGTTCAAATCTCACTAGACACATATTTTCATTTATTTTTTCCTCAATCCATTTTCATTTATTTTTTCCTCAATCCATTTTCCATTATTTTAAAATTCCCATAATTTATTTGGTATTTTACAATCAAATAATAATAACTAGTACGATCCCCGCGCCATGACGCGATTTTTTTTTATAAATAATATTTACATATAGATTAATCATAGACATTAAATTTAATATAATATTTTGAATTAAACCCATTGATTAGTAAATGTGTTAAAAATAATCAAAAAAATACAATTTGGTTAAAGAGATAAAGAGAAAAATAAATAATAAATAGTGAAAGATAAAAGCTTTGAATTAATCCCATTGGTTAAAAAAATTTTAACATCAAATAATATTGGGTTATTAATATTATAAAATTTTCCACAAAAAATAATATTAGAAAATATAGTTGCCATAATAAATGATATTATGTAAATAATATTTCCAAAAATAACTTTGAACATGGAGAGAACATGTGGCGTAAATGCTTCTCTTTTAATAGTATATAGATTTTTCTTATAAATTTAAGATATTCTCTTCATATTTTTTTAAAAAATTATTTTTAATAAAAATAATATAAAAATTATCCATAAAAAATTGTGCCACCCCGGAAAAATTTCTAGATCCGCCCCTGGATAACCTTGAAGTTATCACATCCATTTATCATAGCACCAACATTCTATGGGAGATCTTTCGAACGATTGAGAAGATTCGTAATATGAAAAGTAGCTTTAGTAGCATCAAGTTTAGAGACTGCTATAGAGAGTCAAATACTAGTGCTGATAATATTGCTAAAGCTAGTAGGACTTGTAAAAATACCATGAATATATCTCCCTTCAAATAGGGAATTATGTAGCATCATCCTTGTTCAAGGATGATCTTTACTAGTCAAAGACATTCTACTTATTGCCTATTGTAAAAAGAAAGTGTTGCAGTAAGCTAATAACCATATCTCGCTCATATATCCACCTGATCTCGGCTTGTTTATTTACTAAATAAGTCGAAAATGAGTACATTTTTAAACTCATTTTAAATAAAAGTCAAATTCAATTCGAGGTTGAATAACTTGAATTTTATGAAATTTACAAAAATAAAATAAAATTATAAAGTCATTATCTTAAGCTCTATGAATGGAAAAAAATAGAGTTCAAATATAGACTCTAGTTAAATTCGGGTCATTTTCTAAATGAATCAAACCTGAATAACAAATGTTTGTCTTGGTCGTACTCGAATAAAGTACAATCTTAGTTTATTGTTGATTAATGCATATATAACGTTTTGATAAAACAAGATAAGAAACAAGTAGAGAAGATGTATTTTATTGAATTGTTGTGTCAAACAAATGAGAATATACAAGGCCTTATATAGGCATATATGGTGGGGGTTACAAAGGATAAGCCATAAATTGTGACCTTTGGTATTTCTCCGACAAGACAAATTATTGAATCCAAAGGAATTTGGTATGGTCGGCAACTAAGGTTTTGGCTTAACATTTTCGTTTTAATATTATATTATATAGTTTAAAACTAGTGCAAGTCATATCCGGTATCAAAAATGTATTAATATAATATTTTAAAATTATATCAATTATTTTTTAGAAAATCTATGATAATATGACAATGAATACAATAAGTCCAAATTACAATGAGAGAATTAGTGTAATAATATGTTGAGGTTTTGAATTCTTACTGTTTCGTTCATTCAGTTCAGATTTACAAATGAAAGAGTATTTATAGACATGATTTCTTCTTTCTCAAGTCATCATCTAACCACATTCTAATGACTCACTTAACAAACTAATTTTGACTAAGGTTTGACTAACCTAATGACCATATAGTCAATAGGCCCCCTCAAGCTTGAGGATGGTACAACCCGAGCTTGGAGAGAATGTAGTTTTGTTGATCAGAGGGAAGAACTTTAGTGAGTATGTCTGCTAGCTGCTCAGAGGAGGTAACAAAGGATAAGCTGAGAAGACCTTCTAACACCTTGTCACAGGTGAAATGGCAGTCGACTTCAATGTGCTTAGTCCACTCGTGAAAGACTGGATTGGTGGCAATCTGGATGGCTGAACGATTGTCACAATACAAGGTGACTGGATTTATTTGAGTTACTGAGAAATCTTGAAACAAACGAATGAGCCAAGTGATTTCTGTAGCAGCGTTTGTCATGGCCCTATATTCAAATTTAGAGCCGCTGCGAGAGACAACTGATTGCTTCTTGGACTTCCAACTAATAGGAGATGTGCCAAGAAAAATGATAAAAATAGTAACAGATCGACGAGTGATTGGGCAAGACGCCAACTCTAAGTCTGAAAAAGCTTTGAGAATAGGTGAAGAACAACCATTGAGAAAAATCCCCTGCCCAGCAGTGCCTTTTACATAACGAAGGGTATGAAGGAGAGCTGTCCAGTGAGGTGCACAAGGAGATTGCATAAATTGGCTCAGTGTTTGGACAACATAGCTTAAATCAGGCCTTGTGTTTGTAAGAAAGTTTAATTTCCCAACCAAAGCTCTGTAGGGAGTAGGATCAGGGAGCAAATCACCATTTATGGTGTTCAATTTCAGTGGGAGAGGAAGAGGAGTAAGAGTAGGTTTATCAGAAGCAATATCGACCTCAAGTAAGAGATTAGAGGTAAATTTGGCCTGAGAAATAGCAATACTCGAGTCAAGATGAGTGACTTCCATGCCCAAAAAGTAATTAAGTCGACCAAGATCCTTAATACTGAAGGAGAAGTGAAGAAAATCTTTTACTCGAAGAATTTCATCCATATCTAAACCAGTGACCAAGATATCATCAACAGACCGCGAGAATAGTGATGCAACCTCTATTGTGCTTAATAAAAACTGAATAATCATTCTTTGATTGAATATACTGAAGAGACTGCAATGTTGTTGTGAGTTTTTGAAACCACTGTCTAAAAGCCTGCTTCAGACCATAAAGGGACTTCTTAAGACGAAAAACTTGGTGAGAAGGGTTAGGAACACCTTCAGGCATGAGCATGTAGACCTCTTCATGGAGATCTCCGTGGAGAAAAACATTGTTAACATCCAATTGATGGATGAACCAATGCTTTGAGGCAGCAACAACAATAAGTACCCTCATGGTAGTCATCTTAACCACATGAGAGAAGGTTTCATGAAAATCAATGCCCTCCCTCTGTGTAAATCCTTTAGCAACAAGTCGTGCCTTATATCTCTCCAGAGAGCCATCAGACTTGATCTTTACTTTAAACACCCACCTGCAACCAATAGAAGTTTTTCCATGAGGTAATGGGACTACATCCCAGTGTCATTAGCAGATAGAGCCTCAATTTCTTTATTCATTGCATTAACCCAGTTAGGATCATGAGAAGCAAGTTTGTAAGAGGAGGGTTCAGTGTGAGAAGAAATATAAGAAAGAAGAGCAAAATGAGAAACTGGTAAAGATGAAGAAGGCACCACATTAATCATAGCATGAGAAGAAGGACCAAAATTGCAAACAAAATCAGTTAAGTATGCAAGAGCTTGAATTACCCTGGATGACCTCCTGGTAGGGGTGTTCATTACCGGGTATCCGACACGAACCGGTTAACCGTGTCGGATACCCGAAACCGTTTAAGTTCAAAACCCCGATCCGGATACGACACGGATAAAGTCGGGTATCCGACACGAATATGCTAATCGGATCCGTGTCGGATAACTGGTTATCTGACACGAACCGGTTTGGTTTTAAAAAAAATATAGTTATTGTAGCCTGTAATTATAAAAGCAATGAAATAAGCAAATGGATCTTCAATTTGAAATTGTACAAGGAGGATAAGTAAATCGAAAGATACATCCTTTGAAGTAGACTCAGCAATAGCCGATTTCAACTTATAGCATTTCGAAAATCCTCCTTTTCAACAGCAAGGAGATTAAGTAAATGTTGGAAAATGGAGTACTATACGAACATATGTTGTAGTACAGCAGCCAAAAGGCCGAAAATAACAACAAGCAACCGCCGTTTTTGAAGTAAAAAAAACAGATTACATATTCGAGGGATGGCAGGAGAAGAAGATGCGTAGAACCCAGGAAGAAGGGAAGAACAGTCGACCAACGTCTGTTGCAACTTGGAATTTATGAGAATGAGTTTAGGGTTTGGATTCGGAGATGATTAATTGAAAAAAAAAACAGATTACAGATTCGAGGGATGGCAAGAGAAGAAGATGCAGAGAACCGACTGGGAAGAAGTGAAGAACAGACAGCTGTTGCAACTTGTAATTTGTCAGAATGAGTTTAGGGTTTGGATTTGGAGATGATTAAATGAAAGAAAAAAAAGGGCTACCACGATTCGAACCTGGGCTACTGAACAGCGTTGGGCCTATCTTCAGTTTATAACCAAGTGAGCGAATGGGCTTTACTTATTGTTTTTTGGATAATAATATATAATAATACTAAAGTTACCGTGTCTATAAATTTTAAAAAATAAACGGTTCGTGTCGGGTATCCGACAAGGAAATTTGCCCGAACTGAACACGAACCATTTAATATCGTGTTTTAGCGGTTCGTGTCATTTTCGTGTCGTGTTATTTCGGTTTCGTGTTTTTTCGTGTCGTATTGTCGTGTTTTCGTGTCGTACCAGTCGTGTCGGGTTTTTCTGCACACCCCTACCTCCTGGGAGCAGGAGCATCAACAGGGGCGATCGCAGGAGGTGTTTGGGGCAAGGCATCTGCAGGAGCAGGAGCATATGCAAGAGCAGGATTAGGGGTAACAATGGGGGTGAAGATAAAGTCAAAATCAAGGTCAGAAGCAGAAGATGGAATAGTAGAGGTTGCAGGAGGAGATTTATGATGACATGGAAAATGAGATTCATGCAAAATAATGTCTCGAGTATGAATGATCTGATGAGTAGTAATGTCCAGTGCTTTGTACCCTTTCTTACCAAATGAATATACAATGAACACACAAGTTTTAGATCGAGGAGAAAACTTATCTGTGGTATGAGGGTAAGTAGAGACAAAGCTGTAGATTCGAAAGAAACCTCCTACCTCTCAGATTGGAGGTAAGAGATTAGGGTTCTTGAGTTAAACAACCAAATAAAACTGTAAGAGAAGTGACACAGCAGATTTACGTGGTTCGATCCAAAGATCTACTCCACGGGGCCTCAGCAGGGAGGCACCGAGTCAAATCCACTAAGTACGAACAGTATTACAGAGTAAGGTTGCCGATGAACCAAATCAGTCAAGGCAAGCAAATAATAGACAAGATATAAGAGAAAAGTGAAGGTAGAAAGCAAGAATAGGTAGAACACTCCCCAGATCTAAAGTACAGGTCAGATCTGTGCGAAGGAGTTCTTCAGAGAAGAAGATCTTCGCCGATGGAGGGACTGATCATGCACATTTAGGTAGTGTTAATATAGGCATTTAGATGAGTTTAGGTAGGGTAAAATGCATGAGTTTAGAGTAGTTTTCATGTTTTCATTATGTTTCAATTAGAGTCGGAATCTACAAGTTTTGTGAATGATTTCAGTTGATTGTGGAAAGGTGGAGCTGAGCTCGTATAAATGATAGAAGATGAGACGGAAATCGGAGCCTGGAGCAAGAGAGCTGAAGAGTCGAAGAGAGGAGCTGAACATATATGCAAAGGAGTGGAACTGTCAAGAACTCGGGCCAAAATGCAAGGAAACTCGGCCGAGTTTTGTGAAGGAAACCGAGCTTGTGGATTCAGAGGAACTCGGGTGGAGCAAGAGGAAACTCGGCCGAGTTTGTTGGCACGCCCGAGTTTTATTCCGTCTTCAAGAAACAGCTGTTACTTTATTTTTAATCTTAATTTAAATTAGGAGGGACATGAATGGTTAGGAGAGGAGAGGAGCAGAACACTGGTGGTTTTGGTACGGGAGAAGGAGAAGAAAACTTTTGGTGAATTCTCATGTGGATGAACAACTAAACTCCGTTGCTTAGGGAAATTAATCGAAGCTTCATGTTTTCTATTTCATTGTGAGATTTCCGTTCTTAATACTCCTCTTTGAATATTATCAATTCTTTGCGCTGATTGTTTAGGGTTTTCGTGAATTTTCATTAGCTTGATCAACTGATGCCTTTTCATGATAATCTATAGCTAGATATAGGTAATTTCTAGTTGAATTATCTATATTTGTGAGTAGCAAAGTATAAATCTCTGAAACTGGTTGATTTAGGGATTTGTATAAAGAATTGATTTGCAATTGATGCAATAACTGGTTGTGCGCGTCGATTGTCTCTGTTGATTTCCTTTAAGCTTAATCGATTATTGAATTGAATCTTGATAGTTTCAAGATTGTTTGATAATTAGGGTTTTCAGGGTCTGGTTGTCCTGTTAACTAATTTTGATAAGGAATTGGATTCAAAAGACCTAGTCTTTCCACAATAAAGTATTCAAGAGGAAGTTATCTTTTCGATATCAATGATCAATGAACAAACCTGATTGCTGAGATTGATTGACCTGAGCTATTCTCTCATATTCATTCATTCAATCTGTTTTATTTTATTGTTTTGCGTACTTTTGCATTCTTAGTTAGTTCAAACCATCACAATTCCCCCCCTTTGTTTCTTTAGTTCTTAGTTAGCACACTTGACTTGCATACGAATCGTTGACTCTCTGTGGGATCGACCCGTACTTGCCAAACTACATTAGTTAGGTCAGTCGGATTTATTTGATAGGATTTAAGGCGACTAAAAATCCCTTGTCAAATTTGGCGCCGTTGCCGGGGAGTCAAGTTATTATTTGTGTGTTTGTCTTGTGTGTTAATTTGGCTACTAAATTTTGTTGTGAACCTATCTTATGGTTCATAACACATATGCTACTAACAGTTTAAGATGTTGAGATTATTGCAGTTCGAAGGTAAAACTTTCACCTATATCTCACTAGGTTGCAGAGGTGTGTGGACATCCGCAATGAGCGGGGTTTCCATAATAGTTTACGAGATATGGTTGTCTGCGTTATAGAGGGGATGAATGCTGAGACAAAGGCGCGTACTATATACATGAGCGGCGGAAGTCTAGAAAGTTTAGGTTTGGTGGGAATTTGGGATCTTATCTGCTACATGGGTCACCAGGCGTTGCAGGAAGTGTCCTTCACACTGGAAACTCAACCAATGGAGTACTTTGACGCACCTTTGGAGGATCTATCCAAAGCCTCATGCGAGGAGAATGAGCAATTGTGTCAGCAGATCACTCAACTAGATGAACGAGTGCACCAAATGGTCCAAGTGGGGAATGATATACTAGCATGTGAAGCGGGTGAACTACCGTCTCAACCGGTCATTAACCCGATAGAGAGCCTCATCACGAACACCCTAGGGAGTGGAAAGGACCTGTTTGTCACACCTGAGGGAAGCTCAGAAAGTCATGACGATGAAGATGATGACAGTTTATTCAGTGATGAAGAGGAGAATACAATGCTTCTTGACATGGAGGGTCATGAGTCGACACATGAGATTTCATTTGATTTATTGTCTTTTTCATTCGATGAGATTGTTCCGAGCTCGCCTATCAAGGAACCAAGGCCGAAGCTGATTTCTGTGGCTCCTGAGCAAAGAATTGATATCCTCTGCAACTGTGAGAAGTTTGGTGATTATGTCGACCCTTGGGCTCATTACTTCGACCTACCTCCAATGGAACTGAATTGGTGGTCCTACATACCCGTGACGGAGCGTCACGCTCGGACATATGAGGAGTTGAGGTCATACTTTGACTTCAACTTATTCGCATGTAGAGCCAGCCTACCTAGATGGTGTGCACGAGAGTTCGATTTGCTGCTGAGGGCACTGACGATGTCTGAGTGAGTCTTAAATGGAAAACCAAAACGTCGAGTCGAGCTAACGACCATAACCAAGTGCTTCTTGGGAGGCAACCCAAGGTGAGTAGTTTAGATTTGCATTTTTCATTTGTTTTTGTCATTTTAGTTCTCAATTTCAAGTTTCTAAAAAAAATAAAAAAGTTCGTCAAATTTGGAGCAAAAAGCAAGAAAAATACAGTAGGTTACTCGGGTGAGGAGCTCGGTCGAGTTCTTGGCCAACCCGAGTAAGTAAAGTTCGTCAAATTTGGGGCAAAAAGCAAGAAAAATACAGTAGGTTACTCGGGTGAAGAGCTTGGCCGAGTTCTTGGCCAACCCGAGTAAGTAACAGGTCCCAAGAAAGAACTCGGGTGGGAGGAAGAAAACTCGGTCGAGTTTTTACGCTCCACCCGAGTGATTTAGCGTCCCTCATAAAAAAAAATTTTAGAAAACCTGTCCGTCTCTCTCTCCCGAGTTCAAGCACCCGAGTCCCTGGTTCCCTCTTCCCTTCTCTCCCAGGCACCAGGCCGCCAGCAGCCACCTCAACCAGCCACGCCGGTGGGACCTTCGAGCATCATCTCCGGTCAGCCTTTTCTCCTCTTTCCTCTCCTCCATTGAAGAGTTAAGGTAAAATTTCTAAACCCCCAATTTCTAGGTTTCCTCACATTGCATAAATTTGTGTAATTTAGGAGTTGTTTGGGTGAGATTGAACCTTATTTGGGATATATTTGTTGATGAAAGAGGATTGAGTTTGGAACTTGTCTTGATTTTGTTGTTCGAGATGCCATGTTGGAGGAGAAGTTACAAAGTGGGGTTTATTGAGCTTATTGACATTAGTATTGATGGATTTTGGCTTGCTTTTTGTTAACTTACACTAGCTTTGTAGATTTGAAGTTTGGTTGTGGTTGTATGGTTTGATATAGCACCAGTGCATTATTGTGAGAGTTGTCCTTGCCGGGACAACAATTTCTGTGCTTTTTGGGTGTTTGTTGTGTAGGGTTTGCAGGGGTATCAATTCGTCATGCCGCCGAGAGTATTCCAAAGAAGAAAGAAATGATGGTGATGAGGAAGAGGCGGCGGAAGATATGGATTATATCCCTGAGGAGAGGGGCCAGCAGAGCAATGCTTACTTTGATTCCAGGTTTGACACTGTGATGGAATCAGTGTCGGGTTTGAGATCTCATATGGATGAACAATTTCGCCTGCTGGGTGAGAGACAAGATGAGCATTTCCGTCAAATGCAGGAACAATTCCAGTTGCTGAACACTAGATTTGATGCTTGGAACCCTTATGGTTGGCAACATGGATTTCCACCTCCACCTCCGCCTGACATGTAGATGACTCTGTAAGTGTTTTCTTCCTTTCTCTTTTATTTTTTCACATTGAGGACAATGTGTGAATTAAGTGTGGGGGAGGGAACATTTACATGTTTTCATTTAGGTTGCCTTGTATATATTTATTTCTTTGCATCTCATGTTTATTATTCTTAGGTTGCATTGTACATATTTATTTCTTTGCATTTCATGGTTATTTTTTCTTAGTCTTGCATATAAAAAAAACAGAAAGATCATATAAAAAGAAAAAAAAATTCAGTTTGCATCTCATGTTTATTATTCTTAGGTTGCATTGTACATATTTATTTCTTTGCATTTCATGGTTATTTTTTCTTAGTCTTGCATATAAAAAAAACAGAAAGATCATATAAAAAGAAAAAAAAAAATTTCAGCATGCATGACATTCTAGATAACCCCATCTGTACCAATTGTCTTCTTAATCTAATTATAAGTCCCATGATATGCTTGAATTGTTGATCATCGTCTAGTTTGTTTGATCTATGGGAGCATGAGATAATGGATTGATTGAGCATGTATAACTCTTATGTTTTAGGTGGCATTGAAATCCAACAAAAATTTACCTTGTGAGTTTTTGTTAGCCTTTTTGGGACTATGCTTTATGGATGTCCTCTGTGCTTCTTGTGTGTGATACTCTCCAATGTGACTACCTCTGAGAATTGGGATTGATATCTATGTCAAGGCTGTATATTGTGATCATTACTTGTGATTTTCGCATGATTGAGGCATGATTGTCATTGAGCCATGATATTCCCTATCTCCCCTTGCATATCATCCATTGTTTGAAGCCAAACTGAGACTAATAACCTATCTTTGTAGCTCCACAAAAATTATCCTTAGCCAATTGTAGCCTAACCCATCCGGGAATTAGGATTAGAATTGGTAAAATGATGGTTTGAGTTGAGTGAGTGCTTTGAGAATGGGATTTATGTATTGTGTTGAATCATTTGGCGCTTATTATGATGATTGGTTCTATGAATTTATGTATATATATGTATACTCGGGGCCTAAGGAGAATAAAATTCACTTAGGAGTAAAAGTCGAGAAAGAAAAAGAAAAAATAAAAAAAAGAAAAAAAAAACAAAGAAAAAAAAGTTGCAATAAAAAGAACCATTCTTCATCACCTTTAGAAATGATTTGGGAGTATTGTTTGGTCTAAAGAAAGTTCTTGTATTGTGTTGTGTTTGAGGCTTGAGTTTGATGGTTTGTGATAAGTTTTGGTTGAGCTTGTAATTGGTTACTAGAAGCTTAGTTCCCGTATTATGAGCACCACAAGCCAAAAACATTCTCTACCTTAATTTTCTCACCGAGCCCCATTGCAACCCTTACAAGACCTCATGATGATTATTGCTTGTAATGTCACTCACGGTGGACATGTTGATGTGAATTTCAACTTTCATGGAGCTTAGTTGCATTGGATTGAGTTTGAGCGGAATTGACTTAGCCTAAACACAAGAGCGATGAGTGAACCACTTTATGTATCCGGTGAGGTTGGATTGAAATGTGCCTAAGCCTTTGAGTTGCTCAAATACATGTGAGGATGTTGATTATTGTCTTGTGCTTCCTACTTGATTTGGATTGTGTTTTGACGAGGTGAATCCATGAAGAGTGTATTTGTGGGATGTTTAACTGGATTGATTTTGTTTTCTTGAGGACAAGAAAGGTTCAAGTGTGGGGGAGTTTGATCATGCACATTTAGGTAGTGTTAATATAGGCATTTAGATGAGTTTAGGTAGGGTAAAATGCATGAGTTTAGAGTAGTTTTCATGTTTTCATTATGTTTCAATTAGAGTCGGAATCTACAAGTTTTGTGCATGATTTCAGTTGATTGTGGAAAGGGGGAGCTGAGCTCGTATAAATGATAGAAGATGAGACGGAAATCGGAGCCTGGAGCAAGAGAGCTGAAGAGTCGAAGAGAGGAGCTGAACATATGTGCAAAGGAGTGGAACTGTCAAGAACTCGGGCCAAAATGCAAGGAAACTCGGCCGAGTTTTGTGAAGGAAACCGAGCTTGTGGATTCAGAGGAACTCGGGTGGAGCAAGAGGAAACTCGGCCGAGTTTGTTGGCACACCCGAGTTTTATTCCGTCTTCAAGAAACAGTTGTTACTTTATTTTTAATCTTAATTTTAATTAGGAGGGACATGAACGGTTAGGAGAGGAGAGGAGCAGAACACTGGTGGTTTTGGTACGGGAGAAGGAGAAGAAAACTTTTGGTGAATTCTCATGTGGATGAACAACTAAACTCCGTTGCTTAGGGAAATTAATCGAAGCTTCAGGTTTTCTATTTCATTGTGAGATTTCCGTTCTTAATACTCCTCTTTGAATATTATCAATTCTTTGCGCTGATTGTTTAGGGTTTTCGTGAATTTTCATTAGCTTGATCAACTGATGCCTTTTCATGATAATCTATAGCTAGATATAGGTAATTTCTAGTTGAATTATCTATATTTGTGAGTAGCAAAGTATAAATCTCTGAAACTGGTTGATTTAGGGATTTGTATAAAGAATTGATTTGCAATTGATGCAATAACTGGTTGTGCGCGTCGATTGTCTCTGTTGATTTCCTTTAAGCTTAATCGATTATTGAATTGAATCTTGATAGTTTCAAGATTGTTTGATAATTAGGGTTTTCAGGGTCTGGTTGTCCTGTTAACTAATTTTGATAAGGAATTGGATTCAAAAGACCTAGTCTTTCCACAATAAAGTATTCAAGAGGAAGTTATCTTTTCGATATCAATGATCAATGAACAAACCTGATTGCTGAGATTGATTGACCTGAGCTATTCTCTCATATTCATTCATTCAATCTGTTTTATTTTATTGTTTTGCGTACTTTTGTATTCTTAGTTAGTTCAAACCATCACAATTCCCCCCCCCTTTGTTTCTTTAGTTCTTAGTTAGCACACTTGACTTGCATACGAATCGTTGACTCTCTGTGGGATCGACCCGTACTTGCCAAACTACATTAGTTAGGTCAGTCGGATTTATTTGATAGGATTTAAGGCGACTAAAAATCCCTTGTCAATACGCCCTAGACCTCCGTCTTCCTTCACGATCGCCGCCGCGGAGCCTCCAGGAAACCCTAGCTCTCCAGAGCCTCTCTCTCTTCTTTCTCTCTCTGCTTTTGGTGAACTGAGCTTCGGTTGTTGGAAACCCTAGCAGCGCTTCAACTTTATAGGTGGAGCTATATTAACCAAAACGCTGCGTCGAAGGAATGACCTAGAAGCTGAAAGAGTCACAAGCATCCGGGCTTCCATGAAGGCAGGTCACTGGGCCTTATCCGAGTGGGCTCATGAAATTGGCCCAACGAATAAAGACTTAGCAACATATGTACCCATTATACTAGTTATACTATATGCTTATTATATATGTGAGCATAGTATATAATACTACACTTCTAACATATAGTATAAGCATATAATATATGTGTATAATATATACTTGTTAGTTTATATATTTGCTTACTTCTTAAAACCGATATTAGTCCATCTACCATCCTAAACTCCTAGATTAAATAGGATTTAGATTAAGAAGACTTAACAAAAGCAAAGGCAAACAAATGTTTTTATAAAGGAATGATTTGAAGAGTATTTATAGACATGATTTCTTTTTTCTCAAGCCATCCTCTAACCACATTCTAATGACTCACTTAACAAACTAATTTTGACTAAGGTTTGACTAACCCAATGACCACCATATAGTCAATAATTAGACTAATAACGATCAATATATTATCTAATCAGATAGAATTAATGATCAAAATTACTTCATATATTACCATTTTATGTTTTTTTTGTTTCTATATGTAATTAATTTTTTTTCTTATTTGAATATTATATTAGTTACGAAAAATGTTTAGCATTTTTCAACAGAATTGTAGAAAAAACTCTAACTAATAAATCCAATACTATCTTAATTAAGTAATATCATTAAACACATATAATTGTTGATAGATCAATTAAAATAAAAGAGAAAAAACAACCATTATCAATAATTTTATATTTTAATAGGATAAAACTCGACTCAATTCTGAAGGATATTTAGATGCGTTAAGCGGAATTTCAGATCATATCTAAGCATCTAATTCATGGAACTTCATGCATAAACGATAGATCAATCATTGTTCATAGGAGATACCTGTTGATGCGTGAACCGGATTGAATCGGGATTGAATCGGAAGAGAACGAAAGCCTCAAATGCGACTTCTCTACTTGGTCCACACGAGCCCGATGTCTAGATCTCTTTAGCCTTCGACTGCTAGGACGAAGGTCGAAAGACTAGCAATCGAATTGCTTGGATGATGATTGTGGGTTAGCAAATCAACCCTTTGATTTGACTCTCCTCTTGCCACTATTCACCGTATGGCCCCTTGTAAAAAAAAATTAGCAAACCTTTTGCCGTTTCTTTTTACTAACTTGCTCTCAGTTGTCCCTAGACCAAATTTGCAACTACTTTGCCTTACGTTTTTATGCTTCATACGGCAAGTTCAAGCCAATTAGTGTGCCTTTAATTAGGATTCAATTAGATCAATTAATTAGGAGGTAGACCAAAGCAAAACCGTACATAACTGGCCGGTAAGTTGTAACCCCCAAATTAATTATATAATTGTGACTCTCTAATTAAATTTGTAATTATTTATTTCCAAAATAAATAATATAACTTATTAATAATAAATCACATATATATATTAATAATCAAACAACAATCTCGTGGATCTAGTCCGTAAACTCAAAGTGTGTGACCTCATAGGACCCGTTTATAATAGTCATGGAACTAAACCGTTTAATCCCATTAATCGCAGTTGGCTTCTAGCAAAGCACTACGACTCCTAAAATAATCGGATTGTATATCTCTATCAATCGTCCTATTCCATGTTTAGTCATTGCACATTAAATTAAAGGACACAATTCCTTCAATCTCCCACTTGTCCTTAAACAAGTGTGCAATATAAGATACCTTTGTCTCTTAGTGTCTTATTTGATGATATGGTGACATTCATATCTATTATCAAATATGTTTCTTGAACTCCGAGTTTGAACTGTCAATTAAACGGATGATTACTAATAATCCATCCGAGCATGGCCATGCATTTTCAGTTCTCGCTCTTCAAGTGGCCTAGACACCATTCCTTTTCGATACATCACAGTATGCACGAAGAAGGAGGACTTCTCCAGTCTTGTATGACTATGACTCCCACTCAACTTTTGGCAATCCCAACTACGACCTTTATAACTCCCTGTTACGGAAAGCGTTTAGCCGTGTCAAAGAAATACCAATCATCAAGAGAGACCATAACATACTCATGTCTAAGGAATCTACTAATCATGGTTTAACTTAAAACTCTGCAATCCCTTTTGTAGAGTCTTAAGGTGGGTCTGTCCTATATGTATCATCCATACATATATGTGTAATTGACTAGACATCTCCATGTCCCTATAGCCCATGAAACCTGGCGCTATCAGTCAACTTACAATATAGTCAATAATAAAATCACCTATGTCCAAGTTGATGATTTCAGACTACGGACTTTGATAATTCATAACTGCATTTCACTTAATGGGGTTTCATTTACCAGAACACTTAAGATAAGCCCATTTGCGAACTACGAATTATTTGGACATTTTATTTATTATCGTTCAACACAATATATAAATAAAGATGAAATATCATATATCATAAATCATCCAATCGAACATAAACTTAGTGTCTAACACTCTAAACATAAAATGTAATAGAAAGCAATCTCAAAGCCATTCTCCAATGTGTCTGAGACCCTTAGCCCTAGTGTGACTATCATGCTTGGGCCTAGGCATAGGCTTTGTCAATGGATCTGCAATGTTGTCATCTGTATGCACCTTACACATCTTAATGTCACCCTCAGTGACTATGCGTCGAATAAGGTGATACTTCCTCATAACGTGTCTGGATTTGGAGCTTGAACTCGGTTCCTTGGCTTGGGCTATGGCACCATTGTTGTCACAATAGATGTCAATGGGCCCTGAAATGCTAGGAACAACACCGAGTTCATCTATGAACTTCCTCATCCAGACAGCCTCCTTAGCTGCTTCATTAGCGGCTATATATTCAGCTTCTGTCGTAGAATCGGCAACTGTGTCTTGTTTGGAGCTCTTCCAGCTCACAGCTCCTCCATTAAGGATGAAAACATATCCCGATTGAGACTCAAAGCCATCTCGGTCAGTCTGGAAGCTTGCATCAGTATAGCCTTGTACGATCAACTTATCATCACCCCCATATACTAAGAAATCATCCTTGGTTCTTCTCAAGTACTTTAGGATGTTCTTAGCTGCACACCAATGTGCCTCTCCTGGATTCGATTGGTATCTGCTACACATGCTCAAAGCATATGCAACATCTGGTCGTGTACACACCATGGCATACATGATAGATCCTATAGCAGAAGCATAAGGAATCTTACTCATTTTTTCTATCTCAGCAGGTGTCTTAGGACACTGCTTCTTGCTGAGATATATACCATGTTGCATAGGTAAAAACCCTTTCTTGGAATCTTGCATTTTGAATCTGTTGAGGATCTTATCTATATAAGTTCCCTGACTCAATCCAAGCAATCTCTTAGATCTATCTCTATAGATCTTTATTCCAAGTATATATTCTGCCTCTCCCAAGTCTTTCATTGAGAAACATTTCTTTAGCCATTCCTTAACGGACTCTAGCATCGGAATGTCATTCCCAATAAGTAGTATGTCATCCACATACAAGACTAAGAAGACCACTTTACTCCCACTAAACTTCTTGTATACACAAGGGTCCTCTTCGCATCTGATGAAATCAAACTCTTTGATCTTTTCATCAAATCGAAAGTTCCAACTCCTGGATGCTTGCTTAAGTCCATATATAGACCTCTTTAGCTTGCATACCTTCCCCGCATTATTTGGATCTTCAAAACCCTCTGGTTGTGTCATGTACACATCCTCTTCCAAGAATCCATTCAGGAAGGCGGTTTTAACGTCCATTTGCCAAATTTCATAGTCATAATATGCGGCAATAGCAAGGATTACCCTAATGGATCTTATCATGACAACTGGTGAAAAGGTCTCATCATAGTCTATACCATGAATCTGTTTAAAACCTTTGGCAACTAATCTTGCCTTGTATACAGATACCTTTCCATCCTTATTTGTCTTAAGTTTGAAAACCCATTTGCTCCCTATGGGTTTTACCCCATCTGGCAAATCTATCAAGTCCCATACTTGATTTTCAAACATTGAATCCATTTCGGATCTCATGGCCTCAAACCATTTCTTGGAGTTTGGACCCGTCATTGCTTGCTTATAGGTATTAGGCTCATCATGTTCTAACAGAAGAACATCAAGGTTTACATTCAAGATGAAATCATCATAACGTCTTGGTTGTACCCTTGGCCTATCTGATCTACGAGTGGGTTCAACTGGTTCAACAACTGGAGGTGGAACAGTTTCCACAACTGTTTGTGGATCCTCTTGTTCCGGTTCTTGGATGATTTGGGGCCCTTGGCCTTCCAAAACCATCAACTCGTCCTCGACATCATCTATGTCATCTCGTTGTTGAGTTTGTTGCTCTTCATCATGAACCAGTTCAAGATGAATATTTCTCCCACTTGACTTGTTGGAAATAAATTCTCTTTCCAAAAAGACACTATCCCTTGCAACAAACACCTTTTGCTAAGTGGGATTGTAGAAGTAGTATCCAAAACTACCTTTTGGATAACCTATAAAATAGCATTTATCTGATTTAGGGGCAAGCTTATCGGTTTGTAAACGTTTTACATAAGCTTCACATCCCCATATCTTCAGAAAAGACAATTTTGGAACCTTTCCAGTCCATATCTCATATGGAGTTTTGTCTACGGCTCTAGACGGAGTCCTGTTTAGTGTAAGTACGGCAGTTGGGAGGGCATATCCCCAGAAGGATACCGGAAGGTCAGCAAAACTCATCATTGACCGAACCATGTCTAACAAGGTCCGATTTCTCCTTTCAGACACACCGTTAAGCTGTGGTGTTCCTGGAGTAGACAACTGTGTTACAATCCCACAGTTTTTCAAATGATGATCAAATTCATGGCTCAAGTACTCACCACCACGATCTGATCGAAGTGCTTTTATTTTCTTGCCAGTTTGAGTCTCTACCTCATTTTGAAATTCCTTGAACTTTTCAAAGGATTCCGATTTATGTGACATAAGGTAAATATATCCATATCTACTCATGTCATCAGTAAATGTGATGAAGTATCTATAACCACCTCTAGCTTCTGTACTCATTGGCCCATAGACATCAGTATGTATAATGCCCAATAGTTCAGTAGCCCTTTCATTTGTTCCTTTGAAAGGTGACCTTGTCATCTTACCCATCAAACATGACTCACATGTATCAATGGATTCACAATCCACATCTTTTAGAAGTCCATCTTTATGGAGCCTCTTCATGCGATCTAAGCTGATGTGACCCAAACGACAATGCCATAGGTAGGCTTCACTCAACTTATTTGATTTTTGCCTTTTTGTGTTTATGTTATAAGATTTTGTTTTAAGGTCAAATACAAATATTCCATTAATATTTTGAGCACGAGCATAGAAGATATCATTCTTATGAATAACTATACCTTCATCTATAGTGCCAAAATTAAAACCTTCAGAATAAATTACTGCAGCCGAAACAAGGTTCTTTGTAATGCTAGGAACAAAATAACAATTATTTAGTTCTAAGATTAAACCAGAAGGAAGAGATAAACTAAAATCTCCTACGACAAGTGCAGCAACACTTGCTCCATTTCCAACGCGTAGGTCTATCTCCCCTTTCTTCACTTGTCTCCTATTTCTTAGTCCCTGCACATTTGAAATAATGTGAGCACCACATGCGGTATCTAATACCCAAGTAGGACCATTATCTAATGTGAGGACATTGGTTGACAGTAATTCAATAACATAAATACCTGAAGTGTTGGAACTCAAAGTCCCATTCTTCTTGTCTTCCAGGTACTTAGGACAGTTTCTTTTCCAGTGTCCCTTAGCCTTACAGTGGAAACAATCATGGTCTGCAGCCACCCTTGGCTTCTCACCACCCTTAGGTTTTGCAACTTCCTTGCCTTTCCCTTGGGTATTGTTCTTGTTCTTGGCTACCTTCTTGAACCCTTTCCCTTTGTTGACATTAAGAACTTCCTTCTTGTTGTCAGTGGGAGTATTCTGCTCAGCAGCTTTGAGCATACCATGGAGTTCATTCAGATTTTTCTTAATACCATGCATATGGTAGTTCATCCTGAATGAGGCAAAGCCATCATGTAAGGAGTGCAAGACGATATCTGTGGCCAACTCTTGGTCATATGGGGTGCCCAGTGTCTCCATACGGCTAAAAAGACCGATCATGTTAAACACATGGGGACCTACTGGCTTTCCCTTCACAAGCTTGCTATCCAATATAGCCTTGTGAGTTTCATATCGTTCAATCCTTGCTTGTTCCTGAAACAGCATTTTCAGGTTGGAGATGATAGTATAGGCATCTTGGTGTTCAAACCTCTTTTGAAGGTCAGGTTCCATGCCTGCTAGCATCAAACAAGTGACAGGCAAAGACTCACTCTTTAACTCCATTACTCTCGCCTTCTCCTCATCTGATGAGTTGTCGGTGATAGTAGGGATAGGTGTGTTTAGGACGTCCTCACGCCCTTCGGACCTGAGAACAATTCTCAGATTCCTTTCCCAATCGAGAAAGTTCGTTCCATTCAATTTGTTTTTCTCAACTATTGAGCGCAGGGTGAATTTCAAGTTATCGTTCGACATAATGCCTATATATAAAAGGAAATAACATGCAAATCAGTTTATGTTCGAAATGCAAATTACTTAAAAAATTAAACACCTTTAAAATTAAGTAAATGCGCATTTTATTCAAGTTGTTATCGTTCCTTGTGAATAAAATGATTCCAAGATCCCATTACAGACAAGACTTAACGTACTTTTGCACTGCCTTAAGTCTTGTGTGCTCAAGGTAAGTAACAATTACTAATTATAACTCCTTATAATTCTTGGTTGATGATCCACATCCAATGTTAAATCATCCCCATGCCTCAAGATCCAAAACTTTGCCTTTTGGTCTCTTGTTGGGTACAACCATATCAAGGTTTATGAATCCCCGTATAGATTCACCCTCATTAGTCCAAGATTATGGAAAGACACCCTCACTTTTGTGAAGCCCATCCAACCAAAAATCCAGAACTTAATGGGTTATGATATGGAAAGGCATTGCCCCAATTTACCTTTGGAACTTAAGCATGCAATTGTCATTTATTTATAAGTGAAAAAAATAAATAAAACAAATGCAAAACTTAAATAAAATGCAAAAGCAGGCATTCAAAATGCAACGAAAATTGTGATCCTAGTATGGCCCCTACGATGCAAAATTTTAAAGATCTAATCTTCATGGGTCTCCACCCTCGCACCATTCATGGATCTCCAACCTTGAACTTCTTATGTCTTCTTCATCTTGTATTACAATATTTCCTAATAATCTAATTGCCGAAAATAAAGTACAAAAATACATAACGATACGCAGATCGTGTACAAAAAAACATAACGATGCGCAGATCGTATTTATGGGCCATACTAGTCACCTTATATATGCAAGCAATATATCATAATATAAAACAAGCATAATAATTAATCTCAATTTAAATTTAAATCCTTATATGGCATTAATCAATATTAACCATAAAATGTAATAATTGGATTAAATTGTATGAAAAAGATATAATATCAAATATTAATCTTAAGTGGGATTTCCTAACTTTTAGGAAATAATTAAAATAAAAAATATCATAATATTATCCATCTTAATTTTATGGGTAAAATCTCAATTCACCGGCAAATATTTTACAACCAAATATTTTACGGCAAATATGTTATATCAAATATATTTTGAGATCTAGCCAAATATGCACACGAAAATCATCCACCGTTCCGGTTCCATCACCGAATCGGATCAAATCCGACTCGGATCGGTGGTATTCTATTTTCATGTTAATTCATACAATTTCATCTCTCAATTCATCAAAATCTCCATTTCAATTTTACATTTTATCCATATAAAATTTACCATCAATTTAAATCAAGATCCGCATCAAAAATTAACAATTAATCTATTGATCGTATCAATTTATGCAAGATGGCTCTGATACCAATTGAAGGATATTTAGATGCGTTAAGCGGAATTTCAGATCATATCTAAGCATCTAATTCATGGAACTTCATGCATAAACGATAGATCAATCATTGTTCATAGGAGATACCTGTTGATGCGTGAACCGGATTGAATCGGGATTGAATCGGAAGAGAACGAAAGCCTCAAATGCGACTTCTCTACTTGGTCCACACGAGCCCGATGTCTAGATCTCTTTAGCCTTCGACTGCTAGGACGAAGGTCGAAAGACTAGCAATCGAATTGCTTGGATGATGATTGTGGGTTAGCAAATCAACCCTTTGATTTGACTCTCCTCTTGCCACTATTCACCGTATGGCCCCTTGTAAAAAAAAATTAGCAAACCTTTTGCCGTTTCTTTTTACTAACTTGCTCTCAGTTGTCCCTAGACCAAATTTGCAACTACTTTGCCTTACGTTTTTATGCTTCATACGGCAAGTTCAAGCCAATTAGTGTGCCTTTAATTAGGATTCAATTAGATCAATTAATTAGGAGGTAGACCAAAGCAAAACCGTACATAACTGGCCGGTAAGTTGTAACCCCCAAATTAATTATATAATTGTGACTCTCTAATTAAATTTGTAATTATTTATTTCCAAAATAAATAATATAACTTATTAATAATAAATCACATATATATATTAATAATCAAACAACAATCTCGTGGATCTAGTCCGTAAACTCAAAGTGTGTGACCTCATAGGACCCGTTTATAATAGTCATGGAACTAAACCGTTTAATCCCATTAATCGCAGTTGGCTTCTAGCAAAGCACTACGACTCCTAAAATAATCGGATTGTATATCTCTATCAATCGTACTATTCCATGTTTAGTCATTGCACATTAAATTAAAGGACACAATTCCTTCAAATTCACCCAAACCTAAACTCTATCTGCACTCAAAAATCTATTAAAACATGCAACTCGATCTAGAGCCATCAAGTTCAAATTTAAAGCAACGTACTTTGAAAAATAATAATGATTGGGTCGATTTTCGAGTTGCAATTCGATCTCACTATATATTATTTCTCAAAGTTGCTTTAAATCGAAACCACAACTCGTAATTGTCAAAGAAGATATGAATTAATAAGAAACTATATATTGCATGAGCATTTAGTGAAATTAAATGAGTAACTAGTATAGACCCCGCGCCATGGCGCGTTTTTTAATCAAGTAAAAGTTTAATAATACAGAAAATTAATATGATAAAATATTTCTTTTTGTTTAAATTAGTATATACAGATATAGATATTTTAGATTAATCTCATTCCTTAATATATAAAGAAAAAAGAAAACAACCATAGTAAATTCATTTAAAATATTTAAATGAAGATAATTTGTTAAAAATATGATGTATTAAGAAGATAATAACACGTGGAATAAAATGGTTCTCATTTAATAGTATAATATATAGATATATAAATATGGATATGGATTATAAATCTATTTAGTGTTTTGAATTGAACAAATTTATTAGAATATAGAGAATATATTAAGAAAATTTAAAAACTATTGTAATTTGATTGATTGAAAGCCCTACAATTAGTTTAGTTAGCACACCTCATCAAAATTTCTTATATTTAAATTATTATTAATATTCATATTCATTTGATATTTAATTTTGAATTAAACCTAATGTTTTGAATATGTTAAGTACATTTCTTTCCAAAAATGCTCTAATTTGATTTGTTAAAAAGACAGCAACTAATGTGGTGATAAATCCTCATAAAAATATTATTCTTAATTAAATTATATATTGATAGATTTTTTAAAAAAAATATAATTTTATTGGTTGAAAAACCTAAAATAAACTATTACCAAATGTTAACATAAAATATACTATAAAAAGATAGATTTGATAAAGTAAGTAAAAAAAATGTATGAAAAATGTGTAAAAATGATATGAAATTAAGATTTAATTAGAATAGGTTGATTATATGAAATAGATTTGGAACTATTTTTTTTAAGTTTTGAATAAATCCCATTATTTAAAAAAAGCATGAAATGATATTGTCTAATTAATATGTAGTGAAATAATATTTTATAGTTAATATTAACTTTATTAAAAAAAAGTTTTGAATTAATCCCATTGTTTAAAAGTGTAGTATGAAATGATAATGTGAAAATAATATTAGATAATTTACTTACCATAATTAGTGGATATGATATATGAAAAAATAAAAATAAATTGTCTAAAATAGCTTCGCGCGAGGAGATGACATGTGGCGGCAAGTGTTTTGGTTTTAATTAATATATAGATAACTACCAAACATAGTAGATCTAGAGCCATCTAATCTGCCGATCGAAGATATATATATATATATATATATATATATATATATATATATATATATATATATATATATATATATATATTCGATCTCCCTAATTTGGTCTGTTTTGTTAATTATCTCTAATATTTTTTTAAATTTTTTATCTAAAAAAAATACATTTTCTCTAAATTATATATTGATTTGCTGTGATTTAGGTCTTCCTTTACCTCATCCGTTAGGATGGTATTGGCTAGTCTCAGGCTAGCCAATTTTTTTCCTAATCAATATATATATATATATATATATATATATATATATATATATATATATATATATATATATATATATATATATATATATATTGATTTGCTCACACTCCACAATTTTTCATTAACCCAATGTCCACCGAGTAGTCTATATTAACCCAATGTCCCATCGGACAATTTTTTGGCGTTTACTGTACGTCTTCTCTCTCGTTCGGTTTCTCCCTCGCTTCTCAGTTTCTCTGTTTCTTTGCTTTCAAATGATCATCATCTTTCCTTTCTCTCTTGATCATCGTCTTCCCTTTCTCAGTTTCTCTGTTTCTTTACTTGTAATATACGTAGTATTTTTGTTAGAGTTTTTCTGATCATGGAAGAACCAGAGCTTGACTGTTTAACTCTTTTTTTAACCTAGGGTTAATTCTTTGTAATGTGTTTCAATTTTGTGCAGACACTAGCGTGTCTGGGTTAGAAGAGTACAAAAAACAAGTTCAATGCGAGTGCAGTTTATTGTCCGTGTCCTATTTTTTACTTTTGTCAAGTGTTTTTTCGATGATGTTAGCTGCTTATGTTTATGGTTTGTAGGATTATATGTATTGGCTTAGTGATGAAGAACAATTTTCTTCTCGGTGTAATCTATATTCTTACCCCGATATTTGTGAAATCATTAGAAAAGATTTGTCAGTTGCCGATATTCAGTAGCTGAAGAATAACTGTTTTGGTTTAATTTTTCAGCAGGCTTCCAAACTTCGTTTTAATTTTCAGTTAGTTCATCATATGGCTATGCATGAGATTGTAACTGACAAATTGTGGGAATTTTAGGTTAGAGTTGTGGGTCTTTTGTCACGTTTTTCTTTAGTTGAGTTTCATCTTATAACTGGTCTTCCAGTTATAGAATACGATCATTCACCTCTTAAGCCTGTTACATTTAAAGAGTTCTTTGGCAATGTTAGTGTCTCTTTATTCTGATATTGTTAAGATTTTTAAAGTCGAGCCTAAAAAGTCTCCAAAAAAGTTAGTGATGGCGAAATTTTTTATTTTTGGAAAGATTTTGTTGTTTAAAGTTCTAAAGTTTTCATCTTGGATCATTTAGCACTTGCTTGTGATTCTGAAAAATTTGAAAGGTATCAATGGGGTCGTGAATGTTACCAGCAATTGTTTAAATTTTTTAGGAAGGTGTCATCTGTTGACATATCTGGGAAAGAAAAGGGTGTATATGTCCCTTAGCTTTCCAAGTGATTTTTTATTCACTTTTGGCTTCACTACTCAATAGTTATATAATTTAAGTATACAGTGTGTGTGTATACACAAAGCATACAATATATATATATATACACTGTATATATGTATATATAAAATATGCGGGACGGGACCGCGATTTGCGGGATTTGTGCCCACCCCTAGGCCTATCTGAGAAAGATGATGGAATTGACAAAGGCCAAAAGGGAGCTGAAAAAGAGGATGCTGAAAATCTCAGAGCTGAAAAGGGGATACACCTATCTGGGCTAAGGATTTGTGCTTAAAGCTTGAGGGAATGTTCGAAATGATTTCAAATAGAGTTGTAATTTTAGAGAATAAAGTCACTGAACTTGCGAACAAAGTTACTAAACTTTTTGATAATTTTTTTTGTGATCGAGAGGTGAAAACTGATGGCGGGAAAGAACAAGAGAGATGTGGAGGGTGATGAAACCCCCTCAAGAAAATTATACAAGGGACCCACTTTCGATGGCCCCCTGGGGATTTGGACACGAGTAAATATTTTTATATTACACGGGCTTACCTGACACGCGAATCAATTCATTCGCTATTTAACCTGGACCGCGCTTCACTCGAATTCATAGAATTTAATCATAATCCCGCATGTTTTCATGGGAGTTCATCCGTTTATTTCATATCGTGAGGGTTCATACCTGTCCGCGGAGATTAAACAGAGACGTATGGTTCGTCGCGGATATGTAGGCTTCTCCCCTTTCTTTCTCTCTATACTTCTCAATTTTACGCGGTCACCTCACGGATTCCGCGATTATCCTCTAATTTGTTCCTCTCTTTTCTCTTTCTTTTTTGTCCTCTTTTTCCGAAAAACCCCTCTTTCTCTCCTGTTCACTTCCCTATTTATATGGCTCGGCCAGGGTCCCTTTCTTTGACACGTGTCGTCATTGGGCTGACACGTGTGATTGTCGTGGGTGGTGGGCATGATGGACATGTGTCATCATTTTATGTCCGCATCCCCCTTATATCCCAGTTCTCCTTGGAGATCGTTCCTAATATGTCCGCGTCCAATTCTTTGTTATTTCCGCATGGTTTCATCACAGCTCCTCGGGTCGGGTTGAGTTCCAAGAGAGCTTAAAACGATTCGATTTTTTCCGCGGAAATATGTCCCTTCCTTCTTTTTGTAGGGGATAATTTGCGTTTCTCGTCTTCGAGGAGCCTTAATGGGCATGTTAAGAGGTAACTTTGGGCCCGTCAAGGGTTTTCTACGGCCCATATTATTTTGGGGGGAACTGAAGAGTCGGTAATTTTCTTATAAATTACCCCGTTCCGTTTTTACTTTTTCACTTCACATCTTTTGTCTGCTTGTGGTGTTTGCTTAGTTTCTCATCTTTCGGAGTTCCGCGTTGGTTTTTTCGCTTCTCGATTGAGTTTTCCGGCTGTTCTTCGTCTTTCCGTTGAGTTTTCCGGTTGTTCTTCGTTTCCCGGTTGAGTTTTCCGGTTGCGTTCTCCGGTTGTTCTTCATTTTCCGAGGTAACTTCAATTTCTATTCTTGGGTTCTTGATTTGTTCTTGCATGCCGCTTGTTTAAACATTATCATCTTTGTTAAAGAACTTTAGCTCAACTTTCTCTTCTTTTTTCGTTTTCTTCTCTTAAATCTGTTTGGATCCTTCCCCCTTTTTTCGGTTCTGTTTCTTTGGGGTTTTTTGATCTTTTGGTCCGCGTACGGGTTCCTTTTCAGATCAGCTTTCTAATTCCTCGAAGGATGGCTAACTTTGAGGGGAACCCGGACGCATTGGACGAGTTCGAGAGGGAGGAAGGATGGAGAGAGGATCTTCCTTCGAATCCAGGAGGGGGTATTCCCGCGGTCGTCTTGGACTCTTCGTCTTCGTCTAGCGGGAGTTCATCCTCCGATTTAGGAAGTTCCTCCGACTCATCTTCTTCCAGTATTTCTTCTCCAAACCGCGTGGGTCCTTTTGGTGATCCAATTAAGGTGAGGCGACGACGGAACCGCTCTGATCCTGATTATTATTCCTCTCCTTTTTTAACTTCTTCTTCTTCGAAGGGGGATGACGTTCATCCAAAGGATGTAGAGACCCAAGCTCCAACCGACGCGGATGCCTCTTTCAGTCCACGTCCATCAACTAGCGGTCGGGAATCTGAGTTGTCTTGGGTTCCTTATGCCGAGTCTCCTGTAGGCCTTGCTGAGAAGTGTGCAAGAGTTCGTTCGAAGGATGTTCTCAGCGACCTCGACTTCCCATCTTATTCCCTTGACGATTTGGGTTCTTGTTCCTTTCGGGGAGAGTTCTCCCTTCGCGACCCTCAACCCTGCCCTCCTGTTATTTCCGAGAGGGTTCGTCCGCGTCGTTCTCCTATTCAAGAGGTGCGAGGATGTGCGACGTTGCTTGATCTTTCGAGTGTTGAAGCTTTGGCCCGGATATTTCCATGGCCAGCAGGCGTGGAGTTGTGTCTTCCTTCGGAGGGCGGAGGGTGTTTAGACGCTTACGAGGACTGCTTGGTAGTGTACGCGGCAAGTTTATCCCAAGGATTTCGCTTGCCTCTTCACCCTCTGTTCATAGCCTTCTTGTCCGAGTACAATTTGAGCCCCGTGCAAGTTGTACCAAACTGTTGGATGTTTTTCGCCAGCTTTGTGATGCGCTGCAAGGATATCGGTGTGCTTCCAACGAAAGAATTAATGCTCAGCATTTTCTCCTTGAAGAGAGGGCCTCAAGATCCTCGGTTCTACCAGTGCAACTCCAGCTGTAGTTATATCGAGAGGCTTTCCAGTAAGCCGAACGGGAAACATAAGTGGTTTTTGGTTCGTGACAAAGCTGGCGTTTGCCTTGAATTTAAGACCGTTCCTGGGTGGTTTAGTGCGGTCAAGAAGCCATGGGTTGCCCATTTAGATAAGTTTAAGGATTCCTTCGTTCATGAGCCAAAGTTACCGTGGCGATCGATGGTTTCGGCTCTTCGCCTTGAGATGGCGAGGTTGAGTCTGCCTCATCCGCGATTAGGTGTTTGCCTTAGTCTTTTTTCATTTTTATTTTTGTGATTATCTTAGCGTTTCGTTTATACCATTCACATGCTCTTATTTTTCTTCCTTTTTGAAAAGGACTTGCGTGTTCCGCGAACAGTTATTCATGCCTTGTCTTTTGCTTCTTTTTTGGCAGATCTGATGGATTTGAATTCCCTAGCCGATCGCCATTCTGTTCAAGAAAGCGGAAAGGTGAGGAAGAAGAAGTCTGCCAAGCGCGCCCCCCGCCCGCCTGCTGCGCCTCAAGGAGCTGCGGTTGAGGACGCGGATAGGGCCAACGAACATGTGGTGGAAACCGAGGTTGCGGCTTCAGATGTCCGTGAGAAGCGTTCCGGTCCTTCGGATGGGGACACTTCTCGTCCTCAAAAGAAAAGGAAGGTCGTGGGTTCATCTCGTGCCTCTGGTAGCGGGGAAGAGGAGGCGCTTTTTCTTTAAGGGGACGATGCTTTGCCCGCCTTTCGTATCCCCGACTTCGGGGTCGATGATCTAGTCCGTCTTCGTGGTTCAGAAAAATTTGCGCGGAATGAACGATCATGGGTGCGGCGCTTGGAATTGGATGACTTTTCTCTACAATTTGAGCGTGTGGCTGAGTGGGTAAGTCCGCGGTGGGGACCTTTTTATGTTTAATTAAGTTTTTGTTCGATCCTTGTCCCCTTATTTTCACTTCTTTCATGGTTTCTTTTAGGTTAGGAGTTTCCAAATCGACTCAGAGAGGCGGCTGGTGTCTTTCGAGTCGGAGCTTTCCAAAAAGGCCGCTGAGGTAAAAGCGTTGAATCACAAGTTGAGGACGCTAGGCAACACTGTTGGCGACCCTTCCTCGGTGGAGAAATTCAAAAAGCGGGCCGTGGAACTTCATGAGAAGTTGCAGGCTGCCAATGAGGAGATTTCTACTTTGAGGGAGCAGAATTCCGCTTTGTCCTCCAAGCTTGACGCGGAACTTTCAAATTCGGATGTCTTACGCCGTCAAGGGGAAGAGTTTCATCGATCCGCGGAACAGATGAAGAAGCAACTGGAGACATCCGAGGCACGTCTCAGAGAGCTTCAAGTGGAGCATTCCATCGTTGAAGAAGATCGCGCCCTGATGAAGCAGGAGTTGGAGAAGCTACAGTCCCAGGCTCCTCAAGAGGTCGCACTCCGATGGCTGGGATCCTCTGAAGGTCTTAAGTTCTTGACTTCTTAGTGGTTCAAAACCGACGCGGGTACTTCCTTCCTCTCTTCAATAGCAAAACCATGCCTTCGATCTCCTGAGGGTGTTGAGCTTTTAAAGGACAAGTGCTTCAGTTACTTCCGAAAAGGGATGTCTGCTGGCATTAACCAAAGCGTCGTCCGTTCGCGGGCTAACCCCGGCGTTCCTTTGGAGAAGTTCGAGGCGAGCCTATCGGTCGCGGATTGGGGATTGACCCCAGAAGAGATGGCGGGAGAGGAACTCTCGGACGAGGATGATTCCGATGATGAAGAAGTCGACGTCGTCGCTGACCCCTGAGGCTTTAGGGGCGTAACTTTTTTGTTTTTATCAGACTTTGCGGATGCTGGCCAATTTTGTAATTAACTCCTGTGGTGACTGAACTATCTTTGCGTTTTTTAGGTTCAAACAATGTTTCTTACTAACTCGCTCGCGAGATTATGTTCTTGTATATAATTACTCTTTTGTAGCAATTATCATCTTGATTGGCTTGGCCACTTGTGTTGTGGTTGATGAAAGTTTCTCGCCACTTGTCTGCCATGCTTGAATACTCTTGACTTGTGTCTTTAGTTCTTTATAATTGTGGTTCCTCCCTCTGATGAGGATTCATGGCGCCTGGGATTTCTAACCCTTGGGCGTTTTTCAGCACTTTGGGATGCGTCGATCATCTTTCTTCACTCGTAGGATCTCTTTGATAGTATCGTTTTTTTTTAAATGTTTCTCTCTACCCCTTTTTCTTCAATCTTCAGTTATCTGACTTATGTTTCTCTTTGACAGCCTCTCCCTAATCAATTTGAGGAGGAGTTCAGATCTCTTCCTCCGCAGAAGATTTTCTTGACTTCTCATGCCATTAAGAATCTTCAGGTTGAGGTGGAAAGGGGATCGGATGGTCGCTTATACCCTCGTCGTGGCTGGGATAGATTCGTTACTCGTCACGGCTTTGTTGTTGGGTCATCGATGACTTTCTTCTACATGGGTCGTGCTTGTTTTAAAGTTTGTCCGCGGCGTGATTTAGAATGTGCTGAAATTGAGGACTATGTTCCAGTTGTTTCTTCCAGCGACTCATGTTGAGCCGTTTATAAATTGGGAGAATCCGTTCGCTGTATGAGTTTATTTCGTGAATAAAGGGAGCGCTTTGCTTTTGAAGTTCTGGAACATGGAGACCCACTCTTATTATTTCGAAACAGATAGCGTTATACGACTTCTAGACTTTATTTAGTTCGAACGTTATTCCGTTCTTTTACACATAGACATTTTAAAAGGCATTGGGATCACAATGCTGGTCGCCCTTGTAGTGGTTCCTTATCCGCGTCCCTCTACTCCGTTGTAATCACAGTCGAGGTTTGCAACGTATACTTCGAAGATCGAATCTCCCTGGTATACGAAGATCAGAGCAACCCCAACGCTTATCCTGTTAGCTTCTACGAATCCGGGCCATCCGTCTGTGAACCAATAAATTCCGTCTGCGTCCACTTCGACTTTGACTTCATGCTCGTGGTTGGATCGAGACCACAGATGCACCAAGCGATGTGCATCCTCCTCTAGGAGGACGTACATCAGTGGGAGGCGTAGAGATTGAAGTTGTTCTTTTGTAACGATAACTCTGTAAAAGGCTTTTGGTGGATTTTCGAACTCCATTTCTTTGTTCTATGCATGATAATCTTTACAGGATTTCACGGGGTTCTTATATTCGATCAACGCGCCGCGTGTTTCAGCTCGTCATCCTGGGGTTCTTCTACGTGGTGTTCCTTAGGCCGCGTGTCTGATTTAAGCCTGAGCTTCGCCTGACCTTTGTTTTGTCTGTTGTTCCTGGAGGTTGAGTTGTTTCATTGAATTTACTTCTGCAGCTCTCGTGACTATACTGCCGCCTTGGTTGGCAAGCTCGCAGATCTTCAATTTTTAGAGGAATCTTATGCCAGATGGTAGTCATGCATGCTGCTCTTTTAGGCTCTTATAGGGGGTATCTTTACTTTTTTTCCTTTTTTACTACCTTGTAACTGCCTTCTTGGTTCTCCGATTGTGTTCATGGCCGCTCCTAGATCGGATAGGTGGGCCTTTTTTCAGTCTATTGACCGTCTTGATCAGACATCCCGCTTGGTAAGTTCTCTTTGGGAACATGCGCTTTAATATCATTTATTCTTTGCATTTGATCTTTTGTTCTCTTTTGTTTCCAGCTCTTGCCTATGCGTTTTGAGGGTGAATTTGCGGGTGATATCCCTGAGCAAATATTCCTTTCATCCCACCTCTTACGCGATTTTCCGGTCTGCGTTTACAAGGGTGATTACGGGATGTTTTGGCTTTGTCGCGGATGGAGAGATTTTATTGAATCTCATGGGCTTGTGGTTGGATCCTCTATGGTTTTTATTCACAAGGGGAATGCTCGTTTCGAAGTCCAAATCATGGGTTTGGAGGACGGGGACGAGATCGTAGGTTATTCTCCTTTCGAGCCTGCTAATATTTTAACTAACGGTTTCTATCCATGATTGGTTTTTCTCGTATCCTTTTGTAAGCCGAGGAGGTTATCTCCATTGGCACGTATTTTCTTTTGTTATGAATAAAAAATGGTTATGCCCAAGATTCTTCTTGGTCTTCGTGTGATTCAGACTTGTCTTTTCGATTCATGACTTTAGTTGGCCTATGTCCTGTGGTGGTTGTGTTCTTCTTTCGAGAATTCTGAAAGATTCTTTCGAGAATATATTCCATCTCCTTTTCTTTGCGAGGTTATATATGTGAGGGACAATGGCGTTTTCCCCTCTAGCGTTTTTTGATTTTTAAATGGAGGCATCAAATGCGAACCCCTGGGCTTTCTACTTGGCCTTGGATTTTGAAGATCAGCTGCTGGAACGTGTGAGTTGTCTTCTTCTTCTTCTTCTTTTTCTTTGAGAAGATTTACTTCTTTTCTCTACGCCTTATTTGTTTTGTTCTTTCCCAGTCGTTGCCTGCTTTCTTTGAAGATGAGACAGGCGTTACCAACCCAACCCAAGTCTTTTTATCTCTGGACTCAACTGTGGATTTTCCGATCCAAATAGTCAAAAAGGACTATGGGATTTTTTGGCTTGTCAATGGTTGGAGTGATTTCCTTGCGTCCCAAGGGCTAGGAATGGGAACTGTCATGGTACTTCGCCATCGTGGTGGTGTTCACTTCGATGTTCGTGTGCTTGACGAGGGATCCATTTGTGTGGAGAATGGTTGGGTCATGTCGCCTCCAAGGCCGGTCATCCTTCCGGATGTGTGAAATCTCTCTTGCAATTGTTGCGTCGCGCGTCTGCGTTTTCCTTATTCAATGTGTGTTATGGGATCAAGGAGAATGTTTGTTTTCCTTGTGACGTTTGTTTGCGGTCGTACTCCTCGGAGTTTTTAGACTTATGATCATGGCATTGAACTATGTTTGCAGTTATTTTGATTTTTGAGGAGTCGCGCATCCCGGTCGGAGGAGCGACACGGAAAAATTTCCGATATTTGTTGTTCTTACGCTTATTGATTCTCCCTTGAGTAATCATGGGTCCCAATAGAGAGATTGACGCGGAATAAGCTCCAGCATTATCGGTTTTTACGCTCGTTAGCTCGACCTTGAGAGATCAAGAGTCTCGATCAAGGGAGTGACGCGGAGTAAGCTCCAGCGTCATCAACCTTCTTGTTCGTTTGCTCGACCTTGAGAGATCAAGAGTCTCGATCAAGGGAGTGACGCGGAATGAGCTCCAGCGTCATCAACCTTCTTGTTCGTTTGCTCGACCTTGAGAGATCAAGAGTCTCGATCAAGGGAGTGACGCGGAATGAGCTCCAGCGTCATCGGTTTTCTCGTTTTATACACTCCAAATCCGACACGCGTCCGCCAAAAGAAGTTAGGCCCAACAAACATGGGTTCGCTCAAGGCCAGAAGCCCATCAGAAACCCACAAGGGCTCTTGAAAGCGTCAAGGCGCCAAAACCTAAAAAGTGAGCCTGCAAGTACTGATGTACCCGAGAACGGATAAAGCTGTTTTTCCTTTGCTGACTGATTTTCTTTCCCGAGAAAGGAAATTAATAAAGCTGTTTTTCCTTTGCTGACTGATTTTCCTTCTCGGGAAGGAAATTAATAAAGCTGGGAAATTAATAAAGCTGTTTTTCCTTCACTGACCATTTTTCCTTCCCGGGAAACTTGGGAAGAGACGTTTCGGAGAGGATACTCGAGTTTTGTGAATCAATAAAAAACTGAACAGGCGAGGGAACAGTGGCTCACAATTTTTCTATAAAACCGGGGACCAGATAACCCCTCAAGGTACACTCTTCATCAGGAAGCACATAAACCACAACAGTTCCGGAGAAAACATGGCATCAAGTGGAGGCCGCTCAAGGGATTTCATTCGATTGATCCAGGACGTTTCTTTTTTACAAAGAACGGTAACGCCCCTCTAAAAACTCCCTTACTAAACGTTCTCGTTTTTTACTTACGATTAATCATTTCATCCAATCAAACATCAGCCCCTGCCGGAGCGCTTCGAAGAGGAATATGGTCTTTACGGTGTCGAAAAAATCATCCTAACCAATGGACTGGGAAGGAGGAGAACGCGCATCTTAGTAGAAAGGGACGAAGCAGGGGTGCTCTGTCTCACGCAAGGATGGAGAGCATTCACCCGGTCCAGGAATGTTCGCGTGGGAGGGGGCGTCGTATTCAAGTATCTGGGCGATGCGCGCTTCAAGGCCACTTACGTGCCTTCAGGGGAAAACACTTCAGAAGATGAGGGTTATGGCGGCTCCCCCTGAGAAAGGAGTGTTCCATATTATGTGTTTAGATTATCAAGCAAAAGGAAACCTGTAATAAATAAGAGTGTTGAACGAAAAATATCAAAACGACCGAGTGTCGAGGTTTCCTAAATCTTCTCGTTTGTTAGCTCGACCTTGAGAGATCAAGAGTCTCGATCAAGGGAGTGGCGCGGAATGAGCTCCAGCTTCATCAATATTTTCGTTCGTTAGCTCGACCTTGAGAGATCAAGAGTCTCGATCAAGGGAGTGACGCGGAATGAGCTCCAGCGTCATCAATTTTTTCGTTCGTTGGCTCGACCTTGAGAGATCAAGAGTCTCGATCAAGGGAGTGACGCGGAGTGAGCTCCTGCGTCATCAATCTTCTCGTTCGTTAGCTCGACCGTCAGAGATCAAGAGTCTCGATCAAGGGAGTGACGCGGAGTGAGCTCCTGCGTCATCAATCTTCTCGACCGTTAGCTCGACCTTGAGAGATCAAGAGTCTCAATCAAGGGAGTGACGCGGAATGAGCTCCAGCGTCATCAATTTTTTCGTTCGTTAGCTCGACCTTGAGAGATCAAGAGTTTCGATCAAGGGAGAGACGCGGAATGAGCTCCAGCGTCATCAATTTTTTCGTTCGTTAGCTCGACCTTGAGAGATCAAGAGTCTCGATCAAGGGAGTGACGCGGAGTGAGCTCCTGCGTCATCAATCTTCTCGTCCGTTAGCTCGACCTTGAGAGATCAAGAGTCTCGATCAAGGGAGTGACGCGGAGTGAGCTCCAGCATCATCAATATTTTCGTTCGTTAGCTCGACCTTGAGAGATCAAGAGTCTCGATCAAGGGAGTGACGCGGAATGAGCTCCAGCGTCATCAATTTTTTCGTTCGTTAGCTCGACCTTGAGAGATCAAGAGTCTCGATCAAGGGAGTGACGCGGAGTGAGCTCTTGCGTCATCAATCTTCTCGTCCGTTAGCTCGACCTTGAGAGATCAAGAGTCTCGATCAAGGGAGTGACGCGGAATGAGCTCCAGCGTCATCAATTTTTTCGTTCGTTAGCTCGACCTTGAGAGATCAAGAGTTTCGATCAAGGGAGTGACGCGGAATGAGCTCCAGCGTCATCAATTTTTTCGTTCGTTAGCTCGACCTTGAGAGATCAAGAGTCTCGATCAAGGGAGTGACGCGGAGTGAGCTCCTGCATCATCAATCTTCTCGTCCGTTAGCTCGACCTTGAGTGATCAAGAGTCTCGATCAAGGGAGTGACGCAGAGTGAGCTCCTGCGTCATCAATCTTCTCGTTCGTTAGCTCGACCTTGAGAGATCAAGAGTCTCGATCAAGGGAGTGACGCGGAATGAGCTCCAGCGTCATCAATTTTTTCGTTCGTTAGCTCGACCTTGAGAGATCAAGAGTTTCGATCAAGGGAGTGACGCGGAATGAGCTCCAGCGTCATCAATTTTTTCGTTCGTTAGCTCGACCTTGAGAGATCAAGAGTCTCGATCAAGGGAGTGACGCGGAATGAGCTCCAGCGTCATCAATTTTTTCGTTCGTTAGCTCGACCTTGAGAGATCAAGAGTTTCGATCAAGGGAGTGACGCGGAATGAGCTCCAGCGTCATCAATTTTTTCGTTCGTTAGCTCGACCTTGAGAGATCAAGAGTCTCGATCAAGGGAGTGATGCGGAGTGAGCTCCTGCGTCATCAATTTTTTCGTTCGTTAGCTCGACCTTGAGAGATCAAGAGTCTCGATCAAGGGAGTGACGCGGAGTGAGCTCCTGCGTCATCAATCTTCTCGTCCGTTAGCTCGACCTTGAGAGATCAAGAGTCTCGATCAAGGGAGTGACGCGGAGTGAGCTCCTGCGTCATCAATCTTCTCGTTCGTTAGCTCGACCTTGAGAGATCAAGAGTCTCGATCAAGGGAGTGACGCGGAATGAGCTCCAGCGTCATCAATTTTTTCGTTCGTTAGCTCGACCTTGAGAGATCAAGAGTTTCGATCAAGGGAGTGACGCGGAATGAGCTCCAGCGTCATCAATTTTTTCGTTCGTTAGCTCGACCTTGAGAGATCAAGAGTCTCGATCAAGGGAGTGACGCGGAATGAGCTCCAGCGTCATCAATTTTTTCGTTCGTTAGCTCGACCTTGAGAGATCAAGAGTTTCGATCAAGGGAGTGACGCGGAATGAGCTCCAGCGTCATCAATTTTTTCGTTCGTTAGCTCGACCTTGAGAGATCAAGAGTCTCGATCAAGGGAGTGACGTGGAGTGAGCTCTTGCGTCATCAATCTTCTCGTCCGTTAGCTCGACCTTGAGAGATCAAGAGTCTCGATCAAGGGAGTGACACGGAGTGAGCTCCTGCGTCATCAATCTTCTCGTTCGTTAGCTCGACCTTGAGAGATCAAGAGTCTCGATCAAGGGAGTGATGCGGAATGAGCTCCAGCGTCATCAATTTTTTCGTTCGTTAGCTCGACCTTGAGAGATCAAGAGTTTCGATCAAGGGAGTGACGCGGAATGAGCTCCAGCGTCATCAATTTTTTCGTTCGTTAGCTCGACCTTGAGAGATCAAGAGTCTCGATCAAGGGAGTGACGCGGAGTGAGCTCCTGCGTCATCATTCTTCTCGTCCGTTAGCTCGACCTTGAGAGATCAAGAGTCTCGATCAAGGGACAGTGTTATTGGTTATTCTTAGTAATTCATAGAAAACGCCCGCTAACCGCTTATCCAACTATCTGCGGGGGCGATTATTAAACCAAAGGATAGTGTTCCAAGATTTATACAAAGTACTTCTTCAGACAATTGGCGTTCCAGGTCTTGTTTAGGATTTCTCCATTTTCATTCTTCAACTTGTAGGCGCCAGCTTGAATGACGTCGGCTACTACGTATGGGCCTTCCCAGTTGGCATCCAGCTTTCCTCCTGTCTGCATTAGTCGTAGAAATAGATCTCCCTTTTGGAATTGTCGCGGGCGAACCTTCTGGTTGTGGTACCTTGCAGCGCGTCTCATGTATTCTTCTGCTTTCAAGGCGGCCATCATTCTTCGTTCTTCCCTCAGATGCATTTCCACTTCAAGCGCTTCTTCGTTGGTCTGTGGTTTGAATCCGGAAACGCGGGCTGACGGAATCATCCGCTCAACTGGTATGACCCCATCAACACCATAAACCAGAGAAAAGGGCGTCTCTCCTGTCGGCGTCTTCGTGGATGTTCTGTGAGACCACAGCACTAAAGGAAGGAGTTCTGCCCATCTCCCTTTGGCCGTGTTTCCCAATTTCTTCCGTATGCCCTCCAGGATTTGCCGATTGGTGACCTCTGCTTGTCCGTTCGTTTGAGGGTGCGCTACAGATGAGAATTTGAGATTAATATTGAGATCTTTACAGAAACTTCGGATGGTTTCGCAGTCGAACTGGGGACCGTGGTCAGTGATGATTGATTCCGGAACTCCGAAGCGGCAGACCAGATTCTTCCATAAGAATTTTTTTACCTTTTCAGCCGTTATGAGTCCCATGGCTTCCGCCTCCACCCACTTGGTGAAGTAGTCCACAATCACGATCACGTATTTCAGCTGGCCAGGCGCGGTTGGAAATGGTCCCAAAATGTCCATTCCCCATAGGGAGAAAGGGCAGGCACCATGGATTTCTTTCATAGTTTCCGCGGGCTGATGGATAGCATTTCCATATTTTTGGCACGCGTCGCACTTTTTGATGAATTCCTGAGCATCTTGCTTCATCGTCGGCCAATAGTATCCCGTCCTCATGATTTTAACTGCTAGTGCTCTCCAACCTTGGTGGTGTGCACATACACCAGAGTGTAGCTCTTGTATAATCATCATTCCTTCCTCTGTAGCAACACATGTTAGGTCTGGCTGTGCGAAACCTTTTTTGTATAGTCGTCCATCGCGGACAGTGAATCTTGCTGCTCTCATCTTGATTTGTTTAGCCTCATGTTTTTCTGTGAGAAGAATTCCTTTTTCCAAGTATTCTGCCACGGGTGTTCTCCAGTCGTTTTCTCCATTTGTTTCAATGAAGAAAACTTCTTTCACTAGCCCACGGCTTTCCCTTTTCTCGAATATGAATTCCGCACCGACCTCGGATGGCATTGCCGCGCCGACCCTTGCCAGAGCGTCTGCCTGTTGATTTTCTTCCCTCGGGACGGTCGTTATTTTGAAATTCAAGAAGGCCTTTCGTAAGGCCAGGACTTTTCTCAGATAGTCCGGCATCAAACCCGTTTTGGCCTCATAGTCCCCTTCTATCTGTCTTGCCAAGACCTCAGAATCTGTATATGCAATCACACTCCTAGCTCCTCTTGACAGCTTTATTTCTAAACCTGCTATGAGAGCTTCATACTCAGCCTCGTTGTTCGTTGCTTGGAAGGCAAGCTTATAAGCGTAGTTTGCTACCTGTCCCTCAGGGGATACTAAAGCTATTCCAGCTCCACTACCTGCTTGATTGACTGCTCCATCAACTCTCAAAACCCAACTCCCTTCTTCAAATGATGCTTGTTCTTCAAAACTCATTTCACAGATGAAATCTGCCAGGGTTTGTGCCAGTGCTGCCTTCCGCGGTTTGTAGTCAATATCAAATTCCGACAATTCCACTGCCCATTTCGTCATCCGTCCTGAGAGGCATGGGGAGTGCAGGATTTGCCTTAAAGGAAGGTTGGTTAAGACCTGGACTGAGTGGTCTTGGAAGTAAGGCCGTAGTCTCCTTGCCGCGAATACTAAACACAGAATCATTTTCTCGATCGGTTCATACCTCGTTTCAGCATCTTGCAAGACTCTGCTTATGTAATAAATTGGATATTTCTCTTCGCGGGTGAGTACTGCACTGATGGTCGCACTTCTGACAGCCAAGTAGAGGTATAGGTCCTCAAGCCTTTCGGGTCGGTGTAAGGTTGGCAGCTTCGTCAGATAATCTTTCAACCCTTCGAATGCTTGTTGCAAGTCTGGTGTCCACTGGATCGGTCCTTTCTTCTTTAGCAGAGCGAAGAAGGGCAGAGATTTATCCGCGAGACAAGAGCAGAATCGGCTGAGATAGTTGACCGCGCCGTTGAGAGCTTGGACTTCTTTGATCGTTTTGGGCGGTCGCATCCCTTGAATCGCTGCAATCTTTTCAGGGTTCACATCTATCCCTCGCTGGCTAACCAAGAATCCCAAAAATTTTCCAGAATCAACACCGAAAACACACTTTTATGCGTTTAAGTTTAACCCTCCGCGTCTCAGAGAGTCGAAGGTTTCCTGCAGATCAGCGGCGTGATCTTCTGCTTTCAAGCTTTTTACCACGATATCATCTACATAGATCGATACGTTTCTTCCAGTCTGGGCTCGAAAGATCTTGTCAACGGTCCTCTGGAACGTGGCCCCTGCATTCCTTAACCCGAACGGCATAACCTTGTAACAGAAAATCCCCTGATTGGTAATAAAGGTTGTGGCTTTCTTATCGAGGGGATCCATACGGATCTGGTTATACCCTGAATATGCGTCCAAGAAACTGAGGACAGCGTTCCCGGAAGTTTCATCAACCAACTCATCAATTGAGGGAAGGGGGTAACTATCCTTGGGACACGATTTGTTGAGATTTGAAAAATCAATACACATGCGCCACTTCCCATTCGACTTTCTGACCAGAACCACATTGGACAGCCATTCGGAGTCCTCTACTTCCTCAATGAAACCGGCATCCAGTAACTTTTCCGTTTCTTCTTTCGCCGCGAGAGCTTTTTCAGGCGCCATCTTTCTCTTTTTCTGAGCAATTGGCCTAGCATCATGTCTTATTCTGAGGGTGTGCAGGGCGATGGACGGAGGGACCCCCAGTAGATCTTTCGGTGACCAGGCGAAAATGTCCCTCGACCTTGCAATTATGTCGAGGACTCGCTGTTTCTCTTCGGGCTCTAATGCTTGCCCCATATATATTCTCTCTTCCGGGTTGGAGAATGGGGAGTGGACTTGCCTCTCGTCAACGGTTGGAATTTCTCTTGCCGCGGGTCTTACCTCCAACTCTGCTTCAGTACTGGTACCCTCTTGATCGGTTTCTTCTACAAGCTCCTTCTGCGAGTTTTCTACCTTCTTTTCAGTTGTGCTCGCGGCGTATTCTTCAATCTGCATTACTTCTCTTTTCTTTCTGAGGGAGGTTAAGTAACAACTCCGGCTCTCTGGTTTTTGTCCACGGACTTCACCTACTTCTCCTCCTATCACGGGGAACTTGGCCAAAAAATGGTAGATAGAGACCACCATCTGAAACTTGTAGAGTGAGACTCTTCCTAGCAGGGCGTTGTATACTGTTGGGACCCGTACGACGGTGAAAACTATGTTTTCCATCCTTCATCTTGGAGCGGATCCGAGCACTACCGTCAGCTCTATGGTCCCTGCGACTGGTATTTCATCTCCGGAGAAAGCAACTAATGTCCCTGAGTATGGCTTGAGTGCCGTTGCCGAGACTCCGAGCTGTAGAAAGGCTTCCCATGCGAGTATATCAACCGATGATCCTGTGTCAATGAACACCCTTTTGACAGTCTTGGTTGCTATTTGAGCATGTATGACCAGCGGGTCGGAGTGAGGCATCCTTACATCTTCCGCGTCTCTTGCCGTGAATACCATCTCTGCGTGCGGCGTGTGGGCAATTCGTCTGCTCTCCGCGGAAGGTGGTTGCTTTCCTTCTCGCTCATAATTCCTCCTCTCCTGGTTACTAGCTCCTGAAAGAGAGGGTCCTCCAGCTAGGGTGTCGATGTATCCTTCGGTATCTGGAATACGCTCAACCGCGGACCTCAACCTTCCTTCCTGCTCACGGGGAGCCTGATTCACTGACCCTTGAGGGGGTGGGGGACCGTTATGGCGTCCTCTCCGCCATCGACGCCCTCGGCCCCTCCCTCGATACGGCTGTGGTGCCTCCTCACGCTCCCTGTATCGGTCAGGATCCCTGTTTTGATGACGAGGATACTCCTCGCCTTGCATGTGACGCTCTACCAGGTGTCGATCGTCCCTTCTATTCTGGTGGTGTTCTCGAGGACGGTTTTCCCGATCATGGTAGTCATCTCTCCGCGGTTGATGGCTTCTATTGCGGTCATCTCCTTCTCTCCGATCATTTCTTTGATGACGATGCTCTTCCCTCCTATCTGAATTGAAGTGGACTTCGTCATTTTGTCGGTGGTGTCCCGCCGATGGTTGTTTGGGGGGTTTCGCCGCCCCTTTATCCTTTCTGAATTTACCTGCCAGTTTACTGAAAAAGCCTTGATGCCCGCCATTTGCTCTTGAACTTGACGCGGCCGCTTCTTCTGCATCTATCTGCCGAGACACCAGATCCCTTAACTGATCATAGCTTCTGGGTTTCTTCCTGAACAGGTAAGTCTTGAAATCACCCTCCGCCAGATTGCCCATGAGGATGATAGTTGCAGATTCATGATTGAAATTCGGGATTTGGACGACTACACTGGTGAATCGGGCGAAGAAGTGACCCAGGGTTTCATCCCCTCCTTGCTTGATCGAGTTCAAGTCTAGCATGGTTTTCTTTCTTGACCGTGTGCTTCCAAAGTGAGATTGGAAGATCCGGTTCAAGTCAGAGAAACTGCTAACTAAACCCTTTGGTAAGTTGGTGAACCAGGTTAAGGCGATCTTGGTGAGGGTTGATGGGAAAGTCCGACATAGCATAGCATCATTGTATTCGTTGATCCCCATTGCAGTCATGAAATGACACATATGATCTTCTGGATCTGTGGTCCCATCATACTTCATGAGATTCACATCCCTCCATCGCTTGGGGACCGGTGCTCGGCAAATATCTTGAGTGAAAACAGAGGGAAGAGCGTCAGGGACGTCAACTTTCATTTGCGTTGAGCCAGACTTGGTGGAAGTCGACACGTCAGTTGAATGCTCTCCTCGTCGATGTTTGTTGGGTCGCATATTGACCCCTTGCGCGCCCTGATGCAGGGGATCGAATCCATATCCTGACGCTCCGGGTGCAGGGTTCCCATACTGATTCGGATTGATTGTTTCTGCCGCGTCTGGATGTCCATACATGTCATATTGCTGGTTGTGAGCCCCGGGCTGGCTTTGGTATATGTTCTCATAATCATGGTAATGCTGCGGCTCGTTTACTAGCTGGTGCTGGTGTTGGGGCCCTGATGCCGGTTGATAATAACATTGCGGCGCGGGGATCGGCTGATAATAGGGTTGAGGCTCGGGAGCTTGTGGGAAGTAATAATGCGGCTCTTGCTGCACCGCATGTGGCACATACACAGGCGGTATGTATTCGGGCACATATGTCGGGAAATAAGGGGGCACGAATGGAGATGCCCACATGCTCTGTTGTTCCCCTGATTGCAGTACAGATGGATTGTACGTACTAGTGGCCTCTTGCTCTGGCATCGTGCTTTGGCTCATTTCATCCGAGTCTTCGTTGTTATACATGTTTCCTGTCCGACATGAACCACTTACAGTTTTGTTAGTAAAAGTGTTTGGCAGGGAGTTTGCTATCTTATGCTTTTAGCTAATCATTTTCCTACTCCCCCCCTTCGCAGGGGTTTTTCCAGAGGCCTACGCGTCTCTTGTAGATTAGAAGGCTGTCTAGTCGGGACCGCGAATAGGCGACGTTTTAAACTTAAAGCATATGTAGATTGTTTTAATAGAAACCTAAAATTGAACCCCTCAGGGTGAGTGGGTTCCCACAGACGGCGCCAGTGATGAAGCCCCCTCAAGAAAATTATACAAGGGACCCACTTTCGATGGGCCCCTGGGGATTTGGACACGAGTAAATATTTTTATATTACACGGGCTTACCTGACACGCGAATCAATTCATTCGCTATTTAACCTGGGTCGCGCTTCACTCGAATTCATAGAATTTAATCATAATCACGCATGTTTTCATGGGAGTTCATCCGTTTATTTCATATCGTGAGGGTTCATACCTGTCCGCGGAGATTAAACAGAGACGTATGGTTCGTCGCAGATATGTAGGCTTCTCCCCTTTCTTTCTCTCTATACTTCTCAATTTTACGCGGTCACCTCACGGATTCCGCGATTATCCTCTAATTTGTTCCTCTCTTTTCTCTTTCTTTTTTGTCCTCTTTTTCCGAAAAACCCCTCTTTCTCTCCTGTTCACTTCCCTATTTATATGGCTCGGCCAGGGTCCCTTTCTTTGACACGTGTCGTCATTGGGCTGACACGTGTGATTGTCGTGGGTGGTGGGCATGATGGACATGTGTCATCATTTTATGTCCACGTCCCCCTTATATCCCAGTTCTCCTTGGAGACCGTTCCTAATATGTCCGCGTCCAATTCTTTGTTATTTCCGCATGGTTTCATCAGAGGGGAAGACTGATGTTGGAGTGGAAGGTTAGTTTAGTATTTGTTTTTTTATACGAGGCAAGGATTCGGGGGAAAGCTAAGAATGACTAGCCTCCCGCCCGATAGCGTACCCACGCACAAGCTCAAAGGTTAGTTTAGTATTTGTGTTTAAACATGTTATGTGATGTTGTTATTGATTTTGAAAAAAAAAATCTAGTTTTGTGGTTTATTGTTGTATTTCATTATATATCCTTATATCTGTCAAGTTTGTAAAACACTATATAGTCTATATGCTAATATTTCCATCCTTTTGTCAGCTATCTGTCATGATTTATCAGCTTATCTTCTATCATTTGTCAGCTACCTATCATGAGTTGTCAACTATCTGTTATACTCGATTGATTGTGTATGTTAAATATATATGCTGACAAAGGATTTTATTCAGAAAATATGTAATTTTATTAGAATATATGTGCTGATAATATGATGACAAACAAATTTATATATGTTGATATTGTCATCCTTTGTCAGCTTATGTTCCATTGTGTTGCCAACTATCTATTATACTCTGTTCATCGTGTCACTGTTTCATCATTTGTCAGCTATATATCTATTAAATATATATATGCTAACAAAGGATTTTAAGCAAAAAATATGTGTTGATGTTATGATGACAAACGAATACAATCGAAATTGCGAAGCGAATTTAGGAGGCGAAATTGGGAGGTGGACATTCGCGAGCGAAGTTGGGAGCTAGATTGCTTAGCGAGATAGGTTCTTTGAGCCACACGGGGAAGAGGTTAGGGGTGATCGATGGACATTTAGCTAATAAATCTTGGATGATGGATATTTAATTAATCAGGTCTTATTATATGGCCAGATATTTTTTTATCCTTTTTAAAAATTTAAAAAATCATTTAATATTGGAAAATACTGCAGATTTATAGAAACTTCTTTATATATTTATTTTTAGTACTTCCACATATTAAAGAATTAGATGAAAAATCTGTTAGACCAAAAAAATATTTTTTTTGGTACTTTCGCTTTTTAAAGAGAGAGATGACGCTCTTTTGGCCGACGACGCCGAGGATATTATGGAGGAATAGGGGACAGTCCAAGGAACGCCTTCGATGATCTCGATCAAGGAGTCCGGGTTGGGAGGCGACGGGACTCCAGCCGAGGATGATGACCCGGGGGCCGCTCCGACGATGGCCCAAATACGAGCCCCTACGTTCAAGTACTGGTGCACTAAGGGCACGAGGGATCCGAGCTGGGAGGAAAGCAGTTGCTCGACCAAGTGCAGCTTCTGCAGGACGGTCTACAAGCATCCGAAGGGAGGCGGATATGGGAACTACGGTCGCCATATCCGGACGAAGCATCCCGAAAAGCTCGACCTCGCTAAAGGACAGACTCAACTAACCGGGTACGTATCTTCTTCATCTCAACCCCCTGGTAGGGCTGTGCATAACCGGGTATCCGACACGACACGACACGACACGACAAAAATACGAAACCGATAAGGGGAAAAGTGCCGATCCGAATACGACACGATAAGTACCGGGTATCCGACACGATAACACGACACGGTTTCGTGTCGGATACCCGTATAACACGACACGACACGATTTGTACAAAAACCTCCTCTTTTTTTTCCCTAATGTTGTCGTACAGGGGTTTTGTGTTGCTATAATTAAAGCTTTAAATTACTGTAGGAAAAAAAAATGAAAACGAATGGCTAAGGCTGGGAAAAAAATGTAAAAGGGAATGGAATATCTGGGATTCGAACTCGAGTCCTCATGGTTCACATGACACGGAATTAGACACACTCTACCAACTGGGCAACCAGCACTTTGTTATTCTTTAGAACAATTGTAATATTTCTATTATCACCAGATATTAATATTTAAAAAAAATTATCGTGTCGTGTCGGATACCCGATAAGGGGAAAATGCCGATCCGAACACGACACGGTTATTGTCGTGTTTTACCGTTTCGTGTCATAATCGTGTCGTATCAATATCGTTTCGTGTTTTTTCGTATCATTTTGTTACGGTTTCGTGTCGTGTCAACCGTGTCGTATATTTCTGCACAGCCCTACCCCTGGTTTATGGTCTTATGATTATCGTAGTTGTAGCGATAACTTTGCAAAAATGTTAGTTGCCGAAGGTTTAGCTTATAGTTTTTCACAACGTTTATGTTTTAACGAATTTATGACACACAATGTTCAACCTTCATGGCAATGTATTAGTCGAAACATGGTTAAGAGGAAAGTAATTAGACGGTATAACACCCGTAAAAATGAATTAATAGAATATTTTCAAAAAAACACGATTTACATGTATCGATTTGTAGTGACATTTGGACCGACCATTGGCAGCATCACTCATATATGGGTGTTACTTGTCATTGGGTTGATCAAAAGTTTAAATTGCACAAACGTGTTTTGGAATTTCGAGTTTTCGACGACGCTCACACAACACATAACATAGCACGTCTTCTTTTAAACGTTTTACAAGAATATAGATTGACTCAAAAAAAAATTAGTATCGGTTTTGACAACGCTTCTGCCAACACCGCATCTATTCCGGAATTAATCCAATATTGTCAGCCCGGGATAGGCGGTAAATTTTTTCATATCCGTTGCGCCCCTCATATTTTAAACTTATGTGTCCAAGATGGTTTAACATTTTTACATTATGTTGTTGAATCAATTTGCTTTGTTTTGCGAGCACTTTGGCGAAACAAACATCTTCGTCAGCTATGAAGCGCCTATTGCCGCTCTCACCAAACTCGCCCAAAGCTGTTCCCCAAGGACCTTTGCACTCGGTGGAACTCTACTTACAAAATGATTTATGATTTCATAGCTTATAAGGATCTTCTTTCCAGTTTTGCAACACAAAACGTCGAAGGCTCAAACATTATTGCGGATGTATGGACCCAGGCTCGAGATGTTGTTGAGGTTTTCAAAGTTTTTTACGACACAATTCGGACTTTTAGCCACGCTTACATGCCTACATCAAACCTTTTATGTTTTGTTGCCATGAACGTAGCCCTTGCCCTTTAAGACGGGATTAATGTGCCTTTCATTTCCTTGGTTGTTTTATAGATGCGGCAAAAATGGTTGCTATATTACAAAGTTATACCAGACATTTTCCTCGTAGCCTGTTGTTTCGACCCTATGTATAAATTAAACGGGGTTCAAAAGTTTTTAGAAAACTATTTTTCAACTTTAGAAATTGAGGATGATCCCAATTGCAATGTTCCAATTATAGTTGCTAGAGCTAGAGGTTTATTAGAAGAATTATATACTCATTATTCTACATGTGATAGAGCTTCATCCGCTCGTCCTCTCGTGCCTTTCAGTTCGAGCGGGTCACGGACTAGTATTACCGCTAGAACTAAGGCACTTGCCAGAGATATCTTTAGGACAAAGAGGTCGAGATCTTCGTCGAGCCCCCACTCGGAGCTCGATGAATATTTGTCTACTAACTTTGATTTCCACAGTGATGAGGAAGAAGATTTCGATGTCCTATAATGGTGGAGCCGTCCCGAAAGACAAAGATTTTCGACATTACAGGTGATCGCCCGACAAATACTTGGGGCTCCTTACTCCACCGTCGCCGTCGAGCAGCTTTTCAGTCGCGGAGGCCAGATTTTGACGGAGAAGAGATCAAGATTGCTTCCTGAGAACGTCGAAGACCAAGTTTGCCTAGCAGATTGGAAGAGGGCAGATATGCGGATTCAGAAGAACATCTTATCTACTAAATCCAAGGACGACGACAGAGTGGATACAAAGTTCGTTGGGAGCTCCATCGACAGCGTGGTCACTGATGGAGACGGATCAGCTGGAGGCTCAAACGATCAAGCAGAATATGTAAGCGGGGTTCAGACTTTCACAGGTAAAAGAACTACGCGGGCTTTAATTCCTCAACCCCGGGAGGATACGCAGGCAATCGGGAAACCGATTCAAGCCCTTCTTCCTTTTTTTTTCCCTGACTCAAACATAAATAATACGTAAACGCCGTAAACGGTAAATACAAAAAGGTATTTTCAAAACGTCAAAACATCGCAAATGCTCAATTCTACAAAGGTGAAAACCCGTTCAACCCGAGTTCTAACTGTCGGCGACCCGCCAAGTACCCGTCGGGTTGACGGGTCGACCCTGTGACCCGTCGGGTGACCCGAACCCGTGAACCCGTGGGATTCCCGGGTTTGGGTTCGGGTCACCCCTTCCCGATTCTTAACCTAATGGGTCGAACCCATCGACCCACCGGGTCGGACCCGTGGTAATGCCTACCAGGTGCTTCCTATTAATTAAATTCATTATTTTATGTTTAATTTTGATACATTATTGTTATCAGTTACCAAACTATTTGAACATATATATAGAAAATCCAACCTGTAATTACTAATAACCTGAGTAATTTGACCTAAAGCTTGAACAAATCCGGCCCTATTTGACCCAAAATCCAAATAAAAGTCGACTCGTTGATCAACCTAGAATCTGAAGAAAATAAAATTCAGTTAACTCAGTCCGAATCTGGACGTCACTTGATGTAAATAAACCCGACTCAAACCTGGCCTGACTCGTCTAGTACGTTGCCCACTCCATTGAGGGATCTACTGATCTCCACCTTGACCAATTGTATCATATTCTGCAATTTATCCAAGTCTAACATTGTCTTACTTAAGACTAATTTTGAAACCATTCATTAAAAAACAAATGCAGTGTATTCTTTTTTTCTCATCACCCTTAATATATGCTTTCCTTTTTAGACAGTACCGAATCCAAAGATCAATGTAGAAGGGCACATAAGTTGCAAATTAAAATGGAAGGATACAAATAAATAAAAAGCTTTTAATTTGCCTCCCATATGAGTGGGGCGAATGTGAGATGGTTGGCAGAATGGCAGGTCATGCATGCAACTAAACCAAAAAGGGCATATCTCGATCACTATTATTTCTCCTTTCTACCTCTCAAAGTTGCTTTAATTTTGAACATCACCTTTGTCTATCACTCTAATTATAGGCTCTATCTTTGAGAAGCATTTGTCCATATTTGCATCTCATAATGGACATATCCAATATTATTAATTAGTAGCAAGTAGCAACTAGGGTTCTCAAAAAAAAAAAAAAAACTTAATAGTTGATTCATGACAACCTTCAATAATTAGGAACCTTCATGTCTTTCCATATCTTGAAACATCATCTTCAAGTTGGATCCAATATTTTTTCAATTAACAAATTCTCTACCAACAGAAATGTTTATATCAACTTCAAGTCTTCAACATAAGCCAAAGTCAAGCTAACCATACAAGTTTATGTTGCCATTTTTTTTAAAATGAACTTCAAAAGTGTGCATTCCTTGTTTTCTTCTTCTTGTTTTTTTTAAATGAAATATAAGCTATCAATCTCCATAAACATCAAATCATCAAACACAAATAATGATCGTGTACATCAAACAACAGCAAATGTAAATCATCTTCTATTAATGCCGTTTAAATATATATATATATATATATATATATATATATCGTTTAATTTTTTAATACATTTAAAAAAACTAAAAACTATATAAATTTTTTTTTATAATCTCAAACTTATTACTAATAAATATAAAATTATAGAAAATATTAATAAAAAGTTAATAATTTTTATAATTTTTAGCTTTTTAAAAAATGTGCTAAAAACCAAATACTTTGTAACATCTATTGTTAAACTGAATTAGTACTGACAAAGAAAGTCGATAAATGGAGTAATCATCTGCCTTCGTTCGGCAAAACATATCATTTATTATTCACGCACGCTTCTTTAGAATGATAAAAACTATCGGAGTATATAAAATATCCATCTTTTTATGAATTTTTTTTTAACAAGTTCGTACGTATTAATAATAACTATGAAATTGTAAAAAAAAATTATAAAAAAAACTAGATATTATCTCCTAAAAAAGTGTGCTTAAATAGTAAAATGACATATTTTGCCGAACAGAAAGAATATTAATTTTAATGATTTTTGCCACTTTTTTGTTCCTAATATTAATTTTTAATGATGAAATAATGAGATGCATGAACCTGCTCTCGATTGTATCAAAGTTTCAATCAATTATAGGAGATAGGACCAAGACCAGGTGACACTAAATAAATTAAACTGCATTTTTAACCTATATTCTAACGGTATATATATAGAGTAAAAAATTTAATTGAGAATGATTCTCTATTGGCCTTAAGAAAGATATTAAGAAAAAAAATAATTTAGGAGATTTTTTTAATTAAGTCTCTTGATTATCCTATATACTCCCTCTGATTCAAAATAAGTGTCATTTTAGACTTTTAAATTTGATCCAAAATAAGGGTCATTTTATGTTTTCTATGCAATTTAATAGATTGATTAATAAAAATTGTTATTGAAAATTGTATTGGTTGACTAATTTTTCTTGCATACTCTCCACTTATTGGTTGAAAAAGTTGGTAAGTATTTAATAAATGATAAGATTTAAAAAAAATGTAAAAATCAATGAACATTAATACTATACTTAAAAATTACGTCAATAGCTAAAACGACACTTATTTTGGATCGGAGGGAATATATCTTTTAGAAAAATCTTAAATTAAAACTCAAAAAGAACAAGAAAATATATCTTAGCATAAAATCTATTCACAACACTCATTTTGTCTATTGACAAGATTAATTGTAAACAATTAAACTCAGGTCCTTTTCATTTTTTTACAAACTGATTACATTTTTGTCCGAGGAAAAAAAAAACTCTTTATAACGTGTTTTAGCCGATGCAATTGTGCAATATGTGCTCCTTCCACAACCCTCTTGCAACATCTAGCTCTTCAAACCCCCATTATCATAAGCTCCTTCAACAATTGACTCTCTTCGAATCTTGGTGATTTGGCTGCATTTTTTTTTTGTTGGAATTTACACCGATCTATCAATACAAAAGTATATTATCACATATAATCTCAAAATCTCGTTGATTTCGGGTATAATCGACCTCAATATTGGATTTTTTTTCATTTTTGGCGAATATGAAAAAAAATCTAAAACCTCGTTAGAATTTTGGTTGTTTTGAGTGGATTTTGATGTGTTTTGTTGTTATTCTTGTGATATGAGTGTTGTATTTGCAATGATAGGTGTGAATGTGGCTTGCAAATGTGTGATGTGGGCGAAGTTGAAGTTGATTGCAGTCGGAAAAGAGGGTCGCATGCCTGGATCAAGCAGATAGCATAAAATCAGTCAAGTTCGCCGAGGCTATGACATATGACATATACTCGGTTAAATTAGCCGAGGCTTTGACATGCATATACTCGATGAAGTTCACCAAGACTATGATATAAAATCGGTAAAGTTCATCGAGGTTATAACATCAACGTCGAAAATACAAAAGAATTATCGAAACCCCCTAACTCAAAGGAAAAAAATAAAAATCAATCTCAAATACTGTTTTTCATCACAATTCAACGAGATTGACGATATTTTCGGGAGTTTGAAATTTCGGTGTTTTTCGTTCTTTTTGAGCTAGAATCGTAATTATTTTTTTTAAATGAAAAGGAATACATTATAATATGTTTTCATTTATCTTGCCAATAGACGAAAGTCGTACATACTAATAGAAGTTATAGTCAAACCACTAAAGATTCACTGCCAAGAAAATATGGCACAAATAGTTTGAGGTTAACGTGCACTACACAGGAAAATCACATTATTGCACTGAATTGAAATATATATTAAATTAAAAAAAAGTGACCATTAGCCAAGAAATGCCCTTTTTTCAGGTAAACTAGCTATCAAAATGATAAATATATGAAAAAGTGACCATTAGCCATCAAGATAAAATTAAATAATAAGTGTTTAGGATAAATCGAACAACAAATTCATAACGTTTCGGATATGATTCTAAACTTTGTGCTAAGAGGTCTTTTGGAATAACTTGAATCTATCTAATAGAGTTTATCTTTAGGGATATATTTATTATAGGAAATTTATCTATAATAAGATATAGATAAAGATATATTTATGTAGATTTAGATTTATCCCTTTAGGCCTTATTGATATACTTATCCTAATAGGATTAGAATTAGGTAAGGCTATATAATCTCCTACAGGCCTACCCTAGAGGCATCCAACCTTGTAACCCTAATCTGTTTTGCTTCCTCTAATAAGAAAACTGGTTCTCTGCCCGTGGATGTAGGCAACACACCGTTGCTGAACCACGTAAATCTCTGTGTTATTCTTCGCTAATTTCATTCTCGTTATAACAAGCCAGTTCCGAAGAGCAAGTTCCAACATTGTTTGGATTTGCATAACATCACTAGCTGTTGAGTTGCTCTGCGGAGCAATCTGGGTCCTCCTACGAGGACAAATCTGAGGCAGAAGAACGTCTGGCACTTGTCATGGTGCATCTGTTTCTGAGAGGAGATTCTGGTACATCCGGCATTGAAGCGCATCTGGTACATCTGGCATGGCATTGCATCTAGTACGTCTGGCGCTACAATGCGGTTGGTACACCTGAGAGGATTCAAGTCAAGGTGGAGATTTGTTGGAATAACTTGAATCTATCTAATAGAGTTTATCTTTAGGGATATATTTATTATAGGTAGATTTATCTATAATAAGATATAGATAAAGATATATTTATGTAGATTTAGATTTATCCCTTTAGGCCTTATTGATATACTTATCCTAATAGTATTAGAATTAGGTAAGGCTATATAATCTCCTACAGGCCTACCCTGTAGGCATCCAACTTTGTAACCCTAATCTGTTTTGCTTCCTCTAATAAGAAAACTGGTTCTCTGCCCGTGGATGTAGGCAACGCACCGTTGCTGAACCACGTAAATCTCTGTGTTGTTCTTTGCTAATTTCATTCTCGTTGTAACAAGGTCTCTTAAGCCTATAATATCTGCGTATGTACGTAGTTGATACGGAGTATTATTTAAGCTCCATTAAAGAATTAATTAATTTGTCATAAAATCTGATGAAATTGATTTCTATATTGAATTAATTATATGAAATCGATAAACTAGAAACATATTGTTTCTCCTAGAAACCATTGTGAAAGCAAGCCCAACAACTTTGGTAAAATAGAAAAAAATGGGAGATTTTGAGAAAAAAACCATTTTTTCTCTTCAACGGCTTCTCTAAACTAATATCTAAAATAGAAAATAGATGGAGAGATGGAAAAAATATCTAAATTTGTAGGAAGAGAAGTTGATCTCTATAATTTAATGCTCACTTATCCTATATAGAATTTAATGACAAAACCCCACATTTTCACCCATAATATAGAAAAAAATATAAGTTCACACTTATTAGTAATAAAAATATAATTATTTTTAAAAATCAATTAAAAAAATTGATATGATTTGATATAATATATAAATTAATTTTGTTAAATCAATATAGATAGATAAACAAAACATCATAATTCTATGTCAACTTTTATAAATAAAATAACATCATTAATTTCATCCAATTTAATGCTATAAACACATTAAAAAAATTAGTCTATACAATTTTAACTTCAAATTTATCACTAGAATTTGTTTTTAAAAAAATATCATGTGATAATAATAATAATAATAATAATAATAATAATAATAATAATAATAATAATAATAATAATAATAATAATAATAATAATAATAATAATAATAATATGTTGTGCAAGAGCATGGGTAACATATACTAGTTCACCAACAAATGTGAGGCTAAATGTTAGAATTAAGTTTAAATAAAGTTTAAAAAAATGTAGAATTAAATATCTTTAATAAATGCATTTTTTATTATAGTCTTTAATGAATGTAAAAATCGATAAAATATAAAAGTTGTTGGAGTTGGAGTCAATTTTTTTTAGAGACTGATATTTTAATCTCTATTTTAGAGATTTTTTTACCAAAGTTGTTGGGCTTACTCTGAGAATCAGATTTCACACATTTATTAATCAATATCAATTGTCGACAAAGTGCAATCTTTTCCCGCACAATTCAAGCTCTCAATGTCCGCTGATGCTAGATAGGATTGTTGACAAAGTTTCATATATAGCAGACTTATTGTCCATTGGTGCACGATAAAGCGGAGCATGAACCTCGATCAATAAGTAGATTTTGAATCCCATATATATATATAGCACTCGATCTCTATCCGCAACGACGACGTTTTTAGCAAACACTTTTGTATTCGGCTGCACTGATCACTGGTCGAGGGCTGCCATTTGACATTTTGACATACCATATATATATATAGTACGTACAAGAGTATATTATATATTAGGGTAAATTGCAACTAATATCCCAACCTTTAGGGATAGTTGCTTTTAATACCCTAACCTTGTAAAATTTCACAAAATATACTAACATATATCATTAGTTGCACTTAACACCCTGGATGAGATTCTTAAATTATAAAAATTACCCACATCATACAAAAATTATAAAAAATCACCCATATTTATAAAATGTTTTCAATAAACTCCTAATAAATTTTAAAATTTGAAATTAAAAAAATCTGTTACAATTTAAGCCCACCCAACCCACCATCCAAAAATAATTATAACAGGTATATAAAATATACTCCTTTAAAAATATAATATAATTATTTTAGCATTTACTCATTTAATATTTTAATATAAGTACTCAAAATAATTAATTATTTATCTTAAACATAACACTTTTACAAAAATAAAATAATGTAGATTTTAATAAATAAATGGTATGAGATATGATAACCATTTGTAATAAATAGTTACATAATAACGATATATTAAAAATAATATGGTAAAATTATTATTTTTTACCACATTATTTGGAATATATCTTTATTATATAATTATTTATTGCAAATGGTTATCATATCTTTTACCATTTATTGTTTTAAATCTACTTTATTATATTTTTGTAAAACTATTATGTTAAACATTTCTTATAGAATCATTTTATTAATACCATGAAATTTATGTGTGATACATTATAAGATGTTATGTATTAGTTTTAGTATATATAACATAATATTAACCAAAAAGAAAGTATATATCGTATCAAATAATATACATGGAATATATAGATGCACAAATCGGCATGTATCGAGACAGACTTATATAAATTTTGATTTTAATTATAATATATGTTTTTTGATAAATAATTAATTATTTTGATTGATTATATTAAAATTTTAAATGAGTAGATGCTAAAGTAATTATATTATATTTTAAAGGAGTATATTATATATATATATATATATATTATAATTATTTTTTGATGGTGGGTCAGGTGGGGTCAAATTGTAAGAGATTTATTTAATTCTCATTTTTTAAAAATGTATTAGGGATTCATTGAAAATATTTTATGAATATGGGTGATTTTTTGTAATTTTTGTTTGATGTGGGTAATTTTTTAATTTAAGAAACTCATTTAGGGTGTTAATTGCAACTAATGGTATAGATTAGGATATTTTGTGAAATTTTACAAGATTAGGGTATTGAAAGCAACTATCCCTAAAGGTTGGGATATTAGTTGCAATTTATCCTATATATTATTGAAGAAAATGCACAATACCCAAAAATAACACAATATATATACACACAACATATATATATATATATATATATATATATATATATATATATATATATATATTATATACCTTGCTTAATTATTAGGTACGAAAATGAAATAAACACAATACATGTGTTTTATGATATATGAACATAATCTTTGATTGTTAAGAAGAAAAGAAAAAAATTTTGTACCTACAAAACAAAAGTACATGATCCTATATTAGCTAGCATCCCGCGTTTTCTAGTCAATGTTTTCCTATTTATATTGTAGGTTTTTAAGATGCCATTGCCATTCATCCAATTTTACTGCTTAAACTTAAACTGCAAAACCAACCGTTAGAGAAAAGATACATTCAACACCCCCCACCCCCAATAAAAAAAAAAATTATACTAATAATGTACCATATCATGTTACTCTTAGATATATGATTAAGGCTGGGATAAAAAAAAAATTCCCCACATAAAATGCTTACTCACAAATTTTAAAGTTTGATGATCCATTTTAAAAAATTCGAACTCAGATATAGTATTCCAGTCGAGAAAATTCTAAAACGTGGGTCTGGTATAAGTTTAAAGTTTTGAAAGGGGTTTTGAGGGTTTGGAAAAAAAAAATTTTTGGTTAATGCATGCGGTGCATTTTGTACCTTAAATCTACCTTTCCTTGAATCCAAATTAACTTCTTTTTTTACCACCCCCACCCTAAAAGACAAAACCAAAAAAAAAAAATTAAATTTTTTTTAAAATTAAAAAGTCATCTCAAACATAATTGTTGTAGGGAAATGAACTCATCGACCTCTCTACACATTCATCCCCTTCTCTATACAACATTAATTATTATTATCTCCTTCACCCATCAAACCTATATGGAAAGAGACCTTGGAGACTTCTTCACCCACCACCACCACCACCACCTCCACCCCGCCACGACGTCACCGGAGGCCCCCCTGATGTCTTCCCCTGGCACCGGCGCAGCCCACCACCACCAACCAACGGCGCCTCCGCTAAGCCGCTACGAGTCGCAAAAGCGACGCGACTGGAACACCTTCGGGCAGTACCTGAGGAACCAGCGGCCCCCGGTGTCTCTCCCCGAGTGCACGTGCAGTCACGTGCTCGAGTTCCTGCACTACCTCGACCAGTTCGGGAAGACCAAGGTTCACCTCCAAGGGTGCATGTTCTACGGGCAGCCTGAACCTCCTGCCCCCTGCCCCTGCCCTCTCCGCCAGGCCTGGGGCAGCCTGGATGCCCTCATAGGCCGCCTCAGAGCGGCCTATGAGGAGCACGGTGGGCCCCCCGAGACCAACCCCTTTGCCGGGAGCAGCATTAGGGTTTTTCTAAGAGAGGTTAGGGATTGTCAAGCTAAGGCTCGAGGGATCCCCTACAAGAAGAAGAAGAAATCGCCTAATCAATCCGGGTCTACTTCGAGTTCGAGCTCCAACTCCAACTCTTCGAATCATCTCTCCTTATCTTAAATTCGAGGTAAGTATCAAATTAGAGATAGTCTCCATTATCGTATGGATGTATGTTTGTATATATATGTTCTAAAAACACGAATTTAAGATGTTAAAATTATTACCTTAAAGAGGAGATCGGATATCCATCTTTAAGTCGGAAATGAATCGGGTAATCTTATGATCGAGATAATTGAAACCCTAGATCTATTGCGAAAGTTGCGGAAACCCTAGAAAAGTTTGGCACATTTCAAATTAAACACTGAATAAGTGGAATTAATTATATAAGCTCTTGTCTAGATAATCTATCCTCTACCTGCTACTCATTCTGAGATATTTTTTTCCCCATTTGTCTATATAAAATGAAATTGCAGCCACAGGTACATTCCTAATTCCCATATATATATATTTATTTATATTTATACACACATGTACAATATACTTATTATATTATTAAGACATAATATATATTTATTATAACTTTTTAATCTAAATTTTAATTTTTAAATTTGTACCTTTACATATTTTCCTTGAATTTTCCTGTACTTTCACATAAATATGAATAGTAATTTACTATATAGCCTTTAAATCTATATATGGACTCTAATATTTTAGCAAACCTGTGTATATTGAGTGCCGCCTATTTATAATAAGTAGGGTTTAAATTTAATAGTTAAAAAGTTAAAACTCAACATGGGATACTTTATTTAGTGAAATTTATGTATGGTGTAATGAAAATGTAGATCAGAGAAAAGAACAAAAATAGTTTTTGTTTGATTTTTACTGTAACATCAACAATTATTAAGAATTCAAAATTAATTAATTAAATAATGTAAAAGTGAAAGCAATTGGATTTTTTAATAGGTTTTTTTTATAAAACATTTCTTTTATAGATTTTGTGTCCCACAAATATGGCCACTTGAGATTGCAAGGTTAAAATGCATCAATCAATGGAACATTTAAGGTTTTATTGAGTCTCCTGAAACTAATTTAATAATGAACACAACATTTAATTATCTGATTTCATAATAATAGATGTTGTTGTTGTTTTTTTTTCTGTGCTGGAAAGTCATGCCTTTTTATTTTTTTATACAATGAAATGGTCATGTCGTTGCACTCAGCATTAAGTTTTCAGCTCCAGTTTATGAAAACAGTAACTTATAGAGATGGACCAAGTTGATCCATGATCAGGTGTGATTCAGATTTCATTAGATCTAGCAAGAACTGTCAAAATCCGATCGAGCAAGTTTAGGTTTTAGGCGCGCACAAGGATTAGGGATGTTCGTCGCCTGAGAGGTCAGTCGATGAAAAACCCCTCTCAGGCGACGAACTGGGTCCGTTGCCTGAGTTGTTAACTGGCATAGTGACTTGAATAACCAACTAGATTGATGAGAAGGTATTATATATATATATATATATATATATATATATATATATATATATATATATATATATATATATATATATATACACACACACATTAGGTCAAGGAATTGTAGTTAGATAGTATGATTTATCTAGCTAGGGTTGAGGTTGTACTATATAAAATCAAATATAAATTATGAAAGAGGTAATTCAACCTCAACCTAGCTAATAAACATGGAAAACATTAATTTCCGTTAATAAATTAAGCAAATAAAACCAAAAGTACTATATATATGTGTGTGTACAGAATTACTAGTAATCGAAAACGAAAACCTGCCTTCTATTGCTCGGTCTCGACAAAGATCAATGGCCTGGACAAGATCTCTGCATGATGATTCTTCACATATACTACTGCTGCAAAATGTTTTTGTTCACTAGCTAAACGAAGTCACTTCTTGTAACAGGAACATATCAGTCAAAGATACCAAAACAAAGATGGGGAAACTGAGAGGGTGAACTCAAATTAATTACTTGATATATATATATATATATATATATATATATATATATATATATATATATATATATATATTGCATCTATGTGGTAAGTTTCTGTAATGTATATTTTCCATTGCTGTATAACTGTCCAGTTAAATTTTTGTTTCTGTAATTTCTTGCTATGTATTGTTGTTGGTTAATGGTTATATTCCCACTCCTTACTGTTTTCGCGAAAACACAATTTTTCGATCCTGTTAGTTGAGCCTTTCTGCTACATGATTGAATACGTATTGTGTCGAAAGACTGAAGAAAGAATTATGCTGCATTACTTGTGTATATATACAACTTGCTTCGATCACGAAGGCTCATGGGTTAGGCTCAACAGAGTAACATATATGAATGTGTACTTAGTTCATCGGATTCTCGTGTGAACATGGAAATGCTCGAACTCAACAGTCATATCAGAAATTTGATGAGTTCGTATCATAACTGTGTCAACTAAAGATCTTCCTTTTCTATTTTTCGTCTCAATGATATCGTCGAATCTGAAACAGTTTGGTACTACGTACTGGCTCTACCAATAATGGCATTAGAGTCATCCTCTATTCGAAAGGCTATCTAAAGATTGGCAGTGAAGGTAGTGAAATTTCTTGAAAAACGTATAATTTTAGTGTGCTACACATTTCATTGCCAATTTGGTTTTGAGATAGAACCTTATTGAGTTTATGTGTTGTTTGTGTTTCCCGTACTGATGACCCACCTCCAGCATAAGCTCATAATGTAAAAATGAGGTGTGATGATTTCTTATAATGGGTGCTGATTGCTGAAAATGTAGAATGCATTGTTGCCAAACAAAGACAAGTGGACTAGTATGAATTTTAAGGGGATCAACAAACCAATTGATATGGATTATGAATTGTTCAGTTTAACAAGTATTTTTCTCATTAGGGTTTCTGAGATCTGAGTGACTTCAAAACTTTTGATTGATTTTTGTTTTCAAGAGTCCAATTTTGATTGTTTTTTGGTTGTCACATTCCAACAGTTTAATTATGAATGACAAGTATGAAACCATATATGAGAAGTAGGAAACGGTGTGAAAGAGGTAAATCGCAAGGATGAAGAAGCGAGAATCATATCGAACCCATGACCATTTAGTCACGTGCTCGTATTCCCGGGGGCACGAAATCATGAGAAGTTGCCCAAAGGAAGAAACAAAATCGTATAGATTCCTTGAGATACACAACCATAAGAGACTACTTTAGATGTTTCTCTGCATTTGTAACTAGATTTGGAGCACCGATTCGCCATATCCATGACTCGAGTTTGTGTGTTTTTCTGAGTCCAACTCTCCAGGAAAAAAAAAGGGGCACAAGTTCACGTTAGTCCCTACTAACATGAGCCGAAGCAAAAAAAACAGTGCGTCACAAAACCCACTCTGCGTCGATCTCTATACAATGAGCTCCATTCCTTCTTGGACTAGCAAAGAGCGTACTCGCAATCTAGCAAGCGGGAAAGGATGTCCTCACAGCTCGGTCTTTCATTCGGTTCAGCCCAACAATCTGCAATACAAATGTGTCCACAATGAGGTTCAACAGATACTTGCGAGGTTTAAACCAACAAAAACACTTGCTCGCAAAGCTCATCTTTTACCTCTTTGCGTAACCTAATTCCGGCAATGCTAACCCTAATACTATGGTTTCGACAGTCTTAGATTCAGGCTATTTTTTAGTTCACATCATTTCATATTGAGTCATTTCGGGTTTCACCATCAAATCAACAAATGCAATTAACAAGACTTCCAAAAGAAACCTATCAGTATACCTGCAATAAGCTTGGCAAGTGGTCCTTCAGGGATCTCAAGCCGCGACCCTTCATTTGCAACGGCATAAACCACCTGAAGGAAAAACAAACAAGTGAATACAAATTCCATTAATTTGTTAGGTTAAGACAATGGGTCGAGGTTTTGGGAGTACCCGCTCGGGTGGCACACCCACCCATGGTCTGCTCAGAGTGCAGAGCTCCCACATTATCACCCCTAGGCTGAATATGTCGCATTTCTCGGTGAATGGCTCGTTCCGAATAAGTTCAGGAGCCATCCACTCTGGAGTTCCGGCAGATGATGAATCCTTTATAGTTGCTTCCGTCATTATCCTCGAGAGCCCAAAGTCACATATCTTAACCACCCAATGCTTATTGACGAGACAGTTGGCACTCTTGAGATCTCGATGGACTATCCTCGTTCGGTGTAAGCACAACAACCCCCTTAATAATAGACAGACGAAAAGATCAAAAGCGATCATGCATCACAATTTTGAGCATCAGCAATATATTGTCATCAACTATCTGTATTTTTTGGTAAGTTAGCTTTCAGACGGTTTTTAAATTTTTAAAGCAGGAGAGTGCTTGAGATGTACCGGCATATATCGCGTAGCATCTTAAATCTCCTCCTCCAGTTCAGCTTCTTCTTTTGTCCACTCAAATGAATCAAGTAATACAATGATCCCATCTCCATGTATTCAGTGACCATCGACAAGCGGGGTGGCTTTGTGCAAGCACCGAGGAACAATATTACTGCAACGTGATGACAAACAGTTACAAACAGCACAAGCAGAAAAGAACAAGTCAATGTCGGGGTGTCTTGTCATTCTGTCAAAGCCATGGTTTCAACCTAGTACACAACTTAAACAAACCCATCTACTTCTATTATATTTATTATGCAATAAATAAAACAAGTTCCACGTTGATTATACTTATTATGCAACAAATATACATCAAACGAGTCACTGGATGATGAGGATTACCATTAGGATGTCGAAGTCGGCTGCAGAAATGGATCAAAATACGATATCAGTTAGAAACATTTCGATGATAAAATATGAGGAACAAATACATGCCAAAGATTAAATTTAGTAATTTACATCAGAATTGAGATCTCGTTGCAAAAATCCTCCATATTTTCAGATGTCAAATCCTGCTCCAGAAAAACCTTGATGGCAACCTCTGTTCCATTCCATACGCCACGAAAAACCTCACCAAAGAAACCTAGATGAGAGAAAGGGGAGTCTGATCAACTTTGCAGAGTGAAACGACAAAAAAAATAAAAAATGCCCAAGTGCCTAACTGCTACTCAATCATATCTTTGTGGAGGGAAACAACAAGAAAGAAAAATGCCTCAAGCTTTTACGTGTTCAATATAATAAACGATGATTATGTAAATCAATCTATTTTCAAGTATCAAGGCCATCTCTCTCTTCTTTGACTCTAGAAATATATTGTTGTTTTGGCTGAATTCTCAAATCCCATAAAACAAGCAGGCAGTGTTTCAAGAAAATAAACAAGGGTGATCAATAAAATTAACTCGAGAAAAAGCTTACCAATACCAACACGGGTTCCAACAGTCAATTCCGAGAAATCAATATTCCACTCAGGATAGGGAAGAAGAGGCTTATTATCATCTGAATAACATTCCAAAATCTTGTTCCATGTTGTGACCATTTCGGTCGTATCCTGATGATCCAGTCTGTTCCTTTCTGAAGTCTGACCCCCAAAACGATGAGGAGATGATGGGAGCGACATTGCCCTTTGAGAACCTTCCTCTCCATGATAACCATACAAAGCCGAACCTCCACCAGAAAGCTGATCATGGCCACCAAGCTGCAGAGCCGTTGCCTGAATGTGGATGGCCAGCAAATCCAATCCATTACTTATAAAAGGCAAAGTTTGGCAAACAATTCAACTTAATTTCATGTGGTTTAAGCTTATTGTTCATCCAGCTTTTAGCTTAACTGCAATAAACACTAGAGCATGGTTGTGTTCATCATCTCATACCATGTAAGTAGCAACTACCTTTTTTGTTCATAAGTCCATATCCTCGGAAGAATTCCATCTTCGGAGGTCAATGATTTACTTGCAATGATTCTGAAAGAATGGAGGATAGCAACATCTTGGTTGGTGACTAGGGATACTTGGCTATGCATATTGATTGCTTTCAACCGTACTATCAATCTAATCTAAAGTTATAGTCAATTGACTCAAGTTTGATTGCAAGAATCATGATATGATAAGATAAATCATGACATAGCATCTCACAGAGTTGGGCAAAAACAGAAAATTTTTCTGTCACAAGTCAGCCATAAAAATATTTAAGCCACAAAGTCAGAGATATTCATATTCCTCTATCCCAGTTTCGCACTCTAGCCGAAAGCATCCAAGTTAACAACTAGCACGGGGCAATCAAAAGGAAATACTGCAGAGTATAGTGATGAGGCATTCATATAGGATCAGCCTTAGTGATGATTGATTACAAAGAAACAGAAATGCCGTGCAGGAAGCAGAAGATCATGGATTTTGGAAAGTGAATTTGTAATACAAGGATGCAGTAATAGGTAAGAACCAAGTTCAACGTACATTTGCTTGAGGATCTGTACTGTTTCTATCGCTTGGGGAATTGGGATATGATGTATCACTGCCACCAGCACGTTCTCGCGCACGGTTCTGTTTCATTGTTTCATTCATGGCTCGAACAGCCCTGGTAAATTATGTATAAGCACATCAGTTTAAGGGCTACATTGCCACTATAATAATCTTTAAAAGACAAATTTTTTTTGTCAATCCAACATATACATTTGAATTATATATAGATGGAGGAGATGCATAGAATGTAAAGAATAAATGGGTCATAGAAGAAAATATATTTGTTAAAGTAACCATAAAAGAGAAAGCAAAAACAAGTGTCTTAACTACATATCCAACTGAACACAAGAGACTAATGAAAGAAAATCACCCAGAGTTCCATATATGACAGGATCTAAGGTACACTATGCACCGACAGGGAACTAGATATGTTGGGACGGATGGAACGCCTACTTTTTTAATACACTACTGACTAATTAAACAGAACAAGATGTACCAAATAACTCCCCAGGAAGAGGAAGTCCAGAGAAACAACACAAAAGAAAACTTTCTATTAATAACACTACATGCAGCAAATACCTAACAATGTCATCACCAATTTCAGGAGTTATACTCATGCTTCTTCTTCTCAATCTCCGCACTTCCGTTGACGGTGCACCAACTGATCTGTAAATAAAGGATCAGAATTTACAAAATATTTCTCCACACTCAATAAAAAGGCCCAGATACGAAGAATCAGAATATCAGCATGCAGTAAAAAGTCAGCCGTTTAACCATTACAATAGTAATAGATAATCCGTATCCAATAAAACAACAAGTGCACATCAACAAGAATTTCTCTAATATAAAGAAGTACATCTCAACTTCTGATTCAACGAAGCTACAAACCTTGAGGTTGAAACTTCTTCGGAAAACTCTCTCCGTGAGTTTCTATCACCACCAAGCATGGATCTTCCACGTCCACGGAAAGATGGGTGCTCTGGGCTGCAATAAACAATAAACTTAAACAATCAAGAGCTAAAAGCAAGTGAAGTTAATAGCACAACGGAGCCATAATTTAAACATTTAATGGTGCACATTTAAACCTTATACACTAATCATAAATTTTAAAGAAAGTCCAGTCAAACAAGAGAAAACTGGCACGGAGAGAAAACCTGATGTGATCTAGGCTCCTTTGGGCCGTATCAAAACCCCTATATTTTCAAGCTTTAAATGCTTGAAGCAGAACCAGTAATCATAAGTAATGGTTTTAATTGAGCTTGGCATTTGCATCTAATAATATATGTACAATCTATGCAGTAATTTTAGGTAGAACTTTCATAATGTCATACTCCTTTAATAATATAATAACTAGTACAATCCCCGCGCGGTTTTTTTAAACTAAAATCTTAATAATATAAAAAATTAATATTATAAAATATTAATAAAAGTCATGATAAAAATCATAAAAATCTTTACCATAAGTGTATCTAATAAATCTCCCAGAAAACTTTTTTTTTAAATCTCATGAAAGTATAATACATAAATAAAGATATTTTAAATCACTCAGTAGAAATCATAATAATAATAATAATAATAATAATAATAATAATAATAATAATAATAATATCATTGTAACTTTGTTTAAACGTGATGTGGCATAACCAATATATGAAATGATTTTGGTTGTGCCACATCATCATAAATGCTTATATATTAAGTAGTATATATAGATAGATTAGATATTTATAATATATAAAGATTTACATGTAGATTAATAGTAAGCATTAGATCATATTAAATTCAATGTTTTCAATTAAGCCTAATAGTTAGTAAATATATTAAAAATAAAAGAAAAAATGTGATTGGTTTAAAGGGAAGAAGAAGAAGAAAAAATAAAGGAAAAAAATAGATTGATTTAATGAGCTAAAAAAGGTAGGGATGTCACGTAGGCTAAAACTCTTTTGTTGTAAGAATATATATATTAATGTAATTGGTTTGAAAAGACAAAGGGAGGAAGAAAAAAAAATAAAGGAAATAAATTTGAGTTAAACCCGATAGTTATATTAGATTGAATTCAATGTTTTGAATTAAGTCCAATAGTTAGTAAATAGGTTGAAAATAAAAGGAAAAATGTGATTGATTTAAAGAGAAAGGAAAGAATAAAAATATTAATTAAAGGAAATAAATAATTAAAAAAGGGCGAAAAAATTTGATTGGTGGAAAGAAGAGGCTGACACAATACTTGATCTGTTTGAAAAATTAAACCAACAATATGGAAAAATGTAAAAAAAAAATTAAGGAGAAAATACCTGGTTGGAAGAAAGGGAGAGATTAATGGAGAAGCTCACTCATTAGCCTTAAGTATTCTAAATTAAGAGTATATATAGATATAGATATATAGAATAGGTAGTAAATATGTTGAAAATAAAAGAAAAAATGCAATTGGTTTAAAGAGATAAAAGGAAGAATAAAAATAATAATTAAAGAAAATAAATAATTTTAAAAAGGGTGAAAAAACTTGATTGGTGGAAAGGAGAGGCTGACACGTAGGCAGAATACTTGATCAGTTTGAAAAATTAATCCAAAATATGGAAAATGGAAAAAAAAATTAAGGACAAAATACCTGGTTGGAAGAAAGGGAGAGGTTAATGGAGAAGCTGACACATAAGCCTTAAGTATTCTAAATTAAGAGTATATATATAATATATAATATAGATAATATAGATATAGTTTTACAGTTTGCTTATCAGTTCTCACACAATAGGAAAGATGCATAAAAAGTATTTAAAAATCTAATGGAACAATATGTTATAAACTGATGGCCTTCAATCATTAGATGCATCAAATCATTTTTTTTTAAAAAAAAAATAGAGTTCACGAAAAAAAAAAAGAGAAAAAAAAATGCTTTAAATGACCTTGAATTAGCAGTGCGTGGTTCAGCAAAGACCTTCCTCCGACTCCTTCGACAAAATGCTGTTGCAACATTAGGATCGCTGTGTGATAAGCTAGAGATATATTCACTGTTAGAATGGCATTTGGCTAAATATGCTTGTAAGAGAAGCACAAACAAGAAAACACCAGCAGCCAACCCATTGTGTTAAGCAATGTGTATATTTTCTGAGGAACTGATGCTGTGATTAAAATGCAGAAAATTACCTAATGGAGGAGGAGGAACGCCATATTCTGCTCTGCAATGAGAGACCCGCAGTATTAGCCCGATCTAACCTTCGTAGACGAGGAACGGCATCATCTTTCTCGGTACTGTGCAAGAAAAAAAGTAATGATAAAAAATAAGTCTACAAATAATAGATTCAATATATGAAAGGGCAATGAAATCGCAAAATCATTTGTTATGATGCATAAGAATCATTGACAACCTTTCATGATCAAATTTCTCAGCAACTCCATAAAGAGGGCTATTAGGTTCCAATGGAGAATCACAAGAGTCATTTTCAGCGGAATCACTTTCTCCTGCGGCAGAAATATGCGTCATGAAAATAGCCTTAGTTGATTGAGGTACTAGCTGACCAGGAACCCGCATAAGGTCGACCAATAGCTCCACTGAGTTCAACGTCACTACCACAGACACATGCTTATACGAGTCCAGGCACTCAATCGCTCCTTCACTTGGTAACCCCTGATAAAAGAATAGGAAATGAGCATGGAAGTTGAAAAGCTAGGTTAAACCTTACCAAGAGATGTTTTGCACAGTTTGTCAACCACAGAAGTAGTACCGTCATAAGCTTATTTTCAAGGCCTACAGCATCTGCAAGAAATTTGAACATAATTGCCCGAGGACGACAGGAACCATGCTTTATTTGCCCTAGCATCTGAACGCCCCGAAACATTGAAGCTTGGGCTGCTTCCTCTAGTGCTATCCTCCCAGGACTTGATTCCAAATTTGGCCGTTTATAAAAATCACAGACCTGATATAAAGTGAAGGTGTAGACTGATCTTACTTGTAAAATCACACAAACAAGACGAAACTAATGACGAACAGTCAGATTGAAATAAATGTTATTCAATTGAAGAATCCTTACCAACACAGCAATCTTTTTTATCATCACTGCTGGATTTGAATTGAGTCCTTTGACAAGAGCTGAAATCAGTTGCTTCAGCATCAAAAGTTTCTTATCTTTCTTAACGTCTACAACAATAACATCAGCTCTAAAACCCTCAGCCTCAAGCCGAGACAGCTCTTCCAAAGTAGGAAGACGATCAAACATTTCCTTAAGCCTTTTATCCTACACAAAGTTCATAAAATTTCAGAACACTGTCCCTTTTCACAAAACGTAGTAAAAACGCTTGTGAAGAAGATGTCCAGAACATGACATCCAAGCATCAGAATGCACTTTAACCAACATAATTTGCTTCTTTGCATAATATATTGTATTTGTTCCAACAGGGGGTGGATGTGTAATCTCCCCATAGGAAAGCTTATTAACAGAAGTCTCTGCAGCAGTAGGAGAGGAAGCATAATTTCATACTGCTTCTGTAGAAATGCAAAAAATGCATCCAAGCTGAGAAGCAAACTTGAAATCTAACTAAATGGATCTTAGTGACATTCAGAAATTCTAGCTCTCATACTTCATATTATGAGATTCGCATTAGAAATCTGATGCAGTCACCACCTTAGACTACATTAGGTTCCAAAAATGAAAGATGGTCAAGAGTCAAAACTAACTAAAGAGAAAAAAAATGTTTTGAAAAATTATATAAAATAAAAGGCTATACTTACCGGAGCAACAGAGTAAAATCCATCTGTAATAGGCTCAGAGAGCATTCCAGTGCTCCAAAGTATTTCAGATGCTGTTTGGGAGGGCAGGTCATTCTCCTCAGTGTTACTACCAGTTTCCGTTTGACTCAAAGTTTCATCTTGGGAAGCAATAGAAACAGATCCAAACTTTTCAATGAATTCTGAACGCCACCATGTAGAGCTAGATGGACTTTGTCCTGCTTGTCCAGGATCATCATGTGTCTCCTCCATGTCAAATTCGGAAAATCCAAAACCATCGATTGCAGTCACGTACTAACATATGAAAATCTTCTTTAACTAGATATCATTTTTATGGGCTAGGTATCTTGAGCAGGACTACCTTGACCCATAAGCCATATGACCTGTAAAATATGAATCAAAATGTAGATAATGTAGAACTGATCGAGAATATCAGCATATACATATCACAAGTGGATAGCTTGAAATTTCAATCTGATAAGCAGTTTTTCATAGCAAATTATCTACAAGGGTTCCATGTATTGTAGATATTCAACATGGCGCGTATGCTTCAAAGAACTAGATGGGAAAAAAAAGGGTCCAGGAAAATGATTGCGAAGAAGGATTGTACACTCCCAAAAAAAATTACAATTTTTTTAGGACCAACTAATCAATTTAATCACAAGATCATACAAGAATAGATCATAATAAAAACTTCGAACAAAATTATCACGCTGATTCAAACATCTAGGAAAATCTAAAGGAAGCGATCAAAGGCCTTTACACCGATGCTAGGTGACAAAGCCAAAAATTCTGCATTCGATGTATAGTAGAAGACTCGATGGGCAATTTTTCATTTAAAATATACAAAGTCACCTTAAAATTGCGGAAGGAAGATAGCGAAGTTTTGAAGGATGAAAATATGAAAGTTGAGAAACCAATGTTCCTCTAGAGAAGGTAACGTGAGGGAAGTTTGCCACGAAAACAAGAGGGAAGCATGAGGTGGACTGTTTATGAAGGAGTCTACAAGGCCAACAAAAGCATAGTGTCATGATCATAAAACAGAACTTTGCAGCTATAATCAGTGAGATGTCACAACTCACAAGAATAGTGATGAAACAGATATATTGATGAAAAGGAATATATGAACTTTAAAACTATTTTTACTCAGTTGCATTACAAGGATGAAAAGGTCCATAAGCTCAAATGAGTTTTAGCCACAATATGTCAGTAACTATTAGTTTCGTCAAGCCGCATCAAAAGGAGACATTCAGCCACAAAATAAAACTATGGTGAATCTAGATCATAACAACATCCTAAGATATGAACATAAGAGACATTTCCGAAAACTAACACTATTTCATCATTTCCCTTCAGGTGCAAATTTAAACTCTAGACTCGGATTATCTAACCAAGTTACCATATTAATGTGAACAGCTTAAATTAACATGGCAAATTATGCTTCATTTCCCACATTATATGACACAATCTACCACTCAACTGCTACATCTTGGCAAGTCAAAGTCAATAAATAATATAAACTACTGTATCTGAGAAATTAGTCAAAAGATAAAGATCCCTTTTTTCTTAAAACCTAAAGTTAGCAATCTATTTCATAACTATCTAACACCACCCCGTCCATTGTAGCAGGTATACAGCAGAAGACCTATTCAACCCTAATTTGCCATCCACCAATGCAACTGCTCAATTCCTCATCCAATGCGAGGAGGAGATACAGGACTAATTTCAAACTGCACACTGGTGACCAACACTAATTAATGTGATCATTCATCGATTCAGATCACCATCTAAAACCATAATTTCATAATTCAACTGCTAGTAAGTGAAAGAATCATCACTGATCGAACAAGAAACTATCACAATAACCTAACTGGCATCAAAGAAAATAGAAAAAAAAATCAACCTTTTATAAGACAACTTTGCCCACATTGCAAGAAAATGCCCCAAAAAAAAAGTCACATTCAATATCTGAAAACCAAGCCACCGACCCAAAAGCTCCATCGCAAATTCACGAAGAGTTGAAACGGAAAATCAGAGAAATCAATGGAAATTACCAGCGGCAGATCCAAGAAGCTGAATCGGATGAAGAAATGGGGAAGAAAACAGCACTCGGAAGGATTTCTCCAAATCACACGAGCTGAGAGTGATCGATTGCCCTACGGGAAGGGTTTCAAGAGAGAGAAAGAGGGAGTCTATGAGGGGTTTTCAAGTGGGTGCTTAAAGGTGAGGTTTTTATTTCCAATTTTTGAATCAAACTTTTTATGGGGCTGTTTTTGCCGATTTGATTTGATACGATACGGGAGGTTTTGTGGGGAAACTGGGAATTTCAAAAGGGGGGGCGAAGTGCAGGAAATGTGAGTGTGGGGAGGTTTGGGGTCGATTGAACAATTTTGGGTTTGATTTGGTGAAAGGGAGAGAGGAGAGGAGAGGAGAGGAGAGGAGAGGGTGTGAGTCACGTGCTTGGGACACGGGCACTGTCGTGTCCTATGGCCAGCTGGCAAACGTGGGTGGCTCACCAACATCCACACACCTTCCTCCGCGTGAACCCTTTCCACCTTTCACCATTTATGATAGAGAATGGTAAACAACTTTATTTATCTAGTTCTAGCTAAATCTAGTTCTAGCTAAAATCAATGGTGATGTTTTTTTTTCTTAATTGAGTACTAATTTGAACTCAGATATATCTGAAACTCGAGAAGTCGACAAGTCGACAGACGGGAGACTCATCGAATATATAATAAAGCCGAAAATACATGAAAAGAAAAAAAAAAGCATAATCACCACGTAACATGCGCTCTAAAGCTCTAAAATGAATGAAGCTAAGCAGAACTAAATCTGTGGTGATCTATTTCGTGTTAGGTAAGTTTGAGTGAAGTATATCGTTAAGAGTTTTAATAGTTTTTTTTAATGACGAAGAATCCAGTTGATGGTAAAGTGATTCTACACAGGCTCGATTCAATGGTAAGAAACAATATAAAATTTAAATTTGTCACTTAAGTGAAGTGGCGGAAACCAGGATCGATCCTGAGCCCTCTCAACATCCTCACCCCGAAATCCTTACCGATGTTACCCCAATTAGGGTTGTATTTTAATCATATGGGTTAAACTTAGTCGACCACTAGTTAACAAAAGAGGTGTAAATATAGACTATTTTATCCATGTGTATTTTAATGGGATATTTTAATTTGATTTTATGAATAAAAATAATTTTTAATTTAACTTGGCATGCATTGAGTTTAGATGTGCTTAAATTATTTATGATTCTATGCCTATGATATGAGGTTAATAATAAATTTATTCCACAATTCAGTTTTTTTTTAATTTGAGCCATGAAAATAAAGCATCTTTAAAATACAACTAGACAAAATAACAACTTAACAACCTCTTCCAATCACAACCCAACAACGGCATCCCACTACAGATCAATAAGTTTATGCTCAACAACGTATAAGATAATCTCCAAAGTAATGGCAACTATACTAAAGAAAATTTTACCCAAGATTATCAACCCATTACAGAGTGCTTTCACAACAGGAAGATCTATACAAGACAATATTTTAATAGCTAACGAAATTTTTCACTCATTCTCAAAGAAAAAAGGAAAATCTGGTTGGATGGCAGTTAAACTTGATATGGAAAAAGCATTCGATCTTGTAGATTGGAACTTTCTACTCACTGTCATGGATAGATTCGGTTTCTCTCCGCAATTTACTGGATGGATAAAAGATGCATAACCAGAGTTACCTACTCGGTCTTAGTAAACAACGAGCCTACTGATCTATTCACTCCTGAACGAGGGCTTAGACAAGGAGACCCTCTTTCTCCGTGCCTCTTTCTCATATTGTCGGAAGTTATAGCGTGTGGGCTATATCAGGAATCAGCAGCTCCTTGGAGCCACCTAGGCATCACAATTACACGTAATGGAACAAGAATCCCATTTCTGGCATTTGCAGATGATATTGTCATCTTTGCATCTGCCACAAAAACTGCATGTGATCAAATCAATAAAGTACTCCGAGAATTCTCTTCCCTATTAGGACAAAAAGTAAACAGACATAAATCACACTTTCAAACAACCTCAAACATGACAACAAGTCAGAAAAACATGATTCATAACGAATTAGAGATAAACTTCACAAATAACATGGGCCCTTACCTCGGCTGCCCTATTATTTGCGGACGTGCTACCAAGGAAGCGTTTACTGACCTTTTAAACACAACCAAATCTCAACTACACAAATGGAAAGCTAACTGCTTGTCACAGGCAGGTAGATGTACACTAATTAAAACTACTTTGTCGGCCAAGCCTTTACACCTTATGCAATGCTTCCTGCTACCAAGAACAATACATATGGAACTAGACAAGATTAATCGAAACTTCCTATGGAACAAGGGCCTTAACACACAAGCCAATAATTAGTTGGTTTGAGGTTTGTAAGGAAAAATCGCACGGGGGTCTTGGACTCCGAAACTCTGAAGATATGAACAAGGCATTACAATTAAAATTATTATGGAAAATCCTAGCTGAGCCACCTAACCCGTGGGTCTCCTTGATTACAGAGAAATACCTAAAACAACAACACATACTACAGTACCATAAAAAGGGTGACTCTTCTTAGCAATGGACCCAACTCACCAAATTAATTCCTCTTTTTAAAGAAGGCATTCGCTGGTCCATTGGAAATGGTGAACGTATTAACTTCTGGAACGACCATTGGATTGGCAAACTACCCCTTATTACTATGGTTACAAATGAACGACAAATTGACACCAATATTACTACACAACAATTTATTACAAATGACAAAAGGTGGAACTTGGAAAAACTAAGCTCAACCCTTCAAAATATCTTACCAAACGACGTCATTGAAACGATATCGACATCCCCAATCCCCAAGCATATACATATTGATAGGCTATACTGGAAGTGGAGCAAGAATGATTGGTTCAGTACTAGCTCTGCTCTACAAATGATCAACAGTTTCAAACGTCATCAAAAATCTGACATGAGATGGATCTGGAATCTCGACATACCCTCAAAAGTTAAAACTCCACTTTGGAAAATAGCGAAAAATGGGGTACCTACATCGACCAGACTTGCCTCCAGGGGGATAAAAAAATATAGATATAAATAAAATAATAATGATTAAATATATAATTAATTTTGATATAAATAATTCTCTCCACCAAAAAATAATCTAGATATAAATAACATAACACTTATCAAACATTATATATTTATTTATTAATATTTTTTGGTTAATATGACTATGAAATATTTTTTTATTTATATTTTTTTCAATTAACTAAAATATATATAGATAGATTGTGGCTTAAATAACTTTTTTATAAACTATGACAACATATTATTTTATTAATTTTTTTCCTATGATCAACCACAATGTGCATTATGTATAGATTTGTATGAAAATGTCGACATAATGAGGGGAAATAAATTTAATTCAGTCAATTCACAAAGATCTGGCTTCAATTCGAACTTGTTTTGTTTTTTAAATACAAAAATTGTTATTAATTTGAAGTGAGAACTGATCGCACATGATCAATCGAGGCGAAGGTTTTATAAGATTTTATTTATTTTAGGGCAAATGGTAGGTTGACTTTAATTAATCTTGACATTATTTTAGATCAGGCAAGTTTTGACTTTGAAAATGCACCTAACTACGAGCAAGGCATGCAACTCTAGTTATTTTTTTTATTAGGTAAAATTTTGAGTAGGGCGAACTTATCCGATAGTATCCTTTCCGATGAGCTCCTGAAGACCGGGATCATTGAAAATTTCTTGTCCTTTATCAGTCACTTTATTGTTATCATGGAGCACATGAGAGAAAAAAACTTTGTCAATTCCTTGGAGGAGTAGTTTAATACTTCCTCCGATCCAAAATACATGTCGTTTGACTTTTTTACACGTATTTTAAGAAGCTAAAAACTATATAAAATGTCAACTTTTTTTAAATTATTTTTTTACAACTTAATATTTGTTGGTAATATGTATTAAATTATAAAAAAATAATAATAAAAAAGTTAATATATTATATAGTTTTTAGCTCTTTAAAATACGTATTGAAAAGTTAAACGTCATGTATTTTGGATCGGAGGTAGTATCGGACATGATAAGTTCTATCTCCCACGGGCAGTGAGAATTATCTTGTAGATGTGTGATTATTATTAACGAGTCTCCTTCAATATGGAGATTGGAAATATGTAGCTCGTTGACTTTCGGCACCCCTTGCCTTAGTGCAAGGGCTTCTGCCTTGATAGGATTCTGTTTTCCCACATTCTAACACCCGAAAACAATTGGGTGTCCTTCCCAGTCTCTAATTATGTAGCCACAGAAACTGTCCTGATTAGAAATCGTGGAACCATCAAAATTTAGTTTAAAGGTGCCAGCATGTGGTTTCTTTCATTTAGTTGTCTTTTTGTTACTATGTTTTCTATTTTGTGCTCTTATCGGACCGCCAGTTTTGGGAGTTGGAATCAATGTCATTATTGAATATGCATGCTCAAGACCACTTGTCCACCTACGTTTGAACCATAGTATTAAACTCCGAAATAGTCGGCGTTGTTGTGTTTGAAAAAGTGATCCGGTTTCTGAAAAACCAAGTAGTCCATGAGTTAGTCGCCAGAAGGCTTCTTTTTTTCATTATTCAACCTGTTACCAATAAACTTAATTATTGGGTTGATATCTCTAGATTGGTGGATTAGCGATTGAATGTCTTATTGACCAATCCTTGTGAGTACCCCTCGAAGGGTATGTGCTTGACACTCGATGAACAAAGTGAGTGTCGTCTTCAATTGCGTCATTACAGAACACACATGTATTTGGAACTGGCACACCCCGGAGCGCTATTTTGGCTTTTGTAGGGAGGCCAAGCTGACAAAGTTTCCACATGAAATTTTTAATCTTCGGTTGAATATCTAATTTCCAAATCCAATCAGTCACTTCTTCCTCTACCATTCTGTTTTGTGAGATTAGGCTATAGGCGCTCGACGTTGTGAACCAACCATTCTTGTCTGGCCACCACATGCAACTCTAGTTAGTGTTCGCACAATTCATGACAATGTTCTAATTTATTTTAATAATCTATTTTATGGTCTATTTTTATTACCTCATCGCCTAAAATTGATTTTTTTTGCATGACCAAATATTTTTTTATAAAGTAATAATTTGAGATCAAAGAGGTCTGATTCTCGAAATGTTGATTAAATCGGCATACGGAAACACTTCACAAACAAATACATTCTTTTTATTAGGTAAGAGTTCGGTGGTGGGAACTTGTCCAAAAACATCCTTACAAATAAGCTAAGATCCTAAAGACCTGAATCCTTTGCAAGGCAAGGAATTGTTTAAACTTTAAACCTTGCTTAGCAAAGAGTTGAGTTTTCTTTGATTTTTTGTTTTAAATAATAATAATAATAATTATTACTATTAATGATTTGACAACACAGCTCATCCTTTCGTCATCACGATCGAGCACCTTCGACGACGTCGAATGCGGCATAAGAACAACCCCGAGGAGACTTCCTGACCAAAGGAACTAGCCAGAAAGGTGGAGGAGGCGGTAAAGGAGTTGGAGGAAGGCTGACCGAGCCAAAGGACAAGGTTCGAGGAGGAGCAAGCGACAGAGCTACGGTGTCAGAGGATGACAAGTGAGAACACATCGGGTAGGGCAATGTGTATGATTTGGATAGATTGTACATAATAAGTTAAATTGGTTAGATTGATTTTATTTTATTTTTATTTAATTATTTCCACAATGCTTGGAGACTAGAAATATATGAAATAATTAAAATAAAAAAATTCTTTTTTATCTGGTTCATGTGAAACTTAGGCCCAAAGGAGTAGTTTGGTGGTTATGGTTGGAAGAGGAGGGCGGAGGTGAAGGTACGTGGAGGTGACGACGAAGAAGAAAGCCGATGAAAAAAGGCTCCACCGCTAACACCAGGTTGATCTACTCCTATGCGGTTTGATCCATCTTGCTTCTGTCTTTGAATCCATTGGGTTTGGTATCTCATTGGATGATTTCAGAGCCCCATAAGGGGTGGTTCGGATCTCCCAAAGGAGCTAGATTTGCCACACACTAAGGTGGTCTCAAAGTCGGAGTCGATGTTGGTGGTGTAGGGTTGTTGCTCGTAGCCTATCAGCGATGGTGGAGGCTGCTGGTGGTGGATGATGCTAATCAACGGTGATTGAGGGTTTGAGGATGGTCGGTTTTGGGACTCCTTTAGAGAATTTCACTTGCACACTTGAATTTATTATATTTTGACCAAATATTGTTATTTTTTATGTTTTTTATTTATAAAGTAAGAATTTGATATTAGACATGCTTGATAATCGATAGGCCGACAAGTCGGCAGACGAAAAAACGTCGAACATACAACAGAAAATCAGAACAAGAGATGATAAAAACAGGCAGCCCGCACTCTACAACAGGACGAATCTAAGCAATCTAAAACTAGAAATTAAGTTGAGGACGTAGACTAAGAACGAAGCAAGCACCATCATGATGCAACACCACTGGTCAATGATACATTAGGAATGTAATGTAGACAATGAAGACGAATCTCCAAGAAAGCTCCTTTCTAAACACGAAGTCGCGCCACATACACCACCTTGATCTCAACCAATTCTGACTCACGACACTAGAACCTCAATGAAAAAGAACATCGCCTAGACACACCAGAAGCAAAGTTGCACACTTCTCGTATCATGCACCAAGAAGAACCGGCCTGATGGACACGGATTTTAGTACTTGTAAAAAATGAGAGATTTTCAAACCTTGCAAAGCAAGGGGTTAAACATCGAAATTTTTTTTTGTATTTTTGTTTTTATTACATAATCAAATAGTTATTACCAAAAGTTTTAATTAATTAATTTTATCTTTTGGTTTTCCGAGCTCTTTCGGGATATACAAATTTGAATATATATATATATATATATAGACACACACAAAGAAAATGATATGTACGTTTATTAATATTCTACTCCTTACCATGCATGGAGAAAGAGCCAACCATTCGATAGCTTGGTGTGCAAGCCACAAAATAGAGCATCCGTGCACGTCAAGGACGGGGGAAGTTGATGATGAAGTTGAATTTTCAAGACGGCGCCCATCATCAATGACAACAGTCCCAAGCCCGAAGAAAGAGAATGACAACGAGAAGGTGCCATCAAACCGAAGAAAGACACACTAGTCGCGTAGAAGGAGAAGAGGAGAGGCAGTGAGAGGGCACCCTAAACCAACCCAACAACCCCACCATAGCTGAAGGAGACCCACCAGACAGAGAGAGACAGAAAAGAGAGGTTTTAATTTAAATGGTTACAGAAGCAAAACAGAACCCCCGTCTTAGTAAAAGGCGACAAAAATTGGACGAGAACAAGGCAGAGAACCAAAGGATTAGTTTGACAGAGGGAGGAAGAAGACCTACCCAATTACCGGAAAAGGCCAAAAGGCCAAAAGCCCAAAAGGACCAATTCAAGGGAGGAGAGGTACAAAATCGACCAAAGCCGACCAGAAAGAAGGAGACTTTGGCCGCAAGAACACATATGAACATTATATTCTTAATTTGTTGGAAATAAGCGGGTAGACTAATAGTATGATCTCTTTTTTTTTTATTATGTAAGAATTCGGATGAGGGAAACTCTATCCGATAGCATCTTGACGGATGAGGTCACGAAGACTTGGATGGTTATATAAATCGGGACCCATGACATTGTGGCAAAGGTTTGTGACCTTGTTTGCCATTGTATTACCAAAACAATCGATGTGAGAGAAAGATACTTCTCTCACCCCCTCCGCAATAAGAGAGTTTTAATGTATGACATTAGTAGCTATATTTGAAGGGCAGTAGGTGTTTGTTTTGAGATGATCAATAATTATGGATGAGTCACCTTCAACAATAAGTTTAGTAAAATCTGTACTTGTAGGACCTTGCGAAGACCATGCCATAACGCAAGGACCTCAACCTTAATAGGTGATTGTCTGCCAACGATGTTGTATCCAATTGTCATGGAATGTCCTTCACAGTCACGGATTATATATCCAATAGAACTTCCGAGTAGTGCATGGGAAGAACCGTCAAAGTTTAATTTAAATGTACTCGGACGAGGTTGCTTCCATTTACGTGTTTTGTTTTTATTTTTGTGATTGGAAGAGGTTTTTTTTTTTTAATCGGAAATAATTTGGCAATAAGGGGACCTTATATGCCAAGAGCATCCAAGCAGATGAACTTGCGAAGCACGGAATCGTCAGGAGTCATAGAGCCTGAGAAAGCAATGTTGAGGTGCGATAAGAGGTCCGCAACTCGGTTTGCCTCCCTGAAGACATGATGAATCTCAAAAGATTAAAAGAAACCAAGGGAGACTAGACTATCGGAGACAATCATTTCCGAGTCACCCGAATGTTTACCACAACCCTTGAGGTTGTTGATAATGGTGAGGATATCACCTTCGATTATCAGATTAGTTATGTTGAGTTGGCGTGCAGCATTGATACCATTCCATAGGCCCAGGCCCTCAGCTCCAGAAATTGATGATATGGAGGACGGACCGGCGCCACAGAAAATCGGTGTGCCTGTATGGTTTCTAATAACATATCCAAAGGAGCCAACCGAAGAAGAAGAGAAGACTCCATCAAAATTAAGTTTGTAGGTACCTCTTGCAGAGGGCCTCCATCGCACCTTCTTCCTTGCCCTTGCAGATAAGCTTCGAGTCTCTTTATTGTTGTGGTGGTGTTCTCGGTCTTCTGTAAACTCATCATTTTGTTTGGAGATGTTCCACAGATAGGTTTGGTCCTTAATGAAAGAGATTATTCTTTTTATGTCTGGCTTTGTGTTGTCGAAGAGTGATTTGTTACGGGAGTATCAAATGCTCCACCAACCAAACGCTAGCTTAGTGAAACGTGGGTACCAGTTTTTTCCTTTATGTCACATATGATGCTATTTAATTCAGTACCTTGTGAGAAACATGTATTTAGGATTATTATCAGATTGGGGTCTAAATTTGCTAACGTTGCTCGGGTGATAGGGCAGTCCCATAGTAGGTGTAGTAGATCTTCATAATTTGAGTCGCAGTGCGGGCATGTAGTAGGGATTCCAAAATAAATTATTAAAATATTATATAGATATAATATGTAACCACAATCCATTCGTGCATAGATATTTTAATAAATATGTACTACATATTTAATAAAAAAAATATTAAAATATTTTTAAAAATGAACTATCTATTATCTTACATGAGATTTAATTAACGATAGATTAGAAATAAAATAATTTATATATAATATGTCAAACTAATTTTATTTATATTCATATTCATATTATTTTATTTATTAGAATCTATCTATATTATTTATAATATTGTATTAATATATTCTCCGTGCACGAGACGAGACCTATACTAGTTGAACATATAACTACAATCATGAACAAATTATTTTTGTTCTAAATTGAAACATAATTTTAGTTAATATTGTTTTATAAAATAAATTTTGGTATAATTAATTGTATAACGATTGAATCAACTTTAATACCAATAGAGTGTATTATCAAAATTAACATTTAATTAATACCATTAGAGTGTATTATTTTGAAGATAAGTTAGTTGAATATTTGGCGACATTAGTTTAACAAAAACAAGTAACTAGTCTATTCCTCGTGCTTTGCACAGATTTAATGTAAAATTATTGTGAAATACTCCCTCCGTTTGGAAATAAATGATATTTGACTTTTGTGCACGTAGTTTTAGGAGCTAAAAACTATATAAAATCTTATTTATTTTAATTAAATTTTTTCATAGTTTAATATTGTATCTATTAGTAATAAGTACTTAAATTGTGAAAAAAATTAATTAAAATAAATAAGATTTTATATACTCCCTCTGTTAATTAAAACTTGTCGTTTACTATTAATTCACGCTTTTTTAGAATGATAAAGACTATATGAAATATTAACATTTTTTAAATTTGTTTTTATAAATTCATAATTTATAGTAACAAGCATGAAATTATTTAAAAAACATGTTAAAAAATTAATATTTTATATAGTTTTTAACACCTTAAAAAGCGTGCGTAAATAGTAAAACATCAAGTTTTAATTAACAGAGGGAGTAGTTTTTAGCTCCTAAAACTGCGTGTGGAAAAGTCAAAACATCATTTATTTCCGAACGGAGGGAGTATAAAATTATAATATTTTTTCATATTTAATTTTAAAGAAATATTAAAATTAAAAAATAAATAAATTACATTCACCTAAAAAATGATAATACAATCATATGATAATTTTTAAATAGTTTAATAGAAAAAATTATAACACCAAGGGATTATTTTTAAAATGAAATTAAAACTCTCTCATTAATTAATAATCATAAATTTTAAACAAAACCGAAAAAATTAATAAGTAAAGACGAATTATAAAAATATAAATGAGCAGAAAACTAAACTTCTAATGTTGATTGCATATTTATAAGGGGGAATTGTGCTATAGGCCATAATTAGGGCCTTTATTAGTAAAATGTCCACCATTCCCCCCAAATTGGCAAAATGTCCACCTTCCTTCCCTTGCCCCCTTTGCCCCTTTGCCCCCCCACGCGCGCCCCCTGTGCCCCCCTCTTGTTTCAGCACATTTGATTTCAGCAACTCCTATTTCAGCGTTTTTTTTTTTTTTTTTTTTTTTTTTTTTTTTTTTTCGCGTTGCTGAAACCGAAGTTGCTGAAACCAAAGTTGCTGAAATTGTTGAAAATAGTTTTTTTTTTTTTTTTTTTTTTTTTTTTTTTTCGCGCGTTGCTGAAACCTAAGTTGCTGAAATCGGAGTTGCTGAAACCGGAGTTGCTTAAATTGTTTTTGCAATTGCTGAAATTAGTTTTTTATTTTTTCGCGTCAGCGCTTCGACATCGAAGATGCTGAAACCGCAGTTGTTGAAATTGTTGAAATTAGTTTTTTTTTTTTCGCGCGTTGCTGAAACCGAAGTTCCTGAAATTGTTGAAATTAGTTTTTTTTTCCGCGCATTGCTGAAACCGAAGTTGCTGAAACCGAAGTTGCTGAAATTGTTGAAATTAGTTTTTTTTTTTCGCGCGTTGCTGAAACCTAAGTTGCTGAAATCGGAGTTGCCGAAACCAGGGTTGCTGAAACCGGAGTTACTTAAATTGTTGTTGCAATTGCTGAAATTAGTTTTTTTTTTTCCGCGCGTTGCTGAAACCGAAGTTGCTGAAATTGTTGAAATTATTTTTTTTTTCGCGCGTTGCTGAAATCGGAGTTGCTGAAACCAGAGTTGCTGAAACCGGAGTTGCTTAAATTGTTGTTGCAATTGCTGAAATTAGTTTTTTATTTTTTCGTGTTAGCGCTTCGACATCGGAGTTGCTGAAACCGTGTTGCTGAAATCGGAATTGCTTTTTTCTTTTTTTCTTTTTTTCTTTTTTTTTTTTCACGCGTTGTTGAAACCGAAGTCATGTTTTTATATAATTACTAACATATATTTTTATATATTTATAAAATTTTATTTTAAAAAGTCATGTTTTACAATTTTTTAAAATTAAAAAGATAATATTTTATAAAACACATTTATTACAAATTTTAAACAGGGAGGGGTGATTGGTCGTTGAATAGATATCGGAAAAAAGTGAATAACGGAAATCCAAAATGCTGAAACCGGAGTTGCTGAAACCACTTCAACCCCGGAATTGTTGAAACCGGAGTTTTTTTTTTCAAAAAATGCTGAAATGCTAAACTTTTTTTTTCAAAAAATGATGAAAGGCTGAAATGAAACCGAAATTGTTTTTTTTTTAATTTTTTTTCCACATCAACAAAAAATGGTGAAATGCTAAAATGATGAAATGCTAAAATGGTAATAGCCAATTAGTTCCTCTTTCTTAAAAAAAAAATTTTGGTGACACTAATATTCAAGGCATTTTCTTATTTACTGGTCATATTTACCTAAAATTGGATGAGGATGGTTGCCCATTTCTTTCATTCAGAGATACTTCAATACAAGTTCCAAATGTGAACGTCATTCAATTGCCTTAAGACTATTTTTTAGTCAATCAAGTCAACACATTTGGGGTAATATAAATATTATTATCTCTAGAGTTTTGGTTGAGCTAACAGAAACTCCAAGCAAAATAGCAAAGCAACACCATGTATTATAGCAATAGCAGCAAGCATGATGGCGGCGTCTTCCCCTTCCTTTGCTGGGGAATGATGGCGGCGAAGGCGATCTAAGGAGCGATCGAGCAGGAGGAAGAACGAGAGAGAGGAGATCTGAGATTTGGGAGAATAGGGGGATTATACAAAGATAAACACCTGCAGCAAAATTACACATAGTTCAGGAAATTTGGTGCAAGATCAAAATGGATTTAAAGACAAGAAACAAGCAATGATATTATGAATTCGCAATCTGAATACCCTACAACAAGAAATTAAACTTAACAATGTAGAAGCAATCCAAATAAAATTCTAGAAGACAGATAAAAGGAAGCATGAAGATGACAAAACATAAGAAGAGGGCAAAATATAATGAAACATGATCAAAGTAATGGGTACTCAAATGATTCTCAAATGCTCAATCACCAGATTTCCTCAGAGCTTGCCTGAGCCCCAAAACAACAAACAAGTTGGACATAGCGAGTAATGACTCGGCTCCACCATGTAACCAATCGACGTTCGACAATGAAGTCCCATAGTTCACATTCTTTGTGATTGAAACAGACATATAGGCTAATTATACAGCGCAAGAGGCAAAAACAATTATTTCATTATTACAGGCTAAGTGGTTAACATCAATAAAGGGGCCACCTTACCATAAATCCCAGCCGATTTCAGCAATGGAGATCCGAAGAGGGAGATCCACCGGTTTCAGCAATGGAGATCCGGCAAGGGGAGGTGGATCTGAGCGGTTTCCCGGAGATTTGCAAGAGCAGCCGGAGGAGATCGAAACACCTCCATTGACGCAAATTGATCCCGATCTCTTCTTCCCCTAATTTTAGATCTGAGAAATTAGGCGGCCATGGTCGGCGAGGTCGAAGAAGCTTCTCTGCAACCAGATCTGAGAAATTAAAAGCAATCGAGAGGGGCCGTTTTCGATCTCGATCTCTTCTTCCCCTAATTTCAGCAGATGAGACGCGACCAGATGAGGTGGCGGAGCGGCGAGCGGAGGAAGACGAGGCGGCGGAATCGAAACCCATGGCCGTTGTACTGTCAGATCGGTCGAAGAGGAAGATGATCGGAGCACAAGGAGGAAGACGATCGTCTGTGTTCGATTGGTTTAGGGTAGGGGCACAAGGAGGAAGGCTATTGGGTTGGTGGACATTTAGCTTATTTTCATGGGCCGGTGGACATTTACTCAATTTCATCCCCAAAAATGGTCTGTTTGGCAAATTTTATCTATTTATAAGGCGTTCTTATACAAACAACAACTACTACAATACTCATTTGAAGATTACAATTATTTCTATATTGTTTCGCTACACTATTTATAAAATATTATGAAATCAATAATTCCAACCTTACGAATTGACACAAATATCACCAATTGTAAGAAGGAGCTAACCCTAAATATTCTAACGAAATCGGTAATTCCAATCCTTTTAGTAAGTTACAAATCGGGACAACTTACATGTTCAAGGGACGAAGGGGGTGGAGTGTGCGGGAGCTGTCGGTGACCGCTCGACTTTCGGTGAGGGTGGGCGTTCATTGAGAGTTCGTCATCGGCGATTGTTGTGGTGGAGTAGATCGGGCCTTGATGTCAACGAAACACTAGTAGCAATGACGCCTTACCAGGAGATGAGGGGTATGAAATTGGGGGAATTTTCGTCATTTTTGGTGGGTTAGTGGGGGCATTTTTTACTTTTCCCATTTCTCCATGCACCAAAAAATCAACATCCAACCAAATACAAACGGGATTAATTTTACAAAAAATCTCCATCCCATCCATCCACAAAAATAATCTTCATCCATTCCATCCCCAAAAATAATCCCCATCCACAAAATCCATCTCGTTACCAAACACACCCTTAGCTTCCCCATTGCCTCTTAAGGTACAATACCAACAAATTGTTTTTTTTCTCCCTCCAACCTTGCACCCTCTTTATATGGCAAGAGACAAGCTTGCTTCCCCCTTTAATATAACCAAAATCAGACCCACCCCAAGCAAATTAAAATCTGACGGGGAGTCATGGACTCAATTATAGATGGCTCCCCGTCAGGCCATAGCCACAACCCCAAATCACCCGCCCCATGCTTGCTTTACCGCCCCTGCGGCCCTCGTTCCATGCCCGTGGGTCGTGCCCCCTTGCTTGGGATTTCCACATCCCTCGGCTTTGGATCACGGTCCATGCCCGTGGTGCTCCCCCGCTGCCTCCCTGTGCAGCTTCTATGGTGATGTAGACGAAAGGGTTCCCTCCCTAGGCTATGACTTAATGCCTTGGGTTGGGAGCTCCTTTATTTTGGCTTGAAGTGTTGCCCACGTGGAACCCTTGGTAGTTCGATCCAGGTCTCAAGAGGCAGTTCGTATGGTTGACGTAACGCCTGATCAATTCTGCTCCCAAGTCAAGCAGTTCGTGTGACTCGACTCCCGCCTGATCAAACTTGCTCTGGAGGCTAACAGTTCGTGTAGCTGACATTGCGCCTGGTCAATCTAGCTCCGTCTAGCAGTTCGTGCGATTGGTGATACGCCTGATCCATCTTAGCCCACATGCAGGCAGTTCGTGGGATTGATGTTACGCCTGATCAATTCTTGATCTTGGGATTAGCAGTTCGTGGGATAGAGACCGTGCCTGATCAATTCCTTTCGAGATGCTTGATTTGCCACTTGAGGGCTTGCTCTTGTGCTTCCTTTCTTGCCAAAATGAGGAGTTCTTGACTTCGAGTCATGATCGATAGCTTTCGGTAGAGACTTATAGGATGAATGTTGTATCGTAGGTTGGCCTTTTAGGAGTTTGCATACTCCTTAGGATTGGTGTTGATGGATGTATAAGGGTGCTTGTATGACCCTGTTTATGGCTCTATCCTTCTCTTTGGGGGTCACCCCAAGAGTTGGACCCATAGTATGGTTCCCCCCTAGCGAAGTCCTAGACCTTGTTAGGGGTGACCATTCGCCTTTTATTTTTCCGCACTTTATTTGTAAAATTATACTATATTAATACAATTAACCCTTAAAATCAAATAAAAAAATAATCTGATTTTGTGCCTCATTTCACCCACCACAATCAAACAAAAGCCTCCCCAAACCTTATCTTCTTCACCCTCCTTTTCCTTTCCCCTTTTGTCGTGAGCTACCAACAGCCCCACCTCCTCCATTGTTGCCAAAAAACGCCACCACCTCACATCGTTTTCAAGCTCCCAGCAGCAATACCTTCACTCTCCCCGTTGTCCTCCTTCGTCACCGGTGAGGTCGAGAGCTCCAAGCTCTGCCGCTCCATGTTTTGTGTGCAAGCCAAAGCCGACCAAAACCCTGCAACCCCTTCCACCTTCATCCTCAACGAGAGCAGCTGCAACAACGTCTCCACCCTCTTCTCCGACGACCACGAGCACCCAGAGAACTCGGGAGAGCCCCGGAAGAGCCCGAGCAGCACCATAACCCTCCCCTGTTTTCGGTATTCAAGGTCAGTAAGCTCCCTTCCACATTTTCTTTCACTCTAAAACCGCATAAAGGCCCACCTTTAAACCTCTCTCATCCTTCCTAGGCCGTCTTCGACGAAGATCCGACTCCGACGAGTCCAAAAGCTTATACCAAACATAGACTTTGTGTTTAAATTAGAATTTTTTTTACGGTAGGTAAAAAAGACGATGCCTTTAACAAAGCAAAGAACATCCATGATCACCCGAAAAATGATATTATAAAGATCTCTATTAAAAGGGAGAACTAACTTTTGCAATAAAGTCGTCACAATGATTCGTCTCTTTATAACAGTGTATAGTTCTGTTGATTTTGTAATTTCCTCTCAAAATCTGAATCCTTTCAACCGTTTCCGGGGTCTCCCACCGAACATTATCGGGGTATTCAATCACCCATTTAAATAGCAGTTGAGAAAGCGTTACTAGCTACCATCACTATTAATTAATGAAACAATAATAAGGGCCTGTTTGATACGGATTCCTGGTAATAAAAAAACGAGAATGGGAATCGATGATTCCAAGTTTAGGTGTTTGGTAGCATGAAAGTTGGAATTAAATCGATTACCGTGTAATCCTTTATTCTCAATTTTGGGGATATTTCATTCCCCCAAAAAACCTCAGAAATCCCCCATTCTAAATTATCCCACTTACTAGATCTACTATCCATCTTCTTCCATGTGCTTATTCGAACACAGATATGGCGCCATATCTCACCCCCGACTATTCATCTTCTTTACCATTTTTATCTCATCGGCATCGTTGTCCTCAATCTCGTCGTCGCCACCGCCACCGCTCAAATTCGTCGACGCCGCCACCGCCGCCCCTGTCTAGATCTACCTCCGTCGCTGTCCTACGTCGCCGTCGTCCTCATCCTCCATCCATATCTCCCTCCAACTCTACAGTCCTCCATCGGCGTCGTCCTCCATTGTCCAGATCGTCGTCGTCCTCTTCCTCGCGCTGCAACCGCTCGTCTAGATCTGGCTCTCTCTCTCTCTCTCTCTCTCTCTCTCTCTCTCTCTCTCTCTCTCTCTCTCTCTCTCTCTCTCTCTCTCCCAGCATGACCGCCCTCCCTCCTCGTTGCAACCGCCCGCCCTTCCAGATGGTGGCATCACCACCACCTAACCCTCCTCCAAGGTTTGATCGACCACCGCCAATGCCCAATAGTCTATGAGATTTTGATTTTTGAAATGGATTTGTATGATTTAGGTGAGTTTTATGCTTAATTCGAGATATTGAATTTGGGGGATTTTAAATTGTTTAGGTTGAATTGGTGTATTTTAAGATTGAGTTTTTAATTGCTCATTCCAACATTGTACCAAACAATATGCTTTGGTAATGACTGATTCCAATATTTTATTCCAATTTCGATTTCCATTCCCATTCCGATTACTACATTCATACCAAACGAGGCCTAAAACACATTACCTCTACACACCAATCGTTCATGTTAATACAGATTAATTAATCAAGTGGTTAATTTTTGTTAGATCGAAATCCTAGGCTCCTAGCCGTTTGTAAGATTCTTTTTTTTTTCGGATTTGTGGTTGCTAAGTTGGTTAGGGTAGATAAGATCTTAGGAATTATTCTTTTTTTTTTAATAAAATTGGGTGGAATATACCCTTTTCAAGTTTTTTATTAACTGGATTGAGGCTGTAGACAAGATTCTAAAATGACTATTTTCAATACAATTTCGACTAAATTGCACACATGTCTTTCTCATTTTTTTAAACAAATTGCAAATAGCCCCAAAACTCTCTCACCTACATTGCAATATGAAATTGGTGGAAGAAAGAATGGATCCCTTTGAGAGTGTAGAGTTGAAACTCTTTTTTTTCTTGACGTCAACCCGATCTATCTCTTGTTGTTGGTTTGCTGTTGAATTCAATCGAATCCTTAAATCAAAGGTTCTCACTAGAAATGATTGAAGGTTGAAATTCATCCTCGCTTGGAGAATTCCGTCAAAACCCTAATTTGTTTCCTGTTGAGAGATGTGAATGAGACCATAAAAGAGTCCCACATCGAAAGTTGAACATAATGAGCCTTAGTATATAAGTCGGTGGGCTACTCCTTCTAACGCCAATTGGTTTTAGAATGGAACCTTCCTCGGCTTGTGTGCTAGGCTACTAGCACATGTGCGCTTGTGCACATGACCCCTAGTCATCGGTCCGAGTCGGACTTTGATATGGAAGTTTGGATTGGTTCCATCGGACGAAGCGGAGAAGGGTTAGGTGGGAGAGGTAGAATTGTTAGCCATTGATGATCGAGAGGATCGATTAGTTTAGGCTGATACCATGTAAGAACTATAAGATTGATGATTGAAGGTGTTGATTGCTTCTCATTAGGTATACGTATAAATAATAAAACAAGAGTAAAAAATTTGGGTCTATCCTTTTACACACCAAATCATATCAAGATCCTATCAAGAATAAGATCCTTAGACACACCAAATCATATCAAGATCCTATCAAGAATAAGAAAGTAGCCTAGTGGAATTTTCCAAAGCAATATACACATGGTCCAAGTGTCAACTAGATGAGTCATTCCTAGTTGCACTTGCGATGGCGTGTTAAGTGATGTGAATGAGAAAAAAAAGATCCAACGTTGAAAGCTGAACATAACTCGCCTTAGCTTATAAGTCGATGGGCTACTCCTTCTATCGCCAATTGGTTTTAGAATGGAACCTCATTCGACTTGTGTGCTAGACTAATAGGGCATGTGCACTCGTACACACGACCCCTAGTCGTCGGTCCGAGTTGGACTTTGATATGGTATCAGAGCAATTAGCCTAATGGTCCGTCTTTCGATTCTGGTCTGGGTTACCAGCTGTCCAAGTGTCAACTAGATGAGTCATTTCTAGTTGCATTTACGGGTTACCAGTTGTCCAAGTATCAACTAGATGAGTCATTCTTATTTGCACCCGCGGGGGTGTGTTGAGAGATGTGAATGACACCATAAAATAGTCCACATCGAAAGTTGAACATAACGAGTCTTAGTATATAAGTTGGTGGGCTACTCCTTCTAAGGCCAATTGGTTTTAGAATGGAATATCACTCGGCTTGTGTACTAGGCTATTAGCGCATATGCGTCCGTGCACACGACCCCCAATCATCAGTCCGAGTGGAACTTTGATATGATATCAGAGTGGTTAGCCTAACGGCCCGTCTTTCGATCTTGGTCTATGTCAACTAGATGAGTCATTCCTAGTTGCACTTGCGGGGGCGTGAATGAGATCATAAAAGAGTTCCACATCGAAATTTGAACATAAAAAGCCTTAGTATATAAGTCGGTGAGTGTTCCGCTAGAGGGGTGGTAGTAGGAGATTCAAATATTTAAAACAAAACAAAGCACAACTAGACTATCTCCCTGTCTCTAACAAATAATACAAGAATCCCCTCCCTTGTAGTAGTAGGGTAATTCAGGATCGAATCCACGAGGAGGTATGTCAGCGCTTCCCTTGTTGTACTCACGATCAAAACTTTCGACCTCAGCAGACACTCGATATCGAGTATACTGGTCGATATCGACCTCAGTTCTGGTCGATTTCCTAGCGCAGTTCCTGTAGAAGACAAAACAGTAAGTCGACGTCGAGACAGACCTCGATATCGATGTTAGACCTCGATATCGACCCTTATGGTCGATTTCGATGCTTGTCACAGAAACTGTTTTCGTAACCAATTTGTCGGAAAAGAGTCCGAAGAAAATAGGATGGAGAAGGAAGATGAACAGAAACAAAACTAAGATTTTTATGAAGAATTCAATTAATTAAAAGGCTTCCAAAGTCGGGGTTTCATGCCACAACGATAACAATACAAGTTTCATGCCAAAGCTATGAAATTTAATGTCTTTCCGTCAAATAACTTTCGTTATCAACACTTAGGTGGTTAGAGGCTCTTGCATATTTCCTAAGAGTTACTATCCAATTCATGAGCAATTCAAGTTCACAATATGAGTGGCTTTCGCTTCAATAATGTAAATAATGAATCTCCCTAACTTTCGCAAAGGATCATGCATGGGGTAGAAGACGGAATCGCATAAAAGTCATACCTTTGATGCACTTACCTCACATTGCTATCGTCGGGCTCACCCCGACCCTAGAAGTGGGTTGACTACTCGCTCCTCATCATGCACATCATCATCATTATTGTTGAAAGAAAGCTACTTTGAATTAAAACTTCGAAAGAAAGTACAACCGAAAAAGCCACTCCGCTCTCGCTTTACAACTCCACTCGGCCTCCTCTCTCTCTCTCTACTCTCTATTGGAACTGAATTGTGTGTCAAAATTAGATACCTAAACTCAGCCCTATTGGCCTCTTTTTATAGATGTCGATAAGGACTCGAAACCTTATCTTTATTCTCTAAGATAAACTAAAATAAAAGTAAAAGCTAAAACTTCATGGTGACTCAGCCTCCTCCTGATAGATCTGGTATGGATGATAAGAAATCTCGACCTTTGGATAGACGTGCAAGCTTTGGATAGAATTCTATCAAAATCGGAGTCGAATTCCTCTGCTGGCATGGTCGATATCGACCTTAAGACATCGATATCGACCCCTTCAAACTTTATCTCGAGCTTCTCCTTCTCCTACTCGAACTGGCACTCGACTTCTATCAATTTGGTCGATCTGGCAGCATCGATATCGACTGTAAGGGTCGATATCGACCCCTTCTATGTCGACATGCTCTGTTTCATTTCCTGCTCGATTCCTATGTCTCTGATGTACTTGATGTCGAGGTCTCCAGTCGATTTCGACCTCTTCAGAAGACTTCGAGTTCGATCTTTTTCCTCTCTTCCGAATTCGTCCATTTTTATCCTGTTTTCTGCGAAATTACATAGAAACTCGTGCAAACCCATATATTTGACATTTAAGCGTAAACTACACTAATCCCATGTTTTCCCATTAATATGCATGGAAAAGACGATAAAATGGATTCATATGTGCATAGAAAATATGGCAATTTGCGCGCACATCAAACACCCCATCCTTAAGCTTGCTTGTCCCCAAGCAATACCTTTAATGGTCATTCAGGGGAAGAAAGTAAACTCTCAACATCATAGATTCATTTTTCATATGTCCCTACAATCAATTGCCATCCTTGATAAGGTACTTATGTCAACCAAGTCCATGCCTGTGCATAAAAGCAATTTCATACTCATAAAGGAGGTAATATGCAAAAACAATTTTAGCGACATAACATTAATAATCAAGAGGACTTTTGCAAGCTTGTGAGAAGTATTTTGGTAAAAGGCTAAAGGTGGGCTAATATTTGGCCATGTGGTGTTAAATCCGGGGAAACGTACTTTCTTTCCAAAACATTCCACATTCCTTCTTCATAATGTCTCACCTTTCACTCTTCGCTCAATGCTTTTTTCAATATATGCTTTTACCTCTCTAACCTTAGCACTACCTTCTCGTGAGTCGCAAATATGGGTGTCATGAATGGCCCCGGATACTTAGTACTTCGGACTCCTCACCTTGTGTCCCATCATGCGAAACTATTATCTCAACGCAAGCAGGGTCGACCCACCTTTATCTCCTGAGGTGATCGGATTTTTTCTTGCTCGTTTAATTTTCCATATTTCATAATTCTTTCATTCCTGCCAACAACTTCATATATAATGCACAATTCCATATAACTCCAAAGATGACATCCATTCTCAACATTGTCCCCGGATAGGGTATAAGGTATAAAAATGGGCAATATGTATATATGTGGAGCAATAATGATAATGATAAGGCTCATATATGGCTTTGTGGCTTTTGTAATGATGCATAGGTAAGGCTAGGATATGAACTTGTATAAATAAGCACTTGTATGGAATTTTCATAAAAAGTCCTCCATCATCTTATCATGCATATGTCAAAAGCAACTTCAAATTTTCATCTCCTTTATTTTTTTCTCTTTTTTTGCACTTCATTGGGACTTCCCTTAACTAGGCAATCTCATGTTATATCTCTAATGAATCTAATTTTGCATCATAAAGCTCTTTTTTATACTTCCATGACTCTTTCTTCTTTTCAAAATTTTTGATGGGGGTCATATTTCTCTTTTTTTTTATGCATTAAAATAAATATGCAACTCTAAACTAAGTATGAATATGCAAGTAAGCCTTTCCCCCACCCCATACTTAAAATTTACAGTGTCCTCACTGTATTAGAACTAGGGTTAAGAAGAAAACTTACAAAACCGTCACAAATTTTGAGAGTCGAAGAAGACAACATGAAGGGTCGATATCGACCTTTCACATCGATATCGATGTTTCTCTCGATTTCTGCTCAGGCTTCAGGGTGATTTGGCCTCGATCACAAACCCTATCTATGTCGACCTTAAGGTCGATTTCGATGTCGGACATCGATTTCGATGCCTTTCTGTGTGCTTTTCTCTTTCCTGCAATTTGAAAACAAAACACAAAACCAAATATGCAAAACAATAAAGTGTCTAAAACCAAAACAAAAGCTGTCTAAAACCAAAACTAAGTCTTTGTTACAAGCTCTAGATTTTTAAGTCGCTAGGCTGACTTCCTCCTTCGCGCTTCTTAAGGCGGCATCTGCAGAGCTCATGTGGCTTGGGCCTCAAATATCACTCCTTTCTTGTCTCGCAGCTGCATTCCGCCAGGATTGATTTGATTCACCGTGAATGGTCCTAAGTTCTTATCCTTGAATCTTGTAGGGAACCAATGGTCCTTAGACTTGGCAACAAAGACCTTGTCTCCTATCTCATATTGGCTTGAATCATCATCGGATACCCTACATAAGCGCACATGCCAAGGCACACATCTTTCAAATAATGATAAGTCCTTAATTGTAATGGAACAAGAGGAATTCGTACCTTGACTTACCTTCTTCTCAATCTATGGCTCAGGTCGATGTCGATGTTCAGAGGTCGATATCGACCCCTGTTGTACTCCTGGAGGATCTGTCGATTTGGAGAGTTTTGAATCGATATGATCAGGTCGATTTCGACCCTCAGAAGTCGATATCGAGGTCTCCTTTCCTCCCTTCTCAGAGCTGATGGTGGTCGATTTCGATAGGGTGTGGTCGATATCGACCCTTGACCCCGATTTTGATGATTCCTCTTCTTCTCCGTCGACCCCATACTTATGACCTGACACAGAATCGTGAACATTAGTGGTCGATATCGACTTACTTGGGTCGATTTCGATGTTCTGTTGATCTCCTTCGTTCAAGATTTCCTCAACTTCCTCTACTTGGGCTTCATTGATGGCTTTTATCTCCATTGACCCTTGATTTTTCACCGTCTTGTTGAAGGCATACTCTATCACTTCATCACTAATTGTGAATGAGAGCAATCATTTCTTTACGCTGATGTTGGCATCGACGGTTGCTAGGAATGACCTACCTAAAATAATTGGACAAGCAGGGTCCTCCGCTATATCAACAACTAGAAAATCAGCAGGGACAAAGAATTTACCTACTTGTATTAGCACATCCGTCACTATTCCAGTTGGAATCACTACCGTATTGTTAGCCATGTATAATCTTGCATCCACGGGCTCCAGAGGACCTATCTTTACCTTGTGCCATATGGTTAGTGGCATCATGCTAACGCTAGCGCCCAAGTCAACTAAAGCATTAAATTTGAATTGACCTAGACCTATAGCAATAGAAAACTTACCTGGGTCCGCCCGCTTTTGTGGTAGCTCTAACCTGTTGCACTCCTCTGCGATCTCAGAGAGCGATCGCTTCTTACCCAAGATGTCCTTAAGGAACCTTACATAAGATGGCATCTCGTGAAGTGCCTCTGTAAATGGTATAGAGACATTAAGTCCTTGGAGCATCTTCACGAACCGTGGGAACTTCTTTTCCGCTGGGTCCTTAATCACCTTTCTAGTTGGGAATGACAACACCTTTTTCCTTCCCGCGGCTGCAGTGAGATCGACATCGACATCAGTAGGGTCGATATCGACTGGAGGAGTCGATTTCTGTGGTGACGCAGAATTAGGGTCGACATTGACAGGAGGGTCGACATCGATGTCACCTTGGTCGATATCGACAGGAGGGGTCGATATCGACGTCTGTTCTGGCTCCTTCTCCTCCGCTTTTTGCTCGGGCGTTTGTAATTGACGCCCACTCCTTAGGTTTACTGCCACAATGTGACCAGTGGTTTTGCCCTTTTGGTTGGGCACAGTGGATCCAGGGAGTGATCCTGATGCTTTGGGCATTGCTTCCGCCAATTGACTCATTTGAGTCTCCATGTTGTGCTTCCAAACATCGATCTCCCCAAGTCTAGAATTGATGCCCTGTAGCTGAGTATGGACGGAGTTATTGGCTTGTTTGAACTCAGCGTGGTTCCTCCGCATCTCATCAAGGATGATTTGCAGGTCATCTTTCTTATTCTCCCGCTCAGGGTGCCCTGGTGCCCTATATGTTGGGCGATCCCTTTGATAGAACCTTTGATCACCCCAATTTTGTTGATTGCCCCCTCCATAGGGGCCTCTCGTCCATTTGACCTCCTCATGTTGTTCCACCATGGTTACTTGCTCAGTATGTGGACAGGCACTGGTGTTATGCCTTATTGAGCCACACTCCTGACAAGGTTGATTGTTGCTCAGGAATCTTACTTGCTTTTGAAGGCGGCGTGTTTGTTCGTTATGGAATTGTTGCCGCACCTCAGGATCTATCTCCCTTGGAGGCTCATATAGTGGCATAGATGGGGCAGGCCTTGCATCATAGGCCGCAGCAGCCCCATAGGTGTTGTCAAAGTTCACAAGCCTCTCAATGGTCTCCCATGCCTCCGTTGGTGTAAGCTCAATGTACCGATAGGAGGTATATGAATTGATCCTCTCCTTATTCGGCGCATCAAGGGCGTTATAAAAGATCCCCTGGATGACATATGGAAGTTGCCCATCCGTCGGGCATGATCTAAGCAAGTCCTTAAAGCGCTCCCACGCCTGTGCTAGGGTTTCACCTGGCTTTTGTTTGAAAGCCGTGATCCTTTGTCGTAGCATCGCCGTTTTAGAAGGTGGGAAGAATTTGTTCAAGAATGCATCTTCCACCTCTGCCCATGTCCTTAGCGATCGTGGAGCTAAACTTTCAAGCCATTGTAATGCCTTCCCTGCCAAAGACCATCGAAAAGATTTTAGTCGCACATACTCTAAGTTTACTCCATCGGCAACTGTTTCACATAAGTCCATAAAAGTAGAGATGTGTTGCAGGGTGTTCGCACACGGGGGGAGTTTGCGGGGTGTTGTATGTAAAATAGGAGAATAAAATAAAGCACAACTAGACTATCTCCCTGTCCCAAACAAATAATACAAGAATCCCCTCCCTTGTAGTAGTAGGGTAATTCAGGATCGAATCCACGAGGAGGTAGGTCAGCGCTTCCTTTGTTGTACTCACGATCAAGGCTTTCGACCTCAGCAGACACTCGATATCGAGTATACTGGTCGATATCGACCTCAGTTCTGGTCGATTTCCTAGCGCAGTTCCTGGAGAAGACAAAACAGCAAGTCGACGTCGAGCAGAGACCTAGATATCGATGTTAGTCCTCGATATCGACCCTTATGGTCGATTTCGATGCTTGTCACAGAAACTGTTTTTGTAACCAATTTGTCGGAAAAGGATCCGAAGAAAATAGAATGGAGAGGGAAGATGAACAGAAACAAAACTAAGACTCTTATGGAGAATTTAACTAATTAAAAGGCTTCCAAAGTCGGGGTTTTACGCCACAACGATAACAATGCAAGTTTCATGCTAAAGATATGAACTTTTATGTCTTTCCGTCAAATAACTTTCGTTATCAACACTTAGGTGATTAGAGGCTTTCGCATAATTCCTAAGAGTTACTATCCAATTTATGAGTAATTCAAGTTCGCAATATGAGTGGCTTTCGCTTCAATAATGCAATTAATGAATCTCCCTAACTTTCGCAAAGGATCATGCATGGGGTAGAAGACGGAATCACATAAAAGTCATACCTTTGATGCACTTACCTTACATTGCTATCGTCGGGCTCACCCCGACCCTAGAAGTGGGTTGACTACTCGCTCCTCATCATGCACATCATCATCATTGTTATTGAAAGAAAGCTACTTTGAATTAAAACTCTGAAAGAAAGTACAACCGAACAAGCCACTCCGCTTTCGCTTTACAACTCCACTCGGCCTCCTCTTCTCTCTCTATTCTCTATTGCAACTGAATTGTGTCTAAAACGGAATTCGAAATACCTAAACTCAGCCCTATTGGCTTCTATTTGTAGATGTCGATAAGGACTCGAAACCTTATCTTTATTCTCTATGATAAATTAAAACAAAGTAAAAACTAAAACTTCATGGTGAAATCAGCCTCCTCATGATAGATCTGATGTTGATGATAGGAAATCTCGACCTTTGGATAGATATTGCAAGCATTGGATATAATTCTATCGAAATCGGAGTCGAATTCCTCTGCTGGCATGGTCGATATCGACCCTTGGACCTCGATATCGACCCCTCCAAAATCTTATCTCGAGCTTCTCCTTCTCCTACTCGACTTCTATCAACTTTGTCGATCTGGTAGCATCGATATCGACCTCCAGACGTCGATATCGACCTCTTCTGTGTCGAAATGCTCTGTTTCCTTTTCTACTCGATTCCTATGTCTCTGATGTACTCGATGTCGAGGTCTTCAGTCGATTTCGACCTCTTCAGCAGACTTCGAATTCTTTTTCCGCTCTTCTGAATTCATCCATTTTCATCCTGTTTTCTGCGAAATCACATGGAAACTCGTGCAAACCCATATATTTGATATTTGAGCATAAACTACATCATTCCCATGTTTTCCCATAAATGTGCATGCAAAAGACAATAAAATGAATTCATATGTGCATAGAAAATATGGTAATTTGCACGCACATCAAACACCCCATACTTAAGCTTGCTTGTCCCCAAGCAATACTCTTGATGGTCGTTCAGGGGAAGAAAGTAAACCTTCAACATCATAGATTCATTTCTCATATGTCCCTACAATCAATTGCCATCCTCGAGAAGGTACTTATGTCAACCAAGTCCATGCCTGTGCATAAAAGCAATTTCATACTTATAAAGGAGGTAATATGCAAAAAACAATTCTAGCGACATTGCATTAATAATCAAGAGGACTTTCTTCAAGCTTGTGAGAAGTGGATTGGTAAAAGGCTAAAGGTGGGCTAATATTTGGCCTTGTGGTGTTAGATCCGGGGAAGTACACTTTCTTTCCAAAATATTCCACATTCCTCTTCATAATGTCTCACCCTTCACTCATCGTTCAATGCTTTTTTTTTTCAATATAATGCTTTTACCTCTCTAACCTTAGCACTGCCTTCTCGCGAGTCGCAAACATGGGTGTCATGAATGGCCCCGGATACTTAGTACTTCGGACTCCTCACCTTTGTGTCCCATCTCGCCGAACTATGATCTCAGCGAGCAGGGTCGACCTACCTTTATCTCCTGAGGTGATCGGATTTTTTCTCGCTCATTTAATTTTCCATATTGTATCATTCCTGCCAACAACTTTATAAATGCACAACTCCATATAACTCCAAAGATGTCATCCATTCAAAAAACTTTGTCCCCGGATAGGGTATAAGGTAAAAAATGGACAATATGTATATGTGGAGCAATAATGATCATGATAAGTCTCATATATGGCTTTGTGAATATGCGTAGGTAAGGCTAGGATATGAACTTTGCTTGTATGGAATTTTTATAAAAAATCCTCCATCATCTGATCATGCACATGTCAAAAGCAACTTCAAATTTTCATCTCCTTTATGATTTTCTCAAAAAATTTGCACTTCATTGGGACTTCCCTTAACTAGGCAATCTCATGTTATATCTCTAATGAATCTAATTTTGCATCATAGAGCTCTTTTTTATACTTCCATGACTCTCTCTTTTCCAAATTTTTTTTGATGGGGGTCATTTTTTTTTTATGCATTAAAATAAATATGCAACTCTAAACTAAGTATGAATATGCAAATAAGCCTTTCCCCCACCCCATACTTAAAATTTACAGTGTCCTCACTGTATTAGAACTAGGGTTAAGAAGAAAACTTACTAGACCGTCACAAATTTCAGGAGTCCAAGAAGACAATAGGGAAGGTCGATATCGACCCTTTACGACGATATCGATGTCTCTCTTGATTTCTGCTCGGGCTTCAGGGTGATTCGGCCTCGATCACGAACCCTATCCATGTCGACCTTGAGGTCGATTTCGATGTCCGACATCGATTTCGATGCCTTTCTGTGTGCTTTTCTCTCTCCTGTAATTTGAAAATTAAACACAAAATATGCAAAACAATAAAGTGTCTAAAACCAAAACAAAAGCTGTCTTAAAACCAAAACTAAGTCTTCGTTACAAGCTCTAGATTTTTAAGTCGCTAGGCCGACTTCTTCCTTTGCGCTTCTCAAGGTGGCATCTGCAGAGCCCATGTGGCTTGGGCCTCAAATATCACTCCTTTCTTGTCCCGCAGCTGCATTCCCTCGGGATTGATTTGATTCACCGTGAATGGACCTAAGCTCTTATCCTTGAATCTTATAGGGAACCAATGGTCTTTAGATTTGGCAACATAGACCTTGTCTCCTATCTCATATTGGCTTGAACTATCATCGGATACCCTACATAAATGCACATGCCAAGGCACACCTCTTCCAAATAATGATAAGTCCTTAATTGTAATTGAACAAGAGGAATCCGTACCTTGACTTACCTTCTTCTCAGTCTGTGGTTCAGGTCGATGTCGATGTTCGGAGGTCGATATCGATCCCTGTTGTACACCTGTAGAATCAGTCGATTTGGGGAGTTTGGACTCGATATGATCAGGTCGATTTCGACCCTCAGAGGTCGATATCGAGGTCTCCTTGCCTCTCTTCTCAGCGCCGATGGTGGTCGATTTCGATAGGGTGTGGTCGATATCGACCCTTGACCCTGATTTCGATGCTTCCTCTTTTCCTCCGTCGACCCCATACTTATGACCTGTCACAGAATCTTGAACATTAGTGGTCGATATCGACTTACCTGGGTCGATTTCGATGTTTTGTTGAGCTCCTTTGTTCAAGATTGCTTCAACTTCCTCTACTTGGGCTTTATTGATGGCTTTTATCTCCATTGGCCCTTGACTTTGCACCGTCTTGTTGAAGGAATACTCTATTACTTCATCACTAATTGTGAGTGAGAGCAATCCTTTCTTCACGCTAATGTTGGCATCGACGGTTGCTAGGAATGGCCTACCTAAAATAATTGGACAAGCAGGGTCCTTCGCTATGTCAACAACTAGGAAATCAGCAGGGACAAAGAATTTGCCTACTTGTACTGGCACATCTGTCACTATCCCAGTTGGAATCACTACGGTATTGTTAGCCATGTATAATCTTGCATCCACGGGCTCCAGAGGACCTATCTTTACCTTGTGCCAAATGGTTAGTGGCATCATGCTAACGCTAGCGCCCAAGTCAACTAAAGCATTAAATTTGAATTGACCTAGACCTATAGCGATAGAAAACTTACCTGGGTCCGCCCGCTTTTGTGGTAGCTCCAATCTGTTGCATTCCTCTGCGATCTCGGAGAGCGATCGCTTCTTACCCAAGATATCCTTAAGGAACCTTACATAAGATGGCATCTCGTGAAGTGCCTCTGTGAATGGTATAGAGACATTAAGCCCTTGGAGCATCTTCACGAACCGTTGGAACTTCTTTTCCGCTGGGTCCTTAGTCACCTTTCTAGTTGGGAATGGCAACACCTTCTTCCTTCCTGCGGCTGTAGTGAGGTCGATATCGGCAGCAGTAGGGTCGATATCGACTGGAAGAGTCGATTTCTGTGGTGACGCAGAATTAGGGTCGACATCGACAGGAGGGTCGACATCGATGTCACCTTGGTCGATATCGACAGGGGGGTCGATATCGACGTCTGTTCTGGCTCCTTCTCCTCCACTTTTCGCTCGGGCGTTTGTAATTAACGCCCACTCCTTAGGTTTACTGCCGCAATATGACCAGTGGTTTTGCCCTTTTGGTTGGGCACAGTGGATCCAGGGAGTGATCCGGACGCTTTGGGCATTGCTTCCGCCAATTGACTCATTTGAGTCTCCATGTTGCGCTTCCAAACGTCGATCTCCCCAAGTCTAGAATTTATGCCCTGCAGCTGAGTATGAACGGAGTTATTGGCTTGTTTGAACTCAGCGTGGTTCCTCCGCATCTCATCAAGGATGATTTGCATGTCATCTTTCTTAGTCTCCCGCTCAGGGTGCCCTGGTGCCCTATAGGTTGGGGGATCCCTTTGATAGAACCTTTGATCACCCCAATTTTGTTGATTGCCCCCTCCATAGGGGCCTCTCGTCCATTTGACCTCCTCATGTTGTTCCGCCATGGATACTTGCTCAGTATGTGGACAGGCACTGGTGTTATGCCTTATTGAACCACACTCCTGACAAGGTTGATTGTTGCTCAGGAACCTTACTTGCTTTTGAAGGCGGCGTGCTTGATCGTTATGGAATTGTTGCCGTACTTCAGGATCTATCTCCCTTGGAGGCTCATATAGTGGCATAGATGGGGCAGGCCTTGCATCATAGGCCACGGCAGCCCCGTAGGTGTTGTCAAAGTTCACAAGCCTCTCAATGGTCTCCCATGCCTCCGTTGGTGTAAGCTCAATGTACCGATAGGAGGTATATGAATTGATCCTCTCCTTATTCGGCGCATCAAGGGCGTTATAAAAGATCTCTTGGATGACATATGGAAGTTGCCCATGCGTCGGGCATGATCTCAGCAAGTCTTTAAAGCGCTCCCACGCCTGTGCTAGGGTTTCACCTGGCTTTTGTTTGAAAGCCGTGATCCTTTGTCGTAGCATCGCCGTTTTAGAAGGTGGGAAGAACTTGTTCAAGAATGCATCTTTCACTTCCGCCCATGTCCTTAGCGATCGTGGAGCCAAACTTTCGAGCCATTGTAATGCCTTTCCTGCCAAAGACCATCGAAACGATTTTAGTCGCACATACTCTAAGTTTACTCCATCAGGAACTGTTTCACACAAGTCCATAAAAGTAGAGATGTGTTGCAGGGGGCATTCATTATGTCTTCCTTCAAAAGTATTTCTTTTAATCTCAGATAGGAAGTTAATTTTCAATTCATAATTGGAGTGAGGAATTATAATGGCAGATTCAGGAACATGAAGGGGCGGATGCATGTATTGCATCGCCGTCTGTGGATACTGATTTAGCCGCTCTTGGGCTTGTCTGCGCGCATCCTCCTCCCTATCAGCACGGGCTCGCTCAGCAGCAGCAGCGGCCCTTTCAGCAGCGATTGTAGCATTGTGGTCCTCGATCTCCTTTCTCAACCGCTCTATGATTTCAGCCTGCGTCTCGTTGTCAGACATGATGCGAATTGCTTTGTTGCGAAGATGGTAGAAACGTTCAGGCTCGTCAATTGGTTCCAGGATAGGTCCGCGATCAGAACGTCGCATAAACCTGCAAAATAAGCTTAGAAAAAGATCGTGATTAACTTAGGTGGCGATTGATTGCCTCCCCGGCAACGGCGCCAATTTGTTCGCACACGGGGGGAGTTTGCGGGGTGTTGTATGTAAAATTGGAGAATAAAATAAAGCACAACTAGACTATCTCCCTGTCCCAAACAAATAATACAAGAATCCCCTCCCTTGTAGTAGTAGGGTAATTCAGGATCGAATCCACGAGGAGGTAGGTCAGCGCTTCCTTTGTTGTACTCACGATCAAGGCTTTCGACCTCAGCAGACACTCGATATCGAGTATACTGGTCGATATCGACCTCAGTTCTGGTCGATTTCCTAGCGCAGTTCCTGCAGAAGACAAAACAGCAAGTCGACGTCAAGCAGAGACCTCGATATCGATGTTAGTCCTCGATATCGACCCTTATGGTCGATTTCGATGCTTGTCACAGAAACTGTTTTTGTAACCAATTTGTCGGAAAAGGATCCGAAGAAAATAGAATGGAGAGGGAAGATGAACAGAAACAAAACTAAGACTCTTATGGAGAATTTAACTAATTAAAAGGCTTCCAAAGTCGGGGTTTTACGCCACAACGATAACAATGCAAGTTTCATGCTAAAGATATGAACTTTTATGTCTTTCCGTCAAATAACTTTCGTTATCAACACTTAGGTGATTAGAGGCTTTCGCATAATTCCTAAGAGTTACTATCCAATTTATGAGTAATTCAAGTTCGCAATATGAGTGGCTTTCGCTTCAATAATGCAATTAATGAATCTCCCTAACTTTCGCAAAGGATCATGCATGGGGTAGAAGACGGAATCACATAAAAGTCATACCTTTGATGCACTTACCTCACATTGCTATCGTCGGGCTCACCCCGACCCTAGAAGTGGGTTGACTACTCGCTCCTCATCATGCACATCATCATCATTGTTATTGAAAGAAAGCTACTTTGAATTAAAACTCCGAAAGAAAGTACAACCGAACAAGCCACTCCGCTTTCGCTTTACAACTCCACTCGGCCTCCTCTTCTCTCTCTATTCTCTATTGCAACTGAATTGTGTCTAAAACGGAATTCGGAATACCTAAACTCAGCCCTATTGGCTTCTATTTGTAGATGTCGATAAGGACTCGAAACCTTATCTTTATTCTCTATGATAAATTAAAACAAAGTAAAAACTAAAACTTCATGGTGAAATCAGCCTCCTCATGATAGATCTGATGTTGATGATAGGAAATCTCGACCTTTGGATAGATATTGCAAGCATTGGATATAATTCTATCGAAATCGGAGTCGAATTCCTCTGCTGGCATGGTCGATATCGACCCTTGGACCTCGATATCGACCCCTCCAAAATCTTATCTCGAGCTTCTCCTTCTCCTACTCGACTTCTATCAACATGGTCGATCTGGTAGCATCGATATCGACCTCCAGACGTCGATATCGACCTCTTCTGTGTCGAAATGCTCTGTTTCCTTTTCTACTTGATTCCTATGTCTCTGATGTACTCGATGTCGAGGTCTTCAGTCGATTTCGACCTCTTCAGCAGACTTCGAATTCTTTTTCCGCTCTTCTGAATTCATCCATTTTCATCCTGTTTTCTGCGAAATCACATGGAAACTCGTGCAAACCCATATATTTGATATTTGAGCATAAACTACGTCATTCCCATGTTTTCCCATAAATGTGCATGCAAAAGACAATAAAATGAATTCATATGTGCATAGAAAATATGGTAATTTGCGCGCACATCACAGGGGGCATTCATTATGTCTTCCTTCAAAAGTATTTCTTTTAATTTCAGATAGGAAGTTAATTTTCAATTCATAGTTGGAGTGAGGAATTATAATGGCAGATTCAGGAACATGAAGCGGCGGATGCATGTATTGCATCGCCGTCTGTGGATACTGATTTAGCCGCTCTTGGGCTCTCTGCGCGCATCCTCCTCCCTATCAGCACGGGCTCGCTCAGCAGCAGCGGCGACCCTTTCAGCAGCGATTATAGCATTGTGGTCCTCGATCTCCTTCCTCAACCGCTCTATGATCTCAGCCTGCGTCTCGTTGTCAGCCATGATGCGAATTGCTTTGTTGCGAAGATGGTAGAAACGTTCAGGCTCGTTGATTGGTTCCAGGATAGGTCCGCGATCAGAACGTCGCATAAACCTGCAAAATAAGCTTAGAAAAAGATCGTGATTAACTTAGGTGGCGATTGATTGCCTCCCCGGCAACGGCGCCAATTTGTTCCGCTAGAGGGGTGGTAGTAGGAGATTCAAATATTTAAAACAAAACAAAGCACAACTAGAGTATCTCCTTGTCTCAAACAAATAATACAAGAATCTCCTCCCTTGTAGTAGTAGGGTAATTCAGGATCGAATCCACGAGGAGGTATGTCAGCGCTTCCCTTGTTGTACTCACGATCAAAGCTTTCGACCTTAGTAGACACTCGATATCGAGTATACTGGTCGATATCGACCTCAGTTCTGGTCGATTTCCTAGCGCAGTTCCTGTAGAAGACAAAACAGTAAGTCGACGTCGAGACAGACCTCGATATCAATGTTAGACCTCGATATCGACCCTTATGATCGATTTCGATGCTTGTCACAGAAACTGTTTTCGTAACCAATTTGTCGGAAAAGAGTCCGAAGAAAATAGGATGGAGAAGGAAGATGAACAGAAACAAAACTAAGACTTTTATGAAGAATTCAATTAATTAAAAGGCTTCCAAAGTCGGGGTTTCATGTCACGACGATAACAATACAAGTTTCATGCCAAAGCTATGAAATTTAATGTCTTTCCGTCAAATAACTTTCGTTATCAACACTTAGGTGGTTAGAGGCTCTTGCATATTTCCTAAGAGTTACTATCCAATTCATGAGCAATTCAAGTTCACAATATGAGTGGCTTTCGCTTCAATAATGTAAATAATGAATCTCCCTAACTTTCGCAAAGGATCATGCATGGGGTAGAAGACGGAATCGCATAAAAGTCATACCTTTGATGCACTTACCTCACATTGCTATCGTCGGGCTCACCCGGACCCTAGAAGTGGGTTGACTACTCGCTCCTCATCATGCACATCATCATCATTATTGTTGAAAGAAAGCTACTTTGAATTAAAACTTCGAAAGAAAGTACAACCGAACAAGGCACTCCGCTCTCGCTTTACAACTCCACTCGACCTCCTCTCTCTCTCTACTCTCTATCAGAACTGAATTGTGTGTCAAAATTAGATACCTAAACTCAGCCCTATTGGCCTCTTTTTATAGATGTCGATAAGGAATCGAAACCTTATCTTTATTCTCTAAGATAAACTAAAATAAAAGTAAAAGCTAAAACTTCATGGTGACTCAGCCTCCTCCTGATAGATCTAGTATGGATGATAAGAAATCTCGACCTTTGGATAGACGTGCAAGCTTTGGATAGAATTCTATCAAAATCGGAGTCGGATTCCTCTGCTGGCATTGTTGATATCGACCCTAAGACATCGATATCGACCCCTTCAAAACTTTATCTCGAGCTTCTCCTTCTTCTACTCGAACTGGCACTCGACTTCTATCAATTTGGTCGATCTGGCAACATCGATATCGACTGTAAGGGTCGATATCGACCCCTTCTGTGTCGACATGGTCTGTTTCATTTCCTGCTCGATTCCTATGTCTCTGATGTACTTGATGTCGAGGTCTCCAGTCGATTTCGACCTCTTCATAAGACTTCGAGTTCTTTTTCCGCTCTTCCGAATTCGTCCATTTTTATCCTGTTTTCTGCAAAATTACATAGAAACTCGTGCAAACCTATATATTTGAAATTTAAGCGTAAACTACATTAATCCCATGTTTTCCCATTAATATGCATGCAAAAGACGATAAAATGGATTCATATGTGCATAGAAAATATGGCAATTTGCGCGCACATCAGTGGGCTACTCCTTCTAATACCAATTGGTTTTAGAATGGAACCTCATTGGACTTGTGTACTAGGCTACTAGCGCATGTGTGCCTGTACATGCACATGACCCACAATCATTGGTCTGAGTCGAACTTTGATATTTCTCATTCCTCACCCGAAACCCTAAAAGCTTTCTACTCTCGCTGTCAACATTTCAGTGAATTAATTCTCTGATTAGAAAGAAAAGATGTTAGAGAATCAAGAAAACCCTAATTTCAGTAATTCAACTAGATTGCCTAGAAAGCGTTTCTATTATGCACGTGCCCATAGCAATGCGTTGAGTGATTCTCACTTTCCTATGTCCCGCTATCACCTCGTCATGTTGATTATCAAGGAGCAGATCTTGGCATTGAGAATGATGAATCTGGGGCGCGCAGTACCAAAACGTTTATGTGGTATGGACCAACTCCAATACATCCTGAATTACTATGAGAAGGGCCAACTTTAGAAGATTCTCCAACATCTTTTCTATCTAATTAGCACTTTGCTAATCAGTAATTAATTGGAGTTTTGAAGGATTGCTAATGAGGCCATCAAATTAAAGTTTTCAATGGATGAAAATTGAAATCGGTGAATTAATTGTTCCAAATGTGTGTCACTTCCTTGTTGCGATTGGGCAACTCGTGTAGTGCGGGATTGATTTGACTTACCTTTGAAAATCGGACCATCAGGCATTGTACTCACTCCATCAGAGTCAAGTACATATGAGTAGGTAGATGAGAGAGTTTTGTTCCTATTTACAAGATGTTTGAAAAAAAATGAAAAGGATTTATGTGCAATTTAGTTAAAATTATATTGACAATAGTCGTTTTCTGATCTTGCCTAAAGTCGCTATGTTTTTAGTTTTCTTTTAGGTAATTGTACTTTTTTAGATGGTGATTACCTATATATCCTTACAATTAAATTTATCCTTTTAAAAAGTAAAAACAAATTTTATCATTTTAAAAAGTAAACAATTAAATTATGTACGTAGAAGGTTTGGTAGATGAAGATATTCTTCTCAACGTTTTATTGACTAGGGTTACAAATAACTCTTGAATCTTCAAATTATGTGCTTAGAATCGTTTATTAATGGTTATATTTTATTAACCCTAATTCATGTATGTGGCTGATTCCCATAATGGAGATTCTCGGACAGGGAAAAGTGGCAATATCATTATTATATTACAATATTATTCATATAATAGAATAACGTACGTTCTTAACATGTAATACAATATCATTCATGTAATACAATATTATTCTTGTATTACAATATTATTCATGTAATAGAATAGTGTTCATGTATGGCATGTCACTAAGCATTGTAACCACATTCCTGTATTTTTTAATCATCAATCAACCATGCGTACTCAAACTCGTGTACTATAAGATTTCATGTAATGAGTGAATTCTTGTAATGAGCGAAGTTTTGTGCCCATTACTATATACCTACAATTGACTTGTGGAGTTAAGTTACAAGAAATTACCTAAATGAATCGATTATTACAACAATAAGTAGCAATTATTGTAACCTAAAATTATTGTAACCAAATAAGCGCTTCATCAAATCACATGAAGCAATTACTGTGAATCTATTCTTAGGTGAAATCATAGACAAATTCCTTGTTGAAAGAAGCGCTACATCTAATTATGAAACACGACATAAATAAAAAATAATTCATCATCCTTGGTTGACCTCATAGCCGATTCATTGAAGACAAATTTTGGTGAGTTCTCAAACTAGGGTTCACAATACCATAGAAGTTACAGCAACAATCACATGAGTTTGAGGGCGCGAGTTCGACTCTTGGTTCGAGAGATAAGGTATTGTATTGGACCAGTGTTGAGATGGATATATCTGTTTGAGAGATATATGAAAGTACTAAAAAAGCACACTTTTTATTTAAAGTGTACTTATTATTACGCACGGTTTGAAAAAATGTGCTAAAACTTAATATTATTTTAACACACTTCAATTGAAGCGTTCTTATAATTTGATCAAAACGGATATTGGTTTTGTATGACAATTTTAAGAACGTTTCAACACAAAACCCTGCTTAAAATATGGGAACACGGTTAAATAATAAGCGTGCTTGTTTGGGAGCGCACCCACTATAAGCATAGGACGAGAAGTGTGCTCCCATGCATAAAAAAGCGTGTTCACGGTTAAATAATAAGCGTGATTATTGGGTTTCAGAAGGTAATGAAATCTCATGCTAAAACATAATTTCAACTTCAGCAAAATTAAGAGTATTGATGAAATCTCAAGGTATTGATGCTATTTGCATGAATTACATCAGCAAGTGAGATAGAGATTTGAAATCTAAAGGAACTGACAAAAACACAGAATTTTTACAGGGGGTCTGAAATCTCATGCAGAGAAATAATTTTGACTTTAGCAAAACAATGAGCAATGATGAAATCTCAAGGAATTGATGCTATTCACATGAATTACATCAACAAGTGAGATAGAGATCTGAAATCTGAAGGAATCAACAACAACACAGAATTTTTGCAGGAGATCTAAAATCTCATGTTTAAACTTAATTTTTGACATCAATAAAAACAAATAGATATATATAGTGAAATCTCAAAGAATTTATGATATTTCATATGAATTACATCAGCAAGTGAGGTAGAGATCTGAAATCTAAAGAAACCAACGACAACACATGAATTGCTCATATTTTCATATGAATTGATGATATTTCACACGAAATAGAACTTTTGACTACAGCAAGACAAAGAGATATGGTCAAATCTCAAGGACGTACATTATGATATTTTGCATGAATTATGTTTGGAAACGAGATCTGATATAGTTATTACCTTCTCGAAGATGTACGATTCTAAAACGTCGGCAATAGAGCGTTTTTCTTAAGAAATAAGAAAAATCTGATGTCAAACAAAGAAGTTGTTGGAGGAGGTTAGGAAGTGCTTTATATAGATGGACAATTAGCTCATAGGATTGATTGATGGACCATGACCTAATTAGGTTCTATAATATGGAAGTTACAACAACAATCACATGAGTTCGAGGTCGCGGGTTTGACTCTTGGTTCGAGAGGTAAGGTATTATTTTGGACCAGTGTTGAGATGGATATATCCGTTTGAGAGATATATGAAAGTACTAAAAAAGCACGCTTTTTATTTAAAGTATGCTTATTATTAAGCACGGTTTGAAAGAAAATGTGCTAAAACTTAATACTCTCTCCGTTCGGCTAAACATGTCGTTTACTATTCACGCACGCTTTTTTAGAATGATAAAAACTATATAAAATATTTATTTTTTTATAAATTTTTATAACAAGTTTGTACTTATTAATAATAACTACGAAAATGTTAAAAAATTATTAAAAAACTAGATATTTTATATAGTTTTTATCTCCTAAAAAAGCGTGCATGAATAGTAAAGTGTCATGTTTTGCCGAACGGAGGGAGTATTATTTTAGCACACTTGTTGAAGCATTCTTATAATTCGATCAGAACGGATATTGGTTGTATGACAATTTTAAGAATGTTTCAACATAAAACCGTGCTTAAAATATGGGAAATTGGGAACACGGTTAAATAATAAGCGTGTTTGTTTGGGAGCGCACCCACTATAAGCACAGTACGAGAAGTGTGCTCCCATGCATAAAAAAGCGTGCTGTGGTCCCCCTTTTGTACTAGTGAATTCCTCTCATCAGATATGACCTCTTCCTTTCTTTCCCCCCTTTAAGAGCCCTCGTGTGTTGGTAGTTGATTGAATAGGGGTGTTGTTAGATACACCGCAAATCTTTCATCAGGAATGCACGTCCTTTTCAACGTGCAACCCTTTTTCCACTAATTAGCACTTTTAAAAAATTAATTAACCCACTTTAACCCTGCACGTCAATTCCGACGTGTAGGGTTTGGGGTGTATATAGCGGAACCGATTGAATAGTGGTTGATTGAATGTTTTTTTTCAAAACTGTCATCCTCTCTCTCCATCTCTCTCACATGTCTCACATCAATCTCTCTCTCCTCATTAATAAGTCCAGCCGGATGGTGTTTAGTTTTAATCGGCTGATTGGTTAGCTTTTTGACAAATTTTTTTAGTGGTGCTACCAATGCAAAACATTTCGGATAAGGGGCTATTTAGTGTCATTCCCTCTTTTGCAAATGCATATAGAGTAACTCTTCAAGAAATTATTTTAAAAAAAATTCTATTCATTTTCTCTATTTCACAACTATTTTAAAAAAAATTCTATTCATTTTCTCTATTTCACGGGAGTTGGTTATGCTCTAAAACCTCCACAAGCTCATGGAAGAGGTACAACATGAAGTTTGCAACCGCTCAAGCTTGGAGCATGATGTCTCAAAATCTCATGTAGGCATTACGTTCCAAGCCCGATCATGGAGGAGGCTTGCTCTCATGGCTGAGCAAAATTTCAGCACCATAATACTACTACGTACTAATACTAACAAGGCTACAGAAAGAGTGCCCTACGAGATGTCTTATTCCCTGTTCGACAAACTAATCTCAAATACATAAATTTAGCTTTTCTCACTGTATGACTTAAGTGATAAATCTCGACGTATATATAAGGGATCCGGTGAAAACAAAAGAAGCAATTTGATTGGTAATTAATTAAAAACAGACACGCGTTTTTACTGAACCACTTACTTATATAACTGCTAAACCACTCAATAAGAGTATACTGAACCACTTACTAATATCTTTATGATACAGTGGTTCAATCCTTTTACTTACAGCGGTTCAGCCATTTTACTTGTAGTTGTTCAGTCATTTTACTCGTAGTGATTCAGTTATTAGTAAGTGTTTCAATATACCCTTATTAAGTGGTTCGACAGTTATATTAGAAAGTGATTCAGTAAAAACGCGCTCTGAGCGACTGGAGAAAAAATTAGTAAGTGGTTCAGCATACTCTTATTAAGTGGTTCAGCACTTATATTAGTAAGTGGTTTAGTAAAAACACGCGTGAGCAGTGAGATTTTAGCCAATAAAAATGTTTCTTTTGTTCTCACCCGAACGTACCCTACCCTCTGTATATATATGTTAGTCTTATTTACACTTTTAACGTGAGACTCTTCATATCTAATCACTGTACGACAGAAGTCTAGATGAATTGGGAGTTTGTGATGAAATTGAGATCAGGCCAGCTATAAAGTTGAAGTTGTTGGATGTCAACTGATTAGCTCCCCTATTCCTCGTCATTGTAATTAGGTTTACTAATTTATGATCGAATTGATTATATATTCATTCGTTAAATAATTAATGTCCCTCTGCTAGCTAATGCCCCAGGTCGATCTGAATACCATGATCGAATTGATATGGCATCAACCTTCAACTTGAAGCTCCACCATATATATGTGACTGTAGTCAACCATATATAGCTTCATCTAAAAACAACTCCAAGTCCTGCAATACAAGGTCGATCTCCTTTTCCCAATGCGAGGAATCCTTGTGCAAGAAGACCAAGGCTAGTGTTGTTGCTCGATGATGAAACAGATGCTCGCTTGAAGGATCGACGAACAAGATAGGCGGTGACTTGAATTGACGAATGAGTACTTAATCCACTTTGTTGGCCTCTGAGCTAGCTTGCTTCATCCGATTTGATCATTTCTTATATGTAGCTATAGGTGCAAAGTACGTAGAGACCTTATTTGATCGTTATTTTCGTCATATCCCGAATTATGAGGATTGAGTCAACGTAACAATAAACCTTTTATTGGTCAAACATTGATCAGTCAACGCTAACGCACATTTCCGAACTAATTTAGATTGACAATGTGGCTTCTCAAATCATTCATAGTAGATCCCAAATTAATTATATATGTCCTTGGTAGTTTAGATGATTCAACCACTTCTCAAGGAACTGTATCTTAATTACTATTGACTCCAAAAAAAAAACACATTGGTTGTTGGTATCTTTGAAATGAATATATATTCTCTTTAATTGCATCAATTTTTGAATTCGGGTTTAATTCTATAATATCCGATCCGAATATTGGGTTTCAGCAGGATCATCAAATGACCGACTGATCGAGTTCATTTCCGAGTATTTGTCTCTTCTTTGTCAGTGTTACGTACGTACGTTTGCCTGTTGGTACATACATAACACAACTACAGAAGCTCATCAACCACAGTACCTGCAGTGAATAATTTGATGTCCTTTGTTTTATGCCATTTAATTGTGTTTCCATATACATGTACACCGACACCTTAGTTTGTCAGCTAAAACAAGTATATATATATATATATATGGTATTTATGCGAGGTTGGTATCTACTGTATCTATCTATATATGTATGTACTATATGATGGTTTTAAATTGATAAGATAATGACATTAAGCTAACCACTCTATAGTCTAGGGTATTCAATTTTGGTTTCTTTTAATTTGTTTTTACGATCGAGGCTCCAAATATATATATATATATATATATATATATATATATATATATATTAACCCTTTTTTAAATTAAAAATTAATCAAATTCGTCAAATTTTACTGACTTCATTTGTAATGACTACTGAGACTATACCTCGATCTCTGCGGCTGCCCTTTCTCATTGTGAAATAATCAGGGTTCACCTTACTTATTACCATTGGATCTAGTCGGTCGGCATAAGCCGGTTTACTTGGCATGTGGCTCTTGTCGGCAAGGTCACGTGTCCAGGATTTATCACCAAAGGTGGGTTACCCTTGTTAACCAAAAAAACTGAGACTATGCCTACCGATAAAGCTCCCCCATAAGTCTAATTTTGCTTGAAATTACGCGCCAGGTAAACCGGCTTGTGTCGACCATAAAAATTTTATACCTTATAAATAATATACTCTAATATGAATTATGGTATTGAATATTGAAAATTTTCGCTATCTTCAATTATGATTTTTTTTGTTAACGAGGGTAACCCACCTTTGGTGGTAAACTTCGGATATGCGACCCAGGCGACAAGAGTCACGCGCCAGGTAAACCGGCTTGCGCTGACCGACTAGACCCAATGTAATAAGCGAATTATAAGGGTAAATTCCTTTGGTGGTCCCTAACCTTTAAGGGTTAGCCACTATCGGTCCCTAACCTTTTTAAGTGTTACTTTTAGTCCCTAACCCTTTAAATATTGCTACTATTTGGTCCTCCCGTCTATTTTCTAGTTAAACTAAACGATAAATTTATTTAATTTTATAAATAAATCCGAGAAAGATTAGAGAAGGGTTAGGGTTACAAGCAAGGTCGTCCAATGAATTTTAGGGACCCGTTCAATATTACCCTAATCTTGAAATATTTGATTTTTTTTTCCAACTTGCTAATTATTAAAAAAATATTTTATGTGTAGTTTTTAACATATTAAAAAATGTGTCAACAAGTTAAGCATCCACTATTTTCATACGAATAGAGTAGTTATTACATTTACCGATCTTTCAAAAACATGTAGCATGTAAATTATGTAAAATAAATATATTCCTTTAAATAAGATAATAAAAAAATGCCCAAATAAATTTAATATAGGACTTCTTCCTATTAGATTTGAAGTCATATATTTTAACTTTTTAATTGTGTATCAATACATATAGATGTGTGTTATAGTATTTTCACATTAAAAACTCATTCATTGTGTGAAGTTATAATTTACAAATAAAATTTTGAATATATAAGTGGAAAATCTTAAAATATAATAAATTATACTCTAATACAAGAGTTTGTATTAAAACAACAACTAAAAATAGTTAATAAGAAGGCCCAATAACTAAAATAGTTTTTCATTTAGAAAAGGCAATTAGAAAATGTACCTTTAATAAAAAGGTTGGCATTTAGTTGGATGGGGGAGCAAATAGTAGCAATATATAAAAGGTTAGGGACTAAAATTAACACTTAAAAAGGTTAGGGACTAATAGTGGCTAACTCTTAAAGATTAGGGACTACCAAAGTAATTTACCCGAATTATAATTTTATTCTACCGGGTTCGTCCAACTTTAAGAGATATTAAGATTAAGATAACTTACAAGACAATAATATAACATTATCCGCAAATCCATTTTCAAAAATTTACTAAAACACTACTCCGTATGTTTGTCTTAAAAAAAATTGCATCAAACATATATTGTATTTGTAGGTATAGACGTATAGTGGACACTGCTATAGTATAGACCTACTCCCACAGTAATTTTAATAACTCCACAAATTATTCGACCAAAAAGAAAAATTGAGTGAGAGGGTCAACTTTTTAAATGGGTCGCATAGTGCTCAATCCAGATGTAGAGCGATTAAATCAATCGAACTAGATTAAGATAAAAAAAATGAAAGAATTGCGATAGAAAAAAATTTACCCGATGGTATTCAGTTGTCTTATGGATGAGGCCACAGAGACTTGAATCGTTGACGATGTGAAAGTCTCTGACTGACGGTAAAGATGTGCAATCTTACCCGCCATTCTGTCACCATCTCATATATGCAATCCAGAAGTTACAAGCTTTAATCACAAATCTGCCATGATTTAATTGACTAAGAGATGGGTACGTTAAATATCCGAACCTATGATGAAATTGGATTTTTTTTAAATAGATAATAATTTGGGTGAGGGCATAGCCTGCTGAACCACCGCCCAAGAGAGTCATTTCAGACGAGAACACAAAGTTCTGGATGAGACACTGATCTAACCGCGCCCATTGAATGCCGAAAAATGAATCACCTTATCACTAATCAGGTTGACTTCTCGAAAGACGTGCTCACACGTCTATAATGAAACTGGATTATTATTTGATAAGGCACTATTAAATCCAAATTTCATGTTTACACATAAATTGCATAGAAATTGAAATCTACACGCATAAATCCAAAGCAAAGCCTCCTTTGATGAGGAGTAATGACAATTGACAAGATATGCTACGATTTTCCAATGGCTATTGCCTGCTCCAAAAAAGGTGAATTCGCTCATCCTGAACACCCCTCATTCCCAGACCGACGAGGATTATTAGAGAAGGTAAATCACGGTGACTCTGAAGCGGAGCTAGGGAGGGGTAAGGGGAGCATACGCCCCTCCTTTCATTCGACGAGTTATCTATACTTGTTCTACTCGTCGATAGCTTCATTTTGATATATTATAAGTCTTAATCTGATAACCGAGCAAAAAGTTATGGACGTTTGAAAATTCAGCACATATTATTTCTTTAAAATGTCTTTTAATAATTCACAATGCTTTTATATTCTACTTAACTTGGTATTTAAATAATATAATTCAACCTAAAAGCTTCAAAACAAGAGGTTATATTACCAAATTCAACCATCAGATAACAAATTATGCAAGTTTTAAAATTTTATATCTTGTTAAACGCTATTGTATGCTAAGAGAACAACAAATTACATATTGAATCGTAAGGTTTCAAACGGTATCTTTTTAGAGAAAAATAATGTCGTTATAGACTAAAACAACATCGTTTTATTCGTTTAAAGATAAAATATTTACAACAATTAATAACACAATGTTGAACTAAAATATTATCGTTTTGAACTAAAACACTATAGTTTTGAGCAAAAATGTTATTGTTTTGAACTATAACATCGTTGTTTAAACTAAAATATCATAGTTTTGATATGCTAAACTTAGAAAAAATCTATCGAAGATGAACTGGAAATTTTGTACAAAATTACGCCCCCCTTCGATAAGTTCCTGGCTCCGTCCCTGCGGTGACTCAACCGGTAACAAGAACTTGAGACCAGTGCTCATTGTGCATAAGGAGCCCCTTCATTTGAGAAATTGCTCTCACACTACTATTGGTCAGACTCGATTCTTGATCCCTTACTCCAATTATCACCCTTTTGACTGGTTGAGCTAACTTTGTGCGGGCTTCCAATGACTATTGCTAGATCGATGCAGGTGAGAGGAGGAGCACAAAAAGAGTTTTATTTAAGATGGTCAATTTTCCATTATGTTGTACGTCATGTGACAAATGTCATCTTCTTAATTTTATGAACATCGGCTGTAGTAGAATTTAGATTCACATAAATAACCCAAAGGTAAATTTCGCACAATTTCTTTAAATTGGGCCACTTTCACAAAAATCACTAATAAATTAAGATATTTTACAAATGAAATTCATAAATTCAATTTTCTTTCAAGAAGCACACCCATAAAAAAATTGTTTAATCCATAAAGATTTATAAATATTATATAATTATTTAAAATTAACCGTATTATACATTGACCCAATTGTAAAATTAAAAAATAATAAACTAACTTTTTAGTAAAAAAACTAGGTTCAATTTGGTGAATGTCCATTTTAGATGTGAATATTAAGTAAATGTCCATTTTTTTACAAAATTAAGTAAACGTCCATTTTTTCCAAAAATACCTCTCCTTCCCATCCCTAACCCTTCCTCCTTCCCCCTTGACCATTTTTAATTTTAACATTGACTGGTCAACATTGACCATTTCGGTCAACGCCTGCATTTGGTGACAGTTATTTTGGTGATAACTGACTTTTTTGGTGACATTTTATTTTTTTTCTAGTAACATTTAACAGAATTTTTTTCTCGTACTAGTTAACACTGTCACCAACCTATTGTCATCAATTACATAACATTGTTACCAACTTTTTGTCAATTACTATAAAATATTGTCACCATTAATTTTCACTAACTACATACTATCACCAACTGCAAAATATTGTCACCAAACTATTGTCAACAACTACGAAACACTGTCATCAAATTATTTTCACCAACTTATTGTCACCAAACTTTGTCACAAACCAATTGTTATCAACTACACAACATTGTCATCAATCTATGGTCCCTAAATAAAGAACATTATCAACACCCCTATTATCACCAACCTACTTTAGTAATCTGTTGTTACCAAATTTTTTCAAATTATTTTCACCAACTAGTGACACTGAAACACAACTATTATTACCCACTAAAGAACATTGTCACCAATTTTTTTGTCACCACCTATTAAAAATTGCCACCACCTGTTTCCCTAACTACATAAAATTGTCACCAACTACGGAACATTGTCACCATATTATTTTCTCAAGAGTATTATCACCAACTACAAAACATTAACTCACTTTTGTTATGAAATTGAAACCCTAGAACTAGGGGAGCATAGACCCTAAAAGGGCTAAAACTAAGCAGACGAAAATCCTAAACCCTAAACCCTAAAATGTGTGTATATTACTAATATCATCACCGTTGTCACCTAATATTAACTCACTTTTGTCACCAAACTAAAACCCTAGATATAGGTGAGCATAGACCCTAGAGGGGCTAAAGCTAAGCATATGAAAATTAAATGTACACTACCACCAAGGCACCAACATTTTGTCACCAACTATAAAACATCATTACCACCTATTTTCACTTACTACAAAACACTGTCACCAATCTATTGTCCCCAACTACAAAAAATGTCACCAACCTATAATCACCAAATACAAAACAGTGTCACCACCATATTTTTCACCAACCAATTATAACCAATCTAGTGTCACCGACGACAAAACATTGTCATCAACCTATTATCACCAACAATATAACAGTGTCACCAAATGATTTTCACAAACCTATTGTCATAAACTACAAAATATTGAAACAATATCACCGACCATTGTCACCAACTATGGATATGTTAACCTCTTCATCAGAGACGGTGATTGAACTAACTCCGAATTGAAGTTCACCTTCAGGCTGCAACATGCTCAAAACCACAATTCGACTCGGATTCTTCTAATACGAATGCACCCCGCTACTCTAAGTGATACTTGTTCGTTCAGTGTAACCATCTCAATGCTTTGGGGCCGGGGCTCAAATTCACAGCCTTTTTACCATCTATGGGACTCAAATGGACCAAGTACATCAACCCATAACTCGCCATAGTTGCCTACTGAAATAGTGTCAACAAATTCGGAACTTCAATAGTTATCAAAATCCAATCTTTACCGGGCTGATGAATAATCAAAGTAAGAAAATAATTTGGTGACAGTTTTTTGAGGATCAAACAGTCTGTAACCAATCCTTTGGTTTTTACTTCTAATTGAGGGCATAAATTGCAAATGTCACATAGCCAAGTTCAGAAAGACTCAAACAATTCAGATAAAAAGGGAAAGAGCTTCGATCGACGATCAACTAATAATTTCTATGTAATTAGCAAACTCTCAACAATCAAGCCAAAGATTCATGCATTGCAAGTCCAAGCACAACATATCTCAATCAATCAACAGTGAATATGGATAGTTAACCTAAAACTGCTCAAACAAAAATTGAGAAGAAAAGAAGCAAACAGAGAGAGATAGAACAATTACGAGGTGAAACGCTTTGAGATCAAAGGCTGAGCACGATACTGGAGAGTGAGAAGCGTAGAGTAGAGCCACACACATTTGTTGGTGCTCTCCTTCGCCGATCCACGGGTGGTCTTTCCGGTTGTCGCGAACTTCTGGTTTGATATAGCCCGAGATTCCAACTCCGAGACGATCTCCATCGTGGCGGTGTTAGCATATTCGAGAGAGGCGGCAAAGCGGGCGACGGAGGGGTTGTGATTCTAACTTCTATACGATGAGCTCTCCAGCATCAAAAATTGGTTGTAAGACGGAGATCGAGAGGCTTGGTTGCAGATCTGGTGACAATGAAGAGAACCATGGAGTCTTCCGAAAGATATCGGGGTGGAGGAAAACAATGGCGTGAGGAAGCCATGGAAAAGAGGCATGAGCTTCAACTAAATCTGAAGAAGAAGGTTAAATTAAAAGAGGGGTAGTTTAGGTATTAAGATAAAATTATGGACATTTACTTAATTGCCAAATAAAAAAGGACATTTACTTAATTACAAATCCTAAATGGATATTCTACCAAATTTTTTCAAAAAACTATGTATAAAAATAGTGGGGTTGATAATGACGAGTTTATTTGTGTTGATAAGATACGATTTTTCTATCCATAATTCTATCCATAAGACATAACTTTAAAACTCATATTTAAGAATTATTATCTTAATTAAAATGGATAAACATTAAATCAATTTAAAAAATGACTACATTGATAAATATGGGAGTCACCCTAACCCTATCACTACTCACTACCATTTGGGTTTTGACTATCTTCATAATTCAACGGTATTTTTTTTTTCATAATTAAACGTTACTCCGTGTTACTAACTTAATTAGTTGATTATGAATTTGACTTGATACGAACCCCACCTCCACCTCATCTCCTCACAATCACACATGATGCAAAGTTGAAAATCCAATCACAATCGCCTTCAACACGGAATCCATCACTATTTTTAAAAGTACCCTTCAATTAAAGTTTCGAAATTCATCACTTTCCCATCATTTCCCATGCAATTTTGCGTTGTTTAATGATTTAACAAATGGCAACCCATTGTCGGTTTTGATTCTCGATTTTGCTTCCCTCGCTACCTCACCAATAGCTCCGAACTGAAGCCATCGAATGCGTACACCGCGGTTTATTCCTCCTCCCTCCTCTTCAATTTCTCCCAGTTGATTTCTTTCCAAATTCTGCAATCGAATCGTCGTTTGTGGGCTTCTTGTTCAGATCAGGTTCCTCTCTTTCTCTCTCTCTCTTTGGTTCGGATTCAAGTTGAAATTTCATTTCCTTACTCCTCGAATCTTCTGCCTAGGGTTTTGAGTCGGAATACTGTTATCTAGGGATTTTAGCTTTCGTTGTCTTGTAAAGTTGCAATCTTGATAGTCGTAGTTTTAGGTTTCCGATTTTGGTCAACTGAAAGGTTAATTTGTTCCTTTGCGTGTTCTCTTTGAAATTTGAATTTCGCAACTTTGACTGTTGTTTGCACTATGAGTTAGGTTAGTTGTACTTGGATAGTTGGTTTGAAATTTGGTTTCAGTGGTCGAAGTTGACATGATAGCTAGTTTTGAAATGTTGATTGGAGTTCGGATGAAAAGCTGTTTTCCAACTGTTTCACTGTTTGAAATTGTAATGTGATGAAAAAGGACTTTTGATGCAAACTTTTTGTGTTCCTGTTCACCTCTTGAGCTTGCCCGAAATTGGGGATTTATATTAAGGATTGAATCTTGGAGTTTTGATTTCTTTGGCCAACATCTAGGTATAAGAGCATTGCTGAAGACTGTATCATTGAGAGCTGAAGCTAGATTAATTTGGAAAATATCGATCTGGAGTGAAATTTCGTGTTTTTGTATTAAACGAGAGGATTCTGTTCCTTTCTAGGTCAACCTAATGGAAATTCTCGATCTGAGTTCCTTGTTGTCTGGGGTACATTTGCGCTCCTCTTTCGGGACCATATTCATTCGGTTGTTTAGCTCCTGAGCAAATTCGCCTCAGGCCGTTTCTCGGAAATTGAAAGATGAAATGCAATAGTGACTCGTAGTTCTTGACCATATTGATCTCTGGAACATTTTGCAAATGCTTGCAGGACATCAGTAGAAAAACTATGGCTGCAGGCATTTTGGTCATTGTTCATTTGTGTGTAGCAAGCATTGCCTTTATTAGGAATTTTGGTTGCTAAGAATCCTTGCTAGTTTTTTAGATTTCGACAATGACTTCCTGAACCCGTGTTCATGTATCCCTTTCCCTATTATTCTGCAAGGTTTGTTCAGTTAAAGCCATTTGAGATTGATGGGAGCATTTTCTTTCTTCTTTCATTGCAGCACAGGAAGTATTCATCTTGATGGATAATAAACAGTTGAACTTTAACCAGCCCCTTCTTTCGGTTAGACGGGGTGGCTCATCAACTGCTCATCCAGAGGTTGACAGGAGGAAAACTACTAATCCCCCTCCTGCCCTTCCTCCTCTTCCTTATTACAAATCGGATTTGAAATCAGGCCCAGTCAGGAACCCTGGTGTCATTCCCTTTCGGTGGGAACAGATTCCAGGAAGACCAAAGGATGAGCGCAAACTGCAGAATGAAGCTCATGGGCAGTTGGGCACTGCCTCGAAGCTTCCAAGTGGAAGGGCTATGAATAATGATGAGAATCCTTCTGATAAACCCGTACAAGAATCTGTCATATCCAAGCCCCAGCCTGAATATGACGGTACTAGTGTTTCTGATAGTTCCTCATTGCACAAGAATGCAAGGGAAGAAAATGGTAGTTCAATCTCAGAAGGCGAAAGTTCAGCCTACGTAGATGCACTTGATAGTCTATCACGCAGCGAGTCTTTCTTCTTGAACTGCAGTCTGACTGGGGTGAGTGAATCAGATGGTCCAAGTATGAAACCAGATGGAACGTTCTCTGATCCACTGGCTCGAGATCTCATGATGGGTAGGTTCTTACCGGCTGCAAAGGCGGTGGCTTCAGAAACTCCTCATTTTGGATCAAAGAAGCAACCTGTTGCAAAAGAGCAGCCAAGAGAATTTATGACATCCGAAAAGCACAATCCAATTCCAAGGTACTACTATACACCCAACTCCTTACCTCAACATTGTCAAGCAGATGAAGAAGATGAAGGAGAGGACACCGAAGAAGAAGAGGAAGACGACATTTATTATAGTAGTGGGAATGAAAATGCATCTGTTAAACTTTGTGGTTTACTTCCTCGGTTTTGCCTTCTCAACCCGATACCAGGAATGAGAGATCAAGTACCTAGGCCTATATCGTCAGTCCGCAAAATGCATAAGAAACCTGCAAAAGCTGGAGGTTTTAACAAGACCGATAAGGTTAAATCTCGAAACTCCCTTTCTCATTTCCTTCATACATCACTCCCTTATGAAAAGGCGAGATTATTGAATAACCCCTTTGATTTTGCAGGCTATTAGAGATGCTGTCTACGAAAGAAAACGTTTGGCTGTGTACAAGAAATCTGATATGCGCATTGAAGCAGACCGTCTCAAGCATGAACTGAACGAACTTTATCCCCAGAGTAACTCTGCGAGAGCTAACATAGCACCCGACAGCAAGGTATCATGCAACTCTCTTTTGCCGAAAGAAAGACAGTTTCTTGGGATTCCAGAAGCAGATAAAGATTCCAAGGCCTCCTTCAAACCGACCTCTCAAAGAAAGGCTCACACAAGATCTCCAGAATTTTTGGCAGATGAAACAACTCCAGAAAAAGTGGCGCTGGCAAAACCAGCAAGAGAGAAAACCCTATACATTGACTCTGCACAAGTAACTGAAAACCGAGATTCAAACTCAAGCTCATCCGAATCAAGGAGCTTGACAGAATCTAGAGGAAGGAACCCTTCAATAGACTACTCGCTACATGATATCAAGGACCTATGCTGTGGAGATAACATGATACCATCTCAATCTCAAAATGTGGACGACTTCCAAGATCATAAACCAGACTCCTATAATCGGCCTCCAGATGCTGACGTTCTTCCGCTGCCATTGCCAAAGTCTCCATCAGAATCTTGGCTTTCTCGAGCTTTACCATCCGTGGCCTCCAGAAACCAAAGGTTGTATCTCAGCACCGGAAACCTGGGCTTCAGGTCATCACCTGTCAATCCCAGGTGGGAATCCATTGATAAAAGCTTGAATAAGAATTACGGGCTTCCTGCAGTAAGTACTCTTCAGTCTTCACTTCGTTCCATAACTGATTTCACTGTTTTTATTCTGTTGCATTGACATTGCCTCTGTATGTTTCTTAAATGCAGCTCACACCCATATCAGAGAATTAGCCATTGCTGTGAATCCACTGCAAACCCTGCATTTGATCGTTGGCAGTTCGGAATCTTGGACAGGTTGAGGCTTGAGATCAGGTGCCTAACTATGATCCACCATGGGGTGTAAGTGTGTAACTCAATTTGTTCAGATTATGGAGTTAAATAAGGTATGTTTTTTAGTTGTTGTAAATGTCATTATGTTAGTTTCTTTTATATATCATCTCTTAGCTTCCTATAGTAAAAGGCCATTGAGGATTTGTAGTGTTTCAAAAGAGGTTGAATAAGTGTGATGTGAAGATGGGATTTGTATGTAAAAACATTGCAATAATTGATGTTGGGAATGCTAATAATGAAAGTGACACCAAAGCTGGTTGCTTTCTCTTTTTCTTCCCCCCCCCCCCCTGAAATCATTCATGTTCCTACTTTTTGATGTGTTTATATGTCATTCAAGCTAATGATGATTGTTTTATCACCATTTTTAAATGATGGTTTATCCGTTTGCCGCTCTTTGCGCCTTCTCGATCTATCGGACTTTTGTCTGATATTTCGAATTTTTACTTTTTCAAAAAAAAAATAGGATAGTTTTGACCTCAAAAGATATGACATGACTATCCACAATGGTTTTGCTCATAATGTATACATTTGCACAAGATGTGTAAAAATGCACCTTACTTTTTGGTATTTTGCTCCAATGGTCAAATTGTATTTTTTGCACACCATTCAAATACAATTAATTTAAAACAAAAAAGAAAACAAAAATCATAAAAAATACACCAATAAAATTGTCTTGCTTTTTGAAAAAGTTTTTGCACATGGGGATGTGATGTGCTCAAATTTGCACATTACATGCTCAAATGTGCACATTTGCACATCCCAAAAGCAACCAATGGAGCTCAAAAATGTCTATAAAATACACATATATACATTTACACACAACCATTGGAGTTAGTCTTAGGAACGAGAATAGCCCAGCTATGAGCTTTATAAATACCTTGCATCTATGTTGGAGGATGCATTTCTAAGGTTAGTTTTTTATTGTTCAGTAGTGTTTGATTCAAAAAATAACAATACAAATCAGAAATGTTTTCCTTTTCATAATTTAAAAAGAAAATAATGGAATTGATGTTTTTGGATATGAGATCAGTTGAGAAAATAAACTTAGTACAGTATGCATGCTATTGCGCGGTTTTTTAAATAAAATTATAATAATATATTATACTAATATTATAAAATTAAATTAAATATTAATAAAAATTAGTAAAAGATTAAAAAGATATAGTTTGATTGGTTGAAAAACTTACAATTAATATGGTGATAACACCTTATAAAAAATGGTTTTTATTATTTAAAGAAGTGTATATAGTTATAGATATAGGTATTTTAAAATAATATCATTGTAATAATATTTACAAGATTTAAATAAAGATAATTTTATGAAAACCGCTTAGAGGAAGGAGAGAATATATAACATGTGATATTCTCATACTTGTAATTTAATATAGTATATAAAGATTTAAGATTTACATACATGTATAGATTATATATTAATTTAATATTTTAATTAAACATTGTTGGTTAAAAATATAGAATATATTAAAGAAAAAAACCATAGTTAATGTGATGATTTCATCCATTAAAATTACTTTTCAATTAAATTATATATTAATTTTAATATTAATAATACGATGACATGTGGCATTAGATATATAGATATAGATATATAGGTATAGAAATAGATAGATATATATTATATAGATATAGATATAGAAATAGAAGATCGATACTTTAAAAATATTATGGGAAAAAAACCTCACAAATATGTATAATTTTATAGTTGAGTGGATTTCAAACTATGTTTTCTCAGTTTCTTACTTTCTTTAGGTTTGCATTCGGTTTGATATATCTTATGGATCATGTATAGATTAATTCTAAAAGATGGAAGGGGTGTGATTAGGCATTGTATGGATTGAGGTTTATAATCTAGTTATGGTTTAAAAAATTCTTTAGGTTTTCTCGATTTTTTTTTAACTTGGGTTTCAAGATTATCGACTAATATCCCACGGGTCTGAGTTCTAGTCTAGAAAGAACGCAAACTGGTAAGTCAGGTAACAAGCCACCAGACAAGCTCACCCAAGCCAAAGAAAGCTTGAGCACCCACTTATTACACATAGTGTGAGAGAATGAAATTTAAACCCTTAATCTCTTACAAATGACACCTTCCTTTACAACTAGAGTAAAGGGTCATTAATTTTTCTTATTAAAGTTTCTTTAAAAAAGAAACCTAAAACCTTTATCACCCTCAACCAAAGGCTCATTTTATAGCAAATATCTTACAATATGGAAAAAGTGAAAGCACCTCCAGGTAACGGGGGAAGAGAAGATATGCTCTCTGATTCCAAAATGTAAACAAGGACTGCTTTGGAACCTAAGAGATGGTAAATCTAACAACTATGAAGTAGAGAATTTCTCTCTCTTGAGTAATTTCGTTCCTTTTCGGAATGATGAAAATCTTCCAATCGATCCAATTCTAGCCAAATCAATCCCTCCAATCTCTATTTCTCGGATTCTTTTCATCCTAATCGCCCTCCACTTGCGATTGGTGGTCGGATTTTGCAATCTTTTTTAGTCTTCATCCCCTTATCGTTCGGTTTTCGATTTGGGGCTCTTTGTCGGTCGACGTCGTCGTCGTGGTTGTCCCCTTGTTTCTGGTGCTCCTCCTTCCCGTTAGGCTGGTCTGATTTGCTCCGGGTGGGGCTGGCCTGGCCTCCTTCCTCCGTCCGTTGGGGTTTTTCCGGTCTGGTGGGTTCGTTCGTCGTTCTTTGTGTTGTGGGATGTTGGCCTGGGTTTGGTCAGCCCGTGCTTCCCGACCGGCGTCGGTGTCTATCTACGCCTTGCCTTGCTCGCTAAGGTGGTTCTGCCACCATTGTTGTTGCGTACTGATTCTCCCTTGGCGTGCAAGGGTTGGTTTATCTGAACTATTTGCCTTGCACGCCAAGGCCACCCGAAAGGGTTTGATCAAATTCCCGTAAGGGTCTTGTGTAACTCCCGTTAGGGCTTTCAGGTGCGTTCTCTACGAGGGTGGTTCTTGGTGGTGTTTTCGGTTGTTCTTGGTGGTCCTACTCTGAGATGAGGTTCAGCCGTCCGGTGTTGGGTCGGGTCGTGGCGATGTGCATCCAGGCGACTCCGCGTTACGAAAATTTCCTTGGAGGTTCGTCTTCATTCCTCACAGGTTCTCCTGATGTATTGCTGGTTAGCGGTGTCATCGCTTGGTGGCGCTTGGCTCTGGGTTGTTTGTCCTCAGCTGGTTTGGATTAGGCTCGTCGTTTCAATTGGTGTTGTTGTTTGCCGCCTTTGTATTGCACTGCTTTTTTGTATTGTGCTGTATGTTTAACAACTCGCCGTCTGCCGACCTCTCGATGAGCCAGCTTCGCCTTCGAATTCTTATATTATCAAAAAAAAATAAGGGATAGTAAATCTGTACAGTTCTTAAAGGGCTCTTGGATTGCCAGTGCGCAATTGTTATCTCATGAGTCATGACCCGTCGAGAAAAGATTGATGCCAAGGTTAGTGAATTCATTCAAGATGGTCAATCCATCAATGGAATTTCAATAGGTTGAATAGAGTGGTGCTCCAATATGTAGTGGATGATATCTTGTGCATCCCAATTCCTACAAATCTTATCGGTGACAGATTCTTTGATGATTTACTACATCGAGTGCAATTAAATTCCTGACTAACGCGCATCAACAATACGAATAAGACCCAGTTAGGTAGATATGGATCGAAAGATCGAAAACTCTCCATAATTAAGAACTTCCTTTGAAAGGCCTACTAAAATGGTCTGCCTACTAAGGAAATGCTTAACCAAAGTGGAATCAATTTACCATTGGACTATGTATTTTTGTGGTTCGTCTATGGAGGACGCACACCATCTTTTTCGTGGAGTGTACCTTCATTCGCAGATTTTCTCTCCACATACCTATGGTAACAAATAACAACTTTTAGGTCACCAAACGAGTAATTGAAGAGTGTCTAACAGGTTATAGTGGATTCTAACCAACTTCTGAACTCAAAGGAGAAAGCAGAATGTGCAATTAAGTGATGGACAATATGGTACTATCGAACCCAAATTCTCTTCAACAATTGTCCAATTCCTTGAAAGGCTGATATAAAGAGATGCATTCGATGACATAACCTAAATTGGAGTTTTGGAGAGCAATTTAAAAAAGAACTTGACCATAACATCAGAAAGCTCAAATCCACCATCAGTCTTAATCGAAATAGGAACATTGCTTGGCAGAAACTAGAGCTTGGCCAATTTAAACTCAATTTCAATAGATCAACATTAGTTGACAGAGACAACACTATCGTGTACATTATCCGTGATTGGAATGACAACCCGATTCATAGCGGTGGGACTAAATTGGGACATCAAACACTGCTTAAAGCGGAAGCTATGACTCTGTTAGCGGAAATATCTTTTGTGTATATCTTGTGTATCTTTATATATCTTTTGGTTACTATCTTGATTTGATTTGTTGTGTAAAGATAAACCCAAATCTCCTCATATTGTATATTTATACGTTCAGCTAAATGAATGAAAATAACATCTTCAATTCTTAACATTGCATGTCTTACATGGTATCAGCCTAACTCAATCGATCCTCTCGATCAACAATGGCCACCCAGCCGACCTCTCCCACCCAACTTCTCTTCTCCGCTACCTCTGATGGGTCCAATCCCAACTTCCATTTGCCCAATTTCGCTATTTGTTTGGATCGGAGCAATTACTCCCTCTGGCGTGATACCGTCCGATCAGCTCTTGAAGCTTTCGATCTGGACTCCTTTTTCACCCCTACCGAGCCCCCTCCTGCCACAATCACTGCGCCTGCTCCTACCGATTCATCCACTCTCACTCCCGAAGCCGCTCTTGCTGCGTTTGCAGCGTCTTCGTCTGTCCTCAATCCCGCATATCTTGCGTGGGTTCGCAAAGATCGCCTAGTTCTCCTATGGATCCGATTGACACTCACCACTCCGCTCCTTGGCCATGTTGCTAGGGAAACAACCGCGGCTGAAGCGTGGCAAATTCCGGCCACAATGTTTCATGCCCAGTCCAGCGCTCGCCAGATGCACCTTCGTCATCAACTCCAGACTCTCTCCAAGCGCTCGCCAGATGCACCTTCGTCATCAACTCCAGACTCTCTCCAAAGGCTCTCTGTCGGTTCTCGAATATGTCGAGAAGAAGAGGGCTATTGCTGATGAGCTTGCTGAATGCATGTGCCTTGTCACTGACGCCGAACTCGTTTCCTATATCCTCTTTGGATTAGGATCTCAATTTGCATCCTTTCGGTCGGTGATTGCTCTAAATTCCGATCCGGTTTCCTCCGATCAGTTACTTGGCTTTCTCCTGCAGGAGGAGCAAAGTCTTGCTGAGGACACCAAAACCCTTGTTGACGCCAATCAGTTCTCAGCCAACGTCGCCTCCACCCGTGGTCGGGGTCGCGGCCGCGGCCATGGCTGTTCCTCTTCCGATCGCCCTCCCAGTGCAGACTTTGGCTCCTCTTCGGCTGGTGATAGACCTTCGCGCCTGACCTGTCAGATTTGTGGAAAATCTGGGCATGAGGCATTAAATTGATTCAGGCGTCTCAACCTCTGATCACCAATCGTCATGCCGCTGCTGCTCTTGGCCGGACCGATGCTGTGCCACCACCTTTCAACCGGTCTGCCTATTCGGTTAGCTGTCAGTCCGAGATCCCCGACCCATGGGTTGTTGACACTGGTGCTAATGCTCATGTGACCAGCGACTTGACCGGCCTCCAATCCTCTTCGCCCTATGTTGGTACCGACAATTTGGTTTTCGGGAACGGTATGTCTCTACCCATTACTCATTCGGGTCGCTCTATTCTATCTACAAAGCGTGATTGTGCAGCCTCTTTAACCCTCTCAAATGTCCTCTGTGTTCCTAATATTTCTAAAAATCTATTAAGTGTATCTCAATTGACCAAAGACAATCATGTTTACCTTGAATTTCACAAAGATTGTTGTCTTGTTAAGAATCTACAGGGCCAAGTGCTTCTAAGAGGACTTGTTGAAGGTGGTCTCTATCGTCTTCCCCGTCTGTCAAAGTTCTTTCATTCGCGTCCAGGTCCATCCGTTGCTTTCATCGGTGAGCGTGCCTCCCTTGATTGTTAGCATCATCGTCTTGCTCACCCCAATGAGTCTGTCTTTCGTCATCTACTTTCCAGTCAGCAGCTTCCCGTGTCATCCAATAAATTAACCACCGTCTGTGGTTCCTGTCAGCTTGGCAAGAGCCATCGGCTTCACCTCCCTGCCCGTTCGGCCACTGCTACGAAGCCTTTTGACCTTGTCCATTCTGATGTATTGGGTCCTTCCCAAACTATGTCTACAAACGGAAACTCTTATTATATAAGTTTTATTGATGATTACTCCAAATTTGTTTGGATTTATTTTATCTCTGCCAAATCTCAGGTTTATTCAATCTTTGAATTATTTCTCAAACTCATCCAAACACAATTTTCCACCACTGTCAAAACCTTTCAGACTGATGGAGGAGGCGAGTACCGCAATGTTTCCACCATGCTCCGTAACCTTGGCATCATTAACCAAGTTTCCTGCCTATACACACCCCAACAGAATGGGTCTTCCAAGAGACAAAATCGTGTCATCGTCGAAAAAGGTCTTGCCTTATTAACCCATGCTCACCTGCCTCAGCAGTTTTGGGAACAAGCTTTTCACAATTCTTTGTATCTATCCAACAGAACCATCACGCCGAATCTGGCTCACAAATTCCCCCTTCGAAATCCTTTATGACAAGTCTCCCGACTACAACTTTCTAAAGTCATTTGGGTGTCGTTGTTATCCCTTCTTACGCCCTTACAATCACTCCAAACTTGAGTTCAGATTACTTACGTGTATATTTCTGGGATACAGTTCAAAACATAAGGGCTATCTATGCTATCACGTCGCCACTAGACGCTGCTACATATCTCGGTTTGTTGTCTTCGACGAGACCCTTTTCCCCTATCTCACCGACTCCACACCTCCTGAGTCACCCTCTCCGACGCCGGTGCTCCCTCTCAACCTCCTTCATCAGGCTTCCTCTGCGCCCTCCTCGGCACCACCTCCCCCTCACGCGTCTCCAGCGTCATCTCACACCTCCCCTTCCCCTTCTCCGAGTCTGTCTCCCTTGGTGTCTCCTGTCATGTCCCCTCTTGTGTCGCCAACATCGGCTTCCTCCTCACCTTCAACATCCTCTGAAGACACCGGTTCTGCAGGCTCATCACTCGGCAACAGCAGCCCCTCGGTCATCTCGAGCTCAGCTTACTCTGCCCCCGTTGCTCTCGCTCCCCCATCTGACGCCACTACCAATCCACCCCCACCTGATGCACCCTCTTGGTTTCGTCAATCTGACGTCTCCATACACCCCATGGAGACTCGAGCCTCCACCAACAACCTAAAGCCAAAATCCTTCTATGCCACTAAATACCCTCTCCCTACTGCCCTCACCACTACTACCGAACCGAAATTTTTTCACCAAGCATCCAAAAGCCCACCCTGGCAACATGCTATGCAGTTAGAATATGACGCTCTAATGAGAAATGGGACCTGGGACTTAGTTCCTCGGCTTCCCGGTGCTAACATTGTTGGTTGCAAGTGGGTTTACAGGATCAAACGGAATTCCGATGGATCTATTGATCGCTACAAGGCTCGCCTCGTCGCAAAGGGGTTCAATCAGGAATCATGAGTTCATTTCTTTGACACTTTCAGTCCGGTTGTAAAGCCTACGACTTTTCGGCTTGTTCTTAGTCTGGCTCTCACTTGCTCTTGGCCTCTTCGTCAGATTGATGTCAACAACGCTTTCCTGCACGGTGATCTTAAAGAAACTGTCTACATGACTCAACCACAAGGGTTTGTGGCATCGGATCACCCGACTCATGTATGTCGCCTTCGCAAGGCTTTATATGGCCTCAAACAGGCTCCTCGGGCTTGGTTTCAAAAGCTTAAGGACGCTCTTGTTCATCAAGGATTCAGAGGTTGTGTTTCTAACTCTTCTCTTTTCATCAAAGCCCATGGTCGTGACGTTGTTTATGTTCTTATCTATGTTGATGATCTCATCATTACGGGGTCCCATGCTTTCTTCAATTCGCTTGAGTCGGGCCTTCTCTTTGAAGGACCTTGGTACTCTAAGCTATTTTCTGGGCATCGAGGTAAACCGCAACTCCTCTCTGCTTCATCTCAGTCAGCAGAAGTATATCACCGACATCTTAGATCGTTGCGGTATGACTGGAGCAAAGCCCATTGCCACTCCGGCCGAGCCTAGGTCTCGCCTGCTTTGCGCTGGTGATCCATGTTCTGACCCTCATCTTTATCGGAGCATTGTGGGTGCCCTTCAATATGTCACCATCACCAGACCTGAGATCTCTTATGCCGTCAATCGTGTCTGTCAATTTATGCATGATCCTACAGAGACTCACTGGACTGCAGTCAAACGAATCATTCGGTATCTCAAAGGCAATATCACCGCCGGCTTGACTCTTCACAAGGCGACTGATGATCGCCTTGTTGCCTTTTCTGATGCCGGCTGGGCCTCCGATCTAGATGACTGTCGTTCTCAGCATGGCTTTGCCGTTTATTTCGGTGGCAATCTCATCAGCTGGTCTTCAAGAAAGCAAAATGTTGTTGCACACTCAAGCACCGAGGCTGAATACAGAGCCATTGCCTTTGCCTCGGCTGAACTTCTTTGGTTGCAGCAGCTGCTTCAGGAGATGGCCATTCAGGTTGCTCGGTCTCCTATTCTACTTTGTGACAACCTCAGTGCGACATTCCTCACGGCAAACCCAGTGTTTCATCAGCTCTCCAAACATATCAAGATCGATTATCACTTCGTTCGTGAGCAAGTTGCCTCCGGTGATCTTATTGTTCGACATGTTCGCTCTCTCGATCAGATCGCTGACATTTTCACCAAAGCCGTCAGGAATCATCGCTTTCACTCTTTGACAGTCAAGCTTCATGTGCGTCCTCGCCCATGACCTTGCGGGGGCATATTAGCGAAAATATCTTTTTGTGTATATCTTTGTATATCTTTTGGTTACTATCTTGATTTGATTTGGTGTGTAAAGATAAACCCAAATCTTCTCATATTGTATATTTATATGTTCAACTAAATGAATGAAAATAACATCTTCAATTCTCAACATTGCATGTCTTACAGACTCTATGGCATGGGTACGGAAAATTAAAGAACTTCAAATTATTCATGTTGATAATGAAGGAGACTCTATCCCTGACAATTATTAACCTCTATAAGAGAATATGGGCATGTTCTTGGGAGATCGAGATGCCCGTCTTCGACATCAAGCTCCACTTAGCGGATTTGTCTGATTAAGTTCTTCCATGTTGCTAGGACGAGAAACATTATCGCGTATAAGGTCACACACCTTACCCGCAATCCCATATGTCCCAACTTCACAAGCAATATATATACACGCCTCGTGAAACTCATCCGGTTAGATGCTATTGAGATTCTCCGGTGCCACTCTAAAAAGATCCCAAATTATTTCCTTAGAAAAGAAATCCAATTTTTCCAATTCGTTATAACCTCAAAAATTTCAAGATCGACACTGTAAAAGTCCATAAGTAGTAGAAAGGTCCTAACACGAGTCCAAGTTGGATGGTATACTTTAAAACGGATTCAACCTTGTTTGCCGCCAAGGCCGGTTGTTACACCAATAGTCAATACTAAAAAATACACTCTAGTTTAGCCACCTCCCTACAACGTAATGAAATACCCGTGGCATTAATTATTTGCCGACCTTACTTTATTTCCTCGTTAATTATACTAATAAAATAATAAATAATTATTTTAATTAAGGGTATAGCTTAACATTAATTTGTACTTTGAGAAAGTTTCTCATAAATTTATAAACTTTGTCCATATAAATGGAGTGTATCCATTTTATTAATCAGAGTTAAATCGAAACTCCTAACCTATATATTACAAATATCAAATGCTACCACTATTTGCGGGTGTGAATTTATTTATTTATCTAATATGCGGTGATAGATATTGTGGTATACCTAGAGTAATTATAGGTATAGCATCGTCAATTGTTTCATTAAAATTTCTTCAAAATAAAGAAATACAAATTACATTCTCTAAATTATTTTTTGTTTAAATTCTAACCATTTTTCTCATTTTCAAAATTTGGAAAAGCATTTTGAAAAAACTAGTATTAGAGATGTTATGTCTTACTAATTGGTCTTGTAATTAAAGAAAAGGTTTCCATTGATCCGTTGAGACACTCACGTTCACATATTTTATTGCTCGTATATGTGACTATAAAATGTTTGCTAGGGTTGGACAAAATTTGGATCGAACCGGAATCGGACTGTAATTTACGGTCTTGGGTCAGACTGAAAATATAACGGTCGGTCCACGGTCCATAAAAATCAAAATTTCGGTTTCCGGTCCAAGACTGCTTGGAGCGGAATGTGTGAGTAAAATGTATATGTGTGTGCGTGTATATATGTATTTTTCTTAAATAAAATTAAAGTGACCAAATAAAAAATATTATAAATTTTTTTTTAGGGGGAGTTTGTGAAATGTCCAAAAAAGTTGTCCTAATTGGTGAATTGTCCACATTTTTGGACAAATTGGTGGAGTGTCCATCTTGCCAATAGCAATTTTATCATCTTGCCTATAGCCTTACTCTTTTTTCTTTTTTCTTTTTTTTTTTACATTTTGTCGTGCAAAAATAAGAGTATATTGTGCATGTGCAAAAATAACCGTATGTTGAGCAAATATGACCCAAGTCTAGCTTCTTTTTTTTTAACATTTTGTCGTGCAAAAATAAGAGTATGTTATGCATGTGCAAAAATAACCGTATGTTGAGCAAATATGACCCAACGCTATTTTTTTTATTTTTTATTTTGTACATTTTGTCGTGCAAAAATAAGAGTATGTTGTGCATGTGCAAAAATAACCGTATGTTGAGCAAATATGACTCAAGTCTAGTTTTTTTTAACATTTTGTCGTGCAAATATAAGAATACGTTGTGCAAATATAACCGTAGGTTGTGCAAATATGACCCAAGTCTATTTGTTTTTTACATTTTGTCGTGCAAATATAAGAGTACGTTGTGCAAATATAACCGTAAGTTGTGCAAATATGACCCAAGTCTATTTTTTTTTATTTTTTTTTTTACATTTTGTCCTGCACATATAAGAGTATGATGTGCAAATATAATCGTATGTTGTGCAAATATAACATTTTGTTGTGCAAAAATAAAAATAAAAATATAGATTATGGATCACATAATAAAATATAGATAGTTTTTTTAATTTCTCATATTCATAGGGTGATTTTTATAATAAAATATAGATATTTTTTGTAATTCCCATATTTACGGGGTCAGTTTTGTAATTTAATAAAAATTTCATCCTCAACCTCCCTCCCCGATCCGGAATCAGATCCGGCCTCCGGCGCTCGCTCAGTCGCTCCGGCCTCCGCCGCTCGCTCCCACCGCCTCCGGCGCTCGCTCGCTCCCTCGATCTCGCCACCAGACAGCGGCTCCGGCGCCACGCTCCCTCGATCTCGCTCGATCTCTCCTCTATAGATCGATCGAGATCGAGATCTCGCCGCCATAAATCGATCGAGATCTCGCCGCCATAGATCGATCGAGATCTCGGCCACTTCGCTCCGGCCGCTCCCACGACCTCGCTCCGGCCGGATCGCTCGCTCGCGCTGCCGCCTCGCTCGACCTCGCTCGCGCTGCCGCCTCGCTCGGACGCGCCACAACAGACACCACCAAATCGCTGGTTGGGGATCTCGAGACAACCAATTGCGGCCTCGAGGACGATGGGAGGAAGAACTGCCAAAAATCGAGCTCGAACTCGAATTCGTCAGAAGAGATCTGGATTTGAGGGAAGATGGGAGTAGGACGATGGGAGGCGGCCGTGAAAGGACGATGGGAGGCGGCCGTGAAAGGAAGTGGAGAGGGGTTCGACCTCTCAGAAGAGATTTGGATCTGATTGAATTAGGAAGAAAGATCTGATTGAATTAGGGAAAGAGGAAGAAAGATCTTATTTAAAGGGGATATTTTGCAAAATTGTCCCAAACCTTGGACACTCCACTAATTAAGCCAAAAATAGTGCATGTGGCACAAATTTTCTCTTTTTTTTTTTATTGATGTATTAGTAAGATTAATTTAATTAAGTTTATTTTCGCATTTAATAAATAATTTTAAAATATATTATAAATTATTTTTAATCCATTTAATTTTTAATCCAGTCCATCTGGTCCAACTGGTCCGTGGACCGGAAAACCCGAGACCGTATATTGCGGTTCCGGTCCGATTCACGATCCAAGGTTTCCGAAATTCAGGTTCGTCAGTCTTGGAACGAACCGGAATTTTCAGTCCGATTCGATCCGGTCCAAATCGGTTGCCTAATATTTGCAACCGATATTCCTTAAGGGGTCTTAGCCTTGACGGAAATGGGTATAAAATGATAATGTCTCATGTTTTACCTCAAAAAAATATTAGGGGAGAGAAAAAAATGTACATCCAATTTAACTCTACCTATCCAAAAATTAATATATTTATTGCAATTTTTTATAATTAGCACATGCTCATATATATGTTCGATTCTTGACTAATTATTATGCATGACATCGATCTTCTTATAATACCGATGTGATAAATTTGCATCCAATTTCATTACGAAATGATGTGACAAATTACGTTGGGGCGCCGTTTGTAAATATTTGACTAATTGTAAAGCTTGATTGCTTGTAAATATTCCAACTTAACTAATAAGTACTACTGAGTAAATTAAGAAACAAGTCAATATAGAGACGCCGCAAGATCCGGTTGTGATTATTTTGACCTTTTTTTACATTCTAAAGGTTGCAAGTAACCTATACTCACCACTTATAACACTTTGGATCCCCCTCCTTTTTCCTCATACCGCACTTGTAAATACATCAACATGTCCGTAAGAAGTGGACAGTAATTATAATCTTACTTTTTTAGTAAAAAATAAAGACGTGCAAAGTATTTTCAGAGACATAAATCTAAGTATCTAGCTAACATCTTATTTTTTTCAGGACAAAGTTGTATCTTTTTAATTACCTCATTCCAACTTTTATAAAGTCATCATGCATTTTGCTTCATTGAACATTCTCAATATCAAGATTCTCTCATGAGAATATATAATATGGGATAGTATCCCACATGAAAAATATGAGTGAATTCAAGCCTTGTATATAAGGGAGTGGGTTACTTCTTCTAACACTAATTGGTTTTAGGCCTCACTCGGCTTGTGTGCTCGGCTTGGTTGACGCGTGTTGCGCTTGGATGTGCGTGACTCCCCACATCTTATGACCCACCGTTATTTAACATGGTATCAGAACGAGGTTCGAGTGGGTGTGATATGGTTTGGATTCCTGGTCTAGTTGGCTGGCCAGCCTAAGGCATTGAAACGTGGGTGTGATGTGGTTTGGATTCTTGGTCTAGTTGGCTGGCCGGCCTAAGGCATTGAATCGTCAAGTGCAACTGACAGATAATACGTGGTCAGACAGTTGCACTTGAGGGGGTGTGTTGAGAATATATAATATGAGATAATATCCCACATGAAAAATATGAGTGAATCCAAGCCTTGTATATAAGTGAGTGAGCTACTCCTCCTAACACCAATTGATTTTAGCTAGGATATATGGAACCTCACTCGACTTCAACTTGTGTACTCGGCTTGGTTGGGGCGTGCGTGGTTCCTACGTCTTATGACCCACCGATTGTTATTAATTGGTAAATATATAGAGAGAGATAAATTGATTAAATAAGAAAATTACACACATTGTTATGGTAAGTACGTGTGTATAAAAAAATCACCGATTGAACACCTAATGGAATCCATATATAAATGAGGTGGTTGGATGTTGAACGATCGAAAATTGCTAGTTGCTAAAATTAAATCAAGTGGCTCCCTCTCGATCTTAATAGTACTTAATTAATAGTGCTTGAAACGTCAACTTAGACGGGTACACATAACATATTAGTATTAGTATTACATTGACTTATCGTGTATGATACCACGGTAATCCCGTATCAACCCGCCCAATTAATTCATCTCCATCCATCTTTCACTATCTTTTCAATTAATAAAATATCAATTCAATTCAATAATATATACACTTGTATGTATTCATACATGTACGTAGTTCGGTTTGTTGGGGATGCATTAAATCAAAAAGTATTCGTATCAATTATATTGGTTCAAGTAAATGAGATTATATTGGGGTCGAGTATTATTTTTAATTTTCATTTCAATTATCCATTTTTTTTTGCTTCTTAAAAGAAAATTCAAACCAATAACATACTAAAAGAGTAATATATATATATATATATATATATATATATATATATATATATATATATATATATATATATATATATATATATATATATATATATATATATATAGGTATTGACTCCGGTGAAATCCTTAAATTGTGGTAAAAACCGTGAGAACTATTTTATAGCTTGGTTTATTTGAAACTTGTGCTAAAAACCTCAATTACACAGTGACTTTACAACTCAGTTCAACCTAAAAACCGTGCTAAAAACTCTAGTTTTAAAATAACACAAGACTTTATATCTCGATTAAACCTAATAACAGTGCTAAAAACTCATGTTTTAAAATTACATTAGTGACTTTATAGCTCGGTTTTATTCAGAACCGGGCTAAAATATGTGACTTTATAGATCGGTTCTATTTAGAAACGGGCTATAAAGCTAGTGAGCTGCGTTAAAAAGCCGTTCCTCACAGGTTTTTACCGCAATTTTGGTTATCACCGGAGCGCACCCCTATATATATATGTATATATATATATATATATCATAGTTACATAGCTGTTATTATGTATCAGGTTAATAAATTTGGGTCATTGAATTAATAAGATCAACATATGAAATTAAAAGTAATTTCTGATTATCATTGGTATTGGAAGATTATTCATTGGAATAAATTATTCGATGGTACTGGGCAATTATTCGATATAATAAAATTATATTTTTTAATACTATTTATACAGACAAATAATTACATATTTATAGACAAATAATCATGAGTAAATAGACAAATATTTTTGTGAACCAACCTTTATACATATAATTAAGATCCTAAATTTACATACTAAGGAATACTCCCTCCGTAACAGAATAATTGGCATTTTGGCCAATTTTACACTTTTTAAGAAAACTAAAAATAGACAGAAGAATAGTTAAAATTTTAGCAAATACTGTATATACTAATGTGGAAAAAATGGACCAATGAAAAAAAAAAGAATAATATGGGAAGTTGGAGTACTAATAGAGTATTTTAGAAATCAAATATAATTAATGAAATAAATTGATAAAATTATAAATTTTTGTCATTAATATTGTTCAAAGAGACAAATATTATGTTACATGAAAAAATGATCAAAAGATCAATTATTTTTGTCATTAATATTGTTCGAGGGACTACAATATTAGGTAATTTAATTTGGTTATTAATTATTCCGTATTGATTGTCTAGCTAGTCGAGGTTAACAATCGGCAGACGTCAAAAATGACGAATTGTCTTTTCCGTATCAAACAACTTTTTAACATAACTCATAACTTTGAACTATATATCTCGAATATGCGATACATTCATGATAATTTTATAATGCATGTTTTGAATACATAAGATTTAGGGTGCGTTTGGCTAAACCAAGTGTTTTTAGTGCTTATGATTTTGATATTATATAATTTTAAATAAAATAAATATAAGATTTTAATTTAATTAGCTTTTGAAATTTAAGTTTTTCAACGGCTACTCACCTGAGCTTTTCAAAACTTTTGATTTTTATTCACAAGTTTTCAACAGTTATCCTAACAGCTGGGTTTACCAAACACTATACTAGCTTATTAACCTATATTTAACACAATAATTCAACGGTTTCAGCTACCTAACAATTTTAGCTACTTCAACAACTACTATTTTGCCAAATGCACCCTTAAACAAAAAAAAAATCGACTTTTGAAAAGTATATCCACAATTAATAGTCAAACTATAAGTTTAAAAATTAAATAAGGTGGGGTTGGCGTTATTGGCAAAGAAAATTATACTACCTTGATAGGGTTGTCTAGTGATATGGAATAAGGGGTAGTTAGGAGGTTTTAGGTTCGATTTTTACCTCCGTCATTTTTCTTAATTAGGTGAGAATTCAAGGTTTGCCTTATTATTTATTAATGGATTGAGGCGATCAGTGCAAACCAGTTTATCTGATATGTGACTCTTGTCGACTAGATCATGCGAAATGCGAAATGGAAACTTTTGGTATCAACCAATTAATTAGTCGGAAAATGCATGGAAACTCCATATATTGTTGTTCATCTTTCTCCCTAAATTAATTAGTTTGAAATGTTAGTAATTAATGCGTACTATCGTAAACCATATACTATAAACAAATAAAATCTTAATATATAACTACTGCACTCCCTAAAGATTATTTCCTAATTAAGTTTATCAATTAGTATTACATATAGCCGGTACAGGGAGGAAAATGAAATTAATTGGTAATTAACCCCGCGGGCCTCTTCATTAAAAGATGTGGGGCAATTTGTGAAATGTCCAAAAAACTTGTCTTAATTGGTGAAATGTCCACGTTTTGGGACAAATTGGTGAAATGTCCCCAATATAAACCCTTCCTACTCGCTCCTCCTACGCGCTCCTCCTACGCGCTCTCTCTCCCGTCCATCTCTGCGAGCGACTCAGATCCAGGCGACGATGACGATTGATAGAGATGGCTCCGGCTTGAGGTACATCTCCCTTTCTCTCTCCGAATTTGCTGCAGTTCCTCATCCCGAGCCTTATCAATTGATTGAATCTCCCTTACCAATCGATCTTCGTTGTTTTCCTTATCAATCGATCTTTGCTTTCGATTGTTTTCCTTATCAATCGATCTTTGCTTTCGATTGTTTTCCTTATCAATCGATTCTCGATTTTGTTTGTGATGGCTGTAATTGCTGAACGAAATCTGAAATCTTGTCCTTGTTGTTTTATGTTTGTGATTAATATGTTGTTTTATGTTTTGCACATAACCTGTTTGATGAAATGCCCCAATAGGCCTAGTGACTGTATTTTTACGAGCCGAGGTTTCCTTATCAATCGATCGATAAGGAACTCGATTTTTGCTTCCGACTGTATGTTCAGATTGCACTAATCAATTTGGATTTCACATTGATGCCATGGACAATAACAAACATAAAGTTTGCTTTTTACTGTTGTATGGTTATAATTTAATTATAAGAAGACATACCTCATCAGCTATATATATGCTTCTTCCCCTCTTTCGTTTTTATTCCACCTGTTTACATTCATCAATATCAAATCAAAGGCGTCACACTAACAATCGGGGATATGATTGAATCCCTTGATGCAGATTTCTCATTCGGGAAGGCGGATATGGGGCTGATCAAGGAGGAAGAAGGGGAAGGAGAGAATGAGGATGATGGATTCGATCCGAGTGCTAGTCCTCCAATGTACCTTGCAACTGGGCTTGGTGCTGATTTCATTGCTGGTGGCGGGAACTTCGGAATGAATTCAGAAGAGACTGATGATGCCGAGGCTTACTATGAAAAAATGGTTGAAGAGTTCCCTAGTCACCCATTGCTTCTGAGGAACTATGCCGAACTGCTCAAGGTGAGGTTCTTCAGTTCTTCTCCCTTCCACCCTGTTTGATTCAAGTGATGAAGCTGTATGCTTCATTGAGGGATTTTATTGGTTTCGTATCTTGAATATCAGAACAAAGGAAACTTAGAAGGAGCATCAATCATATGTGACGCTTTCTATATTACACATTTAAATCTAAAGTATTTTTTCTTAATTTAATTTATAATTGCATCAATTGTGATGGTATTCAGCAAAAGAAACTCACAATTGCATCAACTGTGATGGTAACTTGCAAAAGCTATGCAAAAATTATGAGTTGTGCAAGAGTTGGGAGCTGGTGAAATTCTACTCAAGCCCTTTGAAGTGAGTTTCTGGAAGTTTAAGTTATTGAATTCTTTTGCTCATTAACAGCTAGCTAGAGACATATATCTTAGCCTATATATGCATTATCCTTAATCATGCTGCTTTGTTGTTTACTTGAATGTTGGAGACTGGTGTGCATTTTTCTGTTGGGAGACTATCTATACTAATCACACACATATTCCACTTTGGTAATGTTTAAATGTTCTCTATTTTTCCAGCCATGTCTTGGCACAAGGACGTCTCTGGGAAACTGCTACTGAGAGTGTTGCAGAGGCACAAGGACATGCCAAGGTACTGATTTCTTATAGAATCTTGCAAAACTCGGGTACTCGGTTTTCTCTTATTGGTTTTGAACTCTGGTGTTTTCGTACTGGTTTTTCAAGCCGGTTAAGAGCAAGGGAGCCGCTAAATCAGGCACAAGCAAGAAAGAAGGAACCTTTGTCGAAGAGCATCTAATCCCCCATGTTGTGCAATAATAGTCTATTGATGAGCAAAAATAAGACCATGTTGTGCAATAATCTATTGAGCAACTATAAAATAATATTGAGAAAAAATAAGATCATGTTGAGCACAATTTCACAAGTCTCAATTGTTGTGCAAAAATAACCTATTGTTGAGCAAAAATAAGAACATGTTGAGCATAATTCCACCAATCCCACATGTTGTGCAATTATAGTCTATTGATGAGCAAAAATAAGACCATGTTGAGTACAATTTCACAAGTCTCAATTGTTGTGCAAATATAATCTATTATTGAGCAAAAATAAGATCATGTTGAGCAAATTCTCACCAATCCCCCATGTTGTGTAATAATAGTCTATTGATGAGCAAAAATAAGACCATGTTGAGCACAATTTCACAAGTCTCAATTGTTGTGCAAATATAATCTATTGTTGAGCAAATTCTCACCAATCCCCCATGTTGTGCAATAATAGTCTATTGAGGAGCAAAAATAAGACCATGTTGAGCACAATTTCACAAGTCTCAATTGTTATGCAAATATAATCTATTGTTGAGCAAAAATAAGATTATGTTGAGCAAATTTCCACCAATCCCCCATGTTGTGCAATTATAGTCTATTGACAAGCAAAAATAAGACCATGTTGTGTAATAATCTATTGAGAAAGTATAAAATAATATTGAGAAAAAAATAAGATCATGTTGAGCACAATTTCACAAGTCTCAATTGTTGTGCAAATATAATCTATTGTTGAGCAAAAATAAGATCATTTTGAGCAAATTCCCACCAATCCCCCATGTCATCCAATGGCGTCGTTGGATTCCAGGATCGTCCAATTGCGCCGTCCAATTGCTTCTCGCTCCGCTCCATCGATCGCTCGCTCTCGGATCTCCGAGAAAGGTGCAGATCTGAGGAACGGGAAGAGGAAGACGGAGATCGGAGGAGGAGAGATGAGCGAGCGAGAGATCGGGATCAGAAGAATTTCATTCGAGAAATTGGTTTTGGATTTTTGTTTGAGTTGAAATTGGTTTTGAATTTCATTCGAGAAATTGGTTTTGGATTTTTGCTTGTGTGCAAATATAAAATTGGTTTTGGATTTTTGTGTGTCCGTGAGACTTTCAACAGGCTGTAAGGAGTTTGTTTATGCCAATGAATTGCGAGACGGGGATGCTTGTTTGTTTGAGCTGCTTTTTATGGATCCAAATAGCTACCAAGTCACCATAGTTCGCCATGACGAATCATCGAACTAAACGCTCCTGCTTTGAACTAAATATTGTGCTAGTTTTGAGACTAAGGATTCAGTTTAGTGTTGCTTCAGTTGAGACTGATAAATGCTTAGTGTTCATAGGGAAGTAATTAGTTGAGATTGGGTGAAGCTTGGTGAATTCACACGAGCTTCATTTGATGTGATGGAAGTCATTGAACCCTACTTGGAAACCTATAGATTATATTTGCACTTTACAGTTGCACAACTGCAGCTTAAAGTTGCACAACTACAGTTTAAAGTTGCACAACTGCACTTTAAAGTTGCACAACTGCACTTTAAAGTTGCACAACTGCACATTACAATTTTATTTTTGCACCTTATACTCTTATTCACGAAGAGAAACATAATAAGAGATACCACATAGATAGCCTATGCGGGATTTGAACCCGCATCATTGTGCGTAGGCACATTTGCTCTACCATTTTGAGCTAATAGGCTTTGGTGCAAAAAAAACACATCGATCTATGTGGGGAACAAAATCCATTCAGTTCCTCATCATATCTACACTCGTAAAATTCATCTCTTGGACTCTGGATCTCAAAGCATGAAGCAAGATATAAGTACAAGACCAAAATCAAAATAAAAATCAATGTCATATGGAAACAAGATCTCAAAGGGAACAAGCACACTATTGATAGCTTCTGTTCACACCTGGGACAGAAGGCTATGCCAAATTACAATACCATAGTACATAACTAGTAAACTGATATATTAACGAATGTGCATCCAACAATGAGAAATTGAAAACCATGAAATATGCTAACAAGAATTAAATTATCAGCACAAGGAATCTCAGATTCGATGGGAAGCACAAGTAAATAGATTTGAAAGGAAAACCGAAGGAAGTAGAACAAGGATCTGGAACAAGGATCTGGAGACTGTTTACTCTTATATAAAGACAAATCTCAGTCCAGCATACGACACACAGAGAAATAGAACAAGGATCTGGAGACTGGCAGAACAAACAAATTGAGCAAACATAAAAGAAGAGGTGGAGATGCCTAACCAAATGTACAAGTATTGGGAGAGAAATGATGCAAGAGTTTTAAAACCCAAAGCTTCCAGTTTAAAGGAACAATTTATTTCTTCCAAGTTGTGGGAATTTAATTTACTTGTCCAATCCTAATAAAATGAACTGTGCGCCCAAGGGTATTTCATTATCTTTGAATCTTATAGAAGATAGATAAATGATTGAAATCATAAATGATTGAAATCATAACTTCAGTCAAAATCACTGAGTAAAATACTAAAATAGTAGACATTACTAGTAAGTTACTGGATTTCAAAAGTGCGCTGTCTATTGAACTGTTATCAAGCATTAGTGCACATTAGAACAGCCATAAAGCAGCCATAATCTGACAATACCTCTCCCTTTATTTCCATTATTCGTTTTCCTCTCCCACCTCTTCCTCTTCTTCTCATCCACCTTCTGTATCAAAAGTGCCCTTATCGACCCCTCTTTTAGAATCACTACTCCGTTTGCGGCTCTGTCAGCATCAGAATGGATCAAGAGCCCAAGCAAGTAGTACAATGGAATGATAACTTACCAACGGGTTGAGACATATTCTGTATAGGGTGCTTCAAAAATAACTGCCCGAGCAAGCCCGAAATCAGCTAATTTGATTAAATCCTTAGTAACAAGCAGATTCTCTGAACATGTGCTTATAAATCATTAAGAAACTACATATAGTAAATATACCAGAATACATCCCTCCTATTATGCATACAGACAAGTGACCAATTAAACTGTAGCGAAATCAGTTACAAATAAACCTAAAATGCTCTTACTAGATTATCCAAATGGTAGCAGGGATGCATAACAAGTAGCAATCGGGAAGTTGAAATTTAGCAATAGAAAATTATCAAGAAACAAGAAATGTAACTCAGGTAATCAAAGTTCCTAATGATTCAAAACAAAAAAGAAGCAAAAAAAACCTAGTGCATTTTTGTGCATCACCATGAATAAGAAGCAAAAAAGAATTAACATCTACTAGATATGGAGTCTGAAATATATGAAGACCAAAGATAAGATATTTTATTGCAATTTTAGAAATCAATTGTGCAATCTAAACTCCAAATCTACTCTAGAAGCCAAACAGTATAAACATCAACGTCGTTAATACTGACACCGACACCGTTTATATCATGATGACAACATCATTCCGATATTGCTCACATTGACGACAGGCTAATGCTGATACCGCTGACACATTTATTATTTGCCCCTGATATTGCTAATCTTCAAGTCCCTACCTGCTACTTGAATTTACCCTCCTGCTGCTTACCTTCTGCTGCTTTACCCTCCTAGAGTAGCAAATTCAATACTATAATAGCATCTCATTCGCAGAACAAGCAGAGAATCAGAAAATTTGAAGCCAAACCTAAAGTTCTAGTGACTATCAAAGATTAAAATCTTCTATTTCTTGAATCCATTCATTTCATAACAGGCAACAAACCCACCAAAAAAAATTGAATGCTGACATACAAATCTAATCACCAAGATTAAAGATTAAGCATCAAGTTACCACCAACCAGAAAGATTAAGCATCAAGTTTAAGTTCATCATAAAGCATGATAATTCATCGATTGACAATCAAAATGAAAGAGAGAAGAAATTTTCTTAGCAGATCGAAGCTCGTTTAATGCGAGATCGAGTAATTGACGCAACAAAAGGAAGGAAAAATCAGAAGAAGATGAACTTACATTTCCTCAAGCGAGCGGCGTGGTAGGCGCAGGCAGAACAGCGACTCTTTTGGAGATGGAAGGTGCGACGCCCACAGCGGACACACAATGTGTGTCTTGTTCCTACTCTTACCGAAACTTGCCATCGCTAACTCGACAGAGAGGAAGATCCTGCGTCCGGCGGTGGTCAGAGAGGAATCCAATTGTAACCTTGGGCAAATGAAATTGCTGATTCCTTGCCCCCTTCTTTACATCCTTTGCACAATTCCCTCCTTCCAATTGCATTGTAACTGCATCATCATCACCCCAACCAAAAATTGTAATCAATTCGCTAAATTCTAATGCTTAATAGTCACATATCTAACCATTTACAATCTAGTAGCACTAGCATTTGGTAAAATCAAACCTCTAATTTCGAACAACTTTCACAACCTCAATATTCAGAAGCAGAGAGTTGAAATTTTTAAGGGATTTGAGATAATCTACCTTTTAAGGAGGCCACCATTGACAGAATCACAGGATCTCTTCACCCACTGCATAATTTCCAGGTTATCTAAAGGCCGGCCTCCCCTTGATATGGTGTACTTACTAACGGAGAGAGAAGAGGATGAGGAAGCGACAGATTTGACGAAGAGAGAAGATCTAGGAACTGGAGGCATTGATACGGTGTACTTGCTGACGGAGAGAGAGGAGATCTAGGAACAGGACGCGTTGATACGAAGAGAGAAGATCGACGCCGTCCACTGGGACTGGGAGGAGGCGGCTCTGGGAACGGGACGATGAGGCAACGACGGCGACGATGGCGAGCGAGGAAGACAACAAAGGTTGGAGCCTTCGGTGCGACGGGAAGAAGGCCGGATCTTGTTCTCCGCTTCCACTAGATCGAGCAGAGACCGTTCTAATCGAGCGCCATTGATGGACACTAGAATCCGAGTCTCACGCTTTCTGCAGATCTGATGGAATACAGGAGAGGGAAGGGTTGGATAAGATCGGGAGAGAAGAGGGAGGACAGTTTCACAAATTTTCTCAATAAGTATTTATATTGGACATTTTGCTAATTTGTCCAAAAAGGTGGACAATTCCCCAATTTGTCCAAATAAAGTGCCTGTTTTGCAAATTTTTTCAAAAGATGTTGAAATTGAGCCCGGCCTAAGAGCAACCCCAACAGATTCTCCATATTGGGTTTTTGGAGAATATTAAGGCTGATTTTGGTCCAACAGCTTCCCCATTACATTCTCCAAAATAGAGAATGGGGAGAAGAAATGGGGATCATTCCCTAAATTTGGAGAAAACTCTATATATTTTGGGGTAAACTCCATAATGGAGAATCTGTTGGAATTCAGCCCACAAAAGTACAGAATATATGATTTATAATTCTCTATTTTGGAGAATTTTTTAGAGAAGCTGTTGGAGATGCTCTAATAATGACCATCTTTAAAATATTTTTTTTAATAATATAAAAAAACACTTTATTTATGTGTTGGATTTAGTCGACAAGTCACGCCATTGATTTTGAGAGGGGAATAAAAAGAGTATTTGTTCGATCTTGTTCCCTTGAAATTATAATCTTTTCGAATTCTTAACATACAAATGTCTCAAATAATCAAGGAAATACCAGTAGGTTAATAATAATAATAATAATAATAATAATAATAATAATAATAATAATAATAATAATAATAATAATAATAATAATAATAAGGCCCTCGATATAAGTCTATGGAGATAGTAAATGGAATGTTAACAAATTGAGAGATTATACAAGTTTAATTTTTTTTATAACTAGTTATAATGTTAAGATTATAACAAGTTAAGTTATATATTGAAGTACTCAATGTTTAATTATTGTATTGCGTTTTCTGTCCTTATTTTGTTAGTTTTTTCTTCGGCTATTTTATTTATTTATTTATAATTCTTTTTTTTTTAAAAATGAAAATACAACAACATTTTATCACAACCAACACCGTTTTATCCTAAAATAACATTATTAGTTGTTATATTATATAAAGTTCTTTATACCACAAGTTTATAGCCACTTTTATACAAAATATTATCATAAATATATAATTGTGTCTCTCATTAAAAAATTATAGCTGCACTCTATTCTTATTGAAAGTAGGATCAATCGATCTAATTAAGATCCATAATGATATTAATTGCTTCCATCTCAAAATATTAGACGTTTTAATTCAACACATATTTTAAAAATATAAAAACTCTATAAAATATCAACTAATTTATGAATTATTTTTAAATTTAATATTTTATAGTAGAATTTTTTAACTCAAAATCAAATATAAAATAGTTATTTAAATACGGAAGGGGTGTAAAAATAAATAAAAATGGTAGGAATCATATATATATATCACCGGCAAAATTTGATAAAACTATAGACTACTATTTGCTAATCATTTTTGTAATCATATATCAGCGGCGAAAACATGTCTTAATAATTAAATTAATTACAATTGTCGAAAGGGAAATAAATACTCCGTATATGGAACAGATCGAACAGTCAACTAATTGGCAGCTTATATAATACTGTATATAAGACGAAGTCAAAACGCGTTCCCACAGCAGCAAAGTTTGACATCTCCCTCCCTTCTCGCTCGCTCACTCACTCACTCTATCTCACTAATCACTTTCATTATTTATGACCGACTACAAATTTTCTACTACGGAGTATTAATTAACCATCTTTATTGTTCTCATCTTTAATTACTCCGTAAACTCGGCAAAATATACATGTTTTTTTATTTATAATTATTTATACGGTTTTTCTATCCTATTCCCTTAGGGCATAGGATAAGATCCTAAATAGGGAAAGATACCCTACCAAAAATAAGTGACCCTAACAATCTAATTTAAATTTTGGCTAATGAAATTTAATTAAAGATGTATTTTTTCTAAAATGGACATCTTATACTATGCCCTTGGGGTATATGATAGAAAAATCGTTATTTATATTATGTAGTATAAAATTAACGGAAATTTCAGTTGACCGATAACCTTGAGATAAGACTTTTTTTTGCCTAGCTAGTGTACAAATTAAAAGTTTTACCTATTTCGCCCGATACCCCTTGATTTTATAGCAATTTTGCATGGTACCCTTAGTTTTATTCTTCCTGCTAAAAAAGGACTTAATATGGTAGAGCTCCGGCAGAAATGAGCTCATTAATCGAGTGCGAAACGTTGGCGCCCCTCGCCGGGAACATTTTCATTCGCAGCAGCGGAGCCTTGGAAGATGGATTTTGAAGCATATAGGAGGCGAATTTGTGGACAGTAGTGGGAGCAGCTGCGGAGGAAGAAGAGGTTTGATGGAGAACGGAGAGGCGGGAAGGGCAAAAGCCACTGAAGTGCTTATCAGGATGGCGATCGCAATTCGCAACTGTTTGATGTTTTTTTACGATTAATTTGTCTGCTAATTTTCAATCTTTTGATACACCCTGTTCGGTGGATCAAATTTTTTTTTTATCTACTTGAAATATTGTATAATAATAATAATAATAATAATCTTGACTGTGTTTGATGTTTGAATAATATTTTAGTTAATAATAATAATAATAATAATCTACCCATTCTCTTTACATAAAATCAATAATAATACATATCGGCCATTAATACAAACTTATCGGCCAAACCGTTGTATACAATGCAGAATTTTTTGTTACCCTCATCAATACATAAAGAGCTTGACCAGATTAACAGAATGTTCTTTTGGAATAAAGATCTACAACACCGCCCGCTTATTAGTTGGGATAAGATTTGCAGACCGAAAAAATGTGGGGGAATTGGTCTTAGGAAATCGAAAGAGATGAATGAAGCCCTTCAAATGAAACTACTTTGAAAAATATTGGCTGAACCAGATAATGTCTGGGTGTCTCTCATTAAACACAATTACCTTCATTCAGCTAACATCCTTGAATACGTGAAAAGTGGAGATTCTTCATGGCAATGGGCCAAACTGACAACTCTTATAGATAAATTTAAGACTGGCCTTATTTGGTCAGTAGGAAATGGTTCATCTATCAAATTTTGGACGGATAATTGGATTACAACAAGCTCTCTGCTTTCTAGGGATGATTGCCCCCAAATTAACAACATAGAAGAAACTGTCAGTGACTATATTTTAGGTGGTAGATGGTGGACGGAAAAACTTAGCAATACATTACCAAATGACGTAGTCAAAGAAATCCTGGACATTCCACTTCCCGTTTCCCCCTTTGAGGATCGCTTATACTGGTGGCCTGATAGGGCTGGTTGGTTCACCACATCAAGCGCATATAAGCTAATCACATCTCAATCCTCGCTGAGTATAGACAATAACGCCTGGATATGGAATTTGGATATTCCGCCTAAGATCAAAAATTTTCTATGGAAAGTTTGTCAGAATGGCCTCCCTACTGCCTCTAAGCTAGCTCAACGTGGGACTTTTGTACCTTCCACCTGTCAACTGTGCAACTGTGCAGTTGAAGATGACGTTCACTTCTTACTTGAATGCCCGTATGTGCGCCCTCTCTTTTGCTTACCTACACACGTAAACTCAACCATATCCAGTATGATAAATCATTCTCGGGAGATAAAACCTATCTTTTCATTCATCGGAAACAAGCTTACATCTGTTGCCAAGGTGGAGCTTGCCTTCTCTTGGTGGACGGCTTGGTACATTCGAAACCAATTTATTTTTAGACAGGTCCCCATACCTCATAGAGAAAGTTCATTACGTATCATTAAAACCCATAAGGAAAATTGGAGTAAAACAGCTCACTTTGAGTATAACTTGGATGATGACTTCCCCTTATGCACACGAATCTCCAAGCATCTAAGGACGAAAAGAAAGCATGGTAACATTACTTGGCGAAAACCCCCTAGGGGTACTTTCAAGTTAAATTTTGATGGATCCACAATTTCAAACAACGATAGCTCGGCTGGAGCAGTAATTCGGGACTGGGAAGGACATCCGATACACATCTGTTATAAAAAACTTGGAAAACAAAGTCCTTTGAAAGCGGAAGCGCTTGCTCTTAAACTGGGAATCCAAAATGCTCTACAACTCCGTATCAATAAACTCCACATTGAAGGTGACTCCATGATAATCATAAACCACCTAAATAAAACATCTACCTGCCCTTGGGAAATAGAACTGATTTTATCAGATGTTAAATTTCTACTATCGACTTTGAAAGAAGTTTCCTTCTTTCATACTCCCCGATTAGGTAATAGAGTGGCTGAAAAGGTTGCACACCTTTGCCACTCTGTCTGGGGTGTCGATATTAACAACGATTCTGGTCTTCTAGACCTCATCCGTAAGGATGCCATCGGGTAGAGCTCGCTCGCCCGAATTCTTTCCTAATCAAAAAAAAAATCAATAATAATATATAAAAAAAAAGATAGCTCATGCTCATCAACTCAGAGAGATTGGATTCTTTATATTTTATGCAAGATACATATTTTCTTTCAAATATTCTATCGACACTTTTCAAATGACCGTGTAGATTCGTTCATTTTTTTTAAATAAAGAAGCTAAACAATTATAAAACAGCTCCATACTAAAGTGTACTTACGGACGTTAAAATATATTTCTGAATATGTTAATAGAGCATCATCAGCAGAGATACTGTGGGTCAATAAAACCATCCTAGCGATGATAATATTAGATTCTTTTGAAAATTTGACAAATAGAGACATAATTAAAACTCGAAAATAACATTTTAGTATCGAAGTGTAGGACGTAGATTCGTTCATTGAGTATGAGTGACAATTCAATTTATTTTCAGTCTTGGAAACTAAAAATAAAATCCAAAAAAGAGAAAAACTTCCTATAAACTGACCAAGAAACAAACTTGAACCTAATAGTACGTTATTTAATCCTTATTTTTATAATTACATATTGGAATGTGGTTGTCCACATCGGTTATATAGAGAATGCTTGAACAACATATAAGGTTGAAGGCCTACTCCTCTCATTGCCAATTGGTTTTGAGATAAAACCACGTTGAGTTTATGTGTTGTTCGAGTCTTCCGTATGTGGGCCCGCACACACGACCTCCCTCCAGCTAAACATGTCGTTTTAGAATTAAAATTTTATTAAGGAAAACATGTCGTTTTAGGTATTTTGGCACTTTCCAAAATTACCTTTGTAATGATTAGAGATTTGTTAGTTGTAGTTTTCAATAAAGTGGAAAAATAAAGTAATAATTAGGAGTATAAGTGTATTTGTGTTTGCTTTTATTTGCTTTTTAAAAAAATATGCAAATGTCTAAAACGACATGTTTTAATTAACGGATGGAGTATAATATAATATTACTCAATCCGTTCGGAAATAAATGATGTTTGACTATTTTACACGTAGTTTTATGAGCTAAAAACTATATAAAATCTTACTTATTTTAATTAATTTTTTCATAGTTTAATAGTTATTAGTACTAACTATTAAACTATGAAAAAAAATAATTAAAAAAAGATTTTATATAGTTTTAGCTCCTAAAACTACGTGCAAAATAGTCAAACATCATTTATTTCCGAACGGATGGAGTATATTATACCACATATGATCTCAATTACCTATTCACCTTACCTTTTACGATAGGGACATGCATCCACAACGTTGACGATCTCTCCCGGTTAGCTTCTTAATCGCTATAAATAGTCCACCACTCTTCACCATTTCATCACCACAAAACTTGACTCCTTCCACTTTTGATCACTCCATCAAATCAATTTAGTTATAAGCTCATGGCCTCCACAAGCCGGTCGAGTATGGGCATTTTCGTAATTTTCGCCACCCTTGCTCTCTTCGCAACCGTCGGCGACGCACAACTCTCCCCATTCTTCTACTCAAACACTTGCCCTCAACTCCAAAACATCGTTCGAAACACCATGATTCGTGCCGTTAATAACGAGCCCCGTGTTGGCGCCTCCCTCCTCCGTCTCTTCTTCCACGACTGCTTTGTTAACGTACATAACTCAGTGATTGAAAAGCTATATATTTGAGCAAAGTGTTTTAATTTTTCGATAACCCGTTAATAAGAGTATATATATGTTGGTGTTACAGGGATGTGATGGATCGATACTTTTGGACGACACTGCGACATTTACAGGGGAGAAGAATGCAAGACCTAATCAGAACTCGGTGAGAGGGTTCGAAGTGATCGACGCCATCAAGGCCAACGTCGAGGCTGCTTGCAGCGGTACTGTGTCTTGTGCTGATATCGTTGCTCTTGCTGCTCGTGATGGAACCTTTTTGGTAAGCTAAATTACAAGTCACAACCATATCTAATTTGGACCACTGATTTTATCATGACATATAATATATTAAACATGCATTAATTAGTTGCATAAATAAAAATCTATATATTATATATATATATATATTATTACATTTGAAATCCCCTATCACATTTTATATGTAACACCGGTGTTACACTAATTATTTCGAGTATAAATTTATATTAAAAAATTATATTTATACCCTATATATTTATATTAACATGTCTATAAACTTTTATTTTTGAAAATATATTTTTTAGAAAAATAAAAAAAATTCTAAAATAAACAATCTTTTAATTATCCATAAATTTTGATAATAAAATTTTATAAATATGTTATTTAATATAAAGTTATATATAAAATAAATAAGTGTAACACCGAAGGTAACGCACGGTGTTACCGGAGATCCTCACCGATATTATTAGTGCCATGTTGTGTTATATAAGGATAAAGTGTATGATGTCATATGGATCTATCTCTTTTGGATGACTATAACTTAATTTGACTAATTAATATGGAGTAGAACTTTGTGTCATGTCATATGTTTACATATGGATCTGAATATTTAATTGTTTAAATCGGAGATAAATGTAATTTAAATTATCATAAATATTTTATTTATAAAAAATAAAATCGTTTATAAACTTTAAAGAACATAATTTTTTTTCAAGTAAAAAAGTTTTTATCTATAAATGATAAAAAAATATATTATTAATTTGTATTTCTCTCAAAATAATCCCGACTTTTTTTAATCATTTTTTCTTTATTAGACCATCCCAAGAGATTCTCTATCTTATTTTTTAGATAATATTAAGATGGTTTTTGGTCCAATCCAAAATAGAGAATGGAGAGAAAATATGGAGATCATTCCCTAAATTTGGAGAAAACTCTATATATTTTGGGGTGAATTCTAAAATGAAAAAACTGTTGAAATGGGTTAAAAAAATATTCAGAATATTTAACTTATAATTCTCTATTTTAGAAATTATTTTAGGGAACTGGACATGCTCTTAATTATCTAACTAAACTATATAGCTAGTTCTAATTCTAACGGTACAATTATTTTATTTTTTTTTTGGTCGAAAAACGGTACAATTAATTAAATTTATTTTTGTGTGAGTGAAGCTTGGAGGCCCGCAATGGTCGGTCCCATTGGGTCGGCGCGACGCCAGGACGGCGAGCCAGAGCACGGCCAACACGGACCTCCCGCCGCCCTTCGCCAACCTGACCCGCCTCATCTCTATGTTCTCCGCCAAGGGGCTGAACGCCCGCGACATGACCGCCCTCTCAGGGGCCCACACCATCGGGCTGGCCCGTTGCACCACCTTCCGGGCCCACATCTACAACGACACCAACATCGACCCCGCCTTCGCCGCAGCCCGGAGGGCCAGCTGCCCCGCCACGGCCGGCGTCGGCGATAGCAACCTCGCCCCGATCGACGTCCAGGGTGCCTTCCGGTTCGGCAACGCGTACTACCAGAACCTGGTGGCCCACCGGGGGCTGTTCCACTCCGACCAGGAGCTGTTCAACGGTGGGTCCCAGGACCAGCTCGTGGGCCTCTACAGCTCGGCCTACAACGTGTTCGCCCGAGATTTTGCTAACGCTATGATCAAGATGGGGAACATTAGCCCGTTGACCGGGTCAAACGGTGAGATTAGGAAGAACTGTAGGGTAATTAATTAAGGGTTTAATTACCCTTGATTTCAGGTAATTGAGGGGAATTAATACTCCAGGTGGAGATATAATATCCTCCATAAAATATTAAAAATATAGTATGGCCGTTGTAATGTTAGGGTTTGGGTTTTTGTACTGCAAATGTATGACTGAATTTAAAAAGAACAAGAATAATGAAAATCAAGTTTCATTTCACCCGATATGGGCCGGCCCATTTTATATTTTCACATAGAGGAATTGGGCTTAGCCCAATTTTCTAACCCAATTAAACCAATGTTCATCGATCGATTCTAATTAATTTGCTAAATGTCCATCGAGCCGTTCGTATCCCTAACTTTCATTTTAGTCTTTTAGTCTTTCTCTCGTTTTCCTCTCTCTGTTTCGAAGTGAACGGTTTGCCTCCCACTGGTGAACGTGTGTTCAACGGTTCGTCCACCTTACAATGGCGTAATCTAGCGGCACAGGGAGAGGTTAGTGTGTTCAACTGTGTTCCTTATTAGGTGTTTATGCGTTTTTTAAACTGTGTTCTTTCCATTGTTAAACTCGAGTTTAACCTAGTTTTCATCCTTTTTAATGTCTTCTAATATGTGTAGATGCTAATGTCTCTGATATGGAATCATAAAAATGTCAGTTTGATGTGAGTATTTGCTTGTGATTTTCATTTGTTGATTTTAATTTTCGTTCGTTGTTTTTATATTGCTCATTTGTTATGTGTTTTATGTGTGCATGTTTATGCTTTGTAGCAAATCAAATATTGGATACCTACTGAAGAACGGTTTCGTGCTCATAGTAAAATCTCTACTGCTACCCTGAAGTTTGTGATATTATTAAACAGGGTTTGTCCGCTTCTGATTATTAACAACTGAGTAATGGCTATTTAGGTTTAGTACAAGGATCCAAGATGCATTTCAATCTTCAACTAATACATCAGATTGTGATGCATGAAGTTGTCGAAGAAAAAGAGATGGAAATATGGTTCAAAGTCGATGGTTTGATTTCTCGATTTTCTTTATTAGAGTTCCATATCATAATTGGTCTTCCATATATTGAATATGGTCCTGTACCTTTAAAAGTTTTTTCATTTCGTGAGTTTTTGGCAAGTGCAAGGTGTCTTATGCTGATATACTCTAGATTTTCAAACCCCAACCTAATAAATCTCCACAAAAAATTAATCATGGCAAAACTTCTGATAATTGGGAAGATATTGTTGTATAAACATTCTAAGGTTGTCAGCTTCACTCGTTTAGCTCTTGCTTATGATGGTGAAAAGTTTAAAAGATATCAATGGGTTGGGAATCTTATCGTGTATTGTTGAGATGTTTAAGAAGGGTGTCTTCGATCTATTGATAAGGGTTTCAATGCTAGGGGAGTATATATATGAGATTTTTGGATACACTCTAGCATTTTAGGTGATATTTTTATTGCCTCTTGTCTATCACTAATTATTTATATAAGTCAGCATTTTTAAAAAAAATCAGCTTGTTTTGCGTGTATTTAACATGTTTGGATCTTGGAAGCGTTTCCTTCCATAGTTGACAAAATTAATTGCACATATAAGTATTGTGACAACGACCTATTCTCTTTATAGTTTATACTGGGTTTGTAAGTAGAGAATATTTATGAACCTATAGTGTCATTATTTAATGGTGAAATGGTAATCTTTTATTTGTATCTTTCATTGATTGTCAGCATTCTTATATGTATGAATCATTTGTCTTATTAGTTGTATATTTGTAAACAGGCCCCCATGTATGTACCTAAATTATGGTGAGTTTGCAAGGAAGTCAAGGAGGGATGGAGTTTGGGATCTGGATCCTCTCCTAATGAGAGGCTCCTAATATTTACCTAATAAAGAAATTCCAACCATTAGATTAAGTCAATGGTTGAGATTACATCCTTTTAATTAGCCCCAAATTCTTACAAAACTCTGTCCCAAAACTCTCTCGTCTGATAAACTCACTTGCTCTCTCTAGTCTCCATCGATATCTATGAGATCTCAATTATAGCTTCTCTAGGTTTGCCTATTCTTTCTCTTGAATTCATGAGCGCCATCGTCCTTTGTATGTTGTAAAATAGTCTATTAACTCAATTGAGATTGACTTTGTCACGTTGAACTTCTTTTTCCATTTGTATGTTGTAAAATAGTCTATTAGCTCAATTGGTAGAGCGAAGTGTTTGCGCACAAAGACATGGGTTTGACTCCCATATAGACTAATTTGTTATGGTGCTGTAATTAACTTGAAACTTGTATTCATTTTTCTCCTAGATAATTAGCTTTAATCAACTTATTTATACAATCCTATTACCTACCATTTTAGCTACATATTGTTAGTTTTATTCACATCATTAACTACATATCCTTGCCTACATGTTTCTACTTTTTACCAATAAATACTAGATAAGCACATTTCTATTCAACTCATCATTTTAACTTTGTGCTTTGGATATATAGATTTTGCAACAGAGGTTTTTTCATGGCTTGTACAGAGGAGGAAGCCACAAGTACTTATAAATTTCAAAGCCTATGTGGGATTCGAATCCACTTCATTGTGCTTGAGCACATTGCTTTACCGTTTAAGCTAATAGGCTAACAAATAAGACGAAGTTAATTTGGCAAGGAAAATAGGTCAACAAGAACCAAAAGAGACAAGAACCGCAGGGCTGCAAAACTCAAAATCCATAAAAGAGTATTAGTAAACAAACTCTAGGAAGCTGGCAACAAGAACCAAAAGAGTATAGGTTTAAGCTCATGCCATAATGAGATGAGTGATCCCATCTAGCTAGTACTACCATCAACCAAAAGGCTGCAAATCTCAATCCATAAAACATAACCTTAGTCTTGCGAATCTTGTATCCTGCAAATTTATATGAAATGGCAATGATGGATATAGGATCAATAACATAAACTATTAGAGCTTAATCTTGTGAATCTTGTATCCTGCAAATCTCCCTCTTTTACATCTATCCTATTAGGTCAAGGACTTATCAGGCCTAATGTGGAAGATTAAGAATGCACCGAAAACCCCAATTTCAAACCATAAACCTTAAGTCATCAACCTCTATCATTCATAGCTCAATCACCTTAAATTCAAACCCTACATCACCGAAAGCAAATCGACATCAAATTATGTACATTCCAGAAGAGAAAATCCGACAAATTCCATAAATTCATACCTGTCTAACATACATTCTTCTTCGTGGCTTAGTCGATCGTTGTTGCTTCCCTCGTGGTGTCAGCCTACCTCCGGTGCTGTCGCTCGTGGTTGGTGCCGCTGAAACTCGTCTTCATCACTAGAGCCCTTGTCGTTCTTGTCTTCGGTAAATTGATTTTCAATATCCCATGTGTTTGAGTGGAACTATTTCTTCACAGAAATGATGAGGAAGAGAATGGGCATGGGAAATTAGGAAATTTGTTAAATAACCTCCACCAAATCTGGGACATTCATTTGTTTGAACAGTGTTGATTGACTTATTAGGAAAATATTAGGTAGAAAGTATTAGGAGAGGATCTTGATCCTGGAGTTTGAGGATGAAGTTTCTAATAAAGTTTTTTATTGTATTAGTGAACCTGCTTTTTCACATATTAAAAAATGGCTCTCATTACGAGATGTATTAGGAATGAGTTTTATATGATGAGGGTTGGGGATAAGGGTGTTGCTGCCTTTGCACCTGCTTCTGCTGCTTCTGCACCTACAATTGCTTATACACCTAATTTTGTTGATTTTGAAATCTCGTTGGCAAGAGTGAAACGAAAGGCGAATGTTTTGGATGCTGATAAAAAGAGTAAAAAGAGGCAAAAGAGGAAGTCAAGCAAATCTGACATTGGGAGGAGGGGTCGGTCAAGTGGAAGGAAGGAAGGTGCTGATTTTGTTGTTCTTAAGGATAATAAATTAGATGATGTTTCATGTATGAAATTTGAAATTCAGAAGAGTAAAAAAATATGACAAGGTTGACAATGAGTCGTTGATTGAAGGATCTTCTAATCCTCTTTTAATTCAAGGTGGAAGTGTCATGGGAGATGTGAGGAAGAAAGTTGCATTTTCAAGGGTTGGAGAAAGATGTTGAAAAGATTTCGATCAGGGGGATGCTGACAATGAAAGGGTTGAGTTTGGTGTTGACAAATGTCCTAAAAATATTGACATAGCAAAAGGATGAGTTTGTTATTGACGTCAATGATGGCACAAAGAAATATTTTGATGAAGAAAATTACCAACCAAAAGAGGGAAGTGAGGGAAGTGATCCATTTAAAGGCAATGACATCAACGATGATAAAGCAAATAAAGACTTTTTTCCAAGGAGATCGTGATTCCGGAGAGATGCCTAATTAGGCAAAAGAACTATAAAAGAAGCTGGATATTTTATGGGGAGGCTCTTGAATGGGCAATCAAGCTAGCAAGTAGGATTAATATGTTAGAGAAGGTTATTACTCCCTCCGTCTTGAAATTTAGGTCGTTTTAGCCCTTAATTCTTGTATCAAAATTTAGGTCGTTTTAAGTTTTCTAGGTAAGGGATAATAATGATTTGTATCGATTTGTGTGTTGTTGATTTTTTAAAAGATTTTGATTGGTTAAAAAATGTAGTGGGTATTAAAAAATAATAAAATTTATGGAAATTTTAGTGGAATGATTATGTTGATTGAGAGGTGGGTGTTTTATTAAAACTTGTGCAAAATCTTAAAACGACTTAAATTTTGAGACGGATGGAGTATTGATTTTCGAAAAGAAGTTAGGGAAATTGCTGATATTAGTGGTAGAGTTACTTCCATAGAAAACAACTTTACCATTTTTGAGTCATTGCATCCAAATTTAAATATAATTTTAGTAATGTATTTTAGATGCGGGTATTATTGATGTTACACTTGTCAATGTTGCGGGGACTCCAGATGGAGGTGAAGACAATAATGTTAGAAATCTAAATATAATTTTTTAAGATTAAATAAATGTCAAAACATTTTTGTATTGTAGGGAGTGGATTATATAGTGAAATAGGAAATCTCCACTGGTGTATAAGTGAAAGTCTCACTACCGCTAATGACTAGCTTTTAGGATACGTTTGGTAGTAGATACAATTTTAGAGGATGAAGATTATTTTAGGGGATCATTGGGGTGGAGATTATTTTTTAAGAGGGAGAAGATGGAAGAGATGAAGATTATTTTTTAAAAATAATCATGTTGGTGTTTGGCGAGATATGGATTTTTTGTGTGGTCAAAATTAAAAAGAAAAAATGCCCCTCTTTAATGAATCAACTATCCAATCCTCCTTCTCAAGTAGTACTAAGAGTACTGGGAGAACAAGACCCCCTCAACTCGTGCAAAAGAAGTGACCCAACGAAGCTTAAATACGATGACACCGAGGACATCTGGTGATGTTGAGTCCAACATCTTCGATCTAGGTGTGTCCCCTAGTGAGTCAAGTCAATCTACCATACACCCAATTAGCCCCTCGACGATGGACTTGTCTACTGTTGCCAACTTCATATCAAAGCTTCTCAATCCATACTCAATTTCAGAGGATACAAAGCAAGAAACAACATAGAAAAAAAAGAAGAGTGAAATATACTTAGAGGAGACCATGAAAGATGGTGACTTGCTAGCAAGGACGATGAGGACGCAAAAGATGTAAATTAGTTTATTGGGGGTGGAGGAGATGAGGATTATTTTTCAAAATTAATCTCATAAGTGTTTGGTAAATTGATAATTATTTTTCTATAGTAGATGGTAAAAAGACAAAAAAAGCTCTCTTGATAAGCTTATGAATTACCCCCATCTTTTTAAAACTATGCTACTAGAACTTTCCAATAAATGGAAGTGAATTTATATAAATATAACATATACATCATTTTTCTAAGATAAAATAACAAAATTAATATTGAACTAAAGATACTGATTGAAATATTACAATTATTGTAGTATAAATTGCAAAAGGAATGTTACATTTTTTAACCACAACCTCATCAGCTTCAAACACACAGAGTAGAGAAGAAGGAATTGTAAGAAAAAGAAGAGACCCCTTGACTACTTCTAAATGGAATTGAAATTCTACAAGTGCATAGCCCTTTGTTTTGCATCTTGATTGTCACCACTTGAAACCATCAAAAGGCCTGAACCTATTTCCAATGGTAGAATTTCGCTCTTTAGTACCTCGCCTTTTGGATCACCACCATTGTCATTGCCGCTAGTTCTTTCATATTCTAAAACTTTTCCACTATTAAACTGTAATTTCATCTCCGAAATCACTCGATGAGAGACCTAAAATCCCGCCCTTCAGTTCCTTGTCGACAATTAGTACATACATCCTAGTTGATTAATGTATTTGATTCGGGGTTGTATGAGAATATGAAGGGGGCTACAATTATAATTGCAAGTGCAAGGGGTAAGATAATGAAAAATACATAAAGAGCAGAAATTTTTTTCTCCACCCCCTCCACCTAGCCCTCCCAAAATCCAAAAATTTTCGGAAAAAAGTCTTCTTTCACCCCCTATCTCCATCCCTAGCTACCAGCCTACCACCCAATGTCAAACACCCCCTCACCAATTTCAAAAAATGATTTTCACCCCTCTTACCTCCTCCACTAGAAGTGGAAAACTAAATTCCAACGTAGGATAAAATATTTCAATTTTAGGGGTTTTATAGTTAGGGAAAGAGATAGTATTAGCATTGCATTGAGAAATGAGATTTTCAATTATATTCCAATTGATTTAATTCATTGAATTTCCACCCATACCCTCCACCCTTTGCCAAACATACCTTTAGAGTATAACAAATATTATGGGATCGTCCAAAAATCGCATTAACTCATCAATCAAAGGCTCCAAGCACACATCAAGTAACTTTTTAGGATTTCGTGAGTCTGACACCAACAATGTCAAAAACATATACTCAGTTCTCTTGCACATATCCGGAGGAAGATTGTATGAATTAACAATAACTGGCCAACAAGAATAGTTTTCTCCTAATTTTGTAAAAGATGCAAAGCCGTCAATGCATAGACCCAAACGAACATTTTGTGGTTCAGAAGCAAAATTATGGTATATTGCATTTAACCTCTTCCATGCATCTCCATCTGAAGGATGATACATTATTCTCTCTTTTGGAATATGATACACATGACAAGTCATATCACTTGTAACTTCATATGCATATAATCTTTGCAATAGAGGGGTTAGAGACAAGTAGAATAGTTCTTTATATGAAGTGCCTTTATTCTGATTACTTCTATAATCAAACCTGGCATGATTGTAGAACTTACAAGATTCTTCATTACAATTATCCTTGCAGAACAACATATAACCATTAGGGCACATGTCTATTCTCTCAATCGGTAAACTTAAATTACAAACCACCTTCTATGTTTGGTAGTAATTGGACGGAATCTTATGACCTGGAAGTAAAACCTCATCATAAAGTTGAAGAAAACCATTTGAGGCACATTATATTCGCACTTCAAACTCATAAGCTTAACCATAAAAGACAACTGTGTATGTGATGTACACCCTAGCCACACCGGTACATCAACGTCTTTTAACACATCCTAAAAACATTAGGACAACCTATTGACGTCTCTTGGTTCTACATCTTCTCTCATGTCATCGTCCTCATTGATGGTCTCGAGAGTTTCCATTCCTTGGCTGCCTTAGTGGTCATCTTCAATTCCACCGTTAGAAGCAACATCAACATTATTGGCATGAAACCATGGAGGGGGAACAAAATTAGGTCTTGCCATATCGAATACTATTCTCTATTCTGAATTCAATTGGTCGTAGAATTCCCAGTGGTTGTTCCCTGATTGAGGATAGATGACTCAGTCAGCTCACCATGTGTCGTCCACTGGTAATAATCAAGCAGAAATCCATGTCAATATAAGTGCTCCTTGACATCATCTAGTACGTAGAATCGGTGATTACGACATTTCTTACATGGACATTTGATCAAATTTCCATCCATGTAGCATTCTTGAGCTGTTGTGAATTCTACAAACTTATCAACCTCATCAAAATATTCATGTTTTAATCCTAGAAGATCGGAAAATACATATCATACATCCAAGTACGATTGTTCATTTTCATTGCACATGTTTACAAGTAGATTGGTCATATTAACTAGGTTTTTTCAACACTATACACCAATTAAACTCTCTTAACAAATGATAAGTAAACAAATTAAGAACCCTATAATATATAAAACACCCATTCCAAAAAAAACACATATTTTCTACAATAATTCATGTATTAAAGTGAAATTTTAAAAGTTGTAGATAATTGAATACTCACCTCAATCAATCGGTTGATTACAATATATGAATGTATCAATGAAAAGGGGAGTTTTGTGGTTAATGGTAATCAGAATAGGGTTTAAGAGAATATGAAGCATAGTAAGGTTAAAAATAATGATTTTCGTCTATTTTGTTAGCCATGGACTTAACCATGCTCAAGCTACAGATTCAGCCACAAAGTGTTAGCGACGACAATGACCTTGAGGCATTGTGTGTCATTTTTATTGTTTGTTCTCGCACTAGTGACACAATGTACTATGTGACTAATGTCATCTCTAATTAGCCACGAATCTAGACACAACTTTTTACTATGGCAAAGTTCGTACCTCATTTACTATTGATTTTTGCTACACCACTTATTTTCTTTGGAAAATCTATAACAATATTAAAGTTGTTGGGAATTTCATCTCTAATTAGCCATGGATTTAGGGACAACTATTGTTCGAGCCAACATTCGTGGCTATTTTTCCCCCAATATACTGAAGGTCTAGAATTCCATAGGTAATAGTGACGTATATAGCAAAAAAAAATTTGGATTGTCAATATTGTATCTATTGATGTGACACTCCGTTTTTTTCCTCCTGAAATTTAGCTATTTGTCATGAATTTAGAGATGGTATATTTTCATTGTTATTTGTCGTGGCTAAAATAGCCTTTTTTTTAGTTGTGAGACCTACTGCAATTTGTACTTCCTACCAATGCATCTTTCACTGCCTAAACATGGTTCAAATATAGTTGCATATGAGGAGCATCATTGTGCATGAGGTCCCATACCATCAAGTCTATGATGTGCTAAGTTCGGCGCATAGCAAAACACCCTTCCATCACAAAAATATAGGATGCGCATACATGTGTAAAAGTCTTTGGACAACTCCTGTAATTAAATCAACTAGACACTGATCACCACTTTGGTCTCCATGACTTCACAATGCATCTTCTTCAGCTCATATTTGTTGCTTCTTGCACGTGAGAGTAGTGTCATCTCCAAATGATCTCCATGAACTAGTAGTATAACTGATGACAACAACAAAATCTTCTCATGCCAGTAACTTAATGCTTCTACATAATGCAGTAAGAACCTCATAATCACACGAGCATCAGACTATCCAACAAAGGACTCACCGACCTTGCAATTGACAAGTCCACCAATTGGCTTATCTAGTCAATTATACCCGAATCAAACACAAAATTCATGCCATCTATTCCAAAGTTGCAGCAAACCGACAATTGATGGAATTATAAAAAATGTACTCTTTCTCTATCAAATGGTAATGAACTAACATGATTTGGGTGCTCCAAAAATGAATCACAACACTTTCATAAACCGACTAAACACTACAAAAGATCTTTCAGCCCGTGCAAGTTATGTGTTCTCCTTATAAGTACACCTACTCAACGTGATTCCTCTTGGATCATAAACTAAAACCACACCACTAGCTAAATCAAGACACAACACTCTCCACCCAAAGCAAGATTTCGATCTAAACTCGACTGCCCAACACATTTTGAACGCAAACAACACAACTTTATTTTTTTTCATTTTAGCAAACACCTTGTGGGCATGAAGGTTGCTTGGGGAATCAATTGAATCCATTTTCAAACCAGTACGACTAACCTTTTTGGCACTGGCTAGCCTAATTTTCATCAATTCAATTAAAATCACAACCAATTCTCCCATTTTTTCAGTAGTGTAATCAATAGAAGGCATCTCGAAAGAACCAAACTTTACCTTTGATGACTTCCAAGAATTCCTTCACCCAATAGACTCCTTTGATGTGAGGTGTTTTTGCATGAGAATCCCTTTTTTGCTCGAGACTCGAATGCTAGTTGCTACTGTCTCTTCCGGACACCTGAGAATATGAGATTTGCCAACAAGTTCTATCGCCACGGGTGGTTGACCCTTGATGACGGTAACTACTTCACCATCATCCACAAATTCTTGTCTTGAGGTATCGATCGCTTCTTGGAACTTTTGCAATTCATTACGTATAGTCTGCAGAAGGACTATCGATTTCTTGATTCAATGGTGGAAGCAGCTCCATCAAACTCAACCAGAATAATTTCAATCGACAACACCTATCATATATGTTCCTCTGATTTAGGAACTCGAATGCTTCAATGGAGGAAGGCTTGTTCTTAAAGCCGATCTTTGAATGAAATTCCTCTCTGGGACAAAGTACCTCCAAGTACTCTATACTCTCGAACTTAGAGAAAAGTTGGTCCAAAATTTCCCAAGAAATTGGATAGAGCTCAAGATGGATTATGACAAGATTCATTCGATCATGTCCCCAATTCTTGCTTTGGATACAAAACTGACCAGTTGGTGGAGAAGAATCATCAAACCTCGACTGCACTCTTCATAGGGTTGTTGGGTCAATTTATTGAATTTCTCACCCAATGCTTTCATCTCGTGCAAATTTTGATCTACAGGGTGTGATCACCCGCCTCTTGCCTTAGTTGTAATCTCCCTGATGAGTTCTAAATTTATGGTGAGTTAGTTCGATGGAATTTCGAACATGAATTGCGGAATGGAGAATTGAAAGGCTTTGATACCAATTGTTACGACCATAGAGTCAGTTCTGTGAAAGCTTGACATTCATGGTGGAATTAAGAAAGGAAGGGAAGGAGAAAGATAGTTCAGAGAGAGAACATAGAAGGTAGAACACTTACGATCTATATGTATTTATACCACAAAACCCAACTTTCTATTTACAATACTAACCCTATATATCTCAATTCCTAACAATACACTCCAAATTGTTGAAACTCATACGTGGACCCTTTGAAAATCTCTTCAAAATAATGTGCATCGGATATCCTCACAAAGCATTGGCCTTAGCCCTCTAAAATTTACATATTCGAATGATTCAAATAATGTCAATTTCAAACGCTTGTATGAAAATATTGAATGGGGACAAATAACCTACCTTTTTATCAATCATAATAAAGTTCAAATATTTATATTTAGTGTCATCATTCGCAACTTTTGTCTTCCATATTCGAATAATGTGTACTCTTATCTTGTAGCTTCCTTTTGGTTTAAGATCACCGAGTAATTGAAAATCATTCCTCTCTCCCATCCTAAATTTGATCTATATAGAAATACCACAAACGCACAATAAAATATTTAGATGTGAAGATTACACACAAATTAAATATCCTAGAAAATATCGAGTTTTGAGAAAGTAAGATTATCACTACTATTTGAAGAAAGAGTAATGACAGGTGAGCATACAGATGTTGGGAAGAAAACTTACTTGGAAAGAGTTGTGGTAATAATCGAATTTTCAGATGTAATAAAAATATCCCGACCTTTGGGAAGAAAACCTAGAAAATATCGAGTTTTGAGAAAGTAAGATTATACCCCCACCTTTGAGGGTATGATAAAAATATATCCTGAATTTTCAAATGTAATAAAAATATTCCGACCTTTGAGGGTAGTGGTAATATATTACCAAGGGTTTTCTCACGGATCAAAAATGCTGACAAGATAGCCTACGTGGATTTTTTTTTACAAGAGTTTTCTTGAACGGTTTCCTTAGGGAAAAAAAGTAAAGAGTTGGACCGGGTTCATACCCAACGCCGTTTTCTCCCTCCTATCTTATTCCGTGGGCGCCTCTTGAACTGTCTTCCAAGCCTTCCAAGCAGCTCATAGTTCCTCTTCAATAGCAGTCTTCCTCCCTCGTGGTCGCCTATCTTGAGTTGTCTCTCTCACATCTTCTTCCTCTTTGATTCGTTCACAGCCTTGGCTGAGTAAGTTTAATTTGTTTTATCCTCTTTGTTGTTGTTGTTGTTAGTTTAGTTTTGTTTTCAGTTTGGTGTTAGGAATAGTCATGTTGTGTTAATTTGAGACAATTTTGACCGCATTAGTTGCTCGGTTGAATGATATCAATTTGGTTTTTCGTGTTTAATTTTGTTGTCGGATTTTTTTTCTTTCTAAGGAACCGTTCAAGAAAACTCAATTTAAGTGTTAATTTGTAAAAAGGCTTCCACGCAGGTTGCCTTGTCATCATTTTTTACCCGTGAGAAAACCCGTGGTAATATATTACCACTACCCTCAAAGGTCATGATATTTTTATTACATTTGAAAGTTGATGATATATTTTTACCATACCCCCAAAGGTGAGGGTATTTTAATTAGTTTTCCCAAAAAATAATTATTTAAAAATTTGGTATGATTTCTTTAGGTAGGATTTTACCTTATCTTTAAATTGGTATGATCAAAGTAAAAAAAATAGTAGAAGATTTTTTTTTCCCAAATAGAATATTTGATTTTATCTCCAAATTAAACTTGAAAAATGTTGTGTGGAACATATTTTTATTGAAACAGTGGTATTTCAGAGATTTGATCGAAGTTAAAAAAAAATCTCCAAATTGGTTTTGATTGGAACAACAACAAAAAAAAAACCTCAGTTAATTTTTAAATCCTCAACTACTGGATAAGAACTCTCAATGATATTTCACAGATTTGATCAAACTATTAAAAAAAATTAATATCGAATTGGTTTTGATTGAAATTAAACAATAAAATACATTAATTCTCAATTAAAGTCAACTACTGAATAAAAACTCTCAATTAATCTCCAAATTGGTTTTGATGGGAACAATAAAAAAAATTAAATTAAATTAAATTAAAATTTATCTATTAGTTAAATAATTGTTGAATTAATTACTTTTACTTGTTTGAATGTAATTTTTTTTTAATAAAATTCTACAAATTGACACATTATATTGAGTGAATTAGAGTTTGCCAAATAAGACCTCGAAAAGTGGAGAAAATGACACATGACGAGCCAACTTCTTTAGTTTTAACTAGATGTATCAATCGGATCATTCGGGTGGGTTCGAGTTTCAGCCATTCAGGTCCTGAATAGATCGAATTTTAGATCAATTAGGTTACCAATCGTTTTGTGTTGAGTCAAATCGGGTTTGTCCCGGGTTCAGGTCGATCCAACGGGTCAAAAAACTCAAACTTTAAAAGACCTTTTAAGAATATTAAAATATTAACAAAATTAAATTGTAATATAAATATATCAAATTAAACTAAATAATAATATTATAATTAAATTTAGAAATATTATTATAATAATATTATTATATGAATATTTTAAGTATAAAAAATCATATTTATAAAATAAGTGTTCTAAACATATTATAATTATAAAATATATTTATTTAAATTACGAGTGACCTTAACAAACACAATTGCATGACGAATCTATGTGGGGTCTATCCAGTGCATGTGCGACGTTTGCATGATGTTGACTCACCGGGTTGATTTTGGCCCAACGGGTCTCGACCGTAAAAGTCCCGGATAATTTGGGTTTGACTCAATTTCGGATTTCGTGTTTAAAACACTAGGTTCAAATCCGCAGAATTACCAGACGTACGAATCGAATTTTTCGGATCGGCTCATGTTTTGACAAATCTAGTTTTAACTATATATTAATCAATTTCGTATTATTTTCAATTTATAGGTTGCTAATTTATACTGTTTTTTAAATATTTTTTTTGTAAATATGATAATTAGTATTAGTCGTTTTTTCATTTATTAAAGTTGAATTGATGTAACAATAAAGTCTCCTGCATTTTATTACAAGAAAGTCACGGGTATTAATTTATTGAGATTTTGATATTCAGTTCTAGTTTGTCGTCTAAATCTTGAATCATGACACTATTTTTTTTAATTAATTAAGTAATTTCTAATATATAAATAAATATTTTTCATCCTCATTCTTGATTCTTCGAGATAAGATACATTGATATGACGGACAATAATAATAATGCTCTCTTCCTTCCTAATGTATATCATTCCATCTATCTGTCCCTATACCTTATACTACAGGAAGCACACAAGTTGAATGCCGACTATATTTATCAATAATTCAATACTGTACAGTAGTAGTAGACCCATCATATCAACTATCAAGGCTTACTCCCCTGCCGCGGGTATACTATTCGCACGACTCCATCTCGCCAAAGGTACAGTAGTACTGCTGTCAAGTTCCCGGGTCGGCAAGTTGGATGCAGATGTCTACTTTCTAAGTCGGCATTCAGGGTGGAGGTGCCTACTTCCTAAGTCGGTATACAGGCCATGGGACATGCCAACCTAGGGACTCGACAACGACATAGGCGACGGGACGACACGGCTCAATCGGCGGGACAACATCTTTTCAAGCGAGCCAGGAAGATTGCATCTTTTCGGCTTTGCCGACCTGGAGACTCGGCACCGGCTTAGTCGATGGGACAGTTGCAGAGGTGCAAGTTGAGCAGCCAATACTGTCAACCTAGGGAGTCGCCTTCTGCATTCTCTTTGTCGACCTGGAGACTCGACTTCGGCATTCTCCTTGCCGACTCAAAAGATCGGCTCCGGCACCGTACCGATGGTGAGAAAAATCGTCGTCCATATAACAGCCCCCTTGCCGACAATTACTTACTTCATCCATCAATATCGTCGCCTCGTCGATGACACCGTTTAATTTGGAAGATTCAGATTTGCAATGAAATATATATTCATTGTTGATTTTTTTAATTCATAAAGTAATTCGATTATTTAGACAAGATTAGAGGAATTGTTTGTTATTGATCTAATGTTATTATTGATTGACTCTGTTATGACCCGAAGGTCGATTAGGAGGAAGCTTAGGCTTCTATGGTGAATTGAGATAGAAGAGAAGAGATGTAGAGGGGAAGAAGAGATATTTAGAGAGGGAGGTCAGAGAAAGGAGAGATAGAACGAGAGAGTTTAGAAAGGAGATTAGGGTAAGTGATTTGGATTCTTACTTGGAAAGCTTTGTCCCAAAGCTTATATAGAATGTAAAAGTAATACTAATCAAGTACTAAAAATACAAAAAATTCATATTACCCATACATGACATATACTAGGGGATTAAATGACATCCTTGCAGTAATTCACCATAAGAGAGAATAAGAGCTTCACTTCCGACCTTTGTAGTTCTTGACATCACTTGGATGGCATCTTCCAACACCATTAAAGCCCTTGGTGACCTTACTTTTCACAAGGCAGTGGCCTATGGTGTACAACTCCCAAAGTGAACAAATACAAGGATTATCAAACCATCCTATACTTTTCACACATGTCCTGCCCACCTACAAGCTTGCCTTCCCCCTTGCCCTTGGTAGCAAAAATCAGCAACAACAAAAACTGATGGCAGCAATCCCTTTGAACTTGCGAGTACCATACAAATCAACCCACATGAACCGCCCAAGCTGTCACTTCCGCCCATGGCAAGGTTGTTGCATCAACCTTTTCCTAGCACACTAGCACCACACCTATGACATCAATCTCCCCGTAAATGCACACTAGCACAACACATACATGACAACAAAAATGCCATTTCTCCACCCGGATCAAATTTAAAGTGACTGCAGGTATGGGTTTCTCAGCTTGGACAACACAAATGGTTTCTAGATTGACCCAAAGAGTAGTGATCCAAAGAGTAGTGATATGTCTTCCTCTATCAAAGGGCAGTGATTCCAAGCCATTCTTTAACAACTTGAGATCAATATCTTGCACAAAGAATGACTGCTCCATCATGGAACCATCCCAGTCCAGATTCTCATTAGAAATTAACCCAAATCCCTCATTTCTATACTCAGTTTCTAGCACAACACGTAAACACCCCTGACTAGTACCACATCCTGGATCGAAAATAATAGGATGTAAATTATCCATGTCCTCTACCACAGTCAACAATACTGTAGAAACGTATGTTCGGTGTAAAATCCTCCTTAGGGTTTCATTCCTCATCATATGAACATATATAGATTACAAGTGAGTCGGATTGGGCTTTTAGGCCCATATGCTATACAATATGAATATGTAATCTATCAAACCCCCGCAGTCGAAAGTGGAGGGCCCCGAACAGTGAGACTGGACCGGAAATCGAGGAACAGCTGACGAGGTAAACCCTTGGTGAAGATATCATCGTACTGATAGGAGGATGGGACATGTTGTACACAAACATGTCCAAAAGCAACCTTGTCCCGAAAAAAATGAAGATCAAGCTCAATGTGCTTCGTGCGCTGATGTTGGACCGGGTTGCTGGCGAGATAGACAGCAGAAACATTGTCTGTGTATACCAGGGTTGCCTTCTGTAGAGGGCAGCGGAGCTCAAGCAGGAGATTGCGCAGCCAGGAGCACTCGGACACAACGTTGGCGACACCCCTGTACTCAGCTTCCGCACTGGATCGAGACACCACAGACTGACGCTTCGCCGACCACGACACAAGAGTGTCATTGAGGAAGACACATTAACCAGACGTAGAGCGACGTGTATCCGGACATCCACCCCAATCCGCATCCGTGTAGGCGATGAGGTCATGTCGTGAGGAAGGGGAGATCGTGGTTCCCATATCGAGTGTACCACTAATATACCGAATGATCCGCTTCAGGGCCTGAAAGTGCGGCTCTCTAGGCGCATGCATAAACAGGCAGATCTGCTGAACAACATAGCTGATGTCTGGCCGTGTAAAGGTAAGATATTGTAACACCCCAGCAAGACTCCGATACAATGTGGGATCATCGAACAGAGGACCAGAGTGGGCGCTGAGCTTGTTGGAGGAATCGACAGGTGTGGCGATAGGCTTGCAGTTGCTCAGCTTGGCCCGAGCAGCAATTTCGGCCGCATACTTACTCTGGGAGAGAAACAACCCAGACCCATGACGTTGTACGGAGACCCCCAAGAAATAAGTCAACGGCCCTAGATCAGACATGGCGAACTCAGAGCTCAACTAGGTAATGATGGATGCCCGAAGTGCATCAAATGAGGCGGTGAGAATGATGTCGTCAACATAAAGTAACAAGAAAGTCATGCATGTGCCTCTGCGACAGATAAAGAGAGAAGAATCGAAGCGGCTGCCAACGAAACCCAAGCGGAGCAGATGGGACGCGAAGCGCTGGAACCACGCCCGAGGGGCCTGTTTCAGACCATACAGAGAGCGCTTCAGGAGACAGATGTGCTTGGGACGATCAGAATCAACGAACCCTGGCGGCTGAAACATATAAACGGTCTCATTCAGATGACCATGCAGAAAGGCGTTCTTGACATCCAGCTGATGAATAGCCCAATGCCGCGATAATGCTAAGCTCAGCACCACCCGGATAGTGGCCGGCTTGACCACGGGGCTAAATGTCTCATCACAATCAATACATACCTGCTGAGCTCGACCATTAACCACAAGGCGAGCTTTGTAGCGTTCCAACGTTCCATCACGGCGGAACTTGTGTCTGAAGAGCCACATGCAGTGGATGACGTTCGCCTCGGGAGGGCGAGGAACAAGAACCCAGGTACTATTCCTTGTAAGGGCCCTGTATTCATCAAGCATAGCCGCCTGCCAATTCGGGTCGAGGAGGGCTGTTTTATGGGAGGTGGGGATGGGGGGAAAAGCGAGGTCGGGGTGGAGGGGAGAGGGGGCATTGGTGAGTGTGGGGGCGGGGTGGAATGCGGCGGCGGGCGCAGCACTAGGTTGCGGCCGCCACGCATCTGCGGGGAGGCTTATGGGGGGATGGGATGCGGGGCTCGAGGTGGGAGGCTTATGGGGGGATGGGATGCGTGCATAGAGACGATTTGTCTCGGCCTGAACACCCCGGAGATGCTACGGGTGTGTGGTCTGGAGGGGGGTGGTGGGTGTGGCGGGGAGGGATTGGGTGGTAAAGGGGGGGAGACGGTAGCACCGGGAGAGCGCTGGTCAAGGAGGAAGTGTGGGAAGGGAGACTCTGACTCAGACGGAGACACAGTAGGTGTGGGAGAGGGGAGAGGAGGGAAGGAAAAGGGAAAGCGAGACTCATCAAAAGTGACATGGCGTGACAGAATGAGATGATGGCTTTGCAACTCAAGGCAAAGGTAACCACGATGATCAGACGGATAACCAAGGAACACACATGGGGTAGAACGCGGGTGTAGTTTGTGTGGGGTGGTGGAGGATTGATTTGGGAAGCACAGCCATCCAAAGGTACAAAGGTGATCGTATTTGGGCATGGTGTAACATAATGCCTGAGTGGGTGAGCGATGCTGGAGGGTAGTAGAAGGAAGGATGTTGAGGAGATAACATGTGGTTGATAAGGCGTGAGACCAATAGGTGAGGGGAATGGATGCGTGAAAGAGGAGATAGCGCATCATGTTGGTTATCGTCTGAATGATTCGTTCTGCCTTGTTGTTTTGTTGGGATGTATATGGGCATGAAAGGCGATAAGAGATTCCATGGGTGGTGAAGAAGGCATGAAAGTCCTTGTTATCAAATTCACGCCCATTGTCACATTGGAAGCATTTGATGGATGTTTGAAACCGTGTTTTAATGTAGGCATGAAATTTGACAAACATAGGAAACACTTGGGACTTGAAGTGCAATGGAAAAACCCATAAAAATGAGTGTAATCATCAAGAAATAAAAGGTAGTACTTGTGACCATCCTTGCTAGGCACAGAAGAGGTCCACATATCACTATGAATGATATCAAAAGGTGCAAAGGTAGAGGTCAAAGACCGCTGAAAAGGCAGTCTTGCATGTTTGCCTAACTGACAAGAAGAACATAAACTAGAGTGTAGCTCTTTATTACAGGGGACAAGACTCTTAGAATGAAGGACATCTAAAACGGCAGCACTGGGATGACCAAGGCGTGCATGCCACAGGTTGGACGACGATGTCGAGAGGGCGACCGGACACGACGGACGGGATGTAGATGGCGGGGTGACAGGGTAGTGCTCCCCGGTGCTGTTACATCTCAGGAGAGTAACCCCCGTAGTAAGATCCTTCACAGAGAAACCAAAAGGATCGAACGCAAGGGAAACGTTATTGTCGATAGTGAACCGACGGACAGAGATAAGGTTTTTGACAAGCTTTGGAGCAATCAGGACATTGTTAAGGTGTAGGGGGTGGGTTGGGGTCTGTAATGTGGCTTGGCCAATACCCGAAAAAGCGAGGCGACCACCATTGCCGACGATAATAGAGCGTGCACGACCGTTAAAGGAAATAGAAGAGAGGGTACCTGAGGATTTCGTCATATGTGAGGTGGCATCAGTGTCCATGTACCAAGAAGAGTCTGCAGGTGTCAGCGGCATAGAGGAGAAGGCGTGTTGCTCATCAGGCGGAACATAGCCTTGATCAGACGATCTCAGATAGGCCTAAGGACCGGCAAGTCGAGGGGCAGGATAGCCGAAGTGCATCCACTGAGGGTTGAGGCCAGGCACTGGGGACCATCTAGGGGCGGCGTTCCAAAGGTGAGGGACACCAGGCCACCATTGCGGCGGGCGCAGCACTAGGCCGCGGCCGCTGCCGATGCCGCGGCCGCTGCCCTGATGCGGAGAGCGCGCCTGACTAGGAACGAGGACAGGAGGCGAGGAGGTGGTGGAAGGGCTTCTGAAGTGGCAGGAAGCGGGTAGGGGGATGCAATTATTGATGCCGGATATAGTGAGAGCGGAATGGAATGGAGGCAGGTTGTCGACCATATTGCCCAGAGGGAGGGGGGCTGCGGAAGGGAAGGAGGGCGGTGGTTAGGGCAGCGGGAGGGACTGTCGAGAGGGAGAGGGGTGGCGGCACAAGTGGCGGATCGAAATAGGGTTCTGCTAGGACGAAAAGCCTGATATCATGTAGAAACGTATGTTCGGTGTAAAATCCCCCTTAGGGTTTCATTCCTCATCATATGAACATATATAGATTACAAGTGAGTCAGATTGGGCTTTTAGGCCCATATGCTATACAATATGAATATGTAATCTATCAAATACTAATTCCTTACTTATCCTTCTAGTAGGCCTTTTGTCAAACCACTTATATGCATTCTCAGTTTCCGTTCCATTCTCTAAAACACATCCAATCCACCTACTTCTTCTGATTCCTCTTCAATCCCTACAGACGTGAGAGGGCAGGGAGTTACCTTTGAAGTTTCGAATTGAAATTGAACGACTTGCCCTGGTGCTTCAACCTCTAACTGCGGCATTGCCGAAAACTCCGAGGGCATTTCGATGTTGATTTCTTGGCTGCCTCTAGTGCCGATTCCCCAAGAAGTTGTCAGGTCGTTGCAACCTTGTGAGTGACTGCTAGACGCGTGAGTTGAATCGACAAGTGAATTAAAAACATCTTCAATGAATTCGTTGGTCTCCGGGTTCAAATGTTCCTTCAAGCTATCCTCCTCAGAAGACTCATACAACATTTCAAAATATGTTGGACCAATGTCGATTTCTTCATTTTCGTCTGAAATCGGGGCTTCAATCTGTTTTGTGTCTACAAATGGAGCCTCATCCTCCTCTTGATAGTTTTGCGTCTCATCCATAGGTGCGACACCCGACGTCTACGACCTTTGCTCGTCGCTTTCCTTTAGTAAAGGAGCCTCTGAATTAAATGAAGCATCAATTTCTTGATTTGCGTTTGCAAACGAAGCTTCACCCTCTTGCTGGTAGTCTTAAAATTCGTTGAAAGTTGCGAGACTTGACTCTTTTGTCCATTGTTCCTCCACTTCGATGTCTTCCGAAGTTGTCTGAATCGAGTTTTCGATCTTGTTTATCCCGTCGTCGATCCCGGCTTCAAGAAACAACTCCAATCGACAGCATCCGTCATGGATGTCTCTATGATTGAATGACTCGAAGGCTCTGATAGCCGATTCTTTCTGTTGGAAGCGAATCCTTGAATGGTATTGCTCCCTAGGGCGTAAAACTTCTATGCATTCGATCATCCCAAACCTAGCGAACAAGAATTCCAACTCTTCCCATGAAATCAAGAACCTATGCAGATGAATCTTGAGGAGAAGAGTTCGATCCTTTGACTATTTTCGCAAATCGACCACCTGTGAACTCGAATCGGCTGGATCCATTGTCGATTTCTCCTTCAATCCTAACTTGCGCGTAATTCCGTCAATCTCTTGCCATCGTATCCTCCATTCATCACCTGTTGAAGGGTTTGATTGCGAAGAAACTACAGCCGCCATTGTCGTCCTTTCGAGTTGCGAATTCCGGGTCAAAAAATTGGAAAATTGAAGACGGAAATTTGTGTAGTAGGTCGGAAGATCAACTTGGATCTAATACCATTGTTATGACCTGAAGGTCGATTAGGAGGAACCTTAGGCTTCCATTGTGAATTGAGATAGAAGAGAAGAGGTGTAGAGAGGAAGAAGAGATATTCAGAGAGGGAGGTCAGAGAAAGGGGAGATAGAACGAGAGAGTTTAGAAAGGAGATTAGGGTAAGTGATTTGGATTCTTACTTGGATAAATCCCCAATTACAATATCCAAGGGTATTTATACCCTAAATCCCTAATACTAAGGATATTACAATAGGGTCATAACAGACTCCATCATTGATTAATACCTACACCAAGCATTTTATTTTGCATAATTTATTGTAATGAATTCTAACCCCCCTAAATCCCTAATACTAAGGACATTACAATAGAGAGAGGAAGCCTAAACCCCACAACCTAACCTCTACCAATAATCCACCACCACCAATCCACCACCATCTCTACCACCACCATCATAACAACATTCGGGACAAACCGAAATTGACAATCTCAACCCCAATTTCACCATCTATACCACCACCATCATAACAACACTTGGGGACAAACCGAGATTAACAATCTCAACCCCAATTTCACCATCTCTGCCACCACCATCATAACAACACTCAGGAACAAACTGAGATTAACAATCTCAACCCCAATTTAAGTATAACAACAACAATACTCGGGGACAAATCGAGATTAATAATCTCAACCCCAATTCAAGTATAACAATAATGATTAAATTTTAGGTAATCCCCATCATCAAAAACTAATTCAACTACACCAACCACTAAATTTTGTCGTCGCCGGCTAGGTGTCATCACCACCACCGATTTGTTTTTTTTCTAGAGGGCTGCTCAACCATTTTGGTTTCACTACCACCATCAAGCTCTTACAAATCTCTTAACCCACCCTCGCTCTCTCTTGCTGGCGGAAACAACCACCTTCTTCTTCTCCTCCCTCATCCTCGACAGACCACTCTCCCTTGACCTCGGTGGGAAGCCTCGTTTTGGTTTCCTCGATTTGGAGAAAACTGCGGCGGTGCTTCCATACCTCTATTGAATCTCGTGACCTCGACACCGCCGCTAACCTACTTTCTAGATTCGGCCACCGTCCAACTGCCCTTGCCGGTTTCCTCCAGATCCGCTCTCATTAGGCATCGATTTGGCTAAATCTGCGAGATGATTCACCAACGAATTAAAGGACATCGGAGGAGATAGGAGAAGAGAAAAACGGAATGAAAAGAATAGACACTCATCAATAATCCTCAACCTTAACTAGAAGTCTGTTGAACAGAAGGCGAAACGGAAAGAAAATGACACAAACTGTTGAATAACAAAAAAGAATGTTTCACAAGAACTTAAATCTCGATTATAGAGTAAAGAAGGGCTCCCCCGCTATCTCATTCGCACATAAGTTCAATCTATAGCCAACAGGTATCAAAGAAGTTAACAATAGAAGTCTTACTCAGGGAAGATGGACTTAGCACAGAATCAATCAGAAATAAGCAATCTAATCCCCTTCGAGGGGGATCGCCCTCGGGCCCAATTTATATAAACTCACAGAAGCTACCTCAAAGCTGCCCTTCGAGGGGCAACTAATTGGAGGGGCAACTATCCTCTCGGCCTCTATATCCTAACCCCGCTACTCCAACCACCATGGTGCGATCTCCTTGGAGTCTTCCAGGCCCCCTGTAAGGTACAAAGCTAAGTTTTGCCTACCCTTTCCCAATTTTACATCCAATAGGGATGATCTATCGCCTTTCTACCCACTCCATTTCCCTTTTCCGATTTTCCTTATTTTAAGTCAAGTTTATTAAGCTTTGCTCATTAATTTAGCCATATTAAATTCATTTTGCCCTTTAAAACTCTCAAAATCCCATAAAAACAGTGGGCGATTTTCAAAATCATACTTCAACCCATTTGTACTCGAATCGCGCAACCCAAGCTCTGATACCACCTTTGTAACGACCCAAATATAAATATTCGGGTTACGTTTCGAAGGATTGGATACCTTCGTTTGGATCTTGCAATTCGAGTACGGGTTGAGTTTCAAAACAAATTATTAGTACTAAAAGGAGGGATTTGGTACCCTAAATTCGCAAGAGGTCCATTGGGGACCATAACCTGTCCTACTTGACTAAGTCGCTAAAAAACCATTTATAGTTCAAAACGTAATGAAAGGAAATCAACGATACAACTTGTCATGGAAGCACGGGTCAAAACTAAAATAAACAAGCATAAAACATCCAAAGTGCCAATCTGGTGGTAAATCAGTCTCTCGGTGAACTGAACGTCCCAAAAGAAACCCTTGTCATGGAAGCACGGGACAAGCAAGGATCAATACCTAAAACTATACCACGAGTCAAGGTTGAGCCACTCATGCGGGCCCTGAAGACCTCGCTGAGGACATATAATATGCATTTACCTAAATAAAAGATGATCTAATGCAGTGCGGAAATATTAAACACGCAAACATGTTAACAATTCATATGTAATGACAGAAATCAGTAAATGGGCCCACACATAATGCAAAGTGGCATGTCCCAATCTCTCAAAACCCATGCCTCGGTCGAGGCGGGTATCTCTCTCATATCCGTACCTCAGCCGGGGTCGGATGTCTGCCTATCTCGGGGCCAGAAGACTCGGTCAGTGCCGCAGTATATCTCATGCCTCAGTCCACACCTCAGCCGGGGTGGGACACTCGGTCACCGCCGCAGTCATATATATAACTCAATAAATCATGCTCTCATATGACTCTATCAGGACAAACCCGATGGAGCTGGGTTGTCCTATAACCCTAGCAATGACTCTAGACTCACAACTTACGGCCGTTTCTACCAATCGCATTCAGAATACGTATGCTCATATGTTAATGCAGAACCGAGGCATGCTACTACATGACATGATATTATAATGCCTACATACTATATGACACATCAGGCATGAGGTTCTAACTTGAGTAAGCCCCGGAGGACTTACCGGGAGGCGCCGAACAATAAAGTAAAACAATAAAGTAAAGCAGCAAGAGTAAGCTAATCACGTCACGGATCACCTAACAATTTAATAAGCAACAATTATAAGTCTAAGCACAGAAGGACCCATTTACCGCTACACAGAACTAAGTAAAGGTAAAAAAGAACTCATTTATCATCATCAAGCCATATCATCGCATAGTCTCGTCTCATCTCATATTCCAACATGCATTATCTCATTCTTGTTATCATCATCATCATCATCATCATCATCATCATGCTTTATAATATTTTTATATCATAATTCACATAATTCTCAACTAAGATTCATCAAGTAACTGTAATTCACTAAGTTAAATCAAGTAAGTCATATTTCCTAAGCTCTTCAAACTCTTAAATCTCAAGTTAAGTCAACTCATTAACTCATATCATCTCATATCGACTTATTCTCAGCAGTTTCCTTAACTCATTCCCATAATTCAACTCAAAATACCAACATATATAGTTATGCTTCAATTCATATATTCATATAATAAAATATCATCTCACATAATTTCCACATATTATTCACCAAATCATTCCGCAAGTTAAAACCAAGTAACATCTTTCAAAAGTCTCAATACTTTAATTATCATCAATATCACATAAAGATATAATCATGAAAATATCATTTGAACAACCAAGTAAACTTTTAAACCAATTTCTCAAAATTATATTAATATTAAAATAACCCCGACATTCTTCTATTTCAATAATCCTTATCTAAATAAATTCCGACACTTTAGTAGTGTTTCAAATAATATTTTAGTCTTTTAAATATCACAAAATAATCACACAAGAACTTAAATATTTTTAACACATAGGAAAATAGTCAATTAATAAATAATCAAATAATAACCAATTAAATAACCAGTCGAATAAAAAATATATAGATAATAATTAAATATATAATTTAGGTAACTAAATAATTAAAATAAATGAATAATTAATAAATAGAGAAGCTAATAGGCTAATAAAATTAATAAAACCCAAACTAGGCCCAAACCGGATCTGGCCCAATTATAAAACAACCCGGATCCAAACCCGGCCCAGAAACCCTTTCCCAATATGGATCTTCCTTTTTCAATTTGTCAGAATTTTTCAACCCAAAACAAAAGAAAAAGGAAAAGGAAAATTAATTAAGAAAGAAGAGGAGTTAGAGGCGGGCCCACACTGAGAAAGTTGAAGACGGGTGGGCCCCATATCTGCTTCTCCTACCTCCGGCCAGGCCTTCCTCTCCTCTGTTCGATGTCCCGCTGTTGGAATGGGTTGCTCTTCCACTCCGGCCAGGCCTTGGTTTCTCAGTCTTCGCCCAAGCCCCGCCTCACTAGATTTCTCTTCAGATTTGAGTAACAAGTTTATGCCGGAATTGTTTGAAAAAATTAAAATAAAGTCGCTTGCTCGAGGACGGATATTTTCAAAACTTTTTGGAAATCTTACAATCTAAATAAAATTTAATATCGGAAATAAAATATGTAATTGTAAAAATAATATTTAAATATCGGTCTTTACAAATAACTCATGCTAAAATGTTAGATTTTATAACTACTTAAGATATGATATAAGCATATAGAATGACACGTGTATAAAATAGATGTGATCATTGTCTGACATGACTTAAATATATTCAATAATTATTAATCATTACTCCTTCCGTTTGTAAATAAGTGACTTTTTTAAGTCACACGTGTGTTTTTATGAAAGTAAAAACTATATAAAATATTAAATTTTTAATTAATTTTTAAAAATAATATCATACTTATTAGTAATAAATATAATATTATTTAAAAATTTAATTAAAAATAATATTTTAAATAGTTTTTACCATCATAAAAAAAACATGCACGACTTAAAAAAGTCACTTATTTACAAACGAAGAGAGTATTTGTTTATTCAAAAATTTTATAACAAAGCTTTGAATTTATTTTTTCTTTTATTTATTTATTAATCATTATTTAACTTTTATATCTAAAAATATAATATTTAATGTTTCATTTATCATCATAGCTACTTTTTAAAAATAAATTATTTATTTGCAAATAATTATTTAAATTTGTAATTGAAAAAATAATATTTAATTATTTTTGTATGGTATCAATATTTTATTTTAAGCACTTTAACCAAATTTAATGTTTTATATTTAAAATATATTTAATTTTTATTAATTTTTAAAATATTCAATAACTACTATTACTGAGATAAGTAGAATATTAAAGATCTCAACTCTATCATATAGTCTTAGTAAAATATATTAACATTTTAAAATTAAATATGTTTTCAACGGACAAAAATTTATAAACTTAATTTGGATTGTATAACATGTATTTTTCTATCATTAGTTAATTGATTGATGAAATATGATTGGTGGATGTGAGAAGTAAAACCAGAGTTATGGTGAGTACTTTTATCTGTCAAAACAATTCATGTATTTATATGATAACTTAAAAAATAGAATAATAAAAAATAATACTTTCATTTAGTTTACATTATTTCCCAATTAATAAAATAAAATAAATTTATTAACAAATCGCGAAAACGCGGGTAATAAGACTCTAGTCTATCTATACAATTTATATAATCTATTGTGAGATTGATTTTCCATTCAGTAGAAATGATGGAGATTGACAACCTTCACCAGTGAGACGTAGAACCAAAAATGAGGTTAAGGGATCTGTTAGTTAGGATATGCTTAGAGGACAAGAATAATGAAGACTCCACCTTGATTGTAAGACCTTGAGGTACTAATCTGCAGGACACTTGCAGGTCTTTTCGAGGATGATGAAAGACAAAACAAATGCTTGGTTTCAAGACCTTGAAACCAAGGCCAAAAACTCTGCCGTTAAAGATCCGTTTTTATACTACTTTTGCCTAAACATATTTTATATATTTTGGACTCTTGGCAGGTCGAAGGCAAATAAATTAAAAGGCTTTTTGGGCCTTACTTCTTGGGCCTGGTCCGTTTTATACACTTGTCATATATATATATATATATATATATATATATATATATATATATATATATATATATATATATATATATATATATATATATATATATATATATAGGGGAGATATCTAATGAGAAGTAGCATTTGGGTGAGAAGATGAGAAGTAAGTCTTATACCCCTTAGATTAAAATGATTTTTTTTATATGGATATAGGGGACATATCTAATGATAAATATATCAATGTTTTATTTTTTAAATTATTTTTTATGTTATTTCTCTAGATGGTGATTTAATGGTCATTTTAGGGGTTTTATGCTAATTTAAATTAGTTTTTTCATTCACCACCCAGAAAAATAGCATAAAAAACTAATTAAAAAATATTGATATATTTATCATTAGATATGTCCCATATATCCATATAAAAAAGATCATTTTAATCTAAGGGGTATAAGGCTTACTTCTCATCTTCTCACCCAAATGCCACTTCTCATTAGATATCTCCCATATATATATATATATATATATATATATATATATATATATATATATATATATATATATATATATATATATATATATATATATATATATATATATATATATATATATATATATATATATTCTTGCCTTCTTTGTCTAACCCCTTTTCAGGAAAGAGGATTTCATGATATTGGCCCAAGGATGGAAATCCAGATTGCCGAATCCTTCACATCTCTATTGGGCAAATCATGGCGCTGAAGATTTTGGAAAGAAAAGATTCAGTAGATTTCAAACTTCAAACGGCTCTCCCTCCAAAACGTTTGAAGACTAGCTACTTATAATGGTTGGAAGTGAAGGAGAAGGCAATCAAGCAAGCTACATTTTTATTACGCTCAAGCTTTTGTAACAAGCATCCACGATTTACTCTCAGTTCCTAGAAGTCTAAAAACACATTAGTTTGAGAGACACAAGAGATTATTGTACAAGTCATTTGCTTTACACTAAAGTGTTGCTACACTCTAGCTAGACACACTTACGTGTGTTGTGAGGGCTTCCATTTCACTTGTAAGGTTGAGTGCTAGAATAGAAGCGGTGAGGCTTTGTATAGAAGAAGTAGGGGTGTTATTCGAGTCGAACGAGCCGAGTATCTGGGTACTCATGTTCGGCTCGTTTTTTATCGAGCCGAGCCTGATTTTTTTTTCGAGCTTAGAACCCTGTTTGTATTCGGCTCGCGAGCTGTGTAAGGAGCTCGAGCTCGAGCTCGTTTAGCTCGTTTTTGTTCGAGCCGAGCTCGAGCTCGTGAACTCGTTCGAACTCGTTCGAACTCGTTTGCTTGTTTTTAAGTTTCAAATTCGTGTGAAGGTTGTTTTTGTTGAAAGCTCGAATGGAGCTCGTAAAACATACAATTCTTCTGGGCTGAATTATGTATGATTTCAGGGAAGGAGAAAGATGCCTTAGTGCATTACAGCAGTACACTAATAAATTAAGTCTAAAGATTACACTAATACATGATGGAAGCATAATTTCATAATGGAACATTCAGATTACATATTACATTTTGATTTCGAAATCGAAATCAAAATTTGGGGTTAATTGGACTCACGAGGATGGAGGCAGCAATTCCGACTTCCGACGAGCCAAAAGGTGGTGTCGAGGGTGTGAGATGAAGACACGCCGGCTAGAGACAACGATGTCGACGATGCATCGAGGTTGGAGGAAGACACACCGGCAAGACAAGATCTGACGGGGTGAGGCTTGAGGACGACTGGACGAGATCTTAGATCTGATGGGAATGAACTTATGAATGCCCAGGAGCTTGAGGGGGGAATGGATTGAATGGAGGCGGCGGCATCAGGCAAAGTTGCAAAGAGAAAAGTAAGAAAACCTAAAGTGGGTTGAAATAACTAAGGGCAATTATGTAATTTTGCATTAAATACGAGCAGGCTCGTATAAAGCTCGAGCTCGGCTCGAGCTCGCCACGAGCTTGAAATTTTGCTCATACTCGCTCATATTTAAATATGATCGATCCCGAGCCGAGTTTTATACGAGCCGATCCCGAGCCGATCACGAGTAGCTTGTCTCACATAACACCCCTAAGAAGAAGGGAAGTTCTTCTAGGAGGTTCTAGGCTCAAGGATAGTGAAATAAGAAGTGTTGAATCCTACGGGTTGCTAACCCTAGGCGGGGACGTAGGCCAAGTTGGTGCCGAACCTCGTTAACAATTCGGGTGTTCATTTATTTTTTTCGCAGTTATATTCATTACTTGTCTTTAGCTTGTCAAACGTTGATTGTCATATCAAGGTCTTGACAACGTGCACTACTCTTTATCTTAAGTTATTTTTGAATTGCGAAAATCTTGCATACTCTATTCATCCCCTTCTAGAGTATTGTTCATCGCCTTATAGACTCTTCAAATAAGATTTTCCCAATTTATCAAGATTTACACTAAAAAAAAAAATTGTGTTGGATCTTCTTTCATTTTTCGTTTTTACGTTTGCGAACCCCAAAAGTGAAATCCGAATCTTAATTAAGCATGTTTGGGAATTTAATTCTCACTGTTCCCATCCTTTATGAAAAAAATTATATATACATACACCCTTTGAACATCCACGTACAATAATTAAACTAATCTATAAAATTTCAACTATTATATATATAAGCTTACATAACCCAACAAATTACACAAAAACAATAAAAAGCTAAGATTTTGGATCAATCGATCTCCTGCTAGATTAATGATCGACGATCTCCTGCTACTAATTAAAAACATAGCCTAAGAGGCTTTTGCTGCAGCTGCTGGGTCGGCTGAACTTTCTGCTAGCAACAATCTGCTCATACAGGTCGCGGATCTTCAACCCGACTATCGTCTGGAAGAAGCCTGTGCCGTTATTGCTTCCTGGAAAGTCGGAGTGCCTCAGAAGCTGCTGCGACACTTCACCGTAGAACTTGGTTGACAAGTTTCTCAGGTGGCTCTCCACGTAGATTAGCTCGTTTAATCTGTCGAATTGTCCATCCATTTCGATCACACTCACCTCATTGCCGTAGTAGGAGTCTGGTCCGTAGGAGAACTTGATCCCCGGGTACGAGCAAGTGAGCTTCCTCCCACAAGGCACCCATGTGATGGAGGAGCCTTCGTCGAAGAGGTACACTGGCCTGAAATGCTTCACTCCTTCCTTCATTATCAGCCTTGCTCTCAGCACCTTCTTCTCAGTGTCATCTGGGATGAGTTGCGTGGGTAAGACTTGAATCACTGCATCTGCGTATTGCTTCTGAGGATCTGTCATTTATGGTTATGTTGAATTATTAATCTCATTGATCAATCATCAATGTAACTATATATATATATATATTGTATATATTGGGAATTAAGGGATCATATATATATATGAACTTTATTTCAAACCCTAATTGTGATCTTAACTCACCAATGAAGGCATCGAAGTCGGACTTTCGGCCTTCGATACTGGCCTTGATGCTCTCTAGGCTGTGTCCTCTCTCCGCCATGTCTCTCTGCGTAAATTGAAGTTTGTTCATTCATTCATTAGTAATTCAAATTTTGAAGATACATTAATTGCAACACAAAAGAGGGGAATCCAAATTTGGAGGATCGAGATTACAAAAACGTACAATGAAAATTAATAGAGAAATGTGAAAAGGAGACCTGAATCTTCCAAGCAAACTTGACTTCGTTGCTGATGTCAAGGTAGATACTGAAGTCCAACAAGTCCCTTACACGTTTATCGTACCTGATTTTTTCCACATAAATATATAATACTATTAATTTAGCGCCTGGTAGTCACCTGTAGATTATTAATTAATCTAAACTCTTAGCTCAATTTATAAGCTATGATGAACAGTTCAATTAAAGTGTCATGCATCTTATTATAGCATCTATAATAAACAAGGGTTTTCTTTACTTTCTTTTAACCTAAATCTTTACCGTTAGGAATGAGATAGAAGATATATGTTACTTGACCGGTAAAAACACATAACTTCAATGACAAGCTAGTGTTAGATTATGTAATGGTAAAATTATGTTGGGCTATATATATAATTGTTGTATTGTGAATTTTTTTTAATTATATAAGTTTTTAGTTAATTCTCAGGTTGGACTACAATAATGGATACAAACAAGCTTTTAATTCTTCATATAATAGTAACCACTTAACTCATTTTATCACAAGCTAGGTTATTATGTGTACTACTAATTTTCGTAAAATGAATAGTTATTACCGACTTTTAGTGTTGACAATATTTATTTGTCTGAAAATAGGTTGTCGGCACCGACTTCTCATGTTGAAAAATCAGCAGATATTTTGCTTATACGAAAACTCGGTATCGACAATTTATTTTCAGACAAATATAATTCACTGATACCAAAAGTCAATGAAATAACCGTGTACTTGACGATATCGTTAAAACCGTGCATAACAAGCTGATTTTTCACCAAATAGAATGGAGGTAGGTGAAACATTAGGCACACTAGGGTAGTGAATCTGATGATTTTGGTTTTTTCGTGGTTGATCAGGTGAAAAAATGGTTACAGGTTTATGGATCATACCCATTCACCTTAATTACCGGGTGGTGATCATAAGTAAAAGTTGAAAATAGAGAGCCCAAAATCATAAAAAGTAATCAACCGAAAAGTATTGAGAACATAAATAAATGCATGTAAAAGAATATATGTTTAATTTTATACTGAAAATAAAAAATTATTACAAGTGTATATTTATAATAAAAAATTCATTTATGTCTCTAGCTATAGATTAAGTTTTTTAAATCAAGAAAGTTTTCTTCACGTGAACCAATTTAACCCTTTTAAAAATAGTTATTAAATCAGAATTCTAAATTGATGCCTTTAATATATAATTTAGAAAGACCACTAATATATTTGTAATTTAATAACTGAGATTTAAAATTAATTTAGTATTTAACTTTTTTCTAGAGTTAATGATTTCTTATTAAGGTAATAATATAAATCCATTAAGCTAATCATATGGTATCCAACCTTAAAAATGGTACTTATACATGTTCATTATAAAAGAATATTCTAAAAGGTTGTCGGTTTAATTAATTTTAAATCATTTAATTTCCAAAAGAATATTCTAAAAGGTTCTCAAAAAATTTCCATAAAAAAGTAGGCAGTCGGCAGGTTTTGACTTCCAATTGGCTCCTTTTTTTTTTTTTAAAAAAAAGAAAATGTAAGCGTGTAAAATTAAGTAAGTTTGCGTCGGCGTTCTATTTGCAACTACGCCAAATAATATCTATTACAACTCATACAACTTATAACTGATTGCGATGTAAAAACTATGTACCAATCCCGCTATATATAACATACTCATCCGTTAATTAAAACTTGACATTTTACTATTCACGTACACTTTTTGAGGTGTTAAACTTTTTTTTAACGAAAATAAAAATGTCATTTTGAAACTATATAAAATATTAACTTTTTAATATATTTTTTTAATAATTTTATACTTATTACTACTCCCTCCGTTAATTAAAACTTGACGTTTTACTATTCATGCACGTTTTACTATTAACTTTTTTAACATATTTTTTAAATAATTTCATACTTATTACTATTAATTATGAATTTATAAAAACAAATTTAAAAAAGTGTTAATATTTCATATAGTTTTTATCATTATAAAAAAGCGTGCATGAATAGTAAACGACAAGTTTTAATTAACAGAGGGAATATTAAATATGAATTTATAAAAACAAATTTAAAAAAAGTTAATATTTCATATAGTTTTTAACATTCACATGAATAGTAAACAATAAGTTTTAATTAACATTATATTTATAGCCGCTTTTTTAGCAGAAAAATTCAGTTTCAATTTTACTTGTGCTTTGACTAGTGAAAATAGTTAATAAACAATTGCAACTTACATAACCAACCAAGTTCTCTACAGTAATCTATTCATCCTCAAGCCCACTGATACCAAACAAATAATGTATCTGGTCTTTCTTACATTGAATATATAAAAGTATCTATTAAATATTAATATTTTATGAATGAACGAATATTCTCACATATATTTTAAGTTAAACTTTGGCCTTACTTTGTAAATATCAATCTGAAATCACCCCATTTTTTAACTTTCACTTATTTCATAGCTTGTAAATTTTACTTTCACATTTATTGTCCATTGTACTAAATAAAAAGCATGAACGTTCTCAAATCTGATTAGCATTTGTTTTTTTTTGTAATTTAACTCTGTTCTGTTCCAATATTCTTAAAATTGATCATTTGGTTTTTCTACTGTGTTGTTAGAAACCCAAAATAGGAAAAAAAAACTAATTTCAGTACATTGATCTTAAGGATTAAAGCATTAAAATTAGAAAAATATTTTTTTTAAAAAAGAAATCTATCCTTTTAGATTTGATTAATGCGAGTTGGAAAGATAAAGAAAATGATTAAAGCATCTTAGTCGATATGGTTATCATATTCTGTACTAAAATTAGATAATCAAATTAGGAAAAATGAAATATATTATTTTTTATAATAACTGAGGAAATGAAGGTAATAATTAAAAAATTGATCATTGAATCTTAACTTAAATATGGACTAGATTCATCAGGTTGACTGTTATCTTTCTCTAGTTAAAAACAAAATAACTCAATTCAAGAGTACTACTACTTATTTGGGTTTGGAGAACTCCTTAATTAGGAAATTTTGAGGGTTACCGAGCATATTCAGCATATAAGGTTACAATTTGAGAAGACTGAAGTTTATCATTGCATTGCATGAGAGATGCAAATCGAGGGACATACTAACTTCATTGTCAAAACCGGTTATGATTGAAATATGTCAATGTACCCTTATTTGGGGGACTTTTCTATAATCATCTGTCAGAATGATCTAGGGGTGTCTAGAGAGTGTCACCTAGCGCTAGGTGGATTCCTTAATTTTTGCATACTCCAAAAAAAAAAAAATTAAATATTGATGGTTTGGTGCATTAATATGTTAGTATGATGGCATTTTGAAAAACACAAAGTAATTATTTAATCGGAAAAAATAAAGAGGAGATGGTAATATATGGAAATATAGAACTTACATGGGATGCAAGCCTTCGATGAAAAGGATGTTGGGGGGATGGATGAGCTCAGGAGGATCGATCAACCCACTTCCATGGTTATAAATGGGCTTCATCACAGCCTTCCCTTCCTTGAGAGCCTTCACCTGCTCATACATGAGGTCGAAATCATTGGCTTTGGGGTCCAACGCCGTCACCCCTCTCTCCTTCCTCCCAGTCCTATCCAGCGAGTGGTAGTCATCCAGGCATATCACCGTCGCCATCTCGCTTATCAGCGTGTTCGAGTCCGGATTCCCGCACTTGTACGGCTCTGCCTCCCCACCTCCGAACACGCTCGTCAGCCTCCTCATGAAAGTCGACTTCCCGCACCCTGAGTCCGCCGCCAGCCCGATCACCACCGTCTGCGAGGCTCCCCTGCTTGCCACGCACCTTATCGGCGCCCAAACTCTGCTCCTCGGTCTTGTGGGAGTGATCTGCAGCTTGTCTAGTAGTGTGGGGTGTTTGTGGGTCACTCCAAGTCCAAGGCGGGTTGCACTTGCACTTGTGTGGGGTGCAGCTGTTACCGTGCAATTAGCTGCCATATTGAATTTGTATGTAAATGTTTATCGATCTCAAGCTCGTTAACTTATTGAAAGATTTGAAAATGGGAGCGGTACGTGGGAAATATGTGAATTGGGTGCATGCGCTTATAAATGTTACGTTTGTGCCCATAGTTTTTGATATTGGGGTGTTGTTGTATTTGAATTATGGAGGCCGGGTTAGAGGATATACCACAACACAATGAGGTGTTTGTGGGGTATGTAGCTAATTTCTGACGGTGGGAGAAACTGATTGTAATACCGTCCGGATTCCGCGTTAGAAGATGACGTAGCTCCTATAGAATGTTTTCAACTTTTTAAGACCATGGATTCCAAACCTATTGAATTCCTCAACTAGTGATACGGGACTTTGCTTTGAAAAAGCCGTTGGAATTGGTATTAAATTATTAAAAAAATTGATAAAAAAAATTAATATTTTACTATATTTTTTTAGCTTCTTACAATACGTGTAAAATCTAAAAAAATTTATATTGTTGAACAGATGTAGTAGTAAGTAGCGTACTCTACTCCTAGGTGATCACATATTTATATAAATAAGGAAATCCTCATTAATGTTCTAAAATTTTAGGGATATGAGCTTTCTATTTTTCTTCATCAAAACGACTGTTTTGCCGAGCCTAATGAAATATTGATTTTCTTCATCTAGTTTTCTTTCTCTCTTCAGGTCCATTTTTTCTTGAGATTCTCTAGACATTATGGTAGCATAGTCAGGTTCTGGTTATCACTATGTAGTTGCTTGCCGCTTCTTCATCAACTCTGCAATCTGAAACTGACCCTCTTACCATGGCCGATGACAAAACTCGAAAGACGCAGAGGTGAGTACATCATTGCAACAGACCTAAACAATCCGTTGTTCACTCACCCTTATGAAAACTTAGGTACAGTTCTCACTATGTTCAACTTGTTGGTGACAACTTTAGAGGGTGGAAGAAGGCTACGACAAAGGCCTTATCTGTTTAGTTTCGTTGATGGATCTCTGACTGAAACTGCTGAAAACTCTGCCTTTTGGAATCGATGTAATGACATGGTTTGTTCATGGACACTGTGTCAAAGGATATCTACTCAACTTTGGATGAATTTAACATGGCTAGATAAATGTGGCTAGATCTTGAGAAAAGTTATGGTTAGCGGAATGGGCATCTGATTTTCTAAGTGAAAAAGGAAATCCAGGAGTGTGATCAAGGAACCATAACCATGACCGAGTACTTTACAAAGTTGAAGGAGTTGTGGCAATAACTCTCGAGTCTGGTTCCACCTATTCACTGCAGGTGTGGCAGATGTGAGTGCAATTTGAATGATCAAATTGATCAAAGCAAGGGAACAGGAGAACAAATTGATGAAGTTCCTAATGGGGCTCAATGAAGGCTATGTTGCTGCTAGGAGACAAATACTTTTTAATACTCCTTTACCAACAGCAAGCACTGCTGCTGCAAGATGAAATGGGAACTAAAGTTGCAAGGCCTTCTCTTCTCCCTGACTCCACTGCACTAAGTCCAAACTCAGGTAAGAAGAAAGGCAAGAGAGAGAAATGTGAGCACTGCAATGGAAATCATAAGGCAGATAGGTGTTGGGAAGTGTTTGGCTATCCTTCATGGCACTACAAAAGCAAATTCAAGTCACAACTTTCAAAGTTTGGCAATGGGAATGATGCAAAATCCAGGGACCGGGAGAGCTTAAACAAGAAGTATAAAGAAAACTCCTTTGTTGTGCTCCCGACTGGATCTTTAAGTGCCTCTGCTTCAGACATTTCAACATTCAAAATCTGCCAACTAAGAATCAACAACTTTTGCACTCCATCACCAGCTTGCTTGATTAAAAGATAGACAAATTCTCTAAGATTTCTCTAGTTGGTATTACTCATTGTCTAACAAGTACGTGATTCAAAACCATGTTAGGAGGACAGCGATTGCAATTAGTAAAGAGTTGGGAGGATTTTAGTACTTGGTACCTCTTGTTGAAATTGATGCAACTACTGCCCTTGATGAAACTGTGAATTTTATCCCTCGTAAGCATTGAAAAATGCTTATCAATGTAACTCGAAACTAAGTTTACCAGCTTTTCTTCTAATCTCTACAAGTTTTGGCTTGAATGCTATTTGGCACTAAAAATTAGGTCATGCACCTTTTGATAAACTTATGCATGTTCCTTCTTAAATCTTCATCTATGAAAAAAAAATTAATCTGGATTTTCTTGCTATATTTGTACACTTGCAATACAAACAAGGAATGCTTTTCATACTAGTGATTCTCATGCTAATGTTGCATTTTCTTTGATACATTGTGATCTTTGGGGTCTTTTTGATACACAAACTTACAATGCTCACAAATATTTCTTAACTGTTGTTGAAAACTGTAGTAGAAGTGTGTGGGCCTTCTTGATGAAACTCAAATCTGAAACACCATCTATTCTCAAAATTTTCATTGCACTGATTGAAAATCAATTCAGTACTAGTGTCCAAAAAATTTATAAGTGATCAGGGTACAGAGTTAAAGAACTCTGATCTCATGCAGTTCCTACCATCTAAGGACATTCTTCATGAGAGCTTTTGTAAAGGAACACCTCAACAAAATGGTTGAGTAGAGAGAAAGCATAAGTACATCTTTGAAACTGCTCGTGCCTTAAGGTTTCAATCTCATGTTCCTATGAAATTTTAGGGTGACTGCATTCTTACAACAACCTATATCATAGGTTACCTTCTCCCCATCTCAAACCCAAATCTCTATATGAACTCCTTGATGTGAGCCTAATTTGCCATATTTTCTACTATCTTTTATATCGATTTCTGCAAACATTTCATACATTTGGGTTAGAATAGCACAGAACTTGTGTAGTTTATGCTTATTTTCAATATATGGAGGTCTACACAAGTTTTTGTTATATTTCACAGAAATCGGACGCACTTTGGAGCTTAAAGGAAAGTCATGAAGAAGCTAAGGATGGTGCAGCTGGAGGAAAGCCCACTTTTCGCCATTCATCATTCCAAATCAAGCTTTGAAGTCTTCATGAGAGTTGTAGCCCTCGGAAAGAGCTTTCCAACGCATGCTCATATGCGTCAATCCGACGAACGAGGACTCGGGAAAGTGCGTTTCAAGAATAGAGCAGCATGCTGGAAACTGCAGAAGAGGTCGATATTGACCACTTTTGGTCGATATCGAGTGGATCAAATCGGCCAGAAAGCCCAGAAATCGACCAGAGAATGCTGAGAACTGAAGAGGTGGTCGATATCGACCAGACTTGGTTGATATCGACCTGACTTTGGTCGATTTTCACTCCAGAGGCCAATATCGAGTGTCAGAGCTGAAGCTGAGAAGACGAGGTCAATATCGACCTATGTTGGTCGATATCGACTGGTGCCCAGTAGCCGATTTCGAGCATATCCGAGCTCTACTCAAAGTTCTATCCAAAGTCCAATGGAGATATTTTCGAGAGAAGATTCCTTCCACATTTATCAAGTTCTATCAAGATGGAGAAGATTTATCTACTTTAGATATAGTTCCTTTAATTATTTATTTCCATGTTTTATCTTTATATAGATGCATAGAATTAGATAGAAGATATAGTTGTTCCTTTCCTAGAATAACTAGATTGGAGCCTATAAATAAAGCCCTAGGGGCTGATTTTTATTCATTCAAGCAAAGTCGTCTTCGGGCGCAAGGAGAGAGGAAGGAGCAAGTAGGAGGAGAGAGGAGAGAGAGAGAGGAGGAACGTTTGGAAGGTTTTGTAAGTTTTAGATTTAGTTTAATGTTAAAGTTAATTTCTTTCATCATGTTTGCTTTCTAATTTCCCTTCTTCTAGGGTTGGGGTGATCCCAACATAGATATGTGTGTTTGATTTATAAATCCATGAATTTATATGTCTTTATCATCATCTACCTATGTGCTTAATCCTTTGCGACAGTTGAGGACAATTCCTTATTTGCAATTATGAAGCGAAAGTGAATTAATTATGAATTTGGATAGTAATTAGGTTTTACTTGCGAAAGTTGGTTAATCCTAATTAAGAAAAGGTAGAAACAAATTAGGTTTTTATGCGAAAGCCTCTATTACCTAAATTGTTGGAATTTGCGAAAGTCGATTCTTTGATATAAAGCATGCATCTTTATGTAATTTATGAGTTACATATATGTTTATTGTTGTGGTGATCCCTAACCTTGAAAGTTTGCATCTTTATTTATTTTATTTGATTATTTTTATCCTGCAAAGCCACTCGACATCAAACCACCATTCCCTCTCCATCCCTCGACATCGACCAAGTCTTAGCCGACGTCGACAGCAACCGACCACCACCTTTTCCCGCTACTCCCGAACCTAGAAACCAACTAAACCTAGAACCGCTGACTTCTCTCCTGAGGACGAACCTGACTCCACTATACTATAGCGGGGTCTTGACTATAAATTTATTTGGTCGGGAAACCCTCTCGTCACTCCTCTTCCATACACCTCCAGATTATGACAAACTAAAGGTTTATGGTTGTCTTTGTTTTGTGTCCACTCATTCTACCTCCAGAGGAAAATTTGATCCACAATCTGCTCCATTTATGTTCCTTGGGTATCTTTTTGGGTTCAACGAATATAAAGTCTTCAATTTACTCACTTAGAAGTGTGAAATCAGCAAAGATGTCTCTTTTATTGAGAACATGTTTCCTTTTGTTGCTAGCATGGACAATTCCCCCTTTGTTGCCAAAACACCTGAGCCACCTGTCATCATTGAGGGCAATCCTTCTTCTATGTATGACTTTCAACCTAATGCACCCTCTTCACCATCCCTAAACCTTACTTCCTCACCTGAATCTCATGTAGATTACTCACCCTCACGTGTGCCTCCTAGCTTTGATCAGGTACCTCAATACCTTGACATACCACATGAAACACAAAATGAAACCCTTTGCCTCGCAGATCATCACGGACAGTTCAACCTCCAACTTGGCATCAGAACTATGTATGCAATCTTACTCCTGCTCACTCATGTGCAACTACTACTCCTAGTAAGTTCTCATCTCCTTACCTTGTTCATTCGCATGAGTCTTATAATCTTTTGCTCACAATCATATTATACCTTTATTCACACTGTGGCTACACTATCTTAACGTCATCTTTGCAAGATGCATTAATCAAGACAGAGTGGGTAAATTTCATGCTCATTCAGTTGACAACTCTTGAATCAAACAACACCTAGACACTTGTTCCCATAGAAGAAGCTTCTTCTTTAGTCAGTTGTAAATGGCTCTTCACGCTCAAATTCAATGTTGATGGTTCACTAGATAAACACAAGGCAAGGTTGGTTGTTCGAGGATTCTCTAAACCGGGCATAGATTACAATGAAACCTTTGCACCAGTGGCAAAGATGATCATAGTAAGAACTCTTTTTGTTGTTATTGTCATAAAAAACTGGACAATCACACAAATGGATGGGACAAATACCTTTCTCCATGGTGATCTAGAGAAAGATGTGTATATGGAACTTCCACCTGCATATCACTTCGTGAAGACCTATTCTTGTCCTAGGGGGGAGAGTATGAATTAGAGCGAGAATTCTAAAACAGTATGCAAGCTGAACAAGTCTCTGTATGAGTTTAATTCCCATACCCAGATATTATCCTAATGGGTTTTAGGGTTTCAAGGGAAATCAAGGGAAAGAACAACAATCAACACTAATTCAAGGAATTTTCACACAAAAATCATAGAAAATCAGTACAATAGAAGCCAAATTTAAAGTAATCAAACACCTTAAACCTCTATTCAATACCCGTTCAAAAGATCTGTAAACAATTTGGGGTGGGGTTGCCGACGTCCTTCCCGTTGGGTGTTGTGCGGGTGGGCTCGCCGCTAGCCTACCCTGGCTCCCTCGGCCTCCTTCGCCTCTACCCTCGCCGCTGGTCCCCTGGCTCCCTCGGCATGGGCTTCGCCGCTCCTTGCGCTCCTGGGCGTTCTGGGGTTTCCGGATTTCTACATCACCGTCTTCCCTTGGCGTGTAGGGGTTAATTTCACCCTTGCACGCCAAGGATAAATTACCCAAAAAAAACAAAATGGGTGTATCTATTGAATTTTTTGTCAGAATATTCATAAAATGGAAAATAATTATAAAAGTGTTCAACGTTTGAAAGTATTTGTCAAAATGTTCAAAGGTGTCAAGGGCGCGGTTTTCTTTGGAATCTATGAGCTGTCATTGGCAGATTATAAAAAAAAAGATAAGGGTAAATCGCGGTTTCAAACCGCGGTTCTACCTTTTTTTATTTTTTTTAAAATGAAAATGCATAAATCGCGTGCTCAAACTGCGGTTTATGTGGCAGTTGCTGGTCAACATGTGCATTAAATGAGACGCGGTTTGGGGTTGCGGTTTTCATTTATAAAACCGCGTTTCCAAGCCGCGGGTTTGCTTTGTATACACATTAAAACAAAACCCTATCCGTCTTCCCCTATTTCATCCTCTTCAACCTGAAGCTACAGTCGTTCATGGCTTCTTCCTCTCGGCGATGATGGTGTTTTAGCGTTTCATCCCACCCTAATACCTCTTATTCATCTCCATCTTATCATCTTATTTGCTTCATAACCTATCCCAACTCATTTGTCTTATAAATCCCGCTGCCATCACTTATTGAGGTTAGTGCTTTAATATTTGGTTGTTTATGCAATTTTTTTGTATATTATAATACTAATTTGGCTTTAATAGTGTGTATGTGAAAGTAGATTAATGTATGATTAGATAATAGTAGCATATAGAATTAAAAATTATGATATATATAAAACTTGATTATTTTATAAGTATTTAATTTTTTATGGTATAATATTATATAGTAAGAATGGAGTATGGGAATGAAAATTTATATTATATGAATGATGTATGGGAATGATATTATAATGTAAATTTATAAGTATGTGTAGTTATATAATTCGTTAATTTGTAATTGCATGATGTTATTTTAGATCAAATTAATATAGACATAACACTATATGATAATGGAATAGCATAAAATAATATAGATAAACATTATTTACTAGTTAGCTAGATAGTGTTAGAATAATGAATATATCAACTGATAGAACTATTCAATCTTAAGGATATATTTCATGTTGAAATTTTATGTGTTTAGATTAGGCAAATGGAAATGCAGTTGAATCCCGGGCCGTTAGTGAGTGACGTGCTTCACCGACAACATCTCCATAGGTCGACTAACGTGTGGAACCGCATTGAATATGTAAGGATTTATTGTTAATGAAAATTATGTATTGGTTAACATAATATTATCGACATATAACATGCATACTTTATGTATGTGTAGACTGATGGGGTGATCCAGCACAAGATGCACTTACGAAAGTTTGGCAGAGATTTGATCGCACACCCGAGAGTCCTACATTACATAAAGGCGGCAGGTTTTTACGGTATCTATCGGTTATGATCTACGTTTGAGATTGATCACGAACTTGTGACCGCTTTAGTGGAGAGATGGAGGTCTGAGACACACACATTTCACTTGATTGTTGGGGAGGCATCAATCACACTACAAGATGTGTCGGTTCTACTTGGGCTTCGAGTGGACGGTCTTGCAGTGACTGGCACTGCATGTCATAGTTGGGCTTTTGTCGCTCAAACATTGCTCGGGGCCACTCCACCGGAAAATTGTATTCGTGGATCATCGGTGAAAATGTCATGGTTACGACAGCTAATTGTCCCTTTACAAGATGATGCTGACGAAGCCACATTTCAGTGTCAAGCTAGGGCATACATTCTGTTGCTAATGGCTAGTGTCACATTTGCTGATACTAGTGGCGGACAAGTGCAGTTAATCTACCTTCCACTTTTGGCAGATTTAGAGGCAGCTGGCCAATACAGTTGGGGAAGTGCTACGCTTGCATTCTTATATCGCCAACTCTGTAGAGCGACGCATCGGGAGAAGGCAGAGGTTGTGGGGCCCATCATATTATTGCAGGTAACTGAATGTCGATAGTTGATTCAATTTATTCATATGATGCAAAGCTAAAGGGCTAAATGAATTTATTAAATTATTGATAAGAATCAAAGTTAAATTGGTGATTCAATTTTTGTATACAACGCTCTCTTTCATTATGTAGTTATGGGCTTGGGAGCGCATCTCAATAGGACGACCAAAATGTATCTACGTGAACACCGGGGGCGATGAAAATGAACTTCGAAGGGCGAAGAGACAAGAGTCTCGAAAGAAGAAAGGTCAAGGCTCTCAGCCTCCTCCATTTGGCGTGCACTTTGTAGATGGAGAAGATTCTCTTGCAATGAGATGGCTACATTGTTCGTATTCATACGGAACGACACCTAGGTCTCTGAAGTATTATCGAGATGCATTGGACCGACAACGCGAGGATCAGGTTAGACATGCAATCTTGGGTAACATAATTTGAAGTCAGTGTCTCCCAACTCAATTTACATTACTTGGCCTCCTAGTTTAACAAAATTGAATTAAACTTGAATTAGTTGCCTCCTAGCTTAACAAAATTGAATTAAACTTGAATTAGTTGCCTCCTAGCTTAACAGAATTGAATTAAATTTGAATTAGTTGCCTCCTAGCTTAACAAAATTGAATTAAACTTGAATTAGTTGCCTTCTAGCTTAACAGAATTGAATTAAATTTGAATTAGTTGCCTCCTAGCTTAACAGAATTGAATTAAATTTGAATTAGTTGCCTCCTAGCTTAACAGAATTGAATTAAACTTGAATTAGTTGTCTCCTAGCTTAACATAATTGAATTAAATTTGAATTAGTTGCCTCCTAGCTTAACAGAATTGAATTAAACTTGAATTAGTTGCCTCCTAGCTTAACAGAATTGAATTAAACTTGAATTAGTTGCCTCCTATCTTAATTGAATTGAATTAAATTTGAATTAGTTGCCTCCTAGCTTAACAGAATATAATTAAACTTGAATTAGTTGCCTCGTACCTTAACAGAATTGAATTAAATTTGAATTAGTTGCCTCCTAGCTTTACAGAATTGAATTAAACTTGAATTAGTTGCCTCGTACCTTAACAGAATTGAATTAAATTTGAATTAGTTGCCTCCTAGCTTTACAGAATTGAATTAAACTTGAATTAGTTGCCTCGTACCTTAACAGAAATGATTTAAATTTGAATTAGTTCCCTCCTAGCTTAACAGAATTTTATTTCATTTCATTGTTAGTTTGTGTGGGAACCATATACTACTGAGTTGTTAGGCCGACTGTCCCCACTTTGTCGAAGCGGGTCTAACATATGGAGAAGTACAACACCTCTTATATGCTTTGAGATAGTAGAGTGGCATCACCCAGAGAGGGTGATGAGACAATTTGGGGAGGTTCAGCTGGTGCCAGGCGGGTGTCAGTACGATGAGGCGTTGCACAAGATGGACCGTAGGGGGAAACATCAACACAATTGGGCTAATGTTCACATGGATAAGATAACATTATGGAATGACCGGGAGGCCTCTATACAAGTCGCTCCTCAGGTGGATGACGTCGATGAAGTGATAGCGCAATACATGACATGGTATACACGTATAACCCGACGCATTATCAGCCCACCGACCAGCTCTCCTGCAGGAGCTTATCAACCCGTTACTCCAGATTTTCACATGATGGTTAGTGTTGACATCTCACATGTGCATGTCTTTAATTATATAAGTATTCCTTTTGCCTATAAATCTCACATGTTAATAACTTTGGTAACGCCATCAGGGGAACTTTGTCATGGATGCAAGTCAATGAGCAACAGAAACGTCACAAGCTGCACATCAATTGTACGAGCAGCATCAATATAACTCCATGTTGGGAAGAGTTGATGAATACTGCAACTATGTCACATCCCAAGCTCCGCGATTCCTAAATCAAATGTCATTCAACCCAACTGAATGGCATCAGCAGCCTCCAGAATCGGACAACACAGGTTACAGCATGCCGACATCCGCCCCGGGGTGTCCACCGTCCGATACACCCACTTACTACGGTGTTACAAGTGCGACTCCTTCGGGTTATGCTTCCCATGTAGGCACCCCATCCGCATCATCCATGATGTTTCCTTCGTACACTTACTACGGTGTTTCAGGTGTGCCTCCTATGGCCACGACGGATGCCTACGGTCAGCCTAGGTTCAGGTTTCCACAATCAACCTTTGCAACAACTGCACCGACTCCCATGTATGGTGCATCCCAACCAATCTTGACAACGCCACCATTGGTCGGTGGGAGAGTTGTGTACCAGCAGCCAACCAATCTTTATGGAGGCACACCTGCCCCTCGTCAACGAGCGACGCGTAATTTGGATATCGTAGGTGAGAGTAAGGATGACGAGTAGGACTATGTTAGTTGTGATGATATGTGTTATCCATGAAACAAGTTCGTAGCTATGTTTATGCACATCCGGACGTAACTAAGTTTATGCGTTTCTATATATGTTTACTATTTTCATAATAATTCAAAGCACCATAACACTACAAGTACCATAAAACTACAACGACCATAACATAACAAGTACCATAGAAGTTCAAGGATCATAACATTACAAGTACCATAAAAGTTCAAGGATCATAACATTACAAGTAGCATAAAAGTTCAAGGATCATAACATTACAAGTACCATAAAACTACAACGACCATAAAACTAACCGAATAAGAAACATCATGATAAGGGCTTCATGAGCCCGAAGGACCAGCACGACCTGGGCATGCCCTTCTGTTGTGCCCCCAGTGCTTGCATATGCCACAACGCACTGTGCCAGGGACTCCTTCATCCATTTCATTCCTAATTCGACGTGATCTTGTACGCCCCACATCTCGTAAACGTGTTGGATCGGGGACTAACTTAGGACCTCCAACATCTGGCCAGTTAAAGGGCTCACCAACTGGTAGAAAAGACATTTGGTAAGTGAGCAAATGCGATTGTGACGTCAAGAACTGGTCAACATATGGCAGAAATGATAGACTCTGAGTTCTGCATACAGCCATCACGTGAGCACATGGCATCTTCAACAACTTCCAACTAGCACATGTGCATGTCATATGTCTCAAATTGACTGTATATGCCCTTCCACTTCGACGACCTTGACTTCCTAGTGGGTTCATGATGACCTCGAATATGCCATTCTGGAAGTCAAATGATACCACATGTGCCCTCATCGCAGTAGTTATGGTCGCTGCGATCTGCTCATCAATCTTTTTAGGTAAAGGTAAACCTTGGGCAATACGAGTTGTAGCCATGGCATGTCTCATAACGAAGTAGCTGTTGACCTTGTAAAATGTTTGCCTGACAAGCGATGTGATCGGAAGACATCTACCGCCCTTAAGCACCCCATTGAAAACCTTCGACAAGTTGGTTGTCATGACACAGTATCTCACACCCCCATCATGTGCCAATGCCCACATGCGTGGCTCAATTGCGGCTAAGTACTCCCAAGCATCACTGTTCATCTGCTGGATGGCACGACATCCCTTCTCAAAGCCACGAGCTTCGTGTTGATATGCAGTCCATCCCACCATGTCTTTAACATTTTTGTCATGGAATGCAGCATTCATATTTGATTTAAGATGTCGGATGCATATCCTATGATGAGCGTTGGGCTCTCTCCATCTATCCAACTCTTCCATTGTCTTCATAATGCCTGTATGTCTGTCTGAAATCACACATAAACCCACCCTTTGTGTCACGTGTCGTCCAATACAATCCATGAACCAAGCCCAACTATCACCATTTTCGCTCTCCACAATAGCAAAAGCTAAGGGAAATATCTGGTTGTTAGCATCAACACCCACTGCCATTAGCAATGTATGCTTGTACTTTCCGTATAGGTGGGTGCCATCAATACTAATCAAAGGACGACAATACTCAAACCCAGTAATGCATGGGGCAAAAGCCCAAAATACGCGACCAAAAAACTTTTCATTTGGGTTTGGAGTGTCGACATTGCTCCATGCAACAACTGTCCCTGGGTTTGAGGCTTGAAGGGCTGCCATGAACCTAGGCAACTCGGTGTAAGACTCCTCCCAATCACCGTAAATCTCAGCAATCGCCTTCTGCTTCGCCTTCCAAGCCTTTATGTATGAGACACATACACCATACCTTTTTTGGAGATGCTCAATGATGAAACTTGGCTTTGTGTTAGAATCTTTGCGAATAAACCCCATAATCTCCCCCCTAATGAAGTTTGAAGTGATATTGCGATTGTCCAAATGCATCAGTTCTCCAACACAGTTTTGTGCATGGGGACCAGTATAACTCACAACTCTCCACATTCTAGGAGTTCGGTCTACTCGACGAGCTGACAATCGCCATGTGCACCCGCAACTATCCTTCCTATCGCAGACAACAGTATACCAATCTGGAGTAGCCTTCATTGTCCGATATTGTTTCCTCAGCTGCACAGAATACTCCGTCAGGTGAAATTTCAATTCATCCAAAGAATCAAAGAGTTGATCACGATAAAATCTTCTTCCTTCCACATCTTGCGCATGTGTTCAACGCTTGCCAAGAGGTAATTATCGTAGGGTCAGGTTGTTCGACAGTATTCCAATTTGGATTTGTGGCCTCAGCTATAAGTGTTGCCTCCCTAGCATCATCATCATCTTCCTCAGATTGATCCAAGTCATCTTCATGATCGACCCCAAGTGAATCGACATGAATATCATCTATCTCCTCCTCATGAGATGAATTGTAGTGGTCATCCATCCTGTACTACCAACCACAAGAAGTTAGTTTTCATCATTTTCTTTACCACATTATAACTAATTTAGTCGTATATCAATATTTACATAATTAATTAATTACCACCACCACTTCTATAATTTAGATATTTTACTCAATTTTTGCTAATCATCTATTTTCATTGAAGGTAATAACCAATTATACTTGCTAGATCATAGCATTACTAAACCAACACTGCTACACTTTCTCTTGCACATCAATGCTACAAATATTGTTCAGATCAGGCTAACAACTAGAAAATTAGAAATTTTCTTTAACACCATGAGAACATAGTAATACTCATTAAACCAACATAGAATACTTATAAAAATAAAAAAGTGATGATTTGTATGAACTAACCTTTAATAAACTTCTTCAAACTCTTGATATGCTTCTATGATAGTACTAATATGCTTACGGAAGGTGGAAAGAAACCATGGATGAGTGAAGTAGAATATGGTGGAGCTGAAGAAGAATATGAGAATTAATGAAGCGAATACACCAGTAGCGTGAGAGTTGAAGATTGATATTTAACAAGAAACGCGAATTTAGTCCGCGTTTTACATTAGGGTTTCAGTCTAGGGTTCCAGGCTCGGGAATCTTTGACGATAATTATAACATAAACCGCGAGTTAGACCCGCGTTTCATCTGCAAGATTCCAAATACAGACATAAACCGCAGTTTGAGCACGCGGTTTATGCATTTTCATTTAAAAAAAATAAAAAAAAGGTAGAACCGCGGTTTGAAACCGTGGTTTACCCTTATCTTTTTTTTTAATCTGCCAATGACAGCTCATAGATTCCAAAGAAAACCGCGGTTTTCTATCGTGTCGCCCCTGACGCCTTTGAACATTTTGACAAATACTTTCAAACATTGAACACTTTTATAATTATTTTCCATTTTATGAATATTCTGACAAAAAATTCGTATCTATTTTTATATACACACTCACACACACTTGCTTCATATCTAAAATTAAATACCCAATTTCTTAATTTATTAACAACTGGATTTTCTATGAATCGAATTTTTTACACTTACATATATTTATTTTTATATATACGTGTTTAAACTTTCTTTTATATATATAATTATATATTATATATATATATTTATATATATACATTTCTTACCGACTTAAGTCTTTTCGAGTGACTTACTCACCTTTACCTTTATCCTGTTTCCTTTGATCTTGGTTTATTTTACTCATCCGAGTTGAGTCGTTTCTTAGGTGCGGCTGCGTTTAGTTTTCGGTTAAAGTTGCAGTCTCGGGCGCCCTGTTGTTCGAGTTGACCATGGCAGTGTTCGTGATTCTCGAAGATCTCTCGTCTAGGTGGGAGGAACATAGTATTATATTTCCCGGACGAATATTAAAATGTGATACACTTTTAGACAACAACAATTTTTTTTTAAAAAAGATGATCATATTTACATTTTAAAATTTTTAATATCTTAAACCAAAATAGGCTTAAATTGTGACACAATTGATGAATTAAAGGTTGAAAGAAATGAAGATGTTTATTTTGTTATTTACAAAAAGGGATAAAGAAGGAAAGAGTAAATGTTAAAAGCGATCTTGTACGACTAGATTGTCACTTAGTTGAATCTTATTTTCGATTAACATAATATTAGAAGGAGCAAGACATAATTGACTTTAACATGATTTGATAGAATGTAATAAAACAAACATAACGCACGAAAGTAGTAATCAATTGAACCATAAAAGCTATGTCCTCAGCGTGAGTTTCTACAAACTATATATTGTGAAAAACTTCTTTATACACTACATTATCAGGAGAGGTTAAAAGGTTAGAATATTCATCACATATTACACTATTTAAACCTCTCTTAGACGTAATCTGACTGGGGTTGGATTAAGGTTAGGGTTCGGATGTGATCGCTCATGTGAAATTGAGCGACGACTGGGCTAATTTCGATGAATTGACAACGAATGTGGCTGTGTTTGCAGTGATGGAGATGTTGGAGGAAGAGTTCATAGAAATTTTAGGGTTTCTGCACTTTTGGGTAATTCTCAAACATAAACATGGAGATTGGAGAAAAAGAATTATAGTGGTGCTACAATAAGGATGGCAATTTTTTATTTTTAATTTAGAAAATAAGTTCTATATTTTTATTAAGATTTACCCAATAATTTTTTTAAAATTTAATTAGATAAATGATTTATAGGTGGACCAATAAAAATCTTGTAACGGGGAGGGTTACATGGTAGGTAATAGGTGATCTGAACCGTTGCAATAACATATCGTATCCTCGAAATAATTACACTCTTAGAAATCTCATTTAACAACACCAATCCCAGTATAACCAAACACTTAAAAGACACCATCTCGTGGATAATTAATAAATGAATACAAATATGTGAACCATGTTTAATTGTAAACACTTCAAAAAAACAACACAAAGTTTCTTATTGGGAGCGGGGGCAGAGAAGGCAATATCATTGACTCCACCAACGTGAGCATCAATCTGCATAACAAAGAGAAAATTAATATGTGGCAAATATACTAGAGACCAAGTGCAAAATGGAGTATAGGAGCATCACTGCACTAAGTCACTTCTTTTGCCACTTAGCTATTAGTGCTTGCATACCGCTAAATGTTGTCACACATCATTATTACCGTGATATGAGTATACCTGTACGATATGCCTCGAGTATGCAACCCCTGATTTGCACACAATGAAAGAATTGCCATAATTATAATTCAATGTCTATATAAACAACACAAGCTAGCACCTAATATTACACATGAATGGAGCAAATGGCTTAAACCTCGCCAAATAAGGAGCCATCAGGGCTCCAAGTTACACGGTTAACGGATACACCTAGATCTTTGACTAAAGTTGTCTGGAAACCAATAGGAGAAAGCATTCCTCATTAAAAAGAAGGATGGAAGTCAAATTGATCTAATAGCCACTATATAACTTGTTAAATTTCTGGAGGGACATACCTGGAGAGGCATAGAAGAATTACCAAGATCCCATACTTTAAAATTTCTGGATACCAGCTTTCTCACGGGAATCAGAGGAGAGTCTAGCCCAGGAGGTGTATGAGGAATTCGAGTTGAAAGCTTTAGTGATCCAGAGGATGCAAAAAGAAAGTGGGGAATGAAAAAGATGAATTAGAAAATTACCATATATGCATCGCAACAGCAATTGCAATTGAAGTAAAAAAACCAAGAAAACTCAACCAATTCAATTGAAGGGCATACCAGATGCATTGATTCTCAAGGTCACATCATCTCTCTTGTGATTCTCTCATGCCATTTTTGAATAACTAAAGCCCATAAATTTATCAGCTTCAATGTGTTTAACATAAATCAAACCCTAAACAGTGAAATTAATAAAATGAAGTTCGAACCTTGTAGAAAAAGGGACTGTTTGCAGCTAGAATGACAGAATTTATGTTCAAGGTTTTAACTTGGGCAGCTGCAGCACAACCTTCTGAATCATTTTAGGGTTTGAGCAATTCAAAACTTGAAACTTGAATTGAAAGAGTAAACATTTCAGATTGATTGTATAATAGAACAAAAGACAATAAATTAGCAAACATTCTTCTCTTTTGCGCTTCCGGCTGCAAACAAAATCACAATCCTCGGAATCGGGACTGGAATCTAAAGAGTCTGCCAAGATCTCGATGTGGAGAGCCCGATCAAGGAAAGCGGTGTCGATGAAGGCGAACTTGAAATCCAGCCCTGGGTTCTCCATCTTCAAATCCAGACAACACAAGACCCCTCAGGCGTTCAGAAGGTAAAGTAAAACGACTTCAATCTGCAGAAAAATTACAGCAAGCAACCAACAACATTCATCAATTTCTAACAAAAAAAACGCTTCTTTCTTATTTATTGTGAAAAGAAATTAAAGTGAGAGAGAGAGGGAGAACCAACACATATGAGATCTTCAAGCAGGTGGGATGATCGTCGACCACAAGCAGTCAGAGACCCACCGAGAACTGGAGCGCAAAAACAACAGGTTTCCAAGTCGGCGGTAACTTCAATGTCCGATTGATGTGGGCGGTAGAGAACAATTGGAGCATTGGCTGAAACCCTAGAAAAGAGAAATTCAACAAAAATCAAAGAAATTTAGGAAACAAAGATCTCTGCAAGAAGATCAGAATTAGAAATAAGATAGAACTGGAGAAGAAGAATGAGTTCGCCAACCCTGAAATCGACGGAGTCTGGACCTGAGAAGCGGTTCCCGAGCAAGAAGAGGCGAGAGAAAGAGAAACCGAAGGGCCAAGAGGGGGACAGAGGAAGCGGAGAGAGGAGAAGAGAAAGAAGAAAGGAACCGCCGCATCGGCTGGTTAAGTTGAAGAACAACGCACGAGAAAAAAGAAAGAAGAGGCAGAAAACGTGTGCTAGGGGAAGAAGAACTCAGAGACAAAGAAAGAAGATGGAGGGGCAAAAACGGAAAGAAAAAAATTGATTAGGCTATACACGTGGATAGCCTGGTTGTTCTCTAAAGGTTAGAGCTTTAAGTTCTAGGGAAGATATTTGTTATCTAGTATTATGTTATGTTTTATTTCTCTCAAGAGATTAATAATATAAAATAAGTGAATGACATGTTGTAATTGAATTTTTTTTCAAAATATTCACAAAAAAATATTTAATTACTAAAATATTCACGACTTCAAAATATTTACAAAAATATTCATTGTTGTCAGTATTTTCAGAAAAACGCGGGCTAAAACCGCGTCTCTCGTTAAAATTATCAATTTAAACCAGCCGCTGGAGGGAAATAATATTTTGCTATAAAAACGCGGGTTTAAACCGCGTTTTATTCCTAATTTAGAGTAAAACGCGGTTTTAACCCGCGTTTATTTAATAAAAAAACAAAAAAAAAAGTAAAACGCGGTTTAGTACCGCGTTTTACTGTATAACCCTTTGGCTGGGCTGAACAGAGGTGGAGGAGGAGCAGCCGGCAAGCACCAGCGGCGCCAGTGCCCCTCTTGTGCGCCACTGGGAGAGAGAGAGGGAGGAACGGCTTTCTCCTAACCCTAACCTCATCTTCTTCGCCGTCGCCGTCACCGTCAACGTCACCACCACACCTCCTCTTCCTCTCTGCAGCCCACCACCACCGCTAAACCCTAATTCTCCCTTCACAAAAATCCATTGAGGGAGCCGAAGGATCGCAGCTCCTCCGCTCGTACGAACTCCGCCTCCTCTGCTGCTCCCTCCCTTCTCCGTCCCCGTCAAGCTTCGACCTCCCTCGCCTAGCCACTCCGTCTCCCCTGCCCGATAGCCGCCACAGTCATCCTCTGATTGATGGCGTTCTCACGTTGATCGAGTCTGGGTGCTACGTAAAAGCTCTGTCCTCCGACGCTGCTCAATTGGCTTTCCAGCGGCTACCTGGCTCGTTGCTTTCAGGGGATTCGGTGGAAGCCGACGAGTTCTATGCTGAATTGGAGTCTGCGAGTTCTAAGCCGGCGAGTCCTCCTCAGGCCCGTGGTCTGCTCCCGGCGAACCCTCCCTCTCCCTCTCCCAGTGCCGCACAAGAGGGGCACAGGCGCCGCTGGTGCTTGCCGGTTGCTCCTCCTCCACCTCTGTTCAGCCCAGCCAAAGGGATATACAGTAAAACGCGGTACTAAACCGCGTTTTACTTTTTTTTTCTTTGGGTGTTGCTATATACACCGCAAATCCGGATTAAGGATTTGCACGTCCTTAAGGACGTGCAAGTCTGGGACTGTGCACGTCCACTAGCAAAGACTTGCACGTCCTTAACAACGTTCTTGCACGTCCTACGTGCAATACTTGCACGTTGTTAAGGACGTGCAAACCCTAGTAGGGTTTTGCGTTTAGGGTTTAGGGTTTAGGGTATAGGGTTTAGGTTTTCCGAGGGTTTGTAATGTTGATTGATAAAATTGAAGTGTTAGCTAGTGGAGTTGAAGGATTTAGGATCAAATTAAACAGAAAACAATAATTGTTAAGGTTTTCCTTCGGATAATATGCGAATAACGTTACAAGGAACGGAAAAAAAAGGTTTACATTCATAATTTTAATAAACTTGTGGAATAAAATCTAGGAAAATAGTAAAGGGCGGCCGGACTCGACACGCAAGGCTCGAAATCTCTCAAACTGAGCTTGAAACGGAACATCCCATCCTTCGACGCTCGGATGATGATGTGCGACCCATTCTGGCGGAGGCGGCGGAATAGGAGCGTTACGACGCAACCAGATCTATGAGAAAGGAAAATTAGAGTTAGAGTATTGACATATATATGAAAAGCAAGAATAGGTAATAAAAAAAGACGTTTGAAGTCGTACCGCGGCAAAATGGTCTTGGTTTCCGATGCAGGCTACACCAAGGGTTGCTGATTGAGGGTTGTTAGCAGGTGTCGGCGAGGTCATGGGGAGACATGTGAACGGATGATGCCAAGCTAGGACGACGAGAGGAATCTGATATACCGTTGCAAATACTAAACCCATAATGGGTAGCTCTATCCACCATCTCCTATCACCATGCACAGCTCCCGCCCATCTCTGGTAGTCGACGAACTCCTGGAATTGGTACCCTCCCGTATAACAACCGGCGTACAGATCGGCGTGATCCTCCAAGTGATTGCATAGTAACGTTTTGAGTTCCGGGAAAGCAGTCTCGCCGATCGGTGATGTCAAAGCCGCCAAAGCACGGTAGCCACAATGACCATGTCCAACAGTGTCCCTCACCGTCTCAATATGACCGAGCATGAAGGGATCAACGTTGTTTCTACCCCAGTTGAATCCTCCGAACACATCATCACGTCCACGTCGAGCTGAGGTCGCTTGTGGACGATGCCGAGGAGCATTTCGAGCAGCACGCGTTTCTTCTCTCTCAAACCTTTCCCTTACCTCCTCATATGGCAACGGGTTGGTTCTGCATGCATTCCTCGACCCCCGAGGCCTCCCCTTCCTTCGGACGCTTGCTGATGAGGGTGGGTGCAGCTCATCCTCGCATACATCGTTGGAAGCCGTATATGAAGATGACAACTCATAATCGTCCGACGGGATGCGCCAGGAAGAGGTCGCTCAAGACGTTGACGTAATGGAACCTTCGGAGAAGCCGGATCCCGTCGGGATGCGCCAGAAAGAGGTCGCTCAAGACGTTGTCGTCATCCGGATGTCGTCTGAATTCGTAGTAGTACCCTCTTTCCTGCAGATGGTGCAAGGTATCCTGGGTCATCGTCCGACTACCTCTTTCTTCGGCGACCATCATGGTGAGCGTGTTGGTAAGGCTCTTCCTTGACGTGACGCTGGTCTCATCCAACTGCCTCAATCCGTACCAAATGGATTTTGGAGGAGTGCCAATTTCCTTCATCCACCTGGCCATCTTCTTTTCCCCCTCTGTCATCTGTCCGGCGATGGCGTGATCCTTCAAGATCGTTGGAAGCCCATGGTTATGAACACCGTGGGTTACCGTCATAACCCAGTGACCCGGTGGAGCTTCGTGTCCGCACCTTCTTCAGCTTCGCGGTGTCCTTCATGCAAGGGTGGCCGTACGCGGGATGTCCTAAATAAGGCCGAATATCCTCCATGGGATCCGGCTCTGCGACTTGTCCACAAACAAAGTCGCGGCGAGAGCGATGGCCATGTAACCTATGTGGAGAAACCGCCGCTGTGCAGGGTCATCCTGGGGCTGCCCCCCTCCCACATGCATGCGCAGCCTAATCTGCTCAGGATCTGCCGCGGCCTCTGGGTCATCAGCGGGGGCGGGGTCGACGAGCGGGCCGTGTCTCTGCTGGTACCGCTCTACAGACGCAAGCAGATCGTCGACTGTGGCTGTCGGAATGTCGGGTACCGTCTCCTCTGGAATCTGGCTGACCGCTGCCCGGCCGGCGAACGTAATAGGCCGGAGGGTACCATCACCCCTCATGAGCCTCCCTGCCTGTTATTATGAAATGTTGAGATCCTGCTACTTTTAAGGTTTTTTATTTTATCCAGTTAACTATTTTTATGTATTTTAATATATTTTAATGTTTTTATTGTCTTTCAATTAGAATTTATTTCTATGTATTTTAATATATTTTATTGTTTTTATTATAATTTATTTTAATGTCTTTTAATGTATTTTAATATATTTTAATATGTTTTAATATCTTATAATATATATTAATCGTTTTTATTTTTTTTCCATGAAAACTATCAAAATATACAAACTATATAATATCTATCAAACTACATACTAAAACTATATAATCTATTTTTTATTGTCTTTCAATTAGAATTTATTTCTATGTAGTTTAATATATTTTAATGTTTTTATTTTAATTTATTTTAATGTCTTTTAATGTATTTTAATATATTTTAATATGTACTAAAACTAATTATAATCTATCAAATTATATACTAAAACTAATTATAATCTATCAAATTATATTATAAAACTATATTAAAATCTAAACTATATTATAAAACTATAAAAATAAATCAAACAAAATAAATAAATCAAAGAACATACCGGTGAGGTCGGGACCGGCGAAACCTCTATAGACCGTCGCTTCCGCGGCGGTAATAGGTCCGCCTCCACCACTCCGCCGCCATCACCACCACCACCACCACCGGACGCCGCCGCCTCCGCTGCTCCACCACCACCACCGTCACCACCACCACCCTCCTCAACCTCCATGGGCGCCGCCCCACCACCACCCCCGCCCACCGGCTCCACCGCCACCCCCTCCCCCAGTGCTCCACCACCACCACCACCCTCCTCAGCCACCGGCTCCACCACCACCTCTCTCTCCGGCTCCATCTCTCTCTGTTTCTCTCTCTCTCTGTCTCGATCTCTTCCTCTCTCTCACTCCGGCGATCTCTCTCTCTCACTCCGGCGATCTCTCTCTCTCTCTCGATTTCTCTCTGGCAAAGAAGACGAAGACGAAGAAGACGAAGAGGCACGTCCCCTTCGGATTTTGTAGACGGGCTTGCACGTCCTTAAGGACGTGCTTGCACGTTCGGGCTCGGGTGGCTGCAAATTCCCTTGCACGTCCTTAAGGACGTGGGGATTTGCGGTGTATATAGCCGAAACGTTTTTTTTTTGTTTTTTATTAAATAAACGCGGGTTAAAACCGCGTTTTACTCTAAATTAGGAATAAAACGCGGTTTAAACCCGCGTTTTTATAGCAAAATATTATTTCCCTTCAGCGGCTGGTTTAAATTGATAATTTTTAACGAGAGACGCGGTTTTAGCCCGCGTTTTTCTGAAAATACTAACAACAATGGATATTTTTGTAAATATTTTGAAGTCGTGAATATTTTAGTAATTAAATATTTTTTTGTGAATATTTTAAAAAAAAAAATTCGTTGTAATTGCCTATGAAATTAAAATAAAATGAAATTAATCGATATGTGTGTGTGAAAATGACATTATAGTTTAAGATGGTTCTAAGTTTCATAACACAATATTTCAAAACGAATACAAGTATCAAAATCAATAACAATATCAGATCATTGATATCGAGCTTTATTATTAATAAAAACGAGAAATCCATAAAAATAAATAAAAATAAAAATAAACAGTGACAAAAATGACTCACATAATCTCATTATAAATTCACCTTTAAACTTGAAAGAAATACCGAACTTTACGGTAGTGTCTCTATTAAACGACTCAAATTTGATGAATGAAGTGTTGAATTAAACAGCTGAAATGTGTAAAAAATCAAAATTTTAAAATATTTAACACTCCTCTAAATATAGAGATTTTTAAAATTGTCATTATTATTTATTTTTGGTGGGAAATTGTCATTTTTATTTAAAATTGAGTATTTTGTGCATTTTGCAGCAGCGGTTGAGGTTGCTCTTGGTATCCATTTCACCGATACATGGCAAATCCCGTCCCTAAGCAATGCCCCCCCCGGACCCCGGTGGCCCCTATCTCACGGTCAAAACTACAAAGCAGTCCCTAAACAGTCTCACGGTCAAACTACAAAGCGAAGCTCATAACTCTGATGAAGTCCAGTAACAAGTAGCAATAGGACGTCCTCTACACGCGCATCTTAGTCGCGTGGGTCGTAAAAGGCGTCCTGCAATTACCCCCACCCATCTCTCTCTCTCACTCTCTCTCTCTCCACTTTCCTCTCTACTAGTGAAAATCGGCCTCAACCCTCAACGGCGTAGAAAGAGACAGAGAGAGAAACAGAGAGAGAGTTAGAGAGAGAGAGAAAAACGAGAGCTGGAAACCACATGGCGTCGTTGCCTCTGGGACCGCAATCGCACAATCCGCCGCCGGAAAGCAACCACCACACCGATCCTGCGTCCAAGCTTCCGCCGCACCGTCCCGACTCCATGCCTAATGATAAGGTGCTTTTTTTCTCTCTCTCCTGCTTTTTTCAAAATCCGCGTTTCCGCCAGATGTCGGTGCTCTTTCGCCGATCGATCTCTTTTCTCTGCCGGATGATTTGAGATTTAGCTCACCGATCGATCTTAGTCTCGGTTTTGGAGGTTTCTCTAAGCGGCTGTAGATCGTGGTAGTTTGAAGTCCACACTGTGGAAAGGGAGCTTACTGTTCTTCCTAGGGTTTCTTTCTTTCTGTAGATCTGTGAGCGATTTTAGCTGTTGAGAATAAATGCTTAGCTGTGCTTTGAGCTGCAAGAGATTAGTCTTTCTTTGGAGCCGATTTTGTAGCTCGCATTTTACATGTCTTTGTTAGGAGTTGTTTGGAAGAGAATAGATAGTGTGTGTTTGAACAACTCTCTCTCTGTATCCCTGTTTACTACCTCTTTCCTTGTTAGGGTTTAAGATGTATTTGAGTTGTTCTTGGTGTCTGAATGCAAGCTCGGTTGCGATTTTTTGCTTTGTTTGAGAGGTATTTTGTTTTCTTTTTGCTTGATTGCTCTTATTTCTGTAGCCGTTTGTTCCTGAATTCTCTCAGATCCAGAATATCCATATTCATCTTTTGATTACTGGGGTTGTTGGGATGACGTTGGAAATGGAAAATTGCTGCTTCTCTTCATTATTTGAATGTGGTTGTTCATTTCCGGTTCCTAACAATCAAAATTTATTGCAGGAAATGTCTGCAGCTGTGATAGAGGGGAACGATCAAGTTACAGGCCACATTATTTCTACCACCATTGGTGGCAAAAATGGCGAACCTAAAAGGGTGAGCATTTTACCATTATACCTTTCGAGTTTTGGCAAATTACAACTTTTGTTTTTTGAATTGTTTAATCTGAGCTTATCCTATTTCCCTGGTTTCAACCTTTGAAGTTGTATTAAGTAATCATTTTAACTCTTGAATTATATTTTTACCAATTGTGTTTGAAAATTTTATGGAGTCGCAATCCGTAAAGAGCTAACATGTTGATTGTGCTTTGAATTCAGACAATTAGCTATATGGCAGAGCGGGTAGTGGGCATGGGATCTTTCGGTGTTGTGTTTCAGGTGAAAAGCCAACCTTCTAATCTTCTTTCCCCGTATTTTCCGCTGATTTGGACCTTTCTGTTTGACTGATTACCTTTTCTTTCACAGGCAAAATGCTTGGAAACAGGCGAGTCTGTGGCTATAAAGAAGGTTTTGCAGGATAGACGTTACAAAAATCGCGAGCTGCAATTAATGCGGTTGATGGATCATCCAAACGTGGTTTCCCTGAAGCATTGCTTTTTTTCGACCACAAGCAGAGATGAGCTTTTTCTGAATCTTGTGATGGAATATGTACCGGAGTCTTTGTATGCTGTACTTAAGCACTACAATAGCATTAAACAAAGAATGCCGCTTATCTATGTTAAACTGTATACTTATCAGGTACCAAGCTTGTTAATGGTCTTTCCTTTTTTGAAGCTTTACTGTTTTCTTATGTAAATATAAGTCATTATTACTCTTTTTTAAAAAAAATATTAATTTACTTCAACAGATATTTCGGGGATTGGCGTACATGCATACCGTTCCTGGTGTTTGCCATAGAGACGTGAAACCTCAGAATCTTTTGGTGAGTTTCATTGTACCTTCTTTATTTTTTTCTTACCTTCTTTAATATGCAGTGCTTAACTAATCTAGATTCTCAGGTTGATCCTCTGACCCATCAACTTAAGATTTGCGACTTTGGAAGTGCAAAAGTATTGGTAAGGCTACGAACTACTTCTCATATCAGTATATTAAAATTTGATATAAACTCCAATGGTCATTCTCCGTTCCTGATTGAATGAGATTCTCATTACTAAATCCAGGAGGATAGCTCCTTCCAACACTCACAGCTTGATAAGAGCGACACTATTCAGAATCTCATGACCATGTCTGTGGTCTTAAAAATCATAATCGATTATTTTAAACTAAACAAGCACTAAAGCATCTCATGCTATATGATTATCTGCACGCTGTTGGCATTTGTTCCAAGCACGTTTCACAGCCTGAGTTCCCCAAGATACTAAGAACAATAATTCAATCACAATACTTTCATAGTTACATATATGATTGGTTGATGTCTGAAATTGACAAATGGTTTTCTTAGTTGAGTTATTTTAGCTCTATTACTATATTATCTATTTGTTGTAATAGTACTAGTATTTTTTATTACTGCTTTCTCCCTGATTTTAAGAAGTTGCTTTTGAAGAAATGAAGTAAAAAGATGATATATGACATGAGATGAGGGACTCCATCTTAGGAATGGCAACCCTAAGAGACTTAGGCTGTATGATTTTGTGATTGTCTCAAAACTATGTTACATGACAGAATCTTGAGAACCTTTACAATCAAGGATGACTTGAAATTGACCATTCTGCCTCATAAAACAAGATGCTGAAATGGGATTAAAGTAATCCTTGTCCACTTTGCTAATATTTTGCTTGGATATCAGGTCAAGGGTGAACCAAACATCTCTTACATATGCTCTCGATATTATAGGGCACCAGAGCTAATCTTTGGTGCAACTGAGTATACAAATTCTATTGATATTTGGTCAGCTGGTTGTGTCCTCGCAGAGCTGCTTCTTGGTCAGGTTGGTGATAAAGAGAAGTTAAATATTGCATGATTTGCTAAAAGTTTGTCTATCTTTAGACAATAATTCTTGTGTTTGAACAGTGACTATCATCTTTCTGCCTTGTTTGCAGCCCCTGTTTCCTGGAGAGAATGCAGTAGACCAACTTGTAGAGATTATCAAGGTGTTGAATTGGACCTTACCTCATATCTGGATTTTGCTTTATGCAGCAGTTGTATTTGCTTTATACATCGGTGAAGTGAAATTATGCTAATATCTATTTGAGTCTTCTTGTAGGTTCTTGGCACTCCAACTAGAGAGGAAATTCGGTGTATGAACCCAAACTATACTGATTTTAGGTTCCCACAGATTAAGGCTCATCCTTGGCATAAGGTATTTTATGAGCTTGTTTTACAAAGATGTTTGAACTTGTGTTTCTCCTTGTCATCTATAGCAGAATTCCAGTTTTTTTTATCCATTGTTAGTCGTTTTCCTAAATACCCGAAGGTGTGATCATGCTTTCCGTCTATTATTGTCAGCCCAAATTGTTTAGTTATGAGGTCTTTGAGATGTTGGATATGTTATTACATAATTTAGCAAGCTTCTTGGGAATTTTCTGATTTGTGAGTGCTAAAGTTAAACATCTGGGATCATTTATATCACATTCTGCTGGTCCTATTAACATTTATCTAGATTTCTTGTATTATTCCGTATACTGATGGACCAAATGAGATGTAAAACATTACTAATGATCCAAAGTTGTTATTTAGACAAAGTCACTTCTACTAATAACATGATCCTGCTTGAGTATAATTCAAAAACATAGTTAAACATCCACGCCAAACAAAACGTAACAGTATAACACCAACATTATCTATTTGCACCCTATTAATCCTTTTTCTTTGTGAGGATTCATTTTTAGTTTACAGTTTTGTAAAATGTTTCGTCATAACGTGTACTTACATTCAGATATTCATGCTTTTCTTTACATATCATTCTGTTTGATGTTATGTTATAATTCATTTGAATTCAGGTTTTTCACAAGAGAATGCCTCCTGAAGCAATTGATCTCGCGTCTCGGCTTCTTCAATATTCACCAAGTCTTCGTTGCACAGCAGTGAGTAGTGATTCTTTTGTCATATATTCATATACCTCGTAAAATCTTGGCTGGTGATACCGCGTCATTCTGATTTAAACTTATCCTCTCTTGTGATGTGAGGATGGATCTGTTTGTAAATTCATATTAAGTTCAGTTGCTTGTATATGGAGTTATGTATGTTTGCTTTCCTTCGTTCTGTTGTCTCAATTCATTTGTCTGTTCATTCTTTATTTTTTTAGCTGGAAGCGTGTGCACATTCCTTCTTTGACGAGTTGCGGGAACCAAATGCTCGGCTTCCAAATGGTCGTCCACTTCCTCCACTCTTCAACTTCAAGCAGGAAGTATGTCTTAAACTACTATCTTTGTTGTTTTTTTTTTGGTAGACTACTATCTTTGTTGTTGGCCCTGCTATATTTGCTTTTAAGTTTGGTCCTTATTATTTTCACCCACATAAATTCCTAAGAAACAATGGAAAAGTAGAGTTGGCTGCAAGAATAAGAATGAAAGTTTCATCTTTTTGCCTGAAGAGTACATACATCATATTCACGCATTCTTTGTCCAAAGCGTACACCCTTGTGAATATAAATGCTTTTGCTCTAGAGATCTGAGATGGGTCGGTCTGTTCATTCTTTTTCGTAGAACACCTGGTTGGGGTTTTTTGTCAGCATCGTAATATTACTAGTCTTAGAGGGTCCAATGAAGATCACCAAACTGCTGCTTCACACTAGCCTCAACTATATTCATTCTGTTGCAACTAGAAAGTGTGAAATTTCTAGACTGTTGTTTACTCTATGATTGGTGTCATCCCTAATGATATTGGTCTATGGCAGTTATCTGGAGCACCACCTGAACTGATCAACCGGCTGATACCGGAGCATGTGAGACGACAAATCGGCTTACAGCATGCAGGTGCAACATAATTTTTCACTCTGAAACACAAAAAAAAAACACCTTGGCTGGCAGATGTTCTGGAAGCTTTAGGGAGCAACACTTTTTGTGAGCAGTCTAAGATATATGTTGATGCAAGCGAAGTTGGACGGAGCTGAAAAATCCGACCAATTTTTACCTTATCGCCATGTTACCTTTAGCTGTGTATATCGCTTTGTTCTGGAAAGGTTTTGGAGTAGGGAATGCCCAGAGGCAGCATATACGTCTCTGGGTTAGGTAGTCCTATTAAAAAGACGATAGCTGCGCTTCACTTCGAACCTCTTAAGAATGCCTCAGCATGTAGAACTCAGTAGGTGGCTGTAAATGTAACCGTACCGGAAATCTATATCCTCTTTGAAATGTTTATGTTTTGTTGCAGCATACAGTACTTGGTAGTTGTTGGACTAATGTTTGTTCTATATAAGACAATATGAAGCGTCTATTTGCAATCTGTAGCACAACCTGCAGAAAAAGTACTTGTTGGTGAATGATGATCCAGTATGTGTTTGTTTATACTCCCACAATGGTTGTCTTTAACTATTGATGCACGTTTTTTAAGAAGTTAAAAACTATGGAGTATAAAATATCAACATTTTATTAAATATTTTAAAATAATATCATACTAATAAGTATAGAATTATTTTAAAAAATTAATTAAAAAATCGATATTTTATACTGTATAGTTTTTAGTTCCTTAAAAAGCGTGCATAAATAGTCCAAAACAACCATTGTTAGAGGGAGGGAGTACCTATTTGGAGGGATAAAACTTCCCTTACCTCATGGGTATCACTCTACTTTTTGATTAATTAATATGCAAAAATCAATAAACAATACTTTTTCCGTTGTAAAATATAAGTCATTTTACTATTTGACACGTTTTTTAATGAGCTAAAAACTCTATGAAATATTTAAATTTTTATTAATTTTTTTTAGATTTTCTTATATATATTGTTAATATGTATAATACTATGTAAAAAATTAATCTTTCATAGAGTTTTTACCTCATTAAAAAAACGTGTCAAATAGTAAAGGGACTTATATTTTACAACGGAAGGAGTATTGTTTATTGATTTTTGCATATTAATTAATCAAAAAGTAGAGTGAGCGGTAGACTTACCCATGAGGTAAGGGAAGTTTTATCCCTCCAAATAGGTACTCCCTCCATCATTAATCATTTATTAAGTATCGTAAGACCCATCATTAACTAACGTGTCAAATTAATCTTTCATAGAGTTTTTTTAGATTGTCTTATATATATTGCAAAATATAAGTCCCTTATATTTTGCAACGGAGGGAGTAACGTAAGACCCATCATTAATCATTTATTAAGTAATAGGAGTAATGAGTAGTATAAAGTTGTTGATTTTATTACCTAATATCCCAATATTTAAAGGTAATTGCAGATAACATTCGTGATTTGACATATTTTAAAAAATATCCTAACTTTTTTTTTGGTCAAATATTTATTACTCTCTCCGTTCGGCAAAACATATCATTTTAGCTTATTTCACAAATTTTAAGGCAATTAACAAATATACTAATTTACCCTCAATTATTACCCTCTTTTTTTACTTTATCGAAAACTACAACTAACAAACTATTAATCATGTCAAGTACATTTTTGTAAAGTGAAGTGCAAAATACCTACAATGACAAGTTTTTTTTGAACAAAAATAACACCATAAAATGACATGTTTTGTTGAATGGAGGGAATAGGTTTTAGGGGTTGTTGGGGTTAGTACTCGAGTCACATAATAGAAAAGCAAATAAAATCAAAGACGGCTTCTAACTTACTTGAGACTCACACGGGATGGAATCAGATCCAAACACTACGCAAAAAGGACACTCCGATAGACATAAAGTTATCGCCTAAAGACTCAAACACGAACATATGTCGGTTGAATGTGGTCGCATCCACATCGTCCCTAGAACCTTCAAACGACCACTGAATCCGACTTCAATCACTTGTTCAATGTTCGCCATTTGAATTCGATTTCAATCACTTGTTCAATATTCGTCACTTGAATATGACTTCAATCACTTGTTCAATGTTCGTCATTTGAATTCGATTTCAACACCCGCCTTAGCCTCCAATTTTAATTTTCATTTTTTTGACAAAAAAAAATCATTTTCATTTTGAATTTTTAGTTGTTGGTCCACCTCATCCCTCCAATTTTTAGTTCTTAGCCCGCCTCATTTTCATTTTGAAGGAGGTAGTCTTCACTTTCACTGCATCTTCACCTTCGCTCGATGCTTCACCGGCGACACTCCGGCATCAAGGCAGGCGGCGAACTGGCGGAGGCGGTGGCTGGAAGTTGGTGCGCAGTGGTGGCGCCAGTGGGACTCCGATAGCTTCCTTCCAGCGGCCGCAGGCACGGTGGCTCATGGACCTCGAGGTGGTGATGAAGGAGATGCCGCGCCTGGTGGCCCTCGGTGGCGGATACCATTGTCAGCGGTGGTTGTGGTGGTCGACGGGAATCCCAAAAAATTTAGGGATTTTTATTCTTCAATTGTTTTCACTATTTTTCTGGATGAGATTGTTCTTGGGAGTTTTTGGAACGCGATTAGATAGCTTTGGAGCTTGAATAGATGCTTCAGTGGTGGAATTTGGTTGAAAACGAAAAATACACTATTTATAGGTGGGGGACTTTGAGGGCGAATTGGATGAAATTGAATCCGTAGATGTCTTGGATAAGATCATTCGAAGCTCTCCACTATCCCTTCTTGATCGGTACCATGATAAGGCCGGATTTGGTGGAATTTCGAATTGGGGGGAAATTTGGTAGGGTTTGATTTGATTCGAAAACTTCAAATTGGATAAGGGATTAACTTTAGAATCAATTTAGAATTCCAAAATTTTGTTGAGATTAGAGCGATATTTGAGGGGATTCGAATTCATGGTTTATCACAGTGAAAGCGCCTATGCGTTGTCTGAGGTTGAAGATGAAGATCCGGTTTCAGGATCCGGATCTAGATGCGGATCCTAACCGGGTCGGGTTTTTTAAATATAAAATCCGAAAATATATTTATACATCAAAAAATTATGGGTCCACATTAACTTAAATATCTTTTAAAAATATAATTTAAATAAATAATTTCTTTATTTAATAAAAACTTAAAAATTACATTAGATAATTATGAATTACTCATTTGAAATAATTATAATGTTTTCTCTTATAAAACTTATACCATGTACTAATTATATTCTATCTTCATTTGGAATAAAATAACTATTTTATGAATTTGAAAATAAGGTCTCAAAAATATTATACCATAATGTTTTATTCAACTATCATTAGTTACTTATATTATTTTTACTTAAAACACACACTTATAGTATTTTTATAACAATATAATACCCATTAGTTAATATAAGGTTTTATCCAATAATTATTAGTTATTTATATGATTTTTTCCTCAAAACACACACTTATAGTATTCTTATAACAATTTATTAGTTAATATTAGGGGTGGGCATGGGACGGGATGGGACGGGACGGGATGGGACGGGACGGGATTGGGGTAATCTTGCGTCCCGTCCCGTATATTTTTTTGCAAGACGGGATCGGAACGGGATCGATTTTTTTTTTAATCCTGCCGGGCCTTATGCCTCACGGGACGGGACGGGATTTATCTCTCATAAAAAATAATTAAAGTCAAATATAAGAGTATTTACATAATAATCTCATTACAAAAAATTGGTAGACAGTAGCGCAATATAGTACTAGCAAATTAAAGTCAAAAGAATAAAAAATGCAGTAGCAACTAGAGAGTTTCCTCTTGGCGCAACAAAACTCTTGCAGTCATGTCGGCCTCAGTAATGCCAAATTGCCAATTGCCATACGGCCCAAACTGCTTCTTTAATTTGTACTCCATCCGTTCGGCAAAACTTGACGTTTTATTATTCACGCATGCTTTTTTAGGAGTTAAAAACCATATAAAATATCTAGTTTTTTTAATAATTTTTTTAACAATTTTGTAGTTATTATTAATAAGTACAAACTTGTTAAAAAAAATTTTAAAAAAAATAAATATTTTATATAGTTTTTATCATTCTAAAAAAGCGTGCGTGAATAGTAAACGACAAGTTTTGCCGAATGGAGGGAGTATTAAAATTCTTATTTCTTATGTTTTTTAATGTTTTATTGTTATTTTAAAAGTTGGGTTTAAATAAATATTAAGGTAATATACATATATTCTTATATATTTTAATTAATTTTAATTAAATATATATATGTATATATGCGAGACGAGACAGGAAATATGCGAACTCTCCTTCTCACGTAATTTTTGCGGGATGGGATCGGGACGGAATTGAATTTTTTTTTTCTAAATATCACTGGGATCGGGACTGTCCACCCCTAGTTAATATAAGGTTTTATCTAATAATTATTAGTTACTTATGTTATTTTTCCTTAAAACACACACTTATAGTATACTTATAACAATATATTAGTTTATATAAGGATTTATCCAACAATTATTATTTACTTATATGATCCCCATGGTTACTTACCCAACTAAATTATACATGACAAGAAAAAAAAAGAGACTTAATTCACATTTTAGTGTTTTATTCGTTCTTATGATTAAAAATCGAGTAAATTTATTTATTAAAAATGTCATGATATACAAATATAAAAATAAGATCTAAACCCTAAATCGTGATTAAGGAGGCTTTCTCGAAAAAAACTAGAATAATTTTCTCGATGAATCAAGAAAATATATTTATTACAAATCTCACGAAACAATTGATCGAAAACGAGATCTAAGATTGATAATTGCAAATATATATATATATATATATATATATATATATATATATATATATATATATATATATATAGACACACACACGGATTGACTCCGGTGAAAACCTCAAATTGTGGTAAAAACCGTGATGACTACTTTATAGCTTGGTTTATTTGAAACCTGTGCTAAAAACCTCAAGTACACAGTGACTTTACAACTCAGTTCAACCTAAAAATCGTGCTAAAAACTCCAGTTTTAAAATAACACATGACTTTATAGATCGGTTAAGCCTAAAAACCGTGCTGAAAACTCATGTTTTAAAATCACATAGTGACTTTATAGCTCGGTTTATTCAGAATCATGCTAAAATTTGTGACCTTATAGATCGGTTTATTCAGAATCGGGCTATAAAGCTAGTAAATCGGGCTAAAAAGCCGGTCCTCACATGTTTTTATAACAATTTTGGTTTTCAACGGAGCGCACCCCTATATATATATAGGGGTGCGCTCCGTTGAAAACCAAAATTGTTATATATATATATATATATATATATATATATATATAAGATTCACATTGTAGATTAAACAATCGAGACAAAATATCTTGATTACTATATTGAGTAAAGAATTCAACTATATTAATCTAAACTATCTCGATGAATCGAGATAGTACATTTATTAAAAATCTCACGAAACAATTGAAAACGAGATCTAAGATTGATAATTGCAACTAGACATATGTATAAGATTCATATTTTAGTTTAAACAAGCGAAACAAACTGTCTCGATAAACTATAATACTTTAGGAGGGTTTAAACTGCCTCGATCGTAAATGTACTACCTCGATTTTATTGGGTCAGGTTAAATTTTGCCAACTCTATTTTCCATATATGAAGGAAAAACAATTCTCTAAAAATATTACTATTCTTAACTTCATAACTTCAAAAAAAATTCTTATTCTTATTATTGTAAAACTTATTACACATTCTAACTAATTATTTTTTAAAAAAATCAACAAAACATAAATTAAATATAATATGCTATCTATTAAATTTAAAAGATAATTTAGGATCGATCAAGACTTTCTCTCTAAACAATTAAATATTTTAGATCGGATAGAATATGTTTTTAAGAAGGGTTGAAATTAGTCCGGTTCATTGTAAGATTTCCACTAAATAAATAATAATCTTCTTACCTAATTAATCCAACTTTGTTTTACAAATTGGCTCATCTGTCAAGCCTTACTATCTTAGTTGGTAAAGATGACATGTAGTGACCAGTAGGTCATGAATTTAAATTCCCCTCCCCTAGTAATGAACCTAATACCTAACAAAAAAAAGAAATGGGTTCATTTGGACTCTAGATCATTGGTTTTTGTTTTATAAAACACATTATAAATTATAATTAACATGGTTTCTTCTTAATGTTGTTTGTCAAACATTATTCATGGATTCAGTCCTGGATAAATCATTTTATAAAACATTCATAATATAATTCTTTATTTTTCCTGCTTAATTGTTATAAGAAATTTTATGGATATCACTAAGCACAAGTTAGTGTAGTGGTCGTGGACTTACATCCCATTGAAGTTCGAATTTTATGGATATCAAAAAGAATTTTATGGATATCAATATATATATATATGTACACTCTAAAGTGATACTTTAATGGTAATCCTATGTTCATTTTGTTACTCGATTCATTCCTCATGTTGGCCACAATTTTTTTTTTTTTGCCTTTTTTTTAACCTATTTCCCATGACTTGATATAATTTAATAAATTATACTAGAAAAAAAGGCATTTAACTAATTTGTTATTTAAAGGTTTATTTTATTTTTCTTGTCCATTAGTTCATCCTATTAGGTTTCTATTTATGAGGAAATGATAATAATCATCGTGATGAGTGAAACCAAAACCCACTAATATATAAATATAAGATACAAACACATTGATAATGTGCGTGGTCCTAAACGATTGATGCATTTGTGGAAAAAATTATAATGATTGAAGTAATTCAACGGCTAACCGAGGAGCACCTGCGGGCACATAAACAGGATTAGAGAGAAAAAAAAGAGGTAAATGTCTAAATATGCAAAGATGTAAGGCCATGAAAGAGAAGAAGAAGCCAACAACTTTTCAACAAGATCAAATAATGTGAAGCAGAGCCTTGAGAATAATAGACAATAAAAACGGTATTCATAGAGATGAAGTGCAGGTTATTGCGACCACACCGTTGATTTCAAACACCGAAGGGAAATAGCAACAATCAAGAATGATGTGTTTAAGAGAAGCAGCCTACTACTTTGATTTCAAACACCGAAAACGGCATTCTTAGAGCTTCAAGATTGAAATGCCTACATTCTACGAAAGGCTGCCTGCTTCATAATGAACGAGAAGCAGCCTACTACTTATCTCGGAAGGAACTACTGCTATGTTTAAGAGAGCGAGGGTATTGTCCAGTCAGAATGACCTATGATATGGAAATCAGCAAACTAGACCATGGAAGAACTAATGACATCTGGAATTTCAGTTTTTGAATCTCATTGGGAGATCATCTGGAAATTAAATCTGGACAGTTGTTGTGGTATCGAGGAGATGACTGGTCCATATCTCTGTAACAAGCAAGCAGATGCTTAGTGCTTAACACCTCTGTACAACGAATCAATATGACAAAATAACAAAAAATGTTCGAGTCCTTGTTACAATACCTGAACATTGTCATATAGCTCAAACAGAGGCACAGCCAAAAGCTTCAGGTTCTTTGGTACAGCAAAGTACTCCCGCTCTGGAAGATGAACGATGAAAAACTTCTTACACTCCTGCCGCATCATGAATCGTTCTAAGTCAGCAACTACATGAACCAATTAAGGTTTCTGTATTGAGTATTTTTGCATAGCTCAAACTATAAGTTCACTGACCTTTGGTTTTGTAATATGGGGAGGGCAGTAAGGATATAGAACTGTTTCAAAATTTGGCCTCCACCATTTAGCCACACACTCTCCAATCTGTAAAACAAAATGGAAATATTTTGCATAATTGAAAGGAAACTAGTAAAATGTGTGTCCACAAAAAAATAGAAACTAGTAAATTGAACCTCCAATAAATTCACTAATACAATAAAACACTATCCGAGTTTCTCCTCAGAGACAAAACACCAAGCAATGCTCAATCATCACAAGAAAAAAAAGGGGGAAGAGAATACTATAAAACGAAACATTGTGTCAATGCCTTTCCCTTATCTTCTCAGCATACAAATGCAGTGCTTACTCAGCTAAAAAAGGGACGAAATCTTATGGAAGTTCAGGAGGAAAAAAAGTTCAAATATATCATGAAAGTCGATGAAATCTCCCAATGTGTTAGCATTGAAAATATAGCATCCAGTTATAACAGCATTACAAACGTGATGTGACATGCTTATGGTAGATCATCCGATGTTTTAGCATTTAAGCAGTTCTTACTAAATATTTCAATCCATGATTTGCCATTGTACATATTCTTAGAAATCTCAGTAAAGTAACAAATATATGTCCAAATATTTCTGTACATGTTAGGACATACCTGCCAGTTGGGTTGAAGATTTGGTACATTAGCACCAAGCTTGCTTGATAGTTTCCTCTTTAACCCTTCGACTTCTACACATACAAAATCAAAAGAAAAATACAAACTCTCAGAAGAAACCATAAGTCCACAATACAGTAGTTTAAAACTTCAGCACGATCATCCTATTATACCATTTTCCCCCGGCTTCAGACGGCCACCTGGTAGTTTGCAAAAAGTGTTTCCAATTTGCAGAAGAAGAATATGAGGATGGTTATGCTCTTGTACCTGCTCAATTGATAAATACTCAAGACTGACGAACAATTTCAAATATCTTGCTTTTTTAGCTTAATAACCAATGGATATGAGAATATTTGCAGTTAGAAAAAAATTGAGATTATGGATTAGGTACAATCCTTGAATATGATAATCTAAGAAGTACAATCTATCAGCCAACATAACAGAAAATTTTGCCTATATACTGTTCAACGAACTGCTTGAATATGATAATCTAAGAAGTACAATCTATTCGTCAACCCCTTCTCAGTGTTGGACAGGGCTTTCCTCGCCAAGATCTACATTCGGAATCTACAACATTAATTCCAATTGGTAAACCTAAAATAATTCCATCTACATGATATAAACTATTACATAGTGCTTAGAATTGCCCAACTGATTGAGTAATTGAACTACTGATCTGTTTACAAAATAGGAAAACCTTCTTGGTGGGACAAGCTCTAGTTATCAGTGCTTCCACCACATGATATAATTTTTTTCCTTTGTAAGCAGACCAAAATTGTCTAACTGCCAATATCACACACACACCAAAAAAAAACATTGTTTTAGCCCTTGCATTATTGCATACTTGAATGATGTAACAATGTCATTAACAAACATGTGAAGTTAACCCCAATATTTGCATTTAGCTACTGAAACATTCAACAAGACAGATGTTTACAGCAAGAGCAGATTTTGGAAGTTAAAGAGTAAGGCAACACAAATTTAGAATGTAAATAAATAGGAGAAGGTGATCACCAATAAGATTCCTTCCACACTGGTCCTCATGCCTTCTTTCGCATAACTGAAAACATGGGGACCCAAACAAGTGAGACTGAGATTAAAACATCATTAATGGGACGAAGAAAATGCTATTTCCAGATTTTGTGGAGTCAGTAGACAATCCCATCAAGCGAACATCTATGGGAAAGCAACTGCAGAAGTAAAAACAAAGAGCTCTTTATCTCTACAAAAGGTTTAAAACCTACACTAGAGAAGAAAGGACACCTCCATGAAGGTACGCATAAGGTAAATGTGTAAACCTTAACACTTGTATACAAGAACAAACTTGATTGCTAACACTAGTTTGCAACTTAATCACATAGAACAATGCTTACTGCTTTCCACCAAAACAATGAACTGAAAGTGTTCTTACTCCAACCCTCATTTGTCCAGAAGCAGACAGATATAGTTACCAACAAATATGCATCTATTCAGCACTTTCTGCTGTCTTCATTCCATCCAGGTTGATGCAAACTAAGAAAACCACTCATGGCTGATGATTCAAGTGGATACACACCGGTTAACTAATTGCCTAATCACATCAGGCCTTAAGCCTGTAAATCCTTGAAATTCAAAATTCAACAACGGTGACCGAAAGAGAATCTTCACTTCTCAAATCAAACGATAGCTTAACATTGCATTGAACAGCGAAATACGCAAAGCAATTGAAGAACAGAAAAGAACCAGAACAACGAGATCCAAAACCCTAGCAAAGAGATCGCCGGACTTTTTCAGGTCTGCCTAATCCAGCTTTTAAATTCAAACGAAGTAAAACAAGTTTTCTAGGAAGAAATCACATACAATCAATCAATCGCCAAAATTAACACGGAATCGATTCCAATCAAACAAGAAGTTCCTTAATAAGAGACAGCGAGAGAGGGGGAGAAATTAATTTACTTGACTTTCATACGAGCAAGCCGATCTGCAACGGAGGTATCTTTCTCCATTTTCGGCTCCTTCGTCCCGAAGGAGTAGCTAGCGAGAGGGTAGACATTCACCATTTTTCCGGCTTCTCTCTAGCTCGGTCTCTGCAAATTTTGCCAGTGGCCAGGCGGGAATGAAGACGGTGTGCGTATACTCAGAATCGACTATTTATTAGAGTGTGATATTTTATTATTAGTTTTTTTTCCTCTTTCAATTTTAAGTGATACTACTAGACCTGGCAATCGGGTCATTCGAGTCGGAGTCGGGTACGGGTTCGAGTCATTCGAATCCCGGGTCAATTGAGTTACAGGTTGTTTCGGGTCGAGTTAAACTGAGTTTGTCCCAGGTTCGAGTCGACCCACCGGGTTAAAAAACTCGAACTTTTTGAAGACTTTTAAAATATTAAAATAATATCAAAATTAAATTGTAATATAAATATGTCAAATTAAACTAAATAATAATATTATAATTAAATTTATGAATATTACTTCATCCGTTCGGAAATACAAGTCTATTGACTTTTGGCACGCTTATTAAAGAGTTAAAAACAATATAAAACAATATTTTTTTATTAAATTTTTACATAACTATATAATTATTAGTAATATATATAAGACTATGTAAAAAAATTAGTAAAAAAATATTATTTTATATAGTTTTTAACTCTTTAAAAAGCGTGTCAAAAAGTCAATGGACTTATATTTCCGAACGGATGGAGTATAATAATATTATTATTATATTAATATTTTAAGCATAAAAATCATATATACAAATAAATGTTCTAAACATACTATAGTTGTAAAATATATTATAAGTTATTTAACTTATTAGTGACCTTAACAAATACAATTGTATGACGAATCTGTGTGGGGTCAATCTGGTGCATGTGTGGCGTCTACATGGTGTTGACTCACCAGGTCGTTTTTAAGCCAACGGGTCATTAGGTCTTGACCCTAAAAGTCTCGGGTAATTTGGGTTCGGGTCAAATCAATATGACATCACGACTCTCCCAAGGCCCTCCGTATTTATCGCAAAGTAAATGAAAGGTACCCAATCCAGTCATTTTATTCTTCCATGACCGATTGATCACAAATATCATGTTCTTTACCTTTCCTATATATCGATCCCATACCTTCATGTTCACTTGATCGACCCAAAACTCATCTAGTTGAAACATCGAAGTATAATCTATACCCATATCCAAAGGTTGGTTTTGTTCCTGTATAATATAACTTTTGTCCTAAGCAGATGGTACCGAAAATACACTATATCAAAATTGATAGTATGGTCAAATAACGCTATATTTGTATAATTATAATTCAGATAACGTAAACATTCTATTATGATTCTTCAATCTAGCTTCTATCACCATTCAAATTATACCACAGCCATTCAAACAAGAAAGCTACATTGCTATAAAAATTGTAATGCTAATGAACAACTTACCTCGAGATTCATCACCATAAACAGTTGGATCAAATCAATATGAGCTTAACAAGGACGTTCAACACCGCTCACTCATTAGATGGGATAAAATTTGCATACCAAAGGAAAACGGAGGACTTGGTATCAATAAAACCAAGGAAAGGAATGAAGCCTTCCAAATGAAACTTATTTGGAAAATCTTAGCCGCTTGAAAAAGAATATTCCCGACTTCGAGGAACTGAGCCTGATAATTGCTAGGTGAAATTAATTCAACCCAAATATCTTAAAAACTCTCACATCCTGAGCTACAACTGGGAAGGAGCAGCATCATGACAATGGTCAAAACTTTGTACTCTAATAGATACAGTAAATTCGTAACATAATTAATTTGGTTAGTGGATAATGAGCAGTCAGTAAAATTTTGGAATGATAAATGGATAACACCCTCATCAATTATTATAAGAGATGATTGCCCTCCCATTAGCAATCTAGAGGCAACTATTACTGAGTATATCTCTGGTGAGAAGCGGTGGTTGGAAAAACTTGAAGCAAAACTACCCCATAGTTTGGTTAAAGAGATAATAGATATCCATTTGTCAATCAACCAGTTTGAAGAGAGACTATATTGGTGGTTAGATAGAAAAGGTTGATTTACTACAACTAGTGCGTATAAATTAATCACATCTCAAGAAAGAATGATTTGTGACCAAAATTTATGAATTTGGAAAATGAGCATCCCACCAAAGATTAAAAACTTTATGTCAAAGCTCTACCAAGGAGGGCTCACAACAACTGCCCGTCTATCTCAAAAAGAAGTCTTTGTCCTATATATATGCGTCCTTTACAATTCTGCCGCGGAGGACAATTCTCACCTTTTCTTGGAATGTCAATACAATAATATTTAATCGATGCTACCACAGACATCCATCAAGCCATCCACAATTTGATTGTAAACTCTAGGGATATTAAACATATTCTTGTTCGATTGGGCAGACCACTTCATACTACAATCAAAGAGAGACTTGCTTATCCTGGTGGACAATTTGGTATATAAGAAACAACGTTATATTTATAAATGAACCCCATCGCCAACAACTTCAGTCAAACAAATCATTCAAAGCACATTAATAAATGGCAAAAGGCTTGCAAGTTTGATTGGGACCCCACTGAAACAAATAATCAACATAGCGTGGATACATGTATTAATAGCGTGGCTAATAAGGTTGCACATCTTTGTCTCCATGTCATGAGTACCGATAGGAGTGTGCATAACCGAGAACTCGATACGACATGGTTAATTAGATACCCGTGTAAAACGACAAGGTTAATTTGAAACACTTAAACGTCGAAAACCCTGATTTGAACAAGACACGATTAATATTGAATACACGACATGGAAACTCGACACGGTTTCGCATCAGATACCCGTGTAAAACGATACGAACCATTTGTTGAAACAAATTGAGTTTTTTTTCTTTCATTTTAATATATTTTTAAAAAACACACACAACATCAACATATTTTTAAAAAATAAAACATAATGTGTCGTGTCGGATATCCGACAATAAAAATATCCCGATCCAAACAAACGCATTTATTATCACGTTTTAGCGTTTCGTGTCATATTTATTTCGTTTTGCGTTTTTTCGTGCCATTTTGTCATGCTTTCATGTTGTGTCATTCGGGTTGTATTTTGCTGCACAAACCCCTAGGTATCAACATCTACAATGATCATGTCAGTCGTATCGTACTTTTCTGCACACCCCTAAGTATCGACCTCTACAATCTACAATGATCTAGGTCTTCACGACCTCATCCATAACAATGCTTTTGGGTAGGGCTACCCCTCTTGAATTCTTTCCTAATCATTAAAAAAATTAATATTTTTCAAATGGAATTGATGCGGTTAAGATCATCTTAAGATCTCATATTCAATTCTCACGGAAACTAAATACACCACAAATCACCACGTCCAAAGCGACGTGCAAACACGTTAAAATGAACGTGGTTACACGTCAGAAAGGACGTGCAGGCTGGAAGCTTTTGGGGAGACGCCACGGCGTACCTACGTGCACGCACGTTCATTCCAACGTGCAAACTTGCACGTTAAAATGAACGTGCAACCACGTTTATTTCCAACGTTCAAACTTGCACGTTATTTCCAACGTGCAAACACGTTTAAAAAAGACGAAAAAAATGTGGCTCTTCATTTCCCCAGTGTGTTTTAGAGAGCGAGAGATTTCAGGAGAACGAGAGATCGAGAGAGAGACCGGCGATTGAGAGCGACAGAGAGAGCGAGACGGAGATGGAGACGGAGATGACGATTCCGACGACGAAGATGGAAGCGGTGGGAGGGTCGGCAGTGGAAGGGATGGTGGCTCGGTGCCACCGAGTCGGTGGAGGCTGTGGAATCTCTCGGTGGAGGTGGGTGAGTGGCAGTGGAGGCACTGGAGGAGGCTAGGGGTGAAGATGGTGCAGTGGAGGCGCCTACGGCGGAGGGTGGTGGTGGTGAGTCGGCGGCAAAGGTGGTGGTGCCGGAGGTGTTGTCGCAGTCGCTTCTACCGCCACGGAAACGGCGGTGTATGGAGGTGTCGTCTGTCCCTACCCCACCGGTATGTAAATTGAAATATTTGATTATTTTATTTTATGTTTATAGTTTTTATATTATAGTTTTTATATATTATAGTTTATGTTTTATATATATTGCAGTTTTTATATTATACTTTTATATTGTAATGTTTATATGTTACTCCCTCCGTTCGGAAATAAATGATGTTTGACTTTTGTGCACGCAGTTTTAGAAGCTAAAAACTATATAAAATCTTATTTATTTTAATTAATTTTTTCACAATTTAATACTTATTACTAATAGATATTAAACTATGAAAAAAAATTAATTAAAATAAATAAGATTTTATATAGTTTTAGCTCCTAAAACTACGTGCACAAAAGTCAAACATCATTTATTTCCGAACGGAGGGAGTATAATTTAATTTATGTTATTTTATTTTATTTTATATTTTTGTTTTTATGTGTTATAGTTTTATATAATATAGTTTTTATATGTTATAGTTTATATTTTTATATATATGGAAGATTTTATATTTATTATAGTTTTATATTGTAACGTTTATATATTAATGTTATAGTATTATATTGTAATATTTTATTTTATTTTAGAGTGTTGTTTGTAATTTATTTTCTACTAGTTTTACTTTACCCGCCCGTTGTGCGGTTTCTTAATAAACAAAATTATGTTTAATTTATATTTTCTTTTTAAAATTTAAAGCTTATATTAGTTTGATTGAAATCTTTGGATTCTTTAATACACCGTAGTATAAAAAACTATACAAAATAACTTAAGATATTATATTCTATCGATAATAGCTTTTGTAAAAATATTCACTTGTAGTTTATATATTATGATTTTGTTTGTATTTTGCAACTCATTTGAATAAAAATAATTATTTTTGAATAAAAACTATTTATTATGGTTGGTGGTGGATTCATCAAGTTGAAAGATTTTGGTTTATTGTTAATTATTTTAGCTTGATCAATTAATTATTTGATCGAATTAAGATAAAAGGTTATATATATTGGATATATTAATTGATCTTAAAAAGATAAGTTTTTTACATAACTATATTGACTTATTAATTGAAGTGACCCAAAAATATAATACCACTTTAATCCAGAAAATGACACGTAAGCAAAAAAAATCTCATTTTAATCTAGAAAATTCTGTGGACGCGAGATCGCACTAGAGCCCGTTTCAGGCCTCTTCTTTAGTATTTTATATAGATTGTACTGTTTATATGTAATTTAGTGTGAACGAATGCGAAAGTTACAAAAAAATGAACGAAGTCTAATATGATCACAGTAAAACACATTAACAAATTCACTTCCATTCCTCGAGTTAGGCCATCTGTAGAAGTTATGTATTAGATAATATGTAATGTAGTTTAAACGAATGAAGAAGTTACGAACAAATGAACCAACTATAATATGATCACTCTAAAATGCATCAACAAACTGTAATATGATAACATTTGAACGACGGGTAAGGTAACAAATGAATTAGCATAATTAATACAAAAAGTAACATACTCTTAAATATTTTCCGATAACAGGCGACGAGACTTTTGAAGAGCAACGGTACCCTACGGGTTGTTATGGTCGGAGATTGGGCAGCGACCACTCATTTTAGGGTAGAGGGGGGGGAGAGGATAGGGTTGAGCGAGGCGGTGAGGGTGAGGCGGTACCTGCTATTAGGGAGGACATACCTGCCAGTTGGGTTGAAGATTTGGTACATTAGCACCGAGCTTGCTTGATAGTTTCCTCTTTAACCCTTCGACTTCTACACATACAAAATCAAAAGAAAAATACAAACTCTCAGAAGAAACCATAAGTCCACAATACAGTAGTTTAAAACTTCAGCAGGATCATCCTGTTATTACCATTTTCCCCGGCTTCAGACGGCCACCTGGCAGTTTGCAGAAAGTGTTTCCAATTTGCAGAAGAAGAATATGAGGATGGTTATGCTCTTGTACCTGCTCAATTAATAAATACTCAAGACTGATGAACAATTTCAAATATCTTGCTTTTTTAGCTTAATGACCAATGGATATGAGAATATTTGCTGTTAGCAAAAAATTGAGATTATGGATTAGGTACAATCCTTGGGTTTAATCCATCTATAAGAACCTAAATCCCACAATAGAGTTCTATCAGCCAACATAACAGAAAATTTTGCCTGTATACTGTTCAACGAACTGCTTGAATATGATAATCTAAGAAGTACAATCTATTCGTCAACCCCTTCTCAGTGTTGGACAGGGCTTTCCTCGCCAAGATCTACATTTGGAATCTACGACATTAATTCCAATTTGTAAACCTAAAATAATTCCATCTACATAAAGCGAAGAGATGAGTAACATAGGGTCCAATAAACTATTACATAGCGCTTAGAATTGCCCAACTGATTGAGTAATTGAACTACTGATCTGTTTACAAAATAGGAAAACCTTCTTGGTGGGACAAGCTCTAGTTATCAGTGCTTCCACCACATGATATAATTTTTTTCCTTTGTAAGCAGACCAAAATTGTCTAACTGCCAATATCACACACACACCCAAAAAAAACATTGTTTTAGCCCTTGCATTATTGCATACTTGAATGATGTAACAATGTCATTAACAAACATGTGAAGTTAACCCCAATATTTGCATTTAGCTACTGAAACATTCAACAAGACAGATGTTTACAGCAAGAGCAGATTTCGGAAGTTAAAGAGTAAGGCAACACAAATTTAGAATGTAAATAAATAGGAGAAGGTGATCACCAATAAGATTCCTTCCACACTGGTCCTCATGCCTTCTTTCGCATAACTGAAAACATGGGGGCCCAAACAAGTGAGACTGAGATTAAAACATCATTAATGGGACGAAGAAAATGCTATTTCCAGATTTTGTGGAGTCAGTAGACAATCCCATCAAGCGAACATCTATGGGAAAGCAACTGCAGAAGTAAAAAAAAAGAGCTCTTTATCTCTACAAAAGGTTTAAAACCTACACTAGAGAAGAAAGGACACCTCCATGAAGGTACGCATAAGGTAAATGTGTAAACCTTAACACTTGTATACAAGAACAAACTTGATTGCTAACACTAGTTTGCAACTTAATCACATAGAACAATGCTTACTGCTTTCCACCAAAACAATGAACTGAAGGTGTTCTTACTCCAACCCTCATTTGTCCAGAAACAGACAGATATAGCTACCAACAAATATGCATCTATTCAGCACTTTCTGCTGTCTTCATTCCATCCAAGTTGATGCAAACTAAGAAAACCACTCATGGCTGATGATTCAAGTGGATACACACCGGTCAGCTAATTGCCTAATCACATCAGGCCTTAAGCCTGTAAATCCTTGAAATTCAAAATTCAACAACGGTGACCGAAAGAGAATCTTCACTTCTCAAATCAAACGATAGCTTAACATTGCACTGAACAGAGAAATACGCAAAGCAATTGAAGAACAGAAAAGAACCAGAACAACGAGATCCAAAACCCTAGCAAAGAGATCGCCGGACTTTTTCAGGTCTGCCTAATCCAGCTTTTAAATTCAAACGAAGTAAAACAAGTTTTCTAGGAAGAAATCACATACAATCAATCAATCGCCAAAATTAACACGGAATCGATTCCAATCAAACAAGAAGTTCCTTAATAAGAGACAGCGAGAGAGGGGGAGAAATTAATTTACTTGACTTTCATACGAGCAAGCCGATCTGCAACGGAGGTATCTTTCTCCATTTTCGGCTCCTTCGTCCCGAAGGAGTAGCTAGCGAGAGGGTAGACATTCACCATTTTTCCGGCTTCTCTCTAGCTCGGTCTCTGCAAATTTTGCCAGTGGCCAGGCGGGAATGAAGACGGTGTGCGTATACTCAGAATCGACTATTTATTAGAGTGTGATATTTTATTATTAGTTTTTTTTCCTCTTTCAATTTTAAGTGATACTACTAGACCTGGCAATCGGGTCATTCGAGTCGGGTTCGGGTTCGAGTCATTCGAATCCCGAGTAAATTGGATTTTGGATCAATCGAGTTACAGGTTGTTTCGGGTCGAGTCAAACCGAGTTTGTCCCGGGTTCGAGTCGACCCACTGGGTCAAAAAACTCTAACTTTTTCAAGACTTTTAAAATATTAAAATAATATCAAAATTAAATTGTAATATAAATATGTCAAATTAAAATAAATAATAATATTATAAATAAATTTATGAATATTACTCCATCCGTTCGGAAATATAAGTCCATTGACTTTTGGCACGCTTATTAAAGAGTTAAAAACAATATAAAACAATATTTTTTATTAAATTTTTTACATAACTATATAATTATTAGTAATATATATAAGACTATGTAAAAAAATTAGTAAAAAAATATTATTTTATATAGTTTTTAACTCCTTAAAAAGCGTGCCAAAAAGTCAATTGACTTATATTTCCGAACGGATGGAGTATAATAATAATATTATTATATTAATATTTTAAGCATAAAAAATCATATTTATACAAATAAATGTTCTAAACATACTATAGTTGTAAAATATGTAAGTTATTTAACTTATTAGCGACCTTAACAAATACAATTGCATGACGAATCCGTGTGGGGTCAATCTGGTGCATGTGTGGCGTCTACATGGTGCTGACTCACCGGGTCATTTTTTACCAAACGGGGCACCGGGTCTTGACCCTAAAAGTCTCGGGTAATTTGGGTTCGGGTCGATTTTGGGTCCCGGGTCTAAAACACCGGGTTCTAAAACAACATCAGAAGATGGCAGGGAGTCCTGATGCGCCAAAATTACGTCAGTAACCTCGTTTCCTCCAGCCTCAGAGGACTTCCGTGTGACGATATAGTATCCCTTCCGGTGGAGTTGATGTAGTGCTTGTTGTAGGTCCCTCCGTCCCTTTACAACACTTCTCTTCATCTTCGCTCGAGCGTTTTAAAATTGACGAATGTCGGTCACGTAATTAGAATCATCGTACATCATACCGTGTAGGACATCTCGAGGCCGGTCTAATCCTAATCACGGTATCATGACAAACCTTCTAATGTTGAGCCGATGTTAATCGACCAGAATAGGGATGTCCTAACATCTTATCCAAGAGTTTGTGGTTATGCACACCGCATACGATGTTGATGGTCTAGGTATCAACATCATTTTCATGACCCTCCAACTCAAACTCACATCCAAGCTTAATCGATCTTCATCGCATACTCGATGCAGGTGAAAAATCTAAGTTGACATCACGACTCTCCCAATGCCCTCCGTATTTATCGCAAAGTAAACGAAAGGTACCCAATCCAGTCATTTTGTTCTTCCATGACCGATTGATCACAAATATCATCAGCGGCGGATCTAGTGTATCAAACCTAGGTGAGCGAAAAAGTTTTAATCATGACAAAGAGAAAAAAAATTAACAAGCCAAAATACGATTATTATATAGTACTTCATAAAAAATACAAAAGAAATTCAAGATTTATCAATTATAAGAGTTATTTGACATTTATAATAATAAATAGTTTCATGACAAATAAAATATGATCAATGAAATTGCACTCTACAATCTCCCGTCGACTCGAAATGGTCAATGACTTCCTCTGTGTCAATAATGTCGACGTATTGTTTTTCAATATGGAGCATCATACAACCTGAAAGATATCCTTCTTCCATCTTGTTTCTGAGCCTGATCTTTATAATCTTCATTGCTGAAAATGCACGCTCGGTAGTTGCAGTGGAAACAGGAAGTGTCAAGACCAAACGAATCAATCTATCAGCCAGGGGAAAAATTTGTGCCAAATATGTTTCAACTAGCCTTCTACACAATTGTGCAAGACTTGACAATTTCTGAAAATCATTTCCCAAAACTACTTGATACTTGTAATGCTCTAATTGTAATCTCAAAGCTACTACCTCAGATGTCTCAAAGTCTTTCGGATAAAACTTCTCAGCAAGCTTGCAAATCTTGTCAACGTCAAACTTCTTGAATAGATTTTTTGGATCCAATGAAGAGCTCAAAATCAGCAGGTCCATAGTTTCCTCGGTGAACCTGTCATTCAATTCCATCATCTGAACATCTATTATCACATTAAAAACATCAAAATGATAATAATGTTCATTTGTAACAACATTAAGTTGCTGACAACCACGACTTGTGCCCATTGAATAAGTTGCATCCATACTAGGCATTTCAAGACCATGATCTTCTCCAAATTGTAAGACACTTTTTAGAAAACTATCACAACCATCATCTCTCAAAGCTTGAAGAAGTGCTTTTGTACTTGAAACCAAATTCATGGCATTAACAATGTCTTGTGACTGTTTTTGCAAGGCTTGAGAAAGTAAATCAGTAATTCTCATTACTTTGTTAGTGAGCAACAAACAAAACACAAAGTCAAATGCCCTTAATGCTTTAAGGTATCCCTTTGTGTCACCTTTTACACTTCCCATGAGATCTTTATCAGTCATCATGCTTTGAAGAAGTTGAGTAGTTTTCTTATATACATGGACTAATGTACTAACAGAAGAAAAGTGAGACCCCCATCTAGTCATACCTGCTCGCTTCAAGCTACGGATTTGGTTAAGCCCTCTTCCTGTTTCAAGATCTCCAGCAACTAAGTTTTCTTCAATTTCCGCCTCTTGAATATCTCTTAACTGATTTGTACGCTTTGATGAAGAGTCAATGAATCCCACAATGGAACTTATCATCTGAAAGAATAATTGCATATCATGTACATCTCTAGCATATGCATTCAAAGCTAATTGCAATCGATGAGCAAAACAGTGAACATAATAAGCATATGAGCAATCTTGAAGGAATAATGTTTTCAATCCATGAAATTGACCACGCATATTGCTAGCCCCATCGTAACCTTGACTACGCAGATTTTGTATTTGGAGATTGTTTCTTGAAAGCACACTACATATGTGCTTCTTAAGATTAGCTGAAGTAGTGTCTTCAACCGTTAAGATATCAAGAAACTGTTCTTCAAGAAACCCATCTTCATCAACAAACCTTATAATAATGGCCATTTGCTCCCTGTGAGATACATCAAGTGATTCATCAATTAAGATACAAAACTTGGCATCTCCAATTTCTGCACGAATTCTACCTCGGATTTTGGTTGCAATTATATCTAGGATCTCCTTCTGAATCGATGGTGCGATGTACATGGCATGCTTGGGAGCTTTATCAAGAACAACTTTAGCAATGTCTTCATTCAAATCTGCAAAAGACTTTATCAACTCAATAAATTGTCCTCTACGAGCAGAGTCAGCAGATTCATCATGGCCTCTAAAAGGCAAGCCTTCCTTTACAAGATACTTGACAACTGCTATTGTTGTCTTCAAACACAACCTATTCTGCTTGATCATTTCTGGCAGTAGTTTTTCAATCACTATATCAATGTGCTGAGAAGTTTCCTGTAAGCTGCTCCACTTTTGAACATTATATTGATGAGTTGAATTCACCTTCCCCACATGTTGTACACAAATTCCTTTATTCCCTGCCAACATTCTACTCCAATTGCAACACCCTTCGATAGTGAATAAAAGATGTTTTAGTTGATTTTTCTCAAAAAAGAAGCAAGGAAAACAGAACACTTTGTCTTTGGCTTCTGAATACTCCATCCAAGGGAAGATTGTGAACCACCTATATTGAAAATGACTATTATTACGTCCATCAGAGGTTTGTGGATAATTTTCTAGCTTGGGTTGACAAGGTCCCATAAGGATGTACTGTCTCCGGATATGATCCTGTTGATTCACTGGAAATGTATAAATCATTTCATGCAATCCAGGATCAGTTTGGATACGGATTCAGGTGTATCAGTAGCTACAAACGGGAGGCACACTTTTATCATGTTCCGATGGAGTTTCAACTTCATTAATTAACAAGGAAGAACTAGAGATGGGAGTCTCTGATGCAGGTAGTGTTGAAGTTTGAGTCTCTAATGCAACCGGTGTTGAAGTTTGATTATCATCATCTTTCTTATAGAAGGACAAAATATTCTTCAATCGTTTGGGTTTCGGAAGATCAGACATCCTATTGAATCAAAAGTTACAATATATATATATAAACAATAAAGTATATAAATTCATTTGGGTGATGTTGTATTACAATTGACCACTCAGTAAAATAATATATAAGCATAAAAAATAGATGATACAAAATACTAATCTCATCTTAATGTCTACAATCAAATTACCAAACAATTCAAAACCCTAATTTAGTAAATTATAAATTAAATAAGGAATAATTAGAAGAGAGTAAAAAAAACATACCTCACGAATTAGATTAAAGAAGTGGTAAAGAAGTTCGGAAATCGAAATTCAATGACCAAAGTTCAATTTTGACAAACGCCGAAATACAAATACTGAGCGAATTCAACGACCGATGACCGAAGAATCATTAATCAAATATCAAAATAGTGGTAAATGAGGGTGAGGCAGTACGTGACTCATCAATCAAATATTAAAATTGAAGCGTTTAAAGCTTTTGGGCCTAAAGCAAATTAAGGCATTAAGCCCACCTAAAAAAAGAATAAGAATGGCCTAGCAAAAAAAAAATTTTACCCAACTCCAAAAATTTCCACCCATCAATGGCTGGGCTGGCTTCTAAAGCCATCCGTCTCTGAATATCATGTTCTTTACCTTTCCTATATATCGATCCCATACCTTCATGTTCACTTGATCGACCCAAAACTCATCTAGTTGAAACATCGAAGTATAATCCATACCCATATATAAAGGTTGGTTTTGTTCATGAATAATATAACGTTTGTCCTAAACAGATGGTACCGAAAATACACTATATCGAAATTGATAGTATGGTCAAATAACACTATATTTGTATTATTATAATTCAAATAACGTAAACATTCTATTATGATTCTTCAATCTAGCTTCTATCATCATTCAAATTATACCACAACCATTCAAACAAGAAAGCTATATAGCTATAAAAACTGTAATGCTAATGAACAACTTACCTCTAGATTCATCACCATAAATAGCTGAATTAGATCAATATGAGCTTAACAAGGACGTTCAACACCGCCCACTCATTAGTTGGGATAAAATTTGCATACCAAAGGAAAACGGAGGACTTGGTATCAATAAAACCAAGGAAAGGAATGAAGCTTTCCAAATGAACCTTATTTGGAAAATCTTAGTTGAGCCTGATAATTGTTGGGTGAAATTAATTCAACCCAACTATTTTAAAAATTCTCATATCATGAGCTACAACCGCGAAGGAGCAGCATCATGGCAATGGTCAAAACTTTGTACTCTAATAGATACAGTAAATTCGTAACATAATTAATTTGGTTAGTGGATAATGGGCAGTCAATAAAATTTTGGAAGGATAAATGGATAACATCCTCATCAATTATTATAAGAGATGATTGCCCACCCATTAGCAATCCAGAGGCAACTGTTAGTGAGTATACCTCTGGTGAGAAGTGGTGGTTGGAAAAACTTGAAGCAAATCTACCCCATAGTTTGGTTAAAGAGATAATAGATATCCATTTGGCAATCAACCAGTTTGAAGAGAGACTATATTGGTGGTTAGACAGAAAAAGTTGATTTACTACAACCAGTGCGTGTAAATTAATCACATCTCAAGAAAGAATGGTTTGTGACCAAAATTTAATGGATTTGAAAAATAAACATCCTACCAAAGGTTAAAAACTTTATGTCAAAGCTCTAACAAGGAGGGCTCACAACAACTACCCGTCTATCTCAAAAAGAAGTCTTTATCCCATATACATGCGTCCTTTGCAATTCTGCCGCGGAGGACGATTCTCACCTTTTCTTGGAATGTCAATACAATAATATTCAATCGATACTACACGCAGACATCCATCAAGCCATCCACAATTTGATTGTAAATTCTAGGGATATTAAACATATTCTTGTTCTACTAGGTAGACCACTTCATACTACAAATCAAAGAGAAACTTGCTTATCCTGGTGAACAACTTGGTATATAAGAAACAACGTCATATTTAGTTGAACCCCATCGCCAACAACTTCAGTCAAACAAATCATTCAAAGGCACATTAATAAATGGCAAAAGGCTTGCAAGTTTGATTGGGACCCCACTGAAACAAATAATCATCATAGCGTGGATAAGTGTATTAATAGCGTGGCTAATAAGGTTGAATATCTTTGCCTCCATGTCAGGAGTACCGATATGAGTGTGCATAACCGAGTACTCGATACGACATGATTAATTGGATACTTGTGTAAAACGACAAGGTTAATCTGAAACACTTAAACGTCAAAAACCCTAATTTGAACAAGACACGATTAGTATTGAATACACGACATGGAAACTCGACACGGTTTCGCATTGGATACGCGTGTAAAACGGTACGAACCATTTTGTTGAAACAAATTGAATTTTTTTTAATTTTAATATATTTTAAAAAAACACACACAACATCAACATATTTTTAAAAAATAAAACATAATGTGTCGTGTCGAATATCTAACAATAAAAATAAATAAAACATAAACGTGTCGTGTCGGATATCCGACAATAAAAATATCCCGATTCAAACGCACGCACTTATTATCACGTTTTAGCGTTTCGTGTCATCTCTATTTCGTTTTGCGTTTTTTCGTGCCATTTTTGTCATGCTTTCATGTTGTGTCATTCGGGTCGTATTTTGCTGCACAACCCCCTAGGTATCAACATCTACAATGATCATGTCAGTCGTATCGTACTTTTCTGCACACCCCTGAGTATCTGCACACCCCTGAGTATCGACATCTACCATCTACAATGATCTAGGTCTTCACGATCGCATCCATAACAATGCTTTCGGGTAGGGCTGCCCCTCCTAAATTCTTTCCTAATCATTAAAAAAAAAATCTTAATATTTTTCAAATGGCATTGATGCGGTTAGATCTTAAGATCTCATATTCAATTCTACGATCTGATTATGGACTCTATTTGGTGCTATCCGAAATTCCGATGCTAAGAACATTGGTTACCCCTTCAAAATCATGCTTTTTCCCAAGATAAAGCCCCAAAAATAGCACTAGGCGAACATAAACACCGGAGCAAACTACCCCAGATCAATTCGAACACACAAGCAACAATGTAATAGACGGGAACCTCCTCAAAGAGGTCCAATTTACTGATCCATGAAACCTATGAAGGATATTCTTGCTAAGAAACTATAGTTTCGAAAGGAGAAAAAAAAGAAGCATGAAGGGTATGAAAGGTTGAACCTTGGAAATCTTTTGCAAGCATAGCGTTCCAAGATGAGACTAGCTTGAGCAGCAATTTACTTTCTTCCAAACGGAGCTATCGTCGCTGATGTTTATGGTCTCGCCCCGCGGTGGGACTGCTGCGGCATTCCCGTCACCAGCCTCAACCGCCTTCTTGCTCACGATCTGGTGAATCTGTCCAAGCACTTCAGTGAAGGCTTGTTCGACGTTAGTTGCCTCTAGTGCTGAAGTCTCCATGAAGAAGAGGGACTCCCTCTCGGCAAAGTCTTTCCCTTCATCCGTGGAAACGGCCACAAGGTGTCTGAGATCTGACTTGTTTCCGATCAGCATCACCACGATGTTTGGATCAGTGTGCTCCCTCAACTCCCTCAGCCATCTAGCAGCATTCTCAAAGGTGGAGTGCCTGGTGACGTCGTACACCAGGAGGGCACCAACAGCTCCTCTGTAGTAAGCACTGGTGATGGCTCTGTACCTGCAGACGAGAGAAGTCCGCAAAAAGGGAATTCAATAGCTCGGAAATTGGAAAATCTACAAGACAACATAAAATGAAAACAGCTCATTGATGGGCATGTCTTGCTAGCACGAAAGTGCAACAGCTTCATTGGAGGACGTATAATGATGTAAGAAGAGAATAGCAATTCACTGGTTATGCATAACAAAGTTATATTTGGGCATTGCCGTTTAGGCACGAGTTTGACAATGCAATAGGGCTCGTAATCAAATCCATTGTATCAACGGTAAAGCCAATGAACATACATGGACTCCAGAAAATGTCCACTCTATTGAGATAGGAATCCATCTATCATCCAAACATCACAAAGAGGAAAACCGAAAAAAAAGAACAAAACGCACAGAACATGAGTTAATACTCCCACAACTGCCCCCAAAAGCAACCATAAGAAGAGGTGCATTGCGCACCAAATCACCCCTGAAACCATTCGACTAACCACAGGTTCTTAATCAAGCCTTTATACCGAGTTGGGTAAACCTTATGGTTGCAGGAACTTGATACATATGTAATTCAACTGCATCTAAAAACTATTCCTCTTGCAATTACAGGTGCAGCGTTGCGTAAAACAAACAATCACACCTTCAACTTCAATACTTCACAGCTCATCCACCTAGGATCATGTATTGTTTGTCACTCGTTTTATCTAGATCATAGCTTATGGCTACTCGTTTGTCTAGTAACTTATTCGGTAGCATAAAAAGACAAGTTACTTGTCTTCATAAGCTACATAACTAGCAGCTTGAAGCTTATGATCCCATTTAAGTTCTTATCACCTTGTCATGCCAAATACAAATCGCATCAATAATTCAATCCAACAGGGACCATTTCATCACGACATCGATGGTCTAACTCATCATTATCCTCTACCTCTCTAAACTCATAAACTGGGCTTCCTGTTTTTTCTCAAAAAAAAAAACTAACACAGTTCAAAAACCCTAAAATCTGCAGCAAACTAAGGGGGAAAAGGTTTACAGTCAAAACTTATGAAAAACAGCTAGACAAAAGTAATCATGACACTTTAAAAAAAAAGTTGAATTCAACCATCCGAAATCTCCGCAACTCCATCTTCAGTGAAATTTTCAGTGGGAAAAATCAAAACCCTCAAGCAGCAAAGAAAGAAAGGAAGAATCTTTTTTTAGAAGAAGATACCGTTCTTGGCCAGCAGTGTCCCAAATCTGGGCCTTGATGACCTTGCCATCGATACTCAAGCTCCTGGTAGCAAACTCGACGCCGATGGTGGATTTCGACTCGAGATTGAACTCGTTCCTGGTAAACCTAGAAAGCAGGTTGGATTTCCCGACCCCGGAATCCCCAATCAACACCAGCTTGAACAAGTAATCGTAGTCATCGTCCGGTCTGTACCCAGCCATAGCTCCACTAATAACTCACTAAAGCAACAATCTTTTCTTGTCAATCGAGGTCTGTGAGAGCTGGAGCTTCAATTTGGGGGTTTTGATTGAGGCTTTAATGGGGTCGGGGACACGACACGGTGGTGATGGGGAGAGGGCGTGGTGGCTGAGGCTGGTTGGGTTTTTGGCGTGTCTGGTTGGGTTGCCTTCAGATGCGGCTGTCTCCGAATTTCTTTCTCCCTTGTTTATCTCTTTATCTTTGCTTTTTGCTCCTTTTTTTTTATTATTATTGCCACATTTTTTTCTTTTCCTTTTGATTTTTTTCAAGATTAATTGCGTTGTGAACTATGACTAATTGGGTAGTTTCGGAATAAATGATATTGTTTTATTATAATTGGATATTTTGGACAAAAGTATAATTTGTTTGGGACTAAAATGACGTTATTTCAAACTAAAATGGGATCATCTTTAAATATCCAGACACTCGTAAGAGATAAAGGGCCCAAAATAACGCACCATGTCACACATCATAACTCATGCACAACATATTATAGATGTCATCACACAAGAGTAATATACTTGACAAGAAATCATTGAGTTAGTTTGGCTATATATATAGCCTTGTGACAACTCTATCAAATAATTGGAAAATATCTTGAATTTTAGATCTATATCTTCTCTTTTACTATTCTACTACACTCTTGTGTTCGTCCTTAACTCTAATTGCCAAAAAAAAACAAGTCCTATGTATGTGATTTTATAAATGGCGTGTTAAATGTTTTGAATGTGAGATGTAATGAAAGATTACTCTTAGTACGCTTAGCATCCTCAAAAAATCCTCTAGCAAACCATGTCATCTAATAAATTGTGTGCAAAGGAGTTATCTTTGTGAACATCAAAAGGTGTTTATAGTCCATACTCCATACGTTGAGAAATGACTACATGTTGTGCTTCAACATGTTTGGCATACTTGATAATTTTCTTAAGGTTGATTTGATATAATAATCTATAGTTTATTAAATACTAATAATTGAAGCTTATAGGTATCCGATTTGGCTACTCTTTGTATAAGATACCTTCCCTTCAACGTCCTAACTCCTAACTCCTAAGTGATGATGATTCTCTTGAAAAGGTTTGCTCATCACCACCCAATTTGCACTTTGTACAAGTTATTAGGTGAGAATAAAGCATTTGAAGTTAATAATTTGCCAATATAACTATATATAAGTGGTATCCTAGTAATATATATTTATGAGGTGGTGGTGATACCTTTTTTTAGGCTATGGTGATAATGTGATGCTCTAATGATGGGATTGGGAAGAGAATTAGATTACATTTATGCCCCTTAATCCATGTTAATTATCATTCTTCATCAGAGGTCTTTGATGGGCTCTGTCCATTGCATATCACTTGGGCCGATCTCCTTTAGCTGGTGGGCCCATTGGCCCTATAATGTGACCCATTTGGGCATTTTTTTTATCGAAACATTTGGGCATTGTTATCTAGTAAGATAGTGAATGTTCAAAGGGTTTGATAAAAAAAAATCAGATTCTTCGCGAGATAATCCTGTAATTTAGCTTCATTCGGATGATAAACAATGATTTTAAGATTTTTCATCGGGTAACTTGGGGTTACGAAAAAGTTTTCCTTGCACCCTAAACTTATGGTGTGGTTGAAAAAAGTGAGTTTGGACTTTTGTAAGGATTGTAATATTGATAAATTATGTGGAAGTTTTTAATAAATAAACAAAAAATTTCCAGCTTCCACATATTTACAATCACACCAACGAGGACTATAGAGAGGAGGGCAAGAGAGAAGAAGAAGAATTGGTGTCTCCGGCTCCGGCAGCAGGTGATGGCAGTGGCGGCACCAAAGGTAGAGCCGAATCCCATTGCCTTGTAATTAGACCTGAGCAAACATAGGCCTATCCGTCCTTGGACAAAGCAGTTGGCTCAAGCGAGCCGACGAGTCTAGCCCGATAGACCCGAGGGCTGGGCTTGGGCAAAGGGCGAAGCCCAAGCAGACCGACAGGCCATCCCCTGTTTATATTAATATTATATATATAATTATAATTATACAAGTTATATATAGTATTATATTATTAACATAATAAAAATATATACATAATTTCTATAATGTATAACTACATTACGGGTGTCATACTACTAAGTGCTAATTATTCTCAATTGTAAACGCTCTCATCCTCAAAATTTATACATAATATAATTTTTATAATTATATGTACGGGTGCAACTCTCTCTCTCTGATCTTCAAGTCAAATCCAGTTGAGAAATATGAACTCCAAATACTCTCTCCCGCATAACCCGAATGTCAACTGAAAGTATTGGTAAAATATAACGTTGATTTGCATTGGTTAGTAAGATAATAGTGTCTAGATTTGTATCACATTTGAAAGTATTGGTACAATGTTGTGATTTGCCTCTATTTTTTTTTTTAAAAAAATTTAGTTCGATTTCGGATAGAAAATGAATTTGAGATGCTAGGTCCGCTTGACCCACCCTGCAATGAGGGCGGGCTTGGATAAGACACTAGGCCCAAATACCGGGTTTGGCCCAAGCTCGGCTCGGTGTAATGGGCTTTAAAATTGGTCAAGGTCCGACCTAAGCCTGTCCAGCCCGGCCCATACTCAAATTTACTTGTAATCAAACCCCCTACCTCTTTCTGTCTGGGTCTTCAATGGCTACCCTCTCAAGGTTGGTGAAAATTGGAGAAATTGATAGAGATTGAGCGATTTCAAATGCATTGTCAATTAGGGTTCCTGGTGGATTCTGTTATCGCATTGCATCTGCAACTTCTGATCTTCCTCTGTGATTGGGTTAGGAGAGGGTGGAATTGGGGGATTATGAATGTGTTGGTGCAGACAGAGAGGATGAATGCCATTTTTTTTCGAAGTGTGTACACCATGAATTTGATTAGTAGTGTTTTATTTCATTGCAGATGGAAAAACTCGGACCCAATTATTTACTGTTTTGAATATTTATGTAGAGGGAAGCAATGGGAAAAATTATGGTTTATGGTCAATTGGTCATAGTCGAGTTCATGTATGTTATAGAAATCCAAAAAAAATATTATCGGACTTCTCATGGTGTGTTTCATGACTTTCATCTAAAGGTTTAATTTATTGTTCCTACACTCATTTAAACGATCAACTCTTTGACTTATTTCTAGCCAGCCTACACGAAACTACGGTTGGTGTGAATGTAAATTTGCGGAGGTTGGAAAGATTAGTTTATTTATTAAAAACATCCACATACTTTATTAATATATAATATTCACTTTTTTCAATTAACCAAATCACAAGTTTTTGAAGCGAGGTAAACTTTTTCATAATCCTAGTGTTACCCGGAGAAAATTTTAAAATTCTTATTTACCACCCGAATTAATGTTATAATATTTATCCCTATAAAAGTTCAAATTCACTTTTTTCAATTAACCAAATCACAAGTTTTGGATGCGAGGTAAACTTTTTCATAATCCTAGGGTTACCCGGAGAAAATTTTAAAATTCTTATTTACCACCCGAATTAATATTATAGTATTTACCCCTATAAAAGTTCAAATTCACTTTTTTTCAATTAACCAAATCACAAGTTTTGGATGCGAGGTAAATTTTTTCATAATCCTAGGGTTACCCGAAGAAAATTTTAAAATTCTTATTTACCACCCGAATTAAGTTAAACTAGTACAATCCTTGCGCCATGACACGATTGTTAATAAATCAAATTTTAATAACATGATAAATTAATATTATAAAATATTAATAAAAGTTAGGATAACATAAGAAAGTAGACTTGAAATCTTTAAGAAAATGATAAAAAAAAAGAAAAAAGAAAAATAAATAATAAATAATAAAAGAAAATTGTGATTAGTTGAAAAATTTTAAATTAAGGAGATTTAAGAAGGTATTGATACATTATTAAAAATCTTTTTTTTGTGCGATCAAAAGATGTTTTTTAAATTAAGATATTATATAAATGACATGATTATCTCATGAAAAATCCATTTTTTTCAAATTTATTTTAATTGGGTTGAACCGATATATATTACGCCACATATTCAAAAAGATTCAAATTCAAACATTTGTTGGCATACAATATAGCACCACAACCTCTTTAAGAAATTTGTGATCGGTAAAGACTTAATCAATCCGGAGGGGTCAACGTAGAGGGTTTATTAAGTAACCATTGAACACGTGTTGGCTGATGTATAAAATCATTTACTGTACAAATTCAACATATCTCTAAACATGATACCTTCCTTGCAATGCACATTTGGATACATCCAGATTTTAAAAAATAATACTTTTTTTTTTGGTGAAAAAGGTGTTTTAAAAAATAATACTTTTTTTTTTTGGTGAAAAAGGTGTTTTAAAAAATACTCTTTCCGTTAATTAAAACTTGACGTTTTACTATTAATGCACGCTTTTTGAGGTGTTACAAACTATATAAAATATAAAATTTTTTAATATATATTTTTAATAATTTCTTTATAAAAATAAATTTTAAAAAAAAGTTAATATTTCATATAGTTTTTATCATTATAAAAAAACGTGCATAAATAAATAGAGAGAGTAATACTTAATCCCAAGTTGGTGTACGTCTTATTTAAATAACTATTTAAATGAGTTATGTAATACTCAATTCAAATATAAAACAGAAAATAATCAGACTAAATTGGACTAAGATAAAAAAAAACTGATTTTTTTTTAAAAAAAAAACCTTATGATACAAATTGGTTTAATTTTGTTGATCACTGGGTATACGTTAATGTTAGGATATAGTATTACTTAAATTGTGGTCTAATTCAACCTATTTGCCTTTTAAAAGACAGCGATATTTCAACAATCTTGATTGGATTCATATATATTTTGAGTCATAGTGTCCAAACCAATTTGTCTTGTGTCACATTGTTGACTTCATTATTATGTTCTAATTTGCACGACATTGACTCTACTGACTAGTTCGTTCTTTTCGCCTTCCCCGAAACTATTTCGAACTTTCATGCCATTTGTGGCGCTTTTTTCCATTTCATTTCATTTCATTTTTAAAGTAAAGTAGGACGACTATGGAATATATATATATATATACACACACACATTTCATGGGTTGTACTATTTTTTTTAAAAATATATACATATATAATCGATAGAAAAAGTAATGTGACGTATTGATTTCCGATAAGTAATTGGAAAGGAGTTATTAATTAAGAAATTATTAGGTCTGCTGAACGGTTTTGAAAAATAGGGAAAACTGGTGACCAAGTCTAAACCCATAGTTTCGGTTAGTTTTGGACCGAGCAACATTTATTTTGAGAGGGGAAAAAAATCAATGAATTAAGAAACTATATAATATATTATATCTACTAGTTCATTACTACGGAGTACTTTGTATGGATGGTTTATTGTAATAAAATTATTATATCAATTTTTAGAAAAATATTAAAATATAAAAATAATGAAAATAATGAAAATTATTATATCATTACTACGGAGTACTTTGTATGGATGGTTTATTTTTTTTTAAATATGAAATATTGGTTTTTTAAGCAGAATTAGTTCTCCGTATTAACATAAACTCAGTTTATTCAAAATCCTATTTAATGATTAAGGGCGGATCTTGGAGGTTGATCTATTTAATTAGTTCTCTGTTATAATTTCCTCTTTCTCCTATTTTTCTTTTGTATTTTTAACCTACATTGGGGATGCTTGAATAAAAAAAAAAATTAACATTGCAAATTTTTTTAAATTTTTTTTATTGGGGATGCTCAACATCCGCCCCTGTGGATCGATGACTTTGTATTAAAAAGTTCATTCATTTTGTTATGCATCTAATTTAACTTAATTTACAAATAATAATTGTATACCACAACAATCAAAATTAAATTTATCCAATTGAAAACCAACCCAAACTCAATATTGATTATCATCTTGACAACCATCAACAACCATATTACATAAACAGTTGTCACAATCTCATGTCTCATTACCGAAAGTATACACTCTAAATAAAAAATTACAGAAATCTTCAAGTGGTTCTTAATAAGATATATTAATATTATTTACATAATATTATATTTTATCAAGTAATAATGGAAAACTTATAAGTATTACAACTATAAATTTTGGAAGTTACAACTCTTATGAAGCTTTCTAATATAAATGAGATAGTTAAGAAAGAAAGTAACTAATTGAATAATAAATTATGCTAATATTAATAATAGATAATTTTAGAAAAGAAAAAAAAATGTTGATATAATTAATACTTTACAATAAAATTATACAATTTTGATCCACCATATATATTATGTTAGAACAAAATCAAAGTATTACCTTATTATATTCTAGTTACCTAATTTAAAATAGGGTGTTGTTAGATACACCGCAAATCTTTCATCAGAAATACACGTCCTTTTCAACGTGCAACCCTTTTTCACTAATTAGCACTTTTAAAAAATTAATTAACCCACTTTAACCCTGCACGTCAATTCCGACGTGCAGAGTTTGAGGTGTATATAGCGGAACCGTTAAAATAAGCTAAATAACACATGTATATAAAATATTAAAATAATGACAATTAGGTGGATAAATATGTGGCATTATAGATGATGTGGTAGAATTTAATTGGTAGAAGATTTTAAAGGAAAAAAATTCACTATAAATTGATATGTGGCAAAAATATTTTTTATTTTAATATTGTATAAGATTGAAAGTCTAAATCATGTAATACATGCTTGAACCTTATAAACCTAGTCATTGATATAATATAGTATCTACTTAAAGTCTTAAATCTTAAAAGTTTATAATATAAATATATATACAAAAAATAATATAATATAGTATCTACTTGAAGTCTTAAATCTTAAAAGTTTATAATATAAATATATATACAAAAAATAATGCTAATCGTAAACCTTAAAAGTTACTCCCTCCGTCTTAAAATACATGTCTTTTTAGGACGGAGCACGGGAATTAAGAAGTATGTTAAATGTAATAATTAGATGTAAAATGTAGGTTAAATGTAATGATTAGACTTGTATTTGTTTATTTTTTTTTAAAATTTGTGAGGAGGAGAGTAGGGGTGATGTAAAAATTGGAGTAATGATTAGATGTAAAAGTAGGTTAAGTGTAATGATTAAATCTAAAAATACATGTATTTTTGACAAAATTTTATGGGCTAAAAAGACATGTATTTTGAGACGGAGGGAATATCATTCTTGCTTATTTTCATTCGAATTTTTTAGATATCTATTATGATATGTGATTCGTATAGGATAATATATTCAAAAATAAATTTGTCATGATATGTGGTTTGTATAGGATAATAGATTAAAAAATAAATAAATAAAAAATGAAGAAAGAAAATAACTATAAATAATATTACTTTAATAAAATTAATTAAAATGTAGGTTCACACCGAATTTAATCTAAATTGAACCAAAAACCAAAAATTTTAATTTGATATTCCTAACATCGAATGTTAAGAATTGATGTATTTAAAATTCACTTACAAATTTATTACTATTATTTTAATCACCTAATTAACCCGAATATCCTTATTCCCATAATCGGATAATCCCATGCCTCGCATAAATGTTTTCTATCATAGCATTAATAGGGAGGTCAATATCGCTGACATCACAGCGGGCCCCATACGTACTTTCACGACTTATCCGCAAAGGTGTCCCGCCACTCCTTCACGTGTCTCCCACGTATCGACCTACCACTTGTCAATGACCCATTATTTTCCTTCACCCCCACGCGCTCTTACCCCCCATCCACGCGGCATCTCCTCATTGGACCGTGCTCTCCCGTGTTCAAACGCCCGCCCGGTCCCACCCACTGTCCTTATCCCGTCATCTACACGGCTCCAGCGTCACCCGCCTCTCCATTGGTCTGTGACCTGGATTTATGTCACCGATAGGTGGCCCACCATAGAAATACAGCTCTTTCTGATTTGTTTCCACGTTTTATTTGTGGCGGACGGATAATTATGAATTTATAAATTTTAAAAATAATATTTGAACTATTTTTTAAAATTTTAAAATGAGTATTAAATGTATAATATTCATTCATTCTCTCTGAATATTCATGACCGCGACTTTGGCTGTTGCACGTAAAGCACAGCGCGACGACAGAGAGGAAGAAGAAATAGCCGACGAAGAAGACGAAGAAAAACCCTAGCCTTTTTTCAAAGTTGGATTACAGGGAGCAGTTGCTGGAATTCAAACTCGTTTCGATTTTCTCCTTCTTTTTCAGATCGCTAATTTCGCGATTTCGTTTGATTCTTTCCATTCATTCGATCCAACAGGTTAGTAATTCAGTCTTGAATTCTCGCTTCTTTCGTTACTCCCTCGCTTCGATTCAGCTTTCTTGAAGTTCCGATTTCGGATTCGTTGATGTTTTCAGCGAAGAAATCGATCATAGTTTCTCGTTCAGTTGATGATTCTTGAGGTTTTAGCATTTGATCTTGTTCGATTGAATTTCTGTTTCTGTGATTGATCTGAGAATCTTGCTGTTTGTTGAATGCAGGATTGTACAAACATTGCTTAACAGGAACTATAGAATAAGATGACATCCAAGTCGTACACAAATCTCTTAGATTTAGTGACTGGGGGTAATCCCGCCGGGAAATCAGGGGGGAACAGGTTGTCTAGAGTAAAGACTGTTGGAAATGTGTTTGATTTGGAGCATGAGCAGGCTCTGAGTGTTTCGTCAGATAACCTATCTACGAATGGTCAAGATCGGATCATCGTTGTAGTGAATAATCTGCCTATAACCGCTAAGCGGAATTTGGGTGGTAAGGGGTGGAGCTTCGATTGGGATGAGGATTCCTTGCTTTTGCATCTTAGAGATGGGTTTCCTGCTGATATGGAGGTCATTTATGTAGGGTCGCTTAAGGTTGATATCCATCCAGACGATCAGGAAAATGTGTCACAGGTTCTTCTTGATTCGTTTAACTGTGTTGCTACGTTTTTACCACCAGATCTTTTGGATAGGTTTTATGATGGCTTTTGCAAGCAGCAGTTGTGGCCTCTTTTCCATTACATGTTGCCATTTTCAGCAGATGATGGGGGGAGGTTCGATAGGTTACTGTGGGAAGACTATGTGTCGGTTAATCGACGTTTTGCACAGAAAGTGATTGAGGTGCTTAACCCTGATGAAGATTATGTTTGGATTCATGATTACCAGCTGATGGTGATGCCAACCTTCTTGAGGAGGAAGTTTAATCGCTTAAGGATGGGGTTTTTCCTTCACAGTCCGTTTCCTTCTTCCGAGATCTACCGAACCCTTCCTGTCCGGGAGGAAATTATTCAGGCTTTGCTCAACACAGATTTGATTGGTTTTCACACCTTTGATTATGCACGTCATTTTCTTTCCTGCTGTAGCCGGATGTTGGGTTTGGAGTATAAGTCGAAGAGGGGTTATCTGGCGCTAGAATATCATGGAAGAACTGTTGGAATCAAGGTGATGCCTGTTGGCATTCAAATGGGACATATTGAGAGAATAATGAAGCTTTCAGCTGAGGAAGAGCAGATATCCAAGTTGAGGGAGAAATTCAAAGGAAAAACTGTTTTGCTTGGGGTTGATGACATGGATATCTTCAAAGGAATCAATTTGAAGCTTCTGGCTATGGAAGAGATGCTTAAGCAACAACCGCGCTGGAGAGGAAAAGCTGTTCTAATTCAGGTTGCAAACCCTACTGGAAATGAGGGCAGCAACATAACACAAATGCAAGCCGAAATTGAACAGACATGCCAACGGATTAATCAAGAATATGGTCTGCCTGGGTATGAGCCTGTAATATTCATTCACAGGCAAGTTCCATTACCCGAGAGAATTGCATATTATGCAATCGCAGAGTGCGTAGTTGTTACTGCAGTGAGAGATGGGTTGAACCTTACTCCATATGAGTATGTAGTTTCCAGACAGGGCATAGAATCGGGATTGGATTCAGATCAAGCTGCGCCAAAGAAGAGCATGCTGGTCGTGTCTGAGTTTATTGGCTGTTCTCCCTCTCTCAGTGGAGCCATTCGGGTCAATCCATGGAATGTGGAGGAAACTGCTGCGGCAATGAGCAGGGCCATCTCAATGGAAGAAGTAGAGCAGCGGTTAAGGCATGAGAAGCATTACCGGTATGTAAGCACCCATGATGTGGCTTTCTGGTCCAGGAGCTTCTTTCAAGACCTTCAAAGAACTTGCTCAGACCATTCTACCAGGACATGCTGGGGCATTGGCTTTGGTTTTGGGTTCAGAGTTGTTTCACTGGATCCTAACTTCAGAAAGCTGCCTGTAGATGAAATTTTGTCAGCCTACCGAAGGTCAAAGAGCAGGGCTATTTTGTTTGACTATGATGGAACTTTAGTTCCACAAAATTCCATCAGCAATGCCCCTACTGAGGGGATTATCTCAATCTTGAATACTATCACGGCAGATCCAAAGAACACCGTTTTCATTGTCAGTGGAAGGGGGGAGGATAGTTTAGGCAATTGGTTTTCTCCATGCAAGAAGCTCGGAATTGCCGCTGAGCATGGATATTTCTTGAGGTACATATCCTTCAATCTCCTACACCTCTCTTTGCTTTTGAATAAATGATGTGAGATGTAAATGTAACTGATAAGAAGTTTTGATTATTTTTTAAGCCAAATCAATTCTTATGTGAAATTTGTACTTGCCTGTTGAACTTTGTAGCTTATGATGTTGCCTTTTCAGGTGGCCTGAGACGGAAGAGTGGGAACTTCATTGTCAAGGTTCTGATGATTTTGGATGGCTTCAGATTGCAGAGCCCATAATGAACCTATATACAGAGTCGACAGATGGTTCCTACATTGAAACTAAGAAGAGTGCTCTAGTATGGCACTATGAGGATGCAGACGCTGATTTCGGTTCAGCCCAAGCTAAAGAGTTGCTTGATCATTTAGAAAGTGTCATGGCAAATGAGCCCGTCGTTGTCAAGAAGGGCGAGTCAATTGTTGAAGTGAAACCTCAGGTGAGTGTATCATAAACTCTACCCTCTTCAAATAAACTGCACTAAGACTTGTATTTTGGAAAATAACCATGAAATTTTTTCCTGCTTGGTCAGTCTCGAGTTTCTAGATGCGTTCGCATCAAGTTTTTCATAGTCCAATGAGTGATACAAAGTTGTAGGGTTGATGTTTCACCTCTGAATGCCAACAAACGATAACCTTGTCAAATAAACCGCATACTCTTTGTGCTTCTTGATCATCTGTGACTTCCTAGATGCACGGGTGTCATATCTGTCATAGGAAACAAGTGAGTGAGGCTTAACATTTTTTTCGATTGATTTTGTATGTCAGGGTGTCACTAAAGGACTAGTGGCAGAGAAGGTGTTTAAATCACTGACTGACAAGGGGAGGCAGGCAGATTTTGTGCTGTGCATTGGCGATGACCGATCAGACGAAGACATGTTTGAGATTGTAGATGGTGCATCATCAAGGAGCATCCTCTCCTCCGGTGCCTCAGTGTTCCCGTGCACCGTTGGACAAAAGCCAAGCAAGGCCAGGTACTTTCTCACTGACACTAGCGAAGTCCAAACTATCCTCAATAGCCTCGCAGAGTTCTCTGCTATGTCCATACCATCCAATTGATCGAAAATAATGAAAAAGAGTTAAATCTTGGTTACCATAGATCCCTTTTTTGACCTCCCATTGGATCTTCATTTCTCTTTGCCCCTGTCTTGCAGTAATTCTTTCATTGAAATGCACATATGATACTATATTGTCTTGAAGGGGCTCTTCTTTTATACAGAAATGTTGTCTTCACTTGTTTGTTTCTTGTCTTCATCATTTGAATGGTCGAGAATTCGGATAGTGTCCGCAACTGTCTGAAATGGTGCGATTACTTAGCCCCAAACTGGCCGTCTGAACATGAATACCTGCCAATCGCCATCGAAATCTATGTTCTTCATGACACAAAATCATGTGCACAAAGTATATAGTACCATAAAAGCATACATTGTATACAATAAATTTCCGAAAATTATGGCAAGAGTATGAAACGAAGACTATACCGAAGTTATTAGTCAACAAAAGTGGACTCAACACGCCTGCAATGTATAAAAAGAAATTAATCCACTCAACACGTTAAGCTTTTCTATTTTACCGGTAATTGTTGTTTGTTGCCCATAGAACGAGAGGATGTTAGTTTCGGCAATTAATGTAGACTGAAACTATGAAAATAGAACACATTTTAAACTTTTAAGAATCCGGACTCCCTCCTCTGGATTAGTGGAGTGGCGCACATCGCTAAAGCTTTGAGATCATCTATTTCATAAATAGCGAACGTGCTTACTACGCGCAATGCCGCAATCCTCATTATATTTGCATTTATATAAGTTAAATTCCAAAAAAAAAAATACCCTTTTAAATTTTAATTATATCATTTTGTACAAAATACCCCTTCAATTGAAAATTTCATAAAAACTACTCTTTAAAAGTTAGATGCTTACAAAATATCACTAATCTCACCTTTATCGTTAAGACTACTTTTAAATAGGTGAAATCACCATTTTGCCCTTGCATTTTTAATATATTTGAAGGATAAAATGAGGGGTTCGTCTTTCAACAACTTTTATTTTCTATTTGAGTAGAAGACCGAGAGGTGAAGGATGATCACCTAGTTAAACTTCGAACCAACTAAATTAAGGATGAAACACCTAAGAATTGTCAAGAGATGAACTAAGGTATTGGTGATGAAGGGGAAAAATAGCAGTTTTGCACTTTTAACGTCAAATTTAACGTAAAAGGTGGGATGAGTGGTAAAATCTAACTTTTAAAGGGTGGTTTACTAGAATTTTCAATTTAAGGGGTGATTTTGTACAAAATAGTGTATTTACGGGGTGGTTTTATGAAATTTGGCCTTTATATCATATGGATTATTGACCGGTTGATGAAATTACTATTGACAAGATGATTTTTAATAAATTACACACTAGTCCTTATCATTTGAAAAAAATATATATATATTTTGACCCAAAGACACAAAAAAACTAATACTTTCGATTGAAAACAAAAATACAATTTCAATGGAGACTATTCACTGTTTTATGTTATTACTAGTCTTATTACCCGTGTCATACGCGGGTTTTTTTTATAATATTTTTTATTTATATATAAAGCACTCACGTTTCATTTTTATATATAAAATATTTTTTTCCTATTTTATCAAAATCGCAAAGTCATAAGGCTATTTTTTCATTAAGATATTTTAATCAATGAAATTATATAAATGGTGATATATTGTGATAGAATCTCATGAAATAAAATATTATTTTTTGAAAATGATTTATGTACTATAAACAATTACTTCGTATAATTTTAAATTATAAATAGTTTGTTCTAATTAACCTATGATCTAGCCAAATCAAATTTGTAACAGTAAATTTAATCTTTATTTACTGATTCTTAAATAGACACTATGTTTATGTTAACCAATTATAAACATTAATCATTTGTATTTCACTAAGGGTGTGTTTGGATTCTAATGCATTATATATAATTATAATTATTTTATAGCGTGGTTAAAATAACGTAAATTGTAAATAAAATACACTAAACCTAATTGATTCTACCTATGATTGGAATCGTTCAACTATATTTGAATCATTTTTTTGGTCAGGTCAAATATCTAATGAATTGTAGGATTGTTAGAATTATATAATCGGATTGAGATTTTAACAAACTACAGTATACTAGTTATAAATACAAACGATTCTTATTTGAATAAAATATATTAAACCTAATTGATTTTATATTTTTATCTTTTGTAAGATTTATTCAAATAAATCAGAAATTTTTATCAAAATATATAAAAAATATATGATAATATTTTATTATTAATATTATTTGTATGATCTTAACCCCATTAATCTCTTTCCGCCTTATAACTCTATAAAGTTACTTATTTTATTTTTCTTTTTTCAAACTACTCGTCAAAACACGTACAAACTCTCTTTGGAATTTCCCACCCCTAAAGTTTTAAGTAAAAAATTAAAGAGCAAATTTGATAAAATGTACCTTTAGCAAAATTTGATTAAAGTAATTATACCATATCAAACAAATAAAAATGGGTCGTTCTGTCTTCTTCAAATAAAAATTAGCCCCTTTGTACCCTACCTCCTCATCTGTGTCGTCTCCCTCAAAGGTGGTGTGGTGCTCTTTCCCTTTCATTCTCTCTGTGAGATCCGAAGCCCTCATCCATGGCGCCCCTTCGGATCAGTGGCGGATCTAGTGTATCAAAGCTAGGTGAGCGGAAAAGTTTTAGTCATGACAAAGAGAGAGAAAAAAATTAACAAGCCAAAATATATATAGTACTTCATCAAGTACAAAAGAAATTCAAGATTTATCAATTATAAAGTACATAAATTCATTCAGGTGATGTTGTATTAGAATTGACTACTCAGTAAACCAATATATAAGTATAAAAAATAGATGATATAAAATATTAATCTCATCTCAATGTCTACAATCAAATTGCCAAACGATTCAAAACCCTAATTTAGTAAATTATAAAATAAATGAAGAATAATTAGAAGAGAGTAAAAAAAACATACCTCATGAGTTAGATTTGATTAAAGAAGTGGTAAAAGAACTCGGAATTAAACGACCGAAGTTGAATTTTGATAGACGTTGAAAAGAAATTATGGGTGTAAATGGAATACCGAAGCGGTGCTAATGGTGAGTTGACAATCAAATTAACTTAATTAAGTTGAAATCAAAATATTAAAGCTTTTAAAGCTTTTGGGCCCATAAGTCCACCTAAAAAATGCCCAGCAAAAAATAATTTTTTACCTAACTCTACAAATTTTCACCCAGCAATGGCTGGGATTGCTTCCAAAAGCATCCGCCTCTGCTTCGGATCTCTCCACTCTCCTCCTCACCACTGCTCTTCTCCTTCTCCTTTTCATCATCCCCTTCAACAATCTCAGACCTCTCCCTCACTCTTTTGACTGCCCTCGATGACCCGAGCGCACTAGCCCCCATTAGGGTTGAATCGGAGCTACGCCGGCCAGATCCGGAGGATTCAGGGGGTCCTCGTTGCGGTCGACGCTGCCCTTTCGCGTGCCGTGGACAACCAAAGTCGCTATCACCTCTCGCTCCTTATAAGACCAATGAGAGGTCAACATACCTTCCGCCATCAGAGTTGTTCATTAAGGCCGGAGGAGAGCCCTCGCCGTCGGAGCTGTTCATTTGCTGCCTCTACTAGCCGCCTACTTCGATTGAGTTTTAGGATCGGTCGGACCTGGAAATTTGTTGAGATTATGAAGGTATGAACTATCGGTCTTGTGTTGCTTGCTATCTGTTCGATGAAATGCCTCTGCGATTTTAACATTCCTTTTTGTTTATTTTTACTCGAAGAAAGTTGATCTTGTTATAATCGATCTCCAATATAAAATGTTGTTGTTCATCATTTTCTTTTCAAATGTAGTTAAAAGGGTTGTCAAAGGAAGGATGAAGCCAAAAGATGGCAACATAAAACCTACTGATGATGGATTGAGGACTGTCACGTGAAATACTAAATACAACAGCTTTATAGCGGGGTCGATCCGTCGATGAGAATGCAATTGGTTGCTGTGCTCAGCTGGTCTTTGCTCCAATTGATGAATCCTTAACCGATGATGCTCCTCTGCTTACATCCGCTTTCCTTGTCATTCAACTCGACCCCAAACATGTTAGTGATTCAATGCTTATTAGTGATGCTCCTCTACTTCCTCCTCCGTCCCGTACACGTTGTCTCTCGCGCTCAACCGGGCTCGGCGCACTTTCTAGTAGCGGCATGTGACCCCCGACTGCGACTTCATGAGAGATTGGACTTGCTCCAGAACCAGGGGCTTCTTTAACCCTACAAAACTTCACATTTTCATTCACAAACAAGTTGGATGAGTAAATCATGCCCAACATCGACCAACACGTCTGTCTAGTTTGAAGGCGGAGAGTGGCCATTTGATATTAACGTCTGTCCAGTTTATAATCGGTTGGTGTAAAGTTTAATTGATTAAGGTGGACATCAATTTTACCTATTGACATCTATATCGTAGGGATAAACTGGTAAAGGTGAAGGATATACATGTTGACTAGCCGCTGCCCTAGCTGGGTGTATGTCGCACGACACTTTTGTGTGATCACATCGTTCAGCTCGTACGTGTGATCGTCCACAAGCTTTCGGATCATCCATAACCACGAGTTCTTGTAGGTCGCCGCCCGACATTCCCACTTACAGTTGGCAGCAGCGCACCCCATAACATACAAGCTCTTCGTCGACTTCTTTACCTTGGTCGTGAAGCACCTACCTAGACCCGCTCACTTTATCGACTCCTGCAACTCCTCCTTCTTCCGAAAAACTTGTCCCTCCCAGAGCGTAACGATGGACTGGCGGGGCTCCAATGGGTTCACCGCGGCCATTGGTTCACTTTCAACAGGCTTAGAAAACGCTCCCAACTTCCATTTTCTGCGTTCGTATGCTTTCTCTACTTCTCTCACCGCTCACTCCGCCTCATAGTCTCATGACCTCAACTTCATCGGAACCGAACTCCCGTGCTCAGGTTTAACCACATTTGGGATTGCATCATCCTCACCTGAGGAGCTGCCAAGGTCAATGGCGACTCGTCCAACACCACTACATGGGCTGACTTCATCTTCTATGTCACTACTCACATAAATGACATGCTTCCCACGTATAATTGCGTCTGCATTCTTTGCCTTCTTTGCAAACTCCCCCTCCAACTCCTCACTTATCCCTAATTGGTTGGTCGTTGGGTCTAACTGGACACGTTGACTTTCTAACTAGACACCGGTTCGATTTTCCTGGACAACTTGTGCTCCCAAAACTTCGTCTTCTTCATCACCTTCCAAACGGGGGGCCGTCTATGGGTGATCTTCTTGGGTCACGGGCGGCCCAGTTAATGGTACTACAACATCCTCACCCCTTGAAGGAGACGTACCACCCCCGACTGAGTCGCCTGTTGTCGATCCTTATGTAGTTGCCACGTCTCCACTAACCTTGCTTCACAGGGAGACATGGAGGTCGATAGGCCAGGATCGTTCTCTAGATAGACCATTTACAAACTCGAAGGCCTACAAGTCTTTGTCATCGATCCCCAATGGCAAACGGCATGTACCCTTCCTTCTTCGGCTTTACATATGTAAACTCCACCTCCTGCCTCATCCCATCGACATTAAACTTGTCCATCAGTTGTTTATTAAGTGAGACATATTCAATACTTTCGTCCACCAGCATGGCCTTTTGGCTTCTTGACCCCTTGAAGACCCAAGTGCCTCCTTCACACGCCCACCATCCTCTAAACAATATAGTCATACAAACGGATGATTTGTCCCATGTTCCATTAGATAGGGGGACAATCAATTTTACAGGAAGATGTACATATTATAGGAAGACACTTCTTGCATAACCTAAATAGAAAGAAAATTTACCCATTTTCTATCTGAAGTCGGTTGCGAGTCTGTCCAGTAAATTCCACTAGGTGTCAGATGCTTCTCCTTTGGATGTCTAGTTAAAGCTAACTACTTACACGTCAACCTTAAAATAAACCCTGACCCACTTGCTTCTTCTTCGAAGGTTTCTCTATGAAACCTCAGATTTAATTCTCCCTAGTCCGTATTAAATGCTACACCCATCATTTCCTCTGATCTCCTTATATAGATCGATCCCCACATCATTGACCACTAACCCTCCTTCAATCATTGTCGGCTCTTCTCCTTCCTCCATTTAATGCTCCCCCACAGTGCATTAATGTGGACTAATGATTTGCTGAAAATGGACATCAATGGTTATATACTCTCCCCCTCCTCCCTCCTTTCCCCCTTCTTCCGTTTTGGCACTATTGCCTGGTCGGGAAAACTGGTCTCCCCTCTCTTTTCCTGTAGCTGTATTGTCGATTTCATATTCCCTCCGTCACTGTCACTCTTCCAGCTCTCTCTCTCTCTCTCTCTCTCTCTCTCTCTCTCTCTCTCTCTAGAAGGGCAATCTTCCCCCTTAGTGACCTGCTACCAGCTTCCCTTTGCAACTCCCTATTCGGTTTTCAGCAAATATTTTTCGAATTGGGTAACCTTGCAAACAATCCGGATATATGGGTTAGTTTAGCAAATTAACCTAAAAAAATTCAAAAATTATTTTTAAGTTATAAATAACCAATAATGTATATTTGTATAATTTTCTCATGAAAAACATATTTTGAAAAATATTAAAATTGAAAAGATTATTATTTGATGATAATAATTTTAATATTTTTCAAAATATATTTTTTCATTAGAAAATTATATAAATATATATGATTGGTTATTTCTAACATAAAAATAATTTTATAAATTTTTTAATCATAAATATTTAGCTTAATTAATTTTGTGTTGCAGGGAGGAGATCCTATGTCCCATATGTTATTTTCTGGATTTTCCCCAAAAAGAGCTACTGATCCTATTAAAAAAAAGGTGTTTTTAAATACACCGCAAATCCACCTTTAAAAATGCACGTTGCTTTCGACGTGTAAGGCACCATCACTAATTAGCACTTTTAAATAATTAATTAACCCACTTTAACCCTGCACGTCGGAATTGACGTGTAGGTTTTGTGGTGTATATAGCGGCGGCATAAAAAATGATTATATATATGTGTGTTATATATTCTAAATCGCGACGAATTCAAACAGAAAAAAATGCTCGGTCTTTTTTGAGTTTTTCTGTGATGCGTTATAAGTAAACATGTACACCATATGAGTATTGAATTAAATATATATATTTGAAAAGTTCATACTAAAATGGTACATATCATATGTGTATATATATATATATATGCACTAACTTATGCAATCTAGTGCAAACAAATATTACAAGCCTTAGCAATTTCAATTTCTTAAGCATCAATCAGTACACTGCCATTGCCATGGCAATTAACTCTTCAAGAAACCGCCTTCAATCTCCCATCCTCCCATGGCTCCTTCAGATCACCTTTGTAGCTTGTGCTGCACCCATTTCCTTGGATGAGCTCCCAACCCCGGGTCTCAAGAACCGGTTGCTTGGGCGCAAGCACCCTTTTGCGAGCAAAGGCCGCAAACTCATCATGAACTCGAAAACCCTCTTCTACAACCAAACACTCGGGGTCTGTTTGGATACCCAATTACTTATGATTATAATACAATATTTTAGATTATAATGACTTTAATAAATAAGTAATGTTTGGAAGGTGATTTTACAAATAGATTATAATTACTCCGTATAATATATTGGTATAGGAGAGAGAGATCTGATGTGGCAGCAAGATGCAAATCCTGCCGCCGTTGTCGTCATATCCACCATCGGAGTAGGTCTCCAACTGCATTTGGGTGTCTTTGGAGGTGTTGAATCTCAAATCCCTTATACACACAAAGTGATTTCTTCCAATTGAATACACAGATCGAGAGAGACCACCTTCTGAAACCCTAATTTTTTGGGGGAAATACAATAGCAACAATAAGAAGCTTGAGATGACGGTGAAGGTTGGGAGATCAGCCAGTGTAGATGTGGAGATGAACAAGTGAACAACGCGGATGAGAATGGCGTAGAGGACGAAGAAGATGACTGTGTGGATGAAGATTGCTTCGCCGTTGGTCTTCATGCCGCTGAACTCAAGCGGGCAGTTGTAGTCGGGAATCTGGAGGAGAATCCCAGGTTGGAGGACGACGAACAGCACCACCCCGACCAGAACCGGTCCCCAGTCCGCCATTGTTAATTGTTATGCTCGTAATCTGCCAATTTGCGTTCTTTGTTATGCTCGGAATCTGTCGATTTGTTTTCTTGGGAGGCCAGTCGCTTTCGAAGTCGAGCCGTCGCCGTCTCCATCACTGTCGAGCAATTGGTAGCCGCTACATTCAGGCAAGTGGCTTCAAGTTCCCATATCTGAGAGAGGTGTAATCCGGATATGGGAGAAGATGATGGGGATGGCTCAACGAGTTGATGTCGAGGAGGTGCAGAGAAGTTGAAGCGGCAGTCGGAATTTGGAGTCGCCTGAGACAAATCCGAGAATATGAGGCCGAGAATCGGAGAATGTTGGCTTCAAATCTATAGACGTGTGCTTCAAATCTGGGTGGGAGGAGATCGGTGCTTCAAATCTGCTGCGAAATCGATCGAAGATTCTGGCTGCGATGGGGGGAGGAATTGTTGGTGGCTGGGGTCGACGGCGACGGGAACGAGGCGGGTAGGGATGGTGGTGGTGCGAGGAAGGTGAATAGGTGATAATACATGTGTATTTTAATTATAAGTAACATTTGAATATAATACATGTATTTTACTTATAATTATAATGCAATGAGAATCCAAACAGACCCTCGATCATTTCAACTACAGACCCGAGAGCTATAAACAATTCTCGCAAAAGTATGTGGTTAACGACGAGTATTGGGGTGGCGCCAAGGCGTATGCCCCTATTTTCGTGCTTTTGGGCGCCGAGCTTTCCCTTGATGATCAAATTTCCAACGGCGGTTTCCAGTTTGATATCGCGCCCCTCTTTGGTGCTCTTGTCATCAGCATTGAGGTTATATATAACTCGTCGAAATATACACATATAATTGTGTTTGCTATGTTTTATGCATCTCATTCTATTTCGGTGCAAGCAGCATCGGTACTATGGAATGTCGAATCCAGATGGGACGATGCTAAAATCACTAGGAGATCCAGAGATTCTTGGATATTTCAGCTCTGCACAAGTGTTAGCAGATTATGCCGAAATCATCTTGTTCTTAAAGGAACAATATAAAGCTGAGGGTGATTGTATTTGGAGGATCTTATGGTGGAAGTGAGCATATATCTTTTAGTTAATCCGTTTATACGTCAAGCCTTACTAGTTTGTATATATAGCTCGTCGGTGATGGCATTATCGATTTTGCAGTGCTTGCGACTTGGTTTCGACTCAAATACCCGCATGTTGCTATGGGAGCTCTAGCCTCATCCGCGCCAATCTTTATGACGATTGTCCCTCCAAAAACCTATGATAACTGGGTCGACGAAGTTTATCAAGTACTTTAGTAACGATTTTCGAGTTTAATAAACATAGACATGTCTTTTGCTCTATGCTTAAAATATATATCTTATGTGGAAATTTGTATAGGCTCATCACTTGGTCTTAATTTGCAGGAAACAAGTGAGAATTGTTACAACAACATCAAGAATTCCTGGGCTGAGATGGTCAAATTGGGTTCGGATGCCAATGGCCTTTCACTTCTCAGCCAAAAGTTTAATACCTGCAGGTATATAGTTGTTTCGGGTTCAATATAAAGTTCGATGGATCAATAAATTGAAAAAATAATTCGCACGAAATAAAATGTGTATAGTCCATCGGATTTTGATATGGTATTAGAGTTTTCAATCAGATTACTAACTTATTATATAGTATTAGTATGGATCCGTGGTGGATATTGAATTATTTCTTAGGGGATGGAGAAAAACAATACTAAAAATCTCGACAATGCAAGAAAATTATTATATAGTATTAGTATGAGTCTAACCCTCAAATATGCATAATATAAAATATTAAAACTAATTAAATTTAACTTTACGAATCGATAGCTTATCAAATTGTTTAGACTTGGTATACTATATCTTTCTCAATATGTGTATATATAGACCAGGTTCGAGATATACGTACCCTTTCCTTGACAGGTCAGAAGGGTATTTCCAATAGACCCAAATCAACCAAGACGAACGAGCATATATAAATAATTGATAAACAAGGCAAAGAAATGACAATTAATAAAAGATAGTAGAACAAAAATAAGTAAAAGACATGGTCAAAGCCTCTGAATGCGACTCCTCCGCTGTTCATGATACAAGCATTGATCAGCATATATATATGTTGTACTTGAATTGCAGTACCATAAACAGCACAGCCTTTCTGGGGAAATATTTGGTGCTTAAATATCATCAACTTGCCCAATACGATGGATTTCCCGGTTTTCCTCTTACCCCGTTCTGCAATGCCATAGATGGAGCAGCCACCGGCACTACCGATCTCGACAAAGTTGCAGGTGCGATCAAAGCCGTAGTTTCAGGTGGCCAATGCTTTGACGTGACTCCGGTTATACCATCTGTGGCTACCCAACCGGGAGCTTCCGATGGCTCCTCTGTCGGATGGCTTTGGCAGGTATGCTTTTTTTTTTTGGTAACATACAAGTAATTAAAGGGTTAAAACTCTTTGTATTGGCTCAAGTTAGAGGTGCCAATCAGGTGGATCGGGTTGAGTTCAAAGTATGTGGTTTTTTGGGTTATTCGGGGTTCGAGTAATAATGATTTGGTCATTCAGCTGAATCGGGTTTAGATTTTGGTTGTCTTGGGTTTTGGTTATTTCGGGTTGTGATTGTCTCAGGTTTTTATTATTTCAACATTCATTTTTTGAAAATTTACTAGAATATGTATCTTAAAATTTACTGAAACTCGAAATAACGTTATTTCGGGTTTCAGTTATAATGAGTTCGGGTCTTATTGGCCGGGTTTCGGTTGAATCGGATTCGGTTCATTTGGGTCAGTTTCAATTATAAGTTTTTCAGATGTCGAGTCGGGTCGTTTTTCAGGTGATGTACTCCATTAAGTTTTCGGGTATTCAGATCAATTAGTTTCAGTCAGGTCGGATTTTGGTCAGCTCTAGTACTCAAGTGTTTGTGTTATAAGATGTACGTATATATCTTGAACTTAACGTACGTGTTGCAGACTTGCACTGAATTGTTGAATCCGATGGGTTTCATATTCAACGCGAGCATCACCGATTCTATGCTTCCAGTGACTCCTTTTGATCTCGAGACCTTCACTCAAGAATGCACTCAGTTCTTCGGTATCCGTCCAACTCGGCCTAAGTGGGTCGAAACATACTATGGTGCTCAGGTATATGTCTCCGATCTCTCTTCCATGCGCGCTCCTTTCAATTCATCCGATCTACGTACCCTAATCCGATTTTCTTACAGGACTTGAGGTTGTATCTTAAAAGATTTGGCAGCAACATCATATTCTCAAATGGATTGAAGGATCCTTATAGTCAAGAGGGGTATGCACCTTTTTATTCGTAACACGATCATATCATTGTTCGATCAATTTGTAACGCAATTAGTTAACATATTCGTATATGTTCGAATTCACAGTGTGTTGGAAGACATATCAGATACGCTTGTAGCCATCAACACTCCTAACGGTACTATATATATCATAGCATTAACCAATTAACCGAAGAACACGATAATGTAGGTAATCTGATATTGTGTTTTCATTTATGTACGTCGTCGATGAGTTTAGGTTATCATTGTGCGGATTTGGAACCTGCTCCGAAGACCGATCCAGACTGGCTAACGGAAATGCGAAACAAAGAGGTTGAAATCATGAAAGGATGGCTCACATTATACTATGCAGATCTCCGCGCTTATCTCATAACATAGATGTTGATCAAACAACTTCATGACAAAGGATGAAGCTATTGAAAAATGGAATACCCCTTTCTTGTATTGTGTGTAAGTGAATAAGGAAAAATGTGAAGTTATTAAGTACATATGATGCACTATAAGTACTGCAAGCATATCTAGCTATTTATCTTCCTGTACATGTGAAATCCAGTAATAACCCTTTCTTGTATTGTGTGTAAGTGGGTAAAGTGAATAATGAAAAATGTGAAGTTATTAAGTACATATGATGCACTATAAGTATACTGCAAGCATATTTATATATCTTCCTGTGTATGTGAAATCCAGTAATAATTTCATGTACTCTAGGATCCCTAAGTACTTCTTGATAGCATCAGATGTTTACTTGTAGAAGTATAAGTTCGGTATTGATCTTCTATCACAAAAGCTTAATTCTGTATACAAGTGTCTTGTACGTCCTTGTTACACAAGAATCGAGATACTCCATAGAAATCCTTTAGTAAACGGCGGAGAAAGGGATTCGGATGGCTAATCCCCCTAACTTAATTTGGATAAAAAATGGAAAAAAATAAAAGCACAAATAACCGAAAAAAATATGAAATATCAACCATCAATCAATATTAATACAAACGTTAAAAACTACCAAAATATTCTTAAATCGCTCTTATAAACAATGATTTTACTATTTTGTTTAAATTTGGACTAGAGTCATTTATAACAGTGACTTAACCCTATTTTGACTATTTCTCAAATTAGTTTATCTGTTTGGCTACTTTTTTTTACCACTTTTTTTTTAAAAAAAATTGTTCCTAAGAGTTGTCTTCCATCCGAGTCTAAATCTTTTGTCCCTAATCCCGCCCCCTTCTCCTGTCATCTATCACAAAAACTCATTTTCTTTTTTCATTTTTAATCTATTTTTATTTATTTCTTTATTTAATTTTATTTTAGTTTTTTTTTGTAAATTAATAAATGTGAAGGAAAGAAGTTGGAGAATAGGAGTGGAAACAAATTTGAGGACAAAAATTTCACTCCCTTATACCCCACATATATCTTTGTAAAAGTTTGCCTCTCTTCTTCGGGTCTCGGTTGCGCTCTAGCCTCACTCGATTAACCACCAGTGCTTCTCGACCCAAGATGGATTAGCGCAGTCTTCGCACCTTTGCTCGTGTACAGTGGAGACGTCAGTTGCAGCTTTTCCAAATCGTTCTTGACAGCCATCACTCTCGAGTGTTTGTTGTCGATATGGACCCAATGTACATTCAACATTAGGATCTCTACATTGGCTAGCTTCGTGTTGTGAATTTCCACGAGTGAATATCGTGAAAGAGAAAGAGATTGAACAATAGGACACAAAGGATTTCCGTATTCTGGCAAGAACCACGCATCACCCTACATAGAATAAACCTCTATGCAGCTAGGGTTTCTTATTATTGTGTTGCTTTGATGGATGCATAATTCCAACCCTACATGCCTCTATTTATAATAGAGAACCTTCTACAGATAACCCTATAGATAAACCTATCTTATCTAGAACCTATTGTAGATAAATCATCCACAATAATCCCTCTATAGAAAAATATCTTCTATAGATAGACTTTCTAAAGATAAATCTAGATAATTAATTGTCGCAAACAACAATCTCTACCTAGACAAATAATCTATATCTATAGCTACGAACGGAAACATCTCCGGGACCTTATCTGCCCCATGTCTTCATGTGCTCCGTTCCATGGGGCTTCTCACTCGACTAACATCGAGTAATATAAACCAAATTCAAGCAATGCTTGAACTTGTCTGCGGTGACTGGTTTGGTTAACATATTAGCAGCATTCTCAGAGGTGTGAACTTTCTCTAAGATGATCTCTTCGAACGTTACAAGCTCCCTGATCTTGTAAAATCTCACATCAAGGTGCTTCGTCCGAGCATGATATACTTGGTTCTTAGCCATATATATAACACTCTGACTATCACAATATATCTCAACTCAGTTCCTTCACAATTCCTTTGAGCCATAGTGCCTCCTTGGCTGCCTCTGCTAGCCATGTACTCTGCCTCGGTAGTAGAAAGGGCTACCACAGACTGCAAAACAGATCTCCAACAAATAGGCCCCCCGACAAGGGTAAAGACATACCCCGTAGTGGACCTCCGATTGTCAAAATCACTAGCATAATCTGAATCAACATACCCTTTGACCGAAAAGCCTCCCTTTTCGCCACCAAACATGATCCTATGGTCAACAGTACCCCTCAAATACCTAAGAATCCACTTGCATGCATTCTAGTGTTCCCTCCCAGTACCCCTCAAATACCTAAGAATCCACTTGGCTAACAGCTTGGGCCAGATCAGATCTTGTGCACACTATAGCATACATCAAACAACCAACTGCACTAGCATAAGAAACTTTGGACATATCTCTGATTTCTTCATCAGACTTCGGTTCGGAGACAGAGTGGAAGAGAGTTTGAAGTGATTTTCCAAAGGAGTGCTAATAGATTTGCATTTTGCCATGTCAAAATGTTTGTTTGCAGGTTATGGCTGGTTATGGAGGTGAAGAAATCAGACAACCGCCCTTGTCTACCTGTTTGCGCGTAGGTTGTTGATCTCGCCGGTGGAGGTTGTGCCGGTTGTAGGCCAGTTAAACCGGCGGTTTCACAACCTTGGGGAGGGAAACGGTTATTGGGTCTTCAATCAGAGGTTTTCCCGAGGTGCCCTTGACAACTCCTCACGCTACTAGCTCATTCCACGGTAATCAGACACTTTCTTCACACAATTCCATCACTCATCTCCTCTCCTTCTTCACGCGACTCGATTCCGGGTACACTCTCCATCGCGCTGGCGGCGTCGCTTTCTTTGCTGGCACCCTGAGTGAGGTCCGATGCCTCTGATCACCGCTTTCAATCAAGGGATTCGGTTCCTCTCTACGACAATAAACTCGGCCCCTTCCATAATACAAGGTACTTTTTTTTCCATTGCGCCTTAGATCCGTCTTTTGTTTTGTGGAATTTCACAGTGTTTGGTTCAGATCTGATGTAGTTTTAAGAAAGTAGTGGTCAGAAATCGGATGTGATTAGATTGGTTTATTTTTTTGAATGTTTTCTTTCGTTGTGCGATTCCGATTCAATTGAGGTTTCATTGCTGTATGAATCGCTGACTGTTCGAGTAAAATGGAGTAATCTGTGAAAAATCTGATGAATTGGTATTCATGCAAATGGGAGAGGGAAGCACAACCAGTAAACTCATGATCATCCTTCAAAAGTGGCTGCCACTAATGTACAAAGGGTTGAGTATAGTGATGATAATTCTCCAAAAACGCCTTCCAAATACCTTGAAGAAGTTTCAGAAGTGGCTTATGTGCCAGCGGATCCTCTAGAGGTAAATGAGTTTATCACTGTATCATGATGAGGTACATGTAATATTGTATCAACATTTTCCTCGATATGGTACTCCAAACATTTCTGGTATGCAACTTTGCTCTTTTTGAAATCGAAATATTTACACATTTGAAAGTCACAAGTTCCTAACTAACCGAGAGCTTCTTAGCAAATAGTATCTGAGGTTAGATAGTGATATGAGATCAATACTTGCTCACCTTGTCATGTTGCTAACTTGCTATTACCATGTTGATGGCTTAAGTTGTTTTTTGTACCCAGAAAAAAGGAAAAAAGAAAATCATATTTTGTAATGGATTTAAGTGGCAGTAGTTAGAAGATCTAATCATTTTGAATATCTAATGATGCAATTAAGAATTCTCTTGTTACTTACTGAGATGTTCTAATTCAAATTGGCAGTTTGAGAAACTTGTCCTTGTCTGGGGTAAGCCACGACAGTCTCCATTGGCGCATGAAGAGGTGAATTACCAACAACTATTCTGTCTAGAATATATGCTTTGTTAGTATTAAAAAGAGAATTTCTGTTGTGTTAATCAATCTCAATTTTTTTTCTTGTATAGTTAGAAGGGTTGGTTCCGGTTGAATTGTTTAATTTTGTATAATTTTCCTTCTCTTGTAATATCTTTAATAAAGCAAATTTCATCAGATTATTTTGTGGCAGTGTTGGAAATATTCTTGGTCTATTTGTCCAGCCAGTTGTGATATCAGATTTTGACTTGTCAAAATTATTTTAGTCATGTCAATTGCATATCTGCACCCTATAAGTTTCAATCATGTGTTAATGCAGCATCCTAAATTACCAATATCGGTGAAAGCCCACTTCATTTCTATAAGAGTCCACATTCACGATTTAATGTCAATGACTGGCTCCGGTAGATGCTACTACCCATGTCTGCCAATATTTCAATTTGTGTTCTGATGTATACATGCAATTAAAGTACTACCCATGTCTACAAATGTTTCAATTAAGAGTTCTTTTTGTTCAAATAATATTGATATCCAATTGTTTCTATTCTTATACAGGATGTGGATGAGAAGCTACTTCATGATATCTATAAGATACATAGCTACACATATATTAGGTACACACATCAGGTAGACACATCAGTTACACATATATCTATAAGATACACAGCTAATATTTCTGAGAAAATGAATATTTTGTTTCGTCATAGCCTTGCTATTTCGCTTGCAGGAACCAAAGTATATGTATACAAGGTATGGCGAGCTAGGAAAAGCCGCTTGTGATCTTCAGCATGAGCTCATGCGACACAAAGGCCTCCTCTTTTAAGTGGACATTTCGGTATCAAAGTAGCTAGTATGTTGCATTATTATTGTATAAAATTTGAGTATTAGGTAATCCGATTGCTAGTGCTGCGTTACTAACATATTGTGATACTTGTGTTCCCATTTTGAATATAGTAAATTACAAGTTCAAAATTGCTGATATATTTTTAGTAAAGTTTGAAGTGCCAAATATTGCAAGCATTGGAGGGGATAGTGATCATAAAAATGTTAAACATCTACCTACAGGAGTATTGCAAACATGTGTTCCTCGTGCAACAAATCAAAAAGCTAAAGAGAATAATAAAAAGGGTTGCATTCAATACAAATGAAAAAGTCACTTTCGTAAACCAATCTTAAACCCGAAAAGCAAAAGGGAGTTCTACGTCTTCACGAACAAGTGTGTGATATTTACCGCCTACCGTGGCGATCATTCCATATTTGGCTTGCGATATTGTCTCGGAGTGCTTTCATTCCAATCGGCGGCCCGTTGTCGTCTTCGTCTGGCACATACAATGGGTCATTGGCATTGTGGATGACAGGTGGGGCATCATCGTCGTCGTTGACGACAAGCATTGTGTCCTCACAACCCTCCTCAATGAATCGCGAGTCATCCCCCCGGTCCACCCTTCCTTCCTGTCGGATGAAGTTATGTAGAGCAAAGCAGGCTGTGATGATGTCAACTTGTGTCTCCACTGGGTAGCTGGGTAGGCTCCTTGTAATCTTCCATTGGCCCTTGAAGATGTTGAAGACACGCTCGACAACGCCACGTAGAGAGGAATGCAACTTGTTGAATGTCTCTTTGGCGTTGGATGGAGGTAGACATGGCCACGGGTCACGGGTCGACAATGACCCGTCGGGTCCGGGTCAACGGGTTGAAGGGTCATCTCGGGTTAAGGGTTAGGGTTAGGGTCGGGGAAAAGTGAACCCGTGACCCGGCGGGTCAACCCGTCGAGTTGACCCAATGGGTCAAAATTTTTTTTAAAAAAAATTATAAAAAAACTAGAATTTATATTTATAATTATTATGAATTTTATTTATTCATAATATATAAATTCTCATGCATTGCATGTTATGAAAATCCTACCCACCCTTTGGTTCTTTTATAGACTTAGCACCCTCCCCCTCCCCTTTCCTCTAGTTTTCAATGTGGGATGGGATGTGGGACAAAAATAAGTAGAAACTAAATCATATCTTCAATCTCGATCATTCGGTTTTTTCATATCAATCCATACTTATAAATTTTTATTATATACAAACACTAGTACTACACTTTATATAAATATTATTTTTTTGAAAAATATTTTACCTATCAATTATGAAAGATTAAAATAACGAACGGGTAGGAAGAAAGTGTGAAGTTCAACACAATACCTTAAACATTTGTGTTATTTGGTAGCTCCACTATGAAATCATGATACATGATACTAAGTTAGGAGTCTTTATGATATAATTTCAAAGAATACAAATATTGTTGTTGATAAAGTTGTTACACATGTATGGTATCCTTAAAGTCGATTTTCACTTATTTTGAAAATGTTATAGAACTTCGGATTTTAAAGCACAATAATGAAATATATTATTGGGAAATACTTTTCAAATGTGTCTTTTCATTTTATAACATGCAACACAAAGAGGTAATTCAATAACATCATCATTATGTGTATACACAAAATGTGGCTAATTCAACTTTAAACGAGAAAGATTATCATATATCTATATGAAGATGAGTCTAGATTTGAAATCAACAACCAAGAAATTAACATAATGCAAGTAAAATAAAACACTTATGATTAATCAATAGATCAACACAACTATCAATTGAATTAAATAGAAAGATTAATCCAACAAATTTGATATAATGTATCATGATGTTCTATCACCATGTGTTATTCATTTCATTAAATCGTAAGAGGTAAAGACTTTAATTATATTATATGTTACATCATATAATCCAAAGACTTAAATTACATTATATATTCCACCATATAATCCAAATACTTAAATTACATTATATTTTACATCATATAATTCGATTAGTCGAAACATCAAGCACGTGTTCCTTCGATTGTGCGATGTCCTACAATCAATATTTTAAATAGTTTTTAGCTCCTTAAACTACGTGCACAAAAGTCAAATGCCTTATATTAAAAATCGGAGGGAGTACATTTTTTCCAATATTAGAGAAGAACATGATTGGATATTCACAAATGCTTGTAATTAGCCGGTGTGCATACCTTGAAATACGGCCAGTATCGATCATCATGAACTATCACTCCGGGATGTTTGTGAAGAGAGGTTCTCGAGGCCTTATCATCTCCTTCGCAAGACCATTGAATCCTATTTCTCGTCCGACAACAACATCGTGTACAACCTTGCAAATGGTTGACGTGGATCTTTGGAATCGTTCACTAGCGTTCCGAAAATGACACTCCCCACGCCATGATGTTGACAAATATAGCCACATTCTATATAACTGACAACTGTAGTGACCCTCGAAGTCTATACGTGTGTTGTAGGCAGTGGCGGATACAGGGGTGGGTTTGTATGGGTTCAAGCCCACCCCAATCTGGAAAAAATGTATACATATATATTGGGAGAATAAGGAACACTTGTTGGAAGCTGCCCTAGTGGTAAATCAATTTGGAATTTCAACCACCTGTCCACCTGAGTTCGATTCCCCTCTTGGACACTAATGCTTTTTCTTTTTTTTTTTTACTTTTAGTCCACCCCAATATTTTTACTTTTAGCCCACCCCAATATTTTTCCTGGCTACGCAATTGGTTGTAGGACATCGCACAATCGAAGGAACACGTGCTTCTCCATCCGAAATGCTCGAAAACTTCGCTGATCCATTTCGTGCGTGAGAATATCATCGACCCATCGAGCGCCAGTGTAATCGGAAATGTACATCGGTAACTTGTAGACGTGCTTGTAGTAATGCTCAATGATAGGGAGTATTAATCGTTGCATAAGGAGGTACATTTTTATTGCTTGTGTCATTCTCCGATGATGAGCACCTTCATCCATGACCTACTTCATGCGCCAACACCCAAGCAATATTGAACACCTCCAAGTTTATAATGAATGAACAACTAGGATAAGTAATCTAAGTCTACATTAACCACGAAAATGAAAACTGATAAGCTAAAAAAGTGCACGGACGTGACACAATTAGAGTCCATGATAACACTCAAGTCACAAACATGAATCAATCCAATCAACACTAAAATTGAAAACAACACAATCATCCCCTAACGTCAAAGGACGTAACCGCTATTGATGTCCCCCTCCCTTGTGCTCATGGTAGTGATACGCCATGAAGGCAAGCCTCGAATCATTAGTGTCGATAGCGAGGAACATGGAGGCAAGATCACGGTTGACCAAAGTATTAACGCAGTAACACCACATCTCATCGACCTCATCGAGGATACCCTCAGCCACCATCTCTTTAAGAATGCGCGTAACCTCTTTACTATAGGAGCGAGTATTGTTGGAGGGGATATCATCGTACTCTAACATACACACCAACTTATCGTTAGTCTCTTGGAACATCTTCACGTGCTCTGAGTACAACAAGGAGCCCATGGACTTTCCCTTGTGCGTTTAGAACGTCCTACATGCGTGGCAGAACCACCGGCTACTCGCTTACCCTTATCAACACGGCATGGCATGTCACCCGAAGGAGGGGTGTCAGAAATCGACCTTCTTCCACACCTTGGGGGATCCTTTACTGCGCTCGAGCCTATGGTACCATCGTCGTCCCCTAACAACTCATCGAACTCTGACAGGAGGGGATCATTGTTGAAGAGAGGGTCAAACTCAGACCCCCCATTGCCACCGCATTGCCCATCGCCATCACCATGTGCACCCGTGCACCCTCATCCTGAACCAAACCAGTTGAAGAGATAGTCGGGGGTGCCTGCGACAGTCCCTGTGACACATTCATCGAGGGAGCAATCCCAAACCAGTCTCGTCATGCTTTAGGTCCTTTTCGGGATCCCATCACTCATTTGTGGCGTTAATAGTTCCCTTTTCGGGATCCCATCCCAAACCAGTCTCGTCGTGCTTTAGGTCCTTCCACTCCTTCCAATGCTTGTTACGGTTTCTCAGTGTCTCGCTATTGCATTTCCTTTGACAAACAACCTCAAATTCAGGGGTTATCTTTTCCCAGCTATATGGTTGGTCCCTACCATTCTTACGCTGGAATGCAATTAGCATCTCGACAAACATCTTCGTCGTCTCAAAGTCCCAATTGAACACAAGCTTGCTGCTCGATGCCATGACTACCTCAACAACCGGCGTCCGAAAACCAAGATCGAATCCCCGAAAATGGATATAATCACACCGCACAATATATCAAATAATAGATTACAATATAAAAATATTAATAACTTTCCTTTGTAAAACCTAATCGCTTGAATTTTAAATAGCAAACAATCTAACCTATACTAATTACGATTACAAATGATCGTAACAATATTAATTAAAAGCTTTCTAGTCTAGGAAACACAAAACAAATTAGCAATGTAAACAAACTACAATTATCGATATATTCACAATCAACTTCCACTCCGATTGATTTTATCAAAACTATAATTATCGACATATACAAGATCGGAATCACCCGAGGGTGCGACATATACACAGCAATCAACGTACCTCAAGAACGGAACCCGGATACTCTCCAGAAATCAACCAGGATGCTGCTGTACGGAGGTTTTTCTCTCTTCGCCGCTCTGAAGTTTGCTTGCGGGACGTGGAGTTCATCAACTATGAACGTGCAGCGTGTTAATTAGGGTTTATTAATTATCAAGGGCAGTTTAGTCCTTTTACATACAAACTAACAAAAAATAACCTTTTACCAACCAAACACCCAACAAGGTTATTTTTAAAAAACAACCTCAACTTTTTCCACCTTCACCACCTAAAAAAATAACCTCCACCTCCCCAACCTAAAAAATTAACCTTAACCACTTTAAAAATAACCCGCAGACAAACACGCCCCTAAGAATCTACTTGGCTAATAGCTTGGGCCAGATCAGATCATGTGCACACTATAGCATACATCAAACAACCAACTACACTAGCATAAGAAACTTTGGACATATCTCTGATTTCTTCATCAGACTTCAGTTCGGACACAGAGTTGAAGAGAGTTTGAAGTGGTTTGTCAAAGGAGTGCTAATAGGTTTGCCTTTTGCCATGTCAAATCTATCAAGCACTTTCTCAATATAATTATGTTGAGATAGCCACAATCTCCTAGAATTTCTATCTGTGCGAATTTTCATACCAAGGATCTTCTTTGTTGCGCCAAGATCCTTCATATCAAACTCCTTTCCCAACAAAGCTTTCAGCTCAACAATATCATCAATGTTCTTCCCAGCAATGAGCATATCATCAACATTTAGCAGCAAAAGCAAGGGGGGGCCATCACTAAGATATTTCACATAAATGCGACAATCATACTCACATATCTGGTTGCCAATTCAAAGCATATAAGAGTCAAACTTCTTGTACCATTACCTAGGAGTCTGCTTCAATACAGTGACTTTCTCAAACTACATACAAGTTGCTCCTTTTCAAGCTCGACAAATCCCTCTGGTTCCTCGATGTAAATTTCTTCCTCCAAATCACCATGAAGAAAAGCAGTTATCACATCCATTTGCTCAAGATGCAAATCCCAACTAGCTTCAAGATGCAAATCCCAACTAGCTACATAGAAGTGTGTCATACCACAAGGAAAAAATTTCATCATAATCAGTCCCCTTCTTCTGTGAGTAGCCCTTTGCTACTAAGCATGCCTTGAACCTCACCCCTTCTTTGTGTGAGACACCTTATTTCTTCTTGAACTCCCATTTGCAACCTATAGCTTTCTTCCCTGTCGGAAAACTGACTAACTTCCACGTCTGATTCTTATTGAGACAGTCCATCTCTTCTGCCATAGCACCTACCCATCCTTCTTTCTCCTGACTTTGAATAGCCTCTTGAAAGTTAGAGGATCATCTTCGCCAATAACAAGAGCATAGTTAACCATCTCATCAAAACCAAATATAACTGGAGGTCGTGTCATGCACTTGGTTGTTCCAAAAACAAAACTTTCCATTTGTTGTTGTTGCTCACTTCTTGCTCATAGAGGAACATTAGTGTCAATCTCTTCACCTAGCTCCACCTCCACTATCTTAGTCTATGTAACCACAGACCTCTCAACTTCTTTGGCCTATTGAAGCATATACTCCTCATCAAATACATCATCTAGACCGATTACTCGTTTATTAGCAATAGGATCCCAAAACTTAAAACCCTTTACACCTTTCTCATAGCCCAAGAAAATGGATTTCTTAGACTTTACATCCAGTTTCGTTCTCTCTTCACTTGGAATCAGCACATATGCACAGTACCAAAGATCTTTAGATTTGACAAATCTAAATCTCAAACGGTCCATACCTCCTCAAAGACCTTTCCATCTAGAGAAATATGTTGTGATCTATTGATTAGATAGACTGATAGACCGCCATGCTCACTACTTCTACCCAAAAGCTCTTTGCAAGCCCTGCTTGCAACCTTATGCAACGAGTCTTCTCTGTAATTGAATGGTTCATCCTCTCTGAAACATCATTTTTGTTGTGGTGTCTTTCGGACTCTAAAGTCTAAATGTCATGCTCTTCACAAAACTGTTGTGCCATTATCTCATCTCAGTTACTTCACCATTCTCCCTATCTGGTTCTCTACCTCTACCTTCCACAACTTAAACTTGTTGAAGACCTCATACTTGTGTTTCATGAAATACACTCAGACCTTTTTAGAATAATCATCAATGAAGGTAACAAAATACCCAGATCCTCCTAATGACTCTACTTGAGTTGCCCCCCACACTTCAGAATGCACATAATCAAGCAGACCACTTGTATTGTGTTTTCATGTCTTAAACGATACTTTGGATTGTTTTCCCATTACGCAGAACTTGCAGAAATTCGTCTTACAACTCTTTACACTAGTCAGAAGACCTCGCTTGTGAAGCTCAGTCATGCCATGCTCGCCGATGTGGCCAATGCGCATGTGCCACAAAGTTGTACTATCACCACAATTGCAGCTCCACCTACAACTGTACTCCCTAACCAGAGATAGATATTTCCAAAAGTATGTCTCGCTCTCATTACTGTCATGGCTACTTTGCTCACTTTCAAACCATCATCAACTGTCTTGTAACAGAACCCATTTGCATGTAATGTACCCAAGGAAATCAAATTCTTCTTGAGATCTAGAACATAACGTACATCAGTCAATGTTCGGACTACACCATCATGTAGCCTGAGTTTGATCTGCCAGATTCCTACAACTTACATGGCTTGTCATCTGCAAATCGAACAGAACCAAAACTTCCTGACTTGTACATCTCGAAGTAACCTTTGTTTGAAGTCATATGAAATGAACAACCAAAATCCAAGATCCATAAATCTAAATATCTTCCCGACGTCGCTGAGAGCATATCTGAGTCTGCACTATCTAAATCTTCTTTCTTCTTCCCTACGTTCGCTGATTTCAAAGACGAATCATTCGTCTTCCCCTCATACTTCTTCTTGCTTATTGGACAATCACGCCTAAAGTGACCTTCCTCCTTGCAGAAGTAACAAGTAACTACATTTTTCCCTCTGGACTTCGATTGGGACTGTCTATCACCCCCATCTTGCTTCTCTTTCTTCCTCCCTCTTCCCAGGTTGCCTTTGACATACAACCCTTCTCTTTAGGAACCTTTACTGTTAGAATTTTGACGTCGCTCATGATGAGCAAGCAACGTGGTATTCACCGTATCCAGGGTTATCGTCTCCTTCCCTGTTGCCAGCGTCGTCCCCAAATTCTCAAATGAAGAGGGTAGAGAACATAGCAAGATCATGGCTTTGTCTTCATCCCCGAGCTTTACATCCAATCATGCCAAATCCCCGATAACTTGGTTAAAAGTGTTAATGTGCTTTACCAAGTCGGAGCCTTCCGTCATCTTCAACCCGTACAATCTTTGTTTTAGATACAACTTGTTGGACAAGGATTTTGACATATACTTGTTCTCCAATTTCACCCAAATCTCCTACGAGGATTTAAGACCAACTACATAGTATATCACCTCGTCCGCTAGACAGAGTCGAATGATCGACGCCGCCTTTTCCTACATCTCCTCCCAATCTTCATTTTTCACCGCCTCATGCTGTTCTCCTTCAACGCCTTTAACATTCCTTGTTGAGTCAACACATCCTTCACTCGTGTTGTCAAAACGCAAAACCTCGAATTTTGCACCGGATGTCATCATCTAACCGGGCTCTGATACCAATTTTTGTGAATTTTCACCAGTGAATATCGTGAAAGAGAAAGAGATTGAACAATAGGACACGAAGGATTTCTGTGTTCTGGCAAGAACCTCGCAGGACACCCTACAGAGAATAAATCTCTTTGTAGTTAAGGTTTCTTATTATTGTGTTGCTTTGATGGATACATAATTGTAACCCTACATGCCTCTATTTATAATAGAGAACCTTCTATAGACAGCCTATAGATAAACCTAGATATAGATAAACTTATCTTATCTAGAACCTATTGTAGATAAACCATCCACGATAATCCTTCTATAGAAAAATATCTCTATAGATAGACTTTTTAAAGATAAATCTAGATAATTAATTGTCTCAAACAACACTTCGTGTCTTTGCCTTGCTTCCCCGTGCCCTTTGTCCTCACATCGTGAAGCCATCTTAGAAGGAATTTTTTTTACCTACACGACATTGCAAGCTTCGTTTCAAATCATCGGATAAGATCATAAGATGTCATGCCATTCCGTTTCCGGCTTATAAGAGTAGGAAAACAAGCCGCGGTAAAGAGGCATAGACGAAATTTTCACGTTGCAAGATATTAAGCACTCGGAAATAGAGGAAGTAGAATGCTATATCTGATGGGTTCGGATGCGAAAGAAAAGATATTACGTGGCATTTGGGTAGAAAGCATTACAAGCATATGCTGCGAGCTGAAACCGTACCTCTAGCTCAATAAAGACATCAGAAAGAGATCTAACAACCTCCCCATGCACTTGCCCGATCAGCCTATCAGCTCGGGTTAATGTTGGGTCCATTGTAGTCCCAACGCCGATGAGTCCTCTGGGAACTGCATATTGTAGCTCATCTTGCTCTGCATACAATGAAACTATTGTGGAATATATTTTATGTTGCCATTTTCGTCTTTTACAACAATCCCAGGTCGGAACTTGATAAATTGATTTACCTTCAAGTCACCCAGTTTGAAAAATATCAGGAAACTAGTGTATTACCCGTGCGTAACGCACGGGATTTATAAATTATTTTATTCAAATGCACTTATTATAATATAAATACAATAATGACATATCATATTTTGATAATGTTGTTATATTGAAAAAATAAACAAATGCAAAAAAGACATACGATAAATTTTTAAAAAAAAATTATATGTTTCATTCAAAATTTTAATGTCCATCTATATGACTATATTCCATATATAAAATAAAAATATTTATTTGGTGTTTCATGGCAAACCACATCATTAAATTAGAAAGTTATCTATAATAAGTGTATATAATATTTTATAAATCCCATGCACTAGTTATTATTAAGAGAAAATCCAAATATTTTCATTATTCATTATTTAACATTCTATTATTTCACAATAATTCTATATGCTTTTAACGTATGTCACGGGCTAAAATGTTAAAATATATGTTCTTTTACTAATGAAATATATCTTTGATCCTTTAAAAGAGTGTTATTTTATTAATGGATTGATGCATTTGGCTACACAATCAAGGTTAGTGCTGTTGCGGCAAAAACGTTTCATTTAGCTTGTTCCCACGAATCAGAAACGCCGCGTTTTATTCATTCTAAATACCCAGAGGCATCTCACACAAGCTGAACAATGCAATAGTTTAAATGAAGTTTTCGGCCAATATTGAATAGAAACTCCTGATTCTTTATCTGAAATGATATGAAGCAAACTGATTAATTATGGGTTGAAAAATATAATAAATACCTACCTAGAAAGACAGTATATACAAGTACAATCTATGGTCATGTAAGCAGTGCTCTAGAGAAAAGTCAAAGATCCATAAAAAATAATGTGCAGACAACTTGAATCCATAATCAAAGGAATCAAAGCATGAAATGCATATTGGCACTCACCATAAGGGAAAAACAAAGTGATCAGACATTAGAAGCACTAAATCACTAGAGGTATTGACCTTGGAAATTCCCCAAAATTCGCAGAAAGTATTCTTGACATAAAGCCTTTATCACCCATTACAAGTCCAATCATTGGGATCTGCATTAACAAATCACCATTTTTGACATTGTAAATCTGTCTAAAACACAGCAAACCAACATCTAAAATGTGGTAGAGATATCCCACTCACAGCTCATTGGGCAAGTAGATTCAATTCAATGGCTGCAAGTGTTCTAAATGAAAGTGAAAAATTCTCTGTTTCTCACCTGAGAATGTGCTAGGACTTGAAATACACGCACACAGTCTGTAACATCTTGTGCAGTTGTAGCAACCTTGACTATGTCAGCTCCAGTTGCTTGTCTCCTTGCCACAAGAGTGCCTATCTCCTCAAGTGATGGAGTCTTTTCATAGTTGTGGGAAGAAACAATAATTTTAACCTGCATTTTATAAGAGAATTGAAACATTTATAAGAGAGTAGAAACATCCATTAGCTAATGATCAAACAGGAACAACCTGCAATATTACAAGAACGAATAGACTAATTTAAGAAGACTAAGCACATATCACATTAAAAAAGATTATCTGTATTCTATATCCAAGAGAAAACATTTGGGATGCGCATTTTCAGATAAGATGTATGTGTTAGTAACATTTTAGAGAATCATGCTGAATTTCTTTGAAAATCTTTAAAATAAGTAGATGTAGCCCATTTACCTTGCCACTGTTCAAAGTCTTCCAAACATATTCTTTCAACTGGTCAGTGGAAATGTTCTCTCCACACTCATCCACAACAAATTTGATCCACATCAAAACTTCCTGTAACCAAGATCAGATAACATCACATATTTGATCCATATGAACCCTTCCTTAATCAAGAATAAAAGGTCATTTCAAGGAACGAATGGATTTTGATTTTTTTTTTTCAGAATCTCGTCAATCTCTTCTATTAAATATCAAGGTAAAGAATGGTGGATGTGGTTTAGTATCTGGTTGGTGTAATACATTGGTTGGCAGTTCATTCTTCCTTATCAGCAGTTCAGCACACGTTAGTTCTAATCACTTTCTTGTAGGACATTAGCACATGATGCCATATGAACCCTTCTAATGCTTTGTCCAGGTATAGATACTTCGGGGGAAAAAACAAAGGTGAAGCAGAAAACAGACTACCTGATTGGCTAATCCATGAAGTGGACCAGCTAAATCGTTTAAAGCAGCTGCAAACGAAAGGAAGGGGTCTGAAAGAGCACTAGCAACCTGGATCCAAAATCAAAAAGAAACCCAATCATATTCACACTTGCATAATTAAACACTTTGATAGTCAAAGGCACAGAATTTTGCACATTGTGTGCGCTGACATTTCCACCTTCATGGTCACTCTAAATTTCATAGTTAAACTCTTAGCTCTACAATAATTCAAAAAGTGTGTTGAACATTATTGTCGCACTCAGAAAACTCCTAATAGGATTTACCTGTGAATTGTGAAATACAGCCGCATCAGCTCAAGCATTTGAGGATCACTGAATCTCAACATGTGTGCAAAGTTCCCACCATAATCAAGTGAGTCATGACCTTGTATAGCTTGCCCATTTTTGTAAATCCTAAAAATGGATATCACAAGTTAAAGCAGAACTATCTATTAAATAGTAAAAAAAATGCATATGTAGCAGCTTAATATCCAAAGAGTAATTGGTACTGTAATAAGAAGGATGCATATAAAACAGTTCATTTCTCTTTCCAATAAATATTTTATATTGCAAATGAACATTAAGAATTAATTAAAAGGAAGGTTCATTAACCTTCTATAAACATGAGCAGCTATTGCTGGAACTCGAGCAATTAAATTAAGGCAATCTTCATATGTTGGCTCCCAGAATCTGATAATGATATCAAGTTTAGTGCCTAATTAATAACACAATACGAGTAAATATTTAGGGTCAACTACAGATCCACAAAATTGACTTTGACTTGTGAATTCCTTTCTCATATGCCTTATGGAATTCACTCTGCACATGAAAGATCAACGAAAGTTGGATATAATTGAGCTAATAATGAGGTTTAAGTTGGTGGACCATCAAATTCATTAAGAAGTGCTCAACCCCTCCCCCTTCCCAGTTCTCCCTAACTGTCAATTTTTTTAGAAAAGCATGGGGACAGGAATGAAATTTTCATTGTAGAATGTTACTAAAAAGATACTTCAATGAGAGTCTAACTCCAAGCAATTGATCTTATCATGATTTCCGACTCTAAACGAAAATGTCCACTTCAGGATAGAAAGAATTTTTGTTAAAAACAGAAAAAGCACAATCACGGTGAGGAGAAAGTTTCCTCCAAATAGCAACAGAAGGCAAAAACAACATATTGAAACTTGAAACTAAATTGCAGTTGTTCAAGGCTGGCGGATGGAATAGAAAATTGGGAATTAACCACAGATTTGTTCAACTCACAACACATAAACACACATGGACACAATCTCAGGGGAACAAAACAGAATCCACAAGTCTACCAGATGAATATCACCTCAAACTGACCACCAGAGAGTAGACGCTCAAAATTGCCAGGGCGAATGCCTAACAATGATCTGTTCTAGATGCCTACTGCAGGGTTAAAAGCCTCTTACTTATACTTCTTACTCTAAGCTAAAGTCACCAGTTGTGAGCTAACAAATTCCTATTCACAGCCGGTCACCCTAGCATCTCCCCCTCATCAACTTGTTGTTTACCATACAGCACATGACCCACTTTCTTCTAGAATAATCTAGCCTAACTCCATATATTCTAAAAAGTCACAGTACGTTACCTAACAAAATTCTGTGCCTTAGACCAATCAACCAAGAGTTCTTGCATGCACAAGGAGGGAGGTCACTAATGAATGATCATATCACTAATGGATCGGACAAGGCATAGCATACATGTATATTATATGAAGAACATAGAGAACATATTCAAGACGGAATAGATGGTTACCTGCCCAAAAAATCAAGTTCTCCATCTAGTGCATGCAAGAACTCTTGGTTGATTGGTCTAATATGATCAATCTTCTTGGTTATTTTGTCATATCTACACAACGTGCAAAGCAGTTTAGCAATGATCTAGAAAGATGTCCAGGAAATATTTAAATACCATTTTATTCCAGGGAACAAAAAGCAAAAGTGCCAATGCTGAAAAACCGCTACTGCTTGCCTAAAGGATCTCAAGTAATCTTCGGGAATTCGATCACCTTTCTCAAACTTTAGAACTGAGAGAACCTGCATAGACATATTACCACCAGATTTATAAATGATAGGATGCACTGTGCATCACTCAGATTTTACAGCAAAATCAAACGCCTAGACTAGATGTTTATGTTGAGCTAGAACATAGTAGAAAGACATGACTTGGAAAGACTTAGAATCAGGAAGGGCAAAGAAAATGGTATGAAGCTAAGAACGTTAAAAAAGGACAAGATGCATATGACCAAATATGTAAGGGTATTTTAGGAGTGCAATAGAAAAACTACTGAATATGATCAATGAAAAAACTTTTAATAGATGGAAATACATCAGAAAAAATAGAAAGAATAACTAAAATCTGATCAATGAAGAAGCTTTTAATGGACGAAAATACGTTAGACAACATAGTTAGCTATGCTATAGATGCAGATGACAGATCATTGTTTTTGCTTGAATTCGACTCTTCTCAGCTTCCGTAGCATGCATTTTCTTTTACAATTTTGAAAAGAACTAAGAAGAAAAAATAAATTAAGATCTGTATCTATCAACGCCAAAAGCTAAGTACTCAATGTTGTAGTTTCATAATGGAGACTAATTATCAATGCAAGTTTACCTTTGTTCTCATCTCCTCCCCTTTGTCGCTTCTGAAATTGGAAGAATGGGAGGTTGTGCTTTTTTTTTCTTTGTCGAAGTTACATAATGCCTATTCTTGGAAAAATATCTCCCTATAAAGATTCATGTTGTCTATGTGATTATATCTGACATAATAATCTCAATAGATATTTTCAAACCCATGGCTTAAGAGATTTAGTTAGGTGACCAAGAAAGAGAACTTGACAAGCTCAAAATTAATAGTTCACATGCTATTAGAATCAATTGTCACTTATATTTTAAACGCTACCTTACACCATCTTGATTTGAATATAGAAATAGATTCATCGCAAACAAAAATCGAAGCAAAGGCGTGCATAATTAGATTCCAAGTAAGGTTTGCTTTTGGGAAATTAGGGTTCTACTTCTTGAAAATTTTAATCACTCCAAAGACTAAGAAAATCCTAAAATCAAGCCATGGAAAAGCCAATTCAAACCCTAATTAGCAAAAAGGAACAAACTGGAATCAATTGAACTCAAAACTCTTGATTGCCTATAACCAGGAATTTCATCATCAACATCTATAATCAAGAGCGAAGAAGATGTCTTTGTGTTTCGACCGACTGAAAGCGGTTGAATAATTGGATGGAGAGCTTTGTGAATATTCAAACAGAAGAATGTGGGCAGCTATCAACCGTTCGAATCTAAAAAGCAGAATTAAAACCGTAAGTTGCATCTCTAAGGGATGGAGAACTGAAACAATCGAAAGCAAGTGCGGAATTGAACTCATCGTGTACCTTGTTTTAGGATGCTCAGTCGGACAGAGCAAACTCTCGACGGCGTGAGCGAAATTTGAGAGAGGCGAGGTGAAGGGCTCCGTCTTGAGCATTGAAATACACTTGAGATTCATCAAGGTTAAGGAGCGAAGAGAAACCGTGAAGGGCCGCTACATCCAGAGATCGACAGAGATAGTTGGAGAAGAGACAACAACAGAGGAAAACCCTAGGTGTACTCTACCGGCGCCGCCATCTACAATCCAGAGCCCTTTTTCTCTTTGTACTGGATGTCCACCCCCATCTGAAATCGAGTTTTCACTGCCATCACCATCGAGGAAAACCTAGGTGTACTCGACCGGCGACACTCCTGTCCACCACCGCCACCGGCAACTCAAGTAGTGGCCTCCGGCGCTTGCAGCCGCCAGAGAGTAGCACCGATCTTCCTGAGAGATCTGAGAGAGATCGTAGAGATGAGAGAAAAGTGGCAGATAGAAAGAACAGGTAGAGAAGGAGAGGAATGGAGGAAAAAAAATCGATTTGTTCAGTTTTGAGAAAGAAAAAGGAAAAGAAGGGCAAAAAAGGAAAGAAAAGAAAATTCAGAGAAGACTCCATGTGGATAATGTGAGAGAGTTTGAAAGGATAGAACCTTAAGTTCTAGGGAGATGTGGAAAGTGAGATACTGTGATACATGGTTACAACCGTCCATGAAATGAAACCCTTTATAAGAAAAAACTGAAACAACAACCCAAATTGCTCAATATGCCAGCCATTGAACAGAAATAATAATCACCAGCAAAGGGGCGAGCAAAAATACCTTAAGAACGCCACCACCAGCAACACTGCCCCTGATATCATCAACCTCGTAACTGGGCGTGTTCGCATCAAAGGAACTGGGCTTGTTCGCATCAAAGGATCGGATAATCATATTTGATGGCAATATGAAGATCCTTTCAGGAATAGAAATGTTTTTCACTGTATTCACAAACAACATCAAATCGTAATTTAATAGAGCAGAAATCGGGACAAAACATGCTCCATCAGCCTCCAGACAGTGAAAAAAAAAAATCATACAAGTATAAAGAAACTTACCTGGACAAATGTTTGTAGAGTTTCATGTCGATTTAAAGCAACATTTTCTTGAATGAGATCATCTTTATTATGAAGGATGATAATATGCTCAAGACGCATAATTTCAATCACAGCCATATGTTCAGATGTTGGATCGGGAAAGCTCTCGTTAGCAGCAATGAGAAGCAAAGCTTCGTCCATAACTGCTGCCCCAATGAGCATTGTAGCCATGAAAATATTGTGACCTTGCATAAGAAGTTGAGCATAATAAGAGACTGCACACGAATTTGATCATAAATCAGTGACAGCATTTATTTGTGCAAGATATTTACATATCTCTCTAGTCTCTACAAATATATATGTAGATTTCCCTAGTCACTTCAAACTCAATCTACCAATAAGCACTAGTATAAATTCAATAACAAGACCATGACGAGCTTAAGTAGATGAATATGTATGTACTCCATCTAGTCGTATTTTCTAACATTGATAATCCGTGTTATTTTTGGAAACACGCATAGTTGAGGACTTGGAGTTATTGGTTGCTCACCTCACCCAATAACAAAGTTTGTTTATACATGCAATTAGCCCATAACCAAAACAGCTGGCCTAGGACATAGGCCAAGGGCACCATTCATCTTCACATTTGTATATCTTGGCATTAGCATAACCTAGCTTGCGCACAGTCTGCAACGAGAGAAAATAAACAAATTAGAACATGAAAAGTCTAACACATCTCAATATCTCATTAAGTAGAAAGCAAGATCATGTGCACAGAACACAAGCACAAAAGAACTGGAAACACCCAAGGGAAATTCTCTGTGATACAGCTGTAACAGCTGATAAGCGTTGGCTTGCCTAAGGCTTAGGATTTCATTGCGAAATGAAAAGGATTCCATGATAGTTTTCCCATATTCTCCGCTTAAATATATAACAACACACACACACACACACCCCCACGCAACCCACAAAAAAAATATCTCCAAATACTTCATTCCTTGGCCACTTCCTGGTGTATACTATCCTGGCCTTCCCCTCGAGCATCACTCCTTGAGCTGTCTACCCATTGCCCTTGATAGTTGATACTCCTTAATGCCTGTTATATCTCTCTGTAACAATATATTAGTTTCTCATCTAAATAAGGCACCACCCATCCATTGGTAAGTTACAATCATGTAGCTACAGAGAACTGAAAAATTCAAGCATGCCACTCCATTGCGTTTGATGTCACCAAAAGGAGCAACTGTCACATTTCTGATTTCAGCAATTTTTTTATGTTAGAGATAGATATCCACAATCTAATTCTCCAAACTAAAAGATTGACACCGCAAAAAAAGGTAGATAGTGTGCACAGTAACAAGGGTAGAGAAAAAGTATTTAAGTTGTAAAGAAAGAGGGTCAGTGATCATTAAGAGATACCTTCTCATCTCTGCTGAACAAATTCGTGAACCAAACCTTGATCAACAAGACTATTTATCCAATCCAAAAATTTGACGGCCAACTTCATCAAAACAAACACCATGTGTTTCCATTTCCCTAATAACCTCATGTACTCCCTTCTCATCATTAAGTCTCCCGTATGCAGAAATCAGAACAGTATAAGTAAACACATCAGGAGCGATTCCCCTTTTTCTCATTTCGTCAAACAACTCTTTAGATATATCCATCCGACCAAACCAATAGAATCCATCAATGAGGCAGGTGTAAGTAACAACATTGGGAACATGCCCACTCTGTTGCATTTCTTTATATAAGCTCCATGCCTTCCTCATTTGTCCAATTCTGCAATAGCCTGCTATGACCGATGTGTATGATTCCACATCTGGATTGAGGCCTTTTACCCGCATTTCCTTGAAAACTTTATAGGCTTCCTGCATTTTTCCCATCCTTGAGAACATGCTGATGATAATAGTATACAGATGTTGATCTGGTACAAGCCCAACTCTGAAAATTGATTTATATAACATGTAGGCCTTCTCGAATTCAAGGAATTTAACATAAGCATCTATTATGATGCTATACGTCACAATGTTTGGAGCACAATTTCTTTTAAGCATCACCGGAAAAATTTCCCATGCTCTAAAAGGATATCCTTCCTTGCATAGATTATGGATGATGGCATTATAGGATAACACATTAAAAACAATACCTCGTCTCTCCATTTCATGCATATGTTTTAAAGCTTCTTCCAGCAAACCTTCCCTGCAAAACCCCTTTATGATAATGTTGCAATCTAAATAGGTTGGTGGAACACCACTCTCAAGCATGAATTCACAAAATTTCACAGCCATATCTACAAGGCCAGACTTGCAAAGACAATGTATAATATTGTTGAAGCTCCAAATATTAGGGACCAAGTTATTGGAGACCATCTCCTCAAGCAGCTTGAGTGCAGATTGTGCATCATCCTGAGAACAAAAACCATTGATTAAGACATCATAAACAAACCCATCACACTCGTACCCCCATTCTTTCAAAGAGCGAAATGTGGAAAGGGCTAATGCCATTGATCCAATCTTGCAAAGTCCATTCAGAAGTGTAGTAAATGTCAAAATTGAAGGCTTCAGGTTCCTTCTTTGCATTTCCTCAATCAAAGACCAGGAGTGAAAAAGATCACCCTTTCTGCAAAATCCATCAACAAGAATGCTATAGGTATACACATCTGGTGATACTCCACAACTCTTCATAACACACAAGGTTCTCACAGCCTCTTGCATTTCACCTATTTCACAAAACCCATTTATTACAGCATTATAACTGTAGACATTCAAAGGAACATTCTCCTTTCTCAATTTTTCAATAAACTTCATAGCATCATCTACATGGCGAGCCTTGCAAAGTCCACTAATAAATGCAGTGTATGTCACAACCGTGGGAGTCTGTCCACTCTCAACCATTTGCTTCAACAGATCAGCTGCTTTTGCCATATTTTTATCCCATGATGAGTCTTTGCAGTAAAAATTTATCATTATGGTATATGTAAACTCATTTGGCGAAGGCCCCAAACTCTTCATTTCTTCAAACAAAATCTCAACAAGTTTTCTATATCTGGATTCAGCTAGGCATTTCAGCACAAAATTACATGACTTCGTATCCAGTTCAATCCCAACTCGCCTTGCTCGAAAAAACACATCTAGTGCACTTTCCTCTAATGAATTTGCAGCTAAAACCTTTAGAAGCATGTTAAATGCAACACTAGTCTGTCCTGGATGATAAGCCAACTTCATTAAACACTGAAATCGCTGGTATGTGCCACAATCAGCTTCCTTCAAATACAAAACAATATCCAAAAGCAAATTATATACATCCTTCTCCATATCCGCTGATGCAAACAAATGTACAATCACTGTGAACACCTCAAATGAGTGACGAAATCCATACTTCTCCACTGCTTCTGAAAACCTTACTTCTCTTGCAATTTTCCAATTCAAGCTATGAAGCACTTTAACTACAACAGGGTAGAGCCCGATTCTTTGACTAAGAGACAAACTGTTTGCTAGACACCTACTTTCAGTTGTCCCAGTATCACCACAGCTAGGAATATCATCAAACAACTCGTGTTCATCAATCAACAAAGCTGAAGAAACCCCACGGTATAGAACACAAAACCGCCTTCTTTCGGAAAGAATACAATTCCAATAATTAGAAAGACAATTGCCAGCAACAATTCTAGAGATTAAACGCATCAGCCAGATTGGCAAACAAACAGAAGAACAGAAACACCCCAGCAACTCGAGTCACGGGCTGATTTAGCTGAGTTCCTACTATGCCAGAACCAACGTTCTCGAATAATCAATCTGAAATAATGAAAAACTGTTTTATCAGGATAGTAAGAAATACTAACTACACCAAAAATCAACATGAAATTTGAACAAAAACAAAAACAAAGCGAAACGCAATGGGATTGGAGAGTGAATTCAAGACTTTAAAGGCTATAAAAATTGTTCAAAGCAGTAATCAACCTCAATTAAACACCAATTTGAATAACAAAAGGGGAGAGAGGGAGAGAGAGAGAGAGAGATTAAGGGCGTGCTCGGCTTGGGGTTATAAGGGGTTATTGGGGTTTTTTTTAAAAAACAACAACCTATTGATAGTGTTTGGCAATGGCTTATCAGGGGCTGGCAATTGAAGAGATGGAGATTCTAGGGGGTTGGAGAGCCTCCACAATCCTACCCTCCTCCATGAGGATTCTCGGGGTTCTCCAGAGCAACAACCCTATTTCTTCCCCCATTGCCCCTGGTGTCACACCATTTTCATCTGCCTTCACCCTCGCGTGGATCCTGGAGCACCTCGGCGATTGGCTGGTTCGTGCAACTGGAGCTCCGTAGGTCTTCTTCGTGCGACTTGTAGACGACAGCAGGTTCATTTCCTCTCCTTCTTCACTCGAATTCGCTGTCAATCTTCAATCGTTCGGGTTTCAAATTTCAATCGTTAGGGTTTCGATTGGGGCTTGAAATTGTGATGGTCTGTCTTTGATTCTTCGGTTCATGATTTTGCTTGTTCGAATTCTACAATTTCTGATGTTTGATTTTCGGTTCCATGTTGATAATTTTCTGATGTTAGTTTCCAGCTTGTTTATTGTGCAACCAGGGTTGGGACAATGAATTTGCTTCACTTTTCTTTGCTCTTTTGTATGTCAGATGAAGTTTACTAGGATAAAAGTAGGATAACATCTCTGATTGTAAACTCTGGTGGAGATGGTTGTCATCAACTTGCTCTTTTTCTGTACACAGTTGTTTAGTTTTATACACTAGTTGCAGTTTGTATCATTTGCTTCATTTGCTGCTTACAACGTCAATTTCCCTGTTTTCTACTTTAAGAGCTTCGTTCTTTTATATTGAAAGTGAGGGATCCATAAAATCATAAAGTCATGAGTTATAATCACCACCACAACCATAACAGTATATGTTTCATTGAGATAAATTGGAAAGAGGTGCTTCTTGTTGCATCTGAAGCTTGCATTAGTTTCATGCACTTTCAGCTTGCATTAGTTGCAAGTAAAACTGAATCAGTTGTCCCAATTCACAAAGTGCAGGAACCTCTTTCTTTATTGCTTTGAGTATGACACTCATGCCCTTTATTTGTTTGTTCCCAAAGTGCAGGAGAATGTACTTTGCATTTTTTTGTTAATTTCAGCTTATAGTTTAGAGTTTCAGCAATTGATAAATGAGTTTCAAGTTGGGATATTTTCATTGACAGGTTAGCTTAAGTTGCTTGGATTTGGGATATTAATCAATTAGCTTAAATTGATAGGATTTGGGATGTTAATCAATTAGCTTAAATTGCTAAAAGGGAGAATAGGGAAGATTTATGATATATGGACAAGCGTTTGGCAATACTTTTCTCAGCCATCTTTGTAAATTCACCCATTTCTATCAACTTTGAGTCATATTCATTCAAATCCAAATATAGATATACACATGTCAACTGGAATACTCACTTGGCAATACTTTTCTCAAAGAGTTGCTGCATGTGGAATAAGGGAAAGGGACTGACAGAGGGAGAGGGTGGTTCTGCAATGGATTGGTTTTACATAAATGAAGGCTAGCTCATCCTCTTCGATTTCCCTTTCATTCTTGCTGATTTTACTTGCATCAACTCTGCTCTTCCAATTGAAGTTGTATAGTAACACTTCGGTACATGAAAATGAAATTACATGAAATGATTAGAAATTTTGTGGTGGATTTATTTTGTGTTTTATTTCTCTCCAGTGGCCTTGATTGATTCATCTCTAATGTAAGTTTTTTCTCTTCCTCTGTTTCTCCCCCCTTATGGAGTTGTTTCTTTCACCTGTGCAATCAATTTAAAATGAAAAAGATTTGATTTTTCTTTGTATTTTTTTTGTTGCTTGGGTCTGTGATTGATCATTGAACCTTGCAAAGTTGCCATTGCTTCCCCTCCTCTCTCATTCCTTTCTGGGCTGCTTAGAGTTTGTAGCCTTATTTACTTCTTCAGGGTGGGCTTTGGATTTCTGCTTCCCCCGCCCACCGGCTTGTTTATGCCAATTGAGTTGGAAAAAGATTTGACCTTGCTTTTTTTTGGGGGGTTTGTGATTGATCATTGCCCCTTGCAGTTTGGTGCTCTTGCTCTCTCTTTGATTTTTGGGTTGTTTACAGTTTTCAGCCTTATTTACTGATCCAGGCTGGAATTTGGATTCATTTTTAATTGTTGAATTTTTGTTTTGTTTGGGAGTCTTTATGTTTTTTTGTCTAGTTCTACTTCTACTTACTTGATATTCCACGGTTCTAGATGAATGGTTGATTGGTTGTTGCCATAGATGGAACCCTAATTTCATTACAACAGATGGGTAAATAGAACACGAGATGATGGGGATATATACTTACATATGAGTCCTCGACGAGCAGGGTGGACGAGTCGCCGGATGGAGAGCTCGGCAGCCGCCGGATGGAGTCCTCGACGAGTCTTCGACCAGAGAGCAAGGGCTGTTGGCAGTGGCGGATCCAGAATTTTATTTAAGGGGGGGCTAAATTTTTTTCGAGAAAAGAGACTTTACACACAATGCATAAAAAAAATGTTGAGTTCATTTAGATGAACAATAAAAAAAATACTTTGTTTTGGACACTAAGCTCAGGGCTTTATCTTTAAATTTTGGAAACAAGCTTCGAGGGTTAATATCATTGGTTTCAACCTTTAGCTTATTTCATATTTTCAATGCATTTGAACAAATGTAAGCAAAGGTCATACAAAGTTACAAATGTAAATAACAAAACAAATTCACAAACCACAATTTCATATCACAAAACACAAATTCAAAAATTTATCTCTAAAAACATAAACCACAATTCCAAAGCCAAAGCACAAATTCACAAATTTAATTATCAAAACCACAAATTCTAATCACAAACCCTAAACAAAATTTCTCCAAATTGATTCTCAAATCCACAAGTTTATAAACCCCAATTTCATATCACAAACCACAAATTCAAAAATTTATTTCTCAAACCGTAAACCACAAATCCAAAACCAAAGCACAAATTCACAAATTATTTATCAAAACCACAAATTCTAATCACAAACCCTAATTGAAATTTCCCCAAATTGATTCTCAAATCACAAATTCTAATCCAAATTGATTATATCTCAACCAATTGAACTTAAAAACAATCGGTAGAAGAACAAAATTACTAACCTTGAAGCTCTAGATCGAAGAAGAACAAAGGTGGCCTGTGCAGCCCATACGGGAGACGGCCAGACGGGTGTGTAGTGCAGGGCGGGGTTCGCCGTCGACAGCAGAGTGTTGGGTGGAGGTCGGCGGCTCGGCCGGAGGTGGAGCTTGTGGAGGCGACGGCGGCTCGGGGACTCAGTTGTCTCTATCGCGTTTCGCCTTCAGGCTTCAGCCTCGCGTACGTCTGTGCAGAGATTCTGTCTTTGATGTTTTTAAAAACAAAAAAAAAAAAAAAGCAAAAATGTAAAATTTGGGATTCGAACCTGCGTTAATAGGCCTACGCATTAGACTCACTCCCGCCTACCCGTGACCTTTATCCGCTGAGCCAAGTAGTTTTCATCTTCTTAAGTTACTTTAATTATATATATTACAAATACAAAGAAATATAAAACATATATATACCTTTTTTCTGGATGTGGGGGCTTCAACCACCCCGAGCCCCCGTAGATCCGCGGTTTTCTCCTTTCTACAGCAACTGTCGACCAATTGGGATTATTTTTAAAAAAAAATCTCAACCTCTTCCATCCCCGTAACCCACACAATAGTCTCAATCTCATATAATCCCTTTAAAATAATCTTCACCCCTTAAAAAATAACTCATTGCCAAACTCGCCCTAAGGTTACATGAGGCTGGTGGGGAATGGCAGTCGGCGGTAGTTCTAAGAGGGCGAGGGGCTCCAAAATCCAAATGGCGGGTTTGGGGTTGGGGATGGTCGGTTCTGAGTTATATCATCTTAACCGAACCGGTTCAGGGTTGATCGATTTTTTACCTTAGTTTGCTTCGGTGGTTCAATTAATTTTATTTTTTTAAGGGAAAATGGCATAAAACCACCCCTTAAATATGAATCTTTGCAGAAAACCACCCCTTAAAATTGAAATTGCGGAAAATCACCCCTTAAACCCATTATGTCTATAAATCGTCACTCACAACTTTTTTTTTCCGTTAGCTTGCCATTAAAAATGATGAAAAGTCATTTTTATCCTCCCTTTTAATGTTATTTTAATGTGAGAAAAATGTATGAATTGAAATAAATTAATAAAATCTATTTATCCACCCCTTTTAATGTTATTTTAATAGAATAACATACCTTTTTCTCTCATAAAATGGATGGATAAATAGATTTTATTAATTTATTTCAACTCATACATTTTTCTCTCATTTAAATAACATTCAAAGGGAGGGTAAAAATGAATTTTCACTGTTTATAACGGCAAGCTAACTGAAAAAAAGGTTGTGGGTGGCGATTTATAGACATAATGGGTTTAAGGGGTGGTTTTCTGCAATTTCAATTTAAGGGGTGGTTTTATGCAAAGAGTCATATTTAAGGGGTGGTTTTCTGCCATTTTCCCTTTTTTTTTAAATTTAAATACGCTTTTTTTTACAATAGAAAGGATGGTTCTGTGTGTCAGATCTATTTGTGTTACATTTCTTGAAGAGATAAATGTATAGATAGTGTAGCCAAAATGTACAAAAGGGGTGCGTTCCCATAGCACCCAAGTCAAAAGCGTCACCAATCCCACACGACAGAGCGGGGAGGGGAAGATCTCACCTACTCATCATACTCCTCTACTCTAATACTCACAAAGCTCCATTTATTACAAAACAAGCTACTTTTCTACTCACTCATAATCTTTCTATGAGCGTTTTGTCTTTACATCTCACAGAAATACGACCTTTACAAGATTCAACAATCCTTACAGCCCATTGTCTAGACTTACACTCAACCTCTCGAAATACAACTTCATTTCAACTCAACCATGTAAAGTAAATAAAAGCCATGAATACAAGAAATTTAGCTTTAAATTAAGCACCCTTTTGAATAGCTTTAGTTTTATCTGAAAACCATCTCAGCCACACCCCAATTTGTGTTACATTTTCTTTATTATGGAATATAATTTGATTTCTCAATTCCCACATTGCATGCCACCGAAGGCATATTTCATGAAAAGTGTGGATTTAGATCCCTTGTGTTGGTGAGACTCGCAAGGAAATTTAGGTTTGAAGAAGTCTTAATTGTATGTTGTGAATTTGTCAATCGTGTAAAGGGGCATTTGAAGAAAAAGTGGAGAGCATCCTCCATTCCTCCTCACTATGGTCACAAAAACAACACTGTGAGAGTACCATTTGAAAATATTTATTCAACCTTGATTTTGTGGGTAGAGTATCAAGTGTTGCTTTCCAAACGAAGTTCTTTGTTCTTGGGGGTATTTAGCTTCCAAATCCAATTATAATTAGTGCAATCATTTTGTATTTAGGCCGTGTTTGACGGTAGATGTTTTTTTGGAGATGATTTGAGATGTTGGTAGATGTTATGAGATGGAGATTATTTTGGTAGATTAATGAGATGTTAGTAGATGGAGTTTTTTTTTGTAAAAAATCTCGTTTATGTGTTTGGTGGGTAGAAGATGTTGGTAGATGATATTTAAACGAAAAGACGTTTTTACCCCTGCCTAAAGTGGCCTTCTTCTACCCTCACTTGTCCTCACCGACAGAAGCTGTACCACTGATTGAGAATTGGCCGCAGCTGTGGACGGGAGAGTGTAGCGAAGCAGATCTGCAATCGGTCGTGTGAACAGAGACGCCATTCCTCCTTGGTGGAGGCGCAGTCCAGCGAAGGAGCACAGATCCACTCCCCTCAACAGTCGGAGAAACGAGGCCGTGCTACGGAGATCCATCTCCGAGCTACCAACGACGACGGAGATCCACCACAGCTAACTGGTAGGTCAGTCTTTCTTGTTTCACCTCTGTTCGAAGCCGAGTGAGAGTATTTCAATGGTTTCATGTGACATAGGAATCGGATTTGGAGGTTGAGGGCATCCGAAAATAGAGGGGGTAAACAAATCTAGGGTTCGATGTGTTAGGTGAAATTAGGCTTGTACATGTGATGGATTGTTGAGAAGGAACCAGTTATGATGGTCGGGGATGCCGAAATTGATATGTTTTTGGGTTGATTTTGTTGTTGCTGCAAAGGAGGTTGTGAAGGTGATTGTGCATGCTTCGACTTCATTTATTTTGTTGTTGCTGAATATTTCGGCAAACCCTAGGAATATTCAACTTCATTTATTTTGCTTGGATCATCTTGTTTTCAATGTATTGAAAACAAGATGATGATAATAATATGGTTTGGATCATTTTGCTTGGACTTCATTTATTTTGCTTGGATCATTAAGCTTACACATGCTGAACTTAATTTATTTTGCTTGGATCATTTTGGTTGGATCATCTTGTTTTCAATGCTTTGAGTAGGAATATTCAACTTCGGTTTGGATATAGAGAACGGAGCTAGATTAGGAGGTTGTTGTGTTGTTGTAGTTGATGATCTTTTGATTCAATTTACATTCTGATGCTTACTGTGGTTGCAATGCCACAACACAGAAACGCACCCCACCTATTACTACTGATGGGAATGGTGCATTGATGCGTGTCAAATGTAAATAATAGGTTTGCCCTTGTTGTTGTTGATGTTTACAGTTGAACGTTGCTTGTTTACAGTTGAATATTAGGTTCGCCATTGTTGTTCTTCTTGGTTACTGTGATATCTATGGCATCGACTGGCAAACCACCATTGAAGGAGAAGGCTAAAAAGGACAACGGTCCGAAGGAAAAATCACTGATATGGACGCCGACTATGTTGAAGTTGTTCTTGGACCTCCTAATCTCGTATCAGCGCAAATACGGCAGAGATCAGGGGTTCAGCTGGGTGATGTTAACAACACAATTTGAGGACATGACTGGTCAGAAATGTGGCCCCAACACGCTCAAGAACAAGTACGCGGGAATGAAGGAGAAATGGAAGGACTGGAAAGATTTGAAGCACGGCGAGACTGGCTTGGGTTGGGACTACGAACGAGGGTGCATCAACGCAACCGATGAATGGTGGGAGAGAAAATGTCAGGTAATTTAAGTGCTTTCGTGGTGTGCTTGTGGGTCTGACCATTTATGTTTTGCCACCAAGCTTGTGACCATAAGATTGTCGTACGCCATAAAGCAATGCGTTATTCGTGTTATAGGAGAAGGAAGATTTTCGAAAACTGAGGAAGAAGGGTGTGCCTCCCGACATCGAAGATGCATGGGATCAGATTTATGGAGGGACGGTTGCGACGGGACAGCATTGCGTCGCTCCGTCAATGGATTCTTCTCAAACGCCGATTCCGCTTTCAACTGTCTGTGATGAAGGGGGTCCCACGAACCAGACTCATAGAGCTGAATTCGACCTCGGGGCGGACGACGAGAACATTGACGGGTTTGACTTGTCCCGCTTTTCGGACTTGGTTCGTGGGAGCACACAAGGTGTCCCCGTGCCCCCTGTTCCGGCACCCCCCACCTCCACTCCTGGATCAAGCTCCTTACCAGTGAAGTCCGGAAAGCGAGCATCGGGGTCCTCGGGGTCTCAATCACTCAAGCGACGTAGTGCGAGACAATCCTCTGGGTCGGCGTTGTACCAGAGGCATATGGAGGTCGTGCAGGAAACGAGTGAAAAGTTGCTCGCCTACGTCACTGCGGAGGACGAGGTCTCGAAGACTTCGGAGGATCGAGAGTCAGAGGTAATGGAGGTGCTTGATGAGCTGGTCGCAGATGGACTGATTGAAGATGAGAGCCCATTGCTGTGCTTCGCAATGGAGGCATTGATCAACCCGGAACGGGCGAGGATGTTCCTCGCCTGCAAGCGAAGCAACAAGGTACGGGTGGCGTGGCTGAAGTATCATTTCCGGAAGAGCGGAGGGGACATGTAGTGGCCGACGAGGACGTTGTTTGCCACCTTGTGTCTCACCATACACCGGCATAGTGTGTAACCAAATCATTCAACTTTTCCACAGTTAGGACCAGGACCTGCAAAACCTATCGACCATCTCCAACACTCTTGTCTTTACGATTACAGTGTGTGACTATGTGTGTTTGTGTTCTATGTCTGCTTATGGTTGTGTTTATTTTCTACTGTTCTGGATGATGTCTATTTGGTCCGGATGAATGTCTTGTTTATGAAGTTTGAGTGTGTGCATTTTCGGTTATTTGTGATTGTGTGTTTTATGTGACCTGTCTGGATGCGTTTTTCAATATTTGTCTGCGTACTTACGGGTATGGGACTCATCGAAAATGCCTTGCAGTCACTGGCGCATGGAAGCAGAAACTTCTGCGGATAGGCGTAGGCTTAGGCGCGAGCGTCGTCAACGCCACAAGAACGCTGTGCTACTGCAGCTGCTTGTGCACCTGGAGGCAGTTGAGAGGACGACGCACTACTACAAGCATGTGCACAAGGTGCCATGCTACATTTCTGAGTACACAGGGGAAAGGTGGATGACAGACATCCTACACCACGAAACAGACCTCCGGTCGGTGCAAGTTTTCCGTATGCCGAAACATGTGTTCACGAACCTGTACTCCATTCTCCACCATCGGTACCGCTTGCGAGGCTCTAAGAACATGTCGGTGATGGAGAAGGTTGCCATCTTCGTGAACACCATGGCTTGGGGGTCTTCCCTACGTGACTCGTGTGAGCGTTTTCAGCGATCCTCCTCGACGATTAGCGAAGCCATAACCGACGTATTAGAGGCGCTCGTGGGGAGAAACAATGGATGGGATGGCCTTGCTCGCCATGTCCTCCGGCCCGTGGACCCTAACTTCACCGAGATTCCAAAGCAGATCACGGAGGACAGTCGCTACAGCAGATATTTTAAGGTACGATATTAGCTCCTAACTGTGGATGCAAGGCATTGGCTATGTTGAAGAAACCTTGTTCCGCCGCTGTAGGGGTGCATTGGAGCTCTCGATGGTACGCACATTGAAGCCTGTATACCCCGTGACGAACAGTTGCCTTACCGGGGCCGCAAAGGGATCACGACCTTCAATGTCCTTGCCGTGTGCGACTTCGACCTCAATTTCACCTTCATATCAGCCGGTTGGGAGGGAAGTGCGCATGATGCTCGTGTTCTTGATCATGCGATCAATACCCCGAGTTTACATTTCCCCCACCCTCCGCCGGGTCGTTACTACCTGTGCGACAAGGGATACCCAGAGAGAGAGGGTTATATGATCCCATACTCGAAGACGAAATACCATCGGGCGTCCTTCGTTCAAGAGCCGGCTGACAACGAGAAGGAGGCCTTCAACCAACGACATTCTTCGCTAAGGGGATCAGTTGAAAGGTCCTTCGGGATCTTTAAGAGTATGTGGAAGATTACGAAACCGATGCATAAGTATCCGGTCGACAAGCAAGTCGACATTATCATCGCATGCTTCGCACTACATAACTTCATTAGACGCTCTGTCGGGGAAGTTGATGTGCCTTTAGAGGACTCCAGTTCTAGCCCCTTCATGGAGCCTACTGACAATGTCACTGCTGTGGGCGAGGATGATGACGACGACGACGACGAGGTCGACTCATCATCCAGCGATGACGAGGGGGGTCATCCAAAAGGAATGCAACGCCTACGGGACGACATAGCTAGACAAATATGGAATGACAGGCGAGTCAGACGATAGTGTCCAGTTGATGCAGTCACGTTGTACTATATATCGTTAAAGGTAGGGCTAATTTTGGTATTGTGTTCGTATCAGCGGGAAGTAGATACGGTCATCGATTCTGGTTGTATTGTGTAAGGTAGTAGCAACGCCTTTTGTTCTGGGTGCTTTGTATCCTAGTATGAATGGTACTCAATTTTGCAACGGCGGTCACCCTACGACCGTAGCAGTAGTCCCATATATAACATAAGTACATCTACGCTTTTCAATTACATTTAACATTGTCCACCTAGGCTTACAGTAGCCTACAAACTGCCGTTAAGGGTGTATGCAGCCATATGCTACAAAATGGGCTACACACACCGGGGCGTACTACCTTCAATGCCCCATTGCACTTCCCCTACCCTAATCCAAAAACCTGCATTGTTCGGGGATTTCTGACACAACCGACCAGAATGTCTACACGTCCAAGCATACATACATAAAGGGGTTCACGATCCTACGTCTACACAACTACCCCTTAAAACAAAAGCTTCACAGTCCGAGAGTACGAGGTCTACTTCTTGGCGAGGGCGCCAATGGCGATGACGCTCATCACCAAAAACATCCACTTGTTGCGCTCCTCTCTACTCTTGGCAGCCACCAGGTCTGCCCACACCTTGCACGCGTAGGTAGACAGCGAAGAGACGCGTTCGGCAAGGTCATTGTTCAGCTCGTTAACCCTTGTTAGCTCCTCTCCATTGCGCTGGGCAATGGCCTCCGCAGCGTACAATCGGGTCGTGAGCTCCATAGCTATGTCCTCGAGCTGTTGAATACGTGGGTCCTCAGGGGCTGGGGGAATCTCCTCCAACGGGGGGCGATTCTCAACGTTACTAGTTCGAATGTTTGAGCTTTCCGCAGCGTAGTCCTCCATCTCCTACGACATAAAACATGGGTAGGGAAACAGATTACTCCAAGCCATATGCCACAAGCAAGTACATTCAAAAGGGCATGATTCTACAACTACCATATCAACAGACAAATAAGTACAAACAAGTATTACAGACAAATAATTCTACAACTGCCACAAGCAAGTATATATCATGTAGAGGACCGTCAGCAATATAACAGACTAATAATTCATACAGGGGGAAGCATCTACAATATTTGATTTGTTGAAGTAACCATCAAAGTGAAAGAAAGGAGACAACAGTGCAATCAAAGCCCACACAATTCAGAAGATCCCTTTAATCTTTCAAAGTTCAAAAAAGTACAAACAATCCAGTTATGTTAATGAAAAGTGCAAGGAAAAGTGATGGGAATCATTTGCTTAGACCACATTTGTACTTGTGTAAAAGGGCCCTAATAAATCAAATAAAGTTAGTTTAGAGCATTACCACCATTAGACTTTACCCATAATTTCCACTCTTTATTTATTATTATCATCATCATATCAAAAGCTTACACATGCTGAACTTAAAACAAGGCAAACTACAGAGCTGATAAAATCAGAACACTTGAAGAAATTATCTTCAAATCTTGGTTCATCTATTCATTGTATAATCAAACACTAGTTTTAAATAGAGTAACATTCAAGACACAACTAGTAAAGAATATCACATCATATGTATATATTTGTTGGAGAGTTCAAATAGCATCACTAAGGTTGTGTACTGTAAATGTTTGATGAAGGCATGTAGCTTACCTGCTCATACCAAGGGGGCATCCTCTCCACCCCGCCTATCCACGGGTACTTTTCGGGGCATCCGCTCGGCCAGCTTCCAGATGAAGAGCTCATGTTCGTTCCTGACAGGAAGAGACAACCACACGTTAAGGCTTCATCACAAATACAATTATCTAAGTTCCTGAATGACATATATGGAATGGGTGGGTATAACAGACATACAGTAACTTCTTGTAGATGGACAGACATATCTAAACAGACATATCTAAACACACAGATTAATGGACAGAAACACAACATGCACAGATACACAACATGAGATTGGATACGTTTTGGAGAGACATAGATGCACACATATAACTTCTTCATGATGTAATCTACAGTAACATCTCAACTACACAAAACCAACATGAATTTCTATATGTTGAAGCACACAGACATGTAAAAACACACATGAATCTGACCCAGCAAGTAAACAAACCCTTCAATTTGAAGGAAATCCCTCTTCCTCACGATTACTGAAGTCCTAAAATACTATATCAACAAATCATTCTTCGTTTTCCCTAACAGATTATCCCCAAAAACAAAAGGAGATTTGGTAACTTTGTTTATTTGCTTGCTATTCGATTTCGCCTTCAATGTAATCCTTCGATTTCATGAAACTAGGGTTTGTGTAGGCCAATCCTACAATTTCCAGCAGATCAAGGGAAGGGACAATGTACGGGTTACGCAAACATATCTAAGCCAGAAAACCCTAGATCCTCAAAAACCTAGGTAAATAGCAAGCTTCGAAAGGGAACATCTGCAATGGAGTCGACAATGGAGTCGCTCGAGCTTCGAAAGGGAAAATCTGCAACATTTGAGACGCTCGAGCATTCCGGCTTCGCCATCACGCCTCGCATCTCCTCCAGGGCCCGTCGGAATCGGCCATTGGGGTTTCCTGCGCTTCAAGTGCCGCGTTTCGGCAAACCCTAGAAATCGCCTCCTCTCGCAATCGGCCGCCATTGTCGGAAGACGAAGCTCTTCTTCCGTCCATCTACCTTCGTCGACTATGGGTAGGGGTGGGGACTACACCGGACAAGAGAGAAGAGGAGAGGAGAGGGGACGAGAGGAGAGGAGAGGAGAGCGAACCTGTGTTCGTCGGTGGCGGCTGATGTCGAGGGTTCCTTCTCCAGATCTGCAAATGGTGGACTGTGACAACAACAACAAGGGCATTTGTGGGCTTGATATACAAGCCATCTCCTTCCAGCTCCAAGGATCTCCGTGGGAGGAGATTATTTTTGCCCTTCATTTCATCTCCCTCCATCTCCGAAATCCCCTTGCTCGCATCCCCTCCCATCTCCTGCCAAACACACATCCGCGTAGATGTTTTTTTTTTTTCAACTCGTCCCATCTCCTCACATCCCCTAACAACTCATGCCAAACACAGCCTTAATTGATAAGTTTATATGTTGATTTTGTTGTGAAGGATTCATTTGTACTTGGTTTCTAAATTAGTTTTTCAACTGTCTCCCAAGAGGGGAGTTTAATGGATTAAATCTTTTGGATTATATAGGGAGGGAAGATATTATGTAGTAGGTTTTTATTCCAACTGAGTTGAGAATTGAAAAGGCCTACAACTCGTATATAGGGGTTGTTGTTCTCTTGGAAACATTGGAGAGTGAGGTCAGAGAGTCAAGGGCGTCTCCGGGCATTAATGGATTTGTCATTACCAACTATCCATATAAGGCTTTTGTGAAGAGGGCTTTCGCTCTCGGGCCGCCGCCACCCACCCACCCTTGGCCTTTGCCTTCACCGACATCTCACAACCACCGTCTCGGGCTCTTGCTTTATGTATTTTAGTATTTATAGTAGTCCTATAAATAACACCTTAGGCTCACTTTTGGGGTAGTTTTTGATGTTTTGAAGAGCCGAGAAATCAGTTGAAAGAGAGTGCTCTCTTAGGAGAGGAATCGAGTCCCCTGTGCGGGATCGGTTTCGGTGGGGTGTTCCTAGCTTGGTTTGCCTTTTGTGCGTCGATCCTCATTGGTGGGTTAGTGCTACTGCATGTTTGGTGAGTGTCGATCCTCGTTGAAGGATTGGTGCCATCCATCATGTCATTGGTGTGTGTCGATTCTCGTTGTTGGACCGGTGCTATCGAGCATCCACGAGCCTCCTTTGCACCCTTGATTGTGTGGGATTTTAAAGGTTGGTCTTTTGATCATTCAACTTGGTTCTCGATTTCAATGTATTGTGGGTCTTGTCGTTATTTCGTTGGGTTATCCGTTATCCTTACCACTTATCCTTCTATCTTATTAATCTATCTTGTCCATTCTTGTGTTGTTTTTATTTCCTCTGCGTCATTCTTCATTTTCTGATTTTGTAGTTTCTAATTGACCTCTTCTTGTTGTCCCCCTTATTAAATCGTTGTTTCACAGCATAGGAGAACAAAGTGCAACGTTTTGAGCTTCATCTGGGCAAAAAGAAAGAATTCAACGCTACCACATGGCACTTGCAAAGGTTGTCATGTTGTGACGCTATTAAATAATATTAGTATTTTGATTTTATGAATATTTTAAGTTATAATTAAAAAAACTATATATTTTATCTACATATAGACACCCATTTTGCATATATATATATATATATTTTGAAAATTCAAATAATAATATCCAATTATCCATATTAACATGCTTGTCTCTATTGAAAAATTTAAAATTAATACATGTGGACACTTTTTGCCTGTAATAATAATAATAATAATAATAATAATAATAATAATAATAATAATAATAATAATAATAATAATATTATTATTATTATTATATAAGGAAAGAAATTCGATTCTTTAGAGAAACCGAGAGATCGGAGAAGCCGGTAGATGGACTAACCATTGTGTAGAACTAGAATCAAATAACAAAAGCAGATAACAGAAGCAAATGACCAAAAGAAAATAACAAGAAACAAATGACGGAAAGTAAAATGTAAAAATAAAGTACATACCGTCCTATACTGAACTACAAGTTAGCAGAACCAACGAATCGACCAACCAAAAAGAAGACGCTCATAGAGAACTATAGGGATCACTAGCGGACACCTCAAATTGGACTCCAAATAGAATCAACTGGTATCAATCACATTTTCACGACGTCTATAAGCTTGACAAATCAGCCACCGCTCACAAGAAACCTATACAACAATAAGAAAGGTAAAATACACTAATCCGCAAACCACCACCATAGCCATACCATTGCCGAAACAAATCCTCAAAACCCATCCATAATAGGCTACCACAAGGGTAAACCAAAATAGAGGCGTATAAGACGGGACATGAATTAAATAAACAACAACAATAAACAAGCTTGCAATTTTCTTATTCTTATTGATTAGTGAAGATTTTCTTATATAAAAATGGAAAAGGAAAAAAAAAAGTTTTAAGGTCCAACTGCCCAAGTGGTAGGGGTGGAAATGGGTCAGGTGATGGATGGGTGGACCCATTTTTTCACCCGACCCATCACAAAAAAATTTTACCCGTCCCATCACCCACCCGTCTAATGTTTCACCCATCACCCGACCCGTCGGGTGAATCGGATGGGTCGGGTGGTTAATCGGGTGAAAGAAATTTAAAGAAAATGAGTCACAAAACATACCCAAAAATCATTCATATTCGATAATTTTATAAACCATGTCAACGTATGAATCTTACTAAATGAATAAAAGACTTATTCATACATTATATCACTATCCTTAACTTACAAAATTAGTATTAGAAGTTTAATATATCAAACTAAATGAGATGAATTTAACTCGGTTACTAGAATTAAAATAAATTAAAAAAGTATAGAAAAACTATGTCCTTAGAAATCAGACTCAAGTGTCATTTCTTTAATATCTTTGCATAAAGATGATTATTGTTATAAATCTCATGACAAATTGGAAAAATACGATTTGGTTAATCATGGAATAATGCAGTAAATGCTAACAAAGTTGTTGAAAAGAGCCAAATTGCTTACACTCTATCGATATATGCAATACAAATAAAAGAAATTTTAAAAAGACATAGAGTTAAATAATGCAAGTTTATATATATATTTTTTAGACCTTCTTGAACAAGAACACTTGAAAAATGGAGAAACTAGAGGTAGAAAATGAGAAATATATTAGTTATATTAAATTATACTCCCTCTGTTAATTAAAACTTGTCGTTTACTATTCATGCACGCTTTTTTTAGAATGATAAAAACTATATGAAATATTAAATTTTTTAAAAATTTGTTTTTATAAATTCATACTTAATAGTAATAAGTATGAAATTATTAAAAAAATGTATTAAAAAAGTTAATATTTTATATAGTTTTTAACACCTCAAAAAGCGTGCGTGAATAGTAAAACGTCAAGTTTTAATTAACGAAGGGAGTATTATTTATACACTAGCCTCTTTTTTATAATAATCGGGTGGGCTAACGGGTGGTTAAGCGGGTCGGGTGATGGGTCGGGTAATGGCTGGAAACTATATCACCCATCACCCATTTCACCCGACCCGTCACCCATCCATCACCCGGTTTTTTTTTTTTGGGTTTTCACCCTAATAATCGGGTCGGGTGAATCGGTCACCCACGGGTGATTTCCAGCCCTACCAAGTGGGCTAACGAATGCAGTTTGCGGTTGATGCTGACTAAGAGTAAAATCCATCTACGATCCCTCAACTTTGACCAAATATTCAAACGAATCTATGAACTTTATTTTTGTTCATTGAAATCCCTGAACTTTGATATTTTGTACACATTTGGTCCTTCTGTTAGTAAATCTGTTAAGTAGATGTTAAATAATGACATGAAATCAATATATTTTTGTATATTAATGGCATGATTTAGGTTATATAAATGTAATCCAACGGCTCAGATTCCACTTCCACCAGTGATTTCAGTAAAACTTGGAGAACTAGAGTATCTACTTCTAATAGACAAAGAGATCACCAAGGAGGATAACAAAAACCTCACAAAAGCGATCACTAATCTAGAGATAAAATCTGCTTTCTTTTCTATTGGAAAAGATAAATCTCCGGGCCCTGACGGAATGACAGCAGAATTCTATAGAAAATACTAGGACATTGTAGGACCATCAGTCATTAAGGCCATTAAAGGATTTTTTAGATTAGGGAGAATGTTACGCCAAATAAACCAGACCTTTATCTCTTTAATCCCAAAATGCGATAATCCGTCAACAACGAACAACTATAGACCAATTAGCTTTGTGCTCCACCATTTACAAAGCGATTGCAAAAATAATTGCGGAAAGAATGAAAACGATTCTTTCGAAAATCATTCACCCTCTTCAAGGTGCATTTGGTGCTGATAGAGCTATTCAAGACAATGTTCTTATAGCTCATGAAATTTTTCACTCCTTCAGAACAAGGACAGGAAGACAATGATGGATATCAATAAAACTTGATATGGAAAAGGCCTATGATAGGGTGGACTGGAGCTTTCTGCTAGCGGTCATGGAAAAATTTGGTTTTTTCTGGAAAATTCATAGGTTGGATTAAGGAATGCATCCAAACTGTTTCTTTCTTTGTGTTAGTCAACTATGAACCCACTAAGACCTTTCGACCATAAAGAGGACTAAGGCAAGGTGACCCAATTTCCCCATACCTTTTCATTTTAGGGGCGGAAATCCTAGCGAGAAAACTACAACAACAATGCAATGAAACAACAGACTCAATAGGCTTTAAGATGACCCCAAACGGATCACGAATCCCGTTCCTATATTTCGCAGATGACATTATGATCTTTGCTAAAGCAACTCAGGAATCGTGTGCAAAAGTTAAAAAAATAATTGATGACTATTGTCAGTTTTCGGGACAAAAGGTGAACTTTCAGAAATCTGCGTTCCAAGTAACAAAAGGGGTTTCTTCAAATCAAAGACAACAGATCCAAAGTACTCTTCTTATAATGAACCAAGTGGCTATGGACAAATACCTTGTCTGCCCTATCATAAATGGTAGGGTCAACAAAGAGACATTTGAAGACGTAATAGGAAAAACGGAAATGCAACTGACAAAATGGAAAGCAATTTCGTTGTCTCAACAGGGAAGGACGATTCTCATAAAAGCGAACTTACTAGCCAAGCCAAATTATGTAATGCAAAACTTCATGCTCCCGACAAATGTCCACAACGACTTAGATAAACTAAACAGATGTTTTTTTTTTTTGGAATAAGGACCCCAATTACAAACCATTAGTAGGATGGGACAAAATTTGCAAATAAAAAAACTAGGAGGATTGGGGATCCATAAAACAAAGGACATTAACAAAGCACTGCAAATGAAACTTTTATGGAAAATTCTTGCGGAACCTCACAACCAATGGGTTAGGATAGTTAGAGAAAAATACTTAAAAGATGACCAAATATGAGACTATAAGAAGAAGAAGAATATGTCGTGGCAATGGGCAAAATTAATTGAATTAAAAGAAGAATTCTGCTCAGGTCTCATTTGGCAGATTGGAAACGGAAAAACGATAAAGTTTTGGAAGGACAAATGGTTAAATGACGATAGAAAGCATGAGGACCACCGGATAACTCTTAGCATAGATGACCAAGAAAAAGTTGAAAACTATCTACGGCCAAACAAGACATGGAATGTAGATAAACTACAAGAAGTGCTGCCAGTAGATATTATAAAAACGATTATTAATATCCCTCTTCTTTCGCAGGAATTCGAGGATAGACTATGTTGGAAACCAAACCCAAATGGTTGGTTCATTACTTCTAGTGCACTAGATTTTATCACGAACTCCAATGAAAATGAAATAGACCTCTTCAATGGGATTTGGAAAATTGACTGTCCACCCAAGGTGAGAATTTTTTTATGGAAAATGGTACTAGACGGGCTCCCTACAAAAACAAGACTAAGAAACAAAAGTATACGCACTCCCATGGATTGTGTCTTTTATAACTCCATGGAGGAAGATGCTATCCACCTTCTAATGAAGTGTCCGACAACATTACGACTGATAGGCTCATTAGACAAGAATATTGAGTGACTAATTAGAACTACCGACAAAAGCAATAAAAATATAAAGATTGTCACCAACGAACTTTTTCGACAACTTAGCTCTGAACAAAAAGTCAATCTTTCCTTCTCATGGTGGAGTATTTGGAATAAGAGAAACAAGATCATATTTGAAAACCAAAGCGTAAGAACAATAGACGAAGTGGTTAAAACAATTCATCATCACACGAAAAACTGGAAAAAATCCAAACAAGATAATCCAGATGAAGAAGACGTAATCACAAGAACAATCAAACCAAAGAACAACCATCACCAAAGAAACATCATTAGATGGCGTAAACCTGAGGAAGGTAGTTTCAAACTCAATTTTGATGGTGCTAAAATATCGTCTGGCTGCGCTTCTGTAGGTTTCTCGATTAGAGATGACGAAGGAAGATTGATAGCTTGTGATGCCAAAAGATGCGGGAAGGTGTTGCCATTACAAGCTGAGGCGGTCGCATTGCAGCTCAGACTGGTGGAAGCTCGAAAGAGGGGGATTCGAAGACTAGCCGTGGAAGGTGATTGTCTCGCAGTCGTGAATGCGATCAAGGGAGTATGGTTGACGTCTTGGGAGATCGAAATGCTTATTTCGGATGCTCTTCGGCTACTCGGTTCTTTTGAGACGGTCTCCATCTCCCACGTCTTTAGGGAGGCCAACAGGGCGGCCGATCGTCTTGCTCACCTGGCTCTTGATTCCGTTTCTTTCCCTTGGAGTTCCAGACTCTCATCCGCAAGGACGCTCTTGGGTGGTGGTACAATCGTGGTTGACACACCCAGTGAATAAAAAAGCGTCGCTTAAGCGAGCGCTTCGCGCTTAAGCGATGGAGCGTTGGTCTGAATGCTTCAGTAGGTTTGAAGCGAGCGGTAACCATGAAGTGGGCGCTTTTCCCGCTTAAGCGTTGAAGCGCCGAAGCGATGAAGCGAGCGCTTTATGGACAAAGCGTTTGTCTAGCAGTTTTTTTTATATTATTTGGTACCTTTCCCACTAAAGATATATGATTTGTACTTTCACTAAATAAAGTATAGAATCAAAAGCGCCGAAGAAATAAAAGAAGAGATTGATGAGGGAATTGATATGGAGTTGCAAGTTGATAGTGGTGATGGTGCTTTGCATGATTAGGAGGGGGAGGACATTAGCTCACCATCTGATTGAGATGTTGAATAAATTTTTCATCTAAGCATCTAATATTTTGGTTTAACTAGTTATCATTTTGCTATGATCATGGAAGTATGTCTTCTGCTAAGAAAATGTATGCAGGATGATATGTTCACCTATTTTACAATTATGCCTTAATATTCTTTTAAATCTATTTAGATATAGATTTAAAAGAATCTGAAGGATATTTGTGAGATGTAGGTTGAATTTGCAACTATCTTTATCATCAACAATTCAACATCTATTTAACATAAAGGAGTCAGTAGCATGTATATTTTGAAAACATATCATTACTAGTTTATTTTTTTTTATAAGGTAAGAATTCGAGGGCCATACAGACCTGACACCTCGAAAGGCCGACAAAGTCGGCAGACGGCGAACCGCCAAAACATACAATGAAAACAACAAAAGGTGCAAACTAGGCAGTGACAAGCAAACAATTTCGGGCGACCTAGCAAACCTAATCCTAACACGCTGGGGACAACATAGACTACGAACCGAAGCCAAGCGCCACCAAGTAGTGACACCGCTGACCAGCGGTATATTAGGAGTCCCTGTGGGCAGTGAAGACGAACCTCCGAGGAAATTTCCGGATTACGGAGACGCCTCGGTACACACCGCCTCGACCCCATCTAGACCCGACTCCGAAACGCCAGAGCCCCAACTAAGAACAAGACCGCCGAGACCAACCAAAAGAGCAGCTGAGAACCACCCTAGTCCAACGCACCTGAAAACCCTTTCGGGATTTAAACAAGCCCTTTTGGGATTTTGATCAAGCTCTTTTTTTAGTACATGCCCGTACGAGCGAGGTTTGAAACCTTTGCGGGATTTTAATCAATATATATATATATATATATATGAATATATTTATATATAAATAAATATATATATATGTAAAAATATATATATATATATAAATAAATAAATTACACATTATTTTTTCTCTTCGGGCTGGCTTTGGGCCCAAGAAATTGCCTTGGGCCCAAAGCACAATAATGGGCTCAACCTATAAGCCAAACGGGCCCAAGATAGGCAACAAACGTCATCCCTGCACTAAGGCAAGGGAGAGCCAAAACTCAAGACGCCGCCGACAAAATTAAATCGGGAGAAGGAGGGGAGTGAACGATCGGGGTTGGTTGCGGAGCCAAGGTCGGAACGTCGACAGTGGGCCGGACGGGACCGAACTGGCCAGCAACAATCGAACGCCGGCGAGGACCGGGAGCCCGAAAGGAGAGGGTTGGAATTTCATAGTCCGGGGAGGAGGATACCGACCGGGGACAACCACGACGAGGGAGATCCGACATAACCGCCACCAAGGTGACGCCGCCGATCCCAGCCGAGGGAAGAGCACGATAGGAGAACAGAACCGAGCCCGGCAAAAGCCTGATGAGACGAGGAGGAAGGGTAACGCTCGGGAAGTAGTAGCCGCCCGAAGAAGGGGGTTTCATGACGCCAATCCCCGACAGACCTCCGAGAGGACATCCACGGGAGAGACGAGGGTAGTGAGAGCATGGGCGGAATAGACCAAGCAATTTCAGATATGGGAGCCGGAGACTCCGATTGACGAAAACCCCAAATTGATTTTTTAAGAACGAGAACGGAATCCAAAACCAACAAAGTTGGTCCGATCGTAAATCACAATCGGAACTCGCCGGAGCAAAGATGTGGCGCCGCCACAGAGATTTGATGACGGCCGAAGCCGGGTTTTGGCGGCCGAATCCGGGGTGGTGCGGCCGGAGCCGATGTAGAGACGACATAAGCCGTGGGTGGAGCTCTCTTCCAAGAAGAGAGAGTTTTTTATATCATTACCAGTTTATGTTATAGTATGAGTGTATATTCTAAAAACATATTTAAATAGAATTGGACGCTTCGTCCATGAAGCGGGCGCTTCGTGTCGCTCGCTTCACGCTTAAGCGATAGGCACCCTATCGCTTTTTCCCGCTTCACGCAATTTTTATCAGTGGACACACCCTAAATTTTCGCCTTGTAACCAGAAAAAAAAAAAAAAAAACTTGAAGGACTTGCTCCTTTTATGGCAGTGGAGAGAGAGAGAGAGATAGATAGATACGGTGGTGGGAGCAAAGCGGAAAACGTATCGCAAAAGAGAAATGAAGTTGGCGTTTCGAAACGCCTTAGCCACACTCTCTCGCCGCTCAATCTTAAACCCTAACAGCACTCCCTTCCTCCCTCTTCAACCCTCTCTCTGCAAAACCACCCCCTCCCCCGTTTCTCTCTTTACAACCATTCCTCCTCGTTTCTCCTCTTCTTCGCCCAATCTTACCCCTCTCCCGCCTCCCATGGCCGCCGTCGACGCCGCTGTCGAGGCGCAGTTTGAGAATTTCAGATCTCAGCTCGAAGATTCGGGAAACCTCAGGGAGAGGATCCGGAACGTCGCCGTAGAGATTGAATCCGTGACTCGAGTCATGCATGCCAGTCTCCTCCTTGTCCATCAATCGCGGCCGGTTCCAGGTACCGCGATTTCTCGAATTTATTAGTCTCGAGGCCGATAGTTAGGTTTTGGCGATTTCTGGCCTTAAGTGGCTCTGAGCTTGATTATTGGCAAACGTGAATCAGAGGTTTTGGAGAAGGCTAAGGACAAGATTGGTAAGCTCAAGGAACTCTTTAACCAGCTTGCTGAGATTCTAAGTGACTATCCTGGACAGTATCATAGGTGCGTAGGGAGATTGTTGCGGGGATGTCTGTTGTTGTTTGCTTTGCCTGTGTGTTTTGGAATTTGAAGAATTTAATCTTTGATTGCTCAGGTATCATAATGACTGGAGAAGTGAGACTCAGTCGGTTGTCTCATTGCTTGCGTTCATGCATTGGTTGGAAAAGGGGAGCCTTCTTATGCATAGCGAAGTGGAGGAGAAGCTTGGATGTATGTTTAATGCCCATTGTGATTCTACTCATTGTTAAAAACATTTTAGGTTTTTTTTTGTATCACTTATCATTGCTTTTTAGAATACCCAAATTATGGATAATTTGTTATAAATGCAACATTGGACTGCTTCGGTTTTGTTTAAATTCATGTTTCTTTGGTGAACTAGCTCTTGGAGTTTTGATGCTAATAAATGGGCCCTTTACCTTTGAAAGGTGGGCAAGATGATGGATGTTATATTACTTATGGTTTATGAGTGCACCATTTTGATGACGTGGGGACACATTACTCATAGAGTCATAACACATTAAACATTGACTGTTTTGGTTTGATTAGTTGTTTAAAATTGGGCTCCTTATATACTTCTGAAGGCATTGCAAAATGATGGGTTCTTTCTGCCAGATGTAATTGTTGCTATTGTTACTTACAAGCTACCTTCTACAACAAGGCTGGGCTTTTAATGCTCTTATATGTCATTTGATATGCAGTGAATAGACCGGACTTTGGCTTGGACACTGAAGACTATCTTGTTGGTATGTTTTTTTGAATCGCTGTCATAAATCATGTGAGGGAATGTGTTGCTTAGAGTCCATTTGGGATGATATGGAATCATATTTAAGCTTATCATTTGTTACACAGCTCTACAGTTCTTTGATGGATTTCCTATTCTAAAATGCTTATGCTTCATGCCCATAAAATTAGCATTTGGATCAGGCTAAAGTGGAAATGTTAATTAGCCTGATCAAAATGCTAATTACTTGCTATTTGCCAAACTTCATTATAGTTTGACTTGACTACGTAGTTTACTTGAAATTTTCACTTATATATTATGAGGTTTGAGTTGTTTGACATGTTACAACTGCCATGATGTCTCAACATTTTCACTTAAGTGATATGAGATTTTTATTCTTATTTTCATCCTCTTTGAAAATTTTAATATCTGAATTCTTTCCTTTTATGATGGCCAATACAGTTAGTGCTAATAGAAAACACACAATGCAATGCTTGATGGCTTTGTGAAGCAGATAGCAGCGGGGTGATGATTTTAATTATTACCCGTGGAAATGTGTGTCGTTTTCCTCAAGACATTGCAATGCTATAGACTAGTTTAGTCTTTGATTAATGCTTTATGAGTTTTTTTTATGATTAATCAAGCTCTGTACTTTTTTATAATGTAAAGTTAAATTCTCTCTCATCCTGTTGATATTAGTTTCTTCTTGCAGGCATTTGTTTCATGTCTAACGAATTGGTAAGTCATTTCATATGATATAACTCGACATTATTGCTTTTCATTTGCACAATGGTTGTTTGTTCATCATTCCATTGATTTTATAATGATATGCATATCTCTACTCAAATAGATTATCTCCATAGGTTGAGCTAGATCGTAAGACCATCTCTAGCAACATCTGTATCTTACAGAAAAGAGGGGAATATGCAAAAAAAATAAAAATGAAATGGTGTTTTAATACTCTTAACAGTTCCTATATATCAGAAAGCGAAATAGAGAATTTTGGAGAGAGTAGAAATCCCTCTATATTTTGCAGGACAAGGAACATCGCTAAACATTATTTTTTTTTCAACTACCTATGTCATATATCTCCCATGGACTTTCCCATACTCTTTTAACCGCGTTAATAACCGTCAAACAATCTTTCGAGTCTTCTAAATCCCAATCTCTTTGCTTCCCTCGCCTCAAGTGGGAGTCCAGCTACCTCTGGACCCAACACTGGAAGGCTACCACAACTTTTAGCCTCACAAGCAATCATCCTTCCAACTCGTCATGCAGCAAGAAACCTACAGCTACAGCACCATCAAAATTAAGTTTCACAAATCCTTGTTTTGGTCTTTTCCACCTAATAGTTCTTCTAGCTAGTTTTCTACTTTTTTTTTATTTTTTCTTGCCATGTTCTCAGGTGCAATACTTTTTATGCTTCAATCCTGGAGTCTTATGAAAATTGCATTCTTTCAGAACCTCCTTGGAAATAACGAGCCCCATATTTCTTGAACTACTTGCAATTCTTTCACAATTTGCATAAGAGTTAACAAAACTAAAACTAAATTTGTTTTAAATGGAGAGTATTTAATTATAGCATATAGTAAATGCAAAAATTTGTAAAATTGTGAAGCTATTGGAGTTAAAGCATAAATTTTTTGGAGGTTTTAATATTTGTTTCTCCATTTTGGAGATTTTGTAGAGGAGCTGTTGGAGATATCACCTGAAAACAGAGAGATGAGAGTTACTGCTTATTTTGAAATTACAAGCCTGATAGTTATTCTTCATACTGTTAAAATGTTGTTTAACTTTTGAGTTCAACATTTATTCCTGGATTGCTTGTAGAACTTGGCAATCTATTCTGTAATTGCAGCCAGTAGATCATAGCAATGACTGTTTTTATAGTTGCAGGTGTTCTTTACATGTTATTTAGTTCCGCTGCACATAGTACGTGTTTTCTTTTCCTGAGCAGGAAGAATGATGCTAATGTGTGTGTTTTTAAAAGTGTGAGCTTGGAATTGATGTGATTCTTCTGTATATGTAGCCTCGGTATGTGGTGAACCAAGTGACATCCGGGGACTATGATTGCCCGAGAAAGGTTCTGAACTTCCTGACTGATCTTCACGCTGCCTTTCGCATGCTGAATCTCAGGAATGACTTTTTGCGCAAGAAATTCGATGGTAAGTTATCCTGCATCATTTAAACTGATATTCCAACATGTTGAGATCAGTATCTTACAAGGATTTTTAGTTAAGAACACTATAAATTATTTAACAGGTATGAAGTATGACCTTAAAAGAGTTGAAGAAGTTTACTACGATGTAAAGATTAGAGGCTTGGCTGTTAATGGGGACTCAAATGGAGGCCAAGCAATCCAAGGGCAGCCTTAAATCCTTGATCTTGCGGGTCTTGTTCAAGTGGTTGTTAAGTCAACTTGGGTCCTCGTGGTAGTACTTGCTTTTGTTGCCTTTGGCGGAGGTATTGTGTATGTTGAATTTCATGTTTACGAGCTTGGAGAAGATGAGGGGAAAATGTAATCAACAACTAGGTACCTTTGTGGGTGCTCTAAAATAGTAGAAACCTAAAAGAGATGGAGAATTTGTCATATAAAAGCATCAATTATCAATTATATTCCATCCGTTAATTAAAACTTGACGTTTTACTATTCACACACGCTTTTTGAGGTGTTAAAAACTATATAAAATATTAACTTTTTAATATATTTTTTTAATAATTTCATAGTTGTTACTATTAAGTATGAATATATAAAAACAAATTTTAAAAAAAGTTAATATTTCATATAGTTTTTATCATTCTAAAAAAGCGTGCATGAATAGTAAACGACAAATTTTATTTAACAGAGGGAGTATTACATAAAATCTCATCAATATTCAATATATATATATATACTAGTCCAGTACCCGCACCTTGTGCGATTTTTTTATTTAAATAAATTTGATATTAATACCCATTCAACAAATTAATTAATTTCTTCCAATATTTCTTAATTGTTACGTAATTAACATAGAATTAATCAAACAAAACTCTTATAATATATATATATATTCTTTTATTTTTTTTAATTTAAATAGATTTTATATTAATACACATTTTACTAATTTAGATCTATAATTCTAAATAAACCAAAGGCTAAATCTAAATAAATCTCATAATATATTAATATATTAAACCCAATAACATGCAATATGAACCTTAGACAACTTATTATTTTAATTTTATAAAGTTTAGATATCTCATGCAATAGAATCAAATAGATACTTTTTGCAAAAATAATAATTATGGATGGATAGAATTGGATTGAAGATATAAAAATTGTAAAAAAAATGTTATCTTAAGATATACTCCGTACTATATTTCTTATTGATCAAGTGTATGAGATAAATTATTATTTTTATATGATTATTTTTTATATAATTATTATCTAAATATTATAAAATTGGATAAAATCTTTCCAAAATATATCTATATCTAAAAACTCGAAAAATCTATTATTTTAAGATTGACTAAGGCAAGGAGAGAATTTTTTTTATTATATATAATAGAAGATTATGCTCAGTTGAAGGCATATTAACAACAATGTACATAGTGAAAGGGACACCTTAAATTTACATAGTGAAAGAACTAATTAGGAATTGATTGAAAGAACACTTATACCATGCCCCCGGTGTATGTATACATTCGGGATTAGAGCTTCCTTAGTCTCCAAAGCGTTAAATTATAAAAAAGCATGCTAATACGATTAGATTGAACACCTACAAATCAAAGAGTATAACAAATTTATAGATATGTATATAACTACATTGATCAAAGAGCTAGAGAAGAAATACGTAAAAAAATATTAAAAAGAAGAAGAGAAAAAAAATATAGTGGTTGAATTAGATATAAATTAGGTGATATTTATAGGGTTAAAAGTTGGGATAGGATTTTTGGAAAAAAAAATACCCCGTAGCATCTTTATTTATTTTTTACATGATAATTTATAAATTAGGCAACTATAGCTACAGATCTATAAGATAGAATCAAATAACATGATAGTTAATTAGTAAATATTTTAATTAAGGGGAGTTTGATCCAAAAAAAATTGGTAAAAAAAATTGTGATTGATTCATACGACTAATATACATATCTAATGAAATTAGGTCAAATTTTATCTTATGCATATATAGATATATTGATTAAATAAAGTTAAAATAAAATTTTATTTTATGCATATATTGATTATTTCAAAAAATTGTGATTGGTTCATACGACTATGATTAAGGAGAAGCCGCCATGTGTTTAAGGCGACTTCTCCTTTATTATATATAATAATTGATGATATATATATATATATATATATATATATATATATATATATATCTATTGAATATATTGAACCAGTGAGAACACAAGGAGCGATTTGATTGGTTCACGTGTGTGCGACATTCTAAATTAATTAGCAACATTCACACACATTAATTAGTAACACCCTACTTGCATGCACATGTATATGAGCTACACTATACTAATTAGTGTCAATCACACACTATACTAACTAATTACACGTCCGAAGGAACACACTACTAATTAATTAGAAAAATTAGGAACACATGTTGAAATGTTTACATGAACTTTAAAAAAAACAAGAAGTGGTTCATCGGCCGTAGAAGAGGGCTTCAAAAATTAATCCATAGTTGTTGCAAACTATTGGCAACTTCAATGTCTCCTGGGAGAGTTGATAAATTATCACAACGATCTATTATTAGCTTCAATATAGAAGTGCAGTGGTGCAAACTAGCTATCAGGAAAATGCACAAGGAAAGGAAGGTCAAAGATGATACAAAAGTGAAGTTTTGTTAACTCGATCAATCCTTCCCATTCACTCTAGTTTAGCCTTTTACAATGTCTAATTTCTAACTCTTCAAGAATAATCATGCATTTGATGTTATTTAGAAGAGAAGCCAATGTGAGACAATTAGAGATTTGTAGGACTCAAAGGGTGGTTGAGTGCTCAATTTGCTCTGAAAAGGATTTTAACATGATAACATGTCTCCAAACTCCAAAGCGCTATCAAGCTTTGATGTGAAACGAAAATTCCTCAACCTTAGCAATTTGTACAATTTCCTTAACGAAAATTCCTCAACCTTAGCAATTTGTGCAATTTCCTTAGAAGAAACTTTTGATTGCTTTCATTACATCCAGGCCAACAATGTCCCAGTAGTTTTGATAAAATTCAACAATCATGCTATCCGATCCAATCACAAAGACTACTTTTTTAATCAATCTCCTGGTTTGAAATCGGCTTTACCAACATAACATTATCATTTGTCGTGATTTCAATTCCCATTAGGAAGAGGTATTCATTAAATAGTTTTTTATATATGTTTTTTAAATCGTTTCTCAAAATCCTTTCTTATTTTTGTTGCAATGTTCTCTTTTCTGGTGATCAAAGTTCCTTATGTAGTTTTTATGTTCCTTATAACTTTTCTGTTTCTTCTACCGATTGCAAGTTTGTAGAAGTAACCAAAATTTGTATCATTAAGAATTAAGTGTTTTGTTTTTTCTATTTGGCTCCAATATAATTTATGTTATTCTAATATTTTTTTTTCCGAAGTAGTTTTCCTTACCTGGGGTCATGGTTGTTGCTATTTATGACACTTAGGCTCCATTTGGCAAAAAAAAAAAATCCATCGGCTAGCTAGATTATTGGACCTTTTGATTTTGATATTATATAGTTATAAATGAAATAATTATTAGATTTTAGTTGAATTAGCTTTTGGAATGAGAGTGTTTCAACAACTACTCACTAAAGCTTTTCAGAGCTTATGATTTTCTATTCACAAGTTTTCATCAGCTACTCTAATCGCTAGGTTTACCAAAAATCATACTAGCTTATTAACATATATTTAACACAAATAATCCATCAGTTTCAGCTACCCCATTAGCTGGTATTTGGCCAAACGGAGCCTTAGTCTTTGTATTAACATTAATTTCTTTTCCACTTCTTTAATTTAAAAGAAAATATTTACGAAAGTTCATTTGTTCCGTTTTTTGTGAGTCTCTTTAGAGTTTAGACGCTGAGTTTTTGTACAAGATTTGAACATTAGCGAACTTGGGACATTGGACCTTCAGGCAAATCCCACCAGACTCTTGTAGTTCATCCTTTTTAACCATGTTTTTTCAAACTTAAAAGGTTTCCCTTTGAATCTAGTATTGGTTTTAATTTCCATGGAGATCAAACAATTTTTTGATGACGTACAAGCATGGTTTATTGTTGCAAGGTTTAGGAACCACTCCAAAATTTAGGTGTGACTAAGGACTCTATCTAGTTTTTCATAAATATTGTTTATTTTTGTTTTATTTTTTCATCAAGTGAATTCATTTCCATTCATAGGAATTTCCACTAGCTCACATTGGTTAATAACTCAGTGAGTCTGTGGAATCTATTCAGCAGTTGAATTGACATGTTAATTTCGTCAGTTTGTTGATCAATCATATGAATTTAGGATTATGTGATTGCTTGATTAAATGAGACTTGTAAAATTCGAAATCCTTTATAAGAAAACCAACTAAATTGACTCGAATCAGGGTTTGATGAAACTATGTTGTCTCAAATTAACTAACTAGCAAATAAAAGCCATAGTGAACTGTAGTTGATGGTGCTTAGTTTCATAATAGGGCGATGTTACTGTTATAACTTGTTCTATGTTAGGTAACAATGTAAATATCGACGACGATGATGGTTGAACAATGTTATAAAGTAAAAGTCACAGAAGAAACAAAATAATGCTTTTCATTTCTTTTATTCAATTTATATAGTTGTGGATTACACATATCCTTATTGACTGCCTCATTGTCCTGTTATTTGAGGCTCTTCTTACATTTATTATTCCAGCAAAATTATCTTTACGCACCTATATATTGGTAGAGATCACGACCGAACGACCCTTCAATCGGAACATTGAGGTAAGTTGCTTGCTCGGTATTGAGCCTAATAAGCCTACCTCCAAGGTGGTTAACGGTCATCCAAGTGCCTCGGAAGCACATAAATCTTTCTCTTGTACTTGGAGGACTTCCTCTCATTCCAAAGGTTGATTTGGAAAAAGACATGGTTTGTCAAGGCCATTGATCTTAAAAAGCTCGGATGACAAGATGCACTAGCGAAGTTCAATTTCTCCCTTCAGCAAGGACAATGATCGACTTCTTAGATTCACTGAAGATGAAACGATCGATTATAAGGGGTTTGATTGTGACTCTCCTAACACCAGGATAAGCCTTGAGACCTTCAATGTCGATCTCATTTTCAAAGTGGTCCATATTCAAGACAATGGCATTGTCCTTCATTCGTTTCATGTGTTGAACTGAAATGACAACCCTATTCACGGTTGCTGTGACGAAGAGATCTGCTTTAGACACAATATCCTCCAAGGTACAAATAGGGAAGCCTTCCATGCAAGCTTCCAACGCACAAGCACGATTGACTTCTATGATAAACACTCGTGCACCAAGTCCCCTTAGACCATAAGCGACACCTCTGCCAACATCTTCGAAGGTAAAAACGGAAAAGAATTTACCAGGAGGTGTAAAATGACCAGTGGCTCTCACGAAACCATCAAGAAAGGATTGGCGACTACCATGGAAGCTAGCGATATGTTCCCAAACAAATCACCATATGAGAAACTTGACCATAATCGAATAAAACTGTTATAGATTTAATAAAATTAGTTGTTCAAACTAATGTCATTAATGCATATCATATATATACCTGGCTTGTGACAATGATATTGATGTTAATCGCAAAGAATAAGAGGGATCGATTTTCCTGCAATTGGTAGAGCCGCCTAATACCAATATTGCTAAGCTCGGAAACACATACTATAACCACTATACTACAATGCCTTTTTGTTTTCTATGGTAATATTGAATAAATATTAGGTTATGTGTTATTATTTAAATTAACTTGGTTGATATCAAACATTGCACGCAGTTGAATTGACATGTTAATTTTGTCAGTTTGTTGATGAATCATATGAATTTGGGAATATGTGACTGCTTGGTTAAATAAGACTTGCAAAATTCAAAATCCTTTATAAGAAAACAAGCTTAATCGAATCAAACACTAGTACAAATAAAACATCTTACGGGCAAATCATCTCAGGAGTTTTTAAAAAGTCCTGAAAAAGGAAACTCGCACGTGAGTTTTTTTTAAAAACTCACGTTAAATATTTTTATTTTCTATTTAAAAAAAGAGAAAATATTGTGTCAAGAGTTTTTACTCAACACCCGATAACCATCACTTTTTCTAGGGACTTTTTATTTTAAACCCCGAAAGAAAATCCTAATCCTCCTTATCAATCTGACTTCAGCCTCTCGATCGATCAATCGGTTACACGCTGAAGAAGTCCGGCAGGAATCTACCCGATTCGCATAGGAAACCGACGAATATTCCTCCCGATTTGCACTGGAGAAGTTCCGTTTCGCTCTTCGTCCTTTGGTTGTTCGCCCCTTCTCACTTCACCCTCTTCGATCGGCCTATTTTTGTTGTTTTTTAGGGTTGTCATCTCTCCCAGGTTGTTTTCCTCACCGAAATTGAACTCAGTGTCTCTTGCTCCATGTTTGATAGTTTGAAATCTGATCTCATGGTGAGTCAATCTCTCTGTCGTGCTAATTAGATTTGTTTGGTACAGTTTGTTTGCACGTTCTCTCGCTGCGCTGTTACAAGGGTTGTTCGCCCCTTCTCACTTGGTCATCTCTCTGGTGGTTTTAGGGCCATCCTCTCTCTCCGTTCGTATTTCCTGATCGAAATTAAACTCAGGTTTGTATCTCTTGCTTGTTCCGTGCTCAATTTCTGATTGTGATATAAGTGACTCTAAATCGGACAGAGAAAGTGGCAGATGATATGATATTGCCCAAATGAAATAGGGGCTTCATATGGGTGCTCTTTATTTCCAGATGCTATAAAAATACTGCTAGAATTTAGACAATCTACTGCTAGCTAGAATCGCAACAAGTTGTGCAACACCATTGTTAAAAATGTGATCCCATAATGGCTTAAAATATACAATGTGCTAAACTCTGGATTTGAGAAGATAATTTAACTTCATTTATCAACATAATAAAACTATTCTATGTGCATGTTTCTACTAATAAATAGCTACTTTTATTTACTAGAGCAAAGTCGGCAACCCATAACAAAATTTGAATTGGTTTAAATTACTATATGAATGTTCTTCTTTTTTTCGGATAAATTTTATGCTTTCTATGGATGGTCTTGAAAACAAGGTCAATTGAGTCTAATAAGTAAAACCATGTTGTAGAGTCATTATCCAAATTTAACAACTTGCCTGAATTCCAAATGGAAGACAAAAATCAAGCATTAAAAAACAAGCTAAGTAAGTTGCCTAGGCTACATTTTTGGCAAACGAATCAAGCAGGATGGAAGCATGCCTAGCAAGGGTTTCACCCAAGGTAAGTATTCTACCTGTATAAATGCCTTTCTATATTGGAGGATTTTGGAGTTGTTTTGCTGTAAATTTATTGTTGTTCTGCTGTTGCATTTTTTTACACAAATTTCCTGAAATTTTCAATTGTAAATTTTGTTTTGCTGCGATTTTTTTTTGTCATTACTTACTGTATTTGTTAGCTAAAAAAGTGGATATTTAGGATGTTTTGTTGCAGCCTTCTGAGACCATAGTTGTCTTGCTGATTTTTTAGGATTTAGGACTATTATGCTTTCATTTTAGTGTTGTACTGATGTAGTGAGACTTCACCTAGAAATGAATTTATAGAATTTTCACTCCTACACTTCTTTAATAATATTTTTTCTCACCTACACTTGTATTAATGTTACTAATACTCTCAACAACTAACATGCTGATTATAGTGAATTGTGTTGTAATTTTGACTTGTAGATTGTTGCCAAAGGATGGTGGTGTAGGACATTAAGTGATTGACGTGATGAAAAGAAGAGAAGAAGAACAATGCAACTCAAAAGGGCAAGTACTTTATGTGTATTTGTGTATTCTTTTTCTTGAAATCATAGAAAGGAAGCAAAACAAGAAGAGATTATATGTCTAGCTAGTAGTGAAGCCTTTTGTAACATGTTTTGTATAGTTATATGTGATAGGTTTTATGGTTCTTGAATTCCTAGGCCTTAGTAAGGTTTGTTTTATACCTCGTGTAACGGCCCGGATATAAATATCCGAGATACGTTTCGAAGGTCGGATACCTTCGTTTGGATGTTGCAATTCAGGCACGGGTCGAGGTTTAAAACCTCTAATCAGTCGAAGTTTCATAAATTCAGTTTAACGAAAGTAAAGCGGAAATATGATTTAGATACAAAAGCCACGGCAGAGCCGGGTCAAAACCAAAACAAAGTGGGTGATTGCCATTTGTCAAGTTAGAATATATTAGCCGGATTCTTCGATTCGCCAAAAGATTTCCCCGTCACAGAAGCATGGAGCAACAAGAGCGGTATCTAACACTATCCACGAAGTCAGGCCTGGTGATTGCCTGCGGGTCCTCTGACCGTGCTGAGGTCACATAACATGCCTATGCCTAAATAAAAGATGACTAATGCGGTACAAGATTTAAATCACACTATCATGCCCCTAGTATATATAGTATGCGGAAAAGAACTGTAAAGGGCCCAAGACAATGCCAAGTGGCATATCCCTCTCCTACCTCTGCACCCCTTCCCGTTAGTGCAGAGACTGACCAGTTCGTTGCTATAGCATAGCATATCCTCGTGGTGGTGCACTCACCCACAGTATCATCATATCATATAAAAAAATACGTAAATCTTGCCCGATGGTGCTGTGCTATCATATCATGCTCATATCGACTCGATAGACTCAGGGCACCCGATGGGGCTAGGCTACCCTATGACCCTAGCAAAGACTCTAGGACTATCACAGATAACGACCGTTCTGTTTCAAACACACAAAGTAAACACATGCTCAGTTCAATGCAATCCTAGCATGATACTACATGGCATGCTTTAATATGAAACAAAACTACACATTACATGACACATCAGGTAGGAGGTCCATGTTACTGAGTAAGTCCCGTAGGATACTTACCTGTTGATGCAGAACTGCAAGATAACACAAGCAAGGGCCCAAATGCAAGTCCAAAGCAATCCAAAAGCAATACACACCTATCATCAAGTCATTTCCATAAGCTACCAGACCAACATTCATACACACGAACCCAAGTTCTCAACATCCTCAAAACCGACCGATAGTAAAAACCGTTTTCCAAAATCTTTCCGATACGATCAAATCGACCAAAATCATTCTTTCAATCAAACCCATTGATAAAATCATACCAACCATATTTTCAACTCATAAATCCCAATTTAAGTCAATTCATGTTCAAAATACTTTCTCAAATCATACTTGGCCAAATTCCGACATTAAACGTTTAAGCCTTAGAGTCAATTTCTCAAAATCATGTTATAAAATAATTCCGGCATTTATCTCTTTAAAATCCTCATCTTAAAATCATCTTACAAATCATTATATAATAACACATCTCAAGGAATATTTAAATATAATAAAATTGCCAAAATCACTTCATTTTAATAACCCACATTTATAAATCAAAATACTAAATTTCTTTAACATATTTTAAAACATATCTCAAAATCATCATATAACATCATTCTAATATATAACAATTAATATTACTTTTGAAGCCTTTTAATATATATATATATATATATTTCCAGAAAATATATATTATCACACCACTTCAGAAAATAACATATAATAATAGTGATAATAATCTAATAATTAAAAATCGCATAAAACTATATAACCATATAGCATGTATCAATATATATAACAAAACCATAAAACCATATTAAAACAACAACAACCCCAACAAAAGGCCCAAACACAATCTGAAAGAGGAAGCCCGGATCCATACCCAAACCCAGATCCCTTTGAAAGAACCGGACCAACCCTATTATAAAACCCCAAAGACAACCCAACCTGGATCCCTTTGAAAGGAAGAAGTGGCCCGTCCTCCCCTAAAGCCCAACAACCCAACCCTTAAACCCGGATCCAAGAGGCTGGAGCCCACCCGAAGTTAAGGAAAGAAAATAAAAGAAGAAAAGGAAGGATCCGGATGTAATATGATATAACCCGGAAAGAGATTCGGATCTGGCCCAGCCCAACAAGGAAGAAAGGAGCTTCCTCAAGCTCAGCGGAGCTCTGCCACCGCCGGAGGAAAAACGAACCGAAGGAAGAAGAAATAGGTCCGGCCGGCGTCTCCTTTCACAGCCCGACTCAACCCAGATGACCGGAATAGGATTCCGACCACAACCAACCCCAAGAGAGCAAAGCGACGTGAGAAGAAGGAGGGAGGAAGAGATTACCGAGTTGAAACGAACGCAAGGGCTCATCGGAGCTCGATCCGGCTTCTTCTCGGGTTTGGGGGAGGTGAGATGGTGGTGGTTTGGGGGCTCCAATGGAAGGGGGTTCTATGGTGAATGAAAGAGAGGAGATGAGAGGAGAGGGATTGAGAGGAGGAGGCTACAGGTTCTGAAACAACAAAAAGGGGGTAATGGGTATGAGGGTTGATAGTGAATAGGACAATTTGAGGTGAGCTGCAAAATGGTGAGGCAGGGGACCTCAACGGGAGAGAGGGAGAGGGAGAGAGAGAGGAAAGAAAGAAAAAGGAAAAAAAATGAATATATATATATATATATATATATATATATATATATATATATACAGGTGGTCCCAACAATACCAATTCAAATTAGCGGAAAAGACTCAAACCCGCTCGCCCGATCGAATCCCGACTAAATCAAATTTAAATTACAAATCTCAATATAACGGAATTAAATAAATTTTATCAAACTCGGAGCTCGAAGGCGGAATTAAATCCGTTAAAATCTATATTCTCAAAACGATGCCGGAATGTCTTTAAAATCAAACTTATGCTCGAGGACGAGTTTTCCCATATTTTTACCGATTGAATGAAATAATAATATATTATTCAAAATAATAATATAATAATATAAAATACATTCGGTCTTTACATTTATCCACCTCTAAAAACAAGTCTCGTCCCCGAGACTAAAATCATTTAAAACAATGGGAAGAAGTTTTGAAATCGGTGAGTCCGAGGGCCATGTCCAAGGATCTTGTAATCGTCTCGGTTGCATCTTCCGGGATTCTCACAACATCCTAGTCACGGTCGTGACATCTCCAATTGCTCTTGTCAAGTGTGTAATAAGCGCCCTTATCACATCCTCGCTTCGACCTTTCGGAAGTATCACAACTCTAAAAGCATTATAGCGTCCGACTAGGTCTTAGCAAGCAATCTATAAGCGCCCCTATACAATGCTTGTATCCACTTCGTGAAACGTCATAATGTAAATCCAGTTCGTAAATCCTCAAAGCGTTTTGTAAATGGAAAGGTTGTCATCCAAATCATTGAAAATCTCAACTTCTTTAAAACCCCCAAATTGGCCATTTTTAAAACCGCTCAAAATCTTCAAATCCAATGTTTAATCAAACAATTTTACACCAAAACAAGTCAATTTCTTTCAAATCAAGATTTTGTCAAAATCTCCCAACAACCACATCAGTTTCTCGCATATCAATCAATCAAATTCAGAAGGTAGGAGGTGGAATCATCCACCTCTAGGGGCTAATCCCATATTCTCTTCCTAGGTTCCAAAATCGAATCAATCTATCAGTCTCAATTCAAGCAAGATGCATAAGCCATAAGAAATGCATAACTGTATAACCATCCAATCTCCAATCAACGCATCACACAACAAGTCTCAACATATACCAGAGTAGTGCCACAAGGTCACATCAACATCTCCATATCATATTAAAGGTCGTAATATGCATCTCAACGACATAACAAAATCATAACAACGTCCCAACATCACACCAGAAATCATAAAAGTATCTCTCATCACAGAATCAATGAACCAAAACCCATCATCAACACATCAACACATCAACACAACAAGGTCAGGTTATTAAGATTCAGCAAAGGGGAAGGTCAGTCAATATGTAAATCACCAAAACGTCGACATACTCGCAAAACATCATCTCAACTCATACAATGTCATATAACGAGTACTTAGCAATCACGTACCATTATCTCATATATATATATAAGTCAGATTCATGATCCAAATCAATATTCATCATTTAACATCTCCTGATGATAATATAACATCATGCTCTCACATAGTAACATATCATTATTTCACGATTCATACAACACATCACAACATGCTTCTAGAACAACATATTAGGATAGCAATGTATCACTATTTCATGATAATACTTGTCACTGTCAACTAGATCTCAAATATGGCATATCAACATGTAATATCAGGCCATATCAGGTTTATCATGGTCGCTATCTAACATCATGTCAGTTCATAATCACATCATCAAGAAAGTTTTGCACATTATTTCAGTTATAATAAAACGCAAACCCCGCTCGCTCGTCCCCAACTCTCAAGCCAAAACGAATCCTCATCTAAACTCACCAACTCGGATAATATCCCCAAAGAACCCCAACTCAATTTGATACTCCCGTCTCACCCCTCATTTCACCAGGCGCTCTCACTAGCAATCCACCTCTAAGAATCCAACCCTCATCTCTGTTTTCACACCCGAGCACCCCTACATACTATGTTCTCGATACCCCCAAAGGTCATTTCTTACATTTCTCACTCTTCCCAAGATATCACAACGTAGAACCCTTCTAACCACGCATCTTCAATAAAGTTTCCTCGGTCACTACCTAACCAGCCTATCCCTAATCATACCCCTTATCCAAGATTCACCTAAGAGCTCATCGAAACCACAAAGCATTGCCTCTTATAATTCCCGAACTCACTCGGTCCAACCTAAGTCAACACCCCTCTTCTGTAACTTTCCCCTTACCATCGCCGATCATCCTAATCACTAAAACCTTTCCTCCACTCTCTGACCACTCTACCAAAAGGATCTCACTCACATGTTCAAGGAAGAAGCAATCATGAACAGTATTACACATAAGGATTACACCATATCAACTAACATTTATATCAATAACATCATTAAGCATTGAAACAAGTATCAAAAGTCTTAAATTACCGTCATGCTCAACAAGTATTGTAAAACATCATATATGAACCTAATCGAATCAAATTAGCAAGTTTCATCATAATTTTAGCTAATAAGCAGTTCAGATTCTCGGCATTTGCAGTTCATACTATATAGGAAAGGAATTTAGATCATGTTTGACATCTCAGAGTAGCATCACATTAAGTCATCAAGGCACATTAAGATTGTAAGGCATCGAATCATATCATCATAGTCAACAGACAATCAAGCAACAGTCATCACATCAACAAGCAACTTTCAACATCAAGTCAGTGCAAATCATCATCAACAAGCTCAGAAAGGGTTAGCAATTCGAATATAGGATGCTCCCACCTGCAAGTCATACCATACTCATCAATCGTAATCATTGAAGCGAGCTTGTTCCGTCGACATTATCGATCCTGAGGCCCGTGGGTTATGGGCCCACGCTTCCGCTGCGCTGCCCTGTCGCTATTCGACTTCCCATTCCCTTTTTCCATGTGGTCGCTCATCCAAAGTAACGTGTAAGAGTCTAAGTTAGCGGAGATAGAGGAGTGGCAAGAGCGGACATCCCAATGTTCTCGGAGATAAAAATGGACCAAGCCAAAGATGACACGACTAGAGACAAGACTCTGACTCGGGAATAGTAACGATGCCCTTAAGAAAGTCTATAAGGTCCCAATTGTGACAACACGCATAAATTCATTATGGAGCATATCAATCACATCAATCCACACTAACATGTACCTATCTCGGGGCAACATTCGTATTCATATCAAAGACACAATCAAGTCCTACGCTGATGTTTGTGAAACAAGCTAACATTCTAGTATTCCATGGAAACAGATATGCCTAGCAACTTCAAGCAAGATAGACGGAACCAGCAATGATCATATATTAGGTCAAACATGGCACGTAATCGTATGATGAGATACATTTAGAGAGCATGGGTCCCACATGATACTAGCGATACATGAGGTGATACAAGTATAGTCAAGAGTCATTAAGAGGAGTTCAACATAATATTCACGAAATATGAGGCATCACCAAAAGTAATAAGGAGAATGGGTGTAACGGCCTGGATATAAATATCCGGGATACGTTTCGAAGGTCGGATACCTTCGTTCGGATGTTGCAATTCAGGTACGGGTCGCGGTTTCAAACCTCTAATCAGTCGAAGTTTCATAAATTCAGTTTAACGAAAGTAAAGCGGAAATATGATTTAGATACAAAAGCCACGGCAGAGCCGGGTCAAAACCAAACCAAAGTGGGTGATTTGCCATTTGTCAAGTTAGAATATATTAGCCGGATTCTTCGATTCGCCAAAAGATTTCCCCGTCACAGAAGCATGGAGCAACAAGAGCGGTACCTAACACTATCCACGAAGTCAGACCTGGTGATCGCCTGCGGGTCCTCTGACCGCGCTGAGCCCACATAACATGCCTATGCCTAAATAAAAGATGACTAATGCGGTACAAGATTTAATTCACACTATCATGCCCCTAGTATATATAATATGCGGAAAAGAACTGTAAAGGGCCCAAGACAATGCCAAGTGGCATATCCCTCTCCTACCTCTGCACCCCTTCCCGTTAGTGCAGAGACTGGCCAGTTCGTTGCTATAGCATAGCATATCCTCGTGGTGGTGCACTCACCCACGGTATCATCATATCATATAAAAAATACGTAAATCTTGCCCGATGGTGCTGGGCTATCATATCATGCTCATATCGACTCGATAGACTCAGGGCACCCGATGGGGCTAGGCTACCCTATGACCCTAGCAAAGACTCTAGGACTATCACATATAACGGCCGTTCTGTTTCAAACACACAAAGTAAACACATGCTCAGTTCAATGCAATCCTAGCATGATACTACATGGCATGCTTTAATATGCAACAAAACTACACATTACATGACACATCAGGCAGGAGGTCCAGGTTACTGAGTAAGTCCCGTAGGATACTTACCTGTTGATGCAGAACAGCAAGATAACACAAGCAAGGGCCCAAATGTAAGTCCAGAGCAATCCAAAAGCAATACACACCTATCATCAAGTCATTTCCATAAGCTACCGGTTCACATTCATACATACGGGACCCAAGTTCTCAACATCCTCAAAACCAACCGATAGTAAAACCGTTTTCTAAAACCTTTCCGATACGATCACATCGACCAAAATCATTCTTCAATCAAACCCCTTGATAAAATCATACCAACCATATTTTCCAAAATCACATTATAGAAATAATTCCGGCATGTTTCTTATTTCAAAGACCTTATATAAATAAATTCCAATATTAAATCATCAAAATAACCTATGCTCAAAATCATATTTATAATTCAAAACCAACAATTCACTTTAAAATTCCTAACTCACATGTTTAAATCCTCATAAAATGCATCAATTAAATAATCCAATTAATATTATTTTAAAACAAACAAACAATATATAGAGATTAATTTCCAGAATAGTACAATTATAACCAAATTCCAAAACTATAATAATATTCAAATATTTTACACTTACTATCCATATAAACTCAAAACAAAACCATAAATATATATATAACTCCCTATCAATTAATATCACTTTTAAAACCTTTTTAAATATATATATATATATATATTAATAATCTCAGAATAAATAATTATATATAAATTCATTTTCCTAAAATCAGAAATAATAAAACATATAACACATATATATATATATACATAACATAACATATATATTTTCTACATATACCAATTTAAAACAATAAAACACCCAAAGAATTAGCCCAACCCGAAAGAATAGTAAGGAACCCAATCCAGTAGCCCAACCCGATGGCCCGGATCCAAGCCCAGATCTCAGCAACCCGACCCGAACCAATTCCCATACCCGGATCCCCTTTAGTTGTTTAAATGAACCAGACCCAAAAGAGAGTAAGGCCAAACCGGGAAAAAGAGAAAGAAAAGAAGGTGAACCGGCCTAGTGAACCCGTCCCCTCCAAACGAAAGAACAGAGCTCTGCCCCACAACGGAAAACGACAGGGAAAGAAGAGGTGGTAGCCCAGGCCTCCGACGGCTCTCTCCGCCCCAAATTCTACCCAGATGGCCGGAAGGCTTCCCCGACCAAGACCCGCATAACAAGAGTGAAACGACAGCAAGGAGGAAGGGAGGAGAGAGAGATTACCGAGGTCTCGAGGTTCCGACTCTGAGGCTCCAAGGGCGGCTCTCCGGCGGCTCCAAGGTGTTTCTGGGTGGCTTCGACTCGCGCTTGGCCATCAGAGGACTGCTGCTGCCACTCGGACAGAAAGAGGAAGGAGGTGGGGCTTGCGGCTTGGCTCCCAAGGAGGTGGACGAACGTTGCTTCTCGATGAAAACAGAGGGAGCAAGGGGGGCCGTTGTGGGGCTGCTGGGTGGCTGAGCGCAGCTAGGAAGAGGTGGTGGCGTGGTGGTGTTTTTGAGCTCGAAATTGGGGGCTTAGAAACAGAAAGGAGGGGTGATAGGGGCGGACGACAGAAGAAGAAGGGGGCTTCTCTTGCGGCTTCACAAAGCGGACAAGGATGGTGGATGGGTTCCTCTGTGGGTTTGTCGAGGCTCCTGGAGGCTGCTGCTACTGCTCGGGTGAGGAGAGCTACAATGGTGATGGTGGCTGGGAGTCCGGAACAGAGAACACAGGGGCTTTGGTGGTGCTGCTCGGTGGAAATCAGAGGAAGCAAGAGGAGGAATGGTTTTGTGTGGGTTCTGCAGAAGGATAAAATGGAAGAGAGAGAGGGAGGAGGGGTGAGGCAGAAGAGGGTGGTCTCCTGTTGCATTTGGGGTTGATTTCAGATTGCAGGGGAGGGGTGTGTGGGCTGCTGGTTGAAGGAAGAAGACAAAGGAGGGTAGCTGTTACAGTGGCGTGGGGAGGGGACCCCAGAGAGAGAGAGAGAGAGAGGAAAATTAAAATAAAATAGGAGTGGTCCTCACAACAGAAATTCGAATTAGCGGAATAGACCCGAATCCCGCTCGCCCGATCGAATCCCGACTAAATCAATTTTAATAAATCAAAGTTCGATCAAATTTCAAGATAATCGGAATTAAATAATTTCAATCAATTCGGAGCTTAATTAAATTTTATTAATACTCGAACTCAAAGTCGAAAATCAAGTCCCGTCAAAATCCTAAATTTAAATTGGTACCGAAATGATTTTAAAATTGAACTCGTGCTCGAGGATGATTTTTCTCCGTTTTTTTTTCAATTTGAAATAAATAATGACGTATTTAATTAAATAATAAAATATAATATATATATATAAATTATATTCCGCCTTTACATTTATCCACCTCTAAAAACAAGTCTCGTCCCCGAGACTAAATCATTTTAAAGCAATGGGAAGGAGTTTGAAATCGGTGAGTCCGAGGACCATGTCCAAGGATCTTGCAATCATCTCTGTTGCGTCTTCCGGGATTCTCACAACATCCTGGTCACGGTCGTGACATCTCCAAATGGGTCTTGTCGAGTGTGTAATAAGCGCCCCTATCACATCCTCGCTTCGACCTTTCGGAAGTATCACAACTCTAAAAGCATTATAGCGTCCGACTAGGTCTTAGCAAGCAATCTATACGCGCCCCTATAAAATGCTTGTATCCACTTCGTGAGACGTCATAATGTAAACCTAGTTCGTAAATTCTCAAAGCGTTTTGTAAATGGAAAGGTTGTCATCCAATCATTGAAACTCTCAACTTCTTTAAAACCCCAAGTTGGCCATTTAAAACCGCTCAAAATCTTCAAATTCGATGTTTAATCAAGCAACTTTACACCAAAACAAGTCAAATTCATTCAAATCAAGATTTCGTCAAAATCTCCCAAAACCAAATAAGCTTCTCTCATACCAATCAATCAGATTCAGAAGGTATGAGGTGGAGTCATCCACCTCTAAGGGCTAATCCCATATTCTCTTCCTAGTTTCCAGAATCGAATCAATCTATTAGTCTCAATTCAAGCAAGATGCATAAGCCATAAGAAATGCATAACTGAATAATCAACCAATCTCCAATCAACACATCATAAGGCAAGTCTCAACATATACCAACGTAGTGCCACAAGGTCACATCAACATCTCCAGATCATACCGAAGGTCATAATATGCATCTCAACGACATAACAAAATCATCACAATGTCTCAACATCACACCAGAAGTCATAAAAGTATCTCTCATCACAGAATCAATGAACCAAAACCCATTATCAACACATCAACACAACAAGGTCAGGTTATTAAGATTCAACAAAGGGGAAGGTCAGTCAATATGTAAATCACCAAAACATCAGCATACTCGCAAAACATCATCTCAACTCATACAATGTCATATAACGAGCACTTAGCAATCACGCACCATTATCTCATATATATATAAGTCAGATTCATGATCCAAATCAATATTCATCATTTAACATCTCCTGATCGCAATATAACATCATGCTCTCACATAGCAACATATCATTATTTCATGATTCATACAACACATCACAACATGCTTCTAGAACAACATAGTAGGATAGCAATGTATCACTATTTCATGATAATACTTGTCATTGTCAACTAGATTTCAAATATTGCATATCAACATGTAATATCAGGCCATTTTAGGTTTATCATGGTCGCTATCTATTATCATGCCAGATCATTTTAATAAATCACATAATCAAGAAAGCTTTCACATCACCACCAGGCAAAATAAACGCAAACCTCGCTCGCTCGATTTCAATTCCTACATCAAAACCAGCCTCATCTAGATTCACCAACATCAGCTCAGGTAGCATCCTCAAAAGAAGTCCTAATTCGTTTCAATACCCTAATCTCGCCCCTCATTCCACCAAGAACTCTCACTAGCAATCCATCTCTAAGAATCCACTACTATCTCTAACCTCACACTCGAGGGCCCTCTCATACTATATCCTTCATACTCTTAAAAGCCATTTCTTACACTTCCACACTTCCCAAGATTTCACAAGCATCATGCCCTGTTAACCGCACATTCTCTAGTAAAATTTCTCGATCACCGCCTATCCGACCTATTCCTAACCATACTCTCACCCAAGATTCACCTAGGAGCTCATCGAAAATCATCAAGCATCACCTCTTAAAATTTTCGAACCCACTCGGTCCAACCTAAGTCAACACCTCTCTTCGGCAACTTCCCCTTACCACTGTCGATCATTCTAATCGCTCAAAACCTTTCTCTACTCTTCGACCACTCTACCAAAGGATCTCACTCACATGTTCAAAGAAGAAGCAATCATGGACATTATTGCACATAACGATCACATCATATCAACTAGCATTTATAACAACAGCATCATTACTTCATCATCAAACATTGCAACAAGTATCAAATGTCTTAAATTACCGTCATGCTCAACAAGTATTGTAAAACATCATATATGAACCTAATCGAATCAAATTAGCAAGTTTCATCATAATTTTAGCTAATAAGCAGTTCAGATTCTCGGCATTTGCAGTTCATACTATATAGGAAAGGAATTTAGATCATGTTTGGCATCTCAGAGTAGCATCACATTAAGTCATCAAGGCACATTAAGATTGTAAGGCATCGAATCATATCATCATAGTCAAAAGACAATCAAGCAACAATCATCACATCAACAAGCAGCTTTCAACATCAAGTCAGTGCAATATCATCATCAACAAGCTCAGAAAGGGTTAGCAATTCGAATAGAGGACGCTCCCGCCTACAATTCATATCGTACTCAACAATCGTAATCCTCGAAGCGAGCTTGTTCCGCCGACATTGTCGATCCTGAGGCCAGTGGGTTATGGGCCCACGCTTCCGCTGTGCTGCTCTATCGCTATTCGACTTCCCGATCCTTTTTCCATGCGGTCGCTCATCCAACGTAACGGGTAGGAGTCTAAGTTAGCGGAGATAGGGGAGTGACAAGAGCGGACGACCCAATATTTCTCTCGGAGACAAAATGGACTAAATCTACGGATGACACGATTAGAGACAAGACTCCGACCCGAGAATAATAACGATGCCTCTATGGAAGTCCATTAGGTTACAATGGTGACAACAAGCACAAATTCATCATAGAGTATATCCATCACATTAATCCACACTAACATGCACCTATCCCGGGGCAACATTCGTATTCATATCAAAGACACAATCAAATCCGATGCCGATGTATGTGAAATAAGCTAACATTCTAGTATTCCATGGAAGCAGATATGCCTAGCAGCTTCAAGCAAGATAGACGGAACCAACGATGATCATATATGATTCGAAGTCATGCGGAATTTAGTGAAGATAACGAGCATCATGCATATGATCAATGTAAGAGCATGGTATACACATCAACAAATGAGTCCAAACATATCATGGCAAAGTATATTATAATAATCAGATGAAGCGTCCTACGAGGCTCATAAGAACAACATAGTAACTATCACACCTAACAACAATGATCACATAGTAGGTTAAGGATGACATGTACTCATACGACGAGATACATTTAGAGAGCATAGATCCTACATGATACTAGCGATACATAAGGTGATACAAGCATAGACAAGAATCATTTAGAGGAGTTCAACATAATATTCACGAAACATGAGGCATCATCAAAAGTAACAAGAAGGACATCATGGATGCTAGATTATAATCATGCTAAGAACGAACCATCATAGAGTACAAATCATCACATACTAGGGTAAACATGCATTCACCAAGACTCCATTATGCCACATAATCTCCGTTCAACACAACTAGCACACACAATATTAACTTGCAAAATAATCAACAATAGTTAACCTGACGAATACGAAATAGATGGGCATGATATAGATTCTTGTCGCAAGATGAATGATAAGCATCGAGGCATCATCGGCGAGCATGCTAAGGAGCACGTCTTATGAGGCATTCATACAAAGAAGAGTCGATCACACTATCATGGACCTAATTCAGAAGAAGAAACAATCATATAGACTCATATCATGTGGTTCATGCTTCCAATCAATCATACGAGCAATACAATAGGCCAAGTAGACATGATATGACAACATATAACCATGATAGAAAGTAAGGTATAACACGAGGCTAAGCAATGCAACTAATCACAGGTGTAATAACATGAGCAACATTTTACTAAGAAGCATTTGTAAGGTACATGCAGGATGTTACAAAATCATGTCATGAAATTCAGATAGAGTCACCATTACAACCGGACAGAGATCCCTAAGGGCAACCATTGACTCTTCCTAACTGACTCATCACTCATCTTTCCCGTGAGACTCGGATATGACTTTTATGGCAAGATGACACCGGTCGATCGTCATAAGAATCAAGAAAGACAACCTCGGAAACACTTACTTTCTAACTTGGAATTACATCAAAAGCCATCTTTCAATACTCTTCCCAAGCAACCCTCATATCCAACCATGATTTCCGAAACACTATGTTTACCAACCCGATTTCCCGTGGAGGAGACCGATATTCGAAGGGAGGACTCGATTGAACTATCAAAGGGTTCATAAGGAAAGGGGCGGTTCCACAAAACTGAGCTTAACCATATAAGAAGAAGAATGGTACTCCCGCTATCCCGTTCGCACAGATCGTTCAATATTCATTCAATAGTTAGAACATAACAATCAAATCTTTAGCATATCAGGCATTCAATCATCGAATCAGTTAATGATAATTACAATGATCTCCTTGGAGTCTTCCCGACCCATCTGTAAAGAACAAGCTAGTATTTAGCCTACCCGTTTCCGACTACATCCAATAGGGATGGTCTAGCGCCTTTTCTACCCACTCGATCCCTTATTAGTTGGTTCTCCACTTTTATCATAATCCAAGTTCATATTTAGTCCAATTGAGTTAGACATATTAAGTTCATTTTGCCCCTTTAAAACGCTTTTAAATCTTCGAAATCCATGGGCGGTTTTCCATAACATACACCCGACCCTTGCGTACCCGAATCGCAAACCTCGCTCTGATACCAACTTTGTAACGGCCCGGATATAAATATCCGGGATACGTTTCGAAGGTCGGATACCGTCGTTTGGATGTTGCAATTCAGGTACGGGTCGCGGTTTCAAACCTCTAATCAGTCGAAGTTTCATAAATTCAGTTTAACGAAAGTAAAGCGGAAATATGATTTAGATACAAAAGCCACGGCAGAGCCGGGTCAAAACCAAACCAAAGTGGGTGATTTGCCATTTGTCAAGTTAGAATATATTAGCCGGATTCTTCGATTCGCCAAAAGATTTCCACGTCACAGAAGCATGGACCAACAAGAGCGGTACCTAGCACTATCCACGAAGTCAGGCCTGGTGATCGCCTGCGGGTCCTCTGACCGCGCTGAGGCCACATAACATGCCTATGCCTAAATAAAAGATGACTAATGCGGTACAAGATTTAATTCATACTATCATGCCCCTAGTATATATAATATGCGGAAAAGAACTGTAAAGGGCCCAAGACAATGCCAAGTGGCATATCCCTCTCCTACCTCTGCACCCCTTCCCGTTAGTGTAGAGACTGGCCAGTTCGTTGCTATAGCATAGCATATCCTCGTGGTGGTGCACTCACCCACGGTATCATCATATCATATAAAAAATACGTAAATCTAGCCCGATGGTGCTAGGCTATCATATCATGCTCATATCGACTCGATAGACTCAGGGCACCCGATGGGGCTAGGCTACCCTATGACCCTAGCAAAGACTCTAGGATTATCATAGATAACGGCCGTTCTGTTTCAAACACACAAAGTAAACACATGCTTAGTTCAATGCAATCCTAGCATGATACTACATGGCATGCTTTAATATGTAACAAAACTACACATTACATGACACATCAGGCAGAAGGTCCAGGTTACTGAGTAAGTCCCGTAGGATACTTACCTGTTGATGCAGAACAACAAGATAACACAAGCAAGGGCCCAAATGCAAGTCCAAAGCAATCCAAAAGCAATACACACCTATCATCAAGTCATTTCCATAAGCTACCGGTTCACATTCATACATACGGGACCCAAGTTCTCAACATCCTCAAAACCAACCGATAGTAAAACCGTTTTCTAAAACCTTTCCGATACGATCAAATCGACCAAAATCATTCTTCAATCAAACCCCTTGATAAAATCATACCAACCATATTTTCCAAAATCACATTATAGAAATAATTACGGCATGTTTCTTATTTCAAAGACCTTATATAAATAAATTCCAATATTAAATCATCAAAATAACCTATGCTCAAAATCATATTTATAATTCAAAACCAACAATTCACTTTAAAATTCCTAACTCACATGTTTAAATCCTCATAAAATGCATCAATTAAATAATCCAATTAATATTATTTTAAAACAAACAAACAATATATAGAGATTAATTTCCAGAATAGTACAATTATAACCAAATTCCAAAACTATAATAATATTCAAATATTTTACACTTACTATCCATATAAACTCAAAACAAAACCATAAATATATATATAACTCCCTATCAATTAATATCACTTTTAAAACCTTTTTAAATATATATATATATATTAATAATCTCAGAATATATAATTATATATAAATTCATTTTCCTAAAATCAGAAATAATAAAACATATAACATATATATATATATACATAACATAACATATATATATTCTACATATACCAATTTAAAACAATAAAACACCCAAAGAATTAGCCCAGCCCGAAAGAATAGTAAGGAACCCAATCCAGTAGCCCAACCCGATGGCCCGGATCCAAGCCCGGATCTCAGCAACCCGACCCGAACCAATTCCCATACCCGGATCCCCTTTAGTTGTTTAAATGAACCTGACCCAAAAGAGAGTAAGGCTGAACCGGGAAAAAGAGAAAGAAAAGAAGGTGAACCGGCCTAGTGAACCCGTCCCCTCCAAACGAAAGAACAGAGCTCTGCTCCACAACGGAAAACGACGGGGAAAGAAGAGGTGGTAGCCCAGGCCTCCGGCGGCTCTCTCCGCCCCAAATTCTACCCAGATGGCCGGAAGGCTTCCCCGACCAAGACCCGCACAACAAGAGTGAAACGACAGCAAGGAGGAAGGGAGGAGAGAGAGATTACCGAGGTCTCGAGGTTCCGACTCCGAGGCTCCGAGGGCGGCTCTCCGGCGGCTCCAAGGTGTTTCTGGGTGGCTTTGACTCGCGCTTGGCCATCAGAGGACTGCTGCTGCCACTCAGACAGAAAGAGGAAGGAGGTGGGGCTTGCGGCTTGGCTCCCAAGGAGGTGGACGAACGTTGCTTCTCGATGAAAACAGAGGGAGCAAGGGGGGCCGTTGTGGGGCTGCTGGGTGGCTGAGCGCAGCTAGGAAGAGGTGGTGGCGTGGTGGTGTTTTTGAGCTCGAAATTGGGGGTTTAGAAACAGAAAGGAGGGGTGATAGGGGCGGACGACAGAAGAAGAGGGGGGCTTCTCTTGCGGCTTCACAAAGCGGACAAGGATGGTGGATGGGTTCCTCTGTGGGTTTGTCGAGGCTCCTGGAGGCTGCTGCTACTGCTCGGGTGAGGAGAGCTACAATGGTGATGGTGGCTGGGAGTCCGGAACAGAGAACACAGGGGCTTTGGTGGTGCTGCTCGGTGGAAATCAGAGGAAGCGAGAGGAGGAATGGTTTTGTGTGGGTTCTGCAGAAGGATAAAATGGAAGAGAGAGAGGGAGGAGGGGTGAGGCACAAGAGGGTGGTCTCCTGTTGCATTTGGGGTTGTTTTCAGATTGCAGGGGAGGGGTATGTGGGCTGCTGGTTGAAGGAAGAAGACAAAGGAGGGTAGCTGTTACAGTGGCGTGGGGAGGGGACCCCAGAGAGAGAGAGAGAGAGGAAAAAGGAAAAATAAAATAAAATAGGAGTGGTCCTCACAACAGAAATTCGAATTAGCGAAATAGACCCGAATCCCGCTCGCCCGATCGAATCCCGACTAAATCAATTTTAATAAATCAAAGTTCGATCAAATTTCAAGATAATCGGAATTAAATAATTTCAATCAATTCGGAGCTTAATTAAATTTTATTAATACTCGAACTCGAAGTCGAAAATCAAGTCCCGTCAAAATCCTAAATTTAAATTGGTACCGGAATGATTTTAAAATTGAACTCGTGCTCGAGGACGATTTTTCTCCGTTTTTTTTTCAATTTGAAATAAATAATGACGTATTTAATTAAATAATAAAATATAATATATATATAAATTATATTCCGCCTTTACAATGGGTGCTAGATTATAATAATGCTAAGAATGAACCATCATAGAGGACATATATGGTACTATAGTTATCGCATCATAGAACAAGTACAACACGTGATCATTTAGCGGTTCATATTGGAAGTCATAAGAATTACATGATACTAATAGCACATATCGAACAGGTGTACAATTAAAGTAATTCAACTAGATTCATTTCGATATTCATGCGTCATGTATATGCAAAATCATGATATAGAGTGGTGTGTGATCAAGCGAGGTGTCAAGTCATAGGTTCATGCAAGCACGAGAAGCCATCATAGCGTAATAGACATTTTAACCATGTAAGCATGCTAGGTTTGACCATCACGGAAGGATAGTCAATCATCGAATTCAACATTAAGCTAATCAGGACGAGTGAAACATGTTAAGAGAACGGAAAGAGGAAAGAGCCACACTATCAGGGACCTAGCTCAAGAGAGAATCAGCGATAATGTAGGCAAGGCATAAATTCGAACAAGTCACAACCAAGGGGTCTATATGTTACTAATGGCTCAATATAACATATGGTACATACATGCACTTGATTGATTACTCGACATTAAGCAAAACTTCAATTCAATCACCTTCCAATAATATAGAAGCATGGGAAGGAATGTAACGATGTATAATGCAAGTCTAAGTAATGGGCAATGTGACGAGAATATGGGGACATGAGTTCGAATCAACACATAATATGACAAAACATGCACTCATCAATGCTCATTTATAACACATATTCTCCATTTACTGCAAGGAACACACAATACCATCATATGCAAGGTAATCTACAATAGTTAATCTAAGGAAGACAAAATAACGGGCATGCTATAGATTCTTGTCACAAGATGAATGATAAGCATCGAGGCATCATCGGTGAGCATGCTAAGGAGCACGTATTATGAGGCATTCATACAAAGAAGTGTCGATCACACTATCATGGACCTAATTCAGAAGAAGAACAATCATATAGACTCATATCATGTGGTTCATGCTTCCAATCAATCATACGAGCAATACAATAGGCCAAGTAGACATGATATGACAACATATAACCATGATAGAAAGTAAGGTATAACACGAGGCTAAGCAATGCAACTAATCACATGTGTAATAACATGAGCAACATTTTACTAAGAAGCATTCGCAAGGTACATGCAGGATGTTACAAAATCATGTCATGAAATTCAGAGAGTGTCACCATTACAACCGGACAGAGATCCCTAAGGGCAACCATTGACTTTTCCTAACTGACTCATCACTCATCTTTCCCGTGAGACTCGGATATAACTTTTATGGCAAGATGACACCGGTCGATCGTCATAAGAATCAAGAAAGACAACCTAGGAAACACTTACTTTCTAACTTGGAATGACATCAAAAGCCAACTTTCGATACTCTCCCCAAGTAACCCTCATATCCAACCATGATTTCCGAAACACTATGCTTACCAACCCGATTTTCTGTGGAGGAGACCGATATTCGAAGGGAGGACTCGACTGCACTATCAAAGGATTCATAAGGAAAGGGGCGGTTCCACAAAACTGAGCTTAACCATATAAGAAGAAGAATGGTACTCCCGCTATCCCGTTCGCACAGATCGTTCAATATTCATTCAATAGTTAGAACATAACAATCAAATCTTTAGCATATCAAGCACTCAATCATAGAATCAGTTAATGACAATTACAATGATCTCCTTGGAGTCTTCCCGACCCATCTGTAAAGAACAAGCTAGTATTTCGCCTACCCGTTTCCGACTACATCCAAGAGGGATGGTCTATCGCCTTTTCTACCCACTCGATCCCTTATTAGTTGGTTCTCCACTTTTATCATAAGCCAAGTTCATATTTAGTCCAATTGAGTTAGACATATTAAGTTCATTTTGCCCCTTTAAAACGCTTTCAAGTCTTCGAAATCCATGGGCGGTTTTCCAAAACATACACCCGACCCTTGCGTACCCGAATTGCACAACCTCGCTCTGATACCAACTTTGTAACGGCCCAGATATAAATATCCGAGATACGTTTCGAAGGTCGGATACCTTCGTTCGGATGTTGCAATTCAGGCACGGGTCGAGGTTTCAAACCTCTAATCAGTCGAAGTTTCATAAATTCAGTTTAACGAAACTAAAGCGGAAATATGATTTAGATACAAAAGCCACGGCAGAGCCGGGTCAAAACCAAAACAAAGTGGGTGATTGCCATTTGTCAAGTTAGAATATATTAGCCGGATTCTTTGATTCGCCAAAAGATTTCCCCGTCACAGAAGCATGGAGCAACAAGAGCAGTACCTAACACTATCCACGAAGTCAGGCCTGGTGATCGCCTGCGGGTCCTCTGACCGCGCTGAGGCCACATAACATGCCTATGCCTAAATAAAAGATGACTAATGCGGTACAAGATTTAAATCACACTATCATGCCCCTAGTATATATAGTATGCGGAAAAGAACTGTAAAGGGCCCAAGACAATGCCAAGTGGCATATCCCTCTCCTACCTCTGCACCCCTTCCCGTTAGTGTAGAGACTGGCCAGTTCGTTGCTATAGCATAGCATATCCTCGTGGTGGTGCACTCACCCACAGTATCATCATATCATATAAAAAAATACGTAAATCTTGCCCGATGGTGCTGTGCTATCATATCATGCTCATATCGACTCGATAGACTCAGGGCACCCGATGGGGCTAGGCTACCCTATGACCCTAGCAAAGACTCTAGGACTATGACAGATAACGGCCGTTCTGTTTCAAACACACAAAGTAAACACATGCTCAGTTCAATGCAATCCTAGCATGATACTACATGGCATGCTTTAATATGCAACAAAACTACACATTACATGACACATCAGGCAGGAGGTCCAGGTTACTGAGTAAGTCCCGTAGGATACTTACCTGTTGATGCAGAACTGCAAGATAACACAAGCAAGGGCCCAAATGCAAGTCCAAAGCAATCCAAAAGCAATACACACCTATCATCAAGTCATTTCCACAAGCTACCAGATCAACATTCATACACACGAACCCAAGTTCTCAACATCCTCAAAACCGACCGATAGTAAAACCGTTTTCCAAAATCTTTCCGATACGATCAAATCGACCAAAATCATTCTTTCAATCAAACCCATTGATAAAATCATACCAACCATATTTTCAACTCATAAATCCCAATTTAAGTCAATTCATGTTCAAAATACTTTCTCAAATCATACTTGGCCAAATTCCGACATTAAACGTTTAAGCCTTAGAGTCAATTTCTCAAAATCATGTTATAAAATAATTCCGGCATTTATCTCTTTAAAATCCTCATCTTAAAATCATCTTACAAATCATTATATAATAACACATCTCAAGGAATATTTAAATATAATAAAATTGCCAAAATCACTTCATTTTAATAACCCACATTTATAAATCAAAATACTAAATTTCTTTAACATATTTTAAAACATATCTCAAAATCATCATATAACATCATTCTAATATATAACAATTAATATTACTTTTGAAGCCTTTTAATATATATATATATATATATATATATATATCCAGAAAATATATATTATCACACCACTTCAGAAAATAACATATAATAATAGTGATAATAATCTAATAATTAACAATCGCATAAAACTATATAACCATATAGCATGTATCAATATATATAACAAAACCATAAAACCATATTAAAACAACAACAACCCCAACAAAAGGCCCAAACCCAATCTGAAAGAGGAAGCCCGGATCCATACCCAAACCCAGATCCCTTTGAAAGAACCGGACCAACCCTATTATAAAACCCCAAAGAACACCCAACCTGGATCCCTTTGAAAGGAAGAAGAGGCCCGTCCTCCCCTAAAGCCCAACAACCCAACCCTTAAACCCGGATCCAAGAGGCTGGAGCCCACCCGAAGTTAAGGAAAGAAAATAAAAGAAGAAAAGGAAGGATCCGGATGTAATATGATATAACCCGAAAAGAGATTCGGATCTGGCCCAACCCAACAAGGAAGAAAGGAGCTTCCTCAAGCTCAGCGGAGCTCTACCACCGCCGGAGGAAAATCGAACCGAAGGAAGAAGAAATAGGTCCGACCGACGTCTCATTTCACAGCCCGACTCAACCCAGATGACTGGAATAGGATTACGACCACAACCAACCCCAAGAGAGCAAAGCGACGTGAGAAGAAGGAGGGAGGAAGAGATTACCGAGCTGAAACGAACGCAAGGGCTCATCGGAGCTCGATCCGGCTTCTTCTCGGCGTCAGAGGAGCTGCTGCTGGGCTCGACTCCTAGGCTTGCTACTGTTGTTCGACGGAAGGGAGGGAGAAAGAAGATGGGAGTCGTGGAGATGGGTGCCCGGCGTCTTCCAAAAAGAACAGGGGAGGGGTTCCTTCGGAGATGTTGGTGGCGGCGCTGCGCTCTTCAATGGTGGCGACGGGGCAAGGTGATGGCTGGGTGAATGAGAGAAGAATGGTGGGCTTTTCATCGACAACCAAAACTGACGGGAGGAGCAAGGAGGAGGTGAGATGGTGGTGGTTTGGGGGCTCCAATGGAAGGGGGTTCTATGGTGAATGAAAGAGAGGAGATGAGAGGAGAGGGATTGAGAGGAGGAGGCTACAGGTTCTGAAACAACAAAAAGGGGGTAATGGGTATGAGGGTTGATAGAGAATAGGACAATTTGAGGTGAGCTGCAAAATGGTGAGGCAGGGGACCTCAACGGGAGAGAGGGAGAGAGAGAGAGAGAGAGAGAGAGAGAGAGAGGAAAGAAAGAAAAAGGAAAAGAAATGAATATATATATACAGGTGGTCCCAACAATACCAATTCAAATTAGCGGAAAAGACTCAAACCCGCTCGCCCGATCGAATCCCGACTAAATCAAATTTAAATAAAATTTCAATTACAAATCTCAATATAACGGAATTAAATAAATTTTATCAAACTCGGAGCTCGAAGGCGGAATTAAATCCGTTAAAATCTATATTCTCAAAACGATGTCGGAATGTCTTTAAAATCAAACTTACGCTCGAGGACGAGTTTTCCCATATTTTTACCGATTGAATAAAATAATAATATATTATTCAAAATAATAATATAATAATATAAAATACATTCGGTCTTTACACCTCGCTAGCGAATGTAGTTATGTCACTAGGTTTATGTACATCCTGTTGTATTTTATGGTTAGGTTACATCTTATGTGAGCATAAATAAGTGTAAGATTATACTATCTAGTATATTGCATGTTGATTTGTTTTATAGACTACTGGACATCTGGTGCTCTTTACTTATTTCCTTGTTTTATTTTTTTGGGTTGATTAATTGGAATAACAGTAGTTATAATGAATGTTTTTTGTAGCATGCATAGAGGTAACAAAGTTTTGGGAGTAAGAACTACGAAATGATAAAGTTTGTTTTATATTTTTGAACTAGACAGATGCTTTGGAGTTGACATGGGTTTATAGGTTCATAACCAAATAGGAAGCAGGTAACGACGACAATATTAATTGGCTGGATTTGTTTTTGAAAAGAGGAAAGGGTAGCAACTAGACCAAAAAATGGGCCTATTTGCACAACTAGACCACAAGCCCAAAATTTGGCCCAAAATAACCTCTTTACCCCCAAGCAAATATAACAACAGGTTTTTTGGCACTGTTCATTACCCATTGTAGGAGGTGACCTGGGACGAGAAAAGATGAGAGAGGCTAGAACTCAGATCCGTCGCTGCCTCCTCCGAGCCAAATCCTGGGTGAGCACCATTGGAGAACACGATTAGGGCCCCGCGGATGAACGACGAATCGATCTCGTTCCAGATCGACTCCCGATTGCGCAAGAATTCGTCGATCCCTCTGCAGCAGTCCACGCAAAATTCCAGGGTTGAGAACGGCTTCGATGACAGAGGCCCTCTCCTCGAGCTCAACAGGGATCCCGAGGAGAAAGACGACGCCGATGATGAAGATGGGGAGGGCGCGGAGGGGTTCCGGATTCTAGGCCACGCTAAGTGCCTCAACAAGCGGCGTCGCGACAGGGAGGACTCTACCCTTGGTTGTTTTTCTGAAAAATGTGGAGAAAACAACGATATCGGTAGGATCAGAATGGTAGGATTGATGAAAACTAATGGTAGGAGAAAACAACAATATTGGTAGGATCATAATTGAAACCCAGTAATTCCTGTATAACTTGACACTAATGGTAGGATAGATGCACACTGATGGTACTATATATTTATACTATTGGAAATATGTAAATGCATAATTGACTTTACCACAACACAATATATCGGAGACTTATGAACACACACTCCGTATTAGCCTATGTGAGAGTCGAACTCACATCTCTGTGTGCAAACACAACGCTCTACCAATTGAGCTAATAGGCTATTTATCATCGTAATAGTAAAGACCAAGTATTTGATGAGTTTCGAAGTGCCCATTGAACCCCAGGATGCGTCATTTGACGAAAAAATAAACCCCAGGATGCATCATTCTCCCCGTCGACAATGGCAATATTCTGTGCCACCACCATAGCTGCCGTACGTGCCTCTCCCTTGAACACCAAGCTCCCACTCCCGGGAGCCCACCAACCGCCGCACACGACATTTATAGATACCCTATCACCTGGGGTACGCCACGGGAATAGAGGATCAGCCCGGGGGGTAGTTCTGATATAGGAAAGAGGAACAACTACAAAGGAAATGTACAAGATGACTTACCCATCGCTACCACTGCCACCAACAAGCTTGTTGCACTTTTCCTGAAATGGAAAGACAGTTGAACACTATTGGCAGGCCAGAACTGTACTATTGGTAGGATGACAACTGTATCGTTTCCTCGGATGCACGTGTGCCTTTTCCCCCGACCTTTCCGCCTCTCTCCTGCTCTGCCTCACTTTTTGCAGGGCATGTTGGGGTGTTCCAGATCCTCCTCTCAACCTTATATATGTGCTTGGGGAACACCCGTCAATGCAATGATTGCATTTTCCCCTCATAAATGCTCCCCCCTTCCCCCCAATGAAGAACCCCGTTTTGGCGCCAAAATTACACGGACATCCCGCCAAAACCACTACGGACAATCCCCTCCATATTATCTCCAAAATTTCCATGTATGGTAGGACAGTTTTGGCCTATTGGTAAGACGAATGTCTTCTATTGGTAATCCAAACGTGTCCAGTTCCCAGAATTGAAGGTGATGCTTTGCCCTCACCTTTCCACTCGTCTCCTATGTTGGCTCTCTTTTTTGCAGAGCATTTAATAAGGAATGACACCCATCAATCAAGATTTTATAAGGGTTGATTGACACCTTTAATTCCAATTATTTAAATTTCCCCTCATAAATGCTCCCCCTTATTTCCCTACTTTATTTGAGCCACACCCAAATTCCTCTGACATGTGCAGTACCTCCCCCTCCTGATTTCTCTAGGCCAACTGATGCAGCTACAGTGCTGGCCTCCCCTTCACCTGCTACTTCCTCTCCCGGTGGTATTTTTGCATTTGCAAAAATATACCACTTTCTACCCCTAGCCAAAAAAGAGGGTACATGTCTACTTATGCAAATGGGCCCTTTTTTTGGTCTACTTATGCAAAGAGGCCTTTTGAAAAACTGTGCTATCTCTCGGCGGTTATTTTTTTTAAATCCCGATAGCATTTCTCATGAGTTTTTTTTACAAAAACACCCGTAACAGATAAACGTGCTGAACTGCAATTTCAGTTTTTCTCTTTCTCGGGAGTTTTTTAAAAAACTCCTGACCGAATTTTTTTTCTCGGCGGTTATTAAAAAACTCCTGATAGATATTTATCAGCTAAGGGAATATAAGGAGTTCAAAAACTCCCGTCCGCTTCACAAAAAAACACCTGATAGACGTACAATCTGTACTAGTGAAATCAGGGTTAAATTGATGAAATTATGTTGTCTCAAACTAACTAACTAGCAAATAAAGCCATGGTGAACTTTAGTTGACGATGCTTAATTTTATAACGGGTGATGTTACAGTTATAACTTGTTCTATGTTAGGTAGCAATGTAAATATCGATGACGATGCTTGTTGTACAATGAGATCGATCGATAAAGTAAGTCACTGAAGAAACAACATAATGCTTTTCATTTCTTTTATTCAATTTATATGGTTGTGGATTGCACATATCCTTATTGACCCGCCTCATTGTCTAGTTTATTTGAGGCTCTTCTTGCGGTTATTATTCCAATAAAATTATCTCTACGCACCTATATATTGGTAGAGATCACGACTGAAAGGCCCTTCAATCGAAACATTAAGGTAAGTTGCTTGCTCAGTATTGAGCCTAGTAAGACTACCTCCAAGGTGGCTAATGTGTAGCCTCGCAACCTTCTCATCCAAGTGCCTCGGAAACATATAAATTTTTCTCTCATACTTAGAGGACTTTCTCCCATTCCAAAGGCTGATTTGGGAAAACACATGGTTTGTCAAGGCGATCGATCTTAAAAAGCTCGGATGACAAGATGCACTCGCGAAGTTCAATTTCCTCCCTTCAGCAAGGACAATGACAGACTTCTTAGATTCACTGAAGATGAAACGGTCAGTTATACGAGGTTTGATTGTGACTCTCCTAACACCAGGATAAGCCTTGAGACCTTCAATGTCGATCTCATTCTCAAAGTGACCCATATTCAAGACAATGTCATTGTCCTTCATTCGTTTCATGTGTTGAACTGAGATGACATCCCTGTTCATAGTTGCTGTGACGAAGACGTCTACTTCAGACACAACATCCTCCAAGGTGCAAACAGGGAAGCCTTCCATGTAAGCTTCCAAAGCACGAACAGGGTTGACTTCTACGACAAACACTCGTGCACCAAGTCCCCTTAGACCATAAGCGACGCCTCTGCCAACATCTCCGAAGCCAAAAACGGAAACAAATTTACCAGCAGGTGCAAAATGATCAGTGACTCTCATGAAATCGTCAAGGAAGGATTGGTGGCTACCATGGAAGCTAGCGATCTGTGCCCAAATAAATCAACATATGAGAAGCTTGACCATAATCGAATAAACCTATTACAGATTTAATAAAATTAGTTGTTCAAGTTAATTTCAATGTAGATCATATATATATACCTGGCTTGTGACAACGTTATTGATGTTAATAGCAGGGAACAAGAGGGATCGATTTTCTTGGAATTGGTAGAGCCGCCTAATACCAATGTTGCTAAGCTCAGAAACACCTACTAATCCCTCTCTAATGTTTCTGAACCTCCTTGGATTAACTTTGATCCCTTCTCGGATGAACTGCAACATGAACCTCATCCTCTGATTGTCAACACTCTTTAGATCAGAGAACCTCCCACTCCTTTCGTGCTCTTCCTCTATTCTGACACCCTCATGGATGAACTGAGTGAGGCCTCCGTGTAAAGGCTCGGATTTTAAAATCCTAATTTTTTTTCGGAAAATGAGAACTAAAAATGAATTTAAATTGGATTTAAAACTCGTTTAGCGGATTCCGGCCGGAATATAAAATTTAACGAACGATTTCCGTCCTTTTACCTCGAAAATTCAAAATAATTATCGGTTGGCGATATCCTTGTCGATTTTAAAATTCTAATTGATCGAGAAAGCGAGAGTCGGGGAAACTAACATTCGGGGATTAATTTCGGGATTCGAAATTCGCGTATTCGGGATTTATTTTTGGGTATTGGTTTTGACCAATTCCACACTCAATCCTAAACCACTCTATCCTACCTTACCATGCAGTAGCCCATTCCTTCACCATTCACCTGCCTCTGTCAACGTGAGTTGCACCTCACCTCCTCCATTTCACCTCAACTTCATTCCCATCTTTCATTTTCAATCTCCATCACCTTCACTGACTACTCCCTTCGGCTCTCCTGCTCCATTCCATTTTCATTGCCGTCACCACTTCTCCATCATCATCCATCGATCATCACCATCACCACCATCGCAGCCTTGGTTCCTCCCCTCGTCACCATCACCACGCACCTCGCCTCGGAGCTTCTTCATCGTCGTTTTCACCCTCGCATCCTCCTCTTTCATCGAAGGGCACTCGCAGCCGCCCTTGGAGCTCTTGGCGTCATCGACGAGCCTCCGAAGATCCCACGTCCGTTTGAGACTGAACCAACCTCCTTGCTCTGTTTTGCAAGCTAACTTCCGGTAAGCGTCCCTCCTTCGTTTTTGATCGAAATTGCTTGCGGTCTTCACCATCATACTCACCCACATCCGGTGTAGGTCCGACAAGCCATCGCGAGCCACCGACGAAGCCCAGAACTCCGATCGAGAGCTCCGAAGTCGCGAAAAATCCAACTCGGTGAGCTCCGAATTTATCCTTGTTTCGATTCGTTTCTGAGTCTTTTTCAATGCTTAGACTAGTTGAGAGTGTGTGTGAGCTGAGTGCGGGACGATCGGGTAAGGTTGAGAGCTCCGACGATCGTCGGAGCTCGGTCGGCGAGGACGAGAGCACGAGCCGGCGTTGATCGGAGTGGTGCAGGCGGGAGATCTCCATTTGATTTTGGAGGAAGAAGACTTCCGTGGCCCCTTTACTAACTTATATATATATATATCATATATGTGTGTATTATTAATTTAACCGGGTTGGGGATTTATAATATGGGTTCGGTTCGGTTCGGTTCGGTTTATCCGTTTATTTATTTAATTATTTAATTATTTAGGGGTATTTAAAATATTAGAAAATATTATTTGAGGTTTTAAAAAGATAAAATGTTATTTTGAGGATTTATAAGGGTTGGTTTTATTAAATAAAAATAGTTGAGAATTTTAAAGGATTTGGAATGGTTTATGAAGTATTTAGTAAATGGTGTTTAAAGTATATTATCGGGACTTAAGGGTTTACAAAAGAATTTGGAAAAGAATTTCAAGGTTGGAAAATGATTTAATAAATGAATTGAAAAAGGAATTTTGCGAGTATTTTCAAGGGTCGGAATTCTTAACTATTTGACTCGGATTTTGAAACGGTTTTGAAACTAACCTAAGGGTAAGACTTATTCGATGACTAACCAGCATGATAATACGATCGGTTGATTAACGGTATGATATGTGTGACTAATGGCATGATGTTGTGGTGATTTTAGAAGAGATTAAATGTTCAATACTTATGATGATGACGAGGATGGTGATGGTGTATATATATGGGAGGTATGAGTATGAAATAATAATATGCAAATTTGACTAAGTATGATATATATATGGAGGTTATTTTTAAACTGATAAATTGACAAGTTATGATGAATGGTATGAGATAAGAGATGATTAATCGTGATGAATTGAAAGTATGATTGATGAAAGCTTGCTTACCTATCTGCTAATTTGAGCGAGTAATATATGTGTTCAGAAAAGCTATAGAAGTATACTTAGCATATTCTCGATATGTAATTAGGTGATATTCTGTGATCGTGACTACTGTGTGCTGGATTCTTCTTTTGCTGATCTTCTAGCCAGGTAAGTACCTCCGGGGCTTACTCAGTAACCAGGACCTCCTGCCTGATGTGTCATATAGTATGTAGGTGTTGCATATGCATAAAAGCATGTCATGTAGTATCATGCTTAGGAATTGCACTTACGATTGAGCATTCTTATTTTGTATGCGTTTGAATGCAGAACGGCCGTTATCTGTGAGTCCTAGAGTCGTTGTTAGGGTCATAGGATAGCCCAACTTCATCGGGTGTTGTCCTCCTCGAGTCATTATTTATATATATATATATATATATATATCATGAGATACGAGATGAGCACGAGGTACGATATGATGATGAGATGTGATATGCTATAGCATCGAACTGGCCAGTCTCCACCCTATCTGGAAGGGGGTGGTGGTAGAAGAGTGATATACCACTTGGTATTCTTTGTTAAGGCCTTACTTCAATTCTGCATATATGAATTAGGAGCATGATAGTGTGGTTAATATTCAGTACTGCATGAAGGCATCCTTTATTCTAGGTATAGGCGTATTATATGTCCTCAGCGCGGTCAAAGGACCCGCAGGCGAACACTTGGCCTGACTTAGTGGTATAGTTTCAGGTACCCGTTCCACTGCTTGATTTTGTGCTGTTATGACGGGGTCCATTCATATGGCGGAGAGTGAGTGTTTGAACCATGACTTCACCAAATTTATACTTTTGGGATTTCTTCCTGCTTATACTCTGTTTTGAGCCGGCATTACCGCGGCACTGGTTGTATCATTTTCAGAACTTAAATCATTTGCATGATAAAGGTTTTGCGCGTTGTAGAGTTAGGACAGGTACAGGGGTTTACCCCGGGGTCTCCAGCTGTCCTTCCAGATTTGGGTGCGAAATCTCACTTTAAACTACAAATCTTCGGTTTCAAACCTTCAACCTGTACTCGGGGCGCAAGATCCCAACGAGGGGTCTCATCCCTCAAAACGTAACTCGGGAATCATAATCCCGGGCCGTTACAAAGGTGGTATCAGAGCCGAGGTTTTGCAATCCGAGTACAATAGGTTGAAGATGGTTTTGAAAATTGCCCAAATGATTTCAAATGGTTTTGGAAAATGTTTAAAGGGCAAAATGAATTTAATTGGACTTAAAACCTAAATGAATAAAGGGGAAACAATCTCGTGGGTAGAGACCAAAGCGATAGCCTCCCTTATGGATGTAGAACTCGGGGAACGGTAGGCAAAATACTAGCTTTTATTTACAGATGGGCCTAGAAGACTCCAAGGAATACCACGGAGGTTGGAGTGTCGAGTTAGGAGGCCGTGAGGTTCTTGCCCCTCCGATCAGCCGTCCCTCGAAGGACGGCATAGATCGTCTCTGTGATTGTATGCATTATATCCAATTGAGCCCGAGGGCGATCCTCCTCGAAGAGGATCATATTAATCTTGTTGAGTGCTATTGTGCATAGGATAGCGAACTAATCGGTATGCCTTAACTTGAATAATGTATTGAATGTGTAAATAGGATAGCGGGAGGAAACCTTGACCTTGTGTAATTGGAATACATGTCTTGTCGGAAAAGTTCTTCCATAACTCAACCCCCTGGATGATTCGATTTCGTCATCCGTCCCACCAAAATATCTAGGCATGTTAGCAAGGGTCGAGAAGCGTCTGCTCTCCCTGTTTCGAGTCCTGTTTGGTGTCCCACTATCTATGCTGCTATCGAGTCTTGCACTTGAGGTCGGTGTCTTCCACGGGAAATTTGCGTGGGTCAACTATGTCTTCTTGCCGCACAAGTCTAAGCTCGAGTTCTACCCTTGCCTCTCGAAAACAGTGTGAGTGCTCTTGTGTCCTACCCTGCGAGTCATACTAGTGCCCCACGGGGAAACGGGGTGATGAGTCAGTGAATGGCCTTGGAGAATTCTGTCGGTTATAGTCGTAGCCATTCTTGTGGTTGCATGACATAGTATACTGGTGTATTTCAGCATGACTTGCCTGATATCTTGCACGGTTGCTCTTATGAGATGTATGTGTCATATGTATGGAACTTCCATGATTATTGTCTTCCCATGAATTAGGCCCATGATAGTGTGGTCAACCCTCGTTGTATGTTTAATATATGAGATGACTGTCCTAGCATGCTGAATTAATCTAATTAGACCATGTTGACTGTGTACATGTTTAATGAGCAATTCTAGTATCATGTATCTCCCATTTATAGGCCCTCGTATGACTATGTGCCGTCCTTGTCTTACTATGTGAATATGGATGTATGTGATGCGATAGGTTCCTCCTAGCGTGTTTGCCTTGGCCCCATGATATTACGACTTGCTTATGTGTATCTAAATGAGTGATAAGTCGTGCATATGATATCCTGTGATGTTTGCTAGATCTTGCATAACTTATGCCATATATGTCCCATGTCAGTCTGCGCATACATGTTCTTAGTCTGTCAAGCATGATTGGTGAATGAAACAATAGGTTGCTAGCTTGTTCTGCGCACATATAAAGATGATTATAGGAACATGTTATGAATGCATAAATCGATATTCCTTGAGATAGGTGCATACTAGTGTGAAATAATGTGATGATATCTCTTGATTTTTATGTGTTTGTGTGCCACAATTATAAGGGCATCGTTGTAACTCTCGGGTTAGGATCTTCTCCTTAGTCTTGTCGTCCCTAGTCTTGGTCCATGTCTGAACTCTTAAGGAAGTTGTGTTGTCCACCCTTGTCTCTCCCCTATCTCCATAACTTCTAACCCTTATGATCCTTCGATGAGTGCCGATATGCAAGAAAGTACCGACGACCAAGTGGCACCGGAGCGGCGCAACGGAAGTGTGATGGGTCCATGACCCTTAGGCCCCAAGAACAACGTCACTGATGGCAACAAGGACGAATATGCTTCAAAGATGACAATCGTGAACAGGTTCCTCCCAGCTCACACAAGGAAGAGCATTCTTAATTCAAATCATGGATTCTTCTATACTAATCAGAATTGATGTTGTGTGATAGGCCTAGAACTGACATAATTGAATGTGTGATGACGGATGTGCTGAACTGGTAGCAGTGATTGCCTGACTAACTTATTTCTATGATGATGTGCCTTGGTGCTTGGTATACTGACTTGCTGGTGAGTAGGTTATGGGTTATATGTCTGGTGGTGCTTCTTCTTGGGCATGAGTCGAGAGATTCTCCGGTAAGCTAGGTCGGAAGGTGGCAGGTGGATTAAGGTATTCGAATTGGGTCATTGGTCGTGTGAGATGGGGTGGAGGAAGGATGCGTTAGCTTGGGTAGAGCCGAGTGAGTTGGGATGTGTCGAAGATAGTGGTCCGTGAGTATAGATGAGCTTCCAGGTAGGAGTTAGGTGAGCAGTGGGGCTAGTATGGCGAGATTTTGAGGGAGATGTCCTAGTGAGAAGTGGTAGTCTAGGCAGGTAGTGTGTGCGGGTAGTATAAGAGAGTGGTTGGCTGAGGTCTGGACTAGTTTCATTAAGGTGATCTTGAGACTGGATATGGGTAGAGGTGGTTAAGATAGTTCTAGAGGTGGATGGGCGAGCTAGGAGTTGATCGGGGGATTCTTGAGGGGAGGTGTTGTGAGATGGATTAGTGTGCTAAGGAAGGTGTCTAGATGGTCTATGAGCGGATCGTGGGTGGTGTCGAGGATGATCGATTAAGGGACATCTGAGGAATCGTAGAATTTGGGACTAGGTGATGTGTGATGTGAGTGGGAGCGATTTCGGTAAGGGGTGAGGTTGAGGAATTGCCAAGGAAGAGTAGTATGAGGTTGCTTGGGAAATTATCGATCGGGGATATTAGGTTATTCATATCAGGGTTGTTCGTTTGATGAGTATTTGGGGGTTGCTTAGATAGGATTGGTAATGCTTGGGGAATTTATGAGTGAAGGATCTCTAGATGCGTTGTTGGAGGATTTTGGCATAGGGAATGAATCGGGATTTATGAGTGGAGGTCATTGTGGCTATTGAGGTAATTGAGGATGTGAGATGAATCTTCGAGGAAAGGCTGGTAGCTAGGAAAGGATGTAGTTGAGATTCCTAGTAAGAATGTGGGCTTAAGGTTGAGATAGGGAGATTATGAGCATGGATTTGGGAACTAGGCAAAGCAGAAGGTATTGAGGACGCTAGAGGATAAGGGATTTTTGAAGGTTGGTAAAGTTGCGGTGCTTAGGAAATTCGGACGAGGATGTCATAGGGATTCGGTGAAAATGATGATCGGTACATAAGGGTTTAAGTGGTAGAGATTTCGAAGTTTAAGGAAGCGTGATCTGAGGCAATTTGGGGAAACATGCGGAGTTGAGGGAACTAGTCCAGGTAGAGTAGCTGGGAAGAGGATCTAGAGTGGGTCGGCTTGAGGGTCATGGTGATTCGTGGTTGGGAGTACCACTAGTTGGGTTCTGCGTTAGAATTGGCCGGAAGTGTCAGGTGTGAGATGGTCAGCATGACTTGGGTCCTTAGAGGTGGACGATTAGTGAGAGTGGTTAGTGGCATGGGAAGTATGATTAAGATAGCAAGGTGATTCGAGATGTCTCTTTAGGAGATGATGGTCGGGCGGAGTCTTGAGAGCCTAAGAAGAGTAAGCGAGATTGGTAAGAAGTGTCTTCTAGATCAATTGTGAGAGCGGTTCAGTTGAGGACTCAGAATTTTCTATTAGAGGGTAAAGATGGGACTAATAGAGGACCCCTAGGGCAAGGACGTGTTATATATGGAGTCTTGGTAGTAGATCGAGTTGTTCAGCTTATCGGAATGAGGGAATTTTGTGATTTGGGAACTCCGAGAGATAGTTTTAAATGGTCGAATGGAAGGTAGGACTTTAGATCGGGATGTCGAAGTGGATTGAGTTGGTAGACCTCGGTGAATTTGATCTTAATGCAAGAGCTGACGGGTAGTGGCCGTGTCTTGTCATGACTGGTAGTTATAGGCAGGTTCTCTTGAGGATGTGATCTAGCGTATGCTTTACTTGGGACCGAATGTGGTGCGAATTTTATGCTATAGACGATGTTGATTCTATGATGTATGGCCGTCGACAATAGTGAACTGTTAGTACTAACATAGTTATTCCCTAAACTAGATAGAATGCTAATGTACGAAAGTACTTGTTTGCCTCTAATGCAATGACGCTTGGAAGTAGCATGAGTATGATGTGCTTATCTGATTGATATGACGTGCTTATCTGATTGATATGGTGTGTAACTTCTGTGAGATGATGTGATAAATCCTACCATGAACGATACGATGCTAGATATGTTATGTTATATGACTGTTCGTGACATGAGTATGACATGGTTCTGAATTTGTGATACGATTGCTATGATATATGATGCCTTGAATTAGAATTGCTAGGATTATAGAACCGAATTGATGAGATTTGATTCTGACTTGGAACCTAGGAAGAAATATGGGATTAGCCCTTAGAGGTGGATGATTCCACCTCCTAAGATTTGAAAATTGATTGGCTAACGTTGGGTAGGGAATTTTGAATGGTGTTTAAAAAGGACTGAGTTGGATTTTGAGAAATCGAACGCGATCGATAACTTCAATGATTTTGAGACCAAACCTTTTCAAACTAAGGACTCATCTTGAAATTTTCTAATCGAGCTTGCATTATGACGCCCCACGAAGTGGATACATGCATTTTATAGGTGTCCTTATAGACTACTTGCTAAGACCTAGTGGATATGCTGTAATGCTTTTCGAGTTATGATATAGCCGAGAAGTCGGAGTAAGGGTGTGGTAGGGGCCCATATTACATTCTTGCTACGATCTATTGGAGATATTATGATTATGACAACGGTACTGTGAGAATCTCATAGGGGCACTTATGAGGTGCTTGCGGGATCAATGGCATGATCCTGGGACTCACCAATTTCAAACTTCATCCCGTTTTTTTAAAATAATTTTAGTCTCGGGGACGAGACTTGTTTTTAGAGGTGGATGATGTAAAAGCTCGGATTTTAAAATCCTAATTTTTTCGGAAAATGAGAACTAAAAATGAATTTAAATTGGATTTAAAACTCGTTTAGCGGATTCCGGCCGGAATATAAAATTTAACGAACGATTTCCGTTCTTTTACCTCGAAAATTCAAAATAATTATCGGTTGGCGATATCCTTGTCGATTTTAAAATTCTAATTGATCGAGAAAGCGAGAGTCGGGGAAACTAACATTCGGGGATTAATTTCGGGATTCGAAATTCGCGTATTCGGGATTTATTTTTGGGTATTGGTTTTGACCAATTCCACACTCAATCCTCAACCACTCTATCCTACCTTACCCTGCAGTAGCCCATTCCTTCACCATTCACCTGCCTCTGTCAACGTGAGTTGCACCTCACCTCCTCCATTTCACCTCAACTTCATTCCCATCTTTCATTTTCAATCTCCATCACCTTCACTGACTACTCCCTTCGGCTCTCCTGCTCCATTCCATTTTCATTGCCGTCACCACTTCTCCATCATCATCCATCGATCATCACAATCACCACCATCGCAGCCTTGGTTCCTCCCCTCGTCACCATCACCACGCACCTCGCCTCGGAGCCTCTTCATCGTCGTTTTCACCCTCGCATCCTCCTCTTTCATCGAAGGGCACTCGCAGCCGCTCTTGGAGCTCTTGGCGTCATCGACGAGCCTCCGAAGATCCCACGTCCGTTTGAGACTGAACCAACCTCCTTGCTCTGTTTTGCAAGCTAACTTCCGGTAAGCGTCCCTCCTACGTTTTTGATCGAAATTGCTTGCGGTCTTCACCATCATACTCACCCACATCCGGTGTAGGTCCGACAAGCCATCGCGAGCCACCGACGAAGCCCAGAACTCCGATCGAGAGCTCCGAAGTCGCGAAAAATCCATCTCGGTGAGCTCCGAATTTATCCTTGTTTCGATTCGTTTCTGAGTCTTTTTCAAATGCTTAGACTAGTTGAGAGTGTGTGTGAGCTGAGTGCGGGACGATCGGGTAAGGTCGAGAGTTCCGACGATCGTCGGAGCTCGGTCGGCGAGGACGAGAGCACGAGCCGGCGTTGATCGGAGTGGTGCAGGCGGGAGATCTCCATTTGATTTTGGAGGAAGAAGACTTCCGTGGGCCCCTTTACTAACTTATATATATATATATCATATATGTGTGTATTATTAATTTAACCGGGTTGGGGATTTATAATATGGGTTCGGTTCGGTTCATCCGTTTATTTATTTAATTATTTAATTATTTAGGGGTATTTAAAATATTAGAAAATATTATTTGAGGTTTTAAAAAGATAAAATGTTATTTTGAGGATTTATAAGGGTTGGTTTTATTAAATAAAAATAGTTGAGAATTTTAAAGGATTTGGAATGGTTTATGAAGTATTTAGTAAATGGTGTTTAAAGTATATTATCGGGACTTAAGGGTTTACAAAAGAATTTGGAAAAGAATTTCAAGGTTGGAAAATGATTTAATAAATGAATTGAAAAAGGAATTTTGCGAGTATTTTCAAGGGTCGGAATTCTTAACTATTTGACTCGGATTTTTAAACGGTTTTGAAACTAACCTAAGGGTAAGACTTATTCGATGACTAACCAGCATGATAATACGATCAGTTGATTAACGGTATGATATGTGTGACTAATGGCATGATGTTGTGGTGATTTTAGAAGAGATTAAATGTTCAATACTTATGATGATGACGATGATGGTGATGTGTATATATATATATATATATGGGAGGTATGAGTATGAAATAATAATATGCAAATTTGACTAAGTATGATATATATATGGAGGTTATTTTTAAACTGATAAGTTGACAAGTTATGATGAATGGTATGAGATAAGAGATGATTAATCGTGATGAATTGAAAGTATGATTGATGAAAGCTTGCTTACCTATCTGCTAATTTGAGCGAGTAATATATGTGTTCAGAAAAGCTATAGAAGTATACTTAGCATATTCTCGATATGTAATCAGGTGATATTCTGTGATCGTGACTACTGTGTGCTGGATTCTTCTTTTGCTGATCTTCTAGCCAGGTAAGTACCTCCGGGGCTTACTCAGTAACCAGGACCTCCTGCCTGATGTGTCATATAGTATGTAGGTGTTGCATATGCATAAAAGCATGTCATGTAGTATCATGCTTAGGAATTGCACTTACGATTGAGCATTCTTATTTTGTATGCGTTTGAATGCAGAACGACCGTTATCTGTGAGTCCTAGAGTCGTTGTTAGGGTCATAGGACAGCCCAGCTTCATCGGGTGTTGTCCTCCTCGAGTCATTATTTATATATATATATATCATGAGATACGAGATGAGCACGAGGTACGATATGATGATGAGATGTGATATGCTATAGCATTGAACTGGCCAGTCTCCACCCTATCTAGAAGGGGGTGGTGGTAGAAGAGGGATATACCACTTGGTATTCTTTGTTAAGGCCTTACTTCAATTCTGCATATATGAATTAGGAGCATGATAGTGTGGTTAATATTCAGTACTGCATGAAGGCATCCTTTATTCTAGGTATAGGCGTATTATATGTCCTCAGCGCGGTCAAAGGACCCGCAGGCGAACACTTGGCCTGACTTAGTGGTATAGTTTCAGGTACCCGTTCCACTGCTTGATTTTGTGCTGTTATGACGGGGTCCATTCATATGGCGGAGAGTGAGTGTTTGAACCATGACTTCACCAAATTTATACTTTTGGGATTTCTTCCTGCTTATACTCTGTTTTGAGCCGGCATTACCGCGGCACTGGTTGTATCATTTTCAGAACTTAAATCCTTTGCATGATAAAGGTTTTGCGCGTTGTAGAGTTAGGACAGGTACAGGGGTTTACCCCAGGGTCTCCAGCTGTCCTTCCAGATTTGGGTGTGAAATCTCACTTTAAACTACAAATCTTCGGTTTCAAACCTTCAACCTGTACTCGGGGCGCAAGATCCCAACGAGGGGTCTCATCCCTCAAAACGTAACTCGGGAATCATAATCCCGGGCCGTTACACTCCGGCTTCGTCAATCAGTAGAGTCGGTCCATTTTCACGACCCCAATCCAAAGCCTTTTCAACTGACCACCAGTATTCCCAAAAATCATTATAATTTATACAAATATATTAAAAAATGATGATATATATCACTAATATATATATAGTATCACATACTCCGTATATTTATATTCATATAGTTAGGTGATGATCATCGAAGTATGCAAAAGGTTTTAATTGAAAATGAGCAAAGATATAGGTAAAGATATATAAGAAGCGACTAACATGGAGAGATTGACCCTTCCAGGCGAAGACAGAAGCTGAGTCGCGTGCAATGGCGGCTGCAGCATGATCCTCCGTCGACAAGGGGTCAAAGGAGCACCAACGAACGGAGGCACGAAGGGCGGTGAGGGTCTCGATAAGCACCGCAGTTTGGGTGTTCATGTGGAGGGCCCCAGTTATCCTTGTGCCCTTCAAAGGCTGCGAGGACTTGAACTCCGACCGACAAGCGATGAGCCCAGGCATCTCCGACTCTGCCAGCTGGATTTGTAGGCGCCCATAGTCGGCTTGGGATACATCTCTCCCCCTAAATTCCCTGCCGGATGCGCTTCTTTCTGTAACCAATTCGATTTTTTTGGACTAAAGTGGCTGCTGAAATGGAGCCGAAACTCATTTTGATCGAGCTGCTTGAATTGGTTATGATCGAGATCGATTTTTCAAGGATTTGTGTTGGTAGATGAAAGCAAGTGAGAAGTGTGAGGATGAATGGTGGTGGTGGGAGGGCTATATATATAGGTTGAGGATGTTAAAGAACGACATCGTTTTATGTTGAAAAGTGTGAAATAGAAGTTTGAAGTGTTCTTTGATTGTGGGAGATTACTTGCAAAAACTAGTGGCTAACAAGATTTCATCAGTTCACTTGTTCATCATTTTGGGCATGTAACTGAATCAAATGGATAGAGATGAATTACTTCTATCTGTTTTCTATTCCCATTTCCCTTTTTAAAGTGGCAATCTTGCAATGAGATGAGAAGTTGAAAGTAAATTATAAACCGATTTTGTTTTTTTTTACTTGTATTTAAAAAAAATACTAAAATTGAGTTTCTGGTAGGTTGTAGCTAGATAAAATGAAAATTAAGGCATCAAAATGGATGTTTATTTACAGGTGAAAGTAATGTTGAAAGGAAAAATTGAATTTATGAATCATTAGCATGGAATGAAATGAAACATTAAATAAACATTAACATAATTTGATTACAAAATATATATAATCTAGAAGGCAATCTCAGCGCTACGCGTGAGACATTATTTTTGTTAGGATATATAGTTACCATATGCGGTGGATTCGAACTCTTTGTTTGATCACCATGTTAAAAATTAAAGTCGATTAGAAGTGATTGATCGGGTGTTGATGTTTGATGCTTGTCAAATCAGGCTCCAGGTCTTCTCCTATGGTTCTACGTTGGTCGTCTTATGCTCATTGTAGTCCTAAATTAACAAGGCAACTCATTTTCTTTCTCATTTTAGATAACCTACTTTGTTTTTTCTTGATGTTTTGAAGCTGAACTACACTTCATTACTTCACGTCATCCCTGAGAACAAATGTCAATAAAATGTCATAGATAAAAATTACTCACTCCGTTCGGCAAAACTTGTCGTTTACTATTCACGCACGCTTTTTTAGAATGATAAAAACTATATAAAATATTTATTTTTAAAAAAAATATTTTAACAAGTTTGTACTTATTAATAATAACTACAAAATTGTTAAAAAAATTCTTAAACAAATAGATATTTTATATAGTTTTTAGCTCCTAAAAAAGCGTGCGTGAATAGTAAAATGTCAAGTTTTGCTGAACGAAGAGAGTATAAAATAGAGTAGACGTTCCTCCCCTGCAATTCGTCCCGGGGTACAAATGTCAATCAAATCTTACAGTTTTATATACGTAGAATTGAAAGATAAATAACATAAGAAGTATATATTTGAATTGAAAGATAAACAAGCACATCCCATATCATATCACACAACATAAGAGTATCAAACATACTACGGAGTTTTATTTTCTAATCAAATAAACAAGCCAATGCAATTAATAAAGGGTTGTCACTAATTGGAAGAGAAGCATCCACCATCAATCTTGAAGTTGAAACGAATTCCATTTGAAGCTTGATAGCCTTCATTGTGTAGGAAACAATTTGTTGCTTGATGATCAAAAGCCAAAGGTTTCTTAACCCATTCAATCCTTCCCATTCCCTCAAGTTTAGCTTTACACAACTCGCAATTTCTAACTCGTCAAGACCAATTAGGAGTTGAATGCTATTTGGAAGAGAAGCCAATTCAGGACAACGAAGGATTTGTAGAACTCGAAAGGTGGTTAGGGCCGGGTCCCAATTTTTTCTGACAAGGATGTTAAATATTTGACAGTTCATGATTGTGATCTTCCGTATGGAGGTCCAACCATGATAACATATTAACATGTCTCCAGGGTACTATCAAGTTTTGATGTAAAATACAAATTCCTCAAGCTTCGCAATTTGTGCAAGTTCCTTGGAAATAGTTCTAGCTTCCGACACCATTTCACACTCAATGTTTGCAGATTGACTAGTTTGGATATTGAATCAGGGAGCCTCATTAGTTTCCAGTTCGAACCCAAATAAAGATACCTCAGATGCTTCAAATCCTCAATTGAGCTTGGCAAATCCAAAAGGTTAAAACCAACAAGTGATAATATGCGCAGACACCTAAAGTTCGAGATGAGACTATGTAGAAAAGTTGTGCTCATACTACCCCATAGTTTATTGTTACCCAACTAGAGTGATCTTGCCTTCTTTGCTGCTAGAAGTTTGCAAGGAAACTCACTTTCAAAGTCATCGTCTTCCATCCATGATAAATACTTGACTCTCGTCGAGACTTCATGCCTGTCGAAGCTCACTAAAGTTGTCTCCTCCCCAGCAACATACCTTCCTAATTCATGCACCAGGTCATGCATTAAGAATTCAGTCCTCCCAATTTTGGAAAATATACTAGAATAAAAATATTAAAATATCTAGTTCCAATTTCTTCCATGGTTCCATTTATCTGACTTGAATCTATGAGTCCTAATCCTATCCAGCAATCTACCACGCATTCCCTGTCAAACAAGCCATTTCTGGTTCTTGTAGAACAAAAGGAAAAACAGGTAGCCGACGCTCTTGGAGATTGAAGTCCCTTCGGTTGGATGAGATCTTTTCCAATCTACTACAAATAACCTTGAGCTTCCGAGCCAAGCTTAATTGTGGAAGCTTTTCGCGAACCCTTCGAGCCAGAGTTCTTCCACTGACCTTCTTCTCCAGAGCTTGAGTCTAAATGAGATCGAGCATGTCCTCGATATCATGAGCGACATCCTTGAGATTCTCAATCCAGAGTCGGACATCGGGATTGGTAGTCTGCTGCTCTTCAGCATCAAGAAGCACAACATCGATGGCGGACAAGGTGCCACTCAATCTTGCTAGTTAAGATTTCACACCAAAGGTTCGTTCGATTTGTTTGAAGACTAGTTGGTGATGCGGGCGGGCGGGCGGATAACCACTCCTGCTAATTTCGATTCGGAATCGAATATTTATATTGGTAATTTGCTTTTATGGAATTTTATTTGCAAACATAATTATTTTAAATTTTAATAATAAGTTGAACAGAAGTGTGAATAAGATAGGCAAAACTTACTTTTGTATAAACTAGTTTTATAACCCGCGTGTTTCGCGATTTGTTAATGAATTATATATTATTGTATTATAGTTTTTTTAATACTTATTATTGATAATTATGAAGTTATAAAAAAAACTAATTAAAAAATGAGAAAATGGTACCCAATATACCATTTTTATGGGCCATTGGCAAAAGTAACTACCCCCTCTCAAATTTGTAAATGTAGCAAATTGTCCAATTTATTTGCAAAAATAACAGGTACCAAAACCCTCAACTGCAAGTTGCACATGGGGAAAGAAGGGAAGAAGGAAAAAAAAGAAAAGAAGGAGGAGAAGGAAGAAGGAGATGTGGAGGGCTGAGGGCGGGGGGTGGAGGGCGGCGGTCGTGGTGGTTCTAGGCGGCTCGTGCGGCAGCCCTCCCAAAAGCTTGAACGGTGGCGTCACTCTTGGTGGCTTCCCGAACGGTAGCAATTAACTGGTGGAACTTTGATTCGTGAGAGTTGACACGGTAAATTCATATATTGGCACGTAAAAAAACATTAGTGGCACGATGACCGTATTGAGTGGCATGTAGTTGACTGTCATGATAGACGTTAAGATAATTATTATATTCGGACTTGGGTTTATCTGTTAGAGTCAAAATAGTTGGCACGAGATATAATTATACTGGCACATAAATAAATGTTAGTGGCATGAATAACGTATTGACTGATACGTATGTCCTATTTCTCTCTCTGTTCAGAAAATAATCTCACTTCGAAATATTTTTTTCATAAACATATATAAAGTGGGTGTCTATAGATAGATAAAATTAAATTAAGTTCAAAAATAAATTTATTTTTTAATTTTAACAAATGAAAATGGTTGAAAATTAGTTTAAAATGGCTAAAAAAATTTTTCCCTCCTATTTGCTCCCCTTGGCGCCTCTCTCTCTATCTCCCTCTCTCCCAACCTACAACATGTACAAATGGTAGCAATTTTATTTCCAAAAATAGCCCCTATGCAATTTTTCACATAGTAATGCTATTTTTGCGAACTTTCACTTTTTTTGGTATATCTATGCAGATTTGCCTTAAAAAATTTATATTTTTATAAAATTTTCTAAATTTTTAAAAAATGTGTTAAAAATAAAGTGGCGTGTTTTTAATCTTTTTTATTAGAGGAGGGGTCATTCCCATATAAGCCGATAATATATTTATTTTTTTAAAAAATATTTATTTTATAAATGATGGTTCATATGTATTTATTTTTTAAAATAATTTTGACTTAAAAGTCAGGGTAGATGTTAAATTCAATCTTTTCATTTTAATTATTTTCTAAAATTTACTCACTCTGTTAATTAAAATATGTCATTTACTATTCATCCACATTTTTTAGAATAATAAAAACTATATAAAATATCAACATTTTTTATAATTTTTTTTAAATTCATACTTAATGACAATAAGTATGAATTTATTAAAAAAATTAATTTTTTTTATATTTAATATGATTTTTTATAATGTTTTATAAATGTATTAAAATATCATTTATTTATAATATTAATTAGTAGTATATATATTTAAAATATTATCTTCATTCTGGTAAGATTCTTATATTAGATACTCCCTCCGTTAATTAAAACTTGACGTTTTACTATTCACGCACGCTTTTTGAGGTGTTAAAAACTATATAAAATATTAACTTTTTTAACATGTTTTTTAAATAATTTCATACTTGTTACTATTAATTATGAATTTATAAAAACAAATTTAAAAAAATGTTAATATTTCATATAGTTTTTATAATTCTAAAAAAGCGTATATGAATAGTAAACGACAAGTTTTAATTAACAGATGGAGTATAAAGTATGAAAAGATGGTGCAAAATAATTCAAGGTAAATGATTCTACCAATGATAGGTTTTGTAATGATTTAGGATATGAACTTAAATATTTATATGAAAAAAAATAATATACCATTTTTAATAAAGATAAATTAACATAATTTCATCTAGTGGTCATTTTTTAATGTGGAACACAATTTTTAACCATATTAACTTAATTATCTAATTGTTCAACCTCCTTGGTAGGGAAGTTGCTAGTTAATCATGAAGAAAATCGTGTATTCATTTGCTAAACCGTAGAGCACATTCACAAAACCTATCATTGGCAAATAAATGTACGATTTTCTTCATGATTGACTAGCAACCTCCCTACCAAGGAGGTTACTAGTTTGGTCGAGTATAAAATGGAAAGATTGATCTCAATGGGCGAGAGATTAGGATCGTCGATGTCAATTTCTTCATCACACTCTTCTTCTTAATCGTTCATTTTCCCCAAATGTGATGGAATGTGATAGACAATTCTCTATTGGATTATTACTACTAAAATTTTAAATTGTCGTGATAGTTTTTGATGTTAATAGTGTCGTGATGACAACTTTTATTTATCAATGGTGAGAATTTTTGTCAATTTTTTTAGAGGTGGTTACAATAGTTGATGATAGTGTTTTATAGTTGATGACAATAGTTGGTGACAATGTTTTATAATAACTGAAAAAACTCATCACCAACAATTATCATAAAAAAATTATCACAAAAAAATCAACTTCACAAAAAAAATCAATTGTCACTAGAAAAAATTATCACTAACAACTAGCACTAGAAGAAATCAATGTTACCAAGGAAAAAGTCATTGTTATAAGAAAATGTGGGTCGACGACGACATCTTTTTTTTTATGATGAGGAAACTCACTCATTTGGTGGCAAAACCTCGGACACGTGAGTACGTGACCCAACCAGCAAAAGCCACACACCAGGTAGACTGGCTTACGCCGAGTGGCTTGACCCACTAGTAATGAGTAAGGCAAACCTTGGATTTTCACTTAAGAAAAGGGGTGGAGGTAGGAATCGAATCCGGAACCTCTTTACCACCCCAGCTGGGAATCGACGACAGTATCTTGGTGTGGTTGTGACATTTTTTTGTGGTTACATATAATAAATATTTATTGAAATAGTATTTTGGTGATAATTTTTAGTGAGATAAAATAATCTACGTTATAAAATTTAAGTTAGTGATAGTATTTTGGTGATGTATAATGTGGTGGTGATATTTTTTATATAGAGAGATGGTACCATATGCATAGTGATACTTTTTTTATTAAATAGTATTACGACGACAATTTTTTCTGAGTGTTAATTGTTAAAAATTTTATAATGTGAGTCAATGATAATGTCTTGGTGATATATAATATTGTTGTGAAAGTTTTTAAAGTTACATTATTGTGGTGATAATATATTGTCACCAACTAGGGGTGGGTACAGGACAGGACAGATGTCATCTCGCGTAATTTTTGTAGGACATGACTGAGATGGGATTCGCAATTTTTTTAATCTCGCACAGCTCTTGTCCCTCACATGACGGGATGAGACCAAGACAGGACGAGCCTTGTCCATCAAATTAAAAAAACATTATTAAATATATAAAATTCCTACTTATTTTGCGGTTTTCAAAGGCACAACAGATATAAATTTATGATCTTTTTTATCTTTTACAATTTCTCTTATATATATTTTATCAGATGTGTCCGAAGAGACACATTAATGTAATTTAAAGTAGGGACGAAATTAGGGGTGAGCTGATGTATGCTACAACCCATCCCATTTTAAAATAATATATGTAATATAAGTATATTATTGATCATGTTGTTTGGTTAGAACAATTGGTAAAGAGTGTTGACAAATAGGATAGAAGCGTGAGTTTGAATCTCTTGTCCAACACTATTTTAAATAGAAGGTCTTTCTTTTTACTGCCACCCTGTTTTGTCTTTTTTTTCTTTCCTTTTAGCTATTTTTTTATGATTATATTTGATAGATAATTAACTATATATTACTAATTTAAATATAGATAAAATAAATTATTTCTATTTTTTTAATTCAATATCCTTTTTTTTCCTTTCCTTTTTGCTTTTACTACCAACCTCTCTCTTTTTTTTTGTCTTTCTTTCTCTCTTTTTTTTGTCTTTCTTTTCACAACTATTTTTTTATGATTATATTTAATAGATAATTAAATATATATTACTAATTTAAATATAGATAAAATAAATTAATTCTATTTTTTTAATTCAATAGATATAGTGATAATAAATAGGAAAAAAATTAAAATATATGCAAATCCAGCCTACCCAAGATTATAATTATAGTTCTGTGCCTGATTCAAATCATCTAGAAGATGAAAACAATATAAATCATCGCCTGATCAGACGTTGAACAATATCAAAAAGGATGTTGATCAACGTCCAATTCGACGCTGCATTGTTTTTTTAAAGAATTTGAAATATACATTGTTAAATGCCCAATACAACGTCGGATAGCAACACGCGATCTTACTATATGTGAAAGTGTGAAACTCGTGTGTTTTGGCTAAGCCTAATAGATTGCAAATTATGGAGTAGCAACATCCGTTTAGACGTTGAAAAACAATGACTTTTTTTTTATTAGGTAAGATTTCGGATGCGACCCATACGAGTCGCTAACCGAGCGCACCCTTTCGGATGAGGTCAATAAGACCTGTGTCAGAGATCAAGGTATGATCACTAAGTTGGTGGCTAAGGAGTGCAACCCTATCAGCCACGCAATTCCCGCTTCGTAGAACATGTGAGAATGTCGCCACATAAATCTTTAAGAGAAGCGTTTTAATATCTGATAACAGCAGCTCCACCTCCCACGGGCATTTGGAGCCATGTTTAAAATGATTTATAATGATCAACGAGTCTCTTTCAACAATGATATTTTGAAATCCTAGATTGATTACTTTTAAAATTCCATCTCTAAGGGCTAAAGCTTCAGCTTGAATTGGGTTTTGCTTCCCCACTTTCCGCCCTCCAATATAAATAGGATTACCCTTCCATCCTCGAATGATAAATCCAATCGAACTGTAGCCGTTGGATAAGGAAGACCCGTCAAAATTTAGTTTATATATCCCAGACGGGGGTACTTTCCACTTAGATACTTTCCGATTATGAGAACCCGTTGTGTTTCCCACACCGGACTTGGACTTGAGGATGATTGAATCCTTTTTACTGGCGCGCGTCTTTGCCCTCCACCAATTAGACTTATGCATGCTTACATGTGATTGAATCCTTCAATAGTTGGAAACTTGTCTTTTTTGAAGATATAGTTGTTTCTGACGTTCCATGCAGTCCACGAACTGAATGCTAGTTCAGTTTTTTCTTTATTGGATAATATACTTCCTAGATAGGCCATAGCTTGCTTGCGGTCACGATTTAGCGATATACAGTGTGTGATATGATTTTTATGTTGGGCATTCATATTTTGGAAGAATGTACTGAATTTACATTCAAATAAAAGGTGGGTAGCATCTTCCTCATGGTGATTACATATTGCGCAATAAGGAGGGATAGCGATACCTCTTCTAGATAGCCGTGATGCAGTAGGTAAACCATTTCAGGCTTAATTTCCACAAGAAGTTTTTACTCTTCTGAGGGAAATTAACCTTCCAGATCCAGGCATTGTCATCAAGGATTTGTCTTGATGAACTAGTTGTCAATTTATAGGTGCTAGATGTAGTGAACCACCCCTTTTTGTCTGGCCACCAATAAAGTCGGTCTTCAATGGGATTGACAGGAAGAGTAATGTCAGAGATTTGGTCTACAATATTAGGTGGGAGGACTAACTTTAGTTTCTCAATATCCCAACTATTATTATGTATGTATGTACTTACCTTTTCACTAGTGTTGATGTTATCTGGGCAAATGCATTCCTGTATCAGGCCGACCTGTTGTATCCAATTGTCTTTCCATAAGTTTATTGTTTTGCCATTACCCATTGTTCAGGTGAGGCCATCCTTAAATAGTGGAATAAGGTTTCTCAATTTTGACCATTGTCATGAGACATTTCCTTTTTTACTCCTATAGTCAAGAATGTTAGTTGCCCTCAAGTATTTATGCTCGATGATCCGCACCCATGCATTATCTGGCTCTGCCAAGATTTTCCACATAAGTTTTAACTGAAGAGCATCATTCATCTGTTTAGATTTTCGAAGACCTAGGCCTCCATAGTCCTTGTGTTTGCAAATTCTATCCCAACTAATAAGCGGTTTATAGGTTATGTCCTTATTCCAGAAAAATGATCTATTGATTTGGTCCAGCTTATTGTGCACATGGGTTGGTAGCATAAAATTCTGCATTGAATATAGTGGTTTTGATTTTAAGTTTGTTGCTATAAGGTTAGCTCTTCCTTGTTGAGAAAGAGAGCTCGTTCTCCATTTAGCTAGTTGGTTGGTGGATTTGATGATTATATCTTCAAAGTTAGATTTATTGACCCTACCGCTGATAACAGGACAACCTAAATATTAATCTAAGTTAATTTCCTTTGAAATATTTAGGCAACTTTCAATTTGAGTAATTCTAGTTCTTGGGATTCCTTGCGATACATGAAAAGCTGACTTATGATAATTTACTTTCTGACCAGAAATAAGACAGAATTTATCAATAATATATTTTGTCTTTCAACATGCTGCCAAGTTTCCTTTGCTGAAGATGATGATATCGTCAGCGAAGGCGAGAAAAGGGATACATGGACCACCCCTACCGAACGGGAACCCAATTAGCTTATCGCTAGTGTAGGCTTCTTGTGCTAGTTTTCTTGCCAAAACTTCCGCACCAAGTATGAATAGAAATGGGGATAGAGGATCTCCTTGTCTAAGCCCCCTAGTAGGTTTATACACCTCAGTAGGGCCATTGTTTACCAAGACTGAGAATGAAACCGTAGTTACACATTCCATAATAAGTGATAAATTTTTTGTGATGAAATCCGAATTTCTGTAAGACTACCTTTATGAAGTTCCAGTCGACACGATCATACGCCTTCTCCATATCTAATTTTATTGCTAACCAGCCGTCAACCCCTTTACGACTTTTGAAAGAGTGGAATATCTCATGTGTAATGAGCACGTTATCCTGGATAGCTCTGTTAGACACAAAAGCTTCTTGCAGGGGGTGTATGAGTTTGTGCATAACAATCTTTAATCTTTTTGTTAGAATTTTCAATATGATTTTGTAAATTGTGAAACATAAGCTAATAGGCCTGTAATTCGTAGTTCTATTTGGAATATCACATTTGGGAAGGAGTGTAATGAACTTGTGATTTATTTGTCGTAAAATTTTACCCGTTTGGAAGAAAGCTTTAACAACGCGTGTAATATCTGGTCTTACAATATCCCAATAAGTTTTGTAGAATTCTGCCATCATACCATCCGGTCCGGGGGACCTATTAGAACCAAGACAAAACACCACATCCTTGATCTCATTATTACTTGGCATAGCAATTAGTCGATCATTTTCCTCTTGAGAGATCACACTATTAATTAGGTCAAGAAATTCCGGCAAACTATCCATGTTAGTAGAAGTTCCAGTGAAGCGACGCTCAAAGTCTCGCTTGATTTCTGTGCGAATATTATTTTCTCCTGTTATCAGGGTGCCTTCGCTGGTGGTAATATTTTTGATGACTTTGCGGTTTCTCCTACCAGTTGCTATACGGTGGAAATATGCTGTGTTAGTATCAGCTAATTGTAGATGCTTGTCTTTGGCTCGTTGGCTCCAGAACGTTTTTTGAAATAGAAGAAGTCGTTCTTTTTTAATTATGAGTTGCCTTTCTTTTGCGACTATATTTCTTGGCCGAGCCTGGGGATCCAAAGATTGAGCTTCGATGAGAGATTTCTCTACATTTGCAAGTTGTCTAAAAATGTTTTCAAAAGTATACTTATTCCATGTATTCGCTTTCTGTTTTAGTGTTTTTGTTTTAAAAAGAATCTTGTACATAATCGAACCATCACAAGATGCTCGCCATGCTTGTTTTACTATGTTTCTAAAGTCTTTCCTCCGATTCCAAATATTTTCAAATTTAAAAGGTGGAGGTTTAAAGGAGTTTGAATTGTTGAGAGAAATGAAGATCGAACAATGATCAGATATCGAGAAAGCACCGTTAATCGTTTGTAGATCTTGATAGGTTTCTAAAAACTGTTGTTGGACTAGGACACGATCTAGTTTTTCCAAGATATTGTCGTCCCCATCAATTTTCTTTCGCCAAGTGAAATTTTTACCGGTAGTGGATAGGTCGATAAAGGAACACTCATCCATAAAATTCGTTACTCCGAAAAATCTACTAATGCAGTTTTTTGCCCTACCCCATTTTTCACTACTAGATCTAATCTCATTTAGATCTCCAATAACCATGCATGGTAGCGTTTCGTTAAGAACAATATTTTGTAAAGTTTACCAGAACATGGCTTTATCACCAGCATGGGGTGGACCGTTCACTATGAGAATAAGACAAGAGAACTCCTTCTGAAGATCGGTGTATTTTAAGCCAATGATGCGCGGAAGATGGATTTCAACAGAAATGAGTTCATTATTGAAGCTACTCTCATTCCATAAAATACCTAATCCACCTGCACGACCAGTACCTAGGGACCAAATAGCATTTGTGAAGCCGATATTCGCCAACATTTTTTGTCAGGTATTTTATCAGTTTTGGTTTATGCAATCGCCATGATTTGCACATGATTATTAATTCGCATGGATTTAATTTCTGTCCAAAACACTTTGCTTCCAATGCCTATTGAATTCCAATAGGAAATCTTCATAAATTGACGATTTCGGATACATGGTCAAGAGGGTTGATAAGACCATGTATCAAGAATAGTTTACACTCGGCAATAATAACCCAATGGATTGCAACATAGCGCTCATAAGCAGTAATACTTTCTGTGGGTATTGGAATTGGGTTCTATCAGTAGGTTTTACATGAGTACAAGCACGACAATCATCCCTTACCATACTAATATAAGGGATACTGAGGTCCAACTTAACCTCGAGCCATGTATGAAACCATGGAGATAACGCAGTAATTAAATGCAAATGGTTTAAATCACACCTAAAACTAATCCAGTACCATACAAACACCACCGTATTCGTAATGTAACTTGTAGTTATCAAATCCACATGAGACTTTGTATACCCCAACTGTCGAAGCTCCTTATGAAATGCCCTCATTTGTACACACTTATAACCAAAAAAGATCAAGCAATTGCACTCATGGATCCTCCACTTAATTACAAAGTAACAAACCTTATCATAATAATGAGTAACTGAGAATTGGTTGCCATTAGCTTTGAATCCCCACACCAGAACTATTAACCGCTCAGCCCATATCTCCCAGCCACGAGCTATAGACGATTTAACACAATAGACCATCCCAAGTACTCCCACTACATCTCTCATTCTAACACAGTCATACACAATCAGTTGAAGAATGAACGAAGAGAGATAATACAACAAGTTCACCTTATAGATATAAGCATAGCAGATTTCATAATATTATCATTCACATAGACAATGATCCAAACACAGCTCCGAGTTACATCCAAGGCGATTTCACATGCCTGATCTAGCAAGGTCCTATGTACAAACCTACGTTCAAAATAGACCAGGACACAATAAACATACCACAAGCACCTACTGAGATAGGAATGCACACGGCCATAGATCAAGGTCGCACCATTGCACAAACAACAGCCCAAGCAACGTAGACGCCAAAAGAACAAACTTGGAACATAATTAGACAATAAGGATGGTTGCATCATAAGAATGGCCTCGATAACCTTAGAACCACCACCAAGGTTATCGATGAGGCCCATAGATCGATCATATATCATGTCTCCCCTTTTTGCCGCCAGCCCCCATCTGACCGGAGCTAACCGCGTCGTCATCATCCACATCGAGCTTGCGTTTGCTAGACTCGGATTTGGTAGGTGTCTCAACACCCAGTGACTCAAACTCCCGAGAAACCAGAGCAGACTCAGTAGGAGCCACTTGGGGGCTGAGAGTAGATGGAGCGAGCTGAGTCGGGTTGCTTAGGTTAGCAATCTGATATTCCGAGGAAAGAGGCCCGTCCCTGAAGACATCCTCAATGGCCTCTTGCATAACATCATAAGAGAACTCCCCAAAGCCATCCATCGGCTCAAGCTCATCACCATAATCGAGCATATCCTCATTGTCATACGCATACAGCTCGGTAGCAGTAGGATCAGGGTATACCGAGAAACCATTAGCATCTGTTTGAAGGCTATCGAAAATATTTGGCATAGCCAAATCAGGTGCCATTTGGGGTTCGACACCATCATTTCCATAGCTCTGCATTACCACCGGGTTAGTAATAGATAACTCCCCCGACTTAGAAAATGTTTGGGAGGAAGAAGAGTTAGTGGAGTAGACAACATTGGTACTAAAGAGCTTAAGAAGCTCTGATTTGTTGTGGCCGAACATGGGTGGAGGAGGAGGAGTGTAAAGACCTAATATATTTTATATTATATGATTATTATTTTACTTAAATTACTTGAAAATACGAATATTTTATTCGTATAAATGGAAGAAAACTTGTCCTCGAGCAAGGTCGATTTTTATAAATCCGTCCGACCTCATTTTAAAATCTGGATTTTGACGGAATTGAATTCCGTTTTTGAGTATTCGAGAATTAATAAAATTAAATTTATTATCCGATATGATTTTGATTTCGATTTAAATTCGAGTGTCGGGTTTCGGGTTAGCAAGCGGGTTTCGCGTTTGAATTTTTCGGGATTTCAATTTATCTTTGTTGGACCACACATTTTCCTCTTTTATTTTCCTTTTTCTTTCTTTCTCTTCTCTTCTCCCTCTCTCTCCCTCTCACGCAGTGCTGCTCCCTCCCATTTTTGCCTTGGCACACACACCCCTTATCTCCTCCCTCATTTGCCTTGTTCCCCCACTTGAGGCAAGATGCCAAAATCTTGTCTACAGACTGCAAACCCCCCTTCCTTCTGATTCATATCCCACGCCAATGTGAAATCAGAACACCCCTCACCACATTTCATTTTCTAAGACTCCAAAAACCCAACCACAACCTTATCCTCCCTCCCTTATCCTCTTTCACCTTCCCTTGTTCTACTCTCTGTTGCTTAGGAAGCCAATGCCGCACCTCCTTCCTTGCCGCCTGAACCTCTAGAAACCACCCTCTCCTTCTTCATCCTCCATGGCAGCTGCGTTTTGGGGCAAGCCGAGAGCGCAACCCTGTTTTCGTTGCACAAGCCGAGCCAACACAAATCACTCTTCAACTCCTTCCCCTTCCTCCTCCAACTAGAAGCAGCAGCCACCTCTCCCACCACTTCCCCCCGCCCCCCTCGACGCCTACACAGCAGCAGCAGCTCCGGAGGCCCCGACGAGCCCATCCGCCGCCTCTCCTCTGTTTTCCGACCTCGAAGGTAAGAGCTCGCTTCCCCTTCCTTCCTACTTCGAGCCATGAAAGCTCCCTCCTTTAACCTTTCCCCATCTCTCTCAGACACTTCCGTTTGACGAACCGTCTCCGGCGAGCCCAAACACCACCTCCTGAGCTCCGGTTCCGGCAAGACGAAGCTCTAGGTGAGCTCCTCTCCCTCCCTCTCTTCTTGTGTCCGATTGTGGGTGTGTGTCGGGCGGCCGGAGCCCAGCTCCACCGCCGCCGGAGGTTCTCCTCCCCTCTTCCTCCTCCATTTTCCCCCATGTGCAGCAGCTGCGTTCCCTTCTCTCAGTTCTGTTCTGTCGAAAGAGGAAGAGGATGTGGCGTGGGTCCCCCACTTTGCTACATGGGCGCCCAGTCAGCTGGGCCCCTTTTTTGTGTTGTTGTGAGCTGGCTTCGGTTGTGGGCCCCCTTCCTTTTTTTTATTTGTGTTCGGGCTGGGCTGGGTTATAACAGAGATAGGGGGAGTGTGGGCCTTTTCTTTTGGGCCGAGAAGAGTTCGGGCCTTTTCTTTTCTTTCACATCTGGTTGGGTTATTCAAGGGTCCGGGTTTTGGGTTTTGGGTTTTGGGTTTGGTCTGGGTTCAGCTTTGGGTTGGAATTACGGGCCAGCTGGGTTGGGCTAGGGTTGGGCCTCCGAAGCGGGTAGGGAGTTTTGGGCCAGCTGTTTAGTTTATTTATTTTGGTGGCTAGTTAGGCATAATATATATGTTGTTATATTATATGGTAACGTTGTTATTATTATTATTATTATTATTATTATTATTATTATTATTATTATTATTATTATTATTGTTATTATTATTATTATGAAAAATCAGATTTTATGAAAATAAATTCCGGAAAGTGTTGTATATTATAAAATGGTTTAAAGCAAAATGAGTTGGATAAGTGCCTTTGTGATGATTTTAATATGTTTTAGTTGAGAAACTTAAAATGATTTATTCATAAATTGGGAGGTGTGTTATTTTAGTCTTATATATATTCTAAGAAAATTATTTGAAAGGGCATTTCTAAGTTGGAAATATCTTTTGAGAATTTTGTTGGAAAACAAGGTGTTGGAAATTCTATTATAACAACTTTGACCGAGTTTGACCAAGATTTGAATATTTCGGATATTTTCTCAGAATTTAATTACTTTTTTTGAGAATGTCTTGTGGAAAGGCTTCTATGTGCTGAATAGTAGAAGAGTGGAAGAGTATCTTATGGCGCTTTTATCACTTATATTATTAGGTGATTGTTGATATTGCTTGGATTCTGCTTCTGCCTTGTTTCTCTGCTGTTCGGCTTATTCAGGTAAGTTCCTTTATGGGCTTACTCAGATTCGAAAGAGAATACCTGCTTGTGATTATATGACATACTAGGTGCTGCATAAGCATTTAAGCATGCCATATAGTACCATGCTATGATTGCACACATGAATGAGCATTTGAACACTTTATGTGATTGCGAAACAGAACGGCCGTTATCTGTGAGTCTTAGAGTCTTTGTTAGGGTCATGGGGGCATTCGGGTTTGATACCGTTTTGGTCCCCGATCGAGTCGATGAGTATGATCTGTATATATGTCTCTTCATGGTTCGGTATACACCGAGCGCCCTACCTCGGAGTGGGTACGGGAATATATTTGTTACGGTTCGACTGAGGCCGACCACCCTACCTCGGAGTGGGTACGGGAAATATAGACACATGGGGATATGCCACTTGGCATTCTTTGGGCGCCTTTACAGTTCTTTTCTGCATATTATAACCTAGGATCATGTTAGTGTGATTTAATTTCCGTATTGCATTGAAGCATCTTTATTATAGCGTATGTGTATATTCGCTTGCGGGACAGAGTGTGTTGGGGTCTCGGTCTGATCCCGCTCGCACAACTTGTTTTTAGGTATGATTGCTCTCTGTCTCTATGGCGTGGGAGATCCCCGAGCGATTGCAAAGAACCTGTCTAACCCCACTAATTTGGTTAAATGATTTCAGAATATATGATTGGTTTTGACCCGGACTCGCCGTGGCAAGTTGTACTTTACTTCCGCTTTCGCTAGTTTTGCAAATGAATTTCCGCGATATAGTCCTAGGACATCTTGAAGATTCCACGTGGCCCTTCGACTATTTTGGGGTTCGAAATCCCCACTTTAAAATACTAATCCTTTGAGTTTTGAAACCTCGACCCGTACTCGAATTGCAAGATCCGAACGAAGGTAACCAACCTTCGAAACGTAACCCGGGTATCCATATCCGGGCCGTTACAAGGAGGAATGTTCCTTCGAGTCACATTTATCCATTCACCATCTTGCTGGGGAGCCTCAGATGCAGGAACAACATCCGGTTCTGGTTGAGCTGAGAATGCTCAATGAAGACCCCCAGCCGAGGGGTTGCAGAGCATCCTCATAGGACAACTGTCAAAGGTATGATCATGAGATCCGCAACTCCCACAGCCGTCGGGGAAATCTTCAAACCATACAGGGTAAGATTCCTCTTCTCCTAACTCATTGACAACCACAACTCTCCTGTCAGGGATAAGAGTAAGATCAGTAGAAATGCATACTCTAGGATAGTGATAACGCGCACCTTTGTCATCAGCCACACGAAGCACCTCGCCAAGCCCATTATCCTCAACAATGTCTTTGAGTAGCTTGTCGTCGATGTACTTGACCGGTAATCGGGGGAATTTGACCCACAAGTCCATCTTTGTAATTGACTCAGTCCAGGGGTCGAAATCGAGTCTCCACGGACGGAGAACCATGAGTTGTCCAGAGATGTGGAAAGGCCTAGCCTCCCAAACACGCTCACGGTCCTCAAACACATCAAATCGTAATTCGAACCAATTGTTAGCAAATGGGATTAACTGAAAGCCTCCAGTCAAGAACTTCCACACAAATTTAATCCTTTTCCTTATCTCCCTAGCCTCAATAGGATCACCAATTATCGTTGCAAAAAGAGATGTGAGACTAAGGGTGTGTTTAGCAACATAGTAGCTTTTCAAGTAGCTTTTTAGAGCTTTTTGTTTTAATATTCTATAGTTTTAAATGAAATAAAGCTACAATGATATTTTAATTAGCGTTTTAGAATTGAATTTTCAAAAGCTACACCATCAAGCTTTTCAGAGCTTTTCTTTTTATACACACAAATCTATTCATTTTATTAGCTAGTTTATTCAGCTACCCTATCAGCTAAGGTTACCGAACACATTACTAGCTTTTCAACAGTGTAATTCAACATATATTTTACACAATTAACCATTCAGCTTCAGCTACTCATTCAGCTTCGGTTACCAAACACACCCTAAGAGCAGTGATATTAGCCTGAACTTTACCTTGAAGTGCTTTCAGTTTCTCTCCGTCGATAGACTTCTTTTTCTTCTTTTTCTTTCCAGTCGTGCTCTTTGGAGGATAACAACATCACCCTCAAGAAGGTTAATTCCCTCGGAGATGTGCACTCCTCCCAAGCCGGAGTTAAGGCCCTTTCGGGGGGTATTCAATGTGTCGGAAGAGCACCAGCGAGGCTCCTGTATAATGTCGGATCATCAACCAAAGGACCAGAGTGAGCACTGAGCTTGGTGGATGTATCGACAGGGGTGGCGACAAAATTACAGTTAACCATCTTAGCCCGTGCTACAATCTCAGCAGCATACTTACTTTGTGAAAGAAACAGACCAGATGCATGACGCTGAACAGCAACCCCCAAGAAGTAGGATAACTGACCCAGATCGGACATGGCGAACTCGGCACTCAACTGCGAAATAATCGATGTCCGAAGAGCATTAGAAGAGGCGGTGATAATGATGTCATCGACATAAAGTAAGAGAAAAGCCGTGTCTGAGCCTCTGCGATAAATGAACAGAGACGAATCTGAGCGGCTGTCAATGAAGCCTAGGCGTAGAAGATGAGAAGCAAAGCACTGGAACCAAGCTCTCGAAGCCTGTTTCAGTCCATACAGAGATCGCTTCAGGAGACAGACGTGCTTGGGACGGTCAGCATCAGCAAACCCTGGTGGTTGAAACATGTAAACTGTCTCATTCAGATGACCATGAAGAAAGGCATTCTTGACATCCAGTTGATGAATGGCCCAATTGCGTGACAAAGATAAACTCAACACCACTCGGATAGTGGCAGGCTTGACGACGGGGCTGAATGTCTCATCACAATCAATACCTACCTGCTGAGAACGATCGTTGACCACAAGATGGGCTTTGTAGCGCTCCAATGTCCCGTCGGAGCGAAACTTGTGACGGAAGAGCCACATACATCGGACCACATTCGCATCAGGAGGGCGAGGAACCAGAACCCAAGTATTATTCTTTGTAAGGGCCCTGTATTCGTCGAGCATAGCCGCCTGCCAATTCGGATCTAGAAGGGCTGTTTTGTGGGAGGTGGGGATAGGGGAGATGGAGGTCGGGTTGGAGGTAGGGGGGTTGGGAGGAGCGGCGGCGGGCGCAGCACTAGGCTGCGGCCGCGGCAGCGGGGTATGCTGCGGGTGTGGGAGGGGGCATGGTTGCGGCCGCAGCATCTTGCTGCGGCCGCGACATATTGCGGCGGGGGGACTGTGAGTGTGGATGTGAGGCGGGGCTATAGGTGGTGGTCATGGATACGATCTGAGGGGGTCGGAAGACACCGGAGACGCTGCGGGTGTGTGGTCTGGTGGTAGGTGGTGGTGGTGTGGGAGGAGGGGGAGAGACGGGAGAATCGGGAGAGCTCTGGCGAAAAAGAAAATGTGGGAATGATGACTCTGAATCAGAATGAGAGACAGGAGGGGTAGGTGATGTAAAGGGAAAGCGAGATTCATCAAAGGTGACATGCCGAGACAGAATGATCCTGTGGGATTTGATGTCGAGGCAGAGGTAACTGCGATGATCAGACGGATAGCCAAGAAAGACATAAGGAGTGAAGCGTGGGTGAAGCTTGTGAGGGGCGGTGGATGACTGATTGGGGAAGCACGGGCACCTAAAGGTACGAAGGTGATCATACCTAGGCAAGGTGCAATAAAGTGCCTGAGTTGGTGAGCGATGGTGGAGGGTAGTGGAAGGGAGAATGTTTAGGAGGTAGCAGGTGGTGGCTAAGGCGTAAGGCCAATAGAGAAGGGGAATAGATGCGTGGAAGAGGAGAGAGCGCATCATATTGGTGATGGTTCGGATGATACGTTCAGCCTTGCCATTCTGTTGGGAGGTATAGGGGCAAGACAAGCGATAGGAGATCCCATTGGTGTTGAAAAAAGTGTGAAACTCTTTGTTATCAAATTCACGGCCATTGTCGCATTGGAAACACTTGATAGAGGTATGAAATTGTGTTTTGATATAAGCATGGAATTTGGCAAAGATGGGAAACACTTGAGATTTAAAGTGCAACGGAAAAACCCATAAGAAATGTGTATAATCATCCAGAAACAAAAGGTAATACTTATGACCCTCCTTGCTAGGCACAGGAGAAGTCCAAATATCACTATGAATAATATCAAATGGGGCAAAAGTAGTGTTTAATGACTGCTGAAAAGGGAGTCTGGCATGCTTGCCTAACTAACATGACGAATATAAATTAGAGCGACGCTCTTTATTACATTTGACTAGACTCTTTGAACGAAGTAAATCTAAAACTGCAGGATCGGGATGACCAAGGTGGGCATGCCAAAGATCGTATGATGATGCCGAGAGGGCGACTGGACTGGACGGGCTGGATGGTGAGGGCGACGACACAGGATAGAGCTCCCCGGTGCTATTACATCTCAGGCGAGTAACCCCCGTAGTGAGATCCTTCACAAAGAAACCAAACGGATCAAACACGAGAGAAACATTATTGTCAGTGGTAAACCGACGGACAGAGATAAGGTTTTTGACAAGTTTGGGGGCAATGAGGACATTGTTTAGGTGTAGTGGGTTGGATGTGGTTGGTAAAGTGGCGTGGCCAATGCCCGAAGTGGCGAGGCGACCACCGTTGCCGACGATAATAGAATGTGCAGGACCCTTAAAAGAAATAGAAGAGAGAGTACCTAAGGTGTTCGTCATATGAGAAGTGGCGTTAGTGTCCATGTACCAAGTAGAGTCAGGAGGTGCCAACTGCATGGAAGAGAAGGCGTGCTGCACATCAGTCGGAGTGTAGGCATAATCCGACGAGGAGGGGTAGGCCTGGTGGCCTGCAGGACGAGGAGCAGGACCCAACAAGCCCGCTCCCTGCTATCGGTTGGGATAGGGGGCCGGTGGGCGGTACGTCGCAGGGGGGTAGCCAAAGGGCATCCAAGGCGGGCAGCCGGGGTTAGGATACCGGCGGCCGCCGCCGCCTCTCAGTGATGTATCATTGTCGCGGCTGTGCTGCGGGGCATAGGTCTCGTCAATGTCGCTTGACGAGACCAATGCCGTCTTGTCCTTGGCGGCGTCGGTGGTCTGACGGTGAAGGCGAGTCTCTTCCAGGATCAATTGAGACCGGGTCTTTTCGAAGGTAGGGAGGGGTTCTGTCTGCTGGATATGCGTAGCAGCAGCGTTGTATTCAGAGTGAAGACCCGAAAGTACCTGGAGGACAAGGCGGGTGGCGCTGGGTTTGGAGTCGACAGCACCTAGTTGATCGGACAGGGTCTTGAGGTTCTGACAATAGGCGGATATCGACGGGAAAGAGGAAAGCTTGCAATTGGAGAATTCGTGCTCAAGATAGACAACACGGGTGGACTTGTTGTCTTGAAAAATGTTCTGAAGTTTGTTCCAAGCATCCAAGGCAGAGTCTTTGGGGTCAAGGATGGTTGTCAATAGATCTTTTGAGATGGTGTTGAAGATCCATTGGAGGACAATGGTGTCGAGTTGAGCGAAGAGATCGTTGTCTTCGCTAGCAGGGCGATCGACGGAGGAGTCGATGTGGTGGAGGACCTTATGAGCCTTAACATGGGTCGTGAAGAGGTGCGACCACATGGTGTAGGAACTGGATTCGTGATCAAGGATGATGGGGATGCAATTTTTGATATTGGAGATGGTGAGAGCGGAGTGGAAGGGCGGTTTGGTGGTGGGTGCGTCGGCCATCTGGATGAAAAGGAGAGAGGTGCGATAAAGAGGGAGGGGAGGCGGAAGTTGGTGCGGCGGGGGGGGGAGCCGGATGGGGGGGAGGAGATGCGGCGGTGGGGGGTGCCGAGAGGGGAGGTGTGGGTGGCCTCTAGGGGGTGGCGGCAGTGGGGCTAGGGTGCGGCTAGGGTTTTGCCGCTAGGGGGTGCCGAGAGGAGGGTAGGGTTTTGCGGTGGGAGGGGTGCGGCTAGGGTTTTTTTTTATTGTGGTAAAAGATTAGGGTTGAGGGATCTTAGGCTCTGATACCATGTAAGATCACGAGATTGATCATAAAATCCTCCTTGAGGGTTTCCATTAATTGATAATCATATATATAGGTTACAAAGGTATTGGGCTTTTGGGCCCACTATACAATATATGCCTATGTAATCTATCATGCCGAAGCCGAACCCATGGGTTGTTTTCCTTTGATATCGCTAGCAGCGTTCATGTCAAACAACAAACAATTGAGATTGTTATAGATTTGATAGCAGAAATGAAGAAAAGAGAGGAAAAAAGAAAATTGAGAAGGGTGAAGACTCAACAGAGTCTGCCGCCCTCTTAAATAGATGGAAAAACTAGAATGGGGGAGTGTAAATCTGAACATTGAGAGCTCTCCGTACCTTCCTTTGGCTTGATTGTTGCAAAATTTCACCAAATCCTCTCCAATTTTGTATAAATTTTTCCCAATCCATCCCATCAACAAGATATCAAAGATTTCATCACCTAGGCATGAATCGGGCCAAGGAGGGGGGAAACCCGAATTAAACATTCTCACCCCTCTCAGAGATTTCATCCAACTTGCATCAACCACCCTACCACCAAGCAGGCAACCCATAGGGGATCTACCTCTTGAAAATCCCCAAATACCATTGATTACGACCTAAGCTCCACAGGCAACCACACAGGAACCCCACTAAGACTCAGATTGGAATTGGGAACAAAACCCAGAACAATCACCAAATTGGATGAACAGGGTTGGATGATCAACATAGAGTAGGTTTGGATTTGGTACCAATAACCCTTGAGAGCCAAGGATTTTTGGGCAAGTGGAGGTTCTCTCTCTTGTTTTCTCTCTCATCTCTTCTACCGCTTTTTTAAAAAAAAACAATGGCTTTTCAGACGTTAAGTAACACTAGGGAAAGAGTCTAACTATTATTCACGAATCTCGGTGACCAGCATAAAACTTTAAGGCAAATCAAGAAGCTGGTTAACCAAAAACCTAAAGCTTTAAGACAATGTCCTTTTTGACGTTGTTAGACCCGACTCAAACTCATCGATCAAAGTTGTAATGAACATTGCCTCCAAAAAACGTTGCTATTGAACGTTGTAGGTCTTTTCTCTCTCTTTTCTTCCATCTCAACTTAAAGCCAAATTAAATATGTAATTATATAACTACTTATGATTTACAACGTGTCTAACAAGTATAATAATCCAATATGCATCAAGACTGACATTCTAACTTCATTAGATTATATACCCCTATCAAACCTTCAAAACTCATTCTTTTTTTTTGGTTCATAGGTAGGCAATAGACCTATTACAATATAAGAAGGAGATAACAATTTTAGGTAAGAGATGAACGCTCCTGATGGAAACCCCACCAGACGACAATGAGAAACTGGGCAGGAGATAACAATGAGAAACTCCGGCCTCCAGGGGAACCACCGGACGACACTAAATCATGGAAAGATAGAAATTGGGCAGGAGGTTATGGATGCCTTGGCTTCAGCATGGAAATCATCAGTCATCGTTAAGCTGCTTGGCGGGTTCACTCCTTATGACATCATGGAGAGAAAACTCAATGATTTGTGGCGGCCAACAGGACGAATATTCCTAGCAGATTTACCGAATGGCTACTATGTTGTTAGGTTCGACAACGACTACGACTACTGCAACGCTCTTACTGAAGGGCCATGGATGATCTTCGGGTGCTATTTGATCACAAAAGCTTGGAGCCCGGACTTTGATCCAGAGAATGATGTCATACTACCTCCCCGGCGTGGGTTCGCATAGCCAAGTTGTCGATAATGTTCTATGAAGAGGATGTCCTCTGGAAAATTGCTTCGGGTCTTGGATTACCAATCAAAGTTGACACAAGGACGCTATTCTCTAGTCGGGGGAGATATGCCAGAATATGCGTGGAAGTGGATTTGCTTAAACCACTGAAGGGCACGGTGACTATCAATGATCGTTGTTACTATCTCGAGTACGAAGGGCTCCATAAGAGATGTTTCAAAGGTGGGCGCTATAGGCATATCGCTATGCAATGCTCAAATGATGGCAAAGGAGGACCTAACAATAGCAGCCGAGACACTAACGCCACGGGCCAAGAGGGTGTGACCATGAACCAGACTCCGAGTGATTCGACTGATAGCCTGATGGAGATCGGGGAAGGGGGAAAGAGCGGTTGCTACGGGCCCTGGATGGATGCGCCGCGTCGGCGCCGAAATGCTAGAGGAAAGTCTAACGCCGCCGGAACTAGTGTTGTCGTCGGTAGTGTGAATGGTACTCAGACGATCCTTGCTGGGAACAGTTTTGGAAACTTGGATGTAGAGGCGGATATGATGGAAGAACGTGATCAAAATCAGGATCGTGCCGAGAGAGACGCGAAAGGCAAGAAGGTTGTGGAGGAATCTACTGAGAAGGAAAGTTTGATCTCATCGAATGGGGAGTTGGGTGCACAGGATCGTGGAGTTACCGTTATATTTGCTGCTGGGGCATTGGATAAGGCTGATAAAGCTCAAAAAAGATATTCCAGGTGGGCCTCTAATCGTAAGAATGGGCCGCATTCAGTTGGGCTGAATAGAGGTAACAATGTAGGCCCACAAAAGAAACGAACACGTGACGAGCCTGTGCAGGTTTGGAAGGAGAAATCAACCTCGACTACCATACCTAAGATTGCTGAGGAGACTATGGCACAGGCGGGGCTCGCCGGTTCTTCCAGCAGTGCCGGTGTGGAACTTAGAGTAATTCAGCATGGGGCTGACCAGATGGAGGTGGTGCACATCGAGGAATCTTGTCAGATGGATACAGGGAAGTTCGCTGAACTAAATACAGTCTCCGTGAGCACTGAAACGTTGCAGCAGACAGCAGACGGAGCTATGGGCTCGATGGTGAATGAGGGTGCTAAGCCGATAGGTGTCGATCCCGACTCGATAAACCCGAACCCCATGTCCCAATGAATTTCATTGTGTGGAATTGCCGCGGAGCCGGTAGCGACGGGTTCCGCAGAGCGGTGAAGTATATGTGCAAGCGTTATAAGGTTGACATGATTTCTATCCTTGAACCAGAAATTTCTGGTGATAGACCAAAAGAAGTCTGGTCACGACTGGGCTTCCCTAATAGAGAGATTGTCGAAGCTGATGGCTTTCGAGGAGGAGTTTGGCTCCTTTGGAACGACGAGAAGATCGATGTGGTGGTCACCCGGAGACATGAACGATTCATAGTGGTTGAGATCATGATTGGGCTGCAGAAGGCTACCTTTATTACAGCCTATGCCTGCCCAAATGAGTTGGATCGCCGGAGATTCTGGGATGACATCGAGGATGCTACGACTGGTCACCACAATGCGATGTTTGTCGGGGGTGATTTTAACTGCGTTCTTCATAATTGGGAAAGGAGCTCTTATGGTGGTGGTCTTTCCCCTGACACTGAGAGATTTAGGACTTGGTCGAAGAATGCGAACTTGATTGATCTTGGCTTCTCGGGTCCTTCCTTCACTTGGGACAGGGGTCGAACCCCAGCGACTTACAAAGCCAGCAGACTTGACAGATTCTTCACTAACGATATTGGGCGTCTGCAGTGGCCTGAGGCAGCAGTTAAACACCTTCCGAAGTTTGGGTCCGATCATTGCCCTATTCTCCTCGAGCTCAACCCGGCCAGGAGAGTTAGAAAGCACCGGCGTCCCTTTCGGTTTCAAGCCGCTTGGACCACACATCCACAATTTCAGGAGTTGATCTTGGAAGAGTGGGATGGGCAGAGCACGGCTCCGGTTGCCCTCCAGAAGCTGCGCCGTGGTCTGATATGGTGGAATAGGGAGACTTTTGGAGATATTTTTGAGCGTAAAACTAGACTTGAAAACCGGTTGAGGGATATTCAAAGTGATCTCTCCAACCAGGTGACCGAGGAGCTGCTCGATAGCGAGGAGGAAATTCAGTTGGAGCTTGCCAAGACTCTGGAGCAATAGGAACTCCTATGGCTCCAAAAATCTCTAGCTAGGGAACAATGGCTGCGTTCGAGGGATCGAAACACTACCTTCTTTCACCTCTCGACTATCATTCGACGGCGGAAAAATAAAATTGATATGCTGAAAGGTAGCGATGGGGAGGATATCAGTGGCAGTGATGCTATAGAAAAGGAGATTGTGGAGTTTTACCGCAAACACTATACCATTTCCGACGAGGAGAGAGCGACTTTGCCTATGCAACCTGGAACCTATCCTTTGATTCCAATGACTGACTGGGACGCTATCACGTTGCCAATCACAGACGAGGAAATCAGTCGGGCTATGAAAGAAGCAGGACCGTTAAAAGCTCTAGGAGGTGATGGATTTCATGCCTGTTCTTCCATAAATGTTGGGACATCGTTGGGCAATCAGTCAAGGAGTGTATCCGAAATTTCTTCAATACAGCGGAGATGCCGGATAACCTGAACGACACTCTTATAGTGCTCCTAGAAAAAGTGTCAAAGTCGAAATTGGTGACTCGATTCCGACCGATAAGCCTTTGCAATGTGATCTACAAATCCATTACGAAAGTGCTTGTCAACAGGATGAGACCCCTCCTCTCTACGCTCATTAGTCCTATGCAAGGTAGTTTCTTACCGGGCAGGCTTATAACTGATAATATTGTTGTGATGCAGGAGCTTTTTCACTCGATGAGAAGGAAGAGAGGACCAAAGGGTTGGATGATCCTCAAGATTGATCTCGAGAAAGCCTATGATCGGCTGAGATGGGACTTCGTGATAGAGTCCATGCGTGACGCGGGGTTCCCGAAGAGTTGGTTGAAGTGGGTGGCCGCTTGCATCACCACAGTTTCCACTAGAATCCTTGTGAACGGCGAGATGACCGAAGAGTTGAAGCCAACTAGAGGCCTACGCCAGGGAGACCCTATTTCCCCTTATTTATTTATTCTCTGCATTGAACGCCTTAGTCAAGTGATCTTCAGGGCTGTTGACAACGGAGATTGGATCCCGACTCGGCTGACTAGGACGGGCGCTAATGTCTCCCATGTTCTCTTTGCAGATGATTTAGTTCTCATTGCGGAGGCGTCAATCAATCAACTTCGGGTGATACAACGGATTCTGGGTGCCTTTTGCTCGACTTTCGGACAGAGAGTGAATATTGCTAAATCAAAGCTTTTTGTTTCTCCCAATGTGAGACCGGAGGTGGTTGTGGACTTGCAAAGGAACTGTGGGTTTGAGGTGACGAAGGACCTTGGGAGTTACTTGGGCATGCCGGTCCTTCACAAAAGAGTCACGAAGGAGACCTTTGCACCTCTGATCGACAAGATCAGCTCAAGGCTTGCGAACTGGAGAGGCAAATATTTGAGCCTCGCAGGGAGGATAACCCTTACTAAATCCGTTCTCTCGTCTATACCTGTGTATACTATGACTACGGTTAATTTAACTGCGGAGACTTGTTCTAAAATTGACAAAATTTGCAGGGACTTCATATGGGGAGACGGTGAGAATGGTCGATGATTGCACCTAGTGAGTTGGGAGGTGATCTGCAGCCCCAAGCACCTCGGTGGGTTGGGAATTCGGGCTACGCGCGACCTCAACCTTGCAACTACGGGAAAGCTGATGTGGAGATTCTTGCTGAGTAAAAATGGCGCTATGTGGAGTGACATTCTCCGGGCAAAGTATACTTGATCGTTGACGCCAGGAGTTGCGGGGACCTCACACATTTGGTCAAGCATGCTCCAAAGTTCAGCCGCGTTGGTGGCACAGGGGGCGAGGTGGATTGTCGGAGATGGCAGTCTTGTTTAGTTTTGGACTAATAGATGGCTCGACGAGCATCCTCTTTGTGAAATAGCGTTGCAAAGCTTGAGCGAGGGTGACCGATCGCATACGGTTCGCTCATATTGGAGAGAGCATGGAGGTTGGGACTTGGAGGTGCTTCAGCCGGTGCTCCCTACCACGCAGCTGATGAAGCTAGCCGTTGTGGGTATTGGGGAGTTAGGCGGGGAGCTTGATAGGCTTAGCTGGAAGGCCACGCCAGATGGGAGCTATTCGATCAAATCAGCCTATGAGCTTATCGGGGGCACGAGTGACACCAGCTTCAACGATTCACAAGTCTACAAGCGTATATAGGTGTTGAAAGTGCCTGAGAGAGTTCGATGTTTTGTTTGGCTAACCCTTCGCGGTGCCATTCTGACTAATGAAGAGAGGTGTCGTCGGCATCTGGCTGAGGACCCGTGCTGCGATGCGTGCCCTCGATCCCCGGAATCTCTTATACATCTCTTCAGGGACTACAAGGAGATCAGCGGTTTATGGGCGAAGTTAGGAGGACCGGCTGTTGGGAGTTCTTTCTTTGAAGACCCCTTTGCTGCCTGGGTCTGTTTCAATTTGCTGAGTGCGAAGCACGCAGAACCAGCGATGGACTGGGCGAGCACCTTTGCCATGGCCTTGTGGTGGATTTGGAGGTGGAGAAACAATCGGGTGTTCAGAGGGGAGAGTTGCTCGGTGGACCAAGCCTATTTTATCAGATCGTAAATGGCCGAGTATGCTCGGACTTGGCAAAGCAGCGATGGCAGCACAACCGTTAAAGACAAACGCCGGGTAGAGATTGTGTGGGAGAAGCCATCGGGGGGCTGGGTGAAGCTCAATTCTGACGGGTCGGTGGTGGCCGAGGGCTGCGCAGGTGCTGGAGGTGTAGTCTGTGATGAAGACGGACGTTGGGTCGCTGGATATGTTCGTCGTATCGGGTGTTGTACGGTACTTGTTGCCGAGCTATGGGGCCTCCTTGATGGCCTTCGGGTGGTCTGGGATAGGGGCCATCGTCGAGTTATGGTGGAAGTGGACTCCTTGCTAATAATGAACTTGATCAAGAGAGGAGTAGAGGATTGCCATCCTCTTAATTTCTAGCTTGGTTCGCCAATGCCAGAGCTTTATCGCCCGTGATTGGGATATCCAGTTGCGGCATGTCTTCAGGGAAGTGAACCGTGTCGCCGACTCCCTTGCTTCGGTAGCCTTGTCCTTTCCGATCGGGCTCCACGTTTTAGTTGATCCTCCGTTAGTTAATAATATTATTTTAGAGGATATCAAGGGAAGTACTACTCCCCGCCTTTTAGTTGTGTAGTCCGTTCACACTTTTTTAGCGTAATTTCATTGGGAGGCCACTCCCACTTTTTCTACCAAAAAAAACTAGGGGTGTGCATCGGTCTAAAACATAACCGAACCGGGCCAAATCAAACCGAACCGAAACCGAAAATCTCAAAATTTTCAAACCGAAAGTATTAGGTTCGGTTCGGTATGTGTTCGGTTCGGTTTTAACATAATTGAACCGAATTTCCATTAAAAAAAATTAAGTATACAAATATATATAAAATACAGTATATATACACATATATACACATATTCCAATATAAAGTATACAAATATAGTTACAAATAAATATAATACAATGTATATATATACATTGTAGTTGTATGCTTTATAAAGTATACAAGATTAAAAAATATAGATATATATATATAATTGCAAATACAATGTATATATATATATGTGTATATATACACTATATATATGTATATACAGTAAGTATGTGTGTATATATAAAATATACAAATATATATACAATGTATTTATGTAGTGTATAAAAAAATTCGGTTTAACACAAACCGAACCTAAACCGAACACAAACCGAACCGAAACCGAAAAATGGAAATTTTCGAACCGAAACCGAAAAATGGAAATTCTCGAACCGAAAGCCGAACCGAAAAATTTCGGTTAGGTTCGGTTTGTGTTCGGTTTGTGTTGGTTCGGCCCGAAAATTCGATTTGGACCGAATCATGCACACCCCTAAAAAAAACAATATAAGAAGGAGATTTGAACTTATAACTTACTATTCACCACATCATCCTTACTAAATAAGGTAAAAATTTGTGCAGGAAAAAACTACAGTAATTTATTTGAGTGCTCGCATCCCCTTTATCTTTAGTTTTGACCCTGTTGGCTGTTGCTATACTCGATCGACAGACATGTGAACAGCAAACCTCAAATTTTGATTTATAGCCCTCAAAGAAATTTTCCTCTTGAAGTTGAATGCAAGTAATTTGGAGAAAATTCAAAGATCTAGTCCCAACTCCACAGCGAAATCGCCATAGTTACCCGCCATAGCTCAACTTCTTCCAGTGACGAATTGAAGTCCATCCAGATCAAACCGGGAAGAAATCCGAAATCCGCGGCGGAAGTGAATTTGGGGGAATTCAGATCTGATCAGGGCGACTGACAAAGGCGAAGAAGAACAAGAAGTAGAAGCTCAATTGGACATGGAAGTCGTCTATGATCCCAAACTGCTGAGATTGTGAAATGCAGCGTGGGATTTCCCCCTTTGGATCATCACTTTTTCCGAGCCCTTTTTCGTTTCTGTTTCTCAATGGTCAACTGACGAGTGATAGTAGTGGTGGTGGTGGTAGCAGCAGTAGCGAGGAAGGTTTCGAGTTTGACAGTTCTAGGGTTTTGTTCCTCACTTCTCTTTTGCTCTTTCAAGGCGGTGGCACCATGGACTTGTCCAAGGTCGGGGAGAGGATCCTCAGTTCTGTTCGCTCTGCTCGCTCTCTTGGATTCCTACCTCCTACATCCGATCGCCCTGAGGTGCCCTAACTTTCTCCTCTCTTTTTGTTGATCAAAATGGATTTTGCGTAGTGCGTTAGTTTAAATGTAATGATCATGCTTCAGTACAGCTTCAATTTGAGTTTTAGTTGAATTTGGATGGAACTTTCTTCATGCTCATTCCAAGTTCGATGAACCATTTGTACAATTAAGGATACGTTGGATTATTTCTGCAAAATGCTGTTTATAATTGTTCTATTTAGTACCATTTCTCTTGGCTGATTTGTGGTACAATGTGGAATGGCAACATTGATACATGAAGATTATGATCGTATCTTGTTGTTATTTGAAGGAACACTAAGATCTGAGAATTTTGTTGCCCTTTTGAAGGAATTTCATATTATCTTATTGAAATCAAGCTGAGGAGAAGTTGCTTGAACTGTTATTTGGTTGAGACTGTATAGCTGTAGAACTAGGTAGCATAGAAGGGTTTCACAGTAATAGGACAACTTCTTGATACAGGCTTAAGGAAGAATTGTATGAATCTCAGGTCTCAACATTCAGCTGAGACAATGAGGCAACTTTTCTGGAGGAATTGAACAGCACACAGCGTGTTTGCAAATGTCCTTTATTCATTATATGGCTTTCATATCAGCTAATTATCACCTTATGAGATACTTATCATGTCTCATCCGCAACACATTATCACCTTGTTAAATTTCTTATCAGATCTTATACATTATAAGCACGTCTTGTCAAACACACCCCAGCTGCATTGTTCATATGTTTCTCCCTTTTCCACTTTATTAAGCCAGCCTGGTAGGTTGATTACTCAACTTTTTCACATCCATTCTCCATCTTATTTCTTTGTTAACACTTGTATAATTGATCAGTTGGTGCTCCTTAGTCTACCAGAGTATGGGGCACAGTAACCATCCTTTGGTGATGCTTCTAGGTACGTAGCTAGTTAGTGATACTTGTAGCTCTACTATCCATTTGACATGGCAGGCAATATACCACTGGATGGCATTTGAATCTGCATCTAGGTAGCCCTCTAGGGATACTTCACTCTGGGAATTGAGTGATGTCAGACCCTTTTTTTGTTTAATCTCTTATAGCTGGCATTAGGTATCCTTCTCCCATTTTGCAGGCTTTGTTTGCAATGTGTTACATGAGAAAATATTTGCAAGGTCTTTTATCATCCACTTTTGTATTTTAACAGGATAAAATAATGCAGGATTCTCAACAGAACTCTATATATATGCGCTTTTAAGAAGCAGATTTGAACCTTCAGTTTATGCTGGATATATATGCTTTGGAACAATTCTAAAGAAATTTCTTTTTGTCTTCTTATATATAAATAGTAGTATAGTATATGTGTTACCTATATTTTCACTTCTTGATTTCTAGCTCATTTTTATGTAAGAAAAGGTTTCTTTATGTCATCACTCACTATTTGAATATTTTTAGGTCCCTGCTAGGGCTGCAGCAGCTGCAGCTGTAGCCCGTGCTCTTGCTTCATTGCCTCCTAATCAGAGGCTTTCTCTCCCATCTTGTTCTGAAGAACTGAGTTCTATGTATGGAAGCAGGGCTCGTGATCAACCTGTTGAAGAGTTGGAAGCAGAATTCTACGAAGAGGTCTTATTTTTATCAGATTTGACTCCAATTTCTATATGGATACCATCAAGTAGCATTTAGTTTTAGAGTGTAATACTGTTGAAGAGTTGAAAGCCCTTGCTTCTACCTTGTTCTTAGTCCCCCTTTGAAAATATGCTGCCTCACATATATGTTGCTATAGCTTAATGCATAAAGAACTACTAGTACAGTATTACTTATATTATCATCATTTTCTGGTCTGAAGAATCTGGTAATCTCTCTCTGCAGGAGTTCGATGCAATTAGACATGTGTTAGAACAATTTCCAGATGACGACAATGAGTTGGAGTATTTTGAAAAGATGGTAAAGTTGGCTGTTTTTACGATATTTTGCATAAGCATAGCTGTAGCATCTACTTTATCTTATGTTTAATTTCCTTTAATCAGTTGATACTTGGAACCGATTTTGGTTGATTGCTTTTTGTGCATTTGTATTTGATCTGTTTTGGATGGTAATGTTTTCAATTTTTATGTTTGCCTGGCATGTGATGAGCAACTATTATATTTACATTCAACACGAGTCCACACATCTTTTCAAATTTGTATTTGGAACATACACTATTTGTAGCTCTGTAGGGGTTTCCTTTTCTTTTTGTTTGCTGATTGCCAGTGACATAGCTGTGATCGAAATGCTTATGCATCAATATCTATTCTTTTTTTCCCTTTATTTACTCATCAAGTGTTTACTAGACCAGGGGTAGAAGTTTTCTATATCTGAAAGACCAAGCCCCATTGTTCTTTTTTTTATCCTGGGTGGGGACGAGGGATCAGGTGTTTGAACTTGTTACATCCACTTAACAACCCATGAATGCTTCCGGACAAAATTTGCATGTCTTTTCACATTAAAGCTTACTGTTCAAATTTGGATAAGGTAGCTTTAACTGGCTGCTACTTGTATCACTCTATGTGGTTACATATTTACTCAGTCGTTGACCTTGTGTATGGGTTATCAAGGGAGGCAAGACCAGGTATACTAGGCCTCCTTCTGAGAAAGCATGTACCTAAAAATAAATAAAACAAACTAGTAAGATTGTGATAGAAGAGGACTTTCACTTGTAAGAACTTTTAGCTGGTCTTCTCTCCTTCAATTACTCCTTAGTTGGGGATGGTTGTAGTGCCTTTTGTTTTCTATGACCCAATCTGTTGTTTTTTTAGGCAGCACTTTTGTCCTCTGCCAATAGATCTATTAATTAGTAATGTTTCTCTTATGTAAAAAAATTATCTCTTTGAAAAGTATATAGGGTGCTAGTTGAGGGAGCATTTTTAGGTCCCATCAGCATTGCATTGTAGTTGCTTACTAGCATATATTTTTCTATCCAGTAATTTGTACAGGACTAATAGGAGGTCCTGGAATTCTACCATGCATTTTGGTGTGTCGATTTTTTTAGTTTTAATCTAGTTTTTCTCCTTTTCAGGCCACTGTTAAATTGGCACAGTTAGAAAACATAACAGAATGTTTATCTCATCATCTTATGGAGCGCCATGAAGAGATGGGTTAGTTTCTTGAGAATTCTACACTAAATGTGGTGGTGATTTAGAACTTCTTTTTTTTTTATATATATAAAACGTGAGTTAGAACATGATAATATTGAGGTTCTAAATTCATTACATACCTTTTCATTTTGATACCTTGAGATTTAATTCCCAAAGTGCGAACTATTAGAAGAAGACATAGACACAATCCTGTATTCTGATGTACGGTATCTTACAAATGCTTATTTGACTGTTATGTGTGTATATGCACAATCCTGTGGCACCTTTACATCATTTCATTGGATTTTCAATACGCATGGTCTAATTTTTTTTTATAAACCAAATCCGTTAATGGTATTATGTCCTAATTAACTAATAGATATCAATAAAATCTGTTTGAACATTTATATCTGGGTAATTTAAGTGTATCTCTTAAAAGTTCAGGGCCTTGCAATCTATTGACTCAAAAAATGAGGTTTAACTGTGGAAGATGGGTCCACTTCTGTGTACTCTAAATTTGTAAATTTGGAGCTTGATATTGATTTCCTGGCGAGACGACTTTTTTTTTTCCCCTGAAGCTTCAAATTAAACTACAAGACCTATAAACCAAGAAACTTCATAAAGGTTTACCATTTGTCTGTACAAATATTTTCAAGTCTGAAAAAGGTTCAGGCATTGGTGTTCTTGATGTTTTATTGACAGTGAAGGGAATGCATTTGGTTCGAGAATTAGAAAGAGATTTGAAGATTGCAACTGTGATTTGCATGGTAAGTATTATTTCATTCTTAAAGTTAACAAGATATTATAGTCAATAGTATAATCATATATTTCTGTACTGATAACAGTGGCAAGTATCAATCTTTCCAGAATGTTCTTTTTGTTTAATCTACCTTTTCAATGATAAGGTCTGCTTGATTTCCTTCTTCTTCTTCTGCAGAATGGTAGGAGAAACCTAACCTCATCAATGAATGAGGTATCAAGGGATCTCATTGTTACATCAAAATCCAAGAGGAAGCAAGCTCTTTTGGTACCATACTCAAACTTTTGACATTAAATTTGAACAATTCTTGGGATACATATAAAATTTTTCCATATGTTTTCATGTTCAGCTAAATATTATTGATTCAATCACTACTTAAAATGTGTGTCCATAGACTGCTCATACAGAAGTAGCTGTCAATATATTCAGGGTTTGTCATAATCTTGATGTGATTTGAATATTATCAAGCTTTTTAGTGTCAATTTGTTTTCACCAAGTTTATCTCTAGTTTTTGGGAAGGGGTAATAAACCCACTTCCAAAAAGCTGCGATTGTAGAAGTGTTATGGCTACTTGGAGTAACAGCAATAAGTTACTGTAATTCAACTGTTCACTTTCTTAATAGCACCCTGTATTATTCTGGGGCACTTGTACACTGCACTGTTTTTTCTAGAGAAAATTGATGTGTTCATCTGTCCAATTAATATGTAGGAACAACACCATTTCTGAAATCATGATGAATTTTGTATACTCACATTAGATTTGTGTGCGTCAATAATTGCAGAGAACTTTTGCCATGTTTTTCTATTTAAAATGGAACTGTCTTAATTGAGATGGGTGATTTTCTTATCTTATTTAGCTGTCTTAATTGTTATGAGTTATGTTCACTTTCTTGATTCCATGTTTCAATATTGATAGACGTAGCTTTCTTTAGCACTTGTTTGTAAGAATGCTTAATCGGAGAATATTTGCATACAGGGGATGCTTCCAATCTTAACTGAACTTCTTCTTGCTTTGGACATGCAAATGGCACTTGAAAAGCATGTGGAGGAAGGAAACTTCAGCAAGGTTGATTTTAACTGTCATCTTTATATGTTGCTCTGCTGAATTACAATTTTGTTGAATACTCCCTCCGTTCAAAAATATAAGTCTTTTTAGTCTTAAATTTTTGTTTGAAAATACAAGTCCTTTTTAAGTTTTCTAGGTATTGGGATACAAGAATTATTACTTTTTGATTTTTTTCTCAAATTTTATTGGGTGATAAGGGTTGTGAATAACTAATGAGGGGTATCAAGGTAATAAGTTTATGATTTCCTTAATTTGTGTGCAAATGTCTAAAAAGACTTGTATTTTTGAACGGAGATAGTATGTGTATTTCCTCTATCCCAAATGTTTTGCTATTATCTATCTCATATTTTCAGTTTAAGGTGTATAATAATGATAACTTGATAATGCCTTGAACTTGAGGGATACAATGTCCATCATGATTCATGACCCTTGGCACGGTGGGTGTTTTGTTTATTGGAAGTACGAGTAGTGTACAAAATCAATCTTATAGATAAAATTATCTATTTTGTTAAGCCAGTGAACACATTTTTCGGATGAAGAAACCAAAGGGTGATAATTTCAGCTCCCATTTTATGATTTTTCTGATGCCTTCTCATTTCTTCATGTCTGTTTACAGGCTTTCCAGGTATTATCTGAATATTTGCAGCTTTTAGATAGCCTTTCAGAGCTTTCAGCAGTGCAAGAAATGAGCCGTGGAGTTGAGGTGAATACTGAATACTCAGTAACTTCATTGAAATAAACTTCTCGAAATGAGGCCTGACCTCTGCATAGTTGGAATTTTACTCTTAATTCCTTTCTCTTCTGCTATTTTAGTATTATTCTCTGATATAAGTTGCAGTGGCAATACATACAAACTCTTCCAGTCCAAAAACTCATCTTCTTTATTCATAAACTGTACTGCTTACCTGGGCACTACGCTGAAATATTATTCTGATTTGGCTTCAGCAAACAACATTATTCCAAATCTTGTCTATGCAACTACAAAGAGCCCTTTCGTATATCGGTATATTTGTGAAAAAATGTGCAAAATTTTCCTCTGAGATGTTATGGACTATAGAAAGTAGAGCATGAGGTTGTTCTCCGCTTCTTCAGCTACCAAATAATAGGCTAGTGAAATGTAAATGATGTTTCTCACTAACTGCTTCTCTGCAATTGGCAATAGAAACCTGAATAAATATTTAATAATATTTGATGCATCAAAATCAACTATATGTCAATCACATTACAAAAGTATGAAGTCTGGTGTCCGAAATTTTCCACTTTATGGTATATTTTTATTTGCCTTTGCATGAATCATCAGAGAATCTTTCTATAATCCTGCAGGTTTGGCTTGGAACAGTTCTTCAGAAGTTGGATTCACTCTTATTACAAGTCTGTCAGGAATTTAAAGAAGACAAATATATAACTGTGAGTATACTCTGGTTCACTGTTATATTAACTGTCGCCTGAACAATGCTCATGGTGTAGTTTGAGTAATTCTTCTCCATTCTCTCTTGGTTTATGCATTCAAGTTTGATGTCATATTTGCAGGTCGTTGATGCCTATGCGCTAATTGGGGACGTTTCTGGTCTTGCTGAAAAGATTCAGAGCTTTTTTATGCAGGAAGTTCTTTTGGAAACTCACTCTGTCTTGAAAACTCTAGTGCAGGAGGTAGGTGTGGATTTGGTTGGAGTAAAGTTGAGCTTACTTTTAGATGGATAACACCTGTGCAAATTGATTTTGTCATTTTGTGACACTACCTATAGTATAGTTCCTCATGCTTTGCCTAGCTTTATAGATTATCCTCTTTCTTTCTTTTCTGAGGAGGGCAGGGGAATGCATAGTGTAATGCCATGTTGAATAAGTGAAGAAAAAAGTGTGAGGTGCCACAAGGAGACTAGGGGTCTATAACTTTAAAGTAGAGACCAAAGATGAATGATCTGTAGATTCTTTATAAAAATAAATATCTAGTATACCATGCAACTTTCCCATGCAGACCCACCAGCATAAAATAGATTCATAAGAGGAGGCATTGGACAAATGAATCAAGGTTGATTAATTTTAGTTTTTTATTGTCTCTTCACCATTAACAGAATTATTTTATGCCAAAAAGAAAATCATCCCGTTGCCTTGAATTGAGGGACTTGCTTGGTGTCATGTGATAATGTCTCTGTCACCCTTACACCTAGGCGCAAGATGCACCTCTAGGCGGCTGAATTTTATTCAGTGTTGAATTTCCTGATCCCATGCTTTTGTTAAAGAAAAGATAGTGACAAGTGATTATATAAGCAAATCTGGGCTAGTATCTTTTAGATTTCTGCCAAGGGTTCTGTTCATTGTTTGTCATACTGTTTGATGCTTAGGAGTTGCAGTGCTGGAAGACCTAGCTACACTATTGGTCTCTCGTATTTTGTATTGAGTTCATTTCTGTGGTATCTTGTTTTCTTAGCTTCACTGTTGGTCTCTCGTATTTTGTTTTGGGTCCATTTCTTTGGTATCTTGTTTTCTTAGCTTGTATATAGTTCTTTTATGTAAACTTTCTTCCCACTGATAAAGAATTTAGTAAAAGACAAAGAAACATAAGCAAATTTGGTCCCATGTGGTCCATTATTTGCAACATAACATGCCCACATGTTTTGTTATATCCCCCCTTTTATGAAAACTTTCTACTCTTTTTTTCTTAAAGGGCGTCTTGATTTAGATTACTATTTTTTGGCAGGATGAAGACCTGCAGAGTTCACAAAATGGGTATGCTTTGTGTATTAAGTTATGTAAATGATTGCTTCTGTTCAACTTCTGATATGTTTACTTGATTGGGATTCAGCGCCAGATTGACATACAGTGACCTGTGCATGTGGATACCTGAATCCAAGTTCCGCGTTTGTTTGCTGAGAACACTAACTGTGTTGTTCAAGTTGATGTGTTCATACTATGCAATCATGAGCTTTAAGGTAGTAAAGAAGGAATCCTGAGCTATATAACACTTATGTTTATGTAACAGTGTTTAGGTCTGCACTATATCCTCTATATTACTATTGTCTTGCTCTTTTGCATCTCACTCTCAGGCTCTAGTTTTTACTCCCTCTGCCCCCAAATTATTTGTTGTTTGTGAGAATTTTTTGTGCCCCAGGTTATTTGATGTTTTGAGATTACCTAGGTAAAAGTTAAATCTTTAGAGGGGACATGGGGCATTGGAAAGAGGGAAAATTGAGAGGGAAATGGAAGGAAAAAAAGAGAAGGTGGACTCACTACTACTCTTGTCACCTTTGTTATGGGTTGTCTTAATTTGTGTGCATACCTCTCAAACAACAAACAATTTGGGACTGAGGGAGTACTAGATTAATAGATGTTTAATGCTTGCCCATACATTCCTATTTGCCCTCTTTTTCATTGTGTGTGCGCTTCCTTGTCAGACATGGGATACTACCAAGAAGCAAGATGGCTCATGTACGCTATCTGAAGTAGATGCTCAACCAAGTTTACAGTCTGAAAATTCTGATTCTAGGGTAGCTAATGTCTTGCATCCTTCCTCTATGGAGAAACAGCAGCATCATTCTTCTGTTAAGGAATGTGCAAATGCAGTTTCTTCAAATCATCATTCAGAAAACAATGGATCAGTTTCCGTGCATACTAATGATTCAGCCTCTGAGGCAATAACTGAAGCAAATGCAGCGTCAAGCAGTGGGTCACCATGGTACGAACTGCGAAGGGATGCTACGGCCATTGTATCACAGTCTCTACACAGGGGACGGAAAAATCTCTGGCAACTTACTACAAGTCGCATTTCAGTATTGCTGTCTTCAGCTGCCTTTTCTTCAACGAGCATTCACCAATTCCTAAAAAATTATGAAGATCTCAATGTCTTCATTTTGGCTGGAGAGGCTTTCTGCGATGTTGAAGCATCAGAGTTCAGGAGCAAACTTAAGGGTGCTTGTGAAAACTATTTTAGAAGTTTTCATAGACAAAATATACATGTAAGTTTTATTCTTCCAATGCACTAGATAGCTGCACCATCTATGGCACATAGTGCAGAAAAAAGCTCTTCAGCACGTCATGGGAGAAAAAAAGGAAAAAGAAGCTCTGTTCTTTAAAGATATGATATAAAATATAAAGTGGACCGCAAGGCACTCTTTGACGATTGTAGTTACACTGTGAAATAAGAATAATAGAGTAGAAATAAAGTAAATGTATTTATGTATTTATGATGAAAACTTGAAACTGGTGGTGGTGTGGGTGAATAAAGTTGTGTGTCAAATCTATGCATGATTATGTTACTTATCTTTCTTTCGTAACAAAACGTTTCATTACTGTTTCAAACTCTCAATTAATCCTGTTTGGGGATAACTTAATCTCCAAAACGGAGCATGTCAATAATCTTAATTGCACCCGGACAACAAAGGCGCTTGATTATTTTAGTCAAAATTTGGCTTAGCTTTGACTATTTAGGCTCATTTGAGGATATCAATCTTAATTGTTGCTTTGTGAAAATATTTCAGGCACTTAAGATGGTCTTTGAACGGGAGAACTGGCAGATATTACCACAAGATGCGACATTGATGGTAGGCTTTGCTGGTCTTGTTGGTGATGGTGCCCCCCTGCTTGCTTCATCTAATGATATGAATTCACGTTTACATCATTCCAACAAGTTACCCAACTCCGTTGGAAAGGGATTGAAGAAGAGTCAATTTTCTCAATGGATTGAGGATGGAAATCCATTTATTCCCAAAGTTACATCACCATCGGGAGATCACAACGCTTCCCCCTTTCTGGATAGATCTTCAGGAGATGCTAATAGAAAAAGTAATGACCCCTCTGAAAGTGGAAAGATCTCTCCTCAGAACAGTGGTGCAAATCTTATCAATGGAAACGGCAGAATCTTGGAAGACGAAACTGAAGATCTTCTGGCAGACTTCATTGATGAGGATAGTCAACAACCCAGTTGGAATACTGGACGTAGTCTATCTCGAAAACATTCTTTGCAGTGGAAAGACAATGAAGCTGCGTCACAAACAGGATCCTCGCTTTGTCTCTTAAGGTGAAGTATTTTTCATTTTGAGCATCATGTAAATGATAATGGTATGGTTTTTCTGACTTCAGCTTTTTCATTAGGTTTATGGATAAATATGCACGATTTATGCAGAAGTTGGAGTTGGCAAATGTGGTGTTTTTCAAGGTAGTTTCTCTGATTCCCATTTGGCTTCTCCTTATCCTGCTTATGTAGTCAATGTTAATCTAGCTTTTTACATTGATCAATGCAGGGAATATGCCAGTTGTTTGAGGTCTATTATCATTTTATATATGAAAATTTTGGCCAGCAAAAAGGCGTTCCAAATGGGACTGGAGCCGACTCTATTAATTGTAAGCTTGGCATTTCCCTTGAGCTCTTAATTTCTTTCTTTTGGCCCTTCTTGGCTTAACCCTCCAGGGGTTGTGTTAAATATCTTCATTTTCTCCTCTGATGGACTAATGGGTTTGACATTGTGCATGTTTATTTGGTGTTAAGATCGCATCAGAACAGCTTTAAATAGAATATCACAAGACTGTGATCAGTTGACGAGACCCCAGCTTCAAGCCTCTTCCTCTCCGCCCACATCACTGATTGCACCATTGAAGCTCACTGATGTGATGCCTGTGAGTCCTCCTAATACGTCTTTTGGCCTAAAGGTATGTACAGATCAAGGGGTTAAATTTTCTGTTAAATGGTGGCTTCTGACTGCATGGTGAGAAATTGACTATTATGGTGGATATAATGTATTGAACAGAAGAAATTGCACTGCTATCATCTATTGTGCTAAACACTTGGATCGCGGAATTAGATCTTGTACTCTTGAAAAATTCAAGCATTGATCCTATTGTACTTTTGCCTATTACTGATGATCCTTGCTCAAGCTTTCATTATTTGTGTGTGTGAATAACTGAACTGCTCTCTCTACTCAGAGTCTAATTTACCATCAAGCTCTCAATTCATTCTGCGTACTGTATTAAGCAATCACGTTGATATACCTCGATCTATGAATAATAGAGGTATCTACAGTAATTTCATGTTTTTTACTGTATGATATTAGGATATCTTTGTGATAAAATTTCTTTGGAGGGTATTGTTGAGGAATAGCTTCGAATTGGGAAATCTTGGTTGATTTGCTTGAGTTCTCTGTTTATGCCACTTGTGGAACACCTTATCGTTGGCTTTATGCACTAATATGTATAATCAATCAAATACGGAGTATTATGCAAAGCAACATGAATATGTATGACTGGCCCTTGAATGGATCTCTATCAAGTATTTGGCTCACATAAAAAGTTCATACTGTACTAAATATGCTGTTCATAGCTCAGCTATATTTAAATGCTGTAAATTCACAACCAATGTTTTTGCTTTTATTCTATTATTGTCTGGAAAGTTCATTTATCCCTCGTTTTTTCCCATCATTTTGCTACAGGAAAGATGCACTGCCACTGATACTATCTCTCTTGTTGCTCGTATCCTGCATAGATCAAAGTCTCATCTCCAATCCATGCTTTTGCAACATAATGCAACTATGGTTGAAGATTTTTTTTCGAACGTGGTAAGTTTTTGTTTACTAACTCACCAGGAGTACACAGTGGGTTCTTTTTATACACCCCTTGTTTGATAAGATCCTTATTGGTAATTGATGAATATCCTTTCTTCCGGTCAGGTGGATTCGGTGCCTGATCTTGTGGAGCATATCCATAAGACAACTGCTAGGTTGCTTCTTCACATTAATGGGTAAGAAATAAAATTAGGATTTCTTGTTGCATTTCATTTCATGTTTTACGTGAAGTTGGTGATGTATGTCAGCATTGTTGGTATTTTGCATATTTGCACTATTATAGTGAACTGGTATTTTGCTTTTTTCCATGATTATTGGCTTTAATTTTTTTTAAGCCTTCAGTTCCATATGCTTATCTTTAAAAACAACCTATTTAAGGGCTCTACTGATCAGGACATCTGGCAAATTTAAGACCTTTAAATCTTTACATTTTTGTTGAAAAGAAAGATGATGTTTGCAGTTTTCTGCATGCTGCATACGTGGCTTGACCTTGCAGAAATGAACTCAAGCGAAAGTAGAATAATTCAATCTGTCCTTCAGAGTCAAAATGCTATGGCAATTTGCCTGTGTTTGGGCCTTTAAGCCAGATCGCCTACCCAATTATTCAAAAAGTGTATTCTGTTTTTAAATTGTCCGAGTGCTTATGATAGTCCAGTAAAATCTTGTTCATATTAAATATGACTACATTTTTCAGGTATATCGATCGGATAGCTTCAGCTAAGTGGGAAATCAAAGATCTTGGGATGGAGCATAACGGGTATACATTTCTTGACTGATTGAATAATTCTAACAGATTATGCCTGATTTCCTCTCATTTGGTTTCCAAGATTTACAAATGTTGTTAATTTTTGCTATCATGGAATCCATTCAAGTATTTTGCTTACATCTGAATGCTCATTAAAACAGGTATGTAGATTTGTTGTTGGGAGAATTCAAACACTACAAAACACGGCTTGCTCATGGAGGGATACCTAAGGAGGTAACACAAGCAAATTCTATTTTGAAAAATTTGCTTTCATCCCCAGGAATTATGGATTTCACTTTTGTGAACACTATGGCTTTATCTAGATGCTGACCTCTGGGACATGCACTTCGTCGTCTAATAATGCGAATTTTTTGGTTCCCATGAGTAAAAAAAAACTAAAAGAGGAATGGCTTTATTTTTAACACCAGGTTCAAGACGTACTCTTGGAATATGGAGTTGACATTGTCGCTGAAACACTTGTTGAAGGTCTATCACGAGTAAAGAGATGCACTGATGAGGGCCGTGCTCTCATGTCTTTGGATCTCCAGGTACTATAGCTACACAGCAGGGAACCAAACGAGGATTCCCTTTGTGGCTTTGAAATCTCAATTCTCTCTCTTTTTTTTTTCATTCTCACGCTAAAACATTCACCCGTTCCTATCAGGTCTTGATTAATGGTCTACAGCACTTCGTCTCCAAAGACGTGAAGCCGAAGTTGCAAGGAGTGGATGTCTTCATTAAGGTAAAGTGTGCTTGCATAAAATTGCAGTTACATGAATACTCTCGGAATGATTTGTCGGAAACTCATGAATAGTGTTTACTGGCTTCTACAACTGTGACAGGCCTACTACCTTCCGGAAACCGAGTATGTTCACTGGGCACGTGCACATCCGGTATGGAAATAGGACTCTTCCGGTTTTTGTTCTATCCTGAATGCATTTAGAAGTATCTTCTAATGGAAATATGATTGCAATATGCTGCAGGAATATGCGAAATCTCAGGTTGTGGGGCTGGTAAACCTGGTTGCTACAGTGAAAGGCTGGAAGAGAAAAACAAGGCTGGAAATACTCGAGAAGATCGAGTGATGTTTCCTACGGCATTTCGGGTATATGCTAATCTAAAGACTCAAGTAAATTTTTATTTCATTTTTGGCTGTTTCTTGAGATGTAAAATGAATATTGTTTTTTTTATATGTATCATTGTTTATAGAAGCACATAGATGGGTTTGTGTGTTTGTATATGCCTTTCTGTGAGTCTGTCTGTGACATAAACTGCCCTTACCTACCTGTAATTTTTAGTTCACAAATAAATTTGAAATAGTTAAGATTTTCCCTTCATCATAGAACTAAAGAAGTTCAAAGTATATCACCTAAAACAACTTACCATTTTCGTTGTTACATAGGACTGAGAAGTAGAACCAGTGACACGAAGAGAGAGTGTTCGCTAAAGACATAGTTGATAACCGTTAGATCTGACATGATGAGTTGATTCGTAAAGCTTACAAATTACACTGTAAACATCTTACAAAATACCAAACACACCAAGTCCAAAGATATGGAAAACTTACAGTAATTAGAATTTTTTTTCTTAGGCGACACGAATTGATCGATACTATCAAGAGAGGTATTGATGTATTGTCTAATTTTCCTTACCTTCCTAGTGTATCCCATCTCATTATTTTCGATATGTTCGTGGGGTAAGATGGATCAAGGGTAGCACAGCTGATCTACACAAGTTCGAAAAGACCCAATGCTTCGGACACGAAACTTATCAGGTCTTGCTTTAATGCTATGTATATAACTTATTACAAGTTTGAACTGCATTAACAATCTAGATAGGAAGAAAGTTGAAAGTAAAACACAATCCAATTTCTTGTATACAAGTTTCAAAGATTAGAGCAATTTTTTTTTCTTTTACCAAAAAGTAGATGTGAATTACACACATGCACTATGAAGACAATAGAGTAAAATCATTACAAAGAAGCATTTTGCAGTGCTTTTTCCTCTGGCTTTTGACTGTTGCCCTAGATTCACCTATGGAACATATTTTGTTTTACCCAATCTTTGGCTCTTATTTTTGACAATAAATTTCTGCTGGTTTTTAATGCTGTCAATTGAATTTCATTTATAAAAATTACTGTTGGTTTCCCCTTGTATTTGGTCATAATTTTGCTGGGGAGTCAGTGATGGTAGCCACCATACTCAATGCAACGCAGGGCTGGTCCACAGGTACCTGCACAGAACCAACAATATACATTATACGGAGTATTGCTTTAATGTAGTAAATGCAGTAAAGTAAATTACTACTACTCCTATAAAACATGACTATTCACTATTCAGAATCATAAAGTCAGAAGAGCAAGTAAATGTCTCTGGTTTGAACTGTCAGTCTCAAACAGTTTGTCACTAAGATTTCCCCCACACGAGGGATCCTCTATCCATTGACACTTCAGTCAATTACCCTTTAGGTTGACAGGGATGCTAATGAGGCAGTTTCGTAAAAGACGTGTTTTTTGTCGCGTTTTTTTTAAGAGAGAAAGAGGTTAGGATCAAACTACCCGACGAAGGGTTAGTTTTCATCTTAATACATTCTTGTGGATGAGAACATTCCGTTTTAGATTTCATGAGAGATACTAGTGGCAAGACTGAATGACCTAAAGGAGCAATTTATTCGTGGCATTAGGTTGTGGGTTTTCATGGTCTATTTTCGCCTATTATTCTAACAATTTTGAGTATTCAAAAACACCTTCTTGATGTAGTTAAGGAAATTGTATACATCTCGACTTCCTAGACGCTATGTAGAAAATCCCTAAATATATGCTTGATATCAATCGTGGAAAAGACACTTGTGCAAGTTGACTTAATTTATGATACTTTGATTTTCTCGGGGTTGTGTGAACTAATATGACGGTGAAGGCAAATTCGACGAGTGACTTTAAGTTATGCAGACCATTTAGAGATTTCGCGGCAAAGGGAAGAAAGCATAGGAGGAGGTACTCACAAAGTGGCCAGCTCCAAGAATCCAATAGAAATGGAAATTCTTGTAGGATTTCTTGAAGCCTTTTGTGGTGGTGCCTTGGTTGCAATACAGAGGTTTCCTGTCCATGCTTTGGAAATTACTGAGTCCATCCCACCTGAAATAGGAATTGCAATCTTCATTAGCTTTCAAATTCACCCAAAAATGAAATTATTTTAGTTCAAGTAACTCACATAAATATTTAAACTTGACATAATTTAATGAGTTTCAAAATAATCTGATTTGACATGATATTGCTTTAACTCCAAAACTACCTTATTTACGAAAACCCAACCTACCACATGTATAATTGAAAGACTTTATTTTAGTGCTAAGTTTGAAAGGACACAAATGCTACTTTTGCCATTTCAAAGTTTTCTTTTAACTTACCCCACAAATCACTCATCTATTTTTACCAATTGTTTACTCTAAAATTACATCAAACAAAGATACAAATGGCCCATCTTCCTTTACCAATTCATTACTTTACCTTTTTGATATTTACATTGTTTTTTAACCATACCTATTATCACAAAAAAAAACACTCTTAAAAATAGATGTCCAAAACAACCACTCTTTCACATTCAAAAGAACTCCATAGAAAGGGATTCTAGGAGATTTCATTCCTCTATTGACATGTATGATTGGTTTGTTTTTTTTATTAGTGACATGTATGATTGGTGGATCATACTTTGCTTGTCTTAGTCTATCATTGCTTTAAAAAGGATATAAGAAGAGAAAAAAGGCAATTAATCATACTTGAGTTTTTGGACCCATGCCTCTGCCCCTTTGGTTGAACATATAAGGTCCAGCTGTGATTACAAAGCAAAACAACATTATTAGAAACATCGAGGTCTTTATACTCCATAAATATACACCATAGTACATACATGTGTTGGTTGTTAAGATTCATTAGTGATGTTATCAGTAAGGCCCACAAGTGAATAAACAGTCTCGGATCAATTCTTTTTTTAAAGGGAAGAATTCAAAATACCAAACCAATCATTATCTGGTAAATTAAAATGGTAAAATATTGTCAGACGGACTGACTGTCGTGATAAAACAAATAGCCCTTAATCATTATTGAGATTAAATAGGAATAATGTGATTAATACCCATCATTACTTGCGGTGTTTTAAATCAAAACATCAATAATTATACCATGCCCAAAGATAAAGTTAAAGGGAAATACAGATAATGATTGAGATGCTTACTTGTCCATTGTATACAGTCACCTGGACCCCTTTTGCTAGAAGTTGATCAACCTGCCAATTCATTTTGACAAAGACCCCATCAATTGTTTACAAAAATACCCTCTTTCTTTTAATATACCTATGAATTCATGATTCATTAACATGCTATGTAGTGATTTTTCTGTCTAGTTTCTATGTAAAGTATGGATTAGAGCATCAAAAATTTCATATGTTGTTTATTTCCTATAAAAAGGGATCATATTTTTGAAATATTAATAAATCTACAAGAAAAGAAATTTAATATATCGTTACCTCACTAATTCTTGGCTTCATGAAGTCTCCTGCAAGCCCTGTGAAAACAAGGTCTCCTTGTCCACCCCATCTAGTACCAAATAGAATACAAAATTCAAAATCTTTGCCTTAAATTCGCCTCCCATTTCGCGTAAGGTCTATGTTTTGATTCTTCCCATTACGAACCCAAAGAATATAGTAGTATAGATTACGCGTTACCAACGAAAAAAGGTACTTACGTAACATTTTCGGGGATTTTGAGCTTCTTTTTTATAGGACCATCCATTAGGGAGCCGAGATCTACACTATTGTCGGGTGAGGCAATGCCTGAAGAGTATCTGTTGAATGCAAACCTCTTTGATGAAAGTATACCCGCTGAAGATACTGGATCCGTCGCTGCTAATGACCCTATAGGATCCATAGCCGAATCCAACAAGAAGTTGTAGAAATCCTACAAAGATGAAAGCAAACAAAAAATCAAGTATTTCGTCGATTAGTCCAGGGACAATTTTTTATGTATTGAACAAGTAGATTACCACAGACTGGCTGCTCGAACTGATCTCGCCTTCAAGGGAAGCCCAAGAATTTGTTGCGTCTGTGTATTGCTCAGCATTGATTTGTTGCTTGATCTTCTCTGCAAATCTGTTTTGCAAGAGATTGTTAACTTATTTATCTTATACGGAGTAGTAACTATGGTCGCTTTTAGTGTCACAAACTATACAACACTGAATCCAATCGATCCTAAAATATGTGTTAAATTTTGGTTTTCAATAGTTTGTGTCACTAAACGCCACTTACTGAAAGTGTGGATTATTTACAACAATAACAAAAACCCAGTATATCCCGCAGAAGCAGGGTCTGGGTGTGGGTTATTTACAAGAAAAAAAAAATTAGTTGAAAATCAAGGAAAACCGAAATAAAAATCAGAATGAAAACCTGTTGGCTCTTTGCAACCCATTGTCATCCAGCCTTGACAAGTCCTTAAGAAGAGGTCCCCATGAAAACTGCAAAATGGAATCCATAAAATCCCACAATGGCTGTCAAAACTCTGTTTTCAAAAAAATTCCAATTAAGGGCCCCACTATTACAAACCATGAGACAAATAGAGCCATCAATGGGTTGGGTGGTGGGGCCACATCCCCATCCATTTAACCATCCACCGCTCACACGATGAACGGATGAGTCAGATGATGGAATGGCTCCACTCACTCATCAACCTGTCACATTGAAACTAGATTTCGTATTTTCTTGTATAACTAAGATGTAAACTCATTGGTGCCGTCAAACTTGTTTATAGACAAACTTTTGGTGTTAAATTCCTTTGTCGTCTTTAAATTATAGACAAAGTTACAAATGACTAAAATACATGATCTTGTTATGTTTGTTTTCACGGAATGACTACAATATTGACATCAAATTTCATACTTTTAAGGACTTTAATCACAAAAATAAATAAATAAAAAATAAATAAAAACTTGAAACTTTTTTGGGGGTGTCAAGAAACAAATTAAAAAAAGAAAAAGAAGAAAAATGGGAAACACTCACAACAAAATCTTCAGGGGAAATCCAGCTATCTCCAGTAACAACTCCTGCATACAGACCCATGAATGATTCAACCTTCTGAAATCTCAAATGCTAACAAAAATGTTGTGTTCAAACAAAATCAGATTGAATACCTCCAAGTGTGAGATTCAATCTGCCATCTTCAATGGCCTTGAGGGCAGATAAGGCAGTGGTGACTGCATACCTTCCTCCATAGGACTCAGCCACAAGGTACAAAGGCCTCTTTCTCAAGGTGGAATCTTTATTGAAGAGCTTTATCAGCAATGTGGTCAAATCATTTGCTGCTTCCTCATCAGATTTCACCACTAAATCAGCTTCCTCCACAAAACTATATCCTGTCCCCACTGGATTATCCTTTTTTGCCCCCCAAAAAAAACAAGAGTCATTTGGTACCTAATTATTCTCTTTTAACTTTACAAAAAGGGGATATTTTGAATTTGCAGGTAAATGATTTGAGTTCTTTAGTGTGTTCAGTGAAATCAAAGAATTGCTTGGAAATTGGAATTGAACTTACAACAAATAAGAGATCTGCAGCCCTAAGCCAGGTGGAATTCCTGGGCTTCAAATTGGTATCCAAGGGGCCAATTTCTTGAAAATTACCAATTCCTACCCCTGATGCTCCCTGAACAAAAAAAATAAGAAAAAAAAATCAAGAAAAAACAAATTTTCATTCGAAAACTGATCTGGGTTTTTAATTTAACAAGAAGTGTTGATGATGATGAGGATGATGATAATTGATTTCTTACAGGTCCTCCTTGAAGCCATAAAACAATTGGCCATGGCTTCTTGGGATCTTCAACTCTGTATGGACTTCTGTAAAGCCACCAAAACAAGTGTGCTTCTGCTTCCAACAACACCCAAAATCATCAGAAAATTCAAAAAGATTGAATTTTGCTAAGAAATCAAAGGAAAATAAATTGTGGGTATTGTTTATTGGAGGATTTGACTTACTGGGTCTGACTTCAACATAGCCCCAATCCTCTAATTCATCATGGGTCCTGAATCTGGATGAAGATCTGCCATGAACAGGTGCTGGAGCACAAATCAGAGCAAGAACACACACAGAGAGAGCCCCTAAACAGAAACCCCTCATTCCCATCATTCAGAAAACAAAGTGAAACCAAAGTTGCTTTACAAATTGATTGCAGAAGGAGAGTGCATTTATATATAGATATCTGTGGATTTGGAGATAAAGGGTTAATTTGTCACTGTCCAAAATGGAATTTTTTTCCTACCCAATCACACTTCAGAAAGGGAGAAGCTTTTATAGCGTGTAACTAGACAATTGGTATGCATATTCAACTGGCAGCTCATCATTTAGAGATATTTTATTGCAAGTAAACCTTATGGAAAATGTAAAATTGCTTAAAACACTACTTATTCAAACAAAGCTATCTCTCTCTTTTTTTTTAAGTAAAGGTGACACCTTTAAACACTTCTAATATATATAAGTGTCTTTCTATGATTAAAAAAAATCTACTTTCGATAGTATTAATGAAATTAAACAATTTAAATTTATTTAACAAAAATGTATTGGTCAATGGCGTCATAGGAAAATCAATAAGAATTTATTACTATTAATGGGTTTTGAACATATGTCCATGGTATAAGATAAAACATAAATATATATGAAAAAAATTTCATTGAAAGTGGTAATTTTATGTGAAATACGTTAAAAGACTGGTGATATTTTTATTTAAAGGATACAATGTTTGAACATTTTTGGTATCTTATTGTTGTGGGGGGGGCTCTGCAAATAGGTATGGTGGGAAATTTGTTTCGTCTTTTTGTAAATTATTGAAATATTTTTTTAATAGATGAGGTTAGAAAGTTATGGGAGTGGAGAAGGAGAAGATGGCATGCGCTATGCAGGCAGTCCAAAACTTCCTCACCCAATGGAGATTATCTCATCAAAGTATCTTTCTGTTTGGATTATAGGGTTTGTTTGGAAAGTAACTAAATTCATGGGCTCTTTTTAACATAAAAAAAGGGGGGATTGATCAAATCATATGGAGTCTGACTCATAATGATCATTTAGTAAAAGAGTGATTATGATTATCAAATGTTTGAATAAACGGGAGCAATTTACTTAGTTACGATTCTTAGTAACTAATGCTTAGTTGAGATTCATCAAAGGGTCTAATGAATTATGAGTTCAACGCTTTCATTACTAGACAATCACTTATTCACAAATCTTGTGTGAGGCCAGTAGTTTTCATTTTCCATCTAATGGAAACCTCAAACCCTTTTTCTGCACAGCCTAATAAATAGTTCAAGCACACACTCCCATAATCCACCAATTACGAGCAATGAGAAAGAGAGCAAGAGTGATCCTTGAAACCAAAAACCCTAACCCACAAACCTTCCGCCGCCGCCACCAACTCAAACCTATGAATCCAACCAATCGCAAGCCAGAGAAATCGAAAGAGAGAGAAAGAGCAAGAAAACCTAGCTCAAAACTCCATGGCCGCCGCTGGCCAAGTCCTTCATATCCACCCAAAAGAAGGAGCACTACATCAAGAGGTATGGTTGTGTAAAAATTTGTCCAAAAGATTACTCAAGATCGTAGCCCAAAAACTAGAAGAATCGATGAAGATGGTGGAGCATTGAGGCGTGGACTGGTGATGAATCGCCCATCTCAAGCTCCCGCCTCCAAAATCAAAGAGATTTGTCTGAGGAAAGAACCAGGCCCGAACCTGAGGTGAGGCCCAACAGGCTCTCGCCTCAGGCCCATTAAACACGGGGGCCCAATATTTTTTAAAAAGTATATATAGTCATATAAATAAATGAAGACAGCCAATATGTTCTTTTAATTTTGGGCTAATCCAAAGAAATATAAAAAAAGGCCCAATAGGATAAAGAGCCCAAAATTATTTCAATCCGTCTTTGGTGCTTGTTTTTTATTCCTAAAATCATTTGAATGAGTGTGTTTCAACTCCATGGACTATAATTATAATTAAATTATAAAGTTAAATAATTTTTAATTTTTTTAATTTTAAATTTATATTATTTTAAGCACATTTTAAATTGTGTAGCCAAATACTTGAAAAATGTTTAGGTATATAAGTAATCTATAAGTGTAATACATTGATATCCAAACAAACCCTTTTAACTTTCATATTTTAATTTATTTACGTATTATTGTTGTATGATATATTTGATTACCAATATATTTTTTTAATAGTTTGATATTCCTTTTTTATAATTAAAACTAGCAGGGGCCCTATTTTCGTATCTCATCTCAGGCCTTTTGAATCTCATATCCGGCCCTGGAAAGAACTCAATTAAAGTTGAGATCTCAGTACCATTTGTAAAGTGACATTTGCTGGCGGTGGTTAGGGTGGACTAGTTGCGGGTTTCTCCTCCTTTCCTCTCCTTCCCGGTGGCCTTTGGCGGGATGGTGTGGCTGTGTCTCATCAGTTCTGACTTCAAGGATTGATCCAAGCTCGATGGTTGGGACTCCCGTTTATAGGTTCTCTCAATCTCATGAACTAAATCTCTAATTTGTTCAAATTGGATGATATGCATTCTAGCTATGATTTGGTTATGCAAAATCTACTTATTGTTCCTGAACCTGCGTATTGTTTCATTAAGCTCCAAGCAAGTAACTCGCTTTGAACAAATCATCCATCTTGACCTAAATCGAAATCCAGACCGAAAGGTGACCATTCTTGAGCCAAGGAACAAAGATGTTGCTAAATTTTATTGTTTTGAACAAACAATCCATCTACTGAATGTTGCCTATGTACTTTTTCAATTTCTCTGTATGCTCTGTTTTTTGCTTGAAAAAATACAAAACCCAAAGAAACATTGTAACTTTGAATCTAGAAGCACGAAAAGAACCTCTTGGTTCCAAAAGGAACCCATGGCGAAGAACCCTGGAAGAAAGGAACGTCGAAGCATGAAGACCACAAACAAACAAAGGCAACTCGAACAAGAAAATGAAAAAGCCATTGGCAGAACAAACCAAAGAAAAGCTATCAGATTTGGAAAAGGCCATTGGTGGAATCGGAAAAAGAAATAGATGGACAGATATTGAAACCCTCTGCAAAATCAAAAATATCCAAATTCTAGCTCTTTTAGAAACCAAAATTGATGTCTAGCCTCTTTGATGCAATTTGGAAAAAATCCAGGTTTGATTCTATCTGTTTTGCCCCGGCTATCGATAGGGATGGGAGGATTTGCGTGCTATGGAAAACTACCAGATGACTGATGATGAAATTACTATCATGCACAAAGACGAATGCTTTATCACATTAAAAATTGAAAACAAGGAGAGAAGAATAACTTTTGCGGTTTGTTTTATTTACGCCCCTCCTCATGAGAGAGATAAGGTCTCTTTCTGGCCTGTTTTGGCATCCTACATTCAGAACCAAACGATACCAGTATGACTGATGGGAGATCTCAATGAGATTCAATGCTCTAGTGAAAAGGCATGCGATTCTCTTCCTCAACCTTCCCGCTTTTATAGATTGATATCCTTCAAAGATCAATGCAATTTGCTGGATATTCCCTTCTGTGGAAATGATTCCACATAGAGAAAGAACAAGCCAGATTTAAATAATATTTATGAAAAGTTGGACTGAACATTGATATAAGATCAAATACTTCACTGGTACCCAAATATCGCTACAAGGAACCATGCTTTCTCATTCTCGACCTCAGACCATTGCCCAATTTCTGCACAACTCCAAACAAATGATAACAGAAAGATTAGACCTTTTAAGTTTGAGAAAATGTGGCTTTCTAGGAAAGATTACAAGAACGTATTCTCCCAAGCATGGAGAACAAACTATGAGGGCTCCTACATGTTTAATGTAATGAAAAAAACTCAGTTGCTGAAAAGACTTACAAAAGAATGGAATAAGAAAACCTTCGGCAATATCTTTAGACATCTAAGAGAGACAGAAGAAAAATTACTAGGGTTACATTCCTACATCAAACTCGTTTTGCTTTGTCGCCATGAACATTGCGTTAGCACTTAACGACGGGTTGAATGTTCCATCCATTTCCGAAGCCGTTTTTGAGATGTGTCAAAAGGTTGCAATACTATAAAGTTATACCTAGTATTTTCCTTGTAACTTGTTGTTTCGACCCTATACATAAATTAATCGGTTTTCAAAAAAATTTAGAAAAATATTTTCCTACTTGGGGGATTGAATATGATCTCGATTGCAATATTTAGCTATAGTTGCTAGAATTAAGGCTTTAGTTGAAGAATTATATGCCCATTATACTACAGCCGTCAAGTCATCTCGACCTCCTCCTGCGCCTTCTAGTTCGAGTGTTTCATCGCACACTAGCATTACCTCTCGAACTACGGCCCTTGTCAGGGATATCTTAGGCACAAAGAGGTCAACGACCTCGTCGAGCCCCCAATCAGAGCTTGACGAATATTTGTTTACTAACTTTGAATTTCATAGTGATAAAAATGAAGATTTCGACATTTTAGAATGGTGGGACACCGATTGGAAAGGTAGCGATTTTCGACTTTGCAGGTGATCGCTCGACAGATACTTGGAGCCCCCTTGCGCAACCGTTGCAATGGAGCAGTTATTTAATCGAGATGGTCAAATTATAACTAAAAAAAAGATCAAGATTGCTCTCCGAAAACCTCAAAGCCAAGTTTGTCTCGGAGATTGGAAGAGGGCGGATATGAGAATTCAGAAAAAACATTTTGTCCACCGAGTTCGAACCTGACGATGGATTCGAGTCATAGAGTACATCGATCAGGAGCTCTTGGAACCCAGTCATTTTTGTCAAATTCCTAACGCTTTGGGTCGACACTGACCCGTTTCCTCCCACTGAGTTAGGGTTCGGATCGACCAACCCTGACCCACGATCCGAGGGGTCAAACTCGTCGACCTACCGGAACGAGCCCGTGGCCAGGCTTAAATGTATGGGGGTTCAACCCACCGGATCCCCTGACCAGCCTATTTAGGTTAACGATCCGTCTTTTTATTTTGGAATGAGCAAACTATTAAAGCGATTTAACCTATTGGCCCATCTCATTTTCCCCAAATTGCACTTCTAAAGATGTGTTGTCCATCCCACACACTGAGTGACTACAAACGACGCCGTTGAGATGTTATGTGATGTCCATCCAGGTGCTTGTTTGTTGTGTCACCATTTTACAGTATCATTTGTTGTGTGACGAAGCACAAACACACACCACAGTCCACTACACATGTGGAGGGCCCAACCAAAACATGTTCAGTTCAGCCCAATCAAAGGCCTATAAAAAGGTTAAAAGGCCCAACCCATTAGGACAGAGGTGGGCATTTTTTATTACTTGGTTCTGGAGTATCAATTAACTGGAAACGTTCATTCCTAAAACCGAGTCAGGATCCTCTACACCTCAACATACTTCTTGTACACAAACTTTTATCTTGAAAAAGCAATTTTTAAAAAATAGAGGCAAAACTAATTAAAATAATCCAACCTTTAAGGGAGTGTTAAAAATATATCTCAACCTTTCAAATGTAAGATAAATATCCCGACCTTTATAAATGATGGTAATATAATATCCTAATGATTTCTCTCCAATAAAATTCTTATTTTTTGTATTGTATTACTCATGTATTTTCAATTCAAAAACATGTGAAATTAAATTAGATGAGTTTAAAAGTTTATTTAATAAACTTTTGTAGTTTTAGATTTAATTTGTACCTAACTTTTTATATCTTTTTTTAAATCAATATCTATAACAAGCCAAATAAAAAAAATGTAAACCAAAATAACATATTTTCAATAAGTAAATGATTAGCTAGTGATTTAACTTTTCAAAACTGAAGAATATTTTGTCAATTATAAACTTTATGTTACTACGAAATTGAAATGAAAATTTAATTATTTATATTATTCAATAGTGTTCATTTATATCTAAGAAGTAAATTATTATTATTATTACAAAAATATATAAAAGAATGTAAATTTTTTATTTTTTCTTAAATCCAAAATAAAAAAACTTAAGATAAACTTAAAAACCAATCTAATTTAATCTAATAAACTTGAATGCTATTTTACACAATCAAGATATTGAAAATTATATTTAAATATTTACTTGTTTTATTATATTTGTTTTGATTAAATTTAATTATAATCTATAAATACGTATTAAATTGAATGATTTTTTTCAGTTACAAAAGAGACTTTTATTTTTTTTAAATTATCATGACAATCTAGACTATACATTGTATAATTCGAGCATTAAGATCCAAGGGCACGCTTGTGAATATGATCATTATTTTTTGCCACATATGTGCCATGTTAGCATTTTTGTGGGGGAGAAAATTTTGGGATATTATATTACCATCCCTTAAAAAGGTCGGGATATTTATCTTACATTTAAAAGGTTGGGATATATTTTTAACACCACCTTAAAGGTTGAGTTATTTTAATTAGTTTCGCCAAAAATATATATAATTAAAATAACAATTATTTGAGAAAATAATTTTTATATTTTTGTAAAACGTTATTTTTCATTATAAACATGTGAATATAAGTGCATAGTGTATAAATATAATTTTTTTTCAAAATAAAATTATATCTAAAATGATTATGTATCACGCGGAGTGTCACACGAAGGATTGGGAAGGAGTATAGAGGATTCTCGCTCCTTAAGACATCTCCAATAGCTTCTTCAAAATTTCTCCAAAATGGGGAAACAAAGTATATATTATTCAAATTATATTTACTTCAACTCTAACAACTTCTCTATTTTTAAGATTTGAAAAATGATTTACTTTTGGATAATACTACAGATTTAGGGAAGTCTCTATTTTTCTATCACTTCTCCATTTTTTAGAATGAGATGGAGAATCTATTGGACCAAAAAAATATCCTAAAATTCTCCAAAATCGCAAAATTGGAGAGTCTATTGAAAATGTTCTGACACATATCCCCAACCCCACCTCCTCTCTCCCTCCCTCACCGGTTTTCATCTCTCAACTATTGTGGTATTGCAGATGGGATCACCTGTCTCCAAAGGAGACAGGCCCCTGAATTTCCCTCCCCATCCTCCAGAATAAAAAAAATAATAATTAAATTTTTTTAAAAAAATAATAATAAAGGGTGAAAGGTTTGTGAGAGAGTACAGAAAAAAAAAAATTAGAGACAGTAGATTCCGGTGGTATTGGGCTAGTGATTGGTACAAAAATTGATTGATATTTTGAATTTGCATTCCGAACGTGTGATTTAGTACATTTTCATACCCATCTTAAACATTTTCGTAGGGTCCTAATATATTTTTTTTATCACTTCTTTATAAAAACATACTAAAAATACGGAAAGGATTAATGACACAAGTTTCTGACCCTTGCTAACTATTTTTATATGGCCCTTCATATGCTAAATTCAATCATCTAAGTTTTCCAAATTATGTATTTATTTATTTATACTTTGGTCTTATCTCCACTAGAATATAGTATAATTTTGGGGAATATGACATGTGATTATACATCTCCATCATGGCAAAGAGTATTTCGCACACGTAAGGAAATAACACAAGCCCTTCAAGAATTTATTGTCTTTTCGTTAAATTTTGCACCAAAACAAATATACGTATATGTTTTTAAAACGGTTATGCATTAAATAGAAAAAAAAAGAGTGATAGAGTGGTCCATATAAATGCAGATAAGTCTTTTATTCCGATCAATTTCCCTTGAATAATATAGTGGTCTTATCACGATTTAACAGAAAATAATCTAATTTTTAAATATAGTTACTTAAGGAGTAGTTGAAATTCTTTTTAGTTATTTTTTATTTTAAAAATATTATAAAATAATTTATCAATTTTTGACATATCTTATATAATTGGAGTTAAATTGAGTAATTTATACTCCTTTTAATATTTTTAAATCAGGCAAATTATTTCCAATAAAAATAGGTAAATTTCAACCCTCTAAATATTTTATTCCTTTTTAACCACATACTAGTATAGTCCCCGCGCCACGGCGCGTATTTTTCTTTTTTTTTAAAAAAAAAATAAAAATAATATTTTGTAAGTATAAAAAATTACTATTATAAAATGGAATAAAGTATTACCATACGTTAACATAAAATAGGAAAAAATAGATTTGATAAATTAAGTAAAAAAATAATATTTATGAAGAATGTGTAAAAATTACATGAGTTTAAGATTTAAGAAGAATAGGTTGGTTGAGTGAAAATCGTAAAATAAAGCTACTTATAAGTTCTAACACCTGATAAAAAAATGCTTACGGTTTATTAGTTAGATATAGATAGATTAATTAAAGAAACTTATCCAAATTTTAATAGTTGGATTTTTTTTATAGGTTCAGTTGATTGGGAGAAAATCATAAAATTAAGGTGATTATGAAATCTAAGCAAAAATATTTATCATTTAATAGTTAAAATAAATAAATCCCATTGGTTAAAAAAATGTTTAAAATTTTATCATGTATTTTATATAGATTAGGTTGGTTGGGTGAAATTCCAAAAATTAATGTTATTATAAAAACAAAATTAGTTTTCATTATATATATAGATTGATTGCTCCAAAAAAATCATATATTTGGAATGTACTATATATATATTTGTTAAATTCGTCCCATTTTTTTAAAAGAAAATAGCTTGAAATGATATTATATAATTAATATAGGCTGAAATAATATTGTATAGTCAATATTAAATTTATTAAAAAAGTTTTGAATTAATCCCATTGTTTTAAAAAATATAGTATGAAATGATATTATGTAATTAATATAAAATGGAACAATATTGTGTAGTTAATATTAGTATTACCTTTATTTTAAAAAAAGTTATGAATTAATCCCATTGGTTAAAAAATGTAGTATGAAATGATAGTGTGTAATTAATAATGGATAAAAATAGGATATATGAATGAATATATATATATAAATATATTTATATAAATGAAAATGAAAATAGATTATATCAAATATATATTGCCAAAAATAATATTTCAAAATATATTCAATATAAAGGTTGTCAAAAATAACTTTGCACGAGGGAACGACACGTGGCGTAGGTGCTTTGGTTTTAAGTAATATATAGATTATATATATTTTACTGACTTTTTCAGGTCATGTACATTTTTTAAGAAGGTAAAAAACATATATAATATTAATAACTAATTCAATCTTTTTAATAATATTATACTTATTACTAATAATAACTACGCGATTATTAAAATAAATATTATAAAATAAATATTATATCTAATTTTTTATCACCTTCGAAAACACACCTAAATAGTAAAAGTCAATTAAAAATAAACAAAAAAAATGAGTATTATTTTCCTGATTAAGAAACCGACCATGATATCTTAACAACATTTTGAGTAACTCCTTAATTTGGGGTTCCACTGGAAGAGGCAGGGTCGCGATAACTACCGAATCTTCTACTAAAACTGTGTGAAGCAGGAATCAAACCCAACACCTCACATTAACCCCCTTACTCCTTATCATTGAGTCACCCTATCGGGAGCTATTTATCATTCTTGCTTGATCGATACAAAGGATGCAAAATTACTATTGGGAATCTTATCAAAAATGTTAATATAACATTTATTAAAAATTACCTAATTGAATATTTCATGTCTAACAAACTGCCGTAAACCAACCACTTTCTTATTAAAGTATATAAAATTTGATTTGATGGGAAGATGAGGATAATAGAGCCAAATAAAGGAGCAAATATATCCCTCTAAAATAACACGTACTATATCCCTCGTGATATCAAAATAGAGCCAAAAGTGAGATTTACAACTCTTTAACCCCCTCTTTAGTCTTTACTGACAAATGGGCTTAACAACCACCAGTCGAAATTGGTCATGAAGAGTCGACAAGTGTACGTCTAGACTCTTCTAGTAATATGTCATACAGCCATATATACATATTCGATCTATATTTAATTTAATGTGCTAAAATACAAATACATCTCCACTACTATAAAGGTGGCAATTCAGAAGTTACTGTTCATATAAATAAAGTTATATTGACCGTTGATTGTTGGTGGGTTAACCAGATCAAAGGTTGTGGGCTTCTCACATGTGAAATGTCTTAATTACCCATCAAAGTTTCAATTTAAAAATGTTTATTTTTTTTGTTTTGATGTCCCTTTTAGTATTTTCATGTAATTCTCAAAATTCTCTCTCCGTTTCTGTTTGTTTCTTCTATCCGCCTCTTTGTTCTCTTCGTTGTCTTCAATGGTGCCACTGCTTCGGCCACCGATGCTAGGACTCTCATCCTCTCTTCCTCAGCTATAATCTCACCTCTAAGCTTCGAGAATCATCACCATCGTCTGCAATATCAGAAGTTTCTGCGCTCCCCTTTCGTCTGCAATTTCAGAGGGTTCGGTAATTGCCTCTTCCCTTTCCATATGCATTTTGGTCCTTCTATTCTAATATTACGGTGTGTTCCTCTATGTTTGCTGCAGTGTCCGGCTGCTCCTTTGCCTTTCTGCCTTCTTCTATGCCATTTACAACCTTTAAATAAAACAGATAAAGGATTTATGAATTAGGGTTTTGGAACCTCTTTCAATCATCTGTCCCAGGTAATTGAACTTTATTTCTATCTTGATTTTGTAATCAATTCCTAATTGATTGGAAAGTCTTTGAATCACTTTTCCCTTATTAATCAGCTTAGGGATTTTTGTTCATAAATTAATGAATATCCACAACAATATATGGTTAATTTTGATAATACCTACCGTTTTGAATTTTTAGTTTAATGAATTGATTTTAATTGAAATTAGGAATCCCATTTTTTTTAGAGTAGTTATGCGTTGGAGGTTAGATATTGCAACTTGGTGGTTGTTTATTTTTATGCCTTTAAGGTGTTCGTAGAAATGCTTAAGAGAGATTTTGGGTTGATTGGGTCGATATAGATTTACATCTTTAGTTTTGAATTTTTAGTTTAATGAATTGATTTTCATTGAGATTAGGAATCCCATTGATTGAGAGTAGTTATGCATTTATGTTAGCAGATTTGTTGAATTGGGGTTTAGATATTGCAACTTGGTGGTTGTTTACTTTTATGCCTTCAAGGTGTTCGTAGAAATGCTTAAGAGAGATTTGGGTTGATTGGATCGATATAGGTTTATGTTTTTAGTTAATGAGATTGATAGCTTGGTTGATGTGTGTTGCAAATGATCTTTATAGACTTTATCCAATTTCAGTGGATTAAAGTGGGTGAATGGAGTAAGTGTAGGCACTCAATGCTTGTGCAATAACAATTCAATAGACAATAGAGGTATGCGAACGTCGAAGGAAATGGTACGTAGGTTACATGAGCGCTAAGTGAATTCCATACCCATTTATGAAGGTGTTATGAAAATCTTGAAGAATAGAGTGAGCAAACCATGCATATCAATTAATGATTTAATTCTCATATATACAATTGGTAGGCTCGTGGTACCATATCAGCACAACAATTGCACTTGTCTTGCTTTGTTTATTATGTTTTGCAATCATCTAACTCTTGATTCTTATATTTTAGCATGGAAAGACACATATTAATGTGTGCTAGGACAATATATTGTACAAACATTGATAAGAAGGTTAGTTGGTTGTCATTAACTTCTACTATTTTGCAGTAATAGTTTTATTCTCTGTATGGTTATTACTATATTTGGCTGACTTGTCCAGGTTTCTCAAACCGAAGTCAAGCTCTTTTTTGACTTTGTTTGTGGAGAGGTTCATAGCTCAACTATTTTTGTCATTCCTACTTCCTGTAAGTAGTTTTCTTATTTTGAGTGTTGCTGAATTTGAAATTTGTTTGGTTCAGGTTCATCGTTTGAGGTTGCTTGGAGACTATCATCACTTTACCCGAACTGCCTTCGTTGAGTTTGTGATGGTAGTTATTTCTCTATCTTTTGGATTCTATGCTCTTTATGGCGTCTTAAAGGGTTTTCTTCATATTTTGCTCTCTCTACATAAACAATAAATTTAGGTGACATCCAATTTGATGCAAATTAAGTGCCCTATCTATCTATGAACTAAGTACCTTTCACTTCCTGTTAAGATTACAAAAAAAATGACAAGGTTTATAGCTTGCAGCTCACATAGAGTTGTTACACAATTGGTTCACCATAAAATAGTAGTTAGGCTGACTTTCGCCTTGTGCCTCCAGTCGGCGGTTTCAATTTCGAAAGTGCAGGTCCCAAGTCACAACCCTATCATTCAATTTCTTGCTAATTCTTGTTTTGTGTTTGTATTTCGTTTATTTGTTAAGAGTTTTCGCATTTTGATCAGGTTGGGGATTCACAAGAAGAGGGAGTTTCGTTGTAGGGTGATAGAGGCGGAGACTGAATCTGAAAGGAATGAGGATGAGGTACTTGATTCATTTGTTCTAAGGCCTCTTTTTTTGCTTGTGTTAGTGATTTAGGTGTTTCTGTTTAGTTTTATTAATTGAAAAGATTGAGAAAAATAGAGTGATATTAGTTGTACTGTTTCAGATAGCATTTAAGCAGCATTGCTTTTCTTAGTTCTGTGGATTTTCTTAGCCGTGAAATCCTTTCCGACCTTCAGTTCAACTAATTGGCTTAGCACGATACAACCACCTTTCTCTATTCCTTCATATTGGTATAGTTCAGTCTGAATGAAACCGATTCCGTGCTAAAGTGACTCTTAGAGGATAGAGAGTGACTTTTAGAGGATAGCAACCTCCATCTCATCATGTAGAAAAGCAAATGCTCAAAGTAAGAGATCTAGAAAGATAATGAGAATGGATTATCTACAAGGAAAGGGTATGCTTAACCCTACTAACTAAATGCTTACAATTGTTTAAGGGTTGAGGCCACCTTCGAATCCGTAAATATTTATGAGGAACATCCTAGGTTCAGATTCTGTCTGTAGAAGTGAGGGCAAAGATCTTTTTTTTTATGCACTTTAGTACCACTTCTACCCCAAGGCTGCTGCTGTACTTTGATAAAACTAAGGTGACTAAACCTGATTAGAGACAACCATGCCTACAGGCTTCAAGGGATTTTTAATTTAATATGTCATTTGGGTGATTGTGACTAAAGGGTTAATAGATAATAGGAAAAATGAGTGGTTCTTAAATATTGATATTTTGTCAATTCTTGCTCACTATGAATTGTTTTGCCATCTCTTTAACCGGAACTCTTTTTTCATGTTTTTTGTTTTAAACTGATCATTGGGGTCAACAATTTTAGGGGAAGGACACACATGAAGAAAGCAAGGCCTCAAGCTCATCTGATTTTGGTACATAGACTAATTCAGATCTTGAACGAGTAATCAATAACACCTCTCTTTGAGTCAATTTAATCTTGTAATAATTTTGTCAATTGTATTTCCCAGTGAGTTAGATTGAAGTGTATTTCAGGTAGAAAACTGAGCAGTTGGTCCCTGACAAGGCTCCTGTTTCGATTCAAAATAGCATGGCCAATACAAATAAGGATGAAATCATGGCTCAAGTTGGACTTCAGGTGCGTTGGACTTCAGGTGCTGCTTCTAATATTGGATCATTATTTATCTTTGGTGTTTTTATAGTTATGGGCCTTATGGTTGCTATATTTTGTTTTAATTAAATGTGATTGCTCCTATTCACTACTCTTATTCATTATTTCCACCCCTTTCATGTTAAATGGAACAAGTGCTTCAATTTACCTTCTCCAAATGTTGTTAGCTATGCATTGCATATGTGATTGGGGCTACAATGCTTATTGGCCTATATTATCTTCATCTTTAACCGATAAGGAGCTAACTCTCCCTTTATTTCAGTGTTACTAGGGGTCCTTTCTCTTTTAATAAGTGTTTCCCTATCATTGTCTGTTTGGAATGACTGACATGAATATGAATGTATTCTGATCTCTTGCGCTTCAAAATGATCTTCATAGTGAAGTCATTCTTAAGTGCAACTGCTGTTTGGTGTTTGATATTTTTAACAGATCATTACACTGCAGTGAAGTTCTTGCTATTCTTTGATCCATCATGTTGATCCACTGTGATTGCAATGTGGATGTACTTTATAGTTAGAGAACCTTTACTCTGTTATTAGAGACCCTTTACTCTGTAATACCCATAGCGGATATGATACCATATGATCATATACACCTTGGATACAACCAGACACATTGATCATATATTCATATCTTTGATGAATACCATGACAAATATGGCCAATACCACCGTGGACATGGCGTCGTATGTTTCAGATGCACATTCATAGTATCATTTATTATTATTTTTGTGTGAAAAATAGGACTTTTTAAACCTTTAAAATATCTCCCCCTCTCATGTCTCCTCCTCGCTCCCTCTCAAGTCCCCTCCTCGCTCATCCTTGTAGTTCATTAGAAATCACTTATATTGCTCAGGTGTGTTTTCATCTATATTGACAGTGGAAAGAAATGAATAGGAGATAAGATTCTGAACTGGAAATTGAAAATCATAAACTACAACATCATGTACATCCTTGCACTGGACGGCGGATTTAGCTTCTTTTTTTAATGGTAATTGCCAAGAAGGTTTTCTTTCTTGTAGAATGCCAATTTTTTTAGCCCAACTTAATGAAATTATCTCAGTTATTCTCTATTTCTACCTGAAAATTCTATAATTTTATTTTTTTAAGCTCGATCAAAAATCTAATTATTTGGGTTTTCATTGTTCAGTTGCTACTCATTTATTTGATTATTGAATTATTTATTTACATTAATTTTTGTAATCCGCTCTTGACATTTGATTATGGGGATGAAATGGTGTTCTTCAAATCTTTATTTATGCCTAAAATTTTTATAATGCTACTGTAAAAAATCTAATTGTCTCCATGCTCTACTGCTAACAACTCCAAGACAAAAGAAGGGAGATGGCTATGTATTTGCCACGAGAGTCTCATGCTCGTGCCACTACAAAGGCTTTTTTTAATACTCGCTTTGAATTTTGTATTCATCTAAAGTTATTATTTGTAAACTCAGTATATGTTATCACTTATTTTAGGTAATTTTAATACAAAACCTTTACCGTGCATAGCACGGTTCACAATCCTAGTATACAAAATGGTCCCTATTCAAACAATCATTGTTAATAACTTGCACATAATCAATGGGTCTCTTTTAACACTCGATCCTTTCCTTAATCTCAACTTTCCATCAATTGATCGATCAAAATAACAATCTATACATTAGGCAACATATATAATCTATACATTTGAGGTTATCACAATGTTGGGGGTTTCATGTTGTAAATGAAAAAAATTTAGATATGAATTAGTACTATGTGAAATTTGTAAAAACTCATCATAATTGTGTATAGTTTTTTATGAAAGAAACTATTTAACAATAATATAATATGTACACTATCTGTTTTGAAATATAAGTAGTTCGACTTTTCAACAAGTATTTTAAAGAGTTAATTTTTTTTTATAAAATATTAACTTTTTTTATTAATTTTTTAAAATAATATTATATTTAAATATAACATTATTTTAAAAAATTAATATTTTATAAAAATTTTAACTTCTAAAAATATAGAAAATATTTAAACAACCTATATTTAACTCATTATCAATATAAATGAGTTTTTTTTAAATCCATATCAACATATTTTATCAGATATAACATGAACTATGAAAAATATTTTTATGAAATTCATCGAGGGTCTAACCTCCCTTAGAAATTATGGGTGAAACAGTCCATATATCATATATATGTCACGTAAACATTTACATCAACAGAAGACAAACATTTTATTTAAACCTACCCAAAAAGTCAATCTAATTAATTATTAGATTGTCTTCATTTGTTCCTATCTTTTCCACTTCTATTTTATTTTATTTTATTTTATTTTGTAGTGCAATCCGAATCTCTCCTGCTTCCTGTTATTAGCAAATTAAATTCAAACAAATTTAGGTAAAAGAAGAACAAATGAATTTCCCTTTTTTTCCCATTTCATTTCATCTCTTTATTTTTCTTTTGCATCAATTTATTGTCTCTAATTTTATTTTCTTCAGTCTTTTCCTTATCCAAATGCAAGATGATGCAACTCTAACCAAGTTTTTTTTTATATAAAAAAAATCTTTTCACCTTGAAAAAGATTAGTTTTTATTAGCAGCATTTATTGAAATATTGATGCAAAAAAAAAAAATATTCCAACTCAATTTTTTTTTTAAATTAGTGGTAGTGTACAAAAGTCCCAAGTTAAAGAATCCAATACAAATTCCCAATTCATTGCAATCAATAGTCATCATTTGCAATAAACTCTCTCAAACATTATCACTATCCATTGGATGGATAACACTACCATATAGGGTCAAATGCAAAAAAAAATGAGCAAGGTTCGTTCCACTGCCATATTAAAGAGAGTTTATGTTAAGGTAATTCATGTTGAATGGTTAGAGCAACCCAACAGATTCTTCGTATTGAGTTTTTGAAGAATATAATGTTTTTGGAGAATATTAAAATTACTTTTGGTCCAAAAACTTTCCTATTATATTATGATTTCCTGGAAAAGGTGAGCTGAGAATAGCAATTCCATCAAGTTGCTTATAAACTAACCAATGGAGCCCAAGTAGATGGGCAAATTGTGATAACAAAGTGAATTTTGAAAGGACAAGTGAACTACGTCAGTTTTAAATCCGTCAACCATCCCGAGAGGATATATAGGCAATGTAATTCACGTCAAGTTAACCCCTTCCTCCCTCTACTCTCTTTCTTTTTTTAAATGTTTTTTTTATAAATAACTGGTTCCAATCCGACTTGCGCCTTGATGTTTTAAAAGTTTAGGTTCAGATCAGTTAAGATTCCCCTTCCCAAAGAACCTAGAACCTCAAATTCTGAAACCGTGGCCATGCCTATATCTAAATGACAACACCCCAAATGCAGAGGTAGATAGAGCATAAAATTGAACATGTCTGTGTAAGCCAACTCATTGCACATTGTTGAATTGAACATAATTTGTGTCAAGTAGCGTTGATAGGACGTAGACCATATCATGCAATAATAATAATAAATAAAAATAAAAATAAAAATAAAATGAAAATGAAAAGGGCATGGAATAATATGGAAGCAATGTAAATAACATAACCATATTCTTCCTAACTACAGGGACTGATCATTTGGGGAACATATTCAGTACTCAGTACTCATTACTCAGTAGATAGGTTCATCAGTGCCCAGTGCCCACAACTACCCTCTCTTTAACCTTGCTATCTCTTTGACTGAATCTATCAAAAACCATATGGTTATCTACCCTGAACAACAATAAATACTACTGTACCAACTACATCTGCCAACAGTTTTTAAGCCTTGGGTTGGTCACTAGATGAGACCTGGGTTATATAGATGAGCTTGATGTGATTAGTTGGATATATCATAATGTGTAATTGGAGTCGATTCATTGGTCTATGATAGTTTAAAAGCAAAAGGGCAAATTGGCATCAAACTCAACTACTTGGGATAGCATTGAATTAGCCTCAGATGCTGTTTTGTGCTGGTTTTCTGTGCACAAGAAATTATTTTTTATTTTTTTTAAAAAAAATGGAGAATGCCATGCCTTTCACGTAAGCTCCATAGTACTGATATGGCTGCAGGGTCCACATGCCGACTTCTGTCCCCATCTCCTTCACTTCCATGGCCGCTTATCAGCTCCAAACTCCCTTCCTTAAATCTCATCCAAACGCCCTCACTCTCAATTCCATCTTCTTCTTCTTCTTCAACCTCCCAAATCCCCAATTCGAATTAATTAATTCACCCAACCCAACCCAGTTACCCAGCTATTCCAATGGCTGCCCGCGCTAGAAAGCTGCTTCTCCTGCCAGAACACGAGCCCTACATGGCCAGCTCCCCGGGGTCTCAGTCAGGCATTTCGTCGAACACCTTGCCTGCACAACACAGGAACAGCCACAAGAGCAACGGGGAGTCCTACATCAGCAATGGATCAATAGCCGGCAGCGGCTATGGGGGATTCGGCGGCTACAGGCTTAACGAGCCCTTCGATACTTCCATGGTGCTCACCGTCCTCGTCCTCCTCACCGCTATCTTCTTCATGGGGTTCTTCTCCATGTACATGCGCCGTTTCGGCGGCGGCGGTGGTGACTCCGTCGACGAACCTTCCCGCTTCCGCCACCGCCGGCGCCGCCCCTCCTCGCTCTCCGCTTACAGATCGGCGGCAGCGAAGGGCGCGGATCCCCATACGGTGGATTCGCTTCCGGTGTATAGTTACGGTGAGGCCGCGAAGCAGGGGATCAAGGACGAGTCGTTGGAGTGCGCGATTTGCCTGAGTGAGTTCGAAGACGGGGAGGGGGTGAAGGTTATACCGTTTTGCGGCCACGTGTTCCACGTCGGATGCATTGAGATGTGGCTGGAGTCGCACGTGACCTGCCCGCTCTGCCGGACGGCGAAGCTGTTGCCGGAGAAGGCGGAGGGGGAGGGGGAGGGAAGTGCGTTGGCGCTGGCGGGGGAGGAGGTGAGGGTGGGGATCGGGTGTGACGCGGGCGGAGGGGAGCAGGAGGAGGAGTTAGGATCGACGGTGGATGGGAGGGACACGTGGAGTGATGAGGGCGATGGTGTGGTGGGTCCCGATAGATTGAGGAGATGTGGCAGTTGCTCGTGCTTGAGTGAGAGAGCTGTGTTGCGTAGGTCGTTGAGCTTTTGACACTGCGATATAAAAAAAAAGGTCTGATTTGGGTATGATTGTGATACTTTTGATTTAGGGAAATTTTACGAGGCATCCTGAAAATAAGGGTTAATTTAGAGAGTGTACAATTATTTGATATATTTTGCTTCAGTTTATAATTTTTTTTCACCTCGTGCCTTTCGTAGTTAAATCTAAGTATATCGTTCATATATTGAGAAAAAAAAATCATACAATTAAAACACAAAACTAGGACTATTATATAAAATGAACAGTTTGAAATCGACTCGAAAAAATTTGACTCGGAATCGTTCCAAGCTTGAACAGATTTTTGCCTCGATATGAGCTCGAGTCCGAGCTCAAAAGCTCGTTTAAGATAGTTAAATTATAGAATTACCCCTAGGTTATTTGATAATTAAGTTCTTTCTTAGGTGAAGTCTTCATTCTTCATACGTCGCCACTCTCTACTCTCTCACACGTACGTACGTATGCTGAGAAGTGAGATCTGAAATCTCTCCGTCTCTTGGTGTGGCGACTGTCGGAGGCCTCTCTCTCTCTTTCTCTCTCTCTCTCTCGCGTACATCTACAAATGGAGGATGTGGGATTAAAAAGCAATTAAGCAAATATCTGTATATTGTTTTGGATTGAACCGTCAAAGATCTCCCTCTCTTTATTCTCTTTGCTTAGGTAAAGTTTGTTACTATATTTGCTTAGGTAAAGTGTGTGCCTCCACCTATGTCATCCTCTTTCTTTTGTTGTGTCGTGCCGATAAAATGATTTTGTGCAGTTGAGCTTAGCATGTTCACATTCGAAATTTATACGAACTTTTTTTGGTGCTAAATTAGCTCGGCTGGCGATCCCAACCACATACTCGAGCTCGACTTGAATGGCTCAATCAAGCCGAATGAACGAGCTTATCCTCGTTCAAGCTTCTTGTCGAAGCTCGTTTGTTCCGGCTCGATAGAACGTTAATCCCAATTTCAAAAAAATACACAAAAATGTATTTGAATATTGAAAGCCCCAAAATCCAACAGCGCACCCATCAAACTTTCAAGGTTTAGAATAATACTTCATGGCAATTTGACATATTACTAAATTTACGTGACCGCTTCTATAAAGGTCTCATTTGGATTGTAGGAAACGGTGAATCTATAAATGTTTGAACTGATCATTGGATTGACAACTATTATTTAGAACCTTTTCGGGAAACAATAATAAAAACATTTGAGTCTCAAATTTAATGGATGAGGAAAAAAAAATTGGAACAACAGTCTATTATAATAACTTTTTCCTGCAAATATAATACAAAGAATTCAAGTCATAAGAATTCTTGAATGGAACACCCCGTATAAATTAATCTGAAAATTAAATACAAATGAGAACTTTACGATAAAATCCACATACAAACTTTTTGATCAACCCACAATCGATTCAAACAACTTCAATTGGATTTAACAACTAAACACTCCCCCGACGATCCAAAATCTCATATGGAAAATTGCAAATTGATGGTCTAGCCACGACAACACGCCTAAACAAATACTACAATAGAGTACCCTCCCACTGTCGTCTTTGTAATCAGGAGAATGAAGATTTCCAACACCTTTTTTTTTATCAATTGTCCAATAACTCATTCTATTATATCCAAATATGAACAAATCACATGGAAACAAGTCCTATTCACAACCCCATTACAAATCCGAAAAGATAAACAAATTTTTCATCGATTTATGATTTCTATGGCAAGCTATTTAGGAACTCATAAACAATATCATTTTTAAGTTAAAAAATATAAATGTAACACACATGTGTCATTATACTAAAACAATGATGGAAAACTGGTCTCAAACTTAGCATAAAGAAGTTCAACAAAAATAAAAACAATGTAGAGTACCCAACTGGAAACGATCACCTAGAGGCATATACAAAATAAATATAGATGACTTTGTCAAACCGTCAGGGGGATTGTAGTATATGAGGTATAATTAAGATTAATAGTCATGTTATGGTCATTGATATTTTTCAGTTGCAAATTTCGAAGGGTTCAGTTCTACAAACTGAAGCTCAGGCAGTATGTACTGGAATAAAGCTGGCAATAGAAAAAGGAATCAGGAATATCATAGTAGAAGGAGACAATCTTGGAGTAATAACAACTATTGAAGATAAGACGAAATTGTCTTGTGAAATACTCAGAACGATTGAGGAAATAAATCATCTGAAGAGAGGTTTCGACAACATCATCTTTAAACACTGCTTTAGAGAATCAAATTCTTGCGCGAACTTCATTGCTAAGTCTAGTAATACTTGTAACATGCCTACGCTCTCTTTGTACATGGAGCTTTATAACATCATTCATATTGATGATCAAGGTTGATCTTTGATTTCCAAAGACTTCCTAATTTTTACTATATTGTCAAAATGGAATCTTTACACGCCAGATCAAGTATCAACCATACCAAAATATTTTATTATAACTTATTCAAATACGAGTCTAACACCTCAGTCTTTTAATAGCTAGCCCAAAACTAATGAAATAGATCTGAACTAATTAAATTGGTTTCGGACGATCCAATCATGTTAAATTTAATCTTCGGTCAAAGCATATAAAATTGGAGCCATATCAAGTTTATTTTTGTTCGCATGTTATAATCTCATTCTTCAACAAGATTTCTATCAAATTATCAATAAGCATAATATTATTTTAAAAACATTAACAAATTAATAAAAAATATTTTATTGAGTTTTTAGTTTCTTAAAAAACGTACTAAAAAGTAAAACGACCTATATTTTGAAAAAAATAGAGTATTATTTTTTTTCTTCCCAATGATATTATTTTAAAATATTTATATCTTTATATCTCTATATCTATATCTATATACTACTTTAAATAAGAGCTATTTTTGATGATCGATGTTATTACCACAATAATAGTAGTTTTTTCATTCAATCAAATAATACATTTCTTATTTAATGCTAACTTTTATTAATATTTTATTTTATAATATTATTACTCCCTCCATTTGTAGATAAGTGACTTTTTTAAGTCATGTACCTTTTTTTTAGTTTCCAATCACACCACCAACATCGAAAATTAAACACATTATCTTTTTAACAAGAAATCCTTTTTTTTTTTTTTATTAATTGAGTCAATAAGTGTTGATTTTCCGACTAAAAAAATGTTGCTTTTCTTTCCTTGGCCTCTCTCTTTCTCTTTGATAAAATAAAATGATAATTTAAATGGTGTGAAGCTCTTTTGAGCCATTATGCAAGATCGTTAAACTTTGAGTATAAAACCCACCATAATAGAATCCTAGACAAGCATGAGCTTTGAGTGCCCTTTCTTCTCTTATCTTAAAAATAAACAAGCTAGTTAGCTTTAATTAGGTTGATGGTTTTTTCTCTCTTTCTAAAAACAAAGAAACATTTTGTAGGCCTGGCTGCCATGTATTTTGTTTGTACTTACCAATGAATGTTATTTACCTTGGTCTCATGTAATGAATGTGTTTTACTTGGATTCCTTATAAACTTTGATTTCTTATATATCATCAACCTTAGCTTTTCGTGAATTTTCACCCTTTGGGTAATCAAAAAAATTTCGTCTATGAATGAAAATCCGCCAAACAATATATAACATTAGAAATCTCAAATGTGTGCAAAGTTGTTCGATCATCAGATTGCTAAATCAGAGACACTGACGCTCAGGAAGCTCACGAGTAAACAACTAACTAGTTCTAGATAACAATAGAGTCAAAGCTGTGTACCAATTAGTATTAGCATAACTTAACTGCAATATGAATGAAGCCAATGAAAAATCACCACTACGTACGTCTTGACATGTCAAGATCGAATATGATGCCTACCAAATGCATCTTTATGGGTGAGGTACTATCTTGAGATCTAAATAGTTATATGTGAGAAAATCATCGGCATAGTAATAAACGTGTGCAACCATCGAAATCTTTTAAGGGGAATCAGGACACTCAAAATTATTATCGTGATTTCCCATAGGAAGATTCAGGTTTCTTTAAGTGAGTTGATAATATTGAGGTTGTTGTTGGAGATGAAATTTGTTAATTCCTTCTCACGGAAGTGTTAACCTCAATAATAGTTAGGTAGAGAATGAAAATTTTTATTATTGATTCTTGTTTTCTCACATCGATCTCTCTTTGAACACAACAACATATTTATAACTACTAATGTAAGACTATCTGGCGATAGACATTCTCCTATACAAACAACTAAAAGGTAAATAGAAAATAGGTTTGTGGTGAAATTTGTTTTCTGAAAATATATATTGTCTAATTTACTCAAGGTTGATATGTCTTCACGCCCCCTCAAACTTGAATACTCCGCATATTTTTAGGAAAATTGCTAGTTTTACTTATGTTGAGTAACACCAAGCATAGTTCTGAACTTCTCGAATTTTTTTGTGCCAAGTGGTTTTGTCATGATGTTAGCCACTTGTTTTTCAGATCTGCATAATTCAAGTTGAATTTCTTCATGCTTAATATAAGGATATCATATATCAATCTGCTTTGATCTTCCATGAAAAATTGTTTTTTTAGCCAATGCGATTGCTGACTTATTATCAAGCATGATGGGTGTTGGATACTTATGCATGTTGCAATTCCTCTAAATTTATGTGAAGTCAAACTAACTGACATGTTGTAAATGTTGCAAATTTATTCAGCTTTTATTGTTAATAAGACTACCACTTGTTGCTTCTTAGAAGACCAAGAAAAAACACCATTTCCTATGTAGAAAACATATCCCGATGTGCTCTTTCAGGTCTCAACATTTCTTGCCCAGTCACTATTTGTGTATCCTTCTAATTTATAATTATCTGACCATGTATAGAAAATTCCATTATTTCGAGTACTACTAACATATCTTAGAATCCTCTTTGTTGCTTGCAAATGTGAGTCGTGACCGATACATTTTCTGTATGAAATAACTGATTAACCCAACTCCATAAGCAATGTCATTGTCATGTCTAGTGAAAGTCAAATAGCGTAGGCTACCAACTATACTTTTAAAATAGCTAGCATTTATCAGTTCTCCGCTACCTTCATTTTCATTTCAAGATGTTCTTGGACATGTTTTCAAATTAGAGAAGATGATTCCATTTTGAACTTCGTTAGAATATCACCTGCATATTTCTTATGAGAAACAAATATCCCATCATCTGTTTGCACCACTTTAATGCCGAGAAAATACGACATTATTCCTAAATCAAATATCTCAAATTGAAGAGTCATAGCCTATTTGAACTCCTGGATCATGGTCTCGTTGTTTCTAGTGTACATCAAAGCATCTATGTACAAAACAAAATCAACAAGTCTCACTTATCATTTGACTTTATTTACATGTGCTCATAAGATCATTTTCGAAAGCCATCTTTGTAAAGACTCGGGATTTTTAAAATATTATTTGAATTATAAGATTTCGGAATATTTTGAAAATCTCCGTCCCCAAGCAATAAATTTGATTTTATTCTTCTGAAGCGAATTCCGACATAATTTCGAATATGACTTAAAAGCGGATTTTATTCCGTTAATTTTCAACCGAGACATGAAAATAATTATCGAGTTCATTATTACTAGTTCGGATTGGGAATTTCGATTTAATTTATAGTCACGACGGGATAAGATCGAGTGAACGGGTTTCGAGATTTGTTTTCGGGTATTTTGAATTTTCGTTTGGGGAGCACACCTTGTCTTCTTTCTCCCCTTGTTTTTGGTACCACGCCTGCTGCTAGGTGTTGCAGCTCCTTCCTACCCATTTGAGCCCACAAGTCCCATGTCATCACCCTCCCTCTATCACCATGCTTCTCTATTTCAGGCAAAGAGCCAAATTCTAGCCCCTTGTGGACCAGCCACGCCAAGCACCTCCTTCTCTCTTTTCCTGTTGATTTCAGAACAGTCTCCCTTACCCCATTTTTAATTGAACCCAAGCCAAATCATAGCACACTCCATCTCTCTGATTTTCACCTTTCATACACACTCCTCAGCTCCTCTCTTCCCCCTTCCTTTGTCACTGAACAACCACACTCACCATCATCTCCGTCGGTTCTTCCGTGCACTGCCTGAGCCCCAACCGACCGCCTTCCTCTGCCTTCTCGAGAGGACTCGAGCACCCAACAACAGCAGCACCTCCATCACCTCTTCGACTAAGCCCAATCTGAGCCCGGAGCCACCAGACGGAGCCCCAACTGCCGACGCCGAACCACTTCCCCTCTTCTTTTCCCCTGTCTTCCGAGTCGAGTTAGGCAAGCCTCTTCCTCCCTTCCTTTCACTTAAAAACTCCATAAAGCTCCGCCTTTAAGCTATTAACCTCTGTTCTAGGCCGAGCTTGCTCGATACAGAACTCTAAGACCGCCAAATCGCACTCCGGCGAAGCCCAACGACCACGAACGAACCCACCTCGGTGAGCTCCTCCCTTTCCTTGTTCGATTTCGTCTTCATTCCTTTTGTCGGGGTTAGTTATCGAGGAGATGAGTCAGTGAGAGAGTGGTCGGAGATGCCTTCATCGCCGGCGAGCCACCGCCCTCTCCTCCCTTTCTGTTTCTTTCGAATGCAGGGGATGGGTAAGTGATGATGAACAGTGAACCTGGGTTCGGTTCCTATTTGTTTTATTCTATGGTTCGGTTCGGTTTCTACTTAAAAAAAAAAAAGGGATCCGGATTATTCAGATGGGTACACGGGTTGGGTATTTTATCCGAATTTTTCAAAGGGGTTTTGGGCCTTTTTTTTCTTTCCCTTGGGCTGGATCCGGAATTATGGGCCTTTTCTTTTAATTGGCAAGTCTGAAATGGTTTTGAGCTAAATTTTGTTTTGTAAAAATGTATATTAGGGTATAAGCCTTATTTAGGGTATTTTCGGTTATTAGTTAAGTTATTAAATAAATGAGACTTTATATATTATATTATATTATTGTGAGATTAAAAGTATATATATATTATTATTATTGAAATTTAAAGATATAATATTATAGATGAGATTTAAAGATGCAATGTTATTATTTTGAGATTTAAAAATATAATATTATTGGATTTGAAATTGGAAAAGAATTTGGAAAAGGTCCTCAAATGTCGGAAATTGATTTGGGAAATGGAAATGGATTTCATAAAGTTAAAAGATGATTTTTGGAAATATATTAACCTTGTCGGATTTGTTTTGATAAAAAAAATATATATATATATATATACACACATATATATATAATAAGTTGCTTTAAAAGACAATGGTTGATAAATGGATTTCTTTTGGGTCAAGTGAGATTTGAAAAAAATATTTTAAATAAAGATTGATCTAACTTGAGATTTAAGAACTTCGGGAATCTTGGGAAATTGACTTGCTTGTATGACTTGTAAATTATGATATGTGATATTGATGCGTCATGGGTTGATTATACAGCATGATATGAGGTGTTGTGTTATGATATCAATATAATGATTAAGTATGAATTAGGATATGAGATGTTGATATATGTCCTTAAATATGATATCGTGATGTGTGGTCGTACATATGAAAGCATGAGGTTATAGTATATGATTAAGAAGCATGATAAGTTCTTAAATGTTGAAGTATGATATGTTACATGATGATTAGAGTATGAATATACCTTAGAGTATGAATATGACTTATATATATAATAGTGGTGCATGATTTCTAAATGATGAGTTGAAATGATCAAATGTTGAGACAAGATGCGAGATGATATGATTGAATTAATAAGATGATATGAGGATAAGACGATATGTGACGATATGAGCTGATTGATGGAAATGAATAAAGAAGATGATAAGATGATGAGATGAGTTGAGATGATAGTGATGAATTAATGTTAAGAAGTGATACTATATGATTTCGTGAACTTATGTGTGATAGTTAGGGGCGCCTTGTGTGACTTAGACGTAGACTTATGCACATATTATATTATATGTTAGGTGATTTGTGACATGATTGGATTGCTTGCTATTGCTGACTATTTCTTGGATTCCGCGCCTCTTCAGGTAAGTTCCTTTATGGGCTTACTCAGATTCGAAAGAGAATACCTGCTTGTAAATATATGACATACTAGGTGTTGCATAAGCATTAAAGCATGCCATGTAGTATCATGCTAGGATTGCACTTATGAATGAGCATTCGGTTACTTTGGGTGTTTGAATACAGAACGGTCGTTATCTGTGAGTCTTAGAGTCTTTGCTAGGGTCATGGGGGCATTCGTGTTTTGTACCGTTTCGGTCCCCAATCGAGTCGATGAGTATGATCTATATATATATATATATCTGTTACGGTTCGGCATAGACCGAGCGCCCTACCTCGGAGTGGGTACGAGAATATATCTGTTACGGTTCGGCATAGACCGAGCGCCCTACCTCGGAGTGGGTACGGGAATATATTTGTTACGGTTCGGCTAAGGCCGAGCGCCCTACCTCGGAGTGGGTACGGGAAATACATAGATTTGGGGATATGCTACTTGGCATTCTTTGGGCGCCTTTACATTCCTTTCCGCACGTTATGATTTAGGAACATACTAGTGTGATTTAATTTCCGCATTGCATCGAAGCATCTTTATTATAGCGTATGTGTATATTTGCTTGTGGGACAGGGTGTGTTGGGGTCTCAGTCTGATCCCGCTCGCACCAATTGTTTTTAGGTATGATTGCTCCCTGTCCCTATGGCGTGGGAAAATCCCCCGGGCGATTGCAAAGAATTTGTCTAACCCCGCTAATTGTCTATACTACCTTAGAATTTATACTATGGTTTTGACCCGGCTCTGCCGTGGCATTTGTATCAAACCCTTACTTCCGCTTTACTTTCATTTAAATTGAATTTCTGTAACTTCGAGTGATTGGGGTTCGAAATCCCCGCTTTGAATACTGATTGATCATTAGAGGTTTCAAACCTCGACCCGTACCTGAATTGCAACATCCGAACGAAGGTATCCAACCTTCGAAACGTAACCCGGGTACTTATATTCGGGCCGTTACAAAGTTGGTATCAGAGCGAGGTTGTGCAATTCGGGTACGCAAGGGTCGGGTGTATGTTTTGGAAAATTGCCCATGAATTTCAAAGGATTTGAAGATGTTTTGAAGGGGCAAAATGAACTTAATATGCCTAACTCAATTGGACTAAATATGAACTCGACTTATTAAATATGATGGATCAAACCATAGGGATCGAGTGGGTAGAAAAGGCGTTAGACCATCCCTATTGGATGTAGTTGGGAACAGCTAGGCGAAATATTAGCTTATTCTTTACAGGTGGGTTGGAGTGGCGAGTTAGGTAGAGATCGTGAGGTTTTGCCCCTCCGATCAGTCGCTCCTCGAAGAGCGGCATTAGATAGCTTGATGTGCTTTATGTATTAATTGGGCCTGAGAACATTATAAGTGTCACTGACTGACTCTGTGTTGAGTGATATCATGCTAAGAGCTAGAAATCTATTTGTATATTTGAACTGAGTGTTGCATCTCTATGTGAGTAGGATAAACGAGGGAGCCTTTCCTTCTAATATAGTCGGAATTTCTGTCTTATAGAGCGGTCTTCTCCATGAATTCATTCGTTGGTGCCCTTCCCTTTCGTTTTGCCTCTGGTTCGACAGATTCTGTTTAAGGTTGGTGATGGTTGAGGGATGCCTATTCTGTTCATTCTGATTTCCTCCTCTTCTCTCTTCTTCCATGTCTCAATTGGTATTCTGATCGAGTTGTTCATTATGGTGTCGATGTCTTCACATGAAATGGAATTTGAATCTAATCTTGGTCGGGAATTAAGTTCGGGAGCATTGACTACTTGAGCGTATGATGGAGTATGGTACTTGACACCATAGGTCATGCCCTGAGGTGGTTAGTGTACTAGAATATCAACTTTGAATGGTTCTGAGTTTATGAGACGAGTTGTTTGTAGAGTCTTTTCCCTCGATTCTCGCAATGGTTAACTGATGTCCCCTTGTCATTAACTTCTCTCCAAACTCTGCCATCTTCTTTCGGGAGTAGTTTGAGTACCCTTCTATGCTCTCGAAACGAGTCACACAAGCATTCCACGGGAAATGGGGTTTTGAGTTTGTGGGGATAAGTCGGCATTGCCCTTGGAAATCTCTGTTTGGTTATAATGGTAGCCCTATATGTGTTTACATGACTTGCTATGTTACTAGGTTGAATGACTTGATGCATTACTATATGAATGACTTGATACATTACTGAGTTAAATACATGACGTGTACTGATATTTATTGAGTCGTATCCATGTGCATATGTCCTTTATATCCATATAGTGTTATACCATCTTAGGCTCATGTCGTCCCCCTCTATCTTTCTTCCTTGTTCCCATATCGTTGCGTTATGATTGGCTTGGCCTCTTGTGTATATTGGTGCTAAGTTTTTAAATGTAAATGTGTTGTATGCTGCATATCTACGCCTTTCATCGAGACATTAGTATCCTGTAGGACCCACGACTTGTGGCTTGTGTAAATTCATGCCTTATTTGTTTTATGATCTGCTCCTTCTTAAAATAGGTCCCTGGTAGTATTGACATTCGTTCCTTATGTCCCTCAATTATGATTGGTGTTACACCTGAATGCTCATTATGACTTATGTGATTCTAACTAGTATCATGTAGTCTTATGATGATATTCCTCCATGCCCCATGACAATCTTTAATGCTTTAAGAACTAATAGGTTGACACCTTGCATGTGCACACACCACATTGTATTTAGATTCCGGGTATACTATTAGTATCATATAGGATGTATGTCTTCAAAGTGTAGCTTGTCACGAGAATATGTTCTCTAACTGTCTCGTTTTATGTACGTGAATGTTGCATTCAAAATGTTATGTTGTTTCCATGTATCTTAGTATCTAGTAGCACCTTAGATGATCGTCTTGCCATCATTGATCGTATACTCTATTGACCTCGATATGACTAGGATAACATCCCTTGTTACACACTTGCTTGGGAACAATACCTTACACGTGTGGATACCTCACCCTTTGCATGAGCACACACACCACGATAGTTGCTAGAGACTCGCATGATTACCTCTTACATGTATATGAATATAGCGTATTGTTCTCTAGAAGCATGACACCCTAGGAGCATTATCCTGTTTTGCAATATGACATGCGTACGATTCACCCAGCCACACTTACTTGTATCCCTCCTATATACATTAATTTTGGTTGTGATGGTAGACTTACTTGAGCTTCTATGACTCCCATGCTATTATGTGAAGTTATTCGATGCATCTCCTTTTTCATATATCCATGACTTGTCATGCACTACTAGTATCATGTGAAATCTAAGCTCTTAGAAATGTGACTTGCATAATTCCACACTCAAATTGTACCCTCATTCAATTACTCTTGTCATAAGTTTTGATAGCCTTGCTATGTCCCCTTATATGATCCTATGACTATCTAAGCATGTTAGATGTTGCAAATTTAGTTTCCATGATATGCCTCAACCACCTTGTCTCATGCTTAAGATGACTAATCACGTGCTTATGTGTGTGTCTCATATATATTTTGTTGTTCTTACCATATGATGCTCTTGTGATGCTTATTGTATTCTAGTAGCTTGCACCTCGTTCGACCACGCACCCCCTATTATAGTTAAAATCATGTCTAGGTTCACACGTGATAATTTTGCTTAGGATATATCGTCAATCCATGCTTGTCTTGTTGAACTCATGTATTTGCGAGTCATATGTTAATTAGTAATTGGGTGCCACCTTGCATGTTACAAACTACGACATGATGAAATACACATATATATATGAAATATGATCCGATGTTAAACTTGTTCCTCAGTGATCATCTCTGGTTGTATTTATGCCATGTCATGATCGGTTAGACTCGTGTAGGACATGCATTCCGATTATAGCTCATCATATGGTTACATGTCATACCTATCCTATCATGTGGACCTTGTTGTTGTATGATGTGATAGTTATTATGCCCCCTTATGTGTTCCTTTTATAGTGCTATGACGTGTTTGAGCATCTTAGTATCGGATTCTATATTGATGTGACTTGTCTATGTGTGTATCCGACATGGGTAATTAATTGTTATTTGAATATCCTATATTAAATCTTGAGGTATTTAAAAATGTGGTTTTAAGGGGCTATCAAATTGTTAGTTGTATTATTATTCGGGATTATTATTTTAAATGTTGTTTGAGGTCGGGGAAGGATATCGGAAATGATGAGATTAGTTGGGAAGGAAAGGATCGAGTTTAAATCAAAAGCGAGCTCACAGTTGCTTGTTCCGCCGCGACGAAACCATGGTCGCCGCGACGAAACAAGGACTAGGAACAAAGGAAGAGAATGATGCTTTCCGCGCGTAGCGAGAGGCATCACTCGCGAGGGACGAAGAACTGGATTTCGCCGTGACGAGCGGCCAATTCGTTATGACGAAAACCAGATCTGGGCTCTTGGTCGGAGCCGGTTCTCTACTTTCTTTGGGCATTGACTCGAGTTTGGTTTGAACCCGGTTTGAGCTTTCTATATATGTGATTCTTATGTGATTCTATATATTTTGATGAAGAGGGATTTAAAACGATTTATGATTCCATGATTTCTACGGATTCGAACTTGAATTAGTTATGGCAATAGGTATATGTGTTGTTCTGGGATTTTGTTGAACATGAGGAGCCAACCATACATGTGATACTTGTTATATTACAATGTTTGTTTGGCTTGTACCACGCAGATCTGTTGTTGAATTCATGCATACGTGATTCTTAATATGTCGAGCTTGTTTATTACTTGAGGAATGATAGGTGGCTAGATTGTCTTATATGTACGTCCATGCAGAACTCGCTCATGTTCTCTAGTATCAATATATGTTGTCGTTGTTCAGCGAGATAGGTACATGTTAGTGTGTATTGATGTGACTAGTATGCTTCATGATTGATTGATATGTGATTTTCTTGCCGCAATTATGACCTCATAGAATTCCATAAGGGCACTATCATCGTTCTTGGGTTGGGAGGTTGTCTTTCAGTCTCGTCGTCAGTTCTGGTCTATGTTTGGTTCCGTAAGGAATTCGGGTTGTCCACTTTTATTTCTCCCCTGTCTCCGTTAACTTAGTATCCTTGCGTTACCTTCAACGAGAGCTGACTTTGAGAAGAGAACGGTCATCTAGGTAGTACTTGAGCGGCGCAGCGGAAGCGTGGTGGGCCCATAACCCACCGGTCCCAGGATCTGAGGTAGAGAATTATGCGAGAGACGCACCTCCTCACTATTCAGGAGACTTAGCATGTTCGAAACTAGATGAGGAGTTCATCCAACGGATTTTGAGGCTCTATGAAGTTCCTGAGCGGATAGTTCCCGATAGAGTTGGACGGTTCACTCCGAGATTCTGGAAGCATGTTCACGAGTTCCGAGGCATTGACGAGGGCCGAGATTATCTTCGATGCGGGAGCACATATATGGACGAGAATATCGCCACCCGAGGGGTTCGACATTTTGACGTCATAAGCAAGCCTTGATCATTTTGAGGTTCTAGAGAGGTAGCTTATCGTTTAGCTTTATCTCCGTCCTTAGTTGGAGTGCGCGATGTCCTTCTTGTCTCAGCTTTGTCGATATGTTTCCGATCCTAGCCACATTCTTGACTGTTCTGACCTCCATGTGGAGGTCGGTCATTCCTTGGTGGAGCATCCTGATGAGAGTATTCGGGCTAGTTGTAAAGATACCTCAGGTGAGCTACTCGCGTCTTACGCGGAGCCTAGTGTAGACATTATCTTGATCTCTTGACCTAGTGGTGGGCATATACTAGTACCTTGTTTTGATACGTGTGCTTTGATGTATATCTCTATGCCTTGTGCTTATATGAATGATGACTATGTGCAGAATATAGGATGATATGATGTGATTGGCAATGAGCCTCTTGATGAGTGATGACTTGCTTGCATGATACTCGTATGATACCACACTTGATATGTCTGTTAGCATGATGAAGCTTGATAGCTTGCCTTGATTATTTTGATATATCAGATTTTGAGATAATTTGAGATGATTTCCTTTGAGCACAATGATATCTTGAGATTGATAGTTAAAATTTATTATGAAAGATGAACCTAGGAAGAGAATATGGGATTAGCCCTTAGAGGTGGATGATTCCACCTCTTGAGTTCTGAAAACATGGTTGACTGATGTAGGATAGAATCGACTTGAGCTTTTGCATGATTTTGCTTGGTTCTGTGTCTTGAGAAAAGCTTGATCGGTTTTGAAAAGGGTTTCAGTCTCGGGGACGAGACTTGTTTTTAGAGGTGGATGATGTAAAGACTCGGGATTTTTAAAATATTATTTGAATTATAAGATTTCGGAATATTTTGAAAATCTCCGTCCCCAAGCAATAAATTTGATTTTATTCTTCTGAAGCGAATTCCGACATAATTTCGAATATGACTTAAAAGCGGATTTTATTCCGTTAATTTTCAACCGAGACATGAAAATAATTATCGAGTTCATTATTACTAGTTCGGATTGGGAATTTCGATTTAATTTATAGTCACGACGGGATAAGATCGAGTGAACGGGTTTCGAGATTTGTTTTCGGGTATTTTGAATTTTCGTTTGGGGAGCACACCTTGTCTTCTTTCTCCCCTTGTTTTTGGTACCACGCCTGCTGCTAGGTGTTGCAGCTCCTTCCTACCCATTTGAGCCCACAAGTCCCATGTCATCACCCTCCCTCTATCACCATGCTTCTCTATTTCAGGCAAAGAGCCAAATTCTAGCCCCTTGTGGACCAGCCACGCCAAGCACCTCCTTCTCTCTTTTCCTGTTGATTTCAGAACAGTCTCCCTTACCCCATTTTTAATTGAACCCAAGCCAAATCATAGCACACTCCATCTCTCTGATTTTCACCTTTCATACACACTCCTCAGCTCCTCTCTTCCCCCTTCCTTTGTCACTGAACAACCACACTCACCATCATCTCCGTCGGTTCTTCCGTGCACTGCCTGAGCCCCAACCGACCGCCTTCCTCTGCCTTCTCGAGAGGACCCGAGCACCCAACAACAGCAGCACCTCCATCGCCTCTTCAACTAAGCCCAATCTGAGCCCGGAGCCACCAGACGGAGCCCCAGCTGCCGACGCCGAACCACTTCCCCTCTTCTTTTCCCCTGTCTTCCGAGTCGAGGTAGGCAAGCCTCTTCCTCCCTTCCTTTCACTTAAAAACTCCATAAAGCTCCGCCTTTAAGCTATTAACCTTTGTTCTAGGCCGAGCTTGCTCGATACAGAACTCTAAGACCGCCAAATCGCACTCCGACGAAGCCCGACGACCACGAACGAACCCACCTCGGTGAGCTCCTCCCTTTCCTTGTTCGATTTCGTCTTCATTCCTTTTGTTGGGGTTAGTTATCGAGGAGATGAGTCAGTGAGAGAGTGGTCGGAGATGCCTTCATCGCCGGCGAGCCACCGCCCTCTCCTCCCTTTCTGTTTCTTTCGAATGCAGGGGATGGGTAAGTGATGATGAACAGTGAACCTGGGTTCGGTTCCTATTTGTTTTATTTCATGGTTCGGTTCGGTTTCTACTTAAAAAAAAAAGGGATCCGGATTATTCAGATGGGTACACGGGTTGGGTATTTTATCCGAATTTTTCAAAGGGGTTTTGGGCCTTTTTTTTCTTTCCTTTGGGCTGGATCCGGAATTATGGGTCTTTTCTTTTAATTGGCAAGTCTGAAATGGTTTTGAGCTAAATTTTGTTTTGTAAAAATGTATATTAGGGTATAAGTCTTATTTAGGGTATTTTCGGTTATTAGTTAAGTTATTAAATAAATGGGACTTTATATATTATATTATATTATTATGAGATTAAAAGTATATATATATATATTATTATTGGAATTTAAAGATATAATATTATAGATGAGATTTAAAGATGCAATGTTATTATTTTGAGATTTAAAAATATAATATTATTGGATTTGAAATTGGAAAAGAATTTGGAAAAGGTCCTCAAATGTCGGAAATTGATTTGGGAAATGGAAATGGATTTCATAAAGTTAAAAGATGATTTTTGGAAATATATTAACCTTGTCGGATTTGTTTTGATAAAATATATATATATATATACACATATATATATATATATATAATAAGTTGCTTTAAAAGACAATGGTTGATAAATGGATTTCTTTTGGGTCAAGTGAGATTTGAAAAAAATATTTTAAATAAAGATTGATCTAACTTGAGATTTAAGAACTTCGGAAATCTTGGGAAATTGACTTGCTTGTATGACTTGTAAATTATGATATGTGATATTGATGCGTCATGGGTTGATTATAAAGCATGTTATGAAGTGTTGTGTTATGATATCAATATAATGATTAAGTATGAATTAGGATATGAGATGTTGATATATGTCCTTAAATATGATATCGTGATGTGTGGTCGTACATATGAAAGCATGAGGTTATAGTATATGATTAAGAAGCATGATAAGTTCTTAAATGTTGAAGTATGATATGTTACATGATGATTAGAGTATGAATATACCTTAGAGTATGAATATGACTTATATATATAATAGTGGTGCATGATTTCTAAATGATGAGTTGAAATGATCAAATGTTGAGACAAGATGCGAGATGATATGATTGAATTAATAAGATGATATGAGGATAAGACGATATGTGACGATATGAGCTGATTGATGGAAATGAATAAAGAAGATGATAAGATGATGAGATGAGTTGAGATGATAGTGATGAATTAATGTTAAGAAGTGATACTATATGATTTCGTGAACTTATGTGTGATAGTTAGGGGCGCCTTGTGTGACTTAGACGTAGACTTATGCACATATTATATTATATGTTAGGTGATTTGTGACATGATTGGATTGCTTGCTATTGCTGACTATTTCTTGGATTCCGCGCCTCTTCAGGTAAGTTCCTTTATGGGCTTACTCAGATTCGAAAGAGAATACCTGCTTGTAAATATATGACATACTAGGTGTTGCATAAGCATTAAAGCATGCCATGTAGTATCATGCTAGGATTACACTTATGAATGAGCATTCGGTTACTTTGTGTGTTTGAATACAGAACGGTCGTTATCTGTGAGTCTTAGAGTCTTTGCTAGGGTCATGGGGGCATTCGTGTTTTGTACCGTTTCGGTCCCCAATCGAGTCGATGAGTATGATCTATATATATATATATCTGATACGGTTCGGCATAGACCGAGCGCCCTACCTCGGAGTGGGTACGGGAATATATTTGTTACGGTTCGGCTAAGGCCGAGCGCCCTACCTCGGAGTGGGTACGGGAAATACAGAGATATGGGGATATGCTACTTGGCATTCTTTGGGCGCCTTTACAATTCCTTTCCGCACGTTATGATTTAGGAACATGCTAGTGTGATTTAATTTCCGCATTGCATCGAAGCATCTTTATTATAGCGTATGTGTATATTTGCTTGTGGGACAGGGTGTGTTGGGGTCTCGGTCTGATCCCGCTCGCACCAATTGTTTTTAGGTATGATTGCTCCCTGTCCCTATGGCATGGGAAAATCCCCCGGGCGATTGCAAAGAATTTGTCTAACCCCGCTAATTGGCTATACTACCTTAGAATTTATACTATGGTTTTGACCCGGCTCTGCCGTGGCATTTGTATCAAACCCTTACTTCCGCTTTACTTTAATTTAAATTGAATTTCTGTAACTTCGAGTGATTGGGGTTCGAAATCCCCGCTTTGAATACTGATTGATCATTAGAGGTTTGAAACCTCGACCCGTACCTGAATTGCAACATCCGAACGAAGGTATCCAACCTTCGAAACGTAACCCGGGTACTTATATCCGGGCCGTTACAATCTTGCAGTAAGTATGTATCCATTCGTGAATATCAAGCACGAGATGCTTGTTTCAATCCATACAAAGCCTTAGCTACCATAACTTCCAATAGCGTCATCAAGGACGAGAGAAAGAATCTCAAGATGAGAAGCAATCGACGAGGATCCGGAGTTATTGTAGAGTCTCGAGATTATGTCTGTCATGTTGTTGACCTCCTTGAAAACATGAGCGCAACTAACGAAGGAGAAGGACTAAGCCGTGAGGAGCATATCCGCCATCTACAACTCAATCTCACACGGACAGGACTAGACACCATTAAATGAAGGCATTAATCACCGATAGACTATCTTTTTCAATGAAAATATTTAAGATGTGAAGATTTCTGGCCGCTGCTTATCTTGCCGCTAATCTTGTGCACTCCACCACTAGAAGGGAGCATTTTTTGCACTCTTCCGACCCAGGCCCGGCCTAATAGCAGGGGCAACAAGTGCTACCGCTCAGGGCCCAAAATTCTAAAGGGCCGGTACATAATTTACTAGGTATTTATTAAGCCCATGTTAAAAAGGCTCGTAAAAATTCTACAACCCAATTCTTTTTATATTATAGGTTTAGTTGACCCATAATCTTTTAATAAACTGCTTAATTTTCTCAGCCCATAACAACATTTGTTTTATATATAAACCAGCCCATCCGCCATAATTGAATTAATTAGTCTCATGTACATCAATCCAACCCACCAACGATGAATAAGAGATTACTTGTGAATTTTCTCCTGCCCTAATATGTAAATGACATCATGGACCCTAATATATTCTAAATTAAATGTTGTTTGATTTTTTTAAAACATTTTTTATAAAGTTAAAAATTATATAAAACATCAAATTTTAACTAATTTTTCTATAATTTACTACTTTCTCCATCTCAAAATACATGTTTAACTTTTGGTAATTTTTTAAACAGCTAAAACTCTATAAAATATTATTATTAGTAAAATTTTAAAATAATGTTATAGTTGTTAGTAATAAGTATGAAATTATTAAAAAAAATTAGTAAAAACATTGATATTTTATATAGTTTTTTAGGTTATTAAAAAATGTGGTATAAGTAAAGTGATATGTATTTTGAGACGAATGGAATACTTGTTACTAATATGTATTGTATTAAATTATTTTTAAAAATTGATATTTTACATAGTTTTTAGCTATTTAAAAAATGTTTTGAAATGTCAAACAATATGTATTTATGAACAAAGGGATATATAATACGAGGGCCTATTATTTTCTCCTGCCCCGGGCCTATAAAACTATAGGACCGGCACTGTTCTGACCCGCATTCTACCAGATTGCCATTGTGTTGTGATCTTTGATAATCCAACCTATAGAAGGTAGCCCATCCAACTGGCAAGACCCATTAAAGTTGATCTTAAATATCCCCATCCGAGGGTTTATTCCATTTTTGGTTTTTCCTTTTTATTTGTTGTGATCGATAATTCACCTTTATCACATTGTTCTCCTCATCATCATCATCTTTTTTCGCTCTTTTCCATTCTACTAGTAATTCTTTAATTTGTTTTATCCATACTTCCTTATTCTCAATTTCCTTATTTTCAAATACATTCTCGTTACTCGTTGTCTAAAATCTCCACCTATTAGAATACATTGTCGTTTCTGAATAAATTTTTGAAAGAGTTCTATCATAATTTATTTCATACTTGTTTTATTACTCGCCCGTTGTGCGATTTGTTAATAAATTTTATTATATAAACCATATTTGAATTAATATAAATTATTAATCCATATAAAGTAAATATATAATATTCAATTGTGTTATTTTTTTAGAATGTAAATACATATTTGAGTCTAGATTAATCACGTTTGTTCTCTTTTTAAAAATAGTTAAAATATATTTTTTATCTTGAGTCTAGATTTTATACTTTTTAATAAAAAAAATATTAAATGATTAAAAATCTTACGTATTAAATCCAAAAGAAAGAAACACATTATAAATTCCATATGTAAATTCAATCCATTTTTATTTATAAAAAATAAATATAAATAGGTTCAATTTGGTAAATGTCCATTTTAGATGTGAATATTAAGTAAATGTCCATTTTTTTACAAAATTAAGTAAATGCCCAATTTTTCAAAAATACCCCTCCTTCCCATCCATAACCCTTCCTCCTTCCCCCTTGACCATTTTTAATTTTAACATTGACTGGTCAACATTGACCATTTCGGTCAACGCCTGCATTTGGTGACAGTTATTTTGGTGACAACTGACTTTTTTGGTGACATTTTTTTTCTAGTAACATTTAAAAAGAATTTTTTTTCTCGTACTAGTAAACACTGTCACCAACTTATTGTCATCAATTACATAACATTGTCACCAGCTTTTTGTCAACTACTATAAAATATTATCACCACTAATTTTCACCAACTACATACTATCACCAACTGCAAAATATTGTCACCAAACTATTGTCAACAACTACGAAACACTGTCATCAAATTATTTTCACCAACTTATTGTCACCAAACTTTGTCACAAATCAATTGTTACCAACTACACAACATTGTCATCAATCTATGGTCCCTAAATAGAGAACATTATCAACACCCCATATTGTCACCAACCTACTTTAGTAATATGCTGTTACCAACAATAAAATAGTGTCATCAATCTATTGTCACCAACTACAGAACATTGTCATCAAATTTATCTCCCCTCTAGCGTCTTCATCCTCTTCATATTGTCATCAAACTCAAATGTTTATACAGAACCAGTGTCATCGTTATCACCTAATATTAACTCACTTTTGTCACAAAACTAAAACCTAGAACTAGGGGAGTATAGACCCTAGAAGGGCTAAAACTAAACAAATAAAATTTTGATGTACAGTGTGGTTTAGGGTCGGGGTTTAGGGTTTAGGGCCAAGGCCCTAAACCCTAAATCCTAAACCCCAAAATGTGTGTACAGTACTAATGTCATCACATTTGTCACATAATATTAACTCACTTTTGTCACAAAACTGAAACCCTAGAACTACGGGAGTATAGACCCTAGAGGGGCTAACCCTAAGCCAACAAAAATTATTTTTTTCTGGTGACAATTTTTTTTTTCTGGTGACATAGATTTTTTTTTACATTTGATTTTCTTCTGGTGACAGTTTCCAGTATCACTTTTTCCCGGTGACAAATGATTTTTTCCGCTAATAGATGATTTTCATCGTGACAGTTGTTGGTGACAAGGTTGATGACAATATATTATCACCACGATATTGTAACCTTAAAAAATTTTCACCATAACATTATATATCACCGAGGCATTGTTATCAACCCATATTTTTAAACGTTGAACCATTAATGCTAACAAAAATATATCAACATAACCATAAATGTCATCACTACATTATATATCATCAAATGTTGTCACCAAATAAAATTTTAAAAGTATGACTAGTTTATCTAACCTGAAATTGTCTCCAAAATAGTGTCACCAACCTATTTTAACCAAATACAAAACATTGACCATTTCAGTCTATGCCTATATTTGGTGACAGTTTTTTTCGGTGACAGTCGATTCGGTGACCATTGATTATATTTTTTTGGTGACAGTTGATTCGGTAACAATTAACTTTTTTGGTGACATTTTTTTCTAGTGACATTTGGGGGGCTTTATCAAAGATATGGCAGCTTATTGCTGCTCCTTTACAAACTTATAATCCTCCTTTCAGCAAATTTCTTACTTTTTAAACATGTTCTTGACAATTAAGCCCCCCAAATACATCTCTTTTAATATCTGATTTCGCTTCTTCGTAAAATACTATGATTCATTTTATACACCAGTAGGTTTTCCATCTTGATGGCTTTAAATCACTTTCAATTGAGACTCAAAACCAACAAAATAACTCAACAAATAAGAAATTGAGGTCATCTTGTTGTTCCTGAGTATGAAATCAAATCAAAGGACACCTTTATTCATGGAAGTATTTGATCAAAATCACATTAAAAAAAAATTGAAGAATCACCTCCAACAAGCCATGAGTCATCTTTATGTTTAACTTCCACACATCGTCAGCTAGTAAGCAAGTAATCGAACTCGATTTAAGCACTCAATTTCTAGCCACTGCATGCCCTAATGCACAATGATTCCGAGCTTTCAATCATTCCAAACAATAAACATGTAGTACAGTATCCAAATTCATAATCCTAAACTGCCTACATGGCTACACAAGTGTTGTCTCAATTTGCAAAAGAAATTCAGCATGAGAAACTGAAACTTGTTGCAGCATTAAAAGAATATACAATTCCCGAATCAATCTCAACTACAGATCAAGTCAGGCCGATCAGAATCTACAATTCACGAATCGAAGTCAAATCTGATCAGAGATCGCAACTCCAGACTTAGTTGCCGCCAATCAAAAATCGAGAATCGCAGGAAAATTACCGGAGGAAAACGAGGTCCTAAGGAAGGAGGACACCGGGATCTCTTCAAAGCAAGCGTTGAGCTTGTCAGTGGGGTTCAGCTGAGGCTCCTGAACGTCCCATAGATCCTCCACCTGCAACCCGAGCTTGGCATCGGCGCTCGACAAGCTCAGGCTCGAATCGGTCGTTTTCTTCATCGCAGCTTCTTCGTCCCGGCGGACACCCCTCGGCATCAACTTCGAATTGGTAACGAAAATCTCACCGATTTGGAGGTTGTCCGCTAGGGTTTCGGCTGGCGAAGTGGCGGCACTAGTTGAGGTAGTACCGGGAGGGTCTTCGATGATCCCTAGCGACCGGAGCTTGTCGGCAATCCGACGAATGACTGACTGCGGGAGGGATTTGGTGGATGAGGTGGAGATTTTAGTTGTGGTGGATCGTCGGAGGAGGAAAAGGGGAGCCGAAGAGAAGATAAGGTGATTGCGCGTGGTGGTTACGACGGTGGCTCGCCGGAGGTTTGAAAGGGGAACATATTTGAGGAGGAATCAAGAGTAGTCAAAGAGGGAAGGAAGATGATCTCCATGGAAGAAGGAGATGAAACAGTCCATGAGCAGACGGAGGCAACGACTGAATTTTAAGAGAGAAGGGACATTTGTCCAAATTAGGTATTCTAGATGGACATTTGTCCAAATTTAACTAAGTAAGATATAATAATAACTAAGTAAGATATAATAACTAATTCAAAGTCGACATTTAGTCAATTAGGTATTCTAGATGGACATTTGTCCAAATTTTTTCATATAAATATTTATAAAAAAATATTACCAAAATATAACTAAGTAAGATATAATAATAACTTATTAATTGATGTAATATTAGATAGATTATTTGATCTAAAAAGATAAGTTTTCTAACTAATGACGATATAAGGTTGAATATTTATAAGAATAAGTGGACCATTAATTGAGATGGCAAAATTTTATTGATTTATACTATATTAATCCAGAATATGGCACGTATAAGAATTGCTCCAGAATATGACACGTATGCGAATCGCACCGAAGGAGACTTCAAACATTTTTTTAGTATTTTATATAGATATAGATATATAGATATATATCAAACTATATTTTATGTTTACTTTAATTCCATGATCGATTATTAAAATCTTCTAAAAGTACAATTATAAGAAAATTCTATTCCGTAATATTTTTGTGTATTTAAAATTTTTAGGGGTTTCGTCTCATAATTTAAATTACTTTAGTTTTTGACATATTTTTTAATAAACTAAAAACTTTATAAAATATATAAAAAAATTTATAACATGATGACATATTTTAAAAATATAAATTTATAACATGATTTTTAATCCATTTATAAATCAATTTTGTTTTCAAATTTTTACAAATTGCAACGGTGATACATTCAGTGTAACCGATCATTGTATCACCCTTTTTAATTCCATAATTTTTCAAAATTTTATTTATATTAATGAAGTGTATTGTAACATTATTAAGTATTTTTTTCCCTTCAATTTCCATGTCACGACACACCATATTGCTGGAAATTTGATCAAGAACGAATCCAATCAAAATTGCATTTAGAATAATTGAGCAAATATTGGATAGATTGTTTGATTTAAAAAGATAAGTTTTTTTTACCTAATTATATTCGTTTATTAATTGATGTGGCCTAGAAATATAGTACCCTTTTAATCTAGAAAATGCCACGTAAGCAAAAATAACCACGCTTTAATCCAGAAAATTATGTGGACGCGAGATCGCACTAGAGACCATTTCAGACCTCTGCTTTAGTATTTTACTAGTTTTACTTTACCCGCCCGTTGTGCGGTTACTTAATAAACAAAATAAGGTTTAATTTATATTTTCTTTTTGAAATTTGAAGGTTATAATAGTTTGGTTGAAATTGTTGGATCTTTTAATACATCGTAGTATAAAAAGATTATACAAAATAACTTAAGATAAAATATTTTATCGATAATAGGTTTTGTAAAAATTTAAGATATGAGATTTCGTATTTATATTAAAATTTAATATAACATTTTAATCAAAATAAACTAACACCAACAACTTCATCATGATATTAAAAAAAGGACTAATTGGAATAATCTATCGTTGATTTTCAAAAGCCCAATTTTCAAATTTCGAATTCGGCCAACAAATAATATTATTTAAATTATCACTGTATTTGTTTATAACTATATTTATTACTTAAACAAATTAATTTATTTGCATGCAATATTTAATATTAAAATTTATTTATCGGTTTGAATCACTATCATTTATAAAGATGAATCAAGTTGTCAATATTTCATAATTGATGATCCATATATATAAACTGATTATATATATATATATAAAATTATCCAATTTTGGTTAGTGATAAGACAAATCTAACCTTTTTTCATATAAATTAATCTAATCTAGATTTTTTTCTAGATAAAATATTTATAAAATAATTTAAGGTAGAATGATAAGATTTGTAAGATATGAGGTTGAATATTTATAATAAAAAATAATTTAATAATCAATTAAAATTGACACATAGGATGACACATGTATAAATAGATGGGGTTATCATCTAACATGGCTTAAATTTATTGGTTCATCAGTAATTGACGTGGCAAAAAAAAGTATTAGTAATTGCTAGAGTTAATTCTTGATGGTAAAAAATATTTTAAAAAAAATCGTAACTTGAATGAAAATTAAAATCAACCTAGATCTTTTGTTCACCATATTTTTATAAAAAATCAACCTATTTATGTGTCATATCCTAAAGGATTTTATGAAAACATATCCTAATAGTTTTTTTTATTTAAATCAAGAAATAATATTTTAGTTGTTCAACTCATCATACGAAACGATTGTCATTTGGATAAAAGATTATTTTAGTTGATAAATGATATATTAATAATGTTATATATTAAAAGATTTGATATAAATCTTTTAGGTAAATATTAATGAAGATATGGATAACTATATTTTAAATATTTTTCTATTAAAATTGTTTAATTATAATTATCAAGTAAAGTGGACACATAAGATGATAAGTGGTTAAATGAGGTGGCGCGGAATCATTAATTGACGTGGCTTAAATATATTTGTTCATCATTAACCTTATACTCCTTAAAATACGCATCAATTACCTTAAATTAAAACAATATGCCTATTCAAAGATAAGTAATTTTTAATAGATAAACTTGGAATCCAACCTACATCCAAATTCACGTTCAAGAGCCGCACGTTAATTTGTATTTAATTAGGTAAAAATCTTAGGAGATATATATCATACAAATATATTTAATTTATTCTAAAAAGGATAAATTTTCAATTGTTATTCAAAGATAAGTAATTTAATAGATAAACTTGGAATCCAACCGACATCTAATATATATTATTATATTTCACTCGTTAGATTTTTAGATCCAATATATATTATTATATTTAATTAGTTAAATTGGATATGTTTTCAACAATAAGTGTATTATGTGTATACTATATTAATTGATGTGGGCAAAAAACATAATGCAATTTTAATCCAGAAAATGACACGTAGACAAAAATAACCCCACTGTAATCCAGAAAATTCCGTGGACGCGAGATCGCACCAGAGGCCGTTTCTGGCCTCTGTTTTAGTATTTTACTAGTTTTATTACTCGCCTATTGCGCGATTTGTTAACAAATTTTATTATATAAACCATCTTTGAATTAATATAAATTACTACTCTATATAAAGAAAATGTATAATCTTCAATTGTGTTATTTTTTAAAAATGTAAAAAAAACTAAATTAATATATAAAACCAAATTTATATATAAAACTAAATTTGGTTTTATTTTTTAGAATGTAAAAAACTACTCCATATAAATATATAATCTTTGAATTAATATACGTACATTCAAAATTCACATATACTATATATCATAAAATAAAATACTATTAAATCTAATAAAAAACGTTCATAAAAATTGGAATAGTTATTTATATATAAAAAATCAAACTAATGAATCACAAGTAACTCACACTTAATTATAAGAAGATTTACAAATTATGTAGTACTACTGTACTACGTATCAAATTACGCACTACGTATACGTCAAGAACTTTGATTTAATTTTATTTTGATATTCAAAATTTTTGAGTTAATTCAATTTTTTTTATAATGTTGACGGATAAGTTTTCTAGGTTTGTAAAATTTTATTTTGATATTATATTTTTTACTAAGATAAAACCCCACTTATCTACCAAATTGACGGTGATAAATTTTTTGATATTATCTATCCAAAATTATATTAGATAGATTTATCTAATTAAGATACAATGTTATATTTGATAAATTATTTAATCTAAAAAGATAAGTTTTTCACCTAACTATTGACTTATTAATTGTTGTGGATCAAAAAGACAATACCATTTTAATCTACAAAATGACACGTAAGCAAAAATAATTCCGTTTTAATCCAGAAAATTCCATGGACGCGAAATCGCACCAGAGCCCGTTTCAGGCCTCTGCTTTATTATTTTACTAGTTTTATTACTCACCCGTTGTGCGATTTTTTAAATAAATTTTGTTATATAAAATATCTTTGAATTAATATAAATTTTGATTGGATTGGGTTAAAAATGGACATCTAATAAAATGCCCAAATATAAATTCAGTACTTTAATTTAAAGGAACAAATAGGTAGAGGTAGTAAATTTAGTTAGATTTGTTTGTTGCATTTGTAAAATGCACGGTGATTCTATTCAAATTAAATAAATATAAAGGTAGTGTAATTTCTAAGATTTTACTTTATCAAAACTAATTAGAGTTATTTAAATAAATCATAAAATATTGTCAAAATATAACTAAGTAAGATATGATAATAACTTATTAATTGATATAATATTGGATAGATTATTGATCTAAAATATAAGTTTTTTACCTAACTATATTGGTTTATATTAATTGATGTGGCCCTAAAATATAATACCACTTTAATCCAGAATATGACACGTAAGTAAAAATAATCCCGTTTTAATCCAGAAAATTTCATGTAAGCGAATCGCACCAGAGGCCGTTCCAGACCTCTGCTTTAGTATTTTACTAGTATTCGTTACCCGCGCGGTTGCGCGTTTTGTTAATCAAATTGACGTGGCTCATAAAAATAAAACTATATATAAATATATTATATTCAATTTGATCTAAAAGGTAGAATAACGCACCAAATATTCCTTCTTCATCTTTTAAAATAATAAATAATATAGTTTATTAACAAAAGCATGAAAATAATAAATATGTATAACAACTAATTCAAGTTATATTGGATAGATTATTGATCTAAAAAGATAAGTTTTTAGCTAACTATATTCATTTATTAATTGATGTGAGCCAGAAATATAATACCACTTTAATCCAGAAAATGTCACGTAAGCAAAAATAATCCCACTTTAATCCAGAAAATTCCGTGGATGCGAGATCGCACCAGAGCCCGTTTCAGGCTTCTGTTTTAGTATTTTATATAGATATAGATAGATAAATATAGAAGATAGATATAGATATATAGATATAGATATAGATTCTTTTCTTCTACTTCATACTCACTATCTATCTATTTATCTATATCTAGTTATCTACCTATAAATCTATATAAATCGTGATATAGTAAAATATTTATACCACCAGTCCACAATTGCACAAACCTGAATAAAGACCTCGTTTGGCCGAGACTCCCGGGAGGGATAGTTTGGTCATTTTATTGGTACAATAAGTAGAGAACGAAAAATACAGAATTTTCTCTCAGCTGCAAACCAAACACGGCTTTAAACTCTTCTCACCCCTCTCCCTCTATCTCGCCTTCTTTATAGACCTCCAGGAGGCAGAAAAGGGTTAAGCCGCCTCCATCCAGGTATCACACTCTCCCCACCTCCGATCCCCTCTCTCTCACGGTACTGCTCACCTCTTCGATTCACAACTCTGCTGAATCTTCCCTCGGTCAAAGAAAACAACGTGCTTTGATTTATACTTCCTTACGCTTAGGTTTTATAGCCTGCAATCGAATTGAGGAATTCCTAATTTGTTGTTTTCGGGAAATTGGAAACCTTTTGGTTGCGTTTTGTTAGTTTTGACTGATTCTTATAGGCGTTCGTCAGGTTTGAAACGGTGATGCGATTTCTATGTTTAAATAAGTTGATAGCATGAATGCTTAGTAATTTAGCGTCCTACTTTGAGTGCTTAGTAATTTAGCATCCCCAGAGTGGGGTTTTTGCTGTCAATTTGGACTTTTGCAGGCTTTCATTGCGTGAATTATTTTCTCATTGAGCAGGAATTGTGATCTTTTTCAATCTGTCGTAGCTAGAACTTCTCTGACTACGTACTCTGATGCCCGATATGGACACTGGGAGTTCGAATTTATCAAGGGCCGAGGAGCTGAAGAATTTAGCTAATGATGCATTTAAAGGTAATTGTGCTACTTTTTGTGTGGATGAACAGATCTTTACTTGGGATAGTTTCAAGAATGGGATGTTGCTAACAATTTGAATTTGCTATGTAGCACACAAATACCATCAAGCTATTGATTTGTACACCCAAGCAATCGAGGTGAACGGTCAGAATGCAGTATACTGGGCAAACCGTGCATTCGCCCACACCAAGCTAGAAGAATATGGTAGCGCTTTGCAGGATGCATCGAAGGCTATTGAAATTGATCCCAAGTACTCAAAGGCATGTATTTGATTTGCTTCCATACATATGAATAGTGTCTAATTGATTCCGCATTTAGTAACTTACTCCAATTGATACTTCCTTTTTTTAGGGTTATTATCGGAGGGGAGCCGCATATCTTGCTATGGGTAAATTTAAAGACGCCCTTAAAGATTTTCAACAGGTATTGTTATATAGTAGGAAGTTTTCTCAGTTCATTAGCATGTAATGATCAGTCTGGTTTGCAGATTTCGCCCCAAAGAAAGAAAAGAATTATTTTTGTAACGGGAATAGAACCCGGAGTTCAGGTGGGAAAGGCAAAATTTAAACCACCTGAGCTAACCACGTGTCTTTTACCGTAAACGAACACATTAGCATTAATAGTGTAAATTAAGATATTGGGCCCCCGAAAATTTGGGGGCCCTCTTCAATGTGGCCGTATGGTCTGCCCATGGGCCTTGTCATCGGAAGTAATGGTCTCATGGTTTGCAGTAGCTTGTGTTTGATTCTGTCTCTCACTATCTTTTTGTATACGAGTGCAAGTTTATGTATACTGTAAAACATTTCTTAGCCAACTATTTTGGCCCTTTGGGAACTCATGGAGGAAATGATTTTTGCTCATCAATTATCATGTGTTATGAGGTGGTAGATGTTGATGTAGATTCATATGTAATGTTATCTTCCAGGTTAAAAGGTTATGCCCAAATGATCCCGATGCTGCAAAGAAATTGAAGGAATGTGAGAAGGCTGTTAAAAAGATTAAATTCGAAGAGGCCATCTCTGTGCCGGATTCTCAGAGACGTTCTGTAGCTGATTCTATAGATTATCACTCTATTGGTAATTTTTCAGCTTGCTAGTCTTTGCAAAATGAGAAAATGAGAAAAGATCCCCACCACTTGTCTTTGCAGACATTTATTTTTATTCGTTTTTTCCTTCTATTTTTCATCTCTGCATATACTACATGTACACTGAAGATCCCCTGCTTTTTGTTTTCTTCATTTAGATATGAATGATGTTCTACATTCATACATTCCATTCAGTTGCAACCGATTCTAGTTTAACCTTTCACAAGTAATTTTTGTTGCATGATTTATTTCTACTTTTGCAACTCCTTATAATATGAAGCCATTAGAAAATATACTATCCCATTTGTTCCAATGATTTGCTGATGTGCGAGTTATTTGAGTTGCCTTCTTTGGCATGGTGATGTTTCTTTCTAAATTTATCAGTTTGAAGTCTTTGTAAACAATTTAAAACCATAAAGCAACTCATTTTTTTTATCACTTCAATTTTTTTTTTGGTGAGGTTAGAATTTGGAGGGTATCAAGATTGACTTGACCATGAACCAAGAGGCTTTTATTACTTTTATGTGGTTCCTTTATTGATATACCTCTCTTTTTTCTTTTCTTTTCAGAGGTGGAGCAGCAATATTCTGGTGCCAGGATAGAAGGAGATACAGTGACTTTGGAGTTCATAAATAAAATGTTGGAGGACTTCAAAAAGGAAGAGTGTTTGCATAGACGGTATGTATAGTACGAAAATCCAATCCAATGTTTTTCAGATTTATGGTTTCAAGTATCTTGTCGGAGTATATTTAGATTAAACCTCTTCTATCTGATTTTACCAAAACAAATCTTCTATCTGACAGTGTTTTCTTTGTTTAGGTATGCATGCCAGATAGTATTGCAAATGAGGGACATGTTACGCACCTTGCCATCTTTGGTTGATGTCAATGTACCTGATGGGAAACATTTTACCGTGTGTGGTGATGTACATGGCCAGGTAATCCGCAAGTCCATATAGTATTGGTTTATTCTTTTCATTTTGCATCATATAACAGCTACTAGATGAGGAAATGCTGGTGCAGTACTGACATCAGCCATCAGTTTCTACGTCTGTTAGTTATTTTGTTGGTTTACTCCCACTTTGATAGTTTGAGCCATTGTTTCTTGTTTGCCATGCAAAAATGGGCCGTTGGCTAAGTAGGACTTGACGATTATTTCCTTTTTAGCTCAAATTTTAAAGTTTTCTTTTTTGTTATCCTAGGAGCTTTTGTGGCTTGAATATTCTACGAATATTCTTTATCTTTACAGTTTTTGTCAATTCATTAACACACGAGTTAGTAACTACCAATTCCTTTTGTTGCAGTTCTTTGATCTTCTGAATATATTCGAGCTCAATGGTCTCCCCTCGGAGGAAAACCCTTATTTGTTTAATGGTGACTTTGTGGATAGAGGTTCATTTTCCCTCGAGGTTATATTAACCTTGTTTGCATTCAAGTGCATGTCCCCATCTGGTAAATCCTTTGCATCTTTAAGCTATAGTTATTCAATTTGACGCATATGATTTGAAAACAAGATTGTGAAGCATCATATTTGTGTTTATGTCATTAGAGTCTAACATGCTTCTCTCTAAATTTCAGCCATTCATTTGGCTCGAGGAAATCACGAGAGCAAGAGCATGAACAAGATATATGGATTTGAAGGGGAGGTCAAATCCAAATTGAGTGAAACATTTGTCGAACTTTTCGCTGAAGTCTTCTGTTGTCTACCGCTAGCTCATGTGTTAAACCATAAGGTTTTCGTTGTTCATGGAGGTCTTTTCAGTGTTGATGGAGTAAAACTATCTGACATCAGAGCAATTGATCGCTTTTGCGAACCTCCTGAAGAAGGTAAGCTTTTTGTTTTTACATTGTGTATCTCCAACTTCAAGCATGAAGCACCTACTCTCTCTTTTTAATTGCGATTCTATTTCAGTACAATCACGAGGACAAAATATAGTAGCTCTTAACAAAATATTATGGGAGTCCAGGGTCTTGAGATCAGGAGTTGGGAATGTAGTTATGTAGATAATTTTAACAATTCTCATATTTTATATATACTTGGGGAGTAATTCAAATAAAAATAAAGGATGCGATTTGATTGATGATTTATTTTCTTAGTTGGAACATTTACAACATGATTTTCCTAATCATCTCATAATCAATTACTTTCTCTTTAGCATAATTTATTGAGAAAATAATTCACTATATTACTGGTAGGATTGATGTGTGAACTTCTCTGGAGTGATCCACAACCTGCGCCTGGAAGAGGTCCAAGTAAGCGTGGCGTTGGGCTTTCTTTTGGTGGAGATGTGACGAAGAGGTTTCTAGAGGATAACAACTTAAGTACTGTGTCCAGACTCTTGGTGCTCACTGCTCAGAATCATTTCATTTTGAATTTACTGGTGGTTTTACATTTCTTGTTATTTTCAGAACTAGTAGTACGATCCCATGAAGTCAAAGACGAGGGTTATGAAATCGAACATGATGGCAAGCTTATCACTGTATTTTCAGCTCCCAATTACTGTGATCAGGTAATTTCACGAATTCCGTAACTTGGCTAGTTTTTTTCTCACGCTTTTAGCACAAGACATGTCCTGATGAATTTGTTCTCTCCTGTAGATGGGCAACAAGGGCGCATTCATTCGATTCGAAGCCCCGGAAATGAAGCCCAACATTGTCACTTTCTCAGCAGTGGTGAGTACAGAATCTCATTTGCCTCTTCCTCCCAACACTTCTTAACTCATATCTAAAGTGATTTTCTTCTTTATTGCAGCCACACCCTGAGGTGATGCCAATGGCATATGCCAACAACTTCCTGAGACTCTTCCAATAGCCGAATCACCACACTAGCAACAACGTCGACGATAGTATGTACATTTTTCTTTGATGGCAATTTCGCAAAGACAGTGTGAAAGAACGTGCCATCTCAAGCCGCTCGCAATTTTTTTTTTTTTTATGTTACTGTTTGCTTCCTTTTCTTGTTCATCGAAGCTGCATATTTGCCTCTTTAGCTAAAGCAGTGCAGGATTTTTCCTCATGTTTTTTTTTAGTATTCACATTCATAGAATGTTGTCAAGTTTACTTTGTAACTGCACTCCTTTTTCTTCTACAAATGTACTTCTTACCATTTTTTTGGGGGAGCTTACAATTGCAGTTTTTTAGATTGGCATTGGCATTGGCATTGAGTAAATCACTAAATCTACATCAAGTCATAAACCAAACGAATTAGGTAAACCTGCAAAATCTGATTGGGGCAAACAAGACACAACGTTCCAAGTTTGCCTACATTTCAACTCTTTTTGACACATTGTATAGTGAAATTGTAATAGCTATTGTGGAATTAGTATTTTTGTGAACCACACAAAGTGCAAGTTGTACTAGCTATCTTCTTAGTGGTGTTTTAGTTTTGTTGTCAATGCCAAGTTTGTGTTGATGGGTAATTTGTAAATACTCTGTTGTGTTGATTGTGTATCGAGATATGGTTAGACTCGGCGGTGAGTGGTGATCGCAGCCGCATCCATAACTTGCAAGAGAAGATTCAACATGATTCGAACTAGTGACTTCTTGACACTAAGTATCATCTTTACTAACCAAACTTTATAATGTGTGTTGTGTGGTTAATGCATTGAATTATAATGCAAGTTAAAATGTTGGTGTTTGGTTATACATTGTAAAACTTGAATTATTTGCATTAATTTGACTTTAAAATATATATAGCTTTCAATTCCACCCGGTCCTGTACTATCTGAATTCAAAGATAATTACAATGGCGGAGCCAAGATTTTATCTGAGGACACAAATTCATTGTTGATCTATCGTCGTTCAAAATGACAACGTCTTATGTCAGGATAATGATATTTTAGTGCAAAACGACGTTGTTTGTTGTTGTATATTTTTTCAATTTAAGCGAATAAAACGATGTCATTTTAGTATATAAGATATTATTTTGGTTAAAAAGACAACTTTTGAACATCATTGAGCCAATATGTTATTAGCTTGTTATGTGAGTATGTAACAATGTGTTAGATATAAAACTTTAAACATGCATATTTAAGTAAAAGATAAAAGTATCGCAATTTATGAAAATAAATGCAAAATGGTAAATTTTTATTTAATTTAAAAAAATTTACAATTTTTCAATTAGATTTAGGTTTATAATATATCAAAATGAAACCATCGACGATTATAACTTATCTATACTATATATATAAAGTTGAGTTTTGCCCCATTAATTGCACCTATTAAATGATTAAAAAATAACCTAATATATTTTAAATATTAGCATAAAAAATCAAAAGGTTGTTCTAGCCTAATGGTTAAGGAATAATTTATATGCATAAGGTCAAAGGTTCAATTCTCCTTAACTACACTATTTTTTTTTTCACAGTAGGCAAAGTTTAGGATACTTCTAAGTATCCATGATCATCAAACGTGATGATGTTCTGGAATTCACAGCTATAGTTTAAGATAGAATTACAGCTCAGTCGAGATTTTGCAATAAAGTCTGCTGCACTATTCGCCTCTCTGTAGCAATGTTGGAATTTGATAAATTCAAAGTCTTTGCTTAGAGTTTGAATTTCTTTCACTATTTGTGTAATCTCCCATGGTGAGTTGTTTTCCTGGTTGATGGCATTGATAATGATTGCACAGTCACCTTCGATAATCGTCCTCTGTATCCCAAGTTCTACTGCCAGTCTTATACTTGCAAGTATTGCAAAGCATTCTGTTTGGATAACAGAATACGTTTCACCATTACATTTATGTATTCGAATTATTTGGCCTTGATTGTTTCTTATGATACAACCAATTTGAGATTGTATCCCATTTTTGACAGAAGCGTCTACATTTATTTTCACAATATTTTTAGGTGGGTATTTCCAGTTCAATTTCTGACGAGGTCTAGTGTGCTTAGGAGAATTTTTTATTATTTCCTCTTTTTTCCAGCATAAAATTTTATCAATAGTTTGAGTAAGAGTGTAAGCTATATTATTGTTAGAATTTTTTTGGAAGATGATTTTATTTCGAAGTTCCCAGATTGAGTGCCATAAGTGGCAAAGGTCTGTGAAATCTTTGTTTTGGCTTTTAGTATTTAAAATATTTTCAGAGATATCACTTGTTAGGTTTGGAATATTAAAGGATTTATGTAGTCGGATGCCCAGGTTTTGGATAAGTGACCTGGTGATTTGACAGTTAAAAAATAAGTGATTTGCGTCCTCTACTCCTCTGGTTCATAGTTACAGAGTGAGCAGGCACTGAGGACTCTATTTATGTATCTGTTTAAACGCTCAGTGGTGGGTAAGATATCTAATATAGTTTTCCAAATAAAGTTTTTAATATTTGGAGCGATATTTAGTTTCCAGATCCAGTCTCCAGAAATGTTATTGTTATTTCTTGTGTTAAAGAGAGAAGAGGTAGATTTGACGGTAAATGTTCCATTTTTATTGTAAATCCAAATTAGTCTGTCTGCGATATCAATTATGGGAATGTAGATGTTTGATATCATTTGAGCAATGTGAGGTGGGAATATGTTGTTTAGTTTCTTAGTATCCCAAGTGTTAGAGTTTGTAAATAGATCACAAACTTTTAGGTTAGGGTTGTGGTTGTTTCTAAAGATTTCGAGTTTTTGTGCATTTACCCAGATGTCAGACCAGACATTAATGGTTTTCCCATTGCCAACTAGCCAAAGTAATCCTTTGGAGAAAGTATCTCTAATGTTTAAGAGTCGTCCAAATTGCCAAGAAGTTTTAGATTTATTCCTTTCCATTATTGGTTCCTTTGAGAGATATTTTTCAGTGATAATTTTTGACCAAATGTTATTAGGATTCGCTATTATTCTCCAAAGAAGTTTCATCTGCATGCTTAAGTTGGTTTGTTCAGCTGTTTTGAAGCCTAGTCCACCATCCTTTTTAGGGGTACATAAGCGTTCCCAGCTGATTAATGGGTGATAGTTATCAGATTGAAGTTTATTCCAGAAAAAGTTTTTGTTGATTTGGTCAATTTTATCAAGAATTCCTTTTGGAAGAAGGAAGGATTGCATAAGATAGTTGGTTTTAGAATTAAGATTAGCTTGAATGAGGACAGATCTTCCAGCTTGAGAGAGGGTGTTTGATTTCCATTTGGATAGTTGTTTTTTTAGGCTTATAATAGCTTCGTCAAATAAACTGTTGTTTACTCTACCACTAATGAGTGGTATTCCCAGATATTTTTCTAAGGTTTTAGTAACAAGTATATTTAATTGTTGAGCAAGACTTTGAGCTTTTTGAAGGGAGATGTTTTTAGAGACTTGTAGAGAACTTTTGTTGTAATTTATAGAGAGACCTAATATGTTACAAAAGTTGTTTAAAAGGTTTTTAATCGTGTGAAGACTTAGATCAATAGCGTTGGCAAAGATGAGTGTATCGTCTGCAAAGGAGAGGAATGTGATAGGATTACTGTTATTTGTCAGTTTGATTCCAATTAACGGATCAAGTTCTGATGATTCTTGTTGTATCATTCTGGCTAATAGTTCCATGACTATGACAAAAATATATGGTGCAAGAGGATCTCCCTGTCGTATACCTCGAGAGGTTTGGAATGTCTTGCCAAGTAAGTTATTAACTAAGACTGAAAAGTTAGTTTTAGTTAAGCATGTCATGACCCAGTTTATCCATTTTTGATGAAATCCAAATTTATTCAGTACGATGCGTATGTAGTCCCAATTTATTTTGTCATAAGCTTTTTCCATGTCTAGTTTAATTGCCATCCATCCGTGTTTTCCTTTTTTGTTACGGAAGGAGTGAAAGACCTCGTGGGCTATTAGGATGTTATCTTGAATATTTCTGCCCTGAACAAAGGCTCCTTGAAATGGGTTGATAATACGAGGTAAGATTGGTTTTAAACGGTTAGCTAAAAGTTTTGAGATAATTTTGTAGATAGTGTTGCAAAGACTAATAGGGCGATAATGATTGATATTAGGGTTATCAATTTTCGGGATGAGTGCAATGAATGTAGTATTTACTTCGTTAAGAAGAATGCCTGAATGAAAAAATAATTTGATAGCCTTGCATAGCAGGCTTCCCACAATGTTCCAGTATTTTTTATAGAATTCGGGTGGAAAGCCATCAGGGCCTGGAGATTTGTCTTCTTTCATTGAGAATAGAGTATCCTTAATTTCTTTATCTGTGAAAAGTTGAGTTAGGGTTAAGTTTTCAGAGTCAGTTATTGTGCGATTTATCAAGTTTGGGAAATATGTGTTATTATTGGTTGTTTGTTTGTTTGAGATGAATCTTTCTGCTAGTTCATTCGTAATTTCATCTCTAATTTGATTTTTGTCTTCAATGACCAAACCATTTTTATTTGTAAAATTACGAGTGATGTTTTTTGAGTTTCTGATTTTAGCTATTGATTGGTAGTATTTGGTGTTCCTGTCTCCAAATTTAAGGAAATTAGATTTAGCCCTCTGTTTCCAAAAAGTATTGTTAAAATTCATGAGTGCTTCACGTTTATTTAGTAATCTTTGTCTTTTATTAATTGTGTTGTCATTATAGTTCCCAGTTATTTGTTGTGTTTGTAATAATAAAAGTTGATCTTCAATGTCTTTTAATTGTCTAAAGTTATTATTTGGATGTGATTTACACCAAATTTTCGTGTTTTTCTTAAGCAGTTTCTGTTTTTGTAATAGTGTAAACATGAATGATCCACGAAGTTTATTTTCCCAGGTTGACTTAACTAGTTTATTGTAGTTGTCATTGTTTGTCCAGGACATCTCAAATTTAAAGGGTGATCCTGCTCTGATTAATTTTGTTCCAATTGAGATGGATATTAGTGAATGATCTGAGCTTGTAAATGGATGGTTATGGACAGTTAAGTTGGGGAATTGATTAGAGATATCTGTATGGATCATAACTCTATCTAGACGTTCATAGATATTATTAATAGGGGTTTGTCTTTTCCTCCAGGTAACTGGGCTACCAGTACAAGAGATAGTATGGATATCTAGTTCTTCATTAAGTTGCTGAATACGGGTAAATCTATTATTTTGTGGGTTTATTCCTCCAATTTTATCATTTATTGATTCTATTTCATTGAAGTCTCCCATTAATAGGGACGGGTAGTTATACTATCGAGTTACTGTGATTATTTTATCCCAGAAGTTGTTTTTGTCTGTTTGGTTTGATGGTGCATAAATAAAGTTGAGAATAAATCTGAAGTTGTTGATGTTAGCTAAGTACATAACGTAGTTATCTGATGTAGTTATTTGTTGTATTGTATTTGTAAAATTAGAGGTTTTGAAAAGGATCCATAGTCCTCCTTTTGATCCATCTGAAGCAATGTGATCGGCTTTATTAAATCCAGATTTTTTGTATAGATTTTCCATTGGTGGGTCAGTTGTTTTTGTTTCAGATAAGACTAGGATGTCTAAGTTATTTCTCTTTTGGATATAGGCTAGATCTTGCCAAATGTTAGGTTTTCTTATACCTCTAATGTTCCAATATCCTATGTTTGTCATTTAAAAAAAAAAATTTGTGTGCACTTAACTACACTATTTTTGTATTTTTTAAATTATATTAGTTTATGCCTTTAACTACAACATTTTTCAAGTTTATAATATATTATTTTTATTTATTTTAAACCTAAACACATCCATTTCTAAAGCAATTATCATTTTTTTTTGCTTATATAGTTGAATTGCATGTAGAAGTGAGTAAGAAGATAAATAGAGTCAAATTAATATATCTATACTATATATATAAATTTGAGTGAAAGCCCATTAATTGCACCTATTAAATATTTACAAATAAATCTAATATATATTTAATATTAGCTTAAGAAAACAAAAAGTTATTGTAGCTTATTGGTTATAGGTATAGTTCCAATCCACCATGTCAAGAGATCAAATCTCTATAACTACAACATTTTTCAAGTTTATAGCATATTTTTTTATTTGTTTTAAACCTAAACGCAAGCATTTTTAAATCAATTATCATTTTTTTAACTTATATAGTTGAATTGCATGTAAAAATAAGTAAGAAGATAAATATAGAGCCAAGTTAATATATTTATCGAATTTCAAAGATAAAAAAAATATTAAAAATTTTAGAGATAAAAATTGTTAGAAATAAAATTACAATGATAATATATCAACTAAAAATATATATTTAAAATAAGTCCTCTATAACCGCAATAATTTTCAAGTTTATACTATATTTTTTTTATTTGTTTTATACCTAAACACATTCCTTTTCTAAAACAATTATCATTTTGTTGGTTGCTTATATAGTTCAATTGCATGTAGAAGTGATAATAAGATAAATAGTGCCAAGTTAATATATTTATCGAATTTCAAAGATAAATAAACATTTTAATACTTTTAGAGATAAAAATTACTAGCAATAAAATTAAAATGATAATATATTAATTAAAAATATATATTTAAAACATGTCCTCTATAATTGTAGCATTTTTCAAGTTTATACTATATTTTTTTATTTGTTTTAAACCTAAACACATTCATTTCTAAAATAATTATCATTTTTTTTTGTTTATATAGTTGAATTGCATGTAGAAGTGAGTAAGAAGAAAAATATAGTTAAGTTAATATATCTGTTGAATTAAAATTTTTTTTTTTGGTAGAGAGTTGAATTTCAAAAATAAATAAACATATTAAAACTTTTAGAGATAAAAATTATTAGTAATAAAATTACAATGATAATATATTAATTTAGAGATAAAAATTATTAGTAATAAAATTACAATGATAATATATTAATTAAAAATATATATTTAAAATAAGCCACGTGCGTAGCACGGGCATGCTCACTAGTATATATAATTTTACAGAACGAGAAGAGACACGTGCTTTCGATGTCCCCTTAGCTTCGCCTCTAAATAACGTATACACAAAATTAATATAATCCGACCTCAACATAACCCAACTCGATATTGACTCGAGCTTAAATTGTCTTGTTCCGACTGACCTGATTGCGACCCATACTTGAGCCAGGGCTGTAGCCTCGTAGGGGCTCATTTAACGACCAACACGTGAACCCGACGTAATTTACGGGTCGGGTCAAACCCGAAACGCATACTCGATCAAGGTGGGGGGCTCATTTACATACCGTGCACCTTCCCGCACTGGAACACCACCCCTGGGTTGTCTTTGCATCCTCTCCCGATCCACCCACGATCTCCCTCTTTTCCTTGATCTGAATCCGCTTAACTGGGGACTGTGCTATGGTTTCCATCTTCTTCCTCCTCCTCAATTGAAGATTAATCCGGGAGGTTTGATCCATTCCAGTGACCATGGCCGAGGTTGCAACGCCCACGGTGGTACGCCTTTGCACCGTTTTTCACCTTCAATTGGCTGAACTTGGTTTCTATGCTTTTAGCTCTTTGAACTATCCATTTCGCATCGATCTGACAATTCTGTACCAGTTTTGGTGAATGATTTTTTTTTTTGGGGTGATTTTGTTTGCCAAGCGATCAATCTGTGTGCACCTGGTTTGTGTCTTCGCAGGAGGAGGTTCCCCGCACCGGAGCTTCTGAAACCCTAGATGATGTTGTTGATCTCGGTGCCTTTGTTGGAGATTTGTCCATGGAAGAGGGTCTAGGCAGGTATGTGTTCTGCCACTTTTGACTATCCTCTTCGTTTAGGATTCTTTCACGTTAAGGTGTTTGAAACTAGTTCATGCTGAATGGGAGCATAGATGAGTAAAATGTAGTTTGAATTGTATGCTGTGCTGGTTAGCAAATAATAAGGACCCCGTTTATGCTGCTTTTCCATGGGAAGTTTCTGAATTGAATAGAATTTGAACTCACAAGCTTGAATTGATGGGAAATGATTATTTATTTATTTATTTGGATGCAAGTTTCATTTGGGGATTAGTTTTGGAACTTGGAAGATGATTTTGAACTCTATGAGTGAAATTTTGTTGCTAGATGTTGATTTAATGTTGATCTAGACTGTACCATCCAAACTATCGTCTTTTTCTGTTGTTGATGGTTATAAATCAGGCTAATGTGTTTGTGATTGGGGTTTTATATTGTTTTTTGTTAGCAAGTAGTTGTGATGAAATGTGGCTCTTTTAGTTTGCCTTTGTTGTGACTAATTGCAAATCCAATGGGTGCATTTAGTGATCGATTAATGAATAAGTTGTGTACTGAAAAAACTAGCATTTTTCAGAATTCCTGGAGAAGCTTATTAAAGCCATAGAAACACCAGTTATGCATAATATCTAGTGCCAAAGTTTGATTGATTCTGTCTACTGCATCGGTTTGTTTGGATAATTTCTTTCATTTTGCAACTTAATGATTTAAGGAGTTATTCATCCATGTCAAACATTCCAAAATGATTCTGAGATTTAAAACTTCCCTAGCTTGTGCATTTGCTTATGCAGTGTTTTAGCATGTATTGATCTTAATCATGAATTCTTTTCTGATTTGCTTTCCTATGCCATTTTTGCTGTCTATATTTAGTAATGATGATATATCTCTAGAAGGGCTTCAACAAGAACTAGAAGAATGTCAAAACGATGACGTATGTTCTCTATCTACTTTTTTTTTTTTGACATTTCTCACTCTCATATCAGCATTTTACATTCATACACATCCTTTTAGGTAGCATTTAGTTAAAATCTGGGCATTGGTTTGGAATTATGTAAGTTTTGACGATATGAGGGTGGAGTTAGATTCTTGATATGATATGGGGGGGGGGGGGTTGGCTATATTTACGAATTAAATCAGGATTTTGTTAGAAAAAACCCTCACCACAATATCCAATGCCAGGCATCTTCAGGTGCCATCTCCAATTGGTAGAAGGAAATGAAGGAGAAAGAAAGAGGGAGGAAGGAGCCGTGACTTTGACGTCAAACCCTTATCCCTCGGATTTTAAAATTTCGGTCTGCAAACTGTGTGCCTCTTCAATGATTCCAAAATAAAGAAAGAAATGAAAGCCATACAAGGAGCCAATGAGAGTGTGTGTGTGTGAGAGGCCAAGTGAACCGAGGCCCACATGAATTGATTTGAAAACGAAAAATCTAACGAAAGGTCATCAATTTGGTTGACATTCCTGGAACTCATTTCTGATTCCCATACCTATCAATCAAGTGCCCCCCTCAAGGGTTTTTCCATTGCCTGTAAATTGTCCTGAAATTTAGTAAAAATTGCCATATTATTATTAGGTTTTGGAATTGTGTTGATGAACAATATTAAGTAACTAATGACGTATATAGAATGTAGTACTAATGAGTACTAGTATTCTATTAATGTTTTCCACCTGGTGTATAATCACTATCTTATGTATGTACGCATGGGGTATGGAGGAAGTTCTTTTAGATAACACTAATTGTGCTTGTGACTAGTACAAACCCCATCCTGTCCACAGATCCAGTTTCCAGATATCGACATAAAATTCGACAGCTTTCCATAATTTTTAAACGGTCTTTTCTAAGATATGAATGCTTGAGCAGGTGGTAGCCAATATCCTCTCCAAAGGCGTAAAACTTCGTGATTACACAAAGGGTGTTGAGAATAATTTACGTGAAGTTGAATTGGAATCAATCCAGGTATGCATCCGGAGCTCGGACTTTGTTATTTATTAATATGGGATGATTTATCTGTCAGTTAATATTTTTCTGTTCATTCTCTTCTTGTTTATACAAACATTAAGGATGTTGTATACCCTATTTTTTGCATAGTTTATTCAGACTACGGTGCTTCTCAGATTTTACGTCCTTCCCTGCCATTCTAAATTCGTCATCAAGATTTACTTTCAGAATAAAAATCCTAGTATAACACTGGCTTGAAAAGTAAAGGCCCTCTCTTAATAACTAGTTATAGAATTTATAACTTCTAATAGCTCATCTAGTCATTTACTGCCACCCAAATTTCCACTGTTTCTTTGAAAATTGTGTTGTGGGCTCTCCCCTCTCCTGTCATGTGAATTTTTATGAACAAGGGAACCGTTCTTCACTATTTGTTTCAAAATCATATGGCTGAGAAGGAGATGAAAGCTAGAATTTAGATAACACGGAACTTCAAGTGAATTAAGATTTTTTTTAATATATATATATAAAATCTTCTCATCATATTTTATATAATTGTGTGAATGAAACAGGACTACATTAAAGAAAGTGACAATCTTGTCTCACTTCATGACCAAATTCGTGACTGTGACATCATCTTGTCACATATGGAAGCCCTCCTGAGTGGGTTCCAGGTATATAACCACTCATGTGGATAATTTACTATTGGATTTTAATTGCATTGCTTTCATTAAGTTTCTAAAATAGGCTATTCTGTTAAATTTATCATTTATGAGAAGAGTCATCAATTGTTGATATAGGCAGCCTTGATTTTGCAAAATCATTTGGTTCATAGTGTTCCCTTGAAATAGTAGAACATAGCATTTATGAGAGAAAGAAACATTAATGTTTAATTGAATAGGCAGCTTTGATTATGCAAAATGAGCTGGTTTGTGGCATTACGCAGTTCCCTTGAAATAGATGAATAAGTTCACAAAGCATGCATATTACATTTGCTGATAAATCTTGGTATCAACTATCATTCTATGTTTTAAATGTTGAGTTACTTTATGTATGGTTCATCAAACATGCTGTTTAATGGAGGAAAACTCTTGATAGTTTGAGGTTAAAAATACTATTTAGCATAACCTGAAGCGCGCCGGCCTGAAAGTGTAACAATCTATGGTTCCGATGAATAGATATTCATTGTTAGTTTGACGTGACCTGTCAGTTGAGATAGTATTTTGATATAAGATGAGGAATAGTTTATATCAATTTCCATTAGCAGTGTTTTTTAGTTCTTGAAGATACTAGGAAGAATAACTTATCTTTTGATATATGCTAACGTCCTAAGGTGATAGCATGGTATCTTAACTAAAACTAACTGAGTCTAGCCATCATTGTGTGAATGCTGACCATTTTTCCTGGATATAATATTAAATTGATCAAATTTTACCTACCTGTGATGCACTCAGTATGAAACCACTCTTATTGTGGATGCTTTGGTGTTTGTTTTGGATACTTGTAACAGCTCATATTTTAGCCGTCCTTTCTCTTATCCTACTGATTTTTTCTTTTGGGTGTGATGCCATATGAATCTTTAATATTTTATAAGTTCACTTATAGGCAGAGATTGGTTCCATAAGCTCGGACATTAAAGTTCTCCAAGAGAAATCGATGGACATGGGCCTTAAGCTGAAGAACCGCAAGGTATGATCCTTCAACTTAACTCATGGCTCCTGTTATTGGTAAACAGGAGGATTTCTTGAACATTTGAATGCTTTTGTCCTCAGTTATGGATGTGCTCAGAAAAATAGAAAATTATTTATACATAGCTTGACAGTGCAAGTCATAAAATGCATATCTGATCTTTGCAGAATGAACCTTCTAATTATCTTTGCTCACTTACACATTCAATCTCATGAGTCACGCATAAAATAAAAGAACCACTTGGAAAAGGCAAAAGCTACTGTTTATTGAGCATCCTGGATGGGATGGTACATGAGTGCATTACCTGTAACATGCTCGGAGTTCATTAATTTTGTGTTATGCCACTTTCGTTGCAAAACTTAATCTCGGTATTGGTTTTCTCGTATCTCAACAGGTGGCAGAATCAAAATTGGCCAAGTTTGTGGAGGATATAATTGTTCCACCAAGGATGATTGATGTAATAGTTGATGAAGAGGTAATTGTTCACTTTGGTTACTCATCTTCCTGCTAATCTTCTTCTTATTTTTATCTCTTATATTCGAAACTTGAAGAATGTTTTCGTGATTAGGTTTTAACTGTCAATTTTTGCATTTTTGAGTTTCTATATCTACTTGACATTTGATGGGAGACTTTTACCGCATGTGATCAAGCTTAACAAAGAAGGGGGCTGTTTTCAATTACTTGTGGCTGTTTTCTCTTTTTCCCTTTATATGGATAAGAGTCAATGTTGGTTCACGCACAATATGTGGACCAATCTATAGCATCCTTTTGGATGGCAACATGATATTCTTGACGTGGTAAATAAATCTCTAGGCAAGAAACTCATGTTAGATTATTGATATGCCACTTTGTTAGCTTCTGCAAAACAATTTCGAATCTCAATTCTGTTAAAATTGAAAGCCAAGCATAAAATTTGTTGCTATAGAGGTTTTGATGAGTTTCTTGGCAGCTTTGCATCGTAGTTTCAAAACATATAACTTCACACTTTTGTATAGATGATTTAAATGGCCATATAACTACTTTTCCTGTTTTAGTTCTCATGTTTTACTTTCATCTTTGAATGGTTTTAAGTTATGTTCTTGATAAATGATGATTATTGACTGTCATTTAAAATTTGTTCAGGTTAGTGAAGAATATATGAGGACGCTTGAGATTCTTAGTAAGAAACTCAAATATGTGGAGACAGATCCTTTGGTGAAATCATCCCAGGCTTTAAAGGATGTACAGCCTGAGTTAGAAAGGCTACGGCAGAAGGCTGTCTCAAAGGTTGTATGTGTCTCTATTAATGTATTTTGTGGCAAGTAGTAAGCAATGTAGTGTTTGGAAAGAGATATATGTGTCATTCATTTTTTTTACTGTTAATATATTTAATACGTAGTAAAAGAATATGCTCCAGTCCAAGCCAAGCCCAAACCTAGAGTTTTTGCTGTATGACGGCATGCTTACACCAGAAAGTAGTGATGCTTTTGGATTATTATTCATAAATAAATGATTTCAATCCAAGAGTTCCAATGCATTTTGCTAGACCTTTCCTAATTAATTAGACGTATGCATTTAATGAGGGATTAATGATGTAAGATTAGAGAATAACTTATAATTACTTGATTTACTTCTATACCTACCTTCTAGGGGAAGGCATTGAACTACACCATAATGATTCACAGCATTGTAGAACTTATTTGATGTGATATATAATTGGAGTAGGAAAGACGGTACTCTGTAGTAATCTACTTATTTTCCACAGGCGATCTATATTGCTTGATTTTGTGGCTTAATGATGTATCTATCTGTAGGTGTTCGACTTCATTGTTCAGAAGCTCTATGCACTGAGAAAGCCTAAGACAAACATCCAGATCCTTCAACAGAATGTTCTTTTGAAATACAAGTGAGTGATGTCAGTTGTGTCTAGTTCACCCATAAACATGCTAGTGGTATCTTTCTGGCATGCTCATGCCTGGAGAATTTGTTTGATGAATGACATATTTATATTTACTGACAGATACGTCATTCTTTTCCTCAAGGAGCATGGAAAAGACATATACACTGAAGTTCGTGGAGCATATATTGACACAATGAACAAGGTAATATGAATATGCTGGAGGGAAGTACTTGTCACTCTCAGTTTAAAACTATCAATTAGAAATGCTAACACTCTTACTGCTGTATGGTAACACAGTTTATCTAATTATTTGTTGTAATAGAATCAAAGTAGATAGTATCTGAGTTATGATAACACCTCTTGTGGCCTAATGCTATCCTTCATGTTTTCAGGTTCTAAGTGCACATTTTCGTGCTTATATACAAGCACTAGAAAAGTTACAGCAGGATTTGGCAACATCTAGTGATTTAATTGGTGTTGAGACCAGCAGCCCTAGTCTCTTTTCAACCAGAAGTGGAAATCTGAAGAACCGTTCTTCTGTTTTTGCTGTTGGGGAGAGGATAAACATTTTGAAGGTTTCCTCTAGCACTTCCTTTGTGGTTTCTGCTTCTTGTTGCATTGATTGCTTGGTTGTCCATGAGGGCGTTGCTTCCATATGCGCCCCTAATAATCTGCTGGTTACATTTCATTATGCAGAATTGCAGATGTAGGTCTTTTGTTTGTATGTGTATTGACCTCCTTAGATAAGCTTGTTAGGGTTCATTTTATAACTTTCCTGCTGCATAATTTGATCATATTAAGGGATAACCTTCAAGTTAAATAAAATGTTGTGCAAAGTTCAAAGATGGGGCCAGCTAATTTGGCCATTTCATCTTCCTAAAAATCTGAAAGCCACTTCTTTTGATGTATGTTTGCTCAGTCTGGCTTCTGCTTTTGGGAGCAGGCTAAGGGAAAGTGCATCCATACCTCTTTATGCAAAAGAGATCCTAATCTTCTATTTTTGGTATTCCTGAAACAATGTATTCTCGTGTGCATGTCAGGAAATCGATCAACCAGCTTTAATTCCTCATATCGCTGAAGCTAGTTCTCAAAAGTATCCCTATGAGGTTCTCTTTAGAAGCTTGCAGAAGTTGCTGATGGACACTGCAAGTTCTGAGTATGTATCAAGAAAATGTGTCTTCCTTTACTGAATTACTGGAATGCTAGAGAATTGGGCTATTTTACAAGGATTTTGTTCGGTTAAGCAATTAATGTAATAACTGTTCATCATATAATTTTGTTGAAATTAATCGTCCTTTGCTTTCAGGTATCTTTTCTGTGATGAATTTTTTGGGGAGGAATCCATGTTTAATGAAATATTTGCAGGTAACTTTTGAGTAATTTTGTGTAATTTTTTGCCCTTATTTAATAACAAAATCCATTGGTTTTCTCGAATATTTATTATGAATTCTCATAAAGCTTCTTCTCAAAATATCTCCTTTGACATTCATGAATTTTAGTATATCTTCCGAAAGAAATTGATCGTTGTAAAAAGGCTTGGAGTGCTAATCTTTGGTCGCATACATGTTAATCTCCATGGAGCTGGAAAAAGCCCTATAAAATTGGTACATGTATCTTTCTTTCAGGGCCACTTGCAGTTATAGATGAGCACTTCAACACAATTCTTTTGAATTCTTTTGACGCTATTGGCATAATGCTTATGATTCGGATCATTCACCAACACCAGGTAATCTCCATGCCTATGAATCTATGATAATGATGCACAGTTAATGATGTAAGCTCTATGTTTGCACTGAGTTAGCCTTGGTTCTGCATATCAACTTTCGTGTATGGTCTATGAAGTATAACAAGGTTACTAAATCGGGTCAAGAACTTTGTATACACAATTAATGTTGGTGAAGTTAGAATATCGGTATTCTGCATGTCTCATTCCAATGTTTTTTGAAAGATATCAATATCAATCAAGTTAGATGATTTTGATTTCCTTTTTTCTCATTGCAATTTTTTTGAGGAAAAAAAATTATGCTTCCCTCAGCCCTCATGTTCTTGATGAGTTTTCTTTAACTGGGCTTGCTTCTTAACTACTCTTGCCTGATCCTTCTGCAGCTTACTATGTCAAGACGGCGGATTCCCTGCCTGGATTCCTATTTAGACAAGGTTTGATTATTTATGCATCATCTTACTGAATATGAAAATGATGAATAACAATCTCCTGCAATAAAGGGGCAACTATGAAGCATGAATATATGATTATTCACTCGTGAGTTGAGTTTTCTTGGTCATGGACCACACTCTTTAAGATTGGGGCTATCTTGAGGGGTTGTAGCGTTGTAGGCAGTGATGTTGGGAAAACTTTAAATCACTCTGCCAATTAGAAATCACTTGCTAGTTTGCAAATTTACACTTGTGGAAAATCACTTAAAGCCCCATTTAATTGCTTGTTTTTTTTATTCAAATCCTCTTGACGGAAATTTGAACAGGTCAATATCTCTTTGTGGCCCCGTTTCAAGATGGTTTTTGACATGCACCTCAACAGTCTCCGCAATGCAAATGTGAAGACATTGTGGGAAGATGATGTTCATCCTCATTATGTCATGAGGCGTTATTCTGAGTTCACTGTGTCTCTGATTCACCTAAATGTCGATTACGGAGATGGTCAGGTGTGCTAATTTACGCGCATCTATTTTCTGTGGCATTACTTTGTCATATAACTGGCAGTTTGGACTTTCTCCTAAAAAAAGGGTAGTATCACACGAAAAATTACCTGGGGATTCCAAAACAGTAAAATTGAAAATGTAGTGTATCAGAACTCAATTTGATTAGCTACTGAAGCAAAGGTCTTTATACCATTTTATTTTGAATTGCTTACAGCTTGAACTAAACTTGGAACGGCTTAGAATGGCAATAGATGATTTGCTCAACAAGCTGGCCAGACAGTTCCAGAAATCAAAGTTGCAGACTGTTTTCCTCATAAACAACTATGACCTGACTATTTCGGTCTTGAAGGTAAAGTATTTACTGTGAATAGAATGAACTTGCATCTCCTGAAGTGTGAAACTTATCGGATTAATGGATATCAGGAAGCTGGTACAGATGGTGGAAAAATTCAAATGTATTTTGAGGAGATGTTGAAGAGCAACACATCAATATATGTGGTAAGTAATTGCTTTCAAGTGTAATGATGATATGCTTATTTAATTCCTTGCATTGACGGGCAATTAATATTATCACAACCCAACGCGAGGTTAAATACCATATTCGGGTCAAAACTGCAAAACATAGCCTTTCATCCAATCCCAACTCCTCAGCAGAACTGAGATCTTCATATGCTAGCTTCTTTTCAGCTTCAGCTTTGTCCTCAAGCTTTTTCCACTCTTGGATGAAATTTATGCAGACAAAGCTTTTTCCACTCTTAGATGAAATTTAAGCGAGAAGCACTTTTAAATTGATTTGCTTTCCACAAAAAGCTAATCTGATACTACCTACAGGAAGAGCTGCTGTTGGAGCACTTCAGCGACCTAATCAGGTTTGTGAAGACAAGAGCAGGTAAGTCTCAGACTTCCCCCCTCAAACTAATCAGTACTTTACACTAATTCTCTTGCCCGTATCCTTTCACTCGTATTTCCTAAGAGATCAGTATTTGGGGCAGCCGAAGACCTGGGAGGCAGCGACAAGGCCATAACCATAACAGAGGTGGAGCCGCTTGTGAAGGACTTCGATAGCAGGTGGAAATCAGCCATAGAACTAATGCACAAAGATGTCATCACTTCCTTCAGCAACTTCTTGTGCGGTATGGAGATCCTCAGAACTGCATTGACCCAACTGCTGTTATACTACACACGGCTTTCAGACTGCGTCAAAAAAATCGCAGGTGGATCCAACCTGAACAAAGATCTTGTGTCGATACAGCTGATCATACACGAAATCAGGAAATACTCTAGGACATTCTAGCTTGTTGGTGTGGTTTTCTGGGTGCTGCGCCTCTTTCTCGACAGGACTATATATCCGGAATCTGTTTGTATAATTTTGAGTTAGTGAAACTAGCCATACAACTGAATTGTAATTTTTGAACCTAGACATGGGAGCTTGGCAGCTTGTTTGACTCAAGAGAGCATCTTTTCCCTTTGTAATCTTTTGAATCTAAAGATGGGTGGCTGAACGAGGGAAAAGCCGACGAAGATCTCCTACATCACTATATACTCCACTCCCTACAACACAAAAATGTTTTTAGATTTATTTAATCTTAAAAATAATTATAAAAATTATATTTACATTACTAACATTTATTCTTATATATTCATAAAATTTTATTTTGAAAAATCATATTTTAAAATTTTTAATAATTATAATTTGTTAAATATTGCCTTTTTAATTTTTAAAAATTATAAAACATGATTTTTGAAAATATAATTTTATAAATATACAAAAATAGATGTTAATAATATAAAGATAATTTTTATAATTTTTTTAAGATTAAATAAATGTCAAAATATTTTTGTGTTGTAGGGAGTGGAGCATGTAATGATGTAGGAGATCTTGATTGGGGAAAAGCTCATGGAGGTTTTTTGGTAATCTCCTTATTTATAAGCTGCATTTCAAATACAAATACAAATTAAGAGCTGTAAAAATAAAAAGTGAAAACCTAAAAGCTAAAAACCAAGAACCGTGCTATAAAAAAAGAAGTGAAGCTTTAAACAAGATCCCAAAACGGCTTTTGTCAAGATAATTTCAAGTAAATTACACGTAAATTCTTTTCATTTTTTCCAAACAAATTGCAAAACGATCCAAAACTCTTTCTTCTACGAATCGAAACCTAAATATGTTGAACGAACTATTGTGATCGAAAATAGGCTAAAATCGATGAAATTAGTCAAGGTATCAATTGATTGAGACTCGAATTGGTATATCGATCGTCTTAGGTGATTATCGAATGACATTCGATGATTATTTGTGGCCGTCGTTCGAAAAAATTGTCGAGGTTCGCAGAGGACGAGATAAATAAGGGACCTCGGCAATGTTTGATGAGGGTCCTGTGTACCCTCGACGCCTTTGTCGAGGTTCCTTATTTAGCCCGTCCTATGCGAACTTCTAAATATTTTTCGAATGACGACAACAAATAATCATCGAATGTCATTCGATAATCGTCAAATCGATATACCAATTCGATCACAATAGTTCGTTTGACATATTTAGGTTTCGATTCGTAAATGAGAGAGTTGAGTTTTGAGTTGTTTTGCAATTTCTTTGAAAGAAATGAAAAGGACATGCATACAATTTATTTGAAATTATCTTGACAAAAACCGTTTTGGGATCTTGTCTAAAGCCGCTATTATGTTTTTTTTTTACCCCGGTTCTTCCTAACAATGGACAATTTTATGCATTTTAGTGGAAAAAACAATTTAGCCGCAAAAGAGACACATTCGAAAGTGTCCGTTACGAGTAGGTTTGCGTTAAATAGCAATTTAACTCTGTACTAAATAGAATTCCCTTGAATTTATTCAATCATGTATAACACATCTTGTACAACCATCCAAATCACCACACAAGCTAAAAAAAAACGTACCAAGATGTAATTAAAGGCATATATGATTACAAAAATAAAGCCCCAATGCATTTGATTTAGGGGTGGGCATCTAACAGGAGAGGATGAGATTAGGGTAGATGAATCAGTAAGCACGGCATTAGGGCACCCATATTCATGACATTATAGACTAAAAAAAAAAGTTATATGTTGATTTATTAGTTTTCAAACGATTTCTTAAAAAAACATTATTATTATAGATTGATAGACTAAACGACATCATTTTATTCGTTTAAATAGAAAAAGTATACAACAATGAACAACCCCGTTTTCACTAAAACATTACCGTTTTAATTCGGTAAAATAAAGAAAAAAAACCTACCAAATGGTGATCGGAACTAAAACGCCATTTTTTTATGACGAGGAATCCACTTTCGATGGTAAATCCCGAGGACGTCACCCAGTCGGCAAGAGCCACGTACCAGGTAAACCGGCTTACGCCGATCGGCTCGACCTAATGTTATGCATTTTCCCCGTCATTTTTTGCTTCCTTAAGGCAGATATCCAGTAGAGCTTGCAACACCTCAGCCGCAGAGGGCCGATCAATGCCATTGTTGCGTACACACCTTTCGGCGATCTCCCCAAACATTCTCAAACACTCTGGCTCAATCTGTCCCTTAACATTAGGATCCACAATGTCTTCTAGCCTCCCCCTTTTCTGATGGCTCCGAGCCCATATTGCGAGGTTCATTTCCTCCTTTTGAAGGTTAGGGTTCACTGCGGGGCGCCCACAAAGTACCTCAAACAACACCACACCAAGTGAGTAAACATCGGACTTTTCGGTCAGTTGTCTCCTTCGGATATACTCCGGGTCTACATACCCAAGGCTCCCCTTCACCCTCGTGCTAATGTGATCGAGCCCTTCGCTCATTGGTCCGACTCTCGACAACCCAAAGTCCGACACCTTTGCAACCAACCGATCATCTAGTAGGATGTTTGATGACTTGATGTCGCGGTGGATGATCTTGTGCTTCCCGCCTTCATGTAGGTAGTGTAATCCCTTTGCCGCCCCAACACAAACTTGAAGTCTTTGGCTCCATGAGAGAGGGCTACTATCAGTATCGTAAAGGCGGTCACGCAATGTCCCAGATTGCATGTACTCGTAGACAAGGATCATCTCGCCCTGCTCGTCACAGTAGCCTATTAGGCCTACCAGGTGCTCATGCCGGAGGTTTGAGAGCATCTCGATCTCGGTCCTAAACTCGTTATTGCCTTGCTTCGAAGATGGTTTCAATCTTTTGATGGCCACCTTGATTGGGCCATGATCAGTAGTAGCATCCAATGTACCGACATAAACGATGCCAAATCCACCTTTGCCTATGATACAGGCGTCACTGAAGTCACTTGTAGCAGATCTGATGTCGGATAACATGAAGATGCGACACTGTGGCGATGATGATGAAGAAATCCCATTTTTTGTACTTAGGGCGATCAACATCTTCTTTGACGAGCTAGTGTTGCTGTTGGGATCAGTTGATTGTAAGAAGTAGCATCGTCCCCGTCGGACAAAGAGGTAGTAGACGACGAGGGCGAAGAGGATGGATCCAACAACAGAGCCAGTGATGATCAAGACAACAACGTGGAAGGGTGAATTGGGAGGTGTTACTGGTTGCTGATTTGGAGTGGAGATTCGCGGAGGGTCGGGATTGGGTGCGTCGAGACTGCCATCTAATTTGTTTAACTTGAATATCTCTAAACCGTTCAATAAGATATCTGCCCTGTCATTTAAAAAAAGGTTATTAACAAGACACTAAACTACTATTGGCAACATAATTTTAATAAACTTAAAACTTTTAAGTCATTTTCCATTTAGTACAACTCAACCGCCATCACCGGCCACTACCATCGATACACCGACACCAACCACTACCCTGTCAACCAAACCACATACCACTCTGCAAAGTCATGTGATGGCCTAACTATTACATTAACATGAATATGCATATACCGATCTCTCAATATATCACGATTGTCTATCAAGACATTAGTGTGGAAGGATGAGTTCGCAGTAGTCGGTCGGCGCAAGCCGGTTTACCTGGCGCGTAGCTCTTGAATTTGGCCGCTCTTTATTTACAAATTCGAGAGATGGGATTTGTGGGATTCGAACTCTCCATCCCGCGTCCCGTCCCACAAATTCCATCTGGCACAAACACACACACAATATATATATAATAAAAATATATAATATGACACATATGCAAAAATAACTATATTGGTCTAGTTTTATTACTTGCCCGTTGTGTGACTTTTTAATAAATTTTATTATATAAAACATCTTTGAATTGTATTTATTCAAATAAGTCACAAAATATTATCAACATCATAATATATAAACTACAGCCTATATAACCATAAAAATTCAAAAGACAATAAGTTTGTGGTGAATGATGTATCCAAGATTGATTACGGTATAAAATTCAAAAGATATATTGGAAAGTACAGATTGCGGTATATTAAAAAAAATTAACATCACTGTATGTCCATATCCAAGATTTATCTATCCCAACCAATTTTTATTAAAAACAAATAAATTCAATTTGATTATTATTTATTGAAAACAAATAAAATGGATAGATTATTTGATATAAAAAAAGATAAGTTTTCCAACTAAATAAGATACAATGTTGAATATTTATAAAATTATATTGGATTATTAATTGATGTGGCTCAAAAAAATAATGCCATTTTAATTCATAATATGACACGTATGCAAAAATAATCCCGTTTTAATCCAGAAAATTCCACATATGCGAATCGCACCAGAGACCGCTCCAAGCCTCTATTTTAGTATTTTATATATATAGATATTGATGATTCCATTTTTATACTTTAAATAAATAACACATCCGAAAATTGGTTTAAAAAAGCTACCTAAGTCGTTTTAAACTAATACTTTATTATTATATTGTATTTTATTTTCAATTTAGGTTTGAGTCGTTGTTACAAACAACTTAGCCTCGTTTTGATTATTTTCCATAATAGTTTATCTTGTTTGGATATTTCACAAGGCTTTTTTGACCAATTAAAAAAATGATATTCTAAACACTCCAAATGGTTTTCGACCAGCAATTGACGCGCCTCGGTTATTACCTCCTTATCTCCGTCATTACCCCAAGTGCAATCGTTTGTCCCTTAAAATGTCTCCCCTCGTATTCTCAAAACCCCTCTCCTCACAAATTATAAATAAAATAAAGGCAAAACTAATTAAAATAACCTAATCTTTAAGGGGTGTTAAAAATATATCTCAATCTTTCAAATGTAAGCTAAATATCCCAACCTTTATAAGTTATGGTAATATAATATTCTAATGATTTCTCTCCAATAAAATTCTTATTTTTTATATTGTATTACTCATGTTTTTTCAATTCAAATAAAACATATAAAATTAAATTAGATGAGTGTAAAAGTTTATTTAATAAACTTTTGTAGTTTTAGATTTAATTTGTACCTAAATTTTTAAATCTTTTTTTAAATCAATATCTATAACAAGCCAAATAAAAAAAATAAACTTTTGTAGTTTTAGATTTAATTTGTACCTAACTTTTTAAATATTTTTTTAAATCAATATCTATAACAAGCCAAATAAAAAAACGTAAAGAAAAATAACATATTTTTAATTAGTAAATGATTAGCTAGTGATTTAACTTATCAAAACTGAAGAATATTTTGTCAATTATAAACTTTATGTTACTATGAAATTGAAATGAAAATTTAATTATTTAGATTATTCAATGGTGTTCATTTATATATAAGAAGTAAATTATTATTATTAAAAAATATATAAAAGAATGTAATTTTTTTATTTTTTCTTAAATCCAAAATAAAAAATTAAGATAAACTTAAAAACCAATCTTATTTAATCCAATAAACTTGAATGATATTTTACACAATCAAGGTATTGAAAATGATATTTTAAATATTTACTTGTTTTATTATATTTATTTTGATTAAATTTAATTATAATCTATAAAAACGTATTAAATTGGATGATTTTTTTCAGTTACAAAAGAGACTTTTATTTTTTTTAAAAATTATCATGACAATCTAGACTATACTTTGTATAATTCGAGCATTAAGATCCAAGGGCACGCTTGCGAATATGATCATTATTTTTTGCCACATATGTGTCATGTAAGCATTTTTGTGGGGGAGAAAAATTTGGGATATTATATTACCATCCCTTAAAAAGGTCGGGATATTTATCTTACATTTGAAAGGTAGGAATATATTTTTAACCCCCTTTAAAGGTTGGATTATTTTAATTAGTTTCGCCTAAAATAAAAAAACAATTAAAAAATTAAAAAAATAAAGATTTTTGTGAGTGGGGATAGGAGGAAGAACGTAGGATTTGAATGGGACTAAACACCCATCGAACAAAAAAAGATTTTTTTAGCAACTTAATTTGTAAATGAAACTTAGAGCATCTCGACAGATTTGGTAAAAAATATTTAAAATAGAGAAGAAAATTATAAAATCTCTATAAGTTTATCTTACAAATCTAATAGTTACTCTATTTTATAGATTTTACATTTATTATTTTAATCATTCATTGATTCAGATTGAATTAGGAGAACACTTATTATTCTTTTTCTTTTCCTATTTTGTATGTAGGTGTGATGTGATTTTGGGAGATGTTGAACATTTAATTTTAGAGCTCTTCTAAAATGCTACTCCATTCGGTCGGAAATAAATGATGTTTGACTTTTGTACACGTAATTTTAGGAGTAAAAACTATATAAAAATCTTATTTTTTAAATTATGTTTATCACAATTTAATAATTATTAGTAATAAATATTAAATTGTGAAAAAAATAATTAAAATAAATAAGATTTTACAGTAGTTTTTATCACAATTTATTTATGATCAAAGAAAGTACCAATATAAAAATAATTTCATTTTCTCTAATCTATTATGTACGGAGTATATTAGAGATAGAAACAGAGGAGCAATATTTTTGATAAGTTACCTAGACGGGTGCATTGCCAGTTGCAGAACTCCCCTGCTGCCGTTTCCGTTTCCGGGGTCCATGTAGACTACGTAGTCACCGAACACTGCCGTCTGTCCTCCAGCCCACGCGAATACATCGACATCATCCTCTGCCGTCAGTTGATCGATGTAAACATCAAACACCCTTGTGCCTCCGGCGTTGACACTGACCACATCCTCACACCAGTGGAGCCTCAGCAGGTAGTAAAACCCCAAGTCCACCTCAAATCCCCATGTCATATTCATCCTCATCTTCTGCTCATTGCTGATGTCGATCCCCATCTCCCTGAAGGTCTGGTAGACCTTACCTGGTGCGCTGTAGTTTGGCGTCACCGATGTGTACTTGATTAACGTCTGATTGTCGAGAAGCCCGGTTAGGCCATAGAAATCGCCCATCAAGTAATTGTAGTCGTTCTCCCATTTGCGGTACATATTTCCGCTGTCCTCCTCCGATCCAACCTCGCTCCCGCCAACATTTAGCCTGTAAGCAGTCTCGAGCGCGGTGGAGTTTGTGATCAGGTCGATCTCTACATATGAACTGGGAATGTATTTTGGCGCGGTGGGTCGTCGAACGTAGAGGTTCTCTGGGACGGAGACGATCTCGATGCCGTTGAGGAAAGCCTGTGGGGAGGGTGAGGTTGGGGAGAAGGTTAGCTGGAGGAGGGAGGCGTTGACATGGACGTAGAATTCCTTAAACATGTAAGTTGAATTGGCGAGGTAGGCGTTGAAGTTGCGGAGGAGAAGGTGGCCGGTGTTTGATTCGACGGTGAGGTAGGAGTCCGAGGAGGACGAATTGCTTGAAGGGTAGAAGAAGAGGCGGATGAATTTGGGGCCAGGGGACACCGGGAAGGAGTAGGTAAAGTTGGAGGTGAAGATGCGGGCGGTGGAGAAGGGGATTTGTGGGACGTTAACATCGGCGGTGGCGGCGGCGACCGTTGTGGATGAGAAGTCGTTGGAGAAGGTGGAGTTGTTGTCGGAGTACCATGTCCGGCCGTCGTAGGTGGAGGGGGTGTTGGCGACGGAGGAGGGTGTGCCGCAGCTGAGGAGGTAGTGGTCGGAGGATGTGGAGTTGGTGGCTATGGCTGCCAGGAGGATAATTACTATTAGGAGGAGATTATAGGTGCTCATGGTGATGATCCACATTTTGAAATGAAGACCTTGACGGCAAATTAGTTGTTTAAATATGAATAATGCTATTTTTTTTAATTAGAAAAGACAATTATCCAGAAGTGGAAATAATTATGAAAACAACCAAATAAATTAAAATAGTTAAGAAATTAGTCACATTTCAAAACTAATTAGTAAAATAGTATAACATAACCCTAAGATTATTAACAAGATAAATTTTACCAAAGGGAAGGGTATAATAAATCTTTTCAATTTCTTAAAAAATTATAATTTAATCTGAGACCCTGGGAAAGAAGGATCCCTTTTCTCACCCTTATTTATACTTATTGAGCCCAAAGTTGCATAATCAGATGGGCAAATATACATCTTCCTCGTACAACCAATGGATGGTGCCCTATACTGTGATAGACAAGACACATCTTCGAAGTTGAGATCTCTACCGGATGGCATAAAGTTTACGTGTATAATGACACAAAATTATCAGAAACATATGGTACTATAAGAAAATATTTATCTTCTTACTATATGCGGACCTCGTCGATGGTCATCTCATCCCGCATTTGCCTAATCTCACCCAATCGAGTGAGGTGGGCCATTCCGACCTTATGTGTCGTCAATGTTGTCGCTAACTCCACATGTCGCACGCCATGACGAGGGTCACACCCTATTCTTGTCGAGAGCCATGTGACCAGGAAATAAGGAAAATATGACCATATCCACACCTACAAGTGGTATTTTCAAATATCAATAAAGGAATGACACAACATTTATATACGAAGATAAGAATAATGACCTGCAACATGAAAGTGCAACCATCCATCTCGCCAACAACAACCATCGATGCCTCTCCCAACTCTCGATATAAGCAAGTTGAGATGGCTGCTACCCATGCCAACTAAGGTGTCTGCTGATCGTCCATCAATCACACAAGCACCTCTAGGCGAACTTTGGTGTTCGACTCCTCGATGAATAAACTCGTAAGCAACAGAATATCCATAACAACAAAAGCAATAAAAGGGCAATTCGGGGGGGGGGGGGTACCATCTGCCACTCTCACACTCATGGGAGCTATGTCCATCAATAATGCATCTATCGTCAGTCAGCCATGACCATCAAACACATTTCTCTGGTTGACCGTGAACTCATATCGGGCTCCAAGCAACTCTCTCCACGCCCATTGCAACAGGGTCACACTCCAACCTAGGGCTGGAAACAACCCGCAGGTACCCGCTCTACCAGCTTCACCCGTATAAATTTTGCCTGCGAAAACCCGCAAAAAAATGGGTGACGGGTGGAGCGGGTGCTGGTGAAGCGGGTGATGGATGGATTATGGGTGAAGATTTTTCACCGATAACCCACCCCATTAACCCGCCCTGCACACCCGCCTCGCACACCCGCATAAAACCCTGAAGTTTATATAATGTGTGGGTATGTGGGTGTATGATTTTACTATTTTACCCTTTTTATTTTGTAACTTTGTAACACGTTATTATGATGTATGACATGTATTCGACTTCCACTAACTCATATTTCTAGTATTTGTAAGTTACAATTTAATCTTTTATTCATTTTTGAATTTTCTTAAAACAAATCATAATTACATGTTTTCACCCATTGGGCACCCGCTCCACCCACATCACCCACGTGGGTCGGATGAGGATGAAAAGGTTTGCGGGTGATGGGTGGAGCAGGTGAAATTATTTACCCGTGGGGAGGGTGATGAAATGACTTCATCCACCCATAACCCACCCCATTTTCATCCCTACCCATCGAGAGATAGTCTTAAGATGAAGAACACATCATGGAGAGTGACGATGATCCTCTCCCCACGAAAAATGGAAGGAGTTTGTCGATTTCCGAATGCTAATGGTCAATAAATGCTGAGATAAGGACATGGTTGACCCCATCCCATGAAAAATCTCGTGACCAGAGTCCACTATGAAGCACTAGTTGAAACCACGTCTCTTGATCATTGTTCCGCAACAACGTATCCAAATGGTGGGCCATAGCTTCGACTGATGCACACATAAAGCATGCATCAACACTCTCTCGTCCTCCCTCCATGTCGCATCAGCAATGTGCGTCCCATAATCTCTCAACAAAGATGTGATCCGGAGACCTCACTGAAAGTTCCATACTCCATGTCAACATCCACGTCAGCATCTCCGTCACCACCACCACCACCACCACCGCCAACATGCCAAGATCAATCTGAACATCATGACTGCCAACAAGATCAACCTGAACACCGAGACCGCTAATAGGATCAGCCTAAACATTGTCACTGCCAAGAGGATCAAACCGAACATCGCTAACCAACTCAGAGATGACATCTGAAGTTGTCCTTAATTGTACCCCACCATGACGAATAGGGCCTGGCTCATCGACTTTATGCATAGGCTCAAAGGTCTCTACAAATTAGTCCTCAACCATCAACAAGGTCTCAACCCCACCAACACCATTAGCCCTAACACCACCACCCGCCTAACCAGTACCAACCGCACCCTCACCATCGAGTATGGCACACCATCGAATATGGGATCAGTGTCACCATTCGAATCTAGCTTACTGCTACAGAACATGGTACCGAAATAGCTTTCATACATACGTCGTGCTCTAGGTCTAACTCTCAACATGATCTTCTGCAACCGCTGGCTGGGTTGTCGTAGTGACATCTAGTACACCCTGCCCTTATCCATATCCTACGACATCCTCGACACAAGTGTCACCATGACCAGACCCTATAACAATAAGATCATCATCTACAATCGCTGTAGTAGGGTCATCTACTCCCTGCATACGTAAAGGAATAGACTCATTTGCCGATGTTGATTTGTCAATTTCTGTCTCGCACTATGCACAACACTATGCATACTCCATAACACAACCCTATAATCTAATCCCCACGAGACACGTCTCTGTATAACATTACCATAAAATTCTTATATTAAAATAAAGTAAATTATCTAAGTTCTGTATGTAAATCCATTTAAGAACCATTGTCTAAATATATGAACTAAACATCTCTAAATATTAACATGACATACCCATGAACATGTTCTAATAATTTTCAAAGGTACTAATAATAATTTACATTATTAAATAAATTCATAATTAATAACAATGCACAACATTTACCTACACAATGGTATGAGCTCCTCGTCCCCCACTTTGACTACCACGACCACGCCTCTCTACAATCGGGCTAGTCGTAATTATAGGAACAAAAAGTTTAATTCTTCCATATTTCAACATTACCATAAATTTTAAAATTTGACTAAAGTATATTATCTAAGTTGTATAGATAAATCATTTTGATAATATTTTCAATGACTAAATCAACCTCAATAATAAAATTTCATATTGATTTAAAAAATAGTCAATAATAACCTAAATATTTATTTACTTGTAAAATGCTATAGGCTGGTTGACATATTTACTATTTGAAGGGAATGAATTGGAAATTATATTACTAATATCAATTTTCACAATAGGTTGTTAAATCATAATAAAGTTAGAGAATATCAATGATCGGAATAAAAGTTGAAAGTGGATATTAATTAATCAAACAAAACTATTTTACTTTACTATTTTGTTTATAGTTTATTTGGTTCTATTTAATCCCAATACTCAACGACCCCCTTTTCTCTTGATTGATAGATAGACATTACTTAGGAATGCTTGATTTTATGTGGAATACACTCCTTACTTGCTTGTTATACTTAGGTAATTAGTTTGGATTTATTTTTATAGTGATTGAGGCAACTAAATCCCTCCATCAGCCACGACCGCGACCACCATCACTAGCACGCCCACCATGCCTATTACAATGCACCATATCTTTTCTCTTCGGAAAAATGACACAATATAAACACGGGGAGAATGACGGACGAAGAATGGAATGGGTGAAATTGGACGGGGATGATACGAACAGAAGCGAAGACTTTGAGAACGGGGAAAGGCGAATGAATGGAGGAATTTGAGAACAGGGGAAAGGCAAATGAAGGACGAGTGATTAGTGGTTGTGAGGATGGCTAACGAAGGCCGGATTCGGCCATCTATAGGGTTCAGATCCAATGCATGGTGGCACGCGCGATGGGTCTGAACCCAAAAAACAGAACGTTATTTGACGTTATGATCTAACAACACACCGCATACACATGTGGTGGGTGTTTCTGACCTTTGGGTTGCCAAAGCACCCCATCGCATACACATGAGGTGAGTTTAGGAGTACTTGCGGTGGGTTGTTTGAAATTGTATTCAAAAGCCCCTATTCCACCGATGTATTATTGTTGGCATAATGGAAAGGGTTAGGAGAAGTGGGTTTGATTAGAGAGTTGTTAAGTTACTTGGGGATTTTGTGGTTGTTAGTAGTAGAAAGAGTAAAAATTAGCGACGAATATATCTTTTTCGTTATTCATGTTCAAATATCAATGTGATGATGATTTTGAAAGAATTCGATGTGTTTTTTTTAAGGTTTTGATTCACTTTGTCAATACTTTTTAAATTAAAAATAAATAAATATAATTCATCTATATTTATCTTCGGATTTGTTATTTACACCCGAAAATTTTACTATTTACACCCAAAATTCAAGTTTTTGTATTTTTTAAATAAAACCTACGCCTCTTGAGTCATAGGTGTATGACTCAGGAGGCGTAGCTATTTTTTTTCCTGTATACATACTCTGCCCCTCTTGAGTCACACGTCTATGACTCGGGAAGCGTAGGATTTATTTAAAAAAAATAAAAACTTAAATTTTGGATGTAAATAGTAAAATTTTGGGGTAAAAAACAACACCATTTATCTTTCAATAAATATTTTTTCCTATTACTTGACAAATGAGTTGTAAAGTCAAGCTTGTCAATTTGTCATCCCAATAGAATGAATACCTCAAATTATAGAATGAATACTTCAAATTGACTAGTGAGAGTGGACTAGTGGAGTCCTCCACAACAAGTTAACTGAATCTGTCATTTGATAGTGCCTGCTTTGACTCTGTCGTCTTGTATTTGGGAATTGGGATGGATTAATTGCATACATTTGCCTAATATTTTTGGCGGTAGTAATTGAGTGAGTTTGAGTAGGGTTGCTATTTAAATTGAAGTTGAATAAGACAAATATTGCTTATTTATATTCAATTTATTTATAAACGAGTCGAGTTTGAGTTAAGCTTAAATTTAAATTCGAGGTTAAAAATGTGTTCATACTCGACTCGTTTAGAAAATTAATAAGCTCAAGCCAAGTTTTTTTGAGCAGTAAACAACCTTATTTGTTTACAACATATTAATTTAAAGAAAATTTTAGAAATTTCACAAAATTCAAGCTAAAATCAAGCGAGTCGAGCTTTGAACCGAGCTTAAAAATGTGCTCATACTCGGCTTGTTTTGAAAATGAATGAGTTCGAGTCGAGTCCAAGCCGAGCCCGAGCTACTTAGCTCATATAACAACCCTAAGTTTGATGCAAACAGTGGCGGATCATAAAATTGTTAGTTGAGGGGCAAAAAATTAACCCTAATTTTTTTTTAAAAAAAAAGTTATCAATATTATAAATGTGTGACTAGAATAAAGATATAACTCGTGGATACTTTATTTCACGGTTTTTAAATATTATAATATAACATACTAATTGAAAATGTCAAATTTAATTATAGCAATAAATTGTGAAGTTTAACAAACGATAATTACGATAGAAGTATATCAGTTTGATAAATGATTGAAAAATAATTTATATAGCTAGCTTCAGTCTTGAAACGTTTATAACTTTTTACGTAGTTGTCAGATTTAAGCTTATAATATATCAAATCGAAGATATCGACGAGAAATATATATATATATATAATTTTACTATTTTAGTTAGTTATTGAGTATGTAAGAGTATTATTTATTAGTTAAAATAGTTGGTTTTAATTAGAAAAATTACAAGTCAATCACGTTAGATAGCAAATAGGAGCAGAAGGGATAGGAAATATGAGGCTCAGAGATCAGAAGGGGGCATCTTATTGGCTTTATTGCACAACATTGTATTTTTAATTATTTTTTGTTAGGTTTTATGGATTTGAAATTAAGACTCAATTTACAAGTCAATCATGTTTTTTAAAGGGTTGATTTGGTAAATGTATAATTAAGTAAATTTTTTATTTTTCAAAATAAATTAAGTAAATGTCTATGATTAATTGACATTTTTACTCTTACTTCCCCTTCTCACCATTCTCTTTTCCTCTTCTACTTTGACAATTTTTAATTTTGACCTTAATTTTTCTTTGACCATTTCGGTCGATCAATGTCTACTTTTGATGACAATTATTGATGACAGTTTCTTTGGTGACATTTGTTGATGATTGATGATACCCTAAAAATAGCATGTAATATCTAGTATTATCTAAATACTGAATCAAAGTTATCCTCATTAACTAGATTGGGCTTCATATATCGAAACGGATTTGCTAAGGGAACATAATATACTCCCTCCGTTCACTTGTATTTGTCATTTACTATTTAAGCACGTTTTCTTAGGATGATAAAAATTATATAAAATATTATTTTTTTAATCATTTTTTAAATAATCTCATACTTCTTATTAAAAAGTAAGAGATCGTTAAAAAAATTAATTAAAAAATTAATATTTTATATAGTTTTTATCATCCTAAGAAAACGTTCGTGAATAGTAAATGATAAATCGATAGCTATAACTTTTGTGTTAATGTTGAGACCAAATTCAAGACAGGATAAATGTTAAGCACTGGAAAATCCTTCCCCATGAAGTTACTTCAAGTAGAAGTCGGTGATCTGAAAGCATCCCCATCACTAGTCACCTCGAAACCCCTCAAAATACAATCTTGTAAACCACAAGATTGGATCCTTGAAGAAAGAAAGCATAATGTAGCGTATTTAAAGCAGTGTAAACTCCAAGCCCACCACAATCGATAGGCATAGTCGAAAGGCACACTGCAAGGGGTCAAAGCCTGACCCTCTAAGCGTGAATATATGTTCAAGTGAAAGCCTCAAAAAATTAACAAAATCCCCCTAGGCATCTATAAAATATGGAGGTGGGGTTGTCCGCATCGCGAAGTAGAGACGAGAGACTCCCGGGGAGGCTCGTAGAAGCAATAACACGACACTAGGGATCTTCTAACCTCTTAATTGCTTGCATTAGGGCATTAGTTTTCAAAACCCTCTTCACTATCACCTCATACTCAATGATCGGGTTCCCTTCGATAAAAAAAATGATCGGGTTCCCAAAACTTTCTCTCTCTTTTTTCTCATCCACCTCACTTTCCACTAACTTTATTCTCAACCCTCTCCAGTTCATTTTCCACTCCCCACAATGGTCGGGTTCCCCAAATTTTCTCTCTCTTTTCTCATTCGCCCATCTCACTTTCCACTAACTTTATTCTTAACTCTCCCCAATTCATTTTCCACTCCCCACAATGGTCGGGTTCCCCAATAATCTATCTCATCATTTTTTTCCATATCAATTATATTTTTCCTATAATTTCAAATATTCAAAAATATAATTAATTTATCAATATAAAAATTTTAATTTAATTTTCTAATTATATTTGATAATTAATTTTAACAATTTAAAATATTTAAAATAAATTGTTAATAAATTTGAAAATTCAAAAAAATATTAATTTAATATTATAATTATATTTGATAATTACTTTTTATAATTTAAAATGTTTAATTTAAATTTTTATTAAATTTGACAATTCAAACAACAACAACAACAACCCAGTTAATCTTGCGATTAAGCGCGGTCTCGGGGGTCAGGATGTATGCACTCTTTCCCCGAACAAGTCAAGAGAGTGTTTCCGATATACCCAGAACAATAGGACAAGAACCACCTAGTAACAAGGTTCACAGATTGTAAAAGAGACAGTAGTGAAGCAGAAAAGAAGCCAGAAAAGAAGCAAAGACCGCCGGACACAACACCATTGTAACGGCCCGGGATTATGATTCCCGAGTTACGTTTCGAGGGATGAAACCCCTTGTTGGATCTTGCGCACCTAGTACGGGTTGAAAGTTTGAAATAGGTAAGTTCAGTTGTCAAAGTGGGATTTCATACCCAAAGTTCCCGTGAGGCCCGTTGGAGACCCGGTGTTAACACACCTGTACCTGTCCTAAATACTAAGTCGGGAAAACATTTCCGCGTAAACCAACAATCCCGTAAATACAAGGTGCCATGGTGGAGCCGGGTCAAAACATGTTTATTATGTGGTTAATCTACTATACATTTATAAGGGTCGAGTGACAAGTCATTTCCAATTATTCGCCATGAACATCCCACGCCAAACAGCACATAACACTAGGTAGGATCATGCATATATATATACCTAAAAAAAATAAAGCGGGCATAGGATCAGATCGAAGCCCGCATAACTGCACCCCACATATAAGCACACACATACACTAAGCCTAATATCATGCTTCTAATGCAGGACAGTATTTTAAATCACGCAAGCACGCTAGCAGTTTATATATATATGCAAAAAGTAGTAACTAGGCCTACACAGAATGTCAAGTGGCATATCCCTCTCCTACCTTCACCCCCCTCCCCGATAGGGCGGAGACTGGCCAGCTCATGAATGCATTCTATTTCCAATTCATTCATATTATCATCATGCTCATAATCATCATCATGCTCGTAATAGTAATAAGGTGTTATTCATGACTCATATGACTCAGGACAAGACCCGATGGAACTAGGCTGTCCTATGACCATAGCAACGGCTCTAGTTAACTTCATAGGTAACGGCCGTTCTGTTTACAAATGCATAAAGAATAAACATGCTCATACATTAATGTAACCTAGCATGATAGTACTACATGGCATGCTATTATGGAATGCAGCACCTAGTGCATCATGCACATATAAGCAGGGATAGGTCTGATCAATCTGAGTAAGCCCCGAGGGAACTTACCCGGCGGTGTAGAATAGCATTGTAGTAATCATACAGTTTAAAGTCACCTAATTGTCATAATGGAAGTATAAGTCTATCTATTCAAACATACAAGCACACACGATTTCACATAATTCCACATATCGAAAGTCTCATCATCATATTCCCAATTCCTCCCATCAATCATCATATACCATTTCGCATTTCGTATCACAACCTCATATAGCTAATCAAGTACCAACCATGCTCACCGTCATATAAGTTCAACATATAGTAACATCTCATAGGCCATATAACATTGCATGCTTCATAATCATTGATCATATTCATAGTCCTATAGCACATCATAGTCAATTCATATATACACCATACTTTCATATTCATCAAGTCAAAATCTCACATAAGACATGATTTAACATAAGTTCATATCATAACATATTATAACATAACTCACATTTATACTCAAATCAGCATGCATCATATAATGCTTAAGATCATATCAATAAGCATGATTGCATTCATATAGCACATAACATCATAACATTATCTTACTCACATATCATTATCAAGTCATATACTCATATCACACATCACAATATATCATAGCATATCACAACATATCATAATTACTCAAAGAGTTAGTCCAAGCAAGAGGTTCCCAAGTTAGTTTAAGTTCGTCTTCCAAAACAACCCCTTTTTAAAGTAGTTAAAAGGATTTTCCGGCCCTTGAAAACATCTCTCAAATACCTTTTTGAAAACCCAAGTTCATCCATTAAATCATTCATCTCAAAACCCATTTATAACACCTTTGAAGACATAGCACAAAAATGACACGAAAAATCGAGAGAAATGAGGATGCTCACCCAAGGTTCTTCTTCTCCTTCGGTTTGCTCTATAATCTTCATCAGGGCTCTGATTGGGCTCGTTCTTGCGTGAGGGTGCCTAGGATTGTTAGAGGGTGTTAAAGGTATGACCTTTAAGTTAGTAGGAGGTGAAAAGAGGGAAAAACGAGACCTTACCATTCCTAAAACTGAAAACAGTGAGTTTGGGTCTTCTAGGGCTTCTCCGGGCTGTTGGGCACCTTCTTCTTGTTTGGAGGACGTCAAGGGAAGGCTTAGGATATTTCTGCTTCTGTCCATTAAGGGGAGGAAGAGAAACGGAGCTTGCTTGGCTTGCTTGAGCTCAAGAAGTAGAAAGGAGCTCCTTTTACTTGAAATGAAGGAGGGAGTTAAAGGAGATGATGTTGTAGGGCTGCTGTGGGGACGAAAAGGGGCTGTAATGGTGGTGTTTTAGCAGCTGAATGGTGGAGTCTTTGGGCTCTTAGAGCTCATCACAAAGATGAAGAAAGGAGGGGAAAAGAAGGGTCTTTGGATAAGGTTTTTGGAGAGTGAGTTTTAGGATTTGTGTTTGGATTTTTGTGGTGAGGTAAATGAGACATAAAAATCATATTTGAGTGAGTGAGGATGGCTGTTGGGAAGGCTGAAATCGGATGGACTGAAGGGCTAAGGCATGTGGTCCTACATTGCCATTTTTGGAGGGTGCAAGGCATGGAAGGGAAAAAGGGAGGTGTGTGTGTCTAGCTAATTTGGGTATTGGGAATATTTGACTTGTTTTTGAATTCAAATGGGTCACATGAGCAAGGAGATGGCTGATTTTCGGATTTGAGTGAGGACAAGGTAGAGCGGGAATTTAAATCCCGAACACGCGAATTTCGAGTCCCGAAGTTAGTTCCTGAGAGTTAGTTTCCCAATTTCCGCTCTCTCGATAAATTAGAATTTTCAAAAATCCGATGAATGGTGTTGCCATGTCAAGTTAGTTTCCAAGATTTGATTTTAGGTCAAAAATCCATTTTTAATTTCCTTTATTTGAAAATTATGATTTGAAAACCCGAGCCTTTACAACCATAACCCATAACTCTAAACATCAGCAGCCCGAATGCACCTTCTCCTGTGGTCTATATCCAAAGTCATATCTTTCGAAAGGTTCAGAAGATTGAGGTCATGTCGGATGAGCTCCATCCAGCTCTTCTTAGGTCTACCTCTCCCCCTGCGGGTATCTACAAGATCCAAGTTCTCACACCTACAAAATGGTGCCAATGTTACGAACGTGTCCAAACCAACGCAGTCTGGACTCTCGCAGTTTGTCCACAATACTCGAAACTCCTACCTCGCTCCTAATGTCAACATTTTTTATTCTGTCAAGTCTCGTGTACCCACTCATCCATCGCAACATTCTCTTCTCAGCCACTACTAACTTTTGTTTTGAGCTTTAGTAGTAGGCTAGCACTCAAGAGTCATATAGTAGGGTTGGTCTAAAAACTACCTTGTAGAATAAATTGTTAAAAATAAATTGTTAACAAATCCGAGAACTAAAAAATATTAATTTAATTTTCTAATTATATTTGATAATTATTTTTAATAATTTCAAATATTTTAAATAAATTGTTAATAAATTCAACAATTGAAAAAATATATTGATGTAATTATATAATTATATTTGATAATTAATTTTTATAATTTAAAATATTTTAATTAAATTGTTAATAATTTTGAATCATGTAATTAAAAACTATTAAGGAAAATGAAAAAAAATTAAGATGATTTATTAAATTGTACACGTGTCCTCATTTTATTGGTTTATGATATCGAAAGGTGCCTAATATATTGGGGCAATCCAAATTTGGAGAGGTTGTCCAAAATGTTCGGGTTCCCCAAATTGAATGAAAAAAGGTGAAATCAGGAGAGGACTCCGACCCGACCATTGTGGATGCTCGGAAGGATCCAAGCTAACAACCCCACCGAGGAGCTTAACTCCTCCTACTGGGCGTGAAATTTTAGGACAAACCTCAGCCTCCCTACGACATGGGTCCTCACTCGGCCAAAATATTTCTGCTTTGTTATTATCATTATTGTTGTTGTTAGATAAAATAATCTTGTTTATGCCAACAAAAAGGATATGTTTTGTAAATAATTAAGATATGAGTTTGAATAATCTGTCATAAATATAATAACAAATGAATGTCAATAGGACTAGCGAAAGATGAAAAAGAAAGACATTTTTATTAACATATACTACTCATTAATCGTAATATATTTAACCAATATATTTTTTACTTAAAAAATATATTCAGCAATATAAAAAAAGTTTATTCAATATATTTTAAAAAGAGTATTCATTATAAAAAAAATATTATTCAAGATTATTCATGAAAAAAATGAAAGTAATTTTACATGAAAAATTATTTTTGAACTCATGTGATCTTTATTTCTTGATATGACAAATAAGTATGAAGTAAAGTAAGGTTGATACAGGATCATTCAAAATGAAAAGCTATTTAATATTTAATAAAAGGACTATTCATAAACTTGGATAAAAATGTTAGTAATGTGAATAATTCATTTGATATGTTAAAGATCTATTTTTTTTTACAGATATGAAATATTGGAGGTTAACCTTATGAATATAAGAAACTATTTTTGAAAAACATTGTGTAGGGCACGGATACTGAACTAGTGTTTACTAAGATAACAAAGTCCACAAAGGAAAAATGGCTTTTAAAACTTTATTTCTTTAATTCAAAATGAAAAATACAATAGAAATTAAATTATGAATAGTCAAATTGATAAAGTTGGTACTTTCCAAAAGAAATGAAACAAGTTGATTCCATGTCAAAATATAGTCAATTATTTTAAAATATGTGTACATAAAAATTTTAAATAATGATATTTAGTGAAAAAAATATGTTACATTTTAGATAAAACATCTCATAATATGATTGGTTAAACATTTTAAAAAAACTTTCAACTAAATATTAACATCTCACAAAGAATACAATTCTACAAATAACTCTCCCATGATTCCATATTAGTCTATCATCCCGTTTGATAACACTTTGGATTACCTTAATCCTTTCAGCTTCAATAGATACGTCATCTCCAATTTTCAACATCAAACCCTATTCAAGATTATCTAAGGTTCGTTTAGATGACCAATTATTATGATTTATTCCCTCCGTTCAGAAATAAATGATGTTTGACTTTTGTGCACGTAGTTTTAGGAGATAAAAACTATATAAAATTAATTAAAATTAAAATTAATTAAAATTAATTAAAATAAACATCATTTATTTCCGAACGGAGGGAGTATAATATATAATATTGCATCATAATATATATTATTTATAAGACATAATTATTTATCTTCCAAATTTTAACAATCTATTGGTCCAAAGCTACAATATGTTTGGTCTACAATATGTTTGGTTGTTATTTACACCCAAAAATTTTACTATTTACACCCAAAATTAAATTTTTTTGATTTTTCTTAAATAAACCCTACGCATCTTGAGTCACAGACGTGTGACTCAAGAGGAGCAGGGTATGTATATAGAAAAAATATAGTTGCACCTCTTGAGTCACACACCTATTACTCAAGAGGCATAGGGTTTATTAAAAAAAAATTACCAACTAACCAAACGTATTGCAATATGGCTATTTATCTGAACGCCTCACTTCACTGGTCTCTATTTGCATGCATTTCACAGGGGCGGAGCTGAAGGGGGGCCTAGGGGGCACGTGCCCCCTCTCTCATTTGACGAACTACCTATGTGTATTCTCCTCGTCGATAGCTTCGTTTTGATATATAATACGCCTTAAACATCTGAGTAAAAAGTTATGGCTGTTTTAAAATTAAAGGTATATTAATCACTTTAATTTTGCTTCAATAGACTATAATGCTTTTATATTTTACTTAAATTAAAATTCACATACTATAATTCATCTTGAGAGCTTCGAAATGAGAGGTTATATTAATCATTTTGACAATTAGATAAGAAGTTATACAAGTTTAAAAATTTTATATCTGGTTATACATTATTATATGTTATAAGTGCAACAAGTTATATATTAACTAGGTTGTTATTCGAGCCAAACAAGTCTAGTATTGTTTGATTATATTTAGCTCATTTAGAAACAAGTCAAGCTCGAGTCGAACCTATATTTGAACTTAAGCTCATACTCGACTTGTTTAGTAAGTGAACGAACTTAATTGAGCTGAGTTTTTTTTCCCAAGTATTATGCAACTTTACGTGCTCATGACATAGTAAGTTAAAAGAAAATTTGTAAATTTCACAAAATTCGTGCTATTTGAGTTTCAATGGATCTGAGCTGAATTATGAATTGAGCATAAAAATGTGCTCATAATCAACTCATTTTGTAAATGATGCTCGAGCCGAGCTTTTATTGAGCTAAACTCGAGCCAAGCTTTAGCTCATATAACAACCATAACCTTACCTTAATGTTTATTAGATTGCGTTTCCTATACTTATTTAGTTAATTTTTTTTCCGGATATTTCATTTAAATATTTATATTTCTTTTTTTAGGCGCGAAAAAATGATAGCGTTTTATCATAAACCAATAACATTTTATCTTAAAATAACATAATTTATTATCATACTACATATAATTCTTTATGTCAATTTAATCCACAACTATATCGTACATGTATAATTGTGCCCCCCTTCGAAATTTTTCTGCCTCCGCCACTGATTTCACTCTTTCACTTGCATAATCTAACACAATCCCATATCATTAGAGAAATTAGTTTAGATAATTAATTGAGTGTATTACCTTTTATTTTAAGAAATAAAGCATTGTTTTTTAAGGTAATTTACATAGGGGTTGTTCGATACACCGCTAATTTTTACTGGATACACCGCTAATCTCCGCATCAAGCCGCGGAACTCGGTACGCAACATCGTGCGAACATCGGCGGGCGTGAGGCCAAACAGGGTGTTTGATACAGTGTTATTACGCAGAAGGTTGCGGAACTAGAGGGCACTGTTTAGAAGTCTGCCAAACAACGTCTTATGGTACCGGTGTCTCCGCAATCTGATGCGGACCTAAGGCAACAGTGTTTTGCCATTTGACAAGCACTGTACTCCTTATGCTTGGTATAATAACTTCAGTTATGTTAGTTAAAGAATAATTCGTTGACAACGTGACACATTCATAGAAAATCATAAATAATCCTCGGAATAAATGTTTGTTTTGAATTGTAGTTGTAATAAACAAAAGATAGTGACAGAAGTAACACGTCGAAAAATCACAAGTAGAACAGGGGAGGTCCATCTCGAAGTCGGAAGGGACGGTATTGGTTGATTTTTGCCATAAACAGTTGATCCCATCTAGAAACGCTCTGTTGTCGGTGCCGATACCACTTAGGGTATATGGGTGGGAGCAATGAGTCGTCACGCAACCATACTTGTGGAAAGAGTAAAATGAATACGTCAGTATTTGTGGCTGTGAAGTCGGAAAAAATATGTCAGGTAATTGGTAGCTCACCGGCACCCAATGGGTTCTGTTGTTGATGATGCAGATTGCCAAGTTTGCTTTCTGTGGGGAGGGTCGCGTGCATCGAGAGGGAGTAGAAGCATCGGATAGTTCCTGCTGAGGATGACCAAGGGCGTCTGGAATCTTGTGGCAAAGACGAAACCCATCATAGGACACTCCATCCAATACTCTCGGTCAGCAATGAGGCCGGTAAAGGTACATTTATAAATGTAGTCGTCCAGTCACGGTTCGTGGCTATAAACGTGTCGATGCTCAATCATCTCCTGTGCGAGGGCGAGGCGAACTTGTTTCCACTCATTTTCGCCCAAACCAAGGAGCTCAGCAAAATCTCGATATCCGCAATGGCCGTCAGAACCGACGTTCTTGACTCTGTCGATGAAGATTGGCATGAATGGGTCGATGTCATCATCTGCCCAGGGGAAATAGGTCTACACTACCGGTACGGTAGGTGGGGCCTCTGCGTCGGCTATGTTGGAAGCCGCCTCTTCGTCGCGCAAGACATCTGTGGAGTCGTTCTGGGCACGGTCGCGGCCACGCCCGCGGCCTCTTCCGCGTGGACGCGGTGCCTGTGCCCGCTCCTGGCGGCGTCGTTCAGCCGATTGCGTTCTCTCCAATGCCAAGGGGTTAGTTTGACAGGGGTTACGGCGCCCTCGTCCCCGAGGTCTGCCCCTCGATAGCTTAGGGGGATTGGGTGGAACTAGGTTGGTGGTAGCAGGGAACTGGCCGTCTGCCAACGTAGTTGCCACTCTAGCCAACTCGTCCTGGGGCACTTCACCGCGTTGGTACCTTTGCAAGAAGTCGTTGATGGCGATCTGAGCCTCGGTCATGGGGACGGAGTCCGACGACGAGTCCTGCTGAATGCCCTTCCAATCCAACTGCTTCCAAAACGTGTGAATCTGGCTCGGCATAATAGGTGTACTATCTTGGATGCAACGATATATGTCGTGAGTACATGGTATCCCGTACGTGACTCTCCAAAACTGGTCGGTGCATTCCTGGGTCGGTGGAGTGTCTTTAACCTTCTGGTAAAGTGCGTTGAGGAGGTTGTAGCATCGCGTTGAGATCCTATCTCGGACCCTGCAAAAAATATCAACGTTGTGCATGCCGGTGCACCACGTGTTGCGCTCCCTGTTTAGTGACGCTTTGACCTCTAAAATTTGATCCTTCATCACTAAGTCGATGGCTGCGAACACGCAACCGAAGTCTCCAATGGGGGACTGCAACGCGTTTTTCAGTACTGAGTGTGCGGACTCGACCCTTAAAGGAAAATTTTCATTTTGTCAAGGTTAGCATAAAATATAAACGTGAGCACGTAAAGGTATAGATTGAGGAGGGCAGTGGATGTAAAACCTGTTTGTGGTCCTCGCCCCTAAGTGAAGGCTGGTGTCCACCCAAGCTTTGACAATTTTGTTTCAGTGATGCAGTAGCCATGCGAAGGAGAGGTACTGCATCAATCCGGGGATGTGGTTCCACTTGGCATATATCCACCGGCGGCGACTGTCGTATGACTCGGGGGATCTCGACTCGAACACAGCTCTACAATCGTTCTTGAACTTGCGCGTTGTTTCTAAGTCGCGCGTCCGTTCGAAGGCCGCTTGCTCGCACCCCCGTAAAACGTGGACCCAACATAATATATGGTTGACAGTGGGGAAGGAAGCGGCAATCGCACTAATTAGACCAAGCTCCCTGTCAGTGACGATAGCCTCCGGTGTCTTGTCTCCGTACAGGAAGCGGAGATGGTTGAGGGCCCAAGCGTAAGACTCTGCGGTCTCATCGCAGAGGAAAGCGTATGCTATGCTGAAGTTCATCCCCGTGCATGTGAAGCCGATAAACTCAACCAAGGGCATTTTGTACCTTAAGATGTGGCAGCCAAATAAAAAGGTTAGGTGAAACTCAAGCGACAAATATTAGATGAAATTTAGAACAAATTGCAACAACAACAACAGTTAAAGGGAATGACATGAATACGTACTGGTTGGTTTTGTACGTACTGTCGATTTCGATGACATACGGAAATAGTTTCAGCAAATGCAGGGAGTCTGGGTGGGGTGAAGAAAAGACCTCCTACCACGTCGGAGTTATGCTTCCTCTGGTGTAGTACATCTTGTGTGATGTTTCTGTCACCTCGAGCCTTGGACTTAAGCTTGACCTTGGCGTTATACAGCTGACGTCGTGATGTAACACATCCCTCTTCTGAGTGTAGCAACGAGTATATCGGCTTTGGCGGTGTCCCATGCGATGATAACATCTTCACGACCTCCAATGCCTGCGGATGGATACGCCCACGGTAGGCGTGACCTAGTAGAATATCTGGAAGGTCGTGGTTGTGCGTTCCAGATAAAACGTACATGTGCCACTTTCCGCGTTCGAATTCCCGACCCATTAAAGAGAATGGCCAGTTTGTGAGTTTCGTGTTACCCTTCTTCGTTGCCTCGCCGCGCTCCCTACGTTGTCTCACCTTCTTTCTCGGTTGATAGATGCCGAATTTTTCACACGCGAGGAGTACGCTACCGAGGTGCCGTTCGGTTGACGGCCATGATCTCTTGATCACTAGCACCATTTTCAGATGGGTAGCGACTGCTTCTTGGAATGTCCGAACCATCTCATCGCGATTTGTCCACTCCCGGTTGGTTGTAAAAATATCTGTGAAATCCAGCAGTTCTACTGAGGCGTCGACATCTGCGTCCTATTGAATTTTTTGATTTGCGTGCATATGTGAGAGGGGGAATAACAAATATTTTGATGTAAATTAGATGAAAATGATAGGAGACGAAGCATACCTCATCGACGGAAAACTGTTCTATTGGTACGTCATCGACGGGATCGCCAGAAGAACTCGACATGGCGACGCAAAGCAAGAGGAGATGAGAGGGGAAAGGAATTGAGAGACGAGGAGGGAAAGGGTTCGACGATGGGGGTACCAAGCGACGCTTAGTATTTGATGTCAGCTGTAATCTACAATTATAGAATGAGTCAGTGGGCCTAATTACTCCGCAACGTCTTGCGGAGAGGACCGACGCGTGATGAAGGGCCCACGTGAGGGAACAGGACCGTTGAAAGGCGCGTGTAGTTCCGCAAGCCCTAGCGTAATTGTGGGAATGCAGTACGGAGCAGGTTGCGTAATATTACGCGGGAAAGAGCGGATCCATGGATCCTCGCCGAGCCGGTACGCACCAACGGCCATTGTCCGCATGACGGTGCGGACGGAAGTCGACCGTTGCGAAAGCGTGTGCTGTAACGCATCATCATGCGTAACGAATTCGGCCGTTGTCGTTGGACAAATTTGAATTTTTAACGGCTAAAACGGTCCGCAACGTAGGGCGTCTGTATTATAGGAGGAATTTTCCATATGTGACACAGATACAACATGTTAATAATACCGGTGCAGATTGTCAATGGTGAATATCGATACGGCGATGGATACTGAATAACAAAAACCATTTGAGAAAATGTCCATAATTGATTAGTATTTTGTAATTGTTGTTTATATTGTAGATATACGTTATTAAAGTGGGTCAATCATATTATGCAAAATAGTAGACATATAATGGATAAACACTTAGATATGTTTTATATGTCATTCATACAGATGCGCCACGTGGTAGTTCTGGAAAACGAGGACAGACCGCGTGGGATTGAACATTGCAGAACATCGCAATGTAAATATTTGCACTGTATAACGCATTAATACAAACCGTCGAAACGACTAAGCAAAAATGTTATCAATTTCATCATAGATCTGTAACAAATGTATCGAAATGTTAGTAAAAGATAGATGAAAAACACTATTACGGTAGTGTATTCCACGAATGACCAACATGTATTTGACCAACTTACACTAATAATGGAGGAGATAAAGTCAAGATAATAAAACAACAGTAACATAGTTCACAGGTATTTGTAATAGGGCGCAAACGAACAAAGTTTGTATCGTATACGGCGAGAGGGGTTGTGGTGGATGCAACGCAACCATCGTTTACAGGTATTCGTAATAGGGCGCAAATGAACAAAGTTTGTATCGCATGATATTTGAACGAATAATCGGATATGTCATCAAAATGTTCACCGATCTTTACTTAAATTCGTAGGAATTGTAACAAAAGATCGGTGAAACACTTTGATAATATATTGATATTCGACAACGTATACCCATTGTGGATTAATATTTTGAGTTCTATGAAAACCGCCGATAAAGTTGGTCAATTGGATAACCGGATAATCTATCAAAGTATTCCATGATCTTCTACTAATCTTCAAAGAGATTATATAAAGATCATGGAAGCACTTTGATAGTTTACGGGCATCCATAAACGACGATTGAAAATAGAAATTAGTGAGAGAGAAAGCGGAGGGTGCAACGAAGCGAGGTGGGGAGTGGAAGTATTTATAGGGGACCGGGGGCGATAGCATGCTCTGTGTTCCGCGAGATATCGCGTGTGCGGGTAAATCCGCAATTCCAAGCGGATATATCCGCATGGTGACGCGTTTAATTACGCTGGTGATCGCGGAAACCTCCGCAGTAAAATAGTCACTCTTATATAGTGTAGTTACGCGTTCTTCCAGTGGTGCGTTACAATGAAGTTACGCGTTTGATTGCGGAACCTGGACAGTCTGTCTGATATATACGCAGTACATTGCTTATATTTCCGCATGTAGTCGCGGATATATGCAGATTCTGCTTCGCATACCTCCGCGTAGACGCATATAAACGGAATATGCCACTTCTTCGTGGGTCCCTTATATCTATATAAATGCATCACCATTCATCCTGAGCATATGCTCTAACGGTCACTCACATGTAATGCACTGCTATATTCTCTCACTTCCTAAAGTCATACATATGAATGTAAAGATCATGGAAGCTCTTTGAGGTAGGGACGATGAAAATACACCGTTGGTTGTGTAACTTCCAACTCTCGCCTGTAGGGGTTGGGTCGACCGGTGGATGTGGTGGACTGTTCGGGTGCTGGAAGAAGCGAGATAGTCTGTTGGGCACTAACATTTGAGTGCGTACCGCTGGTGAATGGCTCTTCATCCTACACAACTGGGGACACGTTGGTACAATGTGTCCCAAAATCTTGCGGAGTAGCTGCGCAATTACGTGCGTAACAGATACGCATCCCCACGTGTAACTATTACGCATGTACGTGCGTAACGTTTGTAGGGGCCTCCCCTATCGTGTGACCCCGCACCTCCGAACCTTTCATAATAAACATGTACACAACTTTCGTATTGCTATTGTATTAATTGTTCTTTCATGTACCGTTTTATTTCCCCAAGTTTGACCATCATGATGTTACGAAGTTGTACCAAGTTGTTTAACGATCGGTGAAGCACTGTGATTCTCATGCTAGATAAGAAAAATGGTGTCGCTTTGTGAGGAGTACGTATACTTAACCAAACCTACGGGGGTCGTCCATTCTCCTATTGTTCATGTACCTGCAAGCACACTTCTGGGACGGAGAAGATGGAGGGACGCTACGTACGAGGTACGCTTTGTGAGGAGTACGTATTCTTACGCATAAACATGCATACGTACGAGGTATGCTATGCAGTAGGATGCGAATATATACGTGTTGCTCCGCACCGACGTGCGTAAATAACTACGTATGTGGCTCCGCACCGACGTGCGTAAATAACTATGTATGTGGCTCCGCACCGAGCAATTGCGCAACGGAATGGGTATATATACGGTCTAGAAAAAACTGAAGGTCCTGACCCGGGACACTGCAAGGTTGCAGTAAAAGGGGGCAACGACCTCTGTATATGTTACGCATCTACTTGCGTAACAAAACGGCGGACAAAAACCTGAAGGTCCTAACCCAGGACACTGCAAGGTTGCAGTAAAAGGGGGCGACGACCTCTGTATATGTTACGCATCTGCTTGCGTAACAAACCGGCGGACAAAAACCTGAAGTTCCTGACCCGGGACACTGCAAGGTTGCAGTAAAAGGGGGGCGACGACCTCTGTATATGTTACGCATCTAAATGCGTATCAAAACGGCCTACACAAAACCGTCGACACATATAAGAAGGGAATGAGCCGGGACAGTGCCTACTCTCAATATTTTGAAATCTCCCAACAACAATGTCACAAGGCTACAAGTAGCGACGACTCTCAATAGTTCGAAATCATGTGAACGGTAGACACAACAATATTTCAAATACTACATACTTCAAAAGTAATTGATGTAAAGGTATCCCGTACAATTTTATTTTATATGCGGGATATCGCGGTATCCCGTACAATTTTATTTTGTATGCGGCATATCGCATAAAAATTGAAATAACATTGTCGTTGTTGATGCGGGACATGGAATTTCAGTACGGGCTGGTGCCTCCAACAGAGCAGCTCCCGACTGACTCTTCTTGGGGCTTTGGGTAGATCTGAATTTTTATCTGTTGGAACACGTACGTCGTCATCTCTTCTTGGGCGGGGCGTACCGCTAAATCAACTGCAAAAGATGTGACGTCTTGAATTCGAGAGACAGAAAGGTCGTTGTACAACACGGCCAGCATATTCTTTATCTTCTTGTGGATAGATCGGAAGTAATTCGCAGGGTCGTCGTCACACTCCTTGCAGCCAAACATCAATGGCGTTGATGATGAAGACATCCGAACACCACGCACGGTCAGTAGGCTGCACCGGAAAAAATGGGAATATTGGTTGTTTTTGGAGTTGCATGCGTAATTTTCAGGTGGACGACGGTGTTTGTCCACCGTAACGATGAAACGGGTTCCATCGGTGAACTCGTCGGGTTTATCAACCATGACCGAGCTTCCAGGATACATATCTCATTACCTTGTTGGTGATGTCTATGTGTGGACCGTTGATGGCAATTTTATAGGGCGAATCCATGGTTCCCGCCTCGAGCTCCACAACTTCATGCGTAGTTATCGGATCACTGGAATTCCGCACCTCCATGCGTAACCTAGAATTTGAACATGGCGCTCTGGACTTGGATAGTGCATGCGTCGATTCGTGGATGTAATTTTTGGGTGCATGCATCGGGCGAGCTGTGGTGCATGCATCGATACGTGGCACGACAAACATTGTTCCGCATGCCAATGCGCAGTGTATACATCGCCCGCGCACCGAGTTCCATGCACTGTATTCAATTCTCATACACTCCGCAACCGGATGTGGAACTACAGTACCACCTTCATTTGCCTATATAAAGACCCACATGGGGGAAGTGCAGTCCAAACCTACAACATAGCCTCCCACCACTACCAGGGCATTTAACGCCGATACACATTCACATCTACAACGACGTAATTTTCTGACAATGTCTTCTAACGACGTTGAAATTCCGCGGGAGGACTTGTTCACCCGTCACTACGAGAAGGAGGTGGTAGGAGGTGGCGCCTTCCACGCAACATGTCGTCATTGTGGCCACCGCTACAAAGTGACGAATAATCTACAGTACGGACATTTGAAGAGGCACATCACCACCAAACATTCCGACAAGGTCTAAGTCATAGGCGGTCATAATTTGTAGTTGCCTTTGTGTGTGTGAAACTTTTTTTATTTACATGTTTCCAGTTGTAAGAAAGTGGGGCTGTTAAACACCATATTTTGGTGTTTTGATTTCACCATGTCGTTATGTTACCTGTTTTCTTAAAGCTCCACAATCTGTGTTGACGATTTTCATTTCAACTATAAGCGTCATCAGGAAAATTGTAAATCTGCAAACCATTGCGTACGGCTGCTAAGGACTCCGCACGGAAATGCGGAGCCAACCGTGACTTCATGCGGAACATTTATGTAGAAATCTGCTAAAGGTCCGCAACCGGTTGTGGAACATTAGGGGTGCTGTCTACAACCTAAATCAAACGAACCCTCATGTTTCTATTCTCTTCAAACAATACAACAATCTGACTTTCGTCAAAATGAAATAGTTGGTCGATGATGGGAGAATAAAGACGCATATCACAAATACGTGTACATTACATTAAAACAATTCAGAACATTACGACCGAAACATAAAAACAATATACAATCCATATAATTTTAACGACACATATCACAAATACGTGTACATGACATTGCAACAATAACGTTACATTACGACTGAAACAACATAAAAACAATCTACAGTTAATACAATTGTAACGTGTCTACTGTTTCGTGGTATGCACCGAAAGCGCGTCTACTGCTGGTTGTATATGTGCAGCCAAACACGGCGTCCACACCATTTGAGCGCTAAATCTGCCTAACCTCGCAGCGGGAGCCAGAATACGACCACTCTTCTACACCATTCTGCGCCGCTTGGTCTATTCAATTCCAAAGTGTTCCACCGATCTCTACACACTTCGACACGTACATTGACTTCAAACCAAACATATTATGAAATGCCATTGCCAATGACACATTTGTGCGGATGTGAGGATCGAGAGCAAATGGACACATATTTATAGGGATTATTGTCCTCACCAGGCGTTACGCATCTACGCGCTTACATGTTTCGCAAGTACGTGCAGAGACATCCGCGAGAAACCGCGGTTATATCCGCATGCCATTGCGTAACTTAGGTCGTTCTTTCGTAGGTATAATTTCGCCCTACTGCAGCTGTACTTGATTTTGGTGAAATTGAGATGTTTTTCGATGCGTGCCTGCATACCCTGTCCCGGTTCAGGCCGCTGGGAATTGTCCCCCTACAGTTACGCAATACGGTGCGAAGCCAGTAATTAGAGGACGTAGAGTTGTGAATATTGTTTAGTTTAGTAATTGAATAGAGGTTCAGGGTTAGTTTGGTAAATTGATTCGAAAGCTGAAGCCCGATTGAATAATTAAAATTTTAAAATTGATAGATATGTCGGATACACGAACACGACTAAGTACCGGGTATCCGACACCGAAACCGGTGTCGGAAACTGATAGATATGTTGGATACACGAACACGACTGATAGATATTTATTGAATTTCTTAAAAATGAACAATGTCCGAACAGTTGTGCACTATCTACTGTCATCAAATCAAACTACATCGATAGAGACCATAACTCCATAAACAAGATATGCTTCATATTCAATTTCAGCCCAGATCTAACGAAAGAAAAGGTCTTCTTTTAGAGGAGAGGGCGAGCGAGAGGAGAAAAGAGGGCAGATCTGAAGCGAGCTTCGAGCGAGAGCGACCGCGAGCGTCAGATCTGAAGCAAGGCTCGAGAGGGCAGACACCCGCCTCATCGTCTCCAAACACCCGTCTTGCCGCTTACATGTCTTGGCTGGAGGTACGAACCTCATCTGGGCCGCTTACATGTCGTGGCTGGAGGGACGAAGCTAGTCTAATAGACACAAGACACCCAACGTCTTGCGTTCGGCCACCACCTTCCCTCCAACCCCTACGTAGATAATCTGAGGCTGCCACTGCCGCCACTACCGAGTTGGATACTGACTTGGGTCAGCTGGTACTTCCCAAGTTAGGAAAACGCCAACTGTACCTTACAGATACCCCACCTGTACGCTCCCCTCTGCAACCTATCCACTACCCCTCCGCAACCCTTCCACTCCGCCCCACATGTCTAAAATCAAAGTACTTCCGTGATCTTTAAAGTGCTTATTTCATATGGGAGATATAAGGTTTGTAAAGCATCGAAAATGCGGGAATTACACAATTCCACTATATGCTTATGAGGTCGAGCATCCCCATCCGCTGCCTTTTATAGACGTCAAAGTTCCGCAACTACATGCAGATACGAATTGCGCATTTTAATGCGGATCGTTTCGCATTTATTTGAGTTTCATCTCCGCATGTTAATGCGGAATTTACCACGCATACCGCGGAACGTTGCTGCGCACCACTGTTTTGTAGCTGCGTATAAATAGGGCCACTTGGTTGCTAGGCACTTACACACGCAATCATTTTCATACCATCATTCTTTCAATCACAATTCTCGCCACATTTGTCACGTCCAACAACCCGGTGTGAAGATCATGGAAGCACTTTGACATTATGGTGACAAAAAGAAACCGTCGGTTTGCATTCTTGGATCCCTCATCTCAGAATGTCTCGGATCACTTGTGTCACCATTGACGCTCACCATCCAGCGACCAACCGAATAGGTACATTCCACATGTTTCGCAGTGTTATGCGTAATTACGTTGATGACATAGAAAACACTATCATGAAGCGGGAAAGTGGATGCGTGTAATATACATCGATGATGGGCCGTTTTGTAGTGGATGATGTGAAACATGCCGTTTTGTAGTGGGAGATACAAACACATATCACAAACTTCATTATTTGTCGTGCAATGTATTCGATGGACCCTTACAATCCCGTTTTGTATGCGTATAATCTAATTGAAACTACGCTTAACACGATTTCCTACAAATGCACAAACCTCTGTCTTCATGATGTAACACGCCTCTAGTGGTGTATCCGCAAATTTGAACTGACGTAACACGCCTCTAGTGGTGTATCTGCAATCAAAGTGTTACACCGATCTCCAACAGTTTTGGTTTTCATTGTTGTCGTATTCGATGAGAAAATTTCACCTTCGCTGAATTCGATGTACATAGCATTTGTATGGCAAAGTGCTTCACCGATCTCTCTTTGACCACATGGATTTGACATTGCGAGAATTCATTTGCAACCTTCATTCTGTTGTATATGATGTATGCCCCCATAATACCTCATTTATAGGGGAAGGACCCGAATATTCACACGTTACGCAGCGCCATGCGCAACCATAGCTACGCATTAAGTTGCGGAGTGAAGGCATCTTCCGGTCACCAAGTCCATTCACTTCGCATTATGATGTGGACGTCATAGTAGATAATTTGTCATTTACTTAATTTCATGTAAACCCTTACAAAGTTGTTCTAAACATATCATTTACAATGTGAAATCTTTCGACGTTCGTAACATTGCAAAATAAATCTCGCAAGCTGTGACGGAAATTATGAGTACAATCAAATTGAAAGTAATCTGTATTGACATCTCAAGTTTCAGAAGTCAACAGGTAATTGTATTTCGATATGAGTTACATTGTTACAGTCACTACATAAATACTATAAAGTAATCGATACAGAAAATACATAACATTTGTTACAAATTATTAATACATTGATGTAAATACGAACTAGTCCATCAACGAACTCTTCACTAAACTATGGATTTAACATACCATAACAACACTGCACTTGAAAAGGCAGATGGAGAACCAGCAGGTGTAAGATAGCTTGAATCGCACTTGAAACCGCAATATCGTATGGATCCCAAGAGAGATTACTGCAGCTCCCTAACCAGCTGATTCATTTCCATCACCAGCAGCTTCATATCCTTCAACATCAAAGTGATTCCGTGATCTTTTGATAGTTAATGTATGAATACATATTAGAGATGGGTGAGAAATATACCGGACATTGAGCCATGATTTGGGGATACGGTTGGTCCTTGCCGTATTTATAGTCGTGCAGCATTTTTACGCAGCTAGGTGCGCAACGAGATGCGTTGTTACGCAGGTATGTGCGTAACTAGTTGCCCAACTACTTGCTTGTTAATAGGCGTCCAGTCTGCCACTACCATTCAGAGGTGTCGGCGTTTAGTTACGCATCACCATGCGTAACTAAACAGCCGACACAAATCGGCATCCCCTGACTGACAGTGCATTTGACCTGCATAGGACTTACTCATATTCATTCGTAACTAGACGTATCTACGACGAATTCCTCGTCTCCCCTGGATGATGCCAGTCCTTTCGTGCGATAGACGCTAAACAGTTCTCATACTAACTACTTTTGTTATTGAGTAAATTTCATGTCCATCCTTACATTGTTGTTGTACACACGTCATATCGAATGTAAATTACAAAATCAACGTATGTAGTCGTTGGTGGATGCGTAGCCTGCATCTCCAATAAATGAAGTGTGCATTCAATTCCAAGCGTCGTACAGTACAGTTTATTCAATCGAACTCATTCTACAACAAACGTTAATGGTTTCTGACAATATTAGTACAAATATAACAAACGTATTTCTATCACACACTCATCATATACACCATCGACTAGGCACGATGTTCACCCGGTTGTTGTTGAACCGCCATTGTTGCCATCAGATACACCAACGAGCATGCACGAGGTTCACCCGGTTGTTGTTGAACCGCCATTGTTGATCCAGGTAGACGCCAACATTTACACATGGCAGCGTTAGGGGTGAAACTGTGCTTACCCAGGGATATTTCAGTCTCCCAATCCTGTCGGACGAAGTCACGTAGTAATCCCAGCTCATTGGATCCTCAAAGCTGTAACGACGACTAGATGACTTCGCCCCCTGCGACGGGAGTTTTCTATTATTGCACTCAAAGTGTTTCACCGATCCTTCAGCACATTCCTGTTTGAATTTACCATTTCGAACGAGTATGCAACAACAAACATTTCGGACGAGTATGAAACAACCATTTCGAGAAATGGGTGCAACTTACGGAGCACGACCGACTCTATTTATTGGGTGAAATGACGCCATCCTCCGAACGAGCTACGGTAAGCCCCAGGACCCGGATGCCTCAGCACCTATTTGCGGAATCCTCCGCACCTAGTTGCGGATGGCTCCGGCGTGGTAGTTCCCCTGGCGTCGGCTCCCATCGATCAATGATCCGCACCATATTGCGGAAACCAACGCATAGATATGCGTACATATCCGCAATGTAGGGCGGACCCCACCGACATGACATGCGGAGTTGTAGGTGCCGCAGGTCTCCCTGCATATTTAGGAGTGACGACCGATGTTAGTTTCGGAATTGTAGGTGACATAAAATTCAAGTCATTGTTGTTATTCAGCCATTCGTCAGTTGATTTTATTCCCCATTTACAAGTGTTGTAAGGGTCATGGAAGCACTTGTGGCGAAAACGTTCCGGCTTACAGCATCCATAACGACAACCCCTATCAGAATGTATTTCCATTTGTAGGTCGTTACAGGAAACAATTGGTTCTCGTTGTTATTGTTACAGAGCGTTATTGTTAAAGGCAAATATTGTAATGATTTCAGTCGTTAATGAGATTGTGTTATATTCTGTCATTAGGCATTAATAGGTTACAATACAACGTCATACATCATGTGTGTTCCGTACGTTACATTTTCAACCCTATGTTTTGTCTACTTGGTACATTGACTGAAGGACGAGATTGTTGCCGGAACTGTATCATCGTTGATTGTTGGCGGAACTGGTGGGGGTCTTATGGATGATGTATCTTGTTCTGCATACCGTACCTACAAACACCAAATAACTTAGTTCACCAATACTTGAAACGAAATAATGTTACGCAACTATCAGTTACCGGAATACGACGTACCCAGCTCAAAGACCGCCCAAATCAAAGTGTTACACCGATCTTTTCCCATGTTCATATACATCCACTTTGCAAGTTCATATACATCCACTTTGTAGAGCGAAGTGAGTTGCCCACCCCTATACCACCACATATGTTGTTCATTGTAAGTGCGTATGGTATGTCGTGTTTGATGAAGTAACAGTATGTCAGTGATGGTTTTTATATACAACTCCCCAATGGTACGCACCATTTTGCGTAGCTCACCCACTTGAACACCCGACACAAATCTGACGGGCCTGACCCGGGCCACTCCACGCTTGTGTCGGACTAACTACGCAGCTTCATGCGTATTGTTTCAGTACATACGCAGCTTCATGCGTATCTCACCCACCTGATCCCCCGACACAAATCTGACGGGTCTGACCCGGCCAGTCCACGCTTGTGTCCCGACTTCATCTCAGTAACTACGCAGCTTCATGCGTATTGTATCGGAGTTTCACTACATACGCAGCTTCATGCGTAGCTTACCAACCTGATCCCCCGACACAAATCTGATGGGCCTGAGCCGGGACAGTGCACGCTTGTATCGGACTTTATCTCAGTAACTACGCAGCTTCATGCGTATAGTGTCGGAGTTGCACTACATACGCAGCTTCATGCGTAGCTCACGAACCTTATCCCCCGACACAAATCTGACGGGCCTGACCCGGGCCAGTGCACGCTTGTAGCTTAAAGGGCCCTCTGATATATGTATGCAACATATCGCGGATTAATACGTATGTCTATGCGTATGGGTACGCACATACTCAGGGTTACCGAACTATTGCTCCCCCATTATAAATACCCGACGATTGTATAGTGAAGCACTAAGCCATTGTCGGTATCATAGGTTCGGTAAATGTTCGGGTCAATGGGTTATTTTCAAGGTTTTCAACAGGGAGCACAATCCCCCAAATATAAGTTCTGTAAGGGTCATGGAAGCACTTTGAAGACAATTGTTTATTTGGGGTTTGGTTAGGGTTTCGTGGAACTCACTCGATTGAAATGACGGGACGAGACGTTCACGGAGGGGCCCAACACTCTCTCCAGCCAGCGCCGTTTGCCTCCGCAATAATCCGCAACATCATAAGAGGAAGTGGAGGGCAGGCTCGTGGATCTCCATATCCACGGCGAGAGGAAACCAAAGCAGGCACTGCATCAACCCCAACATGATCGACTCAATCATGGACTGGTAGGGCAGACTCATGGAATTCCACAGCCACATCGACAGGAAAGTTGAGTGCGCAACGAGTATATCCAGTCATGGACGACTCGCGAGTGAATGTGGTCACGCGAACCCAGGACCCAGGCTTACTAAGCAAATGAGAATGGAGGTTCGAACCCAATGTTCGAACCCCGACCAAACTTTACTAAGCAAAAGAGACGTCTACACATATGACGTGTCCATTCTGTAATTTTTTCTGTAGTTGTTTCTATTATCACATATAGCACTGGTCTACACATATGAAGTGTCTATTCTGTAATTTTTTCTGTAATTGTTTCTATTATCTCATGTAGCACTGAAAGTGGCCATGTCCATACTGCACACTGTATGTAGCAGTCTGTAAGGATATATTTTGTAATCAACTAACTGCACACAAGAATCATATTGCAACCACACAAACATTGACATCAACTACAATCAAGTTCACTCGTTCTTCGTAAAAGTTAGCGACCCCCACATACTAACTGCAAACAGAAAACATATTGCAACCACACAAACATTGAAATCAACTACACCAATTTCACTCCTTATGGAGATTTTCATATTACAACCCTTATGGAGATGCGGAGATTACAGGTCACCAGACACTCGCCTTATCAGCTCTATACCATTTTCACGCCTCACGCTACTGAGGTGGAGCATCTCGTTCCGACGCTAATATTAATTGCGCAGTTTAATGCGGAGATTCGCAAATTACTGATCTCCGCATGTTAGTGCGGACATTACCGCGTGTAGCCGCGGAACATTACGCGGTAAACAACGTAACTCGCATGTCCTTGATCGCACAAACTGTTGAGATAATGGAAGCACTTTGCACAACAAATAGATCTTCGATAATAACCAAGACTTTCCGAATACAATCAAATGGCGACACGCAGTATGTACAAGTTACTTCGATACGCTCGATTTAATATAAGTATCAAACGTAACCACGCATTCACATCCATCGAAAGCATGACCACTGTTCAATTCCATTCAAAACCAACCACACGTATGTACGAAAGTTCAGACCCGCCATGCAAACAGACATCTAACTACAGTTCTGCACAACCCCAATTCCGCAACAGATCAACACAAAAGTCAACCCAAAACACAAGAAATGTACGCGTACACATACGTCACTACGTCTGCACAAACGACGGATCAGCGGTGTAGAACCGCCCTAGAATGCGCATAATCTCCGCCCTCCATGTATCCTCCGGCTCCGACAGAAGACGGGTCAACTCAGTCCCCATAGCGTCATATCGAGCCGCCACATCAGAGGCACGGGGTGGAAGGATGACAGTCGCAGATGGGCCCTCCGCCGGAACGGGTTGCCCCTCCTCCGGAACGGGCGGCGGCCCCTCCAGAACAATCGGCTCCGGTTCTGGAGGGATGACGGACGAAGGTAGGATGCAGACGTGTGACCTCGGGCGAAACCACTCCAGGTACCCTTCCATCGACGCCCATGGACGCTCTGCAGCAGCCATCGGTGTGGCCTCAAGGTCAACCAAGTGCGCATGGCGGTCAGCCCAGTGGTTCGCCCCCCACGGCATCACCAGCTCGTACGGGCGGTGTGGCCGCGCATCCCGTACCGCTCGCACAGGAATGATTGGTTCCATCGGGATGCCCTGCATGCGGCCGAACTGTCGTACCACCCTATCAGGCATGTACGGCTCTACCCCCTCCGCCCATGTGATCGTCCCGCGGTACGCCGACACTCTGTGGACCCCCTGAAGATCCAGGTCGTCCCCGTACGGCATCCAACATACCTGCGATCATAATGTATACATACATGTTACACAATAACATTGTTACGACTCTAATAGTCAACGATTATATATAATTCACACTCCAACGTCCACATACCACTCGGGGTCCGCACTGGTCAATGTCCCGGCGTAGGGCTCTAATCCGCCCTTGCTCCCGCCTCGGGGTCGCAGTCGGGACGAACCGGGCCGCGTACCTCGCATCAACCCTCATCTCCATCGTCGGCGCATATGTGCCATGCTGAATAGGGAAATAGTTGTATATCCAGGCCTGCATGAAAACTCATTTTAATCAAAGTAAACCACTATCTAACATTTTACATTCATTGTAAAGACACTTAACCCATTACGATGATCATGTCCATTACCTGCAACAGGAGCGGGCAGTCGTCCATCCCTTTCGCCCTCCTTCGTGTTCCCTTCCCTATGGCTTTGTACTGGTACACCAACGCCGCATCCCCCCATGCATATCCCCCGTCGATGCAGGGTCTCTGCACATGTAGATCAATGGCACACGTATCCTATCCTTCGACTTGTCAATCATCAACGTCGACGATAGAAGGTACGCCAACCACAACGTCGCGACCCTCTGGCGACCGACCCTATCCTCCGGGAGGCCTGCGTCGATGTACGCAGCTATCTTCACCTTCAGTTGCGACTGTGGGATCCCACCCGTCGTCCTCCACTTGTTCACGCGAGACAGCGGCCACCCAAAGCTCTCCGCCACCCACTGAGCGGCCCCCAACACGTCTACGTCCATCATCACCTGCGCACCCTCTATGGCCAGCCCAAACAACAATTGCACATCGTGCAGAGTAATCGTCATCTCACCCCACTCGAAGTGAAACGAGTTCGTCTCCGGCTGCCACCGCTCCATGAAAATCTGACACAGCCCATGGTCAACGTGGCTCCAACTGAGATCCAACAACCCCACCAGCCCGCTCTGCGCGACTAAGGGAACCCATATCTCCCTTCCGTGCTCTAAGGCCTCCCGCAACCACCTAATCGTCTTACCCCGCCTATGCACGTCCAACAGTACCGGTGGGTCGTCCGGAGCCACCCAAATCCTCCGGGCCACATGAGCGCCAAAGCTCAACAGCAACGACTTATCTTTCGGCCCCCACCAAACACCTCATCCGGGTCATCCTCCTCAGACGAACTGCCTCCACCCTGCTCACTACCGTCGCTGTCATACTGATCCTGCGGGCCATCCGGCTCCTGGTGAGGATCCTGCTCATGGGGAGCACCCTGATCGTGGGGAGCATGGTCCTCCTCCCCGACCGCACCCTCCCTCGCAATAGACGCAGACGTCCTCGCTTCTGTTGCGGATCCGCACACAGAACCCACTTCAGGGGACCTCTCCGCACTGTCGTCCCCGCCTCGCGGAAGGCCCCCCACATCCACCCAACCTTTTTCGCGCGCTGTCACCGAGGACGGCAGCACCCATGGACGAGGCTCGAACGGCAAAATCATCTCTAGGTTTAGCCTCTCCGCTCCAGATCTCATACAAGCCTGCAACTCTCCCACCAACTCTCCCACTCGTGCAGGTTCGGGCTGGTCGCCAACCGCAATCGACTCCGCTTCCACCATCTCCGACTCCACCACTGCCACAGCTGTCGTCACTGCAACAGCTCGCTTTAGCTTCTTCTCAAACTTCCCACGCGCTGAGGCTGAAACAATTCGTCCACTAGTCCGATCTCCTTCTCCGGCACCCTCAAGCCCACGCTTACGGCTTTCGTACAACTCCGCTATGAACTTGTCCCTCTCTTGTCATTTTAATCGTTCTCATTGTTTATAATTATTTTTTACTCTTCTAAGTTTTCTATTTTAATGTATATTTCACTCTGTTTACTATAATGTTTTCCAGAATTGTAATTTCTGTATTTGTACTATCCATTTTGTCATAGAATTCTCTGCTTTCTGTTCCGTATATCTAATTTCTAACGACGATTATTTTAATTCTCTATTTTCCGACCACTATATTTCCCATATTCTGCTCTTTCTTCCTCTATTTGGTACCTTAAGGTAAGACATACTAACATATTTTTTTCTCACATTACGTTTTACATAACACTCAAACGTAGACATAATTGAACAGTACTGAAAAATAAAAACAATCATCAACGTAATACTTACCTCCGCTAGTAATGCCTTTCTTGGTCGCGGACGCAACACTCTCTTCCCTTCTACAGTTGCCGCCCTCGCCGCCTCCGTCCTCGATGCCTCCTCCGCTGAAACCCTCGCCGCCTCCGGCGCGGCCACCCTCACTGTCTCCTCCGCTGCAACCATGTCCGCCACCGCCGCCGCCCTCGCTGCCTCCTCCGCCCTCGCTGAAACCCTATCCGCCTCCGCCGCAGCCGCCGCGGCCCTTTCCTCATCCACTGCCCTCTCCCGATCCCTTTCTTCCTCTGCCGCCCTTTCCTCCTCGGTTGCTCGGTTAATGTACGCATCTTCCTCCTCCTCTCGCTCCATCACCGCACACGCCGTCTCAATCGAGACCTCCAGGACCCCCGGCCGACTCCCTTCTCCGGCCTCCCCACTCCGGCCCCCATCACCGACCCAATCCCCGCCACCTAATTGTGTTAACAGCACCGCCGCCTCCACCCCGTCCTCCCCCTCCGTCGCATCCGCCAGCCTCTCGCCCTGAACCTCTATTTCCCCCGGCGACGTCGTCCTCACTTGCTCCGCCGCCCTGGCCAACTCCGCCGCCTCGATCGTCGCCCTCTCCCCGTCTCTCCAGTCCAACGAACTAAATAGTTCCTCCACTGTCGGCTCGTTACCGGCTACCAGCACCACCGGCGTACCGACCGGCGCTCCACCGCCGCCCTCGCCACCTGTACCCCTCTCTCCGCCGCGCTTTTCACCCGCCATTTTCTTCTCCGCCAATCACTCTCTGTCGCACTATTTGTCCGAATCGCAAACCCTCGTCGCTCTCGGAATCGGAGTTCGGAAGTCGTAACACCGATTGCGGTTACTATGCGGTAATTCGTACACCCCCTTCTCCACACCCCGATGCGCAACTCGTTTTGAAATTCAAATTCCATATTACGCAACTCGATGCGGAGTCCTTTTGTATTCCTTATGCCGCGTTTGGTTTGATTCCCAGACATTCCGCATTCTTCCGCGTAACCTGTTTCGCATTTCGTCGCGGAATGTTTGGCGGTGGGTGGTTAGGGCGTGTTTGGGCTGATGCAAGGTGCGCTTCGCATCGTGTTGCGGAACAAGTTCCGCACCTTGATGCGAAGATTAGCGGTGTATCCAGTAAAAATTAGCGGTGTATTTAGCTTTTCCGTTTACATATTATCTTGTGTTTCCTAATTTTAGCGTTAAAAAATGAGAAAAGGGTAGTAAATAGACCAAAAAATTGGTTCTTTTGCAAAACTAGACCCTGTGGTCTAAAATTTGCAAAACTAGCACCGGCCCAAATTTTTGGCCAAAAAGAGCAGGTTACAAGGGGGATTTGAAGGGCAATGGGCAGTCACCAGGGAAGTCACGCTCTCTCTCTCTCTCTCTCGACATCTCTCGCTCGCTCCTCCCCTGCACTCCAGATCCGGGTTGGCGACCTCCCTCACAATCTTCGTCCTCTCTCTTGAGCTAGCAAGCCCTAGCCCACGCTCAACCTGTTGCCCTCGGACGAGCCACGAAGTCGACGATAAAAGGGCTGGGCTTGCGGGATCCCTCACGAGTTCGACCTAGTGCTGACGCCATCCACCCAGATCCGCAAGCTTCGCCGATTCCTCTTGAAGCACCTTGAATCATGGCCGATTCTCATCGCCGTAGACAGCAAAACTGCCATGGTTGAAACGATTGCTAATCTGATGCAGGTAATTGCGCTCGATCTCCATCTCCATCTACATCTCTCAATCAAATCTCGAACCCCCTCATCTGATTCTCTGTCTATTTTCGACCATGATTCAAAGTTGAAGGTGCAATCGCAAACGCCGCCGGTCAGCCCAATTTGTCGATCCACTGGTCTCCGCCTTCCCTTCATGATATTGAACCCACACCTATCAAATCTCGCCGCCAGTCTTGCTTTCCTCTTATTTGATGATTTTTACCGAATTTGTAATGGTGCAGATGAACTTGGATGAACAATACGGGGAGAGAAGGATAAGGACAGAAATTGCACAGACAGTCAGATGATTCTTCTTCTTCTTGCTTCCTACTGTTGGCCGGTTTCTGTTCATTCAGGTAAGTGTTTTTGTTTAATTGTTTTCATTTATCTTTGCTTACATTTTAGATTATGAATTTCTCATTTATGTACCTGATTTTTCTCTATTTGAATTGCTCATATACATACATGATCTGTCTTGATTGAATTTACAAGTTGTATTTGACAGATGTAAATTATTGAAACTGCATACTTTAGACTAAAAAATCTTCAAATTTAAGGTTCACACATGAAATTTAGGCATTCTTTCCACCTGCTCGACTAAATGGCCAACGGAATTTATCAAAAACATGAATGTCCAACTATCCAAGCTCTGTAGCACTTGATCTGCCTTGTAGACACTACCATCTTGTAGAAGCTAAGTGAGCGAAGTCTAGATTTTTATGTTGGAATCGGCTATCTGGATTTTGAATGGCTATGGAGGGAGAGGGGTGCTTTCTTCGTACTATACAGAAGTTGTAACAGTGTATAGGATTTATTTCCCCCAAAACTTCTATCTTTAACCATTTTCTAGAATCCAAGAAGTGGGAGTTTGTCTTGTTGAGGACTCCCGAAGTACAATCACTTTTTATGTGAGAGAAATTGTGTCATACCCTCTGATTATGCAACTCAATTGGGGAATCATGTGAGGCTATGCAGCTTATCTGCTTACGGAAAGAGGATGATGAAAAAATATGAAGATTTGTGTTCTGGATCTTCCTATTTGGTTATAATATGGATGAATTTTTGTTTAGGAGGATTGTAGATTATGTATAGAAATTGAGTACCTTATTGGCTTGGTCTAGGGACTGTATGAACCGGGGGAGTCGACATTAGCTGTGGAAGAAAGAAAACATATCATTGGCAATGAAGTACCCAGTTTTGTGACACTGTCCGTAGGATAACAATTGGTATAAGAGATACACCCTAATGGTAGGATAGTTTAACAGGAATGGTAGGATAAATATACGATAATGGTAGGATGATAATGTAATCACTGAAATTCCTAAGTGTAGAACTAAGAAAGTAAAGAAACTTGACATTCATGGTAGGATAGATGCACAAAAATGGTATGATAAATGGAAACTAATGGTAGGATAAAACAACGATATTAGTAGGATCAGAATGGAAACCCAGTAATTCCTGTATAACTTGACACTAATAGTAGGATAGATGCACACTAATGGTAAGATATATTTGTACTATTGGAAAGATGTAAATGCATACTCATCGCCATTAATAAGTCCGAGAGAGTCTGAGATAGCAGATCGCAGCCGATGCTGATTCCACCGCGAGTGATTGCTCAGGTAATCTCTCAACTGAATGCATCAATTGATGATTTCAAGCACTTCAAGGAGAGCAGGGAGAACGTTTGGAAGCGCAGATAAGAAGGTGATTCAATCTATTTCTGTCTCTCATTGCCCTTTGCAACTCAATATACGATATTGTTTTATCTTGTTCCACAGATAAGAAATAGAATTGATATTGACTTTCCATTGAACTTGTTTATTAATCTATATGATGGAAAATAGCCTTTTAGCTCAATTGGTAGAGCGTTGTGTTTGCACACAAAGATGTGAGTTCGACTCTCACATAGGCTAATACGGAGTATGCTTAGGTTCATAAATTTGTTGATGTTAGACGAAATGCAAGAAAAAATAGTTTGATGATCTAGTTTACACTCAAAAGGAGAAGGGGTGGGGAGGTATTCAACTCCTCTACCCTTAGTTGTTTTTCTGAAAAATGTGGACCATAATTTGCAACGGTTTCTGGCTTGATTTTCCTTGAAAGCTATTTAAATTGGTAGGATAGATGCACAAAAATGGTAGGATAGATGGAAACTAATGGTAGGAGAAAACAACAATATTGGTAGGATAAGAATGGTAGGATAGATGGAAACTAATGGTAGGAGAAAGCAACGATATTGGTATAATCAGAATGGAAACCCAGTAATTCCTGTATAACTTGACACTAATGGTAGGATAGATGCACACTAATAGTAAGATATATTTATACTATTGGAAATATGTAAATGCACAACTGGTTTTACCAAAACACAATATATCGGAGACTTAGCGCCATTACAAGTTTCCCCATAATATATCCGACACTTGACACAAAATATTGTGGCAATTACAAGTTTCCCCATAATATATCCGACACCTCAGACGAAATATTGTGACAATTACAAGTTTTTCCATAATATATCCGACACTTGACACAAAATATTATGGCAATTACAAGTTTCCCCACAAAATATTGTGGGAGTCGAGACGTCATCCGCCCCTTCGGAGTCTTCCGACTGATGTCCATGGGAGGGAGTGGATGGGCTTGTCGTTTTGCACCGTAAGTTGATGTGTCATGCGATTGGCCAAGCTCGTGCGCCGGATTTAGTGTTGTAAAACTTGTAGGCTTCTAGGTCATCGTTGTCCCGGACCCAAATCGGAGTGGCCCCGCCCCATTAAAGGAGGGAGGTAGGTGAGCTCAATATCGTATAAGACCATATCAACGTCGAACTTGGAAACGATATTCTCCTTCAGTTGGTCATAGCCAATATTATGTGGCATAACCATAGCTACACTACATGCCTCTCCCTTGAACACCAAGCTCTCACTCTCGGGAGCCCACCAACCGTCGAAGACGACCTTCAGACATACCCTATCACATGTGGTACGACACGGGAACAGAGGATTAGCCTGGGGGGTGGTTCTGTTATAAGAACTACAAAGGATAAGTACAAGATCACTTACCCATTATTGTTACCGGACAAACTTCTTGCACTTTTCCAGGTATGGAAGGACAATTTTACACTATTGGTAGGACCGGAATATTCTATTAGTAGGATGGGGACTATATCGTTTCCTGGGATGAACGGGTGGCTTTTCCCCCGTTCTTTTCACTCCTCTCCTACTCGGCCTCTCTTTTTGCAGAGCATGTAATGGTGTTTCACATCCTCCTCTCCGGCTTATATATGTTCTTGGGGAGACACCCATCAATGCAATCATTACATTTTCTTCTCATTAATGCTCCCCCCTTTCCCCCAAGGAGGAAGCCTATTTTGGCACCAAAACTGCCCTGACAGCCTGCCACATCAGCTACAGTGAATCCCCTTCAAAATCTCTCCAGGTATGGAAGGTCAGTTTTAGCCTATTGGTAGGACCATGTCCTTCTATTGGTAAGATGAGAAGTGTGCAGTTTCCTGAAATGAACGGAAGACTTTTGATCTCACATTTCCACTCCTCTCCTATTCTGCCTCTCTTTTTGCAGAGCATTTAATGGTGATTTACATCCATCAATCAAGCTTGTATATGTATTGATTGACACTCTTAAATGCAATCATTCTCTTTTCCCCTCATTAATGCTTCTCTTTCCCCATGGATGAACCTTTTTGGCGCCAAATCACTCCTGACACCCCTCCAAATCTCTCCCAAGTTGATGCTACAATAACCCTTCCTCACCTGCCACTTCCCAAGCCGGTTACCAAAAAAAAATTTGCAAAAGTACACATGTGCTACTTTTGCCAAATTCACAAGTGGGGATCTACATTTGCAAAGTGGAATTTTTTTTGGTCTACTTTTGCAAATCGCCCTTAAAAAATTGAGGCTTATCTTACTAGTCTTCAAGATTAATTAGTAAAGACATATAAGTTCATTCATTTCTAGTCCTGTATTCATTCAGAAATACAAAAGTTTATTCAATACAAAGTCAAATATCATTCATTGCAAGATTCTTGCTCAAGTGATTTTCTGTGTACAAAATACTTGTACTTTAAAATTCCTCATTGCAAGATTCTTGCTTAAGTGATTTTCTGTGTATTCGTTCAAAGCATTGTATCCCACTTTCTAACCCTTGACAAAGGTCGACGAAAAATCTTCTTCTCAACTGCGTGCGAAAGCTCAAACACTGACAAAGCGAGATAATATAAGCAGGTAAAGAGTTATGGTGATTCTTGAAGCGTTGGAGAGATATCAAACCATAGGAGTTGTCGTGCTGTGATGGATCTGATCCACGACTGATAATCATCTTGGCTGGTTGAATGCGATAATTCTCGTACTGAGCATGGAAAAAAGCTAATGCTACACTTTCTAGACAAGTCAAGAGTAGTTGAAGTACATCCCATGCCTTCATATCGAAGCATCTGATCCGAGAGATTGCTAGACGGAAGAAGTGGCATCGGATACCAGAGGAGGAACAAAGCTCCATCCTTGAAGTGTTTGCTCAAAGACGTGTCCCACCTTGAGCAGTGTCTCCTGCAAGGGTTCGTATTGCCCAAGATCAGCTTGTTTGTACACAAAGCACGCAGGATAGAGGAATGTTGAACTCATAAATCCACATTGTGATCCGGGAAGAAACATTACTTTTATCTAGGAAAGTGAAAACGACCATTACCTCGTCAAATGCAGAACCTATCATTTGAAGACCTACTGGAAGGCCTACCGGGCCACCTTGCACAAATCCGCAAGGCAAAACAAGTGCTGGGAGACCGGCCAGGTTCACGTTAACCTAATATGTACATAGAACCGAAAACAGGCACCAAGACAGTGAGAAGCGTTCACGGAACAATTAATACGATACTGTGTGCTGCAAGTGAAATGCTTACAGTCATAATGTCACCAGCATACATCGACAATGGGTCATTTTTCTTTTCGCCTGTGAACAACAAAATCAAATGGAGAAGCAATAAGTATGCAACAATCAGTTGTATTTTTCAGAAAGCTCTGCAGAAAGAGAATGTATAACATACCAATCTTATAAGCAGCAGATGGCGCAGCGGGTGAAATAAGGATGTCATTTTCATCCAAAGCTGCTTTGAAGCTTTTCCGAACCAAGGTCCTCACCTGTATGGCTATAACAATTATGAACTTGTAGGAAATTGGGATCAACTATGCCAGTAATCGATGAACAGAAACAAAATATGCATTGATGTTGAGGAAAACAGAAAAAGCTTCTTAATACAAGGATTTGAAAATTAATAAAAAAAAATTTCACTTATGATCAACAAACTAAAAAGTACAGAATACAAAATGGTCACGGCGATAATTTACCTGCTGAGCGCGCTTATAGTATGCATCGTAGTAACCCGCTGAAAGTGCATATGTTCCCATCAATATTCTCCTCTTCACCTGCATATAAGGAAGCATATCGCTTTCAAATAAAACTAAAAGAGACAATGACCATGTGGCATGTGAGGGACGTGCTTTATGCGCAAGTGTTCAAAGGTTTAAATTATGGCATTGTTGTGGCACTTGAGTCATCCAAATAAAACTAAATATTTAACTTTAACAACAGGAATTGAACATGCTGATTAAGCATTGGAAAACACTCAAAAATAATCTTCTTAAAATACTTGTTTAACACACCTCAGAACCAAATCCATTAGCTCGAGAATCTCCATATAGAGAAGCTAGCTCATCGGCAACGATCTGGTTCCCATACCTGAATATCCCAGATAGTAATATGAGATTCTTTGTAGATCATCCATACAAAAGTTTAAAAGTATTTGTAAGAACTAATACCAGAAGTTGATAATTTGTTATAGTTTCAAAAGAAGCAAGTTGTTCCTAAAGCCTGTCACAGCTCACAAACCCCCGAATTTTAAAAAAGTTCACTCACTCCGATCAAACTAATTTCATCCAAAAGAGATGATCAGATAGAATATAGAAAACTGGAACAATTGATGGAAATTCACACGAAAAGCTGACAAAGATGGACCAAGAAAATTATATCATTTTATTTGATAGATATGACCCTTCAATATCCTGACTTCTTGATTAAACAACCTGGTCTTAACCAATAATCTAAAATGATTTCCTAGCCAAAGTGACGTAAAGGGAGTTAAAGAGTTTCACCCACATTGATACTAGTCAAATTATTTAGTACACTCATCTCCCTTACTCTCTGGTTAATGTAAAATAATTTCATAGCCGTTGATATCATTCAAATTATTTTGTACACTACCACTCCCTTACTTTTATAGTGTTTTCTTTAAACTGCTCCTCAAGCAGTTCAAGCTGGTTCAGAAAACAAAAGAGATACCATGGCATGAGCCTGTCTTCCCAAATCATGGTTTATTTGGTGATTTACATTTCATGAATCAGCTAGAAAGATTACCTGATGCCATCATAACGCGATAAGTTGGATGAAGACTCTGAAGAAGCAAGAATGTAGTATGCTGGAAGTCCAAGGGAGAAGGACGGCAAAGAGACCTTACAATTACAACACAGTCAACATATAATTAAGGAAATTGGATAGCATAATACATTTAAAAGAAAGAAAACAATGACTCTCTCCGAAAAGTTGTATGATTCTACAATGAAATGCAAAACAGGGGAGATCAAAGGAAAGTTACCTCTGTTATAGAGCATCCTAGATCTTCCAAATGTGAAGCAGCAGCGCGAATTGAAGATATTATTTCCTGGTCAACACCACCTTCAACGGTCTCACGAATCAAACCTACTCTCAGTCCCTTCAGGGGCTTAGAATCGAAGGAATTCAAGGACTTGAATGGGGATGTAAAATCAGGAACCTCCTGGTTGATAAAGTCGGATCAAAATAGGGATTCAGTACCTCTTTGATGAGCGAGCTAAAATAATGTTCAACAGCATCAGATTGACAATTAAAGTGTAAGGAACACATAGATGGTGCAGAGTGTGTTTGGTTGTACATCCAATATAAGGCAATACCACTAGTGTAAGGTAAAATAAAACAAGTGTACGTTAAAATAAAAACACTAAACTAGTGTATGTTGAAATCAAAGCCATGTGAGTTGCACATGCATTGTATCCAACTTCCTTAATTCAATTCAAGCAATACAATCGCCATTTTTTCTCACTTTCCAAATAATGAAGGAAAAAAAGTGTTACACTCAATTTTAAACTTGTAACTAGTTTTTTGAACTATGCAAACGTTGTCTATTGTTTAATTTAAACATACACTAGTAAAAATACAAGTTAAAGTGGCTTAGCAAACACATTCGCAATCATAAGATGTTTAGTCATTTCTATTATAGTACATTTCACCAAGTAGAACAAATAAGAGGACGGGTTTTGATCGACTTTGCAGAGAAGGATAACACACACAATTTCAAACTTTAAATGTGGGGTATGAAAAGTGAAATATATTATTCTCCGATCTATTCCATGAGTAAATATTTTTGCAATTAACTAGCAAGACAAAACAATATGAGATCATAAAAAGCCTATATAAACAAAAGGTAATTGAATCCAATAAATAATTCACTTGACAAAGAGGAACTCACTTGCTTGCTGCTCGTAGCATCTAGTCTATCATGTCCAGAAATTGCATGGAGAACCATTCCAGCATCAGCAACTGTTGAACCAAAGCATCCAATAACATCTAGAGATGAAGCATAAGCCATAAGCCCATATCGCGAGACTCGGCCATACGTTGGCTTCAAACCAACAACGCCGCAAAATGATGCTGGCTGCCTAACACTTCCACCAGTGTCACTTCCAAGTGAAACTACACACTGCCTAGCAGAAACAGCGGAAGCTGAACCACCAGATGACCCTCCAGGAACACGAGATTCATCCCAAGGATTTGTTGTCACCTATTTATGAACATACGCATCACCTGAGTAAAGCAACATCCATCATCATAGAGATATATTTCATGATTAAATGTACCCAAAAACACTGGCTAGAAAAAATTACCCTATTTGACATTTAAAATAAAGGTAATAAAAAAGTTAAGAACATCTAATAATGGACAAGACTCATCAGACAAATCTCATCATGTTGTGACAGTTCTCAAATTGGAATTAAGCAACATTTGATTAGTGTAATTGGGGTGTTTGCAAAACTAATCCTTCTTCCGTGTCAATTTGCAAAAGCTAACCCAACAAAGCTTCTCTTTTTTTTTTGTAACAACAGAATGCATGCGACATGCCATTTTCTAAGGAATTGACATGACTTTTTCATAGATGGCATACGGTTAGTGTTGCAAAAGTAGAGTCAAATGGCTTAGTTAGTGTCATTTCTACTATTGTAATCTCATACTCCATAATTAACTCGTAATTTTATCCCAAAAACAAAGGCTCTATTTAGATGGATGATGTCCACAATTATCACCAACACTATCCATGTTCCTAGTATCCAAAATATTCAAGAACACGAATGGTTTCACAATACTATGTCATGAAGAATCAATCAAACTTGAAAAGCCAAATGAAAGTACTAATCCATTATTCAAACCCAACATTAGAGGCGTCAATTCAGAGAAATAAGATGCATAGAGGGAGCTCAAAACCTGAAAAGCGGAGCCTTCAGTGGAGCTTCCCATCCCAAACTCATCCAAATTGGTCTTCCCAACAACAATTCCGCCCCAATCCCTCACCCGCTGCACCGCCGTAGCATCAAACGGCGGTCGGTACCCCTCCAAGACGCGGGAGCCACCAGTGGAGGGCAAATCAACGGTGCAGATATTATCCTTAACCCCAACGAGAACCCCAGCGAGGGGGCCAACCTCCTCATTCCTCCGAATCCTAGCGTCCAAATCCTGCGCTTGGCGGAGGACGGACTCCTCCTCGGCCAAATGGAGGAAGCTGCGGAGGCGGGGCTCGGTTTCGCGGATGCGGGAGAGGTAGGTCTCGGCGATTTCGACGGCGGAGAGGTCGCGGGAGAGGAGGGAGTGGCGGATTGAGAGGATTTGGGAGGCGGGGGGAGAGGTTTGGGGTGTGGATTGAGGGATTAGGGTTTGGGATTGGGAGGTGTGGAGGGATTTGATTGGCGGGAGGAGGAAGCGCGGGTGGCGGTGGAAGAGGCGGAAGCGTTGGTGTTGCACTGAGCAAAGCATTTTGCAGAGAGAGAGAGACAGGGAGGATTGAGATCTTCAGGGTTTTGGGTTTGGGGAGGAGATGAGATATTGATATGTAATCTTATCGTCGACCGTTGATTTTCAGTTTAGGAGGGTACCAAAAAAATAAAATATAAAAATAATATATATTTTTATTAAAAAATTATAAACTAGGGTAGGCATGGTCACGGGTCCGACCCGGCGGATCGACGGGTTCGACCCGTTGGGTCAAGGGTCGGGGAGGGGTGACCCGAACCCTAACCCGGGAATCCCACGGGTTGGCGGGTTCGGGTCACCCGGCGGGTCCAAGGGTCGACGAGTCGACCCGGCGGGTATTTATAGGCATTATAGCCCCGAGCCTAGCCCTAATAGCCATTGCAACGACTATATTTTTAAAAAAAAAAATTGTCTGCGTATGTGGAACCCGTCGACCCGGAGGTTTTAAAACCTCCGACTCTAACCCTAACCCGCTACCCGCCTGAACCTGAGGACCCGGACCCTACGGGTCGTTGACCCGCCGGGTCATTGACCCGTACAATCCGCCAGATCACGGGTCGACTCGTAACCCGTGGTCACGCCTAAACTAGGGTATCTTGACAATCGGAGGGTTGTATAGCTTGTATTATTAAAGACTATGAGGTTCGGATGGTGTTATGTGGGTCTGATATGTGGTTCGAGCTTGCCTCTTCAATTAAGCAGAGGCAACATGGCTTCAACAAGGTCGTGTAGGTATAAGAACTCGGGGATCACGCAATTTAAATTGGAATGGAGATAGTGTGACGATAATTAATGTATTGAACAACAGCACTTGGAAGATTGAGATGCTAATGACATATTCTCTCCTGCTCTTATAGTCTTTCAATGGTATCGTGTGTTCCCACGTCTTGAGAGAGAGAGAGATCAATCGGGCAATGGGCAACATGACACGAATCCGATTATCCTTAAACTATGCGGTGAGAGAGATCAATCAGGCAATGGGCAATATGACACGAATCCGATTATCCTTAAACTATGCGGTTCAAACTTCTCATCCCGAGCTGATAGCTCTCGTCCAAAAGAACACCCTTAGATGGTGCTTTAGTAAGGTTTGACACTAACTAAATCATTATCTCTTTAAAAAAAATAGTACTTCATCCGTTCGATAATACATGGTCTTTTAAACCCTTGCACGTTAATTAAGGAAACATATTTATACTTAAATCTCATTATTATTATTATAAAGATTTTCAAAATGAAAATATTTTATCATTCGCTTCAACATTCTTCTAATAACGAGCGGTTGAACACAAGCATGAAACTCTAGTTTTAGCTCTCTAATAAGGACTATTATACTATCTATTTCAACAATGACATGAGTGATCTTGTGATCCTATGCAACTATGCAAGAATGTTGCTTAGGCCTATTGGTGACGATTATCCTATCTAGAACTTTTAGTAGCTTTTAAGGGGTAAGTAATTCTTTGTTTTAATAGTGTTGAATTAAACTCAGGAAAACCCCCTTTTTTGGATGAAATCACCGCGCTGGGCATATATCCATTGCCCACGCGCCTCCACTATAGCGTTTGCCCACCACCACGTTGCTCCCCTCCCCTTCCCTGGTTTACCAACACAATCCCCTCCCCCCCCCCCCGGCTATGATTCGTTCGATCGAATCGTTTTGGCCGGTTTCATTTCGATTGGAATTCAATTCAGGTCTCGAATTGGTGTCTCTAGTTGTTGTGGTTGTCGGCCTCGTCTTCCGGGGTGGCTCGCTTCATCCACCCTTTCCATTCGCCTCGTTCGCCAATCTACAAACTCCCGTCGGAGCAAATAATCTCCCTCTTGGGCCACAAACAAAGTGTTTTCTCATGCAGCTCTCAATCAATCCCAACACTTCCTTTGAATCCTTGCCCAGTTGTTATTTCTTTCGATCGGTGTCTCAATCTCTCCCTTTCCATTCCTTCTAAGTTGAAATCAGGTTCCTCTTGGGAGTCTAGTGCCTTCGCCGCCATTGTTGGCCTGTTTCGACTCATCCGTCGTCGTCGACATATCTGCGTTAGCCACCATCTACTTCATCTCCATCGCCACCAACCCTTGGTTGTCGTTGCCGTTGCCACTGCCGTAATCCCTTACTGCTGCCCGGCCCCTGGTTGTGTGGCCGATGGTTCCCCTTAGTGTGCAAGGTTAACTAATTGTGTCTTGCATGCTAAGGTTAAAAAAAAAAAGCCCATGCAATGAAAAGTATTGATATATTTTGTTGGTGTGGTATGGTCTTGAACAAAATCCCGAAAGGGTTTTACCAAAATTTTGAAAGGGTTTTACCAAAATCCCAAAAGGACTGAGAAAATAATCATGATTGTAATAGTAATAATAATAATAATTTTACCCCATTCATTTAGCATGTTCTCGGGATTTTTGTACACAAATTTTCGGTTGATAATTGATCTTCTCTTTAATGGTCCCATTTGGTGTAGGTCCATTGCGATTAGTTCCGAGAAAGGTTGCAATATCGAGCATTTTGTTTGATCGAGTGGATCGTGGCAGTCTTCGTGGTCTTCGAAGATCCCTCATTTAGGTGGGGAAACGTAGGAGATCCGCACTTCTCCAAGTCTTGTCCTTTCTGGTGGTGGATTACTGCTCTCCGTCTTCTCGACGTTGAGACGCCGTGTGAGTCTTCGCACTATCCCGTGTTCTTGGCATTCGTAGTTTACCTTGGATCTTCCTCGACCTCTCCGCTAGCTGGCGAAATTTATGGGTTGTTTTGAGTTTTTCTTTCATTTGTGTTGATTTGTATTTTATGTGTGTTGTATGTTGACAGATAGTCTGTCTGTCTGCTTCTTGATTTAATAGTATGTTATCTGGTATCTCAAATTCTTACCTGATAAAAAAAGTGTTGAATTGAACTCAAGGTGAGTAAATAGGTAACACCTACCCTATTTCAACATCAAACTTGACTGTCGCTTTTTACCATGACATTTAAAAGATTATCAATTATGATAAAAATTGTTTATCTTTACACTTGACACCACCACATCATTCTCTCGTCTGTGGTCTGTGGAGCTGGTCCTTCGCCTCTTCACTCGGTTATTGGCTCCAAACGGAAAGGCATCCTTGCTGCCTCCGACCTTCATCTCCACAATATCGTGATTGAAGGAGAATCTTTCGATTATCAACGGTCTCCGTAGTCTTTGGTCTGTCCCTGGTGAAATTGAGATGCTCATCTTAGATTCCTCTTTACCTCTCCAATCTTTTGATTCGGTTTAGATTCATCATGTTTTCAAGGAAGCCAATCAGGGTTGCTGATCGGCTCTCTCACCTTGACTTCGCCTGCTATGGATCTTCGATTCCTGACGATTCTGATCTCGTCATTCTTATCCGCAAGGATGCTCTTCCGGTTCTACATAAATAAAGTACTTCCTCTGTTCTTAAATATAGGTCTTTTGTGGGTGATCACACACAAATTAAGAAAAAACAGTTATATGATTAGAGTGTATTAATTACTTGTACAAACTTTTCAATTTACATGAATAATTTGGAGCCAAAATTTAAAATCTGTCAAAGTGAAGTTAAATTTTAAATTGTACACGGAAGCAGTGGTAGAGGGTGAATACTGAATAGTATATCAAGAAAGTGGAAGGTTTTACACCTTTTTTCTTTCCTTTTTTGCCCAATTTTAAATTCCAAAAGTTGAAAAAAAAAATATAGGACTGCATAGGAAACAGTGCAATGACTTATATTTTGCTAAACTTAAAAGAAACCTAGAACGACATATATTCAATACCGGAGGGAGTATCTTACAAGCACAAATGATTGTACTATCATGCCTGTACCTTATGCGGAGTATTTGCAATTTTGCACCAAATGATAGGATTGGTTTGGCTATGTATAGCGATTTTAGGGTGAAAACTTCTAAAATATGTCATTGTTAAAAAAAACTTAACCTCATTCATTCCTAATAGCAGAAAATATTAACCCTTTGCAAATAAGTTACTTGGATTAGTAGCATTGTAACTATGTTTCAACTCAGTTCCAATTAAGTTTTCACATTGATTTCTTATATAATTTGTTTGATTCATTAAAATTAGTTCAAGCAACAACTTGGGTAATCAGAACTCGTTTATCAATTGCAAGATTAAACCGTTTCAACCTTTTTATATACGAACGTATTAGGATTGATGACAACACATTTATAATGATCTCTTGTTCGTGTAAAAGACTATAAACCATTCACAAATGACATCAAAAACCTGCCTTTGAGTTGAAAACTCACCAAGAAATGCAAACAAAATCATTTTGCTGCTCAACTAAATATTCCATTAAGCCTATAAACCGACAATAAAAGATCACATACCAAATAAAAAATATTCAAACAAAAAATTAATTAGTTTGATTAGGATATCTTCATTATATCTAATTTACTTGTAAATACAAACCAAATGTGCCTCGTATTATCATATTAGTACAACAAAACAAACATTACTCACTCTCTTCTTTCTAAAATTGAATTTCCTGCATTTTTTTTCTACTGAGCGTACCTTCTTGATTGAAGGTGGTAAGCACCAAGACTCAACACACCCAAAATGATTAGCAGTGTATCACACAGCAGACGAAATCTCACTTGATGGGTGCATGCTAAGTGTAAGGGGTACACTTGATTAGCTAGAATGTTGATCCAGTCCTCGCTATTCAGATTTGGATAGAAATGTTAACGTCAGAACTGAGATGAGCTGCAATGGAAGTTTACGAAGGATGCTGACAGTGAATGTAAGAACAATCCAGCTTAGTCTTTACACAGTCAAGTATACAAAAGCCTATATAAAACCTATCCCTTAGTCTTTACACAGTCATGGAGGCTAATGGAGGACAGACGTGACAATGCAAATGAAAACCCTTGAAGGAGACAACCAGGGGAAGAATAGCAACCAAAGAAGTAAATCAGAGACAGAACAAGATTGCAACCATTACTGGAGGATATCGTTTTGCAAAGAAGAAGAAAGAGAAGAACAAGGCTGGCAAGCCTATTTTGTTCTTAACCTATATGATTTCTTTCACCCAAGGAACTTTAGGGGTACTAATGTATGGTACTGCAACATCCTTGATGGCATAGCCGAAGGGGATGCTTCAATACTCTACATTAGTGTGTGTGTGTGTGTGTGTGTGTGTGTGTGTGTGTGTGTCTATCCGACTTCTCATAGCCTAGGCTTGAAGAGATAGGATCCACAATGGACACTGTCTATCCACCCCACATGGTAGAGCCTCGTGGATTAGAGTCCACAGGTTACTAAGCTACGCTAGGAGGTTACATATAGGCCCGTTTTGGTAGCAAATGATCCCTATGGAACCTTGTTATCTTGTAAATATTTCCTAAGTTTTCAATATAGTTTAACCTTGAAATCAAAAAAAAAAAAAAGTCCAGCTTTCATAAAACGTCAGGCTTGATCACTAGGAGGATTTAGAACTAGTTGCCATTTGGCACTATTTGAGACAATGAAGGTACTACTCGTGTTTAAGAATTAATTTCTACACAGATGACATAGGACAATGACCAAATCATATGTAGTGTCAGGATATAATACGGAAGGGAAGAAAAATAATCTGTTGTTACTTAACAGTGATTATAAAGGCATCATCATGATAAGTCTTACTTGTGGTGACTTTGAGATTTATGTTGCTCTTACCATTATGAAAGAATTTAACAGGAGAAACAAAATGTGCGAACGAAATTCAGTTTATTACCTTCATTCATCGTGACAGCCAAGTAGCAGCTGCCAACACGGGTAATGTCAACACCAAGCCATAGTTGACAAAGCTTTCAATATCATCAACCTTTTCAAGCTTCCTTTGAAAAGTATACCACATCTGATGAATGGGGCACTGCTCATGCTGCAACACATTTATAAAAACCTGAAGTCAGATTTAGAAGGCTCCAAAAAGGAAAGAGAAGATAGCGCGATTTACTTTCCAGCAGAATATTGTGCCAAAACTCCAACCTTTTTATCAGAAATAACATCTTTGCTTTGATCAACTACCAGCTCTCTTCGGTTTTCTTGGTCTTTTGATTGATCCACGTCTGCTCTGAGCTTAACATCATACAAATTCTTGCCTGAGAAAGCTTTGTATGCTGAATCAGTGTGAATCGTCTCCATTACTGAACCAAAAAAGTTGGTCACAGGAACCTGTAAGAGCAAGATGACCATCAAAATGGCAGAATATGTAAATGTCAGAACTCTTTTTTTTGGAAAAATGACTCAAATAATACCAACTATCACATATGAACCAAAAATAATACGAACTAAAAAAGTCTCAAAATAATACAAGCAATCCACCTATAAACCAAAAATAATACAAACTTTAAAATCAACTAAAAATAATACAAACAATGAACTTTTAACTCAAAATAATACAAACGTTTGAAGTTGGACTAGGAGAAGAATTAAAACAAAACATTATTTACCAAAATTACAAAAATATGTGTATATAGTCACACTTTGGATAAATGCATCCTTTTTATTTTTAAATACACCAAAACCACTATTTATTTATTCAACTTTACAAAAAAAATCACTTTTTATTTTGAAATTAAATAAAATCACATCCACTTTATCAATAATTTTTTTCAAAAAAGAATCATATCCTAGAATTCATGTAATTTTGTGTAATTTATAAAAATTGGGGTTGTATAATACAAAGTTGAACAACTAAATAGTGGGTTTGATGTATTTAAAATATAAAAGGTGGATTTGTGCAAAGTATGAATAATTTAGATTTTTTTATAATCTTGATGAATAAAATTTTAATTTGAATCTTATCCTTATTTAAGTTCAAAAGTTTGTACTCCCTCCGTCTCAAAATACTTGTCATTTTACTTTTGGCACGTTTTTTAAGAACGGTAAAAACTATATAAAATATCAATGATTTTATTAATTTAAAAAAATAATTTCATACTTAATACAATTGTCTATAAAATTATTTAAAAAATTAATATTTTATAGAGTTTTTAGCTTCTTAAAAAACGTGCCAAAAAGTAAAACGACAAGTATTTTGAGACGGAGGTAGTATTATTTGAAGTCAAAATTTCATTGATTGTATTATTTTTGGTTGATTTTAAAGTTTGTATTATTTTTGGTTTATAGGTGGATAGTTTGTATTATTTTGAGACTTTTTTTAGTTCGTATTATTTTTTGTTCATATGTGATAGTTTGTATTATTTTGAGTCATTTTTCCTTTTTTTTTCCTGTTACTCATGCAACTGAAGTCCAGACCCAACCCAACTACAGACAATACCATCAACTTCCCATATAATCCCGTGTCTAATACTCACATTTAATTACTTAAGTAGTGCAAGCCAGGAACAACATGATAGGTTTTCCACTATTAGAAAATACAAAACAAAAAGAAACCTACTGAAATTATTTTATCCAGCATATCTTTCATCCTTGCTTTTCAGAAATTACAGTGCACGAACAAGCGGCAAGGAAACTAGGAAAGATGGGAATACTGCCACAGTTACATACCTCTTCCAACTTGCGTTGGTATAAATCTGTACGATAGAAGGCATTTGACATCAATAGATTTGGATTGTATGAATTGAAAAGACTGCAATAGGACAAGTCGATTAAAAACATGTCTAATAAACCAATTAATAAAACTAATAACAAAAGAAGTGCAAAATGGCAAATGGCTTCAGTGCAAATGCTCTACGAACCTGCTCAATGAAGCAGTGTCATACATATTTAGCCTCTCAAAGAAGGCAAGTGTGTAATAAGTGAAGCGATCCACGACAGATACACCAACCTGGATTAGAGTAATTTGTGAGTGGAAAAACAGGTTAAGATGACACATATTCCAAATGATTCAGTCCAGTTGTTTTGCTTTTTCATGCTTATTCCAGATAAATACGGTTTGAAGAACTTGTGACCTAGAAAATTCATGTCCAAGATAAACTGTTCAGTACTAGTATATTTTCAGTACATTTTCCGGTGCCTTAGTGGGTGACCAAAGATGGCATGGTAGTACCCAATTGATGGAAGGTATGAAACTGGGGTTCATCTTTTATCTTCTTTTTTTTCATTCATTAGATATTGAAATATCAAAAATGGCAAGCCACATGCAATGTTATTAAACTAATGTTGCCATGTTGTCTCTCACCAGTAAGAATCACTGACAGATGGGAGTATTTTGAACACATAAATACTAAAATGGTATTGTTGGGCACAGATTTTTTCATGTCAATTATTTTGCACATAAACACAATAATTTAAATTCCTTTGCACAAATTTTCCATAGCAGGTTTTAATGGTAAATGATAAGCAAATGGAAAATTTTCACCTACATCAGAATCCAAGTGGTGTGAATAAGAATTTTCTCCTTTCAGACTGCTTCCAATAGGCAAAACACCAGGAGATTGAAGCTGTAAGGCAAAAAAAAAAAAAGTAAGTTCTGCATGAACCAAATACTTGCCACCAACCTATGCCACCTTATCTTCTACCTTCCTTCCACCAGTTTTAATTCCCAAACCAGTATCGCTAAAGGTTAAACAAAACCATTTAATTTAACTCTCAAGCATTACAAACCTGATTGAATAGAGTAGCAGCTTGGCAAGTATCAACCATTATCAAGAGCTCCTTGAATCTGAAACATAACATCACATTATCTAATTACATCGGGCTGAAAACTAAAAGCATATATAAGGTCGGGTGAAGCAGCAAAAGCAATCAGCTACATAAAAGCATGTATCATCTCAGAATTTGCAGGCAACAACCTTAAAACTGTCTCAGATAAACCAAAGCATCATATGTTATTGAGCTTTATGCTTTTCTGTTCTTGCAAAGTAAGGCAATATGTGATACATTATGCTCTTACCCTCTCACAGCAATTTCCACTTTCACATTTCAATATTTCACATAGGTAAGCATTTATACATCGATTTCTTCAGAGGTTGTTTTCCTTCGCATTCCACAAAATGCAGCTGAAAAAGATGCAGTCCAAACAAAGTTTTTTAATTCAATGTTGAAGGTGTTTTTTTTACCCTTAGTACATTATTTAAGAAATGGAACTCAAAATCTGCTCCTTTCTATATTTTCAGTCCAACCACGTGATTTATGTATTAAAAAAAAGCCAGTGTGAACTAGCTGACCCTTAATAAAGTTACCTTATTCCTATTTCCAAAATTGATGGGGGTTTGCAGGGAAGAAACCATCCAGGTGGATAACTTACTGGATACTCAATCTCAATCCTATCAATGCAAATATTAAAGGCAATTTTTTAGAGAAGCAACTCCTACCTTCGCTTTTCTTTCATTTGTTTTACAGCGTCCGCCAAATCATGACTTTGGAGTTCCTCAGAATCCTGGAACTTCAAGAACTCATCTCCTCCATGGCCTGTCATATATAGAAGAATGTGACTTCCTTCGTCGCTTAAAAGACGTTTAGACCTTGGAACAGCATTTTCATGACGCCCTGTTAACACCCTCAGGAAGTTTTCAACTGTCACCTCATAGCCCCTATAATCCACCTGTATATTTGATGAAAGGATTCAATGAAAATTGAAATATAAAGAGATCAAGAGGCGAGAAAACATGAAATTAGGTAAAAGGATTCAAGACATAATAAAATAAAGGAAGTGATATGTTGAGTTCTTATTGTAGATCTATTAGGTACCAAAAGGACCAAAAAAAGGACATACTTTTTTATTCTTGCCACAAATAGACATGTATGTGGAAAACAAGGAATATGAGTAATAAGAAGCAAAACGAGAGACAAAGATAAAGACTTTTCATTTTCTTACTTCAGAAGATAATTTGACAATGTTTACTAAGATAGCACAGCCCGTATGGGAAAATTTGGCTTTTAAAACGTTACATCTTTAATTAAGTGGTCAATCCTACTGAAAATATGCAAGCAGCCAAACTTATGTTGGTCAGAACTCATTCAACTTCAAACATATCCAAACAAGAAAAAAACAGTTTAGCAGGCAAATCGAAGCATGAGATGTCAAGCTCAATGTCAAAGATAAGAGAGAAGGCATAAGCTATAGAAGTTTACCAGCAATTTGCTCAAAAGATGTGATGAAACTATTTTTAATCATTTCAGAAGTCAATCATTCAGTAATGTGCGTGCATTTATGATTTATGGATGCACATATTTTTTGTGCTTTATGCACTTTTTACAGCTATGTCATGAATCGTGATACATGGACATCTGGTTAAACAAATTTAGACTACTATCTGGCTATAATTATTCATACTAATTAACCTAAATTTTTGGGTATCGTCCGTCTTCTAATCCACCTATATTTGCAGTTGCATATATGTTGAAAGCAACTATGTGCTTCTTAGTTTTAGGCTGGAAGCAACAAGTTTTTGCAATCAGTAAAAGAAACAAACTCTTCACTAAGCCAAGAGGAGAGATCATTTGTTGCAATTATTAATCAGCTAGACAAAAGGGTTATCAGTGAATACCATCGTTAAAGCAAGTGTCGAAAAGAGTTCTGTAGTTTTAGTAGTTTGAAACCATATACCATACAAAATAGTAGAAATTTGAGGATGTGAAGAAGCCTTTAAGATAAGCAACAACACACTTTCCCTGTGCAGAAATCTTGTATTGCATTATATATTACTTGGTGACAAGTGGTTTGATATAGACAGTCTAAGTTTGTATGGGGCATACGATCACAATGAACAGAACTTACTTCAACATTATCCCCATACAAGTTCAGTTTATGGTTTTCATTGTTGAAAACTTGGGCAGGGTACTTATTTCTAGCATTGCAAGCCATGTCATCAGCAAGCATAAGTATTATCCTTTCATCAGGGATTCCGAGCCGTTTCACGGTCCTGAAAAAGAAAAGAACAGCAAAGCAGCTCATTTTCTACTTCCATTGAGGATGAATCACAAAGAGAAAGAATTTCAGTTTTTACCTGTAAAGAGATAAAGTGTTCGCCATGTGCCGATAATTAAACCTACACAACGAAAAACGAACAAAATCAGTTGCTATTCCAAGTAAGACGCAAGAAATCTAGAATGTAGATAAGAACAAGGAACAAAAAAGATAACTCCATCTCCCCAAATTTCATAACCAAAGCCCTAGACATAGAAACGCACATCCATTTCACCAAATTGGGATGAATATTGCTGATCGCAACTCACAAGCAAACTAGAACAGCCGAATTTCCAATCGCAGATTACAGCTATAGGAAAACTGAATTCCAAAAACTGGCGAAGAAATCCAGCAATGTAACAGGAAGAAAGTGGATAGATTACCAGAAACGAGAGGTACAGACCAAGACGGCCCAATTGTTGGTGTGCATAGTGGTGGAAGAATCAGATGGATTCGAAGCGGAGGCATTGATTCGATGCCAACAGGTAGAGATCAACAACACCGTCGAGAAGAAGACAAATCGGAGTACCAAACGATTGAAGATTCCACTTTTCATCTTCTTCGCTCAGCTTCTCACCGGGAGATGCGAAGCGAAAATAGATCGAGCGGAAAGCGAATGTCCATTTCGAGGTCGAAACATTTTTTTGTAAACTACACTTAATTACCCATTATTTTCATATTTTTGTACTTAACCTCCCCTTACTTTAAACTTTCAAAATACACCCCTTAATTAGCCACTGATAAATGACTATTGTTTGGTACTTTTTTTTTTTGAAACGGAAATAATTCGAAATCCCAGATTCAACAGAACTCTGGGAAAACGAGAGGCCGAGTGAATGGCAGACGGACTAACCGTCATGATACAACCAATAAAGAACAACATACAAAGGAAAACCCGAATACAAAAGGTCTCAGCAAAGAAGACCAACATAGAGCCAGTCGAAGGACGACTATTGTTTCGTACTGATGTATAACAAATAACACAAACTTTATAGGGGTTTACAATACACACGGCCAATTTTTCGATAAATGCATGTACATTCGCCGATTTGAGGTGTTGGTAAATTTTTTTTTTGCCTAAAAGCAGCTTGTCGTCCCCGACTTCCCACGTTGGTAAAGGCAAAATCAGTAGACAATTTGCCAATGCTGGAAGTCGGTGTTGGCAAGTTGTTTTCAAGAAAAAAAATTATCGGCACCAAAAACCGCCACTGTGGTAAAATCATGCATATAGCAAGCCAGTTTTAGAAAGTTTTCGCTAAATGAACCAGTCATATGTCATTTTTGTTATCGAACCCAAACTTTATAAAGTTTTTGCTAATTGAGGTATCCTCAATTAGTCTCATGTCATTTTGTTACTAAACCCAAATGTTCATGTTATTAAAATGGCAAACAATATAAAATAAGAAATTCCATACGTTTGTGTTTATATCATGCACAGAAGTAGAGGTGGGCTGGTATATCTCTAGCCCACCCCATTTTTCCAGAAATAAAATAATATGTACTCCAGTATAAAATATAAAAAATTTATTGGTTTAGTGGTTGAGTATCTTCTTTTCTTCCTTTTTTATTTGTGTTTAAATCTCTATCACTACATATCCCTTCCACCCCTTTTTTCCTTTTTACTCATTTTGTAAACGTTCTAATTTTATAGAAGAATTTAGCTTATTCATAAAAAATATTTCTCGTTAGGTCTCTGGCCTATATTGAACAATTATTTCTATGACATATATAAAGTGAATTTGCATTTGTGATAATTAAGATCTATATTATTTATAAAAAAACAAAAGATCTACAAGCATAATCCATAAAAGATCTACAAGCAAAATCAAAAAAAAATCTAAAATAATTTTTTTTATTAGGCTACTAGAAAATTATGTTTGAACTTGAACAAAATGCAAATAAAAAATAATATAATAACAATGAACCAAATGCCTAATAAATACAAAAAACACTACATAGAATTCATAAAGAACTTGACCAAATAAACAAATGTTTCTTTTGAAACAAAGAAGAATTTTTTTCATCTCTTATTGGTTGGTACAAGGTCTACAAGCAGAAACGATTAGGAGGACCAGGAATACATAAAACAAAATATATGAATCAAACACTACAAATGAAATTGTTATGAAAAATCTTAGCAGAACCATGCAACCTCTGGGTCCAATTGATTAACGAAAAATACTTGAAAGAAACCCCCCTCCTTGAATACCAAAGAAAAGGTAATGCATTCTCGCAATGGATCAAACTAATGAAACTGAAAGAAGAATTATGCAAAGGACTAATATGGCAAATAGGTAATGGAAAGACCATCAACTTCTGGAAGGATATCTGGTTAGACGAAAAACCACTAAAGGATATACAATATCCCAACATCACAATCAATGAAAACGACAAGGCGCGATACATGTGCACCAACAAGAAATGGAATATTAATGAACTATCCAATATCCTTCCGATGGATGTGGTTAATAAGATTAAGAACATCTACATACCAGAACATAACATAAAAAACATACTATATTGGAAACCAAGTAAAAACGGATGGTTTAGGACAACAAGTGCCCTAGCGCACAGTCGCACCCCCGCACATCACAAGCCAAGTGTGATCAGACAAATGAAAGTCCAACCCATCTCTTCATCGAATATAACCACACACTACAACCGATTCACAAAATAGACCCGAACATCGAAATAGTGATTCAAAGCATCGACATTAGAAACATATCGATCAAAAACATTGTTTGCAAAATATTCAACAAACTCAATCCCGAGCAAAAAGGAGGAGTAGCGACAACATGGTAGTGTTTATGGACAAGCAGGAATTGAAAATTTTTAAAAAAATGTAAATACAACGTCCATCCAAAATATGGAGAATTATACGAATCATCAACTACATAACTGAGCAACATCTAAGTTAACTTTTGAAGATGAACCCCAATATAACCCAAAACTACGAACAAATGCGCCAAAAAGAAGAAGAAATTTGAGATGGAGCAAACTAGTTGATGGAACTTTCAAAATTAATTTTGTTGGATCCAAACTGCATTTTGGTGAGGCATCTACTGGCTTCATTATTAGGGAGAGACCATCGCGGGTTAATTATCGATTGTGGCAGTTTTCAATGCGGGCACATTTCCGCATTAGAAACTGGAGCTCTTGCCCTCAAAGGAGGCGTCGTCAAGGCGAAAGAGCTCGACATCATGATAAAGGGTGAGAGCCCGATCACTGTCAATTGCTTGCAAAGACTATGGAGGCATGGAATTGCCGATGGGAGATCGAGATGCTGATTTCCAACACCCTTTCCCTCCTCCAACATTTTGAAAGGCTTCATTATCAACAAGAGACCACCGCGGGTCAATCATCGATTGTGGCGGTTTTCAATGGGACACATTTCCGCATTAGCAGTTGAGACTCTTGCCCTCAAAGGAGGCGTCGCCAAGGCGAAAGAGCTCAGCATCAAGATAAAGGGTGACAACCTGATCGCTATCAACTGTTTGCGAAGACTATGGAGGCATGGAACTACCCATGCGAGATCGAGATGCTGATTTCCGACAGCCTTAGTCGCGTCTTCCGGAAGATTAACTTGACCGCCAATAAGATAGCGCATCTCCTTCACATGACATCCACGCAAGACCTCCTCGCCGATTCGACTTTGTGCGTCCTCATTCGAAAAGATGCCCTTTGGGCCTGTCCCCACCCAAATCTTTACCTTATTAAAAAAAAACCTACATAGAAAACTATTCTCGGAATACAATATACAATGGAACTGCCATTACTAATTGAATTTTAAGAGTTTTGGACACCTATTTTTGGAGACCAAAATTTTTACACGCAGCTGTTTTACACAACAGTCAATAAGAGAGCTAAAAAGGCAGCAATTTGTAAGCAATGGCCACATCTATACAGAGCACGGTTTCTTCTCCATAACCCATAGGGTGCTCAAATCTTTCAACACTTGGTCAAGATTTCTGCACCAGTCCGTGTAATCAAAATCGTGTGCTCAAATTGCGCAGCAGGGCTGCCATCTGCTGTCACCGCAGTCCAATTATCATCCCATGTATCACAGTCGGTGCTCCCCAGTGTAAGAATTGGTTCTGCGTCAAAGGAGCCAAAAGGTTAAACAAGATTTTCAACCAATTAGTTTTCCATTTCAAGGGGGAAACAAGATAGTAAATCTTTAACTACCCTCACAATTTAGTAACACTTCCTCAAATTACATGTGACGAGAGAAAACAGGGTGTTGAAGTTACCGATAGTAAACGTTTGACCTTCAACCATTTGTCCGGGATAGTTATTTCCTGAGGAAGGGGAAAGCACCCAAAGTGAGCCATGATCAACCCAAACAAATTGAAAGAATAATTGCAAACATAAGCACTAAATAGTAAAATCGAAGTGATAAATATCATATACTGATACAGTAGCAGCAAGGGGTGTTTCCAGATCAAAGAACACAAATTTCAGAGCATGAAAAGAAAATTGCCGTCTAATATGTTTCTGTAAACAACAATCTCATTGCTATGAACTAAGTTAAGGAATAAAGTAGAAAACATTATTAGCTGGCACTAAGAAACAGATTGCAAACTAGGCGTGTTGTTAAGAACTGGATGGGCCCGGAAGTGGCGAGATGTGTGCTCTGTGAGGAGTTAGAGGAGATGGAAGAGCATCTGTGGTTCGGCTGTAGGGTAATCAGAGCTTTTGGAATGGATGCAATGGTTTGCCAGCGAACCAGAAGGTATTCAGAAGGGTGCGATATTCTAAGGAAAATTGAAAGTAGTTTGTGCATTTGTATATACAACATGGCGTGCTAGGAATAGAAAGATTTTTAAAGGAGTCGAGTGCCGGCCTAGTGAGTGTGCAAAAGAAATTATACAAGCTTGTAAGAATCGAATCTCCATCAAGTGCAAATGCAAGTCACTGATGGAGAGATGGTGGGTTGGGAAGCTCATGGGTGGATAGCGAGTATGAGTATGGTAAGGACGGGGAGTGGGAGTCTGGAGATATAGGAGTATAGGTTTTTGGGCGGATGTCTTCTTTTGTTTTTATCACGGGACCCTTGGTTTGGTCGGCGTGCTTTTTGTAACTTGGTTACACCCCTATATATAACCGGTTCAGAACATTATTAGCTATTATGGTGTATCGATGACAGGAATTGTGAAAGTTGCTTACTGTGGTGATATATGACCGGCTGAGAATGAAATATGGTTCCCACACCGTGTCCAACAAACCGATCCACCACACCGTAGTTGTACTTTTCAGCATGTTCACTGAGAAATGTTGAACAAACAGAAGGTATCAAAACATTATTAGTTTAAAAGTCTCACCAATGCCACTTTCTTATCTTATAAACAATGGAAGACATGCATTGCAACCTTTAAAGACATGCTAGTACAAAGGAGTGAATGCAGCTATGTTATGGAATGCATGACCATAACAACAACAACAACAACAACCCAGCTAATCCCGCGTTTAAGCGGGGTCTAGGGGGTCAGGATGACCATAACGCGATGCCAAATGAAGTATGAACAAATGACATCCAATGATAAGATTTGATTACATTTTTCACTGAAAAAGGAATTGTAGTTGAGGAATTCACAGGTGAAACTAATTTCCTAAAATAAACAGCTCAAACAAGTGAACAGTCACTATCAGTACCTAATCTTTCATTCATGGCATACTGAAACAATCATCATAAATTATGAATCTCCCAAACTCATAATCTTTGAGACAACACCTGTGATTAATGAAAATCATTCTTCTAGTTCAAGGTTAGCAAATTTCTAAAAATTGACACATTCAACTAACAGTGTTACTTTATATACTGGTTCACGATGCCACTCATAAACAGGTGAGGTAGTTCATTGAACTTTTTAGTGTCAAGGCAAAGCTGTTACTATAATGTTTGTAACATCAGCTTCAGATTGTGTGATAGAAAGTTAGAAACTAGAAGAGGAAAAAACAAACACTAGACACGTCATTTTGCTTATGTAGATGAATCACCTAATTTTTTTCCCAATTGTCTTAAAACTAGCACCATCTTTGCATACCGATATTCCTTTCTCCATGCACTCTTGTGTAACCTGCAATAAAATAGACCCTTAAGAAGAAGGAAATGCCATAACCAATCACTGCCAAAGTAAATGGAACACATTATTTATCCATTTTGACCCTCAAAAGGGAAACCACTCATCTGATTTGAAGCAAACTGGTAAAATTCTGTAATGTACCTAGTGTGAAATCCTATAAAGATGTTTCAGGTAAGATGGAGAAATTTATCATTATTTTATAAGCCACACCAAACCACATAACGTTCTTCGACAGCATACGAATAGATTGCATTATAGTGCAAAGTTTCATTTATAATCCTTCCATGTATTTTATTCCTTCATCATTTTATTCTTGTATTTCCTCTACTGCATTACAACGTACAATTTCTACAACATTTTTCACTGCCAAGTGTAGTTTATTGATAATATATATATCCAGCATTAGTTATGCTTCCGAGAGATGAAATCCTATCAAGTTACAAACTTTTTAAATCAGTATCTTCAAATATGACATTGTTTAAATTGTGTTCACAATTCATAGTTACATTGCATTTAATATAATTTTATTCATCTAAATTGCAAACAATCTAAAAGTTACAAACTTAACTGCATTGAACATCAAACTATGTTGTTTTATGTTGTACGACTCCTTTTAAACATTGAGTAGTTTGGTTTGAAATAACGCCCTAAACCATATGAGAACTCCCCTTTATCAGTAACCAATAAGAAAGATCTTTGAAATGCAAGACAATTCTCGATATATTTCAGATATTACCATCTTCAGCCAGCAAGTAAGAGAGGAGTTATGTGCAATATTTCTAAAGAATCTAAACAATTTTTTTTAAAAAAAAAGGAGTATTCACATCAATTTCGATAGACATTCTACCTTTACAAGGCGTTTCAAGGCATCACCAACATTGCCACAGAGAAATGTCTTTGACGTGTCACCGTGATAACCCTGAAAGTCAAATTTAAACATACTATAGGTCAGCAGAAATATGCACTGTTAAAAGAGGATGCACCCAAGTCCACAAGCTTACCTAAAGGGAACATTACATAAGAGAGAAAATGTTTGCAGTCCTTAAACTGTTATGTAAAAAGGAAATGATTCCCCGGGTAAAAGATGATGATCACAACACTGACTAGGATAACAAGTAAGACTCCTCAATCATTGATAGTGAACCTTATCTTAAAAAAACAATGCTATAGTTTCATGTTCCTACAAGTTCATGTACTTCAAAGCAACTAAAGAATAACTGAAACAGATCTGTGGAAATTTCAGACATAAAAGTATTGCGACAGTGACATAATCAATTGAAATGGCAAATAAACAATAACTTAATAAGAATACGCATCCAGCAAAATAAAAATAAGAAGTGGAGGTTACATTTAGGTAAACTGTCACGTCAATGTTAATTATGTCCCCATCCTGCAAAGAAGATGATTGTTAAGGAAACTTAGAACAAGTGCATTGAGCAAGTAAAACCCAGTTGTAGTTATAGAACCTGCAGTTGTCGAGAATCAGGTATACCATGGCACACACACTCATTAACTGAAGTGCATACACTTTTAGGAAAGCCACCATACCCAAGAGGTGATGGATAAGCTCCAGCATCAATAATCATCTGGTGGACTGCTTCGTCAATTTCATTAGTTGTAACTGATGGCTGCAAACAAAAAACAGAAACGTGATGAAAAAAATATTACAGGATGTACATTACTGAAAATATTACTGGGTGTGAAGTCGGAAAAATAATACTCCATATAGGGTAAAAGTTGTAGCTTGTGTTTGTATCAATACAAATTTTAATAGATCTAAATCCTCTATTCACGTGATTTAATGGCGCGAGTGATATCCTCTACTGGATCTCATAACCTAAAGGTTATGCATCAGATAACAAATGAATTATGATATAGCTTACCATACTAAGCAATTACATCGTGAACACTTACCCTGACCAAAGTTCCTGCATATTCTAAAACACGAGCAGCAAGTTGGCCTGCAGCCCTCATGCGAGCAATGCCTTCAGAATCTTGAATTTGATATTCTTTAGACAGTTCAGGCAATGAAGCAGAACCCACATAAGGAGGTCTCTGTATATGATCAGGTACGGGAAGGAGTGGAGACACCCTTCCACGCCTCAAGGGAGGTCGTCTAGTAGGTTTTGTAGCTCGGGCCTCCCGTTGCCTATTTAGGTTAAACAATTTCAATCAACATCATAACGTTATGCTTATAAGGCAACCAATCCTGCAAATGATGATCATTCGCATACACTCTCAACCAATAAATCATTAACCAAACATCAATATATCACAATCCTTTCCGATTTCAGTAGCTTATAAATCATAGCCTAAAGGAACCAATTACTAATATATCTACAGATTCTATGCACTATCCTCATTGGACCTTCCTTAGTTTGAGCTGCTACTATAAACCCTAGACCAACCAGATTTTATCAGGCAATTTGACTTGCTTGAATGTGAACATAAATTGAACAATGAAAGAATCCGTACAGCCCAAAGGATTTCATTACTTTCCAATTCGAAATGCCAATCAGGCGAATCAGCAAAATTACTCCTTACAAAAAGAAAACCAGCTAAACCACACAACATGAACGTGTGAAAAAGTTAGCTTTTTACCTATCCATGCGCAAGGCCTCCTCTAAGCCCTTTAGCCTCCTGGAAGACACAACAAAGCGCCTACCTGAAAATCAAGCATTGCAAAGTAAAACCAACGGGAATCCAACAGATAGATTTTGTATCAGAAATCCAATTGTAACTGTACGGCAAAAGAAAAGAACAAACTAACCGGAGAAGGCGTCATGTAAGGGGACTGGAGGAACTCCGAAGTAGGAAGGAGATGGCGTTTGGAGGCTTTCACCGTGGAAGGAGCTATGGAGCTGAAGCGTCGAAGAGCGGAAGAGAGAGAGGCGAGCAGAAGCCATGGCAAAGTGCATCCGTACAGGATATGAAAAATGAGAGATATTTTAGATTTTTGAAGGGGAAATGTTTAATGTCACAGTCACACCCTTATTTTATTTTACGGATTTTTCGCCTACCCAATTTTTTTACATATTTCGCCAAATAACCCTAAGTTTCATATTTTTTCGTCAAATAACCTTCTCTCCCAAATTAAGGTTTTTTTTTAAGTAATTCCTCTTGAATTTGTACTAAAATTCTTGGGTGATGGTGTTTGTTTTAGTTGTAGTTCTTGTTACACTTGTTAAACTTAGTTGGTGATTTTAGCCCCATGGAATCCGGAAAGTCAATAGTCGTTGTTCGTATCATGGGTGTGGTTCTTATGTAAAGGCTAATTTAGATTGCCTTCTTTTGATTTGGTTGTCTGGATTTCCTACTAAGTATTGTCCGACATTTAACCAATGAGATTAATCCAAAACTTATTTTTTAAATAAAGTTAATATTAACTACACAGTATTATTCCATTTTATATTAATTACACAATATCATTTCATACTACATTTTTTTACCAATGAGATTAATTCAAAAATTTTATTAATAAAGTTAATATTAACTATACAATATTATTTCATTCTATATTAAGTACACAATATCATTTAAATCTATTTTTTTATTAATTCAAAACTTATTTTTTTAATAAAGTTAATATTAACTATGCAATATTATAGTGGTAATTTTCTGTTAACATATGGTAATAGTTTATTTTATTTTATAGTGGTAATTTTTTATACTTAAAAAAAAATTATTTTTATTTTTTTAAAAAGAAAAATATGCGTCATGGCGCGGGTACTGTACTAGTTGCTTCCCTGAATGAAAACACATGGAAATTGTAGGTTTTGAAATTTGATGGATGTAAGATTCCTCTTTTTGCAAAGTGTGCATATTTGATACAACCAAAACATAAGCTAAAATCACCAACTAGTCTAACAAGTGCAACAAGAACTACGGGCCTATTTTCCTCACCCAAATTTTAAGGGGTGGAGGAGGTGGAGGAGGTGGAAGGGGGTGGAGGTGGGGTTACTACCTTGTGGGGTAGGTAGAGGAGGTGGAAGATCTCTTCCACCCTCTCCATCCCTTAAATGACAATGGGAGGAAAACACACCCTACAACTAAAACAAACATCACCACCCAAGAATTTTAGTACAAATTGAGGAATTACAAAGAGCAACGGCATTGGGGGTTTACAAACTCATTTCTTGTAGTAAAATATAATAGGATAGAAAGAGAGGGATTGTATTGTATAAGAGACAATGTGATGAGTCTCTACATAAGGAGCTCTTAAAAACCCAAAAAGCAACAAAAATTCATGCATTGGGAAGACAAGTTCACGTGTTTTGAAATTGTCAAAAAATAAGGTTGGACACAACTACTCTATTTTAAATAGTGGGCTAAAATTGCTCTTTTATTTTTGACACTTGTACAACTATATCTCTATGCATGGAACAATTTTAACCCATTTATGTAAATATTGAAAAAAATTAAAGTAGAGATTTTTCCTATTAAAGGGGGAGGTGAACTATGAGGTTCATTACCAACCATCCTCATTTCTCTACCCTCACACAACGCATTTGCATTCTTGAGCATATGGATCCCAACCACACACGACGTCCTCAAAATCCCATCCATTTTCCTTTTAACTTTCTTGATGTGTCTAAAAATCCAACGGCTTATCAAGATTACCAATTTCATCAACCCAATATGAATGTCCCACCACCTTCAAACTTTCAAGCTTAACAGAATCTATCATCCCATTTTCAAGCTTACCAGAATCCACATTCTCAGATGTTTACATCTCATTCTCCCAATACCCAAGGATCTATTGGTAGCACATCTGAAATGCATCGATGGGACACATCAGAAGAAATACCAAGCCTCGACAGCATACAACCCAATCTCGAAGAGGGCAATGCTACTCGACAAATATCCACCCGGGGAAGGGCTTGTGGAAAAGGAGGCAGAGCCACCCGTGGTAGAGGTGCAAGAACCGCCACTGGTGAACGAGTGAAGTGGACCCATGGTGAAGACTTGTTACTGGTTAGTGCATGGATCAATGTTAGCACAAATCCTATTGTAACCACTAATTCCACACTTACAGCATTTTAGGAGCGAGTTGCGGATCGGAATACTACAACATGCATAGAGGGGATGTTGTTCAAAGGATTTCATCACGTGCAAATCGAGGTAGCATAAAATATCCCCAAATGTTTCAAAATTTGTAGGAGCATATGAGCATGCCTCAAATTTGCAATCCAGTGGTCAAGGTGAAGTTGATGTGCTAAAAAAAGTACATGAAATCTTCAACGAGGATACGAGGTATGACTTTGTGTTCGAGCATTGTTGGCGTGAGTTAAGGAACGAACCAAAGTGGAGAAGCTTGTACAAGGCGTCATCGGAAAGTGTTGGAGGGAGCTCGAAACGACCGAAGACAAATGAAGATGGATCTTACTCGACAAGTGATGAATCAGCTACCCCTACAAGTGCTCCAACTCGACCCATTGGATTGGACAGAAGGCTGCGAAGGTCGCAGTGTCTAGAGGAAAGAAAGTGGTTGGAAGCTCTAGTCATCCTTCAGAGGAAGTCGGTGAAGTGTACAACATGCTCATGGAAAAAAGGGATGCACGCATCAAAGCAAAGAGTGATGACATTGGTAAACAAGTGAAGATTGCAAGTGATTATTTGCGTGCAAACAACATGAACGCGTTGTCTATTTTGATGGCAAAACCCGAGCTCACCCCAAATGAAGAGATGATTAAGAAATTCCTAGTTGCTGAGTTGTTTCCTAGCAATGGGTAATTTATATGGCCTAAATGTTGCCCAAATTAAGAATAGTTTCTCATGGTACGTTAATCTGTGTTGACTAAGTGAAGACTATCTTCACATGTTATATGTAATGTTTCTTTTATGTTGTAACTTATTTAAGTTCACCAGAGTACAACAAGTTCTATTGTAATATATTTTTATTTGGTTTGAAGTTTCAAGGCAAAGTTTGTATTGTCACATCATTCCATATTTCAAGAGGCATCTCTGCAAACAACAGTGGAAGGAGGAAAAATGAGTTTGATTACTTTCCTTTGCGTGTTTGAGTTTGATTACATTTGAAGTTCTGATGCTATATTCGTATTCAATTTGACATGAAACGTGCCGTCACTTCATCTAACTTTGACAGAGGAATCTCTGCAAACAACAGGAAACGTATTCAATTTGAATTGATGACTTTCAATTGAAATTCAAATTTTAAATCATAAATTTGAAATATCAACGATCTATAAATTGACCTATCATCCACTCAACAGACACACTTCTTCAATTCCACAACATACCTTTACTATAAAACACTGTCTTACCCCTATGGAGCCACACAAACCGTCTTTTGATTTTCTTAGGCCTTCTTCTGGTTCATCCTCTAATGAGCTTGATGACCAGATTGATCAAACCCTTTTGGAATGGATGTCTCTCTCCAACCAACACTCGATAAGAAATGAAGAGCAAAGTTTCATGCCACACCGACATGCTTATATAGAAAAGGATCGTTAAAAGGGTCATGAACGCCTATTCAAATATTATTTCTCAGAAGATATGCCCTCAGTGTATCCGGAATCTATATTTAGAAGACGGTTCAGAATGCGTAGATCATTATTCTTACGCATTGTCACCCGATTATCGAATGAGATGGAGTATTTCCAACGAAGGCGGGATGCCACAGGTAGAATGGGCCTATCTGCTTTACAAAAATGCACTACAGCCCTACGAATGTTGGCCTATGGAGTGGGTGCAAATACTGTTGATGAGTACCTGCGCCTTGGCCAAAGTACAGTCAGGCAGTGCTTGTCCAACTTCATGGAGGGGATAATTTATGCATTCGGTGAGACGTATCTCTGAAGGCCAACCGAATCAGACATGCAACGCTTGCTATATGTAGGCGATATGCGAGGATTTCCTGGTATGATTGGTAGCATCGACTGTATGCATTGGGAATGGAAAAATTGCCCTACGACTTGGGCAGACCAGTTCGCATGGGAAAGGAGGGAAACCAACTATTGTGTTAGAGGCGGTGGCATCGTACGATTTATGAATTTGGCATGCATTTTTTGGAACACCAGGTACGTGTAATGACATCAATGATTTTGATCGTTCTCCAGTATTTGATGATGTGTTACAACTTACAAGGGTTATCTCCACCAATCAATTTTGTTGTTAATGGTCATGAGTATAGCACGAGTTATTATCTAGCTGATGGGATTTACCCACCATGGGCAACTTTCATACCATCAATCACTCTCCCACAAGGGGATAAAGCTAAGTTGTTTGTTCGACTTTAAAAGGTGACTCGCAAAGATGTGGAACGAGCTTTTGGAGTATTACAAGCTCGATTTGCTATAATCAAGAACCCAACTCTTGCTTGGGATATTACTTTTATTGGGAAGATAACGAGAGTGTGTATTATTTTGCACAACATGATAGTGGAGGATGAACGGGAAACGTATAGTCTTAATTATGATTTCTCTCAATTTGAGCATGCAGATAATAACGACTCCTCGTACTCTACTAGTCGACCTGTCCCAATGGAGAATTATCTGCACAATAGAATGCGACTTCGAAACAGGACCACCCACTATCCGCTAAAAGAAGATTTGGTTGAACACATATGGCCAAAATTCGGACATGCTAATATTTAAAACTTCGTAATTTCATGTATGTTTTCATTTGTCGTTTTCATTTGAAGTTAGTATTTCCTTTCATTTCGTATGTTGTTGTATTTAATCCAATTGCAATGTATTTCAATGTTTCCAAATTTCAATGAAGTTTAATTTTATCGTATTTTATTAAATTTATGCAAAAAAATCCCAAATATATAATTATTTAATTTATTAATAACAAATGTTAACAAATATTAATGTACATTTGAATATTTATTATTATATCATATAAATTTTATGATGGGTATGAAATAAAAAAAATTAAGGAACCGTAATGAGTTCTAGGGATATGAGTGAAAAAAATGTAATGGGTTGTTAAAATAATATGGAAGAGAGAGAAATATAAAAAGTGGAGTTAAGGAACCCTAATGGGTTCTAGGGATGTTGATGCTCTAAAAAAAGTTAATTTGGGAGAGAAGGTTATTTGGCGAAAAATATGAAATCTCATGGTTATTTGGCGAAAAAATATGAAACCTCAGGGTTATTTGGCGAAATATGTAAAAAAGTCGGGTACCTCGCGAAATAACAATGGTCCCTCCCGGAGATCCAAATCCCGACCTTCCACTTGACGCGATCATCCATCAACTACAACGGAGGCCACGAGGGATTTCGATTTAGGTCTATCCTACAAGCAATCGCTTCAATACTGTTCACTTTCCATTCCACATTTCACTCTCCTTCTTCCTTGAAAATTGAAATCGGCATCAATGGTGGACGACTCGTTGGACAAGCAGTTGTCGAACATGGATTAAACCAGTTTTCGAACTTGTAAAAAAAATACATTTGAATTAAACCAGAAAAAAATTGGTCACGGCCTAACATGGATTTCATGGATTAAACTAGTTGCCAAACATGAGCTAATATACTATAATTACTAACTAATTAAATTACATGTCAGGGCATATGGTGTCGAAGTTGAACAAAGGATTTAATGGCTAGGGGCCTCTAAAGCACCTGCTTGATGTTGTTCGGAAGCGGACTGCATACATAGAGGAGATGGTTTGATGGCATGTCAAGCGTACAAGAAATAAAGTAGCTTATGAATTAGCTTGCAATAGATCTACTAATTCCAGTTTTTTTTTCTCTTAGTTCATTACCTAAGGCTGTGTATGACGCTTTCATTTTGGATATAAATGAATAAGCCGATCAGGCTCCTTCTAAAAAAAAAAAGTATGTAACCTCATTATAAATCACTCTCTTTTAGGTTTAATCGCCGTCAAGGAGTTGTCGAACGGTTCCGCCGCTGCTTTGCCGCCTGCCTACGGCGTCTGCGCTTCGCAATCGCACGACAGTCACGACGGAGGCGCCGAAGAGGCTCCAACGCTGATCAGTAGACTTAAGCATTGGCCACGCCCTCGACAACTTTTGCTAGTTCCTCCCCACCCCCTCTTTCAACCCTAATTTCGATCCCATCTCCCTCATCTGTACCAATGCCCCTACCCCTGTCCTCCTCCCCATCCCTTTTCACCCACCCCTCCGCCGCCGTCGTCTCCGCCTCTGCCTCCCCCCCCTTCGTCCGACCCCGATCCGACATAAAACATACATACTAGAGACTAGAGAGATTGAACAATTAAAAGGACTTTGAGTATAATTACGTAAAATGTATCTTATCAATAGACGAAACATGTCTTGACAATAGACTTTATGTATAATATTATATATATTATATATATATATATATTATTTTAAATTCACATTAATTTATAAAGAGTCGTAATAGGTGATATAAATAGAATATAAATAAAAGATACTGTAGAAGTGGGAGTTGAATAGAGTATGAAATTTTTTGCAAACTTTATGCAAAAGAAACTTCAAGGTTTTGAAATAAATCCCAAAGTTTTGAAATAGAATTCAAGGTCTTGAAATTATTATAGAAACCTATTCAGTTGTATGAAAATGTAGACATAAAAGTATAACGCGAAAATTAAAATAACAGAAGGAAATGCAAGGACACACGATATGTTAACGACGTTTGACACGAACTTGGCCTACGTTCCCACCTAGGGTTCTCGAACCCGTAGGATTCAAAAGCACTATTATTTCACTTCCTATGAATCCTAGATACAATCGAGAAGACCTTTCCTTCTTCTAAACACTCGAAGCCTTACCCGCTTCTATCTAGTCAACTCATATCCCTTAGAGTCTTGGATACAACTTAGAAGAACAACCCTTCTTTTCTCAACTCGTAGCTTCACCCGTTATTATCTAGTCAACCTAAAACACTCGTTAAATAATAGCCTAGTGAATACGTTTGAGTAGATGTATACTCCTTGTACAACACTTTAGACTTGTACGAAGCTCTAGAAACTCTCAAAAGATAAAGCAAGAACAACAATTGAGAAAGAGATAATCAATGGATGATCGAACACAGTAGGCGACTTGAGTGCAGTGCTCAGATTTTCGCTTAAGTGTTATCACCTCTTTACTCCTGCATTCCTCTCTATTTATAGGCTTAGGGGTTGATTTTTTGAACGTTTGAATGCTTGAACTTCAGCCGCTTGAACTTCCACAAAATCTGATTTTTTGGTTCCACCAAAACTTCAATAAATCTGATTTTCTTTCCAGTCGTTTGAATAGAAAATTTCAGCCATTTCTATAAGATTTTGCAGCCATTTAAATTTAAAAATTCAGTCTATATCTCACAAAGATCCTGCACAAAATCTCCAACAAACTATACTAGTACAATCCCTGCGCCATGACGCATGCGCGAGGAAAAAAATACGGAGTATAAAATATCTATTATGAGGACGAACAAAAAAAATAATGAAAAAATATAAATGGTGAATTATGTTAACAAATATATTAATAAATATATGAATGGATGTAATCGCTGCGTTAGACTTCGTCCATAGGATTCCTCAAAAAAAATAGTTTGGTTATATGAATGGATGAAATTGTATGTAAAAAAAAAGTTTTGACATCTGATTTTTGGTTGATTTTCGAATGAGTTTAGATTGTTCCCTTAGTATTGCTTGGGTTGGGGAGTTGGGAACCATAGTGGACGAGTCTAGATGGGCAGAAATTATGAATGGAAGGTAGAAGAGGGAAAAAAATGTATCAAAAAAAAGAGGGAAAAAAAAATAAAAGAATAGGAAATAAGAAATTGGTTGAATTAGCTAAAATCAAGGAGAAGTTTTTTTTTGATTAAACAAATCAAGGAGAAGTTGACACGTCAGATAAGTATTCTAATTTAAGGTATTATATAGATTCAAACAAATAACAAAAATCCAAAATAAATTTAAATAAAACAAATAAATCTATTTTAAACCAAATCCTCAAATATGATTTTAGATAAATGTAAAGATAAATATATCCGAATAACAGATTAAAACAACGCCTTGGCTTTGTCAAGACCTTGAGGGGCCACTGGATGAGAAACCGCTTGCGAATAAATCTTATCTTATTCAATTGATATTTGTATGAAATAAAATATCTTTTTTGTCTTCTATCATTATATAAAACCTTCATAAAGGTGGAGTTCACTTTAAATACATGGTAAATTAGGTAAATGAAACACTTTTTAATGGTTTATGTTTTTTTTTGGATTCCTAATGGTTTAGGTTTATAATTTTGTTATATAAACAAACACTTTTTTTTTTTTTTTTTGTCACCACACAGCTCTCAAGTAGGAAGTGTTAAGACTTGAGTAGTACAACACCCACCATTAAAAAGCAAACCAACCATGAGAACTGTAACGCCACCTACCGACGAAAAAGCGAGAGACCTTAACCCCTCTTCAGATCCGATCTCCTCCTTCTTCCCTCCCTCCCTCCCTCTCTCTCTTACGAATTACGATTCTTCAATCCCTGCAACCTCTCCAGATCTCAATTCCTGAAGCCTCTCGTATTCTCTCTCCTCGCAGCCCTGTGGTTTGATCGCCATTCGCCAATGGCGATCGCCGGGTTCTGATTCGTCCTGGTATGGGCTTGAACTCCACGGGCGGCGAAGGAGATGTTCCTTAGCGACTCCGGATCCTTAAAACCCGAGGTAAATTCCGCGCCGATCGCCGCCGCAGCGTGCGCCGACAAGAGTGGGAAGCGCCAAGGTGTGCCGTCTCTTCGCCGCGAGCCCTCGTTTTCCGGCTGGTGCGATTTGAGTAAGCTGCAAATTGAACGCGAGCCGCTTGAGAATACGAGTTCGATCTCGGATCTAGAAAAGGAGCAAGGAGGCGGTGAAGGAGAAGAAGATAGCGATTTCGAGTTGCCGCTTCTCAGTCAAGACCGGTTTCTTGGGAGTGGTGGTGCAAGTAGTGTTAGGAGCTTTGGTATGGAGAGAAGTGAGTTGGTGATTGGCGGTGAGATTGGGAATCGGTCCAATCAGAAGTATGCGCCGTTCAGTGTTGAGAATGGTTCTAGAAATGAGGGAAATTACACCGATTTGAGTGACGATGGCGGTGGTGGTATTGCAAGTGCTGTTCATTTGGATAGGAAGTATGAGGTGGATATGCCAAACTCGGAGAAAGTTGTGTCCGTTGCAAATGTGCTGAAAACGTTGTTTTGCATATTGCTTTGGTACACTTTCAGCTTATTTTTGACCATGTAAGTGTCTCTTCTGATGCTTTGTAGATTACCATCTTCTCTGATTTTCATCGGTTGTGACCAAATGAGAGCTGCTTGCTACTCGCTTGAATTATCTTCTCAGTTGAGCTGAGATAGACCCTATCTTAAGAGTGAGGAGATGCCTAATAGGGAAAACAGAATCAGCATCTATCTGGATCCCATCATATGCCATTGTAAACAGTAAGACAATTGAATCAATGCAGAAACCCTTAATGGAAAAAGGACCCATACAGAAGAAGAATCCCCTGTCCTTTTTAGATCTGTCCATATGCCATCTGGCTTTACTAAAATGGCAGTAGAATTTTCAATCAGAAAAATTGGTGGAAGAATTTCAAGTTTATTGATTTTACCTTAGTGGCTTCATTGTAGGTTCTCTTAGCAAAATTCACACTCTGGTCCAGCATTAAGACCTTTTGCCAACATCTGAAGGTGAAGAGTTGAAGCTCTTTGAATATATGGAATTATATGGATTTACATTCATCCGTTAAAATAATTTTAGTTTGAGAAAACAGATGAAGAATATATCCTTGATTTTAGGATTTTGAAAATACCATTCCTCTTAGTAATCACGTTGTATTAGTTTATGCAGCATAAATGTGCTTTTCTGGGTTTGCACAATCTGTTTCATATATGTATTTTAGTTCGTTTAGCTATAACTGCCTTTGAACACTGGACATCTTACTTTGATTCAATTATGTTCTTGATGATTAGGTACAATAAAGCATTGTTAGGGGATCATCTAGGGAAGTTTCCAGCTCCATTGTTGATGAACACCTTTCACTTCACCATGCAAGCTGTTTTATCAAGGGCTATTATATGGTTTTGGTCCGATAGATTTCAAACGGGTGTAACCATGTCATGGAAAGATTACTTTTCTAGAGGTAATATTAATGTATCTTGCTTGATGGTTAATAATTAGGTTACCCCATTTTTGTTTTTAACTTTTTGGCTTTTAGCTATAAAAATTCTTACTTCTGGCTATTCTTTTGAGTGTAGAATGAATGGCTGTGCAACTTTTTTCATCAATTCTTGAGTTATTATAGAAGTAGAGAATCTAGAGATGTCTTGATCAAATAGTGTACATTTTTCTTTCAAATTTATAGACTTCGTTCTCTTGGTAGGAAATGTGAGGCTTAACTAGTGAAATTTGAGATTCGTTTGCTTTATTTATATCCTAAGTGACCCTTGATAGGAGAAAAAAGGCTGAGATGGGATGGATTTACATTGTTGCAAAACGAATGCATCTTCTGCCGTGCCTTTTTCGAAATTCTATAATCCCCTGGTGTAGACTTCGTTTTTGATTATCGGAAACACTCTCTCGACTTGTTCGGGGATGGATTTACATTGTTTGATGTTGGTATGTAAGGTGATTGTTAACATAATTTGATCACAAGACTAGTATTTTATGTTTTAGTTCAAAATTTTGCTTTTCGACTTTGCTACTCTATTTTGGTTAGTTACACCATTTTTTGCTTCTGGAATTTGTTAATTTCTGTTTATTAACTTCTCTGAAAACTAATGCTACAGATGGAATTTGCCTTTAACAGTTGTACCAACTGCTTTCGCAACAGCACTGGATGTAAACCTGAGCAACGCGTCACTTGTTTTCATCTCTGTCACATTTGCCACTATGGTTGGTTTTCTTTGCTTATTGGAGTCTGATAATATATCTATGCCTTGTCATTTCTGTGGAAACGGATGTGCTTTTGCCACTTACTAATCCTTGTCACCATTACTTCTTTTTTCCTGTTTTGCAGTGTAAATCCGCTGCTCCAATATTTCTTATCCTGTTTGCATTTGCGTTCAGGTAACTCCTCCATTTCCTTGCATTATAAGGAAGTTAGTATGTTTTATTTATTAATTTTTTGATATGTTCACTGGAGCTGCATATGTAACCTTTCAAATAAATAAAAATGATAGATTTCTAAACAGAGCGGGAACAAACCATCTGTTAGCGGTGCTTGCTGTTTTTGTCAATGTTTGTGCAGTTTTAATATCATTGCATACAAGTCGGTTGAATAAGATTTTCAGGCTCATGTTACTATTGTAGCTTACGAATAATTCTTGGGAAATAGAGGGCCTAAGAAAACTGAACCACACTTGGATTCTATTTTTGTTCATATGATTAGAGTCTCGTGGCTTTGTTGTACATTAACTACATTTGGATAGAGATGGTATCCGCAATGACGCTTTTTCTGTGATCTTATTTCAAAAATATTAATTGCCCATTACTTATAATGATTACCTTTTGGTGTTGTGTATCTCTACGTGTGACTGATAGAAAGAGTGGTGTTTCTTTTACTTTATTAAGTTACTTTATTTTATTTCTGAAGGCTGGAATCCCCAAGTTTTAAACTTTTTGGAATCATCCTGGTCATCTCATTTGGAGTTTTATTGACAGGTATACTTTAATTTTTCTGTTCTACTTACATATAATCTATCTAGATATAGCTTGCATATGTCTCTATTACCCTTAGTCCACGTTTGTTTGTCTAGGACTCTAGGACATTATATGTCTTTCAAAAGATTCCATATGTTCTTGTATACTTTATAATTTTTGTAATTACTTCCCCCCTGAAATTCCTTACTTTACCCTTATCTATCATACTTCTTTAATTTATGTTTGTAAAATACCATAATGCCCTTGACCCCGTGCTTCATCCCTTTCCTCTCCCCTGTCTATTTTTCCTCCTGTCACTCTTCTCCAAGCAGTAGTTCCAGTGATTCTTCCCCTCTTGCAAAATCAACTGTAAACCCTCCCTCATCGGATCGGGGTTCCTGCAACTGCCCCTCATCTAGTAAAAATATTTGACTCTCTATGTAAACCCCTTTATAGTACGTAGGGTGTCTTCTCTCTTCTGAAATTTTATCAATTTTTTTTCTCGGGGGTATAATTGAAATAACAATTATTTGATGGGACAGTGAGAAAATAAGACATGGTATGTTATTTTAGGAGATGAATTACCAACAATCTGGATTTCTATAGTCTTTAAGGACACAATGTGAAAATCCCTTCTTCTTTTCCTCAAATGATGACTTGCTTGCTGTTGATTTTGTGGATAATGTCTCTGATTCCATAATTTTCCTTGTATCTCTCACCTATAGTTGCAAGGGAGACTGAATTTGAAGTTTGGGGTTTCATCTTTGTTATGCTTGCTGCTGTTATGTCGGGATTCAGATGGTGTATGACTCAGATTCTTCTCCAGGTATGACTATCCATCAGCTGCTAACTACACTAGTGCTCCCTTACATAATTCATGTTAATAATCCATTGCTCAAGTGGAGTAATGTCTGGTGGACAAAGCATTATTGCACAAATTATTCTTGTTTTGTAATTTTGGTAAGGAGTGACTGTCACTGTCGCTGCATTCTCTTCACGTGTCATATTTATTTAGCATATGAGCACATTGAAGGAGCAATGGGAATCTGTATCAATTTTTTTGAAAGGATGCATCGTTTTTATTTGTGTTCTGTGAACTGTTTTCATCTGTCTATTCTGACATAATATTCTGTCTGTGTATGCTTGTTCTCCATCATGATGGTGTTTGCTGATACTGGGATTGTTTCTGAAGAGGGAAGCATATGGTAAGCACTATATTTTGCTCTTTGATTTGCAGTAGCTGCAGCTTGTTATACTTTTTCTTCCTGTCTGTGCACCGACTTTAAAAGCATCTTAAATAAGAAGATAATTGAGCTAAACATTATGAAGTTTTTAGTTAATCATTATGAAGTTTTTAGTCATTTTTTTTCCGGCTAATTCTTGCATTTTGCCATCTTTTAAAGTCCATTTTGATTTATCTCAGTTCCATGGAGATACTTCAAGTGTAATCCGTCCCTTTTTACAGGTTTGAAGAATCCACTTGTTTTCATGAGCTCTGTGACCCCAATCATGGCATTATCTACTGGTTTACTTTCTCTGGTGATGGATCCATGGTATGAATTTGCAAAAAATATATACTTTAACAGCTCGCAGCATGTCCTTCGAAGTTGCTTGCTGATGCTTTTTGGTGGCACCCTTGCCTTTTTTATGGTGGGTTTATTATCTCATGAACTTTGTTTTTGATCTTCTGTTCAGCTGTCTTCCAATATTTACTGGCTTTATCATATCATTCCTTTTGCAATTTCAGGTATTGGTCGAGTTCATTCTTATCTCTGTAACTAGTGCAGTTACAGTTACAATAGCAGGTGTTGTCAAGGAGGCTTTAACAATACTGGTATTAGCTGCTTTGCATATTCTTTTGCTTTCTTGATGAAATTATCTATCTTATCATTTGCTGATTACTTTTTTGTACTTCATATCTCCCTTTCTGTGTCCCAGCTAATTCGTTGTGCTTCCAGTTTGCTTGCTGTTTGTGTGTGTCTTTTTTGTGAACAACATCGGGTTGAACACTGTCAATTTTATTGAAACTAGTTGGTTATGTGTGCTTCACACACAAGCTAACTAACTTTTGCTAGTATTTTTAATACGAATTTTCTATGTTGTATCGAATAAGAAATGAAATTGAAAAATATTTTTTTTTAGATATACTTGGTTTAGCCATTTTTAAAATAAGTTATGGGGTTCACCAATTTTCTTTTAGGGTTTTTTTTTTCCGATGGAATATTGTTATCCTGTGCCTTTAAGGAACACATTAGATAGACCCTTTTTAATATACTCCATAAATATTAAAAATATATGTTAATTAGCCATAATTTTAAATTGAGAACACCAAATTAACATTACTAGTGAAGATTGTTAATTTAAAAGCAAATGGGTTGAAAAAATGTTCTTAAATTTTAACAATTAATTGAAACCAAATTAAATCCATATATTTTAAAGCATAAATAATTAATTCTTCCTATAAATTTACAACATATAAATTAAGTAGACAATTTTATGCCTTTATTTTTCCGAAACATACAAAAACATCTATTTATTTTAAGGGCAAATGGTTCAAAATATAAAGATTCATAATTTATTATTTATGCTGTGAATGTTCCATCTACTATTTTGAATTCTTTATTTTTTTAACAAAATATTAATTGAAAAACAATGGACAATGTTGTACAATCTAGATAAATCAGTGATAGGTTTTATAATTATTATACATTTTAGGGATAAACTAAAAATAGAATAAATTGTATTGCCTAATAAATAACAACAACATTAAAAAAGAAAAGAAAAAGGAATAATAATTTTAATAAGGCACAATGGCATTTTTGTGATTAAATGAAAAACAATGGGTCATTTTTAATACTCCCTCCGTTCGGCAAAACTTGTCATTTTAGGGTGTTATTTTTGTTCAAAAAAACTTGTCATTGTAGGTATTTTGCCCTTCACTTTACAACAATGCCCTTGATATGATTGATGGTTTGTTAGTTGTAGTTTTCGATAAAGTAAAAAAGGAGGGTAATAATTGAGGGTAAATTAGTACATTTGTTAATTGCCTTAAAACTTGTGAAATAAGCTAAAATGACAAGTTATGCCGAACGGAGGAAGTAAATAACAACAACATCCAAAAAAAAGAAAAAGGAAATAATCACAATGGCATTTTTGTAATTAAATGAAAAACATTGGGTTATTTTTAAAATCACTATTCATAGGCCAACTCTCCCTTTTATATTTTATTGAAATAGTATAGTTACTAGGAGGTTGTGTCGATTGGTGTTGAGGTTTTGGCACCTCAGCAATGGGTTTTGTAACTCTTCTGGTGCTTAGATTTGCTCTATGAATTGGCTTGCCTGTTGCCTATTTACCTATTCATCACCTATTGACCTTATTCAGCGGAAGGATGGCGTGGAATTTCTGATTTAATCTGAAGCATGGTCCTGTCCCACAAAGTTCATTTTTCTGAAGTTGCAAGACTTTGTTATGGATTTTCTAATTTGAATCGATAACAAATATCGCTTTTTTGGTTTAATCAAATCTATTGTGGCTCTTTTGTCATCAGTTCTCTTGATTATTGTACTAGCTAGAGTAATGGGTATCCTATCGCTTTCATTCTATGACTTGTGAAGTTGGCTCGATGTAGCTACTATTTCACAATCACTGAACTGTGTTTCTCATCTCTATTAGTAACCTTTATTAATTAGTGACATATTTTATATCTGCTCACTCTCCTGTTGATTTGAATTTCAGGTTGCAGTGTTTTACTTCCATGATGAATTTACTTGGTTGAAAGGGATGGGTCTTTTGGTAATTCTTCTGGGTGTCAGCTTATTTAACTGGTACAAGTAAGTGTCATCCTTCTAACTTCTGACTAAATTTCTTTTTGTTTCTATATTTGTGCTCGGAGAAAATTATTCCAAAGCTAGAATTTTCTGAGTTGGGGTGCTGCTAAACTCTGGTCTTCTTAAGTCACGAGCTGGCCAGAGCTTTCTTTTCAAAAGAAATCCAGGCAACACTAAATTTGCACCCTCACTGCCCTGGCCACATGATGCACTGCTAGCATGAGCTTGCATTTGTGACCTCTAATGTTAAATGCCGTATTGCAAATGATTAGTTCACGAAATAATTTATCATAAATAGCAGATTATAAAGTATAAAGTATAAACTATTGAAGTGATAATAGAAACTTTAGAAAGTAATAAATTATCTGGCTTTTCTGTAACATGGGTATCATAGTTTACGTTTGCATTTATTTTGTTTCCCCAGGTACCTTAAACTCCAGGATGGTCATGGTACCAAAGAAGATCCAGAACAATCAGTCACAACTGCCACCAAATATGTTATCCTTGACAAGATGGATGATCAAGATGACAGCGTTTGACATTAGAGTTTGAGGTATGATTTTCATTAACCTATGAGGCTTTTTGTAAATTTTTTATTCTAAACTAACACTTACTGAAAAGTGAAACAACCTCTGAGTTTTTTCTACTACCTTGTGAAGGATTTAGTTTGAGATGAGTGATAAGAGAAGAAAGGGTGAAACAGTGCTAGGTTTGGGGCCACTCCTCTCAATTCCACTATTTATTAGGTAGGATTGCATTAGTGTTTGATTTGCATGTCTTATCCTCTGCAAGCATTAGGTATTTGGTAGTTTCAATCCTGATTTATTATAATGGTAGGTTATGTCAAAGATTGAGCAAAACATGATGGAGAAACATAGCTGATAAGAAAACACAATACTCCGTATTATGTTAATCATTACTGCTTTGGGTTGACAATGATAGATTTATTTTTGAAGCTAACAAGAGTCTATGACTTAGTGCTCGCTGAAGTCTGAACCCTTGAACTTAACACATAACCGTGTATTTGTGTTTTGTCATTTTGTATCCTCTACATTGATCTTTGCATTTGAATCGCCTCAGGTGCACACATTCTGATCGTCAATTTTCGTCCTCTAGATTTATACAGGAGCTTTTGCGAAGGGTTGCTCTTGGATGTTAAGTTGCTTCGAATGCTCAATGAGTCCATGTTGTGGGATCGTACCCAATGTCACGTAATTGGGCAAAAATCTTACATAGGCACATTCCTGTACTATATGCGTGAGTGATTGTCGAGAACCATTTTTGCTATGAGATTTTCCTCAGATGGAAACCTCTGTAATCTGTGTAACACTATAGTGAAACCACACACATTGTATTGAACTCCTCTTTGTTGCTGTTTCCCATTTTTTTATATTTGGACTAAAGCTATGAAAGTGCCCCTGGAAAGTGATTGTATATTGAAACAAAAAGTTCTATTCAAGGCTAAGTTCAATTCCATTTTGCTTCTGTTGCCCCATTTAATCACTTCTTCTGTTGACAAATTTTATTCGGCGAAGATCATCGGGTTTTGTAGTCCGGTCATTCTAGTTAAGTAAAGAAGTGGTGGAGCTCAAACCCATCAGTGAGGGGTTTCTATGTGACCGTGTTGAAGTTCCTAAACTTGCTCAAGCATTCAGCTTGTTGTCCAACTCCAAACACTTTGAATTTGGGGACTACTTCCAAAAGAATGGGATCCATGTGAAGATTTTGTGAAACTTTTTGTAGCGATAGGACATTTTAGAATAAATAACGAAAAATGAATAAAGGTCATTGGGTTAAATTAGGACAAATTTCATTCTGTAGTATCCTTGCTTGGAATTGACTTGTTAAACCTGCGTAGGGCTGTTATATGAACTGAATAGCTCGGGATCGGTTCGGAAAAAGCTCGACTCGGGCTCGTTCACTTACCTAAACAAGTCGAGCTTGAACAAGATTTTAAGCTTGGTTAAAAGCTCGATTTGTTCGATTTAAGCTCGAATAGCTTCAATTTTATGAGATTTCTAAAATTTTCTTTAAATTAATATGTTATGATCAAGTAGAACTGCTTAAAGCTCGATAAAAGCTCGGTTCGAGCTCGTTCATTTTCTAAACAAGCCAAGCTTGAACAAAAAAAAATAAGCTCGACTAAAAATTGGGTTCGGCTCGAGCTCGTTTAACAAACGAAATAAACTTGAACATGTTAGGCTCGGCTCGTTCGACTCGAATAACACCCCTAAACATGCGCACTCCGAAAAGCTTAATTCGGTAGCTGTTGTAGTCCAAGGAATGCGTGTAGAAGATGCTTTGTTGCAAATGCAACTTACCGTGAAACGTCCTACAAAAACTGTTTTAACAGGTACAAGTTGTTTGTATCATAATTTTTTGGTATATATACCTTTAAATAGATTATAATACAAAAAATTGACAATTGGATTTCGAACTCATGGTTTTGAGCCTTACATCTTCTTTTGTTAACCAAATGAAGTTGTCACCAAGTGTTAAAAAATAGAAAAAAATTTATCACTACATCTGTCACCAACAACGTCACCACAACAAAAACTTAGGATAAATGAAAGTCTTATTAGTAGTGTCACTATAATAAAAAAATATATTCACTGTCACCAAAGGAAAACCTTAGGATAAGGGAAGCACAAACTCTAGAGGAGCTAATGCTAAACAAAATTACTGTTGTTACCAAAGGAAAACCTGAGGACAAGGGAAATTGTTATTATTGGTGTCACCACTCTTATAAATGGTGACACTGTTGGTGAAACATGTGGTGACAACTTTTTTTTTGTGACAACTTTGTTTTTACATTTTTTTTATGAGTTCACTGTCATCCGTCACCACCCTTATTAGTAGTGACATTGTTGGTGATACATGTGATGACAACTTTTTTTTAAGTTTTTTTAACAAGGTTAGTGTCACCACTGTTATTAGTGGTCACTATTGGCGACAACTTTTTTTGTGAAAACTTTATTTTTTATTTTTTTACGAGGTCAGTGTCACCACCCTTATCAGTGGTGACACGTGTATGTGGTGACATTTTTTTTGTTACAGCTTCACATTAAATTGCCACCACATTAAATATCACCGAAAATAGTGTCATCAACGAATTTTAAATATTCTCTAGTACGTAAGATTGAAAAAGAATATATAATATCATCGAAAAATATAGTGTAATCAAACATAATATGACCAAAATAAAGAAGAACATATAATTTTACAAAAAAATATAATGTAACCATTAGGAAGCATAATTGGCAGTAAGAATACGCAAACAAGTTCCATTATATAAATTCTTCTCAAGGCTCAAGCTTTCAGAGTGCTCAAGTTGTTCATGTATAAAATTTGCAATACAAAGTCACATTAACTTCTGTTGCAAACTTACAATAAGAAGTGTATTCATAATCAATAAACCAGCAGCCACTGCAACAGCTCCATTGTGTCTTGGGCTCCGTTTGGCAAAATACTAGCGGATAGGGTAGCTGAATGTTAATAAGCTAGTATGATGTTTGATAAACCTAACGATTGGAACAGCCGTTGAAATACTCTCATTTCAAAAGCTAATTAATTAAACTAAAATCTTATATTTATTTCATTTGCAACTATATAATATCAAAATAAAAATGTTCAATAAGCAACTTGATATGGGGAGGTGGCCGGTGGGCCGCAAGCACAGAAACAGCAACAACAATATCCCTTTCATAAAGTTGCAACCTCAGCTTAACTGAACTCTCTACAGAAATTAATAGAAGATGAAGAGAGTAAATGAGAATGAGTGTTGATTCCAATTGCATTTTTAAACAGATGAACAACAACTACTACCACTCATAACTAAGGAGTAATAAATTATTTGAACTTGATGTCAATACAAATCAGTTAAGACACTAGGGAAAAATCAAACAGATCATGCACAAATTGATCAACCAAATAACTAAACAATACAAATCAATTTAGACATTTACCTAAAAGAGGTGAAAAGGGGAGACATTTAATTAAATCAACTATAGGGATGGATGTTCCACCCGACTTTTTTTCTTTAAAGGAAAGAAGAAGAAAAATTAAGAGTAAATTACACATAACCACCCGTAAATTATGATACTTTTCACATAACCACCCGTAAAAACAGAAATTACATTAAACCACCCATAAATTCAATATGCTTTCATAAGACCACCCACCCATTAAACCTCTATTTATTTTGTTTGAAAAGACTAAAATACCCCTTATTCAAGTGTATTTGTTTTTATAGAAAAACTATTATATGTATTTTGCTATTCAATTTGACGTCCCTCCTTAAAAAAAGTAAGGAAATTAAACATTGTAGAATATATATAAATGTCATAACCAATATATCTACATCAGATTTGTAATGTGAAAAACAAAGATTTGCAATGGCTCTTGACGATCTTCTCTCCTTCAAATGTTGAATAAGTTGTGGATGAGTATAAAATAAACTCATATTATTATTATTTTAAAAAACTAGATTATCTATATCTATATCTATATAAACTCTTAAAACAAAATAGTTTTCGCATATGTGTCATATCCACCTTAATCATCTCATTTTTAACAAATCACTTTCCCCCCCTTTTTACAATTGATTTTCATATTTCACATAACAAATGCGTTAATTCAAAATATCAAATTAATATATAACCTTTATCTATTTTTAAATATTTATATATTATCATAATAGAGTTCATCTTGAATAATCTTATTATACACTTCTCTTATGAGTTTGTTATTACAAGTTTAATTCAAAATATTAAAATAATATTTTATTTAATTGTATAATATTAATTTAATTTATTATTAAGATTTTATTTTAAATAAACAGTGTCACGACGCGAGAATTGTACTAGTTACTTTAAAAAAACTAAAATATGGTGGCATTTTGTCTTTAGAAATGAAACAAATGAACATTTAACAAATGGGTGGTCTTTTGAAAAAAAATATAATTTATGGGTGGTTTTATGTAATTTATAAATTTATGGGTGGTTATGTGAAAAGAATCATAATTTACGGGTGGTTATGTTTAATTTACCCAAAAATTAAAGAAAAATAAACAGATTGATTTACAGAGCTAAAAAAGGTAGGGATGTCATATAGGTTAAAAAAACTCGTCGGTTTTAAGATATATACTAGTATGATACCCGAGCCATGGTGCGCGGTTTTTTGATAAATAAAATCTTAATAATATGTTAAATTAATATTATAAAATAATAATAAAAGTTCAAATAATTAAATGTTTTGAATTAAGCCCATTGATTGAAAAAATAATTAAAGAAGTATATATAGATATATATAGATATGGATTACTGATACTAATTTTATGTTTTCTTATTATTAATTTTATGTTTTGAATTAATCCCGACCCATTGTTTTTTAAAAAAATTCTAAAAATATAATTATAGAAGCTTAATTGTAATTGGCTAGGAGCCCTAGAAATAACGGGAGTGCCACCTCATGTATTAAGCTTCTTTAATAATAGTTAGATATAGATAGTTAGTTAGTTAGTTAGTTAGTTAGTTAGTAAATGTGTTAAAAATAAAAGAAAAAATGTAATTGGTTTGAGAAGACAAAGGTAGGAAGAAAAAAATAATTAAGAGAAATATATTTGAGTTAAGCCCAACAGTTAGTAAATATGTTAAAAATAAAAGAAAAAATGTGATTGGTTTGAAGAGATAAAGGGAATAGTAAAAATAATAATTAAAAAAGGTGTGTGTATATACACACACGTAGCTAGGTAGAAAGTATCCTGTTTGAAAAATTAATCCAAAAATATGCAAAAATGGAAAAAAAAATTAAGGAGAAAATACCTAATTGAAACAAAGAGAGAAGTTAATTTTTTTTTTGGAAGCAGGATAAGGATTAGGAAAGTCACCGGCGGGCCGGCTTCATTCCTAGAGCGTCACGACGGACGAGAACCCGCAGTTCTGAGTCAGACTCCATGCTATCATCGACAGGGCTACTGTAGGCTAGACGTGCAATCCTGTCAGCCACAACATTCGAATCCCTGAAAATATGACGAATAGCAACATTAGAGAAGGAAGATAGATCGAGAATGGTGTCTGCCTGTAAAAGCTCAATATTCCATGGGCATTTCCAGTCGCCCAACAAGACTTTTATAACAGTTAAACAATCTCCCTCCACCAAAAGATTGTTTAGACCAATCTGTTTAGCCCTTTGAACGCCCATACGGAGGCCTAAGGCCTCAGCAATGATGGCAGAGGTGTTATGACAAGTACCGTTTCCCATAGAGACTACCGTCCCACTCGAGTCACGGATGACGAAGCCATAAGACGCCTGGTCAGACAAACGAAATGAACCGTCGAAATTTAGTTTGAAGAAATCGGGCTGAGGTTTTGTCCAAGGTTCATGCTTTTTCTTGTTAACACTAGTAGAAGGTTGATGATCCCTTCACGCGGCTCCCCGTCGCGGAGTAGATTTTTTGCTGCCCACCAAGTTTGTTCCGTTGTTGTATAGAAAATCATAATTTCGTTAATAGAAACAATAGGACGTTGTTCAAAAACTACTTGGTTCCTAAAGAACCAAATAGTCCACCAAGCTAGTGCTAGTTTAGCCATCATTTTGTTACCCAAGGAAGAGTAGATGGAGTTTAGTAAATTGTTATATTTTCTGTCATTTAAGTCCCAGTTGATAGTTGGAACCCTCAGTTGGATGAGACACAATAGTTGTTTAGCTGTATTGCACTCCAAGAACAAATGCATAATCGAATCGGAGGTGCACCCACAGAAACAACAACCCGAAGGCACAGACACATGCGAACGAAGTAGTCGATCTGAGGTAGGCAAACCGTCACGGGCTGTCTTCCAGAGGAAATGTCGCACCTTGTGGGGTACATCCAGATTCCAAATCCAACCACATGCGAAATTTTGGTCACCCGAGCCGGATGGAACAATTGATGTTGCAGATTTGGCGGAGAACCAACCGTCCTTACTTGGACCCCAGTACATACGATCATGAAAATTATTGTCTGGTAACTTAATGTTAAAAATATGGGTAATAATACTCGGATCAAGTAAACACTGCAAATCTTCATTCAGTTTGGCTAAATTCCACCGTTTGTCATCGGAGATGAACCTACTGACGGGCCACGCTAAAGAGATGTCATCAATAGTAGCTGAAGCCATCTTAGCAAGTGGTGTTTTGAGCACCCAGTTGTCCGTCCAGAACTTAACCGATAAGCCGTTTCCAATGGACCATCGCAATGCAGGTTGGAACAAGTGTTTGATCAAAAGTAGCCTAGACCACTGCCAAGAAGTATTAGTGGTTTTGATGTAACTCATGAGTTGCGCCCCTCTCAGGTACTTAGCAGAGACGACTTTCACCCACATGTTTTCAGGCTCAGCTATGATTTTCCACAGAAGCTTCATCTGTAGAGCAATGTTCATAGTCTGCCGAGCCCCCCATTCAGAGTGTCTGTGCAGATCTTATCCCAACTAATCAGTGGTGAGATATTGGAAGTTTTATTCCAAAAGAATTGTCTATAAATTTTGTCTAATTCTTTCAGGATAGAAGTTGGTAGTAATAAAGCTTGCATAAGAAAAATAGGTTGGGCACTCAAATTGGCTTTAATAAGGACTCTTCGACCTTCAGTAAAAAGACTCGAAGCTTTCCACTTTGTGAGTTGCTGCTTAGTCTTAAGAATAATGTCATTGAAGGTGTTACGATTCACCCTACCGTTGATAATAGGGCACCCCAAATATTTCTCAAGGTTATTAGTTTGCGGAATGCCAAGGTTTGCTGTAACCGAAATAATAGCCGAAGCTGGAGTGTTGGGAGAAACTTGGAAGCTAGATTTATGCAAATTAACTTTTTGGCCTGATATGAGGCTGAATCTTTGAATAGTTGTGGTTAACTTACTGCAAGTAGAATGGTTTGTTTTTCCAAACAACATGATGTCGTCGGCGAAGGCTAAAAAGGGAATTTTGCACCCCCCTCCACCAAAAGAGTCCCCTAAATCCTTCGATATGTATGAATCTCGTTGTAATGTTCTCGCGAGAACTTCTGTTGTAAGAATGAAGAGGAAAGGTGACAGGGGATCGCCCTGACGCAGGCCTCTGGAAGGAGTGAAAGGACTTGTAGGTTCATCATTAATAACTAGTGAATACGATACCGACTCAACACATTCTCGAATCCAGGCGGTGAACTTAGGGTGGAAACCAAATTTCTCCATAGTCGAGAAAAGGAACGACCATTCAATTATGTCGTATGCCTTTTCCATATCAAGTTTGACAGCCATATAGCCACATTTTGCTTTCAAAGATCTGAAAGTGTGGAATATCTCTTGTGCAATAAGGATGTTATCCTGAATAGATCTTCCTTTGATAAAAGCACCCTGAAGCGGATGGATCAGTTTGTTGAAAACTTTGGACAACCTAGCCGTCAGAACCTTAGAAATGACCTTGTAGATGGTAGAACACAAACTGATAGGCCTGTAGTGGTTGACGGTAGTTGGGTCATCCCTTTTAGCTAGTAGTGTGATAAAAGTGTGATTTATTTGTCGTAGCAATTTACCAGATAAGAAGAAGGCTTTAACAGCCTTGATGATCGACGGACCCACCTTATCCCAGTATTTTTGGTAGAAACCTGTAGACATACCATCAGGCCCAGGAGCTTTATCGGGTTTGATAGAAAATAGAGCATCTTTAATCTCTTTATAAGAGACTGATGTCGTTAGCATTAAATTGTCATTTTGAGTAATCTCAGTATTAATGACAGCCAGATCAGAGGCGAAGGAGAGACTATGGTTATAGGATGACTTGAAACGAGCCACAAAGTTGGTTATGAATTCCGTTTGAATAGAGTTATGATCAGAAAGGCAAATCTCAGATTCTGTTGTAATAAGTTTGATAAGTTTCATGCCTTTTCTAGCAGAAGCAACACGGTGGAAATAGGTGGAGTTAGTGTCGTTCAGTTTTATGTGCTTAACTTTAGCTCGATGGCTCCAGTAACGCCGTTGGAAGTCCAACATGCGTTCACGTTTATTAAGAAGTCTTTTGTGTAAGTCAATATCATTTGCATTAGAGTTGGTAATTAGTTTGTGTTGCAACTGAAGTAGAGCCTCATCTGTTTGAAAAACATGTTTGTTTATATTACAGAAAGTCATGTTATGCCATTTCTTCGCCAAAGACTTAAGCAAAGTAGTCTTTTTAACCAGTTTGTACATGTTTGACCCAGGCGGATTAAGATGCCAAGCTTGTTTCACGATGTTTATAAATTCTGGTTTTGTAGTCCAAGCCATTTCGAACCGAAAAGGCCTTTTACTAGCGTGATCCCTCGACCTAAGGTCGATCGAGATAGGAGCATGGTCGGAAGAGATGAAAGGATGGATCCTAACATGTAGACCATCATACAGAGATATAATCTCCTTTTGAGCTAGTAGGCGATCAAGCTTTGCGAAACTATTATTTGGTGTACCAGTTTTCTTCTTTTGCCAAGTGAATTGCCCCCCGTGGGTTGGAACGTCTAAAAGTGAGAGGTCATTTTTAATAGTCTGTAGACGTTGAAACCGAGATTGAGATGGCAAGATACCGCCCAATTTGTCCCCTAGAATGACGATGTCATTAAGATCGCCCATGATGCAGAAAGGAGTGAAGATCTGTGTTGTATATTGTTGCAGGTTAGCCCAAAAGGTCGGTTTAGAAATGTAGTTTGGCGGTGCGTAAACCAAAAGAAAGGCAGTAGTTTTGTTTTTAGAATTGTCGTGATAGTTTATGTGAATGAACCGTGGCCTGACGTTGACGAGAGTAATCTCACCCTCAGCCGGCGGAATGTCTTTCCAAAGAAGGCAAATGCCTTCCGCATAACCATTAGCAGGATCAAAAGTGATGTTTGTGAAGCCACATTTGCGCCATAGATTGTCAGGTGGAGCAAAGCTCGCTTTGGTTTCAAGAAGAGCTAAGACATTGATCGAGTTATTCTTACAGAAAACTTCTGTGTTAGTCCAGAAATCACGTTTCTTAATACCCCTACAATTCCAAGTGCAAATATTCATTTAAAAACAATCTTTATTTGTAACCACTGGTAAGACATACATGAGTGAAAAAACTGGTAAGCTAGAGCCCCAAGCAAAGTAAAGGCAAAAAACTTGTAAAGTCCAAAAACACTGTATACAAGGTGCCAATTGATCATTGTATGAAGACGCCATAGACCGAATAGTACATAGGTCATATGTAATATACATAACCAGATACAAAGAAGGGTAATGAACCGAAAGCAGAGGAGCCGAAATGATCGTAAACAAGGTGTTTGTAAGTTGCTGCTGACAAGTCATTGTATAAAAAAACCTAGTGCGAGCATCCAAATCAGCATGTGAGGCGAACGAGTTGCGAAATTGTAGGTGGTTATCTAATCGATGAGTAGAGCATAGTCGGTAGATAAATGAAATGCACTGGAAAGTCGAACAAATAGATTGGTGATGTGGTAGAGGGCCTGTAAGGCCAAAGATGATCTAGTTGTTAGCCCAAATATGTAAAGTCGAAGGTTGTGCACCGTGGTGATGACGCACTTCACGAAACCACGAGGCTGAGCATGAAGTTAGTGAATGACGTGCAATCTTGTACCATAACCTAGAAACAAAAAACGCAAACACAACAGTAGAAGGGAAAACCGTAGAGGGGCCATGGTGGTAGCCAAAAGAGAGTAACAAGCATTTGGTGTAATATGGAGGCTTGTGAAGCCGGGAAAGCTTAGTGTATGACCATTAGACCATATGAGTGCCAACATGTGACAGTAATTACATATAAGAAACGGACAAATATAAGAGGTTGAAAGCTATAACAAGGCATACAAATGAGCACCACCAACATGCTAGTGAGCATAACAAACCAACCAAAAGTATGAAATTGTTCCTCATAAAGTTGTAAAGACCCTAAAACCGCCCCAAAGCCAGTTGAGGACGGTGGGAGCAAACAAGCAGTACATGTAAGTTTGGTTAAACAATATAATCATCCACAAGGAAACGGTGATGAAAGATTGAAGAACAATCGAAGGTGATAAAGATCGGATGTAAACCGAAATCAAAACCCCAAAATCGACAACAATCGATGCTAAAACTATAGAAAACATTGAGGGTTTGGGAGTAATAGGGGTATTAGTAGATCTTACTTGGCCCGGTACACACCAGAAGGTATCCACCGGCGACGAAAGTAAGAAGAACGAGAGGACTTTTAGAGAGGCACCGAACTACCAAACCACCGACATAATGAGAGAGAGCGAACCCCGCTCCGACCAGCTGAGCCCCAGAACCAGGATAGGGTGAAACGGGAACTCCGAACTTCGACGTCGCCGCCGTTGCCACTTAGACCGTCGACACCAACAAATCTCAGATTTCTCTTTCTTAATAGGATTGACCATCAATTTGGGAAAAGAAAACAGGGAGAAGTAGTTTTTGACTTGAATCCGGTAGGGAATAGACCAGATCTGAAGCTTGGATGCCTTAAAGACGTTTGATTTGTCGTTTATTTGACAGTGAACATGACGGCGGCGTCGTATGTGGGTACTAAGGTTCTTGATTTTGTGGATTTCGTTTAGAAAGGGAGGGTTACCAGAGGGAGAGGAATTCGTGTCGGTGGCCATCTCACCAGAGATGATACGAGCGGTTGGTGCCCGAAATGGATGACGGCGGGGATAGGCCGCCATAAGGTGTTGGACGAGAGTGTTTTTAGGTTGGATAACGGCGTCCATTGTTGATTGATCTTAGCGCGTGTTTGGCAATTTGGGGGTTTTTTTAGGGGTTGGGTATTTTTAGGAGGTGGAGTTTATTTCGTGTATTATGGAGGTGTGGGAGGTGGAGATTTTTTTTTAAAAATAACCTTGTAAAAAAGATGATTGATGTTTGGTGAGTATAAGGTTTGTAAGTGGGTATTGTGGATGAAAAGTCAAAAATACCCTTTAGATATGAAAAGGGGAAAAAGGAGTAGGGGTAAAAGTGTACAAATTTCCATAACCTGATTAAATAACCTCCCAAAGCTACCCCCTCCCCGCTTCCAAAATCAGAAAAAATAAGCTCCACCTCCAACTCCATAACCTCAAGCCAAAGCTGCTTTCAAACATGGAGCTTGGGAGCTTTTTTTTTAAAACTCTAAACCCCCCAAACCCCCACCTTAACCTCCTATCAAACACGCCCTTAGCCGTTCAAAGGGAGAAGTTAATGAAAAAACTAACACACAAGTCTTAAATATCTATATCTATATATATTTTTAAAGGCATAATACTTTATCTCTTTTGCCTATGTGTCGCTCTCTCCTTTTTTTTTTGAACCGGAAAAGATTTGGTTGTAGGAAACCTACAAACCAAGAGCCTCCATACGGATGAACCTACATAACTCATTGTCCTCAGGGATCACAGATCCGGAAAAAGCATAGTCAAGGTGTGTCAGCCTGTCGGCTACTCGATTAGCTTCTCTGAAGACATGGCGAATTTCACAATTGTGAAAGCCACGGAGAGAGAGTAGACTGTTAGCGACAATCATATCTGAGTCTCCTGGTGCAGCGACGTGGCCTTTTAAACTGTTGATGATTTGAAGATTATCGTCTTCGATAATGAGCTTTGTTATCCCTAAGTTATGTGCCGCGTTGATGCCGTGCCAAAGACCTAGCCCTTCAGTGCCTCAAATGGAACAAAATGGAAAGAAACCGACACCAGCATAAATGGGCATACCTGTGTGATTTCTAATGATGTATCCGTAGGTGCTAGAGCGAGACGAGAGTGCCCCGTCGAAGTTAAGTTTATGTGTTCCGACTTCCGGGGGCGCCCAACGTGAATTAGCTCTTTTCTTGTTATTTCTAAGACGGTTCATGTCATTTGCGTCTGCGGACTTAGCGGAGTCATTCTCGGGTACGCTTTGCTTACTAGATTGCCATAGGTGTTGTTGTTCTTTTAAGAAGGACAACATTGTTCGTATGTTAGGTGAATGGTTGTCGAAGAGTGATTTGTTTCGAAAGTACCAGATACACCACCATGCAAAGGCAAGTTTAGTGAAATGTCGAAGCCCCACACTTTCTTTTACGTTTGTGATGTCCTCGTTTAGGGTAGTTCTGTGAAGGTCCCAGTTTTAGAAATCTCTTATTAAGGAGGAGTCTAAGGAGGTGATCAGGTTTTTTGTTATAGGGCAATCCCATAATAGGTGAGGGAGATCCTCATAATTGGAGTCACAAAGGTGGCAGGTAGTGGGCACACCAAACCCACAGCACGCTAGCCTGACAACAGTGGGTATGCCGTTCTTAGTGATTTTCCAGAGAAAAGTTTTGATCTTTGGTGGCATGTCCAGTTTCCATATCCAATTCATGTCCCAATCTTGGTGATGCTTAGTAGCGTGTATCATTTCAATTGCTGAGTGAGTTGAGAACCAACCGTTTTTACTCCATTTCCAATATAATCTGTCAGTGTCAATATTCTTAGGGATTGGAGTGCGCATTATTAGTTCTAGAGTCTCTTTTGGTAGTGTTTGATGAAAAGCCGTAATTAGCCTAGCTTTATCCCAGGTCTTGTTTTGCGTTATGAAGTCTTTTATGGGAACTGTTATGTCTACTTACCTATCTAAGGGAATTGCTTTGATGAGTGGTGAACTTCCAACTCAGTGATCAGTCCAGAAGTTGATGTTTTCCCCATTACCGATGGACCATCGAAGCCCATCCTTGAAGCGTGGTAGAAGTTTGATTAACTGTGACCATTGCCACGAGGAGTTGCCATTCTTTTGGTATTGAAGTATGGTTTTGTTTTTTAGGTGTTTGTTAGTGATAAGTTGTACCCAAGGGTTATGTGGTTCTGCCAATACTTTCCATAGTAGCTTAATTTGTAAGCCGGTGTTCATGTCTTCGGAGCTACGCAGACCCAGACCACCCTTAGATTTGGCCTTGCAGACCTCGAACCAGCTGACTAGTGGTTTATGTCTGGGTCCTTTGTTCCACAAGAAATTCCTGTTGATCTTGTCTAGTTCTGTATGTATCATTTTAGGTAACAGAAAACACTGCATTAGATGTAAAGGTTTGGATGGTAGTGTTGTTTTGATCAAAGTGCATCGTCCAGACTGGGATAAGCAGTTGGCCTTCCACCTAACAAGGTGGTCCCTAGTAGATGAAAGAACGACACTGAAGGTTTCCTTAGTCGGACGACCAAGGATAATAGGGCAGCCTAGATAAGGGCTCAGATCATTTCTGTGTGGAATTTCCAGTTTATTAATTAGTATTGTTTTCTGTCGTGCTGTGACGTTTGATGTTGTTTGGTATTGCGACTTGTGTCTATTGATCTTTTGTCCTGATATCATCGTGTATTCATTGAGCCCTTTGTTGATTTGGTCGCAAGCGTGTTTTGTTGCCGTGGCAAAGATGACCATGTCATCTGCAAAGGCAAGAAACGGGAATTTTATGCCTGGTTTAGTAAGGGAGATGCCTAGGTAACTTCTAGGTGTGTTACATTCGGCATTCAAACCTCGAGCTAGTACCTCAGAGGCTATAAGAAATAGGTATGGGGAGAGCGGGTCCCCCTGGCGCAAGCCGCGTTTTGGGATGAATAAATATGTGGGTTCATTGTTGACTAGTACCAAGTATGAAACTGTTGTTATACATTCCCGGATCCAACCGTAGAAAAGCGGTGAGAACCCAAGGTTTTCTAGGACCATGATGAGGAACTCCCAATCAACCATGTCAAAGGCTTTTTCCATGTCGAGTTTGATTGCCATTCACCCAGTTTGACCCTTTTTCTTAGAGAACGAGTGGAAGATCTCGTTTACAATTAAGATGTTATCGTGTATTGATCTGCTTGCGGTGAAAGCACTTTGAAGCGGGTTGATAATTTTTGGTATTATTCTTTTCAGCCTCGATGCTAAAACTTTGGATATGATTTTGTACGTAGTAGAGCATAAAATTATTGGTCTGTAATGGGATGTTGCGGTGGGGTTATCCCGTTTTGGTATTAGAGTAATGAATGTGTGGTTAGTTTGTTTGAGCATTGAGCTGCTGAGGAAAAAGCTTTTAACCGCCTTTATAACCGAAGGCCTAACAATGTGCCAGTATTTTTTGAAGAACTCGGCGGGGAAGCCGTCTGGCCCAGGGGATTTATCGTTTGCTAGACTGAATGTTGCGTTTTTAATTTCAGTATTTGTTATTTGCCCGGTAAGCCATTCATTGTCGGTGTCTGTGACTTCCGTAGTTATGTTATTGAGAAGGAAAGAAGGTGTTCTCTGTCTAGTACTACGTAAAAAACGTTTTTCATAGTCACCTTTAATTACAGCTCTAATTTCTTTGTCCGTTGCTAATGTTATTCCAGTGTCTGTTTGGATTGATTTGATGATATTTCTATTCCGACGCCCTGTTGCTACTCTATGGAAGTATTTTGTATTTGTGTCAATCGATCGAATGTGATGTTTTTTTGATCTTTGTCCCCAATATTTTTGTTGGTAGTTTAATAGGGAGGTGTGTTTTGTTGTGAGCCTTCTGATTTTGTCATCTACGGTGCAGTCGTATCTGTCACATAGTTGTGTTTGTAGGTCCTGTAACTCCTTTTCCACTGTATGTAGTTGTCGGAAAATATTGCCGATGGAGCTTTTACACCAAATTTTACTTTTAATCTTCAATTCTTGGATTTTTTTGTTAGTTTAAATAAGTGCGATCCAGGAACATCTTTGCGCCAGGCACTCTTGACTATATGTTCATAATCAGAGCGTGTCATCCAAGCCATTTCGAATTTAAATGGTTGTAATTTTGGTTTCTGATTAACCATAAGGTCAAGAGTGATTTGGGCATGGTCAGATCTTATGAAAGCATGATTTTTGGTGATTAGATTTGGGTGTTTTTGTAAAATGTTGTAACTAACAAGCGCTCTATCAAGTTTTTCATAGATGTTATTTTGCCCATGTGATCGTTTGCGCCAAGTGAATTTGTTTCCTGTTGTCGGAGTGTCGATTAAGTTATGGGTGGAAATGAGCTCAGATAGTCTAGAAAAGCGATTTTTAGTTGGTGGGGTGCCTCCTTGCTTATCTGACAGTTCGAGAATTTCATTGAAGTCTCCAATCAATATAGTTGGTTCAGTGGTGTTGCTGATGGTCTCAGATAAGCTCGTCCAAAAATTGGGTTTGTCTCGCTCGTGCGGGGGAGCATATATGAATATAATTCTAATGTTTGTATTATTGGTGTTGTTAGTGTATTCAGCTAGTATAGTTCTGTTGTCTGATGAAATTATTTTGAACGATTCATTGTTAAATTGTGCCGCCTTCCACAAAAGGCATATACCGCCTGAGAGTCCTATGGAAGGACAGAAGTGTATGTTATCAAATCCCGGTTTCCGCCAACACTTTTCAGGAGGTGGGTGTTGTAGTTTTGTTTCTGCCAAAGCTAAGATTTTAATGTGATACATCCTTCAGGTCGAATCGATTTGGGTCCAGATGTTTTCCCGTCCTAACCCCCTGACATTCCAGTAGCTAAATTTCATGGCAACTATTTTGTGGTCATGGGTGAGCTGTGGTCAATGTATTTTATTGTTATAGATGTTACTTTTATCCTAGGTTTCAGGTTCGAGCATCTCCATTGCTTATAATTTGAGTTTGCTTTCATATGTAACTGGGCAATACCTAAAAAACTTGTTTCAGGACTGCCAGGGATATGTGTTATCTTTTGTTGTTTGTTTATGATGGGTTTGCTGGGTTTGTTTTTGTATTGTTGAATAAGATGATTATAATTTAAGCATTGTTGCGCTCTTTTCTTTTTCTTGAGTGGGTGTTCTTATTTTATATTTAAATGGTAAGTAAGAGAAGAGGTCCATTTATTTGAATTTTCCTGCAAGCTGGGCATAAGCCAAGTAGCAATACAGGCATTGATTTGTGGATTCCATAGAAAAGCTGTTTCATAAGCTAGATTCATGCAGATTACAGTTACAAGAAGAGAGTAAATTAAGTAATTGGAGAGATAAATTTTGTTGGGTATAGTGCTGAAGTTCTTACAGTCCCTATGCATTTGTAATTCTGTCGTACATATCCAAGATGCAATGATACAGAGGAGAGGGAGGTTATATTTGTCGTTTCCGTGGTCAGAGTCGTGGTTTTCTTGAGCTTTTGTTGAGCTGAAGTTGCCCCTTTGCATCCTGTTTGTTGTGCCAATGAGATGAAGTCCTTTATCCAGAGTGTACAAGCTTGGGGGTACCTGTTTCATTATCCATGTTTTATTATGCTCAAGAGGGAGCGGGGATCCCTCTTGAGCATAGTTAGGGAATGTGGGATCATAGGCATAGTCATAAGTATAGTAAAAGAAAAAAGTTTGGTAGTTTACAGTTACTTTTTGCACACCAGGATTATGTTCAACCCAGTTTTGGTTTATATAGTGCATTGAATTCAAAATTGTTAATGAGTTAAGATTCCCACCGAGATTGTGCAGAAACTTTGGGAGAAAATCTGTAGAGCTGCAGATAAGTCCAAGGCAATTAATATTGCTTAATTCATTTGTTACACCCTTAATACAGAGATGGTCATAACATAGATAGCAGATACATAGCAAACATACATGACTGCAGATTACAAGTAGAAGCTTGATAAGAGGAAATACAGAGTAGCATATAAGATAAAAGGTGGGATAGCCCCAACCAAATATAAGATTTTGCCAAGAAATGATCCTAGAGTAATTTTCAAAAGGTTGTTGTGGTGAATGGTGATCAAAACCAACAACAGTGGCCGAAGGTAGAGGCCTTATTGCCTCATTGCTTAGCAAAATCTTAGTCATCAACATAATTAGTTTGCATTCTTGCTCCTCTTCAGGTTGGAGCTGGCGGTATCTTCTTCGATCCCATCGACCTTTCTTTTCATAGAGTCAGTGGTAGAAGCATCCACAGGTGGGACATCCATGGAAGCAAGCATTTTAATAACAGTGGAAGTAGAGTGGATAGAGTGGAAGGAGGGTTCAGAGGTCTTATCTTCCTGGGGTTCAGCAAAGATGCCATCAGCCATGGTATCATCCACTAGGTAATCTTCTTCAACATAGTCACCCTCAAGGTAAGCCTCCTCCCCAACCTCGAAGAGGAGGTCATTGAGAGTTTCAGAGTTCACATCTGCTCCAATATCAGTAAAGGCCATGGGATCAGGAAGAGGGAAGCCAGTCACCATAGGATCATCATTAGAGGGGTTCACCTCTCTCCTTCATTCTCTTATTTCCACCAATCATGTTTTCTTTCTTTTATTATTTCTTCTTTTCTTTATCTCTTTAAATCAATCATTTTTTTCCTTTTTTTAACACATTTACTAACGAACTAACTAAATAACTAACTAACTATATTATATATATAGGGGCGCGGTCTGGTGAAAACCAAAATTGCGGTAAAAACCGTGAGGACCAGTTATTTAGCCCGGTTCACCAGCCTTTTAGCCTGATTATGAATAGAACCGAGCTATAAAGTCACTGTGTAAATTTAAAAACATGGTTTTTAGCACGGGTTTTAAAATGAACCGAGCTATAAAGTGTCCTTATGGTTTTTACCACAATTTGAGGTTTTCACCGGAGTCAATTCGTATATCTATATCTATATCTATATCTATATCTATATCTATATCTATATCTATATCTATATCTATATCTATATCTATATCTATATCTATATCTATATCTATATCTATATCTATATCTATAGTGTTCTAAAAATCGCGCCTAGGCGGCGACTAGGGGCTAGACGGGAGGGTACCTAGAAAATTTTAAGACTAGGTGGGCCTCTAGGAGAAAATCCGCCTAGGCACCATCTAGATCCCGTCTAGTCCCGCCTAGGCACTACCTAGACCCCGCCTAGGTCCGTCTAGTCCCGCTTAGGTGCCGCCTAGGCCCACCTAGCATGACGATTATTCAATTTTAGCGTCTAGGCAGGTGATTAGTCGACTTAGAATTTTTTTTATCCCCAAGTGATGTATTTGCTTTTGCGTAAAACCTATGGCTTTGGATTTTAGGCGGTTTAGATTCGCGACTCGGACACGTAATTTTGTGTTTATTTACATTAGTGTTAGTTAAGCATCACATCTTTGAGTTTATGAGTAATATTATGAATTATCATTACATTATATGAGCTATAAACATTTTCTATATATGCATTAAAATATAAGGAAATAATCAAGTTTGTTCTAAGTTTGCCTAGGCGCTAGGCGGCCACTCACCGCCTAGCGTCTTTTAGAACATTATATATATAAAGTAAAAAACTTTCTGCATTCGTATCAACCTCTTCTTCATCCTCTCATTTCCACTAATCATTTTTTTTCTTTTATTATTTTTTTCTTCTTTTCTTTATCTCTTTAAATCAATCATTATTTTTTTTCTTTTTTTTTTTAACATATTTACTAACTATCTATATATCTATATATATTCTTAAAATAGAACACTTTCTACCTACGTATCAGTCTATCCTTCATTCTATCCTTTCCACCAATCGTTTTTTCTTCTTTTATTATTTTTTTTCTTCTTTTATTTATCTAATTTTTTCTAATTTTAACACATTTACTAACTATCTATATCTATAATAATATTAAAACAACCGCGAAAGATGCCACATGACAACCTCTATTTAAACCAAGGATTATGTGGCAATTTTTCTATAAGTACGTGTGGCCCTACCTAAATAAATAATTCAATTTAATCAAATTCACATTAATTTTATTTTTCTTATTTTATCATATTAAAAAATAATAATATTTTAATGAATATTTGATAAATCTATAATTTTTGTAATTTATTCATACTATGTTCCCCTTTCTTTAGTTGTGCTAGGGGTGCAGTAGTGATATGAACCAAAGGATCGATCCAACAAGTTTCAAGCTTCGATCAAGCACGAGAACAAAACTTGACACACACGACTCTTTTTTTGGGGACTTTTTCTATGTTTATGGAGAAGTAAAACAAGATATATGAATGGCTCAATCTAAGAGCATCTCACCATAGATTTACCAAACTCGCTCTTTCACTCGTCGACATCTCACTCCCGAGTAATCAAGCCTTTGTTTGAACAACTCTAACAACCATCTCACCGGAAAGAGTTAAACAACTGGAACCATTCCTCGGCCTCTCACTCCGGAATGGGGTGTCAAAATGGCATCTCACCAAATCAACAAAACACACACACGTTTTCCAAAAATTCTCAATTCAAATCTAATTTTTAATGACAAAGGTTTAGCCATTTTATATCCATAAAACAACAACAATTAAAATGACGAATTAAAGACGGAAAAGATGAAAAGTTTCTCGGAAATTGATGGAGAAAGTTGGCCAGCCCCATGGTGGAAAATGAAGGGTTGGATATCATCATGAAGTATAGAGAACCATCAAGTTCCATTGAATGAAGACCCTTCAATACATCTTCATCTATTCCGACTTCATTCAATGCATCGGGAAAACTGTCCAGATTTCAAACTGCTGGATTATTGCCAATTTCGGACATATTCTTGGATGATTTTAGCACTTTAGTCTTCATAAACGATGTATCCCTTTGAATTAGGTTTCCAACAAGTACTCAACCTCCATCAGACTAATATAGCCCATTTTATGAGTGAAATATTGAGCATGCGTCGAAAGAGCCTGAACCACATCAAGTAGAGACGATTGGTAGAAGTCTACTCTCTCGTCCATGAGTTGTACAAGATCGAGGCATGAAGTGCATGATACGAAGATGTCCTCTACCCAGTTCCCTCTCGAGACACATGGATAGTCTCAGTGACCATCGTACACTTGCATTGTCCCCCCTCCCCCATGGTTGTGAAGCGAAGGCCGGGGAGACTGAAGACAACACGCTACCCGTCATAAGGCGAGATCAAGGGGTCCAAGTGACGTCGCACTTAGTCATGGTAGTTGTGGTCCTATCCCTCGACTAGTTTTTTGCTTGCCATATGTGTTGTTTTTTCATGACATTCCTTTAATTCATTTTGCCATACCTCATACTGGCTATGTGCTTTCTACTAGCTAGGTCATATTTCGTGATGGCACCTTCTTGAAGGAAAAGTTTTGTGGCGAGGTGAGATCAAGGGGTCCAAGTAACGTCTCACTTAGTCGTGCTAGTTGTGGTCCTATCCCCCAACTAATTTTTTGTACGTACCTTTAGAATTTGTTTTTGATCTATTTTGTGGAATTTATGTAACTTAGCCTTCGATTTTGCTCTGTCATGGGATTGACATAATGTCCCTTACGTTTTAGGGTAACATTTTTTTTTTGTGGAAGTGGTATATAGTCGTGGAAGTGTTGATATTTTTTTTTGTAGAAGTAGTATGTTGTAATAGCTTGTCTATGTTTAGGTACATATTAGATGTAGTGAACTAACATTTTTCATTTCTATGTAAAGGTGTTTGGACATAATTTTGTTGGCATGCCCATGTTCGGCAAACAAAAATCAAATACAAGATGGCAAAAAAAACAAATATATTCAAGTAACCTACTGTTCTTATTGCAACCACAAATAGTCCTACCACCAGTTCAATTACAGATGGAAGTTCATATGAATATAATGTAATCCAATACGATATTCAAATATAACCAAACCAAATAGTGTTCTTGTTGTACCTGAAAATAACCATGCCACCTGTTTAGTTACACATGATAGTTGGGAGGAATATAATTGATGGGGTGTAAAGTCGCTAGTTCCCTGTCAAAAATAATAATCCAAACTCACTAACTATTATAGCCGATAAGTTTGGTGTTGGTCCATAAAGAGATACCATTTGAATGTGTTTTCCTTGTCAACTCAGAGTAGCAAAGTAATAGTATTAAGAAATATGAAATAAACAAAAAAAAGTAAAGAGATGAATGATTGCGAATTTGATAACAATAGGAATAATGCTTCACCCGCAACTTCTCAATAATGGTTGGAGTTCATGATCCTTGGCTCAACTCCTAGGTATTCCGATTTAATTAGTTATTCCAACATTGGTTTAAATGAATTGTCATTCCTTACGAACATGACAATCCTGTACACTTATATACAACCCTAAACCTGCAGGATTTAAGGTACAAATAGCACAAAGTCCCAATACGTACTTGGCAGAATGGTAGTACCAACCCTCCTAAGCAACTAGTATATGTCGAAAGTTGTCATCCCCTCAGCCCTAGTGTCTTAAGAACCGATATTTAACTAAGTTGTCATTACCCTACACAATCAAGATCTCCTTACAAACTCACTCGATTATGATTGCTACAAAAGGTATAATTATCCTTACGAATCAATTAAAACCCTAGCAGTATGCAATTCTATCAAGGTGATCAATCGAGAGAGAATTAACACCATAGAATAAGCACAAGAGTAATAAAATAATCTGCGGAATAACTTAGAAATCAAAGCCTCACAATTCAACCAACCATGTCTTCAAATTGCAGGCAAAACAATGAGTTTAGTTGCTCATAACTTGAGGAAACTCTAAACTTCAATCCTAAATGTGTCCTCATGAAAGAACCTCTAAAAACAACTGAAATAAACTGAATGTCGTGTCTAGAAAACCCTAGAAAGTTTGGATAATTATTGCCTAAATTAGAGATTCGGAAAAGATCTCGCAAATCTTCTGAAACTGCGAAACCAGCTAGCGACGGGGACCGCTTTTTTGTGTTTTATTTTCCTCTTTGTCTTCGATCCTCTTCTCCATAGATCTTCTTGTGACTCTTCTTAGCTCCTTTTTAGCTCCATTTCAGCCTCTTTCTAGCTCTCATGATCCATTCTTAGCCTCTCTTCAAGCTCGGAATGTATATTTGTATAATATGCACAAAATTGCGTAGATTCTTAACTCGAACGCCCACATGAACAAAAATGCAAATGAGCTAATAAACATGCAATATGCGTACTCTAATGCACCTAAAAATACACATAATGCAAATCTAAAATATGCATTATCAATAATGTCATCCAATACGATATCCAAATACAACCGAGTGAAATATTAAGCAAGTTTATAATATTTTGAGCATTTCATGATGACTCGACCGCTGATCTAATCATATCATGGTAGACATAAACAAGGAAGCATGTGTTCTTAAGAGATACTTCAAAAGAAAAAAAATTTAGCCCCTATTTAAGACTCCAAGTTAGTAACAATTTAAGACTTCAAGCAAAAAACGAGAAATTTTTCAAAAGGAAAAATTCTAAATACCTCACCAGTAGTGATAATTGCCTTAATCTATTGCATCAAAACCCCACCACTCTCAGATATAGTAGTTGTCCCACTATCTATCATCCCTATCACCCACCTTATCCTTCCATGTCGCCAATAAGATCCTACATGCCAATACCCACATTTGTCATGTCACAAAGACGTTTGCCCTATATCTAAAATTCAAAATAACAACTGCCTCTTTTTCGATTCAATCACAAAATTTGGCCAATTTTGGTCCATAATCTCACAATCTCATAAATTATACGAGTAAATCCCTAATTTTGGTATGTAACCCTCGTTAGAGGATTTGATATTCCAATGGTGGGAGATGAGGCTACTTACTTGTTCACATTGAAGCATTGACCAGATTGTTTTTCTTCGAGGTTTGATTTTTCCCTTCTCTTCTTTTCTCCCTTCGACCTTCAATGGAAAGCGTGTTTAAACACCTGCATGTAATTCTCATTAGAGGAGTTCATAGCCTAATCGTGAGAGATGCTGATACTTACTTGTTCCCACTGAAGCGCTAACCAAATTGTTCTTCTTCGAGGTTTGATTTTTTCCCTTCTCTTTTCTACTCCCTTCTATCTCTCGCCGACCTTCAATATTATGGCAAATATGATTTTTTTTCCTTTCCTTGCACAATCACCTTTCTCTTTCCCTGTCATTTCATTCCCTTCTAAATAATTCAATTAAGAGATTCCCTTTAAACCATTTTTTTTTATAGTTGAAAGGATGATTATTAATTTCCAACTAACACTTTTTTCTCTTCACCCATTTTTTTTGGAAGCAAGATAAGAATTCGATTCTCTAGATAAGCCTAGAGAAAATGAGAGACCGAACAAGTTGGTAACTGGACTAACCATCATGTACAACAAGAACCAAACAACAGAAGAAAATGACATAAAGGAAAACATACAAGTAAAATCCAGATATAGCCGGAATCTGTAGAGATCGAAAAACAAAAGCAAAACAAACAACCAAATATAAAAAGATGAAAAGCCAACACAAGATGATTATTAATTTCCAGCTAACACTTCTTTCTCTCCCTCCATTAATTGGGAACAGTTACTCTATGCTGATCTCTTTTTTCAATCAGGATAGGTCTGCAAATAAATCAAGGAGGGTCTACTTTTGCAATAAATCAAAGGGGTGGTTTAGTTTAGCAAACAGGTTTGGGGATGAGGTTAGTCATTCCAATTCCCTCTATGATATATGTAGGGAGATGTGATAAAATATTAAAAAATTTATTTTACAAAACCAATATAAAGTAAAAGATATCTTATGAAATAAAAAATATTTTAAATAAAAAATTAGGAATTAAATAAGTTATTGATAAAAAGAATTTTTTAGTACTTTATCATAATATAATAAAATATTTATCTAATCAAATGACACATATACGTCGTGCCTTCAAGGCATGGGAATTAAGTAGGGGTGGCCCATAGTCTTGGCAAGACGTGCAACTACATGGATCCTTAAATTTATGGGGTCCTTAATTTTTTTTAAAGCATATATATAATTAATATAAATAAAAGGGCAAATTGCAAAAAATAACACGAACTTTAGGGGTGGTTGCGTTCGGTGGCACCAACATTTAAAAATTCTATAATAATCACCAACTTTGAAGGGTGGTTGTGGTTAGTAGCACGACCACCCTTATTAACATTTTGTTTACAATAAAAAAAATCACATTTTCCATTGTTTTTTTAAACCCACTCACAATTTTCTTCTAAAAAAACAATTTTCATGTTTATAAACTCAATTTTAATTTTTCAAAAAACATCATTTTTTTTAAAATATAATTGTGATATTAGTTGGTATTTTTTTAAGGCACTCATTTTTCATTTTAAAGACATTACTTATTATTTAATTTTTGAAAAAAAACTGAGTTTATGGAGAAAATAAAATTAGTTCTTTTTTTAACCGGGCGTAAATAATGAGTGTATTATTTTAAGAAAAAAAAGGGAAAAATAGTGTTTTATAAAATAAATTATATTTTTTAAAATTAAAAATGAAAATGGATTATTTTTAAAAATGAAATATGGGCATTTTTTTTAAAATTGAAAATTGGATGATTTTTTTTTTCTACAAAGAATGTTAATAAGAGGTTATATTTCAAAAAAAAAATAGATGTGCCACTTATTGCAACCAGAACCAAAGTTGGTGATTATTTTTAAAATTTTGAAAGTTCATGCCATTAAACGCAACTACCTCTAAAGTTCATGCTATTTTTCACAATTCGTCCTAAATAAAAAAAGAAAGAAAGAAGTAATAAATGATTTGTTAGCTCAATTGGCAGTAAGCAATAAGTGTTTTTTTTTAACTTTCCAATTGTAGTTTGAATCCCCTTGTTACCATTTTTCGACCTCAATCCCCCAACCCCTCCTAAAAAATGTCATTTTTTTACCGAAAAAACATTTGATAATACGAAAAACATTATTTGTTATTCAGCAGTACAAAGTGATACCTCTCAAGCTATATTACTCTCCACTATAGAAAAAACCCTAATCAATTCAAGTTATTCAACCATTACAATCGACGTTCAACATTGAGGATTTTAAAAGGTAATCTAAACTCTTTACTTATCTATTCTCTTTCTCGTATTAGGTCGAACATAAGACTTATATCAATGAGATTATCTCTTTTGTTAGTAGATTTGGTGCATCTTTTTTCGCATTCAATTAGCAATATAAAAAATGTCTCAACATATAAGTTGCACAAGACTTTAAAAAATAATGGACCGACCTTGGAATTAAGCTAGTTTTAAATTAAGAGTAAATATAGGAGTATATATTAGGGGTGGGCATGGGACGGGATGGGACAGGATTGGGGTCATCCCACGTCCCGTCACGTATATTTTTAGTGGGACGGAAATTTTTTTTTTAAATCTCATCGATCCTTATCCCTCACGGAACGAGATAAGCCTTTTCCTTCATTAAATTAAAAAAAATCAATTCTAAAAAAACTTAATACAATAGCTAGATTTATATTACAAAATTAAATTTTCATAAATATCCCCACATATATAATTACAACTATAATTACAGTAGCAAATAATACCATTAAAGTAGCATATACAGAGTACTTAGCAACTAGCAACTACGTACAATAGGTAGCAAGTAATACAATGGTAGCATAATCACGTACTAGCAATAGCAACAACATGTACGCTCTGTAATAGTGTCATCGAAGACGAAACACATCTATTCCTGGAATGGCATTACTCTATAAACCATCTCCCACCAAAGATAGGCAGAAATGCGGTTAGAGTCAACATGGTTGCAAATTCGAGAGAATTCTCCCCTATCCTTTATGAAATTGAAAGTGACGAAACCCAATTTTCAGAATCTCGTTCCCTCGGGTTCCGGGATCAAGTTGGACGCGGACGAGCTCAGACGATCGGGATTACCTGAGACGCGCGACGAGGTTGTTGTCGGCATACCAAAAACCTGTGCCGATCCGAGGTCAAGCCATCCGCAGACCACCGTCTTCCCAGGGCTCCATCAAGTGTCGGTTTTTGCTAGCCGAGACTAAACCCGCTTGGAAAGGGGGGCTCAAGACCAGGGAATCCGGCCTAAGCCTCCCGAGATTCCAGTTTCTGACCCCCCATCATTTCCATCCTCCCTCCTATATATAGTGTACAATTATTTCTATATGAAAGTCACTTGTCGCCAAATGTCAGTTGCCTCATGACATGGGGGGGGGGGGGGGGGGGGGCGGAGGGGCATGGATGCCAAGTGTCAGGGCATACATGTTGGAGTCGCGGGTTGTTTATTGTCCGCGGACGTCTTAAGTTTGTACCTCGATTCGTATTTGCCCATTATTCATGTTTATAAGGTTCTATTTGTATAGTGGGGAGCCTTGTTTATGATTATGTATTCTTATTTACTTATGATAAATATTTATTTATTTATTTATGGCATCATCAGAAAGCATTCTTACAAAACCAGAAATAGAAAAATTAGTTATTACTTGGTGGACGATATGGAACATCATGAATCAAACAATATTCAGACAAAAACTTATTCCAAGACAAGAATCTATTAATCACATCATCACCAACTAGTTCGTAAATTGGAAGAAAACATCTCTCTATGACGAGGATGATGACCACAATGCTCGGAAGAGTATGGGAGCAAATCATACACAATTAAGAGCTAGACGGAAAAACATAAAGTGGAAAAAATCACCGGTTAACACATTTAAATTAAAATTTGATGGATCCACACTTAATAATAGGGACAACACAGTTGGTTATATCATTCGAGATTGGCAAGGTAAACTGGTCCATATTGGATATGACAGAATTGGTAACCAGACGCCGCTCAAAGCTGAGGCTCTGGCTCTAAGACTTGGCCTTCACCAATCCCGAGCACTTGGTATAAACAGGTTACAAATTGAAGGAGACTCTCTTATGTAATAAATCACTTAAGACTAAATTCTACATGTCATTGGGAAATTGAATTGATCATGTCTGTTGTCAAAACATTATTGTCGAGTGTGAGAGAAGTCTCGTTCTCTCATGTGCCCCGCATTGGTAACAGAGTGGCTGATAAGGTTGCACACCTTTACCGCTTTGTCAGGGGTCTCGACATTCGCTATGATACATGTCTTCAACCCTCATCCGCAAGGATGCTCTCGGGTAGGATCTTTTCCATCCGAACTATTATCTGTTAAAAAAAACTTACTAATAGTAGCAACTAAAGTTGTTTTTTTAGTTTACAATTTTTTTAGTTTATTCAACTTAATATATATATATATTCTTTAATGTTTTATTAATTTATTTTCTTTATATAAATAAAAATATTATATATATATATGCGGAACGGACCGGGATTTGCTGGATAAGGATTCTTCCTCCCGCATCCTATCCCGCATAATTTTTCTGGGACGGGATTAAATTTTTTTTCCTCAATTCCCACCGATATTGAGACATAATGGGAGACGGGACGGAGTTTACGGGATTTGTATCCACCCTTAGACCATCCACAATGGTTTTGGGTAAAATGTACACATTTGCACAAGTTGTGTAAAAATACACATCATTTTTTAACAATTTGTTTCGTTGGTAAAATGTGCAATTTTTACACACCATTCAAATACAATTCATTTAAAGCAAAAAGAAAAATAAAATCATAAAAAATCAACCAATGAAATTATCTTGTTTTTTGTAAAAGTTTTTGCACATAGGGGAAGTGATGTGCTCAAATTTGTACATTACATGCTAAAATGGGTACATCTGCACACATTCAAAACAACCAATGGAGTTTAAAAATGTCTAAAAAATACACATTTCCACATTTGCACACAACCATTGTACCCTAGTGTGTGTGTGTGTGTGTGTGTGTGTATATATATATATATATATAAAATACTAAAGCAGAGGCCTAAAACGGCCTCTGATGCGATCTCGCGTCCACAAAATTTTCTGGATTAAAACGAGATTTTTTTTGCTTACGTGTCAATTTCTGGATTAAGTGGTATTATATTTTTGGGTCACATCAATTAAAAAGTCAATATAGTTAGGTAAAAAACTTATCTTTTTAGATCAAATAATCTATCCAAAATAACTTTATATCTTAATTAGTTTTTTTAAATTTTCAACCTTATATCTTAATTAGGTAAAAAACTTATCATTTTGGATAAATCTATCTAATACGGAGTATTAAGTTAGTATAAACCATCTTTGAACGAGGTAAAAAATGTTATCCCTAATTAATACAGTATTAAACAAAGATGCGAGTAATAGTTAATCATGGAGATAAAAAGTGCATATAATTATTTTATAAATAACACTATACTACGTATTATATTGCTACCATTTTTTTGGTAAGCTATATTACTACCATTTATGTAACTAAATTTAATTAATTTTTTTTGAAACCAATAGTGAATTAAAATACATCAGTGTGATTAGTTTTTTTATCAGCCGTAATATGTAGTTTGGTATAGTATTCTCTAGATATAACCATATAGGTTTGAAATATATCATGATTAGGTTTTTATGTTAATTTTATACAGAAAGCTTTAAAAAAATACCTATCATCTTTTCTAGATATCTATATCTATATATAAAATACTAGAACAGAGACCTGAAACGATCTTTGATGAGGCATGAAACGACCTTTGGTGCGATTCGCATATGTGACATTTTCTGGATTAAAATGATGTTATTTTTGTATATGTGTCATATTCTGGATTAAGATGATACTCCGTATTATCTTTTGAGCCCCATCACAGAAGGAAAAATGTCACGTATGTGAATTGCACCATTCGTAAGCTTTTTATCATAATTGAAGATTATATAATTATTTTATATGGAGTAGTAATTTATATTAATTCAAATATGATTTATATAATAAAATTTATTAACAAATCGCACAACGGGCGAGTAATAAAACTACTAGTATATACATAGAGAGGGAGAGGTGAAAAGTAAAAACCCCATACGGCGGGCGGAAGTTGAAACTTGAAAATGGTAAGGGTCATCATGAAACCCCGTACGCACCCAACATAAAACGTGTCACTTTGGCCAGAATTAGGCTCTGGAATGGGTCCCACAGCTCTCAAACAGTACAGCTCTCCGTATTTTGTTGACATAGGCAACAATTTTAGGCCTACAAAAAAGCAAACGACGTCGTTTCATGACTTCAAGTTTCTCTTCCCTCCTAGCTGGATTTGGTGACCTCATCGTCTTCTTCGTTCGTATCGCTTTTTTTTGGTTTTTAGGGGAGGGGAACTCAAATGGCAGGTCGGCTGATCCGACGACAGTTAACGAATACCGGGATGCTCCGGTTGACAGCCCCTCCTCCGTTCACCCACCCTGGCTCATCTCACCAGCTAAGCTCTAACCGATCCCTCCCAACCCTAGCCTTTGAGGAGATCAGATCTTCAAAGGCTGGTTCCAATCCCAATTGCCCAACCGCTCTTGTTCTTCACGGTCTCCTCGGTTCTGGAAGAAATTGGCGATCATTTTCACGTAGCCTCACCTCTCATCTCTCCTCCATTTCCCAAGGTTTGCAATTTAGCTGCTTCTCTCGTTTTTGAATTTCGATCTAGGGCTGGAATTCGTACAGCGTTTAATTAGAATTTATGCATGCTTTTAGTTTTGGTTTGAATTGTGAAATTTCTTTTCAATTGGAATTGAACTTGTTATTTATTTATTTTTGGATCATGGAGGTTTATGCATTTATGTTGATACACATTGTAGTTGTACTGTTCAGAAACAATTTGAAGGTCTGAATTTCCATTGAGCTATGTGTCTTTGAAGGAAGCATGAAAGGTCATCAATTTTATATTTCCAGCATCAAGTAGGATTTCATTCCTCATTCCAAATTTGGCATTCAACTCAACAAAAGGTTCCCAGCAGGCCTCATTCCAACAGCATACCACACAGTACCAAGTTTCCTATTCCTTGTTCTAACCTGATTTGTGGAGTCAATTCACTGGGCCATTGCTCATTAGTCCTCTGGATAGCTTCATTTGGACATCTTTTATCTTACAACACAAAATAAGGGGGCTATACTGTAACAATGAGTTTCCTTTTTCTCTTATCTTCTCTTAATGTGTAAATATGCCATTTATTGAAAGTACTCGACAGCCCAAAGTCGAGCTATTACCATCTCTGGTTCCTATTTTTGGCATACCTTTTCATTTTTCATTCTTTGGGTTGTTGGTTGATGAATGTGGCTCTATTATCATTGGGTCTTTCAAAAACATTCTCTCTACTTGTACGGGGAATGGATGCGTACAAACTTGTATCGTTATCATTATATAACCTTATCAAACGTAATTATTCATAAGTAAATAATTTGCCTTTGTTAGAATGGAGGATGATGCTTGTGGACTTGAGGAACCATGGGCTTTCAGCCGAGGTTGAGGGTTTTGATCCTCAGCACGATATGCCCAATGCTGCTAAGGATTTGGCTAATTTGGTCAATTCCCAAGGTTGGGGTTGGCCTTCTATTGTTATTGGCCACTCCATGGGCGGTAAAGTCGCTCTCCAGTTTGCTCAGAGCTGCGCTCAAGGTCACTATGGTGACTCTGTTGTGTTACCCAAACAGGTAAACTTAACTTCCAAATATCATTTCCTATTTTTATAATTATGGATTGAGCTGTGTGAGTTTTGGGATGCTTCTATTAGTTCTATGGGTTTATGTCATTTGATCCATTCCCAAACTCATATCATAATTACGATATAGAAGTTATCAATTTGATAATAAATGCCTGTTTGTTGGTCACCCATGATCATGACAGCATATCTTACTTTCGCTCTTACTGGCACGGTGCAGAACAGCTCTGGGTATTGGACTCGGTACCTGGAGTTGTGAATTCTGAAGATAGTAACAGAGAAGTAGAGAAGGTCTTGCAGACTTTACAAAGCTTACCACCTTCTTTCCCCTCAAGAAAGTAAGAAATCTAACCTTGTCATCAAACTCAAGCTGCTTGGATGCATACGATTTTATGACATCATCTTTCTTCCATCGGCTATGCTTAATTAAGGTTCGAACCATATAATCTTTCTTAAAAGAAAGAAACTTGAAACGCTTATTCTGCTTTTGTACTAGATGGCTTGTGGACCACATGCTGAGCCTTGGCTTTTCCAAGAGCTTGGCGCAGTGGATTGGAACTAACCTCAAGAAATCAGGTGACAAGGAGAGTTGGGCATTTAATCTTGAAGGTGTTATTCAGATGTTCGACTCTTATAGGTGATTCTCCATTTTCCTTAAAATTCAATGACCCTCCGCCACAAAAGTAAAGGATACCCTTTCTATGTGTGTTGTGAATTACACAAAATGCAACTAAGTACTATACTTCAGAACTCACAACTCATGAGTACTTTAATGTTATAAATTCCATGCAGCATAGTGTCCCTTGCCCCTTCTAAAAAAATCACTTAGGTCTGATGAGTTTGGCATAATTAAGCATACATGGTATGTGGTTTAAGACTTTAAGAGATGTAATTCATGGGACTTAGGGGTGGAGCCAAAAAAAAATCGAGGGGGGCTCAACTTTGTTGTTGGAATTTTTTTTTTGGATATATATATATGAGGTACAATTTTTTGCAAAGAATATAGTAGAAAACACATTAAATGTATGATTTAAATAGCTATTTTAAGTTTAAAAAGCTAAAAGGAAAAAAATCCATAAAATAAAGCTATAAGATTTGAACTCAATACCTCATCATTCAAGTTCCCACCCCATACCAACTAAGTTAAGTACACTTATTGATTTATTACTCTTTTCAACTTTTTTTAACCCTTACATTAAAAAAATACATATTTCTATTATTTTTTTTACGTTTTCCTCCGAGCCGGGGGGCTCGAGCCACCTCATGCCCCCCCCCCCCCCCCCCGGACTTAAAGTTTGGATTTTCTTCACTTAATTGACATAAAATTTAAAAAAAAAAATTACTCCTCAGTAGATTTGATGCTTGAAAGGCAATTTGTGACTTATTGTGGAGTCATTTTAAGTGTCAAATGATATTTACTCCAACACTCTTTGAGTTTTGGACTGTATATCATTTGACTGAAACAAAAATCCAAACTTCAAGTACCAAGCAAACTATGTATGACCAAAGAAAAAACCTATCTGTACTTGTAATGATTTATTTTTATTATACTTTGTTTGAAAAAGAGAGGATGAATCTCTTATAAGTGAAACCACATTCCTTGTTTGCAAATTGCCATTATTGCTCAGGGAAACGGATTACTGGTCTCTGCTAGAAGGCCCTCCGAGAGGAACAGAGATCTCCATAGTGCGTGCAGAAAACAGTGACAGATGGGAACCGGGTGAGATACAGAGGCTGGAAAGGCTGTCATCGAGGCCAAGAGATGTGTCAAAGGGGAAGCTCTCTGTCCATGTTCTACCCAATGCAGGGCACTGGGTTCATGTGGACAATCCAAAGGGTCTTCTGGAGATCATGGTTCCGAACATCGCCTCCCTATCCATGAAACAAGAATCAGAGTTCTGCTCTATGAATTCTAATTAAATTTGATTGATTGGGCAACTGGGTGGATAGGCACCCTTTGCTATATGTTTTCAGTTGTTGACAACTATTTTTTCGCTGACATTGCGATTTCAGTTTCTTAAGGTATTTCCTTGCCAGATAGATTTCATTGGAAGGTGCCTATTGATAAGTAGTGTGCCTTGTGAATAAATGTCACTGTGTGGATAGGTACTCTTTACTCCTTGGTCGTCACCTCCGTTTGTAACTCTTACATTCATTTCGAGCCAGTGGTTGAATGGACATCAACTGATATGTTGACTTCAACAAATTTGGCCAATGTATTTGGCACTGTATGCAACATTTGTTGATCCTCTTCAAGACATTTCTCTAGTTTTTTTTTAACTAGGGTAACACACCTTTGGTGGTAAACCCCGGGTACGTGACCCAACCAACAAGAGCCACGCATCAGGTAAATCGGCTTGCGCCGACCGGCTAGACCCAATGGTAATAAGCAAGGTGAACCTTGATTATTTCGCCAAGAGAAAGGGTGGAGGCAGGGATCGAACCCGGACCTCCCATTAACCCCCCTGCTCCTTATCATTGAGACACCCCATTAAGGGCCGACAATTCTCTAGTTCTTTATCAATGATGTTGTCGTCGTATTAGTTGTGTAGTGGCTGAGCATGTTAGTTGCTCAAAAAAGTTGTTAGTTTAACAACAAACAAAAGAGGCAAAACGCAGAGTTTTGATCCTCCATAGCTAACCAACTTGGGTGGAATAAAGTGGAAGTATTTAAGCTTGTATTGTGAACAATTTTAGTTAGTTAGTTCATTCTCCTGTACTTGATACAAAATCAGTTAGCACCTTGGCTTCTTCCCCAAGGTTTTCGTTTCTCTTTTCTCTAGTTCTCAGGTTTGAGATCTACACTTGATCTCAGCTTCATTTTCGGTTTCTCAATCCTCTACATGGTATCATAGCTTCTGCGGATCTGATTACTGCAACAATCGTTGGCTTCTGCTCAAGATCAACTCAATACTTTGCTCGAGAGAGTCGGTGAAAGCTCGGGCGTCGCTAATGGCGCTCACGTTAATCCTTTGTATCTCTCATCCTCTGATCATCCAGGTATGAAACTGGTTGGTGCTCTGTTTAATGGCAAAAACTTTTCTAACTGGAGTCACAACATTAAAATGGCATTAGGTGCCAAAATCAAACTAGGTTTTATAACTGGTGCTTGTGTTCGTCCTTTGAACAATGAAGAGGAGTTAGCTAAGTGGATTAGGTGCAACTATATGGTAATGAGTTGGATTCTTAACTCAATGACGTCTGAAATTGCGGAACACTTTGTGTTCGTTGAAACCTCGAAGGAATTGTGTACGTATCCGCTTACTGGTGCTTGTGTTCGTCCTTTGTGTTCGTTGAAACCTCGAAGGAATTGTGGAATGAGCTCGTTGAACGGTTTGTTGAGTCTAATTCTCCCCTTATCTTTCAATTGCACAAGGAGTTGTGCAATGTGAAGCAAGAGAACTTGTCTGTTGCCGTTTATTATGGAAAATTAAAGAAACTGTGGGATGAACTTCATATGATTGATGCTATGCCCACATGTTCTTGTGGTGGTCTCAAACATTGTAGTTGTGCTCTTCTTAAGAAGATTGTTGATAGAGATTCCAAGATTCATCTTATGCAGTTTCTTATGGGCCTCAACGAGGCTTATGATAACATTCGTAGCAACATACTCTCCGGTGATGACTTGCCTTCGGTTAATAAGGCTTTTCACATAGTGCTGCATGTTGAAAGGAAACGTGAGATTACTAGTGCTTCATCTCTTTCTGCTGATGGTAGTGCTTTATCTGTCAATAGAGGAAGCAAACCTCAATCTGGTTTCAATTCTGGGAATTCATTTGGTAAAAAGGATTTCAAGAAAGGGAAATCTGACAGAGTTTGTCGTAACTGTCATGAAAAAGGACATCTCAAGGAGTCTTGCTTTAAATTGATTGGTTATCCCGACTGGTATAAAGGTCCTCGGGGCAACAATCCATCAAAGTTTGCTTCTAATGTTGAAGATATGGCTATTGATGAGTGTCCTCTTGAAGATGTTGGTTCTAAGAAATCTGGATTTTCTGAGAATCACAAAGGAAGTGCTTTTTCTATGCCTGATCTAGTCATGGTTAATGCAATTTTCAATGAGGTGGTCAAGATGATGAAGAAAGGGAAAGTTGTTGATATGACTGATGTTGCTTATGATCAGGGTGCTCATCAGAGTTTCATCAATTTTGTAGGTAGTGTATCTGTCGATAATGCATCTAATAACCTCTGGATTATTGACTCATGAGCAACAGACCACATTGCCTTCACTCCCTCCGTTTTTTCTGAGATAAGGGATTTGTCTAAGCCTGTTCTGGTTGGTCTATCAGACGGTTCTATTCAAAGGGTGATGCAATGTGGAACTGTTAATCTGGGCACTGACTTTTCTCTCACAAATGTCTTGCTTGTTCCAGAGTTCAAATATAATCTCCTATCAGTTTCTAAGCTGCTCAAACACGGGGAGTTATCTGTTGGTTTCACTGAAATGTTCTATGTTATTCAAGACCCTTCAACTAAACGTCTGGTAGCATTGGGACATCAAATTTGAGGCCTATACAAGTTGCTTGCTGGTGATGTCACTATGAGTCGTCAGTGTTTGTTGAATACTTGTCTTGCCAACAGTTACAGTACTGCTAGTAATAATACATCTGTGAATGCTTCTTCTGATTTGAATCGTCTTCATGCTCGTCTTGGTTATACCTCCTTGTCCAAGATGAAACGTTTACATCTGTGCAAGTGTTCTCATCTGCAACACTATTATTATGACACATGTTCCATGGCTAAATTTCATCATCTTCCTTTTCTAATCAGTGATTCTCATGCTAAGAGTTTGTTTGAGCTTATTCATGCTGATCTCTGGGGCCCCTACAAGGTTCCTTCTGCATGTATTTATAGGTACTTCCTGACTTTAGTGGATGATTGTTCTCGTTGCACTTGGACTTTCTTATTGCAAAATAAGGTCCAGGTATTCATGGTTATTAAGCAATTCTTTGCTTATGTAAATACCCAGTTCATTGCCAAGATCAGAGTCTTTCGATCTGATAATGGTACTGAGTTCATGGCATCTCAGTGTCAAGATTTTTTTTAAATTTCAAGGTGTTGTGCATCAACGTTCAGTTGCTGGCATTCCTCAGCAAAACGGCCGAGTTGAACGCAAACACAGACACCTTATAGAAACTGCTCATTCAATTCGTGTTCATGCCAATCTTCCAAAGAGGTTTTGGGGTGACTATATTCTTTCTGCTACTTACATCATCAACAAACTTCTATCCTCTATCCTGAACTGGAAATCTCCTTATGAGATTTTACATGGTCACCCTCCTTCCTATGATGAGTTAAGAGTCATAGGGTGCCTCTGCTATGCCTTAAAACTAAAAACCCACAGCTCTTGCTTCAACTGGGTTTTGTGAAATCTGTTCATGATCATTCTCTGTTTATCAAATCAAGCAATGGAAAGCTCACTGTTTCTTTGGTCTATGTTGATGATATGCTTATTACTGGTGATTCTCCTTCTGATATTGTCTCCCTCAAAGCTGCTGTCGATGCTGCTTTCACAATCAAAGATTTGGGTCTAGCTCTATATTTTCTGGGTATGGAAATTGCTAGAACTACCAAAGGTTTGTTTTTGAATCAAAGAAAGTATGTTATGATATTCTTCAAGATGTTGAGATGTTAAGTTGCAAACCAGTTGCTTTTCCTATGCAAAAGGGCCTTCAATTGTCTCCTGATAATGGTGATGTTCTTCCTCATCCTGAGAGATATAGGAGACTTATGGGCAGACTCTTGCATCTCACCCTCACTCGACCAGACATTGCTTTCTCTGTCCAACAACTGAGTCAATTCCTTCAATCTCCTCGTCTTCCTCATTGGAATGCAGTTGTTCATCTTTTAAGGTATCTTCATGGTACATTCCATCATGCTTTGTTCATCAGTGCTTCATCTGGTGTTACTCTTCGGGCTTTCAGTGACGCCGATTGGGGAAAGTGCACATTTATTGGCATATCAATTACAGGGTACTGCATGTTCATTGGTTCATCTTTAGTATCCTGGAAGACTAAAAAGCAGAAGACTGTCTCCAAATCTTCAAATGGAAGCGAATACAGAGCCATGTCTTCTGCTGCGAGTGAGCTCGTGTGGATTGAAAGTGTTCTTGGTGATCTTCAGGTTCTAGTTGCTCTTCCAATTTCTTTGCACTGTGACAATAAGTCGGCATTGCAACTGGCTGCCAACCCGGTTTTTCACGAGCGCACAAAACATATAAGGATTGATGGCCATTTTGTTAGAGAGATGGTTTAACAGGGTTTTCTTAACACCCATCATGTCTCTTCCTCCTCCCAGTTGGCAGATATACTTACCAAGCCCTTAGGGGCTCAACAGCATCACTTTCTGGCGTCCAAGCTTGGTCTTGTGCCTTCACCCATGGCCAAGCTTGCGGGGGGGGGGGGGGGGGTGGATGTAGTGACTAAGCATGTTAGCTGCTCAAATAAGGTGTTAGTTTAACAACAAACAAAAGAGGCAAAACGCAGATTTTTGATCCTCCATAGCTAACCAACTCGGGTGGAATAAAGTGGAAGTATTTAAGCTTGTATTGTGAACAATTTTAGTTAGTTAGTTCATTATCCTGTACTTGATACAAAATCAGTAAGCACCTTGGCTTCTTCCCTAAGGTTTTTGTTTCCCTTTTCTCTGGTTCTCAGATCTGAGATCTACACTTGATCTCAGCTTCATTTTCAGTTTCTCAATCCTCTACAAGTTGCTTAGAACATGACAAATATGGATATTTTAATAACGAAAAGCTCAATACACCGCCAATTTTTACTAGATATACCGCTAAAGATGTTAGAGGCGTCAAAATTTTGAAGAAAAAACATAAATATAGGGACTTGTGGAATCTCTATATATAGTTTTTACTCCGTATATCCACAACCATAACAAAAACATGTGATGATCAAGAGGGAATTCTTAGCCATTCATGATGGATTGATGTGATTAGTACGTGATTGAAAGCTAATTTTGTTTAAGCGTAATCAAAATTAAGTGTACACCAACATTGACACAAAATATTTTCAAAAAAAAAATCGTAATGATACTCCCTAAAAATTAAAACTACTCCATTCATTTCAAATTAAGGAGTATTTATCTTTTCTTACAAATAATTGTTTATATTTTGAGATAGAATAAGTACTTATTGAATAATTGATCACTGAAAATACAATAACATCTTTTTCTTTTCAACAAAATGTACCAAATAAAATATGAATCACTAACACATTACCAAAATCAAATCCTGGCAATTTAATCAATCGATTATAAGTTTGACTCCTCTATTTGCCCTATAATAAATTTATACGGAGTAATAGGTTTAAATTTCTACTTATTGAAAATAATTTGGCAAAACTAATTAAAATAACACAACCTTTAGAGGGGTGTTAAAAAAATATCATCACTTTCAACAGTAAGAAAAATAACCCAATCTTTAGGAGATGTGGTAACAAAATATCTCAATTGTTTTTACAACTATAAATACGGACAAAAATGATGACATATAATTGACGAAATTAAGATTTTGGTGGATTTTGGTGAATTTTGGATAATATTGACTTGTTTTAATGAGAATGAGATTATTTAACCAATTTTATATCATTGATTTGACCCAATTTATGGTCGGAAAAATGAGTTGGGATACTTTGTTACCATCTCATTCAAAGGTCGGGTTATTTTTTTTTACAGTTGAAAGGTGGAGATTTTTTTTAACACTCCTCCAAAGGTTGGGTTATTTTAATTAGTTTTACCAAATAATTTATACTCCTTCGTTCGGCAAAACATGTCACTTTACTATTTACGCACGCTTTTTAGGAGATAAAAATTACTCCATCCGTTCGGCAAAACATGTCGTTTACTATTCACGCATGCTTTTTTAGAATGATAAAAAAATATATAAAATATTTATTTTTTTATAATTTTTTTAACAAGTTTGTACTTATTAATAATAACTACGAAATTGTTAAAAAAATTATTAAAAAACTAGATATTTTATATAGTTTTTATCCCCTAAAAAAGCATGCTTGAATAGTAAAGTGACATGTTTTGCCGAACGGAGGGAGTATATAAAATATCTTTTTTTAAATAATTTTTTAACAATTTATGTACCTCAATAACCCTAAAAAGTCAAATCAATCCCTAACATTCAAATTGAAGATGCTCAACTGATAATAATGCAAGAGAAAGGAAGCAAAAGCATTTAGTTGCTATTATAACTCAAAAATTTGATTGCACATACCTTCTTTCGAAAAAACCCCAAAACTCAAAACCATAATTTTTGAAAACATCAAATACATACCTTCTTCGGTCGGACTCCACATCTAGACTCTAATAGGTGTGCCACATTCACTTCTCTGTGTAGAGGATCAAACCTGCGTTGCATTCTCTTTGTCATCTCTGAGCATGAGTCGTTCTGTGTCGTCTTCTTTCTTCAATCCCCGTATCTGTTCTTTCTTTTTCCTTTTTCCTTTTTAATTAAAACTAACAGACCCCTTGCTACCCGTTAACTATAACGTGAGAAGGGCACGACACGAAATATACCTAAACGTCAAGGGCACCACACGAAATATGCAAAAGAGTTGTATACCTCGCAAAAATTGCAATACCTCAGGGGCACCTCGCGAAATTTCCGTATTATTAATAAGTACAAACTTGTTAAAAAAATGAATATTTAATATAGTTTTTATCATTCTAAAGAAGCGTGCATGAATAGTAAACGACGTGTTTTTTCGAACGGAGGGAGTAGTTAACAACGTAATTATTACAAATGTTGACTGTTGAGAGATGTGAATGAGATTAAAAGAGTCACACATCAAAAATTAAACATAGTAAGTCTTAATATATAAGTCAGTGAATTAGTTTTTCTATAACCAATTGGTTTTAAAATAGAACATCACTCAGCTTACGCTACCAACCCTCATCGGTCCCAGGGTATCACCTTTACATTGTAATGTAATTTGTCCAATTGTTAACTAGGTGAGCATAACAACATATTATATAATATATACACTTTAATTTGATGACCTCTACATGGCGCTATTCATGAATTGCGTGAGCTCTAACGGCAAACTTGTACAATCTACACTAATTAAAAAAATTCACGTGGATATGTAGATAAATATTATTTGCTTTATTATAATAGATGGTGACAATTATCTACAAAAGTATTGTGAACCTCGATCTATATGACAATGCCATCTCACCAGACATGTTACATGTTTGCTATTTGCTTATCATTATTTTTAAACAAATTTTGTCAATCGTTAACATTTGCACAATTGCACATAACAGTTATCTTATTAATATTGTGAAATGATTATAATTTCTAAGTTGGCCAAAAAAGTTTATTCTATTCTTTCATTAATATATTTGCTTGTTAAGATAAATGAGATCTAAACCTTGTTTGATTTTAAAATTGTATTAATAATTTTTTTTATCACTTTAATTATTAACATATACTCCGTATATACTATCTTTCAATTCTTTGAGTTATGATCATTATATTATGTATCCATGTATGTGATTAGGTGTGGGTATTAGTATAAATAGCATATTAAGTGTAATAGGAAATCATCACGGTAGGACGTGCAAATCCTTAATCCGGATTTGCGGTGTATATAGCAACACCCAATCATCAAGTGAATAATGAAAACACTTACCTTTCTCCTACTCTCTATCCTCTCTCGTTCTATCTCTATGAACTTTGAATTTTTTTTTTTAGAAATATTTATTAAAAAATAAAAATTTACGGATAAATTCACACATTCAAACTATTAACACAAATATTTAAAATTTACAGATACGTCAAAAAACGCGGTCTGAACCCGCGTTTTATATGTTAATTGGGTATTTATTTTCGGAACTGAGGGATAAATTAAATTTCTTATAAAAACACGGTTTTAAACCGCGTTTCTTTCACAATTTCATTTTTTAATTAAAAAAAATACAAAAAAAATACAAATGTAAAACGCTGCCTGAGGCCGCGTTTTACTTAGGAATTTATAAAAAAAAAGAAAAAAAAAACAAAACAACACAACACAACGAAGCATCATCTTCTTCAATTCTTTGAAGCTCCAGCCTCCCACGCAAACATGGCCGCCGCCCTCTTCCAAGGCCATGGCCGCCGCCGCTACAACGGGAACTTCTCTGGCCAGTCTTCAAATCTTCCCCCACTCCTCCTCGCTCTCGTAGCCATGCCCACCACCGCCGTCGCTCCAACCTTCAAGCTTATGCCTTCAACTGGACCTCTTCGGCAAGCCCGCTCCGGACGATATTAAAATTCTAAATTAAACTAAAGGTCGGAGTAAGCCTATAAAGGAACTTACCTGAATAAGCCGAACAGCAAAGAGACACGGTAGAAGTAGAATCCAAGCAATATCAACAATCACCTAATATACAAGTGATAAAAGCGCCATAAGACACTATTCTACTATCTAACACATGGAAATCTTTTCACAAGCTAATCACAAAAGGAAAAATAACTAGATTCCGGGAAAATATCCGAAATATCCAAATCTAGGTCAACTCGGTCAAAGTTGCTATGATAGAATTTCTAACACCTTGTTTTCCGACCAAATTCTCAAAAGAACATTTCCAAAACATAGAAACTCCTTTTTAAACAATTACCATAATATAATAATAACTAAAGTAATACCCTCCAATTTTATAATTAAATCCTTTTAAGTTTCCCAACTAGAACATATTAAATTCATCACAAGGCATTTATACAATTCATTTTATAATATAACACTTTCCAACTTTATTTTTCATAAAGATCAGATTTATAATAGTAATAAAAATAAAAATAATAAAAAAAAAAAATAATAATAATAATAATAAAAGAGATGAATAAAATATGTTACTAACAATGCGTATATAAATATATAACCAATATATAACATATACCCACAAAACAAACCCAAATCAGATGGCCCAGTTCTCCCTACCTGCTTCGGAGGCCCAACCCGAGCCCAAGCTGAAATCACACCACATGAGGGGGGGTCCGGGTTTGATGGGTTAAAGGCAGCAAAGGGGATCCGGGTTGGGTATATGATATAACCCGTATGGCGTGTGTATCCGGCCCAACCCAGTGGTGAAACAAGGTGAAGTGGGGAGATCCGAATGGTAAGCGGGTAAGAGGGGGGAGGGGGATCCGGGAGCGAAACGGTATACCCGTATGAGCCGACCCGGCCCAAGAAAACAGGCCCAAAGCCCTGTGGCTCGTCTTCCTCCTCACGAACAGAGCTCTGTTCTGAGACGAAGAGCGACGGAAGAGGAGGGAGGGGAATCCCTGGCCTCCGGCGGCACATTGGCCTCCGTTCTTCCACCACGGAGGTCGGAATAGAATTCCGACCACCAACGGCTCAAAAGAGACGAAGCGACAACAAGAAGAAAGGGAGAAGGAGAGGATTACCGAGCTTCGAGGGAGATCTCCGGCGAGGCTGTTCGAGGATGCACTGAGCTTCGACGACGGGGAGAGGGAGCTTGTTCCGGGTCTAGGACGATGGAGACAGTGTTAAAAGGGGATCTTGTACATGGATTGAAGATAGAGAATGAAAGCGGGAGAGGTTTACCTCGCCGGTTTCAAAACAGGGGTGGGAAGGCGGCGCGACTCCGACGACGGCTCCTTCGTGTCCGAGAGAGGCCTCTCTTGGCCTAGGGAGGAAGAGAAACGAGTAAAAGATTCGTTTTGAGGCTAGAAACGAAGATGGGAGAGGGGAGGTGCTTTACCGAGGTTGAACCGAACATAGGAGGGGAGACACTTCAGCGGCACGGCGGCGGCTCCGGCGGCATCCGATGCTTCCCCTGAGCTCCGAAGATGGAAGAAGGTGTTGCTGGCTGCCTGGAGGAGGAGTTTGGAGGTGGAAAGGTGATTGCTTGGGGGTGAATTGCTACGGAAATGGGGGCTTCCTGTGGGTTTCTCCTCCTGGGTTTATGACAGAAGAGGGAATGCGGGAGAGAGAGGGGGGTTCTGATGGAATGAGGGTGGAGTGAAAGAAGATGGAGGGTGTGTGGGTATGTATATAGGACAGAAATGAGCTGTGAGGAGGGAGGGCTGGTGCAGAGAGGAGGTTGCAGGGGGTGCGGTATGTGGAATGGGGAAGGGGAGTGAAGACAAGGGTGGGGGGTGCTGAGAGGAGTGCAAGCAGGGGACCATCTGCTGTAACAGAACGGGAGGGGAAGGGAAAGAGAGAGAAAATAATATTAATATAAAATAGATAAATAAGATGGAAGGGTCCCACTCGCCTTACAAATTTGAATTTCCGACGCTCGATTCCCAATTTTCGCTCATAGAACGGAATCCCGACGCTAAGAATTTAAATCGAAATAAAATCATTTTGGATAATAAAATTAATTTTAAAATTCTCGAATATTAAAAAACGGAATTCAATTCCGTCAAAATCTAAATTTAAAATGAAGTCAGAAGGATTTATAAAAATGGACCTTGCTCGGGGACAAGTTTTCTTCCAATCACACGAATAAAATAGTCGTATTTCAAGAAATTTTAATTAAAAGAATAATCATATAATATAGAATATATTTGGTCTTTACATTCATCCACCTCTAAAAACAAGTCTCGTCCCCGAGACTAAAATCATTCAAAAGCAACGGGAAGAAGTTGAAAGGGGTGAGTCCGAGGATCATGCCATCGATCCCGTAAATATCTCATAAGGGCCCATATGAGATTCTCGCAGTATCCTTGACATGATCATGCTACTCCCAATTGGTTGAAGCAAGTATGGGATATGGGCCCTTATCCCATCCCTGCCCCGACTTCTCGGTCGTATCATAACTCAAAAGTATATAAATATGGCTTGGGAGGGTTCAAAAGTGTTTTAAATGGAAAGTTTGACCTCAAAATCATGGAGCTCTAGGTAGCGTTATCACTTCAATAAAACCCCAAAATGGTCCTTTTCAAAACTGCTCTAAGTTTTCAAATCCGATGTCAAATCAAGAAATTTCAGATTGCGGGAGGTGGAATCATCCACCTCTAAGGGCTAATCCCAAATTCTCTTCCTATGTTCCAAGTCGTTCAATCACCATTTCCAACTCATCAAGGATCATAAAGTAATAATCTCATCAACTCATATATAGATAGCTACCATAATATCAACCACCTCTCACGTGGTAAGTCTCAAACATCAAGGAGATAGTCTCATTTAGTCAAACAGCTCAACGCATAAACGGTGTAAAACATAACATGAGGAGTGCTAGTATCTCAAAACGTGCCAAAATGGCGACAAGGTCTCAACATACTACGAGTCATAAAGTATCTCGACATCCTACAAAAGCATCACAAGTCCCAACGGACATCACATCAAGCACATCAGCACGTAAGCCATGAGAACCGATCTCCAGCCACATCATCTCAGCATAGAATCTGCACAGAGAAAGCAATCATAAGCACACAATCACGGAAATGCCCATACCCAAAAGAAAGGACTACTAAGGCTCACCACTAGCTCGCGAGGTCAAGGATAGGTCAACGCTCGGCTCAACATAAGACGCTAAGAGCTCGTCTATGACACTCCCATAACTCGACCGGAGGCTATCCTCAGTCTCCCAAGTCGCCTCCTCGGGACTCCTCCTAGACCACTGGACCAGAAGAAGAGGAACCTCTTTGGTCCTCAACTTCTTGACTAGACGGTCAAGCACCCTAACTGGGCTCTCTATATAGGTGTGATCGGGCTCTATCCGGAGATCGGAATGGTCAAGGATGTGGCTCGGGTCGGGGACATATCGCCGAAGTTGGGACACATGAAACACATCGTGCGCTCCAGCTAACGATGGGGGTAGGGCTAAACGGTACACGACCTCGCCGACCCTCTCGAGAATCTCAAACGATCCCACAAATATAGGGCTCAGCTTGCCCTTGATGCCAAAGCGGCGAACTCCTCTGGTCGGCGACACTCTAAGCCAAACATGCGATCCAACCTCAAACTCGATCTATGTCCGTCTGCGATCCGCATACTTCTTCTGCAGGTCCTGAGCGACCCTCATATGCTCCTGTATGCGTCCGACCTGGTCGACTGTCTCTCGAACCATCTCCGGCAACGAAGTTGTGGTGTTAGCGGGCTCATCCCAACATACTGGCGACTTGCAGCGCCTCCCATACAATGCCTCATATGGTGCCATCTCGATCGAAGAATGGTAGCTGTTGTTGTACGAGAACTCGACCAACGGTAAGAATCTGACCCAACGGTCGCCCCACTCCAACACGCAGGATCTCAAAATATCCTCCAGAGTCTGGATCATCCGCTCACTATGTCCGTCCGTCTGCGGGTGATAACCAGTGCTAAAACGCAAACGAGTCCCCAAAGCATCATGAATCTACTGCCAGAACCTCGATGTGAAGCGACCATCTCTGTCGGAAACTATCCTCTCGAGAACCCCGTGGAGTCTCACAATCTGTCGGATGAACTCGTCTGCTAGTCTCGAAACCGGCCATGTCTCCTGGATGGCAATGAAATGGGCCGACGTGGTCAGTCTGTCGACCACGACCCAAATAGCATCGAACCCTCTGACATCTCTCCTCAACCCAGTGACGAAATCCATGGAGATATCTTTCCACTTCCACTCGGGAACTGGAAGCGATCTGACCAAGCCACACGGCCTCTGATGCTCAATCCTGACCTGCTGACAAATCTGACATCTGTCGATGAAATCTGTTATATCTGCTCGCATCCTCTGCCACCAGTAGGATCTCCTTAAGTCCTGGTACATCTTATTCGTCCCTGGATGGACCGAATAAGGGGTGGTATGGGCCTCCTTCATAATCCTCTGCCTCAGATTTAACGTAGAGGGTACTACCACTCTGCTTTGAAAAGTGAGCCATCCATCGGCTCTCTCCATAAGCTCTCCAACTCGTCCTTGTGCCATCCGCTCTCTCAGTGCTGCCACATCATGGCAATCTGTCTAACCTCTACGAATCTCATTTGTCAGCTCTCAGTGAATCTCGTGGAAGGATAGCTGACCCCTCTCTCGCTGAATTCACACCTCTATGCCACATGACATCAACTCTGCCTGCAATCTACGATGCGCTGTCAATCTGGCCACAGCCACCTCCTGATGAGTCTTCCGACTGAGCGCATCGGCCACCACATTGGCCTTCCCGAGGTGATAGATGATCTCCAAATCATAATCCTTCAAGAGCTCTAACCAGCGTCTCTGTCTCATGTTGAGCTCCTTCTGGGTGAAGATGTACTTCAAGCTCTTGTGATCCGTCATCACCTTGCATGAAGTACCATACAGATAGTGTCTCTAGATCTTCAAAGCATGCACTACAGCTGCCAGCTCAAGATCATGTGTGGGGTAGGTCTCCTCTCCAGGCTTCAACAGGCGTGAAGCATAAGCAATAGCTCGATCCCTCTGGTGCAGAACACAACCCAAACCAGCTCGCGAAGCATCTGTATAGATCACGAAGTCCTCGGTCCCATCAAGTAGAGCCAAAACTGGTGCGGTCGTCAGCTTCTCCTTGAGAAGCTCAAAACTGGCCTGACACTCCTCACTCCAAACGAAAGAAACGTCCTTCCATGTCAGTTGTGTCATCGGTCGAGCGATCCTCGAGAAATCCCGAACAAAGTGACAGTAGTAGCTGGCCAATCCTAAGAAGGAACGGATGTCTCGAACGTTCTTAGGCACCTCCCAACCAACGATAGCATCAATATTCGCCGGATCCACGGCGACTCCAGCTGCTGAGATCACATGACCTAAGAAGGTCACCTCGGGAATCCAAAACTCGCACTTGCTGTACTTACCGAACAGCTGATGCCTCCTCGACGTCTCCAGAACAATCCTCAGATGCTGCTCATGCTCCTCGTGGCTCCGCGAGTATACTAGGATGTCATCGATGAATACCAGGACAAATCTGTCCGGATAGTCTATGAACACCCTGTTCATAAGCTCCATGAAGGATGCTGGCGCGTTGGTCAGCCCGAAAGGCATGACCACAAACTCATAGTGCCCATACCGCGTCCTAAAGGCGGTCTTCTGGATATCCTCTGATCACACTCTGAGCTGAAGATATCCCGATCTCAAGTCGATCTTCGAAAAGATCACTGCACCCTGAAGCTGGTCCATCAGGTCGTCAATCCTCGGAAGCGGGTAGCGGTTCTTGACCGTCGCCCGGTTCAGCTCGCGTTAATCGATGCACAACCTCAACGAACCATCCTTCTTCTTGACGAACACCACCGGAGCTCCCCATGGCGATGCACTCGGACGAATGTAGCCCTTCTCGGCTAACTCCTCAAGCTGAGCCTTAAGCTCGGCCATCTCTTTGGGTGCCATCCTGTAGGGTACTCGGGAAATGGGCCTGGTGCCCGGCTCCAACTCGATAGCGAAGTCGACCTCTCTCTGCGGGGGTAATCCGGGTAACTCATCGGGGAAGACATCGGTGAAGTCTCGAACAACGGGTACCTCAGACATGGTGGGTCGGCCTCGATCCACCTCCAAAGCATAACACCAATATCCCGTAATGCCCTGGTCAAGAAGCCTCGTTGCTCAAACTGCGCTAATCAGTGCCCCATTCCTCTTAGGGTCACCACCCCAAACCTGGTGCTCGGTGCCATCCTCTGCTAGAATCGACACGGTCCTCGTCCGCAAGTCGATGATCGCCCCATAGTGGTCCATGAAATCCATGCCAAGAATCAAGTCGTGGGTCCTCAAGGCCGTCACGATCAGATCGGCGGGCCACTCTCGCTCTCCTATACGGATGGGGCAACCTAGGATCTCACGACTCGTCCTAATCCTAGCCCCATCCGGCATACCCACAGTCAGGGGCGGACCCCTCGTGCAGCTCAGGCTCAACCTAGAGACGCACGACTCTGCTATGAAGTCGTGTGTGGCACCCGTGTCAAAAAGAATACTCAAGCACTCATCTCGGAGAAATATAGTACCTGAGGCACTCGGAGCGGATCGATCCTCAACTCTCATCTAGAAAACGCGGGGCGGTGGGGGCAATGTAGAACCAGAAGCTCCAGATGTCTGTCCTCTCCCATAACCTGACCCAGACGGTCCTGCGGAAGATGATCCTCTGCCTGTCCCGGGCCCAGATGGCCCACGGCCCCCTCTAGCTGAACCTCTTCCACGTCCTCCGGGCCGACCTCTAACAGTTGTGCTGCCTCTCCCCTGCCCCGGGGAGTAAGTTAGAAGCGGGGGCTGGGGAGCGGCGGGAAGTCTCGGTGCGGGTGTAGCTGGTGGGGTCCTACCACCCTGGGGGCAATGTGCAGCTCTGTGTCCCATACCTCCACAAGTGTAACATCTGGTAGATCTATCAGGGCAATCTCTCTGGTAATGACCGGGCTCAGAACAACCATAGCATGTGATGCTCCGGACTCTAACACCTCGACGAGCCACTGGTGGTGCTAGGGGTGGCATAACTCTCGGCATCCCTCCTCCGAATCCTCCGCGGAAGGCTCCTCGGGAACTCACATCCCATCTCGTGTCAGCGGGCCTTGGCCTCTTCGCCTCGGGGCGAGAGGGGGCATACACAGTAGTATTCAGGATCCTCTACTGCTCATACATCATCACGACCTCCAGAAAGCGGTCAAACGGAATAGCTCCCAAACTAGATGCGTGTAGAAGAATCTCTGGTGACAGCCTCATAGACAGCAAGCGGATACGACTCTCATCAGTGGGACAGAGGTGAGCGCAGTAGATCAGCTCCCTCTTGAACTGGCGAATGACCTCCGATACAGGGTGGGATGGGTCGTAAGCAGCACGCATGAAGGTGACCTCCCTAACTATCTGTGTCCCTGGCGGACAATACTCCCGAAGCATCAGTGCTCGAAACTCCTCATAGCTCCACTCTGCCTGGCCCGTCTTACAGACGGTCCAACGAAGAAATGCTTCCTCTCGCAGAAGTCCTACGGCCAACCTCTGACGCTCGGAAGTAGGAGCGCCGATGAAGTCAAATATGCTATCAATCTGTCTCAGTCATGCCTCGATGTCCGCTCCGTCCTCTCCCAAGAAGTGTGGTGGGCTGCAAAGTACTAAAGATCGAACCCAGTCGATGTGCTTCTTAGAGCGCACATCGACGGGGGCTGGTGCGACTGGCTGTCCAACGGGGATCTCTATAGCTGGCTCAACTGGCTGCTCGACAGGAATCTATATATCAGGTGTATCCGGTGGAGGATCTTCGATTAGCCCTCGCAGCATCTCGATCAATGTCGCCCTATCCATCTGTCTCAGTATCTCCTCTGGCTGGGGGGCGGGAACCTCCGCACCCCCGAGATCCTGAACGTCATCATCTGTCCCGTCGGCCACAACTCGACGAGGTCGTTCTCTGCCCCTACGTGTTGGGCCCCCACGCCCGACTGTCCCACGTCGTGTATCGACCATACTGCTACATATCCAGAGTTATCACTCAGCACAGAAGCACTCAAGTATGATTACAATGATCTCCTTCGAGGGAGATCGCCCTCAGGCCCAATTGATATACATACAACACGTCAAGCTATCTAAGGTCGCTCTTCGAGGAGCGACTGACCGGAGGGGAAAATACCTCGCGGCCTCTACCTAACTCGCTAGTCCAACCACCTCGGTGCAATTCCTTGGAGTCTTCCAAGCCCATCTGTAAAGAGTAAGCTATGTTTTGCCTACTCTTTCCCGATCTACATCCAATAGGGATGGTCTAACGCCATTCTACCCACTCGATCCCCATTGTTTGATTTTACTCCATTTTAAGGCAAAGTTCATATTAGGTTCATTTGAGTTAGACATATTAAGTTCATTTTAACCCTTAAAAACTCTTTCAAATCTTTTGAAATTCGTGGGCGGTTTTCAAAACATACACTCGACCCTTCGGTACCCAAATTGCAAAACATGGCTCTGATACCAACTGTGTAACGGCCCAGATATAGATACCCGGATTACGTTTAGAAGGTTGGGTACCTTCGTTCGGATCTTGCAATTTGAGTACGGGTCGAGGTTTTAAAGCTCAAGATTAGTATTTTAAAGTGGGGATTTCGGACCCCAAAATAGCCGGAGGGCCACGCGGAATCTTCAAGCTGTCCTAAGACTATGTCATGGAAATTCGTTAGCAAAACTAAGGGAAAGCGGAAGTAAAGTACAACTTGCCATGGCGAGGCCGGGTCAAAACCAAAACACAAATTCTGAAATAGTGAAGCCAAATTAGCGGGGTTAGGCAGATTCTTTGCAAGCGCCCGAGGGGTTTTCCCACGCCATAGAGATAGAGAACAATCATACATAAAAAAATGTGGTGCGAGCGGGATCAGACCGAGACCTCAACGCACCCTGTCCCGCAAGCAAACATACACATACGCTAATATAAAGAAGATGCAGATGCAGAAATTAAATCACACTAACATGATCCTAATTTACATTGTGCGGAAAAGAACTGTAAAGGCGCCCAAAGAATGTCAAGTGGCATATCCCTCTCCTACCTCTGCACCCCTTTCCGGCAGTGCAGAGACTGGCCAGTTCGATGCTATAGCATATCATGTCATATCATGTCTCATCATCATATCATAAATCATACTCATGCCCGATGGTGCTGGGCTATCATCATGCTCATATATCGACAACGGACTCAGGGCACCCGATGAAGCTGCGCTACCCTATGACCCTAGCAAAACTCTAAGACTCACAGATAACGGCCGTTCTATTTTCAATCACACAAAGTAACCGAATGCTCATTCATAAGTGCAATCCTAGCATGATACTACATGGCATGCTTTAATGCTTATGCAACACCTAGTATGTCATATATTCACAAGCAGGTATACTCTTTCGAGTCTGAGTAAGCTCATAAAGGAACTTACCTGAATAAGCCGAACAGCAAAGAGACACGGTAGAAGCAGAATCCAAGCAATATCAACAATCACCTAATATACAAGTGATAAAAGCGCCATAAGACACTATTCTACTATCTAACACATGGAAATCTTTTCACAAGCTAATCACAAAAGGAAAAATAACTAGATTCCGGGAAAATATCCGAAATATCCAAATCTAGGTCAACTCGGTCAAAGTTGCTATGATAGAATTTCTAACACCTTGTTTTCCGACCAAATTCTCAAAAGAACATTTCCAAAACATAGAAACTCCTTTTTAAACAATTACCATAATATAATAATAACTAAAGTAATACCCTCCAATTTTATAATTAAATCCTTTTAAGTTTCCCAACTAGAGCATATTAAATTCATCACAAGGCATTTATACAATTCATTTTATAATATAACACTTTCCAACTTTATTTTTCATAAAGATCAGATTTATAATAGTAATAATAATAATAATAATAATAATAATAATAATAATAATAATAAAAGAGATGAATAAAATATGTTACTAACAATGCGTATATAAATATATAACCAATATATAACATATACCCACAAAACAAACTCAAATCAGACGACCCAGTTCTCCCTACCCGCTTCGGAGGCCCAACCCGAGCCCAAGCTGAAATCACACCACATGAGGGGGGGGGTCCGGGTTTGATGGGTTAAAGGCAGCAAAGGGGATCCGGGTTGGGTATATGATATAACCCGTATGGCGTGTGGATCCGGCCCAACCCAGTGGTGAAACAAGGTGAAGTGGGGAGATCTGGATGGTAAGCAGGTAAGAGGGGGGAGGGGAATCCGGGAGCGAAACGGTATACCCGTATGAGCCAACCCGGCCCAAGAAAATAGGCCCTAAGCCATGTGGCTCGTCTTCCTCCCCACGAACAGAGCTCTGTTCTGAGACGAAGAGCGACGGAAGAGGAGGGAGGGGAATCCCTGGCCTCCGGCGGCACATTGGCCTCCGTTCTTCCACCACGGAGGTCGGAATAGAATTCTGACCACCAACGGCTCAAAAGAGACGAAGCGACAACAAGAAGAAAGGGAGAAGGAGAGGATTACCGAGCTTCGAGGGAGATCTCCGGCGAGGCTGTTCGGGGATGCACCGAGCTTCGACGACGGGGAGAGGGAGCTTGTTCCGGGTCTAGGACGATGGAGACAGTGTTAAAAGGGGATCTTGTACATGGATTGAAGATAGAGAATGAAAGCGGGAGAGGTTTACCTCGCCGGTTTCAAAACAGGGGGTGGGAAGGCGGCGCGACTCCGACGGCGGCTCCTTCGTGTCCGAGAGAGGCCTCTTCAGCGGCACGGCGGATGGGAGAGGGGAGGTGCTTTACCGAGGTTTAACCGAACAGAGGAGGGGAGACACTTCAGCGGCACGGCAGCGGCTCCGGCGGCGTCCGATGCTTCTCTTGAGCTCTGGAGATGGAAGAAGGTGTTGCTGGCTGCCTGGTGGAGGAGTTTGGAGGTGGAAAGGTGAAATGCTACGACAATGGGGGCTTCCTGTGGGTTTTTCCTCCTGGGTTTATGATAAAAGCGGGAATGCGGGAGAGAGAGAGGGGTTCTGATGGAAGGGGAGTGAAGACAGGGGTGGGGGGTGCTGAGAGGAGTGTAAGCAGGGGACCATCTGTTGTAACAGAATGGGAGGGGAAGGGAAAGAGAGAGAGAGAGAGAGAGAGAGAGAGAGAGAGAGAGAATAATATTAATATAAAATTAATATAAAATAGATAAATAAGATGGAAGGGTCCCACTCGCCTTACAAATTTGAATTTTCGACGCTCGATTCCCAATTTCCGCTCATAGAACGGAATCCCGACGCTAAGAATTTAAATCGAAATAAAATCATTTTGGATAATAAAGTTAATTTTAATATTTCTCGAATATTCAAAAACGAAATTCAATTCCGTCAAAATCCAAATTTAAAATGAAGTCGGAAGGATTTATAAAAATGGACCTTGCTCGGGGACAAGTTTTCTTCCAATCACACGAATAAAATAGTCGTATTTCAAGAAATTTTAATTAAAAGAATAATCATATAATATAGAATATATTTGGTCTTTACAGGAAGCTTGAAGGTCGGAGCGGCGTTGGTGGCGGGCATGGCTGCGAGAGCGCGGAGGAGTGGTGGAGGATTTGAAGGCAGGCCGGAGAGGTTCCCATAGTAGCGACGACGGCCATGTTTGCGTGGGAGGTTGGAGCTTCAAAGAATTGAAGAAGATGATGCTTTGTTTCTTTTATATAAATTCCTAAGTAAAACGCGGCCAGTGGCCGCGTTTTACATTTGTATTTTTTTGTTTTTTTCTTAAATTAAAAAACGAAATTGTGAAAGAAACGCGGTTTAAAACCGCGTTTTTGAAAAAAAAAACGCGGTTTGAAATCGCGTTTTTATAAGAAATTTAATTTCTCCCCCAGTTCCGAAAATAAATACCCAATTAACATATAAAACGCGGTTTCAGGCCGCGTTTTTCTAACGTATTTGTAAATTTTGAATATTTGTGTAAATGGTTTGAATGTGTGAATTTATCCGTAAATTTTTATTTTTTAATGAATATTTTGAAAAAAAATTCATGAACTTTATCTCCTACACCTCAATCTCTCTCCCTTCCTTCTAAAATCCTCCATGAAAGATTAAGATCCAACCTTAGGGTTATAACAAGTGGTATCTAGAGCGAGGTTCGATTACTAATTCCGTAATTTTTGATTCAAGATGTTGCCGGGTTGGGTCACTACGAACTCGGAATTGTTGGCAGCCGACCAGACACTTCTCATCAAGGTTCATTTGGAGCTCTATTCAATTTCTTGGGAAATTTTGGACAAAAGTTTGGGATGATAGAGTATTTAGAGGTGTTCTGTCGAGGCGAGGATTACCATTCCATGATTCGTTTTCAGAAGAGAGAGTCAGCAATGGAAGGATTTGAGTATTTGAATCATAGAGACATTTATGACAATTGGTGCCGATTAGAGTTGTTCTTGCTGAGTTTGATAGAGTCACCTTCATAATCGAATCAAAAGGTCACAAGGGAGCAACACCAAATCATGAATTAGGAACGGGCGCGGCGACAAGAATCGAATCAACAATTTAACAAGAATCCCGATGAAATCATCGATTACAATGGAAGAAACGCAGAGGAAATCCAGGGCGACATACCTATGACAGTCGAAGTTCCAATGGTTCAACATTCACCAGGAATCATTGATCGAGAATTCAAGGAGCTATCCGAGATTGTTCTTGGTCAACAAGGATGTAGTAGCCGGAGAATCTGCATACTTGATTGAAGACAGAGACCAAGAAATTGATAACGTTTCGAAAGATCATCTAGTCCACATTATATCCGTGATGACAGAGGAATTGAAGAAGCCAAAGACTGACGACGACATAAAGGGGACTCTGACCCAACTATCGGTGATAGTGCAATCAAAGAATTGGGTGAATCGGTTAATCTATTGATTGAACTGTTGAAAATTAGGATGGAAAATTTTAGAACGATTTCATTTGAATGTCTGGGAAACCTTAGTGCACGTAAGGTGTTCGAGAAAATGCCTAGAAGAAAGGGTAGTATGTTGGCTACCCGAGTTGATGAGAAATTTCTTGTGAGCTATGTTATGGAGTTAACTACAATTTATTGGCCTTATGACAGAGGTAAAACCAAGGTTGTAAAGGGTGGAAAGAGCAGTGAAATTGATAAAAAAGTATGTCGGCTTGTGTATTGAATTAGGATGTCGGGAAGTGTCCTTAGGCATTTTAATTTTTGTACTTGTTATGACCTTAAGGTCAGATAGAGGGAAAACTTAAGCTTTTATGGAGGATTTTAGAAGGAAGGGAGAGAGATTGAGGTGTAGGAGATAAAGTTCAGAGAAAGATATAACGAGAGAGGGTAGAGAGTAGGAGAAAGGTAAGTATTTTCATTATTCACTTGATGATTTCCTATTACACTTAATATGGTATTTATACTAATACCCACACCTAATCACATACATGGGTACATAACATGTTATATACCTTTGGTGTATCTATCTATATATATCTATAAAAATTGTGTCCTAGGCATCTTAATGGCTCTCAACCTAATTAATGATTACTCTTAATGATTCTCTCACCAAAGATCACTTCAATGCCTTTTCTTTTTTTCTTTTTTTTTTGATTTTATAATTTTATAATTGCTCATTTAGTTATTTACTTGAATTTTTGGCTCATAAAATTTATATGGAATTTCAAAATATCTATATAATTTTATCTTTTTATGAACTAAATACCAATATTAGCATTTGGTTTGAAAACCATTTTTTTTTATGTTTTGTTAGCAATGCCTTCAATAGTTTGAGTATAATCATTTTTTTATTGGAAAAAAAAATCATTTTCATTTGATTTTAAGATTAAAATATAGATGAAAAAAATATAAAGTTTGATTTAAAGATGAAAATGAAGACATTAAATATAATAATATTTCTTAAAAAATAAAATACAAGACATACAAAAAAATAAATATTTTATAAATAACTTAAAACTATATACATATAAAATCAAGATTTCCTATTTGTGCATTGTTTTATAGTTTTCGTGTATCCTAAAGATTGTATAAATATATGATATATCTATATATACTCAAGCCAACCAAATTTATATTTTGGTTTTGAAGTGAAAACAACATTAATAGTTTAATCCAAAATAAAACAATTAACTTTTACAATTTGCAGATGATAGGATAATCAATAGAAAAAAAATATTAACAGATAAAATTATGAAATGAACTTCATGTAAGATACAAAACTAGGACATTAACTATATCATAATATCAGATAAAAAAACTATATCATAATATGTGTCATTAACAATTGCATAACAATATTTATTAAAATTAAATACTAGACATACAAAAAAATAATCATTTTATAAATAACTTAAACCAAATTGTTATGAAGCATATAAAATCAAGATTTACCGGTTGTACACATAAATATTTTAGATTAGGGAACAATTATTCAACAATATGACATAAAATAATCTCTTAAATAATCTTATAAAATACCAAAACTTATAGTCGATTGTCCTTTATAATTACACAACCGACTATCAATTCAATATATAATACTACAACAGAGACATGGATTCCTATGTGGCGGGATCTGATCGAATTCGCTTATGTGTCGTTTTTTGCAGGTGCAATTTGACTCACGTTTTTCGACATGTCAATTAATAATTATCCAATATAATCAAGCCACGTCAATCAATGATCTACTTATTTTATTTACGTGTCATATTATGTGTTCACAGTAATTGATGGCTAGTTAATTATTTTTAATATAAATATTCAACTTCATATCTTAAGTAGTTACAAAATCTATCATTTTATCTTTAATTATTTTATCTTTAATCATCAAGACTGGTTGTATTAGTTGAGCATTATATCTAATAATAAAATTTATTTTTGCATACATATTTAATAAAACAAATATATTCAACCCCGTAAATTAATTGGCTACAAATGTTATTATTTTTATCCATTCCTTTAAACATACAAAACTCTTAAATAATACTTTGAAATTTGTCCATTTTGCAAGATTAAATATCTTAAAGATTTAAAAAAAATTGAGATTTATTAATACTAATAGTTTTGACATTAATCAATACCAATTGCAAGATTGCTTGAAAAAAATTCATATTGTATTGGATTTTTTTATTTTTATCTTGGATTTTCAATATAAACTATAATGTTTCTTCATTTAACCGACTTCAAATAATATCTTTTATTTTATATTATTATATATTTTTTAATTAAATTATATTTCATTAATTATTTGATATTTTTACTATTATTGAAAATTTTCTGCTGATAAATTGACACTTGTATTGCTAACTTTTAATGTTAGCGATGGATACAAATAATGCTGATTTTTAATTTCAACTATATTTTTAAAAGTCCGGCCCAATATCCCCTCCTACCAGAAGAAGCTAAGCAATCAAAGCAGACAAAAAACGGCGGATTACGACATGCAATTGTTGATCCCAAAGGAAATCGTACTCCAAGCTCTAAACACAATCATCTTCCTCGTCGTTATCTTTGTTGTCGAGTCCATCTCGTTGCGCCTCCAATACCGCCACTGCTGAGTCCCCATCGCCATCCTCTCTCTCGCTTGTATAGTTGAAAATTTTCTGCTGATAAATTGACACTTGTATTGCTAACTTTTAATGTTAGCGATGGATACAAATAATCCTGGTTTTTAATTTCAACTATATTTTTAAAAGTCCGGCCCAATATCCCCTCCTACCAGAAGAAGCTAACCAATCAAAGCAGACAAAAAACGGCGGATTACGACATGCAATTGTTGATCCCAAAGGAAACCGTACTCCAAGCTCTAAACACAATCATCTTCCTCGTCGTTATCTTTGTTGTCGAGTCCATCTCGTTGCGCCTCCAGTGCCGCCACTGCTGAGTCCCCATCGCCATCCTCTCTCTCGTGCACCTCATCTTCTACGTCTCCATCGCCATCGAGGGCGGAGGTCGAAAAAAGAGAGAGAATAAGAACACCGAATCGTCGCTCCAAAGCGCTAGAACTAGATCCGAAGCCAGAAACAGAGAGGGTCCCCATCACCATTGACGAAAAAAGCTCGTCTTCTTCCTCCCTTCCAAATCGGAAATAAGCTCGTCTTCAGATAGTCGACAGATCCGACTCCCATTGAGGAATCAAAAGGTGTCCGCTCCTTCTTGTCCGCTCTTTCTGGATCTCGTCGACGCTTCGATTTTCACCAACGACGGTGCCTTGCTCCCGGACAAAGGAGAATCTACAAATTTGTCAGAAGAAGTGGCTAATGATGTTGTTGTTCAGCTTGTTCAAAGAGGAGATGAAGCTGACGTAGAGGATCTACAAATTTGTTGAGGGAAAACAGTTAAAGGACGTCATTCGAGCAAGGAGATCGAGACGGAGATGGATCGACGTCCGCCGTCGACTCTAAGAAGAAGAAGATGGAGAGACGAAGATGGAGATGGAGCGACGGAGATGGATTGAAAAAGGTGGTGGATCTGAGGAAGGAGAAGTGGTTTGAGAGAGGGAGACGACAGATCTAATTGAGGAAAAGAGGTAGAGATATTTGTGTTCGAAAAAAAGTAGGGTGACATAGACTTTTAACCAAGATTGATTTGTAAAGACCGAATATATTTTAATATTATTTTATTACTATTTTGGTTAAATATATTATTATTTTACTAAATTTGTAAAAGTGGGAGAAAACTCATCCTCGAGCACAAGTTCAATTTTAAAAATCCTTCCGGCATCATTTTAAAATTTGGATTTTGACGGGATTTGATTTCCGCTTTCGAATGTCGAGTATTGATAAAATTAATTTAAATTCTAAGATGATTTAAAAATTTGATTTAAATTCCTAGTGTCGGGATTTCGTTTTAAGAGCGCGGGATTAAGATCGAGCGTCGGGAATTCAAATTGGTATCATGGGGGGGCCATTCCTCAAATTTATTTATTTTCCTTTTTTTCTTTATCTCTCTCTCTCATCTCAGAATTCTGTTAGGGAGATTCCCTTGTGCCCTTCCTTCCTTGCTCCCTCACACACAGCTTGCATATTGTCCGTATGCACATTTTGCTCTATAAAACCACACTTGCCCTCACTCTCTCTTCATCCCACCAAAACCCATCAGAGGAGCCCTCTCCTCCTCCTCCTTTCATTCTCTGCAAAAAACCCAGAAAACCGCCCCTTCTCATCGCCAATTTCATCACCGTTCATCCACTCATCCCTCTCATTCTTATCCAATCTTCCACCACCACCTCGTCGGTGTTCCAGCCAACCATTCCAAGGAGTCCAGAGGGAGCCAGAAGTCCACCGGAGCCACCAGCGCAACCGAGAAGAGTTCTCCCCTCTGTTTCATTTTGCAAGCGGTAACCCCTTCGATTCTTCTTCTCTTCGCTTCAATCATTGAAAAGCTACTCTTTTACTCATTCTTCCTCCTCCCTAGGCCAAGAGGGACTTCTTTCCGACCACGACGGAGTACGCCGCAACTTTGGACACACCATTGCTCTCCCTTGTTCTGCGTTTGAAGGTTCTTCTGATCCGTCCTCGTTTTTCCTCCTCTTTTTTCGTTAAGGAAGATTTTAATCTTTTTCCCACCTCCCCAGGCTCAGAGAAAGTTCCTTCCTCGCCATTGAAGCTGTCGCAGCAACTTCGCCGGAAAGTTCCCCGGAAGTCGCCGCTATAAGTTCTTCTTTTTTCCCCTCCTTTCCTTGCGTCGTTTTTTTTTTTTGCTGTAACAAGTGTGGTCAAAATTCTATTGCGAGTGTCTAGGTAAACTTTCGAGCTGAACGGACCCCCATGGCCTGAGTCTTCCCCTTCCTTTGCCTTAGTTTTCCGCCCATGAAGCTCTGCTTCTGCTTGAGGAAGGAGACAATGCCCCTCCTTTTTTCCTTGTTGGGTTTGGCCGGATCTGAGCCTCACCCGGGTTATATCGTTTTCAACCGCATCCCCTTCCTTCTTTTTTTTTCTGTCAGTCGGGTTGGGTTCTTTTTGGGCTCGGGTTAGGGCCTTGAGTTCAGGTTAAGGTGGGCCTGTTGGGTATTCCTTTTGTGTTATTTGTCATAGTTATATATGTGATATGCTAGGTATATATATGATATGTTATATGATGGTTACTTATTTTATTATTAATATTATTATGATAAATCTGATTTTCTTGGAAATAAATTTCTGAAAGTATTTTATATTATGAAATTGTTTTAAAAGTAATATTATTTGGATTAGGTGCCTTTGTGATGATTTAATATGTCAAGTTGGGAAAAATTGAAATGATTTATTTATGAACATAGTTGAGGTTTATTTTAGTCACATATTATTATAAATATTTTAAAAGGAGTTTCTAAGTTTCGGGAATATATTTTGAAGAATTTTGTTGGAAAACCAAGAGGTCGGAAATCCTCTAACAACGACTTTGACCGAGTTTGACTGGATTTGAATACTTATGATTTACGCTTGTGTGTATCTCAGATTTCGGTTATTTTCTTGGGAATGTCTTGTGAAATGTGTTTCTAGGTGTTAAATGGTAGAAGAGTAACTTATGGCGCATTTATTGCTTATATTATTAGGTGATTGTTGACATTGCTTGAATTCTGTTTTTGCCTTATCTTATTATTGTTCGGCTTATTCATGTAAGTTCCTTTAGGGGCTTACTCAGATTCGAAAGAGAAAATCTCCTGCTTGTGATCATATGACATACTAGGTGTTGCATAAGCATTAAAGCATGTCATGTAGTATCATGCTAGGGTTGCATCTTGAATGAGCATTTTGCTACTCTATGTATTTGATAAAGATAACGACCGTTATCTGTGAGTCATAGAGTCGTTGCTAGGGTTGTTGGGGGCATTCGTGTTTCATATCGTTTCGGTCCCCAGTCGAGTCAATGAGCATGCTATATATATATATATATATATATATATATGTACATGTATGGTTTGGCGGCATATATAGACCGAGCGCCCTACCTCGGAGTGGGTACGGGAATTTATCTCTTACGGATCGGTTGAGACCGAGCGCCCTACCTCGGAGCGAGTACGAGAATTTCAGATATTAGGGATATGCCACTTGGCATTCTTTGGGCGCCTTTACAATTTTTCTGCATATTATATAAACTGTGAGCATGCTCATGTGATTTAAGTTTCCGTACTGCATTAGAGCATCTTTATTATAGGTATAGCGTATGTGTACACTTGCTTGCGGGACAGAGTGCGTTGGGGGGATTCGGTCTGACCCCGCTCACGCAAATTGTTTTTAGGTATGCTTGTTCTCTGTTTCTATGGCGTGGGAATTCTTCCGGGCGATTGCGAAGAACCTGTCTAACTCCGCTAACTTGGCTAAAGAATTTCAGAGTATATGTTTTACCGATTTGGTTTTGACCTGGCCTCGTCGTGGCAAGTTGTACTTTACTTCCGTTTTCCCCATTTTCTCAAATGAATTTCCGCGATTTAGCCTTAGGACAGGTTAAGGGTACCCAACAGCCCTACGATTGTTTTGGGGTTCGAAATCCCCATTTTAAAACACTGATCTTTGAGGTTTGAAACTTCGACCCGTACCTGAATTACAAGATCCGAACGAATGTATCTAACCTTGAAACGTAACTCGTGTATTTATATCCGGGCGATATTTGGTTAATTCTCGTTTAAGGCTTAAACTTGCTTATATATTTATATTAGAAAAATGATCAAATATTATGTTAATCTTAATGAAATCAACTATATGATACGTTTAAAATGACATCCTAAACCTCGTAGCACCTAAATCCAAATTATATCTACCTTAGCTATTTCAATTAACTGCATCTAATATATACCTACCCTAAAATTTCATCGCCTTTACTTTCAATAATTTAGGGTCGAAATTTTGGGACAAGTAATTCCATTTTCAAAACAACTCCTTCCGTCCAAGACAACTTCCAAAGAAGCATCCTTTTGTAATTTTTTTTTTCAAAACTAGAAAGAAGGAAAAAGGAAAAGAATAAGAATAAGAATAAGAAGAAGAAGAGAAAGCATCTTTATTCTTTCGTGCAGAGTGCAGATCCAACTAATCACAATGGTTAGAATAATATATATACATATATTAGCCATAATAAATTAAAACAAAGTAAATTGCATAAACCATCCATTGTGAAAGTTATTTTGACATAAATACTACACTTCATCTTCAAAGTTAGTTTGCATATGGCATTTTATCTTACTAAAACATTATAAAAATATAAAAAAAGTGTCCAATTTATCCCTCTACAAAGAATGTATAACATTACATATGTTGAATTGTAAACAATTTTGTATTGACTATCTAATTCTTTTATAGCTAAAAAAAAGAGTCAAATTCAAAATTTTCAATTTACTCGTTATAAATTTTAATGTCTCATTTTAGAGATAATGTTTATTGGTGTAAATTTTACAACTAAAAGTAATCTGAGTTTATAATAAAACAAATGATATGCAAAATATATAAGAAACATCTAATTATCTTATTTTCTAACCAGTAACTAACATTATAGAGTAAGTCTTAATTGATTTTTATTAACCATCCGTTTACAAATAAGTGACTTTTTTTTTTAAGTTGTGCACATTTTTTTGGATGATAAAAACTATATAAAATATTTTAATTATTTTTTAAAAATAATATCATACTTATTATAAAAACATTTTATATAATTTTTACTATTTTTAAAAAATATGCACGATTTAAAAAAGTCGCTTATTTACAAATGAAGGGAGTATATATACTTCATTTTATAATTTTTAATATCTATACTAATTATAAAACCAGAAGCAAGACAATCCTAGATGGCTGGACGAGAGGGCTCGTATCCATATGTCTGAACTTGGAGCATGCCACATCATTTCTAACTTCAATTCTTTTCCACTTAACACATACTTGACACCACATGACACCTAATCATCTCTAATAACCACCTCTTAATTCCCACTAACCACCCTATTAACCCCACTATCAAGCTATTTATTTAATTAATAAAAATAAAATAAATGATATAATTAAGGAATAAAAATATATGATATACTTTTTTCTATAATTCATTTCCAATTTAATATTATAAATAAATAAATATTTTTGGAAATAAAAAAATATTTAGAATTTTATTAATAAGCCTCATATATTTAGAATTTTATGATTAACTATCTATATTTATAATCAATGAAGTTTATGATTAACCCTCCTATATTTATTTGTTTATTTTAAATTAATAAATGTCTTTACTTTTATTTTGAATGCATTAGCCCATAGAGTTTATGCAGAGTACAAGCCTATGATTTTTCTTCATTTTTATGTTCTAATTGTATCTTCACGGGCACATTATAAAAATCTATAATCAATTGTCATTTTACATTGGATTAATATTTCTATTGCAAAATTATTTGATTAAAGAATTATAAATAAATTTTCTAACAAACCATTATTTTTATTTGTATTATTCCATCATTTTCATATATGATCAAATTCTTTTGTACGGAGTACATTTTTTAATATGTCACTACCATTTAACTTTAAAAAATTACTTAAATTGTTAAATTTTTACTCCAGACAAGGCATAAACTTAACGTCACCTCATGAATAACATTAAACTTTTATTGTCCGGTTGCAAAATTTGTGTAATGAATCTACACGAGTTTTTTTTTTTTTCTCCCGTATAAAAAAGAAAAAAAAAAGTAATCACACCGACAGATACTTACTTCCTAGAAAAGCGCAGAGTTTTTCATATGGTGCACCCTCGCCACACCCGATTCTTCCTCATCGCTCCCAGTTGGCCAGCTCAGCTCCAGCGTTGCTCCAATCAAGGTGATCACCCGTTCACTACGACGTCGTTACTTGTGCGTGACTTCAATCTCCTGCAGCCGAGAGTACGAACACCACCCATCACAAGTAGGCCCCACTTCGTCGTCTCCGTTTTCTCCCCTTCCCAATATAAACCTCCCACCGCGGAGATCTTTCTCTATCGTTCGATACTGGCTTAGAGAGAGAGAGAGAGAGAAAGCGAGGCGAGAGTTAGAAAGAGAGAAACAACCAGATAATGGCGACGGCCACGACGACGAGAGTAGATCTGGACGGGAATCCGATAAAGGCGATCACGATATGCATGATCGGCGCCGGTGGATTCATCGGCTCGCACCTCTGCGAGAAGCTGATGTCGGAGACGCCGCACAAGGTGTTGGCGGTGGACGTCTACAATGACAAGATCAAGCACCTCCTTGAGCCAGATACCCTCCCCTGGGCCGGCCGAATCCAGTTCCATCGGATCAACATCAAGCACGATTCCAGGCTCGAAGGCCTCATCAAGATGGCGGATCTGGTATTTTTCCCTTTTTATTTGCATTATCATTCTGGATATCGAATCATTTGCCTTGGCTGTTGATGCAAGATGTGTTGTTCTTGAAATGTCGTGGAATTCTTGCTCGTCTCTTGCTAGATTTGATCCTATCCAACTGTGAGAGAGCACTGACGGTTCTTTAAATGACCTTTTTATGTTTATCTACTGTTGGATTAGGTCTCGAGTCACCTTTTGCAATCATTTTGTGGTAGTTGTTGCGAAATTGTGGTTGATTGATTCTGCTTTGTGATGTAGACTATCAATTTGGCGGCGATCTGCACTCCAGCTGACTACAACACGCGTCCTTTGGATACGATTTACAGCAACTTCATCGATGCTCTTCCAGTGGTATGCAATTCCAGCTCATTGCTCTTGTGTTTCAAGATTTGTTGCTTGTTCCTTTCGTGAATTGAATATTGTCTTATTTGGTGTGGATTTATGATGTTGAGTGTCGGTGCGTTGAATTTGCAGGTGAAGTACTGTTCGGAGAACAACAAGCGTCTCATCCACTTCTCTACTTGTGAAGTGTATGGGAAAACTATTGGTAGCTTCCTTCCCAAAGACAGTCCTCTCCGTCAGGTGAGCTTGAGCTTTCCACTCACGTCATTAAATGTACCTTTTTTGTGCTTAATACTTAGAGATCTGCACTTTCCTTGACCTACTAAGTGATCCTTTCTTCTCTTTATGTGATTTATTAATATGATTCTTTTCTTTGTGTGATTGTCTTTGTTTATGAATTAAATAATTGGCAAGTCCCTTTCTTATTGTTAGCTATTAAGTTTTATGAAATCTAACTATAGATCAAACAATAGTTGGTACTTGGTAGTACATAAACATAATTCAGTGACTTGGTGTTTTCAATTGCCCTTATGTAAATGATTAAACCCAATATTATCACCACTTATGGGGAAATGATTGAGCTTTAGATACTCACTCACCAAGCATCTCATTGATTGGTTGCAAGATGCTTAATCTGTTTAAAAGCATGTCCGTCTAAGATTTGGATTCCTTGTTCATAGGTTTGGTCCATTAACCATCTCACTGGTTGTTTGGAACTTTCAGTGTCAATTGTCGTAATGAAGATCTGATATTACTATCTAGTTGATTCTTATCCAGAACAGATAAACAGTGCAGTGGAGGGATATATTCATCCATGCTTGAGACTTTTTGCTGTTTATTGATCTATTTATTTGTTAGTTTTGCAGTTTTTGAGATTTAATCTGTGTGTGAGTGCTTTTATTGTTGCAAATTCTGAGACTGCTTCCAAGAGAGTGGAAATGTTGATCCTCTTTTGCTGGCTTGGCTGGGGAAGAAGGGAGTGTGGAACAAGTCATATTATTTGCTGCCTTACAGTCTTAATTCTTTTCAGTTATCATTTCAATGGTGAGATGAAAATTTTGGGATTTTGTAGGAGTTCTGCTATAGAACTCTGATGGATTTGTATTAGTGCTCCTTCACAAATGCTCATCTATTAGTTGTTGTGTGGTTAGTTGTGATGCATTGGTTCCTTCACAAATGTCTGAAATATAGTAATTTAGAAGCTGTTTTCAGCAATCCTTTGTGCATGACATGATGCAAGTAACATATGATATGAAGTCCGTGGATAGTCAGAGTCTTTATTCTTATTGTGCCTCTCCTCTTCGTGACACTACAGGATCCTTCGTACTATGTGCTGAAAGAGGATGAATCACCCTGCATTTTTGGTTCCATTGAGAAACAGAGGTGGTCTTATGCGTGTGCAAAGCAGCTGATTGAGAGGCTTGTATATGGTAAAACTCATTTATTGGTTTAAGCAAGTTCTTTGATTATCATTGAAAGCCCTGCATTCCTTTTGGCTTGCCTAAAACATTATCCTGTTTTCACAGCTGAAGGAGCTGAAAACGGGCTTGAGTTCACCATTGTGAGACCTTTCAATTGGATTGGACCTAGGATGGATTTCATTCCAGGAATTGATGGTCCCAGTGAGGGTGTCCCTAGGGTTCTCGCTTGTTTCAGCAACGTGAGTAACGTGTTCTGTATTCTAACCCCACCCCCATGTGTTTTCAGTTTTCAAGTTGTCACATTCATTACCATTATTTTCTTTGTCTATCAGAATCTCCTGAGGGGGGAGCCACTAAAGCTAGTAGATGGTGGAGAATCCCAGAGAACCTTTATTTACATTAAGGATGCCATTGAGGCTGTCCTCCTCATGATTGTAAGTCAAACCAACCTCTCCTACCCACTTCACTTGTTAGAAGAGGTGTCAAGGAGGAGCTCCTATATGTTTTTCGTGTCCAAAGAAACTTACTTCAATACTACTTGATTACAGGAAAACCCAGCCAGGGCAAACGGCCATATCTTCAATGTTGGGAACCCCAACAACGAAGTCACTGTTCGACAGCTTGCTGAGATGATGACCCAGGTGAATAAACAATCTATCATCTTATTTACAGCTCCATTTCTGTTAACTTTTGCTATGGGGGTTAACTATAAGTGTATCATTCTGCAGATTTATGCTAAGGTCAGTGGAGTGGCATCATTGGAGAAACCAACTATTGATGTAAGCTCCAAGGAATTCTATGGGGAAGGGTATGATGACAGTGACAAGAGGATCCCTGACATGACAATCATCAACAAACAGCTCGGTAATTACTTCGTCTCCTGCATTTTTTGGTGATATAAAGTCGGGATATGAGAAAGGAAGTTAATGTGTCCTGCTTGAGATAGTGCTGCTCTGTGTATCTACGTTTATTCATGATCAAAGTAATTCTTTGTTTCTTCCTTTCTTCTATCCAAATGGGAAGAATGCATGAATTCATAATCACCTTCTGCTCTCTTTCAGGTTGGAACCCAAAGACATCGCTTTGGGACTTGCTCGAATCAACGCTTACCTACCAGCACAGGACATATGCGGAGGCTGTCAAGAATGCAGTGTCAAAGCCAGTCGCATCCAGCTGAACGAAAGATGCACCCCACTGTTGGTTGTGTCAGTTCTATTGATAAGGAAAGAAAAAAAAAACAGAATCTTTTTCACTAAGAGTATAATCCGAATGGTTGAATGATCAGATATGCGTTAATTTTTCCTCTTCTCACCCCTTCCTATGGTGTAAAATTGTGGTCCTTTGTATTCTTTAGTACATTTCCCATATGATTTCATTTAGACTCTTGATTCCACGGAAGAGGATTATATGGTCATCGTATATCGTCTTCTCGTGTAATTTGGCTGTTACATCGTATATCAAGGGAATCGAAAGTGGGGGAAAACCCGTTGGTACTTTATAGTTTGGAATGCCTTTTGTGAATTCTAAGGCCAATATTTTGTTGTAATATTCTTTGAACCCCTTACCAGGCAAAACTGGTTTTCATTGATTTATCATGTATGAGATTAACTTATAGCTTTTGCAAGTGTTGCTAATAGTGATCACGTAGTGGGGATTATAACTTGCAAGTAGTGTCCAAATCTGTCGCCAATAGTCATGTTAAGGGCCACCAAGCCCTGGAAGCATATATGCAGGTTTAGAACTAGAATCAGTCTGGTCCGGTGTGGTTCACAGCTCTATGAGCCAGACGAGCCAACATTGGCGGTCAAGTTGGTTATTGTGTCATCTGGATCAAGTGGAAGTTAAAAGTTGCTAGCTTGTTGCTTGATCTATACCACAAAACTTGCAATGTTTCTTCAAACTTTTAGGAAATGCTACTTCTTTGACTTCAATTCGAGCTGGTATTGTATTCAGGTTTAGTCGTTTTTGTTCAGGGAAGCAACTCTTATAGAGAAGAACCAACTATTTGATTCAATGTTCCCTGGTACTAATAGTTGAAAGATGACTGGAAGAATCGTAATTGAAGGATGACTAAAAACAGAGAAAAGCTAACAATTGAATGATTTTTTTTTTTTATTATTTGGTAAATGTCAAGTTCTAGGAATGGGATCTGGTGAAGTTGGTTATCAAATTGAGGGTTAAATTGGACAAATCTCAATTTTTAAAAAAATAATTGTTGGTTAGATTTGTCCCTCTCTTTTTCCCCAACCCCAACCTTTTTTTTCTTTTAGTTCTTTTTTTTTGTGAGTTCAAAATTAAAATTCATGAATTCACCCATAAATTTAATGATCAAATTCATGGGATCCAAACTCGTCAAGTTCACAGTATAGATAAACAATTGAATTCGGATCGAGTTACACTGGATGAGTAGTATTTGTTTTGGGGAAGAAAAAGAAAGTTGTATCTCTTTTTTTTTAAGGTCAAGAAGGGATGTCTCCATGAGAAAATGAATGGATGTTAAAGGAACAAAATCATGACTTACCATGTATACAACCAAATATTGGCTCAATCATTCATTGCATTTGGTGATCTATAAATTTCAGAGATTGCTTGTTTGCTTATATCACTACACAGTACACATGGAAGATTGCTTGCTTGCCTTTTTCACCTAGTTATTTTCATTCATAGGAAGGATATTTTATTATATTGCCATTTGAGGTTAGCATCATGCACTGTACACATGAGGTGATCATAGAAAGTCATAGATGTGCAACTTATTAAAATGTTATTGTCTTCTTGTTTTCAACCTCACAAGTCTATAACCTAGGATGTGATTCCCCTTAGATTGAGGAAGAAACAAGGTTCTGTAAGAGTTTTTTTTATCCCCTTTTCCTAGATGTAATTGTAGGTGCTATAACATCTAGTTGTCTTCACTAGCATATATTTTTGTCCTGTTTGATCTCTAACAAACTTTAATTTAAAGGAACTCTAAGCCGGAACAAGTTTGGATTTTAGATTATGAAAAATTTCTAGCTAAATTGGTTATTATGATTTATGTATACAGTGGCGGATATGTGGGGGGCTCGGGGTGGCTGAAGCCCCCTTAGCTTGAAAGAAAAACGTAAAAAAAAAAAAATTATTTTGGATTTTTTTCGTAATTTTTTTTAGAACATTAATCTGATTCGATCGGATTTTACGACTTTACATTTTTTGATCGGATAGACCATCTCACTTAAAAAACGACTTTATGATGTGCGGATTCAAACTTAATTACATGGACATGAAACACATCTTATATTGTACACTCTCTCCGTTCCAAAATACGTGAGTTTTTCCTTTTCAACACGCTTTTTAAGGAGCGAAAAAACTTTATAAAATATTAATTTTTTAATCAATTTTTTTATATAATTTGATACTCCATACTCACTCCGTCCCACAATAATTGTCTTTGGACTATTTATGCACGCTTTTTAAGGAGCTAAAAACTATATAAATTATTTATTTTTTAATTAATTTTTTAAAATAATTCTATACTTATTAGTAATATGTATGATATTATTTAAAAATATTTAATAAAATGTTGATATTTTATATAGTTTTTAACTTCTTAAGAAAACGTACATGAATAGTTAAATACAATTATTGTGGGACGGAGGGATTATTTATTAGTGATAAGTATCAAATTATATAAAAAAAATTAATTAAAAAACTAATATTTTATAAAGTTTTTTTTGCTCCTTAAAAAGTGTGCTGAAAAGAAAAAACTCACGTATTTTGGAACGGATGTAGTAATATACTTGGGTAAATTTCAGATATGATCTCTCTCACAAGTAACATTGCCCCTTGTTTGAAATAAGTACCGAATCTTTTAATTGAGTTATTAAAGCCACCGACATTCAATATAGTATGTTCTAATCGAGTTCTAACAAATTAAACGATACTACCTCCGTTAAAAAATAGATGTCGTTTGACTTTTTGACACGTTTTTTAATGATCTAAAAACTTTATCAAATATTAACTTTTTAAACAATTTTTAAAAAATAATACTCCCTCTGTTAATTAAAACTTGTCGTTTACTATTCATGCACGCTTTTTTAGAATGATAAAAACTATATGAAATATTAACATTTTTTTAAATTTGTTTTTATAAATTTATAATTAATAGTAACAAGTATGAAATTATTTAAAAAATATGTTAAAAAAGTTAATATTTTATATAGTTTTTAACACCTCAAAAAGCGTGCGTGAATAGTAAAACGTCAAGTTTTAATTAACGGAGGGAGTATGACACTTATTATTAATAAGTATTTATATTATATTAAAAAATTACTAAAAATTGATTTTTTTAGCTCCTTAAAAACGTGTAAAAAAGTCAAACGACATATATTTCTGAACGAAGGTAGTATATTAGATTTCATCCCATTACGTATATGATTCTCGATCTTTTAAAACCTCTTGAACTTCCTAACATTGCATTATCAAATAATTTAACAAAAATGCCATATGAGAATTACTTATTTAACATAGTTCAATTGAAAAGGTTATTTATATCCCTTCAAAAAAAATTGAAAAGGTTATAAATAACTAAAAAAATATTAAAAACTATATAACTAATGAGTGGTAGGAGTAGGAGTCTATTTACCCCTTACCATTTACATTTTTTTTATTAGGTAAGAATTTGATAAACCAGACTACATGCAGTCTAGTACCTCAATAGGCTGACGAATCGGCAGACAGACAAACCGTCAACGACCAATACACTAAGCAACACACAACAACACAGGTGAAAGAAAAACCCACACAATCCATAAGACCCGACAGCCAACGGAGAAGTCGAGGAAGATTCAAGGCGAACCACGAATACCGAGAACACGGGAGAGTCCGACGACTCACGGTGTCTCGACGCCGAAAAGGCGGAGAACAGTAACCCACCACCGGAAAGAGCGAACCTTGAGGAAGTGTGGATGACCGACGTTGCCCCCACCTAGATGAGGGATCTTCGAAGACCACGAACACATCCACGATCCTCTCAATCATACAGGATGCCCAATACTGCAACCCAACTCGAAGCTAAATGTACCACACCAAAGCAACGACCCAACGCCAAAAGCGAGAACAACTACGAGCCGAAAAGGAAATACCAAACACCAGACGAAAAAATATGTGCGAAACCCGGGACCAAAAAGAAACGTCCAGGACAAAATTATTAAAGCTAACCAGAAGCTTATTTTCCAAGTCTTTTCGGGATTTTTGGTCGAACCATTTCGAGATTTTGCAAAATTATATATATATTTAAAAAATCTACTGTTAGGCAAAACATATAAAATATGAATATATATAATCCCTCTTTTTTCTTTTAAATTTTTTTTGTGGGTAAACGGGGAGAGAAAACTCCTTTTTTTTAAAAATTAAGCGTGGCGTGCAAGCACAAATGTGTACTTGCACGCCAAGAATTACTCAACAGATCCAGACGACCGGGCCACCAGCGGCGAGGGGACTCGCCACAGGCTAGGTCATTGTTGACGATGTAACCCGGAGAAGGACGACCGAGGAGGGCAAGAACCCCGACCGAACAGCCACAACCCCGACCCAGATCAAAGAAATCTCCAGGAGTCCGGGTCAAACCGAACACTTAGATCTGAGAATTGGAGGTCGATAGTTCGAATAGGAGTAGATCGGTAAAGGAATGGAGATTCAAGACCTTGAATCAACAAAAACCCCAAAAAAATAGAGCTTTTGACTGTTTAGATTGGTTGCAAAAGCAAGGGTGCGCCGATTTCATGGCGGAGGACAAGCTCCGGCTTTCAAGGCAGATCGGTGAAAATCGATGCCCAATGTAAGATGGAGGGCTAACTCCGGTGTCCAGATGAGGCGGAATCACCACCACAAAGCCAACAGTGGCAAGGTAACGAAGAGGGGAGTGAAGAGAGGGTATCCGATGAAACGCAAGAGGATTTAAGGAGGCAGGGAAGAGGATGATCGGAGCTGGGGTTTGAGATGAACGGAAGCCCGGTCCCGAAAACTCAAGCTGAAAACCGAAATAGAAGGTCACCACGAGGTAGCCCGAAGCAACGGTGGCCAAAGCCGAGTCAGCAGCGATCGAAGCCGAGTTATCATCAGTCAAAGCCGAGGTTTAGAGTCTCTCTCTAGAAAACTAGAGAGAGGAGAGAGAATTTCTCTTCAAAAGGTAAGGAATAAGGTTTGACCAATTATGCTAGACAACTTTAGTAATGAGATTTAAACTTACTTCCTTACCATTTACAAATGGTAATAATAAGATTTGAACTTTCATATCAAAATTGCAACAAATAAATGCTTATCGTCAAATGCTTGATCAATTTATCGGTTTTCAGTATTGACAAGTATTTTTGTCTGAAAACAGTTTGTCTATACCTACTTTTTATTTTGATAAATATTTTTAAAAAATAATAAACTGGTATCGACAAACTGTTTTTAAATAAAAAAACAATTATCAATACTGAAAATTAATAAGTTAATCGTGGGATGAGAAATTGACCGTGTATACAACAAACAAGTTAATATTGGGTATGAAAGGGGCAGGACATGCCAAAGATACCCTCAACGAGGAGAAGCTTTCACCATTGCATGGGCGCTCTACAGTTTAAATGGTAGCATTGCACTTGCACTGACATTACATACATACATGTCAACCCTACTACGCATACCCTTTCATGGGACCCACCAAACACTTGTCCCTACTACTTGCACTCTCCACTCTGATTGGTCCACGTGTCAAGGAGTGCTTCTTCCACCTTCAACCCTCCCCCCACACAAGCCGAGTAAAAAAAGGCAGAGACAAGTAAACACTAAACACAACCCAAATCCCCCAAAGCCCAAGAGAGGAACAAAAACACCATCACTGACTGATTCACCACCCACTACCCTCTCTTTCTCAATTTCGCTTTTGGAAAGCATAATCATTTCAGTCTTCCCCTTCCTCTACTCTCCTCCCCTTCAATCTGTTTAACTTCAAACCCAATTTTTGTTCTCATCAAAAACACCTTTCTTTCCTTTATTTATGCTCAATGTGTGCTTTTTTTGATATTTTCTATTCTATTGTCCATGCTGTGGGATGGCCGTTGCCTCTTTCGGTATTTTAATGGACACCTACTTGGGTTTAGTAGCTGTAAAGTAAGAAGACACACAGAGAGAGATAGCCATGGTTGGGTGTGGTGGGTTGGAAATGGAAGCAATTGGCTTTTGGATTGTGGGTATGTGATGAAGTGGAGGAAAAAGAATCAATTTTTAGCTCTTGTTCGTGAAGGGGTTTGGTGGAATTTGGTGTTGGTGGTTTTAAAAAGGTGTCTCCTTTTTTTCGTTTTTAGCCCTTGTTTGATGTTGAGGTTCTAAGAGAGAGAAAATGGCTCCCGGTGGCAAAATTGCAGAGTTTCGGAAGGAGGGCAATGACTGGTAAAGGTTTCTGTTTTTCTTTCATTTGTTTGCTTTGTTTTGTCTGCTAATTTTACAATTTGGGCGTTTTTTTTTTTAAAAAAAATGGTTTTAGGGATTGCTGACAAGCTGTTTGAAGAAATTCTGAGTTGAGTGTTTGTGATTTTTGGCAAAAATATAACAAAAACTGTTATTTGGTGTTTGATTCTTCCAATATTGAGTTTTTCTGTGTGGATGTTGAATTGGTATAGTGAGTAGTTGGCTGAGATTTGAGGGTTGGTTTCTGAAGCAAGCAAATTGAATTGATTTCCATGGTGATGACAGGTTCTGCAATGCAGGTTTGCCAAGTGATGTCACTGTGGTGGTGGATGGTGTCCATTTCCATCTACACAAGGTTCTCTTTCTCCCAATCTCCCTTGCTTATTTGTCAAGTCATTCCCATATGTGAGTTGTAGTGTGATTATAATATAAGGAAAAATTATCATTTTTGCTTCTTTATGAAGGTATTGCTTTAATGTGTTTTGTTCAAATGATGCTCTATGCTCTATTGACACTTATCTGTCTGAATGTTTGCTTATATTTGAAGTCATTCCTGTAAGAGTACAGTTGTCTGTAATACTTAACTTCCTCTCCTCTAGATAAGAACATAGATGATCCCTCTAGAAGATGTGTATTCTTAAAGTATTAACCAATAAAATGACATGAAGTATCTAGGCTCTGTAAAGAGACAAAGAAGAGAAAAACAAAGGCACCAAGGAACACTCATATTTTGCCGATGATACGTAGTTCATGGATAGAAATAAATGTTAATCAGTTTGCTGTTGATTATAAGCATTATGTGTAATTGGATGCTTAATGAATAGTGCTTGCAAGAAAAAGGTTCCATTGTTACAAGATCAGTATATTGCTGATGTTTTCACTAGAAAGACTTGTATGTCACATATGGCAAGGATGTCCTATGTTCTTTCGGGTCTGTCTTGTCGATTTTCCCTTTGTTTTTTGTAGGGGAAAAGAGTCAATCTCGAGCAATCAACGTATCTGATCGGGAAAAACTAATATAGCCTTTTGCTTTCCAGTTTCCTCTAGTATCAAGATGTGGGAAAATTGTTAAAGAGTTTGAAAAATCTGAAGAAGGGCAAGGAGGAATTGTAACTATCTTATTGGAAGGATTTCCTGGTGGGCCTGACATTTTTCTGATCACAGCCAAATTCTGCTACGGTCTGCGGACAGAATTGACTCCAAGGAATATAGTGGTAGTTTACTGTGCAGCCGACTATCTGGAGATGACTGATGAATGCGACGAAGACAACTTGTTGTCCAAGTGCGAGGCTTACTTTCATAAGAATGTTCTCCGTGATTGGAAATCATGTCTTCTGGCACTTAGAAGCTCTGAACCCGTCATATCCTATGCAGAGAAGCTGCAGATAGTAAGCAAGTGTTCCGTTGCTATAGCTACCATGGTATGTACAGACCCGAGTTTGTTTGGCTGGCCAATGATGATGTATGGCAGCTCGCAGAGCCCTGGTGGAAGTATCCTGTGGAACGGAATCAATACTGGTGCAAGAATGCGAAGTGTGGAGCCTGATTGGTGGTACGAGGACATATCCTATCTTTGTGTCGTGTTGTTTGAGAGACTTATCAAGACAATGGAAGCGAGGGGCTTAAGGCCTGAGAGAATAGTTGGCGCCATAATGCACTATACTAGGAAGTATCTTCCGGGTCTTAGAAGGTGGCAGGGAGGGAAGAGTGGTGCAACCAGAACCTTAACGAGTTTTAGCATGACGCCATTGACTGTCGACGAGAGGGTCCTTTTGGAAAGTATTGTTAAGTTATTGCCTGATAAGAAGGGTAGAGGCTATTGCCGGTTCTTGTTGAGTCTTCTCCGCATTGCAATGATTCTGGGTGTCAGCCAAGAATGCAAGGACTCGTTGGAGAGGCGAATAGGGCTGCAGTTAGAGCTGGTCACCCTAGATGGTCTCCTGATTCCTACTTACTCGGATGCTGATACTTTATATGACACGGATTGCGTGCAAAGGATTCTCGGACATTTTTTGTCATCAGATTCTACTAGGATTCTTTTATTTTCCCCGTCCTCGTTGGAAATCAATGGCTCACCATCATCTTCTGAACCTTTGAAGCAAGTAGCAAAGTTGGTCGACGGATACATTGCAGAGGTTGCTTCTGATGTGAACTTGAAACCAGACAAGCTAAGGGCACTTATGCAGGCTCTCCCAGAAGATTCAAGGTCTTTACATGACGGACTTTATAGGGCTCTCGATATATACTTCAAGGTATGCTTAATTAAATGTACATAGCAGTATAAGTTTATCATAATCATGCTTATAAATTGAAAACATGCTGATAGAGTATAATATTGTTTGTTTTTTTTTTTTTTTTTTTTTGCAATCCAAAACAGGGCCTTGATTGATTTATGCAAAGCCTATGGGTAATTTTATACTCATAAGATCAAAGGGAAAAACAACAGAATTTCTGATAAATGAATTTTGTATATAGATAATGTTAATTGTTTAACAGAAGAATTTTGCCCTTTCATTAATGTTACCTTGTAGGAACATCCATGGCTCTCGGACAAAGAAAGGGAAGAGCTGTCCAACATCATGGATTTTCACAAGCTCTCGGTAGATGCTTGCGCACATGCTTCTCAAAACGACAGGCTTCCTCTTCGGATTGTCCTCCAGGTCCTCTTCTTCGAACAGCTTCACTTGAGAATGGCAGTTGCGGGATGCCTACATGCCATGGACCCCGAAACAGCCCAAGCTATCCCTGCTATCCCAAACGAAGTGGCGGGCCAAATCATACAAAGGGACGGCTGGGTGAAGGTTGTGAATGAAAACCGAGGCCTGAAAGTCGACATGGATAGGATGAGATCCCGAGTGGCTGAGCTTGAGCAAGAATTTGGCAAGATAAAGGAAGAGGTGAAGAAAGTGAGTAAATCAGTTAGCTCCTTTAGCTCACCGAGGCTGATCATTAAGAGACTTGGCTGCAGGCGTCTCCCTCGATCATCAGAGGCGCAAGCTGATGTTGTCGAGAGCACGGGGCCTGCTACTCCAAAGGCATCCACAGAACAGGCTCAGACTTCTCGCCCTTCAAGACACCGTAAGAGCATCTCCTTCTTTGATTAGGAAGACGTAAATAACAAACTATGGAAATTGCTTGTCAAGAACAACCTAGACCGCGATTGAAAAGGAGACGCCTGGTTCGTAGAGATGGAACGGCGAGTTCATCTGGGTTTGGAATTGCATGGAAAACATCTGGCTCGTCTTTTTTGTTTTTTTTTCATCCTGCAAAGAGAGCCTTGAGTTCCACCCAATTCCTTTTCCATGACACAAGAGTTCATCCTTGCATTTCCCTTGCATCTGGGTTCGGGTATTGCGAGTATCAACTATCAAGAGCTTAATTCCTTGCACTGCGCTTGAAATCGAGAGAGACTTGAATTATTGCCGATGGAGAATATGATCGATTGAGAATGTCATTTAGACAGAGGACAGGATCGCTCGCTGTGGAAAGACAGTTGATCATCGTTTCTAGTATACCTGTAAACATATATATATATACTACAGCTTTGTTCATGCTGGGAAAATATATACATATATATATATATATATATATATATATATATATATATATATATATATTTCTCATTGCTTATTTGTTCTTTATTTTCTGTGTTTATTGCTTTCCTGAGCAGATATGGATACATGTTCAGCTCTTCAGGTGCAGCACAATACTTGTAAGTTGTATATGACTTGAAAAAGTTTTGAAATTAGACGATTTTGGATCTGCATTTTAGCTGTTGGCATTTATAATTTGCAGTTTTCTCAATTTTGAATTGCATTTAATTTGCATTTTAGCTTGGACGATTGATTTTCTAACTGTATACATACAGAAAATTCCCCACTCGGTTGTCTTCTACCTTTAGCTGCACACTTACATTGTAGGTGATCAGCTTCTGATGGTCGACGAGTTGAAAGGGTACAATGTCTCACATTGAAAGTATAAACTAAATAAGTATTGTATATAAGTCAGTAGATTACTTTTTTGATTGACAATTAGTATTGTAAATGCGTCGATCGATGGTAACTCCCATCTGTATTCTGAGGAAGAAACTCGGTATGAGCTTTAGCTCCCAATGGTGAATCTTGTTGAAGCAATTGATCCAAGTGAGAAGCTTTAGAGTTGGATGCTGTGAAATTCCGAGAAACCCGGTTGGGTCGTTAGAAAACGGGAGTCGTGTCGGGTTTTTAAAATTTTTGGTTATAAGGTCAGGATTCACCTTCTAACACAAAAGCTTAAGCCATTGTGTAGGGGCTTCCCTCCCCTTATATTTTGTGTTGTTATACCACCCACAGTCAACGTGGGATGACTATCTTTTTATCCCGTCAAATTCCGAGAAACCCGGTCGGGTCGTAAGAAAACGTTTTTATCCCAACAGATGCATCGGATAATCGAAACCGAAGTGAGCCATCAGCAGCCAAACAAAAGAGAGGAGCTCCCCTCCACGCTTGAGCTGCACTGCGTGGAAACTGGTCTTGCATCGGATGGCTGCGTATAGCTCAGGAGCTCCACCCACACGTTTGTTGCCAAGTCCAACTTGTCGATCTGATGATCCCCCAATCCCTCCAGCTCCAGCATCATGCCGGTCAGGAGCTCAGCGTTGACAATGGTGGACTCCGGCCGGGTCTCATGGCGTACTCGTTTTTCTAGACGACTAGACCTATCCATTTCTGCAGTTTTATACATCCCTTTTGATTTTGTGCATCCTTCCTGTAACCAAAAAAAAAAAAAACAGCTCTAGTCGGGGTGGCTCAATGGTGGGGAGCAAGAGGAGAGTCAGGAGGTCTCGGGTCGATCCCTATCTCCGTCCCTTTTCTTGGGTGAAAATTCAATGTCTGCCTTGCTCCTTACTAGTGGAACAATAAAGGTTAGATTAAGAATATTGATAGATTACATTGACATGTATTGTATAGTGGGCCCAAAAGCCCAATACCTTTGTAACCTATATATATGATTATCAATGAATGGAAACCCTCAAGGAGGATTCTATGATCAGTCTCGTGATCTAACATGGTATCACAGCCTAATATCCCTCAACCCTAATCTTTTTCCACAAAAAAAAAAAACAAACACAAACCCTAGCCGCAAAACCCTAATCCCTACTCATCCCCACCGCCGCCGCCACCCTCTAGCGGCGCCCTCCCTCTCCCCCTTCTCGGCAACCCTAGCGGCGCCCCCCCCCCCTCTCTCCCTCACTTTTGATATTGAAGATGATGCCGCCTCCCGCAGCCCACGCCGCGGCCGCTGCCGCGGCCGCCGTCCCCATGCTGCGGCCGCAGCCTAGTGCTGCGCCCGCCGCCGCTCCTCCCTAATTCCGTCATCCCATCCTGCAGTTGTGACGCCGCCTATGTTCTGCCTGCTCCTGCTACGCATCACGCCTTCTCCTCTATGCAGCCGACATCTCCCGACTCGTCTTGGTATATGGACACTGGTGCCACCTCCCACATGACGAACTCCTCAGGTCACCTCTCATCTATTTCCTTTAAGGGTCCTGCACACTCTATTATCGTTGGCAATGGTGGTCGTCTTGCTACTTCAGGAATTGGCCACGCCAAATTACAGACCCCAACCCACCCACTACACCTTAACAATGTCCTCATTGCCCCAAAGATTGTCAAAAACCTTATCTCTATCCGTCGGTTCACTACTGACAATAACGTTTCCCTTACGTTTGATCCCTTTGGTTTCTCTGTGAACGATCTTACTACGGGGGTTACTCGCATGAGATGTAACAGCACCGGGGAGCTCTACCCTGTCACACCACCTCCTGTGTCCAGTCAGTCGTGCCCGGTCGCCCTCTCGACATCGTCGTCCAGCCTCTGGCATGCACGCCTGGGTCATCCCAGTCCTGCCGTTCTAGATGTCCTCCGTTCTCAGAGTCTTGTCACCTGTACTAAAGACCTACGCTCTGGTTTATGCTCTTCCTGCCAACTAGGCAAACATGCCAGACTGCCGTTCCAACGGTCTTTGACCTCTACCCTTGCTCCCTTTGATATCATTCATAGTGATATTTGGACCTCTTCTGTGCCTAGCAATGAGGGTCACAAGTACTACCTCTTGTTTCTGGATGATTACACACATTTCTTATGGGTCTTCCCGTTGCATTTCAAGTCCCAAGTGTTTCCCATCTTTGCCAAATTCCATGCCTACATCAAAACACAGTTCCTCACATCCATCAAGTGTTTCCAATGTGACAATGGCCGTGAATTTGACAACAAAGATTTTCACTCTTTCTTTGCCACAAATGGGATCTCCTATCGCTTATCTTGCCCCTATACCTCACAGCAGAATGGCAAGGTCGAACGAATCATCCGAACCATCACCAACATGATGCGCTCTCTCCTCTTCCACGCATCTATTCCCCTTCCCTATTGGCCTCACGCCTTAGCCACCACTTGCTACCTCCTAAACATTCTCCCATCTACCACCCTCCACCATCGCTCGCCAGGACAGGCCCTCTATTGCACATTGCCTAGGTATGATCACCTTCGTACATTTGGGTGCCTGTGCTTCCCCAATCAGTCATCCACTGCCCCGCACAAGCTTCACCCGCGCTCCACTCCTTGTGTCTTTCTTGGCTATCCGTCTGATCATCGCGGTTACCTCTGCCTCGATATCAAGACTCATAAGCTCATTGTGTCTCGACATGTCACCTTCGATGAGTCTCGCTTCCCCTTTGCTTCTCCTACCCCTCCTGTGTCTCATTCTGATTCAGAGTCCTCATTCCCACATTTTCTTATTCCCTAGAGCTCTCCCGGTGCTCCCGTCTCTCCCCCTCCTCCCACACCACCACCCCCTACCACCAGACCACACATCCGCAACGTCTCCGGTGTCTTCCGACCCCGTCAGATCGTCTCCATGACCACCACACATACCCCCACCTCGCATCCACACCCACAGCCCCTCGCCGCCAGATGCCGCGGCCGCAGCAATGTCCCCTCCCACACCCGCAGCATACCCCGCTGCCGCGGCCGCGGCCGCCACCCCCTTGCCTCAGCAGGTAGGTATTGACTGTGATGAGACATTCAGCCCCGTCGTCAAGCCTGCCACTATCCGAGTGGTGTTGAGTTTAGCTTTGTCACGCAACTGGGCCATTCATCAGCTGGATGTCAAGAATGCCTTTCTTCATGGTCATCTGAATGAGACAGTCTACATGTTTCAGCCACCGGGGTTTGCTGATACTAACCGTCCCAAGCACGTCTGTCTCCTGAAGCGATCTCTGTATGGGCTGAAACAGGCTCCGAGAGCTTGGTTCCAGCGCTTTGCTTCTCATCTGCTACGCCTAGGCTTCATTGGCAGCCGCTCAGATTCGTCTCTGTTCATTTATCGTAGAGGCTCAAACACGGCTTTTCTCTTACTTTATGTCGATGACATCATTATCACCGCCTCTTCTGATGCTCTTCAGACGTCGATTATTTCGCAGTTGAGTGCCGAATTCGCCATGTCTGATCTGGGTCAGTTATCCTACTTCTTGGGAATTGCTGTTCAGCGTCATGCATCTGGTCTGTTTCTTTCGCAGAGTAAGTATGCTGCTGAGATTGTCGCTCGGGCTAAGATGGTTAACTGTAATCCTGTAGCCACCCCTGTCGATACATCCACCAAGCTCAGTGCTCATTCTGGTCCTTTGGTTGATGATCCGACATTATACAGGAGCCTGGCTGGTGCACTTCAGTATCTCACCTTCACCAGGCCTGATATCAGTTACGCCGTTCAGCAGATCTGTTTGTTTATGCATGCACCTAGGGAACCACACCTTCAGGCCTTGAAGCGGATCATTCGGTACATCAGCGGCACCCTCGAGCTAGGCACCACGATCACTCCTTCCGCTAAGCTTGACCTTGTTGCTTACACTGATGCGGATTGGGGTGGTTGTCCTGACACACGTCGCTCCACGTCTGGTTACTGTGTCTTCCTCAACGACACACTTATATCATGGTCAGCAAAGCGTCAGTCTGTCGTGTCTCGCTCCAGCGCTGAGGCAGAATACAGAGGTGTTGCCAACGTTGTCTCCGAGTGCTCTTGGCTCCGCAATCTCCTGCTTGAGCTTCGTTGCCCTCTTCAGAAGGCCACTTTGGTCTACACTGACAACGTCTCCGCCGTCTATCTAGCTAGCAATCCAGTCCAGCATCAACGCACGAAGCACATTGAGCTTGATCTCCACTTCGTCAGGGACAAGGTTGCCATTGGACATGTCCGTGTTTTACATGTCCCGTCCTCCTATCAGTACGCTGATATATTCACCAAGGGTTTACCCAGACAGTTATTCATTGATTTTCGCTCCAGTCTCACTGTACGGCCCCCTCCAGTTTTGACTGCGGGGGTTTGATAGATTACATAGGCATATATTGTATAGTGGGCCCAAAAGCCCAATACCTTTGTAACCTATATATATGATTATCAATGAATGGAAACCCTCAAGGAGGATTCTATGATCAGTCTCGTGATCTAACAAATATGTTGACTTATTGTATAGTACATTAGTACTCCCTCGGTCCTAAAATATAAGTTGTTTGACTTTTTAACACGTTTTTTTAAAGAGCTAAAAACTATACTCCGTATTAAATACTCCCTCCGTTCGGCAAAACATGTCACTTTACTATTCACGCACGCTTTTTTAGGGGATAAAAACTATATAAAATATCTAGTTTTTTAATAATTTTATTTAACAATTTCGTAGTTATTATTAATAAGTACAAACTTGTTAAAAAAATTTATAAAAAAATAAATATTTGATATAGTTTTTATCATTCTAAAAAAGCTTGCGTGAATAGTAAACGACATGTTTTGCCGAACGGAGGGAGTATTAATTTTTTTTATTAATTTTTAAAAATAATATTATATAGATTTTAGCTCCATGAAAAGGTGTTCAAAAGTCAAGTGACCTATATTTTGAGACGGATGTAGTATAAATTACACATGAACACCTATAAATTAAATTTTGAATTTTTAATCCTATACCTCGTGGGTATAAGATAAGAAGTCATATTGAGAAACATTTTTTCTAGATACACCCATTTAACCATTTTTAAAATAGATGACAGGGTTCACTCATTTCCTTTTAGGGTTTTCTTTTCCGATAAAGTATTCTTATCCTATGCCTTTGAGGCGCAAAATATATTTATTTCCAGAAAACAAAACACACATTAAACCTTTATTTGTTTTGTTTCGAAAGACTAAAATACTCATAATTCAAGTTTATTTGTTTTTAAGGCAAATCTGTTGTATGTATTTTACTATTTAATTTGATATTTCACGTTGAAAAAAGTAAGGAAATTAAGCACAATGGAGATTTACAACGACTCCTACCGATTTGCAATGTGAAAAGCAAAGATTTGCAATAACTTTTAATGATCTCTGAGGGCAGGTTTATCGGTCTATTTAGAGTATCGGTACTAGCAAAAATAATTATAAAAAATGAAAGCATGGCAAGTATTGGCTCAAGGGATACTACCTGGGGTATATCAATTGATGAACAGTACTCGATCAGACTTCAATTTTTATTTCCAGCAAATCCACTCGAAACGACGTCGTGTGAGGGCAAAGGTGAAGGAAACGCAGCGTTTCACTCTGACGGAGCATTAGTGAATTGCAGCAGCCACATGGATGCAGCGTTTCACATGACGACAGTCCGAGGTGGGTGGTGGCCTCACTGTGTACCTTCCTTTACTTCCGACATGGGGGAGTATGACACCGACGGAGATGATGCTCTTCATCACCTGCGATGGGAGGGCAGCCTCAAAGCTCGTCTACGAACTTCGAAGAGCCTTAGCTTTGGTGGTTAATGCAATGGTTGATTTCTTTCAATCGACGAATGTGAAAACTAAGGGTAAGTTTAGGGGCATTTTTGTCTTTTCTACTCGATAATGAGGGGCAGCCTAGTCATTTACCTCAATAGCATTATACATTTATACCACCCATCCACATTCAACCAAACACGTCGGAGATTATTTTCCACAAATAATGTTTATCCACTCTACCCAAAAAGTATCTTCATCTCTCCATCCCAAAATTATCTTCACCTCCTAAAAATTAATCTCATCGCAAACACGCCCTATCTATTTTTCAGGCATAAAATGAAAAAGTGCAATTAAAACGTCGAAAAGTAGAATCGTGTTGTCAAATGTGGGCCTTAACTGTTGGGCCGATCGAAGTGATCCAAACTAAACGGGCCCAAACAGGCCCATGACTGATTGACAGGGCGGGAATACTGTCACCTGTCTTTTACCCATCCCAGTTTACGCGCCACACTCTCCCTCTCTCAAAAATTGTTTTTGAGAATTTCAAACCCTAAATTATTTGCACTTTCCTTGAATCCATCCTATCAACCCTTTTCATTCCCATCGGATTCCATAATTTCTCCCAATTCCGATTGTCTTTTACCCGAATTCGTGTTCTCTTTACTGATCGGAATCCCGATTTCGTTGGTAGCACTGATTCCTAATTAGGGTTTTAGTGGCGAAGTTGCCTGATGAGTAAGAAAGTGTCCGATGAGCTTCTATCAACAGTCCGGGCCGTAATCGGCGAAGATTACACCGACATGGACATAATCAGAGCTCTTCACATGGCCAAGAGCGACGTCACCGCCGCCATTAACATAATCTTCGACACTCCGAGCTTCAGCTCGAGAAATGCGAGGCCTCAAGTTCGTGAAAGCCCTAGGAACAATGTTGATCGTGGAATTAGCAACGGGAGCCGCCCGTCCGGTTTGAATTCAGCTCCTGCGGTAGTTGAGAGTGGGGTTTCTGACGCCAGGGGAGATGAGAAAAGTGGAGATTTTAAGCTTGAGAGGGGAGATGAGGGAAGTGGAGGTATCAAGGTTGCCTGTGGGGTGGAAGAGAGAGAAAGCAAGGGTTCGATAGGGGGCGAGTGGTGGCTTGTGGGATGTTGTGAGATGTCCGGGATGTCGACTTGTAAAGGGCGGAGGATTAAGGCTGGTGATGAAGTGATGTTCACATTTCCTTCCAAGAGTAATGCTACTTCGCCATCACCAGCCAAGATTTTTGGTAGGGGACGACAAGCGAATGCGTGCTCCGAGATTGTGAGGTTTTCTACCAAAAGCGGTGGTGAGGTAAGCTTCTAGGTATTGTGTGGTGTGAAATGATCAATGTTTAGTAAGTTTTATTATCCGCTTAACTGAGGTTTTCTTTCGCTATGCAGATTGGCAGGATACCTAATGAGTGGGCACGGTGTTTATTAACTCTCGTTAGGGACAAGAAGGTTAGAGTTGAAGGCTTTTGTAAATCGGCTCCTGATAATTTGGGCATTATGGATACAGTTCTTCTGTCTGTGAGGTGAGCTATAAGGTCTCTATTAAGATTTTCGCCACTTATTTTTGCAAATAGTTCTTATAACCTGGCATATAGTGCTCATATTGATATTCTAATGATTTTTGAAAAGTAAGTCCAGCTACATGATTGGGATATTGATCTGGAAACTCTGTAATGGGATATGGTGTTGGTTACCTTATTTGGCCTGCTTGTTTTTATTCCCTCCCCCTTTTCTTCATTTGTTTGTGAAATTCTGACATTGTACTCATATTCTAGCTAGAATCACTACTTGGCTACTTGCTAGCAAATAGTAAATGTATCTAGGTGGACAGATCATGCTTTTGGTGATTAAAAAAAACCCAACTTGTAGTTTGCAAGCATATATATACAGATCATCCGGCTGATTTTTTCCCTGCAATTTAGTGTATACATCAATAGTTCAACTTTGAAGAAGCGTCATCAAATGTCACTGAAGGGATCAGGCAATAATGAGGAATCAGTAGTTCATCCTCTGCCAACTTTGTTTAGGTTGCTTGGGCTAACTCCATTCACGAAGGTATTTTGGGCATATGGTGTTGTTTCTTTGTATTTTGTTTCTTTGAGGATGATCCAAATAACTTCTCTGATATAAATAACACCAAAAATGGTCCTTGATATACCAGGCAGAGTTCACTCCTGATAACCTGTACACAAGGAAGCGGCCTTTGGATACCAAGGTTTAGTATATGCATCCGAATTTATCGCTTTGTACTCTGTAGCCATATGTTCCATGTTCTGTTTGTAATGCTGCATGAACAGGATGTTTCAGGTTTGCATGCCTCAATCTTGCTTTCCACTGCATCGAGGAGTTCAGCAGTAAATGGAAATAATGCTGAAAATGAGGAAGCTATATGTGATGCTGAAATCGACAACATTGTTGGAATTGAAGATAACTCTCAGCTGGAGGTAAATTGAATATAACTCCCAATGTCTGCTCCTTTTCCCCTTGAGGCAACAAAAACCAAGATTTGAGCAGGGGGAAAAAAGGATTTGCAATTTTTGTTCTCTCTGAATACGAACAATTTTTCAAAGAATGTAATCTTGGACTTCTTACTGCTTTAGGAAATGGATCCTCCAAGCACCCTTCAGTGTGAATTGCGTCCTTACCAGAAACAGGCACTTCATTGGATGGTCCATCGGGAAAGGGGCCAATGCATTGACGAGGCAGCTACGACTCTCCACCCCTGCTGGGAAGCATATCGCCTAGCTGACAAGTGAGTGTTGCCTTGTTACTTACTGGTAAAATCATGAAAAACTTTTATCTTTGATTTATACTTACAAGAAGACTTCTTAACCATGCAGGAGGAATTTTGTTGTTTATTTGAATGCATTCTCAGGCGAAGCTACAATAGAATTTCCTAGCACCCTTCAAATGTCTCGAGGAGGAGTATGTTACCCAGTGAATTCCCATGTTCTATCTTTTCTTATTGTGTTAAAATTATGCCTCTTATCGCCTACTCATAGAGTCATTGGTGATCATTATGTTTCTCTTCTGACATCGCTGTGTACTTGAAGATTCTGGCAGATGCTATGGGTCTTGGGAAGACAATTATGACCATATCCCTTCTCCTTGTTCAACCAGAAAAAGGTGGATCTCCAAGTAGCCGAATAACTATCCAGTCTTCCAATGCGAGCAGTGAGCTAAGTGATGCTTTAGATGCATCTCCAGAGTCCCTTAAGAGGATGACAAAATTTCCTGCATTTGATAAGATTATGAAACAAAAGAACTTAGCTAGTGGCGGGAATCTCATTGTTTGTCCAATGACACTCGTTGGTCAGTGGAAGGTGACATAATTTTCTCGTATTTTGACCTCTAATGAACTATGAATTAGTACTTTAAATTTCCTGCATTTGATAAGAGTATGAAGTATTACTTTAAACATATTATGAACTATGAAGTATCTTAATTTTTAATCTTCTGATATTTCAGAATGCTGATTCTCTTTCTATCCCTTACTATCATAGGCAGAGATAGAATCACATGCTCAACCAGGATCCCTATCTATTCATGTTCATTATGGCCAAAGTAGATCAAAAGATGCACAGCTTTTAGCTCAAGCAAATGTTGTCCTAACCACCTACGGAGTATTAGCCTCAGAATTTTCATCAGAGGTATCCAGGTTATTTGAAGCTTAGCAGATGAGACAACTAGCTGATTGGGCCATTATTTTGATTGCAACTGTGTGATATGTTTCCTTTGGTCCAGAATGCTGATGATTATGGAGGTCTGTACTCAATAAGATGGTTTAGAGTGGTGCTTGATGAGGCTCATACCATCAAATCCTCTAAAAGTCAAATCTCTATGGCTGCAAGTGCTTTAACAGCCGAGCGTAGATGGTGTTTGACTGGCACTCCTATCCAGGTTATTCCTTCCTCTCTGAATTCTCGAACTTTATCTTTGTGGTCTGTTAAACCATTAGCAGGTTTGACTTCTAAATATGTTAATTAGTTATTGATTTAAATTATACACATTACTAAATAAATCAGGAAGATGTTTAGAACAGCGTATTTATGAATCTGATATGCTGTTTATTTCCTGCCAGGTAATTTAAAGCAAACAGCAATCCAAGTTGCCAGTAGTGCCTTTTTATTTTCGCAGGCGCACTAAGCAAATGAAGCAATGGGCCTGAGTTAACCGATGAAGTAGGCACATATGATATTAGACAAGGAATGATCACTCTAAACCTAGGCCGTAAAATTGAATCAATTCAAACATTCTTAGAAGATTTTCTATAAGCCTGTCATTGTGAAGCAATAGAAAATGAAACCATTGAACCATTCTTTAGTAAATTGAATTAAGCATCTTTGTTGTTTAGTAACATAACCCTCCCCCTAAATAGATGTTAAAGATACTACATGCTTGTAAAAGATCTATGCTACTATCACAAGCAACTAAACAAGCACACTAAAAAAATGAAGAAATCAGTTCATTGAGTATAGATGTCCTTCATGTTAAGCCTTTACAAACGAGGAGGATAAAGTATGTACTAACAAATTACCCCCTGCTTATCATATGAAGTAGTTCTCATATCTCACCCACAAGTAACATTCGCCTTTTCCCCTCACAACCCCTACCAGCATTAGTTGCATAACTAACTGATTTCATTCATATGTCCAGCCCTTTTCTTCCTTTGATAGGCCCATGCCTTCATTTTTCAGACAAGGATCAATTATAGGTGTATTTTTTTAATTATACATTACATACATTTAAAAGCTGAATCTTTATTATTTTGGAGAGAACTCTTAGATTGAAAGAGGCTTAAGTTTCATTTACTTGCTCTTTTGTTTGTAGAATAATGTTGAAGATGTATACAGCCTGTTGCGGTTTCTGAGGATTGAGCCTTGGGGAAGTTGGGCTTGGTAATTATTCTTCCTCTGATCAGAAGTAATTGACAGTTATATTCTTAATACTCCCTCCGTTCGGCAAAACTTGTCGTTTACTATTCACGCACGCTTTTTTAGAATGATAAAAACTATATAAAATATTTATTTTTAAAAATTTTTTTTTTAACAAGTTTGTACTTATTAATAATAACTACAAAATTGTTAAAAAAATTATTAAAAAAACTAGATATTTTATATAGTTTTTAGCTCCTAAAAAAGCGTGCGTGAATAGTAAAACGTCAAGTTTTGCCGAACGGAGGGAGTATTTGAAAGACATTATGATCATGGGCACTTTAGATTCTTGGGTTTGATAATTAGTACTTTATGATGGTTGAAAATGTTTTCAATCCTGCAGTTATTCTTTTGACTCTTTGGATGAAAACTCAACCTTCTGTTGTTGCTTTTGAGTTTCCCTCTGTTCCTAAACGAGGATTCCAATGTACTGAGTTGATTATCCAATTTGAAATGATTGATCGTTTCTAGAGTTTATTTTCCAGATAACTTTTTTTTAGTGATTTATTTCCTCTTTGATGTATCACATAAAATGAGGTGCTGTAGCTTTATTATATTTGTTCCATTCTTTCAGAAAAGAGATTTGTTCTATTGATGGTCTCATTAGATCTTATAGTTGTGTGAATTTCAGATATTCAGAATTATCCTAATATTTCCTTAAGAGTTGAAACTTCTGTATGTTCCCTTTCTCCTTGTTACGTGATGGGATTCATGAATAACCAATTTCAGATTGCTGTGGGAACTGTATTTTATTGTAGGTGGAATAAACTCATTCAAAAGCCATTTGAGGAAGGTGATGAAAGAGGATTAAAACTGGTTCAGTCCATCCTAAAGCCAATAATGTTGCGAAGAACTAAAAATAGTGTAGACGGCGAAGGAAGGTGAGATTTGCATACTGTTCGTCACTTGTCCTTTTGGTTGGAACGTGTCTAATGTTGTTTCCAACTCTTGCTCTCCATTGGACAGACCAATTTTAGTTCTTCCACCAGCCGAAATGCATGTGATATACTGTGAACTGACTGAAGCTGAAAATGACTTCTATCAGGCCTTGTTCAAAAAATCTAAGGTATATCGATCTTCTGAATATTTTGATTAGGTAGAGTTTGTGATATTAGTATTTGGCATTAGTGTCAAGGTTTATCTATGCATGTCTGTAATGTTTCCAGGTGAAGTTTGATCAGTTTGTGGAGCAAGGACGAGTGCTTCATAATTATGCTTCTATATTGGAGTTACTTTTGCGCCTTCGCCAATGTTGTGACCATCCTTTTCTTGTTATGAGGTTTGGTCATATTTTATTGGATATATCTCTGCAAACTTTTATGGTACCAGTTCAATATGGATGTGATGCTTTTTCTGTATTTACTTATTTTCTGCATTTATGGTACTCGTCTCGTCGTTTGCTAGCCATTTATGGTACCAGTTCAATGCTTGTTTTTAGTTACTGGAAAGATGCTATTGAAAAGAGAATATCTTTAGAGTCGCACTGAATTGAATGTCAGAATGATTTTGTTCATAATAAATGACTCAGGCTTCTGATTCATATATTTGATATTTCTTCTCTTAAAATGTTATACCTTGTTTGTTCCTCAGTTCCTCGTTTAGTTTTATATGCTTAATTTCACATTGAATAGTTGAACTCTATATTTGACAATTGACGTGAATTTGTTGAACTGCCTATGGCATATCCATAGTGTTATATATCTATGACATAGGCTACTGCATTTGAAATATTATTTTGGTTTGGATACCTTGAATCATGCTAAGTTGCTAGCTATCTCCTCAAAATTATTAGTTTGTACATCAGCTTAAGCTGGTTCTGTATATATTGAGTCACTCTTGTAGATTTATAGTGTAATTGGTTGTCTTATGGCTAGCATTGTTTTATTGCTTTTGCATCTCATTGTACATTTTATGATTGTACATTTTATGATTGTTCAGTCTTGGTTATAAAATTTCAGCCGAAGTGATACACAAGAATATTCTGATTTGAATAAACTAGCCAAGCAATTCCTTAAAGGTGGACAAGGTGCTAGTGAAGGGGAAACAAAAGATGCACCATCTCGAGCTTATATTGAGGAAGTTGTGGAAGAGCTGCGTAAAGGGGAGCAAGGAGAGTGTCCAATATGTCTAGAAGCTTTTGAAGATGCAGTTTTGACTCCATGTGCTCATCGGTTATGTCGAGAATGTCTTTTGGCCAGTTGGCGGAATCATGCTTCTGGCTTGTGTCCTGTCTGCAGGCATGTACCATCTGTTTCCCTGCCCCTTATGTTATCCCTCCCCTTTCCCCCAAAATCTTGTTTCTCAGGTTTTATTTCCAGTCCTCTAGGTAATCTTATGATTTGCTCTTCAGGAAAACTGTCAGCAAGCAAGAACTTATCACAGCCCCGACTGATAGTAGATTCCAGATTGATATTGAGAAAAATTGGGTTGAATCAACCAAAATCTCAACCCTGTTGCGTGAACTAGAAAATCTACGGTCATCAGGATCAAAAAGCATCGTCTTCAGCCAGTGGACTGCTTTTCTGGATCTACTTCAGATCGCTTTTACTCGGTATTTTTCAGGATTCTTTACTTTCACTTCACAGTGTTTGTTCAATTAAGCTTCCTAATGGGTATTCAAGTGCACACTGTACAGAGGAACCAAAGTCAATCTTTAAATTTGTTGTTGAACGTTCTACTATCAATTTTGCATAATACTATTTGCTGTCTCACTGACAGATGATTATTGGTCTTTATTTATGAACAGGAGCAACATACCTTTTTTACGTCTTGATGGAACTTTAAACCTACAGCAACGTGAGAAAGTGATAAAACAGTTTTCCGAAGAAAGTGATATCCTGGTTAGTCAGACTGACTGTTTGGCACTTGGGAATTTTTATAATTCAAGGAACCAAGATTAAGTTTTAGTCCATCAAATGCCAAGGCTTAGTCTATTTTTAACTGCCCTTTGGCTATACAGGTTCTGTTGATGTCTCTCAAGGCTGGTGGCGTGGGAATAAATCTAACAGTGGCATCAAATGCCTTTGTCATGGTAGGTTCATAAAAATCAAAGTTAACTTATGTGGCTGCCACCAGTATTGATATTAATTATGATGTTTATATGATTCACATTTTATTAAAGTATTCCTGAGGACCATGTGTGGTGCATTCGGATGCCACCAATTAAATAGGCATTATTAGGGGCAGGTTTTCTTGCAGAACTTGTAAAACCTTATGTGGTATTTTCATTTATCATTAGATGGTAGGAAACAGAATGTGTGATCCAAACTCACGACAGTCTTAACCTTTTATGCTCTTGAGTCTTGATGAACTCCAGAGTCCTAGCTCAGGCTGGAAATTGAACAATGGATTTCTTTCCCCTTTTTTGTGACTGATTTACACGAATAGTACTGAACTTTCCTGCCCCACCACCTGAACGCATATAATGAGCTCAAAATTTGTAGTTTGAGTTGTGAAATGCTTCCTTTAGTTCTAATTGGGAACTACTACCTCATTATTTATATGTTTTGATAAATAGTCTCTGTAATTTAACATGTGACAATGCTTCCATTTACCCGCTAGGATCCATGGTGGAATCCAGCTGTTGAGGAGCAAGCAGTCATGCGTATCCATCGCATTGGCCAAACTAGAAGCGTGACGATCAAGAGGTTCATCATCAAGGTGCGTCTTTGGGTGTGCATGCATTGTCATGTTGTTATGGTACTTTTAGCTAATAAGGCTTAATAAGATAACTAATGAGGTAAAAACATGCTGATACAATGACAGTTTAGCGATGCTGAACACACCCCTTGTCCTTTTCTTGCTAGATTAACTTTGCTTCATGCCTTACCATATTGATTCTCGATTTCGCGTTCCTATAAATTGTCACAGTTGTGGATTATGCAACTTTTACTTGTCTACATTTCTGCTTGTTGCTAGTCTCACCTAGAAAAATGCCTATATTAACATCAAATCGACAATGGTCACAACTGTGGTCTGGCAGGGGTCAGTTGAGGAACGAATGGAGGCTGTGCAAGCACGAAAACAGCGGATGATCGCTGGGGCCTTGACGGATCAAGAGGTTCGCTCAGCCCGAATCGAGGAGTTGAAGATGCTTTTTACGTAGGAGAAAAACAAACAAACTGGCCTGTGATTCGTCTCCGTGACATCCTGATGGCTTCTTGACACTGATTGCTTAACCCATTGACGTCCTTTCACTCATCAAGAATGTTGGGTCTATGAGTTTGGTACTTCTGTTGTTTGAGTAGAGATTTAACCACTAAAGTGGGGTGTAATTTGATTCTATTTTCCCATTTCCCCCCTTTGGGCATTTTGGCATTTAGGGTGGCATTGGTGGAATTTATGGAAAATGTAAATTAGTTTATAGGTTCTGATTTAATTTTATTATATATGGGTCTGTGGTTTGTAATGATGTGTAGAGGAATAATTCTAGAATGTGAAAGGAATCTATGGTGTACCTTAGCTACTAAATTGCTTGCTGATGCAAGTGTTTTCCCCCAATTAAAATGGGAATGAAAACATAATTTATTAGTTATAGAGATGTTGCTAGTTGTATTATGCGTGTGTTTAGTTAAGATGGAAAAGTAGAAAGAACAAAATTTTAGGGAATTGGAATGCAATAAATATCGAGGTTATGGAACACTACACAAACGATCACGACCATGAAGGCGTGGTGATTGGAAGTGGTGGCACCCGGTGCGGCATCTGTTCTACAATGACAGCACAAGTGCTAGCTCTCGTCTGCGGACTTGCAACCATCAATTGCATTATGGACGATTGGAAGTGTCTGTGGGAGGTAATGTGTCCACGCCTTCCACAAATCCAACAAAGTAGCTAATAGAATTGCAGAACTTATTCACTTAATTGACTAAGATGCGATTTTTATCAGCACAAAACTTAGAATTTTTATCTGTAAAGATACTCTTGAATGATAATCAAACGAAGACTATCTAATCTGTATTCTTTCTTGTATAAAAAAAAAAGAGTGGCAAACAATTATTGCTATATGTTTATTCAATTGTCTTGAACTATCTATATCTATATATCTATCTATCTATATATCTATATAAAATACTAAAACAGAGGCCAGAAACGGGCTCTGGTGCGATCTCGCGTCCACGGAATTTTCTGGATTAAAGCGGGATTATTTTTGCTTACGTGGCATTTTCTGGATTAAAGTAGTATTATATTTCTGGACCACATCAATTAATAAATGAATATAGTTAACTAAAAACTTATCTTTTTAGATGAATAATCTATCCAATATTACATCAATTAATAAGTTATTATCATATCTTACTTATTTATATTTTGATAATATTTTGTAATTTATTTAAATAAATCTAATTATTTTAACATTAACTTAAGAAATTCAAGATTTAAGAAATTGTACGTAGGATTTAATTTTACTCAATTAATTTTCATGTTGATAATTTTGAGTGATTAGCTAAAACGACGATATGTAACTTGCTAATTAATTTTGAGGGTTATCAATTCATTTGTTATTCCCGAAACATCACCATAATTTGCTAATTAAAAAAATATGGAGAAGGTTATAAATGTATCTTTGACAAGAAAAAAAGATCAATTAAATTATTTTATTAATTGATTTTTTTTAAAAAAGTTTCAAGACCCCTAAAATCTTAGAATATGATGTTACTATAGCTTATATATACCCCATTTATAAATATTTTCCATACGAAAAAAGATGTTTAGAATATGATGTTAGTATAGTTTATATTTATGAACTCTCAATTACTTTAATTTCACTTTCAAATTTTTGGTTTGATCATCACCTCAATTGATGTATGTTTTAAACGATTTATTGATATGTTTAAAGATGGTTACAAAAATAAAATATCATTTCTAAAGAAACCGCGCGAGATGCGGGTAAATAAAACTAGTAAAATACTAAAACAGAGGCCTGAAACGGGCTCTGGTGCGATCTCGCGTCCACGGAATTTTCTGGATTAAAGCAAGATTATTTTTGCTTACGTGTCATTTTCTGGATTAAATTGGTATTATATTTTTGAGCCACATCAATTAATATAAGCCAGGATAGTTATGTAAAAAATTTATCTTTTTAGATTAAATAATATATCTAATATAACCTTATATCTTAATTAGGATAAATAACAAATTTCAAATAAAATAAAAAGGCATAATTGTGCATATAAGCTACTACTACGTATAATATTAGTGCAGATTTCACACACAAATAACTTATCTTAATAATGGTCGGCTATTAACTTTATTATTTCTAATACTAACCCATTTTTTTCTATCTTTATCAATTATCTTTATTTATCTTCCTTTTTGAACAAATTAAATCTTTGTCATTCATTTTATCTTTTTGGATTAAATTGAATATATTTTTATAATGGTCCCACTTTTTTTTATAAATATCCAACCTTATATCTTAATTAGGTAAAAAACTTATCTTTTTTATATCAAATAATCTATCCAATATTTGGTTCATTATTAATAAGCTAATTTAATTTGGTCATCTCAATTAATAGTCCCACTTATTTTTATAAATATTCAACCTTATAATTATGTAGCTAAAGATTATTATTCACATTTTTTTACTTTTTTCGATTTTAATTTGTCATGTTATCTATATTAAACATAAATTTTTTATATATATAATTAATATATATTGAATGTTTTGTAACTAATTTAATCTTTTATTAAAATCTAAAGTGAATACATACTATATAGTAAGAAAAATTTTGAAGATACAAAATTTTATTTACCAAAATCACATATCATCATATGGGTTCACCCTAATTGCATCAACAATAACTTAAATGAATAGTTTAAATTAATAATTATTTTATATTCAATAAGATAAAATTTTATCTCATAATCTTTGAACTCTAATTCTACTTAATCTCATAAACTTACATTTAGAATTAAAATAAACATTATTATAAGGAAAACTAGAAAAGGACCCATGATTGACTGTCGTCTAAATATTATTAATAAAAATGACATGATAATTTGACAAATATTTTGACATTATTCTATGACTTTGTGTACTTTTTATTTTTATCTTAAAAATTTTCAAGGTTTTGATTTATTTATTTAAGAAATTTTTAAGCATACTAATTCCAATCAAACATAATTTACATATATAATATGTTGTATATTGATCTGAACTAAACATACTCTTAATTTAGTTTATTGTTATTAAATGATCCAAATATATCAATCAAATTATTATAACCTTTAAATTTCCAAAAAAAATATAAATTAAACATTATTTTGTTTATTAAAAATCCGCACAACGTGCGGGTACCGAATACTAGTAAAATACTAAAGCAGAGGCCGGAAACGGCCTCTGGTGCGATTCGCCTACATGAAATTTTCTGGATTAAAACGGGATTATTTTTGCTTACGTGTCATATTCTGAATTAAATTGGTATTATTTATTTGGGCCACATCAATTAATAAATCAATATAGTTAGGTAAAAAAAAACTTATCTTTTTAGATCAAATAATCTATCCAATACAACATTATATCTTAATTAGATAAATTTATCTAATATTATATATTTTAATCGTATAATAAAATTGTTAATAATAATATGTTTTAGTACGTATTATATAAACAATCTTATCAAACCTATACATAATAATTACAAATTTCTCTTTTTATTTTAATGGGTCATAAGGATATTAACCATAAATTAAATTACCATTTATTTTAGTACGCTTTTTTATAATACAACTACATTATACCTTTGCTCAATTTTTATTATATTTTAAAAAATCTTACGTTTAATTTGAATAGATATAACCTTACAATTTCAAAAAAAATATAAATTAATCATCATTTTATTTATTAAGAAACCGCACAACGGGCGGTAAAGTAAAACTAGTTATTAGTTATTTGATATACTTTATCATTTACACTTTTTAACAAATTAACAAATATAAGAAAATTTGTAAAATGAAATATTCTTATTTAAGAAGAAAATACAATTTAAAATGAAAATTTTTAATTAACTGCACTATCATTATTGAAAATCTTTGTTGCTTAATATATTAAGAAACGAACAAGATGAAAAGATATAAACTTGAAATTTAAGCATATTTGAATCAAATGTGGACAATACTTATAATGTGGGCGTTGTGACATGAAAAGCACTATTGAAAGGTTTTTTTTTCATATAAGAAAAGGTTTCATGTGACAATTAAGGACGAGTCCTTTGTCAATCTAGAGCATCTTTACAGATAAGGTCAAGAAGATCTAGATGATTTTGAATATGGGCTTCGTCGGCATGGTGACTAAGGTGTACAATCTTATCCATTAGCATGTTGTCTTCACGGAACATATGAGAGATATGAATTGTCCAAAAGGATCTCATATGAAGAAGAGAATTGGAAATGATCATTTAATATCTCATGGACATTTTCATACTCATTGATAACAGTGAGATTTTCATCCTCTATTTCAATTTGATTGAATCCAAGTTCTTTCGCAACATGAATACTCTTTTTAGAAGAGCAATCCCTTCAGTTTTAGGGGTGGTTTATAACCACACTTTCCATGTTCTATACGGATACTATTCCCTAATTCATTTCTAATAATGAAGCCAAAAATGCTTTCTCCTGAATCAAGCACCGATCCGTCGAATTTTAGTTTAACAAAACCCATTTTTTGGCTTTTCCCATCTTGTTCTATCTCTTGTTTTTATTTTATGACAAATGACATATCTAGTCGGGTATTCTTGTTCCTTATCTTGAAACCTTTTTGTTTTTTCCCAATTATGAGATATTGTCTGTATGAAATTTTCGAATGCTTTGGGACGATGACATATGTTACGGTCAAAATGATGTTATTTCTCGTATGCCAAATACACCACCAAACCATCACCAAAATCTCTTTTCTCCTCTTTTTGTAGTCTAATGCCAAGTTCCTCCATAGTTCTATTGAAAGGGTTTATGGTATAAATATGGTCAAAGATATGAGAAAATTTATTTAGGCAAAAAAAAAAAGTCGGATAAAACGACATCGTTTATACCGGGGAAAAACACAAAAATTAAGAAACCCCGCAAAAGTCCCCCGGTTCGATCGTCTCCTTTGTTTCACCAAATCCAGCCGCCCAGCCCCAGGCTCTTCCTTCCCGTTCGCCGCCGGCAAGCCACCCGCCCCCTTTCTGCCGGCGAGCCACCGCGTCCCCTGTACCGCTGTCTGACCCCTGTCCCCCAATTAAACAGTCCATTTGGGCCTTTTACTTCTTCGACTGGTCCAAGAGAATGGCGGATCAGAGAGAAAGGCTCCACCTTTCAACGGCGGCGATAAGTCAAGACGACGGCATCTCCGCCGCTCCAAGGCGGAAGCTGTCCTGCACTCCTTGCTTCGACGCGTTATGGTTTTGCTATTGTTCGTCTCCCTCCCTCCCTCTCGCTGTACATTTGATGATTATTCTCCGATTTCAATTTTTTTCCGTTGTAATTTCATCAGGAACGTCATGATTGTGTTTGTTCATATATAATTCTACCTTGAAGCGAATTTCTTATTCCAGATTCGTGAAACTTTGCATTGATTTGTTCAATTAGACTCAATTTCATTTTTGTCTTGTCTTGGTTGATATTGTATCCATTGGATGCATCGATGCTGTGACTGAATTAGATCTGCTTGAATTCTAGAGAGAAGTTACCAATTAGGATTTGTTGTTGTTGCTGTTGTTGTAACTGAATACCTTGTATTTGTCGATTGGCGTGCTTGAATTGAATAGCTTGTTTTTGCAGCTCCTGTGCATCAGATGCAACAATATTACAGAGCTGGAGTTCTGGATAATTGTACTAAACAGTGGAACAGCCTCTACGATTGTTTGAGTCTGAAAACAAAGCCATCTACTGAGCTGCAGGTATGATTGCTAATCAATTTCACAATTGGATATCAAATTAGCAATGCTTAGATATCAAATTAGCAATGCTTAGTTGTATGATTGAAATGAAAATGAACTGTGCTAGATGCAATTACAACAACAACAACAATCCCATTTTGTCCCGCTTAAAGCAGGGTCAGGGGGTCGAGTACCTGGAAAGAAAGAACAAGAAACTGAAAAGAAAGACAAACAATGCACATGATGCAACCCCAAGATTCCCTACTCTGCACTGCCCTCCTCAACCCAAATAGCTCTCCTCCACAAAATTCTATCTTGTGCTAAATCCTCCGTGAGGCCCAAGGCGGCGAGTTCCTGCCTAATCACCTCTTTCGAGCTCTTCTTAGGTCGCCTTCTACTGCGCCTGACACTCTCAATAGCAAGCTTATCATATTTACGCACCAGTGCACTCTAATCTCTCCTTTGAACATGACCAAACCACCTTCATCTTGACTCTCGCAACTTATCGTTGATTCCTTGATCACTCCCACCTTGTCATGAATAACCTCATTTCTGTTTTGTTGAGCCTTGTATGCTCACACATCCATATAATCATCCTCATCTGCGCTACCATAAGTCTCCTTCCTGCGCATTAGTAATCGCCCAACACTCCCCCGTACATCAAAGCAGGCCTCACCACTATTTTATAAAATTTACCTTTCAACTTTGTGGGCACTTTTCTGTCACACAAAACTCCCGATGCTGCCCTCAATTTCTGCCACCTTACCTGTATTATGTGCTTGATATCTCTGTCCACACCTCCATATCTATTCTCTGTAATTTCATTTAGGATAGGGTTTGCGTGGTAGCAGTGCCATTATTCCTCATCAGTTTATTTTCAGCTTACATTATCAGCTTTTTATTAGCACATTGCATGAAACAAACCCTAATATGGACTCCACCATATGGTCTACAACTCTAGATTCTTGTTTTGATGTCACTCTTGGGACATTGTTTATGATGCGATGTGTTCAAGATTTTCAGTGTATTTATTGGAGACATTGTAAAAAATCTTGGGGTCGAGTAAATGGTGACATGAACCTAGGGAAATACAGAAAAGAACACAAACTTTTAGAATACTTGCATATCATTGTAGGCCTCCTTGTCGATGCTTGTTTGTGACATTTTCCAACAGTTGGATGTGACATGAAAATATTATGGACAATTAGAGTAGTTTGGCCATGTGCGCCCAATTTCTGAAAAACGCTATTGAAAAGGTTTATGGTAAGAGTATGCAACACATAGTTTCAAATTGGTGTGATGTTTGTCATTTCATTAAGTTTGTGTTACCACCTCTAAGTCGATCTTTTTTTCTTGCAATTTCCTCTTATTCGTCTCGAGTTGCAAGGTTCAGAAACTAAAGGTTTTTTGCTCTTGTAATGTAGTTTATACCTTTGAGTTAAACTATTATATCTTGTTTTATAGACTTCCAATTTCAAGCTACTGATGTTTTTTAATTTCATTTTTGATGAGTGGAAAACTAAGCTTTTGTAGGTTGTGGTGTTTCTGTGCTCCTGCCTTTCGTGTTTAAAATTGTCCGCCTGTTAATTTCTTCCCTCAAGCTGCAACAACTAATCAATGTTCAAAATATTTGTTTTAGCATGCCTACTTCTCTTTCAAACCAGTGTAATGTGTGGTTACTGAATACAGGAAATATTGGAAACGCGTGAGAAGGAAAGCAAACACATCTGGTCATTTCGTACTACTGAAGAAGCTGCAGCTAATTGGAGGGAAACATTCGGACATTTAGATGAAATGGAATAAACACCTACAAGTTCAAACACTTTCAAACCAGTGTAATGTGTGGTTTGCCTTGCACGCCTAGAATGCGTGTGACTATTTGTATTAAGAACCTCACACACCAGGCATGGAGTGTGCATACAATCTATCCCCATTTCAGATTCATCGGTTTTCTGTTGCGCCTTTTATCTTACAATGATAGATTTTGTTCAGTCCTCGCATTAAGAGTGTCAAAATATGAGAGATGTATTGGTTACCTCATACCTCTATTCTATTTCCCAAGTTTATTGCAACTGGAGTTGCACTTCATAATGAACTTTGTTTCAGATAGAAAGAAAAAAAATCGATCCGAAATCCAAAGTTGTATTTTGGCAAAGTTGATACAGGTTACTTTCCTAGAGCCAGAGGTGCACTACAGAGTATGGCATCTTCATACCTAGCAATCTTGTCACTTTCTTAACTAGGTTTACTCAACAATGACATTAGGTATCTTCTTACCAAATGTTTCTCGTTTTGACATGATGCATAGTAGGATAAGAACTACAGTGACTAGGGCTTTTATTTGAGTCGAGTATTTCTTGTTCATATTCAGTTCATTTAGGATATGAATGAGCTCGAGTCGAGCCTAAATTTTGACTCGAGCTTAAAAATGTGCTCATACTCGGCTCGTTTAGGAAATGAACGAGCTCGAGCCGAGCTTTTTTCGAGTTTTAAGCCGTTCTACTTGCTCATTATACCGTAACTTAAAAGGAAATTTTAGAAATTCCATAAAATTCGAGTTATTCGAGCTTAATTCGAACGAGTTGAGCTTTAAGCCGTTCTACTTGCTCATTATACCGTAAGCTTAAAAACGAACGAGCTCAAGCCGAGTTTTTATTGAACGAGTATGAGTTGAATTCAAGCTACTCGTGTTCACATAACACCCCTAACGGTGACTTTAGCCGGTTGGCTTATGCTTCACAGTGCCAATGAGCAAAACTTTGATTACTTTCCAGAAGTTAAATGTAAGGTACTAAGATTCAATTTCGACGTTCAAAGAGAACGTATTTTGCATACATAAACCGATAGCTTCCATCTCATGTCGGAGTAATCTTTGGAGTATGCGTCGTTACTCCTAGTATAATGTTTGAAGTTCATGGAATATATCACACACAAAAATGATGACTTGGTACATCACAAGTACGAAATTCGCAAGATACTAGCTGCACTAATTGAAATCGATCATAATCTACCGAACAAGTCTCGTCGTATCGTTGCTTAGTTTCTTTCTTAGCTAATACATTTATATATTTAGACTATACATTGGCAAATAGCCGATAGTTTTTGGCATCAAGGCTGATCTGCCTAACAGCAGAAATGGAGCCCAGGATTCCCAATGCTGAGAACACGACGATAATCGTGATGTTAATCCAGAACACAAATCCGCGTTTGCTCGGCTTGAATGTTACGTTGTAGAAGACGGCTGGGAGTACGAAGTCGAGTGGGAGGAACCCAAAGGCTCCGATCACTGCATTGATGTCCCCGAAGAAGGGCAGCATCGCCGAAAGGGTTGTTGCAGCGATGACTGAGATGGATCGAGCCACGACCCTTGGCACGAGGTTGCGTGCAGAGAACTGCTTCTTGGATGGGTCCGCTAGCAGGTTCTCTAGCACCTCATTTGTTGGCTGCAGGTAAACCTGTACACAGATATCATACTTGTCAGTTCAAATTGAGATCAATAGGTCCGTTTTTCGTTTTTTTTTTGTCGGAAGGAGAGGACGAAGTTCTTTATTTCTTTCGTTCTTTTTAGTCGATGATGAGATATTTCTTATTCAGTTTTGTATGAACTGCGTCACAAAGGACCTTAGGAAGTAGGGAAAGTAGTTGAGAGGTACCACTGCGACAGCGGCGAGTTGGAGGATGACAAAGGCATTGGTCATGAGAATGAACCATTTGGGAATCAAGGCTCTCCCATTGCTGTCAGTGAAGTTGCTTAGGATTTGGCCTGCGGATTGGTTACCGAAAGCCCAGTAGCCAGAGACCGCAACGCTGAAGAAGGTCGCTATCACGACAGAATAGCATACGAGTAGCCCCTTGAACATCTTCCCCTTCACCGGTGGTGCTATCGTTGCCTGCACACCGAGATCATAATGTCAGGATCACAATGCCATTTTCGAAAGTTGTAGCTATGATCGCAACATTGCTCCACCTTTTCAGCTAACCTGAATCTCGGGGATAATCCCGTTTCCAAACGTCGTTGCTATGATTGCAACCGCGTTAAAAACACCAAATACATGATCCGTCGTATCTCCGACTAAGGAATAATCCTTTTCGGGTCCCTTGGATGAATGCCCTATACCAACAAAAAAAACATATATTGAAGTTGTTACATCAACACTAGTGAGTGTGGTTGGTAAGCTTGATGCCTCACAAAGCATATCACTAAAAAAAAATATTTGGTAAGAGTAAAATTACCTATATAGATGGAGCCTATAGTTGCACATAAGCTATAGAGGAGGGAAAGGATCAAAGACAACAAGCTGATGTGCCTTAGAGAGTGAAATGAAGGCATTTGGGCTAATATTAGCATTAGTACTCCAAATAGTATCACAAATTCATAAAGCTTCATTGTTCCTTCTGGTTTTGATAATAGATAGATTGCCTGAAAAAAAAAACAATAATGGCAATAATATTAGAGAGATTAAAGGAAAGAAGTGCAATTAGGTGAATATCAATTGAAGTTCATTTACTAAGAAATATTCAGTACAAGATACGGGTTTGAAATTCTTGAAAAAAATATTACAGAATTAGGGACTGTTTTAATGACCATTAATTATAACTTATAATAAACAATATTATAATGTTAATGCAATACTGTGCATTATAAATTATAATTAATGGTTATGCAAATACACTCTTAGTGGGTGAGAGTTATGAATTCAAATGGATGATATCATCATAAACCATCTTGAGCCAAAAAGAAAAAAAGAAAGGAAAGAACTACAACTATAGTTTTATTTAAAATTTTCAATAAAAAAAATAATTTGAACCTATAACTCTTGAAAAGGAAATGGTCAATTTTGAAATTAAAAAAAATGCCTATTGTAGAGCAATAAAATTACATTTGATTCATAAACCAACATAGCTTTGAAAGGATTAAACCAATAAGATAAAGAAATAAATGGGTAAGTGAAGATGGGAATGAAGGACTAACCTTTATGCATTGACCTCCAAGAAGGGTGCACCCTACCACTGCACCATAACATACCAAAAACTGGGTGGGACCCACATAATATTTTCCCCATTTCGGCCCTGCATTCCAAAATTAATTAGTTAATTTTCAGTTTTGTGCAAGTTTATGTAATTCATATATTTTTGCTACGCAATTAGCTAGGAACACAATAGATGTCTTTTTTTTTTTGCTTTAAACATTTTAGTTGTCACAAAGGAAGGGGTTCAAACTTATAAGACAAATAAGTTTGATACGAAACAATATATTTTATACTTTTCTTATGAGAAAAGTATTATCAAATATTATATATTATGAGTTTGTTTAACACTAATACATTCATTTTCGAATACATATAATCAATAAGCTATAAAATATGTCAAACGGACTCAAAACTTATATAATCAATAAGCTACAAAATATGTCAAACTTATCTATATAAAATACTAAAACAGAGGCCTGAAACGGGCTCTGGTACGATCTTGCGTCCACGGAATTTTCTGGATTAAAGCGGGATTATTTTTGCTTACGTGGCATTTTCTGAATTAAAGTGCTATTATATTTCTGGCCCACATCAATTAATAAATGAATATAGTTAGCTAAAAACTTATCTTTTTAGATCAATAATCTATCCAATATAACTTGAATTAGTTGTTATACATATTATTATTTTCATGCTTTTGTTAATAAACTATATTATTTATTATTTTAAAAGATGAAGAAGGAATATTTGGTGCGTTATTCTACCTTTTAGATCAAATTGATTATAATATACTTATATATAGTTTTATTTTTGTGAGTCACGTCAATTTGATTTTATTTTTTTAAGCCACGTCAATTAATTATCTAATATAATATTTTAATATAATTAATATAATAAAATATAATTTATTAACAAAACGCACAACCGCGCGGGTAACAAATACTAGTATCAATTAAAGTACAAAGGTTGGCGAGATGTTTGCTTGTTAGATCACGACGTATAACAACAACAATCTAATATATATATATATTATAAAAAAGAGAGATTTGGAGGTCATATATATACACATTTTTTTTAATTAATCGGAAGGGTGTTTCCGTAAAACCTAAGATTACAAAAAGATCTCAATTATTAGCAAATATTAAGCCTTGAAATATCAAAGTTGGATTAGCCTAAAAATTGCATTTTAATCTCAATTCCAAGTCAAAATCAGCATGCTAAATGGTCCAAAATTTCAACAATGAACATGTCATGAAAATCATTTAAAGTCAATAGGAATCTTTTATTATTCATAACTACGCTAATAATTGTTCAAGAATATTTTATGATCCTATATATATATTGACTTGGATAGCACATATCTAGGCCCTATATAATTGTTGTACTTATAGAACGTAATTTTTTGGCGCCTATCAAAGTTGATGTGTTGAAGGTCGTTGATCGATCTAATATGTGAACACCCTCCCATTTTCTTTCTTTTTTTTGTTTGGAAAAAATCATTTTGGCACATACTTGATCCGAGCTTAATATTAAGAGAAACATAATTTGACTAAAAATAATTCAACTTAAGCACAGTAAGCGATCAATTAATATACAAGATGTCGAATAAATTAAGCGATCATATTAGTTCAATAAGAAGCATATATGGTTTTTGTTTTTTTATATGTAGATATGTGTCCTCGCTCGTTCAATGACCTATATATACCTATTTTTGGTGAACCAATTAATATTGAGTTACCCATATAAAACTATTAATTTTTTTAGTATCTAAAAAGTAGTGACGGAATTGAATTATCATGCCCACCATTTTGGACCCTTTTAGTATTAAGAGAACCCTTTTTTGTGTTTTGTCATTTTTATGGCTACCTAATTAATTAATTAATTAATTAATGGTACGTGCGAGTGGTTCACTCGCCTTAAATGATTCAAATGATCTTTACCATGTGATGTATAAGGAGATGAAACATTGAAACATGATAGGTACCATGTGTGGTGTTTCCTTATCTATATATATAAGTCTATATCTATAACTCTATAGATATATTAGAGAAGCAAACCGGTTTATTGACGGGTTTACTAAATTTGCTTTTAGTTTTTATTTTAGACATTTATGTTTTGATTTATCCCTCAAGATGTATTAGATATATGGGCTTAATAAATCTTACGCAACAACTCCATCTTCTCTTTTTAGTAAAAATAACATTTTTATTGCTTAAATTTCATGTCTAGGGATTTGATGGGAAACAACTATTTTTCATTATATATATTATATATATATGTATGTATGTACACGTAATTCATTATAAATTCTACATATATAAACTTGTTATATATAAAGCATTAAGAAATTATGAGAAAAGGGGAAGGGAAAAAAACAAAATAGGAGTTTTAATTTTATTATAGATGTGAACGCAGCTAGTAGGAAGGAAGGACTATTTGTTCTTGACCCATTGAAAATATGAAAATGATGATTAGTAAAGTCTCCTAATTAATAAAAAAAAAATATGACTAAAAGGCTAAAGTATTTATGGTGAACAAAATGTTATCTACAATAATATATATATATATATATATATATATATATATATATATATATATATATATATATATATATATATATATTAAACATGTGCATAAGTACGTACGTACATACCCAAGATGTCGAAAGCCATGTCGCGAAAGCGAAGCTGGCGATGGCCTATCTCGGCTTGCTGTTCGAGCACACGAGACAACAGATTATACGAGTAGAAGGTGACGAGGGCGCCGATGACGAGGCAGAGTATCCCGGCGGCCCAGCCTAAGAAGGTGAAGGCGTATGGCAGGCTGAGTAGGGCGGGTGCTACTATTGACGTTGTCAAGTGGTATCCACAATGCCACCATGATCCTTCAATATATACCACAACATCTTGTCAAGTGGTATTCACACTTGCTATACAATTGAATTTCAAAATTTAAATATACCCTATAAATAAATAAATATTTTTTTTGAAAAAAAAATAGAAGAAGAGATGATAGCTTATATATACTCATTTTTTTATCAAATTTCATAAACTAGTACAAAAATTTTTAGAGGGCTAAAAAAATGCAAGATCAATGATGGGTGATTTAATAAATTTATGAGGTCGGATTTTGTAATTAAACTAGTGCAAAAGGTTCTATGCGATCACTCAAGTTTGAACTAAACCTAGCTAGCTAAATGATCTTAAAGCATTTTCCGAGAAGTACTCGAATAACGAGTTAGGAGGAAAAAGTTAGGCACTAAAGAATCTGTTAGATAGATATAGATATAGATGATGCAAGAAAAAACGATGAGAGGGTTCAATAGAAAGGATACCTTCGGATTTAAGAACAAAAAGAGCTCCGGCGTCAAGGTGATCATCCTTTTGAGATTGATGATGGGTGGCTCTCTCTTCGTCGCCTGGATATACTGCTCCAGTCATTTCTCCCTCGATGTCGTTCGATCTCTAGCTACCTTGCCGAAGATTAATGTTTAGAGGAGGGAAAACTTGGGAGTGAGGAGAAAGAAGAGGTTGAGAAAAAGAGATGGGAGAGGCAATGAGGCATGGAGATTTATGGCAAAGGACACAAGTGGTTTCATATATAAAACACCAGTCCCATCAAGCTAGGCAACAATAGTTTAGGAATATTCAAAAATAAATAAATCTAATACACAAGAATATAGAAATTTTTTTGGGGCCAGGGGAATTAAAATCAATTTTGCTTTAGAATGGCATTATCGAAATTGAAACAACTCATATCCACATGTGTGCAACTTGGTATGACTATTAGAAAGTGTACAACCTATAAGTCAAAGCTTTGAAATTGTTAAGTTTTTTTAATGTGTGTTGAATTGAAGATGAATTTAGGGTATAGACGTATGGTATTTTGTCGATGAATGGTTTGTTTAATTGAATTTTTTTATGAGAAAAGAATCTCTAATTAATAATTGCATATAGTTGTTTTTATTATGATTTCACACCTAAAAATATTGAGATATCCTAAACAATAGGCGAAAAGATAAATAAGTATATTAAATGACCATCATAAGATATATTGATATATTAAAAGACACAAGAGACAAATATATATATTAAAAGTATTTTTGTGAATAAATTGGTAAATTAACTATCTTTAGTGGACAAATAACCCATTTTGCATCGTCAGATTTCATTTTGGGGTTTTTCTTAATAAAATCATTTTAATATATTTTTGAAATAATTAATCTTCTTCATTTAATATATTGGTTATGTAAATTGTGTTCATTTGTTTATATAATCTAAAAAATAAATAAATTTATACATATTTTCATCAAATTATAATTTTTTAATCATATTTTTGTAACTAACAATGTTGTATAAAATATATACTAATGCATAAATTTTTAATTCCTTTTTTTATAAATTATATATAAAAAGCTATTATTTTATAAGATAATTTAATTTGTACAATTTATATAAATAACTAATGTAATAAAGTGCTTATTAAGTAAAATCTATATATATAGTGAATTATAAGGATAAAAATCCAATAGTTATGCAATTTGAATTTTTTTCAAAATATTCATTAAAAAATAAAAATTTACAGATAAATTCACACATTGAAACTATTTACAAAAATATTCAAAATTTGCAGATACGTCAGAAAAACGCGGTCTGAGGCCGCGTTTTATGTGTTAATTGGGTATTTATTTTCGGAGCTGGGGAAAAATTAAATCTCTTATAAAAACGCGGTTTTAAACCGCGTTTTTTGTATAAAACGCAGTTTAAAACCGCGTTTCTTTCCTTTTTATTTCTTAATTAAAAAAATAAAAAAATATATTTAAACGTAAACGCGGTCTGAGGCCGCATTTTACTTTAAAAAAAAAAGAAAGAAGATCAAGAAGAAGAAGATGAAGCGGCTTTAAAAAAAATTGAAAGAAAAGAAACAGGAGTTTGCACAAAGAAAAGGAGAAATCCCATCGCCAGGCCATCTTCCCCCGCCATCAACACCACTCACTCCCCTTTCCTTCTTCGCCTGACTTTATGCAAACATTGGTAATTTGAGTAAAATTGGGAATTTGGGTTGGGGTTTGCACAGATAGAGTGAAGCAAGGATTCGCTCTAAGATCGGTTCTGCAGCCAATCTAATATATCTATCCCGTTTCAACTCCCATAAATCTAGCTATTTAATTTGGATCAATTTCAGGTGGTTTTGTAGTGGCCACGTCGGCGGTGGATCAATTTCAGGGAAGCCGCTTCATCTTCTTCTTCTTGATCTTCTTTTTTTTTATTATTTTTTTTAAAGTAAAACGCGGCCTGAGGCCACGTTTTACGTTTAAATATATTTTTTTGTTTTTTTTTAATTAAGAAATAAAAAGGAAAGAAACGCGGTTTTAAACCGCGTTTTATTCAAGAAACGCGGTTTTAAACCGCGTTTTATTCAAGAAACGCGGTTTTAAACCGCGTTTTATTCAAGAAACGCGGTTTTAAACCACGTTTTATTCAAGAAACGCGGTTTTAAACCGCGTTTTATTCAAAAAACGCGGTTTAAAATCGCGTTTTTATAAGAAATTTAATTTTTACCCCAGCTCCGAAAATAAATACCCAATTAACACATAAAAGGCCGCGTTTTTCTGACGTATCTGCAAATTTTAAATATTTGTGTAAATAGTTTCAATGTGTGAATTTATCCGTAAATTTTTAATTTTTAATGAATATTTCGAAAAAAAATTCATGCAATTTGATAGAAATATGTTCAAAATTTTTTTTAATGATTATATCAACAGAATGAACAAGATTGTATGAGTACATAACCAATTAATTAATCCTTGCATGCAGAGGCGGATCCAAACGGTGGCATGTGGGGTCACGTGCCCCCATCCTCATCCGACGAACCTCATATATGTATTCTCCTCGTCGATAGCTTCGTTTTGATATATAGTACGCATTAATCGGATATCCGAGTAAAAAGTTATGAATGTTTAAAAATTGAAAGTATATTACTCACTTTAAATCTTATTTAAATAACCCACAATGCTTTTATAGTTTATTTAGATTGTCATTACCCTATACTATAATTTATCTTTAGATCTTTGAAATGAGAGGTTATATTACTCATTTCGCCAATTAAGTAAGAAATTATGAAAGTTTAAATGAAGAAAAATATTAGATTTTCTACTTTGCAAGATAATAGTGATGCTTTTAAAAAGATGATCAAATTAGGAATTCGCAAAGCTTTTGATTTGGTATATCATCTCATCGAGTTGGTTTTAGTGTTACCGGTTGCAAAAACTATAGTGGAAAAAGCTTTCTCTACTATGAGTAGTATCAAACCATATTTACGCAACAAGATAAGAGAAGATTTTCTCTCTGAGACTTTTGTCAGCTAGGTTGAAAATGATGTTTTCAAGTGCATTGATAATGAGGTTTTTATTCAATATTTTTAGGGTATGAAAACCCATAAAATAGATTTAATTACCCCGCGTCGAGTTGAACTATTTTATTATAAAACTCTAATTAGCAATGAAGAATTTTTTGTACTAGTGAACTCTTTTATTTTTTTATCCCTATTTTGTAGTGTTGAAGACGTTACGTATTGTACGAGTTCGTGTGATTCATTGTTTTTTATCATCGGTGTGCCCCCCTCTTCGGGCTCTGGCTCCGCCACTGCTTGAAGTAAAAGTATATTAAAATGGTTTTATTAATGGAAATCTTTAATAAGTTTGACGAGGTACAAGGGTTTATTTATCCATAAAAGTGTTTTAATATACCAATTTATCTACAATAACATTTTGAATATACCTATTTCTGCTTTGTATCTTTTTTATTTGGTTCTATATATATATATATAAAAAAATTTACCGAATTATATTTTACAATATTTGATCTTTAATTTATATAAAATTTAAACCATGATTTTTAACCAAATTTTTTTACAAACATATACTCCCTCTGTTAAATAAAACTTGTCGTTTACTATTCATGCACGCTTTTTTAGAATGATAAAAACTATATGAAATATTAACTTTTTTTCAAATTTGTTTTTATAAATTCATACTTAATAGTAAAAAGTATGAAATTATTAAAAAAATATATTAAAAAAGTTAATATTTTATATAGTTTTGAACACCTCAAAAAGCGTGCATAAATAGTAAAACGTCAAGTTTTAATTAACGGATGGAGTATTAATAGTTGTTTAAAACTTAGAAATAATTTTTGGAATTTTTTTAAACATAGATTTATACCTCAAATAATTTTGTGTAACACATAGTGTCACATATTGTGTTGTAGGGATCTCCTCTCTTTCTACACCACCTTCCTCCAAAGGGAATGGAATCGGACTCGTTAGTTTGAGATGTGAAATAAATAATAATATTTTACTTATTACGTATATGTATTATTTTTATTAAAAAAAATGTTTGAACGCATATAGGCATTAAAAAGGGGAGAAAAAAAAACTGCTGGCTGTGGGGTTCGAACCCACGCGCACTTATGTGCAGAAGATCTTAAGTCTTCCCCCTTAACCACTCGGGCAAACCAGCCAATATGATTACTTTTTCAACAGATATTTACTGTATTAGCAAAGCCAAATATACATAACAGGCAACTAGCCGCGTATTAATTTATTACAGGGTCGAAGCATGTACGCAAACATGGTAGTCAGGATGCTCTTTATCTATTAGAAAAAAAGATGGATGACAATAGCCACCCGTTGTCGCTTTAGGGTTGCACCTCCCACTTACGTTTATATTTTAATGTAGGGTTTTTTTAATTCTCGGGTGAGAATGTAATTATTTTGTAAAAAAATGAAAAAGATTCGAATATTATTATTTAAAATATATCTTTGTTAATAGACAAAATTCATATTACATCGTTGTAATATCTATGGACTCACATGAGCAAAAAAATCGATTTTTATTCCAAGCTGGGGTTTCTTTTTTTGAGTTTGTATATTCAGGTCATTTTGGGTCATGGGTCAGATTCAATTTTCAAGTAATAAATAATGACGAAAGCTTTTGGATTAGGTAAGATTGTTTGGATGGGATCAAATTTTGTCAAACTCTACCACAATTTATGTACAAAAAGCCCACTGATTGTTGCAACTCTGTTGAATCTCCAACCTCAACTAGTGCCCATAGAGCCCAAGTGGCCGAGTCCACTCCCATTGCAAACCATCGATTAGCCTAATTTAGCAATTCATATCACCTACTATAACATAATATATTGCATTATGCACGCCCTTATATCGAGATTAGTTGATAGATTTCTAAGTTAAAGATAAACACTGTTTTTATCCATCTACTTCATCCGTTAACCAATCCGTTCAGCAAAACATGTTATTTTAGAGTGTTAATTTTATTCTAAAAAATATCATGGGTGAAAAAAAGTAAATATCCATATAATATGACATAATTGAGTAAACATCCACTAAACTAGTTTTATTTATTAAATGTCCAACGAGCACCCTGCCCCCACTTCTTCCCAAGATCGCCCCCACCCTACATTTCTTGTGGAAAAAGTTCTTCATTCACCAAGCGAATTTTGCCAACCAGGTATTTAATAGCACAAGAAAAAAAATCTTCATATATAAATCACTTCAATATCAGCATACATATACGTATTTCCTTTGTAAATATATCACGAATGTATAATATACTGTTATAAACATTAAAATACATTAGTCGGCATATTTATTTACGAAAACGTCGTTTGTCAGCATATAAAATCTCTTCCAAAAATGATGATAATCATAGACTTATACCATCTCATATATCAGCATTTGTCATCATATGTGAATATAGATATAATCATACATACATACATACATACATACATACATATATATATATATATATATATATATATATATATATATATATATATATATATATATATATATATATATATATATATATATATCAGCATGTGTGAAGTCATAACTAATCATACATATATATATTAGCATATGTTAGTCGATTGTCAGCATGCTTATGAAATTGTGCTCTTGTCAGATCAAGCGGTAATGTCAACCCACATTCTTACAGTTGTTTGTGGGGGAGAATGGATGAATGTTGACAACAGCTTATTTTTCGTTGGTGATACAATAAAAAACCTTTCCTAGTAGATGAATCAATTACATTGGGTTTCCTGGCTATGAGAGTGTTCAGCTAATTCAACATTGATCATACCCTTTATGATCTCAAATTCAGCAACTTGCACCCATGCAAGATATTAAAAAAACCCTTTTATTGTCAGTTGTGATGCCAATTTACAAGAATTCTTGACATTAAGTAAGCTCAAAGGAGTGAATTTTGTTGTTGAATTGTGTATCATTAAAAGGAAGAAGGATGAAATATTGTCTATCATACAACCAAAAGCTAACATCGACATACCTGAAACAGAAGACCAAGAAAGCAGGAAGACTTTTGAATCTGATGACTATTTCAAAGACTTATGTGTTGTTGAAGACAAGAAAACTAACAACGAATATATGTTATTGGAGGATTATGAGTATTATTGTGGACATGATGCTGATATTCCTGTGGATGATGAAAGTCTTATTCCTTTTCATGAATCTGCTGACTTTGATGGAGAAAGTAATGCAACTGACACCATAGGGACAAACACCACAAAGCCAGATGAAGGAGAGGGTGATGATTCAAATACTAGTGAGGAAGACTAGAAAATATGGAGGGAAAGTTACAATTCAATGAAGAGGAAAGGGAATACAATAGAAGAATACAGTGCTGAAATTGAGAGTTTTGGAAGCTATAACTCAGCAGCTGACAGGACAATGTATTTCGGGAAGATATTTCCATCAAAGCAAGCACTGAAGGATACTCTATATCTCATGTCAACGATTGAAATATTTGGGTTTTGAGGTCAAGAAATCTACTCGCGGTATTTCAGAGCCAAATGCATAGATGCCAATTGTGGTTGGAGATTGCATTAAAAAAAGCTCTACTCGGAATCCCATGAAGTCATATTATACAATGAAACACACATGCAGCTAGGAGATTAGATCTAAACATTGCAGAAAAGCTTCTTACAATGTTGTTGCTAACTTCATAAAATCAACGTATGTCATAAAAAAAATCATATTTTTCATGATTATTTTTACAAATGGGAATATTGACTAATTACTTTATTATGCTGACATATCATATAATCCGGCACAGATTAAGGAAGAGATGCAAAAAGATCACAAAATCCCAATCACTTACTAGAAAGCATAGAAAGCAGCACAATTGGCGCAAGTGAGGGGAAAAGGAACACCAGAGTCGAATTTTGCTACATTACTATCATACTGCAACATGATCGCAGAGAAAAACCCAAGAACAATTGCTTTGTTTTCTATCGACGAGGTTGACAGATTTAAATATCTATTCCTATCATTCGGGCAATTCCAACGAGCATTCCATGTTTTGAAGAAGGATGGTATAATGTTTTTAATGGCATTAATATATATTGTCAACATCGTTTATATAATGTCACCATCACTTAAGTAGTTAAGTACATTCTACATGAATTCAGCAGAATTTTTTGCACTATCAGCAGAATAAAAAATAATCCAATGTTTGTGTTTTTATAGGTTGTTGTGGTTGATGGAACATTCCTTACTGAAAAGTATGGGGGCACATTGCTAGGTGCAACTGCACAGGGTGCGGACATGAGTATATATCCGCTTGCATTTAGGACTGTTGATTCAGAAAACAATAAATCATGGAAGTGGTTTTTCCAGCAGCTGAAAAAGGTGGTGCCAAAATCGCATGACCTGGTGTTTGTCTCGGACAGGCATACATGCATATCAAAAATAATTTTTGAGGTTTACCTAAATGTTATACATTGCATATGCACATGACACCTTAAGCAAAACATTAAGGTCACTTTCAAGAAAAAACAGTTGTGTGAATTGTTCCAACACGCAGTAGAAAGTTACACAATCAGTGATTTCAATCACTACTTTGCTCAGATAACAGATATCAGCAAAGATTTTTCAGCTTATTTGATAGAAGCAGGGTTCAAAAGATGGTCTAGAGCACATACAAGAGGGCACATATACAATATGATGACATCCAACAATGATGAGGGCTTGAATTCTATGGTCACCGGTAAGAAATCATTACCTATAGTTGCCCTGCTAAACTATCTTAGAGAGAAGTTGATAAAATGGTTCCAAGAGAGAAGGTCGCTTACGGAAAAAAAAACACACGGGTTTCCCAAAACTATTGTTAAAATTCTCGGAGAATTGCAAAAATCAGTTGGAGGGTACAATGTTCAGCAAATGAATGATTTCCAATTTGAAGTTGTGGGAGAAGGGACAACAACATTGGTTGATTTGTCAGCAATGACATGCACTTGTAGAGTGTTTGACTTACAAAAGATCCCATGTGTACATGCTCTTGCTGCTATAACACACAACAAAGCCGTTGTAACACACTTCATTCGAAGCTTTTACACTATCAAAGCTTGGAAGCTAGTATATCACGAGACAATATATCCAGTGCTGTAAGATGATGAAATAAATATCCTTATATAAATTAAGCAGATCAGATGTTTATCACCTCTGATAAGAAAAAGAAGTAGAATGCCAGCTACAAAAAGAAAAATATGCATCGGAGAATTAGTAAGAAGAACCATACAGAGTACACAGTGGCTGAAAAGAGAGCAGAATCAAGAAGGCATTGAGCTGACAAAGGATGGCAAAGCATGATAGGGTAGCTGACAAAAGGTTAAGAGATAGATGACAAAAGAATGACATATAACAGATAAGAATGACATCAATTAGCTGATAAAAACCATTTACTCGAACATACTATTATATATTTACTTTATTTTCACTATAAAACTCTTATAAAGTTACTTTATAATCAACCATTTTTACTGTTAGTTTGTCAGCATATTACATTTTTATCCATTCCAGGCACTGGCAGGTTAGGTAGCTGACAAAAGGCTAACAGATAGTTGACAAAGTAATGACAGATAACAGATAAGAATGACATCAAGTAGCTGATAAAAACCATTTATTCGAACATATTATTATATATTTACTTTACTTTTACTACACAACTCTTATATATTTACTTTAAAATCAACCATTTTTAATATTAGTTTGTCATCATATTACATTTTAATCCATTTTAAACACTGACCAGTTCGCAATACTATTGTAGCTACATCAAACACCTTGTCAAGTATTCATTTATCTAAATGTCAGTTATATAAAATACTTTGTCGGCTTCTTTTATCCACATATCAGCCACACGCCCCCCTCTAAACACAAACCCCATACATTTCTTCAAAAAATAAACTGATATTTTATATCATAAGTTACAAACACTGGCCATTTCGCAGGAGATTTGTCATATACATAAAACACCTTGTAAAGTATTCAATTATCTAAATATCAGCTATATAAAACATTAGTTTCTTTTATTCACAACTCAGCCACACGCCCCATCTAGATCAAATCCCCATAGATTCCTTAAAAAATAACCTTACATTTTATATGATAAGTTACAAACAATGACAACGATGATCGAGAGACAATAACAATAGAAGTACACTAATCATCGAAATGATTGCCTTAATTCAACAATTACTAATAAATGATGAACATACTAAAGACCGAGAGAAACATAAGAAAGAATGACAGAGTGAAAAGAAGTTGCCCAGTGGACAATAACCATATTTTCTCTGATCGGAGGACATATCATTAATTTAATAAGGAAATTGGGTCTTTGATCTTCACTTTACGGAAATGACTTTGTAATTATTAGTAAGATTGTTAGTTGTAGGTTTTTTAAAAAAATAAAAAGTTGTGTAATAAATGAGAGTATAATTATATATTTGTTTATTTTCTTATAATTGTAAAAGAAACTAAAATGAAATGCTTTGTCGAATGAAGTATAAAAATAATATGAATTAGATAATGATTTGTCTAGTGTTTTAAATTTTTACATGTTAATAAAATAAAATACAATAGAATTTATGGATGATTACAACATTTAGATTTCAGGAGGTTAGAGCATCTCCAAATGACATGGCAACAGGTCAAGGGTCGGGGAGACGCGACCCGAACTCTAAACCGAAAATTTGACGGGTTGACGGGTTCGGGTTACCCAACGGGCGGAGGGTCAACGGGTCAACCCACTGGGTCGAGACACATGGTAGAAAGGGTTCGACCCTTCGGGTCGACCCAACGGGTTAGGTTCGGGTTTGCACGGGTTGGGGTTTTGTTTTTGAAAAAAAAGTCCGATTTTTATTTGGTAAAAAAAAAGAGGGGAAGGAGGGCTTGAATCGCGGTTTTCCAATTGCCTGCGTATCCTCCCGGAGGAGAGGAATCAAAGCTCACATAGTTCTTTTACTTGTATTCTGAACCCCACTTACCTATTCGTCGGTTTCGGGTAGCAATCCTCGAGAGGCCCATACAAGAAAATATTTGATAGATCGACGGACTAATCGTCATGATACAATACAAGAAAAAAATATAACAGAAATTACAGTTGTATTAACATATATGTTGAACGCGCTATACTAAAAAGTGGAATCCAGACGAAAGGAAAACCGTCAAGTTGATGACATAGACGAATAACGAAGTCAACTACCACCGTGGTAGCACCCGCCCAGACTAATGCATCAAATTATTAATATTACAAAAATACAACAAGATGCGGACAATTAAAGCTGCTCGTAGTCGGGCGAGGATGGGGTGATGAAAAAGAAGCCATAGACGAGGGAGGCAATGGATGAGCCGAGGAATGGGCCGAGCCAGTAGACCCAATGGTTGTCCCATGTCCAGCTAACCACGGCTGGCCCGAAGGACAAAGCCGGGTTCATGGATGCTCCTTCGAAGGCGGCACCTGCTAAGATGTTGGCGGCCACAATGCCTCCGACAACGACGGGAGCCATGATCCCGATGTCGCCCTTGTTGGGGTCGAACACTGTCGCGTAGACTGTGTATATCAGCCCGAAGGTCAAGACGATCTCGAAGACTAGGGCGTTCCACACCGTCACTCCTGACGAAATCGAGAACGCAGTCGTTGTCTGCACCCATTTGCAACTGGTTAATTAAAATTGTTACAAGTGCAATTTATGCATTTTTTACGTTACGTATATTATCTATTTATTATTTTTATATAATAAAGTAGAAGTCGCATATTGACACATGCACGTCACATTCTCTTTAATCATAGTAATTAATATTAACCAATTATCAAACAAAATTTTCTCCTCACATTGATCAATTTTAAGAAAATAGCTTTCATAATTTTTCTAAATATGGATATATTTTGGAAAGATTATACCAAAATTTATAAGATCTTGATAATAATTATGTATAAAAAAATTTCTCTCGTGCGCTTAATCAATATGTAACAAGTAGTGTATATATATATATATATATATAGGGTGTGGTTCGGGTGTACACACCCCTTATGGTGTACCTTGTGCACAAATATTATTCGATGAAATGTGAAACATTATTCGGTGAAATTTGAAGCATTATTCGGTGAAATGTGAAACATTCTACTGAATACTGTTATGTTTTCTTTTTCCATTCAGTTCAGATGAAAACATCCCAATTCCACTGAATAATTTATAACATTCTACCGAATAATGTTTAGTTTTTTTATTCGTCCATTTCAAATAAAAGAAACCTCAATTCCCTAAACAATACTTACAATATATACGAAATACTTCAAATTTCACCAAATAATGTTTCACATTCCCCCAAACAATACTAACATTTCACCGAATAATGCTTCAAATTTCACCGAATAATGTTTCACTTTTCACCGAATAATATTTGTGCACAAGGTACACCCTAAGGCTTGTGCACAAATGATCCATACACTATATATATATATATATATATATATATATATATATATAATTTTTTTGATATTTTTTCTATTTTCAATCCAATTTTATCTATAATCCGTGATTTTTTTTATTTAAAAAGTATCTATTACATTGCATGAGATATGAAAACTTCATAAAGTTAAAATAATAAGTTATCTATAAGGTTTATATGTATATTATAATGAAAGATCAAATTGTTTATGCCTATAAAAAATTGAATAAACAATTATTGATTTATTTTAGAATCATAGAATTAGTAGAATTGGTATTAATAATAAATTTACTTAAATTCAAGAAAATAAAGAATATATATGTATGTATTATAATTATTTATTTTAATTCTATGTTAATTACATAACAATTCAGAAGTATTGAAAGGAATTATTAATATCAAATTTATTTAATTAAATTAAAAAAAAAAGCACACATATATATAGGGATTGAATTAGTTGTTATGGGAACAACAATAACAACAATCTAGTATATATAATCTAATGAGATGAAGTAGTAATAGAATACGTACCAAGCCACCGGTGGCGAACTTGAGGAGCAAGCAAGCAACCACAGAGCCAACTAATTGGGCAATCCAGTATAGAACAGTCCTCGCCAAGGTGATCTGCCCACCAATAAGGGCGCCGAGCGTCACAACCGGGTTAACGTGACCACCGGAGATGTTTGCGCCCACTGCAATAGCCGCGATGATGGCGAAGGCATGAGCCAATGCCGCTGCCACCAGGCCGGATGGTGTGGTTGAACCGTCGTCCGTCAGCTTATCTGCCCCATCCAATTCCAATATATATCCAAAGTTAGTATGCAATATTAATTAAGAAAATCATATTTATAATTATTCATCCGTACGTACTGAATGCCATTGCGGAGCCTTGTCCTGCAAAGACGAAGAGGATCATGGAGAAGAACTCGGCCAATGCCGCCTTATAGGCGACCGGTTGACGGTATTCCGCCAAGGTTCCGAAAGCGATTCCGGGCATTGTGGTGTCGGTATTCTTGTAGTTGCTAATTGGAAGTCGATGACACGAGTAACCATTGAGATGGAGAGGACATTTATATACTAGTTAGTGTGTCCAAACTCCAAACTTCTTGTATAGTTGTCTTTTTTTTTTTTTAAATTCATCAATAAGTCCTGCACCTTATATTTCCCGAGTTGAATTTTTTTTTATAATTAATTAATCAATAATGACTAATAAATAAATCCCTGGAGCTTATATGTCTCGATGTCAACTCATGTAATGCAGAGTTGGGAGGTGAAGAGGGAGAGGACTGTGTTTAAATATATGTACCACCGGCATTTGCCGCCCAATTATTGGTAGCTCATGGTCATGGTAGGAGTTAACTAGATGGATACTCAACAAATGCCAAATATGGGGTTTTCACCGGCTAAACAAAATTAATATTATTGATTAATTGGGGGTCAACTCCATAAAACCACTCATTTTCTAGCCGATCAAAAACAAACAGTGCATCTATTTCTTTCCCACATGAGATCACCCATACATACCCATTTGTACACCGGCCCATTTGTACACCCCCGATGTGTAACTCAAATTTATTTTAACTTATCAACAATAAAAAAAATTCAAAAATTATAATTAGGTTATATTTTTATAATTTTGTATACGGTTTGTCTATTTTGTATCTAAGGACATATGATAAGGAGACTTTATTGAAAAAGAAAACCCTAAAAGAAATGGGTGAACCTCATAATCTAATTTAAAAATGGTTAAATCGGGTGTATCTAGGGAAAATATTTCTCAATTTGATTTTTTTTTCCGTTTTATATATTGGTATATTTTTATTGTAAAAACATATTTTAAAAACTATAATAATTAATATTCAAAATAATCACCCTTTTCATTTATATTAATTTTAAAATACCAAGAGTTTCACAATAAAAATTTAGAACTGCATAAGATTCATACTCTCTCTCAACTAGCTCTTAGGATGTATCTTGTATGCAGATATGGGCCTTTGATTAAGATGGGATGAAGAGCTGAGATTAATTGGTTTTTTCCATATTTTCTTAATTAAAAAATGTGATTCTCCTACACAATTAATCACCAAACCCAATATATAGAGTATCCTTCTCGCCCTGAAAACTTCGCCCTCGTCCTCGCCGTCTCCCTTATCTCCCTCCCCTTCTCCCTCTTCGGCCGCACTTTCTTTGATCGCCCTGAAACCCCATTCTTCCTCTACAACTTCTGCCCCGCCGACCAGCCCGTCATCCTCTTCGATCGTACTTTCTCCGATCGCGAAACCCTAGGTGTCCGCATAATCGAAATCACCAAAGGGGGTTTGGGGGAAGAAGAAGAAGACGCTTCTTGGGCGCAAAAACAGGGCGGGGAGCAAGCTTTCGTGTTCGTCTCAAGACAACACGAGAGGATATTTCATTGATTGCTCGGTCAAGGAGAAAGAACGGGTTTTGTGAACTTCTGAGATTTCTTTGAGGCGAGGCGGAGGCGAGTGGACGCGAGTCATAGGCGAGTGGAGGAGACACGGAGGAGTGGCAAGGCAGTGCTAGGTGCTGCTTTCTTGGCAAGTCGAGCATGGAGATGTCATGTCGGTGGTGGTGGAATGTGGCAGAGAGGTCGACGAAGAGGGAAGAGAGTGTGGCGGGGGTGGATTCATTGAGGAGATCAATTCTCCATCGTCCCAGACTTTGTTAAAGGGAGTTTAGTAGCAATAATATAAGATCAAGCAATCAACTCTATCCTAGCAAATAAATTACAAGACTCCCTCGTTGTAGTAGAAGGGAATCGGATCGATCCTCGAGGAAACGTGTCAGCGGTTCCTAAGTAGCCTCGAATAACGTACGTTTTGTAAATCGACCAGAAGTCCTCGATATCGACTAAGTAGTGATTGATGCCGATAGGGGCAGTCGATCTCTTCAGCAGCAACAGGTCACAGAGTGCTCGATCTCGGACATAACATGCAAAAACACAATCAAGCAATCGACTTCGACTGGAGAAGTCGATGTTGAGTGAGTAGCAATAGTAATCGACACAGAAGACCATCGACTAACTCAAAACCAGTAGCAGAGCAGTCGATATTGACCAAGGGCATTCGATATCGAGTGCAGAAACGTAAAAACGGAAACTTTGTTCGATAAAGAAAGGTCGAAAGATTTAAAGGATGGTGAAGATGCAATGATCAAAAAAGCAAAGGGTTTTGTAAACTCAAAGGCTTAATTTCATGGGTTGTAATAATATAACTAAAGGCTTCCAAGGTTAGGGTTTATCTCGACAACAACCATGCATGCAACACACAAGAATCATAGAAAGATCATGTTTTTATCATCATAAGATAGCTTTTCGCAATCAACAAATAGAATCATAAAGGCTCTCACATAAAACCTATTTGTTTCTATCCTTTTAATAATTAGGGTTTAGTCGACTTTCGCAAACAAATTCTAATTAAAATCCAAATTCACAATTAATTCACTTTCGCTTCATAAATTGCAAACAAGGTATTTCCTTTACTTTCGCAGCGGATTAAGCATGGGATAGAAGATGATAAACACATAAGAAATCATAAATTCAAGCATACACACATGGCTATTGTCGGGCTCACCTCGACCCTAGAATTAAGACGACTACTCACGCGTCATCATGAAGCACATCATCATAGACATGGAAAATATAAACTTGAATTGAAATAATCTTACAACCGAAAATCAGTCTCTTCCTCTTCTCCCTCTCGGTTGCTCTCTTCTCTCTAACTCTATGGCCACAATTGCTTGTGTTCTTCAATGATTGGATGATTGGATGCCTAAAGCCCTAGTCCTAGTGGCTTTATTTATAATAACCTAAACTTGCTCTTTAAGAAATTAAATCCTATCTAATTGGAAATATAAAATCTTTTATCTAAAAACCAATGTCTATCTAAATAAAATCTGATCTCAACTTGGAAGAATAGAAGATTTTGTGTCCTTGATAGATCCTTAAAAGATTCGGACTTCAATTCCGTGTCTTCTGCGTGTCAGACCAGTCGACGTCGAGTGGAGCAGTCGACGTCAAGGGCTCCTCTGTGGCACTCAATTTCGAGTAGGGCTGGAAATCACCCATGGGTGACCGATTCAACCGACCCACCTGACCCGATTATTAGGGTAAAAACCCGAAAAAAACGGGTGATGGGTCGGGTGAAATGGGTGATGGGTCGGGTGATGGGTGATATAGTTTACACCCATTACCCAACCCATCACCCGACCCATTACCCGACCCGCTTAACCACCCGTTAGCCCACTCAATTATTATAAAAAAGAGGCTAGTGTATAAATAATATAATTTAACATAACTAATATATTTCTCATTTTCTACCTCTAGTTTCTCCATTTTTCAAGTGTTCTTGTTCAAAAAGGTCGAAAAAAAATATATAAACTTGCATTATTTAACTCTATGTCTTTTTAAAATTTCTTTTATTTGTATTGCATAATCGATAGAGTGTTAACAATTTGGCTCTTTCCAACGACTTTGTTAGCATTTACTGTATTAATCCATGATTAACCAAATCGTATTTTTCCAATTTGTCATGAGATTTATAACAATAATCCTCTTTATGCAAAGATATTAAAGAAATGACACATGAGTCTGTAAGGACAGAGTTTTTCTATACTTTTTTAATTTATTTTAAATCTAGTAACCTAGTTAAATTCATCTCATTTAGTTTGATATATTAAACTTCTAATACTAATTTTGTAAGTTAAGGATAGTGATATAATGTATGAAGAAGTCTTTTATTCATTTAGTAAGATTCATACGTTGACATGATTTATAAAATTATCGAATATGAATGACCCGATTAACCACCCGACCCACCCGATTCACCCGACGGGTCGGGTGATGGGTGAAACATTAAACGGGTGGGTGATGGGTCGGGTGAAATTTTTTTGTGATGGGTCGGGTGAAAAAATGAGTCCACCCATCAATCACCCGACCCATTTCCACCCCTAATTTCGACATGGTCGACATGTGTTTTGAATTTCGACTGCTCTTCCTTCCAATCCAGTAGCTCGATTTCTCACACTTTTCGGTCGACGTCGAGTATTATAACTATTTTTGAGCTTAGAAAAGACTTTTCAAATTAAATACACATTGAGTATTATAACTATTTTTGAGAGATCCTATTTGGTTCTTATGTGCACTTAATAAATAAATTTATTTTAAGTTATATTGTTTTAAGGCAAATTTGCTCAGAATTTTAAAACAAAATGTAAAATTATTGAACGGAACTTATATCCACTTTTAATTTTTAAATAAAAATACAACATTTTTTAACAAATGTTCAAAAAATAAAAAAAAAATACAAGATTATTGCACGGAATACACAACTGTTCAAAATACTCGTAATTTTCAAAAAATAAATACAATATTATTGAATGGAACTTATATCCGCTCTTAATTTTCAAGTAAATATACAACATTTTTTAACGGACCCTCTATCCCATCGGCATTTAAAAAAAAGCATATGACAGAGTTGACTGAAATTTCACTAACAAAATCCTCCAAAAATTCGGGTTCCACCCAACTTTCATCTCCTGGGTTATGGAGTGTGTCTCAAGTGTATCGTTCTCGATATTGGTAAACAATGGCCCCACGGAAATGTTTTTCCCTACACGGGGCATCCGTCAGGGTGACCCCCTTTCCCCTTTTCTATTTATTCTCGGAGCGGAGATTCTAGCGCGAAGTCTTGCGAAGGAATCAAATTTAGAAAGAAGTCAAATAGGTTTCTCATTTGGCAGAGGTGGTCCCCGAATCCCGTTCCTCTCCTTTGCGGACGATATAATCATCTTCTCCAAAGGGAGCACTGAGGCAGGACACAAGGTTAGAGAAATAATTGAATCATATTGTAAAGTTTCCGGTCAAAAGGTTAATTACCATAAATCTAGCATCCAAGCAACCAAAGGAATTACGGACTCAAAGATTTCTGAGCTTAGTACCTGTCTAAATATCTCAAATGTCTCCTCCCTAGAGAAATATCTAGGTTGCCCCATCATCAATGGTAAAGTAACCAAAGCCACATTCGAAGACATAATTTGCAAATCCAAAGAACAACTAAGTAAATGGCGTGCTAATGCGCTATCACAACAAGGCCGCGCCATCCTAATAAACACAAACTTAGCATCCAAACCTCTATTCACTATGCAAAACTTCCTGTTACCAGCCTCGATACACAAAGAACTAGATCAAGTGAACAGGACATTCTTCTGGAATAAGAATCTTCAACACCGCCCACTTATCAGCTGGGATAGGATTTGTAGACCAAAACGTTCTGGAGGACTTGGAATCCGGAAATCCAAAGATATGAATGAAGCGCTACAAATGAAACTTTTATGGAAAATCCTAGCTGAACTATTAAACATTTGGGTCTCCATTATTAGACACAAATATCTTCGATCTTATAATCTACTGCAGTATAGGAAAAAAGGTGATTCATCTTGGCAATGGGCCAAACTGACAACCCTCATTGATTCTTTCAAAAAGGGGTTGATATGGTCAGTTGGAAATGGAAAATCGGTAAAGTTTTGGTCGGACAACTGGGTCTCGTGCCTCTCGTTGAATGCTAGGGGTGTTTGTCCTCCATATGCAGATCTGGATGAGACCGTTAGCGACTATATTATGGCTGGCAGATGGTGGTCTGAGAAGCTCCGCCAGGTACTACCTTTAAACATTGTCAATGAAATCCTGGATATTCCTCTACCGTCTGCTCCCTTTGAGGATCGACTATACTGGTGGCCGGACAGGGAAGGGTGGTTCACCACATCGAGTGCGTATAAACTGATTTCAGGACAGTCAGCTCAGTGCTCTGTTCCTAATTTCTGGTTTTGGAACCTGGACATTCCACCAAAGGTCAAAAACTTCTTATGAAAAATAAGTCGACGGTCTTCCCACAACCGTAAGATTAGCACAGCGGAGCGTCCCGGTGCCCCCCACTTGCTGTTTGTGTTGTTGTGCGGCAGAAGATGATGCCCACCTTCTGTTGGAATGCCAATACACGACCTCTCTCCTCAGATTCCCAACCGACACCAATAGAACTATAGCAACTCTGCTTCAGCAATCAAGAGACATAAAACCAGTTATGGCCTACATTGGGAACAACATCAATAATAAATCTAAAGCTAAGCTAGCTTACTGCTGGTGGACTGTTTGGTTTTATCGAAATCAGCATATCTTCAGGTCAATTCCGATACCTAGTAGAGATATCGCGCTCCACAATATTAAAACACATGAGTTAAATTGGAGCAACTCTTCTAGGTTTGTGGGCGGAGTCAATGATGATCCTGACTTTCTGCCACGTCCCAAACCTGACAGACAACAGAAATCGAAACACACAAACATCAGATGGCGTAAGCCACCAAGAGGTACCCTCAAATTAAACTTTGATGGTTCTTGCCTCCAAGACAATGCCAGCACTGCTGGGACTATCATCCGTGACTCAGAAGGTCGACCAATCAATATAGGATATAAAAAACTCGGTTATCAAAGCCCACTAAAAGTTGAAGCTCTTGCTTTAAAACTTGGGGTACAGAGCGCCCAAAACCTACGAATTACCAAACTACATATTGAGGGGGACTCTAAAATAATTATTGACTATCTCAACGGAAAAACAAAATGTCCATGTGAAATCGAACTCATACTATCAGATATTACAACAATGTTAACAAATCTGGAAAGGGTTTCTTTCCTCCATGTACCCCGAATAGGCAATAGAGTGGCTGATAAGGTTGCACACCTTTGCCACTCTGCCTGGGGTACTAATATTCAAAATAATCCTGGTCTGCTTGACCTCATCCAAAAGGATGCCTTCGGGTAGAGTTTTCTCCCCCGAATTTTTTCCTAATAAAAAAAAATATATATATATATATATATATATATATATATATATATATATATATATATATATATATATATATATATATAAAAGTTCAAAAGAACTTAGGATGTGGCTTGAAGGAAAATGAAATGCTCAAGAAAAACTAAATAAATGTAGTTGGAGGAAATTATGCACAAAACAAGGTCCAATGTGGAGCTGGTACGTTCAATTTTGGAATTATGCACAACCCTAAACACACATTAATAGAAATCACAAGTTCATCAAAAAGAAATCACAAGTTCAATAATCAATTGGATGTCTTTAAGTGACAAGTTTAATTGGATTTGTTAAAAACAGCTTCATCTATTGGTTATTTGGGCAAGTAGTTTTAGGCATTACAGTGCTTCAAATTGTATGATAAACAAGTGAAGAAACCCAACTATTCTTATTTACCTAATCAACTAGGTGATTGTAACCAATTAGTGGATGTATCATGTATGAGATATAGAAGACTTTGCTTTCAAAAATACCACTAAACAAGGAGGCAATTCAAAGTTCAAACTCGGTAAAAAGAGATCTCAAGAGTATAGCAGGCAACAAATTTCCGAGCTCTCAAATTTCTGATTAGGCACTAAACTTAGCGAAATATAAAACCAGCCGTTGTGTCAAGTCAACCCTCCCCAAAAACACTCCACCAAGCCACTACTAATCCAGAATGAAATGAGTTCTTCAATAAGAGTTCCACGACATCAGTTTGCTCTATTTTGCTGCACTGTGCTTGGCCTTTGTGTGTGAATCCAAAGCACCTTGCGAGTTGAAAGTCCTGAAACGAAAACAACAGGGTCAATCCAAGGGCTCCACAGCAGCATCATAATTGGATACATGATTTAGAGGGGTTTAGAAAGTGAGTACTTCTTGCATGATCCACAAGAAGTTTGAGAGCCTCCAGACTTGGGTGTTTTAGCATTCTTTGCAGGGTGAGGAGTCGCAATGTGGCCACCAACGCTCTTCTTGCCGTCTAATATTTAAGAGGCACATACATATCAAATGATCAGGAAGATTGAAAATAATCACAGGCACAGGTACAAGACTAATATTAAAACACAATAAAAAGAATATTACCTGTTTTTTGGGGGGTAACTATTTTTGCTTTCTTAGCCTCAGGAGTTTTAGTGGCAGCAGCAGGTCTCTTCTTGTTTCCAGCCTACATTATCATAAATCATAAAAGGTCATACATAAACTCGAAAAAAGACTGTCCAAAGAAATAAAGGAGATAAAAAGGTCAGTGGATGTGAGTCATGAAAAGTGTAATACAGATTTGACTGGTGTTTCTTCCTCTTCATCAGAGGAGTCTTCCTCAGAACCATCATCTTCATCACTATCAGCCATTGCCTACACAACCAAGCATTAGGAAGAAAAAGGATCAATGAAAAACCATAAAAAATATGCTTAACATCACTAAAAACTAATACCAAGAAACCACTACATGCTTAAGCATTGAACAGAAACAAAAAGGGACCAATTCATAACAAATATATCTACAAATTAATACACCAAAAAATTCACTTCAAACAATCAAAAGGGAAAGGGGAACGAGAAAAAATCAGTCATACAACGAGACACAATCAAGGTTGTTCAACTCTTACATAATTCAATTAAGGTTGTAGTTTATGAAGATGAACTACCATAATACAACAATGTTATTATATTCAAATCAAAATGGCATTAACAACAAAGATATACCTCATCAGAATCATCATCATCTTCAGAATCATCAGAATCATCATCTTCGTCGCTTTCTTCCTTGGGCTTGGTGTCCTTCTTAGCTGCTGCAGGTGCAGCGGGTTTGGGCTTGGAGGCAGCTGGAGCAGCAACCGCACCTGTTAAAGCAAATCAATAAGAAAGGTGTAGAACAAATTTATATACAATCAACTTTAGAAAATAGATAATGAAAACAAACCATTCTGTAAGCCTTCAAGAGCTAGAGCCTCATCCTCAGAGTAGTCAGAAAACTCTTCATCGTCAGTGGAGAAAGAATAGAATGAGTCAAGGAAGTTAACATGATCATATAATAATTCACAAAGCAGAAAGAACTTATTCAAGACTTGCATATTATTCAGCTTATACAACAAAAGAAAGGGCAATCTATAAAAATACGGAAAAAAAAACTAGCCAACATTCAACAACAGCTGAACCCCTTGTGACCCTAATTCGCCATTACTGGCAAACTCTATAATAAATGTCATAACACAAGTTACATAACTTTTTAACTTGGCAATAGAGTCATTTAAGCAATAAAAGAATCCAACCCTCAATTAATCAATAAACAGCTAGATAGATAAAACTATTTAAAGGATATTCATCAGGGATGATGCTCTTGTATCCAGTGAGGTGCACAGATCCATTTTTCCAGTTGTGAGACAGCTCAACCTCTTTTTCAAAGACCAAATCAAATGACAATTGAGGGAAATTGTCAGCACTCAGTAATCCAATGACCAATTTCTGGCCTCCAATCTTTGCATAAAGTGTCACAGTTTCACTTTTCTTGAGCTCAGCAAGAGTAGCCTACAACAGCAAATAGGGTTAACTCAATTCAGTGCAACTGAGTAACAACCTAGAAATTAAACAGTAACTCAAGAAACCGCACATACCTGTGAAAGGTGCACCACTTGATGCTCACTGGGAACCACCTTCACTGGCTTGTCACCTTTGAGTTCAACGCCTTCAAACAAAAATTTACACACAATCAAATGGCCAAATCCGAGTAAAGAATAAAGATAAAAACAAAATAAAGGTCAGTCGCTAACTACCTTCTAAGGTGACTAAAATTCAAACCGCATAAAATGGGAAGATAACAGATTGAATTCCATATTAAACAGACCTATTGACCGGAGGAAGACTACATAACACTGTCGGCAATACAAAAGAAAGCGAAGAACGCACTAAAACCTATTCCGAGGCAACAAACAGAACTATAAACAGCGCGATATGAGTATCGAACTAGCAATCAACAACGACAACCAGGTTTATAAATGGAGAGAACAAAATACGAATTCAGACATCAACAAAATATCGATTTTCACACGAAAGAAGCAAATCATAATTCATAAGACATAAGCGTGTGCGAGAGAAGGAGATAGAGAGACGTACCCCAAAACTCCATTGATGATAGGCTAGGGTTTTGCGAAGGTTTTAGAGAGAGAACGTGGAGCGAGGTGCGGAGGTTTCAGAGAAAGAGGCGGAAGAAGAGAGAGGGTTCAAAGGGCAATTTATAGATGGGCTTCCGCCATTTTCCGCTCCCCTCTTCATTTCTCCGGAGCCCTCACTAGGGTTTTTCATTTCCCAACCTTCGGAATTGGGCCTCTTATGTGGGCCTTCATTTGGACCTCGAATATTGACGAGGCCTATTTTTAATTCGCGGCCCATTACTAAAAAGATGGGCCTACTGCAAAAGATCTGTTTTGGTAGTTTTCAAAGGCCATGTATTCAATATTTGAGACCAATACAAGCCAACCCCTATAATGGACTATATAATTTCTCTGTTGAGTTAAATTACTTTTGTGGGAAAAAATCCCCTTTGAGGGTGAAAAACACCACCGTACTACTCCGTACTTCACCGCCAGAATCTCTGTGATCTCCTTCATCCCACCCAAATATCAACTTTCTTTTCACAAGGCCTCGGATCTCACCAAATTCAGTATTCTAACAAGTGATAGGCGGATCCTAGGTGGTGAGGGGTCGCCTAGCGCCTAGGCGGCGCCTAGACGGTTAAGACGTGCGCCTAGACGTGCCTAGGCACCCGCCTAGCGCCTAGGCAGGATTTTTAGAATAGTGACCAAATCTAAACTCCAGCAAACTTAATCCTCATTCGAGTACCAGGCCTAAAGGAAATCCACTTAAAATTTAAAGTCGATTTTATAACAACTATCTAAATAAGGGTTTGAACTCCAATTTTGATGGCTCTGGCGGTGGCTCAACTATCGTTGCCATCATTGTCATCGATCGGCGCCACCACCCCATCACTTCTTTGACAATCCCTTCTTTTAAAAAACTAATGCCTAAATCCGACTGCTCTTATCCACCTGTTGGCGCCACCCATGGGGTCCCTCTTGTCACAATTGATCGTAGCTAACTCGTCCGATCGCCTCGACCACCAGCTCCACTCCTTAGTGACCAAGGAATTAGAGTTCCTTGATGGTCAAGGAGTTGAAAATCCTTGGGGGCCAAGGAGATGGGGTTCCTTGTGGGACAATGAGTTGAGGAAAAAGCGGGATTGTGCTTTGCACCATCTCGCATATTAAAAAATTTAGGCACAAATTGAATTCTTGATGAGTGGCCGACATGCTTCATCATGTGTTTGTGATTTGATCAATCCTTTGGTGTGGTGTCGCTCCTTGGTGTAGTTGGGTTTAGTTTCAGATGAGGTTGTAGTATTGGGCGACCTATTTGATCGAGTGGATCGTGGAAGTATTCGTGATTTTCAAAGATCCCTCATTTAGGTGAAGAAAACGTCGTTAAGGAGGATATTTTTTGTTTATTATGGGTAAATATATTCACAGCAAGTAACAAGGTTTTTTTTATGAGATAAAGTTTAAATGGTTTCAGTTCCATTTGCACCACCTAGGTAAGGGTATACCTATAGCCCCGATGAATGCTTATAAAGGTGTTTCCATATCGATCACCAATATATCTCCATTGGTTAGATCGCCCATAAAATAAAAAAGTTACAAAGAGACTTATAACATACTAAGAGTCGAGTGTAAAAGCCAAAAAATACCTAAGTGGTATCCCCTTCACACGCTTTATATTTTTTGACGTGTAAGTTCCGAAGTTATCAATTAATTATCCACAAGTCTGAACACTAGCATGAAAAGCACTCGAATTGAAAAAAATCAAATAACATGCCGCAAACAACCTCAACTAAAGCATGAGTAAATCAAGTAACACGCCGCAGATACCCTAACACAAATATTACTAATGAAATTTAAACCCTTGACATGATAGATGGAAATTAGGCACAAGGAAACACTTTACCAGTTTACCCTTACCCCTTCATCCACTTTCTCCACAAATAGTTGTAAATCTACAGTTAACAGTTAGTCGCATTTTACGAGCGTAAATATAATTATTTTAGCACATTATCTAGGGTTACACTTTTCATTTGAAAAAATTGCTCTATTTAATATCTAGTAATCCAAAGCTGAAATGAAATTGATATTAGGTAACCGAATGAGTAATCTCAATACCTTAACTTAAAGCAGTTTTTTCCATTAAAAAGGGCCTTGAACACGATATGAGACTAATTTAACAATTGGGAATGATGTCATCGATCATGTGGGCGGCCGCAGTCAAATTACCAAATTATATACATTAAACGTGAAAATTAAACGTGCACATTCATATGGTTTTTTTTTAATTGTTAACGAGGATAATCCAACTTTGGTGATAAACCCTGAAGGCCGAACATGTGATCCACCTGACAAGAGTTATACACTAAATAAATCGACTTGCATCAACTGACTAAATCCAATGGTAATAAACAAGATTAGCACGTTCATATGGTTTGGTTTGATGGCGTTGATCAGCCGTAGGCCAAAATATTACAAAATCCAAACAGAGCCAGTTGACAAGTCCAATCGAGTGGCCGGTTTAATTGAGGTCAAGCTGAAAGTGTCAAACTTGGCCCAGAGAGGGTAGCTACAAATGTACAGTGACAAGCTAGCTTGAGAGTGACTCTATTATAAAATAAAATAAAATAAAATAAAATAAAATAAAAGGAAAGGAAAGCGATGGGTTGGGCTGAAAAAAAAGCAATAAGAGAGTGACTTAACTTTCTTTTAAATAAAATTTGGTGCAACAACTTTATTTCTTAAAGTTTGATTTTTAGTTTTAATTGGGTATTTTAATTTAATTTGATCTTTAGTTAAAAGCCCTAATTTAGAAATTATATAAATCTCACAAAAAAAATTAAGTAAAAGAAAAACAAGATATACTTATATTGTATGATATTTATATCAGTTGCTATGTCCTTATGACGTTGGTCAATAACCTTAATTTAGATTTAAGGATTCTCTATTAATTTTAATAGTGAATTATAGCAAATCAATTTTACAAAGAGCTAAAATAATTTAAAATTTGAAAATCTTTTCAAATTAAGGCTCTTAATCCATATTGTAGTGTTGGAATATAGATTAAAAAACTGATTTTATACCATTTATACTTACTAAAACCACATTGTTTTTTGAGATTCTTAGGAGGTATGATAAAAAAAACGATTTGAAATATGTTTGGCATGTCGAATTTTAATTTAAGTTAAATTAAAATCTAGCATAAAATTATAGTACCTCTATCATTTTGGTAGATTATAATCTAGCATCTCATTGAAGTACTATTATAAATAATTTATAATTTTAGGCTTTGTTGATAGATATACCACAAAACAATTGATACATCTTAGTGAAAAGTTCAAAAATGAAAACTTAATAAATAAGTTTTGTATATCATAAATTACAATTTTTGCCTTTTTTTTGTCTTTACCAAAAAAAAGTACTTTGTATATTGTAACAAGTATTCACTAATCAAGTCATTACCATCTTATATTAATTAGTGGCGAGTTAACCTTATTGTACTTTTTCTTATCAATATAACTTCATATAGCTTGATCGATATTACATATAAGTCAGTGAACTATTCTTTTTAACAATTGATTTTAGAATGAAATTCTATCAATCTTATATTCTCGACTTGATTAGCGCATAATGCGCTCAGACGTGTGACCCCCATATCATAAGACACGAGCCGAATCGAATTATATTGAACACAAAGCTAGTGTTATAAAGAGACGTCGTCTTAACAATAATTCCACATCACAATCTAGCTACCTTTCTGGAGATTCGATGTATACTAGCTTGATTTATATCATCATTTGTAGATAATATAAAGATGTTAATGCGTCATCCATAAGATATCTAAGCTTAATTCCTTAATTATAAAACAGGAAATCTGCAAAGTCTATAAGTGGCACTAAGAAAACAAGCCTAAATTACATTCTTTGTACAAGTAGTTCTAAATAAAATCTCACCTACCCCCCACCAATTTTGTTAAAATTCAACAGGCGGCCATCCCCTTTCTCTTTTGTGTCTCACCAACCCATAAACACTAACTAAGATCCTAATCATAATTAATAGTCAAATCGATTCAAATCATGCATATGTTGCCAATTAATTTGTGATTATATAAACTTGATACTGCGTAATTGGAACTTGCTTTATTGGTTCTTATTAGAGTGTATAACTAGAAACAAAACACACTGAAATAGTTATTATTAGTATAGAAAAGAAACGAGGATCCACTGTCCCTAATTTTTCTATCTCCCTATACCCTCTCACAAAACTTACATTCTTTACCATTTTTTTTTTCAAATTTAAATTATTATTATTTTTTATTTGGGGAGATGGGGAGGGAAATTCAGGGGGCCCTACCCCTTTGGGACGGACAAGTGATCACATCCGATAGAAAAGGGCTAGTCATATGTGGTACAGGTACACCTCGGGCATGCCAATCGTTTCCATTCCTAACTTTAAATATTTTTGTTTTTCCTTGCCTTGTTTTTCCATACTCCCCCCGACTAAGTGTATGTTTGGCATGAGCTTTCAGTAGATTAAGGAGCTTTTAAGAAAAAAGATCTCGCTGGAGGGGTGTTTGGCGGGGGATGGGAGGAGATCTGGAGATGGAGATTAAGGGGCTTTCAAGAGATCTTTGGAGGCTGAAAATGAAATCCCCCCCCCCCCCAGATTATGAAGATTTTGGGAGATTTCACCTATAATATCGACAATCCTGCCCCTGGATGATACTCGCGTTCAGATCTGGAGGAGAGAAGCCCTCAAGCCATCGAAAAGCTCCCATCATCACCAACCCTCTTCATTTTTAATGAATTTCATGAAAGGAAGGTTATGGCTCGTCCACCTCGTCGTCCTCCCTGCAATATTGAAACACTATAGTATTGAGGATGAGGAACACCTATCACTATTTATTGGATGAATCACTACTCTCTATTTATTTGATGAACCACTTGGTATAAAACCCCCTGAACCACTTAGTCAAAAACCATGAACCACTTGGTATAACAACCCTGAACCAATTGTTATAAAAGCCCTGAACCACTTGATAATTTTATCCGGCAGGTATCATCAAATTCTAAGAATCTCATTGAACACCTTCCGGTTGAGAGAAAAGTAGTGTGAAAAATGAAAATTTATATATTTCATTATTCAGTTAACCAAGCTGCTACACCCAGTAAAAAAAACTGCACTACATATCTAAAAGACTTTGAGGTTTCGATTCCATTGAACTCTAAAAGCTGATTGCAAAGAACCGAAAAAATTCCCTATCAACAACATTTCTATAGTAGTTTAATTTTCGTAATTGTGGCACTGTCGTCTATCTTTGAAAATTATACAAACTTAAGGTAATCAATATTCCTTTCTCTCCCTGAACAAACAAAAAAAAGATATTCATGGTGATTTCAATATGTGATATCTATTCAAACAGCAATCACCATGGTCGTAGAGATCCTTATCGATCGAAATGGAGCTCGCCCTCGCAGTCGCACACAATCACTATCGCGATCGCTCTCGCCATCTTCGCAACAGCTCCAGAATTCCTAGTCGTCTTCTTCTAATCTCGCACGCATAGCGAAATCATCAGCAAAACTACATCGATCTCCCATTTCCGTAGCCTCAAATCCTTACAGATGACCAAAAAAAGAACAACACTCCAGAAATTGTCTCTGAAATTCCTTAAAGCAGTTTCTTTGTTCTACGAATTCAAAATCCCCCAAAACAAACTCGTCCTCGATCAATCCTAAAGGCGAAATCGAAGCACTATTTCGGTTTCAGGTTTTTTTTGTGAAACCCTACTGGAGCGGGGAATCTGAAATTGAAAAGGACGAAATTGATTGGGGAAAATTTGGATAGAAAATGAATAAATGAAGCTGCGATGAGATAATAAGAAAGCAGGAGCCGAGGAGACATGGGAGGACACGAAGAAGAACATGAAGAAGCAGATCCAGTAAGGCGAGCCAGAGGAAATCTGAGGCTTCAGGGGTTCTCGTTGCGTTCGAGCTCGGAATTGCTGCCATGGTGGCGGAGATCCAGGAGAGACGGAGTCGACCCCTGGCCTCGAGGGCGGAGGAGGAAGAAAGGGAGGCAGAGTGGACGGAGGAAGAAAGCGGCAGAGGCAACAGGGCGGATGAAGAGAAATAGAAGAGACTGGAGGCGCGTGAGCTTCTTTTTTTTTTTTTTTTAATTTAGATCCGTATCAGCCAATTACAGGGCTTCTTTCCTTCTCACCGGAAGGGGTGCTTCTCACTTGAACTCGAACCTATATATATATAGTGTATGAATCATTTGTACACAAGCCTTAAAGTGTACCTTGTTCACAAATATTATTCGGTGAAATGTGAAGCATTATTCGGTGAAATTTGAAGCATTATTCGGTGAAATATGAGTATTGTTTAGGGGAATGAGAAACGTTATTTGGTGAAATTTGAAGCATTTTTTGTATAAATTGTAAGTATTGTTTAGGGAATTGAGGTTTCTTTTATTTGAAATAGATAAATAAAAAAACTAAACATTATTCGGTAGAATGTTACAAATTATTCAGTGGAATTGGGAAGTTTTCATCTGAACTGAACGGAAAACGAAAACATAACAGTATTCGGTAGAATGTTTCACATTTCACCGAATAATGATTCAAATTTCACCGAATAATGTTTCACATTTCACCGAATAATATTTGTGAACAAGGTACACTTTAAGGGGTGTGTACACCCGAACCACACCCTATATAGAGAGAGAGAGAGAGGTTGGGTCATGTGTTAACAACTCTTACGGTGTTAAATGTTAACAAATCAATATTCGGCACAATTTCCCAAATATTCATCACAGTCACTCAATTATTTATCAAAACTTTTGTTAAAATTAATCAAATATTCATCACAGTCGCTCAAATATTCATCACAATCACTCAATTATTCACAATTTCCCAAATATTCATCACAGTCACTCAAATATTCATCACAGTCACTCAATTATTCACAATATCCACCCCTAATCCCGTAATTGTGTTACTGTGATGAATATTTCTTAAATGTTGCCGAATATTGATGAATATTTGGGAAATTGTGAATAATTGAGTGACTGTGATGAATACTTGAGTGATTGTGATGAATATTTGATTAATTTTAACAAATGCTTTGACGAATAATTGAGTGACTGTGATGAATATTTGATAAATTTTGCCGAATATTGATTTGTTAAAATTTAACACCGTAAGAGTTGTTAATATTTGATCCGCATTATATATATATATATATATATCAATGTATAAGAGAAAAATACTGTGTCAATGTTTAAAATGTATAATGACGATATCAATGTAATAATATGGTAAGGTAGTATATTTTTAAACTTCATTTCTTTAAGAAATTTCTCGGTGCTTGAAAACGACTGGGTGGTAGGTGGCCACTCGCTTGAACCAACTAGAACGGAACTTGGTGATTTGGATTTGGGGCTATAAATAACATATATTTATATTGTTTTAAAAGTTTATACTTAATTTAATTTATATTAGCCTTTAGATTTGATCGATCGTCGAATTTCGAAGCATTTCTATTTTTTTTATTAGGTAAAAATTTGAGATTAGATATATCTAAAATTTGTTGAAAGGCCGACTTCTCGATCTTTTGAAAAACACATTTATAATATTTTTTGTTAATAGGGCCTTAGATTGTATATGAAAATATCAATTTTAAAGCTTGAATTATTTTTGGTTCAAAATCGATATTTGGTATTATTTATGGTCATTTTTTCTTTAAAAAACTTTGAGGCTTTCTTACATGGATTCAAAATAGGGAAGTACCATTTATTTATATATGCGGGCTTCAAAAATCTCGAAAGGGATTGGAAAAAACAATTCATAAAATAACATGAAAGGATTTGACCAAAATCTCGAAAGGGTTGAATAAATCCCAAAAGAGCATGAAAAAATATTAAAATAAGTAATAATAATTCTCCTTGAACTTTCAGCTTGGTCCCGGGATTTCTCTGTATCGTTCCGGGATTTCTGTTCACAAACGTTCGTCGGATGATGGATCTTCCCTATTTCAGCTCGTATTTTGCCCCGTCTTTTAGTGTCGAGTTGCTGCCTTGGCGTGGTTGTTTTGGTTCCGAGTTGGGTTACAGTATCGGACATCTTGTATTATTGGGAGGATTGTTGTTGTGTCCGTAGTCTTCGACGATCCCTTATTTAGGTAGAGGCAACATCATTGATCCGCACTTCCCCAGAATTCGCTCTTTCCGATGGTGGGTTACTATTCTCCGATTTCTTGGCATCGAGACATTGTATGAGTCGTCACACTCTCTTGTGTTCTCGATCGGCATTCGTGGCTCGTCTTGGATCTTCATCAACTCCTCCGCTGGCTGACGACTTTTATGGGTTGTTAGGGTTTTTCTTTCATCTTTGTTGATTTGTGCTACTTAGTATGTTGTATGTTTATGATTAGTCCATCTGTCGATTCGTCGGCCTCTGCCCTCTTGAGCTTCAAGCTTGTCTAAGCTCGAATTTTTACCTAATCAAAATAAATAAATAAATTAGGAAGTACCATTGTAAGACACTCTCCCGTCACTGTCCAGCAGTCCGCCTGGCTTGATCTTGATGGCGTCTCTTGCTCACGGATCTCAAGATCCATCCTCCACTACCGTCACCATCTTACCCTTGTCGACGCCACTTTAATCGCCATACTTGCCTCGCAAGGATTGCCTTTGCCTCGCAAGGAACCATTCCTTGCCTTGCAAGAATAATCCTTAGTCACCAAGGAGTAATAAAAACAATATATATATATATATATTGGTTAAATATAATTATATATTTCATGAACCCCTCGATTAAATCGATACTTGAACTCCTTGATTCATCGAGACTTAATTTTTTTTCACCCACACCCGACCCATCACCCGCTACCACCTGCCACCCATTTATAATATAAAATATTATTTGTATGTTTTTATTATAATTTATGAATAAAAATATGTAAATTTTTTTTCCTTTTCTAACCCTAAATCTGTAATATTATATTTGCATCCGTAAATATGTCGTTAGATAGTAATAAGGTTTAACTCCCATCCAAATTCTTACATGTAGGAATAATAATAATAATAATAATAATAATAATAATAATAATAATAATAATAATAATAATAATAATAATAATAATAATAATAATAATAATAATAACATCTATGACATACATCAATATCCCATATAAGCACATTGAGATTTTAGTAGGAAAATGCGAATAAAATAGTGGTTTTTTTTATTAAGTAAGAATTCGAGATAAGACAAGTCTGATTTTTGAGAGGCCGACGAATCGGCAGGTAAAAATCACTTAAACATACAATAAGAACAGTAAATGGCACTAAGAAACAAGCAAAAATAACTCTACAATAAGAACGAACTAAGAAGAACTACTCCCATCAGTTACGGACGACGGCGAATAACGAAGCCAAGCACCACCGAACAGTACCACTACGAGCCAGCAATACAACAAGAATCTATCTGCTGTGGGAAGTGCAAACGAAACTCCAAAGAAGCTCCTTCCCGGATACAGAGTCTCCCTGAAAGCACCACCTCAACCCCAGCCAGTCCCGACTCCCGACTTTATGCCTTCAACCAAGCAAAAGACCTCTTAGAAACGCCGCAAGTAGAGCCACACACTGCTCGTGCAAAACCGCCAAAGATTTAGCCAACCGAAATTTGGTCAAAGTGTCAAACCCTTACAGGGTTTATAGTCAAGCCCTTGCAGGATTTAGTTCAAACCCTTTTATTGAATATATATATTTTTTTAGTTTAATGTGTGTTCTAAACTTGGCGTGCAAGGGAAAAATCCTTGCACGACAAGCACAATGTCAGAGCTTGCAGACGGTAGTGAAACGTGCAAGGCAAGAAGACCCCCTTACACGCTAAGCAGGGTTGTCAAGGGCAAGGCTAACATCGGCGTCGAGAAGGCAGAAGCTAAACTAGGAGGTGTGGAGACTGACTAGGGGACAACTACGAGGTTCGAGGAAGAATGCGAGGCGAACTTGGCTTCGGCGCGGGAAAAAAAATCGGAGAAAGGGGGGTTTGAAGTGGTGGTTTGTGGTGGCTGCAACAAAAAGGAGATAGAAGCAGCAAGATCAAACACGAATATCAGATTCGGGGAATTTGATTCGGACCAAGGAGAAACGGTCGAGTACCCTAGGGATTGAAATAAAAAACCGGACAACAAAGTCGAAGCAAAAAAGGAGAATTTGGAGACGATTCCGACAGCGGCCCAACAAGATGGGAGTTGGAGCACATGCGGAAAGGGATGGACGACCACGGAGAGGGGAGAATGGGATCAGTCCAGGAAGAGGGAGGCCAAACTGAACGAGATTCTCAACTGATTCCACCTGGAGTCACGAAATCGATGATTAATCGAACCTTTAAACAACCGGATCAATAGATCTAGTAAAGAAGGATGTTGAAGCCCACAAGAGGGTTTTGTGCTCACAAGGAGATTTAGCAAGGAAGGGAGACAAGATCCCACTCCGAGGAGGAAACATACGAAGAGGGGTGGCTCATCGAAGGAGACGACACACAATCGGTATTGTCAATTGAACGATACAAACCCAAACCAACCAGGGATTTGGGGTTTTTTTTCCACAAGGGGGTTTTCTCTATCCTTTGGATGCGGTGAATAAAATAGTGATTTTTAAAAGGTTCGACCTATTTTTATTTTTTTAAATATCTAAGATCTAAATACAAGCTACTTATAAAAAACTGAGGTCTAGCATTGAGTTGCACAATGCATGAAAGTAAGTTAAAATTCTTCTCGATAACCTAATATTCTATAAAGGAAAAAAGCTAGAGATATAATGACAATGACAAAAATATCATTTTTTACCAACGATAAAATCAACCTTTCGGGACATAAAAGCCTAAGCAATGTAGAAAAATAAATTGTTCACATCAACATGGAGATTGTTCAAATTACATCAATCCATAAGGACAATACATTCTAAGACCATCTCCCACATTTTCTTTAAAATTTCTTAAAAATGGAAAATAAATTACATATTTTTTAAATTATTTTTGCTTCAACTCCAACCGCTTCTCCATTTCGAAGATTTTGAGAATCATTTAGTTTTTGAAGAATGCCGCAAATTTATGAACGATTTTTCTAGGGGGCATAGGATAAAACCCTAAATTGGGAAATGTTTTTTAAATTTTAATTAATTTAGCTTTTTTTAAAATTAGATTCCTAGGGTCGCTTGCCTTTTTGGTAGGGAATCTTTCTCAATTTAGTGTCTTATCCTGTGCCCTTAGGGCATATGATAGAAAAACCGATTTACGAAAACTTCTCTATTTTTCGTGTTGCTTTCCCATTTTAGAGAATATGAAGGAGAATCTATTGGACAAAAAAATCATAAAACTATCTAAAAACTCCAAAATCCTCAAAATGTGGAATCCGTTGGAGATGCTCTAACAAACCAATCTCCAAAGATTTTTTTTTAATACCAAACCAAAATCATAACATTGGTAAAAATTATTCTAAAATGGGATTTCACATATACTTGCATTAAAATTATTCTAGCTAGCCAAGTTTAGATTCTTCAAAAAGGGAAAAGGAGATATTACAAAGCGAATGTTATTTACACCACAAAATTTACTATTTACACCACATATCTCACTTTTTATATATTTTTTAAAATACACCATGCTCCTCTTGAGTCACACACCTGCCCCTCAAGAGGCGCATGGTATTTTAAATGTAAAATACCCTGCGCCTCTTGAGGGGCAGGTGTGTGACTCAAGAGGAGCAGGGGTGTGATTCAAGAGGCCTAGATGTGGTGCATATAGTAAAATTTATGGGTGTAAATATTATCACCCTATTACAATAATAACAGCAACAAAAATATCATTTATTACTGACGACAATAACAAGCTTTCTAGTGTTAAGGAATGTGGAAAAATCGATTGTTAGTTAACTTCTACCAAACCTATCCTACAAGAGGGAAAAAAAAAGAATCTTTTTTGATCCGTGGGAAAAAAAAGGATCTAACAATCCAAAATTTATACATTTGCAAAGATTGATACTCACTAAAAAAACCCAAATAAGTACAAATTATATTCCGTCACACATGACACATTCTTACAACTTACAAGCATATCAAACGCATTTTTTCACTAGCTAATTGTAGCAAACGATCCGTTTGACGCGATCTCCCTAAATCTTCACCAACACAATGAGGGGGCTATTTATCACAATAAAATAAAGCAAAGGAAAAAAAAACAAGGAAAAATATAATCAAATCGTCTAAAATAAATTAAATTTCGATTTCCTTGTTTCTTTTTTTGGCCCTTTGCCCTTCTTTGATGCGCAAATTTTATGGTCACTGAGTGAATACACAATAGCTTAACAGAAGATAAGATTTAAAAAGAAGGAAAAAAAAGAAGAAGAAAATATAGGAAAATGGAGAGATGCTAATCTCCCCGTGACGGGCACCAAGGCGTCATATCCATTGGATAGCTCCCCAAAACCCTCAAAAAGGAGGTGAACTCTTGGACCTCCGCCAGCGCGTTCTGCGCACGCGTTTCCGCCATGGACGCTTCGAAGTCGACATAGAAGAGGTACTCGAAGTGCTTGGCGGTGCCGACGTTGGCGTCGTCCACCAGCCGGATCGGGCGGTTGCGGTGGGGCCGGCTCTCGATCTTGGTGAGCGAGATGTTCCTGAAGGCAAACGCCGATAGGACCTTGAAGAGCACCGACGTGCCTTCCTTGTCGTGAGCGAAGACGATGCTGGTCTTGAACGGCCGGTCGGTGCGGGGGATGATCGGTTCGCGCGCGAGCATCACGAAGCGCGTGACGTTGCCGGAGTCGTCCTGGATGCCATCGGCGAGGACCTGCATACCGTAGAGTTCCGCGGCGCGCGCGGAAGCGATGGCGGCGGTGTCCCGGAGGTTGTGTGCAGCGACGTACTCGGCGGCGCCGGCCGTGTCGTCGACGGCCTCGCGGGTGACGTTGAGGCCGAGCTTTGTCAGCGTGTGCTCGCACTGCGCGAGGGCCTGCGGGTGTGAAATCACGCGCGAGAGGTACTCCTTCCGGACTCCCGGCAGCGCGAGGAGGCAGTGGTGAACGGGGAGCTGGACCTCGCCGACGATATGGAGGCGGTGCCGGAGGAGGAGGTCGTAGTTCCGGTGAATTGATCCGCCGAGTGAATTCTCCACCGGGAGAACCGCGCGATCGGCGATCCAGAGCTCCACGGCCTGAAACGCGACTTCGAACTGGTCGCAAGGGATGGCTTCACAGCCAGGATAGGCCTTTCCAGCGGCGGCTTCAGAGTATGCGCCGGGGACGCCTTGGTAGGCGACTCGGAGCGTGGAGCCGTGCATCGGCGCCGGAGACAGGTCGGAGGTTAACGGCTTCGGGAGGTTCTCCGGCACGGCGGTGGTCGTCGTTACGGGGACTAGATCTAGTGTCTTGTGGCCGTTAACGGCCTGGATCGGATCTGAGGAGGCTCCTCCATCTCCGTTTTGCTGCAGGGAGACGACCTTACTGGAGAGGATGGCGCAGGAGCTCTGCCAATCGGCGCGGCTCATCACGGCGGCGCCGTTGGCGGAGAAGTTATACCGGCACTGGATTGTGAACCGACTCGGTCCGACTCGCTGGTGAGTTATCGGACGAGGACGAGTCATGAGAGGCGCGTTCGGTGGCGGCGATAGAACCTGCATTTTGGCTTTCCTTTCACCTTCTTCTCTTCCGTCTCCCTCCTCACAAGATTGATAACAAATCGGAAATCGAACAGAAAGCCGAAAAAATCGGAAGCAAAAACCAGATCGGAATCAAGATTTGCCTTGGACAATTGAGATTCAGGCAATTCAACAAATAAAAAACACAACACAACACACAGCGATGAATTTATTTTATTTTTGGCTTTTTTTTCGGTAATCTCAGCTCAAGTTCTACAAAGGGAGGAACTTGAAGCTGAGGGAAAATGGAGGTGAAGATGGGGTTTATATATGGAGAGTGGGGGGTAGGAGGCAAATAAGGGTTAGGTGTGGGATTTGACCAAACTACCACAAAAACGCATACGCCCTTCCTCTCAGCTTTTTCGTGGGACACGCTTATCTTAACTACTCCCCTCTTCAAATTAAACAAAATTAAATTTATGTTATTTTTTTTTTTAAAAAAACGATTAATCACATAAAAATAATTTCAGAAATGAATCAATCAATGAATGAAAATATTTTGTGACTTGAATCATTTTATGTTATAGTAATTTTCTAATATATATATGGATATATATTATAAATTTAATCGTAAAAGATTTTATAGATTTAAAAGGATTAAATATAGGAAATGTTATTTAAAAACATAAATAGATTTTTTTTAAAAAAAAATAAACATGGTTGATTTATATTTTGGATAAGGGAATCGTTTTGTTTAATTTTTACGGGTAGGTGACTAGGTGTTAAGGTCTATTAGGTAATGCTGACAATAGTGCTTATCATTTGAAAAATATTTTATGGTTGTTACTTGTGTACACTAGTTTTGATTTTTTTTTAATCACAGTTTTGAAATTCCACTTCAATGAAAATTGGGGAATTATAATTTAAATTTGTTATGTTTTTTTATTGATTAAAAATTATTAAATGAATAGTGATGTCAAATTTGGTATGTTGGTACTAATTATGAAAATATTGAGTAATTGGTTGATTAAATACATGAACCAATGTTAATTGGTGAACTTTTTTTTTTTGTAGTTCAAGGATATATTTAGAACTCAAATTAATATAAATTATACGTGGCATCAAGATAGATGTTATGTAGATAAATACAATTGGTGAACTTTTTTCTGGTACACATGAGTTAAATTCAATGTACATGAGTAGGATTCAAATATATGATCTTATATGATTTTGTAAAAAAATGTAGCATTAAATATAAACTTTATAAATAAGTAGATAAATTCAATGTACATTAAGTATGTATCGAATTAGGACTAAAATATCTTATTATATGTGGCGTCAAGATAAAGTGTGTAAATAAATAGATGAATTCAAATGTACAATAAGTAACACTAAAAAAAATAAAATGTATGTGGACTAGCATTCAAACAAACATAAAGACTATGGATTTTTGATCATACATAACATCTAGACAGTTTAGACACCATTCATTTTTTTCACCATGGTATGTTCCCGTTAATCCATCTAAAGGCCTAAACATGGTTCCTAAACAAGACCAACATCAAGTAGTCTTAAAAATGTTCAAATACATATATATGGTATATGATGATGATATGAAAATTCAGTTAATTGTTTGGTTGTTACCATGTAATTAAAAAAAAAAAAGCCGACAGGTATGGGAGCAATGTAAATTTAAACTCTCATAATTTTAAACTTTTTTCGAGTAAATGATGGAAATAAATAAGAAAAAAAAATGTATATATTTTAGTAATGAATTAAGTTGAGATTGAAAAATGGAAGTGGGAGGGATATGCTTTTTGGTTACACTGGCGGATCTATATATGCCACGTTGAGAGAAGCACCACCGCATGTCCCACCAGACTGGCTCTCTTCACAGTCCCACCCTAGGCCCTTTAACAAACCACAAAAGTGATAAAGCCATGTTGATGAGCTAGTTTATTATTGTGTTTATATATATATATATATATATATATATAGGCGAGAATTTTAGGAGGAGAGGGATCAATCACGATTGTACCATCACTTAAGAGCATCCTTATGGATGAGAGTTTGAAACTCTAAATAAAAACTTCAAGATGGTGAGTCGGACTTCAATGATATATGAGTGAGTCGATCAACCGCTCTGTTCGCCTCCTGAAAATGTGGGACACGGAGATCATCTCGAAAAAGCGAAGCAGACGGAGAGCATTCAAAATAAGAATTTCAGTCTCTTAGAGAGTCGACCAAATACCGTTGATCGCATTCACGATCGCGATGCAGTCTTCTTCCAGGGCAACTTTTCGAATCCCCAGCCTCCGAGCTTCTAGCAACCGAGCTATAAACCAACTTCCTCGACCTGGATCGCTGGCATCCTCCCACATCTACTAGCATCGCAAGCAATCATCCTACCGTCGTCATCTCTGATTACAAGCCCTGCAAAAGCAAACCCAGACAGAGATTTAACGCCATCAAAATTAAGTTTAAAGACGTCAGTCTCAAGTTTACGCCATCTTATGGTATTCCTCTTGCGATGGTGGTTTCTGGGTTTGATTCTCATTGTTTGTCTCTCTTATTCGTTTTGAGTTATCTCGTTTAGTTTTTTTTTTCCAATTTTTCACGTGGTTTTTTTTATTATGGCTACCAACTCATCTATTGTTCGTAAATTCTGATTTTCTAATATAATCTTGTTTCTTTTAGTCCAAATGCGCCGCGCCACCAGGAAAAAGCCAAAGTAGCTTTTTGTTTAGGGTTTAGATGTCGAAAGATTTCGTTGATAATGGTCTTATACTTTGATTACTTTTATTAGCATTTGTTATTTGTCGTTCAATATATCTATCTAGAGATCCAATGGTTCTTAAAGTTGTTGGGCACTCCATGAGGAGATGGATAGTGTGTTCTTCCCTAGAGTTACAAAAGATTCAGTCCATGGGTGTATGTATTCCTTTATTTCATAGTCTAGCTTTAGTAGGTAAACCATCCAATCCCATCTTCATGTTTCTTCTACCTGAGTCTACTCTATAGTAGTATCCAGTGTTTGAGTCTGAAAGTTTTAAATGTTTTGTCTTTGTTCTTTGACTCTAGTACTACTTATGATAGTACAAAAGTTGGTCCTTTTTCTTTATTAGTTGTAGTTGAAGTCTGTTGTTATCTCGTTGCTGGCCTTGATTATTATTCATTTGTAATTCAAGTAATCTTTCTTCTATTTCTTGTAGTTGTCTAAAGATATTGCCAAAAGTTCTTTTATTTCATTCTTTCCTTAGTCGTTTTAGAAGTTGTGTCTTTTTCATAACATTAAACATGTGAGACCTTTGATATTGTGTTCTGCATGCGTTAATCACTAAGTTCTTGTAATCTTTCCTTGTGAGCCATATTCTTTCAAATTTAAAAGGCCTCGACTCTCTCCTATCATCTATTTTGAGTTGTATAGAAATTGGGAAACAGTCTCATGTCGAGAATGTATGGTTTCTTGTTGCGATATTTAGATACCATTGGATTATTTTATCTTGGACCAGGGTTCTGTCAAGTTTCTCGTCGATGTTATTCACATCTGTTTTGTTTTTCCTCCAAGTGAATTCATTGCCAAAGCTGGACTGTTAAGTAGGCTAGCTGCATTGATCTTTGAATGATAGTAATCATTCAAATCGGAAAGGGTGTGGATCATTACCCCCCCCCACTTTTTTCACTTGTGCTCTGAATCTCATTAAGGTTACCCAACAAAATGATAGGAATTGTCAGATTTTAGATATGGGTCATTAATAACTGCCAAAGGAGGCCTTAGATGACTCATGATGAGGTAACTTTAATGGAGAATTTTAGAAAACTAGGAGGAACTTGAGATATTATTTGCACGAAAGTAATTTAATACTCTTAAGGAGTCATACTATCAGTTTGATTGGATTAGTTGAGATCGAAATAAGATACTTATTCAACTTGACCTTAGAAAAAATACTTAATGAGTTTAAATTAATTGACTGAGATCAAAAGAAGACTATTGATTGATTTAGACACCATTGCTATTGCCCGAGAAGAAATAGTGCATACAATAGATAATCTACCTTCAATTATTTGATTGTTAGATTAATTTTCATGTGAATGTTGAGTTGATTTTATCGATGCATTGTCGCGGGGAACCTTAACCTTATAATTGTTTTCTCATATATCTCCACTACTATAAAGGTGGCAATTCAAAAGTTACTGTTCATATAAATAAAGTTATATTGACCGTTGATTGTTGGTGGGTTAACCAGATCAAAGGTTGTGGGCTTCTCACATGTGAAATGTCTTAATTACCCATCAAAGTTTCAATTTAAAAATGTTTATTTTTTTGTTTTGATGTCCCTTTTAGTATTTTCATGTAATTCTCAAAATTCTCTCTCCGTTTCTGTTTGTTTCTTCTATCCGCCTCTTTGTTCTCTTCGTTGTCTTTAATGGTGCCACTGCTTCGGCCACCGATGCTAGGACTCTCATCCTCTCTTCCTCAGCTATAATCTCACCTCTAAGCTTCGAGAATCGTCACCATCGTCTGCAATATCAGAAGTTTCTGCGCTCCCCTTTCGTCTACAATTTCAGAGGGTTCGGTAATTGCCTCTTCCCTTTCCATATGCATTTTGGTCCTTCTATTCTAATATTACGGTGTGTTCCTCTATGTTTGCTGCAGTGTCCGGCTGCTCCTTTGCCTTTCTGCCTTCTTCTATGCCATTTACAACCCTTAAATAAAACAAATAAAGGATTTATGAATTAGGGTTTTGGAACCTCTTTCAATCATCTGTCCCAGGTAATTGAACTTTATTTCTATCTTGATTTTGTAATCAATTCCTAATTGATTGGAAAGTCTTTGAATCACTTTTCCCTTATTAATCAGCTTAGGGATTTTTGTTCATAAGTTAATGAATATCCACAACAATATATGGTTAATTTTGATAATACCTACCGTTTTGAATTTTTAGTTTAATGAATTGATTTTAATTGAAATTAGGAATCCCATTTTTTTTAGAGTAGTTATGCGTTGGAGGTTAGATATTGCAACTTGGTGGCTGTTTATTTTTATGCCTTTAAGGTGTTCGTAGAAATGCTTAAGAGAGATTTTGGGTTGATTGGGTCGATATAGGTTTACATCTTTAGTTTTGAATTTTTAGTTTAATGAATTGATTTTCATTGAGATTAGGAATCCCATTGATTGAGAGTAGTTATGCATTTATGTTAGCAGATTTGTTGAATTGGGGCTTAGATATTGCAACTTGGTGGTTGTTTACTTTTATGCCTTCAAGGTGTTCGTAGAAATGCTTAAGAGAGATTTGGGTTGATTGGATCGATATAGGTTTATGTTTTTAGTTAATGAGATTGATAGCTTGGTTGATGTGTGTTGCAAATGATCTTTATAGACTTTATCCAATTTCAGTGGATTAAAGTGGGTGAATGGAGTAAGTGTAGGCACTCAATGCTTGTGCAATAACAATTCAATAGACAATAGAGGTATGCGAACGTCGAAGGAAATGGTACGTAGGTTACATGAGTGCTAAGTGAATTCCATACCCATTTATGAAGGTGTTATGAAAATCTTGAAGAATAGAGTGAGCAAACCATGCATATCAATTAATGATTTAATTCTCATATATACAATTGGTAGGGTCGTGGTACTATATCAACACAACAATTGCACTTGTCTTGCTTTGTTTATTATGTTTTGCAATCATCTAACTCTTGATTCTTATATTTTAGCATGGAAAGACACATATTAATGTGTGCTAGGACAATATATTGTACAAACATTGATAAGAAGGTTAGTTGGTTGTCCTTCTACTATTTTGCAGTAATAGTTTTATTCTCTGTATGGTTATTACTATATTTGGCTGACTTGTCCAAATTTCTCAAACCGAAGTCAAGCTCTTTTTTGACTTTGTTTGTGGAGAGGTTCATAGCTCAACTATTTTTTGTCATTCCTACTTCCTGTAAGTAGTTTTCTTATTTTGAGTGTTGCTGAATTTGAAATTTGTTTGGTTCTGTTTCACCGTTTGAGGTTGCTTGGAGACTATCATCACTTTACCCGAACTGCCTTCGTTGAGTTTGTGATGGTAGTTATTTCTCTATCTTTTGGATTCTATGCTCTTTATGGCGTCTTAAAGAGTTTTCCTCATATTTTGCTCTCTCTGCATAAACAATAAATTTAGGTGACATCCAATTTGATGCAAATTAAGTGCCCTATCTATCTATGAACTAAGTACCTTTCACTTCTTGTTAAGATTACAAAAAAAAATGACAAGGTTTATAGCTTGCATCTCACATAGAGTTGTTACACAATTGGTTCACCATAAGATAGTAGTTAGGCTGACTTTCGCCTTGTGCCTCCAGTCGGCGGTTTCAATTTCGAAAGTGCAGGTCCCAAGTCACAACCCTATCATTCAATTTCTTGCTAATTCTTGTTTTGTGTTTGTATTTCGTTTATTTGTTAAGAGTTTTCGCATTTTGATCAGGTTGGGGATTCACAAGAAGAGGGAGTTTCGTTGTAGGGTGATAGAGGCGGAGACTGAACCTGAAAGGAATGAGGATGAGGTACTTGATTCATTTGTTCTAAGGCCTCTTTTTTTGCTTGTGTTAGTGATTTAGGTGTTTCTGTTTAGTTTTATTAATTGAAAAGATTGAGAAAAATAGAGTGATATTAGTTGTACTGTTTCAGATAGCATTTAAGCAGCATTGCTTTTCTTAGTTCTGTGGATTTTCTTAGCCGTGAAATCCTTTCCGACCTTCAGTTCAACTAATTGGCTTAGCACGATACCACCACCTTTCTCTATTCCTTCATATTGGTATAGTTCAGTCTGAATGAAACCGATTCCGTGCTAAAGTGACTCTTAGAGGATAGCGACCTCCATCTCATCCTGTAGAAAAGCAAATGCTCAAAGTAAGAGATCTAGAAAGATAATGAGAATGGATTATCTACAAGGAAAGGGTATGCTTAACCCTACTAACTAAATGCTTACAATTGTTTAGGGGCTGAGGCCACCTTCGAATCCGTAAATATTTATGAGGAACATCCTAGGTTCAGATTCTGTGTGTAGAAGTAAGGGCAAAGATCTTTTTTTTTATGCACTTTAGTACCACTTCTACCCCAGGGCTGCTGCTGTACTTTGATAAAACTAAGGTGACTAAACCTGATTAGAGACAACCATGCCTACAGGCTTCAAGGGATTTTTAATTTAATATGTCATTTGGGTGATTGTGACTAAAGGGTTAATAGATAATAGGAAAAATGAGTGGTTCTTAAATCTTGATATTTTGTCAATTCTTGCTCACAATGAATTGTTTTGCCATCTCTTTAACCGGAACTCTTTTTTCATGTTTTTTGTTTTAAACTGATCATTGGGGTCAACAATTTAGGGGAAGGACACACATGAAGAAAGAAAGGCCTCAAGCTCATCTAATTTTGGTACATAGACTAATTCAGATCTTGAACGAGTAATCAACAACACCTCTCTTTGAGTCAATTTAATCTTGTAATAATTTTGTCAATTGTATTTCCCAGTGAGTTAGATGGAAGTGTATTTCAGGTAGGAAACTGAGCAGTTGGTCCCTGACAAGGCTCCTGTTTCGATTCAAAATAGCATGGCCAATACAAATAAGGATGAAATCATGGCTCAAGTTGGACTTCAGGTGCTGCTTCTAATATTGGATCATTATTTATCTTTGGTGTTTTTATAGTTATGGGCCTTATGGTTGCTATATTTTTTTTAATTAAATGTGATTGCTCCTATTCACTACTCCTATTCATTATTTCCACCCCTTTCATGTTAAATGGAACAAGTGCTTCAATTTACCTTCTCCAAATGTTGTTAGCTATGCATTGCATATGTGATTGGGGCTACAATGCTTATTGGCCTCTATTATCTTCATCTTTAGCCGATAAGGAGCTAACTCTCCCTTTGTTTCAGTGTTATTAGGGGTCCTTTCTCTTTTAATAAGTGTTTCCCTATCATTGTCTGTTTGGAATGACTGACATGAATATGAATGTATTCTGATCTCTTGCGCTTCAAAATGATCTTCATAGTGAAGTCATTCTTAAGTGCAACTGCTGTTTGGTGTTTGATATTTTTAACAAATCATTACACTGCAGTGAAGTTCTTGCTATTCTTTGATCCATCATGTTGATCCACTGTGATTGCAATGTGGATGTACTTTATAGTTAGAGAACCTTTACTCTGTTATTAGAGACCCTTTACTCTGTAATACCCATAGCGGATATGATACCATATGATCATATACACCTTGGATACAACCAGACACATTGATCATATATTCATATCTTTGATGAATACCATGACAAATATGGCCAATACCACCGTGGACATGGCGTGGTATGTTTCAGATGCACATTCACAGTATCATTTATTACTATTTTTGTGTGAAAAATAGGACTTTTTAAACCTTTAAAATATCTCCCCCTCTCATGTCTCCTCCTCGCTCCCTCTCAAGTCCCCTCCTCGCTCATCCTTGTAGTTCATTAGAAATCACTTATATTGTTCAGGTGTGTTTTCATCTATATTGACAGTGGAAAGAAATGAATAGGAGATAAGATTCTGAAGTGGAAATTGAAAATCATAAACTACAACATCATGTACATCCTTGCACTGGACGGCGGATTTACCTTCTTTTTTTAATGGTAATTGCCAAGAAGGTTTTCTTTCTTGTAGAATGCCAATGTTTTTAGCCCAACTTAATGAAATTATCTCAGTTATTCTCTATTTCTACATGAAAATTCTATAATTTTATTTTTTAAGCTCGATCAAAAATCTAATTATTTGGGTTTTCATTGTTCAATTGCTACTCATTTATTTGATTATTGAATTATTTATTTACATTAATTTTTGTAATCTGCTGTTGACATTTGATTATGGGGATGAAATGGTGTTCTTCAAATCTTTATTTATGCCTAAAATTTTTATATTGCTACTGTAAAAAAATCTAATTGTCTCCATGCTCTACTGCTAACAGCTCCAAGACAAAAGAAGGGAGATGGCTATGTATTTGCCACGAGAGTCTCATGCTCGTGCCACTACAAAGGCTTTTTTTAATACTCGCTTTGAATTTTGTATTCATCTAAAGTTATTATTTGTAAACTCAGTATATGTTATCACTTATTTTAGGTAATTTTAATACAAAACCTTTACCGTGCATAGCACGGTTCACAATCCTAGTCTTTTAAAATCATTTGTTTGCTTTGTTTAGGTTAGTTTAAAACTCGAATTCTCTTTTGATTTACCTAAATATTTCTTAGGTAGCAATTGATACAAATTTAATCCTTAAGATCAATACCCATATATTGTCATTGATCTCGTATTCTTGCAAGGTTAGTTTGGGCTACACACATTATTCTTTTGTTGGTTTAGACCACATCCGGTGACAATGCATTTGAACTTGGTTCATGTGAAGAAACTTCTATTTTTCTCCAAAGTAAAGTTATATTACACCATACTACATGCCCTCTTGCACTACAATAAAATGGTTTAATTGAAAGAAGACATACACATATTCTTGAGATATCAAGAGTTTTATTATTTCAATCTAACCTTCCTATAAAATATTAGGGAGAATGTGTACGTGTAGACGACAACCTATCTAATAAACAAATGTCCAGCTAAAATTCTTCATGGCTTGACACCCTATTAGGTGTTGTTCAAATACATACCTCCCTATGATCAAGTCAAAGCATTTGGATGTTTATGTGATGTTTCAACAATCTCTTAAGCCACTTATTCAGGTAAATACCATTGGTAAAACAACCAATCCAAAACAACATCTTCAAATTTGGAAGGCTCATCTGATATTCTCTTCCTCATATGACACAACACTTCCTCTATAAGATGACAGTGCATATTACACATGTTTGGTAGATTATAATAAAAACAATTTTGTTCAAAATTAAAAATATAATACATATAATTATATATACTCACTATGCCCTTCAGCCATTTTGTTTTTCCAATAACAACTTCAAAAAATTCATCCTTTTCAACACACCACGTACCATACCCTTTGGCACAAAAATTCTCGGGGGACAAAAAGAGAGAAAGTTAGATAACTGCTTGTCAGCATTCTAACCTTCAAAACATAAGTTTCCAAATGAGCACCTATATATCCCCTTTTATGTATGAGTACATAAAGATATGATCATCTTCATATAATAACGATTTTGAAGGATAGTATTTTGGCACTTTTTCCTTCACATGTCAAACAAAAAATACTAGAAAGTGGAATAAGATTAGAACGCCTTAATTCATCAATTTCAGCATCAATATTAGCATCCCTCACAATGTCAGCATCCCCTAAACCAATGTCAACATCTTTCACAATTTCAACATCCTCTAACCCTTCATCACCAATTTCTACCTTCTTATTCACATCAATTTCAGATTCTTTTCCCTCATCTTTTTTAGCTTCTCCAATATCCTCGGCAACTCCGTTAACTTATCTATGAAGATCAAGAATAGCTTTCTCGAAAATTAAAATCCTGCTTGTCAGCATCTCCACCATATTATCACACTTCAAAGATAATTCCTTCGCACGTGTAGGCATCTCTTCATTGTCAGATCTCAAATTGTCTACATCCCCACAAAACTCACCCCCAAACTCACCACTTCCAATGTCTGCATCCACACCGTTGCCAGACACCTCACCCTCTTTGTCAGCCCCATCACCCTCTTTGTCAGCTTCTTCAAACAATTTGTCAGCTACATCCTTTTCTTTTTCAGCTTCCTCTAACACTATATCAGGTCCCTCCACTTCTTCCTCCACCACTTTGTCATAATGCTGACTAAAAACATTGTCAGACTTTTTAGTCTTCTTAATTTTAGCCTCCAATCTTCGAGACCGGTCCCTCATCTGAATGACAGACTGGCTTAGCTTACTCTTTTGCCTCTTTTTGCTCTTTTTAACAACACCCAAATCAGTATCCTTCCATTTCAAATTGCCACCAAAATCAAGTGTAGAAGCTATTGCAAGTGCAGAATAAGCAGAAGCAGGCGCAGAACCCACAACACCATAATCACCAAACCTTAAGATATAAAAATTTTTCCTAACATGCCTCACATGATAATGAGGACATTTTCAGGGTTAGGAAAAAACAGGCTCACCAACCCTGCACTTGCTTCTACAAATACAAGAATGCTGATAATCAATGAAATGAACAAATGCTAAAAATTGATCATTGCACAAAAGAATGATGACAATCAATAAAAGGTATAAATAAAAATCTCACCACTTCTCCGCTAAATAATGATAGTGCTTGTTCATGATTACTTTTGACATTACACACCCAATGTAAAGAAGTTGGGTTATTGTCAACATAATTAAAGACACACCCAAGCTTTTCAGCAATAGAAGGAAATGCTTCCAAAATCCAAACATGTTAAATACACACTCAAGAAGCTGATTTTAAAAAAAGGCTGATAAATAAAAATAATTAGTGAAAGCCAATAGGGAATAAAAAAACATCTGGAATGCTAGAGGATATCCAAAGAGCTCATATATCCCCCTAGTTTTGACACCGTTCTCAACAAAAAATACATTTCTCATACATTTAAACAAGACACAGTAACATTCACGGCCCCAATGAAATCTTTCAATTTTTTTAGCATCACATGCAAGAGCTAAATGATCCAAGCTCACAACCTTAGAACATTTAAATAACAACAACTTCCCAATAATAAAAAGCTTAGCAATCTAATAATGCATATTTAGTATAGGCATTATAGATAGTTTTAAGGTAGTTTTTGGTTGCATTAGATAGGTTTTATAGCTAAGTTACATCTTTATCATTTTTTATTCGAAGTTCAGAATCTCCGCTTTTCTATGTTAATTATGCAAATTCACGAATCCGAACTCGAGAGATGGTGCAAGAGGGCAATGCTGGAGCCCTAAAGTTGTTGAAGACACTTATGATGGCTTGAAGATGAAGAGAAGAAGACCCAAGAATAAGTTAAGAAGAATCCAAGTAAAGAGATAAAGAAAATACGAAGGACGCAGAGGCGGCGCCCGCGAACGAGAGTCCGACGCCCGCGTGAAGAATCCCAACGCCCATTGAGAGCAGCACCTACCAGTACTGGAGCGGCGCCCGCCAATGCAGATAACTACGATGATTTCAATCCTTATTCAAAGAGGATTTATTTCTATCTTTTGGAGATGCTTTGCTTGAAGATTAAGCACGACACTCTAGGGTTTTCATCCACATTTGAGCCCTATAAATACCCCATTCGATCTAGGAATTTGATACACATTCGAAAAGGGACAATTCAATAGCATAGTTTTCATTTTTTTTGTTTTTCGAGGTAAGCCACGCTCGGCTAACCTCCTTTATAGTTTTGCTTACATTTCAAGACATGGTTAAGGATATGTTAGGGCTATTAGTTTATGTTTTCAAGAGTTATGCATTATGATTATTTCAATGCTCTTTGTTCTAATATTGCATAAGTGTTGTTGATTTTTCTTACTTGGTCACTAGGATAGATTTGCATCATGCTAGTTTATGTGGGCCTTAATCCATGAGTAGCTAGCAAATCATGTAGCGATGGGTATGGACTCGTGATGTTGTAGGCGAATTGACAAGTAAAGGTTACCTTTTTTAGTGGAAGTGATGCTTAGACGTGACGCCCCAGGTGCAAAGTCGATGTGACATGAGAGATAATGTTTATTTGCTATGTGTTAGGGACTTATTTCTACTCACCCCCATGCAAGAGTTTAGGGATTTAGAAGGTGTATTCGAGACATCAGTCTGTCTATTTCTGTGCTTAAACCAACCTTAGAGTAATTGCATAACCATTCATGCATAACAACCTAATGATAATGAAATTACTATTGTTGCGAATGTAAGTAAAACTATATCATAATCACTATTATTACTCATCAATCAATCATTGCTAGTTTAGTTCTTTGTTTCTTTCTTTCATATTTGCTTTGCTACTTTGTTACTCTGCTTACAGACACATTTAAGAAGTCGTACGTGCTCTCTATGGGATGGACCCCTTGTTTGTTATATAATACCAGTTAGTTATTTACTGGGCTTGGTATTACTATTTGGGGGTTTAAACCACGACATTTAAATTACCAACACCATCACTAACTTTTTTGGAGATTTTTTAGGTTTAGATTTAAAAATCTTAAGTATATCTGCATAAGAGACCTTGACCTTGCCAAAAAAACTCTTTAAATGTAACAATCTTAAGAGGTAAATGATCATATTCCATAACCGGAAGTCCAGTTATGATATGAAACTCGAGTAAAGAAAAATGAGCAATTAGACCATCAACCTTAAACCACAATTCCATCTCTTTTTTTTTGTTGCAATTTCATGCATTACCATCTGATGTACTAATTGAAAATTAAAACGCAATTTTGATCATTGAAGAAAAACTAAACCTAAACAATTATTCTTAAGCTGCTAAAAATAAAAAATGGACAAAATATCCTTGATAATTTCACAAACTTCAGGGTAAGAGTAAAGATTACTGTGTGAAGGAAACCTCTCTTCAACAGGTAACCAATATCTTATTTCCTACAAAAATAAACATGAATACATAAAACAGATAAACAACGAGAAAGAAAAAACATCGGACAAAAATAAACTGAAAAAAATCAAAAGCAAATACTCACATTAAACTCACTTTTATAGGATTCTAACTCATAAATGGTAGATCCTACACATAAATTACATAATAGAAGACATTACAAATGATTAAAACTAGGTTCATGAAACAATTCATGAAACGAAGAAACCCTAACAAAGAAACCACATTGAAACTACACTAACCTCCAAATGCGATGCTTGATTCAGCCATTAAAAGTATAAACAATAATCGATAGTAAGAGGGAAGAAGATGATCAGTTCGAACCAGCGAAACAGAGCGAAAGAGAAGCGACAAAGTGAGGGAGAAAAGAGGAAAAGAGAGAAGACGTACAATAAAACGGACCAGGTGAACAATCAACTAATTTGGGCTGCCCGAAAAACAATGGGTTAATTGGGGAAGGAAATTGGGTAGGTCGGTCCAATTTTCTCATTTTTTTTTCTAATCGGAAAGTGGTATACTTTCACTACCCATCCCATATATAAAAAAAATAAAAAAATTATATAAAATATTAATTATTATTTAAGGTATATATCAATAGAATTTTATAAAAGAATTATATTAATATTTTATATACTTACATCAATATGTATACAAAATTTGTCAAAAGAAACTAGGTAGGTGAAGCAAAATTCTGGGTTTAATTGTTTATATGATGGCGAACCACTTGCATTACGAGGTGTGAAAAACACACTAGCTAGTATTAGTCTATTGCATAAAACGAAAATCTATATTAAGGATCGACCAAATCTATAATAACGACATTGGCATAATTCTTACAACTACACCTACAGAAGTTGCAAAAACCCAATTAAAAATGGGCAATTTGCAAAACTAATTCCTATTGGATTTTACTTTCAATGTTATTTTTTAAAAAAAAAAACTTTTCTAAGAAGGGTTTTTTTTACACATTAACATTAAACTTTTCATTTCACTCGATATTGCTCGATCTATATATCCCACAATATTCGTCTTTTTATTATTTATGGACGCTTAATTTGTAAAAATTTAAAAACTATATAAAATATCACATTTTATTAATTTTTTAATATAATTTTATACCTATTATTAATAAGTATAAAGTTATTATAAAAAATTAATATTTTATGTAGTTTTTAGTTTTATCAGAAAACATGTATAAATAATAAAAGACATCTATGTGACTATCCATTTTATACATATGGATATGAATTTTTATGTTACATGACATCATAATGAAAATAAATAAATATTAAGGATAATTTTTTTTTTTTTTTACAGTAGGCAAAATTTAGGATACTATAAGTATCCATGATCATCTAACATGATGATGTTCTGGAATTCGCAGCTATAGTCTAAGATAGCATTACAACTCAGTCGAGATTTTGCAATAAAGTCTGCTGCACTATTCGCTTCTCTGTAGCAATGTCGGAATTTGATGAATTCAAAGTCTTTACTTAGAGCTTGAATTTCTTGTACTATTTGTATGATCTCCCATGGCGTGTTATTCACTTGGTTGATGGCATTGATAATGGCTGCACAATCACCTTCGATAATGGTCCTCTGTATGCCAAGTTGTGTTGCCAGTCTTATACCTGCAAGTATTGCAAAACATTCTGTTTGGATGACAGAATATGTGCTACCATTACATTTGTGGATTTGAATTATTTGCCCTTGATTGTTTCTTATGATACAACCAATTTGAGATTGTACACCATTTTTAACGGAAGCATCTACATTTATTTTTACGATATTTTTAGGTGGGTATTTCCAATTTAATTTCTCACGGGGTCTAATTTGTTTAGGTAGAGTGTTTATCTTCTCTTCCTTTTTCCAGCATAAGATTTTATCAATGGTTTGAGTCAGAGTGTTGGTTATATTTTTGTTTGAAATATTTTGGAAAATGATTTTATTGCGAAATTCCCAAATAGAGTGCCATAAGTGGCAAAGATCTGTAAAGTCTTTGTTTTGAGTTTTAGTATTTAAAATATTTTCAGAGATATTATTTGTTAAACTTGGAATAATGAATGATTTTTTTAATCTGATACCCAGGTTTTGAATAAGCGATCTGGTGATTTGGCACTTAAAAAGTAGGTGATTTGCGTCTTCTAATTCATAGTTGCAAAGTGAGCAGGTACTAGGGACTCTATTTATGTATCTGTTTAAACGCTCAGTGGTAGGTAAGATGTCTAATATAGTTTTCCAAATAAAGTTTTTAATGTTTGGAGCGACGTTCAGTTTCCAAATCCAATCTCCAGAATTATTGTTGTTGTTTCTTGTATTAAAGAGAGAGGATGTGGATTTGACAATAAAGGTTCCATTTTTACTGTAGATCCAAATTAGTCTGTCAGGGATATCAATTTTGGGGATGTAAATGTTTGATATCATTTGAGTAATGTGGGATGGGAATATATTGTTAAGTTTCTCAGTATCCCAAGTGTTAGAGTTTGTAAATAGATCACAAACTTTTAAGTTAGGATTGTGATTGTTTTTAAAGTTTTCTAGTTTTTGTGCATTTACCCAGATATCAGACCAGACATTTATTGTTTTTCCATTACCAACTAACCAAAGTAACCCTTTGGAGAAGATGTCTCTAATGTTTAAGAGTCGTCCAAATTGCCACGAAGTTTTGGTTTTACCTCTTTCCATCAATGGTTCCTTTGAGAGGTATTTTTCTGTGATAACCTTTGACCAAATGTTGTTGGGATTTGCTATTATTCTCCAAAGAAGTTTCATCTGCATACTTATATTGATTTGTTCAGCTGTTTTGAAACCTAGTCTACCATCCTTTTTAGGGGTACATAACCGTTCCCAGCTAATTAAGGGGTGATAGTTGTCAGATTGGAGTTTGTTCCAGAAGAAGTTTTTATTGATCTGGTCGATTTTATCAAGAATTCCTTTTGGAAGAAGGAAGGATTGCATTAAGTAATTAGTTTTAGAGTTGAGATTTGCTTGAATGAGGACAGATCTTCCGGCCTGAGAGAGGGTGTTTGATTTCCATTTGAATAGTTGTTTTTTTAGGCTTATGATAGCTTCGTCAAATAAATTGTTATTTACCCTGCCACTGATAAGTGGTATTCCTAAATATTTTTCTAGGGTTTTGGTAACAGGGATGTTTAACTGTTGAGCAAGGCTTTGAGCTTTTTGAAGGGATATGTTTTTAGAGACTTGTAGAGAACTTTTATTATAATTTATAGAGAGACCTGATATGTTACAGAAGTTGTTTAAAAGGTTTTTAATCGTGTGGAGACTTAGATCATTAGCGTTTCCAAAGATGAGTGTATCATCTGCAAAGGAGAGGAATGAGATAGGATTGCTAATATTAAGGATAAAATTAATCTTTCCTGCTAAAACTACTATTTTTTAAAAAACCAGATCCAATATGAATTATTTTTATTAATTCTTCTAATAGGGTGCAACAAACTAGCAAATTTGGACCATCTACATTATACAAATGAAAGTGGTTTTTATCATCATCTACCCATTTTCATCCAAAAAGAAAGTTATAAAATCCTTCGATGGGACCATCTCCATTATAAAGACCTATTACTTTATTTTATCCAAACATATTTTTTTTAATACAAGGAAATAAATTAGGATAACCGACCACAGACGGTCTAGCCTAACCCTAGCGCGTCCTTCCGGACGAGAACCCTAAGTTCTATATCTTCCTCCAAATTCTCGTCGGCAGAGATACAGTAAGCCAGATGAGCGATCCTATCTGCAACCGTATTCGCTTCCCTAAAAATATGACGAATAGAAATCGAATTAAAGAAACTAAATAAATGCTTTATGTCTGTCACCAAAATCTAAATATTCTAGGGGCAACTCCAATCACCCAGGACCGCATTAATAACAGAAAGATTATCTCGTTCAATGAGAATGTTAGAAAGACCCAAATCCTTAGCTCGCAAAAGGCCATTACGAAGACCTAAAGTTTCAGCAAAAATCGTAGGCATACCAGAGCATAGGCCCCTACCAACAGAAACTATCTGAGCATCCGGGTCACGGATTACAAAACCAAACGAGGCCTTACTACATGACAGTTTGGAACCATCAAAATTCAACTTTACCGAATTCCAAGGAGGTTTCTCCCATCTGGAAAACCTTGAGCGTCGGTTGTTGCAATTGGAATGGTTGTTCTTCTGACTTATATTCGTATTGCTAATCTGGTCGTTCCAATCATCCGTTTGAAGGTTAAATTTAGACGCTTGAATCCAAGAATGTTTAACTGTTAGTAATAAGGCTTTAATTGAAGCGAGATTTGGTTTGTCTGTGTTGGTAAACACTAATTGATTCCTTTGAACCCAAATGGCCCACCAACCAAAGGCGATATCACGCATAGCCTGGATACCAACCAAGGAACGAATGCTATTGAGAGCTGAGTCATTACGATTAGAATCGAACCTACACGACGACGAAACAGGGATAGATATATGCAATGAAGCTAAGACCTGCCTAGTCATAGGACAATCAAGTAGAATGTGATTTGTTGATTCATGAGTGCTATTATAGAATATACATTCCATAGGCACTACAATATGAGACCGTTGAAGCCTATCTTTAAATAGTAAGCCATCACGAGCAATTTTCCAAGGAAAATGCCTAACTTTAGGGGGAGCATCAAGTTTCCAGATCTAAGAACAAAGAAACGTGGTTATTCTAGCACCATTATGCATAATCGACGCAACCGACCTTGTAGTAAACCAACCCGAGTTTCTAGGCCCCCAGTAAAGGCAATTAGTAATATTGTTCACTGGTAACTGTGTATTGGTAATATGCTCAATAACTTCTAACGGGAGAATGGGGCGAATGGGCATCAATTTAGACCAAAAGCTGATAGTATGACCGTCACCCACACACCAACACAGTCCCTTAAAAAACATAGGGCGAATGGGCATCAATTTAGACCATTGCCAAGAGGTCCTTCCCTTCTGCTTGAAGGAAAAAAGATCCACCCCTTTAAGATATTTTTCATATATGACTTTAACCCAAACATTATTTGGGTCAGCAATAATTTTCCACAACAACTTCATTTGTAATGCCATGTTCATAGTCTCGGCTTTATACAGGCCAAGACCACCGGCTAAGGTATCCGAACAGATCTTATCCCAGCTAATAAGAGGTGTGTACGATGCTTGTTTATTCCAAAAAAAGGATCGATAAATCTTGTCAAGTTCAGTAAGTATCGAAACAGGTAGCATAAAGGATTGCATTAGGAAAGTAGGTTGAGCACTCAAATTAGATTTGATAAGCACCTTACGCCCTTCAGCAGATAAGGAGGACACCTTCCATTTGGACAATTGTTTCCTAGTCTTTAGAACAACTTGAGCGAAGGTATCCTTATTAGCATGACCATTAATGATAGGGCAACCTAAATATTTTTCCATTGACGTGGAATTCTGAATTCCCAAATGAGAGGCGATAGTCGAGATGACCGGGTGCCCGACATTAGGCGAGACCTAAAAATAAGACTTATGGAAATTGACTTTCTGGCCTGAAATGTGGCAGTATCGTTGAATAATACTCGAAACTTTGTGTGCTGCCGTATCAGTTGCTTTCGCAAAAATAATAATATCATCAGCAAAGGCAAGGAAGGGGATTTTAATTCCATTAGTAGAGAAACACATCCCCAAATTGTTATTTAAGGACGCCTCTAGTTGCAAGGATCGAGCCAGTAGTTCCGCGCGAGAATAAAGAGAAACGGAGACAAAGGATCCCCCTTTCTAAGCCCATTTTGAGGGAAGAACTGGTTAGTTGGACCTTCATTGACTAGTACTGAAAAAGAGACAGTAGACACACACTCCATAATTCAGGAGACAAACTTAGGGTAAAACCCAAATTTTTAAAGAATTTTTAACAAAAAGGACCATTCAATCCTATCATAGGCCTTTTCCATATCCAGTTTGATAGCCATCAAACCACCCCTGCCTTTTTTCTTACGAAAGGAATGGAAAGCTTCATGTGCAATAAGGATATTATCCTGAATAAAATGACCCTTAGTAAAAGCACCTTGTAAGGGATGGATAACCTTGTCGATTAGAGGGGCCATTCGAAGAGCAAGGATCTTTGCTATAATTTTGTAGATAGTAGAACACAGGCTAATAGGTCGATAATGATTGACCAACGCAGGATCATCAATCTTTGGAAGCAAAGTGATAAAAGTATGATTAATTTGCTTCAAAAGTTTCCTAGAAACGAAGAAGCATTTAACAGCTTTAATGATTGAGTGTCCAACAATATTCCAATACTTTTGGTAAAAGCCAGCAGGCATTCCATCAGATCTCGGAGCCTTGTCAGGAGCAATTGAAAAAACAGCACGTTTGATTTCTGAATTGGTAACAGGAGCTACTAAGGAGGAGTTATCCGTAGCAGATATTTCTGCGTTAACGACTTGTATATCAACGTCAATGTTCATGGAGTTTGAATTTGAAGAATGAAATCTCCGTTTGAATTCACACTGAAACTCGTTCTGAATAGGACTATTGTGAGTCAGTAGAAGCCCATCAGCAGAAGTCAGAACCTTGATAACTTTTTTATTTCTTCTCACCGAAGCAATACGATGATAGTATCCTGAGTTGGTATTTATGCCATTTTTTGGCTAATCCTTTTAGAAGTTTGGTTTTCTGGACCAATTCTAACATGTACGACCCAGGCACATCAAGCCGCCAAGCCTGTTTGACAATATTATGAAAATCTTTACGCCTAGTCCAGGCTAATTCAAATTTGAAAGGACGGTTAACCACGTTAACAGAGTGTCTAAAATCAACTGAAATAGGGCAATGATCAGACGAGGTGAAAACATGATTCGTGATAAATAATTTATCAAAGTGTAATAGAATGTCATTCTGAATAAGATAGCGATCAAGCCTTGCCATGTAATTGTGAGGGTCAACAGGGTTTTTCTCCCATGTAAAAGAGCCCCCAACCGTCGGAAGTTCACAAAGCGAAAGGTTAGAAATGACAGATGTAAGGCGCCGAAATCTAGCTGGATATGGATCAACTCCCCCAAATTTTTCAGAGGGAGCAATGATGTCATTAAGATCACCCATGATACAAACATATTTTCTAATTTTTCACCGAGTACAACACAAGGCAATAGTGTAAACTATAGAAAAAATATTGTAATATTATCTTGCATTTTTTTTAATAAATAATTAAATTTACTTGATGTGCCGGCTTATGCTTTGCTTACCCTGTTAAGTGACTCAAGCACCTCGGTAGGATTGTAAAGGACAGCAAATTTGCAAGCTAAGCTACAACAAAACTTCAACTTACGATTACAGTTAGGGTGGTCGACGGTCATAAAATAATTATATGTACTTTGAATTTTTGTTTTAAAATTAGTTGCAGTCAATCCTTATGGAAAGCTTGTTATGCATTGGTTTTATTTTTATAATTTTTTTTTCTTGCAGTTTGAAGTTTATAAATTAAAAATAGTGATTTTGTAAGCAATCTTCTATATACATATACTATATAATTGATACATAGCGTTCTACATTTTAGTAACTTATCATAAGTCACAATCCATTTGTATATTTTCATAATTTATATAAACTTATTATTAGGGGCGGATCTAGAAATTTTTTCGGAGTGAGCACAATTTTTATGGATAATTTTTATATTATTTTTACAAGAAATATTTAAAAAAATATATATGAAGAGAAGGCCTTAAATTTGTAAGAAAAGTTATTATTATTTAATTATAAAATACCAAATAAGTTATAAGAATTTTAAAATAATGGAAAATGGATGGATAAAAAAAATAAATGAAAATATGTGTCTAGTGAGATTTGAATAAGGATTTATTGAATTCCATTTAAAATGGGGTAGGCTCAACTACTAAGCCACTAAAAATACTTTTATTTTACCTTTCAATTTTTTCTATATAACACATATATTCTTAATTTTTTTTCGGATCGAGGTGGGCGACAGCCCAGTGTCGTCCACCATTGGATCCGCCCATGCTTATCATAAGTTACAATCCATCTATTAATATATTTTCATGCATGGGAGGGACACACTAGATTTTTTCACAATCCATCTAGAAAATATATTAATAATTGTGTTAATATATATTTTCATGCATAGGAGGGACACACTAGATTAAAAATTCTATTAGAATAATTTTTTCACTATTATATTATTCAAATACAGAAATTAAATGCATAACAAAAAATTTGTTTTTCACTGGAGACAAGTAGGTGGAAGAGAAATATGGCCTGCATTGCCACCTAACAAACTGTTCATCCCTTTATTCAATTTATTCGGACCTTCTATTCGCACGGTAAAATCTCGCCAGACGCACGATACTGCTGCCAAATTCTTGGGTTGGTAAATAGAGAGGAGATGGTGGCTTCCTAGGTTGGCAAACACAGAAGAGATGTTGGCTTCTTGGGTCGGCTTCGTGTGGTATGGTGCCCAAACAAATGTCTATAAATAGGGGCTTGGCAAGGTGAATTCATATGAATCTGTAGTCTCCAAACCATCTGTAGTCTCCAAACCCTCTGAAAGAACCCGTAGTCTCCAAATCATCCGTTTAGATGTTGTCACTGGAAGAAGAAGACCGAGTTGAGCTACCATTCGACATTTATAGTTATAGTGATCCAGAGGAGCTGGTGATGGATCTTGAGGTAAACTATTCATATATAGTTAAAGTTTTTATAGCTATATAGCATTCTGGTGACGAATCTCGAAATAAGTTGTTCGTATAGGAAATAAGTTGTTCATATAACGTGAATGTTTTTATAGCTATGGCTTTTTTATTTGAATCGTTTTGGTTTAATTTGAATGGTGATACAAGCTAGATTGGGGAATCAGGATAGAATGTTTACGTAATCTGAATTATAATCATATAAATGTAGCGTTGTTTGACCATATTGTCAATTTCGATATAATTTATTTTCGCACGTCAATTTTCTTAGAACAGAAGTTATATTATGCAGGAACAAAACCAACATTTGGATATAGGTATGGATTATAGTTCGATGTTTCAACTTGATGGGTTTTGGGCCGAACAAGTTAATATGAAGGCATAGACTAGATATATAGGGAAGGTAAAGAACATGGTATTTGTGATTAATCGGTCATGGAAGAACAAAATGACTGGATTGGGTACCTTTTGTTTAGTGTGCGATAAGTACGGAGGGCATCGGGAGAGTCGTGATGTCGACTTAAATTTTCCACCTGCATCGAGTAGGCGAGGAAGATTGATGAAGCTCAGATGTGAGTTTGAGCTGGAGGGTCGTCAAAATAATATTGACAATTGGACCATCAACGTCATATGAGGTGTACATAACCACAAACTCTCGGATAAGATGTTAGGACATCCCTCTGCTGGGCGATTAACACCGGCTCAACATCAAAAGGTCTGTCGTGATGCCATGATTGGGATTAGACCTCGAGATGTTCTACGCGGTATGAAGTATGATGATCCTGATTGCGTGACCGACATTCGTCAAGTGTACAACGCTCGAGCATAGGTGAAAAGAAGCGCTGCAGAGGGACGAATGGACTTACCGCAAGCACTGCACCAACTCCACCAAAAGGGATACTATATCGCCACCATGAAGTACTCCGAGGCTGGAGGAAACGAGGTTACCAACGTGATTTTGGTGCATCCAGACTCGTGCCATCTTTTGATATCGTTTCCATACGTTATCGTGATGGACATGACCTACAAGACGAGTGTATGTCCTGTCCCTAGAGACGGACATTGCGGATATCGTGCCCTAGCCTTGCTTCTTGGGTATGGGGAGCACCAGTACATGTCGCAATTCAAATTATTCTCCTACAGATAAGAAGGGGTGATACTTAAACTACTAATCCAAATGTAGAGGGTGAAATGAAATTACCACAAGTCTTCTCAGTTATTGGGCTGCCACTCATAAGGATGCTCACACTTGCATTGACGCAATAGGAACCTGCTGCCCAAGGGCCTCCGCCTAGTAACCACAAATTTCTAAGACATGGATCGTCTCGTCACCCCGGTTCACCAGTGCATGTAGTCGAGCGACTAGAACACCAAGACACTACGAGGAAAACCATATGTTCGTGATTTCATTAGTATCAAACATATCAAGTTTGTATTAATTTTGTTATGTGTTAATTAGAATACTCACCCGTTGATCGTAGAAGGTTAAAAGTGGAGGGGCGGTCAGGGGTAGCTGTTGCTGAGAGCGTTTGAATAAGAAGGGTTGGCCACGCTCAGCAAACCATTGCATGTAATCGGAGGACACCACGTGAGGCTTGATCACAAAGGACTTACCTAAAAATGATATATGCACCTATGGGATCTGGAAGTGGTCATCCCAACGATCCAACGTTGCAGCCCACACCCGGTTGAGACCCTTCTGTTGCACTGGTCTTTCTTCCCGAGTCGCCAGAAATCTCGGATCAAGAATTGTATGTACATAGCCAAACTGTCGCAACACTCATCCACTGCTATCGTAGCTGGTTAGAGCTATTGGTCCTTAGAACTACACCATCGATGGGCAACCCTAGTAATAGATGCACGTCGTGGGGAGTGATCGTCATTTCCCCCCACGGGAGGTGGAAGCTGTTCGTCTCGGGGTGCCACCGGTACAGGAAGGCCTGAATGTGACTATGATTGATGGTCCCAAAACTAATGTCTTCGAACACATTCAAGCCACTACTCTTGACCATATCCCACTAGTTCCACCGAGACTAATCACGAGGCCATCGCCTAAGGAACACAAACCGCTTCGTACGTCGGATACTCTTTACTTTAGATTCCACCACCTAATAACAACATGATACGATGATAAGCGTAAATTATTTGTATGTCAGAAACATAACCCTATTGAATTTTACAAGGCACGATCACCAACCTCGTCCTTCCAAAGTAATCGGCACCTATGTGTCATGTACCACCATAGCGATTCCACGAACTTGGGCCTGCCATCCCTGATATCAAGATCATTTTGCTCCTCGAGTTAACCTGGTTATATCTCGAGGAGCAAAATGATCTTGATATCGAGGATGGCAGACCCAAGTCAATTTCAACAAATACTAAAAAACATCATAGGCTAAAACAAATACTAAAAAACAAATACTATGCAATTTAATTTCAACAAAATCTACGTGGCAAATACTAAAACAAATACTAAAAAACATCATAGGCTAAAGTTAAATTCAACAAAATCTATAATTTAAATATAAATTTCACTAATTTTAAATCGTTTCTTCTACGTAATTTAATTTCGACAAAATATATAAATTCAACATCATTTTCATTATCGTACGTATTTTAATTTACATAAAATCTATCTTAGGCTAAAAGTTAATTTCAACAAAATATATAAATTCAACATCATTTCCACTATCGTACGTACTTTAATTTACATAAAATCTATCATACGTACTTAATTTTAAATTGTTTCCTCACCAAATTTTAACATCGAATATCCGACGAAATATGTAAATTCGACTTATCGCAGGTGTAGCTTGAGCAAGGGGGTCAGTTGTACTTCTCCCGACATCTTCTTTGTCCTTCGATCCCCCGAGGAGTTGCCATGCACGTGGAAATCTCCAGTTCACCATTGCGTTTTAGCTCCCGACTACAATTTCCTTTGGTGACAAAGAGAGTGTTTTTGTGCTGCTGAATTGTGTGTGTGAAATCTTAAGTGGCACAAGGCTATTTATAGTTGAGTGGTGCAGGCTGGAGCCAACCCAGGGAGTCGACATCTGCTCAGTTGACGGAACGTGGTGCAGGCACGCCGAGGTTTCCCGAAACTACAAGATTCGTTGCAACTCTGCCGATGGGGACCTGCCGACCTAGGGAGTCGGCAAGGGCTCATCCTATCTACATGACGAATGTGACCACTTGCAGGCACTCAGGAATCTTGCAGTTTGACTGACCTCGATTGCACATGCCGACCTAGGGAGTTAACACCGACATGCTTGGCTGACTTGACCAACTGTAGGCGAATCTTGCAGCTTTGTAACACTACAAAAAAAATTAAATTTGCTTCGGAAAAATGCCGTAGCAAAAGGTCTCTGTGTGGTGGCAAAAGGCTTCTAGCTTCGGCACTGCGACAACAAATGGGGGGTGGCGAACCGGGCGGTGGAAAATTATACTAGCTTCGGGTACGTGCCGTGGCAAGGATATTAGTCACGACAAAAGCGACGGCAAGCGACCCCTGTTCGAAGCGACGACCATTAGGCGACGGTTGGGTGCCGTCACTAGTGAAATTGAAGGCGGGAAAATTTTGGCGCCATTTTTCTTCGCTTGCCACGGCAGTTGGCGTGGTTAAACTTTTGGCACCCAAAATTTGGAGGGAGAGTTTTTACACCAAAATTGGCGTGGCTACGAGTTTGCCACGGCTTGTAGCCGAAGCTACTACATCAATCCATATAACAATATTGCGACGGCTAGACCCCGTGGCTACTTTTTTTTTAAAATGCCAATATTTGTAATATGGTTGCCACGGCTAGAAGCCGTTGCTCCAGGTCGACCTGTATATATCTACCTGCAGGCTATATATATATATATACTAGCTGCATGTGTACACCAATACAAATTCTCCTAAATACCATATATGTAAAGGTCCATTCCAATACATCCTACAAACACCTTGTTTGAAGTCCAACAACTAATTCCAGCCAATAGAAGACGGAAACATCCATGCATATAGCTATAACAAACACTACGAAGTCCCAAATCTACTTGAAGTTGTTAATTCAAACGACCTAATTACCATACATATAGCCTAACAAACAAAAAGTCCATAGAACCTGATGCTAAACTGCGTCATATTCACCATGTCAGACAACACCTCCGTCATTCACACCGTGGGCAGATTGTTCGGTGTCTTCTTCTGGTTCAGTTGAGGTGTTGACAGCAGCTTGCTCATTGTTGGATAGGATAACAGTTCCATCTCCAATTGACTCCCTCAGATTTGTCTGATGAACACTTGCCTACAATTGAAAAGCACAAAATTGACTTAAATCAAAGCTAACAACCTTAGCTCATAATTGAAACGTAAGTCCTGATCTTTGCAAATAAAAAATGACCTTGATGGGTGCCTATTTTACCTAACATCCAAATATTTAATCCAATAAGTGGGGGCGATCATTGTATGGTCTAGTAGCAAACAATAATACCGAACCGATTGACTTGTAAAACTCAAGAACCTTTTGAAGTGGTCTGAAAAATGGAAGTCATTCCCCTAAATGCATTACTTAAGAGAAAGACCTAAATATCAGTCAACCAATATGAAATCAAACCAACTAGCTTTGCGAGTTCTTTTTGGAAAACTGGAAAGAACATTTAATCAAATGCACAAACTCTCCTCTAAGTCCCTAACCTAGAACAATTTGAAATGAAACCAACTAACTAAAATAATCCTATATCAATAATCCACAAGAAGATGAGAACTAGTTAGGTATCGGAATAAGAAAAATAACATTATAAAGATGGCAACAACAACCATCCAAAGGAGCTAAGTTTGAAAAGTGCAATTTCGAGTTTGATAATAGAAGGAATGAAGTGAACAAAAAATCAGTAATGCAGCAGCCACTTTCCTTAGCACTCATTTAAAACAAGTCCTTACTTACTTGTCCGTGTGAACGTGAGCCTCTCTCGTCATGGCATGGGCAACTCGCCATCCATTCAGCTCTGAAGTCTTGAAGTCTAGTCTCTATGTGGGTTTTTAGGTTGACTTCCAGCTGTTGGGCAATCTCTCGCATCTCTCTAACACTGATTTGACCCGTGTTTGATAAAGAGTTATAGACCAAACGCGGAGGGGCACTAACACCATATGTGCGACAATATCCATGACCATCAGGTCCAATGATCTCATGGAATATCCTATTTTTCACGGAGTCAAGTCCTCGCTGATCCTCGGGTTCTAGTTCTAAGAGGCTGTTGTAGTCTTGCTACATTATCAAAGGAGTTCAACATATGAAGCTAAAATTCAGTACATATCTCATGGAGAAAAGGAAAAGGTTGAAGAACCTTACAATGGTCTCAATAACGTCAGGATCATCTGCATTTCAGGATGAAATCCACATGCTCATCTTATCAGTTGGTTGGTTGGATTTGCGCCTCTATTTAAATGAAACAAATCCAAGTCAGATTACATATGAACCTCATGTCATTAAAAAGTTCAACCATTAAAAACAAAAGAAATGCATACAATCAGGCAACGTAAACCATACGAACCTCATGTCTTACTTCAGCGAATGACTTTCGCCCAGTGACATGCGCCGGTCCATGCTTATCTCGATTCTTTGAGTTCTGCTGAGATTGTTTCTGTACACAACAAGACTTTACAAAGAGATTGCACATTTTTTTTGCGTATGGACCATTGAACATGAGAAGGAAATAAAGAATACCTGAGCATATTCACTTCTCCAATATGCAAGAAGCAGAACCCAATCAGCCGGCAGGACATTCGGAGGACAGAACTTCTCTAGATCAGGCTTATTCATGACCGCAGTAAAATATTTGGCCTTTGTTTTTTACTTATAGTCTTTCCACATGAGGTTGCACATGTGCAAGCAAACCTCTTTGAACTCGTCGGGAGGATTCAATAAATTTCTCTACACCAAATTAAAACACAACATGAAGGCAATAAAGAGCTACATATATAGCTATAAAACATCATTCAATTGCACATGACATTAAAAGGAGACAAGCTCTCTCTCTATAGAGCTTCAGCTATTGGATTCATAAGTCGTCACACTTCTATCAAAGAAAGGCTTTTCTCCTATGGATTACCTAGTGTTTTTTCCTCTTCAAATGAATGAACCTATTGTTTTCCGTATTAAAGAAATCTCGTCCACCAGACACGAGGGAATAAATAGGAGGTTGTATGGGACATAAAATACCTTCACTTCTTCCCATATACCATCCATCACATCTTCTCCAAAAGATGTCCACTCGAGTACAGTCAGCTGAAGTCGTTGCCCGTCACGCACTAATATCCCCAGTTGCGACCTAAGACGTTTGGCGTTAACCCCAACTGGAACGAACACTTCATTGAATTCGACTTGATACTTGGCTCCGGTGTTCCACCCTGGCACACCCTGATTGTGACCTCTACGAATAACTACAAGTGCCTCTACGAATATTTAATAATCAAAGCTGCAGGAGGCAGGCAGCAGCAATAAACAGAAAAGATGCTCAAAAAACAGAAAAAAAAACAATGACGGAAAAAAGAGGAAAACAGAAAAAAAAAACAGAAAAAACAGGAAAGATGCTGAAAAACAGAAAATAAAACAGAAAAAATAGGAAAACAGAAAAAAAAAACAGAAAAAACAGAAAAGATGCTAACCAAAACAGAAAAAAACAGAAGAAACCAGAAAAAAAAAACAGAAAAGATGCTACTTTTTCTTGGGAACAAACAATTTGGACATAGAGACAAGCATGGGTACTGTTTTTTGGAAACAAACAACACCATATGGAAACAAGCATTTAGAAAAGATGCTACTTTTTTTTTGGGGAAACAACAAAAACAAACAAATGCATCAAAATAGATGGAAACAAGCAACTACAAACGAACACACCAAACAAGCTGATACATAATGGATACTTTCTCATTCCATATATATATATATATATATATATATATATATATATATATGTTATCCCTTTTGGTGAAAAGGGCACCTTATCAGTTTACCATCTCCCTCACAACTTTTTTTATGCAGCACTAACGCCGCACCCATACCGACCAAATCAAAAAGTGGAGGTTGTCAGGGGCGAGGGTGGGATGCTAGGGTCGTTCTTCGAGGCGACCCTTGTACGCAAAGTGGATCCAACCCACTGGGAGGTGGAATATGTAATCATCCTAGACGAAAACAGAACAGATAACCTAAAGGAAATCCTTCCGGTTCTCCGAATTCGTCCCCTCCCACCTCATGTTTCATATGATGCCTACACGATCGATGACCGTGTGGATTGTCGTGCAAGAGAAGGGTATTGGTCAGGTAAGGTGGTTGAAGTGTGTTATTTTGGGAATGACCCAACTTTCAGGGTCGAATTCCCTCTGACCGGGGACATCCAACTGTATCGTCCCAACAGATTGCGCCCACACTTCGACTGGGATGGATACAAATGGACCACGCAGTCGCATTTTCGCTTCATGTTATGAGGAATTTCTATGTAAAAGTGTTTTATTGGTCTAATCCTACTGGTTTTTATGGACATTGTGGTTTGTTGGAGGGTTTGAACTATTTCTGTCATTGTTGTGTAATCCTATCGGATGTTGCTACTGATTGTTATGTATTTTCCTACTCATTATTATGGGTCTGTATCTGCTTCCTAGTTTGTTGGATGGTTTTAAATGTTTGTGTCGTTGTTGTGTAATCCTATAGTATTTTGCTACTGATTGTTTGGTTAATGTTGAGCTATTAATGTTGGATTATTAAAAATTGATATTTTAGAAAATTTTTATCTCCAAAAGGAACCGTTTTTATAGTAAGTTTAACTGCGATAATTGTGCTGACCTGTTGTGCTCATGGTTTGTCCACCATAATAATCATTCATTGCAATTTTATTTCATGCGGCTTTGTGGTGAACTTTGAGGCACTAAATCCAACAAGCCCGGTGTCACAATTCATCACCGCATAATATTGCTCTTTGGAAAAAGTGAACTAGGTGAAATAAAAGATTTATGATTATCTTTTCCCTCCATTGCATGACTGTTGAATTACTTATTGAGCAATATATGAAAAAGCGTTAATGTTTTTGCATATTGACCAACTCAAGGGCACTGGGTCCTGAAAAGGTATATATCAATCCAGAAGACTAAATTTGAGGGCTTTCCACTTTATGCAATTCATAATTATTGTTTTCCAAAAATGACTAATTGCAGGCAACTACCCTGATAAAGGATATCTGCAATAATCTATCCATTGCAGCAAAATCAGCTGATATCAGGGACTATATTGTAGTTTTGAGAGGCGATTCAACATTACTAGGGCATTTTCCTGAGGTAAAACATATTGAAAAATAGTTGTATTATTATATTTAATGCTTTTAGTCATGACACTGCATGAGGCTGTATGTTTTCTCATGACGCTAATGTTGTTGTTTCTCTTGACTTGCAATTTTTTCAATTCTCGATTCTTCTTTTTTAGATTTTGCTTTCTTTTTTTCTCTATGTGCTGGAACTAGATTGGAAATAGTCAGATTTAGCACCTGATTGGAGCTTTGGGGATTTTTATGGTTAATGAGTCCGATTTGCACTTGGTCAGGTTCTCGATTCTTATTTTTTGGAGGTGACCTTTCTTATCTCCTTAGGTGACTGTGTGTCTGTGCTATTTATGAGTTTGCCCTTTCTTATTTCTTTCTCGATAATGTTTCACCTGAATGATGTCACTAATTTTTTTTATTGTAGGTTGTGTCAAGTGCTCTAATTGATAAATATATCGGTGAAAGTGCAAGATTGATTCGTGAAATGTTTAGTTATGCAAGGGAACACCAAGTAAGTGTTTCTTTCATAATGAAAAGCATTTAAAGCTTTCCCTTCTATGTCAACACCTAAAGCCATATCTGATCTCTTGGGTTCCATATTGCCTACCATGGTGTGTGAGTTTATGAATTTGCTTATTAGATGTCATACTAGAATGCTTTAAGTGCTACGACGACTTTTCTCCTGATGTAGATAGGAAGTTTCTTAGTTATGCAAATAATCATCTACTTGAGTTCTTAAGTTGTTGTGACGATTATGTGGTTCAGTTTTGTAGCTGTGTTAGTTTCTGGTATAATCTAATATGTTTTGCATCTTATGTTATATTCTGCTATTGTCTTAGGACCTTGGGACTTCTTCTGACATAATTTTTTGTCTCTTACTAGATTCTTATCAGCTTTCTAATGTGATCGTATTTATTTTTTGGGCGCTTTAGGAGCATTGGGCATGTTTAAAATATAACTTCTGATTGATATGCTTTACCCTGTTGTAGCAAAATCCTTATTTCTGATTTGATATAGTCTGATCTATTTTTGAAAGTCTACTTGGAGATCCCATTTGGAAAATGTATGGCAGAGGCAATTCATTCTAAGGTACCATTATATTGCTGATTTGACTTATAGGGACTAAGATATATGCATGTGTTTATGTTTCTTTGTAAAAGATTTTACTAGATCAACGTTTAAAATTTCCATTTTTTTTCCTTTTTAAACAGGGAGTACCTTTTATCATCTTATGGAAGGATTCATTCTCTTGCTATGCATCTTCTCATTTTGCTCATGCATTATTTTCTGTCATGCAAAGGTAATGTATTTTTCCCATTTGAGACATTTTGCTGTTAGAAAATCTTCCATGGATGTTTAGGCATGTATTTGTGAGCTGAATACCTATAACTTGCCATGGATAATTGTTACTCTCATTCTCTCTTTTACTTATAGAGTGTTATCTTAGACGTGTAAATTGTTTACTTTCGTGCAGGGTTTAATGTTGAAACTGTGGCATACGAGATCATAAGCTTTGTTGTTTGGGATGTTGGGGGTTGCTCCCTGATTGAAACTGTGACATATCCGATATCGTCAGGGAAAGGGGAAAGAGCTACTTGCTCCCTGGTGGCCAGGATATGAATAATATGAATAATGTGTCTATGAATGAATCCCACTACATAAAGAAAATGAAATAAAGTGACAGGTCGTTCATTAAGATAATAATACTTTTATTACCTTAGCATTTTAGTCATTCTAACCCTTTGTAAGATGTCTTTACTCAAGTTGCTAAGCACATATGCTAAGTAATCAAAGATAAATAAGTTCCTTTTTTGTGTTGTGATTATATTCCTCTGTTTTGGACAACACTGATTATGTACCCTTTCAAGTTTGATTGCAAGCTTGCATGAAACACAATGTTCCACTGTACATTAATCAAATCATTTCATAAACACAAAGGGAACCCTACCTAATTACTTCTTGCCATAAAAGGGCACACAATATATGTTAAATTGGCAATAAGCTTATGCAAACTATTATTAATAGCAGAAGATTGAATGAATCTGAAATCCTTATGTAAAACATTTTTTGTCTCAAGGATTTGCATGGACGAAGCCTCGAGCACCACCTTTATGCCTTTTGTGAACATATATGTCATCTTCAAACAATATTATCGTATTAAACTTTTTAAATATATGCTTATATTTTTTTATAAGTTTTTTTTAAAAAAAATATATGCTTATATTGTTATTTGGTCGTTCCTTAATATTTTATATTATATTTTGTTTTTTTTCCCTCGCAAACGCACCATGGCGCGGGAATTCCACTAGTTTTATTTATAGCTGAATGGTGGAAGTCATATGGTTCAGTGACTCCTACTTTGCAAAAGTTTGCCATATCCATCCTTAGCCTCACTTGTAGTGCCACTGGGTGTGAGAGAAACTGGAGTGTATTCCAGCAGGTAATGATATATTTTTTCTGTAATTTTCATTACTTAAAATAAAATGTGTAATATGTTTTTTCTATAATTGTTACTAATGACAGCTTCATTCAAAAAGGAGGAACAGATTGACACAATCAAGACTAAATGACATGGTTTTTATCAAGTATAATTTGTCACTGCTGCGTCGATTTAGTCTCCAGGACAGGATTGATCCTATATTAATGAATGATATTGATGACTCTAATGAGTGGCTAATGGGAAAAATGGAAGATGATGATGGTGATGAGTTTGTATTTGAAGATGATACTTTGACATGGGGAATGGTGGACAAGGCTAGTGGAGCAAGTGAGCCTCGTTGCTTTAATAGGTCAAAGACTCGAGAAGGAAAAGGAAAAGGGAAAACTCTAGTTATTGAAGAAGAAGAAGATTTTAATTTTGATGAAGAAACAGAAGAAGAGATTGATGAGGGAATTGATATGGAATTGCAAGCTGATAGTGGTGATGATGCTTTGCACGATGAGGGGGTTGGACATCAGCTCACCATCTGACTCAGATGCTTAATAACTTTTTCATCTAAATATCTAATCTTTTGGTTTAACTAGTTATCATTTTGCTATGATCATGGGAAGTATATGTCTTTTGCTAAGAAAATGTATGCAACATGATATGTTCACCTATTTTACAATTATGCTTTAATATTCTTTTAAATCTATTTAGATATAGATTTAAAAGAATCTTAAGGATATTTGTGAGATATAGGTTGAATTTGCAACTACCTTTATGGCTTTATCATCAACAATTCAACATCTATTTAGCAAGGAGTCAGTAGCATGTGTATTTTGAAAACATATATTGATATTTCTATCTATATATGCTAATATGTATTGATTTTGTGTTTTAAATCATTACTAGTTTATGTTATAGTATCAGTGTATATTCTTTCCTTTATAGATCAAAGTGAAACGATGGGCAATAATATGCTCAAAGCATCAAGGAACTACCATATGAACATGTTGACCACTAATCTAAAAGAGAATATCATTAAAACAATAAGTGTTAGGGCTTCTAGTAGTTTTTAAGCTAATGTGACTTGAAGCCTTGTTCACAATTCATGCTTCAAATGTGAGGAAAAGAGTAACAGATGAATATAAAATTTGGACATGACAAACATGAGTAAAAGGAAAATGAACTCACCGTGGACAGTCTTGAAAAGCAGACCTTGGGTTTCCCTTTCCTTAGTTTCCTGCTATACTTGATCAACTGAGTACCTATCCTCAAAGCAACAAGGACCTTCAATAAGCATGCCAAAATACACAGGGCATAAATCTAACTGATCATGTTTCAAGGCAGGTAAACTCAGCATAAAAAAAGTATTGGAGAAGATCAAGAGTAAATATATTTGATTATTTGTACATTTATTCTTTAACAATTATTGACTTCTTCAACTTATCCATTTGTCCTAGCTATGTCTCTCCTTCCTAGATTGTATTTAAAGCATTCATTACATCAGAGAGTCAGACTTCTATATAACTACAGGGCATAAATCAAAATAAAGTATCAATAACATAAATGCAACAATTTGTAAGAGCATCATAGATTTAGAGAAGCATACTAACTTAAATAGGTTTTCCATCAAAACAGGTTTTCCATCAAAACCAGAATGCAACAGTTTCTAAGAGCATCATAGATCAGAGAGTCATCTCAGAACCAGAATCTTGGAGAAGCATACTAACTTAAACAGGTTTTCCATCAAAACACATGAATCTACAGCAGAACCAGAATCTCAGAGAAATAATAACTAAAACAGGTTTTAGAGTCAACCCATTACCTTTGTATAAGCATGCTTCTGCAAATCAACGAAAATCTCCCCACATGGATCTACATCACACACACTGCAAAGAATAAAAAAATTGAGAAATAAGGGAGAAAGAAATTACACAAGATCGAAAAAATTCAGAACAAATTCAATCACTCTTTTTCAGAAAAACCAAACCCTAAATATTCAAGCAACCCCTGCCATTTTCAAGCAACCCCATCCATTTTCCCCAAATTAAACCCTAACCCTAAACGGGTATCAAAAAAGAAGGGGGGCAAAAGACAAGCCAACAAGAATTGTGGATGTGAGTCTTCTTGATTTGTTTTAATTTTTATTCTTTCTAGTTATCAAAAAGAATCTGTTTAAAGACAAATAGCATGGCAAAAATAAGATAAGTTATCATCCTAATAAACAAGAGATATAAGAATTTTATGGCAGATGGCAGATAAACAATTTCACATATTACAACTAGCATCAAAGCAAGAAACAGGATAAATGGTTCAATTAAACTCATCTATAATCCTTAGTCTTATTTCATGCTTATTTACAAGTGTAAAGTGTAAGATCTATCAAAAACAGTTCTAAATCTGTGTAGATAGCAAAACATTGTGAATATATTGTAGCTAAAGTAAACATGCATTCTAGTCCCACTAACCCCAAATTAAACCCTAACTATACAAAAACTAGAACAAAACAGTTAAATCCCCGTTAAATTTGTTGGTATGACTTAAATCAAAGGGGTTTGAAGAGAGATTCTCCTATTTAATTCCAATTTCTGATAAACCCTAATCTTTCTTCAATTTTCCTCTCGACTGAATGACTGTAGCACTTACACTATTGAAGTGAATTGGCAATTTTAACTTTTTTTTGGGCCCAACTCAACTCTTGTTGTATTCCTCCTGTCTATTAGTGCTTCCTTTCAGGCATATCTTTTTCCTTGCAACAACTCTTTCTTAACCTTATTAATCTGATTGTGTATGAGATCAGTACCTATTTTGGTGCTTCACTTCAAGAAACAAAGCCAGACATAAAGTTGTCGAATTATACAATTCCAACATCAAAACATCATAAAAATGTTTACCAAACAGAATTTGCATATAACATATCCACTAATGCAATCTCTAAATGGAAAGAATCAAAGAAAAGACTAAAAACAAAAACTAAATATTGTAAATACTGTCAAAATCCATGTCAATACTGTCAAAATTTACGACGAAAGCCAGTATCCGAGCAGTTTGCCCATATCTTTTAGTTACTAAATACTGTAAAAGCTTAGTTAAGAAAAGCAGCAGTGGGGATGTTAAAGTAAACATGCATTCTAGTTCCCACTAACCCCAAATTAAACCCTAACTATACAAAAACTAGAACAAAACATATAAATCCCCGTTAAATTTATTGGTATGACTTAAATCAAAGGGGTTTGAAGAGAGATTCTCCTATTTAATTCTTCCAATTTCTGATAAACCCTAATCTTTCTTCAATCGAACCATAATAAAAAAAACGATCTAGATAGACAGATCTTTCAAACTGCGTAAAATAAAAGCTTTGAGTGAATACGCAATACTTGAATCGGAGAGGGAGCCGGACTAAGCACGAGCGGAGTGCAGCACGTCGGAGATATATAGAGAGCGAGAGGGAGCTGGACTGAGCAGTGAGCACGAGTGGTCCAGTGGATCTCTTCGCGGCAGCGGCAGCGACGAGCAAGACTGATCGGTGAGGTTGGACTTCGGATTGCGGCGAGAGCATGAGAAGTGCAAGAGGCAGGAGGCAGGAGCGGCTTCGGCGAGTCGAAGCAGGTGGGGCGACAGAGATCGAGATTCGATACTAGTAGAGGGAGAAAGAGAGAGAGAGAGAGATCGAGTTGGATAAAGGAAAACAAATGAGAAGGCTAGAGATGGATGGAAGAGGAAGAGAACGAGATGGAGGCTATGGTTCGAGCTTTCTCAAATCAACCAGATCGACATTTTTCAGATATGAAAATGAGGAGAGAGAGGAGATCTAGAAGATAGAAGATAAGGAGAGAGAAGGGTGAATTGATATGAGAAAGGGAGGTAAGCGGAGGGTTGGTTTCTAGGGTTTCTGTTTTTATATTTTTAATAAAAAATCATTTGCTATGGTAAGTATTTTGGAGTGGCAAATGGTTAATTTCACTATTTTTTTAAAGACCCATTAGTCATGGTAAATTCTTCCGTTGCTACCAGGGGTGGCAAAACGATCCAATAGCTACGGCCACTCTAGCCGAAGCTACCATCAGTGGCGACTTTGTCTTGTTTTCCAGATTGAAGCTTTGTCGTGGCTACTACCGTGGCAAAAGAGTATCAATTGCCACGACAAGCCCCTGCCGAAGCTAGGTAGCGTGGCGAATTTAATTTTTTTTGTAGTGTAAGATGTCGACACAGGGAGTCGGCTTCGCCTTTGGCCTTGCCGTCTCAGGCCAACTGTGTCAACTATTTCCTTGGCGACTTCAGAGGTCGGGACGGACACCGTCTCGATGGCGAGAAAATGATCGTCTATATAAAAAGCCCCTTTCTATTTCCATTTCATTCTTTTAAATGTTCTTTTAGTGCATATATTACTATATAGAGTATATATATATACATGAAAAAAATTCGAGAGATCGGGCAACAATAACCTAATTCTCGAGAAGTCAATGAATCGACAGACGGATTAAACTGCCATGATATATAGCAGCAAAAAACAAACCAGAAATAAAAGACGCAACTATAGGCTGAACACCCCACACTAAAAAGTAAAACCCAGGTGAACTAAAGATGGTCAAGTCAATAACGTAGATGACGAACGAAGTCAAGCACTACCATTGGAGCACTGTTGGGCAACAGTACATCGGGATTTTATCTCCTGTGGGTAGTGAAGACGAAACTCCAATGAAGTGCCTATTACAACCCCAACTAGCCCCGACTAAGGACACCGTAATTTCAATCAATCTAAAGAACACATGGGAACACCAAAAAGCACAAGCATAGAACAATCCGAACAAGGTGTGCCAAAATGATCAAGGTTGTACAAGGCAAAAGTGTCAATATATATATATATATTTCCTTCCTCAGCCTTGCATGGCAAGGTTGATTGTTTTTTTATTAGGTAAGAATTCGAGATCGGATATACCTGAATCTCGATGGCCGACAAGTCGGCAGATGAAAGACCATTAAGAAACAACACCATTGGATGTAGACTACGGATGAAGCCAATCACCATCGAGAAACAACACCATTGGCCAGCGGTACATCAGGAATCTCTGTGGATAATGAAGACGAATCTCTAGGAAGCTCCTTCTCGATCACGAAGTCGCCATGTACAAACCACTTCGACCCCATCCAATCCTAACTCCGACTGCTAGAACCCTAAAGAAGGAGAAGAACACCTAGATGCACCGGTCTACCCCTATCAGGATTTAATATAAGCTTAAACAAGCAGGATTTAAAGTCCTTACGGGAATGGTGGTGTTGTTAATTCAAGCCCTTTCGGGATTTATTTTAAGCCCTTTCGACAACCCTTACAGAATTTAGGGAATAAGCCCTTTCGAGCGAGATTTCAAACCTGTATGGGATTTAGGAAATTTTTGCACACACAAGAAATTCTGAACATACATACATACATACATACATACATACATACATACATACATACATACATACATACATACATACATACATACATACATACATACATACATACATACATACATACATACATACATACATACATACATACATACATACATACATACATACATACATACATACATACATACATACATACATACATACATACATACATACATACATACATACATACATACATACATACATATATATATATATATATATATATATATATATATATATATATATATATAGCACCGGTCTAGATGCATCGGTCTAGCCCTATCAGGATTTTTGCACACAACCAATTGGACGGTGGCACTACCAAGAAAGAGGTAGGGGTTGTGTGCCCGATGGGGGCGATTCCATCATCAGAGTTAAAGTTCAACACAACCGAGGTGAATAAACGAGGCGGCTACAATCCACAACCATTCATACAAGAACAAAAATTCAACACAATAGGCAGCATAGTACAGAAACCTCTTCCTGCTCTTTGTCGCTTAGCTTTCGCCGTCCAATAGTTCGTCGCTTCCTACCTAACTCCTATTCCTTCAAAGTTGGCTAGCTTCAATGTTCCATCGAGTTAGCTAGTTAATATTCGATCTCCCCACAACACTCAAAGAATTATGCTTTCCTTCTCCACATATACTTTCTTAATAAGTGATTTCAAAATCATTCAATATTGGCCTATCAAGTGCCTATGAATTCATCATAAGGCAAAAGCATTTACAGGAAGAAAGATTAGAAATATAACACCTATTAGATCTTATTCGACACGGTTCGACAGAGAGACCAATCACAACCAGGACAACTCGATTTTGGGGCTTACGGTTAGAGGGCCAAAATCAGGAGAAGGCTGACAAACCCCAATTGATGAACGAAATAGAGGATAGAGGAGGAGGGTAGGTGAGATCATAACAGAGATCGACCGATTCAGCCGAGGCATAACCCAATTCAGAGACAAAACAAAAATGAAGGGCTCCATTTCATGGATAGACCGAGGAAAAAGCCCAATTCAAAGGTGATCGGGGCCGAATAGAGGCGGATAGAGCCCGCGAGTTTGGAGCTCTCTCTCTAGTTTTCTAGAGAGAGGAGAGAGCTTCTCCCAAAAAGGGCATATTTGCCTCAATGCAGTCACTGATGCAAGGTTGATTGTTTATTTTTTTTTTATATATATATATATATCTTACCCATGAGTCACATTTGTTATTAATTTAAGAATGTATCCGAAGGAATCCAAAAGAAAATTTTGGGTAGACATTGATCACAACAAGTAAAAAAAGAATCCACAAATACCAAGGAAAAGGAAAAACCTTAGATGATACAATACAAACCAAAAATAAAAAATAAAGGGGCAGCAACAGGTTGAACCCGTGATACTAAAAGTGGAGCTTAGGCCAAATTAAAACTATAAAGTTGAAGAAGCAAACGAAGAACCAAGTCAAGCACCACCAACGATAGCATTGCTGACCAAAGTACATCAGGATTCGAACTCATGTGAGCAGTGAAGATGAATCTCCAAAGAAGTGCCTTCTGGATACAGAGCTGCCGCGAACACACTACCTCGACCCCAACCAGTTTCGACTCAGATTGTCACACCTTCAACATAACCAGAAAAACTAGGACCATGAATAGCAATAACAAGAAACAATCCAAAATATACACTACAGGGGATCAAGGCTTTACAGGGTAAAGAGTTCATATATATATATATATATATATATATATATATATATATATATATATATATATATATATATATATGGGTCATTGATAAGGACGAACAGGGTAAGGGTAGGGTGGTTCGGGCGTACTCACCCCTTACGATGTATCTTGTACACAAATTTGAGTCATTGATAAGGACGAACTGGATGGTCTTGATTAAAAGGGATTTTTTTAAAAAATTTGCTCGAAAATACACTTACCTTCCTTGTGTATGGCGCGTGAGTGCAACATTCAAATTTTTTTTTTTGGTAAACATTGGCTTTTTTTTTTTTTGTAAACATTCATATTTTTTTAAAATGTTAGTAGGACCCGATTTATTCATTGAAGATTAACATACACCTACTACTTTATGCACCAACTCTCTGTTGATCTAGAATTTTTTTTGCAAAGTAAATTGGGTCCGATTTCGCTGTTTTTAAAAAATTGTCAATTCCACTGAATAATGTTTCACATACTATAGAATAATGTTATATTTTCTTTTTCTATCCAGTTCATATCAAAATTTACCAATTTCATTGAATAATTTGTTATATGCTACCGAATAATGTTTTATTTGTTTGTCCATTGATTTCAGATAAAAGAAAACCCAAATCCATCAATAGTAGTTACGATTTATACGAATAATGGTTCATATTTTACCGAATAATATTTTCCATTTCACCTTTCATTAGATTATCGCGAATAATTGTAACCGTTGCATATTGTCATCCAAAATTTCATAAATTCTACCGAATAATGCACCGGAGTTAATTGAATAATCACGAAATTTTCCCTAAACATCTCATAGTTGATGTGTTGAGATTAAAAACAAATTGGCTTCTATAAATGAATAATCATTAGAGATTCACCGAATAATGATTGTATTTCACTTAATAATGTTTCATGTGTACACAAATAAAAGTAAGCATCTCATATTTCCCCTACAAAATGTGCTATATTTTAATAAATAGATGTAACAACCAATAAAGAAATTCGACAATTAAATTACACAATCAAATTACAATCTTAACTATGGCTTCAATCTAACAGTTGTTGTCAGATCCTTCGATCACTATCCAAATCGCTTTCAGTTGCCGAAAGTATTAAGTGTTGTTAGTACACTCTTAAGTCCAGTACAGATAAAAAAATTGACAATTGGCGTGAATAAATTTTCACATTTGAACGAATAATATGGTATTCAAAAACATCAATTACCATTGAGACAATACACATTCCAGTGAATTCAATCATACGAGTTAACATCAATCAAAATCTTAACGGTTTTGAGTTTTCATAACATCATCGCATACGATTTAACAACAATCGAAAACGATTTCGTAATAACAAAAAAAAAATGTTTTTTTCTAAAATCATTGATTCCACATTCTCTTAGGACAAATGATTTCTATTAGTTGGAGTGGGGATCTGAAAATTAATCAATCAACAGCAGGAATTATCAGAGCTGGGGAGAGGGGATTTACGGTTCAAGACAGGTCGATCACCAGCAAGAGGAGTTTCCATTGGAGCCAGTAACGGAGAAAGAGAACTCAAAATATGTCAAATTGAGGCTGCCTTTAGTTCCAGATAAAACAATTTTAAAAAAAAACCTCTGATCGATCACTATGGGATGAAATTGAAGATCGATGATACGTACAGGGGAGGAAGTCGATCATTGCCTTCGATGTCACCGGTGAAGGCTCTCTGAATCTGATGGCACTGTGCATCTACGCCGCGTTGGGAGGAGTTTCCTCCCTCAACCGCCATCATCCCTCCCAGCCTCGCCTCCATCGTCCTCCATCGCCACCATTGTCCTCCATCCCTTTCAAATTGTCGCTGCCGCTTTCGAAATCGCCTCCTCCTACAACTGCTTTGGTCGCCTTCCGCTACGGCTGCCAAAAGTTACTCTCATCATTGTCGGAATGTCAAGATGAGTTATAATATGTGAATATCAATTTAAGTAACATATCAAAGTATTATAATATATTGAAATAAAATTAAAGTGATTAATGCATCTACAATTTTAATACATTCATAACTTTTTACTTAGATGTCAGATTATGGTGTTTTATATATCAAAACCAAGTTATCGACGAGAAGAATATACCTAGGTAATTTGTCAGATGAGGGAGGCGCAAGTGTTCCCATGCCCCTTTGACTCCGCCTCTGACTTGGAGTATGTGGGAAAAAATCTCATACTTGAGTATAGACCGAATCATTTATCAAATAATCTTTACATATTCTCATACATCTCACGTGGAATAAACAACCCAACTCTCTTTGGGTGTTACATATATATAATCTAACCAGTTTTGAATTGAGTTGATCAATACAATAAGTTAGATGGATATGGATTTCTTTCTTTAAAATCAGAACACAGTCTATGTTTTCAAAAGAACATTAACTTAATTGTGTTTAAATATTTAAAAAAGGTAAAAATTATATAAAATATCAATTTTTTATTTAATATTTAAAAATATATCAATATTTAAAAAATACAGTATATAATTTTTTATATAAAATATCAATATTTTTATATTTTATATATTTTATATATTTTTTTATATAAAATATCAATTTTTATATAATTTTTTTTATATAATTTAAAAAAATTATATTTTAAAATATCAATTTTTTATATAAAATATCAATATTTAAAAAAAATTATATTTTATATAATTTTTATATTTTAAAAAATACAGTATATATAAATAGTAAAAAAAACCAATTAAAAGTGAACAGTAAAACGGAGTTTGATATTATATGGAAAGGATAGGGACAACCGGACAACTGACAAGATTTAAAAAGGCATGGAAATTGGAAGGCACGTTTTTGCAAGTATTCATGAATTAAGTTCGTCCACCACGTGGTTAGTCAGTTTTGCACCTTCCATGTGGGAACCTTTTTGTATTTTATGTAGACGCCATTTATGAACACCATTAATAATTACGGAGTAAACTACTACTACTACTAAACCCCTTCTGACTCGTATCAAATTATCAATTATCATAAGGGTCATAATATATCACCATCTTCGACTTCTAGCTACATCATTCACACTACAGTATTTTTTAAAAAGAATATATATATATAAATAGAGGATAGGAATGTATTTAGGGGGATTGTTTTCTTGTATATATACATCGATTTTCAATTTCTTGGTATATTAGTTGTCCGATTTAGCAGGTTTGTCTCTTCATACATCACCCAAGATAACCTCATACATTGAAATTCATGCCCTCTAATGTATCATAAAATACATTTGGAGTGCCCCGCCTTGGCATCACCATCACAACTATTGCAGTACGTACCAAAGATCATAACCTACAGATGTTGATGAGGCTAGATGTCTCGACGCTCATGCGTACGTTGTTATGTTAAGCTATTGTGTGTTTCTCAATAGCACCTTTGTTGTTTAGTCTGTCCAAATGATAGCAAGTAGTCTCTCGGTCGATAAGTGCGTAAGTAGAGTATAAGGAGTTGCTATAAAGTTGTTGTTGATGTTCTTGGCTACACAATATATATTTTCTTAGACCATCTCTAACTTCTCTAATTTTTTTAAATGGAGAAATAAAATACATATTATCCAAATTATTTTTACTCAAACTCTACCCGTTTTCCATTCAAAAGATTTTGAGAATAATTTAGTGTTTGTAGAGAGATGCAATTGATGTAAAGTCCTCCTTGAGGGTTTCATTCATTAACATAATCATATATATATAGGTTACATGCAAGAGATTGGGCCTTGGGCCTGATAGGCCCACTATACAATATGTAATCTATCAAACCCCCGCAGTCGAAAGTGGAGGGTCCCGTACAGTGAGACTGGACCGAAAATCGAGGAACAACTGACGAGGTAAACCCTTTGTGAAGATATCAATGTACTGATAGGAGGACAGGACATGGAGAACACGAACATGTCCAAGAGCAACATTGTCCCGAACGAAGTGGAGATCAAGCTCAATGTGCTTCGTGCGCTGGTGTTGGACTGGGTTGCTGGCCAGATAAACGGCGGAGACGTTGTCGGTGTAGACGAAGGTGGCCTTCTGAAGAGGGCAGTGGAGCTCAAGGAGGAGATTGCGCAGCCAGGAGCACTCGGAAACAACGTTGGCGACGCCCCTGTACTCAGCCTTGGCGCTAGAGCGAGACACCACAGACTGACGCTTCGCTGACCACGACACAAGAGTGTCGTTGAGGAAGACACAATAGCCAAACGTGGAGCGACGTGTGTCAGGACAACCTCCCCAATCCGCATCAGTGTAAGCGACGAGGTCAAGTCGAGAGGAAGGGGAGATCGTGGTGCCTAACTCGAGGGTACCACTGATTTACCGAATGATCCGCTTCAAGGCCTGAAAGTGCGGCTCCTTGGGCGCATGCATAAACAAGCAGATCTGCTGGACGGCATAACTAATGTCTAGCCGAGTGAATGTGAGGTACTGCAATGCCCCGGCAAGACTCCGATACAACGTCGGATCATCAACCAGAGGACCAGAGTGAGCACTGAGCTTGTGGGAAGTATCAACAAGGGTGGCGACCGGCTTACAGTTGCTCATCTTGGCCCGAGCAACAATTTCGGCAGCATACTTACTCTGAGAGAGAAACAACCCAAACGCATGACGCTGCACGGAGACTCCCAAGAAATACGTCAACGGCCCAAGATCCGACATGGCGAACTCGACACTCAACTGGGAAATAATAGACGTCCGAAGAGCATCAGAAGAGGCGGTGAGGATGATGTCGTCGACATATAGTAACAGAAAGGCCATGTCTGTGCCTCTGCGATAGATAAACAGAGACGAATCCGAGCGGCTGCCAACGAAGCCCAAGCGTAGCAGATGAGATGCAAAGCGCTGGTACCAGGCACGTGGAGCCTGTTTCAGACTATACAGAGAGCGCTTCAGGAGACAGACGTGCTTGGGATGATCAGTATCAACGAACCCCGACGGCTGAAACATGTAAACTGTCTCATTCAGATGGCCATGCAGAAAGGCGTTCTTGACATCCAGCTGATGAATAGCCCAATGTCGTGATAACGCTAAGCTCAACACCACTCGGATAGTGGCAGGCTTGACCATGGGGCTGAATGTCTCATCACAATCAATACCTACCTGCTGAGATCGACCATTAACCACAAGATGAGCTTTGTAGCGTTCCAATGACCCATCAAAGCGGAACTTGTGGCGGAAGAGCCACATGCAGCGAATGACGTTTGCCTCAAGAGGGTGAGGAACTAGAACCCAGGTACCATTCCTTGTAAGGGCCCTGTATTCATCGAGCATAGCCGCCTGCCACTTCGGGTCGAGGAGGGCTGTTTTGTGGTAGGTGAGGTGATAGCATGCATTTAGGTAGGCATATTAGGTTGGATTTAGCATGATTTAGATTTATATAATGCATAGATTAAGCTAGATTTGCATTTATACTTGTGTTGTTGGTAGAGTCGGAATCTACACGCGTTTATGGATTATTTCAGGTATATGTGGATCCGACGAGGAATGAGGAAGCTCATGGATGAAGGAAGAGTGAAGAGGAGGTGGAAAAGTGAAGAGCACGGGAGCGAAGTCGAAGTTAGAGAGCCTAAGTGAAGAACAAGTCCGTAGAAGTTGTCGTCAGACATGCTAAACTTGTTTTGCACTTTCTAGAGGCCTCGGTGGTCCGATTGACTATTATAAGCAGGCGTTGGAAAGCTCTTTCCGAGATCTACAACTTTCATGTTAACATTGAGACCAGATTCGAAACGGAAAAATCGCTGTGAACAGTAAACGCCGCCCCGCGGCCAAGCTAGCCGCCCCGCGGCTCGAAGCTCTGACGAAGGATTTCGCAATCGCCTGGCCGCCCCGCGGCCAGGGTTGGCTGCCCCGCGGCCTATGCAGAAACGCCGAATCTGCTAGATGGACTTTTTATCCACTTAATTAGGTTTTTATAATTATTATTTGGCCGACTCTTTTGAGGCTTTTTAAGGACGTTTTAGGGTTTTATTTTAAAACATCTAATTCCTTAGCTTATACACTTGGAGATTATCAATTGAGAGAACCCTAGAAGGGAGCCTCCATGGCCATGGAGTGCTAAACTCTTCCGTTTCATCTATGGATTGAAGCTTTGGTTTGATAAAGTTGTGAGATTTCTATTCTTGTTCTATTCCTATTGATTCGTATTGATTCTTTTGCGAATATTGTTAATTTCTTCTAGGCCGTACAACTAGTTGAGATTATTGCTAGGATTTTGTAGATTCCTCGTAGCGAACCTTAATCCATAGTAGCAATCATACCTTTTTAGGACTCGTAGGACTAAATTGGTGTGTAGAGAATCAATTATATGTTAAATGCTGACTCGTAGCTTGGTGTTGCATGTATCCTGGTTAATCCTTAATCTTAATGCTACTATTAGGTTAAATCTTGACCGTGTTAGGGTTATCTAATTAGTAAGGGTTGCTAGGACTCGTAGGACTAGTAATTTACACAAGATCAAGACAGGAACAATAATAGGATGAAAAGAGAAGTTGAAGAAGAATCGAGGATCAACTAATCAAACTAAAGTGGATATTTGTAGATGAAACTATTTTCTCATTGTTATCTCTACTAACTTGTCTATAGTTTCTTTTCTTCAATCACCAAAACCCCACGACCTCTATTAATTGGTAAATATACATTGCTTAGGAATACTTGATTCTCTGTGGGATCGACCTCTTACTTGCTTACTATACTAGTTTGTAGGTTTGAGTTATACTTTGATAGGAACAACGACAGTTTCCTCCTGTCATGGGGATGGGGGAGAGCGAGGCCGGGTTGGAGGCTGAAGGGACTTGGGAAACGGTGGGGGAAGGGTTAGGCTGTGCGGCGGGCGCGGCACAAGGCTGCGGCCGCGGCCGCGGCGGGGGGGTGACGGGGTGGTATGCCGCGGGTGCAGCACGATGCTGCGGCCGCGGCAATTGGTGTGACTGGAGGTGTGTTCGGGAGGGCTCGGGGGAGGTGTTGGCGGGGTGATCGGAGGCGCGCATAGAGACGATCTGACGAGGTCTGAATACACCGGAGACGCTGCGGGTTTGTAGTCTAGTGGTAGGAGGAGGAGGCGGTGGTGGGGGCGGTGTAGGGGGAGAAGCAGGAGCACCGGTAGAGCTCTAGGGAAGGAGGAAGTGTGGGAAGTGAGACTCTGACTCAGACTGGGAGACAGTAGGTGTGGGAGAGAAGGGAGGAGGGGAAGAGAAAGGGAAGCGAGACTCATCAAAAGTGACATGACGTGACAGGATAAGCCTATGGCTCTGAACATCGAGGCAAAGGTAGCCGCGATGATCTGACGGATAGCCAAGGAAGACACATGGAGTGGAGCGCGGGTGGAGTTTGTGTGGGGCAGTGGAGGACATGTTTGGAAAACACAGGCACCCGAAGGTACGAAGGTGATCATATCTAGGCATGGTGCAATATAATGTCTGAGTGGGTGAGTGATGCTGGAGGGTAGTAGAAGGGAGGATGTTGAGAAGATAACATGTCGTTGATAAGGTGTGAGGCCAATAGGCAAGGGGAATGGATGCGTGAAAAAGGAGAGAACGCATCATGTTGGTTATTGTTCGAATAATTCTCTCGGCCTTGCCATTTTGCTGAGATGTATAGGGGCATGACAACCGATATGAGATGCCATTTGTGGTGAAGAAAGAGTGAAAGTCCTTGTTATCAAATTCACGGCCATTGTCACATTGGAAACATTTGATTGAGGTGTGAAACTGTGTTTTAATGTAGGCATGAAACTTGACAAACATAGGAAACACTTGGGACTTAAATTGGAATGGAAAAACCCACAAAAAATGAGTGTAATCATCAAGGAATAAAAGGTAGTACTTGTGACCATCCTTGCTGGGTACAGGAGAGGTCCAAATGTCACTATGAATGATGTCAAAAGGTGCAAGGGTGGAGTTCAAAGACCGTTGGAACGGCAGTCTTGCATGTTTGCCTAACTGACATGAAGAGCATAAACTAGAGCGTAGCTCTTTATTACAGTGGACAAGGCTCTGAGAACGGAGGACTTCGAGAATGGCAGAACTGGGATGGCCCAGGCGTGCATGCCACAGGCTGGATGACGATGCCGAGAGGGCGACCGGGCACAACTGACTGGATGTAGAAGGTGGTGTGACAGGGTAGAGCTCCCCGGTGTTGTTACATCTCAAGCGAGTAACCCCCGTAGTAAGATCGTTCACAGAGAAACCAAAGGGATCAAACGCAAGAGAAACGTTATTGTCAGTAGTGAACCGACGGACAGAGATAATGTTTTTGACAATCTTTGGGGCAATAAGGACATTGTTAAGGTGTAGTGGGTGGGTTGGGGTGTGTAATTTGGCTTAGCCAATCCCCGAAGTAGCAAGGCGAACACCATTGCCGACGATAATCGAGTGTGCAGGACCTTTAAAAGAAATAGAAGAGAGGTTACCTGAGGAGTTCGTCATGTGAGAAGTGGCACCAGTGTCCATGTACTAAGAAGAGTCGGGAGATGTCGACTGCATAGAGGAGAAGGCGTGATGCCCATCAGACGGAACAGAACCTTGATCAGACGATGTCAGATAGGCCTGAGGACCGGCATGTCGAGGGGCAGGAAAGCCGGATTGCATCCAAAGAGGGTTGAAGCTAGGCAGCGGGGACCATCGAAAGCCACCAGGCAACGTATGCTGCGGTCGCTGCTTGTGACGCGCACAGAGCCTTGCGTCAAAGAGAAATCGTGAATGCGACTGAAGGCGGGGGGTGAGTAGGCGGTGGTAGGGCTTCTGATGTCGGAGATAGTGAGGGAGGAGGGGATTGTATGCTTGTCGGCCATGGTGCCGAGAGAGACGGGAGCGGCGGAAGTAGGGTAGGGTGGTGGCGGAAAAGAGGGAGGGCAGCGGCGGCGGTACGAGGCCGTCGGCGGTAAGTGGAGAGGTGAGGCGGGAGGATCAAATTAGGGTTCCGTGAGGAAGAAAAGGTTGTGATACCATATAGAGAGATGCAATTGATGTAAAGTCCTTCTTGAGGGTTTCATTCATTAACATAATCATATATATAGGTTACAAGAGATTGGGTCTTGGGCCTAATAGGCCCACTATACAATATGTAATCTATCAGTGTTAAAAAATGTTATAGATTTAAGAAGATTTATTGTTTTCGGAAAATTAGGTGAAGAATCTGTTAGACTAAAAAAATATTTATAATTCTAAAAAAAATTTAAAATTTCCAAAAACAGAGAAGCGATTGGAATACTTTTAGAGCATCATAGTTCGCCCTCAGAGACGGTGAATACCCATGATCATCGATTCACTCAGTTACTCAACTTACTCACAGACAGTACGATGTAGTGACTTAAGATGTGCCCCTACGCCGATTGTGTAAGTGTACGTATGAATAGAGGTGGTTAGTCAGAAATGGAGATGCATCTTTCATGTTTGTTTCTGGTTACATTTGACGGAGTAATTTTATTTTTATTTTTACTTGCTCGGGGCCTTAGAAATCAGAATGTGCCAAATTTGTTATAGATTGGGATGATCGGTTTGCTACAAGCTTTATTGCCGGCCGGTGAAGTTATATTGCAAATATATTGCATATTTGGTCCTCGAATTTGAGTTCTTGCGTTGGCAAAATATAGACTGCAAACACACAAGAGATTTAACAATTTGAACCAATCACAAAAAAAAAAAAAATTGTCAAATGAAGCAATCATTTAAGAGCTCCAAATCCTTCAACATCTAATTTGTCGTTATATAATTCTCAAACAACAACATCTCTTTTATTTTATTCGTTGGGGATGATACTTTTGACAATGGGCAAAACTATAAAATCTTTATATAAGAATATTAGAAGTAGGGATTGCAATGACAGATGGACAATGGAAAAAATATCAACTTCTGGAATGACAATTGAGTTGGTAATTTACTAATTGACATGGCAAAATATAAAGAAAATATTGATTAAGAACTAGAACTAGTCGGTTCATTAGCAGTGATAAGTCTTGGGATATAGCGCACCTCAACATGGCTAAGAAGAATTATCTAAATTTGGCTAATATTGATAAAATCTCACAATTACCGATTCCTAAGAATAATATTTTTGACACTCTATGGAAACCTAGCTAGTCGGAATGATGGGTTCTCTACCAAATATGCAATAAAAATGTTCAATACAAAACAATGTCATACGAAATTCGAGTTTAATTAAGTGGATTTAGAATCTTAATGAAGATACAAAATTTCCTCTAGAAAGCCAAAAAAGATGGATCACTAATGAAAGTCAAATTGGAAGAAAGTAGAATTAGAGTTCTCCTGCATTGCATCATTTGTAACAAGCTGCCCCACTTCACTCGAAATAATATATATGCAACATAAGTGATAAAGCAGCTTGAAATAAACAACTTTCTTCTTGATGAGATGGTGGTGTATTTGGTATTTTAGAAATAAAATCATATTTTGCAACAATAAAACTAATATAAAAGCACTAATTAACTGCATTTGCAAAAAATCAAATAACATTTTGGGAGAGCACAAAAAGACATTATGAGGAAGAAGTCTTGACATTGCCAAATGCAAATATAAACCCAAACTAGTACCTAGGAGGAAGAATAATATCAAATGGGAAAAACTAACGTAGAATTGCCCCAAATTAAACTTCGATGGATCCCTTCTCCCAATGGTGAGGGATCCTTTGACTTTAAAGCTAATGTTAATTTGCCAATTAACTTTTTTGCATCTCCGACCTATGATTTGACAAGAGAGAAAGAAAGAGTGAGAACTAGGAGAGGTGGAAGTGAAGACTCCAATGGAAGTGAACTCAAAGAGGCTGACAATCCGGTGGAATTGGTGACAGAAACTTTGACGGTGAGAGAGATAGGCGAGGTTAGTTAAGAAAGAGAATGAGAATTGAAAAGTGAGGCCAGAGAGATAGGCGAGGTTAGGGTTCACAAGTTCACGATCACTATTTAATTTACAATTTGTTATTTTTAAAAAAATGATATTCAGTTCATTTGAAGTCGTTCCATAATTTTCAATTCGATTACGGTTTTGGACCGAAAATCGAATTTTAAATATATGTGAACCATGGTCCGAGCCATAATATTATCGGACTGGACCAAAACCGGATTTTTGGCTCGGTTCCGGTTCGGTTTTCAGGACTGGCCAATTTTGAGCAACCTAGTTTTGGTTAGGATATAGAGATCCGATTGAGGATCCGGATATCCGATAGTCTTGAATGTATCAAGGCAACGGTAACCACACACACATTGCATTGTAGTATTGTAGATCTTTCTGTGTTTCTTCGCTCCCGCGAAGCAACAAAAACACCGATAACAGAAAAAAGCAAAACCAAAAATCACAACCGAAATGATTTCAGTTTCCCACACCTTCCTTCCAGTTCGCGCCGATACCCCCACGCGATTCTCGTTCTCCAAACCAAACCCTAAGTTCCTCCAAATCTCGTCGTCTTCGACATTGAGAGAGAATCCGAAACCCTCGCTATCGCCGGGGGCGAAGGAGGATGAATTGGAGCCGGCGCCGGTGATTTCGGCCCCTTTCCCGGCGATTAAGACATCGAAGAGAGTGGTGCTGGTGAGGCACGGCCAGAGCACGTGGAATGCCGAGGGGCGAATTCAAGGCAGCTCCGATTTCTCCGTGCTCACTGCCAAGGGAGAGGCGCAAGCCGAGACTTCGCGGCTGATGCTCATCGATGATCTCTTTGATGTCTGCTTCTCCAGGTTTTTCACCTTCAATCTTCAATTTGATTCTTAATTAGGTTGTAGAAGCTTCAGATTTGTTTGAAGGTCAGCTTGGTCTTGATTGCATTGCTAAACGTGATTTAACACTGATAGAGATAGATTCTTATTTATGTTGCTAAATGCTCATCGATGATCTCTTTAATGTCTGCCTTTCCAGGTTAATCTCCAATTTGATTCTTATTTATGTTGTTGAAGCTTCAGATTTGGTTGAAGAGGGATTAGCTTGGTCTTGATTGCGTGGCTAAATGCAGTTGAAGCATGATTTAACACGGATAGAGATAGATTCTTATTTATGTTGCTAAATGCTCATTAATGATCTCTTTGATGTCTGCTTCTCTTCAATTTGGTTCTTATTCATGCTGTTGAAGCTTCATAGTTGATTGAAGAGGGGTTAGCTTGGTCTTGATTGCATTTCTAAATGCAGTTTAAGCATGATTTACAGTGATAGGGATATATTTATCTTTTATATATCAGTTTGATTAAAGTGTGACATGGTGTCGGAGCCTCTGCGAATAAAAAATTCACGTAATCTGATATTTAGTTCTTATCCATTTTCTTTGTATATAAAAGCAAGGAATGTTTTTGTTTCAGCCCTCTTAAACGATCAAAGCGAACAGCTGAAATAATATGGGGCAGTCGCGAGGAATCAATACTCACAGATTATGATATGAGGGAGATTGACCTGTATTCATTTCAAGTTATGTCTTGTTTTTCCAATTTGTCTTTATTTACAAATATAACAAAGATTGGAAGATTATATGATTAAAAAAAAGGAGCATATTAGTTAGTAGTTGATTGGCTTGATAGATGGCTGTAGGGCCTCTTGAAACACGAGGGAAAGGAGAAGTTCGGTGGTGCATATCGCCAATGGCAGATTGATGCTCCGAATTTCTTGATAGACGGTCATTACCCAGTTCGAGAGCTATGGGCTCGTGCGAGGAGTTGTTGGGATAGGATCTTAGCAAACGATGGCAAGTCCGTGCTTGTTGTTGCTCACAATGCTGTGAATCAGGCCCTTGTTGCAACTGCAATCGGTACACCCTTTTTCCCTGGATGTTGTTTAAATTTATTCGCAGTGGTCTTGAATCGTATCCTACCCTTCGTTTTGTTGTTCAGGCCTGGGAACTGATTATTTCAGAGTACTACTTCAGAGTAACTGTGGTGTGAGCGTGCTGGATTTCGTTCCAAGTTCCAATGGTGGGTCTCCACATATAAGCCTTAATCGTTTAAATCAGGTAACAAACAGAAACTGATGGTTTTCACAAGTTTTTTCATTCGTTAATAAAATGTAAAACTGTTTGTGAATTGTGATAAATTGTGAAACTCTCAAGGAGTAGCCTAGCAACCTTATATCTTCTTCATTTCCTTTCTTTATTCTGACGTGAGATATTTTCCCAATCTCAACTGAAACTGATGCTTTTCCACTGTCATGGCTGCATCTACATGCTTCCATCATTCCATGCCTTCTATAGAACGCTGTTATTTACGGTTTTCATATTTATTGCATGTGCTATAAAATAACCTCAGAGTTCTTTGCCATCTTTCAACAAGGATTAGCTAGACCAACAGCTATGTTTTTTTTATTGTCATTTTCAAAAATGTTGTGGGACATTTTCAGTTTGCAGTGTGTGTGTGCTCTGTTGGATGTCCATGGGCATTTCAAAATTTTCACTATGAACATGTTGTTTTCTTCCTTTCAGACAAATCAGAAAGGAGGGAAACCTCCTCAGACATTGACTGATTGAAAATGTCAATTTATCATTCATGACCTTATGCTCTTAATGACCGGCATTGCAGACTCCTAGTTCCCCAATAGCTGGTGGAAGTTCGGCAGGCAGGAAAACTAGCCAGCGGATCATCCTTGTTTGCCACGGAGCATTACTAAATGACGCTGAGGTATGCTTGTGATCATCTTATGATTCCTCCTTTGTCTTTCATCTCTATTTTTAACTAACTCTACAACTATTTGCTGCATCCTTGTACAATCAAGCAAAATGATCCTCTCTAGTTTGAAAGTGGTGGTTGCTTGACATGTTCTTATCCTATGTTTTATGTGTTATATTTTTTAGGTCATGCTATGGTATTCTCGTTGTAATTGGTTATGTTACCTATATTTGAATATAACCTTGTATTTGAAATAGGATTTGTTTTGTAGGTTCTTTGGTCTTCTTTGCTGTCATAAAATTTTCTGCGTGCCCATATGGCAGATTATTAGGATCTTACACTTCGAATTTACAATTTCTCAGGGTGCGCTCACAAAGCTAAATGAACGGCCAATGAACATACTTGGGGACATTCAAGTAAGCATAATTTTGCAGTCCAAATCATTTGTCTGACACCCGATCTTTTTTACTACCCCGATAAACGCAAAGTAACAATACATACACTGAATGGGATAGGGTGTGGGACTGATGATTTGGACACATAATTTTGAGCTTCATCCCTAACATCCCTGGGCATCTTTTCAGATTACCTAATTACTGTCTGAAATAGAGCAGGCACAGAAAACGGCAGAGTTGCTTCTTGAGTTAAAGATTAACACTATTGTTACTAGTTCGGGAAAGGCCTCCAAGGATACAGCAGCAATGATATCAAGAGTAAGAAAATGCTGTATTTTCTTTACTAGTAGATTGTTTGTCATTATAATACAAGAGCTCTGTGTTCAGATTCTCAGGTATCGTCAATGCTATTTTCGTATTTCCTTCTGTTGGTAGGTCCAAGAAGCTGCAGATTGTCTGGGAGCGGACTGTGTGCCACGCTATGTGAATATGGAGGAACTGACGGAACTTGACGTTGAAAACATAATTCAGCAGTGCAATAAGGTGAACATGCAAAATACGAACTACGGAGTATGAAGTTCCTTTGTGAACGCTTGAATGTGTTTCTCCTTGCTTATTCAATGACTTGAAGCATCCAAACCCTTAAGAGGACCCTCTCTTGAATAGCTTATTGACATGTCAAATACACTTTTTTTCCCTAGTTTAAGCTCATAGAACTAGAAGTAGAGAGATTGCTCTCTAGTCATTGTGCCGTAAGGAGAGATTGCTTTTAAAAGTAGGGCAAATTGCAGCAAATGTGCCAACCTTCTAGTGTAGTTGCTCTTTCTATCTTGACGTGCACGAATTTCGCTTAATATCCTGACCTTTGGTAGGTTGTGGTTAATACCCTAAAGTCTCACCATCACCGACTGTATTCCATAATTTAGTACTGTATGAGATAACACAAAAGACAACAAATATTAATCTCTAAGTTAGCTTCTTACGTGCCATCTAACACAGTTTCAGGATCTACTTGTTAATAGTGAGATTTTAAAGTATTGGCCGCAACCTATCCCAAAAGTCGGGATATTCTGCAAAATTAGTATACTTAAGGTAGAGAGCTGAACTACCCCAAGATTGGGATATTTTATGCAATGTGCCCTTACAAGTATGAACAAACCTAGCCTGAATTCAGCTGTTGAAGTTGCAGCAAAACCATATGCACTCTAATAAGCTTCCTTTGCTAGGCAGTCCTCCAAAGCCAACACCGTTTGTGGATCCTCAACATTCTATGCAATCCCAGCTCCTTTCTTCTCGATTATTGGTTATATTCATTAGAGATTCTCACAAATACATTTGGTTTTTGCCTTTCTTAGGTTGCATTTAAAAATCCAAATTCCCAGCCTACTTCTCTACAAGGTCTTGAAGATGGAGCTGTATCTGCCCTCTGGGACCAATCAGGAAAGGCCTGGCGATCTCTATTGGACAAGCTGTCCAACGACACCGAATCAGAGCCACAAACTGTGGTTGCAGTGGGCCACCCTGCCGCACACATTGCACTGATAGCCCACTGCCTGAATCTGACGGAAGACTGGTTGGGATCTTTCCACGTTGATGAAGGTAGCATTAGTGTGATCGACTTACCAGATGGCCCTGCTGGTAGAGGCACAGTCCGGTGTATCAACTACACTGCACACTTGGGAAGATGGTCGATTCCCATCACTAAATCTACTGTTGATGATGACGAGTTCTATTAGTCATCAAGTGAATAAGAGAGGTCAGTGCTGATAACAACACATCGTGCTTTAGGCGAAGCAAGCCTTGTTTTGAAGAGCGATCCAGAATTGTTGCTGCACATAGTGATTCGCGGTATGGCCTTTTCTGACTATGATTTCACTCTTTGTTTCTTATATGGATCAGTCTAGAGCAAGTGTATATTCTTTTACTACTCAGATGCCTTTTCAATATTGAAATTGCATTCTTGCTTTACTTTTTGGAAACCAGAAGCTGCTTATCTAATCTGTCCTACACGAGCCAAACTAATGGCAATCCAAAACAATAGTCTACCTAGGAAACCAGTAGCTGCAAATGTTGATCCCCAAAACCCTTAAGGTGAAGTAAAATAAAACATATTGCTAGATTTCATGGATTTTTGTGAGTATTTGGGTCCACTGTGAGGGCCAGAAGACTCTCATGGTCGGGAGCTGGCATCCCCTTAACCAGTGGTCTAGGCGAGCCACCATCCGAGAGACTCGACCTAGTTACTTCAAGGAAAGCCTGTAGCTATTCAAGGGTCTTTTACTGAGCCATCCATACCACAAATTCAAATATGAACATTTTGATATTGCATTGTTTTGGGGGAAAGGTTAGACGCATTCTTAGACCTTGCAGAAACAGAAGAATAAGATGACTAAATAACAGGAGAAATAGAAAACATGTAAGCTAATTGACTTGTACTCTCTTAGTTCGGCAAATAATGTCATTTACTATTTAGGAATGGTATTTTAGGATGGTAAAAACTACACAAAATATCAAGTGTTTGTATTAATTTTTAAAAATAATTTCATAATTAGTAATAAATATGAAATTATTTTTAAAAATTAATTAAAAAAAACTGATATTTTATATAATTTTTACCTTACTCAAAAAACCCACGTGAATAGTAAACAATATGTTTTGACGAACGAAAAGAGCAACTAACAAAAAAGAGGTATTTATTCACTTCAGTGATTCAATGGTCTTGCTCAAATCTTCTAGCCTCTTCAACCTCAGCTTCTCACTTTCAGCAATAAGCTGTGTATTCATTTCATCATCAGTCCCACAGAAAAAAAACAATATATTACTAGTTAATCTTTAAAATGATATTTTCAATCTTACCTCCATGAGTTTTGCAACAAGTTGTGCCTTTTCCCTGCTTTTCTCATTGTGTTCTTCAATTGCTTCTTTGTACTCCCTCTCCTGTAGTCAATTTACAACCTCATCACACCAAGGAAAAATCTTTCCTTTTCTTTTCATAGAATTTCATTCTTTTTTAGTTTGAAAATTTATGCACTTAATTATGACACAAGCTTATTGTAGTTCTAAACAAAAACATATTCACAATGGGATATAACAATATATAAGAGATGATGAAACCCATATCAACTTATGCTTTTGTAATATAAGGCGGATCTCAAATTTATTACACGCGTGCGCGTGCGCTTGCTCTACATTACCTTCTTTTGACAATGCAGTCCAAGAGGCCTCAGCTCCTTGTTGACAGTATCAATCCTTTTCCTCAGTAACTGAACGTCCTTCCTCACCGGATCTTGTAGAGCTTCAAGCTCCTACGAAAGGGAAACATTTTTGTTAAGAAGTTACCGGTCTTTCATCAAAGCAATCTTTGTAAGAACAATGAATACCTCTCGGATATCAGCAAGGCGTTTAGTCTCCTCCTGAATGCGTCCCAGCTGAGCCGCGACTTTCTCCTTGATCATAGCCTTCTTCCTCTCAATCTCTTCTTCCTTTGCTTGGAAGGCAGACAACAGAGACCTGTAGAGCTCCTCGTCTTTGCCTTCATCCTTACCAGGGCTTCCAACCTGACTCGTGATCGCCCCTGAGTTCTTCCTCACCACCATCTGTGCCTGTTGTTGCTGAGTTGCCATGGAAATGCTATCTTCTTTCTTCCTTTGCACTTCTGTCGCTTTATATGCCTCTCAAAACTTATTAGTAGAACTAATTATAGGCTCAGGGTTGGCTTATAAGGCATGAAACAATCAAGTTATATTGCAAGTACATATTCACTACTGAATTTACCAAACTACCCTCTTTTAGAAAGCTAAGCAATGATCTTTTTTTTATATAAATAAAATAAAATAAAGTAAGCTAATCAATTTACCAGAATAAATGTAGAATCAAGAAACCTTTGTTATCAAATAGGCTTTTAGTTTTTACCCCCTTGACCAAGTAATAAGGAACTTGGGCTTCTAAGGCCCTTTATATAATAGGCTTGTAAGTTGTAACCTTTGGTAAGATGCCTATTTTCTTGAAGTAGTTGCAGTGCCAAAATTCACCCAACTATACCAATGCTTTGTTTTTATTTTTATTTTATACCTTTTCTTTTTCTCTGTCTTTTTTTTTTTTTGTATCTTTGATTCTTTCTGTCTGACATAATCCTCCATTATATTGTATTTTTCTATTTCTTTATCTTTTTTCCCGATGTTGAAGGATCAATGTTTGCCTTGTAAAAGGGATGATTGAGGTGGAAGTCTTGTATCAGAAGTAGACAATAAGGGGTCACCTAAACATCAAAAGATGCCTTAAATTGGTAGCCAATGCAATACTGGGTAGGGGAAAATCAAGTACCTCTCTTTTCCATACATTACTGATCTTCAACTTGTGATTGTTTTTTTTTTTTATACAAGGAAATATTTAGGTTAACAATTTAGGACGAATCATTGAACTTGTGATCTTATGATTGTATTGTAACACACTGATTTTAAGGGTGCGCCCTTATAAGGAGTCCTCGGTTTTGAGGTCCACCTTGGTCCGAATTGCACTTGCACTGCCTTGGTCCGAATTGCCCACCCATCATTGGTGCGACGCCACTCTCGCGACCAGAACCCTTATTTAGACCAAACAACAAATTGAGTGGTTTTAGGTTACAGTTTAAAAGGTGCTCGAGACGAGTCTTGTTAGAAGAGGTAAACTGTAAGACGTGCAATGATAGTAGCATGAATCAAACCATTCAAACTGGGTTTGATACTAGTTCTTAGGTAATTTTGGGGTTTTTTTTCTTTAGAATTGTGTTTCCTCTCTTTCAAAATCCAGCACTTTTGGACTGTGTCACGTCTTCTGGTCTTGACATCACCTATATCTAATAGGGAAAATGGCATAAAACCACCCCTTAAATAGAGGCATTTGTAGAAAATCACCCTTTTAAAATTGATATTGCAAAAAACCACCCTTAAAACCCATTATGTGAAGGAAACACCACCCCTCTTGTAACTCTATTAGGTTTCCATAAAAAATCCATTGAATTGATTAAAGTGTCGTTGCCCCCATTTGGTTCTTCTTCCCCAGTTTGTTGTTCCGCCTCCTGTAGTCTTGCCATCATAGATTCATAGAAGAGCTCTTTGTTTACAGTCGCCGCCAACTCGTCAGCCTCCTCCTCGCTTGAAGATTCCAGCCTCCATCTCCTCCTTTTTGCTCAAAGTCGTCGACATTTATCTCCTTCTCTCTTGAAATCTGTAGTAGAGAATTCAAAAAGGGTTTGAACCTTATTGATATTTAAATGCAACTAAGAAGTAGGAATTGGTGTATATACAAACCCAAATCTCAGACTATTTTGTTTATTCATCAACTGCTTTAGCAATCTTCGATTTGACTCTTCTTATTTGTAATTGATTTCTAGATCTTGAGATTCCTGATTTTGTGTTAGAGGTGAAACTTCTAATTAAGGATGTCTCATTGACTATGAAGACCATCACCACTAGTCCTACCCTCTCCAGCCAAGGAAAGTTCATACCTCCACCCAAATTACATGCCTTCACCCAAATTATCCATACTAGACTACTGGAGCAATTAAAATTGAAGTTTATTCTTCTATTTGAATAAAAATAGAGAATAGAGAAGTTGATTGTTGATAAATGGAAGCCTATGCCAACCTTTGTCTTTTCCATTGTTCTTTCTTATTTGAATGAAAATTGATACTTTCAATTTGATTCTTGGATATGTTTTTTGTTTATATATAATTGAAGATAAATGGGGTTTTTAAGAATCTAGGTTCCTAAGATGGCATTTTTCTTAAATTTGAAAATTAACTTGGGTTATTTTTGTCCTTTACTATATTTAACACGAAAACACACGGTGTAATGGGCAATGGGTGGTTATTAATGGGTTTTAACTTTTAAGGTGGCTTTCTACCATATCAATTTTAATGGGTGGTTTTATGCAAATGCCCCTATTTGAGGGGTGGTTTTCTGCCATTTTCCCTAACTAATACGGAGTAGTATGCATTTGAAACTGGCTTCTGAGTTCTGACACCTTTACCTTTTCTGACCTAAAGGTACTACTCAGAGGCTGATTTTGAATAAACACTTCCTTTTTTCGTTAGTTCGGAATTCTGTTTCTCAACCTTTTTTTTTTGTGAATCTCATAACACTGGCTGAGCTTCTGAGATACAGTATCAGATATGTTACCTTTTCCCACTGGTTTCATAGATTCTTGTCTGTAATCATAATGTTTGGGTAGTTCAAATGTTGAATACAACTAAAACATAGCTCTGTCAGCGGCTGTCCTTGAGTCGTGACTTTCTTCATTCAACAGCTTCAAAAGGATAGCTCCCCCGAGAAAACCTGATAGAAGACAAGAAGACGACTATGATACATTGGATGTTTAGGCACACACATAATGACCGAGCTTTACATTGGATTTCGAATTTCATCTGATGCGTGCTTCAGAAATACTTGGGCACCCAAAAGCTGTCATTCCCATCGTTAGTATGTCAAAGTCCGGTAGTTAATGGCTTACTCGACTTGACTTTGACACACTAACGATGGAAATGATAGCTACTGATTGCCCAGATTTTCTAATTGGGCTTGATTCGGCCCAATCATTACCTCTACTTGGGCTTTAGTTAATGGGCCTTCCGTACATCAAATTCGGTGACGACATGGTACAAGGCATTATTAGATTTTTGGCAACTAGCAATGCAAGCAACAAGAATCAGGTAAATTTTGAAATGCACCTTTACCCAATCTTCCTCCTCTCCCTTTAGGAACAAAGCAACCAACAGGAATCATTGCAGAAGCCAAAAGCCAGCAAAAGGAAAGGCACAAAAGGGGAGACATTATCTCCTTCACCTCTCATTGTTTTTTGACTCTTTGCCTCAATGTGGCCCCCACTTTTCACCAAATCATGTGCACCAATGTTCTCAATTTAGCATTACCTTGCTCCGACGCCCGGTAATAACGCTAAACCCGAGAAAATGCGGTGACAGTATAAAGGCGGGTTTTTTACAGCCTTTGCGCGATGCTTGTATGATCGCCGTTGGGCCCAACCTGCAGAGGCTGATATGATGAAGAGGGTGTTTCCATATATCTATCTCGCAGTGTTTCTGGCTAAACTTGTACATTTTACATCATAGGCTATGCATTTGACACAACATAGGGCGAAGAGGAAACAGTACCTCGGTATGTTGGAAAACATGACTGGTGTGGAATCTTACATGGCTAAAAGAGATCAAACTCAATACGATCACTACTTTCACATTCAAGGGAGCTGTTATTCCCTTTCTTGTTGGCCTTTGAAGGCTTCCCTGGCCCTACATTGCAGCAGTTGGGGCGCTCAGGAGGAACAGCACACCGTATGAGCGCCCAGTTCAAACCCTCAAAGAATGGATGCTGCTTGATCTCTGCGGCACCCTTCACAAATCCTAGTCGATTCTCGGGCTCTTTAACAAGCAGACCTCGAATTAAATCTCTTGCATAGAAGCTGACAATAGGGCTGTCCGGGAATCTGAGTGGCTTTGACATTACATTGGCCACCGTCTCCTCATTACTTGAACCCCTAAAAGGAGTCTTTGCATATAACAACTCGTACAAGAATACTCCGAGTGTCCACCAGTCAACTGCACTCCCATGCCCATCTCCTTTGATAATTTCAGGGGCCAAGTATTCATGGGTCCCAACAAAGGAATTAGAGCGAGCATCAGTTGGCTCTGCTACAAGCTGAGGAAAAGTAACCGGAGAAATGTCGTCTGATTTTCGGGATTTGGATGCAGCAGCTAGAAGCCTTGGAGTGAAACATGAGCCTTGCCAAGATGGTTGGAGGCAGAATGGATCAATGCAGCTAGATTCTGTGCATGGGGTCTTCTTACGATGATCTAGGTTGGGTGAAGTACTTCTGAGCACTGTTGGATTGACAACACATTTGAGTGACAAGTCAAAATCAGAAAGCATGATATGACCGTCTTCTCGAACTAGAATATTTTCAGGTTTCAAGTCTCGGTAAACAACTCCCAGCATGTGAAGGTACTCCAATGCCAAGAGAACTTCAGCTGCATAAAACCTGAACACATAACAGCATAAAATCAGAAAAGTTAATTCATGATAAACAAAGGGCAGTAACAGAACTAAAACTGCATCTTTCCATCAGCAATGTAACACAACAATTGTGTGCAGAACCTTACCGTGCAGCTTGCTCAGAGAAATTCCTTGCTGGTTGTTTCTGTCGGAGAACGTGAAGATCCCCACCAGGGCAAAACTCCATAACCAAGCATGAAAGTTTATCTGAAGAGAAATGAGCATATAGAGTAGGAAGGAAAGGATGATCCAACATCTGCAATATCTCTCTTTCAGTCTGAGCCCTAGAAAGTTTTTTCCTTCTGGCCAAAAAATCATTGTCCATGACTTTCAAAGCAAAAAGGCAATTTGTACCTAATAGTTGTGCAAGATATACAGTCCCAATGTCTCCAGATCCCAGCCTCTTTAGCAGCTTAAAATGTTTCAAACTTAAATTTTGATGCTGAATAAGCAATTGGCCAATAGCCTCCCATCTCAAGTCCTTTGACATGTGCGGCCTATTGCTACACCGACTGGAGCCACTAAGACTACTCCCTTCACTGATACTAGTTGTGCTGCTGCTAAAATCACCAATGCTACTTTTTGAGCTTTGGGATATCTCTCCCTTCTCCTTCAACCTCAATCTCCCATCAGATTTCACACCACTGAGAATAGCTTCAGGTTTTGCAACAATATGACTAGCTAAATCAGCAGCTTTTGAAGTAGCCACTTTACTTGCAGCAGAGTTGACCACCCCAGAACTGACCTCAGAGCTTGTGTTATCAACACTATAGGCAGAAGAAGTTTCGAGATGTGTTTTCCTACAATCCTTGCCACCAGCCTGGGCCAGCTCACCAGTACTATGGGGTAAAGTATCAACCATGTTTTCCACAGACGGGCTGGAAGGACAAGAAGCCGAAATGGACTTAAGCTTCTCCTTCTTTTTGACAAAGCTTTTGTTACGCAGTGCAAGCTTTAATAGGCGTGGACTGCTGCTTGGTGACTTCTTGGTCTGATTTCCAGCGCTGGAGCTAGAAGAGCACGGTGCTGGACTCGTCTTAGCTTCCTTCTCTAAGCTTTGATCTTCACATTTTTTCCCCTTATCTTGCCGACATTTGGGCTGCTTGGTTGATTTGCTCAATGTATCAGATTTGGAGGGAACAACATTATCCCCTGTTAGTTCCTTTGCAAGAGCCTCAACACCCTTTAAACGCCTACTTGCTTTCTGCTTTCCTTTATGTTCAATTTGTGTATGTAAAGTTTCCCGGGCAGTGTCTGAGGGCAGAGGCACAACCTTATCCTGTGATGCTGCTCTGAGCATCCTCGTTTTCGGTGGCATTGCCTCAACAGATTGAGGAGAAGAATGCTTGCTTTGGCTTGACGATCTAATCACTGGAACTGCAGCAGACGCATGCATCTCTTCAGAGCGACCAGGCACAATTTTATGAGGAAGAGAAATCTCAAGAACGTTTCCTTTCCCTTCATTCAAAGGCTGGCCAGATTCATTAGCCTCAGTTACCACAGCGTTGTACATTCGTTTGACAGTTCCTGTATCAGATGCCCCAGCTAGGCTGCCTGGTTTTAAAGATCGCCTTTTCAAGGCAGCCATCTCTGATGCCTGTGAGATGCATAATCCCCGCAATGCTTGTTTCAAATTAGAAGATTCTGAAATCCCGATCCCAGAGGCCTGAGAAGTACTGGCCCTCATAGGCCTTTTCATACGGTTCCTCCATAAAGTATCTTCTCTAACAGAAGGTCTTAGCTCAATAGCCTCAAAAAGCCTGTTTATATCATCTTCCATGGAATAAATATGCTTCTGTTTGGAGATTCCTTTGTCATGCAATTGTGCCTGAGTATCTGATCCTTCTCCAACCTCCACAATTTCACAAATACCATTTCGTGCTTCCATCATTCATGGAGTCACCACAACACTGTTGACAGCTATATGTAGTGTTCAGGTAAGACTAACCCATCTCAGATGAAATACTTTGAAGACACAGAAGAACAAAAATCAGCAGATAGAACATTAGCATCCCGAATTTCCCTTCTATCATTATAACTTTCAAATGTACGTTTATCTTGTATATCTTCCAAAGTTGGTGATCAAAACATCCAAGCCTGCCAGAAATAGATATTCAAATTCACATTCGGTAAACTAAATTTAAAGAGTTCAATGATTTTTTATCAGATCAAAGGCATGTATTATAAGATACACATTCCAATCAGAAACACCAACAACCTTTAATCAATTATCCGTCTGAATTTGATGACACAAATATGCCTTGTGTATCATAGAATCCAATTGAAATTCAGCCGAAGCATACACCAAGACTTGGTCAAAGAAGCCAAGAAATTGGAAAATATAAGAATCTCATTCAGCTTTCAATTAAGAAATCCACATTGGAAAATGAAGAACAGCTAGTGCTCTATATTCCAAGTCGAAACTAATCCCCATTTCAATTCAGATTTCAAATAACAAGCATCGATCGACAAAAGCACGTAGATTCAGAGAACACCACTTTGGTAGAATAAAATAAAATAAAATAAAATAAGAGAGCGATGTGACCCGTTCCGAATCAAAGGAAGAAGAAAATAGCATCAACAGCTGCAAATTCAAACAATTACTCCACAGATAGCGAAATTTGAAACCCCGAACTTAAGAAACAAAGCACATCAATTCAAACCAAAGAGTCGCTTTCCAATATAGAATTGAGCTGAAAAAAATCAACCAATTAAACCTCGCAGAAAGAAAACACATAGACATGGACAAAAGCAGCCATCCGCAAAGGATCTACAACATCAAAACTCAAATCAGCAAATTCAGGCAAAACTCAAGAGCAACAACCAAAAAAAACAAAGGCACGCGCAAGAAGAACTTACCAGTCGATGAACTCGAGAAGAGCGATCCTACATCAAATCGCGGCGTAAGAGCGAAGATAGACAAAGGCCGACCACTCCGTACTGACAGCGGAGGAAGAGAGGAGCTAGGGTTTCGGCTTTTTTGTCTGTACTCGCGAATCAAAAACGATTTGAAGGAGGTGGAGAGAGAGAGAGAATGGGAGAGAGGTAGGTAAAACGGAGAATCACGAGAAGTGACACAGTGAGGTAGCTTTAACCTTGAGAGAGATGCTGGCAATGGAGGTGGAAAGAGGCGGGAGAGAGAGAAAGAGGGGTGAAATGGAGGGTTTGGATTTGGTTTCCGGCATGTCTGTGACTGTGAGTAATAGGAGGTGGGACCCACCATGTATTTTGCCTTTAGAGCTCTCTTCTCTCTCACAAGTATCATGACATCTTTTTTTTACAACTACGCTCGACAGCTGAATTTGGTGTTCATCATCAACTTCTACCCACTCCTTTCCTTTGCTATCAACATTCGAAAAGCTTGTTTTTTTTTTTCCTTTGCTACCCGTAATAAATATACCTTCTTAATAAATAATTAAAGACTCGTTTAGCATAATATACTCGTTTAGCATTGATATCTAGATATCACTTAATATCAAGTACAGATATCAAATACAGATATCAGATAGATATCAAATTTAGCCTTTGATGCGGGACCATCTTCTATACCTCCAGATACTCCTATCATCCTTGGTGACGGACCAATGACTCGAGCCCGAGCTAAGAAGCTTCAACGAGACTCATTCATGTTTGTGAGCCATGCCTTGTTCTCGAGCTCGGTACAACTTCCCGAAGCACCATTGAAGACCTATATGTGTATAGGGATTCAAGATGCGGATCCACCTTAGTCTTAGTAATGCCGATTTTGGCTAAGTGTTGGAACTCCTTTTTGTTACTATTTTTAGTACTATTTTTACTTAAGTTATTTTAGGAAACTTTAGAGGTTATTTTAATTATTTCTTTTATTCATTAATTTTATTAAAAACCGGCCTAGTTAGGGTTATAAGGGATGCTTCTTCATTGTAGAACGTACGTCTCTTCTTTGAATGAACAATCAGTTTGTGTTGAAACACATTGAGTGTGAAAGTCAATCGATTCGAAGCGTTGCTCATCGATTGCACCATTGGTATAGATCTCAGCTTGGTTTGCCTTGTGTTTGTCAACCTCGCAAGAGCTTGGTAATCCTGGTATCCACGAGCCCCCTCCTTGTGCCTCCAAGTTGTCCGCTTGGTTGTGTAGGGTTGTAGAGGCGGGTTGTATAGTCGTTGGTGATTGGTTCCTACCCTCTAAGGAGGCCTGGGGTCTTCATCTCGTTCTATATAGATCGACTCATTCCACTATCGGTCGTGTTCTTGGTTTTGTCGAGTCGAGTTCTTGCATTCTTGCTGCGTTTTCTTTGAGTCTTGATCGAGTTCTTGAGTTTCTTGTTTGTTTCTTGCAATGATTCTCGAAGATCGGGCCATCCTATGGCTTACCCCGTATCAAATTGGTATCAGAGCTTAGGTTTCCGACATCAAAGTTGTATCTTTTTCTTTTGTTCATCATAAAAACACAAAATCCACAAAAAAATAGAGTCTTTATTAGTTTTGGTCTTTTACTTCTTGTTCTGAATTTTGATTACTACTAACCTTTATTGTTTGTGATTGTTGTGGTTGCTTAGCCTAAACACAAAGCCAAAACCGAGACCAGTAACCTTGAGGCCGAAATCTTCCTTGTGTAATCGACATCAGTCCATTGAGGAAGAACCCTAGTCGACAGCCCTTGTTTAAGGTCCTAGTCAGCAGCCTCCAAACAAAAAAAACCCTAATCCTAGTTTGTTGTTTCTATGTTTTGATCTATCTTGATCTATCTATTTTTGCCTTATTGAATTTCTGATTTTTGGTAGATATAATTCATTTTATCTATCATAGATTATAAAGGCATAGATAGATATACTTACCAAAGTTAGCCAAACCATCATCTATATCTATCATTCTAGGGCTGATTTTATTTTTTTCACCTAAGTTCTGTTATTTTCGAGTTTCCCTTCAAATTTTCTATAAGTTCTTGTATTAGGTTAAAAAATAAAAAGAAATCAGTTCAACAAATTCAAAAAAAAAAAGAGATTCAAGACTTGGACCTAGGAGGATAAAATTCACTAGGGGAAAAAGTAAGTAAAAAAAAAAAAGAAGTGTTGATCTAGTGCAAGAAAGCTCAAAGGGACCAAATATGTGATCTTGAACATCCCTAGTCGACATTCACATTACCTCCCACAAACACAACCTTGAAACCCTACCTTGCAACTACAACATCCTAACTTGAGGTTTCAAATAAAAAAGAGGTAAATTTCCAAAGATTTCACTCCTACTGAGTCGGCACTATACCATACCGATTCGACACTATACCCTACCGAGTCGGAACCCCCTTTCTATACCGAGTCGGTACCTTCCCTGTGTCGAGTGTTTTTGTGCTAGTGTGAGTTGCTTTGGACATTGTCGAGTGCAGCTCTTGTGTCTCTCATTCTCCTTTGATCTTTTGATATCATATATCTTGTGTTACTAAGTCTTAGCTTGAGTGTTGATTTGCCCAAGGCGGATTGAAACAACAAGCGTGACATACCAATTAGAGAGGGAGTGTGAGCGAAACACTAGTGAGTTGTTTATATTTTTACTAACCTTCACATAGTTCTTTGTTTGTCTTTATTTCCAATGTCTAATAACCAGGTTAACAATGATCCTAACGGTAGCAATTCTACCGGTAACTCCACACTTGCGCCTGAATTGGTTACCATGCTCAACAACATCAACGAGAACATGGCAAGGATGGCAGAGAGGTTGGCGGCTGTGGAAGCAAGGCCATCTGGGTCAAATAACTTGGCTGGGCAAGGTAATCCCCGGCATGATGCACCACCTCACGATGAAAGGGAAGTAAATAATCTTAATCCCCCTCCTAATCCTAATGCAAATCAGCAAGTTAATCCCTTATTTGATGAGAACATCTCTCCATGTAGGGAGAGATATGGTAGGAATGATGAGTTTGCTTATGCGCAGGGGCGAGGACGAGGACGAGGACGACGGTTCCAAGAAGATTACTACCCTTCAGAGGACGAGTATGACTTCCAAGAGGAGGACCATTGGGAGCAACGTCCTAGGCGGAACGATAGAGGAGGTCGACACCACTACCGAGCACCTAGGGAGCCTGAACAAGATGGCATATGTAAGGTAAAGGTAACGATCCCTCTATTTGATGGTAAAACTGATCCAGATGCATATATTGTCTGGGAAACTAAATTGGATCAAATCTGGAATTGTCATAACTTCTCCGACGCTAAAAAAGTGCAATTAGCTTCTCTTGAATTTCAAGGTTTTGCTTTAATCTGGTGGGATAACCTTGTTAAGGAAAGAAGAAGAGCTTTAGATGCGCCTATTGCTTCATGGGATCAAATGAAGGCGCTTATGAGGAGAAGGTTTGTTCCCCAACACTATTCTAGAGAGCTTAGACAACGACTAGAAAACCTTAGGCAAGGTAACAAAAGCGTTGAGGAAACTTTTAATGCAATGCAAGAAACCATGGCTAGAGCTAATGTAGTTGAAAACGATGAAGATACTAATGCTAGGTTTCTTAGGATATTGCATCCCGCCTTAGCTCATGAAATTGATTGCTTTCCTTATTCTATGCCTACTGAACTTTTACATTTAGCTATGAAAGTAGAAAGGAATGCTAGATACAACGGTGGTTCACGTGAGAGAGCGAGCCAGCCCCAAGGTAGGAGTGATGGCCGAGCACCTCAGGAGTCCATCGACAAGGGCAAGGCGCCTATGTTCGGCAGGAATTCGTCTGGGGCATCTACTGGCCCTAAAGGGAGTAATCCTAACCCCTCTACTACTAGATCTAGAGACATTGTTTGCTTTAAATGCCAAGGTAGAGGTCATGTTATGAAGGATTGCCCAAATAAGAAAACTCTCATGATCAATCACTTAGGAGAATATGAATCTGAAAATTCTTGTGATGAACATGAAGAGCATGCTAATGATGTTAATGATCAAAACCTTAACCTTTTTTCTTATGATGATGATGATTGTATTGAATATGAGCATGGTGATTCCTTGATTGTTAGGAGAGTTTTAAGTGTTCAACCTGAACCTTGTGATGACAATCAAAGGGAAAACTTATTTCATACTAGATGCTTAGTAAAGGGTAAGGTTTGCAATGTGATCATTGATGGCGGAAGTTGTTGTAATTTAGCTAGTCAGGAAATGATAGATAAACTACAACTTCCAACTATTCAACATCCTAGACCTTATAAATTGCATTGGATGAACGATTGTGGTAATTTGAAAGTTAATAGGCAAGCTAAAATTCAAATTAAACTAGGACATTATGAAGATGTTGTTTTATGTGATATTGTGCCTATGCAAGCTTGTCATATACTTTTAGGTCGTCCTTGGCAATTTGATCGTAAGGTCTTACATGATGGCTTTACTAACCGCTACTCCTTTACTTTTCAGGGCAAGAACATCGTCCTTAAGCCTATGACACCAACACAAGTGGCCGATGAGATTGAGAAGCGAAAGGTAAGTAAAGGTGTGTTAGCAAGGGAGGCTCAGTCGAGCCATGTGTCTACCCCTACTCGGCCTAAGTATGTATTCTTGGCTTCTAAGAGTGCATTTGTAGATGAGTTTGTGGATGGCGAAACAACCCTCATGCTCCTATGCAAAGGGTTGAATATGTTGAGTGAGGAGCTTAGAGCTACCTTCCCTCCTCGCATCCTATCTCTTCTTGAAGAGTATAAGGATGTATTCCCCGATGACATACCACCAGGCCTACCCCCTATTCGTGGCATTGAGCATCAAATTGATCTCATTCTGGGGGTTGCGCTACCTAATATGCCTGCTTAGAGAATGAATCCCACTGAGACCCAAGAGGTTCAATCCCAAGTCCAAGAGTTGTTGGATAAGGGATACATTAGGGAAAGTTTGAGTCCTTGTGTTGTGCCTGTGTTATTAGTCCCTAAGAAAGATGGATCATGGAGAATGTGTGTAGACTGTAGGGCTATTAACAACATAACTGTTAAATATCATCATCCTATTCCACGCTTAGATGATATGCTAGATGAATTGCATGGATCCTCCATATTTTCGAAAATAGATCTTAAAAGTGGCTATCATCAGATTCGAATGAAGGAAGGCGATGAATGGAAAACAGCATTTAAAACGAAATTTGGACTCTATGAATGGTTGTTTATGCCTTTTGGTTTAACTAACGCACCTAGTACTTTCATGCGATTAATGAATCATGTGCTTAGAAATTTCATAGGAAAATTTGTTGTTGTGTATTTTGATGATATACTTGTTTATAGCAAATCTCCTAAGGAACATGAAGCACACCTCAGGGAAGTAATCTCTACACTTAGATTAGAGCACTTGTATGCAAATCTTAAGAAATGTGAATTGTGTAATAATCAAGTGTCTTTTCTTGGTTTTGTAGTGAGCTCACGTGGACTGCATGTTGATGAAGCGAAAATCAAGGCCATACAAGAGTGGCCGACCCCAACCTCCATCGGCCATGTGCGCAGTTTCCATGGATTGGCGAGCTTCTACAGGCAGTTTGTGCACGACTTCAGCTCCATCGCATCACCTCTCACGGAAATCACAAAGAAGAGGAGCGAGTTCAAGCGGGGAGCAGCTCAAGAGGAGGCGTTCTGCACCCTCAAGGAAAAGCTGACGCAGGCACCATTGCTTGAGTTGCCCGACTTCACTCGACCATTCGAGGTGGAGTGTGATGCTAGCGGAGTTGGCATTGGTGGAGTTCTCATGCAGGAAGGTAAACCTATTGCCTTTTTCTCTGAGAAATTGAAAGGTGCATGTCTTAACTACTCTACATATGATAAGGAACTGTATGCTTTGTTTAGAGTTCTTAAGACATGGTCCCATTACCTATGGCCTAGAGAGTTGATACTTAGGACTGATCATGAATCTTTTAGACATTTTAAGAGCCAAGATAAACTTGATAGGAGACATGGTAGATGGATGGAATTCATAGAAACATTTCCTTATGTAATAAAGTATAAGAAAGGCAAAGATAATGTGGTTGCTGATGCACTATCTAGAAGACATGTTTTATTAACCACTTTGGATTCTAAAGTCTTAGGCTTTGTTTACATAAAGGAATTGTATGAAAAAGATGAAGATTTTGGGGATATATTTCGAAAATGCCTAGATAAGGGTCCTACCGACAATTTTTATATCTTTGATGGATTCTTGTTTAGGAAAGATCAAGTGTGTATACCTAGGTGTTCCCTTCAGTTATTATTGGTACATAAAGCCCATAGTGGAGGATTAATGGGTCATTTTTGGAGAGATAAGACTTATCATACACTTAGGACACATTTTTATTGGCCACATATGCTTAGGGATGTAGAACATTGCCTTAAGAGTTGTATCGATTGTCTAAAGGCCAAATCTAAGCTTATGCCCCATGGTCTCTACACGCCACTACCTATCCCCTCAGCCCTTTGGGAAGACATTTCTATGGATTTTATAGTTGGGTTGCCTAGAACTAAGAAGGGGAGAGATTCAATATTTGTGGTGGTAGATAGATTCTCTAAGATGGCTCACTTTATTGCATGTCATAAAACCAATGATGCTACTAATGTTGCAAACTTGTTCTTTAGAGAAGTAGTTAGGTTGCATGGTGTGCCTAAAACAATTGTGAGTGATAGGGATGTTAAGTTTCTTAGTCATTTTTGGCAAACTTTTTGGAGTAAATTGGGAACTAGATTGCTTTTCTCTACCTCTAGTCACCCCCAAACTGATGGCCAAACTGAGGTGACCAATAGAACCTTAACCACTGTCTTTAGAGCCATTATTAGGAAGAATTTGAAGCTTTGGGAAGAAGCCTTACCTCATATGGAGTTTTCTTATAATAGGACTATGCATTCCTCAACCAAATTGACTCCATTTGAATGTGTATATGGTGTTAATCCACTAACCCCTCTCGATCTTACTCCATATCCTATGAGAAAAAAAGAATCATTTGAAGCAGGTAAGCATGTCGAGTTCGTTAAGGAGCTACATGAACGGACGCGTCAGAAGCTTATGGAGAAGGCGGAGTACAACGCTAACAAAGCCAACAAAGGGCGGCGTCTAGTAGTATTCCAGCCTGGGGATCTCGTGTGGGTGCACCTACGGAAGGAGAGGTTTCCAGCATAACGGAGTAGCAAGCTATCACCGCGAGGAGATGGACCATTCAAGGTTCTTCAACGAGTAGGTGAGAATGCCTACAAGCTGGAGCTTCCTGGAGACTATGGCGTGAGTACTACATTCAACGTCGCGAATCTTACTCCTTACCTTGTTGTGGACGAGACTTTGGATTCGTGGTCGAATCCTTTCTAAGAAGGGGAGGTTGATGCGGGACCATCTTCTATACCTCCAGATTCTCCTATCATCCTTGGTGACGGACCAATGACTCGAGCCCGAGCTAAGAAGCTTTAACAAGACTCATTCATGTTTGTGAGCCATGCCTTGTTCTCGAGCTCGGTACAACTTCCCGAAGCACCATTGAAGACCTATATGTGTATAGGGATTCAAGATGCGGATCCACCTCATTCATGTTTGTGAGCCATGCCTTGTTCTCGAGCTCGGTACAACTTCCCGAAGCACCATTGAAGACCTATATGTGTATAGGGATTCAAGATGCGGATCCACCTTAGTCTTAGTAATGCCGATTTTGGCCAAGTATTGGAACTCCTTTTTGTTACTATTTTTAGTACTATTTTTACTTAAGTTATTTTAGGAAACTTTAGAGGTTATTTTAATTATTTCTTTTATTCATTAATTTTTTAACAACCGGCCTAGTTAGGGTTATAAGGGCTGCTTCTTCATTGTAGAACGTACGTCTCTTCTTTGAATGAACAATCAGTTTGTGTTGAAACACATTGAGTGTGAAAGTCAATCGATTCGAAGCGTTGCTCATCGATTGCACCATTGGTATAGATCTCAGCTTGGTTTGCCTTGTATTTGTCAACCTCGCAAGAGCTTGGTAATCCTGGTATCCACGAGCCCCCTCCTTATGCCTCCAAGTTGTCCGCTTGGTTGTGTAGGGTTGTAGAGGCGGGTTGTATAGTCGTTGGTGATTGGTTCCTACCCTCTAAGGAGGCATGGGATCTTCATCTCGTTCTATATAGATCGACTCAGTCCACTATCGGCCGTGTTCTTGATTTTGTCGAGTCGAGTTCTTGCATTCTTGCTGCGTTTTCTTTGAGTCTTTATCGATTTCTTGAGTTTCTTGTTTGTTTCTTGCAATTTGAGTCTTGATTCTCGATGATCGGGCCATCCTACGGCTTACCCCGTATCAACCTTATTTTATATACTGATTTTTCGGGAGGGATTATTTGATATCGATATCACCCGATATCGATATCTTAATACCGATACCGATATATTGATATCAAGATATCAACAGGGGTTGTTATTTGCACCGCTAATTTTTACAATTCCACCGCTAATCACCGTAGCTGGCGACGGTGGCTTTAATGACGGTTAGGAAAGCCACCGTTGTATGTAGCGGTGCGGTGGACCGTATATGGTCAACCACCGACGTATATGACGGTGGCTAACTCCGTCAGGGGGTAGACGACGTTAATGGTAGCTAACCCACCGTAGCTTCATACGGTGGTACCCACCTCAGCCACCTACGGTGGAGTAGGCTTGAGGGGATGTGGTATGGGGTATAAAATTTATGGGGGAGAGGAAGGACCGATGCGGACCGGCCTGATTTGTGATGGTAGCCCGACCCGTACTGACACGCAGATGATCAAAAATTCGAAAAAATGTCCGAAATGAATTGTTTTCCGGACCGGATAATCTGAAATGAATTGTTTTCTGGACCGAATAACCTCATTTTTTGCAGATCTTTTACTCCCCTAATAGAACTTGACATTTGCAATCAACATCCACAATTTCAATAATAGCGTACATTGATGGGTCGGGTCGGTGTGGACAAGCGAGCATATTTAAGTATATCAAAAGGGAGACGGATAAAACCAAGTTTGGAAGAATGTCATAAAAAACAAACGTAGTTACGACAATAAGATACATTGAACAACATCTGTTAGGAAATGAAAGACAGAAAGACGGAGGTTGCAAGTCCAGGAAACATGAAAATGCTAATATCGCAGCTGACAATCACCATCTCACCGGCGACAGGCTCTGTACCGTGCAATCCTGGCTGCGAACTGCTCGTCCCACCCATTGACTGAGGGATGGTGGTGCTGTGTCCATTTAGAGTACACAGGAGGTAAAGGGGATCCAGGATATAACCAAATCTGCGTAAAACGTATGGAAAAAAAGAAATGAGAAGGGAAAAAACACAATGTGAAGAAGGAAATCCATATGACATTCGAAACATACCGGTACGAAGTGGTTGTTGTTGCCGACTAAAGTTATCCCATCTAACTCGTCGTACGACGATATGGACGGGCCTCCAGTGGCGTAAAGAGGGAGGCACAACATCGGCATCATCTGTGACATTATCACCAACGGACGTTGGTGCAGCGTGGCAAATACTTCGCCCATTATCGGAATCTCCATCCAATACGTAGCATCATGACACGCACCAAAGTAATTGACCCTCATGAGGAGCTCATCCAAGGCAGGGTAGTAATGGTAGCGATCTGCATGCAACTGTAACTCAATGGCCAAATCCCGTCGAACTTGTGGCCATGCATCTTCACCCAAGTTCAGAAGACAAGCGAATGATCTATAACCACAATGACCATCACCTGCAACGTTCATTACGGCTCGAATGAAAGTAATCATGAAGTCGTCGATGTTGCCTGTACCCCAATCGAAACGTAGGTGAGGGAGATTCTGAGGCGGAAGTGTATGAGGTGGTGCTGCTGGGATGTCTCCTCTAGACTCTGCCGTTGATCTTCCTCTGCCCCGTCCCTGGGAAGCACTGTGACCACGACCCCTTCCTCGTCCTCTTCCACGGCCAGTAGGAGTGTTATCGCCGTGGAGTGGATTGGATCCAGTGCCCTCTTCATTTTGTGCAATTGCTTCACCGTCTGTAGACGACACTCGTCCTCGTCCTTGACTTTGTCCCATCACAGTTCCACTGCTGCCCTCTCTAGCGGCTCTACGCTCGGCCCGAGCACGCTCCCGTTCCCATGGCAGAGGGTTCGTTTGACAAGGGTTGCGAGTCCACAGCCTCCCGGTCGGTCTACATTCCTCGGGGTCAGGCGGAGTCAATGGTGTGTGGGAAGGACGATCGTCATCGTTGAATGCTGAGGCGATCCTCCAACGATTATCGTCGTCCATGGCTCCACTCTGGAACAACGTGATTAAGCGCGAGATGTCTACATCAGCTCTCGTGAGCGGCGTGTTATCATCTACATGGGCAACATAGGGACGATCATAATCTAATTGCTTCCAAAATATGTGAATCTGGGACAGCCTTATCGGTATCTGCGCATCCCGAGAAGCTTGCATTTCATGTGTACAGGGCAGACCGAAGACGGTCCTCCAATAACTATCTCGGCATGGCTGTAATGGCGGATTTGTTTCCATCTTCGTGTATATTTCGAACAACAGGTTGAAACATTCCTTCAACACAATATGTCGAACCCGATCGAACAACCAGAGGCCGTGTGAGTTTGTCGGCCAGGTGTTGTAAGCTCGCCCCATCGTGTTCTTCACTTCAGCGATTTGGTCCTCCATCATTAGATCGATTGCTTTCATGACGTGAGTGAAGTCACCGATTGCAGAGTGGAGGGTGCTCTTTAGCACTGCATGGGCGGACTCCACCCTATAAAGAAAGACATTGGTCGTACGTGCTGACATGTGAATAATTGATGGTGCAAATGGAATGAGATACCTGTTCATCGTTTTCGTACCAAAATGCTCTATAGTATCTGTCCATGCGCGAACAATGTTCTGCGAGTAATCGCACAACCACGTCGCCTCCAAATACGACATCAACCCCTCAATGTGGCCCCACTCTGCATGCATACCCCTCTTTCGGGCGTCGAACGTGTTAGTGGATCTGGATTCAAAGAGGCCATAACACGCGCTCTTAAAATGACCCGCGACGTCAAGATTCTTTGACTTTTTGAAAGTAGCTTCTTCGCATTTGCGGAGGATGTGTACTTTGCACAACATATTTCGCACATTGGGAAACACCGATCGTAGTGCTGCGATGAGTCCCAGCTCCCGGTCGGTGACAAATACATTAGGTTGAGTGTCCCGCAAAAGGTACTGGAGCTGTTGTAACGCCCAAATGTACGTATCCGTATTCTCGTGTGACATAAAGCAGATGGCAATGACGAAGTTCTTCCCTGTGCAAGTGAAGCCAATGAACTCACACAATGGGATCCCGTACCTGCACGATCACATATGTTAGTTGTTGCCCCTCCCTTTTTCTTAAGAAGAGGATTTGTTACAAATAGAAACGTACGCATTCGTCCTGTATGTGCTGTTGACGATGACAACGTATGGGAAGATGTGCAACAGGTGCCGAGATTGTGAATGAGCGAAGAAAAAATCTTGAAGCTTGTTCGCATCATCAGGGGATCTCCTTGTAGCGTAGAAGTACTTTCTCTCTCGTAATATGTGGAGAGCTTCTTGAGTGACTGTTCGGTCTCCTCTAGCTTCAGCTTTGAATTTTGCCCTAGCTTTGTACACTTGTCGCCGTGATGTTACGAACAACTGCTTCTGTTTTGTAGCTGTCTTCTGTAATGTTGCTAAGATCGGCTTTGGTGGTGTACCAGCTACGGTGAGGGCTAATGTAGTCTCCAACTATTCTTTATCCATTCGACCGAGGTATGGGTGTCTGTCCAACGTAGCTGGAAGGTCATGGTTGTGCCTTCCGTGAACTACGTCTAATCCCCACTCGCCCCGCCTGAACTCTACCCCCGACAAGGCAAAAGGACACTGCTCTAGCTTTGAAATGCCCCTACGAGTGGTACGACCGGGCACATCACTGGCAACTCTTGGCCTCTTGTACGAGTGCTTGCCCATGACCGCTTTATGGTGAGAACCATATTTAGCAGTAGGGCAACGCTACGACAATGATGTATCAAGTCATCGCGATTTGACCACGTTCGCTTTATGGTGAACTCCGCTGTGTAGTCGTGGAATACCCGACGAGTGGTATCCATTTCGTTATACGGATCCGACATTGGGTCCACTTGCTCTTCTAATGGATGTTGTGTGGCGGTAAATACATTTATTCAGATATATATATATATATATATATATATATATATATATATATATATATATATATATATATATATATATATACTACCTTATATCTACATACACTCTTTGTAATTAATATTATATATAGATCAAAATCCTATATTCACTATATTCACTATATTTAGATCAAAATCCTATATGGAAATAGATTACGACCTAGTAAAATCCTGTATGAAAATAGACTACGATTGTAATTAAAAGTACGTACCGTAATTAATATTATATATAGATCAAAATCCTATATTCACTATATTCACTATATTTAGATTAAAATCTTATATGGAAATAGATTACAACCGTAATTAAAAGTAAAATCTTGTATGGAAATAGACTACGACTGTAATTAAAAGTACGTACCGCTTCAGGTGTACGCGGACTTTCTTCTGACATTGTAGCACCTGTTGGTGGCGATGCCATGAAAATTGTAGCTACTTTTGGTTATCGATTACCCGTGCGATGGTCGTTCTTATAGAGATGGATGGCCACCGTTAAACATCACGGTGAAATAATATGACCGTTGGGTCCTAGTCATACGCTCCTCCGGCCGCTTTCCAATGCGGGGGTCTACACCGTCACTTAAAACGGTGAACATCGTGGCTCCCGAAGGTACCCAACTTTCCCCTCTACGGTGCCCACCGTTGACGGCTACGGTGAGTACCATGGTGGGGCACGGTAAGTACTGTGTAGGCCCTGTAGGGCGACGGTGAGTATCGTGAAGGGGCACGGTGAGTACCGCGGAGGGCGACGGTAGTAAACCCTATATAATGAGCCTAATGTGATGGCTGAAGTCGCCAAGTACGTGTCCACTTTAACGGCGATAACACAAGCAACTTGTCGAGACCTTACGGTTGGGGCAGCTGGCTCAATACTATCTTTAGGTCTTTGACAAGTTGCTTGAGTAATACTATCATATTCTATTACCCATAGATAATCGTGAATCATGAACATTTTAAAGATAAAACAATTTCAGCCCCAAGCTAAGAACAACTAATTAAAATAGGAGAAACGAACAATGGCAATTTCGGCTCCTAGGCAATCCTTACCACAAGCAATTTCTCAAATGCCTAAAACTCAACTTTAAGTACCACTCATGCATAATATTGTCCTGGACTATCTTCAATTATGTCTTTTCTCATCCAATTTATTTTTTTATGAAATATCAATTGATGCATTCTGCAAATGGCCAAAAAAATAAACTACAATGATAAGAAAATCTGATACAAGAACAAAATTGTACTATCAAACTACAAACAAGGCATATATGTAACAAAAAGCATTGCATATATTGTCTCATCATAAAGCTATAAGAATTCACCCTGTTAACACAACCTACATCCTCTCCTCTTAAATGCAAATTTTACCCACAACTCAAAAGCCCAAAACAAAAGCGAAAAGAAAGAATAGGGGTTTAATCAAAGAACAAAGATTCCAGGTGATAATAAACACTTACTAGTCAACCATGTAAATTATATTGTACATTATCAAATTATCATATAGATTAAGCAAATGATTAGTGATCACTCAATACTTTCAATAAGTCTAGTGTTGGAACCTAGTCCAATTTTTTGGTAGCAGGTCATCGAAAATCAACAGATGGCTTTTCAAGATCAATAAGAAATATTCTTCCAAATAAGTAAATTCCATACTCAAACCATCTAGTTTTTGAAAAATTCAGATTTACAAATGACATATCTAATTTTCGAAGCCCTAATTTAGTTCATTTAATACACATCTATCTAAATTGCATATTAAATTTACAAACTCGAAATCCCCAATTCAAAACCCTAATTTTGAAAAAAAGAATTAAAAAACGACATACTTTTTCAGCCCAACTCCGCCTCCCGTGGAACTTCACCTCCAAACTCTAGTCGACTTTGCTCGATGTTGCTTCTCCATCTTTGTGTCGTCGGGCCAGTCTCCCAGAGTCTTCTTCTTCTTCTTCTTCTCTCCTTCTCTGTGTCACCTCTCAGTCCGGGTTTGTTTTTAAAATTTAAAATTTTCCTTTAAAAAAAACAAATGGAAGGAGTGAACATCTGTTAACTCTAACGATTTAAGGGTATAACGCGAATTCACCCTATAACTGAGGGGTACCACGCGAAATAGATTAAACTTTTGTATACCTCGCGAAATATGCCTTACCAAAAGGGTACCCGGTGTAAAGACCAAATATATTCCGTCTTATATAATTATTATTTTAATCAAATTATGACTATTCTATCCGTGTGATTGGAAGAAAACTTATCCCCGAGCAAAGTCAATTTTATAAATCCTTCCGACTTTATTTTAGATTAGATTTTTCTCGGAATCGAATTCCGTTCTGGAGTACTTGAATTTTAAAATTTTAATCTTACTCGAAATGTTGTGATTCAAATTTGAATTCTTAACGTCGGAAATTCGAAATTTCAAGGCAAACGGGACCTTCCGCCTCTTTTATCATTAATTATATTTATATATAAATAGCATATATTTATTTATTTTGTATATATATTATTTATTTATTTATTTATTTTATATTTTCTCTCTCTCTCTCTCTCTCCCAGCCGTGCGTGGTCCCTCCCCTTCCCCTGCAGTACTGCCTTGCCTCCCTCACTGCCCTGCCTCCCTCACTGCCTTGCCTTCCCCCACCTCACAACAGCCTACCTCCAACCCACCCAAATTTCCCTATTTGAACCAACAGCCTCTCCTCACACCCTCACTCTCCTCTCACCTCACCCTCACCCACCAGAATCCATCTTCCTCATCTTCTCCTCTGTTGAAAACTCAAGGAGAAACCCACAACAAAAAACTCCCTCATCCTCTTCATCCGTTTCACCACCAAGCTCCACCCCCATCCGATTTCGCCGCACCCCAGCGACCTCCACATCTCCTCCGTTCCAGCCTCCCTCCCTCCTCTTCCTAGTCGCCGAGACTCGCCGGAGCTGCCAGCCCAGCCGAGGAAAGCTCCGATCCCCTATTTTGTCGAATTTGGTAAGTTGTCTCCCCTCTCCCACCTTCGTTCTAATTGAGAGGCAACGATTTACTCATCTCCCTCCCCATTTCCGCTGCGTCCAGAGGGCTCGGAAGATCGTCGGAGCCTCCAGCGCCGCCAAGGGCTCCTCCCCTGTTTCATTTGCAGCGGTAACACGCTCGAACCTCTTCTCTTTCCTTGAACCTCAACTGAATCTTTTACTCACCTCTTACCTCGTCCTAGGCTGGAGCAAGTCGTCGTTTCCTTCTTGTTGGGCCGAGGGTGGTCGGAATGCCATTCCGACCTCCGTGGTGGTGGAGCGGAGGCCGACGAGCCGCCGGAGGCCGAGGGCTTCCTCTCCGCTTCCCAGTTTTCTCTTCCGCCCACCCTCTGTCGCTGAGGTTGAAGACGAGGGAGGCCTTGGGCCTGTTTTTTGGGCCGGGCTCACATGGAAACGGGTTCCCATTTGAGGACCCGGATCCCCTTTCCCCTTTTTTCTTCAGCCAACCCGCACCTCTATCCATATGTTTCTTTTCGGGTTTGGGTTAGGGGTTTCAGATTTGGGTGCTGTGTTGGGCCGGCTGGGTTGGGCTTCTGATGGGTTTTGTTGGTTACTTTTTCTTCTTTGGTAGATGATATATATATATATATATATATATATATATATATATTGACATATTATGTGACAACGTATTTTAATTATCTTTTAATTATTATTATTAACAGCACTTTTATTATTATTAATAATATTATTATTGTTATTATTATTGTTATTATTATTGTAAATCTGTTTTTTTGTTGTTTTATGAAAATAAAGTTGGAAGGGTTTATATTATAAATGATTTGTATAAGTACCTTTATGTTGAATTTAAAATGTTTTAGTTGAGAAACTTGAAAGAATTTACTTACAAATTTGAAGGCGTGTCATTAGTTATTTATGTATTTTAGAGTAATTAATTAAAAGAAGAAGTTTCTATAGTTTGGAAATATCTTTTGAGAAATTGTGTTAAGAACCAAAAGGTCGGAATTATCTAATAATGACTTTGACCGAGTTTGACCCAAATTTGGATGTTTCGGATATTTTCTCGGAATTTAGTTGTTTCCTTTGTGTGTATCTTGTGAAAAGGTTCCTATGTGTTAAGTAGTAGTATAGTATCTCATGGCGCCTTATTCGCTTATATATTAGGTGTTTGTTGATTCTTGGATTCTGCTTCTGCTGTATCTTTTGCTGTTCGGCTTACTCAGGTAAGTTCCTTATGGGCTTACTCAGATTCGAAAGAGATTACCGGCTTGTGAATGTATGACATACTAGGTGTTGCATAAGCATTAAAGCATGCCATGTAGTATCCTGCTAGGTTGCATTTATGATTGAGCATTCTATTTCTTTACGCGTATGAAACAGAACGGCCGTTATCTGTGATAGTCCTAGAGTCTTTGTTAGGGTCATAGGGTAGCCCAGCCCCATCGGGTGCCCTGAGTCTATCGAGTCGATATGAGCATGATGATAGCCCAGCACCATCGGGCATGATTTATTTACGTTATGATGATGAGATATGATGATATGATATGCTATAGCATCGAACCGGCCGGTCTCTGCACTAACGGAAAGGGGTGCAGAGGTAGGAGAGGGACATGCCACTTGGCACTCTTTGGGCACCTTTACAGTTATTCCATGCATACTGTAAATTAGGATCATGCTAGTGTGATTTAATTTCCGTATCTGCATCATCCTTATTATTAGCGTATGTGTATGTTTGCTTGCTGGACACAGCGTGATGGGGCCTCGGTCTGACCCCTCTCGCACCCAATGTTTTTAGGTATGATTGCTCTTTGTCTCTATGACGTGGAAAACTCTGGGCGCTTGCAAATAATATGTCTAACCCCGCTAACTCGACCTTACCATTTCGTAATTATGTGTTTTGGTTTTGACCCGGCCTTGCCGTGGCAAGTTGTACTCTATTTCCGTTTATTCTTCCATTTGCAAACGAATTTCCGCGACCTAGATTTAGGACGGCTCGAAGACTCTGCGTGGCCATCAGGCTATTTTGGGGTCCGAAATCCCCACTTTTAAAACGCTAATCTTGAATTTCAAAAACCCCGACCTGTACTCGAATTGCAAGATCCGAACGAAGGTACCAACCTTCGAAACGTAACCCGGGTATTTATATTCGGGCCGTTACAAAGTTGGTATCAGAGCGAGGTTTTGCAATTTGGGTACCAAAGGGTCGAGTGTATGTTTTGAAAAACCGCCCACGAATTTCAAAAGTTTTGAGAAGTTTCAAGGGGCAAAATGAACTTAATATGTCTAACGCAAATGAACTTAATATGAACTTGGCCTTAAAATGGAAAAATCAACCCATGGGGGATCGAGTGGGTAGAATGGCGTTAGACCATCCCTATTGGATGTAGATCGGGAATGGGTAGGCAAAACATAGCTTACTCTTTACAGATGGGCTTAGAAGGCTCCAAGGAATTGCACCCCGGTGGTTGGAGTGGCGAGTTAGGTAGAGGCCGTGAGGTATTTGCCCCTCCGGTCGGTCGCTCCTCGAAGAGCGACCTTAGGTAGATTGACGTGTGTATTTATACCAATTGGGCCTGAGGGCGATCTCCCTCGAAGGAGATCGTTGCAAACATTCTTGAATGCTTCTGTGCTGAGTGATGGTTCTGGGTATGCAGCATGGTCGACACACGACGTGGGACCGTCGGGCGTGGGGGCCCAGTACGCAGAGGCAGAGGATGACCTCGCCGAGTTGTACCTGACAGGACAGACAATGACGTTCAGGGTCTCGGGGGTGAGGAGGTCCCCGCCCCCCAGCCAGAGGAGATCTTGCGACAGATGGACCGGGCTACCCTGATTGAGATGCTGAGATCCGACCCCTGTCGAGCCGCCAGCTGAGCCGGTTAGAGAGACCCCCGTTGGACAGCCAGTCGCACCAGCCCCCGTCGATATGCGCCCTGAGAAGCACATCGACTGGGTTCGATCCTTGGCACTCTGCAGCCCGCCACATTTCTTAGGAGAGGACGGGGCGGACATCGAGGCATGGCTTCGACAGATCGACAGTATCTTTGACTTCATCGGCGCTCCGACTTCTGAGCGTCAGAGGTTAGCAGCGGGACTTCTGAGAGATGACGCCTTTCTTCGCTGGACCGTCTGTAAGACGGGCCAGGCAGAGTGGAGCTACGAGGAGTTTCGAGCACTGATGCTCCGGGAGTATTGTCCGCCAGGGACACAGACAGCCAGGGAGGTTACCTTCATGCGTGCTACTTACGACCCATCCCGCCCTGTATTGGAGGTCATTCGCCAGTTCAAGAGGGAGCTGGTCCATTACGCTCACCTCTGTCCCACTGATGAGAGTCGTATCCGCTTGTTATCCATGAGGCTGCCGCCGGAGATCCTCCTACACGCATCTAGTTTGGGAGCTGTTCCGTTCGATCGCTTTCTGGAGGTCGTGATGATGTATGAGCAGCAGAGGATTTTGACTACTACTGTGTATGCCCCCCCTCGCCCCATGGCGAAGAGGCCCGCTGACACGAGATGGGATACGAGCTCCCGAGGAGCCTTCCGCGGAGGATTCAGAGGAGGGATGTCGAGAGTTATGCCATCCCCAGCACCACCAGTGGCTAGTCGAGGTGCTAGCGTCCAGAGCATTACCTGCTATGGGTGTTCTGAGTTCGGTCATTACCAGAGAGACTGCCCTGATAGATCTACCAGATGTTACACTTGTGGAGGTATGGGACACAGAGCTACCCGCTGCCCCCAGGGTGGTAGGACCCCACCAGCTCCATCTGCACCGAGACTTCCCGCTGCTCCCCAGCCCCCACTTCTGACTTATACCCCGGGGCAGGGGAGAGGTAGCACCACTGTTAGAGGTCGATCCGGAGGACGTGGCAGAGGTTCAGCTAGAGGGGGCCGTGGGCCATTTGGGCCCGGGACAGGCAGAGGATCATCGTCCACAGGACCGTCTGGATCAGGTTATGGGAGAGGACAGACATCTGGAGCTTCTGGTTCTACCTTGCCCCCACCGCCCCACGTTTTTCAGATGAGAGTTGAGGATCGATCCGCTCCGAGTGCCTCAGGTACTATATTTCTCCGAGATGACTGTTTGAGTATTCTTTTTGACACGGGTGCCACACACTGCTTCATAGCAGAGTCGTGCGTCTCTAGGCTGAGCCTGAGCTGCATGAGGGGTCCGCCCCTGACTGTGGGTATGCCGGATGGGGCTAGGATAGGACGAGTCGTGAGATCCTAGGTTGCCCCATCCGTATAGGAGAGCGAGAGTGGCCCGCCGATCTGATCGTGATGGCCTTGAGGACCCACGACCTGATTCTTGGGATGGATTTCATGGACCACTATGGGGCGATCATCGACTTGCGGACGAGGACCGTATCGATTCTAGCAGAGGATGGCACCGAGCACCAGGTTTGGGGTAGCGACCCCAAGAGGAACGGGGCACTGATCAGCGCCGTTCGGGCAGCGAGACTTCTGGACCAGGGCTGTACGGGATATTGGTGTTATGCTTTGGAGGTGGATCGAGGCCGACCCGTCATGTCTGAGGTACCCGTTGTTCGAGACTTTACCGACGTTTTCCCCGATGAGTTACCCGGACTACCCCCGCAGCGAGAGGTCGACTTTGCTATCGAGTTGGAGCCGGGCACCAGGCCCATTTCCCGAGTACCTTACAGGATGGCACCCACAGAGATGGCTGAGCTTAAGGCTCATCTTGAGGAGTTAGCCGGGAAGGGCTATATTCGTCCGAGCGCATCACCATGGGGAGCTCCAGTGTTGTTCGTCAAGAAGAAGGATGGTTCGTTGAGGTTGTGCATCGATTACCGCGAGCTGAACCGGGCGACGGTGAAGAACCGTTACCCGCTTCCGAGGATTGACGACCTGATGGACCAGCTTCAGGGTGCAGTGATCTTTTCGAAGATCGACTTGAGATCGGGGTATCATCAGCTCAGAGTGCGATCAGAGGACATCCAGAAGACCGCCTTTAGGACGCGGTATGGGCACTATGAGTTTGTGGTCATGCCTTTCGGGCTGACCAATGCGCCAGCGGCCTTCATGGAGCTTATGAACAGGGTGTTCATAGACTATCTGGACAAATTTGTCGTGGTATTCATCGATGACATCTTAGTGTACTCACGGAGCCACGAGGAGCATGAGCAGCATCTGAGGATTGTTCTAGAGACGTTGAGGAGGCATCAGCTGTTCGGCAAGTACAGCAAGTGGGAGTTTTGGATTCCCGAGGTGACCTTCTTAGGCCATGTGATCTCAGCAGCTGGAGTCGCCGTGGATCCGGCGAAGATTGATGCCATCGTTGCTTGGGAGGTGCCCAAGAACGTCCGAGACATCCGTTCCTTCCTAGGTTTGGCCAGCTACTACCGTCGCTTTGTTCGAGACTTCTCGAGGATCGCTCGACCGATGACCCAGCTGACACGGAAAGACGTTCCTTTCGTGTGGAGTGAGGAGTGCCAGGCCAGTTTTAAGCTTCTCAAGGAGAAGCTGACGACCGCACCAGTTTTGGCTCTACCTGATGGGACCGAGGACTTCGTGATTTATACAGACGCTTCGCGAGCTGGGCTGGGATGCGTTCTGCATCAGAGGGATCGAGTTATCGCTTATGCTTCACGTCAGCTGAAGCCTGGAGAGGAGACCTACCCCACCCATGATCTTGAGCTGGCAGCTGTAGTGCATGCTCTGAAGATCTGGAGACACTATCTGTATGGTACTTCATGCAAGGTGATGACAGATCACAAGAGTTTGAAGTACATCTTCACCCAGAGGGAGCTCAACATGAGGCAGAGACGCTGGTTAGAGCTCCTGAAGGATTATGATTTGGAGATCATCTATCATCCCGGGAAGGCCAATGTGGTGGCCGATGCGCTCAGTCGGAAGACTCATCAGGAGGTGACTGTGGCCAGACTGACAGCACAGCGTGGATTGCAGGCAGAGTTGATGTCTTGTGGCATAGAGGTATGGATTCAGCGAGAGAGGGGTCAGTTATCCTTCATCGAGATTCACTCAGAGCTGACTGATGAGATTCGCAGAGGACAGACAGATTGCCCTGAGGTGGCAGCCCTGAGAGAGAGGATGGCACAGAGATGAGCTGGAGATCTTATGGAGAGAGCCGATGGGTTGCTGACTTTTCAGAGCAGAGTGGTAGTACCCTCTACGTTAGATCTGAGGTAGAGGATTATGCAGGAGGCTCATACCACTCCTTATTCGGTCCATCCAGGGACGAATAAGATGTATCAGGACTTGAGGAGATCCTATTGGTGGCAGAGGATGCGAGCGGACATTACAGATTTCGTCGCCAGATGTCAGATCTGTCAGCAGGTCAGGATTGAGCATCAAAGACCGTGTGGCTTGGTCAGATCACTTCCAGTTCCCGAGTGGAAGTGGACAGACATCTCCATGGATTTCGTCACTGGATTGAGGAGAGATGTCCGAGGGTTCGATGCTATCTGGGTCGTGGTCGACAGACTGACCAAGTCGGCCCATTTCATCGCCATTCAGGAGACATGGCCAGTTGCGAGGCTAGCAGACGAGTTCATCCGACAGATTGTGAGACTCCATGGGGTTCCCGAGAGGATAGTTTCTGACAGAGATGGCCGCTTCACATCGAGATTTTGGCAGCAGATTCATGATGCTTTGGGGACTCGTTTGCATTTCAGCACTACTTATCATCCGTAGACAGATGGACAGAGTGAGCAGACGATCCAGACTCTAGAGGATATTCTGAGATCTTGCGTTTTGGAGTGGGGCGACCGTTGGGTCAGATTCTTACCGTTGGTCGAGTTCTCGTACAACAACAGCTACCATTCTTCGATCGAGATGGCACCCTACGAGGCACTGTATGGGAGGCGCTGCAAGTCGCCAGTATGTTGGGACGAGCCCGCTGACACCACAGCTTCATTGCCAGAGATGGTTCGAGAGACAGTCGACCAGGTCGGACGCATACGGGAGCATATGAGGGTCGCTCAGGACCGGCAGAAGAAGTATGCGGACCGCAGACGAACAGAGCTCGAGTTTGAGGTTGGGTCGCATGTATGGCTCAAAGTGTCGCCGACCAGAGGAGTTCGCCGCTTTGGCATCAAGGGCAAGCTGAGCCCTAGATTTGTGGGACCGTTTGAGATTCTCGAGAGGGTCGGTGAGGTCGCATACCGTTTAGCCCTACCCCCATCGTTAGCCGGAGTGCACGATGTGTTCCATGTGTCCCAGCTTCGGCGATATATCCCCGATCCGAGTCATATCCTTGACCATTCCGACCTCCGGATATAGCCCGACCACACCTATATAGAGAGCCCAGTTAGGGTACTTGACCGTCGAGTCAAGAAGTTGAGGACCAAGGAGGTTCCTCTTCTTCTGGTCCAGTGGTCTAGGAGGAGTCCCGAGGAGGCGACTTGGGAGACTGAGGATAGCCTTCGGTCGAGCTATGGGAGTGTCATAGACAAGCTCTTAGCATCCTATGTTGAGCCGAGTGTTGACCTATCCTTGACCTCGTGAGCTAGTGGTGAGCCTTAGTAACCTTTTATTTCGGGGATGGGCATTTCTGTGATTTTGCGTGCTTATGATTGCTTTCTCTGTGCAGATTCTATGCTGAGACGATATGGCTAGAGATCGGTTCTCGTGGCTTGCGTGATGATATGCTGATGTGACGTCCGTTAGGACTTATGACACTTTGATAGGATATTGAGATACCTTACTCGTAGTATGACTAGATCTTATCGCCATTCTTGGCACGTTTTGAGACATTAGTGTTTTCCATGTTGTGTTTTAGACCATTTGCTATGAGCGGTTGACCTGTTGAGACTCACCACGTGAGAGGTGGTTGAGATTATGGTAATTATTTATGCTTGAGTTGATTTTGACATTATGATTCTTGATGAGTTAGAATTGGTAATTGAATGATTTGGAACATAGGAAGAGAGTATGGGACTAGCCCTTAGAGGTGGATGATTCCACCTCTCGCAATCTGAAAATTCTGGAAATTTCATCGGATTTGAAAGCTTTGAACAGTTTTTGAAAGGACCATTTAGGGTTTTATTAAAGATTACACGCTATATAAAATTTCCGTGATTTTGAGGTTAAACTTTCCATTTAAAATGTTTTTGAACCCTTCCAAACCATATTATATGCTTTTGAGTTATGATACGCCCGAGAAGTCGGGGCAGGGGTGGGATAAGGGCCCATATCCCATACTTGCCCCAACCAATTGGGAGTAGCATGATCACGTCAAAGATACTGCGAGAATCTCATATGGGCCCTTATGAGATACTTACGGAATCGAAGGCATGATTCTCGGACTCACCTCTTTCAAATTCTTTCCCTTTCTTTAGAATGATTTTAGTCTCGGGGACGAGACTTGTTTTTAGAGGTGGATAAATGTAAAGACCAAATATATTCCGTCTTATATAATTATTATTTTAATCAAATTATGACTATTCTATCCGTGTGATTGGAAGAAAACTTATCCCCGAGCAAAGTCAATTTTATAAATCCTTCCGACTTTATTTTAGATTAGATTTTTCTCGGAATCGAATTCCGTTCTGGAGTACTTGAATTTTAAAATTTTAATCTTACTCGAAATGTTGTGATTCAAATTTGAATTCTTAACGTCGGAAATTCGAAATTTCAAGGCAAACGGGACCTTCCGCCTCTTTTATCATTAATTATATTTATATATAAATAGCATATATTTATTTATTTTGTATATATATTATTTATTTATTTATTTATTTTATATTTTCTCTCTCTCTCTCTCTCCCAGCCGTGCGTGGTCCCTCCCCTTCCCCTGCAGTACTGCCTTGCCTCCCTCACTGCCCTGCCTCCCTCACTGCCTTGCCTTCCCCCACCTCACAACAGCCTACCTCCAACCCACCCAAATTTCCCTATTTGAACCAACAGCCTCTCCTCACACCCTCACTCTCCTCTCACCTCACCCTCACCCACCAGAATCCATCTTCCTCATCTTCTCCTCTGTTGAAAACTCAAGGAGAAACCCACAACAAAAAACTCCCTCATCCTCTTCATCCGTTTCACCACCAAGCTCCACCCCCATCCGATTTCGCCGCACCCCAGCGACCTCCACATCTCCTCCGTTCCAGCCTCCCTCCCTCCTCTTCCTAGTCGCCGAGACTCGCCGGAGCTGCCAGCCCAGCCGAGGAAAGCTCCGATCCCCTATTTTGTCGAATTTGGTAAGTTGTCTCCCCTCTCCCACCTTCGTTCTAATTGAGAGGCAACGATTTACTCATCTCCCTCCCCATTTCCGCTGCGTCCAGAGGGCTTGGAAGATCGTCGGAGCCTCCAGCACCGCCAAGGGCTCCTCCCCTGTTTCATTTGCAGCGGTAACACGCTCGAACCTCTTCTCTTTCCTTGAACCTCAACTGAATCTTTTACTCACCTCTTACCTCGTCCTAGGCCGGAGCAAGCCCCTCTCCCCGCCGTCGAAGCTTGGTGCAGCCCCGAACAGCCTCGCCGGAGATCTCCTTCGAAACTCGGTAACCTCCTCCTCCTCCCTTCCCTCTTGTCGTCGTTTCCTTCCTGTTGGGCCGAGGGTGGTCAGAATGCCATTCCGACCTCCGTGGTGGTGGAGCGGAGGCCGACGAGCCGCCGGAGGCCGAGGGCTTCCTCTCCGCTTCCCCGTTTTCTCTTCCGCCCACCCTCTGTCGCTGAGGTTGAAGACGAGGGAGGCCTTGGGCCTGTTTTTTGGGCCGGGCTCACATGGAAACGGGTTCCCATTTGAGGACCCGGATCCCCTTTCCCCTTTTTGCTTCAGCCAACCCGCACCTCTATCCATATGTTTCTTTTCGGGTTTGGGTTAGGGGTTTCAGATTTGGGTGCTGTGTTGGGCCGGCTGGGTTGGGCTTCTGATGGGTTTTGTTGGTTTCTTTTTCTTCTTTGGTAGATGATATATATATATATATTGACATATTATGTGACAACGTATTTTAATTATCTTTTAATTATTATTATTAACAGCACTTTTATTATTATTAATAATATTATTATTGTTATTATTATTGTTATTATTATTGTAAATCTGTTTTTTTGTTGTTTTATGAAAATAAAGTTGGAAGGGTTTATATTATAAATGATTTGTATAAGTACCTTTATGTTGAATTTAAAATGTTTTAGTTGAGAAACTTGAAAGAATTTACTTACAAATTTGAAGGCGTGTCATTAGTTATTTATGTATTTTAGAGTAATTAATTAAAAGAAGAAGTTTCTATAGTTTGGAAATATCTTTTGAGAAATTGTGTTAAGAACCAAAAGGTCGGAATTATCTAATAATGACTTTGACCGAGTTTGACCCAAATTTGGATGTTTCGAATATTTTCTCGGAATTTAGTTGTTTCCTTTGTGTGTATCTTGTGAAAAGGTTCCTATGTGTTAAGTAGTAGTATAGTATCTCATGACGCCTTATTCGCTTATATATTAGGTGTTTGTTGACTCTTGGATTCTGCTTCTGCTGTATCTTTTGCTGTTCGGCTTACTCAGGTAAGTTCCTTATGGGCTTACTCAGATTCGAAAGAGATTACCGGCTTGTGAATGTATGACATACTAGGTGTTGCATAAGCATTAAAGCATGCCATGTAGTATCCTGCTAGGTTGCATTTATGATTGAGCATTCTATTTCTTTACGCGTATGAAACAGAACGGCCGTTATCTGTGATAGTCCTAGAGTCTTTGCTAGGGTCATAGGGTAGCCCAGCCCCATCGGGTGCCCTGAGTCTATCGAGTCGATATGAGCATGATGATAGCCCAGCACCATCGGGCATGATTTATTTACGTTATGATGATGAGATATGATGATATGATATGCTATAGCATCGAACCGGCCGGTCTCTGCACTAACGGAAAGGGGTGCAGAGGTAGGAGAGGGACATGCCACTTGGCACTCTTTGGGCGCCTTTACAGTTATTCCATGCATACTGTAAATTAGGATCATGCTAGTGTGATTTAATTTCCGTATCTGCATCATCCTTATTATTAGCGTATGTGTATGTTTGCTTGCTGGACACAGCGTGATGGGGCCTCGGTCTGACCCCTCTCGCACCCAATGTTTTTAGGTATGATTGATCTTTGTCTCTATGACGTGGGAAACTCCGGGCGCTTGCAAATAATATGTCTAACCCCGCTAACTCGACCTTACCATTTCGTAATTATGTGTTTTGGTTTTGACCCGGCCTTGCCGTGGCAAGTTGTACTCTATTTCTGTTTATTCTTCCATTTGCAAACGAATTTCCGCGACCTAGATTTAGGACGGCTCAAAGACTCTGCGTGGCCATCAGGCTATTTTGGGGTCCGAAATCCCCACTTTTAAAACGCTAATCTTGAATTTCAAAAACCCCGACCTGTACTCGAATTGCAAGATCCGAACGAAGGTACCAACCTTCGAAACGTAACCCGGGTATTTATATTCGGGCCGTTACACCCGATGAAATTTCCGATAAAAATAATACGAACTAAAAAAAGTCACAAAATAATACAAACTATATACCTATAAACCAAAAATAATACAAGCTTTGATATCAACCAAAAATAATACAATCAATGAAATTTTGACTTTAAATAATACAAACTTTTGAACTTAAATTAGGATAAGATTCAAAATAAAATTTTATTTATCAAAATTATAAAAAAAATCTATAATTATTCATACTTTGTACAAATCCACCTTTTATATTTTAAATACATCAAACCGAATTTTTTTTCAAAATATTCATAGAAAAATAAAAAAAATACAAAAATATTCACACTTTGAAACATTTTTAAAAAATATTCACACTTTGAAACATTTTAAAAAAATATTCATTTTTGGCAGGGAAATCAGAAAAACGCGGATTGAAACCGCGTCTTATTCGTATTGTGTGAAATTGGATTGGCGCCCGGGAGGACATTTGAAATTTGCTATAGAAACACGGTTTGAAACCGCATTTCTATGGTCAAACTTCCACCTGCAGAAACAAAAAGTCAAAGATTCCCCTGTAAAAACGCGGTTTGGGGATGCGTTTTATTCATACCATTTAATGAAACGCAGACTCAAACCGTGTTTTTATGGTTAACACACAACCTAGAGAAAACCGGCCTCCTACCCCCATTAACTTCATCTTCATCCTTCTTCATCCAAGCAGTTCCGAGCCATCTCTATCCATCCGGCCATCTCCATCATACTCTCCCTCTTCCTCTTCCATCCTCCCACCAGTTGTCGATCTCCATCCGCACTCCGCTTATCTTCCTCTTCCCTTGTAATTCTCATAATATAGAGGTTAGTTTTTTATATTTTATTTTAATTTCGGATTGATTGTGGTAGAATTTTGGATCGATTGTTGAAATGAAATGTTAATTTCGGTTGTGTATATTGTTGAAATGAATAGGTGTTGTTTTTAATTTCGGGTTTTTATTATTTTTAAAGTTATTAGATTTTGTTATTGTTGAAATTGTAGAGTTTTTGTGAAATTGTGTAAATATGTAAGGGTTGAATAGGAGAGTAGATCGATTAAATTTGAATGCGATAAATTGTAGAGTTTTTATGAAATTGTAGAGTTTATATGAAATTGTGTAAATATTAAATGAATGTGATAGATTAAATTTGAAATGATTTAATAATAGGAGAGTAGATCAATTATTTTGCATCCGAGATTGTAGGAGAGTAAATTATAATTAGCGTAAAATACTATGAAAATAATAAGTGCAAATTGTTTTTCTAAGATTGAAGGAGATGGTAGTAGAGCAAATTTTAATTTTGTAATAAGTGCAGATTCACAATAACAAGAGAATTTATGTAACATACAGTTTAATAAGTGTAGATTCACAATAAAATAGTAGAAGATTATAATTAACGGAATAAATAGGAGCATAGAATTTATTTCACATATTGTAACAATATAAGAGATTGTATGTGGTTGTAAGAGAATATAATTGAAATAGAATTTAAGTGATAGTAGGAGAACAGATTTTGATTACGATAAAGTAATGTAGATTCATAACCTTCTTTTAACAGTTTGTAAAAATTAATTTTTTTAGTCTTAGGGAGTTTAAAATGGAAATGCAATTGAATCCTGGTCCGTTGGTGAGCGATGTGCTCCACAGACAACATCTTCATAGGTTAACTGATGTTTGGAGTCGCGAGGAATATGTAAGTATATATTGTTTACACCAAGTCTTAAAAGTAAAATGAATGGAACAAATAAATCGGAAACCTAATGTTTGTAAGTGTTATGTTTGTAGACGAATGGTGTGATTCAACATAGGATGCACTTGCGGAAGTTTGGGAGAGATCTAGCTGCAAACCCTCGAGCGATGTGAGCGGAAGGCTTCAGCTACCCTTTAGCACGCCATTGAACGCCTTAAATAAGTTCGTCGTCAGGACACCATACCTCACCCCCCAATCCTTAGCCATGGACAACTTTTCTGGCTCTATCTGAGCTAGGTACTCCCAAGCCTCGTTGTTCATTTGTTGGATGGCACGACATCCCTTCTCGAACCCACTTATTGTTAGCTGGTAAGCAGTCTAGCCTATCATGTCTTTGACCTTATGATCATGGAACATGGAATTCACGTTTGATTTCAAGTGTCGAATGCATATCCTATGATGTGCATTCGGTGCACTCTATCTAGGCAACTCCGCCATGGTCTTCAAGATGTCTGCATGTCTGTCTGAAATAACACATAATCCGACTCTCTCGGTGACATGTCCGCCTATACAATCCATGAAAAAAGTCCAACTATCTCCATTCTCACTCTCAACAATAGCGAATGCAAGAGGGAAAATATGATCGTCTGCATCGAACCCCATTGCCATTAGCACAACATGCTTGTACTTCCCATACAAATGGGTGCCATCAATAGATATCAAAGGACGATAATATGCGAACCCAACAATAGACGGTGCGAAAGCCCAAAACACAAGACTTTATATATTCTCTTGTGGGTTTGGAGAATCCAGATAACATCATTCAACCACTATTCTCGGGTTTGTAGCTTGGAGTGCAGCCATGAACCTAGGCAACTCCATGTACGACTCCTCCCAATCACCATAAATCTCTGCTATAGCTTTCTGTTTTGCCCTCCAGGCTTTCATGTAGGACACACAAATCCCATACCTTTTCTGCAGATGCTCCAGTATGGTGCTTGGCTTCGTGTCTTGATCTTTGCGGAGAAACCCAAGAATCTCACCCCTAATGAAAGATGATGTGACATTACGATTATCTAACTGTAAAATGTCTGATGCGTAGTTGGTCGCAGGAGGCCCACTATAATTGACAATTGTCCACATTTCAACAGTTTCGTCCACACGACGAGCAGACAATCGCCATGGCCGTGGGCACCCACAACTGTCCTTCCTATCACAGACGACTGTGTACCAATCTGGACTCGCCTTTGTTGTACGGTATGGCTTCCTCATTTTAACAAAATACTCCGTCAAATCACATTTCAACTCACTAAGTGAGTTGAATAGTTGCCCGTGAAAAAAACTGCCTTCCATCTTCTTCTTGTATGTGCAAATTTAATTATTGCCAAGAATTTATTATCATTGGATCATCTTCCACAATATTCCAATTGGGATTAATGGCCTCATACCCAACCGCCGCCATCGCTGCCTCCCTAGTAGCATTATCCTCCTCCTCAAACTCATCCAAGTCGTCTTCGTGATCAACCCCAAGAGCATCAACGTATATCTCATTATCCTCATATATGTTGTTATGTCCATCCATCCTACGTTATCATTGACAAAAGTTATTTTATTAGAAACGTTAAATGTTCTCACTAATCTTATCAATATAAGATCAACTTCCCAATTACTCTCGATAATAACTACAAAATTTTATATACTCACTCATATTTCAATAAATTTTATCAAAAAATATCAACTATATTTCCATAAACTCACTCATGCTATGAACTACGTAATCCTAATTCAATATATGCCATCAACAATAACAAAATTATATAATTAATCCTCCAATTTCTCAATTAACAACAGCAAATACATATATCATCGAAATAAGAGCGAGAAATTAAAATAAAAACAATAACTTACTTTAACTAAATATGAGACAATGTGGATATTGGAGAATGAGAAAGATTTATGTACTAAAAGTTATATCTTCGGATTTAGAGTGTTTTGAGATGGAAACCACCAAAGGAAGAAGATGAAGAAGGAGTAGCGGAGCTTTCATAATTTAGTGTACCTAAAAACGCGGGATCAAACCGCGTTTTTAATTAGGGTTATAAAGATTCCCCCTATGAGGAGGGGAGAATCTCTGGCAGAAACAACATTGGTCATAAAATGCGGCATGAGACCGTGTTTTACTTGTCAAGTCCATCACCTAGGGAATCTCTGTTTTTTCCCCTACATAAAGCAAAGAGAAACGTGACTTCAAGCCGCGTTTCTGGTGCCACATGATAACTGGTCTTCAGTCTCTTTGCCAGGTGGAAAGTTGACTATAGAAACGCGGCTTCAGACCGCGTTTCTATAGCAATTTTCAAATCTCCTCCCAGACGCCAATCAAATTTCACATAATACGAATAAAATGCAGTCTGAAGCCGCATTTTTCTGATTTCCCTGCTAAAACTGAATATTTTTGTAAAATGTTTCAAATTGTGATTATTTTTTTTTAATTTTTTTATTTTTCTATGAATATTTTGAAACAAAAATTCCATCAAACCCACTATTTAGTTGTTCAACTTTATATAATACAACCCCAATTTTTTTAAATTACACAAAATTACATGAATTCTATGATACGGTTCTTTTTTTAAAAAAAAATAATTATGGATAAAGTGGATGTGATTTTATTTAATTTCAAAATAAAAAGTGATTTTTTGGTAAATTTGAATAAATAAATAGTGGTTTTTGTGTATTTAAAAATAAAAAGGATGCATTTGTCCAAAGTGTGACTATATACACATATTTTTGTAATTTTGGTAAATAATGTTTTGTCTTGATTCTTCTCCTAGTCCAACTTCAAAAGTTTGTATTATTTTGAGTTAAAAGTTTATACTTTGTATTATTTTTAGCTGATTTTAAATTTTTTATTATTTTTGGTTTATAGGTAGATAGTTTGTATTATTTTGAGACTTTTTTTAGTTCGTATTATTTTTGGTTCATATGTGTTAGTTGGTATTATTTTGAGTCATTTTTCCTATATTATATATATAAGTAGTTTTATTACTCGCCCATTGTGCGATTTTTTAATAAATTTTAGGGGGATTTGCAAAAATAACCCACTTTTGGGAAATCTTTGCAGGGTTAACCCAATCCGAAAAAAATTGCACAATACCGGATATCCGGGTGAAGGTTGCAACCGGTAGCCGGTAACTGAGGGGAGCCAGGAAAGAGGGAAGAAAAAAAAAGGAAAGAGGGGAAAGGGGAAACAGAGGAGGAAGAAGACGCCTCATTCGGCGAGCTCGGGTGCCATGGTTAGGCAACCACAAGAAGGGAGAAGGAAGGGGGTCGGGGGCGCCGGTTAGGGGATCGAAGGAGGGCGAGAAAGGAGGGAGAAGGAATGGGATCGAGGCGAGGCGCAGGCGGAGGCATCTCCCTTGACGGTGGATTGCTCAAGGCGAGGCGCAGGTGGAGGCATCTCCCTCGAGGCGAGGCGCAGGTGACTAGAAGGGGATTGGAGGCAGGCGAGAAAGGAGGGAGAAGCGACGAGTATTTGAAAGCAATGGGGTTCGTTCCTTCTGTTTTTGGCTATTATCGTCGGAGATTCGTGGCTTGGAGGTGCCGATCGACACTGTGCTCCTTGTCGGAGCATCTAGAAGTGGCGAGTATTTGAAAGATGCTATCTTGGGAGCATCTGGATCCCCATCGCTTACCCTCGCAGCCCTCAAGCTTGCCCCAATTTCTGTTGGTAAGGTCTCCGACCTTTGCTTTCACGAATTGAATTTATCTTTGTGATTTGAGCAGTTTGAATTGCAATGTAAATTATGTCATAGCCTTTAGAGTAAGCCCATCAGTACTTGAGTCTCTCTGGTGTCTCAAATTGTGGAAAACGTTGACTCTAATACCAATTGTTAGGAGACTTGTACGTAGAAGTTGGGACAACCTTTCCTACTATGTGGATGGAACCGGAATGTGAGCTAGTGATACTCACATTTTAAAGCTTTATGCTCACTGACTTAGGTGGCCTGTGATAGCTTTCTAGTTTCCATGTATTATGATAATAATGTGAATGCTGATGCCTATAAGTATCAGCTTGCAATAGAAGAATCCCAAAGATAGGCAAAAATCAGTAGAGTTGTGTTTGATGGCAGTAGAGCTGTGTTTGATGGCAAAAATCTCGTCAAAAAATGCTGCACAAAGGAAGTATGACAGCAAATATAAAAAATGAGCAGGGACCTGACCTTGGGTTGTCTAAACTACAATTAGGAGGGAGTGCTTATGTTCAAGGCTTACTTTTAGCCTTGAATACGTAATTTTTAGCCTTATTTCTTATAAATCATGCTTGTTGAAACTTGAAACCATTTTTCTTTTCTTCTTAGACGTTCAAGGCTTACTGACATGATGTTAACGAGCTCATGAATGAATACATCTATTTGAAGTACTTTCGTGTATATTTTGACTTGAAGTTGTCGAGAATGATGATGTCTTGTTTTAATCATTTAGGATGATGCATACTGGAGCAGGACAGAATTGAGTGGCCTAGGAATGAGGCGGATTGGTAGAAGAGAGAATTGAGTGTCCTAGGAATAAGGCTATGCAAGCATTGCTTTTTATTCTTTGGTATCTAGGACTGGTGCAAAGTATTCACAATTTCTCAAAACATTCAAGAGAAGTGTAGAATTTTATTTATTTGGTAAATACCTTATGATGGCCTCATGCCCTTGCATTTCTGTAGTTAAATAATGAGAGAAGGCATAATTGAGATGCTATAAATCTCTTTTGTAATATAATGTACAACCTTCCACTGAAACGATTCAGTTGAATAGGTTTATTAACTGTGTAATTGGCTGATTTTACTATATTTAAGTTTTTCTTTCTTCCAAGTTTAATTTGTATAAAATGGTAAATTATTGTAAGAAAGTTTCTTGCTTCCAAGTGTAATCATCACTACAAGATAATTGAAGCGCTTGTCATTAAAAGGCGATGTACATGACATGAACTACTATTAACATGTCATTTAAATACGACGTACATGACAAGAGTTCCCAAGCGCTTTAAGTATGCGCTTTTCTCGTGTCATGTACATCGTATTTGAATGACATGTTAATAGCAGTTCATGTCATGTACATCGTCTTTGAATGACATGTTAATAGCAGTTCATGTCATGTACATCGTCTTTGAATGACATGTTAATAGCAGTTCATGTCATGTATGCAGGATTTCCTTTGATCGATCTGATGTACCAATTGGGGAGAATTATGAAGATTTAGCAGCTGCTGGTTCTTTTTCCACATCAGTGCAAGCAGCCACATCAGGGCAACAAGCTAAACATTCCAAAAAGATCAGAATACCAGGATTAAGATAACTAGAAGGCGAATCTTGTAGTTGCACACATCTCTTCATCAAGAGGCTCACAAGCTCAAAAGCTGCAATAGCTGCGTTCTGAACTAGAATTGTGTGCTACAAGCATTCTGCATAGGTCTAGCCCTCAGTCTTCCTGTTCACATTATTAACTACGAATATTACCAAATACAACACTACTAAATTTTGTTAGCAAGTACCTGGTGCGAGTGAAAAGAATGTCATTCAGACGACCAAACTGAACACAAAGCTCTTTGTATTTGTCTTTCTTTATGAATGTTCCTTTGCTGTCAGAATCAGAATTGCCCAGTTCAGTTCCTTTGTTCCCACTTCCCTTAGCAACCGTCTGCTTATCTGACTCCTTCGTCTAAGATGCTTTAATCTTTGCAAGCATATGAGAGTAGCTCTGTCGATTATGTCATACAGAAGAAACAATAGTGAAAAATGGAAATGGCTAAATATGAAATACAGATGTCACGAGTTGAAGCATAGCATACTGCTATACCATATTCAAGGAATGAATACTAAGATGTTCAAAATAAGTAATTCAATGACAGCTATTTTTCCAGTTCAATACAAAACTAAAGTAAGTGTCATGTAAAACTCAAGTAAGCGTCGTCATGTAAATATCAGTTCATGTCATGTACATCGTCTTTGGGAGAGGAGCGCTCGGACTTCATCACTACTTGGTAGCACCTGCCTTTGAAATGGTGCTCCTTGGCTATGGTGTAAATTGCCAGAAAGTAAATTAAGATCAAACTGAAACAATGTATGAAAAAATACTAGAAAGTAAATTAAGATCAAATTGAAACAATATATATTATGTTCGTTAACTGATTTTTTAGTTACTTCTTTGAGGCTCAAATGATGAAATAGACAGATAAATCTATTAATGATGAAGTCGCCAACCTTATTCCATGGCGTTTAAGGGTGCTGAGCCAGATGCACCGACCCAGAAAACTGCTGGGGTAAGTTCGTTCACTCCGATTGTCATGTCAAGTGACATACGTGACCTGTCAAACCTATTACATGTCATGTATAATGGATGACACAATTTGGTTTTTTCTAGTCTATAGTCCGATCGCATAAAATAGCTTTAAGTTTGGGAAAGTTGCCATAAATAGTTATTAACATCGGGACGACCCTGCCCTCTGCTCCACCCCTGTTTTTGAGGTAGTAACATACAATAGCTTTAAGTTTGGGAAAGTTGTCATAAATAGTTATTTTTAAATCATTGCTGTAAACGTGACATTACATTGATGATTTGTAGTAGCATTACCGATTAAAGAACTTGTTGCTGGCGAGTATTGCTTATCGTTGTTACCCTTAATAAGGGCAAACTTAAAAGACTGATTATTAGTGATTACCAAGGCTTTGATTGAACCTGGCCTTGTGTTCAAGTTTCTTGGGCCTAAAACTTGGGCCCATTGGGGGTTTACATTGAACATTGTCAACCAGTCAAGGCCCAAATTTATAAAAACCCTTTTCCTTTTTCATGGGCTACAAATTTTAGACCCATCAAACTTGTTGCCATATTGGGTGGCTAGACAAAACCGGATCAACAACTCTGGGCTAGCTCGGAATAGAGATCTTCGATGGCATTATTTATGAGAAGTGAGAGGATTAATGTAAGTCAAAAAAGAAAAATCCATCTTAGCCGATTTATTTATTGTGTGACTCTTGCCAGCTAGATCATGTATTTGAGATTTACAGTTACCCTCGTTATAAAAAAATTATAATATAGTAGTTGAGACTCTTGGTATGGTCACGTTTCGACTCTGGTCTCTATATTGTTTCTTACAATATATTTATCGATTCAACATATACTAGTCGAGGAGGCTATGAATATGCAGAGTGAATTCCTGCAATCTATTGAGAATCATTAGCTCCCGTCTTAGGGAATATCGGTTGGTGCAAGACGACAGTAAAGTTCATTAAGATAAAAAAAAAAAGTGATGCGTCTGTGGTTGAACATAATGGTTGTAGGGATGATTTGGTTGCTCAAGATGACAAGGGTGAATGAAGTAGACTCGCGCAATGATTGATGAGTAGATTCAGGCAACGATCAATGTGGGACGAGGTGATGTACATTAGTCGGGAATTCACAACTGTTTTATAAACATCATTGTGAAACAATGAAACATAGATGCATATGATATATCTTCCTCTAGCTATCAATGTACACCAGCAATATTAATGCATCAAAAGTAGCAATTGGTTGTTGACTTGTTGTATATGTAGTCGGAAATGGCGGGAGTGTGGGATTGATTAATTAAGGGGCGGTTTAGGGGGTGGAGAGGTAAGGTGGTAGGGGAACAACATCAAGACACATCCAAAATACCATACAGTACAGTACTGTATAAAATAAAATTGGGAATAGGTTATGATTTTTTTTTTTGACATTTGGGAGAAAATTAATGGAAGGGGCCGGCCGGGTGGTTGGAAGGTTTGCCGGTGAAAAGGGGGGCAAGTCTTTGGCGGTACCTCCTACTCGCCTTGCATTTGGTGGTTTCTCTAATTCATGCCTCTATAGCTTCTACCTACTTAGAGCATCTTTATCAATGGTACCCAATTCAAGTATCATAACTTGCATTTTTCTTGCCAAATCATTTTAAAATACTTGAATGCACAACCATGATACTCACAAAAGTATCTTAACATATATTTCATTTTATTTTTAAATCTTTATGGGTGTAGAGAAAAAAATGGCCCCCACATGTTATTGTTCATTGGATTAAACTAAGATATTGTGTAAGAGTGAGTATCATCTTAATGGTACTCACTTGTAATGATTGTCTTGATTCTCCCCCCAACTCTTACATTTATTTTTATTTTTTATTTAAAAATATGGCTATGGTACTCCCAGTACCACCATTAAAGATGCTCTTATAATTCACGTATTTCACGCCGTATTTCTAAAGTGTATGTATTTGTATCGGGTAATTATAAGTTATTCCAAATATTTCATTTCTCCATTATAATTCAAGTTTACGTCATATAACAAACGTTGGGTGAAAAGCTAGGTAAAAACAGCTGATGTCACAAGTAGATGGAGGGATTATTAAAAAAAATAAATTGCAGATGAATACTCCGTATAATTTTACATTTAATGTCACAAGCAACATTGACTTTAAAATGGATAAAATAAAATATGTATTTTCCCCCATATTTTCATAATTTCATCCGTCAATAAAGAAGAGAAGAAGTTACGTATGATGTTTGATACTCATAAGGTGGAGGAAAATTTAATCTAATTAAGTCTGATAAAAAAAATTAATCTAATTTAGTAGGTGATTTGAAGTCAGCACTTAGCACAAAGTAAATATAGGTTGCATATAGCATTTGACTTTTTGTATCATCCAAGTTATTGTTATAATTAATGGAAATAAGATCGATAAATTTACGTTAAAATCGGTTGGGTAAGGTGAGATTTAAGATATTGGAAGAAACGAGATGAATCCAAATATGTAAGTTACATTTGTTTTTATCTCAAAATTAATTTATGTTGTGCTGAAAAAAAAAATTAATGTATCTTTGTTTCTTTTTGATATGGGACATCTATATTCTATATGTATATCTAATATAAGTGCCACATTTAAGATCTTTTTAGGGGGTAAAAAAATCTAATTTTTTTCGCATATATAATAATAATAATAATTTTTCTGTTTAACTATATTGGTAAAAAAACTTGAAATTTGTTATTAATTTAAATTAGTCTTATTACCCGCACCGTATGCGGTTTTTTTTTTATAACTTTATTATATAAAATTTGCAAAGTAACTCAAGGTAAAATAAATGATAAGTTTTGCATTTATCTTTGATAATAAAGGTTAAGGTACAAATTGTTTTTATAGGTAGAAATTAATCAGCAACAACTAATTAATATATTATAGATAAATAAGAAATTGTACGTACATAACTAAGATAGGTACGTACATATCTAATACGGAGTATGTTATAGGTACTGACGATATGACTGAAAATCCTCCTTCTCTTAACTTACGCCATTTATGACATCATAATTTGACCCTCATCTAAATCAAAAAGACAAGAAGCACAAACCAAACCCTAGAGGCATCGCGATGTATCCCCAATATACATCGTGATCGCCATATTAGAATATGTCACCAAACAGCTCGCTGGTAATGTTTGCCTCGCTGGCATCCTCTCCAAAGTCTAAACCTGAGGCAAGAGGGTATGGACTACACGTGTTCTCAAGTGACCCACGAGGTCGCCAACCAGCTACTTGCTTAATCGCCCTATAAATACCCCTCATCCTCCCACATCACAAGGATCCGATTTTGGAAAGAGAATAAGGAGCTCTACAACCCTCCCTGAGATAAAATCCTTAGAGTTGAGTCCTCGATCGGAGAAGAACGTCTCTACGACAGAGTATCATCTGACAAACTTCCTCTAAAGACGACGATTGAATAATGATTCTTGAACGCGAACAAACGCAATCGCGAAGATCACTTTGCTCTCAAAGCACCAACTAATAAAGAACTCGTTTAAACACCCTCTTCAGTTGGTTTCGCAGGTAATCAAGGAAATCTGTCGTCACCTTGAGGTAATAAGTATAGGTGAAATTCTATAAACGCTTCAGGTACCACGTAAAATTAATACATACGGAGTATTATAGGTACAAATTGTGCGTACATAACATAACTAATTAATTTATTGAGGTCAAATATTTATATGAAAATGATAGAATTTGTAAATCATCAAGTAAAAGTTTTTTTGTAAGTACATAACTAATTAATATATTAAGGTCAAATGTTTATATTAAAATGATAGAATTTATAAATAATTAAGATATGAAATTGAATATTTATATTAAAAATGATACTCCGTAGATTTTACAACTAACTAAGATATGAAATTAAATATTTATATTTAAAAATAATAGAGATCAACAATTATGGTAGATACATAGGATGACATGCGGATAAATAAATGGATCGTTGTATGACGTTGCTTAAATTTATTGGATACTCATTAATTGACGTGTCAAAAAAATTCGGCCAGAATACACCACAGAATGACATGTAAGCAAATCGCACCAGAACTCGCCACATAGGATTCCATATAAAAAAAAATGTGGAGAGGCGAGAGATATATTTGATCAAACAATAAATTATATCAAATTGGTCTATATATGTTTATTATAAATTTGCAAACATACGTATTTCCCCTAATCCAAGATTTTAAACTTATGAGCTATATTATTTTTTTTTGATAATTTTTGAAGTTAGATTGATTTCTTTTCTAATATATATTCCATATAAATATAGGTATATATATAAGTGGTTTGATCTCTTGTTTTTTGAAAAATTAACATAGTGTAGTAGCATAGAATAGTACGATTAATATTTTTTATATATAAGGAAAGAAGTTCGATTCTCTAGACATGCCTAGAGAAATCGAGAGCCCAGACAAGCCGGGAGATGGACTAACCATCATGTACAACCTGAAGCAAATAACAAAAGCAAATGACTGAAAGGAAATAACAAGAAGCAAAAGACGGAATTGAAAAAGCGAAAATAAAGTATAAGCCATCTACACGTACTGTAAACAACAAACTAGCAGAACCAACGACCGACCAACCAAGCGGAAGACGTACAAAAAGAACTTTGGGGATCACTAGCAGACACCTCAACATGGACTCTAAACAAAATCAATAGGCATCATCACATTTCCACGACGTCTACAAGCTCGACAAACCAGTCACCGTTCACATGAAACCTGTACCACAACAAGAAAAGCAAAGTACACCAACCCGCAGACCAAAACTCTAGCCATACCATTGTCAAAACAAATCCCAAAACCCCATCTCACACCCTCAAGAACGATAACAAGATCGTAAAGGCTACCACAAGGGAAACCAAAATAGAGGAAACATATAAAACGAGACAGGAATAAATAAGCAACAACAATTAACCGGCTAAGAGACCAGAGAGCAGTTAGAAAATGAACCAATAAGGCTCACAACCCTTTTTTTTTCCCTAACTTATCGTTCTTTCTTTTTTTTTGGTAAGAAAACAAAATTAGCGTTGCAACAACGCTTAACGGAGGGCTTCAACTCCGTCGAGCACAAACAGGGCAAGTCGGTGACGCTTGAGGGCAGAGCTAGGCTGATGGGGAGTGGACCCCATAGGCTGAGGTCATTGTGAGGCGGAGTTGAGCCGGTAGCGGTGGCGGCGCGAGCAATAGGTCTGACAAGTGGGTCGTGGTGAGGCGTAGGAGAGTCGGTAGCGGAGGTGAGCCAGGACGGTGGTGGCAGAATATGATAGTGGTGGTGCCGGGTAAAGAAACCGAGGGAGGCCGGTATGGGCAGTGGGGAACCGAGGTCGAAAGGCAGAAGCAAGTATTGTAAGAGGCGACGGCGGCACCGAATGAAGGCGGTGAGTAACGGCGGAAAGTCGAGTGCTATTGGAGAATAGATGGACGGGGTTGAATAGATGAATTGGAAGATGGAGCGGTGGCTGAACTTGGAGAAGGAGAAGCCATGGGAGGCAACTGGTGGGGGCGGCGGCAGTACGAATAATATTTAAAAGCGTACAACTACATATAATATCTGAATATCATATCTGATGCGATGAATGGGAGGTGCGATTCAAATATTCAAATATAATTCACAACTATGCTAACTCCCTTATCAATCAAATAATACAAGAATCCCTCCCGATGTAGTGGTAGGGTAATTCAGGATCAAATCCACGAGGAGGTATGTCAGCGCTTCCCTTGTTGTAATCACGATCAAACTTTCGACCTCAGAAGACACTCGATATCGAGGTTGTCTGGTCGATATCGACCTTAGTTCTGGCCGATTTTCAGCAAAGTTCCTGCAGAAGACAAAAGCAACACAGATCAACGTCGAGGGGAACCTCGATATCGATGTTAGTGATCGATATCGACCTTTGACAGTCGATTTCGATGTTTGTCACAGAAACTTCAATGCCTAACCTATTGTCGGAAAAGTGTCCGAAAAGCGTAGAATGGTTAAGAAAAGATGGTCAGAAACAAAACTCAACTTTTATATAAAATTCAATTAATTAAAAGCTTCCAAAGTCGGGGATTAATGCCACAACGATAACAATGCAAGTATGGTGCTAAAGTTATGAAATTTAATGTCTTTCCGTCAAATAACTTTTGTTACCAATACTTAGGTGATTAGAGGCTCTCGCATAATTCCTAAGAGTTACTATCCAATTCATGAGCAATCCAAGTTCACAATGTGAGTGGCTTTCGCTTCAATAATGCAAATAATGAATCTCCCTAACTTTCGCAAAGGGTCATGCATAGGATAGAAGACGGAATCGCATAAAAGTCATACCTTTGATGCACTTACCCTACATTGCTATCGTCGGGCTCACCCCGACCCTAGAAGTGGGTTGACTACTCGCTTCTTATCATGCAACTCATCATCATCATTGAAAAGAAAACTACTTTGAATTGAACCAAAGAAAGAAATTACAACCGAACCAAGCCAATCCCGCTCTCGCTTCCCCCAACCTCACTCGGCCTCCTCTCTCTCTACAAACTCTCCGCGTTCTATGTGTTTGAATAAATGGAATTGAATGATTAAACTCAGCTCTAACGGCCTCTAGATATAGATATCGAACTTTGCTATCCAAAGACTCGAAAACTTATCTTTATTCTCTAAGATAAAACTTAAATAAGTAAAAACTAAAAATTCCATGGTAAAACAAGCTAAAGATGTAGTCTGGTGTTGATGATAAGAAATCTCGACTTTAGGATAGACGTGCAAGCTTTGAATAGAATTCTATCAAAACTGAGTCGGACTTCTTTGCTGGACAACATCGATATCGACTTAAGACATCGATATCGACCTCGGTTTAACTTTACCTCGATCTCTTCTTCTTCTCCTCGGACTGGCACTCGACTTCTATCATTTAGCTCGATCTAGGCACTCGATATCGACCATCGGACATCGATATCGACCTCTGTGTGTCGACATGCTCTGTTCTTCTCTCTGCTCGATTCCTGCCTCTCTGCTGCACTCGATGTCGAAGTCCTTTAGTCGATTTCGACCTCTTCAGAAGACTTCGATTTCTTTTTCCGCTCTTCCAAATACGTCCATTTTCATCCTGTTTTCTGCGAAATTACATAGAAACTCGCGCAGACCCATATATTTGATGATAAAACATAAACTACACTAATCCCATGTATTCCCACTAATATGCATGCAAATGAATGATAAAATGGACTTAAATGTGCATAGAAAATATGGCAATTTGCGCGCACATCAAACACCCCATACTTAAGCTTGCTTGTCCTCGAGCAATACCTTTAATGGTCATTCAGGGGAAGAAAGTAAACCCTCAACATCATAGATTCATTTTTCATATGTCCCTACAATTAATTGCCATCCTCGATAAGGTACTAATGTCAACCAAGTCCATGCTTGTGCATAAAGTAATTTTATACTCATAAAAGGAGGTTTATATGCAAAAAAACAATTTCAGCGACATAGCATTAATAATGAAGAGGACTTTTTCAAGCTTTTGAGAAGTAGATTGGTAAAAGGCTAAAGGTGGGCTAATATTTGGCCATGTGGTGCTAAATCCGGGGAAACATACTTTCTTTCTAAAATATTCCACATTCCTTCTTCATAATGTATCTCACCTTTCACTCATCGCTCAATGCTTTTTATAATATAATGTTTTTACCTCTCTAACCTTAGCACTGCCTTCTCGCGAGTCGCAAGCATGGGTGTCATGAATGGCCCCGGATACTTAGTACTTTGGACTCCTCACCTTGTGTCACATCTCGCTGAACTAACATCTCAACGAGCAGGGTCGACCTACCTTTATCTCCTGAGGTGATCGGATTTTTTCTCACTCATTAAATTTTCCATATTTCATAAATTGATTCATTCCTGCCAACAACTTCATAAAATATGCACAAACTCCATATAACAACTCCAAAGATGACATCCATTCTCAAACTTGTCCCCGGATAGGGTATAAGGTATATAAAATGGGCAATATGATATATATGTGGACCAATAATAATATAAGGCTCATATATGGCTTGTGACTTTTGCAAATATGCATAGGTAAGGCTAGGATATGAACTTTTGTAAGCACTTGTATGGAAATTTCTAAAAGTCCTCCATCATCTTATCATGCACATGTCAAAAACAACTTCAAATTTTCATCTCCTTCATTTTTTTCTTTGCACTTCATTGGGACTTCCCTTAACTAGGCAATTTCATGTTTTTTTTTATTAGGTAAGAATTTGGGAGAGCAAGCTCTACCCGATAGCATCCTTTCGGATGAGGTCTGAAAGACCTATATCAGTGGAAATGTTGGGCCCCCTGACCGAATAGCTAAGGTGTGCAACCTTATCCGCTACCCGATTGCCAAGACGGGGGACGTGGAAGAACGAGATCTTCCTCAATCCCAACAAAAGAGTTTTAATGTCCGCTATAGTAAGTTCAATCTCCCAGGGGCATTTAGTGTTATACTTGAGGTAATTGATAATGATTTCAGAATCCCCCTCCACAATCAGATCCACAATTTTTAATTCAAGGGCCTTTAAAATACCATTTCTCAGAGCTAGGGCCTCAGCCATAATGGGGCGCTGAGACCCAACTAATTTGCCGCCGATGCTAATCGTATTGCCATTCAAGTCTCGGATGATGTAACCAATAAAGTTGTCTGTTGTTGAGATTGTAGAGCCATCAAAATTTAATTTAAAGACCCCCGAGGGTGGCTTTTTCCATTTATATTTTTTTCTTTTATTGCGGTCATATCCCCTGTTTTTAGTCAAGGTTGTATGTAGATTTCCCTCTATATTGTGTAGATCCAGTTTACACGCCTTGTCCCAGTTGTCCAGATGGTTGGAGATCAGTCGACGAATCCCGACAGCGTCGGGAGGATTTTCATTCTTGAATATAAATTGGTTGCGGATGAACCATATAGTCCACCATCTAAAGGCAATTACTTGTTTTTCCTTTTTGGAAAGTTTTTCACCAAGGAATTGAAGAACAGTAGTAAATTCTCTTGAAGTTGTAAGCATATCTTCAATTGATTGTTTTATCTCATTGGAGAATTGGCTCTAAAAATTATTAATCTGGCACTCCAAGAATAAATGTGCTTCATATTCAATAGAGAAATTACATAGAGTACAAGTAGATGGGATAGAGACCCCTTTTTGTGTGAGGCGAGTTGCCGTTGACAGACCTTTTTGACTTAATTTCCACATAAAGTTCTTTATTTTTGGAGGAGCATTGATTTTCCAGATCCATGCATTATTGTCCGTATTAGAGGAAGTGTTGGCACAGAGCAGCTTAAATGCACTATTCGTGGTAAAGCAGCCTTTCTTATCAGGCCACCAGTAGAGCATGTCATCAAAAGGAGTTGAAGGAAGCGGAATTTCTGATATTTCTTTGGCTATGTCTAGAGGAAGGGAGGAGGCGAGCTTCTCGCTCCACCATTGACCACCCATTATGTAGTCGCTGACAGTTTCTCTTAGATTGAGAGAGTCAGTTTGATCTATTCTTTTAATTAGTGGAGCTGTTGTGGTCCAATTGTCTTTCCAAAAGTTAACAGATTTTCCGTTACCTATCGTCCATATAAGACCTGTTTTGAATGTTTGAATAAGAGAGCATAGCTTTGACCATTTCCAAGATGAATTTCCTTTACGGGAATAATTCAAGATATTATTATTTTTTAGATATTTGTACTGTATTACTTTAACCCAAGTATTGTCTGGTTGAGCTAATAATTTCCACAGAAGCTTCATCTGGAGCGCTTCATTCATATCTTTGGATTTTCTTATTCCAAGACCCCCACGATCCTTGGGCCTACAAATCCTATCCCAAGAAATGAGAGGGCTATGCTGCACATCTTTGTTCCAGAAAAAGGATCGATTTATCTGATCTAGTTGTTTATGTATCGTTCCCGGAAGAAGGAAGCTCTGCATAATATAAGAGGTTTCGCCGTTAAATTTGATGAAATAAGTGTAGCTCTCCCCTGATGCGAGAGGGAATTGCTTAATTGGTCCGGAGATTTAAAAATAATTTCCTCAAATGTCTGTTTTGTGACTCTTCCATTTATAATCGGGCATCCCAGATATTTTTCCAAATTAGTTTCATTTGAAATATTCAAGATACCTTCAATTTCTGTAACTCGGGAACGAGTTATACAATCCTTAGTTTGAAATGCTGATTTATGATAATTCACCTGTTGACCTGATATCTTGCAATACTCATCAATTATCAATCTCACTATAGCACAAGCAGAAACATTGCCTTTGGAGAAGATAATAATATCATCCGCAAAGGCAAGAAACGGTATTATGGGGCCTCTGTTGTCGAACTGGAAGCCAAAACCAGAGTTAGCACGGTTCGCGTCCAACACAAGTTTTCTTGCTAATATTTCTGCCCCAAGGATGAATAAAAAGGGAGATAGAGGGTCCCCTGTCGTAGACCTCGGGTGGGTTTGAATGATTTAGTAGGGCCGTTGTTTACTAAGACAGAGAATGAGACCGTACAAACGCATTCCATAATCAAGTTAATGAATTTGGGGTTAAACCCGAATTTTTCCAATACCTGTCGAGTATAGTTCCAGTCTACTCTATCATAGGCCTTTTCCATGTCAAGTTTAATTGCAACCCATCCTTGTTTTCCTTTCCTTGTTTTGAAAGAGTGAAAAATTTCATGTGCTATCAAAACGTTATCCTGAATAGCCCTGTCTGAAACAAAAGCACCTTGTAGAGGGTGGATTAGTTTGCCAATGATCTTTTTTAATCTTTCTGTGAGTATCTTGGAGATTATTTTGTAGATAGTGGAACAGAGACTAATGGGTCGATAATTGTTTGTTGATGTTGGGTTATCACATTTTGGAATTAGTGAGATGAATGTATGATTTATTTGCCGCAATAATTTGCCAGAGTGAAAGAAAGCTTTGATAGCACGGATGATACTGCACCCAACAATATCCCAGTATTTTTTGTAAAATTCGGCAGTCATGCCATCCGGCCCCGGGGATTTGTTGTTTCCTAAACTATGCACAACATTTTTTTATCTCCCCATTAGAAGGTTGTTTGATGAGAAATTCATTTTCCGCAGGTGTGATCGCAGGGTTGATCAAATCCAAGTATTCCTTCAGCATCGGTTGATCAGTTTGTTGTTTCGTAAATCTCTTTTCAAAATCTCTCCTAATTTCATTTTTTATATTTTCATCTCCAACAATAAGCGTACCCTCTTCAGAGGTAATTGTTCTGATGATTTTCCTATTTCTTCTACCGGTAGCAACTTTGTGAAAATAAGAGGAGTTGGAATCCGCTAGTTTTAAGTGTTTAGACTTAGCTCTCTGGTTCCAAAAGGATTTTTGGAAAAGAAGTAATTTTTCCTTTTTTATGAGCAAATGTTGCTCTTTAGAAACCATTCTAGGGATATGGTAATGTATTGGATCCGACTGAATTTGCAGTAACTCATCTTCAAGCTCCTTAAGTTGTCGAAAAATATTTCCGAAAGTCTTTCTATTCCATTCCTTAGCCTTAAGTTTAAGCAGTCTAGTCTTGTGTTGGATTTGAAACATGATCGAGTCGAGGCACGGAGCTCGCCAGGCTTGTTTTACAATGTTACGAAAGTCAGTCCTGTGGAGCCATGTGTTCTCAAACTTAAAAGGAGGTGCTTTAAAGGCTTTATTTTGGATAATCGTAATTGTTATGGGACAGTGATCCGAGGAGGAGAAAGCTCCATTTTTAGTAATGAGAGTTGGGATCTTGTTAATGATCTCATGATGAACTAGGACCCTGTCAAGTTTTTCCATGACATTATCAGGGCCCTCCCGCTTTTTTCTCCATGTGAACGAGTTCCCAAATGAAGGGATACTTATCAGTGAGCAATCGTTCTTGAACTGACTAATCCTATGGATTCGAGCGGGGAGAGTAGAGGCACCTCCCCATTTATCTGAACTTTGTTCAATTTCGTTTAAATCACCCATCACAATACAAGGGCAGCCAGCTTGATTTGTCAATTCCGTAAGCGTTTGCCAGAATACATCTTTTTCCGTAGGGTTGGGTGGGGCGTAGACTAAAAAGATCAACTAATTAATATCTTCGGAAGTGTTGATGTATCTAATTCCGATAATTCTGGGCAGGTGGATTTCAACAGAAACACAATCATTAACTAGTTGGCAGCTATCCCAGAGGACAACAATGCCACCAGATTTACCAGTGGCTGGAGACCACACCGCGTTAGTGAACCCAACAGATTTCCAAGTCGCCTCATCCGGGATCTTTTCAGATTTAGTCTCAGCTAATGCTAGTAGGTTGAAGCGCTCATTAAGTCTCCACGAGTTTATGTTTGTCCAGAAAGTTTTCTTCCCTATTTCTCTACAGTTCCAATAGCTTATTATCACATTAACCTTTCTTTCTTTGGCATGACGACAAAAAAGGTAAGCTGCCTCATGCAAATGATGTATTCTATAAGTTGTGTATGTCGAGGTAACATTTGAATCATTGTACGGAGATTGTCTTACGTTGAGTTCTGAGATGATTGGGTTACCATTCAAAGGGGGTTTGTTAGTCACTGAATAATCCATATAGTGCTTGGGCCATATTGGACTTCCATCCATATGTATACCGTTACAACCACTTTTCCACATTAAGGTTTCATTAATAGAATTCATAAAAGGAATATAGCAACATCTTTTTCGAATGTATAAACTAAGTATGCAATGCTTAAAAATAAATATGCAATCCTAAATAACTATGCAATATGCATGAACTATATAAAATTTGCAATAACTTATGAAAAATTTCAAAATATGCTAAAAATATGCAAGTAAGCTTTTCCCCTACCCCATACTTAAAGATTACAGTGTCCTCACTGTATTAGAACTAGGGTTAAGAAGAAAACTTACTAAACCGTCACAAATTTCAGGAGTCGAAAAAGACTGCAAGGATGGTCGATATCGACCTTGCAACATCGAAATCGATCTATGTTATTGATTTCTGGCTCAAGCTTCAGGGTGATCCGGCCTCGACCACAAGCCCATCTGAATCAACCTTAAGGTCGATGTCGATCTTTCACATCGATTTCGATGTGTCTTTCTGTCCTTTTCCTCTTTCCTGCAACTTGTTAAACAAACTAAAACCAAAACAAAAACAATGCAACAATAATGTAAAGTAAAAACTGTCCAAAACCAAAAACTAAGTGCATCTGTTACAAGCTCTAGACTTTTAAGTCGCTAGGCCGACTTCTTCCTTTTGCGCTCTCAAGGTGGCATCTGCAGAGCCCATGTGGCTTGGGCCTCAAATAATACTCCTTTCTTGTGACGCAGCTGCATTCCGACTGGATGGATTTGATTCACCGTGAAAGGTCCCATCATCTTGTCTTTGAATCTAGTAGGGAACCATTGATCCTTTGATTTGGCGACATACACCTTGTCTCCTATCTCATATTGGCTCGAATCATCATCGGATACCCTACACAAGCGCACATGCCGAGGCACAGGACTTCCAAATAATGATAAATCTCTTATAGAAATGGAACAGGAGGAATCCGTACCTTGACTTACCTTCTTCTCTATCTGTGAATCAGGTCGACATCGATATTCAGTGGTCGATATCAAGCTCTGTTGTGCTTCTGGAGGTTCAGTTGATTTGGAGGCTTTCGGCTCGATATGATCAGGTCGATTTCGACCATCAGAGATCAATATCGATGTCTTTGCTTCTCCTTTCTCAGCGCCTGTGGTGGTCGATTTCGGCATATAGTTGTGGTCGATATCGACCTTCATGCCCGATTTCGAGGTTCCTTCTCCTCCTCTGTCGACCCCATACTTATGACCTGGCACAGAATCTTGAACTATGTTAATCGATATCGACTTACATGGGTCGATTTCGATGTTCTGTTTGGCTCCTTCGTTCAAGATTGCCACAACCTCCTCCACTTGGGCTTCTATTGCCCTCTTTTCTATCTCTTCTGGTGTCATACTCCTTATCTTGGCTTCTCCACATACGATGTTGACACCATTGATGGCCTTTATCTCCATTGGCCCTTCATTGTTCCTCACCGTCTTGTTGAAGGCATACTCTATCACCTCATCGCTGATTGTAAATGAGAGCAATACTTTCTTCACGCTTATATTGGCATCGACTGTTGCTACAAATGACCTACCTAAAATAATGGGACAAGCAGGGTCCTCCGCTATATCAACAACTAAGAAATCAGCAGGGACAAAGAATTTACCTACTTGTACTGGCACATCAGTTACCAACCCTATTGGAATCACTACCGTATTATTTGCCATGTATAACCTTGCATCCACGGGCTCCAGAGGATCTATCTTTACCTTGTGCCATATGGTTAGTGGCATCATGCTAACGCTAGCGCCCAAATCAACTAAAGCATTAAATTTGAATCGACCTAAGCCTATAGCGATAGAAAACTTACATGGGTCCGCCCGCTTTTGTGGTAGCTCCAATCTGTTGCACTCCTCTGCGATCTCAGAAAGCAATCGCTTCTTACCCAATATATCCTTAAGGAACCTTACATAGGACGACATCTCATGAAGTGCTTCTGTGAATGGTATAGAGACATTGAGTCCTTGAAGCATCTTCACGAACCGCTGGAACTTCTTTTCCGTCGGGTCCTTAATCACCTTTCTTGTTGGGAATGGCAACACCTTCTTATTCCCTGCGGCTGGAGTGAGATCGACATCGACAGGATGGGGGTCGACATCGATCGGAGGAGTCGGTTTCTGTGGTGACTCAGTATCAGGGTTGACATTGACTGGAAGGTCGACATCGACTTCACCGTGGTCGATATCGACAGGGGAGTCGATATCGATGTTCCTTCTGGCCCTTTCTCCTCCGATTTTTGCTCGGGCGTTTGTAATTGACGCCCACTCCTTAAGTTCATCGCCGCTATGTGTCCAGTGGTTTTGCCCTTTTGGTTGGGCACAGTTGATCCAGGGAATGATCCCGATGCTCTGGGTATTGCTTCCGCCAATTGACCCATTTGGGTCTTCATATTGCGCTTCCAAACGTCGATCTCCCCAAGCCTAGAATTGATGCCCTACAGCTGAGTATGGACGGAGTTGTTGGCTTGTTTGAACTCAGCGTGGTTCCTCCGCATCTCATCAAGAATGATCTGCAGGTCATCCTTCCTTGTCTCCCGCTCAAGGTGCCCTGGTGCTCTATATGGTGGGGGATCCCTTTGTTGATAGAACCTTTAATCGCCCCAATATGATTGATTGCCTCCTCCATAGGAGCCTCTCGTCCACTTGGCTTTCTCATGTTGTTCCGCCATGGATACTTGCTCAGTATGTGGACAGGCACTAGTGTTATGCCTTGTTGAACCACATTCCTAACAAGGTTGATTGTTGCTCAGGAACCTGACTTGCTTTTGAAGGCGGCGCGTCTGATCTTTGTGGAATTGTTGCCGCACATCAGGGTCTATCTCCCTTGGAGGCTCATATAATGGCATTGATGGGGCAGACCTTGAGTCATAGGCCGCAGCAGTCCCATAAGTGTTATCAAAGCTTACGAGCCTCTCAATCGTCTCCCGGGCCTTCGTTGGTGTAAGCTCAATGTACCGATAGGAGGTATATGAATTGATCCTCTCCTTATTCGGCGCATCAAGGGAATTGTAGAATGTCTCATGGATGACATATGGAAGTTGCCCATGCGTCGGGCATGATCTCAGCAAGTCCTTAAATCGCTCCCACGCATGTGCCAATATTTCACCTGGCTTTTGTTTGAAAGACGTGATCCTTTGTCGCAGCATCGCCGTCTTAGAGGGAGGAAAGAATTTGTTTAGGAATGCGTCCTTCACCTCTGCCCATGTCCTCAGCGAGCGTGGAGCCAAACTCTCAAGCCATTGTAATGCCTTCCCTGCCAAAGACCATCTAAAAGATTTTAGTCTCACATACTCTAAATTTACACCATCAACAATTGTTTCACATAAGTCCATAAAAGCAGAGATGTGTTGCAATGGGCATTCATTAGGTCTTCCTTCAAAGGTGTTTCTTTTAATTTCAGACAGTAAGTTTATTTTAATTTCATAGTTTGAAGGAGGGATAAGTATAGCGAATTCAGGAACATGAAGCGGCGGATGCATGTATTGCATCGCCGTCTGTGGATATTGATTGAGCCGCTCTTGGGCTTGTCTGCGCGCATCCTCCTCCCTATCAGCACGGGCTCGCTTTGCAGCAGCAGCGGCCCTCTCAGCAGCGATTGTAGCATTATGGTCCTCAATCTCCTTCCTCAACCGCTCTATGGTCTCAGCCTGTGTCTCGTTGTCCGCCATGATTCGAATTGCTTTGTTGCGAAGATGGAAGAAACGTTCAGGCTCGTCAATGGTTTCCAGGATAGGTCCGCGATCAGAACGTCGCATAAACCTGCAAAATAAGCTCTAAAAGATCGTGAGAAAACTTAGGTGGCGATTGATTGCCTCCCCGGCAACGGCGCCAATCTGATGCGATGAACGGGAGGTACGATTCAAATATTCAAATATAATTCACAACTATGCTAACTCCCTTATCAATCAAATAATACAAGAATCCCTCCCGATGTAGTGGTAGGGTAATTCAGGATCGAATCCACGAGGAGGTATGTCAGCGCTTCCCTTGTTGTAATCACGATCAAGCTTTCGACCTCAGAAGACACTCGATATCGAGGTTGTCTGGTCGATATCGACCTCAGTTCTGGCCGATTTTCAGCAAAGTTCCTGCAGAAGACAAAAGCAACACAGATCGATGTCGAGGGGAACCTCGATATCGACGTTAGTGATCGATATCGACCTTTGACAATCGATTTCGATGTTTGTCACAGAAAATTCAATGCGTAACCTATTATCGGAAAAGTGTCCGAAGAGCGTAGAATGGTTAAGAAAAGATGGCCAGAAACAAAACTCAACTTTTATATGAAATTCAATTAATTAAAAGCTTCCAAAGTTGGAGATTAATGCCACAACGATAACAATGCAAGTATGGTGCTAAAGTTATAAAATTTAATGCCTTTCCGTCAAATAACTTTCGTTACTAACTCTTAGGTGATTAGAAGCTCTCGCATAATTCCTAAGAGTTACTATCCAATTCATGAGCAATCCAAGTTCACAATATGAGTGGCTTTCGCTTCAATAATGCAAATAATGAATCTCCCTAACTTTCGCAAAGGGTCATGCATAGGATAGAAGACGGAATCGCATAAAAGTCATACCTTTGATGCACTTACCCTACATTGCTATCGTCGGGCTCACCCCGACCCTAGAAGTGGGTTGACTACTCGCTTCTCATCATGCAACTCATCATCATCATTGAAAAGAAAACTACTTTGAATTGAACCAAAGAAAGAAATTACAACCGAACCAAGCCAATCCCGCTCTCGCTTCCCCCAACCTCACTCGGCCTCCTCTCTATCTACAAACTCTCCGCGTTCTATGTGTTTGAATAACTGGAATTGAATGATTAAACTCAGCCCTAACGGCCTCTAGATATAGATATCGAACTTTGCGATCCAAAGACTCGAAAACTTATCTTTATTCTCTAAGATAAAACTTAAATAAGTAAAAACTAAAAATTCCATGGTAAAACAAGCTAAAGATGTAGTCTGGTGTTGATGATAAAAAAACTCGACTTTAGGATGGACGTGCAAGCTTTGGATAGAATTCTATCAAAATCTGAGTCAGACTTCTTTGCTGGACAACATCGATATCGACTTAAGATATCGATATCGACCTCGGTTTAACTTTATCTTGAGCTCTCCTTCTTCTCCTCGGACTGGCACTCGACTTCTATTATTTACCTCGATCTAGGCACTCGATATCGACCATGGGACATCGATATCGACCTCTGTGTGTCGACATGCTCTGGTCTTCTCTCTGCTCGATTCCTGCCTCTCTGCTGCACTCAAAGTCGAGGTCCTTTAGTCGATTTCGACCTTTTCAGAAGACTTCGAGTTCTTTTTCCGCTCTTCCAAATCCGTCCATTTTCATCCTGTTTTCTGCGAAATTACATAGAAACTCGTGCAGACCCATATATTTGATAATAAAGCATAAACTACACTAATCCCATGTATTCCCACTAATATACATGCAAATGAATGCTAAAATGGACTTAAATGTGCATAGAAAATATGGCAATTTGCGCGCACATCAATATCCCACGAAGAAAAAAACAGTATACTAATAAATACTCCTTCCGTCCCACAATGGTTGTCTTTATACTATTTATGCACGCTTTTTAAGAAGCTAAAAACTATATAAAATATCCATATTTTAATTAATTTTTTAAAATAACTCTATACTTATTAGTAATATGTATGATATAATTTAAAAATATTTAATAAAATGTTGATATTTTATATAGTTTTTAGCTTCTTAAGAAAACGTGCATGAATAGTTAAAGACAATCATTGTGGGACGGAGAGAGTATATTATACTAATATTAATACCGAATATTTATCAATTAATTAATCAAAGAAACTCAAAAAATCGTTTTCATAATTAGTTATATTTTGATAACCTTTTGTGATTTATTTAAATTAATCTAATTGAACTTGATAAAATAAATAATATTCGAAACATACTACTGTAAACCCAAAATTTTAAACAATTAGTAATTGCGTAGTATATTTAATCAATGTTGTTAATATTTTGTGATCCATACGTGGGCATATATAGGTTGAGTTTATAGATAAACATTGACGTTCTTTACTTTGGTTAATAATTGCTAGAAATTAATATAAATATTTTAATTATAAGATTTTATTTTTCAATAGATAATTAATTAATGATAAAATCTTATCATTAGATATAATAAAATAAAATAATCAATTTTCATCACTAAAGATAAACTAATTCAAGATAAAATATTTATAAAATAACTCATGGTAAAATGATAGATTTTGTAACCACTTAAGATATGAAAATGACACATAGGATGACACGTAGGTAAAATAGATTAGATCATTGTTCAACGTGGCTTAAATCTATTGGATATTCATTAATTGACGTGTAAAAAAAAACCCGGTCATATCAATCCAGAGAACGACACGTGATCGAATCGCACCAAAGCCCGCCATATAGGATTTCCACGTCTCTGTTTTAATAGTATACTAGTCTTATTACCCACGCCGTACACAGTTTTTTTATAACTTTTATTTATATAAAATAATTTTTATTCATTTAAATAAATTAATAAGGAAAATATAAAATTTTCGTCCATGTTTTCTTTGGTGAATGAATTTCTATATCTTCAATTGTGTTATTTTTTTTTATTAAATCTCAAACTATCAACGAGAAAAAAAAATAGCTCACACTATATCTAGATTCTAGAAAATGGCTTTTAATGATTAACTTCTATGGAATGGATGACAGAGTCAGTTTCATTATGGAATTACATAATGATGGCAGATAAAGGTAACTTTCATATGAAATTAAGTTTTTGTTTAAAATTAATTGGTGACACAATTAAGTTTTTGTTTAAAATTAATTGGTGACACAATTTTATGTGATACTTTATATTAGTGACAATTTTCAGTAGTATTATCATGTTGTCAATTTAAGTGACAATTTTCAGTAGTATTATCATGTTGTCAATTTAATGTTGTGACAATATGTAACAATATACTTTCTTAATCTTAGTGTTTTAGTTTGGGCTATTCAAGGTATATCGTTACACACATTTTAGGGATGTTTTATGATTTAGGGTTTAGGGTGAAAGACTAAACCCTAAATCATACTGAACTCCGATATTCATCAGCTTAGCTTTAGCCTCTGTAAGGTTCATGTTCCCTTAATCCCTGTCATAGAGTTTTAGTTTGGTGTTTTATTAAGGTGACATCAGTGATGGCACATGTTCCCCGGAAAAAGAAAACTTCTTACCTAAAAGAAAGTGTCATAAAAAAAAGAGTTGTCACCACATATGTGTCACCATCAAAGGTGACACCGATAAATTTCATGACATTGTCTTTATATAAAAAAAATTATTATTAAGAAAAAAGTTGTCACCTCATATCTGTCACCATCATTGTGACACCGATATAATAGGTGACACTATTATTGTAAAAAAATGTCACCTATGTCACCATCAGTTGTGACACCGATAAGGGCGGTGACACTGTCCTCGTTAAAACAAATCTTACCAAAAAAATTTATCATAAAAAATATATTTTATTACCAAATATGTGTCACATCAATGGTGACACTGTTCTCGTTAAAATACACTGTAAAAAAAAGTTTTCACCAACATCATTGACTTTGACCAGTCAACGATCAAAATAAAAATGAAAGGAAGGGTAAAATGATCATTATAGGCATTTTACTTAAAATGGTTATAAAAATGGACATTTACATAAATAGGTTAAAAAATGGAAAGATACCAAAAATAAATTAATTAACTATTTTAAATTTTATAAAGAGTAAATTACACATAACCACCCATAAATTAGGCTAGTTTTCACATAACCACCCATAAATTTATAAATTACAGAAAACCACCCATAAATTAGATTTATTTTCAAATGACCACCCATCCATTAAACCTCAATTTGTTTTGTTTGAAAAGCTAAAAATACCCCTAATTCAAACTTTTTTAAATGTAAAGCAATTGTATATATTTTATTTCAATTTGACATTTCACCTTGAAAAAAGTAAGGAAATTAAGCATTGTAAAAATATATAAATGCCTAAACCAATATATATATATGCATCATATTTGCAATGTTGAATAAGATGTGAATAAGGTCTAAAATAATTCCAGATTATTACTCCATCTATTCGGAAAAATATTTTGTTTAATTACTATTTATACGTTTTTGTAGGATGATAAAAATTATATAAAATATCCATTTTTTATAAATATTTTTAAAAATTTCATACATATTAATAACAATTTCACACTTATCAAAGGGGTGAACCACAAGCCATAATGGGTGATCCATGATACTTATGAGCTAAGTCAAAAATTCAATCGACTAAATAAAGGCACACTTCACACATCATATTGTTGAATATCGAGGTGGAGGGGGGTGTAGTTAAATAGCGAAAATCCATGAAAATATGTGATACCTCAATTATTTAATATAAAGGATGTTCAACTGAGGTCTTCCTCAATTGTTGCTTCAAAAAAATTAAAATAAAGGATAATAACAATTGTGAGCCTGTACAACAATGATGGAGTTATGAATTGTTTTAAAAGGGAGGCTCAATTTTTATAAAAATAATTTTTCTTTATACTCATATATGAGAATAAATATTACAAAAATAATTTAAAAAAATGCTCAAATTTATTATTTGAAAATAATTATTATAATTAAATAATTTTTTTATATTAAATCCGTGCATAGCATGAGGAATAGACTAGTATAAAATTATTATAAAAAATTTATTAAAAAAGAATATTTTATATAGTTTTTATCATCTTAAAAAAACGTGCGTAAATAGTAAACGACATGTTTTGCAGAACAAATGGAGTACTTAAAAAACCCTCAATTATTACTTTTAAAAAACTAAAATATAGGGGCATTTTCAACTTAAAAAATGAAACAAATGGACATTTAACATATGGGTGGTCTTTTGAAAACAAATCAAATTTATGGGTGGTTTTCTGTAATTTATAATTTTATGGGTGGTTATGTGGAAACCAACCTAATTTATGGGTGGTTATGTGTAATTTAACCTTTTATAAATGCAAAATTATTTGATTCATGCCGAAAAATAGATTTTTTTATTTTCAAAATTGTTATTAATAAAATATTTAAAAATAATAAATAAGTGGCTAAATATATGACATTATTAATAAGATGTGAAAATTTAATTCATTAAAATTTTGACTAGAAAATATTTTCACCAGAAAACTACATGTGACAGTATAAATTATAAATTTAGTACATATACTACAAATATATAAAGCCCATATTTTAACATATTTAAAATAAAAATTAATACGTAGCAATATATAAAAATGTTAACTAAAATGAGAAAATAAATATTCATCATTAATTTTTTTATTATATATAATTACATTATTAATATATGCTATTTTTCGACATTTAATTCATAATTGTTTTGAAAATGAACATATGTGATGTATAGGTTAATAATGATGATGTTGATGATAGTTGAGTTATAATATGAAAACTTATTAAAATAATTTATTTTATAATCTTTTTAAAAATTTACCTAATATAGAAGATATGTATAAAAACTTATTAAAATAATTATAAATAGGTGACATCATTTAATGAGTTGGCAAAAGTTAATAGAATAAATTCTATGAGAGAATTTTTTGAACTAAAAGGTGATATTTGATCTACGGTCAGGTAATTCATATATACAAAAACAACATTACAAAATGCTCTATTATTCTAGCATGAGCTATGACTATATATGCAGGTGTAAGACAAACAAACGACTTGGGGATCAGAAGAATCATTATTGAAAGCGACAACGCAATCATCATCAATGCAATCAATCACATAATCAAAACTCCATGGGAGAAATCACAATTAACTGAAGAAATCAAGTCTCTAAAAGAAGACTTCAAATCGATCAGTTTTCAGCATTGCTACAGAGAGGCAAATCAGGCAGCCGATTTCCTTTCAAAATCTCCTTTAAATTGTAATATTATCCTAGGATCTTACTGTTACAAGTTCCAAAACATCATCTTTTCAGATGATCATGGATGTCTGTAGCACATCCAACTCTTTGCCTACTGTAAAAAAAAAATAAAAGGTGATATTTGATAAAAAAAAAAATTATTTTAGTATTGTATAAGATAAAATATAGATATATAGATATAAGTTGTTTGACTTTTTAATGTTTTTTTTAAAGGGTAAATTTCTATAAAATACTTCTTTTAAAATTAATTTTAAAAAATAATTTTACACTCTTGCTGGAATTTTATTAATTTTTTAAATATTTTATAGAGTTTTCAAAAACAAAAAAATGTGTATATTTTAAAACGAAGAGAGTATAAATCGTGCTCATGTTTTTTTTTTTCTAAAAATACAATCCACCAAAATTTCCCACCCACAAATAAATCCAAATAAAAATCTGTGCTCCCCATTTCCTTGCGGGAAAATCGAAGCTCTTTATTTCATGTCGTTGGGCCCCGCCACATGCTGCCCAAAAGCCCATTTAGCAGGCCCAATTTGCACACTTCCCCACACCCCTCCTTCAAAAACTCCCTTACCCAGTCAACACTCGACGCCACAGCACACCTCTCCACAACTCACAATCCGCCATTAATGGATCCCGACGACCTCGCCGACGATCTCCAGTCCCTCAGCTTCAACTCCACCACCGCCACCGATGCCACCATCCCCCGCTCCACCAGCTCCTCCTCCGAAACCACCTGGACCACCTCCTCCTCCTTCCCGGCCATCAAACCGCCGATCTCCGCTACAGCCGGAGGCGCTCGCTGGGACGCCATCCGCCTCGCCCGATCCTCCTCCTCCGCCTCCTCGATTTCATTCTCTGATCTCCGATTCGTCCGCCGCCTCGGCTCCGGCGACATCGGCTCCGTTTTCCTGGCCGATCTGAAGTCCGCCGACGGCGTCTATTTCGCCGCGAAGGTGATGGATAATAAGGAGGTTCTGGCTCGGAACAAGCAAGGGAGAGCGCGGACGGAGAGGGAGATTCTCGAGATGCTCGGCGAACATCCGTTCCTCCCGACTCTCTACGCCTCCATCGACTCGCTCAAGTGGTCGTGTTTGCTCACTGAGTTCTGCCCCGGCGGTGACCTCCACGTTCTCCGCCAGCGCCAGCCGTTTAAGCGGTTCGAAGAGTCCGCCGTAAGGTGCGTACGTTTGCTCTCTCTGCGCACCCCTATGCATTTTACTTTACTCCGCGTAATTATTAATCATAACTCGGAAATTGATAAATTAGAAAAAATGTTTTTTTTTTGTAATTTATTTGTCTTTTCTGTCGAGGTTGTGATTTTTATTTATTTAGGGTCCGTTTGGTAATGCATGTAGCTTTTCGGAGCTTTTGGTTTTAATAAATTATAGTTTTAAATAAGTTAAATATAAGATTTTAATTTAATTAGCTTTTGAAATTGGATTTTCAACAGCTACTAACCGCAGACTTTTCAGAATTCTATTCATTTTCTCCTATCTGATCAGCTAGTTTGTATCAGCTACTCTATCAGCTGGGTTGCCAAACACCTTACTAGCTTATGAAAACTCCAATTTAACATATATTTAACACACTTAATCCATCAGCTTCAGCTACCCTATCAGCTTCAGCTGCCCCATCAGCTCCGTGTTACCAAACTGACCCTTATTTTGGGTAGCAAACTGAATAAAAATAATCAGATAAAAAAACTGAATGAAAATAAAATACTCTGTAAAATTTACACAAGCTGAAAAGGCTGTTCAGGTTAAGTCAGACTTTGTATTTAAGAGATGCGAGAAATGTGATTTTGAAGTCAGAACAAGAGAAAAAAAAGTGATTTTGAAGGGTAAAAATATTTTAATTGACCAGAATAAAAAAGAGTTAAAGAACATACTTTTTAACTTTTTTTTTTTTCGATCAAATATTTCTAACGTTTCATGTACAACAATTATCTTGTGCAAAACAGACCTGAATTAATTCTTGTTTTTAAAATGCAATAAAGGATGATTATTTGTTTCTATAGAAATCTCAAAATCTTTTTAAATATAGGAACAAAGATCGCCACATAACTTGTGTGAAGATGAGTGGAAGTTTCCAAAGTCAAAATGTTACAGGCTGATTTCATATGATACGAAAGTATATTATATAAATTTATAATGTAGAATAATATAAACAAATGGTTCAATTAGATGAGGATTAATTAACATACTAATAAACTGATAATGAGTGAGTGATGATAGGGATTGGGATGAGAGTGGGGGTGGGCCCCAATTTAGTCGGTCGCTTTCACATAGTATTGGGTTATTATTGGATTGGGCCATACCGTTGTAGAGTGGACGGAAGAGCACCGAATAATATCCGTCGGGTACCCAGTTGAATTATATTTATATATATGGGCGCTCGTTGGTAATACTAATACGGAGTAGTAGCTGTAGTTGTACTGTTTCTATTGTTTAAAGTGTGGGGGAGGTGTGATCACGTGTGCCCGGGTTCACGCAATTAAGGGGATTTGGCTGTACGACGGTGATTCGGTGCTGATAAGGTTCAACTGTTCAAGTCAAAACAAAAAAGATCCACTTGAATTGATTCAATAATCTTTATACATGGATCGTTCCAACTATAGCAATTTCTATCCAAATGTGAAATTAAAGCTTTTACTTTCATCAAAAGTAATCTTTATTTGATTTCGGGCTTTTCAAACCTAGTGCTGATCTGTTTATTAGGCCTTGTTTGGTTACTCGGTTAAAAATTCAGGAAGTTTAAAAACGTAGGAAGTAGAATATATTTCTGTGTTTGGTTGACAGAAAGACACAGGAATTCAACTTCTCATGAATTTCATCCAAATCGTAGGAAGTTCACTTACCTAGGGGACTAGGTAAGTTCAACTTCCACCATTTTTAATGTAATTTTCTTTATTTTCCTATTTATATTTTTAAAAAATAAAATTCAACCAAATGACTTTTTTCAATTCATGGGAAGTACATTTCACGGTAATTCAATTCATGGGAAGTAAGTTCTCGGGAATTGTACTTCCCGCATTCAACAAAACGATCCCTTACTCCCTCGTTTGGTAAAACATGTCGTTTATTATTTATACACGCTTTTCTAAAATGATAAAAATTATATAAAATATTTATTTTGTTATAAATTTTTTTAACAAGTTTGTACTTATTAATAATAACTATGAAATTGTTAAAAAAATTATTAAAAAACTAGATATTTCATACTCACTCCGTTCGGAAATAAATAATGTTTGCCTTTCGTGCATATAGTTTTAGGAGCTAAAAATTACGGAGTATATAAAATCTTATTTATTTTAATTAATTTTTTTTCACAATTTAATACTTATTACTAATAGATATTAAACTATGAAAAAAAGTAATTAAAATAAATAAGATTTTATATAGTTTTTAGCTTCTAAAACTACGTGCAAAAGTCAAACATCATTTATTTCCGAACGGAGTGAGTATAGTTGCCTATAGTTTTTATCCCATAAAAAAACGTGCATGAATAGTAAAGTGACATGTTTTGCCGAAAGGAGGGAGTATTATTTTGATATGTACACCAAATAAGGGCTAGTGCTTTTCACTAGAAGAGGTGATGAACCTGAATAGATCATCTTTACAAATGGAGAGCCTGTGTTTTCCTCTGTTGGCCTATTGTCATGAATTGGATCACTACTTGTTTCTGAAAAGAAAATTGCAATTGGAAGTTAGAACATTCTATAGAAAGATTTATTCGATTCATGAACTTGCGTCTCGAATCCTGTTTGGACAGGGATAAATTGGGAATGTTGTTGGTGTTATGTAAGTGAATCGGAGAAAGTAATTATCTCTTTTTTTTTTTGTGTGTGAGTGAGCAATGAAGATCTCCTACTTCATTATATGCTTCATTTCCTATAACACAAAAATGTTTTGACATTTATTTAATCTTAAAAAAAATTATAAAAATTATATTTATATTACTAACATCTATTTTAATATATTTATAAAATTTTATTTTGAAAAATCATTTTTTGAACTTTTTAATAATTATAATTTGTTAAATATTGCCTTTTTTATTTTTTTAAAATTATAAAATATGATTTTTCAAAATAAAATTTTATGAATATATAAAAAAATATGTTAGTAATATAAATATAATTTTTTAGTTTTTTTTAAGATTAAATAAATGTCAAAACATTTTTGTGTTGTAGAGAGTGATATATATAGTGAAGTAGAAGATCTCCATTGGTGAGAGAGAGTTCAGATAAGGAATGGAGAGATTTTGTTACCCATGTGAAAAACGCCATAATCATTTAAGTCAAACTGAGGTAAAATTATCTTTTATTTACTGAAAAATACAAGAATAATGATTTTGGCACCAACATGAATTTAATCAAAGGGGGATGATGGCATGACAATAACATTATCAACTTTATGAGATGCTTTCTTTCACGTCACTTTTATAAAATGCTACCTGCAAGCAATATATCTCGATTTAATTATTTGACCAAAAAGTTTACATCATTTAGAAAAGTCTTGCAATTTGTTTATTTTCTCTTATACCTTTCTTTTGTCTACCGCTCATGATAGGTATGCTAAGCCAACCCTGAAGAACATAATTAAATTTTGTATAATCATCACTTTTTTTTAGTCAAAAAAGGAGGTGAGAAAAATGGTAATCAAATGGGAATAAAGAATAAATTTTATGTGAAAAGTAAGGAAAAGAGGGTAATGGTTCAAATCTTCACTTAAAACTAAAACGGGCAGTGAGGGGATACAGCTATAAAAGTTGCATATTCATGTTCTTGAGACTTGAATACAGAAGTGTTGATTCCTGGATTACTTTGTTCGTTTTCGCTCAAAACTGGTTTGATCCTCTGCAGATTTTATGCATCGGAGGTGATTGCAGCTCTTGAATATGTACATATGATGGGTATTGTCTACCGCGACCTCAAGCCTGAGAACGTCCTTGTGCGATCAGACGGTCACATCATGCTGACCGACTTCGATCTGTCGTTAAAATGCGACGTGGAGTCGACACCGACGCCCCAGATTATCATAGGCCAAAGTAAGTCTGCAGATGCAAGATTCCAAAATGGGTACGGTCCTGATCATAAACCCAGTCAGTTCGCCTCGTCATCCTGCATACTACCGAGCTGCATGGTTCCCTCAGTCACATGCTTCCAACCTAAGCGTAGGCGAAAGAAGAAGACCGGCCGCTGGTCCGGGCCAGAGTTCGTGGCCGAGCCCGTTGACGTCAGGTCCATGTCGTTTGTCGGGACCCACGAGTACTTGGCCCCCGAGATCGTCTCAGGGGAGGGCCACGGGAGTGCGGTGGATTGGTGGACTTTAGGCGTGTTCATATTCGAATTGTTCTATGGGGTGACACCCTTCAAAGGGGTGGACAATGAGCTCACCCTGGCTAACATCGTGGCTCGGGCCCTCGAGTTCCCCAAGGATCCTAGCGTTCCGAGTGCTGCAAAGGATCTGATCTCGCAATTGTTGGTCAAGGACCCGACTAGGAGGCTCGGTTCGACGATGGGGGCCTCGCCCATCAAGCAACACCCGTTCTTCCAAGGGGTGAACTGGGCGTTGTTGCGATGTACGACGCCTCCGTTCGTTCCGCCACCTTTTAGTCGGGATATCGTGTCGGAAGATAGTAGCTGCCCCGACACGATTGTTGATTACTATTGATCGGTAGAGCCTTCTAAAGTTGTCTAAAATCTCATAAAATTGGAGGAGGCCTAGCTTTATATATCATCATCTGTTCAATCTTCCCTTGGTAGTACTTCATACTTCAATATCTTGCTATGCCATTGCAACTAACAACACAAAGTTTCATCAAGGATCAATACACTAGATAGGTTTTTGTCATGGTAACATTAACATACTATTCAATTCATCACAACAAGCTAAATTGGAGTTCGGATTACTTAATTATTTTGGTATAAATTCACATTAAAAAATTATATTTATTATATTTATACTCAATTCAATACACTTGAATTAACATGTTTATAAAGTTTTAATATGAAAAAATATTTTAAAAAAATTATTGATAATTAACAGATTGATTATTTTATAAAATATTTTTGTTATTTTTCAAAACATATATTTTAAGATAAAAATTTATAAACATGTTAATATAACTGTATAGAGTATAAATATAATTTTATAATCTTTTTAACGTAAATTTAAATCTAAAATAATTAAGTGTAATATCGGGTATAATAGAGGATCTAGACTCGCCAAATTGATATCACTTGTAAAAAAAAGCATTGTTTGTAAAACACCGTTGCTTCAAAAAAGGCAAGTTCAACTAGTTTTTTTTTCCCTTTTTATCGAAATAAGCAAAAAGTTATGAAGTGTCGAACTATAATAGACTAAGTGACTAACGCCCAATGACATCATTTCAAACAAAAACTGTGAGCTCCGAATGTGAGATTAGGGACTAAAGAGTCGAGAGTGTGAAAGACGAGTCACTTTACCAACAACTTTGAATTGTTGATTTCTTTGAACACATGTGAGTGTAGAACTGAGTCAAAAGACTGGAGAAAGAATTGTGCATAAGAGATCACCATATACTGCTCTAAAGACCTTTGATGAAGTTAGACCGTTAGTAATAAGAAAATTGTCTTCTTACTGAAAAACTCCACTAGTGCTTTTATATTATACGGTACTCCAATTGGTATTTTTTTTTCTGAACCAACATTTCCTCATAATTTAATAAAAAAGTGATCTCGCCTTATCAACCGAGTCAACAAGTGTTGATTATATATTTTACATCAACTATGTTACATACTTGATTTCTTAAATGACCCCACCGAGAAATCATTCATTCTTTTTTTTTCTTAAGCCTCAATAAAAATGTTTATAGTAGTTGATATGGACTAGAAACTTAAGGTACATATGACGTGCTAATTTATTTTTGCCATTCAATTTGTGCATTAAAAACCTTTTAAAACCTACCCTTTGCATTAAAATAGAAGGGGACACAATTTACAAAGGAAAGGAAAGATCAGCCACAATTAGAAGAGGAATAAAGTTAGGTTTAAAGGACGAACACAACTTTTGGCGACAATGCAAATGTCTTGTAAAGCATGTGACATTGTGACAAAAGTCGTAAGGGGGGACCATCCATATAGTAACGTAAGTTGTTTCCCTCGCTGCCTTGGTATTATTACGACACAACGAGCAACCCGTCGCGTTCTCGCAATCTTCCATTGATGTCATAACAAGTTTTTTCTAATGCACCTTGAATAGAGATTGGGACTTTGTAGGCTATGAGTTTCGAAACCAGAATACCATCGACATACCTCGCAAAAACATTATTGTTGATTGACTATTCAGTCGATATCGACAAATTTCTTATTAATGTAAAAAACTTGTAATAAATCGACCACAAAATTTTATCGATCAACTTTCAAAAGTGTAGATTGTGTGTGACTTTTGTGTACCTATGTGTTGTGTTCTTTAAATTGTGTGGTGTGAATTCCCTTAATAGTTAATATGTAAGGGACATTCTATTAAGAATATCTCTAGTCCGGTCAATTTATCATATTTCAATTCATTTGGACCATAAATTTATTACTAGGTAATTTGTTTATAGTATGCCTGAACTTAAATATTACTCCCTCCGTTTTGAAATATAAGTTCCTTGACTTTTTACACGTTTTTTAAGGAGTTAAAAATTATATAAAATAATATTTTTTATTAATTTTTTTAGTAAAATATATAAGACTATGTAAAAAAAATAATAAAAAAATATTATTTTATATAGTTTTTAATTTCTTAAAAAACGTGCAAAAAGTCAATGGATTTACATTTCAAAACGGATGGAGTAACATAAAATAAAATCATGTTACCTAAAATGCACATCATTTTATTATAAATATGCAATTATTTAAAAATGACGCAAATAAAAAATACAGTACAAAATGTGCCATCATTTTGGTTAAATATGCAAAATAATTGTTTTTTTTTTCCAGTTTTTTTATATAGAAAAAAACATTGCACATTAGCCCAAAATGATACCATTTTACTATTTCAGATATTTTATGTACATCATTTTCATTTTAATGCGTGTCTTCCTTACATCTTCACCACTATGTTCAAACTAATTCACAATATTTTAAAGTATTTTCCAAAATAAACCAAAACCTCAAATTTTGAAATTTAAAAATATCTTACTATTATCACGCAAACTATTACAAAATCTCGCCATGATCACACAAAATTTGTTATAACAACTTATCACGCAAACTATTATAAAACCTCGCCATGATCACACAAAATTTGTTATAACAGCTTCCTACTACTAGGTCCAGTCGGTCGGTGAAACTAGTTTATCTGGTACGTTCACGTGCTTGAGTTTACTACCGAAGGTGGATTCCTTGTTATTTAAAAAAAAAATTGTTATATATAACAATTAGGTAACACATAAAAATTGGAAAATCTCATTATCATAAGAAGTAATTTGCCTAAAATCCGTAATTGAAAATAGGGAGTAAAATGGAGGTTATATAAAATCTAGGAAAAGGAAAGAAAGGGAAATGGGACAATCCAATGCCGACAAGGCTGGTGTAAACAAATCACCCCGCGACGAAGCAAGTCGCCTTGAAAGGCGCCATAATCCCTCCGACCCCTCTCGTGTTTGTCGCTTGTTTGTGTTTTGTGTTTGATTTGTGGTTAAAACTATTTATATTACCCTCATATTTTTGTTTATAGAGAGATTTGTAGATTAATTCAAACCCTTAATTTTCTTCACACCCACCTCTCCATCTCCATGTGCTTTCTTTAATGTTTTCTTGTCTTGGATTGGAGGGGTCAGGGCTGCCTAGCTACAATCTAATAACCTTTCATTTTTTGTTGCCAAATGAGAATATATAGGTTATATCCGGTGGACAACTTGATGTTAATATATATAAATGTTAATAAATATTAGTCATTAATTGAGGAAAAACTGAAGACTGAGATTAATGGTGAGTTTTTATTTTTTTTTTTATGAAAAAAATGGGTTCCACTCTTCTTCCTAAGAACCCAAGAGTGTGTAACCCACTCCCTGTACTCATAATGTGGTGTGTGTAAACCACTCTCCTCCCTAAGAATCCAAGAGTGGGTTGAGTTTTAAAATGACTTAGTAAAAGTGGTGGACCAATCTAGATTTGTGTTTTTTTTTTAAAAAAAATTAACTAGTTAATACTCCCTCCGATTTTTAATATAAGACATTTGACTTTTGTGCACGTGGTTTAAAGAGCTAAAAACTACATTTAATATTAATTTTTTTAATTAATTTTTTTTACATTATAATACTTATTAATAGTACGGAAATTTCGCGAGGTAACCCTGTGGTTAAGCCTAATTCGCGTGGTAAACAAAGGTTTCTGAAATTTCGTTGGGTAACCCTGAGCTTTCGAAAAAGTTTGTATCGCGCCCAAAACTTTTGTTTTGGTATAAAATCGTCATTTTGAAGTTTTATCGGGTAAATAATGTAATATTAAGGAAATAGCTGGAGCCTTTTCATAAATATAAACACTATCTATCTATCTATCAAAGAAGAACGGTAACAGAGGAGATGACAAGCCGATCAGTCACTAGAGGAAGGTGACGGAAGAAGTGGAGAGGGAGGCTTGGCGGCGGCTGGTGGCTTCGGCGGCAGCAATGGGAGAGAGAGGGACGACGGAGGGTTGCAGTGGTTGGCTGGCAGTGGTGGTGGCTACGTCGGGGGCAAGTGACCGGTGGATTGAGAGTTGAAGGTCAATCGAGAGCTCGAAGAATTAAAAAAGTATGAAATTTTGATTTTGTTTCTCAAATTTGTTCTTATTGATTGAGATGAGTGACCTAAGGAGCGAAATTGAGCCCAAATTATGGTTTGAACCTTGAAATTTTGAATTTTAGGGTTAAGGGTTCCGGGGCCTTTTTGTTTATGGTTTGTAGGGATCCGAAATTTATGATCTGAATAGAGCAAATCTTTGTTTGATACTGTTTATGAGGTTTTTAGTTATTTGAATGTTTCAAAGGATAGACAATATGTTGGGTTTGTGGGTTCTCTCATTTTATTACTGTTGCATACTAAATCTTTGTTGATATTGTGCTACACTACTGTGTTAGGTAAAGATCTGACGCGGTTCTGAAGACATCACCTATACTGCCTTAGAGGGAGGCAAGGACTGTAATTGTTCATATTGATCTTTCAAGGCCTTGCTTACTTGAATAAAAGATCACAAAAAATCATTCATTATGATCTGAAGGCTGGAAATGTTCTCTTTGATGACCTAGGTGTTGCTAAATTGACTGACTTTGGTCTGACTAAAATTGTGAAGGATGATGTTGGATCCCGGGGAATGAAGCTTACATCACAAGGGGCAGGAACCTACTGGTGAGTTATGCATGATGCAGAATTTTGATCAAAAGGGACCTGTCATTCCCTTGAAGTGAACAATACTTTTTACTTGCGTTGCCTATTTGATTTTGTGTTAAACTCTTGATAATTTATGTTAGGAGATGATTGACATGTGTAGACCCTGATTCTTCTGGGATTTATGGAGTTTCCATACATCAACATTTTATATCCATGCTTTTCTTATACTTGAAGTCAATTGTTTAATCGGCAATAGGACTGAGATTTCATAAATGCAGTGGGCGTAAATGACTTCTGATCTAATGCATTCATAGTATAGTTTGACTAAGCTGCTTTAGGACTTGGGAGTGTATCTTCTTTTGCTTGGGATACATATTACAAAGTAGATGCCTTTTTGATATATAATACAGAGTATGTTTCTACTTGCTTCTTGAGTAAGATATGGTAATTTGGCATAGCTAGAACATTAATTTAATTATTTAATATTTAGAATTGGGACGATAGTTATAGTCTTTTGTCGTTGATTATGTAATTTCTATGTAGATAAGTTGCCATTGGGAAGAGATATGACTCTTGATAGTACACCCACGCCTCATTTTCGTATAAAGCCAATGGCTTTGTTTAATTTAGTTTAGTGTAAGTAATTCTTAATATTGATATTTGGATTGATGGAAAAGATGTTGGTTAAAATTTTAGTTTATTTATTGAATATTTTGGCCTATTAGCTCAATAGGTAGAGCAACGTGCTTAGGCACGAAGATGTGGGTTCGAATCCCACATAGGCTATTTAGACATTGTATTGTCAATTAATTATAAATAATAGGGTTCAATTCAGTCTCATAACAACAACCTAAAAATATAGATAAGTCAAATGGCTAATTTGTGTTAAACTCTTGATAACCTAATAATATAGTCTTCAATTTAATTGGAGATTAGCCTATGCAGGATTCGAACCCGCATTATGCGCATACGCACATCGCTCTACCACTTGAGCCAATAGGCTTACAATTTGCTAAAAACATATTAATGATAGGTGATTAAGATGGCTCAGCAACATTTGTGCAACCATAATTTGATGGCTTAGCAACATTTGTGCAACATTAAGAAATTTTAAAAAGCCCAATTTCCAATATTATACATGAATCAACAATTGGATTTATACTTGCACAATTCAGTATGAACTACGATAAAAAAATGGATTTTACATGAATCAACATTTGTAAAACATGAATCACCATTGGATTTATATATACTTGCACAATTCCTTGCTTTTGGATTTTTCTTTAATTGTGATATGGCCTTCATCCAAGTCAGGTTAATGTTTAGTCTCCATTGGAAGGCTGTAAATGCTATTGTCATTATCCCAACAAGGGCAGCAACAAAACATGAGAACAGAAAGAGACGTGAATCTGCCATTTGAGAGATTATCTCACTAAGCAGCATCTCTGAATCTTTCATATCATCCATTTCTCAATCTCTAAATTCTGGCACCTAGAAATAAACACAAGAGGATCCTTCCACACCCACTATTAGACCAAAGGAACATGATTATCATGCCATTGTCCCATCATACAGAAAACAGAAACCATAATCAGATCATGACAATTTTTTCACCGATGCCAATTCTTGTAGATATGCTCCTACCAGCAAACGAAACGTGAATTACAGACCCTAAACACATGAATTGATCCCACTTTTAGGTCCCTGCAGCTATTGAACAACAAATACAAAGCATAAACAAAAAAACCCCAAAATTTCGGAACCTAAACCCTATCATGAATTGGTTTGAATTTCGTACCATAGTTCACTCATCCCAATCAATATATCAATATATAATAACTAATTTGAGAAATTGAATAGAAAATTCTTACCTTTTCAAAGTCGTTCGAGTTCTCAGACTCTCCGTCAACTCTCAATCCACCCCAGCCGCCGCCACACACCACAGGAGCCACCAATACTGTCGGAGCCACCGGAGTCATCAGTCGCCACCACTGCCGGAGCCCGAAGCCAATCACCTATCGCGTGCCTCCCTCCTCACTTCTCCAATTGCCTATGGCCTCCTGTAGTCCTGTATCGTGCCCCTCTACTATTTGGAAGAAGATGGCTTAATTTTTCAAAAGGTTCCACAAATACTTTTAATATTACATTATTTAACCCTATAAAAGTTAAAACTCACGGTTTTATATCAAAACCCTGAGTTTGGGCGCGACGCAAAAATCTTCAAAAGCTCAGGGTTACCTCGTGAAATTTTGGAAAGTCTTGTTTACCATACGAATTACGCTTAATCACAGGGTTACCTCGCGAAATTTCCGTTAATAGTAAGCATTACAATGTAAAAAAAATTAATCAAAAAAATAATATTTTATATAGTTTTTAGCTCCTTAAACTACGCGCACAAAAGTCAAATGCCTTGTATTAAAAATCGGAGGGAGTATAATTTATCTTTTTGAAAATATATTTTGTCATAGGGGAATCACATGACAAAGTAATAATCCACATGTTTCTTATTTCCAATTAGCTAGTCAACTAGATATTAACGAATAATGACAAACAAATTACCGAATAATTGATAAAATTATGAACACTTTTACACAAATTTTGAATATCAATACCAATCAATAATCAACCTACTTCTTATTTCAAAATAGCAAATTATAGAGGAATACTAAATATGAACTTGTCGAATAGTTGATAATTAACTTAACACTTTTACCTAGATTTTGATTATCAAACAACCTACATGTATTTGACCGCATACATATGAATAATTCATGCTATTTCATCGCATAATAACGAGAATCACATGATCAAACACTAATCCTTGTATTATCTATACCAATTACTTAAGCAACCCTCAATCATTTTTTCCACATATTCACGAATAATTCTTTCTTTTCAAACGAATATTGAGGGGAATCACTTGAGCAATCAATAATCCATATACTTCTTATTGTAAATTAGCAATTTATCAACGAATAATGGCTTCGAACTTGTTGAATAGTAGAGTATGCCGAATTTATCAACGAATAATGACTGAACTTGCCGAATAGTCGATAAATTTATGAACAATTTTATATATAGTTTGAATTTCAACAAACCTACATCTAATTGCCCACATACATATGAATAATTCCTGATTTCCCATCACATAATCATGAGAATCACACTCGCAACCTGTAACGGCCCGGGATTATGATTCTCGGGTTACATTTTGAGGAATGAAACCCCTCGTTAGGATCTTGCGCTCCGAGTACAGGTTGAAGGTTTGAAACCAAATAGTATTTTCAAAGTGGAATTTCGCACCCAAAACCGAAAGGGACCGTTGGAATCCCCGAGGTAAGTCCCCTGTACCTGCCCTAAGTCTAAGCGCGGGAAATACATTTGTCACGCAAACTACGAAAATCCAAAATAATATATAGTGTGCCGCGGCAGAGCTAGGTCAAAACGGAGTGCAAATAGTATGAAATTCTCAAAGGTGTAAGTCTAGTGATGTTAGAGTCTCAACACTCGCTCTCCGCCATGCAAAAGGAACCCCGCTCAAGAAGACAAGGAGCATCAGAAATCATAAGCATATAAGATACCTAAAAAAATATAGCGGGCGTAGGATCAGATTGATGCCCGACTTGTCTCTTTCCCCACAAATAAGCACGCACATATGATATACCTAATATCATGCTTCTAAATGCATGACAGGAATATTAACACACAAAATCATGCTCGCAGTTTATATAAGTATGCAAAATATAATTAGGGCCCTAGCAAAGAATGTCAAGTGGCATGTCCCTCTTCCTGCCACCACCCTATTTCCCGATAAGGCGGAGACTGACCAGCTCATGAATGTATTCCATTTTATTAATAGGATCAAACCCGTATTGGTGCCTAACCCATATCATGCTTTTCAAATCATCATATATGTGGTCTTTTAAAGAGAAAAGAAGAGTAGATAATAGTAAAGTGTTGTTATAGAATATCATCATGACTCGGACAGCTCAAGACAAGACCCGATGAGACTGGGCCGTCTTATGACCCTAGCAAAGACTCTAATACTCCACAGATAACGGCCCTTCTGTTTACATACGCACACAAAATAAGAATGCTCATTCGTTGATGCAACCTAGCATGATACTATATGGCATGTTGATCATGATATGCAAGCACCTAGTACATCATGAACAAATAAGTAGGGAGGTCTGCTCATATCTGAGTAATCTCCAAAGAGACTTACCTGGCTAGCAGATCAGCAAAAGTAGAGCCCGACAAGCAGCACACACAATCAAACAATATCACCTAGATGCATAATGGAACATACATAAGTCTACATCTACTATTCAAATACTTAAAGCATACATCACCCAATAAGAAAAGCAACACATTGCAATGTTCAACCACTCATCATATCCTGGCATTCCATAAGACCACATCATTCTCCATCCTTCACTTAGCCACATTCGCATGCTCAGAATATCATTTTCGCTTACATATATCTCAACAGTTTAATCCATGCAATATAAGTCAGATGATAACATATAATCCTAACATCACATCACATCATGCCATTAGTCATTCGCATAATCGCATATGTCATTAGTTCACGCAATCATGCCATTAGTCAATTAATCATATCAACATGCTAGTTAGTCACCGATCATATCAAGTTCCCAAGTTAGTCTCGAACGTCGTTCCGAAATGATCTCCGACCTTGAAACACTTGTGAAATTCCATTTTCCAAACTTTGCATCAAGTCATTAGGTTAGTCTTTGAAGGCCTCAAAATCGTTGAAGACGGATTGCAAAAATGTTTGTCAAACACTGAGAAAATGTGCCCCAAAACAATCGGTCGGGGACAACTCACCGCAGCAAAAGTGGCTTTCGCTGCCGTGAAAGGTCTGCGCCCGTGGGAAGCACTTTAATGCCCGCGGGAGGCACTCTCGCACCCGCGAGACACCTCGTGCCAGCGGACCCTCGGTCGCGGTCGCGAGTCTGGGGTCCCCTCCTAGGGCACCCCAGAGGGCTCTCTCGCCACTGCTAGATTCATTCTCGCGGTCGCGAGCTAGAACCCTAAAGGCAATGTTCTAATTCGCGGCGGCGACTCCGGGGTTGAATCTTGGATTTAAGCCTCTTTCCGACCTTGTTTGTTCTTGTTTGTTTTTCCCAAGTGTTCCCTAGGTTTCCAGAAGCATTTTATTACAAAGATTGAACGTAAAACTCGAAGATTTGAAAGGATTTCTCACCCAACTCTTCTCTTCTTCACTTTTTTTTCCTGGGGTGACCTTGAGGGCGATTCCGAGCTCATTTCTTCTGGATCTTCTCTTTGAGTGAGTTGGGGGAGTGTTAGGAGGGTTAAAGATGATAACTTGGAGGCTTAGAGGTGAAAGGGAGAAGAAATAGACACCTTACCCTATGTTAGACCCAAAGGAAGAGGGTGGAATGTGGGGGCTTTGTGGTGTTTGGAGGTGACGGTGGGTGGCTGTGGTGTTGGAGAGTGGTGGTTGAGGGTGGCGGCACAAGGGGAGAAAGAGGAGAGGATGCGAGTGTTAGGGTTTTGTGTTTTAAAATGCTTGGCTTCCAATCCTTTCTTTTTATGACAAGTTTGTAGGAAGTGGAGGATAAGATGGGGTTTGTCCCTTTCTAAATTTGGGGGAACAAGGGAGGAATGAAGGAAAAGGGATATGTGGGTGTATAACTAAAAAAATAGAGAGCATCTTTGACTTGTTTAACCCACATGGCTCCAAGGGTTGGGTTTGGTGTGGGAATCTCGGCTAGGCTAGGAAAGGTGAGGGCAAGGATTTCGTTCCGATTTTGTGAGCTCAAATCCCGATGTTAGTCCCGAAATTAGTTTTCGATATTAGCTTCTCAAATTCCGCTCTCTCTTTCTCGCAATTAATTTTTTTTTGAAATCCGGAAATCGAGGTTGCCATGTTAATTTCATTTTCAAAATTTTGTTTAGGTCGGAGTTCTGTTCCAAGAGTTCAAAAATCCGATTTACGAGTTTTCCTTTAAATTTTGAATTTTAAATTCATTTTAATTTTTCCATTTTCGAAAATTTGGGTTTAAAATTCCGAGCCTTTACACAACCACTCAACAACCTATCATTTATGCTGCCTATTTTACTACCTCACTTGGAGCCTAATCGGCTGTGGGAAACCTCCAGGAGACTCCGAAATGATTGTCTCAGACCGTCTAGTCTCCCTTGGCTTCCTTCAATCTCTTTTGATTCGTCACGTCTTCCGCGAGGCAAACCGGGTTGCTGATCGACTATCGCACCTTCCTTTTGCCTTCTATGGCCTTGAGACCCTTGACGATCCTGTGCTTCATGATTTCATCCATCTAGATGCTCTTGGCATATAAGGTAATCTTATTGCCAAATTTTTTCCGTTTAAAAAAAAAACCTATCATTTCTATCAATTACACCCAAATTCCCCCAAATTCATCCAATCCTCCTGAAATATCTCTCTATATCAAATAACTCATCAAAACCTAACCCAAGCACAATAAACACTCTATATACAAACTTACCCATTGTCGTTGCTGCCATTGGGTTTCATTCATCGCCGCTTGGTAGCACTCATCGCCGCTGTTGTCCTTTGCTACTTTACACCTCCGTCGTCCTCTGCTACTTCACGCCTATGCTACTTCGTCGCCGTCAGTTGCAGCCGTCGTCGCCCGATAGCACTTTTTCTTGCCGCCATCCTCTACAACTCTCCGATCTCGCCTTCAGTTCAACGCCAGAGAGACAAAGACAGAAACCCAATAGCGGAAAAGGCATCTATTAGGGAAGTGAGGATCAACGACGTTCCCCCCACTTGGATGAGGGATCTTCGAGAATCATGAACGGTTCCACGGTCAACTCGAACAACAGGGCACCTGAGACTGCAACTTCATCCGGAAACTAAACGAAGCCAAAGGAAACGGGTAAAAAGGTTGAAAGCGAGTGAGTCACTAGAGAGGACATAAGTTGGTTTTTAGGTGTTGGAATTTATAAATAAAAGAAAATATAAATCCTAATTTATTATTGTTTTTATTTTAATTAATAACTGATATTGGTGTAAATATACTTTTTGGTAATAAAAAAACTTTGTAATTGTCTCTATATAGATGCAATTTGTTTTGAATTTGGCCCCCCAAATTTGAGGATAGTTGGGCTGGGAGGCCCACTTGTATTGTGATTATTGTTATTATTTTGGGTAGAAATATTTTGGGCAGAATTGGTCTAACGCGTGAAAGGAAGCTCTGGCAAAAGAATGCGGCAGCGAAAGACAAAAAGGACCGCCAAGAAGATGGCCGACAACGAAAAGCCACGAGACCACCATCACCCAGAGCCCAGATCATCAATTAGAGGTTTCAAATCCATAATCAGGAAAAACAGATAGAATGAAACTCAGGTAACAATGTCACCATCAAGACACAAATTAAATGTTTTAGGGTTCATGAATATGGATAAATTTGGGGCTTTTGTTTTTATTGGCAATCTCTTGCTAGATCAAGCAAGAAACAAAGTAAAAAGAAGGCTTGAATTCAAAGGAGACATCAGATCTACGGGTTTCAACCGTTATGAGAGTTGGCCGAGAGGGGTGGTGGTGTTTTGTAGTGCGGTGGCGATCAAAAGATTCCGGTGGCGTTGTGGCGTTCTGATGGTGGTGCGGTGGAAGCAGAAGAAGGCGACCGTTAGAGGATCCCCTTCCTCTCGCACAACAGTGGTAGAGAGAGGTCATATTCCACCTCCTGTTCTATTGATTTGTTTTGTTTGGTTTGGTATTGAGAGGTTTTGTTTTTGTTGAAATGAAATCAATTGTGAGTGTTTCAGGGGGTTTGGGTGTTTAGATGTTTGAAAACTGGAAAAATTGAAGCAAACGGTGATTGTGGTGGGGAGAACTCCCCTGTTGTTGGTAACTGACTTGTGATGGGGATTGCCCAAAAGATTAATTTTTTTCAAAAAAAAATTTCTTGGGGCTAAGATGGTTAGATCTCAGTTGTTCCCCGAGTGTTATTAGTATTGGTGGGGTTGAGATGCCTAGATCTCGGTTTGTTCCCCGGGTGTTATTGATATTGATGGTGGTGTACCTGTGGTGGTGGAGGCTGATTGTGGTGGTGGTGATGTTTTCTTTTGATGGTGGAATGTATTTTAGGTTTTTGGTTTTCTAGAGAGAGAAGCTCTTTCTCTAGAAAAACCTGTCCTAAAGGATATTTTATCGATTCCCAAGAGGTTAATATATGATCCTATATATACACACATGGGGTGATCGATTGTATTTGTGAAATTCATATTTGGATGATTCAAACAAAATACATTAATAGAAACTATAGAATGGATTTGTGGATGCCTAGTCAGAAAAGCAAAGAAAAACTAGGATAATAATAATAACCATTCTAATTTATCCCATTTAAAGTAGAGTTTGAATACTTGAGATTTACAAGTTTTTTTTTCAAATTGAGAGATGAAAAAATATTTTCGATTGACACAGCACAATCGTAAAAACATTTTCAAAGTAGACATAAACAACCTAAAGCACATAACACACATCGGGGTTGAAAAACCTCGACAATATAACTATATAAGGATAGGTGTATACAAAAACTAGAAACGGAAATGGAAAACGATAAAAGATACCCCCAAGCTCCCAACATTAGCATCGGCATACAAAAACTAGAAACGGAAATGGAAAACGATAAAAGATACCCCCAAACTCCCAACATTAGCATCGACATCTACATTGGCATCAACAATAAAATCCATATTGACATCAACATTAGCATTAACAATAATATTCACATTAGCATCAACCTTGGCATCAACATCCACATTAGCATCAACATTGGCATGAACATTTGCATCAACATTAGCATCAACATCTACATTAATTAGCATCCACACTTTGCTTTTCAAGAGAAACTTGTGGTTCTTTTATAAAAAAAATTGTCAAGAGCTCATCTCTGAGATTTAAGTAACTCCTCATTTTTTTCCTCTTATTTCATTTTTGACACCCGGACTCATAATTATAAGACATAACTAAGAAACTAAAAAAATCAAAAAGGAACAAAACAACATGGATAACCTTGCACTTACATTCTTGGTTTCTTGTACAAATCTACTTGGTTTTCTTCACAAATCAATAGGCTGATGAGTGATGAGTAACTCAATTACTAAAAAAAAAATTAAAAAAGCTCTCTAATTACAATATCAATTTAACCCTAATTTTTCAATCAAGCCCTTTTTATAATTGGAGAAGAAAAAGTAATATTGAGAATCTGATATTGAAAGGCACAATCAATTAAACCCTAAGTAAATGAAATACATACAACAAGAAAATAAAGAAAAAAGATTGGAAATAGGAGATTTAAGAGAGTACTCACTGTTGGGCATTGGCGCTGGAGAGCTTACAAGAGCCCAAACCTATTTTTTTTTTCTTTTGACAGTATATTGGCGAACTGAGAAGAAGAAGATGGTATAGGGATGAAGATAGGATGAAGAGGCGTGTAGGATGCTGATTGAAGAGAAAGATGGGAGAGGGATGAAGGAATTAAACCATTCTGACATCGATCCACTGGATTTTAGGATTGTAGACTTGCCATGATCGAAAATAGGGAGAAGAAGGTTCAGTTTGATGACTGATGTGATGATCTACGTTTGCAGGAAGGAGAAGGCGAGAAGCGGTTGCGGCTACACATATTTTTTTTCCATTTATTTTTTCTAACATATATTATATGTATGTATGTGTGTATATATATATAACAACATATATACAAAGGCCCAAAAAAAAGCGTCGAACCCGCTGGTGGAAGATGGATGATAGAGATGGATTTCAGTGGAATATATTTGGTATTTTTGTGAAAATGATAAAACTCATATTTGAGGGAAAACAAACTGAATTTTATAGAGGATAGGTGCACAAAAACAAGTGGATATGACTCACCATAAGTTCTTGAACATAGATCAAGTACAAAGGGATATTATGCACCCAAAATACAAGATCAGACCTTTGATATGACTCAAGAAGGACATGAAGTTTTCAAGCTTCAAACTAAGGATATAAATCTGGTTTTTGATGATAAATGGCATCCTTCTAAGGGCTGAATAATATAGAGGAAGTTTGTGGACAACTTGGGTATGCATTGGAAAAAGGTGGCTTGCATTAAATGCAATCTTGGAAGTTGTTCTCTACACAAAAGCACCAGCTGCATGGGGCATGTATTGATTGTATTCCTTGATTCCTTGTTTTCCCAATGTGTCTTTAAATGCATGAGAAGTTTGAATTTGGATCTGATTTGCCTCCAAAATCATCAGCTAGAACCGAAGCATTTTCGGGTTACTTGGGTTGCGACTTGTGATCTTTAATGTGTTGTAGACTTGTGAATGCTTGACCATGATCTTGATGGTTCATGGGAATGGTTAAGAGTCCTTGAAGAAGGTCTACATGAAGTCGTCTTGCTCGAGCTCGAGTGATGGAACCGAGAGGCACCTCATTTGATGAGTCATTTGGAGCTTCGACAAGTCTTGCTGCTTGATTGATCATAGGTGTGAATGTGTGATCACATCAGTACTCACCATTGGGCGCTGGCACTGGATAGCTTACAAGATCCCAAACCTTTTTTTTTCCTTTTGACAGTAGATTGGCGGATTGAGAAGAAGAAGATGGTAGAGGGATGAAGATAGGATAAGGAGGCATGCAGGAGGCTGATTGAAGAGAAATATGGGAGAGGGATGAAGGAATTAAACTGTTTTGACATCGAGCCGCTGGATTTTAGGATTGTAGACTTGCCTTGATCGAAAATAGGGAGAAGAAGGTTCAAGTCTTATGACTGATGTGGTGATCTACGTTTGCAGAAAGGAGAAGGCGAGAAGTGGCTGCAACTGCGCATATTTTTTTCCATTTATTTTTATTTACATATATATTATATACTCACTCCGATCAGAAATATTTGATGTTTTAGGAGGTAAAATTTGATCAACAATATTTAATGTTTTAGAAGTAATAATTACACTCTTTTTTACTTTTGCACTAATATCAATATATAAGTTGTACTTTTTTTTTTTGCTTAACCAATTACATTTGTGCATAATAAATGTGATGGGAGAGTATAAATTATTTGATGTGGTATTTAAAGGTAAAAATAGCATTTCATAATCTCCGTGCATTTCTCTAAAACATAAAATATTTTCGATCAAAGGGAGTATATAGAAACATATATACAAAGGCCCCATAAAAATATGGGCCCCCAAAAATTTCGGGCCTTGTGCAAATGGACCTAATGCACCACCCAAAAACCGGGCCTGCTTATTCACCTCCTTTTAACTCTTATTAGGTTGCTTTCAGTAACAGATCCATAAAAAAATTAGGGGGGTGGGTTGTTTTTTTTTTAGAAAAATTTATGTTGCATGTATAGATGAACAATAATTTTTTTGTTTAAATATGTAAAAAATAAACTTAAGTTTACTATTTAATTATGTATTTTTAGTAGAAAGAAACTAAGAGAAACAAAAATGGTAAAAAAAAATTGAGGTTAAAGGGATTCCTACAAACTGCCCCTATCTTTATGACATGAATTTCAAGGACATCGAATATCTCCTTTTTAACTGCCCAATATCCAAGACCACACTTCAGCTCTTCTCCCCCCAAATCGCCGACAAAGTTGATTATGCCTACAACGCCACCACTACTTTAACAAAACTACGAAATGAACTTGGTTGGGGTCCAAGTAGACGTGGCCACGGGTCCGACCCGCCGGGTCGACGGGTTCGGGTCACCCGGCGGGTCGACGGGTCGACGGGTTGACCCGCCGGGTCGGGACACGTGGCAAGGAACCGGGTACCCGTCGGGTTTGGCGGGTCAACCCGCCGGGTCAACCATTTTAAAAAAAAAATTGGTTTTAAAAAAAAAAAAACTCAACCCATCGAGTACTTTTAACTTTCACCACACTTTCGAAATAGAAAGATTTAAGGTGGACAAAATATGGTATGTGGGAAGATATATATATACCTTCATTCCACTCCATCATTTCATCACACTTTAGATGTGGGAAAGAAAATGTTGGATTATGGGAATGACAAGTAGGGATATGAGAAGATATATATAGAGAAAATAGAGGTAGATAGCACACTTTCGATGTGGGACAGAAAAATGGGATATGAAAGAAATTGTAGAAATTGATGTTTCGACTAATCGAATTATATGATGTAAAATGTAATGTAATTTAAGTATTTGGATTATATGGTGGAATATATAATGTAATTTAAGTCTTTGGATTATATGATGTAACATATAATATAATTAAAGTCTTTACCTCTTACGATTTAATGAAATGAATAACACATGGTGATGGAACATCATGATACATTATATCAAATTTGTTGGATTAATCTTTCTATTTAATTCAATTGATAGTTGTGTTGATCTATTGATTAATCATAAGTGTTTTATTTTACTTGCATTATGTTAATTTCTTGGTTGTTGATTTCAAATCTAGGCTCATCTTCATATAATATATGATAATCTTTCTCGTTTAAAATTGAATTAGCCACATTTTGTGTATACACATAATGATGATGTTATTGAATTACCTATTTGTGTTGCATGTTATAAAATGAAAAGACACATTTGAAAAGTATTGCCCAATAATATATTTCATTATTGTGCTTGAAAATCCGAAGTTCTATAACATTTTCAAAATAAGTGAAAATCGACTTTAAGGATACCATACATGTGTAACAACTTTATCAACAACAATATTTGTATTCTTTGAAATTATATCATAAAGACTCCTAACTTAGTATCATATATCATGATTTCATAGTGGAGCTACCAAATAACACAAATGTTTAAGGTATTGTGTTGAACTTCACACTTTCTTGCTACCCGTTCGTTATTTTAATCTTTCATAATTGATAGGTAAAATATTTTTCAAAAAAATAATATTTATATAAAGTGTAGTACTAGTGTTTGTATATGATAAAAATTTATAAGTATGGATTGACATGAAAAAACCGAATGATCGAGATTGAAGATATGATTTAGTTTCTACTTATTTTTGTCCCACATCCCATCCCACATTGAAAACTAGAGGAAAGGGGAGGGGGAGGGTGCTAAGTCTATAAAAGAACCAAAGGGTGGGTAGGATTTTCATAACATGCAATGCATGAGAATTTATATATTATGAATAAATAAAATTCATAATAATTATAAATATAAATTCTAGTTTTTTATAATTTTTTTTTTAAAATTTTTGACCCATTGGGTCAACCCGACGGGTCGACCCGTCGGGTCGTAGTCGGGTCGACCCGCCGGGTTGACCCGCCGGGTCACGGGTTCACTTTCCCCCGACCCTAACCCTAACCCTTAACCCGAGAGGACCCTTCAACCCGTTGACCCGGACCCGACGGGTCATTGACCCGGCGGGTCACGGGTCGACCCGCCCGACCCGTGACCCGTGGCCATGTCTAGGTCCAAGGTTTCTCCACTTTAGTTGTCACTTGGTGCAGCCTTTGGTTCTTCAGAAACGAAAAGGCATTTGAAAACATCAACCCTAACCCTAAATATATCATATCCTTCATCTCTGAACATATTCTCAACTGGAATAAATCTAAAGATCAAGAACAAGATCTGAATGAAAACTTTAATATCACAAACATCAAGATAAAAAAAAAAACAAAATCTCCCGTAAACACTGTAAATGGTCGAAGCCTAGGCTTGGATGTTGCAAGCTAAATTTTGATGGTGCACTCTCCCCTACGACCTCCTCCACTTATGGATTCATTATCCGTAACGACAGCGCGTCTATTCTTTTCTCTGAAACTAGCACTTCACCTTTCCCCTCAGTCCTTGGGGCTGAAGGGTTTGGCTTTTGGAAAGAGATTTTTAAACCAATTGATCTTAAAATAAATAAACTTATCATTAAAGGTGATAATCTTAGCATCATTAATTAATAGTCTTATGACTGGATGTTCGTGCTATGGAGAAATCGAGATGATTTTATTTGACTGTCTTATTTCTCTCCATCTTTTCTCAGAAATTGAGATTCGTCATATCTTTATAAATGGAAAAGAAAGTTATAAATCAAGCAATTACTAAAGCATATATAATGAAAACTAGTGAATTAGCGGGAAGGAAAAAACATACTGGTTATTCTGGTTTGATTTTGACCCGGTTTGGATTTTTTTCGGTCCGGAACGGTTTAGGACCAAAAATATTATGGACGTGTTATCGGTTGTCATTTTTTAGATATTATAGTTTCGATTTTGGACCTTTTCTGGTCTGGTTTGGATGGGTGCACATCCCTTCTTATATAGAGTAAATAACCCATTTGTTTTTTTTACATGGGTATCCCATATTAGAGATGAGGTAACTTTTCAAAATTCAGAGTTTGTTTCTTACACTTGGTTATATGAGATAAAAAGGGGAAGACATTGTGTGCATCGCCTCCGCCACTAATCTGTGTTCATGGTATACGCATGCGAGTGGAAAAAGCCATTAAAATTACGGATAAATATAACATTTTTGGCAATTCACATGTTCTAAATTATGGGTTACTTATTCCAATCGTTCTTTAGTAACTGCAAGAAATCGGAGGAAGTTGTTCAAACTTTGAGGGATGATTGCCAACTCACTTTGCAGTGGTTAGAGCAAATTTGTTTCTTAAGTCAGTGATTCCTATCGTGACACAACACAACAAAACTTTTGACCTACATCTCAATTATTTCCTCAAAAGCAATTTTTTGGCTGCAACAAGCGTATTTTTCACCACTTTGCACTTGTCCAAAATATCATAATCTCGGTTCTCGTGAGTCGTGACTTATCCCTGATATTGATCACTCCTACCTTGTTCCAAATAATCTCATCTCTTATTATGTCGAGTTTAATATGCCCATATATCCATATAATCATCCTTATATCCTCTACCATAAGTCTTTAGTAATTCGCCGTTGTAATCGACCAACACTCGTACACCAAAGTGGGCCTCAATACCACTCCATAAAACTTACTCGATCATAAGTTTTAGAGACACTTTTCTGTACATAAAACTCCCAATGATGCCCTCAATTTCTGCCACCTTTTTTTTTGCAAACATTTCATGTATTTTGATAAAAAAGAAAATGACAATTTTTTATAAAAAAAATTCAAGGACAATTGAACGACCTTAATTAGAAGACAATTTTTAGTTCCCTTTTCCAAGCGAAAACTAAAAATTCAAAATATCAAATATGTTGGGCGAGTAAGAGACTAACATAATCAATAATTGATTAATTGTTTTGATGTACAATTGGGTTTATCCTAAGAAATGAGTAAGGGTAAAAAAACATTAAGGTAGGTCATGGAAAAATTAACACACAACACTGAAAGCTGAGACAATGGTTGTTCTAAAAGTTGAGGCAATAACAATCCTGCAAGGGATTTATGTTACATAAGAACTTGGTTACGGTAAAATTGTTATTGCAGGTGACATCCTCCTCATCATTAACTCTAGCAAAGGAACTTGCATATGACCCAAGAAATATACATGATAATCTCGAATGTCCTTCTAAATCTCACTTCACACCATTTCCTTTCATAATACTTTTCTTCAATAATTGTACACCCTACCAAAAAAAACGTAAAGGAGGAGGAATATTGAAGTTCTTACTTCCTATCCTAAATGAGCATCATACCGACATTTAACACAAGGAAAAAGGGTATTGTTATGGACAATCTAACAACAATGGGTGTTATTGTTCCTATAGAGATTTTGGTTAGAATTGCTAAATTCATTAGGTTTAGGTAGAGTCAAGGAGATAGCAAACTCCCATTCCGATCCTAAACAAGTAGCATATATCAATCTAACACACCAAAAAGGGCATTGTTATGGATTATCTAATAAAAATTCAACACAAATTGAAGAGCTGAAACGTCCCAAGCTATAAATTCAACACAAATTCATACATATTCATCTATTCTATGAGATACAACATTAGTTTAAATGTAACAACTTTATCCCATGCATGTCTTAAAAATTAATCATATAACTAAGTATAAAAATTTCATACAATTTATAATATAATTTTGGATAAAGTGGACGATTCTATTGCAAAAAATTATATTTTTGGTTGGTCGAAAAATGAGTATGTGATGCTAGATTTTCAAATGTATGATATGAAGGCTGAATATGTAATCATGTGAATTCAACTCTGACTAAGTTGTCACATTACTAAGTGTTCAATAAAGTTTTTTGTAAAAAAGATTTTTTAGTGCAAATTAGATACGTAAATTAAAAATTACATTTGGGTGTCTTTTTTGATAAGGTAAAAATTCGAGGGTCAGACAGGCCTGACTTCTAGAGTGGCCAACAAATTCGGCAGACGGCGAACCGTCAAACATACAACCTAAAAAAAAGGCGCAATACAAAAGACGGCAAGCAAACAAATCTAAGTGAACAAACAAACCTAACCTAAAAACGTTGGGGACAACATAGACTACAATCCGACGCCGAGCGCCACCAAACAATGACACCGTTGGCCAGCGGTACGTCATGGGTCCTTGTGGGCAGTGAAGACGAACCTCCAAGGAAATTTCCGGATCACGGAGTCGCCTTGATACACACCGCCTTGACCCCAGCCAGACCTGACACCGGACACCAGAACCCCAACTAAGACTAGGAACATCACGAACACCAAGAGATGCCGCTAAGAACCATCCTAGTAAAAACGCATATGAAAGACCCTTTCGGAATTTTATCGAGACCCTTACGGGATTTTAATCAACCTCTTTTCGGGATTCAATTTGACCCTTTCGGGAAGGTTTGCAATTTGTTATTATAATTATGAAAACAAAGTTATGCATAATCATAATCATAATAACAAAATATATACCACGAGCTTTTTTTCCATTTTTTGTTTTGTTTTTCCTCCCTCAACCAAACGTGGCGAGCACGGGCATCCAAAGCCAGTACATAACACAGGGATTACGTGCACAACAATGGAAAGAAGACTTGCACATCGGGATAGAGTCTAGCAGCAGGCTAGATGACTGACGAGGCCGGAATGAAAGTCGTTGGCAGCCCAAGCTGAAGGCAGCGACGGTGAACTAGGTCGGGACGGGGCAAGGGGTTGGGAACGACCTAAGGAGACCGCGAAAGGGGCTAACCTCCGGCGCCGGGAGACGAGGAAAGGGGAACCAGAGGGAGGTCTCGGTTAGGATGACACGACAAGAATTAAGGGGTTGAAACGGAGGGGGCAGGAAAGTCCGACTCCGACGAAAAGCTTCGATAAGGAGGGGATTGAGGGAATTTGAGCAACGCCGACCAGGACCACAACCGAAGTCCAAGACACGGCGATAGGAAAGGTCGGAAAACCGATGAAATCCGACGAAAACGAACAAAGGGCAAGAAGGATTTTGGGGTGGAATGGATGAATAAACTCTAGAGAGAATTATGAACAAACTCTAGAGAGAATTATTTTGGGGATAAATTAAAATTGGTTTAAATATGAAATAATCTATATAATTAATAACTTTGATTATTTTTTGTCATTTTTTGGAAAATACATTTAAAATTTTTTAAAATAGAAAACCAATTGGATTTGAAGGAATTTTTTTTTAAATTTGAGAATATGATTTTTAATTCTCATTTGAAAGGAGAAAAAACGGTAAAATGAAAACACAATTGACACAAGAGTCGTATTTTGGTCTATTGGTTGGCGGTACAACCACGGTTGACCTATCCCGAATTCTTTGCCTTGTATTAAAAAAGGGCGGTGTTAACACCACAAAAAATTGGGTGGGGCACCCAAAAATAAAATGTACTTCCGTCTTTTAGAAACGGAAGTTAAGCCATTTTATTTATTTCCTTTTTTTATTTTTTAAAAAATATTATACATAACTTTCGTGTTTTAAACACGAAAGGTCCGTCAAATCAACTGTATACCTTCCGTTTTTAAAACACAAGAGGTAAAAGCTGTATTTTGCCTTCTGTTTTTTAAACACGAGAGTTAAAAGTTACTTTGTACCTTTCGTTTTTAAAAAACGAAAGTACAGATCTGCTTTTTAACTTCCGTTTTTGAAACACGTGAGTATAAAGCATATTTTTGCCTTCCGTGTTATAAATACGGAAGTACAAAATGTTGTATCCCTTCCGTATTTAAAAAACGGAAGGTTATGCTTTTTAATATGACGAATTCCTATGCGGCCATACGGTATTTTTCCCTAGTTGCTGCCGATTTTCATAGAAGAATGTCGAACCATGTATTCAATGGTAATGAAGAAGTCAACAATAATATTCAGGTATTTATGCACTTTTATAATAGAATTTAATGATAAAAATAGATTCAATTCGTGAAATTTGATTATTTTCAACGCTATTTCAATTGTTTTCAGTTTGATAGAATGAACATTGTTGGATTCGATTATTCGCCTTGTTTTGCGAATAACTATTACTGGAAGGATAGAAAATCGATGTTAGAATGGGCTCGCCAGATTGCTTTTATGAACAACTTTGTTCTCACAATTATAAAATCTTGGAATAGCTCTGCGGCCCGATATGGCTCACTTTATTTGGGATGTGAAAAACACGGAGAAAACAGAAATCGTATGAAGAAAATCGTAGGTGCTGATGTACCGGTAATAGTCCCGCAGGATGGAAGATCTAAGAAAAATAATTGTCCGTTGTTGTTGTATGGTTGTGAAGCCGAAAGAAATATATGACGACTGAGAGTGGAGTGCAGTACGCATAACCACAAACTGCCTCCTAGTCTGAAAGGTCATCAGATGGTGGGACGATTGACGAATGAAGAGATACAACTAGTGAAAGATTTGACAACCTTGGTTGTCAAATCTTTCACTAGTTGAGATGTTCAAAACGGAGAAACTGTTGAGTTTGTTCGTATCAATATATATGTTATTGTAAAGTATCACAAATCATTATCAAAATGTAACTAATTGAATTTTAAGGATTTTAATATATTTTAGTTATTATTTATTTTCTATTATTATTTGATTTTTTATTAATTATATTAACAAATTTTTAAAAAAAAAATCAAATCTTTAGAAAACATTATATTAAAGGATATCAAAATGTAATTATGAAATATATTTGATTATTTACTCTTTATTGGATAAATAAGTAAAAAATATTAAACAATATGTAAATAAGATTATTTACTCTTATATGATATACTAAAATATAATTTATTAACACAACGCGCAAGGACGTGGGTAACTATTAGAATTTTTTATTAAAGTTGTGTGAGTTTTCAATTTTAAAAAAAAAAACAAGTTAAAATCTTCTCATTTGTTTTTTCTACTTAAAAAATTATACTCACGTGTTTGAAGGGGGAGATATAGTTAAAATTGTACTTCCATTTTTAAAATATAAAAGTACAACCCAGTTTTTGCCTTTCGTTTTTAAAAAACGAAAGACAAAAATAAAAGTTGTGCTCTCGTTTTTCAAAACCGAAAGTACAATTTCTATTTACAACTTCAGTATTTCAAACACGGAAGGTATAAATTTCTATCGGTCTTTCTATCCTATGCCCCAGGGCATAGGATAAGAACCTTAATCGGGAAAGATTCCCTGCCAAAAAAAGAAGCGACCCTAGGAAAGCTATATTACAAAAAGCTAAAATGATTTAAAATTAGAGAATCTTTCCCGATTGAGGTTGTTGGGGGCATAGGATAGAAAATCCGAATTTCTATTTACAACTCCCGTATTTCAAACACAGAAGGTATAAATTACTCTTTCAATTATCCTTCGGTTTTTAGGGCACGGAAGTACAAAACCTTTTTGGGTGTCCACCCGAAATCGTTTTTTGGCTACTCTCAGTGTACCACGCAAAACCACATAATTTTTCTAAACACAAGTATTCATCATCCTTTGAGCTTCGAATTTAACCGCCAATTCCAGGGTCGTTAAAACAGTACATCTCAACTAAAACATACACACAAGTGCACAACCGTTGGTAAAAACTTGTAGACCTGCCCACCAATGTTACCAAAATTTGAAACCAGGCCTTGTAAACAATTCTGATACCAAAGAATTTGGTAACAACGAATCCTTCCAAACAATCCTATAAATATAGGATTAAGCCTTTACCACATGACATTACTCGTATATGATGAAAATCTAGTTAAGCTTCAAATTTTAATAAATTAGTGTCCATGGGCATTTTTTTTTCAAGGAAATATTTCTTTAGAAAAACAGTGAAAAAGGTCTGCACGCAGTGAATTTGGTTTTCAACTCAAAATCTGCTAACGTCTCCTCTGATGGAGTAAAGAGGCTACAATACAATAATGTCTATGAAGAAACCAAAACTTTGGGCACATTCAACTTCAAGCAGGCAAAACACAGAAAGACTAACTGGAAAGATACTCGATCTGCTCCCCTTAGTCGAAAAGACTGAAACCCATGTCCTGCAAGATAGAAAAAAGGTATAATTAGGTCAACTGAAGAACACTGGAGATAGCTTCAAGTTAAGAATCACATTTAAATAATCAATGAAAATAAGCAGTGCAAATCTTACATCATCGGACTCTTCTTTCTCTTCAACCTTTTCTTCCTTCTTCGCCTCAGCTGCAGGGGCAGCACCACCAGCGCCTCCAGCAGAGACAGCAGAAGCAGCTACTGCAACACCGCCGCCAGCAGGGACGGAAGCCAGCTTCTCCCTCCCTGATGCAATGAGCTCAGTGATGTCCTTCCCCTTCACTTGAGACAACAGCAACTCAATTCTGTCGTCATCAGCCTCAGCACCAACTGCATTACAAGACCAAGATTTAGCCCAACATACTTCAAACAACCAATTACCAAACCAAGGAGAGTAGGCGGGTTCGGAAGTTTGTCCACATAACCAATTTAGTAATTCACCACTGCATTACAGTACTCCTAAAGGTTTGTTTTGTCTACATCATTCATGCATTCACATTTTTCATTACACATTTGGTTCTATTCCACCTGAACAATAATTTAAGTACTAGTACATAAGTATCATCAAATGTATACAAGTACTTGTACACAAATTGCTCTTTTATGAAATCCAGTGGTGTGTTGTACTAAAACTGGATCTCCAAAGGATTCAAACTCAAGAATACTACCCGAAATATTTAATAAAATCAACGAACTCTTACTAATCTACAACTTTGAAGAACACACTTAGACAGAGCACAATTTATTTAAACAAGTAAACTGTAGGTGCATTTAAGGCAAACAACCATCCCAAACTCACACACAAGGCAACATCGTTTCCAGATAAATCCTGCACTAATACACCTACTACTAAAATTCTGCCAAAATAACCAATCAATAATGAACCAGTTTAACAGCAGTACCAATATCCAACAAAATCACAACGCCAAAGCAATTAATAAAGAGCTTCTTCAACTACCATGAATATCAACCCTACAATAGCAATAACAGGAAAAAAAGTTTTCTTTTGTTGAAACATGGAACTTCCGATAAACGTAATTAGTAGAGTAGATTTTGTTTACCTGATCCAAGAATGTTCTTAATGTCATCGCCTGAAGGGCAGGCGTTGCCACCCAAGACGGCCAACAAGTAAGCTGCGACAACCTTCATATCTGCAAATTTGAACCCAGAAAACAGAAAATATCAAGAAATTAGTAATAGAAGAGGTTGAAGAACAGATTTATAGAACTGCACAGCATAGAGAGAGAGAGAGAGAGAGAGAGAGAGAGAGAGAGAGAGTTACTCGGAGATCTGAGATTTCGATTTGAGCGGAGGCGCCGGAGGTTGGAGATGTCTAGGGTTTTCAGAGGCAGGAGTTTGATTCTCCGCTTGTGCTATGTTATTAATAGGCGTGAGGATAGGCTTTTGGGCCAGCCCAATTGTTTGGGCTTGGCCCATTATAAGATTAGTTAGTTAGCTGGAAATTATGCATTCGACCACGGGCGGAGTTGGAAATCTATACTACTATAATGCTGAAGGAGAGTAAAAGCAATCGTGGACGTTGATATCTTATATGTGTTTTTATCTATGGCTCACAACTCTTCAAGTATGCAATGTCTTATTTACCCCTCGAACATTGAATTTGAAATTATTCATTTTTTTATTCCAATGCCCTTTTTCGTCCTTTCATCTAATCTCATCTCTCTCCTCCTGGTGCCCTCTCCCTACTCCTTTGTGGCTCTGTGCTCGCCGATTCCCATCTGAAGCTCTCTGCTTCTCTTCGTTTCCCCCAATTTCTCGGCTTTAACCCATGAAATCTTCCTGTTTTTTCCCTTCGAGTCTCTCCAGAAGACGATGGCCAAGGTCAATTCCATGGCGGAGGAGACGGAAATCGAGGAGGTGAAGAAGGGAGTCTGGCTTGCGAATGGGAACAACCACGAGAAGGAGAAGGAGAAGGAGGAGCGTCGTCGAGGAGGAGGAGGGAGATGATGGACAGGAGGTTATTCAGTCAGCTGGTGGTCCTCCGATTCACAACATTGACGACGATGAAGACGAAGAGGGCGATGAGGATGACGAGGGAGCCGACGACGACGAAGGCGAAGGAGATGAACAAGAGGTGAAGCGCCAAATTAGTGAATAAATTTCCCAGGTTTGAATTTATCTTTTCAATTTCTCTTTAGGTTTTGTAAATCTGCTCTCAATTGTCAAAGTTAATTTGGAGGAGAAATGATTTACTAATTAAATTCGAATCCCTGCGAGGTTCAGATTCAGATTGCTAAATTAGGTTAAGGCTATGATGGAAATTGCTAATGCCACAGTAGGTTGCATTTAGCAATAAGGTCATTAAGGCTCAGATTTAGGTATCCAGAAAAAATAGTATTGTAAGGCATTGGCTTTCTGTGGCAAGAACGTTTATGGTTCTGCTGGTGGCTTAGTGGTAGAACCGTGGTTTGTCCGCATTGGTTCTCCCTTAGTGGTTTGTATGTTGCTTTGTGTTTTGAATTCAAGTAATTTGTGTTGTTGTAATAAATTTATATGTGATTTCCGATCTACTCTTTATCATATTGGGACTACAAAACCAAGAGACATTCCCTGCCACCTTAAAAGCACATATCACACGAGCACCAAACAAAGATAAGTAAGCCTGCATTGCACCTCCTCATATGAAGGTAATGCAATTAAAAGTCGGAGGTTAAGGTTAAGGTTAATATTTCAATTATACTTGTAACTTTGTTTTAGACTTCGAGCATTTAGTAAAGTTGCCAACGAAGCTCATTCAATTCAACTAATCGCCAAATCAATTCATCAATTCAATAGACATTCTCAAAATCTATAGAAGTACTGAAAAACTGGGGGAAATAACTTACGGGAGGGCAAGGGGAAATAACTTAATTACGAGAGGGCAAGAGGCTGAACCTATTTAAGTAGCCAGTGCAGCACCATTTAGACAAGTGGGCTAAACTAGGTTTTGATTTATTTACACGTCTTCTGATCATTTGCTTTATCATGTCATTCTATATTTTGAAGTGGGTAATTACCTTGTAATCCATTAATCAATTGATTTCATTATATTTTTTGTTTCCTGATTTTGGAGTCTTATCTTCAGTTTATTGCTATGCAGGAATTTGCGACAACTTGGTTTTGAAACTGAAGGGATCACCATCGGAAAGCATTGATTTTATGCTTATTCCGGGGTTCTTTAGCCTCTTTATCGTCCATCAACTTCGTCTTTTGGTATCAAGTAAGCCATGCCAATGTTTCACAATTCGGTATAGAAAAGGAAAGTTTGAGGAAACTTGTTAAGCAATGCGATTATCTTATACACCTCACTAATCCCATGATACCTTGTAGTTTATAAATCATAAATAGAAACAGATCTTTGAGGAATCCTCAATTTATCCTCTACCCCATTCACGAGCTTAGTTTATATTTCTTCTTAATGTAAAATCCTTGAAGTAGTTTATATTCCACAGACATCTGTTTAGTCTTGAGCATTAAAAATCAGCCATCAACAGCTATTTCCACAGACATCTGTTTAGTCTTGAGCATTAAAAATCAGCCATCAACAGATATTTTAGGCACTTGGATTCGTCTCACAATCCTTTTCGTGTCTTGTTTTAGTAGTTTGGGAGATGATAAGCTTAGCCTATGCTCTTCCATTTCCCCTATATTTGTTATTTCAGGGATGTCTCCCTTATTTATATTTTGTTAGTCTTCGAAGAATAAATTGGGAAGCTGATTGTTATAGCTTGCTTTTAAGCTGTCTAGATTTTTGACCTTATTACATTAGTTGATGATTGTCCAAATCAATAGCTTTTCTCAAGAAGCAATGATGCAACTATACAAGCTTGGGATCTTGTCTCTAAGATGTGTGTTGCAACAATGGAAAAAAAACTTCTCTAATGTGTCATCTTTGGCCATAGTGAATGACGGAAGGTACTTGCTTAGTGTAGGAAGAGATCAAGCAAGTTATTTCCCCTTAAATACTAATTTTTCTGCATCTTGAACATCTGTTTTTTATTTTGTGCTGTCTTTTTTTTATTTTATTCAGTCATATTGCAAACGTTACTTTCTTGGTAGTGTATGAGTAGATTCATACATTATATATACAAGGCAGTGTAGGTTGTGCATATGAATTTCTAGCCACTGACCCTTGTTTTCCCCCTTTTGATCATTCATATTTTAATGGGATGACATGGGAGATTGATATTAAAATTTCATTAGGTATGAGTGGGTGCTTGTGGCTCTGCTTTTATCCTATTTATACTTAAGAAATGCATTTTAGATTTGTGCCGAGACCTCTTGTCGGGTGTCAAAACTGATATTACTGATCCATGTCAGTTTAAATGAGCAATATTATAAACTCATATGTTACAATTACAAAGAGTTGTTTGAATTTACCAATAATGATTGATGATAGATACGAAGAAATGGAAGTCAATTTAGAGACCAATGCCTTGTTTTTTCATGCCTTTTATGTAATGGAATGTTCTTATCTTACTACTTGCTTCTTTCTTCTAAAGCAAAAAAATCCTAGGACTATTTCTCTTTTTATGATGGTATATTATTGGTGTGATGAATAAATCTCCAGTGTTTGAGAAAATTATCTTAACTACAACCATGGCATTGTTGCAGGTGGTTAATGTGTGGGTTCTCAATGACTATGGATTTAGAATGACTATACCAACTTATGAGGTTCTTGAAGCTGTTTGTATAATTGAACCTTGGACGAGCTTCGTTTCTTGCATTTTATTTCACAAAAAAAGCAAAGAAGAAAAATAGTTCCCAATCAATTTACTTTGTGATAGTCGGTGATCGAGGGATTATATGGGTATGGAATTCTGAAGGGTAAATAATTAAGTGCCTCAAATACTATTGTATTCATCTTTTTTTTCATGTAGACTTGAAAAAATTTGAGAATTTTCTTTTAATTTGATAATGTTTTTTTTTTCTTCTAGTTATGCCCTTTCTCTTGAGCAGAAGACTTCGGATTTAGCTTCTAGCCCATGCAGTAATGAGCTACAAAGAGGTTTTACTGCAACGACTATGCCCCCTTCAAATCAAGGATTGCTTTGTGTCACTGCTATCCAGCAATTTCTTTTTTATTCTCCTACGAATGAACTTAAAGATTTGGATTTGAACATAAACCAACGACTTATTGGAAACAATGAAGAGATCCTTGATTTGAAAATTTCAGGGGAGGAAGAAAAGTTTCTTGTTGTTGCTACAAATCTTGAACAGGTATGTTTCCTTGTAGCTCAAGTTGTTTATTTTTGTTTGTTGAAGTGACTGTGAAAAGAAAAAGTTGTTGGGGAAATGCTAAAGCTATATAAATGTGAGGTTTTTTAGGTCAAAGGATTTAGTGTTGATTCCAACTGATATCACAGTGGCTCAACTAGCTATATCTTTCTTTTTTCTTTGTGCTTGAATATCTGCATGTTATTGTTTATTTATTTGATGAGGTAGTCGCACCAAGTGGCCCAAGTGTCAGATCTTTTCTTATTCATGAGGATGAGTTGTTAGTATGTCAATTTTTTTTAAATCCTTGTACCCTTGAGATAATAATTGATCCTAATATTGGTAGGTAAGGGTATATGAGGTGCCCTCAATGGCATGTTCTTATGTATTCACTGCACATACTGAGATTATTTTATGTCTTGATACTTGCACATCAAATTCTGGAAGTGATCTTATTAGTCATAGGAAGCAAGGATAAAAATGAAGGTTTTATCATTGTTCATTTGATTGGGTCATCTTATTGTGATTTCTTTTAATTCTTTCCCCTTAGTTTTAGCTCTTTATATTTAATAATGTCGCCAAATTTTGGCAAGATTGTTGATTGAAAACCCCATGTTTGACTCATGGAAATAGATTTTTTCTTCCTTTGTTAGGCAATTTTTGGTCGAAGAAAAACCGCAACAAATAAAGCGAACTCAAAACCTGTAACAAGATTAGGAACCCAAAACCCAGAACCTAAAATAGGGGAATTAGTCAAAACTTGTAAAAGCTGCAAACAAAAGATAAATATAAAACCGAGTGTGAGTCTAGGTTGCTAATTTGTGTTTGTACGCATAAAGGGTCAGTCTTGCTGATTTGTGGTCCTGAAGTCAAATTGTTTAAAAACCTATCTGTAATATTTATGCATGTTTATATCTCTATTTCCTCTATTCCCCCTAGGAGCAGCCAGATGTTCTACTTTGTACTTCCTACCCTTTTAATGAGCTTACACCTTGCAGGGTCTTCGTTACAACTTTTGAAGACATCCGAAGATGACTTGGGTATTAGTTCTTGTTGTTGATGCTGTTGTAGAGGACCCTATAGAAGATTACAAAACAGTTGGAAGTACTTACTCCTTTCCTCACCTAATATTTTCTTATTTTGCTAGGTACTAATAAATATCTTATTTCCACAAATATAAATCTTTATATTTCTTTGTAATTTTATCACTTTATTATTATCTTATATATTACAGAGTATTATCTTATATACATAATTACAATCGATAATTCACCGTGCGGAGCACGGTTCCTACCTAGTCGAATAAAGTTTATAGATTAGCTAAAGTTGAAAATCTATGTCGTATAAAGGTTAAAGGGTTCTTAAATAAACCCTAAATGTTCACCACCCTTCTCCCTCTTCAGGCCATGTCGCCGCCCACCACCAGATCTAGCACTCTCCGCTCCGCTCACTTGCTACCGCCAAAGGCTGTTCCCTCCGTCACACCCACGAGCCCTGCCCCTGCTCCAATCTTACCCCATCTGTCAAATCGACAATCATCAAAATGCCTAAACCTTGCCTTCGTCTCCCCCTTTCCTTTTTGGGAGAGGGAAAAATCCGATTTGTGCTTTAATGGACATGACCTGTCTTCGGATTGGAGGTTTCGGCCTCTGTATGGGCCTTTATTGTGGGATGGGATCGGCTGGAGGTGTCCGGTCGGCTGCTGTCGCTTCAATCTTCGGTGTGGGTGGCTCAAGTGGTCGTCGTTCTCTGCCCTATGCCTCATACAATCATCTCCAACATTAATTATCACTGTAAGTCTACTTCTTCTCCCTAATTCTCACTCGAGTACCCACCATGCCTACAAGCACAACGCCTATTTAACACCTTTACAAGGTTTTAGCTTTCACAACTCTTTAATCCCTCTTTCTGTTTTGGAGTTAATCTCTTCTTGTCCTACCATTTTCTCTTGCTTTTGGTTTCTTTTGAACATGGTTTCTAAATCCTTTCTTGAGGCTCTGTCTGCAACTCAGGCAGACCCTCCTCTGCCGCCGGTTCCTGTCGTGATTAATCCGAATCAGGATTCTCCTGATGCCCCAGCGCAACAGGCCACTGCCCATGGAGAGCTCCCTCCTTGTCGGCTTTGGATAAGGGGAAGGCTAAGGTGGATCAGGATACTCCTATTGATGGAGAACTTTACATCTCTCAAGGACTTTACATCAATTACATCTCTCTACACTATTGATGGAGTTCCTCCCCCACCTCAGCCAATGTCCTCCGACCACACTGGTTTTTTCTCTAGATTGGCTGAGCTGCGAAAGAAGAATCTGGCTGCAAACCAACATGTCCTCCTCTACACTCTCTTTGGGGGTTATTCGGACTTTAACAGTGTCCAAAATAAGCTCCGGGGTGAGTGGCGCCGATGTGTGAGCAACTATGTGCTTGTTGAGCGTGAAGACTGTTGGTTTGAGGCTCGTTTTGCTTCTGCTGGTGATCTTAAAAAGGTTTGGGAAGAACGCCCATATCATATATTTGGCCAAATTGTTGTTTTACAGAAGTGGTACCCTAGTTTTGATCCTGTGACTGCTATCATTACCCATATTGATATTTGGGATAGGATACTTAAATTGCCTGTTGAGTTTGTGTGCAGGGAAGCTATTATTGAAATTCTGAATGAGTTCCAGGGGGAATTCTTATTAGGCTTGACAAGCACTCCCATCAGCGGGTAAGATTGGATTACACTCGCTTTTGTGCTAACGTTGACTTCAATAAGTTGTGTGGGAGTATTTCTGTCCTTGATGAGGATGGTTTGCCTCAATCTTCGGATGTACTATGAGGATTTCCCATCTGGATGCGGGTTCTATGGTGACCTCCTCCATGTCTATGAGGACTGTCCTGATCGGATAGTTTTTGTGAAACCTATCAGTGAGGTTGTTATTTGGGATTCCCCTACTGCTCAGGTCAACCCGGAGGATGCGGAATGGACCCGTGTGACAAAAAAAGGCTCCTCTGCAGAGTCTTCTACCACTGAGGTGAGTCACAAGCCCTATATGAATGGTATGCCTTTGGTTTCGGTTAACTTCGTTCCTTCTGCGAGGTCCTTTCCCGATCCTAATATTACCACTAAGAATGATGCTCAAGAGGGTTTTACAAAAGCGGTTTCGCTAAGAGCTGACGGTGGCCTCCCCGCTTCTGATGACAAAACTTTGGGGTGGTGCAAGGAGGCCAAAGGCAAGGGCCATGTTGCTGATCATTCTGAAGATGCCCACGAGCCTGGGGTGGAGCTGGTAATGGATGTGGATCTGCAGCCTATTTCCCCTGACGCTCCCACTGGTCGACCTGTGATTACTTCTTCCACGGATGCTTCTTACGTTAATAAGCCGAATATGAGTCCGACTCAATCCCAAATTAGGCGCTTTAAGGCGCTCGGCATCAGGTCCTCGGGCAGTGCCGGCGACTTCAGCAAGCGACATGGTCACAAAGCTTTGGATGAATCTGCATCATCCTACCCGAAGAAGCGCAAAAATTAATCTATGATTTACAAACCCTCTTTTGTCGTCCGGGGTTGGGAGTCTATGTTTTGGTTTCATTTTGGGATGAACTCCCTTCCTTTTGGCTTTTGCTTTGGGTATTGGCTTCGGCCTTGTGTTATTTATCATAGGCAGTATGCCTTAGCTTATCTTTGCATTTACCTTTCTAAAGTTTGCATGTTTTCTGTTGCTTATTTCTATTCCCATATTTTAAATACTAAAGTTTGCGGCTTGCTTAATCCTTTATTCCTCCTTGTTTCTTTCTTGTTTAAGTTTGTTATATTTTTAGTTTGGTGGAGTTTGCTTGCTCTTGGTTTTGATTACTGCAGGTTATGTACGTCTGTTGGTTGTTCCATGGTGGCTTGGGACTTCTTTGTTTGGCTGAGACTGCCTCTCGTGCTGCGATATATTGCCCCTCATTTGCTGCTGCTGTTCCAGTTTGGAGGGAGGCTCCCATGGTCCCTCTCCTGCTTCGACTATTTGTTTTGCCTACCAGGCGCCACTTTCTCTCATTCCTTTACTTGTACTTGGTTTGAGTTGGGTTATGGGTTCATACACATGGATTTCGGATGGATTGGAACTTGTTTCTTAATTTTCAGTGGCTTTTTTTTATCTTTTGCAGTAGGCTACAAAGCCACATTCATTGTTTGTCCTATCTATTCATACAATTTTGGCTCTCAATTCTTTCTATTATCACCGGTTTACCAAAGCAAAATTATATATTGTCCATACCGGACTTACTGCAGGACAATATCAATGAATACCATAGAGTCCATACCAACTTATTGGTATGGATATTTGAGTGGTGCCCCACACACGTTAAGATATCTTCTCATATCAAACAATTTCACATTGTTCTAATTTCTAAAAACTTTTATTTGACACAAACTTTAGAAAGGACATGCCATCCTTTCATATTGGTACAAACGGATACAAAAAAAGGTTTACTATGAATATATGCTCTTGGAATGCTAGGGGTATTCGTAATAGAAATTTCTGGACTAATATTGATATTTTCTGCAAGAATAATAATATCAATGTCCTCGCTTTATTAGAAACAAAAATGGATAAAATACCAAATGAAAATGTTTGGAAAAAGTGCAGTTTCACAAATATCGCTTTCGACCCTGCAACCGGATTCTCCGGTGGAATCTGCCTTCTGTGGAAGGACATCCCTTCAGCTCAAGGTTCTGTCGAACTTATTTCGGTTCATCACCGTTTCATACATTTAAACTATATGGATTATATCTCACATCGCACGATTGCTTTTATAGTCATCTACGCTCCTCCGGATGAATCTCGGAAAATACCCTTATGGGATTCTGTAGTCCAATATGTGAAATCCCTTCTCATCCCCTACTGTATTGTGGGCGATTTTGACGACATCGGCTCTCCGACAGAAAAGATTGGTGGAGCTATCCCATCCAACTCAAGGTTTACGCGCCTAAATGAACTAAAAGACTCTCTATCCTTACTAGAAGTACCCTCTTTTGGTGGCCAATTCACTTGGCAACGTAAGGAACATAATATAGTTACTTGTTTGGAAAAACTTGATCGAATTCTCATTCATACAAATGTTTTGACTATTTTTTACTCAATATGTACTCAAATTCACCCATTTATAAGATCAGACCATGCGCCAATCTCAATTGACTTCCGTCATAATATTCCACCTAAGAACAGACCTTTCAAATGTGAACTGGCCTGGGCCTCCAGGTCAGATTACAAGAACTTAGTCACACAGGCTTGGCGACTTGACACCCAGGGTTCACATATGTTCAGATTAGTACATAAGACTCGCTTACTTAAACGTCTCTCTAAAGATTGGCACAAGAAAACATTTGGCAATATTAGTAATCAAATACAGACAACCGATCAAAAACTTCTGAAACTACAACTGTCTTTGACAACGAATTTTAATAGCAAAGATGTGGCAATACTCAAACAACTCCTTAACAAAAGGGAAAAGATGTTGAATTTTCATAGGCGCTATTGGAGTCAGCGTGCTAAAGTCAAACATTCCATGCTTATTGATTCTAATACCAATTACTTCCACAGAATAGCTTCGGTCAAACGGGGTAGGAAAACGATTAAATCTATCCTTCTTTCGAATGGGGAATCTTCTGCAGATTTCCATATTATCCAACAAGAGTTCGTAAAAGACTTTAAAGATCGTTTTCGATCTTCCTCGGGTATTGGAACTGATCTTTCAGCAGTCTAACAGTCATACCCAACCAAGTCTCCCCCATAGACAACTCGATGCTCACAAAAGCTGTATCAAATAGCCAAATCAAGCATGCGGTGTTTTCGATGAGTCCCGACAAGACACCGGGACCAGATGGGTTTCCGGCGGGTTTCTACCAAAAATACTGGACCACTGTTGGTCCATCTGTCATTAAAGCGGTTAAGGGTTTCTGTACAAGTGGTAAGCTTTTGAGAAAGGTCAACCACACTTTTATTACTTTAATCCCTAAACAAGATGATCCTACCATGGTGAATCACTACAGACCCATCAGTCTCTGTTCGACCATCTACAAGGTTATTTCAAAGATTCTGACTACAAGACTTACTAACATTTTTGATAAATTAATTCACCCTTACAGGGAGCCTTTACAAAAGGTAGATCCATTCAAGATAACATCTTAATAGCACATGAAGCTTTCCATTCTTTTAGGCTTAAGAAAGGCAAAACTGGCCTTTTAGCGCTTAAACTGGATATGGAGAAGGCGTATGACCGGGTTGAATGGTCTTTCTTATTCCAAGTATTGACCAAATTCGGTTTCAACGACCAGTTTATTGGATGGATTAAGGAGTGTGTCTCCACGGTCTCGTACTCCGTTCTAGTCAATGACGAGCCAACCACGATCATTGAACCAACTAGGGGATTTCGTCAGGGAGATCCTCTCTCGCCTTTCCTATTTATTCTGGCTTCAGAAGTATTAGCACGCACCTTGCAGCGAGAAAGTCTTTCGAACACGAATCTAGGAATCACATTCGGCAGACCGGGGGTTACCATCCCATTTTTAGCTTTTGCAGATTATATACTTATTTTCTGTAAAGCTTCTCAATCAACTTGTACCTCGGTTCTGTCTATTTTAAACAGATACTGTCTCATCTTTGGCCAAAAGGTTAACTTACATAAATCCAGCTTCCAAGCATCAAAAAACACTACGAGCACAGCCATAAATGCTACGATCTCTGTATTGGGTATTCCCCAAGCAAATAATTTCGACAAATACCTTGGCTGCCCCATTGTTAATGGGAAAGTTAATAGGGACACCTTTGCTGAGGTTGTCCTTAAAACGCATCAACAACTTACAAAATGGAAAGCTTCAGGTCTTTCTGCTGAAGGGCGTAAAGTCCTCATTAAAGCTAACTTATCAGCGAAACCTCTTTTTTTGATGCAAGCATTTTTACTACCTTCCAATATTCTACACGAGTTAGATAAAATTTATAGAAAGTTCTTTTGGAACAACAGTTTGAATGCTCCTCCACTTGTTAGCAGGGATAAGATCTGTGCGGACACTCTGAAAGGAGGTTTGGGGATCCATAAAGCTGAATCAATGAATATTGCCCTTCAGATGAAGCTTCTTTGGAAAATTCTGTCTGAACCAGATAACATTTGGGTGCGTATTGTTTCACAGAAATACCTTAAAGGACAAACTATTTTGAAATACAAACACAAAAGGAACTCATCATGACAATGGAACCGCCTAATGTCTATTCGAAATATGTTCCAATCAGCAATTCATTGGGGTGTAGGCGATGAGAAATCAATTGATTTCTGGAAAGACAACTGGGCTTTTGCGAACAGATTAGAGGCTAGAGTGCTTAGCCCCATTCCAGCTGCCTTAACAGGCATCACAATTTCCTATTTTCTGAACGACGACTGTTTATGGAACCAAACATTGCTTCGTTTTTCGTTGAATAAACTTTTGACGGTGGGTGATATTGATCATATCCTCAGAATTGCTCTACCTACAAATCGTATAAGCGATCGCCTCTACTGGGGACCAGGTAAAAACGGATGGTTCTTTACCAGCTCAACTAATACCTTGCTTGCGGAACATCGAGGTTCCAGTAATTTTGATTGTGGTTCGATCTGGAACATCGACGTTCCGCCTAAGATAAACCATTTCCTTTGGAAACTTGCCCTCGACGGCCTTCCGACAACAGAAAGATTACAAAAATCAAACGTTGTGGTTCCTTCGGGTTGTTCCTTCTGTGGTTGCACCTCTGAATCTTCCACTCATCTTTTCATAACTTGCCCAAAAGCTGGAGCTTTTTACAGAGCTCTGCATATCTATCTCCCTCCTGCAGTATACTCTCTTGCTGGTGGGGGGGGGGATCCTTTTCCTCTTAATTCAGTTAAGAATTTGGTGGGGACAAAGAGTTTCGCTGCTATCGCATGTGTTTGGTGGACACTCTGGTTCTTTAGAAATCAACTCATTTTCAACCATACTAATAGTGTCAACATCATTGAAATGAAATTATTCTATCTAAACTTCACTCACTGCTGGAAACAAACCAAACTAGTGAATGCCGATATGTTTGATAAAGTTTCTATAGACCGCAGGATAAATACGAGAAACTACCACGACAATCCCATTCCACGGGCTCCCTCTCAGGGCACTTCTAAGTCTCGATCGAGCATTTGGGATAAACCTCCACATCAGTTCTATAAATTGAATTTTGACGGCTCCTGTCGCACTGGATCCTCGGCGTCGTATGGCTTTGTCATTAGGGATTCTCGAGGTGTTGTTTTGGATTGCGGTAAAGGTATTTGTAACAATATTTCTGTCCCCTATGCTGAAAATCTTGGGCTTAAGATGGGCCTTATACAGGCAAAGCAGCTGCTCATCAACAACCTTTTGATCGAGGGAGATAACTTTGTAGTTGTTAAAGCTTTACTAGGGGATTGGAAATGTCCCTGGACTATCGAGTTGCTACAAGCAGATATTTTGTTAAATATTTCATCCTTCTCTTATGTTGCTATTCGTCATATTTTCAGGGAATCGAATGCGGTGGCTGACTACCTTGCTCGTAGTGCCCATGCGTCCCCTGCCGACGTCTGCTGCTTGGATGATCCAGAGTTCCGTGCTCTCGTCCGGAAAGACGCGCTAGGAAAGGCTTCTGCTGCGGCAGACCCGACCTAATTTTTATTCTGCCTCAAAAAAAATAAAATAAAATAAACTACAAAAGAGTTTATTTGTAAAAAAGTAAAGTTTATGGCACAAAAACAAAATGAAGTTTATTTCATTGTTATTAAAGGTAGTCCGGCCTTGAGTTATTTTATCTTTAGTTATTAAGATTAATTACGGTAATTCATTATATCTAATGATAAAATTTTATTATTATATAGGTTTAATTTAGTGGATGTCCAAAAAACTTGTCATAATTAAGTAAATGTCCACTTTTTAAATAAATTAAGTAAATATCCATTTTTTACACTTTTATCCTTCCTTCCTTACCCCTAATACCAGCCGCAACCATAAGGTTACCTCTTCTCCATTTTTTCTCCTCTCTCTTCATAATATTTTGACATCTCATTTATTTTTTCTTTTAAATAATTTTTTACTTTATCAACCTCTTTTTTTAAGGTTTTCATTAGGGGTGGGTGCGGGATGGGACGGGACGGGATGAGGGTCGTCCCGCGTAAATTTTGCGGGACGGGACCGGGACGAGATTCACTACTTTTTTTTTTCAATCCCGCGCGGGCCTTGTCCCTCACGGGACGGACCCTGTCCCTCAAATAAAAAACATTATAAAAAAAATTCCAATATTCTTATATATTTTGAGGTTTTCAAAGGTATAACATATATATATAATATTTTTTTATATAATTTTATAATTTTTTATTATATATACACATTGAATACATTATACATATAAATTATACAAAGTATATATATAAAGACATACTGATACACTTATATATATACCCACTATAAAAGTACTATAGTGTGTGTGTATATATATAAACTGTATTCAAAGTGTACAATGTATACTATATATACACACTGTACAAATGCCGTATATATACATGCAGTAGGTACTAAGTATATACAAAGTATGTATACACAAAGTGTATATATATACACACACTGTATACTATATATATGCGGGACGGGACGAGATTTGCGGGATAAGAAATCCTCGTCCCGCATCCCGTTCCGCATAATTTTTATGGGACGGGACCGGGAGGGGATTCGCTATTTTTTTTTCAAATCCCACCGGGATCGGGACGGGCCCGGGACGGGCCCGGAATTTGCGGGATTTATGCCCACCCCTAGTTTTTATATTTTTAATTCACAAGAATGAGTCTACCTCATCCTTCTTTTTTTCTCCTTTATTTATATTTATCATATAGTTTTAGGGCTTTGCTTTTTAGAACATCCATTTTTCCTTTTTAGAACAATGTAATTTTACCCCTAAAAAAGCCAAAAATTACAAAATGCCATTTTGCTATCTCATCCAAACACAACAATGGGGAGGCAGATCAGTTGCTCCAAACAGCAACAATGGGGAGGCGGATACGGATCAATTGCTCGATCAACAAAACAATGGGGAGGCGGATCAATTGCTCGATCAACAAAGAGAGGATAACCATCAATTGAATGCCCCTAATTCATTCAATCGCCCATTAGCATCATTGGATTGCCCTGGTGAAACCATACCTTGTATAGATCTGCAGATCCCGAAAGACAGGTAGCGAAACTCCCCTTCATTCCAGAATCACCCTACAATGTACCACAGAAATTGGTTTGACAAGCCTATAAATTAGAAAGTAACAAAATATTCTCCATTCCAGTCAAACAAACCATTCTAAATTCTGTAAATTAAATTTTTTTTTATCAACATTACACAGTTTACACTAGCCTCACAGACTAAATTAATCATGTGGTTCCATTGGAAGTTGATTGTCATGTTACATAAAATGGTATTGTAGTGCTGTAGCCATGTTGGTCCAAATTGCTACTTCTGAAAAGTCAACAGTGCTCTAAGAACAAACTAAAATCATCCCAAAAACTTAATTGAATTAGACGACATGAAAGGGAGAACAAATCTTGAAAGGAAAATGATATAAAATGGGACTCGCAACAGAGCTAGAAATAGATGACAACTGTGTGTGAAACATGAGAAGAAGAAGATGAGGGCGGTGAAGCCACTGTGTATGGAGTGATGATGGCTGATCGGCTGAGAAGAAGAAGATGAGGGCGTTTTCGAGATCGGACACCTCGCCTTTCCTGCATTGAATTGGATGATTGGCGTTTCCGAGATCGGCGAAATTCAATCCGATTTTAGGTGAATTCAGATGGATTGAGAGTGTGTGTTACCCCGAAAGCTGAGATGGAGAGGGATAGCGCTGCTGTGAAGCCAGAGGAGGAGCCATGGCGGATGCCAGCGGCGATATCGACAACGGTGGGACTGTTGGAGAAATCCAGCAATTATGGCGGAGGCGTTGAAGTGAACGGCCAATCACTAGCAGATGAAGTTGCGACCATCACCCATCACCGCACCTGGTCATTGCGGCCATCACCGCACCTGGTCGTTGCGACCAATCTTATATTTGGTCATTGCGACCAACCAGTATTTTGTAAAAAAAAATTGGTCACAACGACCAATTGACATTTGGTCGTTGCGACCACGTGGTCATGCGCTAAACGGAAATTTTATCCTACGCTAAACAAAAATCGTGTAGTTTTAATGTTCTAAAAATCGCGCCTAGGCGCCGCCTGGGCACCGCCTAGGCACTAGGCGACCCCCCTCCGCCTAGCCTAAGCACGCCTAGGCGTCCGTCTTGACCGCCTAGACGCCGCCTAGGCGCTAGGCGGCCCTCACCGCCTAGGATCCGCATAGCGCTTTTTAGAACACTTTCACCAATCACAATATTATTAGTTAAATAAACAAACATCAAAAATATATAAAGCATCAACTTTTGCACATGGTCCAAAGCACTTTTTACCTCTCCACACCAAGGTAACCCCTTCCCTCCCTTCACCTTAAGGTTTTTTCTACAACCATAGGATTACCTTTTAGTTACCTTAAGGTAATGAAAACAAATGGTTGTGGATGCTCTAACCCACCCTCCTTCCCCCTTTGATCATTTTTAGTTTGGACATTGACTAGTCAATATTGATCATTTCGATCAACTCTGCATTTGATGACAATTTTTCGAGTGACAGTGAATATATTTTTTTGATGGCAGTTGTTTGTGACAATTATTTCGGTGACAACTGACTTTTTTTGTGACATTTTATTTTTTCCGATGATAGTTAGTAGAAATCTTTTTTGGTGACAATTGATTTTTTTTCTAGTGATAATTGGTGGTGGAATTTTTTCTTGTGGAACAGTGTCACCATATTATTTTTTCGAATGTATTGTCACCAACTACAAAAACAATGTCACCATCCTATTGTCATCAACCTCTTGTAAGTAATATATTGTCACCAACGACATAACAGTGTCACTGACCTATTGTCACCAACTAAAAAACAATGTCATCACCCTTTTGTCATCAACCTCTTGTAAGTAATATATTGTCACCACCGACATAACAGTGTCACCAACCTATTGTCAGCAACTACAGTACATTGTCACCACTCTATTGTCACTAACTACAGAAGACCGTCACCATATTATTTTCTCAAACGTATTGTCACCAACAACAAAACATTTCACCACCCTATTGTCACTAACCTCTTGTCAGTAATCTATTATCACCAACGACGAAACATTAGAGTTTTTTGGTGACATATTTGTTTTTAGAGTTTTTTTTTAAAAATATTTTACGGATCACAGTCATCACCCTTATCAATGGTGACACTGTTGGTAATACATATAGTGACAACTTTTCTTTGGATGATGATATCTTTGTTTTTAGAGGGTTTTTTTACGAGATCACTGTCTAGACTCCATATAAGAGGTTTCAATTTTTCAGAGAAGGCGAAGTCGCAAGCTGTGCCCTCCCAAACAAAGTCTTTGATTCCATATCACACGTTTCCATATCTGTGCTCTCCCAAACAAAGTCTTTGATTCCACACTTTGTTCCTTCTCCATTTCTGATCATCTCCATCTGTCCTTCCTTCCGAAGCTTGTCTCCTTATCCAAGATACGAATATTCCTTCAGCCTCATCACAATTTGATTTCATTTTCTTACAAAAATCCGACATTTCCAAAATTCCTCCCCCCTTTGCCCCCTCAATTCCCTATCACGACAACCACCGCTATCACATAATCCCCAAATCGAACAATTCGAATTCCTCCGATCCCCCTCATTCTCATCCTACAATGAAGGGGATTTGGAGCCTCTTTCTTCTCTTTCCTCCCCTTTCCGTCGCATTTTCTCACGATCCAAGCACCCACGTTGACCCGCGAACCATACCCCACCTTCACCTTCTCCCTAGACCTCGAATCCTTCAATATCCTGAGAAATTCTCCACCGCCGAGCAGGATCTTGATCTCCAATTAAGGTATACGAGTTAGAGATTTGCTGCCGAGGCCAACAATCTGAATCCCTAGAAGATGCTACCTGCTGAGTGCGCCTTTGACCTCGATCGTGTTGCCACCGAGGCCTCTATCTTTGCAAACAGTGTGGTGTTGGGGAAGATGGGAAAGATTAAAACAGGGGTGAAAGGGAGAAAATTAAAAAAGAGGTATTTGGGGTATTATGAAATTATTATGGACACTTACTTAATTACCAAATAAAAATGGACATTTACCTAATTACACTTTGTAAATGGATATTTCCCCAAAATTTTTCACACACACACACCATGCTGCCATTAACTGGGCCCCTTGTCACATAAGAAGATCACCTAGTGTCGGATCCCCACTCAGCAGGTGAAGAATGACGAAGTGCATAAACTCAAAGTTGGCGAGGAAAATAGGACACATGTCCAGTTACAACGTGAAGGTGACCAGTTACACCAAACTACTAACCACTTAGGGATAACTTAGGAGCTGGAGTTTGAGTTGAATGAGAGGGCAAACAAAGTTGAAGCAGTTAAACATGGTAAGCAGGTCGTTTCTATGACTAGCAACCTGGAATATGTAGACAACCCCTTAGTGGTGGTGGACGGGTCGCCAATGACCTTGCTAGCTCGTCCGACGATGACCTTGGCATGTACCCTAGGATATCGCCGATATCAGTTGCCTCTATCAAATTATCAAGCCTCGGTCGAGGAGACCGAAGACGTCACGTTACCGCTCCTAATGGGAAGTAGTAGACCCTTACATGCCAGTATGTAGATGTCTACATGGCAGATGATACTTTTGACATGGCAGTTGATAGTTTTGACATGACAGTATGCCATTTGTCTTTTGGTCAATTGCCGACGGTTGTTTTTCGGGAATTACATCGTATCATATTACTCTAATGCATGACCTTCTTAACTTAAGTATGTGTTGAATTGTCACCAACTCCATATGTTTTTATTTTTACATGTCATCCTAAGTGCGGTTTTTATTTTATGTTCTTCATTTGTGGTCATCTCTTGGTCCCTACATTTGTATTTATAGATGACAATCTCTCTGTCTGCTGAAATAGAGGAAAAAACGTTGGTATCTACTCCATAATCCATATGTTCAAATTGAATTAAAAATAAACCCAAAAGGTGATCGCAACTCCGGATGATTTCCTACTGGACTGTCCGGACACTCTATGGTTTCCTACTGGACAACCTATGGTTGTCTACTGGACACAATATGGTTTTTTCTATTTTATCGTCCGATTGTAGTAGTCAGTGTTTGCCTTTATTATAGTCTTGTAAGAAGCTCATTGTTCTAGAACAAGTCTAATCAGCAATGAAGTCGCACTAATACCTATCATTATGTATACTATACATGATAACAATTCAACACAATTCCATCTCATCCTTTCCCTCTTTCCTTTTTTTTCGGGGGCATTTAACTAATAAATCTTGGATGGTGGACATTTAATTAATTAGGTCTTATTATATGGACAATTACTTTTTTATCCATGGGAATTAATGACCAATTCCATTTGAATATTTTATACTCGATTTATGGTAGGAAAAATAGTCGGGGTATTTTGTTACCACCTCCTAAGACTATCTCAAACAATTTCTCCAAAATTTCTCTAAAATGGAAAAACAAAATACATATTCTTCAAATTATTTTTGTTTTTATCTCCAACAACTTTCACATTTTTATGATTTAGAGAATGCTTTACTTTTGGAGAATACTGCATATTTAAGGAAACTTCTCTATTTTTTCTGCTGCTTATCTATTTTGGAAAATAAGATGGGGAATTTGATGGACCAAAAAACGCCTTAAAATTCTACAAAAACTCCAAAATCTCTAAAATAGAGAATATGTTGGACATGCTCTAAAAAAATTGGGTTATTTTTCTTATTGTGGACAGGTGAGTATATATATTTTTAACACATCTCAAAAGGTTGAATTATTTTAATGCATTTCGTCCGTTAAAAAAAAATCTTTTTTTTAATTTAAAATTTTTAACAAAATTATTTTCTATTAACAATCCCTTAATCTTTTAAAGTTTTTAATTATTATTTTTTTTATGTCATTATTTTTTTATTTGAATAATATATTAGTTGGAAATTATTTGAATTATCTACCAATAACAAATAGAGGGAATAACACAAACTAACCCACTTATGCGGATTGTTTGCAAGGTTAACCCAATCCAAAAAATATTTGTTAAAAACCGAATAGGGGAATGCAAGGGTAAGTCGGTAGCAAGTCATTGAGGGGGGAGATTGACCTTCCTAAGATCGATAGTTGGACAAAGAGTGTGTGTGTGAGAGAGAGAGCTGAGTGAAAAAGCAACAATAAAGTTGCAGAGGAGAGAGATCAGATGGAGAGAGAAATGAGTGAAAAAGAAAAGTAAAGTCACAGAGGAGAGAGAAAAGTGAGAGAGGACAGAGGGGATAAGATAGAGAGAGAGGGGGAAGAGTGAAAGTGATGGGGCATTAATATAATTTGAATTAAATTTTAAGTTTTAGAGAAAAGTCATCGAAGAAGAAGCAAGTGGGCAGAAGTCTATTTGCAGGTTGACGTGTAAGCAGTTAATTTTAACTGGACACCTAAAGCAAAATGACCTGACAAGTGACACCTATTGGAATCGACTGGACAAGAGTTATCGGAGAAACAAATTCACCATCGATTTCATATAGAAAATGGGTAAGTTTGCTTTCGATTAAGTTCATACGAGAGGTGTCTCCCTCAAATCTGTAACATTGACTGTCTTCTTCTTTGTGTAATGGAACAACGGAGAACGAGAAATGATCTGGAGGCCGTTCGCCATTGACATATGTAAAGCCGAAGAAGCAGGGTTGTAGGCCATTCGCCATTGGGGATGCCGAAGACATGTCATCCTAAGTGCGGTTTTTATTTTTTGTTCTTCATTTGTGGTCATCCCTTGGTCCCTGCATTTGTATTTATAGATGACAATATCTTTGTCTACTGAAATAGGGAACAAAACGTTGGTATCTACTCCATAATCCATATGTTCAAATTGAATTAAAATCAAACCCAAAAGGTGATCGCAACTCCGGATGATTTCCTACTGGACTGTCCGGACACTCTATGGTTTCCTACTGGACATCCTATGGTTGTCTACTGGACACAATATGGCTTTTTCCATTCTATCGTCCGATTGTGGCAGTCAGTGTTTGCCTTTGTTATAGTCTTGTAAGAAGCCCCTTGTTTTGGAACAAGTCTAATCAGCAATGAAGTCGCACTAATACTTGTCATTATGTATACTACACATGACAATAATAAAAATCAACTACCCGATTTATGATTCCCTACTAGACATCTTATAGTTGTCTACTGGACACATTTTGGTTGTTTTCTATCTTGCGTGTTATTCAATGTTTGCCCTTGTTATAGTCCATCATCGTTTGTACATGTGACCTTTTGGTAACTCAATGCTTCATTAATTTACTTGTTATTTCTCGTTGTCTTGCTCTAAATTTAGAGAAAGTAGTGAAAATTGACCTAACATTATATATAATGGATGATTAATAATGAAAGTAGGGAAAATCTCACTAGTGACAAGTAAATATTAACTAGTAACATGTACAAACGCTGAGGTTGGAATGTTGAAATAGACGGGTGTCATGTACAAACGTTTGTGACAATTCAACACAATTCCATCTCATCCTTTTCCTCTTTTTTTTTTAGGGGTCACGTTAATCCCCTTTTTTACTTTTTCCTCTCTCATCCTTTTTCTCTATTTTAATTAATTATCTCTCTCATCCTCTCTCTCCCCTCATTAAATCTCTCTTTGATTTTTCCACTTTTTTTCTTTCTCTTCTCCTTTCTCTTTCTCTCTCATTCTTTTCCTCTCTCCCTTCATTAATTCTCCTATGTATTTTTTCAACATTTTTTTCAATCTCTTCTCTCAGGTATTTTTTTTCAATCATATCTCTCAATTAATCGTACATATTTCTAAAAAAAAATCTAAATGACTACTTTTTCACTTAATTAAATAAAACAATTAATACACTCTTCAAAAAACACGACTCCAGCTGCTTTCCATATTCCAACAAAGTAATAGGTAATATATTGTTCATTCATCAATAAAAAAAATAAAGTAATAGGTAATACATTGTTCATTCATCTTCTTCACTTCACACAGGCTTTGATCAGCTGCACCCCTCGTCTTCTCCGCCTCCTCCTCCAAGCGCGGCGACGATCAAAGAGGACAAGCGATTGATGATGGTAGACTTCATAGTTGGTGATGATAGCGAATTGGTTGGCGACTGGCGAGACAACTTCTTACACCCATAACTACAAAAACCCGAGACAATGGAGGTCAACAACTGTCTAGTTTGCATTTAAGAGTGTCCAGTTTATTTCAGAGTGTCCAGTTAGCATTTTAGAGTGTCCAGTACAAAAAGTTTACTTTCAAGTGAGTTTCGTATACGTATTTGTTTTGTAATCGTTGTCTGTTGCCTGTTCGATGTCGTCTTCTTCTTCTATTTTCTGGCAGTGTCGTCTTCTTCCTTTGTTTTCATTTCTCCTCATGCGGTTTGATGACTGACCCTTGGCCTCTCTCTTCCCCTTTATTAAGTCTCTCTCACATGGCAATTGGGTTGACATTTTTTTTAAAAACATGTCATTTCTCTCTTTCTCTCTCCCTATCCACACATCTCTCTCTCCTCCTTAATTTCCCCTGGTTTCAATCTCTCTTTTTACCGCCTAGGGTGCAATTTTTTAAGGGAGGAGGGTTAGACTTAGCAAATACTTTGAATAGTGGGTTATGAGTGCAAAGGGGGTTGGATAGTTGGGTTATTGTAGCAAAAAGCTCTAACAAATATCCATCTTTTAAACTTTTTAACTATTTTAGTTTAAGATTTGGTGCCGATCGGTTATTGGCCGGTGTGGTGTGGTGAGTTGGTGGGTGTTGGATTGGTATTAGACTTGTCAAAATGAAACCCAATCTGAAAAACCAGACTCGTATGCCCGATAAATTCAGGGTCAAGACCCAATATTTTTGACCCAAGATTTTTTTTACCCGAATCCGAATTACCCGATAATTTTTCTGGTAAACCGGGTCCAGGTCGACCCGCTTTTTTTTTTTAATCTCCTCTTTTAAGTTCCCTTTTCTATCTCAAACACTTCTTTTGTCGTTTAGTTCAGTGTGTACGCTGAAGGCCTTGAACTCTTGAAGCGCTCTTCCTTCTTCGACTTCAACCCTAACTGTGGTGCCCCGTCGTCGTCGCCATCGTCATCCTTGTGGGCCATCGCCGTCGTCTTCCTGTGCTATGTCGCCGTCGCGCTCGTTCAGTTGTCGCCACTGTCGTCTTCAACCCTAGCGTTCGTCGTTCAGATCTGTTCGGCCAGGTCAGTATTCATTCGGAATACTGATATGTCCGGCCAGTCTTCAACCCTACTGTTGTTTTCTTGCATTGGATTGTGTCATGTTAATTGTTTTCAGTTTGTCTAGTTAGCCATATGTTTATGATTTACATCTCTAAACTAGAGTCGGACCTGAGGGGAGGCAAAATAAACCTCTGCCCTAGGCTCAAAATTTAAAGAGAGCTCAAATTATATATGTATATATATAGGGTTGCGCTCCAGTGAAAACCAAAATTGCGGTAAAAACCTGCGAGGACCGGCTTTTTAGCCCGGTTCACTAGCTTTATAGCCCGGTTATGAATAGAACCGATCTATAAGGTCATATATTTTAGCCCGTTCTGAATAAAACCGAGCTATAAAGTCACTATGTAATATTAAACACATAGGTTTTCATCACGGTTTTTATGTTTAACCGAGATATAAAGTTACGTGTTATTTTAAAACTGGAGTTTTTAGCACGGTTTTTAGGTTGAACTGAGTTGTAAAGTCATTGTGTAATTGAGGTTTTAGACATAGATTTCAAATAAACCAAGTTATAATGTAGTTCTCGCGGTTTTTACCACAATATGAGGTTTTCACCGGAGTCAATCCCTATATATATATATATATATATATATATATATATATATATATATATATTAGCTATATAGATTTCTTTACTAGCATGCTTATCTAAAGTCATTATAGTGTATTGGTTAAAAACCTCATTATTTTTCATTAGTCCAATATTCAATTCTCTTTGTCTCCCATTAATTTTTTTGCATTTTTCCTCCAAAATTTCATTTAATAATCACTAAAAACAACCAATAAAATAGAAATTATCCATTATGTATGGTTATGAAAAATAAATAATTTTTTAAATATTTTATTTCCCTTTATCTTTTGTAATTTCATATTTTAAACATAAAATTTAGATTTTCACAAACCCTTTCTAAAACCAATCACAAGTTGGTGTAATGGTTGTGAGGCTATATCCCAAGCCAAGAGGTTCGAAGTTCGAATCCCCTTGTAAACATAGAGTTGCTTATAAGGGGGAGAGTCAACCCCTTAAATGGGTCACACAGTACCTGATCCAGATGTAGAGCGATTGAGTCAATCGAGCTGGATTAAGATAAAAAAAAACCTTTCTAAAAGAATAATTACCCAAAATCACAAATAAAAAAATTATTTAAAACCACTCATATTGAACTTTTTTATATAAAAAATAGCTAAATAAAATAAATAAACGAAATGATAAAGAAAATTTCCGAAAAAATAAGAATAAATGGCCTCATTTTTATATCTCGTATCGGGTATTTCAAATCTCAGATCCGAACTTACTAAGGCTCATATGAGTTCATCATCTAATAAGTTGCCCCAACTTCTTCCCCACAATTTATCATTTTATCTTATCCAGTCGTGTGAGGCGTGATTTGGTTTTCATTTCCGTTTTTATATATTTTTTGTGTCTACATGTGTGTTCATGATGGTTAATTAGTCCAAGTCGATCGATCTCTCAATTACACCTATTTGGAGAATCGATTTTTTTTCCTTTTATATATCTAAACTATATTATGCCAAAAGTAGTCTATTACAGCTATGATTGACGAGTTAATTAACTAAATAAATATTCAATCGTTGATACCTTAAAGTTAAACTATGCCATTACCTATGCCCTAGGGCATAATTCATATGACTAATAGACCGATCAAGTAAAAAAGTCTTTGAATATGTCCTAAATTATATATATATATATATATAGAGAGAGAGAGGATAGATCCTGTGTAAGCAAGTGTTACTGTTTAATTTGTGAGCAAATCTAGAGCGTCGGATTAAGAAGATCAAACGGATGAGATTAAAAGTAACTTGTGAACAGTAACATTATTCGTAGGTACGAAGTGATTATTCGTATGTACATACATATGAATAATCTTTTGTTACTTACAAATAATTACATTTGTTCATACATACGAATAATTACATTATTATACACGAATAATCGCTTGGTACCTGCGAATAATTTCTCTGCTCACAAATTACACCGTAAGGGTTGCTTACACGGGATTCAACCTCTATATATATATATATATATATATATATATATATATATAGGGTTGCGCTCCGGTGAAAACCAAAATTGCGGTAAAAACCTATGAGGACCGACTTTTTAGTCCCGTTCACTAGCTTTATAGCCCGGTTATAAATAGAACCGATCTATAAGGTCACATATTTTAGCCCGGTTCTGAATAAAACCGAGCTATAAAGTCACTAATGTAATTTTAAAACATGAGTTTTCAGCACGATTTTTAGGTTTAACCGATATATAAAGTCATGTGTTATTTTAAAACTGGAGTTTTTAGCACGATTTTTAGGTGGAACTGAGTTGTAAAGTCACTATGTAATTGAGGTTTTTAGCACGGGTTTCAAATAAACCAAGCTAGCTATAAAGTAGTCCTCACGGTTTTTATCGCAATTTGAGGTTTTCACCGGAGTCAATCCCTATATATATATATATATATATATATATATATATATATATATATATATATTATCATTATTTATTACACTACTTTTTTACTTTTTCGATAATTACAAATAACAACTCACTAATCACTGCAAGAGCATTTATGTAAAAATGTGAAATACATAGTAAAATATCTATAATGACATATTTTTTCAATTATAAATAAATTTAGCCTTTTAAGATGATATTTTTTCTCAAACGGGGGAGTACAATTAATCGGGTTAGGATTAAGTTGAGTTGAAAGCTTGTCGAAAATCTAGATGTCACCATTTTTGCAACAATCAATTCCAGAATAGATTTCCGATTAGATCAAAAGAGGATACTTGGATTGGAAGACAAATTGGAATTGCGGTGTGTTTGCTAGTGGGGTACTTTAGGTGACCAAGATTATTTTTAGGTGTGGATGAGATGAAGATTTTGTATAAAATTATTAATTTTATGATGGAATAAAGTGAAAAGACGAAAAAATGCCCACACATACCCTCATTTGCCATACTTTCCCTGTGTGTTTCGTAACGAACCAACCCCCTTTTTGGCAACAATATCTAGAGAACCGAGTCGTCGCTCACCCTTGAATCCGCCATTGGTTACCCTTGACAACCAAGAGACCCTGAAGAATCCATAGTTCTCTGACAATTTTATTGGTCTTCATTGATTTCCACTTGTTGTCATGATAAATTGTGTCATGGTCGTTTAATTCTCTGTTTTATGGCCGGTGTGTTTTATGAATTTATCATACAAAAGTGTTATCTAGATTTTGAATTCTCGCCTCTTAAAAAAAAGAACTCTATGATCAAATGGAATACATATATATAATATATTGATTATAAAATTATTATATACTCCCTCCGTTTTCAAATAAATGACTTTTTCAAGTCAAACACGTATTTCTAAGAGGGTAAAAACTATATAAAATATTAAAACTTTAATTAATTTTTTTAATAATATTATACTTATTATTAATAAGTATGAGTCTATCAAAAAAAATTAAAAAAATAATATTTTATATTATTTTTATCACATTAAAATACGTGCATAAATGGTAAAAAATTACTTATTTGAAAACTGATGGAGTATTCAACATTTTCAGAACACTTGAGATCAATTCATCTCGTCTCTTTGTGAATTCGAAACATTTTACTTAAAACGTACGTACGTACGTTGAATAAACTGTTTTGTGGCCCATTCCAAAATTTCTTACGAAGGCCACTGTTGATCATCCACTACCTACCCAATAGAGTACTGTATAGACTTAATTACAATCTGGTTCTCGTTCAATTGGGCATACAACTTGATCATCCACTAGCTACTTCCTTGTGCACAGATCAGCTGACACTTGATTCAATTAACCTATAAATAAAGCCATTAGCAAAGATGAGCAACCATCCATTCAGCATAAATTAACTTAATTAGCAAATAATTAAGGATTTCAAAATTAACTAATTTAAGAATATATAATGGTGAGTATTAATGGGGCGGCCCGTTTGCTGGTGGTGTTGGGTGTCCTCCTCGCCGTTGCCGAGGGGATTGCAAAGGAGGGGAACCACAATAGTGAAAGGAAGAGGCCGACCAAATACGTGACGTGCAAAGACTGGAAGCATCACCGGTATTGCAGCTACCGGCGGTTCCGGTGTCCTCGCTCTTGCCCTTTCAGCTGCTCCGTCAACTGCGTCAGTTGCCGCCCTGTCTGTGGTAATTAATTCTTTGTTTTGTTTTATTCACCAAAATTTCTATTACCCTAATGATTAGTTTGGGAAGGAGAGTCTAGCTATTTAATTCCCAGCTTAGTTTAATTTGGACCATGTGGATTCATAAATTTAACCATTCCTAGAAACACAATATACTTAATTCTACCAAATACATGTCAAAGGGCAGGTTATGAGCCTTTGAGAACATGTTTATAATTTATTTAAAGTTGTTTATTGAAGTTAGATAACTGAATTCAAATATTTTTTTTTTAATTTAAACAGGTTATCAATGTGTTTTTTTGGGGGAATATAAGAAAACTCCAAAATAATTTGGGATTTAAATGCTACCGAATTGGGTAATTTTGATGAACAACCTAATAGGCGGTCATCGGCAAGAGTGGTGTGACTAAACCTACCAAGACTTTACTCAATTTTAAAAAAACAAGCAATGTAATTTAGTGGAAAAATTCAAACTAAATCAAGAATCCGTTCGTATGAAGTGTATATAACTCTTACACCGGATCGGATGCATATAAATATATAGCCACCTCACTCCAAAATCATATATTTTTTTTAACCTTTTTCCATGTGTAAATTAAGAGGAAGATAATTTTTGTATCATTAAAAAAATGCGCCTCTTGATTCATACATTTTAAAATCAAGATACACCTACAAGATTTATTTAAAAATAAAATCTAATTTTAAGATATAAATATTAAAATTTTTGGTGAAAATATCAAGCCCCCAAAATGGCATAACTATCAAAACAGCTGCTTAATTAGGAATGGTTGCGTGTGTTTATACCTCTAAATGGCTTAACTTTTGTTTTGGATATATATAATATATGTACAAAGACTGCGACAAGCCGGGTGCGGTTTGCCAAGACCCTAAATTTATAGGAGCAGACGGCATCACCTTCTACTTCCACGGCAACAAAGACCGCGACTTCTGTGTGGTGGCCGATTCCAACCTCCACATCAATGCCCACTTCATCGGTCGTCGCAACCCAACCCTGCAGCGTGACTTCACCTGGGTTCAGTCCCTCGGCATCCTCTTCGACACCCACACGCTCTTCGTTGGTGCCATGAAAACCGCCACCTGGAAGGACTCTGTAGACAGGCTCGCCCTCTCCTTCAATGGCGAGCCTGTCTACCTCCCCCTCACCAGTGGGGCCACTTGGAATTCTACCTCCGGCGGCGTCTCCATCACCAGGTAATTATTATTTTATTCCCCTCGGCGTCCATGTGGGTCTAATCTTGAAGCTCAATTACTGGTCAACTTTGATCAATAGATTTCTGAATTAGATCAAATACACATGGTTGGATCCCATGCAAATAATATATATCTACTGTGCAATATGTGGACACACAAATTTTTTAACATGGGACAAAAATAATATGTGCAACCAATTAAGTAACTATTGCAACTTAATTATTTGCCCATAGTTTGCAGTAAAAGCTATTCGACACCTGGTATTTTTTTATATAACTATATACTTATTAGTAATATATAGACTATGTAAAAAAAATTATTTTATATAGTTGTTACCTCCTTAAAAAGCGTGTTAAAAAGTCAATGGATTTATATTTCCGAACGAAGGGAGTAGCTTGTAAAGTTTGTAATGTGTTTGATTCGAGAAAGTCAAGTGATAAGCCACCAATCAGGTTCAATCCATACCAAGGCACTTCAATTCATAAGTACTCATCCTAACACAAATGCCATTAGTGAAATTTGAACCCTTAACGTTACAGTCGCGAGTCACAGAGCCACCTCACTCTTAATAGAGAGCAAGAGTTCAGCGGTTTTGTCAGAGGTAAATAAATTGATCAAGTTAGGTGTGTGAGGTTTTGCTAATACTCGATCTACATGGCTAGGTTGCAAGACACAAACTCCATAGAGATGGAGGCAGAAGGCAAATTCAAGATCAAGGCGGTGGTGGTTCCGATCACCGAAAGGGACTCCCTCATCCACAACTATGGCATCACCGACGACGACTGCTTTGCCCATCTCGACCTCACCTTCAAGTTCTACACGCTGACCGACGATGTCGACGGGGTGCTCGGGCAGACATACGCAACCAACTATGTCTCCAGGGTTAACATAAGCGCCCTCATGCCCGTCTTGGGTGGCAAGGAGAAGTTCACTTCTTCGAGCATCTTCTCCACCGACTGCTCAGTCGCAAAGTTCACCGGAAAAGGTAACGGAAACTCGGATTTGGGAAGCTTGGTTGGTGATCTCAGTTGTACCAGCGGCGTCGGTGGCTCTGGAGTTGTTTGCAAGCGGTAGTGTATCGGATACCCGATCCTTATAAATCAAATCGGATATTTGAGAATAAATTCCAAGGACTGGTATGATATATGGCCGGTACTGTGTGTAATTAAGAATTTCTGTGGCAATGCGAGTGTTTAATTTTTTTTTTGGTGAACATGCGAGTGTTTAATTGTGTTACACACTACTTGTATTGTGTTGTATCATTGAAAAACCCAAAATATTAATTATGTGCAAGCTAGTGGTATATATTTGTTAACCAATTAAATATTTTTTATATTTAAATAAATTATTTTTATTATAAATCAAATTACTTCTTTAAATAAGTAATTAATTAATTTTTTTTCTTTTTTCTAAATCTTAACCGATTGATTTTCTTTTTAAATTATTTTTTTTCAATAAAAACATATAATCTTTTGTAGTTTTGATTAATGGGATAAAATATAAATTACGATTAGATCCATTTAATAAATTACTTTGTTATAATTTGATTATATATTTACTTTAACCAATTATTCTCATTTCAATTATAACAATGCAGGTTATATATGTGTGTATAGTATAATCTATAGTCAGGTAATCAATTACTTTATTACATTTATGAATAAAAATAATTAGTTTATACTTTTTTAGTTCTGAAAGATAATAGATTTAGGAGTTTATAATGTATATAATGTATGATTGAATTAATGCAATTATTATAGTAAAGGAAAATCATTAGTTGAACAGGTATTAATATGAAATTTATTTAAATTTTGAACGTAATTTAGATGAAGTGATAAGAATCATATTGTATTTTAACTTATATAAATGTTTTACAAATGTGTAAAATTATTATGTAAAAAGCATCCGCGCAACTGTATGGGCACTAATCTAGTATGTAGCTATATTAATAACAAATAGTGGATAGGGGTAGAAATGAGATCGGGTGATGGATGGGTGGACCCATTTTTTCACCCACCTCATCACAAAAAAATTTCACTCGATCCATCTGATGTGCATGTTTTTAGTCATATTTTTCCATATACTTTAGTGTTAATATAAGTCTTTTTCATTGGTTATGCATTGAGTTTAGTGTCTTTTGCATAGATTTTCATGTTTCATAAGAAATAGATGTCTTCACTAGCTTTTGTGTGATTTACAGGATTTTTGAAGCTGTTTTTGAAGAAACTTTCAAGAAAGAAAAGATGTGGAAAAGAATAAGGAGCGCATAGGAAAAAGAACGGAAGCAATCGGAGTTCAAACAAAGGAGATATGGACATTTTACTGAGCTGTACCGACTCTGTACCGACTGCCCCCTGGGTCGGTACCGAGGCATAATCTGATAGAACAAGCCAATCTGAGCAACAGTAGTCATACCGACCCTAAGGGGGCTCGGTACCGAGGTGGCCTGGGTCGGTACGGGCTCGCTGGCGGCTATTTTTATCAGGATTTAATTATTTTTACCTCTTTTCCTTAAATAGACTTTAGATAAAATTCATATATTTGTTATTTCCTAATTAGGTTTATGGGCTATTAAGTATAAACAGGATTTTTAGGGTTTGGAGGAGTCTCTCTCTTCCTTCTACCAATTTTCAGCCTACATTTAGAATTCTCAGCACACTTTTGAGAGCGTTTGTGAGCGGATTTGAGAGCTTTTTGAAGCTATTTCTTCGGCGAAAGTTGAGGAACGTTTTGTAAGGCTTTTGGGACGCATTGTTGACATTATTCTCAGGTTTTTATGCAATTTGAATTTCTGATTTTAGTTATTTCATGAATTTTGAGTTATTCACCATGAATATGCGTGAGTAGTCGCCTTTTCTAGGGTTGGGGTGATCCCAACGATAGTTATGCTTGCAATTTTGCTATGAATTGATGAATTGATTGGTTCTTATCTATTTTATATGCTTAAGTACTCAATGAAAATTGGGGAAGTTCCTTTTTGCAATTGAATTGAAAGATTGAATTGTGAATTGGATGGTAATTAGGGTTTTGAACGCAAGTTTGATAACCTAATTAAGATTGTTAGTAAAGTTTATTAATTTGTGAAAATAAATTGATTACTTTGCTAGAGTTGATGCAAGTTGACCTATTTAATAGATAAAAACATGATTTTTATATGATTCATTGCAATTCTTGCATGATTATCGTTGTGGGGATCCTTATGCCCTAGACTTTTATTATTATTGATTTTCCTTAAAAATTCCAGCAGCCTACAACCCCCCAAAAATCTCCATATTTGTCATCTCTTCTCGCTATTCTTGCTCTTTGGTAACTAAAATTGAGTCACTGACTTTCTCCCTGCGGACGAACTTGACCCTACTATACTATAGCGGGGTTTCAATCTTATAAATTTATTTGATTGAAAATAAACCCTTCAACACCATCACCCACCCGTCTAATGTTTCACCCATCACCCGATCCATCAGGTGAATCGGGTGGGTCGAGTGGTTACTCGATTGAAAAAAAATTAAAAGAAAATGAGTCACAAGTCATACTTAAAAACCATTCATATTTGATAATTTTATAAACCATGTCAACATATAAATTAATCTTAATAAATTAATAAAAGACTTATTCATACATTATATCATGACTATCCTTAATTTACAAAATTAGCATTAGAGGTTTAATATCACACTAGATGAGATCAATTTAACTCGGCTACTAGACTCGTAGTAAAAAAAATATAGAAAAACTATGTTCTTAGAAAACAGACTCGGATATTTTTTCTTTAATCTCTTTGGATAAAGAGGTATTATTGCTACAAATTTCTTGACAAATTGGGAACATACAATTTGGTTAATCATGCATTTAGTTTTATATAATATATAATATTTATAAGTCCAACTAGGCTTTATATTTTGAATTCCATTTAAATTTTATTTATGACTTGAATGATTAGTGTAACGGCCCGGATATAATTATCCGGGATACGTTTCAAAGGTCGGATACCTTCGTTCGGATGTTGCAATTCAGGTACGGGTCGAGGTTTCAAACCTCTAATCAGTCGAAGTCTCAAAAATACAATTTAAACGAAAGTAAAGCGGAAGTACGGGTTAGATACAAAAGCCACGGCAGAGCCGGGTCAAAACCAAAACAAAGTGGGTGATTGCCATTTGTCAAGTTAGAATATATTAGCCGGATTCTTCGATTCGCCAAAAGATTTCCCCGTCACAGAAGCATGGAGCAACAAGAGCGGTACCTAACACTATCCACGAAGTCAGGCCTAGTGATCGCCTGCGGGTCCTCTGACCGCGCTGAGGCCACATAACATGCCTATACCTAAATAAAAGATGACTAATGCGGTACAAGATTTAAATCACACTATCATGCCCCTAGTATATATATAATATGCAGAAAAGAACTGTAAAGGGCCCAAGACAATGCCAAGTGGCATATCCCTCTCCTACCTCTGCACCCCTTCCCGTTAGTGCAGAGACTGGCCAGTTCGGGCTATAGCATAGCACTCTCTTCGTGGTAGTGCACTTCACCACGGTATCATCATATCATATCATCTCTCATCATCATATCATATCTCATCATCAATATCATAAATCATGCTCATGCCCGATGGTGCTGGGCTAATCATATCATATCATATCATATCATCTCTTGCCCGATGGTGCTGGGCTATCATATCATGCTCATATCGACTCGATAGACTCAGGGCACCCGATGGGGCTGGGCTACCCTATGACCCTAGCAAAGACTCTAGAACTATCACAGATAACAGCCGTTCTGTTTCAAACACACAAAGTAAACACATGCTCAGTTCAATGCAATCCTAGCATGATACTACATGGCATGCTTTAATATGCAACAAAACTACACATTACATGACACATCAGGCAGGAGGTCCAAGTTACTGAGTAAGTCCCGTAGGATACTTACCTGTTGATGCAGAACAACAAGATAACACAAGCAAGGGTCCAAATGCAAGTCCAAAGCAATCCAAAAGCAATACACACCTATCATCAAGTCATTTCCATAAGCTACCAGACCAACATTCATACACACGAACTCAAGTTCTCAACATTCTCAAAACCGACCGATAGTAAAACCGTTTTCCAAAATCTTCCCGATACGATCAAATCGACCAAAATCATTCTTTCAAATCAACTCATTGATAAAATCATATCAACCATATCTTCCAAACTCTTAATTCCAAAATTAAGTCAACTCATATTCAAAATAATTCCTCAATTCATACTTGGCCAAATTCCGACATTAAACATTTAAATCCTTAAAGTCAATTTCTCAAAATCATAGTATAGAAATAGTTCCGGCATGTTTCTCTTCAAAATCCTTATCTTAAAATCATCTTACAAATCATTATATAATAACACTTCTCAAGGAATATTTAAATAAAATAAAATTGCCAAAATCACTCGATTTTAATAACCCACATTTATAAATCAAAATACTAAATTACTTTATCATATTTTAAAACACATCCCAAAATCATCATATAACATCATGCTAATATATAACAATTAATATTACTTTTAAAACCTTTTTTTTATATATAATAAAAATTGCAGAATACATGTATATATATATATATAAAACATAACATAATAACACATCATATATATATATATATATATGTGTATAACATAGAAAGAAAGAAAGAAGAAAGAGGCCCGGGTCCAGCCCAAGGGAAGAGAAAAGAAGAAATGAGGCCACCCAAATCCGAACCCTCAGCCCAACATAAAAGGCCCAAAACAACTCAGCCCCATTGCATTTCATCCGGAGAAAAAAAAGAGCCTGGGCCCCATGCCAAGTGGCGCTGAGGTGGAAGGATGGGGATCCGAATGCCCAACCCGGTTTTAAATGATATAACCCGTGATGAGTTTGGTGACCCGGCCCAGCCCACTTCAGGAAGGAGGAGTCCTTCTTCAAGCTCAAGCCGAGCTCTCCAACGGCAAAACAGAGGGAGGAAGGAAGAGGAATAGGCCAGGCCACCGGGGTCCGTTCCACCCCAAAACTCACCCAGATGGCCGGAAGGTTTCCCCGCCCAAAACCCGCACAACAAGAGTAAAACGACAGCAAGGAGGAAGGGAGGAGAGAGAGATTACCGAGAAGCCGATGTGCTCGCCGGAAGCGTTCGTCGGGGTTGAATCGAGCTTCGTCGGAGCTCCAATCGAACAAGCCTGATCTGGGTCGGGGAAAAACAGCATAAAGGTGGAGCTTTATGGGGTAAACGATCGGAAAAGACGAAGGAACCAATGTACCATGACCGACCTTGCACAAGCGAAGACAGGGGAAGAAGAAGGAGGGAGGCGGCTCGGCGTCGGCGTCTCCAGCTGCTTCTGGCGGCGATTCTGGCCACGTCAGGTGGGGATTCCTCTGCTGCTAGGACACGAGGGAGGAGGTGTAGTTGTGTTGCTCGAGTACAAGAAACAGAGGGGAAAAGAGAGCGTGGTCCGGCGGTGGTGGTGGTGGCTGACGGGGGTGAGGCAGGGGCGTGAAGAACCAGACAAGAGGAAGAGAGAGGAGAAGATAAGGAGAGAGGAGAGTGGTGTTTGGCTTCTGCAAACGAAAATGAAATGGAAGGGAGAGGGGGAGAGAGTTGTGTGTAATTGGATGAAGACAGTGAGGTAGGGGGAGGGTAGGATATGTAGCAATTAGGACATTGTGAGCTGTTGAGGGAAGAATCCAAAAGAGAGGAGGGGACCAGTGCAATTTCACAGGAATCCGAGAGGGAAGGGAGGGGGAGAGAGAGAGAGAGGGAGAGAGAGAAATAAAAGAAAAGGTAAATAAAATAGGAATAAAAAAAAGGGGTCCCCACAAAGAATTCAAATTAGCGGAAAAGCTCGAAACCCGCTCGTCCGATCGAATCCCGACTAAATCGAATTTAAATAAAATTTCAATTACTAATTTCAAGTTAAACGGAATTAAATAAATTTTTCGATACTCGGAGCTTAAATTAATTTTATTAATACTCGATCTTGAAAGCGAAAATCGAATCCCGTCAAAATCCGAAATTTAAATGATGCCGGAATAACTTAAAATCCAAAACTTACGCTCGAGGACGGGTTTTATTCAAATTAAATTTAATAATAATTTATTTAGTTAAACTAATCATAATATATAAATATACTCGGTCTTTATATTTATCCACCTCTAAAAACAAGTCTCGTCCCCGAGACTAAAATCATTTAAAACAATGGGGAGAAGTTTGAAACCAGTGAGTCCGAGGACCATGTCCAAGGATCTTGTAATCATCTCGGTTGCGTCTTCCGGGATTCTCACAACATCCTAGTCATGGTCGTGACATTTCCAATTGGTCTTGTCAAGGGTGTAATAACCGCCCCGATCACATCCTTGCTTTGACTTTTCGGAAGTGTGACAACTCTAAAAGCATTATAGCGTCCGACTAGGTCTTAGCAAGCAATCTATAAGCGCCCCTATAAAATGCTTGTATCCACTTCGTGAGACGTCATAATGTAAATCCATTTCGTAAATTCTCAAAGCGCTTTGTAAAGGGAAAGGTTGTCATCCAAATCATTGAAACTCTCAATTTCTTTAAAACCCCAAGTTGGCCATTTTTAAAACCCCTCGAAATCTTCAAATCCGATGTTTAATCAAGCAACTTTACACCAAAACAAGTCAATTCCTTTCAAATCAAGATTCCGTCAAAATCTCCCAAACACCAAAACAGCTTCTCGCATACCAATCAATCAAATTTAGAAGGTAGGAGGTGGAGTCATCCACCTCTAAGGGCTAATCCCATATTCTCTTCCTAGTTTCCAGAATCTTTTATCATCATCCTCAACTCAACATGCACGTAAGTAAATCAACTCATCGACTCATACCATCATCAACCACTTCTCATATGGCAATCTCAACATCAATCATGACAATCTCAACCAATCGACATCTCAACCGTGTAACATGATTACCCATAAAATAAATCATACCATCCTTTCAGAACACGCCAAAAGCAATAACAAAGTCTTAATGTCATACCATGAGCCATAAAGTATATCTACCTCATACCGAAGGCATCACAAGTGCATCATTGAATTCTCATAAATCACGCAAGCACACATGTCAAGAGATTAAAGAGGTTAGGTGTCATGGAGTCAGTACACTACTTCTAGTCAAATCTCACGATCGCATCTCAACATCGCACACTAGTGGAACCAGTCATAACAAGGGATCTCATGTAAAGCATAAATTCACATAGTCATCCTATCCAATCTCTATCCAGCATTATCATAACATATTATCACATCAATCCAACAAAATCATGCTATTAAGATTCAACCAAAAAGGGAAGATCAACAGTATATCAACATCAAAATGTCATCATGCCTTCCAGACATCATCTTAGCTCATCACAATGTCATATAACGATTAATAGCAGTCATGCACCATCATCTTATATATACACATAAGTCATACCTATGATCCAAATCATATTCATCACTTACCTATTCATAATCAGGTTTATCAACCATATAGGATAACATCATGCTTTCACATAACAACGTATCATCATCTCATGATTCATTCAACACATTATAACATGCTTTTAGAACAACATAGTAGGATAACAATGGATCATTATATCATGTTCATAGTTGTCACTACCAATTTTAGCTCAGTATTGCATATCAACATGTAATATCATGCCATACATGTTTATCATGGTTGCTATCTAGCATCAAGCCAGTACATATTAATAAATCATATAATCAAGAAGACCCTCACATCATACCAATCACTCAATTTCCTTAACCGCTCTCTAACCACTCTACCAAGGGACCTCACTCACATGTTTCAAGAAGAAGCAATCATTGACATTATTACACAGAAGGACTACATCATATCAATCAGCATTTATCAATAGCATCATTAACTCATCATTAAGCATTGCAACATGTATCACAAGTCTTAATTTACCGTCATGCTCAAAATTATCACATAACACCATATATGAGTAAAGTCAATTCGAACTAGCAAGTTTCATCAGAACCTTAATAGACAAACAATCCAGGTTTCACAACATTTGCAGTTCATACCTTTATAGGCAAGGAATTTAGATCATGCTTGGCATATCAGAGTAGTATCACATTAAGTCATCAAGGCACATTAGGATTGTAAGGCATCGAATCATATCATCATAGTCAACAGACAATCAAGCAACAGTCATCACATCAACAAGCAGTTTTCATCGTCAAGTCAGTGCAATATCATCATCAACAAGCTCAGAAAGGGTTAGCAATTCGAATAGAGGACGCTCCCACCTGCAAGTCATATCGTACTCAACAATTGTACTCCTCGAAGCGAGCTTGTTCCGTCGGCATTATCGATCCTGAGGCCCGTGGGTTATGGGCCCATGCTTCCGCTGCGCTGCTCTATCGCTATTCGACTTCCCGATCCCCTTTTTTTTTCCCATGCGGTCGCTCATCCAAGGTAATGCGTATGAGTTTAAGTTAGCGGAGATAGGGGAGTGACAAGAGCGGACAACCCAACGTTTTCTCTCGGAGACCAAATGGACCAAACCTAAAAACGACACGACTAGAGACAAGACTCTGACCCGGGAATAGTAACGATGCCCTTATGGAGTCCATTAGGTTACAACTTGTGACAAACAAGCATGAATCCATTATGGAGCATATCAATCACATCAATCCACACTAACATGTACCTACCTCGGGGGCAACATTCGTATTCATATCAAAGACACAATCAAGTCCTACGCTGATGTATGTGAAACAAGCTAACATTCTAGTATTTCATGGAACAGATATGCCTAGCAACTTCAAGCAAGATAGGCGGAACCAACAATGATCATATATAATTCGAAGTCATGCGGAATTTAGTGAAGATAACGAGCATCATGCATGTGAACAATGTAAAAGCATGGTATACACATCAACAAATGAGTCCAAATATATCATGGCGAGGTAGGTCGTAATAAACAGGGGAAGCGTCATACGAGATCATATAAGGGCAACATAGTAACTATCTCATCTACACAATGATCATGTAATAGGTCAAGCATGGCACGTAATCATATGACGAGATACATTTAAAGAGCATGGGTCCTACATGATACTAGCGATACAGAATGTGATACAAGCATAGTCTAGAGACACTTAGAGAGGTTCAACATAATATTCACGAAACATGAGGCATCATCAGAAGTAACAAGATGGACCTCACGGGTGCTAGATTATAATCATGTTAGGAATAAATCTTCAAGCGGCACATAAAAATGGTACAATAACTGTCACATTATAGAACAAGCATGACATGTAATCATTCAGCAGGTCATATTGGAAGTCATAAACTCCACATGATACTAATAGCACACATCGAACATGAGTACAACTAAAGTAATTCAACTAGGTTCATTCCGATATTCATGCGTCATGTATTTGCAAAAATCAGGATATAGAGTGATGTGTGATCAAGCGAGGTGTCAAATCATACATTCATGGAAGCACGAGAGGATATGATAGAGTAATAGACATTTTATCCATGTAAGCATGTTGGGTTTAACTATCACGGAAAGCTAGTCAATCATCGAATTCAACATTAAGCTAATCAGAACGAGTGAAACATGTTAAGAGAACAGAAAGAGGAAAGAGCCACACTATCAGGTACCTAGCTTGAGAGAGAATCAACAATAATGTAGGTAAAGTAGAACTCGGACAAGTCACAACCATGGGCCCGACATGTTACTAAGGCTCAATGTAACATATGTCCCATACATGCGCTTGATTGATTACTCGATACTAAGTAAGACTGCAATTCAATCACATTTCAATAATATAGAAGTACGAGCAAGTCTAACGATGCATAACTCAAGTTTAAATAATGGGCAACATAATTAGAATACGGGGCATGAGTACAAATTAACACATACTAGGGTCAACATGCATTCACCAAGACTCCATTATGCCACATAATCTCCGTTCGACACAACTAACACATACCATATTAACTTGCAAATAATCAACAATAGTTAATCTGACGAATATGAAGTAGATGGGCATGATATAGATTCTTGTCACAAGATGAATGATGAGCATCGAGGCATCATCGGCTAGCATGTTAAGGAGCACATCTTATGAGGCATTCATATAAAGTAGAGTTGATCACACTATCATGGACCTAATTCAGAAGAAGCAGCAATCATATACTCATATCATGTGGTTCATGTTTTCGATCAATCATACGATCAATATGCCAAGTAAACATGCTATAACAACATACAATCATGATAGAGGGCAAGACACAACACGAGACTTAAGCAATATGACCAGCATGGATACAGGGTGTCATACAACCACGAATTTACATTAAGGATCATCATCATAACAGGTACTGAGGATTACGTAGCATACAAGGCATGTCGACATGAAATTATAACATGTATCCATCAAGTAAGGGACTCACTCTATCATGATACTAGAACCGAACTATCACACTATCGTGAACCTATTCACAAGAAGGACATCAATTAGACGACATCCTGGCATATGACATATTTATTCGTGCTCTAGTATGACAATGCAATGTACTAAGTAGATCATGTCGGGATGATATGCATATGGTAAATGTAGTTCAAACCTATACAATAGTCATTATGAACATTAAGGCACATAAGCACAACTTCACACTAAGGGTCAATTGTAGGTCAAGGAGTAGTACCACATAGTATCACGCAATAATGGACAGAGCAATCAAGATAACCCGATAGAGATCCATAAGAGCAACATTGACTCTTCCCAACTGACTCATTACCCATCTTTCCCGTGGGACTCAGATACGAATTTTTCGTGACAAGAGGACACTGATGAATCGTCATAAGAATTGATAAGGACAACCCCGTAAACATCTCGTTCTCTAACTCAGAATTTCATCAAGGACCGTCTTCCAATACTCTCTCGGACAACCTCTATATTCAATCATGATTCCCGACACCAAGTGTTTACCAACCCAATTCCCGTGGAGGAGACCGATATCCGAAGGGAGGACTCGATTGAATTGTCAAAAGGGTTCATAAGGAAAGGGACAGTTCCACAAAAGCTGAGCTTAACCATATAAGACGAAGAAGGGTACTCCCGCTATCCCTTTCGCACAGATCGTTCAATATTCATTCAATAGTTAGAACATAACAATCAAATCTTTAGCATATAAAGCACTCAACAAAGAGTCAGTCAATGGCAATTATAACGACCTCCTTGGGACCCTCCGGACCCAGCTGTAAAGAACAAGCTAGTATTTCGCCTACCCATTCCCGACTACATCCAATAGGGATGGTCTAGCGCCTTTTCTACCCACTCGATCCCTTATTAGTTGGTTCTCCTCTTTTATCATAAGCCAAGTTCATATTTAGTCCAATTGAGTTAGACATATTAAGTTCATTTTGCTCCTTTAAAACGCTTTCAAATCTTCGAAATCCGTGGGCGGTTTTCCAAAACATACACCCGACCCTTGCGTACCCGAATGGCACAACCTGGCTCTGATACCAACTTTGTAACGGCCCGGATATAAATATCCGGGATACGTTTCGAAGGTCGGATACCTTCGTTCGGATGTTGCAATTCAGGTACGGGTCGAGGTTTCAAACCTCTAATCAGCCGAAGTCTCAAAAATACAATTTAAACGAAAGTAAAGCGGAAGTACGGGTTAGATACAAAAGCCACGGCAGAGCCGGGTCAAAACCAAAACAAAGTGGGTGATTGCCATTTGTCAAGTTAGAATATATTAGCCGGATTCTTCGATTCGCCAAAAGATTTCCCCGTCACAGAAGCATGGAGCAACAAGAGCGGTACCTAACACTATCCACGAAGTCAGGCCTGGTGATCGCCTGAGGGTCCTCTGACCGCGCTGAGGCCACATAACATGCCTATACCTAAATAAAAGATGACTAATGCAGTACAAGATTTAAATCACACTATCATGCCCATAGTATATATATAATATGCAGAAAAGAACTGTAAAGGGCCCAAGACAATGCCAAGTGGCATATCCCTCTCCTACCTCTGCACCCCTTCCCGTTAGTGCAGCGACTGGCCAGTTCGGGCTTTAGCATAGCACTCTCTTCATGGTGGTGCACTTCACCACGGTATCATCATATCATATCATCTCTCATCATCATATCATATCTCATCATCAATATCATAAATCATGCTCATGCCCGATGGTGCTGGGCTAATCATATCATATCATATCATATCATCTCTTGCCCGATGGTGCTGGGCTATCATATCATGCTCATATCGACTCGATAGACTCAGGGCACCCGATGGGGCTGGGCTGCCCTATGACCCTAGCAAAGACTCTAGAACTATCACAGATAACGGCCGTTCTGTTTCAAACACACAAAGTAAACACATGCTCAGTTCAATGCAATCCTAGCATGATACTACATGGCATGCTTTAATATGCAACAAAACTACACATTACATGACACATCAGGCAGGAGGTCCAAGTTACTGAGTAAGTCCCGTAGGATACTTACGTGTTGATGCAGAACAGCAAGATAACACAAGCAAGGGTCCAAAATGCAAGTCCAAAGCAATCCAAAAGCAATACACACCTATCATCAAGTCATTTCCATAAGCTAACAGACCAACATTCATACACACGAACCCAAGTTCTCAACATTCTCAAAACCGACCGATAGTAAAACCGTTTTCCAAAATCTTCCTGATACGATCAAATCGACCAAAATCATTCTTTCAAATCAACTCATTGATAAAATCATATCAACCATATCTTCCAAACTCTTAATTCCAAAATTAAGTCAACTCATATTCAAAATAATTCCTCAATTCATACTTGGCCAAATTCCGACATTAAATATTTAAATCCTTAAAGTCAATTTCTCAAAATCATAGTATAGAAATAGTTCCGGCATGTTTCTCTTCAAAATCCTTATCTTAAAATCATCTTACAAATCATTATATAATAACACTTCTCAAGGAATATTTAAATAAAATAAAATTGCCAAAATCACTCCATTTTAATAACCCACATTTATAAATCAAAATACTAAATTACTTTATCATATTTTAAAACACATCCCAAAATCATCATATAACATCATGCTAATATATAACAATTAATATTACTTTTAAAACCTTTTTTTTATATATAATAAAAATTGCAGAATACATGTATATATATATATATATATATATAAAACATAACATAATAACACATCATATATATATATATATGTGTATAACATAGAAAGAAAGAAAGAAGAAAGAGGCCCGGGTCCAGCCCAAGGGAAGAGAAAAGAAGAAATGAGGCCACCCAAATCCGAACCCTCAGCCCAACATAAAAGGCCCAAAACAACCCAGCCCCATTGCATTTCATCCGGAGAAAAAAAAGAGCTTGGGCCCCATGCCAAGTGGCGCTGAGGTGGAAGGATGGGGATCCGAATTCCCAACCCAGTTTTAAATGATATAACCCGTGATGAGTTGGGTGACCCGGCCCAGCCTACTTCAGGAAGGAGGAGTCCTTCTTCAAGCTCAGGCCGAGCTCTCAAACGGCAAAACAGAGGGAGGAAGGAAGAGGAATAGGCCAGGCCGCCGGGGTCCGTTCCGCCCCAAAACTCACCCAGATGGCCGGAAGGTTTCCCCGCCCAAAACCCGCACAACAAGAGTAAAACGACAGCAAGGAGGAAGGGAGGAGAGAGAGATTACCGAGAAGCCGATGTGCTCACCGGAAGCGTTCGTCGGGGTTGAATCGAGCTTCGTCGGAGCTCCAATCGAACAAGCCTGATCTGGAAAAGACGAAGGAACCAATGTACCATGACCGACCTTGCACAAGCGAAGACAGGGGAAGAAGAAGGAGGGAGGCGGCTCGGCGTCGGCGTCTCCAGCTGCTCCTGGCGGCAATTCTGGCCACGTCAGGTGGGGATTCCTCTGCTGCTAGGACACGAGGAAGGAGGTGTAGTTGTGTTGCTCGAGTACAAGAAACAGAGGGGAAAAGAGAGCGTGGTTCGGCGGTGGTGGTGGTGGCTAATGGGGGTGAGGCAGGGGCCTGAAGAACCAGACAAGAGGAAGAGAGAGGAGAAGATAAGGAGAGAGGAGAGTGGTGTTTGGCTTCTGCAAACGAAAATGAAATGGAAGGGAGAGGAGGAGAGAGTTGTGTGTAATTGGATGAAGACAGTGAGGCAGGGGAGGGTAGGATATGTAGCAATTAGGACATTGTGAGCTGTTGAGGGAAGAATCCAAAAGAGAGGAGGGGACCAGTGCAATTTCACAGGAATCCGAGAGGGAAGGGAGGGGGAGAGAGAGAGAGAGAGGGAGAGAGAAATAAAAGAAAAGGTAAATAAAATAGGAATAAAAAAAAGGGGTCCCCACAAAGAATTCAAATTAGCGGAAAAGCTCGAAACCCGCTCGTCCGATCGAATCCCGACTAAATCGAATTTAAATAAAATTTCAATTACTAATTTCAAGTTAAACGGAATTAAATAAATTTTTTGATACTCGGAGCTTAAATTAATTTTATTAATACTCGATCTTGAAAGCGAAAATCGAATCCCGTCAAAATCCGAAATTTAAATGATGCTGGAATAACTTAAAATCCAAAACTTACGCTCGAGGACGGGTTTTATTCAAATTGAATTTAATAATAATTTATTTAGTTAAACTAATCATAATATATAAATATACTCGGTCTTTACAATTAGCATATGACTTGATGAAAGCATTTAATTTTAGAGTTTTCTCTATTCCTCTAAATATAGAGAAATTTTTACTCTCTCCTTAATTCTCTATTTTACAAAACATTATGGAGGAGTTGTTGGACCCTAAAATCCATCATTTTCTCTAAATTTTTCATTTTTCTCTATTTTGGAGCTTCTCTTAGGGATGCTCTAAATGCTAACAAAGTCGTTGGAAAGAGCCAAATTGCTTACACTCTATAGGTATATGCAAAAGAAATAAAAGAAATTTTAAAAAGACATGTACATGGAGTACAATATAATGCAAGTTTATATTTTTTTAGACCTTTTTGAACAAGAACAATTGGAGAATGGAGAATCTAGAGGTAGAATAGGAGAAATATGTTAGTTATGTTAAATTATATTACGTAGTATTTATCTATTAGCTTTTCTTTTTAATAATCGGGTGGGCTAATGGGTGGTTAAGCGGGTCAGATGATGGGTCGGGTAACAGGTGAAAAATATATTACCTATCACCCGACCCATTACTTGTTTCACCCGACCCATCACCCATCCGTCACCCGATTTTTTTTTTTTTTTACGTTTTCACCCGTATATTCGGGTCGGGTGAGTTGGTCACCCACGTGTGGTTTTTCAGCCCTAATAATGGATTCTACCCATGATAATATGATATATTAATTTTATGATTCATTTCATCAAATTAATTTCAAATAATTACTCTCTCATTGTATTCGAATAATTTGTCATTTGGGAAGTTTCATATTTTTTTAAGAAAGTTTAAAATAGAAAGAAAATAATACAATAGTTAAAATTTAAACAAATAAATAATGCCAAAAAATGGATTAATGATAAAAGAAAAATAAATGGAAATTTGAAGTATTAATGGAGTATATTAGAAATTAAACACATTCAAGATAAATTAACAAAATTATAAAATTTTATTAATTATTAATGATGTCAAAAAGGACAAATCTAGCTATCTAGATCTATATTTCTATATATAAACTTTTCAAATAAAAGAATTTTTCATCTACGTATCACATTTATCTTAATCTCTTTTTAGCCAATCACCCCCCCTTGTCATTACTCTTCATTTTTACAAAACTTTTATAAGAAAGGATCATCTACACCTTTATATGTAACATTACATTACACAAAATTATTTAACTTATATATCTATAATACAATTTTTAAAAAAAAATTATATTTATATAAAAAATGACTAAAATACATGATCTACATTTTCATCTATATCTATATAAACTCTAAAAGTAGAAAAATTTTCTTCTACATGGTTTGTATTTTTCAATTTTTAAAAATAAGTTAATTGATTAATTGTGTAACAAAAATATAATAGTCGTTTTTTTTATCAATGCTTGATTATTGAAAGTCAATATTTAAACTGCAAAAAAATAAATATTATAAGGATTATTTCTCTTGTTTTTCCTTAAAATATTTATAAATTTCAAAAAGAAAAAATTTGGTCTTTTGTCTACCTACAAGCTTTTAATTAGGTGATTAGCCACCTTAAATTTTTTTTAAGCGTTGAGACCCCTCTTAAATATTTTTTAGGTCAGTTGACCCCTTCTTTCCCTGGTAGCTTTTGGAGCTCATTCCCGATCTCCTACTCCTTCTTCCGGCGATTATCATCTGTTCTTCCTCGTTTCATCCTCTTGTTCTTCCTTCCATCTTCTGTGCTTTTTTCCTTTCCTCCTTCCTTTTCTGGTTTCGTCGACATCAGTGTCGTATTTTGGTTATGGTTTTTGTGTTTTCGTTCAAATCGTTTCTAATGGCAGATCCTCCAGGTATCTACTTGATGTTTCAATCTTATTTTCGTACTAATCTCTTATATGTTTTCCTTTTCTGCTTCCTATTGTTTGTTGATTTTTTGGGTTTTTTGGAATCGGGTGTACTTTGTGCTTCTGGTTAGGGTTTTGAAATTTCGGGGTCTTGTGTGGTTAAATCGATGCTTAGGGGTTGGACTTTGTTTGTAATTTGTTGTTAATGACATCTAGTTTCTTCTATTCTTATTGATCCAGTTTAGATGTTTCCATTCAATTCTCATATGTGTTTGATTTTTTCATCGTTTGTGAGTTTGTTCAGTGGGTTCATTCTTTCTTCAATTTTTTTTTAAATTGATTCCATTTTTTTTGGGTTGATGTATATATCTTGTTGATTTTTCATTCTGATGTACCTTTTGTCTATATTTATTGTTTCAAACATTGTTGACCTTTTAGTTTGACTCCATCTAATTGCTTCCTTTTTCACATTATTGCATTTGATTAACTGATGGCATTGTTCGCCAACGGGGGAGGTGCTGGGTGTTGTATGTAAAATAGGAGAATAAAATAAAGCACAACTAGACTATCTCCCTATCCCAAACAAATAATACAAGAATCCCCTCCCTTGTAGTAGTAGGGTAATTCAGGATCGAATCCACGAGGAGGTAGGTCAGCGCTTCCTTTGTTGTACTCACGATCAATGCTTTCGACCTCAGCAGACACTCGATATCGAGTATATTGGTCGATATCGACCTCAGTTCTGGTCGATTTCCTAGCGCAGTTCCTGTAGAAGACAAAACAGCAAGTCGACGTCGAGCAGAGACCTCGATATCGATGTTAGTCCTCGATATCGACCCTTAAGGTCGATTTCGATGCTTGTCACAGAAACTGTTTTTGTAACCAATTTGTCGGAAAAGGATCCGAAGAAAATAGAATGGAGAGGGAAGATGAACAGAAACAAAACTAAGACTTTTATGAAGAATTTAATTAATTAAAAGGCTTCCAAAGTCGGGGTTTTATGCCACAACGATAACAATGCAAGTTTCATGCTAAAGATATGAACTTTAATGTCTTTCCGTCAAATAACTTTCGTTATCAACACTTAGGTGATTAGAGGCTTTCGCATAATTCCTAAGAGTTACTATCCAATTCATGAGTAATTCAAGTTCGCAATATGAGTGGCTTTCGCTTCAATAATGCAAATAATGAATCTCCCTAACTTTCGCAAAGGATTATGCATGGGGTAGAAGACGGAATCACATAAAAGTCAAACCTTTGATGCACTTACCTCACATTGCTATCGTCGGGCTCACCCCGACCCTAGAAGTGGGTTGACTACTCGCTCCTCATCATGCACATCATCATCATTGTTATTGAAAGAAAGCTACTTTGAATTAAAACTCCGAAAGAAAGTACAACCGAACAAGCCACTCCGCTTTCGCTTTACAACTCCACTCGGCCACCTCTCTCTCTCTCTCTCTATTCTCTATTGCAACTGAATTGTCTCTCCAACTGAATTCGGAATCTTGAATTTCTAAACTCAGCCCTATTGGCTTCTATTTGTAGATGTCGATAAGGACTCGAAACCTTATCTTTATTCTCTATGATAAATAAAATAAAATAAAAAGTAAAAGCTAAAACTTCATGGTGAAATCAGCCTCCTCATGATAAATCTGATGTTGATGATAGGAAATCTCGACCTTTGGATAGATATTGCAAGCATTGGATATAATTTTATCGAAATCGGAGTCGAATTCCTCTGCTGGCATGGTCGATATCGACCCTTGCACCTCGATATCGACCCCTGCAAAATCTTATCTCGAGCTTCTCCTTCTCCTACTCGACTTCTATCAACTTGGTCGATCTGGCAGCATCGATATCGACCCCCAGACGTCGATATCGACCTCTTCTGTATCGAAATGCTCTGTTTCCTTTTCTGCTCGATTCCTATGTCTCTGATGTACTCGATGTCGAGGTCTTCAGTCGATTTCGACCTCTTCAGAAGACTTCGAGTTCTTTTTCCGCTCTTCTGAATTCATCCATTTTCATCCTGTTTTCTGCGAAATCACATGGAAACTCGTGCAAACCCATATATTTGACATTTAAGCATAAACTACACTATTCCCATGTTTTCCCATTAATGTGCATGCAAAAGACAATAAAATGAATTCATATGTGCATAGAAAATATGGCAATTTGCGCGCACATCAGGCATCTAGTTGCTTCCTTTTATGTTGTCAACATATTCTGTTGATGTAATCTACTTGATTCCAGTCTATTTGTCCTCATTCATATGGTTTCATTTAGTTCACATAGCTGTGTTGGTGAAATGTCTTCAACATTGGTTTTGATGGAATTGGCAACATTGTGTTTGCTTGATTCCATTTTCTGTGTTTTAATTATCCGATTCAATGTTTTTGCATCCTGACGTAATCTTTTCCTATACTTAGGGGGAATTAGGTGAAACATGTGCTATTTTGAACTTTGTTTTTTTTTTTTATCTTCACTTTCATCCATGATGTATTTCATTTTATTTTTTGATGTTGATTGTATTATTCCCATTTTGCGTAATTGATTCCTTTTACTTTGTGTGTATGCATACAACTTTTCTTCTTACTGATAGTGATGTCACTGAGGACTTGCCTTGTCCGGTTTGTAACCTTATTTGCCTTTTCCCCCTTTGTTGTAATTTCTGTTTTTTTATAATGTTTATCTTTTTCATTATATTTTTCTGTTTTGTTGGTTGTGTGTAGGTGTTTGATTATATTCGGGAAGATCGGGACATTTTTTATGGGAAGTATAATCTATACTCCCATGTTGATGTCATTCCTATTATTGAAAGAGAGTTGTGTCCTTCTGACTGGTCATCTTTGTGTTCTTTTTTTCTGCGTCATGTTTTGTGGTTTGGTGACAAGTTGAAATTTGCACAACAACTTGTCAACCATTTCAAGGTTCATGAATTGAAAACATCTACACCTTTATTTGTAACATTACATTACACAACATTATTTAACTTATATATCTATAATATATACAATTTAGTCTTAAACATGCAATTTCTTCTAATGAGTTGAAGGAGAAGGCTCGTGATACGGGGTTAGCCGTAAGATGGCCCGATCTTCGACAATAAAAAAGAAACTCAAGAACGGAAGCAAGAACTATAAAAAACTTAAAGAACGCAGCAAGAAAGACTCAAGAACACCAAGATAAGACTCGATGTGGACCAAGAAACAAGAAAGACTCGACAAAACAATAAGGACACGACCGATAAGGACTGATTCGAACTAAAATAGAATGAGATAAAGACCACAGGCCTCCGTAGAGGGTAGGAACCAAATACCAACGACTATAAAGCCCGCCTCTACAACCTTACACAACCAAGCGGACAACTTGGAGGCACAAGGAGGGGGCTCGTGGATGCTTGATAGCACCAGTCCAACGACGAGAATCGACACACACCAATCATGATAGATAGAACCAATCTTTGAACGAGGATCGACACACACCAAACATGTGGTAGCACCAACCCTTCAACGAGGAGCGACACACACAAGACAAACCAAGCTAAGAACAACACATCGAAACCTATCCCACGCAGGGGAACTCGGTTCCTCCCTAGGAGAACTCTCCAAATTTGACTTTTTGTCAAAAATTCAATTCTATCTAATTTTATTGAATGAATGAAATGGTTAAATAGGACAATAACTAGGGTTTGGTTGGCCAGCTTCCTTAGAGGCTAAGGCTTGCTTGCCAAATTTAAGTTAGATAAAAATATCCTAATTAATAAAGATAAAAACTAATTAGATATAATATCAATTAATTGAAAATTCAACTAATAGATATTATTCTAATTTACATTATTCCTAAATAAATATAAGGATAAAATGATAAATTAAATATGGAAAGATAATTATTTTCGTCCAAACAGTAAACAGCTGCAAAGATGTTGATTTTCGGCCATGTTCTCAGCAGATTCTGGAAATACCTTAAACAAAAAAGTTGTAGATCTCTTCGTCCTCGTTCCAACAAGATATGGCACGACCCAATCCGATCAATATGGACTCCGAACGACCCATTTTACTGAGACGTCGCAAAGCTGTCAAATCTGCAGAACGAATCCAAACTTGTTGATAAGCACCACTTGTTTTCCCTTCATCATTCTCCCCTTCTTGAAAAGGATTCGTCCTCGAATCCGGGATGTTATTTGATCAAGGAGATGCAATTTGTGGTGGTGCAGGCTGACGGATGGTTGTGGCGGATGCAACTTGACGACACTATGAGACTCTGTCTTTGAAGGAAAAAATTTGTGTTTTTTTTGTGTTTTTTTTTATGATGAATGAAAAGACTCAACTTTGATGTCGATAACCTAAGCTCTGATGCCAATTTGATACGGGGTTAGTCGTAGGATGGTCCGATCTTCGACAATCAAGACTCACAGACAAGAACGGAAGCAAAGACTCAAGAACAAGAACAAAGACTCGAACATTCAGCAACTCTAGACTCAACAAAACAATGAAATAAGGACCGATAGAAGGGTGATTCGAACTAAGGTAGAATGAGATAAAGACCCTAGACCTCCTAAGAGGGTAGGAACCAAGTATCAACGACTACAAAGCCCGCCTCTACAACCTTAAACAACCAAGCGGACAACTTGGAGGCACAAGGAGGGGACTTGTGATTACCTGGATCACCAAGCTCTTGCGAGGTTGATGAACTCAAAGCAAACCAAGCAAGATCAATAACCAATTTGCAATCGATGATCAACGCTTCGAATCGATTGACTTGCACTCTTGTGTTTCACACCAAAAGAGAGAAATTTCAATAAAATTGTACGTGTGTTTCTACAATGAAGGAATGGCGACTATATTAAAACCCTAACACCTAATTTTCGGCAAAAATAAATAAATAAAAAGAAATAATTAAAATACCCCTAAATTACCTAAAATAACTTAAGTAGAAAAGTTACTAAAATAGGAAATAAAACAAGGTTCAAGACTTATGAATTTCGGCCCTATCATGTGACTAAGATGATTCGACAATCTTGATCCCAATGCACATGTAGGTCTTCAATGAAGGCTCGGGGAGTTGAACCGTGCTCGAGAATAAGGAATGACTCACAAACAGGAATGAGTCTCTCAGCAGCTTCTTGGCTCGGGCTCGAGTCATAGGTCCGTCTCCTAAGATGATTAGCGCGTTCGGAGGTGTAGATGATGGTGTAGAAGATGGTCCCGCATCAGCTCGTACTGGCTTTATTGTTCCTTATGAAGGTGTTCCATTGAAAGAACCTGAATGTTCATAAAAAAAGCAGCAGGAGGTTTGCAAGATAAAGGGGTTGAAGGGGCAGCTGCTGAGAAGGATCCGAGTGTTGATGATGCAGGGATAAATCTAGCGGATGTAGGTTTTCTAATACGAATTAGACAACATTTGGCCTTGATCGATGACTCTGTTGTACGTATTGAGGCAAGAGTTATGAAAATGCACTCAGTGCTTAGTATACATTCCGCCAATTATGATTCCCTCCAAGCTAAGGTTGATTCCCTCCATCTGAAGGTTGATTACATTCATTCAAAAACTGAGGCCAATGTTGCTACTTCTCTGGGTTCATCGTCACATGGAGGTACTGATTCCATGAAATTTGTCCATATGAATTCTAATGACATTGATGCTTCCCTCTAGGATGTTCTAAGGGGTATTCGAGACAACTGCTCACAGATGTCTGATCATGAACACCTTTTCTGTAATATTGTGCTGATGTGCGCGGAAATTGCCATATTTTCTATGAACATATGAATCCATTTTATTGTCTTTTGCATGCACATTTATGGGAAAACATGAGAATAGTGTAGTTTATGCTTAAATGTCGAATATATGAGTTTGCACGAGTTTCCATGTGATTTCGCAGAAAACAGGATGAAAATGGATGAATTCGGAAGAGCGGAAAAAGAACTCGAAGTCTTCTGAAGAGGTCGAAATCGGCTGAAGACCTCGACATCGAGTACATCAGAGACATAGGAATCGAGCAAAGAAGGAAACAGAGCATGTCGAAACAGAAGAGGTCGATATCGACGTCTGGGGGTCGATATCGATGCTGCCAGATCGACCAAAACTGATAGAAGTCGAGTGCCAGTTCGAGTAGGAGAAGGAGAAGCTCGAGATGAAGTTTTGGAGGGGTCGATATCGATGTCTAAGGGTCGATATCGACCATGCCAGCAGAGGAATCCGACTCCGATTTTGATAGAATTATATCCAAAGCTTGCAATATCTATCCAAAGGTCGAGATTTCCTATCATCAACATCAAATCTATCATGAGGAGGCTGATTTCACCATGAAGTTTTAGCTTTTACTTTGTTTTAGTTTATCTTAGAGAATAAAGATAAGGTTTCGAGTCCTTATCGACATCTATAAATAGAGGCCAATAGGGCTGAGTTTAGGTATCCAATAACATCTAATGTTTTACATACAATTCAGTTGCAATAGAGAGTAAAGAGAGAGAGAGGAGGCCGAGTGGAGTTGTAAAGCGAGAGTGGAGTGGCTTGTTCGGTTGTACTTTCTTTCGGAGTTTTAATTCAAAGTAGCTTTCTTTCAATAACAATGATGATGATGTGCATGATGAGGAGCGAGTAGTCAACCCACTTCTAGGTTCGGGGTGAGCCCGACGATAGCAATGTGAGGTAAGTGCATCAAAGGTATGACTTTTATGCGATTCCGTCTTCTACCCCATGCATGATCCTTTGCGAAAGTTAGGGAGATTCATTATTTGCACTAATGAAGCGAAAGCCACTCATATTGTGAACTTGAATTGCTCATGAATTGGATAGTAACTCTTAGGAATTATGCGAGAGCCTCTAATCACCTAAGTGTTGATAACGAAAGTTATTTGACGGAAAGACATTAAAGTTCATATCTTTAGCATGAAACTTGCATTGTTATCGTTGTGGCATGAAACCCCGACTTTGGAAGCTTTTTAATTAATTAAATTCTTCATAAAAGTCTTAGTTTTGTTTCTGTTCATCTTCCTTTTCCATTCTATTTTCTTCGGACTCTTTTCCGACAAATTGGTTACAAAAACAGTTTCTGTGACAAGCATCGAAATCGACCATAACGGTCGATATCGAGGTCTAACATCGATATCGAGGTCTCTGCTCGACGTCGTTTTGCTGTTTTGTCTTCTGCAGGAACTGCGCTAGGAAATCGACCAGAACTGAGGTCGATATCGACCTGTATACTCGATATCGAGTGTCTGCTGAGGTCGAAAGCCTTGATCGTGAGCACAACAAAGGAAGCGCTGACATACCTCTTCGTGGATTCGATCCTGAATTACCCTACTACTACAAGGGAGGGGATTCTTGTATTATTTGTTTGGGACAGGGAGATAGTCTAGTTGTGTTTTGTTTTATTTTAAATATTTGAATCTCCTACTTACCAACCCCGTTGCGAACATGTGCCCACTCCTGATCCTACACCACATAATTCTCCCTGTTCATTGCCCTCTGATGTCCCCTTGAGTCAGCCAAATCCTTCCTTTCCCTCTAATCGTCCGTTGGATCTCCCTTCCCACTTAATCCAGAAATCTCCCAAGTCTTTGGCTATTGTTGTTCCAACAAGAAAATCAACTCGTATTGGCAAATTTGTTGCGGCTTTGGAGACTCCATACACTCAAGGTGTGAAGAAGAAGCCTACAATGCCTAGGATGCCTAAATATTCGTTTTTTAAATTTGATGATCGAAAGCACTTTTATGATTGGATCTATTCCGACGAGTAAGTTGTGCTACTTTCTTTTCTTTTTACATATTCGTTTTATCTGCTTTTGTTTTATATTCTACTGTTTCATTATTTCTTTCATTGTTTGCTGTTTATTTGTTTTATGATTGCTTTTATATTGGTTTTTATTTAAGTTATGCATCTTTTTGGGTGTAGGGATCATTGTACTCAGCTTGCAGGCAACGAGGTTATGCTCGATAAGTTCTTCTGTGAACTTGTTGTAAAGACTGAATATATATTTTATATATATTATATTATTATTTTAATTAAATATGTTAGTATTTATTTCAATTTGTAAAAGCGGAGAAAAAGTCGTCCTCGAGCACGAGTTCAATTTTAAAATCCTTCCGGCATCATTTGAATTTTCGATTTTGACGGGATTTGACTTCCGCTTTCGAGTTCCGGGTGTTAATAAAATTTATTTAAGCTTCGAGTTTGATTAGAATTTATTTAATTCCGTTATATTGAGATTAGTAAATTAAAATTTAATTAAAGTCGATTTAGTCCGGATTCGATCGGGCGAGCGGGATTCGGATCCATTCCGCTAATTCAAATTTCTGTGTGAGGACCACTCCTATTTTATTTCTTTTCCCTTTTCTCTCTCTCTTTCTCTCTCTCTCTCTCTCCCTCTCCCGGATGCTGGAAGATGGTCCCCTCCCCTTTAATTTTTCTTTTGTCTTCTTCTTCCCTCTCACACACCACCCTTTGCTCAGCATCACCACCCACACAATTGCAAGAGACCAACCCCCATCCTTCAATTACAAACCCAAACACAACTTCACCCTATCCTTTTTTTTTCCTTCCCCCTTCTGCCGCCGTCGGAAGCCACCACCACCACCACCTCAGTTCCCAGCCTCCCTTCCTCTTTGTCCTCTTCGCCCAGACTCACGCACCACCCCCTGGTCCCCGAAGCCGAGCCGAGAGCAGCTCCTCCAGCGACTCCTCCTTTCAAGACTGGGCATAATCACGAGGACGAGATCCATGGGGCTTCCTTTGAAGCCGAGCGCACCTCGGAGTCGCCGTGGAGCTGCTAGCCACCCTTCTCCCTCCCTTGTTTCGAAACCGAATCGGTAACCTTCGACTTCCTTCGTTCTCGGCTTAAATCAGTTTAAAGGCGGACCTTTACTTACTCTTCCTCCGTTCTAGGCCAAACGCGACTCGATTTCATCATCGACGAACCCCGAATCGAGCCGAATCAGACCTTGCTCCGGCGAGCGTTTCAAGCCCGGTGAGATTCCTCCTCCTCTTTCCTCCTTGCTATCGCTTCTTTGATTTTGGTTGGACTGGAGTCGGGAACTCGCGTCGGTTGGGGTGGGTGGCTCGTGTCGGGAGGGTGGCCGCCGGCGAGCCTGGGTCCAGCCCTCCGTCCTCCATTTTCTTCCGCTGTGCTCTGCCCTTCTGATTTGGGAGAAGAAGACCACGTGGGCCCCGCCACTTGCCACCTCGGCGCCACATCAGACGGGCCCCCCCTTCCTCTTGTTAATTCATGTTCAGCTGGGCTGGGAGGATGTGGGCCTTTCTCTTTGGGCCAAGAAATCGGGCTGGGTATCCGGGTATGGAATCTGGGTCTGGGTTGTGCTCCCTTTCTTCATCCGGGCTTGGGCTTGTCAGTTGGGCCGGGTTCGTCTTCACTTCTTCTTTTCTTTTCTTCGCGGGCTCAGGTTGGGCCTTCCTTTTCTTTTCTATTGGTTGGGCTTCTTTTTCTCTGGTGGGCTGATGGCATTTTAAAGTGTTGTGAGTTTTATTTTATATGTGTTGAATATATTATATGTTATGTTAGTTGTATATTTTTGTATGTTATTTTACTTAACATTTCTGATTTTAGGAAAATGACTATATAAATTTAAATATATTATGAAATTATATATATATATATATATATATATTTAAAAAGGTTTTAAAAGTGATATTAATTGATATGGTGTTATAAATATATTTATGGATTGTTTTGAGATTATATGGATAGTAAGTGTTAAATTATTTGAATATTATTATTTTGGAATTTGGTTATAGAATATAACTTCTGGAAATTATCCTTATACATTGTGTTTGTTTTAAAATAATATTAATTGGATTATTTATATATGATGCATTCTATGAGGATTTAACTATGTGATTTAGGAATTTTTTAAAGTGAATTGTTGGTTTTGATTTATAAATATGAGAAGTTATGAGGATTTAAATATGACTTTTGGAAATTTATTTTAAGGCCCAAGTGTTTAATGTAGGGATTTGGTTAAGCGATTTTAAAAGAGTTGTTTGATTTTCTAAGTTGAGTTCTTTGAGAGGTTGTTTTGAAATGAGATATGAATTGTGATGAAATGAGATGGAATAATCTGAAATGGGATATGAGCCGAGATATGAATGATAGTTAGGGGCGCCTTGTGTGAAATAGGTAGACTTATGCATTTATATGTTATTAGGTGTTTGTGAATGTTGGACGTTGCTTGCTATCGGTGATTCATTTCTTGGATTCTGCTCTGCCTTGTTCTCTGCTGTTCGGCTTATTCAGGTAAGTTCCTTTATGGGCTTACTCAGATTCGAAAGAGATTACCGGCTTGTGAATGTATGACATACTAGGTGTTGCATAAGCATTAAAGCATGCCATGTAGTATCATGCTAGGTTGCACTTGTGATTGAGCATTCTATTTCTTTACGCGTATGAAACAGAACGGCCGTATCTGTGATAGTCCTAGAGTCTTTGCTAGGGTCATAGGGTAGCCCAGCCCCATCGGGTGCCCTGAGTCTATCAAGTCGATATGAGCATGATGATAGCCCAGCACCATCGGGCATGATTTATTTATTTTAATTTATGTTATGATGATGAGATATGATGATGAGATATGATATGCTATAGCATCGAACCGGCCGGTCTCTGCACTAACGGAAAGGGGTGCAGAGGTAGGAGAGGGACATGCCACTTGGCATTCTTTGGGCGCCTTTACAGTTATTTCTCGCATATTGTAAATTAGGATCATGCTAGTGTGATTTAATTTTCGCATCTGCATCATCTTTATTATTAGCGTATGTGTATGTTCGCTTGCTGGACAGAGCGTGTTGGGGCCTCGGTCTGACCCCACTCGCACCCATTGTTTTTAGGTATGATTGCTCTCTGTTTATATGGCGTGGGAAAGTCCCTCGGCGATTGCAAAGAAATCTGTCTAACCCCGCTAATCTGGCCATCCGACTTTAGAATTATGTTTTGGTTTTGACCCGGCCTTGCCGTGGCTTTTGTATCTAAATCATATTTCCATTTCACTTTCGTTTAAACTGAATTTATGAAACTTCGACTGATTAGAGGTTTGAAACCTCGACCCGTACTTGAATTGCAACATCCGAACGAAGGTATCCGACCTTCGAAACGTATCCCGGATATTTATATCTGGGCCGTTACACTTGTTGGAAAGCGCCAATGACTTCGTGATGATGTAAGTCCACTCTATTATTACTTGCATCATGTGTTTTTTCCCCTGTTTTAGGGTGTTCTCAATTTTAACTTCCCCTATTTATTCGTTTTAACATATAGGAGAGGCCTTGTCCCACTTTAGGAAGTATATTGCTGACAATGAGGAGAAATTCAGTGATATTGTGATTATAGATTGGGTTTTTACTCGGAAATTCACTGAAAGTTTTTTCAAGAAGTTTCTATTGGGCAAAGTTTCGTTTGGCAAGGTATTTTTTCAGTATCTTGATGGTCTGCTGCCAAAGTTTTGTGGGAAATCATGGCTTGCTGCAAAAACTCTCTACACCCCCTTCAATATCAAAAACACACACTGGGTTGCATTAGAGATTGACTTGTGTCAAGGGAAAGTGAACGTGTGTGATTCGAGTATCTACCTTAACAGTAATGAGAAGCTGCAGGCAGTTTTGGATCCTCTTTGCACTATGTTATCGGCGCTATTGAAGGAGTCATGCCGCTTTTCACATTAGGGGCAAAGCATTGAATCGCCTTTTAAAGTGGAAAGATTTCGTGATCTTCCTCAGAACCTTGATGGGTATGTGTATGAATTCAGTTTATTAAACTTTATATGTTTATTTATTTCTTATAATGTTATAATCTGATAATCATATTGAATTCCATTTGCTATGTTTGTGTATTTTTTTAGTGGTAGTTGTGGTGTTTATACCATTAAAGCTATAGAAGAATTGGCTTTTGGGGGAGATATTTATGAATTCAACAATAACCATGTCCAAGCCTACCAGGAGAAGATGGCGATTGAACTTTCGCATATGTGTTGGACTGTCAACACATTTGGTTGATGTTTGTTGTTCGGTTTTGGATTGGACTTATTTTCGTTTAGTTGATATTAGGATATTTAGAGCTTGCATGCTCCATTTTGTGACTATGGCTGTCATGGCTATTTTGATTGTAGTAGCACTTGTTTTCCCTTTAACAATTCAGCCTTAAGAGCTTGCATGCTCTCCTTTCTCCTGTTAGGTTTCTGTTTATCTTCAACTTTCAGAACTATGTATGCTAGGATCTTCATATATGGTGCAAACTGAACTTTTCGGTGTTAATTCAAGGTGGCTATTCTCTAAATTTAATGTGTGTCCTTATGAGGACAATGGCCCACCTTTATGTATTTTTTGGTTCTCTTATTTTGATTTATAATGTCAATCATCTTTATATCTAGTCTTATGTTGGATTACAAATAAATGCTACGAGATATTGAGATTCAATCACTAAATCGTTACGGGTTGGACTCCGCTCACAATTGTCTTCCCATCACAAACTTTCTGTCTTAACTCACCCCCAAACCCATCTATATTGTACTAGTCTCTGTTTTCATCACCTTTGTTTATTTCATCCCATCTCCTTTTTCCAATACTTTATTTGAGTATTTTTCATGCATGATATTAGTTTCATCACATGAGGTGTGTCAAAACAAACGGCATCGCATGAGTCGCATCAAACGTACGGCATCACCCGAACAACTTTTATGCATCTAATTATGTTGACATCAAGATATCAACTCAACTCCCGTTATCTTTCACATTTTGGTATCATCTCCTTTTTCCAACACTTTGTTTGAGTATTTTTTATGCATGATATTAGTTGCATCACATGAGGTGTGTCAAAACAAACGGCATCACACGAGTCGCATCAAACGTACGGCATCACCCGAACCACAACTTTTATGCATCTAATTATTATTGAGATTCATCATAAATCTGTTGGTATCAAGATAACAACTCAACTCCCCTTATCTTATACATTTTGGTATCATCTCCTTTTTTCAATACTTTGTTTGATTATCTTTGATTCATTACATTAGTTGTGTCAACCCAAATGAAAGGTATCACCCGAACCACACCTTTTATGCATCTAATTTTTTATTGAAATTCATCATAAATTTGTATGTTGTGTGATGCAAACTGTCATACAGTTGATGACAACTTCCACTTATATGTATGTACTGTCATATTTTGTGGTGCTACATACTCATTTTTATGGGACCTCCCACCTGTAATCTCATTTGTTTTTTCATTCCAACATACCTTATGTAACATATGCTTACAATTATATATTAAAGTTGTTAATCAATTTAAATCCAATGTATATATGACCAAACAAAAAAAGAGATTCAATGTATTTGCTTAACTTTTGTAACTTGTCTCCCTATAAAAAAATAAAAAAAATAAAAAATAGACATAGACAGTTTCTGTATTCCCTAAAGGGCTTCATGATTCTGCTTGTGTGTTTGTGTTGCTTGATGCTTTGTTTGGGCTTGTTAGCTTGTTGTGTCCTTTCTTCCCGCAAGTGCCACACTTGTATGTGAGTGTTCTTTTCTTCCTTTGCCCTTCACCAACTGATGGAATCCGACATTTTCTTGGTCTCCCACTCTTCTTACGCACTATTGGAGGACGACATTTGGTTATTCTGATGTCCTCTGGTACATACCCGTTATTTTCACTAGGCACCGGGTATATGGTTTCTTGGTATGCCATGTACCAAGACTGGATTTTGTAGTATTCACTTACAAAATCAGTGATATTGAGCTTCAACCTCTGAATCGCAGCAATAGCATGGACACATGGCATATGATCTAAATCAAAAACCCTACAGCTGCATGTCTTTCGTGCCAAATCAACTAATCCGGTAAACTTCCCACCAACTACGTGATAGTGCATCATTCAACCCCTTCACTTCATATCTTCATGAACGCTCATATCTTTTCTGCAGGATTCCTTTCACTGTAGGCTGCACATCACTGATCTTTGTTGCCTTTCCTCTACGGTCATTAAACAATTCTGCCAGTTTATTCCTAATATGCTCAAACAATGCAACAACTGGGTATCCTCGAGCTTCTTTCAAAATTGCATTTATACACTCTGCATTATTCGTTGTCATAAGGTTGTACCTGTCACCTTGGAAGTGAGCCCTTGACCATTTTTGGAAATCTGTATCCTCAAGGTATTTCCCAATCTCCTTGTTGATGTCACAAATGCTTTTGTAATATCCTTCAAATTCTCTTACAGTGTAGCATTCGGATGCTTTGGTGACAAAGTGGCTGACCCCTCGGTCTTTGTATCTTGCCTTTATGTTTTGTTTCAAATGCCGAGTGCATATTACATGCTTTGCAGAACTGTATACATTCTCCACTGCCTTGTTGATGCTCACATGCTGATGAGATGCAAATACGAGCTCATTTGTATCTGGAATTACAAGAGCTAATCTTTGAAGGAACCACTTCCATGCGTTATCATTCTCTGAGTCCGCCACTCCAAAAGCTAGAGGGTACACATGTTTGTCTGCATCTTGTGCGGTTGCTGTAATAAGGATTCCTCTGTACTTTCCATGTAGAAAAGCGGCATCTACCATGATAACCAACATCATGCAATTTATAGTTGTTAAACTAGTTTTATTATACACTTTTTTTTATCAAACCAAATTCTATAGTTTATACCTTTCTCATCATGCGAAATCCCTTAATTGATTCTCTGAACAATAAAAATGCATACTTGAAACGGTTATAGCCATCAATCTCAATGCATGCATATGTCCCTGGGTTTAATTGTTGCATCATGTGGAAGTATGATGGCAACATTTCATATTTTCCCTCCGGAATACCTCTTATCATGTCTTGTGCTACCTCTTTTGCTTTCTAATAGCTCACACTGTGCCTAAACTTCTTTTGCATTGCATTTTTAATCTGTATAGGATCTGGCCCTTTTGTCACACCTTCATACCTTCATTCATTATATGTACCAAGTAAGCAATTGTATTCAATAGTCATATGTAAGCAAAGTTGCACAAAATTTATTAAATGGGAAAATAAATTTATCCATACAATTATACTGCAGTAGCTGTTTTTATTTTCATCAATTATATTGAAAATGTAAGCACATACCAATTTTCATCCTTATTCATATAACTGGTATTATATAAATAACATATTTCTCATTAATCATACCTTATCTTCATCTTTTCCGCTATAGCTTGATATGAAGGTTTCCGATGTTCTCTGCACCTAACTGAAAACGAACAAGTGTGCTCTTCATTCACCCTTCTAATCTCAAAGTAACTCGAATTCTTTACACATGTAGCTAGTACTGTCCACTTGCAGCTTGCATGAATACAAATGACCTTGTACCTTTGTGTTGTTGATCTTTTCACTCGAAATTGGAAGTTCTCCTTAACTGCCATGTTAGCCATTGCAGTCCTTAGTTCATTTTTTGAGGTGAAAATTCGTCCAACATAGATGAAATCAATCTCCTCTCTCTCATTCTCACTAAGGGCTTCATTTTGAGCTTCATCATCGTTGAGTTGCATATCTTCTGATGCGAAAACAGTAGTATTGAGAGCCAATATGTCATCAACACTTGTTTCTTGAATGTACTCATCAGACTCTATCACCACACTTGTTTGTTGAACTGTTTTTGTTATCTAAGTGTCATTCATCTTTTTCTTTGCTACAACATGCAACGACAAAGACCATGCAATCTGAGGTGCATCATTTATATCCATGAATGCTTTGAGATCATCATTTTTGCTGATTGTAAAAGGAGCTTTCAATTTTTGTAAAGGATGTAAGTGACTTAACTTCAGCTCATAAGTTTCTAGGCAAATGTCAAACCTATCACTGATCATTTTTGTCAATGATTCCAACTCAATATTTTCTTGAATCACAAATGCCTCAGATTCAAGTTCATCAATATACTCACAATTACCATTTGACATCCTCAATACTCCACCAAAACAGACTCTCATAATTTTGAGATCTCTTGACAGGGACGAAATCTGTATTTAACACCTATATGCAAATTTCATCATATTATTAATCAAAACTAGATTCCAATGACAAATCACAATCGTTCGGCTAATAATACTACTTAGATGTAACCTTAGGTTATGGAACTGAGAATTGAGACTTGCAATTGATATATATAAATCGAAAATTAGGTCAAAAAATTTGCATCTTACCTTGATTAGATATCAAATCGTGGCTCTTTTCCTTCTTTCTGATTCCATATTGCATTGATTTTTGGCCATTGGTGACAGCTTTCAAAGCTTCTTGAAAATCGACTTCTAATCAAAATATGTCGGATTCGTTGTTAAGTTGGAATCACTCTCTAGAATCATGATTTGGAGCCTGAAACTGAGATTTTTGTGGCTTAAGCGTGATTTTTGATGCTCGGGATTTGAGATTTGCATGGGATTTGGAGCTTCATTGAAGAAGCTTTGATGAAATTCCACCTGCGTTGAAAGACATGAAAGAGGCGCGGGTTGGGGGTGGGAGACACGCGTATAAAGTGGCCACCCAACCTAATTAAATAAGTTTATTGTCTAATCACCTAATTAAATATTCAAAATGGGCTGATCACCTAAATCACCCCTTAAAAAAATTAATTTATCATTTAATTTGTAACTAAAATATAATTATAGATCTTTTTGATTTTTTTTATCAAAGTTTAATTATTGAAAGTCTATATTTAAACTGAAAATAAATAATAATTTTAAGATTATGTTACACAACATTTTGAAAATTTATAAACATTTTTAGACACAAATTGGGACAATACTTGTAACCTATATTTGTTAATTTTTTATATAAAAATTAACAATGATCCCTAAAAATGTAATCCAACCTTTAAATTCAAATTTTAAATATATTTACAATCAATTTTGAATTTAAAAATTATTAAAATATAACATATTTAATGGCAGCTTAACAAAAATAGATGAAGGGTGGTTATTTTTTTAATGGAAACCATTTGAGGTGTGGTTTTGTGTAATTTTGAATTTAAGAGGTGGTTAAATGAAAACCCTCATATTTAAGGGTGAAGAGGACCAAGAAACACAACTAGTTGATCATGATATTACATCCTCCAGGCTGGCTTCAACTGAGGCCTTTCCTTTTAGTTCTCTGCAGTTCACTCTTACTTTTGATCATTCCTCTACTACTACATCACCACTCACCCTTTGAAAGGCCCACCCCTGTGAGGATCTACTATGATGAATGCTATCCTTCCTTTGTGTACTTTCAGTTGCAATCTAGATGTACCTGCTGTCTCTATGATGTATTTTGCTATGTTGTAATCTGCCTACCTGTAACTTGGCACATGTATTGCTATATCCAATTGAAGTTACTGGTTTTCTATGATCTTATCAACCAAACCGTTTGTACAAAGTTTTGCTATCATTATCACTGCTCCCCTACAGTGATCCAAATCACCTATACAGGCATCCAAACTGGAAACACAGTAAAGAATTACCTCAAATTGGGAATATTTGTCAACATTATAACTAAGAATTTGCAAAAGCAAAATAAAACTACCACTGACTTAGAAATTTCTCTTAACAACAACCTCTCTTCTTACACTAATTACTATACATTTACTTGTAAGCTTATTCTTAGTGATATTCTTATAACAACCATATCTGAACATCTTCCCTCTACCATTGCATGTCCTACTACTAATGAGCTGCAAATTAAAGTCTACTGGTGGTTTTCAACTCCTCTTTGGGATCAGTTCCTCTTTCAATGTTCTACCCACAGGTTAACATACTGGAATCCATATGTTTACAATATACAATCTTTTATATTGTCTCTATTAATAATATTATTGACTTTACAGGGACAACATATCTCTATCTGGATTTCTAGCACTCTTTGGTTTGGGCCGCAGTTGTACAGTGTTGTGTTGAACCATGTGACTAACAATTTTTCAATTACTCTACTTCTTGATCTTTTTCTTTTATGGCCGATGCTTGTAACCTCATCCTACACACGAACTATGATTGTTATGACAAATACTGTACCTATATCAGTATCTATACATTCTTTAATTACTCGATACCTTATATTTGTTCTTCCTAAACATTGGTTTCGAATTAATATTCTCAACTGGCCCTCCCTCCTTTTCTGGCAGAATCAATTCTCTCTTCCTGGGAATCAAGAACAAATTACCATATACAATACCAATTTTTCTAAAACAAATTCCCTGGTTTTGGAAGCACTATTTTTGCGAAAGCAATACCAAATGGAAACCCATAAACATAAAAATAGTTTCCCATGAAAATAAGCTATTGGAATGTTAGAGGCCTGGCTCGGAAAAATATTTGGACACAAATAGACTCAACCTGTAAGGCTGATCACATTCAAATTCTTGCCTTAACAGAGACCAAGTTACAATCACCTCCGAAAGAATCTTATTGGCGCCACGTTGGTTTCGATAACTTTCATTTTTGTCCTTCTGTTGGTCTTTCCGGAGGCCTTTGCCTTCTTTGGAAGTCTTCACACCTAAATGATGACACCTTTGTGGTGATCAAATCGAATATGCGATTCATTTTGACAAAATATCACAACAACAAACAATATCACACATTTTAATTTTATTTATTTATGCTCCTCCTCATAATAACCAGAAAACTGAATTCTGGAAGGAAATCTCCGCAATTATCCTCTCGTCCTCACTACCCTATATCATTGTTGGTGACTTCAATGATATACTTTCTCCAAATGACAAAATTGGTGGTTTGGTGCCTACCTCTTCGAGATTCAACAGACTCACTGAGTTCATGTTAACACATGACCTTATTGATCTACCAACAACGGGAAATCCATTTACGTGGCGTAAAAGCTCCAATGTAGAAATCAATGTCTATGAAAAATTGGATAGATTTTTGGTACATAAAAATATTTACTCCATCATGCCACACTTAACTGTAAAGTCCGAGTATATTTATATATTATGATTATTTTAACTAAATAAATTATTATTAAATCCAATTTGTAAAAGTGGAATAAAACTCGTCCTCGAGCGTAAGTTTTGGATTTTAAGTTATTCCGGCATCATTTAAATTTCGGATTTTGACGGGATTCGATTTTCGCTTTCAAGATCGAGTATTAATAAAGATTAATTTAAACTCCGAGTTTTGATTGAAATTAATTTAATTCCGTTATATTGAGATTAGTAAATTAAATTTTATTTAATTTGATCTAGTCGAGATTCGATCGGGCGAGCGGGTTTTGAGTCTTTTCCGCTAATTCTGAATTGGTATTGTGGTAAATCCTATTTCATTTTCCCTTTTCTTTATTCTCTCTCTCTCTCTCTCTCTCTCTCTCTCTCTCTCTCTCTCTGCGGTCCCCCTCCCTCTCGGATCTGTTGGTGTGTGCCCTGCCTCACCTTCCTCCCCCTCTTGTCTTCTTTCCCCTCTGCACCCTCACACCCCACCATCTTCTGCACCCACACAAACTCTCCTCTCTTCACTTCTCTCTTAGCCCCATTTCCATTTCTCTCTCAGCCTCTCCTCCCTCCCTCTTTCCTGTTCTACAACCACCAAAGCCTTCCCCTTTCTACTGTAAACCCCAAACCAAGCAGCAGCACTGCACCCCGAGCCACCACCACCTCCCCAATGTGTCCGTTGAGCATCGTCCAAGCACCACCAGACCACCCTCCCCTTCCCCACCTCCCCTGTTTTACCGAAGGACAAACCGAGGCCACCTCCTCCTCTTCCCCGCAGCAGCAGCAGCAACACCAGCTTTCACTCCCCTCCTCGACGCCTCCAAGAAGCAACGGGCAACCCAGGTCAGCCGGAGCCACCAGGAGCCCCGACGGAGCCGCCGGCGAGCGTTCTCGGCAAAGACTTCGAGCCCTCGGTGAGATTCCTCCTCCTTTCTCCTTGCTTTCGCTTCTCTATCTCCGGGTGTAATGTTGTCGGGGAGGGATTCCGGTTAGATTGCGGGTGGACGGGATGAGAACGGAGCTCCGGCGAGAGTGCGTTTCCTCCTCCTTCCTTCCGTCGTTCCTCCGTTGAGTTGCAGGGAGCTCTGTTCTGTGATTTGGGGAAGAAGATGGTTTTGGGCCTAATTCCTCGGGTCTGGGCCAGATCAGCTTCCAGCCTTTCCGGGTCGGGTTCAGTCCTCTTCCTCCTTTTCTTTTCCGGGTCAGGTCTCTTGATCCGGACTGGGTTCTTTCTTTCTCTTCTTTGGGCCGAGATCATGGGCCGGGTCTGGGTATCCTTGAGGGTTGGGCTGGGCATGTATTCGGGTGGGGCTTGATTCCGGATAGGCATATTGGGTTGTGTTTTATTTTATTTCGGTATTATATATATATATGTGATAATTATTATTATTTCTGATTTTAGTAAAAATATATATATATATATATATATATATATATATATATATTTATAAGTCTTGAAATTATTAATATTTGTATTTAAAAGGTTTTAAAAGTGAGATTAATTGATAAGGAGTTATAAATATATTTATGGTTATTGTTTTGAGATTTTATGGATAACAAGAGTGGAATTATTTGAATATTATTATTTTGGGGTTGGTTATAAATTCTGGAAAAATTAATCATTAGATATTGTTTATTATTTTAAAATAGTATTAAGTGGATTATTTATATATGATGCTTTTATGAGGATTTAAATATGTGAGTTAGGAATTTTAAAGTGAATTGTTGGTTTTCATTTATGAATATTATTTGTGAGCCTAGAAATTATTTTAAAGATTTAATATTGGAGTTTATTTATATAATGTTTTTGAAATAAGAAACATGCCGGAACGATTTCTATTATATGATTTTGGGAAATTGGTTTTAAGGTTTAAATGTTTAATGTCGGATCTGGCCAAGTATGATTTGGGAATTATTTTGAATATGAATTGACTTAAGTTTGGATTTAAGGTTTTAGAAAACGGCTTTACTAACGGTTGGTTTGAGGATGTTGAGAACTTGGGATTCGTGTGTATGAATGTTGGTCTGGTAGCTTATGGAAATGGCTTGATGATAGGTGTATATTGCTTATTGGATTGCTTTGGACTTGCATTTGGGCCCTTGCTTGTGTTATCTTGCTGTTCTACATCAACAGGTAAGTATCCTACGGGACTTACTCAGTAACCTGGACCTCCTGCCTGAAGTGTCATGTAATGTGTAGTTTTGTTGCATATTAAAGCATGCCATGTAGTATCATGCTAGGATTGCATTGAACTGAGCATGCGTTTACTTTGTGTGTTTGAAACAGAACGGTTGTTATCTGTGATAGTCCTAGAGTCTTTGCTAGGGTCATAGGGTAGCCCAGCCCCATCGGGTGCCCTGAGTCTATCGAGTCGATATGAGCATGATATGATAGCTCAGCCCCATCGGGCAAGAAATGATGTGATATGATATGATATGATTAGCCCAGCACCATCGGGCATGAGCATGATTTATGATATGATGATGAGATATGATATGATATGATGATACCGTGGTGAAGTGCACCACCACGAAGAGAGTGCTATGCTATAGCCCGAACTGGCCAGTCTCTGCACTAACGGGAAGGGTGCAGAGGTAGGAGAGGGATATGCCACTTGGCATTGTCTTGGGCCCTTTACAATTCTTTTCTGCATATTATATATACTAGGGGCATGATAGTGCGATTTAAATCTTGTACCGCATTAGTCATCTTTCATTTAGGCATAGGCATGTTATGTGGCCTCAGCGTGTTCAGAGGACCCGCAGGCGATCACCAGGCCTGACTTCGTGGATAGTGTTAGGTACTGCTCTTGTTGCTCCATGCTTCTGTGACGGGGAAATCTTTTGGCGAATTGAAGAATCCGGCTAACATATTCTAACTTGACAAATGCCAATCACCCACTTGTTTTGGTTTTGACCCGGCTCTGCCGTGGCTTTTGTATCTAAACCGTACTTCCGCTTTACTTTCGTCTAAATTGTACTTCTGAGACTTCGACTGATTAGTGGTTTGAAACCTCGACCCGTACCTGAGTTGCAACATCCGAACGAAGGTATCCAACCTTCGAAACGTATCCCGGATATTTATATCCGGGCCGTTACAAAGTTGGTATCAGAGCCAGGTTGTGCAATTCGGGTACGCAAGGGTCGAGTGTATGTTTTGGAAAACCGCCCATGAATTTCAAAAGATTTGAAATCGTTTTAAAGGGGCAAAATGAACTTAATATGCCTAACTCAATTGGACTAAATATGAACTTGGCTTATGATAAAAGAGGAGAACCAACTAATAAGGGATCGAGTGGGTAGAAAAGGCGCTAGACCATCCCTATTGGATGTAGTCGGAACTGGGTAGGCGAAATACTAGCTTGTTCTTTACAGATGGGTCGGGAAGACTCCAAAGAGATCATTGTAATTGTCATTGACTGATTCTATGTTGAGTGCTTGATATGCCTAACTATTTATTGAATATTGAACGTTTTGTGCGCACGGAATAGCGGGAGTACCCTCCTTCTTATATGGTTAAGCTCAGCTTTTGATGAACTGCTCCTTTCCTTATGAACCCTTTTGACAATTCAATCGAGTCCTCCCTTCGAATATCGGTCTTCCACGGGAATTGGGTTGGTAAACACATGGTGTCGGGAATCATGATTGAATATAGAGGTTGTCCGAGAGAGTATTGGAAGACGGTCCTTGATGAAATTCCGAGCTAGAGAGTGAGATGTTTACGAGGCTGTCGTTATCAATTCTTATGACGATCCCTCAGTGTCCTTGTCACGAAAAATTCGTATCCGAGTCCCACGGGAAAGATGGGTAATGAGTCGGTTGGGAAGAGTCAACGTTGCTCTTATGGATCTCTATTGGGTTATCTTGATTGCCCTGTCCATTATTGCGTGGTACTATGTGGTACTACTCCTTGACCTACAATTGATCCTTAGTGTGAAGTTGTGCTTATGTGCCTTAATGTTCATAATGAATATTGTATAGGTTTGAGCTACATTTATCATATCCATATCATCCCAACATGATCTTAGTATACTGCATTGTCATACAAGAGCAAGAATAAATATGTCATATGCTAGGATGTCGTCTAATTAATGTCCTTCGTGTGAATAGGTTCATGATAGTGTGATAGTTCGGTTCTAGTATCACGATAGAGTGAGTCCCTTACTTGATGGATACGTGTTATAATTTGACGTCAACGTGCCTTTTGTGCTACGTAATTCCCAGTATATGTTATGATGATGATCTTTAATGTGAATCCGTAGTTGTATGACATTCTGTACCCATACTTGTCCCATTGCTTAGGTCCCGTGTTATGCCTTTCTTTCTCTCATGATTATATGTTGTCATCGCATGTCTACTTGGCCTATTGATCGTATGATTGATTAGAAACATGAACCACATTATATGAGTCTATATGATTGTTGCTTCTTCTGAAGTAGGTCCATGATAGTGTGATCGACTCTTCCTTATATGAATGCCTCATATGATGTGCTCTTTAACATGCTAGCCGATGATGCCTCAATGCTTATCATTCATCTTGTGACAAGAATCTATAGCATGCCCACCTATTTCGTATTCCTCAGATTAGCTATTGTTAATGATTTTGCAAATGAGTATTGTTATATGTTAATTGTGCTAAGGTGAGAATATGTTAGTATAAGTGAGTCTTGACCAATACATATTTATCCCAGTATACATTAATTTGAACTCATGTCCCCATATTCTGGTAGTGTTGCCATTACTTAGACTTGCACTATACCTCGCTACACTTCCTCTCCTGTTTCTGTATTATTTGAATGTGATTGAATTGAAGTCTTGCGTAGTGCCGAGTAATCGGTCAAGTGCATGTATGTACAACATGTTATATTGAGCCATTAGTAGCGTGTAGGATCCTTGGTTGTGACTTGTGCGAATTCTACTTTGCCTACGTTATTGTTGATTCACTCTTGAACTAGGTACCTGATAGTGTGGCTCTTTCCTCTTTCTGTTCTCTTAACAAGTTTCACTCGTCCTGATGAGTTTAATGTTGAATTCGATGATTGACTAGCTTTCCATGATGATCAAACCTAGCATGCTTACATGGTAAAGATGTCTATTACTCTATGATGGCTTCTCGTGCTTGTATGAACCTATGACTTGACACCCCGCTTGATCACACACCACTCTATATCATGATTTTGCACCTGCATGACGCATGAATATCGGAATGAACCTAGTTGAATTACTCTAGTTGTACTCATGATCGATGTGTGCTATTAGTATCATGTAATCCTTATGACTTCCAATATGAACCGCTAAATGATCACGTGTTGTACTTATTCTATAATGTGACAACTATCGTACCATATATGTACTCTATGATGGTTCTTTCTTAGCATGATTATAACCTAGCATCCATGATGTCCATCTTGTTACTTTTGATGATGCCTCATGTTTCGTGAACATTATGTTGAACTCCTCTTAATGAATCTTGACTATGCTAGTATCGCATTATGTATCGCTAGTATCATGTAGGATCTATGCTCTCTAAATGGATCTCGTCATAGGATTCTGTGCCATGCTTGACCTAATATGTGATCATTGCTGTTAGATGTGATAGATACTATGCTGCTCTTATGTGTCCTTGTATGACGCGTCATTTGATTATTATCATACACCTTGCCATGATATATTTTGACTCATTTGTTGATTTGTATACCATGCTTTTACATTGTTCATATGCCTGATGATCGTTATCTTCACTAAATTCCGCTTGACTTCGAATCATATATGATCATTGTTGGTTCCGCCTATCTTGCTCGAAGTTACTAGGCAGATTTGTTTCCATAGAATACTAGAATGTTAGCTTGTTTCACATACACCAGCGTAGGACTTGATTGTGTCTTTGATATGAATACGAATGTTTCCCCAAGATAGGTACATGTTAGTATGGATTGATGTGATGGATATGCTCCATAGTGAATTCATGCTTGTTTGTCACAATGGTACCCTAATGGACTTCCATAAAGGCATCGTTACTATTCTCGAGTCGGAGTCTTGTCTCTAGTCATGTCGTCTTTAGCTTTGGTCTATTCCGTCTCCGAAAGAAACATTGGGCCGTCCGCTCTTGTCACTCCCCTATCTCCGCTAACTTAAACTCCTACGCGTTACCTTGGATGAGCGACCGCATGGAAAAGGGATCGGGAAGACGAATAGCGATAGAGCAGCGCAGCGGAAGCGTGGGCCCATAACCCACGGGCCTCAGGATCGATAATGTCGACGGAACAAGCTCGCTTTGAGGATTACGATTGTTGAGCACGATATGACTTGCAGGTGGGAGCGTCCTCTATTCGAATCGCTAACCCTTTCTGAGCTTGTTGATGATGATATTGCACTGACTTGATGTTGAAAGCTGCTTGTTGATGTGATGACTGTTGCTTGATTGTCTGTTGACTATGATGATATGATTTGATGCCTTACAATCCTAATGTACCTTGATGACTTGATGTGATGCTATTCTGAGTTGCTAAGCATGATCTAAATTCCTTTCCTATATAGTATGAACTGCAAATGCCGAGAATCTGAACTGTTTATTAGCTAAGATTATGATGAAACTTGCTAGTTTGAATTGACTTTATTCATATATGGTGTTATGTGATAATTTCGAACATGAAGGTAAATTGAGACTTTTGATACTTGTTGCAATGCTTAATGATGCTAGTTGATATGATGTAGTCCTTATGTGCAATAATGTCCATGATTGCTTCTTCTTTGAACATGTGAGTGAGGTCCTTTTGGCTGAGCGGTCAGAGAGTGGAGAAAGGTTTGGAGCGATTAGAATGATCGAAAGTGGTAAGGGAAAGTTGCTGAAGAGGGGTGTTGATTTAGGTTGGACCGAGTGGGTTCGGGAATTATAAGAGGTAATGCTTGATGATTTCGATGAGCTCCTAGGTGAATCTCGGATAAGGGTATGATTAGGGATAGGCTGGTTAGGTAGTAACCGAGGAAACTTTATTGAAGATGCGTGGTTAGAAGGGTTCTACATTGTGATATCCTGGGAAGAGTGAGAAATGTAAGAAATGACCTTTGGGGGGTATCGAGGACATAGTATGCAGGGGTGCTCGGGTGTGAAAACAGAGATGAGGGTTGGATTCTTAGAGGTGGATTGCTAGTGAGAGCGCCTGGTGAAATGAGGGGTAAGACGGGAGTATCAAAATGAGTTGGGGTTCTTTGGGGATATTATCCGAGTTGGTGAGTTTAGATGAGGATTGGTTTTGGCTTGGGAGTTGGGGACGAGCGAGCGGGGTTGCGTTTTATTTTAACTTGTATGATGTGCAAAATTTTCTTGATTATGTGATTAGCTAATATGTACTGGCATGATGTTAGATCGCGACCATGATAAACCTGATATGGCCTGATATTACCTGTTGATATACAATATTTGAAATCTAGTTGACAGTGACAAGTATTATCATGATATAATGATACATTGCTATCCTACTATGTTGTTCTAGAAACATGTTATGATGTGTTGTATGAATTATGAAATAATGATATGTTGCTATGTGAGAGCATGATGTTATATTATGATCAGGAGATGTCAATTGATGAATATGACTTGGAGCATAGGTATGACTTATGTGTATATATAAGATGATGGTGCATGACTGCTATTAATCGTTATATGACATTGTGATGAGCTAAGATGATGTCTGGAAAGCATGATGACATTTTGATGTTGATATAATGTTGATCTTCCTTTTTTTTGGTTGAATCTTAATAGCATGATTTTGTTGGATTGATGTGATAATATGTTATGATAATGTTGGATAGAAATTGGATAGGATGACTACGTAAAGTTATGCTTTACATGAGATTCTACTATGACTGGTCCCACTTGTGTTGCGATGTTGAGATGCGATCGTGAGATTTGACTTGAAGTAGTGTACTAACTCCATGACACCTAACCTCTTTGACCTCTTGACATGTGTGCTTGCGTGATGTATGAGAATTCGATGATACACTTGTGATGCCTTCGGTATGAGGTAGATATACTTTATGGCTCATGGTACGACGTTAAGATTTTGTTATTGCTTTTGGCTTGCTCTGAAAGGATGGTATGATTTATTTTATGGGTAATCATGTTACACGGTTGAGATTTCGATTGGTTGAGATTATCATGATTGATGTTGAGATTGCCAAATGAGAAGTGGTTGATGATGTTATGAGTCGATGAGTTGATTTACTTACGTGCATGTTGAGTTGAGAATGATGATAAATGATTCTGGAAACTAGGAAGAGAATATGGGATTAGCCCTTAGAGGTGGATGATTCCACCTCCTACATTCTGAACTTGATTGATTGGTTGCGAGAAGCTGATTTGGTTTTGGGAGATTTTGACGAAATCTTGAATTGAAAGGATTTGATTTGTTTTGGTGTAAAGTTGCTTGATTAAACATCGGATTTGAAAATTTTGAGAGATTTTGAAAATGGCCAACTTGGGGTTTTAAGAAGTCGCGAGTTTCGATGATTTAGATGAAAATCTTTCCATTTACAAAACGCTTTGAGGATTTACGAACGGGATTTACATTATGACGTCTCACGAAGTGGATATAAGCATTGTATATGGGCGCTTATAGATTGCTTGCTAAGACCTAGTCGGACGCTATAATGCTTTTAGAGTAGTGATACTTCCGAAAGGTTGAAGCAAGGATGTGATGGGGGCGCTTATTACACACTTGACTAGACCAATTGGAGATGTCACGACCGTGACCAGGATGTCGTGAGAATCCCGGAAGACGCAACCGGGACGATTACAAGATCCTTGGACATGGTCCTCGGACTCGCCGATTTCAAACTTCATCCCTTTGTTTTAAATGATTTTAGTCTCGGGGACGAGACTTGTTTTTAGAGGTGGATAAATGTAAAGACCGAGTATATTTATATATTATGATTATTTTAACTAAATAAATTATTATTAAATCCAATTTTTAAAAGTGGAATAAAACCCATCCTCGAGCGTAAGTTTTGGATTTTAAGTTATTCCGGCATCATTTAAATTTCGGATTTTGACGGGATTCGATTTTCGCTTTCAAGATCGAGTATTAATAAAGATTAATTTAAACTCCGAGTTTTGATTGAAATTAATTTAATTCTGTTATATTGAGATTAGTAAATTAAATTTTATTTAATTTGATCTAGTCGGGATTCGATCGGGCGAGCGGGTTTTGAGTCTTTTTCGCTAATTCTGAATTGGTATTGTGGTAAATCCTATTTCATTTTCCCTTTTCTTTATTCTCTCTCTCTCTCTCTGCGGTCCCCTTCCCTCTCGGATCTGTTGGTGTGTGCCCTGCCTCACCTTCCTCCCCCTCTTGTCTTCTTTCCCCTCTGCACCCTCACACCCCACCATCTTCTGCACCCACACAAACTCTCCTCTCTTCACTCTCTCTTAGCCCCATTTCCATTTCTCTCTCAGCCTCTCCTCCCTCCCTCTTTCCTGTTCCACAACCACCAAAGCCTTCCCCTTTCTACTGTAAACCCCAAACCAAGCAGCAGCACTGCACCCCGAGCCACCACCACCTCCCCAATGTCTCCGTTGAGCATCGTCCAAGCACCACCAGACCACCCTCCCCTTCCCCACCTCCCCTGTTTTACCGAAGGACAAACCGAGGCCACCTCCTCCTCTTCCCCGCAGCAGCAGCAACACCAGCTATCACTCCCCTCCTCGACGCCTCCGAGAAGCACCGAGCAACCCAGGTCAGCCGGAGCCACCAGGAGCCCCGACGGAGCCGCCGGCGAGCGTTCTCGGCAAAGACTTCGAGCCCTCGGTGAGATTCCTCCTCCTTCCTCCTTGCTTTCGCTTCTCTATCTCCGGGTGTAATGTTGTCGGGGAGGGATTCCGGTTAGATTGCGGGTGGACGGGATGAGAACGGAGCTCCGGCGAGAGTGGGTTTCCTCCTCCTTCCTTCCGTCGTTCCTCCGTTGAGTTGCAGGGAGCTTTGTTCTGTGATTTGGGGAAGAAGATGGTTTTGGGCCTAATTCCTCAGGTCTGGGCCAGATCTGCTTCCAGCCTTTCCGGGTCGGGTTCAGTCTTCTTACTCCTTTTCTTTTCCGGGTCGGGTCTCTTGATCCGGACTGGGTTCTTTCTTTCTCTTCTTTGGGCCGAGATCATGGGCCGGGTCTAGGTATCCTTGAGGGTTGGGCTGGGCATGTATTCGGGTGGGGCTTGATTCCGGATAGGCATATTGGGTTGTGTTTTATTTTATTTCGGTATTATATATATATATGTGATAATTATTATTATTTCTGATTTTAGTAAAATATATATATATATTTATAAGTCCTGAAATTATTAATATTTGTATTTAAAAGGTTTTAAAAGTGAGATAAATTGATAAGGAGTTATAAATATATTTATGGTTATTGTTTTGAGATTTTATGGATAACAAGAGTGGAATTATTTGAATATTATTATTTTGGGATTGGTTATAAATTCTGGAAAAATTAATCATTAGATATTGTTTATTATTTTAAAATAGTATTAAGTGGATTATTTATATATGATGCTTTTATGAGGATTTAAATATGTGAGTTAGGAATTTTAAAGTGAATTGTTGGTTTTGATTTATGAATATTATTTGTGAGCATAGAAATTATTTTGAAGATTTAATATTGGAGTTTATTAATATAATGATTTTGAAATAAGAAACATGCCGGAACGATTTCTATTATATGATTTTGGGAAATTGGTTTTAAGGTTTAAATGTTTAATGTCGGTTGGTTTGAGGATGTTGAGAACTTGGAATTCGTGTGTATGAATGTTGGTCTGGTAGCTTATGGAAATGGCTTGATGATAGGTGTATATTGCTTATTGGATTGCTTTGGACTTGCATTTGGGCCCTTGCTTGTGTTATCTTGCTGTTCTGCATCAACAGGTAAGTATCCTACGGGACTTACTCAGTAACCTGGACCTCCTGCCTGAAGTGTCATGTAATGTGTAGTTTTGTTGCATATTAAAGCATGCCATGTAGTATCATGCTAGGATTGCATTGAAATGAGCATGTGTTTACTTTGTGTGTTTGAAACAGAACGGTCGTTATCTGTGATAGTCCTAGAGTCTTTGCTAGGGTCATAGGGTAGCCCAGCCCCATCGGGTGCCCTGAGTCTATCGAGTCGATATGAGCATGATATGATAGCCCAACACCATCGGGCAAGAGATGATATGATATGATATGATATGATATGATATGATATGATTAGCCCAGCACCATCGGGCATGAGCATGATTTATGATATGATGATGAGATATGATATGATATGATGATACCGTGGTGAAGTGCACCACCACGAAGAGAGTGCTATGCTATAGCCCGAACTGGCCAGTCTCTGCACTAACGGGAAGGGGTGCAGAGGTAGGAGAGGGATATGCCACTTGGCATTGTCTTGGGCCCTTTACAGTTCTTTTCTGCATATTATATATACTAGGGGCATGATAGTGTGATTTAAATCTTGTACCGCATTAGTCATCTTTCATTTAGGCATAGGCATGTTATGTGGCCTCAGCGCGGTCAGAGGACCCGCAGGCGATCACCAGGCCTGACTTCGTGGATAGTGTTAGGTACTGCTCTTGTTGCCTCATGCTTTTGTGACGGGGAAATCTTTTGGCGAATTGAAGAATCCGGCTAACATATTCTAACTTGACAAATGGCAATCACCCACTTGTTTTGGTTTTGACCCGGCTCTGCCGTGGCTTTTGTATCTAAACCGTACTTCCGCTTTACTTTCGTCTAAATTGTATTTCTGAGACTTCGACTGATTAGAGGTTTGAAACCTCGACCCGTACCTGAGTTGCAACATCCGAACGAAGGTATCCAACCTTCGAAACGTATCCCGAATATTTATATCCGGGCCGTTACATTAACTACTAAAAACCACCCATTCACAACCTCCGACCACGCACAAATAACATTAGAACTTTTCCCCAATGAGCCTCCAATCATGCAACCTTTCAAGTTTGAATTGGCTTGGACTAAACACAAAGACTATGAAAATCTTGTTAAACAAGCCTGGCGCATTAATCCTACAGGTTCACATATGTTCAAATTAATTATGAGACTAAAAGAGCTAAAAAGGAAAAGTAAACTGTGGAGCAAAAAAACCTTTGGGAATGTCTTCTCACAGATTGCCAAAACATAAACGTCTAGAATTAAAACATAAACGTCTACTGAACAAATATAACCAACTTGTCAAATTCCAGAAAGATTACTGGGGTCAACGAGCTAAAAGAATTCATATCAAACAAGTGGATACAAACTCAAAATATTTCCACCGCATAGCCACTGGCAGAAGAAATAGAAACATCATCAGAACTATAACCACTCGGGAAGGAATTACACTTGACACTGTCCCTCAGATCCGCGATGAGATCAAACGTGATTTCAATGCCCGATTTACAGCTTCACGACATAACCATGACAACTGTAGGATTCTACGAAATATTACACCGCAGGTTTCGGTAGAAGAAAATGAGAGGCTTACACGACCCATAACAAACTCAGAAATAAGAAAGGCTACCTTCTCTCTCGCTAATGACAAGTCCCCGGGTCTTGATGGATTTCCTGCTGGCTTCTTTCGTGCGTACTGGGCTATTGTTGGGCCTTCGGTCACTAAAGCTGTTGAAGGTTTCTTCGCTAGTGGCAGGATTTTAAAACAAATCAACCATACCTTCATTGCGCTAATACCAAAATGCGATAATCCAACAACTACAAGCAACTACAGACCTATTAGTCTATGTTCTACTATATATATAAGATAATATCTAAAATTCTGTCTAATAGACTTAGACAAATTCTCCCTAAACTAATCCATCCGCTTCAGAGCGCCTTTATTGCCAAACGTTCGATACAAGACAATATACTTATTGCAAATGAAATTTTCCATTCCTTTCAACAAAAAAAGGGCTCTTCTGGCTAGATGGCCATTAAACTCGATATGGAAAAAGCCTTTGATATGGTCCGTTGGGATTTCCTTCTTACTATTCTCTTTAAATTTGGGTTTGATTTCAAGTTCTTCACCTGGATCAAGGAATGTATCTCCACCGTAACCTACTTTGTACTTGTTAATAATGAACCCACAGACATGTTCTCACCAAGAAAAGGACTCCGACAGGGAGACCCGTTATCTCCGTATTTATTCCTTCTGGTTTCTGAGATCCTCGCTAGAGGACTTCAACATGACGCTGAGACTCGTGGTAGTCATCTTGGCATTGCCATTAAAAGAACTTGTGACAAAATCCCGTTCCTGGCTTTCACTGATGACATTATTATTTTCGCTTCCGCTTCTAAGAAAGCGTGTGACCAAATCAACCAGATCACTAAAGAGTACTGATGTCACTCGGGCCAACGAATAAATTACCATAAATCTGCATTCTACGTATCAGCAAATACTGACAATATGATCAAACACACAATTAAAAACGAACTCCAAAATCCCTTACACTACCAACCTTGGTAAATACCTCGGATGTCCGGTAATTACGAGTAAAGTATCTCACTCCACCTTCGATGATATTACTAAATCCAGCAGATCACAATTGACAAAATGGACGGCAAGTAATCTCTCCCACGCAGGCAGATGCACTCTAATAAAAGCGAACCTTGCTGCCAAACCTCTACACATCATGCAATGTTTTCTTCTTCCATCACATATACATAAAGAATTGGATATAATAAATAGAAATTTTCTTTTGGAACAAGGGCCCTAAACATAGGCCTCTTGTTAATTGGTTTGAAGTATGTAAATCACGATCCAATGGGGGACTAGGTCTTCGTCTATCTGAAGATATGAACAAAGCTCTTCAACTCAAGCTCCTTTGGAAATTATTAGCAGAACCACATAACCCGTGGGTAAAACTGGTATCTTAAAAGTACATGAAAGACACAACTATATTAACCTATAAAAAAAAGGCACAGTTTCATGGCAATGGTCAAGATTGACGTCATTGATTCCACTTTTTAAGAGTGGTCTTCGTTGGGGTGTTGCCAACGGAAAATCCATAAATTTTTTTGCATGACCTGTGGTTGGGTAACACTCCTCTCTACAACCAAGCATTAAATACAAACCTAATCAACGACGACCTTATGGTGGGTTCCTTCATTACAAATACAAATATTTGGGATGTTGAAAAACTTAAATCTACCACCAAAGACATCCTTAGTGATGATATCCTAAAATCCATTCTAAAAATACCAATTCCTAAACATATTCACCATGATAGATTATACTGGACTCCTAGTAGAAATGGTTGGTTCTCCACTACGTCGGCAATTAATCTCATACAAAAAAATAAGAATCATTGCATCTCTGACTTAGCTTGGTTATGGAGGCTAGATGTTAACCCAAAAATAAAAGATTTCTTGTGGCGTATTTCCAAAAATGGCCTTCCTACCTCTGTAAAACTAGCGTCACGCAGGATTGGTATACCTACTGATTGTCCTCTTTGTAGTATGTGCTTTGAGGATATTGACCACCTCCTTTTCCAATGCCCCACAACTTTGCAAGTAATCAAACAAATATCCCCTAGTATATACAACATAATCTACAATGCTTATGGCATATCGAATACTATCAACGATGCTCTATGTACCATTCACTCAACTTTAGGAAACAAAGAGTTCTCAAAATTAGCAACAGCTTGGTGGTGTTCCTGGTATTTCAGAAACAAAGCTCTTTTTGAAAACGAGAAACCAAATACCAAAATTATTGTTTCCTTTATTAACACTCAGTTGTTTAATTGGGAAAGATAAAAAATAGATGATTTAGGCACAGAGATGGCAGCTACTGAAAAGACTACTAATCAACTCAAACCAAAAAAACACAACGCCCGATGGATTAGGCCATTAAGACATTGGGCTAAACTTAATTTCGATGGAGCATATTCACCAAGTAACCCCAACTCCTATGGTTTCATTATTCGCGACTATTTGGGCCGGGTTCTGTACTCTGAGTCTGGTTCCTCCCCTCTAGATTCTGTCATCTGTTCCGAATGTTTTGGCCTTTGGAAAGGCGTTCTAAAAGCATTTGAACTTAACATTTCACGCCTAAATGTTGAAGGAGATAATCTTAGCATCATTAATAGTCTCCTCGCGGGAGTATCTTGTTCCGGGAACATTGAGCTACTCCTTTCTGATGTTCTCTGTGCCTTACGGCTAATCCCCGAAGTTTCGATCCACCACGTCTTTTGGAATGGTAACCGTGCCGCTGACCGTCTATCTCATCTTGGGACGGATTTCACCGGCCCTTGCATCCCCACTGACGCGGTTCTGTGTAGTATCATCCGAAAGGATGCTCTTGGTTAGTTGGCTCCGCTAACGGCCAAATTTTTTCCGGTTCAAAAAAAAAGGATGATTTTCTATAAATTTTCTTTTTTTTTCTAATACATTGAATTTTAAATTTCTTTTCCTTTTTGGATTTTAATGTATGTCCATGAATAGATTTTAGGAAAAACTATTTTAAAAAATATCAAAATTTCGTTAAGTGAAATGGAACCTCATTGTACATAATGAACTGCTAGCGCCATCTATGTACACTCGTGCACACGATCTCTCGGTCACGAGTCTTTGCATAACGAAATTCAGTATGGTATTAAAGCGGTAAGTCAAACCACATGCAAAATTGTTTTATAATATATGAAACCTCACTCAATTTATACGTTAACTTAAGAGCGTATATACACCCATACATACAACCCTTGTCATATTCGGCCCATCGAACTTCAATATTCATCTTTTTTTTTTTTGTTAAACTTCAATATTCATCTTAGTACTTCATATCTTACCATTCAGCAAGAGGTCAAGGGATTCTTTACACATTTGTGTAATTAATGGGTGCTCAAATCTTCATTGGCTTGGGTGAGCCTTCCAGGTGACTTGCCGTCTGGCTTATCGGTTCGCGTCCTTTGCAGACTAGGGCTCGGACCCGTGGGAGATTAGTCGACAACCTCGGAAACCCCACGTTATTTAAAAAAAAAAGTTGATATTAGAATGCATAAAATCGAGTTGAAAGAAGCTTATGGGATGCTGAGTACATTAATTAGTTATGTACATATGCATCAACCGATTGATTGAACAGTTTACATAATTTGACCTTCCGATCCATAATTTCCAATTATTTATACTCTAGGATCTAAACGTATGTGATAAATACTGTATACAATAATTAATTTTATTCAACTCAAATAATATTTCCTTATTATTATTTTATATTTTTTTTTGTATGAGAAAACCCACCATTTAGTGGCAAATCCTAAGCGCAAAATCCAGCGGGCAAGTTAAGAGCCACGCACCAACCGACTTGGGCCGACCGACTCGACCTACTGATAGAAAGCAAGACAAACCTTGAGTTTTCGCCCAAGGAAAGATCGAATCTAGGAACTCCTAACCCTTCCCATAGGGACATAGCCATAATTTTTTTTGGGAGCACGATTATATATCTGGTGTCGTTTTAGATTAAAGTAGCATAACAATCTCTATGTAATATGATAATTATAATGATGTTATTTTAAGATAGCATGACTTTGATTTATGATAAAACTCTGTTATTTTTTCTCCAAGAAATATAAATAAATAAATAAAATAGCTGAAGAAAAGAAAACTAACAAAATAAAGATATAAACGCAATAAATAACTACCGATTCAATATTTAACTTGTTGTATTCTTAACATGTAATAGTGTATATAACCTCTGGTTTCAAAGCTCTTGAGATGAATTATAATATGTGAATGTCAATTTAAGTAAAATATAAAATTATTATAGTCTATTAAAATAAAATTAAAGTGATTAATACACCTATAATTTTCAAACATTCATAACTTTTTACTCAGATTTTGAATTATGACCTATTATTATATATCAAAACGAAGCTATCGACGAGAAGAATACACCTAGGTAATTTCGGATGAGTGATTAGTGTTAGCAGGATATATTTTATAGAGTTGTACATATTTACGATTGTACCCTCAGGGTTTTTACCCAATGATATATATATATATATATATATATATATATATATATATATATATATATATATATATATATATATATATATATATATACAGGAGTAGGCTCCTCTGAGATACTTCAAGGACTCAATTATCTAAATTCTTACATGGTATCACAACCTTTTGTGAAACCCTAAATTTTTTTTTTCGTTTCACAAATTCAATCGATCTAGCCGTCGCCGCTCCTACAGCCGCCTCCGCCCCACACCCGCTGCCCCACACAGCCCTTCCGCCACCGCCACTTCCAGCCGCCGCCGCACCCTAGCCGCCGCCGCATCCCTTTTGCCGCCGCCGCTACCTACCTTTCCCGATGGCTGATGTTGTCAACCCCCCACCGCAGCCACAAAACTTTTACCCCCGAAACCCACCAACAAACCAGCCAAGGCCGACCAACCAGCGCGGAGGCCATGAGCTCCGCCATAGGCGGCCCCTTCCCCGACGCTATACACCTCCCAGCATCAGTCGTCGACCCCCATGCACACCGATCTCTCCGCCGCTTTCTCCACCATGGGACTTCAGTAGCCGGACAACAACTGGTATACGGATACCGGGGCCTCCTCTTACATGACGAACGCACCAGGTACCCTACATTCTGTTTTTAATTCTAGCACTTTACCATCCATCTATGTCGGAAATGGCGCCCCCCTATCCATTGTTGGATCAGGTCAAGCAACCCTCCCCACTGGCCCACCCCTCCGCCTTAACAACGTCCTACTTGCCCCTAACATTGTCAAGAACCTCATTTCTGTTCGTCAATTTACCATTGATAATCACGTGGCTGTCCAATTTGACCCTTTTGGTTTCCTTGTGAGGGATCTTCGTACGGGGACCCCAATCATGCTGTGCAATAGTTCCGGCGACCTCTATACACTCGCCCCAGCCCGCAATTCAGCCACTGCCGGCCCCACCGCCCTCGTCACCCTTAGTTCCGACTTGTGGCATGCTCTTCTTGGTCACCCTGGCGATCACGTGCTTCAATGTCTCCGCTCTAACAATTTCATTTCTTGTAATAAAGCCTCGGGCGTTTGCACTTCATGTGAGATCGCCAAGAGCAAAAGACTTCCCTTTAGCACTTCCCATTCTCATACTTTTGCATCGTTTGACATTATTCATTGCGATTTGTGGACATCGCCTATTCCTAGTGCTAGTGGTTTTCGATATTATTTGGTTGTGCTTGATGACTTTACCAATTTTGTTTGGGTTTTCCCACTCCGCCATAAATCGGAAACACAGGGCCACCTTGTTAGCTTCCACAGGTTTGTTCACACCCAATTTAGTTTGCCTATCAAGGCCATTCAATGTGACATGAGAGGCGAGTTCGACAACAACATTGTCCACTCCTTTTGTCAACAACAAGGGATAGCCCTCCGCTTCTCTTGTCCATAAATGTCACCTCAAAATGGCAAAGCGGAACGCATTCTCCGCATGCTCAATGACAAAACCCGAACTCTCCTTCAACATGCCTCTCTACCCCCTTCTTTTTGGGTTGAAGCACTTCACATGACCACTTACCTCCACAATATCCTACCATCCAAAGCCATTGGCAACTCCATCCCAACCTTGGCACTCTACCATCGCTACCCGTCCTACGATCATATTCGAGTGTTTGGATGTCTTTGCTTTCCCAATATGAGTGCCACCGCTCCTAATAAGCTCTCCCCACGGTCCACCAAATGTGTCTTCTTAGGCATTTCCCCACACCATCGAGGCTACCGTTGTCTTCGCTTGGATACCAATCGGGTAGTGACATCTCGCCACTTGATTTTCGACGAACATACCTTCCCCTTTGCCTCCCACAATCAGCCCACCGTCCCCACACCCCAAGAACCCAGCGACTCGGCCACATTCCCACCCCTCCTACGTCTTTTACTTAGCAGCAGCCCCCCTATGCCACGACCGTCTCATCATGCCGCGGCCGCCGCCCCACCCGCCACAGCAATACCACATGCCGCAGCCGCCGCATCCCGCTGCGCCCCCCCCCCCCCCCCCCACCGCACCCCACCCTGCTACACCTGCACATGCTGCGGCCGCCGCCTCCCCCAGCGCCCACCCCATCCATGACTACCCGATCCCAAACTGGGATCGTCAAACCCAACCCCAAATACAACCTCCTCACCCCATCCACTCACATATCCTCTATACCTAAGTCACCACACAAGGCCTTACAGGATCCGAACTGGCATGCCGCCATGGTCGATGAGTTTAGTGCTTTAATGAAAAATGGCACGTGGGACCTCGTTCCTAGGCCTCGGGACTCTAATATCATTAACTGCATGTGGTTGTTCAAACATAAGTACAGGTCTGATGGGTCACTTGAACGACACAAGGCTCGCCTCGTTGTCAATGGCAAGTCTCAGGAGGTTGGTGTGGACTACGTCGAAACTTTTAGCCCGGTCGTTAACCTTCAGGAAATTGTGTATATACATCAACCTCCAGGCTTCTATGATCGCTCGCGACCCTCTCACGTCTGCCTTCTCCAAAAGTCTCTCTATGGGTTGAAACAAGCGCCCCACGCCTGGTATCAGCGTTTCGCCACGTACCTCACTGCGATTGGATTTCAGGGCAGTCAATCGGATCACTCCCTCTTTGTGTTCCATTCGGGGTCTGACACGGCATATCTCTTGCTGTACATTGATGACATTGAGCTCACCGCATCCTCTCCATCGTTACTGTCTCGCCTAATGGGACTACTGCGTTCGGAGTTTGCCATGACTGATCTTGGTCCCCTGAGCTACTTTCTCGGCATCTCTGTGACTCGCACTCGGGATACATTGTTTCTTCATCAGAAGAAATATGCCCTTGAGATTGTCGACAAGGCTAGGATGACATCTTGCAAGCCCGCCACTACTCCTGTCGACTGCAAGTCCAAGCTCGATGTTGCCTCCAGTCCCAAGGTTGATGACCCTACCGCCTATTGCAGTCTGGCGGGTGCCCTCCAGTATCTGACGTTCACTAGGCCAGACATTGCCTTTGCCGTCCAGCAGGTTTGCTTATACATGCATGATCCCCGTGAGCATCATCTACAGACACTCAAGCGGATCATCCAGTACATCAAGGGCACCAGTGACCTAGGGTTGCACCTCTGTCGCGGCCGTTTCGACACCCTCACAGTCTACTCGGACGCTGACTGGGCGGGTTGTCCGGAAACTCGCCGCTCCACCTCTGGCTTCGCCGTCTACCTTGGTGACAATCTGGTATCGTGGTCCTCCAAGCGTCAGGCGACCATATCTCGCTCCAGTGTCGAGGCCGAGTATAGAGGTGTCGCCAACGCCGTGGCGGAAACCTGCTGGCTACGCAACCTCCTCTGCGAGCTTCGCGTTCCACTTCATGCCGCTACATTGGTCTACTGCGACAATGTCTCCGCCATTTACCTCGCCTCGAACCCAGTTCAGCACCAGCGGACCAAGCACATCGAGATTGATATACATTTCGTCAGAGAGAAGGTCGCTCTCGGCCAGGTTCAAGTGTTACATGTCCCTTCTGCCCATCAGTATGCGGACATGTTCACAAAAGGATTACCTACTCCTCTTTTTACTTCTTTTCGTTCCAGTCTTTCTATTCGCTCACCTCTAGCTGCGACTGAGGGAGGATGTTAGCAGGATATATTTTATAGAGTTGTACATATTTACGATTGTACCCTCATAGTTTTTACCCAATGATATATATACAGGAGTATGTTCCTTTGAGATTCTTTAAGGACTCAGTTATCTAAACTCTTACAATTAGGCATGTACTCCCTCATGCCTCTCCTTGGCTCTGTCTCTAGCCACCCGTTTTACGGGCAATATTTCTTTATTTTATAAAAACTATGCGCGCCATGACCTATGCGTTAGGTCGTTAGGGTATACAAAAGAATTAAATAAAAGCAAATTAATAATGTCAACGATTACTTTTCCTTTTTCGAAAGAGAAAATGTACAAAAGTTATCTTCGAAATGTAAATTATGTATTCATAGTTGAAACTAACATAATTATTGAGAATAATTTTACCTTTATAGTATTAAGATGACAAATAATTTAAAGAATTTCCACTATAAAGATAAATATTTCCGGACAGGAGTAATTTCAAAATTAAACAAAACTACCGTAACTCTATCCAGACATGTAACCAGGAATGTAAATCGGGGTAAGCTAAAATTACCTTATACAATGAACAAAATTTGAAGAGTTATTAATATCACATGTATACCGTAAAAATACACACCTAGAAAAAAACTAATAAAGAGAAAAATAAAATATATAATAAACAAATTTTTTTATGAAATAATGAACAAATCTTTAAGAATTATTAATATCACAATATATATAACATATATATATACACCTATATTTAAATAAATAAAAAAACAAATGAAGGGAAAAATGAAAAACTAGGGGCGAAGCAACTGGGAGTGAACATAACATCTTCAGATGAAAAATAAAAAGAAGGACAAGGGGGTATCGAACTTTGGTTGCTCTAATTAGGCCCATATTAGACTTTTATAATTTACCAACTGTGCTACTCAAACTTTGTGATTCATTTCACTTAATATTATATAAGTTCTAAAATTTTGGGGTGGGCTGCAGCAAAGCCCAGCCCACCCCTAGGTCCGTGCCTGACTCTATCTATTGGTTTAGCCATTCTGCTAAATTTGGATTTTTTAAAGGATAAATTGGTGACAAATTGAATCATGGAATCAAATCATAAAAATCGTAAACTTGTATAGATGTGATGATCTTTGGATAGTTTTGGTGTACACACTCCTTAACGTGTATCATGTTAACAAATCAAACCCGTTGATTGAATGAAATGAGTGGCTGAGATTATTCGACAATTTTATATTTTTTCTTTAACTAAAAATAAGTGGAACCCATGTCTTTTCTTGCTCACTTGCTGAATTGGGGGTGCATGTGTTGTATTGCTTGTGGTTTTGTGGGCCCTATTTTTTTTCTTTAAATTATTCGATGGTATCACTGGATTATTCGATCATATCGACGGATTATGCAATGGTATCGATGAATTATTGTAATCTGCTAGCACCTTGAAAATGCCCTGAACTTTTAACCACAAATTGTTCGATTGTATAGCTTGATTATTCAATGGTATAGTGTGATTATTCGATATTCACAATATTATTCGGTTACTTATGTCATTTTAACAAATAACTAAAAATTATTCGATGGTATCGCTGGATTATTCGATTGTATCACATGATTATTCGATGGTATATATCGATGCATTTTTCATTCATATGACCGCCAATAGAGCTGGCAAAATCTGACCCGACCCGAGAAACCCAACCGACTCGCATGAACCCGAACCCGACTGAAACCCAAAAATCTAGAGTCATCCCTAACCCAAACCTGAGACCGAACCCAACCCGAACCTGACCCGACTCGAAATAGACCCGAACACAGATCAACCCGACCCGAACCAACCCGACCCGACTCTCAACCCGACCCAACTCTCAACCCAATCCGACCCGACTTGAAATGGTTGTTTACTTGTTTAACATCAACATTTTAATTTTTGAATGTTAAATGTTTTTTTTATTTTAACACAAGCTTATGATCTGAAAGGAATTGAAAGAAAAAATAATTTAGTAATCAACATAATTAAGCAAACACAATCTCAACAACTCAGCATCTTCAAGACTTCAAGTCTTCAACAATCAACATAATTAAGCAAACACAATCTGAAAGGAATTGAAAGAAAAAAAATTTAGTTACCGAAAGCAAGGCTAAGCCTAAGCGATTTCGGTTCTCAAGAGGGTTGTGAGCAAATAATGCTCAGGCTGCAAGCAATAGTAACTTCGAGCGGCCCAACCGAGCAACCATGATGACAGCGAGGGCAATAAGGGCTTCGATTCGACTGCTTCGAGATCTGAAAGGGCGAGGGCAACAACAATGGCGAGGCAACCCAACTTCAATTCGACTGCTTAACTCATTATCATATCATATAACATTTTTAGTAATCATGTATCACCATTTCATATATATAAGTCATATTCATACTTTAATATATCAACACATCATAATCTCATGTTTATGGGCATATATCAACATTGCATCTCACAATTCATACTTAACAATCGTAACACATCAAAACATGCTTATCAGATCATAGATCATATATTATATCATAGCATAGCAATATCAACATATCATAATTTATACTCACACAAGTTATCAACTTATTCATCAAAACCCTAAACCCTAAACCATTTCATATATATAAGTCATATTCATACTTTAAAACCCTTTTTTTCCAAATTCTTTTCTCTTTAAAATTCAAAACTCATAATATTATATTTTAAAGCACCATAAGAATATTATATCTTTAAATCTCAATAATAATATTATATTTTTAAATCTCATCAATAATATTGTATAATATATAATATTCCATTTATTAAATTTTCTTTACATTTATTAATATATATATATATATATATATATATATATATATATATATATATAAGCCTTAACACTTAGTATACATGTTATATAACATAATTGCTCATCAAAATCTGGCCCAAGCCAAAAAAAAATAGGCCCAAACCCTTCCTCATTTTCGGATCCAAGGTAAACCAAAAACCCATTTCCTTTTTTAAAGAACCGATTCACCTCATTATTTTTTTTAAAAAAATGGTTGAACCAACCCATTCTTTTTTAACCCAGAAAACCGAACCAAGGGGGACTGTTCATCTCCTTCAGCACAAGCCACTGCTCGATTTAAAGGAAAGGAAAAAGGGAGGGAAGGAGGCTCGCCGGAGATGACCCTGAGTTCCGACCGTCTCCCCGACACTAAAAGCCCAAGAATCGACAAAGAAGGGAGGAGAAGGAGAGTCCTCACCGAGGTTTCTTCGAGCCCGGAAAGTCAATCGATTTTGCCTCGGAGCGCTCGTTGGAGCCGGATTTGCGCCGGAGATGTCCTAGGGGGAGTGGGAAGGGGTTAAAGCTCTTCTTTTATTGAGTATTATTGAACAAATATAAACAAAGAAGACGATGCTTATATTAGCCCAAACTGTAATGGGCTTAAGCCAAACTCATTCTGTATTCTGTTAGGCCCATGAGCCTTGTATAAAAGCATCGTCCCTCAGATGTAACTGATTCATACACATAATACAGAAAACACATGTCTCCCACTTTCTTATTCATCACGTCACACTGTAATCGAGCTTGATTCAGCTCGATTTTCTTCAAATCTCGCATGGTATCAGAGCAGTAGATCTTGTTTTCGATCTATTTCCGCGAATCCGACTCCAGATCTACTGGTTCCAGCTGTTTGAAGACAGATTGAAGCTCGTTTTCAATGGCTGAAGCAACAAGCAAACTGGTGATTGAGACAAATGATCCACTGTTTGTCCACTCCAGTGATCATCCAGGACTCTCGATTGTTCCTGGAGTCTTCGATGGAAGGAATTTTGGAAAGTGGAAGCGATCTGCGAAAATCGCTTTAGGCGCGAAAAACAAATTTCACTTCGTGAACGGAAAACTTCCGAGGCCTGACGATAACGATCCAAGAGCAGAGATATGGGACAGATGTAATGACATGGTCACTTCCTGGCTCCTCAACAGTCTCGATCCAGAAATTCACAGAAGTGTGATGTATGCTGAGACGGCAAAGGAGATCTGGGAGGAACTTTTGTTCCGTTATGGCCAAGTCAACGGAGCTCAGATGTTTGCATTATAGAGGGAGATAGCTACCTTCTCTCAAGGTACTTCTTCAATCTCTACTTATTTCAACAAACTTAAAGCACTTTGGGAGGAATTTGATAGCCTAAGGAAGATTCAACCGTGTACTTGCGGATCTGGAAAAGATAATTTGAAGTTCTATGAGGAACAAAAGCTTATGCAGTTTCTTCTAGGACTCAATGAGTCTTACACTTCGGCAAGAGGTGTTGTATTGATGATTCAGCCATTGCCGAGTGTCAGTGTTGTATATTCGATGCTTTCTCAAGAGGAATCTCAAAGAGAATTCAAGAATCAGGTTGTTGCTGGTGCAGATCTGACGTCGTCGTTTTCTGTTGAAACTAAGAAAAATGATGTGCACGTTCAAACTAAGAATCAAGTTTGTACTGCACGCATTGTAAGAAGACAAATCATGAAATTGAAAAGTGCTATTTCATTCATGGTTTTCCCAAAAAGAACAACAAGAACAAGAAAGTTGTTGCTCATGTTGCTGATGATAGTAGTACTGTGAGCATGACAGAACTCATGGCAGCTCAGTACGCTTAACTTCTAGATATGCTGAATGCGAATGAACAGAAGAGCAGAGATGCAATGTCTGGCAAAGATTTTGCAGGATGTGCAGGTATGACTCTTGACTCTAGTTTGCCTAAAGGTGTTTGGATATTAGACTCTGGAGCAAATAGCGATATGTGTATAGACATGTCCTTGTTTGTTACACAAGCTCCCATTGCTCGGCCCTTCTCCATTGTTTTGCCCACTGGTTATACTCTGACAGTGGACACTATGGGGAGTGTTAAGCTTGCTGATGGATTAATTTTGAAAGAGGTGTTGTATGTACCTCATTTCAAATGCAATCTCCTCTCAGTTGGGAAGCTTGTGAGCAGCACAGGTCGGGCAGTGATGCTCACTCCTCAGTTATGCTTGTTGCAGGGGGAATAGGGGCAGAAGCCTCTCATGCTTGGGCAATGTAGTAGGGGTCTCTACTTCCTTGATAAGAAGCTGTCTGAGTTCCGTAGTTCCAGTAGCAGCAAGGTTATGGTAGCAGCTGCAATAAATGCTTCAGTATGGCACAACAGGCTCAGTCATTTGCCATCCTTCAAGCTTCATCACTTGGTGTCTGGCATTGATACAGGTTTTGTTGCACTTTGTGAGGTGTGTGCTCGTGCTAAGCAACATCGTTTATCTTTTCCCAGAAGTGTGATTTCATCCACTAGACCTTTTCAGTTACTACATATTGATGTTTGGGGTCCGTTTCAAGTACAGACCTACAACAACAATCGATATTTTGTTACTATTGTTGATGATTTCAGTCGAACAACATGGATACATCTTATCAGCTTTAAGAGTAGCGCTTTCTCTGTGATCAAATTGTTTGCTGAATTAGTTGAGACTCAATTTGATTGCCGAGTTCAAACTATACATACAGATAATGCTCAGGAGCTTGGTCGCAGTCGTGAGTTATCTGAGTATCTACATTCCAAAGGGATTGTTCACCAAACTTCTTGCGTTTATACCCCACGGCAAAATGGTGTTGTGGAGCGCAAGCATAAGCACCTGTTAGAGGTTGCTCGAGCTTTGATGTTTCAGTCAAAGCTTCCCCTTAAGTATTGGGGAGAAGCTGTCTTAACAACAGCACACATCTTCAATCGTATCCCAAGTCGATTGCTGCATAATAAAAGTCTTTTTGAGGTGTTATTTGGGAAGCAGCTTATGTACACAGAGCTCAAGAGCTTTGGTTGTCTGTGCTACTGCTCAACCATGAAGCAAGGCAGGCACAAGTTTATGTCACGGGCAAGTCCTTGCATCTTCCTTGGCTACCCTCAAGGTACCAAAGGCTATCGAGTCCTTGATCTAGACTCACATAAGGTTCAGGTTTCTCGAGATATAGTCTTCCATGAGGCTCATTTTCCATTCAAGGATGCTTCCCCACCTTCACAGGCTGCCCCTCTGTTTTCTCAGCTTCCCACTGGTTATGATTCAGATGATGAATTTTCAATTCCCATCCCATTATCTCCTCCCACTCAGAGCTCTTCTTCTGGTGTTGACGCATCACTTGTTCATCCTTCAGTGGTTCCTTCTGCTCTTGTCAGTGAACTTCGTCGTTCTACTCGATCAAGTGTTGCTCCTAGGCATCTTCAGGATTATGTTTTTTCACATGTGGATGCTCACAATCATCTTTGCTGTCATACCATCACCACCACCCTCCAACTGAGCAGTGCTTTTCTCTCTGATCTCAAACCAGTGGTTGAACCTCAGAGTTACCAAGAAGCTTGCAAGTTTGAGGTGTGGGATACAGTAATGAAGGATGAATTTCAGGCTCTGGAATTGAATGATACTTGGGAGGTGGTTCCATTGCCAAGAGGGGCTCGGCCAATTGGTTGTCGATGGGTCTATAAGGTTAAACATAAAGCTGATGGTTCTACTGAACGATATAAAGTCAGGCTGGTTGTCAGAGGCTTCACCCATAGGGAGGGAATAGATTACACAGAAACCTTCTCTCCGGTTGTGAAGATGACTACAGCCAGGACATTGGTGGCAGTTGCAGCAAAGAATCGGTGGAAAATGTTGCAACTCGATGTCAATAATGCCTTCCTACACGGGGACTTACATGAGATTGTCTACATGAATGTTCCACCAGGAATGACAGCTCCACCAGGACATGTTTGCAGGCTCAAGAAGTCGTTATATGGCATGAAACAGGCCTCGAGACAATGGTATGACAAACTGTCTTATGCTCTGCAATACAAGGGGTATTCACAATCAATGAATGACTATTCATTGTTCAGTAAGCATTCAGAAGACAGAGTCACATACCTTGCTTTGTATGTTGATGACATATTGATGATAGAAAATGATGAAGAAGAGATTGCAAACATAAGAGCTTTTCTAGATTCTGAGTTCAGAATTAAGGATTTGGGACAGTTGAGCTTGTTCCTTGGAATGGAGTTCATACATACTGATGAAGGAGTTTACATCAGTCAAAAATGGTTCATTCAGGAGACACTTGAAGAGTTCAAGTGTGAATCTTCATTAGATGCAGTTAGTCCTCTGGTTGCAAATACAAAATTGATTGTTGAAGGAGGTTCTCTGCTAGCAAATCCAACTGAGTTCAGAAAGTTGGTGGGAAAGCTCAATTTCATGACTCATACGCGTCCAGACATATGCTTTGTTGTTCAATTCCTGAGTCAGTTCATGAAGGCTCCTCGAGAAAAGTATTTCAGTGCAGCGATGAGAACACTGAGGTACCTTAAAGGGACACAACATCGATCATTATTCCTATCTAGATCGAAATGGTTTGAGCCACAGGCTTTTTGTGATGCTGACTGGGCATCATGCCCATTAACTCGGAGATCAGTTAGTGGGTATGTTGTACTACTGGGTGGAAGTCTCATCTCCTGGAAATCGACAAAGCAACCAACGGTGTCTCTTTCTTCAGCTGAAGCCGAGTATCGTTCAATCAGAAGGGTGTGTACAGAAGTAGCTCGGCTAACTCGACTCTTGTCTGAGTTGGGAGTCACTGGCATTACACCAATTCCTGTTCGGTGTGACAATCAAGCAGCTATACATATAGCTAAGAACACTGTTTTCCATGAACGGACAAAACACGTGGAGCTTAACTGCCACTATGTCCGGGAAAAGGTTCTGGAGGGCTTAATTGCACTAAGACATGTTGCATCGAAGGACCAGCTTTCAAATGTTCTTACTAAGGCATTACTGGGGATGTGTTTTCCTCAAGTGTTTGACAAGCTCAGAGTTGCAGAGACTCCAGCTTGAAGAGGGGTATTGAACAAATATAAACGAAGAAGACGATGCTTATATTAGCCCAAACTGTAATGGGCTTAAGCCCAACTCATTCTGTATTCAGTTAGGCCCATGAGCCTTGTATAAAAGCATCGTCCCTCAGATGTAACTGATTCATACACATAATACAGAAAACACATTTCTCCCACCTTCTTCTTCATTACGTCACACTGTAATTGAGCTTGATTCAGCTCGATTTTGTTCAAATCTCGCAAGTATGGAGGTGAAAGGGAAGAGAAAGGAGGGAGAATCAATCCTTTACCTTTCTTCAAAACGAACAGGGGAAGGAAGGGTGTCGATGGCTGCGCTCAGCCTCCGGGGGCTCTCCGACGATACTTCTACTGCTGGAGGCTCTAAGGAGGTGTCGAGGTTGCTACTTCTGTAGGTTCGAAGAAGAAGAGTGAAGGCAGAGGTGGGTGTGCACTGGATTCCTTCCTCGGCAAAACAGGCGGAGAGGGATTGCCGGATTGGGGTTGTGGTTTCAAGGTGGATGAAGGAGAACAAAGGTGAGCTGGTGGTGACGGAGGTTGGTAGTGGAGGGGTGGCGCAGTGGTTGAGGAAGGGAGGAGCTTTGGAGCTCAATGCTCTCGGCAACCAAGGAGAGAAAGGATAAGGATGTGTTTGGATATTTGGGTTTGTGTGGGTATGAAAGTAGTCAAAGAATCTGATTTTCGAAGAGTGAAATTGGTTGTTTGTTTTCCAAATATGTGGGAATCAAAGGAAAGGAGGGAGGGAGTGGAGATAAGATTTTACCTAACTAGGAGGAGGTGAGTTGGAATGGATAAGAATTGGTGAAATAGGACGGAATTGTGGTCCCGAGTCGGAAATTTAAATTTCCGACGTTTATTTTTCCGAATCCCGCTCTCTCGATCAATTAGGTTTTTAAAGCCGGAAGAATATCGTTATCCGAAGAAAATTTTTGAATTCCGAGATAAAAGACGGAATCGATCTTAAAAGGTTGAAGATTGGGCCGAAATTCATTTTAATAGTTTCGATCTTGATTTATTAATTTAAAGACAAGTTTTTGTTAACATATCCGATTAAATCCGTTTTAAATTTTTTTTTAATTTTCTTTGTATGAAAATTAGGATTATTAAAAATCCGAGCCTTTACAGCGCACCTAACCCCTATTCTGTAACCCATCCCCTTCCTTTCCTTTATATTTGATTCTCCTCCACCCTCCTGCATTGTTCCATCAGCCCCGCCATCACCTCCATAAGCCCCTCCATTCCCCTACATTCACCACCAAACACCTCTTTTGGTGCTCCTTGGCGCCAACCTTACCTTGTCACCACCTCCATACCCTGTTGTCCAAGCCGCAACACCACACTCCCCTGTTTTGAATCAAAATACAACCCTTCTTGTTCGTTCTTCAAACCCGAGCTCACCTGCGAGCCACCACCTTCACCTCCTCATCTCCTCCATCCAAGCCTAGCACCATCTCCCTCTCTGTTTTTCGAAGAGCACCAGCCTAGCACCACCCCTTCCTCCGATTGTCCGATGAAGCCGGAGCCAAGCACGAGCGCCCAGGAGTCCCCAGCTGTCGACATCGAGCAGCTCAAGGTCCGACGCCCTGTTTTCCGGTGAACCCGAAAACCCTTGGTGAGCCTCGATTCTTCCTTCTTTCTTTTCCATTGATCGATTCTGGTTGTCTTTTGGGTTAGAGGGTGGTTGGAGAGGCCGAGAGCGGTTAGCACGCGAGAGAGAGAGAGTCGGAGTGTGAGATCGAGAGTCGCGAGCAGGGCCGGACCTGAGATTTAAACGGCCCGAGGCGAGATATTTAATTGGGCCCTTAGTTCTTATAATAATCAATTTGTTTTTCTACAAAAAGCCCCATTAAATCACATGAAAATTTAGTAAAAGTATCGATTTGTTTCCCTAATTCCCTACTCACATAATAACATTTAAAGTGTGTTGAATCTATAATTATATATAAAGATTCACAGATTTATGAATGAAATAAATTATTTCAATAAATTACCCTAACAAATCAAGTGAATAGTTATAAAAAAAATCCAGCTAATTAATTTAATAGATTTAATTTCATTTTTATATATAATGATGGAGGCATGGTCTTTTTTAGAGGAAATAATTATGGTTTATTTCAAAATAGGAATTTATAATTTTATAATGATTATAATTTTTGTCAAAAATAAATTACGCCCACTTTCTAAAACGGTTAAAGAAATGTAGTTGGCCAAAGGGGAAGAAACAAAGTCACTCAGAAGTCAGAACAACTAAGCAAGTGGGCCCAATCCAAAAAAATAGCAAGTTGGTCATATCATTCACGGGCTTGATTTGGGCCATTTACTATTTTTTTTCTAATATATATTGAAATTCGGATTGGTAAGATATAAACTATTGGGCCCCTTCAAATTATTGGGCCTGAGGCGATGGCCTGTTTGGCCTCGCCTCAGGTCCGGCCCTGGTCGCGAGCGAGGTCGAGCGAGTAGCAAGCGAGAGCGACGGGGTGTGTGAGTGTGCGAGAGAGAAGGCGAGTGAGTCTGAGGAAGTCGTTGCGAGCCCCGGGCCGGAGGTGGAGAGTCGAGGGGAGCGAGGGAAGGAGGATGATGGAAAAAAAAAACTAAGGCGAACAAGGCTTGGAGTCGGGAGGAGGAAGAAAGGGGAGGTGGGCCCCGCTGCATCCGCTCAGCCTTCTTCCTTGTGGGGCCCGCCTTAGTTTATTTTAATATATATATATATATATATATATATATTTCATTTTATTTGTTTTTCCTTAGAACCGGGAATGGGTAATCGGGTTGGGCTGGGGAAAATGGGCCGGGTTATTTTTAAGAGATTTTGGGCCTTTTCTTTTGGGATTTGGGAAAATAATTTGAAGGTTGTTTTATTTATTTAATTATCTGATTATTTATTCATTTAGTTGAATTATTTAATTATTATCACTTATTCTGAATTAATTAATTATTGTTTAATTATTCTTATTTAAATTATTATTTAATTGACTAATGTTCAAATATTTATTGATTGGCTATTTTCTTATGCGATAAAATATTTAAATGCTTATGTGATTATCTGGTAGTTTTAAAAGTGTAATATATATGTCTTTCGAAATGTTTCTTGAAGTATGAGAATTTGTTAAAACCTTAAGATAATAATTTTGAAATAGGAATTATGCTGGATTGTTTTAATAATATTATATTATGAGATTAATCTAAGATTTGAAATGAAGCTAACTTGTGCCGGATTTTTATGATAAAATAAGATTACAAGTTTGGTTTAAAGGTTAGTGTTTTATAATTGGATTTGGCTATGTATGACTTTAAGGGATTGTTTGGATATTGAATTGTCTTGATTTGAGAAATTTGTTTTGAATATGAGTTGACTTAACTTGAGATTTAAGAGTTTTGGGAAGCTTTAGGAAACTGACTTACTTGATTTAACTTAGTGAAATACTTGATGGATCATACTTCATAACTGTGTGAATTATGTTATAGAATGAATATGTTGCAAGCATGATGGATGATATATATATATATATATATATATATATATATATGAGATGATATATGATATATGAGGAGATGATGTGATCAATTATGAAATTGAGTTGAGATGTTAATGTTGAGGGCGATGAGATAGTTAACGTATATGAATTATGTGTATCCTGTGTGTGTTATTGATATGTATTGTGAAATTTAGACTTATACTTATTATGTTATTTATTGAATTACTAGGTGATCTCTGATCTATCTGGACTTGCTATGACTTTGATGTTTCCTTGGATTCTGCGCTTCTTCAGGTAAGTTCTCCGGGGCTTACTTAAGTTAGAACCTCATGCTTGATGTGTCATATAGTGTGTAGGTGTTGCATCCTGCATATTCATGTAGTAGCATGCTTAGGTTGCACCACTGATCGAACATCCGTATTCTCTTTGCGTATGGTAGAACGGTTGTTAAATTGTGATTCGTAGAGTCATTTGCTAGGGTCATAGAATGACCCAGTCCCATCGGGTTTGTTCCTGATCGAGTATGATATTATACCATGAAAAAGAATGAATGAAAAGCATGATATATGACACGAGACATGATATATGACATGATGAGATGTCGCTATATAGCATTGAACACGGCCGGTTCCTGCACCAACGAGCATGGGTGCGGGAGTAGGAGAGGGACATGCCACTTGACATTCTGTGCGGGATCCCATTTAATCGCTTTCTGCATATATATATATATATATATATATATATATATATATATATATATATATATATATATATATATATATATATATATATATATATATATATATATATATATATATATATATATATATATATATATATATATATATATATATATATATATATATATATAAACTGTTAGCATGCTTGTGTGTTTAATATTTCCGCACTGCATTAGATCATCCTTTATTTAGGAATAGGCATATTATATGTCCTCAGCGAGGTCTTAAGGGCCCGCATGAGTGGCTCGACCTTGACTCGTGGTATAGTTTCAAGTATTTTATCCTTGCTTGTTCCTTGCTTCCATGACGAGGGTTTCTTTTGGAACGTTCAGCTGACTAAGAGACTAATTTACCACCAGACTTGACGCTTTGGATGTTTATACTCATTTATTTTGGTTTTGACCCGGCTTTGCCGATGCTTTGTATCGTCAATTTTCTTTTATTATGTTTTGAACTAAAATTGGTTTTGAGCGATTTAGTCAAGTAGGATAGGTTCGGGGTACCCAACGACCCTATCGCGGATTTAGAGTGCGAAATCCCTTCTTTGAGCACTAAAAAAAGTTGTTTTAAAACTCAACCCATACTTGAATTGCAAGATCCGAATGAAGGTATCCAATCCTTCGAAATGTTACCCGAATATTTATATTTGGGCCGTTACAACAACGATGCGGGAGCTCCAGGTCTGGAAATACTCATCGACTTGACACTAAACGTGGATGCGACCATGGATCTTTGAGTGTCGCCAATGATGCAGTCTATGCTCCTATTGGCTTAGGCTTCACACCAACCATCATGATGCTCTCAGTAAATTGCTCTAACTTGATTAATGGAACACTATTCTTTAGCTATTAGTAATCTACATTCAAAGGCGGATTCCTTTGGTATATCATCTTCTTGGATTCTTGACAACAAAGCTTCATTTCATATGATTGGAAATCGCACCTTGCTATAAAATATTGTTTTTATTTCTCCGATTTCTATCAAATTGCCTGATGATAGATATACTATAACCGAACATCAAGGCTCTGTGCTATTTTCTAATTATCTGAAACTTGATCTGTGTTTTTTGTTCCGGGTTTAGATTGTAATCTAATTTCTTCTGGGAAACTCACCGCAAGCCTACAGTGTATTGTTTTTTTTTACATATAGAATTTGTGTCATATAGGATCGCGTTTTGAGGACGGTGTTTGGAGTGGGTGAAAAATGGGTTAAGGTCTACTGGCTACCCGCATTGGGCTCATCTAGACAAGTATGTCATGCATCATCTTTGTCGTCTTCAAATTCATTATTTCTTTGGCATAAAAGGATGGGCCATCCTTCACTTTCTGTTATGTCAATAATACATATTGTGGGAGTTGTTAGTCAGAGTCATACAATTTCCCCTTGTGATGTTTTCTTTAAGGCCAAACAAACTCATAAAGTGTTCCCTTTATGTTCTAATAAAGCGGATGGTTTATTTCATTTGGTTCATTGTGATTTTCAGGGACCCTACGATGTTCCTTCTTCTACCGGCTCTTCCTATTTTCTCGCCATTATTGATAATTTTTCTCATGCTATGTGAATCTATTTGATGAAATCCATGTCCGAGGTTTGAAGTCTGATTAAAAATTTTTGTGCCATGGTCAAGACACAATTTCATAAGACAGTGAAAAAGTTATGCTCTAATATTGGAACCGAATTCTTATGCTTAAAGTTCTACTTTGATGAGTAGGGCATCCTTTTTTTACACTACTTATGTCTATACTCCTCAACAAAATAGAAGAGTTGGAAGAAAACATTTTCATATCCTTAATGTTGCTAGGGATATCCATTTTCAAGCTTTTGTCGATCCAATTTTGTGGTGAGTGCATACTCACAACTTGTTACTTAATAAATAGAACTCCAACACTTCTTTTAAATAACAGGATACCATATCAGTTTCTATTTAGCCATGTACCATCCTATTCTCATATGAAGGTATTTGGTTGTTTGTACTTCACCTCCAAAATACCTCGGAACAAGGATCAATTTCAGCCTAGGAACCGAAAGTGTGAATTCCTCAGTTATCTAGTGGGAAAGCGTGGTTGGCAAGTCTATGATCTTTAAACAGATCAAACATTTATATCTCAGGATGTGGTATTTTTTGAGGAAGTTTTCCATATGCTACTATAGTTCTGCAACACCTCGATATGTTAAAACCCTCTCAACATCTTGTTGTGTTTGATGATTCACCAGCCCCCATACGTACGTATCCAAGAGGTGGTTGTGTCATTACTAACCCCGATAGATTCATCAATTACTCCATCAACAACCGTAGAGTCATCGTCGGACGACTCTTACACTAGCAGGGGAGATAACCCCCCCCCCCCCCAAACCCCCCAACCTGTTGTTGTTGTTCTTCGGTCAATTAGAGCTCGCAATCCATCTGTCTTACTTAAAGCCTACTAGTGAGAGGAATGTCTTCGTTTCACCTTGCCAAAGAATAATTCCCAAACTAACAAACTAATATAGTGTGTAAGTAAGGGGTCGAACCCACAGAGAACCAATTATTTCAATTGCAATGTGTATTTATCAATATAAAAGTAAAGGTGGAATATAAATGAATAGAAACAATAAGTAATATTAACAAGAGCGAATAAAAGATAGAAGAATAGTGTGATTTCATCTACGAATTCGCAACATTGGTTAGTTTACTCAATCCATGACTCAATTCTTAGTTATTCAATGTCAATTAGTTATTCCGACTTTGATTTATATAGGCTAACATTTTTGACGAAAATGTCAATCCCTTACACCTATATGCAATCCTAGCCCTACTTGGATTTAGCATACAAATAACAGAAATTCCCAAAGTCCTGGCAGAATGGAAGTAACAACACTCCCAAGCCACTAGTTTGATGTCAAGAGCTGTCACTTTCTTAACCCTAGCAACTTAAGACCCGATATTTAACCAATCTGTCATTACCCTACACAATCAAGATCTTCTTTCACGGACTCCCTCGATAGTGATTACTACAAAAGGTATAATTAATTATCCTTTTACGAATCAATTAAACCCTAGCACGATGCAATTTTACCGTGGTGTACGGAAAAGATAGAATAAAAAACATAGAATAAGAATCAATTAAACCCTAGCACGATGCAATTTTACCGTGGTGTACGGAAAAGATAGAATAAAAAACATAGAATAAGCACAAGAGCAATGGAATAAATATAAGAATAACATAGAAATTAAGTCTCACAATCCAACCAACCAAGTCTTGAGTCGTAGGCAAAACTACAAGAATCCTAACTAATCATAATGTACCTTGGATCTATAAACTTCAATCCTCTAATCTCTCTTAGTTAATGTGTTATTGAATGAATAAAACCTACTAAAATATGTATAATATAAGTTTGAACTCGGCCTTAGAACAGGAAAACTGGTAGGCGTCGGTTTTCAACGACGGATGTTGTTTTTTCCTTCAACGATAGGCGTCGCTTTTTCAATCTTGTAGAGATCATTGAGATCTTTCCAATGCATGGTCATAATAGGCAATTGGACATCCAAGGCTCTGGGATATAACGTTTTAAGTTCAGCTTGCCGCGTGGACAACTTTTGCGGCTTGCTATCGTTTCAGCTCTTATGCCTTATTCCTTCCTCCCTTGCTTCTTGACTTGTCTTGGCTTGTTCCTTATCTCCCCCCGAACACCAAATGATCAAGAACGCGAGTTAGCTATGTTACCTATGTAATGCACCGTAAAACTACATTAAAACTTCCTAGAATGCCTATATAAAATATGCATTATCACCTATATGTGTGCCAACCCGACCCCTCGCCCCCCTCTTGCATCATTGCAACCTGCTCAATCTCCGTCCTTGTTCGATGAACGGGAGGTGTGATTCAAATATTCAAATATAATTCACAACTTTGCTAACTCCCTTATCAATCAAATAATACAAGAATCCCTCCCGATGTAGTGGTAGGGTAATTCAGGATCGCATCCACGAGGAGGTATGTCAGCGCTTCCCTTGTTGTAATCACGATCAAGCTTTCGACCTCAAAAGACACTCGATATCGAGGTTGTCTGGTCGATATCGACCTCAGTTCTGGTAGATTTCCAGCAAAGTTCCTGCAGAGGACAAAAGCAAAACAGATCGACGTCGAGAAGAACCTCGATTTCGATGTTAGTGATCAATATCGAACTTTGACAGTCGATTTCGATTTTTGTCACAGAAACTTCAATGTGTAACCTATTGTCAGAAAAGTGTCCGAAGAGCGTAGAATGGTTAAGAAAAGATGAACATAAACTAAACTTAAACTTTTATATGAAATTCAATTAATTAAAAGCTTCCAAAGTCGGGGTTTCATGCCACAACAATAACAATGCAAGTATGCTGATAAAGTTATGAAATTTAATATCTTTCCGTCAAATAACTTTCGTTACCAACACTTAGGTGATTAGAGGCTCTCGCATAATTCCTAAGAGTTACTATCCCATTCATGAGTAATCCAAGTTCACAATATGAGTGGCTTTCGCTTCAATAATGCAAAAAATGAATCTCCCTAACTTTCGCAAAGGATCATGCATAAGATAGAAAAAGGAATCGCATAAAAGTCATACCTTTGATGCACTTACCCTACATCTCTATCGTCGGGCTCACCCCGACCCTAGATGTAAAGGCTCGGATTTTAAATCCTAATTTATCGGAAAAAAAAAGAAAAAAAAATGAAATTTAAGATTTAATTAAATCGGATTTAAAACCCGTTTAACAGATTCTGACCTGAATTTAAATGTTTGACGAACGATTCCGTCTTTTCGCCTCGAAAAATTTAAAATAAAATCGGATGGTGATATCCTTTTAAGTTTTAAAAATCTAATTGATCGGGAAAGCGAGAGTCGATGAAACTAACATTCGGGGATTAATTTCGGGATTCGAAATTCGCGTATTCGGGATTTAATTCCGGGTATTGTTTACCCAAACCCACACACCACCCTCAACCACTCTCACCTGCCCCCGTCACCTCCTTCCTCACTCATCACCTTAACCATCCCACACCATCACCATCCCACACCATCACCATCATTCACCATCACCACTTCACTCCCTTCACCATCATCCATCATCACCATCGTTCTCCCTCCCCATCACCTTCACCAGCCACCACCTTTCATCATCCCCACGCACCACCATCACGCCATCTTCGTCGCTCACCATCACCACACACACCCATCACCACCTTGACGTCGCACCTTCAACCACACACACACACCCTCTTCCTTCCTTCGACGCCCCGAGGCAACCCAGCAGCCGCCAGCGCCACCATCGGAGCCACCACCGCCACCGACGCACCACCAAACCATCTCCTCCTTCGTCCCCTCGCGAAGCTAACTTCCGGTAAGCGTTTCTAATCCGTTTTCGATCGGATTTGTTCCCGAGCTTCACCATCGCGCTCACCTCTGTCCGGTGTAGGTCCGACGAGCCATCGCGAGCCACCGAAGACGCCCAGAACTCCGGTCGAGAGCTCCGAAGTCGCGAAAAACCCATCTCGGTGAGCTCCGAGTTTATCCTCGTTTCGATTCGTTTTTGAGTCTTTTTCGATGTTTAGGCTAGTCGGGAGTGAGTGTGGGCTGAGTGCGGGACGATCGGGTGAGGTCGAGAGCTCCGACAATTGTCGGAGCTCGGTCGGCAAGCGAGCGTCGAGTGCGAGCTCGAGGCGAGGACAGCTAGCGGGCGAGCTCTTGTCCAGGCGGGAGGTGATCGGTTTTGGGAGGGGAAAGCCGAGGGAGCCATGGGAGGTGTGCTGGAGTCCGAGGCGCAGGCAAGCAGGCGGAGGAAGCTGGAGACGCTGGCGTCGAGCTGCGTTGGCCATGGCGGGAGGCAGGAGCCGACGTTTGAATTCGGGGAAGATGAAGAAGCCGTTTGGCTTGTGGGCCCCCCTGCCAAACTTATACGTATATATATTTATTATATATATATATATTATAGTGTTATATTATTATATTATATTAAATTGGTTTGGATGGTTCGGTTTGGTTTGGTTCGGTTGGGTTTGGTTCGGTCGAGTTAATCAGTTATTTATTTAATTGGTTACGGTATTTAAAATACTATAATATTATTCGAGGAGTTAAATATAAAATATTATTTTGGGGATTTTATAAAGAGATGGTTTATTAAATAATAAAGGGTAATTAAAATATCATATAATATTATTGGAGGTTTAAAATATAACATTATTTGGACTTGGAGGTTTAAAAAGAATTTGGAAAAGAATTTCAAGGTCGAAAAGTGATTTAATAAATAAAGTGATAAAGGGGAATTTAGCGGATATTTTCAAGGGTCGGAATTCTTAACTATTTAATTCGGATTTGAAACGGTTTTGGAACTAACTTGGGGATAAGACTTATTCGATGACTAACTAGCATGATAATATGATCGTTTGACTAACGGCATGATATGTGTGTCTAATAGCATGACTTGTGGTGATTTATTATAAAGGATTAAATATTGGTTACCGATGATGATGATGATGATATATATATATATATATCCTTATGGAAAGTATGAGTATGAAATCGTAATATATGCGAATTTAGCGAAGTAGGATATAGAGGTTATCTTAAGCTGATGAGATGGCGGATTATATATGTTGAACGGTATGAGATGGGAGATGATTGATCAGGATGAACTGGAAGTATGATGGATGCGAACTTTTTTATTTATCTGTTTGTATGAGTGTGTGATATATGTGTTCAGAGAGATTATAGAAGTTTACTCAGTATATTCTCGTTATGTAATTAGGTGATATTCTGTGATCGTGACTACTGTGTGCTGGATTCTTCTTTTGCTGATCTTCTAGCCAGGTAAGTACCTCCGGGGCTTACTCAGTAACCAGGACCTCCTGCCTGATGTGTCATATAGTATGTGGGTGTTGCATATGCATAAGAGCATGCCATGTAGTATCCTGCTTAGGACTTGCACTTTCGAATGAGCATTCTTATTCTGTATGCGTTTGAATACAGAATGGTCGTTATCTGTGAGTCCTAGAGTCGTTGTTAGGGTCATAGGACAGCTCAGCTTCATCGGGTGTTGTCCTCCTCGAGTCATTATTTATATATGTATCACGAGATACGAGATGAGCATGAGATACGATATGATGATGAGATGTGATATGCTATAGCATCGAACTGGCCAGTCTCCACCCTATCTGGAAAGGGGGTGGTGGTAAAAGAGGGATATACCACTTGGTATTCTTTGTTAAGGCCTTACTTCATATTTTGTATATATGCATTAGGAGCATGATAGTGTGGTTAATATTTCAGTACTGCATGAATGCATCCTTATTCTAGGTATAGGCGTATTATATGTCCTCAACGCGGTCAAAGGACCCGCAGGCGAACACTTGGCCTGACTTTGTGGTATAGTTCCAGGTACCCGTTCCATTACTTGATTTCGTTCTGTTATGACGGGGTCCATTCATATGGCGGAGAGTGAGTGTTTGAACCCTGACTTCACCAAATTCACACTTTTGGGATTTCTTCCTAATTATACTCTGTTTTGATCCGGCTCTGCCGCGACACTGGTTGTATTGTCTCAGAATTTATGTCCTTTGTATGATAAAAGATTTTCCGCTTTGTAGACTTAGGATAGGTACAGGGGTTACCCCGGGGTCTCCAGCAGACCTTCCGAATTTGGGTGCGAAATCCCGCTTTAAACTACAAATCCTTGATTTCAAACCTTCAACCTGTACTCGGGGCGCAAGATCCTAACGAGGGGTTTTATCCCTCGAAACGTAACTTGGGAATCATAATCCCGGGCCGTTACAAAGGTGGTATCAGAGCCGAGGTTTTGCAATCCGAGTACGATAGGTTGAAGATGGTTTTGAAAATCGCCCAATGTTTTCAAATGGTTTTGGAAATGTTTAAATGGGCAAAATGAATTTAATTGGACTTAAAACCTAAATGAATAAAGGGGAAACAATCTCGTGGGTAGAGACCAAAGCGATAGACCTCCCTTATGGATGTAGAACTCGGGAAACGGTAGGCAAAATACTAGCTTTTATTTACAACTGGGCCTGGAAGACTCCAGGGAGTTTGCACCACGGAGGTTGGAGAAGCTGGGTTAGGAGGCCGTGAGGTATTTGCCCCTCCGGTCAGCCGTCCCTCAAAGGACGGCATAGATCGTCTCTGTGTTTACATATGCAATTGGGCCTGAGGGCGATCCTCCTCGAAGAGGATCATATTAATATCGCTGATTGCTTTCGTGCTGAGTGCTGTTATGCTTAAGATAGAGAACTATTTGGTGTGCCTTAACTTGAACATGTAAATGACTGAATGTGCAAACGGGATAGCGGGAGAAAACTTTGTCCTTATGTAGCCAAAATTCCTTTCTTGTCAGAATAGTCCTCCCATAGTTCAACCCCCATGATGATTCCGCTTCCGTCATCCATCACACCAAAACATCCAGGCTTGTAGCAAGGTCGAAAAGCGTCTGCCCTCCCTGTTTCGAACCCTGTTCTATTCTAGCATCGATGCTTCTATCGAGTCTCATACCTAAGATTGATGTCCACGTGAAATTTGGGTTGGTCAACTAACTACCTTCGAAAATCGTGTTGAATTTTAGGGATACCTAAGTATGTTAGGGAAGGCAATTATTGAAATGATCCGAGTTAGAAGTGAGTTGTCTTATGGAGTCATCCCTCTCAATTCTTATAATGATCAACCGTGTCTTCTTGCCACAAGAGTCTAAACACGAGTCTACCCTTCCCTCTCAGAAGCAGTGTGAATGTCCTTGTGTCCTACCGAACGAGCCATACTAGCATCCACGGGGAAATGGGGTGATGAGTCAGTGATTGCCCTTGAAGAATTCTGTCAAGTTATGATAGTAGCCCTCTTTGTGATTGCATGACATGACTTATTAGTATACTCCAGCATGACTTGCCATATATCTTGCATGATTACCCTTATGAATGAATATATATGCCGAATGTATGAATCCCTATGATATTCATTCTCCATTGAATTAGGTCCATGATAGTGTGGTCAACTCTATTTGAATGTATACCCCATACAATGATCTCCTTAGCATGATTAGTTGATGATGCCTCGATGCTTATCATGCCTTCTGTGACGTCCTCTCGTGCTTACATGAACATATGACCTGACGCCTTATATGACCACACACCACGCCACATAATGACTTCGTATGCACATGATGCATGAATGCTAGGTTGGACCTATTTGGATTACCTTGACTGTATACCATGCTCGTGCAATTGTTCATATATGAAATGCTTGTGATGCTTATTAAACTTTGCGTGACCTCGTATCTTGCATGATCATTACTAGCCCTTCGCATGAGTATGTGCCAAGCATGACTCTTACATGAGATGATAGATCGTTAGTGTTCTCGCGTGCACGTCCGTGTAGAAATTGATTATATGCACATGTATGAATGCACATGTTGTTATCCCTTGAGGTAGGTATATGATAGTGTGAAAATTAATACGACTGATATGCTCCATGATGAATACATGCTTGCTTGCCGCAATTATAACCTCATAGACTTCCATAAGGGCATCGTTGTCGTTCTCGGGTTGAAACCTTGTCTCTGGTCTCGTCGTCTTTAGTCTTGGTCTGTGTCTGAATCTGTAAGGAAATTGTGTTGTCCGCCATTGCCCTCCCCTATCACCGTTGAATTGGAGCTCTGTGTGATAGTTCTAGAAATAACATGATGATGAATTATGAGGTGTTGACGTTCTGAGTTAACAATTACTGCATGAGCGCTTTGCCTATAAAACGTAAATTTCAAATGTGGCACCATGATCTAGTGATATGATATGATAGATGATAGGCTCTGTTAGTGTATCATGATGAACCATTGTGATGTTGATATGATATTATCCTTGCTGTGGTTGTTAGCATGATGCAATTTTATGAGTTGGCTCGATTATGTCTATATGTATAATGATTCTCAATATTATTGAGTATAGTGATACCTTGAGTTGCTGATGTGATCGACGATGTATTAATAATGTGGTAGATATGGAATATTAGCAAGTGTGATGCACGATATGTGAGATGGATTCCATGAATGTTCTGCTTGATTATGTGGGATGAGGACCTTAGGTAGAATGACCAGAGAGTAGTGAGAGGATTTGGGTTGCCGAACTTATCTACGATAGTATGAACTAGAGAGGTAGGGAGGCGATGTTAGCTTAAATGAGACCGAGCGAGTTCTAGGATTGATAAGAGATAGTGGTTAGTGGATTTCAGACGAGCTTCTAGGTAGGCCTTAGGAGAGGAGTAGGATTAGGATGGCAGGTTTTGAGCGAGGGGTGTTGGTACAGGCAGGTAGCATAGGAGAGTAGTGGGTTGAGGACTAGGCTAGTTTCACTAGGGTAACTTTGGGAGTTGGTATGTGTACATACGGTTAGGGTAGCTCTTGAGTTGGATAGGAAAGTTAGATGTGATTAGGGAATTAGTATAGAGGAGGTATCGTTAGGTGGATTAGGGTGTAAGGAGTAGTACCTAGGTAATCTAGGAGTGGATTGTGGGAGAAATTAAGGATGATCGACTAAGGAATGTGAAAGAAATCATATAATTTGGGAATAGACTATAGGTGTTGTGGTTGAGAACGATTTTGGTAAGGAAGGAGGTTGAGGAATTGCTAAGGATGAGTAGTATAGGGTTGCTCGAAAAATCATAGATCTTGGGGATTAAGTTGTACGATATTGGAATTGTCAGCAAGGTGCGTATTTGGGGGCTGCTTAGGTAAGTTTGGGAATGTTTGGCAAATTGTGAGTGAAGGATTCTAGATGCGTTGTTGGAGGAATTTAGCATAGGGAATGAATCAAGGTTGATGTGTGGAAATTGTTTTGGCTATTGAGGTATTGATGAGGTAAGATGAATCTTCGAGGAAAGGCTGGTGGCAGAATTTTCGAAGGTTTGGCGAGATTGCGGTAATTGGGAAATTCGGATGAGGATGTCATAAGAATTTGTGAAAATGAGGATCGGTACATAAGGGCTTGAGCGGTAGAGATTTCGAGGTTCGAGGAAGTGTGATCTAGGGAAATTTGGGAACATGCGAGCATGAGGAAACTAATCTAGGTAGAGGGTGTCGGAAATTCTATAGGTCGGAGGATTACGGAAGACTTGGTAAAATTGCAATGCTATGGTTAATTCGGAATTAGGATGACATCGAGTTTCCTTAGGAATAATGAATAATGGATAGAGGCTTAAAATGTCGTGGTTAAGAAGTGATAGCTTGGGGGAAATTTTGAAGTTTGAGGAGATGAGGAACTAGAGTAGGACAGCTTGCGGAGTCGCGATTGGTTAAGGTTTCATGAGGTCCGGAATGGAGAATTTAGGCTGGTGGCAGGTGAATTATCACGATCTTTTGGGAAAATAATTGCTATGGTTTAGATCGATTGGGTCTTGAGAGCTAGATAAGTGGGTTGTGATGTGGGTTACTTGGGATAGACGCGGGTAATGAGGAACCTGGTGATTCATGGTTGAGAGTTAGCACTAGATGGTCTTCAGCATAGGAGGTGAACTCTTGTTGGTAATGTCGAGGATACAAGGATGGGAGTGTCAGGTGTGAGATGTTCAGCATGAGTTGGGTCCTTAGAGGTGGATGGTTAGTGAGAGTGGTTAGTGGCGTGAGAAGTATGATTAAGTTAGCAAGGTGATTCAAGATGTCTCTTTAGGAGATGATGGTCGGGCGGAGTCTTGAGAGCCTAGGAAGAGTAAACGAGATTGTTAAGTAGTGTCTTCTAGATCAATTGTGGGAGCGGTTCAGTTGAGAACTCAGAATTTTCTATTAGAGGGTAAAGATGGGACTGATAGAGGGCCCCTAGGGCAAGGATGTGTTATATATGGAGTCTTGGTAGTGGATCGAGTTGTTCAGCTTATCGAAATGAGGGAATTTTGTGATTTGGGAACTCCGAGAGATAATTTTAAATAGTCGAATGGAAGGTAGGACTTGAGATCGGGATGTCGAAGTGGATTGGCCCTTAGATATCTTGATGGCATACGAGTTGGGATACCTAGTAGTTGGTTTGGGTATTCGGCCTTGATTGCGAATAGTTATAAGGCTAGTGATGAAACCATGCGGAAATAACAAAGAATTGGACGCGGATATAATAGAAATAGTCTCCAAGGAGAACCGGGATATAAGGTGGACGCGGACGTAAAGTGATGTCACATGTCCACCATGCCCACCACCCACGACAATCACACGTGTCAGCCCAATGACGACACGTGTCAAAGAAAGAGACCCTGGCCAAGCCATATAAATAGGGAAGTGAACAGGAGAGAAAGGGGGGGACTTTTGGAAAAAAAAAGGGGGAGAAAGAGATTAGAAGAGAATCGCAGAATTCGTGAGGTGACCGCGTGAAATTGAAGAAAGAGAGAGAGACAGAAAGGGGAGAAACCTACATATCCGCGACGAATTATACGTCTCTGTTCAATCTCCGCGGACAGGTATGAACCCTCACGATATAAAATAAATGGATGAACTCCCATGAAAATACGCGGGATTATGATTAAATCCTATGAATTCGAGTGAAGCGCGGCTCAGGTTAAATAGCGAATGAATAGATTCGTGTGTCAGGTAAGCCCGTGTAACATCACTAATATTTACTCGTGTCCAAATCCCCAGGGGCCCATCGAAAGTGGGTCCCTTGTATAATTTTCTTGGGGGCACTTCATCACTGGCGCCGTCTGTGGGAACCCACTCACCCTGAGGGGTTCAATTTTGGGTTTCTATTAAAACAATCTACGCATGCTTTAAGTCTAAAACGTCGCCTATCCGCGGTCCCGACTAGACAGCTTTCTAATCTACGAGGGACACGTAGGCCTCTGGAAAAACCCCCGCAAAAGGGGGAAGTAGGAAGATGATTAGCTAAAAGCATAAGATAACAAACTCCCTGTCGAACACTTTTACTAACAAAACTGTAAGTGGTTCATGTCGGACAGGAAACATGTATAACAACGAAGACTCGGATGAAATGAGCCAAAGCACGATGCCAGAACAAGAGGCCACTAGTACGTACAATCCATCTGTACTGCAATCAGGGGAACAACAGAGCATGTGGGCATCTCCATTCGTGACCCCTTATTTCCCGACATACGTGCCCGAATACATACCGCCTGTGTACGTGCCACATGCGGTGCAGCAAGAACCGCATTATTACTTCCCGCAAGCTCCCGAGCCTCAACCCTATTATCAGCCGGTCCCCGCGATGCAATATTATTATCAACCGGCATCAGGGCCGCAACACCAGCACCAGCCAGTAAACGAGCCGCGGCATTACCATGATTATGAAAACATATATCAAAGCCAACCCGGGGCTCACAACCAGCAATATGACATGTATAGACATCCAGACGCGGCAGAAACAATCAATCTGAATCAGTATGGGAACCCTGCACCTGGAGCATCAGGATATGGATTCGATCCCCTGCATCAGGATGCGCAAGGGGTCAATATGCGACCTAGCAAACATCGACGAGGAGAGCATTCAACTGACGTGTCGACTTCCACCAAGTCTGGCTCAACGCAAATGAAAGTTGACGTCCCAGACACTCTTCCCTCCGTTTTCACTCAAGATATTTGCCGAGCACCGGTTCCCAAGCGATGGAGGGATGTGAATCTCATGAAGTACGATGGGACCACAGATCCAGAAGATCATATGTGTCATTTCATGACTGCAATGGGGATCAACGAATACAATGATGCTATGCTATGTCGGACTTTCCCGTCAACCCTCACCAAGATCGCCTTAACATGGTTCACCAACTTACCAAAGGGTTCAGTTAGCAGTTTCTCTGACTTGAACCGGATCTTCCAATCTCACTTTGGAAGCGCACGGTCAAGAAAGAAAACCATGCTAGACTTGAACTCGATCAAGCAGGGAGGGGATGAAACCCTGGGTCACTTCTTCGCCCGGTTCACCAGTGTGGTCGTCCAAATCCCGAATTTCAATCATGAATCCGCAACTATCATCCTCATGGGCAATCTGGCGGAGGGTGATTTCAAAAATTACCTGTTCAGGAAGAAACCCAGAAGCTATGATCAGTTAAGGGATCTGGTGTCTCGGCAGATAGATGCAGAAGAAGCGGCCGCGTCAAGTTCAAGAGCAAATGGCGGGCATCAAGGCTTTTTCAGCAAACTGGCAGGTAAATTCAGAAAGGATAAAGGGGCGGCGAAACCTCCCAAACAACCATCAGCGGGACACCACCAACAAAATGACGAAGTCCACTTCAATTCAGATAGGAGGGAAGAGCATCGTCATCAAAGAAATGATCGGAGAGAAGGAGATGACCGCAATAGAAGCCATCAACCGCGGAGAGATGACTACCATGATCGAGAAAACCGACCTCGAGAACACCACCAGAATAGAAGGGACGATCGGCACCTGGTAGAACGTCACATGCAGGGCGAGGAGTATCCTCGTCATCAAAATAGAGATCCTGACCGATACAGAGAGCGTGAGGAGGCACCACAGCCGTATCGAGGGAGGGGCCGAGGGCGACGATGGGAGAGAGGACGCCATAACGGTCCCCCACCCCCTCAAGGGTCAGTAAATCAGGCTCCCCGCGAGCAGGATGGAAGGTTGAGGTCCGCGGTTGAGCGTATTCCAGAACCCGAAGGATACATCGACACCCTAGCTGGAGGACCCTCTCTTTCGGGAGCTAGTAACCAGGAGAGGAGAAATTATGAGCGAGAAGGAAAACAACCACCTTCCGCGGAGAGCAGACGAATTGCCCACACGCCGCACGCAGAGATGGTATTCACGGCAAGGGACGCGGAAGATGTAAGGATGCCTCACTCCGACCCGCTGGTTATACATGCTCAAATAGCAACCAAGACTGTCAAAAGGGTGTTCATTGACACAGGATCATCGGTTGATATACTCGCATGGGAAGCCTTTTTACAACTCGGAGTCTCGGCAACGGCACTCAAGCCATACTCAGGGACATTAGTTGCTTTCTCCGGAGATGAAATACCAGTCGCAGGGACCATAGAACTGACGGTAGTGCTCGGATCCGCTCCAAGACGAAGGATGGAAAACATAGTTTTCACCGTCGTGCGGGTCCCAACAGTGTACAACGCCCTGCTAGGAAGAGTCTCACTCTACAAGTTTCAGATGGTGGTCTCTGTCTACCATTTTTTTGCCAAGTTCCCCTTAATAGGAGGAGAAGTAGGTGAGGTCCGTGGACAACAACCAGAAAGCCGGAGCTGTTACTTAACCTCCCTCAGAAAGAAAAGAGAAGTGATGCAGATTGAAGAATACGCCGCGAGCACAACTGAAAAGAAAGTAGAAAACTCGCAAAGGGAGCTTGTAGAAGAAACCGATCAAGAGAGTACCAATACTGAAGTAGAGTTGGAGGTAAGACCCGCGGCAAGAGAAATTCCAACCGCTGACGAGAGGCAAGTCCACTCCCCATTCTCCAACCCGGAAGAGAGAGTATATATGGGGCAAGCATTAGAGCCCAAAGAGAAACAGCGAGTCCTCGACATAATTGCAAGGTCGAGGGACATTTTCGCCTGGTCACCGAAAGATCTACTGGGGGTCCCTCCGTCCATCGCCCTGCACACCCTCAGAATAAGACATGATGCTAGGCCAATTGCTCAGAAAAAGAGAAAGATGGCGCCTGAAAAAGCTCTCGCGGCGAAAGAAGAAACAGAAAAGTTACTAGATGCCGGTTTCATTGAGGAAGTAGAAGACTCCGAATGGCTGTCCAACGTGGTTCTGGTCAGAAAGTCGAATGGGAAGTGGCATATGTGCGTTGATTTTTCAGACCTCAACAAATCGTGTCCCAAGGATAGTTACCCCCTTCCCTCAATTGATGAGTTGGTTGATGAAACTTCCGGGAACGCTGTCCTCAGTTTCTTGGACGCATATTCAGGGTATAACCAGATCCGTATGGATCCCCTCGATAAGAAAGCCACAACCTTTATTACCAATCAGGGGATTTTCTGTTACAAGGTTATGCCGTTCGGGTTAAGAAATGCAGGGGCCACGTTCCAGAGGACTGTTGACAAGATCTTTCGAGCCCAGGCCGGGAGAAACGTATCGATCTATGTAGATGATATCGTGGTAAAAAGCTTGAAAGCAGAAGATCACGCCGCTGATCTGCAGGAGACCTTCGACTCTCTGACACGCGGAGGGTTAAACTTAAACGCGGAAAAATGTGTTTTCGGTGTTGATTCTGGAAAATTTTTGGGATTCCTGGTCAGCCAGCGAGGGATAGATGTGAACCCTGAAAAGATCGCAGCGATTCAAGGGATGCGTCCGCCCAGAACGATCAAAGAAGTCCAAGCTCTCAACGGCGCGGTCAACTATCTCAGCCGATTCTGCTCTTGTCTCGCGGATAAATCCCTGCCTTTCTTCGCTCTGCTAAAGAAGAAAGGACCAATCCAGTGGACACCGGACTTGCAACAAGCATTCGAAGGTTTGAAAGATTATCTGACGAAGCTGCCAACCTTATACCGACCCGAAAGGCTTGAGGACCTATACCTCTACTTGGCTGTCAGAAGTGCGACCATCAGTGCAGTACTCACCCGCGAAGAGAAATATCCAATTTATTACATAAGCAGAGTCTTGCAAGATGCTGAAACGAGATATGAACCGATCGAGAAAATGATTCTGTGTTTAGTGTTCGCGGCAAGGAGACTACGACCTTACTTCCAGGACCACTCTGTCCAGGTCTTAACCAACCTTCCTTTGAGGCAAATCCTGCACTCCCCATGCCTCTCAGGACGAATGACGAAATGGGCAGTGGAATTGTCGGAGTTTGATATTGACTACAAACCGCGGAAGGCAGCGCTGGCACAAACCCTGGCAGATTTCATCTGTGAAACAAGTTTTGAAGAACAAGCATCGTTTGAAGAAGGAAGTTGGGTTTTGAGAGTTGATGGAGCAGTCAATCAAGCAGGTAGTGGAGCAGGAATAGCTTTAGTATCCCCTGAAGGACAGGTAGCAAACTACGCTTATAAGCTTGCCTTCCAAGCAACGAACAACGAAGCTGAGTATGAAGCTCTCATAGCGGGTTTAGAAATAACGCTGTCAAGAGGAGCTAGGAGTGTGATTGCATATACAGACTCTGAGGTCTTGGCAAGACAGATAGAAGGGGACTATGAGGCTAAAACGGGCTTGATGCCGGACTATCTGAGAAAAGTCCTGGCCTTGCGAAAGGCCTTCTTGAATTTCAAAATAACGGCCGTCCCGAGGGAAGAAAATCAACAGGCAGACGCTCTGGCAAGGGTCGGCGCGGCAATGCCATCCGAGGTCGGTGCGGAATTCATATTCGAGAAAAGAGAAAGCCGTGGGCTAGTGAAAGAAGTTTTCTTCGTCGAAACAAATGGAGAAAACGACTGGAGAACACCCGTGGCAGAATACCTGAAAAAAGGAATTCTTCCCACAGAAAAACATGAGGCTAAACAAATCAAGATGAGAGCAGCAAGATTCACTGTCCGCGATGGACGGCTATACAAAAAAGGTTTCGCACAGCCAGACCTGACATGTGTTACTACAGAGGAAGGAATGATGATTATACGGGAGCTACACTCTGGTGTATGTGCACACCACCAAGGTTGGAGAGCACTGGCAGTTAAGATCATAAGGACGGGATACTATTGGCCGACGATGAAGCAAGATGCTCAGGAATTCGTCAAAAAGTGCGACGCGTGCCAAAAATATGGAAATGCTATCCATCAGCCCGCGGAAACTATGAAAGAAATCCATGGTGCCTGCCCTTTCTCCCTATGGGGAATGGACATTTTGGGACCATTTCCAACCGCGCCTGGCCAGCTGAAATACGTGATCGTGATTGTGGACTACTTCACCAAGTGGGTAGACGCGGAAGCCATGGGACTCATCACGGCTGAAAAGGTAAAAAAATTCTTATGGAAGAATCTGATCTGCCGCTTCGGAGTCCCGGAATCAATCATCACCGATCACGGTCCCCAGTTCGACTGCGAAACCATCCGAAGTTTCTGTAAAGATCTCAAAATTAATCTTAAATTCTCATCTGTAGCGCACCCTCAGACGAACGGACAAGCAGAGGTCACCAATCGGCAAATCCTGGAAGGCATACGGAAGAAATTGGGAAACACGGCCAAAGGGAGATGGGCAGAACTCCTACCTCTAGTGCTGTGGTCTCACAGAACATCCACGAAGACGCCGACAGGAGAGACGCCCTTTTCTCTGGTTTATGGTGTTGATGCGGTCATACCAGTTGAGCGGATGATTCCTTCAGCCCGTGTTTCCGGTTTCAAACCACAAACCAACGAAGAAGCGCTTGAAGTGGAAATGCATCTGAGGGAAGAACGAAGAATGATGGCCGCCTTGAAAGCAGAAGAATACAAAAGACGCGCTGCAAGGTACCACAACCAGAAGGTTCGCCCTCGACAATTCCAGAAGGGAGATCTAGTTCTACGACTAATGCAGACAGGAGGAAAGCTGGATGCCAACTGGGAAGGCCCGTACGTAGTAGCCGACGTCATTCAAACTGGCGCCTACAAGTTGAAGAATGAAAATGGAGAAATCCTAAACAAGACCTGGAACGCCAATTGTCTGAAAAAGTACTTTGTGTATATCTTGGAACACTGTCCTTTGGTTTAATAATCGCCCCCGCAGGTAGTTGGATAAGCGGTTAGCGGGCGTTTTCTATGAATTACTAAGAATAACCAATAACTTCAAATGACGCTGGAGCTCGCTCCGCGTCACTCCCTTGATCGAGACTCCTGATCTCTCGAGGTCGAGCTAACAAACGAGAAGATTGATGACGCAGGAGCTCACTCCGTGTCACTCCCTTGATCGAGACTCCTGATCTCTCAAGGTCGAGCTAACAAACAAGAAGATTGATGACGCAGGAGCTCACTCCGCGTCACTCCCTTGATCAAGGCTCCTGATCTCTCAAGGTCGAGCTAACAAACAAGAAGATTGATGACGCAGGAGCTCACTCCGAGTCACTCCCTTGATCAAGGCTCCTGATCTCTCAAGGTCGAGTTAACAAACGAGAAGATTGATGACGCAGGAGCTCACTCCGCGTCACTCCCTTGATCGAGACTCCTGATCTCTCAAGGTCGAGTTAACAAACGAGAAGATTGATGACGCAGGAGCTCACTCCGCGTCACTCCCTTGACCGAGACTCCTGATCTCTCAAGGTCGAGTTAACAAACGAGAAGATTGATGACGCAGGAGCTCACTCCGCGTCACTCCCTTGATCGAGACTCCTGATCTCTCAAGGTCGAGTTAACAAGCGAGAAGATTGATGACGCAGGAGCTCACTCCGCGTCACTCCCTTGATCGAGACTCCTGATCTCTCAAGGTCGAGTTAACAAACGAGAAGATTGATGACGCAGGAGCTCACTCCGCGTCACTCCCTTGATCGAGACTCCTGATCTCCCAAGGTCGAGCCAACAAACAAGAAGATTGATGACGCAGGAGCTCACTCCGCGTCACTCCCTTGATCGAGACTCCTGATCTCTCAAGGTCGAGCTAACAAACGAGAAGATTGATGATGCAGGAGCTCACTCCGCGTCACTCCCTTGATCGAGACTCCTGATCTCTCAAGGTCGAGCTAACAAACGAGAAGATTGATGACGCAGGAGCTCACTCCGCGTCACTCCGTTGATCGAGACTCTTGATCTCTCAAGGACGAGCTAACGGACAAGAAGATTTAGGAAACCTCGACACTCGGTCATTTTAATATTTTTCGTTCAACACTCTTATTTATTACAGACTTCCTTTTGCTTGATAATCTAAACACATAATATGGAACACCCCTTTCTCAAGGGGAGCCGCCATAACCCTCATCTTCTGAAGTATTTTCCCCTGAAGGCACGTAGGTGGCCTTGAAGCGCGCGTCGCCCAGATACTTGAATACGACGCCCCCTCCCACGCGAACGTTCCTGGACCGGGTGAATGCTCTCCATCCTTGCGTGAGCCAGAGCACCCCTGCTTCGTCCCTTTCTACTAAGATGCGCGTTCCCCTCCTTCCCAGTCCGTTGGTTAGGATGATTCTTTCAACACCAAAAAGACCATATTCCTCTTCGAAGCACTCCGGCAGGGGCTGATGTTTGATTGGATGAAATGATTAATCGTAAGTAAAGACGAGAACGTTTAGTAAGGGAGTTTTTAGAGGGGCGTTACCGTTCTTTATAAAAAAGAAGCGTCCTGAACCAATCGAATGAAATCCCTTGAGCGGCCTCCACCTGATGCCATGTTTTCTCCAGAACTGTTGTGTTTTATATGCTTCCTTATGAAGAGTGTGCCTTGAGGGGATATCTGGTCCCCGGTCTTATAGAAAAATTGTGAGCCACTGTTCACTCGCATGTTCAGTTTTTTATTAATTCACAAAACTCGAGTATCCTCCCCGAAACGTCACTTCCCAAAGTTTCCCGGGAAGGAAAATCGGTCAGTGAAGGAAAAAACAGCTTTATTAATTTCCGAGCTTTATTAATTTCCTTCCCGAGAAGGAAAATCAGTCAGCATAGGAAAAACAGCTTTATTAATTTTCCAGCTTTATTAATTTCCTTCCCGAGAAGGAAAATCAGTCAGCATAGGAAAAACAGCTTTATCCGTTCTCGAGCACATCAACGCTTGCAGGCTCACTTTTTAGGTTTTGGCGCCTTGATGCTTTCAAGAGCCCTTGTGGGTTTCTGATGGGTTACTGGCCCTGAGCGAACCCACGTTCGTTGGGCCTAACTTCTTTTAGCGGACGCGTGTCGGATTTGGAGTGTATGAAACAAGAAAATCGATAATGCTGGAGCTCATTCCGCGTCACTCCCTTGATTGAGACTCTTGATCTCTCAAGGTCGAGCAAACGAACAAGAAGGATGATGACGCTGGAGCTCATTCCGCGTCACTCCCTTGATTGAGACTCTTGATCTCTCAAGGTCGAGCAAACGAACAAGAAGGATGATGATGCTGGAGCTTACTCCGCGTCACCCCCTTGATCGAGACTCTTGATCCCTCAAAGTCGAGCTAATGGGCGTAAAAACCGATAATGCGGGAGCTTATTCCGCGTCAATCTCTCTATTGGGACCCATGATTACTCAAGGGAGAATCAATAAGCGTAAGAACAACAAACATCGGAAATTTTTCCGCGTCGCACCTCCGACCGGGATACGCGACTCCTCAAAAATCAAAATAATTGCAAACATAGTTCAATGCCATGATCATAAGTCTGAGAACTCAGAGGAGTACGACCGCAAACAAACGTCACAAAGAAAACAAACATTCTCCTTGATCCCATAACACACATTGAATAAGGAAAACGCAAACACGCGATACAACAATTGCAAAGGAGATTTCACACATCCGGAAGGATAACCGGCCTTGGAGGCGACATGACCCAACCATTCTCCACACAAATGGATCCCTCGTCAAGCACACGAACATCGAAGTAAACACCACCACGATGGCGAAGTACCATGACAGTTCCCATTCCTAGCCCTTGCGACACAAGGAAATCACACCAACCATTGACAAGCCAAAAAATCCCATAGTCCTTTTTGACTATTTGGATCGGAAAATCCACAGTTGAGTTCAGGGATAAAAAGACTTGGGTTGGGTTGATAACGCCTGTCTCATCTTCAAAGAAAGCAGGCAACGACTGGGAAACAACAAAACAAATAAGGCGTGGAGAAAAGAAGTAAATCTTCTCAAGTAAAAAGAAGAAGAAGAAGAACACGACTCACTCGTTCCAGCAGCTGATCTTCAAAATCCAAGGCTAAGTAAAAAGCCCAGGGGTTTGCATTTGATGCCTCCATTTAAAAATCAAAAAGACACTAGGGGAGAGAACACCTTTGTCCCTCACATATATAGCCTCACAAAGAAAAGAAGATGGAATATATTCTCGAAAGAATCTTTTAGAATCCTCGAAAGGAGAACACAACCACCACAGGACATAGGCTAACTAAAGTCGTGAATTGAAAAGACAAGTCTGAATCACACGAAGACCAAGAAGAATCTTGGGCATAACCACTTCTTATTCATAAAAGAGGAAGTATGTGCCAATGAAGATAACCTCCTCGGCTTACAAAAAGGATACGAGAAAAACCAATCATGGATAGAAACCGTTAGTTAAAATATTAGCAGGCTCAAAAGAAGAATAACCTACGATCTCATCTCCATCCTCCAAACCCATGATTTGGACTTCGAAATGTGCATTCCCCTTGTGGATAAAAACCATAGAGGATCCAACCACAAGCCCGTGAGATTCAATAAAATCTCTCCATCCGCGGCAAAGCCAAAACATCCCGTAATCACCCTTGTAAACGTAGACCGGAAAATCACGTAAGAGGTGGGATGAAAGGAATATTTGCTCAGGGATATCACCCGCAAATTCACCCTCGAAACGCATAGGCAAGAGCTGGAAACGAAAGAGAACAAAAGATCAAAGGCAAAGAATAAATGATGTTAAAACACGTGTTCCCAAAGAGAACTTACCAAGCGGGATGTCTGGTTAAGACAATCAATAGACTGAAAAAAGGCCCACCTATCCGATCTAGGGGCGACCATGAACACAATTGGAGAACCGAGAAGGCAGTTACAAGGTAGTGAAAAAAGAAAAAGTGAAGATACCCCCTATAAGAGCCTAAAAAGAGCAGCATGCATGACTACCATCTGGCATAAGATTCCTCTAAAAATTGAAGAAGTGCGAGCTCGCCAACCAAGGCGGCAGTATAGTCACGAGAGCTGCAGAAGTAACTTCAATGAAACGACTCGACCTCCAGGAGTAACAGACAAAACAAAAGCCAGGCAAAGCTCAGGCCTAAAACGGACACGCGGCCTAAAGAACACCACGTAGAAGAACCCCAGGATGACGAGCTGAAACACGCGGCGCGTTTGATCGAATATAAGAACCCCGTGAACTTCTGTAAAGATTATCATGCATAGAACAAAGAAATGGAGTTCGAAAATCCACCAAAAGCCTTTTACAGAGTTATCGTTACAGAAGAACAACTTCAATCTCTACGCCTCCCACTGATGTACGTCCTCCTAGAGGAGGATGCGCATCGCTTGGTGCATCTGTGGTCTCGGTCTAACCGCGAGCATGAAGTCAAAGTCGAAGTGGACGCAGACGGAATTTATTGGTTCACAGACGGATGGCCCGGATTCGTAGAAGCTAACAGGATAAGCGTTGGAGTTGCTCTGATCTTCGTATACCAGGGAGATTCGATCTTTGAGGTATACGTTGCAAACCCCGACTATGATTACAACGGAGTAAAGAGACGCGGATAAAGAATCACCACAAGGGCAACCAGCATTGTGATCCCAATGCCTTTTAAAATGTCTATGTGTAAAAGAACGGAATGACGTTCTAACTAAATAAAGCCTAGAAATCGTATGACGCTATCTGTTTCGAAATAATAAGAGTGGATCTCCATGGTCCAGAATTTCAAAAGCAAAGCGCTCTCTTTATTCACGAAATAAACTCGTACAGCGGGCGAATTCTCCCAATTTATAAACGGCTCAACATGAGTCGCTGGAAGAAACAACTGGGACATAGTCCTCAATTCCAGCACATTCTAAATCACGCCGCGGACAAACTTTAAAACAAGCACGACCCACGTAGAAAAAAGTCATCGATGACCCAACAACAAAGCCGTGACGAGTAACGAATCTATCCCAGCCACGACAAAGGTATAAGCGACCATCTGATCCCCTTTCCACCTCAACCTGAAGATTCTTAATGGCATGAGAAGTCAAGAAAATCTTCCGCGGAGGAGGAGATCTGAACTCCTCCTCAAATTGATTAGGGAGAGGCTGTCAAAGAGAAACATAAGTCAGATAATTGAAGTTGAAGAAAAAGGGGTAGAAAGAAACATTTTAAAAACCGATACTATCGAAAAATCCTACGAGTGAAGAAAGATGATCGACGCATCCCAAAGTGCAGAAAAACGCCCAAGGGTTAGAAATCCCAGGCGCCATGAATCCTCATTAGAGGGAAGAACCACAATTATAAAGAACTAAAGACACAAGTCAAGAGTATTCAAGCATGGCAGACAAGTGGCGAGAAACTTTCATCAACCGCAACACAAGTGGCCAAACCAATCAAAATGATGATTACTACAAAAGAGTAATTATATACAAGAGCATAACCTCGCGGGCGAGTTAGAAAGAAACATTGTTTGAACCTAAAAAACGCAAAGATAGCTTAGTCACCACAGGAGTTAATTACAAAATTGGCCAGCATCCGCAAAGTCTGATAAAAACAAGAAAGTTGCGCCCCTAAAGCCTCAAGGGTCAGCGACAACGTCAACTTCTTCATCATCGGAATCATCCTCGTCCGAGAGTTCCTCTCCCGCCATCTCTTCTGGGGTCAATCCCCAATCCGCGACCGATAGGCTCGCCTCGAACTTCTCCAAAGGAACGCCGAGGTTAGCCCGCGAACGGACGACGCTTTGGTTAATGCCGGCAGACATCCCTTTTCGAAAGTAACTGAAGCACTTGTCCTTTAAAAGCTCAACACCCTCAGGAGATCGAAGGCATGGTTTTGCTATTGAAGAGAGGAAGGAAGTACCCGCATCGGTTTTGAACCACTCAGAAGTCAAGAACTTAAGACCTTCAGAGGATCCCAGCCATCGGAGCGCGGCCTTTTGAGGAGCCTGGGACTGGAGCTTCTCCAACTCCTGCTTCATCAGGGCGCGATCTTCTTCAACAATGGAATGCTCCACTTGGAGCTCTCTAAGACGTGCCTCGGATGTCTCCAGTTCCTTCTTCATCTGTTCCGCGGATTGATGAAATTCTTCCCCTTGACGGCATAGAACATCCGAATTCGAAAGTTCCGCGTCAAGCTTGGAGGACAAAGCGGAATTCTGCTCCCTCAAAGTAGAATTCTGCTCCCTCAAAGTAGAAATCTCCTCAATGGCAGCCTGCAACTTCTCATGAAGTTCCACGGCCCGCTTTTTGAATTTCTCCACCGAGGAAGGGTCTCCAACAGTATTGCCTAGCGTCCTCAACTTGTGATTCAACGCTTTTACCTCAGCGGCCTTTTTAGAAAGCTCCGACTCGAGAGACACCAGCCGCCTCTCTGAGTCAATTTGGAAACTCCTAACCTAAAAGGAACCAAGAAAGAAGTAAAAATAAAGGAGACAAGAATCGAACAAAAACTTAATTAAACATAAAAAGGTCCCCACCACGGACTTACCCACTCAGCCGCACGCTCAAATTGTAGAGAAAAGTCATCCAACTCCAAGCGCCGCACCCATGATCGTTCATTCCGCGCAAATTTTTCTGAATCTCGAAGACGAACTAGATCATCGACCCCGAAGCCGGGGATACGAAAGGCGGGCAAAGCATCATCCCCTTGGAGAAAAAGTGCCTCCTCTTCCCCGCTACCAGAGGCACGAGACGAACCCACGGCCTTCCTTTTCTTTTGAGGACGAGAAGTGTCCCCACCCGAAGGGGCGGGACATTTCTCGCGGACATCTGAAGCCGCAACCTCGATTTCCACCACAGGTTCGTTTACCCTATCCGCGTCCTCAACCGCCACTCCTTGAGGCGCAACAGGCGGACGGGGGGCACGCTTGGCAGACTTCTTCTTCCTCACCTTTCCGCTTTCTTGAACAGAATGGCGATCGGCTAGGGAACTCAAATCCATCAGATCTGCCAAAAAGAAAGCAAAAGACAAGGCGTGAATAACTGTTCGCAGAACACGCAAGTCCTTTTCAAAAAGAAGAAAAATAAGAGCGTGTGAATGGTATAAACGAAACGCTAAGATAATCACAAAAATGAAAATGAAAAAAGACTAAGGCAAACACCTAATCGCGGATGAGGCAGACTCAACCCCGCCATCTCGAGGCGAAGAGCCGAAACCATCGATCGCCACGGTAACTTTGGCTCATGAACGAAGGAATCCTTAAACTTATCTAAATGGGCGACCCATGGCTTCTTGACCGCACTGAACCACCCAGGAACAGTCTTAAATTCAAGGCAAACGCCAGCCTTGTCACGTACCAAAAACCACTTATGTTTCCAGTTCGGCTTACTGGAAAGCCTCTCGATATAACTACAGCTGGAGTTGCACTGGTAGAACCGAGGATCTTGAGGCCCTTTCTTCAAAGAGAAAATGCTAAGCATTAATTCTTTCGTTGGAAGCACACCGATATCCTTGCAGCGCATCACAAAGCTGGCGAAAAACATCCAACAATTTGGTACGACTTGCGCGGGGCTCAAATTGTACTCAGACAAGAAGGCTATGAACAGAGGGTGAAGAGGCAAGCGAAATCCTTGGGATAAACTTGCCGCGTAAACAACCAAGCAGTCCTCATAAGCGTCTAAACACCCTCCGCCCTCCGAAGGAAGACACAACTCCACGCCTGCTGGCCATGGAAATATCCGGGCCAAAGCTTCAACACTTGAAAGATCAAGCAACGTCGCACATCCTCGCACCTCTTGAATAGGAGAACGACGCGGACGAACCCTCTCGGAAATAACAGGAGGGCAGGGTTGAGGGTCGCGAAGAGAGAACTCTCCCCGAAAGGAACAAGAACCCAAATCGTCAAGGAAATAAGATGGGAAGTCGAGGTCGCTGAGAACATCCTTCGAACGAACTCTTGCACACCTCTCAGCAAGGCCTACAGGGGACTCGGCATAAGGAACCCAAGACAACTCAGATTCCCGACCGCTAGTTGATGGACGTGGACTGAAAGAGGCATCCGCGTCGGTTGGAGCTTGGGTCTCCACGTCCTTTGGATGAACGTCATCCCCCTTCGAAGAAGAAGAAGTTAAAAAAGGAGAGGAATAATAATCAGGATCAGAGCGGTTCCGTCGTCGCCTCACCTTAATTGGATCACCAAAAGGACCCACACGGTCTGGAGAAGAAATACTGGAAGAAGACGAGTCGGAGGAAATTCCTAAATCGGAGGATGAACTCCCGCTAGACGAAGACGAAGAGTCCAACACGACCGCGGGAATACCCCCTCCTGGATTCGAGGGAAGATCCTCTCTCCATCCTTCCTCCCTCTCGAACTCGTCCAGTGCGTCCGGGTTCCCCTCAAAGTTAGCCATCCTTCAAGGAATTAGAAAGCTGATCTGAAAAGGAACCCGTACGCGGACCAAAAGATCAAAAAACCCCAAAGAAACAAAACCGAAAAAAGGGGGAAAGATCCAAATAGATTCAAGAGAAGAAAACGAAGAAGGAAGAGAAAACTGAGCTAAAGTTCTCTAACAAAGATGATAATATTTAAACAAGCGGCATGCGAGAACAAATCAAGAACCCAAGAATAGAAATTGAAGTTACCTCGGAAAATGAAGAACGAACGAAGAACAACCGGAAAACTCAACGGAAACGAAGAACAACCGGAAAACTCAACGAAAACGAAGAACAACCGAAAAACTCAACGGAAAGACGAAGAACAGCCGGAAAACCAACCCGGAACTCCGAAAGATGAGAAACTAAGCGAATACCACAAACAGACAAAAGATGTGAAGTGAAAAAAGTAAAAACGGAACGGGGTAATTTATAAGAAAATTACCGACTCTTCAGTTCCCCCCAAAATGATATGGGCCGTAGAAAACCCTTGGCGGGCCCAAAGTTACCTCTTAACCGGCCCATTAAGGCTCCTCGAAGACGAGAGACGCAGATTATCCCCTACAAAAAGAAAAAAGGGACATATTTCCGCGAAAAAAAATCGAATCGTTTTAAGCTCTCTTGGAACTCAACCCGACCTGAGGAGCTATGATGAAACCATGCGGAAATAACAAAGAATTGGACGCGGATATAATAGAAATAGTCTCCAAGGAGAACCGGGATATAAGGTGGACGCGGACGTAAAGTGATGACACATGTCCACCATGCCCACCACCCACGACAATCACACGTGTCAGCCCAATGACGGCACGTGTCAAAGAAAGAGACCCTGGCCAAGCCATATAAATAGGGAAGTGAACAGGAGAGAAAGGGGGGGACTTTTGGAAAAAAAAAAGGGGGAGAAAGAGATTAGAAGAGAATCGCAGAATTCGTGAGGTGACCGCGTGAAATTGAAGAAAGAGAGAGAGACAGAAAGGGGAGAAACCTACATATCCGCGACGAATTATACGTCTCTGTTCAATCTCCGCGGACAGGTATGAACCCTCACGATATAAAATAAATGGATGAACTCCCATGAAAATACGCGGGATTATGATTAAATCCTATGAATTCGAGTGAAGTGCGGCCCAGGTTAAATAGCGAATGAATAGATTCGTGTGTCAGGTAAGCCCGTGTAACATCACTAATATTTACTCGTGTCCAAATCCCCAGGGGCCCATCGAAAGTGGGTCCCTTGTATAATTTTCTTGGGGGCACTTCATCAGCTAGAAAGGTCGTCTGTGAGCAGGATACAATGGTGCCTAGAACTGGTAATGGATTGAGTTGGTAGACCTCGGTGAAGTTGATCTTAGTGCAAGGGATGGTGAGTAGTGGTCGTGTCTCGTCATGATTGGTAGTGTAGATAGATTCTCCCGAGGTAGTGATCTAATGTATACTTTACTTGGGGTCGAATGTTGTGCGAATTCTATGCAATAGACGATGTTGATTCTCTGATGTGTTGCCATTGACAGTAGGGAACTGTTAGTACTTACATAGTTATCCCTGAACACGATGGAATGCTACTGTACGGAAGCAGTTGTTTGCCTCTAATGCGATGACGCTTGGTTGTTAGAATGAGTATGATGTACTTATCTAATTGATATAACGTGCTTATCTGATTGATATGGTCTGTAGCTTCCGTGAGATGATGTGATAAATCCTACCATATATGATACGATGCTAGATATGTTATGGTATGTGGCTATTCTTGAGGTGATTATGTTATGCTATTAGATGTGAGGTGCTATTATTATTCGATATATATACATGATGCTTGATGATGGAAATGATAGAAATTGAACTGTTGAACCTTGATTCTGACTTGGAACCTAGGAAGGGAATATGGGATTAGCCTTAGAGGTGGATGATTCCACCTCTTGAGTTCTGAAATTGCTTGACTAACTTGGATTCTGAGAAATTTAACGCGATCGAGAACTTCAATGATTTTGAGACCAAACCCTTTCAAACTGAGGAACCCTCTTGAATTTTTCTAACCGAGCTTCCATTATAATCCCCCCCCCCCCCCCCCGAAGTGGATACATGCATTTTATAGGGGCCCTTATAGACTGCTTGCTAAGACCTAGGGGAGATGTTGTGATGCTTTTCGAGTTATGATATGACCGAGAAGTCGGAGTAAGGATGTGGTAGGGGCTCATATTACATTCTTGCTACGGTCTTTTGGGGATATTATGATCACGGCAACGGTATTGTAAGGATCTCATGGGGGCACTTATGAGATGCTTACGGAATCAATTGCATGATCCTTGGACTCACCAATTTCAAACTTCATCCCCAGTTTTAAAAATGTTTTAGTCTCGGGGACGAGACTTGTTTTTAGAGGTGGATGATGTAAAGGCTCGGATTTTAAATCCTAATTTATCGGAAAAAAAAAAGAAAAAAAATGAAATTTAAGATTTAATTAAATCGGATTAAAACCCATTTAACAGATTCCGACCTGAATTTAAATGTTTGACGAACGATTCCGTCTTTTCGCCTCGAAAAATTTAAAATAAAATCGGATGGTGATATCCTTTTAAGTTTTAAAAATCTAATTGATCGGGAAAGCGAGAGTCGAGGAAACTAACATTCGGGGATTAATTTCGGGATTCGAAATTCGCGTATTCGGGATTTAATTCCGGGTATTGTTTACCCAAACCCACACACCACCCTCAACCACTCTCACCTGCCCCCGTCACCTCCTTCCTCACTCATCACCTTAACCATCCCACACCATCACCATCCCACACCATCACCATCATTCACCATCACCACTTCACTCCCTTCACCATCATCCATCATCACCATCGTTCTCCCTCCCCATCACCTTCACCAGCCACCACCTTTCATCATCCCCACGCACCACCATCACGCCATCGTCATCGCTCACCATCACCACACACCACCATCACCACCTTGACGTCGCACCTTCAACCACACACACACACCCTCTTCCTTCCTTCAACGCCCCGAGGCAACCCAGCAGCCGCCAGCGCCACCATCGGAGCCACCACCGCCACCGACGCACCACCAAACCATCTCCTCCTTCGTCCCCTCGCGAAGCTAACTTCCGGTAAGCGTTTCTTGTCCGTTTTCGATCGGATTTGTTCCCGAGCTTCACCATCGCGCTCACCTCTGTCCGGTGTAGGTCCGAAGAGCCATCGCGAGCCACCGAAGACGCCCAGAACTCCGGTCAAGAGCTCCGAAGTCGCGAAAAACCCATCTCGGTGAGCTCCGAGTTTATCCTCGTTTCGATTCGTTTTTGAGTCTTTTTCGATGTTTAGGCTAGTCGGGAGTGAGCGTGGGCTGAGTGCGGGACGATCGGGTGAGGTCGAGAGCTCCGACGATCGTCGGAGCTCGGTCGGCAAGCGAGCGTCGAGTGCGAGCTCGAGGCGAGGACAGCTAGCGGGCGAGCTCTTGTCCAGGCGGGAGGTGATCGGTTTTGGGAGGGGAAAGCCGAGGGAGCCATGGGAGGTGTGCTGGAGTCCGAGGCGCAGGCAAGCAGGCAAGCCACATCAAAAATTCCTTGAACAAAGGCTCCTTGGAATGGGTTAATAATACGGGGTAAGATTGGTTTTAAGCGGTTAGCTAAAAGTTTTGAGATAATTTTATAGATAGTGTTGCATAGACTAATTGCACCAAATATAAAACTTTATTTGGAAAACTATATCAGATATCTTACCCACGACGGAGCGCTTAAACAGATACATAAATAGAGTTCCCAGTACCTGCTCTCTTTGCAACTGTGAACTAGAGAACTCAAATCACTTATTTTTTAAATGTCAAATCACCAGATCGCTTATCCAAAACTTGGGGACCAAATTACATAAATATTTTAATATTCCTAACCTAACAAACGACATTTCTGAAAATATTTTAAACACTAAAAGCCAAAACATAGACTTCACAGATCTCTGCCACTTATGGCACTCAATCTGGGAACTTCGAAATAAAATTATCTTCCAGAAAAATTGTAACAACAGTATAGCTTACACTCTTACTCAAACTATTGATAAAATTCTATGTTGGAAAAATGAGGAATCGATAAATAACTCTCCTAAACAAACTAGACCTCGCCAGAATCTAAACTGGAAACACCCGCCTAAAAATATTGTAAAAATAAATGTAGACGCCTCTGTCAAAAACGGGATACATTCTCAAATTGGATGCGTTATCAGAAACAATCAAGGACAAATAATTCGAATACATAAATGTAATGGTAAAACCTATTCTGTCATCCAAACAGAATGCTTTGCAATACTTGCAGGTATAAGACTGGCAGCAGAACTAGGAATACAAAGGACGATCATCGAAGGTGACTGTGCAATCATTATCAATGCCATCAACCAAGAAAACAACTCACCAGTGGAGATTTCACAAATAGTTAGAGAAATTCAAACTCTAAGCAAAGACTTTGAATTTATCAGATTTCAACACTGCTACAGAGAGGCGAATAAAGCAGCAGACTTTATTGCTAAATCTCGACTGAGCTGTAATTCTATCTTATACAATAGCTGTGAATTCCAGAACATCATCATGCTTGATGATCAAGGATACTTAGAAGTATCCTAAACTTTGCCTACTGTAAAAAAAACGAATAGAAATTTTTATAATTATTATTTTAATATCATTGGATGACCTATGATTATGGAATAAGATTGGATTTAATTTAATTTATGATATCAATCAAGTAAAAAAATTTCATCTTTTAGAACTTTACGGCATATGGTACAAAATGAATGTAATATATATATATATATATATATATATATATATATATATATTATATAATAAAATTTATTAAAAAAATCGCACAATGGCCGATTAATAAAACTAGTAAAATAATAAAACAGATGTCTAAAACGGTCTCTGGTACGATTCGCTTACATGAAATTTTTGGGATTAAAACGGGGTTATTTTTGCATACGTGTCATATTTCGGATTAAAATGGTATTATATTTTTGGGCCCACATCAATTATTAGACCAATATAGTTAGGTAAAAAACTTATCTATTTAGATCAAGTAATCTATCCAATATAACCTTATATCTTAATGAGAATTTTTATAGATATTTGATGTACACATTTGCACCTTCTTTTATTGCATCTTTTGACTTCGTATTTCATTCGATTTCCAAAGAAAAGGGTTCAAAAGAATATAAACTTGTGTAAGAATGGGCTAAAATGCAAGAAATAGAGTTTGCACATGTTTTAAGCTAACCATGCAGGAATTCGAGCGAAAACGGAGTCAAAACGGAGAAGCCAAGTGAAGCTGAGAAGAGGTAGATATCGACCCTAGACCCAGATATCGACCTCTAAGGTAGATATCGACCTCAACATAGACATCAAGTGAAGCTGAGAAGAGGTAGATATCGACCCCCAGTGTCGATATCGACCCCCATATCGACCTCAACATAGAAATCGACCAGAGCTGAACAAATCGAGCAGGAACAGAGACCTCGATATCGACCTCTGGTGTCGATATCGACCCCTTATCTCGACAGAAGATAGACTCGATTTCGAATACGGATTGGAACTATATCTTCAAGGAGGCACGGAATTATCTCATACTTTCAAGATAGATGGCAGCTGAAGTTTATTTATCTTTTACCTTTAAGTTCCTTTAAGTTTTATCAAAATAAAAGACCTATCCTAATTGTTCGGATAGAGTTATTAGTTTAGATAGGAGTTACAATCCTTGGATAGCGAGGATTAGTAGCCTATAAATAAAGCCCTAGGGCTGATTTGTTAGATCATCCAAGAATCCAATAATCCAATCATAGAACAACCCAAGACAATAGACAATAGAGTTAGAGAGAAGTTTTAGGATTTGACGTTTGCGAAAGTTGACGTTAAGTTGTAAAGCTTCGGAGTTTATTTTAATGCAAGTTTCTTCCTTTCAAATAATGATGAGTTCCATGATGAAAAGCGAGTAGTTCCCCAAAGCTCTTAGGGTCGGGGTGAGCCCGACGTTAGCCATGCGCGCTTGAGGTAAGTATTCGATGTTGATATCGTTGTGTCTATCTCTCCTCCTACGATTCTATGTTTAGTCCTAATCGAAAGAAAAGGGATTCATGCTAACAACTTGAGTTATAAACATAAAATTGGTAGAGACAATTAGGTTTATTTGCAAGAATAATCCTAAAAGTTGGTGTACGGCAAAAGCTTGTCCCTCGGGAGAAATAGCGCAATTGTCCGTCTTATTTATCTCATCGCATGCATTGGTTAACGTTGTGGTAAACCCTAATCCTAGGAGTTGCCTTTTTACATAGTTTATACACACCAAAACCCACTGTTATTTCTGTTCATTGCTTCTCTCTCCATCCTAAAGTCTTCGGCCCTTCTTTGCCGACGAACAACTAACACACTGCAGGGAGACATCGATATCGACCCTAGACGTCGATATCGACCACTGAGTTCGTCGACAGTTTTCTGAGTCGACGACGAACATCGCTGCGGAGCTTGCTGAGCATCGATATCGACACCAGACATCGATATCGACCCTTCTGTATCGACTGGCAGTCTTCTGAGCCAGTCGATTTCGTGGACTAACATCGATATCGACCCCCACCAGTCGATATCGACCACTTGTTTTTGTCTTTGCAGGTCTTCTGTTGCAGAGGGCATCGACAGCCGAGGTCGACATCGAGCACTAAGGTCGAAATCGAGGCTTCTGGTCGACACAGACGTGAGATTTCCAAAGCTACTAGGATCCCGCTGACACGCCTCCTCGTGGATCGATCCTGACTACCCTTCCACTACAACGGGAGGAAGTCTTGTAATTATTTGCTTAGGCCAGGAGTGGTTTACATTTATTTACATCTTTATATTTGTAATTACTTGACATATCAAATCTCCTGCAAACAACAAATTGGCGCCGTTGCTGGGGAGGCAATCAATCGCGCCCTAGTAGTCTATCTCACGTCTTTTTCTAGTTTGGTCTTGCAGGTGTATGCGACGCGCTGATCGCCCACCTGAATTTGAAGGAGTAGACGACCCTGAGCGTTGTTTCCATCTAAGGGCCCAAGCTCAAAGAATCATGGCGGAAAACGCGAACCAAGCAGAACTCATTGAACAACTAAGGAGGCAAGTTGAGGACCTAACGACTAGAGAGGCGGCACTTAAGGAGCGTGCGGATAGGGAGGAGGAAGGCCGGAGGCAAATAGAAGCCCAAATCAATGCCCTCCCTAGGAATGCCAAGCAATATATGCACCCCGCTCTCACAGTGCCTGAATCGGCAATTCTTATCCCTGCCTCTAATTTTGAAATTAAACCTAACTTCTTGACTGAAATAAGAAGGCATCAATATGAAGGAAAACCTAATGAGTGCCCTATGGCACATATTTCTACCTTCTTAGACCTTTGTGATACTATTGCTGATGGACGAAGTCTTGAATATGTCCAACTAAAAGCCTTTCGATGGTCTCTTACAGGTAAAGCATTGCAGTGGTTGGAGAGTTTAGCCCCAAGATCGCTCCGCACCTGGAATGAAGTCAAGGACGCGTTCCTCAACAAGTTCTTCCCTCCTTCTAAGACGGCGTTGATCCGACAGAAAATCACGGCTTTCAAACAAAAGCCTGGTGAGGCTCTGGCGACTGTTTGGGAAAGGTTCAAGGACCTTCTACGATCATGCCCGACGCATGGCCAACCACCATATGTAATTCAGGAGATTATATACAATGCTCTTGACGCTGCAACAAAGGAGAGGATCAACACCTACACCGCCTATGGCTACCTTGAACTCGCTCCACAAGAGGCTTGGGAGACCATAGAGAGGTTGGTGGAGTTCGACAATACATATGGGACTCCTGAGGTTTCCGACGCACCATCATCGTCGAGGCCTGCCCCATCTATGCCCTTATATGAACCCTCCAATATAATCGATCCGGATGTAAAGGAGCAATTTCATAGGGATCAACTTCGAAAGCTCCAAAAGCAAGTGAGGTTCCTTTCAGCGAACCAAGATTGCATCGAATGCGGATCGCAGCGGCACACCACCATCGAGTGCCCACATGCCGAACTAGTACACCTAGCGGAGACTCACCAAGAGGCGCGCTACATGAGAGGCCCCAACAACCAATATTGGGGAGACCAAAGGTTCCATCAACCACAAAGGAATCAGGTCAACCCTAGGGACCCTCCGCCTTATAGAGCTCCTGGGCACCCGGAGAGAGACCAAAAGAAGGATGATCTTCAACTTGTGTTGGACGAGATAAGGCGGAACCAAGCTAAGAACGATCAATCCAACCATGCTATCCACTCTTAACTCAATCACCTTACCACAAGGATTGGGGAGATGGATATATGGAAGAAGAACGTAGAGACCCAACTGGGTCAATTGGCGGCACAAATCCCTAGGCCGTCCGGAACACTCCCTTGGCAACCCACCACAAATCCTAAGGGACAATCCGGGACGGGCCATGTCGCAGCCATACAATTAAGGAGTGGCACCAAAGTACAAAAGCCACGGACAGAGATGGAGGAGAAAGCAGCAGACCCAGTCGACGTCGACAGACTAGTCGATGTCGACCCAGAGGTCGATATCGACCACCACTTCGACACCCTGGTCGATGTCGGTGACACTGCAGAGCCATCAGTGCCTCAACAGAGGTCGAAATCGACCATTCCAGTCGATATCGACCACATTCTAGTCGATGTCGATGTCCAACAGGCCCCTCCGACCACCGTTTTGGCCCCTACTCCAAAGAGAACGTTACCATTCCCTTCCAAAGCATTGGAGGATCCCACCAAAGGCAAGTTTAGGCACTTCATAAAGATACTTCAAGGACTCAACGTTACTATCCCTCTTACAGAAGCCCTAAGCGAGATGCCCGCCTATGTGCGATTCCTCAAAGACATCCTGAGCAAGAAGAGATCCATGGCAGAGATCGCAGAGGAGTGCTCGAAGATGGACTTCCCTGAGAAGAAGAGTGATCCAGGGAAGTTTGCAATCACCGTGGGACTTGGCCAACATCGCTATAAAGCCCTATGTGACCTAGGGGCAAGTGTAAGTCTCATGCCTCTTTCTATTTGGCAAAAGGTGAACATTGGTGCCCTTGAACCTGTGGACATGAAGCTTTATATGGCTGACAACTCATTCGTCAGGCCCACAGGTATAGTTGATGACGTTCCGGTAAAGGTAGGTAAGTTCTTTGTACCTACTGATTTCATTGTGTTGGAGATGCCTGAAGATCCTATAGTGCCTATTATCCTTGGTAGGCCTTTCTTAGCTACTACTGATGCCAATATCAATGTACGCCGAGGGTTACTAACCTTTACTATAGGGAACGAAGTAATAGAATTCTCTTTCAACCCAACCATGAGCGAAACAAAGCACCTGGAGCAAGTAGTCCTCTCGCCGGCCAAAGAAAAGCTTAGAAAATTTTTGTTGGCGAGGACGGAAACAGCAAGCAGGGTCGACATCGACTGGAACCAGTCGATATCGACTAAAAGCATCGAAATCAACCCCCCTTGGTCGAAATCGAGAATGCCAGATCGCTGCTAGGAGCTTAAGTATGGGGTCACGGAGGTCGATATCGACCCCCACATGTCGACATCGACCACAGCACTCGAAATCAACCCTCCTTGGTCGAAATCGACCACCCCTCAGCCCGAAGATTTCTGTTTCAGGCCCAAACAGGTAAGCCCAGGTATGAATCTTAACCCTCCTCCGTCCATTATTGATGAATCAATTAAGCCAATTATTGATAAATCTACTAAAGAGGGGGTCAAAGCTCCATGGTTTGCCTATATTGCTAAAGTTAGGTCAAGAAAGAGAAGAAAAGCGCCCAAAGAAGAACCTAACATCAAAGAAGCCTTGGTCGCCGAACTTCGCTACTACCAAAAGGACCTAGATGATCCAGGAGAACGCTTAAGCTCAAAGGGTCCCTACATAAAAGGGTCATGAAGAATTGACGGAGAAGTCGGCCTAGCGACTCAAAAATCTAGAGCATGTACATAAAACATTTAAATTTCGCATAGATGGTTTTTAGGATTTAATTTTTGGTTGTTTGAAACTTTTAAAACTGAGATAATTCGTGCTTTATCTATATTCCTAACAAAGATTTCAGGTTATCAAGCAAAAGGAATGACGAAGAGGAAAAGAAGCTTCTGCAGAGGCAGTCGAAATCGACCAGGCCAGTCGAAATCGACCCCCCAGGGTCAAGCCATCTCCTGGAGTCGACATCGAGGACTCAGGAGCGAAAAGAAGAGGTCGATATCGACCCTAATACTCGATATCGACCCCAATCAGGCAGCCCATGTCTTCATCTTCTTCCTCGACTTCGACATATGCAGTCGACATCGACCACTAACCTAGATATCGACTTCTGGCATCGACCAAACCTGAAATCAACCCGAATCCGCTGTAAGTCTCTCTCTACCCTTGTTCTTCTTTTTAATACAGTGAGGACACTGTATATTTTAAGTATGGGGTGGGGGAAAGACATGTCTTATGGTCATAACTTGGTTTCTTCTTCGCATTGCATTCATGTCTAAATTTTTGTTCTTAGTTTTACTTTTATAAAATGTCAAAAATCCAAAAAAATAGAAAAATGTCAAAAATACGAAAAAATGCATGTTTATTTAAAGTTTGTTTTTAATCCCTACTTTGATGTCCTATGATGAAAACTCAATAGCTGACTTGATCATGTAAATCCTATGGCATATTTGGATGGTTTAGCCTAAGTCTTTAAATTTTTATGTAGATTGTGAACTTGTGATGAAATTGAGCACATATGATCCTAGGCTAAAAAGCAAATCCAACAAAAATTATCCTTGTGAGAATTTTGACCTATAGGGAGAACATCAAAAATCCCTCCGCTTTCTTGAGTGAATTTACTCTTCCTATACATCTCTAAATGTTGTGATAGTTATTCAAAACCAATGCATATATATGTTTATGTTTACGAGAATTAAATGATGGAGGCATCTTTTAAGCCATTTTTATCCTCTCTTTACCTACCCTGCATTATCCCTGCTTGAAGCCAGAACATTAGCCTGAGCCTGAATTGCAAACTCCACAAAATTATCCCTAGCCGAATTGAGCCTGACCCCCATTTGGGAATTGAGACTTAGATTGGTTGGACTAATGCCTTGTGGAAAGAAAAGAGCATAATGTCTAGTTGTAAGCAAGGAAATTATAGGATAGTACATATTTACATTTTGTCATATTTTGTAAAAGGATGTTTTGGCTCACCATATAAATGCACATAGTTTTAGTATTATGTTCGAAAAAAAAAAAGGGGGAGAAAAAAATCCGAAAAAAAATATATATATATATATATATATATATATATATATATATAAAGTGCATGAGCCAAAATCCTTAAGTTTTTTTATTCATACGAATGTTATATTTTTGAGAGGTATATTAGAACTTGGAAGAAGGGTTGATGGAATGCATCTTTAGAGCATTATATTGAAGAGTTATGGTTTGGGTAATGCAAGTGTTGAGATTTATGAGTCTTGATTCCCGAATTTGAAAAGCACCACATAGCCAAATAATTCCATACCCTTTATTTCATACCAAGCCCCATTACAACCCCGCCGAATGGAGTCTTCTATGAAGTCTTCCATTGAGCGAAAGTCCTCCTGATGATTCTTATTGCATTTTCATAATTGGTTGCGAAGTGGATTTTTATAAATTGCAATGTTTATGAGATTGTATATGGAATTGAGTTGAGAGTGATCTTCATAGCCTAAACACATGAGAGTTGAGTGCAAACACATTATCCCTGTGAGGTTGGATTAAAATTGCATATGCCTATGGATCGCCAAAATATGTGCTATGACATTAAATTCACTTGCTTTACTTTGCTACCGCTTATGATGTTGCTTTTGACAAAGGCGAAGACTTGAAGGGTGTGTTGTAGGTGTTGGTTATTGCTTGGTTATTGCTTGAGGACAAGCAAGTCTAAGTATGGGGTGTTTTGATGTACACATTTGCACCTTCTTTTATTGCATCTTTTGACTTCGTATTTCATTCGATTTCCAAAGAAAAGGGTTCAAAAGAATATAAACTTGTGTAAGAATGGGCTAAAATGCAAGAAATAGAGTTTGCACATGTTTTAAGCTAACCATGCAGGAATTCGAGCGAAAACGGAGTCAAAACGGAGAAGCCAAGTGAAGCTGAGAAGAGGTAGATATCGACCCTAGACCCAGATATCGACCTCTGAGGTAGATATCGACCTCAACATAGACATCAAGTGAAGCTGAGAAGAGGTAGATATCGACCCCCAGTGTCGATATCGACCCCCATATCGACCTCAACATAGAAATCGACCAGAGCTGAACAAATCGAGCAGGAACAGAGACCTCGATATCGACCTCTGGTGTCGATATCGACCCCTTATCTCGACAGAAGATAGACTCGATTTCGAATACGGATTGGAACTATATCTTCAAGGAGGCACGGAATTATCTCATACTTTCAAGATAGATGGCAGCTGAAGTTTATTTATCTTTTACCTTTAAGTTCCTTTAAGTTTTATCAAAATAAAAGACCTATCCTAATTGTTCGGATAGAGTTATTAGTTTAGATAGGAGTTACAATCCTTGGATAGCGAGGATTAGTAGCCTATAAATAAAGCCCTAGGGCTGATTTGTTAGATCATCCAACAATCCAATAATCCAATCATAGAACAACCCAAGACAATAGACAATAGAGTTAGAGAGAAGTTTTAGGATTTGACGTTTGCGAAAGTTGACGTTAAGTTGTAAAGCTTCGGAGTTTATTTTAATGCAAGTTTCTTCCTTTCAAACAATGATGAGTTCCATGATGAAAAGCGAGTAGTTCCCCAAAGCTCTTAGGGTCGGGGTGAGCCCGACGTTAGCCATGCGCGCTTGAGGTAAGTATTCGATGTTGATATCGTTGTGTCTATCTCTCCTCCTACGATTCTATGTTTAGTCCTAATCGAAAGAAAAGGGATTCATGCTAACAACTTGAGTTATAAACATAAAATTGGTAGAGACAATTAGGTTTATTTGCAAGAATAATCCTAAAAGTTGGTGTACGGCGAAAGCTTGTCCCTCGGGAGAAATAGCGCAATTGTCCGTCTTATTTATCTCATCGCATGCATTGGTTAACGTTGTGGTAAACCCTAATCCTAGGAGTTGCCTTTTTACATAGTTTATACACACCAAAACCCACTGTTATTTCTGTTCATTGCTTCTCTCTCCATCCTAAAGTCTTCGGCCCTTCTTTGCCGACGAACAACTAACACACTGCAGGGAGACATCGATATCGACCCTAGACGTCGATATCGACCACTGAGTTCGTCGACAGTTTTCTGAGTCGACGACGAACATCGCTGCGGAGCTTGCTGAGCATCGATATCGACACCAGACATCGATATCGACCCTTCTGTATCGACTGGCAGTCTTCTGAGCCAGTCGATTTCGTGGACTAACATCGATATCGACCCCCACCAGTCGATATCGACCACTTGTTTTTGTCTTTGCAGGTCTTCTGTTGCAGAGGGCATCGACAGCCGAGGTCGACATCGAGCACTAAGGTCGAAATCGAGGCTTCTGGTCGACACAGACGTGAGATTTCCAAAGCTACTAGGATCCCGCTGACACGCCTCCTCGTGGATCGATCCTGACTACCCTTCCACTACAACGGGAGGAAGTCTTGTAATTATTTGCTTAGGCCAGGAGTGGTTTACATTTATTTACATCTTTATATTTGTAATTACTTGACATATCAAACCTCCTGCAACAACAATATTCAACCTTATATCATTATCGTTTTAGATAAATCTATATAATATTATTCATGCCGGTAAATTTTTTCTATTGAAAATTTCGGTATTAGGGTTGTAACGGCCCGGATATAAATACCCGAGTTACGTTTCGAAGGTCGGATACCTTCGTTCGGATGTTGCAATTCAGGTACGGGTCGAGGTTTCAAACCTCGAAGATCAGTATTCAAAGCGGGGATTTCGAACCCCAAGCAATCAAAGTCACAGAAATTCAATTTAAACGAAAGTAAAGCGGAAGTAAGTTTTAGATACAAGAGCCACGATAGAGCCGGGTCAAAACCAAAACATATATTCTAAAGTCGTATAGCCAAATTAGCGAGGTTAGACAGATTCTTTGCAATCGTCCGGGGGGTTTTCCCACGCCATAGAGACAGGGAGCAATCATACCTAAAAACAAGTGGTGCGAGCGGGATCAGACCGAGGCCCCAACACACCCTGTTCCGCAAGCAAACATACACATACGCTAATATAAAGATGATGCAAATGCGGAAATTAAATCACACTAATATGATCCTAATTTACAATATGCGAAAAAGAACTGTAAAGGCGCCCAAAGAATGCCAAGTGGCATATCTCTCTCCTACCTCTGCACCCCTTCCCGTTAGTGCAGAGACTGGCCAGTTCGGTGCTATAGCATAGCAATATCCTCGTGGTGGTGCACTCACCACGACATCATCATATCATATCATCTCATCTCATCTCTTGCCCGATGGTGTTAGGCTATCATATCATGCTTTTATCGACTCGATAGACTCAGGGCACCCGATGGGGCTGGGCTACCCTATGACCCTAACAGAGACTCTAGGACTATCACAGATAACGACCGTTCTATTTACATACGCATAAAGAAATAGAATGCTCAATCATAAGTGCAATCATAGCATGATACTGCATGGCATGCTATAATGCTTATGCAACACCTAGTATGTCATATATTCACAAGCAGGTATTCTCTTTCGAATCTGATTAAGCCCATAAAGAAACTTACCTGAATAAGCCGAACAGCAGAGAGACAAGACAGAAGCAGAGTCCAAGTAATGAATCATCCAATAGTAAGCAATGTCCAACATATCACAATCACCTAACAACATACAACTGCATAAGTCTATCTAATTCACACAAGGCGCCCCTAACTATCATACATATCTTCACATATCTCATTTCAGATTATCTCATCTTATCTCATCACGATCCATGTATCATTTCATGTTCATCTCATCTCATCATCTCATTTTCAAAACAATCTCTCAAAGAACTCAACTTAAAAAATCAAATAATTCTTTTAAAATCGCTTATCCAGATCCCGACATTACACACTTGGGCCTTAAAACCAATTTCCCAAAATCATATTATAGAAATCATTCCGGCATGTTTCTTATTTCAAAAACCTTATATAGATAAATTCCAATACTAAATCATCAAAATAATTCTATGCTCACAAATAATACTTATAAATCAAAACCAACAATTCACTTTAAAAATTCCTAACCCACATATTTAAATCCTCATGAAATGCATCACATATAAATAATCCAACTAGTACAATCCCCGCGCCATGGCGCGATTTTTTAATAAATAAATTTAATAATATAACACATTAATATTAGAAAATATCAATAAAATTAGGATAACATAATGAAAGTAGACTTGAAATATGTAAGAAAATGGTAAAAAGATTTATCATAAAGTTAGGCTTCATCAAAACGTTTTTAATTAAGATATTATATATTGATATAGATTATTATTATTATTATTATTATTATTATTATTATTATTATTATAAAAACATATTACACAAAGTTGGTTGGAAGCCTCGTAACAAATTGGGCTCCAACGCCTTTCTGAATAGTAAAACCAACTCTATGAAAGATAAAATTGCCCTTTAACAGACCCACTGTCATGACTATTCATAACCAACTGAACCCGCTTTAAGAAACCGGTGGCATCACCCCCCAACTCCCCAAAGGTAGAGAACGCAAATGCCATGAAGCTGTATCCCTTATTATTATTACTATTATTATTATTATTATTATTATTATTATTATTATTATTATTATTATTATTATTATTATTATTATTATTATTATTATTATTATTATTATTATTATTATTATTATTATTATTATTATTATGTGTATATAGTAGACATTAGATTTAATTCAATGTTTTGAATTAAACCCAATGGTTAATAAATGGTTAAAAAATAAAAGGGGAAAAATGTAAATGTATTAAAGAGATTAAGAGAAAAATAAAAATAAATAATAAGAGAAAATCTATATATAGTTGAAAAACCTTAAATTAAGGAGGTGTTGACACAGTATCAAAAATCTTCTGAAATAAAGTATTATATAGATGTTTAATAAATGATTAAAAAAATAAAAGGGGAAAAATGTAAATGTATGAATGAGATTAAGAGAAAAATAAAAAGAAATAATAAGAGAAAATCTATATAAAGTTGAAAAACCTTAAATTAAGGAGGTGTTGACACATCATCAAAAATCTTCTAAAATAATGTACGGCTAACCGAGGCGCACCACCCTGCGCATGCTGAATGTGACACCGCCGTGCGCATCCAGGGTGTGCAGAGTGGTGGCACGCCCGCGGCGGAAACCCCGCGTGTTACCACACGTGTGGTTTACAAAAATTAAATAAGAAATTTATAAAAAGATCAAAATTATAAAAACAAATTAAAAAAATAAAAAAAATATTTACGAAATTAAAAAATATATCAAAATTATAAAAACAACTTTAAAAATATAAATAAAAAATTTAAAAAACTATAAAAAAGTAAATAATAATAAATGTATTCCTAATACTCCCTACATATTTTATATTGTTATTATATATATATTTAATTATTTGGCTATTAAAATTTATATTACTTATATATTTTATATTTATTAAAATCTACTGTTTTCGTTTATCTCGATGAAATTAATTTTATTTTCATTAATAAAGAAGTTACAAAAAGAAATTAAAAAACTATCAAAAAGTAAATAATAAAGAAGTTAAATTACATTATACATTACAAACATATATTAAAAACATATAAAAATTATTCATTTATTTTTTACTGTTTTTATATATATTTCATTATTTAATTGATTTAATTTATTTATATATCTTTGTAATTATATTAATTATTTAAAAAGAAAATAATAAAGAAGTTGAATTACATTATGCATTACAAACATATATTAAAAATATATAAAAATAAATGATAAATATAATAAATTAATATCTTCATAAAAAGAAATGAAATTACAATGGAGTTAAAAAAATACTTAAACGAATAAGTTGTATCTATTTTTTTGGTTATTGATGATATTTAAAATTTTTAATTGTCTGTTTATTATACATTTATTATATTAATTTTTTAATTTTTTCTCTTTCTCTCCTCTAATTCCCCAGCTCCTCCAAAACATTACTCTCGAACTGAAATCAAAGGAGTGAGTAGGCCTCTTAAACGGGTCATTCGGGTCGGCTTCGGGTCGGGCCACTTCGGGTCGTGGGTAAAACGAGTTTCGGGACTCAAAAGTTCTAGTGCTTTTAATTGTTTTTTTATAACATTTAATTGAGTTTTATTTTCAAAAAATATTACGAAAGATTTTAAATTAATATGATTTAATATTTATTCATTTATCAATGAATACATTTTATTAATATCTATTGTTTTCGTTTTATCTCGTTCAATGTAACTTATATATTTATTAATATCTATTTATTAATATATATTGTTTTCGTTTTATCTCATTATATTTTATTATTTCATGTTATTGTTGCTACTTGCTACGGAGTACTTTAATGAAAATTAAAGTTGCAATTTATTAATATGTATTGTTTTCGTTTTATCTCATTATTTAATTGATTTTTTTATTTATATATGTTTATCTGTTTTATTACATTTAATTGAGTTTTATTTTCAAAAAATATTATGAAATATTTTAAATTAATTATTTAATTTAAAATATGGCGCAACACCCATAGCCAACCATATTAACTATGGAGCAACACCCGTAATGGGACGGACGTCCCTCAGCAACACCACGTCTTCATCATCATCGGTCGTGGCGGCGTGTGGGCCCCTCGATCAACACCACTTCCATGGCTGAGTGGATGAAGGCGGAGAATGAGCGGCTTGTCGCACACACAAGGTTCGTTATCTCTAAGCTCCAAGCGAGCTCGAGGCCATGTACGAAGGCTTCGAGGTCAGCCACTTGCTGTGTCATCAGCCCCTCCGGCGAACCCAACGGTTCCGACCACGTCTTCGTCGGCAGCAGCGTACAACATCTTCTCAGATGGCAAGTTCCAACCCAATGCCCTATCGAAGCGGCTGCTAAGCTACAAAAAATGAATCATCACCCCTCTCTCAAGTATATATTCTCTTTACAAATCTTGAGAAATTGCATCTTCTTTACGTTTTGAAATACTTTTGTGAAGAAAATGTCCCCTCTCTTAACTACGCATTATAGATGCGTACTACGTCTTTCTGCGCATCCTAGATGTGCATAGAGACAAGTTTTAGGGTTTAGGGTTTAGGGTTTAGGGTTGGGTTTAGAGTTTAGTGTACGCATTTTGGATGCGTACAAAGTCTTTGTGCACATCCAGGATGCGCATAGAGACAAGTTTAGGGAGGGTTTAGGGTTAGGGTTTAGGGTTTAGGGTTTAGGGTACGCATTATGGATGCGTACAAAGTCTTTGTGCACATCCAGGATGCGCATAGAGACAAGTTGGTTTAGGGTTAGGGTTAGGGTTTAAGACGCATCCTAGATGCGCATCTAGGATTTAGGGTTTAGAGGGTGGTTTAGGGTTTAGGGTTTAGTAATTTTTTTTAATTAACAACCCCTTAGCTTCTTACTCAGCATGTCTTTGAGTACTATTCCAGATCCATTATTCCAAAAACTGAAAACCCACAATACAAACAATTCAACATTATCCATTTGGTAAAGATGAAAAACATATATAAAAACTTGCAAAAGATCGAACCAAGACAAATCCGAACTCCAAGCAACAACAAGAACTCTAAATGCCCGGATACGGAGTCGCCCTAAGCGCACAACCACGACCCCAGCCAGTCCCGACTCTAGACTCCATGCCCCCAGCCAAGCAGAAGACCTCCTAGAAACGTCGAAAGCAGAGTCGAACGGTGCTCGAACAAAACGCCAACAAAAAAAGAGGAGGGGTCTTTGACAACTTGCTTTTGAAATGGGGTGAAAGCAGTTGGCATGGAGTTGTTTGGCCTTTTGCCTAAGATAAGGAACAAAGAGTTGTTTGGCCTTATGCATTTGTCGATAGGGATGAATGAATGATCGTGGTGCAGGGCAAGATTCGCATACGTACTTGCCGGTTTGTTTCACCCTGCCCAGAAACGGAGAGCCCAATAAAGTAGTAACACAAAGGAACATTGGGGATTTAATTTGCTGTCATGCCAACACCAAAAAGACTCCCAACTCCTCCAACTCCTACTCCAAACAGTATGTAATTAAATATCGGGTAACCCCCGACTTCTATTTATATATGTATATTTGTTTTATTTCATTTAATTGAGTTTTATTTTCAGAAAATATTATGAAAGATTTTAAATTAATACAATTTAATATTAATTAATTTATCAATGAATAAATTTAATTTATTTATATATCTTTGTAATTATATTAATTATTTATATGCATACTGATTTGTAAAGACGAAAACTCCAAGGAGCAGTCTCCTAGAAACGGAGTCGTCATTGAACACACCACCACGACCCCAACCAGACCCGACTCCGAGCATCACGCCGTCAACCAATCCAGATGAATAACATGAAATAATAAAATATATTAAAATTTTAAAACCCCAAATCTCTCATTACAAGCCTCGGCTTGGAAGGTCAATTTAATTAACAGTGAGAGTTTTTATTTTCTACATAACTATCATAATATATTAGGAAAAAAATTCTCAAAAAATCAACTTACAAAAATTATAATAATTCAATAGAGATAGAAATATTTTTAGAAGTTATAAAAAGATGTTATTTTTCAATGATCCTGTTCTATATATTTTTTAAAAAACTTTATAAATTAATTTATGAAGAATCTTTTTCAAATTTATTAATAAGTACGGAGTATATTTTTTAAAATTTTATTAATATTAATTTAAAGATAAAATAATTTTATATGACGGGATTGTGGGGCGGAAAGTTAAGGCGAAGAATATTTTTGTAAGTTGATTTTTTGAGATAAGTGGCCCCCGACTTGTATTTATATATGTTTATTTATATGCATACTAATTTGTAATTATTTATATATTTTTAAACTAATTTTTTATAAAATATATTCTTGTTTTTTATCAAGTATTTATTTATTTATTTATATAAACATATTATTTTTATTTTATTTCATTTATATTTACTTCTTGTAGTTATTAATTATTCATTTATGTTTTATTGTTTTTATCTATGTATTTATTATATAAATTTTTATTTGTATTAAGTAATTATTTATTTGTTTATGATATATTTTTTTATCTATGTAGCAATTATTTCTTTATTATATTATTTTTATTAGTTATTATTTAGTTATGTATGTATGTTAACAAATTATTTTTATTTTATTTATTTATTATGTATTGTTTTTATTTATTTCATATATATAATTTATTTTTTTAATTATTATTTATTGTTTTAATTTAAAAAAAAATTACTCCCCCCGTGTATAGGTTTTTAAATTTTTTATTTATATTTTTAAAGTTATTTTTGTAATTTTGATATATTTTTAAAGTTATTTTTATAATTTTGATATATTTTTAAAGTTTTTTTTTTATTTATATTTTTTAATTTCTTAAATATTGTTTTATTTTTTTAATTTGTTTTTATAATTTTGATCTTTTTATAAATTTCTTATTTAATTTTTTTCTTTTTTTTTTAATTTTTGTAAACCACACGTGTGGTAACACGCGGGGTTTCCGCCGCGGGCGTGCCAGCACCCTGCACACCCTGGATGCGCACGGCGCACACCCTGGATGCGCACGGCGGTGTCACATGTAACGGCCCGGATATAAATATCCGGGATACGTTTCGAAGGTCGGATACCTTCGTTCAGATGTTGCAATTCAGGTACGGGTCGAGGTTTCAAACCTCTAATCAGTCGAAGTTTCATAAATTCAGTTTAGACGAAAGTGAAGTGGAAATATGATTTAGATACAAAAGCCACGGCAAGGCCGGGTCAAAACCAAAACATAATTCTAAAATCGGATGGCCAGATTAGCGGGGTTAGACAGATTTCTTTGCAATCGCCGAGGGACTTTCCCACGCCATATAAACAGAGAGCATTCATACCTAAAAACAATGGGTGCGAGTGGGGTCAGACCGAGGCCCCAACACGCTCTGTCCAGCAAGCGAACATACACATACGCTAATAATAAAGATGATGCAGATGCGTAAATTAAATCACACTAGCATGATCCTAATTTACAATATGCGAGAAATAACTGTAAAGGCGCCCAAAGAATGCCAAGTGGCATGTCCCTCTCCTACCTCTGCACCCCTTTCCGTTAGTGCAGAGACCGGCCGGTTCGATGCTATAGCATATCATATCTCATCATCATATCTCATCATCATAACATAAATTAAAATAAATAAATAAATCATGTCCGATGGTGCTGGGCTATCATCATGCTCATATCGACTCGATAGACTCAGGGCACCCGATGGGGCTGGGCTACCCTATGACCCTAGCAAAGACTCTAGGACTATCATAGATACGGCCGTCCTGTTTCATACGCGTAAAGAAATAGAATGCTCAATCACAAGTGCAACCTAGCATGATACTACATGGCATGCTTTAATGCTTATGCAACACCTAGTATCTCATACATTCACAAGCCGGTAATCTCTTTCGAATCTGAGTAAGCCCATAAAGGAACTTACCTGAATGAGCCGAACAGCAGAGAACAAGGCAGAGCAGAATCCAAGAAATGAATCACCGATAGCAAGCAACGTCCAACATTCACAAACACCTAATAACATATAAATGTATAAGTCTACCTATTTCACACAAGGCGCCCCTAACTATCATTCATATCTCGTCTCATATCCCATTTCAGATTATCTCATCTCATTTCCAAAACAATTTCCCAAACAACCCATCTTAGAAAATCAAACAATTCTTTTAAAATCGTTTATCCAAATTCCGATATTAACCATTTAAACCTTAAAATCAATTTCCAAAAGTCATATTTAAATCCTCATAACTCCTCATATTTATAATCAAAACCAACAATTCACTTTAAAAATTCCTAACTCACATGTTTAAATCCTCATAAGGTGCATCAATTAAATAATCCAATCAATATTATTTTTAAACACTAAACAATATATAAGGATAAATTTCCAGAATATTATAATTATAACCAAATCCCAAAATAGTTCTAATATCAAAGTAATTTAACACTTAATATTCATAAAGTCTCAAAACAATAACCATAATTATATTTATAACTCCATAACAATAAATATCACTTTTAAAGCCTTTTTAAATATATATACAAATAAATTTCAGAACATATAAATATATTTATACATTTTTCTAAAACCAGAATAACAAAACATATAACACATATATATATATAAAATAATATATCACATAATATAACTTAACACAACATAAATAATACATACTATATACATCACTGATTAAAACAACCAGCCCAAACCGAAATCACCCAGCCCATGAGACCCAACCCGGATAAGAAGAGAAGGGAGCCCAACCAAGAAAGAAGAGGAGACCCGGATCCCTGGCCCCAACCCGAAAGCCCAACCCGGACAGTTAAAATAAAATGAGGCGGGCCCACACGACCCCACCCGGAAGAACAACAAGAGGAGAGAGGGGTTTCGGATTTACAAAATGATATAACCCGGTTGAGATACGAGTTAAGCCCAGCCCAATAGCAAAGAAGAAAGTTTGACCCGCTTCAGCTTTGTCTTCAACCTCGGCTCCAGCGGAAAGGGAGCGACGACGGGGACGAATAACAGACCTCACCGGCTCCTCCCATCCCGATACCCGCTCCCAGCTAACCAACCTATTTCCCGACCCCCACCCAGACAAAAGGATTAAAGGAGAGGGAGGAAAGAGGCTCACCGAGAGGATTAGATTCGGATGTGAGGGCTTGTTGGAGACGCTCAAAGCTCCGTTCGGCTTCGTCGGAGTCGGAATCGAAGAGTTCTTGGCCAAGGAAGACAATGGGATGTCAAAGGTGGGTTTTTATGGAGGTTCAGAGCAGAAGGAAGGGATGAAGTGGCTTACCCAAGCGATATCGGAAACAGGGGAGGTGTCCGCGGGGAGACGGCGCCGGCAACTCCAGGGATCTCCTGGTGGCTTCTGCTGCTGCTAGGTTGCTGCTCGGCTCGACCTTGACTCTTCGGAGTCTAAAGATGGTCAGGCCGTTGCTTGAACTCCAATGGAGGGGAGGTGTGGTGGCTCCTCGGCAAAACAGAGGAGGTGGAGCCTGCGGTGGGGAGTGTGGTGGCTTGAGCTTCGGCAGGAGGGGAGAAAGAGCCATGAAAGGGCCTGCGTGCTTGTTGATTTGAACCCAAAAGGCTGGGTTTTTACTTGCTGCAGGTGGCAAGAAAGGAGATGGGAGAATGAAGAAGAAAGACGAGAAATGGAGGAGAAGGTGAGCTGTGTAGCTTGGTGTGGGAGCAGAACAAGGGCAGAGGGGGGGGTGTCCTGCATTCTCTTCTGAATTGGATCAGGGAGAGGTGTAATTTGAGGCTGGCGTGGGTTTGTATGAATAAGGACAAGGGGGAGGCTGAAGAGTGTGCAAGGCAAGGTGAGGAGGGAGTGCAGCAGGGTGGTGGATGCAGGAAGTGTGAGGAGGGAGGGGACCGCAGGAGAGAGAGAGAGAGAGAGAGAGAGAGAGAGAGAGAGAGAGAGAGGGAGAGAGAGAGAGAGGGAGAAATAAAAGAAAAGGGGAAATAAAATAGGATTGGTCCACTAAAGAAATTAAATTAGCGGAATAACCTCGAAACCCGCTCGCCCGAACGAATCCCGACTAAATCAACTTTAATTAAATTTTAATTTACTAATCTCAATATAACGGAATTAAATAAATTTCAATCAAACTCGGAGCTTAAATAAATTTTATTAACACCCGGAACTCGAAAGCGGAAGTCAAATCCCGTCAAAATCGAAAATTCAAATGATGCCGGAAGGATTTTAAAATTGAACTCGTGCTCGAGGACGACTTTTTCTCCGCTTTTACAAATTGAAATAAATACTAACATATTTAATTAAAATAATAATATAATATATATATAAAATATATATTCAGTCTTTACATTTATCCACCTCTAAAAACAAGTCTCGTCCCCGAGACTAAAATCATTTTAAAGCAAAGGGAATGAAGTTTGAAATCGGTGAGTCCGAGGACCATGTCCAAGGATCTTGTAATCATCTCGGTTGCGTCTTCCGGGATTCTCACAACATCCCGGTCACAGTCGTGACATCTCCAAATGGGTCTTGTCGAGTGTGTAATAAGCGCCCCCATCACATCCTCGCTTCGACCTTTCGGAAGTATCACAACTCCAAAAGTATTATAGCGCCCGACTAGGTCTTAGCAAGCAATCTATAAGCGCCCCTATAAAATGCTTGTATCCACTTCGTGAGACGTCATAATGTAAATCCAGTTCGTAAATCTCAAAGTGCTTTGTAAGTGGAAGGATTGTCATCCAAATCATTGAAACTCTCGACTTCTTTAAAACCCCAAGTTGGCCATTTTTAAAACCGCTCAAAATCTTCAAATTCACTTTTTAATCAAGCAACTTTACACCAAAACAAGTCAAATCCTTTCAAATCAAGATTTCGTCAAAATCTTCCAAAAACCAAAACAGCTTCTCGCATACCAATCAGTCAAGTTCCGAGGGTAGGAGGTGGAGTCATCCACCTCTAAGGGCTAATCCCATATTCTCTTCCTAGTTTCCAGAATCGAATCAATCTATCAGTCTCAATTCAAGCAAGATGCATAAGCCATAAGAAATGCATAATTGTATAACCAACCAATCTCCAATCAACACATCATAAGGCAAGTTCAACATATGCCATCGTAGTGCCACAAGATCACATCACATCTCTAGATCATACCAAAGGTCATAAAAGCATTTCACATCACAGAATTAATGAACCAAAACCCATTATCAACACATCAACACATCAAGGTCAGGTTATTAAGATTCAGCAAAAGGAAAGGTCAGTCAATGTGTGAATCACCAAAACGTCAGCATACTCGCAAAACATCATCTCAACTCATACAATGTCATATACGATCACTTAGCACTCACACACCATTATCTCATATATATATATATATAAGTCAGATTCATGATCCAAATCAATATTCATCATTTAACATCTCCTGATCATAATATAACATCATGCTCTCACATAGCAACATATCATAATTTCATGATTCATTCAACACATTATAACATGCTTTTAGAACAACAGAGTAGGATAGCAATGGGTCATTATATCATGAGTATAGTTGTCACTACCAATTATGATTCAATATTGTATATCAACATGTAATATCAGCCATATCAGGTTCATCATAGTCGCTATCTAACATCATGCCAAGTCATTTTAATAAATCACATAATCAAGAAAGCTTTCACATCATCACCGGGCAAAATAAACGCAAACCCCGCTCGCTCGATTCCAATTCCTACATCAAAACTAGCCTCATCTAGATTCACCAACATCAGCTCAGGTAACATCCTCAAAAGAAGTCCCAATTCATTTCAATACCCTAATCTCGCCCCTCATTCCACCAAGAACTCTCACTAGCAATCCACCTCTAAGAATCCACTACTATCTCTAACCTCACACTCGAGGGTCTTCTCATACGATATCCTTCGTACTTTTAAAAGTCATTTCTTACACTTCCACACTTCTCAAGATTTCACAAGCATCATGCCCTGCTAACCGCACATTCTCTAGTAAAATTCCTCGATCACCGCCTATCCGACCTATTCCTAACCATACTCTCACCCAAGATTCACCTAGGAGTTCATCCAAAATCATCGAGTATTACCTCTTATAATTCCCGAACCCACTCGGTCCACCCTAAGTCAACACCCCTCTTCTGCAACTTTTCCTTACCACCGTCGATCATTCTAATCACTCAAATCCTTTCTCCACTCTCTGACTGCTCAACAAAAAGGGCCTCACTCACATGTTCAAAGGAGAAGCAATCATGGACATTATTGCATATAAGGACTACAGCATATCAACTAGCATCATTAAGCATTGCAACAAGTATCAAAAGTCTCAATTTACCGTCATGCTCGAAATTATCACCTAACACCATATATGAATAAAGTCAATTCAAACTAGCAAGTTTCATCATAATCTTAGCTAATAAACAGTTCAGATTCTCGGCATTTGCAGTTCACACTATATAGGAAAGGAATTTAGATCATGCTTAGCAACTCAGAATAGCATCACATCAAGTCATCAAGGTACATGAGGATTTTAAGGCATCGAATCGTATCATCATAGTCAACAGACAATCAAGCAACAGTCATCACATGAACAAGCAACTTTCAATATCAAGTCAGTGCAATATCCTCATCAACAAGCTCAGAAAGGGTTAGCAATTCGAATAGAGGACGCTCCCACTTGCAAGTTATATCATACTCAACAATCGTAGTCCTCAAGGCGAGCTCGTTCCGTCGACATCATCGATCCTGAAGCCCGTGGGTTATGGGCCCACGCTTCCGCTGCGCTGCTCTATCGCTATTCAACTTTCCGTTCCCTTTTTCCATGTGGTTGCTCATCCGAGGTATCGCGTAGGAGTTTAAGTTAGCGGCGATAGGGGAGTGACAAGAGCGGAGGACCCAATGTTTCTTTCGGAGACGGAATAGACCAAGCTAAAGACGACATGACTAGAGACAAGACTCCGACTCGGGAATAGTAATGATGCCTTTATGGGGTCCATTAGGTTACAACTCGTGACAAACAAGCATGAATTCGTCATGGAGCATATCAATCACGACAATCCACACTAACATGTACCTATCTCGGGGCAACAGTCGTATTCATATCAAAGACACAATCAAATCCGATGTCGATGTATGTGAAATAAGCTAAAATTCTAGTATTCCATGGAAACAGATATGCCAATTAACTTCAAGCAAGATGGGCGGAACCAACAATGATCATATATAATTCGAAGTCATGCGGAATTTAGTGAAGATAATGAGCATCATGCATATGATCAATGTAAGAGCATGGCATACACATCAACAAATGAGTCCAAATATATCATGGCAAAGTATATTATAATAATCAGATGAAGCGCCATACGAGGGCTCATAAGAACAGCATAGTAACTATCACGTCTAACAGCAATGATCAGATAGTAAGTTAAGGATGACATGTAATCATACGACGAGATACATTTAGGGAGCATAGATCCTACATGATACTAGCGATACATAATGTGATACAAGCATAGACAAGAGTCATTAAGAGGAGTTCAACATATTATTCACGAAACATGAGGCATCATCAAAAGTAACAAGAAGAACATCATGAGTGTTAGATTACAATAATGCTAAGAACGAACCATCATAGAGCACATGTGTGGTACAATAGTTGTCACATTATAGAACAAGCATGATATGAAATCATTCAGCGGGTCATATTGGAATCTCACACCTTACAGGATACTAATTAGCACATATCGAACATGAATACAATCAAGGTAATTTAACTAAATTCATTCTAATATTCATGCGTCATGCGTACGCAAAATCATGATATAGGGTGGTGTGTGATGATGCGAGGTGTCAAGTCATGCATTCATGCAAGCACGAGAGACTATCATAGAGTAGTAGAGGGATACCACCGAGCGAAAACATGTGAACATGCTAGAATTAACCATCACGGAAAGCAAGTTGATCATCGAATTCAACATCAATTTAATCGGGGCGAGTGGAACATTTTAAAATGAGAGAAAAGGGAAGAGTCACACTATCATGGGCCTAGCTCGAGAGAGAATGAACAATAACGTAGGCAATGTAGAATTTGCACAAGTCACAACCAAGGGCCCGACATGTTACTAAGGGCTCAATATAACATATGATACATACATGCACTTGACTGGTTAGTACGACGGTATGCAAGAGTTCATTCAATCACATCTCAACGACATAGTGGCACGAGAGGAAAACGCAACAAGGTATAGAGCAAGTCTAAGCAACATGGTGACATGACTAGAATGTGGGGACATGAGCTCGAATCAACACATAATATGACAAAACATGTATTTCTCAAGGTTCAATTATAACACATATTCTCCGTTCAACACAACTAACACACACAACATTAACTTGCAAAATAATCAACAATAGTTAATCTGACGAATTCGGAATAGATGGGCATGCTATATATTCTTGTCACAAAATGAACGATAAGTAACGAGGCATCATCGGCTAGCATGCTAAAGAGCACATCTTATGAGACATTCATATAAGGAAGAGTCGATCACACTGTCATGAACCTATTCACAGAGAGGGCATCAATTACACAACTTCCTAGCATATGACATCTATAATCGTGTGATAGCATGCATTTAGGTAGGCATATTAGGTTGGATTTAGCATGATTTAGATTTATATAATGCATAGATTAAGCTAGATTTGCATTTATACTTATGTTGTTGGTAGAGTCGGAATCTACACGTGTTTATGGATTATTTCAGGTATATGTGGATTCGACGAGGAATGAGGAAGCTCATGGATGAAGGAAGAGTGAAGAGGAGGAGGAAAAGTGAAGATCCCGGGAGCGGAATCGAAGTTAGAGAGCCTAAGTGAAAAACAAGTCCGCAGAAGTTGTCGCCAGACATGCTGAACTTGTTTCACACTTTCTGGAGGCGTCGGTGGTCCGATTGACTATTATAAGCATGCGTTGGAAAGCTCTTTCCGAGATCTACAACTTTCGTGTTGACATCGAGACCAAATTCGAAGAGGAAAAATCGCTGTGAACAGTAAAAGCCGCCCCGCGGCCCGAAGCTCTGATGAAGGATTTCGCAATCGCCTGGCCGCCCCGCGGCCTGGGTTGGCTGCCCCGCGGCCTCTGCAGAAACGCCGAATCTGTTGAGTGGACTTTTTATCCACTTAATTAGGTTTTTAGAATTATTATTTGGCCGACTCTTTTGAGGCTTTTTAAGGACGTTTTAGGGTTTTATTTTAATCAACTAATAACTCTTATACACTTTGAGATTATCAATTGAGAGAACCCTAGAGGGAGCCTCCATGGCCATGGAGTGCTAAACTCTTCCGTTTCATCTATGGATTGAAGCTTTGGTTTGATAAAGTTGTGAGATTTCTATTCTTGTTCTATTCCTATTGATTCGTATTGATTCTTTTGCGAATATTGTTAATTTCTTCTAGCCCGTACAACTAGTTGAGATTATTGCTAGGATTTTGTAGATTCCTCGTAGCGAACCTTAATCCATAGTAGCAATCATGCCTTTTTAGGACTCGTAGGACTAAATTGGTGTGTAGAGAATCAATTATATGTTAAATGCTGACTCGTAGCTTGGTGTTGCATGTATCCTGGCTAATCCTTAATCTTAATGCTACTATTAGGTTAAATCTTGACCGTGTTAGGGTTATCTAATTAGTAAGGGTTACTAGGACTCGTAGGACTAGTAATTTACACAAGATCAGGACAGGAACAATAATAGGATGAAAAGAGAACTCGAAGAAGAATCGATGATCAATCAACCAAACTAAAGTGGATATTTGTAGATGAAACTATTTTCTCATTGTTATCTCTACTAACTTGTGTATAGTTTCTTTTCTTATATTCAATCACCAAAACCCCACTTTTCTATTAATTGGTAAATATACATTGCTTAGGAATACTTGATTCTCTGTGGTATCGACCTCTTACTTGCTTACTATACTAGTTTGTAGGTTTGAGTTATACTTTGATAGGAACAACGACAGTTACCTCCTGTCATCGTGCCCTAGTATGACAATGCAATATACTAAACAGATCATGTCGGGATGATATGGACATAAGAAATGTAGTTCGAACCAATACAATGGTCATCATGAGCATCAAGGCACATAAGCACAAATTCGCACTAAGGATTAATTTTAGGTCAAGGAGTAGTGCATATAGAATCACACAATCATGAACAGGGCAATCAAGATAACCCGATAGGGGTCCATAAGGGCAACATTGACCCTCCCTAACTGACTCATCACCCATCTTTCCCGTGAGACTCGGATACGACTTTTCGTGGTAAGAAGACACTAATGGATCGTCATAAGAACTGATAAGGACAACCTCGGAAACACTTACTTTCTAACTTGGAATGACATCAAAAGCCAACTTTCGATACTCTCCCCAAGTAACCCTCATATCCAACCATGATTTTCCGAAACACTATGCTTACCAACCCGATTTCCCGTGGAGGAGACCGATATTCGAAGGGAGGACTCGATTGAATTGTCAAAAAGGGTTCATAAGGAAAGGGACGGCTTCACAAAAGCTGAGCTTGACCATATACGAAGAAGGGTACTCCCGCTATTCCGTTCGCACAAATCGTTCAATATTCATTCAATAGTTAGAATATAACAATCAAATCTTTAGCATATCAAGCACTCAATCATAGAATCAGTCAATGGCAATTACAATGATCTCCTTGGAGTCTTCCCGACCCATCTGTAAAGGACAAGCTAGTATTTCGCCTACCCGTTTCCGACTACATCCAATAGGGATGGTCTATCACCTTTTCTACCCACTCGATCCCTTATTAGTTGGTTCTCCTCTTTTATCATAAGCCAAGTTCATATTTAGTCCAATTGAGTTAGACATTTTAAGTTCATTTTGCCCCTTTAAAACGCTTTCAAATCTTCGAAATCCATGGGCGGTTTTCCAAAACATACACCCGACCCTTGCGTACCCGAATTGCACAACCTCGCTCTGATACCAACTTTGTAACGGCCCGGATATAAATATCCGGGATACGTTTCGAAGGTCGGATACCTTCGTTCGGATGTTGCAATTCAGGTACGGGTCGAGGTTTCAAACCTCTAATCAGTCGAAGTTTCATAAATTCAGTTTAGACGAAAGTGAAGTGGAAATATGATTTAGATACAAAAGCCACGGCAAGGCCGGGTCAAAACCAAAACATAATTCTAAAATCGGATGGCCAGATTAGCGGGGTTAGACAGATTTCTTTGCAATCGCCGAGGGACTTTCCCACGCCATATAAACAGAGAGCATTCATACCTAAAAACAATGGGTGCGAGTGGGGTCAGACCGAGGCCCCAACACGCTCTGTCCAGCAAGCGAACATACACATACGCTAATAATAAAGATGATGCAGATGCGTAAATTAAATCACACTAGCATGATCCTAATTTACAATATGCGAGAAATAATTGTAAAGGCGCCCAAAGAATGCCAAGTGGCATGTCCCTCTCCTACCTCTGCACCCCTTTCCGTTAGTGCAGAGACCGGCCGGTTCGATGCTATAGCATATCATATCTCATCATCATATCTCATCATCATAACATAAATTAAAATAAATAAATAAATCATGCCCGATGGTGCTGGGCTATCATCATGCTCATATCGACTCGATAGACTCAGGGCACCCGATGGGGCTGGGCTACCCTATGACCCTAGCAAAGACTCTAGGACTATCATAGATACGGCCGTCCTGTTTCATACGCGTAAAGAAATAGAATGCTCAATCACAAGTGCAACCTAGCATGATACTACATGGCATGCTTTAATGCTTATGCAACACCTAGTATCTCATACATTCACAAGCCGGTAATCTCTTTCGAATCTGAGTAAGCCCATAAAGGAACTTACCTGAATGAGCCGAACAGCAGAGAACAAGGCAGAGCAGAATCCAAGAAATGAATCACCGATAGCAAGCAACGTCCAACATTCACAAACACCTAATAACATATAAATGTATAAGTCTACCTATTTCACACAAGGCGCCCCTAACTATCATTCATATCTCGTCTCATATCCCATTTCAGATTATCTCATCTCATTTCCAAAACAATTTCCCAAACAACCCATCTTAGAAAATCAAACAATTCTTTTAAAATCGTTTATCCAAATTCCGATATTAACCATTTAAACCTTAAAATCAATTTCCAAAAGTCATATTTAAATCCTCATAACTCCTCATATTTATAATCAAAACCAACAATTCACTTTAAAAATTCCTAACTCACATGTTTAAATCCTCATAAGGTGCATCAATTAAATAATCCAATCAATATTATTTTTAAACACTAAACAATATATAAGGATAAATTTCCAGAATATTATAATTATAACCAAATCCCAAAATAGTTCTAATATCAAAGTAATTTAACACTTAATATTCATAAAGTCTCAAAACAATAACCATAATTATATTTATAACTCCATAACAATAAATATCACTTTTAAAGCCTTTTTAAATATATATACAAATAAATTTCAGAACATATAAATATATTTATACATTTTTCTAAAACCAGAATAACAAAACATATAACACATATATATATATAAAATAATATATCACATAATATAACTTAACACAACATAAATAATACATACTATATACATCACTGATTAAAACAACCAGCCCAAACCGAAATCACCCAGCCCATGAGACCCAACCCGGATAAGAAGAGAAGGGAGCCCAACCAAGAAAGAAGAGGAGACCCGGATCCCTGGCCCCAACCCGAAAGCCCAACCCGGACAGTTAAAATAAAATGAGGCGGGCCCACACGACCCCACCCGGAAGAACAACAAGAGGAGAGAGGGGTTTCGGATTTACAAAATGATATAACCCGGTTGAGATACGAGTTAAGCCCAGCCCAATAGCAAAGAAGAAAGTTTGACCCGCTTCAGCTTTGTCTTCAACCTCGGCTCCAGCGGAAAGGGAGCGACGACGGGGACGAATAACAGACCTCACCGGCTCCTCCCATCCCGATACCCGCTCCCAGCTAACCAACCTATTTCCCGACCCCCACCCAGACAAAAGGATTAAAGGAGAGGGAGGAAAGAGGCTCACCGAGAGGATTAGATTCGGATGTGAGGGCTTGTTGGAGACGCTCAAAGCTCCGTTCGGCTTCGTCGGAGTCGGAATCGAAGAGTTCTTGGCCAAGGAAGACAATGGGATGTCAAAGGTGGGTTTTTATGGAGGTTCAGAGCAGAAGGAAGGGATGAAGTGGCTTACCCAAGCGATATCGGAAACAGGGGAGGTGTCCGCGGGGAGACGGCGCCGGCAACTCCAGGGATCTCCTGGTGGCTTCTGCTGCTGCTAGGTTGCTGCTCGGCTCGACCTTGACTCTTCGGAGTCTAAAGATGGTTAGGCCGTTGCTTGAACTCCAATGGAGGGGAGGTGTGGTGGCTCCTCGGCAAAACAGAGGAGGTGGAGCCTGCGGTGGGGAGTGTGGTGGCTTGAGCTTCGGCAGGAGGGGAGAAAGAGCCATGAAAGGGCCTGCGTGCTTGTTGATTTGAACCCAAAAGGCTGGGTTTTTACTTGCTGCAGGTGGCAAGAAAGGAGATGGGAGAATGAAGAAGAAAGACGAGAAATGGAGGAGAAGGTGAGCTGTGTAGCTTGGTGTGGGAGCAGAACAAGGGCAGAGGGGGGGGTGTCCTGCATTCTCTTCTGAATTGGATCAGGGAGAGGTGTAATTTGAGGCTGGCGTGGGTTTGTATGAATAAGGACAAGGGGGAGGCTGAAGAGTGTGCAAGGCAAGGTGAGGAGGGAGTGCAGCAGGGTGGTGGATGCAGGAAGTGTGAGGAGGGAGGGGACCGCAGGAGAGAGAGAGAGAGAGCGAGAGAGAGGGAGAGAGAGAGGGAGAAATAAAAGAAAAGGGGAAATAAAATAGGATTGGTCCACTAAAGAAATTAAATTAGCGGAATAACCTCGAAACCCGCTCGCCCGAACGAATCCCGACTAAATCAACTTTAATTAAATTTTAATTTACTAATCTCAATATAACGGAATTAAATAAATTTCAATCAAACTCGGAGCTTAAATAAATTTTATTAACACCTGGAACTCGAAAGCGGAAGTCAAATCCCGTCAAAATCGAAAATTCAAATGATGCCGGAAGGATTTTAAAATTGAACTCGTGCTCGAGGACGACTTTTTCTCCGCTTTTACAAATTGAAATAAATACTAACATATTTAATTAAAATAATAATATAATATATATAAAATATATATTCAGTCTTTACATCACATTCAGCATGCGCAGGGCGGTGCGCAACTTACCACCCATAATGTATTATATAGATATAGATATAATATAGATAGATACTATATAGTTAATATTATCTTTATTGAAAAAACTTTAAATTAATCTCATTGGTTAAAAATATATTAAGAAATGATGATATGTAAATAATATTTGATAGTTTAATTACCATAATTAAATGATATTGTGTAAATAATACTTTACAAAAATAACTTTGCGTGAGGTGATGACATGTGGTGTAGATGCTTTGGTTCTAATTAATATATAGATTGGTTAAAAATATATTAAGAAATGATGATATGTAAATAATACTCCCTCCGATTTTTAATATAAGGCTTTTGACTTTTATGCACGTAGTTTAAGGAGCTAAAAACTATATAAAATATTAATTTTTTTAAATAATTTTTTTTACATTATAATACTTACTATTAATAAGTAATATAATGTAAAAAAATTTAATTAAAAAAATTAATATTGTATATAGTTTTTAGCTCCTTAAACCATGTGCACAAAAGTCAAATGCCTTATATTAAAAATCGGAGGGAGTATTGGATAGTTTAATTACCATAATTAAATGATATTGTGTAAATAATACTTTACAAAAATAACTTTGCGTGAGGTGATGACACGTGGTGTAGATGCTTTGGTTTTAATTAATATATAGATTGGTTAAAAATATATTAAGAAATGATGATATGTAAATAATATTGGATAGTTTAATTACCATAATTAAATGATATTGTGTAAATAATACTTTACAAAAATAACTTTGCGTGAGGTGATGACACGTGGCGTAGATGCTTTGGTTTTAATTAATATATAGATTAATACTATTTTAAAACAAATAACAATATATAAAGATTAATTTCCAGAATATTATAATTATAACCAAATCCCAAAATAATAATAATGATCAAATAATTTAACACTTACTATCCATATAATCTCAAAACAATCCATAAATGTATTCATAACCCAATATCAATTATTATTACTTTTAAAACCTTTTTAAACATATTAAAAATTTTAGAATATATATATATATATATATTTATTTATTTATTTTCCCAATATCCAAAATAACAATTAATATAACATATCATATATATATATATATAACATAACACAATAATATAATTTAACACATAACATATAACCACAAAATATAACACAATTTAAACAACCCATTAGCCCATAGAAAGAAGCCCAGACCCGGCCAAACCCCAAAACCCTGAGGCCCACTCCCTTAACCCAAATTTCCAAGCCCAACCCGAGCCCAACGAAATACCCCAACCCGGCCGGTTCAGAGAAAGAAAAAAGGAAGGACCCGGTCGGCTAAACCCATCTCCCCCAGGGCTCTGTTCTCTGATCGGAAAATTTAAAACGGAAAAGGGAGGAGGAGCAGGGCCTAGTCGGACTTCCTCTCAACCCGCACTCACTCCCAGCCTCAACGACACACTTCCCCGACTCCAACCCAAACAAAAGGAGAGAAGCGAGAGCAAGGAGGAGGGAAAAGAAGGCTCACCGAGGAGAGTCGAGATCTCGCCGGAAAACGCTCGTTGGAGGCACGATTGGCTTCGCTGGTGATGGAATCGGTTCGTTCTCGGCCGGAGATGGTCTAGGACAAAAAGAAAAGGCTTAAAGGCGGACCTTTACAGTGTTTAAGTGTGAAAGAAGAGGGAGGAAAGCTTACTGGCCATGAACACGAAACAGGGGAACGACGAGAAGAAGGTGGCCTCGGTGGCTCAGGCTCCTACTGGCGGCTCCAGGGTGGCTCTGGCTCACCTTGGACGTCAGGGAAGAGGAGATTTGGAGGAAAAATGGGGATGGTGCGGCTCGGCAAAGAGGAGGAGATGGGGAGAGGTTTGGCAATGGTGATGGTGGTGTTTTCTGGCCGCGGAAGAGGGGTGTAAATGGGTGTGATGAATTAGGGAAAAAAAGGGTTGTAAAGAGAGAGGGAGAGATGGAGGATGAGTTGCAGCTGCTACACATGAAGAGAGGGCTGAGGGGGGGTGTGGGTGAGGGAAGAAGCCAAAAAAAAGGAGAGGGGACCAGCCCCAATGTAACAGAAAACCGGGGAGAGAGAGAGATAAATAAAAGAAAAATGATTAAAATAGAATTGGTCCCCACAAGATATTTTGAATGCCCGACAAATATCTCGAAACCCGCTTGCCCGATCGAATCCCGACTAAAACAATAATAAAATTTCAATTACTAATTTCAAGATAAACGGAATTAAATTAATTTTTATTAAAACTCAAAGCTCGAAGGCGGAATTAAAATCCGCTAGAATCTAAATTCTCAAATCGATGCCGGAATGACGTTAAAATCAAAACTTACGCTTGAGGACGGGTTTTATTTCACTTTTACAAATTGAATTTAATAATGTAATATATAGAAAATAATACAAAAATATATTCAGTCTTTGCAAGGGTAATGGATGAATTAAACAATTTATTAAAAACCGATTAATAGTAGCATACATAAAACTCATCTTTACACCTTAAATCAATTCTTTAATGAGATTATTGGGAAATTTATCAATCGCTTATATGATTGCATTGATTCAATATTAAATAATATCAATTTTTTTTTGAAAAGGCAATGAAGTCAAATTTCAACATTTACATATTTTTAAAAATAAATAATATAAGATGAAAGAAAAGAAACTAAAATTTTTCTAAAACATTAAATAAAATTAAATATTGTAATATCTGATGCGATTCGCATGCATATCATATTTTGAATTAAAATGGTGTTATTTTTTCATACGTATCATATTCTGAATTAAAAATTCATTTTAACCATTTTTTATTAAGAGAACAAATATGATTAATCTAGATTCAAACATATTTAATTACATTCTAAAAAACATAACACAATTGAAAACTATATATTTATTTTATATGGAGTAGTAATTTATGTTAATTCAAAGATATTTTATATAATAAAATTTATTTAAAAAATCGCACAAAGGGAGATTAATAAAACTAGTCTTTCTCTTTAGTAAAAGAAGTTTTTTTTGTCATAAATGAGGTGGAATAAATGAGACATATTGAAGATTTTAAAAAGAAAATAATTCATCTTTATAAGAAATTAAAGAGACTAAAAAAATAAATAATCTTTATAAGAAGTTAAAGAGACTAATTTTATTTTATCTAATAAATTATTTCTATAATATTTGAAAAGTAGAGAGCCAAGTAATCATCAATTTTATTTTAATTACTTTAGTAAATTTAACTTTTTTATAAGTATTAATACACATTCAAAAGAAGATAAAATGTATAATTAATGTAAACAATAAATTTTGTTACTACTTTAAAAAACGTGTTTTAGTATAAATTATATGTATATATATATATATTCATCATAAATTTAAATTTTAAATTTTATAAAATATTAGTAGGAAACATGGTAGTGAAGTAAAATTTTTAATCAATTATTTGTGTAATATTTTGAATGTAGAAAACCAATTATCATTTTTAGAATCGACACTGGAGTATTTGATTAAAAAATCAACACTTGAGTAAACACAATATACAATGAAAACATCAAATTAAATTATATTCATAAGCATCATCAAATATTTTTAAATTGTAAATTACCGAAAATAGACCCCATATATATAAATAATTTATTATATATAATAATATATTTTAAAACATCTAATAATATAAAATTTTATTTTATGGATATATAATATAAGTATTCCGTATAATGGCAAGATGCATGTTTACCATAATTTCAGTTTCCAACAAGAAAAAAATAGTGTATAGAAAAATAAAACTAAAATAATTTTAGTATAATCTAGATGGAAAATTAAAACCTTAACTAAAATATGAAATAAAAAAATATCAAATAGATTAGACCGAGTTTCTATTTAATTAATTTTCAATTTTGATTTATTTTTATTTGCATTAATATATGAATGTATATATTCATTGATACAAAAGTCAATAATCCCGTGCGTAGCACAAGGTAGTCCACTAGTCTCATATAAAATTGACTTTTTCTAAAGTATTCCTTCAATTTCACTAAAGTAAGATCCATTATGCATTATTCAATTAATTAAAAAATCCTTTAAATTATTTAAGGGGATTCTAATAGTTTGACAAAGTGAAAAGATAAATAAATATCTAACTTTATTTGTCTTTATAAATTTGTAATATATTTACCGTTCAAATATCATTGTCTTCCTCTTAGTCTTCGCCTTCGTACGCGTTGTCATCTTGGTCTTCATCTTCATCGTCATTGTCATCTTCATCTTCTATATACCATCCTCATCCTCTATGATGTCCAGATGTGGTGAGAATGTGCCTTTCTCGACACTGGCATCATACATTCTGGCGTCAAGGGCAAGCTGAGCCCTAGGTTTGTTGGTCCATTTGAGATTATGGAGAGGGTAGGAGAGTCAACTTATCATTTAGCCTTACCCTCATCTTTAGCTGGAGTGCACGATGTCTTTCATGTGTCTCATATTCGCCGTTATGTTCGCGATCATAGCCACATTCTTTACTAATTCTGACCTCCATGTTGAGGCCGATCATACCTTTGCAGAACATCCTGTTAGGATCCTTGACCGCCGTGTTAAGAAGCTGAGCAACAGGGAGGTTCCTCTTCTTTGGGTTCAGTGGGCTAGGAGGAGTCATGAGGAGAGTGTTCGGGCTAGTTGTGGGGACACTTTAGATGAGCTACTTGATGGCCGCTAATAGCATCCATTTAGATGGTCATAATAGGTTTTATTTAGCTTAGTTAAACTGCATATGATGCATGGTTTAAGCACAATTTGCATATTTGCTCTCTATGTTGGTGGAGTCGGAATCTACACGTTTTTATTGATTATTTCAGGTAACTGTGGATCCAAGGAGGAGACATGGGTTGATGAAACATTAGATGAGGATGTCTAGTTGATCGAGGAATCTTACATGAAGATCTAAAGAGGTCCTGAGAAGAAGAAGCGAGCATAAACGAAGAACAAGTCTGCAGAAGTTGTCGCCAGACATGCTGAACTTGTTTTGCACTTTCTGGAGGCCTCGGTTGTCCGATCGACTATTATGACCATGCGTTGGAAAGCTCTTTCAGATAGCTACAACTTTTCTGTTGACTTTGAGAGCTGATTCAAAGAAGATTTTTCTTAAAAGACCTATGCAGCGGCCGCCGCATTAGTACTGCAGCGGCGCGTTTAAGGTTTTTGCGCAGCGACAGTTTTTTCTATCCAAGACCTATTTATCTATCTTTTTGAGGCCGACTCTGAGGACGATTTTTGGAGAGGGCTTAGCCCTAGGTTTCCACTTTCATTTTCATTCTACGTTCATCAAACAATTTAGAGATTGAGTGTCTTCCATGAGGAACTAAACTCATATGTTCTGCCTACAGTTTGACGCTTTATTTGGATTGATTGTGAGTTTCTAATTCTCGCTCCTTGTTTCCTATATTTGAATGCTTCAACTTCTTTGTGCTTGATTGTTTATTGTTTTGTTCTATCTAGCCCGCGCAACTAGTTAGAATCAATTCAATTGCTAGGGTTTTGTAGATTCCTGATTGGGAACCTTAACCCAAGTAGCAAACTTATCCCTTTATGGCTGATTGAACTAATTGGATAGGTAGGAAGTTGAATGTGTTGTTAAATCCCTCTTTAGGGACTGCAAATACCTTGGCTAATCTCTGAACTTAAAGCTATCAATTAGGTTAAATCCTTCTTTAGGGACTGTTCGATTGATAAGGGTTGCTAGGACTGATTGGACTAGTAACTATATTAGGTCGGGACAAGGGCATTCATAGGAAACTTAATAGGACGAGAAGAAGTTACAAGGATCGCTTCAACCAAATAAAGTGGAAAATTGTAGGTAGATCTACTTCTCTCATTTGTTTGAATCACAACCATTTACTCCTGCCTTTCATAAATTGCTTTGCTCTCACAAACCCCCCATCTGGTCACTTATTCGGCACTTGAATCATACTTGAGCAAAAAATCTCCCTGTGGATCGACCTCTTACTTATTGCTATACTAGCTATAGGTTGAGTTTTCTTTGACGGATCAACGACGGGTTTTCCCTCCATCAGCCGCTAAAATGACCATGTTTTATGCCTATTTTTATTCTAATTTCTGTGTTATATTTGCATTTAGAGTTGGGAATGCTTTGAATTTGTGTAGTATAAGTTTATTTGTAAGAAATAGATGTCTATAGAAGTTTTGGTTTAATTTTGTAGGAATTGGAGCAGAATCGAAGCCGAAACGAGAAGTTGGGAATCGATATATACAGAGCAGTCGATATCGACTAGAGCTCTCGACATCAACTGAGATAAATGCCCAGGAGACTAAGTAAAGAAGAGTGAAGAAAGATGAGCTACTGGAAGAGAGGTAGACATGCACTGAAGTAGACCAAGTCACTCGACATCGATCGTGCCACATTTTGCCCGAGGTCGAGTGGAAACAAGGCGCTCGACATCGACTGCTCTGGTCGACGTCGACTTCTACCAATCTGCAGATCTGACGCGTACGAGCAATCCGAGTTTGAGGAGTATTACACTAAGCCACGATTTCATCTTTTTTTTAGCTAGATAGATTTAATCCTTATGGGTATTTTCCTATCTACCCTAGGGATATATTTTCTTTTCGTATTTAGTTTTTATCTTCTTATATTTTAGTTTTATCTTCTAGCTTAGATAGAATTACCTTTCCTAGGCTAGCTAGGATTGATAGCTATAAATAAAGCCCTTGGGCTGAGTTTTATGGTTTCAATTTCACATCCAATTTACACACAATCAATTACATTCAGTTTTAGGTTTTTAGGGTTTAGGAAGCTTTAGGGTTTTGGCGCTTGCGAGAGCCGGTGTTGAGATTTTGAAGACTTCGTTTGTTTATTCAATGCAAGTTAAGTTTACTTTTATTTCAATTATGTCTACTCCTACCATGAGCGTGTAGTAGCTTTTCTCTTAGGGTCGGGGTGAGCCCGACGTTATCCATGCATGCTTGATATGGGTTTGATGTTGATTTTTGTCATGTCTTGATCATCTCCTACCTTTTTATGTTTAGCCCTTATCGTGAGAAAAGGAATTCATGCGAACAACTTGGATCATAAACATAAAATCGGTAGAGAAAAATTAGGTTTATTTGCGAGAGCCAATATATCTATTTTGTTGGAAAAGGCGAAAGCTTGGTCCTTTGATGTGATAGCATAATTGTCCGTCTTACTCTATCTTGTGCGTGTGTGGTTAACGTTGTGGTGAACCCTAGCCTAAGGAGTTTCTTTTATTATTGTTTAAACCCTTTTAATTGTCACCTTAAACCCCTTGCTTTTATGTTCATATCTTCTTTTTCATCCTTTTATTCTTTGACCATCTTCGCCGATATTTTCTGGTTACTCTTTTAGTGCTTGATATCGACTACACAGGTCGACGTCGAGTGCCCCATATAGATCGACGGTCTTTTGAGTCGATCTGTTGTTACTACTGACATCGACATCGACTGCTCCCAGTCGACATCAACTACTTGTTTGTGTGTGTGCAGGAATCCACTCGATGTCGAGGTCTTCTCATCGACATCGAGAGCACAGAGAAGAGAGAGACCACTCGAGATCGATAGCCTTGGTCGACATCAACTGTTACAGTCAACATCGAGGCTTTTGGTCGACTTCTACAGACCGTGTTTACAACTACTCCGGATCCGCTGACATGCTTCCTCGTTGATCAAACCTGATTCCTCTTCCACTACAGTGGGGGAGTCTTGAATTTATTTGAGAGGCTAGAGTTGATTACTTGGTTTATATTTTATATATTTTATAATCAATTCTCCCCTACGTCACTACTCACGTCTTACTGATGGATGGTTTTTAGTCGCGTAAACCGTATCAAAATAAAACTCAAACCTACAAACTAGTATAGGCAAGTAAGTAAGAGGTCGATCCCACAAAGAATCAAGCATTCCTTTGCAATGTGTATTTACCAATTAGTGAAAAGGGGGGTTTTGGGGTGATTGAAATAAGAAAGAAAACAAAATAAACTATAAATAAGTTGATGCAAAACAATTTAGAGAAGATCGCTCTACCTACAACTAACCACTTTATTTGGTTGAATTGATATTGTAACTTCCTCTTGTCCTTTTAGTTTTCCTATGAATTCCCTTGTCCCAACCTAATATAGTTACTAGTCCAATCAGTCCTTGAAACCCTTATCAATTGAACAGTCGCTAAAGAAGGATTTAACCCAATTGATAGTTTTAAGTTCAGAGATTAACCAAGGTATTTACAGTCCCTAAAGAGAGATTTAACAACACATCCAACTTCCTACCCATCCAATTAGTTCAATCAGCCCTAAAGGGAAAAGTTTTCTACTTAGGTTAAGGTTCGCAATCAGGAATCTACAAAACCCTAGCAGTTGGATTGATTCTACCAAGTTGATCAGGCGAGATAGAATAAAACAATCAAACATTCAAGCACAAAGAAGTTGAAACATTCAATATAAGAAATAAGGAACAAGATTCAGAAACTCACAACTTAATCCAAACAAAGCTTCAAATTGCAAATAGAACGAAGAGAGTTTAGTCGCCCATGGCGACCATCGCTCTCAATCTCCAACTAAAATCGTCTTGAATCCTAATCTAATGAATGAATACCTAGGGCGAAGCCCTCTCTAATTTCGTGTTCTTTTCGTCTCCAATTCGGCCAAAAGACAAAGATAAATAGGGTTTTGATAGGCAAACTGTCGCTGAGGGAAAAACCGTCGCTGCTGGAACATGCGGCGGCCGCGGCCGCAGCATATTGCTGCGCCCACAGCATATGGCGGTGCCCACTTCATCAGTCTTTTATGCAAAATTCAGGTCGAATCAGCTCTCGACGTCAACAGGAAAGTTGTAGCTTTCTGAAATAGATTTCCAACGCATGGTCATAATAGTCAATCGGACAAACGAGGCCTCCAGAAAGTGCAAAACAAGTTCAGCATGTGTGGCGACAACTTCTGCAGACTTGTTCTTCGTTTAGGCTCGCTTCTTCTTCTCAAGACCTCTTTAAATCTCCATGTAAGCTTCTTCGATCGACTAAACATCATCATCCAATGCGTTATCAACCCATGTCTCATCATCGGATCCACGATTACCTGAAATAATCAATAAAAGTGTGTAGATTCCGACTCCACCAACATAGAGAGCAAATATGCAAATTGTACTTAAACCATGCATGATATGCATCATAACTAAGCTAAATGCAACCTATTATGCCTACCTAAATGCATGCCATCAAACTCCCCCACACTTAAGCTTCGCTAGTCCTCGAGCGAACAATATAAAAGCAACCTATACCTACGTTTTCCTTCTTCATGCATTAGCCCAAATCAAAAGCAACATCAATTTTAAATGAACACAAGACCAAGTGAATAAACATCATAGCATGTATTTAGCGATCAAAGCATAGAAGTAGAAATCATCCAACCTCACCAGGAATATGTGTTTCGCTCATGCTCTCATGTGTTTAGGCTTTAAGGTTCAACTTTCAACTCAATCCAAAATGCACTAAGCTCGTAGACATTGACCACAATATTACCAAATCTCCACCGAAATGCTATTACTTGCGGGACACAATAAAGAAAATAAGCAAAATTGACTCTAGTAATTCATTTGTTTTGTTTTCATTTTCGATTTTTTTTTCTTCCCCTTTTTTTTCTTTTTTCTATTTATTTTCTTGCTTTGGTGTCTTCCTTACGCGAGTCGCAAACATGGGTGTCATGAATGGCCCCGATCAATCAACACCTCAACCTACTAAAATGAAGTCCACTTGAACATCTTTTGACGCAAGTTGCAAACATGGGTGTCATGAATGAACCTGGTTACTCAATGATCAAGCTTTCTTTCCTAGTGGTTAGTTTTCAACACCATTTTGCGCGAATCATACCCATGGGTGTCATGTGTAGATCCAATTACTAAGTGCATCAACCATTGCCACCTTATTTCACTAAATATGCACAAATTCAAACAGAATACTCAAACTATAAACATAAACTCCGCAAGCAACAATCATGTGAGTCGGTCTTGAAAAATAGATACTGCAGTCAATCCCAAGAGGTAGCAACATAAGGAGAGTAAATCACACAATTGAGCAAGATAATTATAAATGATTCTAATAAGGCAAAAAACATTCTCACAAGGGTCATGTTTGTAGGATTTCAATCATACTTTAGCTCAATCATACATGCTCAATTACATCACAAAATCATGCTTCATAAGAAAACATTTCAAGGCGATTAGGCTAAGCAATTCAAGTTTATCGTAGGATTTACAAGTTCATGCCATAAGAATGTAGAGTATCGCTAACTAAGGTGGGTATTTGAAATCTATGTATATCCATGATATTTTTTTTTGAGTTTTTTTTTTCAAGTGCAATATAAGTATAAAAATAAATACGAAGACATAAATAAACACGATAACGTAAATAAACATGATATGCAAACTCTATCTATATGCAATGCAATCCCTCCCCCACACTTAAACTTTTCATTGTCCTCAATGAAACATAAAAGACAACAAAAAAAAACATAGAGGAAGAAATGAATGAAATACTCACAATGTGGTGGATGGGTCTCTATAGGTCGGATCTGAGCATTGCAGCGGCCTTTCCTGAGAGGTTAGTCTATCCCAAACCACAACAACTATCCAATATCTAATGGAAAACCTAATTTATTGAAAAACAAACTAACTAATGAGGAATTGAAATAACTAAATTAGAAAACTTACCTCGGGTTGCCTCCCGAGAAGCGCCTTTGTTTAATGTCATTGGCCTGACTTATTCTCAATCTAAAGATCTTATCTATCAGACATCGTCAAGGCCCTCAGTAACCTATCATATTCTTGTGCACAAATCTTACAAAGAACATCATAGCATAATAAATTGAAAGCATAAAATGTGGAACTCAAGAACCCTTTCAATCTATCAAAGAGTCTAGCATGACTCTCTACAGAAGGAATATGATACCACCAGCACAGTTCCGCTGGTGGCTTTTCAAAATAGCAATCAAAAGGGTTAACATAATCACCATTACCTTCCAAATTGCAAAAATTTACCTTTATTACCTCTTGAGCCTCAGCTGATGGCTCTAGACTTGGTTCATCAATGGGCAAGCTCAGAATGGATGTTGCAGATGGAGTAGGAGACACATCACATGTAACCTCATGCGTCGACTCATGAGATTCCAAGTCAGGAAGCACTAGACCCTCTCCTCCATCGTCGAAGACACTATCGTTGTCTGCAGCCAATTACTCCTCTTCTTCTTCGAAGCTCCTTTCTTTCTCACCTTTTGCACTTAAAAGTTAAATGAGTTGGCTCATCTGATTCTCCAATTTTCCGATTCGGCTCACTATTACTTCCTCCAACTGCTGCACCACTTGTGTGAGAGTGTGGAATGGATCCTCCAGGTGTGTGACAAAGTCCTCCATTGGCAGAGAAGATGAGGCAAGCAATTCTTCCTGTGCAACATGGTAATCCATGTAACAGAAAAAAATCCCACAACCCCGACAATCCTCATAACCGCTTCAGGCCTCCGTTACTCAGGTGCTTAACAAGTGCTTGCGTCTCAACAATCATCCCATCCATTATGCACATAATCATATCTCGGATGCTGAATTGATAACCCCATGAACCAAGGTCGTCAACATACTCATGTAATCTAGTGAAGTATTGGTGAAAGTTCTCACCTTCAAACTGCGCTAACCTCAACATCTTGAAAAAGTTAGTAGCAAAGGCGTCGTGAACCGTAAGATAGGATCACAACGGGTTAGATATATGAACAAAAATCAATAAATACACAAAACAAAGAAATAAACTTGATTCCCCGGCAACGGCGCCAATTTGATGGACGGTTTTTAGTCGCGTAAACCGTATCAAAATAAAACTCAAACCTACAAACTAGTATAGCAAGTAAGTAAGAGGTCGATCCCACAAAGAATCAAGTATTCCTTTGCAATGTGTATTTACCAATTAGTGAAAAGGGGGGTTTTGGGGTGATTGAAATAAGAAAGAAAACAAAATAAACTATAAACAAGTTGATGCAAAACAGTTTAGAGAAGATCGCTCTACCTACAACTATCCACTTTATTTGGTTGAATTGATATTGTAACTTCCTCTTGTCCTTTTAGTTTTCCTATGAATGCCCTTGTCCCAACCTAATATAGTTACTAGTCCAATCAGTCCTAGAATCTCTTATCAATTGAACAGTCCCTAAAGAAGGATTTAACCCACTTGATAGCTTTAAGTTCAGAGATTAACCAAAGTATTTGCAGTTCCTAAAGAGGGATTTAACAACACATCCAACTTCCTACCCATCCAATTAGTTCAATCAGCCCTAAAGGGAAAAGTTTGCTACTTAGGTTAAGGTTCGCAATCAGGAATCTACAAAACCCTAGCAGTTGGATTGATTCTACCAAGTTGATCAGGCAAGATAGAATAAAACAATCAAACATTCAAGCACAAAGAAGTTGAAACATTCAATATAAGAAATAAGGAACAAGATTCAGAAACTCACAACTTAATCCAAACAAAGCTTCAAATTGCAAATAGAACGAAGAGAGTTTAGTCGCCCATGGCGACCATCACTCTCAATCTCCAACTAAAATCGTCTTGAATCCTAATCTAATGAATGAATACCTAGGGCGAAGCCCTCTCTAATTTCGTGTTCTTTTCGTCTCCAATTCGGCCAAAAGACAAAGATAAATAGGGTTTTGATAGGCAAACTGTCGCTGAGGGAAAAACCGTCGCTGCTGGAACATGCGGCGGCCGCGGCCGCAGCATATTGCTGCGCCCACTGCATCAGTCTTTTACGCAAAATTCAGGTCGAATCAGCTCTCGACGTCAACAGGAAGTGCAAAACAAGTTCAGCATGTCTGACGACAACTTCTGCAGACTTGTTCTTCGTTTAGGCTCGCTTCTTCTTCTCAAGACCTCTTTAAATCTTCATGTAAGCTTCTTCGATCGACTAAACATCATCATCCAATGCGTTATCAACCCATGTCTCATCATCGGATCCACGATTACCTGAAATAATCAATAAAAGTGTGTAGATTCCGACTCCACCAACATAGAGAGCAAATATGCAAATTGTACTTAAACCATGCATGATATGCATCATAACTAAGCTAAATGCAACCTATTATGCCTACCTAAATGCATGCCATCACTTACGCGGAGCCTAGCGTGGAAGTTACCTAGACCTCTTGACCTAGTTATGAGTATACCTTAGTGTCGTAGTGCCTTGCTTTGGGATGTGTGCTTTGATGTTTAAGTCGTTGTGCTTATATGATTGATAGTTATGTGTAGAATCTATGATGATATGACCTGATTGGCGATGAGCCTGTTGATATGTGATGATATGCTATTATGATGTTCGTAGCATACTACCTTTGATATGCTAATTAGCAAGATAAAACTTGATAGGCCAAGAGGAAGCCATTCGAGCCTCGGAGAAGCAAGGTCAAGCCCGTTTCCCCTCTCTTCCCCTGTTTTTCGCGTGGTAAGCTCGAGTCCTCTCTTTTCCTCTCGTTTTCCACTCAAAGCTCCATAAAAGAGCACCTTTGACCCTTCTCACACGTCCTAGGTTCTGAGCAACCTAGGAAACAGAGGGTAAATTATTTTATTTAAATAGTCATTATTAGTGAAAAAGATCACTAAGCGAAACAAAATTTATCAAATAATTGAGATTTATTTTTGTATGTATCTATGGAAAAAATATTCTTATTTAAATACATTGGAGAAAACCTTAAATAAGTGATTTAAATAGTTATGTTTAGTCGAAGAAAACTAAGAGAAACAAACAGTATAAAAAATGTGATCTTTTTTGTATGTGTGTGTATATATATATATATATATATATATATATATATATAATATTTTTTAAAAAATATATTGGAGAAAATATTAAATTTATTATTTAAAAAAATGTTCTAGTAGAAGAAAACTAATAGAAACAAAAATTATATTTAAAAAATAAAGTTAAAGGAGTTTAAACTCATAACCTCAAGATAATCAATACCTCCTCTTTACCAACATAACTAATTGGAATTTTTTTGTCTAAATATTCATTAAAAATAAACATTTACGGATAAATTCACACATTAAAACTATTTACACAAATATTCAAAATTTGCAGATACGTCAGAGAAACGCGGTCTCACACCGCGTTTCATGTGTTTTTTTATTAGGTAAAAATTCGAAGGTCAGACAGGCATGACTCAACGATAGGCCGACAAAGTCGGTAGACGGCGAACCGTCAAACGTACAACCTAAAAATACAGAAAAATATACAACAACTGTAATGAAACAAACAGCAATAAACTCTGCACCAAGACGCCCCAAGAAGATCAACTCCTAGAAAGTCGAGGAAGCCGCCAAAGAACGAAACCAAGCACCACCGAACAGTGGCACCGCGGTCCGCGGGCCAACGGTACAGCAGGACACTAACTCCTGTGGGTAGTGCAGACGAACTCCAAGCAAATACAATCCCGAATACGGAGTCACCCTGAGCGCACCACCACGACCCCAGCCAGTCCCGACTCCAGACTCCACGCCCCCCAACCAAGAAGAAGACCACCTCGAAACGTCGGAAGCAGAGCCGCAAACTGCTCGAACAAAACACCAACAAGATTTCACCTACAAGAATATCGTCGATCCCTTACGGGATTTAGTCATACCCTTTCAGGTGGATTTACTCAAACCCTTTCGGGATTTAAATAAAGCCCTTCCGGGCCAATAATTTTGTCTCTTTTTTTTTAATCATTTCCCCAAACTTGGGCCCGAAGGACCCAAACTTGGGCCCGAAGGACCCAAACTTGGGCCCGAAGGACCCAAACTTGGGCCCGAAGGACCCAAACTTGGGCCCGAATACTCAATCAGCAAACCACCGCACCACCAACGCACCGACGACCAAGGAGATGCACCGACGACGACACAGGGTGCACACGTACGAGAAGGATTGAGGCAAACAAAGAACATATGGAAGAAGAAATGGCCAGGGAACTTTGGGAGACATCAACCGACGACCCCCATAGGGCAACCGGAGAACAAGTACACAACACCAATCAACAATCACGCCGATTGGAGAGCTTGGGGGCGAATTGGAAAAACAAGGATTTGGGACCAACATCCCCAAAACAGGAACTTGAAAAGAGGGTCGATTGACTCGGCAAACCCGAACTACATCGAGACAGGAACCGAGAGGAGGGTGAACAAGGCCGCTTGGACCATAGACTGGTGCGATTTAAGGGTATCGAAAACCCGAGATCGGGGTTGGTTGCCTGGTTGGGTTGCACAAGGGAATCCCAATTCTAGAGAGCTCTCTTGTGTTTCATGTGTTAATTGGGTATTTATCATCGGAGTTGGAAAAAAAATTGAATTTCTTAAAAAAACGCGGTTTTAAACCGCGTTTCTTTCCTAAAACGCGGTTTGAAACCGCGTTTCTTTTACAATTGTATTTCTTAATTTTAAAAAATAAAAAAATACTCTACATCGTTTTACTTAGAAAATTTAACAAAAAAGAAAAAGAAAGTAGAAGAAGAGATGTCGAACATACTCTGAAAAGCAAGTACAAAATTCACTCATTTTACTCTGAAAAGCAAGTACAAAATTCTTTCCATTCCAGGCCGCGTTTTACTGTGTATGTATATATTTTTTTATTTTTTAAAATTAAGAAATACAATTGTAAAAGAAACGTTTAAAATCACGTTTTTTTAAGAAATTTAATTTTTTTTTCCAACTTCGAGGATAAATAACCAATTAGTACATGAAACGCAGTGTGAGACCGCGTTTTTATGACGTATCTACAAATTTTGAATATTTGTGTAAATAGTTTCAATGTGTGAATTTATCCGTAAATTTTTATTTTTTAATGAATATTTAGAAAAAAAATTCAACTAATTGTGATTCATTACTCTTTTTGAACTATTTTATCCAAAAAGCTCGGAAAAAAATTATAAAAATAAAATCAAATTAAAAAAATTCTCAAATTTTCTTCCAAATTAGGGGACTTCAGCCACCACGAACCTTTCAAATCCACTACTGACAACCACTATCCTTTCTCTTAATTCTTCATAACAAAATTTATTTTATTTATATAATTTTAATGATTAATTTGAGTGTATATATATAATCATTTTTTCTCTAATCATTGCTTCTCTTCTCTTATTTTTCTCTCTTATCTAAATTTATAAAACTTCTAAAACTCTGTATAATATATACTCATATAAAATTTAATTTATTCCCCATACTTGATTATACTAAATGGACCCTAATTTTTTTCAAAAATAAAGATTTATTTCGGTAAGATCAAAGATAAAGATAATCGAACCAGCTCTTTAGTCAATTTAAAACTACTATTATAGCTAGATTGGTGGACGACATAAATATGCGTACGTTACCCATCTTATTGGACTACAAAGAAAGGCCACATGACTTTTTTTTACATAAAAATTGTGCTATCAAATATATATATATATATATATATATATATATATATATATATATATATATATATATAGGGTTGCGTTCCGGTCAAAACCAAAATTGCAGTAAAAACCTGTGAGGACCGGCTTTTTAGCCCCGTTCACTAGCTTTATAGCCCGGTTATAAATAGAACCGATCTATAAGGTCACATATTTTAGCCCGGTTCTGAATAAAACCGAGCTATAAAGTCACTAATGTAATTTTAAAACATGAGTTTTCAACACGGTTTTTAGGTTTAACCGATATATAAAGTCATGTATTATTTTAAAACTGGAGTTTTTAGCACGGTTTTTAGGTTGAACTGAGTTGTAAAGTCACTATGTAATTGAGGTTTTTAGCACGGGTTTCAAATAAACCAAGCTATAAAGTAGTTCTCACGGTTTTTACCGCAATTTGAGATTTTTACAGGAGTCAATCCCTATATATATATATTTATGGTAGTGAAAAGGACACAACAATATATTTTTGGTATAAGAACGTGCGTGCATAGGGGTGACCAACTACATTGGACAAGGAATTAGCTCATTTTATAATGTACAGACACTACATTGGACTTGGAGTTCCAAGATCTTTTTTTTTTATTAAATGGTATCTGATTTTGAAAAATCAAGCAACCATATAACTTTTTAAAAATGTCTTTCTACAACGAGGATCGTCTAGTCCACAATTGTAGTCTATACCGTAGTCCAAATTATCTCATTGACTAAATTGAAATTTCTAATTATTTTCTTAAATAAGTGTTTGTACCTTATAATTTATTTTAATGCTTATCGGCCAATCAAATTAAAGGGACCATAAAAATGGACTACGGCGTTAGACTCGACGATTTTCACCGGTCTTTCTAAGGAATATAGGTTATGAAGCTCAATAGTGGGGTGTTATTTGAGTCGAGTTTAGCGTGCTCATGTTTTATTCGTCTATAATCGAGCTGAGTTTGTGTTCAAACCTAAATTTTATTCGAGCTTTTTTTTCTTCTCAAGTTCGGCTTGTGAGCCCATAAACATACTCGAGCTCGGCTTGATTAGCCAGACGCCCAGACGAACTGAATGAACGCGCCTAACTAAGCCCATTCAAGCTCATTACATGAGCTCCTTCAATGCAGTGGATCAAGATGCAACAAGAATCCTAAATCAAATTGATCGAAGTAGTGGACCGAGATGCAACAAGAATACAGTGGGATTCGTTACTCAAAAGTCAAAAGAGATCGAATTGAAGTTTTTTTTTTTTTTCAAAACCTCCCAAAACTCTTAAATCTACCAAATAATCTAATACCAAATACGTACACCTCAGTACTCAAATTGTTAACATTGCCAATGGGATTGAATTGAAAATGTTAATCACCTTAAAATCAAATCGAACCTATAAGACATTGAGAATAATCTTCCAAGATCGAGCAAACACATAATTTATATCAAAACCGTTCACTTTCAATGTACAATTCGCCTTTAAATCAATCTGCGTCAAAAAGGGAAAATACAAAAAATGGATGAACGAATTCACGATCAATAGCAGAGCTCTACTCAGCACATAAGTACGATTCTACGTACATTTTGTCCTAGGGCAATTTTGGAAATTCCCCAAATCTCGAGCTTTTGAGCTCGGACTTGAGTTAAGTTTAACATATTGTTTTGGCTTGACTTGTTTGTGGTGCTTGAACAATCTTTTCGAGTTGAACTCGAGATGTTCAGTTCATATAACAACCCTAATATCCTACTCATTTGAAAGAGATTTTCTATCAAATATAGAAGTGTTCATAGGAAAATAATATTCAGAAAAATTAAAATAATTTAATTTTAAAAAATATTAAACTTTTTAACTTATACCCTTTTAACTATAAATTAGAAGAAAAAAAACCTTAAAAAATTCATGAAATTGAAAATATCAACTATGTTGAATTGCGAATAATTGCTTAAGCGTCAAGATTTTCTTGTTTATTACTCCGTAAAACTCAGTTAATATGTCAATGAGGCTTTCAAAACGCTTGATAAAAGAAAAATGTAGTTGTGGCAATGTATGTCACTATATTTCTTAAGATTATATATAAACTCACAATCAGTGGCGAATCACGGGGGCTCGTGGTGGTTGAAGCCCCCTGTCCCCCCAAAAAAAGTATATATATATATATTTTTTATATATTGGGTGTTTTTTAATAAAATTAAGTAAAGTGTATAAGGAAACAAGAAAAACGTCTTGGCTCAATCGCAAGGGACGGAATGTGTATTCTCGGGTGAAATCTATAGACCCAGGTTCAACTCCCCTTTTTTCTACTTTTCTATTTGTTTTTTTTAATAATTCAGTTCGTTGAGACGAGAATCAATTTAGATTAGGTTTTGTAAATTTGAGAATCAATTTGAGGTAAATTTAGATTAGAGTTTGTGATTTTGCGAGTGTCTAGGTTAAACCCTCCACTATGGAGAGTCTATTTGCTCGTTCCGCTGATATGTTGCTTTTACTCATAATAAGGTCTATTGTATATCTCTGTTTAGGTTAAAAAATAATTGAAAAAACATATTGATAATGCCTGAAAGGTGGCCAAAAGTCAACCAAAGATTCATCTCTCTGAAGACAATACATGATATGAGGTGAACATGATCAGAATGAAAAATGAAGTACTGAGAGACTATATAGTGGTGCTACTTACTTGATTGAACTATATGTTTACATCTATTTGTTTTATATATATTAAAATGAAATTATATGTGATTGTATGAGGTATTTCATGAATATCATTTGCACATAATAATGTCTCTTCAGAGACATCTGATAAAATTTGCACATAGTGTAATGACAGAAGTATATGACTATTTACGTGTCAAGAACAAAAAAAACTCTACTCTTGATCTCAATTTGCAACTTATCATACGCGTTTTTTCAGCCCCCTTATTAAACATCCTAAATCCACTCACAATCCAATTCATATGCTAATATATGTCACTATATTTCTTGAGATCAGTGGCGGATCCAAGGGTGGGCGACACCGGGCCGTCGCCCACCCCGATCCGGAAAAAAATACAAGAATATATGGGTTAGGTAAAAAAATTGAAGGGTAAAATACAAATATCTTTAATGGCTTAGTGGTTAAGTCCACCCTATTTTAAATAGAATTCAATCAACCCTTGCTCAAATCCCACTCGGGACATATTTTCATTTATTTTTTCCTCAATTCATTTTCCATTATTTTAAAATTCTTATAATTTATTTGGTATTTTACAACTAAATAATAATAATTTTTCTTACAAATTTAAGATATTCTCTTCATATATATTTTTTTAAAAATTATTACTAATAAAAATAATATAAAAATTATCCATAAAAAATTGTGTCCACCCCGAAAAATTTTCAAAATCCGCCCCTGCTTGAGATTATATATTTCTTTTAGATCTGTCGAGATATACGTACAGTAGTATATTAATTTTGTGTGGATGAGTTTTGCTAATAAGCAACCATTTTTTAATACTCGGTACAACTTTTAATGTTAGCATATCTTTTTACAATCGGGATTAGTTACTTTCCATGATCCAATCTAATTGAATAAAATAAATCAGAACTCAATGCAACTGTCTATCAACATGGATCATTTCATTAATTATATGCTCCGTATTAAATAAAAATTACGATGGGTTCCATCGATCATCAAATAATTAAGTAAATTAGCAAATTATGTCTTTGTTTATGATCCTCAACTAATGTTGATGACATATGAGATTGCGTTATGTATGTGTATGCATCCTGCACCCAAAGTTGTCATTTTTATAACACGTGACTGTTAATTTGATGCTTTTTCTAAAAAGGTTTTGGTAAGTGATAATTTGGTATACTTTCCATCAGTATTGGAAAATGACCTTGTACTAATTGTATATGACTGAATATATGGTTTGGGTATTTGTTGAATCGGTGATTCGGTTGAGACTTGAAGTGATTAACAGACTTTTATACTTCTTGCAATTCGTTCAATAAATATATTGACTATTCAGGTAAGTTTTTTTTAAATAATAAAAATTATATAAAATATCTATTTTTTAAAAAAAAATTCAAAAAATTTTATAGTTATTATTAACTAGTACAATTATCATGTCATAACGCATTTTTTTAATAAAATATTAGGTTTTTTTAAATCTTTCCAGCCAAAAAAAACCGAGGTTTAATGAGCGGGTGATCTTTTAAAAATAAATCTAATTTACCGTAGTACATGGTCTTTTTTTTTATATAAGTAAGGATTTGAATGGGGCTAGTCCCTACTAGCTCCATCCAAATCTGGGCATACAAAGATGTCTATCTATCCGAATATCTGGGCAGGCAACAACCTAGAAGAGGCGAGAGATGTGGTCGACGCATCTGTTAATATTCCGGAAGCAGTGCGAGAGGTTAACATGGTTGAAGAGGTGCTTATTGCGTTGATCATCTCAATTTTCCATGGGCAGGGGTGCTTATTGCGTTGATCACAGTTATGTTGTTACCTTCAATATAAATATTGGACATACCTAACTCTTTTGCCTTTTGGATGCCCAAAAGAAGTCTCATAGCCTCAGTCATGAGCGGCGACCTGAGAGTAAGTTGCCTGCCACCGCAGGCAATCAACGAACTTGTGTAGTCGCGAATTATGAAACCTGCACCAGAAGAGCTAGAGTAGTTGTAACTACCGTCGAAATTTATTTTGAATGTTCCTTCAGGTGGTTTATTCCACCTCATATGTCGTTTCTTTATAGCTTATGTTCTTCTTGTGGTAGCATTAATATTTAGTTCATCCAAATGTTTCGTTTTCTCCCAATTCGTGATTGTTTGTCTTGTCATATTTTCCATGTTATGGATTATGATGATGTTTAGATTGTCGAAAATTTTCTTATTTTTGGATGTCCAAAGACACCACCAAGCAGTTCTAAGTTTTTTCTTTTAATCTGGAGTTATTGTTTCAAATATTGTTGACATAATTCTTTCTATATCTTGTTCATTTCTTTCTAATTCTTCTAGTCGTTTTTCTACTACGGGGTCGATTTTCCGTACGAGGTTTCTACTAATGTAGCACTAAGTGAATATATGAGTTGGAGATTCATCGCTTGAGTCACATAGTTCACATACACATACGGAGGGAAGGGCCACTTCTTTGGCGATTAGTCTAGTCTTTATTGAGATCCCATTGTTATACAATTTCCATATGAAATTCTTAATTTTTGGGGTTATGTCTATTGCATAGATCGATGCTATTTTGGGTGGTGTGATTATGTTGTTTTCTGTGATGTATCAGAGTACACTAGTTGTGCTAAACGAGCTAGAATCATCTTTTCTCCAGTATAGTCTATCCTTTGTTTAGTTTTATGGGATGAATGTTTTTTCGATCTTCTCGATGATCGGTGTTGGTAGTATGTTTTTAGAGTCGATAGTGTTCCATCTTCTGTTTTCGTTTATATATTTTTCTACTTTGTCTGTTTTCTTGATTCTATCTAGCATTAGGCATCTATTTTCTAGTGTGTCATCGTCCAACCATCTACCAGTCCAAAAGTTGATCGTTTTTTCATTTCATATCTGCTAATAAGACCTTTACATAATTCCTCTTTTATCTCTATTATTTTTGTTCATTGCCAAGACGCTTTTTCTTTCCTTTCGTAGCTTAGAATGTGCTTATCTTTCAAGTACGTATACGAGATGGTTCGGACCCATAGATTTCCTGGCTCCGTAAGTATTGTCCATAGCAATTTCATTTGTAAAGTTGAGTTCATATCTTTTGTTTTATTGATTCCTACACCATCGTTTTCTTTTCTTTTGCATACTTTGTCCCATCCGATTAACGGTTTATATGACATATCTTTATTCCAGAAAAACGTTCTATATATCTGATCAAGTTCTTTGTGAATCAAGTTTGGGAGCATGAAGTTTTGCAAGACAAAGCTTGCTTTTGTCGCTAGGTTCGTTCTGATAAGGGTGGCTTTACCTTCTTGGGATAGTGTGTTTACTCGCCATTTTGATAGTTGTGATTTTGTCTTGCAGATCGTTTCTTCAAAGGTTGTTTTAATGACTACCATTTATGATTGGACAACTAAGATATTTGGATAATTTTTTCTGGTTTGTGATATTTGTTAGTTGTTGGATTTCTTGTTTTAGAGATTTTGGTACCTTTGGTATCGTTTGGAAAGCCGACTTGTGGAAGTTAACAAGTTGATCCGAGATCGAGAAGTATTCATCAATTATTATTCCTTTAATTTTAATCATAGATAAACAACTAGCTTTGGTAAAGATCATCATGTCATCCGCGAAAGATAGAAATGAAATCCGGGGGTCGAGTCTGGTAATGTCGAATCCTATTTCTTGGTCTTCTTGGTTGCTTTCTATTTGTAATTTTCGGGCTAGTATTTCCACTCCTAAAACAAATAAGAGTGGGGATAGTGGGTCCCCTTCTCGTAAGCCTCTTTTTTAGTTGAAAGGTTCTGTGGGTCCATCATTGACTAGGATTGAAAAGGAGAGAGTTTTCACGCATTGCTCAATCCATTTACAGAATCTGGTGTAGAAGCCGAATTTCTTTAGAACTTGAAAAAAGAAGTCATATTCAACTCTGTCATGGGCTTTTTCCATATCCAGTTTTATTGTCATCCATCCGTTCTTTCCTTTTTTCTGTGTGAATAAATGGAAGATTTCATGGGTAATAAGAATGTTGTTTTGGATAGCTCGGTTTGATATGAATGCTCCTTATAGAGGGTGTATGAGCTTAGTCATTACCCTTTTTAGTCTGTCAGCTAGAATTTTTGTGATTTTCTTGTATATCGTAGAGCACAAACTTATAGGTCTGTAATGAGAAGTCGTTGTCGAGTTTTCTGTTTTCGATATTAATGTGATGAATGTCTACTTGATCTATTTCAAGATCCTATCGAAGTGGAAGAATCCTTTTATTGTCTTTGTAACCATTGGTTCCACTATGTCCCAATAGCTTTGGTAGAACTCAACTACCATTACGTCCTCTCCTGGTGATTTGTCTTTTCCAATGTTGAATATCGCATTTTTTATTTCTGAGTCAGTGACTTCTTTTATCAGTTCCTGGTTGTCGGAGTCATTTACTTGCCTGTTTATGAATTCTAAATAAAGTTCAAGTGTTGTGTTGTTGACTTCTTGTTTTTTAAAGCGTCGGATGAAATCTTCTTTAATTTCTGTTCTAATGTTTGCTTCTCCTAATATTATTTTTCCCTTCTATATCAGAGATTTCTTTGATATTTTCATGTTCCTTCTTGTTTTGCCACTTTGTGAAAGTATCCGGAATTTGTGTCTGAAAGTTTCAAGAGCCTAATTTTTGCTCTTTGACTCCAGTACAGTTTGTGAAAGTTGAGGATTTCTTCTTTCCTTTTTACGATTCTGTTCTGTTTTTGAACTTTTGCTCTGTATTTCTATCAATTGGTTATCTATTTCTTTTAATTGTCTAAAGATGTTTCCAAATGTCTTTTTGTTCCATTCTTTCGTTAGTCTCTTCAAGTTTTGAGTTTTCTTAACTAAGTTATACATGTGCGAGCCAGGATATTGGACTCGACATGCTTGTGTTACAATGTTCTTATAGTCTGTCTTTCTAACCAAATCTTTTCAAATTTAAAAGGTTGGACTTTGCATTGCTCTATAGGTTGTCTAAATTGGTCACAATCGGAAAGTGGTCTGATGATGTAAATGCATGGTTTTTTGTATTAATAATTTGAAACAAATTAAGTATCTTGTCTTGTATAAGGGTTTTGTCAAGTTTCTCAAGGATGTTATTAGATTCCGATCTATTTTTCCTCCAAGTGAACATGTTTCTGATAGAGGGTACTTCTTATAAGCGGTAGTTGTCTTTGAATTTTGTAAGAATTCTATATCGATTCGGATTAGGTTCCACCCACCTTCTTTCTCCAAGCTATTTTGAATTTTGTTTAGGTCTCCCATGATCATACATGGGCAGTCCATGTTTTGGACATGATTTTGTGAACATGTCTAGAAGTTTGGTTTGTCAACCTCATGAGGAGGACTATAGACGAAATAGATTGCCATATTAATATTTCTTAGTATATTTTATATCTTATCACTATAAATCTTTGGTCCGTGTGTATCACTTCCAATGTTTCAATTTGTAGGTTTTGACTTTTTCAAAGTACACAAATACCTCTTGCTCGTCCTATTGTTGGTGGCTTGGTGCCCATATCATTTGATCAGATCTAGCTTTTTTACACACTGATTCGTGTGGTTGTCTTTCAGTTTTTGTTTCTAGTAGTGCAATAATTTGTATTTTCTCAGTTTTAGAAAAGGAGTCTATTTCTGTTCATAGGTTTTTGCGGCCTATTCCGTATATGTTCCATGAGCGTATCTTCATATTAATCTTTTTGGATTGTGGGTTTGATCAATTCTCTTATCTTTTCTTATATGTCGTTGTAATTTGGTTAGATTTTCTTTTGATGTTTTTTACTGTGTATTAATTGTGATGCTTGTACGGTTCTTTTTTTGTTGTTCGTGGTTTCCATATTCTTTCCCCAAATCTTATGTAGCTCGCCCTTTTCTAGTTGGTTTCCATTTTTTTAGTGGGTCGATGAGGCAAATTAGTTTAATAAAACGTCAAAAAATTTCACAAACCTCATAAGTTTTCATATCTCTTGATCGTATAGTAAAGTTCAACAAGTGAGATTCATCAAATTTTCCTCATTTTCATTTTTTGTCTTCTCAACCAAGAGAACATGTTGACAACAAATACCCGTTTTTTCAATCTGATTATCATATTTTGATCGGGTCATATGAGCTCCATGGTTGAGATTATCATTGTTGCAAACATAGGGGTTCCTTCAACTTGAAATTTGCACAACTTGTGGATTTGATTTGCTGATCAACTCTTATCTCCGAGTTTCTAGTCGTCTTGTTTATGTGTATGCTTTTATTAATCCAATCTTGTAAAACCTTTTTGTTGTCTTGTTCAAAAATTGCTTCAACCCACCCTAGGGTTTGAAACGATTCAGGTTTTTCAGGTGGAGAGGCAGATCCCCAGCTTACGGGTTTGGTATTAAAGACATAGGGGTTCCAATCACAACTCGATTTTTCATTAGTAATCCTGTCAGATTGGTGGGAGGTTATCCCAAATAGTTAATGGGAGGTTATCCCAAAAATTTTGTAGGAGGTCATCCTAGTAAATTATTTAGAGGTCTTACCCAATTGATATTCCGAGACCCTTACGAAGAGATCTGAATAAGATACAAAAAAAAGATGTACTCGATGTTGCAGCTTGTGCCCATGGAGATTAAAGGATTAAATATAAAATCATCAAACATAGTTTCTTGGCTTTACATTTTGTATATGTTTCTATCGTGATTTGGAATATTAGGGCTAATAAGTTCATAGAAAAGGCCATCATTCACACTCAAAAGAAGTGATTCCAAATACAGCTTATAAAGGGTTGATGGGTTTATCAACACACTCCTGGCTATTAAGCATGGAGGGTGAGTCCCCACCAGGTATAGCTTTAGCAACGTACAATAGGTTTAAGAAATACTTGTACATAATTCTCGTCAAAACAACCAAAGTAAGAACATACATTTCGATTCTCCTCACAAATTATAATAGAGTACCAGTTATAGGAAGGTTGCACATTTAATTGATAATTGTTGTTTGATGTTATATAATCCGTCTATCTTTTGATTCTGGAATATAACCAGAATAGCAAGTCTAATGATGAAGTGGTCCTAAGGTTATTCTGATCCTTGATTGATTTGGGGTTTCTTGTCTCCCAAAGTAGAAGTCGGAACCCAGGAGTGACGTGGTCTTCCCAGCCTTCGTCGCACATAGCCACGCAATTCTTAGTAGTAGTGTCTCTACTTTTAAGGTTCAATGTCTTGTGCTTCCTGCCGTTTGGATTTAACAGGCTAATTTGTTCAGCAGATTCTGAGTTTTAGTTATCTTTTATCTAATTAATCTCCTGGCAGCATAGGTGTAAATAAGTGAGTAGCGAAGAACTAATTGTAAAAAGATTGGTAGGTAGTGAAGGAGATACCATCATGTATTTTAGTTTGACTTGTGAAAGTGGAAAACATGGAACAAACCAGAACAAACCATTCCAAACACAAAATAGTATCTGCCATCACTCAAGGAAGTTGAAATCATAAATAAAGTCGAGGGAGTTATGCACTAGCTTGTTGGGGTCCGGAAGGGTGTTATATCTTGTTGTTTGGTTGCAAATATCCATGTTACTATATGAAAGGAATGGGTTGGTAAGTGATAAAATTGGTTTCCCTTTGTTAGAGATTAGGTTAGCTGTGGAGGGGTGAGTATGATGATTTATTTTTCGATGGCTATTAGACTTTGGTAATTTCAGTGAGACTTCCTGATTGTTAAGCATGGAAGTTTCATCACCCCTTGGCAGTCTTAGTACAGATTATGCTTATTCTTCCATAGGAGACGAAGGCACCCTTACAAGCCTTATAAAGATTAGGGAGTGATAGTTACACCACATATTCTATTTTTTATTATTTTTTTAAAAAAAAAGACCTTGCCCCTCTTGAGTCCCAAATATATGACTCAAGAGACAAGGGTGTGGTGTATATAGTAAAAAAAGTGGATGCAATCTTATTGGTTCGTATGGGGCGGGTTAATAAACTAACTAAAATTATAAATAAGGTAAAATTTATAAACTGTTTGTAAAAATAGTTAAAAAATTAAATAATAAGATAATCTCCGTATGGGGCACAAAGGTATTTTAATTGTCGATAAATAAATAAACAATACAAAAAAGTGTTTTGATTTTTGTAGTTAAAAATTTAAACACAAAAAAGCTCATTCATTAGCTTTTTTTAATTCAAAATTTTAACAACAATCATCTTATTTTGTGTATCCATACACATTTAAAAATTTCAACAACCTAATTGTACTACTTTTTTAGCTGTTTTTTAGCTTCCATACACCCCCATAATTAATACCAGTAATCCTAGTAAAGGGTCTTAAAAGTTTGACACGAGAAAGTACTCTTCCATGAATTAGAAAGTTCAAATCATTTAAATTGAAAAGTTTTATAACTTATGAGTGCTTATGTATACTTAAAACTTGTGAGGATGTATTTATATACTTTCTACTTCTTATGCGAAGTGATCGGACTACATAATGACGAATAATTTACCCAAAAAAAGGGGGCAAATTAAAGTATTGTTCCATTGACATTCATATATGTATATACAGTACAATACCTTACATAACAACACCACATACCCTTCGTCGCCTGACGACTGCGGGTAACCCACCTTTGAAGGTAGCAGTGAGGCCAGGCACAAATCGAGTTTGTTCAATAGGCCCGACTAGTCGTATATCAAACGATCTCACAAGCGAGACACAAACGATTTTCATCGTCATAAGAGCCATTTCCTTCCCAAGACAAACCCTAAACCCGGCCTGAAAGACCGGATACTTATACAGGCTAACGGGGCAAAACGCCCCGTTTTTACCCAACCATCTCTCGGGCTTGAACTCGAGACAATCGTCCCCCCAAATCTGGGGCATCCTGCCCATAGCATACGGGTGGAATGACACCTTATCGCCCTTTCGGATCCACGTTCCGTCAGGCAAGACATCGTCAGCCTCGGCATACTTGGAGTCAATCTGCACCGGCGGGTATAGCCTAAGCGCCTCGTGCATAGCCGCATGAAGGTAGTGAAGGTCTTTGAGCTGGTCGAAGGTGGGTAATCGGGTCGGGTCATCCTGCAGGCCCAAAACCCGGTCGCTCTCTTCTCGGATCTTAGCCTCGATTTCCGGGTTTTGGGCCACCAATCGGAAGAAGGCGGTGATGGCGGAAGCCACCGTGTCACGGCCCGCCAATAAAAAGCTTATGACGATATCTCGCAGGTACTTTTCGTCGGTAATGGACGCCATGAACCTATTTACAAAAATGTCAAAATTATGATCACTTACCCAAAATTAATTAAGATGAAATATAATAAAATTGGGGTTATTTTATTTTCTTAATTAATTAATGAAAAAAAGTGATGCGCTATCTTTGGAAAATAAACTGTTTTGCTAGCTGCAAATGGGACAACGACCAAATTAAGCGTTGACCGGAGTTGTAATTGGTTCATGTATTTAAAATTCAATCTTATAAAATTATCCAAAAAATTTAAGATACCAATAAAACTGAATTATTAGGGTCGAACTTCTCATTTAGTTTGTTTAATTATATTTGGATATTTTAGAGAAAATCAGTCATAAAAATATACTCCCGTAATTTAGAAACTCATATAAAATCATAGATAACTTATATTTTCTTTTAAAAAGTGAACCATTCTCTCGTGTAACATAAATTTTAAAAGGGATAATTATAAATATTTCATAACTGACACTTTAATATTTTATTCATAGGAAAAATAAGATGATATAAATGACAGTTATTTTAGTTAGTTTGGGAAAACGGTGAAAAAAAAAGAAAAACTAACCTCGACAGTAAATCTTGGCGGGTAGAAAATCCGACTTTCCTCCTTTCACGTATTATATTCTCAGCTAATAAATTAATCTTTTTTAACGCCATTTTCAATTTTCTTTCGGAGCCCAAATTCAACGCCCGTTTGACCATCCAAACTGCCGGTGCCGGCTCCAGCGCCCGCTCCGCCGAGAGCTTCGAGGCGATGTCGAACGCCTCGGCGAATTCAGACGCCTGCGCCGACGATCCCAGGCAGGCAGGGTCGATACCGAACGAGAGCCTACAAATGTTGTCGAACGCGAACCGCCGGAACACCTCCTGCAGCTCCACCGGCGGCGATCCTCCGGCGGCGGCGGCGGCGGAGAAGATTGGGAGGAGGCGGAGGCTGATCTCGGAGGAGATCGAGTCAAAGGCGAAGGAGCGGACGGAGAGGGAGCCGAGCTCGAGGGAGGCAAGGCGGCGCTGGAACCGCCAGTGGTCGCCGTCGACGACGAAGATGCCGCGGCCGAGGAGATCGCCGAGGAGGACGGAGTGGGGCTTTCCCTTGACGTAGGTGTCGAACTTGGTCTTGAGGATGTACTCGACGTTGGCGGGATCGGCGGTGATGGTGTTGCGGAGGACATGGATCTGGATGGTGGCGGTGGGGGAGCGCCGGAGGAGGTGGGAGTACCAATCGGGGAGGCTGGGGAACGAGGGGACCCACCCGGCGCCGACGAAGCTCCGGCAGGTGTCGCATTTGCAGGAGAGGCGGCGGTGGCGGTGGAGGATTGAGAGGAGGAGGAGGAGAAGGGAGAGGGAAGTGAAGAGTGTGGGGAAGAAATCCATTTCGATTGTGATTTGTGATATTGGAAATGGGGATGAATGGGAGGAGAAGGAAGGAGAGATATATATATATATACACTATGTTTTATACAGTACTATTTTGTTATTACCAAAAAATAATATAGTACTATTTTGTTTTTTCTTTTTCTTTTTTTTTTAAAGAAAATGTTTAGTTTAATGTTTATTTAAATTTCGTCGTGTAGTTCAATGGGGGATAAGAAGGACATTTTCAATGTTTTTATGATTTTTTAAATTATTCTTTATTTAAGAAATTATCTTAATTTTTTGGTTGTGAAGACGACCCAATTTTTTTTATCTTTAAGATCGATCACTCATAATTGAGATGTATTTTTTTATTAGGAGTTGAGGAATTGAGATGTATATTTGATTGGCTTAAAAAAGTGTATATTTAACATATACTGGTATAACATTTTGATTCATTTGCTGTGAAATAAGGGTCATATATAACGGTCAAGCGCATCAGACACTAATTAAGTTAAGTATATGAGATCAATGGGTTTTCTTCTAAATACAATTGATTAATGGTTAATTATAGAAGGAGAAGTTTACCGACTTATATAAAGACTTGAATTATACATATAATCGTATATTATCAACGGTTTTTCTATTCTATAACATAGGATAAAATTTCCATTTTAGAAAAACTATATACTTAATTAAAATGTATTAGCAAAATTTTAAAATTGATTTCTAATAAGATCGTTTATTTTTTGTAAGGTATCTTTCCCAATTAGGATCATATCATATGCTCTTAATTAGGGCCTACGATATGTATTATTAATATGGAATACATTTGTATCCTTTTACATATTAACTAGGCTTGATACCATATGAAATATCAATGGGTCATATGACATGGGAGAGTCTAAATGTCTGAGTGCACCATATGTTAACCAAGTCGATCACACAAGACCAGTGGAGTTCCATCCTAAAACTAATTGGTAATAGGAGAAGTAATCAACTTTAACTCATTTTATTAATTGAGACTTTTAACACCTTAACCATCATTAATTATACACTATTAAGTTCCAATTTATGAAATACTCCGTAAAATTTAATGGATATATAATTTGTTGGGATAAAATATCATCTCATATTAGTTGGATTCTCACTTCATCTGCCCGAGTTGGTGGTAGCTTTGGGTTGCCGGATTCTTGATTCCGCTTTGTTGGGATAAAATATCATCTCATATTAGTTGGATTCTCACTTCATCTGCCCGAGTTGGTGGTAGCTTTGGGTTGCCGGATTCTTGGATCCGCAACCTTCTCCTTCGTCTTCCTCGGAATGTCGACGATTTCAGTCTTTCCAGTGTGTGGTGTTGGTCGGGCTCAGTCCTCCCCCGACCTCCATCCACGCTTGGACTGTTCTTCGGCGCATTCTCCCGCGGCTTAGCTTTGGTGGCAGTCGGCTGTTGCTTCCTCCGCCGGGGCTCAACCTGGTTGTCGCTTGTCCTATACCCTGCCTCTCCTTGCTTAACACGGATCTTGAAGCGTCATCCCAAATTTCACGGGTTCCCTTCGGCGGATGTTTGCTCGTCATGTCTCCTTTGGGCTTGACTTGGGCTCCAAGGTGTCTCGGGTTTGGTTTTAGCTTGTATTGGGCTTCCTTGGGCCCTTTGCTTGCTGGCCCATTGTATTTATGGGGTGTTTAAATATTATAATAAAATCTGATTTCTAATAAGATCGTTTATTTTTTGTAAGGTATCTTTCCCAATTAGGATCATATCATATGCTCTTAATTAGGGCCTACGATATGTATTATTAATATGGAATACATTTGTATCCTTTTACATATTAACTAGGCTTGATACCATATGAAATATCAATGGGTCATATGACATGGGAGAGTCTAAATGTCTGAGTGCACCATATGTTAACCAAGTCGATCACACAAGACCAGTGGAGTTCCATCCTAAAACTAATTGGTAATAGGAGAAGTAATCAACTTTAACTCATTTTATTAATTGAGACTTTTAACACCTTAACCATCATTAATTATACACTATTAAGTTCCAATTTATGAAATACTCCGTAAAATTTAATGGATATATAATTTGTTGGGATAAAATATCATCTCATATTAGTTGGATTCTCACTTCATCTGCCCGAGTTGGTGGTAGCTTTGGGTTGCCGGATTCTTGATTCCGCTTTGTTGGGATAAAATATCATCTCATATTAGTTGGATTCTCACTTCATCTGCCCGAGTTGGTGGTAGCTTTGGGTTGCCGGATTCTTGGATCCGCAACCTTCTCCTTCGTCTTCCTCGGAATGTCGACGATTTCAGTCTTTCCAGTGTGTGGTGTTGGTCGGGCTCAGTCCTCCCCCGACCTCCATCCACGCTTGGACTGTTCTTCGGCGCATTCTCCCGCGGCTTAGCTTTGGTGGCAGTCGGCTGTTGCTTCCTCCGCCGGGGCTCAACCTGGTTGTCGCTTGTCCTATACCCTGCCTCTCCTTGCTTAACACGGATCTTGAAGCGTCATCCCAAATTTCACGGGTTCCCTTCGGCGGATGTTTGCTCGTCATGTCTCCTTTGGGCTTGACTTGGGCTCCAAGGTGTCTCGGGTTTGGTTTTAGCTTGTATTGGGCTTCCTTGGGCCCTTTGCTTGCTGGCCCATTGTATTTATGGGGTGTTTAAATATTATAATAAAATATGATATAATAATATATACATATTAATAAATAAATCACGGTCGGGATTGCGTATTTTCCAGTGGGTTTCTGCCTTCTGGTGCTTTCGGTTTTCATATACGATCCGACCAAGGTTTCTCGGATTTTCACTTGGTATCAAAGCAGGTCCAAGTCGGGTCGGTTTTCTGGCTTCAGGTAAGGCTAAAAGAGATTGAGATGCCAAAACCTGTCATAAAAACTAAAAACCAGGGGATCTATGAAGGGATTGAGAGTCTCGACCTAGAAGAATAAAAAAAAATGTTCAAGTGACAACCCGATCCTGGCGGGTTGTACTTGAGGGGGCGTGTTGGGATAAAATATTATCCCATATTGGTTGGAATGGGAAAAAAGACCACTCTCTCCGTTCACTTTTAATTGTCTTTTTACTATTTATGCACGGTTTTTAAGGTCATAAAAACTATATAAAATATTTATTATTTATAATTTTTTTAAATAATATCATACTTATTACTAAAAAAATATGAAATTATTAAAAAATTAATATTTTATACTCCCTCCGTTCGGCAAAACATGTCATTTTAGGGTCTTATTTTTGTTCAAAAAAACTTGTCATTATAGGTATTTTGCACTTCACTTTACAAAAATGCCCTTGACATGATTGATGGTTTGTTAGTTGTAGTTTTTGATAAAGTAAAATAAAAGGGTAATAATTGAGGGTAAATTAGTATATTTGTTAATTGCCTTAAAACTTATGAAAGAAGCTAAAATGACATGTTTTGCCGAACAGAGGGAGTATAATTTTTATCATCCTAAGAAAACGTATGTGAATAGTAAATGACTAATAAAAGTGAACAGATGGAGTACAAAATGTAAGGAAGGGAGAAACCCTACATAATGGCTTAAACTTTTGTGTTGGAAGAGTAGATCTCGACCTTATAATCAAAAAAAATAAACTCGACACAACTCCCGTTTTCATACTATCTATTCGAAGTTTCTTGGATTTTCACATAACTTGTAGTCCCAAGATAAAGAAATTCAACACTTCACCTATTTTTCATTCAACATAATACGGAGTACCGTAGATCATTTATTACTACCTCCGATTCAAAATAGATGTTGTTTGACTTTTCAACACGTATTTTAAGAAGCTAAAAACTATATAATATATTAACTTTTTTTATTTTTTTTTATAACGTAATACTTATTACCAACAAATATTAAGTTGTACAAAAAAATTTTTTTAAAAAATTAATATTTTATATAATTTTTAGCTTTTTAAAATACGTGATGAAAAGTCAAATATTTTGGATCGGAGGGAGTATATGTTTAACCTCAAAAGCTCGTGCCTTCAATTTTTCTTAAAAAGTACTTGTATGTATACAAATTTCCAAAAAAGCGGAAGGAGCATTTATTAATTTCACATCATCGTATGCACGAAACGAAAGATGCCACAACATTTTGGAAAAAGAAACAAAAATACTTCATCATTTTCTCTTTAATTCTTATTTAAAAAAATATGTTATTTCATCACTTTTTTTCTTAACTTGAGAAAACTATTCATGGTGTACTTATTATTAAAAATATAAAATAAAAAAATCTTACATATATCATATCTCGAAGTAATAAATAATAATATAAGGGTGTTGTTTTTTACATCCACAAAATTTACTATTTACACCCAAAATCCAAGTTTTTCTTTTTTTTTAAATAAACCCTACGCCTCCTGAGTCATAGACGTGTGACTCAAGAGGGGCAGGGTATGTATATAGAAAAAAATAGTTGCGCCTCTTGAGTCACACACCTATGACTCAAGAGGCGTAGGGTTTATTTAAAAAAAAACAAAAACTTGAATTTTTGGTGTAAATAGTAAATTTTGTGGGTGTAAAAAACAACCCCTTAATATAATTGTATATTTTTTGGGATAACTAAACCTAAATTATACTGTATTTTGCAATAGAGAAAATTATAGAATTAATATATACTGAGTATGACATTAATTTTTATTAACTAATATATACTTCTCCCTCTTCGATAAAATATATCATTTATTATCTAAAAATGTGTTTAAATAATAAAGAATATGTTTTTACGAAAAAATTATATATGATGTACCATGTACGTAATAGTCATAATTATGTATCAAGAAATAAAATACTCCATATATTTTATAAAAGAGAGGATTAAAGAATTAATTAATATGTCGATAGTAAACAAAAAATAAAAATAATGGGGAGAGAGTTGGAATGAAGTGGGGCCATGGCTTCTAGACAGTAACACGTACAGTAGTGGGGATGATGTTAGCGAAAGCTCGTGGATTGACGAATACAAGTTACAACTACTGTATCATTAATTGTATAATTAAGGAAAAGGGTTGGGGTTCAAAAAAGCACGTGCTGGAATAGCTGTTAGGAATTTTGATTTGTTGTTCTTTTTTATATTTTTTTTATTACTACTGACTTTTTTGAAATAGGCACGTGGGGAATATCGGGGGTGGGGATTACATTGCATTTGCAGCTGTTCAAACGGTGGAGACATACAAGTGGAGAAATACGTCTACGTCGGCTGCTGACGGGGGAGGGGCCGCCTGATTTGGCTCCATCGGCTCGCTGCAAATTGCAAGTTGCATTGTTGCAACTGCGCGCTTGGGGTTGGGTTTGCCAACAACACCCTCTTCACATTTTTCTATTTTCAACCAAGCTAGCTATGTTTTAAATTCACTTGCCAATTGCCATATAATGACAGGCTGATTTTATGATGGCCTTCGAGTCTCATCTACTTTAAGAGAATCTACAACTCTCATTCTTTCATTGTCTTCTCATTCACAAAAATTTTGATTTTGATTTTTTTTTTCTTTTTGAATGATAAGACACTCAAGGATGAGAATTATGGGTGGTCTAATATTGTAATTAAGGATTTTAAATCTGCTTAATCAATGTACTGATATGTGTTTAGTAATTATTGTAAAAAAAATTTAAAAATAATATAAACAGATTCTAAAATCGTTTAATTTGCCTAATGGACCAATGTTCCAGTCAAATTAAAAAACAAAGTTAGAAATGAAAAAAAAATAAATGGACGAATTATAGATTTGTTCATGGTTTTTATTTATTTGGAATTACATCTTTCCTTACTTGTTTTTTTAAATATAAATTAATGTAAATAGATATATGATCCGTTAGGAAAAATTAAATGAATCTAGGATTCGTTTGTGTTATTTTTGAAAATTATCGCAATGATTACTAGACACTCGTCGCCAATAGGAATAAACGGGCCTGTGGATGAGATGGGACAATCTATATAGCAAGAGGAGTGGTCAGGGACCACCGGGACCAGTGGCTTAGAGGGTTTGTTCGGAAGATTAATTAGGGCATGTCCTGTAATCATGACAGAGATTTTGGGGATCATCGATGACACCCGATTAGCGTGGGACCTTGGTTTTCGCAAAGTTATGATTGAAACAGATTCGATGTTGGCGTTCATTCTCATACAAGGTTGTATTGATAATCGACACCCTCTTTCCAGCCGCTTTGTTTGTGCCAATGCTTTATTCTGTAGAGACTGGGAGGGTGGACAGAAAAAAAAAAACTGACACAAGAGGGGCACGGTGGGGGGCACATGGGCACGTACGGGGCAAGGGGGCAGACGCAGAGGCAGGGGGCACATGGGGTGTACATTGCTCTTTAAATCGGGAGGGTGTTCGAAATGCATGTAAATTAAAGCACAAAATATAGACATTTTGCAAACTACCCCTTTAAAAAACGTCTTTATTAGGGGTGGGCACAAATCCCATAAATCTCGTCCCGTCCCGATTCCGATGGGATTTAGAAAAAAAAAATTCAATCCCGTCCCGCAAAAATTACACGGGACGGAGAGTTCACATCCCGTAAATTCCGTCCCATCCTGCATATATATATATATATATATATATATATATATATATACAGTGGCGGCCGCAGGATCCTCTGAAAGGTGGGGCGGGCGCGAAATTTCTACTGTGTACTGAGATACTGACCTTAAATAAACTCCTTTACCTAAACTACGACTTTCAACTTAGCAATGGATTGTAGAAAAGTAGACTTACATTTGCTTAATTGCTATGGTAGTGGTTTCTCGTCATTCATTGGAAATTCAGGCATTTGTCATATTTAGGAGTACATGTAAACTTATCGAAATTCAATCATGCTAAATTCAAGGCTTTTGCATATTATCTAGGATTGTAAACTCATCAACTTTATAATATCTTTTGGTTCCCAAAGACATGTAGGGTACAAAAATATAAATATTGCATAAAGCTTCACAAATTCAATTAATAAATTTCATTTTCAAAATCACATATACACAATAATTAAAACACAAAATTTATTCTCAAAATCACAAACTCTAATGAAAATTTCACAAAATTTATTCTCATAATCAAATCCTAATTTCACCAATTTTATGGGGTTTAATTATTTTATAGCTAGATAATTTGTATATAATAGGGAGCTCGGGAAGTGGGAATATAATTAAATAAGGGGTAGAAACATAGAGAGCGGATGCAAGTTGAACAAAGAATAAAAAAACTTTTTTGAGGGAGGTGAAATTTTTTTTTTTAAAAAAAAGGCTAATTTCACCAATTTTATGGGGCTTAATTAGTTATAGCTAGATAATTTGTATCTAATAGGGAGGTCGGGAAGTGAGAATATAATTAAATAAGTGGTGGGGTGCAAGTTGAACAAAGAATAAAAGAACTTTTTTTGGGAGGTGAAATTTTTTTGAAAAAAAAGGAGGCTAGTAGAAACTGAACCCTCAACCTTTGGTCTCAATTTACTTTCTTTGCTTCCCACCAACCAACTAAACAAAGTAGATTAGTTGATCCTATATTCATCCTAGTTTTACTTATTACAACACTGCTATATATATATAAATTTTTTTTTTTTTCAAAGTCCGGGGATGCATGGGTCGAAGGGTGGGGCAGCCGCCTACGCCCGCCCCACCCTAGCCCCTATATATATATATATATATATATATATATATATATATATATATATATATATATAAAACTATATATATTTAATTAACTTTAATAAAAATATATAATAAATATAATATACTACTGTTTTTTAAGCTACTGCATACTACTATTTTTTAAGCCACTGCCTACTATTTTAATCAAAGCTCAAGGTATATAAATCAAGCTACCGTCTACTTTTTTTTAATAGGATTATTATGCAAGACTTTAATTTGCACATTTTTACTTGTTATTTTTATATTGTGTTTTAATCTTTTTTTTTACGAGGGACAAATTCCGTCCTGTCCCGTGAGGGATAAGACCCGGCGGGATTTAAAAAAAAAAAATCAATCCCGTCCCGCCAAAATACTCCAATCCCGTCCCGTCCCATGCCCACCTCTTTATCAATAAAGTTTACCAAAAATATAAAAAAACATGCTACTCTAGCTATTTATATTAAAAAAATAATTTCAATATTTTTTGGTAGAAAAATAATTCATGATACGAAACACATTGAGACAAATACTCCACAATTTTAAGCTAGCTAGCCAGCTAGTATCAAGCTAGCTAGTTAATTAGTTGAGCAAGATTTAATTAATCCCTAATAAGTTGAAAAAAATAGATTAAATAAATAATGAATCAATTAATTAATGGTTATTATTTTGGTGGACAAGTAACTAGTGTCAGCAACCTCCAGCCGCAGCCGCCGGAGCCCAACTTGATGAAGTCGGCATCAGCGCTGCTCCGCCTCTAAGTTACAAACTACAAGTGCCGTACGCATTCCAACTTGCTCCTCCCTCCTTTCATTTTTAATTAATGTCCCTTGTGCTTTGTTCCAGTCCCACCGTTTTAAGTAGTGGGTCGGTGTACATTTTGTCCACAATATTGGGTCGACTGGTGGATTAGGTTCATCGTGATAGGGTTTGTGATTTTAGAAAATACTAGGACAATAACCTGTACCTTGGCGGCAGGGGCGGAGCTAGGGAGTTCTTGGGGGGTCACATGCCCCTCCTCTCATACGAAGAACTATTTAGGTGTATTCTCCTCGTCGATAGCTTCGTTTTGATATATAATACGTCATAATTCGACATCTGAGTAAAAAGTTATGAATGTTTAAAAATCAAAGGTATATTAATCACTTTAATTTTGTTTCAGTAGACTATAATGCTTTTATATTTACTTAAATTAACATTCACATACTATAATTCATCTCGAGAGCTTCGAAATGAGAGGTTATACTAATCATTTCGACAATTAGATAAGAAGTTACGAAAGTTTAAAAATTTTATATCTGGTTATGCATTATTATATACAGTATATGTTATGAGTGCAACAAGTTATATATTGACTAGGGTTGTTATTCGAGTCAAACAAGTCTAGTATTGCTTGATTATATTTAGCTCATTTAGATCGAGTTGAGCTCGAGTAATAAACAATTGTGCCTCCCCTCGAAATTTTTTTGGCTCCGCCACTGCTTGGTGGGATTTCTTTAAATAATTTTTTTTAACTTTGTCACCGATGATAGTAAGTTAAATTGTCATATTTCAGTTCTTTGTTTTATTGCTTTTCATTTTTGTAAAATGAGTTAGTTGTTTTTTGCATGTCATATAGATATATTACATGAGTATTTATTATGAGAAAATAAAATTGATCCTTTTTTTCATATCTAGATATTAAAAAAATCACAATTATTGTTAGGATGATCGTCCCTACAACTTATCGACCTTGCTCCCCACTTTCATCACCTTTAGATAATCTATGAGATGAAAATCGGTCATCTTAGTTATCTTGAATAAAAACAATATAAAATGATGCAATGGTCAAATTTATTGATTCTCAAATTATACATATAATAATAGTTTAAATATCGATAGACAAAATCAACTGAAAATGTGAAATTGAAATTAACAAAATACAAAAAAAAAGAAACCGAGAAATCAAATTGAGTCTCACCAATAATTTTCACAATTGTTGATCAGTATCATCAATATAATTGTACGAATTTATCCTTCAACGGATTCAACAAACTTGAGGTAGAGTTAAGAAGAAGAAAAATGAAAAGGAAGTGTGAAGAACGGTAATTATGTAGTAAATGATAGTGTATAGAGGAAGACACACAATTAAAAATCTAAACAGATAAAGAAGAAAGTCATTTTTTTTTGTTAAAATAAATATGATTTTATTTTAATCTTATCTAGTGAATATCTAAAAAAATAACCAAAATCTCGAGAATATCTCAACTGATTTCATATTTCATGAGAATTAAAAGAAAATAAAAAAATACAAGAAAATGATGAGAATACCATCAAGGTTTTCATCGTCTGAAAAAAACAAATAAAAAGAGTAATTCAAATGCATAAAATCCAAAATGAACGCCATAATGAATCCGATCTAATCCACACAAACAAATAAACTAAATAAAAAAATGTGATTAATGAATTCAATCAAAACGAAACTAAAATCCAGAATGAACTCCATAACAAATCCGATGCTAATCCGCACAAACAAATAAACTAAATAAAAAATCTGATTAATGAATCACACAAACGAAGATAACTAAAATAATATTTAACGTATCTTTTTTCGAAGCTTCCTATTATTATTCTCTATGGCGCCTTACCTTTATTATTTGTCATTGTGTGCAATTTAATCTAGCTTGGTTGAAAAAAACTTTCCATACGACATACTATGGATCACTAACTAAAATATAGAGGCGAAACCATGGGATCACCACCGAATAAAATCGTTTGGCTTAACAAAAAAATCATAATGACCGAATAACAGTCAATTGATATTTTAATTTGTAAAACTAATCGACATATCTTTGGCATATCTTTCATTTTTACCGATCGGATAGCAATCAATATTTAAACTAATAGACATATCTTTCATTTTAAAACACCGGAGAACACTAAATTAATATTTTAATTTTAAAACTAATCAGCATATAAAATCATAACAACCGGATACACATTTAAAAACAATTAATTGATTATTATTAATATAATTAATTTAAATTGCAATTAATTAATTAACAAATCATCATCATTAAATAAAAACAATCATAACAAGAAGATACACATTTAAAAATAATTAATTGATTATTATTAATATAATTTAATATAATTAATTTAAATTGCAATTAATTAATTAAAAAATCATAAATAAAAAAATAAAAATAACCTACTTTAAAGGAGAAGTCGCCACATGGCGTAAGCGACTTCTCTTTTAGTAATATATAGTTCACTACCCGCACCTGTGCATACATTTTTTTTAGTTTAAAATAGTTATATGTGTATCAGTGTATGTAACCCTATATATATATATATCATGCTTATTTAGATTATTACTGCAATTATTATTGACAAAAAAAACTCATTGATTGAACTCAATCAAAACAATCGAAATTAAACTAATATGCACAAATGCGATTAATGAACTCCATCAACAATTGATTGAACTCAATCAAACCGAAATGAATCACACAAACGCCTAAACTAAAAATATTTAACGTACATTTTTTTCGAAGCTTCCTATATTATTCTTCTATATGAGTGTCTTACCTTTATTATTTGTTTTTATTATTTATCATTGTGAGCAATCTAATCTAGCTCGGTTGAAAAAAACTTTTGATAGGACATACCATTGATCACTAACTAATATAGAAGAAAAAAAACTTAGCATAGGCGAAACCATGAGATCAAACGTAATTAATAAGCTTCCTATTATTTTTGCACGTAACTGCAATCCTTATCAATTAGTAACTACATATCATACGACAAATCCTAGCATATCTTTCTTTTTTTTAGCAAATAACCACCGGATAGCAAACAATTAATTTATTTTACAATTATTTTTATTATTAATCCTTATCAATTAGTAACTACATATCATACGACAAATTCTAGCATATCTTTTTTACCAAATAACCACCGGATAGCGAACAATTAATTTATTTTGTAATTATTTTTATTATTAATTACATAGTACTAATTAACTATAAAAAAAACCTAATTTAGTATATCTATTGGCATACCATGAGATTTGTTTTAGTTTTTATCAATTAACAACTAACAATTTTTATCAATTAATAACAAACAAATCCTAGCATATCTTTCATTTTTTTAGCAACTAACCACTACAAATCCTACACCATATCTTTTTTGTTTTTGGCAAGCAATTAATTTAATTTGCATTTTATTTTATTATTAATCTAATTCATTTAATTTGCAACTAATCTAATTAAGAAATTAACAAATCCTAACAAATTAACAAATCCTATATAAAAAAAACTACTTTCAAGGAAAAATTGCTACATGGATTAGACGACTTCTCCTTTAGTATTATTAATTGATATTAGATATTGATATTGATGGTATAATTAGCAAGATAAAGAACAAAAAATATAAAAATTAAAAATTAGATGGAAAATGTAATGCATGACAGGAAATATGAACTAAAATAGAGTCGATCTATTTATAGGTTGACAAATCATAATAATTCAAGGAAATTTTTAATTTAATCAACGGAGAAGATAAAAAATTTGTTAAAATATGCCTGAAAATCAAAGATTTGTTAAGATAAAAATGATTTAGTTTTATTTTACCTAGTGAATATCAAACCAACTAACAAAAATATAAAAATATCTCAACTAAATTTGTATTTAAAGAGAATTAAAAAAAATTCAAAATTTTGAGGAAATGACACATAGGATTTTAAATTTGAATTAATAAATAATTTAACTTTAAAATACCTACATTAAAGGAGAAGACGCCACATGGCTTAGGCGACTTCTTCTTTAGTATTATACAATATTGATTAATCGGCATATCTTAAAACTAATTGGATAAGTGGGATGACAATCATAACCACCAGATAAGTGGGATAACAATCAATTAATATTTTAATTTTAAAATCTAATTCTTTTTTATTATTAATGTAATTAATCTAATTAAGTAACAAATCATAAATAAAAAATAAAAAAAGCTACTTTGAAGGAGAAGTCGCCACATGGCCTAAGCGACTTCTCCTTTAGTATTATATACTATTGATTATTGATATTGATTTTTGTTAAGGTGAGAAAAATGTCGTTGATTTATACTTCTGTAAAAAAAAATGTCACTTTTTTTATTGTGAGTTTTCACTCTCGTCTCCCCAATGTTGAAATTAAAGCGCAACATTAGTTTTCTCAAAGCGCTTGTATTTACGGTTCTTTCATGAGTTTTCGTCAAGTGGAACGACCAATTTGGTGCTTCTTTTCCTTGTGTGGTTTGGGTGCTTGTCACTACTTCACGAGGGTCGGTCCATCATCTGTTGTCACGACCTTTCAATTTACCAAATGAACAGTTGTATTGTTGGTATTTCCAAACCTTACCGTATTAAAAAACCAATATGAATGGACATTAGTCACGTTAATTACAAGAAAGAAAGAGGAGTTATGTTACTTGGACATGTTATAGCTAGGTAAGGATAAAAACAAATGCGTAGCTAGGGGCGAATGTTAAGACCAGAGGTCTTGCCTCAAACAAATCACTTATATAGGTTACTTCTCCAGATAGCTTTGTTTTGATATATTTTGAAAGTAAGCATAGGGTGAGTGAGCCCTTACACAATTATTACTCATTTAACATTTCTTTACCAACTAAGCTAGGGAGGTTTAGCGTTCTATTACAATATTTTACAAATCATACCAATTTAACATATATATTTTAATTTTTTTCAAAAAAAAAAATTCCCTCCCCCTCCCTTCCAGGCGGTGATAGCCCCTTAAACCTCCATAAGCATCTGCGACTAGTGGGCATGCGTTGACACGGTTGCAAGGAAAAATCTCTAGATGTATAATGTGCATGATAGGTTTGCTCGAGTAGTTTCTATTGTAATATTGTGACGAAAAAACGGATATTCAAATAAACAAGATCGACACACAATTTATCGTAGTTCACCAAATTGACTACATCCACACTGTGAGATTTCATTAAAGAGTTTTTCGAAACCAAATGAGGATTACAAGATATGTCATATCACACTGACCGATAAACGATATACTTATGAAACAAGAAACATAAAATCTCGTTTTTGTTAAACCATCACTAGCCCCTTCCTTAGGCTCTAGCCTTGCCGGTTGGGGCTTCACCCTCGGAACCCTTGGACCCCTTCTGGTCAAGGGCACTGACCCCGAACCTCTCGTGGTTAATTACAATCACTTAGTCAGGATTCACCGAATGTGTTGAATTGGGTTGAATACTTCTTCTAGGATATGTCTAGAGGAGATTATATAACCTTACATAATTCTAATCCTACTATGATAAACCTATCAATAAGGCCGATAAGGAAAAATCTAAACCTAAATAAATTCTATCTTATCTAGATTCTATTATAGATAAATCTGTCTAGAGTAAATTCTTTATATAAATCATTCAAGTGATCCCAACAATAAATATAAGGTTAATTATCTGATCCATTGTACTCCCTCCGATTTTTAATACTCCCTCCGTTTGAAAATATTTGTCGTTTGACTTTTGTACACGTTGTTTAAGGAGCTAAAAACTCTATAAAATATTATTTTTTTAATCAATTTTTTTTTATAAATGATACTTATTAGTAATAAGTATAAGACATTTGACTTTTGTACACGTAGTTTAAGGAGCTAAAAACTATATAAAATATTAATTTTTTTAATTAAATTTTTTTACATTATAATACTTACTATTAATAAGTATTATAATGTAAAAAAATTTAATTAAAAAAATTAATATTTTAACTCCTTAAACTACGTGCACAAAAGTCAAATGTCTTATATTAAAAAATCGGAGGGAGTAATTATTAATCCATTTGGAGTATTCTGTTTGTCAAATACAAAATCTCCGGTTTTTTTTCTCTTCTACATTTTCACTCGTAATTAGACCTGTCAAAGTACAACCCGACCCGGAAAACCCGACCCGTACGCCCGGTAAATTCAGGGTCAAGACCCGGTTTTTTCGACCCGGAAATTTTTTTGGACCCGAACCCGAAGTACCCGGTAATTTTCCAGGGTCATCTGGGTTTAGACCCGGTTAACCCGGTAATTTTGATCCGATTGACCCGATTGATCCGGTGACGCGATTGACCCGATTGATTTATAATTATATATGCTTAAATTTTTTTATGGAGATTCCAATTTATTACATTTTATAATTACAATCACTTGATCTTTCATTTTCAAATCAACTTTTATATTTATTTGTATTGTGTAATACTCTCTCCGATCAATAGTATTTGATTTTTGATTTTTTATCACATTTTTTAAGAAGATAAAAATTCTAAAAAATATTAAAACAATTCTATACTTATTACCAATCGCATGATATTGTTTTTAAAAAATTATTTAAAATTTTATATATTTTAAAATTTTATTCAAAAAGTTAAAATTGACGAACCCGAAATCGACCTGAAATGACCCGAAACCCGGTCAAACCCGGGTTCGAGTCTACCCGGATATACCCGGGACCCGTTTTACCCGGAACCCGTTTTACCCGGAACCCGAAATGACCCGACCCGAACCCGACCCGAATGACCCGATTGACAGGTCTACTCGTAATTTGTTTTTTTAAAAAAAAGAAAGATATTCCCAAGTTGAACAAAGATTACAAAACATATTTAGGTAGGGTAGGATTGTAGGAGAAGAAAGAACAAAAATAAGAAACATGTGAAATCGAAATCAAATGCAGATTCTCAATTGGTTCAATGTGAATATAAAAAGATTATCGTGCAAAAAGGAATCGAATTAAAGTTGCAAATATATAATGCCAACAAAAACTATCTAAAAGAGGCAACACACCGCGCCGGAAAAAGGAGAAAGGGAACAAAATTCAAATAATTGAATTGAGAGATCGATCTTTTTAGCCCCCCTTTTTTTTTTGTTAGAGAAATGCATAGCCGCAGTACTGCAATTCACAGTTTTTGGATCACTGATTCACTGCATCCCATTCACATTTCACATTTCACATTCATATATTATAATTTCATCACATTGATCCCATGAATATGATGGGTAAGTATTGGCGTATTGCTACAGAAAGGCAGCTAGCTGTTGCGCCGTTCCCCGCCGCATTTAGTAACATGGTCCGTGTAGATTTGCCCCTTTTCATGCACATTGCACAGTCACTCACCGGCGCATACAAGGGTGGGCTGGTATGGGCCCCAGTTTACCCAAAAAAAAAAACAGCGTTCCAGTGTATTTCACGATTATACGGGGTTTGGGGTTCAAGATGTACACACTCTTTCTCCGAACTAGTAATGTTTCCGAGAGACTCACAACTAATAGACCAAATAATCAGCAAGGTAAGTAAAGGCCATAAAAGGAACATAGAAGTTAAGAATAACTAGACGCCACACAAATAAATATATACCGCTTGGATGCATCTTCGCCAGTGGTCTTTATCCAGAGTTAACTCTTCCGAGTTTTAGAACATTGAGGTCATGATTGTTAATCCAACTCTTTTTCGGTCTACCTCTCCCCCTTTGTAACACTCCTAGATCCAAACTCTCGCTCCTACGAACCGGTGCCAAAGGTGGTCTTCTCTAAACGTAGCCAAACTAACGCAACCTGGTCTTTTGCACCTTATCCACAATACTAGTAGCTCCAAGCTTGCTCCTGATGTCGCCATTTCTGATCCTGTCCATTCTCGTGTGTCTACTCATCCAACGCAACATCCTCATCTCCGCGACTGACATCCTCTGCTCTTGAACTTTTGGTAATAGGGCAACATTCCGAGCCATACAATAACGCTGGTCGAACTACCACCTTATAGAATTTCCCTTTCAGTTTAGCCTACCCCAAAAAATAAATAAATAAAATATTTGACAAGACAGTTGCTTTTGTTTAGCGTGTCCAATACTACTAACTTTGCTCGTTTTTATTCCCAAATCCCAATCCCAATTTTGCTTCCAACCTTCCCTTAAACCGACCCTAACTCATTTAAAAGAAATTTTTTTTACTGGGAATTGGAATCAATGAATCATAGATTAGTAGATCACCACAATCACGAAGAATCGAAGTAGCAAGATTTATACAGAAATATAGGTAATTCTTCAACACTCTTCTATTTTCTTCTTCCCTTTTATGCTTTTGTTGGTGTTATTTGGTTTCTTCTTCTTCTGTTTTGCTATTGGATTGGTTTCTTCTTCTGTTTTGCTATTGGATTTGTTGAATGAAAGGTCGTTGTGTTCGTTTTACTAAGTCAAAAGGTCGTAGTGTTCGTTTATTAATTAGTTCACTATATTGTAAACTGACTGTATGAACACTTTTTTCAAATGATTTTGCTGTTGGAAAATTTGTAGATGAATTTACGCTTTCAGTTTTTTTGAATCTCGCCCACCCTTTAAGGTTGTCCTGACTTCGCCACTGTGCACAGTATATACCCACATTGCATAATACATGCATCCATCTTTTATAATTAAGCAAACTTTATCCCATCAACTTAATTTATATGTCATTTTAAACTGTAAAATTTGATCAACTTTGACTATCGTTTTATATTTTCTAATCAAATACTGTAATAATTAGCACTGATTTATGATAATTTTGTTCAAACTTTTTTTTTGTTACATCGATTTGATCGGATTCAGCTGCTTTACATGCATCTAAATTCATCCTGAAAACCGAATTTAATGTTTCCAAGATGATTCAAAGTTGAATCTTTGACATTTGATCAATGGAGAAACTAGGATTCTCGGAATGAGGGGGCTAAAACTTTCGGATTAAATTTTCAAAAAATATTGCAAAAAACTATAAAATTGTAGTTTAAATATATAACTTCCTTTTAAAAAGTCACCAAAAATAAAAAGAGGGGCTTACCAAAATTTCTATTTTTTTCTTTTATAAAAAACGAAGCGTCTTTTCACAAAAATATTGAAAAAAATCCATAAAATATACTGAAAATACTATATATATTTATTTATTTGTATATACATATATATTACCAAAAAAAAAGTTATGGACGTTAGGGCCATCCCTAACCTATGCCTTCCTCCGCCCTTGCATGCCTTGCATGTGGTGTAGCACCACAACCAATACACGACTTTGTGATTAATTGGTTATTCAAACTTGATTTTGTTGTCTATCATTTGCTCATATCGTTTTTGTTGTCTATTCAAATAATTTGCTTTCTCTACTTATAAATAAAAAAATATACGTACTATTTTATCCTCGATTTTTATACTACATTTTTATTTTATCGAAAACTACAACTGAGAACTAATTAATTATTACAAGAGTATTTTAAAGTAAAACCTCAAATAAATAAAATAATATTTTTTTCTGAATTAAATCAATATTTTAAAATAGGATTGACACAAAATTTAATATCCTTATCTAAAGACATATTTTTCATCTCAAAATTAATTGACGAACTTATAGTCTAATCAATTATCGCTCTTAGCTTTTAACCTCTTTAGAGTAAATTATAATTGAATTATATATCCCACGGCTAAAAACTTGTCGACGGTGCCAATTGAAAACATTATTTCACGTTTCGAAAAGGAAAAAAAACATACAGGACCGATTGATTAAGACCTAACAGAAGGTGTGAAACCAAAAAAAAAATCAAAATTTCTTAAATCAATAATAGCTCAATCACGAGTATGTATATTCCAGTCTAAAATCTGAACCAATGGATTATTATCTTATCCTAAGTTTTGATTGACCATTAGTATTAGTGAATACGGAGGATAGTGAAAGAAAAGACAAAAAGCACACCAAGTGAGACAGAGAAAAAAGGGATCTAAAATGGCACGAGGTGGGGTCATTTTATGCACTTTGTGACAAATACATGTGAGTTTAATTAGGATAAATTTATGGTTAATTATAGACCACTTAATTAAACTTGTACTTTCTAAAATATAAGTTATTTCACTTTGTAACACATTTTTAAAAAAATTAAAAACTATTCTTTTCGATTGTAAATATAAGACATCTGACTTTTGTACATATGGTTTAAAGAGTTATAAACTACATAAAATATTGATTTTTAATTAATTTTTACATTATAATACTTTAATTTAATTAAAAATTAATATTTCATATAGTTTTTAACTCTTTAAACTACGTGCACAAAAGTCAAATGACTTATATTTACAATCGGAGGAAGTATATAAAATATTAACTTTTTATTAATTTTTTAAAAATAATATTATATAGTACTTATTAATAATAAGTATAATATTATTTTAAAAATTAATATTTTATATAATTTTTAGTTTTTTAAAAAACTTGTCACAAAGTCACAAAGTGAAACTTATATTTTATAACGAAGGGAGTATGATTTTGAGCATGGATAATCATTAAAGATATTGAGATAATAAGGTTTGACAAAATGGTTGGAGGTTGTCCTTTTTGCTGCCTTGGATTGCAACTGCACATTAACTCTTTCACTATCAATTGGAGAAAATGTTACTACTTTGGCTGCAAGTGCTTATAAGAAAATTGAAAAAGAAAGCCAAATTTTGTCTAACCCACTACTATTTGTCTATAAACAGCCGTTTTATTTATTCGTAGATGATAAACGTAACAATAGATGAGATGGGATGTGATATATATATATATATATATATATATATATATATATATATATAAGGGTGGTTATGGTGTAAATACCCCTTGGGATGTAATTTGTGAACGAATCTAGTCTTTTGATTTGGAATAAATAAACGGCTGAGATTAATCCGATTTAATAAATAAAAAAATAAAAAAACACAATAATTACCTGCTTGAAGCGCGTGTACCCCACCCAAATTAGCCACAAATGCAGTAAATAATAATAACGGTTTCGGCTTTCAAATGGAGTCCGTTCACTCCGTTGTTTGATTCAAAAAAAGGGTTGAAATAATTTATTTATTCGGACGAATATAATAGATTATTTGGATGAATATAATAGGTTATTTGTACTAAGATAATTGTGTTGAAATTGCATTATTTGATGAAATTAGAAAAATTATTCGTATTTAATTGAATGATTATTCGGTTAAATTTGAGAGATTATTCGGTTGAATTATAGAGATTATTCTAATGTAAGAGGGCTATTATTTACATATATATTGATTTTAGAATTTTAAAATAATAATCAATAAACTTGTATATTATTCGGTAAAATCACAAAGAATATTCATAGGTACGAGGAAGTTTGAATTTGTTCGATGAATATGTTCGTTGATTTCTAATAAATTATTCGTATATATAACAAAATTAACGAGTGATTATTATGGTTTCCTTTTTCTATTGATCATTAATATATAAAAACTTATTCATGGATGTATGATAAATTATATTATTCGGTTCAATTCGAAGGATTATTCGGTTAAATGTGATATATTATTCGTTTAAATTTGAGAGATTATTCGGTTAAATTATAAATATTATTCGTATGTAAGATGACGATTGTACTAGTAATATTATTCGGTTAAAATTGTATTATTTAGTTATTAGAAGATTATTCGGTTAAATGTGATATATTATTCGGTTAAATTTGAAAGATTATTCGGTTAAATTATAAATATTATTCGTATGTAAGATGACGATTGTACTAGTAATATTATTCGGTGAAACTTATATTATTTGGTTCAACTAAAAAGATTATTCGGTTAAATTATAAATATTTAAGGGGATGTTGAAATAATAATCATTAAAATTGTACATTATTCGGTGAAAATTACAAAGATTATTTGTATTTAATAGTAAGAATTGAAGGGTTTATATGTACACTATTCACATGTAAAAGAGGGCGATTATTTAGTGGGATTAAAAAAATTTATTTTGATGAACTTACGTTATTCGGTTAAATCATACCTATTACAAAATATGAAATTTGCATAATAAAAAAAATTTGCCCGTATAATCAAATTGACATAGATATAATATTTTTTAAGAAATTTGGAAAAAAAATTCAGCAAATAATATTATAAAAGAAGAAGGTGTAAAAATATTAGCGCTTAAAAATTAGTTGAAACTATCGATTTTTTTTTTGGTAAACAAAGAAACTATCGATTATTTATATGTATAGAAATAATATTATAACGATTAATTAAAAAACAAGTATTAAATGTGATAAAAAAAAAAGAAAAGGCAAAAAAAGAAGAAGTTAAAAGGGCAAAATATGAGTGGAAAAAAAAGAAGGGCCCATAAGATTTCTCAGTTGAAATAAATGAGATTGGATTTGGGAGGAGTAATGCACGCGCATCAGATTGAGAGTGTCCAAATAAAAGCGTGGAGCCCGCAATTTCTTTTTTTATAAAAATCCGAAAATCATGTTAAATCCACACCCTTATTTTCATCTCATCCAATGGATTAGATTTGTTCACAAAATACATCATAAGGAGTGTTCACAAAATAACCATCCTCTATATATATATATATATATATATATATATATATATATATATATATATATATATATATATGATGACATATAATATATGAGGCTTTCAATAAAAAAATAGTTTTAAGTTAATTTTGTAATCAAATTGAACTACGATTTCACTTATACAACTTTATTTATTGGTTTATTGACTTATAACATAGTTTAGAGTCGATATACTTGACGTATATTGTTAGGAATTAGAATATTAAGGATTATAATTGTAATTACTAGAAAACTGATTGTTTAGGGCTATCAAAGAATATTACAGAACTCATTCCCTATCTTCTTCTCTCTTAATCTCTCTCTGAACTCTTCGTCTCCTTTTTCTATCTCAAATCCACCATGGAAGCTTAGACTTTCACCCACCGATCTACGAGTACGTCATGACAATTATTTCCGCTTTGCCCCACTATCATCTTATCAACAGCAGAGAAAAGAGATTTGAGACGCCCATGGGCATATTCGCTGATAATTCATATGTTCGACAAAGGACCGAGATACATCCAGTTGAACCGACGCTTAGAGCAGAAGTGGGTGCTCAAAGGCTCTCTCACTCTGGTTGATATCGGTAACGCCTATTATGTTGCTAAATTCACTAATAAGGAGGATTATAATCATGTCTTGACTCAAGGCCCTTGGATGATTGGTGATAATTATCTGATGATAAGGCGTTTGGTTTCTAATTTGGACCCATGGAATGACAAGAATACAACCCTCACGGCATGGGTTCATATCCCGGGGCTGAGTCTGGAGTATTTTGATGATGGATTTTTGAGAAGGGTAGGTCAGAAGATAGGGAAAGTGTTCAGAGTGGACAAGACGACACTAGCGGCTGATAGAGGTCAATTCGTACGCCTGGAAATCGAGATTGATATCACCAAGCCCCTTCTGTCCAAATTTCGGTTCAATGGGAGGCTTTGGTCAATACAGTACGAGGGGATAAGACTTCTTTGCTACAAGTGTGGAAAGATAGGACATGAACTCGCTACCTGCCCTTTATCACAAGAGACAGCAGGAATGGAAACAAATGAGAAGGTGTCATCCTCTGAAACTAATCAAACTCATCATGCTCATAGTGCACATATGGAGATGGAGAACAACTTGTACGAAGGCTGGATTAAACCAACAAAACCGGTTCGTAAAGCGAGAGTTAATGCAAACATAGCCGGTAAGACACCAGAAGTGCAGCCGAATCAAGTCAACGGGGAGCAGCAGCAAAGGGAAGCGATTCCCAAAGGTAACCCTAAAGGGAAGACCAAAGTTGATTCGGGACCTGATGCCCAACAGAAACAGCAGGGCACGCCGAGAAGTGCAGCTTCAGGATCTCGGTTTGTAGTGTTGGATGCAGAGGATGATGGGGGCCCCCACACGATCATCATCCGAGATAGTGGGTCTAAGGCATTAGAAGACCTTGCCTAGTCAACCGAGTTCGAATACCCCGCCAAAGATATGTCGAAGACAGTTGAGGAGAACTCTTCGAGAGGCTCTAAGGTTGCACCAGGAAAGCAAACGGCAAACTGCTCGATGAACACTGAAGCGACTTCAACAAGAACCGATGAGAGCTCAAGGACTAACAACGCTGATGGAAAGAAGCCACAAGATGCCCTAACCACGCCAGACCCAGTCCGTATTCCCCAAACAGCCCGTAATGCCAAATCCGGAGGGAGTGGCCTCTCAGTAAAACACACAGCATCTAAAAACAAGCTAAAAAAAGCAACCTTTGCTTCTCGCAAAGTGACGGGAACCACAAGCAAAAACCCTAATTACTTTATACCTGTCTCGCTGATAATGCGTATTTCATATAGGCATTATAGGTATTTCTTATTGCATTTAGTTAGTGGTTTTGCTATGATTTGAGTCTAGTTTAGTATATTGCTTGTGAAGTATTCGAGTTCGGAATCTACGCCTTTTTAATGTTTATTCTGTAGAATTACATTCCGACCTTGGATGGACTTTGGGAAGAGCTAAGAGACATGTTTTAGAGCATAAGGAGGCTAAGATGGAAGCTAAGGAGGAGCAAGGAAGCACGACGTTGGAGTTTATTGAAGATAATCAAGGAAAGTCGGACACTGCATAGGCGGCGCCTACCGCCATTTGCACGGCGCCCGCCGTTCCCCAGTTTCCAGAATACGCGGTTTTGGATCCGAAGATATTATTTCCTATTTTATTTATTCCAAATCCACTAGGGTTTGGCCGCCGATTATAGGCTATATTAGTTTAGTTTTGCAGTTCATTATGATGGAAGAACAATTAGGAGAGAATAGAGAGAAAGAGAGATTTGGCCTATGAGTTGCTAAACTCATAGTTTTGCCTGTGATTCGAAGACATGGTTGTTTGGATTTTGAGGATTTGATTTTATTCGATTATTCATATTTATAGTTATCATCTTGTGCTTAATTATATATTTGTGTTCCTTTCTATGCTTGATCAACATGTTAGGAATTGCATCTTAGCTATGAATTCGTTGTTGTTTTCTTGATAGCAAACGAAGGTATTGAGATAGTGATGTTTCCTTATCTTTGTAGTGGATGATTTCAACTGATCTATGTTGAGGACATTTGATTAGGATTGAGTTTGTTATGCGCCTATTAATCTTGATGAAGTTGAGTCAATGTGCCAATTGGTCTTAATTACTTGAGTCCTTAATGCTATTCTTTAGTGATATTGAATAAGATGAGTGAATCTCTGCAGATCTCTCAACTTTAGGCAAGTAGACCTATGAATATAAATAATTGATAGATCAACCCAAGGATCATGAATTCCAACCATTGTTAGAGAATTACAGGTGAAATATTCGTTATACTTTGATATTGATTTACTTTGCAATCCCAAATTTAGTTACTTTTACATATTTGAATTATTGTTTTGCTTAAAGAGTTTTTCTTAGAGTTATTGAATAGGAAATTGCTTCTCCCTGTGGGTTCGACACCGGACTTTATTACTATACTAGTAGTTATTTGGTTTGTCAATTGATTTATTGCCTAATCTATTGGTTTTGTGGTTAAGTTTGGATATTATTACTATTTGGCAAGAGGCGAAAGTGCCAATGACGTTCACCCCGCGTCAAATTCTTGGCGCCGTTGTCGGGGAGTTTGCTTTTCTTTATCTCTTTCAATTACTCTTTATTTTAAGTCTTTTGTGTCCTTGTATGGTTCAAACTAGATCTTCTAATTCATTGCCTTTGTCTTTTGAATCCGAGATTGAAAGATCTTTTAGGTTGAAAAGGAAGCTTGAATTTGAGTCAAACAATAAGATGGCAGAAGACGGTGTTGTTGATCCGCCAAGAAGGACCCTGAGAAACCTAAAGGAACCTAATTTGAGTGCTCAACCACTTGCAATTAGTCTTCCTGATCTCCCTGAGGGTTCAAGATTTGATTATAAGTCGAATTGGTCGTCGATTTTGCCGTACTTTCATGGATTGCTTGGGGAGGAGCCAAACAAGCACCTTGCCACCTTTGCAAGTGTGTGTGATAGAGTGAGACCCCAAGGCCTGAATGATGATCAATTGATGTTGAGAGTGTTTTCTTTTACTTTGAAGGATTCTGCAAGCGATTGGCTTTACTACCTACCCCCAAAAAGGATTACTACTTGGGTGCAATTGAAGAAAACTTTCCTGCTGAAGGTTCGATAATGTAAAACAAAGTAATATAGAAATACTCTAGAAGGGAGGGGGATTGAATAGAGTATGCCGGTTTTTCGCAGATTCTCAAGACTTTTGAAGCTCGTGTAAAATCCTTTGAGATTAGACTTAGTCTTTTCTCTGAAAACCTGAATCACAAAGTTAAACAGTCGAACCAAGTGCGAAAATAAGGTAAAGCAATAAGTAAAGGACACGATGAATTATTTACGAGGTTCGGCACGAACTTGGCCTACGTCCCCGCCTAGGGTTCTTCCACAACCCTAGGATTCAACCGGCTTTTATTGATTCACAAGACTTAGGATCCTAGTAGCTCACCGAGAAGCCTCTCTCCTATACAATTGCAATCTAGTCAACTCACGTTCCCTTGGAGTCCTAGAGCAATCTAGAAGAGCCCCACCTCTCTATGCTATCTAGTACAATCCTCTTACACTTAGTGAATCAATCGCCTAGTGTCTACTTCCCGAGTTACAAACTCTTCAGTATAACACTCTCTCGAAATATATCCTATAAGCTCACAGTGTAACTCTCAAATGCTTTGAAATGAAATAACAGACTCTTAAGGACTAGCAGAGAGCACACGAAGAAGACAGATCTCGCTTGAAGGCTTGAGTGTATGAAAGCTTGTGTTCAACAGGTGTCTCGCTGTCTTCTTCTTCCTTTTCTTTTTATTGAAACAAATCGGCGCCTAAGGATCTTCACCAACGGCTAGAGAGGATCATGGCTTGAGCTGGATCTTCTATCTTTGGAAACTTTCGGAGGCCATGATCTTCCGATTTGAATCTTCTCCATTTACAACATAAGGAAGGAAATAATATTCGAAAATACTTCCTGAAAGGTTAGTGTATATATAATAATATAATGGAAGCATATAATAACATAAAATAATATTCGAACATAATATCATATAGAACAGGTTTTGTGTTTCATCAATACTTTTAAAGCTTCAAGACCTTTGACACAAACAGACTGTCAAGGCCTTTGAAACTTATTCCGATTTTCATCAAGGGAGTGGAGTTATCAATCTCCCCCTTGATGAAAGACAAAACCTGTGCATCCCTGCAACTTAGTCAAGCATATATAATATAAGTAAAATCGGACTAAGTACCTGCATGGGTTAGACAAATGTTGGATCAAAAATTTAAAGCAAGAAGACCATCCAACTGAAAATAAAACCAAGGTCTTCCAAGACCTTTAAATCGCAACAGTTTTAAAAAGTCTAACACCACCACATATCATCTCCCCCTTTTTGTCTTTCAACAAAGGGAGGAGGTAAAACAGTCACCAAAAGTTTTGAAACAATTTCCAAAAACCAACAATGTTTCAGATTTGGGGTTAGGGTAGGGTAGGATAGGGTTAATCTTCATCGTCCGGAACATCATCAGTGAGCCGCGACCACAGAACTTGCAACAACTTGGTTACCCCACTCATCTCCGTCATAAACTCCTTGTGCAGCTCCTTGATATCCAGGCGAACTTCCTCCAAGCCCAACTCCAGGTTGTCCATGCGTTCATCAACGGCTGAGGCAGTGGGAAGAGCTTTTGAAGGAGAGGCAAGATTCCAAGTCCCTTGGGGGGACCGAGTGATGCCAATCTTTTCAAGGCTCTTGGAGTCGAACTTACCCATATGACGCTGCTGTTCTTCATTTTTAAAATCGATTCCAGAAGCTTTGAAGATATGGGTCAAAAGGGTAGCGAAGGGGAGGGGAGTTCCTTTCCTGGCTTTTCTAGTGTGAGCCATGGATCCTAATATGGTGTTGGCCAAATCAAGATCAAGGCCATTGAGGATTCGGTAAAGTAGGATCATGGCATTGTCGGTCAGGAGAGAGCCGGAGTTTAGACGGGGTAAGAGGCAACGCACAATGATGATAAATATGATCTTTGCCTCTAGGGTAAGGGATGAGTGGGTTAGCTGCTTTGAGGTGTTGGTAGATGCCTCGGGTAGAAGATATTTGGATCGGGCAAGGGTAATGCAGTCTTCTTTAGAGGGGTTTTCTTGAGAGGGTGGACAAGGGCTAGGAAGGCCAAGGAAATCAGCGAAGTCAAAGGAGTTGAAAGAGATTCTAACTCCCTTGACGACAGATTCCAAGAACCAACCATCGTCAGTGTGTTTGGCTTTGAGATTTATATAGAACAGGCGGGTGAGTTGGGGATAATAGACATTTTCAAGATTGAGAAGGGTCCAGGCTGGGGATTTTTTAAGAATAGCAATGCACGGTAAATTCAATGCTTCAAAGAACACAATATCTAAAAAATCAGAACAGCAGATCCTACGAGTTCGAAACTCATCTACCCACTTACCAGCCATTTCAGCATTTTCAAACCATGAAGAGGGGAGGGATTGATTTACCTGAATGAGAGTGGGAGGATCAACGTTCTTCCTTCTAGCCTGTGTTGGAGCAGACCTCTTGGCAGGCGCCTCAAGGCTTCTGAGGGTGCCCTTCCTGGTGCGCTTGAGAGAAGGAGGCTTGGCTGTAGAGGCTTTCCACTTCTTTGAAGACGGGGGAGGAGGAGGAGAAGGAGAGGGAGCATGCTCGGGCTCCTCTTCCTCTGACCCCGAGTCCTCACCGGACCTTTCATCGTTGTCTCCATCGGTATCCTCGTCCTCTCCGGATTCGTCTTGCTCCTCGTCCTCTTCCTCAGACTCCTCTTCAGAAGGAACCTCCTTGAGAGCCTCCGCCTTGGCTTCCTTCCGGATTCTCTCAGCTTCCTCCTCGACCAACTTCCTTGCAAGCTCGGCCTCCTCCTCGGCCTTTTTCTTCCTTAAAGCTTCTTCTTCGGCTTCCTTGGCTGCATCCCTTTCCAGAATAGCATCAAGATCCTCCTCTTCTTCTTCCTCATCCACCTCCTCAGCGATGACCTTCTTTTTCCCTTTCTGCTTCGCACTGAGAGGCTTCTTAGCAGAGCGTTTTTTAGAGCCCTTGGTTACTGTAGTCGTGCTCTCAGCGATGGTGCTCTGGACAACAGCAGGGACGATGGCTTGAGGAGTGGGTTCAGGTGTAGGAGAAGTAGCAGTGACCTGGCGTCCCTTGGGGGTGGCGCCAAGTCTTTTGGGTGTGGAAGCTTTCTTTGATTTGGGAGCCATGGAGGTATTTGGCTAGGGTTTCAGGATAGTTTGAGAGATTGGAGAGGGAGAATTGGAAGAGTTTTGGGTAGTTCTGAGGTTATGAGGTAATCGAGAGGGGTTTGGGTTTTAAATAGGAGAGATTTGAGTGATGGGACGGGGTTTAGGGTTCCAATGTAAGTAATGATAACATTGCCAATTTGAAAAATATTTCAATTCAAAATTCAAATCTTCTCTTAACCATTTTAGAATAGGAGGGAAATAACCGAAAATATTTTGTTCCAAAAATATCTCTACGGATAAAATATGTGACATAAATAAATTATTTTGAAATCCGATGAAAATAATACTTGATCAAATATCTAAAAAGATATTAACTAAATATATACGATCCGATATCTGTTTTCTATCATTCAGTTCACAAACCTTGACATAAAACTCAAGGGTCTTGACACTGAGTAGAATTTATCTTTCGTAAAGGGAAAGCTCCCCCTACGAAAGTGCATCCTTGTTAAGCATCCTGATCTCTCGTCTAATGAAGGTGAACCTGTCCTCTGCCAAAGGCTTAGTAAAAATGTCAGCCCATTGATAATCAGTTGAAATAAAGGAAATGGACACATAACCTTTTTCGACGTGGTCTCTAATGAAATGATGCCTTACATCAATATGTTTGGTCCTTGAATGCTGAACAAGATTCTTTGTAATGGAGATGACACTTGTATTGTCACACTTAATGGGAATGCCTCTGAGGTCGATGCCAAGATCTCGCATTTGTTGAGCTATCCGAAGGATTTGGGAGCAGCATGCTCCAGCTGCTATGTATTCGGCTTCTGCAGTGGATAGGGCAACTGAGTTTTGTTTCTTAGAATGCCAACTGATCAAAGATGCTCCTAAGAATTGGCAACATCCTGATGTGTTCTTCCTATCCACCTTATAGCCTGCAAAATCTGCATCAGAATACCCGATTAATGTGAAATCCTTTTGCTTTGGGTACCATAGTCCAAGCTCCTTAGTGCCATTGAGATATCGAAAGATCCTCTTCACAGCCACGAGGTGAGATTCTTTAGGATCAGCTTGAAACCTAGCACACATGCAAACACTAAACATGATGTCAGGTCTACTAGCTGTAAGATATAGTAAAGATCCAATCATTCCCCGATACTCCTTTTGATTGACACTCTTCCCAGTCTTGTCTTGATCTAGGGATAATGTTGAGCTCATGGGAGTCTTGGCTGCTTTGGATTGATCCATCTTGAACTTCTTCAAGAGATCCTTAGTGTACTTGCTTTGGTTGACAAAGATCCCTTTCTTGGATTGATGAACTTGTAATCCTAAAAAGAAGTTGAGTTCACCCATCAAGCTCATCTCAAATTCGCTGCACATGATGTCAGAAAATTCCTTGCACAAAGATGTGTTAGTAGCACCAAATAATATATCATCAACATAAATTTGAATAACCAAAATGTCATTTCCTTTGGTCTTGATAAAAAGAGTCTTGTCGATCAACCCCCTTTTAAAATCATTTTCTAAAAGATATTTTGACAAGCGCTCATACCAAGCTCTTGGGGCTTGTTTCAAACCATAAAGCGCTTTGTCAAGTTTATAAACATGATTAGGAAATTCCAAACTTTCAAAACCTGGGGGTTGAGCCACATAAACTTCTTCTTCTAAGAAACCATTGAGAAAAGCACACTTGACATCCATTTGATATAGCTTTATGCTCATAAAAGATGCAAATGCTAATAATATACGAATGGCTTCAAGCCTGGCTACGGGAGCAAAGGTCTCCTCGTAGTCAATACCTTCCTCTTGATTGTATCCTTGAGCAACAAGCCTTGCCTTGTTCCTCACAATCTTACCATTCTCATCGAGCTTGTTTCGAAATACCCATCGTGTGCCAATGACTGATTGATGCTTTGGCCTAGGCTTCAAGGTCCAGACTTTGTTCCTTTCAAATTCATTAAGCTCACTTTGCATAGCAATGATCCAATCTGGCTCTTGAAGGGCCTCATCTACCTTCTTGGGTTCTATAAGAGAGACAAACGCGTGAAAAGCACAAAGATCTTTAAGTTTAGAACGAGTTTGAACAGTAGAAGTAGGGTCAGAAATGATATCCTTTAATGAGTGTGATGAGGAGTATTTGAATTTTCTTTTCCTAGTCTCAGCTCCTTAATTCGTCACACCAGCAGGATTGATTTGTGGTACATCTGACTCCATAGTCCTGTTAGGTTTAGTTTCAGCAGTTTCTGACATTTCAACACTGTTGGATTGGACACCAAGGACTTTGGACGAATCTTCAACACCTTGGGCCAATTCTTCAGTGTTGAGAATCTGTTCCTGCATGTTCCTCTTCTCTGTGTTCTTGGTAGCAGCATCATCACCTTCCTCGTTCTCCGCATGGATGTTAAGATCTATATCTGCAACACTTTCACTCAAAGAACCGTCATTGCATTCATCAAATATAACATGTATACTTTCTTCAACTAACTGGGTCCTTTTATTGAAGATTCTATAAGCTTTGCTACTTGTGGAGTAGCCAAGAAATATACCTTCATCACTACGCGCATCAAATTTTCCAAGGTTATCTTTTCCATTGTTATGAACAAAGCAAGTACAGCCAAAGGGTTTAAAATAAGATATAAGTGGTTTGCGGCCTTTGAAAAGTTCATAAGGAGTTTTCTTTAAGATGGAACGAATAAGACAGCGATTCAAAATATAGTTAGCTGTGTTAACAGCTTCATCCCAATAGGTTTTAGGTAATGCATTTCCAAAAAGCATAGTCCTGGCCATATCCTCTAGGGTGCGGTTCTTTCGTTCCACAACCCCATTTTGTTGAGGTGTCCTAGGAGCAGAAAAGTTATGGGAGATGCCATATTTAGCACAAAACAAATCAAACTGAAGTTGATCAAACTCCCTACCATGATCACTTCGAATTGACACTATGGGCTCGTTTCTTAAAGTTTGCAACTCCTTACAAAGTTTTGAAAACTCAAATAAGGCCTCTGATTTTTCTTTTAAAAATGCAACCCAAGTATATCTAGAAAAATCATCAACAACAACAAGAATGTACTTTTTACCATTGGGAGATTTGACTCGCATAGGACCACATAAATCCATATGTTAAAGTTTAAGGGGTCTAGAAGAACTTACAACCTTTTTGGGTTTGAAAGAGCTACATGTTTGTTTACCTCGTGTGCATGCATTGCACATATCAATACCTTTGAAGTCCATCTCAGGTAGTCCTCTTACAAGCCCTTTGGACACAAGCTTCTGTAGTGTATGTGGACTCACATGACCGAGTCTCCTGTGCCAGAGCTTTGGATCGTCCGTCAAAGCTTTTAGACAGGTTAAGCTTCCTTGTGCCACTTTATCAGCATTCACAGCGTATATATTGTTGTAACGATATGCAGTTAGTATAACTTCACCTGTATCTTCTCTGCACACTAGACATCTTTTCTTGTTAAATCTGACATTATTGCCAGTATCACATAATTGAGAAACACTAAGCAAATTATACTTTAAACCATTCACAAGATAGACATTTTTAATACTATGGTTGGAATCACTCCCAACGCTACCAATATCAACGATGTCACACTTTCCTTTGTCACCAAGAGTGATTGTTCCTGTGGATTGCTCCTTTAGATCATGAAAGAGAGAACTCTTCCTTTAGTCACCAAGAGTGATTGTTCCTATGCCTCGAGCATCCACTATCAATAATCCATTTTTTCTCCTTCACCTTGGTGATCTCCTGCAAAACAAACATCAACCTTTATGGCTAGACCAATAAGCAAATTTGGATCCATTATTGGGATAAACCATATTTGGTAAAATAGTGCCTTTTGGGACCCAAACTTGTGTTATCCGTTCTTTTCTCAAATGAACAGGGAATGTATTGCGAATGATATATTGATCCTTTCTTCTATAGGGGCAGGTCTCTTTTACATGTCCCTTTCGAGCACAATGGTGACATATATGAGAGGTTCTGCTTCCTTTTGCCTTTACAAAGGTGGTAATGTGATGCTTCTTTAAAAACCTTGGATTGTAACCAATACCACTTTTGTTTAGAGAACTTTGTTGCTCACCCAACATCCTATCAAGAGTGCCTTTGGATTTGGTAAATTTTATGAGGGTTGTCTGTTGGTCTTGAATCTTATTATTCAGGGAGATCTTCTCGTTCTCTAAGTCATGATGTTCACTTCTCAAAGACGAGAGATCTTGCTTGAGTTCAGATTTCTCTGAGTCAAGAGTCTTGACTTTAATGTCAAGACCTGAATAAGAAGCTTCAAGACTTTTGACCCTCATAGACAGATCCTCAATAGTTCTTTCCTGGTCCACAGTTCTCTTAATAAGAGTGTTAGTTTGTGCAATAAGTTTCTCTTCATTGGCAATCATATTAGAAAGGAATTCCAATAATACCTCTTTTGGACTTGCCATAAGTTCTCTTACGGTTACCTCAAGCTTCTCATCGTGAGATTCATCTCTTGATGCCATAAGACAGACATTGGCCTTCTCATCGTCGGAGTCGGAGTCAGAATCGCTCCAAGTTGCCACCATGGCTTTCTTTTTCCATCTATCACCCTTCTTGGACTGGCTCTTCGTCTTTTGAGGGCAGTCTTTTACAAGATGATCTGTTTCACCACATTCAACACAAGACAACGGTTTAGTCTTCTTATCATTTTTGTTGTATTGAGACTTACCTCGGAATTTAGAAGACTCTGATCCATCCTTGTTGTTGAATTGTTTCTTCATTTTGAGGATTCGAGCAAGGCCTCTTGTGATAAGAGCAAAGGGATCATCCTCATCGTCATCCTCATCTTCGGAATTAGATTTATCTTTGTTGTCATCCTTCTTAGATTTGAGCGCCAAATTCTTAGTGCTTGCTGGAAGTTCTCCATCGTCTTCATTAAGGATCATCTCATGCGTGATCAGTTTCCCAAGCAGGTCGTCAAGAGGCAGAGTAGTGAGGTCTTGGGCTTCCTCTATAGCTGTTACTTTAGGACCCCACTTTTCTTTTGGGAGACACCTCAATATCTTCCTTACTTTCTCAATGTTTGTAAAGCTCTTGCCGAGAGAGTCAAGGTTGTTGGTGATTTCTGTGAATCGTGTGAACATGACCTTGATAGACTCATCAGGCTTCATCTTGAAAAGTTCATACTTTCGAAGGAAGATGCTGATCTTGGTGTCCTTCACTTGGCTGGTTCCCTCATAGGTGACGACCAGCTTGTCCCAAATCTCTTTAGCTGACCTACAAGATGAAATACGGTTAAACTCATCAGTGCTAAGACCACAATAAAGTAAGTTAATAGCCCTGTAGTTTTTGGAGACGAGTTCAAGATCCGCTTGGATGTATTCAGACTCCTTCTTTGCGACTTTGGTTCCATTTGATCCGTCTTTCTCTGGAATCTTTGGCCCATTCTCTATAATGTTCCAAAGTTCAAGATCTTGGTCTATGATGAACATCTTCATCAATGATCTCCAGTGGACAAAGTTGTTTCCTACAAAGAGTGGTGGTCTGCTGGTAGACCTTCCATGTGCAAATCCTCCGCTTGCTTCACCAGACATGATCGAAAACTCACAAGATTGTTAGATCAAAAGCAATGAGTAAAGCTCTGATACCAATTGAAGGTTCGATAATGTAAAACAAAGTAATATAGAAATACTCTAGAAGGGGGGGGGGGGGTTGAATAGAGTATGCCGGTTTTTCGCAGATTCTCAAGACTTTTGAAGCTCGTGCAAAATCCTTTGAGATTAGACTTAGTCTTTTCTCTGAAAACCTAAATCACAAAGTTAAACAGTCGAACCAAGTGCGGAAATAAGGTAAAGCAATAAGTAAAGGACACGATGAATTGTTTACGAGGTTCGGCACGAACTTGGCCTACGTCCCCGCCTAGGGTTCTTCCACAACCCTAGGATTCAACCGGCTTTTATTGATTCACAAGACTTAGGATCCTAGTAGCTCACCGAGAAGCCTCTCTCCTATACAATTGCAATCTAGTCAACTCACGTTCCCTTGGAGTCCTAGACCAATCTAGAAGAGCCCCACCTTTCTATGCTATCTAGTACAATCCTCTTACACTTAGTGAATCAATCGCCTAGTGTCTACTTCCCGAGTTACAAACTCTTGAGTATAACACTCTCTCGAAATATATCCTATAAGCTCACAGTGTAACTCTCAAATGCTTTGAAATGAAATAACAGACTCTTAAGGACTAGCAGAGAGCACACGAAGAAGACAGATCTCGCTTGAAGGCTTGAGTGTATGAAAGCTTGTGTTCAACAGGTGTCTCGCTGTCTTCTTCTTTCTTTTCTTTTTATTGAAACAAATCGGCGCCTAAGGATCTTCACCAACGGCTAGAGAGGATCATGGCTTGAGCTGGATCTTCTATCTTTGGAAACTTTCGGAGGCCATGATCTTTCGATTTGAATCTTCTCCATTTACAACATAAGGAAGGAAATAATATTCGAAAATACTTCCTGAAAGGTTAGTGTATATATAATAATATAATGGAAGCATATAATAACATAAAATAATATTCGAACATAATATCATATAGAACAGGTTTTGTGTTTCATCAATACTTTTAAAGCTTCAAGACCTTTGACACAAACAGACTGTCAAGGCCTTTGAAACTTATTCCGATTTTCATCAAGGGAGTGGAGTTATCACCTACAAAAGTACTTTCCTGCTACTCGCCTCAACAAACTTAGGAAGGAGTTGTCCAGTATTGAGCAATCACCTACGGAGAGTCTTTATGAGTATGTTGAGCGGTTCAAGAAGCTTACGGGTAGTTGTCCACAACATGGTATACCCGAGGATGATTTAGTGCTATATCTCTACGAAGGCTTGCTTGACACCGATAGGAATTTCATCAATGCTACTAGCGGAGGAGATATTTTGGATAAAACACCTAAGGAAGCAATGCAAATTTTTGAAGGGTTGGCTAATGCATCGCAACAATATGGGAAACGCCAAGGAGTTAGAGGAGTTCACAAGTTGGATAATTCAAGAGAAGATCGCAAGGATGATATCGATAGGCTTACGGAGATAGTGACCAAGATGGCTATGCAAATGAATCAGCCTAGACCTTGTGGTATTTGTGGAGATCCAACTCATCAGAATGATAAGTGTCCCATGATTCAGGAGGACACAGCTGAAGTGAATGCTATGGATTATGGACCTCGCCGCAACTTTGGTAACAACTACAATCAGGGATACAATTCAAACTATCAAAGTGGATTCAACGGTAGAGGCCTGCAGCAACAAGTTCCGTTTCAGAGAGGACTATATGAAAATCGTCCAAGAAGCACTCAACAAGACGATAGAGATGAGACATTGAGGTTGTTATTAGACAAGATGAGTGTTCAAGAAAAGTTGCTGAGTCAAATGGCTAAGGAGATTGGTGAATTGAAAGCGAAAGATTCGGGGAAGTTACCGTCGCAAGTGGTAGTGAATCCGAAGGAGAATGTTAGTGCCATGATCCTTAGAGGAGGTAAACAAGTGAATATGCCCATAATGAAAGCTGAAGAGAGGCCTAGGGAAGAAGTTGATTTGGGAAAAGAGGACCAGACGGAATTGGAGACACACTGTTAGAACGGCGCCCGCCGCCCCCATCGATCACATATCCGATTTCTGACGTTGTTCAATCCCCGAAGAAACCTTCTGAGGAGTGGTCTTCTGAGGTTTCAAGACCTGCACCACCCTTTCCTCATGCCTTGAGATCTGATCGTAAGTGGGAAGATGAACAAATTCTATATGACACCTTTGCTCATTGTGAGGTAAATATTCCACTCTTTAATTTGATTAAAATTGTGCCTCGCTATGCGAAATTTTTGAAAGAAGTATGCACGATGAAACGCAAGCAAAGGATGCGAAAGAAAGAAAAGGTAAGTTTAAGTGAGAATGTTTCTGCTTTACTTCAGAAACGCTTGCCTGAAAAGTGCGGAGATCGAGGTATGTTTACTATCCCATGTGCAATAGGTAATGCTCTAGCTTCACCAAAGCTATGTTAGACTTAGGTGCTTCAATTAATGTTATGTCTTATAAATTGTACATATTTTTGGGTCTCAATGCATTATCTGAAACTGGTGTTACTATACATCTCGCTGATCGTTCTAGTATTAAGCCTAGAGGAGTTGTTGAGGATGTCTTGGTTAAGGTAAATGATTTAATATTTCCAGCTGATTTCTTCATCCTAGATATGGAACAAGGTATGCCTGAAACCCCAATTATCTTGGGAAGGCCATTCTTGCGAACGGCCAAGACTAAGATTGATTGCTTTGAAGGTTCACTAACTATGGAGTTTGATGGTAGAAAGATTGAATTTTCTATATTTGAGCATATTGTTTCTTCTACTAATGATTCTGTAGATATTCTTGACTCTAATGAAAGTAATCACATGAATGAATCAAAGGAATTGTTAGATACTAAATCTATGAATCTTGAGTTTTCTAGTAAAGAGGAAATTGAGTTAGGCAAAGATGTAATTGAAAGGAAGATTGAGAATTTGTTTAAGTTGCATGATAATGTGCTCGATTCAAATGATTCTATTGCGATTCCCTATGAAAAATCGATTCCTAACAATGTCGAGGTTTTTGCAATTGCAGGACAACCTCCCGGATTAGCTAGTGTCAAGAAGGAGTTGATGGATGCAAATGATGGATATGTGGGAGAAATTCCTAAAGTTCCCCCTCTTGTCTTGAAAAGGACAAGTGTGGAGGATCTTGGTGGAGTGACTTGATCAAAGAAATGCATCACGTCGAGCCAAAGACGTGAAACAAAGGCGCTTCTTGGGAGGCAACCCAAGGTAGTTTATTTCTATTTTGCAATTAGTTTTCAATTCAATAAAGTAGGATCAATCGTGTTTCTGAATTCCGGAAGTGGTGGTAAGTTAAAACCTATGTTGGATCGAGTTTTGATTGATTTGGAAGAACGGAGCCACGTTCTGTGGGCACGGCGCCCGCCGCCCGTCATACGGCACCCGCCGCCCCTCTGGCCACCTGATGAACCCGAATGTTGGTAAACTTGGAAGGGAAGTTTCTTATCTTTTTATTTTTGGTTATTTTCGGTTATTTAATTTTATGTCTATTTTAGGATTAGATTATTTCCTTTTATTTTAGGATTAGATTTGTTTCCTTTTATTTTAGATTAAAATTAATTATATCTATTTCCATAATTATATTATATCTATATCTATCTTAGGTTAGTTTATCTATCTTTTATTTATTTCCTTATATCTTAGGAATAGATTTAACTTTTATGGTTAGTTTCCTTAGATTTCTTAGACTAGGATTTATATTTTATAATTTTTCCATAATTATATCTAATATCTTTTATCTTTTCTCCACTCACCATATATATTTTTGCTCCCTATTTTGGATCATTCAAGCTTCTCCAAAAGAGATCTACAAAAACCCAAAAGCCTACAAAAATTCATTCCAAATACCTAAAGCCTTGTGTTTCAATCGATTCTACTCACTTAACACTATCCACCATTACCCTACATCCACAAAATCCAACCTTTCCCATACCATTCCCCTACCTATGACAAAAGAACCCTTACGCCAGATCACTATTCAGACGATGGACCCAACTCGTCACCTCAAACAGCGTTCTGGTAGCCCCATATTTCAGGTGACGAAAGTTCGTCGCCTGAATAGTCGTCGTGTCGAATTCATCCCAAGAGACTTCTGGCGACGACCATTCCAAAACTCGTCGGCCAGAGTCTCCTTAGGCGACCAAAAATATGTTCCTCGCCAGAAAACTTGTCAGACATTTAGGGCCTTCCCAAGCCCGCCCATCATCATCCGGGCGACCACATTGATTCTTTTAAGTGACGACTGTTTTCGTCGCCCCAATGTATTACTTTGACCATTGAAGTTATTTGAGGGGACAAGCACACTAACATGTTCATCGCCCCAATGTTGTCTAAATGATTTTGAAGCGAGTTGGGGCGACGAGGTACACAACAATGTTCGTCGGGGGATAGTCGGAGCGACTAGATCACCTCATATATGTTCGTCGCCCAATGTACGTTCTCATATATAATTCCATTCAGGCGACCACATTAAATCATAAATGTTTGTCACCCAAACATATGATTTTTTTAATAAAATACAAACGATGTTAGGCGACCATAGTGTTGATATATGTTCGTCGCTCCAAAGTAATGTTTTATTTTTTTTTACACTCAAGCAACGAGTTAGTGGGTCTATGTTCGTCGCCAGAACGTGATTTTATATTAAAAAAATATTTTATATTGGCAACATGCCCCCTGTTTTATACCATACACCCTGTGTAGTTCAATTACACAATGCACACAAGACACAACCTGTTTTACACCATTAATTTGCATTCATCAAATGCACAACACATTCAAAGGAGAGAACACAATCAAACTAAACCATATACACATCACAAACGCATAAACATTCATACCAACCATTCAAAAACATTTATACCAAGTTTCCAACCATTCAAAAACATTCTTACCTTGTTCAACTACTTAGCATCATGCATAAAAGTTCAACTACCAAGTTCCAAGATAGGGACAAGTACCATGTTCAACTCCCAAGTTTCACAAAATGAAATCAAGCTTCAAAATATAGAGAAATTTCAGAAAATGGGATTCAATGCTCAATCCACTACCTGGGAAGTCGATGGCTGCGTGGGCTGCTGGATGGCGGACTGTGTGCGGAGGAAATCCATCATTGTCTTCTCTAATGCAGTGACACGTGAATTAGCCTGTTGCGCCTCTTCCTTGGCCAATTTTGCTTCTTCCTTGGCCTGCTGCAGCTCTTCCTCGAGCTTGTGGGCTCGATCCTCCAGCTCCTTCCTCTGCAGTTCCGCTTGGGCGGTCCATGGACCCCCTCTTTTTTTTTTACGGGCCTTGTACCAGCCATTCCCATGCCTTCCAAAATAACATAGGATATATGTTGTAAAAACAGTAAGTTAATACAACTATGCTATGTGTCCTTTGTTTTTTATTTAATAGCTAATAGGATTCTAAACTTTTGGTGATTCGGTTTTAATACTACTGTTTTTTCTTCCAGTTTTAAATGCATGAATATGTAGTGTACAACTAATGTGCGTGTTTATAGTTATATTTTTTTCACATATTTTAGAATTAATTTGAGTCCTTTTTATAAGTTTTGCATGTCTACACTATCTTTTATGTGTTTTTTCAGAAACATGGAAGCTGTTTTTGCAGAAATGTTTAAAATAGAAAAGAAGCGCAAGAGAATTTGGAGCGCATAGGAAAAAGAACGGAGGAAATCGGAGTTATAACGAATGAGATATGAGTGATTTTGTAAGCCCAGCAGTGCCCATACCGAGGCAATCATGGGTCGGTACCGAGGGTCCTCTGCCTCGGTACAAGCACTATTTTTTCCAGCTCTCACACATAGCTTGATAGGATTCTAAACTTTGGGTGATTCAGTTTTGAATTTTAAGACACTTTTAGCAATTGCTACTGTTTTTCCAGTTTTAATACATGTTATAAATTACAGTTTTAATTTTTTACAATACAAGTCATAATAAAAAGGTAAATCAAGGCAAGAGAGTTACCTCTCACTCCCGTTCCACGTCGTTCTCCCAAGCAATCAATGACGATAGCTGTTTGTTGTTCGAAGGAGATGGGTTCTACTTGGCCGACCTCACCTTCAACTTCTTCTTGACCTTTAGTAAGCTCATCAACACGTCGTTTCATGCTCTCCTGTCAAACAATGCCCAAGAGAAAGTGGTTAAAAAAATTATTTGTTATAAAAATAAAGAATAAACACACAATGAGAGAGATAACTTGGACTCACCACTTTCTCCTTTGCATTTGGACATTTTTCGTAGCCATGTATGACAGCCGATACCCATGGTGCTGGATGATTGTCTTTTTGAAAGTCTTCAGCCCAATGACTTAGTGGCCGAGCGCCCGAGTGATGGTTAATTGGGTTTGGATTCTTTGTCCGGTTCTTCTTGTTGCGCTCGCTCAAGGCCTACACAATATCATATGTAAAAACTTTAGCTGGACATCTATAAAGAAATCAATTGTAGAAATAAGTAGAAACAAACAGAAACAAAACATTAGAATATTGAAATAGTAGACACGGTCATATGAGGGAGATTACCTTTTTTGCTTCGTCACAAAACTCACTCTTCACCAAGTAATGCCACTGATCCTCTCGCATCACGAACTCAAGTGGAGTAGGAGTACCATATTCCAAGAAGTGTTGATGGCAATCGTACTTCCAATCAGAGTAAATGCGGTATGCTTTTTTCTTGATGAAAGTCTTCATGTTGTCATCATCTGGTATTTCATAATACATCTACAGGTACAAGTTTAATGAGGTTTTAGTTTCCATTTCATTATTGAAGAAGACAAGAAATGTTATCGCATCAAATATTTGCAAACCATTGAGGTTTTAGTTTTCATTTCATTATTGAAGAAGACAAGAAATGTTATCGAATCAAATATTTGCAAACCATTTAGGCCATCCATAAATTTCTCTTTAGTATTCTTTACTGTAATTTCTTTCAGAACTTCTCTTTAGAATTCATAAATTTCTTTCTACACACAATTCATGATAAGGTGATTTTAGGCCTAGCGTAAGTCTTCCACAACTTCTCTTTAGTATTCTTTACTGTAATTTCTTTCATCTAAAATGGATATGTAAATTTATAACTCTGAAATGGAGAAAGGTCTATATAACTCTAAATCTAATTAAGGGGTTTATATAGTAATAAAATTATTAAAAGGGGTCTAATTCATCCAATTATCTCTAAAAATTATAAACATTAAGAAGTATGGGAAAATGATACCTCCAAGTAATCCATGAGCGGGGCTTTTTGCTCTTCAGTGAGTTTATTGTACGTCGAGGCAAGCATGGGAACGTTTGATCTGATCGCATTGCCCATGTCTCGGACAAATGTATTGTAAAGCGGCCTCGGGTAAGGCCCTTTGTGGAACGGTGAGTACTCGACCTTGAGCGTCTTCCCTGCAACCCTTCTCAAGTATTGGGTTTTCTTGCTCTTCACTGTGCGCCTCTTACCTAGAAGATAAAACCAAGAACTAATACTTCTCAAATTGATTGCCCTAATTTAGCAACATCAGTAGCAAATACTTAGTAACATCAAAATACATAGCAAAGTTGCAAAATCAGTAGCAAATACTTAGTAACATCAAAATAATGTTTTACATGATATAAGAAGAGATGATCCGAATTTGAGAGAGGTTTTCAATCCTAATTTTTGAATTAGGATTTATTTTTATGCATAGGAGTAAAGATCCTATCAATTCAGTTACTTTATAACAACTGTATAATTTGAGGCATACTTCCATTTATGGTCGCAGATCAAAGAACAAAGATCTAGGCTTCCAATTGCACCTTCTAGAGATCTTATCTTGTCAGAAATTAAAAGTCACCAGGTTTTGTTTTTGTTATTACCTGCTGGAAAATAAAAAGAGGTTGAATCTCTCCTTACAAGGGAAGCTAAGGCAATGAAGAGAATTCAGCAATTCTTGTACAAGGGAAGCTAAGGCAATGAAGAAAATTCAGCAATTCTTGTACGAGAACAACAAAAAGAGTCCAGTTATAGTTTTTTACGAGAACAACAAAATTCAGCAATTCTTGTATACAAATTTCAGAAATTTCAGAAATTGCTTACCACTCTTGCTTCGACATCGGATGCTCTTGGGGGGCTCTGTCTCCGGTGCTCGAGTCGCGGTGACGATTACTCCTAAAGGCCCACCCTCCAGCGCAGGTACAGGCTCGAGAGGAGGTGGCGGCGGCGGTTGCAGATTGAAGGGATCGAGAGGGCTCGCAGGTAGAGGAGGAGCCGGGTCTATCGCCGCCTCTAGAGCAGTAGCAAGAGGTGTCGCCGCCGCCTTTGGAGCAGAAGCAGGAGGTGCCGCCGCCGCCTCTGGAACAGCAGACAGAGAGCCCTCATCCGGTAGCAATGGTGGAGGCGTTGGAGCCTTTGGAGCCGTGGAGGGTTTTTTCTTCCGTCGGGCTTCGAAAAGCCGCCCTTTTGGAGGCATGTCGGAGACGTGGATAGGGAGAGAGAGAGATGAAGCTTGCCGGAGAGGGGGGAAAGGGAAGGAGGAAGACCGCCTTGGGGAGGACGAGAGGCGAGAGGCAAGAGCAGAGGTCGGGTGTTCTTCCAATTGGGAAATTAGGGCAATTAATTTAGGGATTTTTTTGCTTTTATAATCTCCACTCAAACGACGAACAAACATAAAGCTCGTCGCCTCAACATGAGCCCTAATTAAATAAGAATTAACTCAAGCGACCGCCCTTTAAATATGTTCGTCGCCTCAATGAATTCTAAATTTTTCGTGAAAGTTTAAAATTTTTCATTGAAAATTAAGAGGGAAAGAGGGAAAAATGAAGAGGGAAAAATGCCCGCCATGGTCAAGTATGTTCTGGCGACAAACATAACCAATGTTCGTCGCCTGAGTGTCAGTAGAATCACCCCAACAGTGCCCAAACCGAGGCAAGCATGGGTCGGTACCGAGGGTCCTCTTCCTCGGTACAAGAATTGTTTTTCGTGAAAGTTTAAAATTTTTCATTGAAAATTAAGAGGGAAAGAGGGAAAAATGAAGAGGGAAAAATGCCCGCCATGGTCAAGTATGTTCTGGCGACAAACATAACCAATGTTCGTCGCCTGAGTGTCAGCAGAATCACCCCAACAGTGCCCAAACCGAGGCAAGCATGGGACGGTATCGAGGGTCCTCTGCCTCGGTACAAGCACTGTTTTTCCAGTTTAAATACAAGTTAATACTACTGTTTTTTATTCGGTTTTGATACTACAATAAGTTAATACTAGTGTACAACTAATGTGCATGTTTATAGTTATATTTTTTTCACATATTTTAGAATTAATTTGAGTCCTTTTTATAAGTTAATCGGAGTTATAACGAATGAGATATGAGTGATTTTGTAAGCCCAGTTTTAATACAAGTAATCCTCTATATCATCAAATACACATGAATAACCATATTCGAAGATATTATCAATCATCAGAATCATTCGGATTTATGTCATCATTTTCCTCTTCTTCTTCGTCATCCTCTTCATCTTCATCATCTTCATATTCTTCCACGCCGACTTCCTCGTCGTATTCCTCTGCCTGTTCCTCTTCTTCTTGTTCTTCTGGTACTTGAAGATCAATTCTTAAATCAAATACTCCCGTGAAGTAGTGGATCGGACCGAGTTCTTGATATGGGTGTTCACTATCAATGGCAAGCTCATCCTCGTGGATCGCAAGTGTGCGAGGCTCGTACACGCTCCTATGGGACATCATGTTCACTACTTTCCAAGCATCACCCGCCTTTGGATCAGCAACGTAAAGCACTTGCCTTGCAGAGAGTGCAAGACAAAACGGAGAATCCTCATACCAACTGCTATTTGTGTCCACTGATAGCAAACCTTGATCTACCTTCATGCTACTACTGTTTTGCGGATCGGTGTCAAACCACTTGCACTTAAACAACACAACTGGCATGCGAGTAGCATATAGGAGCTCAACCACTTGTTCGAGTATCCCATAATAGTTTGCATTCCCAGCCTCCACCATGACTCCAGAATTTTGTGTCCTCAAAGCTTGATCTCTAGTCCACGATACAAACTTCACCCCGTTTACATAACACGTGGAGTAGATCCTGCATTCTTGTGCTCTTTTTGCCAAGTTGAGAACCTCTAGTTTAAGGAAGGGGTCCCCGTCTCGGTGCAACTGAGCAACCTGTATGACATAACAGTTTAAAGTACAGTTTCGAAAACAAACATAAGTTGAGAAACGGGAAGTAGTATCCTTACCCATTTGTAGAAATATCTATGAGAGTGGCTCTTGCGGTTCCTCTCATCATAATATGAATTCACTTGCTTGTAGAGACTTTCGTGTGCTTGCAAGTAGTGTTCAACTTCAGGGCAGTCACTCAAAACCTGCCAGTGAGCCTCCGTAATCATAACTTCACTTAACCTTTGGCTAGCGATTTCACTCTGTGGACGGACGAGGTCTGACACAACAGAAATATCATACAACGATGCCTCACTAGTGGTTGCCTGTTTAGGGAACTCATCAACACCCATGTATAACTTGCAGTATGTAGTGGACTCGTCGATAGTGTAACGCTCGGCAATACACCCCTCTGGATAACGTGGGTTCTTCACATGGTCTTTATAATCACCAAGTTGCCTGTAAAACGAACGTAAATGCATGAATAAGATAGTGTACAACTAATGTGCATGTTTTTTGTTATATTTTTTCACATATTTTATAGAAACATGAAAGCGGTTTTTGAAGAAGCGCAGGAGAATCTGGAGCGCATAGGAAAAAGAGCGGAGGCAATCGGAGTTATAACGAATGAGATATGAGTGATTTTGTAAGCCAAGCAGTGCCCAAACCGAGGCAATGATGGGTTGGTACCGAGGGTCCTAGGCCTCGGTACTAGCTAAAAACAACCTAAAAGAACTTGAATTCATAAATATCAATGTGAAAGTACTAGCTAACATACCTTTCTATTGGATACATCCAAGTATAATGCACAGGTCCGGTTTCTAGCACTTGTTGTGGCAGATGAACCATAAGGTGCACCATATATGATTGTAAAAAAATGTGGAGGATAGATCATCTCCAAGTGACACAAAAATCTGAACTATCTCATCTTGCATCACTTGTACATCAAACGTACCTTATTTAGGTCTTAAGAGCGGATCAAATGAACTTGAAATTGTAGAAATGAGAGGTTTGAGAAAGTGTAGATAGTATGAAATGGAGGAGGTGGGTTACTGTGGAAAACATGGGAGGTTTGAAATGGGGAAAGTAGGAAACGTTCAATTGTGGCTTACGCAAACAGTAAATTCGGTTGTTGACAAAAAGTTTCTTCAGGCGACGAATTAAGCCTATGTTGGTCGCCTAAAGGAGAAGTGAATAAATGCTCTGAACCTACCTCTTCATTCAGGCGACGTACTCAGTCTATGGTGGTCACCTAAACGAGAAGTGAATAAATGTTCTCAACCTACCTCTTCATTCAGGCGATGTACTCAGTCTATGGTGGTCACCTAAACGAGAAGTGAATAAATGTTCATAAATGAGTGGGACCTAACTTCTTCCTTTAGACGAGGAACATTGCATATGCCCGTCGCCACATATCAAAGCAATAAATATGGCAGTTTTCAAGTGACGAACTTAGGTTCCTTTTCGTCGCCAGAGGTCATTTCTGACATTTACAATTGGGCCTCCTTGTTGGGGTGACGACTTGTACTATAAATGTTGGTCGCTTGAAGTTGAAGCGAAGAACATAGATAAATGTTGGTCGCCTCAAACTATGTCATAGATGAGTTACACCCCTCTGGCATTAGGGTGACGAGATTTATCATGTTCGTCGCCTGAATTATTCTGAAGTGACGAGAATTAGTTTGTTCGTCCCCTGAACAGCCATCTGGCGTAGTATTTGAAACCAAGTTGTTCGTGAAAGATTCAGATTTGGAGGAGTGTGGACATCGGTTTCCAATGTCTTCGCTCGGATTTGGAGGTTCTGAGTGAACGGCGCCCGCCACCCCAGACACGGCGCTCGCCGTCCCTACAGCGAGCCCGTCTTTTGGTCGTTTTCGTGGTTTTTCTTCGGTTTTGCCCTCGAATTGCAAGATGTCGTTTGCTTCTGCTCAGAAAGAGGTACCAGCCTACTTTGATGATACCGACATGTTATGCTGGAATGCACTTGGTAAGCGCACCTACACGTCCACCATGTTCTTTGACGAAATCACATTGAGACGGTTGGGCTTGTTTGATTCGGTGATCGCTTTGATGGCACATGGAGGGCTGCATGATTTTATTGGAAGAAGGGCTCCTACTTATCCTTACTTGGTTAAGGAGTTCCTTACTACTTTGGAGGTAATATTGCCCAAAGATGTCCGATTTTGACTACAAGGAAAAGCTTGTCATTCCTACTATGCTGCGATTGGAGTTGCTTTTAGTATTACGAGGAAGTGTTCTAGAAAGTGGCAGAATGCCATGCGTGTTCGTAAGTCAGCAGAGATTTGGAGAAACCTGACTGGGATGCTGGAGACCTTCGAGAATTTCAGATTAGATGATATGATCACTCATCCCGCTCTTTGTCTCTGTCTGCGTATTTTAGGCGCTACTTTCTATGATAGAACACTACGGTTGTTGATCCTGGTGTGATCGATCTCATATATTGCCTAACTCCCGAGTCTACTGTAGTGCCAGACTGGGCACTCCTATTTTTGAGAATGTGTGAAAGGGTTCGTTGCCAGCGCAATGAGAATTATCCTCTTGTCATCCCTTTTGGAGGTATGATCACACTTCTGGCAATGTTTTATGGTGTCGATATTAGTCCACTGCAGCCTGTGAGTCATTCTTATACGTGGGACATCGATGCTCTGGTGTCTGCACGAGTTTTAGAGAAGCTGCAGTTGCCATATGCTATTGAGAGATTTAGATGGTTATTTGGACCTCAGCAGTCTCATCTCAGTATTTGCCTACTATGTTACTATAGGGCTGAAATTAATAGATTTCCGCCGGAGCCATGTCCCCGATATTCCGGGATTTCGATTGCGGAAGCCTGGTGAGCTTATGATCCCTGTGAGCGATGTTGAAGATATGCAGATTGATATGACACCGCCTATGGTTTTAGATGCACCACAAACCGCCGGCGTGAAGAAAACGTTGACTGAATTTGAGAAGCAGCAGGCGGCTGAGTTAATGAAGCTAATAAAGTCCCATGCAATCTTGGTTGGGAAAATTGAGCAATTACAAGAATCTTGTCTCTTATTGATTAATTTGATCAATCAGCGGTCTCGACCCCAGACCCCGCCTTCACAGTAATTGGTTAGTTATTTGCTTCCTTCAAACCCTTTTTATTTTTATTTTTCATTGTTCTTTTTGTGTTTCTATGCATTGAGGACAATGCAAAATGTAAGTGGGGGGGGGGGGAGAATTGACGGTAGGGGAGAATTGAGATGAAAATAGGTAAAATATAATCAAACCGCAACTCCGAGCCTAGCAAATAAATTCAAGACTCCCCCGCTGTAGTAGTAGAGGAATCAAGTTCGATCCACGAGGAAGCGAGTCAACGAATCCCAAAGTAGAGTAAAACAAGCTTTCTGTGTCGACTCAGAAGCACTCGACCTCAACTAGGTCTAGTCGATCTCGGGTAGTGCAGCCGATATCCAGTAGACTTCTTCAGTAGTAGGCACAATTTCAGTCGACGTCGACTAGAGCACTCGACGTCGAGTAGAAAGTCTGTCTCAAGTACCTGCCGAAAACAACAATCGATATTGAGTGGAGCACTCGATCTCGAGTAGTCAGTAGCCTAAGTCGACTGGCTCAGAAGACTGCCAGTCGATCCAATGCACTCGATGTCGACCAGTTTAGTCGATGTCGAGTGACCTGCAGAACGTAACCAAGGTCGGCAAAGTAGGCCGAAGAGCGTAGGATGGAAACGAAGGATGGTCAGAAATAAGCAAAGGTTGTTAAGTTTTTCGAGGTCCCAACGAACGGCAATAATCATGAATTAAACAAATATATTAAAGAATCTCCCAAGGCAAGGGTTCACCACAACGATAACCATGCAAGGAAAAGTAGGAACTCGCAAAAGACGGTAACTTTATCGATAAAGGACTAGGCTTTCACCAAAACCCAGCTATTAGGCATATAAATCTCGCAACATATAAACCTAAAAGCGTCTACCTTTTTCATAAATAGAGTTTATAAACTTCTGAATAGAAACCCTAATTACTACCCAAGTTTCGCAACATGAGTTCCTTAATTTCTCAATCAAAGATAAAGCACAAGTAGAACGATAATAAAGATACCTCTTTTAGCGTCTCACCAACCCTCCAACATAGCTATCGTCGGGCTCACCCCGACCCTAATAGAGTGGGCGACTACTCGCTCATGGTAACCGAAGACATCATAAAAACTTCAAACTGCATAAATAAACTCCGAGTCTTTACAACTTCAACGCCGACCGTCGTGAGCGCCAAAACTCTAAAGCTCCTAAACTACTTCGAATGTAAATTGATTGTTGTGTTTCTTAATGAATAAAATTAGCCCCTAAAGGCTCTATTTATAGACCTTTAATCCTTACTAGCCAAGGACTAGGATTTCTATCTAAAGATAAAAGATATAAATAAATAAAGGAAGATATAGATAAAACTAGGAAAATCCCTAGGGTAATTAGGAAAGTACCCATAAGGATATAAAATATCTAATTAAGATAGAATATCTCGTGCTTCATAGGTAAGCAATCTTCCTCCAAGTCGGATTTGTCAAAATCTTAGACCAGCAAAAGTTCAGTCAACGTCGTCCAAAGTACTCGATGTCGAGTAGATATCTGGGATTTCACTCGATCTCGACCAGTGTGTCCGATCTCGAGTGTCCTTGCTGGCATGTCGATTTCTGGTGCATGACTTCCACTCGACATCGAGTAGCTCAGTCGATGTCGAGTACTCCAGTATATGTCGAGTGGCTCTGTCTTCCTTTCTCTTCCAGAGTCGATTCTGCTCTTCCCTTCAGTCGATGTTGACTACTCTAGTAGACATCGAGTAGATTTCTGCCTTTGTTCCTCTCGTTTGGTTTTGTTCCAGAAATGCTCCAAATTCTGCAATATTAAACAGAAACTTGTGTAGACCTCGATTTCTTGTAAATAAACATAAACTACATAATTTTCCAATATTCCCAGCTAGAATATATAAAATGAATAGAATAAGGAACGAAAATAAGCGCAGAAACATGGCATAAAATATGGACATCAAGAATGAAGTGAATTAGTTAGGTTAGTTTCATGTTTGAACTTATGTTTTAGTTTTTAGTTTTATTATTTATTTCCTTTATGTTATTTCTTTTATGTTATAGAAAATGTCAAAAATGAAAAAAAAATAGAAAAATGTCGAAAATTAGAAAAAAAAAATGTTTGTTTTATTGTTTTTTCATATTGTGTTATTAAAGATTCCCATCTAATTTGAGTTTGTCCTATTTAACTTTATACTGGCATGATCTTATAAATCTCATGGAATTCTAGAGTAATTTGATCTTATCCTAGAAAATTGGTTTTTATGTGAAATATGATTAAGCATATGTAATTGAGCATGTATGATCTAAGTTTGGGAGTATGCTTGAAATCCAACAAAAATTTGTCCCAGTGAGATATTTTTGGCCTTATAAGGGATACATCTATATTCCTTATGCTTTTCTTGTGTGATTTACTCTTCCTATGCATTTATCGTTGAGTATTGCCATGGTTATCTATTTTCAAGGCCGATTATATACATGTTCATTGCTTGATAAGTTCAAATGATAGAGGCAAAACTTTTTAGCCATATATTTATCCATGTCTACCCTATGTTATATCTTGCTTTGAAACCAATTTGAGCCTTTAGCCTTTTTATTGATAGCTCCACAAAAATTATTATTCCTAGCCTATGATGAGCCTTACCTTTATTCCGGGGAAATTGAGATTTGGAGTGGGTTATGGAATTTATTTTGGAGAGATTAAGGAGAATGAAGCTAAAGTGTGAAGTTATGGTTTATGGTTTCGAGAAGATGTAATGTTATGTGCTTATTGCCCTCATATTTATATTTAATGTATTATTGGCTCAAAGAAGAAAAAAAAAAGAGATGAAAGCTTGGACCTAGGGAGGATAAAATTCACCTAGGGGTAAGAGTGAGCCAGAAGAAAAAAAAAAGAAAAAAAAATTGGAAAGAAGAAGAAAAAAAAAGAATAAGAGCCATTTTATTTTATTTTTGCATATGAGGAGGAGTTGGAATTATGTTGGTTGGAAGTTATATTGGTTGGGTGTTGATGATTTCATGATATGTGAAATGATGATATGTGAAATGATGTTATGTGTGATATGTGATAGATGAAATGATGAAATAAGAAGAAGAAGAGATGTTTGGAGTTGTTATGAAGAGAAGATGTTGTGCATTTGTGAGCTTGATGTTATTGAGTTGGTTTGAGTTATGTTGGGAGTTTTGGAATTTTATTTTCCTGGAATTTATAGCACCACATGACCAAATACAATTCCTTGCCCTTATGTTTCTACCAAGCCCCATTACAACCCCGCCGAATGGGATCTTCTATGAAGGTTTCCATTGAGCGAAAGTCCTCTTGATGTCCTTATTTTTGCATTGACGTATCCGGTGGAGATTTTGTGATATAAATGTCAATATTTGATTTGATGCTTGTATATGCAATTGAGGTGAGTGTATGCTTAAAGCCTAAACACATGAGAGTGAGAGATACACATTTTATCCTTGGTAAGGTTGGATTCTTGAGTATGCAAGCAACTTGATCCCATATATACATGTTATGACGTTTATATGCTTTGATTATATTTGCATTAGTAATGATGTTGCATTTGATGAGTAAGGTTACGAAAGAATTTCCTATGGGATGCGTAGATGATGTGTTGTTTTATGGTTGCTTGAGGACAAGCAAGAGTTAAGTGTGGGGGGATTTGGTAATGCATATTTCATATAGGCATTATAGGTATTCCTTATTGCATTTAGTTAGTGGTTTTGCTATGATTTGAGTCTAGTTTAGTATATTGCTTGTGAAGTATTCGAGTTCGGAATCTACGCCTTTTTAGTGTTTATTCTGTAGAATTACATTCCGACCTTGGATGGACTTTGGGAAGAGCTAAGAGACATGTTTTAGAGCATAAGGAGGCTAAGATGGAAGCTACGGAGGAGCAAGGAAGCACGACATTGGAGTTTATTGAAGACAATCGAGGAAAGTCGGACACTGCATAGGCTGCGCCCGCCGCCATTTGCACAACGCCCACCGTTCCCCAGTTTCCAGAATACGCGGTTTTGGATCCGAAGATACTATTTCCTATTTTATTTATTCCAAATCCACTAGGGTTTGGCCACCGATTTTAGGCTATATTAGTTTAGTTTGGTAGTTCATTACGATGGAAGAAAAATTAGGAGAGAATAGAGAGAAAGAGAGATTTTGGCCTATGAGTTGTTAAACTCATAGTTTCGCCTGTGATTCGAAGACATGGTTGTTTGGATTGTGAGGATTTTATTCTATTCGATTATTCATATTTATAGTTATCATCTTGTGCTTAATTATATATTTGTGTTCCTTTCTATGCCTGATCAACATGTTAGGAATTGCATCTTAGCTATGAATTCGTTGTTGTTTTCTTGATAGCAAACGAAGGTATCGAGATAGTGATGTTTTCTTATCTTTGTAGTGGATGATTTCAATTGATCTATGTTGAGGAGATTTGATTAGGATTGAGTTCGGTATGCGCCTATCAATCTTGATGGAGTTGAGTCAATGTGCCAATTGGTCTTAATTACTTGAGTCCTTAATGCTATTCTTTAGTGATATTGAATAAGATGAGTGAATCTCTGCGGATCTCTCAACTTTAGGCAAGTAGACCTATGAATATGAATAATTGACAAATCAACCCAAGGATCATGAATTCCAACCATTGTTAGAGAATTACAGGTGAAATATTCGTTATACTTTGATATCGATTTACTTTGCAATCCCATATTTAGTTACTTTTACATATTTAAATTATTGTTTTGCTTAAAGAGTTTTGCTTAGAGTTATTGAATAGGAAATCGCTTCTCCCTGTGGGTTTGACACCGGACTTTATTACTATACTAGTAGTTATTTGGTTTGTCAATTGATTGATTGCCTAATCTATTGGTTTTGTGGTTAAGTTTGGATATTATTACTATTTGGCAAGAGGCGAAAGTGCCAGCGACGTTCGCCCCACGTCACTCGCACCCGGAGACCTTCAGTCTTTCAACCGCTTCCCTCCCCCTTGTCTCATCTACCATCCCAGCATCACTTCTCCCACCCGCTAATGGCAGCGCTTCATATTCCCTCCGGTGGATCTGATCTTCGTCGGAGAGAAGAAAAGCTTGGTGGTTTCAAACCACCGGACGGGTCCATTCCTTCCGCATCTACCGAGGATTGCCGACAAGATGCTGATGGAGTTCTCATTCCAGATAACGAAAACATGGGCAATCCTGTGCAGGGTTTCAATGCCCAAACGGCTCAAACAGGCTTTCAACAGGCTTGAGGAAGCAATGAATCTTTACTCTATGGAAAGTGGTATACCCATGAATGCTCTTGAGGGTTTGATGCGTCGTTCGGTTGCTTCTATGAAGGATCTCTGCGTGCTGTTATGGAACACGATTGGTGCGGAAAATAGGGATTTCCTGAATGCGCTAAGGGAACTTGTACAGGTCCATGACCCCCGAGTTCTAGCCTTGGTCGAACCTCCCATAAGCGAAGCAACATCAGATAGGATTTGTGATAGTATCGGCTTTGATGGTCGGATTAGAATAGAAGCGGAAGGTTTCTCAGAGGAAATCTGGCTCCTCTGGCGAACTACGGAAGTAGATGTCGCTCCTGTTATGCTTCACCGTCAACATATCACAGTTGAAGTCCGGCGTCGAGGGGAAGAACCTTGGCTTCTTTCTGCTATTTACACCTCTCCGATTCCCGCTAGTAGGAGAGAGTTATGGCAAGACTTGGAAAACTTTGCAGCAATCAATCGCATGCCTTGGATTCTAGGGGGAGACTTCAATGATACGCTCACGAATGATGAACGATCGAGCTCTTCGGTTGGGTCTAACAGAAACTCGCACTTATTTGGAAGGTGGGTGAACGATATGAGATTGATTGATATGGGTTTCTCGGGCCCTCAGTTCACCTACTGGTATGGAAACAACGCTCAGACTAGAAGAGGAGCCTGTCTAGATAGAGGTCTTTGCTGTGAGAATTGGCGTCTCCGTTTTCCGGAGCTACTATTCGCCATCTTACTGCTCCTTACTCCGATCACGTGCCGCTGCTGCTAAATCTATATCTGAATCAGGACATCATCAATGCTCAGTCGTTTAGATTCCAAGCTGCCTGGGTGAGTCATGATCAATTCACCCCTTTTGTTGAGAGAGAATGGCATTCAACCTTAGAAAATGGAGGCACCCTGCAAGATTTCTCGAAGAAACTTTAGCGCTGGAACAAAGAAGTATTTGGTAATATTTTTAGGCGAAAAAGACGCCTGTGGAAAAGACTTGAGGGGGTTCGAATGAGGCTCAACGAACGCATCTCAACACACTATTTGGAGTTGGAATGTCACCTCTGTATTGAGCTAGAAAAATTGTTGCATGAGGAACAAATCTACTGGTTTTAGAAATCGCGGGCAAACTTTCTTCTTGAAGGTGATCGTAATACTAGATATTATCATCTTTCCACTGTGATTAAAAGGAAGTCGGCTAAGGTTCTGGCGTTGTGTGATGCTGCTGGCAATTGGGTTTTCGACAGAGTGTAGATTGAGAGGCAAGTTCTTGCCTTTTTTGAGGCGTTATACACCGGTCTTCAGCCTATGAGGACTCATCATCATCCGTGTCATAAAGATCTGACCTTTCAACCCAGATTTGCTGATTAGGGTTTACCGTGTTATGAATTTGCAGATTGGCAACTTTGCTTGCGAAGGACACCAATTGTGGTGTGGCGTGTTCAGTCGTAGGGTTTTCCCCTACTGTACGAGTCGGTTGGTTATCTATTTACATTGTTGAAGAACGATCCTTTGAGGCGACCATGGTTCCGGGCTCCACAGTTAGACGGTCGGACGTCAGGCTCGACGGTCGGACTACCGGGGGACGGCCACTAGGAGGTGGCGGAATTTGAATTTTGATTAGGCGGGATTAGGGTTCTCCAGGAAAGCGATTTTTACGGTGTAATACAAGGCATATATATACCCAACTCAAATCTTTATCTTTATAAGAAAATAAAAAGTTTCCAATGTTGTTGTTGGCATTGACTTGACTTGCGTGCTCCTGTTCCTGTTCAGCAGCGAATGCTTCCCACTGCAACTCACATGAAAGCACGAATATTCAAGGTCAGAGTAGCATGGCATTCTATAAATGATCTTAACTATGTCAATGTCCTACCAAAAGGTATCTGTTAAGGAGCTAATGATTTGTAATAGTAAAGCATGAATTCAGAATTTGCACCATGTTTGATCCACCATCAAAACAGTAGCAGTAGGTGAGAGTAGGGTGTATTGTTACCTCCTCCAGATACGGTGTGTAAGGCTCATCCCCTCCTATCCATGGGTACTTCTCGGGGCAACCACTCGGCCAACTACCGGAACTGTCTGACATGGCTGCAAGGACAGGAGATGATAATGCATTCAGTCGACAAAGCATGAATTCGATGACAAAATGCATTCATTGAACACATAGACCAGTGAAGCACGAATTGAGAGTATTGATAATGCATTCAGTCGACAAAATGCATTCATGCAGATTCAACCAAAAAGGAGCTGAATATTGATATATTGAATACTAATTTCATTAAGCTAATGATTTGTAATAGTCAAGCAGGACTTCAGATTTTGCACCATGTTTCCTGAAGAATATTTTCATGAATCTCATGGTTCCAAACAGTAAAAGCATGGTCTCCCATTACTCGTGCAGATTCAACAAAAAAGGAGCTAAATTTTGATATATGGAATAATAGTTTCATGAATCTAATGATTTCTAATAGTTTTTCACAATTCAGTTTTGTCACCATGTTTCTTGAATAATAATTTCATGAATCTATGGTTCCCAACTACGAAACCATGAATTCAGACTGTTCATTCAGATTCAACAACAAATGAGCTGAATTTTTATATATTCACTAATAATGTCATGAATATAATGATTTCTAATAGTAAAGCATGAATTCAGATTTTCACCATTTTCTTGAATAATAATTTTCTTGGGCAACTCATGAAACCTTATAAAACCTCTTCACACCCCATGCCAAACACGCGCTAAATTCCCTGTCTGTCCGTTGAATCGTCTCCAGCAAGCTTCAATTTCTTTGGCGCCCTAATTTCTCTGTCTTCGGTCAGTCGCATATGACCGGAGAAAGGAAATGGGTGCCCGACGTTCTTTGGCGACTCTCCAAAGGCCGAGCCCTCACCCTCTCCGAAACCATCCTCCGCTTGGTACCTGATGAGTGCACCTGTAAGATTCAAAGCAAAAGCAAGTGCTTGCATTGTTGCTTCCATGATGGATCCGACCATAATCCCCTTTCTTATCTGCTCCGACCCGACGACCCACTCGATTACCGGAGTTTGCTCAACCGCTGCTACCTCATTGTTCCACGAAAGGCTCCTCCGCTCCCCCCGGACTCCCTCTCTGGCCGCCGCTGGTCACACCTCCAGGTCTCTTTCTACCCTCCTTTCTAAAATTTCAAACTTTGCTTAGGTTTGCGCATTTTTACAGTTTGGAATTCAGGTTGGCTTTGCGATCCCTATTTTTGTATTTTATGAGGTGATCGGTCTTATAAGATGTCTTAAACATGAAATGTGCTTGATTTTGGATGGTGATTTTTTGAATTTCAGATTGTTAGGAAGTCAATTGAGACAATTTTGGTTGAGCAACCTTGATCTTCGAATGTGTTATGCTGCTGCTATAACAAGGTTTAATCTTTTCCTTTTGTTGACGTATATTTTAGTTTTGCACTATACATGTGTTACTGAATTGCTAAAAGCCTACAATTATGGTGCCTTTATTATCCTAGTTTGAATAATTCTTTTGATCCTAGAGCATCTGCATTGTCACAGTTTCCACTTTGTATGAAAGGTAATTGTAGAACTTCATTAATCATGGTGGGTGCAGCAATGGTGGATTTCTTGTGTTCTGTTGAATTTTATTTTCTATTGATCAACTATTTGTTATTGAGTCATCACAATCTGATGGTTTGTTACTTCACAATACAAACTATTAGCCTTTTAGATAATAAAGCTTTGAACTAATATTACCAGTTGAAGGATTTGAGCCCCAATGCAAAGCTTCTTATCTCTTCAGCATGGGATCTGGCCTCAGAAAGGGTATAACATCACTTCATTTCTTACTGATTGTATTGAGATTTGAGTGTAGATTGCTTTATCTTTTCCATGTCATCTTCTTGATTTCTTTCAGTGTGACATATACAGGTTGGGGAAACAATGATGAGTTATCTGCTCTGCCATACATCCATATTTTTGCCCATTCCTTGTGGTAAAAACCAGCAGTTAGCCGGTCTTCCTGTTAGTGGTTTGATCACAGGGTTTCCAAGGCATATTTCTGAACCAGAAAGCTGGAGTGGTTCTGTTAAAAAAGGTTAAAATCATATCTAGTCCGAGCAAGTTGCTTTACTTTGGTGTTTTCACAGTTTAATTTATATTTTCAGGCTCCAAGAGGAAGAGAAGAAGAGAAAACAGAGGCTCAATTCATAAGAAACCATCATGTGTATCGTCATCCCAAGTTGAGGTTCCATGGCAACTCTGTGGAGGCCAAGCCCTTACCCTAGGTGAAACAATCATGAGCTTGGTACCTGGAAAGTGCTTCTGCAAGATGGAAAGTAAAAGCAAGTGGAAATGCTTGCATTGTTGATTCCATGAAGGATCCAAAGATAATCCCATTTCTTATCTGCTCCGACCCAATTACCCAGATGATTACCAGATTCTGCTCAATCATTGCTTTGTCGTTGTCCCTGAAAACTCTCCTCAGCTTCCCCCAGACTCCTCCTCTGTCTGCCGCTGGTCCCAGTGTCAGGTGTCTTTCTACATTCCTTTTAAAAGTTTTGTGACTCATTTCCCTTTTGGTTACCTTTGCGAATTTCATTTTTGTATTGTTATCTGGGGACGAGTCTTAAAGATATCCTAAAAATTAGTTTTCATTCATTTTGGATGATGCTTTATTATATTTCAGATTGTTAGAAGGACAATTGAGACAATATTGGCCGAGCAACCTCGATCTTCTAATGTGTTATGCTGTGGTTATGATAAGGTTGGGCCTTTCCCTTTTGCCAATATTAATTGTATTTGTCCTATAAATAAGATGTTGGATTGATGAAAGCCTAAAATTGCAGCCCTTTGGAATGCTAATTTTTTTCTTATATATTTTTCATCATTCTTTTAATCCTTGTACACTTTTGACTTCTTAAGATGTTTGTTCTAAACTCATAGTGTCTGCATTATCATAGTTTCTTCTTCATAAGAAAGGTAAGTGAATAGCTTGGGAAATATTGGTTGCTGGTTGGTGCAATCATGGTGATTTCTCTTGTTTCAGTCTAATATTATTTCCTCTTAATCCTCTGTGCCTTATTGTACTTGCAGCGATAAACTCTAATTATTATTGAAGGATAGTGCTTAGCACAGCTAGCTTAATAATATCATCAATCTGATGATTAATTACTCTACAATACAAATTATTTTCCATTGCGACATTGAAGCTTTGAATTACTTTTACCAGTTGAAGGATTTGAGCACCAATGTGAAGCTTTTAACATCTTCAGCATGGGATTTCGCCTCACAAAGGGTATGTCATCACAAATCTCATGCTGTTTGTTTGGCATTAGGTTTGGACTGCTTTCTCTTCCTCATGGACCCTTGTTTAATTCCTTTTAGTATGACATATGCAAGTTGGGGAAAGAATAATGATCTATCTGCTTTTACACACATCCATATTTTTGCCCATCCTTGTGGTAAATACCATCAGGTAGCTGGTCCTCCTGTTAACGGTTTGATAACAGAGTTTCCAAGGCAAACCTCTGATCCAGAAAGCTCGAGCTTTTCTGTTCAACCAGGTTATAGTCATATCCAGTCTATGCAAGTTGCTTTTCTTTGGTGCTTTCAGGGTTTAAATTTATACTTATGATCTTGCCTTTATAAGAGAATAGTATTCTGTTGGCTATTTTCAGGTTCCAAGAGGAAGAGAGGAAGAGAAAACGGAGACAACTCAAGTCGTAAAAAACTACCATGTATACCGTCATGCAAAACTGAATGTCCTCAAAATTCTTCTGGACTTATTCCCCCAGTTGTGGGCACAAGCACAAGCAACTCGAGGCAATGTGAGAGGTGTAAAAGAAAACATTCATTGACTACTCACTCAAATAGTCATTTCAGAATCTAATGTGATATTTATTTTCTCATTTGATAAATGCAGAGATGAAGGGTTACAAACAAGTGATGCAAAACCAAAACCACGGAGCCGTTTAAGACTTCCAATCAGGCTGCGAAAGAGGCAGAAGTTGTTCAGCTCTCACGATGCTAGTGTGAGAAGTCTGTGTATCGAAAGGACCCAATCTGGTAAGTCAACAACCATTGGCAATGGTCACATTAGCTCGAAACATGCTTTGGAAGAGCATCAAGGCAATCAAGATGTGCTTAAGTTCTACATTTCGCAAGAGGTGAGCTAATATGTTTTTCTTATATGATTTATAGTTTCCTTTATTGGAACTAGTTAATTCAGTGGTAAGCAGTAATGAAATTTCATATCTTGCTTTTGTTGATTATTTGGCATTGTGGCATTTGAAATCTTTTTAGTAATCTTGTTGACCAGGAAGTATGTTATTGCCAAATAAATAATTTAGTTTGATTTTTCTATATTTTCAGAATCTGTCATTGTGTACATGTTGTTCAATATTTCAAAAATCTTCGGGAGTGCCTAAAGGTGCCCAGATAAAAAAGGCAATCTATACTCTATAACTTGGAGTGTTCACTGAATCTTTTGCCTGAAAGACGTATCCTTTACCAGTTTATCACATTTCAACTGTTGTTTATCTTGCACAAAGATTCTATAATACCAGATGTCAGTTATGTCTGCACAAATTCTACTTCAACCTTAAATGCGAAGCATAAAACTATCTCTTGACATCTGTATAGATATCCTAAATTCATTGAAACTTGGTATCGGTACCACCAACCATCTTATGAGGGAGATCTTTGCTTTGTCGAGCGCCAACTGCAGAGCTCAACCCGATCCACCCAATTACAGTAAAGTATTTCAGTATCATGGATCCACTTGCTTGTAATACTATCTTTTCTGATTATCTCTGCACTTTGGAGTTCTATGCCTTCTAATGTTAAGCATAAATCTATCCTTGAATATAGATATGAAACCCAAATGAAATTTGGATTTGAGGTGCCTACTATCTTATGATTTTTACATTCCCAAATGCCAAGGTTCGGAGCCAATCTATTTTCATGTTGTCACAGTAAAGGATTTCATTTTCATGAGTCCTATTGGTTGGTTACTTAATTACTTATTAAACTTGCATGTTTAGATGGCATTTAGTCCTTTCTTTATTTGCTACTAACTACAAATGATGTTTAAATACCTCGGGCTAAACTTTTTATATTTTGATGTATTTGTTCAGATACCACTCACTGCTGAAGTTGCTTAAAGTCCTTAGACATAGAGCAAAGCATTGCAGATATGAAATGCTTTTGGACAAGCATTGCCCAGTTCCAACCTGGTCAGACAACGAGCTGGACATTGTGTTACAACTCTGCAAATGAAGTTGGTTCATTCATATGGGCTGCGTGTCGAAATATTTTTCCTGCAGATACCACTCTCTGGCTTTTTCCAGAGGCTGCAAAGAGGATTCTGGGAGTACAATTGCTACATGAACAAAGGCAAGTTTTGTCTGAATTTTGACATAGACAACTCATCTGGACTAATGTCCAAGAGGTTTGTTCAAGGTGACGACAGTATCTCACTCATCCAATGGTGTGGTTTACTTATCAATTGTCGCACATTAGAAGTTCATGCTGATTATACGAGGTACATGTAGTATTTTCAATTTGAATGCCCTTTATGCAAACCCTTTTGAAAACTTGTCTCCGATACCATTATCGAACCAGGTACCAGGGCAATCATTTGAGTTCAACTCTTATCGTATGTTGGCAAGGTAGACCAGGACGCCAGTTGAAGGGAAAGTTGTTTGACTATATGCGTCCCAAGTGTCATCCTATATTCTTTGACTCGAATATCAACTCGCCTCCCATTGTCAGGTTGAATGTCTATCAAGCATTTGTATTTTGTGCAATGAAATTTCATTGCTATGTCCGCGACTTACCTAGCATATGCAAGTTTCAGCCTCGGTTTTACTTCAAAGTCATAGAGAGATGTTTAAGGTAAACTTCAGTTCTTGTTTGCCCAGTTTAGCAAGTTCAAATTCAGGCACAATGGCTAATTGACCACCTATGCAAATTCATCAGGTATATGCACAATTTGATCAAGAAGAGGATGAAGTCAGTCACCCTGAGCTCCGATTGGAAGCCAGTTCTTCAGCTGGCTAAGGAAGAAACCATCTGGCTTAGACGAACTGCTTACACTAGAGTGTTGAAGAGAAAGCATTTGCGTCACAAGGATTTGCTCCGCCTTCTAAGATTTGAGTTGGCTGCTCAAGGTGATATTGGGAGTTGTCCTTGGCTCACGTACGCAGTCGATGATTCTCACTCCTCCTTAATGTGGAAATTGAAGTTCTAAACCAATTTCACCGAGACCAATTTGATTCCTATTGCGAAAGGAATCACATCGATGATTCTCAGCTCACGCTTGAGGTTTGCCCTCTACCCTCTCTCAGCTTTCTCCCTCTCCAACAGATTAGAAATGCCTGGTTTTAGAAGCTCCCAACAAGCCTTGTATGCAACACTTATTTGGTGAATTGAATTGGTGAATCTTGAGCTATTTCATTATCCATTTATCCTTGTTTGGTGGATTATGAATCATTGCATTAGCTATCCCATTTCCCGGCTACCTATTATGGCGGGGCATTGGATTCTGATGAATCATTCAGCCACTTATATTTCTAGAAGCATTTGTTAAAATAAAAATGAAAAAAGAAAACAAAACAAAAGTGGTTTAAGGAATGTAAGGAAGTAAAAATGATGGTCGTTTTAGGTGATTATGATAAACTTTCCCAATTAAAAGGAGTATTAGTAAAAACTAATCATTGTCCTTGTGTGACATACCCATTTAAAAAGTTGGCATGTATTTATGTAAAAATTAAAGGAATCAAACTTACTAATTACGAAATATTTCCAATAAAAAGCAAACAAATTACGGAATACAATACTATTTTTTTTTTTAAAAATAGTACTGTATTCCGTAGTCAATAAACTACGGAATATAGTAATTAGTAAGCGAGGGATTCACCCATGGCGAGATTTTGATCATTTCTTTGTATTTCTACTCATAATACATGACATTATTCATATGAACTAATAGTAATTAGTAATACGGTCTTTTTAGCTTATACTCTAGCTAACGTGTTAAGGAACCATATTGGATATTTGAATGGATAAACTAAATACATTTATTTTTAAAATGGCAAAAATAATTACTATTTGAAATTTTTTTCGTAATATGGATTCTAAACTATGCCCCACGTACATAAATTAGAAAAAACTGATGATAATATCATCCATTGGATAGTATTCTAAAAAAAGGATTTAATGAAGCATTTTCACTTGTAATTGGAACACTAGTGTTTTGACCCGTGCTACGCACGGATCTAAATATTTTAAATAAATTATATACAAAATAATTTTTTGAACTATAAAATTAATTTTTATAATATATTAATTTATTTTTCAGTTATAATTATAAATAATTTATTACCAGTGAATAAGTTTTTATACAAATATATTAAGATTATTTATTGTTAGCTTTAACCACTAAATTATTATTAAATGTATATCTTTTAGTGCTTCATTGCTCATATTTATATTTAATTAATATACAGACATTATACAATCAAACTTTTTCTTGTTGCTATTGATTCTTAAAATTTAAGATATTGACTTTGTAATATATAAGGAGAGATGATGTTTATGCAAATTTATATGATATATCATAATTTATAATATTAATTTTCAAATGGTTATTTTAAATAGATGTATTATTAATCTAAAATCATTTCTTTTATAAGTTCATTCTTATAATTTAAGATATTGATTTTTTAATAAAAAATGACGTTTATGAAAATTTAAATGATATATTAATTTTAAAATGGTTAATCTAAATACATACATTATAATTATCTTTATGATTTCTAATTGTTAAGGAGGCATTTAGCTAATACATTTATTGAGAAAATGTTTCTTGTATAAGTTCATTCTTACAATTTAAGATATTAATGTTTTTTTAATTAAAAATGACGATGTTTATCAAAATTTGTATGATATATATTTTGAATTATAATATTAACTTTAAAATGATTAATTCAAATAGATATATTGTTATTGATTTTAATCTAAAAGTTTTTTTCTAATTGTTATAGAGGCATTTAGTTAAAGAAATTATTGGGCAAAAAAGTCCTCTTCTGTAACTTATATAAATTTATTTGTTTGTTTATATTATTATTTATTCTTATTAGTATAGCTTCTAGACTTATTATTATCTAAAAAAAAATTTTCAACTCCTACATGGTTGAAGTTTTAATTGGATCATTTTATATTTATTTATTTATTTATTCTTTTTAAGGTAAATTCTAGACTTATTATTATGAAAAAAAAATTTTCTACATGTACTAAAGGGTGGAGATTTAGCTGGATTCTTTTATAGTTATTTATTTATTTATTTATATCTTTTTCTTTATTCTTTTTAAAGGGTTATTGAATTTTTTTAATAAAAAATTATGATGTTTATGCAAATTTATAGGATGTATTATGATTTATATTATTAATTTTAAAATGGTTAATCTAAATAGATATATTCAATGGTTGGATCTTTAATTGGCTTCTTTTTATTTATTTGTTTGTTTGTTTGTTTGTTTGTCTATATTTTTCTTTATTCTTTTTAAAGGGTTATTGAATTTTAAAGGGTTATTAATTAGTCATGGAGTTAAAGTATTGAGTTGGCAAAAAACTTGTTTTATATATTTTATAGATTATAGATTTTAATTAAAAAAAATTATGATGTCTATGCAAATTTATAGGATATATATTATGTTTTATATTATTAATTTTAAAATGGTTAATCTAAATAGATATATTCTATGGTTGGAGCTTTAATTGGATTCTTTTTATTTATTTATTTATTTGTTTGTTTATATTTTTCTTTATTCTTTTCAAAGGATTATTTAATTTTAAAGGATTGTTTGTTTGTTTATTAAATAGGCATGGAGTTAAAGCATTAAATGGGCAAAAAGCTTCTTTTATATATTTATACTAGGCAAGTTATACCCATGCTACGCACGGGACATATAAGTTTTGGTATTTTTTAAGATTATTTAAGAGGTTATTTTATGTTATATTGTTCCTTAATCTAGACTTTACAAACGGTAAATCTTGATTTTAATGCTTCATAATAATTTGGTTTAAGTTATTTATAAAATTTTTATTCTTTTGTATGTCTGGTATTTAATTTTAATTAATATTATTATGTCATTTTTAATGACACATATTATTATATAGTTAATGTTCTAGTTTGGTATCTTGTATGAAATTCATATCATAATTTAATTTGTTAATATTTTTTCTATTGATTATCCATATCATCTTCAAATTGTAAAAGTTAATTGTTTTAGAGAGAATTGTAGTAAATAACCCTCTACCCGCCCAACTTTGCAAGCCTAACCCACTATCCACAACAATTGCAAAGGTTAACCCCCCCCAACAAAAAATTGCAAAGATTCCGGTCAAAAAGGGTGGAACTTAACCGGGACAGAGGAGAGAGAAAGTAAAGGTGGAGAGAAAGAGGAAGCGGGGTGGAGAGAGGCAGCGGGGAAGTTATTGTGGAGAGAGAGGAAGCGGGGGAAGTTAATGTCGAGAGAGAGAGGAAGACAGTTTAATTTCAAAACTGTAAAGTCCAACTGCCTCTCACGGGCTTACAAAAGAGGAAGAGAGAGACGGCAGCAGTTGCTCATGCAAACCTAAGGAAAACAAGAAGAGAAGGAAGAAGAAGAGAAAGAAGACGACATAGCAAGAGAGAAGAAGAAGAAGCCAACCTCGAGGAAGAAGACGACAGAGCAGGAGAGGAGACGAAGAGGCCGATTTTGAAGTAAGTAAACCCTCCCTATGCCGATTAATTACGTTTTGCTTGGATTCGTATGGGAGGAACTGATTGGAAGAACCTAAACTGGTTTTGATTGTGTGAAAATGGGAAGAAGGGGTGGAATGGGTTGACAGTGCGCAATATCGCCCTGTCATGTAGGAATTAACCGGTGTCAAGTTAAAAACAAAGGGTGGAAAGTTTGGGAACTGGGGTGTGCACGACTGGGAGAGAAGGGAATTTTTGGAAATTGGGAAATTGGGCAACTGTCTTGTCGAATCCAACTTATCAGGAGCAGGGTGAATGTAGATACGTTCAGTTTAGGGGGAAATTGGCCGAAATGGGGCGTATTACTGTAGATACGTTCAGGTTTGGGGGGAATTGGCTGAAATGGGGCGCATTAGGGTTAGGGAAAATGTTAGAAAGGGTGAACGTTTATGTCGAATCGAAATTATCTGGAGTAGGGTGACTCGTGTTCAATTGGAGATTTACAGATTGAATAAGTAGATTTTCATGTATGAACATTTATGTGTCATGTGTACCTGTCTTTGTGTCATGTTAAAAGTAAACTGCTGGGTTGGATATATGGAAGGGAAACTGCAGGGATGATTATGGAACCATTGGGTACATTGAATATTAAGGTGAATAGGTTTGACATTTGATATGCATAGGTTCTGAATCAGTAACTGTCATGTACATAGTGATTGCTGGAATGTTTGTGGCCTTGTGGGACTGATATTGATATGAAGGGAACCGTGGGTTGGGTGACACGAATTGATTTCTAGAATACTGATTTTTGGTCTCCCAACATGCAGGACAAGTGGTGAATATAAAAAAATGTCGCAGCGTAGTGTAAAGAAGATTGTCGACCGTAGAGCTGAAACCTCTGGCGCGGTAAGATGGCTTTCGTTCGAGTAATGTAAGTTGTGATTGTGGTGGTGTAGTGTGGCTGACATGTTGAAGTCTGTGCAGGCTGTGTACGCCGTGGAGGAAGACAGACACTTCAAAGCAAAAATTAACCAATACTCCCGGATGCAGCTTCTAGTAAACATTGACAACCGGTTGAGCGAGTCCCATTGGAAGCGTCTGATGGACAGCCCGTTGGGGGGCGTTGCAAGACTGGGCACAAGGGTCCATTTCTCCGGACAACTTGTACACTACGTTCTGGAACGACAATTGAAGACAAAGAAGGAGAAGGAAACGTGGTACAAGATCCATGATGCGGTGGTGAGGTTCTCAATAGCTGAGTTCTCCCTTGTCACCGGTCTCAACTGTGGCTACGGCGAAGAGCCCGAGGACAACTCAGCGTTGGAGATGGCAGTGTTTGATTTCTTTGGAGTTGCAAAGTTGAAGATGTCCGAGTTCGAGGTGCAGTTCCAAGTGGCAATGGCATCTGAGAAATCGTCAACGAGGAAGTTTAAATTTGTCCTGCTGATACTGGTCGAGGGCGTGTTGTTCGGGAAGGAACCCAAAAACTAAATTCAGAGGTGGGTGGTACACCTTGTCGCCGACATTGAAAGGTTCCTTGCCTTTCCGTGGGGTCGGCTTTGCTACGAGCGAACGAACGAGTTCCTGAACTGTGCAATCAAGAGGAAGCTCCAACACAATGAGAGCAGCTCCAATGCACGCCTGACCTACTGCCTGATGGGATTCCCTCTCGCCTTCCAGGTTCATACACAAATCTAACTAGACGCCTTATGAACTTTTACTAGGCGTCCAATAATTATTTACTGGACAAAGAGTGCATTTTTACTGGACAACCTTTTGTTTGCAGCTCTGGGTGTATGAAGCCCTCCCTCTAGTGGCCGTCCAATGCGCCAACATCATAGATGAGAAGCTGTACCCCAGGTGTCTGCGATACGAGTTTAGAGAAGCGAACCTCGAGTATGCCGCCATCGAAACCCGACTGCAGGAGGCTAAGGACCTCGGGTACTTCGATGACCCTGCAGCCGTGAGGCCGATTCTACTCCCCGATGAAGTGGAGGGAGCTACCCGTTTGTACCGCAATGCCCAAAACACTCACGATAAGCGGGATAACTTCTTCGACGACATTGTCAGGGCGTTCGTATTCACAAATGTGAAACCCCCACGGTTGAAACAACCAAAGGGAGCAATTGGGTCAACGCAAGAATCAGGGGAGGGCACGCAGACAGAAGCTACCATATTAGAGATCGAGTCACGGTTACTTGCAAAGATGGACGACATGGCGAGGAGTATAACTGCGGAGTTAGGATCGAGGATGGCCACGCTTGAGAAGTCGATTGAAGACATGAAGAGGGCACTGAGGGGGGAGGGGAGTAGGGAGTCGGAGGATCAAGGGGATGTTCTGACGAAGGAGGTAAGGTTATCCTAGTATCATATCAGAAGCATCATGTAATTTAATATCACTGTCATGTTATTAGTATTGGCTGTCATGTACATATCGGTACATGTCATACAAAATAACACAATATGTCAATTTAATCACATGTCATGTGGATAGGTTCATGGATCAGTGAAGGACAAGGACAGGGACAAGGGCAAGGCCAAGGCCAAGCAGGAGAGACAGCCGACCAAGGAGGAAAACGACAAGGCCAAGGGCAAGGCCATGGAGGTATGTGCACGAGACTGTCATGTTATGATCAATTTAATGTCATGTCGATTGTATGGACTGTCATGTGAACTCACCCTGGGGTGCAAGTTGCAGGAGGAATTGGTGGCACCCGATGCCTCCGAGGTTGATGCTGAGGCTGAGGTGCCCCTCCAACGGCCGAGAAGGAGCACCCGTCAACATCCTGATACGTTGTCCCAGGCAGAAGTAACGCAGCCAGTGAAGAAACCGCGTGTGGGCAAGAAGCCAGTGGATGCCGCGGAGCTAGGCATGGCGACGAGGGAAGATGTTGATGCGTTCGCTGCGTGGATGAAGGACGGAAGTGACCCCGTCCAGTCGGTCGAAGGCAGCCTACTGCACAAGGAGTTCTTCGGGGCACTCCAATCACCGACCACCTGGGTGTCATCCGAGGTTAGGTTCCCACATCATGGTTGGATGCATCACCTTCCTCCTCATATGGTCTTCCATATAAATGATTTTTCCTTGCGTGCAGCATATTGAGCAAGCTTGCGCCCTCCTGCGGAAGGACATCATCGCTGATGACAAGTACGAAGGCATCGCCGTTCTTGATTTCATCTAGGGGGTATCTGCTGCAGAAGCAATTGGCGGATGCGAAGGGGAACCTTGACGTGGTCAAGGGGGACCACACGCTGACCTACTACTTTGACGACAAGTTGCCGCAGATGTTTCCAACGGGTTGGGCCGATGTCGACCGGTTGTTGGCGCCTTGGAATCTGAAGAACGAGCACTGGGTGGCCCTTGACATCAATTTCGCGGAGTGGACATTGGACATCTACGATCCCGACATAAGCCACGTCGCTGAGCGCCATATGGCGGGCCTCCTGAAGCTGGTGACCCACCTCCTCCCCATTCTGATGAACACCCACCCCGACCTTCGAGTGAAATGGGTCGGCAAAGTCCCCAAACCCTTGGCGTACAAAAGGGTGAAAGGGATTCCCCAAAACAAACAATCGTAAGTCATTATTTCTACTTCAATTATAAAAAATTGTCACAAGTTGGGTGAACATATTTCGTTCTTGTGATGTAGGGGCGAATGTGGTCCATAGCCATCCGTTACCTACAGCTCCTCGCGACCGGCGACACCAAGGTCCGTGGCCTGGACGATGACTTCATTGCAGCGTACCGCCAATCCCTTTGTGTTGCCATCTTTCACGGACGTCTTACACCCCCATCCGATCCTTAAAAAAACTCCCCCATTGATTTTATATACATTGTTGGTTGGTTTTTAGACAGTTGTTGGTTTTTTCAGACTTGTTGGTTTGTTTATACACTTATTGTTGGTTTGTGGTCTTCGTTGGTTTGTAATTATGACATGTCAAGTTCACTATCTGTCATGTCAATATGCGGATGATGTCATGGCAAAAGAGGATAATGTCATATCAAAAGTGGGTAATGTCAGGTGACATTCCGTTAAACAAACCACCTCCCCACACAACGTAGAACTAAGTAGAATAAACCCCCCCATACAAAGTAGTAGAAAGGCATCATACTTCAAACCAAAATGGGGTAACTATGTACTTAATTGCGAAAGGCGCCGTAACTGGAAGTTCCTATCCCACCGCTAGGTGCGGCGGCGCTTCTTCAATTTCCCAGCTACACCCGCCTACTCTGTTGGTTCAAGTTTCACAGTCGTCGAAAACGCTCCGATCTTCCCTTTTCCGCATTGGTATGCTTCCTCTACTTCCCTCACCGCTCGCTCCGCCTCCTGATCCCACGGGTTGACTACATCTTCGACGTCACTGCTCACACAAATTACCTGCTTCCAACGTCCAAATGCGACTGCGTTGTCCAACTCCTCACTTGGCTCTAACTGGACACGTGGATATTCTAACTGGACAAGCGAGGGTTCTAACTGGACAATCTGCGTTTCTAACTGGACACCTCTTCCTTGTCCATCGACACCTTGTGCTCCCAAAACTTCCACATCTTCATCCCCTACCAAGCGGGGCTCCGGCTGTGGGTGATCTTCTTGGGTCAAGGGTGGGCCACCCCCGACTGAATCGCCCGTTGTGGATCCTTCCGTAGTGGTGACATCTCCGCCAACCTTGTGTACCAGAGAGACATGGAGGTCGATAGGCCAGGATCATTCTCCGAAAAGACGGTTTACAAACTTGTAGGCCTGCAGGTCTTCGTCATCCCCAATGGAAAAAGGTCTGCACCCTTCCTTCTTCGGCTTTACATATGGGAGCTGGACGTCATGCCTCCTCCCATCGACATTAAACTTGGCCATCAGTTGTTTCTTTAGGGAGACGTAGTCAATACTTTCGTCTACCAGTACGGCCTTCTGGCTCCTCGACCACTTCACGACCCAAGTGCCCTCTTCACAAGCCCACCATATGCCAAACACTACAGTGATACACACGGACGATTTGTCCCCTGTTCCGTTAGTTAGAGGGGGAGACATTCAGTTTTACAGGGAGATGAACATATTTTAGGGAGAAACGTATCGCATAACCTAAATAGAAGGAAGACTTACTCATTTTCTACAATAAGTCGGTGTCTGTCCAGTTAAACCCAATAGGTGTCAAGCGCTTGAATGGGTTTATAGTCTCCCCCTCCTCCATCCTCTTCCTCTTATTCTCTGTTGGCGCAAATGCCAGGGCGGAAAATTTAATCTCACTCCCGCCCTCTCTCTCTCTCTCTGCCCCTTGTTGTAAAGAACCGAAATTTGAAAATATTATATCATGAACTATAATTTAATTTCAATATTAAAATTTTGAGATTTCGAAAATTTTGAAAATCTCCGTCCTCGATCAATTTTCAGCTTATGCATCAAATGGTGCTTCATCAAGTCCAAACTCAGAAGGAGAATGAGTTGTGGTTTAGAGTTGGTGGATATCTTGCACGCTTTTCAATTTTTGAGTTTCATGTCATCACTGGCCTTCCTTGTGAAGAACGTGTTTGTAATATCTCAAAGAAAGTGTCAATATCTGAATTTTTTGGGCAGAAGAAAATGACTCATGATGAATTAGTTGCTCGTTTCAAATCTGAGAGCCCGAAGTCTAAGAAGAAGTTGATTATGGCAAAGTTGTTGTTGATTGAGAGGTTAATTGTTTATAGGAGGTCAGAGGTTGTCAGTGCACAATTCCTTTCTCTTGCATGTAATGAGAAGGAATTTGAATTATATTCTTGGGGTAGAGAGTCGTACATCCGTTTGTTGAAGTCTTTGAAGAGTTCTTCTGTTGTAGACCGTGCTGGTGTTAGGGGCTCTTATCAAATGTATGGGTGTTGCCTTGCATTCCAGGTATTCTGTTTTAGTGCTTGAATCACTTTTGTCATCAATTATTGTCTGTGTCAGCACAACTTTATTGTGTATGTTAGCATTTTTGTCTAATATTGTTTTGTAATCTCTTTATGCGTTTTATTTTGTAACAGGCTTGGATATTAGAAGCTTTCCCAGCCCTCTCTGCTAAAATTGACTGTAATTTTATGATGCCTGATAGAGATCCATACTCATTGCACTGGGTATGCAAGTTTAGCCATTCGTACGTTGAAGCTGAGCATTTGTTTCATGGTGATTTGGTAATATTTTTATGTTATTTATCTTTAAGACCATTTTTAGTTGATGCATCTTTGGTTTTTTTTAAACATATTTTTATACTTGCATTTTCTACAGACTCCGTTGTTCCCTACTTATGGGGAGTTTGCACGCACAACAAGGATGGGGTTTGCTAATGAAAAAGATGATCTAGTAGTTGATGCATCAGTTGAAGAAGTATGTGGTGGAGCTGTTGATGATGCATTATATGACAGCCGTCGTTTTCGTCAAAGGGCATATGAAGCTAGGTTTTCAAACAGGGTTGTACAAGCTGGTGGTGAAGAAGCTAATATCTTGGAAAAAGATGATGAAGCAGAGACCTCAAAGAAGAAGACACCTGTGAAGAGAGGCAAAGCTGCTGGAAAGAAACAGGATGGGAAGTCCTTTGAAACTGCTTTTCAAGTTTTCCCTGAGGTAGAAAACAAAGATGTTGTAGAGCCCTCAAAGAAGAGGAAATCTGAGAGTGGAGGGATGGCTGGTAAAAAGAAACAGAAGGTGGCGTCCATCGATACTGCTAAGGGATTGGTGTATGTGAGGAGGGGTCGTTCTGCTAGCCGTGTCAAGAGTAAAGTAAAGAAGATTAGACAGAAGGCTTCAGCAGTTAGGGAATGTGGTAGAGTTGTTCCTTCTAAGAAGGTGAAGAGAGTTAATGCTGACACAGATCTGCATGAGGAGGTTGATGTGGTTGCTTCACCTTCCAAGAGAGGTCGGTTGGTTACTAATTTATGTGATTTATTAGATGATGATGCCCCACTGAATATTGTCTTTCAGCGGAGGTATAAGATGAAGAAAGCTGGGTTAGGTAGTGGGAGGCCGTTTTATGATAGTATTGCTGACATGTCTTCTGTTCTTCCTTCAGTTTCTGTTGTTGAAAATCAGAGTGCTCGGGGAGTGGACAACGAAGATATTCATGCTGCAGTCTCTAAATCTGGTGGTGAAGGCAGCAATGCTGATGACAAGGGTGATGATTGTACTGCTGGCAGGTCTTCGGTTCTTCCTTCAGTTTCTCTTGGTGATAATCAGAGTGCTCATGGAGTGGAGAACGAAGATATTCATGCTGCAGTCTTTAAATCTGGTGGTGAAGGCAGCGATGGCGATGACAAGGTTGATGATTTTACTGCTGACACCCATTCTTGTGGATCCGATGAGTTGGTTGCTCCTCCTACTGATGGGCTTTCTGTTTTGGTAGAGGTTGCAGATGTGGTTGGCTGTGCTGACAAGGTTGAAGGAGTCGAGACATCTTCTGGTGACAGGCGGGGAGAGGGTCAAACATCTAATGCTGGTGGGAATGAAGAAATTCGTGATTCAAGTTTTGAAGCTGCTAAAATGGGAGGTGAGGGAGATAAAGTTGTAGGTACTGAAGGTGTATCTCCCCAAATGGATGCCAAAAATGATTCAACGGGGGAGTTGCCTCCAAAAACACATGCTGATGCTTTTGCTTCTTCTACCCCATCTTATCCTGATTGGGTGAAGGATATTTTTAAGAGGATTGAAAAGCTTGAAGAGGTACCTCAGCGTATGGATGTGTTGGCTGCGAGGGTTGATGCACTTGAATCAAAGATTGCGGAGATGGCTGGGATGCTTGGAGTTGTTGGTGAGATGGCGATGAGGTATGATGAGCTTGAGGTTAGGGTTGCTAATTATGAGGCTTTGTTTGCCAGGTCGCAGGTAAATCCTGGGAATCCTGATGATAAGCATATAGGTGGTAAGCCCCAGGGCACTCCTGTGAAGGTTGTTGATGAAGATGCCAACACAAAAATTGTCAATGATGTTGTCGCTGATCTTCAGAAGTGTTTCTCTGCTGATGAGGAAATGGTGAAACCATCACCCCCTTCTGTCAATGTTGAGGGTGTGTCCTTGCCCTCAATAAGATCAGAGGGCCCAACTGTGGATAAGGAGATTCTGTCTACTGAAATTCCTCATGTGTTCCCAACTGTTGTCGCTGACACTAAGGTTGAGGATGTAGGTGCAGATTTGAAAGGTTTGAAGGATTTGAAAGGTGATATTTCATTAACTAAGAATGAAGTTGATGATGCCAAAAGGAGTGCAGATGAGTTTGGAATTCCATCAACTTCTGCTGAAGTTGCTCGATCTGCCAAGTGTGAGGGGGAAGGTGGTGATGCTGAAGTCGGTGAAGTTGGAGGGCACTCATCGTTGGAAAAGTTCATATCTCTGTCTGATGATGATTATGACACGGTTGTAGGTGTTGATTGGGATTGGGTAGCCAAGGATACTGAAATTATAAATGAAGTTGAAAAATTAAAGTCTTCGAATCTTATCCCGTCAACCAGTACATTCTTGTATGGCCCAGCTGAGATTGAAAAGAAGGTGAGGATCTTAAAGCACGTCCCTAACAAGTCATTGATCAGCTTTGAAAATCATGAATTTATGTATGGACTTGTAAAGAAGCAAAGGTATGCTTTATTTTTTTGTTCAATCTTTTTTATGGAATGTTGTCATTGTATTAGTTACAGCACCTCATTCTATATATATTTTTATTCATCTTGTGTAATTTTGGTTAGGAATTTTTCTGTTGCTGGTCCAATATCAAGGTGGGACAAAAAGTTTTTCCAGCACATCATATCAAAGAATATGTGGCTTGATTGTCAGGTAATACCTGCTTGTTTTTGAAATATATATATGTGTGTGGATTGGATTCTATTGTGTTTGTTGATTGTTGACATCTTTTTTCTTTTTTACTATGTTGTGTAGCATCTAGAAGCAGGTTTGATTCACTTTAGGAGGCGCATTTCTGAGTACCCTGTGAAATATCGAGAGGTTCTTGTTCTTGATTGGCTATTTTACTTAAAGTACCTGCCTGATTATGCTGCAAATTATGGGGAAGATTTGCCTCTTGAATTTAACACTGAGGAGTATTTTGTTGGTATGTGCCCTGATGAGTATGGGAAGCCATGGGACTCTGTAAAGAAAATCTACACAATATTCAATGTTACAAACAAGCATTGGGTGGCGTTGGAGATTATGCTTGAGGAGAAGGTAATCAGCGTGTACGATTGCAATGTGACTGCTGTTAAGGCTGGTGTACTTGAAGAACAATTGCAACCGTTTGCTATTTGGTTCCCAATTCATTTGGCAAAGGCTGGGCTCTATCAAAACTTTACTTCCTCTCCTTTCCAGCTAAACATGGTTGATGGGTTAATGCATGATTCTACTGGGTATGTATTTTATATCTTGTATTGTTTGTCGTTTAGCCTAAGATACTTGTTATTTATGTGCTCATATTAAATGTGGTCTTTTTGTGTTTGCAGGGCTTCATGCGACGTCTTTACATTAAAAGCAATTGAAGCATCTGTCTTTGGGGGAGATGTGAAACGATTCAACAACGAGAAGCTCTGTCGATACAGAGAACTCATGTGCTCAGATCTGATCAAGGAGACCTAGAGTTTTAGGTTTTAAAACAATTGTTTAGATATGTAGTTGGTGCATACATGGGGTATTTTGGATGTAATATGACAACCTATGTGCTCAAATTGTTAATTTGGTGGACATGTATGTATATTTGTAGGCAATGGATTTTATGGGATATTTTTTGGATGCCCTATATTTGGGTGTGACTTTGAATCTATAATGATTGTACATTTTAACTTTTATTAATGTTTATTAAGTTATCTATTTATGTAATGACAATGTTTTATTTGAATTTGTATTAAGAATGTGGGGGTCATGGGTACATATTTACCATGCTATAACAAAAGTTGGGGTGGGGGGGGGGGGTTGATAGTGATGGTTAAAGTACTTAGAAATAGTGGTGACACCAGTCTGGTGTTTTCTGATATTGAAGTTTATGTGGTGACACTAGGTGTTTGAAGCCCAAAGTAGTGCTGACACTGTTATTAGTTACAAATAGTGGTGACACTAGTCTGCTATTTTCTGCTATTGAAGTTTATGTGGTGACACTAGGTGTTTGAGGCCCAAAGTAGTGGTGACACTGTTATTAGTTACAAATAGTTGTGACACCAGTCTTGCATTTTTTTATTTTTGTAGTGTATGTGGTGACACTATGTGGGGTGAGGTCCAAAGTAGTGTTGACACTGATATTAGTTACAAGTAGTGGTGACACCAGTCTTGCATTTTTTGATTTTGAAGTGTATGTGGTAACACTAGGTGGTTGAGGCCCAAAGTAGGGCTGACAATGATATTAGTTACAAGTAGTGGTGACACTACCCTTGTTTTTTCTGATATTGAAGTGTATGGGGTGACATTTTCTGTTATTGAAGTTTATGTGGTGACAGTAGATGGGTAAGGCCCAAAGCAGTGCTGACATTGATATTAGTTACAAGTATTGGCGACAGTAGGCTTGTATTTTTTTGATTTTGTAGTGTATGTGGTTGCACGAGGTGGTAAGGCCCAAAGTCTTGTGTGACACTGTTGGTTAGAGTAGTTGGAAGTATTGGTGACACTAGCCTTGTGTGTTTTCTGATGTGGAAGTGTATGTGGTGACGTTTTCTGTTATTTAAGTTTATGTGGTGACAGTAGGTGGTTAAGGCCCAAAGTAGTGCTGACACGAGGTGGTTAATGTCCAACACTGATAACTGTAACTCAAATAACTGTAATCCATTTACAGTTTATATTTTTTTTTACAGTTTTTACAGTTTTTTACAAGTACTCTGAAATGAAGGGGCCCAAATAACTGTCATAAGGAAGAAAACTGTATAATTATTGGCTATATACATCCAGAAATAATTCTTTGGTGTCCATTGGTCTCTACAAACTGATTTTAACAGAAACCAGAATACCAGAACTTGTATTCTTACTGCTTAACCATTCCCCTCCAAAAAGATGAATTATGGCAACACTGTTGAGTTTTGCACAAGATTCCACCAAATGATGGACGATCTGGATGGTGTTGTTTACCGTGGCTATCACATGACTCTCGTTGATGAGGCATGTGAGACTAACAAAGAGGCTCGCAGGGTTGAGTTGGTGGAAGCCGTTGTGTTTCATTATACATTATATGAGGAATTACAAAGATCAATAATAGCAAACGAACATCATATTCGCAGAGCAACCAAAGATGAAGATGCTGAAGCACTATCAAAGGTGATATTTGAAGTTTTATCCTAATTTTTTTCCCTCTCTAGTGTTAACTCTTATATTTTATGTTTTATGTAGGTGGAACGAGAACTTGGTGAACAAAGACAGATGTTGGAAGAGGGGAAGGACAACCTTATGCAGTGCGTTAAAGAAGTTTTAGATGCAGAAATGGAAAGGAGGAGGAAAATTGATGAATTTTTAGGCATGTAGTTCGTGTATATTAATAAGTGATAATATTGGAACTTATTTATATATTTTAGTTTCTATGTGTGTTCAGAATAATGATATGATGTAACTTATTAATATCATATTAATTATATGGATATTTTGTAATTTCGCACCTCGTATTTGATATTATAAAGTGTTACTGAAGTTTTAAGTCTTCATTGGTTGATGCTGCGGACACATTGAGTAATTTGGGAATTGTTTTGGCAAAAGTAGTGCTAACACTGTTTAACTAAGGTTTTATGTTATTGTGAATTTGCTCAACATCATCTTAGTTTTGCTCAACAGTAGTTTATATTTGCACAACAAACGAGATTTGTGAAATTTTGCCCAAAATAATCCTATTTACTTTAATATAATTTTATACTTTCTCAATAGATAATTGCACAACATGGTATTATTTTTTTATAGTATCTTCTTTTCCTAATATCTAAGATGTATTCTTTTCCTAGTAGTATTTTTGTATAGTATTGATTATAGAATTGCGCTGACAGGCTTATTTGATAGTGCTTCAGAAATCAAATATTTTACTACCGGTGACAAAATCAACTATATTAATAAAATTGTGTTGACATAGATAAAAGAATACAGAACTGGTCAGACGCAGTTATAGTTGTATGAAATTGACAAATACAATCCAGCTTAAAATCATAGGGAAAACAACTGTCTTAATGCTCACGAAACAACTTTTCAGAAGCAGAGTACACAACTGTCTACACCCCAATACATTTGACAGTTTGCAAAAAAAAAAACATGAAATTGTGTTGTAGCTGTTCAACCAAGGTTTAGTTTTTGGCCTTGAATCCCCTTTGAAGTCATTCTTGAATGAGATTTTGCTGCCTTCATAACTTCTTTGTTCACTTCATTTAGCTCTGAGCACACAATATCTGTTAGGTACTTCACTCGTAGTTTTGATATATTCTTGAAATTGCCCTTTTCAAATCCACACTTGTAGCCTCTCTCTGCCCCAAAGAAAGTCTCCATGTGACGCATGAGGCATACCCCAGAATGCTGAACTTTCTCTTCTCCAGCCCACGCGATGGGGACAATTGATGTTGGTGCAGTCGACACTATTTCTGCCTTTGCTTCAAGCCCCTTCTCTGTGAGAAACGCAATCAACATATCTCCCTGCATTGATTGAATGATAAAGCATTTAATGTTAATTGGAAACTGAGGTGATATTGGATTGAAGTTAATACAACTCAAGAAGATATTATATATCATTAATAAAACTTACCAAACATTCAAAGGGGGATGCAAAGGTGCAAGTTTCAGCAGGGCAAGTTGGGTTGATATCAATGATTTGGGTGACTTTGTTTTTCAAGTTGAAGACAACCATGATGTAGACCTCTTCTTGTTGAACTCCAAAAACAAACTAATGAACATAATATTAAACAGATAGAAATTAGGGATTGAGTTTGTTAACTTTGATCTCAAAATCAGTATTTAGAGAACTTTCATTCTTGTGGTTGTGAAGGGAGTACCATGTCTATATCTTTCAAAGAAATGTGGGGTGACAATGACAACGCAGTATCAAGGTGGAGGTTAAACCTCTGAAACTGTTCATCACAAGCTCCTGATGACACACTCTCCACATTAAACTGGATCAATAATAAAAATTAGTAAAAAAACAGACCCATTGTAATAATGACAAAGAATGGAGTGTAATTGAAAGATGAATAAGTAAAAATATTATAGATTTGTTGATAATGACAAATAGTCTTGCTGGTGACTGAGTACTTTTATATTGTTCCTTGTTGTTGAGAACTGCTGTCCATGCATCAATAATGACACTAGACAGTTGGGTTTCATCTTCAAGTGTACCCATATCTGTTCTAACCACCTCAATAGACTTGTGTTTAAATAAGACTTCACTGCAAATGCACGACATTATGAAGATGGATTAAATAAAAAATATCTTTTACTTGTAACTGAACATACATTAAGTAAATTAAGATTAAAATGAACTTTACGTGCTATGAGTTGTTGTCATTGCTAAATAGGCTGAAACAGTCCGCTCAATTTCAGAGATAGGATCGTTAATATCTACAACATGGGAGTAATAGGGGCTTCTCAAAGATGCAGACGGTTTATATGCCCTCCTTACAACTTCTTCTCTCTTTGTGTCATGAAGTTATTGTGCTGCATTCGCATGAGCTGCGTTGACACGTGGTGACCTCCGGGGGGGCAATGGAGGAGGGGACTTGGATTTTCTTTTATCCCCCAAATGCTTCTCTGGTGGAATATCAGTTTGGAATTGAGTAGGGAGGGGATTGGGAGGGGTGCATAATGTGTCTGCAGTTTTAGCTTGAACATCCTGTTGTATTGGAGGATGACCATGGCTGAATGCAGGAGCTTGGTCTGCGTCATTACCATCCTTGGTTGCATCTGCAACGTTATGTGCTATCCCTTTATCTTCCCCCAAAACAGGATCATTTACAAATATATCAAAGGAAAATTTCCCATCTCCTTTGATATTGATTTCAATTTTTGCTTATTCTGATACGCAACCTCAATCTGAGTAAGGCAATTGATAAGAGCAGGGTCTGAACAGAATGGGTGTTGGGAGTTGTTAAAAATTGTGTTTGGAGAGTCGTTCATATATGACCTGTCAGCAGCATCTGTAGCAGGCGCAGGGGTCACATCTCCCATCCCTAGGAGCCGGTTGGCTCCACGAAGAAGTGAAGTCACCTTGTCATCATTTTGTAGTTAAGGCGGTATATTTGTAGACCACTCCACAAATTCAGAAATAGCAGATGCAAGCACAGAAGTCTTTTGAGTAAAAGTCTGTATCCAATTCTAGAAGACAAGAGCACATGATAAAATAAAAATAAAAAAACATCAGTAAATAAGAAAACATGATAAACTGCACAATTTTAGATTGAATTGGTTTAAAAAATTCATATAGACCTGAAGTGGAGGTGGTTGTTTTTCTGGACTAGCGGGGTGTTCGGTGCATTCTTCGTTGTGTGTAGTTGATGGACGGTTTTTAGTCGCATTAACCGTATCAAAATAAAACTCAAACCTACAAACTAGTATAGTAAGTAAGTAAGAGGTCGATCCCACAGAGAATCAAGTATTTCTAAGCAATGTGTGTTTACCAATTAGTAGAAAAGGGAGGGTTTTGGTTGATTGAGATTGAAAAAGAAAACAAAATAAAATAAAACAAATTGATGCAAAACAATTTAGAGAAGATCGCTCTACCTACAATTTTCCACTTTATTTGGTTGAATTGATATTGTAACTTCCTCTTGTCCTTTTAGTTTTCCTATGAATGCCCTTGTTCCGACCTAATATAGTTACTAGTCCAATCAGTCCTAGAAACCCTTATCAATCGAACAATCCCTAAAGAAGGATTTAACCCAATTGATAGCTTTAAGTTCAGAGATTAACCAAGGTATTTGAGTCCCTAAAGAGGGATTTAACAACACATCCAACTTCCTACCCATCCAATTAGTTCAATCAGCCCTAAAGGAACAAGTTTGCTACTTGGGTTAAGGTTCACAATCAGGAATCTACAAAACCCTAGCAGTTGAATTGATTCTACCAAGTTGATCAAGCGAGATAGAATAAAACAATCAAACATTCAAACACAAAGAAGTTGAAACATTCAATATAGGAAATAAGGAACAAGATTCAGAAACTCATAACTCAATCCAAACAAAGCTTCAAATTGCAAGTAGAACGAAGAGAGTTTAGTCGCCCATGGCGAACATCGCTCTCAATCTCCCACTAAAATCGTCTTGAATCCTAATCTAATGAATGAATGAAAACCTAGGGCTAAGCCCCCTCTCAATTTCGTGCTCTTTTGTGTCCAAGTCGGCCTCCAAAGAACAAAGATAGGTAAATAGGGTTTAGATAGATAAAACCGTCGCCGAACGCAAAAAGCGTCGCACTGGGCAAATGCGGCGGCCGCGGCATATTGCTGCGCCCGTAGCATATGGCAGCGCCCGCATCATCAGTCTTTTACGGAAAATTCAGGTCGAATCAGCTCTCGACGTTAACAGGAAAGTTGTAGCTCTCTGAAAGAGCTTTCCAACGCATGGTCATAATAGTCAATCGAACAACCGAGGCCTCTAGAAACTGCAAAACAAGTTCAGCATGTCTGGCGACAACTTCTGCAGACTTGTTCTTCGTTTAGGCTCGCTTCTTCTTTCCAGGACCTCTTTAGATCTTCATGTAAGCTTCCTCGATCAACTAGACATCCTCATCTAATGCTTCATCAACCCACGTCTCCTCCTCGGATCCACAGTTACCTGAAATAATCAATAAAAACGTGTAGATTCCGAATTCACCAACATAGAGAGCAAATATGCAAATTATACTTAAGCCATGCATGATATGCATCATAACTAAGCTAAATGCAACCTATTAAGCGTACCTAAATGCATGCTATCAGTAGTAGATTGGGGACAAGCCGTACGAGGTATGTCTTGAGGGGGAGGAACGATTTGGCGAGGTTGGATTGAGCCACAACCAAAGCCTCCACTATTAATGTCATCAGTTTCTCGTTGGTGTAAAAGTTTGGAATTGATGCCAAAAAACACTGGAAAAGAACGAGGTATTCGTCTAAGCGCTGTGCTTGTGAACAGTTTCACCCTATCCATATACAGCAACTGGCACATCAATGGGATAAACATATATCAGTATAATGATGGAGGAGGGGAGTGCTGACATGAATAATATTGTATATATGAAAGTAAAAATAGCACTGGTGACATGGGTACTATAGACATGGTAAAGAAATTAAGCGGGGAGTGGTGACATGAATAATATTGTTGATATGAAAGTAAAAATAGGCACTGGTGACATGGGTACTACAGACATGGTAAAGAACTTAATTTAACATCAGAGAGAAAGATGATGGAGCGGGGAGTGCTGACATGAATAATATTGTAGATATGAAAGTAAAAATAGGCATTGGTGACATGGGTACTACAGACATTGTAAAGAAATTAATTTAACATCACAGGAAAGATGATGGAGTGGGGGAGTGCTGACATGAATAATATTGTATATATGAAACTTAAAATAGGCACTGGTGACATGGGTACTACAGTCATGGTAAAGAAATTAATTTAACAACTGAGGAAAGATGATGGAGGGGGGAGTGCTGACATGAATAATATTGTAGATATGAAAGTTAAAATAGGCACTGGTGACATGGGTACTACAGTCATGGTAAATAAATTAATTTAACATCAGAGGAAAGGTTTGAAAAACTACTTACAACCAAGAACAATATAGGCCCTCTGAAGTGTCCATCCTTGTTTTTTTCCCAACTTTTTTTCGCGTCAACCAAACTTTCTAACACAAGACCACACCAATTTAGCTCTTTCATGTCACCCAATTCCGGAACAACTCTTACTAATCTATGGTTTGCATGTCCATTTCCTAAATCAATCAAGTAAGAGTCTAATACAATAATAAAGTTCACGAGGAATTGGTCACCACAATCAGTGTCAGCTATCAATTTATCCATAATCATAGCTGATGTTATATTATCCTTAACCTCAAATGTGTTTCTCCAATCTTTCACAAGGTAGAAATTCTCTTTCGCTGTTTTTCTTGCTACTAAAACCTTTCCCATAGGCAATCCCAATGTGATATGAACATCAATCTCAGTAATTTCAAGTTCTCCTCCATTAGCCATAACCAAACAACACTTGTTAGGGTCAAACTGATCCACTAACCAATATGAAAGATATTGTGGAAGGGAAACAATGTTCAAGTCGAACAAACATCCAAACCCAATATCTCTAATGAATTTCTTTTGCTTGTCATTCATTTTCTGCAATGATGACACAAGCAGGCGGGGGCTTGAACGTGTTTTCAAAGAGTTGAATTGTTTTTGTTTGTTGTCCCTCTCGGTCTTCACAATCATTTGTCTGTTTTCTGAGATAGGTTGGATTTCAGTGCCTTCTGTTTGCTCATCAGATGTGATGTTATGCACAGTTGGATTCACTGGTTGACCAAGCGTTACATTAGGCGAATCGTCTTGCAAAACTGTAATTTCAAGGGCTTCTAAACCAACAGTGCTAGTAGGAACAACAGTCGCATGGGGGACCTCTTTCTTACTGTTTTTCCTAACAAGCGGTTGTGAATCTTTAGATTCAAGTGACAGGGAACCCACCCCTGTTTCATATGCTCTATCAGGCTGAGTATCTTCAAACAGTTCATCCTTGAAAGTTGGTGAATCCCTAGATAAATCAATTACTGGAGGTTTAACCCCAGATCTTTTTGATCTCTTCGAAATTCGGTTTTGACTGTCTAGAGTAGATGAGTCACTCAATCTCTGTGGGCGTTTACCTATGTAATGAACACTGAAAATCAATTTCTACAAATAATGCATGTAATGACATTGTAAAAGAAGGGAGTTTATTCCATATAAATTTGAAAATTGAACGATAAATCCATCACATTAACTACACATTAAATGCCAAAGTCATTAAATTAGCAAAGGCAGCTCGTGGAAGGTCGAATAACTTGAATAACTCCCATTTCCTGCTTTTCGTGGGAGCTAAACCCTAAACCGTAATTATTCTAATTTAAACTGTAATAAACGGAGAATAGGAAATCAAACCTTTCCGCTCTGAAGACATTGTGATGTATATGGTAGAGCAATAGAGAGGGGATTTCCGATCTGGTCTCAAGGAGCGTATAATCAAACGTGAAGCAAACTTGCAGAGCAAGAGAGAGGAGATTTCGGTGGAGGATGAAAGAAATGACGATAACCGACTGTGTTTGTAGAATGGGTTTTAATACCTTATTTATTGCTTTTTCTAATTTTTCACGGAAAACAATTTTTCTTTTCTTTTCTTTTCTTTTTTGTAAAAAATACGGTAAGTGTTTAATACTTTATTTATTCCTTATTTTTTAGCTTGTTTTTGCACACCACTTTATTTTTCCACAATATGATCCTTTATTTGGGGAATTCTAATGTTATGTTGCGAATTTTGTGCCCATAGAATAAAGTTGCACAACATGGGGGGGGGGGGGATTGGTGTAAATTTGCTCAACATGCTCTTATTTTTGCTCAACACTAGTTTATTTTTGCACAACTATCAAGACTTTGTGAAATTGTGGTCAATATGATCTTATTTTTCTCAATATGTTCTCTTAGTTTCTCTATAGATAATTGCACAACACAATCTTATTTTTGCTCAACAATAGACTATAATTGCACAACATGAGTGTTTGTTGGAATTTTGCTCAACATGCTCTTATTTTTGCTCAAGATGGTCATATTTTTGCTCATCAATAGCCTATAATTGCACAACATGGGCGTTTGTTGGAAATTTGGTCAACATGCTCTTATTTTTGCTCAACACGGTCTTATTTTTGCTCATCAATAGCCTATAATTGCACAACATGGGCATTTGGTGGAATTTTTTTCAACATGCTCTTATTTTTGCTCAACAATAGTTTATATTTGCATAACTATCAAGACTTTGTGAATCGTGCTCAACATGATGTTATTTTTTCTCAATATGTTCTCATAGTTTCTCTATAGATAATTGCACAACACGGTCTTATTTTTGCTCAACAATAGACTATAATTGCACAACATGGGCGTTTGTTGGAAATTTGCTCAACATGCTCTTATTTTTGCTCATCAATAGCCTATAATTGCACAAAATGGGTGTTTGGTTGAAATTTGGTCAACATGCTCTTATTTTTGCTCGACAATAGTTTATATGTGCACAACTATCAAGACTTTGTGAAATTGTGTTCAATATGTTCTCATAGTTTCTCTATAGATAATTGCACAACATGGGCGTTGGGTGGAATTTTGCTCAACATGCTCTTATTTTTGCTCAACATGGTGTTATTTTTGCTCATCAATAGACTATAATTGCACAACATGGGCGTTTGTTGGAAATTTGGTCAACATGCTCTTATTTTTGCTCAACACAGTCTTATTTTTTCTCATCAATAGCCTATAATTGCACAACATGGGGCATTTGGTGGAAATTTCCTCAACATGCTCTTACTTTTGCTCAACATGCTGTCATTTTTTCTCAACAATAGTTTATATTTGCACAACTATCAAGACTTTGTGAAATTGTGTTCAATTTGATCTTATTTTTTCTCAATGTGTTCTCATAGTTTCTCTATAGATAATTGCACAACATGGTCTTATTTTTGCTCAACAATAGACTATAATTGCACAACGTCGGCGTTTGTTTAAAATTTGCTCAACATGCTCTTATTTTTGCTCAACACAGTCTTAATTTTGCTCACCAATAGCCTATAATTGCACAACATTGGCGTTTGGTGGGAATTTCCTCATCATGCTCTTATTTTTGCTCAACAATAGTTATTGTGGCGACACCAGCGTGGTGTTCTCTGTTATTGAAGCTATTGTGGTGGGGACACAAGGTGGTTAAGGCCCAAAGTAGTGCTGACACTGATATTAGTTACAAGTAATGGTGACAATAGCCTAGTATTTTTTGATATTCAAGTGTATGGAGTTGAACGAGGTGGTTAATCTAAAATATTATAAACTAATATTTTAGATTATTTCTCAACATTGTATTTTTTTAAGTTAACAACAATGATGTAAATCTGAAATTTTATGAGTACCGATGACAAAATTGCGCTGACATAGAGGAAAGAATTTATAAACTTGTATTATTACATGATAAAATCTAAAATTTTATTCTATAATGTTGAATTAATGTTTATTTTGGATCATAAATGTCATTCATAATGTCTAAGCTCTATTCTTTCCTAGTAGTAATTTTATATAATACCGACGACAGAAATTGTGTTGACAACCTTATTTTGAATGCTTTATCCTCCTCTTGAACTCTCCCATTGAAAGCTTTCTATTTGAAGGAGGTCTTCCTGCTCTCTTTCTTACTACAGGGGGGTAACATTTGATAGATTTTATCACATCAGGGACGTTCCCTTCATCTTCTTCCAACACTGGATATATTGTTTCTGCATATGCCATACGCCAGGCATCATTGCTGTAAAAATTTACAACAAAGTCAGATATATTTGCCTTTACGTGTGTAATGGCTGATAGAGCATGTACACAAGGTATTTTCTCGACATCAAATACCCTGCACGTACATGTCTTCGCTGATAGATCAACTATAGCTACAGCTCCTTTGCCTTTGATCTCAAATTGTGATGCATTCATCCTTTCTACTCTGTATAATCCAACTTGCTCTTGTGATTTCCTTATCACCTTAAGGATTTCAGGAGTTATTCTGTCTTGGTTTTCTAGTGCTTTCTCTCTTCTCTCCTGGAACCATGATGTGAGCTTTTCCCTAGCAAACTCCATAAGTGCCACAATAGGATAATCCTTTTTCCCTTTGAAAATGGAGTTCAAGCTCTCTGCATTGTTGGATGTCATCATATTGTATCTATTACACTTTGCATGTGCTCTGGCCCATTTTTCAAAATGTGTTGACACCAAATATTCTGATAGTTTTGGACAGGTTGCTTCTATTTGTGCGAGCCAGCTGTTGAACTCTTGGATAGTGTAACTCTCTGCTGCTTTCTTGAACATTTTCCCCAGGTGCTTTTTCTTGAATGTCGCTTTGATGTTTTGTTTCAAGTGCCACATACATATGCAGTGTGTAGCTGTTGGGTAAACTAAAGATATAGCCCTTGCGTAGCATGTCTATCAGAGACAAACACTAAGTCATTTGAGGGAGGCACAACCTTCAGCAGCCGGTACAAAAACCATTCCCAAGAGCTGTTGTTTTCAGAGTCAACAATTCCAAAAGCAAGGGGATAAATATGTCTGTTTGCATCTTGAGCAACTGCTCCAAGCAACGTGCCTCTATATTGTCCAGTTAAGAATGTTCCATCAATAACAACAACCTGGTAGATAAATAAATAAAATTACTAATTAAATTGAATTTATTAAAATCAATGAGAATAGAATTTATGCTGACACTGAGTAAGACATACCTTCTTTAAGAAGGGGAATGCTCTGATGCATTGGCCAAAGGATAGGAACAAGTAATTAAACCTGTCTTCTTTGTCTGTTGAAATCAATGCTATAGTCCCATTGTTTTTCTCCATAAGCATGTGGCAAAATGATGGCAAATCTGCATAATTGGATTCTGGTGTCCCCTTGACAATTTCTTTTGCAATTTCTGATGATTTCCATGCTATCCAGTAGGTAATTGTCATCTTTTGTTCTGTTCTCAGCTTATCCATTATCTGTGCTGGTTTGTATCTAGTGTCAACGCTGTGGAATTATATTGAAATTAGAATAAATAATAAATTAAAAAGCAAGATTAAATCTAAATACTATTTCTTACAAAATTACTCACCTTGATTTGATGATGCTTGCAACCACTGATGATGAAGGTTTTTTGCAGTGTTTTGTTCTGATATCCGACGTGCAAGTGTGCATGTCATCGTATACTGTAACCTCATGCCAAGTTTGACCAAAAGTTTTGACATGCACTTTCCATTTGCAGTTAGGATATACACAATGCACCCTATAATACCTGGGTTCTGATTTTGCCACACGAAAACCAAATATCTCGGTTATTGACAAGATTCTCAAAGCATTCTTAACTGCTTTCCTGGATTCAAAGGTTTTGCCTATGTATATCAATTTTTCTGAATTCAGATTCATACTAGGCATGGTAGAGCTGTCAGCATCCCAATCTTCTAGTGTAGTCTCTCTCCTGTGTGCTGAAGAATATAGGGTGCTCCATATTTCAACTACAGAATCTTCATCACTGGGAGTATGACTGTTTCCAGAATACATTCTAACAACACACCCTTCATCCTACTGTCACCGATCAATGTCATGCTATTTTCTTCAGTGACAATGTCGGTTATATATGGATTGCATGTCACCAACTCCAAACTATCAGCTGGAAATGTCCGTTGATCTTCTTTGTCATTATCTATTTTAATGCTGACACACAACTCAACAGCAAATTTAACATCCTCTAGTTTGGACAACTCTAAAAACTCTTTCAAATTAGCATCACATTCAACGTTAAGAGGAGCTCTCAAGACTTTGAAAGGGTGCAAATGATTGAATTCTAATTCAAATGCACTGTCTACGTTGAATCTATTGTGCACTTTTTCACTTAAACCATGTAGTGTTATTGAGTCATCAAGTATGAACACTTTTGAAGTAGTGTCTCCGACAAAGGTTGGACCTGATTCATCAAATAACCATTTCCCACCATATATAACTGTAATAACGTGGGTTGCCATTGTAATCTGTAGAATATGAATTTAAGAGGATAAATACATTGCAGTAGTAACAAACACAATCTGATTGAAGTGTTGACACAAGGAACCAAAATTTTCTATGATTCAAATACAATGCTGACATGGAGCAATCAAAGTGTAATAATGAATGTGGAGTTCATTATATTGTCAAATGCAATATTGGATGCAACAGTGAGGAATGGACATCATTAAATCAACTATATGAATAGAATACACCAGTTATGAACACAATCCTACAAAATTTGCACCTCCGGTGCAAATTTTCTATGATTTAAGTGCAGTGATGATATGAGAGGAATCAAAGTGTAAGCACATTATTTGAATGTATTTGAACTAGATATAGCAATGCTACATTTAAAGTGCAAGCACATAATTCAAATGAGCATAAAGAAGCATGTATTCAAAAGGAGACTTCAAATTCACATCCAATACATCAAAAATGAATTTCTCTGTAATTTCATTGCAGTAATCATTTGAATTCGAATGTATTTGATACAGATTTACCAATATAACATATTAACGAGCATAAATAAGCATAAACAAGCAAAGATTCGATTGTAGACTTGAAAATCAGACACATATAGCAAAAAATGATCATAATCAATCAATCAAAATTTGCGCCAAAGGCGCAAATTTTCTATGATTCAAATGCAGTGCTGACATGGAGCAATCAAAGAGTAATATCGAATGTGGAGTTCATTATATTGTCAAATGCAATATTGGATGCAACAGTGAGGAATGGATATCATTAAATCAAATATATGAATAGAATACACCAGTTATGAACACAATCCTACAAAATTTGCACCTCCGGTGCAAATTTTCTATGATTTAAGTGCAGTGATGACATGAGAGGAATCAAAGTGTAAGCACATTATTCGAATGTATTTGAACTAGATATAGCAATGCTACATTTTAAAGTGAAAGAACATAATTCAAATGAGCATAAAGAAGCATGTATTCAAAAGGAGACTTCAAAATCTCATCTAATACATCAAAAATGAAATTTTCTGTAATTTTATTACAGTAATCATTTGAATTCGAATGTATTTGATATAGATTTACCAATGTAACATATTAACGAGCATAAATAAGCACAAACAAGCACAGATTCGATTGTAGACTTGAAAATCAGACACATATAACAAAAAACGATCATAATCAGTAATTGATTCTTCAAAAATCAATCAAAATTTGTGCCAAAGGCGCAAATTTTGAGGCATTCCATAGCAGTAATCACTAGATTCGACTGTATTTCATACAGATATATCAAAAACAAACTAAAACAAGCTCAGATTATGTTGTTTTCAAAATCGTGTTCGATAAGTGAAAAATTAAAGGAAATTTGCGCCTTCGGCGCAAATTTTATGTGATTCTAATGGATAGAATAGTAATTTCATCAGCATAATTCATAATCAATTTAGAATCGTCAAAAATCTATGAAAATTTGCGCCAAAGGCGCAAATTTTCAATGAATTCAACGCAACTTTTGATGTAGTTTGTAATCGAATGCTGTACTTACTTGATTCCGTAGAAGAGATGCTGAAATCGGTTGTTTTGATGAGATCGGAGAGATGATCGGCACCAATTCTGCAAAATCGCCGTCGAGCATGGCGTGAGAGAGAGAAAGCGTGCGGAGAGGGAGAGCGCGTAGGAGAGAGAAAGCGCGTGGAAGGTTTATATTGTGGACATTTCACAAATTTGTCCCAAAAAGTGGATATTTCACCAATTAGTACATATTTTATGGACATTTCGCAAATTGCCCCTTACCTAAAATGTACTCCGATGAAATGTTTGGCTAAAAAAAATATTGATGGATGATTGACAAATGAGAGGAGAGAAATGATACTGTAATTGGTAAATACAGTAAAAATCACTCATTATTGATGTTTTTTTTTTAAAAAAAATACATCAATCAAATTTCCATTTCCATCAAGAACGAAGTGAAGCTAAGAAAGGGTACCGATGAAATCGATAACGAGGTGGTCGTCGCAGTAGTGGCCGGAGGGGGTGTGGAAGAAGGTCTCTCCGGCGGGAGGGCCGACCTGGCCGAAAGCCGCCGAGAGTCCGCCGGTGTCGGAGTTTCAGTCGCCGAAGTTGAAGATCGCCGGAAACCTGCAAACCGGCCGCTTCGATTTCGCTTCATTGTCAGCCGCGGTGGCCGAGTAGACCAACAGGAAAGCGGCTATCAGCTTTGTCGCACGTGCGACGACACTCGATTCCTCCATTAAGCAGGCTTCGAGGAGTTCAATTAATAAGTGAGTGTGAGAGTTTCAGAAATGACAGAGAGATGAAAGAGAAGGGTAAACAGGAGAGAATAAATGGAGATAACGTTTACACTATTCAGTCGGTGTGATGTGACCACCCATATATACACTAGTTTTTTTGGCCCATACGGAGCACTACGCACAGGTCTGAAATTTTTATATAAATTATATATAAAATAATATTTTGAATTAACAATTGATTTTTATAATATACATAAAATAATATTTTTAAGTTATAATTATTCATAATTTATCGCCATGTTAAAGGTTATTATATAAATACATTAAGATTCTTTGTGATAAACTTTTACCGTTAAATTATTATCAAATGTATAATTTTTTGTGCTTCATACTAATATTTATATTTAACATCACAAACATTGTACACTTACCCCCCCCCCCCCCTTTTTTGCTTCTATTGATTATGAAAATTTAAGATATTGTCTTTTTAATAAATAAATAATGTTTATTCAAATTTATATGATATATTATAATTTCTAATATTAGTTTTAAAATGGTCAACTTAAATAGATGAGCATTTTTGTTAATCTAACAAGGATTTTTCTAATTGTTGAGAAAACATTTAGTGGATGAATTTATTGGGATAAAAAATCTCTTTCAAATTTGTATGATGTTTATGAAAATTTATATGATATGTGAAAATTTGACTTCCTAAAAGGACAGTGCGCACCCACTAACCAAGTTGCTAATGTGTGCAACCTTATCAGCCACCCTGTTACCCTCGAGGGGCACATGGGGAAATTTGACTTCCTAAAAGGATTGTAGAATCCTTTTGATGTCCCCTATTAGTAGTTCGATTTCTCTGGGACATGGACCATGTAATTTAAGGTGGTTTATAATGATTTGTGAATCTCCTTCAATGACTATTTTCCTTGTTCTAATATTTTCTGCATAAGTGATGCCTTCTCGGAGGCCAATTGTTTCTGCCATTAGTGGGGATTGGTTTCCCAAGTTTCTAGAGCCGATGTTGATTGTGTTACCTTCTCAATCTCTAACGATGTATCCAGAGCTGACATTCCCATCATGGAATATAGCTTCGTCAAAAGTAAGTTTCAGGAATCCTTTATCTGGTTTTCGCCATTTGATGTTTTTCCTACTGATTTTCCGACGAGGAACCGATTTTTTTCCCTTGATATCATTGTCGAGGTCGAAAAATTCGGACGAAGCCTTCTTCCAATTGTCTATGATATTGTGGATGAAACTTTCTAATTCTCATGCCGAAGGGATATTTTGATTTCTGAATGAAACTTGATTCCTATAGAACCATGTTGTCCACCATTTAAGCGCCATTTCTTCTTTTTCGCTCTTGTTAAGGGATTGACCGAGTTTTGCCATAATTATTTTGGCGTTCCTTGTCAAAATTGGAATGTTGTTGAATACATCACGACCTTTTTTGTTTTCTAGTATGAAATTCTTAACAAAGCTACATTCTACAAAAAGGTGGGCTTCATCCTCAGAATGGGCATCGCAAAACGTGCAGTAGTTCGCAATAGGGGTACCCCTACTCACTAACCGCTCTCTCGTTGGCAAACCATTCTGAGAAAATTTTCACAAGATTTTTTTTTATTTTTGGCAAGGTGTGAACCTTCCAAATCAACCTATTACGGTCGCCTAAATGGTAATAATGGTTTGATACCAATTTCATTGCACTTGATTGTAACAGCCCAGATTATGAAATTCGGGTTACGTCTAGAGGGAAGAATTATCCCTCTGCTAGATCTTGCAATCCAAGTATGAGCTACTTATTTATTATTGTCAAGTTATACCCTGTTAAGTCTTAAATGATCAAATGGAAGGATTCAAAAGATAGGAGATTTCAGCCTTCAAAACATTCGAAATATTCCAACATAATTTTGTGCTTCCGCACGGGGACCTGTCCTATTTCAACTAGTCAAATCTCACAAAGGAACAAAACATGTAAATCAGAGTAAATACAAAATGCTTCTAAATGACCAACTTAACCAAATCATTTGTAAAATCAAGTTGTAAGATGCGCGAAGTCTTCTTAACACTCTCGTCCCATGAGAAAACCCCGCCATAGAGCATGAAACAATCAGGAACCTACACTCATACCTAAAAATAATACAGGGTGTGGGATCAAAATGAGGCCCACACACAGGACTAGGTCCTATTGTAATGATACCAGATACGCTATATCTAGATAAAGATTATCTAATGCAGGACAGAAATTTAAATCATGTAAACATGCTGGTAGTTTATATAATGCAAAAAGCTGTAAAGGTCCAAACAATGCCAAGTGGCATATCACACTAAAAAACCACACTCATCCCTATGGTGGCGACTCGTCCACTCCCGTAACTAGGGTGGAGACGAATCCACTCCCATACCTAGGGGGATTCTTCCACTCCCAATTTATGTTAAGGTTCAATAATTCAAATATGAGTAACGTATTACCCATCCCAAATTCAAGGCAACGAGGTGCTAGTGGCGGGGGCAGAATCAGGGCAAGGCATCTAGGAGTAGATCCTTTCGAAGGCAGCAAGGTTGGGAGTTCACGAGGGCACATCAGCTGCTGCCATGTTCTCGCAGCTTGGGCTCGGGCAGCTGTCTTGCTCATGCACTAGGAAGAAAAGCCTGACGACAAGGTTTCAAAAGCGGAGAGGAGGTGTTGGCGTCGGCCTTAACCTCTCTAACCCACGAGCGTCGGCGTCGGCAATCCGGCTCCGATGAGGATTGAGAGAAGGCCCTTGGTGTCATGGGAGTTCGTCTTCAGGTGGGAGGGAGGACCAACGAAGCGGAGAAAATAACGGAGGAGCTCGTAGAGGAGAACGAGGGAACGAAGAAGGAGGACAGGGGAGGCGAAAGCCATTGAATGGAGGTTTGAGCTTGAGGGAGTGCAACGAAAGGAAGTATGTGTTTCAAATTCAGCCAAATGAGAGAGAGGGAGAGAGAGAGAGAGAGAGAGAGAGAGAGAACAAATGTGGTGGGCGACCATTGAAGGGAAGCTCGGAAACCAAAGGGGAGTAAGTGAGTAAGGCGGTGACTGGAGCTTCGATTTTGGCCATCAATGGCAGCTAGCGGGGACGCCAAAGCAAGAGTGGGTGAAGAGGGTATAAGCCATGGAAGCTCCTAAGAATTCTAACACACACACACACACACAGAGAGAGAGAGAATGAGGAGCGAAATAGGAAACCGAGTTCAGATTCTTCTCGGATTTGAAGAAGGAGATGAATAGGGCGGCGGCGAGCGTTTTACTGCTCACATCTGATCTTGAGGGGAAGGAATAAGAGGCTAGAGTTCCAATTAGCGGTATTTATACTCCGTCAATTAGGGTTAGTTATATTACGAGAAATCACAAAACAAACCCGTTATTTCTGTTTTATAGTAGATATACCACAATAAATAACAACCCCATAGTTTTTATTTAAAAAAAATAATTCATTTTGATCGAGGACGTAGATTTTCAAAATTTTCGAATTCTCATAAATTTAACATTGAAATCAACCCATAATAATATTTAAAATTTTGGATCTTTACATCGATGTTGTGAACCAGCCTTGTTTATCCAGCCATCAATAGAGCCTATCCGGAGTGGGATTGACTGGAAGCGGTATGTCTGTAATTTTTTTAACTATGTTTTCGTCCAGGAGGGTACTTAATTTTTCTTAGCATCATTTGCCTGCAATTATGAATTCACTCACTTTTGTATTCTTATCAATTTTTTTAGATCTATCAATCTCAAGGAGTAGTGGCGATTTGTTGAGCCAATTATCTGTCCAAAAATTGACTGATTCACCATTGCCCATTGACCAAATAAGTCCCTCTTTGAATTGATTGATTAATAACGACGCTTTTCTCCATTGCTACGAGGTCGTTTTGGTGCTTTGATTGTTTAGAATGTCACTTTCTTTTATTATGTTTAATGATTTTGACCCCTTTATCGTCTGGTTCAGCGAGAGTTTTCCATAATAGTTTCATTTGTAGTGTCTCATTCATATGTTGGGATTTCCTTATTCTTTTTTCTCCAGCTTGGACTAGAGCCCTGTCAAGACGTTCATAGATGTTATCGGGGCCGGATTTCTTTTTCCTCTAAGTGAAACGGTTTCCACAGAATGGTATGTAAAATAACTCGCAGTCATTTTTTATATTTCGTATTCTCTGTAGACGGTTCGAGCTGGGCTCTGCCCCCCCAAATTTGTCTTCTCTAGAGGCAATGTTGTTCAAATCCCCAATAAGAATACATGGAATAGTGGAATCTTTAATTATTTCAGTAACTTCTTCCCAAAATTGATTTTTTTCGCGCCCCTGAGGAGGAGCATATACCATTAACATTCTACAAAGAAAACTAGAGTTTGCATTTGAATATTTCACTATGATGTATCTTTGCCTACATGATTCCAAAGTGATTGTCTCATGGGTAAGTAATTGGGAGTTCCAGAGAACTCCAATACCACCGGATTTGCCATTTGCAGGGGACCAACAAGCATTATCGAAGCCTGCGGCCCTTCAGATCTTTTCTTTAGGGATTTTATCGGATTTTGTTTCCATTAATGCAAAAAAAATTAGGTCTTCTAATTCCTCTTACATTCCAAGTACCAATCTTCATTTAATAACTCCTATTATCCTTTCCCTACCATGCTTTACTCTATAGATATCGATGGTCCTTAATAATTTGGGGGTGAAATTGGCATCGTCTATGATTAAATTTTCATATCCAATGATCACAAATGGGGCTGATAATTTTGAGAAGCTTGATAAATAGCTAAGCAAAGTTATACACCAATGGACATTAAGCAAATTATTTTTATACCAATTAACACTAGTGTTGGCCCAATACAATATGCAAAAATACTCAGGTCTATTTATTCTCCACCATTCTTCCATGTAAGTTGTAACAATACATTTTCATATAAATTGTGCTGGACAACGAAATAAAGCTGGTGAGATTAGAGTACATAGAAAACTTGGAATTGAGTTTATGCACTAATGTGGAGGACATGTATTTTGGCCACTCCATTTGTTTATTATAGATGGTATCCGTACACACAAACTAATTTATTCATAATGAACATGAAGCCCAGTAGATAAGATGGAATATTGAATGAGTAGAAGAGTGTTGTGATCCCCCTTGTACACACAAACTAATTTATTCATAATGATAGATTTTACAAAGATCCGCCTATTTACAACGACTACAAACATAGGATCGAAACCATTCCATAGGCAACTGACAGGAACTACAAGTGATGGATAAAACACATACAAACACAAACATACACTACGAGATAGCTTTCCACAACACATAAAGGTCATGAATCGACCACCTAGGACACCAATGACCTTACACAAAGACCACTCAGGGGCCTTATTGATAATAGAACACATGATATAAGGTGGTATATTCATCACCAACATCAGACTCACCATGAGACCACCATCATAACAAGTTGGGTAGTACAAGGACTTCTTACTTCGCATACTTGGCCTTCTTGGATGTTTCTCCCTTCAGTTTTGATGAGGCAGTATCCTTGTCTCCAGGGCCTGACTTCCTTTTCCCCGACTCAAAGTTAGAAAAAACATTGATAACTCCCTCCCTTGATGAAAAACGGAATAAAGTTTCAAAGGCCTTGACAGTTTGTCTGTGTCAAAGGTCTTGGAGCTTTAACAGTATTGATGAAATACAAAACCTGTTCTATATATATTATTATGTCCGAATATTATTTAATATTATACACTTCCATTATATTATATGTCTAACTAACCTTTCAGGAAGTATTATTCGAATTACTTCTTTCCTTATGGTGCATATTGAGGAGATCCAAATTGGAGAGATCATGTCTTCAAAGTGTCCAAAAATAGAAGATCCTTGGGCACGCCATGATCCGAACTAGCCGTGGTTGAAGATCCTTAGGCGCCATGTTGCTTCTACATAAAGGAAAGGAAGAAGAAGACAACAGATACCGGTTGAACACAAGCTTTCATACACTCAAGCCTTCAAGCGAAACCTGTCTTCTTCGTGTGCTCTCTGCTTGTCCTTAAGAGTCTGTTTTTTCATTTCAAAGCATTTGAGAGTTACACTGTGAGCTTATAGGATATATTTCGAGAGAGTGTTATACTCAAGAGTTTGTAACTCAGGAAGTAGACACTAGGCGATTGATTCACTAAGTGTAAGAGGATTGTACTAGATAGCATAGAGAGGTGGGGCTCTTCTAGATTGGTCTAGGACTCCAAGGGAACGTGAGTTGACTAGATTGCAATTGTATAGGAGAGAGGCTTCTCGGGGAGCTACTAGGATCCTAAGTCTTGTGAATCAATAAAAGTCGGTGGAATCCTAGGGTTGTGGAAGAACCCTAGGCGGGGACGTAGGCCAAGTTCGTGCCGAACCTCGTAAACAACTCATCGAGTCCTTTACTTATTGCTTTACCTTATTTCCGCACTTGGTTCTACTGTTTAACTTTGTGATTCAGGTTTTCAGAGAAAAGACTAAGTCTAATCTCAAAGGATTTTGCACGAGCATCAAAAGTCTTGATAATCTGCGAAAAACCGGCATACTCTATTCAACCCCCCTTCTAGAGTATTTCTATATTACTTTGTTTTACATTATCGAACCTTCAATTGGTATCAGAGCTGTACTCACTGTTTTTGATCTAACAATATTGTGAGTTTTCGATCATGTCTGGTGAAGCAAGCGGAGGATTTGCACAGGGAAGGTCCACGAGCAGACCACCACTCTTTGTAGGAAACAACTTTGTCCACTGGAGATCCTTTGATGTACATAATTGTACTATTGTTTATTGCATCTTTTGACTTCATATTTCATTTGATTTCCGAACAAAAGTTTCAAAAGTATATGATCTCGTGTAAGAATGAGCTAAAGTGAAAGAAATAGAGTCTACACGAGTTTTGAGCTAACCATGCAGGAATTCGATGAAATCGGAGTCAAAACGAGCAAGCCAAGTGACGCTGAGAAGAGGTCGATATCGACTGGAGACATCGATATCGACCCTGGATTTCGACACGATTTCTGAGTGTCGAGATAACCACACAAACCAGACTAGAAGCCTCGATATCGACACACATGCATCGATATCGACCATCATCATAGACATCGACTGGAGTGGGACAAGTCGAGCAGAAACACAAGCCTCGATATCGACCTCTGGAGTCGATATCGACCCTACATCGACAGAAGATAAAATCCGATTTTTGAGGCTCAGATTGTGAAGTCTATCAACAAAGCCATGAGTTATCTCGTTCTTTTAGATATTAGCAGATGTTTGTTATCTTTTCCTTTAAGTTTATCAAAATAAAAGACCTATCCTAATTGTTCGGATAGAGTTATTAGTTTAGATAGAAGTTACAATCCTCGGATAGCGAGGATTAGTAGCCTATAAATAAAGCCTTAGGGGCTGATTTGTGAATCATCCAATCATAGACTCATCAAAGACAAGAGCAATAGGCAATAGATAGTTAGTTTATTTTGAGCTTTAAAGTTTCAAGCGCTTACGATAGTTGGCGTTGAGATTGTAAAGATTCGAAATTTTCATTTATGCAAGTTATTTCAATTCAAGACATGTCTACGATCAACATGAGTGAGTAGTTCCCCTTTCTTCTAGGGTCGGGGTGAGCCCGACGATAGCCATGATGGTAAGGTAAGTATGTCATTAAAGAATGTATCTTTTATCTCCTTCTACCTTGTTCTTCATCTTTAAATGCGAATTTAAGGAACTCATGTTGTAAAACTTGGGTAGTAATTAGGGTTTCTTTTCGAAAGATTATAAACTCAATTATGACGAAGGTAGACACCAATTAGGTTAAGTAATTGAAAAATCTCTTTTCCTATTGGTCGGTTTAGGTGAAAGCCTTTTTCTTTATGATAAAAGCATGCTTCTTTAGTTGATCCTTATTTCTACTATCATGGTTGTCGTCGCGGTAATCCTTGACTTTGGAAGATCTTTTCCTTTGAGTTTACATTAAATTTGCCCGCCGTTCGTTGAGTCATCGAAAAACCCAAAACCTTTGCTTATTTCTGATCATTGCTTCCTTTCCATCCTTGATTCTTCGGCCTTTTCTTTGCCGACAAAACCGCTAACCCACTGCAGGAAAGACATCGATATCGACAGCAGAGGTCGATATCGACCAAACTGATAGATCGACGGTTTTCTGAGTCGATCTCGAGACTCCTGGGAACTTCTGTAAGCATCGATATCGACCACTTTGTGTCGATATCGACCCCCTGTATCGACTGGCAGACTTCTGAGCCAGTCGATTTCGTGAACTAACCTCGATATCGACCCCACCAGTCGATATCGACTACTTTTTTTGTTTCTGCAGGTTTTCTGTTGCAGACGACATCGACCAGCCCATGTCGACAGAAGTGGCCGAAATCGACCAGCCGAAATCGACAGAAGAGGTCGAAATCGACCAGTCGATATCGACATCAGAAGTCGAAATCGACCTTTACCACTTGACGCCAAACAGCTCCGAAGCCGAGGTATGTGCCGAACTCTCAGTCGATATTGATTATTCCTACTCGCCCTCGACCTTCTTTCTGCAGGAATATTTTGAAGAGTCCAAATCAAAGTTAGCATCACTCTATGTTTGGTCCACACCGACTCCTATAACTGATTTAGGAACTTCTATCAAGAGAATTGAGACGGATTACCTTGGTGAGATCATGAAGACGGAAGAGGTAGAGCCAATCCTTATCCCACAAGGCCCCTCTCCGGTGCTTAAGCCTCTACCCGACACACTTAGGTATGAGTTTCTTGGTCCAAATTCTACTTTCCCTGTAATTATCAATGCTTCACTAACCACACAGGAAGTAGATAAGCTTATGGAAGTACTTCGTGCTCATCGTAAGGCTATTGGATACTCTCTTGAGGACATAAAAGGTATTTCACCTGCTACTTGTATGCATAGAATCCTCCTTGAGGATGATCATAAGGCATCTATAGAACACCAACGGAAGCTCAACCCCAACATGAGAGAGGTGGTGAAGAAGGACATCATGCGCATGCTGGATGCAGGAATCATCTATGCCATCTCCGACAGCGAATGGGTGAGCCCAGTCCATGTGGTGCCTAAAAAGGGCGGAATGACCGTTGAGGAGAATGAGAAAGGCGAGCTTGTGCCAAAACGAATCACAACTAGTTGGCGAATGTGCATTGACTACAGGAAACTCAACAACGCCACTAGAAAGGATCACTTTCCCCTTCCTTTTATTGATCAAGTATTAGAGAGACTTGCCGAACATGATTATTTTTGTTACTTGGACGGATATTCTGGTTTTTGGCAGGTCCCCATTCATCCTGACGATCAAGAAAAGACCACCTTCACTTGTCCCTATGGGACTTTTGCATATAGGAGAATGCCATTTGGGCTCTGCAATGCCCCTGCTACCTTTCAAAGATGTATGATGGCTATCTTCTCCGACATGATTGAGGACATCGTGGAGGTATTTATGGATGACTTCTCTGTTTATGGCACTACTTTCGATATTTGTCTTGCTAACCTTCGCAGGGTACTTGCACGATGTGAAGAGACAAACTTGGTTCTCAATTGGGAAAAGTGCCACTTTATGGTAAGGGAAGGTATTGTGCTAGGCCACAAAGTCTCTAAACGGGGAATTGAGGTAGACAGGGCAAAAATAGAACTCATTGAAAAATTACCACCACCTTCATCAATTAAAGACATAAGAAGCTTCCTTGGTCACGCAGGTTTCTATAGGAGGTTTATTCAAGATTTTTCTAAAATTGCCAAACCATTAACTAACCTACTAATGAAGGATGTTAAGTTTGCATTTTCTAGTGATTGTCTTGAAGCTTTCAACAGATTGAAGGAGGCCCTCATATCCGCCCCAATCATTCAATCACCCGATTGGTCGCAACCTTTTGAGATCATGTGCGACGCAAGCGATTATGCCGTAGGTGCTGTCCTAGGACAAAGGAGAGACAAAAAGCTTCATGCCATCTACTATGCAAGCAAGACTCTAGATGCCGTTCAAACAAAGTACACCACGACGGAAAAGGAGTTCTTGGCGGTGGTCTTCGCTTTTGAGAAGTTCCGCTCATACCTAGTGGGCTCTAAGGTTATTGTTCATACTGACCATGCAGCTCTTAGGTACTTAATGGAAAAGAAGGATGCTAAACCTAGGCTCCTACGATGGGTGCTCTTACTACAAGAGTTCGACGTTGAGCTTAAAGATAAGAAAGGAACGGAGAACTCCGTAGCCGATCATCTTTCACGGCTACCCATAGGGCTTCTGGAAGAGTCACATGACAATATACCAATCAATGACTCCCGCCCCGACGAGCACTTAATGAGGCAAGAGGTAAGACGGGCAGAAGAACCACTCGATATCGACCCTAGCAGGTCGATATCGACTGCCCCAAAGGTAAGTTTTGCATCGATGTCGACCAATTTTGTTCACAGGTTGTCCATTGCAGAGGTCGACATCGACCTCCAGACGTCGACATCGAGGACCCATATCGAGAAGCCCATGTCGACTAAGCCTGTCGATACCGACCAGTCGATATCGACCCCTGAAAGTCGATATCGACCACCTTCAAAACCCTCCGAAGGTGACGAAAAGGTAAGCTTCGGTGAGGATTTCTTCTTTACACCTCCTTCTAGTCCTATCCATGATCTATTTGTTGTAAGAAGGGCGAAGGTACCTTGGTATGCGGATTTTGCTAACTATATTGTAGGAGGCGAGATTCCTTCAAGCTTAACTTCGCAACAAAGGAAGAAGTTTTTGCACGACGTCAAACAATATTATTGGGATGAACCCTATTTATTCAAACAGGGGAAAGACCATATCTTTCGACGTTGTATCCCGGAGGACGAGGTGGAGAGCGTGATTCACCATTGTCATTCTCTCCCTACAGGAGGTCATGCTAAGGGATTCAAGACCGCGGCGAAAATTCTTCAATGTGGTTTTTATTGGCCTAACCTTTTCAAGGATGTGCAAAACTATGTAACCTCTTGTGATGAGTGTCAACGTGCAGGTAATATCACATGGAGGAATGAGACACCACTCACAGGCATTTTAGAGGTCGAACTCTTTGATGTATGGGGTATTGACTTCATGGGACCCTTCCCTGCTTCGGGCCCCTACAAATACATCCTAGTGGCGGTGGACTATGTCTCTAAATGGGTGGAGGCTGTAGCAACTAGGACCAACGACGCGAAGGTAGTCTCTAAGTTTATGAAAACTAACATCTTTCCTCGTTTTGGTGTTCCTAGAGTCCTTATTTCAGATGGTGGCTCGCATTTTATTGAGAGAGGCTTTGAAGCTCTTTTAGCTAAGTATGGGGTAAACCATAGGGTGGCAACACCCTATCACCCTCAAACTAGCGGTCAAGTAGAAGTCTCCAATCGCCAAATCAAAGCCATCTTGGAGAAGACGGTTTCCCGCTCAAGGAAAGATTGGTCGTCCAAACTAGATGATGCGCTCTGGGCCTACCGAACAGCCTATAAAACACCGCTTCGCACAACTCCCTATAACTTGGTATATGGTAAGTCATGTCACTTGCCCGTTGAACTTGAGCATAAAGCAATGTGGGCTCTTAAGGAGCTTAACATGGATTTCGACGAAGCGGGAAAGAGGAGGTTCATTGACTTACAAGCCTTGGAAGAGTTGCGCCTAAAGGCATATGAGAATGCCGAAATCTACAAAGAGCGCACTAAGAAATGGCATGATAGGAAGTTGGTGCCAAAGACATATGAGGTAGGTGACAAGGTCCTTGTTTTTAATTCTAGGCTTCGCTTATTTCCAGGGAAACTAAGGACAAGATGGAGCGGACCTTTCAAGGTTCATAAAATATTCCCTCATGGAGCGGTGGAGTTATTTTGCAACGATGGATCAACCTTTAAGGTAAATGGCCACCGAGTAAAGAAATATTATGACAAGGAGGACCCAGAGGAAGAGATTCGCGCCACCTTGGCGTTGAACTAGCGCAAAAAGGGAAGTATGTCGAGCTAGCGACTTAAACTCAAGCGCTTCCGGGAGGCAACCCGTTCTTTTCCTTTTTCTTTTTCTTTTAGTTATTTTATTTTATATTTTTGAGATCATTCGTGGCTATTTTATCTAAAGTCAACAAAGAAATCCAGCCCAGAAGAGAGGTCGATATCGACCTATATGGTCGATATCGATCAGCCGACAGAAGGAGTAACAGGACGTGTTAAACGAATGCTGACGGGGGGTCGATATCGACCTCTAAGGTCGATATCGACTACAGATGGAGGTAAAACAGGTCAGAATTTAATTTCTTTCAGTTTAATTTTTGGGGTTTTCACCCCCTTTATACCCGACTTCGACACCCCCCCTCCCATTATCGACACCCTAGCCGCCCTTCCTCTTCTTCTTCATCCCTCTCCCTCCGATCCGGCCCACGCCACCGGCCGCCCCATAGCCCTCATCGCCGCAACCACCCACTGTCACCACACCCTCCCTCGGCCTGTGCAGCATCACCCCGAGCACAAAATCCCCTCCTCTCTTCCTTGACCTAGCCCTCCCTCTCTCTCCCCCTCGTTTTCGAGCCTCATTGCACAGATCTATACACCTCCGGCCAAGAATCGCCAGATCCGGCCGCCCCACGCCACCGGAGGACCCACCACAGCCACCAGCAGCCCCGACGACACACAGCATCCGGTCGATATCGACTGGAGGCATCGATATCGACACCCCCTGTCGACAGTCGGTTTTCTTTCTCGTTTTTGCGGTTGCTTGCTTCTTTCTCTCCTAATTCCAACACTCTTCTGGTATGATTTTTCACCCTTCCTCTATCTTTTCTGATTTTTCATACTTAATTAGTTGATTTGGAAGAAATTTCATATTGGGTGTTTAGGGTTTTGAACGTAGTTTGCGCGGGAAAGAGTATTTGTATGGCATGGAATATTTTTATATATATGTGGGGCTATGAATCTGAGTTTTGTTTATACATAGGCATGAAATCTGAATTTTTTATATTAGGGGGCAAATCTGATTTTTATATATACATGTGGGGCAATAATCTGAATTTTTCATAAGTTTAGGCTAGGAATCTGATTTCTATATATATATGGGCTGATTTTGTAAATCTGATTTTTTTAGGGGTTTATATTCTGATTTTTTTATATAATTAGAAATCTGATTTTTTTTAAGGCAACATTTATTTATGCCATAAGGTTCCTTAGTTTTAAAACTTTAAGAAATTGTGTACTTTCTCCCACTTAGGCATTTACTTTTACATAATTTCTAGCATAATTAGAACCTAAGTATGGGGTTCTCCCCATTTTAATCAAAGGGAATATTATCTTTGGTATTGGCTTCTTTTGCAGACGATGGTTAGAGCCAAGAACATCCCTCAGGACGCGCTCCGCATTGAGGATGATCAGCAGCGCTCCCTTGCTGAGGAGTTGATTCCCCGAGCCACCAGGGCACGATGGTACCATCTCCCAGACATGATCCAGCTAGGATTTCACCCAGGCGTTCAGGAGGCGTTTGAGAACGTCTCTCTACACAGGCTGATCGAGCCCTTGGAGGCGCACTACCCCGTTCTTACTGGGGAGTTTATGGCCACATTGGAGGTTCCCGAGCTCACTTCGACTAGCCGCCGAGTCATCTTCCAGCTCGGCAACAGGCGACACAGACTATCGCTCGAGGAGATGAGCGATATCTTTGGGTTCATCCACACTTCGGCCGCCTTCAGGGTCCACGACCCCAATGTCATCTGGAGTTACATATCAGGTATACCATACCCTGCCCCTACAGACTCCTTCACATCTAGGGTTGTGAGCCCACTTTTTAGGGTGATCTTGAGGATCCTGGCGAGTACCCTTTGGGCCAGACCTGAGCTCCGTCGCCCGACACACCGTGAGACGGAGACACTACGGAGGATGCTTTTCGAGGATGACCCTCTACCATACCTCCACTCCTGGCTCGAGCATATCGTAGACCGCAGACGAACGATCTCTACAGACATCTTGGACGGCGGCATGGTGGCCATCCTCGCTGAGGCTCTAGGCGTCCACATTGAACGGTACACGGCCTACCAGCTCACGTACCTAGACGCGGCGGTATTGCGACAGGGCGGAGTCATCGCGACAGGGGCCCAGGGATGGAGACACCCCCAAACGGGGATGCGCCTGCGACACGATTTCATGGATCTGCTGTATATCCCTGATTGGTACCAGTCTTGGACTGGGCAGCCATATCATACGGATATAGATCCGACCGCTGACCCCACCCTACGGAGGAGACCCCCGCTCTACAACCACGAGCCCGAGGTGGATGCTATGTCCTGGGACGCAGATCCCCATTCCGACGGAGCTGAGCAGCCCCCAGCCTACCAGGGTGACATGGATGGCAATGACGATGATGACGCCAGAGATGATGCGGTTGGGGGAGGAGAGGGCCCGCAGGGGTCCCACCACAGCCACCACAGCCACCACAGTCACCATAGCCACCACAGCTATGTACCTCCACCTCCTCCTCCCTTCCAGCCTGCCTACACCACTGATTGGCAGGAAGACATATCTGCCCGCTTTACCAGGCTGGAGCTCTCCGTCTCTGAGATGCGCGAAGAGCAGCGACGCTATGGGAGGTACCTCGAGGGTTTGGGCTCATACATGGGCTTTTCCTTCGATCCGCAGGCTGGATCATCCACTTTCCCACAGGCCGCCCCGACAGACTACTCAGGGGCAGCTCCTACACAGGGCTGGCCCTTGCTGCTGCCACCTCCCCCACCCCATGAGCAGTGATATACTTCTAGCGTAAGTGAGTGTGAGTGATCCTTCCCTTTACTTTATTTTTCTAACAGTGAGGACACTGTAATCTTTAAGTATGGGGTGGGGATTGAACTTGGACATTATAAACTGCTTTATCTGGTTGTGGTAGGGTTTAAAATTTGGCAAACTTGGCATGTATTTTATTTATATTCTACTTGTATGCATTGCATCATATTTAACATTTATGCATTTTAAAGTTTTTTTAGTTTGATTTTGTTGAGTCTATAAAATGTCAAAAATCCAAAAAAAATAGAAAAATGTCAAAAATCAAAAAAATGCATGTTTATTTAAAGTTTATTTTTCTTTAATCCCTACTTAGATGTCCTATGATGAAAACTCAATAGCTGACTTGATCATGTAAACCCTATGGCATATTTGGATGGTTTTGCCTAAGTCTTTAAATTTTTATGTAGATTGTGAACTTGTGATGAAATTGAGCACATATGATCCTAGGCTGAAAAGCAAATCCAACAAAAATTGTCCTTGTGAGAATTTTGGCCTATAGGGAGAACATCAAAAATCCCTCCGCTTTCTTGAGTGAATTTACTCTTCCTATGCATCTCTAAATGTTGTGATAGTTATTCAAAACCAATGCATATATATGTTTATGTTTACGAGAATTAAATGATGGAGGCATCTTTTAAGCCAATTTTATCCTCTCTTTACCTACCCTGCATTATCCCTGCTTGAAGCCAGAACATTAGCCTGAGCCTGAATTGCAAACTCCACAAAATTATCCCTAGCCGAATTGAGCCTGACCCCCATTTGGGAATTGAGACTTAGATTGGTTGGACTAATGCCTTGTGGAAAGAATAGAGCATAATGTCTAGTTGTAAGCAAGGAAATTATAGGATGGCACATATTTACATTTTGTCACATTTTGTAAAAGGATGTTTTGGCTCACCATATAAATGCACATAGTTATTTCAATTCGAAAAAAAAAAATATATGTATATATATATATAGTGCATGAGCCAAAATCCTTAAGTTTTATTCATACGAATGTTATACTTTTGAGAGGTGTATTAGAACTTGAAAGAAGGGTTGATGGAATGCATCTTTAAGAGCATTATATTGAAGAGTTATGGTTTGGGTAATGCAAGTGTTGAGATTTAGGAGTCTTGATTCCCGAATTTGAAAAGCACCACATAGCCAAATAATTCCATACCTTTTATTTCATACCAAGCCCCATTACAACCCCGCCGAATGGAGTCTTCTATGAAGTCTTCCATTGAGCGAAAGTCCTCCTGATGATTCTTATTGCATTTTCATAATTGGTTGCGAAGTGGATTTTTATAAATTGCAATGTTTATGAGATTGTATATGGAATTGAGTTGAGAGTGATCTTCATAGCCTAAACACATGAGAGTTGAGTGCAAACACATTATCCCTGTGAGGTTGGATTAAAATTGCATATGCCTATGGATCGCCAAAATATGTGCTATGACGTTAAATTCACTTGCTTTACTTTGCTACCACTTATGATGTTGCTTTTGACGAAGGCAAAGACTTGAAGGGTGTGTTGTAGGTATTGGTTATTGCTCGGTTATTGCTTGAGGACAAGCAAGTCTAAGTATGGGGTGTTTTGATGTACATAATTGTACTATTGTTTATTGCATCTTTTGACTTCATATTTCATTTGATTTCCGAACAAAAGTTTCAAAAGTATATGATCTCGTGTAAGAATGAGCTAAAGTGAAAGAAATAGAGTCTACACGAGTTTTGAGCTAACCATGCAGGAATTCGATGAAATCGGAGTCAAAACGAGCAAGCCAAGTGACGCTGAGAAGAGGTCGATATCGACTGGAGACATCGATATCGACCCTGGATTTCGACACGATTTCTGAGTGTCGAGATAACCACACAAACCAGACTAGAAGCCTCGATATCGACACACATGCATCGATATCGACCATCATCATAGACATCGACTGGAGTGGGACAAGTCGAGCAGAAACACAAGCCTCGATATCGACCTCTGGAGTCGATATCGACCCTACATCGACAGAAGATAAAATCCGATTTTTGAGGCTCGGATTGTGAAGTCTATCAACAAAGCCATGAGTTATCTCGTTCTTTTAGATATTAGCAGATGTTTGTTATCTTTTCCTTTAAGTTTATCAAAATAAAAGACCTATCCTAATTGTTCGGATAGAGTTATTAGTTTAGATAGAAGTTACAATCCTCGGATAGCGAGGATTAGTAGCCTATAAATAAAGCCTTAGGGGCTGATTTGTGAATCATCCAATCATAGACTCATCAAAGACAAGAGCAATAGGCAATAGATAGTTAGTTTATTTTGAGCTTTAAAGTTTCAAGCGCTTACGATAGTTGGCGTTGAGATTGTAAAGATTCGAAATTTTCATTTATGCAAGTTATTTCAATTCAAGACATGTCTACGATCAACATGAGTGAGTAGTTCCCCTTTCTTCTAGGGTCGGGGTGAGCCCGACGATAGCCATGATGGTAAGGTAAGTATGTCATTAAAGAAGTATCTTTTATCTCCTTCTACCTTGTTCTTCATCTTTAAATACGAATTTAAGGAACTCATGTTGTAAAACTTGGGTAGTAATTAGGGTTTCTTTTCGAAAGATTATAAACTCAATTATGACGAAGGTAGACACCAATTAGGTTAAGTAATTGAAAAATCTCTTTTCCTATTGGTCGGTTTAGGTGAAAGCCTTTTCCTTTATGATAAAAGCATGCTTCTTTAGTTGATCCTTATTTCTACTATCATGGTTGTCGTCGCGGTAATCCTTGACTTTGGAAGATCTTTTCCTTTGAGTTTACATTAAATTTGCCCGCCGTTCGTTGAGTCATCGAAAAACCCAACACCTTAGCTTATTTCTGATCATTGCTTCCTTTCCATCCTTGATTCTTCGGCCTTTTCTTTGCCGACAAAACCGCTAACCCACTGCAGGAAAGACATCGATATCGACAGCAGAGGTCGATATCGACCAAACTGATAGATCGACGGTTTTCTGAGTCGATCTCGAGACTCCTGGGAACTTCTGCAAGCATCGATATCGACCACTTTGTGTCGATATCGACCCCCTGTATCGACTGGCAGACTTCTGAGCCAGTCGATTTCGTGAACTAACCTCGATATCGACCCCACCAGTCGATATCGACTACTTTTTTTGTTTCTGCAGGTTTTCTGTTGCAGACGACATCGACCAGCCCATGTCAACAGAAGTGGCCGAAATCGACCAGCCGAAATCGACAGAAGAGGTCGAAATCGACCAGTCGATATCGACATCAGAAGTCGAAATCGACCTTTACCACTTGACGCCAAACAGCTCCGAAGCCGAGGTATGTGCCGAACTCTCAGTCGATATTGATTATTCCTACTCGCCCTCGACCTTCTTTCTGCAGGAATATTTTGAAGAGTCCAAATCAAAGTTAGCATCACTCTATGTTTGGTCCACACCGACTCCTATAACTGATTTAGGAACTTCTATCAAGAGAATTGAGACGGATTACCTTGGTGAGATCATGAAGACGGAAGAGGTAGAGCCAATCCTTATCCCACAAGGCCCCTCTCCGGTGCTTAAGCCTCTACCCGACACACTTAGGTATGAGTTTCTTGGTCCAAATTCTACTTTCCCTGTAATTATCAATGCTTTACTAACCACACAGGAAGTAGATAAGCTTATGGAAGTACTTCATGCTCATCGTAAGGCTATTGGATACTCTCTTGAGGACATAAAAGGTATTTCACCTGCTACTTGTATGCATAGAATCCTCCTTGAGGATGATCATAAGGCATCTATAGAACACCAACGGAAGCTCAACCCCAACATGAGAGAGGTGGTGAAGAAGGAGATCATGCGCATGCTGGATGCAGGAATCATCTATGCCATCTCCGACAGCGAATGGGTGAGCCCAGTCCATGTGGTGCCTAAAAAGGGCGGAATGACCGTTGAGGAGAATGAGAAAGGCGAGCTTGTGCCAAAACGAATCACAACTAGTTGGCGAATGTGCATTGACTACAGGAAACTCAACAACGCCACTAGAAAGGATCACTTTCCCCTTCCTTTTATTGATCAAGTATTAGAGAGACTTGCCGAACATGATTATTTTTGTTACTTGGACGGATATTCTGGTTTTTGGCAGGTCCCCATTCATCCTGACGATCATGAAAAGACCACCTTCACTTGTCCCTATGGGACTTTTGCATATAGGAGAATGCCATTTGGGCTCTGCAATGCCCCTGCTACCTTTCAAAGATGTATGATGGCTATCTTCTCCGACATGATTGAGGACATCGTGGAGGTATTTATGGATGACTTCTCTGTTTATGGCACTACTTTCGATATTTGTCTTGCTAACCTTCGCAGGGTACTTGCACGATGTGAAGAGACAAACTTGGTTCTCAATTGGGAAAAGTGCCACTTTATGGTAAGGGAAGGTATTGTGCTAGGCCACAAAGTCTCTAAACGGGGAATTGAGGTAGACAGGGCAAAAATAGAACTCATTGAAAAATTACCACCACCTTCATCAATTAAAGACATAAGAAGCTTCCTTGGTCACGCAGGTTTCTATAGGAGGTTTATTCAAGATTTTTCTAAAATTGCCAAACCATTAACTAACCTACTAATGAAGGATGTTAAGTTTGCATTTTCTAGTGATTGTCTTGAAGCTTTCAACAGATTGAAGGAGGCCCTCATATCCGCCCCAATCATTCAATCACCCGATTGGTCGCAACCTTTTGAGATCATGTGCGACGCAAGCGATTATGCCGTAGGTGCTGTCCTAGGACAAAGGAGAGACAAAAAGCTTCATGCCATCTACTATGCAAGCAAGACTCTAGATGCCGTTCAAACAAAGTACACCACGACGGAAAAGGAGTTCTTGGCGGTGGTCTTCGCTTTTGAGAAGTTCCGCTCATACCTAGTGGGCTCTAAGGTTATTGTTCATACTGACCATGCAGCTCTTAGGTACTTAATGGAAAAGAAGGATGCTAAACCTAGGCTCCTACGATGGGTGCTCTTACTACAAGAGTTCGACGTTGAGCTTAAAGATAAGAAAGGAACGGAGAACTCCGTAGCCGATCATCTTTCACGGCTACCCATAGGGCTTCTGGAAGAGTCACATGACAATATACCAATCAATGACTCCCGCCCCGACGAGCACTTAATGAGGCAAGAGGTAAGACGGGCAGAAGAACCACTCGATATCGACCCTAGCAGGTCGATATCGACTGCCCCAAAGGTAAGTTTTGCATCGATGTCGACCAATTTTGTTCACAGGTTGTCCATTGCAGAGGTCGACATCGACCTCCAGACGTCGACATCGAGGACCCATATCGAGAAGCCCATGTCGACTAAGCCTGTCGATACCGACCAGTCGATATCGACCCCTGAAAGTCGATATCGACCACCTTCAAAACCCTCCGAAGGTGACGAAAAGGTAAGCTTCGGTGAGGATTTCTTCTTTACACCTCCTTCTAGTCCTATCCATGATCTATTTGTTGTAAGAAGGGCGAAGGTACCTTGGTATGCGGATTTTGCTAACTATATTGTAGGAGGCGAGATTCCTTCAAGCTTAACTTCGCAACAAAGGAAGAAGTTTTTGCACGACGTCAAACAATATTATTGGGATGAACCCTATTTATTCAAACAGGGGAAAGACCATATCTTTCGACGTTGTATCCCGGAGGACGAGGTGGAGAGCGTGATTCACCATTGTCATTCTCTCCCTACAGGAGGTCATGCTAAGGGATTCAAGACCGCGGCGAAAATTCTTCAATGTGGTTTTTATTGGCCTAACCTTTTCAAGGATGTGCAAAACTATGTAACCTCTTGTGATGAGTGTCAACGTGCAGGTAATATCACATGGAGGAATGAGACACCACTCACAGGCATTTTAGAGGTCGAACTCTTTGATGTATGGGGTATTGACTTCATGGGACCCTTCCCTGCTTCGGGCCCCTACAAATACATCCTAGTGGCGGTGGACTATGTCTCTAAATGGGTGGAGGCTGTAGCAACTAGGACCAACGACGCGAAGGTAGTCTCTAAGTTTATGAAAACTAACATCTTTCCTCGTTTTGGTGTTCCTAGAGTCCTTATTTCAGATGGTGGCTCGCATTTTATTGAGAGAGGCTTTGAAGCTCTTTTAGCTAAGTATGGGGTAAACCATAGGGTGGCAACACCCTATCACCCTCAAACTAGCGGTCAAGTAGAAGTCTCCAATCGCCAAATCAAAGCCATCTTGGAGAAGACGGTTTCCCGCTCAAGGAAAGATTGGTCGTCCAAACTAGATGATGCGCTCTGGGCCTACCGAACGGCCTATAAAACACCGCTTCGCACAACTCCCTATAACTTGGTATATGGTAAGTCATGTCACTTGCCCGTTGAACTTGAGCATAAAGCAATGTGGGCTCTTAAGGAGCTTAACATGGATTTCGACGAAGCGGGAAAGAGGAGGTTCATTGACTTACAAGCCTTGGAAGAGTTGCGCCTAAAGGCATATGAGAATGCCGAAATCTACAAAGAGCGCACTAAGAAATGGCATGATAGGAAGTTGGTGCCAAAGACATATGAGGTAGGTGACAAGGTCCTTGTTTTTAATTCTAGGCTTCGCTTATTTCCAGGGAAACTAAGGACAAGATGGAGCGGACCTTTCAAGGTTCATAAAATATTCCCTCATGGAGCGGTGGAGTTATTTTGCGACGATGGATCAACCTTTAAGGTAAATGGCCACCGAGTAAAGAAATATTATGACAAGGAGGACCCAGAGGAAGAGATTCGCGCCACCTTGGCGTTGAACTAGCGCAAAAAGGGAAGTATGTCGAGCTAGCGACTTAAACTCAAGCGCTTCCGGGAGGCAACCCGTTCTTTTCCTTTTTCTTTTTCTTTTAGTTATTTTATTTTATATTTTTGAGATCATTCGTGGCTATTTTATCTAAAGTCAACAAAGAAATCCAGCCCAGAAGAGAGGTCGATATCGACCTATATGGTCGATATCGATCAGCCGACAGAAGGAGTAACAGGACGTGTTAAACGAATGCTGACGGGGGGTCGATATCGACCTCTAAGGTCGATATCGACTACAGATGGAGGTAAAACAGGTCAGAATTTAATTTCTTTCAGTTTAATTTTTGGGGTTTTCACCCCCTTTATACCCGACTTCGACACCCCCCCTCCCATTATCGACACCCTAGCCGCCCTTCCTCTTCTTCTTCATCCCTCTCCCTCCGATCCGGCCCACGCCACCGGCCGCCCCATAGCCCTCATCGCCGCAACCACCCACTGTCACCACACCCTCCCTCGGCCTGTGCAGCATCACCCCGAGCACAAAATCCCCTCCTCTCTTCCTTGACCTAGCCCTCCCTCTCTCTCCCCCTCGTTTTCGAGCCTCATTGCACAGATCTACACACCTCCGGCCAAGAATCGCCAGATCCGGCCGCCCCACGCCACCGGAGGACCCACCACAGCCACCAGCAGCCCCGACGACACACAGCATCCGGTCGATATCGACTGGAGGCATCGATATCGACACCCCCTGTCGACAGTCGGTTTTCTTTCTCGTTTTTGCGGTTGCTTGCTTCTTTCTCTCCTAATTCCAACACTCTTCTAGTATGATTTTTCACCCTTCCTCTATCTTTTCTGATTTTTCATACTTAATTAGTTGATTTGGAAGAAATTTCATATTGGGTGTTTAGGGTTTTGAACGTAGTTTGCGCGGGAAAGAGTATTTGTATGGCATGGAATATTTTTATATATATGTGGGGCTATGAATCTGAGTTTTGTTTATACATAGGCATGAAATCTGAATTTTTTATATTAGGGGGCAAATCTGATTTTTATATATACATGTGGGGCAATAATCTGAATTTTTCATAAGTTTAGGCTAGGAATCTGATTTCTATATATATATGGGCTGATTTTGTAAATCTGATTTTTTTAGGGGTTTATATTCTGATTTTTTTATATAATTAGAAATCTAATTTTTTTTAAGGCAACATTTATTTATGCCATAAGGTTCCTTAGTTTTAAAACTTTAAGAAATTGTGTACTTTCTCCCACTTAGGCATTTACTTTTACATAATTTCTAGCATAATTAGAACCTAAGTATGGGGTTCTCCCCATTTTAATCAAAGGGAATATTATCTTTGGTATTGGCTTCTTTTGCAGACGATGGTTAGAGCCAAGAACATCCCTCAGGACGCGCTCCGCATTGAGGATGATCAGCAGCGCTCCCTTGCTGAGGAGTTGATTCCCCGAGCCACCAGGGCACGATGGTACCATCTCCCAGACATGATCCAGCTAGGATTTCACCCAGGCGTTCAGGAGGCGTTTGAGAACGTCTCTCTACACAGGCTGATCGAGCCCTTGGAGGCGCACTACCCCGTTCTTACTGGGGAGTTTATGGCCACATTGGAGGTTCCCGAGCGCACTTCGACTAGCCGCCGAGTCATCTTCCAGCTCGGCAACAGGCGACACAGACTATCGCTCGAGGAGATGAGCGATATCTTTGGGTTCATCCACACTTCGGCCGCCTTCAGGGTCCACGACCCCAATGTCATCTGGAGTTACATATCAGGTATACCATACCCTGCCCCTACAGACTCCTTCACATCTAGGGTTGTGAGCCCACTTTTTAGGGTGATCTTGAGGATCCTGGCGAGTACCCTTTGGGCCAGACCTGAGCTCCGTCGCCCGACACACCGTGAGACGGAGACACTACGGAGGATGCTTTTCGAGGATGACCCTCTACCATACCTCCACTCCTGGCTCGAGCATATCGTAGACCGCAGACGAACGATCTCTACAGACATCTTGGACGGCGGCATGGTGGCCATCCTCGCTGAGGCTCTAGGCGTCCACATTGAACGGTACACGGCCTACCAGCTCACGTACCTAGACGCGGCGGTATTGCGACAGGGCGGAGTCATCGCGACAGGGGCCCAGGGATGGAGACACCCCCAAACGGGGATGCGCCTGCGACACGATTTCATGGATCTGCTGTATATCCCTGATTGGTACCAGTCTTGGACTGGGCAGCCATATCATACGGATATAGATCCGACCGCTGACCCCACCCTACGGAGGAGACCCCCGCTCTACAACCACGAGCCCGAGGTGGATGCTATGTCCTGGGACGCAGATCCCCATTCCGACGGAGCTGAGCAGCCCCCAGCCTACCAGGGTGACATGGATGGCAATGACGATGATGACGCCAGAGATGATGCGGTTGGGGGAGGAGAGGGCCCGCAGGGGTCCCACCACAGCCACCACAGCCACCACAGTCACCATAGCCACCACAGCTATGTACCTCCACCTCCTCCTCCCTTCCAGCCTGCCTACACCACTGATTGGCAGGAAGACATATCTGCCCGCTTTACCAGGCTGGAGCTCTCCGTCTCTGAGATGCGCGAAGAGCAGCGACGCTATGGGAGGTACCTCGAGGGTTTGGGCTCATACATGGGCTTTTCCTTCGATCCGCAGGCTGGATCATCCACTTTCCCACAGGCCGCCCCGACAGACTACTCAGGGGCAGCTCCTACACAGGGCTGGCCCTTGCTGCTGCCACCTCCCCCACCCCATGAGCAGTGATATACTTCTAGCGTAAGTGAGTGTGAGTGATCCTTCCCTTTACTTTATTTTTCTAACAGTGAGGACACTGTAATCTTTAAGTATGGGGTGGGGATTGAACTTGGACATTATAAACTGCTTTATCTGGTTGTGGTAGGGTTTAAAATTTGGCAAACTTGGCATGTATTTTATTTATATTCTACTTGTATGCATTGCATCATATTTAACATTTATGCATTTTAAAGTTTTTTTAGTTTGATTTTGTTGAGTCTATAAAATGTCAAAAATCCAAAAAAAATAGAAAAATGTCAAAAATCAAAAAAATGCATGTTTATTTAAAGTTTATTTTTCTTTAATCCCTACTTAGATGTCCTATGATGAAAACTCAATAGCTGACTTGATCATGTAAACCCTATGGCATATTTGGATGGTTTTGCCTAAGTCTTTAAATTTTTATGTAGATTGTGAACTTGTGATGAAATTGAGCACATATGATCCTAGGCTGAAAAGCAAATCCAACAAAAATTGTCCTTGTGAGAATTTTGGCCTATAGGGAGAACATCAAAAATCCCTCCGCTTTCTTGAGTGAATTTACTCTTCCTATGCATCTCTAAATGTTGTGATAGTTATTCAAAACCAATGCATATATATGTTTATGTTTACGAGAATTAAATGATGGAGGCATCTTTTAAGCCAATTTTATCCTCTCTTTACCTACCCTGCATTATCCCTGCTTGAAGCCAGAACATTAGCCTGAGCCTGAATTGCAAACTCCACAAAATTATCCCTAGCCGAATTGAGCCTGACCCCCATTTGGGAATTGAGACTTAGATTGGTTGGACTAATGCCTTGTGGAAAGAATAGAGCATAATGTCTAGTTGTAAGCAAGGAAATTATAGGATGGCACATATTTACATTTTGTCACATTTTGTAAAAGGATGTTTTGGCTCACCATATAAATGCACATAGTTATTTCAATTCGAAAAAAAAAAATATATGTATATATATATATAGTGCATGAGCCAAAATCCTTAAGTTTTATTCATACGAATGTTATACTTTTGAGAGGTGTATTAGAACTTGAAAGAAGGGTTGATGGAATGCATCTTTAAGAGCATTATATTGAAGAGTTATGGTTTGGGTAATGCAAGTGTTGAGATTTAGGAGTCTTGATTCCCGAATTTGAAAAGCACCACATAGCCAAATAATTCCATACCTTTTATTTCATACCAAGCCCCATTACAACCCCGCCGAATGGAGTCTTCTATGAAGTCTTCCATTGAGCGAAAGTCCTCCTGATGATTCTTATTGCATTTTCATAATTGGTTGCGAAGTGGATTTTTATAAATTGCAATGTTTATGAGATTGTATATGGAATTGAGTTGAGAGTGATCTTCATAGCCTAAACACATGAGAGTTGAGTGCAAACACATTATCCCTGTGAGGTTGGATTAAAATTGCATATGCCTATGGATCGCCAAAATATGTGCTATGACGTTAAATTCACTTGCTTTACTTTGCTACCACTTATGATGTTGCTTTTGACGAAGGCAAAGACTTGAAGGGTGTGTTGTAGGTATTGGTTATTGCTCGGTTATTGCTTGAGGACAAGCAAGTCTAAGTATGGGGTGTTTTGATGTACATAATTGTACTATTGTTTATTGCATCTTTTGACTTCATATTTCATTTGATTTCCGAACAAAAGTTTCAAAAGTATATGATCTCGTGTAAGAATGAGCTAAAGTGAAAGAAATAGAGTCTACACGAGTTTTGAGCTAACCATGCAGGAATTCGATGAAATCGGAGTCAAAACGAGCAAGCCAAGTGACGCTGAGAAGAGGTCGATATCGACTGGAGACATCGATATCGACCCTGGATTTCGACACGATTTCTGAGTGTCGAGATAACCACACAAACCAGACTAGAAGCCTCGATATCGACACACATGCATCGATATCGACCATCATCATAGACATCGACTGGAGTGGGACAAGTCGAGCAGAAACACAAGCCTCGATATCGACCTCTGGAGTCGATATCGACCCTACATCGACAGAAGATAAAATCCGATTTTTGAGGCTCGGATTGTGAAGTCTATCAACAAAGCCATGAGTTATCTCGTTCTTTTAGATATTAGCAGATGTTTGTTATCTTTTCCTTTAAGTTTATCAAAATAAAAGACCTATCCTAATTGTTCGGATAGAGTTATTAGTTTAGATAGAAGTTACAATCCTCGGATAGCGAGGATTAGTAGCCTATAAATAAAGCCTTAGGGGCTGATTTGTGAATCATCCAATCATAGACTCATCAAAGACAAGAGCAATAGGCAATAGATAGTTAGTTTATTTTGAGCTTTAAAGTTTCAAGCGCTTACGATAGTTGGCGTTGAGATTGTAAAGATTCGAAATTTTCATTTATGCAAGTTATTTCAATTCAAGACATGTCTACGATCAACATGAGTGAGTAGTTCCCCTTTCTTCTAGGGTCGGGGTGAGCCCGACGATAGCCATGATGGTAAGGTAAGTATGTCATTAAAGAATGTATCTTTTATCTCCTTCTACCTTGTTCTTCATCTTTAAATGCGAATTTAAGGAACTCATGTTGTAAAACTTGGGTAGTAATTAGGGTTTCTTTTCGAAAGATTATAAACTCAATTATGACGAAGGTAGACACCAATTAGGTTAAGTAATTGAAAAATCTCTTTTCCTATTGGTCGGTTTAGGTGAAAGCCTTTTCCTTTATGATAAAAGCATGCTTCTTTAGTTGATCCTTATTTCTACTATCATGGTTGTCGTCGCGGTAATCCTTGACTTTGGAAGATCTTTTCCTTTGAGTTTACATTAAATTTGCCCGCCGTTCGTTGAGTCATCGAAAAACCCAACACCTTTGCTTATTTCTGATCATTGCTTCCTTTCCATCCTTGATTCTTCGGCCTTTTCTTTGCCGACAAAACCGCTAACCCACTGCAGGAAAGACATCGATATCGACAGCAGAGGTCGATATCGACCAAACTGATAGATCGACGGTTTTCTGAGTCGATCTCGAGACTCCTGGGAACTTCTACAAGCATCGATATCGACCACTTTGTGTCGATATCGACCCCCTGTATCGACTGGCAGACTTCTGAGCCAGTCGATTTCGTGAACTAACCTCGATATCGACCCCACCAGTCGATATCGACTACTTTTTTTGTTTCTGCAGGTTTTCTGTTGCAGACGACATCGACCAGCCCATGTCGACAGAAGTGGCCGAAATCGACCAGCCGAAATCGACAGAAGAGGTCGAAATCGACCAGTCGATATCGACATCAGAAGTCGAAATCGACCTTTACCACTTGACGCCAAACAGCTCCGAAGCCGAGGTATGTGCCGAACTCTCAGTCGATATTGATTATTCCTACTCGCCCTCGACCTTCTTTCTGCAGGAATATTTTGAAGAGTCCAAATCAAAGTTAGCATCACTCTATGTTTGGTCCACACCGACTCCTATAACTGATTTAGGAACTTCTATCAAGAGAATTGAGACGGATTACCTTGGTGAGATCATGAAGACGGAAGAGGTAGAGCCAATCCTTATCCCACAAGGCCCCTCTCCGGTGCTTAAGCCTCTACCCGACACACTTAGGTATGAGTTTCTTGGTCCAAATTCTACTTTCCCTGTAATTATCAATGCTTCACTAACCACACAGGAAGTAGATAAGCTTATGGAAGTACTTCGTGCTCATCGTAAGGCTATTGGATACTCTCTTGAGGACATAAAAGGTATTTCACCTGCTACTTGTATGCATAGAATCCTCCTTGAGGATGATCATAAGGCATCTATAGAACACCAACGGAAGCTCAACCCCAACATGAGAGAGGTGGTGAAGAAGGAGATCATGCGCATGCTGGATGCAGGAATCATCTATGCCATCTCCGACAGCGAATGGGTGAGCCCAGTCCATGTGGTGCCTAAAAAGGGCGGAATGACCGTTGAGGAGAATGAGAAAGGCGAGCTTGTGCCAAAACGAATCACAACTAGTTGGCGAATGTGCATTGACTACAGGAAACTCAACAACGCCACTAGAAAGGATCACTTTCCCCTTCCTTTTATTGATCAAGTATTAGAGAGACTTGCCGAACATGATTATTTTTGTTACTTGGACGGATATTCTGGTTTTTGGCAGGTCCCCATTCATCCTGACGATCAAGAAAAGACCACCTTCACTTGTCCCTATGGGACTTTTGCATATAGGAGAATGCCATTTGGGCTCTGCAATGCCCCTGCTACCTTTCAAAGATGTATGATGGCTATCTTCTCCGACATGATTGAGGACATCGTGGAGGTATTTATGGATGACTTCTCTGTTTATGGCACTACTTTCGATATTTGTCTTGCTAACCTTCGCAGGGTACTTGCACGATGTGAAGAGACAAACTTGGTTCTCAATTGGGAAAAGTGCCACTTTATGGTAAGGGAAGGTATTGTGCTAGGCCACAAAGTCTCTAAACGGGGAATTGAGGTAGACAGGGCAAAAATAGAACTCATTGAAAAATTACCACCACCTTCATCAATTAAAGACATAAGAAGCTTCCTTGGTCACACAGGTTTCTATAGGAGGTTTATTCAAGATTTTTCTAAAATTGCCAAACCATTAACTAACCTACTAATGAAGGATGTTAAGTTTGCATTTTCTAGTGATTGTCTTGAAGCTTTCAACAGATTGAAGGAGGCCCTCATATCCGCCTCAATCATTCAATCACCCGATTGGTCGCAACCTTTTGAGATCATGTGCGACGCAAGCGATTATGCCGTAGGTGCTGTCCTAGGACAAAGGAGAGACAAAAAGCTTCATGCCATCTACTATGCAAGCAAGACTCTAGATGCCGTTCAAACAAAGTACACCACGACGGAAAAGGAGTTCTTGGCGGTGGTCTTCGCTTTTGAGAAGTTCCGCTCATACCTAGTGGGCTCTAAGGTTATTGTTCATACTGACCATGCAGCTCTTAGGTACTTAATGGCAAAGAAGGATGCTAAACCTAGGCTCCTACGATGGGTGCTCTTACTACAAGAGTTCGACGTTGAGCTTAAAGATAAGAAAGGAACGGAGAACTCCGTAGCCGATCATCTTTCACGGCTACCCATAGGGCTTCTGGAAGAGTCACATGACAATATACCAATCAATGACTCCCGCCCCGACGAGCACTTAATGAGGCAAGAGGTAAGACGGGCAGAAGAACCACTCGATATCGACCCTAGCAGGTCGATATCGACTGCCCCAAAGGTAAGTTTTGCATCGATGTCGACCAATTTTGTTCACAGGTTGTCCATTGCAGAGGTCGACATCGACCTCCAGACGTCGACATCGAGGACCCATATCGAGAAGCCCATGTCGACTAAGCCTGTCGATACCGACCAATCGATATCGACCCCTGAAAGTCGATATCGACCACCTTCAAAACCCTCCGAAGGTGACGAAAAGGTAAGCTTCGGTGAGGATTTCTTCTTTACACCTCCTTCTAGTCCTATCCATGATCTATTTGTTGTAAGAAGGGCGAAGGTACCTTGGTATGCGGATTTTGCTAACTATATTGTAGGAGGCGAGATTCCTTCAAGCTTAACTTCGCAACAAAGGAAGAAGTTTTTGCACGACGTCAAACAATATTATTGGGATGAACCCTATTTATTCAAACAGGGGAAAGACCATATCTTTCGACGTTGTATCCCGGAGGACGAGGTGGAGAGCGTGATTCACCATTGTCATTCTCTCCCTACAGGAGGTCATGCTAAGGGATTCAAGACCGCGGCGAAAATTCTTCAATGTGGTTTTTATTGGCCTAACCTTTTCAAGGATGTGCAAAACTATGTAACCTCTTGTGATGAGTGTCAACGTGCAGGTAATATCACATGGAGGAATGAGACACCACTCACAGGCATTTTAGAGGTCGAACTCTTTGATGTATGGGGTATTGACTTCATGGGACCCTTCCCTGCTTCGGGCCCCTACAAATACATCCTAGTGGCGGTGGACTATGTCTCTAAATGGGTGGAGGCTGTAGCAACTAGGACCAACGACGCGAAGGTAGTCTCTAAGTTTATGAAAACTAACATCTTTCCTCGTTTTGGTGTTCCTAGAGTCCTTATTTCAGATGGTGGCTCGCATTTTATTGAGAGAGGCTTTGAAGCTCTTTTAGCTAAGTATGGGGTAAACCATAGGGTGGCAACACCCTATCACCCTCAAACTAGCGGTCAAGTAGAAGTCTCCAATCGCCAAATCAAAGCCATCTTGGAGAAGACGGTTTCCCGCTCAAGGAAAGATTGGTCGTCCAAACTAGATGATGCGCTCTGGGCCTACCGAACGGCCTATAAAACACCGCTTCGCACAACTCCCTATAACTTGGTATATGGTAAGTCATGTCACTTGCCCGTTGAACTTGAGCATAAAGCAATGTGGGCTCTTAAGGAGCTTAACATGGATTTCGACGAAGCGGGAAAGAGGAGGTTCATTGACTTACAAGCCTTGGAAGAGTTGCGCCTAAAGGCATATGAGAATGCCGAAATCTACAAAGAGCGCACTAAGAAATGGCATGATAGGAAGTTGGTGCCAAAGACATATGAGGTAGGTGACAAGGTCCTTGTTTTTAATTCTAGGCTTCGCTTATTTCCAGGGAAACTAAGGACAAGATGGAGCGGACCTTTCAAGGTTCATAAAATATTCCCTCATGGAGCGGTGGAGTTATTTTGCGACGATGGATCAACCTTTAAGGTAAATGGCCACCGAGTAAAGAAATATTATGACAAGGAGGACCCAGAGGAAGAGATTCGCGCCACCTTGGCGTTGAACTAGCGCAAAAAGGGAAGTATGTCGAGCTAGCGACATAAACTCAAGCGCTTCCGGGAGGCAACCCGTTCTTTTCCTTTTTCTTTTTCTTTTAGTTATTTTATTTTATATTTTTGAGATCATTCGTGGCTATTTTATCTAAAGTCAACAAAGAAATCCAGCCCAGAAGAGAGGTCGATATCGACCTATATGGTCGATATCGATCAGCCGACAGAAGGAGTAACAGGACGTGTTAAACGAATGCTGACGGGGGGTCGATATCGACCTCTAAGGTCGATATCGACTACAGATGGAGGTAAAACAGGTCAGAATTTAATTTCTTTCAGTTTAATTTTTGGGGTTTTCACCCCCTTTATACCCGACTTCGACACCCCCCCTCCCATTATCGACACCCTAGCCGCCCTTCCTCTTCTTCTTCATCCCTCTCCCTCCGATCCGGCCCACGCCACCGGCCGCCCCATAGCCCTCATCGCCGCAACCACCCACTGTCACCACACCCTCCCTCGGCCTGTGCAGCATCACCCCGAGCACAAAATCCCCTCCTCTCTTCCTTGACCTAGCCCTCCCTCTCTCTCCCCCTCGTTTTCGAGCCTCATTGCACAGATCTACACACCTCCGGCCAAGAATCGCCAGATCCGGCCGCCCCACGCCACCGGAGGACCCACCACAGCCACCAGCAGCCCCGACGACACACAGCATCCGGTCGATATCGATTGGAGGCATCGATATCGACACCCCCTGTCGACAGTCGGTTTTCTTTCTCGTTTTTGCGGTTGCTTGCTTCTTTCTCTCCTAATTCCAACACTCTTCTGGTATGATTTTTCACCCTTCCTCTATCTTTTCTGATTTTTCATACTTAATTAGTTGATTTGGAAGAAATTTCATATTGGGTGTTTAGGGTTTTGAACGTAGTTTGCGCGGGAAAGAGTATTTGTATGGCATGGAATATTTTTATATATATGTGGGGCTATGAATCTGAGTTTTGTTTATACATAGGCATGAAATCTGAATTTTTTATATTAGGGGGCAAATCTGATTTTTATATATACATGTGGGGCAATAATCTGAATTTTTCATAAGTTTAGGCTAGGAATCTGATTTCTATATATATATGGGCTGATTTTGTAAATCTGATTTTTTTAGGGGTTTATATTCTGATTTTTTTATATAATTAGAAATCTGATTTTTTTTAAGGCAACATTTATTTATGCCATAAGGTTCCTTAGTTTTAAAACTTTAAGAAATTGTGTACTTTCTCCCACTTAGGCATTTACTTTTACATAATTTCTAGCATAATTAGAACCTAAGTATGGGGTTCTCCCCATTTTAATCAAAGGGAATATTATCTTTGGTATTGGCTTCTTTTGCAGACGATGGTTAGAGCCAAGAACATCCCTCAGGACGCGCTCCGCATTGAGGATGATCAGCAGCGCTCCCTTGCTGAGGAGTTGATTCCCCGAGCCACCAGGGCACGATGGTACCATCTCCCAGACATGATCCAGCTAGGATTTCACCCAGGCGTTCAGGAGGCGTTTGAGAACGTCTCTCTACACAGGCTGATCGAGCCCTTGGAGGCGCACTACCCCGTTCTTACTGGGGAGTTTATGGCCACATTGGAGGTTCCCGAGCGCACTTCGACTAGCCGCCGAGTCATCTTCCAGCTCGGCAACAGGCGACACAGACTATCGCTCGAGGAGATGAGCGATATCTTTGGGTTCATCCACACTTCGGCCGCCTTCAGGGTCCACGACCCCAATGTCATCTGGAGTTACATATCAGGTATACCATACCCTGCCCCTACAGACTCCTTCACATCTAGGGTTGTGAGCCCACTTTTTAGGGTGATCTTGAGGATCCTGGCGAGTACCCTTTGGGCCAGACCTGAGCTCCGTCGCCCGACACACCGTGAGACGGAGACACTACGGAGGATGCTTTTCGAGGATGACCCTCTACCATACCTCCACTCCTGGCTCGAGCATATCGTAGACCGCAGACGAACGATCTCTACAGACATCTTGGACGGCGGCATGGTGGCCATCCTCGCTGAGGCTCTAGGCGTCCACATTGAACGGTACACGGCCTACCAGCTCACGTACCTAGACGCGGCGGTATTGCGACAGGGCGGAGTCATCGCGATAGGGGCCCAGGGATGGAGACACCCCCAAACGGGGATGCGCCTGCGACACGATTTCATGGATCTGCTGTATATCCCTGATTGGTACCAGTCTTGGACTGGGCAGCCATATCATACGGATATAGATCCGACCGCTGACCCCACCCTACGGAGGAGACCCCCGCTCTACAACCACGAGCCCGAGGTGGATGCTATGTCCTGGGACGCAGATCCCCATTCCGACGGAGCTGAGCAGCCCCCAGCCTACCAGGGTGACATGGATGGCAATGACGATGATGACGCCAGAGATGATGCGGTTGGGGGAGGAGAGGGCCCGCAGGGGTCCCACCACAGCCACCACAGCCACCACAGTCACCATAGCCACCACAGCTATGTACCTCCACCTCCTCCTCCCTTCCAGCCTGCCTACACCACTGATTGGCAGGAAGACATATCTGCCCGCTTTACCAGGCTGGAGCTCTCCGTCTCTGAGATGCGCGAAGAGCAGCGACGCTATGGGAGGTACCTCGAGGGTTTGGGCTCATACATGGGCTTTTCCTTCGATCCGCAGGCTGGATCATCCACTTTCCCACAGGCCGCCCCGACAGACTACTCAGGGGCAGCTCCTACACAGGGCTGGCCCTTGCTGCTGCCACCTCTCCCACCCCATGAGCAGTGATATACTTCTAGCGTAAGTGAGTGTGAGTGATCCTTCCCTTTACTTTATTTTTCTAACAGTGAGGACACTGTAATCTTTAAGTATGGGGTGGGGATTGAACTTGGACATTATAAACTGCTTTATCTGGTTGTGGTAGGGTTTAAAATTTGGCAAACTTGGCATGTATTTTATTTATATTCTACTTGTATGCATTGCATCATATTTAACATTTATGCATTTTAAAGTTTTTTTAGTTTGATTTTGTTGAGTCTATAAAATGTCAAAAATCCAAAAAAAAATAGAAAAATGTCAAAAATCAAAAAAATGCATGTTTATTTAAAGTTTATTTTTCTTTAATCCCTACTTAGATGTCCTATGATGAAAACTCAATAGCTGACTTGATCATGTAAACCCTATGGCATATTTGGATGGTTTTGCCTAAGTCTTTAAATTTTTATGTAGATTGTGAACTTGTGATGAAATTGAGCACATATGATCCTAGGCTGAAAAGCAAATCCAACAAAAATTGTCCTTGTGAGAATTTTGGCCTATAGGGAGAACATCAAAAATCCCTCCGCTTTCTTGAGTGAATTTACTCTTCCTATGCATCTCTAAATGTTGTGATAGTTATTCAAAACCAATGCATATATATGTTTATGTTTACGAGAATTAAATGATGGAGGCATCTTTTAAGCCAATTTTATCCTCTCTTTACCTACCCTGCATTATCCCTGCTTGAAGCCAGAACATTAGCCTGAGCCTGAATTGCAAACTCCACAAAATTATCCCTAGCCGAATTGAGCCTGACCCCCATTTGGGAATTGAGACTTAGATTGGTTGGACTAATGCCTTGTGGAAAGAATAGAGCATAATGTCTAGTTGTAAGCAAGGAAATTATAGGATGGCACATATTTACATTTTGTCACATTTTGTAAAAGGATGTTTTGGCTCACCATATAAATGCACATAGTTATTTCAATTCGAAAAAAAAAAAAATATGTATATATATATAGTGCATGAGCCAAAATCCTTAAGTTTTATTCATACGAATGTTATACTTTTGAGAGGTGTATTAGAACTTGAAAGAAGGGTTGATGGAATGCATCTTTAAGAGCATTATATTGAAGAGTTATGGTTTGGGTAATGCAAGTGTTGAGATTTAGGAGTCTTGATTCCCGAATTTGAAAAGCACCACATAGCCAAATAATTCCATACCTTTTATTTCATACCAAGCCCCATTACAACCCCGCCGAATGGAGTCTTCTATGAAGTCTTCCATTGAGCGAAAGTCCTCCTGATGATTCTTATTGCATTTTCATAATTGGTTGCGAAGTGGATTTTTATAAATTGCAATGTTTATGAGATTGTATATGGAATTGAGTTGAGAGTGATCTTCATAGCCTAAACACATGAGAGTTGAGTGCAAACACATTATCCCTGTGAGGTTGGATTAAAATTGCATATGCCTATGGATCGCCAAAATATGTGCTATGACGTTAAATTCACTTGCTTTACTTTGCTACCACTTATGATGTTGCTTTTGACGAAGGCAAAGACTTGAAGGGTGTGTTGTAGGTATTGGTTATTGCTCGGTTATTGCTTGAGGACAAGCAAGTCTAAGTATGGGGTGTTTTGATGTACATAATTGTACTATTGTTTATTGCATCTTTTGACTTCATATTTCATTTGATTTCCGAACAAAAGTTTCAAAAGTATATGATCTCGTGTAAGAATGAGCTAAAGTGAAAGAAATAGAGTCTACACGAGTTTTGAGCTAACCATGCAGGAATTCGATGAAATCGGAGTCAAAACGAGCAAGCCAAGTGACGCTGAGAAGAGGTCGATATCGACTGGAGACATCGATATCGACCCTGGATTTCGACACGATTTCTGAGTGTCGAGATAACCACACAAACCAGACTAGAAGCCTCGATATCGACACACATGCATCGATATCGACCATCATCATAGACATCGACTGGAGTGGGACAAGTCGAGCAGAAACACAAGCCTCGATATCGACCTCTGGAGTCGATATCGACCCTACATCGACAGAAGATAAAATCCGATTTTTGAGGCTCGGATTGTGAAGTCTATCAACAAAGCCATGAGTTATCTCGTTCTTTTAGATATTAGCAGATGTTTGTTATCTTTTCCTTTAAGTTTATCAAAATAAAAGACCTATCCTAATTGTTCGGATAGAGTTATTAGTTTAGATAGAAGTTACAATCCTCGGATAGCGAGGATTAGTAGCCTATAAATAAAGCCTTAGGGGCTGATTTGTGAATCATCCAATCATAGACTCATCAAAGACAAGAGCAATAGGCAATAGATAGTTAGTTTATTTTGAGCTTTAAAGTTTCAAGCGCTTACGATAGTTGGCGTTGAGATTGTAAAGATTCGAAATTTTCATTTATGCAAGTTATTTCAATTCAAGACATGTCTACGATCAACATGAGTGAGTAGTTCCCCTTTCTTCTAGGGTCGGGGTGAGCCCGACGATAGCCATGATGGTAAGGTAAGTATGTCATTAAAGAATGTATCTTTTATCTCCTTCTACCTTGTTCTTCATCTTTAAATGCGAATTTAAGGAACTCATGTTGTAAAACTTGGGTAGTAATTAGGGTTTCTTTTCGAAAGATTATAAACTCAATTATGACGAAGGTAGACACCAATTAGGTTAAGTAATTGAAAAATCTCTTTTCCTATTGGTCGGTTTAGGTGAAAGCCTTTTCCTTTATGATAAAAGCATGCTTCTTTAGTTGATCCTTATTTCTACTATCATGGTTGTCGTCGCGGTAATCCTTGACTTTGGAAGATCTTTTCCTTTGAGTTTACATTAAATTTGCCCGCCGTTCGTTGAGTCATCGAAAAACCCAACACCTTTGCTTATTTCTGATCATTGCTTCCTTTCCATCCTTGATTCTTCGGCCTTTTCTTTGCCGACAAAACCGCTAACCCACTGCAGGAAAGACATCGATATCGACAGCAGAGGTTGATATCGACCAAACTGATAGATCGACGGTTTTCTGAGTCGATCTCGAGACTCCTGGGAACTTCTACAAGCATCGATATCGACCACTTTGTGTCGATATCGACCCCCTGTATCGACTGGCAGACTTCTGAGCCAGTCGATTTCGTGAACTAACCTCGATATCGACCCCACCAGTCGATATCGACTACTTTTTTTGTTTCTGCAGGTTTTCTGTTGCAGACGACATCGACAGCCAAGGTCGACATCGAGGTCTGACATCGAGATCGAGGCTTCTGGTCGAGTAGAAAGGACGTGTCTTCAACGCTACTAGGATCCCGCTGACTCGCTTCCTCGTGGATCGAACCTGATTCCCTACTACTATAGCGGGGAGTCTTGAATTTATTTGAAGAGGCTAAGAGTTGTATTGGTTTATATTTTCTTATATATTTCGATTCAATTCTCCCTACGTCATCCTTGATGAAAATGTTCATTATAGATCAAGATCTGGAACTACATCCAAGCGGATCTTGAACTCGTCTCCAAAAACTACAGGGCTATTAACTTACTTTATTGTGGTCTTAGCACTGATGAGTTTAACCGTATTTCATCTTGTAGGTCAGCTAAAGAGATTTGGGACAAACTGGTCGTCACCTATGAAGGAACGAGCCAAGTGAAAGACACCAAGATCAGCATCTTCCTTCGAAAATATGAGCTCTTCAAAATGAAGTCTGATGAGTCAATCAAGGCCATGTTCACACGATTCACAGAAATCACCAACAACCTTGATTCTCTCGGCAAGAGCTTTACCAACGTTGAGAAAGTGAGGAAGATACTGAGGTGCCTCCCAAAAGAAAAATGGGGTCCAAAAGTAACAGCTATAGAGGAAGCACAGGACCTCACCACTCTACCCCTTGATGACCTTCTTGGGAAGCTGATCACACATGAGATGATCCTTAATGAAGACGATGGAGAACTTCCAGCTAGCACTAAGAACTTGGCACTCAAGTCTAAGAAGGATGAGCCTAAAGATGGATCTGATTCCGAAGATGAGGATGACGATGAGGATGATCCTTTTGCTCTTATCACAAGAGGCCTTGCTCGAATTCTCAAAATGAAGAAGCAATTCAACAAGGATGGATCAGAGTCTTCAAAATTTGGAGGTAAGCCTCAATACAACAAGTATGAAAAGAAGACTAAACCGTTGTCTTGTTTTGAATGTGGTGAAACAGATCATCTCGTGAAGGACTGCCCTCAAAAGACAAAGAGCCAGTCCAAGAAGGGTGACAAATGGAAGAAGAAAGCCATGGTGGCAACTTGGAGCGATTCTGACTCTGACTCCGATGATGAGAAGACCAATATTTGTCTTATGGCCTCAGAAGATGAATCCCACGATGAAAAGCTTGAAGCTACTGTAAGAGAACTTATGGCAAGTCCAAAAGAGGTATTATCGGAATTCCTTTCCAATATGATTGCCAATGAAGAGAAACTTATTGTCCAAACTAACATTCTTATTAAGAAAACTGTGGATCAGGAAAGAACTATTGAGGATCTGTCTATGAGGGTTAAAAATCTTGAAACTTCTTATTCAGGTCTTGACATTAAAGTCAAGACGCTTGACTCAGAGAAGTCTGAACTCAAGCAAGATCTCTCCTCTCTAAGAAGTGAGCATCATGACTTAGAGAACGAGAAGATCTCCCTGAATAATAAGATTCAAGACCAACAGAAAGCCCTCATAAGTTTTACCAAATCCAAAGGCACTCTTGATAGGATGTTGGGCGAGCAACAAAGTTCTCTAAACAAAAGTGGTATTGGTTACAATCCAAGGTTTTTAAAGAAGCAGCACATTACCACCTTTGTAAAGGCAAAAGGAAGCAGAACCTCTTATATATGTCACCAATGTGCTAGAAAGGGACATGTAAAAGAGACCTGCCCTTATAGAAGAAAGGATCCATATATTATTCGCAATACATTTCCTGTTCATTTGAGAAAAGAACGGATAACACAAGTTTGGGTTCCAAAAGGCACTATTTTACCAAACATGGTTTACCCCAACAATGGATCCAAATTTGCTTATTGGTCTAGCCACAAAGGTTGATGTTTGTCTTGCAGGAGAACACCAAGGTGAAGGAACATAAATGGTTCATTGATAGTGGGTGCTCGAGGTATATGAGTGGAAAGAGTTCTCTCTTTCATGATCTAAAGGAGCAATCCACGGGAACAATCACTCTTGGTGACAAAGGAAAGTGTGACATCGTTGGTATTGTTAGTGTTGGAAGTGATTCCAGCCATAGTATTAAAAATGTCTATCTTGTTAATGGTTTAAAGTATAATTTGCTTAGTGTCTCTCAACTATGTGATAGTGGCAACTATGTCAGATTTAACAAGAACAGATGTCTAGTGTGCAGAGAAGATACAGGTGAAGTTATATTGACTGCATATCGTTACAACAATATATACGCTGTAAATGCTGATCAAGTGGCACAAGGAAGCTTAACCTGTCTAATGGCTTTGACGGACGATCCAAAGCTCTGGCACAGGAGACTCGGTCATGTGAGTCCACATACACTACAGAAGCTTGTGTCCAAAGAGCTTGTAAGAGGGCTACCTGAGATGGACTTCAAAGGTATTGATATGTGCAATGCATGCACACGAGGTAAACAAACACGTAGCTCTTTCAAACCCAAAAAGGTTGTAAGTTCTTCTAGACCCCTTGAACTTTTACATATGGATTTATGTGGTCCTATGCGAGTCAAATCTCCCAATGGTAAAAAGTACATGCTCGTTGTTGTTGATGATTTTTCTAGATATACTTGGGTTGCATTTTTAAAAGAAAAATCAGAGGCCTTATTTGAGTTTTCAAAACTTTGTAAGGAGTTGCAAACTTTAAGAAACGAGCCCATAGTGTCAATTCGAAGTGATCATGGTAGCGAGTTTGATCAACTTCAGTTTGATTTGTTTTGTGCTAAATATGGCATCTCCCATAACTTTTCTGCTCCTAGGACACCTCAACAAAACGGGGTTGTGGAATGCAAGAACCGCACCTTAGAGGATATGGCCAGGACTATGCTTTTAGAAAATGCATTACCTAAAACCTATTGGGTTGAAGCTGTTAACACAGCTAACTACATTTTGAATCGTTGTCTTATTCGTTCCATCTTAAAGAAAACTCCTTATGAACTTTTCAAAGGCCGCAAACCACTTATATCTTATTTTAAACCCTTTGGCTGTACTTGCTTTGTTCATAACAATGGAAAAGATAACCTTGGGAAATTTGATGCGCGTAGTGATGAAGGTATATTTCTTGGCTACTCCACAAGTAGCAAAGCTTATAGAATCTTCAATAAAAGGACCCAGTTAGTTGAAGAAAGTATACATGTTATTTTTGATGAATGCAATGACAGTTCTTTGAGTGAAAGTGTTGCAGATATAGATCTTAACATCCATGCGGAGAACGAGGAAGGTGATGATGCTGCTACCAAGAACACAGAGAAGAGGAACATGCAGGAACAGATTCTTAACACTGAAGAATTGGCCCAAGGTGTTGAAGATTCGTCCAAAGCCCTTGGTGTCCAATCCAACAGTGTTGAGACGTCAGAAACTGCTGTAACTGAACCTAACAGGACCACGGAGTCAGATGTACCACAAGTCAATCCTACTGGTGTGACGAATCAAGGAGCTGAGACTAGCAAAAGGAAATTCAAATACTCCTCATCACACTCATTCAAGGATATCATTTCTGACCCTACTTCTAGTGTTCAAACTCGTTCTAAACTTAAAGATCTTTGTGCTTTTCACGCGTTTGTTTCTCTTATTGAACCAAAGAAGGTAGATGAGGCACTTCAAGAGCCAGACTGGATCATTGCTATGCAAAGCGAGCTTAACGAATTTGAAAGAAACAAAGTCTGGACCTTGAAGCCAAGGCCAAAGCATCAATCAGTCATTGGCACATGATGGGTATTTCGAAACAAGCTAGATGAGAATGGTAAGATCGTGAGGAACAAGGCAAGGCTTGTTGCTCAAGGCTACAATCAAGAGGAAGGTATTGACTACGAGGAGACCTTTGCTCCCGTAGCCAGGCTTGAAGCCATTCGTATATTATTAGCATTTGCATCTTTTATGGGCATAAAACTATATCAAATGGATGTCAAGTGTGCTTTTCTCAATGGTTTCTTAGAAGAAGAAGTTTATGTGGCTCAACCCCCAGGTTTTGAAAGTTTGGAATTTCCTAATCACGTTTATAAACTTGACAAAGCGCTTTATGGTTTGAAACAAGCCCCAAGAGCTTGGTATGAGCGCTTGTCAAAATATCTTTTAGAAAATGATTTTAAAAGGGGGTTGATCGACAAGACTTTTTTTATCAAGACCAAAGGAAAGGACATTTTGGTTATTCAAATTTATGTTGATGATATATTATTTGGTGCTACTAACACATCTTTGTGCAAGGAATTTTCTGACATCATGTGCAGCGAATTTGAGATGAGCTTGATGGGTGAACTCAACTTCTTTTTGGGATTACAAGTTCATCAATCCAAGAAAGGGATCTTTGTCAACCAAAGCAAGTACACTAAGGATCTCTTGAAGAAGTTCAAGATGGATCAATCCAAAGCAGCCAAGACTCCCATGAGCTCAACATTATCTCTAGATCAAGACAAGACTGGGAAAAGTGTCAATCAAAAGGAGTATCGAGGAATGATTGGATCTTTATTATATCTCACGGCCAGTAGACCTGACATCATGTTTAGTGTTTGCATGTATGCTAGGTTTCAAGCTGATCCTAAAGAATCTCACCTCGTGGCTGTAAAGAGGATCTTTCGATATCTCAATGGCACTAAGGAGCTTGGACTATGGTACCCAAAGCAAAAGGATTTCACATTAATTGGATATTCTGATGCAGATTTTGCAGGGTATAAGGTGGATAGGAAGAGCACATCAGGATGTTGCCAATTCTTAGGAGCATCCTTGATCAGTTGGCACTCAAAGAAACAAAACTCAGTAGCTCTATCCACTGCAGAATCCGAATACATTGCAGCTGGAGCCTGTTGCTCCCAAATCCTTTGGATAGCTCAACAAATGCGAGATCTTGGCATCAACCTCAAAGGCATTCCTATTAAATGTGACAATACAAGTGCCATCTCCATCACTAAGAATCCTGTTCAGCATTCAAGGACCAAACATATTGATGTAAGGCATCATTTCATTAGAGACCATGTTGAAAAAGGTGATGTGTCCATTTCGTTTATTTCAACTGATTATCAATGGGCTGACATTTTTACTAAGCCTTTGGCAGAGGACAGGTTCACCTTCATAAGACGAGAGATTGGGATGCTTAACAAGGATGCACTTTCGTAGGGGGAGCTTTCCCTTTACGAAAGATAATATCTACTTAGTGTCAAGACCTTTGAGAATTATGTCAAGGTTTGTGAACTAAATGGTAGATTACATACATCGGATTACATATTTTGGTTAATATCTTTCTAGATATTTAATCAATTATATTTTTATCGGATTTCAAAATTGCCTATTTATGTTATATTTTCTTTCCGTTGAGATATCTTAATTTTGGAACTAAATATTTCGGTTATTCAGTCCTATTTTAATGGAATAGTTTGAATTTTGAATTGGAAATTTTTCAAATTTGGCAATGATATCATTACCCTCCCTTGGAACTCTAAACCCGTCCCATCACTCCATCATCTTCTCTCTCTACTTAAACCCAATTCTGTACCCGATTCCCTCACAACTCTGAACCTCTCCAAACCCTTTCACCTTCTTCTTCTTCAACCTCTCAGCCTGCTCTAAGAAAACCCTAATCGATTTCCTCCATGGCTCCCAAATCAAAGAAAGCTTCCACACCCAAAAGACTTGGCGCCACCCCCAAGGGACGCCAGGACACTGCTACTTCTCCTATACCTGAACCCACTCCTCAAGCCATCGTCCCTGTTGTTGTCCAGAGCACCATCACTGAGAGCACGACTACAGTTACCAAGGGCTCTCAAAAACGCTCTGCTAAGAAGCCTCTCAGCGCGAAGCAGAAAGGGAAAAAGAAGGTCATCGCTGAGGAGGTGGATGAGGAAGAAGAAGAGGAGGATCTTGATGCTATTCTGGAAAAGGATGCACCCAAGGATGCCGAAGAAGAAGCTTTAAGGAAGAAAAAGGTCGAGGAGGAGGCCGAGCTTGCAAAGAAGTTGATCGAGGAGGAAGCTGAGAGAATCCGGAAGGAAGCCGAGGCGGAGACTCTCAAGGAGGTTCCTTCTGAAGAGGAGCCTGAGGAAGAGGACGAGGAGCAAGACGTATCCGGAGAGGACGAGGAGGATACCGATGGAGACAACGCTGAGGACTCGGGGTCAGAGGAAGAAGAGGAAGAGGAGCCCGAGCATGCTCCCTCTCCTTCTCCTCCTCCTCCTCCCCCGTCTCCAAAGAAGCGGAAAGCCTCTATAGCCAAGTCTCCTTCTCCCAAGCGCACCAGGAAGGGCACCCTCAAGAGCCTTGAGGCGCCTGCCAAGAAAGTTGCTCCAACGATTGCTCGCAGGAAGAACGTCGATCCACCTGCCTACATCCAGGTAAACCAATCCTTGCCCTCCTCTTGGTTTGAAAATGCTGAGACTGCTGGTAAGTGGGTAGATGAGTTTCGAACTCGTAGGATTTGCTGTTCTGATTATTTGGATATTGAGTTCTTCGAAGCTTTGAAACTACCCTGCATTGATCTTCGCAAAAAATCCCCAGCCTGGACCCTTCTCAATCTTGAAACCGTTTACTATCCCCAGCTTACCCGCCTGTTCTACATAAACCTAAAAGCCAAACACGACGCCAATGGTTGGTCTTTGGATTCTGTTGTCAAAGGGGTTAGAATCTCTTTCAACTCCAATGACTTTGCAGATTTCCTTGGCCTACCTAGCCCATGTCCACCCTCTGAAATACACCCCTCAAAAGAAAATTGCATCATCCTTGCCCGAGCCAAGTACCTCCTACCCGAAGCATCTAACAGCACCTCAAAGCAACTCACCCACTCATCCCTTACCCTTGAGGCAAAAATCATATTTAACATCATTGTTCGATGCCTCTTACCCCGTCTTAACTCTGGCTCGCTCCTTACTGACAATGTCGTGGTCCTCCTTTACCGTATCCTCAATGGCCTTGATCTTGATCTGGCCAACACTATTTTAGGATCCATGGCTCACACAAGAAAAGCCAAGAAAGGAACCCCCCTCCCCTTTGCTACCCTTTTGACCCCACTCTTCAAAGCTTCTGGAATTGATTTCAAAAATGAAGAACAGCAGCGTCACATGGGTAAGTTCGACTCCAAGAGCCTTGAAAAGATTGGCATCACTCGGTCTCCCCAAGGGACCTTGAGTCTTGCCACTCCTTCAAAAGCTCTTCCCACTGCTTCAGCCGTTGATGAACGCATGGACAACCTGGAGTTGGGCTTGGAGGAAGTTCGCCTGGATATCAAGGAGCTACACAAGGAGGTTATGACGGAGATGAGCGGGATGACCAAGATGCTGCAAGGTCTGTGGACGAGGCTCATTGATGATGCTCCGGACGACGAAGCTTAAACCCTACCCTACCCTATCCCATCCCTGACATCTGATACATTGCTGGTTTTTGGAAACTTTTTCAAAACTTTTGGGGACTGTTTTACCTCCTCCCTTTGTTGAAAGACAAAAAGGGGGAGATGATCTGTGATCTGTGGTGGTGTTAGACTTTTTAAAACTGTTGCGATTTAAAGGTCTTGGAAGACCTTGGTTTTATTTTCAGTTGGATGGTCTTATTACTTTAAATTTTTTATCCAACATTTGTCTAACCCATACAGGTACTTAGTCCGATTTTACTTATATTATATATGCTTGACTAAGTTGCAGGGATGCACAGTTTTTGTCTTTCATCAAGGGGGAGATTGATAACTCCCTCCCTTGATGAAAAACGGAATAAAGTTTCAAAGGCCTTGACAGTTTGTTTGTGTCAAAGGTCTTGGAGCTTTAACAGTATTGATGAAATACAAAACCTGTTCTATATACATTATTATGTCCGAATATTATTTAATATTATACACTTCCATTATATTATATGCCTAACTAACCTTTCAGGAAGTATTATTCGAATTACTTCTTTCCTTATGGTGCATATTGAGGAGATCCAAATTAGAGAGATCATGTCTTCAAAGTGTCCAAAAATAGAAGATCCTTGGGCACGCCATGATCCGAACTAGCCGTGGTTGAAGATCCTTAGGCGCCATGTTGCTTCTACATAAAGGAAAGGAAGAAGAAGACAACAGATACCGGTTGAACACAAGCTTTCATACACTTAAGCCTTCAAGCGAAACCTGTCTTCTTCGTGTGCTCTCTGCTTGTCCTTAAGAGTTTGTTTTTTCATTTCAAAGCATTTGAGAGTTACACTGTGAGCTTATAGGATATATTTCGAGAGAGTGTTATACTCAAGAGTTTGTAACTCAGGAAGTAGACACTAGGCGATTGATTCACTAAGTGTAAGAGGATTGTACTAGATAGCATAGAGAGGTGGGGCTCTTCTAGATTGGTCTAGGACTCCAAGGGAACGTGAGTTGACTAGATTGCAATTGTATAGGAGAGAGGCTTCTCGGGGAGCTACTAGGATCCTAAGTCTTGTGAATCAATAAAAGCCGGTTGAATCCTAGGGTTGTGGAAGAACCCTAGGCGGGGACGTAGGCCAAGTTCGTGCCGAACCTCGTAAACAACTCATCGAGTCCTTTACTTATTGCTTTACCTTATTTCCGCACTTGGTTCTACTGTTTAACTTTGTGATTCAGGTTTTCAGAGAAAAGACTAAGTCTAATCTCAAAGGATTTTGCACGAGCATCAAAAGTCTTGATAATCTGCGAAAAACCGGCATACTCTATTCAACCCCCCTTCTAGAGTATTTCTATATTACTTTGTTTTACATTATCGAACCTTCAAACATCAACTCCAAAATGCTCGAGCTGTCTCTCCATTGAAGGGGAGAAAGTATCAGCATCCATTGGAGCCAAAGATCCCGCGAGCCGCTTGGGGTTGCTGAGATCAGGTAAGATGAACTCCTTCGAATGTGGAACGTCGAAGAAGATCTTATCAAAATCTTCCTGGGCTAAGCCATCAAACTTGTCTCCAAAGCCGTCCACCATGGGCTCGTCTTCAATAATACATCCCTCTTCATTGTCGTCCAGATAATCAGTCCCCGGGTACTAAAAAATTGCCCCCAGAATGTTTTCATCATCTGGAAGAACCTTATCAACATCCATCATCGGATTATCCTCTTGGACCTTTGGCTCAGGGCCTTTCCTCTTCCTTTTCCCTCTCCAAGGCAGCTTCTCTTGTGGTTGATATCTCAACAGGCTTCTCAGAAGTCTTACAGGAGGAAGAGTCTGTGTCCATCGACACGTTGCTGCCCAGAAGCTTCAAAAGAGCCTCCTTTGAGTGGCCAAAGGATGGGGGAGGATGGGAAGAGGCGCACATAGGAGCATCTCTTTCCACACCGCCTCATCCTCCGAGTTGTTTTCAAGAGTAGTATCCGCCTTTTCAGCCGACTGAGATGTAGCAGCAGCCAGGTTATCAACATTGTACATCTGTCGCCTAGGACATGTAGCAAAGATATGATCGGTAGATCCACAACTCCCACAGTCGCTGGGGAAGTCCTCGAACCACAAAGGATAGGACTCAAGCTCCCCCAACTCATTCATCACATCAACCGAGATGAAGACCCTCGAGTATCGAAGCCGAGCTCCTTTGTCGTTATAGTCATCCACCTTCCACCGCTATCTTAGCAAGTACCTCATCGCTAATGAATTCGGATGGTAGTCCGGGGAAACAGACCCATAGATCAAGGGTGTTAATGGACTCCACCCATGGATCGAAGTCAACCCTCCACAACCTTAGCACTAGGAGACGGCTAAGGACGTGATAAGGGCGACCCAACCACACTTGCTCACGATCTTCGGCCACATCGAAACGTAGCTTGAACCAAAGCCCTTCTTTAGGAACTTCCAAGCAAACATGATCTTCTTCCTGATCAGCTTGGCCTCCACTGGTTCACCGATAATGGTAGCGAAGAGCGAGGTTGTGTGTAGATTTGAGATGTTATCTTGCGCCTCGCCCATCAGATTCTTCAGCCTTTCAAGATTAACTGTTGGATTCTTCACACCCTTGATTCGGCTTGACATCTTCTTCCCTTGTCCTTCAATGGGGGATTGACTCCCCATAGGATCTTTTCCTTTATTGAGTGATTTGGGGCCCTTTTGGGGTGTGTTTGCAGGAGGAGAGGAAAGCTCAACCTCCTGGGTTTTTTTGCCTTGTTTTGCACTTGGAAAATTCATGATGCAAAGATAGAAAACAGACAAAGGACGATTAAAGAGGATAAAGAAAGGAGTTTGAAGATTTCGTGCTAAAAATAAAGGGATCAAACCCCTTTTATAGATTTGAAAAACGGGTATTAAGATAGGGCAAAAGGAATTAGGGCACCAGACAAACCTTGAAGAAACTAACCAGTAAACAAACCGATGGCGACTGTACAGACGCCGAAACAGAGCCGACCAACCTTCCATCGACTGTACACCCGACAGATGGCCACTAATTTCCTTATCTAATGACCATGGAGGAGGTTTAAGCATACTTGCATCCCAAATCCGCAACAAAAAGCTTATTATCCATCTGATTTGATTTGATTTTCTTTTAATTTCATCTTCCATAGACAGATTAGGGGAGCGACTTCGATTAGACTTGGGTGAATTATTGCAGCCCTTTTTGCCCTCGAATCCCATTTGAAACAGTGTAAAGAGGAACAAAAGGGGGATTCTTGTACTTAGAGCTCCCGAAACAGATAGCATCGAGAACATTAGACAGATATTTATCGATTTAGGGAGATGCTTTATGGCCAAGGAAATCAGTCGGGTACGGATTGTTGGTTGTAGACTTGTAGTAGGGCTGGGCTTCCGGTCTGTAGGCACCAATGCATCGATTTTAGTATATGTATATATATATATATATATTAAGATATATACTTATTTATTTCTTAGGTTTAATTATACGATTTGCCTTTATTTGAAAGAGAATAAAAAAATCTACACATATCGGTCAATAAAATAGGGTGATATTCAGCACCAAAAAAAGTAGGGTGATATTAATTCGATTCAAGAAATTCGGTTATAAGAAATTAGTTACATGGATGTGATATTATACTAATTAACGTGGATATTTACAATAGTTTAGTTACCGAAACAGATATGTCACAAGAATCTATTATATACATATGTCGAAGATAAGATTTTATCACATTTTTATTCAACTTCATTTAATTAATATAACAATATATACTGAAAATGAGATTTTAGTTTGTGGCATTCTCTTTTCATCAACCCTAGTTTATTTGTTTTTTTTCCTTTTATTTTTTGATTAGGTAAGAATTCGAGTTCAGACATATATGAAACTCGAAGACCGGTCAAGCCGACAGATGGGATAATCGTCTTAATACAAGAACATACAACAAAATATAACGGTGCAAACACAGACAAACACACTCTACACAAAACGAGACTAAGAAAAGTAAACCAAACTAGATGTAGTCGATTCATTAAGTATTTAAGTCACGTGTCATTTGATATCTTAATTTTCTCTTCTTTTTTATTATGAAAAAAACATCCATCATTCGAAAGTTTTATTTTTCATCACACGGACAAATTTACCATCCAAGTTTGTAGTTGTGTTACATAAGCTCATTTTTTACATCGTTTTTTAGCTTATAAAAGAATAAAACTAAACCAAACTGGATTTCAGGGCCTTCGTCGACGACGGCGATGACGACTCCGGCGGCCCAGACGACTATGACTTGGACGGCGACGAGGTCGACAACAAGAAGGACTTCAACGTCGAGTACGAGCCCCTCGTTTCCTCCTCCTCCCACGACTTTCCCGGATCCGCCGTCGCCGCCGACAGCAAGTCCCGTGGCTTCGCTAAGGTGATCCGTAAATTGGCTAACTGCGTCTCTGTGAAGGATCCCGCCATGTCCATCTGCTCCAGTCGCGGCTGGCCTTCTTTGGAGTACTATTTCAAAGGTTTCCTCTTTTTTTTCACTTATCTGTACTATTTCAAAGGTTTCCTCTTTGGTCCCCATTTCCAATTTTTCGATTAGGTTTTCAGAATTGTAATTTGGATGAGCAATTCGGTTGGTTCAAAATTAAGTTAACTATGAATTAAAGGATTTTGGGATGACCTTGTTTCTTTAACTAAGAAATCAGCGTCATCTTCTGGGATCGTTGGACTGGATTTTGTTCAGCTTCAGCTGCTTAAATTTGTTGTCTTGGAGAGTTGAGGTGATCTTTTCTGTTCGAATTTGGACTGAAATTAGGGTGTTCAACTGCAGGTGCAGCCCCAACAACGAGAGAGGTAGAGACGAGTTCGAATCACACAACTCAATCCGAGGATGACACTTACCAGTTCTCCGTCCTGCAGGTAAATCATGTATACACTTTTCTTTTTGTTGTTTTTCTTTCATCTTCTTTAGCTTTTTTTTTCTGATCGGAATAATTCATACTCCACTTGCAGGGTCTGCCTGTTTATAGAGATCCTCTAGCTCCTAGCAATATCATCTTTAACGATTGTCACTGAAAGTAACAAAAACAAAGTCTAGATTGGTTTTGCAAATTCTGAAGCTAGGGTATAATGTACTTAAGAGTGATGTTGATGAGTACTGGTTCAAAAATCCATTGCCATTGGTTCAGTCTTTCGGTCCTGCTGTTTTTGCTGCCCAGTCGGATGAATACAACATTAAAGGTGATTACAACATTAAAGATGAATACAACATTAAAGGTGATTACCATAGCTTATAAATATACCATACACAGTTAAGACATTTGAGTGCATGTGTTTGTTTATTATTGTTTAATGGTCCTTGTGTTGTTTGTTTCCTAAATGTGAGTCAGTCTTAAAGATGAAACGTGTTGCTTACATGGGTATTAATATCTTTTTGTGTAGCCTGGATACCGCTACATTGATTGTGCTCAGATTTATGGGAATGAGAAAGAGGTAATATAACTTAACTAATCTATTACTAGGTACTAGGTATCAACTGTTGCTCTCATGATTCAAATCAATACTTGTTAACCAAGTGGTGTGAACATTTTGTCTTTATTTTATGTTTCAAAGTTGTAAATTGGAGAGGTCCTGAATAAGCTTTTCGAAGAGGGTTAAGTTTTTTGTCATATTAGCAGTGTACATGATGATGCCCTTTCTATGCTGTTTAAATCTGTTTAGCTTGCTGCTCAAAATGGAGGGAAAAGTTTGTTGATTTCTTATTGTTTGGTTCATTTGTGCTTTCTGAAAGAACCGGCTTTCCCAGTTGCATCTTCCTTTTCTTAGTTGCCTTTTGCATTTCTATTGTGTTCTTATGTGCTATTTGGTGGTTTGAGTGCAGGGAATTTAGAGAATCCATTCTTGAAGTGATGCCTCATCATTGGGTAAGTAATGTATGCTGTGCACCATTTCCATGCATCCAAAATTAGCTGTTTTTCTGTTTGTCATTGATATATGGTCTTTTTAGCATTTTGACAAGACATGAGGGAAGACACGTCATTTAAGTTAGCACACTTACTTCTGAAGGCACAAACGTAAAGCAATGAAGAAAATGTCCGGGAGACATACAAATTATCCCTTCCACCAACCTGAAGAAAATTATCCTCCAGGGAAGGATAACTCCAAAAAGATTTCAAAGATGATTGGTAAAGCTGCAAACTATGCTAATTCAGCAAAAAAACAAAAAGTCAAGTGGTACAAAGTTTGAGGAACTAAGAATATGCATTCTGAATTTAATGGGATTACAAGTGTTTCTAAGCATTGACACAGGTATGGAATTTATCTAATCAAACCTTTGGTATTCACAGTTTATAGTTATTTGATAACAAGTCAAAAGTTAGCCACATGATGTTCCTGTTTGTGAATACAAGTGTCCTTTTGTTGACTCTCATGTCAAAAACAGTCACTCTTGTTATTTCTGTATTCATTCCTGGCAATCCTGGGGCAAGAGTTTTCACTTCTGTCCAGAAAGAGGGAAGTGGAAGAAAGACTCTTGTAGAAATCCAGTTATCTAGAATGGAAGATTGGAAGGCATGCTTGTTAATTGTTATCCATACATTACTGTCTTTCGACTCACACTGCTTCTCTTTTGTGGATAGCACAAATGCTACATTGTTGCTACTTGTGATCGAGATTTGAAGCGGAGAATCAGAAAGGTAAGAGTGGATAATTAAATGTCCCCGAAACCTTACATCATGAGGCCTTTATTTGTGTTTGATTTTGAAATCTTTTGACCCTTGTTTGTCTTAACAGATACCTGGTGTGCCAATCATGTACATAACACAGCACAAGTATTCAATTGAACGATTGCCTGAAGCCACAATTGGTGGAGGTAAGCTTAAGATATCCATTCATAACTGCCCTACTTTTTCCAAGAACCATCTGCACTTCTTTCCTTACATCTTGCTCTTTATCCAATACGTTTGACAGCTCCAAGATTTTAATACCATTGGATACAATCTTCAACAAGGTGGGTATCTGTGTGGTCCCTGGCTCCAGAGACTAGATCTGTTGGCAACGAACAATGCCTATGTTCCGTTATCCAAAGATCATCTTTGATATCTTCATGAAAGTTTTGTTTAATTTAACATGCAGTTTCGACATTCCTTCATAGATCCTTGTAATGAATATAAGAATCTCCATCATATGTAGTTTTGTGACAGCTCTCGCTGAATGCACACCTCAAATGCAATGGATTACAAGAATTACTTGTTGCTGTCATTTTTTGGGAGCCACTATTATTTCTTCTGCAGATTCATTCAAAGTGCCCTATTTTTGGTGGTATAGAACAGTGAATGAGAAACAAAAAATTTACAAATTTGGAGGCTTTGGAGCCAAATCATTGTAATTGCATTCAGTATTATACAAACATGTTCTCTTTTTATGTTTTCCCCAGAATTACAATAGGGAAATGAAAGAGATGGTTGACAGGAAGATTATCAGAGGCAAATCTTTCCATACATTTGAACAAAAAAGAACCCCAGTTCAAAATCAAGTAAGGTGAGGCATCTTGATGAACATTGACATTGACAGCACCTAGTGGTGGGGTAGGTAGGCTTACACTTTGAACTCTGTTATACAAAAGCACAAAAAAAACAGTTAGTTAGTAATTGAGGCATTAAAAATTAAAATAAAGAATTAGAGTATTCAAAAGTACCTATTTATTGATGATCACCTTTGCCTGACCTTTCCTTTCCCCCTCGCCCTGCCACCCCGCTTTCTTTTCTCCGTGAAGCTCCTCTCCACATCTTTCTTGCACTCATCAAACGGGATTGGGATGTAGCAGCAGCTCCCAATCCCACATAACCCGACCCCTCGAAGCATCCGAATATATCCGTCCTGTCCGACAGTTGGGCCCCAGGTGTTGTAAATCTTCCAAAATTGTTTCTCGCTTCGGGTGGCGCCGAAGCCGACCACCACTACTGCATGTGTGAGACTTCCAGTGCCATGCTCGCTGAAAATCTCCTAAACACAGTACACAGTATGCCAGATTAACACATTTCAACAAACTAGTGTACAGTTCACCAAATCTCTTTATAAACACAGTACACAGTATTAACATACTTCAACAAACTACTGTACAGTTCACCAAATCTACTTATAAACACAGTACACAGTATTAACACATTTCAACAAACTACTGTACAGTTCACCAGTTAACAAGTCAAGCCAGTTTCTCAAACACAAATAATGCCAATAGCTAACAGTGTTTAGCTAGGAAGAAAATAATTACTATGATGAATTGCTTACCTCCCGACTGCATCTTTCAAGCGCTTCTGGGACGACAATTACCGCCAAAACCGGATGTTTAACCACGGCTTCCATAAGAGGAGTTTCGTAGTCTCCCTTTCTTGAAACAATCTTTTTCCAAGCACCCACCCTAACCTCGGGGTCTTTCACCTGTTACAAAACAAGAACCTAAGTTTTAACGTGTAATTGTATATCTTTTATTCCATGACTCAACCAAAAATGAACCACAGACCTTTGAACAATCGAATTTCTTTTTGACAAACTCTTTTCCGGTCTCGTCCTTGTTTGGGGATAGTTGTTTTTGGTTGTAATCCAAGGGTTCTTCCTGAAGTAGGCTAAGACATCCTTGATCGTTACCCCATGACGTCCTTTTATATCAAATCCGTCAACCATCTATTGAACGGAAAGTTGAATTTCTTTGCGAGATCGGGAGAATTCCATCCCTTCAACTGACACCGTAGATGCAACGAAGAAGCAGAAATCGTCTGCAGATAAATCCTTAACATCAACTTCTATCTAATAGCAGAAGATATGAATGAAATGAAACTGTATTCCCTTCCAAATCAATCAAGAATATATATAATACAAATAAGAAAAGAAGATAAGTAAAAATCCCTATACAATCGGAGGACTAGTGGGAGAGAGGAGATACAGAGTGCACATACATACAGTGGAACTACTTTCCATACAATCAGTCAGGAACTAAAGCCCAAATAATTAGCTATAGCCCATATTTTACAGCCCAAACCATATAGGTATTTTGTTTTTGGGCTCGTGTAACAAAAACATTTCTTCACAATTGTTCAAAAAACCCATGGCACTGTAAACGTGTAACAAAAACATTTCTTCACAATTGTTCAAAACACCCATGGCACTCTAATTACATAAAATAATAATAATAATAATAATAATAATAATAATAATAATAATAATAATAATAATAATAATAATGCAGGTTAGTAGGTTACCATCTCCTTGATCGATCATCTGAGGCTTAAATCCAATCTGTGTCCAATCAAAGTTCTCGCTCTCTCTGGATTCTCTTGTTGGGATAAAAAGATTACCACCCCACATTGGTATAGCAAACCAAAATATAAGGGGAGGGGAAGCCCCTACACAATGGCTTAAGCTTTTGTGTTAGAAGGGTGGATCCCGACCTTATAAACAAAAAAACAAAAATTAAACCCGACACGACTCCCGTTTTCATACGACTCGACCGGGGTTTCTCCGTTTCTCGCATGGTATCAGAGCAGGTCCGAGTCGGGTCGGTTTTCCTGGCTTCGGGTAAGGCTAAAACCCGTCGGAAAAAAAACCGGGCGAGCTATAAAGAGATTGAGAGTCTCGACCCGAGAAAAGAAAAAAAAAATTGTTCAAGTGTCAACCCGGTCCAGGCGGGTTGCACTTGAGGGGGTGTGTTGGGATAAAAAGATTACCATCCCACATTGATTGTGGGGTGGTATAGCAAACCAAAATATAAGGGGAGGGGAAGCCCCTACTCAATGGCTTAAGCTTTTGTATTAGAAGGGTGGATCCCGACCTTATAAACAAAAAAAAACAAAAATTAAACCCGACACGACTCCCGTTTTCATACGACTCGACCGGGGTTTCTCCGTTTCTCACATTGCCCCCTTCTTAGCTATAGTTAATAGTGTAATTAAAGAGCTAATTAATAACCATAGATCTGATAATGTAAAAATCAAAATTGAAATCGGCGAAGAAATACACATAGTTAATAGTGTAATTAAAGAGCTAATTAATAACCATAGATCTGATAATGTAAAAATCAAAATTGAAATCGGCGAAGAAATACACAGATTTCTTCTTCCTCAATATTCTTCCGGTTTTCCAACAAGCCAGAAACCATAAACATCAAAGAACGCTCAATCAAACAACAACAAAGAACGAGAACTACAATATCAAATTTCTACGCTCAATCACACAAAGTTCTTCCTGTTTTACACATCAGTAGAGTAAGATGGGAGAACATCAACTCACTCAATCAAACAACCATGAGAGCAATCAAACAACCATGAGAGAGAAGCACGATTTTCTTCCAAAGTAATCAAGAGAGAATGAGAAAATAAAATCGGAAATCAGACACATCAGTAGAGTAAGATGGGAGTAGAATGAGAAGCACGATTTAACGATCAATTGGAAATCAAGTAAGAGAATGGAAAAGATCGAAAATCGCATGCAAATCAGAGCAGTTCTTCCTGTTTTTACACAACCCGCTCAATCAAACAACCATGGGGGAGAAGCAAGATTTTCTTCCAAAGTACAACTAACGATCAACCAGAAAATAGCAAATCAGAGCAGTTCTTCCTGTTTTACACAACCCGCTCAATCAAACAACCATGGGAGAAGCTCCAAAGTACACAATCAAGAGAATGAGAAAACAAAATCTCAAATCAGAGCAAATTACCTGATGTAAGGTAGAGGAAAGAGAATGAGCGCGCAGAGAAAATCAGAGGAGTGTGTTTGAGGGGGATCCGTTATTTTTATACACCACTACCAGTGTTGGTTATATGGGAAGGGATTGTATACTACGATGGTCCACAATATCCCATGCAACCTCACCTATATACACCCTTCCTAGTGGCCCGCGCGCCTATGAGTTACCTATTGCCTTGCCGGCCTCAATGGAAAGGGAACACTAGGAACCCAAACCTACTCTGCAAACAAAAACCATTTGGGTTCAGTTTTTTTTCTGACTAACAAAAAAAAAGAAAAAAGAAAGACGCTAAGAGAGTGGAAAAGATGAATGAAAAGGGTAGAGATTGTAATGTTAAGAGTGTCTACATTTTGTACTTTTGTTTTGCATTTCCGGCCTAATATCATTGTTAGGATGATACAATGACTTCGATTTCGTGAAGAACTAATCAATTAAACCATGTATACAAAGTGTGTTAACTAAAATGTGTTGTTACCATCAAGAATACTCAGTTCAATTGGCAAGTATGATACATAGGTTTGGTTTTCGTTTCCCGAATATATCAAACCAACTAAGCGTGGCTACCGACCATCATTCAAAACTGCTCGAATAGCATTCTAAGAAACTAAACCATGTAAGTCATCCTTTCCTAACTTTTATGATCTATGACATACTGCTTCCTCGTAATATCTTAGATCGCGAAGCGGCGGGGCTCGGAGATCTCCTGTCGCACCATTGACATTGCCGGCCTCATTTGAATCTTGTGATGTCTCTGAGGCACTTGTCCATGTCGTGCTCGTATAGGCTGGCCTCCAAGGCGAGATCTTGAGCTTCCATTCTCTGAGACACTTCTCGAGGCTCTCAATGAGTAATTTTTCAAAAGGCATGGTCGTCTTCCTTCCTTACATCTTTATATCCGTAACGAGCAATGCATCGAAACATATGGTAGTCTTTCGGACAAATCCTCCGAAAGAGAAACCTCTCTTCCTGTGGAACCACAGGGACAGGGACATGGACATGGACATGGACATACTTGATGCAAACAAACACAATAGTCGAATGGATAGCTGGAAGGTTCCGAAAAAACTGACCCAAAATCAAAGGGATGCCCTGAACCAGCTCGTTGTAGAGGAGGCCGATTCCTTGAACCCTCACGGTCCCAAGGGAGGACCCGAGTTCAAGCATGAAGTCCATCGAGATTTTGTCTCTGACCTCACTATTGTACTAGTGCCACATGTATATCCCGCTGAGAAGCAGGCTGCAAAGACCGGCCAGTGGGAGCCAGCCGCCCTCTTTGATCTTCGCTAGGACTGAAGACAAGTAGATGAGCTCCACATCGGAACCAAATATAAGCGGGAAGACCAACAACAATAAACAAGTTTGTTTGCCAGATCAAGAGCATTACAAGAGTCACCGGGGTAGTGCTGACCACCATAACACCAACCTCAGCTATACCTGCAACAATCACATTCGAGAGGATTGTGTCACTGTTAGTTACATGCTCGGGATTTGATTTTCGAGTTGAAGAAGAGATGTTCGCTAACCATATCCACTGGCTATCTATGGTTGTCATGTTCCTAAAGGCAGCAACAACGAAAACACACATGATCATCAGGAACCAGTTGAGGGCTGGGATGTATACTTGGCCCATGAGCTTCTTGGACATGTGGATTATTTTCAGCTTCAGGAAACAGTCCAAGGCCATAGCTTGTTTAATGACAAGTGAATGTAGCCGATATCATGGACTGACTGGCGATCACAGCTGCAAGAGTTGTGATATGATAATGAACACTGGGCAGGAAAATCCTACTGCTCAACAAAGACATCAGCAAAGCAAAATGAGCTCAAAATTTGAGGGAAAACAAAAAAAAAAGCATATTTGTTACTTTTTTTAGTGATTACTGATTAGTTGTTATCTGGAACTGAGTTTAGAAAACTCTCTCGGCACTATCAGGATATGCCAGCAGATATGCTGCTTGCCCCATATAAGCCAGGAGAAGGCAGGGGAACACAACGCAAGTAAAGGCTATCTGCACCGAAATTAGATTCAAAAGTCTCAAAAATAGGAATCCAAAGTGATGATAATGCAGTAACTAAAGTTATTCACCTGTATGGATAGTACTGAAAAATGGCCTAGATCTACAAACATTGCTTCGGCTCCTGCCAAAAGAAGAGTCATCATATTCCATTATTCCATGAAGGTAGAAATGATGTGGGAAAGAAAATTATGATCATCAGTGAGATGATATTAGAGTCGAGCCTACCCGTTATGAACAAAACGCAACCACCAAGAGATGACCAGGCTTGTCTAGTGTTCTTCTTAAAGAATCGATAGATATAAGCGGGATTAAGAGCCTTTAACACTTCAACTCCATGAACTGATAAGTTGTAGATTCCTATCGAGTCCAAGCAAAAGAACCACAAAGCAAGGACATGAGCAAATATGAAGGCCACTTTACTAATACCAAACCTTTGGATGCCGAACAATGCCACAAGTATTATGATCGAGATCACCACCACAGCATCTGAAATTTTACCGTTGATCATGAGTATTGTTATTGAATCCTACATAACATAGAGACTCCGCAGATGTGGATAACAAAAGCAAATGTATGTTTACCCACTTTTAACCCAACCCTGTTATTTGACCTTGCAAACCACTCACTGCTGATACTACTGCAGAAATACGGAACAAGACAGGATTAGATAATGTATATACTGTTTCTAAACTATACATATAGTGTGTATGTATAAACAGAATAAGCTTTTATAAGTTGAAAATTTCATAATGTTTAATACTTTAATATATGAGAATGATGACCTTCATTTATCTTTTCCAATAATCAATGAAGTTGCTGTCATAACCAATAGCAATAGAAGGGTTTTCAAAGAGGATCTCTTTTCCAAAGTCTCCTTTATGCTCAAAGCCCTCTGAAGCTCTGGAGTAAGTAGTTTGAGCTTGAAATTCGATATCTGCTCATCTGCTAGCGGTTGACAATTAGGAAGTGAGTTTACACTAACATGCCTACTTATCAGTGAATATAGAGCACATGTGCCTCCTAGATTGCCATTTTTGGGAAAAATATGAATCAGAAATCCACCAATCAATTCAGCCATAGCACTTGAATGCCACAGAAGTAATCTAGAAAAGAAAGACATCCTACCTTCCCCATTGTTATTAGCTTTGAGCACTATAAAGATGTATTTTGGCAGAGGTAGAAGAACAATGGTGTACATAACTAGAGATAAAGCCCTTAATATGTCAATATCCGATGTTATATCCACTTTGTCGAACACATCACTGAACACACAAAGGGCTTGTCCCCAACCCAAGTCACCATATACCACTCCAAGTGTTTGACTTTTCATGTCTACATCTATCTAATGCATCACCATCAAGAACGTGCCCCATCCCGATAAATTGAACCAATTATCAATTAGCTCAATCCATTCTAAACTACAAACCAGTAAACCACCCAACAGAAAAAATAGGCAATTTACAGACAATAAAAACTCTAATTACCTTTGGAGGGGTGATTCTAGCAATCTCCATGGCTTCAACATCAAAGGAATCAACCCTTCTAGGCTTCTTAACAAGCATCCTCCTAAGAAACTCATAATTGAAATTTCTGAGCTCGTCTTCATCAAACTCATGCTGTGGCAATGGAGCATCTTCAGGGCCCACTTCACTTCCATCTACCACCTTGAATAATCACCTCCATCAACACCACTAACCCCCACTCTCCCAAATCGTTCTCCTCTATCATGTCTCTCTCTATTTTGGGTCTTGCCTTTACAATGAAGTCTAACCTAGTTCAAATTAGGGTTTTGTGTAACTCCTCCGGATGATAAATGATAACGAAAACCCTTTACAATTCGCCTCGCCCCCTTCTTATTGAGGCGATCAATTTGGGGTTTTGCTTACCGAGAAAGATAAAAAAACAAACGGGAAACAGAAATGAGTTGTTTGTTGAGGGAATTTCACTTAAGTGGTGGAGCTGTGGAGGGGGGATTGTCGGCGGCGATGGCCCCTGTGAGAAAGAAAATGGTATCACATTAGCCGTTGACTGGTGTTGGATGTGGTGGCTTGCCCGTTGCATCGGTGGTGGTGAACCGATGACGAACTGGAAAAACAGAAGAAGAGCTGACGAGACTTTTAATTTTTTTTTTATTTTTTTAAAGACAAAACGTTAAATACTTTTATTGTATTTTTTATCACATTGATCATTGACTACTGACTCATACTCCGTATTTCATATATGACCCTATAAAAACAAATTAATTAAAATACCATTTTTTTATTGTTTAACCAATCACATTTTTGTATAATAAATATGATGGAGGAGTAAAAATTATTTAATTGGGTTTTTAAAGGTGGAAGTGACACTTCTTAATCTTTGTTAATCTTTGTGTATATCTCTAAAATATCAAATATTTTCGATCGGAGTGAGTATTTGTTTTTCATGCATTTAATTATGTATTTACTAGTATTTGGTACCCGCGCTCTTGCGCGTTTTGTTAATATTATATTTTATTATATTAATTTGTTTGAAATATTTTTTTAATATTTATGCTTGAAATATTTTGATAAAACTTTCATTGAATCATAAAATAAGTTAAAGTTAAATCATGTTTGGTGAAATTAAGTCAATATACAAACTAAGATGTTAATTTCACTTATGTGTCATTTTGTAGTCTAATCCCTTTTAACCATGTGAATTAATAATTTTATATCTTTTATCCAACTTATTTGACCAAATCCGTCTAAATTAACAGAAAATATATAAAATTGAAGCGGATGATATTATTATTTTATCTCACATTTCAATTTGATCTGTTTGCCTAATTAATTTTGCATTCATATATTCATATATCATTATAATTTTTTTTTTTGTGGTTGAGAGAGCTCTGAAAGTTAGGGTTGTGTAGAAAAATACGACACGGTTGACACGACACGAAACCGCAACAAAACGATACGAAAAAAATACGAAACGATATAGATACGACACGATTATGACACGAAACGGTAAGACACGACAATAATCGTGTCGTGTTCGGATCAACATATTTCCCCTGTCGGGTATCCGACACGACACGATAATTTTTATTTTTTTTAAATATTACTACCTCCGTTCATAAATAGATGTCGTTTGACTTTTTGGCACGCTTTTTAATGAGCTAAAAACTATATAAAATATTAAAGTTTTAAACAATTTTTTTAATAATATGACTCTTATTATTAATAAGATTTATATTATATTAAAAAATTACTTAAAATTTTGATATTTTATATAGTTTTTAGCTTCTTAAAAAACGTGACAAAAAACATGTGTGTGTATTTATATACAATTTAGATTGTATTTATATACAATTTAGATTTTTAGTCATATTTATAATAATAATTTATATAGGAAATATTAATCTTTTTATACAAAAAGCTATTTCTTATCAATTCTTAATCAAATTGTATATAAATACACACACAAAAAAATGTGTATATATATACTATATAGTAATATTAATAGTGATCAATTGATCATATATTCATACATGACACTAAAATCAAATGAAGTAAATGAATATATAAAATTTATCAGTAAAATAAGTCAATAATCTTATTCAAATTATTTAAAGTGTTAAATGTAGGGATGAAAATGGGTTATGGATTGATACATAGACATAATTCATAGACCAATTTGTTTGCTATTATATCCCATTTGATCCGTTCATCACCTATCTACCCTTTTCATATATTATAATGATATCATCGTATTTTACGTGTTATAGAATGTAGTTTTAAGTCGGTTTTAAGTCATTCTTATATATTTTGCATGTTTTTTATGTAGTTATTAGTTTCGTTTATAGAATATATGTCTACATTTGTGTTTTAAGATAATTTGGAGCTTGTTCGATGTCATTTTGAAATCATGATGAAATAACATTCATTATTTTAAGTGTTTTTAGATAGTTTTTACTTTTTAGGTAAGTTTATATGTGTTGTTTTTTCTTGATTAACAATAAAACATGCATTAGTACACCATTTAAACGAGACAAGATTCCTACAATCTAAACGAGAATTATCAAATGTTATGACATTGCTCCAAAGTAAGATTTATCCAAACTTCATATCATCTAATTTGATAATTAAGATTCAATAAATAAATATATATATATATATAATATACTTTGAATGGCTAGTTGAAAATTCGAATAAATTATTAGATAAATGGAAAATAAAATGTCCACTATAATAGTTGTAACTTATATTTTCAATTATATCGTCCTAAAAAAATACTTACGAATCTATTGTTAAAGAGTATATTAATTTTTTCACTGATCATATAATATATATTCTATAACAACTAAAAAACTTAAATATTTTTTGAATATATAAGTTTTAAAAAGGAATAAAAATTATAAAACAGAAAAATATACCACCTCGGTCGGGTGATTTCGGGTGTCGGATATAATCGGGTTCGGGTGATTTCAGGTATCGGATATAATCGGGTTCGGGTGATTTCGGGTGTCGGATATAATCGGGTCGGGTGATTCGGTCTTTGGGTTGTTGTCGGGTCGGTTTATTCGGGTATAATCGGGTTCGGGTTAATATCGAATTCGGTTTGCTATCGGGTTAGGGCGGGGTTCGGGTTGGATCGGTCGGTCTCGGTTCCGTACTTTTTAAAATTTATTCGGGTGTCGATCGGGTTCGGTGTCGGATCATTCGAATCGGTTTTCTCGGATCGGGTCGGGTATTGCCAGCTCTACTTGTAGGGCAGTGACTACCATTGGAGTAACGTGAGCTGTGATTAGAACACGTGTCATTTGGGCCAATCAGATCTCGCCATTTGGTTGCTGACGGTTATCTTCCCTCCCAAAATTAGTTAAGAGGGTGTTGGGGATTGCAAGGTAGAAGCTTTTTGGTTTTGGCGGAAAATAGAGTTATGTTTCATTCATAGATTAACAGACCCCATCAAAACGACACCGTTTCAGTTTCTTAATTTTAAGGATATAAAAACAGCACCAAAGGTCCAAAACGCAGCGTTTTAGTGAGAGAAAAGATGGGTCAATTTTCAAACTAAGATTGACATTTACAAAGAGTCCTTAAAACCCCCCCAAAAAGGGAACAATCAAAGGAAAACGACGAGTGCAGATGAAGGTGAGATGGAAAACTCTGAGATTTCATTCAAAGAATCAAGAAATTTGTGGTTGAGAGAGCTCTGAAAGTGACCCTTTGATCGTCGTGTCGGATCCACATAGGCATAGTGTATGAGTACTTAATATGATATGTTAGCTATGCAATGTCGATAAGTGTAGAACCTGGATTGGATCATCCGTCTTGACCCCCCCCCCCCCCCCCCTAATGCGCTTTCGAAGAAGTTACATTGCTGCTCATGCTCTTGAAGCCCTTTTGGCATTCGCTAACCGCTGATTGAACATCTTCCATTCGTTACCGCACCTTTCCCTCACCTGCCAAAGCCATCCATGGAGGCGCACGAACGAGCAAAATTTTAGTATAAAGCATCGGCATTTTGATTTCTTTTTCAAAACAGAAGCTGCTTACCCCTTTCCATGCCGGTTGACAATTCTCTTTTTTCGCCCTGAAAACAAGGAAAGTTGCTTTCTTGCAAGAAAATCTCTTTTAACTAGAAAAGATGTTAAGAACCAGTGATGTATGCTTTACCTGGTCCCCTAGCGAAGGGACGTGTTGATGAACGATCCACTGAGCATCCACGACTCCTACTTTCTCGTGTGCAGGCTGTTATGTTATGTGAACCAATGATCTTGATCAGAATCTATTATAAGGAAGTATGCATGAGTATACGTATGATACCGGGATTTTACAGACCTGGGCGCACCTTCCGAGATCTAAGTCAAGGCCCCATCCATGAACCAAGTCATTCTGTATTCAGCAAACAAACCATCATCTGTTAAAAGGGATGTTTTCTGTAGAAGGTATATCTCGGATATGAAATTGAAGTGCTTTGGAACATTACCCGGCACACGGTGGTTTGGTTGGGTCGGGGCACCGGCCTCCTCGACGATCCCGTAAAGAATAGTGTTTAGTGCTTGTTCTGTTAGCTTACTTGTCAACTTCCTGGGAGACATTCTTTATTGTCAATTGCCATGATACTTGAGAAATCTCCAGTTCATGCTTTTTTAACGAGTTTAATGTATCTGGATTCAGAAATCAGGAAAACGAACATGTTTAGATAGAATCCAAGAAGCATATCTGCCATATATGCATGATTTAAAAGCCACTTACTCTTCAGCATTGAAATTTTCGACTCCCAAATCCTCATCCCATAGGAAAATGTAATCGTATGCTGCCACAATGTCGGGATGCAGGAACCTTTTGGCATACCACCTTGAACAAAACAAGAGTCTCAGTAAGATAAACATTTTGATGTAAAAGATACATGAAACCAGAAAATGGTAATCACCCTTTTGTCTGTTTTGGAGCACTGACATGGATAGCCCTCTTTGACCACTCGAATTCATCCCATTCATTCACGCGCCCGTCGTAGTGGAAGAGGACAATGCTGAAGTCATCCAAAAACTATAGAATGATGAAAGCACATAAACCAATGTTATAACTTTGACGATACGGATTCAAACTAATTAGAAAAGGCAAGGATAACGGATATATATGCCTTTTTCAATGCCAAGTCGATACTGCTCTTCTGATGATAACCAACTGTAAAAGCTACAAGATAGCTGGGTTTGCTTGTTAGGTCCTGCAAGAAGCTGAGTAGAAATGGAGATTAAAACAAAAAGGTTGAAATGTCATATGATCTACAACTGGAGAGGCAAAGCAAGTTTTACAAACCTCACTAGGATTACCCCATAACCTGCGAAGATAAAAGTCTGACTCTTGTACAACAATGCCTGGTGGCAGAGTTTCAGCACCTCTTGGATTCGACGGGACCCAAATCTTTCCTCAGATTGCAAAGAAGACTGGTTAGATCAGAGAACATGCATTCTAAAATATAGATTATGCAAAAACACGACTGTGGTCTCTCTGCTAGACAGTTTATCACACCAGATTCAACATACAAGGTGTGGATCGTTTCATTCGAAAAGAACTGCCAAATCGTTACAATTAGGACTACATTATGCAATGACAATGCATAACACATTGCTCCAACTTTTGGAAGACGCACAACTGACAATTAGGACTACATTATACTGTGACTGGTCTCCGTATTGCAAGGTTCACCCCCACTGAAAAACCAAAAACTATTCCGAGGATAGCTATATTGAAAAGCTTCATCAGATCATTATGCCTTCTGCCGAAGTTGCTGCATATCATACCGCAGATAGAAGATGAAGTTATAAAAACAGCATTCTAAATAGTTTATATCCTCTCGAAACAAAGCATAGGATTGGACTTACCCCCATGGTGCCTAAAATCTGATGATCTATGCCTCTTGAGAAAATACTTAGCACTAACACGCGCACATCACCCAACAACACCCGCGGTTAAAAAACATACACATGCTGTAAAAAAATTGCATTTCCTGAATGAAGCATTACACTAGCCTCCAAGCAGACCAACAAGATCAGAACTAAAAAATGATCAAATCCTAAGAATTAAATTGATGAATACTCCCATCCGTTCTTTCTACCTCCAAAAGGTTTGAGTTACTGAAATTTTCCAAAATAGGTCCACATTCCATTATGGCATGATGCTCATGAATAAGAATGGTTTATAACATCAAACCAAAAAAATAAAAGGATGATTTATTTTACCAAGTACATGTACGCATAGAATGAGATCCGATGAAGTTGACAAATAACTCCGCTCATAGAATTCAAAAAATCTGAACCATTCAATTAACTGTTAGGTAATAGTTCGACACTTGAACTCCATGGAATCCGAACCGTGTATCCCCAAGTTCATGATCCATAAATGGATGCATTTATACTAATGCAGATCTGTCCATTCTATACAGTATCCATATATATATATATATATATATATATATATATATATATATATATATATATGTGCTTGAAGGTGTTTACACTACATACGTTGAATCCAAAAACAATGTCAAATTGCACAAAGTATTATACTATATACAGCCTTCAATCAAAGGCTTTCTACCTAGTCATCAACCCAAGAATATACCAAGGCAACCCCAAAACGAAAATTTTCTTTTAAATTTTTTAAAAAAAATCAAGGGGAAAAAAAAGAAAACAATTTTTCTTCTAAACCATTCTTTGAGAAAAACTAAATTGGTCTAGGAAATTAATCATGTTATGCAATAATGCAAGCAAGTAGCAAAACTAAGTAGATTGAACTTTCAGAAGTTCAGAGATCAAAATTGGAGACAACTTAACACCGACTTGGTAATTCAACGGAGGAACATTAGGCACTGTACAAACTCTTTGACCAAACAAACCAAAATTCGATTTTTATGTTGAAAAAATACAAATCATATTATCTCGTTTGTTCATAAATCCCAGATAGCCACCTACATTTGCAGAATTAATCACGAATAACAAATTAAGCTCCGTAACTCGCCTATCAGAAAACGCCGAAAATAAAAACGCATTTAAGCATAATCAAGCCAAAGAGGGGGGAAAAATGCTTTCCAATGGCGCAATCTAAGCGGAAAGGAAATGAAAGGCACAATTACACAAAGCAAACGACAGCAAGCAATGAAATTAGCTTAAGCACTGATAATCGATACACATGCAACAACCTATTGATGCTCTGATTCGCAAACGGGATAAGTGAAATGCACCTTTGGAGGAAGCAGCGAAGTTCGAGAAACTGAAAATCGGCGAAGAATCTAGCACGAGAAGCTGGGAATCGTCAGCCAAAAGCACGCCATTGGCAATTGAGGGGCGGAACGGGGCTAGGACTAATCGATTTTGCTCGGATCGATTGAGAATGAGAGCGAGATAGTGGAAATAAAGAAGCCTGGTTTGGTTTGCCGAGATCCCTAGCGAGATGATCGAAGATGAAGGAGTGGAGCTGCCGTTGAGATTGACGAGTAACTGGTGTTTGTTTGGCAATGGGGAAGGGGAAGGAGCCTGTTTTAACTTTTAAAAAGGCGATAAATGAAGATGACTGACTGAGTAGTCTACTCTGAGTTGCCAATTTCTTTAATATTTTTCCCCAAAATAAAAACTGAACCGAGTTTTATCCAAAAAAGTATAATACTAAAGGAGAAGTCGCCTAAGTCATGTGGCGACTTCTATATTAAAGTAGGGTTTTAGTTATAAATTAATTTAAATAAATTAGGATTTTTAAGTTAAATTAAATTAGGATTTTTTAAGTTAGAAAATTAATTGAAAAGTCAATTAATTGTCAATAATCCATTTTAGTAGGATATGCCATATATATTTGCTAAAAAAAATTTAAGGAAAATATCTAACAAATCTCAACTATTTATACTAAGAGATAAAAACAATATCAACTATACCTAAAAAATCATAATAAATAAATAAATAAATTTACTAAATATTTTTCAAATATAAATACATGTTCATTTACATTGTTCCACAAGATATTCAAACATATTCAAAGATAACAAATGCATTCAAGGAGAAGAAGAATAAAGGAAAAACAATTTCAACTCTAAATAACGGTACATTGCATATATAATTTCAACTCTAAATAACGGTACAAAGCATATATAATTTATGGTTATTTTTACATACATGCATTTGGGTACGTACAAATATCATCCCCTAGCAGCCCTTGACTTCATTTTCTTCCTCGACTTCGACAGATGCAGTCGACATTGACCACTGACATAGATATCGACTTCTGGAATCGACCTAACCTGGAAATCGACCTGAATCTGCAGGTTGCGCTGTGAGTTTCTCTCTACCCTTGTTCTTCTTTTTAATACAGTGAGGACACTGTATATTTTAAGTATGGGGTGGGGGAAAAACATGTCTTATGGTCATATCTTGGTTTTCTTCTTCGCATTGCATTCATGTTTAAATTTTTGTTCTTAGTTTTACTTTTATTAAATGTCAAAAAAAATCAAAAAAAATATAGAAAAATGTCAAAAATACAAAAAAAATGCACGTTTACTCCTTAAGTTTATTTTTAAACCCTACTTAGATGTCCTATGATGAAAACTCAATAGCTGACTTGATCATGTAAATCCTATGGCATATTTGGATGGTTTAGCCTAAGTCCTTAAATTTTTTATGTAGATTGTGAACTTGTGATGAAATTGAGCACATATGATCCTAGGCTAAAAAGCAAATCCAACAAAAATTGTCCTTGTGAGAATTTTGGCCTATAAGGAGAACATCAAAAATCCCTCCGCTTTCTTGAGTGAATTTACTCTTCCTATGGATCTCTAAATATTGTGATAGTTATTCAAAGCCAATACATAAATATGTCTATGTTTACGAGAATTAAATGATGGAGGCATCTTTTAAGCCATTTGTATCCTCTCTTTACCTACCCTGCATTATCTCTGCTTGAAGCCGGAAAATTAGCCTGAGCCTGAAATTGCAAACTCCACAAAATTATCCCTAGCCAAATTAAGCCTGACCCCCATTTGGGAATTGAGACTTAGATTGGCTGGACTAATGCCTTGTGGAAAGAAAAGTGCACATTGTCCAGTTTTGAGCAAGGAAATTATGGGTTGGTGCATATTTACGTCTTGTCATATTTTGTAAAAGGATTTTTGGCTCACTATATAAATGCACGTATTTATTATTTTCGTCAAAAAAAAGAGAGATATATGTATACATAGTGCATGAGCCAAATTCCTTAAGTCTTAAGTCCTTTATTTGTTTCATACAAGTGTAATATTTTTTAGAGGCATATTAGAGTTTGAAAGAAGGGTTGGTAGTATGGTTTACATCTTTTAGTGCATCTTTAGAGCATATTTTGGAAAGATGAGTTGGGAAAGAGCATTATGGGAGATTGAGCTTGGAAAGTGCAACATTGAAGAGTTATGGTTTGGATATTGCAAGTGTTGAAGTTTAGGAGTCTTGATTCCCGAATTATATAAGCATCACATAGACAAATAATTTCATACCTTTTATTCCTTACCAAGCCCCATTACAACCCCGCCGAATGGAGTCTTCTTTGAAGTCTTCCATTGAGCGAAAGTCCTCCTGATGGTTCTTATTGCATTTTCATAATTGGTTGCGAAGTGGATTTTTATAAATTGCAATGTTTATGAGGTTGTGTATGGAATTGAGTTGAGAGTCGATCTTCATAGCCTAAACACATGAGACTTGAGTGCAAACACATTATCCCTGTGAGGTTGGATAAAAAAAATTGCATATGCCTATGGATCGCCTAAATATGTGCTATGACATTAAATTCACTTGCTTTGCTTTGCTACCGCTTATGATGTTGCTTTTGATAAGGGCGAAGACTTGAAGGGTGTGTTGTAGGTGTTGGTTATTGCTTGGTTTTTGCTAGAGGAAAAGCAAGTCTAAGTATGGGGTGTTTTGATGTACATATTTGTACCTCTTTTTATTGCATCTTTTGACTTCATATTTCATTCGATTTCCAAAGAAAAGGTTCAAAAGAATATAAACTTGTGTAAGAATGGGCTAAAGTACAAGAAATAGAGTCTGCACAAGTTTTGAGCTAACCATGTAGGAATTCGAGCGAAATCGGAGTCAAAACGAAGAAACCAAGGAGAGCAGAAGAGAGGTCGATATCGACCTTACAACCTCGACATCGACTACAGTACATCGACACAAAACTGAGTGTCAAGACAAACCATCACACAGCAGAGAAAAGCACTCGATATCGACCTTACATCATCGATATTGATCTCAACATAGACATCGAGTGGAGATGGACAAGTCTAGCATAAATACAGACATCGATATCGACCTTACTAGTCGATATCGACCATATCTCGACAGAAGATAGATACGATTTCGAGATTCGGATTATGAATTCTATCTTCAAGGAGCACGAATTATCTTGTACTTTTAGATAGATAGCAGCTGAAGATTTATTTATCTTTACCTATAAAGTTTTATCAAGTTGTTTAGAGTTTTATCAAAATAAAAGACATATCCTAATTGTTTGGATAGAGTTCATAGTTTAGATAGAAGTTACAATCCTTGGCTAGCAAGGGTTAGTAGCCTATAAATAAAGCCCTAGGGGGCTGGCATTCAATCATCCAGACAGACACACAATCAATAGCAATAGAGTTAAAGAGAAGTTTTAAGGTTTGGCGTTTGCGAAGGCCGACGTTGAGTTGTAAAGCTTCGGAATTTATAGTTTAATGCAAGTTTATTTCTTTCAATCAAAGATGAGTTCCATGATGAGGTGCGAGTAGTCCCCCAAAGCTCTTAGGGCCGGGGTGAGCCCGACGTTAGCCATGCGTGCCTGAGGTAAGTGTTAGATGTTGATATCGTTGTGTCTATATCATCTCCTACGATTCTATGTTTAGTCCTAATCGAAAGAAAAGGGATTCATGGTAACAACTTGAGTTATAAATATAAAATTGGTAGAGACAATTAGGTTTATTTGTAAGAGTATCCTAAGAGTTGGTGTACAGCGAAAGCTCGCCCCTCGGATGAAATAGCGCAATTGTCCGTCTTATTTACCTTATCGCATGCATTGGTTAACATTGTGGTAAACCCTAATCCTAGGAGTTGCTTTTTATATAAGTTTATTCATCAAAACCCTATCTTTATTTCTGTTCATCGCATCATCATTCGTCCCTAAGTCTTCGGCCTTTCTTTGCCGACGAAAAAGCTAACAACTTTGCAGGAGAAGACATCGATATCGACCAATAGACGTCGATATCGACCACTGAGTTTCGTCGATAGTTTTCTGAGTCGACGATGATCATCTCTGTTGAGTCACTGAACATCGATATCGACCCCCTTAACCTCGATATCAACCGCCTGTGTCGACTGGCAGTCTTCTGAGCCAGTCGATTCCGTCTGCTAACATCGATATCGACTTTCCCCTGTCGATATCGACTTCTTGTTTTTGTCTCTACAGGTCTTCTGTTGCGAAAGGATCGACAGCCGAGGTCGACATCGAGCACCAAGGTCGAAAGCGACGCTTCTGGTCGAAGAAAGACGTGAGATTTCCGACGCTACTAGGATCCCGCTGACCTGCCTCCTCGTGGATCGATCCTGACTACCCTTCTACTACAACGAGAGGAAGTCTTGTAATTATTTGCATAGCCTAGGAGTCGGTTTACATTTATATATCTTTATATTTGTATTAAAGAACTCGATTTCCTTCTACTAACAGTCGTCCTGCGTCCCGTCCCGCGTAATTTTTGCAGGACAGGACCGGGACGGGATTCATTACTTTTTTTCAATCCCACGCGGGCCCTGTCCCTTGTGGAATGAACTGGGACCGGGACGGGACGGGCCCTGTCCCTCAAATAAAAAACATTATTAAAAATCTAATTTTTTATATATTTTGCGGTTTTAAAAGACATAAAATATATAGATTTATAATATGTTATGATTTTATGATTTTTCTTATATATACACCGGATATATTATACATATAATTACACACAATATATATATATATATATATTTATATACAGTGTATGCAATATATAAAAACAATATATATATATATATATATATATATATATATATATATATATATATATATATATATATATATATTATATACAGTGTATGCAATATATAAGTGTATATACAGTAGGTATAAAGTATACAAAGTATATATATATATAGAAGTGTATACAATATGTGTATATATATAAAGTATACATCGTATATAATAATAATAATAATAATAATAATAATAATAATAATATACGGGACGGGACGAGATTTGCGGGATTAGGAATCCTCGTCCCGTGTTCCGTCTCGCATAATTTTTGCGGGATTGGACTGGGATGAAATTTATCATTTTTTTTCAAATCCCACCGGGATCAGGACGGATCTGGGACGGGCCTGGAATTTGCGAAATTTGTGATCACCCCTATGCCAAGGTGTTTGTTTTTCTGATTGAGAGAACTATCTAAAACTCATGCCTTTCCATGTGGGTGGCAAAGACCTTTTATAGGCAAAATGGGGTGGTAGTTTTTGGGTGGTTATGAGTGGTTATTGGTGTTTATGGTAGTTATGATGGTTGGTCGGTTATCCCCCAATAACTACCCCAACCGCTGACCCAATAAAGGCCCAATAAGAACCGGCTCAATTATGGACAAACTAGCATGCCGGAGCTAGGTCACTCATAAAATATAAAATGTGTATGACATTTATACGAAGCTGAGTGTAGCTATCATGCAGCTAAAATGACTAAGATAAAACTTTAATGAAGCTAAAACCCTAATCAAGCTCAAAATTAGAGCTAGATCATTTTTGGAGTTCCGAAGCTCGGCTAGTTCTCAAATTTTTCAATAAAGCTTTAGAGCTTAATATCTTCCTTTACCAATCATGAGACATTGGTTTAATTAACTCACAACAAGTGATCAAAACTCGATCATAACCTTATCAAATTGAGTGTCGACCATATCCCTATTACTCACTTTTATGGAAAGTGTTCGAACAAGCTCGAGGCCGACTTTGTTGATGTTGAGACTATTGCATGGGTCTTTCCTCATGATTTCCTTTCTCCTTAAAATCTTAGAGTTACTTAGGGTCAATCACATGGGCCGTGCCTCTGCACACCCCAACGAAAACCAGATTACAAAGCAAGGGAGTCCATGTCCCCTTGAACTGCCATCTCTGCGATCATTACTGCGATCATTACGTGGAAGATGCTACGCACGTCTTCACTGAGTGTCATACTATGCTTAATGTGATAAGAAGAATGGATCTACAGATTGAAAAAATTATCCGAAATACGGACAAAGAGAACAAACTATATAAGAACATCATCTCGGAGATTTTATCTAAGCTGTCATCGGAGCAAAAAATCGATACTGGCTTTCTTCCTATAGGGAGTTTGGAGGATGAGAAATAGGATACTTTTCGACAACAATGACATTGGCAAGGTGGAAGATTGATTAAGATATATCAAACAATACAGAACAACATGGAAGAAAGCACAATCAAAGGAACAAGAATATGATGTGGACAAAATAAGACCAAACACTCGTCAAAGGAAAACGGAAAATCTAAAAATGGTTAAATGGAAAAAGTCTCCTAGTGGTGTTGTCAAACTTAATTTTGATGGTGCAAAGATCGTTTAATGTGAGGTTGCTTCCGATTTTGTCTTCTGGAATGATCGTGGTGAGGTCTTGCTGTGTGGAGCACGTGCTCATGGGAAGGTCTCTGTTAACCAAGTGGAGTGTTTTCTTCTTTTGGCTGGTCTTCAGGAAGCGGCAAAATGGGGATTCTCCTGTCTGGAGGTGGATGGCGACAGCCCGAAAGTGATCAACGCCTTGAAGGGCGATGTCCTTGGGAGATCGAGATGACAGTCTCTAATGCTCTCGGCCTTTGTCGGACCTTCGATCGTGTCTCCTTCTCTCACATCTTCCATGAGGGGAACCGTGTGGTTGATTCGATGGCTCATGTTGGGTTGTCCTTGCAGTTCGTTGATGTATGTGTACCTGCTGAGTGCGTCGACGCCGTCCGTCTGAACACTCTTGGGCGATAGTTAACCGCGGTTAACGCTTCCAAATTTTCACCTTGTATTAAAAAAAAAGGTCGCAACTTGCAACCAGCAAGAAAAATCAAACAGAATTTTGTCCGCTAAAGCAGAAATTAGTCCCAAACTCATACTCCGTATCTGATTGCCGACTTCTGATTTCGCCTTTGCACAGTGTTTTTGCTTCTTCTTCTTCCTAGCCCATCTGTCCATGTAAATGTCGTTGAAGGCAACTTTTCAGAAGCTAAAACGATAACAATAGCCTGAACAAGAGGGAAAAAGATCGAGCCTTGAGATGAGATGCCCCTGCAACGGAGCTGCGCGAGCTCATTCCCATCAAGCTCTGCGATTTCTGCAGCGAATCCATGTTTTATCATATCACACCCAGGTACTATATGCATCGCAAGGTTTGGCTCTTGATCTCCGTACCTCGGAAGGGTTGAAACCCAGTAATGTATCTTATGCAGACAAGGTGTTTGATAAAATTCCTAAACCGAGTCTTTCGGATTTCAACCATTGGATTTTCGAGTACTCAAGAAGTAACAGGAATTTGGAAGCTCTAAGCATGTTCTTTGATATGTTTCGCTCCGGGGTAGCCCTTGACGGGTCTACTGCGTCTTGTGTTTTGAAGGTATGTGGTGCTTTGAGTGATCAGCTTGTTGGTAAGCAGTTGCATTGCCATTCGGTTAAATCCGGGTTTTTTCTAGATGTTAGTGTTGGGACTTCTCTGATTGACATGTACATGAAAACGAGAAATGTGGATTGTGGTAGGGAGATCTTTGATGAAATGGAGGAGAAAAATGTCGTGTCTTGGACCTCTATGCTCTCTGGGTATGCTAGCAATGGGCTTCTTGAGAAGGCATTAGAGATCTTCTGCCAGATGCGAGTGGAAGGAGTTGAGCCAAATCCCTTCACTTTTGCAACTGTTTTTGGGGCATTGGCAGAACTAGGTATGACTGAGAAAGGTATCCAAGTTCACACCCAAGTGATTAAAGTTGGCCTTGACTCGAGTACTTTTGTGGGTAATTCTTTGATCAGCATGTACTCGAAATTCAGGTTATTAAAAGAGTCAAGGACTGTCTTTATCAATATGGAGAGTAAGGATATTGTTTCTTGGAATGGCATGATTGCTGGTTTGGTATCCAATGGGCTTGATCATGAAGCTCTTAAGCTATTTCATGAAATGAGGAATGCGGGTGTTCAGCTTACCCAGTCAATCTTCGCACCCATCATAAAAGCTTGTACTTTTATGAAGGAGCTGAGCTTTGTGGAACAGCTTCATTGCCAGGTTACAAAGAGTGGATTTGAGACTGATGTTAACACAAGGACAGCACTAATGGTGGCTTATAGTAAGAGTACAAGAATGGATGGGGCTCTCAAGATGTTTGATACAATGAAGGGAAGTCAAAATGTGGTCTCATGGACAGCCATGATCAGTGGATACATGCAAAGTAACAGAAAAGAAGAAGCAATCAACCTTTTCATAGAAATGAGCAGAGCGGGAATTAGACCGAATGATTTTACCTTCTCAATGATCCTCACTGGCCATTCTCTAGTTTCGCCATTCCAAGTGCATGCACAAGTTATTAAGACAAATTATAAGGATTCGCCTTCTGCAGGGACTGCGCTATTGGACGCTTATGTTAAGACAGGAAACAATCAGGAGGCAGCCAAAGTGTTTGAAACAATCGGCAACAAGGATATTGTGGCATGGTCTGCTATGCTGTCTGGATATGCGCAAATGGGACACATAGAAAGGGCTGTTGATATTTTCTCTAGACTGACAAAAGAGGATGTTGAGCCTAACAAGTTTACGTTCTCTAGTGCTCTAAATGTTTGTGCTAGCCCCATGGCATCAGCTGAGCAGGGGAAGCAATTTCATGCTGCAGCGATTAAATATGGATTAAGCAATGATTTAGCTGTTAGCAGTGCCCTTGTGACTATGTATGCAAAGAGAGGAAATATTGACAGCGCCGATGCTGTTTTCAGGAGACAAAAGGAAAGAGACTTGGTGTCCTGGAACTCAATGATCTCCGGGTTTGCCCAGCATGGCTACGGAAAAAGGGCTCTTGAGATATTCGAGGAGATGAGGATGAAGAAAATGGAGATGGATGGGATTACATTCATTGGGGTGATCACTGCCTGTACCCATGCTGGACTGGCAGACGAAGGTCATAAGTTTTTCGACATGATGGTAATGGAGTACCGAATCAGTCCCACTGTGGAACACTATGCCTGTATGGTTGATTTATACGGCAGAGCTGGGATGTTGGACAAGGCCATGGATCTCATAAACAGGATGCCTTTCCCTGCAGATGCCACGGTGTGGAGAACGCTGTTGGGCGCCTGCCACATTAAAAAGAATGTGGAGCTAGGGGAGATGGCTGCGGAGAAGATAATTTCGTTGCAGCCACAGCACTCGGCAGCCTATGTTCTTCTATCAAACATATACGCGGCTACTGGAAATTGGAAAGAGAGGGCCAAGGTGAGGACTTTGATGGAGAAGAGGAAGGTAAAGAAAGAAGCCGGGTATAGCTGGATTGTGCTCAAGAACAAGACTCACGCGTTCTTGGCTGGTGACCGATCTCATCCACTGTCGAAGCTTATATATTCAAAGCTTGAAGAGCTATCAGTTCGTCTAAAAGACATGGGATACCACCCAGACACGGGATATGTGCTTCATGATGTCGAGGATGAGCTCAAGGAAGGAATGTTGGCTCAGCACAGTGAGAGGTTGGCTATTGCTCTTGGACTGATTTTGACCCCTCCTGGAACTGCGCTGCAAATCGAGAAGAACCTCCGGGTCTGTGGAGATTGCCATACTGTTCTTAAACTGATATCTAAGATTGAGGATAGGGATATCACTGTTAGAGACACGATTCGCTTCCACCACTTTAAAGGAGGCCTATGCTCTTGTGGGGACTTTTGGTAATCTTCAAGGCCTTTGAAGATTGTTGAATGCAAATTTGCGTAACAGAAGTGTCAGAAGTGCATCAGTACACACAGGGACTTCAGAGGATATCTTTCAACTGATGTATCTGAACAAAGAACATTGTATTTTCCCATTTCTGGAGAAGAACATTACAGTTAGCTGAGGATGATGTTTGGATCTTTGCTTGCAGTGTGGCCGCATTTCTGATTGCATATAAAGCAACTCAGGTATGTTTGAAGTAAAACTCGATTTTGATGGTTCTCACTTCAATGGCTTCTTTTATGCTTAGCTATTGGTGCTTCGGATGAATGAGATTACGCATCAGCTTGGCTGTGCTTTGCAGTGAAACACTGGCTAAACCTGCAAAGACATGATATTTTGCAAATTGCACTGGTGATTGTCTCATTGAGAAAGGGTGGTATTATAGAGATGCACAATAGATCCCAAACAAAATCCTGATAAAGCTGTGGATACTGGATGCTAATGCTGGAAGTGCTGATTTTGGTACTTTCGGGTGCACCAGCAGCTGGGTTCGTTTGGTGGGATTTCAGGAGCAAATAAAAAGGTGATGTGTGCTGATAAAGAGTTTACATTGCATAATGTACTCGTGCCAAACAAATAGTCAAATAATACCCATTAGCATTTACATAATTACTTATTCCGCATAACTAATAAGCAATCAACATATAGTTTTACCAGTTGTGAAGTTGCTGTCATCAAACAATTGTTCAGTGACAAAATTACATTACTCTTCACCTGTATGTGCAGCTTTCACTTTACAGGATCATACATTCAACGTGCTCACTATTTTCCATCGAATGAATTCTTTATGTTTTCATGTAAATAAACTTTTTGTAGAGTTAAAAGTGCGGAGAGATGGAACTCTAAAGGAACAAAAGAGGGAAAACTGTCATGAAGAACATAAGTACAAATCCATTAGAAAAACTTATCATACAACTTTTGGCAATTTGTTTAGTTAAATAACATAAAATGCACAACAATGAAACTTGCACTCGATAAGAATCGAGATAATGATTCCTTTAAATACTAAAGTATTGCATTAGTAATCAACAATACAAGCACTCACATTGCATCGCAGCAAATCACGTACTGTACCATCTTCTTCAACCAAGGAGATCAAATCCATGGTTAATTTGAGTGTGCACTGAACGCTATTGCATAGGGGTAGTGTGGCTATTTCCCATCTTTGGCAGCTCAACCTTCCTCTCCAAACTCTTTAGTGAATCTCTCATGCACCTCAAGATCACCTTTGCTCACTGTTGGTCTCTGCCTTGCAAGCACTTTGTCAAAATCAGTTTTCATGATTGGAGGCGGGAGAATCTGCAGCAGCGTAGAATTCAAAAGCAGATTAGCTTTTATCCTATCATTCAGAAGGATTATCTTTCCAAACTTCACTGGGTCAAATACAGAGCTAGAAGGTTCTAAAATAGGGAAAGGGTAGAATGGGAAAAGTATCAACGGTTAGGTCTGGAATTGTATTAACGAGAAGAAATTATAAAGTGTATGAACTTCACTTACAAATCATTAACTGGATGTGTAAAAACATGGGCAAATAAGCTACCATCTCAATTTATGTACATACCTGTGAAGCGAGTCCCTGTGCAGCAAGGTCCTGCATTGTGGTTTGCACAGCACCAGGCTGTTTTGGTCCACAAGGCACCCACATGCCATCTTTCGTCTTGTAGAAAAACATGGCATCCTGGGTTTTCCGGACAGGTTCGAAAAGAACATCCTTGACCTGCCATAAATTTGTAAAGGAGAAATTTCAAGGACCCAAAAAGTCTGATATAGATGTCAAGCTTTTATCAATTCTATGCATTCCCTTACAGGTAGAGATAAACTTTTAAACATTTACTTACACAAACAGAAATGTCTGACCCAGAAAATCCTTCTGTTTTGCGAGCCAAGTTTTCAAAATCGCTCTCTGTTAGATTATGTGGGGTGTCCCCAAGATGGACCTGCAGGAATCACATATTAAGAATTACATACATGGGGAGGGAAACAAATCGAGGAGGAAAAATAAAGGGTACTTCAATACCTTGAACATGTGTTGTCTGGCCTTAAGATCTGGTAGTGGAATGTAAATACGCTTGTCAAATCGTCGGCGAATAGCCTGCCGATACATCAGAATTATTTTTTCCCCTCCAAAGTGATACACTGGAATTCAGTTGGTTGTAACTGAAAATAAAAATCAATAAAAAAAAATGGAGATAGCCCAGAGCACATACCTGATCAAGAGCATAGGGTGTATTTGTTGCAGCAAGAACAAGAACTTTGTCATCATTATGCCCAACACCCTACAATATACAAGGATGAATAAAATTTTCTTCAGACTAGAATTCAAATTTACAAGTAAACAATGAACCTTATCTGTAATTTGATAGAGGGTAGAATCAGGATAAGACACTAGTTTGGATTAACCCACAAAAACACATACAAACAATGATAAAATCCCAAAGGAAACACCCCCGATGAGCCCAAGGCAACTTCCCCGAAAGATGATACTAAATGTCCCCATATTGGATGCCACTACAAATGAGCAACGCCCATTATATATAATCGCTGACAGCTGTTATCTAAGCATAGATCATAGCCTGTGATTAAAGCTAACTAACCCATTGTAACTAACTTTAAGCTAACACAAAAGACACCCACCCTCTAAATCTCCAATAGCCTTACTATCCTCCTGACTAATAACAACTAACAAGTCCCAACATGATGCCTGTTTTATATAAGAATCTCCACAAAAGAGGAAGCTACTCCCATCCCACACACCTATAAATATAATCAGCTTCCCATGGATATAGAAAAGGACGCCACAACTCTCTCTTGCCATTTGATATCGGGGAAAGGTTGTCCGAAAACAGAGACAGCTAGAGAGGTGATATACCAAGGTTATGGTGTCTCTGGTTCATTTGGCTAAAGGGGGGAAGGAATTCTACAAACATCAATCAGATATATGAAAAATAAATGATTTCTAGAAATGTGGAGTGCTGTCTTCTTAGACATTAAAATCAAAAGAGTTCTATAATCTATTTGTTGAAATCTAACCAAACACTAACCTGCATTTGTACAAGAAGTTCTGTTTTAATACGCCTTGAAGCTTCACTTTCATTACCCTCTCCTCGTTGCCCACACAAGGAGTCTATTTCATCAATGAAAATAATTGAAGGAGAACTTTCCCGCGCCATTTGGAAAAGATTGGATACTAACTTTTCACTCTCCCCCATCCATTTTGAAACCAAATCTGAAGAAGAAATACTGACAAACAAAAACAAACAGCTGGTTCAATACTTTTGAAATTTAATGAGAGGGGGAAAAGGACATAAAAGATTTAGACATCAACTGATGATAAAAACACATCTTCTGTATTACTTAGTCAAAAGGCCAAGGTCAAACCAAATGCAGCCACTATTATAACTGAATGTATGAAACATTATCACAGAACATTTCAATTAGCATCATCACTCACCATATTTTAAAGAACTTAAATGCCAGACAGTATAGTATCACGAATCTCAAAGAAAACTGCTAAAAGGAGAGTAACTTTCTAGCCTAGATGATGAAATACCAATTAACTTTTCCATTGTTCCTTACATCAGTAAATAGGAGAATTTTAGCTATACAACGCTCCCCCGGTCCCTTACAAATGTCATGAACAGATTGGTTAGTATACCTATTAAACTCTTAACATAATTATTGGAGTATTTTGTTTAAAAGATGGAATGAGATGGTCATTGGTGAGGGAGGATGGAGTGAGGAAAAGGATAATGATTGTGGTCTTCAAATTCTTGGAGGATTTACTGTAGAGCTAGTAATGTAAGCTCTGAAACTAACACTTATTTATGGACAAAATGAATTTTGATGCAACTTCAGAGGGAGTAATGATCCATTTATAGAAAGAAAAAAATCACAAATATATTAGTTGGACAGCAGACAGCAGTTATTTCAAAGACTATACTACCTAAGTTACACCCAAAGAACACCATTCAAATCATAGCAAGAGACCCTTAAAGAAAACTACCTGAAGAACGTTGAATCTGCTTCCGTAGCAACAGCCTTGGCTAAATATGACTTCCCTGTCCCTGGTGGTCCATACAAAAGAAAAGCCCTCCATGGTCGTCTCTTACCTAAATGAAAGGACGCAATTACAATGTTTATTAAAACTGAACAGAAACAAACTACCTGAAGAATGCAAAGAAAAGCTAAAACCTTAGCTTTCAATTAAACAGAATTACCAAGGTGCAAATAATTTATTTACCGAAGTGTGAAGAAAATATAACAAACAAGCCAAACTAACTTGCAGGCAATAGCCAAATTTTTGGTCTACATAACCTCAGCCAAAGTGTCATTGCCCATGCCCTATGATAACTTAATCTTGAGACTTTTAATTCACTAAAATCATAACACTGCATAATCATTAATCATCTTTCGCCCTATGAATTATAACTAAGCATTATTCCCCAATTAAAGTTAGCAAACAAATGATCAGAAATAGAATAACTTTTTGACATGATCATCAGTTCACCACCAAAAATATCTGTCTACATACTCTACACTAAATCCTCCAACGATTTGAAGACAACAATTACTGACAACCAGTTTGATGCAAGCACCCCAATTGGACCAAGCATCAGAGCCAAAGCAAGAAACGCCCAGTTAAATCCTAATTTGAAAAATCAAGCATGAAAAACCTGAGATTTCCATCAACTAACCGGTAAAGAACTGAGGGAACTTGACAGGCAGAATCACCGCCTCCTGCAACGCCTGCTTGGCACTCTCCAACCCAGCCACGTCATTCCACTTCACATTAGGCTTTTCCCTGATGATCGCGGAGTTCAATCCAGCTTTGAGCTTCTCCTTCTCCGGATCATCTCCCTCGCCATCACCGCCGTTCTTCGGCTTGGTCTTCGGCTTCGTCGCCACCGCAGCGTCGCCGTTAGAGGCTGGACCGGTACCGCCCTCATCCAACACCGCCCGAATCTCCTCCGCACGTCGAAGATATTCCGTAAACTTCTGCGTGATGGCTTCCTTGATCTTAGGGTTCTTCTCGTACTTGAGATGCGTCTTGAAATATTCCAGAGCGTTCATATAGAGAGGGAAAGCTTTGGCGTAGTTTCCGGCATTGTCTTCTTGCACAGCTTGTTTGACGTACTCGATCGCTTGCTCCTTGAAATTGCTATACATGGTTTGTTCCCCTTTCCTGATTCAGAAATTCTGTTGCTCGGGATTTCGCATATGATCCGAAATGGATACGAATTTGAATTCGAATTCGAATTTGATTGTGCAATTGATGAGGAATCAGGATTTGGGAAGGGGAGAAGAGTATCCCAAAATCCCTAGGGGAGTGAATTGGACGCGTCGAGTTTAGATTAGGAAAGGTGAAGATAGAGGGTGTGCGCACTGCGCACTCCGTGCATTATAGATTACGAAAGAGCTGACGAGACATTTTCCTTATGCCTCGTTTGGGGCTAATTTTTTGAAGGGCAGAAAATATACCAAATTACCAATACAATCTTTTTTTTATTATTTTTTTTTATCCCATTTAGCTTAGGATAAAATTATCAACAATATTACGTCTGCAATGAACTTTATGCATTTTGGCCACACCAAATGTTGTTTGTACAATGTTCATTGCGAGCATGTTTGTTGTGGACAATTGTCCATTACAAATAGTTTCTCATAGTATGAGCAGGTTCTTGGCTTTTGTTCTAAAAAGCTTTATACTAGAGAAACCGTAATATAAATATAAATAATAAATTAATGAATCATTTTTTTTTAGGTGTGCTGAAAAAACAAAACATTAAAAAACATATTTACGACTACTATAATAGCATAGAAAATAAAGACAAGACGCGTAATTTTCCGGAATGTCATTTGTTTTGAAAATTTCAGCTTCTGCTGAATTTGTGTTGAAATTTCAACTAAAAAAATGTCTTATTTTTATATATATAAAAGTTCACAACAGTTTCGGCCCTTCAACTGATCCGAAGGGATGCGGGACTAGCACCCTCGCCGGGGTGGAACAACATATGGAAGACCCCTCTTCCCCGCCCAGCAACGAGCCCGAAACTTTGCATACTTGGCGGCTCACGATGCCATATTAACAAACGCAGCAAGGCACAGAAGACACCTTTCGGACTACTCTGCATGCCCAAGCCCAAGATGTGGTGAGTATGAATCAGCACTGCACCTACTACGGGATTGTGAGTATGTGAGGGTTGCTTGACACCAATGTTAGGGGCAACCAGCCCACGTGGTTCTTCACCAAGACAGTCGTGAAGGACTGGATATTCCGAAATGTGGAAAAACGTGACAGATGGAGCACAGCCTTTGTCACAGTGCTTTGGGCGATCTGGAAGGCGAGAAATGAATTGGTTTTCAGGGGAAAGAAAGCATACAACAGGTGGCTCATCGGGTATGGATAACGACCTCGGCGTACTACCACTGCCGAGAAAGGATGACCAGAGCGCAGGGCGTGGGAGGAGAGGAAAACCAGGCGCCTTTGGTGTGGACTCCGCCCGGTGCAGGCTGGGTAAAAGCGAACACCAACGGGGAATCCAGAGACAACCCAGGACTGGCCGGAGGAGGAGGAATCTTTCGACGTGCGGACAGGACCTTTATTCGTGCGTTCGCATTCATATGTGGAAGCTGCCGGGCGATTGAAGCTGAACTGCAGTCAACCCTTGATGGACTAAAGCTGGCCAAGGACATGGGAGAGAGATGAAATTTAAGGAAGAAAAGAAAGAACGAGTAAAATCAAAAGCATATCATACAAGTTTAGCAATTTGTTTCATAAATAACTTGGGAATGCCCAGCAAACAAACAAGCTTCCCGATGAGAATCGGGATAATGATTCCTTTAAAATACCAAATTACTGTGTTAGTAATCGACAATACAAGCACTCACATTGTATCACAGTAACTAATCACATAGCATTGCCTTCAACCAAGGAGATCAAATTACAGATTGAATTGGTTGCAGGGAAAGCTGTTGCAAGGGCGCAGTGGGGCTAGTTTCCATCCCCAAAGAGTTTAACCTTCCTCTCCAAACTCTTTTGTGAATCTCTCATGCACCTGAAGGTCAGATTTGCTCACTGTTGGTCTCTGCCTTGCAAGCACCTTGTCGAAATCCACTTTCATGATTGGAGGTGGGAGAATCTGCAGCAGCATACCATTCAAGGCAGATAAGCCTTTTCCATTCATTCGGCGTTTTTAAAGGATCATATTTCCAGCATTAACAATTTAGGGTGTTGGAAAAATAAGAACCTTGAAGGATCTAATTCAGGGAGAAGGTAGCATAGCAAATTTGTCAATGACAAGGTGTAAAATTACACCAGAGAAAGGGAAGCATAATGAGTATTTGTCGTATCATCAAATTAATCTAGGAGAGTAAAAAGTTAGGGCACCTTTGAAGCAAGTCCTTGTGTGGCAAGATCCTGCATTGTGGTTTGTACAGCACCTCGCTGTTTTGGTCCACAAGGTACCCACATATCCTCTTTTGTTTTGTAAAAGAACATGGCATCTTGGGTTTTACGGACAGGTTCAAAAAGAACATCCTTAACCTGCCAAAATTTTGAAGGGGAGAATCGTAAGAACCCGAAAAATCTCTCAGTTTTCATACAACAATGCATTCCCCTGAAGTAAATATGCCACCCAAGGAAGAAGAGGAACTCAAAAATTCATTGACTTACACAAACAGAAATGTCTGACCCAGAAAATCCCTCTGTTTTACGAGCTAAGCTTTCGAAATCACTCTCTGTTAAATTATGCGGGGTGTCCCCAAGATGGACCTGCAGTGCTCACAAATCAAGAATTAGAAATAATATAATATGGCATTCTCTATAAGTTAAGGAGTAAAAGGAGTTGATGTATAAAAATGAAGGAGCACTCTGTACCTTGAACATATGCTGTCTGGCCTTCACATCGGGTAGTGGAATGTAAATACGCTTGTCAAATCGTCTGCGAATAGCCTGCCAATAACCTTTAAGGCATCAGAATTCAGATGGGTGTCATCTAATTAGAACATGCTAAAGCAATGAAAGGGACCAAACAAATACCTGATCAAGAGCATAGGGAGTATTTGTTGCAGCAAGAACAAGAACTTTGTCATCGTTATGTCCAACACCCTAAATATATACATGGACTAGAAATCAAATTCCATAAGAAAAAAATGGACCTTATCGTTAATGCTAGATTAATATATGAATCCCTATATAAAAGAAAAATATGATCAAGAGAAAATCTACGTTTTAACACATGGAGTCATGGAGACTTGGAGAGCAGGATAAGATGACAGTCTCCACTGAACTGACATTCCAAGAAGCTAATACAACACACCCATAGTCATCTTCCAATAAACAAAGAAAAGAGCATGCAAACACCTTCCAGCTTCCGTCTCTAGCCGGTGCAGATATTTGATATCAGGAGAAATCCAAAGAAAAAGAACAAACAACCACGTACAGGTAAATTACCAAGGCCATGGAGTGTTTGGCTCATTTAGAAAAGCCAGAATAAATTCTACCATAAAATAAGCACATACTTGAAAAACATAATTTCTAAAAATATGGAACCCTATTTTTTTAGAGAACAAGTTTAACAAAAACTAACCTGCATCTGCACAAGAAGTTCTGTTTTGATACGCCTTGAAGCTTCACTTTCATTACCCTCTCCTCGTTGTCCACACAAAGAGTCTATTTCATCAATAAAGATAATTGAAGGGGCACTCTCCCGTGCCATTTGGAAAAGATTAGATACTAGCTTTTCACTCTCTCCCATCCATTTTGAAACCAAATCTGAAGAAGAAATACTGATCAACAATAGCAAACAGTTGGTACAATATTTTTGAAGCTTAAAATCATAATAGAATATAAGATATACAGTTTTTAACAACAACAATGATAAAACTTAAGTGTTATGTCTAGTTTCTGTGCTTATAATTCCACCCCCACTTCTTTGAATAACATTTCTCAGCCATAAGGCCAAAGCCACACCAAACCCAAACTCCTCAGCAGGAAATGTACCAAAAAAAAAAAAGGGGGGCACAAAATTTGCCCAAGGACATCACCAGTCACCATAGTTTAAATGTGAAATGCTAACCAGCATACCCTAGAAGATGAAAATCAAACAGAAACCTGCCTAAAGAGGACCCCCAAATATAAACTCCGACCCTAGAAGATGAAATTGCAAAATAACCTTTTCATCCAAATCCAATAGTTGTACAGGCAGAGTCAGATAACTTGTGCTACTGCAGGGTTCACTTATTACCGAAAAAATTTATATATCACCAATACATAACTTTTATTACAATTTGTAAACAACAAGTATTTCAAAGACTATGTTACACAAAGACCATCACCCACATCTTAGCAAGCAAAGTTTAAAGGACAGTACCTGAAAAATGTTGAATCTGCTTCAGTAGCAACAGCCTTGGCTAAGTAGGACTTTCCAGTTCCTGGTGGTCCATACAAGAGAAAAGCCCTCCATGGCCGTCTCTTACCTAAATTAAAGGGAGCCAACACAAAAATCTATCAAAACTAAGCAGAATCAAAGTACATTTAGATGATCAAGGAAAGTTAGGCTATAAGCCTTCAATTACTAATCAGAATTACCAGGCAAATCTCATCTCATAAAGTCAAATTCACTTCAACAAAAGAAGATAGAATAAAAACTAAAAATTATGTCGAGGTAGCAAGCACCAGACTTATGTTCTCTCAGCTAAAAAATAAAGCATTTTGCCTGAATATTCTAAAACAAGTGCCTCAACCAATGGGAAATCATATATTACCCACTGTAACATATTTCAGATACCTCTCTTTACTAAATTGATAACAAATCATAATCAGTGAACATAGGATGGTTGATCATTGCATTATAGAATAGAACCCTCTGCCAAGATCTCAGCCAACAAAATTGCCATAAACAGTGGAACCCTTTGCAAGTTTGATATCCGACTTAATCAGTATAATCTTAATTAAGCCCTAATCTGAAGATCAAGCAAGGAAGAACGCTTTCCATCAACTAACCAGTAAAGAACTGAGGGAACTTGACAGGCAAAATGACCGCCTCCTGCAACGCCTGCTTGGCACTCTCCAATCCAGCCACATCATTCCACTTCACATTAGGCTTCTCCCTTATGATCGCCGAATTCAATCCAGACCTGAGCTTCTCCTTGTCCGGATCATCTCCCTCACCATCACCACCGCTCTTCGGCTTGGTCTTCGGTTTCGTCGCCACCGCCGCGTCACCATTAGAGGCAGGGCCAGCACCACCTTCATCCAACACCGCCCGAATCTCCTCCGCGCGGCGAAGGTACTCGGTGAACTTCTGCGTGATCGCCTCCTTGATCTTAGGGTTCTTCTCGTACTTGAGATGCGTCTTGAAATACTCCAAAGCGTTCATATAGAGAGGGAAAGCCTTGGCGTAGTTTCCGGCATTGTCTTCCTGCACAGCTTGTTTGACATACTCGATCGCTTGCTCCTTGAAATTGCTATACATGTTTTTGTTCCCCTTTCCTGATTCAGAAATTTCTGCTGCTAGGGGTTTCGCATATGACCGATTTGGATTTCAATTCGAATTCGATAGGCCTCTAATTGCAGAGGAATCGGGATTTGGGAAGGTGGGAGAAGAAAAATCCCAAAATCCCTAGGGGCGTGAACTAGACGCTTGTGATGTTCAGATTTGTGAAGGGGAAGAAAACGGGAAAGAGCTGACGAGATGCTCCCTCGTGGCTTATTCCTCGTTTGGCCCAAGCCGGCTGCCGTGACACCTATTGTTTTTTTTTTTTTTTTTTTTTTTTGGCGGATGCACATTACCCACTGAGCAAATACGTCTCATGTAAAAATGAACGGATCAACCGGGTTGGTATACGGGTTGGTATAATGGTTGTGGGAGTACATCTCATTTTAAGAGGTTTAACATGAAATCGTTTGTGGGTGAGAGTATCAACCCTTTAAATGAATTACACAGTACCCGAGTCAGATGTTAAAAACAAAACATACACACAAACGGATCACACAGTACCCGATTCAGATGTTAAAAACAAAACATACACACAACAGACGAATATATGATATGTACGTGTAATTATTTTTTTTTCAAAAATTATAAGGTTGTTTTATTTTTAAAAAAAGAAAACTTAATTCGTTCGTTATTTTTTTAATGGCAGTCGTATTTAATGTTGAGGTCAAACGGATCTAGAATCCTTTCGTGTTGAGTGCATATACACTTGTGCTCGGTGCATATAGCCTTTCCATGTTTTTTTTCGGAATTTTTGCTTGGAGCCCTTTAGTTAAGGTCAAAATCGCCAAGTGTACAAAACTTTGAAATAATTCGCCAAATTTCCTTGAGGTTTCATATTTTTTTGCCAAATACCCCTCAGTTGGTTTGTTTAGAAAAAACGTTAGAACAGAGTTAAATTAAAACAAATTGAAAGAAAGTAAAGAAAGAAGGGACATACCTTCGCGCCATTGAAACCGAAGAAAGAGAATGCCCTAAGCTAGGAGGGAGAAGGTTGGCCCGCCACATGGGATCAGCCTATGCTAGGAGTGAGGAGACGCGAACATCAGCCATTGTTGTTGAGTTAAGTCTCTCCTCTCAATTTCAACATGGGGTTTACAATCTCAAGATTTAGGGTTATCAATTTGGGATTTTCGGTAATTATCGTTGTAGGATCTTCGAATTATGATTTGTTTGTTTGTTTTATGGACCAGAAGGTATCTAATTTGGTGGCATGTGTTTAATTTCAATCCCCTTCCGAATGGTGGAATTTATGGTTTGGGATTTGGGGCTTTTGATGTGTTTTGGAATTATGTTTTACCGATAGTTTGTTGTGTTAAGCATGTTGAAATTATTGGAATTATGCATTATCAGTAGACAAAAGGTACACATTTTGTCGTCCAGTCGTCACAACCGTATTAGTTAGCTTTTAAAACACATGTAAATAAAAAACAGTCACAAACAAAGCCAATACAAAAACCAATAAGCCGATGAATGATGACTGGAGCGGAATAGAAGAGCAATCATTAGTGAAACCATGGAGATCCAGATGTCAACATATTTCATTTGAATATGCTAGAGGTGAGTCAAGCACTACCAAAATAGCACTACTAGAGAGCAAGTACAACAGGGCTCGATCCTCCGGTGGCGTGAAGACGGAACTCTAGAGAACCGCCTCTCGGATAATGGAGTTGTCGTAAAGACACAACTATGACCTCGACCATTCAAGACCAACTTTACCCACCAACAACGAGCGAAATACCAAACACCTAAGTCATGCCAAAAACACCAAAAAAACCCACTCTGCATGCCAGATACAATTTGTGTCCAACGGAAGTGTGTATTATTTGTTTCCTTTTCTCGGATTTTAATTGGTTATTGGATGTGCACCATGATTGTAGGTCATGGCTTTCAAGGGGATGAGTATTGACATCCCATTATAATCAGTTGACAGAGAAGAGGTGTACATGAGGAAGTGGATCTGGAAAGAAGCTTGAGGGCAATTTGGAACATTTTTTTGGCACCCCTGGAAAATAACTTCCCGAAGCTGGGGGATGGGGGCTTCCATTTTTAGGAAAAATAAAGTCAGAAAAACACACACCTTCACCTCCCATAACTATTAGAAAAGTTGCCAAACACCAAGTGCAAGAGCTTTTTTTTTCCACCTCCAAAACCTCTTGGAAGCTCTTGAAAACTAACACACGCTTATTTTCCTTAATGGTTAGCAACATCAGGACCCTCCGGAGTCGTAGCCTAATTGGGAGGTTTGTCATCAAGATCAAATGCTAGGGTATTATCATATTCCAAAGGGGTGGTTCGGATCTCTGAGAACCTATTGGTATCTAACTATCTATTGGTGTTATATAAAAAAAATTTAGATCAAAATTATCGAGAAAAAATATCAAAAAATTATAAAAACTAGGATTTGTTACTCGTGTTTTTGAGTGTTTCGTTGATAAATTATATTTTATTATATTACTTATATTAAAATTAATTTTATAAAATTTTAAATATTTCTTAAAAAAATTAATAAAAAAGTTTCAAGCAATCATAAAAATAATAGGTTTTGAGGCTACATATTAGGGTTACATAATATTTTTCATCAATTATTTTGGCCTAAAAAATAGTACGGATATAAATAAAATAACAATTATTAATTAATTTTTTATATAAATAATTCTTTACACCAAAAAATAATCCAGATAAAAATCAAATAGCACTTATCAAATACTACATATTTATCTATTAATATTTTGGTAAGTATGACTATGAAATATTTTTTATTTATATTTTTTTCAATTAACTAATATATACGGAGTATATTGTGACTTATATAACTTTCTATAAACTATGACAACATATTATTTTATTACTCTCTCCATTCGGCAAAACTTGTCATTTTAGGGTGTTATTTTTGTTCAAAAAAACTTGTCATTGTAGGTATTTTGCCTTTCACTTTACAAAAATGTCCTTGATATGATTGATGGTTTGTTAGTTGTAGTTTTCGATAAAGTAAAAAAGGATGGTAATAATTGAGGGTAAATTAGTACATTTGTTAATTGTCTTAAAACTTGTGAAAGAAGCTAAAATGATAAGTTTTGCCGAACGGAGGGAGTAATATTTTATTTAGAATCGACCACAACACCCCACATAGGTGATAAGACGTTATGTATTTTTTTTACAGTGGGCAAACAGTAGGATGCCTTGCCAAAGCAAGGTTCACCCTTGATCATCCCGAAGAATGATGTTATATAAATCCCCATGCAAGGGGAGATTCGACACATTACAGACACCTCTATACTTTGTAATGTAGTCTGCTGCTGCGTTTGATTCTCTAAAGCAATGTCTAAATTCAATTATGTCAAAGTTTATCTTCATCAGCTTGATCTTTTCGATTACTCTGTAGATTTCCCAATCTACTCTTGGTGCCTTCATTAATAGCTTTGACAACTTTCAAACTATCACCTTCGATGATAAGATTCCTCATCCCTTTATCCATGGCGTGTTGAACCCCTAGACAGAAAGATGCCGCTTCTGTTTGAATGACGGATCGGATCCCGCTCGTCTACTATGCTAGAAGATATCTATCACCTGACCCGCACAGTCCCTAATGATGCCCCCAATTTGGCAATCATTAGGGACCCTAACCGAGCCATCTACGTTAATTTTGTAGATGGCTGTTGGTGGCTTAATCAACCTAGAGTTTCTTCGTTTATTCTACCCATTGTTGTTTTGTCCTTTGATACAAGATTGATTCCATTCCTTGATGTTGTAAACTATTTGTTGTACAATGGTTGCAATTGGTCCTAATATAGCATTATTGAAAATAATGTTGTTCCTTATTTCCCATATTGTATGCCATATAAAGCATAGGTCCTCAAAATGATAGTTGTTATTTTTAATTGATATTATATCTTCTATTAAGGAGTGTCTAGCCATCAGGCCAATAAAGGATTTGCCAACCTTTGGTTCGTAGCTTGTTATTATTGCCCTGGAAACCGGACATTCCAAGAGCAAGTGATGAGCATCTTCATTAACATTGTGATAAAACTCGCATGGTTCGGGTACTCTATTAAAGTATCTATTTAGCCTCAGTTTGGTTTGGAGTCCATCAATCAGAACTTTCCACAAGAAGTTTTGGGTTTTGGGAGGTAGGCGGAGCTTCCAAACCCATTTGTGGTCTATAATATTTTGGGCATTATTGCTCCATATTTTGTGAGTTGATTTTGTAGTGAATTCTCCATTCGTATTCAATTTCCACACTACTTTGTCTGGTGTATCCCAATCCGGAATCGGAATATCTGAGATGGTTTGGGCTACCTGAGGAGGGAATAGTTGGGTTAGCATCATATTGTTCCATTGTTTTGAGGAGTTAAAAGTTGTGCTATCTTCATATTAGGATCGTGGTTACCCTTGAAACAAAGAAGAGGGAGGTTGTTTACCCAAGGGTCCGACCAAACATTTATAGAGCTTCCGTTGCCTAGAATCCAAAGAAGCCCTTTCCCAAAAGTTTCTCTAAGATGGAGAAGCCTTCCAAATTGCCATGAGGTATTTTGCTTATCACAATCTAGTATTGATCCGTTTTTTAGGTATTTTTCTCCTATAACTTTGACCCATATATTATCAGGATTCGTATAGATTTTCCAAAGTAGTTTTAGTTGGAGGCTAACATTCATCTTTTCTGCTGTCCTTATGCCAAGCCCGCCATATTCCTTTGGTGAGCAAATCTTTTCTCAACTAATTAATGGAGTATAACGTTCAGATATATAAGATGTTATGTATTGGTTTTAGTATATGTATATAGATATATAGATATTTTCTCAATTAACTAATATATATATATATATATTGTGACTTATATATCTATGTATAAACTACGACAATATATTATTTTTTTAATATTTTATTTAGAATTAACCACAACACCCCACATAGGACGTTATGCATTATATATAGGGTTGTGCATCAGTCTAAAACCTAACCGAACCGGGCCAAACCAAACCGAAAATCTCAAAATTTCAAACCGAAAGCCGAACCAAAAGCCGAACCAAAAGCATTAGGTTCGGTTCGGTTATTTCCCGGTTTGGTTTGTTTTCGGTTCAGTTTTAACATAATTGAATCGAATTTCCATAATTCTCTAAACCGATCTCCGTAATTCTCTCAAAATCGATATATGTAATTCTCTAATGCAAAATATAGAATAACAAACCACATATTATCATGCCAAAAAACATTATAGATAGACACGGAAGATTACAGATTTACAATTGCATAACAAAACCATAATCCAGTCCATAGTTCTATATTTGACTCCAAGAGGTCCCAATTCCCATATTCAAGAGTTCAAATTAGAATTTAGAAATTAACAAAATGAGCTAATTTCCATAGCTAAGTACCATATACGGATTATAAGCCTATAGTGGAATATTAAAAAATATCGGTTTAACACAAACCGAACCCAAACCGAAAAATGAAATTCTCGGATTGAAAGTCGAACCGAAAAACTTCGGCTAGGTTCGGTTTGTGTTAGTTCAGCCCAAAAATTTGGTTTGGATCGAATCATGCACAACCCTAACTATATATTTTTTTATTAGGAAATAATTCGGATAGAGTGAACCTATCCGAGAGCATCCTGACGGATGAGGTCGAGAAGACCTAAATTAGTGGTAATACCAATACCCCTGGTAGAGCGGCAAAGGTGTGCAACCTTATCCACCGCTCTATTACCAATACGGGGCACATGAGAGAAAGAGACCTATCTCACATTTTGTAGAAGAATTTTAATGTCGGACATTATCATTTCAATTTTCCAAGGACAATATTTGTTAGTTTTTAGGTGGTTTATAATGATAAGTGAATCACCTTCAATTTGTATGTTGTTTAGGTGTAATTGGAGGATTTTTAAGACCCCTTGCTTGAGGGCGAGCGCCTCGGCCCCAATAGGGGACTGATTTCCCACCATTTTGTAGCCAATATGAATTGGTTTTCCTTCACAATCCCGGATTATAAATCCGATGGTGCTATCACCATTGGATAATGTAGACCCATCAAAATTTAGCTTAAAAGTTCCCTTAGGTGGTTTTCGCCATTTATAATTCTTTTTATTATTATTTTTTTGTTCTGTCGGTCAGGGTGGCCCCGATACCTGTTTGGTTTCTTGTTTTCCGCAACTTCATCATCATCCTTGCAAGTAGTTTGCCAATTGTGGATATGGTTTTGTGTATTTGCCTTAATCTTTGTTATAGTTGGTGGAGATTCATTTCTGAATATCAAGTTGTTCCTAATGTTCCATGTCGTTCACCCGGTAAAAGCTATTAGTTGCCTGTCTGAATTAGACAGTGTAGTCCCCAAGGTATGTAGTAATGGTTTAAAATCTCTAGATGTGGATAACATGTTCTGGATTTGGTGTACAATTGTGAGGTTCAAGAGGGGTTTAATCGAGTTGAAGTGGCATTCTAAGAAAAGATATGTGTCTTCTTCAGCAGATTGGTTACAAAATTCACACGTTGTAGGGAGTGATACCCCTTTCTGGCTAAGTCGTACAGTTGTAGGTAGACCATGATGACTTAATTTCCAGAGGAAGTTTTAAATTTTTGGTGGGGCAGATATCTTCCAAATCCACGCATTCATGTCATCGTTGTGGCTAGGGTGATTTGTTATAAGTTTATATGCACTTACCGTTGTAAACCAACCATTTCTATCAGGCCACCAATAGAGCCTATCTTCGAAAATGTTAGATGGAAGTGGGATGTCCATGATTTCCTTAATAATGCACTGGGGTAATTTTTCCTTTAGTTTTTCCTCCCACCATTTTCCGCCAAGGATGTATTCGTTCACAGTTTCTTCCTTATTATAGGAAAGGTGTTTGTCTACTCTAGTGCTTAACGGTTTCAGGGAGACCCAATTATCTTTCCATAATTTAATTGATTGTCCATTCCCAACAGACCATATTAGGCCAGATTTAAATTTCTCAATTAATGGGGTGAGTTTGAACCACTGCCATGATGCACCACCCGTCCGCTTATAGGAAAGGCTGTGGGCTATTTTAATATATTTGTACTGAATTAGTTTAACCCAGGGATTGTCTGGTTCGGCTAATATTTTCCATAGGAGTTTCATCTGTAATGCTTCGTTCATAGCTTGCGATTTTCGAATCCCCATTCCACCCTTACTCTTGGTTCGACAAATTTTGTCCCAACTTATCAGTGATCGATGTTGCGCATCTTTGGTCCAAAAGAAAGTTCGGTTTATTTGGTCGAGTTCCTTATGCACCGAATTAGGAAGCAAGAAATTTTGCATTGCATAAAGTGGTTTAGTTGCAAGGTTTGAAGCAATTAACGTTGCGCGTCCTTGTTGAGAGAGGGCATTTGCCCTCCATTTACTCAGTTGGTCCTTTGATTTAGAAATTATGTCCCCAAATGTTTCCTTATTGACTCTACCATTAATGATGGGGCACCCTAAGTACTTTTTAAGTGTTTTTTCATTTGCAATATCGAGTGTTCTCTGAATTTCCTCTACCCTTGTACGGGTTATTCCTACTTTCGTCTGGAAAGCAGATTTCTGGTAGTTAACTTTTTGGTCTGATAATTTGTAGTAGTCATCAACTATTCTTTTAACCTCTTGACATGCTGACGCAAAGCCTTTTGTGAAGATGATTATGTCATCCGCAAAAGCAAGAAATGGGATTCGTGGTCCATTTTTACCGAAGTGAAGCCCAATAGGGCAACTTCCATTTACCGTTGTATGTGTTAATTTCCTTGCTAGTAACTCTGCGCCTAGGATAAATAGGAAGGGCGACAGAGGGTCCTCTTGTCGTAGATCCCTTGTAGGATGGAAGATGTCAGTAGGACCGTTATTCACAAGAATGGAAAAAGAGACCGTTGAAAGGCATTCAACAATCCACATTATAAAGATGGGGTGAAAACCAAATTTTTCCAGGACTGCTTTGGTGAATCTCCAGTCTACTTGGTCGTAGGCTTTCTCCATGTCCAACTTTATTTCCAGCTATCCCTCCATACCTCTACGTTGTCGGAAGGAATGGAAAATTTCGTGTGCTATCAAAACGTTGTCCTGGATAGCCCGATCAGACACAAAGGCCCCTTGGAGCGGGTGGATAAGTTTACCTATAACTTTTAAGCCTTTTTGTAAGGATTTTAGATATTATTTTGTATATCGTTGAACATAAACTAATAGGCCTATAATGTGATGTCATTGTGAGGTTGTCACATTTGGGTAGTAGAGCAATGAATGTATGATTTATTTGATGCAACAATTTTCCAGAAAGAAAAAAACTCTTAACGGCACGGATAACCGAAACACCAAAAATGCTCCAATATTTTTTATAAAATTCTTTTGTCATTCCGTCAGGGCCCGGGGATTTATTGTTTACTAGGGAGAAGACAGATTGTTTGATTTTACTATTCGTAGGAATCTGAATTAGCATGTTGTTATCCTCACTCGTGATTTCGTTAGAGATTAGTTGTAGGTATTCCCCAAGGAGGGACTCAGAAATATGTTCTTGTTTGAAACGGTGTTCAAAGTCTTGTCTGATTTCTCTTTTGATGTTCTCATCGCCCAATATTTGTGTTCCTTCCACAGTGGTAATCGTTCTTATAATTTTCCTGTTTCGTCTTCCTCTGGCTATTTTATGAAAGTAGCTTGTGTTTGAGTCTGACAGTTTGAGATGTCTCGTCTTGGCCCGCTGGTTCCAGTATTGTTTTTGGAACGCCAGTAGTTTGTCCTTTTTTGTTAGTAGGTTCTTTTCCTTTTGAATGAGGAATGGTTTATTTGTTTGGTACATCCGGATCTGTGTTTCCAGCAAGCTAGTGTCAACCTCCCGAAGTTGCCGAAATATGTTTCCAAAAGTTTTTTTATTCCATTCTTTTGCTTTTTTTTTAGTAGTTTGGTTTTGTGTGTGAGTTGAAACATACTCGAGCCAGCGCATGACGAGCGCCAAGTCTGTTTTACAATATTTTTGAAATCATTTCGTTGCAGCCATATATTTTCAAATTTGAACGGCGGGGCTTGGTGTTGGATGCTCTTGTCCAGGTCAATGGTTATAGGACAGTGGTCGGATGAGGTGAAAGCTCCATTCTTGGTGATAATGGATGGGAATTGTTGTAGGATCTGGTGTTGCACTAAGACTCTGTCTAGTTTTTCGTAAATGTTATCTTGGACCGAGGATTTTTTCCTCCATGTAAAAAGGTTTCCGTAGGTTGGAATTTCTGTTAGCTGGCAATCATTTTTAAATGTAGATAATCACCTAAATCTGTTGATGCTTGCCTCAGCACCGCCCATTTTGTCTTCATATCTGCCCATTTCATTAAGATCTCCTATAACAATACAAGGTAGCACTACAAAAAAAATTAAATTTGCCTCAGCAAAAAACCGTGGCAAAAGGCCATTCTGTGGTGGCAAAAGGCATGTAGCTTCGGCTTTGCGACGACAAATGGGGGCGTGGCGAACCGGGCGGTGGCAAAATTTGGTAGCTTCGGCTACTAGCCGTGGCAAGAAAGTTAGCCACGGCCAAGCGACCCCTGTTGAAATACACGACATATTCGCCACGGCAACCTGCCGTAGCTAAAATGTGGGTGAAAAAATAAAAAAAAAACCTACTTTTTAGCCCGGATTATTCAGACCCGGGCTAAAAAGTCCAATATTTTTAAAAAAAAAATTAAAATAATAAACACATTTTATATATATAATAAAACTACATTAATTATACAAAATTTACATATATATAATAAAATGTCAAAAATCTACAAAATTTATATACAATAAATATACGTAATTATAAATTTCCATAACAATAAAATGTCCAACACTACATTTTAACCAAAACAAACTACAACTGATATAAAATGACTTTCATATTGCTAAAAATAGAAGAAATATTAAAATGTCGAACACTACATGCCAACTTTGATGTGATTTGCCCTGCATTTGATGCTTGGAACCTGCCCATAGCACGACGATAATGCATTACCAATTCAAGCAACAAAAAAAATCATAACAGCACTAACGAAAAGACAAATGGAAATGTCAAAAATCAAGAACTGAGACTGAAATCATACTTTAAATTGTGCAAATGATGTTGCATGAGCTTCAAGAGCCTGACTCCCCTGTCCAGCATACTTCCCTTGACTATTGTGGCCTTTGTAAAAATAATTAGATGGAAACCATGCATTATTATTATTTTACAAGTTAATATAGAAGCTTGTGTGTATTATATGCCATGGTGACAGTAAACCAGGCATTATTATTTTCTTGATTTATATCCCCATAGATTCTTAAGCTGACTTTATTTTCTTTTTCTTTATTTTTTTTCCTTTGACAAGATAATTAATTCATGGAAAAATAATAATAAAATAAAGAAAGAGGATTAAAAGGGTAAAAAGAGGGAAGAAGAAAGAATGATCCACCTGTATAGGCAATTAGCAACAACTGGGCCTTCCCACTTGAGCAATACCTATTCCGTGAAGAATTCCTTTTCGACCATGTCCTGCCCACAACATATATTCATATTATCAGATCTTGAAAGCATAAGACATATATCCAGGAAGGATATCAAGAAACCATCATAATTACACAGAACTGCAATAATCAAAGTCCAACATCACAGGAATTAAGTGCAGTACCAGCACACTTAACATGATGTACTAGTGCATGAATAAAATTCAGTTAAAGTGACGTCGTGACTATTAATGAAAAATGAATGGGAATTTATCTTGCTTTGGATGCACAGAACAGAATGTAGAACCTATTGAAGCTTGCGAGACTTTAAAATTCATAGCATGAGAGAAAAAGAATCAATACAAGAGTGTAACCATCTATCTCAGTTGCTGGTTTTTACTTCTGTTAAGGAAGAAAAAGAATCAATACAAGATCATACCAGCCCTATTGTTGTCAATGCTACTGTCTACCAACTCCATCCGATGCTCCCTCAAGAAGTGGAGAAGTATTGAAAGGGGACAATCTGTAGAAACATTATTTAGTTAGAGGAAATGCAAACACATCATACAACAACAATGTTTATGAAATACTGAATAAATGCCATAAATATAAATGCAAAGGACTTGAAAACACAATGTGCTTAAAATGTTCAAAAACCTAAAGAAAAGAAAACATCAATAAAACCTGAAGAAATGAAAGTCTCTAACTATTACAAGTCATATTCCCCCAGAGACAACCTCGTATATCACATCCCCGTGCATTTGTACAACAAGCTATAGCATAGAATGTCGAGCTAGACTTCTATTCCACATTTTATTGGTGTAGTCATTAAGCAATTTCATCCTAACTTATTTAGTGAAGAAATTAAAGCCCTGTCAAACAAGCTATAGCATAGAATGTTGAGCTAAACTAAGATATCTTACTAGAACTCCATGATATGCACTAGAAAGCTTTAGAGGGTTCTGAAGTATTGTCTCTCGTCTATCACCAGTAGCAAGCTCTAATTCTTCACAAGCAATGACATATTTTCTGGTGAAGCTGGACCGAGCTTCTTGGCGAAAGCATATTGCCTTTTTTTTACAACTTCTGCACATTGTAAGATCCACCTCAATTTGCATAATATTAACTAGAGACATAATCTTTTAAGCAATGAAGCTAATAAAACCCTTCATGGCTCAAACGATTCGCATAGGTTCACTCATAAATAAGAGCAAAACATTCCACTTCCCCTCAGGCAATTCATGTAAAATAAAGCTTTAACTAATGGAGGAGATAAATTGAAAATATGGAAAACTACACAAACATTAAGGAAGAAAAATGGAAAATATGGAAAACTACACAAACATTAAGCTTTAACCAGTGAATTGTAGGAGATAAATTGAAAATATGGAAAACTACATAAACATTAAGCTTTAACTAATGGAGGAGATAAATTGAAAATATGGAAAACTACACAAACATTAAGCTTTAACCAGTGAACTATAGGAATTGTTTTTTGTCCTATACACAAAAAAAAGAGGAAGAAAAATGGGATTGAAATTATTTCAGAAGATGCTGGTTCAAGCAAGAATGGGAAAATGAAAATCTTAAGAAGAATGGGAAAATGAAAATTTACATTATTGCTTTAATTTACATTATTTCAGAAGATGATCATACATTCTTACTACGCTGTTTATATAGAACTCCAAGTTGCACTAGTGAAATTTACATTATTGCTTTAATTTTGAATAAATCTTAAAAAGAATGGGATAATGAAAATCTCACCTCTATATCATTTGCTTAATTTCTGGTTCTGGATCTTTTTCATTAGCCCACTTTTCCTTCGCACTCTCCAAATTGTTGATCATACTGGAATAAAATGCAAACGAGACATCAACTATACAATTTTAACATACGTTAACTTCAAAAGGATATACACTAAACAGAAAATGTAGGCATTTATATATGTTGTGGTGCTTAGTATTAGAACATACACTAAACAGAAAATATAGGCATTCATAAGTTGTAGTCGACATAAAGAGAGAAACTAAGCTAAAAACTAATTATGTTACCAACAGAAAGTAAAGGATACCATGAATAATAATCAGTCAACTTAAGATTTCAATCATTCTTAGTACTACATTCAGATACATAGCTAAACATCAAGGAAGTTGGGCTATTCCACTGAGCTAATCATTCCTACAAAACTTTTAACTTTCTCTAGCTCTAAGTTACAGAAGAAAGAAGAACAAAGACACACATTAACACAAGTAAAAAAAACATGTTACAGCAGGCCACCAATTGTTATGTTTGTGTCCCTTTTAGGTCTTTTTGAGAAATTCCAACCGTTATGTTGTCCGGGCGAGGACTGCGGATGAAGAGCAAGCTCTTCAATTATCCAGGCGTCTTTTAAGAAAAATGGCTCATCATGGAATAAATGGAACAAGTGGCAGGTGTAGTTCCCCATACCCACAACTATAAAGCACGACATTGAAGTTGTATAAAGAACACTAATCCCTGTGTGAATAAAAACTCATTTTCTCCAACAGTAGTGGCCTTCAGCTCCATTGCAACTCTAAAGTCTAACAGTGAAACTTTGTGCAAAGGTCTTTGCTCTTGAAGAATGCCATCAATAGGCCTAGAACTACTTTGCAGCTGGGATTGATTAGATGGCCAAAATCTACTTTACAAAGGGGTTTCGTAGGTCATATTTAAATGGGTATCAGACCCTGACCCCTTTCCCACCAATATGGTTTTGCAAATCACTTAATTCTTACAATTCACAACAAAAGGGTTTGCACTAAAATCAACATTTAACAAATTCTTGATGTATGTAAAATCTTGCAATTCACAAAAAATAAATATAAAATAATAAGCTTTAATATAGGAAAAAAATCAAATGCAAACAACTTATCAAAACAGGGAATATAAAATGAATGGAGGAGAAACTTACCTTGGACAAAGAAGATGAAGTTATCTTCTTAGGAAGCTTGTCTTGCTTGGCTTTAAACCTTTGCTCTCATCCAAAAGAGACATCCTCAGCCAACTATAAGAGGTCGCATTCAGCCATGATTGCTCGGAGGACGACTATTGGGAGGATGAGGGCGGAAGAGGCCCGAGTCTGCTTCTTCTTCTCTGGCTTCGGTTCAACAAGGTGGACAGATATCTGGACAGCTAGCAAATCAAGAGAAATAGAAACAAATCAAGAGAAATAAATCTCAAACAAATCAAGAGAAATAGAAACAAATTCGCATAACAAAAAAAAAATCAGACTCTACAGATTTCGATTATACAAGGCACACAAATTTCAGATTGTACAAACACTAATTTCGGATTGTATAAGCCCTAATTTCAATTGTAGAGGCAAATAACCACAAACCCTATATCAACAAGCCAAAAATCGCCCAAAAAATGCACAAACCCTAATCTACAAATCGCACATCCCTAGCCTAGAGTTCGAAATTGGGATTGCCCATGGATTCCAACAAGCCAAAGTCAAGAAAGAGGAGAGAAGGACAGAAAAATGGGAGAAGAGAAAACGAGATAAGAGAGAGCGTACCTGAGCGTAAAGAGAGCGAGTGAACAAAGCGAAAGAAGAGAGAACGTGATATTAAAGTCGAAAGGTGAGTGGCTGAGAATGGAAAACTAGAGGCCGAGTGAGAGAGATCAGGAAAGGCAACCATGGATGGATGGTTCTGCGAGTTGAGAGGAGATGGAAGCGAATGGATCTGAGAGAGAGAGAGAGAGAGAGTCAATCTTCAATCTGAGAGAGAGAGAGGGAGGCAGATGGTTTTTACTTTTTAGGGTTACATTTCTTTTTTGTTTTTCTTTTTTTTTTAAACAAGAAAATGATATGCATTTGCCTCGGGAAGTTTTTCGGGGTAGCAAATTAATTAATGTCACCCTATTTTTTGCTACGGGAACCAAATTTGTCGTGGCAAATTTCAGCGACGGCAAATTAATTGTTGCTATCAAGGGTGGCAAATCGACTCAATAGCCACGACAACCCTTGCCGAAGCTACCATTGGTGGCTAATGTCTTGGTTTTTCTGGATTGAATGCTTGCCGTGGCTAATGCCGTAGCAAAAGGGTACCAATTGCCACGACAAGCCCCTGCCGAAGCTAGGTAGCGTGGCAATTTTAATTTTTTTTTGTAGTGTAGGTTGGCTCCGAGAACGATGTCCGCGAGAGTTCTCCAAAAAATATCTTTTTTCACTCGGATTCGGAGGTGCGTACAAACATAAGATTAGGTTGGAAAAATTTTCTTTTAGATTGTGATATTTGATGCCAATAATTCTAGGAAGGCGGATTTCAATTGAAATTTTTTTTTGAAGGGGTTGATATGATTTCCAAAGAACGCCAATACCGCCTGATCTGCCAATGGTAGGAGACCAGACCGCATTGTCAAAACCAGCCGATTGCCAGGCTTTGTCATCTGGGATTTTACAGGTTTTTGTTTCGGCTAGGGCAAGAACTTGAATAAATTCACTACTACAGAGAGAATTTATTTTGATCCAAAAGTTTGGTGTTGATATGCCTCTACAATTCCAGTATCTCATTTTCATGTTAAACGCTTATTTGTTTGAGGAAGAGATTTGCGTTCCTCAAACAGTTGGCTTAAATAAAGAAAGTTTGGACTAGGTTGGTTGCAATGTTCGTAAGAGGGTTTACTAGTCGTAATTGTAACTATTGTAAGCATTTTTCTTCTTAGAAAAGGATCTCGAATAGCAGTACTTCTCGCAAGTTGATTCGCACTTTGATTATCCAAAGCCTTAAGGAATTGAGTCCAAGTGGAGCCAAATATGATTCTCCAACTTAGTGAGACTTTTATGAATCTCCAGCTTTGTGTGTAACCTTTGTGGAGAATTTGATATGTAGATCGAATATAGCATAATATAATAATTTGACCGGTGAGATATTTAACGAGAAATTATAACAAATTAAATGATCTCGCAACGTGATTATGTTTTTAGATTTTGGGCAAATGGAAGATAATAGTGTACCTTGTTCATTCACATATTGGTATGAATTAAAAATTGATGGAGCTTGTTTTGGGCTCTTTGGCATGATCTGTTCCAAGTAATGGGTACTTGTGACAGGTTTGTAAAACCAATTAGCGTATTTCCCAACCCATGTAGTGTAATAGCATAACATACAAGTGCTTAAGGAATGATTAATAAAAGAGATATACCAAATTGAATTGGAACTAGATTTGATGTTATTGTTTCGGTCAACAGAAAGCAGGGAGGGGTGGTTTTGCAGGAAGTGGTTTATGCAACCATGAAAGAAGGTTTGTGCAGTAACAATTGACATACAAGAGGTTGCAATAACCGGTGCCCAAATGATGAACTTTAGTATCCGGACTACGGGATGACATTGAGGATCGCATGAACAGCCAACAAAGGGGCTGAAGTTAAATATAAGCTTACTGTCAATTAAGATCCAAATAGCAGGGGTAGCGAGGTTGCAGACGAAAGCACCAAAAAATAACAAGTTAGGTGCAAACCCGGGGCAACAGATGTTCATATATAATTGCAGTAGATGCACTTTTGTCAATATGATACTATGAAAATCGGTTACGATATAATAAGAAATATTCTTTAATCGACCAATAATGGTCGAAGGTTGTTTAGCCTCGCGAAGAGGGTTTGGGCCCATACGGGATTCGGAAGGGGAGAGAACTAGGTACTCAGACCTAGTGACTTGTTTAGCTGCCATTGAAGTAGTTGATATAGGATCCATAGAGTTCAACACATTAAAGAAAGAAATTTGATAACAATAAGTCCAAAAGAGTCTTAGAGCATTTGTATTCTCATGGAACTTACCATGGAGGGCTTTTAGTTTTACCCTAGCAAAGGGTCTTCGGTTGTTGATTTTCCTACCAGCCTTGCTTGGCATAGGAGAAACAACAACTCCGTCCATGGGGAATGAAGGCCCAATAAAAGAAACCTTCAGCAAAGAAGATTAGGATGGAGAGATAGCACCACGGAGATGCTTGCAGAGGATAACGGGCGAGACCACCACAAACAGCGCCAGTCGAGAAGATACGAGGCCACCTAAACACCTTCCATCTCCATTCATTACTGTAGTGCACACCTCGACACCATAAGAGATAGGCATCTTTGAAGCCTGCCTGAACCGCAGAGAGAAGCGACGACGCCTTGCAAAACCCTTTAGGAGGGAGGACTCATCACTTCAGCCACCACCACCACCAACGAAGCGCCAGACAGGAGTACCAGATGATAAAGTAAGGATTGATTTTGGATTTGAGAGAGAAAAAGCTTCGGAGAATATGGTGCGATGTGCCGTTTCAGCACCAACACCCGCAGAGACGCTACTGTCGATGAACCCGACTTTGATTCCAATCGAATCAAGCAATTTCTCGCTATTCCATCTCAGATCACAACTTTTCACATACCAATTTAATGGTGATGAACCAGCGGACTGAAATTTGGGGGTAGGTTGTTTAGGGTTTGCAAGGGATGTTTTTTGGGGCTCTCTCATCGGGAGAGCTTTTTACTCTTAGTATTAGGTAAAGAGTGAATTGCACAACCTTAAGTATATGTATATAGATATAGATAGATTATATATAGATATTTTAATTGACGATTTTTTTTATTAGGAAAAAATTCGAGACCAGACATATATGGACCTCGATGGCCGACAAGTCGGCAGACGGAAAACCGTCAAACAACAAACCAAAAATACAAAGATGGTGCAAACATACAAACAAAACGCACTCTACAAAGCGAAACAAAACACAACTAATTCGAACAAGACGAGGACGTAGACGAAGGACGAAGCCAATCATTACCCTGAAGCAGCACCGTAAGCCCAGCGGCACATCAGGAGTCACCTGTGGGCAGTGAAGACGAACCTCCAAGGAACCATTCTTCTGGAAAAAGGAGACGCCTCGATACACACTACCACGACCCCATCCTATCCCGACTCCGACTGCCAGAACCCCATCAAACGGAAAAGAAAGTCCAGTCACGCCAAACGAAGAGCAACACGATGCCTGAACCGAAACGCACTAGAAACCCAAACGAGATTTAAGCAAACCCCACAGGGAATTATTTAAAAATAGTAATTTATTAAAAATTACTACATTTAAAATTATTTAGAGAAGCGATTTAATTGTAACTTTATCTTTTATTTTTATTATTATTTTTTATTTTTTTTATTTTTATTTGTTTTGCTTTGGGCCCAAAGCACATGAATCGAGCCCAAACCAGGAGGCAATAGGGCAAGGTTCCTGGAGTCGACAAAACCGCCGCCAGAGCACAACAACCGAGGAATACCAGAGAGAGAAATCGGCAAACGGCCAAACCAAACCGTCGTCGGCGACACCACGAGGTCGAGCAGCAACCGGTCGACGCCGCCAAGGCCAGAAACCGGGAGGGAAAGGTCGGACGAGATGAGGGAGAAACCGAAAGTTTAGGGAGCACGGGACGCCATGGTTCGAATTGAGGGCAAGCAACGAGACGTGCAAGCGAAACGATGGAGGGGAAGACTGTTGGAGGCAGCCGCACCGAGCAACAGGCCGGAGCCAACAAGAAGCTGGTGCCCGGAAATGTTCTAAAAAACGCTAGGCGGATCCTAGGCGGTGAGCGGCCGCCTAGCGCCTAGGCGGCGCCCAGGCGGTCAAGGCGAACGCCTAGGCGTCCTTAGACGGCCATTTAGCTCTAGGCGGAGGGGGGTCGCCTAGCGCCTAGGCGGTGCCCAGGCGGCGCCTAGACGCGATTTTTAGAACAGTGGCCCGGAGGCACTGGAATCCGCCATAAACGAAAGTCGGAAAGGCGACCCGAGGGAGGCCGGACGAACAATCGTAGGTAAAGGAGGACGATCGAAAGGGGACAAAGAATCCCAAAATAACGAAAGCCCCAATTTGATTTTGTCCTTGAACGATTCCGCCAAAAGGGAATCGGAATAGCCAATATGCCACAAGTTGGACAAGAATAGCACACCCGAAACAAGGAGGAGAAAGGATGGCCGAGCGAGGAGGAGAAGGGGCGGCCGAAGCTGAAGTTCATCACGCCGAGGAGGCGGATTGTTGGCTCCCGAAGGAGGGTTGAGGCACCCGGAGGGTGGATCGGTGCTCTCGAAGGAGGTTTATCACTTACCGCATAGATTTCCGGCCACCATGGAGGTGGATGTTTGGGTCGCCGCCTGCTGGAGGAATACCCCTGCGGGGTTTTTGCTTTTACACGAAAGAGAGCGTTTTAGGAGAAAGAGATGTATTTTAATTGACGATTTGTATCCTTTCAGGAAAAACATATATTAAAAAATCATGAAAATATTTTTTCAAAAATATATTAGAGTAGAAATTACAAGATAGGGATATTTGTGTTGAAATTATTTTTAAAAGCATAATTTTTTAGATGTGTACGAATAATATATAATTTATTGAAATCTTTTTTTATGAACAACTTTTTATCTAAAATAGCACATTTGTGTCAAAATTATCCATGTTATTTGATGTTGTTTTTTCCAGCCTTGGATAACGAAATTCCAAATTATCCAATATGGAATTAGTCCTTGGCGGCCCATAGCCCAACCCAATTTTCAGCACATTAGCCCAACACGACACAAGTTTGAGTCGTATGACTATTTATTTTTCAAAATCAAACTCATCGCTGACCAACAAAATCCATAAATACAGTATCTCCCTCCTAATTCCTAATTCTCCTTTGAAATCTGAATTCATTCCTCCCACAGTACCTCACCACAAGCTCGAAGGCGCCAAACACCGCCGGCGAGTCAACCACCGCGTCGCCACCACCCTCTCTCTCTCTGTAATCACGCCATTGTAAGTTCCTCTCTTCAACTCTGCGCTCTTCCCCTTGCCAGATTCCATCCATTTTCTTGATTGATTAATTAACCTTTTCTTTCTTTCTTTCTCTAATTCATCATATCAATCAGTTTTCCCGCTGGATCAAGAATCTTGATCAACAAGATGTCTGCACAGGGGCGTAAAACCGCATCCTCTGCTTTCCGGCGCTCATCCGCCGCCGTAGCCGCCGCCCCGATCCAGAACTGCTTCATCCCTCTGGTCGTCGTAGTCCTCCCGGTCATCGCCATCTTCAGCATCTCCCTCATCCCTAACTCCCACTCCTCCATTCGCGATTTCATCTCCTCTCTCCCTGTTCCCTTCTCGCCTAGCTCTCCTCCCAAGGTCATCCCTAAATCAATCGATCATCACCGCCTATATCTTGATTCAGCACTCAACTATTCCAGCCTCCTCGATCTCTCCATGGTCGACGCCGAAGGGCCGATCATCCGCAAGGACATCAATCACCTTCTTAATGTCGGCAAGATGATCTGGCGCCGTTTTCCCACCCTGAACGATCTCGATCTTGATCCCAATTCCTTCCGCCGCCTTCACGCCCGCGCTCTCCCCATCGTCCACTTCTGGTCCTCTCGGAGATTCTCCCGTGATCCCCGCAGTCCGGAGGTGATCTTATCGGAGCTACTCGGCTTCATCCGCCGGAAGAAGAAGTACTCCTCCTGCGCCGTCGTCGGAAACAGCGGGATCCTCCTCGAAGCCGACCACGGCGCCGAAATCGACTCCCACGCCGCCGTCATCCGCCTCAACAACGCCGCCGCAGGCGGCAACAACTCGAGGCACGTCGGCAGGAAAACGACGATCTCGTTCGTCAACAGCAACATCCTCCACGACTGTGCTCAGCGGCCGAAATGCTTCTGCCACCCGTACAGCGCCGGCGTCCCCGTGGTGTTTTACATCTGCCAGCCGCTCCACCTCCTCTACTACGTCTCGTGCAACGAGGCCGCCGCCGCCGACGGACTCGCGCCGTTTCTCATCACCGATCCTGGATTCGACAGGATCTGCAGCAGGATCGCGAAATACTACTCCCTGAAGAGGTGGTTCGCCGCCGGCGCCAGCTTGGAGGGGTGGAGCGAGGCGCACCAGGGGAGCTACTTCCACTACTCCTCGGGGATGCAGGCGGTTGTTATGGCGGTTGGGGTCTGTGAGAGGGTGAGCTTGTTCGGGTTCGGGCAGGCGGCGAAACACCATTACCATACGAGCCAGAAGGAGGAGCTGAAGCTCCATGATTACAAAGCTGAGTATGAGTTTTACAGGGATCTGACGGTGTCGCCGGAGCTGATTCCGTTTCTGTCCAGCTCGCCTGAAGATGGTGGCGTCAAGTTCAAGTTCCCTCCTGTTGTGATTCGCCATTAGCCATACATATTGTTGTATGGAAATTGAGAAATTGTTTGATTTTTGATGGATATTGGTTTTTAGGTTAAGAAATTGGGAATGCAGTTGATAAACACACTACACTACACTACACTACTACAGCAGGACTACTACAGTACAGTTCTAGGGAGTGAAATTTGTGTATTTTTCCAATTTTCATGCATTTCAGAAAGTAATGAAAGCAATAAAATTTGTGGTTTGTTGATTGCTTTGTGCTTTCTACTGTGTGAATTGTAATTAATACTCGGTTGTGTTTATATTTATTTTTTCACACTGAACTAATCTGCAAAAGGCAATTCAACTAAAGAGTTGAGATAATTCCAGAAGTGAAGCTTATGAAGATGATGATTAACTTTAAGTGATCAGCATTAAAAGGACCATGCATAAAATACCAAAAAAAAAAGTTGTGTTGGGCTGACTGGTCCATTTGTCCAGCCCAATTCCCACCAAAAAAAAAATTTGTCCAGCCCAATGTGAAGCTTCTTGTTACAAAGGATTAAAAAGTGTCTGTACCCCAAATTTGCACGTGGGAATGGACGTGCAAGTTTGTTGTGGGCTAATTAATTAAGAAAGCCTATTAATTAATTAAAAAAAGTTACACGTTGAATTTAATGTGCATTTTAAAAGAGTGATTTGTGGTGTATCTAACAACACCCTTTCATGAATTATTAACCGTCAACTAAGGAAAATGGGTCAGGGTGGTTTTCTGCCATTTCGCCAAACAAAAAGAACAATTTATAAGTAAAAACGGGCCTGTTATTAATGAGCCCAAATCCATGCCAAAGCGGCATTTCAAAGCCCATTTTCTGAGTTGAGGCTAGTAGCACTGTGGCAGTGGGAGAAATTAAAGTCACCACCTTGGCACCTTGCAATCTTTCTATATAGTAAAATTTTTTTTTTTTGTCATAAATGAGGTGAATAAATGAAAAATATTGAAAATTTTTTTTAAAAAAAACTAATCATCACTTGAGTAAAAAATATCTTTATAAGAAGTTAAAAAGTCTAATTTAACTTTATCTAATCAATTATTTTTGTAGTATTTTGAAAGTAGAAAACCAGTTATCATTTTTAAAGTCAACAATTGAGTATTTGATAGTAAACATAATATACAATGAAAACAACAAATTAAATTATATTCATAAGCTTCATCAAATATTTTTAAATAATAAAATACCAAAAATAGACCCCATATATAAAAATAATACTACAAAATTTGCATAGATGGATAAATAAGTACTCCGTATAACAGTAAGATGTATGCTCTATCATAATCTCAGTTTCCGACAAGAAAAAAAATAGTGTATAGAAAAATAAAACTAAAATAGTTTTAACATAATCTAGATGGAAAATTAAAACCTTGCAACTTAATTTTAGAACTATCTAAAACATGAAATGAAAAAAGTGTTAAAAAAAAGATCAAATAGATTAGACTGAGTTTTTATTTATTTAATTTTTAATTTTGATTTGTTTTTATTCGAATTAATATGTGAATGTATAAATTCATTGATACAAAAGTGAAAAGTCGATAATCCCGTGTATAGCACGGGATAGTCCACTAGTATCTGTGTATAGTAAGCTCTTGCAGAGTAGGAGGGAGTGAAATTGAAGCCATTTTCAGTTTCAAATTAGTCCAAATAATTAAGATCTTATTCCCCCCCAAAACAAATTGATTCTTATGTCATCTGGCCTTATAAAACTTTTCTAAAGTATATTTTTTCATATAAAATTTATTTTTATTCAGTTTAACTTTCACAATCTTATACTCCGTATCAAATGTGTCCTTACCCTATTGTTTAACTTGTTAAGATATAATTATTCCTACTAATTAGTTACCTTTACCCTCTATTCAAGCCAAAAAAAATATATAGGGTTTATATTTTTTTATAAGGAAATAATTCAGGTAGGACAACCTACCCAAGAGCATCCGTAAAGGTCGCGCAAAGCAAACCAATGTTACTGTATATGTTAATACTCTCAGCAGAGCGGCAAAACTTCGTAGTCTTATGATCCACTACTCTATTGCCTGACTGGAGTACGTGAGAAAAAGACGATTCTCTTACTCGTAAGAGCAAGAGTTTGGAGTTCTACTATTTTGATTCGGTCCGGATATATACACCGCAAATCCGCACGTTAATTATGACGTGCATGCACGTAAAAAGAGACGTGCAAGCACGTCGTAATTAACGTGCAAGGTGGATAAACCAGAAAACGTGCCAACGTGCGTGCACGTAATTTTTTTTAAAAAAAAAACGTGCTTGCACGTCAAAAAAGACGTGCAATATTGCACGTCGTAAGTAACGTGCAAAAATGCACGTCGCTTTTGACTTGCAATATTGCACGTCATTTTCGACGTGCATACACGTCTTCTAAAATCGAAGGCGACGTGTCCCTTCGTCTCCATTCAAGTTCCAACAGAGAGAGAGAGAGCGACGCCGGCGAACGAGCAAGAGCGAGAGAGATCGAGAGGGTTGTCGAGAGAGAGAGAGAGGGTTTTCGAGAGAGATAGAGAGAGATGGACTCGGAGGAGGTGGCGGCGGCGGCCATGGAGGACTCGGAGATGGCCACCATGGCGACACAGGAGGTGGCGGCGGCGGCCATGGAGGAGTTGGAGGTGGCTGTCGTGGTGGAGGGTGGTGGTGATGGTGGGCCGGTGGTGGAGGGTGGTGGTGGAGCGGTGGCGCCGGTGACGCAGACGGAGGTGGTGGAGGAGGCGCCGGTGGAGGCGATGGAGGTGGTGGTGCCGACTTCGGAGGAGGTATCGACGCAACCCCTATTACCGCCGCGGAAGCGACGTAATATGGAGGTTTCTCCTGTCCCGACCCCACCGGTATGTTATTTGAATTATTTATTTAATTTGATATTAATATATTTATAGTTTTATAATATAGTTTGATAGATTATAATATAGTTTGATAATATAGTTTAATAGATTATAATTGATTAATTGATAGTATATAGTTATTATGATTTGTTATATGTTTATAATTTTATAGTTTATAATGTAGTTATATAGTTTAGAAAACATTATAATATATTTAAAATACATTAAATATGTATTTTAAATATATTAAAATACATTACAACATAAATTATATATTAAAATATAGTAAAAGACATTAAAATATATTAAAAGACAATAAAAAACATTAAAAGCGATTAATATATTTTAAAATACATTAAAAGACATTAAAATATATTAATAGACAATAAACAACATTAACAGTGATTAATATATTTTAAAATATATGAAAAGACATTAAAATATATTAAAAGACAATAAAAACATTTAAAGCGATTAATATAATTTAAAATATATTAAAAGACATTAAAATATATTAAAAGACAATAAAAAACATGAAAAGCGATTAATATATTTTAAAATATATTAAAAGACATTAAAATATTCTTCAACATTTCAAAAAAACAGGCAGGGAGGCTCTTGAGAGGGGATGGTACCTACGGCCAGTTAGGGTCGGCGATCGGGCAGCGGTCAGTCAGCGGGCAGAGGGTGGGGGAGATAATATGGTAGAGGGAGGAGCAGAGGGGGAGACGGTACCCCATGTTAGAGAGGAGGAGACACATACAGTAGCTGATCTACTGATGTCTGCAGAGGGCTACCAGCAGTCCATGGGGACCCCCTCGGGCGACGATGATCACAGCTTCTGGCGGGGTCTGCCTGATTGGCGCTCTTCTGGCGACCCGATGGATGGTCAGCAGCCTTCGTTGCCTCCGCTCGATGTACTTAGCAGCTGCGTTACTGATGTAGTTGGGGGTTTACGGGCCCACGGGGCTAGACCGACTTCTCGGCTACCCCCCACCATCCCTGAGGCTTCTACGTCCGGCGTGCACGAGGCTTCGACCTCTCATCCACCACCGGCGATTTCTTTGGCTTCTGCGGATGACAGCATCCCTGACGTCGTAGATCCTGTGGACGACGGGCAGGATATGCAGCAGGGGCAGGAGGGGGGCCAGGTGGGCCAGGGGGGGCAAGAGGGGGCATCCTTGCGCAGGCTGCTATACCGGCTGCACAGGTCGACCCATTCTTGCCGCCGGGCGATCTGCTAGTGTCTTACAGGCACCACCGAGCGTACCGGGTGTGGAGGGAGCCGACTATGGATCTGCCGGTTCTGAAGTTCCACCATCGGGCGAGTCACCTCCTGCCGTTTGACCCGTACATCTTCGAGGGCCCGGGGACCTGGTGGCAGGATCTAATTCCATCGGGCATCCCACAGTTGCGGGCCCTCCATTGGGAGGGTGTGGACGAGTACACGGTCACCGCATTCCTGGAGCATTGGCACCCGGAGACCAGTTCCTTCCATTTTCCGTGGGGCGAGATGACCATCACGCTGCACGACGTTGCCTGCCTCTTGGGACTTCGGATTGAGGGTATCCCGTGTTTGTCACACTTGGGCCCGGCGGAGCTGATCCACACGGTCGCCGCATACTACCAGTTGACACCAGAGACCCTGCGCTCATACAGACACGCCGGCGGCCCTCCCGTTGTGGTGGTGACGGACGAGTGGATCGCGGGACACGGGCCGCTCATCGACCCCGCGCCCGCTGATGACCCCGAGGCCGCAGCTGATCCTGAGCAGCTTCTGATCCGCAGGCATACGGGAGGGGGGCAGCCACAGGATGACCCTGCACAGCGTCGGTTTCTGCACCTTGGATACCTAGCCACCGCTCTCGCCGTGACTCTGTTTGTGGACAAGTCACAGAGCCGGATCCCATGGAAGATCTTCGGCCTTGTTTGGGACATCCCCCGGACGGCCACCGTTGCATGGGGTGCAGGTGCCCTAGCCTGTCTCTACAGGAGCCTAGGCGAGGCTACCCAAGAAGGTGCGAAGAGTATAGACAGCTGCACGCCGCTACTACAGGTACGAGACCGCTGCTTTATTTTACAGTTTAGTAATATTTATCTTATATTCTAACCACATTGGGTTTTGTGTCAAGGCTTGGATATGGGCGTACTTCCCTCGCTTCCGAGCCGCGCGAGCCCTGCGGCGAAGCAGGCGAAGTTGAAGAAGATGCGGGACGAGGTCGACCGCCTTACCGTAGCCGATGTATGTATTCGATACTCTAATTATATATAACTTATATTTCGTAAATGTCACTTACGATTGACTTTTTTATTTATAGGTGGAGTGGATGCCATTTGGGCGTGATCTGGACTTCGACGGCGAGTACCGTCAGTCCACCTACCGGGGCACCATCACATTCTGTGGGGAGGAGGAGCCATATATGCCCGATAGGTGCCTTCGGCAGTTCGGACGAGTCCAGGGGGTCGCGCAGGCCGTCATCCCGCCGAGGCAGTTTACTCGCGGCGCCACATTGACGCCGAAGTACGTCGCCTTGTTTGATGTCGCGCACGACAGGTGGCAGGACTTACAGGATGAGGGTCGCTTTTACCGGCTTGCTGATCACAGACGCACCAGCGAGGACTGTCAGGCCGGTGTCACTGCTGATTACATGGCCTGGTACGCATCTCAGAGTCGGCCGTACGTGCTGTCCACCATGCCACCCCATCCGGACCCTCCAGCGCCCGTCCACCCGATCGCCCTGGATCCATGGGTGGACCTGCCTCAGCCTGTAGTCATCCCTCCGGCGGTAGCGGTCCGAATGCGGGAGATAGAGGGCTATATACGGGCCCTAGCCACCCACCCTCAGATCCATCCGTTATTAGATGAGGTCACATTTATATTAGATGATGCTGTACGGTCCACTAGATCACCGTGATGTACATTATACATTATATTTTTTGCGATTTCCACCTTCTGTATTTGCTATGACATCATATTTTATGCGATATTCAGCTTTTGTGTTATTATATCTCCACTATCCTCACATTTGTAACATTTTATGGGATAAACAACAACGACAGGATCGGGGTTAGGGTTTATGGTTAGGGTTTTATAGGCTTGCAGTTTAGGGGTTAGGGTTTTAGGGGCTTGGGGTTTAGGGTTTCGGGTTTTGGGAGGGTTAGGGTTTGCACGTCGTTAATGACGTGCATATTATGCACGTCATTAACGACGTGCAATATTGCACGTTAATTTGAACGTGCTTCTTCGCGTACCTTTGACGCACTTCTTCCTATATTTTAAGCGGATCGGGATCAAAGTCTGACGTAGTTGTACATTTACAATCGCTATGGCCGAGTCGCAAGACAGTCGTCGTCTCCAACTTTGCCAGGTACGGATATGTTTCGTATATATTCCATATGTCTTACGTTATCTTCATATTTCCACTCATTTTATTACAATTTCGAGACTTCACACCCGAGTTCTCGGACACAAAGGTTTGGAATGACCGTAATGAAATGGTTACGTATTTCAAAGATTTGGGTCTCAAACACTGCATGATTTTAGTAATCAAACGGTCTTGGACGGGAGCGTCAAACCGTCCAGGCGGGGTTCTCCTTGCTTGCGAGCAGTATGGGGAGTACCGACCACGCGGGAGGAAGCTCCGGAGCACGCAATCGAAGATAAACGGATGTCCATTCTCTCTACACGGTCACGAAGCTCCGCCGGGTCACTGGGTTATGACGGTAACCCACGGTGTTCATAACCACGGGCTTCCCACGAGTTTGAAGGGTCACGCCATCGCCGGACAGATGACAGAGGGTGAAAAGAAGATGGCTAGGTGGATGAAGGAAATTGGTACTCCTCCAAAAGCCATTGTGTACAGATTGAGACAGTTGGATGAGACTAGCGTCACGTCATCGCGTTCCCTTACGAACACGCTCAACAAGATGGTAGCCGAAGAAAGGGGTAGTCGGACGATGACCCAAGATACCTTGCATCGTCTGCAGGAAAGAGGATACTACTACGAGTTCAGACGACATCCAGATGACAACGACGTCTTGAGCGACCTCTTCCTAGCGCATCCTGACGGGATACGGCTACTCCGAAGGTTCCATTACGTCATCATATTGGACAGCACGTACAAAACAAATGCGTAAGTTACTTAATTACGATTACATTGTGACACATCTATCCAGTTATAAAGTATTTTACATGTAACATATTTACACTTGTAGATATGGGATTCCATTGTGCGAGGTGGTCGGGTTCACACCCTCCGGCCATACTTACTGCATCGCCTACGCCTTCATGTCGCACGAGAACGAAGACACGTACGCTTGGGTGTTGCGTCAGCTTCAGATCTTACTTGGGGCGGTTCAACCTCAAGCTATTATGACTGATCGGGAGCTAGGTCTCTTGGCGGCGCTAAATGTTGTCTTCCCCAACGTCCAGCATCTCCTTTGCTGGTTACACGTGATGAGAAAATGCGAGGAAGCTGCTCTGAAGATCACGAAGAATTTTCACCACGCTGGCATCTTCAAGGGCAACTGTTGGGGGTTGTTCCAATCGAGGACGGAGGAATCATTCACCCAACGTCGTCGGGCGCTACACGCTGCATGGCACCCATTCCCAGGTGTGGTGGCGTATTTAGAGGCGGTGTGGCTTCCGTACAGCTGGAACATCGTACGATGCTACGTAGATAATGTCTTCCATTTAGGCACTCGTACAACAAACAGGTACACCTTACTTCATATCTCCCATTACATTATGATATGACATCAAACATTTAGTGCTATAAACTTCAATATTTATGTGAAACTGTTTACAAAGTCGAGGGTCAACACAAGGTTCTCAAGGAGGCACTACACTCATCGACTGGTGACTTCCGGATCGTGATGGATGCAATCCATAGAGTCAACGATTGCCAACTGCATGAGCTTCAAACTGCTTTGGAGATCGACCGTTTCAAATGGCCAATGACGGCGTATAAAGTCAACCTTTTTGATGAGGTAAATACTTTAATTTCCAAAAAGTGCTTCGACTATCTGTACAAGTTGTGGCAGGATGTCGTCAACCAAAACATTCCTCCGGAATGCATGGATCAACATTGGAGGGTTTGTTACGGGATACCTTGTGTCCATGAGATTCATGCATACGTCAATTCTGGTACTCCGATACCCGCTGAGGACATCCACCCGTTCTGGATGGATTTGTCATGGACGGACATCGACGACACCCCACTGTCTTATGAGCTGTCATCTTCATACACAGCTTCCAACGATGTATGCGACGAAGAGCTCCACCAACCCTCATCTGCAAGCGTCCGATCGAAAGGGAGGCCTCGGGGGTCGAGGAATGCCTGCAGAACCAACCCGTTGCCATACGAGGAGTTAAGGGGAAGATTTGAGAGAGAAGAAGCACGTGCTGCTCGACATGCTGCTCGACATCGTCCACAAGCAACATCAGCTCGACGTGGACGTGATGATGTGTTCGGAGGGTTCAACGGGGGTCGAAACAACGTTGATCCCTTCATGCTCGGACATATTGAGGGTGTCAGGGACACTATTGGAGATGGTCATTGTGGCTACCGTGCTTTGGCGTCATTGACATCACCGATCGGCGAGTCTGCTTTCCCGGAACTCAAAACGTTATTATGCAATCACTTGGAGGATCACGCCGATCTCTACGCCGGTTGTTATATGGGAGGGTACCCATTCCAGCAGTTCGTCAACAACCAGAGATGGGCGGGACCTGTGCATGGTGATAGGAGACGGTGGATAGAGCTACCCATCATGGGTTTAGTATTTGCAACGGTATATCAGATTCCTCTCGTTGTCCTAGCTTGGCATCATCCGTTCACATGTCTCCCCATGACCTCGACCACACCTACTAACAACCCTCAATCAGCAACCCTTGGTTTAGCCTGCATCGGAAACCAAGACCATTTTGCCGCGGTACGACTTCAAACGTCTTATATTATTACCTATTTTACTTTTCATCTATATGTCAATACTCTAACTCTAATTTTCCGTTCTCATAGGTCTGGTTGCGTCCTAACGCTCCTATTCCACTGCCTGCTCCAGAATGGGTCGCACATCATCAACCGAGCGTCGAAGGATGGGATGCTCCTTTTCAAGCTCGGTTTGACAGATTTCAAGCCTTACGTGTCGAGTCTGGTCGCCCTTTACACTTTTCCTAGATTTAAATCCACCAGTTTATTACAATTATGGATGTAAACCTTTTTTTTTTCCGTATCCTTCATGAAATGACATTGTATCGTATCCTTCCTGAAATGACATTCGATCGGTTAATAACATGGTAAATATCGTCGTGGAAGAAAAATAGGACTCTTTTGGGGATACTCGGAATGACTAAAACTCTAAATCATAAACCTCCACTAGCTAAAACATCAAATTCTTCAATTAACCCTAAAAAACCCTCCGTAAACCCTAAACCCTAAACCCTAAACCCTAACTAGGGTTTGCACATCCTTAACAACGTGTAAATACCCTAACTAGGGTTTGCACGTTGTTAACGACGTGCAATATTTGCACGTTGTTAAGGACGTGCAATATTTGCACGTTGTTAAGGACGTGCAATATTTGCACGTTGTTAAGGACGTGCAATATTTGCACGTTGTTAAGGACGTGCAATATTTGCACGTTGTTAAGGACGTGCAATATGTGCACGTCATTAACAACGTGCAAATCCAATTTTGTTATCGACGTGCACGACTGCCACACCTGCACATTGTTAAGGACGTGCATGCACGTAAAAAACGACGTGCAAATCCTTAATCACCATTTACGATGTATTTAACAAGACCCTTTTGATTTTAAGAGAGTACTTATTATGGAAAAATAAATGAATTCACAATAACCAATTGTTATTACCTCTTAATTTTAATAGGTCAAGCAATGACATAATTGGGTCATCAACCATCTTTTTTCTTGTTATGAATTTTAGATTCTCATTTGTAAAAATTGCTCTTTGAAAAACCACCTCTAAAATGTAATCCATCCATTTTTTTTAAAAAAAAACTTTCAAATGCGAAGTGTAATGTAACAAAAATTAGGGGTGTCAAATCAAACAAACAAATAAAAAAAGTTAGAAATGGAAGACCAAGAACATTGACCAATACCATCCATTTGTGCAAGTAAAGTGGAAATGGAATGGGCACACACTGACTTTACTTGGTGCCGCACTTCTCACTCACTCCTAACATTTTGGTTAACACGGTTGAACAACTTGAACCTTCTACATTTAAGTTGGATCCTCCGCGGATAATTTAAGGCTATTCAAAACTAATTAAGCTAGGTCGATTTAACCCAACATATAAAATATAAGTGACTTGTTTGTATCGATTAAAAGAAACTTATAAAATATATTGTCTTATATCTTATACCTTTTATATAATATTAAAACAAAAGCCGAATTGTCACATGTCAACTTCTGCTTATAATGTTTCCTTCTAAAAGTGTTAGCCAATCATAATATACCACATTACATTATCCATATATTTATGATTTTATTTTTTATAATGTCAATAACTTTATTTAGTAAGAATATCTAACCTAATTGAAAAGGTTGACATTTTTTTTCTTCCATTTCTCTCATTCATCCATTATTCATCTAAGGTTTTTTTTCATTAAATAAGATAATTTTACCCATAGAATTTATAAACTATAATAAAACGAGGTTCCATTTTTTTTATTTTCTTGTTTGTTATAACATTATATATTTTTTAATTAACTAAATCATATTAATTAATTAAAATTATATGTATAACCAAATATATTCTTATTTTAAATAAAATAAATTACTAAATAATTTTGGATATTTTTGACATATTTTGTAAGTTTGAATATTTTTTTCAATTGCAAGCATTTAATTTTTTTTTCGAGTATGTTAGTAAGTTTGACTTTTTATTTTCTTAAAAGCGTTGGTATTATGAATTAATTTATGCTACACTAAAAATACTTTAGTTAATAATTTTGGAACATATATGAGATCTGATGGATTTTATTTAGTTTAATATTTTCAGTTTTACATACCAAGATCGGATGTATTTGAATTGATTGCATATAATTTTTAACGGGTTTTCTATCCTATGCCTCAAGAGCATAGGATAACAACCTTAATTGGGAAAGATTCCCCAAATTAAAATTATTTTAGTTTTTTTTTAAATATTGCTTCATAAGGTCGCTTCTTTATTTGGTAGAGAATCTTTTCCGATTAAGGTTCTTATCCTATACCATTGGGGAATAGTATAGAAAGACCGAATTTTTAAAAGATAAAATTAAGTTACCATTTATGTAAGAGACTGTAATATTCTTTGATGTATTTTTATGCTTTATTTTTTCATTCATTTATTATAGAAGTAGGAGAAATGACTTAAAATAATACCGACTATTAGATATGAACAAAAAAACGAACAAAAATAGTTTTAAAATAATACAAACTATTAACAAAAAGTAATGAAATTTTTAAAATTGACCATAAGTAGTCACACCTTGCACAATCTTTTGAACTTGACTTATGGGAAGAATCAAAACAAAACTCCATTTATCAAAATTATAAAAAAAACATCCATAAGTAGTCACACCTTGCACAAATCCACCCCCTTTATTTTTAAATACATCAAAAATACTATTTATTTGTCAAATGTTACAAAAAACCACTTTTTAATTTGAAATTACTAAATCATAACCACTTTATCCTTAATTCATAAAAAAAAATCATATCCTAGAATTCATGTAATTTTGTGTAATTTTAAAAATTGGAGTTGTATTGAACAAAGTTGGACAACAAGTATGATATTATCTACATATATAAAAGGAGATACAAACTAATTACCTTAGCGAAACACAAATAGAGAGTCACTCTTGCTAATAACGAATTCAAGCTATAATAGATAAGTAGAGCAAAGCAGAGGTACCATGCGCGAGGTGCTTGTTTAATTAAGGTTATATAAAGACTTCTTCAAGAGACAGATATAACCCGGTTTGATCTTGAATTTTTAGCAAAACCCATGCAACAGGAACATGCACACAATTTCATTCAGATGATCATGTAAAGATGCATTCTTCGCAATCCAGTTCTTGGAAATAACAAGATGGAAGATAGTGCGGATGGTAGTCAGTTTAACCACCGGACTAAAAGTGTCATCACATTCCACTCCTACATGTTGGGAGTTACCATTGGAAACCAATCGCACCTTATAGTGCTCAAGGGTTTCGTTAGAGTGAAACTTGTGCCGAAAAAGCCACATACACCGCACAATATTGGCCGTAGTGGGCTTAGGAGCCATGGCCCAAATATTGTTGCTAATAAGAACTCTGTATTCATTGAGCATGGAAGAATTCTGATTCAGGCATAAGGAAGTCATTTTGTGGGAGGTAGGGATGAGAGATATGTGAGATATGAAGTAGACAAAAATTTGTTTTGGGAAGACGATGTTGCTCTTGCTTCGAGTTTGGATCTGTTTGTCTAGTTGGGGAGGGTTAGGCAATGATCTGGGGGCTGTAGATGACGGGAAGGGCTTGATCAAGGCAACAATATAGGGGTTGGATAGGCGATTTATGTGGTGGGATATGGGCTACCGGCAGTGTTCTAAAAAGCGCTAGGCGGATCCTAGGCGGTGAGGGGCCGCCTAGCGCCTAGGCGGCGCCCAGGCGGTCAAGGCGGACGCCTAGGCGTGCTTAGGCGGCCATTTAGCTCTAGGCGGAGGGGGGTCGCCTAGCGCCTAGGCGGTGCCCAGGCGGCGCCTAGGCGCGATTTTTAGAACAATGGCTACCGGTAGTAGGATGGTTCGATGCCTTTGCAGAATAAGTAATAGCATTAGAAGGCAAAAAGGGATATAGTTGGTGAACGAGGTGTTGTGTAAAAGATAGTCACCAGAAGGGGGTGAAGTGTTTGGGAATTTAGGGATACTAGAGAAGGGATAATTAGTCTCATCGAACATGACATGACAAGAGAAGATAACACGTTTTGTAATGGGGTCAAAATATATATACCCCATATGATTGGAGGGGTAGCCCCTGTAGGAATCTACAAGTAGGGTCGAGGTGTAAGTTTATGAGGAGAGACAGACACTTGATTGAGATAACATAAGTATCCGAAAACACGGAGGTGGTCGTGTTTAGGAGTGACTTGATAGAGGATTTCAACTAGGTATGTACCAGTTTTGGATGGTTGTGGAATGAGTGGTATTAAAGAGGTAACATGTTTTGATAGCATATGACCAATATGTCAATGAGACATATGACCATGTCGAAGAAGGGCTCTCATAGAATTGTTGATGGAGCGGATGATTCATTCGACCTTTCCATTTTGAGATTGTTAGAATATAATTCACATTTTTATGTCATAAACTAAAACTCAAGTTAGTTATTTTTTTGGAAAAGTCAGTTTGTTTTATGTCATGTAGGAGTTAGTTTTCACGTCTGTCAAACCACTACCTAGGAGGTATGTTAGTGGGATAGTGGTGTTCAGTTATCAAGTGCAGTTAGCACAATATGTAATGGGTCATGTAAGGGGGTTTTTCTGTGATGAATCAAGGAGTAGTGGCTATTGAGAAAAGCTCTCTCTGAAGCATAAACTGTCATGTGACAGAGTGCTGATTTGTGTGTGCTGTATTTGTTGTTTTTGTGATCTCTCTTGAGTATTTGATCCTCCATTGCAGTGTCAGCATTTGGTATCAGAGCAAACACAAGATTGTGTTACTGGGTTTGCATCCGGGATTGAGTTAAGTAAGGTTAAACACAAGGGAAACACTGTGAGTGAAGTTCTTGCTGAAAAAATGCAGAACAATGGCAATGGGAACTCTGGCAATCCTCAATTGCCTATATTCAAAGGGATCAATTACCACTTCTGGAGATTGAAGATGACAACTCTTTTAAAGTCTTAGGAGGTATGGAATCCGGTGGATCAAGGCTTTGAAGATGATCAAATAGAAGAGCCTGATCAGCAGTTGAGAGAGAGGAGAAAGAAAGACTCAAAGGCCTTGTTTATGATACAAGCAACCTTTGATGATGAGATCTTTCTAGGATGCCTCAAAAATATCATATGAAGCATGGAAAACTCTTAGACAAGAGTATATGCGAGATAAGAAAGTGATTATAGTTAAGCTGCAGTCACTGAGAAGAGAGTTCGAGACTTTTTTGATGCAAGATAAGGAGACAGTGCAGGTGTATCTGTCTCGAGTCTCAGGCATTGTGAACCATATGAAAGCATATGGTGAGAGAATAAGCACTAAAACGGCTGTAAAGTTCTTAGGAGTATTCCAAAGAAGTTTGATCATGTTATGGTAGCTATAGAGGAATCAAAGGACTTGTCTGTGTAAGTTTGAAGAGTTGACAAGTTCATTACAAGCACACAGAGAGAGATTGAGTAGAACAAGTGAACAGAAGGAGGAAAAGGCCTTTCAAGTAAAGGAAGAAACCTTCAAGAGCAAGAATGAAAGCTTAGCAAATAAGGGTGGTCACAGAGGAAGAGGAAGCTACAGAGGTCGTGTTGGTAGAGGTAATGGCAAAGGATCATTTAATGGATCAGGAAGGGGTCATGATGTTGACTCAGGAAGAGATCAATGGAAGGACTCAAATAGAAATCAAGGAAATGAGTCAATGTCTCACAGAGGAAGCATTCAATGTTACTATTGCAAGAAGTATGGCCATAAGGAAGCATTTTGTTGGGAGAAGCAGAAGCATAAGTAGAAGAATGCCAACTATTCAGAAAATGATGAGAAAGAGGACAGATTGTTCATGGCATTCACATTGGTGTCTGAAAATACCAATGATATTTGGTACCTTAACAGTGGATGCTCCAATCACATGTCAAGTTCAAGGAGTCTGTTCATTGAGCTTAATGAGACCAAGAAGGGGAGGATTAGGCTTGGTGACAATAAGTTGTTGCAATCTGAAGGAAGAGGAATCATTGCTATTCGAGGGGTTCAAGGTGGTGTAAAGCTACTAACAGAAGTACAATTTGTTTTTGGCTTAGCTCATAATTTTCTAAGTGTGGGACAATTGCAAGGAAACGAATATTCTTTGCTCTTTGATGATGATGAGTGCAAGATCAAAGAGAAGAAGACTGGACATCTCATAACAGTTGTATCTATGACTAAGAATAAAATGTTCCCATTCGACTTGTCAACTAATGTGAATAGGGCTATGACAACAAAAGAGGATGATAATAGCAGTCTGTGGCATATGAGGTATGATCACCTGAACTTGCAGAGTTTGAAGACGCTTAGCACCAAAGCAATGGTGCAAAGACTGCCTAAGATTGGAGAACTTGATTTATCTGAAGGTTTTTTGTATGGTAAGCAAAGCAGAGGCTCATTTTCAAACAGAGAGGCATGAAGAGCAAGTGATTGCTTAGAATTGCTTCATGTTGACTTGTGTGGACCCATGCAGACAGAGTCCCTTGGAGGAAGCAAATCTTTCATACTCATCATTGAGGATTTCAGTAGGATAAGCTGGGTTTATTTTCTAAGGTACAAGTCAGAGGCATTTGAAAACTTCAAAAAATTCAAGGCTCTAGTTGAGAAGCAGTCAAGAAAAATGGTGAAAGCTTTGAGGACAGACAGAGGTGGAGAATTTATGTCTCAAGAGTTTGCTTCCTTTTATGATGAGCATGGTATAAGGAGAGGATTTACTGCTCCCTATACTCCAGAGAAAAATGGAGTTGCTGAGAGGAAGAATAGGACAATGGTTGAAATGGCAAGGAGCATGCTAAAGGCTAGAAATGTGCCAAAGAAGTTTTGGTGTGAAGCAGTTGCTACTGCAGTCTATATATGTTTTTAATGTGTCTCCAACAACGGCAGTCATGAAAAAAACTCCTTTTGAAGTATGGAGAGATAAGAAGCCATATGTCTATCATTTGAGGGTATTTGGGTGTGTGGCCTATGCTTTAATAAATATGAGATCAAAGCTAGATGATAAGGCAGAAAGGTGTGTGTTTATAGGGTATGCCTCTCAGTCCAAGGCATACAAACTCTTCAATCTAGCAAATAGGAGAACTATCATAAGTAGAAATGTTGTATTCGATGAATAAACTGAGTGGGACTAGATGAGAGATGGGAGCAGCAGTGGGACTCGGAGAATGATCACAATTGACAGTTCTTCTGAAGAAATTAGAGCTCATGTTGATGTAGTTGATGTTGATGATTTGAACACAGACTCTCTTGCTACTCCTATAACTCACTCTAGCTCATCCATCGGTCCAAGATCAACACTTTCAAGTTCATTGAGTGATTCTTCCCTTACGAAATTTAGATCCTTGACAGAGATCTATGACAGCTATGGTCTTGCTTTGATTGCCTCAGATCCTAAGAGTTTTGATGATGCAAAGGATGAAAGCAAATGGCCGACCATTGTGAAGGAGGAGATAAGATGCATTCAAAAGAATGAAACCTAGGAGTTGGTCTCAGGGAAAGAATGCAATTGGATTGAAGTGGGTTTTCAAAACTAAGTACAATACAAGTGGAAGTGTGCAGAAGCATAAGGCTAAGGTGGTAGCAAAAGGCTATGTACAACAAGAGGGAATTGACTATGAGGAGACATTCTCACCTGTTGCAAGGCTTGAGACAGTGAGAGTTGTCCTAGCTTTAGTTGTTGAATGGAAGTTGCCAATCTTCCAGCTTAATGTGAAATCAGCTTTTCTAAATGGAGAGTTGAAAGAAGAGGTCTATGTTGAGCAACCTTAGGGCTTTGTGAGAGCTGGAGAGGAGAAGAAAGTATACAATCTACAGAAAGCTTTGTATGGCTTGAAACAAGCCCCAAGGGCATGGCACAATAGAATTGACACTTTCTTCTTAGAGAGTGGGTTTGAAGGAAATGAGAATGAACCAACCTTGTATGTCAAGAGGAAGAACAAGGCTGATTTTATTGTGGTATGCTTGTATGTAGATAATATCATATACTTCATCTCCTCATCAGAGATGTTAGATGAGTTCAAAGGGACTATGATGAGAGAATTTGAGATGACAGATCTCAACTTGCTACAATACTTCTTGGGTTTAGAAGTCAAGCAAGGAAAGGATGGGATATTTTTGTGTCAAGAAAAGTATGCCCGTGATCCGCTGAAGAAATTCAAGATGGAGGAGTGTGAGGTGGCTCATACTCCTATGAACACCATTGAAAAGTTGTACAAAGAAGACGGTACTCAGAAGGTTGATGAGAAGTTGTACAGAAGTTTGGTTGGTGGAATGAACTATCCCACTCACATAAAGGCCTGATATAGCCTATTGTGTAAGTGTGGTCTCTAGGTATATGCACAGCCCAACTAAGCAACACCTAGGGGCAACAAAGAGGATCCTAAAGTATGTAGCATGAACTCTGAAGTGTGGGATTTGGTATGAGTGTGCAGAACTTCAAGCTGCAAGGGCACACCGACAGTGATTGGACAAGTTGCCTTGATGACAAAAAGAGCACTTTAGGCTATGTGTTTGGGCTAGGTTCAGAAGCCGTCACATGGAGTTCCAAGAAGCATGACATTGTGGCATTGTCCTCTCCAGAAGCTGAGTATGTAGAAGCAGGAGCTGCAGCTAGGCAAGCATTGTGACTAAAGAAGTTGTTGTTGGACCTTAGATGTGATCACACAAAACCAATAGAAGTATGGTGTGACAACAAATCTGTTATAGCCATGTTAAGGAACCGGTTTTTCATGCTCAGACCAAGCATACATTGGTGTTCAACATCATTTCATCAGAGAGCTCGTGGCTAAGAAGAAAGTGGTGCTCAAGTTCTGTGGAACAAATGAGCAAGATGCAGACTTGTTCACAAAGGCACTAAGTGGAGAAAAGCATCATTTCTTTATGGAGAAAATTGGCATGAAGGAAATGTGAATTAAGGGAGAATATAATTCACATTTTTATGTCATAAACTAAGAGTCATGTTAGTTAGTTATTTTGTCAGAAAAGTCAGTTTGTTTTATATCATGTTGGAGTTAGTTTTGGTGTCTGTCAAACCACTATCTAGGAGGTATGTTAGTGGGGTAGTGGTGTTAAGTTATCAAGTGCAGTTAGCACAATATGTAATGGGTCATGTAAGGAGGTTTTTCTGTGATGAATCAAGGAGTAGTGGCTATTGAGAAAAGCTCTCTCTGAAGCACAAACTGTCGTGTGACATAGTGCTGATCTGTGTGTGCTGTATTTGTTGTTTTTGTGATCTCTCTTGAGTATTTGATCCTCCATTGCAGTGTCAACAGAGATGAAGTATGAGAGTATGAGAATCTAAAACAAAGTCGATCGGTATCTATATGTGTCGTCGTTTCAGCAAAAACCATAACATATAGATGTCTAATTAATAAAACCAACTACATTAATAGAAGTGCAGGCTTGAGGTAAACAACGATTAGTTTGAATTGCCAAACATAATTAAATTAAGGGTCAATTGAGTGATAGGCCATAATTAGGGCCTCTATTAGGATAATGTCCACCCTTCCTTCCAAATTGGCAAAATGTCCACCTTCCTTCCCTTGCCCCCTTTGCCCCCCCAAGCGCGCCCCTTGTGCCCCCTCATGTTTCAGCACATTTGGTTTCAGCAACTCCTATTTCAGCGTTTTTTTTTTCGCGCGTTGCTGAAACCGAAGTTGCTAAAATTAGTTTTTTTTTTTCGCGCGTTGTTGAAACCTAAGTTGCTGAAATCGGAGCTGCTGAAACCAGGGTTGCTGAAACCGGAGTTGCTTAAATTGTTGTTGCAATTGCTGAAATTATTTTTTTATTTTTTTGCGTCAGTGCTTCGATATCGAAGTTGCTGAAACCGTGTTGCTGAAACCAGAGTTGCTTTTTTTCTTTCTTTTTTTTTCGCATCACCACTTCGACACCGGGTTTGCTGAAATCAGAGTTGCTGAAATTAAGAGATTTCAGCAAAAGTGGAAGGCAAGAGATTTCAGCAAATTCACCATTTCACATGGACTCATCACAAATCGAGTCCAACCCATAGTGATTAGTGATGATCTTGCAAATTCACTATTTCTCTCTAATACATAAAAAAACAAATGTTCTCTCGGTTAAATTAAAAGAAATGATTTTTGCAAATGTTCTACAACCGTGGATGATGAATTTGCAAATTCACCATTTCAGCAAATCCATCTTCCTATTCACATCGATTTTTGCAAATTCACCGTTTCGATCAGCAAATCCATCTTCCTATTCTTCTTCCCTGCCCTTCATATCGACTTGCCCTTCCAGCTCTTCCCCAGCCTCCACTCGACAGAACTTGGCTCCGACCAGTCCTCGACACATTGCGGCACTCCCTTTCGACACCGGTGAGCGGAATCCGACCAGCTTCGTCTTCGTCTTTGTTCTCTGGATCTGCTCGGCCACTGCTGTGGCTCCCTCACCGTTGCTGTCTGAAGTCAAATTCATCAAAATACCACGCAGAAATCGAAAATCGGATCTCCATCCCCATCCCTCTCGCCGTCCCTCACCAGATCTGAACATCATCAATGGAAGACGACGATGAGATCTCAAAAAAGAAACTGATTCACTATATTAGTGACAAATTGATTAACAAAAGCAAGCAAAACAAAGCAATATCATTATATCAGTGAGAATTGATTATGTAACGTAAGCTAAAATCCCGAGCAGCCACACAAAGCAATATCACTATATATCAAGGAGAAATTGACTGACAAAAGGTAACAAACGATCAACAAAGAACGAAGAGTCGGAAGAGAACAACGCAAAATCCGAGAGGGCGGCACCGTCACAACACACCGTGACAAAGAAACTGTCTGATCATCAATGGAAGAGGAGATCCGGCTTCGGACGAGATGCGACTGTGTGCAATCGGCACCGGCATGGCAACGGATGAGGAGATCTGACTCCAAGGTTGCCGCTGCTAACGAAGGAGAAGGGCGGCGCCGCTGATCCAACGGAGAGGGAGGGAGGGAGGAAGGTCGCTACCGCTGCCGGAGGACAAAGCCGCCGCTGGCGGATCGAGGCCGGGGGAAGGTGGCCGCTTCCTATCGCCGGAGATGAAGCCATGGGAAGAGATCGAGAGAACGAATTAAGTTGCTGTGCTGAATTAGGTTTAGATTTGATGAGGGCAATTTTGTCCATAAAATTTTAGGTGGACAAAACCCCAATTTACCACACTTGGTGGACACTCCCTCAATAAAGGCCCAAAAAATGGCCTGTTGGGCAAATTTAATCTTAAATTAAAGGTAGTAATTAGTTCCCCATCAAGGATTCAGTCTAACATGCACTTCATGCGGCATATATTATATATAACTATAACCAATAAGATTTTTCAAAATACTACCATGCAGGTCCATTCTCCACAAACCCTAACAATACATTAGGGTTTGTACAAGGATCAATTTGGCATGATTTTAAAAAATCTTACCAATTTTGGTAACACCATACCACAAACTCACATACAAGTGTTGAAGTTGTTTGTGATCAAGATCGCGACGGAGTTAAATTACTCGTCTTCGGAGGATCCATTTGGCATAACACACTCCTTATAATCGTCCACATCGAAGCCCTCAAGAGAAGGGCGAGGAAAATGGCCGTCACCAAAGGACCTAACGTGGTCCTTAAGGGACCTCTTGTGCTTGAACTCGGAGCCACAAATGCAGTACCAGAGCTTCCCGCAGTTCTTCTCGTGGGTCCTCCAGTCGCCCTTGACCGCAAAGCTCTTACCGCAAGAGTTCCTGCACAGGAAGGCCTTAGCCCCATGCTTCCTCTTGAAGTGGGTCTGGAGGGTCCTGAAGTCCTTCAAGGGCTTCGCCGTCGGGTAGTTGATGTTGTTCTTGCAGCCTTGGGCGCAGCAGTAGCATGGCAGCTTCAGCATGGCCGCTGGCTGGGTCCCTCTTAGGGACTCTGGGCCCTTCCTGTACTCCGATCCATGGGCCCACATGTGCATCTGCAAGTTTAAAGTTGGTGCAAATTAAACCAGGGTTAGATTTAGATGACATATGCAGTTATGTAAAGGCCTTGATTAGCAAAGACAAAAGTGACTTTTATGACCTAGGATACCATTAGTTGGAAATTAATCACTACTTTGACCACCTTGACTTTGAAGGATTTGTGACTGATTTGCTTTAAGATCTTGCTATGATATCAGTAATTGACCACTTCAATTTTATGTTGTTTTCTTTCTTTATGCCTTGTTGGATTCTTACAAGAACTGAAGAATAGGCTTTGTTTGAATTGCAAAAGAAAAAAATAAGTGAACTATGGCACGCTAAACAACGGTTTGAATAATCTACCGAAAGTTTATCAAATATGACACTTATTCTGTCTCAAAATATAGGTCATTTGACATTTTGACATATTTTTTAAGAAACTGAAAAACTCTATAATTTTTTATATATAAATTGATCAAGTAGGAAATTATTTTAAAAAATTAATTGAAAAGTTTATATTTTGTAAAGTTTTTAGTTTTTAAAACGTCATAAAGTCAAATAATTAATCTATATTTTGAGATGGAGGGAGTATGTTATATCAACATAATTTACACAACAAAGATATGCATCATATATAAATTAATTCCCCATTTATATATGAGAGCCTAAATAGTTCTAAAATTCATGATATATGATTAAAAACAGCTCTAAATAGTTCAATAATGGATGAAATATATATATAAGATAAAACCTTGCAATCCGAGATCACCTGCATATTGTTGTAGCGGTTGAAGGCCTTGCCACATATGGAGCAAGCAAATTGCATAGCACCAATCAGTATCTGGGTCGGCGTCGGTATCCAAAATCTACTCTCCAGGTTAAAATTAGATCCAAAGACAACCTTGTTATGATCATCATCACTTTCAGCATCAACACTTCTTCTCTTACTATTCATCTCCTCGCGATCCTTGCACTCGGTCATGGAGTCTTCTACTGTGCTAGGCAACGCAATCCGAAGCTCAAAACCTTCAACTTTGTCCACTTCCAAATGTTGTTGATGATGATGACGACCATCATCATCCACAATACCCATAATCTCCTCCTCCTTCACTGCTGGCTTCATGGCTATGAACTCATATTGATCATGGTCAGTATTGCTGAACCGGCTTAGGAGAGGCAAAGTTAAGTCCTCTTGGGTTGGTTTGGTTGATAAAGAAGAAGTATAAGAAGACGAAGAAGAAGGAGATGATGATGGGGAGCTCGGCTTTAGCCACTCGAAGAAGGTCACCGGAGTATTTTGTAGGCGAAAATCATCCATGGTGGAGGTGTTGCTAAGGTGGCTGTAGTTTTCCCCTATACGAAGGCCCATCATCATGTGCTTCTTCTTCTCTTTTTTTGCAAGGAGGAATTAAGAGTTGGAGGTGTTTTGTTTAATTTTGGGAGGTTGATCAAAGAAGATGAGCTATATAGGTACGTTAATTACAAATTCTACCTCTTATGAAAGGAGCTAATGACTTTTTCATCAATCAATATGGGGTGGTTATATACAGAATATATGGTGGTGGGTCATTAATTTGGGGGGTTTTCCTTTTCGAGAACATGTGCTTTTGATTTTCAACACACAACAGATCGAGGGGTTTAATAGTGGGTTTTGATTAGGAAGGACAATGACCAGGAAAAAAAACGTCGTCATCTGTTTACATGTGAGAGAGTTCGATCTCGCAACACTTTTTTTTTAAAAAAAAAAACATTTTATCACATTATTATAAAATATAGTTTTTGTTTTAGTATATAGTACTAAGTATAGTTTTCGTGACTTCGGTGTAATTTTAAAATTCAAATAATGTATTAATCAATATTTTATCTCATTATTATAAAATATTAATAAATTACTCTGTTTTATATGAATACATTCGATTATTTATCAGTATAATATATTGACAAACGATATTTAAAATAAATACTCAATTAGTATATATTTTTACTTTGTTGTTCTATTATATATATTAAAATATTTTAATAATAATTATTTAGAAATTTGATCAAAATATGTTGTACTCCATATTTCATTAATTACTATTTACTACCCATTAAATTGAGGATTCACACACACAGACAGATATATTAAAATAAAATTTCTTTTCTATGATAGATTCATTAGGATATTACAATATTATACTATAATTAATTTATATTTAATAGTAATATTAGAATTCATTGAAAAGAAAGAAAATATTGATTAAAAAGATAGATTTTAATTAAAAAAATAAATATTATTTAAACATAATTTGTTAAGGTAGAGATAATTTCAAAAAATAAAAGTAGTTATACTAGCATAGATATGTTTACAAGTTTTTTATTTTTTTTATAGATAGAATTTTATATAAAATGATATATTTTTATAGAAGAAAGTTTTAACTCGTGTGCTTTTATAATAATTAATTAAATCAAAAATGTTTTTTCATTTATTATTTATCATTTAGAGAATTAAGAAGAGCACGACACATAGAATATATTAGAGATTTCTATTTTAATATATAAGTAAAAAAATAAGTATTCATTATTGATTGACCTTTTTTTCTTAAAAAAATGCATTTTTTAATAGATATGAGATATTGAGAGGTTGAAATATTATCAATTGATTTAACTGCCTATAATGAATAACAATGGAAAAAAAACAAGGATAGATGGAGTGTTATTTATAAATACGTTATATATGCCCCCTTTCATACACTGGATGGTATAGGTACATGGTCAGAATAGATTTTTTTTTTAATGAATGTACGTTTATGAAAAATCAATACTAATTTAATAGATTGCCATATATGGATTTCTTAATTCTTATATGAATATTTTGACTATTTGATGTCTATATATATGCATGTATAATGTGGGAATATATATATATATAGTCATGCAGGTGTACGTAGTCGTTATTGCCTTTTAATTTGGGAACGACGTACCTATCTTGTAATTAGCAGTGGAAGTAAAAGGTTTTATTTTGGATTCCATAAAAATCAACTCAATAAAGTCCTTTTTAAAATTAAATAACCCCATAAAAAAGGTAATTAATATTAATATATATATATATATAAAGAAAATTAGTTTTCAATCTTAATCGTTTAAAACCAAATCAGTGGCGAAGAAAAATCGTAGTAATTAATTTGTGTATGAACAAGCCTGTTCAGCTAATTAACAATTTTAATTAACTATATAATTATCCATCTTATTATATACTCCGTATTATATATACCCACATCCAACTGTTTTTAGAGAATTATTTAATGACATATATTAATGAAATAATCTATGTTTGGGTTGAGATTCTTTTGCATTCAACATAAACGGCTTGATATGTAGTAGGATGCATGTATATGACAATCTTTTTATTCATTTATTTATTTATTTTACTTTTTTTTTAAGTCGTAACTGTTTTTTTTTAACTTATTAGGCCGATAGAACTCCAAGATAAAAAAAATCTCATTTAATTTCATTATGTAAAAAATCTAATCTAACCTATGTTAAGTATTATAATATTAATATATTTAAAAATAAAATAAAATAAAAGATGGTCGTTTCAAACCACGTGAGGTTCGAATAAGTTAACTTGATTTGGATAATGAATGAATGCCTACGCACCCACACGTATTCGATCGACTAAATTATAGCATGTTTATGTTATAAATTTCGAACATTGACTGAATTTCCTATGTTTTTTTTATAATGATTTTGTTTTTTTTAAATGATGAGAAACCATATTCACTGGTAAATCCCGAGCACGTGACCCAGTCGGTAAGAGGCACATATCAGGTAAATCGGTTTACGCTGACCGGTTCGACCTAATAGTATAGAGTAAGACAAACCTTGGATTTTTATCCAAGGAAAGGGACGGGGGCAGAAAATTCAAGGCAAACCTTGAATTTCCTATGTTTTATATATACATCAGAAGGAGTATTCTAAAAATCGAGTCTAGGCGCTAGGTAGAAGTGCATCTAAATTTTTTACGGCAAGGCAGGTCTTTAAGCGAAAAATTGCCTAGGCACTGCCTAGATTCCGCGTAGACTCGTCTAACTCACCGATTATTCAATTTTAACATCTAGAGAAGTGATTATTTGACTTTTTTTTATCCTCAAAGTCGGGATGTATTTGCTTTTAAGTCGATCTTATGGTTTTAGATTTTAGGAGGTTTAGAATGGTTTTAGATTTTAGGAGGTTTAGAGTCGTTAGTCAGACACATACTTTTACATTTATTTACTTTAGCGTTAATTAAATACCATAAATTTGAGTTAATGAGTGATATTATTACATTATATAAATTACTGGCATGCGATATATCTTAAAATATATATAAAAAAAAATTGTTCTAAATTCACCTAGACACGCTAAATGGTCACCAACCGTCCTAGCGCGACCACGTGCACAAACTATATATTTCGTATTAAAAGACAAAAACAATGACATCAGTAAATAATAATTATATATACTTGAAGAATTAGCAGTAATATAGGTAAACATATATAGTTTTGGATACTAGCTTGCTTGCGTCATTGAAATAGATAGTTTTGAACAAATTAAACCCTGTTTATACATTCACATAAAAAGTATGTAACTATGTATATATGTAGTTCAAATTTAAAGTCCATATATACGGCATCGAAGGCTTGATTAATTTTTATTAATTTACTTGTTTTGGTCACAAAAAATTCTTAATTTCGGATATTTCGTTGGTAACCTTGAGATATTAATTGTATATTTTGTGTGGTACACAACTCTTCTACATATTTCACCTTATAACTCTGAGATTTTTTTTTCAACCAAATAATCTTCCATCCCAATTTGGAATTTTTAAAATCACCTTTTGAAGAGCTTATTTGCAAGACTTATAACTCCTTACTCGAAGCTCTATTTGCTACGTACGTTCGACCTATCAAACTGATGAGGAGATTACGTGCAAGATCTTAGCACAGACGATGTGGTCGGAGGAAGCAAGTTGGCGTCGACCAAGAGTCCGCAAGTATGTCGTAGAACAGTTTGAAACCCGAGAAAAAAATTAAATCTTCAATCGGGCATGAATTGGATTGAACCATACATCGATTGATTAAGCTTCTAACAACTTGAAATACCATGTAAGAAGAGGCTCCTACACGTTGGGAGGAATTGGATTAAACCCGCATTCGTCGACCACCGTTGTCAGCCATTGAAGAGTTATTACAAGGTTCTCTTTCTCCCTCATTTCTCCACAAAAAGGTCTCATTTCAAGTCCTACACCTTCACAAAGATTCCCCCTTCCGACCCCATCACTAGTTCGAGCCAACTCGCCGCCAATCGATCGAATTGTGCTCGCCCGACGCCAAAAAAATCGACCTCCATGGGCAGCTGATTTGGGTAAGTATCGAGGCCTTATTTCTCTTTATAAATGTTATTCCAAGTTGTTGGAAGCTTAATCAATGACCTGTCGGGTTCAGGTCGGGTTCAGATGCATCGGGTTGGCGGGTTAAGGTCGAGCCTTCCCCAACCCGCCGATCCAACGGGTCAACCCATACCCATAATTTTTTTTGAAAACATAATATTTTGAAAAAATAAATTTATAATTTTTTTGAAAAATTTATAATTATTATGTATATTATTCTTAGAATAATTAATAATAATACATAAACTAACCTGTAATGTGCAATGTGGGACAAATACACCCTCATTCTTCTCTTTTTATATAGATTTGGAAGTCTTCCTTCCATTCTTTCATTTCCAATGTGGGACAAGGACTTACTCCCACGTTGAAAATAGAGATCGAGTTGGAATGAGAAGACATGAAGATATATATATATGTGTGTGTGTGTGTGTGTGTGTGTGTGTGTGTGTGTGTGTGTGTCCCACTATCTCATTTCTCCCACTTCACTTTTTTCTTTTATTTTCCACATTGGAAATGAAGTTGGACATGAAGTTTGAGAAAATATACTCATATTTTTCTCTCTTACATACCACTAATGTGGATGAAAGAATTGGTAGGGAGATGTAAAATTTTTCACAATTTTTCCACTTCATATCAAAATGAAGTGGATGATAATCAATTTTTTTTATTTAATAGTCAATTTTTAAAAAAAAAAACTAATTTTTTTTAAAAATAATGTAACCTATCCGGTCGGCAGGTCGACCCGACGTTGAGTCAACGGGTCGACCCAAACCCGTCAACCCGTGGCCTTTTCGGGTTAGGGTTCAGGTCGACCAACCCTGACTCTTGACCTGGGGTACAACCGTGGCCTTTTCGGGTTAGGGTTCAGGTCGACCAACCCTGACTCTTGACCTGGTGAGTTGTACCCGTTGACCCAGCGGGTCTGACCCGTGGCCACGCCATGGTAGAATGCCAGTGTAAAAGTAGTGCTCTAGGTCTCGGCATCAGCAACATCAACGATGTCCGCAATGTTAGTGGTGAGAGCGTTAGCAAACTGTGTTAGCAATAAATGTCAATAATAACTATGTTAGAAATAACCGTGTCACCATAACCATGGACTTTTAGCTAATATGGATAGGTTGGTGGATATTTTAGAAAAAAAGACCAAAAACACGGACATATAGATAGATGCCCCTAAATGTTACGTGCATTATTGAAAAATTTTGTGCGGTAATAACGAGATTTTGATAAATTGGCTTCAATAGCCATATCTTACCCTCTTTTAGTGTGAATCATAAATCATAATTAGAATAATAACCTGTCACCTTCAGTTGAGTATTAAAAATAAAAACTAAACATTAAGAACAAATCCAAATAAAAAAAATGTAATGTTTTGAAAAAAAAAAGAGATTACAAATAGTTGGATTATAGGTAAGAAAATGTATATAAAAATTAAAATTTAAAAAGAATCAAACTAATGTACAATATTTTAAAAGTGGTTTCCAAATTACTGTATAATAATATCATTTTTAAAGATTTTTTTGAATGCAAACCTCAATTTTTTTATATTATTTAAAATACTCATCACACAAATTTTTACAAAAACTCATATGAATATCACACAGAAACTATCGAAACTTTATGTATCACACTGAATTCACAAAATTTCGTAGTCACTACTAGGCGTGATATTCGAGCTGAACGAGTTGAGCTAAACTCGAGTCCAAAAATTATTCGAGTTTTTTTTTTTTTGGTGCTCAAGCTCAGCTCGCGAAACCAGAGTTAAACTTGATCTCGGCTTATTCGACTCGGCTTGTTCAACTCGAACAAGCTGAAGACTTGAGCCTAAGCTCATTTGAGCTTGTCAGTTGGACTCGTTCAATCTCGCTTCGTAGCCGAAAACCTAAATACAAGTTAGACGGTAGGTAGATAGTGATTAAGGAAACTAGTAAGAAGGGAAGTTTTCTTGTAAGGAATGTTTACCAAACCTTATTGAGTTGGAATATAAACAGGATGATCACTCTAGTGAGAGGTGATGTGTGTTTACACGATTTGATGGGTTTCGTCTTCGTTAATTCATATTTTTCAAAGTCTTCATAATGTGGATGGGCCGGTCAATCCATGACTTATGTGGTAGGTAGTAGTAGACGTGTTCATTGAGCCCAGCTTGCTTGACTCCAACTTCACATAGTGTTGTAGGTTTCAACTTTCAAGTTCCACAAACAACTATAAGCTACTTCAATCATGAAAACTGGAAAGAAAAAAAAATCTTTAGAATTTTGTAAATGATCCATTTCATTTCCTCATTCTATGCATATCTGGTTTGAAATAAAACATCAAAATTATTTATGGATTAAAGATATTGTACGTACAATGCTATAAATAATATATAGATATAATTTTACGATTGAAAACTTTAGGTAAAAAAAATATTTTATAAAATTTGTTAGGTTAGAATAAAATAATAAATAGTTTTTTTAAAAAAATTATTTTATTTATTTATATATATTGAATATTTATATCAAGCTACTTCATTAATATATTCTATTTTTCAAATAATTAATGATAACTTGTTATGTTTTAAAATTAAATTGAGCGACATATATGATCTTGCAGATATTTTTTTATAAAATATTTTTCCTTTTCCTTTTATCAAATGATACTTTTGGTGGGAGAAGTAAAAATTATCAAAAATAAATAAATTTGATGCTAAAGGGGTTTGAATCCATTATCTCAAATTTTAAAGGGGGGTGTTTGCAAAATGTTCAAAAAAGTTGTCTCAATTGGTGAAATATCCACACTTTGGGACAAATTGGTGGAGTGTCCATCTTGCCAATAGCAATTTTATCATCTTGTCTATAGCCTCACTCTTTTTTCTTTTTTTTTTCTTTTTCTTTCTTTTTTTTTAATATTTTTTTTTACATTTTGTCGTGCAAAAATAAGAGTATGTTGTGCATGTGCAAATATAACCGTATGTTGAGCAAATATGACCTAAGTCTATTTTTTTTTACATTTTGTCGTGCAAATATAAGAGTACGATGTGGAAATATAACCGTAAGTTGTGCAAATATGACCCAAGTCTAGTTTTTTTTTTCATTTTGTCGTGCAAATATAAAAGTACGATGTGCAAATATAATCGTAAGTTGTGCAAATATGACCCAAGTCTAGTTTTTTTTTTTACATTTTGTCATGCAAATATAGGCCAAATGACATAAAACCACCCTTTATTCACTCTTATTCCCAATTAACCACCCCTTATTCAAAAATTTTCATTTAACCACCCTTTATAGTATATCTATTGCAACTAACCACCCATTTTCTCCTTTCTCCATTTAAAAGACCAAAATGGCCCCAATATTAATTACTACTCCCTCCGATCCAAAATATATGACATTTTACTTTTCAACACATATTTTAAGGAGCTGAAAACTATATAATATATTAACTTTTGTTTTTTTTATAATTTAATACTTATTACTAACAAATATTAAGTTATTAAAAAATTAATAAAAAAGTTGATATTTTATATAGTTTTTACCTTCTTAAACTACATGTTGAAAAGTCAAATGATATATATATATATATATATATATATATATATATATATATATATATATTGGATCGGAGGAAGTAATGTTTATTTATTTATTATTATTATTTTGGTAGAGTTATTTTTTCTTATTAAATCTCAAGTACATGTTTTAGAATGGAGCCAACTGCCAAGTCCTCACCCACCTCCTTCTACTACCGTAAATTTATCAACTATCAAACATTTTCCACAGTTCCACCCAATGTTGTTAAAATCCCAATCCGGTTCAACAATTCTAACGATCCAAAAATGGCAGAACAATCCCAATCTTTTTTTTTGCGATACTAACAATTCTACAAAATGTCTATTATACGAAATTTCTAACATTCACAGTTTAAACATAAGAAAATTTTAATATAATTGGTTAGTCTATATTGTATTTAGATTACTTTAAAAATTTTAAAACCTATATGAATATTTTTTTATGATTTAACATAATACTTAACTAATATAAAACATATTAACTTCATTTTAAAAAAATTCATCCATGCGGAGGGATCTTACGTTCAAAACCCATGGCCATGAATTTTAAAACCGAATATATTTTAGTATAGACATAAAAAAAGTTTTAAAATTTTAAAAGTAAGCTAAATATAATATAGAATCCACCAAATCATTTACTTGAGATTTTATAATAAAAAACAACTCTACCAAAATAATAGTCATAAATAAATAAACATTAGTAATTAATTTTGGGGGCATTTTGGTCTTTTAAATAGAGAAAAGAGAAAATGGGTGGTTAATTGCAATAGACATGCTATAAAGGGTGGTTAAGTGAAAATTTTTTAATAAGGGGTGGTTAGTTGAAAAGAAGAGTGAAAATTTTGGGGGCATTATGGTCTTTTTTTTAATATTTTTTTTTACATTTTGTCGTGCAAAAATAAGAGTATGTTGTGCATGTGCAAATATAACCGTATGTTGAGCAAATATGACCCAAGTCTATTTTTTTTACATTTTGTCGTGCAAATATAAGAGTACGATGTGGAAATATAACCGTAAGTTGTGCAAATATGACCCAAGTCTAGTTTTTTTTTTCATTTTGTCGTGCAAATATAAGAGTATGATGTGCAAATATAATCGTAAGTTGTGCAAATATGAACCAAGTTTAGTTTTTTTTTTACATTTTGTCGTGCAAATATAAGAGTATGTTGTGCAAATATAACCATAAGTTGTGCAAATATGACCCAAGTCTAGTTTTTTTTTTATTTTTTTTTAACATTTTGTCGTGCAAATATAAGAGTACGTTGTACAAATATAACCGTAAGTTGCGCAAATATGACACAAGTCTAGTTTTTTTAATTTTTTTTAACATTTTGTCGTGCAAATATAACATTTTGTTGTGCAAATGTAATATATTTTTTTCCGCTTTTTTTTTCATTTCAGCACTTTTTGTTGTGCAAATATAACTTTATGTTGTGCATATATAACAATATGTTGTGCAAATATAATTTTATGTTGTGCAAATGTAATATTTTTTTTCCGTTTTTTTTGTTTCAGCACTTTTTGCTGTGCAAATATAACTTTACGTTGTGCACATATAAAAATTTGTTGTGCAAATATAACTTTATGTTCTGCAAATGTAAAAATAAAAATATAGTAGAGGTGGATCACATAATAAAATATAGATAGTTTTTTTAATTCTCATATTCATGGGGTAATTTTTGTAATTTCACAAAAATTACTTCTCCTTCCTCACGTCAATTTCCATTCCTCTGTAAAATCCCTGGATCACCCATCTCGACTGCGTTGCCTCGTATTCCTCTCCATCCCCTGGATCTTCGTCGAAGGAGCCACCATTGGATGAGAGAATGCACCAATCGGACCGGCCTAGATCTGATCGGAGTCGAGATCTGCGCACATCCCCGAGTTTGAGTTCCGCATTCGAGATCGGCGCCGGATCGGAGTCGAAGAGGCAGGACGAATCGGATTTCGCCATAGATCAGAGTCGAATCGGATTTCGTCATAGATCGAGGGAGAAGGCGACGATGTCGCCATAGATCGGGCCTTGCTTCAGATGAGGAAAACGGAGCAGATCTTGACCATGCTCCTCGTCGTCGCCGGCGCTATCCTTGGGCACTATCACCGCCAAATCATCAGATGAAGAGAGATGGAGGTGAGCGATAGAGGAGAGGGATGAACGGAAGAATGGGGCAGGGGAATTGGGATTAGGTTATTTAATTGGGTGGACAATTTTCTAATTTGTGCCTAAAGTAGAACATTCCGCCAATTAGGCCGAAAAAAGTGCCTTCCCAGGAAATTTTCTCCACATTTTTTAGGAATGATAAAAAATATATAAACTACTAATGATTTTATTAATTTACAAAAATAATTTCATACTTAATACAATTATCTATGAGTTTGACACGTTTTTAGTTTCTTAAAAAAATGTTTTAAAAAGTCAAATAAAAAGTTTTGTGAGACGAAGGGAGTATATTAAAGCCATTCAATTCGATCATACTAATTCATCTCACCGGAAATCTTAATGTCAAGTGATTATCATGGTTTATTAATTAACTAGGTCGATGTGGAATATAACGGTACCGTGGTAGTTAAGAGCATGCCCAACAACTTCTCTAAAACAATCTCTAAAATAGAGAATTATAAGTCAAATATTCTGAATATTTTTTGGGTCCATTCCAACCACTTTCCCATTACAAAGTTTACCCCAAAATATATAGATTTTTCTCCAAATTTAGGGAATCTATATATACATATACTAATACCGATGCATAACGTCCTATGTGGCACGTTGTGGTTGATTCTAGGGTCAAAAATCCTATGTGGCGCGTTGTGGTTGATTCTAGAAAAAAAATTAATAAAATAATATGTTATCATAATTTATAGAAAGTATATAGAGAAAATTTGTGTAGTAGGCACTTTTTTTTACTCAATTAGTGAAATGTCCTACTTTTGAGACAAATTGTAAAACTATCCACTCTTCTTAATCTCGCTCGCTCTCATCTAATTAATCTTAGATATGAGATTCTCCCACTCTTCCCTTGCCATGGCAGATATGAGATTCTCCCACTCTCGATCTCGATCACCGAGGAGAAAGGAGGAAGGGGATCTCTTAGCAAAATCTGCATCCGTCTTCGTCGAATGCCCCCACTAGGATCGTCGACGGTGCACCGCCTCTCGGAGGCCGCCATTGGAAGCGGAGGCAGCAAAGGCCCCCTTCCTCCTTCCTCCTCTATTTTCGTCGGCCGATGTGCACAAGAAGGTTCGACTCAGGAGGAAGATTCGACTCAGAAGGAGGAATCGAAGAGGAATCATCGGCGCGAGGTCACCATAGGCGGATAGATCCGAGATCCGAGATCCGAGATCTGAGACGCCCCTTTCCTCCTTCCTCCTCTATTGCCGTCGGCCGATGTGCATAAGAAGGTCAAGCTTGCTGTTCTCTACGCCGACTACGCCGGTGTGGATATTCGACGGCAGCCTCATCATCGAGGAAGGAGGCATCGAAGATCTCCGTCCAACGGAGATCTCACTCGAAGATGAGTCGGGGTGGTGCGGCGTTGGCGGTGGCCAAGGGGAAAAAGAAGGGAGCGAGCTTCACCGACCTCATCAAAACCGGTGCCGCCGCTGTGCTCAGTCGAAGACGAGAGAGAGATTGATAGTGTGCGAAGACGCTCCTGGGGGTTGTGTTCAGACTTCAGAGGAAGGGGAAAGTAATTTTTGTTAAATTATAAAAATTACCCTATGAATATGAGAATTAAAAAAACTATCTATATTTTATTATGTGATCCATAATCTATATTTTTATTTTTATTTTTATTTTTGCACAACAAAATGTTATATTTGCACAACATATGGTTATATTTGCACAAGCACAATATACGGTTATATTTGCACGCCAAAATGTATCGATGCGAAAAAGAAAAAAAACTAGACTTGAGTCATATTTGCACAACTTACGGTTATATTTTCACATCGTACTCTTATATTTACACGACAAAATGTAAAAAAAAAAACTAGACTTGGGTCATATTTGCACAACGTACTCTTATATTTGCACGACAAAATGTAAAAATAAAATAAAAATAAACTAGACTTGGGTCATATTTGCACAACTTACGGTTATATTTGCACATCATACTCTTATATTTGCACGATAAAATGTAAAAAAAGAAATAGAGTTGGGTCATATTTGCACAACTTACGGTTATATTTGCACAACATACTCTTATATTTGCACAACAAAATGTAAAAAAAATTAAAAAAACTAGACTTGGGTCATATTTGCACAACTTACGGTTATATTTGCACATCGTACTCTTATATTTGCACGACAAAATGTAAAAAAAATAGACTTGGGTCATATTTGCACAATTTACGGTTATATTTGCACATCGTACTCTTATTTTTGCAGGACAAAATGTTAAAAAAATAAAAAAAAACTAGACTTGGGTCATATTTGCACAACGTACTCTTATATTTGCACGAAAAAATGTTAAAAAAAATAATAAAAAAACTAGACTTGGGTCATATTTGCTCAACATACGGTTATATTTGTACATGCACAACATACTCTTATTTTTGCACGACAAAATGTAAAAAAAAAAAAAGAAAAAAAAAAAAAAAAGAGTGAGGCTATAGGGAAGATGATAAAATTGCTATTGGTAAGATGGACATTCCACCAATTTGTCCCAAAGTGTAGATATTTCACCAATTGAGATAATTTTTTTAGAGATTTTGCAAACTCCCCCCAAAATGTGTCAAAGTCAAATTAACAACTATTTTGAGAGGGAGAGTATATAATATATGTGGTCATATTTTGATGGATCAAGTGTGCGTTAGACCTTTTCTTCATTGTTGATCTAGCTCTGGTAACCACCAGCCTTCGTTAGTTGAATTCAGCGCCTTTGCAGCATATCGATTAAACAACGAGCCCTAGGAAGAATAAAACACAATACCTTGACTTATATGCGCTACAATCACGTATGAGTAGCTCACCGACCTTATATGCTTTGTACTTGATTTGTATTATTTAAACTTTCAATATATCGAAAACTTGTATCTCAGCATAACTCACCTTGATACTCGGATTGCCTCTCTCATACGGAGTATTATCTTAACAAGATGCGTAATATTGCACTAGCTTTTTTTTAAAAAAAAAAAAAAATCGGAGACAATTTTAAATGGGATTAACTTCAATCATAAGTCATAACACACAAATCAGGGTTAGAAACATGCCTCTAAATTCAGCTATTGCTTGAGCTATTTTTGACCCAATGATCGTAGAGATGACCGGCATTTACCTAGTTCAATACGGAGTATTAATTATAAATCGGTAAGGGTCAAATCAAATTATCATTTATTTATATTTATTTATCATACTAGACCACACGCAATAGATTCTCTAAAAAAATCTACCAAATAGATAATTATAAATCATATATTCTAATTTTTTTTGTCAAATTCTAACAGATTTTCTACCATAGAGTTTACCCCAAACTATATAAAGTTTTCTTCAAATTTAGGAAATGATTTTCACTTTTTCTCCTCATTCTCTCTATTTTGAAAAATGTAATGGGAAAGTTGTTGGACGAAAAACAATCCCAATATTCACCAAAAACTCGGATTCACCATTTAATATAAAACTTTTAATCCAATGTGTAAAAGATGGAACCCAAATTATTATCTAGAAAATAAAAATAAATCAGCTCGACTAGGTCCGAGTCAATTCCATTTTCTAGTTTTGGGTTAAGCTAAAAGAGAATCCAAAAAAAAAAAAAAATCGAAATATCAGACGTGGGTGAGATGTAAAGATTTTAAGATGCTCGACTTGAAAGGGAAAAAAAAAAATTCAAGTGTCATATCGATGTGATGGGCGGGTGACACTTGAAGGAATGTGTTGGAATGAAAAACTCTCCATCTCACGTGGAATTGGGTGAACAAAATTCTACAAATTATAAGGTAGTGTAAAACTTCTCCATAATAACTTAAGTTTTTGTATTACAGCTTATAATTTGAACTTATAATAAAATATATATGAAAAAAATCCAATAGGACATTCCGTCTAAGGTGGAATTGTGGTGGTTTATGGAGCAGTATTTTTGGTAGGTTGCCCATAACAACTCCCAAGTTAATTTGATTCTGGACTCAACTTCTTGGGCTTAAACCATAGAAGCCCATGGGCAATGGATCCAGATCTTACATTCAAATTGCAATAGGGGAGGGTACATGTGCTTAATTACAAGTACAAATCCATCTTCGACTGAATTAACTAAACACACAAGATGTCTAATGGTTGTCAATACCATTAAAAGAGTCTGGAAAAACCATGGGAGATTGAAATGTTGATTTCCGACGCTCTCTTGCTGCTCTATTCATTCGATGAGGTCACTTGTTCGCATACTTTCAGAGAAGGCAACATGGTAGCTGATCGGGTGGCACATTTAGGTTTGGATGTTGTTTCTCCGAGCTGGAGATCTCATACAGAGATCGATGCTCTCGTCTGCAAGGACGCTCTTGAGTAGTAGTACAATAGGGGTTGACGCCACCCAAAATCTCGCCATGTATCAAAAAATAAAATAAAAATAAAACATCATACCAAAATAACCTGAAATAATTGGATTAAAGTATTTAACTATACTAGTTTTATTACTCGCCACTTGCGCGATTTGTTAATAAATTTTATTATATAAATTATCTTTGAATTAATATAAATTACTACTCTGTATAAATTAAGTATATAATCTTCAATTGTGTTTTTTTAAATGTAAACACATGTTTGAGTCTATATTAATCATGTTTGTTCTTTTATTAAAAAATAGTCAAATATATTTTTTATTGAATCTAGATTTTATACTTTTTAATAAAAAATAGTAAATGATAAAAAAAATGTATTAAATCCAAAAGAAAGGAACACAACATAAATTACATATGTAAATTCAATCCATTTTTATTTTAATTTACAAAAAAATAAATATAAATATTGATAATATTTATAACAAAATATTACTATCACAATATAACTAAGTAAGATATGATAATAACTTATTAATTGATGTAATATTAGATAGATTATTTGATCTTAAAAAGATAAGCTTTCTAACTAATTAAGATATAAGGTTGAATATTTATAAAAATAAGTGGGACCATGAATTGAGATGGCAAAATTATATTGGTTTATTAATCGATGTGGCTAAAAAAGATAACACTATATTAATCCAGAATATGACACGTATGCGAATCGCACCAGAACTCGTTTTAAGCCTCTATTTTAGTTATTTGGTGAGCTACTAAGATGCTACTATTCGACTCATAGATGATCATTGGACCTATCTCGAGGAAAAAAAGATTGAACTCAACTTGAGCTCGGCTCGAAAAAAACTCGACTCGAGCACGTTCACTTACCTAAACAAGTCGAGCCTGAACATAATTTTAAACTTGGTTGAAAGCTCGACTTGTTTGATTTAAATTCAAATAGCTCGAATTTTATGGAATTTTTAAAATTTTCTTTAAGTCAATCTGTTATAACCGAGTAAAACTGCTAAAAGTTCGAAAAAAAAACTCATTTAAAAATTGGGCTCTACTCGATTTGAATTCGTTTAACAAACGAATCAAACTTGAACATGTCAAGCTCGGCTTGGATAACATCCCTACCAACCAATCGCGAACAAAATATGTTCGATCTCCATCCTATAAGCTATGCTAAAGTCTCAATCTAATTTCAAATACTACTACGTATAATTTTCCCATTGATTGTGTTCATTATATATACAAATGCAAGTCCAAATTTGTCATCCCCATGGGGTAAAGCGCACTCGATCTCGCAATTTCAAGGTAAAGATGCTTGATTCAATCAAAGAGCTTGAACACGAACTCGAACATATATAGCTTGTCTCTACCGATTCTGGTTTGAGGTACGGAAATGCAATTTTCGCTCTAGTGGAACGGTAAAAATAAAGTAAAAAATTATAGATTTTGTTGAGATATGTGAATTGACAAAAAAAAAAAAAAAGAGAATGATGAAGCCTTCTAAAAAAAAAGAAAAAAAAGAATGATAAAGCCTTAGTATATAAACTAGTGAACTATTCCTCCTATTGTCAATTGATTTTATGATAAAATCTCACTCGGCTTATATACTAGGTTATTAGCACAGTAGTAGCACACAAGCGTCCGTGCACACGACTCACAATCACGAGTCCTAACAGACAATGATCCGACTCTTGATCTTGGGCTCTCTAAAAATATAACGCGATATGTGAAGAGGTCAAAAGAGAGCCCTACATTGAAAATATAAATGAACAAACCTTAGTATATATACCGTTTACGTTATTGAGAAAAGACAAGATGATTATTTCCAAAACACATTCTCAATATTCCTATTATCAATAGGTAAAGAGAGAAGAAAGATGTTCACATGCGTACACCATCGTGCCAACCACTAAATTTGCAGTTTTGCTTTAATTTTTTCTCCTATAATTGTCGTCTCCTAAACCTGTTGATACATACATATGCACTATCAGAAATTAAACAAAAAATTTTCTCCTATAATCTATAGAAATTTTATTAAAAACTCATACTGAATTGTCAATATTTTTAACATTTATGTCCAAGACAAACTGCAGAGTCAAGTAGACCAAACATGCTTTTAAGCCGCCTAATGTCTTCTCTATTTTCCCTGCCCTTCGATCTTAATAAACATGAATGTCTTCTTGTTCACTATCATTGATTGATATTGTGTGTAAGGTGCATCTCTTTAGGGGACTAATAAGGACATTGCTTTCATTGGGACAACTCCTTTAATTGCCTTTTTTGTAAAAGGCGAATTAAGTTCATGCATTTGCCTAACTTTTTGGCTTGTGTATACGTGGTCGTGCCCAATTATTTTGGAGGCCCTGTACAAAAAAGACATCTACAAAACTCAACAATAAATTTGAAAATTATAAACAGCAACACATAAATATATTTTTTCTTCCAAAAATTGACCAAAATACTTTTTATACTTGTAAAATGTTGAAAAATATTTAAATACTATGGAGTACTATATTTATCAAAGTGTAGATTATGCGTCTTAAAAATAAAATAAAAACATACATACTATTTTGTATATTTGCTTAATTATGTATGTCATTTCTAAAAAAGATTCATTATTAGAAAAAAAAGAACATATAAACAAAAAAAGAAAAAAAAAAGAAAAGTTGTAGAATATTAAATAAAAATCGGAATGATTAAAAAAATAGAACAAGAAATACAATTGGAAAGAAAATGATTGAACTAAGGGAATCGAACCCGGATGAAAATAAAATAGGAGCACATCTTCCTAATGTAGTAAAATGGGCGTCAACTCCTTCACTAAACTAGCTTTCGCTTGATGGGGAATTTGGTATTTTCGCAACCAACTAGCTTTTCAGCACATGGACAAGGCCTATGTTCAGGCTATCGCCATATTTTGCAACTCCACGTACCAGACATGGAATGCAAGAATCTGAACCTAGGACAATGATTAGTGGAACCTCTGCAGGATCTGAACCAACTAACACTAAAGCTACCAGATTTGAGAATTGGAAAAAACCACATGTGGGGTACTACAAGTTAAACTTTGATGGCTCTTACTGCAATTCGGGGATTGGAACATACAGTTTCGTGATTCGGGATCATATAGGATCTATACTATCCTTAGAAGTGGGTCCCTGTAATAATAGCTCCGCTGTTTTCGCTGAGGCCATGGGACTACGGATGGGGGTCTCCAGGGCCAAAGCGCTGGAAATTCAAAACCTTCTGATCGAAGGAGATTGTTTGGCCGTCATAAAGGCTCTGCTTGGGGACTGGGCTAGTCCCTGGAATATCGAGCTGTTGATGGCCGATACGTCTGTTGATTTATATTCCTTCTCTCATGTTGCTATTCGTCATATTTTCAGGGATTCAATTGGCCGACAGAATTGCACGTCTGGCCTACACTGTCCCTGCCGATGATAGCTTCAACGATGATCCAAAACTCCGTGTTCTCGTCCGCTCGGACGCGCTAGGAAAGAAGCCGGGCCGTCGGCGTGTTTCCTAATCCTTATCTGCTTCCAAAAAAAAAGAGTAGACCACGTTCGGGCCCTCAAAGTTTATATATTCAATATAAACAAAGTTTATATTTACATAACCATAATAATATTGGGCCCTCAAAAAGTTTGGGCCCTGTTCGGTTGACCAACCATATATATATGTTCTTTAATTATCACTTTTTTCTAATGTGTGTTTATTAGAATACATAAAAAAAATAGGAAAAAAATATTTTTTTTATTGTAATGACTTAAGAATCTACTTATTAAAAAAAACAATTATAAATCGGTGGTGTTTGTCTTGTTATATTTCATGCGAAGATATTCAAAGTTCGAATTTTCTCGGAACTATAGAATCGTTTGTGAGTAAAATGGTCAACCTCTTAATTGAGGCATACAATGTCCAATCCAAATATAGGGTGGTTGAGTCCAATCGAATTAGAGTAAGACATAATAATAATAATAATAATAATAATAATAATAATAATAATAATAATAATAATAATAATAATAATAGTTTAAATGTATAAACCTTGGAGCTAAAGCATTAAAAAAGAAGCTAAAGTATTTCTCATCGTGAAATGTACAAATTTGTAACAGACTAGCAGTACTATATAATATATAAAGCCTTCACTTCAAGAATCATCATTGAAGCCAATAACTTGATAGTAATAAAATACCCTTAAAAGTATGTGGTCCTGCTCGTGAGAGATAGAGATGTAGATTTCAGACGCCCTTCTTATAGCGCGGTCTTTTACCTTGATATAATGTGTCCATGTTTTCAAAGAGGTCAACCACACAACAGATAAAGTCTCAAGACCTTTGTATTAACTCTGTGTTTTTTGCTCTGGCTTTTCACCTTGAACTTCAACTCTCGTTAGTAAAGACGCTCATGAAAGACCCATCAACTACATCTAATGCATCCCAAATCAATTGTAAAGACCAAATATATTTATATATTATATTATGATTATTTTAATTGAATACGTACTATTTTATTCAATTTGTAAAATGGGAGAAAACCCGTCCTCGAGCGTAAGTTTAGATTTTAAAATCCTTTCGACATCGTTTTTAATTGAGATTTTGACAGAAACTATTTCCGCTTTTCGAGCTCCGAGTTTTGATAGAGATTAATTTAATTCCGTTTATCTCGAAATTGAATTAAAATTTGATTAAATTTGATTTAATCGGGATTCGATCGGGCGAACGGGGTTTGAGTCTATTCTGCTAATTTGAATCGGTATTGTGGGGACCTCTTTTAATTCCTATTTATTTCCCTTTTCTTAATTCTCTCTCTCTCCCTCTCTCTCTCGGTTTCCTGTCAAGGAGCTGGTCCCTCCCTTTTATCTTCTTCCATGTGCAGCTCACCCAACCCATTTCATCTCTCAATCCCTTCCTCTCTTCTGATTCTGTAGAAACCACAAACCCACACCACCCTCACTGTAACGGCCCGGATATAGATACCCGGGTTACGTTTCGAAGGTTGGGTACCTTCGTTCGGATCTTGCAATTTGAGTATGAGTCGAGGTTTTAAAACTCAAGGTTAGTGTTTTAAAGAGGGGATTTCGGACCCCAAAATAGCCGGAGGGCCACGTGAAATCTTCGAGCTGTCCTAAGACTATGTCGCGGAAATTCGGTTGCAAACTAAAGAAAAGCGGAAGTAAAGTACAACTTGCCACGGCGAGGCCGGGTCAAAACCAATCATATAATCTGAAGTCATTTAATCAAGTTAGTGGGTTAGTCAGGTTCTTCGCAATCGCCCGGGGGTCTCCCACGCCATAGAGACAAAGAGCAATCATACCTAAAAACAATTGGTGTGAGCGGGATCAGACCGAGACCCCAACGCACCCTGTCCCGCAAGCGAATATACACATACACTATAATAAAGATGATTCGATGCAATACGGAAGTTGAATCACACTAACATGTTCCTAGGTCATAATATGAAATAAAGAACTGCAATGCGCCAAAGAATGCCAAGTGGCATATCCCCTTGTCTCTATAATCCCGTACCCACTCCGAGGTAGGGCGCTCGGTCTCAGCCAAACCACAACAATATATATTCCCGTACCCACTCCGAGGTAGGGCGCTCGGTGCATACCGAACCATGAAGAGACATATATACAGATCATACTCATCGACTCGATTGGGGACCAAAACGGTATCAAACTCGAATGCCCCCATGACCCTAGCAACGACCCTAAGACTCACAGATAACAGTCGTTCTGTTTCGCAATCACATAAACTGTTCAAATGCTCATTCATGTGTGCAATCCTAGCATTATACTACATGGCATGCTTTTATGCTTATGCAACACCTAGTATGTCATATAGTCACAAGCAGGTATTCTCTTTCGAATCTGAGTAAGCCCATAAAGAAACTTACCTGAGTAAGCCGAACAGCAAAAGGTACGGTAGAAGCAGAATCCAAGCAATCACTAATCACCTAGTATATAAGCGAATAAAACGCCATAAGATACTATTCTACTACTTAACACATGGAAGTCTTCCCACCAGCTAATCACAAAAGGAAAATAACTGGATTCCGAGGATTTATCCGAATATCCAATTCTAGGTCAAACCCGGTCAAGGTTGCTATGGTAGAATTTCTAACACTTCGCTTTCCAACAAAATTCTCAAAAGAATATTTCCTAAAACATAGAAACTTCTTTTGAAACAATTACTTATAATATAATATTAGTTAAAGTAATACCCTCCCATTTTATAATTAAATTCGTTTAAGGTTCTCGGCTAAACATATTAAATTCCTTCACAAGGCATGTATACAATTCATTTTATAATATAACATTTTCCAAACCTTATTTTCATAAAACTCATATTTATATTATTAATAATAATAAGAGTAATGATAATAATGATAAATAATAAATGAATGAAATATGTTAAACATATACATATATATATATATATCAAATGCACAACAAGTAACTCAAAACAACCCACCCGATGGCCCAGTCCATTACCCAAACAAGGAGCCCATAACCCGGATCCAAATGGAGGCAAAACAAGGCAAAGAAAAGGCAACTCGGATTTGAGTCTGATAATCGGCAAAGGAAAAGAAGAAGGAATGGGCCCGGGTTTAATGAAATCCGTTTGCTGATCCAACCCGATTCCCTGGCCCAAAGGAAAGGCCCAACCATCCCCAGCCCAGCCAGAAATCAAATTAAAAAAAGAAAGAAGGAGGAAGGCCCATGAACCGCCAGCCATCACAACAGAAAGGAAAAAAAAAGGAGATGGGGCCCAGCTGACTGGGCGCCCATGTGGCAAGTAAGGGACCCATGTCCCATTTTTTCTTCCTCCCTCTGTCGACAGAACAGAGTAAGAAGAAAAGCGCCGCTGCGCTCAGGAAACGGAGGAGGAGAAGGAGGCTCGGAGCTCGCCGGCGACGACCCGGGCTCCGACTCCGGCCACCTTAGCCACCCGCACAAGGAAAGGAAGAAAGAGAGAGAAAAAGGGGCTCACTGAGGGAGGGTCGTCTCGCCGGAATGCTCGGAGCTTCGGGGCGGCGTTCGGGCTCGTCGGTGGCGATACTTGAAGGGGGGTGCGCCTGGGAGAGATGGGGGAGGATTAAGGAATGAACTTTACTCAATTTTAAGGTGAAGGAGGAGGAAGAAGATTAAAATCGAGCTCTTACTCTTGCTTAAGTCCAAACAGAGGAAGGGGGACGACGGGGTGCGGCTCGGCTCTCCTGGGCGCTCCCTTGGGCTGGAATACGTCGAGGAAGGTGTGAGTGGGTACCCAGGCTGCTACCTTCGCTGGTGGGGAGAGAGGTGTGTGGGAGGGAAGCAAAAGGAGGGGGCAAAGAGGGCTCCTTGCCCTCGGCAAAACAGGGGAGCAACGGGGTGCTCGGTTTCCTTCAATGGCACCGACGGAGGGTGGTGACTAGCTGGTGGGGCTCAAGGCTTCAAGAGGGAGCAAGGGAGACCATCCTTGGTTGAACTCTTCGGATGAGAGGATAAGGTAGGGAGGGAGTGAATGTGGGGTGTGGGAGCTGTTGCTTCAAGTGAAAAGGGGTGATGGATGGGGTCTGATTTTCCAAATGGAGTGGGCTGTGGGATTGCCTAAACAGGGGGTGCAGGAGGCTGATGGAAGAGGGAAAGAAGGGGTTGTGGCCTAGCCAATTTGGGAAGGGGCAGCTGCTTGGGTACAGGAAAGAGGAGAGGGTGTATGGAAGGAGGGGGAGGCCTCAACTGCACACCAAAACGGGAGGGAGAGAGAGAGAGAATAAAATAAAATGGATTAACAAGGTCCCCACTTACCCCGAAATTTGAATTTCCGTCGTTAAATTCCCAATCCCGCTCGCAAAACGTAAACCCGACGCTAAGAATTTAAATCGAAACAAGGTCATTTCGGATATTAAAATAAATTTTTATAATTCTCAAATACTCAAAAGCGTAATTCAATTCCGTCAATAAAATCCAGATTTTAAAATAAGGTCGGACGAATTTTATATAAGGAAAAATCGGCTTTGCTCGAGGACAAGTTTTCTTCCATTTATACGAATAAAATATTCCTATTTTCAAGTAATTTAAGTAAAATAATAATCATATAATATAAAATATATTAGGTCTTTGCACTCACACCCTCCTCCTTATTTTGAATCCAACGGACCATCTATTACCTTGCTCCTCCTCATTTCCTCCGTCTCGTTTTCCGCCTCTGAGCCACCACCAGCGCTCCCTCTCCCCGTCCGTTGCTGCCACCGGATACCACCACCAACATCGCTCCCTCATTTCTTGTTTCGGGACACCGAGCGGGGGAGGCCGAACCGAGCAGCCCAGGGATCTCCCAGTCACCGACGCCCTCCTAGAAGCGCCCCGGAACCGCCGACACCTCCATCCCTTCACTTCCTTCCCCTGTCTCCCATTCTCGCCTTGGTAAGCTTCGTCCTCCCTCTCCTTCATCATCAAACCGAGGAAAGCTCCTCTTTTAACCTTTCCTTCACCTTCCTAGGCCATCTCCGACATCGTCCAAGCTCCAACGAAGCCACACCGAAGCTCTGAGCCTCGTTTCCGGCAAGACAAACTCCCTTGGTGAGCCTCTTTTTCTTCCTCTCCTTTGCTCGCGTTTACCATTTTCCGAGTCTAGGGTGGTCGGGGAAGGTCTTCGATGCAACTGGGTGAGGGTGGGCCGGAAAGGAGCCGTCGGCGGGTCCTTCTCCTTCTTACTCCGCCAATCTCAGTCGGGTTTGTATGGGTACTCTGTTCCAATGAAGAAGACGGCCTCCTCCTTTCTTTCCCTTGTGGGCTTGGGCCTAATTTTACCTGGGTCCGGATCCCCTTCGGATCCCCCTCTCCTTCTTTCATTGATTTTTCGGGTTGGGCTTAATGGAGTGGGTTTTAGGTTCGGTTTTGGCTCGGATCCGGGTTCCCATTCCGGGTAAGGGTTGCGCCTTTTCTCTTTCTTTTCTTCGGGTATGGGCTGGTTTCTTTTGGGCTGAGGTTGGATGGTTTCTTAAAACAAAGAAAATGAGTTGGGCTTTCAAACTTGGTTTTCTAAATTAAAGGGGCCGGATTTGTAGGTGTTATATTTATATATATATATATGATACATTATATGATATGTTATACATTTATATTATGTGATGACTTTTACTTATTTACTTCTATTATTATTAATATATGTGTTATAAGAAGTCTGTTTTTATAAAAAGATAAAATTATTGAAAGTGTTTATATATGAAATTATCTTAAAAGTAATATTAATTGATATTGGGTTGATATATATATATATATGTTATACCTTATGTGATGTTGGTATTTTATTTTATTAGTAGATATTATAAAAGTGATTAAAAAGGATTAAAATGATATTATTTGATATTTATATATATTATTATGATATTATGTGGGGTTTTAATACATGTTTTAGAAATGATAAAGTCATTTAGTGTTGTTGTTTTACAAATGTGGATTATTAAAATAGATTGATTTGGCGAAATCTTATATCTAAGTATTAGTTGGAGTGCGTTATTGATGTTGTTTAAAAGGGGAGTTTTAAAGTAGTATTTGAGAAGGGTTATTATTTAATGATTTATAAGATGATTTTAAGATGATAATTTTTAAATAAGTAAGAAATGCCAGAACTATTTCTATGCTACGATTTCGAGAAATTGGTTTTAAGGTTTAAATGTTTAATGTCGGAATTTGGCCAAGTATGATTTGAGAATTATTTTGAAAATGAGTTGACTTAATTTTGGATTCAAAGTTTTGGAAAACGGCTTTACTATCGGTTGGTTTTGAGGATGTTGAGAACTTGGATTTCGTGTGTATGTATGTTGGTCCGGTAGCTTATGGAAATCGCTTGATGATAGGTGTGTATTGCTTTTGGATTGCTTTGGACTTACATTTGGGCCCTTGCTTGTGTTATCTTGTTGTTCTGCATCTTCAGGTAAGTATCCTACGGGACTTACTCAGTAACCTGGACCTCCTGCCTGATGTGTCATGTAATGTGTAATTTTGTTGCATATTAAAACATGCCATGTAGTATCATGCTAGGATTGCATTGAACTGAGCATGTGTTTACTTTGTGTGTTTGAATACAGAACGACCATTATCTGTGATAGTCCTAGAGTCTTTGCTAGGGTCATATGGTAGTCCAGCCCCATCAGGTGCCCTGAGTCTATCGAGTCGATATGAGCATGATATGATAGCTCAGCACTATCGGGCAAGAGATGAGATGATATGATCGATATGATATGATGATGCTGTGGTTAGTGCACTACCACGAGGAAATTGCTATGCTATAGCACCGAATTGGTCAGTCTCTGCACTAACGGGAAGGGGTGCAGAGGTAGGAGAGGGATATGCCACTTGGCATTGTCTTGGGCCCTTTACAGTTCTTTTCCGCCTATTATATATATACTAGGGGCATGATAGTGTGATTTAAATCTTGTACTGCATTAGTCATCTTTTATTTAGGTATAGGCATGTTATGTGGCCTCAGCGCGGTCAGAGGACCCATAGGCGATTACCGGGCCTGACTTCGTGGATAGTGTTAGGTACCGCTCTTGTTTGCTCCTTGCTTCTGTGACGGGAATCTCTGGCGAACCGAAGAACCTGGCTAACATATTCTAACTTGATAAAATGGCAATCACCCACTATGTTTTGGTTTTGACCCGGCTCTGCCGTGGCACTTGTATCTACACTTTGCTTCCGCTGTACTTTCATTCGAATTGAAATTCCACGACTTTGATTGCTTGGGGTTCGAAATCCTCTTTTGAATACTGATCTTTAGAGGTTTGAAACCTCGACCTGTACCTGAATTGCAACATCCGAACGAAGGTATCCAACTTTCGAAACGTAACCTGGGCACCTTATATCCGGGCCGTTACATCAATTGCTTCTCATACAAAAAAAAAAGCTAAAGTATTGGATAGTAGATATATTTAGGCCCAGTTGTATATTTGTATATAGTGGCCTAATAGTGATCATGACGTAATTATTGTTAGAGAAATTACTTACGGTGACCATGAAGATTTGCCATTTTCACGGGTACACAAAGTTTTGATAAATTTCACATGATGTCCATGAAGTTTTGCAAAAGTTTATATGATAACCACGAGGTTTTGATCAATAGCTTACACATCAACATCGATCTTACAATTCTACTATTATGCATCATTAGAATAAAATAACACACCATTGATTGATTACAAATTAGATAAGGAAATCAACTCTAAAATCCAATATACACTCAAAATTATTATTTTTTTTTCAAAATTAAAATTTTGGTAATTTAATGATGTGATACCATGTCATTATTTTTTAGACCCCCTATTGCCACATCAAATAATTATCTCATATCAAAATTGGTTTAATGTGAAATAGTTTGTATATCTTTTAGTAATTTTCAAAGTTTGTATTAATATTGATTCATTGATAATAGTTCGTATTATTTTTAGCAAATTTTCCTTAAAAACAAAAACTAAACATTGAAAAAAATAAAAATTAACTATGTAAGATTTTGGGAAAAAAATGTCGTGTCTTTGTTAGGGTTTTGTGTGTATTTTCAGCTGTGTCTTTCCATTGTTAAACTCAAGTTTAAACTAGTTTTTAAAATTTTTAATGGCTTCTAATGTGTGTAGATGCTACCGTTACTAATATCCAATCATATAAATATCAATTTGATGTGAGTATTTGCTTTTGCTTTTATATTTTTTTTGTTTAATTTTTTTGTCCGATGTTTTTACATGGCTTTTTGTATATGTGTTTTTATGTATAAATGTGTTTTTGTAGGTGATCAAATATTAGATACCTGTTGATGAAAGGTTTCGTGCACGCAATAACTTTATTGTTACCCTGAAATGTGTGATATTATTAAAGAGGGTTTTTTTACTTCTGATTATCAGCAACATAAGACTGGGTGTTTGGGTTTAGTTTTAGTGTAAGGATCCAAGATGCGTTTCAATTTTAAACTAATACACCAGATGATGATGCATGCATGAAGTTGTCATAGAAAAAGAGATAGAAATGTGGTGCAAAATTAATGGTTTGATTTTTCGTTTTTCTTTATTGGAGTTTCATGTCATATAACTGGTCTTCCATGAATCAAATATGATCCTTTATCTCTAAAAGTTGTTGCTTTTCTTGAGTTTTGTTGACAAGCACAAGGTGACTTATGTTGATATACTTCATATTTTCAAATCCGAACCTCAAAAATCTCCAAAAAAGTTAATCATGGCAAAACTTTTGACAGTTTGGAAGGTATTGTTGTATAAACGTTCAGAGGTGGTCAGCTTGACTCATTTAGCTCTTGCTTGTGATACTGAAAAGTTTGAAAGATATCATTAGGATAGGAAATCTTATCGGGTGTTGCTGAGATGTTAAGAAGAGTGTCTTCTATTGAAAAAAGCTTGAATGCTAGAGGATTATATGAGATTTTTGGGTATCCGACCTCTAGCATTTCAAGTGATATGTTTATTCTTTTTTCTCTGAGCATTTCCTTCTATAGCTAAAAAAAAATTGATTGTACATTTAAGCACCGTGAAAAAGGCCCATTCTCTTTACATTGAGTATGTATTGTGAAGAATAATTATGATCAGGCAGTGTCTTTATTTGATGGTGAAATGGTAAGCTTTTATTTGTATATTCTTATATGTATGAATTATTTGTCTTATTAATTGTATATTTGTAAACATGGCCCCATGTACCCAAATTACAGTAAATTTGCAAGGAAGTCAGGGATGAAGTTTCCAGATGAAATTTCTGATAAAGGTTTTGATTGTATAAGTGAAACTTTCTTTCCAAAAACTCAAAAAGTCCCTCATTATGATGTGAGGCATATCAGGAAAGAGTTTTATATGATGAGGTTTGAGGATAGGGTTGTTGTGGCTTCTGCTGCTTCTGCTGCTTTTAGTGAGACGTTGGTACCAACAAAAGCTAGACTAAATAAATAAATCAATAGAGTTCCCTCACATTACTGCCTCTGTGACTCTGAGGATAAAGATATTCAATATCTATTCATGCATTGTAGTGTTGCAAAGGCGATAATATCACGCTATATACAATATATTGTTAGAAGATCTACAAATGATTAAAAACAACAACAACAACCATTTTAAAGATCTTTGTTTCATCTGGAAAACTATATGGGAAACCAGAAATAGTGTTACATTTAAAAAAACAAGAAATTAGAACTTATAAATGACCTCGTCCAAAGATTAAGCAACAATATTACAACCTGGAATCGAATAAATAAAGGAGAAGAGGTCACCCAAAAAAAAAGAAAAAATGCAAAATGGATTAAACCAAATAGAGCTATCTACAAAACTAATGTTGATGGCTCAGTCAATGCCACTAGCTTATGCCATGTGGGGGGGGGGGGGGAGGGGGGGAGGGGGAGTCATCAAGGACTCTGTGGGTCAGGTTATAGATATTTTTCAATAGGAGAGTTGTCAAGGTACAGTTCTCCAAACCGAGGCCTCGACCATCTATATAGGAATGAAGCTAGCAATAGTGAGAGGATTACGTAATATTATTGTCAAATGAGACAATTTGGAAATAATGAAGGAAATCAAAGATATAGGTAACTTCAAATGGGAGATTAAGCATCACATAGAGAAGATAGACATACTCAAGACCTCTTTTGATCACATAGAGTTCATCCATTGTTATAGAGAAGCAAATAAGGTAGATGATTACATTGTCAAGCATAAGGGTATTTGTAACATGTATACTCTCCCTTTTAATAGGGATCTTTGTAACATCATTCTTCAGAGTGATCAAGGAGGTGCTTTACATTTTTAGTAAAGCTCTCCTACTGTTTGCATATTGAAAAAAAAGACACTAGGAGACCGCTGACCATCCATTTCAAACATTCCAAGTAATTATGAACCAAAATGAGGGGAAATAATGTAATGTTGCTTCTTTTTAAAATTGTTGCATAAATTTTGAATTGGATTTAGATACCGATTTTAATTAATTCTTCAAAATTTAAAATATCAGTTAAATAAATCTAATTAGGTTATTTATTAGAGTCTAATATAAAAGATAAACTAAACCTTAATTAAACTCCTAGTTTGTCATCTTCTCTTAATTTCAATATGAGATAATCACCACTTAAATTCTAAGCCTTTTTAATAACCTCCACAAGTCGAACTTGATTAACAAATACAATTATGAGTCTATTTGCATGTAATCAATTTGTCAATTAATTTTATTTTTCAAACATGTAGAAAAAAGGTTCTTAACTTGAGTAACGTATAAGTGATCTTCATTCTCTTTTGTGTTTAAAAGCATTTAAGTCTTTTTCAAATATTTTAACAGGTTTTAACATGTGAAGAGCTATGTTACACGGAAACAAAAACGGAAACCGGAAGGGAAACAGAAACGGAAACGGGAAACGGCAATCCAAATTTTGTAGGAAACGGAAACGCCGAGGAAACGACAATATGAATTATATGTTCATTTAAAGGTCTAAATAAGAGCAATAAACATATCACTAAGTGATACACACTGAATGCATCATTAAAGCTACAAATTAAAATGTTCAATACTGTGGTAAATAGTGTCCTTTCTCCTTAACAGAAATCAATACAGACATGTCAAATATATTAAATGTCTTGCAAGCCAACAAAATAAAGTAACTTAGTTTTAAAATAACAACATAATCAAGAAAAAACACAAAATAATCAATCCAACATCAATCTTCTACTAAGCTAACTCATCCTTAAGTTTTGGCTTATCAAGAGAAAGTTCTACAAATGAGGGTTTACCGAAGAAAGCTTAGAGGGAGAGAGCACTGAGCAAGTGAGAGGAGGGAAGACTGAAAATGGAGAAGTAGGCGGCAAGGATAGAAGGAAACGGGGGTTTCAGACGAAAAGAAGGGGAAGTATGATTTAGGGTTTGATTTTTTTTATATTTTTTAACTACAAAATTAGTGAAAACGTCATTTGGCAAGTCAGAAACGTTTCTGACCAAACGGAAACGGTCAAAGTTTCTGACTTTTTTGGTCAACGAAATGGTCAAAGTTTCTAAGCTCTCAGAAACGTTTCTGAGGTGTTTCCCCGGAGTTTCGGAGTTTCTTGATATACAGAAACGCGAAACCGCTATGAAATGGAGTTTCGGGGTATCATAGGTGAAGAGTAGTCCATGAGTGAAAACCCCTTTTTAACAAATGATTTTCTGTAATTTCAGATTTAGTGGAACTCTCATATTTAATAGTCCATTTTCTATAAATTTTCCTTTATTTTTTAACATTCATAATTAAGTACGTACATAACCATTCAACCAATGAAGATCCTCTCTTCTACAACACTACATACAGTGTGTAAAAAAGACAGTTGTAGATGGCAGAAACTTACGGTTATTACCCACACGGGTAATACCCATCGGTCAATTAGTGGATCCGTACACAGAATCTGATTTTTTGTTGATGTAGCTAGGCACGTGTTTGTCTTTTGGTCTATGCTCTCTTGCTCTCTATGTTGTGCAGTTGGTAAGATCGAGAGAGAGATGACTAAAAAAGCTTTATACTTTGGGATTTCATGTCTTCAATCTACTGGTTAGTTGTGTGGGGGTCATGACTTTTGGTCTTTACACTACTCAGTCTCCAAACTTTTGCTAGCTGGCCTGGTATATATAAGTACATCACGTACTCTAGCTTTTGAAATTATCATATAATGCATACGAGTGTATATATGTAATTAACCTAGCTAGCTAGCTTTTATTTCACATCGACCATTCTATGTGCGCGCTCGAATTCAAGAACTTTCAGTGTCGACACTCGTCGTGTAATAGGGCATTACTGTTATGTTTGATATCTGATAGACTAGTGCTCATCGCTTTTTTATATTAGGGCTCGTTTGGTATTGATATGTAGATATCATATATCGGATATCAACCCTCGATATCTGATATCTAGTGGTTGGTATGGCTAGATATCGATATCACTTAAAAGTGATATCTAGGGGCGGATCCTTTTGAAGGCCAGAGGTGGCAGTAGCCCCCCAATCAAAAATAAAATTTAATATGCATATTCCTCTCGTCGATAACTTCGATTTGATATATTATAAGCTCAAATCCGATACCTGAGTAAAAAGTTATAAACGTTTCAATTAATATACTTCTATCATACTTATCATTTGTTAAACTTCACAACTTAATACTATAATTAAACTCGAAAACTTTAAATATTGATGATTTTTTTTGAAAAAAAAAATAGAGGTCAATTTTTCGCCCCCTCAACTAACTGCTTCGGGATCCGCCACTGGTGATATCGATATCTATTGTTTGGTATGCCAAAGATATCACTTGATATCAAGTGATATTTGATATCTGTGTTTAGTATCGCCAGATATCGATATCACTTGATATCTAGATATCAAATTTGGCCTATTTTGATATACTGATTTTTAGAGAGGTATCACTTAATATCGATATTGCTCGATATCGATATCTTGATACCAATACCGATATCTTGATATCAAGATGATATCGATATCTTGATATCTAGATATCGATACCAAACAGGGCCTTATAACTGTTAATATGAATCTCATGTTTGCGAACATAGAAATTTCAAGTGTTCTAGTATTTGACGTATATTATATTGCATTTGTAGTGTACATAATCAACATTTCTCGCTTCACTATTGACCTGCTCCTCGATGTGTTCATAGCTAAGCTATCCCATGTTCCCGTCCACCACTCCACCATGCTCCTTCCTTACTCGAGGTCTCCTTGTCTTTGAGGTTCGAATGCTACTTCTTTGATCGTTGATTTTGAGTCTCTTCTTATATTGTTCCAACCCAGGGTTTAATTTCCCAGTTCGACTCTCTCCATCGTTGAAATATACGTCTGGTATTTCAAATCTTTACCTTAAAAAAAAAACAATATTGTTCGATCACTTGACTATTTCACCCTGGATGAGAGAGGACGCTTATTCTCCCAATTGGTCCATTTATCAATCCATCTCAAATTATTAATTATGTGTTTTATATAACATTTGCTCCAAAATTGATCATAAATTACAAAGTATAGTAAAGTCTGCTTACACCGGATCTATTATATATATATATAGATTAGTTCTGATGTACATAACTCTTATCGTACGTATACACAGTGCTTATCGTATACCATAAATTATTCGTCCGTTTTCACATGATTATTCGTCTATATTTATATAATTATTCGTCTGAACAAACAAAAATAAAAATTTTATTCTAACGAATAATCGTCCAATATCACCGAATAATTTCAATACCAACGAATAATCTCTGAATACCAACGAATAATCAGAAGTTACTTTTAATCTCATCCGTTGATCTTCTCTTAATACCAACGAATAATCATAAGTTACTTTTAATCTCATCCGTTGATTTTTTAATTTAATGACCCAAATTTGTTAAGATGATACATAGTATAAATATATTAAAGTTTAAATGTGACACTAGCTGGGTAGCCTTATGAGCATCTAGCTTTTTGCCTGGGTTATGACTTGTGAAGCAAACTTAAAAGGGAAAAGGTAAGAGCATATAGTGTTTTTGTACATGCACTGAGTTAATTATATATATGTACAGAGAAAGCAGAAAACATGAATGGAAAAAAGAGGATGCATGCATGTTTCCTTGTTAGTAATTATAAATGCTATATCTTCCTATATGGCTATATATATATATATAGCTATATATATAACCTATATATATGTACATATATGTACGTGCTACAAATAATGCCCTCCATCTCCTCGTCACACAGTTGAGATTCCCACTCTGTAGATTCTTCTCTCTTCTTCCTCAATCACAGTGGGATGGCCGGGTTGAGATAAAAAATGTAGAATTAAACTGTTATCCTCTAATAATATATATATATATATATGGAAATGTACAGAAAACACCCGTTAATAAATATATATGTATTTTCACACTTAACCACCAATTAAATAGGAAATTATAAAAAACCACCCATTAAAGGATTTTTGTTAACAAATCACCACCCGTTATCTATTTCTATTAGATTTTTTCATATAATAATAATAATATCTTAAGCTTTATATTTTATAATTTTTTAAAAAATTTAATGTATATATCAACAAGTTCTCCTATTTTATTCCTAAAACTAGTGTAGATCCCGTCCCGTGTACGGGGAGAATACAGTAATATAATATTATAAATAATTTAGATAGATTCCAATAATAAAAAATAATGATCTAAATATAAATCGTTTTTCACCAAAAATTAATACTATAAAATATTTTTTATTTATATTTATATTTTTGTCAATTAACTAAAATATATAGATAGATAGATAGATAGATTGTGGCTTATATACTTTCTATAAATTATGATAACATATTATTTTATTAATTTTTTTTCTAAAATCAACCACAACGCGCCACATAGGATTTTTTGCCCTAGAATCAACCACAACGCGCCACATAGGACGCTATGCATCGGTTTTAGTATATGTATATAGATAGATGGTTATAAATTTTAAAAATATTTTACATACTACTTTTTAATCAAAATTAAAATTCATAAGTTTATAGTTTATTAGCATTGTTTAAATTTAATAATATTTTTTATACCAATAATGAACTCATTTTATTTCATTTGTAAACACCTACACTTTATACTAAAAAATGAAAAAGATTATCTAAATATTTTTTAAAAATATTTTCCAGCCTCAAACATTATTTTTATCAAAAGTATATTTATTAATAGTTTGCTTAAATTGTAAAATAAAATTCAATAATATTTTCAACATTTAAAACCTCTTCACTCTAATTAAATATAGAATTTAAAATGTTTACATATTTTTTTCTCCTAATATGTGGCGGATGTTGTTTTATTCATGGAAACTATTTAATGGTGGTTTTATGTAGTTCCATATTTAATGAGTGGTTAAGTGTAAAATTTTATATTTAATGGGTAATTTTATATAAATCCGCCATATATAAGGGCGGATCTTGGATCACGGTATGAGGAATGTTTTAATTCAAAATTTCTAAGTAAAAAAAGAAAAAAAATGCGACTTGTAATAAAAGTGATCCGAATATCAACATATACCCTAAAATAACAATTCAATTGCAAATATGCCTTATTTTTTTAGGGGAATTACTACTAAATACCCCACTTTAATAATTGGTTTGCAAAAATACCTAGATTTGAAAACAATTGCATCAATATATGGAAATTTGCAAAAATACCTTATTTAATTATCAAAACTACCCACCACCCCAAAAAATCAGAAAAAACAAGTTAAATATTTTAAGTATTTTTCATTTTTCTTATATTTTAAAATTATTTTAAATAATTAAATAATAAAAAAAACTGAAATTAAAAAAAAAATTCTCAATCCCAACCCAATCCTTACTAATAGGATAGCCTAGCCCCGACCGACCCAATCCCTAACCAAAAACACACAAGAGCAGCCTCAACCCTAAGTCTCCGGCGCTCAGCCCCAACCCCAAGTCTCCGGCGCTCGGACCTAAGCCCGCGTCTCCGGCTCCGTCGTTGCGCCTACACTCCGGCGCCCCCGACCGACCCAATCCCAATCCCTAACCAGAACACACAAGAGCAGCCCGATTGTCGCTGCCTTCACCCTTCGTCGCTGCACGAGCACTCCGGCGGAATCCGGCTCCGGCCTCGACCCCACGAGCAGACCAACCTCCGACTCCGGCTCCATCTCCCGCCGATTATAATCTAGTGGTTATAATTTAGGTCAAAACCGTATCTTTACTAAATCTCCCACCGATTATTGATCATATCCTGTCAATGTTCATATTTGGGATTGTCAAGAACAATATTCATCCTGTCAATGTAATAATATTATGATTTCAAGATATATATTGACAATCCTTTTGTAAATATGGTTAATAATCATGAAGATATGATTTACCGTATCTTCAGTGATTCTCTCCTAGATTATAGGCATAGCTTCGATCCTGTCAATGTACATCCGCAGCTTTGTCACTATAAACATTAATCCTGTCGTAGTGAACGAATAACTTTGTCATCTTGGACATGCCTTTAATTTCTAGTTATGGTAGGATAAAATCGTATCTTTATTCTCTTCCCTATTATAAACTCCATCCTGTCAATATTAATTTTTAGCCTTGTCATAAAAAACATATATCCTGTCAACAAAAAATTTGTTCCTGTCAGTATTAATTCTCTTATTAAGGCGATGTTTTTCATCCGGCTAGTTTTATTATTTTTAAATTTCTGAGAAAAAAAATTAAAAACATTATTTTAATGTATATTTGATTTTTATATATTTTTTAACTTTTCTTTTAATTCATAAATCTCCTTTTAATGATTTTTACATTTAAATTTAAAGGTAAAATCAGTCATTATTTTTTAGTACAAATGACCTATTTTTTAGCACAAACGACCCACCTATCCTATTTTTGCTATTCTCAGAAAATTGGTATACTTTTGCAAACCGAACACCGATTTGGTGTATTTCTGCAAATGGGCCTATTTTTTAACATTTTGCAACCCTACCTAAAAATATTGCAAAAATACCTAAAAAATTCCAAAAATGCCCAAAAAGCAAAAATCAGATTTTTGTAAAAAAAAAGAAAATTAATACATATATTTAGTTTTGTAATAATATTAAGTAATTTTAAATTTATTTTAAATTGATAAAATAAAGGGGAATTACTACTAAATACCCCACTTTGATAATTGGTTTGCAAAAATACATAGGTTTGAAAACAATTGCATCAATATATGGAAATTTGCAAAAATACCTTATTTAATTATCAAAACTACCCACCACCCCAAAAAATCAGAAAAGGAAAGTTAAATATTTTAAGTATTTTTTCATTTTTCTTATATTTTAAATAATTAAATAATAAAAAACTGAAATTAGAAAAAAAAAATTTTCCAATCCCTACTAACAGGATAGCCTAGCCCCGACTGACCCAATCCCTAACCAAAAACATACAAGAGCAGCCCCAACCCTAAGTCTCCGGCGCTCAACCCCAACCCCAAGTCTCCGGCACTCGGACCTGAGCCCACGTCTCCGGCTCCGTCGCTGCGTCTACACTCCGGCGCCCCCGACCGACCCAATCCCAATCCCTAACTAGAACACACAAGAGCAGCCCGACTATCGCTGCCTTCACCCTCCGTCGTTGCGCGAGCACTCCGGCGCAATCCGACTCCGGCCTCAACCCCAAGAGCAGACCAACCTCTGGCTCCAACTCCATCTCCCGCCGATTACAATCTAGTGGTTATAATTTAGGTCAAAACCGTATCTTTACTCAATCTCCCGCCGATTATTGATCATATCCTGTCAATGTTCATATTTGAGATTGTCAAGAACAATATTCATCCTGTCAATGTGATAATATTTTGATTTCAAGATATATATTGACAATCATTTTTGTAAATATGGTTAATAATCCTGAAGATATGATTTACCGTATCTTCAGTGATTCTCTCCTAGATTATAGCTTCAATCTTGTCAATGTACATCCGCAGCTTTGTCACTATAAACATTAATCCTGTCGTAGTGAACAAATAACTTTGTCTTGGACATGCCTTTAATTTCTAGTTATGGTAGGATAAAATCGTATATTTATTCTCTTCCATATTATAAACTCCATCCTGTCAGTATTAATTTTTAGCCTTGTCATAAAAAACATATATCCTGTCAACAAAAAATTTGTTCCTGTCAGTATTAATTCTCTTACTAAGGCGATGATTTTCATCCGGCTACTTTTATTATTTTTAAATTTCTGAGAAAAAAAATTAAAAAACATTATTTTAATGTATATTTGATTTTTTTTATATATTTTTTAACTTTTCTTTTAATTCATAAATCTCCTTTTAATGATTTTTACATTTAAATTTAAAGGTAAAATCAGTCATTATTTTTTAGCACAAATGACCTATTTTTTAGCACAAATGACCCACCTATTCTATTTTTGTTATTCTCAGAAAACTGGTATACTTTTGCAAACCGAACACCGATTTGGTGTATTTCTGCAAATGGGCCTAAAATAAAAGAAGAAAAATGAAAACATTTGAGCAATTTGTAAAATTAAGTATAACATAAGTGACTAAATAGCAAAGATAACTATTTCCATTTGACAGGAAATGAAATAGATTTTGATAGGATGTAGTTTTCAGCAGTGGCGGACGCAGGCCTCTGCAAAAGGTGGGGCGGAATCCTTGTTACGCGAGTGTGTTGTATCATCTATTAATCAACAAAATAGCGATAAATAATACAAGTCTTCGCATAAATTCAAATGTTCAACACCAACCATTTAAACTGAATACACATAATACAAGTTCACTTTGATGATAAAGGAAGTAAATCCATCTTGCGGGTTCTCATAGCTTGATAATGCTCCAAAATAGGTTCATTGTCGATACTTTTGAAGATCTCTCGCTCAATGTAGCAAACAAGATTATCGGAGAGGTGATCATCCGACATCTTGTTACGCAAATCTGACTTGATAATGTTCATTGCTGAAAATGCTCTTTCAACAGAAGCAGTTGCAACGGGCAACACCAAAACCAACTCTAAAAACCGATAAACCAAGGGGAAAACACTATGAATTCCTACCTGAACCATCTTGTTAGTGACATCTCCAATATCTTCCAACCTCGAGAAGTTGTTTCCTTCCCTCATGTGAACAATACACGTATCTAGTTGATCTTGAAACTGAATTAGCTCCAATTCAGTGAAGTCTCGTGGATATAATTTTGCAACTTGGAGCGCCTTTGAGATGCTGAAATTGGAGAACAAACTCTTAGGATCAAGACACCCTATACATGTGAGTAGTTCTGTGTTTGTCTCGCTGAAACGATTCTCCATCTCTTGACTAAGTTTATCAATAACCTACAGTTACATATTTCTAAATATTAGTAGCTAGTAATGCTATAAAAATAGTAGTAATAGTTTACAAATGCATATAAATAATATATTACCTGACTGTCAAACACGAAAGTGGTGGTAGTTTGTAACAGTAGGACGTCTACAATGGAATTGGCCTACAACATTATGCTCCATTTTGAGAATGACAACCTTATTCCTCTCACGGAAATTGTCGACATCACTTACCAAGTCATCCTATCCGTTTTCCCTCACTTGTTGAATTTGTCTTTTACAAGTTTGAACAAGATTAATAGCTTCAAGAATATTTTGATCCTTCTTTTGCATGAATTGTGATAACGAATTTGTGATCCTGAGCACGAGCTGCATTAAGTGAGCAATAAAAACAAACTGATATGTGTTCATCTTCTCAATCAAGCCAAAAGCACCACCACGACCGTTGATATCACATCCATCATCATACACATTTTAGAGCACATGGATAACAGAAGACCACAAATGCAGAAGACGGGTAAAAGTCATATAGTGTGAACCCCATCTTGTTGTTCCTGGCCGAGCCAAAGAGGTTTCTTGATTCAATCCTCTCCCGGTTGAGATTTCTCCTCTTTCTAGCATCTCCACCATCTCATCATGTGCTTTTTGCCATAATTCATCTTTTCGTTTGCAAGAAGATCCAACCATGTTAATAATCGATGGTCAAGAATGTGAAGAAATCACTCACAAGTCTATTATCCTTGCAAACAACAACAACTAACTACAGTTGTTGAGCAAAACAATGTATATACCTTGCATATGGATTTTCATGTGATATGAGACGCTTCAATCCACTAAGTTCACCTCGCATGTTAGAAGCCCCATCATATCCTTGACCTCTGAGTTGAGAGATTGACAAAGAATGCTTAGCAAAGAAAGAGGTTAACTAAATGTCTCCTCAACAATTAGAAAAATCCTTTAGATTAACAACAACGTCAACTACATATCTGTTTAGATTAACCATTTTAAAATTAATATATAGCACACAACATACTATATGATAGAATTCACAAATTTGCACAAACATTGTCTTTCTTTATTTAAAAAATCAATATCTTAAATTTTAATAACGAATAGAAACAAGTAAAATGTTAACGTGTATAATGTTTATGATATTAAATATAAATATGTGTATAAAGTCAAAAAAACTATACATTTTATAATAATTTAGCGGTTAATATTAGCTATAAAAATCTTAATATATCTGTATAAAAACTTTTTCAATGGTAATATATTATAAAACAGAAATTGAAAAACTCTACATTGAAGGTAGGAGAGATGAGATCAGATTTGAGCAACTAATTTCGGAAAACAGAAACTGAAAAATTCTACATTGAAGGTAGGAGAGATGAACTGAATCTCAGTTTGTTACAACCTCCTTTCCCGCCTCTGTCAACTGATTTTATATCAGTGGAGAAGGAAGGCAAGTTGTGTGTCAAAAGACCAAAATGCCCTTACATTTTATGTCATAAAATCTACTAAACATGAAGTAGTATATAATCCCATATGCCCCCCTCAAGCTGGACCTAAACAAGGAAGAGTAAAGCCCAGCTTGGACCGGAGGAAGTCATGTCGTTTGGAACCTAAGGCTTTGGTGAGGATGTCAGCTATTTGCATATATAGAAGATGTCACATGATCAGTCTTGAGAAACCCTTATTGAACCATCTCCTTGATGAAGTGAAAATCGATTCTAACATGCTTTGTGCGCTTATGATAAACTGGATTGATGACCAACTGTTGAGCTGAGCGATTGTCGCAATACAGAGTTATAGGAAGATCAACAGAGATTCTTAAATCAGATGGAATACCCTGCAACCAAACGAGCTTACTAGCAGCTGCAGACATACTCTTGTACTCACTCTCGGTTGAAGATTTAGACACCACCTTTTGTTTCTTTGTTTTCCATGAAACTAAAGAGGAACCCAGAAAAACACAATATCCTAATAAAGATCGTCCTGTGTCAAGGCAATTGCCCCAGTCTGCATCACTATAGGCCTTGACTGTGAGAGATGAATTTACTAGATAAGACAATGGATAGTTGAAGCTTCCTTTGAGGCATCTCAACACATACATGAGGGCATCCCAGTGTGGCTTAAATGGGTTTTGAAGAAACTGACTTAATTGTTGAACAGTGAAGGATATATCAGGACGTGTAAGGGTAAGGTTTAGCAACCTTCCAACAAGTCGTCTGTAGTCTCTCTGTCCTTGATCAAATTGCCTATTCTGATCCCCAAACCTGAACCTGTTAACAGCATTCACATCCACCTCAAATTGACTGAATATGTTCACATTTAAGGCATTTGTATCATTCTGAATGTTGCCAGTGACACCTTTAGATCTCTCAATCTACACAGCCATCTGAAATGCCTTATTGATATGAGGCATTGGATCCTTGGAGAGCACATTGCCCCTTAGATGCTCATACACATCATTTAGGCCCATCAAAAACTACATTACTTTAGCTTTCTCCTCCCTGTCAATCATCTTTTTTAATAGACCACAAGCACAGTGATCACAACTACATCCGGGAATTGCATCAATTAAGCAACTGCAATTCATCCCAGATTTTCTTTAATTTCTCAAAGCATGCACCAATAGACACATTATCTTGCTTAAGATTTGCCAAATCCCTTCGTAATATATTGTTTGATTCATAAAACCTCTCCTTAATTTTGTTCCAAAGTTCAAATGCAGATTCAACATACATAAAACTCTCAGCAACCTCACTTGTCATTGAGTTTATTAGCCAACACATTACCATTGAGTCTGCTCTCGTCCATTTTTCATAATCCTCACTCCTCTCCGCGGGTTTCACACAGCTACTTGTTATAAATCCTAATTTTGCCGTGGCACCAAGCGCCATTTTCACGCTGCGACTCCAACTCGTGAAATTAAGGCCATTAAACGGAGTGTGCACTAATAACATTCCAGGATGATCAAAATTTGATAGAAACAATGGATTCACATGTGCGCTATTCATACCTTGCATAACATCACCAAATTACAAGCCACTGGGAGGAAAATTCCAAGCACCATCGCCTTTGCCTCCTCCGTTTGCAGATCCGGGCCCTGGAGGAGTAACAGACACAAACGTGCCACGGCCAGTCCCATTGCCATAAGCTCTGAAGCTAGAATTTTGCCCTTGCTGATTGTTCTCACCTCGTCCAACCATGACGACACAGAATCTCAACGAAAACACGCAGAAAAATGACGAAACTCACACAAATCTCAGCAGAACCAGGGAGCTTCACACCTCGCGTACCATTTGAAGAAGCTCAAACATGTAATCAAGATCAGATTTGAGCAACTAATTTGGGAAAACAGAAACTGAAAAACCTCCATTGAAGGTAGGAGAAATGAACTGAATCTCAATTTGTTACAACCTCCTTTCCCGCCTCTGTCAATTGATTTCATATAAGTGGAGAAGGAAGGCAATTAGTTGTGTGTCTAAAGATCTACCAAAATGCCCTTACATTTTATGTCATAAAATCTGCTAAACAAAAGTAGTACATAATATATACATGTACAAGGCGCAAGAGGGTACTCTGTCGTAGTGAGCATAATGTGTCTAATTAAAGCTTAACGAAATGGTCAGTGGATTAATTTTACTGCATTAAAATTTTACGGAAATTTCACGAGTTACCCCTGAAGTATCGCTTAATTCACGCGGTGACCAGTTGTTTTACCTCTTTCACGTGGTACCCCTAAGGTTTGGAATTCTTTCACCCCGTGCCCTTCACTCTTTATTTTAACACCTCACCGTTAATTGGAAATTAAAAAAAAAAATCAATTTGCTTCAATTGAAACCAATAGTGAACAGCCCGAGAAAGGGCGAACAGCTCGAGGAAGGGTGAACGAGGGCGGCGCAACGAAGGCGGAGGGCGTCTCCGGCGTCGATGGTGGTGGCGGATTCCGGGCGAACGAGACGGTGCTGCTGCACATCCAGACCTCGGCGAAGAGGGTGACCTAGTGAAGAAGTTGTGCTACCCCTCTCTTCCATGCTTCCGCCTCACCGATACCGCCGCCGCCCTCCACTACCTCGAGCAATCCGTGCACTCTGCTCACGAATCCACCGCCGTCGAGCGCCTCTCCCGCCTCCTCGATCATGATGTGTAAGACCAAATCCCCCCCTCTCTAGTCCCTCCACCCCTTGAAATGGGATCTAGGTTTACCCGACGACTTCGATAAAACCCTGATTCGCAGCCATCCGGATGAATTTCGGATTTCCTGGGCCTCAAACGGACTACCGATTCTAAGCCTTGGCTGATGGAACGAGGAATTTGCGATCTCCGATCTCTAGAGGAAGAATCAGGAGTTCAAAAGGAGCCAAACTAGCCTGGCATTTCCGATGAGCTTCCCGAGGGGCTAAGGCGGGCAAAAAAAGGTGAAAGCTTGGATGGATGAATTCCAGAAACTCTCCTACATTTCGCCGTTCGAGGACTCGAGGGGGATCGAACCAAACAGCAAGTTGATGGAGAAGAGGGTGGTGGGGGTAGTCACACTCTTCGTTGTGTTCGCTCAAGCCTCATATTTCTAATTCTAATTCAATTGATTTTTTTTTAAACTTAACGGAACCGTTGATAAAAGGGGAGAAGGGCACGAGATGAAAGGATTCTAAAGCTCAGGGGTACCACGTGAAAGATGTAAAGCAATTGGTCACCGTGTGAATTAAGCAGTACCTCGTGGGTACCTCGTGAAATTTCCGAAAATTTTATCTCGTGAAATTTCCGAAAATTTTATCATAAGTTCGTTTTACAATAGACGAGTAATCTAATTTAATTAGTAAGGTGAAACGGTAACAAATCCTATATATGACGTCTACAAAAGGAAATAGATATATATGTCCGTACATGCATATGGTCTCTCTCTCTCTCTCACAATTGTGTACTGTGTACATGTTGAATATAGCTAGTGAGCTAGATATGTACACTTCCTAGCCAATACAGTGCTGCCATATATATATACCTTCATCAATTTCAATCTTTATAAGACTCGAATTGAAAAAGGACAACTTCTTTTTCTGCTGAAAGTTATTACAAACAGTCCAATAAGATGATGAATGTTTGAACCAAAACAAGTTATACGGAGTATATAGTTAAAAAGATAGTCAGATGTGTTGCTAAATCAGTCACTTCTTCTTCGGCTGTGTCCAGTACGTACATACATATCACAGAATCTATTGCATATGGAAAATTCCCACAAATAGCTCATCTTTAAGATAAATTGCTGAAAAATACCACAAACTTTACAAGTTGCTATAAAATAGCATATTCAAACATACGTACGTACTACCAGACTACTTAAAGTTGAGAATGATATATATATATAGCATGTACATTTAATTTTTTTGCTACATATACTTTATGTAACATCTGTTGGAATGGGGTTGTCTCAACCCTGTTGGTTTTGTATGTTGTTCGTGTCTCCCTATATATGTGGGCCCACACACGACCTCCATTCAGCTTGTCTTAGCCCCATTGGGCCTAACCGAGTTTAACAACATCTTCGATCAATTAATATATATCAACGATGATCCTATCAATAGTAGGTCTTTTAATTTATAACTATCAATTTTTAAAAAAGTATCAGGGGCATAATGTATCAAAACTTGAAAGTTTGGGCTTATATATATATATAGGTAAGAGTTCTAGTGAAACGAATAATACGGTGTAACGGTGAAACGAATGAATATTATGTCATATTCATATGAATATGACATAATGTGAATATGAATATGTGAATATTATAGTGTATCAATATGAATATGGTGTTATTCATTTTATGTTATTTGAATATAAATAATATCATATTCATATACCCATATTTACATCATATTCATAATCACACAACATAATTTTCATATTTTCATATTCATATAAAATAATATTCATATGAATATGACGTAATATTCATTCGTTTCACCGTTACACCGTATTATTCGTTTCACTAGAACCCTTCCCTATATATATATATATATGTATGTATGTATGTATGTATCTGCTTTAATTTATTTCCCAATATATAACTTGTACTTTCAAGTGTTGATACTAATAAATGGCATATGTGATATATAGATTTCACAGTACTGAATGTTGTATAATAACAACCATTTGTTCTATATCCTTTTTTTATTAAGTACTTGAATAATACAGTTAATTTTGGGATAAAAATTAAGAGCTATAGCTAGCTTAATTTGTGAGCAAATTAATATCAATTCAATCATATGATAAAGCACTATGTTAAACATCATTATATTAATTGATAGTAGAATTCAAACAAAGTAGTGCACAGTACACATCCATATATATTACATAAGCTAATTAACAACACCAAATAGAAAAATAGAAAACAAGACACCAGCAACAACATCAAAACATTACATAGGCCAGGGCTTATACAAATAGTGGACTTCAAATGGTGTATGAAGAACACAGTGAAGTTGCAAGCACCTCATCGAATATATATAGGTGTTATTCAACCATTAGATTAGATCTTAATTCCAATCCGATTCGCAAACGAGCTAATCGATGATCGGATATTGAAATTCAACGCCTTCTGCAAGCAGTTTCCCTTTGGCAGTTGAAGTAGACAGCAGCCACAGGGAGGCCCAAATCATTGTCCTCAGCAAACTTGCGGGTGTCGAATTTATCCCTTGAAGTCGGAGGCACCACTCCTTGCCTTCTCTTCTGCTTGAACAGTATGAATGCAAACCTGTGTATCCCTATATGTGGCCTTGGCATTTCATAACTCACCACCTCTTTTCCTGTTAATTACGTTAAAAATCAAGCCTTGTACGTATATACTTGTTGTCGATCGACTTTCAAATGTGCTATATATAGGTAGTCTTACACATATATATGGATTATTCTTACCAAATGTTGAATCTGTTGTGCCTGGGATGTCTGTAATGATCCTGTATGATTGTTCAAAATTATGTGAGTACATAGAAAGATGTTGCTAGCTAACTAGCTATCAACAATTCCTCATAAAATGGACTTCAACAATAAAGGATATCATATATATATATATGATCTATAGAATGATCTTCTATACCCTCTATTTTGTTTACAACAAACTGTATATATTAGTTAATTGTTTAACTAGTGTACAAAACCCTTGTGATGAATTCCATCACTCAAAACTTATATTATATGCTACTGCATTTTAACCTAATTAAGAATTTACAGCTCTTGTAATATATATATATATATATATATATATATATATATATATAAAAAAAATAGTAATTAGGCAATTAAAATACCAGTGCAGGTGCTCCTTGAGGTATGGATCACTAGGACCAGGAACATCAGGATCTGTCATGACCTACCATTAAGAAATAGGCCGGATCGATCAGTTAAAACACAAACCGGCCAGTTAACTGAAATTGCGCTATATATATAAATAGAGATTGATGGGTTAAAAAGAAATAGATAGATAGATAGATCGATAGATAGATAGAGAGATACCAAGGTGAAGAAAGATCTCATGTCACCACCAAGGACTTCAACTTTGGGCTTGAAGGTGACATGGGAGGGGAAGAGCTCATGGCCATTGTAGACCTGCTTGTTGGAGGAGTTGTAAGTGACACACATTTTCACTGTTGGGGTGAAGTTGTCAATTACATCTCCTACTACTCTTCCAATCCTCAGCGGTTCTGTTGACATCTTCCAATTATATATATAATTGAATTGCTTGCTTTGAGACCTTTCTGTGTGTTTTGGGATATAAAGGAAAACTGCTGAAACTATATTTGCTTGGATTTCTTTGTTTCTTTGGAGGTGTCTTGTTTGTTTGATGCTGCCACTCAATATGAAACTCACATGTATTTATAGTGTTTAAAACCCAAGGCCTAACATACAGTACGTACGTAGCACTGTACGGCCTGGACTGGGCCGGAGTATAATATATATTACACTCCATCTGTGTAAAATTGATAGTTATTTAAACTATGTAATATAGGATACAGAACGGGACACCAAAATTCTTAAAAACATAGGATACCTACTAGTGGCGGCCACATAAATTGCTAAAGGGGAGCGAAATTTTTGGTTTGGAAATTTTTTTTTTTTCTCGGTATATATTATAAAGAAATTTTTTTAAAATATATTGAAAGAAAACCATAAATTGTGGTATAAATATGATATTTTATTACAAAAATTCATACAATAATTTAATAATTTATATATATGTGTGTAGATTAAGATTTTTTTAAAATATTGAAAGAAAATTATAATTTTTTTAAAAAAAATTTCATTGGTAAATGAAAAAAATAATAGGATTGAAAAGTATAAAGAAAAAACTCATAAATTATGGTTTAAATATGACATTGATAGTAATTTTTTTTATAGAAGTAAAAATTAGAAAAAATAAATTTAAAATATATGTGTAACATAATGAATAATCTTATGAAACTATTCAAAGAAAAATATAACCGAAAAACTCATAAATTGTTGTTTAAATATGACATTGATAGTAAAATTCCATAGAAGTAAAAATTAGAAGAATTTTTAAAAATATATGTGTAACATAATGAATAATCTTATGAAAATATTAAAAGAAAAATATAAAATTTGACATTTATAATAGGGAAAATTTGGTAGGAATAAAAAATAGTGCAAAAAAGTAAGGAATAAGATTTGAACTCATGACCTTTTACATCCCTTATACTTCTTATTTACACCACATTTATAATAGGGAAAATTTGACATTTATAATAGGGAAAATTTGGTAGGAATAAAAAATGTTATTTAAACCACAAAATTTACTATTTACACCACATATCTCACTTTTTATATTTTTTTTAAAATACACTCAGCTCCTCTTGAGTCACACACCTGCCCCTCAAGAGGCGCAGGGTATTTTACATTTAAAATACCCTGCGCCTCTTGAGGGGCAGGTGTGTGACTCAAGAGGAGCTGGGGAGTAATTCAAGAGGCATAGGTGTGGTGCATATAGTAAAATTTATGGGTGTAAATATTATCACCCTCATATATAGAAATAATTATTTAGGCTATTACCCAATAGGCCAATACCCATACGGTTATTACCCAGCGGTCAATTACTGCCTCCGTAAACAATATCTGCTTTTTCTTTGTATAATTGACCCCTGATTTTTCTTTATGTAGGTAAGAGATGACTAAAAGCTTTATACTTGGGGATTTCATGTCTTAAATCTACTGGTTACTTGTGTGGGGGTCATGACTCATGACCTTCAGCCTTATTACACTAACACTCGTGGTCCAAAGACTCCAAAACTTTTGCTAGCTAGTATATAAGCTTACGGCAGCGCTCTCTTTTTTAATTTAAATAAATTTGATAATAAAACTCATTTATTTAATTAATTAATTTTTTTGAAACTTCTGATTTCTCAAATCTGAATGTATTTATACTTAATTAGTATAAAAACTAATTTCTCCATACTCCTTACTCATTGCTGGTGTATATTAGTGAAAACAATATATGAAAAGATATAATTTCTCAAATCTGAATGAATTTATACTTTAATGACAATATATGAAAAGCTAGTGTGGAAACAACAAAATAATATACCTTGTAACCAATCAGCACATTATTTCGAAAATCTTACCAAAGAAATCGTAGACAAAGTCGTAAATAACCTGTAATAACAACACCAAAAAGAAGGGAAAAGATGTCAACGTTTGTGAAATAACATTTACAATCTAAACTATATATAGGTAAAAATCTAAAAATATATCCATAATTATATATGTATAAAATCAAAAAATATATCTCATAAATATATCACATAAAATAAATTTTCTTCTTAATCCTAGTAATATTAAACAATAAACAATGATTTATTCACCTTAATCAATATAATATTTTTCCAATTTCTTAGATATAGATATATTTTTGAAAGATTTTATCTAGTTTTGTAAGATTTGGATAATAATTGTATAAAATAGAATTTATCTCGTGCAATTAATCAATACATAGTATGTAGTATATCTTACGATAATATTTTTTTATAATTTTTTCTAGCTTCAATTCAATTCTATCCATAATCCATGCATAATTATTATTATTATTTTTAAATATCTATTGCGCATAATTATTATTATTATTTTTAAATATCTATTGCATGAGAAATGGAAAATTCATAAAGTTATAATAATAAGTTGTCTAAGGTTTATATTAATTTTATATAATAAAAGATCGAATCGTTTAAGCCTATAAAAAATAAATAATCAATTATAATTACTTATTCTCACGACACAATTTTTTCATAATAAGTTATTTAATTTGGGTTTAATATATTATGAGTTTTATTTAGATTTAACATTTGGTTTATTTTAGAATTATAGATCCGAAATAGTAGAATATGTATTCATATAAAATTTATTTAAATTAATTTTTTTTTGAAAAATAGATTGATTATATTATAAGAATTTTGTTTAATTCTATGTTAATTATGTAACAATTAAGAAGTATTGAAAATTTTTAATTAGTTGATTGAATGGATATTATCCAATTTATTTAAATTAAAAAAAACCCACATCATCTATATAAAATACTAAAACAGAGGTCTGAAGTCTCATCTGGTGCGATTCACCTACGTGCCATATTTTGGAGCAATTCGCATACGTGTCATATTATGGATTAATATGGTATTATATTTTTTTAGCCACATCAATTAATAATCCAATATAATTTTTCCATCTCAATTAATGGTCGCACTTACTCTTATAAATATTCAACCTTATATTTAATTAGTTAGAAAATTTATCTTTTTAGATCAAATAATCTATCCAATATTACATCAATTAATAAGTTAATATCATATCTTACTTAGTTATATTTTGATAATATTTTGTTATAAATATTATCAATATTTATATTTATTTTTTATAAATAAAAATAAAAATAGATTGAATTTACATATGAAATTTATGCTATGTTCCTTTCTTTTGGATTTAATACGTAAGATTTTTTATCATTTAATATTTTTTATTAAAAAGTATAAAATCTAGACTCAAGATAAAAATATATTTTAACTATTTTTTAATAAGAGAACAAACATAATTAATCTAAACTCAAACATGTGTTTACATTCTAAAAAAATAACACGATTGAAGATTATATATTTACTTTATATGGATTAGTAATTTATATCAATTCAAAGATGGTTTATATAATAAAATTATTAACAAATCGTGCAACGGACGAGTAATAAAACTAGTATGTATATAAGTATATAACTAGTGTACATAGTTCTAGTGTCTTAGACGAGTTTTCAAAATTATATATAAGGGAAATATAATTAAATATAAATAATATTTTTAATCTTATTTTTGTAGAGTAATTAAAGTATTAGCAACAACAACAACAACAACAAGCCCAGTATATCCCGCTCAAAGAGCAGGGTCTGGGGGGTCGAATTGTACGCACCCTTTCCCCGACTAGGTCGAGAGGGTGTTTCCTAGTGACCCAAAGGCAAGACATCAGGGGACGATGGTAGCACCTATCCTACATAAACTGTAATTCAAAATTTAATAAAGGAAAAACGATGTAAAGGATGCGGTAAAACGTTGCACCCGACTAAAGTTCGTCAACCCGGATAGCACTCCTCCACCGAGTCCTATCGCGCGTCATCTCCTCCGAGAGTCCCAGAGCGGTCATGTCATGTCTAATCACTTCACCCCAACTCTTCTTTGGACGCCCTCTGCCCCGACGAACGCCTTCGATAGCCAAATTGTCGCATCTGCGCACTGGCGCACTTGGATCTCTCCTCTGCACATGTCCATACCATCGTAGTCTCGATTCCCGTAGCTTAGCCTGAATGCTAGCCACTCCCACCCTTTCGCGGATAGTCTCATTTCTGATTCTGTCTCGCAAGGTACACCCACACATCCTCCTCAGCATCCTCATCTCAGCCACCAAGAGTTTCTGTTCTTGTGCCTTCGTTGTCGCCCAACACTCTGCCCCATATAATAAAGTCGGTCTCACCACCACTCTATAGAACTTACCCTTGAGCTTGAGAGGGACTTTTCTGTCACATAAGACTCCTGACGCAGCCCTCCATTTCTGCCAGCCTACTTGAATCCGATGCTTGACATCCATGTCCACACTTCCATCGCTCTGCATCACAGATCCCAGATACTTGAAACTGTCTTTCTTCGGAACAAGATCCCCACCCATGCTGACACCCCCGTCTCCTTCTTCCTCTTCGCCTAGCCTGAACACCACGTACTCTGTCTTCGTCCTGCTCAATCGGAAGCCCTTCTGCTCAAGCTTATCCCTCCATAGATCAAGTTTGCTGCTAACCCCTACTCTCGTCTCGTCCACCAGAACCACATCATCTGCAAAAAGCATGCACCACGGGATTCCACCCTGGATACTACTCGACACCACATCCATGACAACGGTAAAGAGAAATGGGCTCAAAGCCGAGCCTTAGTGCAAACCCACCTGTACCGCAAAGTAGTCAGGGTCCCCATCGTGTGAGTACACACTAGTCTGTGATCCATCATACATATCCTTGACAACCCTCAGGTAAGATTCTGGAACCCCTTTAGCTCTCAAAGATTCTCATATAAGGTCTCTAGGCACTCTATCGTATGCCTTTTCCAAATCAATGAAAACCATATGTAAGTTTCTCTTCCGTTCCCTGTATTTCTCCACCAAGCGCCTCATCAAGTATTAGCAAACATATATAAATCAATATGAAATTAATATTTTTTATATTAATTATTAGCATACCATAAATTATATATTGATTATTATTGCGATCATTAGAAAAAAAATCATTTTATACAATTTTTTTTGTAGACTATTTTTTTATGAATTAATTTTTTTTCTTAAACCTAAATTATCCGTCCAACTATAAAACCTTTTTTTTCCCATAAACAGTACGTTTGTGTGGGTTGAACTCAACCATACAATTAGGGTTAGGGTACATGTTGGAAGCACGACAACCATTTATATAAAGAGCTACACATATATCGTCTATTATATATTTATACTGTCTCATTGGTCAATATTTTGGCCAAAAATAAGGAGTTGTTTGGGTGGCAATTAAAAAAACCCGAGAAGTAGAAAATCTCAGGAAGTAAGGAAAAAATATGTTGTTGGTTGATATTTTTAAATTCTAAAAACTCATAAATTCAATTTCCTGAGAAGTTAAATTCTTCACTTACCTAGTCCCTTTAGGTAAGTTTAACTTCCACCCTTTGATGATCGAGTCGAAGGGGGTGTTACCCTTACTCCGCATTAGGGTGTGTGTCCGACTTTGATAGTTGCGGCTTGATGAGATAGGATCCACACCAGGACCTTTTGTGTCCAACACACCCCGTAGGAATGGAACCCTTGGCTCACTTTGGACATTGATCTAGGATCTCCGCTTGTAAATATATATTTCAATTTTTTCAATATATTTTAACCATAAAATCAAAAAAAAACTTCCACCCTTTTCAATTTGAAAATTCTCAATTCCTTCATTTAATTCTCTATAATAAAAATCAATCAAACATATTTTCACAATTCTCATGAATTGAAGTTTATTCTCATTAAGTAAGTTTTCGGGAATTTCAATTCCCACATTCAACCAAACCACCTCTAAATCTCTTTATCAACTAAGCTAATTAATAGGTGTCCATTTCCATTTATAATCTTTACATTTGTCACAAAATCATCTGACTTTCTCATAAATTTTATAATTGAAAAGGTGAGACATTAGGAATTTCAAAGAACCTCTATGGACATTCCGCAGCAAAAGTCTGAGAAAAAACAAAGCTAGAAAAAGCTTTAGCACATAAGGTAATTAAAGCAATAATTCCTTTGTTGGTTTTTAATTTTAAGTCAAAAATGAACGCTGTTAAAGTATTAACCAAGCACTTCCACAGTTCCACTTTATAAATTGTTCTGGTTTTGGGGCGCTATTTTTTTTCTCCCGTACAAAATGAGGGAAACATATATTGAAAAGGAAAAAAAATAATATAGCCTAAAAAGTAAAGAGAAAATTCTACTAAAGAAAACAATTTAGCTAATTAAAAACCCTAGAAAGCATGCAATATGACAATGCTATTGAAAATTAAAGCACTTATATAAATGTGTAAATAATTATAGTGGAAAGTTGTCATTTCAATATATCAAATTAAAGTGATTCATGAACTTGCAATATACCTATTCCCTTTCTTGAATTGGTAATGTGTCATGTAGTGGATTGCCATTTGGAGGGAAGTTCTTTGGAAATAAGCATTGTTTTTTGGCTTTAATTCATGTACTCCACTAGGGTTTTAATTTGGTGTGTTCATATATATATAGATCAAGTTGTTCTTCTCTCCATTGCTACCAAAAATAATGGGCTTTTTTGAAAATAAAAAAGTCTTCACTACAATATTATTCGCTCGTTAGGCATGCAAAATGAGATCATACATCATTAATACTTATTAATTATGTAATAAATATAGAATTTATCCGTTTCTTATAAACAATGAGTGTATATATATTGAGTCAAATGAATCCATGAATAATAGACGCTTATACATGGAGAATTGGATGACTACATCATGCTTAACTTGTGTAGGGATTATACATGAATGTGTTTGATTTTATAATTTTGATCAAATTAATGATACTCACAAATTGCAAAGGTGCACATATAAATAATCTTGAGCTCATCAAATGCATTAGGAAGCAACATTATTTTTCCCAAAAGAGTTAAATAATTGGGAATTATTTGGCCTTATATATCTTTAAAATCTTCTTTGATGATTCCATCACTTAATTGAGTAAAAAAAACCCTAGAAATTTGATCGTCCCATCGATCCTTTTGTAGTTGGAACTAGCGAGTATCTAGAGTCACAAAAACTAGGGTATGATGCGAGACGTATCACTCTTATTTGTGCGTAGTGCATTGTGCTTTCGAGAATCCGACAAGAAGAAATGGATGTTAAAACGATAAGATTATCAATTCAATCTCCTGAGCTTTAGATTCTTAATATATCACTAAAATGTACTTTTCCTTTGTTGATGAAGAAATTAAGTATTCATCTAGTAAATGATCTGACTATAATTGTACGACATCCATTTCACTTGGCTAAGATGAGTGTGAGGATTCTTGGTTTTTGGATGTGAAATTGAATAATTATATATTGATAGGTCAAATATTGATGAAATGGCTGAAGATCTAGAGGCGAATTAGTTCCAAAAATTCATTGATGTGGAAATTTTGGAGCAGGGGTTACTTTGCATTCCACCCAAGTAATCTATTTTTCTAACTTATTTTCAAAGGACACCGATTAAAAATCTAATTTTAAACGATAATATATATTCTCATATATAAATCTTATGACAACTGACCAGCTTATTCCAATTAGACAAAAACATTTTAAATTTATTAATAATTGTTGTAGCGAAAACGATAACATAAAAGAATGACACAGAGAATTTACGTGGTTCAGCAATGATGTATACCTACGTCCACGGACAGAGGAATATACTTTATTATGGAGGCAAAAAAAAGGATTAGAAATGGTGACGTTTCATGAGTGTATATATATATATATATATATATATATATATATATATATATATATATATATATATATATATATATATATATATATAGGGACTCATAAAACCCTAGTCACACTATGAGCCTAAACCCAAAACAGATAATAAGCCCAAATTCAAGGCATAATAACAAATATATCCATCTTGACTTGAATTCTCTCATAAAAAGACGCACCATGACAAATTGACAAGTTCCAGATGTTCTTCTGCCTCAAATTTATCCTCGTAGGAGGACCTACATTGCCCCACATATCAACTCAATAGCTGGTGATGTTAAGTAAATCCAAACAGTATTGGAATTTGCTCTCTAGAACTGGCTTGGTAAATATATCAACGAGATTATTAGTTGTTCTCACCTTCTTCCCCCTAATTCTCTTCTCATTCCTCATAAAGTGATACCTGACATCAATGCACTTCCTCTTCTCGTGATGGACTTGATCCTAATTGGTTAAACATATTGCACTCAAGATGTCGCAATACACTAAAGCTTGATCCTGATCTAGGTCTAGATCATTGATCAACCCCTTAAGCCAAATCCCCCCCCCCCCAACTTCTGTTAACGCACGCTATATACTTTGCCTCTGTGGTATACAAAGTGATCGTGGGTTGTAGAGTTCTTTTCCAACTCACCACAGAACTTCCAACAGTGAAAACATAGTCAGTTGTAGATCTCCTACTATCCACATCTCCGGCATAATCAGATCTGAAAACCCAGCAACCAAGCACTATGTATCATTCTCATAGCACAAACCAATATTAGCATTGCCTCTGAGGTACCTGAATATCCTCTTCACAACTTGCCATTGTTCCTTCCCAGGTTGTACCATGAATCGGTTGATAACACTAACAACAAATGTTAGATCTGGTCGAGTGCAGATAATATATAGCACACATCATACTCCTAACGGCGCTAGCATATGAAACTCTAGATATGTACTCCTCCTCCTCGGTCTGAAGTGTGTGAATTCCCAGCTTGTTTTTAGACGCCATTAGAGTATCTATAGGCTTAGCTGAAGACATTCCAAACCTACTTAATATCTTCTTGATATATATACCCTTCTTGTGATAAGAAGAGTTTTCTCTGCTTCTTGTCTTTATAGATCTCTTCTCCTAGAATTCCTTGAGAAGCACCTAGATCTTTCATCTGCAAATTCTGAATATCTGACTTGTTCTGAGGAGCAATATCAACATATCATTAACGTATAATACCATATAAATATGTGAAGCCCCCTTCAAATTGTTATGGTACGCATAATAATCATACGGACTCCTATTATAAACATTCTGCATCATATAGCTATCAATCGTTTATACGTACTGCTATCTTGGCGATTCTTTCAACCCATACAAAGACTTTTTTCAGTTTGGAAACATGGTTTTTTTTCCAGGAACAGGAAAACTATTTGGCTAAGACCTATATATTTCCTCCTGCAACTCTCCATGCAAGAAAGCTGTCTTCACATCTAGTTGCCCATTCTCCAAATTCTGATGTGCAACTATTGCTACTAGCACCCACATGGAAGTATGTTTGACCACTGGTGAAAAGATTTCGTTTTAGTCTACTTCCTCTCTCTGATTGAATTCCCTTGCAAATTACTTGTGCTTTATACTTAATTAAGACCCTCTACAACAGTTGTTGAAGGTAGAAATACTTCCCCATCATGAGTCTGATGTGTGTGATCATTTGCTAGTAGAACAATATCTTTCTCAGAAGTATTAATTTTTTACCTTTAGCAACTGTTGTAGACCCGGATTTCTGCTTCTGTTTCTTCTTCTTCTTGGGACAGTCATTCTTCCAATGACATTTCTCCTTATAGTAGCTACAGATGTTGTTTGGTTTAGGGCCTTATTTGCAATCTTGTTTATGCTTCTTCTTATTGCCCTTTCTACCATCAGATTTGCCTCTTTTGGCCACAAGCCTGAAAGCCTAATTGTTTGTAATTGATGCGATTGTCTTCAAGTGCAACTCTCTCCTGTGGAGTGAGGACCTGACTTCTTCCAACATGATGACATCCTTACCAACGAAAAACGATTGAAAAAAGTTCTCATATGTGGGAGGTAGAGCTACTAACAGAACTAAGACGGTGTCTTTGTCCTCCACCTTAATATCAATATTACGTAACTCGAGTAATAACATGACAAGTTGATCTAGATAATCTATGAGTTGCGTTCCTTCCTGCATACGTAGCCCAAATAGGCGTTTTTTCAGAAGCAACTTGTTCTTCAGAGACTTTATCATGTACAAATTCTCTAACTTCAACCACAACTTTCTAGTGGTTTCCTGATCATCAACCTTTGTTATGACATCATTTGTGATACAAAACATGATCGTCAAATGAGTCTTCTCCTCCGGAAGGTCGTACTCAACAGTGGTTGTATCTACCCTTTTCTTATCAATGGTTAACGGTGCCCATAAACCTTGTTGCTTCAGCGAAGCCTGCATCTTTATCTGCCACAAACTGAAAGAGTTTCTTCTAGTAAACTTGTCGATCTTAAACACAGATCCAGACATCATTCTCAACGGAAATCACAACCTCGCTCTGATACCAGTTTGTTGTAATGAGAACAATAACAGAAGAGAAAGATACAGATATTTACGTGGCTCGGTAACGATGTGTTACCTACGTACGTCCACGGACAGATGAATATAATTCTTTATTATGGAGGCAAAGAAGAAAACTAGAGTACAAATTGTGGCGTTTCATGAGTATCAATATATAATACTAAAACAGAGACGTGAAAATCCAATGTGGCGGGCTCTGGTGCAATTCGCTTACGTGTCGTAATCTAGTGCAATCTGGCCCGATTTTTTTTGACACGTTAATTAATGAATATCCAATATATTTAAGCCACGTCAATTAATGATTCCACATCTTTTAATTAAATGATAATTATAATTAAACAAATTTAATAAAAAAAATATTTAATAGTTATCCATATCTTGATTAATATTTACCTAAAAGATTTATATCAAATCTTTTAACAAATAACCTTATTAATATATCAATGAATAACGTTATTAACAAAATAACGTTGTTTGTAAATGAATATAGTTCTTCTCTCGGTGGGCATGCAATCAACATTTTTGATATTTTTGTAAAAATTTATCGAAGGATGATATTATAAAAAAAACCTAGATTAATTTTTTTAGTATTTTATTTTTTTTAGATGGGTGAAGTGTCATCACATAATTTAGGCTTAGATTTGAAAATTGGTTGACGGTTAAAAATTAGGAACATTTGAAAAAAATTCATAATGGCGGTCCAATATATTTAAGCCACGTCAAAAAATAACTCTATCTATTTATCCACTTGTCATTCTATGTGTCTAACTTAATTGATGAATATAATTAATTTTTGGAGTGGTTAGAAATTCTATGATTTGAGTTATTTAACTTATCAATATGAGTGGTTACAATTAATTTGTATATCTTCAATGGTTAAAAACCCTATCATTTTACCTTAAATTATATATATATAGAGAGAGAGAGAATCAGTTTATATATATATATATATATATTCTATTAAATTATTAAACAATCACATTAACCAATAGAGATAATTAAAATCAATAAGTGTTTATCTTTAACAAATAATTAATTTATAAACCAAATTTATGCAAATATTGCTCACGCACCAAATAATTTTATTTATCTTTAAACAATCACATTAAACAGTAGAAATAATTCAAATCAATAAGTGTTTATATTTAACAGACAATTAATTTATAAGCCAAATATATGCAAATATTGCTCACGTACCAATTAATTTATAAACCAAATTTATACAAATATTAGATCCATTATACATATTGCACTGTTAGTGATAAAATAATTTTGTTTTATGAAAAAAATTAGGAAAAGAATAATGAAATTACATCACACAAATTTAAAATTAAATGACCTTAATCCGGCCTATAGATTAAATTTTACCATTAAGTATTCATGTATATATATAATGTCAAAAAATAATTTTTATGATCTTACGCAATTTGTGCATGAATAATAAAAGTCATATAAAAAAACCGCGAAGATCGCGGACAGTAAAACTAGTATAGAAGTATTCATGAAACCCTATTCAGACAATGGGTCTAAACTCAAAACAGATAACCAAATTCAATGCATATTAAAAATAATTACCATGGATGTTTTACTTGTGGATAGGTTGAAAACCCCCGTTAATTGAGAGGAGATCCCCTACAACACAATATGTGACACTATGTGTTACACAAAATTATTTGGGGTATAAATCTATGTTAAAAAAAATTCCAAAAATTATTTTTAAGTTTTAAACAAATATATGTGTAGGTTTATATAAAAAATTTGATGAAAATCATGTTTGATTTTTTTAAAAAAAATTATATTGTACAATATTTGATCTTTAATTTATATAAAAATTTAAACCATGATTTTTAACCAATTTTTTTTACAGACATATATTAATAGTTGTTTAAAACTTAAAAATAATTTTTGGAATTTTTTTTTAACATAAATTTATACCCTAAATAATTTTGTGTAACACATAGTGTCACATATTGTGTTGTAGGGGATCTCCTCTCCCGTTAATTTACTGCAATTATATACATCCATACATATCCATGCATATTGAGATGAATTAAAGGAATGAAACCAATTATATATATCCATTATATCAAATGCCCCGTATATAAAAGATTACAAGATAACAATTATTTATCATAATAATAATAATAATAATAATAATAATAATAATAATAATAATAATAATAATAATAATAATAATAATAATAATAATATACCTTAATATCCTATACTCTGTACAATTCAAACGAAGTTATTGCCCAACAATATACATTTTTATTAGTTTTTTCTATCCAAAAGTCAATTATTAAACATAATTAAGTTGCTTTCAATTTGGGAAAAATCTTTGAAATAAACTAATCTAACTATTTTTAAAATAAATTTCACTATATTAAGAAAACAATTATCAAATATATCAAAGTTATTAACTTATATATGTCTTTGAATTAGAAAGACATATTTTTATATTTTTATAGGCATACACTGGGTACTCTTATACATGCTCTTTATAATTAAACAGTACATTTATAAACGGAGCAATATGAATGGAGCATATATAACTATTTCTATAAGCAATCACTAGCTAGTCTCAAGTTAAGGTATACATACACTAACCCATATAATGTAACAAGTCTCAACGATCCAAACTCATTCAAACTTTTTCCAATAAAAAAAAATAGAGAGGGAGGGGTTGGTTCCGATGTACTAACTCTTACGGTATACACAAGTCTTATCGCGTACACATAAATTATTTATTTGTTTTCTCGTAAAAGTTTGTTTTACATGATTATTCGTCTATATAAAAAAAATATAAAAAAAATATAAATTTTATTCTAACGAATAATCACCCAATATCACAGAATAATTTCATTTTAAGAACAATCATTCAATATGACCGAATAATCAAAAGTCATATTTAATTTCATCCGTTAATTCAATGGCTCATATTTTTTGTTGAGAATTTCTGTGACAATTGATCTTTATTCTTCTTTTTTCTTAAAATTACAAATGGTGCAGCAACTTGCTTAAGTGATATATTTGTCACCTGGAGGAGATAATGGACGAATAGAAAAGTGCAAAATAAACAATAGACCTTTCCAAGTGTTGGGCATGCAAGTGGCCACATATGGTACCTTTCCTTTGTGTGTGTGTTTTGTTTTGTTTTCAATCACTCTTTACTTCCATTTGTTTATTAATTTATCTTGGATTGATTTACATTGTGGACATCTGATTCTAGATTTTTATTACTCTAATATATGGAATATGTGGATCGATTATGTTCTATCACTATCTCACAGGCTCTCTTCAACTTGGCAAGGTGATTTCTTACCCTTCTTGTTTGATCATCCATGTACTTAAAAAAAGTAACACAATTCAAATAAGATCATCCACCAATTTATTTCAGTGTACTTTTCAAAAAAAAAAAAATCTTTCCATTAAGTTTTCAAGAAAAATATCTTCTTTTTTGTGGACATTCTTACTTCTTCAAGATCAAGAATCTGCAATGTGACAAACTATAGATACATGTAATCTTCTTATTTAGGATAGTCATTCATTTTAGGATGTATACTTGAATTGTTGTATTTGTTCATGTTAGAATGTATATATATGAGGTGATTAGTGTACTTTGAGATAGCTTTTCTTTTTATAAAGTGGTGTTGGTTGTGACAATGTTTAGCATTTTGCCACCACTATAGTTTAAAACCGATAGAGCTAGTAAGCTACCATTGCCCCAATGGAGAAATTCTATGATTTTTGCCAAGTCCCTTGGATCATAATTCCTACAAATGTATCCACTTTGATTCTTTTTACAGAGATGTGGATTGGAGGAGTTGTAGTTATTCTTCTTGGTTGCCTAATATGGGCTTATCAGATTATGAAGCCACCACCTTCAAAGATTTGCGGTACTCCGAATGGCCCTCCGATTACTTCTCCTCGAATCCGGCTCAGAGATGGAAGATACTTAGCTTACAAAGCAAGAGGATCTCCCATGGAAACTGCAAGATTCAAAGTCATCTTATGTCATGGTTTTCATGCTTCCAAGGAGACTAACATACCTTTATCCAATGTAAATCCTCTCAACTCTAAGGTTCAAATTAAGTAATTAATCTTTTGTCATGGTTATTATGCAAACAAAAATTTTATATCTTCTTTTTTCAAAGAATCACTCATAACCATTTTTATACCCAAAAAAAAAGATGTAAAAAGGTTAAATATCATCACTTTAATTATTGTTTTAAGGGGTGCCTTGGTGGTTTTATCATCTTTATTTCATCTTTGGATCTATTTAATTAGTGTTTCATCCTAAAATCAATTAACAGGATGAGTAGCCATTGGCCTTATATATTAGGCTTGAACTCTTTATATGGCTGATGTGGATGCACATCACATTTCGACAGTTGTTGAGAGATCTGAATGAGACTAAAAAGAGTCCTACATCGAAAGTTGAGCATAATAAGTCTGAGTATATATAAGTCGGCAGACTACTTCTTCTATTGTCAATTGGTTTTAGAATGGAACCTCACTCGAACTTGAAAGTAATTAGTTAACCATATGTAATCTGTTTGACAACATTTTTGTGCAGGAATGGTTGAATAAGAGGGGCATATGCCTTGTTACATTTGACAGGCCAGGGTACTCAGAGAGTGATCCTAATCCAACAAGGTCACCTCAAGCTGATGCCCTTGATATCCAGGAGCTTGCCGATCAGCTCAAACTAGGCTCCAAGTTTTACATCATGGGACTCTCACTCGGAACGTATCCGATTTGGGGCTGCCTCAAATACATACCCCATAGGTATATCATATCATTCAACTTATTTGATCATCACCTATATATATATATGATTCGACGAAACCCTGCAGGCTGGCTGGTGTCGCGCTTGTGGTTCCCGCTATCAACTACTGGTGGTCATCCCTGCCGGTGGAATTGTGCAATGAGGCTTTTGGTGAGCTACCATTGCTGCAGAGATTGAGAATCCTTGCATTTCACTATGTTCCTAATGCGGCATGGCTGTTCCAAAAGTGGCTTCCTGTACCTCCTATAGGCGTCGTCTTCGAAAAGAACCCTCAAGCTTTCGACGAAACTGATTTGAAAATCATGAAGATGGAGTCCAAAACTGAAGCTCCAGACAAGGACAAGATACTTCAGCAAGGTGTTTACGAGTCTCAGTACCGAGACTTTGCGGTGTTCCATGGGGACTGGGGATTCGACCCGTTGAAGCTGAGCAACCCATTCCCTAATTCAGAAGCATGTGTTCACCTCTGGATTGGGAAACAAGACAAGCTCATGCCGCCGGAGATGCAGCGGGAGATTGCAAGGAGACTGCCTTGGGTCCATAGCCATGAAGTCCCTGGTGTTGGGCACTTGTTCATCCATGACAAGGCTCACTGCAAGACCATCTTCCTCGAGTCACTTTTTCTTGGAGACAATAATGAGTCATTTTCAAAATAATCTTTGCCGACGCCATTTTTTGCAAAAATAACCCCTGATATCCCAAAATGTGCTTGTCGAGTATGGAGCTAGTCCTCTCTGTGTATTGTTTCAACCATTAAGAATAAGCATGTCACAAAAGGGGGTTATTAGTATATGCAAAGTGAAAAGAGTTTAGTTTTTGCAAAACGACATCAGCTAGAGGTAAAAACATAGATACTTTTTCTTGTCCATTGTTTCAAAGGTTGTCACTAGCTAGCAACGTCTAGTAAAGTAATTCGGAACTTCAGATAGAGTTGGAGGCTTCGAGAGGCAGTTGAATAAGTTGGCAGATGAACAAATCATCGCGTACACACTACTAACCAAAGGAAAAAAAACTTAACATAGATAAAAAGATAAACGAAGTACCATAATATTCATGCAAAGAAAACAACCAAATCAAAAAGAAAATGAAAATAAAGAAAATGAAAATAAGCGAAAAAACTATGGACACCTCAATGACCTCATATTCTTAAATATACGACTACCTCGGTTGTCAACTTCGGATATCGGCATTGGTACCGTGCCGATGGCGAGAAAATGACCATGTAGATAACAACCCCTTAAATTACCTTAAACCTAATAATTTAGGTAATGAGTTTTTGGTAATTTGGCAAACAATGGATATTTTGGTGTTGGGTTGAAATTGGCTGGTAAAAGGAAGGCCAGAGAGGCTTAGTGGCCAGTGTTGAAAGTTTATTGGGCTAAGGCCCAACAATCAGTATAGGCCCAATACTTGGGCTGCGTTTTTTCCCAAATCGGTCGCTATATATCCAAATCCCCATCTTTACCCAAAAAAAAAAGTCGCGCCAAGGGGAATCAAATCGAGAGAGATGAAGAACAATCAAGTTCAAACTCCAGCTAGGAAACTCCAAAAGGTACACTCGAAAACCTAGGGATTCAATTCCTCCTCCTAGTTTTCTAATTTGTTTTTCTTCGTACATGTATATGATGATTAAGAAAAGCTTGAACTCCGTATTTTCATTTGCGCATAAAGCCGCGCCTGGGTAGATTCGGTGAGCTACACCACCGATAGTACACCGACATTGGAGATTTTGGAAGATCAACTGGAGAAAGTTGGTTCTGAGGTACGATTTTAGGTTAATTGGATGTCAATCATTGAAATCTTGTTTGAATTTTTGTTTCCATTCTAAATTCGCTCGTTCGTTCCTGCTAGAACCTTCTCGGTGAAAACGTCAACAGTCCGTCACTCTTAGCATTGTCGAAAGCATCCACGATAGCAGATCTTACCCCATCTTTGGCGATCACTACCGACACCACTGAATTCTATGTTTTAGACGATGGCGAAATGTCAGATTTATGTAATTTGAAGAATGGACTGCCTGAGTTGCAGATGGTGGCTGATTATCTCAAGTAGGCGAGGCTGCAGATGCCGAGCTCTACGGATATGGATCTGAAATTCAAGGTGCTGTTAGATTCGCTGGTTGAAGTTACGGTGAAGGAGTTTTGCTCTTTGTCTGATGAGAGAGGTTGGATGGATGAGCTTATCTCTGCTAAAAGTCGTGTATTATCCTTTTGCGTTTTGATTTGCTTCGTTTTCGGTTCTGTGATCTTCCTCCTGTTTCGTTTTGGCATAGGAGACTCTGCTAACTATCCTTCGCCACCAACCTGAGAGGTTGCACGCCTGCACCATCAAGCGCATCGCCCTAAATGGTAAAGTTGTTGCCATTTATGTTGAATTTGAGTTTTAGAGTAATAAAGGAGACTCTAATATGATATAGGCAAATAGTATTGAGTACTTTGTAAGTTTGAAAAGATATGCTTTGTTGTCATCTGACACTTTGAATTCCTGCAATTCCAAATCTGATTGTCTTGGGTGTTGTTGGCAACACTTGCTGATTATAATCGGTTATCAATAACAAATGATTCTAATTTCTAATCACTACATAGTGGCAATGAATATTGTTCTTTTGGGGTTCCTTGGATTGTGCTTCTTACAGTTTGTGTTCGCGGTCAAGGATGGATTGCGGTGGATACCATGTCGCTTGCTTTTATAGGTACCTAGTACCTACAGTTCGTTTAGCAAGACTGTTTAGGATTGTCATTCATTTAAATCTTTCCATCAAGTTTTCAAGAAATATATCATCTTTTTTTGGACATTCTTACTTCTTAAAGATCAAGAATCTACAAACTAGACACATTCTTATGGAACATTTTACTTTTACAATCTTCTTATATGGGCTAGTCACTCATTTTAAGATGTTCTTTATTATCCTTATTCTAACGTAGTATGTTCATTTTAAAATGTACTCCATATATAAAGACTATTTGGCAGGTGTTTAAAGGAGCGTCACATGGGACAGCCCAAAGTTGACTTCCTTTGCAAGAATTAAAGGCAGCTTCTGCCTTTGACTTATTTGATGTATGAGAGAACGAGAGAGAGGAAGAAATTGGTGAGAAATTGAGTGCATCTTTCCCTTGTCTTTGACAAATTGACAACGTGAGTTTTTTGGTAAGTTTTATTTTCCATTGAATCCACAATCTTGTTATCAAGTGTTGTTGTGCCGGTTTTAGATGAATTGATCATTATTTTCGGTGTGAGATTTGTATCTGATGAACATTTGTACCCATTGATTGATTAGTAAATTTTGGTGCTTGTGGCAGACGGTCAGTGGGGGATTTAATCCTCTGGGTTAGTGAGGTTTTTCCCACTTGAATGTAGTGTTCTTGCTTGTTGTGTGTTTGTGTGTTGTGTTGCTTGTGGTTTTGATTCTGTAAATTTGTGAGTTTGCTTACAAACTGGTTTGTAGCTTCAGGTTCTAGTCACCTGATCCGTCTTTGCATTTGGGTGCTGTCAACCCCAATGAAGTAGCTTTTTTTTAGCGGTGGTAGTATTTAGAGTTTCAACAAGTGGCCAAAGTAGTATTTTGCCAGCCACCACTATTAGATGTAAGTTGTAAAAAACTCTATACTTACCATTGCCCCAATGGAGAAATTCTATGATTTTTATCAACTCCCTTGGATCATACTACCTACAATAATATCCACTTTGATTCTTTTTACAGAGATGTGGATCGGAGGAGTTGTAGCTGTTCTTCTTGGTAGCCTAATATGGGCTTACCAGACTATGAAGCCACCACCTTCAAAGATTTGTGGTACACCGAATGGCCCTCCGATTACTTCTCCTCGAGTCTGGCTCAGAGATGGAAGATACTTGGCTTACAAGGCAAGAGGATCTCCCAAGGAAACGGCAAGATTCAAAGTCATCTTATGTCATGGTTTTCATTCTTCCAAGGAGACTAATATACCTTTATCAGATGTAAATCCTCTCAACTCTTATATTAGTTTCATTTCTTCTATATATGGCTATGACATCTTATTTATGCAAGCAAAAATTTATATATATATATATATTTTTTCAAAGAATCACCTTAATCAATTTTAGACTTGAAAATATGTAAAAAGGTTAAATCATCACCTTATTCTTGAAGTATTTCAGGTACTTTATTTTATAATAAGATATGGTGATAATGTGCTAGCTAATGAATGTTTGGCAAAACAGATCCCATCAATTGAAACTTGAAAGTAGTTAACTGTAATCTGTTTGACAACATTTTGTGCAGGAATGGCTGAATAAGAGGGGCATATGCCTTGTTACATTTGACAGGCCAGGGTACTCAGAGAGTGATCCTAATCCAACAAGGTCACCTCAAGCTGATGCCCTTGATATCCAGGAGCTTGCTGATCAGCTCCAACTAGGCTCCAAGTTTTACGTCATGGGACTCTCCCTCGGAACGTATCCTATTTGGGGTTGCCTCAAATACATACCCCACAGGTATATCAGTGTTAATAATATGTAACAGCTTATTTGATCATCACCTATGATTCGACAAAACCCTGCAGGCTAGCCGGTGTCACGCTTGTGGTTCCCACTATCAACTACTGGTGGCCATCCCTGACAGTGGAATCTTGCAATGAGGCTTTTGGTGAGCTACCATTGCTGCATAGATTGAAAGCCCTTGCATTTCACCATGCTCCAAATGCAGCATGGTGGCTCCAAAAGTGGTTTCCTGATCTTGATGTAAGCATCGTTGCCAAAAAGAACCCTAAAGCTTTTAGTGAAAGTGATTTGGAAATCATGAAGACGGAGTCGAAAACTGAAGCTCCAGACAAGGTACCTAAGTCTCTACTCTATTGACAAAACTTATTTAGAAGTGTATGAAATTTTCTTCCAAATACATGAAACTTGGCTTAACATTTTGTGCAGGACAAGATACTTCAGCAAGGTCTCTATGAGTCTCACTACCGAGACTTTGCGGTGTTCTATGGAAACTGGGAATTCGACCCGTTGAAGCTTAGCAACCCATTCCATGATTCCGAAGTATCTGTACACCTCTGGATTGGGAAACAAGATAACATAGTCTCGCCGGAAATGCAGCGGGAGATTGCAAGGAGACTGCCTTGGGTCCATAGCCATGAAGTCCCTGGTGGTGGGCACTTGTTCATCCATGGCAAGGCTCACTGCAAGACCATCTTCCTCCATTCACTTTTGCTTGAAGAGAATTAACCATCTATTATCTATTATTTTGTACAATAAAGGAGAAGTTGTCCGTGCCAAATGTCGGTTTCTCTTTTTTTTTTTTTCGTCGACTCTTTAATCTTAACTAGTTTTATTACTCGCCCGTTGTGCGATTTTTTAATAAATTTTATTATATAAAACATCTTTAAATTAATATAAATAATTTTTGACTTAAAAGTTACTATATATGTTAACTTGAGTCTTTTCATTTTAATTATTTTCTAAAACTTATTTCTTTATCCTTTTTCATAATATTTTTTTATAAATGTAATTCAATTATTATTTATTTATAAAATTAAGAAGTATGATATTTTATATATAGTTGATATAAATAATAATTTATAAGTTAAATAACGTATTTAGTATATTTAGTTTATTAAATAACATAAAATCATGATTATTTTATATATTACACATAATTATGGTCGGGTAAAGTATACGGATTTATGGGTTGATAGAAAATAACTTACAATACTAAATCTTGAGTCTATCGATTACGTTAATAAACTATATCATGCGCGCATTTTCAAATTTAATAGAATTGATGATATTGATGATAAAATTTTGTTGTTAAATAGATAATTAATAATAATAAAATCTTATCATTATAAGTAATAAACTAACTTAAGAAAATCTTAATAACTAAAGATAAATTAATTTGAGGAAATTTTTTTTATAATAATAGTAATTACGGTGGACAATTCGGTGGACATATAACTTCAAAATTTAATATTGTCAAAGTGGGGACAATTTACAATTATAATAATTACGGTGGATAAAATTATGGTGGAAATTTATAATAGATTAAAAAATCTCATCATTGTCAAAGTATTATTTCTTCTTATTGATAAGTTAAATAACTTAGTGATAAGATAACAAATTAATATATGGGGTTTAATTTTTTATTAAATATATATGTATTCAAAAATCAAATATTATCATTTTTAACTAATATAATCAATTTTGATTACTAAAGATAAAATAACTAAAGGTAAAATGATAGATTGCATCACACATAAGCAAATTCAATTAGAGCTCGCCACATAAGTAAATCGCAACAGAGAAGACTTCAGGCCTCTGCTTTAGTATTTTATATATAGATATAGATATAGATCTTCAAATTGGATAATTTCTGCCAGCCATTGAAGAGTTATAATTATTGATTTTGTACAATTTTGGTGGGGTTTTGAGTTTTCAATCGTAAAGAAGATTACCTACGGCGAGGCGTCGATTCAGGCCCACTCGATCTCACCCCGTTCATGACGGTTTTTACCTGTGCAAGGTCATCCGAGCGGTGGTGCCGCTGCATGAATCGCTCTCGTTCGGGCATGAATCGCCCACTCGGAGGATCTTTAGGCCTTGCTTTCGGGCTTTATTGAGGGTTGGGATTAGCCGGTGGTGGCCGGGCGGGCGCCGCTGCCTTTCTCGGTGGCGTGGGTGGTTGTTCGGTCTCTCCTCCTGGCCGCTGCTCTGCTGCTCGCTCTTGGGGGACTCCGTTTTGCTGTCTGCTCGTGTTAGGTCGCTGGTAGGTTGTGCTCTGACTTCTCTCCCCACTGTACGTTTTCTCCTTTTTAATTACTCGGACTCCTCTGCTACACAAATTCACATCACTCTAAAGTACAAACACTGGATTACTCCTTTGACAAACTTGCAAATTGTCTCTTTACACCCTAAATCAGGGATTTGGGAATTCACATCCCACTTTACTTTTGTTACTACAGTCTGGATTGGGATCTCCACCCCTTTTTCTCATAGCTTGTTACCCTGGTTTTATGCTAGTTTCTTACTCTATCTTGGTTGTTTGCCTAGCTGGTGTTGTTGCTTCTTGGCTGCTGTGTGGCTTGCGTTGTCTTGCAGGCGATTCTCGAGCGTCGTTAGGTGGGGCTTGCTCTGCTTCTATCGTCTTCAACATCATCCAGTTTGCCCTTACAAGGCTTACCTTTTCACCAAATTTCAATTCGTTAGTTGGCTGTTTTCTTTCTCACAAAACTGCATTCGGGTCTCTCTTGGCATGATCACTCGACTTCCCTCGTCTCAAGCAGGTCCATCGGTGTTGTTTGCTTGTACAAAGCAAGGGTTCAACTTATCTAGGGAGAACTATGGTGTACACTCTCCATCTGTTTGTTTAATAATAATAAAGGTTACCAAATTTTGTACCGGTTTACGCTATTCGACTTCGATAGCTAATTTCTTTGATTTTGTAAGGGACTATTACTTTTTATCAATCTTCTTGTGGTTAATTTACCATGCTTTTTCATCTTCTATATCAGGTGCTTGGCTCCTTGTTGGTTTTTGGTTTAAACGTCCACATGCCGTATGGCTTAATCGCTATATGTCGATCCAATTATAGGCATTCACCTCTTATAACCTAGTTGGTTGACTGCGAAAATAGTAGTCTTGTACACTTCATTGTTTTTATGGTCTTTTGGAAAAGAAGTTATGCCATGGACAACAGCCATGGGTCTCATAATATTTGTCGTATTTGGCCTACTAATGTTTTGGGGCTGCATTCTACCGATAGCCGGTGGTTTTACTTCCTCGGTTATTTTATGGTCGGTCCGACTCAGACCCTATTCTACTTTCGTTTACCTATTCCCCTTGAGCTTAACTTCTCATTACAATCATTTATTCACACAAACGTATCTCAGATGTCTACCAATAACTCTCAATTGGTCTCCTTGGTGCTAACTAAGAATGCCTTACCAACCTTTACCAATTTAAAATTCCCCTCTAATTATAAAACTTTTGTTTATATTAAAATTGCTAATGTTAATTGGATCATTACAGGAAACTTTTGCTATCAGCAAAGATGTAATCAATTGGGTGATAACACATACCTTAGCTTCTTCGATCTTTGTTACCTTTGTGTGAGATCAGTCTTAGGAATATACGGACTTCACCGTCTATTGTCCTTACCGGACCTCTTGACCTTTCATAGGTATCCAAAGCTACCTACGTTGTCTCTTGTACGAGTATGGATGTGCATATTTGCCTTACGAGGTACTTTACCTTTGAATCAAAAAGAATTTGGTGACATATACATTTTCACCAAGTATTTCGATCTTATGAGCATCTCATAAATCCACATTTTTGCTAGCTACCGCTCTCAAATTGTACAAATAGTTGGACAAAAAAGATTTTTTGTATCAAATGCACTCTGTATCATACTTTTTAGCTTTACAAAGCTTAGTTCTACTTATTCCTTATATTACCATTGCTAAGATAATTAGTGTAAACCATATTACTTTGGATAGTTTTTCAACAAACTTCCTACAAAAGGTTTACTACTCATTACCCTTACCCGTATTCACTAACGAGGTTATGTTGTCCATACCAGACTATTTTGCTTACCAAGCACACTTACAAATGTGTACACTAGTTATGTTACTCTTTGATTTCCCACTCGTACCAATAATCCGCTTTCCACAAAGTCGGATGCATCAATATGTGATACCTCTACCTCATTATCGACGATTGAATAAACACATAATTCGATTAGTACAAACAGAACGAAAAAAGAGTTTCCTATGAATATAAGTACTTGGAATTCAAGAGGTATCCAGAGCCGTAACTTCTGGACAAATATCGATATTTTCTGTAAAAACAATAATATAAACGTCTTGGCTCTTTTGGAAACCAAAACGAATAAAATACCAACAGATGGTCTATGGAGAAAATGTGGCTTCACCAACATAGCTTTTGGCCCTGCTTTAGGCTTCTCGGGTGGAATTTGCTTACTTTGGAAGGATATACCATCCTCTCAAGGTTCTATTGAACTGATTTCGGTCAATCATCGCTTTATACACTTCAATTACTCAGACTACACCACACATCAGACTATTGGCTTGTTAATTGTATATGCCCCCCCAGACGAGAGAAGGAAAGTGATCTTTTGGGACTCTATCTCCCTATATATACAAACGTTACTTATTCCATTCTGTATTATGGGAGACTTAAATGAAATTAGTTCTCCTTCAGATAAACTAGGTGGAGTTTATCCCTCTTCCACAAGATTTACTCGCTTAATTGACTTAAAGAATAACTTCCCTCTGTCCGAATTAGTTTCGTACGGAGGAAAATTTACCTGGAAACGGGAATGTAAGGGAATAGTAACCTGCCTTGAGAAACTGGATCGGATTTTAGTCCATTCAGATGTATTATCTATATTTGGGTCATTACATACACAAATTCATCCGTTCACTAGATCTGATCACGCGCCAATTTCTGTAGATTTCCGTCATGACATTCAACCAAAAACCAGACCGTTTAAGTTTGACCTGGCATGGGCCACCAGAGCAGATTACAGAAATCTAGTTACACAAGCCTGGCGTCTCAACACTAGTGGGTCTCTCATGTTCAAATTGGTGCAAAAAGGCAAATTACTGAAAAAACTTTCCAAGACTTGGCATAAGAAAAACTTTCAAAATATTAATCAACAAATACAGGTAACTGACCAAAAATTGTTACAAGTACAAACCTCATTACTTACTAATTATAATAGCGATGATATCGGACTTCTCAAACGTCTGTTAAACAAAAGGGAGCGAATGTTGGATTTCCACCGACGTTATTGGAGTCAGAGGGCCAAACTCAAACATACCAAATTAAATGATACAAACTCCGACTATTTTCACAAAATTGCTACAACCAAACGAGGACGTAAAATGATTAAATCCATCTCTTTACCAAATGAGGAATCAACAGCTGATTTCCATATTATTCAACAAGAATTTGTTAACAATTTCAAATCTCGGTTTAGATCGACTGTGGATAGCAGTTCCATTCCGACCGCAGACCTTGCAGTGATCCCGAAGCTAGTGTCTCAATCAGATAATGCAATGTTATCTGCGCCAGTAACCAACAATGAAATTAAAGTAGCAGTATTCTCAATGAGTCCGGACAGATCGCCAGGGCCGGATGGTTTCCCAGCTGGTTTCTACCAGAAATTTTGGCCTCAAGTAGGTCCATCTGTGATCAACGCAGTAAAAGCTTTTTTTACAAGCGGCAAAATACTGCGTCAGATCAATCATACTTTCATCCCTCTTCTTCCCAAATGCGACTCCCCTTCCTCAGTCAACCATTATCGGCCGATTAGCTTGTGTTCAACTATCTATAAAATTATAGCTAAGGTCATTTCGGCCAGACTCACTAAAATCTTTGATAAGCTTATTCATCCGCTCCAAGGAGCTTTTACTAAAGGACGAGCGATTCAGGATAACATCCTCATTGCTCATGAGGCGTTGCATTCATTTAAACTAAAAAAGGGCAAAACTGGTATGATTGCGTTGAAATTGGATATGAAAAAGGCTTACGACCGCTTAGAGTGGCCTTTTCTATTTCAAGTTCTAGCAAAATTTGGTTTTGATGATTGGTTCATTAGTCGTATTAGAGAATGTGTTTCAACGGTTTCCTACTCCGTTTTAGTTAACGACGAACCAACAACTGTGATTGTCCCGACTAGGGGCCTTCGGCAGGGGGACCCTTTGTCCCCTTTCCTCTTTACACTTGCTTCTGAAGTACTTGCTCGTACTCTCGATCTTCAAGGACAGAGGAAAAAGGACCTGGGTATCACCTTCGGTAGACCGGGGGTTAAAATCCCTTTCTTAGCTTTTGCAGACGACATTCTTATTTTCTGTAAAGCTTCCCAATCAGCATGTACTTCAGTGCTCTCCATTTTAAATCGCTATTGTCTTATTTCCGGCCAAAAGGTCAACCTTCATAAATCAAGTTTCCAAGCATCTCCTAACACGACCGCTAACGCGATTACAACTACTACTGCTGTGTTGGGTATCCCACAAGCGAATAATTTTGATAAGTACTTAGGTTGTCCAGTGGTAAATGGCAAAACCAATAAGGATACCTTTGCATATGTTGTCCTAAAGACGAAACAACAACTTACTAAATGGAAAGCTACTAATCTTTCAGCAGAAGGACGTAAGGTCCTTATCAAAGCTAATCTTAGCGCCAAACCTATTTTTCTGATGCAAGCTTTCTTACTCCCTTCGAGTATTCTTCATGAATTAGACAAAGTCTACAGACAGTTTCTCTGGAACAAGAACACGAAAGCTACGCCCCTAATTAGTTGGGACAAAATCTGTTCAGATACGATGAAAGGTGGCCTAAGCATTCATAAAGCGGAGAATATGAATATTGCATTACAAATGAAATTATTGTGGAAAATTATTTCTGAACCAGAGAATGTTTGGGTCCGAGTGGTCTCCCAAAAATATCTTAACACACAAGATTTGCTAAACTATACTAAAAAGAGTAATACTTCTTAGCAATGGAATCGCTTAATGTCCATCCGAACCAAATTTGAAACTGCTCTACAGTGGAGAGTAGGTAATGGTCAAACGATTGATTTTTGGAATCACAACTGGGCATTTTCTGAACCCCTAGCTAACAGGATCATTCACCCGACTCCTCATACTCTTACTAATATTAAAGTATCTCATTTTTTAGATTCGGGAAAATATTGGAATACCCGCTTGTTAACTGATTCATTAACTAATATTCTGTCTGATAATGACATTCTCCATCTGCGAGGCATTCCTCTGCCTACTAACCCAATGACAGACCGTATGTACTGGGGACCCAGCAAAAATGGATGGTTTTCGACCGCTTCTGCCAACTCCCTTTTATCAAAACATACTGGAATGGCTAACTATGACTGCAGTTGGATTTGGAATCTTGATATTCCTCATAAAGTAAGACATTTTCTGTGGAAGATTTCTCGTGATGGGTTGCCAACCACTGATAGATTACAACCATCGCATATAGTTCTGCCTTCGGGTTGTGTCTTCTGTGGCAACCCTAATGAAACAGTCTCTCATCTGTTTATGGAATGTTCTATGACGTCTAATCTGTTCCAAACACTGGGGATTCGCTTTTCGATGAGCAGTTCTTTGTTTGTCGGGAATTCGGTATTCCCTTTAAATATGATCAAAAAACAATTGGAACGGATACCTTCATTAAGCTAGCCTCTGTTTGGTGGGCCATTTGGTTCCATAGGAATCAGCTAGTCTTTAATCATACCAACAGGGTCACTATCAATGATATTATTCTACTGTATACCACCACTACTCACTGCTGGAAACAATCAAAGGCTTTGGATAAAGATGTACCCACCCGTCACGACCGGAGAAATACAAGATCTTCACACGAAAACCGCTCGGACATCCATACCATTAACTCTGCTATCAATCTGCGTGCCAAACGATCAGGTAAATGGGATAAACCTCCGTCAAGCTGCTATAAACTTAATTTTGATGGATCGGTTTTGATATGTGGCTCTACGGCCTATGGATTTGTTATCCGTGATTCTCGAGGCGTTGTAGTGGCGTTAGGGCGAGGTGTTTGCAACAATGACTCCGTCATTTTTGCAGAAAACTTTGGCCTGCGGATGGGCATTTTGCGTGCAAAGTCTCTGCAGATTACCAAACTTCTGATTGAAGGAGACAACTTAATGGTGGTGAAAGCTTTATTAGGAGATTGGAGATGTCCTTGGACTATCGAGCTCCTACAATCGGACATTCTGTTACATATTTCATCCTTTTCTTATGTTGCTATTCGTCATATTTTCAGGGAATCGAATGCGGTGGCTGACTATCTCGCTCGTAGTGCCCACACATCCCCTGCCGACGATTGCTTTGACGAGGATCCAGAACTGCATGTTCTCGTCCGGAAGGACGCGCTAGGAAGGATTTCTGCTTCAGATGATCCAACCTAATCCTTATTCCGCTTCAAAAAAAAAATCGTAAAGAAGATTACAAATTTGTTCATGGATCGGATTTGTGATATATTTATTTATATACTATATAAAAATGGAGGTGATTTAAATTTGAGCGAGATTTTATTTGGTAAAATCTTATCACTATGTTATATTAATTAATTAAAAAAAATTTAATTGCTATAAAATACTACGATTAAATAATATTTTACAAAAACAATATTGGATAGATTATTTGATTTAAAAAGATAAGTTTTTTTACCTAATTATATTCGTTTATTAATTGATGTGGCCCAGAAATATAATACCACTTTAATCCAGAAAATGACACACAAACAAAAATAATCCCGCTTTAATCCAGAAAATTCCATGCATGCGAGATCGCACCAAAGGCCGTTTCAGGCCTCTGTTTTAGTATTTTATATAGATATTTTCAACCAATTAATCAAGAAAATATAGCAATATATGCTAAAGATAAGATTTTATCAAATTTTTATCCAACATCACTTAATCAATATAGCAAGATATGCTTAAATAAAATTTTACTCAATTCGTTTAGATATCAATATTTTTTTATAACATTTTACTCAATTTCGTTATATATGGATTTATTACATTCTACCTTTTTTTATTTATAGCCAATTAAAAAATTCCTATTAATATGCAAGTGTCTCTTCAACCCTCCACACCTGAATAACCTCTGAAATACTATTAATATGCAGGTGTATCTTCAACCATGTATGATTTTTCGCACTAGTTTTGGGTCTGTACCTATAAAGGATGCAAAGAGACATAATAAAGGGACACATCCAGGATGACAGACTAGATGTGTCAAATATAACCCTATCAAGGGCATCCTTAAGAATTCTAGCAAAACTCAATCTACACTTCCATGGGATATTCTTAGTCGTATGAACTTTAACATTAAACACCATCTCCAATACAATGACATCAAAACCCACAGTCGGCTCAAGATCCCCATGATTATTCACATACACTAAATCAACCACTAAATCAACCGTAGAATAAACAGCATCATTTACAACACGGGGTAGTCCGTGCACAAAGAAGGCAATTATTTTGTCTTCAAAAAAAGGAGCTTTAACAACTTCTTTATCATGGAAGCAATTCTTGGACATAGTATGTGTAACACAACAATGTCCGCAAAACCAAAGACCAAGCTGATTAAGAACCGCCTCAAATTGACCATAAATATCAAGACTGAATCTCAAAAACGCTTTGAAATCGGGCAACGCATTGCCATTAAGATGGATATCCGCAAGGCCGTAAGTGCCTAATAAAATAGGTCAGAGTGAGACCATTACCACTACCATCCCTACATCCATCACATCCAACGAAGGAACAATGCACTCTCATCGATGAGATACAACCCCCCACCTCTTATCCAAAATAAAAACCAACAACAAAACAGTACAACTGATCGATCACTCAGGAAAACTACAAACCAAGACCTAAAGACAGACGCAACTGCAACATTACTCACCACAAGACATCATCATAGCCGACGTTAACAACACAGTAGTAGCAACAAATTAACCGAGACAACATATCAAACTGGACAAAACCTCCAAAAAACAACATAGTGGTATTAACCAAAACCTCCAAAAACGCTCGAACCACCAAACCTCGGCACCGAAATGACTAAACATCAAACAGACTAGCAAACAAAGACCAAGATAACAGACGCAAAACTGACTCGACAGACAGCAAGATGAAGAAAGCAAACCTGAAGAGGCGTCGGGCACCGAGACGCCACCTCGGACAAACTAGTAACAATCGCCGAGATGAGTGACAACGACCTGAAGACGAAGATGATGGCTCTGGGCGCCAGAATGAGTCAGAGAAGACCACATTGCTAATCCACTAATTTTTAGGGGATTGATAAATACAACACTAATTTTTAGTGGATACACCGCTAAATTGCGTAACTTTCACATCAAGTTCCAGAACTATTGTCAGATGCCTTAAAATTCAAGAAAAAAAAGTTTAATATGGTGCAGAATTCCGACACATATTAAAAAAACAATCCACAACAAGTTGTGTACTGTCATGGGATGATTTTTCTCTCTCTTTTTTAAAAATAAGCATACATCTATTTTTTTTTCCAAATTTTTGACGTCTTTGACAAGATACTTCTCAACTTGTTGCAGATACTTGCGGTGTATCCAATAAAAACTAGTGTTAGCAAATCCGTATTATTATTATTATTATTATTATTATTATTATTATTATTATTATTATTATTATTATTATTATTACGGCAAATTGCAAAAAAATAGCACGAACTTTATGGGTGATTGCGTTCGGTGGCACCAACTTTTAAAAATTATATAATAATCACCAACTTTGAAGGGTGGTTGTAGTTAGTAGCACAACCATTTTATTTTAAAAGTGCACCCGTTATTAACATTTTGTTTACAAAAAAATCACATTTTTCCATTGTTTTTTTTAAACTCACTCACAATTTTCTTCTTTAAAAAAAAACAATTTTCATGTTTATAAATGCAATTTCAATTTTTTTAAAAAAATCATTTTTTAAAAAATATAATTGTGATATTAGTTGGTATCGTTTTAAGACACTCATTTTTCATTTTAAAGACATTACTTATTATTTAATTTTTTGAAAAAACCTGAGTTTATGGAGAAAATAAAATTAGTTCTTTTTTTAAACGGGTGTAAATAATGAGTGTATTCTTTTAAGAAAAAAAGGGGAAAGTAGTTTTTTATAAAATAATATATATTTTTAAAAATTAAAAATGAAAATGGATTATTTTTAAATATGAAATATGGGCATTTTTAAAAAAAATTGAAAATTGGATGATTTGTTTCTACAAAGAATGTGAATAAGAGGTGATATTTAAAAAAAAAACAATAGATGTGCCAGTTATTGCAACCTGAACCAAAGTTGGTGATTATTTTTAAAATTTTGAAAGTCCATGCCATTAAACGCAACTATCCCTAAAGTTCATGCTATTTTTCACAATTTTGCCTTATTATTATTATTATTATTATTATTATTTTATCAATTATTATTATTATTATTATTATTATTATAAAATTACAAGAAATTAGTGGGTAGCCGAGATATTATCTGGGCACCCACTCCTTTAGCGATAACAAAGCTAAGTCTAGTAAAAATATAAGTTGTAGCACGAGCCCCGACATCCTGAGATATCGATACTTGGCACACTTACGCTGAGTAGCATCAACAACACCATGACCGGGCACAAAGTCAGACATTCCAGATTGAGTCAATGGGGAGGATCCCGTCAAATCGACACACACATCTCGCCCCCTATCCCAAGAATAAAGGAGCAAATCTTCCGGTCGAAGGGGCTTATCATGCCTATCAACCAAACTGATATCAACCTTCTTACCAGCAGAAATCTCAGCTCCATAGCAGATATCCAATAAGGTGTTGCGAACGAGGTTTTGTCGATGTTTAATGCCCACCGTACCAGAACAAGACACAACATGATCACCATAAACATCACCATCAAAGACTCGAGAACAAGCAGGACAGGGCCTAGGCACCGTGAACAACGGAACCCCCAGCCGATAGCTAAGCACACTACGATAGGTTCTTTCATTCATAGTCTGCCCCAGCCCAGAAATAAGAACTGCACGCAACCAATCAGAGGAGTGAGCACCTTGCCGAGACTTCCATAATGCCACCTGTCGCGGAGTCAAAGAGAAAACAGAGTCTGATGTAGCAACAACCTTCGCGAAATATATATCTGCCAATTTCTTCATAAGTTTAGGGGCAGCGATTTCACTAGGATCGCGTAGAAGATCAGAACCCGTAGTCTCATTAAACAAGCGCCAGACATCATCAAAAGTAGGGTCAGTAGCAATGATACCAGAAGAACGTAAGAGCTTAGCCTGCAACTCATCAGACTGCAAACGGGACGCAAAAAAGCATAATGTAAGACATCCCAACCGCATACACTCCTAACCAACCAAAATAAAAAGGAATGTGCAAGTCGCCACTGCCAATCTCCAAACCCAGACCCAAAAAGGCTTAGCGGCCGATGTTTGGGGATTAATTTGGGCTAAAACAATTGAGGGAGGCCTAATAAATGTAATACTATGGGCCTGGCCTATTAAGGGCTTCGTTTCTCCCGAAATCAGTCGTTATATATCCAAATCCCCCCGTCTTCTGAAGCATACTCTTTTTTTTGCCCAAAAAAAAAATTTCGCGCCAAGGGGAATAAAATCGAGAGAGATGAAGAGCAGTCAAGTTCAAACTCGAGCCAGGAAACCCCAAAAGGTACACAGTACACTCGGAAACCTAGAGATTCAATTCATCCCTCTCGTCGTTTTCTAATTTGATTTTCTTTATACATGTAGATGATGATTAAAAAAAGCTTGAACTCCGCATTTTCATCTGCGCATAAAGACGCGCTGGTTGATGCGGCAAACTACACCACCGATTGTACACCGACATTGGAGATTTTGGAAGATCGACTGGAGAAAGTTGATTCTGAGGTACGATTTTAGTTAATTGACGCTGAATCGTTGAAAACTTGTTTAGATTTTGCTTCCGATCTGAATTCGCTCGTTCGTTCCGGCTAGAACTTTCTCGTTGAAAACTTCAACAGTCCTTCACCCTCAGCATCGTCGAAAGCATCCATGGCAGCAGATCTGACCCCATCTTCGGCGATCACTACTGACAGCACTGAATTCGGTGTTTTAGACGGTGACGAGATATCAGATTTATGCAGTTTGAAGCATGGATTGCCTGAGGTGGAGATGGTGGCTAATTATCTCAAGCAGGCAAGGCTGCAGATGTTGAACTCTACGGATATGGATCTGAAATTTAAGATGCTGTTAGATGCTCTGATTGAAGTTACAGTGAAGGAGTTTTGCTCTTTGCCTGACGAGAGAGATTGGATGGATGAGCTTCTCTCTGCTAAAAGTCGTATATTGTCCGTTTGCATTTTGATGTGCTTCATTGTCAGTTCAGTGATCTTCCTCATGCTTCGTTTTGGCATAGGAGAGGCTGCTTACTATCCTCCACCACCAACCTGATAGGCTGCACGTCAAGCGCTTCACCCTAAATGGTAAATTCGTTTCCATTTTATGTAGAATTCAAGTTTAAGTCAAGTACTTTCAAGTTTCAAAAGATATGCTTGTTTTTACCTGAAACTTTGAATTCCTGTAATCCCAAATCTCATTGGCTTGTGTGTTGTTGGTAAAACTGGCTGGGTAAAATCAGTAGCCAATGACAACTGAATCTAATTTCTAATCACTACATAGTGGAAATGAATTGTTCTTTTGGAATTTCTTGGAGTGTGCTTTTCTTTTCTGTATATGGTCTGGAACGCAGTTAATATTGTTCTCTTTATATTCTGCAAGTGTCCTATTCTGTTTGTTGTACAAAGCTATTTGATGAAGGATGTACTTTGCAACTTGCATCAAGGTTACTCGTATTGTCTGGTTGATCAGGTTCCTAAAATAGTTTCGCATAACACATGTTTAGTGTAAGCAAGATATAGAATAACTGAAGTCGTTATTATTCTCTGACAGAAGCAGGTGATTGTTAGAACTTACAAATTAGATTTTACCTTTCAGTAGTGATGGTATTTGAGAATCATTTTTCTCTGTTTCACAGTGTTAGCATTTTGGGACTGTAGAAGGCAGAGTTTTTGTTTTCAAATCTGCATTGTAAGCAGTAAATAGTACCAAACACAACATTTTCCTAACTTTTCTCAAGTTTCAGAAATACAGTGGAGCACTCAGATTAACCTGACTTGTGCATCAACTGAAACAATTTGTTATTTGTTGCTATTTGAATTATCACATTCGCCATCATCTTGCCCATTGCATATTTATGGTTGGCTTTCAATGATTACTAGGTTGAAATGTTGAATTGAGATGGTCTAAAAGCAACATGTGAAGTATGGTGCTAATTCCCCGAATTGGACATAATTTGGAATGTAAATGTTGACAACAGGTTTCAATTATGGCATACTCTGTTATATCATCCTCTCAAACATTGAGAAGATTTACTCCTTTATATCATTTTCTTTTTGGCGTTGCATCCCGGTACTGGTTGCTTTTGAGTTACTGTCCTATCTTGCTTGAAGTTTTACTCTTCAGATTCTTTCCACTTGACCTCTGAATAAAGTTTCAGCAAGTCATGAATGCTGCTTTGGAATAGTTTTTGCCTTGCAACTGCATTGAAGTTCCTATCTGGATATTGCTGTAGATGATTAAGCACACATTAGCTAATTAAAAATACTTTGCCTTTAATTGCATATGGATGTGTTGTGTGCCTGTGTGGACTGTGGGATGTTGTTACAGAATCTTTCAAGCTTACCAGATTAGATTCTGGTTTAAATCATCAGTAGAACTAGTAATTACTTCTATCCCTATCAAGGAGATCAAATTTGATACCACTTTTGTCATTCTTTTGCATCTCAGAAACCATCCCATCAACTAACACTATACCACTATATGTCATGTTTTTGTTTGCTGATAACTAGCTTGACTCTAAAACTGGTGCTTTTCTCTCCTCCTACTTCTGGAGTTGAAAACTGTACCTTCTTCTTTCTGGGTTTAGGTGACTGGGTCTCACGAGGAATGAGATGGTATAGACAACTTCTAAATCATTCAGCATTGTGCTGCATGTCGTCTCTGAATTCTGACAGCACCATTCATGAACCTTCCCATCTATAGTCATGATTTTAACCACCTGCTCTTAAGAGTAATTACGAAACAGTTTCCCATTTCTTAGGAAATCAATGTGATGGATAAATATTTGTTTAGGAAATGGAGTCCTTTTCTTTGGATGCTTCATGTTGATTTTGTTGTTGGTTTGGTAATAGGAATACTGGTGTACACTTCCTGTCCTCTTATAATTATTGGTGAGAATGTTCAAAGTGTAGGAAGACCAATTGGCCCACAGCAAGTCAAATAGATCTGCCAAGAATGTGAAGCATAAAAATTTACTTATTAGTTTGTTAATATGCTAGAAGTTGTATCCTGATGTCAAGTTTTCAACCATTTCTCCAGTGGAATATGATGACTAGGTTATATTGTCTAGTAGGTATATTTGACCTCTTCAAATATTTTTTCATGATTGGTAGTATTCTAGGCTGAGCATGCCTTGCAGTTCTTGTTTTGGCTTTATTCATTCCTTATCAATTTGATGGGGACGGAATTTGTCTTACTACTTACAAATTGCTTCTCAATCTGGGTTTGTCTTTAACAAAATGCCCATCTGGTTGAACTGTAATAGTTTGTACTCGAGGATTTTAGCTGATAATGCACTTCATGCTCCTTTGCTTACATTAGTTAAGGCCTGAAAGTGTCTGTTTCTCAATGATATTATCTTTGTTCTCCTCATCTTTTGAGTCTTATGTTTTTGAGTTCCATCTGTTATTATTAGTTATCCCTTGTCAAGATAGATCCGTGGAGTTACCCAGGAAGATGCACTTTTGTAAGCACAAACGTAATGAAAGCCTTCAGCACTGTTTTTTGTTTTTATTTGGTTGATCAGGTTAGGTCTTTTTTATTGCTAACTCCACTTGTGCAACTGCATGTTTAATGACACAGGATGAAAAAAAGAAGCAAAAGGAATGCTTAGAGTATTGTCGCACACATAGATTGGGGAACTTCATGACACTGAGATTAGTAAAGAGAGGTATATATACAAGTGCTATAGTTTGATCACAACTGTTGTTTCTACTTTTTTTTTTGTGAAAAAGGAAGGTTGAATACATCTCTATAGATTTCTCATATACAACTGCTGCTTCCTGGTAAAGAAAGTGAGCTACCATTTTGCTATACATACTAGGCTGATCTTGGAAAAGAAAAAAACAAGAGTGAATTACAGATTTGTGATATTTTCTACTTGACCTGAAATCTATCTACGATGCTTATCTTTGATGAATGTACGCGTGTTAAATACCATATGAACTATGAAATACTTTAGGTCATTTATTTTAGTTAAAGTATTGTGCAGAAGTGAATAGTAGTGAAGACACCAAATTCCATAGCTCAATGACGTTAACTGACCAAAAAAGTTGAACCAATACTTTCTTCAAAGTATAGGATTTTGATACCATACTAAAGCTTTTGTTTGTAGTTTTTGTCAAAGTTCAAAATCATACTCCCTCCGATTTTTAATATAAGGCATTTGACTTTTATGTACGTAGTTTAAGGAGCTAAAAACTATATAAAATATTGATTTTTTTAATTAAATTTTTTTACATTATAATACTTATTATTAATAAATATTGGTATAATGTAAAAAAAATAATATTTTATATATCGTTTTTAGTTCCTTAAACTACGTGCATAAAAGTCAAATGTATTATATTAAAAATCGGAGGGATTAAAAAGTTTTACCCCTATAGGCTATATGTATATATTTTCAATATAGTAGTGAAATTAATAAATATTTATAGTTAAAAATATTAAATAATATTTTTTAAAATATAAATGAAATGTTTTTTTTTTACAGTAGGCAATGTTTTGGATACTATAAATGAAATGTTGTTAAGTAGAGTCAGAATCACTAGTAATATATGGAAATTTGATGATATACTTAAATGTGATTTGATATGCAATAAATAATTTTTTTTGATGAAATATAAATGTTTTGATAAAAAAAAATGCAACAAATTGTGAGACGTAATTGCAAGATTTGACACCTCATCACTTTTTATAGTAAATAATCGAACCATTTATTTCACATTAAGTAATCTGTATATTTCAAAGGATTCACATTTGGGGCTATAAGAAGGCATGTCTAAAACTTTGTACATACACATTACCATTAGACACAATACTGCAACCAAACAACTAACTAGATTAGTCTTGTTTCGCCTCATTCTCAAAGAAAAGATATATCTGCAACGATGAAGAACATCATTAGTCCATCACTAATACTCCCTCCGTTAATTAAAACTTGACGTTTTACTATTTATACACGTTTTTTGAGGTGTTAAAAACTATATAAAATATTAACTTTTTAGCATATTTTTTAAATAATTTCATACTTATTACTATTAATTATGAATTTATAAAAACAAATTTAAAATATTTTTAATATTTTATATAGTTTTTATCATTCTAAAAAAACGTGCATGAATAGTAAACGACAAGTTTTAATTAACAGTAATTTTCATCTTTTACTTTATCTTTCTCATGTCCTTTGTTTCTCTTGGCTATGGATGTGACAACTATTGGACCGGTCCTGGAAATTGTACAGATGCTGATTGTAACAGTATTGTTTATTTCAGATTCATCGTCCTGGGGCAGGTGTTTTAACAATAAGTGTTGTATTTGTATTGGATTATACCCATTCATGTTCCTATTTGGACTAGGGCATTAGCTAAAATAAAATCCTAAATTAATCTTCATATGTACAAGTGTGCAACATAATAATAAAATCATATTTCTTCTTTTGAACCTATATATTTTTCTGTTATTGTTTAAATAAGTATATATTTCTCGTAATTTTGTAAACGCTTAAGAATGTTTATATCATATGAACTAACGAGTTTATTTAAGGAATTAAAACCTAAATATGGCATGGTTGATCAAATACCAAATTTGTTAAATACCATGGCATTGTGTGTGTAACCATTGATCAAGAAGATCCATGGTTGAGATTTATAAAATAAAAAAATTTGAAAAGCAAAAGTATTCGTCTATAACAATATGATTATTTATACATAACTTAGATGAATAATCAATTAATCATGATGAAACAAGTGAATATTTTTCATATGAAAAGATGGTTAATACATACAGATAATTACGTTCAAATCTAGAGCGCATGATCAAGAAGATCAACGGTTGAGATTTATAAGAAAATTTGAAAAGCAAAAATATTCGTCTATAACAATATGATTTATTATTCATACACAACTCAAACGGATAATCATGGTGAAACAGATGAATAGTTTTCATATAAAAAGATTTTTAATACATACGAAATAATTATGTTATTATATATGAATAATTAGGGGTGGACACAAATCTCGGGTCCGTCCTGATTTGTCCCAATCCTAGTGGGATTTCAAAAAAATATACTCCCTCCGTTTGAATATAATTGTCGTTTTACTTTTGTACACGTTGTTTAAGGAGCTAAAAACTCTATAAAATACTCCCTCTGTTCGGAAATAAATGATGTTTGACTTTTGGTCTCGTAGTTTTAGGAGCTAAAAACTACGGAGTATATAAAATCTTATTTATTTTAATTAATTTTTTTCACAATTTAATACTTATTACTAATAGATATTAAACTATGAAAAAAATTAATTAAAATAAATAAGATTTTATATAGTTTTTAGCTCCTAAAACTACGTGCCCAAAAGTCAAACATCGTTTATTTCCGAACGGAGGGAATATTATTTTTTTAATCAAATTTTTTTATAAATTTATAAAAAAAAATTGATAAAAAATAATAATTTATAGAGTTTTTAGCTTTTTAAACAACGTGCACAAAAGTCAAACGACAATTATTTTCAAACGGATGGAGTAGTGAATCTCGTCTTCAAAAATTACCTGGGACGCGGGACCGAAATTTATCATCTACTCCGTATAATATATATTATATTTTTTTGAGAGTGTTAACTCAGGGGGAAAATCAAGGATTGAGGAAACGGTATATCCAAATTTGATGATTCCTTCAAGTATTTGATTCCCACGTTATCAGAAGTTCCCGGGAAGAATATGCCTTCAAAGATCCAACAACAATACCGTTTTAGAATTACGCCTAATATGATTAGGATTTAGTTAAGAAATAAATTGGAAAAAAATTTCTAAAGTTTTTCATATATAAATCACAAGAAAATCATTTTGAAAAAATAACTGAAATGATTAAAATTTTGAATTTTTTTTTCTGATTTCATCTCTTCTTGCCATTTTCTGATATATGTTTAAAAAATCGTTAGAATTATTATTACTGTATAATAGAGTATAATTTATAGTTGCTGCACACGCATTAGTATTTGTTAAAATTTGTGCTGAATATATGCGGAATAAAACTCATTTCCTAAATAAAACTATGAAATGTAAGAAAATCAAAGCTTTCGGAAAGCTGTTACAGTGTTACCGTTATATAAAAATGGCATTTTGAAGGGTCCATCTCAAAGATTGAAGCTCAAATTGAGAAACCCAACTGGAGGGTGCCTGGATAAGTCTACACTCAATGAAGTCAATTGCCAGAACAACACTCAATGAAGTAAAAAAAAAAAAAAACTCTCATCTGAATTTTCCATTTCTTTATTTCACTTCCTACATTATTTTATTTTTGCCTTTCTCCTGTTTTGGAGATTTTGATTGTGAGAAGTGATCTGTTTGGACTCACAAATCCAATCAAAACCCAAATGTAACTGTGGATTTTGGTTTCCCCCAGCTTAAGAGGAGGAGAACAAGCAAACAGCACTTGCAAATCCACCCATTTCCTTACACTGCAAGAGAAGATGGCAGTTTTGTGAAGAGTTTTTCTTCCCTTGCAGAAGATCAAAGATCAGAGAAAGGCAGAGCCTTTGAAGAGAATCAGGCCAAGGTGTTAGCTTTATTTTTTTTAATCAATTGATTTTGTGTTTTTTGGGGGAAAAAATCGTTTGTTGTTATGCCCTTTTGAAGGTTTAATGGCAAAGGTGACAATTTATTTGTAGATGGGGAATATTTCTGGGCATGGGAGGAGCTCAAAGGCCATGGATGATCCTGTGAATGTGATTGCTTCACCCAGAATCAAGCTGAGGGATGGGAGGCTTTTGGCTTATAGAGAGACCGGAGTTCCGAAGGAGGAGGCGGAGTTTCGGATTATCATTGCTCATGGCTTTGGGAGCTCCAAGGATATGAGTTTTCTGGCACCCCAAGTAAAGATCTTGACAACCCATCTTTTGTTTTCTTTCAGCTTTGGATGTGTTCCTCTATATTGTTTTGGTGTATGATGATCTAAACCCGCTTAATGGATGAATTGTCAATCACTGGGTGCTGAACACAGTGATTGACTGAAGCTGAATTGATTATTCAATTTGCATCAATGTTTCCCCCCTGGCCATGATCATTCGATATCGGATCACCTAATTGCGATTCAGGTCTGATTTTATTGATTTCGATGAGAAAAGACCGAGGCATTTCTTGATTCTCTAGGCATATCCTTGTGATTTATGGAACATTGCCATGAATTACAAAAACTTGAGTTTCCCAGGGGCTAATAGAGAGCTTGAAGATATATATGCTCCTATATGACCGATCAGGCTATGGAGAAAGCGACCCAAACCCAAAAGTCTCAGTGAAGAGTGAAGCAGAAGACATTGAAGAGCTTGCAGATCAGTTACAGCTTGGCTCCAAATTCTACGTCATCGGTATCTCAATGGGATCCTACCCCATTTGGGGTTGCCTCCACTACATACCTCACAGGCAAAAGCACCTCCCTTATGCACACAAGATTTTGGTGTACCGATTGCTTGTGTTTCGTCGTGGCTTTAAGGCCATGTGCAAGAGCTGTATCATCAATTTAGGCATTTCTTTGCAGGTTACTAGGTGTTGCTCTAGTGGCCCCAGTTGTCAACTACCGTTGGCCTTCTCTTCCGCGTGATCTAACAAAGGATGACTCCAGGAAGAACCTTGTGAAGCTGGCATTGTGGTTGCTCAAACATGTGCCCGGTTTGTTGTATTGGTGGATGACACAGAAGCTGTTCCCATCGGCATCTGTGATGGAGAAAAACCCGGTGTTTTTCAATGATAGGGACCAAGAAGTGTTGAAGAGGACACCAGGATTTGAACTGCTAAGTGAGGTAAACACATTCAACTCCCAAAGTGATCATAGAATCGTCGTATGCAAATCCTACATCAGGCACTGCATACCCATATCTTTTAGCCTTGTAGCTTAAGAAAATCACTTTCCTTGGCTTGTATACACCGACTCAATTTGTGTTATCGGTAGCCCTCATTTGATAGTCGTTTCTTAACCTCATTTGATAGTCCTTTGTAACACACTCTTAAGAGTTCTTTTTCGGTTGAGGATAACAAACTTGAAATGACTAAGTTGAGATGTGGTTTGAGACCTTTTTGGGGCTTAAAACCGTCTTTAACATAAAAGGTTGTTATTGTCTTGAAATGTCTTAACAGAAATTTCTTGAAGCACTGTCCTTAGCAACACCCTAAGTGTTCATAATCCACACGGTGTAAGTTTGTACTGATTGAAGGTTCTGATTGTTTATCAATATATTCAGAACAAATTGGAGCACAAGGCGGTGTTTGAGAATCTTCGTCGCGATTTCATGGTGGGTTTTGGCAAGTGGGAATTCGACCCTTTGAAGCTGGAAAACCCATTCCCCGAAATAGACAATTGTGTTCGCGTGTGGGCAGGGTATGAAGACAGGGTTGTGCCGGTTGAGCTGCAGAGACACGTTGGCCGAAAGCTAGCTTGGATCAAGCTCCATGAAGTTCCTCATGGCGGCCACTTGATTGTGTATGACAGTGAACTGTGTGAATCAATTCTAAGATCACTTGTGCTTGATGAAGAACCTGTTTCCTGCTTACCAAGTGCAGCCTTGTTGGTATCTGGATGATTTCATATTGATTCTTTAACTTCAATTACAGATTGGCTCCTTTCCATCATCTGTTTTGGGTGATAATTGTAAATGAAAGTGCCTTGTTGGACTTATACTGTATTTTATTTATTGTTTAAAAATTTGTACAGTCAGTTGTTTCTTAAACTGGTTCCAGTTTGATAGAAACAGTTGAAAAACGTATTTGAAAAATCAAATTTTTGGCTGGAATTTTGGAAAGTTGTCAAGTAAACATTTTGGTCGATTGAAGCATGCATATGATTTTTCGATTCTCATGTTGGTGTTTTGATTGGAATTTTGAAACCATATTGATTATTTTTTGTTAGTATGAATAGCTTGTATATGAATTCAGCACTTACAAAATTCTTTTTTTTTAATCGAGACAAGATTTGGACGTTATCAAACCTTGCTGATCCACCGCCCAATACTGTCATTTCAGATGAGAGCGAGAAATCCTGGATGAGAAAAATATGACCCCTCGAAATGCGGCAAAAGGAGATGCACCACCCCTCGAAATGCAACAGAAGGAGACGCACCACTTTATCTTCCACATAGTTGATTTCACAAAACACGTGGACAAAAAAGGCAACTTTAAAGGTCTAGAGCAAGTGAAGAGCGTTAACTATCACCATTGCGATTTCTCACTTACATTTCCAAAGCCCTTTGATAGAATTGATGACCATTAGATTATCTCATTCAACCGTAATCCGAGACTGCCCCTTCCATTTGTAAAGCTCTCATCAACACCATATGGAGAGCCACTGCCAGATTCTGGACAAGTTAGGAGGCTCATCCCTATGCCTTTTTCGATCACTTATACGAAAAAACAAAGTACATATATAGGAGGGGACTGGTAAGATATTAAGTGGTTGTGTTTATTGATTGTTTCTTTAAATGTATCCCTATTCACCTTTCTGTTTATTATAGGGCATCTCAAATACTTATCTAATGTATTTTGGTTCGTGATGTTTAAGATACTTTGAATGATTTGCGTTTGTTGCAAAGGGACTCCTATAGTTAATATGAAATGTTGATTTATGAAAGTTATCTTTTTGACACGATATGCTGTAAAAGTCATTAATAATTTGTTTGATTTGAATGCAAGAGTGTTCAATCGCTTTTGCAAATATCATCAGCACATGATAGAAATGGGATTCTGGTTCCACATTTCATTATCTCAAAACTAATGGATTTGTTTGTTTCATTACTTGTTTTCTGCAATTTCCTTGCCAGAATTTCAACGCCCACAATGAAAAGAAGAGGGGAAATAAGGTCTCCATGCCTTAAACCCCTAGTTGGACAAAAGGATTCAAATATTCCATCATTGATCAACATTGGAAAGGACATTGTTGTCACACATTAATCTTCTATCCAATTGACAAGGTAGAGCAGAATCCAAAATTTCTTAGGACCTTAAAAAGAAATCCCTATTCAATTATGTTATAAGTTTTTTCCATATCTAGTTTAATTACTATCCATCCTTCCTTACCTTTCCCTGTCTTACGAGAATGGAAAATTTCGTAGACTATAAGTATTGTGGATCGATCTATTTATGACAAAAGCCCGTTGCAATGGGTGGATAATCTTTGTTAATATTTTTTTTTCATTATGTCAGCTATGATTTTGACAATTGTTTTGTATATTGTTGATCATAGATTAATCGGTCTATACTCTATAGTCATTAGTTGATTTTGGGTTCTCACTTTGGGATTAAAGAAATACATGTGTGGTTTATTTGTTTTTAAAATTTTCCCTATGTAAAAGTATGTTTTAATAGCGCAGATCACGTCTGGTCTGACTATATTCAAATATTTTTGATAAAACTTTGCAGTCATACCATCCGAGTCAGGAGATTTATTTTTCCCTATAGAGAATATTGCTTTTTTAATTTCATAGTTTGTTACGGCCTTAATCAATTTAGTGTTATACAAGGATAAAACCTCATTTTCAATTAATTGGAAATACGGAGTAGCATTCTAACACTTGCATGTTTATGTTTGTTTTTTTTAAATCTTTTTTTTGAAATCATTTTGTATTTCCTTGATTACATTGTCATTTCCTGTCATTATTTTTCCATCTATTGTCCTGAGTTCTCTTATTAATTTCTTACTTCGTCTCCCCGTAGCCAATCTATAAAAGTATCCATTATTTGTGTATGTCAATCTATAAAAATTTAAGATGTTTAATTTTGACTCTTTGGTTCCAATATACCTTGTGATATTCCAGTTTAGAGATGCCCCTAAAACCATCCAAAAATACATGGCCTTATTTCGATTTTCAATTTTTCATTTCAATGAATGGCAATGTCAGTCATTTCCTTCAAATATTGAATGATTTATTATAGCTTGGGCTAGGGGTGGGCACAAATCCCGCAAATCCCAGTCCCATCCCAGGCCCGTCCCGCAAAAATTATGCGGAACGAGACGCGGGACGACCTGTCGGGATCCCGCAAATCCCGTCCCGTCCCGCACACACATATAATAATAATAATAATAATAATAATAATAATAATAATGTAATACTATATATACATAATATTAGGATATAGAGTATGTATTATAGTATATCTGTGTGTGTCTATATATATATAGTGTGTATATATATTACATACGTACACACTGTAATATATATTTCATACACACTGTAATACTATCAATTATATATAATAAAGGAGAAGTCGTCTGAGACACATGACAGCTTCTCCTTAATCATAGTCGTATTAACCAATCACAAATTTTTGAATTAATCAATATATGGATAAGATAAAATTTTATTCTTACTCTATTTAATCAATATATCTATATATGCCTAAGATAAAATTTGACCCAATTTGATTAGATATGGATATATTTTTAGAAGATATTAACTAATTTTAAAATATATGCATAAGATAATTTTTATTCTAACTCTATTTAATCAATATATCTATATATGCATAAGATAAAATTTGACCCAATTTGATTAGATATGGATATATTTTTAGAATATATTAACTAATTTTAAAGACTATTATATAAGATAAGATTTTACCTATTTTCACTATATATGAACATATTTTTAGAAGATAATGACTTTATCAATATATTACATGGACATACTAATTAAATAACTTTATCAATAACTTCATCAATATGAAAATATTTTTAGAAGATAAAAAGTTTTGACGAAATTGAAATAATACTTAGCATGGTCATAATAATTAAATAAATTTATCAATATGAAGAAGATAAAAGGTTTTGGGTAAATTGAAAAAATAATACTTAGCCGTGTAAAAGTTATCAACTTATGAAATTCAATAAGAAATAAAATTTTCCTATATATCTTGAAGGTATTGATATATTTATGAGATATATTTTTGGATTTTATACATATATAATTATGGATAGATTTTTAGATTTTGACCTATATATAGTTTAGATTGTTAATGTTATTTCACAAACGCTGACGTCTTTTCCCTTCTTTTTGGTGTTGTTATTGCAGGTTATTTACGACTTTGTTTATGATTTCCTTGGTAAGCTTTTCGAAATAATGTGCTGATTGGTTACAAGGTATGTTATTTTGTTGTTTCCATTAATATATACTAGCTTTTCACATGTTGTTTCATATATTGTCAATAAAGTATAAATTCATTCCGATTTGAGAAATTATAGTTTTTCATATGTTGTTTCCACTAATATGCACTAGCAATGATTAAGTAGTAAGACCGAAGTAAGGAGAAATTAGTTTTTATACTAATTAAGTATAATTAATTCATTCAGATTTGAGAAATCAAAAGTATGGAAGAAATTAATTAATTGAATAAACGGATTTTTATTATTAAATTTATTTAAATTAAAAAAACCGCACACAGTGCGGGTACTGAACTAGTATAGTGTATATATATATACTACATACTGTAATTTAGCCATATATAGATATACACTACATCCTCCGCTGTAAGGCCATATATATACACACTGCATCGGTGTTTATATACATGTACACACGTATATATGCGTAGCCTTGGGCAGTTGGGCGACTTCCTATAATGGGCGGTTTTGTGTCTTGGTAGTTTAAAAGGGTGGTAAAGTGAAAAGGGGGCAATTTAGGGGGTGGTTTTGTGTAATTTCCCCAAGCAAATACTCCGTACGAATGTATCTGTCTGCAAACCCTCCTTCCCTGATCCTTCTCTCTCCCTCCATCAATTCTCAAGCCAGAGACCATTGTAGCTCTTCGATTGTTCTCCGTAACTCGTTCTTTTCCCTTTCCTGGCCTCTGTTCTTCACTTCATCCTCAGAGTACGCCGATTGGGCTCGCCGCCATCACCGATCCGGTTCGTCGTTCCCGGAACGGACATCTATAGGCCGTACCACGAATCCAGCTTCAGTGCGGTATGCTGGATTCTTAGCGTCTTTGGTGCTTATGAGGTCTCAAGATACTTTTTCTGGATCAGCCTCTTGAATAGATCCATTAATGATTGCCCTCTCTAGGGATGCTTCATCAATCTAGAACCTCTTGGATGGAAGAAAAGTCAAAATTAGCTGGTGGCTTTGATTTCCTTCTTTTTTTTGTGTGTTGTTAGGTTTCATAATTTTTAGGAAAGCTTTCTTTATTACACTGAAGCATACAATTTTGCTTTGGTGTTTTGTTACATTTCCTCTTAGATCTTTGTTTTGGGGCTTTAATCCACTTGGGCTTTGGGAGGGTTAATTGGTTTTATCTATCTGTTGCTTGACAATGGCTGAGCCATTCTTTGTCAGTTAATTAACTGCAGCTTGTTGAAGTTGTTAGAGTTCTTAACATTAGTTTTGCTTATTTAGATGGATAAAGTTAGCTTACATTTTCATTTTTTTAAATTTCTGAGGTTGTGAGTTTTTACTAGAATCCTGTAGTTGTGTAGTGTGGCCACTGAGTAAGATAATTTTAAACTTTTCTGTTACAGGTTGTTATACATTTTTCAACAATACTGCACAGCTGAAGGAAATATTCTTGCTGCATATATTTGTTTCTAAAGGGACTTCAAATGGGTGCTGATGGGGGAGCACCGAGCTCTGCAGGGCATTCTGTTAGGGTTGGTGCTTCAGGATCATCAGACATACCTTTATTGCCACAGTGTCTACCACTAGAGCCGATTTCGCTGGGAAGTCACAAGTTCAGCCCCGTAGAGTTAAGGCGAGTTCTGGGTTATCTCGGAAATGCATCAGAAAACCATTCGTTTGGAGCTTCCCATTATCGGCTTTCCCCTCCAGCTGCAACAGAAGAGCTTAAGCATTACAAGAATGGTGTCCTAGATGGATTTAAAAAGGCCAGGTGCTCCTCTTCATTCACATTTCTTGTCATTTGTTAACATTCAAATTGTGTCATATGTCAGCATTCATGCAATGTTCATGTTGCTCTTCTTGAAGCCCTCTAAACATGCTATTATCAGCAAACAAACAAAAGCAAAAAGAATAGATTTTTTAGTGTTACATTTGGTTCATTAAAGCGGTCTTCTTTCCAGTTTCTATTTGCTACTGTGTGGATTCTTCAATCTTTGACTGCATTAGACTTGCTAGTCAATGCCTTTAGTGATACATTAGACTTGCTAGTCAATATTTGAAATATTTCCTTTTGTTCTACTTATTTTTTTATTAGCACCTTTCAGCGACTTAATAACTTAAATCTACTTGGTGGTTTTGATGTGGATTTTCTCTCAAGCTGGTATTTTCTTCTTCTTAAATCAGGGAAAGGTCCGAAATGTTTGGGGAATCAATTGTTAAGTTAGATAAGTATAGGGAATATGTAGGCTCAAAGAAGAGGCAGCGGTCTGATGCCTTCTCAAACGAAAAGCTTGGTGGATCAAATTTGTTGAAGATGAGTCAGATTCCCCGAAACATTCATGATCACTCAACTCAGAAATTGGAGAATAAAACTAAGTCCATGGTGCTAAATAAGCGCAATCGGTCATCACCTTCGGACTTGAAGGTATGTGTTTGTCGTCCTTTTTAATTTTCTTGTAATGATATTTTGGCTGTTACTATGTCTTCATTTTTTTTTTTTGAGAAATTGAACCATGATACTTATAGGTTTATATATAGGTTTGTGGACTACTAATATGTAGGATATTCTTATCAGGTTGACAATAAATCTAGTATGGTATCGAGAGAACAAATATCAAATGAAAAAGTGAGAGATATTCCTAAAACTATCAATGGTGTTCAGCCCGAGGAAAGGATCCGCAGTTTATCTGCTATGGGAGAAGGGTGGGATAAGAAAGTAAAACGAAAACGGTCTGTTGCTGCAGTAGCTAACAGGGGAATTGATTCTGAAGGAAAGCAAACGATGCATAGCAAGCCGACTTCTGATTCCAAACTCCCACCTATTGATCCACGCAATATAAGGTAAACTTTTCTTTGATTATTCCTTTGACGTGAAGTCCTGAATAGTGTTTTCCTTCTGTTCGCCCAGCATGAGTAATGTGTCTTAGGCATATCTGGGTATATATCTAGTTACACTTTTTGGATCTGCATATCAGAGTTTCCAGTACTGGCTGAAATCATTACTTCTGTACATACCGTGACTTTGAATCCCAGGAATTTATTCATAGTTTGAACCTAGGTGCAAAGTTGGATTTCTAACCTGCCCTTTTGTTTTAAAATATGGCTAAACTCATTTAATCTATATTATTTCAATATTTCATAGGTCAAATGCAGTTCAGTCTTCTTCCACTGGAAGTGTTAGTCCTTTGATCAAAGGAAAGGCATCTAGGGATTCAAGAACAGGTCCTTTCATGGCAGTGAACTCTTCTTCTGAAAATCAAGTGTTGTCTGATGCATCTGAGGGTTGGGATTCAGCTAACAAAGTTCAGTCACTCAGTGTAATGCATAACCGCCAACAAAGCACAAATTCGCTACATTCCATGACCCAATGGGGTGGGCAAAGGCCACACAAGATTTCACGCACAAGGCGAGCAAATGTGGTGTCTCCTATATCTAACTATGATGAAGCTGATGATCTTTCTCCTAGCCCTGTAGCTTCTGTTTTTGGTGTTAGAAAGTCTTTTAATGGAAGCAGTGGATCCTTAGCTTCTACTGATGCAGATAATGCTGTTCAGAAAAGCAAAATCAAACAGGAGATTACTTCATCTCCAATTCAATTACCTGAAGGTACACCGACCAAAGACTTAGATCAAGAGATTAAAGAGAAAGGTCAAAGTAATGGTATTACAAGTTCAAATATTAAAATCCGGGGGACTGTGTTTCCAACTAAAAAGAATAGAGCACTTGGAGATGAAGATACTGGAGATGGTTCTTCAAGACAAGGAAAGGCAGGTAGGGGATTACCTTCTCCCAAGCTTGGTGTCCTGCAAATAGGGGAGAAACTTGATAATGTTTCTACAACGAGGTCACTTCCAAATGTGAAGCCTGTTAATGAGAAGACCAAGAGGTCTGGTCTCTAGCCTTTACCTTAAGTAACTGAGGAAAACAATTTTCATTCTATGCCTGCTTTTCTTATCCCTAACTTCATCATTTAAAATTTGATCCAGCAAATCTGGACGTCCACCTTCAAGAAAGCTATCTGAACGCAAAGCTTTTGCTCGTGCTGGTGAGAGTTATTTCTTGATGCTAATTTTCCTCAAATTCAACACTTTTTTTTAGTCATCTCTAATTTAGTTACGTTTTCATGGTAGGATACAGCCTTTTCTTTTTAAGAACAAATGTAACTTGTTCAATCTGGATGTGTTATTAAATTTTCACTGAAAATGTGTAGCAGTGTATTCATTTGACTATATTGTACTAATCGTTTTGATGGATTCCCGTTGCAAATGTAACACTCTAGAAGTATATTACTTTAGATATATTTAGACCTACCAAACATACTCGAATGGTTTCCCCTTGTACTGCTCAGCTTATTTTTCCTCATCTTTTTCTACCTCCAGCTGAATCAGATGATGATCGTGAAGAGTTGCTTGCAGCTGCTGCTTCTGCTCGTAAATCAAGCTGTAAAACCCTCTTTCTTCCTCTCCCTTTCTCCGGTCATTAGAGATGCATTTATCGCGTCTCTAATTTACATTGCCCTGATTGCCTGGTTAAGTTACCCTGCTTCATTTGCAGCTGTTGCTTATTCTGGACGTTTTTGGAAGAAAATGGAGCCTATCTTAGGCTCTGTACGCCCACAGGATACGAGTTTTATAAAGGAACAGGTAAGAAGTTGCACTGAACTTGATGCATGTACTTGGCATCAGCTATTTGACTGACCATCATGTTTTATTGTTTTTGTGCCATGCTTAGTTGAACTGTGCCGAGCAGCTGGAGGAAAGTCTGTCTCGGATCTATGATGCTGACTATGATGTTCTGGTACTACATTAACATCATGTTGAGTTGGATGTAGTTGCGTTTCTGCTAATGTTTTCACTTGCACATTTTTTTTCATGTCACAGGGTGTATTGATGCATAATCAGAAGGATGATTCCCTATCTGCTGGACTGGGCGCTTCAAGGAAGTTGGACAAAATGTCCTCCTTGTATCATAGAGTTCTTTCAGCTTTAATTGAAGAAGATGAAAATGAAGGGATTTCTAATGGCGGTGAAGCATTTAGTACCTCTTTTCAGTGTGCCAGTGATGATTCTCACTGTGGGTCTTGTAATTATAATGATGTTGAAATGAGGGACCGGGACAGAATGGAGTCCGAAGCTGAATCCATAGTTGACTTTCAGATACAAAGACATGGTGCTGGAGACATGTTCTCATGTAATAGGAGTGTTGCATCTAACAACACATCTAGGAACCTTAGCATGTCTGATTCTCTATATAGCAGTGGAAGGTGGCAGGGGGACGATGGTCTGTCGCACTCGGATGTAGAATTTGTCAGTGGAATTTACCAGAACGACATGGGAGGATCACAGCATGCCGATGCAAATATTTCAGGACCTCCTCTATCTGACAGTCAGTATCAACTTTTGTGTCTTGATGACAAGCTAGTGTTGGAGCTGCAGAGTATTGGGCTATATGTGGACACAATAGTAAGGCTCTTTGTAGTTGATTCAATAAGTTGGTCAGTGCCCTTTTCACCTGCATTTTTTTTTACCAGTATTTTTTTAACAGCCTGATCTTGCCGACGGTGAAGAGGAGGCGCTAGATCAAGATCTCAAGGAGCTTAAGGGGGTATTGAAGCAAGAGGTTTGTGCCACTGGCGTTCCTTCTTGAATGAGTGATTATGTACACCTTTGTTCCTTGAAGTTCGTGTTGGTCACTTTCTTTGTGTCTTCACTCTTCACTATCTCCTTCCTCACAGGTCGGGAAAAAGAAGACAAACTTGGTGCAAGTTGACAAGGCTCTTCAAGATGATAGAGAAAGAGAGAAAAGGTATGCTGTTAACTGAAGCAGATTATTTCTTTATAGGTAATCGTCACCATTGGTTAGTAACCATCTTTTCTGATTTTGCAGATACATGGAGGAACTTGCTATGAACCAGCTGATTCAGATGGCTTATAGAAAACGAATGGTAACATATTGCACAATCCATTGGAATTGTTTGACTTATAGATTTCCTGAGCAAAATATTGGCTCGAGATGGTATAACAAATACTGTCAGAGATTTCTAAATTTTGTACCTTATCTTCCAGGCATGTAGAAGGAGTAATGGGTCGAGAACTATGACTCGTAAAGTTTCAAAGCAAGTTGCAATGGGTTTCATTGAGCGCACACTAGCTAGGTGGCGAAAATTTGAACATACAGGTTGGAGTTGCTTTAACGAACCTGCTTTACAAAAAATTCTATTCGCACCTCCGAGCACCGAGGCAAAGTCAGCTGATGGTCTTGGTGCGGATATACCGAATAACGCAGGCCGTGAAGCTCCTAAGCATCTTGTCAAAGTTGGAGGATCAGGTACATCTTGTCAAATAACCAACGGGAAACACCCAGCCCAGCTATTATTTGCCTTTCTTGTGCTAAAGCAGTACTCCCTCCCTCCGTTCACTTTTAAGTGTCTTTTTACTATTTATGCACGTTTCTTAAGTTGATAAAAACTATATTAAATATATATTTTTTAATAATATCATACTTATTATTAAATATTTATTTTTTTTACTATTCATGCCAGTATATCCCTGTTTTGAAGCGGGATATACTGGGCTTGTTATTGTTATTAAAAAGTATGAGATTATTAAAAAAAATTAATATTGTCTATAGTTTTTATCATCATAATAAAGCGTGCGTAAATAGTAAAAGACAAATAAAAGTGAACGGAGGGAGTATCATTTTGCAGGCAGTAGGAGAATCATTTTGAACTTATAGCTAGAAAATCATATTCTGTTTCCTGGAAAGGTTTGTTGGGATATTGATCTCGTCAGTTTATCTTTTCTATACACCATCAGGTCCCGAATCTAATGGAGTTGATATCAAAGTTTCCCTGGGCTCACCACCAGTTGATAGTCATTCTTACGGCTTCAGCTTCTCCAAGGACGAAGTTGCGATTGAAAGTGGTAGGAAAAAGGAGTTGCTCCTTGACGATGTTGGGAATGGCCCTTTCTCCAGGGGACCCGTGCCAGAAAGCACTCTCCTTGGTGGTGCAAAAGGCAAAAGAAGCGAGAGGGAGAGAAGAGATACCGTGATGGGCAATCCAGTTTCCGGTGGCGGGTACCAGTCACCTAGAAGCAACAAAGTGGATGGCAAACCAAAAGCTAACATGAAGCCCGCAGATTCCACTGCTCCTTTGAATCCTCTCATGGGTGGAAACAACAGAGGCCGGGAAGCACCGTCAGGCCTGAGCAACTTCACCCTGGATGCACCGGAGGAGTTGGAGGAGCCCATCGATTTCACAAAGATGCCGCCACCAGAATTCGAGTCCCTGGAGCAACTAGGGGTCAGCAACGATCTCGGTGGGACGCAGGATTTCGCATCTTGGCTGGAAGACGATGGGCTGCAGGATTACGACTCCATGGGGCTTGAGATACCGATGGACGATATTTCCAATCTTAGCATGCTTTTCTGAAAGGGGAATTGATGCTGACAGTAACATCTCCCTGTATCATGTGCTTTTGTATTTGAATGCTTAGTTTGTACTATAATCTGTAGGCAGCTGCACCGATCATGGTTACGATTCTCGATGGTTCAGCTACCCGACTCAGGGAACTCGAGCCCGAGATCAGAACTTGTGTAAACTATAATTTATCAGATTGATGCTCCTGGGACCTGGGGTATGTGCATAAAGAGAATTTTCGTTTGCTCTGTAGAAAAAATGCAGCTTGACTGGCCCGAGTTTCATCAATCACGAACATGAACAAGGATGCAATTAATGACAAGTATTTATGCCAATCTCTTTGCTGAAAACCTAAAACCATGAAAAGGAAACCCAAAGATGAAACTAGGAATCACAGAGAAGACAACAATGGAACTGAACACCAAAACGGAGGAGAGGCGCAGATACCAAAACAAGGAATCACATTTTAAGAGAATTACAACTCGGCCCATTTGCCCGAGACTATCATATATGCTCGGATATAATCGTCAAAGCTCAAGCTCTTTCCTCGGCCTAGGTTACCGAGTTTTGTTCAGCTTGTAATTCAGGCTGAACCGATCTCGTATTATTTACATTAACATTCAATCTTGCAAATCCAACTTCCTATCACAAAGGCAACAACAAAACACAATAAAAACTTCAAAAAAAAACACAAAATCGATAGCATCAGCTGGATTTTCATTATTTTGCCCAAAATTCACAACCCCCATTTTTTTTTTCGAATCAACCAAAATCATTGAAAATTTTATATTATATCGAGCTTCAAACCGAACTTAAAAATGTGTTCATACTCGACTTATTTAAAAAATTAACGAGTGGAGCTCGAGCTTCAGCTCATATAACATCCCTGGTTTTGTTTGTTTGAGGCTGGACTCGTTTGGTTAGCTCGTCAGTCGTCAGTCCATCACCAGTTTGACCACCATTTCAATCAGCCATTAGATCTCTCTCACATCTTTCTTCGTTCGTCAATCAAATCCATTAAAATCAGCCATGCCTTCTTCACAATCAGAGGTCCCAACAGCCCAGCCACCTACCACCAACAGTGACGACGACGACAGCGATGAAGAAGCCTCATCCCTCCCCTCTGGTTTTGACCGATTCGAATCCGAGTTCCAAAATCTCCTTGATCTCGTTTCGAAAATCCAAAAGCCCTTCGAATCCCCTACCAGCAATGACAGCAGTTCTGCCGTCACCGTGACCGCCGCCGATGATGTCAATAACACCTCTGTCACCTCCGATGCCTCCATCGCCATTGCCACCACCACAACCACCACTAATGAAATTACCAATTCTAATGCCGCCGAAGCCACCGCCAACAGCGATGGAAACAACGGCGGCGATAGAAATCAGCTAACGACGCTGGAACAGGATGCAAAAAACATCGTCAAGAACGTTGAGTACATAAAAAGGAACAGTAAATTCCTCCAGACCTGCCCTAACGGTGACAGAGCGGATGAGCTCCTGCAGTATCTCATGGATGCGGCGAAGAATCAATCGGAAGATGACTTTGGGCTTCACACCGCAAACCTGCAACACCTCCTCCAGATCGTCTCCAAGCTGAAGCACTGGGTTCCTCCTCAACGCGCGGAGGAATCTGGAAGCGCAAAGAAGAAGACCAACAGCAAAAAGAAGAAGGAATCCCCGATCGTGAGCAAGAAGGACAAGGAAAACGCCGCGGCTGAAATCGTGAAGACGTTGGTTGGCTACAGGTGCGAGGAGTGGGGGATGGATGGCCTGCTTAAATCCTACGGAGAGCTAGATAATAGGGCGAAGCTCTGCTTGCTGTGCTTTTCGGTGTTTCCGTGTGATGTGGAGAAGGTGAAGAGGAAGGGAAACAAAGACGAGGACAGGAAGGCAGTGAGGACGGATCAAATCAGAGATGAGGAGGAGAAGACATTGAAGGCGGATCAAAGTTTGGATGAGGATGTGAGCACAGTGAAGATGGATCAAAGCAAAGATGATGAGGAGAAGACATTGGAGACGGATCAGAGGAAAGATGAGGACGAGAAGACATTGAAGATGGACCGAAATAAAGACGAAGAGGAGAAGCCAATGTTGGTTCAGAGGAATTTAGTGCTCAAGAAGAAGATTTTGATCTACTGGTGGGTTGGAGAGGGTTTCATTGAGCTTCCTCCTAAGGTAATTGTTGATACTGCTTGTTCTAAATCATCTGCTAAACCTGATCCAAATCAACCAAACCGAAATCAAAATTTGAATGTAGATCCACAGGGAACTCTAGACCGAAACACAAACACAAGCCTAACCCTAACTCCAGTTCCTAGTTCAAATTCATGTCTGGGTCAAAATTTGGGGGAAAACCCGATCTCTACTCCAAATTCACATCCGAATCCAATAAACAAGGCAAATCGGATTTCACCTCGAATCGTGGAAGAGAGGGAGACAATTGAAAAAACTGGAGAACAGATTTTGCAAGTCTTGAGGGAGAAGGGGTTCATTGAGCCTGTGATGAAGAGGGGCCGGGAATCTGGAAGTTACCAGATGCATCCGTTTGTGCATTCTTTTGTGACTGCCCTTGCAAAAAGGGCTGGTTTTTTCGATTTCAGAGAGGAAGACAGCAAGCTCACCGCGCGCTTTGCGCAGTCCCATAGGGCATGCCTGCTGAAATCCCAGGGCGACTCGTGGTCCTCCTGCAAGGTTTGGAAGGAGTACATTGATAACCGTAACAAGCTCAAGAACTTTGCAATTGTCCAGACATTGTTCAACGTCAATGAGCCCATAATCGACATTAAACCTGAATGGTTCTCCAAGATGAAGTACTTGTCAGTGCTTCATCTTGGGAGTTGGCGCTCTGAAGCTGCTGATCATATTGAGGTTGTGGACCCGAAGTTTATGGAGGATTTGAAGGGCATGAAGCAACTTAAACTTCTCAGCTTGCAAGGGGTATCGACAATCGTGAAGCTTCCAGACTCGGTTTGTAAGCTAAATAATCTCATAATATTGGATCTTAGGGAGTGTCATAACTTGGAAGAGCTTCCTGCTGGCATTGGGTCATTGAAAAATCTTACCCATTTGGATATAACGAATTGTCACCTGCTTACTAAGTTGCCTAAAGGAATTAGCTTGCTGTCGAAGCTTGAGGTGCTCAATGGGTTTGTGATATATAATCAGCCCGGTGACTGTGATGAACAGGAGGCGTGTATCCTCAGCCACTGGTGGAAGAAGACTAAGAGATGTGTCGTCCATGACTTGTTTCGGCGCAAGAACAAAGAGTTGTGCACCCTCAGAGATTTGTTGATGCTAGGTAATTTGAGAGAGCTAAGTCTTGTTGTGAATAGGGACAATTTTCCCAACCCAAATGAGGTTCAAATCTTCAAGGAAATGAGAGGACTTCACAGCCTAAAGATATCATGGGAAAAGAGTTTTGAGGATGCTCATTCCAACCAAGCTGGTGCAAGCCAAGAGCCACCTAGCAACTGTTGGTGTTTTCCTGGTAATAATCCAGGAACGGAAAATGCAAAAAGAGTTGGACAAGGTGTGCAGGATGCGAATGCCCAGCCAAACCAAATGGATCATACAAAGAAGAAATCAAGAGGGGAGTGTTTAGACCAAATTATAAAGTTGGAGCTGTGGTGTTGCCCCGACAAAAGTGCACCCAAATGGCTGGTTCCAACTGAACTGAAGAATCTGCAGAAGTTGTACATCAAGGGAGGAAACATTAAATATTTGGGCAAGGATGGGGACAAATGGAATGTTGAGACATTGCGTTTGAAGTATTTGCGCAGCCTTGAGATAGAATGGAGAAAACTGCTTGAGATGTTTCCAAAGATAAAATACTTGGAGAAGTATGAATGTAAGAGGCTGGGTTTGTTTCCCTGCGACCATGAAGGCGTTTGGAAAAAGAAGGGCAGTTAGTGTGTCCAGAATCATGGATATAAGAATACGCCAGTCTTAGTGTGCCTGTATGTGTTCCATTTCATTTCAATTTACTTTTTTTAGACTCTGTTTTGGGGCCAGGGTTTGGTGTACAAAACCCAAGTTGTTTCCATGAAAATTTCAAATGCAATTTTATTGGAAATGTTGATTTTTTAAATGTCTTTGAGAATAAGCGTATTTGAATGCCATAAGACCCATAAGAGTTGATTTGTGAACTTGTCGCATTCCAACAGCAGTTCATATGATGATTTTGTTGAATTCTGATGCTTTTAGCTCGTCTAAGTTGCTTATGCTTGTAAAATTGCACTCCAACATTTAGGCTTGTATGCTTGAGTTTTATTGTTCTATAAATGTCAGTGCTACACTGCTAGATGGTGAATGATGCCTTTTATTTATACAGAATCAAAATTTTCCTCAAGAAACATGTATCAATCTTTAGAAGTGTTAGGCTCATTTCTCTTAACCTATGTATAATTCTAAGTGTTACATGGATGTATTTTATGTAAGGTTGATTATATTGGTTTTGGGCCAAACTGACCCAAAACTAATCTCAGTTGTGTCCATGGGCTTGAAGCCCACACGGATCACAAGCTCTCTCCTGAGCTAGGAGAACGACGTCGTTCTACTTGTGCTCTCCCTTTATATAGGTAATGAAACCCTAATCTGAGGTTTGAGAGAGGTGCTTGCTTAATGTTGCTCTGTTCTTGTCTCCGAGGGCGATTTCTAGGGTTTCATCTCTAGTTGTCTCTGTGAGTGTAGATCGAGCTCCCTTCCATCCAAAAACACTTAATGACACTGAGTTGAGAGAGATTTGTAGCCCCTTAGCCCTTTGGTTCTGACCTTGGTGGCTGGTGTCCTCGTTGAGGCTAATCATCGCTTTTAAACCCGGATTTGTTGAAGCTTTTGAGTCTTTGGATATCTTAGGCTCCAGATTTGGTATCTTCTTCAAGAATCTGTTGAAGCTTGGGAGGTTCTTTATCCTTCTAAGCTCCAGATCTGTGAAGATAAAGCGTCATTTGTCCCAGATCTCTATTTCTGTTGAAGTTTCTGGAGCTTGCACTCCTTAAGGCTCAAGATCTTCCAAGATCTGAGAGCTCTTCTGATAGAAACTCCATATCTGAGCTCTTTGGTGACATCCCCTTGTCGCTCGTCTCTGATTCTGTTGAAGTTCCTAGAGCTTGCTCTCCTTAAGGCCCTGGATCTCATAGATCTAGTGGGCTCTTCTGAAAGGAATTCCAGATCTAGGGTTTTGAGGACATATTCCGTTGGAATATTCGATCTGTTAAAAACATTTCAGATCCGAACAAAAAACTTCGGAAATATTTGAGTATTGGAGATCTGCTTCTTCATTACTCTCCTTGAATGCTCTTGTCTTGCTTCCGCTAGCGCTTTACGAGATTCAAACTCTTAGCTTGACAGCTGTAGGGTTTGAGTGCTCACCTCTCTCCGATATTTACTGATTTTATCTTTTACTTGTTGCAGGAACTTTGATTCTCAATGTCTGATAACTCTTATCGTATTAAACCCTTTGATGGTACCACTGACTTTGCCATGTGGCAAGTCAAGATGAAAGCTATTCTGATCAAAGAAAAATGCTGGAAAGTAGTTGTAAATGAGCTTCCTCAAGACATGACTCCTGAGGCTAAGAAAGAACTTGATCTCATTGCACACAGTGAGATCATGATTCGAATATCAGATGAGGTAGCTCGACAGGTAGTAACTTGTGATACTTCTGTGTCTTTATGGAAAGCTTTGCAAGATCTTTATCAAGTTAAGACCTTATCGAGTAGAATATCTTTGCTGTGTCGTATTTTCAATTTTAAAATGGATGCTTCTGTGTCTTTGGATGATAATCTGGATAGATTTCTTAGGATGACACAAGAATTTGAACGATGTGATGATAAAATTGATGATACTCACCAAGCTGTTATTCTCCTTAATGCTTTGCCATCTCAGTTTGATACTTTCAAAGATGTTATTCAGTTTAGTAATGAGTCCTTGACTAAGAAAAGAATTGTTGAGGCTATTGCTCAGAAAAATGAGGTTATCAAAGTGTTTAAAGTAAAAGGTGATAAATCTGGTTCTAAAACTGATGTGCTTTTTACAAAGGGAAACTCTAAGAATAGAAAGAGGAACAAGAAAAAGGATAAGGACAAGGCTCCTGAACCTGGTAAGAAGCATTATACCTATTGTAAGAAAAACAATCATATGATTGCTGATTTCTATAAGAAAAGAGATGACGAGGAAAAGAAATCTAAAAATGGTACTACTGCTGTGCTTGATTCCTCTGCATTTTATTCTTCTGAGTTGCTTATGGTTGCCTGTGATAGTCCCTCTGATGTTTGGCTTCTGGACTCTGGTTGTACTATGCATGTTACTCCTGATAAGCATGTTTTTATTATCTTGATGAGTCTGCTAAGGGTGAGGTTAGACTTGGTGATTTATCTGTTCTTAAGATTAAAGGTATAGGCAATGTTCCCTTTAAAATGCATGATGGTGTTATTAGAACCCTCCAACAAGTCAGGTGGGTGCCTGACTTGAAGAGGAATCTGTTATCTGTTTCTGTGTTTGATGACTTGAACTGTGATATTCATACTAAAAATGGGATCAAAACTGTTTCTATGAATGGCAAGGTTCTCATTAAAGGTATTAAGAAAGGTGGCTTATATCATGTTGTTGGAAACCCTGTTCTTTGTGCATCATCTTTGTTTGCTGAGTGTTCCGCTTCTATGAATTTGCATACAACTATGTTATGGCATTCTAGACTTGGTCTTATTGGCAACAAAGGGCTCAATCATTTGTTCATGCAAGGTATGGTTGAAGGTAAACCCTATGAACTTAAACATTGTGAAAACTGTTTGTTTGGTAAGCATTCAAAATCTGTTTTTGCTGCTTCAAAATTTATTGCTCATAAGCCCCTAGACTATGTGCATGTAGACCTATGGGGACCTGCCCAGGTGGATACAATAGGTGGAAGGAAATACTTCCTTTCACTTATTTACCACCATTCCAGGAAGGTTTGGGTGCACATTCTAAGGGCTAAGAGTGATACATTTGATGCTTTTAAGGTTTGGAAAACTAAAGTTGAGACACAAACTGTTTTCAAACTCAAATGTCTTAGAACTGATAATGGTCTTGAGTTTTACAACAAAGATTTTGATGGTTTCTGTCAAACTCATGGTATTAAAAGACATCTCACAGTTCCAGGTAATCCACAACAGAATGGTATAGCAGAGAGAATGAATAGGACCTTGGTTGAAAAGGCAAGGTGCCTTCTCATTAGCTCTGGTCTGAAACCTTCTATGTGGGGGGAGGCAGTTACAACTGCAGCCTACCTGATCAACAGATCCCCCTCTTCTGCTATTAGTTTCAAAACTCCACAAGAACTGTGGAGTGGAACAAAACCAAATCTATCACATCTGAAACCTTTTGGATGCACAACCTTTGTTCATCAGAACATTGGCAAGTTGCAACCAAGGTCTGTCAGGTGTGTTATAATTGGCTATCCAGAGGGGGTTAAAGGCTATAAATTACTTGTTATCCAACCAGGAGGGTACAAAGTGATTATTAGGAGGGATGTCATTTTTATTGAAACTGAATTTCATTTCAAAAAATCTTCTAACAATGATTTTGAGAATGCAGGTGTTCAGTTCTATGATCCAAGAGCCCAAGAAGCTAATCTGGATGAAGAATTTGACATCACTATCCCCATTGGGGCCACAGGCCCTATCAGTTCCATTTCTGATGATAATATTGAGCAAATTTCTGCTCCTTCAAGTACTGAAGACAGTCCTCACCAATCAGGTGGGGAGGTAAGCAACTCTAACTCAAGCTCTTCTACCTCTACCCGACTCCTCTACTGCTGATGATTATGAAAATGCACTATCTGATAATGTGTCTGAGCATGATGTTTCTAATTCTGTCTCTGAGCATGATGTTTCTGATTCTTCTGAGCATGTTTCTGAAAATTTTGATGAAGTGCCTAATTTATCCGATTATCAGCTTACAAGAGATAGATCTCCTAGGGTGAAAATTCCTAATAAGAAATATTTCACAAATGAGATTGAGTTTGCTTTTGTGATTGCTGAGGTTGTTGACTATGTTAATCGGACACGTGTCCTAGGTCCCGTATCGCGTACTGTATCGTATCTAGTACGGGGATACACGCGGATACGGTAGGATACACATATCCGGAGACAAGATACGGTCAACGTATCTTGACCAACTGAATTCAGGTTCGGATACGGGATGGATACGAGTATCCTATTTTTATTAATTTTAAATTAGAAAAAGGGGCTTTTTTTGACCTAATTTCGGCCAGCTTCTTCTTCAATCTTCATTTGCCGTCTTCTATCTGAGTATCTCAGCCCTCTGAAGTTTCTGCTGTTCGTTCATCCCGACCTCTCTCGCTCGTCCCAGCCTCCGGCCGCCGGCGACGGTGACCGGCTTCTTCTTCAATCTTGAGGTTTGATTCCTATTTCTCACTTCTCCCTTCGCACTCTCGGCCCTGCTCTGCTGATCTGCTCTCTCGCTTAGTCGCTTTCTTGTTTCCTCCGCCCTCACCTTCACACCTTTCTCACTTTCCAACTTCTGTTTTCCAGTTAGGACTTAGGATTATGGCTTCTACTCCAAGTGGTCAAAATAGTAGCAGCAATGTACCTTCACCTATAGAGGAGGACAACTTGCAGGAGAACGTATCTCCTCTTTGGAGATATGTCGACAAGCTTGAGAAAACCGACAAAGGAGGCGGGAATGCTAAGTGGAAGTGTAAGTTTTGCAATGAAGTGAAGCAAGGGTCCTTGACAAGAGTAAGATATCATCTGTTTAGAGTGAAGGGAGAGGGTATATCATCCTGCAGTAAGGTGATAAAGGACCAAATTGCTGAAATGAAGAGATTAGATGATGAGTCTGTTGCTCGATCGCAGATGTGTGCTCCAAAAAAGGTTTCACTTCCTTCTGAATTCAGTCAATTCACTCATTCTGCAGCTGGTGGTTCTAGTGGTTCAATTTCTACATCATTAAAGAGACGAAAATCTGATAAAACTATAAGTGAGGCATTTGATATGAATGCTAGGGATCAACTTGATTGTGAGATTGCTCGGATGTTTTATACTGGTGGTTTGTCGTTTAATCTTGCTAGAAACCCTTATTATTTGAGTTCTTATGCTCTTGCTGCTGATAGTAAGTTGAGTGGTTATGTTCCTCCGGGCTTTAATAAATTGAGAACCACATTGTTGGAGAATGAGAAAAAGCATGTTGAGTTTTTGTTGGAGCCTATCAAGAGCACTTGGCCAGAAAAAGGGGTTACAATTGTGTCTGATGGATGGAGTGATCCACAAAGGAGACCACTGATCAATTTCATGGTTGTTTCTGAAGGCGGTCCTATGTTCATTAGAGCCGTTAATTGTGCTGGAGAAGTGAAGGATAAGCATTTCATTGCTGATTTGATGAGGGAAGTTATTGATGAGGTTGGTCATAAGAATGTGGTTCAAATTGTGACTGATAATGCTGCTAATTGCAAAGCGGCTGGAGAGATAATTGAAGGTAGATATCCTCACATCTACTGGACGCCTTATGTTGTTCACACGCTAAATCTTGCATTGAAGAATATATGTGCAACAAAGAATGTGGAAAGCAATCAAGAGACGTATGTTGAATGTCATTGGATCACAGAAGTGCATAGTGATGCAATGGTGATAAAGAATTACATCATGAATCATTTAATGAGATTGTCCATGTTTAACAAATTCTCACCATTAAAGTTGCTTTCCGTTGCCGAGACTCGCTTTGCTTCTGTGGTTGTTATGTTGAAGAGATTTAATCTCATCAAGCGTGCTTTAATTTGGAAGCTATGGTGATGAGTGATCAGTGGACTTCATTCAGAGATGAAGAAACCGACAAAGCAAGATTTGTGAGAGACACTATATTGAAGGAAGAGTGGTGGGACAAGTTGAGTTACATTGTCGAATTTACAACACCTATTTATTCCATGATCAGAGCTTGTGACACTGACAAACCTTGTCTTCATCTTGTTTATGAGATGTGGGATTCCATGATTGAGAAAGTTAGGAAGGTGATTTACACTCATGAAGGAAAAACTGAATTTCACGATTCTGAGTTTTACGACGTTGTGCATAAGATTCTTATGAGTCGTTGGGCAAAAAGCAACACACCTCTTCATTACGTAGCTCATTCTTTGAACCCAAGGTAAGATGCTACTAACTAATCTAAGTAAATAGCATAACTCTTAAATTTTGTGCAAAAGGTGTGAAAGGGATTGAAAGCTAATTCTAATTCACTTTCGTTTCTTTCTTTCTTTTTTTCAAAGATTCTATAGTGCATCATGGCTTTCAGAGGATCCAACTAGAGTGCCACCACACAAGGATTCTAAAGTTTCTGCTGAAAGAACTAAATGTTTTCGAAGAATTTTCCCAGATGTTGCGGAATACAGAAAAGTAGTTGCTGAATACACCATGTTTTCACTAAAGACTAGACCACTTGTAGATTCGGTGACTATCTCTTTGTTGGATGTAGATGATCCTAAAGTGTGGTGGGTTAACTTTGGAGCATCAATACCCTTATTTCAAGGACTAGCATTCAAGCTACTTGGTCAGCCTGCTTCGTCTTCATGTTCTGAGAGAAACTGGAGTACCTATTCGTTTATTCACTCTATGAAGAGGAATAGGTTAACTCCAATGCGTGCAGAAGAACTTGTCTTTGTCCACAACAACCTCCGACTTTTATCAAGAAACTTTGAGGTATACAAAGAAGAACATACTAAAATGTGGGATGTTGGCGGATATGAGTATGGAGCAATAGAAGATACCGAGGTTCTTGGTATTGCTACGCTTAGCCTTGATGAGCCATAGTTGGAGGAAGAGTTCTTAGAAGAGTGATGTTTTATTGAGTTTGAGGAAGAGTTCTTAGGAGAACATTGACGTTGTTGGTTTGTTTCTTAGTTTCAGACTTCTTGTTATATTTCTGCTTGTTTGTTTAGTTCTGTACTTTGGTAATCTAATGAGTTTATTTCACATATGTAGCCATGTATATGTATACGGTAGTGATATATACACTACTTATACATAGACCTTTAAAACAAGGTATTATTTGCAAACGTATCCCCGTATCCCCGTATCCTATATTTTCGGGAATTGGTGTATCCCCGTGTCCGTGTCGTGTCGTATCCCCGTATCCGTATCCGTGTCCGGGTAACATAGGTTGTTGATGCTTATACTCCTGAGTTGTTTGATCATGCTGTCAAATGTAAACATGCTGATAAATGGATGTCTGCTATGAAAGAGGAAATAAACTCCATGACAGCCAATAAAACCTGGAAATTGGTTCCAAAACCTAAAAATGCTAGGTTGATTGGCTGTAAATGGGTTTATAAGCTCAAAAACAGTGTGGAACCTGGTGGCCAACCAAGCTATAAGGCTAGGTTGGTAGCCAAAGGATTCACACAAAAGGAAGGGATTGATTACAATGATATTTTTGCTCCTGTTGTGAAATATAAAACTCTGAGACTTCTACTTGCTATTGCTGCTGTTTATGACTATGAAATTGATCAAATTGATGTTAAAACTGCCTTTTTGCATGGTGAGCTTGATGAGATTATTTATATGAGACAACCTAAGGGTTTTGAGGATCACTCTAAACCTGATCATGTTTGCTTATTAAAAAAAATCTTTGTATGGCTTGAAGCAATCTCCTAGGCAGTGAAATAAGAAATTTGATAATTACATGTTTAAGCTTGGCTTTAGAATGAGTAGTTATGATCCTTGTTTATATTTCATGCATGTGAAATCTGAATCTCCCTTATATGTCTTGCTGTATGTTGATGACATTCTGATTATATGCAAGTCAAGGGGAAAAATACTTGATGTTAAGGAATCTCTCAAGAAATCTTTTGATATGAAGGATTCGGGCCATGCCCAGAAAATTCTTGGGATAAAGATTTCAAGAGATAGATCCAAACATCAAATATTTTTGTCTCAAAAGGATTATCTTGTGAAAGTCCTTAACAGGTTCAAGGTTTCTAATGTCAAGCATGCTCCCATGCCCTTAGGTGGTCACCTGGATCTTACCAAGACCAGGATGCCCCTTGGGAAGGAAGAGGAAGACTACATGAAATCTGTTCCTTATGATGTAGTTGTTGGGTCCATTATGTATGCTATGATCTGTACCAGGCCTGACCTTGCTTTTGCAGTAAGTGTATTGAGCAGGTATATGTCTAACCCTGCAGAAAAACATTGGACAACCATGAAGTATCTATTCAGATACATTGCGGGTAGCCTTGATGTTGGTTTGGTTTACGGTTTGCATACTTCACCCTCTGAGTTGTTTGGTTTTGTGGATTCTGACTATGCTAGCAATAAAGATAACAGGAAGTCTACCACCTCTTTCTTTTATACTTGGTGTGGGAATTGTGTTTCTTGGAAGGCTCAGTTGCAGCCTATTGTTGTTCTGTCTTCAACAGAAGCAGAGTACATAGTTGCTACTGAAGCCTCCAAGGAGGCAATTTGGCTCCAAAATATTTGAAAGAGGTGGATAGAAAAAACCACAAATCTGTATTGCACACAAACAGTCAGAGTGCCCTTTATCTGTGTAAAGATCCTGTCTATCATGAAAGAACTAAGCACATTGATGTTAGATACCACTTCATACGTGTGTTGGTATCCAAACATCTTCTTATTGTTAAGAAGATTGATGGAAAGTTTAATCCTGTAGACTTTGGTACTAAGATTGTAACCACTGATAAGTTTCTCTTTTGTAGGGAATTTCTGCACGTGATCAAATCCAACTGATGCTGAGAAGGGGTATGAAATAGCCGATGATAGATAAAGGAGTAAAGCCAGTCCACATTCAACAAGGAAGATTTACGATATGTGTAAACTCAGAATTAGGAGGGTAAATTGTTAGGCTCATTTCTCTTAACCTATGTATAATTCTAAGTGTTACATGGATGTATTTTATGTAAGGTTGATTGTATTGGTTTTGGGCCAAACCGGCCCAAAACTAATCTCAGTTGTGTCCATGGGCTTGAAGCCCACACGGATCACAACCTCTCTCCTGAGCTAGGGGAACGACGTCGTTCTACTTATGCTCTCCCTTTATATAGGTAATGAAACCCTAATCTGAGGTTTGAGAGAGGTGCTTGCTTACTGTTGCTCTGTTCTTGTCTCCAGGGGCGATTTCTAGGGTTTCATCTCTAGTTGCCTATGTGAGTGTAGATCGAGCTCCCTTCCATCCAAAAACACTTAGTGACACTGAGTTGAGAGAGATTTGTAGCCCCTTTGCCCTTTGGTTCTGACCTTGGTGGCTGGTATCCTCGTTGAGGCTAATCATCGCTATACTCTCTTTCGTTTCTACTGTTTTTGGTTTTGATTTGGTTGTAAACTTATTTTCATTATCAATGCATTAGTTTCTGTTTGTGTTTACTGGTGTTTGGAATCGATTCTCTTCAAGAAGTGATGTTTTCTTTTTTAAGATGTGAGGATTTCTTTGGCACTTCTGAGGCCTTAAGCTCTTGTTCATGAAGTATCCACTTATTATCTAATCAATTAAGGGTTTGTTTTGCCTTCTTAGAGATGCTTCATCAGTCTAAAGTTAATCATGGAAATATCAATCAGTTGGCGATTTTTAAAGGTGCTGCACAGCTGAAGGAATTCACCACCACCTGTTAAACAACCTCACATATTCATGCTGCATATATTTATTTGACTCTAAGAGGGGGCTGATGGGAAAGCACGTGCTGCGTGGGTCATTCTGCAAGTGCTGGTTCTGCGGGATCATCACACAGTGAATGCATCAGAAAAGTTAGTTGGATCAAACTTGTTGAAGAACATTCAGACCTGCTACTTCATGCTCTTGTGCGAGAATGTTTGCTATATTTGTTTATGTTCTACTTATTTGCAGGTTAAAAAAAGAGGCAGTGATCTGATGCCTTCCTTCGCTCTTACTCGACCTGCTCCGGTCACCTCCTTCCCTCGTCCACCCTTTCGCCGGTGACATATTCTCCTTCCCGCGCTCTTCGCCGCCAGAGTCGGCCTCCTATTACGCATGCCGGATTCGCTTCCCTCCTGCTCGGGATTTCCATCGCTTTGATGTTCTGCGGCTCTCTCACCTCTTTATGCTCCTCTACTTTATTGGTTCCGTCTCCGCCCTCTCCCTCCTCGCCCGCTCCACCCTCTTTTATGCCACCTCCAAGCTTTCTTCCTCTTCCCCCTCCCCGCCAAAGGATCTTCCGGGTATTATTTATTTCATTCACTTTGTTCTTGTCTTTGAATCAATACCGAATTTCTGCTTTGGGTTCTCTGAGAACTGGTTTATTCTTGATTTGTGATGAAGATTCCCCCTTCCCCAAATTTATTCCAATTATCATCAATTCAATTGAATGCTCGAACCTGGCTATTCCATGCAGCGATCTTCAGATCGAGAGATGGAAAGGACTCTGGTCTGGAAATCAGGCTGAAGCCATCACTAAAATCTGTAGTAGCTGTTCGTTTTGTTTTTGCGTATTTCTAAATTAAATCATGAGAGTTTTTATGAATTCTCTTAGTTGTTTTCACTTTTCAGAGATGATATATGAATCATAAGTTTTGGCCTGGAGTTATGTGCAGGACAATGCTGACAGAGTTCATGAACCATGATAATTTCTTTTCTGCTTTCTTTCGATTCAGCTCTGGCATTTTCAATCAGAAACTGATAATTTGTTAAGAATGGTTCTGTTTCGAGGGTTTCATCTAATCCTGATTCTCATCTAGTTGGTGTCCTCTTCAAAGTTTTCATTGTTGGAGATATGATAAAGTCTACTATTTTCATGGTTCTGTCTTGAGGGTTTTATCTAAGCTATCTGTCAGCATAACCACATGCAGATGTATTCTAGGGCTGGATCTATCTCTAGTCTCACCTCAATGGAAGGAATATTATAAAGTCTACTATTTTAATGCATTGAAAAATTTTAACCATTTGGAATGCGTCACTTATATTGAACTTCCACACTTCCATCTTGTATTTGCAGATTCATTCTTATTTCTGTTGGAAATATGATAAACTTACTTTTCTTGTAAGTTGTGTTTGGCAGACTACAAGCATCCCTAGTATACTTTTAGACATAATTATTATGTTTTCTAGGTATTAAATGCAATTACTCCTTGTACTTTCAGATTGTAACCCTTAGACTTCCTTCATCTCTTGTATTTATTCTGGGTTTCTCCCTTTGTAATGCACTCAGAAATATTATCTCTCAGAATTTCTAACATGGTATCAGAGCCTTAGGTTTTTCCTAAGCTTTGTTCCTCTTTCCATTGCTGAATCCCCTTTGAGTTATGTAGGTTTCTTTTTTCAGCCTTCACGGTTGAGAAAGTTAACCTTTCACCGGCCTTCTAACCGGGAAAGCTTCAACCATTCCTCTCTCCAGCCTTCATTGCTGAATCTGTTTTTTCAGCCTTCATTGCTGAAACTTTCTGGTTTCTCAAGCCTTCTTTGCTGAGAATCTTTTCTCGTTTTCTCAGCCTTCATTGCTAGAAAATTTCTTCTGTTTTCAGCCTTCATTGTTGAAATTACTTTGTTGTTTCTCATGCCTTCATTGCTGAGACTTTTAAACCTTGGGAAATTGGGTTTTCTTCAACTGAAAATTTTCATCTTCCTTAAGCTATGAGTGGGTATCAAGGACTAGTTTAGGTCCTACAAATCTCTGGTTCAGCAGAACTGAATCCCTAGCAGCACTTTCAAATTTTTTGTGGTAGATGGACACCATCCAGACAAAAATTCAAGGTGAATCTTCAAGATAACTCCCAACACAACAACTTCCAGATTTGTTGCCCCAAAGTCCTAATTGGAGATGATTTCAAGAGCTTATTCCAAGCTGGATTTGTAAGATCTTTTCAAACACAGCTTGAGGGGGAGTGTTGGAAATATGATAAAGTTACTTTTCTAGTAAGTTGTGTTAGGCAGACTACCGAAACCCGAAAATCTGGAGTCATCTGTAACCCAAACCCGAGACCGAACGCGACTCGAATCTGACCCGACTCGAAACAGACCCGAACACAGATAAATCCAACCCGACTCTAAACCCGACCCGACTTTGAACCCGACCACTCTGAACCCGACCCGACACTCAAATTTCAAATCTCAAATCTTTATATATCTTAACCTCAACCTCAAATCTCAAATATCAAATGTCCATATTTATAAATATAAGTATAATAATTCTATTAAATTTCATAATTATGGTTATTCTATAACTATTTGTCCATATTCCATAATTTGTATGAATTATGATACATGATTATTTTTTTGCGGAAATAATTATTTATATCCAAATCAATAATTTTGTAGTTTTTATTTTATTTTTATCTATATTATTATATTTTGATAGAATTAATTATGTATATCTAGATTTGTTAAAAACTAATAATAATAATGAAAAAAAAACTAATGGGCAAAAAGCTAAAAATGAAATGGGCATTGAAAATGATATGGGTCAATGATATAGTCAAACCACAAATAAGCCCATTTGTAACTTGCTAGTTAAAATAAGGTTAAATCCTAAATGTACAATTAATTTGATTTAATTATAGCACCGATCAATTGGTTTAAATGTTTAAAAAATGACGATGTTGCCGAATACCAAATTTTCGATTATGACTTTTTTGAAAATCAGTTATTTTAAGTAAATTACATATTTAAGTATTCAACCGAGTCAAAATCATTTATTTTAAGTAAATTACATATTTAAGTATTCAACCGAGTCAAAATCAACCTAATTATCCAAATGGGTCGAATATGATTCGACCGAAAACTCAAACCAATTATACGGCTATACCCACTTTGATTCGAAACTCAAATGAGACCGACCTGCCTCTTGACTCGAAACCTGAACGAGCCCGACCCGCTTTGACCCGAACCCGAATGGGCATGACCCGATTTAACCTGAAACCCGACCAATCTAAAATTCATTATGACCGAACCCGACCCGAACCCGACCCGGTCAGTACCCGACCATAAATTTTACCCAAACTGACCTGACCCGTCAGTGACCCGACCTGAGCAAGCCTGACCCGAACCCGACCCGAACGACCGAATTGCCAGCTCTAATTATTATGTTTTCTAGGTATTAAATGCAATTACTCCTTGTAGTTTCAGATTGTGACCCTTAGACTTAACTTTATCATATTTCCAACAATTTCCTCAAGAAAAATTCTTGCTGACATACTCTGAAATTGTTGATGCTGCCATCAACATCTCAGACTATCACTTGATGCAACCCGTTCCAGGTCAAATTCAAAGGTCCCTTGAAGCAAATTCCAGCTTGAAAAGAACACAAGAACAGAAATTTAAAATTAAGGAAATAGTATCAGATTGGGGTTTTGCAAATGAGGTCACAAAGGTATATTTGAGAAACGATTAGAATATTAGATAATGCATCATCAATTATATGTTTTTCTATACGGTGTTAACCAATTACTGAAGTTTCATTCCTATTACCTTGATTTTTAATTTGCCTGTATTTGTGTATGAATCCTTATCGTTAGTTATTATGGTCATATATACCTTGATATAGGTTAACATAGGATATTTGATACTTTCAATACATGTAGTATGATTATAAACTCATCAAATTTGAAATCAAGGCAAAAGCTTTTATATGTGATTTGCTGCCTGCATGAGACTAGTGTTCGAAAACTCTACAAGTGATAATCATGTTACATCTCATAAGCACATTTATATAAAATCTCAGCATGGTAATGTAGCTGGAATTGTTGATTTGATCTTTGATTTTAATCATCTGGCTGTAGGTTATCATAATTGGGTCATTCAGTTATGGCGGACACCAAGGTCAAGACAATCCAATCTCCAGGCTCATTCAGTGGCGCATCGCAACTTCGGCCCTTGCACTTAGAAGAAATATGATCCCTTCCGCATCGGGATTCAGAATTGGTACTCCCTTCCGCATCTGCATCCTTATGCTTCCAAAAAGCGTCACTGTTTTTCATCGTTTTATGTCAGCAGCTTGTCCTTGTATGTCCACCTTCATCGTTATATATGATGATGATGATGATGATGATGATGATGATGATGATGATGATGATGATGATGATCGATCAGGTCACAGCTGAAACAATGGAGAAAGGGTTCTTGGTGAATGTGTATGCAGAGAGGAGCTCTCCAGGTCTTCTTATCGCTGTTTTAGAGGCCATTGAAGAGCTCAACCTCAATGTGCTTGAAGCCACTGTTTCTTGTCCAATTCATCACTCTCCAATCAGCACTCCCAAGGTATTTCTTTAATTAATTAAATTGCAGCTACCTATGATTTGAATGTGAGGAATTTTGGAATAAATGGCAACGAGAGTGATGTTAGTGTCATAAAAGAAGTTATGTCTGCAAGGTCCAGCCTTGGTATTTGCTTATTGCTTGGTACTGTTCTTTTTCCTTTTCTCCATCTTTATCTGCAGATTTCTTATTATCATCCTCTTGTCTTGTAACGTTTGATTATGAAGATTTTAGGATTTTCCGGAATTGATTTTTTGTTGTATTTGTGTTATATTGCTGCTGCTGCTGCTGTGCTTAAATTGTGTTCTACCGCTGCTGCTATTTCGTATTTTTGCTACTGCTGGTGTGATTTTTGCTCAGTTTTCACTCGGCTCTCTCACTTTCTAATTTATCCTTCATTGTCTTTCAATTTTACAGTTTTGTCTTTCATATTAATTTTTTTAGATGGGAAGTATATTGATGGTTAAAATCGCAGGCTCCAAAGTGATGAGTGTTCTAAGGTGAGAAGTTAGTGATGAATATTTTGAGCAGTTAGTTAGAGTTAAGAAAGGTTATAAAATGTGTACAAATTAAATAAGGGAAAATTACAGAAAACCACCCTTTAAATATGAGTGTTTTCACTTAACCACCCCTTAAATTCAAAATTACAGAAAACCACCCTTTAAATGGTATTTATTTACAACTCACCACCCATTCAACTATTTTCGTTACTTTATCATTAAATATATTATATTTTAATATTTTTAAACTCAAATTTCATTTTGTAAATATATTCAAATTTTGAATTTAAGAGCCCAATTATATCTTAGGGATCATTGTATTTATTTTTAAAAATAATAATCAATAAAGTCTAGAATTATTATCTTAATTTATGTTTGAAAATGTTTATAAATTTTTAAAACATTATGTAAATTACCCTTATTTAAAATATAAATAAATAAGAGTAATTTTCATAATATTTCATAATATTTTAAAATTTTATAAACATTTTCAACCATAAATTAAGATAATAATTCTAGGCTATATTTATAATTATTTTTTTAAATAAATAAAATAATCCCTAAAATATGATCGAGCCCTTAAATTCAAAATATGAATGTATTTACAATCAAAATTGAGTTGAAAAATATTAAAATATAATATATTTAATGATAAATTAAAGAAAATAGTTGAATGGGTGGTGAGTTGTAAACAAATACCATTTAAAGGGTGGTTTTCTATAATTTTGAATTTAAGGGGTGGTTAAGTGAAAACACCCATATTTAAAGGGTGGTTTTCTGTAATTTTGCCATTAAATAAACACTTGAATCTCAAACTATTTGAAGTGTACTAATTGCTAATGAATGGTATGGAAATCACAATGGTCACTTTGGTTGGACATGTTGATGAATCAATAGCTAAATTGCTCATCCTCCTCTTGATCAGATCCCTCTTTTCAGGTTCCTTTCCTTCTCTTCTGTCTGGAGTTCCCAGTTTTACAAATCAGGCAGTGACTAAACAACTAGTGTCGATTTGTGACTTTAGTTCGTTCTCTGTTGATGATTGTGGTCTGATATTACTGTTATAGCGTTTCGATTGGTCTAGAATTGTGAATGTTTGATTTTCCAGCGTCTCTGTGGTTGTTCACTGCCAGTTTAATGAAACGGAATTTTGCTTCTGCTTTGATCTTTGGATCTGTTTCCGTATGTCAGCTGCAGAACGAGAGAGCACAAACTTCGGCGAATCGTATCGACGATACCTCTGGAACGAAAACGACGCAGTGTCACGATTGATGCAGCGCTTGTAAACACATCCTTCCTCGGGGAGATCTTGAAGTGCATACAGGTGGGGATGTTGTGCGTGCAACAGTGATTTCAGGGACAATTCCTTTCTAATGTGTATGATCTTTGCACTTGATCTTGAAGTCCGGCAGTGGCGGGACTCGGAGGAGTAGAAGGCCTTGCAGGCGAGGGAGAAGGAGTTGAGGGAGGAGGGATCACCGGAGAGAAACTACTGTTTTGCCTCTGATGACGCTGCCATCGGAAGCAAATCTCGGAGCTTTGCCCGACTTCTCCCCACTCGATCACTCCCCGTGGAAAATTATTGATTTACAACGGATTCCAGAGAACAGATGTTGCGGAATCAATGAACTCGAATTTTTCATAACAATTTCAAAACAGAAAATTAAATCCACAACGAATTACAAGCTCCATAAATCAACAATGAAAAATTACACGGAACCGTGGATTGAAGGTGGTTGGAGACGAAGGAATCGAAGATGGAGAAACCGATGGATATGGCAGATCCCTTCAAGAGGGAGATGGATAGATATGTATCTGGATCAGCTCTTTTCATTGAAAAGAGGAAGACAAGTGAGAGGTTTGGGTTAAATTAAAACGAGGGTAAAAGGGGTATTATAAAAAAAAAATTAAACATCTAGCAAAATGAGAGATTATGGTGGACATTTAGCAAAATGGGATATAAAAATAGACATTTTACCAAAAATTATCTAGTTTTTTTAGCGCACAACCTCAAACTATAGGACTATAGGATCAACTCTGCTTATTCATTATATAAGAAATATGCCAAATAAGCACTCAAACCATTACAAACAAGTTATCTTATAAATTACAAACACATGGAGCCATAAAAATCCTAATGCAAGATATACATGCACATCTAGAATGGCGAGGAAAGTAGGTACATTATATGGATATATAGGTTACGGTTCCATTGAGTGCTCCGTCGAATGAGATTTTTGAGGCAACTAATGTTGCGGCGCTACAACATTAGTTGTTGGAGGGCGCTACAACATTAGTAGTTGCATCATGAAGCTCTTTAGTTCCGGCAATCTGGAACTGAAGAGCTTCATGTTCACTTCCATGCAATCCAAAGCCGAGCTGAACCATAAGCAACCATATGAAAGAGAGAAGCTCGCCGCCTTGCTTGAGCTGAGCTGCGTGGACGCTTGGCCTGCAACGAATGGCGGCGTAGTAGATCAGCTCCGCCCACACCTCCGCAATGAACTTCCATTTGCTCTCCGTCCCTTTCTCCTCCTCCAAAGCTTTTATACCTTCCAGTGCTGGATGTATCGAGTAGGGAAATTCCGCCCAACTACGAACGGGTGGATCCGGTGGCGGCGGTGTTGAATCAACCTTTCCTTGTCTAATCTCAGATCGAAAACTTGTGTAAGCCATTCGATTCCGCGCTTCCTTGCTGAGGGGAGATGAAAATCAAACATTTATGGATCCATTTTGCAGCAGATTAATTTCGTGATTACTTCAACCACAAGATAATATATATAAATTGTATAATGAAGTTTATCAGTTATAATAAGTTTATAATTGTTATTAAATATTGTCTATATTTTTTCATACAACTAATATCTTCGGTTTAGTTCCCTTTTTTTATATAATTCTAAGTTTTATATAGAAGATTTTATAAATCACTAATTAACCATATTAAAATGCATGAAAATTTGACTTAGTAACCCGATTAAAAAAATAATGTGTATGTTACAATATCAATTTTCCATGGCTTTATTTTTTTTATTCTTTTTAGTTTTTATGTTGAAATAAATAGTTGATTTTTTAAGTAAAAATTCTAATATATATATATATATATATTATATAAATAACCTATAAATTATTTAATTATTTTACAATGGAAAATCTAATGTAAAAGTTATTCTTTATATATATAGAGAGAGAGTGTATCGATCATATGTACTCAACTCTTACGGTATATCATGTACGCAAATCCGGATCATTAATTGAGAAAAGATAGATGACATAGATTAATTGGGTTATTTTTTATTTTTTAATTTAAAAAAACGTGGAACACGTAAAAAACCTATCCACCTCCACTTGTATGTGCGTGTGTTGAAGACGTTCAATTCACAGTTGAAAGCGATGAAGGTAAAGGCGGAGGAAGCGATGAAGATAAAGGCGGCACTGATTGTAGGACTGCACGGTGGCGACGATTGTAGGAGTGCTCTCAGTTGAGTAGTACCATACTCTCCTTCCAAGGGCGATTGAAACTTTTACTGAATAATGTAAAACATTATTCAATGAAAGTGTCAATTTTGTAATCTAGAATGGGTAAGAAGTCTAGTAATTTTCTTGGGTTAATCTGGAATGCAAAATATTATCAAATTGGATCGAATCTCATTTGGTTACAACTATATGTAAGAAATCTAGTATTTTTTAGGCTAATATGTACATTATTTGATTAAATTGACATATATTTCAATCAATTAAGTATGTGAATGGGGTTTTTATGAGCCAGCTGTATAGGTTAAGACTAACCACCAGAGTGACACGTGTACCGTGAGGAGTGTGGGTGGTAGTTAGGAAGAGCGGCTATATAAAGCCCCTAGATGAAATGTAATAAACATGGTTTTGAGGTGAATAAGATCTCTCTGTTCTACATATTCTCTCTTCTAGATCTGTTTGTGGTTGAGATTTCAACTGGTGTTTCCAGTTCATATGGTATCAGAGGGAGATAGATCTGTCAAGAAGGTTGATTGGAGTTTCAATCAAGCATCATGACTGATACATATGCGTCGATTTTGTGGAATCATGGAGGAGATCAGCAGCTCCACATGGCGTCGAATGATCCGTTAGCTCTTGCGAGCTCATATAGTCCAGGTGCACAGCTTGTTGCAGTGGTGTTTAATGGATCAAATTTCCTCAGTTGGATGAGGAGTGTGAAGATGGCGCTTAAAGCAAAGTTAAAGCTAGGTTTTATAGATGGATCGACGGCAAAGCCACGGGATGATTCTCCACATAGTCAGAGGTGGATGAGAGCCAATTACATGGTCCGATGTTGGCTCATCAACTCCATGGATGTGTCAATTGCTGAATCGATAATGTATGCTGGCTCTGCGCAAGAACTGTAGGGAGATATTCTTGAAAGGTATGGACAATCGTATATCCCTCTTCTTTTCCATCTTAAGAAAGCTTTGAGTTCGACGACACAAGGTTCAGAATCTGTCGGAGACTATTTTGGAAAATTAAAGAAGTTGTGGAATGAGATAACTAGTCTTGAGGGGTCGCCACAATGTAAATGCGGAGTTATGGACAGATGCACCTGTCATATCATCAGGAAGATGATTGTAATGGAATAAAGAAACAAATTAATGCAGTTCTTGATGGGGCTTAGTGAAGATTATGACTCGGCAAGGAACTAGGTACGAGCAATTGATCTGATGCCAACTCTAAATAGAGCTTTCTACATCGTTCAACAGGTTGAACATTATGGAGGCACACCAAGTGGAAATTCTGAATCACAGTCTAAGCAAGGGGATGATGTCACTGCTCTTAATGCTAGCAGGAGTCAGTCTAGCAACTGGAAACGAGACAGTGATAACAAGAAACATCGTGATGAATTCAAGAAATGTGATTTCTGTGGTAATAAGGGAAATGTTCGAGACACTTGCTACAAGCTCCATGGATTTCCAAAATGCGATTTTTGTGGGAAAAAGGGGCACCAGAGAGATTCTTGCTACAAGTTGCACGAGTATCCAAACAAGGAGAAGAGTTCGAAAGGAAAGCAGAGTTTGAGGTCATCTGCAAATTCAGTTGATGTGCAAGGGACTAGTGACTCTCCTTTGGACATGGGAAAGGAGAATCAGTTTGATAGCAGCTTGGTGAATGTTGTATGTAGAGAAGTTATGAAAGTAATGAAAGAGAAACAGATCCAGGCCGAGAATGATGATTGTTTTGCTGCTGCAAATTTTTCAGGTAACTATAATCCATATAAAGCTTTGATGATTAAGAAAATAGTTGGGAATGATTTCTGGATTGTGGATACAGGGGCCACCGATCATATGTTATAGGATTTCTGGATTGTGGATATAGAAACTTGCAAAGAGCATACAAATTGCATTACCTGATGATTCTGTCATTGTTGTTGATACAGTTGGGTCAGTTAAGTTTAGTTCCGGGCTTGAGTTAAAGAATGTATTGTTTGTCCCCTCCTTCAAATACAATTTGCTGTCAGTGGGTAGGCTTATTGAAGATACTGGGTTGATATCCATATTCACAGCTGATCAGTGCTTGTTTCAGGACCTTACCACTAGGAAGATCGTGGTAAGAGGGCACAGAATTAGTGGACTGTATATCGTCAAGACTGAAGATGTTAATGTTGTGTTAGATGTTGCTTTTGATGGTGTTTTCAATTCAATAAATGCTTGTAGTCATTCCATAAAGGCTAATGATTGTCATGAATTGGAGCTCATTCATGCAAGAGTAGGTCATAGCTCAACATCCAAGCTTGAGCACTTGGATCGGTTTAAACATTTGAATTGTAAAGAGTTTTTTTTTTTTGTAATAGTTGTATTCTTGCCAAATACCACAAGTCTCATTTTAATAGAAGTGACTCATTGGCTTTAATGCCATTCAATCTTGTTCACCTGGATGTTTGGGGTCCATATAAAGTCACTTCTCATGATGGAGCTCGATATTTCCTGACCATATTAGATGACCATAACAGGTATACTTGGACATACTTACTGTCTTCTAAAATTCAGGTTTTGAAGGCAATGAAGGGGTTCCTGATGTATGTGCAAACTCAGTTTGATTGCAAAGTTAAAATTGTTAGAAGTGATAATGGATCTGAGTTCATTAAGAGGGAGTGTCAAAATCTGTTTGCTAAGAATGGTATTGTTCATCAATGAAGTGTCCTAGGGGTTCCTCAACAGAATGGAAGGGTTGAGCGTAAGCACAGGCACTTGATTGAGACAGCTCGTGTATTAAGATTGCATTATAGTCTTCCCATTCGGTTTTGGAGTGATTGTGTTATAGCAGCTACTCTCATCATTAATCTGTTACCTAGTTCAGTGTTGAATTGGAAGGTACCTTTTGAGATTTATGTTTAACAAGTCTGTTTCTTATGATGAGCTTAGAGTATTTAGGTGTCTGTGTTTTGGTAAGAAAAAGATGTCTGTCAGAGACAAGTTTGGGCTACAGGCCACAAAGAATGTTTTTTTGGGTTATCCAGGAGGTGTCAAAGCTTATAAGCTACTTGATCTGGAGACTAACAAGGTGTATTTTAGCAGGGATGTGGTGTTTAAAGAAAATGTGTTTCCTTTCTCCATGATTCCTTCTTCAAAATCCCAAGGCCCTACTTCCAAGTTGCCTATGGTCGGTCCTGTGGTTGATGATTTTGTCCCTATTTCCTCTGCTCCTCTTGATGTTGCAAGTCATGATTCACCAAATGAGTTCTCTGTTGGGCACATTGTTTAGGATAGTTCTCCAAATGTTGGTTCTGAACATGTAAGTGACAGTTCTGATAGTGTTCAGCCTCCTCCTCCTCGAAGGTCTGGTAGACAAAGACAAGCTCCCGCATTGCTCCAGGACTTTGTTTGTCCAAATTTGCCTACTTCATCATCACAATCAGCTTCCTTCATGATCCGTCAGTTAGTTGATTTGTCTGATTACTCTCAATCATTTGTAGCCTCCTTCAATTCTATGTTAGAGATCAGGGAGCCTACTTCTTTTAGAGAAGCATCTAAGTATCCTCGTTGGATGGAAGCTATGCAGAGAGAGATTGATGCTATGGAGAGTAATCATACCTGGGTCATTACTAATTTACCTAAGGATAAAAGAGCTATCGGTTGTAAATGGATTTTTAAGGTTAAATTTAAGCCTGATGGATCGGTTGAAAGGTTCAAAGCCAGGTTAGTGGCAAAGGGGTTCACATAGGTCAAAGACAAGGACTATAAGCTTACCTTTTCCAATGTTGCCAAGCTTACCACTGTTCGGTTGATCTTAGCTTTAGCTACTACAAAGCGTTGGGATGTTCATCAACTTGACATTAACAATGCTTTCTTGCATGGGTTCCTTGATGAGGATGTGTATATGAAGCCTCCTGAAGGTTTTTTTTCTGGACAACCTGGGCAGGTTTGCAAACTGCAGAGGTCATTATATGGGTTGAAGCAGGCATCCCGACAGTGGAATTTGGAGATTTCCAAGTTCTTATTTTCTCTTGGGTTTGTTCAATCAAAGCACGATTATTCATTATTTATTCGTGATCATTTGGGTTTGCAATCGATTGTTGTTGTCTATGTTGATGATCTTCTACTCACTGGGTTAGATGTTGATTTTATTTAGCACACCAAAGATCAGCTTCATCAGATTTTCACCATCAAGGACCTGGGCTTGATTCATTATTTCTTGGGCATTGAAGTTGCTAGATCTGATAGGGGTATGCTCTTGAATCAACGTAAATACATTACAGACATCATAAAAGATACACACATGGTTGATTGCACAGCTGTTGTTTTTCCTTTTCCTCGAGGGTTGTCTATTGATGAAGGAGAGATTCTCCCTGATCCAGAATCTTATAGACGATTGATTGGCAGGATGTTGTCCCTGAATTTGACTCGTCCTGATCTGTCTTATTCAGTACAACACTTGAGTCAATTTCTGAGTTCTCCTAGGCTCCCTCATATGCAGGTTGCGTTACATGTGGTAAGGTATCTGAAGCACACCATCAACTGGGGTCTGCTCTTTCCAAGTGATTGTTCTCTGTCCTTAGCTGCATATAGCGATGCTGACTGGGGCGCTTGCCAGTTCTCTGCTCGATCATTGTCTGGTTATTGTGTGTTTCTCAGTTCATCACTTGTATCGTGGAAGACAAAGAAGCAAAAGACAGTGTCCAAGTCCAGTGTGGAGGCCGAATATAGATATATGTCCACAACTGCAAGCGAGGTTGTTTGGATCAATGGGTTACTTCAGGATTTGTCTATCTCAGTTCCTATGCCTATCACTCTATTTTGTGATAATAAGGTCGCCCAACACATTGATGCACACCATTTTTATTATGAGCGCACCAAGCATCTCAACATCGAATGCCACTACATTTGTGAGCGCATTGATCAAGGGATTATGCAAACTGCTCATGTACAGTCTTCCATACAACTAGTTGATGTCTTAACCAAACCTTTTGGTGAGGTTCAGCACCACACTTTGTCTTTCAAGTTGGGCTTGGTCGACACTCCTCCATGTCCAACTTGACGGGGGGGGGGGGGGTATGAGCTAGCTGTATAGGTTAAGACTAACCACCAGAGTGACACGTGTACTGTGAGGAGTGTGTGTGGTAGTTAGGAAGAGCAGCTATATAAAGCCCCTAGATGCAATGTAACAGACATGGTTTTGAGGTGAATAAGATCTCTCTGTTCTACAGATTCTCTCTTCTAGATCTGTTTGTGGTTGAGATTTCAACTGGTGTTCCCAGTTCATAGTTTTTGTAGGGTTTTGGTATTGATCGAGATATGGGGTTTCCAATGGGACACCAGGCGACTTCCAACAACAATAGACGACCTTCTGCGACAAAAGATAGGGCAATATGTACCAATCAAGGACGATGGTCGTTTCATCACTCATCGAATGGAAGACTTGGTTGTTTTGCTTGTCAATTTATGGAATTAGGTGCATTATTCCTAGAAATATGAATCGTATTTAGGGATTTGAACATTATTAATAGAAACTTGAATTATTGTTTAGAGATTTGAGGTTATTCGTATACATTATTCATTGACATTTGAAGTATTATTCGTATAATTAGTAAGTATTGTTTATGAATTTGAGGTGTCTAAATTTTAAAATGGAAAATTTGAAAGCATTATGTGGTAAAATATGAAACATTATTATGTGAAACTGAATAATTATTCATAGAAATCAGAAGTATTGTTTATGAATTTGGGGTTTCTGAAATATGAAACATTATTCGGTGAAATTTGAAGCATTATTCGGTGAAATATTAAATATTATTCGGTGAAATTGAATAAATCTTGTGTCCCACGAGAACCAAAAGGGATGGAAAGTGAAACTCACTCTCTCTATAAAGAGAGTGAATCAGAATTTTGTGTGGGTCACATTGAATTTAATTAATAATTAATTTTCTTTTAGGATCAATCACAACTATCTATTTTCTATAAATCGATGGTTTAGATTTGCGTACTTTAATACACCGTAAGGGTTGAATACATCTCTATTAAATTAGTTTGCTAATATAATCTATTAAGTAATTATGTTGTGCTAGCTAAATTAATATACTTTTACTTTTCTGAAAAATATTTATTTTGAATACATATAAGATATTATATTAAAAGTAAGAGACAAAATATGCTAATTTAAAAATATCTTATAATAGTATGTGCAGTCAACGCTGATGTATTTCTATCAAAGTCCGACTCGATCGATAAATGGGCCGGGGTCGCGTGCACAAGCGCTTAATAGCCAAACATTTATACGATGAGTGAGGTTTCATATACTAAAACTAATTGGCAACAGGAGGAATAACCCATCAATTTATATATAAGGTTAGTTAAGCTCATACTTTCGATGTGAGACACTTGTCCTTTGAGATCTTAACAAATTTGATCTATAGTTATTTACATTAAAATATCTTTTTATTTATATTGTATGAGATAATTAATCATCCTAGATAGATAGATAAATTGGATTAAAGCCCAAGTCAATTTATTTATATATCATTTTATATATAACAGGTTTATTATAGGTAGTTTTTTTTAATCTATAATAAGTTCTAGAGAAAACAGGTTATATATATATAGAGGTTGGGTCATGTGTTAACAACTCTTACGGTGTTAAATGTTAACAAATTAATATTCAGCAAAATTTATCAAATATTCATCACAATCACTCAATTATTCATCAAAGCTTTTGTTAAAATTAATCAAATATTCATCACAGTCACTCAATTATTCACAATTTCCCAAATATTCATCACAATCACTCAAATATTCATCACAGTCACTCAATTATTCACAATTATTCACAATATCCACCCCCAATCCTGTAATTGTGTTACTGTGATGAATATTTCTTAAATGTTGCCGAATATTGATGAATATTTGGGAAATTGTGAATAATTGAGTGACTGTGATGAATATTTGAGTGACAGTGATGAATATTTGATTAATTTTAATAAAAGCTTTGATGAATAATTGAGTGACTGTGGTGAATATTTGATAAATTTTGCCGAATATTGATTTGTTAATATTTAACACCGTAAGAGCAGTTAACATTTGATCCACATTATATATATATATATATATATATATATATATATATATATATATATATATATATATATATAGATTTATCTATATAAGGTACTACCTACATGGATTCTCTATGATAAATAGAGGGTGTCCCACTGATCTCTCATTCCTTTTCTCTTTAACTATATTCACTCGCTCGCGAAAATTCACAACAATTTATTAAGGGCTCTACTTTTTAGAGCAGGGTAAAAAAGCTTTTTAGAACATGATCAAAATAACCTTATACTTGTCAAAATTTACCCTTTGCCCCACATCCCTCCCCCACCCAAAACTCCCTTCTGACGCATCCCTCCTCTCTCACGCAACCCCATCTCCAAATTGAGATTTTTCCAACTTTTGTTGAATTAAACATATCTAATAAAGAAATCCAAAATCACACCACCAAGAAGCTCCCTAATTCACCAGATATCAATCCAATATTTAGAGACCAGTGAACGAATTAATATAGCAGAAATCAGGTGAGGTTGAAAGAACTGACAGGAAGAGAAATCAAACCCAATTTTTGATTGGAAAAAAATTATCATCTCATCTCCCGATGAATCATAAACCCCAAAGCGGCTCATACGTAAATGAAAAGCAAAGAGTGGGTAATCGGAAAAGCAGCGTACCGGAGATTGGAAGAAATCGGTATGAACCCAACCTGGTCGGTGCGACCATCTAAGGGTCTGGTCGGTGCGACCATCTCGGGGAATGGTCGTTGCGACCATGTGCATTTTATATAAAAAAAAAATTGGTCGCAACGACCAATTGACATTTGGTCGTTGCGACCAGTTGGTCATGTGCTAAACGGAAATTTAACCCTGCGCTAAACGGAAATCGTGTTTATTAATAATTATTTTTATTGGAAAACTTATTCAGTATAATAATATCACGAGGTTTTAAATAAAGAAAAATCACACTATTATTTTAAGTTGTGGCATTAATTTCACCACTAATAAAGTAAAACTAGTACTGCTTCCCATTCCATGGGTCATGGCACGAATTTTTAAAATTAAATAATAATAATTTAATATTATAAATTTAAATAAAGGATTAACGAATTTTAGTATAAAATAAGAAATATAGTGTTGATAAATTAAAATTTTAGAAAATTTTCTCATTATAGTATCTTAGAAATCTTTATTAAATCATAATCTTATTAAAAAAAATTATTCTCATTTAGAGTAGTATATAGATATATTGATTAAAAATAAAGAGTAAATGAAGAAAAAATTAATAATTGATTTAAAAAACACATTAGCTTCATTTGAAGATAGAGATAATATCTCTTTCATTTTCTTCTCAATTAAAATAGTATATACATATAGACATAAATATTTTTAATTAATTCAATTGATTGCTCAAAAAGAGAAAAAAATTAATATTATTTTAAATTTATTTAAAAGATATAACCAACAATGATTGGATAAAAATAAATATCATTGTAACCACACTGAAATATTTGTGTTTTATGCAATAAATTTATAAAATAATTCATCTAAATATACCTGTATCTATTTATTTTATATGTTACTATATTGTAATAATATAAGCACCATATAGCTATATTATATTATCACACTTGTATTATTATATTAAAGAAAACAAAAATATTTATTTTAAATATATTAATATTTTTAAGAAACATAATGCACAATTATTAAAAACAAAATATATATGATTAATTAATAATAATTATAATATACTAGATACTATATATGTGGTTAATTGTTATTATTATAAGAAAATATAATGAAAAGTATAAATGACCAATAATTATAACGGTATTATTTTTTATTTATAAAAACCAAAATATCAAGTACAGTTCTGGAGAAAATGTTTATGAGTCAATTTTTTTCTTTAAAAGGGATTTGTGATGAAAATTGAAAATTAATGGAAAGAATAAAAATAAAAGAGGAATCTATTAATAATACTAAAGAAGAAGCCGCCACAGTCATCCTTTAAAGTAGAATTTTAAGTTATAAAATTAATTTAAAGTAGGATTTTTTTAATTGTTTGGATATGCCAATTACAAAAAATCTAAACTAATCGTATCAGTTTATAAAAAAACTCTAAACTAATCTAATCTAAACCAATCTAAACTAATCTAAAAAATCTAAACTAATCTCATCTAAACAAATCTAAACTAATATCGATTTATAAAAAAAATCTAAACTAATAATTGTTTGTATATACCAATTAAAATAAATCTAAACTAATCTTATCGGTTTATAAAAAAAATCTAAACTAATCTAATCTAAACTAATATTCTAAAAATAATTAATCAAGTAGCTTATCTAATTGTCGTATGTATCCTAATTGCCAATATATCTTAATTGTCGTATATATCTAGATTAATTGCAGATATATTCTAAAGAACTAAAAAGACATGCCATATATCTCTTATCTATATATTGAGTTAGTGATCCTATGGTACGTCGTATCAAAAGTTTTTTTCAACCGAGCTAGATCAAATTGCCCACGATGACAAATAATAAAGGTAAGGCGCCCACATAGAAGAATAATAGGAAGGTTCAAAAGAGAGATACGTTAAATATTTAATTTATGCATCATATGACAGTTTGACAGTAGTTCAAACATTTTTTGTCGAGCAAAATTTAACATAATATGTTAAAATCTTTAATTTGGAATAGGTTATTGTTGTTGTTGTTGTTACTACTACTACTACTATTATATTTATTATTATTAAAATTCAAATATGGAATAACTAATAAGATATTGACCTGATCCTAACAATATCTTAAGATTGTAATTTTTTTCAAATTTACAATCTTAATCATGATCATCCTAACAATATATGTGATATTAATATCTAGATTTGAAAAAAAAAAAAGATCAATTTTATTTTCTCATGATAAACACTCATGCAATATATCTATTTGTCATTAAAACGACAAAGTAACTCATTTCACACAAATGAAAAAAGAAATAAAATAAAGAACTGAAATATAACAATTTAACCTACTATAGCCAGTGATAAAGAGTTAAAAAATATTCTTATTTAAGGACATCCGGCATAAGGTGCGGGTTACTATACTAGTTGTTATTCCGTATTGAGAAAGGAAGGAAGTGAAAAAAATAAAAACAAAAAAATTATGATTGACTAACAATATAGATATATCACCTTTTGCCTGGCGTTTCTCTTGGTAAAAGGTCTACAATTTGTTTGCGGGCGACATCGATCATCTGCTTAGTATTGCCTGTGAGAATTTCAATTTATAAACTATTCTAGTCCATTTCGTGTTAGATAGGTTGGAACAATATATATATATATATATATATATATATATATATATATATATATATATATATATATATATATATATATATATATATATATATATATATATATATATATATATATAAAATACGGATCAAATGTCACCTGTAACAACGGAAGACATCATCACGGGTTGTTGTAGAAGAAGGTACATCGCATAATCTGAAAGGGTTTTACTGATCTCCCGATATTCCTCCACCTTTCCTTTCAGTTCTTGTTTCACAATCTTCCTTTTCCTACTTTTCTTCCCTTTGACCTTTTTCTTGACCTTGTTTACAAGACGCTTGAAAAGAGTTAATTTCTCAGCACCACCACCACCGTCGTTGTCGTCATCATCATCATCATCGGAGATTTGGATTTCTTCATAGTAGTAGAGCTCTGTGATGATGTGCCAATGCAACAAGACAGACTCGTACTCTTTACTAACATTAAGAAGTGCGGCCACCTTCTTCCACTTTTCGACATTGCAAGTGGACATCGATAGACGCAAGCATGCGTAGCTACCTTTAGCATGACATATATAACTTGCCTTCCTATCATCAATATCAACCCATAATGACTTGCACTTCAAGTCTTCGACGATGAAATCCCTTAGATGATCCGGAAACCATTTCTTAGTCTCATTGGTGAACGCATTTAGAGCGTCCTTGAAGTCGAAGAAGTTAGCGACCTTCTCCAACCATGTGGTCGCCTTTTTTTCCATAACCATGTCCAGCAGGTTGAGTTGCAAGACGGACTCTGACCATCTTCGGAAAAAGGCCCTCCTAAGCGAAGGCCAAATTGGGGCGTCCTCCTTTCTCCAGTACCTACCCCAAGTGCGATTGTAGAAACCGAGCATCTTGTTGTAAGCCCAAGCCCTTCTCGGGGAATCAGCTTGGCTATAATTGACAATGCTTCGGTAGGACAATTGGATCCGGAGGATCGCTAGGATATCGACAATAATAGCTCCGATAAGCAGCGAGTATGTTATCAGGATGGCATGGCTTTCGATACCGTCTTTGTTGGAGAAGCACCATATTACAAGGCACCCGACTACAAACAACATCACAATAGGGCGAAGGATCTTCCAACTTCTCATCTCAGCGATCCTCATCTTTGTGAAAATGGCCTCATATGTGAAATAAAACTGGAGCTCAAGCACTTTGAAAGTGTCCTCAGATGTCTTCATCCAATCAAAGTACCTGTTGGGAATTCGAAAATGGGAATGAGAGAGCTATCTAAAAAGAGAGAGAAAACAAACCTTTGTGATTAATTAATGTCATGACTAAAAATCAATGCAAAAAACTACTTTTGGGCCGAAACAACGCACTGGGATTATTCCCATGCACCCTCAATTCCTATTGTCACTACTAGCCGCCACTCCGCCTTTAGAGTTTCACGTGCTGATTAGACCACCTCTATCCATCTTGGTACAACTCTATGAAATTTTGAGAAATCCCAGTCGGGTTGTATGAAAATGGGAGTTGTGTCGGATTTATTTTGTTTTTGTTACAGGGTCGGGATTCACCCTTTTAACACAAAAGCTTAAGCCATTGTGTAGAGGCTTCACCTCCTCAGCTTCACCTCCCCTTATATTTTATGGTCTTTTACCACCTAAAATCAATGTGGGATGTTTTGTATCCCATCACGCCCCCTCAAGTGCAACCCCCATGGATCAGGTTGAGACTTGAATAATTTTTACTTGAATAATTTTTTGTTCCTTCTTTCGGGTCGAGACTCTCAATCTCTTTATAGCTCGTTCAGATCGACCTTGTAACACAAAAGATTAAGTCATTGTGTAGAGGCTTCACCTCCCTTATATTTTGTGGTCTTGTACCACCCACAATCAATGTGGGATATTTTGTATCCCAACATGTCCCCTCAAGACTCTCAATCTCTTTAGCATTTTTTTCTTCTTTCAGTCGAGACTCTCAAACTCTTTATAGCTCGCTCGGTTTTTTTACGATGGGTTTTGACATCTCAATCTCTTTTTAGCCTACCTCAAAGCCAGGAAAATTGACCCGACTCAAACCTGCTCTGATACCATAAGAATTTATTAGAGTTTGTTAAGGAGTGAAACCAAAAGAGAGAGAGAGATTTGATCTCTTAAATTCTTTCCTTATTAAAAAAAATTAATTGTCATGACTCCTAGAGTTAGCTGCTTATATACTTTCCTATTTAAAAAAATTCACATGTGTAAAACATTGTAATATGTAAAACTCTTACACATACTCGAGTATGACACAACACACTAGCATACACCATTGCACCCACATTGGAGTAACCCTGGCTCATGAGTGATCAACCCCTGGCTTAGCCAGGTTAGAAGGATCACACATGGGCTATCTCAGATGGCAACAATGTGGATTAGAGATGTTGTATGTTATCTGGGCCTGTTTTGTGTTTGGGCCTAATTTTGGCGAAGCTCGGATCTGAGTCCAAGTCAGATAACACTTGGTCTCTGAAGTATTGAAGACGTAGTGTTTTGATGGCTCCTTTATAGAAGGCCATTAGCCCTAGCTGAGCAACACACTTCAGAGGTGTTGTAGGTAAACCCTAAGAGAGAGAGAGAGTCGTAACAGATTTTGAAGGAGAAGAAGAGAAGACGACGACATCTTCAAGCTTCGAGACAGACATCCTCAACACAGATTAGCTTTGTCTTCCTAGATCTGATTGAGGCTTCTTGTGTGAAGCACAGATCTAGGGAAAGGGATATTCTCATCTCCGATCCCTCCTGCTCTTGCATCTCACTTTTTTTTGGCATCTTTATGTTTTTCTAGGGTGTCTCACTTTGGTTTCTTCTAGTTGTGTTTACTGTAAACCGAGTTCTTGTTTGAACCTTTGATCTAGTGGATTTTGGGCGAGTCTCCCCTCTGAGGCTCCGCGGACGTAGGGTAACACCCGAACCGCGTAAACAATCATTTGCGTTCTTGTCTGGTTTGTGTGACATCGCGTTTTATTCGACTTTTTAAAAAGCAATTTCCATAACATTGTGGTATCAGAGCTTAGGTGCCTTTTATCTTACCTTCTTGAGTCACAGTTAACTTGAGGAGCGGATACTGAGGCAGGGCATTGGGTAGACCTAGAGAGGGCACATTGCCTGGTGCTATTCCTCCCCTGTCTGACATACCACACTCGTTTTTCAAAACCCTAGGTTCAGACTTTAGGTATCATCCGCTGCATACTCTGTGTTTGTGTTTCTTGAACTAATTCGTCTTCTTTCAGGAACAATGGGAGATAATGCATTCAAGATCAAGTCGTTCGATGGGACGATGGACTTTGCCATGTTGCAAGTCAAGATGAGGGCTATTCTCATCACCAAGAAGTGCTGGAAAGCTGTTTTTCCAGACTTAGCCGCTGCAGTAGACATCAAAACTAGCGACATCGATGGCAAGGAAAAGGGAAAGAACGTCACAGAAGATGAAAGTGACCCCCTTAAGACAAGGAAACTCCAGAAGGCTCAGGAATCAAGACTGAGATACTGGACCTTGAGCTCGACCTCATGGCTCACTCAGAAATCAAGCTGAGACTCTCTGATAATGTTGCAAGACAGGTGGTCAATTTCACTACCTCTCAATCTCTGTGGAAGGCTCTTGAAGAGCTTTACCTTTCTAAATATCTGTCTTCCAAGATATCTTTGCTTTGTCGATTATTTACCTTTAAAATGGATACTAATATGACTTTACAAGATAACTTGGATAAATTCTTAAAGATGACCCAAGATATTGAAAGACGTGGTGAAATTGTGAAACATTCCTTTCAAGATGTTCTGTTGTTAAATTCTTTGCCCGCTCAGAGCACCCACATTGGTAGTTTTTAGTGGGTTTTTAGTGGTAAGAAAATATTATAATATTAGAGAAAGCTTAAAAACCCAATTTTGAGTTGTTATGGTAGCAACTACACTAAAAACCCAAGAAACCCAAATTAAAGAGAGAGATAGAGAGAAGGGAGGAGAGGGAGTGGGTGGGAATTGGTGGGACAAAAGGGAAGGTGGGACCTCATGCTATTATTTATGAGTGTATAAATAACAAATGGGGGTTTTATGGATATGGGTAAAAAAATAAGTTGGGTTTTTTAAGGAGAGAGAGTGTGATAAAAGAGGTTAAGAAACTCAAGAAACCGGAACTAATACGGATGCTCTCAGTTTGCTAATTTTCGTGATGTGATCCAGTTTAGTAGAGATGAGCTTACTAGGATCAGGATCATTGAAGTTATCACTGAAAAAAAAATGAGATAATGAAGGTGTTTAAGGCCAAGCCTGGCACCAAGCCTGACAAATCTGAGATCATGTTCACTAAAGGCAATCCACAAAGAGAAAACAACAAGAATAAAAATAAGAAAGGTGACAAACCCACATTTGAGAACCAATTTGACATGAGCAAAGTAAAATGTCATTTCTGTGGTAATCTGGGTCATATGCAAAAGGATTGTAGAAAGAAGAAGAGAGCTGAAAAGGACAAAAGAAAAAATGAGGATACTACTGCTGTTTGTGAATCTTATTGTCAAGATGAAATAATCATGTGTGATGACTCTATTGATAATAATGTGTGGATTTTAGACTCTGGGTGTACAATGCATACTACTTAGACGTGGCCACGGGTCAAGAACCCGGGGTACATGACCCGAACCCTAACCCGGAAATTCAACGGGTCGATGGGTTCGGGTCACCCGGCGGGTCGACGAGTCGACGGGTTGACCTGCCGGGTCAGGACACGTGGCAAGGAACCGGGTACCCGCCGGGTTTGGCGGGTCAACCATTTTAAAAAAAAAAATTGGTTTTGAAAAAGAAAAACTCAACCCATCGAGTACTTTTAACTTTCACCACACTTTTGAAATGAAAAGATTTAAGGTGGACAAAACATGGTATGTGGGAAGATATATATATATATATACACCTTAATTCCACTCCATCATTTCATCACACTTTAGATGTGGGAAAGAAAAAGTTGGATTGTTGGAATGACAAGTAGGGATATGAGAAGATATATAGAGAAAATAGAGGTAGATAGCACACTTTCGATGTGGGATAGAAATATGGGATATGAAAGAAATTGTAAAAATTGATGTTTCGACGAATCGAATTATATGATGTAAAATGTAATGTAATGTAATTAAATTATTTGGATTATATGGTGGAATATATAATGTAATTTAAGTCTTTGGATTATATGATGTAACATATAATATAATTAAAGTCTTTACCTCTTAGGATTTAATGAAATGAATAACACATGGTGATGGAACATCATGATACATTATATCAAATTTGTTGGATTAATCTTTCTATTTAATTCAATTGATAGTTGTGTTGATCCATTGATTAATCATAAGTGTTTTATTTTACTTGCATTATGTTAATTTCTTGGTTGTTGATTTCAAATCTAGGCTCATCTTCATATAGATATATGATAATCTTTCTCGTTTAAAGTTGAATTAGCCACATTTTGTGTATACACATAATGATGATGTTATTGGATTACCTATTTGTGTTGCATGTTATAAAATGAAAAGACACATTTGAAAAGTATTACCCAATAATATATTTCATTATTGTGCTTGAAATCCGAAGTTCTATAACATTTTCAAAATAAGTGAAAATCGACATTAAGGATACCATACATGTGTAACAACTTTATCAACAACAATATTTGCATTCTTTGAAATTATATCATAAAAACTCCTAACTTAGTATCATATATCATGATTTCATAGTGGAACTACCAAATAACACAAATGTTTAAGGTATTGTGTTGAACTTCACACTTTCTTGTTTACCGTTCGTTATTTTAATCTTTCATAATTGATAGGTAAAATATTTTTCAAAAAAATAATATTTATATAAAGTGTAGTACTAGTGTTTGTATATGATAAAAATTTATAAGTATGGATTGACATGAAAAAACCGAATGATCGAGATTGAAGATATGATTTAGTTTCTACTTATTTTTGTCCCACATCCCATCCCACAATGAAAACTAGAGGAAAGGGGAGGGGGAGGGTGCTAAGTCTATAAAAGAACCAAAGGGTTGGTAGGATTTTCATAACATGCAATGCATGAGAATTTATATATTATGAATAAATCAAATTCATAATAATTATAAATATAAATTCTAGTTTTTTAATAATTTTTTTTTAAAAAAATTTTGACCCATTGGGTCAACCCGACGGGTCGACCCGCCGGGTTGACCCGCCAGGTCACGGGTTCATTGTCCCCCGACTCTAACCCTAACCCTTAACCCGAGATGACCCTTCAACCCGTTGACCCGGACCTGACGGGTCATTCACCCGGCGGGTCACGGGTCGACCCGCCCGACCCGTGACCCGTGACCATGTCTAATACTACTCCTTGCAAAGAGTACTTGACTAACCTGCAGGAAAAATCAATAGGTCATGAGAAACTTGGTGACCATACCTGCCTTGACATAAAAGGTATTGGTACAGTTTCACTCAAAATGTATGATGGCCAGGTAATAAATTTTGGAGAAGTCAGGTGGGTACCTGGCTTGAGGAGAAGTCTAATATCAGAATCTGTTCTTGGGGACAAAAACTGCACTATAACCTCAAGGAACAAGATTAGATTGGTAAGCAAAGGAAATCAGGTAATTGTGAAGGCCATCAGAAGGGGTGGTCTTTACTATGTTTCTGCTTCCCTTGAACTCAACATGGCTGAAGGTAAAACTAATGTGTCTTTGGATTTGACTAAAAGGCGGCACAACAGACTTGGTCATATAGGAAATAAGGGTTTGTATTATCTATATAAACATGGCTTGCTTCCCGATAAACCTCCTAACTGTCTCTATGTGAAATCTGTGTGTTTGGTAAATCTGTTAGACATAGTTTCCCTGTCTCCAATTATAAAGATGATAAACCTCTTGAGTATGTGCACTCTGATCTTTGGGCCCCTTCCCAAATTAGAACTATTGGAGGTAATGAGTATTTCATTTCCTTTATTGATCATTTTTCTAGAAAGGTCTGGATTACTTTACTTGCACATAAAAATGAGGCTTTTACTGCTTTTGTTAACTGGAAAACCATGGTTGAAAGTCAATCTGAGCATAAAATTAAGTGTCTAAAAACTGACAATGGTCTTGAGTTTTGTAACAAAGAGTTTGACATTTATTGTTTGAAAAATGGCATAAAAAGACTTCTTACTGTACCTGGCACCCCTCAGCAGAATGACACTGCTGAGAGGATGAATAGAACTTTATTTGAGAAAACTAGATGCTTGTTTTTAGCTGCTGGGATGAAACACTCCCTCTGGGGAGAAGTTGTACTCACTACTGCATACCTTATTAACAGATCCCCATCTTCTGAGATTGATTTTAAAACACCACAGGAGATGTGGATTGGCAAGAAGCATAGCATGACATACCGTAGACCCTTTGGGTGTGCAACTTACTCCCATATCTCACAGGGTAAGCTGCAACCAAGGGTACAGGCTTCTTGTCATACAGCCTGGAGGTTATAAAGTCATAACTTCTAGGAATGTGACCTTTAATCATATGAGTTTTATTTTAAGCAATTTGCTGACAATAAGATTGCAGGTACTCTTGGACAAGACTCCTATGATGAAAATAAGCAGTTTGTCCGCTCTGAGGAGATTAAAAATGATGATGAGGACGAGTTTGACATTGGTCACTCTCCCATGATTGTATCCAAAGATGGTGGAGCTCAAGCCCTCTATGAAGAAAGCACGGCCACTGATCCTGTTGCTGCACCAGAGGATGATGAGGACTTGGAACTTGACTCACCAGATACTGCACTTGAAGAACCCCCTGACTCTGGTGTACCAGGAGATGATGAGGTAGTTCACCAGCATTCACCCCAATTAGGAGAGGCCACTGATGAAAACAGGGAGTCTTCTACTCTACCCTCTACTCTTTCTAATTCGAGTTCTTCTACCCCTTCTAGTTTGAATGATTGGATGCTTACTAGAAATAGAGAATCTAGAGTTCAGATTCCTAACAGGAAGTTTTCATCTTATATTGTGGAGTATGCTTTACTTGCTTCTGAAATTGTTTATGATGTTACTTCTGATACTTGTGAGTCTGCTATGAAATATGTGCCTGCTAAAAACTGGATACAAGCCATGAATGATGAAATTGAGTCTATGAGACTTAATAAGACCTGGGTTCTTGTTCCTAAACCACCTAAAGTTAGACTCATTGACTGTAAATGGGTGTTTAAGCTAAAGGAAGGGACTACTGAGTTTGATCCTCCTAGATTTAAGGCTAGACTTGTTGCTAAGGGTTTTACTCAAAAAGAAGGCATAGATTATAATGATATCTTTGCCCCTGTTGTGAAATATAAAACTATGAGACTGCTTTTGGCTATGGCAACAGTCTATGATTGGGAGTTGGAACAAATGGATGTAAAAACTGCTTTTTTGCCTGCTGATTTGTCTGAAACAATGTACATGAAGCAGCCTAAGGGCTTTATTGATTCAACTAACCCCAACCATGCTTGTTTGTTGAAAAGGTCCATCTATGGGTTGAAGCAGTAACCCAAGCAGTGGAACTTGAAGTTTAATGCTTGTAGGAGAAAGATGGGCTTCAAAAGGAGCAAGTTTGACACTTGCTTATATTTCAGGAAGTTAAAATCCTCTGTATGTATATGTATTGCTTTATGTTGATGATCTGTTGTTGATTTGTAAGTATCTGGGGGCTATTTTAAATCTGAAAACAGGATCTTAAGCAATACTTTGACATGAAGGATTTGGTAAGGCAAAAAAAATATTGGGTATAAACATTATAAGAGATAGAAGTAAAAGGATGATGTGGCTATCTCAAGTTGACTATGTTCATAAAGTTTTATCCAAGTTTACATGCTTACTTGTAAACCCACATCTATTCCCTTAGGGAGGCATCTTATTCTGACAAAGAAGGATTGCCCCACCACTAAGGAAGACATCCAGAAAATGGCCAATACACCTTATGATGTGGTTGTTGGTTCTGTGATGTACTCTATGTTGTGCACTAGGCCTGATCTAGACATCTTAGGCTCCAAGAAGTTTGGATTGGTGTTCTCTTCTTAGCAAAAGGAGTTAAAGTTGACTGGGTATGTGGACTCAGACTTTGCTAGCAACAGAGATAATAGGAAATCAACCACCTCATACTACTTCACTTGGGGGAGGGGGGGGGGGAGGGCAATTGCATTTCATGGAAAGCTCAACTACAACTTGTGGTGGCACCATCCTCCACAAAAGTTGAGTATATAGCTGCCATTGAAGCTACTAAAAAAGCCCTGTGGCTAAGGGGACTTCTAGAAGAAATTGAAAGGAAGCCTTACCTTCCTGAGATCCATATTGACAGTCAGAGTGCTTTGTTTCTCTGCAAGGATCTCATGTATCATGAGCGTACCAAACACATAGATGTGAGGTACCACTTTATACGGAAGAAGGTTGAAGAAAGCTTGGTAAAGGTGTTGAAGATAAGTGGAGAGGTGAACCCTACCGATTTTGGAACCAAGGTGGTTCCTTCTAACAAGTTTGTGTTCTGCAGGGATGCTCTCCAAATCAAGGATGTTCCCTGATAGGAGAAGGAAATTAAGCCTATAATGGTGTGGGATACATCCTTGCCAAAATCCATTTAAGATCAAAGTTTTAAATAAGTTGTTTTTAAGTGTTTCTGATTAGGGGGGCAAATTGTAAAACTTGTAATCTGTAAAACTCTTAAACATACTCGAGTATGACACAACACATTAGCACACACCATTGCACCCACATTGGAGCAACCCTGGCTCATGAGTGATCAACCCTAGCCTGGCTTAGACAGGTTGGAAGGATCACACATGGGCTAGCTCGGATGGCAACAATGTGGATTAGAGATGTTGTATGTTATCTGGGTCTGTTTTGTGTTTGGGCCTAATTTTGGTGAAGCTCGGATATGAACCCAAGTCAGATAACACATGGTCTCTGAAGTATTGAAGATGCAACGTTTTGATGGCTCCTCTATAAAAGGCCATGAACCCTAGCTAAGCAACACACTTCATAGGCGCTTTAGGTAAACCCTAAGAGAGAGAGAGTCGTAATAGATCTTGAAGGAGAAGAAGAGAAGACGATGACATCTTCAAGCTTCGAGACAGACATCCTCAACACAGCTTAGCTTCGTCTTCCTAGATCTGATTGAGGCTTCTTGTGTGAAGCACAGATCTAGAGAAAGGGAGATTCTCATCTCCGATCCCTCCTGCTCTTGCATCTTACTCTTGTTCTAGCATCTTTATGTTTTTTAGGGTTTCTCCCTTTGGTTTCTACTAGTTGTGTTTGTTGTAAACCGAGTTCTTGTTTGAACCTTTGATCTAGTGGATTTTGGGTGAGTCTCCCATCTGAGGCTCCACAGACGTAAGGTAAAACCCGAACCGCGTAAATAATCGTTTGTATTCTTGTCAATCTGGTTTGTGTGACATCGCGTTTTATTCGACGTTTTCAAAAGTGATTTCCATAACAATATGAAATAATTTTATGCATAGACACTTGAAAAAATGAAAAATATAATAAAATTATCATCACATTGTCAGTGGATAAATTTAAAAATGTTGACTATTTATAATTTTGTTGATAATTTATAAATGGTGGAGGCCCTTCGGTTTTCAAGGATAAACCTCATGTGTATTCAATGTGTGTTAAATTTGTGTAGGAAAATGGATAAGCACTCAATGTTGCAAGAGCAAGTTCGTTATAATATGTAGCAACATATAATTTACCTTATAAAAATGTGGTATCGACATATAATTTCTCATATAAAAGTCACCAAATAGAATTTACGTACATATTAATTTGTCATCAACAAACATATCTCCTCATACAATATCATCAACAAAATATTAAATATGGTATCAACAAATAATTTTTCAACTCTCGTACACTTTAATTAAGTAGTAAATTATCTACTCAAAATCATATATTATAATGTGACATCAACTAAATAAGGCGCATGCATCAATACAATGAATAAAATGTGGAATCAAAATAATGTCAAGTTATTGTAAACATATAAAAACAAAAGGGAACATTGTTTGTGTATATAAAACCATACATTATAGTAATATGTCATCATCTAAAAAAGAGTGGCCTTAATAGTAAGTAGTATAAGGTAGTGTTATCAAGCAATATATTGTAGCATCAATATCTTAACAAAAAAAGTGAAAAAAAAAAAAGAAATTGACATCAATAGCATATCAAAATAGTGGTATCAATGTAAAAAACAAAACAAAGACAAAATTGATCAAAATTTGATCGGTCAGCGGTCAATATTAATCAGTCAAATAGTTGACCATAAGGAGAGTTATTCATCTAATAAATTTTTTGAAAAATTTAATTAGTTAATTGATATTTTCCATCGGTATATTTAAGCAATCTATCTAAAAAATGTTGATTTATATTGTATTATACTAGTATAGGAAAATGTTTAACATACCAGGGTGGTATGTGGCATCTTTGTATAGGTAATAATATAAATTTTAAATTTCTACAGAAAAAATAAAATTTAATAAGTATGGATTAATGTGGAGCACGCGTAATCATCCGAGCATTGAATGTAAATCCTTTTTCTAATCTCTCTTCTCTCTTTGCCCGTCTCCCTAACCAGATAAAATTTGCCTCCCACATGTATCAATCATCTACGAATTCGGTATTGAATGTAAATCCCACCTCCATCCTTTGTTTCCGGTTTCTTCTCCAAATTCAATCGACCTCCAATCAATCTCTATCCCGAGCTTTAGAAATATGATGACTTGAACAACAACTGAGATCGGTCGAATTTACGAAGGCAATGAGTTGGAAATCAATCTGATGACTTGGAATACCACCCGAATGTGGCAAAATTGGAGTGTAATTGGGATGATCGGGGGCGCGAGGTGAGGGATCCCCATAGTAGGGAATCGGAATTCACAATCACAGGGGATGTGATGAATTTGGGATTTGAGGGTTTGTGAGAGTGGCGGCGGCGGTGGTGCCGGTGATGGAGGAGGAAGAAGTAAAGGAGGAGAGTGGAAACTGGAGAGGGGAATTGAAAATATGCAGTGAATTGAAATTGAATTAATTCCATCCAACACGTCTCTGTGCGTGCTTGAATCTCGACAAATTATGGGGTCGAAGTGGTTTCGATGTGGATTTTGGTTTCGATATGGATGTTGAATTGTACTGGTGAATTTTGGTTTCGATATGGATGTTGGATTCGATGTGGATGCTGAATTTTTACAATGGAAACTGATTTTTCCATTTGCTGATGTTTTACATATGCATTCATCAATCTGGTTGTAGCAAACCCAACTTGTCCCCAACCTGTCCCGACTCCGGACGCAGCAAACCCAACCAGGTTGTAGCACTCTCAGGAACACCAAAAACAGAGACACACGCTACCGGAGAAAAGCACCCGAAGACCGGCCAATCATGACACGGATTTAATCACTCGAAAGAAGAGGGGTATCGAACCTTGCAAACAAGGGGTTGAAAATGGGAAAATATATTTATAAACACACGTATTACCAAAAAATATTTATAAACACACAACATTAGTTTGTAATGCTTATAAATATAAGAATTTATGAAGCAACACATTTTTTTTACTATTCCTCATCCATGGGCTGGGCCCAAACAAAAGCATAGGCCCAAATGTATTCAGGCCCAAAATGCAACCAAGATTCATCTGAATGTTTACAGTTGTGGACGGAGAGACGTCCCGAAGAAGCCGCAAAGGAGCAACCGACGATGACCCAAGCCAACAACAAGAGTCGAGAAGCGCCCGAACAGGCAAGACCCAAGCCCACGCCAACGCCAGCCTGGAAAAGGAAGCGAAGAAGAGGAGTCGGGAGATTTAACGGAGATCAGCGATGACCGACCTCGGTGAAAACCAACGACGGCGTGGCGATGTGAACCAAATTGGTTGAGAACAACCTTGAATCTGAGATCCCCAACCCCGAAATAGTAAAAGCCCCATGAGGAAGAGGGTATTCCGGGGAGGGGGAGGCCGGGCACGCCAAGGCAGGGACGTGAATTGACAGCACACCGAGACCGCGAAATAGAGAACGGCGGCGAGCGACACCGGCCAAAGGTGGATTTTGGACCGGAATTTCAGGAAGAAGAGACTAGAACTGAAATTCCAGGCATAGTCACGAGTCTAAAGATTAAAGAAATTGGGTTCAGCAGAAGGAAATCCGAAGAGGAGATTAAGATCCTCCGACAAAGTGCACCTCAATCGAGAAAGAGATCCACCTCCGAAGAGGGTTTATAGGCCTCCGATGAGGGGTTTTAGGCCTCCGAAGAGGGGTTCTTAGGGCCGGATGGTCGGCGACTCCGACATAGGAGATGACTTCCCGTGCTTGCACAGAGAAGGGGTTTCTTCTCTCCGTACCACATTTTCTATTGATCATGGTACCTTTGTTATAAATAATATCATACATATTACTAATAAGTATAGAATTATTTTAAAAAATTAATTAAAAAATGAATATTTTATATAGTTTTTAACTCCTTAAAAAGCGTGTATAAATAGTCCAAAAATAATTATTGTGGGACGGAGGAAATACTGAAAACTTTTTGATGACATTTATTACTGAAAACTGATTAAATCAATATTATAATACTAAAGGAAAAGTCGCCTAACCCATGTGTCGGTTTCTCCTTTAAAGTAGGAATTTTTTTTATTATAGGATTTGTTATTAATTGTTAAGATTTGTTAGTTAGAAAATCTAATTAAGTAAATATTTTACATTATCTAATTAAGCAAATAAATCTACTTAATTAATTATTATTTAACTAATTAAAACATTAGAAAAATCAATTATTATTTTGAATTGGATATGATTGCGATTTTGAATTTGAATAACAATTCTGATAAACTTAAATAACTAACAAAATTTACATCGGATCTCTTCAATTATTATTTATTATAAATCAAATTACTTATTTAAATACATAATTAATTATTTAATTAATTTTCCCCTAAATCTTAACCAATTGATTTTATGTTTAAATTTCTTTTTATTAATTTCATTAAAATTATTTTGAATTGGATATGATTGCAATTTTGATTTTGAATAAAATTTCGGATCAACTCAAATAACTAACAAAATCTACATTGGATCTCTTCAATAAGATTCTTATACAAAAATACCCCTTGTGTCTTCAATTGTATAAATTCTACTATCTCTCCATCAATGTTGTCTTCCTCACTGTAAGTTTTTTTATTGATCATTCTAATTTAATTCTATTTTCTTGCAATCTTGTCACCGATCTAATTTTTAGCATTTTATCTTTCTACTTTGTTTGTTTATAATTTATTCCAATTGACCTTAATTAGTATGTGCATGCAATTGTTTGTTTATACTTTATAGGATAGGGTAAAAAGTAAAACTTTGATAATCGACTTGATTTAGTTCAATTTGTGTTCTTCTTCCCACACTCAATAAATAATGTACGTTATAGTTTTCGAAGTGAGTAGTGCTAGAGTTTAGACTATAAACAAAAAAAATTATATATATTTTTAATATGGAATATTAAATATATTAATTAAAAAAAACCGCACAAAAGTGCGGGTACTAAACTAGTTTGAAAAGGTAAAAAGTAAGTGGGAAACGAAAACCCTTCAATTCTAGTCCAACTGTAGTGGAGGAGATCGAGGATGCAGCGCTACTTAATACTCCCTCCGTTGCAAAATATAAGTCCTTTTTACTATTTGGCACGTTTTTTAATGAGCTAAAAACTCTATAAAATAATAAAATTTTATTAAAATTTTTTACATAGTATTACACATATTAACAATATGTATAATAATATGTAAAAAAATTTAATAAAAAATTAATATTTCATAGAGTTTTTATCTCATTAAAAATGTGCTGAATAGTAAAGGGACTTATATTTTGCAACGGAGTGAGTATTAAGGTAACGAACGAATATAGTTAAATCTCCTATCAGCCATCTTTAATGAAACACTAAAAAATACTAGCAAATTAAGATTTTAGCTGTGTTAGAAATATAAGTCTATTAACTTTTTGTACGTTTTTTAAAAAGTTAAAAGTTATATAAAATAATATTGTTTTTATTAATTTTTTTACATAGTCTTATATATATTACTAACAAGTATATAGTTATGTAAAAAAATTTAATAAAAAGATATTATTTTATATAGTTTTTAATTTCTTAAAAAACGTGCTAAAAGTCAATATACTTATATTCCAAAACGGAGTAACAAATAAGAAATTGTACATTTAAACATTAACTTAAAAAAGTGTGAAGATTGATCGAAGACACACCTTTTACTACGTAACCGCGTGGCGAACTTGATTTGGCGATCGGCATAGAGGCCCTTGTAATAGTTAAAGAAGTAGAAGGCGCTTCTCAACATCTCAACCTCCGTCTCCTTCTTCGCCTCCGGTGGCCCAACAAACACTACGTGAGGCTCATATGCGGCCAACGCCTCCGCATAGCGGTAAGGGTCCTCGTCGAACTTCGTAAGCCTCCCACAGAAGAGGGCGGAGACTCTCTCCATATACTTGATGTTCCCGGCGAGGAACATCAACACCATAGGGACCCACAGTTTGCTCGTCTGGATGGACCTGACTAGGACCCCCAAGGTGGTGTAGCCCTGGACCGTCAGGTGGAGCCCAGTGCGCAGCCATAAGTTGTTGTCCTCCAACGCTAGGGCAGTTATGGTGTCCGGGCCACCCAGGTGGAGGAGTAGGAATTGCGCCCAGAAGGCATATAGGTCGGTTCGTTCCCTGGAGATTAGGCCCACCGCTTGCGCTGCGACCCAATCGGCCATCAGGTAGGCGAGCCAGACGGAGACGATGATGACGCCGTTGCAGGTTTTTTTCCTGAACGGCCCGATAAGGATGAGGATTAGTTGCAATGTGAGGCTTGTGATGACCAATGCTGGGACATTCCATTCTTTCCAGAGGAGTTTCAAGTCGGAGACGCCATCAAGGGCCCTCGATATGATATGGCTAAGCCCGGATTTGGGATACATTGGTTTGGTTAGCTAGTGCTTATAGAGTTTTTGCTAGTTAAGTGTGTATGTGTGTGTTTTATTTGGGAGTAGCTATATATATGCTCATATCATATTATAGGAACATATAATTCTTATGGTGTATTATACTATTAACAAATCTGGACTATTGAATTAAAAAGATCAACGGATGAAATTAAAAGTAACTTTTGATTATTCGGTGGTATTGAGAGATTACTCGTTAGAATGAAATTATTCAATAGTATTGGGTGATTATTCGTTAAAATAAGTTTTCCATTTTTGTACACTCTTTGCACAGACAAATAATTACATAGTTATAGACGAATAATTATATGAAAACAGATGAATAATAATTATGAGCAAATAGATAAATAATTTTTGTGTACATGATATAAGGCATGTGTACACCGTAAGGGTTATATACACCGGATCCAACCCCTCTAGTGAATGAATTAAGTTGAGTTGATGGATGATTAATCGGGTTTATATATATAGTTTTAGATTTAAAGAGGCCGGTTGAGGCTAGTAGCAAGCATTGTGATGGTGGGGGCTCCACCTTCTAGTAGCTAGAGATGGGTTAAGTAATTGTGCATTATATTGATTTTGTATGCATAGAGTATGGAATTTTTTTTTATCATTCAATTAGACAAATAAATTATCGATTTACTAGTCATAAGTCGGTGTAGTAGTTGTAAGGATACATCTCATATCACTAGGTTCGAATTAGTTCGAATAGTCTTAAAAGCATGGAGTCGCACAATACCTAATTTAGATATAGAACGGTGGAGCCTAATCGAACTGGATTAAGATTTAAAAAAAATAATAATAATAAATTATATAATCCATGTATATGTTAAAATGTTGATGAGATCGAATTACGCATGGTGTTATAGGATGATTTGATTTAAGATGAAGTTAGAAATGATTTAGTCTTAGAGGATCGTGTTTGGACATACACATACCCATAAATTATATAATTCATAAATAAATGTTGAGGATATTGCTTTCCCCACCTCAAGGAAAGAATAAAATGTGGAAAATGTAAGAGCCGGTATCACATATTCTTGCCCATCCTTCAAGGAAAGAGGAAGTACTATATATGTATCTTCACCATAAATACTGAGGTTGCTTGAAAAATGCTAACTAGAGTTTTGGAATTTGTTTTAGTTTTGTTGGTCCCTCCAAATCTAAAAGCTACCTACTCCATTTGATACTCAAGGTCTTCGCCATTTCTTACAAGTCTCAAATTCTAAAGCAACTTCAAAGATTAAAAAAAAATTTGTTAAAATTGATGGATGGAAGCAGGTTAAGCTTTCTGAGTTTTTAAAGTTTCTATTAAATTTATTAATTTAGCTAGTTTTAAAATATTTTTGTAGGATTTTTCGAATTTATTTTATAAATTTTTTTTCTCAATTAAAAATGTTTAACATGTGTCCTTGGAGCATATATATATATATATATATATATATATATATATATATATATATATATATATATATATATGTGTGTGTGTGTGTGTGTGTGTGTGTGTGTGTATAGTCAATAGATCAAATGTACACAACTCTTATTGTGTATCATGTTAACAAATCTGGGTTATTGAATTAAGAAGATCAACTGTCGATGAGATTAAAAGTAACTTCTGATTATTCGATGGTATTGGGAGATTATTCGGTGGAATGAAATTATTCGGTGGTATTGGACGATTATTCATTAGAATAAAATTTACAGTTTTTACACTCTTTTTACAGATAAATAATTATGTGCAAACAGACGAATAATCATGAACAAATAGACGAATAATTTTTGAGTACATGATACACGATAAGGGCTGTATACACCGGAACTAACCCCTCTCTCTCTCTCTCTATATATATATATATATATTGATTGGGTTATACAAATTAATAGATAATTTTTTGTGATAAAGCTATGCTATAGATCCATGACTATATAATAATTTTAAATCAAATTAAAGGTGGAGATATATAACATGTTGTTCTTATGTTGATCAAATAAAATTATAAAAAGTTTCTAATAGTTTATTTGGAAGATTATCATTTAATATTTCCATCTTCCTTGTTTTCTTAGTTCTATTCTAGTTTGAACTATCAGTCTAGTTTATGTCTTGCATGTCAGTAATGTTTCTGTATTCTTCCCTTGTTTATATCTTGCATGTACGTCATTAACAAAACATAGAAATGATATTATTTTGGTGAAACTGAAGTGTATCAAGCTAGTTTTTAATGTCATTTTTTGAAGTTTATGTTGTGAATAGAGTTTCTAAGATTTCTTAAGTTAATATATATATATATGTTGTACCGAAATTGAAATTTCAGTTTGTGAATTATTGCACAATTCATGACTTTTGGTTCTTGTTTTGGTTTTCTAGCATATATGTACGAGATCGATAGACTCAAGTGATGAAGACATGATAAACTTCATTAATTAGGAAAAAGGCCAAGAGCCTGTAATGGAAATCAAAATGTCGTCACCATTACCTAGACAATATATGGAGATGTTTTGCCCAATGAGTTTCATCTACGACAAGAGTGGCAATGGTTGGTCACCAACGAATTTGAGGATGAAAAGAAAATTAAAGGTAACGACTATAGTTTGTATTTGTTTTTTTTACTTAATATGGCTGATAAATACATAACTTTCCTGTAATGATCGATGTGCTTTTTGCACTTTAATTTTTTTTTTTAGGTTGTATGCACCCGTAATCAAGGCAACCGAACCAAGAACATGAACTCAATAAACCACCACGTACTCAGAGCCAACACCAATTAGTCATCGGGTAGAGGAATGGCTCAAGAAGGGATGGCTCAACAGAAGCTACACAAAATACATCACAAGACCTAGTATAAGTTAATAACATTTCAATATAAGTATTCTCTACAATGTTATTAACTTATACTAGGTCCTGTGATGTATATTGTGTAGCTTCTGTTGTGGAGAACATATATTGCATGTATTCGTTTGGTGTTGCATGCATTTGAATGTGTACAAGTTGTTTGTTGCATATATATATGAATGTGTACATGTTTTGGTTGTGTTGGTCTAGCTGTATAGGTTCTGGTTGTTTACAAGTTTAATTTGGTTTTGTTCTGGAAAAAACAGAGGACCTTTCTGTGTATATTTTTTTTTATTTCATGCATACTCAGACGACGAATAAAGATAACAATGGCTGCTACATTTAAAAAAAAAATTCCTAACTAAGTCAGGTGACCTAATATATAGTCGTTTTGACAATCCTAGCGACGAACCTCAATAACACGTTCATCGCATGAGAACTCAACTCAAGCCTTTCTCTCTCCCATATTCTCAAACGACGACCTATAGTTAGTTGCCTATAGTAAAAAATAAATAAATAACAGTATTTTTACCAAGTGTCCCGAATGTTAAGGTTAATTCGTGTGGTGAACGAATGTTTGACATATTTCACCAAATGCCCCTCTATCTAAGTTGTTAACATTTTGGTTGAAAAAAAAATAAAAGGAGTTATTAAAAGAAAAATACTTCCATCGATGCATATGGGAGTTGCAAGAGAGTGATCCGAAAAAAGTCATAGGATAAAACGGCGCTGTCATTGATAGACAAAAATAAAAATTCGCCAAGACAACTAAAAAATCCGCAAAACGAGTCCAAATTACGATACAAGAATAGAGTCAAAAAAGGATACAAACCTTGGAATATATGAAGAAACCACATTAAAGCCGAAAATCGATTAAATTTGAGCACCAAAGACACGAGCGAATCTCATAAATGGTCAAAATCGAGGGATGATTCAGCTCTTTGAGGTATGAAGCTCTGTTTTGCTCCTATTTGACTCACCACCCCCAGGATTCACAAGTATCCCGTATTCACAGTATCACATATAAGAAAACATTACAACACGATCTGCATCCTTCTTTGACTCCATTATTGTGCCAGAATTTGGATTCGTTTGCATAATTTTTTAGTTATCTTAACAGATTTTTGCTTCTGTGTAATTACTAGTGGCAACGGGGCCGGGGGGTTTGCTCTAGGTTTTTTCCTTTTAGGTCTGTCTCTTATATACAACTCCCATATGCATCGATTGAGGTATTTTTTTTAAAAAAAAATTAAAATTCCTTTTGTTTCCTTTTTATTTTCAACCAAACTTTCAACAAAATAGACAGAGAGACATTTGACCAAAAAAACCCTCAAGTGTATTTGACGAAATATGTTAAACTTTCGAATACCACGTGAATTAGTTATAACCACAGGGGCATTTGGCCAAAATTCCGGAAAAACAAAAATAAATAAAGGGAAAAGAGAATAGGGGACAAAGAAAAAAGAAAAAGGTAGATGCATGGATACCTTGCTCACCAACTTAACCATAGTATCACACTTTCCTCAAACTCACTTTAGCTTTATTACTGTTATCTCGTCACAAATAATTTTATGTTTTGGAACCCAAAATTTTACACCCATCTCAAATTCGAACCCAGTACCCAATTTCTCAAACTAATTTAACTTAAAACTATAATCATTCAACTCCTAGTACCCAATTCCTAATCTATTCAAACTTAATCATGCCTCATAATGATTCAAGCCAATACTAAATATTCTGCCGTTTTATTTGAAAAAAATAATGAAGTGAATCGTGCTCACAATTCAAAATTCTGGGGGGCATTTTGAGCTCTACGAAAAGGTTTTGGGCTCTAGAATAAATTTTATACAAATTTGGGGGGCGTTTTTAGCTCTACGAAAAGGTTTGGCGCGAGAATAAATTTATACAAATAGCGAGTGTGGTCTTCTTCTTCCTGATGATCATGTCCGGCCACCATCTCTCTCCTTCCACACAATTCCAATGGCTGGAAAATCTCCTCAATCTACCGCCGACAAGGACCATGTCTACCATGGCTTTGACTGCTTCAAATCGGACAAAGGCTACAAAGAGCTCCTTGACCTCATTAAAGATATCCAAAAGGACGCCGCTAACAGAAATGAAAAGAAGAACGAGCAGAGGGCGATGAAAATGATGGTAACGGACATCGAATACATCAAGGGCAACATCGAAAGCCTGATGAACATCGACACCCTGGAGGACCCGGCCAAGTTAAAGAAGGCGGATTTGCTACTGCAGTTCCTCATGGACGCGACGAAGAAGAGGGCCGCCGATGACTTCAAAAACGACCCCGTCAATCTGACGAAGCTCCTCCAGATCATCGCCAAACTGAAGCTTTGGGTCCCACCGAAGCCTCCCGAAGACGAAAAGAACAATTCCAAGGACGCCGTGAAGAAGAAGGAGGAGTCGCCGTTCGTCAGCAGCAAGGAGAAGGACAAAGCCGCGTCCGAGATGGTTGAGGAGCTGTTCGGCCTCCGGTGTAACCAGTGGGGGATGGACGGCCTCCTCAAGTCCTACAGCGAGTTGTCCGACACCGTGAAGCTCTGCTTGCTTTGCTTCTCCGCCTTCGAGTGCGAGGTTGAGAAGGTCACTAAGGATGAGGTCACCGATCAGGGTGAGAAGAAGGTCGACGAGAATGAGTATATGATTTCCAAGAGCTTGAAGATCAAGAAGAGGATTTTGATCCACTGGTGGGTTGCTGAGGGTCTTATTGACCTTCGTCGGAAGGAAATTGCTTCGGCGAATCCAAAACCGACATCCGACATCCCAACCCCTAACTCTGATCCACTCCCAAATTCCCCAATTGTGAATTCAAATCTGAAGCCAATTGCTGATCGTGCTCCTCTGATTCCGAATGCAAATCCGACATCCGACATCCCAACCACCAACTCTGATCCACTGCCAAATTCCCCAATTGCGAATTCAAATCCGAAGCCAATTGCTGATCGTGTTCCTCTGATTCCGAATCCGACATCCGACATCCCAACCCCCAGCTCTGATCCACTGCCAAATTCCCCAATTGCGAATTCAAATCCGAAGCCAATTGCTGATCGTGTTCCTCTGATTCCGAATCCGACATCCGACATCCCAACCCCCAGCTCTGATCCACTGCCAAATTCCCCAATTGCGAATTCAAATCCGAAGCCAATTGCTGATCGTGCTCCTCTGATTCCGAATCCAAATCCGACATCCGAAATCCCAACCCCTAACTCTGACCCACTGCCAAATTCCGCAATTGCGAACTCAAATCCGAAGCCAATTGCTGATTGTGCTTCTCCGATTCCAAATCCAAATCCAACCCCTAAAACCCCAAACACTAAATCTGACCCGATGACGGTTGAGGATATTGGGGAAGAAATTTTGAAGGTGCTGAAAGAGAAGGGATTCATTGATCCGGTGATAAAGGCAGCACGGGAATCAAGTAGAGTGGTAATGCACCCTTTTGTGCACTCATTCGTGACTGCCCTTGCAAACAGGGCCGGTTTCCTTGATTTCAGTGTCAAGGATAAGGATGGCAAGCTGACTCCGAGCTTCGGGCTCTCCCAGAGGGCTTGCCTGGTGAAGTGGCCGGATAAGGAGTCGTCTTGCAAAGTCTGGGAGAAGTTTACCGATGATCGTAAAAAGCTCAGAAGGTTCGAGAGCGTCCAGACATTGTTCAATGTGAATGAGCCTATAATCGATATCAAGCCGGAATGGTTCTCCAAGATGAAAAATTTGACGATTCTTCATCTTGGGAGTTGGCGCTCCGAGGCTGTTGAGCACATTGAAGTTGAGGACACAAAGTTCATGGAGGACTTGAAGACCATGGTTAAGATGAGGCTGTTCAGCCTACAAGGGGTGTCGACGATCATGAAGCTTTCGGATTCAGTTTGCAAGCTTGAGAATCTCGTAATCTTGGATCTTAGGGAGTGCCATAACTTGGAAGAGCTTCCTGTCGACATTGGGTGCCTGAAAAGCCTTACCCACCTGGATATAACCAATTGTCACCTCCTTACCAAGCTGCCAAAAGGGATTAGCTTGCTGTCGAAGCTTGAGGTGCTCAAGGGGTTTGTGATCTATGACCAGGTTGGTGACACACAAGTTGAGAAGAGGTGCTCCCTCCATCGTTGGTGTAAGACAGCTAAGCAATGTGTGATCCATGAAGTGCTGCACTTGAAGAACAAAGAGGAATGCAAACTCAAAGATTTAGAAAAGCTACAGGAATTGAGACAGTTGAGCATTGTTGTGAATGTAAAGGAATTCCCAAGGAAAGAGGAGGTTCAAGTATTCAGGGAAATGAGAAAACTTCGCAAACTAAAGATCGCATGGGAGAAGAGTTTCAAGAGTCCTAGTCCTAAGGATGATAAAACGCAATCTGGTGGGAAATGTGGATGGTGTTGCCCAGCTGCTGGCAAGAAACCTGGAGATGGCGAAAACCCATCAGCAACTGGAGTAGGAAAACCAGATGCAGCAAGCATTGGTGATGATCAACAAGAATTGAGTGCCAGCTGCAGCAGCTGCCTCAGTCTGAAATGCTGCAACGACAGTGGGGTTGAGAAACAACCAACACATCAATCTCTAGACCAAATACAGAAGTTGGAGCTATGGGGTTTACTCGCCCGCGACCCCAAACAAGACTCCGAACCCAAGACTGAGAGAATAGCGCCAGAGTGGCTAAACCCGGACCAATTAAAGAATCTTGAGAAGCTCTACATCAAGGGAGGAGGACTTTCAAAAGTACCCGGTGACAGTGACAAGGCTAAGGTCAAGTGGGAGAACATCAGGACGCTGCGTTTCAAGTATTTGCACGACCTGAAGATCGGATGGTTGGAGTTTAAGGCGATGTTTCCGAACTTGGAATATCTGGAGAATTTGGAATGTGGCCAGCTTCAGTACTTCCCTTGTGATCAAGAGGGTGTGTGGAAAAGGTGGTAAAAACAATCAAATTAAGGTGAGAGAGAATTTGCCACTATATATTTACTGTTATGTAATATGCTTTTGGTTTGGATTGTCTGATTTGATTTTATTTGGTTACAATATATATTTCCTGCATGTGTGTTTGGTGTGATTTTTCAACTAATAATGGATTGTTGTAATTTCTATGTTGTTTTTTTTTTTGGGTTTGATCAACATTTTGCAATAAAAAGCTGGCTTGAATTCAATCAGATCAGATTGAACCATATATTTATGTTTTCTTGCTTCTTAATTACTAGTCATAAAGATTGCATTTTACTTAATTATTTCGCATACTTATTATCATCTTGTTTAATATTGGGTGATAATATTTACACCAATAAATTTTACTATATACACCACACATACGTCTCTTGAATCACATCCCTGCTCCTCTTGAGTCACACACCTGCCCCTCAAGAGGCGCAAGATATTTTAATGTAAAATACACTGCGCCTTTTGAGGGGCATGTGTGTGACTCAAGAGGAGAAGGGTGTATTTTAAAAAAAATATAAATAGTGAGATATGTGGTGTAAATAGTAAATTTTGTGGTGTAAATAACATTGGCTTTAATATTCGATTAAGTGCACAAAGCATTTTTCAGGCGGAAGAACTACCCGATAGCATCTTTACGGATGAGGTCTTGAAGACCATATCGTTGTTGATGTCGAGACCCCTGGCAGAGTGGCAAAGGTGTGCAACCTTATCAGTCACTCTGTTGCCATCATGGGGTATATGAGAGAATGACACATCTCTCACTCTCAACAAAAGGGTTTTAATGTGACATAATCATTTCGATTTTCCAAGGGCATTTAATTTGTATTTTGAGGTGATTTATAATTATGAGAGAATATCTCTCAATATGTAGTTTGTTTATACCCAACTATAATGATTGGGTAATGAATTGTCTTAGCGCAACAGCTTCTGCCCCTTATAGGGGTCTTAGCGCAAGTGCACAAAGCATGTCTAGTTTGTACAATGACTAATTTCACTCCGGCTCTCAAATGTAAATACTTTTTTAATCCTTTTTGTTTAATTTGTTCTCTTTGAGCCGTCCTATCTTGTTTATCGAGGATTTCCTCCATTTATAGTTTGTTTTTTCTTTAAATGCAAGTGCTTTTTTATTTGTTTAATATTTTTTTCAATTAATAAAAGGGAAATTTACATAAAACCACCCTTTAAATATGGGAGTTTTTACTTAACCACCCTTAAATTCAAAATTATAGAAAACCACCCTTTAAATAACATTTGTTTACAAGTCACCACTCTTTCATCTATTTCGTTAATTTCTCATTAAATATATTATATTTTAATATATTTAAACTCAAATTTGATTATAAATATATTGAAATTTAGAATTTAAGATCGATTATATTTTAGGGATAATTTTATTTATTTTTAAAAAATAATAATAAATATAGCCTAGAATTATTATCTTAATTTATGTTTGAAAATGTTTATAAATTTTAAAATATTATCTAAACTACTCTTATTAATTGATATTTTAAATATTTTAAAAATATTATTATTGATTTATAGTTTAAATATTTTTTCCAATAATTATCTTTGATAAAAATTCAAAAAGGTCAATAATTGTATTAAAGTTATACGATTAATCAATAAATTTTTCGGAAATTTCGCGAGGTGCCCTTGAGGTATTGCAATTTTCGCGAGGTATACAACTCTTTTGCATATTTCGCGTGGTGCCCCTGGGGTTTTCAATCTTTTCGCCTCATGCCCTTCCTGGTTAAATCTAACGGATGTGATGAATACTCCGTTAGCTTTCAATTAAAAAAATAAAAATAAAGAAAGAACGGAGATCAGAGAGAAGAGAGTGAAGGAGAAGAAGCTGCTGCTCGAAGCTGCTGCTCGAAGAAGGTCGCCAAGCCAATCAGAGACTCGGAGCTACTGCTCGAAGAAGAACGTTGTTGCTGCTCGAACACTGTGTTCTCCCAACTCTCCACCTCACACTTCAATTTCACGCTCCAACCCTTATTACCCACAAATTTTTATAATTCAAAATTCACTCAGGTATGGTTCATCCTTGAATTTCCTCCCTTGTTTTTCATCTTCTTATCATCTATTGTTGGTTTAGAGTTGAATTTGACATGCCTAGTTGAGCTTTAGTTTGTTTGTTGGTGTGTCGTTTAAGCTAAGTTTGGTGCACACCAAGTGTTTGATGATTTGCTTGTGTTGACCTGGGTACATTTCTTTGCCGTTTTGCAACAGAAAAGAAGGAGCTTTAGCACTTGTTGTTTGTTTGTTTTCCCTGGGCGGATGGTATTTGGGGTTTTTACATTAGGGGTGTTTTTCGATTTGAAGTGTCTGCTGCTTTTGAACCTGTGTGCAATTGGAATTGGAAGTGAGAGTGATGACTGATAGGGTCTCCTTACCAAGTGCATCTTTTATAACTGTCCAATTTCATGGCTTAGTGCAGATCATGCTTGATATTACCCAACATCATGGTTTTTTTTTTGGTCCTAGAATGCAAGTTTAATTTGCTTTCTATAAGCAAATTGATTGATCAGTTAGATGTCTCTTCTCCTTCATAGGGTCTGTTTGTTTCACTATATATCTTCATCAGCTAATTTTGAAATTGAGTTCAATTTAGTATTTAAATGATATCTACTCATTCAATTTAATTCAGTGTGAATTGAGTTCAATTTAAAGTTCATTTAAGTGTGCTATGTTCTGATTTTAGTGTAAAAATGAAGTTATCAGTTCATTCTGTACTCTGCTGTTTCATTTCAATGAAATTCAGTCTACTCAATCTAAAAAAATTAACAATCTGTAAATTGCAAAATTTTAATTTGAAAGTCTTTTAATTTAAGTGTGTTATGTCCTGTAAGCATGCTACTTTTTCCTAGAATGGAAAAGTCGAATAATTATACTGGAAACGAAAATCTAATTAGCTTTACTAGAAAATAGCTGCAATGGAAATGTAGACAGTACCTGCTTTAGAAGTGTCACTTGTGTAGGCTTTAATCCAAAATAAGAATTTGATTCTAAAAGTTCCAATGCGCGTAAATGCGAGTAAGAGCAATGTTTAGTACAACAATTGTGACATAAATGCTTAAATATATACCAAGTATGACATTTTACACATCGCAAAAGATGCACAGAGACAAAATATTTCATCAAACATAAATGTAGTTATATGTACCAAACTTATTTGAGCTCTCCAAAACGTTCAAAACAATAATATAAACTCTTAAAATGCAATAATTTATCAAAACCTAAAAAATGGCTATGCTCCACTCCATGCTTTATAATGATCTGTTTGGATGGATCAAGCCTATACCTACAATCATCCATCTTATAGCACATAAATGATTTTTAGTGAAACTGTCCTTTGACTACTTTATTGCTGGCTTCTTGAAGAGCCAAAATTGACTCAATGTAAAGCTGCAAGAAACAAGTTCCTGTGCATGTTTCAGAAGGAAGAGCAACCTATTAGATTGTCATGGGAAATATTAGAGACATTTTGACCTTCAAGTTGTACTTACAAGCAACAGTAAAAATTTATAAAAGCACAATAACTAGCAACTGCCAACAGGTACAAATGTGCAATGTTTATTGCTTCATATGAACCAATGAAAATCAGACCAAGCCCTAAGATGATTGCAACTCATTTATGGAAGGTGGACAATATTAATGACTTTAAGAAGAATCAAGATTCAACAATGCAAGTTAGCAGTCTGAATATAACTAAAAATCAGCAAACTGATTCAAACGGGAGAGCAACTTGAATCAAGAATCAATAATGACTTTAAGTCCGCATTGAGCTATTGTAAATTTTGCTTTGAAGCCTATTAGCTCAAACGGGAGAGCATGTGCTTATGCGCAAGATGTGGGTTCGACTCCCACATAGGCTAATATAAATCAAAACGTAGCAAAAAAAAAAGTCGAAGCTGAATTCATAACAAATTCAGCTTTATGACAGCTGAACATAATATCACAAACCACTGTCGTCTTGATCGAAAATGCTATAAGCAATTCTAGTTGCATGTGCTTATTATCTTATTCATAACAAATTTAGCTTGCATTTATTCACCTATTTTTTCAACTTGCATTTGAACTATTACAAGTTATAGCTTGCATATGACAGACTTGACAGAAATCTGAATTTATAAGTTGTTTGCATATTGTTATGACAGCTAAACTTTGCAAATATGTCAATTGCAGACCATCAATCTTTTATATAAGCCTATGTGGGAGTCGAACCCACATTTGTGCATAAGCACATGCTCTCCTGTTTGAGCTAATAGGCTTCAAAACAAGAATCAATGTAATGATTTTGCAGCAAAATGTATAAATATAAGCATTAGTGTAGCATATTGAAGCCTTTCAAAGCTCCTAAGTCAAGTGATTTTGATCAGTCAGATGCCATTGCAGATTGCCAACTTACCTATTGGTTTTGCATTTATATTATTTCACTCTTAAGTCTTTTTATCCTTTTTATTCTACATATCTTATTTCTGATAGTGTGTAATTACATAAACTAGCAAAACCTTAATTGGTGGGAAAAGAGCACAAAACCAACTTTGAAACTCATTAATTCCTCATTCATGACTACTTTAAAGCTCAAAAGATCATTGTTGAATTGAACATTTATCCACAATGAAAAAGGCAGTACTTTCGAAATTTGATTGAATCTTTGCAAAATAAATTTGTGAACTACACTAGAAATCTTTCCAGTCTTTTGAATTGAACTATCCATCTGAGACTCTAACAACATTGGCAACATTTTGCAATCAAAATAAGCACCACAGATCCCTAACCCCAAAATCTTTCCAATCTTTAGATCAACTACAACAGAAATTCAAAGACGATAAACAACGATTCGGTACCAAAATACTCAATTGCCTCACCCCTAACCCCCAAATCCTAAAACCCTAGATTATGGTTCATATACTCACTTGGCTTGTCAGCGTCGTTCTCCTTCGAGCAACGGCAGCGTCGTTCTTCTTCGAGCAGCAGCTCTGGCACGACCTTCGTCCTCTCTCCGACCTGGCGGGCGACCTTCATGCTCTCTCTCTCCCGCGAGCTTCAGACTTCTGCTCTCTTCGCTTCTGTTCTCCGCTTTCTTTCTATTTTTTTTTTTAATTTCAAAACAAACGGAGTTCACCCAATCTGTTAAGTTTAACCAGGAAGGGCATGAGGCGAAAAGATTGAAAACCTCAGGGGTAGCACGCGAAATATGCAAAAGAGTTGTATACCTCACGAAAATTGCAATACCCCAGGGGTACCTCGCGAAATTTCCGTAAATTTTTTTAAAAAATTTGAGGTAAAAAGCATGTGAATTCCCCCATATATAAAGTTTTTTTTATATAAAACGAAAGTTATCTATTAAAAAAGTTAATATTTTTCAACTTAAAATATGAGTTTGATCGATTTTATTTGTTATAGGTAACTTTTTTTTCCTTTAAATTTCCCTAAATTAAAAAAATTAGGTTATCAATTAATCACATAACTTAAATATAATTATATACCTTTTTGAATATTTAACAAAGTTTAAAAATTTATAAACCTTTGCAAACATAAAATGTTCCCGAAAATATAATCGAGCCCTTAAATTCAAAATTTGAAAATATTTATAATCAAATTGAAGTTAAAAATATTAAAATATAATGTATTTAATGATAAATTAATGAAAATAGATGAAGGGGTGATGAGATGTAAATAAAAACCATTTAAAGAGTGGTTTTCTGTAATTTTGAATTTAATTGGTGGTTAAATGAAAACTTTTATATTTAGAGGGTGGTTTTCTATAAATTCCACTTACTAAAAAAAAGTCAACTATATTAACCTGAGTGAAATGGACTGGACTGAAATGAAATGGAAGCCAATGCGCAAAGATTCCTAATCAATTCGAACTTAAATCAGAATTTTTTTTTAAATATTCAAACAAAAATAAAAATTTACATAAAAATTCACGACTTGAAAATATTTACAAAAATATTCAAAATTTGCAGAGATGTCGGAAAAACGCGGTCTCAGACCGCGTTTTTATTAACAAGATGTAAAATGAGGAATTGAAAAAAAAAATGAAAGAAACGCGGTTTGAAACCGCGTTTTATAATTAATTTTAGGTAAAACGCGGTTTCAAACCGCGTTTTTTTCCAATTTTTATTTTAAAGTAAAAAGTATATATACATATATATTTAAAAAAAAAAGAAAAAAGAGAGTGAATGAAACGCGACATCATGCCACGTTTCATTTGTTAAACCAGTAGATAGATAGAAAGGCTCCAAATCACCTGTCCCCAAATATCTCCCCCCTCCTATCCCCCAGTAGATAGATAGAAAGGCTCCAATTCCTCATTTTACATCTTGTTAATAAAACGCGGTCTCAGACCGCGTTTTTCCGACATCTCTGCAAATTTTGAATATTTTTGTAAATATTTTCAAGTCGTGAATTTTTATGTAAATTTTTATTTTTCTTTGAATATTTTAAAAAAAATTCCTTAAATCATACGTAGTACTCCATTAAAATTTTGACAATTGACTATTTATTCACATTTTCTATGAAATTAAAAACTATATTAAAATATTAACTTTTAAAATATCTTTTAGAAATAATCTCATACTTACTACTATGAAGTATTTATAAAAAAATATATAAAAAAGTTAAAATTTTATATAATTTTATTATTATAAAAAAAAGATAAATAATAACAAGAAGTTTTAATTAACAAAGGGTATCTGATAATAATTTTTTTTTATAAAGTACTCCATCCGTTCGAAAATATAAGTCTGTTGACTTTTTGACACGCTAATAAGTATATAGTTATGTAAAAATTTTAATAAAAAAATTATTTTATATATTTTTTAACTCTTAAAAAATGTGTTAAAAAGTCGATGGACTTATATTTCCTAACAGAGCTAGTATCTGATAATGATTTGATCAAGTGCTAAACAAACCAGAATTCACCCGATTCGAACCCAACTCAAGTCACTTGACTCACTTGGGAACAATTCAAATTCGTGGGCATTTTTTGCTCTACAAAAAAGTTTGGGCCGCTAGAATTAATTTACACAACAAGCAATTGTGGTCTTCTTCATCCTGGTTCCTGAGCTACCTTTGAGCGAAACTCCATCCCTTTGACTCCGATCTCTCCTTCCTCCCCAACCTCGCCATTCCAATGGCTACGAAACCTCCTCAATCTACCACCAGCCAGGAGACATCCAAGGTTCATGTCCACGATGGGTTCAACCGCATCAGATCTAATTATACCCAGCTCCATGATCTCGTTAGTAAAATCCGAAGTGACTTGAAAGCCTCGGATGCCGCCGCTGCCACCGGTTCCCCCGCGGCCACGGGCGTCGATGGTTCTCCCGCCAATGCCGCCGCTGAAAGCAGCGAAAAGAACTACAAGAGGGCGGTGGATATGCTGGAAACGGACATCAAATACATCAACGACAACATCGACAGCCTGGAGAACTCCGGCAACGTAAAGAGGGCGGATGTGCTCCTGCAGTTCCTCATGGACGCGACGAAGAAGAGGACCGCCGCTGACTTCAAAAAGGGCACCGTCAACCTGAAGAAGCTCCTTCAGATCATCGCCAAGCTGAAGCTTTGGGTCCCGCCGAAGCGTCCCGAAGACGAACAGAGCAAGTCGAAGGCCGCAGCGAAGAAGGAGGAGTCGCCGTTCGTCAGCAGCAAGGAGAAGGACAACGCTGCGACGGCGATTGTTAGGGAGCTATTCGGCCTCCGGTGTAACCAGTGGGGACTGGATGGCCTCCTCAAGTCCTACGGCGAGTTGTCCGACACCGAGAAGCTCTGCTTGCTTTGCTTCTCCGCCTTCGCGTGCGAGGTTGAGAAGGTCACCGAGGATGAGAAGGTCACCGATGGTGAGAAGGTCGGCGAGAATGAGTATATGATTTCGAAGAGCTTGAAGATCAAGAAGAAGATCTTGATCCACTGGTGGGTTGCTGAAGGTCTGATTGACCTTCATCGGAAGTCAATTGCTGATATTGCTCCTCCAAATCCAAATCCAAATCCAATCCCCGAGATCCCAAACCCTAATTCTGACCCCTCGCCAAATCCCTCAATTGTGAATTTGAATTCAATTCCATCTCCTAATTATTATCGGGATGGAGTATCAAATCCGAATTCAATGCCGATTCCGAATCGGGATCAAAGTCCACAACCAGATCCGAGGACGGTGGAAGAAATTGGGGAAGAAATTTTGAAGGTGCTGATGGAGAAGGGATTCATTGATCCGGTGATAAAGGCTGCACAGGAATCAAGCAGAGTGGTGATGCACCCTTTTGTGCACTCATTCGTGACTGCCCTCGCAAAGAGGGCCGGTTTCCTTGATTTCAGCACCAAGGACGGCAAGCTGACTCCGAGCTTCGGGCTTTCCCAGAGGGCTTGCCTGGTGAAGTGGCCGGATAAGCTGTCATCTTGCAAGGTATGGGAGACGTATACCGATGATCGTAACAAGCTCAAAAGGTTTGAGTCTGTCCAGACATTGTTTAATGTAAATGAGCCTATAATTGATATCAAGCTGGAATGGTTCTCCAAGATGACGAATTTGTCGATTCTTCATCTCGGGAGTTGGCGCTCCGAGGCTGTTGAGCACATCGAAGTCGAGGACACCAAGTTCATGGAGGACTTGAAGAATATGGTTAAGATGAGGCTTTTCAGCTTGCAGGGGGTGTCGACAATCATGAAGCTTTCGGATTCGGTTTGCAAGCTTGAGAATCTCGTAATCTTGGATCTTAGGGAGTGCCATAACTTGGAAGAGCTTCCTGTTGACATTGGGTGCCTGAAAAGTCTTACCCATCTGGATATAACCAATTGTCACCTCCTTACCAAGCTGCCAAAAGGGATTAGCTTGTTGTCGAAGCTTGAGGTGCTCAAAGGGTTCGTGATCTATGACCAGGCCGGTGACAAAGAAATTGGGAAGAGGTGCTTCCTACACCGTTGGTGCAGGAAAGCTAAGCGATGCGTGATCCATGACGTGCTTCGCTTCAAGAACAAAGAGGAATGCACACTGAAAGATTTAGAAAAGCTAAAAGAGCTAAGGCAGTTGAGCATTGTTGTGAATGTAGATGAATTCCCGACGGAAGAGGAGGTTCAGGTATTCAGGGAAATGAGAAAACTTCGCAAACTAAAGATTGCATGGGAAAAGAGTTTCAAGAAAGTGAAACGAGGCAGCGAAAACCCATCAGCAACAGGAGCAGGGAAACCAGACACACCAAATGCTGAGCTTCAACAAGAATCAAGTGCTAGCGGTAGCTCGGCTGGCAAGAAACCAGACTGCGAAAACCCATCAGCAACAGGAGCAAGAAAACAAGAAGCGCGAAATGCTGATGCTCAGCAAGAATCGGCTGCCAGCGGTTGCCCTGCAGGCAAGAAACAAGGGAGGGAAAACCTGTCAACAGCAGGCACAGGAGGACTGGAAACACGGAATGTTGATGCGCAGCAAGAATCGAGTGCCACCTGTTGCCTCAATTTGAATTGCTGCAGCAACAGCGGGGTTGAGAAACCAAGATCTCAATTGCTAGACCAAATACAGAAGCTGGAGCTATGGTGTTTCCCCAAGGGAGAAGCGCCAGAGTGGCTACACCCAGACCAAATGACGAGTCTTAAGAAGCTCTACATCAAGGGAGGAGTACTTGGAAAAGTGCCTGGAGACAGAAACAGTGACAGTGGCGCAGATAAGATCGAGTGGGAGAGCATCACAACGCTGCGGTTGAAGTATTTGCCCAAACTGGAGATTACATGGTTGGATTTTAGGGCGATTTTTCGGAACTTGGAATATTTGGAGAAGTTTGAATGTGGCAAGCTTCTTTACTTCCCTTGTGATCAAGAGGGTGTGTGGCTGAAGTGGTAAAATGTGGTGCCTTGACAATCAAAGGTGAGAACTTGCCAATACTTACTTTGATTGTAATGCTTTTGGTTTGTATTGTCTGATTTTCTTTGGTTACATTTGTTGTGTTTGTGTAAACACTTGAGAATTGTGATGCTAGAAGATGCTGTACTTCTTCTCATTGACTGATGTTAAATAGAGTTACAAGGGAACAACCAAGTCCTAGAAGATAGGAACTTGATAACTATAAGAGATTACAATAAACAGAAAAGATTACAATCTATAATAAAAGATTTGTATCTATCTAATATATTAACATGCCCCCGCAAGCTCATGGGCGGGAACGAACATGCAGCTTGGAACTAAGGGTATGAAACCGATGTGTCCCAACAGCCTTGGTGAAGATGTCCGCGATTTGATCAAGAGATCGAACATGGCGGACCACAAGTTCACCTGCAGAAACTTGTTCCCTGACAAAATGATAGTCAATTTTGATATGTTTGGAGCGTTGATGAAATACCGGATTTGCCGATAGGAAGGTTGCACTAAGGTTGTCGCATAGAAGAATGGGAGGATGACCACTTGACAGACCCATCTCCTGCAACAGCTGCTGTAGCCAAATCAGTTCAGCCGAAGTGAAAGCAATTGCCCTGTACTCGGCTTCGGTGCTAGACCGAGCCACAACCTTTTGTTTCTTCGAGGCCCAACTGATGAGATTGCCACCAAAGTAAATTGCAAATCCATGCTGCGAACGATAATCATCCGGATCAGAAGCCCAACCGGCATCCGAATACGCGACGAGGCAATGATCTGGAGCACGCTGCAGGCAAAGGCCGGATGAGATGGAGCCCTTTAAGTAGCGTAAGATGCGCTTGACTGCCATCCAGTGAGTGTCAGTTGGGTTGTGCATAAACTGACACACACGATTAACGGCATAAGATATCTCAGGTCTGGTGATAGTAACGTACTGCAGGGCTCCAACTATGCTCCTATACAGATTGGGATCGGCAAAGGGGTCACCCGAACCGACCAGCCGAGAGCCAGGCTCAGCAGGAGACGAGATGGGTTTTGCCCCAAACATGGAACTGCGCTCTAAAATGTCACAAATGTATTTCTGTTGGCTGAGCTGCAGACAGGAGGCCGACCGAGAGACTTCGATACCCAAAAAATAGTGAAGCGGACCAAGATCCTTAAGAGAGAAGGCACAATTCAGGCTCTTGACAAAGTCATCGATGAATGTAGCATGAGATCCTGTGATAATAAGATCATCAACATAAACAAGCACATAAACAACATGATGAGCATGCCTCTTTATAAACAAAGAGGAGTCGGAGATGCAGCCTTTGAAGCCATGCCGAAAGAGAAACTCCTTCAACTTCTGAAACCAAGCGTGAGGAGCCTGTTTAAGGCCATAGAGAGCCTTTCTGAGACGACACACATGGTCCGGCCTATCCGGTGCCTGAAATCCCTGAGGTTGATCCATAAAAACCGTCTCTACAAGAGTACCATTTAAAAATGCATTGTTGACATCAACCTGTCGCAAGAGCCAGGCATTAGTTAGAGCTAAACTCAACACAATACGAATTGTCGTAGGCTTGATGACGGGACTGAAGGTATCGAAATAATCAACCCCGGCCTCCTGATTAAAGCCTTTTGCAACTAAACGCGCTTTGTAGCGATCAATGGAGCCATCCGCTTTCTGCTTGACCCTGTAAACCCACTTACAACCAACAACATTAGCACCAGGAGGGCGAGGAACCAAGTCCCATGTCCCATTTTTCATTAAGGCGTCAAATTCTAACTGCATGGCGTGCTGCCAATGAGGGCTCTTTGTGGCTTGGTGGTAGAACTTGGGCTCAGGATGGGCTGTGAGAGCCAATGGGAGAGGATATTTGGTGGCAGTCATGGCTTTGGGTTTAAGGGAGAAGGAGCGGGAGCGAGTGTCCATAGGATGGGTGGAGTTATCTGGCTGTCGAAACCAAGAAGGAGCATTGGGATAGGGAACAGCCGACGGAGAGGCAGTGGGGGATAGCCGAGAGGTGCCCAAATCGGATGGCATTGCGGATGAATCTGACAATGACGAGGACACCCCAGGGCTGGGAGACGGGCTCGACGGTGGACTGGGGGAATGAGCAGGGGATTGAATGGGTGGAACCAGTGGAGGAGAGTCCAACAATGGAGGAGAGGGGGGTGGTGATGACGGTACCGAGGGGGTTGAGAGCGGAGATGCAGGCGGAGATAGCGGCAAGGGAGGAAGGGTGACACCAGCAGCAGCGGCATGGTCAAGGACTGCGAGGGACGGAGACAACGAATTTGACTCGGACACAGGGGCTGGTGACTCTCCAGAGGAAGGGTAAGGGAAAATAGTTTCATCGAAGACCACAAATCGAGAGACATAGGACTTGCCGGTGGGAATATGAAAGCAAATGTACCCCTTATGTTTTGTACTGTAGCCAAGAAATAGGCACGGCAAGGACCTGAATTCTAATTTGGTGTGGTTGTAAGGCCGGAGGTATGGGTAACAAAGACAACCGAATGATTTGAGGAACCCATAGTCAGGAGCTTTCCCATATAATTTTTGAAATGGTGATTGATAGTCCAAATTAGGGGTAATAGTACGGTTTGAAAGATAAACCGATGTGTGGAAAGCATTCTCCCAAAATTGAGCGGGTAATTTGGCATGAGCCATCAATGCGAGACCCTTCTCAACGATGACACGATTTTGGCGCTCAGAGGAGCCATTTTGGGCGGGTGTGTATGGACAGGAAACGCGATGAACAATGCCAAGCGATTCAAGGTACTTAGATACATTCCGATATTCGCCACCCCAATCTGTTTGGAATGATTTTATGAGTGTGGAAAACTGTGTTTGGATGAGTCTGATAAACAACTGAACAATAGAATAAACCTGAGCTTTATTGGATAAAAAATAAATCCAGACAAATTTTGTGTAATCGTCAATGAAACTAACATAATACTTATTGCCATATAATGAAGATAAAGAAGAAGGACCCCAGACGTCCGAGTGAATCAGATCAAACGGGCGAGTAGCGGTGGAGACTCGACTGGGTAGAGACAGACGCCTACTCTTGCCAAGTTGACACGAGTCACACACGGAGGGCATCTTATTGGAAGAGACTGGAAGTTGAAATTTGGAAAGCAACTGGCGAAGGATAGACTCGTGCGGATGAGCGAACCGATGATGCCAACAAGCAACGGAGGCACGCTGACCAACAAAAGCAACTGGAGAATAAACTGATGACAGACAATGGGGCTCAGGTGGATGACGCGGAAGACGGTAGAGACCATTTTCAACCGTGCCTCTTAGAAGGATCCGACCCTGCAAGTCCTTAACCAAACAGTGAGTAGCATGACACTCGACAAAAACATTGTTGTCTCTGGCTAGTTTCGAAACACTTAAAAGATTTTTGGTAATTTGAGGGACAATAAGGATATTGGAAAGGTTCAATGGTTTATCAGTAGCACGCCTAGTAGGTAAAACAGAACGACCTAAATGAGTGATGGGAAGAGACATACCGTTGCCGACGACCAAGTGATCACCGCCATCATAGGGAGAACGGGCGACATTGCTCATGTCGGCAGTGACATGATGGCTTGCTCCAGAATCAACGACCCATGGGTCGGAGAGTTCAGATTGGCACCCAACATAGGCGCCCTTATCACCGGAGGAGGATCCAGGCCTATGCAGCGCAGCAGCAGCATGTTTGTTGGTGACGGGGAACTCGTTCAAGTTGAGGCGATTGAAGCAATTTGAGGCTTCATGTCCCGACTTCTGACAGATTTGGCAGGAAGAACGACCACGGCCTGAGGGTGGGGGTTCGAGGGAAGAGGAGGCTTCACGATCAGACGAAGGACGCCCTCTACCACGACCGCGACGACCACGGGTGGAGGCAGTGTTTGCAGCCGGCGGAGAGTCAAGGATCGGCGGCTGCTGATCCTCCTCAAGCCGTTGTTCCTCTTGCAGCAGGAGACCAAGAAGATCTTCAGAGGAGATGGGGCTTGAGTTGATCGCCAGGGCAGATCGAAACCCAGCATATTGCGAGCCAAGGCCATACAGAATGTAGGCAACCAGATCATCATCCGGAATGACCACAAGGCACTCAGCGAGAGAATCAGACAGAGCACGCTTCTTCTCGACATAGTCAAGGATGGACATAGATCCTTTGGTCAGAGATTGAAGCTGATGGCGCAGATGCATCTGGCGCGCCCGAGTCTGTGCGTGGAACATCCGAGCCAGGATCCCCCAGGCCTCAGCAGCAGTCGTGGCGCGAGCAACATGCCCTAAGAGCGGAGTCGTCAGAGTGGAACGAATCCATAGGAGCACGAGTCGATCTTTGCGAACCCAGGGCAGGTACGCAGGGTTAGGAGGATTGGGTGGAGTCCCTTCAGCAGCGAACGCAGCAAGGGCTGCGTCGGCCGTGAGTGGTGACGACTCAGCAGACGGGGTGGGCAGGGTCGCCGGGGGAGGCGCGACAGGATTGAGGAATGAATCCAAATCAAAGGCCTCGAGGGCTGAGCGGACAGTGCTACGCCATAGGGTGTAGTTGCTCCGATCAAGGCGAATTGCGAAATTGGGGAGATGGAAGTTCGGAGAAGATCCATCGGAGGCAGCGGAAGAAAGCAATTGAGTGGGAGAGGTGGAATTGTTGGCCATGATGATCGAGAGGATCGAATCAGGCTGATACCATGTAAACACTTGAGAATTGTGATGCTAGAAGATGTTGTACTTCTTCTCATTGACTGATGTTAAATAGAGTTACAAGGGAACAACCAAGTCCTAGAAGATAGGAACTTGATAACTATAAGAGATTACAATAAACAAAAAAGATTACAATCTATAATAAAAGATTTGTATCTATCTAATATATTAACAGTTTGGTATGATTTATGAACTGAAGGATTGTTGTAATTTCTATCTGTTTCAAATCAAGCTGTCTTGAATTGTATTGGGTTTATCAGCAACTAATCAAATTGTGCCAAGCATCTCTTTTACAACTACAATTTTTTGGAGATAGAGCCTTCTTTGTACGTTGAAAAAAATTCCAAACCATTGCAAGTCAATTGACTCTCATTAGCTTGAAATTGGTAGTAGCTGGCCAACAATTAGAGTTAGTTTGACATCATGCAGCTCTGTTTCTACAAGATAATACAAATCATTTCTCAAATCAATAATTTCACACTATCTGTCATTAGATTTATTTTATTTAGAAAATAAATTCACTATTACTAAAACCTTGCAATTTCCATGCCTTAGCAGGTTCCAGCTTAGTCCTATGTGTATTTTCCTCGGAAATCTTCTCCTCTAGACACAAAAAAATGTTTGAAGCCTGGTTGCGCCAACAACCGAAAATACCCCCAAGAGACGCAAAAATCGATAATAGCGATGAAGGGAGCCCCTTTGACAAGGAAGACGCAGTTTGCGACTGTCATTGCAACCTCTTTGAGCTGCCCTGCCTTGTTTATCGAGGACTTCCTTGACATTCTCGATCCTGATCACGTTCCAATTTCTCCTTCGCCACAAGATCTTGCGTTCCGGATCATGTGTCGGATGTTGAAAACCTCTATCGAGAAAGGTTGCCAACAATGTTGTCATCGATTCCCCTCTCCCATCCCGGTCTCAACTTGATCAGCTGATTGAACTGGCCGAGTCCCTCCCGAAAACACGGCTTGTCATTGTCGAATATAAGCCAGACTAGAGAACACCTACCTGTGGCATATGAAGTTCGACGAGTATTACGAGAATCGTAATCTGCCCCGTAAGTGGTACAAGGCCAAGAATTGGGAAGAAGTCGAGAAGGCAATCACCATCCAAGATGATTATGTTGAGAGATCGGATAGTTTCAGAGTCTCGAAGCTAATACTCAATCCCCTCTCAGATCACCTCTACGAACCTTGCGATTTCGTCTCTATACCTGATCATACTTGGAAAGAATCTCAGCTCCCTCCTTTCATCAAAGCAGTTCAATACATGATCCCGCGCAAGGAAGGTGATGGTCCTAACGTCGTGGTGTATCATCAATGGGACAAAGGTGCTGTAGAGATGGTCACACAATGCTTGCGGAAAGGACATCAAGGGCCCAGCCTACACCTGCGATATTTGCAGGCTATCTTTGCACAAGAATTGTGCCGAATCGTCTTGCAACAACACATGGGGCATTCCTCGCTACAACATCAACTCGTGATGGTATTCGTTCCCTCAATTGTTTGCTTGCACATCCTGCAACAGCTTCTCCAGCAAATGCGCGTCCTGCCTCTTCGAAACCTAGCTCAAAAACCGCATCATGCTTATAGTTATCCGGCATGATTGCGAGGAGGAGTTGCTTTCCGTAGTGGTGTTGCCCGCGGATGCTTACCAGGAGGTTTACAAATGCTCGGCGTGTGGAACCCTAGTTCAATGTAATTTGTACTATGGATTCACTCCCCACCATCCGAGAACTTTGTAACATATCCTCAGGACTAGGAGGATCAGGTTGAGTTTTGATTTGTCAAAACCAGCCCATTTTTTGTCCACTATTAAAAAAATAAAAACAATAGTTAAACTAATGGTCAAAGGAAAATTATTTAAGCAAATCCAGTTGTTCTGCCGATCAATCGCACATGGTATGGATCAATCCGAGTAACTTGTAAAAATTGATGATTCCTTCAAAAAAACACAATCCAATTGATGGTTGATGATTCCTTCTTTATATCTGCAGATTTCAGATTTCGGTACGTGGCTGAGAGATCACCTTAACCAAGCATTAGACACCTAGCTAACAGCCATGGCCGTTCCTCCAACAATGACAGAGCAATTCATAAAGAAGATGGAGTCTTTAGCAACAAAGTCACAGCCGACTGAACTCAAGGAAAGATCAATAATAGCCATGAAGGGAGCCCCTTTCACCCGAAAGACCGAAATCGCGACACTCGTAGCGAAAACCATGAGTTGTCCAGTCTTGTCCATATTAGATATACCCAAATCTATCTAGTTAGTTATTTGAGATATGTGTATATCCTATCTAGTCAGTAAATCTCTAAAGATAAGATTTGTATTATGTTATATATTGTAATTGATTCATTGAATGAAAGACACAAGTGCTCAATCTAATATGGTATCAGAGCGGTTAGTCTAACGGCCCGTGTCGATCCTGGTCTGGGCTACCCAGTTGTCCAAGTCTCAACTAGATGGTCATTCCTAGTTGGACTTGCGGAGGCGTGTTAGAGATGTGAATGTGACCAAAGTGTCCCACATCGGAAAGTTGAACATATCAAGCCCTAGTATATGAGTCGGTGGGCTACTCCTTCTACTGCCAATTGGTTTTAGAATGGAACCTCACTCGGCTCGTGTGCTAGGCTACTAGCGCATGTGCGCCCGTGCACACGGCCCCAGTCATCGGTCCGAGTCGGACTTTGATATTCAAGGGTAGAGAAGACAACACTTCGCCATGAGTAATAGTTGGAACGATCGAGTTTGATTGAGAGGTGTGGAAACTGCATGTTTGTGGAATTGCCAGTGGACAGGAGAATAGAGTTGTTGGAGTGGGAGGTTGTCATGGTGAGAGGCAGGCCAGAGCTTGACAGGGCAAAGGCCGGAGCTGGGCTGAGGAAAGTAATCGGCAGAGGCGGGTGGGAGGAAAAAAAAAACCTAAGCTCTGATTACCATACCACCAAACTGGCTTACCGCTCCCAACCTTGTGTGTTCCTTGGTTATAATTCTAAATACAAAGGCTATGTTTGTTTGCATCTATCCACTGGAAGAACTTATGTGTCCACCCATGTGATCTTCAATGAAGATAGTTTTCCCTATAAAACCTTGTCTCCACATACTGCTGCTTCACCACCATCCTCCCCGTTTGTTCCATCTATCTCCTCTCGGCCTCTCCGGCTTGCTATGGACAGTCGTCTCCCACCCTCACCTACTGTCACGCCTCCCCTGTCACCCTCCAACTCCTCCCTGTCAGCCTCCTCCCACAGTCCTGACGCTACCACCTCTGCAACCTCTTCTTCTCCCATCCCTACCCCTGAGCCCTCACCGCCACCCTCCAACTCCTCCCTGTCACCCTCCAACTCCTCCCTGTCGGCCTCCTCCCACAGCCCTGGCACTACGACCTCTGCACCCTTACCCACGTCCTCCCCCACCCCTACCTCGAGTTCGTCGTCTTCGGTTCCTTCATCAGTGGCTCCGTCCCCTCCAGCTCCTAGACCCGATCAGCCTCCTCTTGGCTACCTTCGGCCTGCTGCAGACTCCAGCCACCCCATGGCCACTCGGGCTCGGACAGGAGACCTTAAGCCCCGTACATTCGTCAGCACTCGTCACCCTTCCCCGATATGTCTCCTTACTGAGAAGGAACCTGCCACTCTTGCTGCTGCTTTGAAATCCACTCAATGGACCTCTGCAATGAAATCTGAGCTTGATGCACTTCAGGCTAACCGGACATGGTCCCTTGTTCCTTGTCCACCTCGGGCCAATGTTATAGGCAACAAATGGGTCTTTCGCATTAAGCGGAAACCCGATGGCAGTATTGAGCGCTACAAGGCGCGTCTTGTCGCCAAGGGATTTCACCAAGAAGAAGGGGTGGATTACTTTGACACCTTCAGTCCGGTCGTCAAACCCACCTCGATTCGTGTTGTCTTATGTATTGCTATTTCTAGAGGTTGGAGTATTCGTCAGCTTGATATAAACAATGCCTTTTTGAATGGTGACTTAACTGAGGAGGTTTACATGTCTCAGCCTAAAGGTTTTGTTGATCCGACTCGTCCTAATCTTGTCTGCAGACTACACAAGGCTCTGTATGGCCTAAAACAAGCTCCGCGTGCATGGTTCAACAAGCTCCGCTTCTATCTTCACACTTGCGGCTTCAAGGCATGCTTCTCTGACACTTCTCTCTTTGTGTTACACTCGACCTCTACCATCACCTATATCTTGGTCTATGTTGATGATATTATCATTACTGGCTCCGATTCCACTTTCATTGCTCGCTTCATCACTAGTCTCAATCAACGGTTTGCTCTCAAGGACATTGGTCGGCTGTCCTTCTTCCTTGGGGTTGAGATTGTCTATTCAGGATCAACTATTCATCTTTCTCAGCAGAAATATCTTCTTGACTTGCTTGAACGCTGCAACATGTTGGAAGCTAAGCCGATATCGTCTCCTGCAGATCCCTCAGTCACAAAGGTTCCTTCAGCCCCTGACCATCCTTATGCCGACCCTGGTACTTATCGTCATGTTGTGGGTAGCCTCCAATATGCCCTCATCACTCGTCCTGAGATCAGTTTTGCCGTCAATCGGGCTTGTCAGCACATGCATAATCCATTGACCTCTCACTGGCAACATGTTAAACGGATCCTTCGATATCTCAAGGGGTCTCTTGATCATGGTCTCACCTTGACTCCGTCTCCTCGTGCTGACTTAGTGGCTTACTGTGATGCTGGTTGGGCTACGGACCCTGTTGACCTTCGCTCCCAACACGGCTTTGCTGTCTTCTATGGTGGCAATCTTGTCAGCTGGGCTAGTCGCAAACAGAAGGCTCTCGCTCGTTCTAGTACTGAGGCTGAATACAGAGCTCTTGCGTTCACCGCCATTGAGCTTGCTTGGCTTGCTCAGCTATTGCGTGAGCTGCGTGTCCCTGTCTCTCGTACTCCGGTTCTCCTCTGTGACAATCTTTCGGCCACCTTTCTTGCCAACAATCCAGCCATCACTACCAAGTCCAAACATATTCAACTGGATTACCATTATGTCCGTCAGCAGGTAGATTCGAATGAGCTATTCGTCAAGCACATCCCAGCTAGTCATCAAATAGCCGACATCTTCACGAAGGCACTCACTGGTCGATTCTTTGCAACTCTTCGTCCCAAGCTTCTGGTCACTCCGCGTCCTTCAGCTTGCCGGGGGTATTAGATATACCCAAATCTATCTAGTTAGTTATTTGAGATATGTGTATATCCTATCTAGTCAGTAAATCTCTAAAGATAAGATTTGTATTATGTTATATATTGTAATTGATTCATTGAATGAAAGACACAAGTGCTCAATCTAATAGTCCATCGATCATTTCTTAGATTTCCTCCACCCGGATATTGCATTTCAGATCATGTGTCGAATCGCAGAATCCCATCTATCGACAAGTGCTTTCGATGAGGTTGTCATCGACTCCCCTCTCTCTTGTCGTCCTCACCTGCAGCAGCTGTTCAGGTTGGCCTCATCCCTCCCCGAAACTCAGCTTCTTATCATCGAGTGTAAGCCGAAGAACACCTACTTGTGGCGAATGAAGTTCGAGGAGTTCTTGCATTGCAACCCTGATTATACCCGCAAGTGGTACAAGGCCAAGAGCTGGGACGATGTCGAGAAGGCAATCCGACACAACTACAATGAGAGATCCAACGGTTATAAGGTTTCAAAGCTGATATTGGATCCACTCTCGGATTGCCACTTCGATAAATACACAGCCAGGGAATTCATTAGTCATCCATTGATGAATGCAATCATCCAAATGATCACTGGCCAAGTGCCTGACATTGTGTTGTATCATCAATGGCAAACTTTCAAGCCATTGAAGGCGGAAATGAAAAATCGACAGCTCTGCATACTTGAGCACCGCATCACCGAGTTCTTGGAGGAAGGGCTTGAATACGAGGCTAACTGCGGCGTTTGTAAAAGGCCATTCATGGGTGAAGCCGCCGCAGCCTACACCTGCAACTATTGCATCTTTGCTTTGCACAAGGATTGCGCCGAGTCCTTTGACAATGAGCTGTACAATACATGGGGAAGTCTTACCTCCGACGATGTCCACAACTCTCAGATTGAGTACAAGTTTCCCAATGTCTCTCCTTGTGAATCCTGTAAAGAATCCGGGAAAGGCTTTTCGTATAGCTGCAGAGGATGTCTCTTCGAAACCCATATCAGTTGTCGTCTGATGCCTACGGTTATAAGGCACGAATGCGAGGAGCATTTCCTTTCCATAGTGTTGTCACCGGCGAAATCTACTGAAGGGGTTTACAAGTGCACAGCCTGTGGAGGCCTCCACGAATGCGTTAGGTACTCGTGTGAGATTTGCGGTGTTTCCTATAGCTATAAATGCCTGACTCAGATTCCTCGACGAGTCAAGCATGTGCACGGTGGGCATCATCATCGTATGCTGCTCAAGTTCTCGAGTAAGCCAGCCGAGGATTACCTTTGCCATGAGTGCATGGAGATACGGGATCCGCAACTCTGGTTCTACTCTTGTGAAGATTGTTTGTTTGAGGTTCATCTGCCCTGCATCCTTGATGGTACATCTTCTATAGCCCCATGTATAGTCATTTGATTTCGCATCCGCAATAGGTCCAACATATAAGTCTAGTGAAGTTTCATCTCTTATGATTTTTTAACCCTTGACATTTGTGATGCAGGACTTGAGTCGGAGAAAGAAGGATTGCGTATGAGTTTTGGAATAATGAGGGCTGAGAATGTACAATAATGGTGTTATAAGTCGAGTGAGGTTTCATCATAAAATCGTAGTCTATGACTTATATACAAAGACCTACTTGCCCTTTCACATCTCAATAATTTTCAACTAGCTGACATCAAGTAAATTGAATGTTAGTTGGCTGTAGCTCCTACCAAACTCACACGAAATTAAACTAATCAGTTTTAATTTCTTCCGGCAGATTTCCATTGTTAGATCTCAAGCTTCAGAAGTCAAACCTCTTTCATCTGAAACTAAAAATCTTGATCTCTGCCAAAAGATGTTGTTTGGGATGAAGAAGAGATCAATCATAGCCATGAAGGACTTGCCTTTCACCCGTAAGACCGAGTTTGCTACCCTCATTGCAGCCTCCCTTAGATGCCCTGCACTGTCCCTTGACGATTTCCTCGACGTCCTCCGTCCAGGTTGCCTTCAAGCTCCACCTTGTTCAAGCACTTCCGCGCCACCACCAAATCAGCCACAACCACAAGATATCGCGTTTCAAATCATCTGTGGGATCACTAAGTCCCATCTCTCGACGGGGCTTTTCGACAGCGTTGTCATTGACTCCCCACTCTCCTCTCGCTCTCACCTCGATCAGCTCATCGAGCTGGCCTCGTCCCTCCACCAAACGCAGCTCATTATCGTCGAATCCAAGACGAAAAACGTCTATTTGTGGCAGACCAAGTTCGAGGAGTATTTCGAAACCAATCGTGATCATCCCTGTGAGTGGTACAAGGTCAAGACTTGGGAAGATGTCGAGATGGCGATCAAAAACGACTACGACGAGAGATCAGATGGTTATAAAGTCTCAAAGCTCGTATTGGATCCGCTCTCGGATTACCAATACTATCATCACAATAGCCCTCTCATGCTATCTCAGCAACTATTCGCGGCCCCTCCATTTGTCGAAGCTGTTAAATATATGATGAACCGAAAGGAAGGTGATGGTCATGATCTCGTTGTGTATCGTCAATGGCAGCAATCACAATACTTTCCTTCTTTCAGTCCCTTTAAAATGGTTGGAAATGACGGTGAAAGTAGCGAACACTCGAAGGCTCAGCTGACGAAGAAATGGTTCTGCAAAGTCGGTCACAGCATCACGAACTACACCGAGGAAGGACTTGAATACGAGGCGAGTTGTATGGCTTGTGGAACACGAGTCACCGGTGCAGCCTACACCTGTAAGGACTGCAGTTTAGCATTGCACAAGGAATGCGCCGAGTCATATGACAGTAGCAATACATGGGGAAGTCCTTGCCCTGACCTCAAGTATCGGTTTCAGTACAGATTCCCGGAGAGATTGGCTTGCACTTCCTGCAAGGAAGACGGAAAAAGCTTCTCCGACTACTGCGAGTCCTGCCTCTTCGAAACCCATCTCAAATGCCGCCTAATGCCTACCGTCATCAGGCATGACTGCGAGGAGCATTTTCTTTCGGTATTGTTGCCAACCGTGAATGCTTATCAGCTGGTCTATCGATGCCAGGCCTGTGGAGACTCGGGGCGATATAACATGTACTTGTGTAAGATCTGCAATGTTGCCTATCACTACAAGTGTCTAACCGAGGTGCCTCATCGAGTCAAGCATGTTCATGGCGAGCATCACCATCACATGTTGCTCAAGTTCTCGTGTAAGGAGGCCGAGGATTACATTTGCGATGAGTGCTTCGAGAGAGGAGATCCAGATAGACGGGATCCGAAGAGTTGGTACTACGCCTGTGAAGAGTGTGTGTATGTGGCTCATTTGCATTGCATCCCTCCAATGTAGACCAATTGTGACTCAATAGTACTATAAATCATGTACTGAAATTCATGAAATACAATTTGAAGGTCACCAAAGATGATCAATGGTGGTAGAGAAACATACCCAGCAAATATAACAGTGTGTTTGCTCTTAAGCACCCCTCTCTAATAGCAGCCAAATTCTGCTTCAAGCTGAGAATGGATTCATACATAAATTGATCCAATCACAGAAACAGCTCGAGTAGTCTAGGTTGCGTTATTTTCAGGCGACAAACAGGTAAGCGAGAACGAATGCAGCAGAGCTCCTCTTTAACTAGTTCAAGTAATAGTCTGTTAGATTGTCAACAAGGTAAGTATATGGAGTGCTGGCTCCATAATCGAACGTCTGATTTCGAGCCATTAACCGACCAGCAGTAGAGTAGAGACCTCCGGCACTGCCTCTCAGGGCGGACTTGGTCCGTCCCTTGGTGATCGGCCTCTTAATGTCGAGTGAGTATTCAGCTGTGAGTCTTCCCATCTGCTTTTGGAGGTCGGAAACTGAGTCACAGGCTACCTTACCCCTTGAAGCCTTCTTGCCATCCACAAGCTTGAGCTCCAGCCTGTACAATGCACAGGCTTCGCACTTGCTGATCTCGTATTCGTACAAGTGCCACTCGTAGTTGTTGAGTGGCTGAGGGTCCATGTAGTAGGATCTCTTAAGTCCACCGAACTCGTTCATCACTTGCTTCCTCGACTCGTGCCAGCCACGACCACTGTAGTCGGGCAAGGACCTTTGCTTTCTGTTCCCGCTCTCGAATGCTCTTCTTGGCTTGTCGAAGAAGAGCCACTCCCTGATAGTCTCACCCTCGAGAACCAAGAGATCAAACAGCTCTGCCAAGAACAACCACATGATCAACAACGAGACGCCTTGAGAGGAAGAATCTACAGGAATTATGTAATGATTTACCAGGAGCATTCCATGGTGACTTAGCAGTTGCAGCGCCCTCGCATTCTGGGATACCAACATCCTTCCCTTGCGCCTTTGCGCTCAAAGCAGCAAACAGAAGGCCATCTTTGAGACCGATGCCTCCTGGGCGAAGAACAGGAGTCATCCCCGGCGGGCCTTCATTTTGTGCTAGAGCAGCATGGAAGGTACTGCAGTAATCGCGGCACCAATCTGATGATTGAGCAGGCCGCGGGCAATCCCAGAGGGCACACTTTGGACCGAGGAAAGCAGAGGGCGGAGGTGGGATGCTTGGCAAGAACTCGGGGTCAGCCTCTTGTCCGGCAATACCAATACCATCATAGCTGGTAAAGAGATGTTGATTGAATTGCTGATGCAGGTTTATGTGTTGATAGTTTGATTCATTAGCCACATTCAGATTATTTACAGGCACATTGTGGAATCCCATGGCAGAGGGCTTGACATCGTCGACCAGGGAAAAGTTGTGCTCCAGTAGATCCTGCTTCACTTCGAACCTCTGAAAAAGTGCCAATTTTTACTCAAAAAATTGACCATAACAAGCAGGAATTCAGGCTGCATGAATCTTGATTCTATGGTCAATTTTGGGGCTACAAAGTTAACTTGATGAATGGATGAACTAAGTTTTCATCTTGAAGAACAAGGGGATTCACTCCATATAGAATCACAAATCCTAGGCTTTCTCAAACTCATATCACCAACTTAGTGATACAACCATCACTAGATCGTCGAATTTTAATGGCAAAGATCAACAAAACCAAATCAAATTAATGCAATCAGTGCACAATCTGCAAATGCATAGCAGCATAGGTTATAAAAAGGAACACTACACAACCATCTGCAATTGATTCCCCTTTATCAACCTCAATAAAACATACAACATCTAGCAAAGTTCTATTTAGCGAGGTCCATGTATTTCAGAAATGCAGTAAAATCCTCACCTCTTTCAAAATGCCAGTTCCTGTGGCTTGAAATGTTTGAACATCAGGTTCAGCCTTTGGTCTAGCTAGCTCCCCAAATGGACTGGTGGCGTCGTCTTCCTCTTCATTTAGTTGTAGCAGCCGATAGATGTCGGATGAGAATGAACCAAGACTATCATTCTACAAGAAAACAATCAAGCCACTAAGTATAAACGGATGGCTTGTGACGGAAAAAACATGGCCAAATGAATCATTTGTTTTTGTAACATATGAAGAAGATACAGAGGCGTGTCCAACTTGTAATGAGGTTGCAGGAGAAGGCTCGTTAAGCTCAGCCTTCCATTCGCGTAACATCTGATACACCTGCTCATCAAGTACTGAAACATCGACAGAACGGCATTCTTTCCTAGCCGATTGCAGATCCATAAAGATCACCTGAAGGTCATCAACTCTATTCTTTGCTTTATCCTTGAAAAGCTGGTGTGATCCAGACTTGCAAACCCCATGTTTCAAACCTTTCCTCATTCAAGTTCCAAGTCTGGTCACCTACACAGCTCAAATTAGGAAAACCCATAAGATTTCAGCATCCAAACAATCCCAAGAAAAAAACAAGAAGATGCTGAAAATAAACTATTTTGACAAAACATTGCTTCAACTGCTAGTTGAAACGGTAACGATGCCATACCAAACACTGATTCATGAACTGAACAGCTAAATGCTACCAAAGAAACGACTTAAAACGTTTTTCCAAACACATTCTTAGTAGTGAAAGACTGAAAGCAGACGATTAATGCCACAATTCAAGAGAATCTGAAATGAAATAGAGCTTAAAGGTCCCTGTAAAACTGAATTGAAAGAGAGGAGGAAAAAAACCCTAAACTTAGCACCACAATAACAACCAAATCAGAGTTAAAAATTAAATCAGAAACCATATTCACTTGATAAATAGTAACTAAATAAACAAACAAACGGTGCATCAATCAAGGAAGGAAGTATCTTGAACACCAATACCAGCAAATCAGAAAACCCAAATCGGATTTCCTAGAATTTCAGAACCAATTGCAAACCAGAAATAAATACAACAAAAGGAACTCCCAGCTAATCAGAAAACCCAAATCAGCACTTGTTCATACAAGGCAAACCCTATTCAGCCATAGCTAAATGAATGGTAAGTGGCACATACATAAAGAAGGAAAAAAAGGGGTGATCACTAAATTGAAACTGGAATCTAAACTAACCAAGATTTCGAAATCAACCACAACAATCACACTGCAAAACATAAATGATTGCTGCAAGGGAATTTACAGTCAAAACCGTGACTGCTGCAACTGGGATATCTTGAATTCCCATGAAATCTGGGAAAACCCTTCAAAATAAGCCATAAAAAGGTTCGAATCCGAAGCAAATGGGAGTCAATTAATCGAAGAAATGGGAAGTATTCGAAGGGCGAAATACAAGTGAGTGAAAATTAAAAGAAGAAAATAACAAGCTTACCCAGAGAAACCCCTCGATTGCTAAAGCGAGAACAACGAATGTAATGAAGAGAAAGAGCGAGTTATAAATGGGAATGGGATTGGGGGTGAAATGAAGGTTGTGGGTGATCGATTCGAGGGTTGTAGGATAGAGCACGACTTGTGAAAAAGTAAATTCCCTTTCTGTGAGATTCGCTTAAATCTCTATAACCAGTGCGATAGCTGAAACGGAAATTCTTGGTTGTTTACACAGTTTTCGCGGTAAATACAACCAACATCAATCAGGGCTTTAAATTTCTGGGCTTTAATAATCAGTTTTTTTTTTTAACTTTGTGCTATGTCTCGTCTTCTTGTGCGATTTGACCTGAGTTTTTTTATACGTGATATTTCAAATTAAATTTTGAATTATTTTATTTTTAGTTGTTAAGATTGATTATTTTAGTATTTATATCAAATTATAAGATTTCATTATTTATTGATTATCTATTGAATAATAAAATTTTATCACAAAATATTATATTAATTCTTAAACTTATATCTTAAGTCGTTACAAAACCTATTATTTTTATGATTGTTTGAAAATTTTATCAAAAATTTTCAAATAAACTTTTTTAATCTTAACATACAATTTATTCAAAAAATAATTTTAATATAATAAAATATAATTTATTAACAAAACGTGCAAAAACGCTGATAACAAATATTCAAATGCTAGTGTGTTATTATACCATTCATTCTACCGCCACGTAACATCATTTAACGCCAAGTACTAGTGTGCATATTATAACTTTATGAGTTTTCATATCGCATACAATAGCTTTTTTATTAAAAAAAATTGTGGATTTTGGATAAAATTGGACTGTAGATAGAAAAATTATCAAAAAAAATATTATCTTATAATATACTAAATATTGATTGAGTGCATGAGAGGATCTATATATATAGAGAGTAGAGAGAGGGGGGTTGGGTCAGGTGTACCCATCCCTTATTGTGTTAACTGTTAACATATCTGGATCATTGATTGAATGAAATGGGGCAAGTCGAAGCGCACCCAACACGCATCCTAGATGCGTGTACCGCCGCACCCAATGGGCACGCATCCAGGATGCGTGTAAATGTTGGTTTTATAAAAAAAAATGGGATATATTAGAAGAACCGGGTTAAAAAAGGTGTTATAAAAGGTTCAGCCTACACGCATCCTGCGTGCAGGCTTATTTTAATTTTAAAAATAGTGTTGTTTTAAAAAAAATTAAAACGGCAACACACGCATCCTAGATGCGTGTGGGTCTTTTATCCTGAGTTAAAAAAAAGAACCACACGCATCTAGGATGCGTGTGGGTTAGTTAAAAAAAAAAAGACCCACACGCATCTAGGATGCGTGTGGTATAAATATAACATGTGCAATGCACGTGAAAAAGTAAAAAAAAACCGACTACCACACGCATCCAGGATGCGTGTAGGTTAGGGTTAAATGCACGGGATTTCTTCTTCTCTTCCTCATCTTCCTCCTCCGTTCAGAGCGGCCGCAATTCGGCGATTCGGCCGCAAACCGACTATCATCTCTGTCATGTTAACTTCATGAATGTTGACATCCGAGGCGTCTGGAGCAAAGGCCGATCTTTCCCCGAACCACTCAACCTGCCACCAGAAAGGGTGAACATCATCCATTTGAAATAGGCGCTTGGCAACCCGAATTTCTTCCACTTGATGGATACATGGAAGGCCACGAGACGTCCTCACCCACCAACATGTGCACCTCAAGGGGACTTTATGTGCACGACACTCCCGTAGGAGGCCGTATAAGTGATCCAAGACCGGTTTTGTCACCTTTCGAACAATATTACGAAACATAATATCAAGACAACGACCATCTGTTGCCTCTAATTTTATTGGAATTAGTGTCCGCGACTGCTCTAGCTCGCCCCGAACTTTGAGGATCTGATCCTCTAGCATTCTGTGGATGTGGTCAAACAACGTGTCCAACTCATTGGTGCTTGACTGCATCTGTCTCTTAATCACTGCGTGAGCTGATTCAACCCTACATAAGATATGTAAAAGTAGACTAAAATCAACACATATAAAACACACCAATTTAAAATGTAATGCAAATCGTAATGAAAACTTACCTGCTAGTGCAATGGTTGCCTAAATGAAAATTCTGGTTTGCCCAACAATACACCAGCTTCTCCCTGTGAACTAGCCATGTATCCTCGAAGTACCCCATCAAGTTACCGTATTTAGTTCCCCATTCAACCTTCATTGCAGCTAACCGCCGATGGTAAGTTTGTTCCGATCCGGACCTGATCAGGCGCTTGGCTTGACTGCAGAACCTACTCTGAATAGCCTCTGTCTGCGCTGTTTTTCTGAGAGCCATGCCCTCTATGTTTCGCAACACATGCCATTCACATAACATATGTTTCGCCTCAGGGAAAACATTCTCTAAGGCCTTCATAAGTCCTAGCTCCCTGTCAGTAACTATCGTCGTCGGAACATGTACGCAAACTCCTTTCACTTGTTGCAACACCCAACTGTATGTGTCTGTATCTTCCCTTGTCATCAATGCACATCCCAAGTGAAATGAATTTAATGTGCTCGTTACACCAACCATCTCCAACAATGCCTTTTCGGACCTGTGACATAATTTTTGTTTCATTAACTGAATATAATGTAATATGAAGAAATAAATTAATTTAAATATTAAAAGATAAAAAAAAACTAAGAAGGAGCATACTTATTTGTGCCATATGTCGTGTCCATCAACAGCACATATGAAAACATCTTCCACAACTTTATAGAATCTGGGTGGAAAAAGGCAAGATCTCCAATACGACCTTCAGAGTCTAATCTGTATTGGAATAAATATCCCTTATTAACCAGTTCCGACAAGAGATACTGAGTCGGTGTTTGATCGCCCATTAGATTCTTCCTCATCCGAGCCCGTGCCGCGTATATTTGATCCCTCGACGTCACATTGGTTGTGACATCATGGCGCAATTTAGTTAGTACATCTTTCAGCCTCGATCCAACTTTAGTGCTACTTTCGACGTCAACCAATTCTTTCGGCTTCAACCGTCCGGCGAATGAATGACCAATCAACTTAGTCGGATGGGTGTGGTTGTGAACACCTTCGATCACTTCGACCGTCCAACATCCCTTTGGACACTCTTGACCACTCAACTCGAAGGGACATCGATCTTTTTTGGTTTGCGTATCGAGCTTGACAGTTTCTTCATCATTATCACCATCCACAGCTTTGCGCCCCTTTCGGTAGACTCCGTAATGTTCACATGTTAAAATAACTCTCCCAAATCTTATATCAGAGCTACTCCACGACTTATATGTCGTAATTACGAAATTTCTTCTACTAGCTCTCTTTCGCGCCCAATTTCTCAACGAATTCATATCTGGCCACACTCTTTTAGTCGAAAAACCTATGGTGTTATCATTTCCTTCATTTATGCCATCATGTATCTACGCAAAACATCGGAAACTAACTAAATATACCAAGATTGGAATGAAAAAATAACATTTATAGAAATAACGATCTCTTCTAAACTAAGATTCACTAAGATTCAATATATGAGAATTCATGATTTCATCTACTCTAGGATTTCATATTATAGAAATAACGATCTCTTCTAAACTAAGATTCACTATCTCATAAATCATGATTTCATCTAATCTATGATTTCATAATATACTATAAACTTGGGTTTCAATAAGACAATATACTATAAACTTGAGTTTCAATAATGAATAGATAAACATACCCGAGCATTCTCGCCTTCGCTGTCGGATCTATCTTCCTCCTCTCGAGACATATTCGTTTTTTAGAGTGAAATATATGTAGATCATACCACAATCTAAAGTCATTATATAGTAAAAATAGGTGCAACTAGCCATTATACTAGCCGTTGTAACGGCTAGTTTTTTCAAAAAATAATTGCACTCCCGTCATCAAATAAGAGTATTTATAAAGATTTCCTAAATGTTCATCAACAAATAATTTACAATAAGCCAAAGTCCGAGGTCTACCACTAAGTTCACGGTTCATCTGAAACTCATCAATACGACATAAAGTGTGTACGCAGTACGTATCAATTTCGTCTACACTCTCGTCATGTGAGTCTCTCAAATAAGTGGTGATCGCATGGGTTATAGTTAGGGTTAGTGTTAAGGTTAGGGTTATGTTAGGGCTAGGTTATATATATATGAAATGATGCATGGGTTAGAGTTAGGGTTAAGGTTAGGGTTATATATATTATGAAATCCAATCTTATTTGATGTATGCCAAGTGTTCAATATCGATTTATCGACTATATACCCTAACCCTAACTTTAATTAAGCATACATAATAACCGAATCAATTTAATCTCGTCTATTGTTAGATGAAATTCTATATTGTTGAATATAAACTAATAATTAAATCTCATTTCGTATTTTATAGTGATTTACATACAATCGTTATCAAAAATAGCAAAAATTAAATCAAAATATATTCACATGAGTAAATTGCTATAAATTCTACATATTAACTATCTAATCTAATTATTCAATCTCATGTATTATAAAATGGAATCCAATCTTATTTGATATATGCTAAGTGTTCAATATCGACAATAATAATCTAATTCCGATAAATCATAAAAATATGAATAAATTGCTATAAATTCTAATATATAATATAAATATTAATTATCATTTCCGAACAACTTTAATACGATTTGCAACAAATATAAATAAATTATAATCGAAATTTCGAACGATTCAATTATGATATAGGGTGCATTTATATTATTAACATTTCCAACATTATTACAATTATTTAAACATCATATAAGGGTCAACAATTGTTTAAAAATTCCAATAAATTATCATTAGTCAACACGCATCCTGGTTGTGTGTTGACCAAATTTTATAAATTCTACAGTCAACACGCATCCAGGATGCGTGTTGACCCCATTTATTATCACGGTTCCACATTATTTTTAACTCGTTTTTTTTTCTTCAAAAGCAACCACACGCATCCTGGATGCGTGTGGCTTGGGTGCGCATACAAGCACGCATCCAGGATGCGTCCTGGGTGCGCGACTTACCACCCATGAAATGAGTGGCATAAATTATTTGGCAATTTTGGCTTTTTCTTTAATTAAAAATCAATGGGACCCACATTTTTTCTTGCCCATTTGATGAATTACGTACGTGTGTGTCCTTTTTTTGTGGCGTAACGTTTTTTTTGTGGGGTGTGGTGCACTGTTTGAACTATTCGATAAGGTGATATTAATATAGTATTCACTAACTTATAGTTATTATTCGTGTGTAAAGAGCAATTATCGTTTAGATAATAGCAAAAGAGTTGTTCAATTTTGCAACTATTCGCTAAGTTAATAGTAATTATTCGCGAAATTGATCGTTATTATTCATCTGTAAAGAGGAGTTATCATTTAGATAATAGCAAAAGGGTTGGTCAATTTTGCAACTATTCGCTGGGTTGCTAGTAATTATTCGCTAAGTTAATAGTAATTATTCGCTAGGTTGAAAGGGTATTTAAATGTAATTCTTGATTTTTTGCATCTAATTAACCACATACAAATGAATAATTATGTATTATCAATGAATAGATAGTGGCTCTGAACATGGAATTAATAGAACAAAGAACGAATATAACAACTATGAATTCCGATCCATTGCACAGCCAAACAACGAATCAGATCAACAGATGAATTGTCATCCGCTAGAATTGCAGCAATTGAAGACGAAGGAAGAAGAAGACAGAGTAAAACACGAGATTGAGAATTCCATTGCACAACCAAACAACTATGAATTCCATTTGTAACAAAGGAATTGCAGCAATTGAAGAGGAAGAAGAAGACAGAGTAAAACATGAGATTGAGAAGACAGAGGAAGGGCGAGGTACGGGGTTTCCCCCACCGCACCTCCGATTAGGCCTGTCCACGGGTCATGGGTCAACCCGTGACCCGGCGGGTTTGGCGGGTCGATGACCTGGCGGGTCATGGACCCGGCGGGTCAAGGGTCAAGTCGGGTTACGGGTTCGGGTTCGGGTTAGGGTCGAGGCATTTTAAACCCGGCGATCCGGCTGGTCGACCCGTGACCCGTGAAGATTTAAAAACGACTCCAACGGCTAGTTTTTCGACCGTTGTGAACTTGTGATTTCGGACCGTTGCGGACTTGGGGACCTGACTTAATTTGTTGTCTATAAATACCTAACCCACTATCACAATCACATAATCACATCTTTAAATCAAACATTCAATACCAAATATTTCAAGTTCAATGGAAAATTGAAATGAAGGAGGATCTGCGAAAAACCTTGTTGAAATCTTGTACAATACGCACTTCCGACAAAAAGAACAAATCTCAGGTAATGATTACTATATGGTAATTTGTAACTATTGTTCAAAGGGTTTTAAAGTGAAGAGAAGTTTGAAATTAATGTGTCGATTAATAATAAAAGACCCATGTGTGTAAGATTATTGTTGGTAAACAAATTTTGTAGTTACTAATTTTTATTTTCAATTATTTGATTATAATTATCATATATCAATAATCAATCCATCACATTAATTTTTATATCAATTTTAAAATTTAAGTCTCAACTAAATTTAAAAATGAATTTATTTTTATCACATATTTTTGTATTTTATTTTTTATGACATGTATGTTTATTTCATTTATTTTATATAAAATAAATTACAACACAATTGAAAAGAAAAGAAATGAAAAACATTTTGCTTGTCGTAAACAACAAATTGTTGAATATTTTCAAAAACACCCTGATTTAAAGGTTTCAATTTGTAACGATATTTGGACCGATCATTGGCTAGAGCACTCTTACATGGGTATCACTTGCCATTGGGTCGACAATGAATATTTTTTACACAAGAGAGTTTTGGCCTTTCGCATGTTTGATGAGTCACACACTGCACGTAACATTGCCAAGGTGATTATAACTGTTTTAAAAGAATACTAGTTGACCCAAAGAGTTTTTTCTATCGGTTTTGACAACGCCTCCGCAAGCATGACTTCTATTGAAGAATTAATTCAATATTGTAGCCCCCAGTCCGGAGGTACATTTTTACACATCTGTTGCGCACCGCATATTTTAAACTTATGTGTTCAAAACACTTTAGATTATTTACACTTTGTAGTTGCACCTATTCGTTTTGTTCTCAAGGCCCTTTGGAAGAGCAAAACACTCCGTGACTAGTGGAAGGTCTTCTGTAAACAAAATAAGGTGAGGCCGAAGAAATTTCTTAGGGATGTCTCTACTCGGTGGAACTCCACTTATTTAATGATTCACGATTCATATTTGTACAGAGAGAACCTTTCCACTTTCGATGCCCAATACATCAAAGGGTCCGATGTTTTTAGTGATATTTGGGTAAAGGCGAGAGACGTGATGGAAGTTTTTAAAGTTTTTTACGACGCCACCAGAACTTTTAGTCAAGTTTACACCCCTACCTCGCATTTATTTTGTTTTACAACAATGAACATTGCAATAGCCCTAAACAACGGGTTGCAGATATCATCAATCTGCGACGCCGTGATGGAAATGAGGGCTAAATGGTTATTGTATTACACAAACATTCCTGATATTTTTCTCGTACCAACGGTTTTCGACCCCATAATTAAGCTCACCGGACTTCAAAGGTTTTTGGAAAACTATTATCCTATGTTACAAGTTGTAGATGCACCAAATGTACTTGCTGCAATTACTAAGGTTAGAGGATTACTTCAAAGCTTATATGATATTTATTCTAGCGGTACTCAATCATCTCAACCGCCCCCTTCATCCTCAACCTCGTCACGCACTAGCAATACTTTTCGAACGAAGGCTCTTGTTAGAATATTTTTGGCACAAAGAGATCGAGGACCTCGTCGACCTCCCATTCGGAGATCGACGAGTATTTATCTACTAACTTTGACTTTGTTGATATTGAAGCGGATGACTTCGACGTCCTAGCATGGTGGAGTAGGCCAGAAAGATTACGATATCCCACCCTACAGGCAATTGCCTGTCAGATTCTAGGAGCACCATGCTCGACTGTTGCGGTTGAGCAACTATTTAGTCAGAGCGGACAGATCTTAACGGCCCAAAGATCGACTATGCTACAGGAGAACCTCGAGATGCAAGTCCTACTAAGCGATTGGAAGCGGGTAGAGGAAAGAAGCCAAAGGAACCACCTCTCCACCGAATCGGACCCGGATGAAGGATTAGAAGATGAGACATCCATCGGGAGTTTAGATGGTGACGGCGCCAGAAGGTAAGCGGGGATTCAAATAGACAACTGGAAACGGTGCAAGCCCTTCTTCCCTCCCTTTTTTTTCAACCGAAAATACATTTTTTAAACACTTTTTTTTTAGAAAAAAAAATTTATTAAGCTCCCGACCCGTTGACCCGGCGACCCGACCATTCCCCAATTCGGGTTCAGTTCGTGCCTGTCCCGACCCGTGACCCGCCGGGTCCGACCCGTGGGCAGGCCTACCTCCGATCACTACACCTCTGTCGCACCTCCGGTCGTTGGATCGCCAACTGTCCACTCCACCTTCGACTCCGCTAGATCGCCTCCCTTCCTCGCTTCTCTGATTGCTGGTGTTGGCCACCATCTTCGTGAATGGAGGCAATCGAGGAGGGTTAGCAGTGGCGCCAGATTTGTGTGTCCTCGACCTCGAATATGAGAGAGGCAAACCGTGGGGTGTGCAGCAAGGCGAGGAGGGTTAACGGCGGCGCTATCGCCGCTGATGGGAGCCCAGCGCTTCCGCCTTTTGAAAATGACGGATTGTGGTTAAGGTTGGGATTGTGATACACGCGCCTTTATAGAGTCATGGGGGTGTGTTTTTTTCCATTTTTATTTTCAATTAATAAAAATGATGGATTAATCTCAACCATTCAATTACACTAAATCAACGATTAAGATTTGTTAATATTTAACATCGTAAGACTTGTTAACATTTAATCCATATTATCAAGATCTTACAAAATTTTGTAAAATGTTTCCAAAATATATCCATATATAGAAAATTGAAAAAACTATTATCTTAATATTCATTAAGGCGATGAGAGAAATTTTTTTTATTGATTAATATTTCTACGATTAAGAGAAATGTGACATGTGTCACATATTCTTCTTAATAATAATAGTAGTAGTAGTATATATATATATATATATATATATATATTTCTTATCAATTTAATTGTCTATGAACAAATTATTTACAATCTTTAACTCAATTTTTTTATTATATATGATTGCACTTAAATTTCCAAAGATTTTTCAACAATGCCACAATGAATATCGATCTAACATTACAAGACATAAGTTACCTTTTTAGTGGAAATTGTAAGACCATCTTGTATAAAATAAATGTATGTATGTATATATATATATTATCGATCTAACGTTACAAGACATAAGTTACCTTTTTAGTGGAAATTGTAAGACCATCTTGTATAAAATAAATGTATGTGTGTGTGTATATATATATATATATATATATATATATATATAATACGGATCAAATGTTAACAACTCTTACGGTGTTAAATGTTAACAAATCAGTATTCGACAAAATTTATCAAATATTCATCACAATCACTCAATTATTCATCAAAGCTTTTCGACAACATTTAAGAGATTCATTTCAATTAATAATTATTGCCAATTAAAAAAAATTATCACCCAAAAAACTCAAACCCTTGCGCGTGTATCCACCCCCAATCCCGTAATTGTGTTACTGTGATGAATATTTCTTAAATGTTGCCGAATATTGATGAATATTTGGGAAATTGTGAATAATTGAGTGACTGTAATGAATATTTGATTAATTTTAACAAAAGCTTTGATGAATAATTGAGTGACTGTGATGAATATTTGATAAATTTTGCCGAATATTGATTTGTTAACATTTAACACCGTAAGAGTTGTTAACACATGACCCAACCTCTATATATATATATATATATATATATATATATATATATATATATATATATATATAAAAGTTTGTGATGTGTAAATTTGATCTATATTTGTATAAACTTTTGAAAGAGTCAAAATATATTTATGTAAGTTTGTGATGTATAAATTTGATTTATATTTGTATAAACTTTTGAAAGAGTCAAAATAATTTTATTGATTTATTTTTCTTATTTTTTATAAAAAAATAATTTCATTCGAATGGTGGGTAAAAAATAGATATTTAATTAATGGAGTAAAATATTTAAAAGTGATATGTTTATATAAAACTATTGTGGATATTCTGAAGAAAAAGAGTAGTAATATGAGAAGAAAATTTTGTTTCATGAAAGAAGCAACTTTGATAAGAAAAGAATAAAGGGGCAACTCCACTCACCACCAAAAAAATATTCCTATATTTTTGTTGTTTGAGAAAAATATTCCGGTTGTTAGTAATCAATTTAAATGGAAAAATAGGAACCCAAATTTTTTGTTCTTTTGCAAGCTTTAATTATCCTCTATGTTGATTCTTCTTTCTGATCGACCCTTTTTCTTCTCCTTTTTCCAATCGAATTTGATCGAAAGGTAATAAAAGTTGAGGCCATGGATAAAAATAAAGAAAAAGTTAAAAAAAAAAAGTTGTATAGGTGTGTGTATATATATATCAAAGAAGGATTCTGGGTAGTCCTTGACTTCTTTCGTCATCTACGTCCTCATCTCGTTTGATTTAGTTGTGTTTAGATTCGCTTTTGTAAGGTGTTATTGTCTGTTTTTGCACCGTCTTTCTATTTTATTTTTGTTTAAGACGGTTATTTGTCTGTCGACTCATTGATTTTCGGGGTTTAGATATGTCTGACCTCGAATTTTTAGCTAAGGGAAATATATATATCAAACAAATGATATGGGCCGGATAAGAGATTTGAGCCCTATATATCTACATTAAGCTTGGTTATCCAATTGACACTTCCCACTTTAAATACAATCAAGTATGGAACTTGTCCAAATATTGTTGCCAACCAACCTTCTAAGGTATCTCATTTTGCTTCGAGATAACCCTATTTTTGGTGAAGCATTGGCTATCCCTTTTAGGTATCGATCTTCTCCATCTCTGATATGGTATTCGTATCTCGCGCCTCATTATAGGGATCGTCTAACAGTTTTACCTAGGATCTATGAAATGTTAGGAGCATCCACCATGAATGAGAGTCACTCCTTTTGTTGTTTGAAGTTTCATTCATGTGTTAAAGAGGTAGTAACTGTGGTAGCTCAAGGACTTCTATCTAGCGTATGATGGAAATGATCCGATCGGTTTCCTTGAGGGTAGCGGATCCTGGAGCGGTTAGTTGAGGGGGCGGAAAATTGAACTCTAATTTTTTTTCCCCGAAAAAATCATCAATATTTGAAATTTTTGGGTATAATTATAGTATTAAGTTACGAAGTTTAACAAATGTTAAGTATGATAGAAGTATAATGATTTGGTAAATGATGTGAAAATAATTTATATCGCTTCAATCTTGAAACGTTTATAACTTTTTACTCAGATATCGGATTTGAGCTTATAATATATCAAATCGAACCTATCGACGAGAAGAATATGTATATTAAAATTTATTTTTCATTGGAATGATGACTGCCACCTCTGGATCTAAAGAGGATCCGCCCCTTGAGGTACCTAATCGGTTTTATCTAACGTATGTGTGTTTATAGACACGTATTATAAACTTTAACATTGTATTTTAAAAAAATCCCAAGTTTAAGCGCGTGTTTGGCATCTTTTTTGGGAGGTTTTGGAGGTTAAAAAAACCTGCAACTTGTGGTGTTTGGCAAAGGATTTGGCATGGGAGGTGGAGGTTAAGGTGGAGATTTTAGGAGGTTAAATTTGGCTAAAAAAATGCGCTTGGGTACCCAAGCTTTTGGAGGTTATTTTTGGTGGGTTTATTTTTTGCCCTTTGAACTCAGTTGACAAGGGAATTGGAGAAGGAAGGGGTAGGGGTAGGGGTATTTTAGACATTTTCATCTCAAAACTCATTTACAAATCTTACCATCACCAAACACCTAATTAGGTTTTTAAAAAAAATAAACTCCAACTTTCACACCTCCAACTCCACAACCTCCACCTCCATAATCTCCACCTACTACCAAACACGCGCTAAGTTAATTAATTTATACCAAGCTTGTTTCAAAAAGAAAGGGCTCTAGCAAAAGCAAGTTCGAAAATGGGATGGAAATAAGAGGGGCCTTTTTGGATTGTTTGGCCCAAGTAATTATATTGGGCTGCCATTTAAGGCCATTAAGACACGAGTTTGGGCCAAACGAACGGAGAGCGGCCCACTTATTGTCGTTGTCTCACTTTTGTCACAAGGCATTGACGAAGAATTGTAATGGTCTTTTTGATCGATGTGAAGTGAGTCTATCACTGGTTTAAAAAGAAATCGCTTACCTCGGACGCCCCTTATTTCCGACCCGAATGAGATTGTGAAAATAGATAAATTATATTGACTCAACCGGCAACAACAGTTGGGATCAGTGTTCACTGTACACAAGGAGTGTCCCATTTCAGAGAACTCGATCCTTGGTTTTTTGTCCAAATACTACCCTTGTAACCAATTGAGCTAAGTTCATACGACCGAAGTGAGTCATCACTAATATTGTGGAATGTCAAGGGTTCATTTGCAAAAAACTTCATTATACATTTTAAGTAATCAGTACATTGCGCCATACAAATAGGATGAGATTTGCATGAAATGAAACTAGTTGATTGATAAAAGTTGGGATAGGCCCTCATTTTGATTGTGAAAAAACAAATTGAAAAAAAAGGGGGCCATACATAAGAAAATAAAAATAATTAATCATGTTGACGGGGATGGTTGATAGTTATGAGTTATCAATCGTTTTCCAATTGTACCACCTTTATTTGTTGAAGGGTCAAATGTAATGCTATGGGATGGACAAAGACAATTTTAGCCACTCAAAAATGAAGGCAAAATGTTGTTTTTAACGTTGTATATTAATTATATCAGACCTTATATGACCGAGATTAATTCTTAACGATACACATATGTTTTACACCCTCGCAATGTATGTGGACAAGATAGGGCAACAATTATTGATGAATAGAATTTCAAGCATTTTCATATTTTTATCTTATTCATAATTTAGTGAATAGATTATTGCTTAAATAGAGAATATGTGGGATTTAATGTTATATTCCCTTCGTCTCAAAATTTAAGTAGTTTTAGTATTTTGCACAAGTTTTAATAAAACATTCACCCCTCAATCAACATCATCATTTCACTAACTTTTTCATAAATTTTACAGTATTGTTTTTTAATGTCCACTATATTATTTAACCAATCAAAATCTTTAAAAAAGTCAACAACATAAATCAATACTCCCTCTGTTAATTAAAATTTGTCGTTTATTATTCATGCACGCTTTTTTAGAATGATAAAAAATATATGAAATATTAACATTTTTTAAATTTGTTTTTATAAATTCATAATTAATAAGTATGAAATTATTTAAAAAATATGTTAAAAAAGTTAATATTTTCTATAGTTTTTAACACCTCAAAAAGCGTGCATGAATAGTAAAACGTCAAGTTTTAATTAACGAAGGGAGTACAAATCATTACTATCTCTTACCTAAAAAACCTAAAATGAAATCTATTTTGATATAAGAATAAAGACCTAAAACGACTAAATTTCGAGACGGATGGAGTAATAATGATTGTGGATGATTTTTTTTAAATAAAAAACAAATTTATAAATATTTTTTATATAATTTTTTTTATTTACAACATATATTTTAGGGTTATGTAATTTGCTTGCCATTTATAAAGAGAGGTCTTTAGGCAGAGTTTTTAACACTTGATGTTAGCTTTGTTTATTTTCATGAAAATATACTTTCACTAAATCATTTTCTTAATGATTATTTTGACATTATGTAAGAATTAGATAAGCCTAAGTCATTATCTTGAACGATACTCCTCATTAGTTGTATACTTTCTCTAAATCTACATAGTACTATTTTCTGTCCTCGAATGAAGAAATTGATTTATTATTTTTTGTCAAGCAATAAATAGAGTTATAATCCAAAGAAATATAGGCATGCCAAAACTAAACCCAATGAAGATCACCTACCATCACTCCCTACTCCACTCCCTTATTTAACCATTAAATTATTTTTAAAAAAAATTAAAAAAAAATACATATATTAATTTTTTTAAAAAAATTCCTCCGAGTCGGGTCGGGTACTCGGGTGAGTCGAGCCACCTCACGAGTGATGCCCCCCAATATATCTCCGCCGCTGAATGCAGGAGTACTACAATTTCTAGAATTCGAGGAGTCAAACTTGAAGGGAGATCTCAGTACTGTATTAATTTTGACTGTCCCACAGCCACAGTAAAAAAAAGTAAAAACAGTGAGGAGCGACTGTGTAGAGAGAGGAGGGTGGGCCCCGCGGGTGCAGCTTGTGAACCGTAGGATTAGGGGGTGGTGTTCTGTTCTCTCCATTACTTTACTCCTTTTTATTTCTACTGTCTGAGTTCACCCCCCGGTCCAGACGCGATCGATTTGTTAAACCAAACCCGACACCTTCTGGGCCCCAGACAGCGACCGGTCTTGTTCCTTTTGGCAACTCTCTCCGGTGGAGCCCACTCTTCCCCACCCCCATCCTCTGCCGTCCACTCACCTTCTGCCACGTGTTCCCCCTTCCTGCAGTCGTTTTTTTTTTTAAAAAAAAAACAGTATCGTGGCTGTATGTATCTACTCCTATGTGTTCCCCAATCTCAATGTGCGTCTCCCTCCACGCACCCTCCTTTCCTCCACAACTTATGAATTGAATTTTGATATTTTATGGATTACTACTACTCACTACTCAGGGTATTTTTGTAATTAACTCCCAAAGCCAAGGTCTCTTTCAGATCACTTGCCAATGTTGGTTTCTGCATTATGACACTTTTTGCTTACATTCAAGGATCCCCAACCGTCGGTTTAGGCATTAATTTTGTATGTGCCGTAAAAGCGTTTAAACATTACTTGGATTGGATATAAATAATTAAAAAAATGTTGAAACCATTAAAGTGAAAACCGAAAATATGTGTAACCACACACACACAACAAGGGCAAAATTTTGGAACTTACAAAAGAGAACCAACATCTCTTCACAATAGGGAAAACGGATGGAGATTAAAGAGAATTTCTACTTAGGTCTAATATGATATGTAGGAAACGGAAAAACTATAAGATTCTGGAATGACAAAGAACTATGAAATAATACTAACAATCAAGAAAAAAGTATCTATAACCACAATGATGAACAAGAAACGATTGACTAATTCATAAAACCAGATAAAATCTAGAATAAAGAAAGATTAAAAGACTAGCTCCCTATGGATATCGTCGAAAAAATCCTTGAAGTTCATATAACTACAAATGAAATTGAAGATAGATTATACTAGAAACCTAATAGAAATGATTGGTTCTCAACTGCTAGTGCGTTAGACTATATATATCACGAGAAACAAAAAAATCAATTCAGATCCACTCGACTGGATATGAAAAATTGACTATCTGTCAAAGATAAAAAAATTCCTATGGAAAAACCTACTAAACGGAACGCCGAAGAAAGTCAGATTACAAAGTAAAGGAGTACATGTGTCATTGGAATGCCCTCAATGTAACTATAATGAAGAAGTTGCTACCCACATCTTTACAAAATGTCAAACTACTTTAACCTTCATTGGGAAAATGGGCAGACACATCGAGCATATAATTTAAAACACTAACAAAGATAACAAACCATATAAATATATAATAATGGAGATCGTGACAAATCTATCAACAGAGCAGAAATCGATTATGGCTTTTTCCCATTGGGGAGTTTGGTAAATGAGAAATAGAATCCTTTTTGACACCAACGACATCAAAAAGATGAAAGACAGAGTAAAAAAATATAAAACAATACAGGATAAGTTGGAGAAAAGCACAAAACGAGGAACAAGAAGACGACATGGATACTAGAAGGCCAAATATCCATCAAATGAGGACGAAAAAGCAAAAGTTGTAAAATGGAAAAAACCTAACTAGGGATTTGTGAAACTCAAGTTTGACGGTGCAAAGGTTGGCTTGGGCCTAGCTGCTTCTGGTTTTTTCATCTGTGATAGCCAGGGGCAGTCCACTCATGTGGTGCCCGCGTCCATGGAAAGGTTTTCGCTGTTCAAGTGGAGTGTCTTCGTCTTCTAGCTAGACTCCTGGAAGCTTTGAAGAGGAGTTTCCCTCATCTTGAAGTGGAGGGCGCCTGCTTGACCATAATCAATGCCATGAAGGGGATTTGGCAGTGCCCGTGGGAGATTGAGATGACTCGGACTTTGTCGTGCTTTTGAGTGTCATTTACTTTTTTTTGAAGCCAACCCCCCCGGCACTAAGTCCGGGTTAGGGGTGGGATGTAAATATAAAGAAAGAATGGGGGATCCAAATTATCATACATCGGAGCTTGAGCCCAAGCAAGCTAGGATGCAACCGAACTCACCAAGGGAACAAAACTCAAATAAACCAAACAAACGTATGTTCCAATCAAGACATAGCTTGATTGAACACATACAAAGCCGAAATAAAACACAAAAAGGGTAGCAGATAGGTTGGTGCATCATGGACTTTTCTCGTCGTTTATCGAAGAGTGTGCCCCAGGCCCCCAACTAAAATCGAAGATGTCGTCCGCTAGGACACGCTTGGACGGTGAGTCAACCGCGGTTGACCACTGCTAAATCTTTGTCTTGTATAAAAAAAAGGGGGGGTTTATATAAAAAAAACTGCCCCTTAAATACACCATTATACACAAAATCACCCCTTATTCAAATTAAATTTTACATGAAACTACTATTTAAAACTATATATTTGCAAAAGACCATTCATCTCACTTTTTACATTAAGTTTGGTGTAAAAGTACACGATTATTATGTTTTCCTTCATCACCAATATTCTAGTTCATCTCTTTGCAATTCCCATGTGTTTCAACCTTAATTTAGTTAGTTCGAAGTTGGTCATCCTTGATTTAGTTGGTTCGAGATTCTCTCAGGTGTTCATCATTCACTTATTAATCCTCTTCCTCAAATGGAAATGAAAACCATTGAAGAACAATCCCTATTTTACCCTTCAAATATATTAAAATGACAATGGAAAAATGGTAATTTTACGCATTTAACAACAATTTTAACGAAAAAGATGAGATGGCTGTTCTTTTGCAAGCATCTAAATTTTTAAGGCGGTTTCCGAGAATTGTGTAAGTAGTGTATTTAAAGGGTGGTTTTTTGGAATTTAGCAAAAAAGAAAAGAAAAGAAAAAAAAAAAGAAAGCTTAATTTAGAGAGTTTAATGGTGAATAAAAGACTATAAGGTGTGTTTGAATTCTAATGTATTCTAATTATAATGCAATTATAACTATTGGCACATAAATAGTGTTTGATTACCACTATTTACAATACGTTTAAATAATGTAAATTTTGAATAAGATGTATTATAAATTATATCAATCAATTAAATTAAATTTATAATGTGATTACAAAATTTATACAATAATGGATGTTTGATTTGACATAATTTATAATGCATTTGATTTAAAATTTACATTATTTTAAATATATTATAAAAATTGTTAACGAAACACTATTTAAATGTTTATAATTTATAATTATATAATTGATATTGAATCCAAACACACCATAGAGGTGACCGGAAAACTATTATGAAAATAATGAGGGCAATGAATACATAATAAATTAAAATTTGTTTAAATTTATTTTGTTTCATATTTTATTCTAAAATTTTCTGTCAAACGGATCCTTAATTTTTGTTTTGTCTAGAAATGATTCAGGCTAGCTTCACATTTAAGAGGGCGCAAGTAAATACTGGGGTATGAAATTTTGAAAATAGAATTAATTCTATTTTCAAAATATCAATATTTATATTTTTACGAGTATTAATTCTATTTTCAAATTATCAATATGAATAAGTATAATATCAATATTTATATCTTTTACAATTCTATATTTCTATATTTAATACCAATAAGTATTACTCCGTATATAATATTCAAATCTCACAAGATTCAGCTATGAACACTGAATCTTGATGTTTACATCAGAATTATGAAACATTCATCAATCAATATAGAGATGGAGAAGCTTCAGGAAGCAAGAAGAAAGAGAGGAAGTAGTTACGTGTATATTCTTCTCTTTGAGTTCTTGATTACAGATGATTTCACTTATTGCTTATTTACAATCTACATTGGGTATTTATAGACGATGTTTGTTATACAGCTAGAGCTGAACCCTTATTGCTTCAACTGACATCTAACAAACTAACAACCTACTGACGTCAGCTTAGCTCAACATACTCTCTACACCCCCCCTCAAGGTGGACGTGTGGGATGAAACACAAGTCCAAGCTTGCAAGAGAGAAACAAATGTTGTTCAGTGCCCAGTGCCTTTGTCATTATGTCTGCGATTTGCAAGTGAGAGGGAACATGGACAGTAGCTAGAAATCCATCCAAAACTAAATCACGGACAAAATGACAATCGATTTTGAGATGCTTAGTCCGCTCATGAAAAACCGGATTGGCGGCTAAGTATTGAGCCGCTTTGTTGTCACAGCAAAGTGGAATGGGTCGATCCATTGGTACTCGAAGATCTTCCAGGATGCCTGCTAACCACACTAACTCACTGCCCGTTGTTGACATGCTACGGTATTCGCTTTCAGCGGATGATTTCGAAACAGTCTTTTGTTTCTTTGTTTTCCACGATACCAAAGAATCTCCTAAGAATACACAATACCCCGTCAAAGAGCGACCCGAGTAGGGACAGTTGCCCCAGTCAGCATCTGAATAGGCGCGGATGGAGACAGAAGATGATCGTGGGTAAAACAAGGAGCAATTGATCGTGCCCTTGAGGTAGCGAAGCAAAATTTGGGCAGCCTTAAGATGAGGCTCCCGAGGTGAAGCTAAAAACTGTGTGAGCTGTTGTACAGCATACGAAATGTCTGGACGAGTCATTGTCAAGAACAAAAGACGACCCACAAGACGCCTATAAGACTCTGGATCAGCAATTAAGTCTCCCTTGTCAATACTAAGTTGAAGGTTGCGTTGCATAGGAAACCCAGCTGGTTTACAATTCCCAAACCCAGCATCCAGCAACAAATCATTCACATACTTTCGTTGGTTTAAAAGAATCCCTTCTGAAGAACGACCGATTTCCATTCCTAAAAAATATCGAGCAGATCCTAAATCCTTTATTGTAAATGCCTTGTCCAAAGAGCATTTTAAATCAGCAATCGCGGACTCATGATTTCCTGTCAACAGCATATCATCGACATAAATCAAGGCAACTGCAATAAGAGACCCCTGAACCAGTGTAAACAGGGAGTAATCGTGCTTGGATTGCACAAAGCCTTGTGAAACGAGGTGTTTGGTGAGCTCGATATTCCATTGACGGCTGGCCTGCTTGAGGCCATATAGAGAGCGTCGGAGACGACATACCTGACCCGGTTTGGCCTTCAAATAACCCTGAGGAGGCATCATGTAAACCTCTTCATCAATATAGCCATGTAAGAAGGCGTTATTAACGTCGAGCTGATGCAATTTCCAGTCATGGCAGGAAGCCAAAGCAATAACTGTCCTTACAGTGGGAAATTTGGCAACGGGCGAAAACGTGTGCTTATAATCCCGATCTTTGATTTGATTATATCCCTTTGCCACAAGTCGAGCTTTGAGCCGCTCCACTTCTCCATTTTGACGAAATTTAATCTTGTATACCCACTTCGAACCAATAGCTGAGTGGCCTGGGGGAAGATCCATTAGATCCCATGTGTGATTATTTTCAAGAGCTTGAAGCTCTTTGTCCATAGCTTTCACCCAATGAGGATCAGACTGAGCTTGGGCAAAAGTTGATGGTTCATGTGCAGCAAGAACATGGTAAAGGGAGTGTATAAACTCATCAGAGTAATGACTAAGATCTCCTGCATTAATAACAGAGAATGCAGCAGAAAGGGACTCAGCTGGTGTAGGTTGTCTATTCCTACTTGGTAAGAGTCCACAAACAAAATCCTTTAAATTGGAAGGACGAATAACAGGTCGCGACCCTCGTACCACAGGAGGATTGCACTCAGCCTGGGCACTCTGCTGCTGAACACTTCGATCAGAATGAGAACCAGAAGACTCTATTGAATCAGATATTTGAAGATTATCATGATCAGATGGAGGTTGATCCATCAGAGGAGGTGTAAGGTGACCCATTGAGTGAAGATCATCATCACGATGGGAAACAAACTCATCACCAAAGCCAACAAATGGCAAAGAAGGTGGCAAAGATTCATGAAATGAAGCTGAAGAGTGAATGTCCTTAAAAGGAAAAATAGATTCCTGGAAAGTAACATGTCGACTGACAAATACTTTGTGATCATCCAGCCCATAGACCTTAAACGCCTTTTGACCCGGAGGATACCCAAGAAAAATGCACTTCTTTGCTGTAGCATCAAACTTGCTACGAAGCTGCTTTGGGACCAAAGCATAACACAGACACCCCATTACCTTTAATTTTGTGAAATCAGGGGTTTTGTGAAAAAGAACTTCATATGGTGATTTCCATTGAAGAACGGGAGAGGGCATCAGATTGATAAGGAAGGTAGCTGTCATGATACACTCTCCCCAAAATTTAATGGGTAAGCCAGCTTTAAACCGAAGAGCACGAGCAGTTTCCACTAAATGTCGATGTTTTCTTTCAACTCGACCATTTTGTTCAGGAACGTAGGAAACAGCTCGTTGATGAATTATCCCTTTGCTCAAGAGAATATTCTCGAGCTTGGACTGAACAAATTCAGTACCATTGTCTGTACGAATGGCTTTCACACAGGTGCTGAACTGGGTTTCAACAAAAGCAAGAAAGTTAACAACCAACTGAAACACCTGTTCCTTACTTCGAATGAGGAATGTCCAGGTGCTTCTAGAATGATCATCAACAATAGTGAGGAAATATTTTCCACCACATAACGAAGGAACCTTGTAGGGTCCCCAAAGATCCAAATGCACCAAATCAAAAGGCAACAAAGCATGAGAATCACTTAGAGAAAAAGGTAACTTGTGATGTTTAGAAATCACACAAATGTCACAACTGAAATCAGCCAAGGCAGGACTCTTGCAACAATCTAAATGTTTCATCTTAGATGCTGAGAGATGGCCTAAACGATCATGAACCAACCTCAAAAACTGACTGTCTGTAGTGCCAACAAACGAGCTCAAAGAAGACTCACAAGTATTATTGAAAGGAACTTCATTATTCACACCAGGAACATCAGCTGCTACTCTGCAAATTTCATGGTGTTGAGACTGGCATGAAAAGCCACTAAAATGGTAAAGTCCAGCCCTCCGAGTGCCAGAAGCAATGATTCTTCTAGTTAAAATGTCCTGGAGTTCACAATGAGATTTATAGAATAAGAAAACGAAGCCATCATTATCCAATATCTTCGAAACAGAAAGCAGATGATGATGGAAAGAAGGCATGAACAACACACCATGAAGAACAATTGCCTCTGTGAGAACCACAGTTCCAGCAAATTGAACAGACTGAACAACCCCATTTGGAAAACTAATATGAATGGGATGCTCTAATGGTTTTAAATCCAAGAACAAATTTCGATCAAACGTAATGTGATCAGTCGCCCCCGAGTCGACAATCCAACTCTTAACCTTACTCAAACTACGATTATTATAAGAAGTAGCAGTAACATTACCTGCAAAATTCACTGAACCATGATGATCAACCTCCTTGCCATGACCACGCACCTTCTTCACAGCTTCAGCTATTAAAGCATTAATCATATGCTCATCTGGCATTGCTCTCTCATCGCCTGTGGTCTTGGATTCAGCATCCATCAGCAAAGGATGCTCCATCTGTCCATTCCCAAACTGAGCAACATCCTCAACGTTGCCCACAAACTTCCCACCTCCACCAGTTGCCTGTCCATTCCCTTGAGCTTTAAGCTCCTTATACCAATCGGGAATCCCTACTAATTTGAAGCATGTCTCCTTGAGATGTCCCTTTTCCTTACAATATGAGCATTGTCTGTCCATTTTAGCCTTTTTGTAGTCCCGTTTGTAATCCGACCCCTTTCCAGAAGACTGACCTTTCTCATACTTAGAATTCTGAAATCGGCCAGCAGCAAGAACATCATGTTGGTAAGATGTCTGCTTGGAAGTAATCTCCTTCTGCCTTTCAATCTGAACAACCATATGAAAAGCACGATTGACGGAAGGCAAAGGATCCATAGCAAGGATGCTATTGCGAATGTTCTCAAAGGGATCATTAAGCCCCATGAGAAATTGCATGAGCTGAGTAATGGCCTCCCTTTCAAGCAGCTTTTTCAAAATTAAACAACTGCAGTTCTTCATAATACCACACATACAAACTGGAATCCCTTGGAGAGATTGAAGCTCATCCCAAACTCTCTTTCGTTTACCATAGTATGCAGATACAGAGAGATTCTCCTGTTTGATGTCACTAATCTCCTTTTGAAGTTGATAAACCAGTGGAGCATTAGACTCCGAGAATCGTTCCAAGATCTCATCCCATAACTCCTTAGCAGAGGTAACATACATGAAATGCTCAGCAATGTCAGGCTTCATTGAGTTTACCACCCAACACATTACCATATAGTCACACCTTATCCACTTCTCAAGCTCCTCAGAACCTTCCTCAGGCCGAAGACAAGTACCATCAATAAAACCGAGCTTGACTTTAGCTCCTAATGCCATCTTAATAGCACGGCTCCAACTCAGGAAATTGGAACCAGAAAACTGAACAGCTACGAGCTGCATTCCGGGATGATCGGAATTGGTCAAGTACAGAGGATCAGTAAAAGTACGCTCAGATCGACCAGAACCATGAGAGACATCAACATTCATGTTAGATCCAGTACGTTCTGTCATGCTGCATTCAAAACAATGTACTCAATGTGAAGAAAATAGAAGAAACAGCGAGAATCACTCTCAAACCACCATTGATGCACAATCAAAATACAAAACATCAGATCTGCACAAATAAGAACCAAACATGCTCACAAAAACTCAGATCTACGAAGATACCACTCGCGGAAACAAGCGGAAGCACGGATACTCAAACTCGGTGAAGATCAGAACAACGATCCACTCAGCTTTGAATCGTAAACCAAACAAACCAAACTAACAACAATCAAGGCCATCGGAGCGCAGAAATTAGCAGAAACCAACAAATAAAAGCAAAAAACCAAAAACAGAGCATAAACCGGAAACCGAACACCGAGAATACAGAAACCAAGCGATTTCAGCTCTTGCGAGATCGATTTGGCTCTGATACCATCACAAGATTCAGCTATGAACACTGAATCTTGATGTTTACATCAGAATTATGAAACATTCATCAATCAATATAGAGATGGAGAAGCTTCAGGAAGCAAGAAGAAAGAGAGGAAGTAGTTACGTGTATATTCTTCTCTTTGAGTTCTTGATTACAGATGATTTCACTTATTGCTTATTTACAATCTACATTGGGTATTTATAGACGATGTTTGTTATACAGCTAGAGCTGAACCCTTATTGCTTCAACTGACATCTAACAAACTAACAACCTACTGACGTCAGCTTAGCTCAACATACTCTCTACAAAATCATACACCAAACATATACTCCGTATACAGTACATCCTATATACCCTACAATACAATTTGTCAAACATATTTCAAAGTCACTATCAAAACATAATTCATGAAATACATATATTTTAAATAAATCCAATTAACACAATTGTAAGAAAAATAAAATGAAAAGGGGTCTCAAATGGAACTAAGCCAGCAACCTAGCTCTATTAGATCATTTCGTTATTTTTCTAAAAATATTATTTCATACATAAAATACTTGATTAATTACACCGATCAGTTATAATATTTTAGTTTTCTAACAGATGCTTTGGGCGGGAAGGGGAGTTACAGCAACGGATGTATGGGCTATACTTTTGGTAACGGTTTAGTAAACGAGAAAATAGAGGCTATTCGAGGGGATTTCGATCGATTTGAGTTGCAGATGGTCGTTGACGATTAACGCACTTCCATTTTTCGTGGCTTTTTAAATTGGGAGGTGATGATGGATATATAGGACAACTTTCAGTAGGAGTCCGGGGTGTGGGGTACGTAGGTGGGCTCGGAGACAACTTTGATCGAGTTGTGTCAAAATCAATCGAGACGACGTTGCGATTGATGTGGCTCATGGGGGTTCGGGTGGGGATGGGGGGACCGGATGGTATGTTTGTAGGTGCGCATCGTGCTCACATGATCGGTGCGCATCGAATGTTCAAGTTGCAATAGAGCTAGCGTGGCCTTAATTCCACGCATTATTACATCAGCTAGTCCGATTGTTTAACTAGACGAAATGTTCAAGTTGCAGTAGAGTCGCATTATTTGGCTAATTAGTAACAAGTACAAAATTGTTTAAAAAAAATTATAGTAAATGACATATTTGATCAAACTAATCAAGAAGTTTCATCTTTTATAATTTAAGTATCAAAGTATTCTCAAAACACAGTTGAATTGTATTCACCAACTTCATACCGACATAAAATCCCAAGTAAATACGAAGTGTATATAGGGGTGACACACACAAAGGAGAAAAAAAAAAGAAAAAAGATTAATAATCCATAATTTTTTTTTGATATAAGTTAAGAGTTTGGGTATTGTCAGGTCTGCTGACCCACCACCTAGGTGCACCCTTTCGGACGAGAATCTGGATTTCGGGATGAGACACGGGAGGGTCCTGGTTGAGGATATATATAAGTTTCAAATGCGCCACTTTATCAGCAACCCAATTAATCTCCCCGAAAATATGGACGCATGAAACCACAAGGAACTCCTGAAGTAACTTCCAAGCATCGGTCATGATGATCTCGATTTTCCAAAGACAACTCCAGACCTCATTAATACTCCGTAATGAATAAATTGATGGAGATAGTGTTAATAAAAATAGAGTCTATTGTTTGGTAAAAAGGGAAAAAAAAGAGGGTAAATTGTAGTAGTGCAGAAATTAAGAAATGAAACCTTGACGGGGTAGGAAGACAAGCATATATAGATAGATAGATAGATAGATAGATAGATAGATAGGGAGGGAGGAAGTGGGAGCGTGGAGTGACGTGACTAAAGTACGATGAAAAAGGCGTCGACTGTAAACACACACACACACTCTGCACACTGATACAGTAGTGTTTTGTATGTACATATGACAGTAGTCACCCCCACCACCCCCAACTGTATATTGTATGTATGTACGTACGTGGGAGGCAGGAGGCCGTAAAAGTCGAGCGTCTCTCTCTCTCTTAATCTCTCCCATCTCTCTGAAATAGTGAAAATCTGATTTCTGAATTCATCATTCATTTTAAAATATAATAAATTCAATTGTCTGAGAGATGAGAGATGCAGCAGATGCAGATACAATTACAGATGCAGCAGCTGCACTACAAAGTAAGTAGTAAGTAACTACTGTATCCACTTCTGTTCATTTACTTTTTTTCCTTTCCTTTGCTTTTTACTCTTTCCTTCCTCTTTTCACTGCCCCCCCCCCCCCCCAACTCCTTTATATTTCTCCTCTATTCCACAAACCCTCCTTTATAAACCCCAATTTACAATTACTACCCCCAATCTTTTTTTTTGAAAACTACTACCCCCAATCTTAAAGGCGGTTGTCTCAAATATATATAGAACCATAGAGTTTTGATCAAGTTGTCTCAATTTCGGATCAATTACAAATCCATATTTAGCGAGTTTGAGTCAATTCATCGGGTCGAAAACTCTACTTTTTTTTAAATAGTACATTCGATCATAAGTGTTGTTTGACTTTTCGACACGTTTTTTAAAGAGCTAAAAACTATACTCTCTTCATTCGATCACTTTTAAAATGATCAAAACTATATACTAAAATATTTATTTTCTTAATAATTTTTTTTAATAATATCATACTTATTACTAAAAAAGTATGAGATTATTTAAAAATTTTAATTAAAAAATTAATATTTTATATAGTTTTTATCATCATAAGAAAACGTGCTGATTAGTAAACGACAAATAAAAGTGAACGGAGGGAGTATAAAATATAAACTTTTTTTTATTATTTTTTAAACTTATAAATAATAAGTATAAAATTATATTAAAAATTAATTAAAAAGTTGATGTTTTATATAATTTTTAGCTCCTTAAAAAACGTGTTAAACAGTCAATCGATACTTATTCCTGAACAGAGGGAGTATCATTTACTATTCATTCACATCATTAAAGGATGATAAAAATATATATAATATTAAAAAATTTATTATTCTTTTATAATTTAATATTTATTACAAATAAACATGTAATTATTAATTATTATTTTTTTGATATTTTATGTAAGTTTTTATTACCCTTATAGTAAATAATATTTAAAAGTAAACAAAGAGAATATTTTTCTTAATAATTGTTTACATAGTTTCTAAAGCTAAAACTGTTATATTATTCTAATAGAATACTAGTTAATATTATTGAAAAAAGAACCAAATATGTCATGTGTTTCAAATCCTCGTGTTGAGTCGAGTTTTGACAGTTCTACTCAAATTGCACGATGTTTTCAAATTTGAGGAAAATAGAACCAAATATGTCATGTGTTTCAAATAATACCACCTCTAAGGCAGTATTGATGCAGGACAGAAAGTTAGATCAATAATTGATACATACTGTAAACGTGTAAAGTTTCTGGAAAAAAAGTCAATTATCATAAATCAAGCTTCCAAGCTAAAAAAAGCATTTCGAACTCTAGGATATCTGAGCTTAGTAGTTGCTTGAATATTACAAACGAAAATTCGTTGGAAAAATATCTCGGCTGCCCAGTTATTAATGGTAGGATAAACAAACGTACTTTTGAAGACATCATCTATAAATCTACAGAACAACTAAGCAAATGGCGTGTCAATTCTTTATCACAACAAGGACGTGCCACCCTATTCAATACCAACTTATCGGCTAAACCGATGTATGCAATGCAAAACTTTATGTTACCCGCTTTGATATATAAAGAGCTTGACCGGATTAATAGAATGTTCTTTTGGAATAAAGATCTTCAACACCGTCCACTTATTAGATGGGATAAGATTTGCAGACCAAAGAAGTATGGGGGATTAGGGCTCAGGAAGTCTAAAGAGATGAATGAGACCCTTCAAATGAAACTACTATGGAAAATATTGGCTGAACCAGATAATGTCTGGGTCACTCTGATTAAACACAAGTATTTACACTCTGCTAACATCCTTGAATATAAGAAAAGTGGTGACTCCTCTTGGCAATGGGCCAAACTGACAACTCTCATTGATAAATTCAAATCAGGGCTTATTTGGTCAGTTGGTAATGAAAAATCTATCAAATTTTGGACGGATAATTGGATTACTACCTCCTCTCTACAGTTTAGAGAAGATTGCCCCCGAATTGGGAACATGGAGGAAACCGTTAGTGATTACATTATGGGTGGAAGATGGTGGATGGAAAAACTAAACAATATGTTACTTGTTGACATCGTCAAAGAAATATTGGACATTCCTCTTCCCTTCTCTACATTTGAGGATCGGCTGTATTGGTGGCTTGATAGAGTGGGTTGGTTCACCATTTCGAGTGCATACAAACTAATCACATCTCAATCCTCTCTGAACTTAGACAATAACGTATGGATATGGAATTTGGATATTCCACTTAAGGTCAAAAATTTTATGTGGAAGGTTTGCCAGGATGGTCTCCCTACTGCCTCTAGGCTAGCTTTTCGTGGGGCCTCTGTTCTTTCCACCTGTAGCCTGTGCAATTGTGCGGCCGAAGATGATGTTCATCTCCTGTTAGAATGCAACTATGTGCGTTCTCTATTTCGTCATCCTTCTCGCATAAACTCTACAATATCCAATATGATAAATCATTCTCGAGATATAAAACCTATCATTTCCTTCATTGGGAACACCCTTAGCTTACTTCTGCGGCTAAGGTGGACCTTGCCTTTGCTTGGTGGTCAGCTTGGTACATTAGAAACCAACACATATTTAGACAGGTTCCTATCCCGCTTAGAGATACGTCATTGCGTATTATTAAAACTCACAAGGACAATTGGAGTAAAACTTCTCAATTGGAGTGTAATCTAGATGAGGATTTTCTCTTACACACACATAACTCCAATCACCCAAAGAAGAAAAATAAGTATGGTAAAGTTACATGGCGTAAACCTCCGATGGGAACTCTCAAGCTTAACTTTGATGGATCCACAATTACAAACAATGACAGCTCGGCGGGAGCCATAATCCGGGATTGGAAAGGACGTCCAATACAAATATGTTATAAAAAACTGGGTAAACAAAGCCCCTGAAAAGCAGAAGCTCTGGCTTTAAAACTAGGAATCCAACACGTTATTCCACTCCATATCGATAAAATCCACATTGAAGGTGATTCCAGTATAATCATAAATCATCTCAACCAAAAATCTAAATGTCCTTGGAAAATTGAATTGATCTTGTCCGATGTTAAACTCATTTTATCGACTTTGAAAGAAATTTTCTTCTTTCATGTTCCCCGTTTAGGCAACAGAGTGGCTGATAAGGTTGCACACCTTTGCCACTCTGCCTGAGGAGTCGATATTCACAACGATTTAGGTCTTTTAGACCTCATCTGAAAGGATGCTGCCGGTAGAGCTCGCTCGACCGAATTTTTTCCTAATAAAAAAAAATTCATACCACCTCTCATCTAAAAATAAGTGATTTTTTTTAAAGAAAGTTAAAAACTCTATAAAAAATTAATTAAAAAAGTTATATTAGGGCGGCTTTGTGAAATTTACAGAATAATTTATTTGTAAAAGTACTCCGTATATCTTATTCTTATGTACATTTTTTTTTATAAAAAAAAAAAGAAAAAACATTTTTCTAAATTTGATTGTCCACCCAGCTAGATCATGTCACATTTCACATGGATAATGGACAACCACCCAATTTTGCAGTACGTAGAGGTTGATATATAGCGCATCGATCGCCAGTAATATATCAATATGTACGGTACTGTTTAACCCCTTTTGCTCACCCTATGCCATGGCCATGGCCCTTCGTACTTAAATCCCCACAGCCCACAGGTACAGTACTCTTCCTTAATTACCTACTTACTAAGTACTAACTATCATCAATTCATCATATCCTATTTAATTTCCTTTCTAGAATCTATCCAACAATGAAGATTACTAACAATGAATATTAGAGATCGTTCTAATCACCTCACTTTGTGGTAGTTTGGTCGCCTCCTATCCTTACGAAATAAATTTAAACAAGATCTTGTTTGGATCATTGGGAAAGGAGATAGCATAAATGTTTGGTCTCACCTCTGAGTCTCAAATCATAATCTTGAACAATTTAAAAGAAACAATGAGCCAGAAATGAAAGTAAACCAACTTTTTACCTCACAAAAACAATAGAATACTCCTCTTGTAAATAGTCTTTTCCCTTCTGAAATATCTCGTGACATTTAACAATGCAAATATTATATTGGAACACACAAGATAGACTTATTTGGAAGCCGGATCCGACTGGATTTTTCACTACGAAATCGGTAAAAAGAATGACAAATAATACTACTCAACCTTGAAACGATTACAAATAGATTTGGAAACTAAAACTCCCTCCTAGGTTAAAAAACTTAACTTGGAAAATTGTGGTTGACGGCCTTCCTACCACCCAACGGCTAAACAAATATGTGAATAGAGTCCCAAGTTAGTGTAGTCTTTGCAATCAAGCAGAAGAGGACACAAATCACTTATTGAGAAATTGCTACTTCACTAGGAAAATAATTGCTCAATTTAAACTACAAACAAGAAAATACTTCCAACATATGAATATAAATGACTCTCAAGTTCTAAATATAGAGGATATTCGAGATGGAAACAAAAACTTTGAGGACCTTGTTTTCATTTGGCAAACCATATAGGAGGTCAGAAACGAACTTATTTTCAAGAATAAAATTCTCACTCCGGCTGAAAATATTGTCCAAAGTATTATCGCAAATATTAATTAATGGATCCAAATTAAAAAAGATAATCCAAGGGATGAAACTAAAAAGAAGAGGTCTAAAACTAAGTGGATCAAACCACTAGGGGTTGTTTACAAAATTAATGTGGATGACTCTGTTAATCTCACATGCTCTTGTCATGTGGGAGGGGTTGTTAGGGACTCCCTGGGCCATATCATAGACATATTTTATAAGGAGGCAGAGGTTCAGTCATCCAAACTGAAGCTATTGCTATTCAGACATGTATACAACAAGCAATCAGTAAAGGACTACGAAGAGTGACAATATAAGGAGACAATCTGGAGCTCATCAAATCCATCACCAGTAGCAATAATATCAGATGGGAAATTATACATCACATTGAGAAGATCAAGCAACTGAAATCTGCCTTTAGTTTCGTCGAATAAAAATACTGCTATCGGGAAGCAAACCAAGTTGCGGATTATACAGTAAGGAAGGGTATCATTTATAATAACCCTACTACCCCTTTTAATATGGACCTTTGTTCCATCATCCTTAAGGATGATCAAGGAGCCAGATTACAGTTTTTGTAATTGCTCCTAATTCTTGCCTACTATAAAAGAAATGAAGATTATTATTTTAGTCAAATGGTTCGAGTTTGGTTTAGACTTGTTTGTTTACTAAGCAAATTGAGTATAAGTGCTTTTTAAAAATTGATTCAAACTGAGGCCGAGCAGTTTGGTTTCGTCTCAGGCTCATTCCTTTACTAAGGAAACCAAATTTGAACATTTTTTAAAACTCAATTCAAATTGAGATTGGACTCATCTGAAGCTCAAATAACTTAAATTTTGTAGAATTTATAAAAATTCTCCTTATTTAATATGCATGTCATGAGCAAATAGGGCGGTTGTATGCTTTAATAGAGCTCGGTTCAAGCTCATTCATTTACTAAATGAGTCAAGTATATATAATCACATTTTAAAACTCGAGCCCCAATTTAGATTCGACTCGTTTCTAGACGAGCTAAATATGAATAACCAATACTCAACTCATTCAACTCGAATAATAGCCCTAATATTCATCATTTAATGGATGAATTGTCTACTTGTCAAACACATCCCATTAATCTATGAGGAAATTGGGTTGGAAGGCCCAATTTTCTTCCCTAATTAGGTCAATGTATACCGGATAGTCTAAATTAGGTTAATATCTATCGGGCAGTCAAATAAGCGGGTTACTAATTCCTCATTCGTTACTCATCAAAGATCTACTGATTCTCTCCTCTCGTCCGTCCTCTTTGCCGTCGTGATACCGAGTTTTCAAACTCGCCCGATATGGCTTCCTCCATCCTCTTGGTATCATCTTCCTTCATTCTCTAATGGTGTTTCTGAATCGATTTGACTTCAATTTCTGAATTGGAGAACAAATCAAGGAGGCAGAGTTAAAGGCGAAGGAGCGGACAAAGGAGCGGACAAAGTGAACTCCTTCGCCACCTCAGGCTTGTTGTGTAGATCGATGGAGGAGGAGAAGACGATGGCGGACCTCGAAATCCTTCGTCGATGATGGTGTCGCTGTGCGGATCCATGGAGAAGGATAAGAAGATGGCGTTGTGCACTCATCGCAATCGTCGATGTTAGTTGCTTCCAGTGCTGAAATCTCCATGAAGAAGAGGGATTTTGTTGAGGACTCCTCCGACTTCTCCACCAACTCCCAAGCCAACTCCCTGACAGATCTGAGGTCGCCCTCTCGCATGCTTTCAGATTGTCAGCACTCTCTCTTCTTGGCTCTTTATCATTGTCCGCTTATTTATCTTGTTTCATGGCTTTGTTGTTTACACCCGGGCAAAGCTTTTTCTTCAGAATCGCTAGTGGTAGGCTTGTAAGACGCATTCGTCTATAAACTTTTGACAAGTGTGTTCAAGAAATCAACTGGTTTGACAAGGTTGTACATCATGTATATCTAATGTGACTCTCTTTTCTTCTCTTTTTTTTCTGTAGAATGATTCTTGATGGCTAAGTCAATGACTTATGGAATCGGGTGATCGATGATGCATTCAAATCCATAGATTTAAAACCTGTGAAGCACAGAGGTTGGGGGAGAGAGTTTGGAATTGGATTGCTCTCTTCTTCCTCGTGTATTTTAAAATCTGGTTTGAACTTTGAAGCTCATTCAAAAATTCCAATCCCCCTCTTTTAAATACAAATGAATTGCTGATTTTCTAGGCCTGTAGAAAAGTCAGTAATGTGCATCAAAAAAATTGTGTATTTTATAGGCCTATAGAAAAGTCAGTAGTGTGGTTGCCTCTTGTGGTTTATGTATAAATTGGATTCTACTAGTTATTAGCATTGACTTCTTGCTTAATGTTCTCCTTGATGTTGCAATCAATCAGAAATCCTCTAGTTGTCAGCATTCTTTTAGATTGTAAACTCTTCTTTTAGATTGAATTAAGGACTTCTCCGACTTCTCTACCAACCCCCAGACCAACTCCCAGAGAGATATGAGGTCGCCTTCTCGCATGCTTTCAGATTGTCAGTCCTTGCTTATAGAATTCGGCACTTGCAACACTTATAATATATAGCCTTAATCATGCCAATCCATGAAGGGGTTTAATTATAGCAGACAAAAGGAGGCAAAGGAGCACTTGCAACACTTTAAATTAATCCATGTAGGGCCTATCTTCTTCCTTTCTTCTTTGTTTCACTACTCTCGTCATGGTATCCTCTCTCTCTCTCTCTCTCTCTCCGCGTTTATTTATGGCCCCTCGATTGCTTCTGAGTTGTTATCAATTGATTAACCTCTAATCTTTGCAATCAATATTAATATTAATCTTGATTTGCAGCTATTCTCCTTTGTTGATACATATAGGTATAAGAGTGTTGCAAGATTCTGCTTCATTTTGTTCATGAAGATCGTCCTGGTGTTTGACAAAATGCCCCTGAAATCCAGTCTTAAAGACTCAAACCACTCATCCAGGTGCTCACTTTCATAAAATTTTTGATGAAATTAAAATCTCATCAATTCGTTGTCAGTATAAAAAATTCAACTAAGTTAGAATCTCATCAGTCCGTTGTCAGCATGAAATTTTTTGATGAAGTTAGAATCTCAGTAGTCCGTTGTCAGCATAAAAAATTCAACTAAGTTAGAATCTCATCAGTCCGTATCAACATAAATTTTTTGATGAAGTTAGAATCTCATTATACCATTGTCAGCATAAAAATTTCGATGAAGTCCATTGTCAGCATAAAAATTTCGATGAAGTTAGAATCTCATCAGTCCATTATATTTCTTGGCAAAAATGTCTAGTTTTGGTGAAAATAGCAATGTTGTCATGAGGGATACTTTTACAAATGCAAAAGGTGACCTTCTGGGGAGGTAGTAGGTGAGAGAGGGAGTGGTAGTAGGTGAGAGAGGCTGATCAAATTTAGGAGGGAAAATTTGGCACCAAAATAGGATGGGACATGAGAGAGAGAGGGGGGGGGGGGAGGGTATGAGCGATGTGATAGGGGGATTTTCCAATTTTTTTCGGTATATGAAAAGAGGGGAGGGGAGAGGCCAAATAGTTGCTTCCTCAACTTGAACAATCTTACAAAATAGGGATGGAGAGAAGTCCCACCATGGAAGAGAAGCCGAGCTTTTAGAGTTCCAGTTGTAGAACACTTGTCACCCTGAATCAGTGCCTTTGTCACTCAATAGAATTCCCCGTGTCACTTAAGTTTCTGGGAAACCTTTCTTCGCATACGGAACGAGTAAGTGTAGTTCCTGTATTCATCCTCATCTATGGTGAAAACTACAACCCCAACACGTGATTTTCATCCCTCATTTCACTTTCAAGTGGAAGGGGTTGGACGTGATGTCCATCAGCAACAAGACAAAGCTCGTGGAAGAAGAATGCAAATTGGCAAAGGGGAAGAATAAGGTTTGATTTATGCGATTTTTTTTTCATATTCTTCTTAGATCTCATAGATTGTCCCCTCCCCCCTTCTTGTCAAATCTGAGAATATGAGAATTTTTTCGTCTTCAATTCTTCTCAAATCTGAGGGTTTTTTGTTCTCATGTCTATGTCTAGAAATTGGCTTTAAAATCTCTGAACAAATCTAAGAAGAATGAAAAATAGAGTAGCAGGCAACTTCTGCATACTAAAGGAAATAGAACTCTAAAATCTGATTGATTACGTACGTGTCCCCTATTATATTTTACCGTGTCACTCTTCCGCCTTTGAACTTCAATTTCTCATGTACTTCATCTATGTCACCTATTTGTATACCCGTGTCACCTATAATATTTTACCGTGTCACTCTCCAGTCTTTGAACTTCAGTTTCTTATGTACTTCATCTATGTCACCCGTTATATACCCGTGTCACCTATTATATTTTACCGTGTCACTCTTCGGTCTTTGAACTCCAGTTTCTTATGCACTTCATCTATGTCACCTGTTTGTATACTCATGTCACATGAATGATTTAACGTGTCACTTTGTTTGTTTGCACCGAAACAGGTGTAAAGCAAACAAAACCAAACAAGTTCACAAATACAACACCTAAAGCATCTAAGAAATATGGGATTATATTGCAATATTATTAACTATTTAAAGTCTATTAGCTTAAGGTAGAGCAATGTGTTAAATACACATAAATGTAGGTTCGAATCCTACATAGACTATTAACATCGTAACATATGTGACACGAAGAAACCTAATATTTGAAGAAGTGGAAAGAGAATCTAAACGAGTGATAAGAAAAAAAAATAGCATGTGACACGCATAATCCTTCAAGTGACACAATATGAATAAAAATGTAAAACCATATACAAGTCTTGGGCTGTATTATTTATGTTTGATTTTTTTGGTGGAAATTTTTTTTAATTTGGGGGAATTTTTTTTAAAAAATTTTGCGTGAAACTAGCATTTAATGCATTTGTATTTTTTTTAAACCCCTTTTCACTTTTGATTTGACTAGCTTTTTCCTCAATCATGTCCTTTTTTTTACTCTTTTACCTATAAATAAGAGGTGAAACAACCGACTTTTTTTTTTACAAATTTTTGAAATTGTGAGATAGTCTTGCAATTTCTAAGAAATCGGACAAAAATACGAGTTAGTTACCTCAATTCTCTCTATATATTAGTGGGAAGAGTGAAGTTACGTTGGTGGTTATGGTTCACTAATAGCAAGAGAAAAGGGGTAAAGTGAATGAAAAGAGGATAAAGGAGAGGGAAGTGAGGTTGGTCACGAGACAATGATGCAGACAACAACCTTACGCCTGCAGCAACCGACCCCTCTTCCCTTTTTTAGCTGCTGATGCTGCTTTCTGCCTTCTCCCTAATTTGTTTCCTTGCATTCTAAACCCAATCCCTAACTTATATATACCTAGTTTAATTAATTATTATATATATTATACACCATCTATCTAGCTAGCTATATTCTAAAGTACTGGGGGTTTGTCCAACGAAAACTCATTGTGTATTATATTTAATTAAGGTTCTTATCGATCACTTGCATCTTCATTTGAATATCACTTTCATCGATCGCCTGACCTCCATTTTAACCATATATATATATATATGTTTGCACAACAAATTTTAAATATATGCAATTTGTGTAAGAACACATCCCATACTGAAAACTATGCATTTTTTCACATAAAATAATGCCCTTTTAAAGTTGTGCACTTTATTTTAAAAGTACATTAGTATGTAAAAGTTCATCAGTTATACGTAAAAGTGTACAAATTTACTAGTTTAGCTAATTGAAAGGTGCAAGAATACTAGTTTATACCAAAAAGTATATTTATAGAGTATATTGATCAGTTAGTTCCATTTTGGACCCTTGACTTACATTTCTTTTGCAATATTATCTTTAAGAGCCTCATTTTAAATTTATGCTAAATATGCTCAATCAAATCCGCTTTGAATTGATCATTGGCACTGCTATCTCGTAGTCATGCTCAATTTCGAATGAAGGTACTCATTTGAGCTGGTAAAATGATTCAGGTTGCATTGTTTCTTCATCTACCACTTGATCGAAGTCCGATGTGTACGTCATATTTCCATTGGTATGCCTCATATTCATTTTCAACAATCATGTCACGCTTTCATTATTTTTCCAATTAAAGAAAGGTCTCAAGACCATGCTGGATGACGAATACTAACAAACTAGTATAATCCCCGCGCCATGGCGCGATATTTAATAAATAAAATTTTAATAACATAATAAATTAATATTATAAAATATTAATAAAAGTTAGGATAAAATAATGAAGGTAGACTTGATATCTTTAAGAAAATGGTAAAAATATTTACCATAAAGTTAGGCTTCATCAAAAAGTTTTTTAAATCAAGATATTATATTGACATAAATTATTATTATAATATATAAAGATATATAAATATTAATAGTAGACATTAGATTTAATTCAATGTTTTGAATTAAACCCAATGATTAGTAATGAGTAAAAAAATAAAAGGGGAAAATGGGAAGAAAAAAAGGCAAAAGGAATAATTAGAAGAAAAAAATCCCATTGGATAAGGAGGAGTGAGTTAAGGAGGAGGTGACACATCATCCAAATGCTCGCTCGACATCCTTACGGATCGACTCCTGATCTTCCTCCTCACTCCATTTGTTTCTTTCACTCATATTTTGAGTCGAAGCCCAATCGCCCTCTTTCTCTTCCTCTACAACAACCGGTTGTTGGACATTTTCAAGATGCATATTGGGTTGGGAAGAGTATTTGGATGTACCATTTGAGCATTTTGGGGATATAGATTTGAGTCGGGTTGAACATTTAGGAGATACAGATTCAATTCGAGTTGGGATGAACATTCGAGTCTCGATAAATACCTACATATGAAATGGGAAAGGGGGAATTGTGCTATAGGCAATAATTAGGGTCTTTATTAGTAAAATATCCACCCTTTTCCCCAAATTGGCAAAATGTCCACCTTCCTTCCCTTGCCCCCTTTGCGCCTTTGCCCCCCCCCCCACGCGCGCCCCCTATGCCCCCCTCCTGTTTCAGCACATTTGATTTCAGCAACTCCTATTTCAGCGTTTTTTTTTCGCGTTGCTGAAACCGAAGTTGCTGAAACCGAAGTTGCTGAAATTGTTGAAAATAGTTTTTTTTTTTCGCGCGTTGCTGAAACCTAAGTTGCTGAAACCAGGGTTGCTGAAACCGGAGTTGCTTAAATTGTTTTTGCAATTGCTGAAATTAGTTTTTTATTTTTTCGCGTCAGCGCTTCGACATCGAAGATGCTGAAACCGTAGTTGCTGAAATTGTTGAAATTAGTTTTTTTTCGCGCGTTACTGAAACCTAAGTTGCTGAAATTGTTGAAATTAGTTTTTTTTTCGCGCGTTGCTGAAACCTAAGTTGCTGAAATCGAAGTAGCTGAAACCAAGGTTGCTGATACCGGAGTTGCTTAAATTGTTGTTGCAATTGCTGAAATTAGTTTTTTTATTTTTTCGCGTAAGTGCTTCGACATCGGAGTTGCTGAAACCGTGTTATTGAAACCGGAGTTGTGTTTTTTTCTTTTTTTTTTTCGCGTCACCACTTCGACACTGGAGTTGCTGAAACTGTATTGCTGAATCCGAAGTTGCTGAAATTGTTGAAATTAGTTTTTTTTTCGTGCGTTGTTGAAACCTAAGTTGCTGAAATCGGAGTTGCTGAAACCGGATTTGCTTTTTTTTTTTCTTTTTTTCTTTTTTTTTTTTCACGTCACCACTTCGACGCCGGAGTTGCTGAAACCGAAGTTGCTGAAACCGGAGTTGCTTGTGTGTAAGATTTTCAAAAAAAGCTGAAATGCTAAATTTTTTTTCAAAAAATGCTGAAATGCCGAAATATATGCTTGTGTGTAAGATATAGTACCTCGTAGAATTTTATAAGAATTAACCACAAATTCTCACCAAAGCAACCTCAATCACAATAGCAAACTAACCACAAATTCTATTTTTTCGATATATAATTGTTAATTAATTATAAAAATTGCTGAAATTGTATTTTTAATATAATGCAATGATGTAGAAAAAATAAAAAAAATTCTTGAAATTAAATATAAAAATTGCTGAAATTATATTTTATATATGTGACACCACTTCGCTTGGATTCATCGATCCATTCATTCATCCATGGATTTCAACGGCCTGTGGTTGCTTTTTTATTTCCTTTTTTTATAAGAATAAATTTCAGTATTTCAGCATAACGAATTTTGCTAATAAATGATTAATTTCAGCATCTCAGCGTTTTACAAAAAGTTTCAGCAAGGCAAAAAAATTTGTTGAAATTGTCAATATCCAAATCTCTCAACCAAAGCAACCAAAGCAACCTCATCGATCCATGGATTTTACCATCTCCATCATAAAAAAAAGGAAAAATACTAATAATATTGAGCCACTGTATATATCTTTGTTATCTTGTTTATAATAATAATGCTGAAATATCTTTATACCTCTTCAAATTCTGTGGGATTGAGAGAATCTAGGATTACGGTGTAGTTCAGTTTCGGTTGATTGAAGCCGGCGGATCAATACGCTCCTTGTCGGATCTATACGCTCCTCACTCCTCGACATATCTGAATTACTGCGCACTCCAAATGCTCTTAGTACCGACTTAAAAATCGCAGCCGTTATCCATACGCTCATGTTGATCTCGCATCGGATCTGAGCTCTTCCCCAACGCTCGCTCCAATCGTTGCCTTGTCGGATGATTGAATTGTACAGACTTCAACCTCCGCCTTCAATCAACTGTAGCGACATCGATTTGGAAGTTTGAACTCGGAATTGAGAGAAAACATCTAAAATCGCCGAACCTCCAGATCTTATCGGCGTCGGGGAGAGGCATCGGTGGTAGGATGTCGGCGTTAGCACAGATCCGGCGCGAGATCTGGATTCGGACCTCGTGCCTGAGATCGGATCTGGGGAGGAAACGCCGATTCGTTCAACTTGATTCGTTGCTATAGTCGATCGGGATCTCGATCTCGTCCGATCTCGTCTTCGCCTCAGATCTTCTTCAATCTCATCATCATCGCTGCTATCATCCATCGCCGCCGTCGTCGTCGATCTCATCGTCATCGAAATCAGAGTTCCGGTGGATCGATTGGGTAAATTGTGGAGGAGGAAGGAGAGGAAGATTGAGATCTGGGAGATTGAGCGAGAGAGGTGAGGGAGGGAGAAGATAAGGGGGCCCGAATTTAGGGTATAAATTAAAGATGGACATTTAACTAATTTGCAAGGGGTGGTGGACACTCTCCTAATTAGATCCAAAAAAATGGCCGATTTGACAAATTTATTCAATGGGAAAATAAGCTTGAGGAGGGTAATATAGATTTTAGTTGGGATCCATGCTCACATGAAAAGCAAATAGAAGTTGGAAGAGATTGGTGTGAAGAATAATATAGAGATAGAAAGTTATTTTTAGGGAAAAAGTGGGTTAAATAATTGATTTTTCAATGTGGAAAAAAGTAAAATATGGGTGTTGATACATTTAGATTTTTTTCTCATAAACATCTGTAAAATGGGTGTCTATTTGTACACAAAATTAAATTACATTCATTTTTTCACCAACTAAAAATGCAAAAAATTGTGGTTTTTAAATATATGAACAGCTCTGCAACGTGGTGCTCAGTGATTGGGTTGCATGGTAGTGCTGTACTCAGCTCCACCCTTCCCCAAAATGCAGTGGATCAACCCTTCTTGCATCAAAACGACGTCATTTTGAAGTGAAAATTTCGGTAAAAAAAAGATGTGAACCAATGGACCATTGCCAAAAAAGCTTCCCATTGTAGGAGAGTCTTGGAACCGGGCTCTTAGTCTTTTTTCATTTTTTTTCCTGATGTGGTACTCTCTATAACTCTTTCGGCTCACCAATAAACATCTTCTTATCAGTTCTAAACTAGACATTTCTGCTCATGGATCATTTTTCTATATTCATAAATTTGGTTTTGATATTTCTTTATAATCTGGGAAAAGTGAAAATAGTGATTTTAACTTACTACCTCCTTTTTTTAAAGTGATTTTTAAGTTATGCATATTTTTTAGAATGATAAAAAATATATTAAATATTATTTGTTTATTAAAATTTTTAAAATAATATCATACTTCTTAATAATAAGTATGAAATTATTTTTACAAATATAATAAAAAAATATTAATATACTTTTTATCATTGGCGGACCCAAGTCAAATGCTAGCAACGTTATGCACGTTTTATATACTTTTAGATTTTTTTTTGATAATTTTTACTAATTTTACGGATAAAACATGGTAAAGGAATCACAAAGACAACTTATCTTAGTTGGTAAGAAGGGGTAGTTATTACCTTGAGGTCATGAGTTTAAACCCTTTTAGCTTCACTTTTTTCATCGTTTTTGTTTTTCTTAGTTTTTTTCCTACTAAAAATACTGAATTAAATGAAAATTTAAAATTTTTCTCCAATATATTTTAAAAAATATTTTTTCTACATATACATATAAAAAAATCTCATTTTTTGATTATTTAAATAACAAATTTAAGGATTTTTCTAATGTGTTTTTTTTCATATATACATGTAAAAAAATTCTCAAAATTTTTTTCAGTCCTCCCTTAGAAAAATTTCTGAATCGGTTATTAACCTTAAAAAACGTGCATTATTTTAAAAAGTTAATTAAAAAGGAACGAAATAAGTACCATTAATTTGCCTAATTTGCGTTCAATCTGGATTTGATTTTAATCATCTTAGGATCATATATGTCCAGCCTCTTGATATACGATGATTCTGTACTTTTCATCAATTTAATTAATGATTGTGCTATTTACGCATGGTTGAGTGGAAAGATCTCCATTACCCAAATCTCATCCCCAAATCAAAGTTATGTTAATTTGACACCAAAAAAAAAAAATTAAAAATTTAGCACTAATTATCACCAAACTTATCCGCCGACCATAACTTAACCCAACTACTTAATTAGTTCAAATGACATAATTATAGTATTTCGGTTGGGGTACTATAAATTTAACTTATCTTCGAAAGAAGCTTTGATTAACTTTATAAGTGTACTGTTTTTCGGTGAATCCTATAGAATTTTTTTACCCCTCAAAAAAAAAAAAAGTACTCCGTAATTAAACAAAAAGTATAAAGTCATAATTAAGGTTAATAAAAAGCAATTAATGTGATTGGCATTAAAGTGAAAGAGATATATAATGGCCGTCAATTAATAAAGGTCCGTTTTATGTCACTCTACACCAAACACGTTAGATGCAATTTGTTAATGTCTTATCCATGCTTCTTGTCTACCTAGCTATCTAACTATTTAATCATTTTGTCTTTCTCTTTCTTTCTCATGTTATTTAAATCTTACATACGGAGTACATACTGATTGAGTACTCCGTATTAGAGTTTGATCGTTTGTGTATATACCTATCAATCGGGTCAAATCGGATCGATTTCGGATTTGTCAATTTTTTCAAATCATGGTTTGATAATTTTGTAATAATTTTAAAATGCTACTCCATCCGTCCCACAATAATTATCTTTGGACTATTTATGCACGTTTTTTAAGGAGCTAAAAACTATATAAAATATTCATTTTTTAATTAATTTTTTTTAAAATAATTCTATACTTATTAATAATATGCATGGTATTATTTAAAAATATTTAATAAAATGTTGATATTTTATATAGTTTTAAGCTTCTTAAGAAAACATGCATGAATAGTTAAAGACAATCATTGCGGGACGGAGGGAGTAGTAAAATTAAAGACATGGTTCATAAGTTTTAGTGCTTGTAATTATATACTATATCTATTCTAAAATATTTTATTTTTATTATTTCTTGTAATTTTTAATAAAATTTAAAAATATATAAAGTATCAATATTTTAAATAATTTTTAAAAAATAATTTTATTCAATTATTATTAAGCATAGAATTGTTTTAATATTTTAATATTTTTTAGAGTCTTTATCTTCTTAAAAATGTGATGAAAAATCAAATACTATCGATCGGAGGGAGTATTACAGAATACATACAAATAAATAATAAAAATTGATTTGAAAATGAAAGATCACGTGATTGTAATTATAAAAAGTAATAAATTGAAATCTCTATAAAAAAAATTTAATCATATATAATTATAAATCAATTGGGTCGATCGGGTCACCGGGTCAAAATTACCGGGTCAATCGGGTCACCGGGTCTAAACCCAGATGACTCGGAAAATTATCGGCTTTTTGGGTTCGGGTCGGAAAAAATTTCCGAGTCAAAATTTTCGGGTCTTGATGGCAACACTCAAGGTAACTTGAATGACCCTTTCTTCTTATCTAATTCGGATCATCCATGATCTCAGTTGGTAGCCGTACTATTTGATGGAACAAATTTCATGACCTGGAGCAGAGGCATAATGATGGCATTAGGGGCTAAATGTAAACTTAGGTTTATAACGGGAAACTATTTGAAACCAACTGAGGGTGGGATTGTTTTACAAAGGTGGATACGTGCTGATTATATGGTTAGAAGTTAAATATTGAACTCGATGAGCAAAAATATTGCTGAAGGGTTGATGTTTGTTGATTCAACTAAGCAACTGTGGGATGAGATCACTGAGAGGTATAGCCAGACTAATGCTCCCTTGCTTTTTCACATCTAGAGAAAGTTGAACAATGTGAATCAAGGAAATAAGCAGGTGACTTATACAACACTTTGAAGAAGCATTGGGATGAGCTTCAAGTGTTTGAGAAAATGCCAGAGTGTTCTTGTGGAGCTATAAGAACGTGTTCATGCAATTTGGCTAAGCAGATCAATGAAATTGAGTCCAAGAACAGACTAATGCAGTTGCTAGCTATTTTGAATGATGGGTATGAAGCAGCTAGAAATTCTATTCTTGCCACCAATCATTTGCCATCAGTTAGCAAAGCCTTCTACATTCTATAGTAGGTAGGGATGGGACTGAGGCATCAGGAGGAACCTCAAATGGAATGACAGATGCCAGTGCATTTGTTGCAAGCAAGAATCATGGCTCAACACAAGGAAATCAGTCCTATGTTGGACAAGGTAATAGAGCTTATGCAGAACATAACAACACCTCCTTTGGAGGGCAGGGACAGAAGAAAGATTGGAGGAATTGAAGAGAATTAAGCAGGCATCAAAGTGCTCTCATTGCAAAATGAAGGGACATACAACTGAGGAATGTTTAAGCTCCATGGGGTGCGAGACTGGTACAAAGAGCTAAAGGAAAGCCAGAGAAATAACTCAAATGGGAAAGGCTAAGCAAATGCAGTGGGAGCCATGAATACCCCCTTGGATGAATGCTTATGGACTATAAAGGGGCAAGTGGACAATGCAATGGTGAATGCAGTCTATCAGGAAGTCTTGAGAAGAATGTAGGGAAAGAGCCAAGCAAAGAATGCTTTTGCAAACTTTGCAGGTAAATTGCGTAACTATGATAATTGTGTCAATCTATCTATGCAGACAAGGATTGAGTGGATAGTAGAGGCTTGAGCTAGTGACCATATGATGCCAATTGAGCAGTTTTCTCAATTATAGGTCAAGCTTGACACGCCTATTCATATAGGATTGCCAGATGGGACCATGAAAACAGTTACAGAATCAGGAAAACTACAGTTGACAGACTCAATTTGGTTGAATGATGTACTCTTGGTTCTAAATTTCAAACATAGTTTGTTGTCAATTGGAAGATTGCTTGATGACAATGAACTAATTGTTGTGTTTACTCGTGTCTGTTGTAACACCCCTGTCCAACATCGGATATCAGGATGTTGGGAGTGATTTATAAGTGATTCAAGCCCTACCTATGTCACAAGAGCTCTTCCTTTTCAAGCTCCAAGTGAGGACAATGGACCTAAGAGGGCTAGGTGACATGGGTTGGAGCCTCTTAAGACCCCAGGTCTTACACCTGTTGCTATGTTCAGGACCCTGAAACTAAGGAAGTGTTGATGTTTGGACAAAGAAAGCATGAGCTTTACAAGGTGTTGACTCATGATCAAGCCAGAAGTTGGAACAATGTGAATAAAAGTAGTTATTTTCCTTCTGTTTATTGTAGCAAGGCTAGATGTGATCTGGACTTGACACATGGTAGACTTCGACATAGCTCTATCTAAAAAATGAGACATTTACAGTTTGTGAATCAGACAGACATATAAGCAACCCACTTATAATGGCTTTCAATATTTTTTTTTTAACTATTCTTCATGATTGTTCTAGAATCACCTGGCAGGGGGTGGATGTAGCGGATTTGATCATCCTCTGCTCGTAAGTATCCGGGGCACCGCAATCAAGGAGCGAGAGAACAAAGTGGGAAAATGTAGGTGTACAGAACTGTGGTTGATTTATTGGCATATGATTAGAATCAGTTTGGGTGTTCTGTTAAGTACATTAGAACAGACAATGGTATAGAGTTTACATCAAGGCAATGTCAAGAATTATATGCAGAGAAAGGAATAGTGCACTAGAGAACTGTGTCATACACTCTTCAGCAGAATGAGAGAGTAGAAAGGAAGCATAGACATCTTGTGGAGACAGCCAGAAGCATGAGATTGCATGCAAACATGTGAAATTTTGGTGAGTGCATCTTGTCTGCCATTTATGTCATAAACAAACTGCCAACAAATGTCTTGAATTGGAAGTCTCCCTATGAGGTGTTATTTGGGAAACTTGCTGCTTATGATGAGATGAGAGTGATTGGATGCATGTTCTATGTATCTTTAAATCAGCTTGGACGAGACAAGATGGGAGTTAGAGCAAGAAGATGTGTGTTCCTCGGCTACCCACATGGTTAGATGGCATACAAGGTATGAGATATTGAATCAAGAAGTATCTTTGTCAGTAGAGACATAACTTTCCAAGAAAAAATCTTTCCCTTTAAAACCTCAACTGAATTTCCCACAAGAAATGATACTCAATAGGTCCATTCATTACCTCTAGTAAATCCAGCTTTAGACCACTCCCAACAAACACATTATCCAATGTCACCCATGATCTCATCCATACATTTTCCTATCCATATATACCTCCCAAGAAATTGTGCCTGACATAGAAGGCTCTAATTCACAACAAACCCTACAATGAGGGATGCCAAGAGACCTTTTCAAATGAAACGATGCAAATGATAAAAATAATCAACATTTATACAAAACTGTTACAGAATTTGGCGAAAATTAAATGTGCACCCATAATTTTTTTTTTTTTGTCAATTTTCTTAGAAATCGTAAAAAAAAAAACATTTTACATTTTGACTAAAATGATAAGAGTACAATTTTTTTTGAATAGTTAAAAATCCGGAAAGGGGAGAGCCTTACCCGTCAACATCCTTGTGGATGAGGTCACGAAGACCCAAATCATTATAAATGTCAAATCTCCTGGTAGAGCGGCAAAGGTGTGCAACCTTATCTGCCGCTCTATTGCCATCACGGGGCACATGAGACAAAGAACAATCCCTCACACTTGACAAAAAGGATTTTAATGTCTGATAGAAACAGTTCAATTTCCCACGAGCATTATTTATTTGTTTTTAGGTGATTAATGATGATCAGAGAGTGACCTTCGATATGTATTTTCTGTGTTCCCATTTGTACTATTTTTATAACACCTTGTTTTAGCGCCAATGCTTCCGCCTTGATCGAGGTTTGTTTGCCAATCAGGCTACCACCCATATTGATGAGTCGACATTTCCAATCACGAATGATGTAGCCGGTGGAACTGTCATTGTTGGTTAGGGTGGATCTATCAAAATTTAATTTAAAGGAGCCATATGGAGGTTTTTTCCATTTCTTTTTTTTTTTCCTTTATTTATTAGTGAGTTCTTTTGTTTTGGTATGCGAACATGCTTTTCTCCAACCTCATATTTATTGTCAAATTTGCAAGCATTATGCCAATTCTCCATGTTAAGCGATACAGTGTATTTAACTAACTCCGTCGATGGAGGTTCTTCATTTTTTAATATAGCTTTGTTTCTAATATACCACGTTGTCCACCACATGAAAGCTACTGCTTGTTTTTCTGAATTATTTAGTCTGCAACCAATCAAATATAGGATTGGTTTTATGCCTCTTTTCTTTGTTTTGATTATATTTATTTCATGGTTGGTTGTTGCGCTCAGTAAAGAATATTATTGAACTCTCAAATCAATAAATAGGTGTGTATCATCCTCCTCAGCTTGGTTACACAATACACAACTCGTGGGGATTGAGACAACTTTTTGCCCCAGCCGAAGTTCAGTTGGTAGGCCATTCTTTCCAAGTTCCCAAAGGAAGTTTTTTATTTTTGGTGGGACATCGATGTTCCAGACCCACGAATTCGGATCATCATCCAATCGATTATCCCCAAAGATTAGTTTGAAAGCACTAGAAATAGTAAACCGGTCTTCCCTGTTTGGCCACCAATAAAGTCTATCTTTGAAATGATTGCTTAGAAGATGGATGTCGATAATGCACATTTTAATCAAAATGTACACATTTCAAAAGGAGAAAAAAATAACTGTCCATATAATAAGACCTAATTAATTAAAGATTTTTCTATCCTATTCCCCAAAGGACATAGTATAATAGCCCAAATTTAGAATTATTTTTCAAATTTTAATTACTTTAGCTTTTCTTTTAATTAGATTCTTAGGGTCGATAATTTTTTTTATTAGGGAATCTTTTTCAATTTAGGTTCTTATCCTATGCCCTTAGAGCATAGAATAGAAAGACCAATTAACTAAATGTCCACCATTCAAGATTTATTAGTTAAATGTTCACAGACACCCTAACCCTCCTACCCGCGTGTCCCATATCGTTTTTTGTGTAGCAAGCACACATAACAACTTCACTCTCCACTTTCTCTCTCGCTCTCCACGTTCTCTACCCACAATCTCAATCCCAGTTATTTATCACCAATTTTCTCCCCATAATTTTGCTGTTTTACTAGCATATTGCCACAGTGGAGAAGAATCTAGGGACAATTGTTTTGTTTACAACCGATGAAGCTGACATATTCAAATACTTATTTCTATCATTCAGGCAAATGTGAATGAGCATTCCCTATTTTGAAGAAGATTCTTATAAAGTATTTAATTACATATATAATAATATAAAAAATTCTTTTTTTATATCATTTGTCAGCTACATATATATATATATATATAATTTGATCAGCATCATTTTAAATATCTTTATATGTGACGCCAGCATCATTCTAGTACCTTTTAGATGATGTCAACATCATTTTTAACCCCATTTGTTAGCACATTAAACACAATTCAATATTGCATTTATATAGATTATTATTGTTGATAGGACATTCCTTGCTGGCAAGTATGGGGGAATATTGTTAGGAGCAGTTGCACAAGATGCTGACACAAGTACATATCCAATTGCACATTTGGAATAGTTGATTCAGAAAATAATAAATCTTGGATTTGGTTCTTTTAGGAGGTGAAAAAATGATATTACAAACAGAAGGTCTGATATTTGTCTTAGACAGGCACACAAGCATATTAAAGGCAATTTCTGAGGTTTACCCTAATGTTATACATTGAATATGTACATGGAACCTTAAGCAAAACATCAAGGTGACATTCAAGAAAAAACAGCTACGTGCATGAATTGTTCCAACAAGCAACAGAGAGTTACACGATTAGTGATTTCAACCACTACTTTGATCAGAAAACACAAATCAGCAAAGAGTTGTTAGCTTATTTGATAGAAGCAGGGGTTGAAATATGGTCTAGAGCACATGCATGGGGAGACAAATACAATATGATGACATCTAATAATGTCGAGAGCCTAAATTCTATATTAAGGAGTAAGAAATCATACCCTATAGTTGCCCTATTGAACTATCTTAGAGAGAAAATAATGAAATGGCTCTAATAAAGAAGGGAAAAGGTTGATAAAAAACAGACAAAGGGTGCCTCCAACAATTGTGAAAATGCTTAAAACATTGCAATAACAAGCTGGAGCATACCATATTCAGAAAATGAATGGTTTCCAATTTGAAGTAGTGGGAGAAAGGACACCAATAATGGTTGATTTGTTAGCAAAGACATACATTTGTAAAGTGTTTGACCTGCAAAAGCTCTCATGCATACATGCTCTTGGTACTATAGAACACAGAAAACCCCTGTGACACATTTCATTGGAAGCTTTTACACTAACGAAGCTTGGTAGTTAGTTTACAATGAGACAATTTACCCAGTGTTGCAAGAGGATGAATTAAACATTCATATACAAATAAAGTAGATCAAATGTTTGCTCCCTATAAGAATAAAAAAGAAGCGGATGACTAACTACAAAGAGAAATATATGCATTGAAGAATTCAGAAGAATGACAACTCAAAGTACACGGTGGTTGAGAAGAGAGCAGAACCAAGGGAGCCCCCCGATGAGAAAGGATGACAAGGAGCTGACAAAGGATAAGATCAAGTAGCTGACAAATGATGATAGTTGAAAAAGCATGACAAATAGCTGACAAGAAAAGATGAGAGCCAATAGCTAAGAGGAGACCATATACTCCCAAATACATATTATATAATTATGTTTTTTTACTAAACAACTCTTATATAATTAATTTGTCAACAAGCATTATGTCTATTCATTTTTACAACATATTTGAAAAAAATCAACACACACACATATATAAAACATATATTGTTTTATAAAATAAAATATAAGTCTAACAAACATAAACTGATTTGCTCATTACAAAACATAAACACAACTGATTTGTAATGTTTTGTCAGCTCACTCCTTGTCTACACCACCACCAAAATTACCCCCTCTCATCGTTAGCCCCCATAATTCATGTCATCCTAACCACCAACATCACAACCCCCTCCCCTCCCCCCAATTTTCCAGTTACATGAAACACTTTATCACCGCCTTCATTCACTATTGTCAGCTGCCTCTTGTCAGTTCTTCAGATACCTTATCAGCTCTTTAAGCTGAGGAAAATCTGAAGTGGACAAACAACATAAAAAATACACAAAACACAAACATAAAACATACGTAGTATAACACAGATAAGCAACAAAAAATAGATAAAAACAACGGACAAAAATAATCTGGAAAAATCAACAGATAATACTCACATTGAGTTGACTTTTATATGAATCCAACCACATTGACAACACACTAATCCTACCGCATGTCATGCTTGATTCAGCCTTTAAAAATTACCAAAACACCAATCGATTTTAAATAGGGAAGAAGATAATGGTTCAAAACCAGATAGACAGATCGAAAGAGAAAGAAGGAAGAAGATAACGCGTAGTAAAAAGTAATTGATCGGTGGACAATAAACTAATTTAGACTTACCGGTGAATATTGGTTTAATTTTAGAGGTCCAATTTCCTCCGTTTTAAATATTTTATATACGTCATTTCCCTCAAAATAAGTACTTTTAAATAACAGTACATCACAAATTGGACGAATTTATAGCATACGGTATTACACCAAACTGATACTTGCATCGTTTTATTAAATTGGCCTTGTATTGATCTGATTATCTGACTATCATTTGTCAATTGGCGGGATCCAAACTCAAAAATGTACTGTAAGAACCTTTAATTTTTGGTCCTTTTTAGGCGCTGAAAGTATTCAAAATTTATGAGTAATTTGGTTTCTCCAGAAAACTGAACTCATAGAAGTAGGTAAGCTAGCAATTAATATGCTTAATTCTGATAACAGTATTAATGGTTAATTAGTACTCCGTAATTATATAGTTACACCGTATTAATACAGAGGTAAGAGAGGTTCCCAAAATGGTCCAAACACAACCTTAAATGAAATACCAATAAAAGAAACTCAGGTTGCATGGATTGCTGGAGTGGAGAGAGCGATAAAGATAAATAAAAGAAATTTGACAGGAGGAGTTAAAGCCAACAAGGCCTAAGGTGGGCATAGGCTTGCTTCTACAGTGCTAGCTTTTAGTCTTTTGGCTGCACAATGAGTTGTAAAACCTGTTTATAATTAAATAATTTCTTGAGGTATTTGATCTTGTTCCCGGTAGTACCACAGTGGTAACTGTTTTCATCTATGGAGTACTCCGTATTACATTGCATATACTATTAAGGGCTCATTTGGTTTAAATTTTAGAAAGTTAAAGAGAAAGGAGACGAATGTAGTTCAATTATAGTTTAAGATAAATTGTTAAAAAATTTAATCATTACACTAACTTTTCAAACAAAATTGATTTTGTTCCTCCTTATTTTAACCAATCATGTGAGCAAAGGATAACAATATCCCCTATACTCATCTATTCATTACTCCTCTTATCTTATTTTTTACACAAAAAATAGCATTCTTCTCTTATGTATATATATATATATTTTCCTATGCAAAATTTGTTTTCATTCCATTTACCTTGCATTTTTATACCAAACTAGCCCTAAATTTAATTTTATAGTCCGTATTATTTTATTATAGACAAACATTTTCTTTTAATTTAAAATTCATCTATAGTTATGTACTACTGTATTACATTGTGTCACATGCATGTGATTTGATCAATTTGCTCAAAATCATTTAATTACCTGCATATATAGTTAAGTTTTATCAAGTACTTGCAATTTAAATATCATACGGAGTATATATTTATTTTTTAACAAGACAATTGGCCGGGTGGTGTCAATTCCAAGTTATATTAGACCATACAAAAGTGTTTTTGTGGACGATGACCATGAGTTCGAAATGCAAGAAAAAGGAGCCAGAATCTAGCGAGTGTTGAAGCTAGGCAATTCAAACTACTTTGCCAGAAACTTGGTTGACATTTCTGAATACATAAGAGCAACATCATGAATCGGAACACTATAGCAAATATTGAGCGTTCGAGATCACCATCTTAATCTCCCATTAATATTGAGCGTTCGAGATCACCATCAACATCATGAGTCCTGGGTAATTTGGGTTCGAGTTGATTTCGGGTCCCGAGTCTAAAACACCGGGTTCAAACCTGTAAAATTATTGGGTGTACAGATCAGTTTTTGGGTCGGATCATGTTTTGACAGGTCTAATCATAGATGATCTTCGACCACTAATTTGGTCCACTGTCAAGATGCATATTTTTTTCATAATCCCATAGATTTGTCTTTGTTTATGCTTATCATGAACATGTGTGAGTAGTTTTCCTTTTTCTAGGGTTGGGGTGAGCTTAACGATAGTCTTGTGTGTTGGATGCGATGAATCTATGAATTGAGAGTGTTTTTTTATCTATTCTTATATCTTTGTGCTTCATACCTAATGAAAGTTAGGGAAATTCTTTGTTTGCAATTTGATTGAAAGAGATAATTGTGAATTGGATAGTAATTAGGGCTTTGAAACGCGAGTTTGAATAGCCTAATTAAGAAAAGGTAGTAAAGTTGATTGTTTTAACGGAAGTTGGTTGATTACTTTGCTTGGTTGACGGAAGTTGACTCCTAATTTATAAATAAAAGTGCGCCCTTTGTGTGATTCGTTGCGTTTTCATGCATGATTATCATTGTGGTGATCCATATGCCTTAGAAGTCTTTTTATTATTGATTTATATCCTAAATTTTGCAACATTACACCCCCTATACCTATATTCTTCACCTCTTCCTCTATTTCTATACCTTTCTAAAGTAACTAAACAAAGGAATTGACTCTCTCCCGTGGACGAACCTGACTCTGCTATACTTAGCGGGGTCTTGATTACAATTTTTTTGTTTGGTCGAGAAACCCTATCAACAAATGTGTTTGCAGAGCTTCTAAAGGCTCAAGGCAATTCAACAAGAACACATGTGCTAGGGGTGTGCTCGTTGTTGACTCCCCAACAACTGCCCTACAGAGCGATGTGACAGAATTGAAAGAGATGATGAAAAGGTTCGTGCTGTAAGGAACACCTCAACAGCTGCAAGCATATGGGTTATGAAATGATCCATACCATCCCAACAATGCTTGCCCACTGTTGCAAGAGCCTAATTTCGAGTTGAATGCAATGGGGAATTTTATCCCATAAGGAACAAGGCAAGGTAACTATGCTCATCCTAACTATTTTAATAATAATTATAATGCAGGTTATCAGCAGAAGTATGACTATGGTAATTATCAGGCCCCTTTCCATAAACAAGGGGGACCACGGGTAAGGCCACAACAACAATTTGACTCTAGACAGAGAAGGCCTCCTCTTGCAGATGCGTCTATTGAAGATCCCTTAAAAGCTCTTACGAAGATAATCATGGGGCAAGTTGAGCACACCAAAAACTTGGAGAATCAAATGAGCCAACTTATTCAAGCATTTTCCCCATATTATTAACACTCACAAATTTTATGGTTCTGTTAATTAGGATTTTTCATATAGTAGCTTCTTTTGTAATGCCTTGTTCATACATTTCTTTTGATTTCACCTGTATCAAAAATTTGTTGATTTGGTTTTATTCCTTGTGGATATCAGGTGGCCGGGCATATAAAACTTTGGATGACAAATTTGGTTTTGTAGGTAGATTTGCTTTAATTAAGATTTCTTTTTTGTTGTGACAAAGAGTTTATTTTTCACTTTGACAGTTGGATCTTTGTTTTTCCTACAGTTTATTCAGAGGTGTTTTTATTGCCTCACTCATTTATAACAAGGCATCATAGGTATCTATCAAGGACAATATGGTTAGTATGTGATATGAAGTTTCCTTTGGATATGTTGGTTTTGCGGTGGTGATAATCCCGAGTTCTGAGGTTACTTAATTGGAAGGCTAATTTGTGAAATTTTATTTTTTGTCCCGATATAACACAATATTCATCAATAATCACAATATCATTAGCAAAGAATAGATAGGGGAATTAAATCCTGTTCTCGAGACACCAAAGCTTAGTCTTCAGTCATGGCATTCCCTTATAGTACGTTTTATGGCCAAGACTTTTGATGTGATCTTGCCTTGTAGATTTTTCTTACATTTTTCCACAGAAAAAAGTTCCAAATCACCTGTAAATGGTTAGGAGGCAACAATTCTCCGTATATTGGATCTTATCGATCTCCTTGAAGAGTCACAATGCGGATTTTATACATCATAGTCTCTTAGAAAAAAAAACATAGTACACTACCTTCTTATTGATTTAATTTCTAGTTCAATTTATTATAGTTTAAACTAGCTAAAAATGATAAAGCAAAATCTAATTTATCAAAAAAATTGATTTGGGCCCTAGCTAAAATTACACATTCACTCCAAATTAAGCACAAATCCAACAACTCGAATCCATTTTCGACGAACTACTTAAAAATTGAACAATAAATTAAGGCTCTGTTTCGTAATGCATAGTTGATGGGTTAACTGAAATCAATAAAATAGTTAAAACTAATGGATTAAGTGTATTAAATATATTTTAAATTAAATTGTTCATAAGCTAATAAAATAAAGTGTTTAATAACCTTGCAAAGTTCTCTTTTAGTATTGTTATAGCAGATGCAACTAACAACCCACTTTTGTTTCTTCTTCAGACAAACCTATATAGGAACGTGTTAACATATGTTTGTCACTGCACTAAATTTACTATGTTCATCAACCTCTCTCTTGTTTTACTTATTATCAATTCATTCATTAAATAAATTAAATTGGTATGGCTACTTTTCCAGTACTAGATCGAGCTGCTCTGATATATATACCAGTAGAGATTGTTTGCAAAATTGATTGCTGTGATAAAGACATGTCTCCTCTCTTCCTCATCCTCCCTCTTTTCTGTTAAAATCCAAGTCCTGGCCTGTGATCATTCATTTCATAAGGTCTCACTCTCATCTCATCCTTCATCACTGCTAGTCCTAATTTAATTTTAAAATACTCCGGTATATATGCAAATAAAAAAAAAAGAGAGGCAAATTTAATTGTCTTTCCTTTTTGGCCCCTTTCCCATTCCTCCCTTTATAAATAATATTTAAATAAATTTTGTTTATATTCAATTTTTGCCTTTCATATCCCTCCAACATTCTGACGAAAATGAATGAATGAATGAATTGCATATCAACAATGAATAAGATGGGATTGATGATACTGACATGCACATGTATCCATAATTTTTTTACTATAAATAAATCTTATACGTACTAACCCTTTTTCTCTTTTATACTTGCATCCGCATTTTGTTTATATTTAATTTTTTTACTGTGGAAAAGTTGATAGCATGATCCTATCATGAATTTATATATATATATATATGCTCCAATTCATTGGCGGAGCTAGGGGGAGCATTCGCTTCCCCTTTCATCCAACGAATCACCTATATTTGTTCTACTCGTCGATAGTTTTGTTTTGATATATTATAAGCCTTGATCCGATATCCGTGTAAAAAGTTATGAACGTTTGAAAGTTAAACACATATTAATTATTTCAAATGGCTTTTAATAAATCACAATGTTTTTATATTTTACTTAATTTGATATTTTGGTAATATAATTCAACCAAAGAGCTTCGAAACAAGAGGTTATATTACTAAATTCGATAATTATATAAGAAATTATGCTAGTTTAAAGTTTGTATATCTTGTTACACGTTATTGCATGGTAAGAGAACAACAAGTTACATATTGAATTTGTAGGTTTCAAACGATATATTTTTAGATGAAAAGAATGTTGTTATAGATTAAACTATACTTTGTATCAATTTTTTTGTTTAAAGAGAAAAAATATATAAGAACTAATGACACAATTTTAAACTAAAACACCACCGTTTTGAGCAAAAAATTGTGTTTTGACAAAAAAACGGTTGTCTTAAACTAAAATATCATTTTTTAAATCTAAATATCATAATTTTGATTCACTAAAATATAGAAAAATCTATTGAAAAACAAATCAACAATTTGTACAAAATTTTGCCCCCTCCTTCGTTAAGTTTCTGGCTCCGTCCCTACTCCAATGCATGCACATCTATTATCTATATACATATACTAAAATTGATTCATAACGTACTACGTGATGTGTTGTGGTTGATTCTAGAAAAAATAATTTTACCAAAAAAAACTATTTAAATAATATGTTGCCATAATTTATAAAAAAGTTATTATAAGGCACAATCTATAACCCCATCAGCTACCACACTACGATAACCTAACTACCACAAGAGCCACTATAGGGCCATCAGCTTATGATCTGCAATCTACAAAATTATATCAAAGATCCTTACTGAAGAAGGTGGTTGGGAAACGTATTCACCTGTTGTATGGTTCCTTTGCATCAAATAGAGCAATCTAGGATAATGTGCTTATTGCCCATAGAATCTTCCAAAATTTTTGAAATATATCAGGTAAGGAATGATGGATGACAATTAAATTGGATATGGAGAAAGCTTATGACAGAGTCGACTGAGAATTTTATTTTCACAGTGTTAAAAAAATTATGGTTTCATGAAAAATTTGTTGACTAGCCGAATTAGAGAATGTGTTGAAATTGTTCCATTCTCGGTCCTCATTAAAAATGGTCCCATTGATCTTTTCACACCAAGGAGAGGATTGAGGCAAGGAGACTCTATTTCTGCACTTCTCTTTGTTCTCAGATAGGAAATCCTCTCGAGGAAACTCTAATCGAAAGCCAAATTTGAGCAAAATGCCATCAACTTCAACATTACCAAAAGATGATCCAAGATTCCTTTTCTTACTTTTTCAAAAGACATCACAATCTTCACAAAATCAAGCCATGAAGCATGTATAAAAACCAAAAAAATATTGAGGAATACTGTCAAATATCGGGAGAACGTGTCAATTACAATAAATAAGCATTCCAAGTCACGAAAAGAGTATCGAACCAAAGGAAAACAAATATACAATATGTCCTACATATTCCAAATACAAACCTTGCCCAAGAACTAGAATGAAGCATAAAAATTCACTAAAGACGAGGATTCCCCTCGAATCAAACCTCGCCCAAGAGGAACAAAAAGAAGTAGAGGAAATGAAAAATGGATTAAGCCACCAAAAGAGAAATTTAAGCTTGATTTTGATAGGTCTACACAGATAATGGTGAAAGCGCAATTGGTTACATCGTCTGAAATGACCGGTGAAATAATTAATATGGCTAGGAAAAATGCAGAATCCAATCTTATATCAAGACCAAAGCACGCACTCTCCTTAAAGGAATTAAAAGGGCTACAAAATTGGGCATTTTACCAAATTGAGATCGAATGTGACTCGCTCATATATAGTTATCAATTTCATCACCGGTAAATAAGAATGCCCTTGTAAAATCGAGATGATACTCTCCGATGCCCTCTTCCACTCATTATTGTTTTCTAATATTACTTTCTAGCATATCTTTCGGGAATGCAACTTGATGGTAGACAAGATTGCACATCTTTGTTAATTGCCAATCCTAGAGAAATGAGTTTCATAAACACCTTGGTCTACACGACCTCATCCGTAAAGATGTTCTTGGCTAGTGTCGAATGTAATTCGAGTCTATGCCTGAATCTTTTCCCTTATAAAAAACAATATATATATATACTAGTATATTTTAGTTAATGGATAAAAATATAAATAAAAAATTACTATTTGTTAACCATAATTACCAAAAATATTAATTAGATAAATATTTGATAGGTATTATTTTATTTATATCTAGATTACTTTTTGGTTAAAATAGTTCTTTATATCGATTTAATTACTTGATAGTTGTTATTTTATTTATATCTATATTATTTTTTGATAGAATGACTTATTTATGTTTAGATTAATTTTTATTTTATATTTCCTGTATAGTTCGATCGTTATTAGTTTAATTTTCACATTGTAATATAAATTTATTATTTTTGTCATATTATAGTTTTTTTTATAGATAATATATGTAATTTTAGAATATTGTGTTAAACATATTCCCATATGCGGAACGAGACATACACTGGTTAATGAAAATTATAAAGAGTTTCATTGGCTTTGAAGTGAAAAAAATAATATACTCCCTCCATTTTTTTTTCTTAGTAATTTTTTTTATTACGCATGTTTGTTTAAAATGATAAAAACTATATAAATTTATATTTATATTTTTTTAATAATATCATATCTATTACTTTTAGCTTGATACAAAATAAGATTGCACCCACCAATAAGAATTGAATCAAACGAGAAAAGAAGGTAAAATATCTTTTTAGTTGGTAAAGTATTGGAGTATACAAGTATAATTTTAATTTTGGCCTTTCTGCAAAGAGAGGGGAAAGATACTAACCAGTCCAACTCCTAGGGGAACCCTAATTGGAAGGTGGGGAATGGTAACTCACTTAAAAATTGAAGGGGACATTAGAGGCATATGGGGAGGCAAACTAGGATAAATTGGACAAGCCCCCCGGAAATATAGGGGGTTGTGCAAAATTCATTTAAAACCCTAAAAGAAATCTACATTATTTTCCACATTTTTTTTATTGTCACACAAAATATCCCAAAAAATGAAATAAAACTACAATCAATTCAAGAAAAAAGGGAAAAAAAAAACACCTAAAAGCAAAAGGCCTACACCTCTTTCATTACTCTCTCTTTCTCTTCTCTCCCTGCCACACATCATAGCAGCTGCAGCTGCAGAGAGCAGAAAAATACCCACCACCATCACCACCATCACCACCACCTCCACTTTCACCTTCTCTACAATAAATCCAAAAAAAATAAAACAAAATCATTTGCAGATGAGAACCAAGAAACCCCAAATCCAAGCAAAAAACCCCCAAATCCGCCTACCAAAACAGTGCCCTTCAAACCCATCTCCTCCATTGAAGGACCTCACCTCACCCCTTTGCTTGCAGACTAATAAAGATTGAATCTTTAAGAAAACCTACCAAGAAAGAAGAAGAAGAAGAAGAAGAGGGTGAGGGGTATTAATCCTGTACGGCGCCTGGTGTGGGGTGTTATTGTGTGGCTAACCCCTTTTAGCAATGCAGTGGGTTTGCAGGCTAAGTACCTGTCTTACCTAAGTGCAGTCCCATTCCAGCAATTTCTCACTTCCCCCATTTCCCTTTGCTTTCAATCCCCCTCTTTATAGTCTATATAGCCCAGATTTTTGTATTTGTTTTTCCAATTTCTTTTTTGTGGGTTACTAGGATTTATCTGCCATGATGGGTGGGTTGATTGACTTGAACACTGTGAACGAGGATGAAGATGACAACAACATCAACCACCACCACCATCACCACAACAACAATGATACTATTTCTACTTCACAAGACCCAAAACTCTACTCATCTTCAACCTCTTCCTCCTCATCTTCATCTCCTTCCTCCTCCTCATCTGTCTGTATGGAGCTGTGGCATGCCTGTGCTGGGCCGTTGATTTCACTGCCCAAGAAAGGGAGTTTGGTGGCTTACCTCCCACAAGGACATCTCCTTGACCACCACAGTTTCACTGACTTCTTTCCTGGGGTACCCTTTGAGAGATTCCCACCTCCCCATGTCTTCTGTAGAGTCCTTGATGTCAAGCTCCATGTAAGTCCCTCTCCTAATTAACATGTTCATCTTTCAAAATGTCCACTTCAAATTTTTTTTTTTAATGCTGCTGCTGCTGATTAGTTTCTTGATCTTGGGTTTAGGATTGTTGATATTTGTGTTGATTTCTTTGGGTGTTTTGTACTCTTGGGTTTGTAAATGTGGGTGCATATATATTCTTTTTTGGGGTAATCAAGTAGTATTAAAAAATTGTTAATCTATGGATTTGCCAAATGGGTGTTTGAGTTCAAGTGAAAAAGAAACTGTTTTGAAACTTGTGCTCTCCTTTGATTACAGGCTGAGGCGGCTACTGATGAGGTCTATGCACAGGTTTCTCTAATCCCAGAGGCACAGGTAAAGAAAAGATTCCAACTTTGTTGTTGCTTAGTACTTTTTCACTAACATATACTAATCCTGTCATTAACAAAATACCCTGCAACTGTAACAAGTACTTGTTTTAGTTGTTTGCTGTGGAATATGCCAACAATGCTGTTATTTTCATGGGGGATATTGAGCCATTCACAACTTAATTGTGCATGTGAGTGGTTTGTTTGAGTGCTGTACTGAAATGGGTTTGCTTTGAAAACATGGATTAGATTGAGGAGAAACTGAGGGAATGTGAGGTGGCTGTTGATGGTGAAGAGGAAGAGGATAATGAAGGGGTCAGGACCACCATACCACACATGTTCTGCAAGACTCTCACTGCTTCTGATACCAGCACTCACGGGGGATTCTCCGTCCCTCGCCGTGCTGCTGAGGACTGCTTCCCTCCCTTGGTAAAAAAACAACTCTCTATCTCTACATCTTGTCAAAGATTCAATCTTTTATTGGACATGTCATGTTCTTAGCACATGTGTCTCTTAAGGTGTTTATTATGGCATCTGTTGCAATGTGATCTTGACTTGTTCAAGGATCTAAATGAATGGAAAATAAGTACCCAAGTTGTTACATATTGATTGGTTATTTTATTTTTACGAATAGTTCGAGTGTCATTATTAGTACTATTTTCTTGTTGGATGTTGTAGTACTATAGTAGATGTATAGTTGATTCTTTTGAATATGATCCACATCCAATTCGGAAACTAACGATGTAGGTCTAGAAATTGAATCTTTGGCGACAATGAAAGAGGTGAAGCAAATGAAATGGCTAGGTTGGCAGTTGATTTCCGTATTATCCGGTTTTATTTGGATTTGCTTTGTTGCAGGACTACAAACAGCAAAGGCCATCTCAAGAGCTTGCGGCAAAGGATTTACATGGCAAGGAGTGGAGGTTCAGGCACATATACAGAGGTACAAATGACATTCGGAGCATTCTTGCATACGATATTTAGTACACGCAGTTTCGTTGTGATGTAATTATGATTCTTGTACTATGGTGGACCAGGCCAACCTCGGAGACATTTGCTCACCACAGGATGGAGTGCTTTCGTGAACAAGAAGAAGCTTGTCTCTGGAGACGCCGTGCTTTTCCTAAGGTATCAAAGCTTGAAACTCTGAGAAGTCTGTGCAGTATATTGTTTACATGTAACATGACAGATGAGTTACGGTGTCTAGGGGTGCTGACGGAGAACTGAGATTGGGAATCCGAAGAGCGACTCAACTGAAGGCAGGCAGTGTCTTCCCAGCTCCGTCTAGTGAGCAGATGAATCATACCAATCCGAAAGCTGTGCTTGATTCCATCTATGCTAGAACTGTCTTTAATGTCTACTACAAGCCAAGGTGTGCGCTTCTCGCTATCAAATTTTGTCTGTGACAAATGACGAGGAACTCACATTTCTTGCACTTCATCATTGGTTTAGTTTGTTGAGTTGCTCCTGTTAACGGATGGCATTCATTCTAAATAGATGCTCGCCTTTGCAGGATTAGCTCATCTGACTTCATCATACCCTTCAAGAGGTTCTTGAGGAGTGTCGATCATCCCTTCTGTGTTGGGATGAGGTTCAAAATGCGCTATGAGTCAGAAGATGCAGCAGAGAGAAGGTACTATACCAGACTCTTGACGGTGTGCAAGCTTATGTTTGATTTGTTCTCGACGAAGAAATGCATGACGTAGTTGTCTTTCAGGTACACCGGTGTGGTTACGGGAATCAATGAGGTGGATCCGGCCAGATGGCCAGGTTCCAAGTGGAAATGCTTGTTGGTACGTGCATATGTTCGACAAGTCTGTCATATTACATGTTGATTTCTCTATGAAAGTGATGCGTCATGCTCGAGATGATACCAAAATTTTCATCTAATGCTGCAGGTAAGATGGGACGACGTAGAGACCAATCGTCACAGCAGGGTTTCTCCTTGGGAAATCGAACCAACTGGTCCAATCCCTTGTTCTAGTAACTTGATGTCATCTGGTCTGAAGAGGAACAGAATTGGTTTACCATTAACCAAACCGGATTATCCCGTTTCAAGTAAGCTCTTCGTTGCGGATTATTCAGGATCTTTTGCTTCACTACCTGCAAAGTTGTTAGTTACACCGGTGTCACCGACATCTTTAACTTGCGTAATGTAGGTGGGATGGGACTCCCATCAGACTGGGGGGAGCCTTTGGGATCCCGAAAGGTCTTGCAAGGTCAAGAAATATTGGGTTTCGCTTCTGCTTACGATGGCAGTAGGGACAACCCGAACCACCCTGCATCCGGCCCAGGAAGCTGCTTTTCAGCAGGGGGCCGACAGGGCTTAGCCTTTGGCGAGCCATTCAGACTCCATAGGGTCTTGCAAGGTCAAGAAATGCAGCATTTGAGCTCCGGACACTCGTCTGTCACCCACAACCGGAGGCAGGAACGCGGGGATGAAATCCTTGAAGGGCTAGTTCAGGTGCGTGGCCAAGCGAACGGATGGTCTTCGTCGCTTCTCAAGTCCTCTGACAACAATGTTTCTCGTCAAGCCCTCTGCTCAGCCTCAGCGTCACTCCAAGCGTCCTCACCTTCTTCCGTGCTGATGTTCCAACAAGCGAGTGTTCCCTCTTCCGAAATGCGCAATCTCAATACGAAATTGTCGTTTCCCTTTGCTCGTGCACCTGGGGTGATCACGGACTATGGACAGACGTACACTCAACAGCCGTGTTTATCGAATAATCCCACTGGAAGAGCCTACAAAGGGTCAGTCCCAGGAAGCAAGACCAGCTGCAGACTTTTCGGAGTATCCCTTACTGAAGGAGCCCAATGCGGCGAGATGGAGAGGAGCAACGAAGGGCAGGCGTACCAGAAAGCCACAGGAGGAAGCAACTGCACGCGAGGAAGTGATCTCTACGCTGTAAGAGACATGCTTCTTGACATCGCCCTCTGATGGTACTTACGGATGTGATCAACTTCAACAGTTGCAAGGTTTTGGAAGCAACTCAAAAAACTGTTTCACCAAAAGTTGTGGATTGTGGCGTTTTAACTTTAAAAGAACCTTTATTGTATGTAATGACTTGGGCGGTATCGTTTTGAAGGCGAGTCTGCCATGCCGTCTACTGTGTCTTTGTGCCTGATTGTGCGGTGTTCCATCGACGGGAAGATCAAAGATGAGGCAGCAGAAGTTTGTAAGGTGTAAACCGTCAGTAAAGCATAAGTATCTGTTGATGAAGATTCTGACTTTCTGGGTAATCTATCTGACTATCTGCAATAATGTTTGTAAGTTGATGAATCATTCATATGATGAATGTGTTGTAACGTTTAATTCGTTCTGATTCTAGATTGATGCCGTTTCAAATTCCGGGCTTGTTGAATTATGGGTTTGTTTTGTTGCTTCATTATTTTATTTTCGTGGAGGTTTTACCATCTTAAATTGCAAGGCAAAGAAAACCATTACCTTTAGAATTTCAACATTTTTATGGTATATATTTCTTTTGGTCATAATTAACCAGTCATATAAATTGAGCGATTAAGCAAAGATATTTGTCGATATGAAATGCTGATGTATCGTTTGGAATAGTGCTGAGTTTTTAGTATAAATTTAAGGAATTTTTTTATTTTATTTTTTCTAAAGCACACCTTATATAATATAGTTTTTTTTTAAAAAAAACATCTTTTATTTTTTTTTTGGAAAAATGAAAAAAATATAAATTATCAGTTATGAACCAATATTAATATGAATTTTGAAAATCACTAAAAGTTATACAAACTATTCAACATTAAACCAATTTCGATATAAGAAAATTTTTGGTCAATTTTTCGGCCAAATTTTCAACGTGGGAAGTGAAGTTTAAAAATTTAATGATGTTGCGCCATATTATTAAGTGTTCAATGTATTTTTATTTGTAGAAAAACACTAATTTCAAGTGCAAATTAGATGAGTAAATTAACCTTCAAACTGATAGTTCTTATTATTTATGGTCCTTTTAATGGTTAGACGAGTAAACTAATTTCCCATATTGACAATTGGTTTGATGTGAAATAGTTTGTATACCTTTTAATGGTTTTGAAAATTCGTATTAATATTGGCTCATAACTGATAGTGCTTATTATTTATGGTCCTTTTTTCATTTTTTTTAAAACAAAAAACCTTATATAATATAATCCATTCAATTGAAGCACCAACCTTTGTTTGGCCAAATATTTTAAATTTTTTGATGACATTTTATGTCTCTAACCGAAATGCCATTATTTTACTAATGATTTTTTTTAATAAAAGGAACCTTATATAATATATTTTTTCTATAAAATTAAGGTGTTTTACTAATGTTATAATTTTTTTATGATATTTTATTTTAGTGACCAAAATTCTCTTATTTAATTAATTAGTTAGTTTAAAAATAAAATAATTATAGAATTAATATTTTATAATATTATCTTTTTTATACCTATCTATATTTTTTTATCATTTTATTTATTACTTAGGATTTAAAATAAATAAAGCACATCTAACATTTTAGATTCAAGGGAGTAGTTTCAAAAAATGAGGTACATGGGTTATATATATTTTTTGTTATTACCCCTCATGGCATTCATGAAGGTGTAATAATCAAAGGCTATCATTTTTTTATATTATTTTATTGTATTTTTCTATTTTTTTTTATCACCTTTTGCCATTTTATTTTTGATTGAATATTGTGAATTATGAACCCAGAAGGTTAAATTTTAGGTTAGGTTCAGGAAGTTATTGTTATATCCAACTTCATTGATAAAGGGAAGATGTTGTACATGAAATTAGAGTGATTTGGTTAATAAGAGTTGTGCTTCAGCTTGTATTTGTGGATGGAGTTAAAGTTTGAGTTTTATTGGCCGAAGAAATGTTTGGTTTTGAGTGTTTTTCCGGCTATAGTTGAGATCTCTTTCTCCCGTATCTTTAGCACTACAAAGCCTAAATCTTTCCATAGCTTGATGTTCTTACCAAGCCCCATTACAACCCTATACAAGACCTCATGATGATTGTTACTTGTAATGTCATGCAGAGTGAAGATTGGTGATGTTAAGTTCAATTTTTATGTAGCATAGTTTCATGGATTTGAGTTTGAGCGATATTGATTTACCCTAAACACATGAGCGAGAGTGAAACACTTATTTCCCAGTGAGGTTGGATGTGAAGATATTACCTTGTTCTTTGAAGTTGATAAATACATGCTATGATGTTATGCATTATTTTATGTCTCTATATTTTCAAACTTCGTGGTTTATAATGTGAGGAAGTCAATAACTTTTTTGTGGGATAAGTGGTTTGATTTGGTTTTGTTTCCTTGAGGACAAGCAAAGGTTCAAGTGTGGGGGATAGGATGCATTTAACGTAATTTAGATGTCCATATTGCATGTTTTGATACATATTTCATATTTGCATTTATACTCACATTGGTAGGGGAAGAGATGGATATGAAGAGGCACATGGAGGTTTTACCTTCGGTGTAAGGAACGATGGTGGTAATGCATTTTTGGGGTTATAGAAGTGGGACACAATGAAGTTATGGGCTAGAGTGAAGCGCTACATTAGCCCATTATTGTAGTAGTGGCAAGTCATCCATAGAAGCTATTCACTTGATGAGGCGATTGATTGAAGTGCACAGAGACAGGAAGAAAAACTTACTTATTACCTTTATTGATATTGAAAAGGCTTATGACTAGGTCTCGAGGGAGTTGGTGTGGAGTTGCTTGGAAAAAAAGATAGTACCAAGGACGTACATTAGAATCATCAAAGATATGTACGATGAATCTTTAAAAAGTGTTAGCACTCCTATTGGAGATTTAGAGTACTTGCGGGTTCAAATGGGGCTTCACTAGAGGTCAGACCTTAGCCTCTTCTGTTCACCCTTGTTCTAGATATGTTGTTCGACCCGATCTAGGAAGAGCTTCCTTGGTGCATGCTTTTGACAGACGATATCATTTTAGTGGACAACACAAGTTCGGGATTGGCTCACAGGTTTGACAACCGGAGAGAGGTGCTTGAATCCAAGGGTTTTCAATTTAGTAGGACCAAGACCGAATATATGCAGTTTCGTTTCGAGGAGCACGGAGATTCATAGGTTTTAATTATGTTAAGGGAGGACTTAATTCCAAGGAAAGAGAACTTCAAGTACTTAGGCTCATTCTTACAAAGTTACGGGGGAATTGATAGGGATATCGAACATCGAATTCAAACGGGATGGAAGAGATATGGAAAAAGCGCATTAGGTGACTTATAAGATAAGAAGGTGCATGTGAAATTGAAAAGGAAATTATACAAGGTGATCGTACGTCCCACTTGATTTTATATCTTTGAGTGTTATCCAATTACGAAAGCCCTAGAGATGAGAATATTGTGTGCTGGGTGTGTGGACACACGAGATTAGACAAGATCGGAAATGAGGACCTTAGGAATAAGGTTAGAGTCACCAGTATTTAGGATAAGATGCGGGAGGCCAGGCTGCGTTGTCTTGGACATGTTTAGAGGAGATCACCTTATGCATTGTACGTAGATGTGAGAATTTGGATGTATGAGCTACTCGTATGGATGGGGTAGACCGAAGAAAAGTTTGATGGAAGTCATTCGCAATGACCTTGCAACTTAAAAATTAATTTAAAAAAAAAACATTTCGCTTTTTGCTATAATTTTCGGAGTTAAATTGCGATTTGAGTTTCAAGGAGTTTGAGAGTTTTGGTTTTCACATGAGAGAGATGATACAAGGTGAAAGGGGGTTGAGGATAAGGGTAGTAGTTTTAATTAAATTGAATTATAAGGATTATTATTATTACATTGTTGTAAATAGCAAATTTATCACGTTCTAAACAACAAAGACTATTTTTTTTTATCCAAATCTTAATCAGCTTTTTCTTTACCAAACTTAATATATTTAATTTAATCTATGATATCAATTATATAAAAAAATCTTAAATGCTTGTTTTACTTATTTTAACCAAACTATTTTTTATTTTATTTACCTATTAAATCTTTATCATTAATCAAATCTTTATCATTGATCAAATTAATTATATCTCATGGCCGGTTAAATGTTATGAAATTAAGCCCAATCAAAGGCCTAGGTGTATATGTTTTCTACAAGTGTAAATGTTATTAAAATAATAAGGGCTATTGACAAGATGTGAAAATAGTTATTGATAAGACTATTTTTACAAAATTGCACACAAGTTCTTCGCATTTTAAAAAATAATTATACATTTGCCCGGGTGAAAAATTAAAATACCCACACCCTTCATCCACCCATACCTCAATTGAGTTCAACGAGCCACACAATTGTGAATAGAAGTTACCCATTTGTTTTTTATTGTTGTAGATTTATGAGGGATTTCAACAAATCTATCAAGTTTAAGGTAAAAAGTTTCATTTACAATTTGATTTTTATGGGTTTTTAAACTTTTTGGTATGAAGTTGTGTGTTTTAGGGTTTGAAATTAGAGTTAAAATTGATGAAATTGATAGTTGTTTGTATTTTGTATTTGATTGTTGTTGATTTGTATGATGTTTGAGTTGAATTATGAGTAGAGATTGTAAATGAAATGAAAGAAAGCGCTTGTTTTTGTTTTTGGTATTTTTGCTGCGATTTGGGGTTATTTTTTGGGCCTAGGGCTCGAATATAGTTGGCAAGGTGGTGCCTTAGGTTTGCTAAGGTGGTCGAGGTCATGTAGTGGACTCAGCGGGAATGGTCGAGGTGGTGCCTTAAGCTCGTCAGATGTTGCCAAGGCTCTCCTTTGTTGTCTGGGTTCCTGAGCCTCGTTAAAAGTTGCCAAGGAAATTTAAGAACCTCGGCAAGATTTCCCGAGCTTCGCTATGTCCTTTGTGTCTTTGGCCGAGGCTGTTTTTGCGAGCTTATTGTGTTTGTTGGACTTGTTTTTTGACATCTAAGGTGTTTGTTCCTATTATTTATTTATTGTGTTGTTTTGAAAGGGTTGTATCTCGATCATCCATTACAACTTTAACTTTAGAGTCCCAAATTTTACCATCTCTAAACAAGTATTTAAAATCTGGGATACTCATCAACGTTATACAATTTGTCTTCATCGTCTAACAAGTTTAATTAAGTCACTTCTAGACACATCGCGGTTGAAACTTATGTAAGCATCAGTATTGTCAAGCAGAAACAAGAAACAACGATATATTAAACACAACGTCATCAATTTCAAGAATAACAACCTCAACAACATTCACCGAGCTTATTACATAACCTCCGTCGAAGCGAAGGCATAAGCTCAATATATATTTAATTATGACGTTAATACATAAGCTCGACAAACAATTGTGAATGTATAACTTACCCTCAATAGTTCCATGTTAAGTTGTTTTGATTACTTTAGGGTCGATCAACCAATATGACCTACAAATTAAGGTATACAAATTAAATCTTGGTATAAGATTAGGACTTACATCAACATCTTCACCCAATTGATGTCCAATTAGTTTTCATAACTTGCCTCATGATTTGCATCTATCGTCGTCACTCGACTTAGTTAATTTAATTCAAAACCCTATTATTATAGTTTCTTTACTAACTAGGGATATACTCATATATATATATATATATAGAATACGGATCAAATGTTAACAACTCTTACGGTGTTAAATGTTAACAAATCAATATTCGGCAAAATTTATCAAATATTCATCACAGTCACTCAATTATTCATCAAAGCTTTTCGACAACATTTAAGAGATTCATTTCAATTAATAATTATTGCCAATTAAAAAAAAATGATCACCCAAAAAACTCAAACCCTTGCGCGTGCATCCACCCCCAATCCCGTAATTGTGTTACTGTGATGAATATTTATTAAATGTTGCCGAATATTGATGAATATTTGGGAAATTGTGAATAATTGAGTGACTGTGATGAATATTTGAGTGACTGTGATGAATATTTGATTAATTTTAACAAAAGCTTTGATGAATAATTGAGTGACTGTGATGAATATTTGATAAATTTTGCCGAATATTGATTTGTTAACATTTAATACCGTAAGAGTTGTTAACACATGACCCAACCTCTATATATATAATATACCAATTGTTTTTTATTGATCTCTTTCCATATTCATAAACTTTACAAGCTAGAATTGAACTTGAGCCATTGGGGAGTATGTGCAATGTTAGAACCAATAAAATAACTGCTTTCATTGAGTATTTTAGGATTTTGATATTATTTGTTTATATAAACACCATCAATTGTAACATCAACATAGATCATTTACCAGTTTAGAATAATCTTGTCCGAGGTTGGCGAGCTTATAGAGGGGCTATGGTACGTATGACCTCGCCCAAATTTTTTGAGGTTACTTAATAAGCTCAGTTACTCGCTCAATTTTGTATACATATTTACCAAAATTTCTATCTGATGGCAGTTTACACTAATCATCGATAGCTACGGAATAAACATCAACATCAAAACAATTTTATCCATCAAAGATTAACATTTTGTTCATAATCATAATTTCAATGAAATCCAAAAGCAATAGAAGAATAAATTCTGAACCAAAACTAAATATTCGATGGAAAAAGATTAGACTAACATTTAGTTTTTCTTCAACTTCTTAACTCGATTAGATCTTCTAAGACCTTCTTCTTTCAGGATACACAAATTGGCAACCGGGAGTGCAAGCACCCGTTTGGCCGATTGAATCAATCGTTGAAGATCGGGATTCCTATTTAACTCTAAGTGGTTCAATTCTTCTCGCTTTATCATCTATAGGGATTTCAGATCCCCAGTTCCCTTGCAAAGGTTCGCTACGACAATTGATTGCCCGACTTCTTCACTCTCTTTCAAATTCTGCATGAAATAATGCACTTCGACAAGGTCACAAACATGTTGTTTGTGCTTCTTTACCTCCATATTTGAATTTGTAAATAATTTCTATGACCTCGACTACTTATATAGAAAATTTCGGCTCGAAACCCTAATATTTCCCTCCAAAATATCTTGATTTTTCCCTCCAAAATTAATCTCGGACTTTTTTGGCACACAATTATTATTTGCAAATTCTAGTACGAGCTAACTACGTACCCTCGTTAACAGTAGTCGAGTCTACTACTTACCCTTTTCGGATATCACCGAGCTTACCCCTTTACCTCAACAATTTTTACCGATTTTACATAATACCCTCAACAATAAAAGTGGACCTTACTTTTCGACAGATCTTGCAATCGAAAACCACTTTAGTTTTGTCGAAAACCATTAAAAAATCATTATAATCTACCGACCAATCAAAGTAATCACATCGATTCATGCATTGCTCAATTTCAATATCAAAAGTTTTTACTTTCACTTTCGGTCCACGATCTAAAATTGAAAAGGACTTGTCGTGCAATTATGCAAAAATCATCTTGTCAATAGTCGTTTGCGGATCTTGCCCAAAGCCTCACTCTATTAAAATATAGGCCAACTGGCAGAAAACCATCTCTTAAATTGAAATACCCCCAAAGTATTTTTGGGTATTGTATTTTATAGTACTAGTTTTATTACTCGCCTGTTGTGCGATTTTTTAATAAATTTTATTATATAAAACATCTTTGAATTAATATAAATTACTACTCCATATAAATTATATATATAGTTTTCAATTGTGTTATATTTTTTTAGAATGTAAACATGTTTGAATCTAAATTAATCATATTTTTTCTCTTATTAAAAAATGGTCAAAATCTATTTTTATAAATATATCATACACATATCAAAAACTTTTAACACCCTATTTATTTTATAATTTATTTATTTATTAAAAAATACTACTACAATCGGAAGTGCTATAATTATATCTTTTGTAAGATTTATTCAAATAAGATTTACGTGTGCTAAGTTGATTTGATCTTTTATAAGCTTTATTCAAATAAGCCATAAATTTTTATCAAAATATAACTAACAAAAAATATGATAATATTTTATTATTAATATTAGTAATAAAAATCAAAACAAAAATCTAAATAAATATAATTTAAAATAAGATTCTACTTTAATCTAAATATAAGGTTATATTGGATAGATTATTTGATCTAAAAAGATAAGTTTTTTACCTAACTATATTCGTTTATTAATTGATGTGGCCCAAAAAAATAATACCACTTTAATCCAGAAAATGACACGTAAGCAAAAATAATCCCGCTTTAATCCAGAAAATTCCGTGGACGCGAGATCGCACCAGAGCCTGTTTCAGGCCTCTGTTTTAGTATTTTATATAGATATTAGTGAAAATAAGCTCAATTTCTTTCTCTTATATCAATTCACATAAAATATACTGAGTATAATATAAAGTTTCAGAATAATTATATTATTCTAAGAAAAATAAAATAATTTTTTTATTTAAGTTAAAAATAAAATTTTCTCAAATAATATTTATATATTATTATGATTAAATTAATAGATAATTAGTTAAACTACTTTCCCATTTATTTTCAAGCAAAGAAAATGGACCATTAGAAGGGTCCGACCTGTGAGCCTTCGGCCCAGCACAAGGAGCCAGCCAACCCAGGTTATCTTCCTCCCTGTGGCACAGGGAGGAAGATTTCTTTCTTTAATTACAAGCACACAATCTTGCAATCATGGGATACGACTTTAGTAATTTGAAGATCTCATTGCAGCCTACCCATATACAGTTCATGTTCTTCCTAATCCTCTCCCAGTCGTCCTCTTCATTCACTCAAAGAGCCCATCGACACACACATTCTCCGTTCGTTCCGATTGTGCTCGATCACAAATCCGTCAACCCCAAGGCCAACGACCACCACCATTATACTCTACGACCACCCAGGAGACTACCGTGGACGCCCCAATCAGCAGCTCGCCGGGAAGTGTCCGAAGACGTTGCCGGAAAAATCTGCAGACATTGGTTAACAGCTTAACTGTCGGGCTCTGCCACCGAAACAAAAGTGCTCTGATGCTCTGGTTTCGATTTGTACTTTCACCCTGCAGCACCCTCTGTCGATCTCAACTCTTTTTCTTCTCAGAATTACTTTGAGTTGCTCGTACTATAGCCCTGAAGTTGACTGTAGAGAAGTTTTTTTGCCTTTCCTAAAATCATGTTTTCGGGTGTTGTTTTGCAATTCTTTTCGACAAGGGTAAATACTAAAGATTCGATTCATAGAATCTACTCATATAAGCGCGTGTTTGGATATAGGTTTAGGTGGGGGTTTGGGAGGCTTTTAAAAAAAATAAGCTCTGAAGCTACATGTTTGGAAGCAACTTTGGCTTGAGGTTTTGGAGTTGGAGGTGAAGCTTATTTTTTCTGATTTTGGAAGCTGAGAGGTTATTTAATCAGGTTATGAAAATTTGTACACTTTTGCCCCTGCTCCTTTTTCCCCTTTTCGTATCTAAAGGGTATTTTTGACTTTTCATCCACAATACTCACTTACAAACCTTATACCCATCAAACATCAATCATCTTTATTACAAGGTTATTTTTAAAATAAAATCTCCACCTCCCACACCTCCATAATACACGAAATAAACTCCACCTCCTAAAAAATATCCAAACCCTAAAAAACCCCCCAATTGCCAAACACGCGCAATCTTTGTGTTTCAGATCCATTATTTCCATACCACGGGGTCTTATATTCAAAACTTGAAAATATTTGAATCCCGTTCGAGTAACTGTCGACTCGTTCTATATTTGGTTAATTATCAATATTCCGTCTTGCATCTGAGTTTGCTTGGTGATAGAGATGGCTTTCTTCCGCTTTCTTTCGAAAGAAAGCTAGGGTAAGTTTTTCACTTTTTGAAAGTTACGAGGTTGTTTTCGTTTTTATCCTCAACCTTGCCGAACCATTCCATCAAGTTACGTCAAGTGGTTTTTTTTCTTTCAACTAGTGCATTTTTGCAAACTTCTTGCCTTTTTTATAATTTGTATTTTTCGTATATTTTGTGAATTCCATTCTATGCATTTGTAATAAATATGCAAACTAATTCTGTTTGTTGCTATTTAACAACCCCTTAATCTCACATAGCATGGCAACTCGAGTATTATAAATAGATCCCTTAAATTTGGATAAATTGTATTAAATGCCCGAATTTCCTAAAAAGTGTGATTTGTTCATTTTGGTTCATTCATGCTAGCTAAGTATGGTATATTATTTGTCATAGATATTCATGCTTGTTTTTTACTTTATTTCGTACGCTTTATAGTGTCTAAAGTGTACAATGTGCCTTATGATCAACTAAAATGGAATTGTGAACTAGTAATATTAAAGTGCGATGATGCTGTTGTTGTTTAACAGAGAGAATACTTCTCCATAGTAGTTTACAATATACTCCATCCGTTCCTTATTAAATGACTGTTTACTATTCAATCACGTTTTTTAAGGTGATAAAAACTATATAAAATATTTATTTTTTAAAATAATCTCATACTTATTTTTTTTGGAAACAACGAGAGAATTTAGGAAGCGACCCGGCGATCCGTGGCTCGGCGCGCACCTTCCTAGAGCGTCCTTTCAGACGATAACTTCAAGTTTAGCATCGATCTCCAGACATCTGTTGACAGGAATACCGAAAGCAAGACGATCGATCATGTCTGCAACAGTATTAGACTCTCTGAAAATATGATGAACAACAACATTAGAAAACTCCGTTAAATCCAATAAGGTGTTTGATAATAAAAGCTCCATGTTCCAAGGGCATTTTTAATCGCTCAGGATAGCTTTTGTAACCACCAAGTTGTCTCCCTCGATAAAAATGTTGTTTAACTCCAATTGCTTGGCTTGTTGAACCCCCATCTGAAGGTCAAGGGCCTCGGCATAGGAGATCTAAGCTCCATGACATACTCCATTTCCTAGGGTTATGATATTGTCATTGTTACCACGAATGACGAAGCCATATGCAGCATCATCAGATGTGCGTTTCGACCCATCAAAGTTAAGCTTAGCGAAACCTAACAGAGGCTTCTGCCAACAATCGAGTCGTCTGCATACTTTTCCAATCCTCTGATCGGCGCCAAACCCCTGTAAAGGTAGATTAATCTGAGTAGACGAACCTAAATCATCATGTAGGTTGAACTTACAAGTCTCAATCCAAGACTAGCGACAAGTTGTAATAAATACTTTGATAGTGCAGATTGTGAATGCATTTGTGTGTCCAAATGCTAACTAGTTTCTAAGAAAACAAATTTCCCACCAGTAATATGCGAAATCTGTCATATGATGTTTACCTATCGCTTTGAAAATCTCATTAAGTTATACGTGTTGCTTGTATCAATTCAAAGGATTATGTAATGTTGGTAGCGTTGGGAGGTTTATTTATTTTAAAACTTGTTTCATGGTACAGCAGTGTAAAAGTAAATGTTCCGTAGTTTCAGTTGTACTCTCTCAGAAAACACAGGTCATAGGGACAACGACATGCGATTTAGATAACCTTTCTTTTGTGGGCAGACCATCCCTCGCAATCTTCCACAGAAACATTCGGATCTTCTAAGGAACATTCAATTCTCAAATCCAATGACACCCGAAATCGTGTATCGTTGTTCCTTGTGGAACCAAAGAAACGACCGATTTTGTTGAAAACCACCCATTTGTACCGTGACCCTAGTACATGCGGTTCGAGAAAGGATGAAAGACTATAGCTTGAATTTGGTCGATAATTTATTGCGGCAATATGCTAATCAATTCACTCTGTAATCTATCAATATCCCAAGTCCTGGTAGGAAGGATAAGTTAAGCATGTTTGGTATGGATTACCTGGAATCAAAACTTGGTAATCGGAATGAAGGATTACTGTTTTAATGTTTGGTAAAGCAAAAATGGGTAATGGAAATGATTGCTAGTAATCCCCATTCCCAATTTGAAGCCCATTTTAATCCTGCCCAAAAAGTGTGGAATCCCCCATTCCCAATTTTCCACAAGTGTTGTTTCTACTGCTTCTCATCTCGACAGCCCTTGCCCTTCTTCATCCTCACAGCTTCCGTCCAACTCCGCCAATGAAGTCACCGCCGCCACCGTCCTCCGCCTCAACTAGATCTGTCTCCACTACTATGAACCAGATCTGATGGTATTGTCGTCGTCCTCCATTGTCATCATCCTAGGTCATCTAGATCTGCCCCCTAGAAGTGGTCGTCCATCGTCATCGCTGTCGTCATCCTCCCTCCTCCCTGTCGCTTAGTTGCCCTCGCCCTCCCTCCTGCCTATCGCCCAGCCCGCCGTCCTCGCCCTCCTCCTCTCTCACTATTGCCTAGCCGCCCTCCTCCCTCCTTCTCTCTCACCACCGCCCAGCCCGCCCTCAAGCTCCCTATGTTGCAGTCGAACTGCAGTACTACTGCACCGTGCAACCCTCCTTATTTCGTTAACAAATTGTGAATTTTTTTAATGAATTTATGAAATTGATAACTCAAATTTGTTTATTTTATGATTAATTTGAGAAATTGATTTTGTGTGATTTAGAATAGAATATGTTGACTTTGTGTATTGTTAGGTTGAAATTTTGAATTTCTCATTCCAACCTTATACCAAACAACATGGTTCGGGAATGACTTATTCCAATTTTTTATTTCGATTCTAATTTCCATTCTCATTCCGACTACTGCATTTATACCAAACGAGGCCATAATGACTTAGTTTAGTATTTAACTAGAGATCATCCAAATTGTCAGTTACGGTAGAAAGTCGGGGTTTATCAAGTATCCAGTTATCAGACCAGAATTGATCGTGCACCCATTTCCGATGCTCCAAAAGAGACCCGGAGTAAACAAATGTTTGATCAACATTAACTTAGCCCATTGCCAAGAAAAGCCGCTCTTTCTCTGATAATCTAAAAGATTGGTATTTTTCATATACTTTTTAGTAATGACTTGAACCCAAACATTAGTCGATTCAACAAGAATTTTTCACAAAAATTTCATTTGCAAAGCAATGTTCATAGTTTTGGCCTTATGGATATCCAACCCTCCATTCTGGATATTCAAACATATCTTATCTCAGTTAATCAGAGGCATAAATAATCTCATACTCCGTACATATTAGTCAAAAGTGCATGAAAAACTGATATTTTATATATTTTTTGTCTTTCTAAAAATACGTGCATGAAAAAGTAGAGGTGGGTACAAATCCCACAAATTCCGTTCCATTTCGCAATCCGTCCCGATCCTGGTGGGATTTGTAAAAAAAAATTCAATCCCGTCCCGCAAAATATACGCGGGATGGGAGACGGGACGAAGAGTTCTCGTCCCGCAAATCTCATCCCGTCCCGCATATATATAATTATATATCTAATTAAAATTAATAAAAATATCTAAAAATATATTTATATTATTTATATAATGAATTAATTATTTGACAATAGGATTACCTAAGAAACTAGAAATTATGTAATATACATTCCCACAAAAAAAATAAAAGTATGCAGTAGCACTTCATTCCTATCTTTGAACTAGGAATAATCTGAATGTGTCTTGTATAGTTGTATGTGAAGGTTATCTAGCTTAACGACAGTAGCACTCCAAAGTTCCCAAGAGGCCCCCGTTAAGGAAAAGAAAATACAATTACACTCTCCATCCGTCTCAAAATACATGTTTTCTTATGATTATGCACAAGAATAAAGAAGTAGGTTATGTGTAATGATTAGATATAAAAAAGTAGGTTAAGTGTAATGATTAGACTTTGATATTAGAGTATTTGTTTTATTTTTTCAATTTGTAAGGAGGAGAGTATGGGTGATATAAAAATTAGAGTAATGATTAGATGTAAAAATTAAGTTAAATGTAATTATTGAATCTAAAAAGACAAGTATTTTTGACAAAATTAGATTAACTAAAAAGAAATGTATTTTAAGATGGAGAGAGTAGAAAATTAGGAATCATCAATATTTTTGCTAATTATGTAAGAGTGTAAGAATATATATATGTAAAAATTCATTGTTGGAGTTTATTGGATTTGTTTTTAACGAGACACAAGTCTCTTTACATCTTGTGAGAAATAAGACACGTGGGATTTGAAAAAAATAATTTAACCCTGTCTCGATCCCGTCCCACAAAATATACGCGGAACGGAACGTGGGATTAACTCAATCGTCCCCTCCCATGCCCACCGGCCACCCATATGAAAAAGTCAAATAAAACGTAACGAATATTTTTCCTAAATCTTAATTGGTGCAGCCACCGGGCTGCTGAGTGCGGTCGTCGTCAAGCCCACGTCATCCCTCTCATCCCAATTTAATTACTTTACTGTATTTTAATTCAAAACTTGATTGCTGACGTCATGCTCGCTGCCCACAGTATCATCTTACGTGTACTCCTACGTCACCAAATATCGTTGACGCCAAAAGTCACCCCTCTCCCACGACCCGCAACCCAAACCAGGCCCGATCCGGCCCAGCCCGAATCCCTCAGATATAAAACCCCCCCCCCACGATATATCCGGCTTAATTCCAGCCAGTCAGCCACCACACTCCCTAGCTAATTAGTCAATCTCTCTCTCAAGTCTCAACACAAACTAAAAATAATAAAAAAAAAAAATGCAAGAGGCGATACCGTACAGAGGATGGGCGGCAGCGGCGACGAAGCCCATGGGCCGGACGCTGGTCCTGTCAGGGGACGAAAATGACGAAAATACCCCTGGAAGCGGGGAGGAGATAAGGAGGATAGTGGAGGAGAACGGGGTGGTGGTGTTCGGCAGGAAAGGGTGTTGCATGTGCTACGTCATCAAGACTCTGTTCCTCCGGTTGGGCGCCAACCCTCCCCTATTCGAGGTCGACGACACGGATCACCTCCTCATTGAACTATCAAAGATCGGCGGCGGCGGCGGCGGTGGTGGAGAACAGGGCGGGGTGCAGTTACCGGTGGTGTATGTAGCGGGGAAGGTGTACGGAGGAATGGAGAGGGTGATGGGGGCTCATATTTCCGGCGAGTTGGTCCCTCTCTTGCGCCAGGCTGGCTCCTTGTGGCTATAGTTTATCATTCATTATTTATTGTATATGTAATTGGCTCCAAATTTCATGTGGATGGATTAGTTCGGTAACACAGTAAGATCATATCGATTATGACGTGTCTAATGGATGGATTAGAATTGTCAATAGGACAAGAGGAATCGAGTGCATATTTTAGTTTAAATCTTGTTTGTTACGAGCTTAATGAAACTTTTTAAAGACTTAGTGATAAAAAATTCATAATTTTTTTAAAAGTAATTTTATATAATTTGTGATGTTAAATAAAAATTTATTTATTTTAATCTATGTAGAAAGGTTAAAATTTCATCTAAATTTTAATTTAAAGTTAGATTAATCTATAAAGCTTCAAGTAGACCCTAATTAATTACCATTTTTCTCCCTGTTTCGTCATCCTCAATGTCATGATGTTTGATTTACATTAGATGTAATTTCTTTTTTTTTTTTTTTTTTTTTTTTGGAAGCAAGATAAGAATTCAGTTTTCTAGACAGGCCTGGAGAAACCGAGAGACCGGACAAGCCGGTAGATGGACTAACCATCATGTACAACCAAATCAAATAACAGAAGCAAATAACAAGAAGCAAATAACGGAATTGAAAATGCGAAACTAAAAAAATTGTGCTAGCTATCCTACACCGAAAAATAAGACCAACACGACAAACGAAACAATCAGCCAACGGAGGACGCACACAGAGAACCCTGGGGACACTAGCGGACATCTCAGATTATGGACTCTGAAGAGCCATCAGATATCGATCGCAATTCCACGACGTCTTCGGATACAGCAAATCAAACATCGTTCACATGAGGCCTGCATCACAACAAGAATAGCACAACACACCATGCCGCAAAACCCAACCTAAGCCAAATCATTGCTCAATAAAAACCTCCAATCCGTCTCAAAACCTCAAGGACGATAGCGAGATCGTAGGAGACTACTAGGTAGTCAAAATAGAGACGATTAAGACGGGACAGAGCAAAGAGATTGAAACAATAATCCAAAGGCAAAGGGCAAGAAGGACGGAATGGAAAGGAGAACCCTAAAAAAGCGAAAGGTCGGTTAGAGCGGCTGGAAGGCGGAGCCAAAGGTGCCACAGTGGTGGCCGGAAACCAGGGCCGAGCCGAGGGAGGAGGGGCCAGAGCCACGGAAGGCTGATGACGCGGGGGCCTAGGGGGATGAGTACAGAGCTAGTCGGGGAAGCCTCTGCGCGAGGGCGTAGTCGCGGCAGAAGGGCGCAGGCAACAACGAGGGAGGCGTCGGAGACAGGCGTCGGAGGCCATAGAGTGGTGATGGAGCCGATTGGGCGTTGATGGAGGTCGGTGGTGAACTGAGGGTGGCCGGCGATAGCCAGGGTGTTGATGGCGGCGACGAAAGTCGAGCACAACTAGGTCGAGGAGGAGGGTGGCGGCGAGCCAAACCCCATAGTACGGGAGAGGAAAGGATTGGCTGGTGGGCTCGGAAGCGGGAGGCGGGCTGAGGAGGATGACCAGGTGATGGCCGGTGAGCCTGGTGGAGGCTGAGGAGATAGACGACGGCGGCACAAGAAAACGCTCAAAAGAGAGCGTTTAGGGTTTTATTAGATGTAATTTCTACTTTCTAGCTGTAAAGTCCAAAAAAAATGATAATATCCAGGAATCAAATATAATAGTCTTTTTTCAAATTATCAACTTATTTTTATAGGGTCTCGTTTGGTTAGTTAGCTAAAACCCCAGAAAGTTTAAAAACCTAGGAAGTATGATATATTCATGTGTTTGGTTGATAGAAAGACACATGAGTTCAACTTCACCTCTTTTTAATGTAATTTTCTTTATTTTCCTATTTATATTTGTAAAAATCAAAATTCAACCAAACAACTTTTTTCGATTCATGGGAAGTACATTTCAAGTGAATTCAATTCATGAGAAGTAAGTTCTTAGGAATTGTACTTCTCGCATTCATCCAAACGAGCCCTAGATCAACTGCAAAACACTTGGATGTCTCGGTCAAACACTAACCGGAGATCATTGATTATACGGAATTTTTGCCAAATGCCCATGAGGTTAAGACTAATTCGCGTAGTGTACAAAAGTTTCAAATATTTCGCCAGGTGCGCCTGAGGTTTTTATTTTTTTTTGCTAAATATCCTTGATGTTTTCATTTTTTTCGCCAAATGCCTCTTTGTCGAATTTGCTAACATTTTGGTGAAAAACTAGTACAATCCTCGCGCCATAGTGCGTTGTTTTCTTTTTAGACAATAAAAATAAAATTTTATAAGTATAAAAAATTACTATGTTAAATTTAAATAAAATATTATCAAACGTTAACATAAAATAGAAAAAAATAGATTTGATAATTAAGTAAAAAATAATTAAAATATTTATGAAAAATGTGTAAAAATTACATTAGTTTAAGATTTAATTAGAATAGGTTGATTGGGTTCAAATTCTAAAATAAATGTGGTTATAACACCTAATAATTAAAAATATATGTTTATGATGTAATAGTTTGATATAGCTAGATTGATTAAAAAACGTGTACAAATTTCATTAGTTTGCTATTTTTTTCTAGATTTAGTTGATTGGGAGGAAATTGTAAAATTAAAATGATTATGTCATCTAAGCAAAAATATTTCTCATTTAATAGTTACAATAGGTAAATCTCATTGGTTAAAAATATTTAAAAATTTTATTATTTGAAAATTTATGTAGATTAGGTTGATTGGGTGAAAATCCAAAAATTAAGATTATTATATATAAAAAATAGTTTTCATTATACACACACATAGCTAGAGAGAGAGAGAGAGATTGGTTGCTTTGGCAAAAAAAAAAAGAATTCTTATATTTAGAACTATGTATTTTTTTTAAAAAAAAGTTTTGAATTAATCTCATGGTTTTAGAAAAATAGCATGAAATGATATCATGTAGTAATGCATAATAAAATAATATTGTATAGTTAATATTAACTTTATTACATAAATTTTTTGAATTAATCCCATTGGTTGAAAAATGTAGTATAAAATGATATTGTGTAAATAAAATTAGATAATTTAGTTACTATAATTAAATGATATCGTGCAAATAATACCTTACAAAAATAATAATGAAATAATATTTTCTTTTCTTTTTATTTTCATCCAAAATGTTAACGAATTCGACATAGGGGTATCTGACGAAAAAATGAAAACCTTAGGGGCATTTGGCAAAAATAATAAAAACCTCAGGGGCACCTGGCGAAATATGTCAAACTTTCGTACACCAAACGAATTAGCCTCATCCTCAGGGGTATTTGGCAAAAATTCCGTTGATTATAATATGCTCGAACATGCCCTTGATAAGTTAGTTTTAGGATTAAAATCTCTCATCATTAATTAGCCTATTAATGAAGAACTAAATATCTATATCTATATATATATATCTATATAAAATACTAAAACAGAGGTCTGAAATGGACTTTGATACGACTTGTATACGTGGAATTTTCTGGATAAAAACGGGATTATTTTGAATTTTTTTCAAAATTCATAAAAAAATATTTATTTACGAAAATATTCACAAGCTCAAAATATTTACACAAATATTCATTTTTTTTTTTGCAGAATCGTTAGAGAAACGCGGGTTGCGTTTTTAGTATAAATAAGCAATTTAAATCTAGAACCGAAGGGGAACTTATATTAGACTGTAGAAACGCAGTTTGAACCCGCATTTTATTTACATTTGTGAATAAAACGCGGGTTCAAATCGCGTTTTAATATATTTCACAATTTAAAAAATAAAAAAATTAAATACATAAGACGCGGCTTAGAGCCGTGTTTTATGCTTAAACTAAAAAGAGAGAGAGAGAGAAACGAAGACAGCATGGAGAACCTTCAACCTTCCACCGGTCCACCACCCATGCCTACCCCACCACCACCACTGCCCCTGCTTCGCTGCCCACCACCATCGTCTGCTCCGCCGCCACTCACCGATCAGGAGAGAGGAGGCGGTGTGGTTTATCCAAATCGGTGGAGTAGTGCGCAAGATCGAGGCAGATCGAGGGGAGGAGGATGGATGGCGATTGGAAGGAAGAAGACGACGGTGGTGGTTCGTGGTTGGCGGCGGCGCAGACGGTGGTGGTGGTGCATCGTGGGTGGAAGTCGTAGGCATGGGTGGGGGGTGGTAGAAGCTCAAGGTCCTCCATGGGCTATGTTAATATTGGGGTTGTCTTCATCTCTCTCTCTCTCTTTTGAGTTTAAGCATAAAACGCGGCTTAGAGCTGTGTCTCATGTATTTATTTTTTTATTGTGAAATATATAAAAACGCGGTTTGAAACCGCGTTTTATTCACAAGTGTAAATAAAGCGCGGGTTCAAACCACGTTTCTATAGTAAAATGTAATTTGCCCTTCAGTTCCAGATTTAAATTTCTTATTTGTACTAGAAACGCAGTTTCAACCCGCGTTTTTCTGACGATTCTGCAAAAAATGAATATTTGTGTAAATACTTTGAACTTGTGAATATTTTTCGTAAATAAATATTTTTTGTGAATATTTTGAAAACAAATTTGATTATTTTTGCATACATGTCATATTCTGATTTAAAATGGTATTATAGTTTGGGCCAGATCAATTATAAGTCAATATAGTTAGGTAAAAAAACTTATTTTTTTAGATCAATAATCTATCCAATATAACCTTATATCATAATTAGGTTTTTTTTATAAATATTCAACCTTATATCTTAATTAGGTAGAAAACTTATCGTTTTAGATAAATCTATCTAATATTATTCATGCCGAATAATATTTATTTAATTCAAACAATACATTATAACGCCAATTATGAAATCTACTTTATTTATTTATAATATATCGGAATAACATAGCCAATATTTTTATGAAATCGTTTTTGATCAAATATTTATAAAAAGATAATGTATCAATATTTATAATAAAAAAAGAATTTCTAACAATTATGAAATCGTTTTGATAACTTTTTAATAAATAAATAAATTATAAAATAAACAGGGTATTAAAAGTTTTTGACATGTGTATGATATATTTATAAAAATAGATTTTAACCATTTTAATAAGAGAAGAAATATGATTAATTTAGATTCAAACATGTTTACATTCTAAAAAACATAACACAACTAAAAACTATATATTTGTTTTATATGGAGTAGTAATTTATATTAATTCAAAGATGTTTTATATAATAAAATTTATTAAAAAATCGCACAACAGGCGAGTACGTAATAAAACTAGTTCCATATATATTCATGTACAAGGCTTTTATATGAATGCTTATCCTTATATACATCTGTTGTAACGAGAACGATAAACAAACAAAGAAAGACATAGAGATTTAACATGGTTCGACAAAGATGTGTTACAAATACATACATCTAGGGACAGAAGAATATAGTTATTTATTATGGAGACAAACAAGAAATTAGAGTTACAAATTGCTAAATTTCATGAGTATATATAGAGACTCATGAAACCCTAGTCAAACTTTGAGCTTAAACCCAAAACAGATTATAATAAGCACATTACATAATTAAGATATATTAACAAATCTCCACCTTGACTTGAATCCTCTCAGAAACAGACACGCCGTGACAAGTGTCAAACATTCCTCTGCCTCATATTTGTCCTCGTAGAAGGACCTAGATTGCCCCGCGGGGCAACAAACAGCTGGTGATGTTAAGCAAGTCCAAATAGTGTTAGAACTTACTCTCTGGAATTGGCTTGGTGAACATATCAACGGGATTATCAGTTGTTCCCGCCTTCTTCACCTTAATTCTCTTCTCAGCTTACTAGTCGACTGACTAACCTCTAGAAAAGCATCCTTGTAGTTGGATGGAACATCCTTTTCCCCCTCCTCGGCCACCTACAAAGCATATCCCACCAGATCATTGGACCTATATCTCGCAGGCCCCCTGATGTCAACCCTTCTTAGTCGATTTAGAGCAATCCTTCGATGTACAGCTCTACATGTTCTTGTGTCTGGTGGCATATTCTTTGTCTCAACAGTATTTGACTCAGTAGTACCTATTTGTGACGATTGGTTGGTGACCAACTCTGGTGCACGCCTGAGTCTCTGTTGGAGTGAAGTTCAACTCCAGCTCCTCAGCAACAGTCTCCCTAACCTTAACTGAACAACATTTGCAACACTTGTGACTGTTAAACCTTGTAAGGCATACAAAGTTCTCTTTCCCTACTTGACTCCTAGTAAAATCACATTAGAGCCTTTAAACATGCGCAACTTTCCACCATAACTTGTGTATATGAAACCATTCTCGTCTAACACAGTTAAGGATATTATATTCTTCGTCATATATGGTCGGCACATGTTTGACTTCCTTCAATGTGCGAAACTTCCCATCGCCTGTCCGAAGTCTGACTGAGCCGATCCCAACAACTTTGCAGATGCCATCGTTTCTCATAGAAACATTGCCCTTATCTGCACGTACATCTATATAAAAGATGCACCAAAGTCAAGAAACCACATATCATGATGTGTGTGATTATCTGTTAGTAGAACAATATCTTCCTCAAAAGTATAATTTCCACATTCAGCTACTCTTGCAGACCCGAATTTCTGCTCTTGTTGCCTCTTCTTCTTAGGATAGTTATTCTTTCAATGACCTTTGTACTTACAATAGTTACAAACGTCATTTGGTTTAGGGTCTGAATTGCGCTCTTGCTTCTTGCCCCTTCTACCATCGGAATTGCCTCCGTTGGCCATAAGCCCCAAAGTCTAATGGTCTATAACTGATGCGGTTGCCTTCAGATGCCATAAGCCCCAAATTACTCTCCAACTTCATCCACAAGTCGACAGTGGTTTTTTGATCATCAACCTCTGTTATAACATCGTCTGCAAGACACAACATGGTCGTCAAATGAGCCTTCTCGTCCAGAAGGCCCTCATTAGCAACTCGAGCTCCAGACGACAAAGACTTAGATGATGAACAAGTTGGAGAAGAAGGAACATGATACACATTATCAAAGTCCAATTGGGACCGATGACTGTGGGTCATGTGCACGGGGGCACATGCGCTAGTAGTCTAGCACACACGTCGAGTGGGGTTTCATTCTAAAATCAATTGGGAATAGAAGGAGTAGCCCACTGACTTATATACTAAGACTCGTTATGTTCAACTTTCGATGTGAGACTCTTTATAATTTCATTCACATCTCCCACCTCCCAACACATATTAATCAACCATTCAATTACAAAGTGTTTCTCTAAAATAACAATCAAGTTTAATGTGAATCACAACTTAATTGCTATATTTAGTAGATTGAATCGGGGTAATATTCTCAACCTATCCAAACTCAGCTAACGTTCAACGTACCAAGAGAGCATATTCGTCTAAAGTCATCTTCAATTGTATAATTGTTTAAAATTTCTGTACAATAAATACTAAATATAAATCTAATGGTAAAATGCTTCCGTCCTCAAATGAAGGCAAAAATCTCATAAAAAAAAGTGATAATATTTACACCCATAAATTTTACTATATGCACCACATTTACGCCTCTTGAATCACACCCTTGTTCCTCTTAAGTCACACACCTGCCCCTCAAGAGGCGCAAGGTATTTTAATGTAAAATACCATGCGCCTCTTCAGGGGCAGGTGTTTGACTCAAGAGGAGCAGGGTGTATTTTAAAAAAAATATAAAAAGTGAGATATATGGTGTAAATAGTAAATTTTGTGGTGTAAATAACATTTGCGGAGGCTAAACCAATAACATAAGATGCCGGTATACATTACAGGAGAGCATAAAATTAGAATATATTTAATCAGAGGACAAGTTACATAAGCGATCAATGTGTCGTTAATTATACGGAGTATTTAATTTAGAGACGACGCTAATAACAAAATGAAGCTGATTGGGACTCCCACTTGAGATTAGACAATCCTTAAATATATTATTGAAGCAACTGTTGAGAGAATAGACAATGTGAAGACCCACATTGATATTAGAACAAATAAGTCTTGGTATATAACCTAGTGGACTACTTCTCCTATTGCTAATTGGTGTTAGGATGAAACCCCGCTCGGTTTATGTGCTAGGCTATTAGCGCATGAGTGCACGAGTACACACGACCCCCAATCCCGAGTCCCAACGGACTTCAGTATGGTATCAGAGCAGAAAAGCCAAACGACCCGACTCTCGATCATGGACTAGCTAAAAAGAGAATGAGATGCTAGACCTGTTGTCCAAGTGTCAACTAGAGGCGAAAAACGACTCTAGTTGCACTTGCGGGGGCGTGTTGAGAGAATGGACAATGTGAAGACCCACATTGATAATATGAACAAACAAGTCTTGATATATAACCTAGTGGACTACTCCTCATATTGCCAATTGATTTTAGGATGGAACCCCACTCGGTTTATGTGCTAGGTTATTAGCGCATGTGTGCACACAACCCCTGATCCCGAGTCCCAACGGACTTCAGTACAAACATCTCTTTTAAATTCCCACCCATCTCTGCAGACTGCATACTTCACCACAAAAGCCAAACTCAAATTTAAGGCAATTAATAAATGTACTAATTTACCCTCAATTATTACCCTACTTTTTTACTTTATCGAAAACTACAACTAACAAACCATCAATCATATCAAGGACATTTTTGTAAAGTGAAGGACAAAATACCTACAATGACAAGTTTTTTGAACAAAAATAACACCCTAAAATGACAAATTTTGCCGAACGGAGGGAGTAATAAGATTTACCCATTCTTTAAAACTCAACCCTAGGCAACCCTCACTCATTTTCTTTTCTTTTTTTTTTTAATATTTTTTTGTGAGACATAAGACCAAATTTATGCAACAATTATAAACCCTAAAACTTTTCTTCATTATCTAGTGTCCCTCCTAAATCGATTATAAAAGATTAAAAATAATGAGTTATAAGGAATTATAAAACTCTACCTAAAAGCTTAGTTTTTCTGTTGAATACCGGAGTAATGATTTTCAACCTTATAATTATATAGAAAATATAATACCTAATCAAAAAAAATATATAGAAAATATAATAATAATAAATCGACTCGACACCTATTTACGCCATTAATAATCAGGCATTTTACAATCATTATCGCACATTTCCCAAAAAAAAAACAGAGAGAGAGAGAGATTGGGCTATGAGAGGAAGAGGCCCAGCCCATATCCAGGGTGGAGTGCCAGCAGAAGGCAGAAGCCAATCCATAACGTAAAAGGCAACATTTCAGCTTACCTCATTTTTAAAACAGATCCACTCCTAATCCTTATTCCTATGTAGCGTATTCCCATTCTTCAACTTCAAGAGATTGCACATTTAAGCAAAACCCCACCCTTTTAAAAACCATTCCCATTGTCCCTTACAAGTTACAACCTCTTCTCAATCTCAATTTCTTGTCTATTAGCTCTAAGGGTACACGTGACAGTTATACAACTCGTACTTCTTAACTTGTCTTAAAGAAGTAAATATATAGACACGTACATAATCTTAGTTACAAATGAAACAATAAAAAGTTTCTTGTCGCAAAAGTGGCATAAGCTGCCTCTATATAACGTCCTTCTAAACTTGTCTTTGCCAAACAAAAGAACCCCCTTCTTATCTATTCACAAAACGCATAGTAACAAAATCTGATAGGCCAACCCTTGAGTCGTGCTCCGACACACATACGCATTAACCTATAACGAACTCATAAATCCAGTGAAAACCCACCCATAAACACACATTACAAGCAACCATATTTAGAAATATTTTTTTTTAAAAAAAATATATTTAATTTTATATTGTATAAGGAGGTGTACCAATTAGAAAAACAGTTGAGGGAAATTAAATATGCCTTTTTGCCGCCCAAAATCAGCCTTGAGGTTTTAGTTTTGTATTTCTTGCAAGAAATGATCAGCCAACCATTCCTGCACTCCTACTCAAACACACAACATAAAAATAAAGTGTCCCTTAACACTTGTTCAACATATACCACACACAATCTCATCCCATTACCTTCACACCAACATCGAAAACACTTGGGAGATGGCAATCAAGGCACACGACGAGGAGTCAGGGGCGGATCAGCGACACGAGAAGCTTCCCCTTCTCGCCGAACCGCCCAAGGACCAGAAGAATCTGATAGAGCAGGCCATAAGCCAGACTTTCCGAAGCACAGCCCACCTCGCGAACCTCTTGCCAACCGGGACAGTGCTGGCATTCCAGCTCCTGTCGCCCATTTTCTCGAACCAGGGCGACTGCGACCCTGTCAGCCGCGCAATGACAGCTGCCTTGATCGCCCTATGTGGCCTCTCGTGCTTCGTGCTCTCCTTCTCCGACAGCTACAGAGACGATAAGGGCAATGTCTGCTACGGGTTTGCGACCCCCAGGGGTCTCTGGATGGTCGATGGATCGGAGAAGCCGCCTCCTGAGGCGGCCTCAAGATACAAGATTCAGGCCCTGGATTTCGTGCACGCCGTGCTGTCTGTGCTTGTTTTCGGAGCCATCGCGATGTTTGATGGGAACGTGGTGCACTGCTTCTACCCGGAGCCATCAGTTGAGGCCGGAGAGGTTCTCTCCGCGCTCCCTGTAGGGATTGGTGCCATTTGTAGTATGCTCTTTGTTGTGTTTCCTACACAGCGCCATGGGATTGGCTTCCCGATTTCGTCTTACTAAGTTTTCGTTCGGTTATGCTTGCTGTTGTATCATTGAAAAGTCCCTTGATGTTCCATTTGATGGTGTGAATTCATGAAATTAATTTCAACACGAAAACCAAAACATACAGATTCTTTTCATAAAAAAAACATACAGATTCTTGAAATCGGTGTTGATTTCAACGTATGGAGTTCGATACAATAGGCAGTTAACAATGGAGAGTGGGGGTCTACTTTATGTCATATGGCTTGTGTGACTGTCGTTGTTGTTGTTCACTAGTTAGATACTTAGATTCCGAGTGGTTTGTCCGCACATTCCATTCCCGGAAATTCAGTGTTATCACAGTTGAGTTCGTGTGCCGTGTGGATCGTAGGGTGGCAACTGGCAAATCTCTCCACCACAAACCGAACCAAATAACGGTATACCGAGCACCTAACGGGGTGCCTCAATGGTAAGGAGTAAGGGGGTTAATGGTAGGTCCCGGCTTCGATCCCTGCCTCCGCCCTTTAATTTCTCTGGGTGAAATAATCAAAGTTCACCTTGCTTATTACCATTGAGTCTAGCCGGTCGGCGCAAACCGGTTTACTTAGCGCGTGGCTCTTGCCGGCTGGGTCACGTGCCCGGAGTTTATCATCAAAGTTGGTTACCTCGTTAACAAAAAAATAACGGTATACCGAACCAACATTATATTTGTATATATTGCCAATATTATTTTGATAATATTAGTAATATCATTACGTACCAACCAATTTTGCCTACCGAGTTTATACCCACTATATATGTATACATATGAATAATATGATTATATATTGTTTTTTTTACTGTTCAATTAAGATTTTGAAATTGTTTTGTACAAATTAAAATTATTAAAGTCATGTTATGATTTTTTTAATATTTATAATGCTAGTTGAATTGCATTAAATGTTGAGTTTTAATTAAGTTATATGATATTTATCTCAAAAGTCAAAACATGATAATTTCTATTACCAACTATTACTAAAGGTAACCAATAAATTAAGACTGTACAATACATTTAGTGATTGGTAATGCTAGAAATTTTATGATTAACTATTCTAAATTGGTTGGTACATATATTGTAAAAGTAAAATGCTTGGTATTGTACCAATTCTAATAGCCCGTGGGGCTAGTAAACCCTAATTTAGCTTGGGTTAATTTGTATTTTGGATAAAAACATATTAATATTATAATATTAATTTTTATAATTTAAAGATAAAACTTATTTTTTTAATTAGAGAAAATAATTAAAATAACTCAATTTTTAGAGGGATATTAACAAAATATTTTCACCTTTCAACGATAAGAAAAATAATTCAAGGGCGGATACTCATGTCTTGGTTTGCTCTAGAATGAGTTGAGTCTGTCTGACAACTTACCGTTTGACTTTCTAAGTTCGAGTAACTTACATGCTAGTTTTTTTAATTTAATTTAAGTAACTTGCCTGATTCTTGAGAGGCTAACGAATCGGCAGACGAAAACCGCCTAAACATATAATAAATACAGAAAACGGGCACAATGAAACAAGTAGAAACAAGCTCTACAACAAGACGACCTAAGCTGAACTACTCCCAAAAAAGTTGCAGACGCCGACGAAGAACGAAGTCAAGCTCCACCGAACAGTAGCACCACAAACCACTGGTACAACAGGAATCTATCTCCTGTGGGTAGTGCAGACGAAGCTCCAATGAAGCTTCTTCCCAGATACGGAGTCGCCCTGAAAGCACCACCTTGACCTCAGCCAGTCCCGACTCCGGACTCCACGCTTCCAACCAAGCAGAAGAACTCCCAGAAACGTCAGAAGCAGAGCTACACACCTCTCGTGCAAAACGCCTATAAATTTCAGTCAATGATATCCGGAATTTGGTCAAGCGTGCACAATTCTGGACCTTTGATCTAAATTGAATGAGCGGCCTAGATTAAAATGAGTTTTTGCTTTTTTTTTAATTAATTAGATGTGGGACCCGCAAGCATAATCAGTCAAAATCTCCAAATGAGTGCGCGTGGTGGTACGACAAAAAGGCTTCTTCTTCAAACTCTCCAACCACAACAAACGATGCTTCTTCTTCAATGGACGGAGCTTCTTCAACGGATAGCGGCGATTGGCAGTGAGACGGTGGCGGATGAGGAGCCGATTGGCTTGCCGTTGGAGCCAGCGACCGAGGGATGATTGGCTTCTACCTTCCCGTTCTCTGGTGCTATGGATTGGTGATTTCGAAAGCGGTCGAGGAGACGATTTCGAAAGCGGCAGCGGCGATTTGAAGGGTATCTCGAAGGCCGATCATAGAGGAAGGGTATCTCGAAGGCCGACGACCGAGGAAGGGGATCTCGAAGGCGATTGAAAACGGCGAAGGAGGCAATTTCAAAAGCGGCGGAGGAGGCGATGTCGAAAGCGGCGTCCTTCATCTAAGGTGAGAGGCCAAACACCGAAGGTCGCCATGTAGGACAAGACGAAGCAGCCCCGTGGACGTGCTCACAAGCGCATCCAGTAGAACCGTCACTTCGTCATCGCCTGTATGTAAATCTAGCTCTCCGATTCATGTGTGTTTTCCTGAAATTGAATGTCGAATTCGGACTTGTATTCATTCGTTTGGGGAATTGTGGTTTCAGTTGTTGGATTCGACAAGAAGAGGGGCCCCAACTCATCGGAGAAGTAAGATATGAGAAAGTACTTCATTTACACCAATTTTGTTTATCGGTGTAGACTTGGATCCTTTGTTCAAAGATATATTTGGCTATATGAGTGTGTTTTGATTCATATGCCATTGTTCCTTTCTTTAAAGTTCACTGCTTATAAATCACTTACATGAAAAAAATGCAACAAAAGAGGATTAATGCTCTCCATTAGACAACGGCAGATTCTGATTTATTATTCATCAATTATTCAGACGTATTTGTCGAATTTTGGTTATTAGTGATAATGAGTTGGTAAATTATTCGGTGAAATCTGATTCATTATTCGCACAAATATGGAGTCTTCGGTTTGACAAACAATATAAAACAAAACATTATTCGGTGAAATGTGAGACATTATTTGGTGAAATATGAAACATTATTCGTATTAATTGTAAGTATTGTTTAGGGATTTGAGATTTCTTTTAGGTGAAAGTGATTGACAAAAAAACATTATTCGGTAGCATGTGACAAATTATTCAATGGAATTGAAATTTTTTTATATAAACTAAATGAAACGTGTGTGTCAAATTTAGTGTAGGGTTTTCAAGATGCATAATTTGATTCATTATTCGTCAATTATTCAGACATATGTGTCGAATTTTGTTTACTATTGGTAATGAATTGGTCAATTATTCGGTGAAATATGATTCATTATTCGTCCGTATATGGAGTCTTCAGTTTCACAAACAACCTAAAAAACCTTCATCGTACGAGTATAACTACTCAACTAAATATTATTTGGTGAAATATAAAATATTATGCGGTAAAATATGAAGCATTATTCGTATAAATCGTAACTATTGTTTAGGGATTTAAGATTTCTTTTATCTGAAATGAATGAACAAAAAAATAAAACATTATTCGATAGCTTGTGATAAATTATTCAGTGGAATTGGTAATTTTTGTTCTTAATTGGATGGAAAAAGATAACATAAAATTATTCGGTAGCATATGAAACATTATTCGATAGAATTGCGAAATTTTTAAAATGAACGAAATTAGGGAACTAGATCGCACCAACGAACCCAGAAAAAAAAAAGCTGTAAACCAACAACAAAAAAAAAGCTTACAAAAAAAAAAAGAAGGGGGCTTGGGAGGTACACAGCACGCACAATCCAAAGGGGTGGTGAATGTTTTTTACAATTGGGTCCCACAATAAATTAAACCAAAATAAAAAAATTCCTTTTAATCAAGGTCATCCGATCCACTAAGATCGATGACTATTATTTGTGCACAAGATATACTATAAGGGGTGTGTACTCTTGAACCACACCCTATATATATATATATATAGAGAGAGAGAGATAAGATCATTTGTATACAAGTCTTAGGGTGTACATTGTACACAAATATTATTCGGTGAAATGTGAAACATTTTTTATTCAGTGAAATTTGAAGGATTATTCTTATAAATTGTAAGTATTGTTTAGGGAAATGTAACACATTATTTGGTGAAATTTGTGATTGAGATATAAGATTTGTCGATATTATTCGTTGAATTCTGAATAATTATTCAGCGGAATGTGTGTATTTTGTAATTCGAAATAAGATTGGGATATGAGATTGTCGATCCATATTATTTGGGGTTTCTTTTATTTGAAATAGATGAATAAAAAAATAAAACATTATTCCGTAAAATGTTACAAATTATTCAGTAGAATTGGGACGTTTTTATATTAACTGAACGGAAAAAAAACATAACATTATTCAGTAGAATGTGAATCATTATTCGGTGGAATTGACCATTTTTTCAAAACAACGAAATCATATTCGGAAAAAAAAGCGCGTCGGCCTTTTGGACATGGGTTCCACCATTTTTTTATTTAAAGAAAAAAACAAAAATCTCTTTTAATCCTAACCTTCCATCTTCTTTCAATCAAAGACCCAAATTTATATACAATGTACATCCTAAGGGGTGTGTACACCCGAACCATACCCTATATATATAATTTTATTTTTTAATTGTTAGGGCTGTGCCTTGGGCCCAAAGCACAAGATTTCACAACCAGAGGGGAGGCCAACGACGACAACCACCAAGCAAGGGGAGAAAGGCATACACACCGACGACCGAACCATAATCGGCGCCAGACCAGGGCACGAACGATGGACGACAATCGGCCAGACACGGATGAAGAATTGTGAGATAGGCGGTGGTAGTAGAGGGTAGCTAGGGGAGCGATGTTCTGAGGCGAGCCCTCTAGCACCGCCGAACGAAACCACACCCGGGGGTCCGAATTGTTGAAGGCCAACAGAAGAGGACAAAATAGAAGGGGAGATCGAGAACACCAACACCCCAAATCCCATCCCCACCGCAACCACGAAGGATACACAAACACCCACTTGAAAGAGGAATCAGGGAGGTAGGCCGGAGGAGAACTAGCCCTACTGCAACACGAATCCATACAAAAAGAGGGGATTCGTGGCACAATAAGGTCCAAATCATAGCAAGAAACGTGCACAAAAGAAGATTAGCTTATCAAAACTATATTAAATATTTTAATATAGTGACTTTTTCAAGTCATGTACGTAGTTTTAGAACGATCAAAACTATATTAAATATTAATATTTTAATAATATTTTTTAATAATATTATACTTATTACCAATAAGTATGAGATTATCGAAAAAAATATTTTAAAAAATTATTATTTCATATAGTTTTTCACACCTTAAAAAACGTGCCTGAATAGTAAAGAGTCAATTAAAAGGAAACGGAGGTAGTAAAAGATTTTTTTGCTAGAAATTAGAGATTTGTTGAAAAAGTGCGTGAAAGGGTTTTTTTTGCAATTGGTGGTGGTAGATGGGTTCTAGGGCTCTTTCCTCTCTCTAGAAAACTAGAGAGATGTTAGAGAGTTTCAATTTCTTTGGTTTTCCCTTTGTTTAATACTCCATCTGTTTCAAAATGAAAGTCATTTGACTTTTCTGCACGCATTTTAAGGAGGTAAAAACTATATAAATGATTATTTTTTAATGAATTTATTTTGATAAGCTTATATTTATGACTAACAAGTATTAAATTATTTAAAAAAAATAATATTTTATAGTTTTTTACCTCATTAAAAAGCGTGGAGAAAAAAGACAAACGATTGGAAGGAGGGAGTAACTTACATGCTAGTGCTCACGGTTGTTAAGTCAATAATCTCGGGAATAAAAATTAAAATCTGAAAAAAAAATTCTCTCACCTTAGACCATGTGCAACCCAAATCTCCACGAATCAAATTTGGTGCCACATCAGCAAAAAAATGGAGATAGTGGAGAGAAAGAAATGATCCGGCCTCAAAAATTACCAGCGACGCCAAACCGTGATGCGCATCATCCGATTTAAATTTTTTTTAGCCAATGATAATCAGACACATTGGCAGGGTGGGTTTTACTTAAAATTAAAACCCAATTTATCCGTTAAATAAATAATATATTTATAAAAAAAATTATTTTTTAATACGATTTATTTTTCTCTACCCAATGACACCCATTTTGCATATGTTTGGAAGAAAAAATAATTTCGCTAAGTTTACCATACGTTAAAGATTTATAGTCACAGAAATAACATTAACTTAAATCAACATAAACTTACACCATAAAAATACATAAATTTGAACATTAAATAACAATACCCACTACACCTGAAACATGACAACACACACACATATAATAAAACATAAAAATATACAAACAACTATACTTTGTCGTACAATTTGAACGGGTCAAATTTTAAAATTTAAATTTCAAATATCAACGTTCAAATTTCAACTTTCAAATTTGAAATTTGAACAAAAACCGGATAGTTGAAATATTCGCCTATAAATACACATCGTATTTTATGACAGAACTCACTCTTTCTTCCATCTTCTACTTCTACAAAAGACTTTGTTCACTCTTCACTTCCAAATACTCTCCTCACTCAAATGGACGATTACAATATCAAGAGATATTGTAATGAGCCATGGTTCGATGCAGAGGACAAGTATCAACTCAAGCGACTACGTAAAGAGGAGTTTGAAGAGATTTTATACGATGGAAGCCGCGAAGCCATGGACATTCTTCATCGTAGGATCTCAACTTTGCGTGATAAGAAACACCGACTGCAGAAGGATAATTCAGAACTCAGGTATAAAATTACTGATAAGGACGACCATATTCAGGAGCTTACGGAAAAAATGTCGGAGCTAGCAATGGAGAACCACAAGCTGCGAGTGAAGATAGCAAAGATAGGGAAGATCATTGATGAGAGCATGGACTAATATGTTTGTTATCGCTCGATTGTTATGTTTCAAGTATCTTTCATTTCGCATCTTATTTTAGTGTTGTTGTTTCATTTTGTCATATGTTTGTTAAATTGGAGTTTCAGTTGATGTGTTATCTTAGGTGTAATGTCGTTTTAATTAATCAATGAAGTTCGACTTTTTTTAATTAAAAAAATTAGTATTGGGTTACATATAGTTAGCCTTATTTTTTTTGTTTCCGTGTTATTTCAGTTTATCAATTTAATAAAATATTTCTAAATTTAATTGTGTGCCTTTTTTATTTTAATTATACGTATTAATATTAATATTAATAATATCATTAACAAAAATTTTAAGAAAAATAAATCAGCATTTAGCTTAAAAAATGAAAAAAAAGTGTAAAGTGAGTTTTGATTCGCGCGACTCTCTGTTGTTGATGAAAAATGTTAAAAGCGGAAAAGTTAGTGGAAAGCTGACGTGGCAGGAATAGTTGCTGATGTGGCTGAAATGAGTTTTGATTCGTGTGACTCTCTGTTGCACATGGTCTTACATCCCTATCTTTCTTTTCTCCGTCCTCTCATTTTCCCTCTCCTCCTAGTGTGGCTTGGTGGAACTCCCAAAGCAAATTAGCTAAATGTATAGAGGTAATCCGAGAGCGGATCCAATATAATCTTTGAGATTCTTATGTATGCTCTTTGTTGCGATTCCTTTATAGTGCTATGGATCGACTTCTGGAGTGATTTCGTCTTGCTAGGATTTTTTTTATGTATGTTATATTAATAGTAATTTTTTCATATGGAGCAGAAGTTATTAAATGATACTCCCTCTGTTAATTAAAACTTGTCGTTTACTATTCATACACGCTTTTTTAGAATGATAAAAACTATATGAAATATTAACATGTTTTTAAATTTGTTTTTATAAATTCATAATTAATAGTAACAAGTATGGAATTATTTAAAAAATCTGTTAAAAAAGTTAATATTTTATATAGTTTTTAACACCTCAAAAAGCGTGCATGAATAGTAAAACGTCAAGTTTTAATTAACGGAGGGAGTATTTGGCTATACTATTATGCATTGAGTAGTATTGCCTTGTAAACTATTAAAATCGAACAAATTAAGCAACAAACTTTAAAAAAGACTAAAACACAACTATCAAATCTAATAGAACCAGATGCAGCTGGTTGCATCACGTACAATTCAACAACTTGAACTTTCACATTTGTAGTCGTGAAGTTCGAATGACGCTAGAGGCGAAGATGAAATTATGTTTCATCAATGGAGGTTGTGAGAAACCAACTGAGATTGGTGAGGATTATGATATATGGCTTTGGTGTGATTATATGGTGATGAGTTGGCTGATTAATTCCATGAAATCGGAAATTGCAGAGAACTTCATATATATGTGTTCAACTAAGGAATTATGGGAGAGATCAAGGAGAGGTTTGCGGAATCGAATGCGTCGCTAATCTACCAGATCAAGAAAGAGATAAGTGAGATTAAGCAAGAGAATTCTAGTGTGGAAGAGTATTAATGGAAGAGGAAGAAGGCATGGGATGAACTTGGGGAATTAGAAGAACTTTCTACGTGGAAGTGTGGGGGATTGAAGGTTTGTTCATGTGGGATACTGAAACAGCTCGTGGATAGAGAGGCTACCACAAAACTTATGTAGTTTTTGATGGGGCTTTCAGATGCTTATGAGACTATCAGGAGTAGCGCGACTATGGATCCTCTTCCCTCTGTAAATCATTCTTTTCACATTACCATGCAAATTGAGATGCAAAAAGGATCACATGAGCGATTGGATCTAATGAGGTGGAGGTTGTTGGACGATCAACTAATTCTAATGGTGGGAGTGGAGGAGGTTTTAGTATTGGTGGAAAAAACAATACTATCCATACTGATCTCCAGCTTTGCCTTATCCTGAACCCGAGTCATAAGTGTTGCTGTTTTCAGCTCTATATGATAATTTATATAGAGCTGAAAACAGCAACACTTATGACTCAGGTTCAGGACAAGGCAAAGTTGGATATCAATATAGAGATTTTAAAAAGGCAAAAGATGGATAGGTTTTGCAATTATGGCAAGAGAAAGGAGATTTCAAATAAACTTGTTTCAAGCTAGTGGGATCGATTTTCGTGGAACACTGATTTGTAGAGATCGATGGTGAGAAACAGGCTACTGCAAGGCCTTCTACTCTTTCGGGTGATACACATCCTGTGAATGTTGTGGTTGCAGAGGTGCTTCGTGTTATGAAAGGGAAGACAACTATTGAAAGAGGAAGTGGTGATGGTGATCGATCATCACAACTTTGAGAACTTTGTAGGTACAACTTGTTGTTCATTGTGTATTGGTGACACCAAGCGGTGTAGCACGTCTTGGATTATTGATTCAAGTGTTACTGACCAAATAGCATTTGAAAAAAAACATGTTCATTGATCTCTTGTTATTTGTGCTTTCAAAGATGTAAATTAACAGGGTTGCTAAATACACCGTTAATTTTTACTGGACACACCGCTAAACTTCGCAACCCTCTGCGGACCAAGCTCCGCTACCCCTTGCAGACATCACCGGGTGTTGGGCCAAATCGCTCTAAAAGGCCATCGACAAAACGTCCGTAAGACGTTGCGGAGAGAGGTCCGCGTTAGAATGCGGACTCCGCATTCTAACGCGGACCTCTCTCCGCAAAAAAATTATAAGGTATTTAAAATAATGAACACAATTTATAAGGTATTTTATTTTAAAATTGACACAATTTAATCAATATAATTAATAGACATAATTTATAAGGTATTTTATTTTAAAATTCCATTATTTTAAATACCTTATAATTTTTTTAGCCAAACACTTTTAAAGTGATTATGCTTATAAGCATAATCACTTGGGAATCCAAACAAACCCATAATTGTTGAAATGGCATTGTTTATTTGTTATATATATATATATATATATATATATATATATATATATATATATATATATATATATATGTATGTATGTATATATAATGATCAATAAATTATGAGTTTAATTCACATTCTCTTGAGACTTGGGTTATTCTTATAAACCAAAAAAAAATTCTCATATGATGTGAAATAAAATCACAGTTCATCGATTTTATGTTGCAATCTTTGGGTACATGATTTCTAAGCATAATAACTTAGGAATCCAAACAAACTCATAATTGTTGAAATGACATTATTTATTGATCATTATATATATATATATAATGATCAATAAATTATGAGTTTAATTCACATTCTCTCGAGACTTGGGTTATTCTTATAAACCAAAAAAAAAATCTCATATGATTTCAAAATCACAGTTCATCGATTTTATGTTGCAATCTTTGGGTACGTGATTTCCTACCTATTGGTAAGTCGATTCAAGTAGAGTACAGATTATGTGCTCAATAAATCACCTATTGGTAAGTCGATTCAAGTAGAGTACAGATTATGTGCTCAAAGACTCAAGAGAGTATGAAAACAAATTAGTTCTGCTGCCAATCAGTATAAGAAAACAAGCAAAAATAAAGGTAACAGTTAAGTTTGTTTTTAACCATGGTGTCATATACTAATGTCCTCCTGAGTCCTGAGGACCGAAATGAAGTCCGACAAAACTCGTCGTTTTGTGTTTGGATTAACCAAAACTCCAATCCTTTCACTACTTTACTATTTACTTATTTAGGTTATCGAACGGTGGGAACCCTCTAATATGCTTTCATGGTTAATTTGATGGTCCACTTATTTTATTTGAAAATTTAATTATAAAAAACTAAAAAGCAACGTCACTTGGTTAGATAAATAAATAAAAATAATATTTGTTAGAGGCGAAGAACATGTTACATTCAACTAAACACCAGTTCATTGCTTGAAAAATTGGGGACTCCCCAAAAAACCTAACTGGGGTTGGAAGAACGCGCTGGGCTTCTTGCCCACGCGCCTCCAAAAATCCTGCTATCATCCTTCTCTTTAAGCAGGCCACACCACCGCCTCCGCACCCTCATCCGTTTTCCGGCTCTGACCACCTCCTTTCTAGCGTGGATCTCTTTCCTTGTACACTTTCCATGGCCTAATCTCCTTGGTGTTTGTCATCCTGGGTTTCACCCCCTCTTTTGCTCTGTGGTTTCTCTCCAGATTTGGGGCTGCAAGTTGAGTCTCCCCGTTTTGCCAAATTGATTTGGGGCTTTTGGTCTGGTTTGCCTTCCCTTCGTGCTCGCCTGGTCTTGTCTCCCAATTCGTAGTTTTTCGGGGTTTTTGTTGGTCTGGTGGATAGCTTGCTTCGGTCACTTTCTTTGCCTCCTCCCCCCATTATGTCTCGCCTTTGCGCAGCCAGTTCGGTTCATCGGATTCTTGGGTCGTCGCCCATTGAGGCCCTCGTTTGCTCTCGCCATATATCTATTCCGGCCCTCGGTATTTGTTACTCCATTGCCTTCTCTACCGCCGGAGTGGTTGCTTTCGGTTGTTGCTGCCGGCCGGGTGATCCTCGTCGTCGCCGCTCGAGCTGGTGCTGGGTCCTCCACCGATCGTTCGTCCTGGAGTTTCTCCGACTGCCTTTCTATGGTGGTGTGCGGCCACCGGTTGCGCTTCCGGAAGGGCTTCTCTCCTTCCCTGGCGTTTGCACTCCAAGACCCTTTGAGGATTAATTAAAAAATTACATATATATTTTTATATTTTATGAAATTGATGTCCATGCAATTGCTTAATGACAGGGAAAATCTAATACGACACTTACAATCAAACATTCTCTTTTGGAGTCCCAAACCCCTCCTTCGGGAGCCCTTAAATCTCTTTTGGGAGCCACCACTTCGCCTTTCGGCGTGAATAATCTTGGCTTCGGCCAGAGCTCTTCACCTCCTTTGCTTCAATCCGGCTGCACTGCTCTGGTGTGCACTGTTACCACGCTCGACTTTGGCGGTTGTGTTCTCCGTGGGCCTTCCGGCGCCTTCCACTCCGGTTGGCTTGTCCTTCCTTGCCGCTTCCGGCGGCCTTCACTGGCGGTTTTGGCTCCATTTCTCGTGGTCCTCACTCTACCTTGGTTTGGCCCGGTTGCTTGTCCTTTGGGCCCAAGGCTTTGGCTTGGGCCCAAAGCAGCCCATTACATTAAAAATAATAGTAAAAATAATAAAATAACAAAAAAAAAATTTTGGCTTTTTCTTTGAGTCCAAGCTTTGGTTCCTCGGCCCATGTGTTGATTTTGCTAAAACCCGTTAGGGTAATCTAAATCCCGTTAGGGTTGGGTGCTCTTTATTCAGGCGTTGTGGGGCTCTGCGATGGTGTGACTTGGCGTTTCTTCTCCTTGGATCTGGTTTTGGCGTTTGGAGTCGGGATAGGTTGGGGTCGTGGTGGTGTGTATCGTGGCGTCTCCTCTTTTCGGGTCGACTGCTTCCCTGGAGTTACGTCCTCACTACCCACAGGATGATCGGGTCCTGATTTACCGCTGACCTACGGTTCTACTTCAGAGTGGGGCTTGGCTTCTTCCGTCATCTTCGACCACTTCCGGTTTGGTTTAGGCTTGCTTGGTTTCGCTTGTTGTAGATTGTTTTTGCCTGGGTTGCACCGTTTAGTTATGTTGTTTATTTTGGTTTTTAGACGGTCCTTTCGTCTGCCGGCTTGCCGGCCCTCGAGTTTCAGATATGTCTGAACTCGAATTCTTATCTGATAAAAAAAAACTAAACACCAGTTCGATCGGACTTGAATTGGGTACTATTACGATATTATTGATTCTTTCATTCAAAAGTTCAATGTAATACAAAGTTTAACCTCTTAACTACGATCACTAAAATAACTTATGATTGATGAAGTGCGGAATAGGCAGAGATAAGTCACGAATATACTCCAGAAGGGGGGTTGAATGGAGTATGGAAACTTTTCGCAAAGCTAAATTGTAAGACCTTACTGTAGACAGTAAGACCTTATCTGCAAAACAGAAACTAGTTAAACAGAGAAACCAATTAACATTAAACGAGAAAGCAAGCAAGAATGAAAACTACAGAAAGAAAAGAACACGAGACTTGTTAACGAGGTTCGGCACAACCGCCTACGTCCCCGCCTAGGGTTATCCAACCCGTAGGATTCAACAACTTTATTTCACTTTATCTTATGAGTCCTAGATACAACCTCTAGAAGACCTTCCCTCTTCTAGACTAACTTCCTATCTAGCAACCCAAATGTTGGAATGTGGTTGTCCCACATCGGTTATATACAGAATGTTTGAACAACATATAAGGTTGAAGGGCTACTCCTCTCATTGCCAATTGGTTTTGAGATGGAACCCCGTTGGGTTTATGTGTTGTTCGATTCTCCCGTATGTGGGCCCGCACACTCGACCTCCCTCTAGGTTGTCGTTGCCCCACCGAGCCCAGCTGGTTTGACATGGTATCAGAGCCGGGTTCGGCTAGTTGCGGTCTGGGCTTCGGACTGGGCTTCGGATTAGTGGGGTTGCTGGCCTTGACATGTCGCGGGCATTGGTTCCCATTTAAGCGCATGTGGCAAGTGCAACTTGTTGGCTAAAAATGCCGTTGCACTTGAGGGGGCGTGTTGGAATGTGGTTGTCCCACATCAGTTATATAGAGAATGTTTGAACAACATATAAGGTTGAAGGGATACTCCTCTCATTGTCAATTGTTTTTGAGATGGAACCCCGTTGGGTTTATGTGTTGTTCGAGTCTCCCGTATGTGGGCCCGCACACTCGACCTCCCTCCAGCTTGTCGTTGCCCCACCGAGCCCAGCCGGTTTAACACCAAACGCACTAGTGAAATAAAGCCTCTAAGGATACCGGAGTACCCTCTAAGAATGGGTAAAGAACCCTGTGTATAACTCTCACTGAATTGTACTATAGCGCTTGAAATAAACCTTACACACTCAAAGTAAATACAACACTTTAAGACAAGAGAGCAGTGTGTGATCGAAGCTTGAAGAAGAAGAACTTGCAGAAGATCAATAGTGCGCCGTGAGTGATGTGTATTCTGCAGCCACTTCCTTCTTCTTTATATAGGCCAACACGTTCAATTTCAAAATCAAATGCAAAGCCTTGATCTTCTCCTGGTGGTTAATAGTCGTTGCAACATATCTTCCTGGGGAGAGATCTTCGGTTTGGTTGAGCAATAATTCCAGAACTTTCATCTTCAATAAGCAAGACTCCATTGAGAGATGTACGTTAAAAGATCCCTGGAATATCTCAACCAAGGCTCACAAATATATATGGATAAGATAGAACATTTAAACTTAATCCAATAAAACCAAAGTAACATATTTAGGCCCATATAGAACTCGGATATGTAAGGTTAAATAGGCCCATCAAATCTGTAAGGTTAACTAAGCCCATTTAACAAATATCAGGGTCTGAGTCCATTTAAGCCCATTTGAATATATACTTCTTTGATCCAGATTTTGAGCCATTTGGTAAGACCTTACCAAACTCAGGAATCCCGAGTTTTGGATTTTTATCAACCAAGGCTTTATCCTCATCAAGGTGGAGTTTAACAATCTCCCCCTTGATGAAAGACAAAACTTGTGCACACCTGTTTCCTGTCAAATCAAAACTATACAACCACACAAGGCATATAATAGTATAATAGTGCAAGCATTAAACATTATAAATGTTGGATCGAAGTTTTGAAATCCTAGAAAACAGTAAAGCCTACCAAAACAAAATAAGGCCTGTCAAAAAGCAAAATAAGGCCTTACAACCTTTCTCCCCCTTTTTGTCTTTCAACAATAAGGGTGTGAGCAGTTCAAAATAATACCATAAATCAAAACATAAGAGTTTTAAAGCATCAAGAGTTTTAAACCATCACTCCTCATCATCGGATATCTCCACCACCTCCTCATACCACTCCCCATACCTTGGATGAACATCCTCTGGATCTCGGCGGCCTCTGAATATCTTGTCTCTCCATCGGTTCTTGGCGTTGAGTACAGTGTGATTAGCCCACATCTTCGCTTGCCTCTTAGCTTCTTCATCGCGCCATTTCTTAACTATTCCATATTCCTCCAGAGTGAGGATATATGGCTCAGGAAAGAGGAGCCGCAGAATGAATCGTTTGAGGACTTTGCGCTCACAGTTGAGGAGAACATTCTTCGCAACTTCTTCAACATGGTGGGCAGAATCTTCATCAAGGGGCATGATTGAGGTGGTGGCCCTGTGTGTTAGGCCACTGAGCAACAGAAGTTGATTCAACTTCTCGTCGACAATCATCAGCCGCTCGTGTGTGTTGTCCTGTCTGTCCACAATGTCGGCCCTAGCAGCATTGAGATCCTTCCTGAGTGCATCAATTTCAGCTTCCAGATCTTCAATCTTTGTCTCCAAATTGACTGAATCAAATGGGGCTTGAGACTTCTTTGTAAGAATCCAGCCACCGGCTGGATTCTTCTCAATCCCCATGCGCCTCCAACACTCCTCATCAATACGACATTTGTGAGTCATGTGCTCCTCTCCAGTGGTGTCAATGTCGAAAAAATCAAAGATTTTTGGCAGCAAATTGGCATATGGGAGAGGTGCAGTAAGAGGGGAACAAATGGCATGTAAGAGATATGACAGAATCAAGTTGGGAACATCAATTTCACGGCCAGCCATTATAAGGTAAAGGAGTTCAAGCAGATTATCAGTAATAAGCTCGCGGGAGTTCTTACGAGGTAAGACACAACGGGCGAGAAGGGTGAAAACAAGCTTGGCCTCAAGAGACATGATATTGTGGGTATGTTTAGGTTTGGGTTTGGATGAAGATGCTGTAGGCACAGACCGCACAAAGAACTCTTTTTGAGCTTTGGTCAAACAGTAGTTCTTGGAAGGGTGAGAGCTAGTATCGACAAAGTCAGACACACCCAAAATTAGGGCTAGGGATGAGGCAGACAAAGTGATTTGTCTTTGTTTCACTTGAGAAGTAAGGGTGAGAATCCCCTTTTCTCTGTGTGCAGTGAGATTGACGAAAAACATACGGGTGAGACGAGGGTAAGCGATGGTTCCGGGGTTCAAAAGGGACCAAACATTAGAATTTTTTAAGAGATTAACACATGGGAGTTGCATGGATTCTAGAAATTCTAGATCCACATGCTCACAGAAGGTTAAAGGTCGGTTTGAGAATCCATCCTTCCACATACCAACGGTAGTGTGATTTCGAAACCAAGCAGAAGGGACCTCGTAAATTACCTCAAATTCGGGAGGAGACTGGAGACGCACCATAGATTTGCCCTTCTTTGGTGCCGGGGGATTCATCTATCGGGGCTGGTGGTGATCCCGCTGTCTGGTACGTCGATGGACAAGAGCAGCATGCTCTTCTCCCTCAGAATCGGTGTCCAATTGCCGGAGAGTTGCTTTGCCCTTGTATTAATCTTCAACAGCCTTTCCTTTGTAATCATAAGATCGGAGTTTCTTAGACGATGATCTAGGGGAGGAAGTAGAAGAGAGTTTAGGAGCCATGGAGAGTTGGGGTTTGAGAAAGAGATGAGGAAGATGAAGCGCTCAAAGAGACAGAGAGAGTAAATCAGAGAGAGTGAAAAGCTGTGATTTGACGTGAGAGATGTGAGGGTTTAAATAGGAGAAGAGATCCTAGTACAAACCGTGTGACCTTTGATCTCCTCAAGAAATCCCAACCAAATCTCAGTCAAATCTTAACTGATTAACACTAATTTTCAAATTTTGAAATAGAAGAGATAAATACTAGAATAAATGAAGTTTATCCAAAAAATAAAATCTTAAATCAGTGGAAATACTGTTTTAAACCGAGATTCTAGAAGACAGTAAAAAAACAAGGTAAAAAAAATTTATTTAGTTAAATATCTATAAAGATATTAACCAAAGAGTTTTGATCCAAAAATTAATATAATGAAAAATTGATTTGTGACCTTACTATTGATTAGTAAGGTCTTGAAATCATTTTCAAGATCAGCACGTCGGGAATATGATCTTATAAGATTGCTCCCCCTACGTTTATGCTTCCTTATTAAGCATTCCAAGTTCTAGCCTGATGAAATTGAATCTCTCTTTGGGTAAGGGTTTGGTGAAGATATCTGCAAGTTGTAGTTCAGTAGAGATGAATGTCAAGGACACATCTCCTTTTTCTACATGATCTCGAATGAAGTGGTGTCTTACATCAATATGTTTCGTTCTTGAATGTTGTGCAGGATTTTTGGAGATAGAAATAGCACTTGTGTTGTCATATTTTATTGGGATACCCTTATAGTTAATTCCAAGGTCTTGGAGTTGTTGTGCAATCCATAAGACTTGAGCACAACAAGCTCCAGCAGCAATATATTCAGCTTCGGCCGTTGAAAGAGCCACTGAATTTTGCTTCTTGGAATGCCAACTTATAAGGGATGACCCAAGAAATTGACAACATCCGGAAGTGCTTTTCCTATCTACTTTATATCCTGTAAAATCAGCATCGGAGTATCCGACAAGATTGAAACTAGATTGAGTGGGATAACATAATCCGAGATCCTTTGTACCATTTAGATATCTCAAAATCCTCTTTACCGCTATAAGATGTGATTCTTTCGTGTTAGCTTGGAATCTGGCACACATGCAAACACTGAAAATGATGTCAGGTCTACTAGCAGTAAGATAAAGGAGAGATCCGATCATACCTCGATATTCTTTCTGATTTACCTGTTTTCCGGTAAGGTCTTGATCCAAAGAAAGAGTAGAGCTCATAGGAGTTTTTGCAACTTTGGATTCGATCATCTTGTATTTCTTGAGAAGTTATCGAGTGTATTTTCCTTGATTAAGGAATATACCTTTAGAACTTTGATGAACATGAAGACCGAGAAAGAAATTTAGCTCCCCCATCATACTCATCTCGAATTCCTTGCACATCATATTTGAAAACTCTTTGCACAAAGATTCGTTAGTAGCTCCAAACAATATATCATCCACATAAATTTGTACAACAAGGATATCATTACCTTGGGTTTTGATGAATAGATTTTTGTCAATTAACCCCCTTTTGAAATTATTTTCCAAAAGATATTTTGAAAGACGCTCATACCAAGCTCTTGGGGCTTGCTTCAAGCCATAAAGAGCTTTGTCGAGCTTATAAACATGATATGGAAATTCATCATTTTCAAAACCGGGGGGTTGAGCGACATAAACCTCTTCATCTAGGAAACCATTCAAAAAGGCACATTTGACGTCCATTTGAAAGAGTTTGATGCTCATGAAAGAAGCGAAGGCAAGAAGCATACGAATAGCTTCTAGTCTGGCTACGGGAGCAAAAGTCTCCTAATTTCGCACGTGAGGGGTTATTTCTTGTCTAAATCTTGAAAAAGTTTGATTGGGCCTAACCAGCCAGCCTAAACAATCTTGTTTTTTTGAACATGAAGAAATAAAGAAGCCATTGCAATTGCCGGAAATACTAGGCCTACGAAAGGCACAAAAATAGAGGGAAGGTTTATATCTGTCATAGAATGGGTACCTCGATTGGAACCTTTCCTCTCCCCAGCCATTTCGGGTTTCCCATTTTGGGCGGAACAGATCGACTCCCGAAATGCGTTGAGGCGCAGCAGTTGACTGGAGCTATCTTTTTCATTCGAGATTACAATCCAGAGCATGCGATTGATAAAATCATAGCTTAACGAACTTGGTTATGTGCTACCTGGAAGATTTGTGAAACAAGAAAAAAGGCCTCGTAGTCAATACCTTCTTCTTGATTGTATCCTTGAGCAACAAGACGAGCCTTGTTTCGAATGATGTTTCCTCCTTCATCAAGTTTGTTTCGAAATACCCAACGAGTTCCAATAATAGATTTACCCTTTGGCCTTGCCGTAAGGGTCCATACTTTATTTCGCTCAAACTCGTTAAGCTCATTCTGCATGGCTATAATCCAATTGGGTTCTTGAAGAGCTTCGGTATACTTATTGGGTTCTACAAGAGAAACAAATGCGTGAAAAGCACATAAGTTTCTAACTTTAGAACGTGTTTGTACACCTGATGAAGGGTCAGAAATGATATCCGAAGTAGAGTGAGATGAGGCATGTTTGAATCTTCTTCTTGCAGATCCTTGGCTAGGAGTAGGATTACTAGAAGTGTAAGGATATGGCTCTTGAGGTTCAGGAGGATTCGTAGGATAAGGTCCTTGAGGTTCCGGAGGAGGCCCATCTTCAAGACTGGCTTCATTTGTAAGGCCTTGAGACATAGTTTCAAGACCTTGTGATAGATCAGTAAGATCTTGAAATGGTTCCTGCATATTTCTGGATATGCTCTTCTCAGGATGATTGCCTTCTCCATCTTATTCATCTCCCTCATGAGTATTTAACTTCAAATATGCAAATCCTTCACTCAAGATACCGTTATCACTTTCATCAAATAGTACATGGATACTTTCTTCGACGATTTTGGTACGTTTATTGAATACTCGATAAGCCTTGCTTTGAGTTGAGTATCCAAGAAATATACCTTCGTCGCTGCGTGCATCAAATTTCCCGAGATTATCCTTACCGTTGTTATGTACGTAACACGTACATCCAAATGGTTTAAAATATGATATACTTGGTTTTCTTCCTTTAAAAATCTCATAAGGAGTTTTCTTTAAAATTGATCTAATTAAACATCTATTGAGAATATAATTTGCTGTATTCACAGCTTCTGCCCAGTATGACTTTGGCAGATTATTTTCCAATAGCATAGTCCTGGACATTTCCTCTAGTGTGCGGTTCTTTCGTTCCACAACACCATTCTGTTGAGGTGTCCTAGGAGTTGAAAAATTGTGAGAAATACCATATTTCGCACAAAATAAATCAAAGTTTAATTGATCAAATTCTCTACCATGATCACTTCTAATAGAAACGATAGGTAGGTTTTTCAAAGTTTGTAACTCCTTACAAAGTTTAGAAAAATAAAATAGAGTTTCTGATTTATCTTTGAGAAAGAAAACCCAAGTAAATCGAGAATAATCATCAACAATAACAAATATGTATTGTTTACCTTTGGAACATTTGACACGCATAGGTCCGCAAAGATCCATGTGCAGAAGCTCCAAAGGTCTAGTAGTACTAACGACCAGCTTCTTTTTGAATGGACTACGGGTATGTTTACCTCTTGAGCAGGCTTTGCAGAGATCATCCACCTTGAAGTTTAAATCAGGGAGGCCTCGAACAAGGTCCTTTGAAAGGAGTTTGCTAAGGGTATGCATACTTATGTGCCCAAGTCTCCTATGCCAAACCCTTGGGTCTTCTGATAAGGCTTTGAGACATTTCAAATTTGAGCCTGCAAAGCGATTAGTATTAAGGGCATAAATGTTAGAGTCCCTGTAAACAGTAAGAACAATTTCTCTAGTCTCTTCATCTTGTACGACACACTTCTTCTTGTTAAAGCTAACAAGATTTCCTTTATCACAAAGCTGCGAAACACTAAGAAGATTATATTTTAAGCCATCAACAAGATATACATCATTGATAGAATTATTTGAATCAACACCAATGTTACCAATACCAACGATGTTGCATTTTGCTTTATCACCAAGAGTAATAATTCCACCGGATTGCTTCTTTAGATTGTGAAAAAGAGATTCTTTTCCACTCATATGTCGTGAACAACCACTATCCATAATCCACTTTTGATCCTTGGTCTTGGTGATATCCTGCAAAACACAAAATCAACCTTTTTGGCTAGACCAATAAACTGATTTGGATCCATTGTGGGGGTAAACCATATTTGGTAACCTTGTCCCTTTTGGAACCCAAATCTGTCTTATCCGCTCATTTAACCGAACAGGAAAAGTATTTCTAATAATGTAAGGATCTGTTCTCCTATAAGGACACGTTTCCTTTACATGACCTTTCTTACAACAAAAGAAGCAAGTTGGAGATCGCCAATTTCCTTTAGCTTTAACGAACTTGGTAGTAGGCTTTGTAGGAAAATTCCTGTTGTATCCTATACCACTTCGATTTAAGGAAAGTTGTTGTTCTCCAAGCATCTTGTCAAGAGTTGCTTTGGATCGAGTGAATTGCACAAGGGATGTTTGTTGATCTTGACATTTCTTAGAAAGCTTCACATTTTCATTCTTAAGATCATTATTATGATTCTTAAGAGAAGAGACGTTTGCCTTAAGTTCAGAAATTTCTGATCGTAAGGTCTTACTCTATGTTATAACTTCAGAATTCTGGCTGTCAAGATCTTGCAATTTCTGCAACAACTTCCTTATGCATACTTCTTGATCCTGCACTTTCTTCTTCAAGCAACTGATTTCCTTGTTGTAAGTTTCTTCATTCGGAATCATATTCTTCAAGAATTCAGATAAGACATTGATAGGACTAGAGAGAAGATTCCTTACAACTCCATCTAAGTGTTGATCCTTGGTCTCGTCGGATTTTGCCATAAGGCATAGGTTTGCATGTTCTTCTTCAGCATCTGAGTCACTTGAACAATCCGAGTCACTCCAAGCAGCCATCACTTTCTTGTTGGACTCCTTCTTCTTTGCTTTGTTCTTCTTCTTTATAGGACATTCTTTGACGAGATGATCTTTGGCAAATTGCTTTTTCATTTTCAGAATGCGTGCTAATCCACGAGTGATTAGAGCAAAAGGATCTTCATCATCGTCACTATCGGAATCTTCCGATGGTTCTTCTTTCTTGACCTTAAGAGCAAGGTTTTTGAGATTGGTAGAAAGTTCCCCATCGTCCTCGTTGAGGATCATTTCATGAGTAATTAACTTTCCTACTAGATCATCGAGAGCCAATGTGCTAAGATCTTGAACTTCCTCTATGGCCGTCACTTTAGGACCCTATTTTGCTTTAGGTAAGCACCTTAGTATCTTTCTAACCTTTTCTTCATTTAGGAAGGTCTTACCTAATGAGTCAAGATTATTTATGATTTCCGTAAAACGGGTAAACATAGTTTTAACTGACTCATCAGGGTTCATTTTAAACAATTCATATTGTCTAAGAAAGATACTGATTTTGGTCTCTTTGACCTGGCTGGTTCCTTCGTAAGTAACCACCAATTTATCCCAGATTTCTTTTGCTGTTCTGCATGAAGAGATACGGTTGAACTCATCCGTACTCAAACCACAGTACAACAGATTTATGGCTTTGAAATTCTTAGCCACACTTTCTAAGTCAGTCTGGGTGTATTCATCCTCTGACTTGTCCACCCTTGTTCCATTGGGACCTTCTTTCTTGGGGATATTTGGTTCTCGCATAATGATATGCCAGAGTTCCAAATCTTGATCAATAACAAACATCTGCATTAGAGATTTCCAATACATAAAGTTATTCCCAACAAAGAGAGGTGGACGCGAGATAGATCTTCCTTGGCCGAAACCACCTTGCCCTTCACCTGCCATGGTTAGACTCACAGATAGTAATATCTAAGATATGTGAGTAAGGCTCTGATACCAATTGAAGTGCGGAATAGGCAGAGATAAGGCACGAATATACTCCAGAAGGGGGGTTGAATGGAGTATGGAAACTTTTCGCAAAGCTAAATTGTAAGACCTTACTGTAGACAGTAAGACCTTATCTGCAAAACAGAAACTAGTTAAACAGAGAAACCAATTAACATTAAATGAGAAAGCAAGCAAGAATGAAAACTACAAAAAGAAAAGAACATGAGACTTGTTAACGAGGTTCGGCACAACCGCCTACGTCCCCGCCTAGGGTTATCCAACCCGTAGGATTCAACAACTTTATTTCACTTTATCTTATGAGTCCTAGATACAACCTCTAGAAGACCTTCCCTCTTCTAGACTAACTTCCTATCTAGCAACCCAAACGCACAAGTGAAATAAAGCCTCTAAGGATACCGGAGTACCCTCTAAGAATGGGTAAAGAACCATGTGTATAACTCTCACTGAATTGTACTATAGCGCTTGAAATAAACCTCACACACTCAAAGTAAATACAACACTTTAAGACAAGAGAGCAGTGTGTGATCGAAGCTTGAAGAAGAAGAACTTGCAGAAGATCAATTGTGCGCCGTGAGTGGTGTGTATTCTGCAGCCACTTCCTTCTTCTTTATATAGGCCAACACGTTCAATTTCAAAATCAAACGCAAAGCCTTGATCTTCTCCTGGTGGTTAATAGCCGTTGCAACATATCTTCCTGGGGAGAGATCTTCGGTTTGGTTGAGCAATAATTCCATAACTTTCATCTTCAATAAGCAAGACTCCATTGAGAGATGTACGTTAAAAGATCCTTGGAATATCTCAACCAAGGCTCACAAATATATATATGGATAAGATAGAACATTTAAACTTAATCCAATAAAACCAAAGTAACATATTTAGGCCCATATAGAACTCGGATCTGTAAGGTTAAATAGGCCCATCAAATCTGTAAGGTTAACTAAGCCCATTTAACAAATATCAGGGTCCGAGTCCATTTAAGCCCATTTGAATATATACTCCTTTGATCCAGATTTTAAGCCATTTGGTAAGACCTTATCAAACTCAGGAATCTCGAGTTTTGACTTTTCATCAACCAAGGCTTTATCCTCATCAAGGTGGAGTTTAACAATTGAGCTACCCAACTTTGAATTTAGTCAATTAAGAATGGCAAAATGAATTAAAATACACTCGTTTTATAGGGCGATATAAAAATATATATCTATCTTTTCATATATTGTATGCAAATTTTTTCAGTTAAAGCAGCTCGAACTTGATTAAAAAAAAGCTCGGCTCTTATTTGTTCATATTTTCAAAGAAATCAAATACAAAGTATAATCACTTTTTCAAGTTCCCCTCAAACCGGGCTCAAACTTTATATGACTTGAATTGAGCTGGACCGAGGTAATTGAGTTTATCTTTGGAGTTTTGGACTTCATACTAGTCAAACTTGAATACTTGCTGAAAAGCTTATGAGTCGAGTTTAAATGCACATAAAAATAAGTTTGGTGAAAAACATATAGTATTGGAGCTGAACTAAAAACGAGTTAAGAATGAGCATCTTAAATTAAGTTTAACTCGATCACTTGCCTCATAAATTCCAATTATATACTTGTAATTAAGTTCTCCATGTTTTACATAAGGGTAGGTTTGACATGCACACTTTTTAATTTAGTTTTAATTTAGTTTAAAATTATAATCTAGCTTAAGGCTTAAACATGTTAAAAGTCCGTCGAATCAAATTAACGACCTTTAAACAAGTCGACAATTACATCTTAATATAAACACAAGAAAAAAAAACATAGGGTATTTTACTATAAGGTGCACAATTGGAGATATTTGAATTATGTGGTGTAGAACGAGAGACAGAGACAACAAACTCAGATATGATAAGATCGTCCCTTCCTCTGTAGCCATTCACCCTGGATAAGGTTTTTCCGCACCCTCCAAACACGCCCTTATCAATTATTATCCCACTTATTTATTTCCCACCGTCCATCTTTTTGGGCCCCACCTCCATCCAACGGCCCCTGTTCTCCTACAGTGCCTCATATAAAACCCTTCACCGCACTCTCCCGTTGACATTCCCGCAAATTGGTTATCTGATCTCTCAATTTCCGGCTTCCCTTTGGAGTTTGGAGTGAGTGTGCCATTGCTGTTGCCGGTGTGAGGTGCTGATGGAGTCCCGCGTCCTCTCTCACGCCGCCGGCATCCCCACCCTTCCGCGGCTTAGCAGGCCGGCGAGGGAATCCGTCTCCTTCTCTCTCAACTCCGGCGTCGCCTCCCCCCTCCGCCCCGTCGCCGCTCTCAAGGACGCCGGCAGCCTCGTCTGGGGCCGCCAGCTCAGGCCCAGCCTCCTCCTCGAGTCTGCCTCTACTCCATGCCGGAGAGACACTCTCCGCCCGTGCTCCGCCGCTGCCAGTGATTCCCCCGGGTGAGGTCCGTTCTCCCAATTCGTCTTACTCGCTCCGCCCTCGCCCGGTTCGATCGGCTAATATTTCTTTTCTTTTTCCCCGAACCGGGTTCTCTCAGGGATGGGTCCGTCGCTCCGGTCGGGATTCTCCAGAAATATCCGTTTATCATCACCGGTTTTTTCTTCTTCATGTGGTAAGTATGCTTCATCCCTTCCGCCGGCGATCATTCACTTATCCAGAATATCTTCATTTAATATTAATTACTTGGATTTATTTAATCAAAAGTAATTTACACTGATGATTTAATATTATGAATATTATATTTGAGAATCAATAATTGAAAATGACTTGATAACTGATTGAATTTCTTTGTGTGCAGGTACTTTTTGAATGTGATCTTCAACATACTCAATAAGAAGATCTATAACTACTTCCCATACCCCTAGTAAGTGCTCTTGTGATGTGATCTTCAACACACTAAATTAAAAGATCTAAAAGTGGTTTGATTTGGGATTTGCAATGAATTTTTGATGTGCAGCTTTGTATCAGCACTGCATCTGTTAGTTGGGGTGGTTTACTGCTTGATCAGCTGGGCTGTCGGCCTTCCGAAACGCGCTGTGAGTGACATTGTTTAGGGTTCTATCATTGATTTACATTGATTTGCAATGTGCCTTTTGTGGATATTCATTTTCCTTTAGAATTGAGTTGCTTAGTTTGCCTGATTTGTGATTTCGATAAATGATGATCTTTATCTCTTGGTTGCACAATTGATTTATTATAAAAAAAAAGAGGTGATTTTGGCTGTAACTTGGTGTTGTGATTCTAAGTTACTTGTGGCTTTGGAACTATCTTTTTCCGTTTTTTTTCGCAAATTATGACTAGCTCTTTGTTGTTGGTAGCCAATTGACGCGAATCAGTTGAAGTTACTCATCCCTGTCGCGCTATGCCACGCCTTAGGCCATGTCATGAGCAACGTTTCATTCGCAGCTGTGGCTGTCTCATTCACCCACACAATCAAAGGTACTCAACATTAATGACAGCGAATGTTATCTGTTATATGAATTTCTATGCTTCCTGGTTATTTTTAACTGATACGTGGAGCTCGTGTTGCCTTGTGATTCAGCGCTTGAGCCCTTCTTCAACGCTGCTGCCTCTCAGTTCGTCCTGGGACAAACAATTCCTCTGTCCCTCTGGCTGTCCCTTGCACCAGTTGTGATCGGTATGTGCACGCTTTCTTTCTTGATCTGTCTTGTAAGGGCTTTTACGCGTGTTACTCAGATGTGTTTTTTACAAAGAGAATATAAAATGCAGGTGTGTCTATGGCGTCATTGACTGAGTTGTCGTTCAACTGGACTGGCTTTATCAGTGCTATGATCTCAAATATCTCCTTCACTTACCGGAGTATCTACTCCAAGAAAGCCATGGTTACGTTCTTTCTAGGTTCATCGTCTGTCATCTGTATCGTTTCCTCTGATATAATGCTATAACCTTGATTTCTTGGCATTTCTTTCTGTTCAGACTGACATGGACAGTACCAACGTGTATGCTTACATTTCAATAATCGCCCTGATCGTCTGCATTCCTCCTGCCATCATCGTGAGTGAGAAGCTTTTGTCATAGTACATGAACAAACTGGCTGTTTCCTGCTCTCCCAAATTTTGAGTATTATTTCATTTCCATGATCGTTATATGTAACACAGATTGAGGGACCGCAACTGATGAAGTATGGATTCAATGACGCAATTGCTAAGGTGGGTTTAACCAAGTTTGTCTCCGATCTCTTCTGGGTGGGAATGTTTTACCATCTCTACAATCAGGTACGCTATGATCATCTCAAGTCCGAATTTCCAAGCATCATGGTCTTTTTGTTTTTGTGTGCATCGACTAACAAACGAGTCAATTTTTTCCCGTGACTTCTCAGCTGGCAACCAACACCCTGGAGAGGGTGGCGCCTCTTACACACGCAGTCGGAAATGTGTTGAAACGTGTGTTCGTCATTGGCTTCTCCATCATAGTCTTCGGTAAAGATTCATCCGCCTCTTGTCATATCTTTATTCGAGAGAAAAAAAAAACAAAGGAAAGAACATGGCTAACTAGTGAAGTTTTTCCCCTTACAGGCAACAAAATCTCGACACAAACAGGCATTGGAACCTGCATCGCCATTGCTGGTGTGGCCATGTATTCCTTCATCAAGGCCAAAATGGAAGAGGAAAAACGAGTGAGTACTTCCCGTCTCTGTTTTCGTTCCTCGCCAATTCCTTTCCCAACAAAACCTGAGTATTAGTTTAGAAATCGGCTAACTATGGTGAATAAATTGTATATGCAGCAAAAGAAGGCAGCATGAGGTGAAATCCGGGATGGAGTTCGCCTAGTGAAGGAACAATGGCTGTAGATTTGGATAAACTGTTCTTTCATGGTAGAGGATTAAAAGAAAGCCAGATGCTGTGTTATTTCTCTTTATGAGTATTGTTCATGGATTCCAAGTACAAAACAACAGCTGCTAATTTGCAGATTTATGTACAACTGAGTAAAATAATAATGAACCATCTATGACTTTGTTTGTTGTAATGTTATGTGTTTATTTCCCTATCTCTTGCTTTCATATATGTTGCATGTAATATTGTTATGTGCTTGTATTATGTATGAGTGTATCATGAGTATACATATAACATATATAACACATACTTAGGTATACATGGATGCACGGTTGTAGGTAGGCTCGACTGAGTTGTATTGAGTCGATATCGACTTGATCCTCTAACGAGCTTAATGGACAATAGTGGAGTATAGTGTATAACCTATAGTATGTTATATATATGTATAATATGTATGATGTATAAGATGAAGAAGATACTAGTGAATTGGGCTAACAGGCCCAATCCGGCCCAAATGATCTCCAACTGGAGTTGAGCTTATTAGCCCAGATTGGCTGATGGATGGAACGCAGCGTTTTTACCTTGGCGCTTCACTTAACCTCCATGACCTAGCTATTAGACCTGGGCAAACGCGGGACGGCCCGCCGGCCCGCCCCGCCTGCCCGCCGAGTTGGACAAGCTTGGATAGAGGGAAAAGCCCATGCGGGCCGCTAAGTCCGGCCCGCGCCCGCAGCGGGTACGGGATTGGGTAAGCTAATCTACCGGTTACGGGCCACTAGGCCCGTAACGGATACCCGCTATTTTATATAAATATATATATAATATAAATTATTAATTATAAGAAAATAAAATATCTATACAAACATGCAGTATATTGTATTCGGTGTACGGACTACAGTTTGTGTGAGTACTGAGTAAGTATTGTTGGACTTTAATCACTTTATTCTTTGTTGGATTTTTTTACATGATTAACATGTTCATTGGCTACTAACAGCAACTACATCAACTATTGCACTAACATTACTTACAGTAGCAAGTATTGCATTTTTTTCCTGTTTAATGAGTACAACAGTAGTACAGGAAAAAATTTAGCGGGTACCCGCGGGCCGCCCGTGCTTGCAATAGCGGACGGGCTCGGACAATATTTTCAACCCGTTAAGCGGGCTTAGCCCGGCCTGTGCCCGCAACACCGGGATAAAATTTGGGCTAAAGCCCGTCCCAAGCCCGGCCCGCGCCCACGTTTGCCCAGGTCTACTAGCTATATATACTCGCTACCCAGGGGCTCCTCAGATCAGCTCTCTCTCTCCTCCGTCTCTTCACCAAAGCTCTCAAAGGGGTTCTAGGGTTTTCTAGGGTTTTCTCTCAATCTCTGGTTCCTCCCCGGCGGTAGTGAAGACGAAGGCAGTGGTTGGTCTCGGAGATCTCTTGGTGGTGGCGCAGCTTAGCTCCTGGTTTGGGTGGCTGCTTCCTCCGTGTCTGGAGATCTAGGGTTTGGAGCATCGAAGCGATCTTCGATCTCCTTTTATCCCACACAGGGGATCTTCTTCTCTCTTGATCTCTGATACTCTTACATGCTAGATCTAGGGTTTCTCTTTGCATGCATGCTTGATTGTACCCTCTATTGAACGATTACTTAGTGGATTCGGCCGATTCTTGAGGCCCCGAGGAGGTAGGCAATCTTTGCCGAACCTCGTAAAACTTTGGTGTTCCCCTTAAGACTGTTGCTTGCCATGACTGTTGTTTATGATCTTGAATTAAATGGATGTTAAGACAGCTTTTCTTCATGATGACTTGGATGAAACCATTTATATGAGACAGCCTAAGGGCTTCATTGATTCTGTGCATCCTAATCATGCTTGTTTGTTAAATAAGTCCATCTATGGTTTGAAGCAATGACCTAGACAATGGAACATTAAATTTGACAAATGCATGAGGTTCAATCTAGGCTTTAAAAGGAGCAAGTTTGATACATGTTTATACTTTAAAGGTGTAAATAAGAGTCTTGTGCTTTATGTTCTTTTGTATGTTGATGACATCTTGCTGGTTTCTAAATCTGTTAATGCTATTCATGATATTAAAAGGAATTTACAGAAGCACTTTGACATGATGGACTTAGGCATTGCTAAAAAGATTTTAGGCATGTCTATTATAAGAGATAGGAAGCATAAAAGACTATGGTTGCATCAGTGTGATTATGTGCTTAAGGTTCTTGAGAGATTTCATATTTCTGGTGATAAGTTTAACAATATTCCTTTAGGTGCTCATCTTGATCTCACTAAAATAAAAGGAAAGTTGTCTATTGCTGAGTTTAACAAAATGAAATCCATTCCTTATGATGTTGCAGTAGGGTCTGTGATGTATTCTATGATTTGTACTCGTTCTGATCTTGCATTTGCTATCAATACACTTAGTAGATTTATGTCTGAACCTGCTGAGAAACACTGGGTGTCCATGAAATATTTGTTGAGATATTTGCTTGGAACTGCTAATCTGTCTTTTTTATATGCTGAACATTCCTCCTCTTATGATCTTCATGGTTTTGTGGATGCTGATTATGCTTCTAATAAGGATACCAGGAAATCTATTACCTTTTATGTATACACATGTGCAGGTAGAAGCTGAATACATTGCAGCTACAGAAGCCTGCAAGGAGGCTATCTGGCTGCAAGGCATCCTAAAGGAGATAAAGAGAAAACACTACACTTCTGTCTTACACATTGACAGCCAAAGTGCTCTCTACCTCTGCAGGGACCCCATGTACCATGAACGTACTAAACATATTGATGTTAGATATCATTTCATTCGTGAGAAAGTAGAAGATAATGTCATACATGTTAAGAAAATAGATGGTAAACTAAACCCTGCAGATTTTGCCACCAAAATTATTCCTTATGAGAAATTTGTGTTTTGCAGGAACTTCCTCCAATTGGAGGATGTCCATGGGTGATCTTTGCATATCTGGGTTGATGCAAACAGGCTTGAAATCCACTTAGTTTAGGTTATAGTCTGCATGGAGCAAGACTTAGAAAAATAGAGGGTGATTTGTTGTAATGTTATGTGTTTATTTCCCTATGTCTTGCTTTCATATATGTTGCATGTAATATTGTTATGTGCTTGTATCATGTAAGAGTGTATCATGAGTATACATATAACATATATAACACCTACTTAGGTATACATGGATGCACGGTTGTAGTTAGGCTCGACTGAGTTGTATTGAGTCGATATCGACTTGATCCTCTAAAGAGCTTAATGGACAATAGTGGAGTATAGTGTATAACCTATAGTATGTTATATATATGTATAATATGTATGATGTATAAGATGAATAAGATACCAGTGAATTGGGCTAACCGGCCCAAATGATCTCTAGCTGGAGTTGAGCTTAGTAGCCCAGGTTGGCTGATGGATGGAACACAGCGTTTTTACCTCGGCGCTTCACTTAACCTCCATGACCTAGCTATATATACTCGCTACAATTCCTGGGGCTCCTCAGATCAGCTCTCTCTCTCTCTCCTCCATCTCTTCACCAAAGCTCTCAAAGGGGCTCTAGGGTTTTCTAGGGTTTGCTCTCAATCTCTGGTTCCTCCCCGGCGGTAGTGAAGATGAAGGCAGTGGTTGGTCGCAGAGATCTCTTGGTGGTGGCGCAGCTTAGCTCGTGGCTTGGGTGGTTGCTTCCTCCGTGTCTGGAGATCTAGGGTTTGGAGCATCGAAGCGATCTTCGATCTCCTGTTATCCCACACAGGGGGATCCTCTTCTCTCTTCATCTCTGATACTCTTACATGTTAGATCTAGGGTTTCTCTTTGCATGCGTGCTTGATTGTACCCTCTATTGAACAATTACTTAGTGGATTCGGTCGATTCTTGAGGCCCCGAGGACGTAGGAAATCTTTGCCGAACCCCGTAAAACTTTGGTGTTCGTTCTTGCATGTTTGTTGAGTATCTCGTTTCTATATCACTCGCTTCCGCTCAAATCGAATCTCGGTTTTCAACAAGTGGTATCAGAGCTTGAGTGTCCAGCTCTTGATTTCCTATCTCATTCTTGAGTTTAGGGATAGAGACCGGACGTAGGGCCTCGGACGGACCTAAAAAGGCGACATCGCTGGTGCCGAACCCCCCCTACGTGACATACCACGCCTTGTTTGTTTGATCTAGGCTTGAGTGTGTGTGTTCCTGTGCTCTGCTCAAGATTCAAGTTTTTCTTGAATCGTTTTTATTGATTTACTGTCTGTTTTGCTAAGTTTTCTTGTTTTCTTTAAGTTCTTAGCTTCAAACATGGGTGAATCTTACTGTCTTAAACCTTACAATGGCACAACTGACTTTGCTATGTGGCAGGTAAAAATGAAGGCCATATTGATCAAAGAAAACTGTTGGGAAGCCATTACTAGAGAATATGATGAGGACAAAAAGAAAGATGTTAAACATCTTGATATCCTGGCACACAGTGAGATTATGTTGAGACTCTATGATGAGGTGGCTAGGCAAGTTTTGACTTGCAAAACAGCTGATAAGCTCTAGGAGATGTTGGAAACTTTATACTTGGTAAAATCTTTACCAAGTAAGGTAAATCTCTTCAATAAACTCTTCAACTTTAAGATGTCTACTGCTTGCTCTCTTGCTGATAACTTTGATAGATTTATGTCTATTACTCAGGATTTAGAGAGATGTGGTGATAAAGTTGATGAGACTCAGCTGTGTGTTTTGTTGCTTAATTCTTTGCCTGCACAGTTTACTACCTTTGTTAATGTGGTTCAGTATAGTATTGTTAAGTTGACTAGAAAGGAGCTTATTGAATCTATCATACAGAAAAATGAGACTTTAAAGGTGTTTAAAACTGTGAATGGTCATAAGACTGATCCTAAACCTGAAAATAAAGATGAGGTGCTTATGGTTAGGTCTAAATTCAAAGGCAATAAGAAAAATAAGCAACAAGAAAATAAAGATGTTAAAACTGATTATGTGTCCCCTGATAAACCCAGTACAGAAAAACCTGATAAATCTCATTTGATGTGTACTTACTGAAATAAAACTGGTCATTTAGAGAAGCATTGTTTTAAGAAGAAAAAAGATATTAAAGCTGGCAAGAAGCCAAATGTGTCTGATGTGTGTGAATCTCATCCTTATGTTACTCATGAAGTTCTTGCATTACTAAGTGATACTGATTCTACTACTTGGATTTTGGATTCTGGGTGTACTATGCATGCTACCTTTCATGAGTCTTGGTTCTTTGAACTTAAATGCTTTGATGCTGGTACTGTTATGGTTGGTGATCACTCTGTGCTTAAAATCAAAGGTGTGGGATATGTTGCTATAAAAATGTTTGATGATGTGATTAGAATTATTAAGGATGTTAAATGGGTTCCTGATTTAAGGAGAAACTTGCTATCTGAAAGTGCTTTTGAAGAATTACATTACAATATTTCCAATTCTAATGGTGTTAGGATAATTTCTAAAAATGGGAAGCCTCTCATTAAATGCTTTAGAAAGAAAGGTCTTTATGAAGTGTTGGCTACTCCTATTGTGAATTATCCTGCCTCTGCCTTTACTGCTTCTGTGCATACTATGTCCCTGCATGACACTATGTTGTGGCATAATAGATTAGGTCACATAGGCAATAAAGGCTTAGAACTTCTGCATAAAACTGGCATTATCAACTTTAAACCTTGCATGATTGATCTCTGTGAGAATTGCATCCTAGGGAAGTATGCTAGGAAAAGTTTTAATCATTCATCTTATGTTGTTGCTGCACCTCTAGAATATATCCATTCTGATTTGTGGGGCCCTTCTCAAGTTCCCACTGTAGGTCATAAGAGATATTTTATGTCTCTCATTGACCATTACAGTAGGAAAGTTTGGGTCTATTTGCTTAAAACTAAAGATGAGGCTTTTGAAACTTTTAAAACTTGGAAAGTTGCAGTTGAAAATGAAACTGGCTTGACTGATAAATGCTTAAAAACCGATAATGGTCTTGAGTTTTGTAATGCTTTGTTCAATGAGTACTGCAAGTCTAATGGTATTAAGAGACATTTAACCATATCTGGAACTCCCCAGCAGAATGGTACTGGTGAGAGGATGAACATGACTCTCCTTGAAAAGGCTAGGTGCATGCTTATTTCTTCTGGCTTGAAACATTGCTTGTGGGGTGAGGCTGTTGTTACAACTGCTTATTTGATAAAGAGGACACCTTCTTCTGTTATTGAGTTTAAAACTCCGTATGAGTTGGGGACTAAAAGAAAGCCTAACTTAGATCATATTAAACATTTTGGTTGTACTGTGTTTTCATATGTTAACCAAGGTAAACTTGACCCCAGATCCCAAAAATGTGTGTTATTGGGTTATCCTGAAGGGGTTAAAGGATATAAGTTGCTTCTTGTCCAACCTGGTGTTTATAAAACTATTGTTAGCAGAAATGTCTTTATCAATGAGCATGAGTTTCATTTTAAGAAAGCCTCTACTAGTGTGACAGATACTAACTTGCAGGTACAAGAGGATTAGTTCTTTGTGCCTCAGCACAATGCATCTGATTCAGATGATGAGTTTGACAGTGGTTTTTCTCCCACCCCTTCCTCTCCTCCCTCTACTTATGATTCTTCTGTTTCTACTTCTTCTGTTATTGTCTCTGATGCTATGCAACTTGATGATTTGCAACCTCACCAATTGGGTGGGGGAGTGAATAATGAACCTAATTCCTCTTCTTCTTCTCCTATTTCTATGAATGAGGATGACTTTGTTGAGTCTGTGTCTGTGCCTGGCTCTGGTTCCTCTAGTTCTTCAGCCACTGAAGGACATGACTTGACTAATTGGCAGTTGACTAGGGATAGGAGTCCTAGGACTGTTATACCAAATAAAAGGTTCATTAATAACATTGTTGAGTTTGCATGCTTAGTTTCTGATGTTGTGAAGATATTTACTCCTGAAACTTGTGAACAAGTTGTGAGATGTGTTCACTCTACTAATTGGAGACATGCTATGAATGATGAGATATAATCTATGAAAGTTAATAAAACCTGGACTTTAGTGCCTAAACCTAATAATGCTAGACTCATTGACTGTAAGTGGATCTATAAGGTTAAGGAGGGCATTTCTAGATCTGACCCCCTAGGTATAAAGCTAGGTTGGTTGCTAAAGGTTTTACCCAAAGAGAGGGTGAGGATTACAATGAAATATTTGCTCCTGTTGTGAAATATAAGACCTTGAGACCATTGCTTGCCATGACTGTTGTTTATGATCTTGAATTAGAGCAAATGGATGTTAAGACAGCTTTTCTTTATGGTGACTTGGATGAAACCATTTATATGAGACAGCCTAAGGGCTTCATTGATTCTGTGCATCCTAATCATGCTTGTTTGTTAAATAAGTCCATCTATGGTTTGAAGCAATCACCTAGAATTTGGAACATTAAATTTGACAAATGCATGAGGTTCAATCTAGGCTTTAAAAGGACCAAGTTTGATACATGTTTATACTTTAAAGGTGTAAATAAGAGTCTTGTGCTTTATGTTCTTTTGTATGTTGATGACATCTTGCTGGTTTCTAAATCTGTTAATGCTATTCATGATATTAAAAGGAATTTACAGAAGCACTTTGACATGAAGGACTTAGGCATTGCTAAAAAGATTTTAGGCATGTCTATTATAAGAGATAGGAAGCATAAAAGACTATGGTTGCATCAGTGTGATTATGTGCTTAAGGTTCTTGAGAGATTTCATATTTCTGGTGATAAGTTTAACAATATTCCTTTAGGTGCTCATCTTGATCTCACTAAAATAAAAGGAAAGTTGTCTATTGCTGAGTTTAACAAAATAAAATCCATTCCTTATGATGTTGCAGTAGGGTCTGTGATGTATTCTATGATTTGTACTCGTTCTAATCTTGCATTTGCTATCTCTTAGTAGATTTATGTCTGAACCTGCTGAGAAACACTGGGTGTCCATGAAATATTTGTTGAGATATTTGCTTGGAACTGCTAATCTGTCTTTTTTTATATGCTGAAAATTCCTCCTCTTATGATCTTCATGGTTTTGTGGATGCTGATTATGCTTCTAATAAGGATACCAGAAAATCTATTACCTCCTATGTATACACATGGGCAGGCAATTGTATTTCATGGAAATCCCAGCAGCAACCCATAGTTGCTCTATCATCCACAGAAGCTGAATACATTGCAGCTACAGAAGCCTGCAAGGAGGCTATCTGGCTGCAAGGCATCCTAAAGGAGATAGAGAGAAAACACTACACTTCTGTCTTACACATTGACAGCCAAACTGCTCTCTACCTCTGCACCCCATGTACCATGAACGTACTAAACATATTGATGTTAGATATCATTTCATTCGTGAGAAAGTAGAAGATAATGTCATACATGTTAAGAAAATAGATGGTAAACTAAACCCTGCAGATTTTGCCACCAAAATTATTCCTTATGAGAAATTTGTGTTTTGCAGGAACTTCCTCCACTTGGAGGATGTCCATGGGTGATCTTTGCATATCTGGGTTGATGATAGACTGGCTTGAAATCCACTTAGTTTAGGTTATAGTCTGCATGGAGCAAGATTTAGAAAAATAGAGGGTGATTTGTTGTAATGTTATGTGTTTATTTCCCTATGTCTTGCTTTCATATATGTTGCATGGAATATTGTTATGTGCTTGTATCATGTAAGAGTGTATCATGAGTATACATATAACATATATAACACCTACTTAGGTATACATGGATGCACGGTTGTAGTTAGGCTCGACTGAGTTGTATTGAGTCGATATCGACTTGATCCTCTAACGAGCTTAATGGACAATAGTGGAGTATAGTGTATAACCTATAGTATGTTATATATATGTATAATATGTATGATGTATAAGATGAAGAAGATACTAGTGAATTGGGCTAACCGGCCCAAATGATCTCTAGCTGGAGTTGAGCTTAGTATGGATGGAACATACTATAGGTTATACACTAGCTGGAGTTGGGCTAACCGGCCCAAATGTATAATATGGATGGAACGCAACGTTTTTACCTCGGCGCTTCACTTAATCTCCATGACCTAGCTTTATATACTCGCTACAGTTCCTAGGGCTCCTAAGATTAGCTCTCTCTCTCTCCTCCGTCTCTTCACCAAAGCTCTCAAATGGGTTCTAGGGTTTTCTAGGGTTTGCTCTCAATCTTTGGTTCCTCCCCGGTGGTAGTGAAGACGAAGGCAGTGGTTGGTCTCGGAGATTTCTTGGTGGTGGCACAGCTTAGCTCCTGGCTTGGATGGCTACTTCCTCCGTGTCTGGAGATCTAGGGTTTGGAGCATCAAAGCGATCTACGATCTCCTGTTATCCTATACAGGGGGATCTTCTTCTCTCTTCATCTCTGATACTCTTAAATGCTAGATCTAGGGTTTCTCTTTGCATGCATGCTTGATTGTAACCTCTATTAAACGATTACTTAGTGGATTCGACCGATTTTTGAGGCCCCGAGGACGTAGGCAATCTTTGCCGAACCTTGTAAAACTTTGGTGTTCGTTCTTGCATGTTTGTTGAGTATCTCATTTCTATATCACTCACTTCCACTCAAATCGAATCTTGGTTTTCAACAAGAGATTGATTCTCATTCGGATTCGAATGAAGAAATGTGTAAAATGTTATTTGATCAGTTCATACTTCACAGTAGGGTTTGCATTGGTGTCTTTGCCAATTGATCTGGTTTGATCACTAGATGTTTTTAGTGGCATTATTATGAATAACTCATTGGTTAGTCTCCCATAAAAAGGCAAAATTGCATCAAATATCCCAAATTTTGGGGATCGTTATGTTATCTACGAGAAGCATGCGGATAACCAATTATTAAAGTGGGGTATGTAATACTAATTCCACTTTTATAAAACATCTCACGCAAGAGTACGTTGCGGATAATTTCCCAAGTCGAGTATGAGGTAACTTTAAATCGAGGAAAAAACATTTAGTAGTATTTCCCAAGTGTAGTATAGAGGATTTTTTTCCCCACTTTGATTGCAGATGTCTAATACATATATTTCTAATTTGTCATAGTTATAATGATATTTGTCAGCATATACTAACTATTGAATGTGCTTGGCGGGGGTGAGGTGTATTGTAGGGTACGTATATTTGAGGCTGAAATAATTTTGTGTAATTAATAAAATTCAGATTTAGAAAATGTCAGCATCTTCAAATAATGGAGATATAAAGTGGCAGACCCAGGGAGGGGCTCGGGGTGGCTTTAGCCCCTCCTTGGATATTGGAAAAAAATATATTATATCTATATATATGCGTGTCAGTTTTGTAATAAATCTAATTAGAGGGAGGTTTGTATTAATAGTTTCATTTGGCTCAGTTGGCATGTGGGAAGGGAAGGGAATGGAGGGAAGCTAATGGTTCTGCGTTCGATTCCACGCTGTCCCACATGCTACTTTGTGTTTTTATTAAAGAAAGCAACGGTGTTAAAACACCAACCTACCTTTTAATTTTTTTTTAAAAAATTTGATTAGGATTTGTGATTTAGGGAATCAATTTGTGAATTGAATTTGTGATTTGGGGATTGTTTTTTTTATATAAAGGAATATATAATATGAATCAATAAGTTTGTTATTGGCTCTAAGTCCTCTCTTCCTACTATTGGATATTCTTTCAATCAATCATATTTATAATATTTACATGTCGAAATGTTGAACCAGTTAGAAATGGAGATGATGTTACTAGTATTCGTAGAGATAATGTAAGGAATGAAAAATAGCTCAATATATTAGAGAAACAATGGGTGATTATTAGTGATCCGGGACTACAAAAACTTATTTAGGAATATTATCGTTCCTTATAGTTTTCAGCCCCCCTCTGGCGAAAATCCTGGGTCCGCCACTGGAGATATTTTTTGTAATTTTCTTTATTATTAAATGGTTCGTCTATCCTATACCCTAATGGCGTAGATTAAGAAACAAATTGAGAAACTGTTTCCTAAAATAAATTGGATAAACCGATAATCTATTTTAAGAATAGCTAAAGTAGATATATCTAAGGGGGTATTTCCAAAATCAAAATATTTATCTTATACTATGAAGATTATGCCTTACATGGTTACTTGTTTGACCCAGCTATTTTCCGGCTGTATTTTAGCTGCATTTCCTTTCATATTTCCAACTTTTGTCTTCTTCTGTAATAAGGTTTATTTTGTCTCTTGTGACCTTCATGTGCAAGACACATGTCTCTTGTCTAGACCTACTATAAAACCTTTGTTGCACCCTTTCTCATTGAGTAGGGTTTTGGGGATTGTTGCCGCATGAATGAAGGCTATGAAAACCATTTTTTATCACCTCATTTGCTGATGAAATAGTAGCCATCTTTAGCTCGTTTCTTACTGAATTGTCTCTATTTCTGCTGCTTTTATATCAATTTGATCATGTTTTCACATATACCTTTAGGGTATAAAAAATCCGATTATTAAAGTATAAAACACCAACATGAGTTTATTAATCTCTACAAAAATGTCAACCTTGAAAATATTAAGTTAGACAACTCAAACCAATTTGATAATATGAATACAAGCCTATTTGTTGGTCTTTCAAGTGTTCAAATTACTTAACACATGTCCACTAAGTTAATAAGGATGATTGGGTAACGGTGAATACGTACGGATGGTGCTTCAAAAGGGCACCTAGGGCTACCAGCAACGGGTGATGCATTTGAGATTCAAATGAGGTGTGACTTGGTGGCAGGGGCGGAGCTGAAGGGGGGCCTATGGGGGCACGTACCCCCTCTTTCATTTGACGAAATACCTATGTGTATTCTCTTCGTCGATAGTTTCGTTTTGATATATAATACGCCTTAATTCGACATCTGAGTAAAAAGTTATGACTATTTTAAAATTAAAGGTATATTAATCACTTTAATTTTGTTTCAATAGACTATAATGTTTTTATATTTTACTTAAATTAAAATTCACATACTATAATTCATCTCGAGAGCTTCAAAATGAGAGGTTATACTAATCATTTTGACAATTAGATAAGAAGTTGTACAAGTTTAAAAATTTTATATCTGGTTATACATTATTATATGTTATGAGTACAACAAGTTATATATTAACTAGGTTGTTATTCGATCCAACCAAGTCTAGTATTGTTTGATTATATTTAGCTCATTTAGAAACAAGTCAAGCTTGAGTCGAACCTATTACCTATATTTGAACTTGAGCTCATACTTGACTTGTTTAGTAAGTGAATGAGCTTGAGCTGAGTTTTTCTTCTCAAGTATTATGCAACTTTACTTGCTCATGACATACTAACTTAAAAGAAAATTTGTAAATTTCACAAAATTCGTGCTATTTGAGTTTAAATGGATCCGAGCTGAATCATGAATTGAGCATAAAAATGTGCTCGTAATCAACTCATTTTGTAAATGTTGCTCAAGTCGAGCTTTTATTGAGCTAAACTTGAGCCAAGCTTTAGCTCATATAACAAACATAACCTTAACTTAATGTTTATTAGATTGCGTTTCCTATACTTATTTAGTTAATTTTTTTTCCGTATATTTCATTTATATATTTATATTTCTTTTTTTTAGACGCGAAAAAAATGATAGCGTTTTATCATAAACCAATAACATTTTATCTTAAAATAACATAATTTATTATCATATTACATATAATTCTTTATGTCAATTAAATCCACAACTATATCGTACATGTATAATTGTGCCCCCCCTTCGAAATTTTTCTGGCTCCGCCACTGCTTGGTGGGTTTGGAATAAACATCGGATTATATACAACCCCAATGGGAGAATTGTGGGGGTATGCTTTGAACTAGAGGTGGGCACAAATCCCGCAAATCCCGAGCCCGTCCCGGTCCCGGTGGGATTTGAAAAAAAATAATGAATCCCGTCCTGGTCCCGTCCCGCAAAAATTATGCGGGACGGGACGCGGGACGAGTATTCCTCATCCCGCAAATCCCGTCCCGTCCCGCATATATATATATATACTGTGTATATATATGTGTATATATACTGTATACAGTGTATAGTAGTATATATATACCGTGTATTGTGTACACAATTATATACAATGACACTATGATAGTATGTGTCTATGTACATACACATTGTATATATTTTTTACATTATGTGTAATTATATGTATAATGTGTGTAGTGTGTATATATATAAGAAAATATTGGCTGAACCAGATAATGTCTGGGTGTCTCTCATTAAACACAAGTATCTTCGTTCAGCTAACATCCTTGAATACGTGAAAAGTGGAGATTCTTCATGGCAATGGGCCAAACTGACAACTCTTATAGATAAATTTAAGACTGGCCTTATTTGGTCAGTAAGAAATGGTTCATCTATTAAATTTTGGACGGATAATTGGATTACAACAAGCTCTCTGCTTTCTAGGGATGATTGCCCCCAAATTAACAACATAGATGAAACTGTCAGTGACTATATTTTAGGTGGTAGATGGTGGACGGAAAAATTTAGCAATACATTACCAAATTACGTAGTCAAAGAAATCATGGACATTCCACTTCCCGTTTTCCCCTTTGAGAATCGCTTATATTGGTGGCCTGATAGGGCTGGTTGGTTCACCACGTCAAGCGCATATAAGCTAATCACATCTCAATCCTCACTGAGCATAGACAGTAACGCCTGGATATGGAATTTGGATATTCCGCCTAAGATCAAAAATTTTCTATGGAAAGTTTGTCAGAATGGCCTCCCTACTGCCTCTAGGCTAGCTCAACGTGGGACTTTTGTACCTACCACCTGTCAACTGTGCAACTGTGCAGTTGAAGATGACGTTCACTTCTTACTAGAATTCCCATATGTGCGCCCTCTCTTTCGATTACCTACACACGTAAACTCAACTATATCCAGTATGATAAATCATTCACGGGAGATAAAACCTATTTTGTCATTCATCGGAAACAAGCTTACATCCGTTGCCAAGGAGGAGCTTGCCTTTTCTTGGTGGACGGCTTGGTACATTCGAAACCAATTTGTTTTTAGACAGGTCCCCATACCTCATAGAGAAAGTTCATTACGTATCATTAAAACCCATAAGGAAAATTGGAGTAAAATAGCTCACTTTGAGTATAACTTGGATAAGGACTTTCCCTTATGCACACGAATCTCCAAGCATCCAAGGACGAAAAGAAAGCATGGTAACATCACTTGGCGAAAACCCCCTAGGGGTACTTTCAAGTTAAATTTTGATAGATCCACAATTTCAAATAATGATAGCTCGGCTGGGGCCGTAATTCGGGACTGGGAAGGACATCCGATACACATCTGTTATAAAAAACTTGGCAAACAAAGTCCTTTGAAAGCGGAAGCGCTTGCTCTTAAACTGGGAATCCAAAAGGCTCGACAACTCCGTATCAATAACCTCCACATTGAAGGTGACTCCATGATAATCATAAACCACCTAAATAAAACATCTACCTGTCCTTGGAAAATCGAACTGATTTTATCAGATGTTAAATTTCTACTATCGACTTTGAAAGAAGTTTCCTTCTTTCATGTTCCCCGATTAGGCAATAGAGTGGCTGATAAGGTTGCACACCTTTGCCACTCTGCCTGGGGTGTCGATATTAACAACGATTCCGGTCTTCTAGACCTCATCCGTAAGGATGCCATCGGGTAGAGCTCGCTCGCCCGAATTCTTTCCTAATCAAAAAATATATATATATAAGAAAAATCGTAAAATATAAAAAATTTTTATATATCTATATATGTTATGCCTTTCAAAAACGCAAAATATATAGAAATTTTATTTTTTTTTTGTAATGTTTTTTATTTGAGGGACAGGGCCCGTCCCTCCCGGTCCCGTCCCGTGAGGGACAAGGCCCGCGCGGGATTGAAAAAAAAGTAGTAAATCCCATTCCGATCCCGTCCCGCAAAAATTACGCGGGACAGGACGCAGGATGACCCACATCCCGTCCCGTCCCGTCCCGTCCCGCGCCAACCCCTACTTTGAACTTCATATAACATGGGAACATAGACATGGAAGAGTGAATGTTGAAATTGATTCGAAGCTAGTGGTAGGGTATTCGAGACTCATCCCCTCCCCTCTTCTTCCTGGCACGTAGGGGCCATGACTTTTTTTTATCTAGGGACCGGATAGTCCGTTTTGTCATATCTATAGAGAAAAAAACCGTATTGTCGACAGTTTTGTCAATCTTAATTTCAGTTTTATTTTATGAATTATGTTTTGGTTGACCCTCATAGTATATTAGGCAATTGATTTCAAATGATGTTAGGAGGGTGGCTATCTCCGCCTGATTTCTATTTAGCCAACTTTGCTAGCTTAATAAATCGGCACGAGAGCTCCGTTCTCTCTTCTACCCAAAAAATAAGGATGTATCATTTTTTTTATTGTGTATTCAAATTTGATATATGAAACAATCTGAGAATGCAGATTGTGTGATGAACGAAAAACTCAGATTGAGTTCTTGATTGAAGATGTAAAACTGGAGAGAAAGCTTTTCTGTTTCATAATGTGTTTGTTACAACTGAATTGATTGAATGATTACAACATGCTCTCCTCTATTTATAGACAAACGTGGCTTATAACAGATTAACTACTTAACCACTTGCTCCATATGTATTATCCTCAATATCCCCCCTCAAGCTGGGAGAGGGAAGAAACATTCCCAGCTTGCGAAGAAGATGATCCTGGTGAGCAGAGGGAATGATTTTGGTGAGCACATCAGCAACCTGTTCATAAGTAGGTGTATGACAAAGCTCCAGAAGCCCATCAAGTACCTTTTGACGAGTGAAATGACAATCAATCTCCACATGTTTCGTACGTTCATGAAAAACTGGATTACGAGCAATCTGGATGGCCGACTTGTTGTCAGAATGGAGCTGCACAGGAGTGACAGGAGTGACTCCAAGATCAGTTAGGAGACGAACAAGCCATGTAATCTCAGCAGCCCCTTGAGCCATAGCTCTGTACTCTGCTTCTGCAGAACTCCTTAATACAACTGACTGTTTCTTCGATTTCCAACTAATGGGTGAAGAACCAAGCAAAATCACATAACCACCAACAGATATCCTCAAGAAAGGGCAAGCAACCCAATCAGAATCAGTGAAGGCTTGCAAAATGGGATGATCATGACCCTTTAATAAAATACCTCTTCCAGCAGTAGCACATATGTAGCTCAAAGTATGAACCAAAGCATTCATGTGAGAGGTACAAGGATGCTGCATAAATTGACTTAAGGTTTGTACTGCAAAACTGATGTCTGGCCTGGAATTAGTCAAAAAATTGAGCTTCCCAACTAAACACCGATACATATATGCTCCACTGTCATCTAACACTTCACTGTCATCAGGAGATAACTTGAGATGTGAAGGCAATGGGGTGAAACATTTATGTGGCAGAGAAAATGGAAGATCATGAAGAAGCTCACGAGTAAACTTGTCCTGTGTCAAAACTATCCTAGAAGGAAAATAAGAAACCTCAAAACCCAAGAAATAACTAAGGATACCCAGATCCTTAATACTGAAAACATGATCCAGATGAGCTTTAATATGAGCAATCTCTGCGGGATCTGATCCTGTGATTAGCAAATCATCAACATAAACTGCTATGATAGTAAGATGATTATTCTTTGACTTGGTAAACAAAGAATAATCATTCTTTGACTGGACATAACCATTGATCAACAGAGATTCAGTAAGCTTGTGAAACCACTGGCGTGATGCTTGTTTAAGTCCATACAAGGATTTTTGTAACTTGTAGACTTTATTCTCTGGATTAAGCAAACCATCAGGCATCTTCGTATATACATCTTCATAAAGGTTTCCATGCCAAAATGCATTATTCACATCAAGTTGAAACAAAGACCATCCTTTAGATGCAACAACAGAAATGACAGCTCTAATGGTAGCCATTTTAATCACTAGTGAAAAAGCCTCATGAAAGTCTATACCTTCTTTCTGTGTGTAAGCCTTGGCCACTAGCCTTGCTTTGTACCTTTCAAGAGATCCATCAGCTTTAAGCTTGAATTTAAACACCCATTTGCAACCAATGGCTCTCTGCCCAGGAGGAAGAGAAACAACCTGCCAAGTACCATTAGCTTGTAATGCATTGATCTCATTTCCCATTGCCTTAACCCAGTTTGGATCCTTAGAAGCTTCATAGAATGAACGAGGTTCAGGGTAAGATGAAATTTGGGAAACAAAGGCAAAGTGTGAAGTTGGTAATAACTGTGGTTCAACAAAAGATGATGAAATAGATGTGGTGGTAGAAAAAGCACACACATAATCATCCAAGTAACCAGGTCTGACATGTGGTCTTGATGATTTCCTTACTTGGTCAACAGGATGCACTGGACATTACTGATCTTGTGGACATAAAGGTTAAAGAGCTTGAGGATATGTGTTTTGAAGTTATGTGTTTTGAGGAAAAGAGGACTCCGGTGTTTGAAAAGATGGGGAATGTGGTGTAATAGACTGAAGAGACTCATTACTGGATACAGCTTGGTCATTAAAAATGGCAGGAACAAGGTTACCATTGGGTAAAAAATTTGAGGAAATGTAGGTATCTGTGTTTATGACAGGCAAGGTAGGTGTATCTGTGTTTATGAACTGAAATGGAAAGTGGGTTTCATGAAAAGTAACATCACGTGACACAAGCACAGCTTTTGTCTTAAGGTCAAAGACCAAGTACCCTTTCTTGCCATAAGGATACCCTATAAAGACACAAGGAGATGCCTCGGGGTCAAACTTGTTTCTATTTCTGGGAGTGGTATTTACAAAACACAAACATCCAAAAGCTTTCAAATGAGAATAGGTAGGTCTGTGTTTGAAGAGGGTTTCATAGGGTGAAATGTGTTTGAGAAAAGTCAAAGGTGTACGGTTAATAAGATAAGTTGTAGTGAGAAGACAATCTCCCCAAAATTTGATGGGTAACTTTGACTGAAACAACAAGGATCTAGCAACTTCAAGGAGATGTTTGCGTTTTCTCTCTGCTATGCCATTTTGTTGGGGTGTGTAAACACATGTGGTTTGATGGATAATGCCTTTGGCAAGATAAAAATTTGTAGCAGTTGTATCACAGAATTCTAGAGCATTATCTGATCTTATGACAGCAAAAGATGCTTTGAATTGGGTTTGAACATGGGCAACAAAGGATTGAAAAACAGACAAAGCATTGGACTTAGTGGACATTAAGTGTGTCCATGTACACCTACTGAAATCATCCACTATTGTCAAGAAATACTTATGACCATCACGTGTATGATGTTTGAAAGGCCCCCATGTATCAATATGAATGAGCTCAAAAGGAGATGAAGTACTGGTAATACTGTGAGGAAAAGATTTTCTGTGTTGTTTAGCTTGAGGAAAAATCTGACAAAGCAAATGAGATTTGGATTCAACTGATGTTTTAACATCATCAATATGATACATTTGATCAAAAGGAATGTGTCCCAACCTACAATGCCACAACTCAACACTATCCAGATGCAACTGGACATTATTTGAAAAGAAAGATTTATTACAGCAAGGTTCAACTACTGAATTACTCATGGAAGAAGAGTCCATGTCCACAAGATATAGTCCTTTTGCTTCATGACCAAGAACCAATGGATCTTTCATCGAAGGGCCCTGGATCAAGCATTTGGTGGGTGTGAAAAGAACATTAGTATGATGTTCTGATGTCAACTTGCTAACTGAAAGAATATTGAACTGGAAATGAGGGACATATAGGACATTTGTGAGATAAATTGTAGGGGAAAGCTGAACAGAACCAGTGTGAGTAATAGGGACACGATTTCCATTGGGCATTGTGATGAAACAAGGTTCAACAACTGGTTTGACATTTTTGAGAAAAGTCAAGTATGGGGTAATATGATCAGTGGCTCCACTATCTAGGATCCAATTTGAGTTGAGACTACGAGAATGAAAACAATAACATATACCTGCAAATGTAGTGTTGGAAAAAACCTCCTTTCCTTCCACTTTCTCTTCACTTTTATACTTACTGAGTAAAGAAAACATCTCTTGGCACTGTGCTGGAGTCAAAGTGCTTGGCAGTGATGAATTGATGCCTGTGAACGAATCTGATGATGCATTATGAGCCTGTGCTCGTGAGTCATTTGAAGATGGATATCCGTGAATCTTGTAACATCTGTCAATGGTGTGATTTGTGAGACCACAATGATCACACATCATACCATTCCCTCTTCCTCTTCCTGTGTTCCAAGATCCTCTGTCATAATCACCTCTGCCATAGCTGTTACCAAAATCACCTCGACCTCTACCATAGCTGTTAGATGAAGAAGATGAACCTCTGCCATAACCATTGTTGTAATTGCCATTGTAATTTCCTCCACGGCCTGAAGAATCACCTCTTCCTCGTCCTGGAGAATCACCTCTACCTCTTCCATAATTCCCTCTGCCTGCTGCAAACGCAGCACCATCTCCAAAAGGAGTTTGCTTGGAATCTGCAGATCGAGCCTCTCTCTGTTCCTCTTCTTGAGTCACCATATGGTACACCTGATTTATATCTGGAAATGGCTTCATTAACAAGATACTAGCACGAACAACATTGAACGAATCGTTCAATCCTATCAAGAACTGCATAACTTGCTGTTCTTGAATAAACTGATGCAGAATGGTCACAGATTGACCACATTCACAAGCAGCTACTTCAACAAGATCCGTATATTCATCCCACAGCTTTCTCAATTTCCCAAAAAAAAACTGAAACAGACATGTTACCTTACACCAGCGACGCCAATTCTCTCTGAACTTGAAAAATTCGTGTACGATTTGAATGCGCAAATCGCATATTCAGTTCATCCCAAATCTCTTTAGTTGTTCTTCTATACAAAATCTGCTCGGCTATGTTCTTCTCCACTGAATGTATAATCCAGGACTTCACCATTGCGTTACATCTTTCCCAAAGATGATATGTTGGTGAAGACAAATCCGGTTTCGCACACGATCCTGTAACAAATCCAAGTTTGTTTTCGCGAGCAGGGAAACTTCTACAGCTCTCCTCCAATGGCTGAAATTCCTTTCATTCAGCAAATTCGTCGACAGAATGTACGACGGATGATCCGATTGATGAAGGAACAGCTGTCCCATTGGATCGACTGAAGTTGGAGCAGAGGCACTTACTTGATCATCCATGGTGGCTCTGATACCATGAAACAATCTGAGAATGCAGATTGTGTGATGAAAGAAAAACTCAGATTGAGTTCTTGATTGAAGATGTAAAACTGGAGAGAAAGCTTTTCTGTTTCATAATATGTTTGTTACAACTGAATTGATTGAATGATTACAACATGCTCTCCTCTATTTATAGACAAATGTGGCTTATAACAGATTAACTACTTAACCACTTACTCCATCTGTATTATCCTCAATAATATATGGTATGTGCTAGTAAAATCCACAATTTTCTTATCAGTAAAAGATTTTCTGTATTTTAATTTGTAACGACCCAAAAGTATGGATATCCGAATATGCCTCCATAAATCCACTTAGAGGATTAATAAGGTTCGGATGATCCGGTTATTCGGGGAACGTTATAGAAGAGTTCTGAATTCTTCCGTGAGCTTTAGATCTTACGACCGAGTACGAGTTATTTAGTAAAGTTATTTGTTTTAAGCGGAAGGGATGGTTTTCGAAAGTGGGGATTTCGAACCCCTAGAAATGCGCGCGCTCGTTGGAGACGTTCACCTGTCCTAGGTACTATCGTGTAATGATTTTCAAGTCAGAAATATAAAGTGCGGAAATAACGTACATCAAAGTCGTCGCGGCATAGCCGGGTCAAAACCAAATCAAAGTAAGCGAGAAAGTAAAGAGTGCGTAAGTCATGCCTCACTCGCTCTAATCGTCCCAAAAGGTCTGTCCCGACAACCATCTACATAAGTAAGTCTTATCGGGTAAGGGGTACCTGAATCTAAAAACAAGAAATAAATCGGGGTCAATCATCGGAAATATGCACACTCAATGCCATATAAAGAGGCATACTTAAACTACATGAATGTTAAAATGTAACACATAAGCAAGTGTATAGATATATATAAATGCGAAATAAACACACAAGGGCCCGTATCATCATCGTAATCATCGTAATCATCATCATCATCACCATCATATCATAATATCTTCTCAAATGTACTCATCCTTCTCAAACATACTCATTCTTCCTCATCATAAGTATTTCATCATTTCATTCTTGTTCCAACTAGTATAAGTCGTCTATTCAGATTTTGACGGTCGTCCTACCATAGACATATAGCATACATATGAATTGTTGGATTTACTAAGTTCATCCTACGTCATATTACCGGTTTATATTCCTAAACATGTTACTAGGTCGCGTGATGCATGAAGACTCTCGATAAGACAAAGAGTATCACATAAATCCATCATGAGTAAGTCCAGGGGACTTACCTGGAGTCCGGAGAATAAGCAAGCAATAAAATGTGCAACCAAGGATCCAATCAACAAGAGCCTAGAAATTTCATTAAGCCTTCATTAGGTGGTATTCTAATGCATGGTACCCAATCTAATAATCAACATACATCCACACGAGGTTCACGCTTCTATAGATTATGCACTTCGGTTAAGTGATCCGGACTTAACCAGTTATAATCTATATCATATTATCACATAATCGATTTTCTTCTTATCAGATCATAAACCAAGTTATGGGTATACTTCATTTCTGTATTTTATATGCTCTATGTTTCGGTTATGCCATCATATATTTAACCATATTCTTAGCATTCCCTTAACCAAGTTTTTTTTAATCGAGTCATTATAAATAATGGTTACTAAAATTATAATAACTCTTGATTCAACCGTTGGATCGACGTCATTTTTTAAGGGCAGTTAGATAACATTTCCATAAACATCATATTAAGATTTCAGCCGAATCAGACCGTTGGATTGGAAATAAAGGCTCCACTTCCTAAGCCCTTTCCAAGCACACAAGATCTATTCCTAGAGAGGGGGAAGGCGGATGAGGGATTACCTAGCGAGGATGTCAAGAACGGACTTGAGACAACTTCCGAGACCTTTGGGACCTTCCAAACACCTTGTACATATTTGTCAAAAAAAACCCCCATACAAATGGGTTAGGACTTTGCTTGAAAATGAAGGAGAGGGGCCATAAAAGAAGTTAGAACTCAGTTTTGAAAGAAAAGGATGGAGCTTACCAAGAAAACAAGTCAAGAACTCAAGATCTCTCAAGGAACACTTTCTGCAGCCTTAAAGATGCACGTTTTTGGCTGGGCAAACGACCTTGGATTTTTGTATTTGAGATATGTATGGAAAGTTGGGGTTCAAGACGGATCCATGGCCACCGAGTTTGCTCAATTTGGATGAGTATGGAGGGAGATATGCAAGTTTTGGTGCAAGGTGTTCAAAAAGGACCTACAATGGAGGAGGGGGGTTTTTCTTTGGGTTTTCAAGGGGAGTGCCGGCTAGGGCTTGTGTGAATGAATTCCTTGAGCTGCTAGGGTCAGTTTATAAAGAGAAGGAGGAGGCAAGGGGCTCATTTAGTCAAAGCATGGGTGTGATGGGAAGGAAGTGATGGGGGTGGTTGAACTAGAATAGGAGCCTGATTAGTTTCCATCCAAATCAAATGGGGTTGGTAGCTCCTTGTTGGCCATTGGTTTGGATAGGGCGGCTGACCTCTTTAACATAACGTAAAATCCGAGCTCGCGACGCGTTAAAATTCGTTACGTTAATAAGATACGAGAAAAGTGGCTTGGGTACATATTTCTTCGTAAAATCCCGAATAAACCAATGTAAAGCCATCCATAAAATTTTAAATTTTCCGGGTTTTCATAATCATAAGGGAGGATAATATTCGGATTATCCTACGGATATTTTATAAATATTAATTAAATTCCGGTCAATACATAATTTATTTAAAAATCGATTTGCACCTTAAATTTTTCTTTGTAAACTGAAAACCTTTTGTTATCAAGTTAGGTTAGTTGATGAACAGAGTCTCAGGCCACAGCACATACATACAACTACAAGATACATATAGACGCAGTTGTGACAATTGTGAGGGAGAAATTGAGAGCGTAGTTGCAATTTCGAAGATCAGAGGGTCTGACTTCAGCAATCGGCTATGTCGGTGTCACGCCTTCAGCTGCTCCTGCTCCTCTCTTCTCTCATCTCTCCATCCCATCAAGCCATTGACGATCACCGTCCGGAGATTCACTCTCAGTCCGTCCCGAATTGCTCAAGCTCCAACCCAATCGTCTGCGAGATCCACGCACTGAAGCTCCAGGTCGCCAGATTAGGTATTTTTCTTCTTCCGCTCCTCAAATTTTACCAACTCCAGTTTCGCATTTGCGAGCTGGAGCTTCAATTGTTGTCCTTCTTTCTCATTGATCGCAAATTTTGAAATTGAATTCAATTGCTTGTTCGTGAAAAATGCCGTGGCCCAAAGCCTTGTTTGGTTAGAGAGATGTGCTTTATTGAGTCTTATCTGATAGTGTCGTGTAATTGGTTTGAGATTAGCGCAGAGTCCGTGCTTGAGGGTTCTACGGAGCAACTGGATGCTAGGATCCGCTATGTTAAGAAATGTGAGAAGAGAATTGAGGAGATGGATATTGAAATTGAGGAACTTCAATCTGTTCTATCAAACTTACAGGTCTGTCATTTTCTTGCCTACATGCCTCTGAGAGCATAGATTTATCTGCAATTTCAATCAATTAATCAGCACTGAGGCGTTGAAATGATTTAGCCCGTCTGTACCTGGCACTCTGGCAGTCTTCATGTTTAATGTAATTTTAGCTGCCCGGAATTCATGTAGTTGAGTTCATGGGTCATGTACTTTTTATACAGATGTGTGTTGCTTATAGAGATCAATGTGGCTGATGGCTGATCTTATTTGACCTATGCTGCTTTACTCAATCTGTTCGCCTTTTTCCACTCCCATCGGCTGTCTCAGTTTTTGTTAGATATATTAAGGAATATATTGAGCTGTGTTTATACAGTTGTATGTATTTGAAGAGTGGTTCCTCTATAGAAATTTCTCTGATCATGGTTTGACTTTATGATCAGCATGTAGCTGCAGAAGAAGAAAGGGTTGAGGAACTACAGATAGAGGTATTTCTTCTATAATTATAAGAATTAGGATTTATTGTGGTTTTGTTCACTTTCATTTTGAGGAACACCGAGCTATAAAGAGTTTTTTTAATCAACTGTGGATCATTGTTTTATTGGGGATTATCAGGTAAATCAACTTTGGCAAGCCTCAAGGAAGAACAATTTTGAACTTCATATTTTACAATCCAAGGCTGAAGAAGCTGAGAATCAACTACAGATTGTTGCTTCACGAGCAGAACAGGTACCTCCTTTCTATATTTCCTGTTGTAAAGCTATGATGTGGTATAACATCAGTGGAGATTGCTTTCCACATAAGAGCTGCGTTTGTACATTTTATTCCTGTTGAAACACGTGTTCTGGTGTGAAGAGATATCACTATGTTATTACTCTGATCTTCAGATATCCCCACATTGCTAATATTTTCTTAATTTTCTCCACTCATACTATTGGGGGGTGTCTTAGCCCCTTTGTTGTTTAAAATTTTTCTTCTTAATGTTTCTAAATTCATATAGTGCTGTTCTGTTTGGTCCGCTTTGTTTCTTGGTGTGAATCACTATCATTATGTTAGGTTTAGGGGCTTTTAGTCATTTGATGAGTGACTTATCAACTTGGACCACATCTCATGACAAGTTGAAATGCCTGGCCTAGCAGCATGTGATTCATGTATCTGTTGAATGATTATTTGCTCTAGCAGCTTTTCTACTTCCAATGTATGATTTATGATACACTGCTTGTCATTTCCCAGATGGCAAACATTGTTACAGAGCTGTGGATTCAGATTCAAAAACTAGAGCAGGCCCTTCAAATTTCAGAAGTATATTCTCGCATCGCAACTTCTTATGAGACTGATATCCCCAGATGTGTATTTGCAATTTATTTCCCAGCATACTAAATAAGTGTTACTTTTGAAGATCAGGAGAGCTAAGATCCAAAGGGAAACACTCTCTAGAAGATGCACATTCTTTAAGGTACCTGTAACTAGTATGGCTTTGCTGACAACATGCATTTCATAATGAGATTACCCGCTGACACTCTATCATTATTATTGTAGCTTATCAGAAGCTTCGAACGCCGATATCTGAAACTAGTCGTGGGGTTTGTTGATCAAAGCACACCTAATAAGGAATCTATTTGGGGCGTCTATGTGTCTGAAGCTCTGAAATGGCTAACAAGATTCTTATCAGCAGTGAAGAGTTATCACCATCAAGTAAGTGACTATCTTCCACGCTTCCTTCCCTTACTACTTAAATTTAGACCATGTTACACAGTCACGCAGTAAGCACAAAGCGAACTATTCTTTCGCCTTTTATTAAATTTAGATCATGTTACAAGAGGCACTCTTATTTTCTGTTTTGATACTCACTTTGCAGTTGCAAGCCGTTGTAAGACAAGAGATGCAGAGGCATGTTGTCACAGCTCCTCTTGCCAATGCAGAGCTGGTCTTTGTTATGGTATGTTTGAGTACCTATTCAAGCCACAGCTATTTAAACTTTCATACCAGTGATGCTGATTCCCTCTTAATCTTGCCGTCGCAGGCTTCTGTTTTTATACTCTTTCCCATAATGAGTGCTTGGATGCTTTTGTTATCACAATGGAGTTAGCTGATTTTGACACACGCCATACTAATACGGGTTTGACTCTCTTTCCTTTTTTCCCTTTTCTTTTTCGATTTATAATGATTAGAGGAACAAGAACATCTGAAGGAAAATGAATGAAAAGTTGCAAACCCCCTTTGCTCCTCTAACAGATGCTGAAATGGGTTTTTTTAGCCTTTAGAAATTTGATCCGCAATGAATCTACAGGACCTGCATTCTTGGCCGAAACGTTGACAATCACATAATCAATCCTCAGCAGAGTTTAATATAAGCTAAAGTTGTTTGTGATGCGAGTACTTGTTGCTTGGATCGATTTTTGTAGTTGGAAGCAGAGATGGCAATGGGACGACGGTCCCATCACCAATTCACCATCGGGGAGGATTGATTATGGTTTCCTACTTCCTAGTGAAGATGGATGACTTAACCACAGTAAGTCAGATTTATAAAGTTAACATCGCTCTAAGCATCTATACAACAAACATAAAAGGAAAAGTCATGGGAAAAATTAAATAACAATTCAGTTAATTTTTTTTTTAATATTGCTCCCTCCATTCCTTAATATTTGTCATTTTCAAATTTGCGCATTTTTTTCAAAAGGTCAAAATTATATAAAATGTTTCTTTTTTATTCAATCATTTTTAATAATATTATACTACGTACTTATTCAAGGGGATTCGAACTTCGAACCTCTTGGTATGGGATGTAGTCCCGCAACCGCTACACCAACTTGTGATTGGTACAAACAATATCTTCTAATGTTAAAACTTTTTTTTTCGAAAATCGTTTCAACCTAAATCAGTGTCAGATAATATGTTTTTATTGAATTTGATCAAAGTTAATTCTGAATTGATCTGCTGGAATCCAAATCAAGGATGGCATAATCCTTTAGCCATCTAGGAGGTTAGTTCCCAAAATCTAGCATTATGCGCAACTAGCTCGATCCAGAGTCCAAGCTCGATCCATTTTGATCTGATGTCTGAACTGAATGGACACACATACAAACCCAACCTGACTAGAACAAGAGTAATGGACACACATACAAACCCAACCTGACTAGAACAAGAGTTGACTTGTCATTGTAATTACTATAATTTTCTCATTTTTTATGAAATTTTTTCTCGTTTTTAAACACAACAATAACTTGAATTATATAATGAGACCTAATATAACTAAAATGAAGTTTAATAGTCAACAATTTAGATAAATAAAAATATAATTGTCATTTTATAATAAAATTAAATGTGATTCGATTTGATCCGACCCAACTGGACTCAATATGAAATCCATTTTGACTCAAACTTACTTGACCTAACTCGAACACATAATATATCCAACATATGACCCGATCTGATATTGACCGAACCTGAATGGGTATTACCCGAATCTGACTCGACCCACCTAATTGCTACCTCTAGAATAGTATATCGATTTGGAAAAGATTTCACAAAATTTTTAATTGTAGTCGATCAATTTTAAATATTTCTTTATAGGGTTCACTTATTTCCATTTAGAGTTTTAGGGTGTGTTTGGGACGGGGTGGCGGGGGTGGGATGGGTAGATGATTTATTTTTGGGATTCGGGTCGGGATGTTTGGCCGGGGGTGGTAGAGGTGGGGGTGGTGGAGGTGGTGGGGGTGGGAAAAGGCTCGATTCTTCCATCTTCGTTTCCAGGATGGACGGGGTGGAGAAATTTTTCCACCCTAGATGGGCCTTTTTGCCCCTACCTTTCCAATCATCCAGCCTCCTCTTCGGGGTCGTATTCTTTGATGGCGGCGGCGACGGCACAATCGGAGCAACAACTATTGGAGCAACAACGGGCGGAGCACCAATGGGTGGTAGAGGAGGAGGCGGCAGTGGTGGAGAAGCAGTGGGCGGTGGAGAAGTCGAGGGTGGAGTAGTAGTGAATTCGATTTCGTTGCCAGGCTCGCCAGTGGTCGTGGAACCAGTAATTGCTCAGAATCGGCACCGATGCTCGCTGGCGGGAAGCTCAAAAGTGCTCTTTGGAATCGTTGCAGGTGTGGACAAATTCGGCGCCGGCGACGTTGCATGCGGGGACAAATTCGAAAGCTTAAAAGTGCTCTCCCGATTTCACCCAATTGAAGTGCTTCTATGTGTTTAATTAATGGCAAATACGAGGACTGAACTCTGAAGGAGGGCGGTCAAACTTGGAAGAAGACGATGAACAGTATAGGAGGAGGGTGGTGGCAAATCGCAATTGCAATTGAAGACGATGGAAAATCGCAATTGAATGAGGGAGGTGGCAAATCGCATCTGCAATTGAAGACGATGGCAAATTGCAATTGAAGGAGTGTGGTGGCAATTGAAGACGATGGCAAATAGCAACTGAACTCTAAAGGAGGGCGGTGACAATTCGCAATTATTGAAGGATTATGTTGGGTTCGATTTCAAAATTCGAAGTCAAGCTAGGGATGTATAGAAGACGATGAACAGTAGAGGAGGAAGTGCATATATGTTTTTTTGGATTTCAATTTCTGCTATGCGAATGAGATTATGAAACAAGATAAAGGGTATATACGTCTTTTTACTCTATTTTATATAAAAAATTCTATCTTCCTTTAACCAAACACGCACGAGATTATTTGTACCCTAATCTATGCCTCAAGGCATATATTTTCTGTGAGCAACCCCAACAACTCTTGTAAAATAGAGAAAGTTAAAATTTTTAGAAGAAATATGGGTTTTTTAGGTCCAACAGCTTCTCTATATTCATCTCTAAAATAGAGAAACCTTATAAGAGAGAAAAATTTTCTCTAAATTTAGAGGAAGATGGCAAAAACTCTAAAATTTAATTCTCCTCAATACCAATGCAAATTCATTGTAATTCATCAACAATTGGCAAAATTTGTTATATTTATACAAAAATTAAGTTAGGAGTATTTGTTATAATTAAATTAAATTAAATGTTTTGTTAGAATTAACTCGATATTTAATTTAAACATTTTAGTTTTAAGTTATGTTAAAAATCATGTTATACGTAAATGTCAAACTTATACTAGTTTATATTTGAAGTTATGTTGAGCTTAAATGTACGTTAAAGCTCATATTTCAATTAAAATTATTTACGTTTTTGAAAATTTTAACTTAAAATTCATGTTCATCTAGTTGTATGAAATTATTTAACAATTTGCATAAAGTTTAAGAATAGCTAAAATTGAAATTGTTTGAAATAAAGAGTATATGTAGTATGTAATAAATGCAGAAATTTGTAAAATAGAAAAGCTGTTGGAGTTGAAGTGTAAATTTTTTAGAGATTTTCATATTTTTTTCCCTCTATTTTAGAGAATTTTTAGATGAGTTGTTGGGCTTGCTCTTAGATACGCTAATCTAATTATTTTTAAAATATTATTATCGAATTTATAAATGGTTATTTATGATAAAATTTCTATATAGTAAAAAAAAAAGCTTTTTTGTTATAAATGAGGTTGAATAAATGAGAAATATGGAAGATTTAAAAAAAAAATTTAATCATCACTTGAGTAAAAACCTACACTTAAGTAAAAATCATCTTTATAAGAAGTTAAAAAGTCTGATTTAACATTATCTAATCAATTATTTGTGTAATATTTTGAAAGTAGAAAACCAATTATCATTTTTAAAATCAACATGATGTGATCTTCGAACAAGTCACCGAAACTTGATGTGATCTCCGAATGAAGACACCAAACCGGCTCTAGAATCACCGAATCTCACAATCGATCCTAGTTCCGAACTCCTTTCAACACTCAAGAATCTCACTTAAGTATTTTGAGGAATATTGGCTAAAACAACTAACACATAAAATGATAGATTAACAAAGGAAAACATAGAAACTGATAACAAAAGAAAACATTCCAAATTCTTCTGCCCCCTAATCGGTGGCGTGTAAGCCCCTTTTATATTGCACTTCTAGCCTATAAAATAGAATCGATTTAATCCAAATTTGGCAATCAAAACCAAATTAATGGAAAAGGTTACTATTTAAACCAAATTTGGCAATTTAAAAACCAAATTAATAGAAAAGGTTATTAATGCAGATGGAATGAATCAAACATTAATTTGATGGCATTCCATGGCTGACGTTAAAGGGAGCATTGAAGTCGATCGTTACTTTTATTGAAGTCGGTAGGTAACGACTCTCATCTTCATGGTTGGCTTTCAATACCATCTTCAAGTCTGCTTTTAATATTGGTTGTAATGCAACTGAGTCCTTTAACGTTCCCATCGCAAGGCTAGTATGTGGCTCCTCTACTTGCAGCAGCGGGCTCGGGCTTGAGTTGGATCAAGGTAGCCATGGGTGGGTCGTGATGGGTCTCGAATAAGGCCTCGTTGAACACAAGTTGTCCAAGGAGCCTAGCACGCGCCCTAGTGAGAGGTGGGGTCGGCGTGTCCCCTAGTTCTTGGTTTTCGGTACTAGATGTGTGGATCACATCCTCCTCCTCCCCTTGGGAAGGATTCGACCCCGAATCTGTTTGCTCTTGCAGGAACTCTTGACCTGCATAGAAAGGAGACAAGTCTGAGACATTGAAGACATCATGAACACCATACCTGTCCGGAAGCTCGATACGGTACGCATTGTCGTTGATCTTCTCAAGGACTTGAAAGGGGCCGTCAGCTCTTGGCTTTAATTTGGATTGTCGGAGTGAGGGGAAGCGATCTTTGCGGAGGTGAACCCAAACAAGATCGCCTACCTCGAAAAGTACTTCCTTTCGGCCTTTGTTGGCTTGTCGGGCATATTGTTCAGTGCGCTTCTCTAGTTGTTGGCGCACTTTGTTGTGAAGTTCCCGTATGTGTTGGGCTCGAGTGTTGGCATCAAAGTCCTCATGGCTCGTCATAGGGCGAGGTGCAAGATCGAGAGGAGTCATAGGGTTAACGCCGTACACTATTTTAAAGGGTGATCGTTTGGTCGCTGAATGAATAGCCCGATTGTAAGCAAATTCGATATACGAGAGACACTCTTCCCACCTGCGTATGTTAGTGACAAGAATAGTACGAAGCAAAGCCCCTAAAGTTCTATTAACCACTTCCGTTTGACCATCAGTTTAAGGATGAGATGATGTAGAAAACAACAATTTAGTCCCCATTTTAGCCCACAGTCTTCCAAAAGTGACTTAAGAACTTTGGATCACGGTCGGACACTATAGATTTTGGAATCCCATGTAATTTCACAACATTATCAAAGAACAAATTAGCAACATGTAAAGCATCATCGGTTTTAGCACAACCAATAAAGTGGGCCATCTTCGAAAATCTATCTACTACCACCAAAATGGAATCATGTCCTTTCCTAGAACGAGGCAAACCTAGTACAAAATCCATAGAAATATCCTCCCAAGGTGAATTAGCAATGGGTAATGGCAGGTATAATCCATGTGGGTTAAGTTTAGATTTAGGCTTCTTGCATGTGGTACAACTAGCACAACACTTCTCTACTTCAGTTTTCATTTTAGGCCAATAGAAGTGCTCTTTCAAAATTCCTAGGGTCTTAGTAATCCCAAAGTATCCCATTAATCCTCCCTCATGTGCCTCTAGTATTAGTAAGGCTCTCATAGAACAAATAGGGATGCACAAGCGGGCAGACTTAAACAAGTAGCCATCTTGGACATTATAGGGTGGTTTGGCTTGTGACCCATTCGAACCTAGGCATTGGTTATATATCTCATGAAAATTGGCATCCGCTGCATACAAATCACGAATCATAGCGAATCCTAGGATGCGAGCATCAAGAGAGGTGATGAGAGTATACCTTCGTGACAAGGCATAAGCAACGACATTGTCTTGTCCTTTCTTGTATTTGATGATGTAGGAGAATGACTTGATGTACTCAACCCACTTGGCATGGCATCGGCTGAGCTTGTTTTGTCCCCGGAGATACTTCAAGACCTCATGGTCGGAGTGTATGACAAATTCCCGTGGATGGAGGTAGTGCTCCCAAGTTTTCAAGACTCGAACCAAAGCATAGAGCTCCTTGTCGTATGTGGGGTAGTTTAGGGCGGCGCCACCAAGTTTTTCACAAAGATAAGCGACGGGCCTACCTCCTTGCATAAGTACAGCTCCAATGCCCACACCAGATGCATCGCACTCGATTTCGAAGGTAGAAGAAAAATCAGGTAGCACAAGGAGCGGCGCTTGTGTGAGCCTATCTCGGAGCATGTCAAATGCAGTAGCTTGTGCTTCTCCCCATGTGAAGGGTACCCCCTTTTTTGTGAGCTCGGTGAGGGGAGAGGCGATGGTGCTAAAATCTTTTACGAACCGACGATAAAATCCAGCCAATCCGAGAAAGCTTCGGACTTGGCTCATGGTAGTGGGTTGCGGCCACTCTCGAATAGCTTTGATCTTCTCATCATCGACTTGTAGGCCATCTTTCCCTACAATAAAGCCAAGAAAACCCACAGAATCCGTGCAAAATTGACATTTCTTGAAATTCACATACAATTGATCTTTTCGCAGCACTAGTAGGACTTGTCTTAAGTGTTCGGTATGTTCTTCTAGGTTCTTGCTATAGATTAAAATGTCATCAAAATAAACTACAACAAATTTTCCTAGAAATTCTCGTAACACATGGTTCATTAGCCTCATGAAGGTACTAGGGGCATTCGTTAATCCAAAGGGCATGACTAACCACTCATATAAACTGTGTTTAGTTTTAAAAGTGGTTTTCCATTCATCTCCCTCTTTCATACGAATCTGGTGGTAACCACTTTTAAGATCAATTTTAGTGAAAATCCTAGCGCCATGTAGCTCATCTAGCATATCATCCAATCTAGGTATAGGGTGGCGATATTTTACCGTAATTTGGTTGATAGCTCGACAATCTACGCACATCCTCCAGGTTCCATCCTTCTTTGGCACTAGAAGTACGGGGACGGCACAAGGGCTAAGGCTCTCTCTAATATATCCCTTGTTCAGAAGTTCTTGGACTTGTTGTTGGATTTCCCGTGTCTCTGTTGGGTTGGCTCGGTAGGCGGGGCGGTTCGGGATGGTAGCCCTAGGGAGGAAGTCGATTTGGTGTTCGATGCCACGAAGCGGGGGTAATCCTGCGGGCATCTCTTCAAGGATTAGGTCCTTGAATTTTTCGAGCAAACCTGCAATGGGAACAGGCAAATTGGACAGGCTAATGCTTGATAAAGAAAAGTTAGATGTATAAATAAGTAAGAGACAAACGGAATCTCCCTTAATTGCCTTTCGGGCGTCATTTGCCCGAGCAGTGTAAAGGCATAACGGGTCGGCGGTGGTGGCTGGAGTTCCCCGAGGACAAATTTACCTTTCTTTGCTCTTTCTTCTTCTTCCTTTAGGACCCTTCGTTGCTCCCGGGCGACATGATCGACTATGATTTCATGCGGGGTCAAAGGCAGTAGTTTTACCTTTTTACCATCTCGGGAGGAGTATTCGTTGGTGTAGCCGTCGTGGATGACCTTTCGATCATACTGCCATGGCCTTCCTAGCAGTAGGTGGCACGCACTAATGGGTAAAACATCACAACGCACTTTATCTTGGTATGGGCCGATGGAGAAGGATATGTCGGCTTGTTCCTTGACGCGGAGAGGGGCGCTTGAGTTCAACCATTGTAGGGTGTATGGTTGGGGGTGCTCACAGGTGGGGATAGCGAAGCGGTCCACAACTTCTTGGGAGATGATGTTGCAACATGAGCCTTCATCGATTATTAAGGTGCAAATCTTCCCTTGAATGGTGCATCTGGTGTTGAATAAGTTCTCTCGTTGGGACACATCAGGTGCCTTCTCGCTAGCACTCAAGGACCTCTTTATGATGAAGCAATCACTGCTAGAGGCCCGAGCAAATGACGCCCGAAAGGCACAACAATTGAGTATTTGATTAAAAAAATCAACACTTGAGTAAACATAATATAAATGAAAACAACAAATTAAATTATATTCATAAGCTTCGTCAAATATTTTTAAATTGTAAATTACCAAAAATAGACCCCATATATAAAATAATGTATTATATACAATAATATATTTTAAAACATCTAATACTATAAAATTTTCATTGATGGATAAATAAGTACTCCGTATAGTAAGATGCATGCTCTACCATAATTTCAGTTTCTAACAAGAAAAAAATAGTGTATAGAAAAATAAAACTAAAATAGTTTTAGCATAATTATATGGAAAATTAAAACCTTATATACCTAATTTAAGAAATAACTAAAATGTGAAATGAAAAAAGTTTAAAGAAAGATAAAATAGATTAGACCGAGTTTCTATTTAATTAATTTTTAATTTTGATTCATTTTTACATTCGAATTAATATATGAATGTATAAACTTATCAATCGAAAGTCGATAATCTTGTGCGTAGCACGGGGTAGTCCACTGCTAATTTTCTAATCGGAGCACTAACAATAAATTTAGAAAAATCCATGGTTATATAGGGAGAATATCATAATGCCATTTGAGGTAGTAATTGCTACATGCCGTTTACTTGGTGAACATCTATCCAAATTCTGATGTAAGTCATGATCTCAATTCTCAAGTGTAAAACTACCAAGGGGGACTAAACAAATATATTGATGACTACCAAAAAAAAAACACAAATAGATTTATTCGGTAATTAAAAAATAACGCCAAGTGGTCAAACAATAAAAATACTCCGTATAAAAATCCATCAAATTGGACAAGGCGGAGTATATTAAATTAAATAAATAGATGATGATTGTGGGCTCGTGGCGATTTTTTTCTTTTTAAAAAAAAAATCACAAAACCATGTGTTGAAAGAGCATATATAATGCCCGAGGATCTCCCTCCCATTCCACCCCATACACAGTTCAGACTTCAGACTTGAAAGAGTTCATCCCCAAATCCCTAATTTTGGCAATGACCTTCAGAATCCTCCAAATCTCATCCCACCAATCCATGGCTTTCAATCGCCTGTCTCCGGCTACTCTATTCTCCGACCGCTGCAGAGCCACCGCCGGCTGCCATGTCAGCGCCAGCCTCTACGAGGTGCTGAGCGTGAAGCACAACGCCACACAGGCGGATATCAAAAAGGCCTACCGGAGATTAGCGAAACTGTACCACCCTGATGTCGCCGCAGCCAATGCGAATTTGAGCCGAGCTTCGGATAAGGAAAGCCGAGAATTCGTGCGAATCCATAATGCCTATGAAACGCTTTCGGATCCAAAATCAAGGGCAGAGTACGACCGTTCGGTTTGGACGACGTCGTTTGCTAACTATTCATCTTCAGCTTCAACGTTCTCCCCGACCCGAAGCTGGGAAAGTGATCAGTGCTGGTAGGATTTACCCATTTACAAATTTACCTATACTTTACCCGCCGCCCAATGTTTATTACTTTTTGTTCCTTATTTCCCGCCCCAAATTTCTATCTTACAACATTTAACCGTGAATATGGATCAAATGTTAACAAGTCATACGGTGTTAAATGTTAACAAATCTAGACCTTTAATTATTAGATGATGGATGGTCCAGATTAATTAGTTTTTTTATAATTTTTTAAATAAAAAAAAGTGGACCCCACTCCTTTTCCCATATCAATCTCAATGTTAGTGCGTGAGTTTCAACCTTCTTCATCCCAACCCACGTTAAAACCCTATTTATCAAACACGATGCCCTTCTTCGTCATCCATTGGAAACCGCCCACCACCCCGCGGAGCTCCATACGTGCAGACCACCGCCGACACCGCACCGGCCACCAAGGAGTCATCCATCACCGGTACCACCACTCGAGAGAGCCACTGCGTAGGATGGGAGGCGGCGGTTGCTAGTGTCTAGCCGGACCTCTCACACGGTCGCCAACTGATAAGGTTTGTGATTTCGCCCGCTTTCTTTTTCTCTCTTTCTTTGGAGCGAAGATCTCGATTGTGATCGAATTCAAAGTCAATCCCTAAAAGTGATTTGAATTCAGAGCAATTGAATTGTTTTTTTTTTTTTTGCCGATCGTGTGAAAAAAAATTGTGATACTTTGGTTGAAGCGGAGGATAATCATGTGTTAAATCTTGCCATCCAGTGTACTGAGATTGATAAATTGGCTATCAAATTGGCGATTCTTATAAATAATTGAGCATTGTATAGTCAAAGCTTCATAATCCATGTGTCTAATTATTGCCATTATATAGAACCTGCCAAATACAATGAAATAGTACCAAATACGTATATATAATATATACATATTGTAATGGTATATATATTAGTATTGTAATTGTATATATTAGTATTGTAATTGAGACCTAATACCGAACAATGGCAGATCTGCGAGCGACGAATCAAGAGTCTTGGGTTCGGTTTTCAATCTCATGAGATAATTTGGGCAGATTTCTCCCTTTTGCTATTTTTTTTTGTTTTGAATCAATATTTTTGGGTTGTGTCTTTACATTTCTTTGTTCCTGACTGTCAATCCCATGAGCTAATTTGGTCGGGAATGGTGGTTTGGCGGCTGCAAAGTTTAATTTGGGGCAACTGGGCTTGGATTTGTGATTATGCGATGGAAATCAGGAATTATTCATATGTATGTGGCCAATTAGATGTAGGTTTTTTTGAAATTCAAACTCTTTCTAAATTTGTGTATGAATGTATCGACTATTCGGTAAGTTTAGAGTCAATACTCGTTGATAATAAGGAATTATTCATATGTAGGTGGGGTAATTAGATGTGCGTTTATTGAAATTCAAGCTCTATTTAAAATTGTTCATGAATTTTTCGAATATTCGGCAAATTCAGAGTCATTATTCGTTCATAATCATGAATTATTCATATATATGAGGGCAATTAGATGTAGGTTTCTTGAAATTCAAGCTCATGAATTTATCGACTATTCGGCAATTTCAGAGTCACTATTCGTTGATAATTAGAAATCACTACAAAAAATAATTAAATTTGCCACCCTTGGTAGCTTCGGCAGGCGTGTGCCGTAGCAATTTGTACCCTTTTGCCACGGCATTAGCTACGGCAAGCGTTACATCCTAGAAGAAAAACCAAAATAGTAGCTTCGGGGGTGTTGCCGTAGCTACACACTTAAAAAAAAAAAGAAGAATTTGCCACGGATGGTAGCTACGGCGAGGGTTTGCCGAAGCTATTGGGTAGATTTTAGGTATGGCATAGCAACGGCAATGGCCTGCCATAGCAAAAAAAAAAATGGTGTTCTAAAATTTACTACAGCTCCGATACCCCGTAACTAAATATAAGGGATTAATCAAAAGAAAAAAAGAAAAGAAAAGAAAGAAAATAAAATTAAAAGAAAGACGGTGGAGAGTCGAGACACTCACAACGTAACCCTAATCTCAGAACTCCACTCCCCTCACTCACTCCCTCATCCCAAATCCCCGAGCAACGATGAGTGTGGAGCAAAGCCTCATCATCTCCCTCCCACGAAGGTAACCGGCGGCGGCAAAGAGGGTAGAGCAAAGGTCGTCGGCGGCGAAGAGTGTAGAGCGAAGGTCGCTAGCGGCAAATACGGTAGAGCGAAGGACGCCTGTCTCGAAGGTCTCGAAGGTCACCGGTACTCATCCCAAGCTCCTTGTCATCCAGGTAATCGGTTGAACTATTTTATAGGTTAGGGTTTGATCGTTCTCATGAATCTACTCGATTTTGTTCGAACTGTTTTGTGGGTTAGGGTATGATTGTTCAGATCTGGAGTTGTTCAATTCTTTTTTATTGTTTGCAGAGTGTTTTAATGTAGATTTGAGAATGGATGTGGTGAATGAGTTAGGGCTTGATACCCATTTAAGGTTAGGGTTTAATTTTGGGAAAGTGGTCGTGTTTGCTTGAATATTTAGGGTTTGAATGAGTGAGGGGTTGATAGCCATCGTTTGGGAAATCAAGTTTGATTCCCGCAGTCCATTTGAAGTTCTTTTTAGGTGGTGATACAAAGTCTCTAAAATAGTTAAATGTTGTTGGAATAGGATTTCTTAAGGGACAAATACGAAGTGCATAAAACTAAGGAATTCAACTCTTTGGGAAAGGGAAAGGGAAATAGAAGCCACAGACATGTAATATATCTTACTATCTAGTCTTGTTTTTTTTTACCTGTGTTAGTACTGTCTTGATCGTTCTTTGTTTGCATGTGTCATGGTTTCTATTCTTTTGCCTTATGTACTGAACATCCTGAGTTTTGAAACAAGGTGCTTATGTGTGAGTTTTCTGGACTTTAACCAGCGTGTTCAACATAAATGTGAGTTCCTCCCTTGCTGTTGTTCTGACTACACTACACACCCATCTCATTTTAGTGATGAGTTCCTCCCTTGTTCTGACTCAACCAATCATTTTCTTCCAGCTAGCAAGATAAAGTGAGCTGCCACCTTGAGAAATTGAATGCAAACTCTCCAACCAATCAGTGCTTCTGTTTATGTGTTGTAGGTGGAAATAAATGATTAGGTCAGTATTTCTAACCTAAATCTTCATGCTTATTCATCTTGAGATTTGCTTGCTAGTTGTGGTGAAATTTGTGCATGTGTACTGATGTTTACATGTGTCTTTTATGCTCATTCTGGCTGAGCTTATATGTTTATAAACTTGCATGATTTAGGTGGAATTTGACTGCCTCTCTAAACTACTATTGTTTTTCCCGATCTGAAATTGATTCAGACATTTGGCCTTTTCCTTTGATTTTCTGCATATTGATTCTCGCTCATGTCCCATCTTCTGAAACTATAGTTTCATGACCATACTTGTCTGCTTATTGATTCCCAGAAGGATGCTAAATGGATGGAAACGGTACTTTTATTTTATAAAATTCTCCTCCATATTTTTATGTTTATGATTGGTAGCCATTTTTTTATACTATGATTTTATTTTGGTTAATATTGCTTGCTATTGCTTTTACCTTCAACGGTAATCCTTTTGCTGTCAGTTAATTATTCTTGCTAGTTTTCACTACTGAATTTAGAATGTGATGATCTGCCTAGTGTTTTAATCTTGTGGCCGGAAGCATACCGCTGCTATTTCTGGTACGAATTAGTTGGATTTGAAGTGATTGTTGGCATACGTTTTTTTCCTTGATCAGGAAAAGGATTTACTTTAATAGTTTAATGCGGTTCCTATATATTTTTAGCATGCAGTAATTTATATAAAGCCAAAAAAGATATCTTTCTTAGCTTTTATTTGTCAGTAAAGCTTTTATATGGTAGAAGAAAAAGTTTACTCATAGTTGCATTATACTCTTTTATGAAGATTTTGTACTGTCCAAAAGTTGATTCTCAACTATGAAAATGTGCGGTTTATTTAGCTGATTACTCCTTTGACTACATAAATTTGCTTGCATCGTATCTTCTTGAAATAATGCAGCTTTTGCACTTCATTTTATATGGCCAGATATTCACTTGGGTCTGGGGGCGGTTCATATGGTACATTTTCCTCTGATGGTCACTCTTCTGCTGGACAATTGGTTTGTATATTAATCTGATTTTTTACATAATTGTTCGAATGTACTGTTTGGTTTTTTATTGTGGATCGTTCGATTGTTTCTCTCACGGCTATTGAATACGGTTGTTTTAGTTGTTGACTCTTCGACTAGGTATTCTCAGGGCTCTTGATTTTCTTTCTGGTAAAATCAAGTTGCTGAATTGTTTTTGTTGCTCCAATTTCAGGCTGGTTAGGTTATTGGCAGGCTGTAGAATCTAGCTGATCAAAATGTATGTCATGGGTTGTCCACTGTTGACCCCATCATACTTTTTTACGCAGCCTTTGTTTCTCCGATGATCTTCTCCAATACTTTTTTACATTCTTATATTTACTTTTGATCTTAGTGTTTTTACATTCTTATATTTACTTTTGAGATTAGTTTTTATACTTGAATGCTTCATAATTCCTAGTCTCCTAGATGTCTTAGTGTGTTTTTAAATTCTTATATTTACTTTTGATCTTCTCCAACACTTTTTTGATGCTGAGTTTACCACCCTAGAAACATGATCAGTCAGATAGTATTCATATTTCTTATCTTAATCAAAATTAATTGGGAGATCACGAGGAGAACATACAAATATGTGATTACAATGATTGTGTGAACTATCAAGAGATCTCAAATGTGTCTATTTTGGCAGGCTTATTGAAGGTCCTTGTTGCTTTGAGGATAGGTACTCAGTTGGAAACTAAGGAAAGGGAAACTCAAGTTCAGCTTTTGAAGACTTTCCACGGTGAGTTCATTTTCCTTACTCATGTTTGTCATGTCCAAATTGTCTATTCATCTGTTAATGTTTTCCTCACATTTGACGCATGAATTTTTAACAAGGCTTCACGTCACATTAGCTTAAAAATATTATATTTATAGGACTAACCATCGTAACAACTTAGTGTACTGCGTAGTGCATAAAGTCTGATCAATTTTCTTGTCCTTGCTTCTAAAACTTAGTGTAACTGTATATATATTTAATGTGATAGAAAACCTTGAATCAATTTGTTTGAAAGTTGGGGCAGGAAAGTTGAACTGGTTTTAGAACCTTGAACCCTATTGTATCCATTGTTATTCTAATTAGCCTAGCTGGCTTCAGAATTACAAAGCTTGCTACTATTATGCTGTTTTATAATGTAGATTTCCTGTGTGTTTGTGTGCTGAACGTGCATTTTAAAGGAAAACTACTAGAAGCCCTAACACTTATTGTTTTAATGATATTATCTTTTATATTAGTGGTGAACATGTTCATATGGTTTAATCTGATCTTTATCCCATTTCTCATTGGTGACACCTCTTGATTTATTTTACCTCCCAATATATAGTAACATGTCAAGGGCTGGGTTTCTACCTCTTATTTGAGGACATGACACCAACACAAGGAGAGAGATAGCTAGGACAAAGGGATAAGTTTAAAAAGTACATAATTGTTAAAGATTAAATGTACAAATAATATAATCAAAGAGAAGCAAGTGGGGTGAAAACAATAGGTAGCAGTTGAAGTAAGCACAAAAAGTGAGAATAAGATAAAATCACAAATAAAATTCCTTAAGAAAACTACCCACCCCACAAGTTGTAATCTTAGTTTAATTTCAAGTATTAAATAATGGTCATATTTTCTCAAGTGTAAACTGAGAGAAGATTATCTTCAAACATTAAAGCCATTTATTTGAAGAAACCGACAATAATGTGCCATAATCCAACATTAATAGATCAACATTAACCAAACAATCAGTAGCAAAATATCATAGGATTACACAACAACGACATAAACTTTTAAAATCATCCAACAAACAAGGAAGGCCATAAAAAACAGTACGGATAAACCAATACAACACATTCAAATAGTAGTCTATCGTAGCAAGTAACGAAAATGGGGTTGCGTGGTCCATCTGGTTCCATTCCACTCGAAGTGTGGGCGCATGTCATGGGAACGATAATGATGTGTATCCCCGGTCATCGGGAAGTTGACAGTATAAGTTGGAATATTCCCAAACCATGGACCCTGCCCAATGACCCTACCTGTCCAAAACCCATCAAGGGAGCGGCAATCGACGCGGTCATCGGTTGTGTAAACCATCCGATACCTAACCCGAGGAGGTTGTGGACGTAGTCGTCCAGCCTGCACCATTTCCGCAAGTGGCTCATGGTTGTCGTTTGTGAGGGTGATGTACTCCACTTCATAGTGGCTTGGATCCACTCTCCTTAGAACGGTCGCCTCGTACAATGACCCTAGCATCCCGCCTTCTGCCCCTATGACCTCCACTCTCTGATTTGGCCGGTATGGCCCCGGCATTGGTGCTGCATACAAACCAAAGACAAGCTAATTTAGGAATACATGTAAAAAAAATGAATACTAAACCGATAAAATCAGTGACTAACCTATGTAATCATACCCTTCGTCCGAGCTATCGGACGATATATTGATGGGGACAGGGCGGGGAGGGAGGCCAGACGAGGAGCTGTGGTGGTATGAAGAGGATTCCATCTCGTTGAAGGGGAGAGGTTGTGAATGGGTAGAAATTTGTTGGGGAGATGTTATGAATGGGTAGAAATCTGTAGGGGAGAGGTTATGAATGGTAGGATATATATACATTGTAAATATGTAGGGGAGAGGTTATGAATGGCATGGGGAGAGGCCAATGTTCAGCATGTGACTATCTTTCACCCGTTTTTTGTTGCTTTTTTGTGGCTTTTTTTTTGTCTTTTTGTATGCTTTGTAGTTGCTTTTTATAGCATGTCATAAGCTGTCTCCATATGCTTTATTGTGTCCATGTACTTGTTTTGTTTCAATGCATTGATTGAGTACACATACAAAGACAAGAAGACAAAAATGAAACATTACCAATGTAGGGCTTCCCTCACTATTTTCGATTGCCACTCTTGGAGTTTCCATTTTCTGTTTTTTTTTACTATTATTATGTCCTCAGAAAAGGACCAATAGCATGTCACTGTTTTTACTTTTTCTGATTTTTCTTTTTCTGATTTTCCTTTTACTGTTTTTCCTTTTTTCTGTTTCTTCCTTTTTCTGGTTTTGTCCTTCTTCTGTTTTTTCCCTTTTTTCTGGTTTTTCCTTCTTCTGTGATATTATGACTGTTATGACTGATTTCCTTCCTTTTTCTATGATTTTTCCTTCTTCTGTTTTTTCCTTTTTATCTGGTTTTTCCTTTTTCTGTTTCTTCCTTTTTCTGGTTTTGTCCTTCTTCTGTTTTTTCCTTTTTTTCTGGTTTTTCCTTCTTCTGTGATATTATGACTGTTATGACTGATTTCCTTCCTTTTTCTATGGTTTTTCCTTCTTCTGTTTTTTCCTTTTTATCTGGTATTTCCTTTTTCTGTTTCTTCCTTTTTCTGGTTTTTCCTTCTTCTGTTTTTTCCTTTTTTTCTGGTTTTTCCTTCTTCTGTGATATTATGACTATTATCACTGATTTCCCTCCTTTTTCTATGGTTTTTCCTTCTTCTGTTTGTTCCTTTTTTTCTGGTTTTTCCTTTTTCTGTTTCTTCCTTTTTCGATGGCCACTGATTTCCCTCCTTTTTCTATTTTCTTATGACTGTTTTGTACTGAGAAAACAGTAGCATGCTTACACAATGATAGTGTTGCTGTTTCCTTCTGATTTCTGCAGGCAGGTCCGTGAGGCAAAGGCATTGATATACAACTAGCAAATAATTAAGCAAGAACTTGTACCTCAACATCTCTGGTATCCTCTTGTGTTTTTTTATGTACAAGTTAATGTTACTATATTAATGATATTACTAGAAAACGGGGCTCAACTCTTGTAGATAATCTAAATACAATTGTTATTATGAACATGAAATTATTATTATTAAAGAATGCCGGATGCATATATTCCTTTGTATTAATAAGAAATCTGGTATCCTCTTCTGAATGAGTAGTGTATATTACAGAAAAATGAAATTACATAATGAATATAAATGAGTAATATATACTTTCCCGTTCATACTTTGGTTTATTATGTGGTTATGATTGGTATTCATTGATGCAAAGTGAGTTGTGTTTGTTTGTAGATTATTAGTTACTAACTTGTATAACTCTAATAGCATGCCTTCCCTTGATTAGTGCCTGTTGATTAATTAGGAGAATCCTCCTCCTTCTGACCTGGAAAGATTCTCTTTCTCGGTCTTCATTCATATTATTCCTTCATTCATATGAATAATATATACGGAGTACTAATAAAAGATAATTTATTAATAAACTGCATAAATACTCGGGTAGAATAAATTATTTATATAATTGGAAAATGTATCTACCTCTTCATTTAATTCTTATCCTAAATGGTCAAATCTTAACTGTAACAAATAATAATGTATTATTTAAATTGTAAAACAATCCAAGAAATATATTATTATTTAAGGATAGGATCCCTTGACTATCTAAACCAACTAACCATAATATCTACATATCCAAATAGATTAGTATTATTAATTATAATATTAATAAAGATTAATAGATAGATAGATATTGAATTAATTTTTAATTCAATTATGTAAAATAATTTAATAAATCCCTAACTAAAAATCCCTACATTAGTGCCTCTATAGGTCATGACAATGCGTATGGACAAGTCGTGGATTGATTGGAGTACTAGGATTTCTGAGGCATATTTTGCAAAGCTAGATGAATTTTTAGACTTTGCATATGCCAACAAGGAGGTTGGGAGTTGCATATACTGCCCTTGTAGGAAATGCAAGAATAGGGTACTATATGTTAGAAAAGTTGTGCGGAAGCATCTTCAAGACAATGGATTTTTGGTTAGTTATAAGTTATGGACTAAACACGGGGAGACCATTCATGATCTCATCGAGGAACCACGAGAGAGGAATGAAGTGCCACCTGAAGTCGATGGGTATATGGATGTGGGTATGGAGAGAATGGTGGAAGATGCTTTCGGAAGGACTAACGTACTGACGTCGGAAAATCTAGACCATGATGGCCAACGTGATGGTGATACTCCTGCTCCAACTGAGTGCACTGACCAGTTTATGAAGCTAATGGATGCCGCTAATCTACCTCTATATTCGGGTTCTAAGAAGCACACGTCATTGTCCTTCGCTGTCCGACTCTTACAAGCAAAGAGTTTACATGGATGGACCGACCACTCATTCAAAGATTTGCTAGAGATATTATCTGAAGTATTGCCAGATGGGGTTCACCTTCCGAAATCTTATTATCAAGCGCAGAAGTTAGTGGACGATTTAGGCTTCACTTTCACAACTGTGGACGCATGTCCTAATAGTTGTATGCTCTTTCGAAATGAAGATGCAAGCCTAGATGCTTGTGCAATATGCAATGAATCGCGCTGGAGGCAAACAGTTGATGGATGTCAATCAAGCACACGAAAAGCTGCACAACAAGCATGGTATTTTCCGTTGAAACCACGATTGCAAAGGTTGTTTGCAACAATGGAGTCTGCCACCCGTATGAAATGGCATTACTTAAACCGTGTTGATGATGGTGTGTACCGGCACCCGGCCGACTCTCCTGCTTGGAAGCATCTTGATGCCAAACACCCTAGTTTCGGAGTTGAGATGAGGAATGTGCGCTTAGGTATTGCTTCTGATGGATTTAATCCTTTTGGTAATCAAAATGTCAATCATAGCACGTGGCCGGTCATCCTAGTTCCTTACAACTTACCACCTATGTACATCTTGAAGCAACCGTATATATACCTTTCTGTGCTTATTGAAGGACCAAAAGGACCTGGAGATAAGATAGATGTGTATTTAGAGCCTTTGATAGAGGAGCTAAAGGAATTGTGGGAAGTGGGTGTAGAAACATTTGATGCTTCTGCCAATGAAATGTTTCAAATGCGTGCTGCCGTGCTATGGACTATCAATGACTTTCCAGCCTATGCAAATTTGTCTGGGTGGAGTACTAAAGGTGAGTATGCATGTCCAAATTGCATCATAAGGTCAGGTGCAACGTACTTAAAAGCTAGCCACAAGTGGTCGTACGGTAGGAGTAGGCGGTTCTTGCCCTATGATCACAAGTATCGAAGAGATATGAAGTCATTTTATGATGGACGGGAATTTGATTCCGCGCCTCCTAGAATGACCGGGGCTGATCACCTCTCACAACTTGATGAAAATAGAGTGCTTACTTGTTACAAAAAGAATGACATGCTATTGAGAAAGAAGATGGGACCTGACAAACCGGAGAGGGATCCAGCCAAGAAAAAGAGGCATAATTGGAAGAAGAAAACCATATTGTATGAGCTACCGTATTGGAAGGACAATCTGTTGCCATACAGCATCGATGCGATGCACTCCGAGAAGAATTTTGCCGAAAATGTACTGAATACAATATTGGGAGTGAAAGGTCGAACCAAAGACAATGTCTCTGCTCGTCACGACCTTGAGAGACTTGGAATTCGCAAGCAATACCATGTGAAGCTCACATAATCGGGCACTGAGGTATATGAGAGGGCTGAATTTGAGATGGACAATGTCGGGAAGGACAAGTTCTTGTTAGCCTTATCCAAGGCCAGAATGCCGGATGGTTCGTGTTCCAATATTGCACGGAGGGTGAACTTAAGGGATCGCACCATTGTAGGGCTTAAAAGCCATGATTACCGCATTCTGTTACAAGAGCTAATTCCGCTTTGTGTTCGGAGTTCCTTGCCAAGTAATGTGGTATCTGTTCTGATTGACGTTGGAAAGTTCTTCAAGGTGTTGAGTTCAAAGGTTAATACAAACACTTCATTGGAAGAGGCACGTGCTAAGATCATTCTAACCCAATGTGAGATTGAGAAGATATTTCCCCCATCTTTCATGGATGTGATGGAGCATTTGCCTGTGCATCTCGCGGAGGAAGCATTATTCGGTGGAGCTGTACAGTTTCGATGGATGTACCCTATCGAGAGGTTTCTACTCACTTTGAAAAATTATGTTCGACAACAAGCTTGCCCGGAAGCATCACTAGCCAAAGGTTACATCATGGAAGAGTGCATGAACTTTTGCACTCAATATCTACAAGATGTGGAAAGCAAGTCGCAAAGACCACCAAGAAGAAAAGATGATGCCGAGAAGAAGGGGAAGGGCTTCATTCTACCCGAAGTGACGCGTTGCCAAATCCACCGATGGGTCTTGTTTCATGCTGCTGGAGTGACACCATATCTGGAGTAAGTCCTTTTCAGACTAGGTGCATTTAGTTTGTTAGGATATCAAAGCAATATTATATGACTTGCTAACATTATACCCCCTTCTTAACATTAAAGGGAACATTTAGCATATATTCAACAGCACAATCCTATGGCAAATGAGACGTCAGTGGCATCAATTCATTTCAACGAGTTCCCGCAATGGTTCAAGTCACACGTGAGTACCAGCTTCAAGTTTCCAAGTGTAATTAATGTGCTTTATCATATTCGAGTAATATGTAAAGTACCTGCCAAATGAACCTTTTACCTTTACATATTCAGGTTTCAGAGTTGCGTCGGGCAGGGGATGTGTCCTTAAGTAATGAAGTTATCTCATTGTCAAACTTCCCGTCCCCTGTGGCAGCACGGTTGACCTCATACACATCGAATGGATATTTCTTTCGTGTCAAAAGTGTTGACACAAAAAGAACGAGACAAAATTGTGGGGTGTATTTGTAAGGAGATTTTGTACCCTATTATGGGAGATTAACGGATATTATAAGGGTTACATATGCCTCTGATATCGAATACGTATTATTTAGGTGTGAGTGGGCACATCCTTCAACAGGGGTTAAATTGGATCCTTTTCAATGCACCTTAGTAAACTTTGATAGGTTACTATACCCACGTGATAAACTTGGGGATGAACCATTTATCTTGGCATCGCAAGCTCGCCAAGTGTGGTATAATCCCGATGCGTCTGGACATGGATGGTTAAATGTCGGTGAAGTTGAATCTAAGGACTATGCCCATGTAGTGATGTAGATGATTGTAATGTGGACTTTGATGATCAGTTGGAGCTCGACCAGAGGTCAGTACCATTTGTGCTACTGCTGCATATTTTGTGTAGAACACAAATGTGTGTTTTCTCTGCTTTGTTGTTGTTGTCATATACAATGCCTTAGGGTTAATGAAGATGTTAGGGATTTAGAGTTTTGATTACAACGTGCATAAATCATTTACCTTATAAGCAATCATCCTTGTCACTTGTAGGCAATCATGAAGAAACGAAAGGGTGGACCCGGCAAACCGCGAACCATGGGTGAATTCCTAGTGTCTACTGACTCACGTGGCTCTCAGAGTGGCTCGTCACCGTCCGCATCAACAGCTGGAACACTTCCTCCCATAGCTCCACCACCACCGACTGCATGTCCAGCCGAAGAACAGGTTCGTTGGTGCTCCCACCGTTCTTTGATACTTGCCCATTCAATCAAGTCATGAGACTTCCATATATATTTGTAATGACTGTCTAACTATATTGTATTTGTGTTTCAACCATTAAGAAACAACAGGGTCGACGCGGGAGACCGCGAACCATATCTAACTTTCTACTGCCTGCCGGAGATAGATCCTCCCCAAGTGTGTGCTCAATGTCGACATCAGCAGCTGGAACCCTACCTGAGTCACTTGATCCGCTCCTTGCTCAATCGAACACTCAAGTGAACAATGTACTGACAACGCAGCCAGATGTAGCTCCACAATCAGTTGCACCAGATGATGCAGATGCTCCTACTGATGCAGACCTCAATGTCGATTCATCTGGTTAGGCATTAATTTGCATTCCAACCCTTATATCTTCCTCAATCCTTTATAGTTGTATGAATGAATAATAAAATATATGGTGTTTCAAGATGGATGTGAACGCCCGACCCCTAGAGGTCATAGCAACGGTGTGTTGGGGTGGAACACCGGAGCCAAGGTTGTAGTCGAATTCAATGACAAGTTCCAACCAGTTGGGCCTAACGCCAAGCACCTCAAGTCGCAACTGGGGATACTAGTGTGTGACGGGCAACGACTTTCTCTTACTATGCTGGATTGGACCTCTTTCGGACAAGATGTGATGGATGGCATATGGGAAGAAGTTAAGGTATTTTCTTTCTCCTTTCTACTTTGACACTTTTATAATATGGATGATGTTCTTTCTCCTTTATACTTTCTTTTTCAGCATGTACTAACTTTAACCTGACCATTTGCTTCTTTTTTATCTTATTGACTTTAACACTTATAGAAAAATTTGGTGGATCCTCCCGATGGGTTCAAAGAGGTGTGCTTGAGAATGTTAAACATCATGTGGAAGGGTTATAAGTCTAAAACAAAGGCGAAATATTTTACTTGTTGCCAAGATGATCCCGAGCTGGAGAAGTATAATCCTCCAACTGTCCTCCCACCTGATTGGATTACGCTCATTGCATATTGGAGAAGTGAGGTTGCCCAGGTATTCTTTATGTCCCCCTTATATTAGATGGTCCATCTCAAGTTTGGTGCATCCTATTGTAACGTATTCGTGTGTCCAGAAACACTCCGTCCAGAACGCAAAGAATAGAGATAAGCATGGGCCGGTGCATGTTACCGGGCGAAAGTCATTCGCTGAAGTTAGACACGAGGTCCGTATGTGCACGTTGTCTGAATTAGTGCATATCGTTCAATTTTTATTTGTTTTTAGTTCTTGCACTTTTGAGTACTTGTTTGTGTATCAAGTCCATGACATTCGTATTTAACTTGAGTGATTTCTGCCATTTAACTAGCGGCGCAAAGCTGGCCAACCTACTGACAAGATGAGCATGTGGGTTTCTTCTCGAAATGGAGATGATCCTGATGTGATTGAGACCGTTGTAAGTTTCTTTGGACCCTTTTAATTTTCATCCATTATTGAACTTTATATGTTCACTTGTTTTACTCATTTAGAAGGACTTCAATGCCCTCTTGCTGATGGAACCTGAGGATCAGCGAGATCTTGACGAAGTGAAGGATAGGATATTCCATCGGCTTATTGGAGAAGACGGTCACGGATACTGTCGGACCTATGGTGCCAGTGCCCCTCCGCGTTTGGTGTATAACTCCTTATCAAGAGCTCCTCTCGGTGTTCAAGATATGCGCGAGATTTCCAAAGAGTTTGTAGGGGAGATTGCCAAAGAGTTTGCAGGGGACCTCAAAAGCCACTTAGAGAACCACATAGATAAAAGATTTGAGCACTTTCGAAATGAATTGATGAACGCTTTCCGGCCCAATGACGGGGGAGGCTCACCTTCACACGGACAGGTTAGTCATGATTTGTTTGTCCCCACTTAATTTCTCATCCTCGTCCTCGTGTTGGGGATTCTCTAATCGAGAAATCACGACCCCTTGTCATCCCTGTCTTACCAAAGCAAGCAACTATATATGTAGTAGAACCTACGTATAAAGATCAATTTCAACATTACAATATAACACAAGTTACACAATTACTAAGATTGACCTAAGCTGAGGTTAAACCTCATTCAATTTTGCATGCAACTCTTGCTAGGCGAAGAGAAATGAATAGGTCGTTTAGAAACTAGAAGGAAAGGTTATGATTGTTGCCTCAGTCGGGGTGACCCAGTGGTGTGGAGTAAGGGGAGGGGTAAAGAGGTCCCGAGTTTGATTTTTGTCTCCGCCTCTTTACTTGGGTAAAAATCTAAAGTTTGTCTTGCTTCCTACCAGTGGGTCGAGTCGGTCGGTGCAAGCCGGTTTACTTGGTGCGTGTCTCTTGCTGGATGGGTTACGTGTCTGGGATTTGCCACCAAATGGTGGTTTCCTAACCGATGCGTGACTCTTGTTGTCTGGGTTACGTTCCTGAGGTTTGCCACTAAATGGTGGTTTCCTCGTCATAAAAAAGAAAAAAGGGTTATGATTGTTACCGTTTGTAACTTGTTTTTATTTTTTACCGTTTGTAAGTTGTTGGTGAAGTCAGGGTCGGAGCCGAGGTGGGGCCTGGGTCACATGCTCCCCCTCATTTGACGAACTACCTAAGTGTATACTCCTCGTCGATATCTTTGTATTGATATATAATATGACATAATCTGACATTTGAGTAAAAAGTTATTATTGTTTAAAAATTAAAGGTATATTAATCACTTCAATTTTATTTCAATAGACTATAATGTTTTTATATTTTACTTAAATTAACATTCATATAATATTATTCATCTCGAGAGCTTCGAAACGAGAGGTTATAATAAGCATTTTGACAATTAGATAAGAAGTTACACAAGTTTAAATTTTTATATCTAGTTATATATTAGTCAGTATTACTATTTGTTAAGAGTGTAACAAGTTGTATATTGACTAGAGTTGTTATTCGAGATGAATGAGTCTAGTATTGCTTGATTATATTTAACTTGTTTCGAAATAAGTCGAGTATATAGTTGGACTTGAGCTCATATTCGTTTTGTTTAGTAAATGATTAGGCTCGAGCTAAGTTTTTAAAGTATTATGCAACTTTACTCGCTTATGACACAATAACTTAAAGGAAGTTTTATAAATTTCATAAAATTTGCGCTATTTGAATTTAAATTAAGTCAAACTAGGCTTTAAAGCATACATGTATAATTGTAACTCCTCCGAAAATTTCTTGTCTCCGTCACTAGGTGGGGAAGTGTAATTCGCACTGCCTAGGTGTACTGATTATGTGAAGGTCTGATCAAGATCTACCTTTCCCCCACTCGATATCATAAATTATGCTACTTGATTTATTCATATTTTGGCAGATTTCAATGTATGAATTGGGAGATTTTTTATTTAATTTGGTGGGCAACCGCAACGGTATTAAGTTCGAGAGTATTTATTAGTGTGTGGTAGCCAAAGTTTGATGAAGCTGTCAATTCTAGAAGACCCAATTCATCATACTTTTCCTTTCGTATTGTTCACTTCTTATTTGACCCCATTTAATTAAAAGATATACGGAGTAATATATATACACACTTACGAGAGACCAAGTCGTAACGCTCAAGCAATGCCCTGTATACAAACATTATTAATGTCAGGCCGCCAATCCATACTCAGATACTCTAAGTGATTACGTTTGATCATGAAAACTAATCTAGGTCAAATAAATTGTATTAAATATTGACTTTTTTTATTTTTTAAAATAATTTTTATAAAAATCATATAAAATTATTTTAAAAAATTAATTAAAAATAATATTTAATATATTTTGACATATGTGCCATATGACCTCATTCACATAATCCCATCCAGCGTTACCCAGCATTGAACCCGGTCTGCTGGAACTCAAATTACCGAAAACCCTATCAAAATAAATAATACGGGGTATGAAACTTGAGCCGAATCTAATTAGGCCGAAATTCGAAACATAACCGAATCCGAAAATATTCAAACTCGAAATAACCAAAATTCAAAGTCTATTACATCTAAATTATCAAAATAGCCCAATTAATTGAAATGTTTGGAACTTGAAATAACTAAAACTCAAACCCAAAATAACAGGATCGAAATTCAAACTGACCCGAATTATTGATGTTAATATGCTCGATTAACCTGATACAAACTCAACCTAGTCCATCCAATTGTCACCTCTGTTTGCATCCATATCGACGGTACGGAAATTAGATTCATCTCGGAGTAGGTTAAACGCGCTGCCACATTACGTTATGTCAATCTGGACGAGCCCTCTAATGTGACGATTGCTTTTTGCCCTCAAATTCCGAGAAACCCGGGGTCGGGTCGTTAGAAATCGGGAGTCGTGTCGGGTTTTTAATTTTGTTTTTGGTTATAAGGTCGGGATCCATCCTTCTAACACAAAAACTTAAGTCATTGTGTAGGGACTTTCTCTCTCCTTATATTTTATTTTGTTATACCACCCACAATCAACGTGGGACGGCAAATATTTTTCATCCCAACAAAAACAAAGAACTATAAGTCATCCCAATATTGATCAGTTGGGTTGCCGTTTAGGAGAAGACCAAGTCTGAAAAGGCATACAATACATACAACCTGGCCGTTGATAGAGAGACGTTGGACAGTTCATAACAGGGCCCTCTATTTCTGTTTTCCTTCTTTTTTTTTTGACAATATAATACTCCGTAATTGATAGTAACAAGGACTACCGTTTATGCTCTGCAAGGGTAAATTCGTCATTACAACAATCGACCTGCCTTTACCTTTACCTTTGCCTTTACCCATACAAGCTTGGTCTTGCCTTTCTTGACTCGGTCAACGAAATTCCAGTTGCAATAATACAGGTAATGAGTGAAACTATACACGCCCGATGGTGAACAAATTAACGGTAGGAAGGTCACTTTTAAGCATATAAACTAGAATGATATGCCATTTAATTTGGATTAAATGATGCATATTTGGACTAGAACGACATTGATTCAAACTATAATGACGTCGTTTCAGACTAAAATGAAAATCATTCAAGAGTAAAACGACCTCATTAAGGTCTTGAGACACAGAAAGCAAGGGAGTTAAACCATTACATCTCCGCAATGGCGGATCATGAAACTGATGATTGAGGGGGCGAAAAATTACCATAAATTTTTTTCACGTAAAATTAAACCTTAATTTTTGTTCCAAAAAATCATCAATATTATATAAGGACATGTAACTGGAATAAAAATGTAAATCGTGCATGTTTTATTTCATTGTTTTTAAATATTTCAATATAACCTCTTAATTTGAAATTTTTGGGTATAATTATATTATTAAGGCATGAAGTTTAACAAATGATAATTACGATAAAAGTATATCAGTTTGGTAAATGATGTAAGAAATAATTTACATATTTCAGTCCTGGAAATTGAAATCCTTATTACTTTTTACTCAGATATCGGATTTGAGGTTATAATATATCAAATCGAAGCTATCGACGAGAAGAATATGTATGTTAAATTTTATTTTTGATTGGAGGGGCGACTGCCACCTCTGGCCCTAAAGAGGATCCGTCTCTGCATCTCTGTATGTAAACTTTCGGCCATATACGTACGTAACTAGGGAACTCGATGTTCATCTTTTATGTTATTGTGTCACAAAGTATTGGACTCATCATCTGACATACAATTAAAAATCATCTTGAAAGGAAGTTGCAGAAAATTTTTACCATACGCTAGCTTAATTAACACACACACACATGTAGAATGATCCACCGAAGAAATGAACGGTAGAATGATCTGTAGAATGTTTACAGTAAAGGTGACCTGTAGATCGAATGATCCAACGAAGCTTTTGAAAACGAGTGGCTCAAATAATTTAAAAAAAAAACAACACGTACAATGCAAATGTTAAGTTGCACGCCACTAGAATCTTGGAAGAAAGCAAAGTTAAAGGAGGTACGTGGAAATGGAATATGTTCCCAAGCTAAAAGAGATATGGTAAGTGCATATGTCTCAAAGCTTCTTTCCACTCCTGCCAAATGTCGTATGAGTTGCCACAAGTTTCCAAATACTAACAGAAAGACACCTAGTTTAACAGATCAATGGGCGATCCATATTGATTCCATTCTATTGATCTTTTTTCTTTATAACAAGGAAATCCACCATTTGGTAACAAACCCTGAACACGTAACACAACTAGTAATAGTTTCACATCAGATAGGGAGTAAGACAAATCTTGAATAAAAAGGGACAAAGACAGAGATCAAACTTAAAACCTCCCAACTCTCCCTTTACTCTACACCGTTAGACCACCATTCTATCGCATATTTTGCTTCTTACGATAAATGCATGTTTGGTTGGTGACAATACAAAAGGAGAAAAGAAACATCTCCATTTGGCTTTGTTTTTTTTGGGTCTTTGTGTAGATAGTCGGAGAAACTGGACCATATAGATGTTCACCAATATTCCTTTTTACTATAAAAAAGTGATTAATTTGTAATATAAAAAATTTATATATTGATTAGACAATAATAAAATAAGGGTACCGCAAATCCACGTCGCTAATTAACATTGAAAAGGACGTTGTACAAAACGTTGGATTGGACGTTGTTGAGAAATTGTTGACGTTTCTTGATGTGAAGTGAAGGATCAGATCGGACCGAACCGGACTAACAACATTGGATCGGACATTGCTAGGGAAAATATTATACAATCTCACACACACAAAAAATAAAACAAAATAAAACAAAAAACACACGTTGTTATGCTTATTTAGTTTTTTGTTTTTCTGATTAACAATCTCACACACATGAAAAAAAGTCCAAAAGTACGTTGTTAATGGAATTTAATTTTTTTTTAAATATTTTATGTTAGGTCCAATCTAGCCCGTATTAGCAACGTTCAATCTGACGTTGTTGTCCAACCCATATTAGCAACGTTCAATTATAATTTCTGTCACAACATTAGATTTGACGATGTAAAACGTTGAATTCGACGTTTCTATAACGTCCAATTGAACATTAATTTACGATATATTTAGGGTAGGTGTAAAATAATTCACTAATTTAACATTGAGCAAACATTTGAAAAGAGAATGAAGGTGTCATGGGAGGTGTAGATAATCATTGATGACACTCTTAAGTTCACGGAGAGTATGTTTTGGCAATACACAAATATTTTATCTATCTATACTTGTTATAAAATCAGAAGCAAGACAATCCTAGTGATTGCACGAGAGAGCTCGGATCCACATGTCAGACTTTGGAGCATGCTACGTCTTTAAATTCAATTCTTTTTCACTTCACACCTATTTGGCACCACATGACACCTAATTATCTCTAATAACCACCTTGTAATTACATCCCACTAACACTACTAACCACCCCACTAACCCTCTATCAAGCTATTTATTCAATTAATAAAAAAAATTAAAATGAATGATATAATTAAGGAATAAAAATATACGATATATTTTTTTCTATAATTCATTTCCAATTTATAATATTATAAATATTTTTGAAAATAAAAAAATATTTAGAATTTTATTAATAAGGCTCATATATTTAGAATTTTATGATTAACTATCTATATTTCTTTACCATCTATATTTATAATCAGTGGATTTTATGATTAACCCTCCTATATTTATTTTTTTATTTTAAATAAATAGCTTTACTTTTATTTTGAATACACTAGCCCCTAGAGTTTATGTAGAGTACAAGCCTATGATTTTTCTTCATTTTTATGTTCTAATTGTATGTTCATGAGCACATTATAAAAATCTATGACCAATTGTCATTTTACATTGGATTAGTATTTCTCTTTATTATTATTGAGAAATTATTTCATTAAGGAATTATAAATAAAATTTCCAACAAACCATTATTTTTGTTTGTATTATTCCATCATTTCCATACATGATCAAATTCTTTTGTACATTTTTTAACATATCACTACCACTTAACTTTAAAAAAAACTTACATTAGAAATTTATAATGTAACTCAAAATTTTAAACAAATACCCGTCTTAGACACGAGACTAACACTAGTTAATTACTCTAAAAAGACAATCAGAATATCAGACAACATATTACATTGTCACTAAATATTGTGTATGAGTTCGTCTATTTGTAAGTTGTAACCATATATTTTAAATTTGAGGAGTTCTAATTAATCAACCAAAAGAATGCTTTATGCTAGCCCTTTACTAGAAGAGGGGTTTAGCCATTGTTTAACAAAAATAAAAAGAAAAAGACATGTTTATGTTGTTTACAAATGAAAGAGTATTTTATATATATATATATATATAATTACAAGTCAGCTAAATCCGGATTGAAACCGGATATCCATAAATCACCCCTTCAAAACCCGGAACAAGAAAATTCGAAGGTCCCAACTCATAAGCGCGTGCTATTCTTTAAAATACCGAAAATACCCCCAACTCATTCTCCTTTTAAGTAACCGAACCTCCTCTCTGAATCTCCATAACATAAACCACCCCACCATTACCATCGCTTCTAGATTCTTCTTCTACCTTCATCTTGTTCGTCCTCTCTCACTCGACTCTGTTGAAGATGGAAACGCCAAAGGCCGGGGCTGCGACGGCGACGAAGAAGAAGAGGTTCGTGAAGAGGCTGATGAGCAAGGAGGCGTGGAGATGGAGGTTTCTCGGCTCTTCGGGAATCCCTTGGAAGAGGCTCAACCTCCGTATCTCTTTCTTCGACGACCTCCTGTTCAAATTCGTCTCCGTCTTCGAGGCCATCGTCCTCGTCTCCACCCTCTGCTTCTTCTACTGCTTCTGCGGTTGCCATTTCTGACCCTCATCTCTCTCAATTAACTATTCTTCCCCCCCCCCCCCCCCCCCCTCAAAGTTTCAATCTTTTGCCCCAATTCGATTTAATTTCTGACTCATCGGTGGTGGAACGAGCAATCGGCGGAGGAATTTCCATTGAAGAATGAAGGATTAAGGTGGAATTTGACTGTTTGAGGATCCGATGTCTCTGTCTCTTTGATTTTCGTACATTTTGAATTTCAGGCGATGTAATTACGTGGTGGACTTCTATTTTGACTTTATTCCTTCTTCTAGGGCTCTACTTCTCATGTATAAACCTTAAAAAAAATATTACACATTCAATTTTCACTTTCTGATCATCGGAGTAGTGAATGAATTACGATCATCCTTTGTTTTGGAGATTGCCGTGTTGATTGATTTTTATTTTTATTTTATTTTTTGTGAAGTTACTTTTTTTTACTTTAGCTCCTGTTTTTACTCTGGAACTTGAAAATTAAAATCGATGTGAGTTGAAGGTGTGCGCTTTGTTGATTATATTTTTGGGTTCGGGTTATATGGTTATTGTTAGATCACGAGAAATTGTGTTTTGATATAAGCATGAAATTTGACAAAGATGGGAAACACTTAGAGATTTAAAATGCAACGGGAAAATCCATAAGAAATGTGTATAATCATCCAAAAACAAAAGGTAATACTTATAACCCTCCTTGACTGCTGAAAGTAGTGTTTAATGACTGCTGAAAAGGGAATCTGACATGCTTGTCTAACTGACATGACGAACATAAATTAAAGCGACGCTCTTTATTACATTTGACTAGACTCTTTGAACGAAGTAAATCTAAAACTGCAGGACTGGGATGACCAAGGCGGGCATGCCAAAGATCGTATGATGATGCCGAGAGGGCGACTGGACTTGCGGGGCATAGGTCTCGTCAATGTCGCTTGACGAGACCAATGTCGTCTTGTCCTTGGCGGCGTCGGTGGTCTGACGGTGAAGGAGAGTCTCTTCCAGGATCAATTGAGACCGGATCTTTTCGAAGGTAGGGAGAGGTTCTGTCTGTTGAATATGAGTAGCAGCGACGTTGTATTCAGAGGGAAGACCCGGAAGTACCTGGAGGACAAGGCGGGTGGCGCTGGGTTTGGAGTCGACAACACCTAGTTGATCGGACAGGGTCTTGAGGTGTGCTGACAATAGGCGGATATCGACGGGAAAGAGGAAAGCTTGCAATTGGAGAATTCGTGCTCAAGATAGACAGCACGGGTGGACTTGTTGTCTTGAAAGATATTCTGAAGTTTGTTCCAAGCATCCAAGGCGGAGTCTTTGGGGTCAAGGATGGTTGTCAATAGATCTTTTGAGATGGTGTTGAAGATCCATTGGAGGACAATGGTGTCTAGTTGAGCGAAGAGATCGATGTCTTCACTAGCAGGGCGATCGACGGAGGAGTCGATGTGGTGGAGGACCTTATGAGCCTTAACATGGGTCGTGATGAGGTGCGACCACATGGTGTAGGAACTAGATTCGTGATCAAGGATGATGGGGATGCAATTTTTTATATTGGAGATGGTGAGAGCGGAGTGGAAGAGCAGTTTGGTGGTGGGTGTGTCGGCCATCGGGATGAACGAGAGAGAGGTGCGACAAAGAGGGAGGGGAGGCGGAAGGTGGGAAGGGGGCGGCTAGGGTTGCCGAAAGGGGAGGGGTTGGCGCCGCTAGGGGGTGGCGGCGGTGGGGAGGGGGGCGGCTTAGGGTTGCCGAGAGGGGGGCGGCTAGGGTTGCTAGGGGGTGGCGGCTAGGGCGGCTAGGGTTTTTTGTTTTTTGTGGAAAAAGATTATGGTTGAGGGATCTTAGGCTCTGATACCATGTTAGATCACGAGATTGATCATAGAATCCTCCTTGAGGGTTTCCATTCATTGATAATCATATATATAGGTTACAAAGCTATTGGGCTTTTGGGCCCACTATACAATATAGGACTATGTAATCTATCAGTTATGACTTTTGATGATAGATTTATAATACACTTTTGGCTAAAACATTTTTCATTATAGGGTTTATTTAAACATATGGAATTATATGATTTCGAAAAAAAAGCATATTGCCTTAATACACAAACAATAATACATAATGGTAGTTATAATGGATGGGATCCAAAACATACTTGCATCTCTTCGAGAATTTAATCACTTCACGATTTCACAACGAAGGGAAGATGAATAAGGATATATAATGTATATTTGGTATCAATGAGAATCCTTTGTAATCAACAATGGGGGAGTCGAAATAAGGGTTGTTTAGGCCGACGAAACCTAATACGCTCTAATTGAGTTTCACTTCTAGGCTTCCGCCGCATTCTTCCGCTGCTCCATCAACAAACTATTACCAACTCCATGACCTCACAGTCTCCACCATCTCACCATCTTTTAGATCCCCATCCATCTATTCTCCACCAGCTGTCGACTTCCCGCCGCCTTCCACCAACGGCCAAAACAAAACACTTAAAAAGCTCTCTTTTGAGCTTCAGCCGATGGCCCTCTTGGGATGTTGCCTCCACGCACACCCTCGATCATCCAACATTACCTCATTACCTCCAAACGCCATCCAGCATTACCTCAGCTCCAACCACCCTAGGGCTACCGCAGCTCCACCTTCGGCTCTTTTCTCGGTTCCGCCCTCTTCGAGGATACCCTCGTCTTTGTCCTCGGCTCCGACCTTGGGCTACCCTTCTCGACAGCTCCATTTGAGGTTGTCCTGAGTCGGCTCTCTGCTGTTTTTGTATAGCGTTGTAACAACGCTTTTGGGTTTTCGAACAGACCCCAAAAAAATTGCATGTAAGCCTTATGAGTTCGTTTCTAATCGCTTTCCTGCCTCTACGCCTGTTTATTGTTGTTGTTTCTTATTTTATGTCCCGTCTTATACACCTCTATTTTGGTTAGCTCTTGTGGTAACCTAAGTTACGATCTTTTATCGTCCTTGAGGGTAAGATGGGTTTTTGGGGTTCAAATGGGCAATGATATGGCTAGGATTTGAGTCTATGGGTTGGTGTACTTTGTCTTTTTTTATTGTGGTACATATTTCATGTGAATAGTGGCTGGTTTGTCAAGCTAGTAAACGTCGTGGAAATGCGATTGATACCTGCTGATTTTGTTTAGAGTCCAAGTTGAGGTGTCTACTAGTGATCCCCAGACTTCTCTGTGAGCATCTTCCATTTGGTTGGCCGGTTCGTTGGTTTTGCTAGCTTATAGTTTATAGTGTAGAATGACATGTACTTTATTTATTTCTGCATTTTCTTTCCTTCATTTGCTTCTTGTTATTTCCATTCATTCATTTGCTTCTGTTATTTGATTCTGGTTAGTCCATCTCCCGGCTTGTCCGAGTTCTCGGTTTCTCTAGCCTTATCTAGAGAATCAAATTTCTTTCCTTATAAAAAAAACAATGGGACTCGAAATAACTACGGGAAGGTTGTCACTTCCTATTGCTTCAAGTTGGTCGGGCAAACTGAAGTTTCATGGTGGATCCTCTTTGGGGTCAGAGGTGGAAATTGCTCCCCCCTTCCCCCTCTCAAAACAAAAATAAAAAAAATAATGTACATATTTCTTTCGTCGATAGCTTTGATTATAAGCTCAAATCTAACACATGAGTAAAAAGTTATAAACGTTTCAAGACTAAACCGATATAAATTATTTTCCACAGCAATCATTTACCAAATTGATAATGTACTCCTATCATAATTATCATATGTCAAAATTCGTAACTTAATACTATAATTAAACCTGAAAACTTTAAATTAGTACGTAGTATGTTATATAAAAATATGTAAAAACCGTGAAATAAAGTATAGACAATTTATATTTTTATCGTAGTTACACATTAATATTTAAAAAAAAAATAGAGTTCAATTTTCCGACTGTTCAACTAAATAACTAAATGTTTGAGGATTTGCAATGACAAAGTTGGTTGAATCAATGTTTGTTGGAGAAAGTGGAGATTATTAGTTGGGTGGTGGGGCCACCTAGCTTGATTGCTATGAAAGCTAGATGAAGTAAGGAGCATATCCAAAAATTGTTATAATGAGAGTTCATTTTCGGTGAACCAATTCTTACAAAATGCTTTTTATTTCTTGATTTTCTCTTCTTTTTTTTGGTTGAGTCGTGGTTGTGTGATTGAAATGTTATAAATTCCCACAAGTAAATATAGTTAAAGAGAAAGAGAATGAAATAAAAATGGCACATAAAGGATTTTCGCGTTCTATAAAAAATCGTACATAACACTTTGTAGAGAAAAACTGTAACACCCCCGTCCCACATCGGATATCATAAGGATGTTGGGAGTGATTTATAAGTGATTCAAGCCCTACCTATGTTACAAGAGCTCTTCCTTTTCAGGCTCCAAGTGAGGACAACGGACCTGAGAGGGCTAGGTGGCATGGGCTGGCGCCTCTTAAGACATCGGGTCTTACAGATGGTATCAGGGTCTTACAGATGGTATCAGAGCCGACTCTGGGCTCGGAGGTATTCCGACAGTATGATCGGGTACGCTCCTCCCGGAGGGCAGTCCCTTGGGCCTGACGGGGTCGTCAGTGCTTTAAGTGGGGGAGATTGTAACACCCCCGTCCCACATCGGATATCATAAGGATGTTGAGAGTGATTTATAAGTGATTCAAGCCCTACCTATGTCACAAGAGCTCTTCCTTTTCAGGCTCCAAGTGAGGACAACGGACCTGAGAGGGCTAGGTGGCATGGGCTGGCGCCTCTTAAGACCTCGGGTCTTACAAAAACTTCACTGCAACTAAGGTTTCTCATAAGTGGCGGCCGTAAGATTTTCTACATCGGAGGGGGAGGGGGGGATTTTTTTCAGAAATTTTTTTCCTAGTTGTATATAATGAATATTTTTTAAAACATATTGAAAGAAAACAGTGATTTGTTATAAATATGATATTTTATTACAAAAATTCATAGTATGATGAATACTTTTTTGAAAAATATTGAAATAAAATTATAAATTTCTTTTAAAATATGTCATTTGTAAATAGAAAAATTGATAGAATCGATAAGTATGGCTAAAAAATCCATAAATTGTGGTTTAAATATGAAATTGGTTGTAAAAAAATCATAGGAATAAAAACTATAAGAATTTTATAAAATACATGTGTAGCATAATGAATATTCTTGTGAAATTAAAAGAAAACTATAAAATTTTATTTAAATATGACATTTATAATTGGAAAATTTTGGGAGTAAAAAGTGAACAAGGTTTAAACCCATGACCTCTTGCATTACTTTTGCTTCATTTACTTTCTTCACTAACTAAGCTAGACAACATTTGTGTTATTTTTTTACCTTTATTTTTTTATTTTTTTAAATACAACGTTTTTCCGCCGCCGAATAAAGGACGGCCAACCCCCTATGGCCACCCTTGTTTCTTATTATTGTGATTCTTTGATGGATACATTGGTACATAATAATTCCAATGTAAACCCCTATAACTGTAAGACCCCGGGTCTTACAGTTATATTCCTATATTTATAATAGAAAAATCCCTATAGATAAAACCTAATGAATCTAGATGTAGATAAAAATATATCTTCTTTAAAACATATATATAGATTAAAAAAACCATTAAATTGAGCCATTAAATTGAATGAAATAAAGGGTGTAGATTAACTATGACTTTCATATTATTTTTTTAAAAAAAATATGGCGGGTCTCACCTCCTTAAATAGCTCCACTTGCATGCATGATAGATGCGTGAGTTTTAAATTGAAAGTCTTCAATAGTACACGGTAATGGTAACCTTTTTCGATTCGTCAGTTTTAAATAGCTCCGCTTCTCATCACTTGGATCTTTTCAATGGTTTTGTATATCTCCCATGGCACATTCTTACTATCCTCAATAGCCTTGATGACTCCAAGGTTGTCCCATTCCATGATGATATTCCATAATCCTCTATTTAGGGTTATCTCTACCCCGATAAAGAAGGTTGATGCTTTCGTTTGTAAGACTAACCCTGAATGGTTCGTACCTAAAAAAATATTGTAACGGCCCGGATATAAATACCCAGGTTACGTTTCGAAGGTTGGTTACCTTCGTTCGGATCTTGTAATTCGAGTACGGGTCGAGGTTTCAAACCTCAAAGGATCAGTATTTAAAGTGGGAATTTCACACCCCAAAACAATCGAAGGGCCACTGGGAACCCTTAAACTGTCCTAAGACTATATCGTGGAAGTTCATTTCTGAAACTGGTGAAAGCGGAAGTAAAGTACATATTGCCACGACGGAGCCGGGTCAAAACCGAAATCATAATCAAATAACACTTAAGCCAAATTAGCGGGTTAGTCCGGTTCTTCGCTTTCGCCCAGGAGGATCCCTCGCCATAGAAGCACAGAGCAGCAAAAGGGCGGGTACCTAAGTCTATCCACGAAGTCATGCCCAGAGACGCATGCGGGCCCTAAAGACCTCGCTGAGGACATATAATACGCCTATACCTAGAATAAAGGATGTTCTAATGCAGTACGGAATTTAAATCACACTATCATGCTCCTATTATATATAATATGCAGAAAAGAATTGTAAAGGCGCCCAAAGAATGCCAAGTGGCATATCCCTCTCCTACCTCTGCACCCCTTCCCGTTAGTGCAGAGACTGGCTAGTTCGATGCTATAACATATCATATCTCATCATCATATCATATATCATGCTCATGTTCGATGGTGCTGGGCTATCTCATCATCATATCATATATCATGCTCATGCTCGATGGTGCTGTGCTATCTCATCATCATGCTCATATATCGACAATACTGACTCAGGGCACCCGATGAAGCTGGGCTACCCTATGACCCTAACAAAGACTCTAAGACTCACAGATAATGACCGTTCTCTTTTCAAACGCATAAAGAATAGGGATGCTCATTCATAAGTGCAATTCCTAAGCATGATACTACATGGCATGCTCTTATGCATAAGCAACACCTACATACTATATGACACATCAGGCATGAGGTCCGGGTTACTGAGTAAGCTCCCGTAGGAAACTTACCTGGAGGCGCGCAGAATCCAAGCAATCAACACCAATAACAAGCAATGTCCAATAGATTACAAATCACCTAATAAACATACAAATATGCATAAGTCTATCTAATTCACACAAGGCACCCCTAACTATCATACATAACTTGCATATCTCATTTCAGATTATTCCATCTTATCTCATCATAGATCATTTCATGTTCATATCGTCTCAACATATAATATCTCATCCATCATCTCATCTCCAAAGCAATTTCTCAAGTAAGAGACAAGCTCGACATATTAAGAATCATGTATGCATGAATTCAACAATAGATCTGTGTGGTATAAGCCATACAAAACATAGTATTATAACGGGTATCACATGTATGGTTGACTACTCATGTTCCACAAAATCCTAGAACATCATTTATATACCTATCATCATAACTAATCCAAGTCCAAATCCGTATAAATCATGGAATCATAAGTCGTCTTTAAATCCCTTTTTATCAAATCATATAGCATCACATATATATAAAATAACCCAACTGAGTTTAAACCAAACTCGAGTCGACGCCCAAAGAAAGGAGAGAACCGGCTCCGGCCAAGAGCCCATACCTTGTTTTCGTCGCGACGAATTGGCCGCTCGCCACAACAAAATCCAGTTCTTCGTCCCTCGCGAGTGATGCCTCTCGCTACGCACGACAAGCATCATTCTCTTCATTTGTTCCTAGTCCTTGTTCGTCGCGACGACCATGGTTTCGCCGCGGCGAAACAAGCGACTGTGAGCTCGCTTTTGATCTAAACTCGATCGTTCTTTCCCAACTAATCTAACCCTTTTCGACATCCTCCCCCGATCTCAAACAACATTTATAATAATAATCCCGAACAATAATATAACCAACAGTTAAGTAAACATTTAAAATCACATTTTTTGATACCTCAAGATTTAATGAAGGATATTTAAATAATAATTAATTACTCATGTCTGATACACATATAGATAGGTCTTATCAATACAGAATATAGAATCCAATACTAAGATTCTCAACATGTCATAACACTATAAAAGGAACACATAAGGGGGGGGGGGCACAATAACTATCACATCATACAACAACAAGGTCTACATGATAAGATAAGTATGGCATGTAATCATATGATGAGTTATAATATGAAAGCATGTCCTAGATGATACTAGCCGGTCATGACGTGGCAAAGTACAACCAAAGATGATCACCGAGAAACAAGTTTAACACTAAAAACCATATTTCATGTATACTTGCATCTATCATGTCGTAGTATGTAACATGCACCCAACTACTAATTAACACAATTACTAAATAATCACGCAAGATGAAACATGCATGGTGGCACCCAATTACTAATTAACGCAAGACTCACAATTATATGTGCTCCCAAGACAAGCATGGATCGACGATATATTCTAAGCAAAATTACAATGTGTGAACCTGGGCATGATTTTAACTATAATAGGGGGTGCATAGTCAGATGTAGTACAAGCTACCAGAATACAATAAGCATCACATGAGCATCCTATGGTGTAAACAATAATTTATATGAGACACGCACAAGTACGTCATTAGCCATATTAAGCATGATACAAGGTTGTTGAGGCATACCATGATGACTAGATTATCCATACCAAACATGCTCAGACAGTGATAAGATCATATAAAGGGGTATATAATGGCTATCATAACCTATGGCAAGAGTATTGGACGATGATACAATTTGAGCATGGGATTATGCAAGTCATATTCCTACGGGCTTATATTTCACATGATTCTAGTAGTGCATGACAACTCATAGATATGTGAGAATAAGGTGCATCAAATTACTTCACATAATAGCATGGGAGTCATAGAAGCTTTATGTAAGGCTACCATCGCAAATAGCATCAATGTATATAAAGGGAATGCAAGCAAGTACAACAGGTGAATCATGCGCATGTCATAATGAAGAACATGATAATGCTCCTATGGTGTCATGTTTTGAGAAACCAAAGGGCAAATAATTATAAGAGTAATTTTAAATAAATTGCCAAAAATGTTCCATATTAAACCAAACAAAGTATATGAATTGAATTAATGGGAAATAATTTTCAACCAAATATAATTTTACACTTCCCATGAAATAGAATTTATACAAATTAAAATTTTGAAAATTTCACGAGGTACCCCTGAGGTAAGAGCTAATTCACGGGGTGTACAATTGTTCAGCGTATTTCATTTGGTGTCCTTAAGGCTAGTTTTTTTTCACCTCATGCCTTTTTTTTATTAGGTAAAAATTCGAGTTCAAGCATACTTGAAACTCGATGGCCGAACAAGTCGGCAGATGGGCTACCGTCAATACAGACAATACACAAGAACACAAATCAATAGAGAAGAAAGAAAAACTCAATCAGCCCATACAAGGCGTCAGCCAGCCGAGAAGTCGATGGAGACCAAGACGTGCCAAGGCACGGGTGCCAAGAGCGTGGGGAGTGCAAAGACTCATGACAGTACCCCAGCCGAAAAGAGCGACTCTTAAGGATGTGTGATCGTCGACGTTGCCCCCACCTAAATGGAGGATCTTCGAAAACCACTAACACAACCACGATCCTTTTTCGATCAAACAGGACACCTGATACTACTACTCAACACAGAGCAAACGCAGCCACACCTCAAACCACCGACCTAGCACCAGAAGACGGGGCAAATATAGGCAAAAAATGGAAGATCAATCAACCGATGGAAATGTGAACGGGGCTCCCAGAATCAAATAGGACGCTCGAGAAGCACTATTATTCCTTATTTATATAATAATTTTCAGACCCCAATGGGATTTATAATACACCCTTTCGAGCGAGGTTTAAAGCTCTTTCGGTATTGTTGTCAAACCCTTTCGAGATTTTAATAATTATATATATAAGTCAAAGAAATATATATAATTAATCTTATTGTCAAACCGACTTTTAAATACCAAAGATTTAATCATTTTTCCCTAAAATAAAATTAAGGATGCTCTGAAGACTTGGCATGCAAGGGGTGGATTGATCCTTGCACCCCAAGGATAGATTAGATCCATCACGTGACAACTAGGTTGTCCATGTGAGCGAGCGAGAGAGAGAGAGAGAGAGAGAGAGAGAGAGAGAGAGAGAGAGAGAGAGCCAGCCGCAACAGGAAACCGGAGCAGAGGCGCAACTGAAGGCCTGGGCGACGGAGAGGAAGGGCTACATAGGTGGACAAAAATTTGGTGCAAATGAGGAGGAGGAGGCTGGAACAGGAGGATCAACAGATGATAGGATTGTGGTGGATGAAGTATAATCAGGGACCGGAGAAGGAAGAGGATGATGACGAAAGTGGGAAGGAGGGAAGGGAGGGAGGAGGCGATGAAGATGTGGCCACCCGACATGAGAACGAATGTGATGCCAGAGGGGAAGGTGGATGCGACCGCGAGGAAGACCCAGATCCGACGACGCTGTGTACACAGGGCCCGAAGGACAAGGAGGCAAGGGCAACAACGCGGAGGCCAGCGACCCCGGAACTCAAGCCGGTGAGGACTCGGAGAATGACAATGAAGGGCATGGCCAAGGAGATGGCGGAGAGTTGGCCAAATATGGAGATGAAGGGTAAACGAAACCAAGAAGGCAGGGAGACATCCCTGCACCCCAAAGACGAAAAATTGGGATGAAAAGCCCAAATTGAATGAGGGGAAAGGGGAAACCAGAAAAGCAGCAAAAGCCCTAATTTAATTTTGATTTATGCTCACCATTTGAAGGTGGAGTTTCAAATTGAGTTTGCCAAACAAGGGGGCGAACTCACGAGGAGGTAACGCGGCGACCCACAACAGAGAAGTCGGATGTGTACGAGGATGAAGCCGAAGATCGGGGATCACCGACACCTAAGACAAAAGATAGACTGAGGTGGAGAGGGGTGTACAACCCGACTAAGGCGGCCGAAGCCGAGTTAGCGACAGCCGAGGCTAAGGTTTGGGCTCCCTCCCTCTAGAAAATTAGAGAGAGGAGATGCAGATTTGTGAAAGAGATCATTCCCTAACACCTCATGCCCTCTTGGTTAAACTTAACGTTTTTAGTTTCTATTTTTTTTTAAAAAATGATTGTCTTCAACCTCCCAACACAATACAGTACATACACAAGAGGGAGATAGAGAGGCAAGAACTGGCGAAGGATCGACCGGCTACTCGTTTCCACTTTTAAAAGCATTTTCGACCTTTCGATCTCCTTTCATGCTAGTCGAGGTTGATTCTTATATTGCTTTGAGGATTTTCGATTTCTCTCTCCCCCTAACCTCCCCTTTTCTAGCATAGCCATGGTGCCCACCACCCGTTCACTGTCATTGCTAGTTGCAACCACTACTACTCCCGACTTCCATCCTTTTCGATTCACTAATCATAATAATCAATTTTGCAAGAAGCCATAGAAATTAGCATCGCATCAGCTAATTCCCCCAAATCCCCAATAGCCTCTCGACCCTGACTGCTCGGATCAAACCCAACAACAACCTCCTGGCGCCACCTCTTCCCATTGCTCCCCCCACCTACCAACATCGGCACCATCACAACCTCCCACACCCGCCGAGCCGGACTCCACATCACTGATGGGTGGTGTCGATTTCTCGGCGAGGTTTGGTAAGAGCTGTAAGGACTCATCGGCGGCGACCGCGGAGATCGGATCTATCTCATCGACTGACGAGCTCTTCCTTAACGATCAGATCCGCCCGATGAAGCTCTCCACGCATCTCCAGAGGCTGCATGTTTTTGCTCCGTTTATGGACGTGGCTAAATCAGGCGAGAATGGCGATTACAGCAAGGGAGCGGGAGAAGTGAAAGGGAAGGTTCTCGATCGCAATAGCGAAGATGTGTTTCGGGGGTCTAGGGATTTGCGATTGCACAATAAATTTGTCCAGCGGAGAACCATATCTCTGTCGCCGTTGAGGAACACGGTGCCTTTTGATTGGTGTGAGATGTCCGTAAATGGAGAGGAAGGCGCGAAAGAGGAGTGCCTCTGCTAGCTGTCGAAGATGAAATCTCAGAGCATTGGTGATAACGGCGACAAAAGGAGCTGCAGTACCAACCCTCACTCTTCTTTTTTAAGAAACTAACGACATTAGTTTTGTTTAACCAAAAAGGACACGAGGTGAAAAAAAACTAACCTTAAGGGTACCAGATGAAATATGCTAAACAATTATACACCCTGTAAATTAGCTCTTACCTCAAGTGTAATCTCGTGAAATTTCCGTTAAATTTTTCATGAATTAATTTCCCTGGAAGCCTAAGCGCGTGTTTGATGATAGGTGGAGGTTATGGGGTTGGAGGTTATGGAGTTGGAGATGGAGGTTTGAAAGGTGGTGTTTATTTTTTAAAAAAAACTTGGGTGGGTGTTTGGTGATTGTAAGGTTTGTAAATGAGTTTTAAGATGGAAATGTCTAAAATACTCATCCCCTCCCTTGCTTTTACATATCTGGTTGAATTCAAAGGGCAAAAAAATAAACTCACAAAAAATAACCTCCAAAACCTTGGGTGCCCAAGCTTTTTTTTTTGCCAAATTTAAACTCCCCAAAGCTGCACTTTAACCTCCACCTTCCATGACAAATCTCTTGCCAAACACCACGAGTTGCAGGTTTTATTTTTTTAACCTCCAACTCCTCCCAAAAAACCTCCTACCAAACACACTCTAATTTCCATGTTTGTCCAAACAAGCCCTTAGTGCGAGGGCGAACTCAATCTTGTCGCGCCGCAGGCCTACCAAAATTTATACTCCGGAGTAAAAGTTTCTCTGGTGTCACGTGCATCTCACGTGACCGTGACTTGAGAGGTTTTGCCTTGGGGATATCGATTTTGTCCATCTTCTTCCCTCTCACTCTCCGCCATTTCCTTAAAACTCTCCATTTCTCTCTCTCTCTCTCACTCTCTATCTCTTCCTCCATCCCTCCATCTTCTCCATCGCCGGCCGTTTCACCTCCACCGCCATGCACTCCCTACAATCCCCTTCCCTCCGGCCGTCGCCGCTCGATCCAATCCGCAAAACTTCCCCATTTCTCACATCCGCGGCAAAACCCTCAAAGCCAAACAAGATCTCCTACATCTCCGCCTCCGCAACCGCGAACCAGACTGTATCAGCTCCCAAGCGTGAGACGGACCCTAAGAAGCGGGTCGTCATCACCGGCATGGGCCTCGTGTCCGTCTTCGGAAACGACGTCGACGCCTACTACGACAAGCTTCTCGCCGGCGTCAGCGGCATTAGCCTCATCGACCGCTTCGATGCGTCCAAGTTCCCCACTAGATTCGCCGGACAGATCCGGAATTTCACCTCCCAGGGCTACATTGATGGAAAGAACGACCGCCGCCTCGACGATTGCCTCCGCTACTGCCTCGTCGCAGGCAAGAAGGCGCTGGAGGACGCCGATCTTGGCGGCGAGAAGTTGAACAAGGTTTGGGAGTTTCAGTGCTTTAAATTTTATTGATTTGCTTGTTGAATTGTTGGATCCATGATCTATAGACAAATGCTAATTATATTTTCCGCCTTGAGCTGTTAAGCTACATTTCATTTGCTGAGAGATTGATGAATTGGAAGTATCCAATTGGTGTTGGAAATTATTGCTTCTGAACCTAAATAGTTTTCGGATGGAATTCCTACAAGATTTCATATGCCTATTTGTTATATAAATATCATGATTGTTTTATATTTCCGTCTGAGATTTGCAACAGAGCTTGTGTTGATCATTATCCAACTTGCTGCAGTTTTTTCAAAAAAAAACATTGAAGCACTGTTGCTAAAATTTTAAATCAGATATGTCGTACGAGTGATGCATTAAATTTGGCACCAGATGTATGTGATTTTGATTTACTTACTGTACCATAGGCACAATAGGCTTGATTTATCCTTGAATTGATTGTTTTTTAAAAAAGATTTTTCTCTAATAGATTGGTCGTTATAATCGTACCTTTTTACTTTGTTGATTACAGATTGACAAAATAAAAGCCGGTGTACTTGTGGGAACGGGAATGGGCGGTCTCACAGTTTTCTCTGATGGTGTTCAAGCTTTGATTGAGAGAGGACACAGGAAAATAACTCCTTTCTTCATTCCGTATGCCATAACTAATATGGGTTCGGCTTTGCTTGCAATTGATCTTGGTTTGATGGGTCCAAACTATTCAATATCTACTGCCTGTGCTACATCAAACTACTGCTTCTATGCTGCTGCTAATCACATCCGTAGAGGGGAGGCTGATGTTATGCTTGCTGGTGGGACAGAAGCTGCCATTCTTCCTATTGGCTTGGGAGGTTTTGTTGCATGCAGAGCTTTATCCCAGCGAAATGATGAGCCTGAGACAGCATCAAGGCCATGGGACAAAAATCGTGATGGCTTTGTGATGGGAGAAGGTGCTGGAGTTTTGGTGAGCTATTGTTTTCAGGAAGTATTTAGAACTACAAATTAGTATCAAGATTTCAGGATGGGTTTTCTACTCAAATATATTGGGCAAAGATTCCTGCTGTTTTTTCTTTTTTCTTTTTAGCACAGTATTGAAAAATACACATTGTCATTCCTCAAACTTCAAGAAAAATAAGGCAAAGATGAAAGTGGCATGTTGGTTCTGTGTATTGCATATATAAAATCATATTTATTGCAAGGAACCTAAGCAATTGATTTTGTTCTGCTTTTAGGTAATGGAGAGTTTGGAACATGCTATGAAACGTGATGCACCAATAATTGCTGAGTACTTGGGCGGTGCTGTAAATTGTGATGCTTATCACATGACTGATCCAAGAGCTGATGGACTTGGTGTCTCCTCATGCATTCAGAGAAGCTTACAAGATGCTGGTGTGTCGCCAGAAGAGGTATGATTTTCCTTTGTATAGATTATTTGGTTCTTGTATATGTGGTATTTGGGGTATGCACTGCAGGCTATACACGTCTAAATAGTAAATACTGCATATTGTCTGAGTGTACTTGTGCTGAATATATCCAGGTTAATTATATAAATGCTCATGCAACTTCCACTATTGTTGGTGACCTTGCTGAGGTGAATGCTATAAAGAAGGTATTTAAAAACACGTCTGAGATCAAGATAAATGCAACCAAGGTAAGTTTTTCATCTATATCCCATATTTTTTGTTTTATGACTTCAGTGAGTTTAAATGTTTGTACGTGTTCCTCTACCATTAATGTGTATATATTGTCTTGCCATTTTTTGTATTTTTAGTCTATGATAGGTCATTGCCTTGGGGCTGCTGGGGGTTTGGAAGCCATTGCTACTGTGAAAGCTATAAATACAGGATGGTTGCACCCTTCGATTAATCAATTTGTAAGTTTCTGTTGTACTACTAGTCTACTACTAGTTTTGTGTTACTTGAAGTAGTGTGTGTTTAACTGTGCACTATATGTCCTGCTTTACTGCAAGCAAAATACTTCGCTTGCTAAGGATATGAATGCATTATGGTCAGTCATAGGGGTCCTGAAGAAGTGGATGTGTGCTTTATCTGTGTCAATAATGAAATTTTTTATACTTGATAGAACAACAATCACACACCCATATCTGTACATCCGTTTTTATTATAAACTGGACACACTTTTATCTTCTTTGTTAAATTTGGTTTGAGTGCATCAAGATCCCTACTTTGGATGAGTTTTAGTAGGACTCAAATATTACACATCTTATTTTGGGTCAAATTAAAATTACCTCCACGGGCATGTTTGTTAGAAGAGTACGGAATGGAAAAGAAATGATCAAATTTTATATGTAAGAAGCTAATGGTAATCATTTTTTTTTTGAGTCGGAAGGATGGGAAATAGTTAGAGGATGATGGGAGGATATGATTACCCTATGCTAAAATTAGGCAATTAGGGGGGGGGGGTAGAGTGAAACAAATTTTTTTATGATTACGCTATGCTAAAATTAGGCAGCTAAATGGGGTTATAATTTTGATCATTGAAACATGACACAAGATTCACTCTCTTTGATCTTTACCTTTTCCTACTTAATAATAAACAGGGGGGTTATTTATACTTGAAAAGTCATCTTTAATTTATCAAAGTTAACATGTCCCCCTCGTAAATCATTACAAAAAGTGACCACCCATTGTCTTTTACTAAACCTTAAATTTAGGAAAAATTGGTTATTGTGGGTGTTATTTTTTAAGACTTGGGTTTAAGGGGGTAGGTTTGTTGAAGTTCAAAATTGAAGGGCTGTTTTGTTGAAACTGATAAATAAGGGGTGCTTTTGGACAATGGCCCCTCTAAACAATGTTGTAAATAGTGTTGCTTGAATTCCTCAATCAAAATTTTGGATGCCAAATTTGTAGCACGTTTTCCAAATCAAGTCTATAATTGTTCAAGTGGGACTCCAAATCAAGACCTTGGGTGCGTCCAACCAGAATCCTAGCTCTTGACATTTGTGCTTGAATCCATTATTTTCAACATTACTAATTTGAAAAAACGGTAGAAGGACGTCTTCATCAGAGCTTGTCTTCACATCTGTTTATTTGGTTAAAATATCTACAAAAGTTCTGTTTGTTAGTTATAACAAATTAATATTAGAAAGGAGAGGAATAGAAGGAAAGTTTGGCTAATGAGGGAATCATTTTGTCCAAGTTTGAAAACTTTATCATACATTTCTTCAAGACACTTGGCCTGATCTACCTCTCTTTTCTTTTACGCAGAACCCTGAACCTTCAGTTGAGTTTGACACAGTTCCAAACGTAAAACAACAGCATGAAGTTATTGTTGGTAAGTTGCAAGTCGTCTTTATCTTTACCACCTACCACCTATACTTCTGTCACCAACATCTGCCCATTGTTTCTCTTGGTATAACTGTTTGCAGCCATATCGAACTCCTTTGGTTTCGGTGGTCACAACTCTGTGGTGGCATTCTCAGCCTTCAAGCCCTGATTTCGTTGTCTCGTCGGATTATCACTGCCAGCATTATAACTATCAGACGTGTAGTGCCCTTAGCTTCTGTAAGTCACTGATTGTCGCTGGTTGCGACTCTTACTCCTTCGAGATCGATAATGCAAGGAAGAGGGGAAAAGGAAGAAGGAAACAGCTCATACTTGATCATAGCCGATATGCGGCATTGTGTTGTGTTAGTGTCTTCTTTTGTATGGACAGTTTTGTTGTTTATTGAACAATCATTTTATTTCCATTCACCTCATTCAGAATGTATGGATTCTTTCGAACTACTCTTTTGTTATTAGACCGACTGTACCAAAACTCGTTAAATAAGCTTCCATTATGCAACATTGCAATTTTTGTGTACCTTGTGTGACAGAGTGGTATTATAGTAACACAAGTCCTTGTTATCAGCAAGGATCATACTATATAACTAACGCCGTGACGGCCATTGAATATTACACGAGTTATTATAAATAACATATTAGGATCTCCATATCATCCATTCAAGCACAGGGGGAAAGAATCTTGAAATCAACCGAAAAACAAGATGATCAAAACTTTAGACAAGAAATGCCACCATTGAAGCAATCAGTGCAGCCAAACCTGAGACCTGCAGGGCCATCCCAGAGCTCTGCATTACTGGAGACGGTGCTAACGCCCCAACGTTCTCCTCAACATCCGCAGCGAAACCAGAGACGGTGAAGAAAGCAAGAATCACGACGAGGGCAGCAGCGAAAACTGAGGAAGTCTTGGAGTACTCCATTGCTTGCTTGATCTGGTAAGAAGAGATGGAAGAAAGAGGTATATATATATGTGAAGGTGAATGCCTTGTTCAAATCAAACTTGGATGGGTGCATTTTTATAGAGGGGGTTTGGAGTGATAATTAAGGCTGAAAGTGAAGTGCCAACCATGAAGGAATCAAGTAATTGGTTTAACCACAAACTTAATCATTTGATAGTGGTTTGCTACCAATAATTAATTAATAACAGGCTGGATTGGGGTTAGTAACTCCATTAATGCCATGCCATTCTATAATTCTATTATAAGCAAATACTTTGTAGTATCATTTGCAAGCTTCATTGTGGTTGTCAATGTGCCATTGGGGCTTGCTTTTTTTTGGTGGGGCATCTTTAACTACCCTAATAAAAATGAAAAGTTATGAAAAAGTTGAAGTGAATAGTTGTTAAAATTCTAGTTTCAAAAGTTTATTATTTTTATCTCATTTAAAACTATATAATATTAAATTCAAAAATTCTGAAAATTACTTGGATCAACAAACAGAATCTTTTGAAGGAAATCTCATATGGGTTTTTATGTAAACTTAATTTTGCAGGGTCCAAGAAAAATAATAAATCTAAATTTGCATGTACTGTTTGTGCTGTGTAGAAACAGGAAGGGAGATGACATTCTTACGCATAGAAAGGAAGTTTACAATAACTGACTAACATAGTTTTGTAGGGTGAATGAAGTAATGGCCTTGATTGAAGGGCTTCTCAAAGCTATTCAACTAGTTTAGCTAGGCATATCAAGAATCTAATATTGAAGGTGACATCTGATTATTAATGCTTTAAGAGGAGAATGGAAGATAGCCACCCTGGGAAAGTGCAAATGATCACCTCTCTTGTGCTTACGGATAACTTTAACCATAACTGTTGAGAGATGTAAATGAGATTAAAAAGAGTGTCATATTAAAAGCCGAGTATGATAATTCTTAGTACATAAGTCAATTGGTTACTTCTTCTATTACCAATTAGTTTTTGAATGGAACTTCACTCGGCGTATGTGCTAAGCTACTAGCATACAAGCACTCGTGCACACAACCCCCTGATCACAAATCCAAAGGACTTCAATATAAGAATGAGATGTTAAACTTGTTGTCCAAGTGTCAACTAGAGGCAAAGACCCTAGTTGCATTTGCGGAGGGCTGTTAAGAGATGTGAATGAGATAAAAAAAAAGGTCTTCCATCAAAAGTTGAGCATAATAAACTTTAATATATAAATTAGTAGGCTACTTATACTGTCAGTTGATTTTATAATGAAATCTCACTCGGCTTAGTGAGCTAGGTACACGCGTATTTGCACACAATCATCTAGTCGATGGGTTTGGGTATTGGCCCATCAAATTGAAGTAAAAGAAATAGACTTGTCAAATTGAAATAAAAGAAACTTTTATTCAAATGCTAGGTTGTACTAACATCTCAATTCTCCTACCTTATTTAAACCAAGATAGACTAAGAATGATTGCTGTTTTTGTTTTGCTTTGGCCCAATTGGTTGTGTGTTTACTCGGGGTGAAATTTTAGAGGATAGAGATTATTTTTGAGTATGGCGGGATGAAAATTATTTTTAGAAATGGAAAGGGTGAAGGAGATGGAGGTTTTTTTTTTAAAATAATCATTTAGGTGTTTGGATGATATGATAGAGTATTATTTTTTTATAATATTTGAAGACATTACCATTTTACCCTCAATTAAAGTAATTAAAAAAAATAAAAGGAGTATTTATGATAACAACAATTTTGGCCCCAATTCAACCCCACCTCCCCTCTACCAACTCCATCTCCTCTCCATAATAAGAAAAATGACTTAAAATAATATAAACTATTAGGTGAACCAAAAATACTATGAACTTTAAAGATTATAAATTTATATATAAACTATGCCTTATTAAATCAATATTGATACAATCTCCAGAATTTATAAAATTAATTTGGACTCAAAATACAATTAACAAGAGAACAGGTAAACAATTGTAAAACTAAGGGCGACTGTTCATCGTCTTCCTTGATAACCTCCGGAGCTTCGATAGATCCACCACGCACATCTTTGAGCTTGAAAAAATGGGATCTAGGTGGCGTCACATATGAAGATCCACTCCTTTGAGTTTGTGAAGCGTTGATAACACTTTGTCACCTGTATCACATTTCTTTACTCTTAATTTAGACTTGGAATTAAGGAGAATTAAAAGAAAATTTGAGAGATTAATCAAGAGGTAAGGGCTAATCCAGAGGAAATTAAGGCCAATTTCATCTCTTTTCCATGGTAAGCCAAAAAATGGATTTTGGCCTAATTTTACTCCCACCCTAGACCAAAATCTATTTTAGCCTTTTTGTTTTTGGCCTATTTCTAAAATAAAGGCCAAATTTGGCTTCTTCTTTTGGAAAGCCAAATGCTATTTATTTATTTATTAATTTATTTTTAAGTGTTTAATATTTATGTAAATCTATAAATAATACAATTATAAACCTATATATTTTATAGTTATGGTTTTTAATTAAAAATAAAAGTTATTCTATTGTAAAGATATTCAAGAGTTCTTCAATATGACTATAATATTTGACATATTGGAATTATCATTGCATAAATAATATTTTTAGAAAATGACATTAATATTATTTTTATTATAGATTCATCAAAATTATAATAAAAAATAAATATTATGTTGCTTAAAGTACTAAAGAAGAAAAAAACAAGTACAAATGAAACTACCAACTATTGAATCATGATCACATCTAATATTCTGGTATATCCGCATTACTCTCTTCGTAACAATTTCCTGTTTCGAAGCCACCACTTTGATCATCTACATGTATATAGTTTTCATTGCTCGTTTGAAAGTTACCATAGTCATAATTTTCAATAGTTTCATTTGAAGAGTGAGATGATGATGATATTTGAGAAGAATTCATTGTTGATTCAAATCGAAATGATAAAGATAGAATCACATGATGGAAATGAAATGTGAAAGTTCTAAATTATATTAGTATTTATAAGAAATTTAGCCTGTCAAAATTGGACTACAGTGGGAACAGTAAAACCGTATAATAGGCTAAAAGAGAATATTATATAGAATATTCTCTTTGGGTAGGCTATTTCCCCTAGCCATTATGGCTTACGGGGGAAGATGCTCTTAGTTGTGAAATTTAAGCTTTCATGTTGTAGTATAATGGCGTCAATTTAAGGGTTTTGCAGGAAGATCTTCATTTTTAGTTTACACATTAGAAACATTGTATATATCAATAATGGTTTAATAGGTTATAGTTTGCATAGGGATTGTAATTTTTAAAGTTTGTATTATTTTTTGTTCACGACACTAATAATTCGTATTATTTTTAGTCATTTTTCCATATATTTATAAATAAGAGGTGGTTTTCAAAATAAAGGAGTGAATATTTAGGGAAATATTATGCATTTATAGAAACAGTTCAACAAAGACTCTGTGGCCCAATGGATAAGGCGCTGGTCTACGAAACCAGAGATTCTGGGTTCGATCCCCAGCAGAGTCGTTGTCCTTTTTTTTTTTTTTTGGCTTCCTACAATTTAGCTATCAGTCGTTATATCCATTTACGCTGTCTACTAGATAACCCAAGCTACCATTTCTGCTCTATTTTGGATGCAAGCCTTCAGATATCGATCCTCCTGTCTGTGTTTTCCGACCTTGACGCGCAGCAGCTACCTTTGATCCACAGGCAACCTATGGATGGAAATACACTTATGTTTTTTCTGCATATATCACCTGAAAAATATCAGGTGATGCACTAAATGACCAATTTCGCGACATGAATGGTAATCCTTGAGCACAAAATAACAATCTTGAATGGAATCCCCTTACTCATATTTTGCTACAGGCACTCCTTAATTTACATGAATCTCCCTCTTTTACATCATTTTTTTTCTTTTACTACATTAGATACATATATTTCATATAAAAACTATAGCTAGAGTGCAAGCAACGTACAAAAAACGAAAGCTCAAACACCCAGGAAAAAGTATCCGAAAATTCGTATAAATATATGCTCCACAAAAAAAAATGAGGGTAGAAAAAAACATTAATCCAACTAATTAAGTTCTTAGAACAAATTTTTAAGTGCATTAGCCTTTGGACAAGGCTGAAACCACAACCTCTTGCTAATAACCCTTTGTTGATCATCACCTGTATTATCATTAATTACATTGTTTGGATTTGGATTACCCATCTCTTGATCATCAGAAGTGGAAGAGGGTCTGATTGGTTCATCACCAAAGACCCCTCCCTGTTGCTTCTTGATGTACTCCCATTTGTCTTGCAAGAGGTAGAAAGCAGCCATGAGAGAGACCTCTACTGTGAAGAGAATGGTCCACACTGTAACGCTCTTCGAAGTCTTCTTTTCGTAGGCTTCTAAGCCGGTGTAAATGTTGATGATTCCGGTTACCAAGATGGTTGTTCCTAGCAGCCAGTGTAAGAAGTACCATGTTCCTCTTTTTCTGCTTCCACTGCCACTCAAGAATCAAGATGGATTTTGAGTTAAGGGAGTCGTAATCGAAAAAGATAACATATATGTTATGGTCTTGTGGAATGTGTAAAGGATTCATACTTGAGAGGTCTTGAGAATCCGAGGATGGCTTGCACCCAAATTGCGCAGTAAAGAACAAGGCCGAGTCTTTGGTGGTTGTTGCTGAAGGAATTCTCAAAGCTTTTGATGGACATAACTGCTCCTGCTGTTGACAGAAGCACTGATAATATCTGATAAAAAGAATACCTTCATTAGCTTCAACTATAGCAAACAAAATATATTAAAATGTGCTCTTAGGACTTTGGAGAACATGAAGCGAACAGTTGCACATCCCGCGATTTACCCCCTTCATTATGGAGCATTACTAGCCCAAGAATAAATGTGTCATTGAATAACCTTTTGAATCATCTAGCTCCTTGATGCATTTTGTTCAGCATGTCAAAGGAGTAGAGGTTGGGATAACCTATTGCTACCATTATCCCAACCTCGATCTACTGCTTGACATGCCGAACAAATCCTTTATCATTTTATTTGATTTATTATATCATTATTCCTTACAATTATTTCAAGTGAAAATATTATGTTTAAATTATATGTTTATTTGTTTTATTGTTTTGTTATATCATTATTCATCACATTTTAATTAAAAATGTTATATTTAAATTATATATTTAACATTTTCTTTCAATATTGTTTTAAAAGTAACTTCTTGATTTTTTTTCTATATTTTTTGTTTCTCTCAGCAATTAAATAAAAAATATCATAAATAATCAACAATTTTATTGTTTTTTCAATATTTTTTAAAAAAAAATCTTCTTAACAAGTATACACAAAAAAAATCACAAAATTTTTTTAGCACCCCGTGACCGAAATCCTAGCTCCGCCACTAGCAATAGTTGTAGCGTTTCAGACTATTTCCATTGATAGTGGTGGCAAAACACTACTTCAGCAGCTAGTTGAAACGCTACATGCTACGCTCTTGATGAAATCAATTGTACTTGTGCAGATTAAATCCATAATTAACTGGTATGTAATGTAATGAAAGTTCATGTAATGATTTTGTTTTCTCTTCCTAACTAAGCCTTGATGATTGTTATGCATGCACAACATGGTGTAGCTCTTACACTGCAAAGCTGGAATAAGTTAACAATATTATTTGAACATTAATTAATAAGGAAAGAAAACCCCTATTGCCATCATTAGTTTAGAGATAAGGCTAACCTATCCATGTGCATTTATATATAGGATTCAACACTTAATTGTACAACCCATTGTTTAAAAAGGAAGTGTTTCAAGTGTTTTACACATCAAAAGGGAAAGGGATAATGACTTTGGTGTCAAAATGTCTATGAAAAAGCATCTTAATTTGCTATTTGTCATATCATTTAGTTAATGAACTATAGATATCACTTTTCAACAAGAGATAAAATTTAGTGCAAAAGAAACAAATTGAAAAAACCCACTACAACCACCACCACCGCCACCATAAGGTGCTATAGCTACCACCTCAGATGGTGGAGGCTGATCTGCCTCGCCGCCACCATCGCCTCCACCAGCTATCCCATAACGGAAGTCGTAAAAAAAATATGCTAAAAGCTGAAAAGAGGGAGGATAAATGAATATGTATAAACCTGCAAAATGAGGTGGAAGTAGTAAAAGAGCTTAAGCTTGGTGGCTGAAGATTCCCTTGATGTGTTGGTGTTTGTGTTTGACAATCTGAGAATGAGGATTCCAAGAGGCATTAGGAATCCTAAAGAAGCCCAAAGTAGAAGCCCATGAAGTGTCATGTCAAATGTCATCTGAGAGCTCAACTTCTTCATCTTCATTCATTCATACACCATCACACAAAATTAACCAAGTAATTAAAACCAATTAAGCAAATAATTCATCAATGAAAAACTAGCTTAACTACAAAGAACCAAACCTGAATCTTAGGGAAAATGATTTTACCTGTGAATTATGATTCTTGGGTTTGATGTTCATCCGGGTAGTGAGTACCGTATCTTGATCCGGTTCTTCGAGGTCCGAGCACCCAACAAAGGGAAGAGGATGGATGAAGAAGATAGCAATCCAAGTCAAGAAAATGTAACTGTAAACCCTCTTTGTGTGAAGCATTGGACTCATTTTACTTTAAACAGATGAAAGCTTCTTGTTGGTTTTATATATAGAGAGAGAGTATAAGTTCAAAAGGCCTTCACTTTTTAAAGCCTTGGAGGTTAGGAGGAGATGAACTATTTTATTATGATGAGATTATTGAATTGATTTTAACTTGTTTTACTTTTTTCTGTTCTGTTAATATCAATGATTATATGATGGGCTCATACATAAAGAAGTCTGAATGAAAGATATAACAAACACCTTTTACTGATCTAGATTTGAAAATGGAAATCCTAATAAATAAAAAATGCAAATCAATTAAATTTGTATTTTGCAGTTTAGATAATATTTATGAATGTATAGAACTATTGATTACTAGCACTGCACAGTAGCATACAATATAAATAAATAAGGTGACAATCAAATAAGGGTGGTTGATGAAGATATATAAGCTTCAGCTTTCTATCTAGTAATGATCATGTCTCTAAAAGGAAGTAGTTTCTTTTTTTTTTCTTGCAACTACATGTGGCAAATAAATTTTCTGTTGGCAGAAACCATTATCTTGATCTTAATACAAAAAAAAAGCTCTATATGTTAGATTCAGGTTAAGCTTTCAGAATGAAGAACACTAAAAAGAATGACTTCAAGTGTTGTATTATATTTTCTTTCGAAACCAGCGGTTACCCACGAGTCAATAAGCGTGCAAAGCGCTTCCTCACATTCCAAAAGCTCGAATTCAAGATATTAGGTTCAGAAAGACGAGTCTCTTGTTGACTCATCTTGATCAACTCCTACACATACTTGTGTAGGCAGCTTTTTCCCACCGAAGTGAGAGGCTGATTTCAAATGGACCCAAGCATTCTCTAGTGGCCACTCATGGGACTCGAACATGAGACTTCCAATGGAACTACTTTACATGTTCTACACATGTTGATGAATTGAAATTATATTTTGGTGTTCATTTTGTTGCCATGGGAACAATCACAACAAACAAAGGAACTTGAGAGCAATGGGGAAATGAGGTTATATGAGGAGCGCACTTTTAATAAAAGATGGGTTTCTTCTGACATTCTTTTTGTTTTTTGCAATGTGTATTTATATAAACATACAAATATTAGTGCTCTTTTGACAGAATACATTGTATACCTTTTTCTTAATTCCCTCATTTTATTTTGTGGTTGAGGAAAATTGACTTTTTAGTTTTTATCTAATTGATGATGGGTCTACATTCTACAAGATGGAATTGCTTATAAAATCCATAAAGTCTCTCCCTTTTTTTTCCTTTCATATCTTTACATTTATATGCTAAATTTTGAATGGATCAATTGATGCCATTATTATGTGTGTGTAGGTAAAAGGGGAAAAAAGGTCCCTCCTCAGATAACAAGTAAAACAATCATGTGCATAATATTATTTATCATCTATATATGAAAAAAAAACCCAAATATTTAATATATATATATGACGTCACGTCGGTCACCATGGACCTCCTCAGGAAGAGTTGCACACAATCTTCAAGTCCAACTAGTGCATAACCCCATCAAATGTGACAAACAATCCAATGAAATTGCAACCCAAATCCAATTTGCAACAACTAGTCATAAACAAACGTCAACGAGACCACACCGAGACTTTAACATCAACAACCATGGGACTTTCTCAAAAAGAGGTGCACAACCAGTCATACACAAATGAGTTGGTTTCAACTCAAAATCAATTGGTATTACGTACTATACTAACCTTAGAACCTCTCACTCGTATGTGAGATACTTTTTCTTTTTCATTCTCTCTTTCATATTGCAAACCCTACTAAACTGAATAAATAAAAACACCTTTAAAATGTACAGAATATATGTGACTTTTCCATTATCAATTGGCATCAGGAGAAGTAACCCGTCGGCTTATATTATATGTAAGGCTTGGATTGTACATCCTCGTAAGTGCAACTATCTGGCCGCACCGCTATGATACAATATAACATGTTCAAACACACTATACGCACCAAATCGAGTACACAAGACCGATAAGGTTCAATTCTAAAACCAACTGGCATCAGAAAGAGTCAATCGGCTTATATGCAAGACTTAAATTCCTTATATTATTAATCTGTGTTCATTTCAAATTTTTCACAATTCGGTTTGAAATGAACTTCAAATTTCCATAACAACAAAAAAAATCAATAGTTACTATAATGTTTAAAATTAAATATTCCATAAACATGAAATTTAAAATTTTGATGATATAAAATGAATTACCCACCCACTATTTACATTTTTTCGATACTTTTAGAACTTTTGTTATTGGTGATGGTGGGTGTATTCCCTGACCCACCATGGTAGTGCAACATATGATGAATTTTAGGACCCCAACCCTTGGCATATCCATGGGCAGATTTTACACCCACACATGACACACCTATCAAACATTTCTAATTTGTTTCATAGCCCACAATAATATATGAATTTGAAATAGGTATAGAGGTATAGATAATCAAATCAAATGGATTATGTGTCTGCTCTCAATTAAGTGTTTAATACAATTAAAGAAGAAACTATTAGTCCAAACTTAAAGATGTGATATGAATTGACACAATACTCCCTCCGTCAAAGAAAAGCAAGTCGTTTATAGAGAGAATCTTGTTAAAAAAAATGTCATCTTAGGTATTTTGATATACAGTTTTTAAAAATGTCTTTGAAATGATTAAAAAAATGATAGTTGTAGTTTTTGAAAAAAAAAGTGAAATAGTAGAGTAATAATTAGGAATATAAATGTAGTTTTGTTTGATTTTTTAAAAAGTATGTAAATCTCTATGAAGACAAGATAATAGATATAGAGCTCATAAAAGGGAGATGGTAGGGTTAGAGACTTTGGTATTCCTTATATAAGTGTGTGTGGTGTATATATAGAGAGGCAATTTTATCGATCACCTGGTTCACTTCTTTAAAAATGTGGATAATGTGGATAAATTGAACCACCATAAAAGAATGAAAGTAAAAAAATTATATCATAGATGCATATATTTTCAGGGTCATAAAGGAGGATTTTTAATTTCTAATCTTATTGTCTTATTTTTAGGAAATGAGTTAGGTCTGATGACGTACAACAACTTTTGTAATAATCATAATGACATAGAAAGACTAGTTATTTTAATTTCACTGTGCATTCATGTGAGTTGAGTTAAGAAATTATTGTAGATAATGGAGAGGCTAATGGCCAACATCATGTGTATATGTAAAAGAGATGATCAATTTTCAACTAAAAAATTACATACATGCCTTCTCACATCTGTACATCAAATAAAGAAAATTGATTGATTAATCTAAATTGAAATGGGTCATCGATCAGTTAGTTAAACACATCAATTATCCATAATCATAGCAACAGCTTGGGTTTCAAAAAGGGTTTAGAGTTTTTTTTTAATGACGAGAAACCCACCATTTAATGGTAAATTCCGAAGACGTTACCCGACCGACGAGAACCACGAACCAGGTAAATTAGCTTACGTCAACCGGCTCGACTCACTTATATAGGGACCAAGGCGAACCTTGGATTTACACCTAAAGAAATGGGCGGAGGTAGGGATCGAACTCGATACCTCTTTACCACCCCTTACTTCACATCACTAGGTCACCCCGACTAAGGGAGGATTTACACTTTTTTTTTTCGGATGCCAAACCAAAATTTTCCAAGGCCCAGAAACCTCCCTAGCACCTATTTTTATTTTATTTTATTTTTTACATGAAAGAAATTAGAGATATTAATCGGATGGTAGAAACGAAAGTACCTCAAGTAAGTGGCATCATAAACCTTCTCAAAACTTTCCAAGGCCCATAAACCTCCCTAGCAACTAATGGTGGGGAATTTGGACTATAAAGAATAAAATAATATTTGATGATCAAAGTTTCACGAATATACAATAGTGAGAAGGATTCTTGAGACAACAATTGAAGAATTGGGAACAATCGAAATAAATACATTGTAAGGAAGAAGAAATCAAAGAACTAGAGTCTAACCCAAAACCTAGAAGAAGGAAAAATATACCCTAGGAAAAACCCCTATAAGGGGTTTTCAAGATCAATTTTGATGGTTCAGTTACCCTAGGAAAAACCCCTATAAGGGGTTTTCAAGATCAATTTTGATGGTTCAGTTTTGTCTTCGGGTGCAGCAGCGACAGGGTTTGTAATTCGTGACCACGAAGGAAATGTTCGGGGTTGTGACACCTTTTTGTGTGGGTCTGTTTCAACACTGATGACAAAAGTGTTGGCCCTTCACTCAGACTGACTACATCTATGGGGCTTACGAAATTGCGATTGAGGGGGATAGCATGACGATTATCAACTCAGTCAAGGATTATGGACTTACCCACAAGAAATTGAGATGGTGATGGTGAATGTTTTGATCCACATTCAAAGTTTCGCTTAAATCTCTTACAACCATGTCTTTCAAGAAGTCAGCTAGGTAGTGGATAAAGTTGCACATCTTAGGTTCTCGATTGATAGTGTCTCTATGTTCACTCACCCAGAGCTATGTGCTTTCATCTGTAAGGACGCTATTGAGTGGTGAGTCAATAGAATCTGATACTACTAAAAACCTTTCCTTGTTAAAAAAAAGTGTAGAAACGACAGACAAGCATATTGTAAACTCTACAATATATGGTAAAGATATTGGATATTGTTTTTTTTTAATTTCTTTTTTTTAAGTTAAGATTAATATATGTATATAGGGTTTTTTTTATAAAGTAAGGCTTCGTTTGGTTACACTTTAACTTCCCGGGAAGTATAAATTCCCAGGAATTGGTTTACAATATATGTGTTTGGTATAAATTTTGAAAACTAAAAAACGTAGGAATTAGAATTCACAGGAATTGGAATTCTCATGAAAAGGGGGAATTCAACTTACCATGAGGGGGTGAGTAAGATCTACTTCCCCTTTTCTTCCCCCAATCTTTTATTATTTATTATTTTTATAAAGAAAATATCTAATTTATCCACATAATGAAATGAATTTATTTATATATAAAGGTTATAAAGGTAATTTAAAACAAATTGCTATCAAATATCTGTGTTCAACCAAACAAAATGCAGCAATTGAGTTCCTGGAAATTTATTTGCAAACAAACACATTTTCATACTTCCCGGGAAGTAGAATTTATAGGAATTGTATTTCCTAGGAATTAAGTTCCCGAGAATTGGAATTCCTACATATAAAAACGAACCCTAAGAATTCAAAGGCCGGACATACCTGACACCTCGAGAGGCCAACAAAGTCAACAAACGACGAACCGTCAAAACATACAATGAAAATAACAATAGGTGCAAACAAGGCAGTGACAAGCAAATAAATCCGAACAACCTAGCAAACTTAATCCTAACACGTCGGGAACAACATAAACTACGAACCAAAGTTGGTGGCAACAACACTGATAGCCAGATATGTATATGGGGTGTGTTGAATCCATTCCAAAATTGCTGATTTTTGTTATGAGGAAGAAGTAACTCCTTATTGTAATAATCCAATTAGCTCAAAATTAAAAAGAAACTTGCTATTTGCTCAAAATCTCTTTCACTCATTATCCAAAGATTCGAGCATATAACAAAAAGCTGCCGAAATTATTAATAATAGATAGAGAAATTGTAGCTTGCTCTTAGTGCTAAGTTAGTAATTTGGTTGACAATATTAAGAGCTTGTTCGACATAGCACTGTAACATTCATAATGCATAACATTGCATATTAATCCAAACAGACCCTATTGAGACAGGATAGCTACCAGCACAATCTATAAAACGAAGAAAGTAGAATTCCGATGAAACCAAACAAAACAATACCAGACATCCAGGCCAGAATTAAACAGAACAATCATATAAATGTTCATTAAACCTGGGGAGACTGAGAGTTCAACAATCCATAAACGGAAAATGTTATCCAAAGAGAGAGAAACAATGTCGTCGAGGTTTAAGCTACTAGGCAAAATTCGATACATCAAAAAGTGTCGCATAACTTTTCCAACAAACAACCAGAAGAAGAGAGGCCTTACATGAACAAGTTGGGTCTTGATGCCTTGTAAGTAGTCTTGAGGCTCCTGGTGGGTGGTCTGACCTTCCTGAACACCAACGGGAACTTGATCTTGGAGTTGTGGAACTGCTTGGTGCTCTCTCTCTTGCAGAGCTTAGCAGGGATTGTAGCTGTCTTGATGATTTGAATGCATGGGAACCTCACCCTGTGGCGGGAAGCCATCTCAGTGTACATCTGCTCAACAGCGCCGTTCATAGTGGTGCAACGGTACTCCTTGTACATGTTGTGATACCCAGTCCTGCTCTGGTAGCGCAACCAGATACCATAGTTCTTGATCTTGGTAGGGTTCTTCTCAAATATCTGTCCAAATAAACACAATTCAAAATGAGAGAAAGATCCTGGAATAAGGATAAGCTTCATAAAATGACTGAGAAAGATTCCTCTACCGATTTAGAATTTGATATTTATTACATTCCAATCCTAACAATTAGAATAATACATTTATCATATTTTTATCAATCAAAAAATTTTAAATTTATAATCTTTTTAATATACATTTGCTTAGAACATAAACGTAAATATATAATATATAATGCATTTTAACAACAAAATCCAGTTACCCCATTTAATCAAACAAAAAGGTACCAGCAAATCAGTAGGAATTTTTTGACATAGATTTAGAATGCCAGCAAATTCTAGAAACCAATATGGAGTCAGTTGGGAGGATCACAAATGCAAATGAAAGTAAGTACACTGAAGATTGATAGTTAAACAATACACCAGAGAACGGCAATCCCAAAAGAAAAAGAGAGTAACTAGACTGAAGATATCAGAGAGAATCCAGAATTACAGATTAATCGTAGCTTATGAAAATGGTAATCCCTACACAATTATACAAAACCCCGTGGATTATCACTGCTTATAAGACTTTCCACAAAATCAAATGACTTCCAAATATGTGGTCTGATGAGAACAAGGGAGAGACTAATTTGCATCAGCATATAGACAATTCAAGATAGCAGCTGGTGTAAACAAACATCACACTTAATCAATTTCAACATCTTGAAAATCTAATCAAACAATATTGCAAAACAAAATCAAGTGGATAAATTTATGTTCCACCAGGATGTAAACAATGACTGACCTATTCATGATTGAACCTACCTAAAGTTCCTAAAAATCTTATAATTTAAGAGGCAACAACATTGCTTTTTACAAAAAGATTGCTAATTCAAATGGATCAGATAGTACATTGCACGATAATTTGTTCATTTCGGTTCAAAAGAGGGTAGAAGATAGTGATTACCTCGTTGATGGCAAGAACCTGCCCGTTGCTCTTCTTCACCTTCTTGAGCTTCCTCAGGAAATACCTAATGTAAATCAACCATCAATTAACACCGAAACGGAAACATGAAATATCTAAACCTAAAAGGATAAAAGCAGATGATATTGGCTAAATTGATCGACAAAATTTGAGAACGGAAACAGATACCAGAACTTGGACTTGGCCCGAACTTCATTAGTAGCCCAAAGCTTCATCCGGTAGATCTTGGGATGCTCATCGGTCTCAGTAGGGAGAGCTCTCCCGACCACTTGGTACTGATGAAACTGGTTTCACAGAAAAAAAAAAAAAGCCGCCAAAATGAATAAATTCAGAAACGAAGAGCGAAAGGATCGTTCAGGATCTGCATTTAGAAAGGCAAAAATTGAAGAACAGCGATTAAAGGTGAAGATGACTTACCCTAAACTGACCCATTTCCTCCAAGATCTCTCTCCGTCCTCTCTCGCCTCTGTGTATTTCACAGTGTTTACAAGCGGCAAGTAAAGGAGAGAAATTAGGGTTTCCGATTTTAATGTAGAAGACGTCAGATGAGAAGAGGAAGAAATGGGCTTTCTAATTGGGCCTCATCTGCTGTAGTTGAGCCCACTCAAATTAGTACATTTTCTTTTCCACTCGGAATGTCCGGTTGTTGTTGTTTTTAATCTGCGTACCCGACACGAGCCGGTTAATCAAGTCGGGTACCCGAAACCATTAATCTCAAAATGATCGAACCGTAACTAAACCGGGTACCCGACACGAACCAAGTTGTTGTTGTTTTTTTTTCTATCTGTTCGTAGGCGCTGCTACTACTGGCTGGAGTGGCTGCTGCATAAATACCACAAAATCAACCATGTTTTGAGCAAAAACAACCAGAAATCGTCATAAATTCACAGCAAAGGCTTAAGAAAGAGCAAAAACAAAGCAAATCAATTCGAAAAAAGATAGGACTTACTATGGTTTCAAGAGGCGAGAGCTTCGAAAAATCGATTTCAAATCTGATTTCAAGCGGGACGACGGAACGATTCGAATGAACAACGACTCGCATATCTGATTTCGAGAGGGTCTGATTTCATAATGAGATTTGAGAGAGTTAGGGTTAAGACTTAGGGACGGTCGCTGCTCTACTTCACTAGGTTCTTGATTTGTTTTGGTCAACTGTCTGCGTGAGGGTGAAAGAGGGGGAAAAATTATGACAGATTAAGATTTGAGAATGGGGCTACTGGGTTAGGTTAAAAATGAGAGTGAGAGGAATCAAACTCGGGTCTGTTTACAAGAGAGGAGACAATGTGATTCCTTGGAACCAATTGAGCTAACTGAGTTTATTGTTATTTAAGGAATTATATCTATACTAGTATTATACTACCTAACCTAAAAATTAAAAAAAAATTATTGGGTTCGTGTCGGGTACCCAAGAAGGAGGCGATTTCCCCGATCCAAACACGAATCGTTTACAGTCGTGTTTTCTCGGTTCATGTCATTTTCATGTCGTATTTTTTTTATTTCGGGTTTTTTTGTGTCGTGTTTTCGTATCGTGTCTGTCGTGTCGGGTTTTTTCGCACACCCCTAAGTACGTGCAATGTGCATACGCAGATATTTTTTTTTTCAAATAAAGACGCATATCTATTATAAATAGATATGCAAATTCCCATTGATACATATCTATCAAAAATAGATATGCGAATTTCGAATGAAGATAGATGTATTTTTTTACTATAAATTTTTTAAAAATTAAGATAGATAGATATTTTTTCCAAAATTGATATGCGAATAAAAGATGTTTGAAGATATCGCGCCTTTAAGATATTTGAAAATTTGAAAATAGATGTATTTGAAGATAGGTGTGAATAGATATTTTTTTTCCAAAAATACACGAAGACGATCTCTTTTATATACCATGCGTGTTTAGGGCACAAATATCAACAATTGTATGTCACAATTTTTTTTATCATTACAAATATCCTAAATTTAGTCTCTACACATCAATTATATTTACCTATTCCAATAAGGTTGCAGTTGATAAACACAAATTACTTTTTTCAATTTAACTAATTTCAATTACCTATATTTCAAGGGTAGTTTGTTTTAAAATATATCTAACTCATGACATAACCGATTTCGATTATCTATTTCGGTTACCCATTTTCAACATAAATAATAAACTCAAATTAGCGTACATAAATTTTCTTTGACAGTAACCATGATCATATGTTTAGGATATAGGGTGATTATCTTAAATTTCTTTCATAAGCATTGAATATATAACTTTATAATCTATATATTAATATACATTAAAAGAGAAGTATTAATGTTACATGTCCTTTCATCATGCAATGTTATTTTTGTAAGGTATTATTTATACAATATCATTTAATTATGGTAATTAAATTATCTTTTTTTTTGTCATAGGTAATTAAATTATCTAATATTATTTACACAATATCATTTCATAATACAATTTTTAATCAATGGGATTAATTTAAACCTTTTTAAATAAAGTTAATATTAACTATACAATATTTTTTATTATATATAATTACATGATATCATTTCATGCTATTTTTTTTAAACAATGGGATTAATTCAAAACTTTTTTTTTAAAAAATACATAGTTCCAAAGACATGAATTCTTTTTTTACCAATCTCTCTCTCTCTCTCTCTCTATATATATATATATAACATTTTTTAGATAATAACTTTAATTTTGGGATTTCACCCAATCAACCTAATCTACGTAAAATTTCAAATAATAAAATTTTTAAAAAAATTTTAACCAATGAGATTTATATATTCTAACTATTAAGTGAGAAATACTTTTGCTTATATGACATAATCACTTTAATTTTACGATTTTCTCCCAATCAACTAAGCGTGAATTTGGCAATTGAGGTTTTTTTAGGGGTTGGTATTTTTTAGGATGTGGAGTTTATTTTGTGTATTATGGAGGTTTGGGAGGTGGAGATTTTTTAAAAAAAATAACCTTGTAAAAAGTTGATTGGTGTTTGATGATTATAACTTATAAGGTTGGAAAATGTATTTGTGATGGAAATGGCTAAAATACCCTTCATAAACAACCCTCTTTCCTTTTGTTGACACTGCACAAATTACTGTTCATCTCCTTCAAGCTTGCCTCCCATGGTTGCCAAGGGCTCCGTTGCACGGATTCTTCCGCACGTGGTCTGCACCACCGTGCCACACTAGTCAGACCCTCTCCAACCCACCGTCGCACCAGCCAAACCTTCTCTACAACCACTGTCGGTTCAAACTTAGTGAGGAAGGAGGTGAAATACCCCAAATTATTTTTTTGGGATATTTCTTTAGATAATATTATACTATACTATGTGAATTTAGGAAGCTAATAAATTCGCATAAGATAAATAATATAAATTAGAATAATTATATTATTCTAATTTTATACTCTAAACATTCTTGCTATTTAAATTATTTAATTTATAAAGTTAAATTAAATAATATTTTCTTTCCGCTAATATATATAATATATATATAGATGGACCCATATATATGTATAATATATAATTAAATTCAGTTTGCATCTATAAACCCAATAAAGAGGGTCAGATTTTCGGCCCAGCCCGGTTGGTAGAAGCCCACTTTCCAACCCAAAGGTGTATCTTTTTCTCCAGATTTTTCTGATAAACATCTCCTACGTTCAGTTTATCCTAAATTGATTCTAAATCTAATATAATCAAAGATTTATCTTTTATCTACCCTGATTGATAGTATAGATACACGTTTAATCCTAGGGTTTCCATATCCCGAAAAATCACTCACCCAAACCGAACCTCCATCCTCCTAAGCTACTCCCGTGAACCGGATCACCATCTCCATCCTCCTGTTCACCTTGCCCGGAGACGCCCAGCCGCCGAGGATCCACCGCCGCACCCACTGCGGTGCACCATTGCTGAGCCACGAGCCACCACCGCACTCGCCTTCGCCCCTGCAGCGCCGAGGGTCGCCGCCGAGTCCATCGCCGCGCAGCCTTCATCTTCGTTCTTCCCTCAACACCACCGTCCGAGCCCAGCCGCCGACCCTGGCCGGAGAACACCGAGGCCGCGCCGAGCCGCCGCCGTCTCCGCTTGCCGCCACCCGCTAGCCATCGCCGGGGAGGAGTGCCGCTCGCCGTCGCCGAAGCCTCCTCTGCTGTACGCGTAGCCCCCTGTTTCCAATTACAGAGTTTGATTTATTTTCTCAATATTACAAAAACTTCCCTGGTTTTATATAATTTTCATTTTTGGCCCTGAATTAATTACTTATTAAGTTAAGTGGCCAATATTTCTAAATTGTTCGATTCTTGCCCGTTTCAGCGACACCAAGAAATCTCGAAGCACCCACGCCGGATCCCGCTTCCCGAGGAATTCATATTGGTATAGATTTTTAACTTTATAAAATTAATTCAATTTTAAATTGAGTTAAGTAAAGTTAATAGTATAAAATATCAATATTAAATGTTCCTTTTTCCGTTGGATTCAATAGGTGCTAAGATCTCGTCTCGTTGCCATCAACCGATCAACGAAGGTTAAGGCAAGTGATTTCGTTCAATGCCCTTTGCATGTTTCGTGATTTTCTTTTGGCGTGCCTTTTTATTCTTCTGTGTCGAATGCGGCCCTGTGGCCAATTTCCTTGCCAGTTTCGATAAATTGCATATCCGTCTGCTTGATGTAATTTATCTCCTTATTCATAAATTGGCATGAGTATAAATAAATGGGCAATTATTAATTTAATTATAGTGATATGTGTATTAAATATGTTATTTGTTTATAACTCGGGATAAGTGAAAATTGCCTATTTTCATCTTCCTAATTGCATGAATTTATGCTTGTTTCTTTCATGCAAATTAATAGCATGTGATATTAAGATCTTTTGAAATATCCGTGCTTGTACGTCCTCGTTGGTTTAATGTCGTTATTATGATCACCTAGTATTTAATGTTAAAGCTGTTATAGTTAAGGTGTGCATCTCACGTGGTGCGGATTGACTTAAAGTCAGTGCGAGGGCTAGCTCGCAGGTTGGGAATAGTGTAAAGCCCAGTCTAAAAGGTTCCATGGAATATCTAGACTTCAGACAGTCTCAGGTCGCAGTCCCAGTTGAGTCTGGACCCGTGTCCCTACGTACGATTAGACTTCAAAGTCTCAGGTCGCAGTCCTAGTTGAGTCTGGGCCCGTGTCACTACGTTTTATATTGTGTTATATACATATTTACATTATGATTATTATTATTGAGATTATTAATAGGTGATCAATTCAGTTATATTATACTTCAGTCTTATTCGGGGTATAATTCCATTTCTTATCATACGATCGATCACTATGATCATCCGAGTCATGTTACAAATCGATCATCCGAGTCATGTTACAAATCTTTATTTTTTTTTCAGTTTCCACTCTTAAATATTCGTGTCTTTCCCTTAACCTATGTCATACCGTTTTATGGTCACTGTATGGTTAAAGTCTGAACATTTTCCCTATCATTTGCTAGTCTTAATTGTACTAACCATCCTATTTATTGGATGGCTGGTGTCCTTCGTTCTCACGAAACACCAGGCCATATTCCACAGGTTTAGCACGAGCAGTGGAGCAGGAGAGAGCTAAAGAGAGGACTATCAACCATGGATTTTTAAACTGCAGTTTTTGAACCCTTAAAGTTCCGCAATGCTACTTTAGTGTTAGCTATTTTGGAGTTATTTATACTTTACGGTCTTGGTATTTTTATGTCACTATGATCGGATATTTTAAACTATGATATTCATTTGACTTCCGCCTATTTTATTTTAATGGCTTAAATCATCATCTTGTTTATGGGAGCATGGTTGCATGTCCCTATAAGCCTCAGGTGAATTCAAAACATTAAAGTCTGCGAATTCACTGGCGCTGTAGCCCTCCCTTGGGATTAAAAAGGGGGTGTTACAGGAGGAAGAGACGACGGCGAATTCGGATCGGAGGGAAGGGAGATGGAGATTGGTGTTGTCTTGGAGCTTGACCGCGTCGAAGGCAAAGGCGGACTAAAGAAGAAGGCGAATGGCATATTGGAAGAAACCCCTCCAAGAAAAAAGCTCCACCTTCTGAAGCTCTCCCCTTTCGATTTTCAAGAAATTTAACCTACACCTTCACTTCTCAGTTCCCACACCCCTTACAAAAGTTGTTGCCAAACAACCAAGCATAAACTTTTTTTTTTCTTTCACCCCCTGCACCCCAAAACCTCCCCCCAGAGATACTACCAAACACCCCCTAAATCTAGAAAAAAAAATTCCAACTAATAAAATTTGTACATGTTTCTTTAATCAATCTACCTATATCTAACTGTTAAATTATAAACACTTTTTAATTAGTTGTTATAAATTTATTTTAGGATTTTCACTCAATCAACCTATTCTACTTTAATCTTAAACTCGTGTAATTTTTACACATTTTTCATAAATATTTTTATTATTTTTTACTTATTTTATCAAATCTCATTTTTTTATATTTTATGTTAACGTTTGGTAATGCTCCAGTTTATTTAATTTTATAATAGTAATTTTTTTATACTTACAAATTTTATTTTTATTTTTGAAAAGAAAATACGCGCCATGACGCGGAATTGGACTAGTAACACTATATAATTCACTAATGAGATTGATAAACACAAATCATTTTTCCTGAAATAATTTTGCTTATATGCTTCAAAACTAACTTTTCTTATCTGTCTAACTCGTACAAACCTTAATTTCGGTTACCTATTTTCAAGGGTATGTTGTTTTCAAATATATCTAACCCATGACATGACGAATTTCGATTACATATTTTGTTATTGCATTTATTTTATATTTTAAAAGTATTTTATATTTGAGTTTAAATTGTTAGTAGAGTTGAGTTGACAAGATCAGATCTAGAAGGAGAGCTCAGGAAGAGAGAAAACCATTTTGAGAATGGATGAAAAATGAATGTGTATTACTTGATCATTATTACATTGCTTTTCATGTTCTTATATATGGCAAAAGTGAAGAGAGAAAGAACGCGCTGGTCCCTAGGGGCCACGCGCGCCCCCAATTTCATCATCCCCAACCTCCAGCTTTGTAAATCCTCCGCCATAGCCCTCTATCGTACCTCCTCGCCCCTCCTCGGTTTCGTTTCTGGCGTTGTGGTGGTTGATTGACCTCCTCCCGACGAGTTTCGGGCTCGATTTGGGGCGGGTGTGTAACCCTAACTTTGAACCCTCCGCCCTTTTCCGTCTTAGCCTGGTTTTTGGGGGATTTGGGCTCCCCAACCGTCGTTTCCATGTCGGTTTGTGTGTCTAATCGGGGCTCGTTGGCTTGGTTGTGGCGGGCGCTTTGTCGGCTCTGGGTTGGTGGTGTCGTCGCTTCGTCGCTTCGCCGCCTCCTCCTAGCCGCTACTTGCGTCTCCCTTTCCACCTTATGGCCCTCCTCCTCCTTTTCTGGCGGGTTGCCTGGTTTTCGGCCGCCTTCGGCTTGTTTTCGCCGCCCGATTGGACACTCCTGGCTGCGCACCTCCTCTCTCCTTTGGTCTTGTGGGCCTTTGCTTCGGGCCCTTTGGGCCGAAGCTTCGGGCCCAAGGTTGAGATTTTGTCAAATTTAAAAATAATAATAACATAAATATATGTGTAAACCCACCCGAAAGGGTAGTCTAAATCCCGAAAGGGTATTGATAAATTCTCGAAAGGGCTTGTAGGTGCGCTCTGTTCGAGGGTGGTTCACGACAGTTGTTCCGGTTGTTCTTGGCGGTTCTGATCTGAGTGGGGGCTCGTGCGTCCGGTGTCGGGGCTGGCTGGGGTCGTGGCGGTGTGCATCATGTCAACTCCGTATTCCGGAAATTTCCTTGGAGGTTCGTCTTCATCGCCCACAGGGGGACTCCTGATGTACCGCTGGCCAGCGATGTTATCTCTTGATGGCGGTTGGCTCCGTTTTGTCTTCGTTGTCCTCTGCTTTTATGGATTAGGCTCGTCTGTTCTTCTAGTGACTGTCTTTTGCCGTCTTTGTGTTGCACCATTTTATTATTATGATTGTATGTTTGACGGTTCGCCGTTTGTCGACTCTGTCGGCCTCTCGATGAGTCAGGTCTGTCTGGCAATCGAATTATTACCTAATCAAAAAAAATTGTTAGTAGAGTTCATAGTTAATTTAAAAATTAGATTTAATAGTGAATTCGGAAATGCTTCAATATTGTGATCTTATTGAAAATATTCCTGTTTTTTTATTTCTAAGTTATGTATATATTTTCCCGTATTGTTGAATGAGAACATGAAACATTTTTATTTGATAAGATGTGTATTTTTCAGGTGTTGTTGAACTCGAACTTGATAGGATATTATGAGTTCTAAAACAAATATTTCATTTCATATTTGAAAATAAAAATGTTTACTTCGTCTTATTTGATATTTAAAAATCACCCATTCACCCACGGGTTGAAAACATGTGAAGGGTTTACAAGTGGTGAAGTGAGACAGGTAGAAATTTATATAGGGGAATTACTACTAAATACCCCACTTTGATAATTAGTTTGCAAAAATACCTAGGTTTGAAAACAATTGCATCAATATATGAAAATTTGCAAAAATACCTTATTTAATTATCAAAACTACCCACCACCCCAAAAAATCAGAAAAAAAAAGTTAAATATTTTAAGTATTTTTCATTTTTCTTATATTTTAAAATTATTTTAAATAATTAAATAATAAAAAAAACTAAAATTAAAAAAAATAAAAATTTCCCAATCCCAACCCAATCCCTACTAACAGGATAGCCTAGCCCCGACCGACCCAATCCCTAACCAAAAACACACAAGAGTAGCCCCAACCCTAAGTCTTCGGCGCTCAGTCCCAACCCCAAGTCTCCGGCGCTCGGACCTGAGCCCGCGTCTCCGGCTCCGTCGATGCGCCTACACTCCGGCGCCCCCGACCGACCCAATCCCAATCCCTAACCATAACACACAAGAGCAGCCCGACTGTCGTTGCCTTCACCCTCCGTCGCTGCACGAGCACTCCGGCGCAATCCGGCTCCGGCCTCGACCCCAAGAGCAGACCAACCTCCGGCTCCGGCTCCGGCTCCATCTCCCGCCGATTATAATCTAGTGGTTATAATTTAGATCAAAACCGTATCTTTAATCAATCTCCCGCCGATTATTGATCATATCCTGTCAATGTTCATATTTGGGATTGTCAAGAACAATATTCATCCTGTCAATGTAATAATATTATGATTTCAAGATATATATTGACAATCCTTTTGTAAATATGGTTAATAATCCTGAAGATATGATTTACCGTATCTTCAGTGATTCTCTCCTAGATTATAGCTTCAATCCTGTCAATGTACATCCGCAGCTTTGTCACTATAAACATTAATCCTGTCGTAGTGAACGAATAACTTTGTCATCTTGGACATGCCTTTAATTTCTAGTTATGGTAGGATAAAATCGTATCTTTATTCTCTTCCCTATTATAAACTCCATCCTGTCAGTATAATTTTTAGCCTTGTCATAAAAAACATATATCCTGTCAACAAAAAATTTGTTCCTGTCAATATTAATTCTCTTACTAAGGCGATGTTTTTCATCCGGCTACTTTTATTATTTTTAAATTTCTGAGAAAAAAAATTAAAAACATTATTTTAATGTATATTTGATTTTTTATATATTTTTTAACTTTTCTTTTAATTCATAAATCTCCTTTTAATGATTTTTACATTTAAATTTAAAGGTAAAATCAGTCATTATTTTTTAGTACAAATGACCTATTTTTTAGCACAAATGACCCACATATCCTATTTTTGCTATTCTCATAAAACTAGTATACTTTTGCAAAGCGAACACCGATTTGGTGTATTTCTGCAAATGGGCCATTTATATATGCCTAGTGTTAAAATGATGATTTTTACCCATTTCCCCCGTTTTGGATGTTATAAGGTAAAATTTTCAAAAGATAATTATCTCAAGTGGTTGGGGTAAAAAAATGTCAGTAGTGAATTAAGAAATGACACGTGTCCATTAATCTAGGTGGGAAGAGCACCAGATTCTGGCCCTCCCTCCCTCCTTTCTTTTCAGAAAAGGTGTTTGACATTACTCTTTTGTCAAACCTCGAGGTCCCCACTAAGCACGCGTGCTGGATCCAACGGCTCTCCTTCAATCCGTGATAGACGGAAAGCGTCCTCCTAACTCACATCCAACGGCTCAGATTCACCTGGTTTGACTCCGTTGTCTCCACCCACACTGTAAGACCTCACACATCTCTATGCCGGCCAATTGCCCTCCACCAGAAACCCCCAACTACAACTACAACTACAACTACTAGTGCTCCCCTCTCTCCCCTCTCATTCGCTCTTTGTTTTTGTCCCAGATCTCCCTCATTTCCTCCCATCATCACCGATTTTTTCTCATAAATTCGTCGTAATCGACCGAGTTTGCCGTGAGATTTGCTTCCCTCTGTGCTCAATTTGATCGTCGGAAACCCTAGGTTTGTGTCTCAGAATTCAGATCGCTGCTTGCTTTAACTGACGCGCTTCGCTTCTTGTAAATTCGTTTGTTTCGCTATTTCGTCCCCCACACGCGGGCCTTGTAATCGAGGAATCGATTTGATTATTGATGTTTTTGAAAATTTTCCATCGTACGGTTCTTCCCTCTTTTGCTGAAAGCGTTCTATGATGTTTCGCTTGACAAATTCGTTGTTTTTTCATGCTTGTTTGTAGGAGTTTAGGAAAGTAGGAACCTCTGATTTTGAATTTTGGAAATCAAAGAGTTGGTACTATGCCGTGGTTAGCTTGCTCTACGAAGTACAGTGGGAAGTGCGTTCCGTTGGTGGTGTTTTTTCGTGTTATCCTGTAATCTGGTTACCTGTTTGGTGAGTCATCTTACCTATCACTCAACCTCTCTCATAGCTTGATGGTTTGTACTTCGCCCTATTTGTAATTGAAGCTACTAAAATTTAATGCTTCTGATATTATATTTCTCTGATATAGAACGTTTAAGCTATGCAACATATGTGTGATGTGATATAATGAGGTCTTTTCTGCGGCAGGCATTGTTTGAACCTTGAGGGGATCTTTGGACTGCTTTGCGGCTTATTTGATCTAGTTGTGGTGTCCGAGTGAGAATGCTCATTGGCTTAAAGAAAGAGGCACATCGAACAATCAAAAGGTTTGAGAAGTTTATGATGAGCGTTTGGGTAATTGGGGTTTACAGATTGATGGAAGTGTTTCAGGTATGAAAGTCTTTCTCCTTCTGTGGTAATTTTCACTATTAGGATATCTTAGGGCGTGTTTGACTTATCATGTTTGTCTTGTGCTTTTTGGTTACAATGCCTTATAAAGTTACTTGCAATGTCGTGATAAGATAAAGACGTGCTCATAAGACGAAGGCTAAAAGGCCTTTTGTCGGCGATCCAAACAGAACCTCACATTTTATCTCCGCATGGCTCTGGAATGATTGTCTTAGCAGGAGTGTTGTGTGCTTTCAGTTGATGCTTTATTCTCATGCTTATCAAAAGTTGCTGGCTTGCTGCTTGTCCGCTTGTGTGTGTTGCATTGCAGTTATACTTTTGAGTGGTGATCCCTTTATTGACGTTGAAGTTCAGTGCTCGACTCTGGTTGGACCATCATTTTTGAAATTTTCTTTGCATGCAATATTCATTTATAGTCCTGACTTATGACAGAAAAGTCTCTACTCTCTTCATGCTCTATTGTGGCTGGTTTAGGCTACACGACAAACTAAAAATTAAGGCCTGAAGAAACACAAAAACAATCAACATTTTGTATAATTTCATACTTTGCTTTTGTATTTATTATTTAAAAGATAAAAGCCTATAATAAAAAGAAGTTTGGATATGAGAATAAGTAAGAGTTTTTTTTAAAAATATTTCAAGCTGCGTGCTTTCTGAAAAAACAATTTGAGAAATATGAAATAAATGAACATATGGTATGTTTTAAGCATTCTGATTTGGGAAAGATACTCTTCGATATACTGACTCAGCTATTTTAAAACTATTTTATTATTGCTTTATCTTTTTCATATTAGGTTAGGAAAACTGATAAATGATACATCTGTTATAGGATGAAATTTTTGGTAAAACAATTTCATGCTGTGCACCTTTTTTTGCTTCATTGTGCTCTTCTTTCCTTAATTAATTTCTCTCTTACAGCTCAATTTGCTTTCTTGATTTTACTGAACCTTTTCCTATGTCAGTATATAATCCAAGAGTTTGATATCGAGTTCTAAGTTCTCTAAATTAGAGTATATCTTATGTGCGTGTTTGTTTCTTTGGAATATCCCTCGTTTTTCTCTTGGAATATCAATTTTTTCGTGTCACTGATTGCAAATATATGTATTTCATGCTTCCTTTTTGGTGTCGTTGCAGGCTAAGTATTTCCGCCAGTTGCTTAAACCTGTCACGTAGTCTGAAGTACATTTGCCAAGGATCTGTAGCACTAAAATTTCTGCTTGATTAAGTGTGTCATTTGGCATTGATGGAAATGACTTGTGGTAGTTTTCGTTGAAGTAGTGAGCAACCAGTATGATGGCTATATAAGTTAACTAGTTATTCTTCCAAGCGTCTTTAGATTTGTTCTTGTTTAAGAAATTTGAAAAGGTAAGTATTTGAAGGCTTCAAGATTGTTGAGCATTGAGTTAGATTATTCAATACTGAAGCTGATGCAGAGTGATCGGCAGTATTTCCCTAGTGGAAACTGGATGACTTCTTTTGAGAATCAAGTAGGGTTTGATATAGCAGCGAAGAATGCCGTGGGGGCGACAAATTTTCCACTTGAAAACAAGCTTTCAGCTGATAGAATTGAGCTTCCACCTCCTGAAATTTGCCCTGGGAACTTCAGTATCTTCAATCATGCCGTGGATAGTAGCCATATGATGTTCCATCCAGTGATCCCACAGCGATTCACTTTCCCTGGCTTTCATGTCCATGCTAGCAGCATGGAAAACAATGCTGAGAGATGGAACAGTAACGAGGGGGAGAAAGAAATATCTTCTCCCTTCACTGAGGATTCGGATGAAATCAATGCACTGCTGAGCCTGGATAATGACCAATCCTGTGAATCTGAGGAAGAGGTTAGCACAGCACGCACAAATGGATATGACGGGAGCAGTTCCCCTGATTCTAGCTGCAACTACAGTTCCAAATCCAAGAAGGTAAAGTTCTCTTCCTCGCAAAACGCACATGGTGGTGGTGGCAGCAGCAGCAGCTGTAACAATGAAAGGAAGAGGAAGAAAATGCAGAAAATGGTGAATGTACTGCGAGGAATGGTTCCAGGTGGCCAACGATTGAGCACAACTGCTGTCTTAGACGAAGCTGTCAAGTATCTGAAGTCTCTCAGGGTTGAAGTTGAGCAGAATGGAGTTGATGATCCGAAGCATCTTTCTTGAACCGGCATAGACCATTCAGCTCTAGTTATCACCTGAAGCTCATCCCCTTCACTCTGCCCGTGTGTTATTGAAGCAGGTATGTATGTTTATATAACATGATTGTGCTGAACACTAAGGGCGTAATACCCTGGCATCTGTTAACCAGTGGCATATGTGACCATGCTCTCTTTCAGTTTCTTTCTTTCATTGTCAGTTTATGGATTTTGACAACGCCAAATGTAGTTTTGTCTTCTTGTTTTGCTTCAAGGACCATTAATCTATTATTGGGTATCAAGTTCATGGGTACTAGTTGTCTTGTTTATTCCCTGCAGCAGAGATATGGCCTGGTAAGCTGCTACCGGGAGTGGCCAAAGGTCTCGTTTGCAACGCCGGCCTCTAGCCCCCTAATGGCATGGCCAAATGGCCAATGCTTGTTTTTTCGCCTTGACATGGTTACCTAGGTGTAACCCTAATCAGCAAAAATGAAGAAATACACTTTTTTTCTGGTTTGGTTTGGGAATGTGCCGATCTATTAAACCCTAAACTTAGCAATTCCAAGTCTAGATCCCAAATTCGAAAAATTCCATTCATAATTCCCGAACTTGCTAAGTCAATTAAGTTTTTTTTTCTTTTTATTTGAAGTAGTATAAAGAATAGAAAGGGTTTTTTGACACGTTATGCTTATACGGTATTTTTTTTTAATCTTAGAGCATCTACCACCATACCTTAAATTTAGTAGGCTATATCCTTAGTTTTAGCATATGGAAAAGGCTAACTTCAAAAATAGCTATACAGATCTTTTTAACTCCTCCCACCATAGTGTATAAAATGGTAGATTATATATTTAAAATTATGAAGAACAACTAGTTTACAAAACTAAATACCGGTTATATCATACATTACAAAATTATAATGTATAATATATATATATATGTTATTTTAAGAAACCTTAAATAATGATTATGTACTCCCTCCGTTCGGCAAAATTTGTCATTTTAGCTTATTTCACAAGTTTTAAGACAATTAACAAATGTACTAATATACCCTCAATTATTACCCTCCTTTTTTACTTTATCGAAAACTACAACTAACAAACCATCAATCATATCAAGGGCATTTTTTTAAAGTGAAGGGAAAAATACCTACAATGACATGTTTTTTTGAACAAAAATAACACCCTAAAATGACAAGTTTTGCCGAACGGAGGGAGTATTAAATTAATTTGGTTCAATTATATTCAAATATTAGGCTCAAATTTACAAGCTTGTTAGGAGTTTTGTAACGATATAATTTTTATAATTCGCTGACTCCGTCGACTATGATCGATCGAAAGATGTCATTATGAGGCTCAAATACATCATTATTAATGTATTGATTTATTGTATGGTTTTGTTAATTTTTTCAAAGTGTTATGAAGATGTTTTTATCATATTGTGTAATTTTTTTTATGTTGTATTACGTTACGACACATTAATTAATGATTATGTATTAAAGTCATTTGGTCCGATTATGTTCAATATTAGGCTTATATGAAAAAACTTGTTATGAATAATGTATTGGTATAATTTTTATTATTATCAAAATTTAATAGCATAAAATTAAAGGAGAAAAATAAAATTAACAAAATATACATGTGAATAAGAATAATAAAAAAGGGTAAAAAATGAAAAAATGAAAAAAGAATAATAAATAGAAGGATTATAGCATTTTTTTTTGAAGCAAGATAAAGATTCGGTTCTCTAGACAAGACTAGAGAAACCGAGAGACCGGACAAGCCGGTAGATGGACTGACCATCATGTACAATTGGAAGCAAATGACAAGAAAGGAAATTACAGAAGCAAATGACAGAAAGTAAATAACAGAAGCAAATGACAGAAATAAAAAACAAGGTACAAGCCATCCTACATCGCGAAACACAAGCTAAAAGACGAACGAAACAATCGGCCAAAGGGACAACGCACACAGAGAGCTCTAGGGACGAGCGGACACCTCAGATTATGGACTCAAGCGAGCCTTCAGATGTCAACGCACAACCACGACGTCATCGAACATGACAAATCAATCAACGCTCATAAGAAGCATGCAACACAACAAGAATAGCACAGTACACTAACCCGCAAACTCAACTCCAAACCACATTAAAGCTCAAAAAAACACCCCAAGCACTCATCTCAACCCTCAAGGACGATAACTAAATCGTATGCAGACTAACACAAGGAAAGCCCAAAAAAGGCGATAAAAAACGAGACAAGGAAGCCAAGAAGAGCAATAATGAACCAGAAAACAATTGAATAAGCGGACTAAAAACAAGAACCCCAAATTGAAATATATATAAAATATATTTCATCAACCAAAAGGCGCTAGCAAAGCGCATGATGGAGACTGGCAAAACACCAGCGGTGGAAGCCGAAGAAGACGTCGGTGCGGTGGAGGCGAACCAGTGAAAGCCTAGCCGATGGAAACTGACGAGGCCGAGGAAGGACAGACCAAACCTCCATCAACCACGGCAGTGGAACCAGAGGCGGAGGAGACAAAAGATGGCGGAGGGGCCGACGGAGGTCGCTTTGTGGCGATGGCGGACGGAGATTCAAGCGCCCATAGCGGGAAGCAACGGGTACCAGAGAGCGGACCGGAGATGGTTGGAAACAAGAGCGGAGCCGAACTGGACCGCCGGAGATGCAACAGCAAGGGGAGGAGGCCGCGGTTGGCGACGGAGATCAAGGATAAAGGTTGGCGACCCAGGCGGGAGATGATGGGTGATGAAAGGCGGTGGCGACGTTGTGGGAGGCCGGTGGGCAAAGGCGATGTGACTCGGGAGGGCAGCGGCCAAACTCTCTCAAAAGAGAGCGTTTAGGGTTTTCAGGAAGGATTATAGCATATGAATTGAAATAGCATATATAGCAAGTTCCTGTAGACAATTGGCAAAAAAAAATTTGGGGAGATGTGAGATACACTACGGTGGGAGGAGTTTATACGGTATAATTGTGGTTTTGGGGGGTTTTGGGGTACGGTGGCAGATGGTCTTATATTGTGGTATAAAATCATGATAAGCTACTAGTTTTTTTTAATCTTATGTTGTTGCACCTTTTTTTGTATTGTGTTGTGGTCTTTCGTCTGCTGACTTGTCGGCTTTTCGAGATTTAAGTTTGTCTGGTCTCGAATTATTACTTTATAAAAAAAAATCCATATTAAAATTTGAACTAAACCTAGCGTGTTTAATTGTAAAATTGAAGGCCAAACCTAGCGACGACAATGAACCATCGTTCTTGAAGAGGTGAGCAATAAGGTCCGCACATTCGTTGATCATCCGAAAGACGTGGGGTGACACCTAACACCTTGAACTACTGAAGCATAATAAGGATGTCAAAGATGAGAATCTTGATCTCCCATGAGCACTTTCTGCAATCTTTAAGAGCGTTAATCACCACTAAATTGTCGCCCTCGATCATAATACGTGTAAGACCCAACTCCTTTGCCTTTAAGAAGCTAATCTTTAGCGTCACGACTTTCGACTCCAGAGCATTCTTCGTACTAAGTTGGAGCCCTTCCGCGACAATAAGCTTCCCCAAATAGTCGCGGATGATGAATCCAACAGAGGTTATTCCCGATTGTATGTGAGACCCATCGAAATTAATTTTATGCATCCTTTTTGGCTATTTTTCCCACATGAGATTCCTTCTTTCCTGGATAAATTTGTGTCATTGGTGCCTCATTGTTTTTTCCCCTCACTTTATGTCATTCTTTTCCAATTCACTATAGTTTGTCGTGTTAGAATCTCCATGGTTTTTGTTGTTGTGGAGTTACTATGGTAGAAGATTTTCCTATTTCTATTTGTCCAGATACTCCACCAAGTTGTGGCTAATACCACCTTTTGTCTATGGTTTAGTTGTCCAAATATGTGATCAATATTTTCTTTTATGCTATAGTTGTCCATGCCTACATGACTGCATCTTTTAGGATTTGCTCGATTTTTTTATCCATCTTTTTCAATAGGTTGAGGGTGTGGCTGCATCTAATGAATAGATGTTTTAGGGTTTCCTCTATTTGGCTACACAATTCAGATCCCGTGGGTATTGTTACTCCTTTGTTTGTCAATCTCATTTTGGTTCGAATTCCGTTTAAATATAATTTCCATTCAAAATTCTTTATTTTTGGTGCCACTTCTATTTTCCATATCCACTTTGTGTTGTTATGCTCATTTATTCCGTGTTTTGTGATATATTTAAGTGCGCTAAATGTAGAAAATCAACCTTTTAAAATATTATTATATTGTATTTGATTGATATATTTCTTATTAAATAAAAATTATTTTAATTTCCATAATAATTATTAAAAATAAATGCTTAACTATGATAGATAATACTAAATATACGTCCTCAACTTGATAAGTTTAGGTTCGCATAGATTCGTCCTGTTGTAGAGTTCGTTTCCGTTTGTTCGCTGCACCTTTTTCTGTTTTTCTATTGTATGTTTAGGCGGTTTCCGTCTTCCGACTCGTCGACATATCGAGGATCAGTCTGACGTAATCTCTTGAATTGTTTCCTTATAAAAAAGGGGCATTTGCTAAACTAACCCACATTTGGGAAAAATTTACAAGGTTAACCCAATCCGAAAAAAAAAAATTGTACAAAGCCGGTTATCCGGGTTCCACTTCAACCGATTGCAGGTAATGAGGGGGAGACTGGACATTCTGTGATTGACGGCTGGACAGGTGGAGAGAGAGAGAGAGAGGGGGAAAAACAACAGTAAAGTTGCAGAGGAGAGAGAGGAGGGAAAAAGCAACAGTAAAGTTGCAGAGGAGAGAGAGGAGGGAAAAAGCAACAGCAAGTGGGCGGGGGTCTATTTACAGGTTGACATGTAAGCAGTTAGTTTTAACTGGACACCCAAAGCAAAACGACATGTCACCTATTGGAATTGACTGGACAAGAATTATCGGAAAAACAGATTCACCATCGACTTCATATAAAAAAATGTTGATAAAGTACTTGAGAGAGAGTGGGTGTGTGTTGAGAGGATAAGCGAGAGGAAAAATGTGGAAAATTCAAATGGGTAATTAATAAGAGGAGAGAGGGAAAGAAAGAGAGAGAAGGAGAGGGAGAATTAATTGGGAGAGAGAAAAAGGAGGAGAGAGGAAAAGAATGAGAGAAAGAAAAATACAAAAATGATTTATAGATTAAAAGAAAATAAATATGGAACCAGAAAAAATGAGAGAGTGGGAAAGGAGGAGAGAGAGAAAGTAGAAGGGAAGGGAAATAGTGGTGGTGGATCACAAAATGAATAGAGTTGATATTACAATATTGAATGAACCTTATCTGCATATGAAACTATGATATCGACGTTGGTAACAAAAATGAATTCATCATAAGATGGGTTTTTAACATGACAGGTAATAGGTTTGACATGTCACCTATGTCACTTCACATGAAGGCTCATACGATAACCAGAAGCCAAAGGCAGATCATGCTATTTGAGTGTTCTTAATACATTACCTTTTTCTCTTCCTTCTTCTGAATATTAGCTTTGTCAATCTGCAATCCAAGCATCAATGTAACAACTGTCAATCCAAGTTAACAGACAGCAAGCAAATTCCGATTACAATTACAATTTGAGAGCTCATAAGATCATAAGCAGAAAACAGAACAACTCAGCTCGACAATCAACGAAGGATCAAAGCCAGATTCCGATTACTCATGACCAAACGAGATTAAATTCAACACAGACAGTATAACCACAGCATCTAAGAACAAACAACTTCATTCACCTGGACAAATTCAACACAAACAATAAAGAGAACTTGTTGAGTTCACTTGGACAAATTCAACACGGGAATTGCTATACATGACACCTGAATTCATCACCTAATACAAAATGGCTAATTCTAAATCATCAAAAATGAATAGAATATGTTTGAAATTCATGTGTCAAGTAAAATACATTATTTGTCATGTAAATCCGGTATGGGTGACATGTAAATTCAGCATGGGTGACGTGTAATTATATGCTGATCGGCGGGTAAACTTGTGACCTTTTCAGGTGTCATGTAAAACAATTCAGATGTCATGTAAAATAATTGACATGTCATGTAAAACAATTCATGTTTCATGTAAATAATAAGCCTTTGGTGCTGCTATCATAGGAAAGAGAGGAAAAAGTGCTCGGTTTCGATAGAAAATTGTGTAAATTCGTCCACAGAGCACCAAATCGGGTTCTGTAAATTCCTATAGCTTTCTAAAGAGGTAATCAATCTTGTCCAAGGACAAATTTTCAAGAAGGACATGTCACCCATACCGGATTTACATGACACATAATGTATTTTACTTGACACATGAATTTCAGACATATTCTATTCCTTTTTGATGATTCAGAATTCCTTCTGCTAGACTCCTTTTTTTTAGTGTGTGGGTAGAGAATTGACATGCCTAATGTATTGAAAATCATGTTTGGATGAACTTTAGCATTGTGATTACAATTAGAATTTGGCTTAAGTTTTAGTAAAAGCGAATGATATACTGCTTAGAATTAGCCATTTTGTATTAGGTGATGAATTCAGATTAAAGGATGATGCATGGGTTATTAGGTTTAACCTTACCAACATATTTAGTGCATCTTTTCTATTGAACTTGCGTAATGGAAGTAACAAGGTTAACCGATTGTAAATAGGCTAACATTGTGATGCTATTAATGAAAGAAAATAACATGACAGGTTATACTTTTTAACATGACAAGTTATAACCTTTAACATGACAGGTAATGCGAATCGATCCTCTTCTCCTTAATGAAAGAAAATAACATGACAAGTTATGCTATTGACATGACAAGTTATACTCTTTAACATGACAGGTTATAACATTTAACATGACAGGTAATGCGAATCGATCCTTTTCTCCTTAATGAAAGAAAATAACATGGCAACAGTTAAAATCAACTGTCCACTCTATGATTTCGTAATGGACACATTATGACTGCCTACTTGACATACATTCCGCTAACGGATTTTTCGAATTAAAATATGATGTTTTGTTGGGTCAAAGAAACCCTTGCTACGGAACAAGTCTGGTCATTGATGAAGTTCGACTAGACAATTCTGAGATTTAACAAGGCCAATGCAAACATCCACTTTTTATCTAATAGTTCGCCTAGACAATTTTGAGAATCTAAAGCTTCTCATTTTCTAATCAGATCTGATCTACATATCCTAGTTCTTCATGATGGAGGTGACGACGAACAGAGAATCCATTGTATATCAGCAGCAGTAGCATTAGCACTTCCTTTATCAAATGTCATCAGAACTAGGGATCTTTGACGAATATAAGGCTTTCAGCTCCATGAATGCTAAGATCTTCACTCCTCCTGGATCAAAAACGATGGTGGTGGACAAGCTTTTTTTTAACTGTTTGAGCAACACAAAGCCATCTTCTATCACAAGGCAATCTGGTTTTTTCATCTGATTTTCCTCTATCAAATGGCACCAAAATCTGACAATCTCATGAAGACCTGAGGCGAAGCAAATTGACACCAAGATCAGACACTCCTACGCTGATTGATCGACCTTCATTCTTCTCACAATCTAAGACATGAGAGCTACCACTAGGTCGAAAATAATCGGGAATGGGCAACTTTGTGTATTCCCTGACTGAATTGAAGACCATTTTCTCTTAATTCCTCTAAGAGGCATTTCAGCAAACACTTGATAGGCAAATTTATCTTCAGTCAAGCTAATTCTAATATCAACGCATTCAATCACCACACGAGTCTCCCTGATAGGCCCACTACAAAAAAAAATATATTAGCCATGCATAGTAGCAACGGCATGGATTTGCCATGGCCATTAGGTTAATTTTTGCCAAGGCATAGCAACGGCAAGTCTGGGGTTGCTTAAATTTGCAACGGCGATTGAGTTTCCGTTTCTAAATTTGCTGTAGCAGGCCAATATTTACTACGGTATGGCAACGGTCCGTGGCTAAACACTTAACTTTTCATCAAAAGAAAAATGAAAAGAAACAAAAAAAAGAGAGATAAAACTAGACCCCGGTCAAAACCCTATCTCTTATTCACCCGCCTCTCATCTTTTCTCCGCCCTTCTCTCAGTCTCTAGTTGAAATCGAAAGCCGGTTGAGCAATCGTTCCTTCTTGCCTGTCATTTTGTGCGATTCATATCATATGTACCTTTACTTTTTGCCTCTGGTTTGTGTTCTTTTCATTTTTCTCCTCTTTGTTGAGTTTTCTAGATTTCTTTGATTTTATTCGAACTTTTAGGCAACTTTTGTCTCTCAATAGGGTTGTTCGTGAGTTAGGAGATGGTGGTTGCAATTCTGGATCGTCTTGCCCCTTGCTGGATATGACCAGTTGTCGAAGTATTATGGTAGATCTGGTCGTTCTCTTCCCCTTCTTTTGCAAACTGGTGCTTCTTCCGAGATTCAATGTAAGTGTATAGATTAAACCAACTTACTAGAACTCAAGTTGTAAATCCGGTGCTTCGCTTGTGATTTTGTTAGATTTGGTGCTTATTTTAGTTGTTGAAACCCTAGACCTGGAAAAAAAAATTGAGGTGTATGCCCACTGCCGAAGCTGATGAGGAGGGTGATGATCCAGGTGGTGCATTGGCAGCTGCCGGTTGTTTATAAGCCATAAGCACGATTCTTGAATTGAGGTGTATGCCCACTGTTGGTTGTTTGCAAGCTTTGTTCAATTTGAGCCAATCCTTCTACCAGTTACGCATAAGATGCTAACCACTGATGCACAAGGTATGCTTTTCCTTCTATTAATGTTTAAATTCTAGCAAAACAATCCTAGAATTGGGAGAAAAGGGTAAATGATTTTCAATATATTGTTAGGTGGACCAAACATCAGGTCTGACTTGCCTGAATGAGAAGCTGTCTCATTCCTCTGAGGAGTGAACTTTAGAAGCTCTCGATTGTTTGCAATTGATGCTATGCTTAGTCATTATGGTGAGATAATTAATTTGAGAGTGTGTCTCCTTGAACTTCATGCCCAGAAGGATGACTTTAAAACTTGAGAATGCTCTCAACCCAAATACTTCTAATAGTAACACAACTTGAATATGGAGAGCTAGAGGCCGGAAAGAGAAAAATGAGTCTTGCTGTCATGATTTCTGATTGTAGTTTTATTTTATTATTTCTCAGCTATATCCTTTGTTAATATTCTTTTGAATTGTTCTGAGGATTGCAATAGGCTATATCAAAAACATGAGCAGGGGTTTGCTTAGATTCTTTTGAATTGTTTGAGAAAATGTGTTGTAGGTCTATTGCCCTATATATACTAATTCATAACCCCTCATTGACACTAATAAAATTGTACCTTGACCCTTCCTAGCTCTAGCCTAGATGAAAAAAACTTCCTAGCTCAACATTCCCTTTATTAGGAAACAGTATACAACTTTAAAAGTGAGAAGCATGTTAAAACAACACCATTTTTGTTCTGACTTCTAAAAATTAATGCGCCCAATATTATTACAACCCATTATATATTACTTGAGCAATAGGAAAAAGTGAGGTGCATTTTGCTTCATTATTTGCTAATCTAGTAATCATTTGAGGTGCATTTTCAGCTTGGTATTACTTAAGCAATAGGAAAAAGTGTACAGGTTAATTTTTATTTCTTTTAAAGTTATATATTGTCCCTTAAGTATTTGTTTACATGATAGCATCGCTTAATATTTATTTAACTATTAAATGAGATTACTTAAAAATAATGTGGGATTGTGAGTTGATGGTTATTATAGGTTTTTAGATACTTGATTTTATTGTATAAGTAGTTTATTTATTTTATTAAAATTTTGGTTAGGTATGTTTTTGTATTGCAATACCGATTCTGTTTCAGTTTTCATATAACCTCGACTGCATATGTCCATACCATTGTTTATATGTCCTAGTAATTTAAAGAATGATGTCTACTTGGTAATTATAGGCATAGAAGTAATAATAGGGTGAAGACAACATGCTTATGCACCCGTGTTAGCTGTTTTTGTCATTAGCAATATATTTTTCGTGGCTGCTTCAAGCAGTTTAAATGATATTTAGTTTTGTGGAGGCTATAGTGGGGAATTGTAATAAATCTCCAAGGCCTGCATAACCTATAAGCCCCTATCTTGGCAAATGGCAATTGTTGAGAATTTCAAAGTAAAGCACATTCAGTGCTTATCAGTGTAAAATCATGTTGTTCTTGAATGTTTTTAGGATAAAAAACGATTTCTATTGTCCAAAGATCGGTAGCTAGTTAAATTTACAAGCATAAAATAAGGTTAGTTGTTCATCTTTTAGCACTCTTCTCTTGGGCTCTCGTCCATATGAAGTATTTTTCTCTCTTTTATAGGAGCACATGCCTTATTTTAGATTGAGGATTGCAAAGGAGATTTTGCAGCTAAGAGCCGATTGATAGGAGAATGCAATACCTCTCAACAATGGCATGAAACAAGCTGTTACAACCTGCCCAGACTGAAGCAGAGTCGTGCCTAAGGTGTTCTGAAAGTATGCAATTCAATGTTTGGATGCTTTGCTGTCATAATGACAGATTATTTTTGTACAGTATATTGGTAGGACTTACTCTGCTACAGCATATTTTTGACAGATTATTTTTGCTGTCGTAACAATTGGGAAGTCATATTTGTGCATGATTTTGTAAGGTCTGTTGATCAATATTTGTATAATTAATTGAATTGGTATATTTGGTTTTAGAAAGAATCAAATTATAGTTTTTCAGTCCGGGCTTAATATATACACAAATTATTGTTGAGTATAATATATATTTTTTAAAAAATATGGGACTTTTTAGCCCGGGCCTGAAGAATCCGAGCTAAAAAGCAGGATTTTTTTTTAATTTCCTCTGAAGAAATTAGCCTCGGCAACCTACCGTCGCTTCGCCGTGGCTAGCAGCTAGCCACGGCTATTGCCGTTTCTACAATCTTTTTGCCACCGCGGGTTTGGTTACGCCTGACTTGCCGTGGCTATAGCCGTTGCTAGCCCCCTTTGGCCACAGCAAATCCACTTTTTGCCACGGTTCCTTGCCGTTGCTAATTTGTTTTTTTTTTTGTAGTGGCCATTCCACAAACAATCGAGATCCATTCAGAGTTTCTAACGAATCCACTGAACTCACCCTATAATCAACACTCTTAATCTTGACCGATTCAAGCAAGAAACCTCGTCCTCATTGCCTTGCTTTCATGAATAGCATTCATCTTTCTTATGCTCACTGTCACCTTGTACTTTGATTCCAACTGAAAATATAGGAATATTAAAGGAATGCCACAAATAATATGATTCATGAGACTTCACACACTGCAAAAAGGAAACCAAAGAAGGCAACTCACGTCGCTTCTAAGATCTTTAGGAAGACGGGTTGCAAGAACCGACATGCACTCTTGCCATTGAAGGAAAGGCAACTCAGGACTATCAAGACAGTTAAGCAAGTTTTGCACCACCTAAGACAATTTGAAACCAATTTTCATGAGGTTAGTAATATCAGAGTAGTTGATGCTTTATTTTGTAGAAATGTCAAAGGATAGAGTATTTACTTCATCAATGTTGTGCTCGTAACCAGCAAGAATCATACGAGCATCATTGAGAACAAAACACTATTAAACCAACATACAGCAAGCAGATTCGTCTCAGCGATTAGTTTGGAAGGATCATGATCATTCTGTATGTGGACAACAAAACACTATTAAACCAAACAGCAGCAAGGATAAACTTAAACGTGAAGCTTAATGTTAAAAAAAATCGGCACCTGAAGTAAACAGGTCCTTCCATCAATGAGAAGTCGAGTCCCAGCAGCTTCTTCTTCTTCGGCATGAGCTCCATGATCTTACCTCATCGAAGGGATCAGATGAAGGTAAAGAATCCACTTCAGAACTCAGAGCATTGAAGGGATCGACTATCAATGCCCGACTCTCGTCCTCGCCTAGCCAGTCACCGTCACCACCGCTTGACCCGAACAATGTCGAATTTGAGCAGCAACTGCCTTCGACTCTTAGCCACCTCTATCTACCTTAGCAATTGCCTTCAATTTCGTCGGAATCGTGTACCCCGACCTCGAAATCGGCCTTCAATTTTGGGGAAAGTTTGGGGCCGCATCAATGGCGAACTTTTGGGGCCGCCATTGGAGATGAATGGGAGTAAGAAGGACGCCACATCCCACGCCATTGGAGAAGGTTTGCCGAAGGTTTGGAGTCGCATTGTTGGCCGCGTCAATGGTGAAGGTTTGGGGCCGCCATTGGAGACGAATCCTCTCCTGTCTTCAATTTCTCCCGTCTTCAATTTCCAGATCTGAAAATCCTCTCTTGCTTCATCGTTCTCCTCTCGTCCTTCCCTTCCTCTCTCACCATTGTCGCCATTGAAGGCTCTCTCGAGCTTCCATATGAGCTTCCTCGTCCTTCCTCTCCTGTCTTCAATTTCTCCTGTTACTTTCTTCTCTCTCTACCGGCTACAAGCCGTCTCTTACCGGCAGAGGTGATGACCCTTTGCAAATTTTTTTTTGCAGGGGTTAGTCTAGCAAACGGGAACGGGTTTTGGGTTATTTAGTACAATTCACTCATAAAAAAACTATGTATATTAGAAAAACCGATTGAATATTTATAACATTACAAATAAAAATGTTGTCCTGCAAGAATCAAAGGAGAGCGAAATTGAAAACCTCTCTCTAGATTTTTTCGAGAGAGGGAGCTCCAATCCGCGGCTTCGGCCACAGGATTGCTAGAGGGGCGAAATTTATGCTTCGAAAATTATTATTTTTCTCAATATATATAATGAAGAAATTTAAAAAAAATATATTGAAATAAAATATAAATTGTGGTATAAATATGATATTTTATTACAAAATTCTATATAATAAAATTTAATAATTTTTTTTCATATATATATAAAGCATTATGAATGCTTTTTAAAAAAATATTGAAAGAAAATTATAATTTTTTTTAAAATATGTCATTTGTAAATGGAAAGAAATTGATAGGATTGAAAATTATGTAAAAAAACTCATAAATTATGGTTTAAATATGACATTGATAGTAAAAAAAATAATAGGAATAAAAATTAGAAGAATTTTTTAAAATATATTTTATGAATACTCTTATTGAAAATATTAAAAGAAATCTATAAAATTGATTTGAATATGACATTTATAATAGGAAAATTTTGATAAGAATAAAAAATATTGCAAAAAGGTAAACAATGAGATTTGAACCCATGACCTCTTACATTACTTAGGTTTCCTTTTTCTTTGTTTACCAATTAAGATATACAACATTTGTGTTCTATTTTATATTTTTTTTTATATTTTTTTCAAACAATCCTACGTTTTTCTGCCGTCGGAGTAAGGGGCGGCCGCCTCCCTGCGCACCTCCTGCGACCTTCACTGTTTGGTCTCCTTACCCCGACTTTGTCCGCCTTTCCCCGGTTTCGATTGCCTCACCCCGGCTCCGGTCACCTTACCCCGACTTCGGTTGCCCCCACTTCGTTGTGGCGTCACCAAGAAGAACAAGAACATGAAAAACCCAATATGAAATTCCATCTCTTGATGTTGATAAAAAGAAAACTAAAATTAAGTTGGGGCTTTTTATGTTTTTGGGTTTCTGTTACTTTTTTCACCAATCCCCTTGTATAATTTGAGCTTCTAATCCCATATATCAAACCATGGGTTTAGAAGCTTCTCAATTTTCGGTGTGCATTTCCCTTCCCGTGAATCATCCTTCGATTTGGGGTGGAGTGTTGTTTTCTCGCCTCCTTGGTTGTCGTCTGCTTCATCATCGCCTTCTTCGACCGACTCATTGTCGACTCCCTATCCCTATCGTTGTCGTCCTCCCCTTCCTCACTGACATTAGTTCCGAGGGTGTTGGCCACGACGATGTCGTCCTCGCCTCATTGCCCTTTTGAGCCCTTTATGTGCAGCATCGCCAGAATTTGTCCTTCCTCGCGGTTGCCTCCGCCCTTCCCCTCCAGCGTTGCCTTTGACCTCTTGTCGGGGGGCCACCTCTTCATCACCTCCCTCCCTCCCTTCATTCCTTCACTCCTCATCATCCCCTACCTTCCCCGATACCCGATTGTACTTCGTCTACCACCACCCTGTTCTGACCTCCTTCACCACCTTCGCACCCGCCTTTTATCCTGTTGTTTCACCCGTCAACTCCGTCGCCAGCCCAATCTTTGCTCTTTTGCTTTGGTTTGTCTTAGTGTTGAAGTCCTATTCATGTGGCCTGCTTGGATGTCATGTGCTGGTGCGATACCTTGGTGTGGAAGGATTAATCCACCCATTTACACACCAAGTTTCAACAACTTTATTTTAATAAAATAAAAAAAATGTCTGAAAAGGCTTAAATTAAATTATGAAAGGGCTTGAATAAACAACTCCATAAATCCCGAAAGGACTTGATATCCTGCTCGATAGAGCTTGTATTAAATCCCGATAAGGTTCGACCGGTCCTTCGGTGCGGTTTGCTCGGACGGCGTGCGACTTTATTTTGGTGCTTCTAGACGTTCTTCTTCTTCTTCGTTGGGGTTCTGACAGTCGGAGTCGAGATTGGTTGTGTCGAGGTAGTGTGTATGGCAATATGGGGCGACTCCGTGATCGGGAAGAAGCTTCTTGGGGTTTCGTCTTCTCTACCTATATAGATTCCTGATGTATCCCAAGCCAGTGGTGCTGTCTCAGGATGGTGCTTAGTTTCGTCCGTAATCTATGTCCCTAACGTGCTAGATTTAGTTTTGTCTGAATTCGTCCTTTGTAGGATGTGTTTTCGCTTATTACATTGCACATTTTTCTGATTTCTATTGTACGCTTCTGTTGTACGTTTTGATGGACTTCCATATGCCGATTTGTCGACCACCGAGATTCATATATCTTTAATCTCGAATTTTTACTTAATAAAAAAAATACAAATAAAAATGTCTTTTGTTTTGAAGTACCAAAAAAAAAAATGTTAACACAACTACACAAGGCGTTGGCGTTTCTCAATTCTACCGCCTTATCGATTTGGCCTCTCGCTCCCCTCCAATGGCGACTCTCTCCCCGTCTCTCCTCCGCCCCAAAACCCTAACCCCTCTCTCCCAAACCCCTAAACCCTCATCTCCCCACCTCCCCATTTTCTCCCTCCTCTCCATCTCCTCCTCCTCCTCTCCTTCATGGTCCGGAGCGATTCGGCCCCGTCGGAGCCCCACAACAGCCACCCGTGTCCAGGCGGCGTTGGACGGAGCCTACTCGTCGAAGAGGAGCAGCAGCAGCGAGCAGAGGGAGACGATAATGTTACCTGGCTGTGACTACAACCACTGGCTGATCGTCATGGAGTTCCCCAAAGACCCCGCCCCCTCCCGGGAACAGATGATTGACACTTATCTCGACACTCTCGCCTCTGTTCTTGGAAGGTTCCTCCTTTTCTCCTTCTTTTTCCATTTTCTTAAAGCTGTAACATTTAATTTTGATATTACTTGGTTGAAGTTGAAAAATATACTAAATTCATGTTTGTTAGAAAGACCTTTATAGACTTGCAATCTGGATTTTGAATCAATTTCATTGGATAGGACAGAATGTTGAATACAATTTAATGGATTGTTTTCGGGTGTTTCCGTCTTGAATGTGAGATTTTATTGTGTGATACTGTGATGTGTGATTGCTCAATGGATCCGTGCTCAATGTATAATGTGTGCTAATTTTTATGTGCTAGTGATTTTAGGGCCTGTTTGGTAGGGGTATATGGAGAATGGGGCTGAATGAATTTTTGGGGCTGTTTTGTTGGATTTGGGTGCTGCATTGATGGGTCATTTTCCAGGTTTTAGGTTCATTCTATTAGAATTTCATTTGTTTTTTAATCTGATATCCATATACCTAGATATATGATATCGGATATCAATCTCATACCCATATCTAAAATCTAATACCCATATCTTGATATGTATATCTCATATCCATATACCCTTTCCAAACGAGCCCTTAATGGTTCGATGCTTCATTGTTTGAGGCAATTTTGCTATTGATGGGGTGGGTGGTGGGAGTGAGAGTTTCTATATCTGTGCTCAATGAGTTTTGATCCTTTTCTCAGCATGGAGGAAGCAAAGAAGAACATGTATGCGTTTAGCACGACGACATACACTGGGTTCCAATGCACCGTGGATGAAGAGACTTCTGAGAAGTTCAAGGGTGAGTGACGATCCCATTCTAATGAATCAGTGGTGTTTTAGGGTCCTTAACTGCTGCGATGCTTGATTAGCTGAATCCTTCACATATTGCAGGATTACCAGGAGTTCTGTGGGTTTTGCCTGATTCATACATAGATGTTAAGAACAAGGACTATGGAGGTGATCATTTTTTGTATATTATCAAGCATCGCTACTGTTCCCTTGAGTTTGTTTAAATATGGTGGAAATTTAGGGTCTTGAGGTTGCAATTATCTTTTCTGTTATATAGGGGATAAATATGTAAATGGCGAGATTATCCCATGCAAGTACCCCACCTATCAACCAAAACCAAGGAGTGACAAGAAGTACGAGAGTAGAAGGTACGAGAGGAAAAGAGATGGCCCCCCTGGATCGAGAAGAACTAGACAAGAGACAGCCCCGTCAGAGTCAACCTCTACATCAACCTGAGGTGAGGGATTATGCTTTAAAAGAAAACTGACTCCTTTGATTGCTTGCAGTTCTGTGTTTTCTGCTTGATTAACGTTTAATTGTAATAAGATTTAAGTGAAATTTCTCTTGTTTCTCTTCAGGCTTGTTGTGGCTTAAGTTGAAGAGAAGCTGGATAGGCTGACCGGAATCAGCGTTTTCTTCTGATAGCATGACCTATGCATCCATGATTGCTGCCATACTCGTCATTAAAGCTTAGTAGTGCTGAATTGTTGATGACATTATTTGAAAGGATTCGCACTACCGGTGGAGTAATCCATTTTGAGTAACCAAATAGGATATGTTACCGAGGAGCTCTTTTGATCTCTTTTACTTGGCAGTTAATCGGTAGATGTTATGGCAGCAATGCAAGGTTGTACAACTGGTGGAACATTATTCGTTCTTTGCTTGTATGTCGGTTGCTTAGCATTGCAAGCTTGTACTGAAGGATGTGTTGATTGCTTTGACAATCAGAGAAACATTAGCCTGTCTTTTGCTGATAACTTAGACTAAATGACATAAGGGTGTGTTTGGCACGACAGAGGTTGAGAACTAGGAACTAGCAGTTGCTGGTTCTGGAGTTTAGAGTTTGGATTGTTAACATTGGACTGCATGATTATTTGAACCCTAAAACATGTCTCCTTGAGAGCAATAGGTTCTGGAGTTTAGAGTTTAATTAATCCGAATGTAAATGAAGAGGTGGAGTTGTAATTTAATCGGTAGAATTTGGACTGCTCAAGTATAATGTAGTGGATTAACCAAATTGATCATGATAGGATTGAGTAGTTAAGTCTTACTTAGTTAATAAAGATGATATGTAGCGATTAGTATGTTACATGTAGTGATCAATCGGCTAAAGTGCGAAAAAAATGATCTTAACCATTAAATGTTATTTCACATTTTAGAGAATGAGATCCCCTAGAATCTAATCATCTATAAATAACTCCATAGGTTAAGTTTGAAAGATTTTAACTATTCAATCCTTTTGAACTAGTCAATACGGAATATATATATATATATAAAAAGCTCTGAGTGCGAAATGAACCATACCACGGGTTCCCTCAATCCTAATTTAACAAGATGATGTAGAAAATACATTTAGGGCTCCTTTGGTATAAAACTTGAAAAGATAAATAAAAACGAAATGAATAGTCTATTGGTAATTCAACAAATATTGTTAGAAATTTTAATCATTATCCTCATCTTCTAATTTTTCATATAAAATTTATTTTGTTTGTCTACTTTCACATTTAGGGCCTGTTTGGTATAAATGAGCAAAGTTAACCATAAAAAATGAGTATAATTCTCTCATCTAGGATTCTAGATTCACAAAACTTCTCTACAATATATTTTCTTATACAAAATTTATTTTCATTTCATTTACTTTATAGTCTTATACCAAACACAGCCTGTTAGTTTAGGGTAATCGTTGAACACTTTGATTCCACTCAATATGAATGATCCGAACTCGTATTTTAGTGGCTAGATTAATATGTAAAGTAGCTTGTTGTGCTCATTTATCCATTTATCTCTTATATTATCTGGTCTAGTAAGCATTAGTGCAAATGCTCATCATATTTTCAATTATGGTGCTCTTTGCACGTTTTAGTCCAACTCAAAAGAAAATTTGAACAAACTTACGGAGAATGCCTCAGAGTGATGTATAATAGGTGCAATAAGTCTCTCAAGAAGATCGATCATTTTCTTTTACTACCAAATACTTGCAATCAACATCGATTAGTGAGATTCGTTATAACAAGCTCGAAAATTTGTATTGCGTTATTTGATGTAATTTGATCATCGATTAGTGACATTCGACATATTTGTTTAGTAGAGTTATTTGCATTTGTGAGTATATATGGGGATGGTACTTGTAGTTGTAGGAGAGATTGTACCTCGGAGAAGCAAAGTGAACACTCTTAAGATAATAAAAAGGGTTAACTATGTATGTCTGAAAAAAGTGAGTGCTGAGAAAGTAAATTATTAAGATTTGAGTGGAAAAAGCAAAGTGGGGCAACAAGCATGCATGCATTGCCATTCTGAAACTTGAGACTTCAGCAAAAAACATCCCTATCAATGGTTTTTTTTGTATTGATAATCACTCTTGATTTTTGAGTTGCAATTTACACTTGATTAGCAATTACAGTTAATAAAGTGAAAGGAATGACAATTTGCAATTTGTCAAGCAAAAACTCTCCTATTTTAATTAGAGATCTGAATTTGAATTGAAATCAAATGAATTGAATTACACTTTCAAAAAAATGTACGAGAGTAATTTATTTCTTGCCCAAAGAGGTAAAATCGCTCATTTGGGCGCCCTTTACCCCTGGTTTAAAGGAGACTGTGAGAGGAGGTAAATCATGGTAACTCAACCGGTAATAGAGGCTGAGATCAGTGCTCACTAGGAACCCCTCATTTGAGAGGTTGCTTCCACACTGTCGTTATGAGACTCGATTTTTGATTTCTTATCCAAATACCACCCTAGTGACCAGTTGAGTTAAACCCATGTAGGCCAGTAATTTATTTCTTATTGAGCCTACCTCGGGGTGAGTGAACAACACCAATCTCACAGGGGAGATTTGATTAGTTTGTTCTTTTTTTTTTATTAGGAAAAAATTCGAGGTCAAACATACCTGAACCTCGAAGGCCGACAAGTCGGCAGACGGATAACCGTCTAAGCAAACATAAAATACAAAGAATGCTCCCAGCTGCATAACTTCCACTGTCCTTGGATTTGGAAGCTTGATATCTCTCCCAAGATTAAACACTTGGGAAGATTGCTCGGGATGGATTACCATCTAAGGAACGACTACAATGTTCGCATATCTCAATTCCTACGACATGTATGTTCGGAGACTGCACCTTGTAATCGACCAATCATATTCTACTAGATTGCACGATGACAAAACAGGTTCTAACTATTCTTAATATTTCCTTACCAGCTAATTTGAGCTGCAAATTTAATAACCAAAGGAATGATATTGCTCTAGAAAGCATTCGTGACCATATTGGTCCTAAGTTAATGTCGAACCTTGCATTCTGCTGGTGGGCTCTTTGGACTCACTGGAACCACCTCGTTTTTAATCCTATAGAAACTCCGGATCTGAACTGTATTAAGGCTTTACTCCTTACAACACAACAAACTTGGATTCAAACATCATATTTCAACTTAAAATTGGATGATTGGGATGATAACCCTACTAGGAGCCCTCCGCTTCATAACCGTTATAGTTACTATAAATCTAAATACTAGAAAAGACAGGTGATATGGGCTAAACCGCTCCTTAATTACGTCAAACTAAATTTTGATGGTTCTAGGTTGCAATGTGGAAAGGCATCCTTTGGTTTTGTTATCTGTAACCCGGATGCTTCTGTCATCTCCCTCAGTTGGGGTTTATGTGGTGGTATGCCTCCAATCTATGCAGAAGCTCTTGGCCTATGTAATGGCTTGCTAAGAGCTGACTTTATGCGTTTGGATAATGTCCTTGTAGAGGGAGATAACCTTACAGTTATTAAAGTTATTTTGGGTGAATGGAGTTGCCCTTGGATTATCGAGATCCTGGCAACAGAGATTAGAATACTATTGTGTAAATTTAATTCTCTTTCAATTCGTCATATTTTCAGGGAAGCAAATACGGTTGCAAATTGGATTGCACATTTGACTTACTATATCCCTGTCGACGAAGTTCTGAAGGCCAATGAAGAACTGCGTGTTCTCGTATGTAAGGACGCTCTAGCATTGGGTTAGACCATCTGTGATCTCCAGGGACGGAAGGAGGGGTGGGCTGAGCTTTGTTGCAGCCCACCCCGTTTTTTTCAGCTTTTAATATATAATACAAACTTGGTAGGTAGACATTAAAATCTACTAGCCCAGTTGGTATAAGTCTTTGCTTACAATCACAAACTACCACTAGGACCCTAGTTCGAATCTCTGCCACCGCAAATACTTTTACATTTATTTTCCTTTTCCTTTATTATTTACAGCAACTACTGCCCATCTTAGATTCTTAATTCTACCTATTTCCTTTTCCTTTTTTTTTGAAGCCGGATAAAGGTTAGGACGGACGCCGACGATCGGTCTTCAGTCCTAGAGCGTCCAAACGGATGAGATCACGAAGATCTGGATCAGTGGCTAGGCTATCATCGGCAGGGCAGCAATAAGCCAGACGAGCAATTCTGTCTGCAACTGCATTTGAATCCCTGAAAATATGACGAATAGCAACATTAGCAATAGAATGTAAATTTAATATCGTATCAGTTATCAAAAGCTCAATGTTCCAAGGACACGACCAGTCCCCCAAGAGAGCATTAATGACAACCAGACAGTCTCCTTCAATAAGAAGGTTCTGAATACCCAATTCCATTGCCTTGGAAACTCCCTTGTGAAGTCCCGAGGCTTCTGCGAAAACCGCAGATGTGTTATTACATGTTCCCGACCCTAGGGACACTAAGTGCCCCTGAGAATCACGGATGGCAAATCCATAGGCACTGTCTCCCGAATGGTGATACGAACCATCGAAATTAAGTTTATAATATCCTGTCGGAGGTTTGATCCAAGGTTGTTGTTTTTTATTGTTTGTGTGTTTTTTCGTATTCGTATTCGATGTGTCAAATTTTGATTTATTTTGTTCTGCCCCAGTATTACCTTGTGTGAGATCAAAACGTTGTTTCCAATTTAATATGGTAGTCTGGCAGAATATCGCAATTTCTGTACAAGAAATAGATACGCTGTTATCAAAGGTCTTTTTGTTTCTGTAAAACCAGATGCCCCACCAAGCTGTAGCTATCTTAATCATGTTTTCTTTTGTAGTCGCATTGAAGATGGTAGAAAGGATAGTACCCGGTTTAGTAAAATGATCTAAATACTGAATTGGCGGTATGGCAACTCGAAGTCTTGTTAAAAGTGTTTTCGTCATGGGGCATTGTGTTAACAGATGGAAGGTAGATTCTACCGTACAGTCACAGAAACAACAACCCGAAGGTACCGGTACGTGAATCCTCTGTAAGCGCTCAGTTGTTGGCAGACCATCTTTAGAGATTTTCCAAAGGAAATGTTTTATTTTTTGTGGTATGTCGAGCTTCCACAGCCAGTGGCAATCAAACTTGATTGTATCGTCAATGGGCTTGATAACAGCAGAGGCCGAGGACGTCGAAAACCACCCATTTTTACTCGGGCCCCAGTACAGCCTGTCCGAAATCTTGTTATCAGGAAGTGGTGTTTGTACTATGTTCTTTATGATTGCTGGGTTGAGGACACTGTGAAGTTCTAAATTGATCTTTTGGATATCCCATTTACAATCATGTGTGATGAAACGGTCAACTAGCCAATCAATAGAATTATCAGTGATAGGTGTCAGAGCAGATTGTATTAATGGAGTTTTCTGGACCCAATTGTCGTTCTAGAATTTGACAGTTCGTCCATTTCCAATCGACCAACGTAGCCCTGGTCTGAACAGATGCCTAATAGACATCAATTTAGACCACTGCCAAGAAGTATTTCCCTTCTTATGATAATCCATCAGAAAAGATTGTTTTAGATATTTTGCTGAGATTACCCTAACCCATATGTTGTTTGGTTCAGCAATAATTTTCCATAATAATTTCATTTGTAATGCTACGTTCATATTCTCTGCTTTGTGTAAGCCCAAACCCCCTTGCATTGTATCAGTGCAAATTTTGTCCCAGCTGACAAGAGGTGTCGATGTTTCTCCTTTATTCCAAAAGAATCTTCTGTAAATATTATCCAGTTCCCTCAGGATAGATTGCGGAAGCATGAAAGCTTGCATAATAAAAAGAGGTTGGGCACTAAGATTTGACTTAATTAAAACTTTCCGACCTTCAGAGGAGAGTGCCGAAGCTTTCCATTTAGAGAGTTGTTGTTTAGCTTTGAGTACGACCTCAGCAAAGGTATCACGATTGACCCTCCCATTAATAACTGGGCATCCCAGATATTTCTCTAAGTTATTTGTATGAGGAATACCCATAACAGAAGATATAGTTTGAATAGCTGTTGCAGTGGTAGCTGCTGATACTTGGAAACTAGATTTATGTAGGTTAACCTTTTGTCCCGAAATGAGACAGAAACGATTTATTGTGTTAGAGAGACTAGTACAAGTGGTTTGGTTTGCTTTCCCAAATAAAAGTATATCATCTGCGAAAGCGAGAAACGGGATACGGATTCCCGGAGATCCCATACAGAAACCAATATCCTTTGAGTTATTTGCTTGTTTGCTTAATGTTCTCACAAGTACTTCTGCTACTAAGATAAAAAGAAAAGGTGATAAAGGGTCCCCCTGTCTTAGTCCTCTCGTAGGATGGAAAGGTGTTGACGGTTCGTCATTTATGAGCACAAAAAATGTAACTGTCTGAATACATTCTTTAATCCAAGAAATGAATTTACTATCAAAACCGAATTTTTGTAAGACTGCCAACAGGAATGGCCATTCGATTCTGTCATACGCTTTTTCCATGTCTAGTTTAATGGCCATGTATCCGCATTTTGCCTTAGAAATTCTGAATGAGTGGAAAATTTCATGTGCTACTAGAATATTATCCTGGATCGCTCTTCCTTTGGTAAAGGCACTTTGTAGCGGGTGAATTAGATTATCGAAAATTGTAGATAATCTATTTGTTATAATCTTGGAAATAATTTTGTATACTGTAGAGCACAGACTAATAGGCCTGAAATGGTTAACTGATTCAGGATTTTCCCTTTTCTGAATGAGTGTGATGAAAGTATGGTTTACCTGCGTTAGTAATTTTCCGGATAGGAAAAAACCTTTGACCGCTCTAATGACTGACGGGCCAACAATATCCCAGTATGTCTGATAAAAACCAGCTGGGAAGCCGTCCGGGCCCGGAGTCTTATCCGCTTTTATTGAAAACAGAGCCGTTTTTATTTCGCTATTTGTCACTGTGGAAGTTAAATAAATATTTTGTTCATTTGATATTTCCTTTGATATGACGTCGAGATCCGCATCAAAGGAGACATCGTGATTATAAGAAGACCTGAGGCGAGCTTGAAAGCAAGTTTCGAACTCCGTTCTAATAGAATCATGATCCGTAAGATGCAAACCCGATTCTGTAGTAACTTGTTTAATCACCTTTTTCCCTCTTCTGGCCGAGGCTATTCTGTGAAAATAAGCTGAATTTGTATCATTTAATCTTATATGTTTGAGTTTTGCCCTCTGACTCCAGTAACGTCTTTGGAAATCAAGCATCCTTTCTCGTTTATTTTGTAATCTATTGTGCCTAGTGAGCGTATCCAGATTGTAATCGTTGATCAGTAATAGTTGCAATCTTAGTATCTCCTCATCTGTATCGAAGATTTGTTTATGGATATTACTGAAGTTATTCTTATGCCATTTTTTGGCCAGTTTCTTTAACAGTGCTGTTTTCTTAACTAGTTTGTAAAAGTAGGATCCACGCGGATTTTCCCGCCAGGCTTGTTTCACTAAATTTCGAAATTCCGGTTTGGAAGTCCATGCAAGTTCAAAACGAAAAGGTTTATTTTGTGTCTGTCTATGTGTTCTTAGATCAAGTGAGATCGGAGCGTGGTCCGAAGAGGTAAATGGATGGATCTTAACTCTTAGTCCATCATATTGAGATATGATTTCAGATTGAGCTAAAAGGCGATCAAGTTTTGCGAAACTATTAAAAGGCAAGCCTGTTTTTTTCCTTTGCCAGGTATAGTTTCCCCCGTGTGTTGGAACGTCGTGAAGAGCTAGATTATTCTTTATATCATGTAGTCTAGTGAAGCGTGAAGGATTAGGGGTGATACCTCCTAGTTTATCACTCGGAACAGCAATCTCATTTAAATCCCCAATGATACAGAAGGGGTTATTTAGATTAGAAGTGTATGTGGTTATGGAATCCCAAAATTGATCCTTTGCGGCCAAATTTGGCGGTGCATAAACAAATATGAGACTAAAGGAGAAATTCAAAGCAGTATCATGATAGTGTATATGAATAAATCTGTGATTTACAGAAATAAGTGAAATTTCCCCTATCATAGGAGCAGGTTCCTTCCAAAGAAGACAAATTCCGCCAGAGAACCCAATAGCCGGATCAAAAGCAATATGTGAGAAACCACATTTTTTCCAAGAAGATTCCTGCGGCGGAATATTAGTCTTGGTCTCTACAAGTGCTAGAACTGTTATATAGTTGTTTTTACAGAACAATTCCGTGTTTGTCCAGAAGTTACGTTTTTTCATACCACAACAGTTCCAGGAGCATATATTCATGAAAAACTCTCTTTAAATAGTGATTGTATGTTAATTAAATTGATGGTAATCCATATCGTTCTCTTAGTTTGAATTTTATTTACTATGACTCTGTACACTGTAAAACCAAATTTGATACAGAGATAATAAATTCTACATTGTTTTGCCCTAGCAATATTAGTTGAATTGTATTGCTTAGTAACTTTGATAAATATGATTGATATATTTATAGAACAGGTGTAATTATATTTATGAAAATGAGTAATGAAATTTTGTTTACAAAAGATCCGTACAAAATTGGTAGTAAAAGAACTTGAACAACATTGGTAATGTAGAGGTAACTGGATGCTGTGTTTACGAACTTTAGTAGTGACCAAAATAGAGGGAATGTATCTGCAAATAAATAGACTGATAAGCAAGCACCAATCCATTAATAATTTTGTGTAAGAGTTATAAACAATCACTTGCAAACAAATAAATTCAGTTACAATTTTGTGTACTTTGCTGATCAAATTTAAAATGTATAACGTACAGCTTGTAGTAGACAGATTTAGTTCAAACAGTATGTGATCATAAAGGTCATTAATATCCAAAACCCTTGTGGGGGTATTTGTATTATGGTGCTTGTAAGCTTTTTGTGTAAAATAGTAGTAGTTGAAGTTGTGGTAGTATGCTGCTGAAGCTGAGAAGCTGCAACAGCAGGGGCAGATGATACGAATTCGGCAGCAGCAGAACCAGGCTTCCATACAAAGGTCGATGCAATTCCAACCCAAGCAGAAGCACCTGCACATCACAAAAATAAAGCATCGGGAGTATCTATTGTAGTGGACAGAATTACAGTAGTTATAAGGGTATGCTGGAAGGAAACATAAGTATAAAAAATTGATAGAACAAACATGAAGAAAGGGACTTGTCGTCCTAGTAGAATAAGCACAACATACATCGAGAGGCATAAGAGCCCAACCTTCCCGGGTGGTAGACGGGGGAATCAACACAAACTCCACCAACGGAGCGATAAAAACTTGAACAGACAACCAAGACCCAAAATGATAAACCACAAGCTGATCGAAACAAAAGCAACGACCCAAACAAACCAAAACATATGCATGTTGTGCTGTCATTAAATCTAAGTTTTACGCTTCTTCAGACCGGAGGAAGCCGAGTCCTCACCGCGGTTGTGCCCACTACTCCCTGCCGAATTGGTTGCAACCCCAGGAGTGCCAATGTCAAGCCTAGCAAGCCTGCGTGACATAGAACGCGAAGACGCAGAAGAACGTCTAGTCACTAAGGAATCCGAAGAAGGAGACCTCACAGGGGGATTATTGGCAAGAACCTCAGGAGGCTGCACATTCTGCCTATCAATGTCCATCATCGGAGAAGGCACATTAGGGGATGCCATCACAATTGGGGAAGGATCAGTGGACAAAACCTTGGGAGAACCTTTACTAGACCATCCGAGAGTGTCATCATCAGAAGGAGGAAGGGCGTCCTCAGCTGGGTGAGGGTTCCCACCAAAGGGCTGTTGCACCACAGGATCAGTAGCTCCCGGCTGAGAAGAGATAGCAACATAAGGCAGGAATTTAACCTTGACTGAGCTCAAGCCAGACATATAGGGCTTATGGCTATTCTTCGAGTAAGCCGGAGCCACCTTAGCACCTTTAGGGCCCACCTTGACCCAGTCCACATCATCGGAAGAGCCCATGCCCTCTTCGGGAGGAAGGATCGTAATGGTAGGAACGGAATTCGTGACAACATTGTCTGGGCAATCATCATACCCATGAGAGAAACTACCACAAGACCCGCAACCATCGGGAAAATCTTCGTACCACAAGCGAAGATGCAGTGGATCACTAGAACCCGTAGGACCACAATACTTCCAACCAAACGATCAAAACAAATGGAAGCAGCAAACCGAGTATAGGTCACACGAATTTTCTGATGAGAAAACTTGTCAAGGCGGATAAAGGTTCCGACCTTGAACTGATCAAGAATATCAATAATCGCCTCTCGGCACATGAATTCCACAGGCAGTTTAGGAATGCGAACCCAGATGTCCACATGAGTAATTTCAGCAGTTAAAGGACTAAAAGAAGGAGACCAAGGTTGAAGAACAAGGATAAACCCAAAGAAATGGTAAGGACGACTCTCCCACACCCTTGTAAGATCCGGCAGGCTATTGAAACGAATTTCAAACCAGCCACAGGTTCGATCTACAATAGTAGAAGATCGAGAACAGAAACGCCACTCAGCACGAAGTTTGGGAAGAAGAGTTTCAAAATCGATATTACCTTCGAACAGGGACCCCAAAAGAATATGCTGATTTGCAATAAGGGTTTTCTGACGAATGTCAGCCAAACGAGCAAAGAAGAGTGAATGATCAACCACCGGAGGAGAGGACCCCGACGCCGGTGGAGGCTCAACCTCCGTGGCCACAGCCTTCCCTTTAGCTTCAGCAGAGAGGCGAGAATTAGGAGGAGTGGACTGATTCGGATTCATGCAATGAGTATGAATCGAATCCTGTTCAATGGGATTGTTAGCCATGGACTCCGAATTAGAAATAGGGGTCTGTGTTTCTTGTGTTTCTTGCAGGGCTTCGAGAAAAGTTTTTGAAGGATCCATGATCAGTGAAAAGAAAACAAAAGTATGCCAATACCAAATCAAAAGCCAGTAATTAGGAGATTGTATATTGAAGGTAGGGCGGATAACCCAGTTGCAGATGGTAGATCTGTTTAAATAGGGTGTGTGCTGGTAAGCAAAGTATCCTTTAGGTGGTAGAGTAGGGAAGGAGGAACTTACAGAGCGTAGCCCACAATCGAAGACGATAAAGCAGATCGACGGACGGGACGTTGACGAGAAGAGCCAAGCCAGCCATCGCAGAGGAGAGCTCCAACCGAACGGTGAATCCCAACCCCCATCAAATCTCATTAGAGCCCCGTAGCAGAACCCAGGTAACAGTAAAGCGGGCGACTTTTGAGCCTGTGAGAGCCAATCTGGAGGTACCACCTCCTCCAAGGTTGCCAGTCTATGACGGTTACTAAAGGAAGGGATTTGGTAGGTGGAGAAATTGTAATCATAAGGCCACACTTGCAAGAAACCAACAGGTTCCAAGGCAGACGAGATTGAAGAGATGGGGTTCGGGAGCGGGTGCTCAATTGCCTGAACGGGGAGATCCAAAGAGCGATGGCGGCGGCTGCCCTCATTAGGGTTTCGGAGTGAGAGGCGCGTTAAGGCGCGTTCTCTTGGGGCTATTAGGGTTTTCATTTTTTTGTCTTTGTTTTCTTCACCATTCAAATGACCATTTCCTTTTCCTTTATTATTTACAGCAACTACTGCCCATCTTAGATTCTTAATTCTACCTATTTCCTTCTTTATTTTACAGTGAATTAAACTTTCTTATTAATGAAATTAATCTTGTACCTATATTTTGTACTTTAATTTGGCAAACTTTATATTTTTGACTTTAGTAACATCGATATTTTGTATTTTTTTTAATATAATAATTTTGTTTATTACTTAATGTAAATTCAGCTCATCCAAAATTTTATTCCTGGTTCCGTGCCTGATGGTCTCCTATCCTATATCTGTCTTTGTATTAAAAAAAACATAAAGCTGCGACTAATTAACCACATTCAAACCCTCATTTTTTAATGGCGTTGCTACTCTATTTTGTATTTTTATTTATTTTTTTTAAAAAGGAGGTTGCAATTTCTGTTTTAGAACTGAGAATATAAATAAAAAAATTGATTAAAAAAGAGTCGACGTTGAAATCAGCTAGATAGGAGAGGAAAAATTGTAGTAAAAGTAACCCATTGGGGAGCTAGTATTGTTCAGGGATAGTTGAGAAAAATCTCTATTTCCATCGTAAAATATGTTATTTTATCTTTTTTTTTCACAATTGTTAAAAAATTAAACAAATATAAAATTATATCCTCGTTTATTATATTACTTTTTTATTTTATTGAAACTACTTATAAGGGCATTTTCATAAACGGAAGACCAAAATACCTATAATTAGACCTGTCAATTAGTGTTTTTCATCTAGTTGCACATTTATAATATTAAAAAAAATTATCCTCGATAATTTTTTTCCCTCTCAACAAGAAGGTTCAAGATCCGCCATTGTAGAATTATATTTTCCCTCATAAAAAAATTTAAAAAAAGGCTTGGTGAAGACCAGATAGAGTTGAGAACGAACTTTACTTAGAGTTGGGAAAAAATTGGTGTTCAGTTTACCTTTTAATTATTTTGGATATAAATCAACATTTTAAAAAAATATATTTAGATTCTACACATTTGTATCAATATATTTGTAAAAGTTTATCATGAAAAAAATATGTTTTTAAAAAATGTAGGTAAATAAAATGTTGATTATTTTAGAAAATGAATTTTCTATTTTACTAAAACATAATTTTTTATGATAAAAATTTATACATTTTTTTAAAACAACGCAAGGTTTTGGGTGGTGTCAGATCCTTAAAACACCACCCAATAACATCCTTATGGACGAGAGCCAAGAGCTCTGGGTGAGAAACAAGCATACCTTGGCCCATCGAGTGTTGGAGGTGCGCTGCTTTTATCTGCCACTCGATTGACTTCAATCGTGGATCACATGTGCACAAGAAGCCGAATTGAAGGACTTGAGAAGAACTTGGGTGTTAGAGATCACCATCTCGATTTTCCACGATACTTACAGACCCCTTTAACAATGTTGATGACGGTCATACTATTGCCTTCCACCTCAATCCGTGCAATCCCCAAATCCCTAGCTATCATTAGTCTGAAATGCAGCACCAACGCTTCATCCATCAAAGTGAAAACCGAACCACAAAGCGATACACTATAAACCTTGACAATGTCGTGGTGGACGCGTAACCCAAATCCCGCCATCAAATCTCCCATCGAAAGTTTTGATCCATCAAAATTGATTTTGAAAGACCCTTCATTGGCCTCTTCCATCTTATGCTTTTCTTTGTCCTAGGTGTTTCTTGGTTCATTGACTTTTTAGTTCCTCCTAGAACATTTTCTTTAAGCCTTTCTATTGTTGCAATTGTAAGTTGTAATAAGAAGCCTTGATGTTGTTGGTTGTGATCATTTAATATGATTGCTCCTACTTATCCATAGTCCTCACCAAGTGGTTGATAAATTCATTTTTTTTTTGTGTTTTATTTAGTTTGGAGAAAATTTCAGTTGTTGTTTGTTTCATATTCTTGTTGCATCCACACTTCAAATTATGCGTTCAACATCTCTATCAATCCTTTTTATCATATCGGGGATCTCCTTGATTCTTGGTGCCATGGTGAGAAATTCATGGTGTCGGAGGCGTATGATGCTCTTAATTAGGCCCAAGATGCCGGTTGTCAAATGGGCTCTTGAGGTATGGGCTACTCGCAACATGCCCAGGCATATGTCCATTCTTTGGCTCGCCACAATAGGTAAGCTCTCTACCTTTGATCACCTGCACTTTCTTGATATTGTTTATACTATGCCCTGGAGACACATGAGCACTTGTTCTTCGAGTGCCCTTATGCCAGAGATGTTTGGAGGGCGGTGAGGAGGAGTTTCAGGATTCCGACCTCGGTCAAAACGCTTGTGAGAGGTTTGAGATGGCTCCAGAGGTGTGCCAAGGGGTAGGGCTGCCTTGCTCGGGCTCCTCGATTTGGGTTCTCGACCAGAGTCTACTATTTATTGCATGCTCGAAATGTCAGGTTCTTTGATGACAACCTCATTCCTTCTGAGGTGGTGGCTAGATCGAGTCTGATGCATGAGTTCAAACTTTTGCATGATTTATTTCCTATGAACATTGTTGAGACTCTGTAGGTTTTGTTGGCCGATTTGTGCCTTGTTGATTTTTCTTGTTTTGTTGGTACATGTTGGAGGGCCTACCAAATGTACACCAGGATTAGTTGATTGTACTTTTCCCTTTTTGGGCTTATATCATATATACGAATTTACCTGTCAACCCCCTGTTGGGGGGTGGTTTCTCGAAATCCTTTATATCATATCGAGTGATTACATTTTGTAAATATATTGATGCTTTGAGTCTTCCTCTATGTGGTTACAATACATACATGGATGGGGTGCTGCTACCCTGTATGCACTAATCTCTTATTCGTCGGGGTTCCATTCATAACTAGTTTCCATAAAAAAAATCACTTTTGGGAAATATTCAATGTCCCATATCCATGTGATTGCGGTATCTTGGTGTCCGACCATCATATCTTGTAATAGTGGCGGATCCTGAAGCAGTAAGTTGAGGGGGCGAAAAATTGACCTCTATTTTTTTTTTCCGAAAAAATCATCAATATTTAAAGTTTTCGAGTTTAATTATAGTATTAAGTTGTGAAGTTTAACAAATGATAAGTATGATAGAAGTATATTAATTGGTAAATGATGTGAAAAATCATTTATATCGCTTCAGTTTTGAAACGTTTATAACTTTTTACTCAGGTATCGGATTTGAGCTTATAATATATCAAATCGAAGCTATCGACGAGAGGAATATGTATATTAAATTTATTTTTGATTGGGAGGGCGACTGCCACCTCTGGCTCTCAAAAGGATCCGCATCTGTCTTGTAATACTACCAATTCTCTATTGGAATTTTAATTAATGAAGTGAAATTACATTTTATAAATAGATGCTTTTGGAAATAATACTTTCTAGAGTAGAAGAAGTAGAGAACCATAACAACTAAACTTCTAAATCACTAATACTCAATCTCATTTATTGGAATTTGATATTTAGAGGATAATCCCAACTCTTATACGAGTAGTTGGATTTTTTTTTTATAAAAATTTTCCCCTTTTAATCCTACTAGAGAGATAAAAAATGGTCATAAAGGCAAGATGCCTTTACCCATGAATTGAAGTTAAACCATAAGGTAAATTAAAGAAAACCACCCTTAAAATAAATGAGTTTTCACAAAACCACCCTTAATGGCCTTAAAATAATTTTTTGAAAAATCACCCATAAATTTAATTTTTTTTTAAAATCACCCATAAGTTAAACCATAAGGTAAATTAAAGAAACTCCAATAATTCATGATTCAGCTCGGATACATTGAAACTCAAATAACACGAATTTTGTGAAATTTACAAATTTTCTTTTAACTTACTATGTCATCAGCAAGTAAAGTTGCATAATACTTGGGAAAAAAACTCACTCAAGCTCGTTCACTTACTAAACAAGTCGAGTGTGAGCTCAAGTTCAAATATAGGTTCGACTTGAGGTTGACTTGTTTCTACATGAGCTAAATATAATCAAACAATACTAGACTTGTTTGACTCGAATAACAACCTAGTTAATATATAATTTGTTGTACTCATAATATATAATAATGTATAACTAGATATACAATTTTTAAACTTGTATAACTTCTTATCTACTTGTCGAAATGATTAGTATAACCTCTCATTTCGAAGCTCTCGAGATGAATTATAATATGTGAATTTTAATTTAAGTAAAATATAAAAGCCTTATAGTCTATTCGAAACAAAATTAAAGTGATTAATCTACCTTTAATTTTAAATCAGTCATAATTTTTTACTCAGATGTCGGATTAAGGCGTATTATATATCAAAACGAAGCTATCGACGAGGAGAATACACATAGGTAGTTCGTCAAATAAGAGAGGGGGCACGTGTCCCCCTAGGCCCCCCTTCAGCTCCGCCCCTGTAGTTAGGTAATATTAATTGAATACAAAAGGTGAGAATTAAATAAAATTTAAACACTTTTTACATATTTAAATGGTCATGGGTATTCCTTGAAAGAAAAATAAATTCAGTGTGGGTTTTTTTTATAAAATTTTATTTGAAGGGTGATTTTGTAAAAACTCACCTATTTTAAGGGTGGTTTTCTATAATTTACCCTAAATCATAGTACTGTATTGTAGTTTCTTGAAATGATTAGACAAACTCATGCATAACTGACTTCTGTGCGTTGGCAACGCCAGTCGCCAATTTCTCGTTCCTGCAGATTGCCCAATCACTGCCTTACTCCATCCCCCTCTTTCTCCTTCTCCATCAATTGTTACTTATATACTGTAGTAGTATTTGTTTTGTGTTATTTTAATTTATACTATCAACATTTTGGTAAATGTAAGTTATAGTACTGTATTGTTTACAAAAAGAAAAGAATTTTTTTTTAAGTTGTACTACCCGATCCATTTTACAAAATATATCACTTTATTATTCATATATATTTTTTAATAAGCCAACAATTATATAAAATGTATAATTTTTTACTATAAAAAAATAATAATATTTTATATAAAATTTTACCATCTTAAAAAAATGTACGTTAATAGTAAATGACTTATTTTTTTGGGTAAATTGCAACTAATATCCCAACCTTTAGGGATAGTTGCTTTTAATACCCTAACCTTGTAAAATTTCACAAAATATCCTAACATATACCATTAGTTGCACTTAATACCCTGGATGAGATTCTTAAATTTTAAAAATTACCCACATCATACAAAAATTATAAAAAATCACCCATATTCATAAAATGTTTTCAATAAACTCCTAATATATTTTAAAATTTGAAATTAAAAAAATCTCTTACAATTTAAGCCCACCCAAGTACCCAACCCACCATCCAAAAATAATTATAACAGGTATATAAAATCTAATCCTTTAAAAATATAATATAATTATTTTAGCATTTACTCATTTATTATTTTAATATAATTAATCAAAATAATTAATTATTTATCTTAAACATAATATTTTTACAAAAATAAAATAATGTAGATTTTAATAAATAAATGGTATGAGATATGATAACCATTTGTAATAAATAGTTACATAATAAAGATATATTAAAATAATATGGTAAAATTATTATTTTTTACCATATTATTTTAAATGTATATTTATTATATAATTATTTATTGCAAATGGTTATCATATCTTTTACCATTTTTTTTAAATCTACTTTATTTTATTTTTGTAAAACTATTATGTTAAACATTTCTTATAGAATCATTTTTTTTAATACCATGAAATTTATGTGTCATACATTATAAGATGTTATGTATTAGTTTTAGTATATATAACATAATATTAACCAAAAAGACAGTATATATTGTATCAAATAATATACAGGGAATATATAGATGCACAAATCGACATGTATCGAGACAAACTTATATAAATTTAGATTTTAATTATAATGTATTTTTTTTATAAATAATTAATTATTTTGATTGATTATATTAAAATTTTAAATGAGTAGTTGCTAAAGTAATTATATTATATTTTAAAGGAGTATATTTTATATATATCTATTATTTTTGGATGGTGGGTCAGGTGGGGTTAAATTGTAAGAGATTTATTTAATTCTCATTTTTTTAAATGTATTAGGGATTCATTGAAAATATTTTATGAATATGGGTGATTTTTTGTAATTTTTGTCTGATGTGGGTAATTTTTTAATTTAAGAAACTCATTTAGGGTGTTAATTGCAACTAATGGTATAGGTTAGGATATTTTGTGAAATTTTACAAGGTTAGGGTATTGAAAGCAACTATCCCTAAAGGTTGGGATATTAGTTGCAATTTACCCTATTTTTTTTAACAGATGTGATATAAAAAAGAAGCAAAATATATATATAAACAATAAATTATTGGAGTTTCCATTAGCCATATATACAACTATACAAAAGAGTGTAAGATTGAAGAAACCAGATTGAGAAAGTGAAAACTATGCAAGAAATTAAAGGGGAAGAAAGGTTCATTGATCAACTTCAATTCCTTACTTGAATTGGCCTCTGCACTTGCTCTCTCACCAATGGATGTTTCCTCTTAAATTAGCACCCTTATAAATTTCATGCCCATCCTCTATTTTGCTCGACACTGAATTTCTTGTCATTTTTTATTCCACAATCATGGAAACCCATTAATTATATTTATCTACAATATTGTATATAGTATACAACATTATCTTTGTTCTAAAATAAAAAATAAAATGTCAACTGTATTGGGGTCTCACTCGTTAATCCTAATTTGACATTAGATATCAAAATTTTGAGAACCGAGTATCTTTTAAACCATCACTCAAGTGTATCCTTTTGGATGAGTATATATAACTCACTCACGATCATCTAAGAGAGGATTGATGAAGCTGAAGCGTGTTGGTCAGTGATAGACGAACAGTCCTATCTGCCACAATGTTCTCGTTCAATAGATCTATATGACGCATAGTGAATTACAACATAGTTTCATATTTATAGTTTAAAAGTAAAATCAAATTAGGGAAAATTGTAAAAGTAGCCCCATGAATTACCCAAATTGAATAAAATGACATTAACTATATGCATGTTATAATATGTATAATGCCAAACTATGGTATCTGCTAGGGCTGATATTCAAGCCGAGTAGCTCGGGCTCGGCTCGGGCTCGGCTCGGAAAAAGCTCGGCTCGAACTCGTTCGAATTTAAAAACGAGCCGAGTTCGAGCTTATAGTCGAGCTCGTGACGAGCTCGAGCCGAGTTCGAGCCGAGCTCGAGCTTGCTCGTTTTGCTCGTTTAAATATGCAATTACCTTTTTACCCTTATATTTAATATACCCTAGGTTTTGCTTTTGGTTTTGCTGTTTTTAAGCCGTCAGACTCCCGTCTCTCTCATCTCTCATTCTCCGCTCTCTCTCTCCGCTCAGATCTCTCCATTGTCGCCCTACTCTATGTCAGATCTCTCCACTCTGGCCATTGTCGCCGCCTCCTCCCGTCCTTGTTGCCGCCTCCGTTGACGATCTCCATTGTCGCCGCTGCTCAGATCTGCTCTCGGAGACTCAGCCCTTCAACGCCACTCAGATCTAAGGTCCATTGTCGATCTCCATTGTCGCGCGCCCATCAGATCTGCTCTCGGAGACTCGGCCCTTCAACACCCCTCAGATTTGTGGTCCATTGTCGATCTTCATTGTCGCCGCCCCTCAGATCTGCTCTCGGAGACTCGGCCCTTCAACGCCCCTCAGATCTGAGTTCCGTTGTCGATCTCCATTGTCGCCGCCCCTTAGATCTGCTCTCGGAGACTCGGCCCTTCAACGCCCCTCAGATCTGAGTTCCATTGTCGATCTCGTTTGGCCCTCCATTGTCGACCCTCGTCCCAGATCTACTCCTGAGTCTCGGCATGCACAGTCCTCTCTCGACTCTCTCTCACTCAATCTCACATATCTGTCTCGTTTTGTTGTCTCGCTTTGTTGTTAGGTATGAGAAAACTCCATTGTTTGTCTGATTTGTTCTACTCCATTGCTACTGTAATTTAACTAATTTTTTTTGTCGAATGGTGTCAAAACTTGTGAAATTAAGAAACAATCATGGAATGTACAAATCAGTTTAAGAATGATGCTTTACAATGGCTTATACGATTGGAAGAAGAAAAATCAGCCTAAGAAAAAAGGGTTGTACAGTGCCTTAAACAAATGGAGCTAAAATAAAACGAACATGGTAAACGAGCTCACGAGCTCGAGCTCGACTCGAGGATAAGCGAGCTCACGAGCTCGAGCTCGAGTATCCTTCCCAGCTCGCGAGCCGAGCTCGAATACCATCTTGGGCTCGTTTTCATATGGAGCTCGAGCTCGAGCTCGGCTCGTTTATAAACGAGCCGAGCTTGAACACTAAGTACTCGAACTCGTTTGCTCATATATCACCCCTAGTATCTGCCAATTCGGAGATCAAATTTAAAACATCAAAGTTATCATCAATGACGACTTGTCAACACTAACTATGAGCAAGTGTTGTTGGAAATCCAATATCCGTTTGGAAAAGGCCTATACATCGATTTAAACTTTTTCATTAGAGAATAAATCTTGACTCGTGAGATTTGACAAGCATTAACATTAACAATAATACAACTGTGAGTTTGACCTATCAAAAGTCTCATAGCTGACGATGTTTATATATATATATATATATATATATATATATATATATATAACTAAAAGTGGATGTTATTTTTCACAATTTTGAAAGTTGGGTCCAGCTTTTTGTAACAACCATTAAACTTAGGGCTATTTTTGGCATTTTTAGCAAATTAAAATCACAGTCACGAGTAAAACGGTAACACAGAAAACCCCACACTAATCCCTGTTATAAAAAAAACGATCATCCCTATGTATCATCTCCCCCAAACACCTCTCTCCAACAGCTCTTTTCAATTCCAAAGCCAAAACCCACAAAAAAAACCCAAACCCCCACCCCAAAACAATGAAAACCCATCTCCTAATCTCCATCACAATCATCAACCTTCACCTGTTGTTCCTCCCAGAGTCCACACAGCCACACAAGCTCACCTCAATCCACGACCTCCTGAAGAGCAAGGGCCTCCCAGGAGGGCTGTTCCCAACCGGAGTCAAGTCCTTCAGCGTTGGCCGGGGCGGTCAACTGGAGGTGTGGTTTGAGGAGCCCTGCTTAGCCACCTTCGAAGGGGAGGTGAGGTTTGACCGGGTGGTCAAAGGGAACCTCAGCTATGGTGGCCTCGTTGGGGTTGAAGGCATATTTCAACAAGAACTCTTCCTTTGGTTCAATGTGAGAGATATAATCGTAAACGACCCTCTTTCCGGGATCATCCTTTTCAACATCGGCGTTGCTGAAAAGCAGCTGCCTTTGTCGCTGTTTGAAGATCCACCCATTTGCAAGCCCCAAAACGAAGGTACTGTAATAAATTGTTTGAGCAATTCGGGTTTCAGTTCAGACCCATTTCTGGGTTTTTGCAAGGGGCTGAATTTTTGGGGTTTAATTTGTTGGTTTGGAAATGCAGGTTTGGGAATGTGGAAGATGGGTTTTGAAGATCAGAGATGAGTTCTTGAGGTTCCAGATTTTGGGCTGTGAATTAATCCTGCAATTTTTTTTTCTTTTTTTTTGCCCCCCAATTTGGGTTGTGTTTGTTGTGAATTGTGATTAATCATGTTTTTTTTTTTCCCATTATTTATTTACTACAGTAGTAAAGGTGGGTTAAATGAGAGTTGGGATCAGAGTAGATGAAGATCTTTCACTGTTGTAAAACATGTGGGACTGACTGATTTGAAGGGTGAGAGTGCTATGTTTGGTAAATAACAGCATCATTTGACATTTTGAAGGTGACTTTAGAGCTTTGAGGGCTTGAATAGATTAAATTGGTACAGTTATTTACTTTTGAGGGTTAGTAAAAATGGGGTCTCAATATGACACACTATAGATTTGAGTCTAATTAGCTATCTTGATAGAGGTTTTATAAATGGTGATTTCCCCACCTCATCTTTAACTCTTGTTTTATTTTAGTTGAACTTTTAAAACATTGTAAACTGGATAAAGGTCTTCAACCTTATATTTTTGTTCATTTTAAGTTCATGTGTATGTTTAAGCCGTTGTTGGAAATAATTGTATTAAAAAAAACCCAAAATTTATTTTCGGTGTAAATAAAATCCCCCATACAAAGAAAATTAAATGAACTTATTGTTACAGAAGAATCGAACACCCCATACATTATTATTGGGGATATGAATGATATAGTATCTAGGTAGGGGTGTGCATAATTCGGTCCAAACCGAATTTTCGGGCCGAACCAACACAAACCGAATACAAACCGAACCTAACAGAAATTTTTCGTTTCGGCTTTCGGTTCGAGAATTTCCATTTTTCGGTTTCGGTTCGGTTTGTGTTCGGTTTAGGTTCGGTTTGTGTTAAACCGAATTTTTTTATACACTACATAAATACATTGTATATATATTTGTATATTTTATATATACACACATACTTACTGTATATACATATATATATAGTGTATATATACACATATATATACATTGTATTTGCAATTATATATATATATATATTTTAATCTTGTATACTTTATAAAACATACAACTACAATGTATATATATACACTGTATTTGTAACCGTGTATATATATATATATATATTTATTTGTAACTATATTTGTATACTTTATATTGGAATATGTGAATATATGTGTATATATACTGTATTTTATATATATTTGTATACTTAATTTTTTTTAATGGAAATTCGGTTCAATTATGTTAAAACCGAACCGAACACAAACCGAACCGGCAAATAACCGAACCGAACCTAATACTTTCGGTTTGAAAATTTTGAGATTTTCGGTTTCGGTTCGGTTTGGTTCGGCCCGGTTCGGTTAGGTTTTAGACCGATGCACACCCCTATATCTAGGGAAGATAAAGTAGGGGGTGCCGAAATCAACCTTAATCGATTCACTAGGTTACTCGACATTAAAAACAAGTTAGACCTAGTCGACCTCCCATTTAGTGGAAAGCGATTTACGTGGAGAAAGAAATTTTCAGATAATGAATTCATATATGAAAGACTTGATAGGGCACTCGTCCAAAGCCAAATTATTAATATATATCCCAATTTACAAATAACTCATCATGCGATCTCAACCTCCGACCACTGTCCAATATCACTTGAACTACACAATGAAGAACACGTCAAAGCTGCACCATTCAAATTCGAGAATATGTGGCTCCAAAGACAGGACTTTAAAAATATTGTTAAGCAGACATGGCGTGCCAAATGTCATGGTTCGGCCATGTTCCGACTTGCCTTCAAAACAAAACTGCTCAAAGCAAAGGCAAAGGAGTGGAACAAGAAAACCTTTGGAAATATTTTTAGGCAACTCAAGTTATTGGAGGAAGAGCTAATTCATACACAAGGTCTAGACATGCAGAGGCAAGGACATGACCCCTCTATTAAACAGCTGAACCTCATTAAGAAAAAAGAAGCCTTGTTGAACTATCACAAAACATACTGGAATCAACGAGCTAAGGCAAAACACATTAAATTAGTAGACACCAACTCTGGCTATTTCCACAAGATAGCCTCCGGAAGAAGAAACAGGAAAATTATTAGACAGATCACCTCTGCGGAAGGAACTACAATTTTAGGGGAAGATAATATCAGGCAAGAAATCAGAAGGGACTTTCAAAGCAGATTTAAAGCAACTGGGATGCCTAATAGGGACTGGACAAACAATTTGGATCTCATAAACAACTCAATCTCAATAGAGGAGAATGAAGCCTTAATTAAACCCATAACTAACGGGGAAATTAAAAATGCCGTCTTCAATATGGGCAGAAACAAATCTCCTGGCCCCGATGGGATGACTATCGAATTCTATAAAACTTATTGGGACATAGTAGGTCCTTCAGTCACAACCGCGGTAAAAAACTTCTTCATATCCAATCGTATGCTTAGACAAATAAACCATACATTTATTACCTTTCTACCAAAAATTGACAATCCAACCACGACTAATAATTACAGACCCATTAGCCTATGCAATACTATATATAAAATCATATCTAAAATCATTACTGAAAGACTAAAAAGTGTAATAGGTAAACTCATCCACCCTTTGCAAGGAGCTTTCGTCTCAGATAGGGCTATCCAGGACAACGTCCTAATAGCACACGAAATCTTCCACTCTTTCAAATCTCGCAAAGGTTTGAAAGGATGGATGGCTATAAAACTGGACATGGAAAAAGCGTACGATAGAATAGAGTGGGATTTCCTGCTTGAAATCCTCAAGAAATTTGGCTTCCATCCCACATTTATTGGCTGGATCCAGAAGTGTATCACAACAGTTTCCTTCTCGATTCTGGTTAACAATGGTCCCACGGACGTCTTCGTACCTTCTCGAGGCATCCGGCAAGGAGACCCTTTATCACCCTTCCTGTTCATCTTATGCGCTGAAGTGCTGGCTAGGGAACTGCAACAAGAAGCTTCTGTGCCCTCTGGGTCAATTGGATTCAGATACGGCCGTCAGGGGCCATGTGTACCATTCTTAGCCTTTGCAGACGACATAATTATTTTTTCAAAAGCAACGGTAGAAGCAAGCATTAAAATTAGGCAAATTATTGACAAATACTGTTCACTCTCAGGGCAAAAGGTGAACTTCCATAAATCTAACTTTCAAACTTCAATTGGGGTACCAAATTCTAGGATTCGATCTCTAACAGAGAATCTTCAGATCCCACATACCAGAGCATTAGAAACATACCTCGGCTGCCCCATTATCAACGGCAGAGTTAATCGGGCCACTTTCGAGGACATTGTATGTAAATCAAAGGAACAACTGACAAAATGGAGAGCAAACTCTCTCTCACAGCAGGGACGGACGGTCCTAATCAACTCAAATCTGGCCGCCAAACCACTTTACACGATGCAAATCTTTATGCTCCCAGCCAACATCCACAAAGAGCTGGACCAAGTCAATAGATCATTCTTCTGGAATAAGGATGTACAACACAGACCCCTTATCAGTTGGGACAGAATATGCAAACCTAAGGTGAAAGGCGGTTTGGGAATTAGGAAATCCAAAGACATGAACGAGGCTCTCCAAATGAAACTTCTTTGGAAAACATTGGCAGAACCAAACAACTATTGGGTTAAGATTATTAGATATAAATACTTAAAGGAAACAGACATCCTTCACTACAAACAAACTGGGAATGCTTCTTGGCAATGGCGTAAAGCTTGCTCCTTGATTGACAAATTAAGCTCAGGCCTCATTTGGTCCATAGGAGATGGCAAATCTGTTAGATTTTGGGAAGACAAATGGATCTCGCTTGAACCACTATCTAATAGAGTCAATCCAAACCAGCATCATCAATCTGCAACACGAGTCAGTGACTATATTATGGCAGGGAAATGGTGGAAGGAAAAACTAGAACAACACCTTGAGTCTAATATTGTTGAAGAAATAATGAATATACCCCTTCCAACAACGTCGATTCCGGACAGGCTATACTGGTGGCTAGACAAAAATGGGTGGTTTACAACGGCAAGCGCGATGAAAATTATTACAAATCCGGACAGAGAAGCAGATGACCGGAATCATTGGGTTTGGAAACTACACACCTTCCCAAAAGCCAAAAACTTCCTTTGGAAAGTAAGCCAAAAGGGTCTACCGACTAAGGAGAGACTTACCAACAGAGGCATCCCTATTCCGAGTGGCTGCCCCTTTTGTGGTGACTTGGTGGAAGACGAAATACACCTCTTCATTATATGTGCCTTTGTCAAAAACTCTTGCCTGCACTCTCAGCTCGTCGAGGATATTGCAAATCCAGTCATTGATTCGACAAGAGATATTAAGGCAATCATGGGTGTCCTGGGGGAGAAACTCGCAAAAGAGGACAAGGAACGAATGGCGATAACCTGGTGGCTAACATGGTTTTTCAGAAACCAAATCATTTTCAACAACGGTAAAATACCATCACCACACGAAATCGTTCGAAAAGTCACGTCTACACAAGACAACTGGCGTAGAGCCAACCAAAGTGAAGATGTTAACAATCGCAGTGGCGTACAAAAGGATAAATTACGGAAAATTAGTAGGAAAAACATTAAATGGAGGAAACCAGAATTCGGATTTATGAAACTAAACTTCGACGGTTCCGTCTCACCTGACGACTTGTGCAGCGGAGGCTACGTCATTCGTGACTGGAATGGTGAAATCATTACTCTAGGAAACAAATGTCTAGGAAACCAAACACCTATTAGGTCGGAAGCTCTCGCTCTACGTGAAGGTTTGCTTCAGGCTATCAAGCTGAATATCCACAACCTTGTAGTTGAAGGAGACTCTCTAACGATTATTCGAAATTTGCAGGAATTGGGCAACTGTCCATGGGAAATAGAACTTCTTATGGGAGATATTAAATGGATTACCAAATCTTTCCAGAATACAATCTTCTCTCATGTGCCCCGAGAAGGTAACAGAGTGGCTGATAAGGTTGCACACCTTAGCCACTCGTATTCCGGGACTTCACTTCAATCAAACAAAGATCTCATTGATCTCATCCGAAAGGATGCTATCGGCTAGGTCAATCCAGCCGAATCCTTACCCAATCAAAAAAAAAATGAACTTATTGTTACAAAATTTTCAAAATTAAATTAACTTAGTTTGAAGGTTGGGATTTAAATGTATAAACTAGTTTTATTATTCGCCCGTTGTGCGATTTTTTAATAAATTTTAGTATATAAAACATCTTTGAATTAATATAATTATTAATCCATATAAAGTAAATATAAATAGAAATTATTTTCTTATATCAATTATGTTATTTTTTTTTAAAAATAATTATGAAGGTAGGTAAGATTTTAAATATAACTATCTTAAATCAAGAATTATTTATTTATCTGTGATTTGCGAGTGATACATTTGATTTGGATTTTATCAATTATTATATTTGATTAGTTAGATTGAATGTTATAATAGTTTCGTTGAGATCTTTGGATCTTTTAGTAACAATAAACTAAATTAACCGTATGTTATTTCATATCAACATACAACAGGTTGTACCTATTTGGATTGTATAAATAATTGGAGAAAATGCATAAAACCACCCTTTATTCAAGGTTGTTTGCAAATAACCACCCCTTATTCAAAAATTTGCAAATAACCACCCATTATATACAAATTGGTTGCAACTAACCACCCATACCCACTTTTCTTGTTAAATCTAATTAAGTTTTCTCCAATTCTAAACAAAAGGGTGATGAATGTCTAGAGTCTCCTGTTGTTCATCGCCTCCAAGCTCCAGCAATGACGACCTCTGGTGGAACCTCCTGGTGGTCATCGGGTCTTGTTCGTGGACCTCTAGCTATTTGGCTAATTAGATTGGAAATTTGATTTAGTTGAGACTAATATAAAGAAATATGTAAAACATTAAAAAGTTATGGGTATAATTTAGACCTGTCAAAATACGACCCGACACGAACGCCCGGAAAATTTTGGATCAATACCCGAAAATTTTAACCCGGAAATTTTTTCCGACCCGAACCAGAAAACCTGGTAATTTTCTAGGTCATCTGGGTTTGGACCCGTACCCGATTAACCTGGTGACCAGATTGATTTATAATTATATATGATTAAATTTTTTTTATGGAGATTCCAATTTATTACATTTTATAATTACAATCACTTGATCTTTCATTTTCAAATCAACTTTTTTTATTTTTTTTGTATTGTGTAATACTCTTTCCAATCGATAGTATTTGATTTTTTATTTTTCATCACATTTTTTAAGAAGATGAAAACTCTAAAAAATATTAAAATAATTATATGCTTATTACTAATTGCATGAAATTATTTTTAAAAAAATTATTTAAATTTTTGATATTTTATATATTTTAAAATTTTGTTAAAAATTATGAGAAATAATAAAAATAAAATATTTTAGATCGATATATTATATAATTACAATCTCTAGAACTTATGAACCACGTCTATAATTTAAGCATTTTAAAATTATCACAAAATTACCAAATCATGATTTTTTTAATTTAAAAAGGAAAAAATTGACAAACCCAAAATCGACCCGATTTGCCCAGAAACTGAGTCAAACCCGAGTTCGAGTCAACTTGGATCTACCCGGGACTTGTTTTACCCAGAACCCGTTTTACCCGAAATCCGAAACGACCCGACCCGAATGACCCGATTGACAAGTGTAGTATAATTGTCTTTTCCTATTAACTTAAGTGAGGTTTAACAAGAAAAGTGGATATGAGTGGTTAGTTGCAACCAATTTGTATATAATGGGTGGTTATTTGCAAAATTTTGAATAATGGGTGATTATTTGCAAACAACACTGAAAAAAGGGTGGTTTTATGCATTTTCGACTAAATAATTTACTTATTTAGGGCTCGTTTGATATAGGTATATAAGATAAACAGAATGAAAACAAATTTTATATAGGAAAATATATCTAGATGAGAAAGAATGCTATTTTTATATGAAAAATAAGATATAAAGGGTAATGATTAGATGAATATAGGGGATATGGTTAACCCTTGTTCTAATGAGTGATTAAAATGGGAGGATACAAAACCAAAATTGAATGAAAAGTTAGGAGAAAAGAGTAATATTTTTTAACAATGAATATTAAATTATAAAATGATTACATTCATTTTATTCCCCCTTTGTATTTCTAAAATTTAACCTCTTAATGAGAATGGACGTGTAGATGGAAACTCTACTAAGCGCGTGTTTGGTAATTTGGGGGGTTTTTTAGGGGTTGCATATTTTTTAGGAGGTGGAGTTTATTTCGTGTATTATAGAGGTGTGGGAGGTGGAGATTTTTTTTTAAAAATAACCTTGTAAAAAAGATGATTGTGTTTGGTGGGTATAAGGTTTGTAAGTGGGTATTGTGGATGAAAAGTCAAAAATACCCTTTAGATACGAAAAGGGGAAAAAAGGAGTAGGGGTAAAAGTGTACAAATTTCCATAACCTGATTAAATAACCTCCCAAAGCTACCCCTCCCAGCTTCCAAAATCAGAAAAAATAAGCTCCACCTCCAACTCTAAAACCTCAAGCCAAAGCTGCTTCCAAACATGTAGCTTCAGAGCTTATTTTTTTTTTAAACTCCATAACCCCCAAACCCCCACCTCAACCTTCTATCAAACACACCCTAAGACTTTAAGAAGTGGCGGAATTAAAAAAATATAATATTTCAATTGCAAGGTTGTAAACCTATTTGAGATACTAACAAACATCGAGTGTGATTTTTTACACTATAAATTTTTACTATATACATCACACATCTTTTTTTTTTTTAATTTTTTTTAAATACACGCCTATTGAGTCACACGTCTGTAACTCAAAAGGAGCAGGGGTGTGACTCAAGAGGCGCAGATGTGGTGCATATAGTAAATTTTATGGGTGCACATATTATCACCCCAAAACATTAATGACTGTATAAAAATTTACCCATTTTGAACCGGAAAAGCTAAGTTCATCGCTAATTTTTACTATCTCTAGTCTCCACTGCTAACAACTGCACCATGTAAGTTGCGGTGAGTTGATTATTGTTAATCATGTACATCGAATCATACAACGGTGGATATAATCCGGTATGTGAACCGCTTCAAAAGTTATCGTAATACGGCGTGGTAGATGTCAACCGAATTAAATATTTAAAAGTAATATAATTAAATATTTAACATTAATATAATTGAATATTTAAAAGTAATATAATTAGTACCACCGCAAGTAAATGGTTATGTTGAAATTTTAAAAAAAACGTGTGTACTCTCCTCCTCCAAGCCTACAATGGCCATTTCGAATATTTCGATTGTGCTTGATCACCACTCCTATGATACCAAGGCTAACGATTACCACCAATGCCCTCTACCATCCCCTAGAAGACCACCTTGGAGGCCCCGACACAACAACTCTTTGGGTAGTCGCTCGAAACCAATGTTCTAAAATGTGCTAGGCGGCCGCTAGGCGGCGGGTGACCGCCTAGCGCCTAGGCGGCTAGGTGGGTGCCTAGGCGGCGCCTAGGCGGCTAGGTGGGTGCCTAGGCGGTGCCTAGGCGGACTTAGAATAAACTTGATTATTTCTTATCTTTTAATGCATAACACTTGTCAATAATTCATATAACGTAATAATAATCCATAATATCACTCATAAACCCAAATTTACGGTGCCTAACTAACATTAAAGTATATAAAAGCAAAAGGACGCGTCTGACTAGCGACTCTAAACCTCCTAAAATCCAAAGCCATAGGTTCGACTCAAAAGCAAATATATCTCGACTTGGGGGATAAAAAAACTTAATTTGACTAATCATATGTCTAAAAGCTAAATTTGAATAATCTCAAGCTAGGCGGGACTAGGCGGATTTTCGCCTAGAGGGCCGCCTAGGCTTAAACATTCCTAGGTCTCACCGCAAGTAAATGGTTATGTTGAAATTTTAAAAAAAACGTGTGTACTCTCCTCCTCCAAGCCTACAATGGCCATTTCGAATATTTCGATTGTGCTTGATCACCACTCCTATGATACCAAGGCTAACGATTACCACCAATGCCCTCTACCATCCCCTAGAAGACCACCTTGGAGGCCCCGACACAACAACTCTTTGGGTAGTCGCTCGAAACCAATGTTCTAAAATGCGCTAGGCGGCCGCTAGGCGGCGGGTGACCGCCTAGCGCCTAGGCGGCTAGGTGGGTGCCTAGGCGGCGCCTAGGCGGCTAGGTGGGTGCCTAGGCGGTGCCTAGGCGGACTTAGAATAAACTTGATTATTTCTTATCTTTTAATGCATAACACTTGTCAATAATTCATATAACGTAATAATAATCCATAATATCACTCATAAACCCAAATTTACGGTGCCTAACTAACATTAAAGTATATAAAAGCAAAAGGACGCGTCTGACTAGCGACTCTAAACCTCCTAAAATCCAAAGCCATAGGTTCGACTCAAAAGCAAATATATCTCGACTTGGGGGATAAAAAAACTTAATTTGACTAATCATATGTCTAAAAGCTAAATTTGAATAATCTCAAGCTAGGCGGGACTAGGCGGATTTCCGCCTAGAGGGCCGCCTAGGCTTAAACATTCCTAGGTCTCATCCCGCCTAGCGCCTAGGCGCGATTTTTAGAACACTGCTCGAAACATTGTTGAAAAATTCTGCAAAAATGTGAACAACAACCTATCTGTCGGGCTCTGTCTTCGCCACCATAGTGCTCCGACACCATGGATTTAGATTAAAGCGTGCACCCTACAACACTCTCTATCCAAATCTTCTCATGCTTAGAAGAGCTTCGAGGTGATCACACTATACCCCCAAAATTAGTTGTTGAGCAGATTTTCTTCCATTAAAAAAACTGCTCAATAGTCAATTTCGGGGCTATGGTGCGAGTGCCTCGAAGTTCTTCCGAGCATGGGGAGAGTTTGGAATGACAGAGGGCGCTGCATGGTCCACATTGGAATGGAAATCCACGACTTCGAAGCACTGTAGTGGCGAAGGCGAAGCCTGAAAAGTAGTCTGTTGATCACGTTTGACATTTCGAGCGACTTCCTAGAGAGTTGTTGTGTCCCGGCCTCCAAGGTGATCTTTGGGGTGATGGTAGAGTGCATTGGTGGTGGTCTTGGTCTTGGTATCGCCGAAGTGGTGATCGAGCCCAATCGAAAGATTTGAAATGACCATTAGGAGGGTTGGAGGCCGGGGAAGGAGAGTACATTAAAAAAAAAAATTCAATTGCCTCCCATCCCTTCCCTGAAACAACTCCTTCTTGATCCGGGCTTCAACTTCGATGATGCTATATGTTATATACTTGTCAGGGTTCCTGCCCACTTCAGGAGCATTTCGGAATCGCCCAAGAAAGTTCCTGTAAGCTGGGATCAAGGTTCCAGTAGAAGCTAACTTGAGCTTCTCTTTCAGCGCAATATCATGTATTACCCAAGAAGATTGGGCCTTGCATATCTCATCAAAAGAAGTACTGAAGACATTGATCCTATCTTTAAAAGACATGTTAGCCATGTCAAAAGAAGTTGAACCACCATCCAGCTTCAATGTTGCCCACCGCAACTTATTGTGGTGGGTGTTAGTAACCTCGTACGTACGTAATTAACATTAATAATATTAAACCACCGCACTATACATCAATGTCTGTTGTCATACGCCCCATCCACCACACCATATATCGGTGGATTCGAATATCCGTCATTAACTCACCGTAACATGTTGTGGTGGTTAGCGATGGAGAAGTAAAAATATCAACTCCCATTTTAAACGATGTATTTAGAGAAACCTAAACCAAACCAAAATGATAAATAACCAAAATTGCATTACAATTAAACCCTTGCAATTCGTAGTAAATGAGATATGATTCATCAATTAATCGGTTTTGTGCACCCGTAAGTCGTAATCATTGGTTAGTAGAAAATAATCCGGAGTACTAAAAGTAGTATCCAAGTAGAGATGGGTCAGATCGACTTGAATAACAACCATGGATCGAAGGTCAAACCTGATACACCTCTAACCCTAATCACCTCCAATATTAAACAAGTTTAGTGGATGAGATGATAGATCGAAGGTCAAACCCGATCCATCGTTCATTTATTTATCCATTTATTTGAGTCTTCGTCCACATTTTTGAAACGGATTAATGTGTGGAATGTGGATCGGGTTCCGCGGGTTTAGTTCCATCCCGAGATTTATTTAAACCGCTGGTTCAGTTTATTGATCAACCGGTTCAAACATAAACCCGATTTCTATCTCAGCAGTTCTCCAAAACCCTACACTGGTTTCTGTCTCCCTCAGATCGCCAGATCCCCAATCTGCAATCTACTCCCCCCTAAACCCTAATCGCACCACTCTCAATGTCTCAGCTCAAACGCTCTGCAATGGGGTCTTCCCCTCTCCTCCCCCTCCTCCGCCGTGCACTCTCGACTTCCACCGCAACGCCCACCCAATCAACCGGTGTGATCAAGTCCCTCGCCGAGGACCTATACCGCACCCGCGACCCCAAGGAGCTCGCCAAGAAGTTCATCAAGTCCTCCGAGAACGATCGCTTCCGTCGCAAGACTGGCGTGTATGAGGAGGTCGTCCGCCGCCTCTCCATCGCACGCCGGCCCAACCTGGTCAAGAAGATTCTCGAGGAGCAGATGAAGTACAGCGACGTCTCCAGGGAAGGTTTCTGCGTCCGCTTGATCTCTTTGTATGGTCGCTCCGGGATGCTGAATCGTGCAGTCAAGGTGTTCGACGAAATGCCTACATTGAAGTCTGATAGAACTGTTATGTCAATGAATGCTCTTTTGAATGCCTGTGTTAATTCCAAGAAATTTGCTAAGGCTGAGGGTTTCTTCCGTGAGTTGCCTGGGAAATTGGGTGTTGAGCCTGATGTTGTCTCGTATAATACTGTGATCAAGGCAATGTGTGAGATGGGTTCACTAGATAAGGCTGTTTTGGTGCTCGATGAGATGGAGACGAAGGGATGTAAGGCAGATCGGGTTACTTTCAATACATTGCTATACGGGCTTTATGCAGGAAACAGGTTTGCTGACGCTGAGAAGATTTGGGATAAGATGCACAAATGTGGGGTGACTCCTGATATCAGGAGTTACAACGCAAAGCTCGCCGGGTTGGCTTCCGAGAAAAAGGCTCAGCAAGCTGTTGATTTGCTTGAGGAGATGAAGGGAAATGGGTTGAATCCTGATCTGTTTACTTTCAATTTACTGATCAAGGTCTACTGCAATGAGGGGAATTTGGTGGAAGCCAAAAGGTGGTATGATGAACTGAGGAAGAATGAATACAAACCGGATAAAGTGACCTACGCTACTCTTCTGCCATTTGCTTGTGAGAAGGGTGATCTTGATTTCGCATTTGGCTTGTGCAAGAACATCTTTGGTGATCGGTGTCTTGTTGATCGCTCGTTGTTGCAGAGAGTGGTTGATGAACTAGTGAAATGCTCCAAACGCACGCAGGCGACCAAGGTTTACGAACTTGCCAAATCTAACAACTACTGTGATTATAAGCTGAAACTTCCTTTAGCTGCACAGTGACTAGTGAGAGCTTTGGTTTGGATATTAGTCTGCTCTTGAATCTTCAAGTTATTTTTCTTAGGCCAAAACTCCTCCCGGAGTGCCATCTTTGTTTGTTTGAATATTTTGATCCCTCTGTTCAGAATGAATGTAGTTTTGAATGGGAACTTGTCTTTTTGTATTTTGACTTATTCAGGAGAGACTTGATGAGGGTACTGTCTGTGTTCTTGTTTCTTGTTGAACTTTCAAGTGATATGGTACTGGAAGCATCTTGACATTGTACTATTGTAGTGGAAGTAATGAATCACAATTTACAAGTTACAACCCATCTTTTTTGGGTGTGATCAGTTACAACACATTTGAATTACCTGTGCAGCAAGAAATTATCAGGTTGAGACCGGTTGAATCAAACACAAATTTACCTGTTTCTTACTTGAAATCAAGTTAGACATGAGCAAGGGTCGACTCGGACCCGACGGGTTTTGACCCGGTGGGAACCCAAAGGGTCGACGACCCAACGGGTTAGGGTCGACAAGGGTCAGGGTCTAGACGGGTTAAGGGTTAGGGTCGTGCTGATTTTGACCCGCGGATCCGGCGGGTTGACCCTTATTTTTTTTAAAAGAAAATCGAGGTGAAGAGGAAGAGGAATTCGACATTCCTACTTTGCAGGCAATCGCTCGTCAAATACTCACCTCTCCTTGCTCAATTGTAGCGGTGGAGCAACTTTTTAGCCAAGGTGGTTAAATATTAAATGAGAAGAGATCAAGACTCTTACCCGAGACGCTGAAAGGTCAAGTTTGCCTAAACGATTAGAAGAGGGCGGAGATGAGGATTCAAAAGAATGACTACTTAATCGAGTTAGACTCGGATGGTGAGGAGCTCGACCATGACACAATGGTTGGGAGCTCAGATGTAGAGCAAGGCAGAGAGTCCTAGCATTGGATAAGGTAAGTGGGGATCAGAACGAAGGTAAAGAACTACGTGAGTTTTAATTCATCTTCCTTAAGAGGATACGTAGGCAACTGGAAAACCGGTCCAAATCCTTCCTTTTTTCTATTTATTTTTTTAAACTAAAAAAACTATTTTTTTAAATAGAATGACATGTCATGACCCGACGGCCGACGGGACAAAGAGTCGACCCTTGACCCAGTGGATCACCACAACCCGTCGACTCGTGGCTTGGAAGGGTCAGGGATATTCCGACCCTTGACCCAACGGGTCGAACCCGTCAATCCGACGGGTCTGACCCTTGCTCATGTCTATGTTGAGGTTAGTTAGTCTTGGAATTTTAAAAGTGAATTTCAAGTGGCCAATCACAAATGGTCTATCATGTTTAATCACCGTATCGATTTTACTGCATTCATTTCAGCTATTTCACAAATCACATCGCTAAATTCTAACTGATGCTACATTGTAACCAGAAAAGCTTCCAATTTTGATGAAACCGTAGTTTGTACCATCTAGTTAAAATTGGGGGTATTTAGTAAGGGCTTATTTGGTATGACTATATCGATATGAGATATTATATATGGATATTAATATGTGATTATAAAATTGATATATGATATTTCTGGGCAGTATGATCACAGTATATGAAATTAAGGATAGACAAAGTAGTGAACAAATCAACAAGAATCGAAAATATAGCTGGGACCCTGGGAGCATTGTTAAAGATACCTGAGATTTAGGATGGAAACCACACAAAAGAGCAACAATTTTTTAGAAGTATCAAAACCCTGGATATGAAAATTTCCATCAACCTTTGAAGATTCAACGAGAGTAGGAAAAATAGAGGAGATGTATTACTCGAGAAAATACTACCCCCCAGGCCCCAGGCATGGATGCCATAGTTACTATTTGGATTGTCAAAATCTCATCAATTAGATGGTCTTGGCTACGGTTTCAACAATTGTGGGATATTACAATATTAGAGTATCCCCAACGACTATTGTAAAATAGAGAAAAAGGGCAATTTTAGAGAAAATATGAGTTTTTTTTAACTCTAATAGCTCTTGTAAAACAATTTGTAAAATAGAGAAATGAGAGAAGAGAGAAAAAAAAATCTCTACATTTAGAGAAAGGGTTAGAATATGTAAAATTAAATGCATTCACCTCTTCCAATGCCTACATATTTGTTCATTAATATGCCTATTTATTTAATTAAGTTTTTGAAATTTTATTGATTAAATTATAAATTTATGCATTTATTATAGTGTATAATAAATGTACAAATTTGTAAAATAAAGAAGCTGTTAAAGTTGTGGTGTAAAGTGTTTAGAGATTTTGCTATTTTATTTTCTATTTTAGAGATTTTTTAAAGGGACTATTGGAGATGCTCTTAGGTTGTCTAAGGTTTGTGGTTTATTAATATGTGGGGTGCTCCACTGCCATATTTTCAAAAGTCGTGGGGAGCTTTAATGCCACAATTTTTGAAACCTTGGGAATCCACACACCTACAATTGTTGGAATTTGATTTGGGCCTCTCACAATTTTTAAAATCGTAGCTGCTTGATTTTTTTTTAAAGTTTTGATCAAAAAGCAGAAATTTATGCACATAAGATTGTATTTTGATTTGGGATAAATTTCCTACAGTTTTCAAAGATGTAGCCAAGAGTTTTCCACGATTTCAGAAACTGTGATCAACCAATTTTCCACGACTGTGCAATCACCCAGTATAATTGATGAGGATGATAATCACACCTAGTAGTAATACTGATTCCCCAAAACACACCTAACACTATTAAATTAATACTCTATCCGTTCTAAAATATAAGTCTTTAACTATTAACGCACGTTTTCTTAAGATGATAAAAACTATATAAAATTATATATTTTTTAATTTTTTTAAGTATGAGATTAAAATTAATAAAAAAATTGATATTTTATATAATTTATATCGTTCTAAGAAAACGTGCATGAATATTAAAAAACTTACCCTGTATATTTTAGAACGGAGGGAGTACGGTAAAAGCATTCTTAATTTTGCCAAAGTGATATTATGATTTTATTATTAACTAGTACTTTTTCCGTACCTTTTACGGGTGAGTATTTTTCATGAAATTTACCGCGTTAGTTCCTCCAATACCATGAATATCTTTCATTTGAATTGTTGTCATCCTATCAATTACAACCCCTGTTATAATACAATCATGCTATCAATTACAACCCCTATATAATACAATAAAACTTACAATCAGAAACAAAAATATCATAATTGATAAGAGAAAAAAATGGAAATTATGTCATCAAACAGAACGATGGGTTTATTACACCCAATTTCTCATAATAACCAATTTTGCAGTAAGTAAATACTTTATATACAAACATGGCGTGCATCACCTTGTGTTCTTTCATTATCATTTCTTCATTACTACATGCCATATAAGTGACGTCAGGAAATGTCTACAAAAACAATGTCCCACACAAAGCGTATTCAAATGCTAATATTCAAGATACACACAAAATGAATGAAAATATGAAATAAACACTTTTATATAAACACTTACCATATAAGTAAAGAAGGATCAGATGTTTTGAAGAACTTCTTTGTAGACAACATTCTTTGTTTCCGTGGCACTCTTCCCATAATTGTCTAGAAGTAAGACCTTTATCCCCCTGAATGCTTGTGACATGAGATAAGGCAACATACAGTTGACCATGAGTGAATACGAGCTTCGAAAGTATATATGAACAAAGGAAAAACAGCATGCTGTAAGTATATATGAACAAAGGAAAATGTATTTCGTGGGGACTGAATATATTATATATTTGTTAACATTAAATATGGTATGAAAGCAATCAAACTACATGCTCAAATAAAAACCTAATTTGAAATTGGAAAACTAATTTTCAAATCAAAACAACCCTAGATAATTGAAGTTAAAGCTCTAGAGGGATTAAAGTTACCTGAGAAATTTGCAGCTACATAACAATGCTAAGTGTCCGCTGATAACTCCACTCCCTTGATGAAAATTGGAAATGGTTTCAAAGGCTTTGACACAAAGCTTGTGTCAAAGGTCTTGAAGCCAAAACTGTATTGATGAAATTCAAAACCTGTATTTTAGTTATTATCTTATATATTATCTATGTATGGTTTCCGAATATTATTATACATATGTTATACTAACTATACAGCAAAGATTTCGAAGAAATCTCCTTCCTTAAAGCTGAAAGATATGAAGATCAAATCAGGTGGATGGTGGCTTCGCAGTTTCCCAAAATAGAAGATTGCGAAGATCCCTCCTAAGCCATGATCTCAAGTAGCCGTTGGGTGAAGATTCTTGGCGGCGATTTGATCAAGAATAAAAGGAGATGAAGAAGAAAGAAGAAAGAAGGAAGTTGAACATTGACGATTATTGATTTACAACGCACACTCAGCCCTCAAGCCAATCTTTCGTCTACGTGTACTCTCTGCTAGGTGTTAAGTGTCTTATCGTTTGTTTCAAAGCATTTGAGAGTTACACAGTGAGCTTATAGGATATATTCTGAGAGAGTGTTATACTCGAGAGTTTATAACTCAGGAAGTGTGCACTAGGTTATTGATTCACGAGTGTAAGAGGATTGTACTAGATAGCTGAAAGAGGTGGGGCTCTTCTAGATTGGTATAGGACTCCAAGGGAACGAGAGTTGACTAGATTGCAATTGTATAGGAGAGAGGCTTCTCGGTGAGCTATTAGGATCCTAAGTTTTGTGAATCAATAAAGCCTGTTGAATTCTATGGTTGTGGAAGAACCCTAGGCGGGGGCTAAGCCTTAAAGGAGTTGAACCTCGTTAACAATTCATCGTGTTCTTTACTTATTGATTTACCATTATTTCCGCACTTGTTTCGAATTGTATAACTTTGTTGTGCTTCAGGTATCCCAATCAAAAGAATTGAGGTTACTCCCAAAGGTTTGGAAAGCATTTCAAAAGTCTTGAGATTGTCAGCGAAAAGTTGGCATACTCTATTCAACGCCCCCTTCTAGAGTATCTTTATTCTACTTTGTTATACATTATCGAACCTTCAATTGGTATCAGAGCCTTACTCACTGCTTTTGATCTAACAATCTTGTGAGTTTTGATCATGTCTGGTGAAGCAAGCGGAGGATTTGCACAAGGGAGGTCTACCAATAGACCACCGCTCTTTGTGGGAAACAACTTCGTCCACTGAAGGTCCTTGATGAAAATGTTCATTATAGATCAAGATCTGGAACTTTGGAACATTATAGAGAATGGTCCAAAGATTCCTGAGAAAGAAGGACCAAATGGAAGCAGAGTCGCGAAGACTGAGGACGAATACATCCAAGCGGATCTTGAACTCGTTTCCAAGAACTATAAGGCCATTAACTTACTATATTGTGGTCTTAGTACTGATGAGTTTAATCGTATTTCATCTTGTAGGTCGGCTAAAGAGATTTGGGACAAGTTAAGTGTCACCTACGAAGGAACCAGTCAAGTGAAGGACATCAAGATCAGTATCTTCCTTCGAAAGTATGAACTTTTCAAAATGAAGCCTGATGAGTCTATCAAGGCCATGTTCACACGATTCACGGAAATCACAATCAACCTTGACTCTCTCGGCAAGACCTTTGAAAATGTTGAGAAAGTAAGGAAGATATTGAGGTGCCTCCCAAAAGACAAATGGGGCCCTAAAGTGACAGCCATAGAGGAAGCCCAAAATCTCACCACTCTACCCCTTGATGACTTGCTTGGGAAGTTGATCACACATGAGATGATTCTCAATGAAGACGATGGAGAAATCCCAACAAGCACTAAGAACTTGGCACTCAAGTCTAAGAAGGATGAGCCCAAAGATGTGTCTGATTCTGAAAATGAGGATGATGATGAGGATGATCCCTTTGCTCTCATTACAAGGGGTCTTTCTCGAATCCTCAAGATGAAGAAGCAATTCAACAACAAAGATGGATCAGAGTCTTCTAAATTTTGAGGTAAGTCTCAATACAACAAATATGACAAGAAGACTAAACCTTTGTCTTGTTTTGAATGTGGTGAAACAGACTATCTAGTGAAAGATTGCCCTCAAAAGAAGAAGAGCCAGTTCAAGAAAGGTGATAGATGGAAAAAGAAAGCCATGGTGGCAGCTTGGAGTGATTCTGACTTAGGTGACTCAGATTCAGATGATGAGAAGGCCAACATTTGTCTCATGGCCTCAGGAGATGAATCCCACGATGAGCAACTTGAGGTAACTGTAAGAGAACTTATGGCAAGTCCAAAAGAGGTACTATCGAAATTCCTTTCTAATATGATTGACAATGAAGAGAAGCTTATTGCCCAAACCAACACTCTTATTAAGAAAACCGTGGACCAGGAAAGAACTATTGAGGAACTGTCAATGAGGGTCAAAAGTCTTGAAACCTCTTATTCGGGTCTTGACATTAAAGTCAAGACTCTTGACTCAGAGAAATCTGAACTCAAGCAAGATCTCTCGTCTCTAAGAAGTGAACATCATGACTTAGAGAGCGAGAAGATCTCCCTGAATAAGAAGATTCAAGACCAGCAGACATCCCTCATAAGTTTTACCAAGTCCAAGGGCACTCTTGATAGGATGTTGGGTGAGCAACAATGTTCTCTAAACAGAAGTGGTATTGGTTACACCCGAGGTTTTTAAAGAAGCAACACATTACCACTTTTGTAAAGGCAAAAGGAAGCAGAACCTCTCCTATATGTCACCACTGTGCAAGAAAGGGACATGTAAGAGAGACCTGCCCCTATAGAAGAAAGGATCCTCATATTATTCGCAATACATTTCCTGTTCACTTGAGAAAAGAACGGATAACGCAAGTTTGGGTCCCCAAAGGCACTATTTTACCAAATATGGTTTATCCCAATAAAGGATCTAAATTTGCTTATTGGTCTAGCCACAAAGGTTGATTTTTGTTTTGCAGGAGATCACCAAGGTGAAAGAGCAAAAATGGATTATTGATAGTGGATGCTCTAGACATATGAGTGGGAAGAGGTCTCTCTTCCATGAACTGAAGAAGCAATCCACCGGAACAATCACTCTTGGTGACAAAGGAAAGTGTGACATCGTTGGTATCGGTAGTGTTGGGAGTGATCCTAACCATAGTATTAAAAATGTCTACCTTGTTGATGGTTTGAAGTATAATTTGCTTAGTGTTTCTCAACTATGTGATAATGGTAATGATGTTGGATTTAACAAGAAAAGATGTTTAGTGCGCAGAGAAGATACCGGTGAAATTGTTCTAATTGCCTATCGTTATAACAACATCTATGCCGTGAATGCTGATCAAGTGGCACAAGGAAGCTTAACCTGCCTAAAGGCTTTGACGGACGATCCAAAGCTCTGGCACAGGAGACTTGGTCATGTAAGCCCACATACTCTACAAAAGCTTGTGTCCAAAGGGCTTGTAAGAGGACTACCTGAGATGGACTTCAAAGGTATTGAGATGTGCAAAGCATGCACACGAGGTAAACAAACACGTAGCTCTTTCAAACCCAAAAAGGCTGTGAGTACTTCTAGATCTCTTAAACTTTTACATATGGATTTATGTGGTCCTATGCGAGTCAAATCTCCCAATGGTAAAAAGTACATGCTTGTTGTTGTTGATGATTTTTCGCGATATACTTGGGTTGCATTTTTAAAAGAAAAATCAGAGGCTTTATTTGAGTTTTCAAAACTTTGTAAGGAGTTGCAAACTTTAAGAAACGAGCCCATAGTGTCAATCCGAAGTGATCATGGTAGGGAGTTTGATCAACTTCAGTTTGATTTGTTTTGTGCTAAATATGGCATCTCCCATAATTTTTCTGCTCCTAGGACACCTCAACAGAATGGGGTTGTGGAACGAAAGAACCGCACCCTAGAGGACATGGCCAGGACTATGCTTTTAGAAAATGCACTTTCTAAAACCTATTGGGCTGAAGCTGTTAACACAGCTAACTATATTTTGAATCGTTGTCTTATTCGTTCCATCTTAAAGAAAACTCCTTATGAACTTTTCAAAGGCCGCAAACCCCTTATATCGTATTTCAAACCCTTTGGCTGTACTTGTTTTGTTCATAACAATGGAAAAGATAACCTTGGGAAATTTGATGCGCACAGTGATGAAGGTATATTTCTTGGCTACTCCACAAGTAGCAAAGCATATAGAATCTTCAACAAAAGGACCAAGATGGTTGAGGAAAGTATTCATGTTATATTTGATGAATGCAATGACGGTTCTTTAAGTGAAAATGTTGCAGATTTAGATCTTAACAGCCATACAGAGAATGAGGATGGTGATAATATTGCTACTAAGAACACAGAGAAGAGGAACATGCAGGATCAGATTCTTAACACTTAGGAGTTGGCTCAAGGTCTTGAAGCTCAGTCCAAGGCCCTTGACAATCAGTCCAAAGCTATTGAAACGTCAGATACTGCAGTAACAGAACATAATGTATCCATGGAGTCAGATGGACCTCAAACAAATCTTGTTGATGTGACGAACCAGGGAGCTGAGACTAGCAAGAGAAAGTTCAAATACTCCTCGTCACACCCATTACAGGATATCATCTCTGACCCTACATCTAGTGTTCAAACTCGTTCTAAACTTAAAAATCTCTGTGCTTTTCACGCTTTTGTTTCACTTGTAGAACCAAAGAAGGTGGATGAGGCCCTTCAAGAGCCAGACTGGATCATTGCTATGCAAAGTGAGCTTAATGAATTTGAAAGGAACAAAGTCTGGACCTTGAAGCCTAGGCCAAAGCATCAATCAGTCATTGGCACATGGTGGGTATTTCGAAACAAGCTAGATGACAATGGTAAGGTCGTGAGGAACAAAGCAAGGCTTGTTGCTCAAGGCTACAATCAAGAGGAAGGTATAGACTACGAGGAGACTTTTGCTCCCGTAGCTAGGCTTGAAGCCATTCGCATTTTATCAGCATTTGCATCTTTTATGGGCATAAAACTATATCAAATGGATGTCAAGTGTGCATTTCTTAATGGTTTCTTAGAAGAAGAAGTTTATGTGGCTCAACCCCCAGGTTTTGAAAGTTTGGAATTTCCTAATCATGTTTACAAACTAGACAAAGCGCTATATGGTTTGAAACAAGCCCCAAGAGCTTGGTATGAGCGCTTGTCAAAATATCTTTTAGAAAATGATTTTAAAAGGGGGTTGATCGACAAGACTCTTTTCATCAAGACCAAAGGAAAGGACATATTGGTTATCCAAATATATGTTGATGATATATTGTTTGGTGCTACTAACACATCTTTGTGCAAGGAATTTTCCGATATAATGTGCAGTGAATTTGAGATGAGCCTAATGGGAGAACTCAACTTCTTTTTGGGGTTGCAAGTTCATCAATCTAAGAGAGGGATCTTTGTCAACCAAAACAAGTATACTAAGGATCTCTTGAAGAATTTTAAGATGGATTAATCCAAAGTAGCCAAGACACCCATGAGCTCAACCTTGTCCTTAGATCAAGACAAGAACGGGAAGAGTGTCAATCAAAAGGATTATCGAGGGATGATTGGATCTTTATTATATCTTACTGCTAGTAGACCTGACATCATGTTTAGTGTTTGCATGTGTGCTAGGTTTCAAGCTGACCCTAAAGAGTCTCACCTCGTGGCTGTGAAGAGGATCTTTCGATATCTAAATGGCACCAAGGAGCTTGGCTTGTGGTACCCGAAGCAAAGAGATTTTACACTAATTGGGTATTCTGTTGCAGACTTTGCAGGCTATAAGGTGGATAGGAAGAGCACGTCGGGATGTTGCCAATTCTTAGGGGCATCCTTGATTAGTTGGCACTCAAAGAAACAAAACTCAGTTGCTCTTTCCACTGCCGAAGCTGAATACATAGCCGATGGAGCATGCTGCTCCCAAATCCTTTGGATTGCTCAACAAATGAGAGATCTTGGCATCGACCTCAAAAACATTCCCATTAAGTGTGACAACACAAGTGCCATCTCCATTACAAAGAATCCCGTTCAGCATTCAAGGACCAAACATATTGATGTGAGGCATCATTTCATTAGAGATCATGTCGAAAAAGGTGATGTGTCAATATCATTTATATCAACTGATTATCAATGGGCTGACATTTTTACTAAGCCTTTGGCAGAGGACAGGTTCACCTTCATTAGACGTGAAATCGGAATGCTTAACAGGGATGCACTTTCGTAGGGGGAGCTTTCCCTTTACGAAAGAAAACTTCTACTCAGTGTCAAGACCTTTGAACCTCATTTCAAAGGTTGTGAACTGAACAATAGAGAACATATAACGGATCATATATTTGGTTGGTATCTTTTTGGATATTTGATCAAATATTTTTTTAAAAGGAAGTTTAAATATCTTTACTTCATTGTTACTTTCAAGAAAATCTTTTGATTGCATGTTATCCGATTATATTTTTATTTGTGGAAATTTTTTAAAATCGGATAAATATCTTGCCTTAACAATTAAGATTCAAACGACTCTTTGTTCAAAATTTGAATTTGTTTTGGTAAAACTGATTTTGAAAATATGGCAGTGATATGATGAGTTAGAGTTATTATCTTGGGAAACTACCATTTTGTCCCATCAACTTACCTCACCTGCTCCCTTTTTAAACCACACAATCTTTACCCCCACTATTCACATCTCCAGAGCCCACCGTTTCTCTCTTTATTCTCTCTGACCTTTAGACCATCTTCTTCAACCTTTTCTCTGAAATTTTTACCGTTCATATCCATGGCACCCATATCCAAGAAAACCTCCACCCCCAAAAGACTTGGCGCTACCTCCAAAGGTCGTCAAATCCCCCTCGTGTCTTCCCCTCAACCTGAACCTACCCCTGAGACCATTGTCTTGAGCACCGTCCCTGAGAGCACACTTGCCGAACTCAAGCAGTCCACGAAGCGCATGAAAAAGACGCCCCTCAGTAGGAAGCTTAAGGGAAAGAAAAAGGTCATTGCAGAGGAGGAAGAGGAAGATCTTGAGGAGGTTCTAGAGAGAGATGCTGAAAAAGAGGCCGAGGAAGAGGCCCAGAAAAAGAAAGAGGCCAAGGAAGAGGCCTAGAGAGAAGCGGAGAAGGAGGTTCCAGCAGGAGAGGAACCAGAGGAAGAGGAAGCTGAGGAGGACGACGAGGTTGATGATGACGAGGAGGCCGAGGGAGATGAGGCTGAGGAGTCTGCTGAGGGCTCGGGGTCTGAGGAAGAAGAGGAAGAGGAGCCGGAACCTGTTCCCTCTCCTACTCCTCCTCCTCCTCCCCCGTCCCCGAAGAAGCGAAAGGCCGCTAAAGCCAAGACGTCTCCATCTCCCAAGAGCTCAAGGAAAGCCACTCCCAAAAGATTTGAAGCGCCCGTCAAGTCGACCGCTCCAACAAAAGCCCGAAGAAAGAACGCTGAGCCTGCCGTCGATCCCCCTGCACTTATCCAGGTAAACCAATCCTTACCCTCCTCCTGGTTTGAGAATGCCGAGATGGCTGGCAAATGGGTAGACGAGTTCAAAACTCGTAGGATTTGTTGTTCTGATTTTATCGATTTTAATTTTTTAGAAGCTTTGAACCTACCCTGCATCTCCCTTCTCAAACAAACCCCTGCATGGACCCTGCTAAACTTTGAATTTGAGTACTACCCCCAACTCACCCGTCTCTTCTACATAAACCTCAAAGCCAAGCATACCGATGAAGGCTGAACTCTGGAGTCAGTCGTCAAAGGGGTTAGAATCACGTTCAACTCCCTTGACTTCGCTGAACTCCTTGGTCTTCCCAAACCAAGTCCACCCTCCCCTCAAACCCTCACAAAAGACCAGCGTGTTACTCTTGCCCGTGCCAAATATCTGCTCCCTGAAGCATCAAGCAGCACCTCCAAGCAACTCACCCACTCGTCCCTCACACTTGAAGCCAAAATCATCTTTAACATTATTGTGAGATGTCTTTTACCCCGAATCAACTCTGGCTCCCTCCTCATTGACAATGCTATGGTCCTCCTGGACTGCATATTGAATGGTCATGATCTTGATCTGACCAATACCATTTTAGGATCCATTGCTCACACCCGAAAAGCCAGAAAAGGAACTCCTCTCCCATTCGCAAACCTCTTGACCCGTGTCTTCAAAGCTTCTAAAATTGATTTTGAAAATGAAGAGCAATAGCATCATACGGGAAAATTTGACTCCAAGAGTTTTGAGAAGATCGGCATAACTCAGACCCCTCAAGGGACTTGGAGCCTTGCCTCTTCTTCTTCAAAAACTCTCCCCACTAGCTCTGCCATCGATGAATGCATGGAGAACCTGGAGTTGGGTTTGGAGGAAGTTCGCATGGACGTCAAGGAGTTGCGCCATGAGTTGCTGGTTGAGATGAGAGAGATGGCCAAGCAGTTAAACGAATTGAAGATGCTGATCAAGGATGGTGCTCAAGACGATGAACCCTGAACCCCTATCCTGACCCTTGATCTAACTCTCTAACACTGCTGGACCTGTTTTCAAAACTTTTGGTGACTGTTGTCATACTCCTCCCTTTGTTGAAAGACAAAAAGGGGGAGATTGGTTAGACTTTAAACTTGGTTAGACTTTAAAACCGTTGTGAAGTATAGGCTCTTGGAAGACCTTATTTTTCCTTATTTTGTTGGATGCGTTTATCTTTGGTTTTGAACTTATATGATCCAACATTTGTCTAATCCCTGCAGGTACTTAGTCCGTTTTTTTTATGATATATCTGCTTGACTAAGTTACAGGGATGCACAGGTTTTGTCTTTCATCAAGGGGGAGATTGATAACTCCACTCCCTTGATGAAAATCGGAAATGGTTTCAAAGGCTTTGACACAAAGCTTGTGTCAAAGGTCTTGAAGCCAAAACTGTATTGATGAAATTCAAAACCTATATTTTAGTTATTATCTTATATATTATCTATGTATGGTTTCCGAATATTATTATACATATGTTATACTAACTATACAGAAAAGATTTCGAAGAAATCTCCTTCCTTAAAGCTGAAAGATATGAAGATCAAATCAGGTGGATGGTGGCTTCGCAGTTTCCCAAAATAGAAGATTGCGAAGATCCCTCCTAAGCCATGATCTCAAGTAGCCGTTGGGTGAAGATTCTTGGCGCCGATTTGATCAAGAATAAAAGGAGATGAAGAAGAAAGAAGAAAGAAGGAAGTTGAACATTGACGATCATTGATTTACAACGCACACTCAGCCCTCAAGCCAATCTTTCTTCTACGTGTACTCTCTGCTAGGTGTTAAGTGTCTTATCGTTTGTTTCAAAGCATTTGAGAGTTACACAGTGAGCTTATAGGATATATTCTGAGAGAGTGTTATACTCGAGAGTTTATAACTCAGGAAGTGTGCACTAGGTTATTGATTCACGAGTGTAAGAGGATTGTACTAGATAGCTGAGAGAGGTGGGGCTCTTCTAGATTGGTCTAGGACTCCAAGGGAACGAGAGTTGACTAGATTGCAATTGTATAGGAGAGAGGCTTCTCGGTGAGCTATTAGGATCCTAAGTTTTGTGAATCAATAAAGCCTGTTGAATTCTAGGGTTGTGGAAGAACCCTAGGCGGGGACTAAGCCTTAAAGGAGCTGAACCTCGTTAACAATTCATCGTGTTCTTTACTTATTGCTTTACCATTATTTCCGCACTTGTTTCGAATTGTATAACTTTGTTGTGCTTCAGGTATCCCAATCAAAAGAATTGAGGTTACTCCCAAAGGTTTGGAAAGCATTTCAAAAGTCTTGAGATTGTCAGTGAAAAGTTGGCGTACTCTATTCAACCCCCCCTTCTAGAGTATCTTTATTCTACTTTGTTATACATTATCGAACCTTCATCCGCCATTATCTTTTTTCCTTTCATTAAACCCGAACACGGTTCAGATTTTTTCATAATATTTTCGGTCAAGTTTGACATCTTAAATAAAATATTCTACACGTTAATTTTCTACTCAATCACCACATTTTCAGGAAATTAGGTTATTTATCTACTCAATCCCTTATTTTTGCAAATCCTCTAACTACAATTAGCTAGATATAGAGAAAAAGAGAAGAAATTGAGGACATGAACAGGAGACCACCTACTTGAGGTATTTGACGCCGGTTGACTCCAAAGCTTTGTAGTTGAAGCAAACTCCCTCTTTTGATTGTTATTATTCTCCTTCTAGTGAGTGGGTAAAGAAATTGCTTCAGGTCATTATATCCCGTATGAAGGATGATTTAGCTAAAAAGCTATCTGAACGATCAAGCAAAGAACACTAAAAAAATGGCGATTTAGCTCACCGATGAAGCACTTTTCAAATTGATACATATGAAGAAATTTATGTTACTTCAATAATATCATCGCAATGAATCTTTAAATAAGGAGATCAAATATAAAACATCAAAATCTTAATCGAGAAGAAGACATTGCAGACACAAATACGGAAAAAAGAACCCATAACACATAAATAGAGAAGTGAATGCAAAATTTGACGATAAGAAGCTGATATTCGACCAATAGAGGGTGATATTCTAAATCACTCTCTGAGCCCATATCGAAACCCATTTAACCCTAAAACTGAATCGCAAATTAAAATCCCCTAACTCGCAGCATAAACCCCCAAATAGAAACCTAAATCATAGTCTGAACGTATGTTTAAAGTGAAACCCAATGAACCCTAGACTAAATCACAAATTCAACCCCCATAATTCGCAACCTAAACCCCCAAATTGAAACCTAAAACATAGCCTGAACACCTAAAATGATACCCTAATTCTAGGGGAATAACCCTCGAATCAAATGGTAGAAATTTTACCTCTCGAATTCGAACAATTACACGTCCTCTTAAAGTCCTGGCATCACAACAGACCCTAACAACTCTTCTCTTTTGACCATTGATGGGAAAAATACGACGGCAATGCATTGGAGATCCGAATCTGCAAAATTTAGGTGGCGAATTAATAAGTTGCACTGGGAGCTTCTACATTGCTAGTGTCTGCCGTCCTCCTCTCCCGATCGAGCGTCGTATGGATGAATTAATTAGCATCATAGTGGAGCGGTTTACCTAGATTAGTAAGAAAATTAATAGGGAAGAGGAGAACGTGGGTGATAAAAGATTTGTACAAAATAAGTCACACCTCCAGCCGATTACCGCCTCTAGCCATCGCCGACTGTGCCGTCGTCCACCAATCGCTCTCCTCCGATTGCTAATCGATTGTGCCCCACCTCCAACACCGACAACCACCCATGAAAATATCAATTATGAGAAATAAAGAAAATATTGGGAGGAAGAACATGGGAAAAGAAAGCCAAAAAGAGATGGAACTTGGATTGAGAGGCATTTTAATGGCAAGAATGTGGGGAGAAAAGGGCTGAAAATTGATTCTTAGGGTGTGTTTGGCACGTGGTGGGGAAGGTGGCAGAGGTGGGCGATTTTTTGGGAAGCGGTCCATGATGTTTGGGACGGGGTGGCAGAGGTGGGGGTGGTGGGCGTGGCTGGGATGGAAAAAGCACCGATTCTTTCATCTTCGTTTTTGGGGTGGACGGGGTGGAAATTTTTTTCCACTCCGGATGGGTCTTTTTTGCCCCTCTTGACCTAAAACCCCTTTTACTCCTTCGTCTACAATGGTGATGTGACTGTGATGAATTCAGTTAGCAATAGCTTAAAAATCGGGCGTGGAAGGAGGAGATACCAAGCCGCGGTCATGGCGATGGCGTTTGAGGCCCTGTGGAATGAGATTTGAGTAACTCTTTTCTCTTCCATGTATGTCGGCTTCAGTTTGCCCGTCGTGTTCCGTCGGCTTCCGGCGGCTCCTTGTTCGTGCTTGAAAGAAGGCGAATCTGAGCCCCCGATTAGTTTTCAAATTTTAAATCTTTGTGGTTTTTCAAATTTTAAATCTTTGTGGCTTCCGACGGCTCTTGTCGACTACTTAAAGGCCACTCCTCATTTACCAGCTTGGCGACAACCTTAATGGATTGCAGATCAAAGAGGTCGGCGATGGCAATCTCAACTTCGTCTACATCGTCCTCGCCTCCTCCAGCTATCTCGTCCGACGAATTCTGTGACTTTGATTTTGTCTTCCAATTGTTTCCGTGTGATTGATTTTTCGAATCGCTTGCCGGTTTCTGTGACCCAATTAGTTTTCAATTCAATCTTCAATTTGAATTAAAGAAGAAGACGAACATTTTGTTTGGAAGGGGAAAGACAATCTTCAATTTCAATTAAAGAAGAAGATGAACAGTTTGTTTGAAAGGGGATAGACATGGGCTCTTTAGTCTTTTCCCTTTATTTTATAAAAAATCCATCTTCATTCAACCAAACACGCTAGAGATTATTTTCTACAAATAATCGCCACCCCGTTCATTGAAAAAATATCTCCACCCCAAAAAGTATCTCCACCTTTAAAAAAAATTCCGTTAGTAAACATACCCATAATTTTGCTCTGTCAGGATACGTGGCTTATTTTATAACAAGACCCTTCTTTTGAATTTACAAGTATTATGGTGGGGATTTTTTTTGGCAAAATTACAGAAAACCACCCTTTAAATATGGGTGTTTTCACTTAACCACCCTTTAAATTTAAAATTACAGAAAACCATCCTTTAAATGGTATTTGCTTACAACTCACCATCCATTCAACTATTTTCTTTAATTTATCATTAAATATATTATATTTTAATATTTTTAAACTCAAATTTGATTGTAAATATATTCATATTTTGAATTTAAGGGCTCAATCATATTTTAGTGATTATTTTATTTATTTTAAAAAAATCATAATAAATATAACCTAGAATTATTATCTTAATATATGGTTGAAAATATTTATAAAATTTAAAAATATTATGGAAATTATTCTTATTTATTTATATTTTAAATAATAGTAATTTACATAATGTTTTAAAAATTAATAAACATTTTCAAACATAAATTAAGATAATAATTCTAGGCTTTATTGATTATTATTTTTAAAAATAAATACAATGATCCTTAAAATATAATTGGGCCCTTAAATTCAAAATTTGAATATATTTACAATCAAATTTGAGTTTAAAAATATTAAAATATAATATATTTAATGATAAAGTAACGAAAATAGTTGAATGGGTGGTGAGTTGTAAACAAATATCATTTAAAGGGTGGTTTTCTGTAATTTTGAATTTATGGGGTGGTTAAGTGAAAACACCCATATTTAAAGAGTGGTTTTCTGTAATTTTCCCTTTTTTTTTTAGGTGGAACTCAAGATGGATGTGAAGTCTAATTCCATTTTCTCTCTCGTGTGTGGGCTCGCATTTTTGGGATGTCTAGTGCGTGCAGCAAACTCCGCCAGATATGCCAAATACCGGCAACTCGTTCTCCCGCCGGAAGCGCTAATCGTCCAACCGCCACCGCCATTGACGAGCTCTTCAAAGAGCCCAACCCGGACGTGCTGGTAAGCAAGTTCAAGCAACTATCTTCCTCCTTCTACTTCCGTTCCAAGATTAACGTCTACACCTACACCATCAACCGCCTCGCAAAGCAGAAGCGCTTCTCTGCCATCGCAGACATCCTCGAAGCCCACAAGAAGTACGCCGACATCACCAGGGAAGGTTACGCCGTCCGCCTAATGTCCCTCTATGGCGACGCTGGCATGTTCCAACATGCCCGCAACCTGTTCGATGAAATGCCTGAGTTAAAGTGCGAGAGGACAACCTTATCCTTCAATACCCTCTTGGGAGCTGCTCTTCATTCCAATGAATTTGAAAAGGTTGTTGAAATCTTCCGCAAGTATCCATTGGAAAAAGGGTTTCAGCCCAATGTTGCTTCGTATAACACTGTGATTCGGGCCCTTGCGGAGTTGGGATCGCTTGATGCGGCTGTTTCAATGCTGGAGGAGATGGAGATGAAGGGACTGGAGCCCAATTTAGTTACTTTCAATTCGCTTGTCACTGGGGCTTATGGGAAAAAGGGGTTTTCAGAAGGGGAGAGAGTTTGGCATTTGATGTTGGAGAAGATATCGGGTTTGGCTCCAGACATCAGGAGTTATAATGCTAAGCTGCAGGGGATGATCAGTGAAGGTATGGTGATTGATGCAGTTGATTTGTTTGAAGAGCTGAGAATCAAGGGGTTGGACCCAAATACGTTTACTTACAATCATTTGATCAAGGGGTTTTGTGATAAAGGGGACTTGGAAGAAGCCAAGAAGTGGTATACAAAATTACTCGACAGTGGTTGGTTCCCCAATGGGGATACATTTCGTACCCTCATTAGGCTTCTTTGCGAAAATGGTGATTCTGACTTGGCACTTGGTTTGAGCAAGAGAATCCTTGGAAGATACTTTTTGGTCGATCAGGATTTGTTACAGATGGTGGTTGATACTCTTGTGAAGGATTCGAAGGTTGAAGAGGCCAAGAACTTGGTGAACCTTGCAAGGTCAAATTGTTTCTACCAGTATAATCTGGTGATGCCTTCAGACAACTGATCCATGTTGGAAAAGAAAGTTAGTTTTGAACATTCCCAGTTTCCCAGTTTTCCTCTCGCAGATTTTATTTCATTGGATCATATTTTCGTAGAATCGTATGTTGTGTTCCACTTCCACATACTGCTGGTTTGTCTTTGACAAGGATCTTTGCATCAGTTGGAGACTCGATTCCGAAGAGTGTATGTGTATTTTCTCAAATGAAAGAGGCCTTGTATTAGATTATACAGTGCTTGATATGATGAAGCTTGTACTTCAATTCCTAATTTCTGTTCTGTGAAACAGACTCAAATCACAGGTTGGGGCTAACTAATCTCTGAAATCATGCCCTCTTTCTGTTTGTTGACATCAGTGGAGAATTTGATGAATGATCCATCATCATAGGCATGTTAATCCGTTTTATATTTTAAATGTACTACGTCCTTGTGATATTTTTTTTCTGCTTCGTGTCTTCTTTGTGCTGCTTTTGGTGCTTGCCATTATTATTGCAGTGCTAATACGTCTGATAGAGTAACAATGTAACAAACCTCTCCAGGTCCTGAAGGCTATGGTTTTCGTCGTAGCTATACATTAATGGAACCATCCTAGCCAGATTAAGACATCCCCTAGTGAAAGTTTCCATTGATCGCAATGGATATGGAGGTGACTGCATAGACTCTTGGTTGAGACTCTTCCATGCATCCGAAATCAGATCAGCAACGTGTTCTCTTGCAGCCTCAATGGAGACACCTTCTTGCTCATTCATATAGCACTTGATATATGATCCATCATGGCCATCCTGCTCCTCATCCTGTCATACAAGTTCAAGCAATTGAACTGAGTTAAGCACAAGGTATGGTCTTAGATTATGCTTTTTGACCAGTGTGATGATTTTGATTAGTTTTCTACCTCGGAACTGCCAAAATCATCCCAAAGACGTAGGATCACAGCGGTTGAAGATGCGATCCTCGTGTAGTTGTTGTTGAGGACTTGCCCGTTGCACTCAAAAGTGTTGCTTTCTCCGCCTAGGAGGAAGTACATATGTGCCACAACCACAAGAATTCCTGCAGTGACCGTTGCTACCTTAAGATACTCCGTGGCTGTAGGCAAGTGCCCTTCAGCAAACCATCTGGACTCGACTAGGAATGCGTTGAAGAGATCAATCCACTGCAATTCATCGCAAGGTTAGTCACTAATTCTGGTTCCAAAGGAACACTCTTAGAAGCTATGGATTGATGATAATTTACATGCTAGTAGCATAGTTGACCGGTACTAAATAAAAGTGAACAATAGGGTCGGTCCTAGAACATACCGCCTTTTGTAGCGAAGGTTTCGGATTGCACCCATACTTCAACCAAATTTGATGGCTGATTTCATGTGTCACCTCAAAAAGAGCCTTGAGGCAAAGCTTCATGTATTCTGGTAGCATGTCTAACGTGTCGAATTCCCACCTGCATATAGGCAGTTATATGTCAAGTAGTGTGTTCTCTAGCCCAAAGTTGCACATATGATAATCTATCATACGATTTCCAATAATGGGTATGAATGTATGGTGCATAAAAGCAAGCTAGAATACAGCCAAACTTGTCTCGTCTAATTAGAATATCTATGAATAGAACAATCAACATAAGCTTTCATTTTGAAGTTAGGTATAGTCACATATCAGTCCATTTTGTATTGTTTATGCTTCTATCTGGGAAATTCGATACAGGGCTCTTCTGTTAGTGTGAGCCTTTGGGATTGACCGGTGTAAAATTCCACACCTGTTAATGGCCTCAGTGAAGAGGGAGAGATCTTCAGGTGTTCCATACAGGTCGAAAATATCATCTATGATGTAGATGAATGATACCGCCTTCGTAATCTCTATTCTTTGTCTGGACATGCTCGGATCCGGAAGCATTGCTAAGGACCACATGTGCCATTTGAGAGGCTGGTCTCTTGCAAACTTCAACTCCTTGGCCAAACCCAGCTCTTTCCACCAGCTGAAAACCAAAGTTGCCGAAACCTTCATAAGTCCTATATACAACAGTTAATATCTGTTAATCATATTTTTGAGCCTTCGAGAAACTAAACTAACTTGGATATATGAAGGATTTCATTCTGGTATATGCCCCGAGCTGCGTTGAAATCCATTTTGGCAAGCTCTTGAAGGTCATTCCTCCAATCCTGTGCTCCCGAGTGCGTGCTAAGAAAATGATACGCAGTAAACCTGGGCAGTGTCTTATGCAGCGGATGCTTCAATGCATTTTGCACTAGGAGGGTGTGATGTTCGTCGAGTGTCTTCAAGGACGAGCTAAGAATCCGCTTGCTGAACGCATTTGCTTCGTCGAGTATCCATTCCCCGTGCATGCTCATTTGAGAGGCCTCAAACAAACTCAATAGCCCTTGTGTGTCCTTCCCAAGTTCTTCTTTGAATTTCCTATCTTGGCCTAGGAAACCATCAAATGCATCTGCAAGATTAAGAGGGAAAATAACCTTTTGTTAGGTTTTCTTCTAAGAGTTCAAACTTTTAGTCGACTAATGGAAATTGTTGTGTTTATGGCCAGTCATTTACGCGATGATGAGACATTGTATCCTTCTTGTCTGAGGAGCCGAAACCGAAGAGAAACTTCATTGAGGCAGTTGCTGCAACAATATACGCCACTTGAATCGTTGAAGTACTCCATATAGTGTCGATGAAGAACCTCCCTGATCTCTTCTTGGAAGAGATAGTCCATCCCAAGCCTTTGGATGGTGTCAACTATCTCAAGCTCTTCCATTGGGTTCCCCCTGAGCTTCCGGCTTATGTTCTTCACCTTGTCTCCAAGTTGAACCTCATCGCTTTCGAACTACGCAAAAATACAAAAAAAATGCGGTACTGAGCATGGATATAGATATAAATTATACGCAGCTAACCAACGTGTTAACTAATCGATTACAACAAATTGGAACTTTATCAAGATAAATGAGCTTAACTGCAGAAGGGTTATGAAGAATCAAATGTTTGAACTTTGGAGAAATGGAGGGGCATGGTGCTTGGTTATGGACAACTTTGTTCATCGTCACCAACTCCGTCCGTGCACCTGGAATACTCGAAACCCGACTGATACTAAAATCGAACCCGGAACAGGGAGAGAGGACGTTCTTTAGAGAGTAGATGAGTGAAAGAGGCAGAGACATCTTATGCAGATCTGTCCAAAGTTTTTGTTATCACCAGAGGAACTAATCAAAGCCACAGACAGTATATTATAATCTCCTTGTATTTTTGGCCCTCACAATACATGCGAAACATGGGAAACACACCTACCTATTGTGATTGGAACCCAAAACCCAAATAAAATATGACGCATATTTTCGAGTATTTATAGGAGCTCATGACCTCAAAAACCCAAACCTCAAATTCAGCCTCAAGGATTAGGACGTGTTTGTTAGAATGGTAAGGAATAAAAAAAGAAAGAAATGGAATTACATATCCATCTCTCATGTGTAACAAGTTAAAAAGAAGGGAGAAATGATCGGTCAAGATTCTCTAGTCCGTTATCATGGTCCTTTTTATAGTCCGTCTTCTTTTATTGGTTGAAAACAATGATAAAACTATCCTATTTATTAAGAAAAATAATAAAATAATTCGGCATATCCAATCAAGCGATACAGACTATATGATGGACCATAATGACGGACTAGGTGATCTCAACTTAGAAACGATTAGAGAATGATGATGATATGTTTATCCGATATTAAAAATTAGAAAATGAAAAAGAGAGAATGAAACAAATTTTTATATGAAAAAATGAAAGAAAGATGGTAAGAGCATCTTAACAGATTTGGTAAAAAATATCTAAAATCGAGAAAAAAATTACAAAATCTCTATAAGTTTTACCTTACAACTTCAACAATTAATTAATTATTTTGATCATTTATTGGTTCAATTTGAATTAGAGGAACACTTTTTATTCTTTTTTTTTTGTGATGGTGTTTTAGGAGCTACTGAGTTGTCTGAGTATTTAATTTTAAAGGTTTTCTCAAATACTACACATATAAAGATTTTTTCATTCTATCTCATCTATTCTCTTTAGAGAAAGAAATAGAGGATCTGTTGGATGAAAAATACTATAATATTTTGTTATTTTTTTTTACTTTTCTCTATAATATAGATATTGCTGGAGATGCTCTAATAATTAATATTATCCAAGGTTAGAACTGGGATAGCCATTGCCTTTTTTCTTAAAAAAAACAAATAGGGGGCTTAAATGGACTAAAACCAAGAAATGTCGTTTTCGCATTTTTCTTAACTTGCCGGAGAAGAAATAACTTATCAAAGGGAGCTAAATTAGCCCTCATAATTAGAAAATTCACTAGGGTAACCAACGACAGACGTAAGACTTTGTGATATTTTTTTATATTATAAAGAATTTTTTTTAAAAAATATTAACAAAATAAATAAATCTAGATCTATATATCTATATCTATATCTTGAGTGTGGTTCGGGTGTACTCAGGGCTTAGGATATACTCCATCCGTTCGGCAAAACTTGTCATTTTAGGGTGTTATTTTTGTTCAAAAAAGCTTGTCATTGTAGGTATTTTGCCCTTCACTTCACAAAAATGCCCTTGATATGATTGATGGTTTGTTAGTTGTAGTTTTCGATAAAGTAAAAAAGGAGAGTAATAATTGAGGGTAAATTAGTACATTTGTTAATTGTCTTAAAACTTGTGAAATAAGCTAAAATGACAAGTTTTGCCGAACGGAGGGAGTATCTTTTACGCAAATCTAGACCGTTAATAGAGATGAGATGGATGGCCGCAATTAAAAGAGATTTTTTTTAATTTTCTTTTAATTTCTTGTGGGGTCCATAGTTGAAATCAATCCCACCCCCACACTCTTGTGATCACATGCGCGTGTAACAGTGTAACTAACTACTCCCGCTCTTGCTTTTTTTTGGTTTTCCTTTTTTTCTAAATATATAAAATATATATGGAAAAAAATGTTTTTTTTTTCCGGTGGTGACTAAATTATTTTTTTAAACCCACCTGATTTAGTTCGTTTTAAAGATTTCACAATTCCACCAAATAATGTTTCACATGCTACCGAATAATGTTCTGTTATCTTTTTTCATCTAGTTCATATAAAAAATTACAAATTCCATTGAATAATTTATCATAGGCGAAACTAATTAAAATAACCCAACCTTTAAGGGGGTGTTAAAAATATATCCATACCTTTCAAATGTAAGATAAATATCCCGACCTTTTTAAGGGATGGTAATATAATATCCCAAAATTTTCTCCCCTACAAAAATGCTTACATGGCCCATATGTGGCAAAAAATAATAATCATATTCACAAGTGTGCCCTTGGATCTTAATGCTCGAATTATACAAAGTATAGTCTAGATTGTCATGATAATTTTAAAAAAATAAAAGTCTCTTTTGTAACCGAAAAAAATCATTCAATTTAATACGTTTCTATAGATTATAATTAAATTTAATCAAAACAAATACTCTTGATTTTTAAATTTAATCAAAACAAATACTCTTTATAGATTATAATTAAATTAAATTTAATCATTCAATGAATTAATACGTTTTTATAGATTATAATTAAATTTAAAATATAATTTTCAATATCTTGATTGTGTAAAATATCATTCAAGTTTATTAGATTAAATTAGATTGGTTTTTAAGTTTATCTTAATTTTTTTATTTTGGATTTAAGAAAAAATAAAAAATAAAAAAATTACATTCTCTTATATATTTTTTAATAATAATAATTTACTTCTTATATATAAATGAACACCATTGAATAATCTAAATAATTAAATTTTCATTTCAACTTCGTAGTAACATAAATTTTATAATTGGCAAAATATTCTTCAGTTTTGATAAGTTAAATCACTAGCTAATCATTTACTAATTGAAAATATGTTATTTTGCTTTACATTTTTTTTTATTTGGCTTGTTATAGATATTGATTTAAAAAAAGATATAAAATGTTAGGTACAAATTAAATCTAAAACTACGAAAATTTATTAAATAAACTTTTAAACTCATCTAATTTAATTTTATACAGTATGTTTTATTTGAATTGAAAATACATGAGTAATACAATACAAAAAATAAGAATTTTATTGGAGAGAAATCATTGGGATATTATATTACCATCATTTATAAAGGTCGGAATATTTATCTTACATTTGAAAGATTGAGATATATTTTTAACACCCCTTTAAAGGTTGGGTTATTTTAATTAGTTTCGCCTTTATCATACGCTACCGAATAATGTTTAGTTTTTTCGTCAATCAATTTCAGATAAAAGAAACACCAAATCCCTAAACAATACTTACAATTAATACGAATAATGCTTCATATTTCACCGAATAATGTCTCATATTTCACTGAATAATGTTTTGTTTTATGTTGTTTGTCTTACGAAAGACTCCATATTCTGCCGAATAATGAATCAGATTTCACCGAATAATTTACCAATTCATTACCACTAGAAACCAAAATTCGACACAAACATATGAATAATTGACAAATAATAAATCAAATTATGCATCTAACAAACCCTACTCTAAATTCCACACACCCCTCCCCACCGCCACCACCCACCCAGCCACCCACCAAAACAAAAAACGAACAAGATGATCGGAATCAGCTTCGGCTCTCCATCAGAGCTTCGGGTACGAGATTCGCCTCTGCCTCGCATCGCCATCGAATCACTGCCAATTCACCATCGTCGGGGCTCTTTTTGGTACTCCGGCTTGCCATCGAAACTTCGAATTCGAGATTCGTCTCCGCCTCGCATTGCCATCGAATCAGCGCCGATTCACCATCGCCTGGGCTCTCTTCGGAACTTCGGCTCGCCATCGGAACTCCGAGTTCGAGATTCTCCTCCGCCTTGCATCGCCATCGAATCACCATCGATTCACCGTCGCCCGGGCTCTCTTCGATTCACCGTCGCTTTGGCCTCGCCTCCGTCTGGCCACCCCTTTCCTCCCCTCGGCCCGCCTCTGATTTCGACGATGCCAATGCCTCTCTCTTTCCTCGTCGAGTCTGAGCGAGTGTAGCACGAATGAGTGGGAGAAAAGGGATATGGAGAGAACAGTTGTGATGAAGAAGATGTAAATTAGTGAAGAAGAAAGTGCACACGCATCTTCTATTGAATTTGGTTTTAATTGGGCATGAGACCCACATTTTTTAATTAAGAAAATAGGTAAAAAAATCAATTAATCTCAGCCCTTTATTTCATCTCAATTTAGATATGCGTATAAGATACATTCTAAAGGCTGAGTACAAATGATCCATACTCGCTATATCTATATATCTATATATCTATATCTATATATATATATATATATATATATATATATATATATATATATATATATATATATATATATATATTCTTAATTCTGTAAAGACCCAAAATTTTAAAATATTATTTTATGACTTATGATTAAAATTAAATATTAAATTTATGAGATTTCGAAAATTTTGAAAATCTCCGTCCTCGATCAAAATGACTTTTTTTTAGCTAAAGCAAGTTTCAACATATATTTGAATTCAATTTAAAAACAGATATATTCCGTTTTATTATACCAAGACTTTTTAAAATACTTTTCGGATTTTAAGATAATGAATGAATATTGTTTTGAACATATTAAGATGTGTAGGATTATTTTATGACTTTTCGTTTAATTACATAAAATTTATAGGATAGAAATTGTTATTTATTGTGATATAATTATTACAAAACAGAAATAACGGGCTTGTTTTTGCGATTTATCATAAACTTAAAGCTAACCCTAAGCGAGCGGGTATATAAACTCCTCATCATTTCTTTTCCTAGTAGAGCCGCCCCTTTCCTCCTTGTTCTTTTTTTTTTTATCATTCCAGATCTGAGTGATACCTTCAGCCGCTCCCATGCCTCCGCCTCTTGCAAGCTTCGAGCTACCATGGAACCTTCTCTCTCTTTCACTCGGTCCACTGCTCATCCTCCCTCTCTTTCATCCTCCTTCGACCCTCCTTGCTCCTTGATGTGAGTTGTTGTCGCCCTTGCGCTGCTTCCTCTCCTCGCTCATGAAGCCGCCGCCGAGCACCGGTCTCCCTGTCGAATTGCAAGCCGAGCCGTATTCAAGTCGTTTGGGCTCCAATCTCTTCGGATCTGACACCACCCTCGTCGACCATGGCAGCTTCTTCCTCCTTGCTAGGTTATTATCATGTGGTTAATAGCCAATACCTGAGATATGATTTAATAACTTGTCATGATAAGTAAAGTTGAGGTCTTAGATAAAGAGATACCTTGAGAACTTGTTATGTTTTAATCTTGCTTTTGTTGACTTCGAGCTTTCATTGATTGATTTAGTGATAATTGAATTCATAAAGGATTTTAGAAATGTCGACTTATCATGACTTAGTCCTTAAATATGAATGAATATATGATACTTGAGAAAATGATTTGATAAAAGAGATTCTTGTCAACTTACCTTGGTTACTCGTTGAGCATGATCTATTATGTGAGTTTTGATAAATAAGACTTGTTGATCCTTGGTTTTGAGAACCTGTGGTTTTGTTGAGTAATCAGGAATTTGATAATCGATGGTTACTTGAGAAAATGGTTGGGGAAAACCTGAACTTGATATGAAGTAAGATGTTTTTAGTGATGATGTTGGTAAGAATTTGAGATAAGTTTCATACTTGATGAGAACAAGGTTAACTGAGAATGATGGACATGATGAGAATGTTGGATTATTTATATGAAATATTGTGGAATCTTGTGTTGACTTGAAAGTATGCTTGTGTATGAATTAAATATGTATTGATGAGCTATTCCTTGCTTATTATTTGCTAGTGTGATTGGATGGTTCTCTGAGTGGCTTGTTTGCTGATGGATAATTGATAGCATGCATTTAAGTAGGCATATTAGGTTGGATTTAGCATTATTTAGATTTATATAGTGCATAGATTATGCTAGATTTGCATTTATACTTGTGTTGTTGGTGGAGTCGGAATCTACACGCTTTTATAGATTATTTCAGGTATATGTGGATCCGACGAGGAATGAGGAAGCTCATGGATGAAGGAAGAGTGAAGAGGAGAAGGAAAAGTGAAGAGCACGGGAGCGGAGTCGAATTTCGAGAGCCTAAGTGAAGAACAAGTCAGTAGAAGTTGTTGCCAGACATGCTGAATTTGTAATGCACTTTCTGGAGGCCTCGATGGTCCGATTGACTATTATAAGCATGCGTTGGAAAGCTCTTTCCGAGATCTACAACTTTTGTGTTGACATTGAGACCAAATTCGAAGAGGAAAAATCGCTGTGAACAGTAAATACCGCCCCGCGGCCAAGCAAACCGCCCCGCGACCCGAAGCTCTGACGAAGGATTTCGCAATCGCCTGGCCGCCCCGCGGCCAGGGTTGGCTGCCCCGCGGCCAGGGTTGGCTGCCCCGCAGCCTCTGCAGAAACGCCGAATCTACTGAATGGACTTTTTATCCACTTAATTAGGTTTTTAGAATTATTATTTGGCCGACTCTTTTGAGGCTTTTTAAGGACGTTTTAAGGTTTTATTTTAATCATCTAATTCCTTAGTTTATACACTTGGAGATTATCAATTGAGAGAACTCTAGAGGGGAGCCTCCATGGCCATGGAGTTCTAAACTCTTCCGTTTCATCTATGGATTGAAGCTTTGGTTTGATAAAGTTGTGAGATTTCTATTCTTGTTCTATTCCTATTGATTCGTATTGATTCTTTTGCGAATATTGTTGATTTCTTCTAGTCCGTACAACTAGTTGAGATTATTGCTAGGATTTTGTAGATTCCTCGTAGCGAACCTTAATCCATAGTAGCAATCATGCCTTTTTAGGACTCGTAGGACTAAATTGGTGTGTAGAGAATCAATTATATGTTAAATGCTGACTCGTAGCTTGGTGTTGCATGTATCCTGGTTAATCCTTAATCTTAATGCTACTATTAGGTTAAATCTTGACCGTGTTAAGGTTATCTAATTAGTAAGGGTTGCTAGGACTCGTAGGACTAGTAATTTACACAAGATCAGGACAGGAACAATAATAGGATGAAAAGAGAACTTGAAGAAGAATCGATGATCAACTAATCAAACTAAAGTTGATATTTATAGATGAAACTATTTTCTCTATTGTTATATCTACTAACTTGTCTATAGTTTCCGTTATCTACTTCAATCACCAAATCCATCTTTTCTACTAATTGGTAAATATACATTGCTTAGAAATACTTGATTCTCTGTGGGATTGACCTCTTACTTGCTTGCTATACTAGTTTGTGGGTTTGAGTTATACTTTGATAGAAACAACGACAGTTTCCTCCTGTCAATGATCCTCTGAGTGGGTTGTTTGCTGGCTAATTGAATGTGAAGACTCCAGGTAAGTGATGTACATATTTGTACTTCTTTTATTGCATCTTTTGACTTCATATTTCATTCGATTTCCAAAGGAAAGGTTCAAAAGAATATAAACTTGTGTAAGAATGGGCTAAAATGCAAGAAATAGGGTCTGCACAAGTTTTGAGCTAACCATGCAGGAATTCGAGCGAAAACGGAGTCAAAACGGAGAAGCCAAGTGAAGCTGAGCAGAGGTAGATATCGACCTTAGACCCAGATATCGACCTCTGGTGTCGATATCGACCCCCATATCGACCTCAACATAGACATCGACCAGAGCTGAACAAGTCGAGCAGGAACAGAGACCTCGATATCGACCTCTGGTGTCGATATCGACCCCTTATCTCGACAGAAAATAGACTCGATTTCGAATGCGGATTGGAACTATATCTTCAAGGAGGCACGAAATTATCTCATACTTTCAAGATAGAGGACAACTGATGTTTTATTTATCTTTTACCATTAAGTTTTATCAAAATAAAAGACCTATCCTAATTGTTCGGATAGAGTTCATAGGTTAGATAGGAGTTACAATCCTTGGATAGCGAGGATTAGTAGCCTATAAATGAAGCCCTAGGGGGCTGGCATTCAATCATCTTTCAATCATCCAATAATCCATTAATCCAATTCAATTAACAAGCAAGCAAGACAATATAGTTAGAGTTAGAGAGAAGTTTTAGGGTTTGACGTTTGCGAAAGTTGACGTTAAGTTGTAAAGCTTCGAAGTTTATTTTAATGCAAGTTTCTTCATTTCAATCCATGATGAGAAGCGAGTAGTTCCCCAAAGCTCTTAGGGTCGGGGTGAGCCCGACGTTAGCCATGCGCGCTTGAGGTAAGTATTTGATGTTGATATCGTTGTGTCTATCTCTCCTCCTACGATTCTATGTTTAGTCCTAATCGAAAGAAAAGGGATTCATGCTAACAACTTGAGTTATAAACATAAAATTGGTAGATACAATTAGGTTTATTTGCAAGAGTAATCCTAAGAGTTGGTGTACGGCGAAAGCTTGTCCCTCGGATGAAATAGCGCAATTGTCCGTCTTATTTATCTTATCGCATGCATTGGTTAACATTGTGGTAAACCCTAATCCTAGGAGTTGCTTTTTAAATAGTTTATATTCAGTCAAAACCTCTGTTTTATTTTTGTTCATTGCTTCTCATCCATTCTCAATTCTTCGGCCTTTCTTTGCCGACGAAGAACTAACCCACTGCAGGGAGACATCGATATCGACCCCAGACGTCGATATCGACCACTGAGTTTGTCGACAGTTTTCTGAGTCGACGACGAACATCGCTGCGGAGTTTTGCAAGCATCGATATCGACCCCTAGCATCGATATCGACCCTTCTGTATCGACTGGCAGTCTTCTGAGCCAGTCGATTTCGTGGACTAACATCGATATCGACCCCTCCAGTCGATATCGACCACTTGTTTTGTCTTTGTAGGTATTCTGTTGCAGAGAACATCGAGGCCCAAGGTCAAAATCGAGGCTTCTGGTCGACGCAGACTTGAGATTTCCAAAGCTACTAGGATCCCGCTGACACGCCTCCTCGTGGATCGATCCTGACTACCCTTCCACTACAACGGGAGGAAGTCTTGTAATTATTTGCATAGGCTAGGAGTCGATTTACATTTTTACATCTTATTATTTGTACTCGACTTACCTCTTTAACAAATTGGCGCCGTTGCCGGGGAGGCAATCAATCACGCCATAGTAGTCTATCTCACGTCTCTACCTAGTTTGGTCTTGCAGGTATATGCGACGCGCTGATCGCCCACCTGAATTTGAAGGAGTAGACGACCCTGAGCGTTATTTCCATCTAAGGGCCCAAGCTCAAAGAATCATGGCGGACAACGCGAACCAGGCTGAACTTATTGAGCAACTAAGGAAGCAGGTTGAGGACCTAACGACTAGAGAGGCGGCACTTAAGGAGCGTGCGGATAGGGAGGAGGAAGGCCGGAGGCAAATAGAAGCCCAAATCAATGCCCTCCGTAGGAATGCCAAGCAATATATGCACCCTGCGCTCACAATGCCTGAATCGGCAATTCTTATCCCTGCCTCTAATTTTGAAATAAAACCTAACTTCCTTACTGAGATTAGAAGGCACCAATATGAAGGAAAACCTAACGAATGCCCTATGGCACATATTTCTACCTTCTTAGATCTTTGTGATACTATTGCTGATGGACGAAGTCTTGAATATGTCCAACTAAAAGCCTTTCGATGGTCTCTTACAGGGAAAGCATTGCAGTGGTTGGAAAGCTTAGCCCCAAGATCGCTCCATACCTGGAATGAAGTCAAGGACGCGTTCCTCAACAAGTTCTTTCCTCCTTATAAGACGACGTTGATCCGACAGAAAATCACGGCTTTCAAACAAAAGCCTGGTGAGGCTCTGGCGACTGTTTGGGAAAGGTTTAAGGACCTACTACGATCATGCCCGACGCATGGCCAACCACCGTACGTAATTCAGGAGATCATATACAATGCTCTTGACGCTACAACTAAGGAGAGGATCAACACCTACACCTCCTATGGCTACCTTGAACTCGCTCCACAAGAGGCTTGGGAGACCATAGAGAGGTTGGTAGAGTTCGACAACACATATGGGACTCCTGAGGCTTCCGACACATCATCATCATCGAGGCCTGCCCCATCTATGCCCTTATATGAACCCTCCAATGTAATCGATCCGGATGTGAAGGAGCAATTCCACAGAGATCAACTTAGAAAGCTCCAAAAGCAAGTGAGGTTCCTTTCAGCGAACCAAGATTGCATCGAATGCGGATCGCAGCGGCACACCACCATCGAGTGCCCCCATGCTGAACAAGTACACCTAGCAGAGACTCACCAAGAGGCGCGCTACATGAGGGGTCCCAATCACCAATATTGGGGAGACCAAAGGTTCCATCAACCACAAAGGAACCAGGTTAACCCTAGGGACCCTCCGCCTTATAGAGCTCCTGGGCACCCGGAGAGAGACCAAAAGAAGGATGATCTTCAACTTGTGCTGGATGAGATAAGGCGGAACCAAGCTAAGAATGATCAATCCAACAATGCGATCCACTCTCAACTCAATCACCTTACCACAAGGATTGGGGAGATGGATATTTGGAAAAAGAACGTAGAGACCCAACTGGATCAATTGGCGGCACAAATCCCTAGACCGTCCGGAACACTCCCTGGGAAACCCACTACAAATCCTAAGGGACAATCCGGGACGGGCCATGTCGCAGCCATACAATTAAGGAGTGGCACCAAAGTACACAAGCCACGAACGGAATCGGAGAAAGCAGTAGATCCAGTCGACATCGACAGACCAGTCGATGTCGAGAATGAGGTCGATATCGACCCCCAGGTCGACCCACAGGTCGATATCGAGGCCACTGCGGGGCCATCAGAGCCACAACAGAGGTCGAAATCGACCATTCCAGTCGATATCGACCAAAGCCCAGTCGACATCGATGTCCAGCAGGCCCCTCCGACCACCGTTTTGGCCCCTTCACCAAAGAAGATGTTGCCATTCCCATCCAAGGCATTAGAGGATCCCACCAAAGGTAAGTTTAGGCACTTCATAAAGATTCTTCAAGGACTTAACGTTACTATCCCTCTTACAGAAGCCCTAAGCGAGATGCCCGCCTATGTACGATTCCTCAAAGACATCCTTAGCAAGAAGAGATCCATGGCAGAGATTGCAGAGGAATGCTCAAAGATGGACTTCCCTGAGAAGAAGAGTGATCCAGGGAAGTTTGCAATCACCGTGGGACTTGGCCAACATCGCTATAAAGCCCTATGTGACCTAGGGGCAAGTGTAAGTCTCATGCCTCTCTCTATTTGGCAAAAGGTGAACATTGGCGCACTTGAACCTGTGGACATGAAACTTTATATGGCTGACAACTCATTCGTCAGGCCCACAGGTATAGTTGATGACGTTCCGGTAAAGGTAGGTAAGTTCTTTGTGCCTACTGATTTCATTGTATTGGAGATGCCTGAAGATCCTGTAGTGCCTATTATACTTGGTAGGCCTTTCTTAGCTACTGCAGATGCCAATATCAATGTACATCAAGGGTTGCTAACCTTTACTATAGGGAACGAAGTGATAGAATTCTCTTTCAACCCGACCATGATCGAAACAAAGCACCTGGAGCAAGTAGTCCTCTCGCCGGCTAAGGAGAAGCTTAGAAAATTTTTATTGGCGAGGACGGAAACAGCAAGCAGGGTCGACATCGACTGGAACCAGTCGATATCGACTAAAAACATTGAAATCGACCCCCTTTGGTCGAAATCGAGTATGCCAGATTGCTGCCAGGAGCTTAAGTATGGGGTCACAGAGGTCGACATCGACCCCCACATGTCGATATCGACCACATCACTCGAAATCGACCCTCCTTGGTCGAAATCGACCACCCCTCAGCCCGAAGATATCTGTTTCAGGCCCGAACAGGTAAGCCCAGTTAGGTCAAGAAAGAGAAGAAAAGCGCCCAAAGAAGAACCTAACATCAAAGAAGCCTTGGTCGCTGAACTTCGCTACTACCAAAAGGACCTAGATGATCCAGGAGAAGGCTCAAGCTCAAAGGGTCCCTACATAAAAGGCTCGTGAAGAATTGACGGAGAAGTCGGCCTAGTGACTCAAAACTCTAGAGCTTGTACATAAAACTTTTAAATTTTTCATAGATGGTTTTTTAGGATTTAATTTTTGGCTTTTTGAACTTTTAAAACTGAGATAATTCGTGCTCTATCTATATTCCTAACCAAGATTTCAGGTTATCAAGGAAAAGGAACGACGAAGAAGAAAAGAAGCTTCTGTAGAGGCAGTCGAAATCGACCAGGCCAGTCGAAATCGACCCCCCCAGGGTCAAGCGATCTCCTGGAGTCGACATCGAGGACTCAGGAGCGAAAAAGAGAGGTCGATATCGACTCTAATACTCGATATCGACCCCAATCAGGCAGCCCTTGTCTTCATCTTCTTCCTCGAATTCGACAGATGCAGTCGACATCGACCACTGACCTAGATATCGACTTCTGGCATCGACCCAACTTGAAATCGACCTGAATCCGTACGTTTGCGCTGTGAGTTTCTCTCTACCCTTGTTCTTCTTTTTAATATAGTGAGGACACTGTATATTTTAAGTATGGGGTGGGGGAAAAACATGTCTTATGGTCATAATTTGGTTTTCTTCTTCGCATTGCATTCATGTTTAAATTTTTGTTCTTACTTTTACTTTTATAAAAATGTCAAAATCTAAAAAAAATAGAAAAAATGTCAAAAAATACAAAAAATGCATGTTTATTTTTAAGTTTATTTTTTAACCCTACTTAGATGTCCTATGATGAAAACTCAATAGCTGACTTGATCATGTAAATCCTATGGCATATTTGGATGGTTTAGCCTAAGTCCTTAAAATTTTTTATGTAGATTGTGAACTTGTGATGAAATTGAGCACATATGATCCTAGGCTAAAAAGCAAATACAACAAAAATTATCCTTGTGAGAATTTTGACCTATAGGGAGAACATCAAAAATCCCTCCGCTTTCTTGAGTGAATTTACTCTTCCTATGCATCTCTAAATGTTGTGATAGTTATTCAAAACCAATGTATATATATGATTATGTTTACGAGAATTAAATGATGGAGGCATCTTTTAAGCCATTTTTATCCTCTCTTTACCTACCCTGCATTATCCCTGCTTGAAGCCAGAACATTAGCCTGAGCCTGAAATTGCAAACTCCGCAAAATTATCCCTAGCCGAATTGAGCCTGACCCCCATTTGGGAATTGAGACTTAGATTGGTTGGACTAATGCCTTGTGGAAAGAAAAGAGCATAATGTCAAGTTTTGAGCAAGGAAATTATAGGGTGGTGCATATTTACATTTTGTCATATTTTGTAAAAGGATTTATGGCTTAACATATAAATGCACATACATGCTTTCGAGAAAAAAAAATCCGAAATATATATATATATATATATATATATAGTGCATGAGCCATAATCCTTAAGTCTTTTATTCATACAAGTGTTATACTTTTGAGAGGTATATTAGAGTTCGAAAGAAGGGTTGATAGTATGGTTTACATCTTTTAAGTGCATCTTTAGATAGATGAGTTGGGAAAGAGCATTATAGAGATTGAGCTTACATTGAAGAGTTATGGTTTGGGTATTGCAAGTGTTGAGATTTAGGAGTCTTGATTCCCGAATTATAAAAGCACCACATAGCCAAATAATTCTATACCTTTTATTTCATACCAAGCCCTATTACAACCCCGCCGAATGGAGTCTTCTTTGAAGTCTTCCATTGAGCGAAAGTCCTCCTGATGATTCTTATTGCATTTTCATAATTGGCTGCGAAGTGGATTATTATAAATTGCAATGTTTATGAGATTGTATATGGAATTGAGTTGAGAGTTGATCTTCATAGCCTAAACACATGAGAGTTGAGTGCAAACACATTATCCCTGTAAGGTTGGATCAAAATTGCACATGCCTATGGATCGCCAAAATATGTGCTATGACGTTAAACTCACTTGCTTTGCTTTGCTACCGCTTATGATGTTGCTTTTGACAAGGGCGAAGACTTGAAGGGTGTGTTGTAGGTATTGGTTATTGCTTAGTTATTGCTTGAGGACAAGGAAGTCTAAGTATGGGGTGTTTTGATGTACATATTTGTACTTCTTTTATTGCATCTTTTGACTTCATATTTCATTCGATTTCCAAAGGAAAGGTTCAAAAGAATATAAACTTGTGTAAGAATGGGCTAAAATGCAAGAAATAGGGTCTACACAAGTTTTGAGCTAACCATGCAGGAATTCGAGCGAAAACGGAGTCAAAACGGAGAAGCCAAGTGAAGCTGAGCAAAGGTAGATATCGACCTTAGACCCAGATATCGACCTCTGGTGTCGATATCGACCCCCATATCGACCTCAACATAGACATCGACCAGAGCTGAACAAGTCGAGCAGGAATAGAGACCTCAATATCGACCTCTGGTGTCGATATCGACCCCTTATCTCGACAGAAGATAGACTCGATTTCGAATGCGGATTGGAACTATATCTTCAAGGAGGCACGGAATTATCTCATACTTTCAAGATAGAGGACAGTTGAAGTTTTATTTATCTTTTACCATTAAGTTTTATCAAAATAAAAGACCTATCCTAATTGTTCGGATAGAGTTCATAGGTTAGGTAGGAGTTACAATCCTTGAATAGCGAGGATTAGTAGCCTATAAATAAAGCCCTAGGGGGCTGGCATTCAATCATCTTTCAATCATTCAATAATCCATTAATCCAATTCAATTAACAAGCAAGCAAGACAATAGAGTTAGAGTTAGAGAGAAGTTTTAGGGTTTGACGTTTGCGAAAGTTGACGTTAAGTTGTAAAGCTTCGAAGTTTATTTTAATGCAAGTTTCTTCATTTCAATCAACAATGAGTTCCATGATGAGAAGCGAGTAGTTCCCCAAAGCTCTTAGGGTCGGGGTGACCCCGACGTTAGCCATGCGCGCTTGAGGTAAGTATTTGATGTTGATATCGTTGTGTCTATCTCTCCTCCTACGATTCTATGTTTAGTCCTAATCGAAAGAAAAGGGATTCATGCTAACAACTTGAGTTATAAACATAAAATTGGTAGAGACAATTATGTTTATTTGCAAGAGTAATCCTAAGAGTTGGTGTACGGCGAAAGGTTGTCCCTCGGATGAAATAGCGCAATTGTCCGTCTTATTTATCTTATCGCATGCATTGGTTAACGTTGTGGTAAACCCTAATCCTAGGAGTTGCTTTTTAAATAGTTTATATTCAGTCAAAACCTCTGTTTTATTTCTGTTCATTGCTTCTCATCCATTCTCAATTCTTCGACCTTTCTTTGCCGACGAAGAACTAACCCACTGCAGGGAGACATCGATATCGACCCCAGACGTCGATATCGACCACTGAGTTTATCGACAGTTTTCTGAGTCGACGACGAACATCGCTGCAGAGTTTTGCAAGCATCGATATCGACCCCTAGCATCGATATCGACCCTTCTGTATCGACTGGCAGTCTTTTGAGCCAGTCGATTTCGTGGACTAACATCGATATCGACCCCTCCAGTCGATATCGACCACTTGTTTTGTCTTTGTAGGTCTTCTGTTGTAGAGAACATCGACAGCCGAGGTCGACATCGAGGCCCAAGGTCAAAATCGAGGCTTCTGGTCGACGCAGACTTGAGATTTCCAAAGCTACTAGGATCCCGCTGACACGCCTCCTCGTGGATCGATCCTGACTACCCTTCCACTACAACGGGAGGAAGTCTTGTAATTATTTGCATAGGCTAGGTGTCGATTTACATTTTTACATCTTATTATTTGTACTCGACTTACCTCCTTAACAGTAAGTTTCCTACGGGAGCTTACTCAGTAATCAGGACCTCATGCCTGATGTGTCATATAGTATGTAGGTGTTGCATCTGCATAAAAGCATGTCATGTAGTATCATGATTAGGACTTGCACTTATTAATGATCATCCCTATTCTTTATGCGTTTGAAAAGAGAACGACCGTTATCTGTGAGTCCTTAGAGTCGTTGCTAGGGTCATTGGGGCATTCGTGTTTCATATCGATTCGGTCCCAGTCGAGTCTTATATTATGATATGGCTGCGGCGGTGATCGAGCGTCTTACTTCGGAGTTGGGTACGGACATATGATGGCTGCGGCACCGACCGAGCGTCCTACCTTGGAGTTGGGTACAGACATGTATGATCCCGGAGTGGGCACATATTGGGAGTTTGGGGATATGCCACTTGGCATTCTGTGTGGATCCATTTAATCGCTTTCTGCATATATATATATATATATATATATATATATATATATATATATATATATATATATATATATATATATATATATATATATATATATAAATTGTCAGCATGCTTGTGTGATTTAAATTCCGTACTGCATTAGAACATCCTTTATTTTATGTATAGGCGTATTATATGTCCTCAGCGAGTTCTTTAGGGCCCGCATGCGTCTCTTGGCCTGACTTCGTGGATAGTTTTAGGTACCCGCTTCCTTTTGCTTGCTGAATTGCTCCTATGGCGGGGTTTTCTCACGGGAAGAGAGTATTAGGAAGATTTCGTACAACCTTGACTTTATAAATGTTTTGGTTTAGTTGGACATTTAGAAGCAATGTATATTTATATTGATTTAAACTCGTTTTGTCTCTTTTGAGTTTTGACTAGTTGAATTAGGACATGATTGTAACTTGAAGAGAATAAATAAGCAGCTCGTACTTGGATTGCAAGATCTGGCAGAGGGATAATTCTTCCCTCTAAACGTAACCGGGACTTTAAAATCTGGGCCGTTACAAAGTTGGTATCAGAGCCAGGTTGTGCAATCCGAGTACAAATGAGTTGCAAAACAATTGGTGATTTTGAGTTTTGGAAATAAAATGGCCTAAAGGTTTCCACGAGTTTTGAACGTTTTCAAAGGGCAAAATGAATTTAATATGGATAAGTAAGATAAGCACCTTGAGAAGTGAGAATCTGGACTTGATTGGGTAGTCATGGCGATAGCTATCTCTTACGGATATAGATTGGGATTGATAGAGACCATTAGCTTTATACTTTATAGATGGGCATGGGGGCATATGTAAAATCTTGTTTGAGTAATTCGTGAACTTGATTTAGGGATATGTACATTGGGGGAGAAGTTTGGTGATTCATGTGTGTTATTCTTGATGACTTGATATGATATTTGTTTATATTAGTTTCCCTCGTTATGACATCTGACGTGATTCTTATAACATGCCTTGATCTTATCATGCGCATATAATGTATGATATTTGATGACTTAGATTGGACAATTGTTGCCATTCTTAATGTGTTGACTTATACATATTTGTTTTGCTACATGTATCACTTATGATGGAAATTGTTGGTGTCTTTTGGCCTTGGTTTGATGAGGACATGAGATGAGATTATGAGGATTTACTTGGTTATGGATGATGTTTCGTATTGGTTAGTGGAAGCTTATGAGCTCAGGCTTGAAAATCTTACTCTAGTTGATGAGAAAAACTTATGGTTTGAGAATTGAGAAGTTATGTTTATTGATTTGAGAGCCATGATATTTTGACTATAAGAGTTCATAGTGACTTGATATGAAATACATATGAAATTCAGATTCTTGATATAAATTGTTGATTCTTGCTTAGCGATAATGATTTCACAAAGTTGACACAAGTATTTTGCAGGGACGCTTGTAGAGTGCTTGGTCGAATCTAGTGAGAACATTGGGACGATTTTCTGATACTTGTACAAGTATTTCATGGGGACGCCTATGGAATACTTGTAGGTATCACAAAATGCATCGCTTATGTGCTTACTTGAGATGTTTTGGCATGATATTGCTCTATGATCTATTTAGTGATGCCTTACATGATGAATTCTAATGATAGTGATCTCTTATGCGAAATTCGTTCAAAAGAAGATCATGTGTGTACAACTCGACTAAAATGTATGTGAACCAATGAATAGACATGAATTGTTTATTCATAAAATATGATTTATGTGATTGAGATGACATCGTCCCTCCTACCCTCGACGTGTTATCATTCATATGTTGTGACCTTGTGAGGTTTTGTGAAGTTATGTCATGCACCTCTATCTTGTTTTTATGAACGATGATGGTTGATTATGATGTATTGCTTATGTGGCTACTCGTTATCTTATAACTGTCGGACTTGTATAATTGATGTCTTATATGTCCCTTGTTCCAATAAGATGATGTTATTCTTGCTTGTTTACATGGTTAGGGAAGAGACTCTATATTCAAGCTAACTTGTTAATGGTGAGAGTCGATAAGATAGCAAGTTGACCTATTGATTGATCTCCTTAGATTCTTGGTGAAGTTTTCTTTGCGATCTTTGAGAACATCGATAAATTATCATGACAACTCCTTGTCTCTCTTCATTACTCTTCTTTTACCTTGCCGCTTTGGTTCCTTCTAAATTCCTTTCATGTTGGTCACCTATGCTCCAAACCTTATGGGTCTAACTTGTTACGAACTGGTATATAAATTAGAGTATTGATTGTCTTGAGGAGTACAATACCAAAAAGGGGCCTTGATGAGTGACTCTTAGAAATTTGTTGGGTGTCAACTTTCGTATCGAGAGTTATTTGAAAGTCTTTATTCATTCGGGAAATTCGTTTGAAGGTCTTCCTTATGGTTGGTGTTCAAAGTACATTGTCTCTCTAAGAAACAATTAGACTTCTTTTCGGAATGGGTCATGGAGTCAGTGAGGATGAATCGATGTTGCTTTGAGAAACTTATGTTTGGTTATGATGGTAGTCTTGTTTGTATTTCCTTGTTTTGATGTATTATTGTGATATATGTTTGTTCTATTTACACCTACGTTGATATGTATATCTTCTTACTGCACTTGATCCATCCATGCCTTATATACCTTATCTTAGGATCGTATTACCTTTCATAGTACTCATTTTGTGTTTCCCTCGCCTTGTTATATGATAGGTTTGATTTTCGATGCATTGTCATGTTATCCCCTATACATGTATATCCTATGTTTATGAACACGTGGCTCCTCTAGTGTTGCTAGTGTCACATATGATACATGACTTGTGAATTACGTGACCTTAGTCTCCATATTATTGCTTATTACTCTTCATCATAGACTCGGGATAGTGTTTTCATACTTCCATGTTACCGCTTGTCCTTTTGGATGCTTAAGAATGTTGGGTATAATTGACTAGCGATTAAACAACACAAGAAATTAAAAAGAAGTCCCTGGCAACGGTGCCAAATTTGACAGGAGGAAAACATGTCGTTGTTCATGCCAAAGAAATACTCAAACCTACAGCTAGTATAATTGGTAAGAAAGAGGTCAATCCACAGGGAAATCTAGTAAGTTCAAGTGCTAATCCAATCGCAAGTAACCAAAAAGAGAGTTTTGTGGGAAAGATCCGCCTTTTGTCAAAGCGGAAAGAAGCAAACAAAGTAAAAGAGGTTGAAAGATGCAGTAGAGAGAAATAGGTTCACCTACAATTTGTAACTTCAATTGATGAATTTGATCATTGTTTCAGGCTCTAGTTCTTTTCTTTTCCTATCAATGTCCTTATCCAGATCTTAGGTAAATTACTAGTCCTACGAGTCCTAGTAATCCCTATCTCTAAATAACCCTAACACAGTTAAGATTTAACCTAGAGATAGCATTAAGACTATGAATTAACCAAGGTATATGCACTATCAAGCTACGAGTCGATATTTAACATATATTCAACTTCCTACACATCCAATTAGTCCTACGAGTCCTAAAGGGATATGATTGCCACCTGGGTTAAGGTTGGCTACGGGGAATCTACAAAACCCTAGCAATTGAATGAATCTACTCTAACTAGTTGATCAGGTCAGAGAGAATAAAACACATTAAAAAATTTAAGTGCAAGGAAGCCAAAACATTCAAATAGGAATAAGAATTAGATTAAGAAACTCACAATTCAACAATCAAAGATCCAAATTGTAGGCGAAACCTTCGAGAGTTTAGTTGCTCATGCTCAACGTGCTCTCAACGATTCTCAAAAGTGTATAAGTTCATTAGTAAAATAACCTAGAAATGTCTTTTAAAAGCCTACAAAGAATCGGCCAATAATAATAATAAAAACCCTAATTAAAGTTTATAGTTGATTTGGTGTTTCTGAAGGGGCCGCGGGGCGGAGACCTCGGGCGACAGGGTGGCCTGGCGATCAGCGAAATCCTTCGAGAAGTCTTCGGGCGGCCAGCGATTTCTCCCTCTTCTCATCTCGTGATTGTCTCTAGTTGATAATGCAATCTCCTTTACTTCTTTTAACTTTCCTCAAGTTCCTTCTACCTTGAATCTGCGATTCCTGAAATAAACCATAACATTGTGTAGATTCCGCATCTTCCAACTCAAAAAGTAATCATGTAAATGCAACTAAAATATGCAATATTTACACCAAAACTATGCTAAATGAAATATATTATGCAATACTAATAATGCTCTATCAGTAATCCATTCAACCAAACTATGGAAAACTCAAGCACCGCACAAGACTGAACTCTACATTGAGCATCATCTCCCTACCCAGCCGAAACCCCACAATAACTACAACAATAAGAACAACACATCAGAAGATAATCGTAAGAGACGAAACAAACTTAAGAAAAACACTCATAAGAATAAGATGAAAACTAAACTAAAAGAGTCAAACGAGGGCTATCTTGTTGCCCATTACAAGCTTAAACCATGATTTCTAAAATCTGATTCATGAAATTCAGCTTCTGGAATATTCGAGGGCTCAATAGAAAAAATATTTGGACACATATTGAATCTACTTGCAAATCAGATCATATCAAAATCCTGGCTCTTGCTGAAACAAAACTACAAAACCCTCCACCTGATAACTGCTGGAAAAAAGCAGGTTTCGATAACATGCACTGCTGTCCTTCAATAGGGTTCTCTGGCGGCCTTTGTCTTCTTTGGAAGGCATCACAATTCAACAATTAAACTTTTGAAATCATAGATTCAAACAGCAGAACCATTCGAGCAAAATACCCAAATCATACCCTTTCACTCACTATTATAATCATATTCATTTATGCCCCTCCGTATGAAAGAGATAAGGATAGCTTCTGGACTTCCCTTTCCGAAACAATTAAAAACATTAAGGAACCGCTAATCCTCATGGGAGATCTTAATGAAATTCTCTAGCCTTCGGACAAGCTAGGTGGATCCCTCCCTAGCGTGTTAGATTTCATCGTCTCTCGGAATTCATTACTAACCACAATATAGTCCACCCACATGGCGAGGATAATATCCTCGAAAAGCTTGATAGAACTTTAATGAGCCACACTCTGCTGCAACTATTTCCTGATCTATACACAAAAAATCATGCTTTTATCAAATCAGACCATACCCAAATTACACTAGACCTAACGGATAAACAAAAGCCAAAGCTTCAACCATTCAAATTCGAAATGGTATGGACTACAAGACCTGACTTTGGAATACTTGTTAAAAATGCATGGCGTACTGATGTGCCAGGATCGCACCTGTACAAATTAACAAAAAAATTACATGAAGTTAAAAAAAAAGAGCAAGATCTAGAGTAAAGCTACCTTTGGAAACGTTTTCCGCCAAATTACGTTGGTTGAACATAAATTACAGGACCTACAATTGCAACTTTGTAACAACTATGACTATAAGACGAATGAACTAATCAAAAGGCTAACTACCAAGCACGCTTCGTTGCTAAGATACCAAAACAAGTATTGGGGACAACAAGCAAAACGAAACCACATAAAATCAATAGATGCAAACACAAAGTATTTCCATAGAATAGCCACAGGAAGAAGAAACATGAATATAATAAAATCAATACAGAAAACAGCAGGAATAACGGTAACCACAGATACAGAAATTCGAGAAACCATCAAACAAGACTTCATAAAACGATACCGAAACGCCCAAAGACAACAAATTTCGAGAAATCTAATATCCAACATCAGTGCTGAAATTACTAATAAAGACAATGACTGGCTTACTAGGCAAATATCAAACACTGAGATTAAAAGTGCGGTCTTTAGCTTGGCAAATGATAAATCACCTGGACCTGACGGCTTTTCAGCTGGTTTTTCGAAAAAATACTGGCACATCGTGGGCCCTTCGGTAACTAAGGCAGCCAAAAGTTTCTTCCTTAGTGGAAGAATACTAAAACAGATAAAACACACCTTCATAGCATTTATCCCAAAGTGTGATAACCCTACAACTGCATCTCATTACAGACCAATTAGCCTTTTCTCAACAACATATAAGATAATCTCTAAAGTAATTGCAACTCGCCTGAAAAAAATCATCCCCAAAATTATTAATCCATTACAAAGTGCTTTCATAGCAGGAAGATCTATACAAGACAACATTCTAATAGCTAACAAAAATTTTCACTCCTCCAAGAAAAAGGAAAATTAGGCTGGATGACAGTCAAACACTTGATATGGAAAAAGCATTTGATCTCGTGGATTGGAAATTTCTACTCACGGTTATGGACAAATTTGGTTTCTCTCCACGCTTTACGGGTTGGATAAGAGAATGCATAACTACAGTTACCTACTCAGTCTTAGTAAACAATGAACCCACGAAACTATTCGCTCCAGAACGAGGGCTTAGACAAGGGGACCCTCTTTCTCCCTATCTATTCCTCATACTATCAGAAATTCTAGCCAGTGGTCTGTATCAGGAATCTTTAACCCCACGCAACCATCTTGGCATCACACTTACACGCAATGGAACTAGAATCCCGTTTCTGGCCTTTGCAGATGATATTATCATCTTTGCGTCAGCCACAAAAACTGCCTGCGATCAAATCAATAAGATACTTCGAGAATTCTCCTCCCTATTAGGACAAAAAGTAAATAGGCACAAATCACACTTCCAAACAACCCCAAACATGACATCAAGCCAGGAAAATACTATACATGATGAATTAGAGATCCCCTGTACAAATAATCTAGGACCTTACCTGGGCTGCCCTATCATCTGCGGGCGAGCTACTAAGGGCATGTTTACAGAACTCTTAAACACAACCAAAGCACAGCTAAATAAATGGAAAGCTAATTGTTTATCCCAAGCAGGTTGTTGTACACTAATCAAAACAACACCGTCAACCAAGCCTCTACATCTTATGCAATGCTACCTACTTCCAAAAGCTATACACACGGAACTTGATAGGATCAATCAGAATTTCCTATGGAATAAGGGACCTAGACATAAACCACTAGTTAGTTGGTTTGAGGTGTGTAAGGAAAAATCTAATGGGGGTCTTGGCCTCCGAAACTCTGAAGATATGAACAAAGCACTACAACAAAGCTTCTATGGAAAATCCTTGTAGAACCGAGCAACCCATGGGCGACCTTAATTATAGGAAAATACCTAAAACAACAAAATCTAGTACAGTACCACAAAAAGGGTGCCTCCTCTTGGCAATGGGCCCAACTGACAAAACTAATACCCCTATTTAAAGCAGGCATCCGCTGGTCCATCGGGAATGGGGAAATTATTAACTTTTGGTTGGATCACTGGATTGGCAAATCACCCCTTATAGATATAGTCTCGGATAAGGGGCAAGCTGACACCCAAACTGCTATACGGAACTTCATCACAAACGATAAAAAATGGAATTTGGAAAAACTAACCACAACCCTCCAACATATTTTGCCAAATGAAGTACTAAAAATGATAGCAACATATCCGATCCCAAAACTATACAAATTGATAGGCTATATTGGAAATGGAGCAAGAACGGATGGTACAACACAAGCTCAGTAATACAAATGATCAACCACTACAAAAGCCATCAAAAATCGGACATGGGATGTATTTGGGGTCTTGACCTACCACCAAAAGTCAAAACATTGCTCTGGAAAATCACAAAAAACAGAATACCTACATCAGCTAGACTAGCTTCTCGAGGGATCGGAATCCCTACATCATGTCGACATTGCAATTCGAGTTTCGAAGATTTAACACACCTCTTATGGGACTGCCCCATCTCCAGTGTTGTGCTGGCAAACATAGACCCCACACTGGCGACAATTCTAAACACCTGCTTCTCACAAGAAACTGAGCTAAACAGTATAATTTGTGCCGTAAAAGAAAAAACCGGAACACAAAAATTCACTAAGTTAGCTTTTGGTTGGTGGAGTATTTGGTATTTCTGTAACAAAGCGTTATTTGACAACATAAAATCGGACGTGAAAAGTATACTCTCCTTTATAAAAGACCAAACCATATTGTGGAATATCTCTAAACAAAATGATGATGCTACAGAAGACCGTAAAAATTCCCAAAACAATAACACTAACCGAACCATAACTACACAAGCTAGGAAAAAAGCTAGATGAAAGGCCCCTCCATTAGGCTTTTACAAATTAAACTTCGATGGTGCATTTTCTAATTCTTCTTCTAGTCACATCGGATATGTTATCAGAAACCACACAGGCACACCTATCTACTATGGCGCTGGACCGTCCTCCATATCATCAGTTTCGGGGGCTGAGTGCCTTGACCTTTGGAATGGCCTCAATGTGGCACGAGAACTCAACCTAGACAATCTAATCGTCGAGGGTGATAACCTAAACATAATCAACATTCTAAGAGGTTGTGACAGACCGACGGGGGACTCGGAAATGATTGTCTCTGACAGTCTAGCCTCCCTAGGTTTCTTTCTTTCGGTTGAGATTCGTCATGTTTGTAGGGAGGCTAACCAAGTTGCGGACCGCCTATTGCACCTCAATCTTGCCTTCTCTTGCACTGCGACACCTAACGACTCTGTGCTTTGTAATTTCATCCGTCTGGACGCTCTTGGCATATAAGGTCTCCTTATTACCAAATTATTTCTGGTTCATATATATATATATATATATATATATATATATATATATATATATATATATATATATATATATAGGGGTGCGCTCCGGTGAAAACCAAAATTGCGGTAAAAACCCATGAGGACCGGCTTTTTAACGCGGTACACTAGCTTATAGCCCGGTTCTGAATAGAACCGATCTATAAAGTCACATATTTTAGCCCGATTCTGAATAAAACCGAGCTATAAAGTCACTAATGTAATTTTAAAACATGAGTTTTCAACACGGTTTTTAGGTTTAATCGAGATATAAAGTCATTTGTTATTTTAAAACTGGAGTTTTTAGCACGGTTTTTAGGTTGAACTGAGTTGTAAAGTCACTGTGTAATTGAGGTTTTTAGCACAGGTTTCAAAAAAACCAAGCTATAAAGTAATCCTCGCAGTTTTTACCACAATTTGAGGTTTTCACCGGAGTCAATTCCTATATATATATATATATATATATATATATATATATATAATGAAAACTATTTTTGTTTTTGTAATATCCTTAATTTTTGGAATTTCACCCAACCAATCTTATCTACATAAAATTTTACATGATAAAATTTTAAATATTTTTTTAACCAATGGGATTTATTTATTCTAACTATTAAATGATAAATATTTTTGCTTAGATGTCATAATCACCTTAATTTTACGATTTTCTCTCAATCAACTGAACCTAGAAAAAAAATTCAATTATTAAAATTTGGATAAGTTTCTTTAATTAATCTATTTATATCTAACTAATAAACCGTAATAATTTTTTTATTAGGTTTTATAACTTATAAGCACCTTTATTTTAAGACTTTCACTCAACCAATCTATTCTACTTAAATCTTAAACTCATGTCATTTTTACACATTTTTCATAAATATTATTGTTTTACTTACTTTATCAAATCTATTTTTTCTATTTTATGTTAACGTATGATAATAGTTTATGTCATTTTATAGTAGTAATTTTTTAAACTTATAAAATTTTATTTTAAATTTTTTAAAAAGACAAATACGCACCATGTCGCGTGGACACTACTAGTTTACTTTATTTAACTAAATGTCTATTTTTATAACTTCATTAAGTAAATGTCTCTAAATGATATTTTTACCCTTACTATTTTTAATTGACCATTGACCGGTCAAGTCAATGATTTTGGTGGCAAATGTTTTTTTGGTGAGAGCTTTTTTTACTGTTTTTTTTATGAAGTCAGTGTCACCACCTTTATCTGTGGTGACACTGTTGGTGACACATGTCATTTTTTTGGTCAAAGTACTTAGTAGTGGTTTGGATTTTATGGGTACCCGTGGATAGCCTACGTTCGCAATACCGGATGGGATTAGATAATACATCCAACTCGTGAAACATGCTTAGTCCGACTCGTGCCTATAATATCGGGATAATATTTGGGGTAAAATCTGTTCTAAGTTCGACCTTCCCTCCGTTTGCCCAGGTCTATTTATAACGTCTCATTAGAATGTCAAAGATAAAGTTGGAATCGATCTTACACCCTAATGCTTTTTTCAACAGATCTTTAGGAAGGCATTCGAACTTCGGGTTAGGATTCAGTGCAGTACCACAACCTCAAGTTAATTTTTCTATCACAAATTTTAATTTTAGGAAAAAAATAATTAATAAGATTGACATGAACCCTACATGAGATAGACAATCTTTACAATCTAATTATCTTTTGATGGTTAAGATTTCAACTTTACTATACCGTACTTGAGGCAACCTATTCCCCGAACTTCACCCAATTCCGATGATTGATTTCGATGACATCAAAACAGCCATGAGACATACTCCGTCCGTTTCTTTTTAAGTGACTTTTTACCAATGCACGTTTTTTAAGGTGTGAAAACCTAAATAAAATAATTTTTTTAAATAATTTTTTTCAATAATATCATACTTATTAGTGATAAGTATAATAATATTAAAAAATTATTAAAAAATTAATATTTAATATATTCTAAAACTATCTGTTTGACTTGAAAAAATCATTTAAAAGAAAACGGATAGAGTAGCTTTATGTATGATGGGACTCATGGGAGCATGTCTAATGTTTCAACTTCTCACATGCACATAATGATATATAATTTTTATATAGTGTGTTGTCCACAAATATAATGCTTAATAGTAGACTTATAAGTTCGATTAATTAAGTACGTGTCAAAAATATAATTGATCCGGAAGCACGACCAAGGATCACATATGCCATTTGAGAGGCTGATCTCTTTCAAAATTTAACTCGATCCTTTGCCAAGCCTAATCTTTTCCATTAGTTGAAAATCAAAACTTCCTAACAAGAGATTAGAAGTAAGAAGAAACTCTTCAATTTAACGGGAGAGACCTAAGTGTCAGGTCAATTAGGGTCAGACTTGAGATTTTAAATGCCTGATCTGAGATACAAAAATTGAGCCCTCTATATAAACTTCAATGCATCTATTTGCTCGTTTAATTTTACGTTCGACCTAATACATCTTGTTGCTTCTTCAATTTATCTTTGTAGCTCCAGATTCCCAAAAATTTCTTTCACATCTACAATTTTTAAGTTATATATAGCTAGACACAAGCAGTTAGTTGTGTAATCAAAATTTGATTCTCAAATCATTAATGTCCATAAATATGATTTGCTTGTATTCTGAATATTATATTGCACAAATCATTATAAAAACTTGTAAAAAGCAATTCAAAACTTCATAACACTAATAGACCTAGGGGTATTTGGTCTCGTATATATAACTCATATGAAAATTGGTGAAATTGTTGTAGTTAAAGAGCCCACCGTGATTGATCTAAGGGGAAAATGAGTTTCAAATGTAGCCATATTCTACAAATTTAAATCGAAATTCAAACCCTAATTAATAGCAAATTCCATCCTAATTCTAAAACCCTAATTCATAAACCCTACAAATAAAATCCAAATAATTCTTTTCTATTCTATGACCGAGTTTTGAACAATTAAATGACATTGCACACATGAAAGAAAGGCGAAGGATCAGTTGAACAGATGAGCATTGTTGCTATGTGTCTTTGTAAATAGCTTCTTCCAACTTTCGAGTTTTGATTTTGCAACAAGGGGATTGGGGGTCGTCTGTTATTCAAATCTTTATTGTTTTTAATTCTTGAGGTTTTTTCGCTCACGCCCCAGATGTCTGTTCTTTTATTTGTCTTTCCCCTTGTTCATGTATTTATATATACAAAGGGGGAAAAAATCTATGGGCTCTAGACTAATTGGGCCCGAGGCGAGCGCCTGTTGGGACTCATCTAAGATCCGGCTCTGTGTCAGGTGGAAACCGTGTCAGGTGAAAAACCATAAACACGTGTATATATGTAGGTGGATAACTTTAAGTTTGAAGATAATGACTTAGGGGGACAAGGCTTTGGATTTGTGGATGAGATAATTATGGGATTGAATTCACTTAGAGACTAAGGGCTTGTTAGGTATAAGTATGTAAATAAACGTAATGGAAACAAATTTTATATGAAAAAATATATATAGATGAGAGAAGAATGCTATTTTTTGTATGAAAAAATAAGATAGGAGTGGTAATGATGAGAAGAGTATAAGAGATATGGTTACCAGTTGATGTTGCTAAAACCAACCCCGCAAGAATACGGTGTCAATTGTAGTATTCAAGTGTCGTATCACAAGGACCGACGACTACATGAGAGGGAAGTTGTCTACGAAGCTAGTGGAGTATCAATTGCTAGCGTTGAACCAATTTGACCAAGCCCAAAAGTAACAAACAATTTGAAAGAATCTATGATTGAAAGTGACAAATAACGATGGAAATGATGAGAAATATATAAATGAGAGGCCTTCTAGGGCTAGGGATTCTATGAACGATGCTTCCTAAATAGACCAAAATATAATCTCACCCGAATCATTTCTACTTCAATGTGAAGGTAGGTTGTCTAATGTAATTGCAAATCTCTTTTCGGTCTCAATGCAACCAATTCAGTCTCTTTAAGCTATTAGAATCTAGGTGATACTCAAATCAATATCTCCTTTCGGTCCTAATCAATATCAATATAGCCTAAGATTTCTACGACAACCTATAGATCCTCAAAGAGCTTAATTCACTTTCGCACAATTAAACTTTAGGTTTAATCCTATAATTTCGATGGATCGTATCACCTTTCGGTCTCAATTCACCATCTAAGTTCCAATTTAGGGTTATCTTCTTTCGATCTCAAATCCTAAATCGGGTCTAACCAATGCACATCGATTAGATAGAGTACAATAAGATTAAATCACAATTCAAATGAGAAATCATTCGGGCGATAGGAAGAGCAAGTCTATTTCCGCATCATCGGGATTATCCCTAACCCTAGAACAAGGAGAACTAGCCTAGCATGGAGATTTTCATATTCAATTCAATTAGAATAAGCATAGAAATCAGAGACAAACAAAAGATAAAAGAGAAAGTACCAATTTTGAATTGAAACGATTCGAATCTCCGCTTAGGGTTCTCACAAGATTCTTCAAAGAATAAAATTGAACGTGGAAGAGGAGAGAGACCTCAAAGATGTCCTCTCAGCCCTTAAATAGTCTAGGAAAAAACATAATAAAAAAATAATATTTAATTCCTAAAACAATAAAACGAACTGAAGTCGGCAGAAGCCAACAGCGTCGTGCACGACCGTGCACTTCATCCCGCACGCCCGTGCAGATCTCTCTGTGAGTGCGCCTCAGCACGCATGCCCGTGCACCAACACTTGGTTGCTGGTGGCCTTGTTGAGACATGCACACCCGTGCACCATTATCTGCACGTCCGTGCATTTCTCTCTGTGAGTGCGCCTCAGCACGCACGTCCGTCCTCTTGTTCCTCGGCGCTTGGCTCCGCTCACATCATCCTCACTAGGCACGCTTCCCCACGAGAGTCCAAGGCAGTGCGATTGGCTCCAAAAACACCTGAAAGCACAATCACAACGGGAGTAGACCTCTAATCTAAAAACTATACGGAAAACAACCAAAAACACACCTAACAAATCATAAATGATGCGAAACCTATTCTAAATACATGACCTAAATGATATAAAATACAATGACATCACCAGTGTTCATATGTGTGATTTAAGGGGGGGGGGGGTGGGGGAATAAAACCATGTTTGTATGAAAAATTGAGAGAAGAGGGTAATGATTGGATTTTTTTTAAACAAAGTATCCTAAATTGGGCCATATTGATTCTATAGTGCAGAAAACCTTAAACAATATAAAGGACTGGAAAGAAGATAAAAATAAGGAGTTATCTTTGCAAAGGAAAAGGCGAGGTCGACATATCAAATGGGCAAACCCCCCAAGGATATTCATAAAATAAATGTAGATGGATCAGTAAAAAGTAATGAGGAATGTAGAATTAGAGGTATTGTAAGGTACTGGACCGGAAAAGTAATTGAAATATTCCAACAACAGGTTCCGAAGGGATCAGTACTTCTAACTGAATCCCTTGCATTTTGTATGGAGTTAGAGCTAGCCCGCATTAGAGGATGGAAGAGTGTCATACTTGAAGGAGATAGCTTAATGGTGGTAAACGCAATTAAGGATAGTTCTAGAGTTCCATGGGAGATCCTCAGAGTTATTGAGAAGATTGGACGGCTACGAGCAACGTTCTCATCAGCAATATTCTGCCACTGCTTCAGAGAGGCAAACACTATAGCTCATTTTATTGCTAGATTTGATCTAAATTGTAACCCTTATACCATCCCTTAAGATAGGGAGCTTTCTCTCATCATCCTTCGGGATGATCAAGGATGATCTTTCTACGTAAAGACATCATAATTATTGCCTACTGTACAAAAAAAAAAAACAAAGTATCCTAAATTATAAATGGACTACATTCATTTCATTTTTCTTTACCTTTCCAAAATTCAAACCAAACGAGCCCTACTTCAAAGTATGTATTTAAAGATCTCATGCATGCTCATAAGGAAATATGACACAGGGAATGCTCCAAAAATTTAATAATAAGGATATCAAAAGTCTTTATAGAATAATAGAGGGCGACTTGGAAGAGCTTTTTATATATATATAAGGCAATGATTTTGGAGATGTCAGATCCTACTGATACACCTACCAATGGCATCCTTTTGGACGAGGGACAGAAACTCTGGGTGAGATGTGATAGCTGCATGATCCATAGAGTGTCTGAGATGGGCCATCTTGTCAGCAACTCGATTTAATTTGCGGAAGACATGAGAGTACAACGCCCATTCAAATTTCTAGAGAAGGTACCGGGTGTCCATGACGATCATTTCGATATCCCAAGGATAGTGTCGGATGCCGGGGATTGACTTGATGACAGTGAGACTGTCACCCTCAACCTCAATATGTCGCAAGCCCAAATCTCTAGCTAACACAAGACTCGAGTGGAGGACAAGGCTTCGGCCATAAGTGGGGAGACAGAGCCACATTTTGAGGATTCAAAAGAGACAACAAACCCAACATGATCACGAATAAGAAAACCAGTTGAAGCCAAACTAGAGGGGATTATGGACCCATCGAAATTGATCTTGAAGTTGGTTTTCGTTGCTTTAGTCCATCTAATATTTTTCATGCGCCTAGGGGTTGATTGTGTGCGAGTTGTCACATTCTCTATGTCCTCCCAGAATAATGTCTTCGAATAATGTAGTTCTTGTCGTAGATATATTTCGTGTTTCCTAATGTCTATGTAATTTTCATCGTTAAAGACAATTTTGTTCCTAATTGTCCATAACCCCCACCACACAGTGGCAAAAAAGTTTTTTGTTGCTTGTTAAGCTAGGAGAATATGTCATTTGTGATTTGCCGTATTGTTCGACCTGTTTTGATTACTATTTATACGATTTTTCCTACTTTATTGTCAATTTTTGGTCTTTTTCAATTTTTACAACATAATTACGGAATTGTCCGAGAGACGAAAAAAACCGAAACACCAAAGTGTCAAAAATTACATCAAAATTGTTGAACGCAATGAAAAACAATTGATAAGAGTAGTTGTTGGGTTTTTATATTGAGGTTAGTGAGTTTCAACAATTTTTTTTTGGTTTCGGCGTGATGCATATCTCGACAAAGTTTTTTGAGACTTTTCTATCACCTTGGCATATCTCGTTGAAACTTTGCTATCAACTCGACAAGTTTCACCGAGGAAAGTATGAAACCTCGGCAAATATCAACAAGACTAATGTTTTGACTCGGCTAACTTTCAGGAGCTTATATGAAACTGCCGAGTTTCTTCTTCTTTCTCGGCCCTGAACTGCGAGATGAAAACATTTCCTTGTGTAATCAAGCTGAGGTTCGTCTGGTCCTCAGCCTATAACGCTGAGCAGAGATAGTTTTCTCAGCCCAGATTGCCGAGTTCTTTCGGCCTCAAATTTGCCCCAAAATCAAATCATATCACCTATATTGGCATTCAATGTTCCACATCCAACCTCCTATGACAAAGACAATAACAAAACACACAAAAAGGCTAACAAAACAACACAAAATCGATCGAAAACAATGATGTTTTCACTATTTCGGTCAAAATTAAAACCCTCAATTTTTGTGTTGAATCATTTGAAATCAATGAAGTTTTTATATTATATGAGAGAACATACCTTTTTAGTGCTAGATTGATGTAGATTTTGGCAAAAAAAAAAACTCCCTAAAATGGGTAGATCTACAATGACGTTGATGAAGGTTTGTTTGGTGGGTTGAAGATGAAGGATGAGGCTGTAAAAAACCTAGTTTAAAGGTAAATTTTTTTTTCTTGGGTCATTCTATAATTTTTTTTTATAAAAAATGAAAAGAACCTCGGCGTAAATATTTATTTTTTATCTTGACAATAGACGAAAGACATCTTGTCGTTAGACTTTATATATTGAAATATTTAGCAAACTGCCCATCTCTATGTGACCCCCTCTCTGCATGTGCCCCCTTGCCCCCCTACGTGTTAGCAATTTTTTTTCGCGTCAACACTTTTTTCGCGTCAGCACTTTTTTTGTGTCAGCACTTTTTTCGCGTCAGCACTTTTTTCATTGTTGACGCCAACACCGGACCCGCTGAATTTGCTGAGGCTGATGCCAATGTTGCTGACATCGATGTTATGGATGTTGACGTTGATGTATGGGACGCCAACGATGTTGACACTGATGTAGGAGAAAAAAATTATTGACGAGAAACTTTCAAAGACAATATAACGATTGCTGACGGAAATATTAACAATAACATTACAAAGTAGCGAATAGTTATACTACGGGAACATCTAATCTTGTTGAAATATTTTTTTTCGTGTCATCACTTTTTGTCTCGCGTCAGCACTTTTTTCACGTCAACACTTTTTTTTTGTTGCTGACGCCGACACTGGGTATGTCGAATTTGCTGACGTCGACATTGGGGATGCTAAAGTTGATGGTTGGGGATACCGAAATTGCTGACGCTGACTACAGGGATGTTGATGCCGACAGTATTGACAAGAAAACCTTGCATAATCCAATACAAGGAAAACGAAGGAAATTATTCACATTTGGTTCAATTGAACCCTGCATCACCCAGTAACTTCGCAAAACAAAGCAACTAGGATTCATTGGGTAATACTTGAATTAACATCCACCTTTTGCGTACTCCAGTAGCATATCCACCATCCTCGTGCTTTTCTGCAATCTTATCAATAATGAAGCATTTATCTGCAGTGGCTAAAGGAATAGATTTTCATTCATCATGAAACATATAACCTGCACAGTCAAAGATAATCACCTTGATGTGCATAGTTCCTAAAAATGATGCTAGACAAGGAAGGATGGAGACAGTTCATTATGGATGCAATTGGAGTCATCAACTTACATATAGCATGGAAGAAAGCTCAATTATATAAAGAAGAAAGTGGAAATTAATCTTATTCTACCTACTACATCTACCTACTAAAGTAAGGCACACCCTAACCATGGCAAAAAAAAAAAAAATGACAACAACCTAACCATGGTCCCATCTGGTGGTCAGCCTCCAAGCAAACTCCCAAATCAATCCTTTTTCCTAGAAAGACAAGTTATTATAGTAGATTGTAAACCTAATTAACCACTCAAGCAAACTAAATAATTAGAAGATATTGAAGGCTAACATACATACCTGTGTTCTAAAATAAAAATAAAAATATGCTCTACAAAGACTTCCAAATATACAAATCAAAATCACTATAAAAATTAAGGCAACAATTTGCAATGGGTGTCAACAATTTCACAATTGCCTGCTACCACTGTTCTAAAAATCGCACCTAGGCGCCGCCTGGGCACCGCCTAGGCGCTAGGGGACCCCCCTCCGCCTAGAGCTAAACGGCTGCCTAAGCACGCCTAGGCGTCCGCCTAGACCGCCTGGGCGCCGCCTAGGCGCTAGGCGGCCCCTCACAGCCTAGGATCCGCCTAGCGCTTTTTAGAACACTGCCTGCTACATTATCCTAAATTTTCAATCAAGCACACCGAAAATGGATTTTGCAAGGTCATCAATTTAAAATAGTATCCTGTAAGGGAGGAATAATGACAATGAATCAGAAATCGTTAAATTCGTGTAAGTTTTAAAAATAGTCTGGTGCTCAGCCGCTCATGAAGCTTCGAACTGAAATCGAATTTGAGAGAGAGATAGAGGGAGAGAACCTGCGTAATTGAGGGTATAGGAGAGCCCGTTGTAGCCGCGAGCCTTGACGTTGAGGTGGAGGAAGGGGCGGTTGGCTTAGGAGGAGCTTAATCATATCGGCGGCGGTGAGGCTGAAAGTGGTGGTGTTGCAGATCTGCTGAGATTGAAGATGAAGACATGGATGAAGCTGATTCAAGGTTCCACTGCGTCGGCGAAATTTGTTGCGGCCAGCGCCTCCCTCGGCAATGCCGACGCCCTTGACAGGCGGTTCCACTGCGAGAAACCCCATCCCCCGCTACTCCCTTACCCTACCTCCGACACGGTCCTTCTCCCTCGGTTCACTAATTCAAAGCTTGTTGTTCTCCTCCATCGCTAGGCTCCTTCTAATCCGAGGCCATTGAAGAAGGTGGAGAGAGATTCAAGCTCACATATCGATTTGTAGATTAGGTGTGGGCTATAAGGGCATTTGGCAAAGCGACTAGGGTTGTATAAACTAAGAGTGGACAATTAGCAAATTAAACAAAAAAACGTGGACAGTTACTTAATTTGGCCAAAAATTTGCGCTTTGCAAATTTTCTCATTAATAAAAAGAAATGATAAGATGGTGATAAAACCAATTTCTCCCAAGCATATGAAAGAGCTTTTAGAATGAATTTTAAAGAAATCTCCACCCATCTCCTTAACCCAAAGAGAATAAATTGAAACAAACTAGGTCCACTTAGTTGTCATGCGTAAATATGCACAACAACAACATTGTTAAAAAATATATATAGGATCGTTTTTGTAATTTTCATAAAATATATAATTTGGGTAGTTTAACAAATACCATGAAAGTGAAAAAAGAAATTGTAAATATGAATGATGTTTTAAAATTTTCTAAAAGTTATAAATTGGGTAGTTTAATGAAAAAACATAAAGTAAGGTATTTTCTAAAAACTATAAATTGGACAGGTTAATGAAAAATACTCCCTCTGTTAATTAAAACTTGACGTTTTACTATTCACGCACGCTTTTTGAGGTGTTAAAAATATATAAAATATTAACTTTTTTAACATATTTTTTTAAATAATTTGATACTTGTTACTATTAATTATTAATTTATAAAAACAAATTTAAAAAAATGTTAATATTTCATATAGTTTTTATCATTTTAAAAAAGTGTGCATGAATAGTAAACGACAAGTTTTAATTAACAGAGGGAGTATAAAGTATGGTGAATTTGAAAAACTATTCAAAGTTATAATTTTAAAAAGACATAAAAGGACATAGAAGAAAAAAAATTAATATTTTTAAATTCAAACTTTTAGAGGCAAAAAAAACATTTGATAAAATAAGATTGAAATTACCAAAATGAACATTGTATATGAGTGAATTAAGATCATTTTCTAAACACAAATAAGAGTAAAATGAGAATTTTGAATTAAAAACCCATAGTGATAAAAAAAAAAACCCCCCATAGTGATCGAAAGAACTATTTATTCAACTCATTCATGCTTTTACAATACAAGGATATAAATGCAAGCATATGGAAATATAAGGATATAAATGCAAGGATATGGAAGTTTCACACTGTAGATAAACAATATACAAGAATTTGAAAATACACACACTAGGCCACTAGGGGCTATACACGTTATTAACAACTCTAAAGCCCAACTTTCCAAACGGAGAGCCAATTCTTTATCACAGCTAGGAAGGTCAACACTTTTTTTTTTTTATTAGGAAAGAATTCGGGTGAGCAAGCTCTACCCGGCAGCATCCTTACAGATGAGGTCAAAGAGACCAGAATTGTTGTATATATCGACTCCCCTGGCAGAGTGACAAATGTGTGCAACCTTATCAGCCACTCTACTGCCAGTTCGGGGAACATGAAAGAAAGAAACTTCTTTCAAGGTCGATAGCAGAGTTTGGATATCAGATAAAATAAGTTCGACTTCCCAGGGGCATTTAGTGCGCTTTTTAAAATGATTTATGATTATACTGGAGTGACCCTCGATATGAAGTTTGTCAACTCGGAGTCTCATAGTGTGTTGGATCCCTAATTTTAAGGCTAGCGCTTCAGCTTTGATGGCGCTCTGCTTTCCCAGTTTTTGATACCATATGGTGATAGGTCTACCTTCCCAATCCCTAATGATAGCTCCCACAGAGCTATCTGAATTAGACAAGGTAGAGCCATCGAAATTTAATTTTAAGGTTCCTATTGGTGGTTTTCGCCAATCCGTTTCTCGGTTTATGTGTTTCTTTTTTGGGTACGTAATATGTTGTGAGCGAGGTGCAATTTCCTCATAAAAAACACACTACAGCTTAAAAGTTTTGCTCCAATTAAGAATGTGTGTTTTAATCAACTGAATTGTGGCATCCCTACTTGGGATTGGTACTTGTCTAAATACATATTGGTTTCGGATGTACCAGGTTGTCCACCAAGAGAAGGCCAGCTCCGCCTTAGCCGTGGGAGTAAGATTATTCCCAAGGAAAGCAATGATCGGTTTTATGTCCCGAGATTGTTGTATCATATTTGAAATGGTTGAGCCAACTCGAGGAGCGAATTGAAGAATAGAGCGTACGTATGGGCATTCAACCAAAAGGTGAATATCATCTTTTGTAGATCCGTCACAGAGGCTACAGATGGGTGGAATAGGAAAACCACGGGAGGCAAGCCTATAGGCAGTGGGGAGCCCGTCATGGCAGATTTTCCATAAAAAAAAATTAATCTTAGGAGGAATATTAATCTTCCAAATCCAATTGCTGATGTCAACGTTGGACGAAGTGCGTGTTGTGATTAGCCTATAGGCACTCGAAGTCGTAAACCAACCAGCCCTGTCGGGCCACCAATACAGCCGATCCTCAATCGAGGATATTGGCAGTGGAATGTCCATAATTTCAGTGACTAAGGAGGAGGGGAGAACCTTGTGGAGTTTTCCCCCCCACCAACTCCCGCCTAAAATATAGTCATTGACAGACTCCTCAATGTTTCCATCTGGGGGCAGACGCCCCTAGAGCGTAGATAAGACGTTGAAATCCAGTTATCTGTCCAGAATTTGATAGACTTTCCATTTCCTACGGACCAAATGAGACCAGACTTAAATTTATCAATTAGGGGAACCATTTTTGCCCATTGCCAGGACGTGTCTCCACGTTTTTTGTACTCAAGGATGTTAGAAGACCGTAGGTACTTGTAGTTAATTAATGAAACCCAAATATTATCAGCTTCAGCCAAGATTTTCCATAACAGTTTCATTTGAAGCGCTTCATTCATTTCTTTTGATTTTCTAAGTCCTAGTCCTCCACATTTTCTCGGTCTACAAATCCTATCCCAACTGATAAGCGGACGATGTTGAAGATCTTTGTTCCAGAAGAAAGTTCTGTTAATTTGATCAAGCTCTTTATGTATTGAATTAGGAAGCATGAAGCTCTGCATTGTGTATAGTGGTTTAGCTGATAGGTTTGAATTAATAAGAGTAGCCCGACCCTGCTGAGATAGAGCGTGGGCACGCCATTTGCTTAGTTGTTCTTTAGATTGACAAATAATATCTTGAAAAGTTTGTTTGTTAACTTTACCATTAATAATAGGGCAACCGAGATATTTTTCCAACGAAATTTCGTTTGTAATGTTCAAGCAACTACGGAGCTCAGCAATCCTGGGGCTAGAGACTCCCTTAGTTGCTTGGAAGCTTGACTTATGATAATTCACCTTTTGACCAGAAACTTTACAGTAAGAGTCAACTATTGTTTTGACTTTGTGAGCAGCCTCCAAGCTGCCTTTTGTGAAAATGATAGTGTCATCAGCAAAGGAAAGAAAAGGGACGTTGGGACCGTTCCTTCCGAAACGGAACCCAACGAGGCTACTATCCATAGTTGTCTCGGCTGAGAGCTTCCGAGCTAAGATTTCTCCGCACCTAGAATAAATAGAAACGGGGAAAGGGGATCTCCTTTCCTGAGGCCACGGGAGGGAAAGAACATGTCCGTGGGGCCATTGTTTACAAGAACTGAAAAGGACACCGTTGAAACACATTCCATAACCCAAGAGATGAAGGTGTTGTGAAATCCAAATTTTTCTAGGACCCTCTTAGTAAAATTCCAGTCCACTCTGTCATATGCTTTTTCCATATCGAGTTTAATCGCAAGCCACCCCTCGCGACCCCTCCGAGATCTAAAGGAATGGAAGATTTCATGCGCTATCAGCACATTGTCTTGGATGGCTCTATCCGACACAAACGCGCCTTGCAATCAAACCTTTTTACTCAATGCAAAGTTTTATGCTTCCATCTAAAATAAACCCTAATTTGGACCAAATAAATAGATTATTTTTTGGAAAAAAGACTTACAATATAAACCGCTTATCAATTGGGACAGAATATGCAGACCAAAACAGTCTGGGGGGTTGGTCTTCGTAAGTCTTGCAAGATGAACGAAGCCCTTCAATTGAAATTACTTTGGAAAATTCTTGCGGATCCATCCAATATCTGGGTAAGAATTATACAACAAAAATACCTCAAAACAATTAATGCCTATTTTAGAATACAACCTAAAAGGCAATGCAACATGACAATGGACTCAACTAAGGAAACTACTTCCAGCATTTAAAGAAGGCTTGGCTTGGTTTGTTGGCAATGGAAGGACAATTAAGTTCTGGCAAGATAGGTGGTTTTCATCTCGTAAACTTCTTCCGTCTTGTTCTTGTCCCGAAACTGTCAATACGAATGAACGAGTTAATGTGTATAGTGCTAATAATTCTTGGTCGTTACAGAAAATGCAAAATATTTTGCCTAATGACTTAGCCCAATCTATTGCAAATACCCCCCTACCCACCACGAACATTGAAGATAAGCTTTATTGGTGGTTGGACAACAAAGGATGGTTCACTATTTCGAGTGCATATAAACTTGTTACAAATTTAACCCAAATATCTACTGACGAGAATAACTGGATTTGGAAGCTAGATGTCCCTCCAAAAATTGAAAATTTCCTTTGGAAAGTCAGCCAGGATGGGTTGCCTACGGCAGCTAGACTATCCAATAAAGGCATTGCGATCCCCCCATACTGCTCCATTTGCAAACACTATTAGGAAGATTCGACTCACATTTTCTTTAAATGTAGATTCAACTCATTCTTTAAAAACCTTGATTGTCGAGTCAGGAATCTTGTCTACAGTGCCATTAATCGATCTAGAGATATGAACCTATTCGATCAATTCTGGATAACAATTTAACACCTAAGCAGAAACAGCTCATGGCATTTCACTGGTGGATTGCATGGCTTGTTAGGAACCAATTCGTGTTTAGGCATGAAAAAACTCCTTCTTGGGATGGCTTTAAAAGGTTGGTCGAACGTCATGTCGAAAGATGGAACAAAGCAGGCAGATATGCCAAAGAGGAAAAATCTCAGACGACAAAACGAAATGCATGTCATATAAACAATAACAAACGAACCTGTGGATGCCAAAAATGGAAGAAACCGCTGTCTAGCATTTGTAAAGTCAACTTTGATGGATCCTCCTATGCTTTTCTAGATAGCATGGCTGGTTTTATTATTCGAGATTAGAAGGTATTACCTATTTGCATTGGCTCTGAAAGGATTGGGCATCAATCTCCTCTTGTTGCCGAAGCTCTTGCTCTTAGGCTGAGCATCCTTAAAGTAGTCGAATTGAAAATTGATAAGCTTATTATTGAAGGCGACTCACTAATCATCATTAAATATCTAAAAGATAGTGTAAAGTGTCTGTAGGAAATTGAAATACTCATGACAGATATTTGCAAGTTGCTTCTGGGGGTTAGTGAAGTATATTTCTCAGACATACTTCGAAATGGTAATTGCGTGGTTGATAAGGTTGCACACCTTGGCCACTTTATTGACAACCCCGTCCTTCTAAATGATCTAGGTTTACGTGACCTCATCCAAAAGGATGCTATCAGTTAGCACTCTTTGTGCATCCAAATTCTTACCTTATAAAAAAAACATTCGGACAAGAATTTGAAAACACCCAAACAGGCTATAGGTTATAGCCTTACCTGAGGGGAAAAAAGTTATTTTGATTGCTTTTTTTATTTATTTTTGATACATGTAAAAGTTAGAGTCACTCGTACTTGTTAGATCATTAATCAATGACATTTTTGTAAAGGTAAATATTAGGCTTGAAGAGTCTGAAAACACGATCTGCGCACTTGTTGACTTCCTGGCCTATAAACATGGTTGATCTCTGCCACCTTGAACTATCGAAGGATGAGAAGAATATCGGTAACCAGGATCTCAATCACCCAAGGACAAGACCAGCAACCCTTTAGGATGTTGATGATATATGGTAAGGTTGTCACCCTTGATCTACACATGTAGAAGCATTAGATCCCTTATTTTTAGAGGATTCATCTTAAGTCCCAACACTTCCAAAATCAAAGCACTCTTCAGGCCAATATATGCCCCTATAATAGCTATCGGTTATCCTTGATGGTCACATATGATATACCCCACCATTGAAGTGCCACTATCTCTACAACTGCCATCAAAGTTTATTGTATGGGTTCCTATCGGTGGTTTATTCCATCACATGTTTCTTTTCTTTCTAGTCGTAGTTAGGCTTTTCATGACAGTCTGGTGTTTGTTGTCCATGCTCTTAGTTTTCTCCCAATGTTTTATTGTTTGCTTTGCAAAGGTTTGCATATTCTGAATCGATGTGGAGTTACATTATTGTGGTCAGAGATCTTTCTATATATCTCTGTTTGTCCACATACACCACCATGTAGCGGCTAATGCTATTTTCTGTATGTGGTTTAGTTTTCCAAAAATTTATGTTATATTTACTTGAGAAGTTTACAGAAAACCACCCTTTAAATATGAGTGTTTTCACTTAACCACCCCTTAAATTCAAAATTACAAAAAACCACCCTTTAAATGGTATTTGTTTACAACTCACCACTCTTTTATCTATTTTCATTACTTTATCGTTAAATATATTATATTTTAATATATTTAAACTCAAATTTGATTATAAATATATTCAAACTTTGAATTTAAGAATTCGATTATATTTTAGGGATTATTTCATTTATTTTTATAAAATAATAATAAAAATAGCCTAGAATTATTATCTTAATTTATGTTTGAAAATATTTATAAAATTTTAAAATATTTTGTAAATTACTCTTATTTATTTATATTTTAAATATTTTATTATTTTTCTATATTTTAAATATTTTTGTTCAATAATTATCTTTCTTAAAAAAATTGAAAAATGTCTATAATTATATTTAACTTATACAATTAATCAATAATTTTTTTTTCAAAAAATTAGGTAAAAGGAATGTGAATTCCTCTATATATAATGTTTTTTTATATAAAAAGAAAGTTTTCTATTAAAAACAATTAATGTTTTTCAACTTAAAATATGAGTTTGATCCATTTTATTTGTTATAGATAACATTTTTTTTAAATTTCCCTAAATTAAAATTTTTTTATCGATTAATTGAATACCTTAAATATAATTATAGATATTTTTGAATGTTTAATAAAGTTTAATTATTAAAAGAATATATTTAAACTATAAATAATAATTTTAAGTTTATTTTTAACTTGATAAATATAAATTTTGAGTTCTAATCATTTTATAAATAAAATAGTAATTTAGATAATGTTTTAAAAATTTATAAAAATTTTCAAATATAAATTAAGATAATAATTCTAGACTATATTTATTATTATTTTTTAAAAATAAATAAAATAATTCCTAAAATATAATCGAATTCTTAAATTCAAAGCTTGAATATATTTATAATCAAATTTGAGTTTAAAAATATTAAAATATAATATATTTAATGGTAAAGTAACAAAAATAGATGAAGGGGTGGTAAGTTGTTAACAAATACCATTTCAAGGGTGGTTTTTTGTAATTTTGAATTTAAGGAGTGGTTAAGTGAAAACACTCATATTTAAATGGTGGTTTTCTTTAAATTTCCCTAATATCTTGAAAGATTTGCTTAATTGATGTTTTTGTTAATTATATCCATATCTTAAAGGATTTGTTTAATTGATAAGACAAGATATTTTCTCGGGAAGAATGAACACCTCCCATAGTTTCAAAAACCGTAATCGTCCGAGGCTATTTACTCACAGTTTTAGAAACCATGAGTCTGTGACTAATACTGTGTAAATGACGATATTTTGATCATATAGATTGACTCACTCATAACCAATACGTAGTTTTAGAAATTTGTCGGCAACTCTTGTCACTTAAGTCGATAATACATCCAGTCAACTCAAGTATGACAATGCAAGTTAACGGTTAGGGGTGGAAATGCTGCTTCACAGGTCAGACACACCAATTTAGGCCGGGTGATGTGAGACAGGTGGGTGATGTGAGAGAGGTGGGTATGTACGTGACGTGGGGCTCAAAAATAAGTAGGCCACAAAATTTTGAGGCAAGCTTCCTCTCAACTTCTAAATATCTCGCCGAATTAATGGCTTACTTTGATACTCCATCGGTTAATTAAAACTCGTCGTTTACTATTTATGTACGCTTTTTTTAGAATGATAAAAACTATATGAAATATTAACTTTTTTTCAAATTTGTTTTTACAAATTCATACTTAGTACTCCCTCCGATCCGTTCGGCAAAACATGTCATTTTAGAGTATTATTTTTGTTCAAAAAAACTTGTCATTGTAGGTATTTTGCACTTCACTTTACAAAAATGCCCCTGATATGATTGATGGTTTGTTAGTTGTAGTTTTCGATAAAGTAAAAAAGGAGGGTAATAATTGAGGGTAAATTAGTACATTTGTTAATTGCGTTAAAACTTGTGAAAGAAGCTAAAATGACATGTTTTGCCGAACGGAGGGAGTAGTAACAAATATGAAATTATTAAAAAAAATATATTAAAAAAGTTAATATTTTATATAGTTTTTAACACCTCAAAAAGCGTGCATGAATAGTAAAACGTCAAGTTTTAATTAACAAAGAGAGTATTATCCACCGGAACTGTAGTTTGATCTATATATTCGACCGATACTTAGTGACGACGTTGATAACCGAAGGGTCGCCCATTCCACATTTCTATATGCAGTTCCGGGAATTAAAACTGAGAATCGTAATGGACAGTTCCTGATTTAAACGTTTTGTATGATAAAAACCTGGAATCGGAATGATTCTCGAGAATCATCCATTCCCTATTTTGGAGCAAATTTCATTCTCATCAAAATACTAACTAATCATTCATTTCAACACATAAATTAATCCATTCTTTCATATAATAATAATAATAATAACAACAACAACAACAACAATAATAATATATTTATTACTCCATCCGTTCGGCAAAACATGTCATTTTAGCTTCTTTCACAAGTTTTAAGGCAATTAACAAATGTACTAATTTACCCTCAATTATTACCCTCCTTTTTTTACTTTATCGAAAACTACAACTAACAAACCATCAATCATATCAGGGGCGTTTTTGTAAAGTGAAGTGCAAAATACCTAAAATGACAAGTTTTTTTGAACAAAAATAATACTCTAAAATGACATGTTTTGCCGAACGGAGGGAGTATTATTATTATTATAGTAAAAACATATTACACAAAGTTGGTTGGAAGCCTCGTAACAAATTGAGCTCCAACGCCTTTCTGAATAATAATAATAATATTATTATTGTTATTATATTTATTCCAACACATAAATCCATCCATTCTTCCATATAATAATAATAATTAACTATTATATTATGTTTTGATCAATATTATTATTTTTAACGCTATTTTTTATTTAAAATATATTTTCTTTTTAATTATATTATTATTTTACTGTATTTTGACTTCTATTATTATTTTTATCACTTTTTTTTATTTAATATACATTTTTTATTATATTATTTTTTAATATTATTATTAACTATTATATTATATTTTTTTATTAATATTATTATTTTTAATTGTTTATAATAATTATATTTATTATATTATATTTTTGTTACTATGATTAATTTTATCACTAGTTTATAATTTAATATATATATATATATATATATTTTCTATTATTATTATTATTATTATTATTGTTACAGTAATGGTTCATTCCGACAGTATACCAAACAACCACCTCTAGGAATGAGTCATTACCATTTTCTAATTCCATTTCGATTTCCATTCCCTTTCCGATTCTAACACTCATACCAAACGAGGCCTAACCTAGTATAGTATGCGAATTCCCCAAATCGCTCTTTCATATATTTGTTTTCAATGTATGAATTCGAACTAAGGCATGCTTGATTTTTGATAGGCCGAGAAGTCGACAAATGGAAAACCGTCAAAGCATACAACATAACACCAAAAAAGGTGCAGTTAGACCTGTCAAACGGGTCATTCGGGTCGGGTTCGGGTCGGGTCACTTCGGGTCCCGGGTAATACGGGTCCCGGGTAATACGGGTTTTGGGTATTTTCGGGTCCCGGATAATACGGGTTTGACCGGGTTTTCGGGTCGATTTCGGGTTGGTCAATTTTTTCTTTTTTAAATTTAAAAAAATCATGATTTGATAATTTCGCGATAAATTTTAAATTCTAAAGTTGAAGACGTTGTTCATAAGTTCTAGTGCTTGTAATTATATACTATATTTGATCTAAAATATTTGATTTTTATTATTTCTCATAATTTTGAATAAAATGTAATAATATATAAAATATCAAATTTTCATATAATTTCTTAAAAATAATTTCATGCAATTAGTAATAAGCATAGAATTGTTTTAATGTTTTAATATTTTTTAGAATTTTTATCTTCTTAAAAAAGTCCGTTGAAAAAAAAATCAAATACTATCGATCGGACGGAGTATTACACAATACAAATAAATATAAAAGTTGATTTTAAAATGAAAGATCAAGTGATTGTAATTATAAAATGTAATAAATTAGAATCTCCATAAAATATTTAATTACATATAATTATAAATCAATCTGGTCACCGGGTCAAATGGGTAAATCGGGTCAAAATTACCAGGTCAATCAGGTCACCGGGTCGAAATCCAGATTACCCAGAAAATTTTCGGGTTTTCGGGTTCGGGTCGGAAAAAATTTTCGGGTCGAAATTCCCGGGTTCGGGTCGAAATTGTTTCGGGCGTTCGGGTCGGGTCGACCGGGTCGGGTTGTGTTTTGACAGGTCTAGGTGCAGTACAATAGGCAACATACACTGTACAAAAAGATGAATCTAAGCAAATCTAAAACTACCAAGTTCAGGACTTAGACTAATAACGAAGGCAAGCACCACTAAGAGGTAACACTACTGACCATTGATACATCAGGAATCTCCCATGAGCAGTGAAGATGAAACTCTAGGGAAGCTCCTTCTTGAACAGAAAGTCGTCTCATAGACACCACCTCGACCCCAACCAGTCCCGACTCGAGATACCAAAACCCAAACAAAGAAGAAGATCGCTTAGAAATACCTGAAGCAAAGCCACACACTGCCCTGACAAACCGCACCATGAAGAACCAACCTTAAAGGACACACATCTTGGTCAAGCCCTTTCAGAATTTAATTCAAGCCCTTTCGGACGGGATTTATACACTTGGTTTTAATTGCAAATTATACAATTATGCTTAGTACGATAGTTGTTATAATTGTTTTTTAACATTGAAAAATGTAACGAAGACTTGACAAACCAAGATGCCAGCCAAGCTTACCGTTGCAAGGATGGAAGGCATGACCAGGAGGACATGCCAAGATGCCAGCCAAGCTTACCGTTGCAAGGATGGGAGGCATGACCAGGAGGACATGCTTTGCACAACAAGGATAACCAGCAGGGCAAGGGAGACCAAGGGTTCATATGTGACGGGGTTAATAAACTGACTAAAATTATAAACATGGTAAAATTTATAAACTGTTGGTAAAAGTAGTTAAAAATTTAAACAATAAGATAATCTTCGCATGGGCTGAAAAATAGTTTATTTGTAAAAAGTAGAGTTTATTTGGTTCTTAGAAGGGGTATTGTGGTACTTTCAAACCAAATAAACAAGAGTGAGGCTTTACAAGATTCCAAAACGGTTACTGTCAAGACAATTTTAAATAATTTCACACAAGTCCTTTTCATTTTTTTTAAACAAATTGCAAGTAGGTCCAACACTTTCTCATCTACGAATCAGAGCAAATGAAAAAAACCTAAATCTGTCGAATGAATCGATGTGCTAAAAAAACTGGCTAAAATTGATGAAATTTATCAAGGAATGAATTCATCGACACTCACTTTCGTATGTCGATCAATTTGGATGATTATCGAATGAAATTCAGTGGTTATTTATGGTCCTCATTTGAAAAATCCGTCGAATCTCATAGATGACGAGCTAAATAAGGGACCTCGGCAAAAGATGTCAAGGGTACAAAGGAGGCTCGACAAAAGTTGTCGAGGGTATGAAGGAACCTCGGCAAAAAGTGTTGAGGTTCCTTCGTACCCTCGACAACTTTTTACGAGCCTCCTTTGTACCCTCGACATCTTTTGCTGAGGTCCCTTATTTAGCCCGTTCTCTCCGAGGTTTGACATATTTTTCAAACAACGACCACAAATATCTGTCGAATGTCATTCGATAATCATCTAAATTGATTGACATACGAAAGAGAATGTCGATCCATTCATTCCTTGATAATTTCACCGATTTTAGCCATTTTTCGGGCATAACAATTCTTTTGAAAGATTTAGGTTTTTCCATTCGTTCTGATTCGTGGATGAGAGAATTTTGGACCTTTTTGCAATTTTTATGGAAAAAACGAAAAGGACATGCGTTAAATTACTTGAAATTGTCTTGATAATAGTCATTTTGAGATCTTGTCTAAATTCACTATGAATAAACAAAATAAACACCAAATAAGCTTGTTGGTGTAGCTTTTTTTAACTCCTTTTTTAAACTATAAACTAGTTAAAATGTGAACCCATACACAAAATAAGCTAATTCCACTACTTTTTTTAGTAGTTAATAAAAAAACATGTGCATCCATACATACCCCAAGGCGTGCACAACAAGGGAGCACTGGGACCGACGAGCGAGGATCGACGGCGATGCGCCGAACAGAACCCCAACCAGAGAGAACGAATTAGGTGATGCAATTTGGGGGAATTTAGGCAAATTACTTTTTCAAATCTTATTAATTAAGATGATCGTAAATAATTTATCGTAAACATTTCGCGATCCCTATATACACTGCAAATACTTCGTCGGATGCAATGATGTAGCAACGGCGGATTCGACGTTGTAGCAACGACCATTCCGACGTTGTTGTTTGTGGTGTGATTGCCTTGGACAAAACAAATTGGACATTGTAACAACGTCAAATCAGACGTTGTTACAACGTCCAAATAGACATTTTAGCCTGGAACCCCAACGGGCTCGGTCGGGCTTAGCAACGTCCATTTGGACGTTGTAACAATGTTGAATCTGACGTTGTTACAACGTCCAAATTTGCTCCCAAGGAAAAAACCAAATAGTTTGAGCAAAACGTCGGATTTGGCGTTGTTACAACGTCAAATCAGACATTGAGACAACATCAGATTGGACATTGTATGCCCAGTAAGTTTAGCAACCCCTATAAAAGGCGATGAAGACCGCATTTGAAAATGCAACACAAAAATTCCACATTTTCTTTCCTTTCATGGAGCCGGTTAGAATTGAACCCGGCTTAGAGCCGGTTAGAACTGAACATCGCGGATCAACGCCCCGCGTTGATTTTGTAATCAAATGGGTTCGACACCGAATGCCCCCAGAAGAGTCCGACTGTGCTTGTCGCAATCCAAAATACATTAACAGTCATCCTTGTGCGTTGTTTCATGTCGAGTGTAAAAATGATGCTCACATTTCCCATGTAGTTCGGGTGTGCGTACTGCAACCGTTTTCATCAGGGCGTTCCTGAAGTGTATTACTGGAGGGGGGGGCTTCTCCTTGAACGTATTCGGTCATATATTCTTCCTCGATTTATGCGCACATGACCACGTTGATGTAGCTCAACAGGAAGGGAAACTTTTAAGGCAAGCAAACATAGAGGTGCGGAACTTTGCATTCAACGAGTTGAAGATTCAACTCATTCTGAAGACAAACTTATTAGAGCCTAGTCGATTGTTAAAAAAATTATGTTGTTATTCTTGGTGTATTTGTTTGTTTCAGTAAGATGTGTTATCTAATCGTTATATATGAAGTGAAGGGTTGAAATGTGATTGTTTTTTGTTATCAATAGGTAGTAACCATAAAAAACAATATTGCAAACAAAACGAACTACACAAATAAAGTATAACCACCAAAGACAAAGACGAAAACCATCAAAAATAGTAATGCAAACACAAGTGCCCTGACGCGCCGGCGATTCTAGGTGCTGCGCCCGCGGCAGCCACCAGTGCCCTGACGCAGACTGATGTCGCGCCTTCTTTACAACGTTTAGCGCAACGTTGTAGTGTTACAACGTCCATTCTGACGTTGTTAAGCGTTCCTAACCAAGGCTGACGAAGTGGACCCACTTTGACCAACTTGCCTCCTATTTACCCTACCACCACGTCACCACCTTCTTCTTCTTCTTCAAACCCCACAAAATCAAATACATTCCCCACCATTGAAACCTCCATTAAAGCCTCCAAGTTTTCTCAACGGATATTCACCGTCGGCCACAGTTCCTTCACCGGAATCACAACCTACACTTATTTTCAACTCCTTGCGACCTAATCTACGCACCAATACTCTTCGTTTCGCATTCCGTTCACAATTTCATCTTCACCCTTTCCCCAAATCCACAAAAATCCCTTCTTTCCAAGTAGTTTGGGTAGTAATGGAGTGAGGAAACTAGTTGAGAGGAGACATTGAAGGATTTCAAGGCTGCTGAGAAGGAAAACGAAGCACAACAGCCACACTGAGCAGACCGGCGTCAAAATCCGGAGTCGCCCGCGTCGTCAGAGCCGCGCCCGCGTCATTGCCTTGCCGCGCCCGCGTCATCTGTGCAGAACATGATTTCTGGCTATTGAGTAACGGTTTGCTTTGGTTTTTCATAATCCACATCTTCTGCATTCGGTTGTAAGTGTTCTAAATCTTCTCTCATGCTGAGATTTTGAATTGATTTAGATTATCATGCTTCCAAAGATGGTTAGACCGAGAGGATTTAGTGAGTATGAGAAAGAAAATTAGGAAGCTCTTAAGCATAAGAAGTATGTGAGTACCAAGTTGTTTGATGCGCCGACTTTGAAAGCCTTAGGACTACAGGAGAATGTTATGAAATTGATGACTCATGGAGGATTGGCCAGTTTTACTAATATGGGAGCCCTGACATATCCGACATTGGTTAGGGAGTTCCTAGCTATATTTACTCGGAGTTCTACAGGGGATGTCACATTCAAGATGAGGGGAAGAAGGATTGTGACTGATGAGACTCGAATCAGCAGAGCATTGGGGATTACGATTGAGCCTACAAATGAATGGAAGACAGCATTTGAGCAGCCACCTCCGGTAGGTACATGGTTTGCCGCTACACAGCGACTGATGGACACTAGAGGAGGTGATTACAACTACAGTATCCTGCATCCTGCTCTTAGGTTGTGTCACAAGGTGCTGAACAACGCATTCTTTGGGTCTCCCTATATAGCTCCAACCAGTCTCGTATAAAGTCGCTCTCTAGTGTCAAGATGCCTTCGAAACCTTGTTGTCTCGCGGCGGCGAGTCAGAACAAAGCCTGAGGGTTCCGACTCGTCGTGGCGAGTGGCCTTTTTGCCACGGCGAGTGAGATCACCTGGGATGCCCTAGGGCTCCCAGTCTCACGGCAGCGAAAGGAAGTTTCGCGGGCATGAGACCCCTCGCGGTGACGACCCAACTCTCGCGGGCACGAGGCTCTCGCGGGGGCAAGTTGGGTATCTCGCGGCCACGACACCCTTGTTCCTCATGGGGTGCTCGCTGGGTTGACTCGCGGCAATGAAAGTCCTTTTCTCCGCGGCGAGACACCCCTTAATTCTCGAAGTTTTTCCGAACGTTTTCAAGAACCGTATTCGAAGATTTTGGGGATTTAAATGACTGATCTAATGACTTGACTCTGTTTTTGGAAAAACTAACTTCAAGTGTATTTCTAGGTTGGAGATCCTAACGTTTGACTCGGTTTTCAAAACGGTTTTCGAGGCTAACTTGGGAAGTAGACTTGATCGGTGACTAACTAGCATGATGATATGATTGGTTGACTAACAGCATATGTGTGTGACTAATAGCATTTGTGAAATGTCTAATAGCATGATGTAGAAGTGAGGTATTATCGTATGACTAATGTTTTATGAAATATTATATGCATGTCGAGATGTTATATGAGGATATGATCTTAAAAGCATGCGACATTGGCTAAGTAAGTTATGGAGATTATTGTGGTCTTATGAGGTGTATGATTCGGTAAGTGATTGAACATGATGGAATGACAAATGCGATGTGGTTACTTATTCGATTGAATGATGTGTGTGCCATCAATGCTTGAGTAGCTTAGATGTAGACTCATATATTCCGCTATATATGCATCTAGGTGATACTATTGGATTGTGCTTGTTGCGTGTTGGGTTCTTACTCAGATTGATCATACCTTTCCATGCTTATATGTGCATGATGTACTAGGTGTTGCATTTCATAATAGCATGCCATGTAGTATTATGCTAAGATTGCATTAACGTATGAGCATTCTTATTCTTTATGCGTTTGTAAACAGAACAGTCGTTATTTGTGAAGTAATTAGAGTCTTTGCATATATATATATATAACTACGAGCATGCTTGTGTGTTAATAATCCCGTCTTGCATTAGAAGCATGTTATTAGGCATAACATACATGTGTATTTATATGTGGGGACCAGCCTATGCGAGCCTCGATCTGATCCTCTACCCGCTTTAATTTTTTAGGTATATGATATATGTGTGATTTCTGATGATGTTTGACTCTTTGAGCGCGAGACTTTTGCATGGTGGAGAGAGAGTGCCTTGAGACTTTGACTTCACTAACTATCATAATTTTTGGATTTTTATATTGCTTGGACTATGTTTTGACCTGACTCGACCGTGGCACCTCTATGTATCGTTTTGGACTTATGCTTTGGTTTGCATGCTAAATGGTTTTTGCGATTAGTCTTAGGACAGATACTGAGGTTTCCAACGGACCTCACGAATTTGGGTTCGAAATCCCCCTTTAAACTACTAACGTTGTTTTTCAAACCTTCGACCTGTACTCGGAACGCAAGATCCAATGAGGGGTTTTATCACTGGAAACGTAACTCGGGTATCATAAGCCCGAACCGTTACAAAGTTTGTTTCAGAGCAAGGATTTGCAATCCGAGTATGATGGGTTGAAGATGGTTTTAAAAACCGCTCAAAAATTTCAAATGGTTTTGAAAATGATTTCAAAAGGGAAAAATGAATTTAATTGTACCTAACCCTAGACGGATCAAATAGGAAGCAAACTTGTGGGTAGAGACCCAGGCGATAGACCATCCTTAAGGATGTAGAAGTCGGGGCATGGTAGGCAAAATACTAGCTTTCTATTTACAGATGGGCCTAGGAGACTCCAAGGAGTATGCCAAGGAGGTTGGAGTAGTTGGGTTAGGAGACCGAGAGGTATTTGCCCCCTCCGGTCGGCTGTCCCTCGAAGGACAACATAGATCGTCTTTATGCTTATATAAATTGGGCCCGACGGCGATCCCCCTCGAAGGGGATCAAATTAAATTCGTTGAGTGCTTCCGTACCGAGTGTTAAACTTAACCCCCCTATGCAGCAATTATGGTATGCACACGACGAGGATTAGTGGGGCTTGGGGGTAGAGCACGTCGAGGCAATTGTTGCTAATCGCACTAAGGAGAGAGTTGTTGAAGACCACGTCGAGGAGCGTACTACTAATAATCACGCAGATGAGCGAGCTGCTGATGACCATGCTGAGGAGCGAGCTTCACCACCGCCGGTTGATGACAGAGCTCTGGTTCCACCAGAGATGGCTATTGCTCGGCTAGAGGCCGCACTGCACGACATTGTGAGTGAGCTACGAGGAGGAGCTCAATCTACGACACCGACACCCGAGGTTCCAGTTCAGCTAGTCGAGCTCGCAGCCGATGCACACCCCGAGAAGCGCATCGACTGGGTCAAGACGCTAGCTCAGTGCTGCCCGCTATATTCGCTGGAGAGATTGGAGATGATGTTGTCGCATGCCTTTTGCGAAGGGATGCTTTTGACTGGTGGTCCATGTACAAGCCGGACCGAGCTGAGTGGACTTATGACGCTTTCAGAGCCCTGATGCTGAGAGAGTACTACCCTCCTGGGATGTAGACAACTCGTGAGGTATCCTTTTTGTGCGACATCCACGACCGATAAGCTTCTGTTTCTGCTATCATCCGCCAGTTCAAGAAGGAGCTGGTATATTGCGGCCACTTATTCCCTTCAGATGAGAGTCGGATCTGCATGTTGTCGATGAGGTTGCCACCTACTATACTTCTGCATGCGTCTAGTTTGGGAGCTGCTAGCTTTGATCGATTTCTAGAGGTCATCCTCAAGTACGACCAACAAAGGATTTTATCTGAGACCTCATACTCCACTTCTCGCCCCGAGGCAAAGAGAGTGAGACCAGCCGACACTCGCGGAGATGACAAACCCAAGAGAGGAGGCTATCGAGGAGGCTTTAGAGGAGGATATCATGGAGCTGCACTGAAAGCACCCCCGCCACCCGTTCAGGCTGCTTATGGAGATGCACGACCGAGGAGTATCACTTGCCATGGATGCTTCTAGAGAGGACATTATGTTGCTTCCTACCCAGACCGTTTGACTATTTGCTTTATTTGCGATACCATGGGACACAATGCTGCCCGTTGTCCCTAGAGCCATGGAGCCCCGCCAAGTGCATAGCCACTGAGACTTCTCGCAGCTCCCCACCCACTGCTTCTGACGTATCCCCATGGCTGGGGATGAAGAGGCACTTTTGCTAGAGGCCAAGGCAGAGATCGAGGAGGTAGAGGTTTTGTTCGAGGAGGTAGAGGGCCGTCAGGGCCAGGTCAGGATCGAGGATCATCTTTTATAGAACCATTAGGGTCCGAGTATGATCGAGGTCAGAGTTTTGAAGGCTTAGGGCTAACATTACTCCCACCGCCCCGCATATTCCAGATGAGAGCTGATGACCACTCTGCCCCTACTTCCACAGGTACGATTCTTTTCCATGATGAGTGCTTGGCTATACTGTTTGACACTGGTGCTACTCACTGCTTCATAGTAGAGGTGTGCGTTGCAAGGCCGAGCCTGAGCTACACGAGTGGTTCACCCCTTACTATTGGTCTGCCAGATGGGGCCAAGATTAGGACGAGTCGGGAGATCTTAGGGTACCCCATCTGTATAGGTGAGCGGGAGTGGCCAACGGACCTTATCTTCATTCCACTAACTCTGGAGGACCTCATACTGGGCATGGACTTCATAGACCGCTATGGAGCAATTATCAACATGAGGACGAGGATGGTGTCTATCTTGGAAGATGACGGGACCGAGCATCAGATTTGGGGGAGTGACCCCAAGAGAAACGGGGTGCTCATCAGCGCAGTCAGAGCCGCCAAACTTCTAGATCAGGGCTGCACCGGGTATTGGTGTTACGCTTTAGAGGTGGATCACGGAATCCCTAGCTTGATAGACGTGTCTATCATCAGAGACTTCGTAGATGTGTTTCTTGAGGAGATACCTATACTTCCCCTACCGAGAGAGGTCGATTTTGTAATCGAGTTGGATTCGGGCACCACGCCCATATCTCGAGTTCCTTACCGCATGGCCCTGACAAAGATGGCGGAGCTGAAGGCTCAACTGAAGGAGCTAGCCGAGAAGGGCTATATCTGATCGAGTGCATCACCTTGGGGAGCTCTTGTGCTATTTGGCAAGAAGAAAGATGGCTCTTTGAGGTTATGTATAGACTACCAGGTGCTGAATCGGGTGATGGTGAAGAACCATTACCCGCTCCCAAGGATCGATGATCTGCTTGACCAGCTTCAGGGGGCAGTGGTGTTTTTGAAGATTGGTATGAGATCCGATTACCATCAATTGAGAGTTCAGCTAGAGGATGTATAGAAGACAACTTTCAGGACTCGTTATGGACGCTACGAGTTTATGGTCATGCCTTTTAGGTTGACGAATGCGCCCACAACCTTTTTGAAGCTCATCAATCGCGTGTTCATTGAATACTTGGACAAATTCGTTGTCGTCTACATAGATGACATATTGGTGTACTCGAGGAGTCGCGAGGAGCATGAGAAGCATCCACGGATCATCTTGGAGACGCTGAGGAGGCATCAATTGTATTGAATGTACAACAAGTATGACTTTTGGCTCACGGAGGTAGCCTTTTTAGGCCATGTGATCTTAGTAGAGGGAGTCGTCGTGGACCCGGCGAAGATTGATGCCATTATTGCTTGGGAGGTGCCCAAGAACGCCAGAGACATCCGCTCATTTCTGGGGCTAGCCAGCTACTATCAGAGGTTCGTCTAGGGAATTTCGAGCATTGTGAAGCCCATGACACAGTTGTTACGGAAGGATGTTCGGTTCGAGTGAAGTGTAGAGTGCCAGGCCAGTTTCAAACTTCTTAAGGAGAAGCTGACGACCGCTCCAGTTTTAGCACTACTAGATGGGACAGAGGACTTTATCATCTACATGGACACTGACGACCGATGCATCACCAGTCGATGTCGACTAAAGCAGTTGATATCGAGTACTAAAACAGAAACACAGAAACGTCGGCAAGAGTTGCCGAAGAATATAAGGATGGTTAGGGATGCAATGGACAAAAAAGAAAGGGGTTTTGTTCACACACACGAAAGGCTCACGTAAAGGGTTCAAACAATATGAGAAAAGATCTCTCAAGGCTAGGGTTTACCATAAAGTTAAATATGCAAGTCACAAGATAGAATAAGATAGATTTATCATGCTTTATCATCAAGGAACAATCTTTCACATATTCCAATAAATAGATATATTGGCGCTAGCAAATAAACCTAGTTTGTCTCTACCATTTTAGTGATTATTGATGGACATATTTGTACCTCTTTTTATTGAATCTTTTGACTTCATATTTCATTCGATTTCCAAAGAAAAGGTTCAAAAGAATATAAACTTATGTAAGAATGGGCTAAAGTACAAGAAATAGAGTCTGCATAAGTTTTGAGCTAACTATGCAGGAATTCGAGTGAAATCGGAGTCAAAATGAAGAAACAAAGGAGAGCAGAAGAGGGGTCGATATCGACCTTAAAACATCAACATCGACTACAGTACATCGACACAAAACTGAGTGTCGAGACAGACCATCACACTGCAGAGAAAAGCACTCGATATCGACCTTACACCATCGATATCGACCCCAACATAGACATCGAGTGGAGATGGACAAGTCGAGCAGAAATACAGACTTCGATATCGACCTCTATGGTCGATATCGACCTTATCTCAACAGAAGATAGATTCGATTTCGAGATTCGGATTATGAATTCTATCTCCAAAGAGGCACGGGTTATCTTGTAACTATAGATAGATAGCAGCTGGGATTTATCTACTTTTTACCTTTTAAGTTTTATCAAGTTAGTAGAATTTTATCAAAAATAAAGACCTATCCTAATTGTTTGGATAGAGTTCATAGTTTAGATAGAAGTTACAATCCTAGGCTAGCAAGGATTAGTAGCCTATAAATAAAGCCCTAGGGGGCTGGCATTCAATTATACAATTTTAGAGTTCAATTACATTCAATAGATTTAGAAAGAAGTTTTAAGGTTTGACGTTTGCGAAAGCCGACGTTAAGTTGTAAAGCTTCGGAGTTTATAGTTTAATGCAAGTTTATTTCTTTCAATCAAAGATCGGTTCCATGATGAGGTACGAGTAGTTCCCCAAGCTCTTAGGGTCGGGGGTAGCCCGACGTTAGCCATGCGTGCCTGAGGTAAGTGTTAGATGTTGATATCGTTGTGTCTATATCATCTCCTACGATTCTATGTTAGTCCTAATCGAAAGAAAAGAGATTCATGCTAACAACTTGAGTTATAAACATAAAATTGGTAGAGACAATTAGGTTTATTTGCAAAAGTAATCCTAAGAGTTGGTGTACAGTGAAAGCTTGTCCCTTGGGTGAAATAGCGCAATTGTCCGTCTTATTTATCTTATCGCGTGCATTGGTTAACGTTTTGGTAAACCCTAATCCTAGGAGTTGCTTTTTATATAAGTTAATTCAGCAAAACCTTTGTTTATTTCTGTTCATCGCATCCTCATCCATCCTAAAGTCTTCGGCCTTTCTTTGCCGACATAAGGTAACAACTTTGCAGGAGAAGACATCGAAATCGACAACAGACATCCATATCGACCACTGAGTTCGTCGATAGTTTTCTGAATCGACGACGATCATCCCTGCTGAGTTACTGAAAATCGATATCGACCACCTGTGTCGACTGACAGTCTTCTGAGCCAGTCGATTCCGTTTGCTAACAACGATATCGACCTTCTCCTGTCGATATCGACTGCTTGTTTTTGTCTCTGTAGGTCTTCTGTTGTAGAAAGGATCGACAACCGAGATCGAGCACCAAGGTCGAAATCGAGGCTTCTGGTCGACTAAAGACGTGAGATTTCCAACGCTACTAGGATCCCGCTGACACGCCTCCTCGTGGATAGATCCTGACTACCCTTCTACTACAACGGGAGGAAGTCTTGTAATTATTTACATAGGCTAGGGAGTTGGATTTGCATCTATTTTATATATTTGTTTAAAGAACTCGACATTCCTCCTACTAACAAATTGGCACCGTTGCCGGAGAGGCAATCAATCGCGCCCTAGTAGTCTATCTCACGTTTCTATCTAGTTTGGCTTTGCAGGTGTATGCGACGCGTTGATCGCCCACCTGAATTTGAAGGAGTAGATGACCCTGAGCACTATTTCCATCTAAGAGCCCAAGCTCAAAGAATCATGACAGACAACGCGAACCAGGCTGAGTTGATTGAGCAACTAAGGAAGCAGGTTGAGGACTTAACAACTAGAGAGGCGGCACTTAAGGAGCGCAGATAGGGAGGAGGAAGGTCGGAGGCAAATCGAAGTCCAAATCAATGCCCCCCCTCAGAATGCCAAGCAATATATGCACCCCGCGCTCACAGTGCCTGAATCGGCGAGTCTTATCCCTGCCTCTAATTTTGAAATTAAACCTAACTTTCTTACTGAAATAAGAAGGCATCAATATAAAGAAAAACCTAATGGATTGAAATAAGAAGGTCTCTAATTTTGATGATTCTTATTTGCTTTGACGTCTCCGGTGGAAATTTTGTGATATAGCTTCTTGTATAAGGGATTGAAATTAATGTCAATGCTTCTATAGTGCTTCTTGTATAATGAATATCTATTACTATACATGACACGAATTGTCGAATTGATATGATAGTTGTTTTTAAAAGCCTAAACACATGAGAGTAAGAGAAACACATTTAATTTGTCCCTATAAGGTTGGATGGATGTTTGTCCACAACTTGATCATTTAAATACATGCTAGGACGTTTGTTTACCTTACTTATGTTTGCACTTACTTGAGATTTTGCTTTTGATGAGGCTAATGCATGAAGAATTGTGTTTGTGGGATGAATGATTTATTCAGTGATTTGTTTTGCTCGAGGACTAGCAAAGGTTGAGTGCGAGGGAGTTTGAATTCTTATTTCACACAATTTATCAATTTAAATAAGTCTTGTAAAATTTAGTAAAATTATCAACTCCACCCTCTATGGAGTCATAACTTAATAGACTCGTAAAATGGGCATAAATATGCATTGGAACTATATGATTTTGACAACAATATATTGACAAATGACAATAAAATTAAAGATGAATAGAATAAATCAATTAATAGATTATATATTGAATCACACCTCCATTAATTAAAACGCGTAGTCTTAGAAAGTAAATCTTGTTAAGAAAAACATATCCTTTTTAGATATTTTGTCATCTACTTTACAAAATTGCCCTTGTAAAAATTAAGTAGATGTTAATTGTAGTTTTTTAGAAAGTAAAAAATTTAGAGTAATTAATAATTAGGGTTAATTATAAGCGTATTTTTGTTTCCTTTCATAAAAAATGTGCAAATGTTTACGTTTTAATTAACCGGGGGAGTATTTATTTTTACTTGAAAATACTTTTTGAAATATACAAATAACGGAGAATTACATATTCAACCGAATCAAACCAATTATCCGAACGAACATGATTCAACATTTGAACATTCAACCGAAACAAACATAGACCCACTCCAACTCGAAACCCAAATAAGACCTACCCGTCTCTTGACCCGAAATCCGAACGAACTTGACTTGCTTAGACGAATAATATATGCTACTTCGTCACAAAATCAATGTTTTCTGACGATTATTTGTGTCGCCATTGACACTAGCTATTGTATGTTATTGTAGTGGTAACTAGTATCGATGAGATAGCAACATTGTAACAAACTTCTCCAAGTCAGGAAGGGTATGGTTTTCGTCGTAGCTATACATCAAAGGGACCATCCTAGATAGATTAAGGCACCCCCGAGTGAAAGCTTTCATTGGTGGAAAGGGATATGAAGGTGATTGCAAGGACTCTTGGTTGAGGCTTTTCCATGCTCCCGAAATTAGATCAATGACGCGCTCTCTTGCATTCTCAATGGAGACACCTTCCTTCTCATTCATGTAGCACTTTATATAAGAACCATCATGACCATCTTGATCTTCATCCTGTTATAGCACAACTTCTAGTTAAGATTACACGCATTAATTCGTAATCAATATGTCAATTTGGATTAAGTTTCTACCTCAGAACTTCCAAGATCATCCCAAAGACGCAGGATCATGGCCGTTGAAGATATGATCTGTGTGTAGTCCCTTTCAAGAGCCAGCCTATTGGACTCGTAAGTGTTGCTTCCTCCGCCTAAGATGAAGTACATATGAGCCAATAGCACAGGAATTCCTGAAGTGACCGTCGCTACCTTTAGATACTCCGTGCTTGTTGGCAAGTATCCTGCAACAAGCCATTTGGACTCGACTAGGAACGCATTGAAGACATCTGCCCACTAGAGTTTAACACGAGGTTAGAAGCCAAGTCCAAGCAAAATAGAGTAAACGAAAGATAGAGCTAGCAAGAGTTGCGTCATAGAGCGTGCAGACATACTGCCTTTTGTAACGAATCTTTAGGATTGCACCCGTACTTCAACCATATCGAATAGCTAATTTCATTTGTGACATCAAAGAGAGCCTTAAGACATAGCTTCATGTAATCTGGTAGCATTTCAACTGTGTCAATGTCCCACCTACATGTGAAAATATACATGTCAAGTAGCCTGTTGATTAGTCCACACTCCACATATATAAGTTCATTTTCTACTATTTTCATTTCTAGATACTGACATTTTGTCTAGTGCGGACTTTTCTTAGTCACGTGAACGAGTATGTTTACTGATTAAGAGGCCAATTATTATGTACCCTTTAACAGCCTCAGTGAAGAGAGCAAGATCTTCGGGCGTTCCATAAACATCGAAAATGTCATCAATAATGTAGATAAACGATATCGGCTTTGTCATCTCCATTCTTTGCTCGGAAAAGCTCGGTTCAGGGAGGGCTGCCAAGGACCACATGTGCCATTTTCGAGGTTGGTCTCTTGCAAACTTCAACTCCTTGGCCAAGCCCAACTTCTTCCACCAGCTGAATACCACAAGTGATCAAATGTTTGAAAATAAAAATGACATTCAATTCATACATTCAATTTTAGGGTTTTTTATTGGAGAAGTTAAAATGAACTCTTACTTGGAAATTTGATGGATTTCATCCTGATATATGTTCTGAGCGGCATTGAAATCCATTTTGGCAAGCTCATGAAGCTCATTTCTCCAACCGTTTGCACTCGAGAGCGTACCAAGAAAATCATGCGCGGTAAATCTTGTCAGTGTCATTTGAATTGGATAATTCAACGCGTTCTGCACCACCATGTGATATTCATTGGGTGTCTCCAAGGACAGGCTAAGATTCCACTTGCTAAATGCACTGGCTTCGTCGATTATCCATTCCCCATGTGTGCTCATTTGAGAGGCTTCGAACAAACTCAATAGTCCTTGTGTGTCTTTCCCGAGTTCTTCCATGAACTTCCTATCTTTGCCTATGAAATCTTCAAATATACCTGCAATAAATAAGAGTGTATAATAATTTTTGTTACACATTCGTCTAACAGTCTAGATTTTAATCAGCATGTATGGCAACCAAATCGCAAACCAATTAACCGAATGGAAATGCATATATACTTACTAGCTGGGACATTGTATCCGCCTTGTCTAAGTAGGCGAAACCGAAGAGAGACTTCACGGAGGCCATTGGTGCAACCATCCAAACCAGTTGAGGATTGGGTAAGGCAAACCAAATGATGCCTATGAAGAACCTCCTTGATCTCTTGTTGGAAGAGATGGTCCATCCCAAGCCTCTGAATGGTATCCACCATGATAAGCTCTTCCATTGAGTTCCCTTGAAGCTTCCTCATTTGCCGGCTTATACTCATCACCTTCTCCGCGAGATGAACCTCGTCGCTTTTCAACTGCACATAAACCCAAGAAAAAAAAACACATTAAACGTACAGTACCAATGATGTCTTCATTAATCAATGTATAAAGGATTAAGCATAAGTACTGCTGAAATTGGTGAAGGTTTCTGCAGATTCTCGAGTGACTCCGGTTTCGGACTTCCGGTAATGCTCGAAGCAGTTTTGGGACAAGTGTTTTCAGTGTCCATTGTCATAAGGCGGAGATAAAGATCGTAGCCGAAGCAGATGTAGAGAGAGGTTTTCTAGAGCTTAAACGTAACAAGAGAGTGGAAAGGGAGTGATATGTGAAGCAGAGATAATAGCATAGGTTTTTTATAGGCAAAATTTACATGTTCACTTCAGTACATGTGAAATGTTTAACACATGGAAACTGTTTCAAAATTGGTTACAAGTACTATATATTATAATTTTGATTTTGAAGATATATTTTTGAATTTTTCAACCCCAACTAAAATCCAACAGTATATGTTAGCTCTGGTGGGACAAGTTTTAATTTATCGGCTTTATCGGTACAGTTCGTTCTTACCGATTTGTTTTGGTATATGAGAGTAGGCGTGGCCAATGACCCGGCGGGTCATTGGGGTCGGTAACCCGGTGGGTCAGTGACCCGGCGGGTGCGGGTTCTCGGGTCAAAGGGTCAAGGCGGGTTGCGGTTTAGGGTTAGGGTCGGGGTTTGAAAACCCGCTGATCCGGCGGATTGGATCCGACGGGTCGACCCGCCGGGTCACACCTATTATTTTGAAAGAATGTAGTCGTTGTGCAACGGCTAGATCAACCCAAAACGCCTATAAGATCTCGTCTCCTTGGTTCATTTAATTTCATTACGATCATACATTTCATTTCCGTAATAACGTTATCATGTCCGATCAATCCGTGACTTTGCTCCAAAACCTTTCGACATGGTCGAGCTAGACCTGGGGAAGGTCGAAGCGGTTTGTCGTCATTGCGGTCACAAGTTCAAGGTTACGAGAGGCGCCGGTTATGGAAATCTAAAGCTTCATATAACGAGGAAGCATCCCGACAAGATGCAGATCTAAGGAGGTTCAGGCTCGGCCTCAGGTGATTATGTGTCTATGTTGTCTAGGCTCTAGCAGTGCAAGTGTGTGAAGTGTGAGTGTGTCACACTATTAGAGACTTAGTGTTAGTGTCATGTACTCATGTACTGATTAACTGATGAACTCATGTGTGTGTCACTGTGTCAGTGTGTGGTGTCGAATGTCAATGTACACGTAATTACGGTTTCGATTTTCAAACCGTATTATGAGTGACATAATGACATAAAATAAACTGAATATTTGTAAAACGTAGTAAAAAACCAGCATGACTATGAAGCTCAAGTGTGAAACCAACCGTAAAATTTAAAAAAATAGGGGCAACGTTCGAAATTCCAACGGCCGACCCGCCGGGTCGACCGTTAGACCCGTCGGGTCGAACGTTGCCCAACGGTCATTTTGCTTCTTTTCCCTCCCGATTTTGGTTATATATAAGCCTCACCTCCCTCTCATTTCACTCACACCTCAACAAGACAACAACCATCTCCTCTAATTTCTAATTTCATCTCAATCTCTGTAAACACTCTGTATTAAGGCCCGCGACGTGATGAGCAGCAGGACAAGCGAATTCAGTGTCCAAGGCCCATGACGCGATGAGGAGGAGGGCGAATCCAGTGTCCAAGGCCCGTGACAAGAAATGCACACGCTCTTGAGTGTGGCCCAATTTTGGGCCGCTACATTCACATGCTGGTTCACAAAACACCTGAGGGATGAAAACAGTTGCGACGCCAGTTGTAACTTCTGCGGGACGGTCTTTAGGCACCCAAAGGGAGGAGGAAATGGGAACTTCAATCGTCATATCCAATTAAAGCATCCACAGAAACTAGCTTTGGCGAAATATTTGTAACTTTATTATTTAGTGTTCTTTCTCACTTAAAATATCGACATTAGTAAGTTAACACTTGATTTTGATTTTTTTTTTGCGTTTATTTACGTTTTATGAAAATAATACTCGGCGAGTCGACATGCCGGTTAACCGACGGGTTTTGACCTGCCGGGACGATCCGTCAACCCTGGAACCCGCCGGGTGACCCGAACCCACCAACCTCTGGGATTCCCGGGTTAGGGTTCGGGTCACCCTTCCCCGACCCTTGACCCGGTGGGTCGGACCCGTGGCCACGCCTATATGAGAGTGATATGTGAAGCAGAGATCATAGAAAGGCTTTTTATAGGCAAAATTTACACGTTCACTTCAGTACATGTAAAATTTTTAACACACATGGAAACTGTTTCAAAATAGATTACAGTGGACGGAGCCAGAAAGTTTTTTAAGGGAGGGGCACAAAAATACTACACAGCGATATTGAGAAAAAATTCGTAAAACACAATAAGTTCGTCATTTCTAATTAGAGGTCCATACTACTAAATAAAACTCTATTATTGTTTCGCATTAACAAATAAAGAAATATATTATATGTCCTAATTAGCATAGAGTTTTCAATTGAAGAGTTTTCCGATGGCTCCCGACTGAGACAAGAATCAAGAGGGTCTTCCGTTCAATAATGGCACAGGGGGTAGCAAGGTGGGATCTGGTGGAGTCCTTTGTCCTGAAAGTTTCCCTTACCTTCCCGGCGCAGGCAGAAAAGGGGGCGAGGCGGACATGAGGTATAAAGACAAACTGACAAGGGGTGCGAGTGCTAGCTTTGCGGTGATTCACTCCAACCCAGCATACCAGCAGGAGGTTCCATTGGAGTTCCAAGCGCAAGATGATGTAGTCCCGGAGCATGAAGATCCGTTGTGCCCCACAATCACCCTGAGCAAGGAGGAGAGGGAGGAACTATGAAAACCTTGGAAGGAAACGTTGATCATTAAAATGTTCAACAAAGGTCCAGGGTAGATGCAGTACGTTGCACAGAAGACTCTCTCAGAAATGGGCACTCAAGGCTCAATTCTCGTTGATCAATCTTGGCAATGACTTCTTCATCGCCCGATTCTCAAATCAAGCAGATTACGACCATGTTCTTATGGAAGTTCCCTGGATGATCGGGGACAACTATTTGACTATCAGGAAATGGGTGCCACAGTTTGATGCAAGCGAGGAGAGGATTACTAAACTGATTGTCTGGGTCCGAATTTCATGCCTACACATCGAGTATTTCGACCGGCGATTCCTCCATATGGTAGGCCAGAAGATAGGGAGAGTTCTGCGCATTGATAATACCACGGCGGAGGCAAATAGAGGGCAGTTCGCTAGAATTAGTGTTGAGGTGGATTTGACAAAACCCTTGCCGTCAAAGTTCAAGTTAGACGGGAAAGTGTGGCCCATACAGTACGAGGGACTACGAATGGTATGCTTTAACTGCGGCAAGGTGGGGCATAATGCTGAAGGCTGTGTGAATCAAACAGGGGGAGCAAATGCGAATTCGGAATACAATCCCTCAGGGGATATTATGGAAGAGAGGTATGGGGTATGGATGCAGGCTGAAATCTAGAGGATTGTGCAAATCCCGTGGTTACCGAATTTTCGGGAGCTGATTTCCCTCCTTTTCCCTTCCAATTCGTACTCCCTTTCTCCCCAGTCTCTGGTGGTCCGCTGCTCTAACCCCCCTTCGGCGTTTGGCCCGTACCAGCGCCACCTCTAGCAGTCTCATTGTTCGGGCCCTTCCCAGGTTGACCCAGCCTAACGACCACCCCACTCCTTCACGCCGTCATTCGAGAATCCAAACAAAGCACCTTCCCAAACCCTGCTGATCTCTACAAAAAGTCTCCCCCAACGACCAACCAAGATGCGAACTTGACCCTCACCACGCCCTCACCAAGCACCACAAATCTTACTCCTAAAGACCTACAGAGTCCGGTGACAGTGAGTGGGCTCAGCAATGAACCAAGGGTCGATGGTCACAATCATACCAGTTCGAACTCGAAGGAGTTTCCTGATGACAAACCACCGGATAGGACCGTTTCTGGTAGTGCCACCGCTGATAACGTCTCGGGTGGTAATGGACCTGCTGTCGCTAACAACAGTCAGCCAACCGGTACTATACCGGGCCTCGGTGCCCCAATTCATTAGCAATGCAATTGAGAGATTGGATGAAGCGGCTCAATCATTCGCAGATGCTATGCAAATGCCAAGTAACACGGTTTTTGGTGCTCTACAACACACCCTCATTGCTATGAATAATCTTTGAATTATAGCCTGGAACACCAACGATGCGGGAAGTAATGCTTTCCAATTAGCGCTACAAGACATCGTCAGAAACCACAACCCGCAAGTCTTGATCCTGGTTGACCCGAGAATCAGTGGAGACACTGCAGATAGAGTGTGCAGGAGGATTGGCTTCGATAGATACGTAAGGATGGACTCTGTGGGCTTCTCTGAGGGGATTTGGGTCCTGTGGAGAACCGCGGAGGTCACCGTGACGACTTTGATCCGCCACCCGCAACATATTACGGTTAACATACAGTCACGAGGGGAACATCCATGGGTCATGTCTGTGATCTATGCTGCCCCCTCGCACACCAGAAGACTCGACCTATGGAGGAGCTTAATTGACTTTGCTAGCCATAATACCCATCCCTGGGTGCTTGCGGGAGACTTCAACGCCACTCTAACTGCACAGGAGAGGACACCGGGCTCTTTAGTTGGATCCAACATATCGTCACAAGCATTTAGTGATTGGGTGGACTCGTTTCAGCTGATGGACCTGGGGTACTCAGGCTTCCCGTTCACGTGGTGGCGGGGTAAACAAACTGATACAAGAGTGGCAGCAAGACTTGATAGAGCCCTATGCTGCCCGAGCTGGCGCCTTCGCTTCCCGGAAGCTGCGGTGAAGCATTTGGTTGCAACCCATTCCGATCACGCCCCAATTTTGCTTGAATTAAAACCTGAGATGAAGAGCAGGGCAAGTAATCGTCCGTTTCGGTTTCATACGGCTTGAATGTTGCACGATAATTTCAAGGAATTTATAAATTTGAAATGGGAGAAGGAAGTTGATGCTAGTATGGCACTTGAAAGCTTGGCAATGGAATTGGGGACATGGAACAAAGAAATGTTTGGAAACATATTTAGGAGGAAACGGAGAATTGAAAGGAGGATCGAAGGAGTGCGGTCAAACTTGCGGAGAGAATTTAGGGAAGCCTTATGAGCCTTGAGGAGAAATTGAGTAAGGATTTAGAAGAGGTACTCCAGCAGGAGCAACACTTATGGTTTCAAAAGTCCCTTGCTAGTTTTATGATAGATGGTGATCGGAATACTCGATACTATCATTTGTCTACTGTAGTGAGGAGGCGTGCAAAAAAAAATCCGGATGTTGCAGAATGAGACGGGCGTGTGGATTGATGAACCACCGGAGGTGAGGAAGCTGGTGGTTGATTTTTTCGATAAGCTTTACAGAGCTGATCAAGAGGCTGCTGATCATGTAACAGTCTAGAGCGCCCATTCCTTCCCTTTGATTAACGCTTATTTGATCAACAAACTTGCAGCTCCTTACAAAGATTCGGAGGTCTGGGCTACACTCAAACATATAGATCCGCATAAAGCACCGGTCTTGATGGATTCCCGACAATATTTTACCAGAAAAATTGGAGCGTGGTAGGCAAACAAGTGTGTGATTCGGTCTTGGGCATGCTGAATAGAGGGCACTTTGCTAATGCCTTTGGTGACACTCTAATGGTTTTAATCCCAAAGGTGGCGGCACCTTCCTCCCCGAAACAGCTCCGACCTATATCATTGCTCAATGTCATTTTTAAAATTGCTACAAAAATGATGGTGAATAGATTGAAGCTGGTGCTACCTCTTTTAGTCTCCCCGGCTCAATCGCGCTTCATTCCGGGAAGACAAATCATCAACAACATCGTGGTCGTCCAAGAGGTACTACATTCTATGGCAGAAAGGAGGCGAAGGAAGTGGATGCTAATCAAAGTCGATCTCAAGAAGGCGTACGACCGAATCGAATGGGGCTTCCTTAGTATAATTCTAGCTAAGGCACAACTTCCACCGAGACTAATTGAGACAATTATGAGCTGCCAAACAGCGGGCTGTGTGGAAGTGCTTTGGAATGGTGAGAGAGCGGGGAATTTTAAACCTTCATGGGGTATTCAACATGGAGACCATATCTCGCCTTATCTCTTTGTGTTGTGCATGAAGTACTTGGCGCACATTATACAAGATGCGATCTCGGAAGGAAGGTGGAAGCCAATCATGGTGGGAGGAGTGCAGCGGATGGAAAGTTAGATTGTTGTCGTTGTCCGGAAGAATCACCCTTGCCAAGTCAGTCCTGACTAGTCTTCCATTATACACGATGCAGTCCACTCTTGTGCCTAGAGGCGTCTGCGAAGACATGGATAAAGTTGTGAGGAATTTCGTTTGGGGGTCAACCTCAGACAACCGAAGGATACATTTGCTTAAAAAGGACATTATTTATGTTCCTATGAAGGAAGGAGGGCTGGGGATTAGGCCTATGAGAGAAGCTAACCAGGCCACGCTAGCGAAACTGGGATGGAGGTTTATTCAATGCCCGAATTCGATATGGAGCAGAGTTATCCGAGGAAAGTACTGCAAGGGTAGGTTGGACGTCAATATGTTCCAAGCTAAGCCGAGAAGCTCTCTTTTATGGAAAGGAGTAGTGCACAGGGCTCAGGTGCTAGCATCGGGACTCCGGGTGGACATCGGAGTTGGAAGGGCGACCCTTTTTTGGCTCCATTCGTGGCTACAAGCTACTCCTTTGATTGATGAAGCATCGCTGGTGGTGCCAAAAGATTTATTGAGCAACACAGTGGGAGAAATGTGGGTTGGGAAGGATTGGAGGTGGAATTACATCCTTCCTTACCTCTCGGACCTAACAGCTCAAAAACTACAATCTATAAGAGTCACTAACACTGGGGATATGCCAGACCGTCTGTATTGGGAATACACTGCCTCCGGGATCTTCTAGGTGTCATGTACTCAACCCCGCTTTTGGGGAACACTACCTAGCTTTATTCTAAATAAGATTGGGCTCTGCCCACCTTTAGCACAAAAAAAAATAAAGAAATACAAATAAATAAATGAAATAGCCGAGGAAAAGAAAACTAGCAAAATAATGATATAAAACACAATAAATAAACATTGAGTCAATATTTAACTTGTTGTATTCTTAACATGTAACAGTGTATAACTAGATATAAAAAAATTTAAACTTGCGTAACTTCTTACCAAATTCTCAAAATAAGTAATATAACCTATGGTTTTGAAGCACTCGAGATGAATTAGAATATGTGAATATCAATTTAAGTAAAATATAAAAGTACTAGTATTCGTTACCCGCGCGGTTGCGCGTTTTGTTAATAAATTATATTTTATTATATTAATTATATTAAAATATTATATTAGATAATTAATTGACGTGGCTTAAAAAATAAAATCAAATTGACGTGGCTCATAAAAATAAAATCATATATAAATATATTATATTCAATTTGATCTAAACGGTAGAATAACGCACCAAATATTCCTTCTTCATCTTTTAAAATAATAAATAATATAGTTTATTAACAAAAACATGAAAATAATAAATATGTATAACAACTAATTCAAGTTATATTGGATAGATTAAGTTATATTGGATAGATTATTGATCTAAAAAGATAAGTTTTTAGCTAACTATATTCGTTTATTAATTGATGTGGGCCAGAAATATAATATCACTTTAATCCAGAAAATGCCACGTAATCAAAAATAATCCCGCTTTAATCCAGAAAATTTCGTGGACGCGAGATCGCACCAGAGCCCGTTTCAGGCCTCTGATTTAATATTTTATATAGATTATAATATATTGAAATAAAATTAAAGTAATTAATACACCTACAATTTTCAAACATTTATAACTTTTTACTCAGATGTTAGATTCGGGTGTATTATATATGAAAATGAAGCTATCGACAAGGAGAATACACCTAGGTAATTTGTCGGATGAGGGAGGGGGCACGTGCTCCCCCATGCACCCTTTGGCTCCGCCTTTGAGTACTATGTACCCCAGGCCATATCCCTTGCTACCTCCGGTGCTCCCTTTCGGTGTATCACAAAATTATTTAGGATATAAATAAACATTAAAAAAATTATAATTTTTTTAGATTCTATACCTTATATTGATATGTTTATAAAATGTTTATTATGAAAATTCATATTTTAAAACTTGTCCCACCTAGGGTTGTACATGATTTGGTCCAAACCGAATTTTTGGGCCGAACAAACACAAACCGAACCTAACCGAAGTTTTTCGGTTCGGCTTTCGGTCCAAGAATTTCCATTTTTCGGTTTCGGTTCGATTTGTGTTTGGTTTGTGTTAAACCGAATTTTTTTAATATTCCATTATATATATATACTTTTTATATACTACAGAAATACAGTGTATATATATTTGTATACTTTATATATACACACATACTTACTGTGTATACACATATACCATGTATATATACACTGTATTTGCATCAATGTGTCTATATATATAAATACATATATTTTTTTGTGTAGTGTGTATATATATAAGAAAAATCGTAAAATATAAAAAAATATTATAAAACTATATATGTTCCGCCTATGAAAACCGCAAAATATATAGAAATTTTAGATTTTTTATAATGTTTTTATTCGAGGGACAGTGCTCGTCCGTCCCGTCCCGTGGGGGACAAGGCCCGTGCGGATTGAAAAAAAAGTAGTGAATCCCATCCTGGTCCCGTCCCGCGCCCACCCCTAAGGCTTATAGTCCGAGAATTTTTTTTTAATTTCCATTGTAGGCTTATAATCCGTATACGGTTTGGGTTCGGTTTTTGTTACACCGAATTTTTAAAAAAATTAATTTTTTTATGGAAATTAGGTTCAATTATGTTAAAATCGAACCGAACACAAACCAAACTAGCAAATAACCGAACCGAACTGTAAAGTATTGGTGTAATTCAACACACATTCTATTCATTAGTAACAGGAAATATGTAGAGCATAAAATGAAGTAATCTGATGATGGAGAAGGTGGGGGAGAGAGGTGGGGAGAGATTTTGTTCGGCTTTCGAACGGGAGGTAGATTCTTTGCTCAAATAAAATATTCAAAATAAACCCTAACTATGCTAACTCCCTGTTCCAAGTAAATAATACAAGAATCCCTCCCGATGTAGTGGTAGGGTAATTCAGGATCGAATCCACGAGGAGGTATGCCAACGCTTCCCTTGTTGTAATCACGATCAAGCTTCCGACCTCAGAAGACACTCAATATCGATGTGTCTGGTCGATATCGACCTCAGTTCTGGTCGATTTCCAGCCAAGTTCCTGCAGAAGACAAAAGTAGCAAAGTCGACGTCGAGTGGAGCCTCGATATCGACGTTAGACCTCGATATCGACCTTTCCAGTCGATTCCGATGTTTGTCACAGAAACTGTTTTGCGTAACCTATTGTCGGAAAAGTGTCCGAAGAATGTAGAATGGTAAAGAAGGATGATCAGAAATCAAAACTTAACTTTTTATGAAATTCAATAAACTTAAAGCTTCCAAAGTCGGGGTTTCATGCCACAACGATAACAATGCAAGTTTGATGCTAAAGTTATGAAATTTAATGTCTTTCCATCAAATAATTTTCGTTACCAACACTTAGGTGATTAGAGACTCTCGCATAGTTCCTAAGAGTAACTATCCAATTCATGAGCAATCCAAGTTCACAATATGAGTGGCTTTCGCTTCAATAATGCAAATAATAAATCTCCCTAACTTTCGCAAGGAATCATGCATAGGATAGAAGACGGAATCGCATAAAAGTCATACTTTTGATGCACTTACCCTACATCGCTATCGTCGGTCTCACCCCGACCCTAGAAGTGGGTTAACTACTCGTTTTTCATCATGCAGCTGATCATCATCATTGAAAGAAAACTACTTTGTATTTGCAAAAGCAGGAAATTACAACCGAACCAAGCCAATTCCGCTCTCGCTTCCAACCTTACTCGGCCTCCTCTCTCTCTCTCCCTACAAATTCTCTTTGATAAACTACTAAAACTCGCTGTGCTTTGATGTAATTGAATTTCCTTGAATGATTAAACTCAACCCTAACGACCTCTAGATATAGATATCGAACTTTGATATCCAAAGACTCGAAACTTTATCTTCATTCTCTAAGATAAAACTTAAATAAATTAAAACAAAAAGCTTTATGGTAAAACAGCTCATGTGATAGCTCTGACGTTAAAGATAAGAAATCTCGACTTTAGGATAGACGTGCAAGCTTCGGATAGAATTCTATCAAAATCTGAGTCGGACTTCTCTGCTGGCAACATCGATATCGACCATAAGTCCTCGATATCGACCTCTCTTTTATCTTATCTCGAGCTCTCCTTCTTCTACTCGGATTAGCACTCAACTTCTATCATTTATCTCGATATGGGCACTCGATATCGACCATGCATCCTCGATATTGACCTCTGTTGTACTCGATGTCGAGGTCCTTCAGTCGATTTCGACCTCTTGAAAAGACTCCGAGTACTTTTTTCGCTCTTTTAAATCTGTCCATTTTTGCCCTGTTTTCTGCGAAATCACATAGAAACTCATGCAGACCCATATATTTGACAATAATGCATAAACTACACTAATGCCATATTTTCCCACTTATATGCATGCGAATGAATGATAAAATGGACTTATATGTGCATAGAAAATATGGCAACTTGCGCGCACATCATATTTACTCTAACTACCTTGACTAATTCTATTTATACTAAATAATAGAAATAATCAATCTAATTAAATCCTAATAATATAAATATTTATTATTTTCATAATATGCCCCCGCATTCAAGCGAGAGATATCGAAAATTGAATACTGGATAAATATGGACGGTACCATAAATAAGGATTTTTAAAAAAAAAATTATTGTTAAAGGTGTTCACTAATCCCGCATGTCTAGCGCAATTCAAGGCACCGATGACTCGCATCCAACTTTGAGGATCTTCGGGCCAGGTTGTGTGAGGACCTCCTCTTCGGGTCATGGATCATTCTCTTCAGAAATCAGGACTTTCGATGAACCCTTGGCGGATTGGCGGGGACGGCATCTAGGTAGAAGATGATGTTGGCTGCGGTTGCTGGTGGCGTGTCAAGCTCCAGCGATTCCTCTGGCGGCGTTAGCGAGGGTGGCGCAGGCGTTACACAAGTGACCAGTCGATGTTGATCTGTAATGGGAGGGAAGGTGGTGGCGGTTTCCGGCGGCGTTGGCCTCCTGGCGGTTGCGACGACTGTTGTGGCTCGGTGGTTGCAGTAGGGTTGTGTGAAAGTGGTGGTAGGACGCCATGGAAGAGGCATGGAGTTCTCTAGGGGTAGTGTTTTTTTTTCTTTTCTTCAATAGAATGGTGCAAGCGCTCTTCATTTTGGATTAGATGAAGGTGAGTTTCTATGGCGGAAGCCAAAACTGGATTTGCCTGAAGACAGTTTTGTGTGTAGCCGACATGGTGTTTTGCCACCGAAAGCATGAACATAATTAAAGGTCAACATGGTTTTGGCTGAAATTTGGTTGGCAAAAGCCAAAATTTTGGTTAGTGTACGAAAGGGGGAAGTGGTTTTGGAAGCGGTTTTCTAATGGCCGGAGCCAAGTTTGGATTGCCCGTAAGATTGCTTTGTGGTGGCCTAAGACATATGATAGATTTATTGGCAACATGCCGGAGCATTGGTTTGTGCCAAATTTTGGATAGTTGCCCGGAGGCGGAAATTTGGGAGGATCAAAGCCATTAGAGCCTTTGGCATTGGTTTGTGCCAAATTTTGGATAGTTGCCCGGAGGCGGAAATTTGGGAGGATCAAAGCCATTAGGCAAAAGGCTCTGATATCATGTAAAGTATTGTTGTAATTCAACACACATTCTATCATGAGTAAAAGGAAATATATATATAGCGTACAATGAAGTAATCTGATGATAGAGAAGGTGGGGAGAGATTTACTCTAACTACGCGGGCGGCACGCGTTTTGCAGCAAAACGCTAATTGAAAACGACGTCGTGGGAGGTAGAAGCTGGACAATGCTCTGCGTTTGGGTGAGCCTCCGGGGTAGAAGAATGAAATGAGGTGTTGTCATGTTGATCCACTCCTGGAGTGACACATGGCAACACATATTAATTAAAATGATAAAATGGGGTTTTCAGCTATTTTAACATTATTAAAAAAAATAAAAAATTATATTTTTGAATGTAATTTAATTTTATCTACACTTTGCATATGTTTCGAGAGAAAAAAAATTTCCTGATATTACCTCATTTCGTATGACGCCCAAGTAATTTATTATCCGACACTTATACTAATTATAATAATAAATGATAATAATGAATAGTCATGAATAATTAAATAATTAATAATTACTAATATTTAATAATAATAATAATAATAATATTTAATAATCTATATACATATACTAAAACCAATGCATAGTGTCCTATGTGACGCGTTGTGGTTGATTCTAGGAAAAAATTCATATGTGGCGCGTTGTGGTTGATTCTAGGAAAAAAATTAATAAAATAATATGTTATCATAGTTTATAGAAGGTTATTATATAAGCCACAATCTATCTATCTATATATTTTAGTCAATTGACAAAAACATAAATAAAAAATATTTCGCAGTCATACTTACCAAAAATATTAATTGATAAATATGTAGTATTTGATAAGCGCTATTTTAATAATTATTATTTTATTTATATCTATATTATTTTTTTAGACCAAAAAAATAATTTATTAAAATATTATGTAGCCACAATCCATTCGTGGATATATAATTTAGTAAACTAATGTAATATGTAGATTAGAAAAATAATATAGATAGTATGACTATTTTTATTTAGATGAGATTCAATTAATGGTAGATTAGAAAAAAAATTACCTTATAAATGTTAATTCTATATATATTTTGAGAGAATCGAAATATAAAAAATATTTAGATTTTTTATAATTCGTCGAACTAATTTTATATATATATTAATTGTATTAATGTATTTCCCGTACATAGGACGGGACCTACACTAGTTAATAATAGTCTTAATAAGAACGGATAATATTATGAGTTTAATATAAGAACATTTCATTTAATAAAAAAAAAGAAAAATAAAGAAAAATAAGTTATGAGTCAAAGGTAGGGGTTCATGAATGAGGAGTGAAAAAATAAAAATCTGAAATAGGGTCCTAAAGGCTGATGTGGCACTGAAAAAGTAAGTTATGAGTATGAGAATAGATTAACTAATGCGGAAGACCTCATTACATGTAAAATGTTTAACACATGGAAACTGTTTGAAAATAGGTTTCACGTACTGTAACCTATTATGTAGAAATATTTTTATTTTGAAGAGATATTCTTGAATTTTTGAACCCCAACTAAAATCCAACTATAGGTTACATCTGGTGGGACAAGTTTTATTTTATCGGTACGGTTCGTTCTTATCGACTTGTTTTGGTAATTTATCGGTACGGTTTCGTTCTTACCGATTTGTTTTGGTATATGAGAGTGTAATTTGGTAGCTATTACTCCGTATATGCGAAGGGTAACACTAGCTATTAGCTAACACCTATCGGCTCGTATGCAGATTTCTATTACGGTAGCTATCGGAAATTTTTTTTTTTTTTTTGGAGAACAACACAGCACTTCTATTGTAGTATAGTTCCTGTACCGTGTATGCTATGTCGTAATTTTAACATTTAAATGATAAATTACTAATTATATCATATTGTTATAAAGCATTACTCCTTCGGTTGGTTAAAAAAAATTAAGTGATGAATATGAAAATAACAAAAATTGATATTGTATATAATTTTTTTATTCTAAAAAAGCAAACGTAAAGGTAAACAACATATATCTGTTATGTAATCAACTACTTTTATATCGGGGCAACAAAAATCGCGAAACGCTATCTTTTGAGAGTTGGGAAAAAACCCCAATTTGGGGTTGGTGAACACCACCGCCAAACCTCCTTCTCGGAGGCTGAAAACCACCTCTTCGGAGGCTTGAAAACCACCTCCTCGGAGGCTGTAAACCACCTCTTCGGAGGGTTTGATGAAGTGGTTGGAGATTGTGGTTTCAGCCCGGCTTCGGCCTCGGCTTCCTCTACGATCTCCTCTTTGGAGTAAATAAGTAATCAGTCAGCCCCCTTCATGTGAATCCTTGGAGTGGGAGCCCCGAAATCTGGCCTCGGTCAGCGATCCCCGGCTTCGGATGCCTCCGATGTCGGTCTCGTCATCCTCGCTCCTCCCGGTTCCTTTCGTTTCCGGCGAGGGTGAATCGTCCCTTGGGGCTTCTGCGAATTTGTTGTCCTGGATCCCATTTCTGTCTTCGTCTTCGTCCAATTTGAACTTCTGGACCCTCGATTCTATCCTCTAGGGTTCGTCATCCTTGCTCTTTGTGCTCGGGCCTGTAATGTCAAACAGTCGTGGCTCTCGAATCTCTGTTCTGGGCTTTCGACTCCCCTAATCCTCCTTCAATTAAGGGTTGGTGTATCCCTTGTGGTCGGGGTGGGTCTGGTTTTGGGGTATCGGTTTCGGCCCCCCTTTCCTCTCCCTTCTGACCTTATGCAAATTTGTTTCCATGGGTTTCGCGCCGGTTGTGTTTCGTCTTCTGGCCGGAGTCCATGGCGTCCAAACTTGGTTCTCTCTTCCATATCCCGAGGTCTAGCGCCGATCTACCTTCCCCTTTCGTCGGTGTCCCGCCTCGCCCTTCCCTCCCGGACTGGCTGTCCTGTTCGTGAGTGGTGGTCAGTGGCCGCGGGTGTAGCGGCTAGCCTTTCTTTTTGCATTCAAGAAGGACGTTGACGTCCTGCTTTCTCGACCATATAGGGTTGTGCTTTGCAGCCCGTAGGGGGTGCAATTGGCCTGGCTTTCTTTGTGGCCTGTAGAAGGACGTTCTCATCTCGAACGAATTCTTTGATGATGATGATGATGATGATTAAAATAAATTTAAAAAACAACACTATCCTTGTAGCGATGGGAAAAAAAATGTCTTGCCTCTGCAAAGGATTTGGAGAAATGTTTTTTTATTAATTGGTGTTGTTATTTATATATTATATTATATATAAATAGTAATAACAAGTGTTTATAAAACCAATTTCCGAAAGGTTTTGAACAAAATCCCGAAAGGGCATGACCAAATTATTGAAAGGGTTGTAAATTCTAGTTCTTTGAGTAAAGTTTGTTTTAAGTGTTCCCTCGGTCACACCATGTTCGGGTTGTGGCTTGTGCGTACTTTTGGGGTCCTAGTTTCATTTTGATTTGGTTGACGGCGTGACGCTCGAAGTCGGGTCTGGTTGGGGTTGTGGTGGTGTGCTCAGAGACGACTTCGTTTTCAGGAGACTGTTCCTTGGAGTTTCCATCTTCACTGCCCACGGGAGATGACGTCCTGATGTACCGCTGACCAGCGGTGCTGCCATGGTGGTGCTTGGCTTCTTTCCGCTTCTACGTTCTCGGCCAACGATCTTCATTTAGCCTAGGTCTCTCCTTTTGTACGTGTAGTTTCAATCTTTATTGCACCTGTTTTGGTTCGCTTTTGGTTGTATTATTTTTTACGGTTACTCCGTCTGCCGATTCGTCGGCCTCTCGGAGAGCCAGGTCTGTCTGGCCCCCGAATCTTTACCTTATAAAAAAAAAACTACTTTTATATCGATAGTACATTTTGGAGTTTTTGTTTATCTCATCTACTATCTATTATGTATATAATTTTATGCCGATAGTAGAGCTTGTCCGGGGTGTTGAAATAAGAGATGTGGATGTATTGAATCTCCCCTACTGTTTATGCCGATAGTACCTTTTGGAGTTTTTGTGTATCCCATCTACTATCTGTTATGTAATCAACTACTTTCTTGGAGGTCTTCCCGTCATTTGACATTATTCCTTGTTGTAGCTAGGGATTGTTATCCAAGCCATTTTTCAGCCCAGAAGTTGATCGGTTTACCGTCTCCTACCTTCCAAACTAATCCGTTCTTGAATAATGGTAATAACCTAGAAAGTTTTCCCCATTGCCATGAGACAACTCCCTTCCTTGCGTAATGAGAGGTTGATATTACAGGTCCTTATTCCAAAAGAAATTGTTATTTTATTGGTCTTATTGACGGTGAATGTTTGTAGGAAGTATGAAGCTCTACATGATATAGCTTTTTTTAGCTAAAAGGTTGGCTTTAATTAGAATTGTTCGTCCTTCCTGTGATAAGGAGTTTATGTGTCATGTACTTATTTGTGATTTTGTTTTACATATGATTTCTTGAAACGTATCACCATTGACTCTACCGTTATTATTGACATCCTACATATTTCTCGATGCTTGAAAAATGTGGTACGTTTAACATTCCTTAGATTCCTGCAATTCTCTATTTGAAAATGTTCGTTGTTGTTTGGAATGCTGAATTGCCGAAGTTGATCTTTTGTCCTGAAATTTGAAAATATTCATGTATGATGTTCTTAACAAAATGACAAGTTGTTAAGCTTCATTTGGAGAAGATAATAACATCGTTGATGAAGGCTAGAAACGATATTCTTGTGATTCACGCGCACGTTGAAATCCGAGTTGAGTATTTTCCTTTGATGCTTCTATATTGTAGTTTGCGGGAAAAAAACTTCTACACCTAGGATCAATAGGAAGGATGAAAGAGGATCTCCTTAATTAACGTATCTCTCTTTCTAGATTGAACAACTCGGATAGACCATTATTTACAAGCACCGAAAATGATGTTATTCTAGTGTATTCCTCAATCCATCCGACAAACCATTGATGGAAATCAAACTTGTGTAAGACAGCCGAAAGAAATTCCGAGTCCGCCTTGTTGTAAGCTAGCTTTTTTCATATTTTTATTGCAGCCCATCTCTTTTTTACCTTTTCTTGTTCTAAACGAGTGAAAATTTTCATGGGTTATTAGGATATTATCTTGAATGGTATGATCAAATGTGAACACCCCTTGTAGTGGGTGTATAAGCTTACCTACGATCTTTTTGAGACGTTTATAAATGATTTTGTAGATCATCGAGCATAAGCTTATTATTCTAAAATGATGTGTCGAGGTTGGTGATCACATTTGGGTAGGAGACTAGTAAAAATGTGGTTAATTTGTTGAAGTAATTGGCCAGATAGTAAAAAGCTTTTGAGTGCCACTATCATGGAGGGTCCTACAATGTCCTGGTGTTGTTTGTAGAATTTGTCGTCATCCCATCAGGACATGGGGATTTATTATTTCCAATGTTGAACGTTGCATCATTTATTTCTTTGTTGGTCACTATAGTTTGATAAGTGTTTCATTATCTTCATCAATTACCTCTATAGAAAGAAGTTGTAAATACTCGTGTACGTAATCGTTTTATTCCCCTTGTTTTATAAACCTCTTGATGAAATCTTCCCTAATTTCTTTTCTGATGTTATCTTCCCTAACAATTTGTGTTCCCTCACTTGATGTTATTGTCTGCCTATTCTGCCTCCCTGTGGCCACTTTGTGAAATATCCCGCATTCGTGTCCACCAATCGGAGGTGTTTTGACTTAGCTCACTAGCCCAATATTTTTTAAGAAACCGAAGCAGTTGCCCCTTTTTCGGAACTAGTTGTCATTGTGTTGCCATTGTTCATGCCCCCTGTTATTAGTGTTTTTATTTGTATTTATAATAACTTATCCTCTATGTCTTTGAGTTGTTGGAAGATATTTCCGAAAGTGGCATTATTACATTTTTTAAATGACCTTTTAGTATTTTGGTTTTATATATTAATCTTTACATAGCCGAGCAACGGCACTGTGCTCGACAAGCTTGTTTGATGATGTCCCTAAAATTACTTCTTTGTAGATAGTAGCCACATGTTTTCCATCTTAAATGGTGGAGCTTTGAAATGGATATCATCGTGTAGGTCCATGCTAATTGGACATTGTTCCGATGTTATGAAAGCATGATTTCTCGTTGATATGTTAGGGAATGATTGGAGAATTGGTGTTTGTACTAACACCCTATGAAATTTTTCATATTTCGTTTGTTCTTGCCATATGTGAAACTATTCCCGCTTGTAAGTATATTGTGTAACTGACACTTGTTCTTGAAATCAAGTAATCTTAGTAAACGATGGGCATTTGGGGTGATGCCACCTAACTTTTCATCGGTAGATTAAATTTCATTTAGGTCTCCTATAATTAGGTATGGGTAATCCTGAATAGTTATACTTTATGTCAGTTGTTCCAAATAATCATGCTTGTCTCTTTCAGTAGGTGGGGCTTATAAAAAGATTATGTCACAAATCATGTTAATCTTATTATGGTTGTCTCGTTCCTAGAGTTTAAGGGTATCGTGGGTCATTTAATAAACTTTTCATAACATGACTAATCCACCGGCTCTTCCTTTAGCTAGGGACCAAACGGAATAATTAAATCCTGCCTTACGCTGTATGAATTCCGTTGGTTCTGTATGACTTTTTGTTTATGCTAAGGCCATTAACTATAAATGTTCGATCTTACATAATGCTTTAACTTCGGTCCAGAATGCGGGTTTTCTAATCCCGCAATAATGTCAGAAATCAATTTTCATTTTAAATGGATGTGTTTTGAATGGGATTCAATCATGTTTGAAATGAAGTTCTGCTTTTGGTTGGTAAATTTTTCATTTGTAGTTACCTGCCATTGGTGATTACATTCCCCATTAAGGTACTCAAGTGAGCAAAGATCTTTATCATTGAGGTGGATACTATAATCAGATAGTTTATTTAGAGTTAAACAATTCAAACCACTTGAAAACCTACTATGTGGTAACTTTCTAGGGGCTTCAAATTTGAATTGAGGGATGCCTACCGGAATAGTTTCATGCATAGGAAAGGTTTACCTACTAAGTTAGGAACACACATTTTATGAATCACGCCAAACTTGCATTTAATTCCACACCAATTCATCATATAATACAAGACAACCACCTGATCTCACAAACTGGATACGTATAAAGAACATAACAAAGTCATCACAAAAGGTGGGGGTTCAAGATAGTAGAACATGTAGATAGTTAGCTAACCAGCGGGAACATGGTGGTCGGATCATCATCGTCATGTTGCCTACACTCTCCATAACCAAGAGGTAAGGCATAGGTACGCTTCCTTGATTCAGAGGTTGAGGTCACCTCAAAGTTGAGCTTCTCTACTTTCTGCACCATTGAAGAAGATGGAAGTTGCTGCTCGACAACGGGTTGGAGTGAAGCAGCAAGACCATATGGGTTGCCCAGATCGAGAAGTATGAATTCCAAAGTTGTGGGAAAGCTCTTTAGAATTGCTTCAATTTCATCATGGGAGAGGCCTCCCATCGGATCCACCAAGCCATCCTCAAACAAATCTTTGCCACTTCCCCTATAGTCCAAGTACTCATCATTATCAAGGATACTAATAAGTGGAGTTGGTTCAGGGATTGGCTCAATGTTTGTAGCTTCATCCTTAGGGACGTTGCTTTGATCCACCAGCATATCAGCCATAGTGGTGTTGTCCTCCACAGGGACCTCTGTACCCATCGCAACACTCCCTCTGATCTTAGAGGAAGAGAAACATACAGTGCGGCCAGACACTTGAATGAAGATGACTCTATTTGATAGACAACATTGATGTCAATGTTCTTCGTGAGATCGGACTTGGGATTACTAATCTTAATAGAAGCTTGTCCAACATTTCGACCAACCACTTGGACCCAATAATGAGTATCATCATCGCTCACAGGGTCACCACCAATAGTTGAAACCTGTGTGTGAGCCTTGGGGAGTGTCATTAAGATAGGAGTAGATGTGAACTTTATGTGGAGGCAATCGAAGAAAAAGTGATCAAGCTGGCTGCAGCATCCACACCCTTTCGGGAATTCTTCAAACCAAACTAGATACTCGATAAGCTCAACAATTCATTTAGCACTAGCACTTTTTATTTGGAATGGTGGTGATGTCCATATTCATGCACAGTCGAAGGTAGCACACACATTTTCCTTTCTTCGTAAAGCCATCCAACATGATGGTAGTGCCCATGTCGTTCTCCTTGGCAATAGAGGTTAGGACTTCCTAACTTATGTATTCTACTAACAGCCCAGGTTACCGATCCACATGTCAAGTGTGGAAATTGGCTCAACTGAGGGATCAAAACCCGGGCGCCAGAGTTTCAGTAATAACAATTGACTTAGGATATGTAAACGGCGGCCATTCCAAACCCTTTCCCAATCATACTGGTTAGTAAAGCGCAACTCGAACCAGTTACGATACAGAGAAAGGACCTGGAAGCCCATTCCAAGAAACTTATAATCAAACTTGATTTTCTTCCTAATCTCCTTCAATTTGATTCCTTCCCCAATTATTGTGGCGTAGAGGGTCGTGCTTTTGAGGGTGACAATGTTTTCCTTTACACCGACCAATTTTACCTTGTATTTTTCAATAACAAAGGGGAGTCTTGTTTTCGATTATTTCAATTTTGGTTTCTCAACATTCTCGCCAGGACCTGGTACCCCTTTAGACAAAGGTTGAGATTGGTAATTTCAGAGATCCTTAGAGGGCTTGTTTAAAGGCTGTTTTTTTATAGTAGACTCCACGATGTTATCTTTGTCCTTAGCTTTTCGCTCGTTGTCCATGACGCTAGGAAAAAACAAGATCAACACAGAAAAGAGCTTAGTATGAGATTTGTGCAAGAGAGGAAGAAGAATGGTGAGGATAGACCATCCGAAAAGTCCCGTGGTGTTTAATTAGGCCAGAAATGTACACCACATCATTGTTGAAACTAGACAACTATACTTTGCACTAATGAGAACGAAGGGACATCAACTCTGATCCAAGATGAGAAAGGCGACTCACTTTTTTGGCTAATCCATTAGGCTGGAGAACACTACCAAAAAAAATTAAATTTGCTTCGGCAAAAAGCCGTGGCAAAAGGCCATTTTGTGGTGGCAAAAGGCATGTAGCTTCGGCTTTGCGACGGCAAATGGGGGCGTAGCCAATAGGGATGTGGCAAAATTCGGTAGCTTCGACAAATAGCCGTCGCAAAAAATTAGCCACGGCTAAGCGACGGTAAAGCGACCCCTGATGAAAGACGATATATTTGCAACGGCAAGCTGCCGTAGCTAAAGTGTGGGTGGAAAATTAAAAAAAAAAAACTGCTTTTTAGCTTGGATTCTTTAGACCCGGGCTAAAAAGTCTAATATTTTTTTAAAAAAAAAATACAATTTACATATAATAAAATTTCATTAATTATACAAAATTTACATATATAATAAAATGTCAAAACTACATAATTTATATACAATAAATATACATAATTATAAAATTTACATATACAATAAAATGTCCAAAACTACATTTTAACAAAAAAAATGCCCAAAACTACATATTTTACACTTGATCTTCACCTTGTCACCAGATTATATGATTTCCATTGCATCTCAACAGCCTAGCTTATTGGAATCACCTTGTCACCAGATTACACTTGATCTCAGCCTAGCTTATTAGCTGCTTCTTATTTCCTGAAAAAACTAATATAACTTTTACCTTGCTATCTGATGCACTGCACAAGTAAACGCAAGTGCCTAACCCAACTACTAGTAACCAATTAAGTAGAAGTCATCCTGCAAGACTAGGGAAGCCAAAAACTTCAAATTTAAAAAATTAATGTAATCCGTCACACAACCTCTCTTCTATTGAGAGACAAAAGTTCCCTAAAAGTTCGAATAAAATCAAAGAAATCTATAAAATTCAAACAAAGAAGAGAAAAATGGAAGAGAAAATATAATAAGATCACCTTATGACGAGTTTCAAAGAATTTGATCACTTCTGTAACAAAATAGACTATTTAGATAAGGTAGCCTTCCTACCCTTCCAGGAGCCCTCTCCTTTGAGTCGAGTCACTTCGTACCTCGGGCGGTTTTTACTTAAATAATTGAACATGGATTTTAGACTTCTATTCCACATTTTATTGGTGCAGTCATTAAGCAATTTCATCCTAACTTATTTAGTGAAGAAATTAAAGCCCTGTCTAACAAGCTATAGCATAGAGTGTTGAGCTAGACTAAGATATCATACTAGAACTCCATGAAATGCACTAGAAAGCTTTAGAGGGGTCTGAAGTATTGTCTCTCGTCCATCACCAGTAGCACGCTCCAATTCTTCATAAGCAATGACATATTTTTTGGTGAAGCTGGACCGGGCTTCTTGGCGAAAGCATGTTGCCTCTTTTTTTACAACTCCTGCGCATTGTAAGATCCACCTCAATTTTTCAATTTGCATAACTTTAACTAGGGACAGAATCTTTTAAGCGATGAAGCTAATAAAATGTCAAAAATTACGTAATTTATATACAATAAATATACATAATTATAAAATTTACACACAATATACATAGATCTAGCACTCTCATTTACATATATAACGAAACACTCTCAGTTGATTCTAGGAGAAGATTTAACTGATTATTGGAGACATTTAAAATCTTAAACTATAGAGATAATCTATAGTTTAAGATCCACTAAAGTTTAAGATTCATCTTAAACTTTATTCTTTGAATAGTTGATAGGATTCGATCTACTAAAAGAATGATCTCACTCAAGCTAGAAAGAGCATCCAACTCCGTGACAAGACCTAAACAGAACCAGTTGTAAAGGATCGGAGTATATACAGATTGACAGAAAATGATTTTTCGAAGGGATAAATCCAGATAAGGATATGAACAGGAAGGAAGAGAAAGAAGCATACCAAGATGAGCAGAAGAGGAGGGAGAATGGTTAGCTGAAGCTCGGATTTGAGGGAACGAACCGAGAGAGGTGAAAGAGAAACAAGAAGGAAATGGAGCTATGAATCTAAGCTTTCAAACCTGATTTCATCAAAGATACAGTGGACGTATGCTTAGAAATTGTGAGAGTTGAACAACCAGGGAGAGAAAGAGAGATTTACCATGAAAACTGGTGGTCCAACAGTGTGCGGCCATGCTTGGCATTGCTTGTCAATCTCTTCCCACCATCCCTTGTTCTGAAAGGAGTGTGAGTGTGAGAGCTGTCAAGAACCAAAAGGACCTCAATCAGATTATAATAAAAATAATAAAACAAAACAAAAATGAAAAGGCCAAATAAAATGAATACCCTCTTATCAGATAATTTAGATCACCAAATCCATAAATTACTTTGGGGTTTCAAATGAACCTTATAATAAGCAACTTTCAGATTTAAAAAAGAAAAAACACAAACAATAATGACATTTGATTTAAAAAATAACACATTTTTGGTGGTCACATTAACTTATCGATCAATACCCTGAAAAAACTTACAGCACGTAGAATGACATATTTGATTCAAGAGACACTAAAGTACACACCTAGAAAAAAAATCCTCTCTTGAAGGCTCTAGAACCAACTCAAGGAGGCCCTTCCAGTCTTGGTCAGTGCTGCATGAACCTTAGCAGGATTCCTGGAGCTGACGTCAACACGAACCTAGAAAAAATAAATAAAGAAGGAATAAAAACAAAGTTATAAATTAAACACAAAACAATATTGGCAATTTGACTCTACAGTAGGCAGATAAAGAGAGCCACACCAGAGAAAAGAAATAACTGTTGCATCAATTTTGATTAGATGAGTCCCCGCTGACACATTTGAGCTTCAAGAAAAGTTAAGGAGAAGTATCGTTCCCTGCATTTTATCTTGGGAGCAACAAAGGAGCTCCAAATAAACAATTCTACTAAGCTTCAAAGAAAATGCGCAATGAGGAAATGAAGATCAGAAATGTCAATGCAGTCTGATGCATAATTAAGGAAGGATACAAATGAAAAGTAACCATCAGGTCTCATGAAGGTACCTTTCTGCCCTCCGTTGAGTATCACCTTGGCATTGATATTTTCCCTGGCGCACCAAAACCTTAATTCCAAAATAAACATCACCGACATCAATTATTTGAACTAATCACTAAGTGCAAATAGCATTTGCAAGCATGATAAAATGAAATAAAATAAAGTTCATACCTCAGAGCTTCAAATGGGTAAATTGCAAGCATGACATCAGACATTCTGGTTATTAATTGAAATGAAATGAATGTACAAATGATGAAGTGCACTCAAGATCCAAATATCACCATCTCCAATATAGAACTTGAATTCAAGTACAAAATTCGTCCAAACTCTAAGTACGGACTCAACAAGTCAACAGATCAAACGCAGCGGAAGAAGAATAATCAAAAACCAACAAAATGATTAACAACAAAATGATTAGTAGGAAAAAAAAACTCAAACATGTAGAAAATGGGTATGACTTTATATTACCTGAATCTATAAGAAGCTTAATCAATATTGAAGGGTTTATTCTCATTCTCAAGCCCTATGTAAAAGATCTCTTTACCTTTAATATGAACTGACCAATGCATACCTAAATCTCCAAGTTTAAACAGTATTATGAGTTGTCATAAGCAAGTTCAAGATTGATAGCAAAATGTGTGAGAGATTAAATTAATATAATGTAAAATTGTACTAGTTCACATCATACAAATAAAGATCTGATTGAAATAAGCTTAGATAGAGGTAAAAAAAACATGAATCTGGCCGGCAAGAACAACAGCAACTACAATAATGGAAGGATTTTGAATAATATATTCAAGTCCTTCATCTCCCCATTTAGATCCTAATTAGCAGGGGAACCAAACAGAAGACTGTCCCTTTGCCCTAACAATTGGCAGCCTGCTCAAAACTCAAATAGGGTTCAAGTAAAAATCAAATACTTGATTAGCAAGGGAACCAAACAGAAGATTTAGGGCTGAAAATTAACAAAACCAAACAAAAACCCCCAAATTATAAGCTATCAAAATCAGCCTTAATCATTCAAATCAAACTGAGGTAAAATTTAAAGAAAAAAGAAGGGCCAACCTACTTGTCCTTCAAATTGTCGAAGCTCCCGGGTGTCCTGTCTCTGAGAACCCTATTCCGGCCTCTTCTCGACCACCTCAAATCGAAGAAAAGAGAAGGAACTAAAATATATCAGCCAAGATAAAAAATGGAGAGCCTGATTGGTGATAGATGCAAAAGGGAATCCGAAATTTGGATTTGTAATCACCCCAAATAGCAAATTTGGGGTCGAAATTTATCAAAAGAAAAAATTGGGAAAAAGCCCTAGAACATACCTGTTGGAGGAGCTGCGGGTCGGCATACCACAAGCATTTCCGGATTGTCGAGCCTAACTCACCACTCTTCCGTTTTAGTGGTCGGAGCCCGATCCCCAAAGCTGTTCGTGAAGGGGTGGATGCTCCTGAAGAATGCGAGAGACAGTGCTCTCCTTTTGTTTGAGAGAGGAGCTGAGCAGTAGGGAAAAATGTATTCTTTGAATTGACAAAAAAAATGGGTCAGGTAAGAGGAGTTTTGACATTCGGAGCTCGATTTTGGGCTCTTCAATGGCAGAAAAAAGAAAGAGAGCGAACAGTGGAGGGAGAACGAGTGGGGTGAAAGGGAGGAATGGGAGTTTCAAGCTTTCAGATCTAAGTTTGAGCGATGTGAACGGGAGAAGGCGGTGCTGGCGAGTGAGGTTAGAGGTTTTCATATCAGAAAGTAGAGGAGGATGGACATAGCGGAGGGAGGGTTAGGGTTTTCAAATCGGAAAGTGAGTGGAGTGAGGAGACGGGGTAGGTTATATGAATTTTCTTTTTTTTTAAAAAAAAAAAATAGACGTTTTAGCTACGGCACCACCTCACCGTGGCAAATATTACCCAGTTATAGAAAAATTAGCAACGGGAATCCTATCGTCGTGGCAAAAAATCATCACAATAGCCACAACAACCTTTGCCAAAGCTACCATCGGTGGCAAAAGGGTGAAAAGGGTATGAATTGCCACGGCATGTCCCTGCCGAAGCTAGTTAGGGTGGCAAAATTCTTTATTTTTTATAATTGCCATGCCAAGGCCCTTGCCGAAGCTACCATCGGGGGCGAAAGGTATCAATTGCCACGCCAAACCCCTTGCCGAAGCTAGTTAGCGTGGCCAATTTTTTTTTTTTTTTTGTAGTGAGAACTCATCTAATCACCCACCACCACCAACTTCTCTTGAGAATTCATAAAACCTCCTCGAGCCCTCTCACTGTACTTTGAGTATTTAAATTTATTTGCTTCTTCAGAGATCGAATGTAGCTAGCTCTGTTGTATATACATCCCAGAAAATCAGGGATAACCTATCAATTAGTTATGTATAAACTAGAAGCCCCATACTTCAAATTAGTTTTACCCTAATATTTAATGTGTTTAGGTGGATAGTTTGGGTGACTAAGTGGCCTAGGGTTCCTGGAAAAATGATTCGGGGGAAATGATCTATACTATATATATATATATATAGAGGTTGGGTCAGATGTTTACACCCCTTATGGTGTTAAATGTTAACAAATCTGGGCCATTGATTGAATGGAATGGGTGGCTGAGATTATTAAGCAATTTTGGCTTTTTCTTTAATTAAAAATCAATGAGACCCACCTCTTTCCTTGCCCACTTGCTGAATTACGTGCGCGTGTGTTACTTTTTTTTGGTGGCGTAATGTTTTTTTTGGTGGAGTAACGTTGTTTTTTTGTGGTGCACTGTTTGAACTATTCGATAAGGTGATATTAAATATTCGCTAACTTATAGTTATTATTTGTTTGTAAAGAGGAGATATCGTTTAGATAATAGGAAAAGGGTTGGTCAATTTTGCAACTATTCGCTAGGTTAATAGTAATTATTCGCTAAATTGATCGTTAATATTCATCTGTAAAGAGGATTTATCATTTAGATAATAGCAAAAGGGTTGGTCAATTTTGCAACTGTTGGTTAAATTGATAGTAATTATTCGCTAGGCTGAAAGAGTATGTAAATGTAATTCTTGATTTCCCACCTCTAATTAACCATATACATATGAATAATTCTGTATTATCAACTAATAGTGGCTCTAAACTTGCCGAATAGTCGATAATAGCGAAAGGGTTGATCAATTTTGCAACTATTTACTAGGTTAATAGTAATTATTCGCTAAATTGATGGTTATTATTCGTGTGCAAAGAGGATTTATCGTTTAGATAATAGCAAAAGAGTTGGTTAATTTTGCAACTATTCGCTAGGTTGATAGTAATTATTCGCTAAGTTGATAGTAATTATTAGCTAAGTTGAAAGAGTATGTAAATGTAATTCTTGATTTCCCACATCTAATTAACCACATACATATGAATAATTCCTTATTATCAAATAATAGTGCCTCTGAACTTGTCAAATAGTCAATAAATTGAATTAGCCTAATTAGTGAAAATCAACTAAACCGAATGTCAAGTAATTCCTTCCAAACGAATGTTAAATAGACCGATTCATTCATCCCAAAATTACTGAAAATCAACTAAATCTAGATCTACTTCGATCAAAACCAACTTAATAAATAACAATTCAAGAAAATCCCAAATCGAGTACCGGATTCAAGAAAATCCCAAGTCGCACACCATGAGAGCCATCATGGAGCCATCGCCGCCGGGAGCCATCAATTGAAAATAAGCAGCGCACACCATGGGAGAAGCAGCGCACACCATGGGAGTCATCAGCTCTGCACCGCATCTCACAGATCCACCTTCGCCGGCCGCCATTGCATTTGCCGCCGCCTTCGCCAGCCGCCATCGCCATCACCATCTCCTTCGACTTTCGCCTTTCAAAAAGCCCTTCCAATCGCCGCCGCCTCTATGGGTCGTCCACCTCCATGGATCCTAATCGAACAACCGCCTCCGATGGTTGTCCGTCTTCTCCGACCGCCATCACCGCACCTCGCGATGCCGCCTTCAACGCCTTCGCCGACCATCATCGTCATCCGCCATCCGCCCTTACCATTGCATCTACCATCTCCATGGGAGCAAGAAGGAGGGGCCATGGTTGATTGCACCTCTCATGCTTCGATTCCGTCATCTTCTATGTTACTAATAGTTCTCTCGCCCTCTCAAATTTCAATTAGGGTTTTGTTGAATTGATTTCTTCAATTGTCTAATGAAACACACGCGCCTTATATGGTGTGGAAGTTTTTTTTTGTTTTTAATTTATTTAATATATTTTTTATGAATAATCTCAGCCCTCCTTCTCGCCATAATTAAAGGTCCAGATTTGTTAACATTTAACACCATATGACTTGGTAACATTTGATCCATATTATATATATATATATATATATATATATATATATATATATATATATATATATATATATATATAGGTTGGGTCATGTGTAATCACATCTTACGGTGTTAAATGTTAACAAATCTCTGTCGTTGATTAATAGTAAATAAAGGGTATAGATTAATTTAGAATTTTCTTATTTTTTTAATTAAAAGTTAGTGGGTCCCATTGTGAAAATTCAACCACTTTCACCTTTGTGGAATTGTGGCGCGTGTCATGGAAAATTGTAATTAAGGAAATCAACATTGTGTGAAGATACAAACGGTGATTTGTGTGGGTGAGTCTCCTGAGCTAATTTTTTACTGATTTTTGTAATGTTGTTTTAGTTTCAACGAATAATTATTTGTAGTTCAACGAATAGTTCTTTCAGTTTCAACGAATAACATATCAATTGACCTATTATGATCTATTATTCAATAGTTGATAGTAATTATTCGCTAAATTGATCGTTATTATTCGTCTGTAAATCGGAGTTATCATTTAGATAATAGCAAAAGGGTTGGTCATTTTTACAACTATTCGCTAGGTTGATAGTAATCATTCACTAAGTTCATAGTAATTATTCGTTAGGTTGGAAGAGTATGCAAATGTAATTCTTAATTTTCCATCGCTAGGTTTACCCACATACATATGAATATTTCCTTATTATCAACGAATAGTGACTCTGAACTTGCCGAATAATCGATAAATTCATAAATAATTTTAGACAGAGTTTGAATTTCAACAAAACTACCTCTAATTGCCCGCCTACAGTGACAATATTTCAATTGGAACAAATAAGAAGTAAGAAATAGTACGGGTCAATATTTCAATTGAAATTATTTCATAATTTCTACCTCTAATTTGAACAAATATGGGTCAAGTAAGAAGGAATCACCACCGGCCACCAGCCAACTGAGAACAGAGGGAATCGCCACGGCCACCCAACGATTGAGAACAGAGGGAATCACCGCCCTCATCGTCTCCGTCATCCTCAGCGTGTTGTAGTCGTCGCCCCGGTAGCACTCGTCACCGCCGCTGGTCCCCCTTCCAAATTCCAATCTCTCCCGATCCTCCATCGCTCTCGCCTACGGATGCCATCGTCATCATCCATCGCCGCCGCCGGTTACACCATCGCCATCGCCTGTCGCCGCCATCGTCATCCTCCATCGTCGTCGTCGGTTCCGCCATCGCCTACCGCTAGGGTTTTTTGGGAAGCCCTCTCGCTTTCTCTATCCTCAAAATGAGAATTTCACACGTGCGTCTGATAGGAATGGCATTGTTTTTTTGTAATATTAAATTATAATTAATAAATAATGAGGAATAATCTCGGCCTTTCAATTTTTATCAATTAAAGGTCCATATTTGTTAACACAAAACACAATGAGGCTTGTTACCATTTGATCCGTCCTATATATATATATATAGGACTATATATAGTATAGATCATTTATACTAAGTCCTACCTTATATGCAAATCTGAACCTTTGATCTTATAAAAATGGGTGGCCCAGATTAAAAGGTGTTTTTACCTTTTTTTTTATAAATACTACGAGGGAGGAATTGTGGAGATGGTACATGGGACCCGCAACTACATATCAGCCCAATCTCCTAGCAATTTGTAAGTGGGCATTGAAGGGACCCATTCAAATTCAAAAATAAATAAATAAATAAATAAATAAGAAAATCCTACCTTGAATTAATTTACACTTGTTTGATGTGTCTAACCCATTCCATCCGTATCTTTTTTGTTTTTCTTTTAATTTATAATGTAGTTTATCCATATATTTTTTATTTGTAAATATTTAAATATATATCAAAATAAATCATTAAATTGATTCACACTATCGGTTGTGATGCAACCAAAGATATGCGATGGAATCATTAAATTACTCAATACAAATAAGTCATTCTTTTTATAAATTTGAAGTATGCAGTATTCGTTAATGAGGGGTAGGGGTGGCTGTGGGCGGGGGTGGGGAGATTGTATTTGGGCTAGGGGTATCGGCGAAATCGGGTTAGAGTTGAAATTTGTTATTTAATCCACTTGATTCCCGCATTATTTGGGAAAAAACGAAGAATTACTCAGACGTATGTGTCGAATTAAGTGTAGGGTTTTCGAGATGCATAATTTGATTTATTATTCGTCAATTATTCAGATGTATGTGTCGATTTTTTGTTATTAGTGGTAATGAGTTGGTCAATTATTCGGTGAAATATGATTCATTATTTGTCAATATATGGAGTCTTCGGTTTGATAAACAACTTAAAAACATTATCCAGTGAAATGTGAAACATTATTTGGTGAAATATGAAGTATTATTCGTATAAATCATAATTATTATTTAGGTTTTTGAGGTTTTTTTTTTCTGAAATTAATTAATAAAAAATAAAACATTATTCGGTAGCATGTGACAAATTATTCAGTGGAATTGGTAAATTTTTATATGAACTAGATTGAAAAAGATTTCATAATATTATTTGATAGCACATGAAACATTATTCGGTGGAATTGCCAAATTTTAAAAAATGAACGAAATCTGGTAGGTCCCATCGACGAATCACCCATAATCATTTATTTTTCTCAAATATTTTATTTTTTTTGTTGGATTTGCATCCTCCATGTTTTCGTTTCTTGCTGGGGTCCACTGGTACAACCCCGTTACCTCAATGGTACGTTCCATATGTGCCTTGGTCGCAAACCCGTAAAACCTCAAATATTTTATATATTAAAAAAACAGACCAAAATAAAAAAGCTAAAAAAAATGGGGGATGAGGTTGATTAGCACGCACTTGCAAAGGAGAGGGGTGGTTTTTGGGCGGCTGTTGTTAGATACACCGCAAATGGTAGTTATGGAATTGCATGTCGTTATTAACGTACATGCATGTCGTTATTAACGTGTAAATCTGGTGGATGGCATCTTAGTGCACGTTGGCCTGCACGTTGCTTTGGACGTGCAAGATTGCACGTGACCAATGACGTGCAAATGTGCACGTAGTCAACGACGTGCAAATGTGCACGTAGTCAACGACGTGCAAATGTGCAACTTTTCCGATTGGGTGGTTGGGTTTAGGGTTTAGGGTTAGGGTTTAGGGTTTAGGGTATAGATGTTTATGGCCAAGGTTTTAGGGTTTAAGGTTTAGGGAGATGTTTAGGGTTTAGGGAGATGTTAATAGAATAAAATTCAATAATTTTAGGAAAGGTTTTCGTTCGAATAATATGCGAATAATATTACAAGACACAGAAAAAAAAAAGTGTACATCGATAATTGTAATAGACTCGTGGAATAAACTCTAGACAAAGTATAAAGGGCAACCGACATCGACACGTAAGGCTCGGAATCTGTCAAACTGAGGTTGAAAAGGTGCATCCCATCCTTCGACGCTCGGTTGATAATGTTCAACCCATTCCGGTGTAGGCGGCGGAATAGGAGCGTTAGGACACAACCAGACCTATGAGAACGGAAAATTAGAGTTAGAATATTAAAATATAGATGAAAAGTAATAATAGGATATATAAGACGTTTGAAGTCGTACCGCGGCAAAATGGTCTTGGTTTTCGATGCAGGCTAAACCAAGGGTTGCTGATTGAGGGTTGTTACCAAGTGTCGGCGAGGAAATAGGGAGACATGTGAACGGATGATGCCAAGCTAGGACGACGAGAGGAATCTGATATACCGTTGCAAATACTAAACCCATGACGGGTAGCTCTATCCAACGTCTCCTATCACCATGCACAGGTCCTGCCCATCTCTGGTTGTCGACGAACTGTTGGAAAGTGTACCCTCCCATATAACAACTGGCGTAGAGATCGGCGTGATCCTCCAAGTGATTGCATAATAACGCTTTAATTTCTGGGAAAGCAGACTCGTCGATTGGTGATGTCAATGACGCCAAAGCACGGTAGCCACAATGACCATCTCTAATAGTGTCTCTGACACCCTGAATATGTCCGAGCATGAAGGGATCAACGTTGTTTCGACCCCAGTTAAACCCTCCGAACACATCATCACATTCACGTCGAGCTGTGGTAGCTTGTGGACGGTGTCGAGCAGCATGTCGAGCAGCACGTGCTTCTTCTCTCACAAAATTTTCCCTGAACTCCTCGTAACGCAACGGGTTGGTTCTGCATGCATTCCTCGACCCCGAGGCCTCCCTTTCGATTGGACGCTTGAAGATGAGGGTGGGTGGAGGTCATCGTCGCATATGTTATTGGAAGTCGTGTATGAAGATGATAGTTCATACGGGAGTGGGGTGTCGTCGATGTCAATTCATGACAAATCCATCCAGAACGGGTGGACGTCCTCAGCGAGTATCGGAGTCCCAGAACTGACGTACACCTGAATCTCATGGACACAAGGAATCCCGTAACAAACCCTCCAATGTCGGTCCGTGCATTTCGGAGGAATGTTTTGGTTTACGACATCCTCCCACAACTTGTACAAATAGTCGAAGCACTTTTTGGAGATTAAAGTATTTACCTCATCAAAAAGGTTGACTTTATGCGACCTCGTTGGCCATTTGAAGCGGTCGATCTCTAAAGCAGTTTGCAGCTCATGCAATTGGCAATCATTGACTCTATGGATTGCATCTAACATGACACAGAAGTCCCCAGTCGATGAGTGAAGTGCCTCCTTTAGAACCTTGTGTTGACCCTCCACTCTGTACACAGTTTCACGTAAATATTGAAATTCATACCACTAAATGTTTGATGACATATCATATTTGTAATGGGAGATAGGAACGACGGTGTACCTGTTTGTTGTACGCGTGCCGAAATGTAGAACATTATCCGTGTAGCATCGGACGAGGTTCCTTCTGTAAGGAAGCCAAACCGCCTCTAAATACACCATCACACCTGGGAATGGGTGCCATCTCTCGTGTAGCGCCCGATGATGTTGCTGGAATGATTCCTCCATCTTCGATTGGAACAACCCCCAACAGTTGCCCTTGAAAATGCCAGCGTGGCTTAAATTATTTGTGATATTTAGTGCAGCTTCCTCGCATTTTCTCGTCACATGTAACCAGCAAAGGAGATGCTGCACGTTGGGGAAGACAACATTTAGCGCCGCCAACAGACTTAGCTCCCAATCATTCATAATAGCTTGAGGCTGAATAGTCCCAAGCAAGATCTGAAGCTGACGCAACACCCAAGCGTACGTGTCTTCGTTCTCGTGCAACATGAAAGCATAGGCGATGCAGTAATTATGGCCTGAGGGTGTGAAACCAACCACCACGCACAATGGAATCCCATATCTGCAAGTGTAAATCTGTTACGAGCGCAATTTATAATTTGACTAAATATGTAATAATGTAAGCGTAGTTGATTGACTTACACATTTGTTTTGTACGTGCAGTCCAATATGATGACATAATGGAGCCTTCGGAGTAGCCGTAACCCGTCAGGGTGCGCTAGGAAGAGGTCGCTCAAGACGTCGTTGTCATCTGGATGTCGTCTGAACTCGTAGTAGTAACCTCTTTCCCGTAGACGATGCAGAGTATTTTGGGTCATCGTCCGACTCCCCCTTTCTTCGGCGGCCATCTTGTTGAGCGTGTTGGTAAGGGAACGCGATGACATGACGCTGTTGCCATCCAACTGCCTCAATCCATATCCAATGGCTTTTGGAGGAGTACCAATGTCCTTAATCCACCTAGCCATCTTCTTCTCTCCATCTGTCATCCGTCCGGCGTATGCGTGACCCTTCAACATCATGGGAAGCTGGTGGTTATGAACACCGTGGGTTATAGTCATAACCCACTGACCCGGCGAGTCTTCGTGCCCGTGTAGAGAGAAGGGACAACCGTTTATCTTCGATTGCGTGTTGCGGAGCTTTCTCCCGCGTGGTCAGTACTCCTCGTATTGCTCGCAAGCAAGGAGAACCCCGCCTGGACAGTTTGACGCCCCCGTCCATGACCGCTTAATTACTAAAATCATGCAGTGTTTCAGTCCCAAGTCCTTGAAATGCGTAACCATTTCGTTACGGTCATTCCAAACCCTTGGGTCCGAGAACTCAACTGTAAAATCCGATATCTATAATCACAAGAGTAACCATATCAAACAGAACGTTCAACATAAGGTATAGTGAACTATTGGGAATGTATTTGTACCTGATCGGTCGGGCGAACTTGGAGACCATGATCTTCTTGCGAAATGTCCATAGCGACATAAACTAACGCTTATCGAACTATGTCAAAATTTGTTTCGGAGGATGTGGGTTCTGGCTATCCGGGTCTCCGCATCAAATAGGCAGTTTTGCGTCAGAACTACGCTAACAGTGCACGTGGTCAATGACGTGCAGGCTTGTACGTGGTCAACGACTTGCAAGACTGCACGCGGTCAACGACCTGCAAGACTTCACGTGGTCAACGACATGCAGACTTGCACGTGGTCAACGACGTGCAGACTTGCACGTGGTCAACGACGTGCATACTTGCACATGGTCAACGATGTGTAAAACCCCAAACCCTCCAAAACCCCCAAACCTACCCCCAACCCTACCCTCAACCCTACCAAACCCTAAACCCTCTAAACCCTATCCCAACAAACTCGAACCCTAATATACTCGTTCTATGAATTCGTGAGAATTGAACACTTGTTTGATGAATTCGTGAGAATTGAAGATTCAAACAAGATTGATAAGAATGCTGCATGACAGATTATAATATTTGTAATATATAATAGTTATAATATACAAGATCCGAACAGAACAGTGAATCCATAATATATAATATACAAAAACCGTAACAGTGAAAATAATATATACAAACTACGTCATGGTGATCGAGTGGACCGTCCATCGTGATCGGGTGGACGGGCGTTGGAGGGTCCGGATGGCGTGGCGTGGTGGTCAACACATACGGCCGGCTCTGAGATGTGTACCACGCCATGTAGTCAGCAGTGACACCGGCCTGACAATCCTCGCTAGTCCGTCGGTGCTCACCGAGCAGGTAGAAGCGATCGTCGTCCAGGCTATGCCACCTGTTGTGCTGGGTGGCAAACGTGGCGACGTACCTTCTCCTCAAGCTGGCATCGCGGGTGACCTGCCTCGACGGGATGACGGGCTGCGGGACCCCCTGGACTTGACCAAACTGCCGCAGACACCGATCGGGCATATATGGCTCCTCCTCACCGCAGAATGAGATCGTGCCGCGGTAGGTGGATGTCCGGTACTCGCCGTCGAAGTCCAAATCACGCCCAAATGGCATCCAACGAACCTACAAATAAAATATTTAGATGTAAGTCATATCTACGAAAAATATTAAATATATGTATAGTATCGGTGACTTGCATCATCGACGGTAAGGCGGTCAACCTCCTCCCGCATATGCCGAACCTGCCCAAGCTTGCCCTCATCGTCCATGTGAGTAGGAGCCTTCGGAGACTCGAACTTGGCATACCATCGTCGATCCGCAGTCCGAACTGGATCACTGGACAGAGGCCCACGGAAGTGCGGGAAGTACGCCCAGATCCAAGCCTTGACACAAAAAAACAATTTAGTAAGATTGAGACAAATAATAATAACCTGTAAAATGAAAATCGTGGACTCGTACATGCAGTAAAGACGTGCATCCATCTAAACCCTTTGCCTCTGCTCGGGTAGCCTCTCCCAGGCCCCTGTACAGACAGGAAAGGGCACCTGCTCCCCATGCGATGTCGGCAGCTCGGTGGACGTCCCAAACGAAGCCGAGTATCCAGAATCCGACCCGGCTCTGCCACTTGTCAACGAACAGAGTCGCGACGAGAGCGATGGATAGGTACGCCAGGGCTGAATCTCGCTGCCGGTCAGGGTCATCTCCTGGCAACCCACCTCCCAAATACCCCCCATCCATCGGACCGTGTCGCTCGATCCATCGGTCCGTCAGCAGCCCAACGGGGTAGCCTCCAGCTCGTCTGTACGCCCTCAGCGTCTCGGCATGCAGTTGGTAGTACTCGGCGATCGTGGGGATCAGCTCCACATCGCCTAGGGCTGACAAGCAAGCCTGTCCGTCAATCCGCAGCCCTAGCAAGCAGGCTACGTCATGCAGCGTGATGGTCGTCACTTCCCATGGGAAATGGAAGAAGCTGGTCTCCAGATGCCAATGCTCCACGAATGTTGTGACCAGCTGCACGTCCACACCCTCCCAATGTAGACACCGCAGTTGCGGGATGCCGGTGGGAATGAGCTCCTCCCACCAGGTCATCGGGCCCTCGTACACATACGGGTCAAAAGCCTCCAGATGAGTTGCCCGAAGGTGGATCTTCAGCAGCGGAGGATCCACAGTCCCATCCCTCCAAACCCTATACGCTCGGTGGTGCCTGTAAGAGACCAGCAGAGTGCCCGGAGGCAAATCGTCAGCCTCCTGCACAGCCGGTCCAACAGGCTGCGCAAGGATGGGTGCATCACCTACACCATGTACCTCCTCCTTCCCCTCTTGCCTATGCTCCTACTGCCCCTCCTGCCGCTGCTCCTGCTGCCCCTCCTGTCGCTGCTCCTACTGCCCCTCATGCCTCTCCTCTGTCACATCGGGGATTGTGTCATCGGCAGAACCCAACGATATCGGCGCCGGTGTGCCGGAGGTCGAAGCCTCATGGATGGCGAAAGTAGAAGCGTGATGGATGGCAAAAGTCGAATCCTCAGGGACGGCGGAAGTAGAAGCCTCATGGATGGCTTGAGGCACCTGCTCCGCCTGTCTATCCGAACGGAAATCAATGATGAATTCCCCGAGAACATCCTGAGATGGCATCCGCAGCTGCTGCCCAGACAACGGATCACCAGATGAACGAAAATCAGGCAGACCCTGCCAGAAGCTGTCATCCTCGTCATACCGGGGGCTCTCCGAGATCGGGTGGGCGCCCTCTGCAGATAGCAGCAGCTCATCTACTGTATGGGTCGACGTCTCCTCCCTAATAACAGGTACCGTCTCCCCCTCACCGCCTCCCTCAACAATATCATCACCCCCACTCTCTATCCTACGCTGACTCGCAGCTGCCCGGTCTCCCACCCGAACAACCCGAAGGGTACCGTCAGTCCTCAAGAGTCTCGTCGCCTGTTATTGAGAAATGTTTAAGATTATGTTACTTCTTGTATGACTTATGCTAATCTACTATATGAGTCGATTATGCTTGTAATATTGTTTGTCTTTTAATATGCTTTTAATGTCTTTTGAAGTCTTTTAAAGTCTTTTAATATTTTAATGTCTTTTAATATGCTTTTAATGTCTTATAATTTCTTTTCAATTGTTTTGAAGTCTTTTAATGTCTTCTAATGTCTTTTAAAGTCTTTTATTATGCTTTTAATGTCTTTTAATGTCCTGTAATGTCTTTTCAATTCTTTTAAAGTCTTGTAATGTGTTTTAAAGCCTTTTAAAGTCTTTTAATGCTTTTAATGTCTTTTAATATGTTTTTAATGTCTTTTAATATCTTTCAATGTCTTTTAAAGTCTTTTAATAACATAACAACTTAAAACTATATACTCATAAAACTATAAACATATAATAACATAAAAACTATAAACTAAAAACTATAACATCTATCAACTATATACTACAAACTATAAACATATAATAAAACTATATTATAAAATAAAAACTATATTATAAAATAAAAACTATATTATAAAACTAAATTATCTAATAAAAACTATATTATAAAACTATATTATTAAATAAAAACTATATTATAAAACTATATTATTAAATAAAAACTATATTATAAAACTATATTATCAAATAAAAACTATATTATAAAAATATATTATAAAATAAAAACTATATTAACAAATAAAAACTATATTATATAACGTGTAATATAAAATAAAATAAAAACTATATAATAACTCAAATAAAAACAATATAAAATAAAAACTACATAAAATAAAATATTCAAATAACTCAAATACCGGTGGAGTTAGGACGGGCGACACCTCCATACGCCGCTTCCGCGGCGGTAATAGTGCCCGTGTCGCCACCTCCGCCTTGTGCTCCTCCTCCACCACCTCATCAGTCGCCGTCACCACCGCCGGTGCCACCACCTCCTCCACCGCCGGCGCCACCACCTCCTCCACCGCCGGCGCAACCCCCTCCACCACCACCTGGTCCACAACCGCCCCACCACCTCCACCCTCCACCACCACCTCCACGGCCGTCCGACCTCGCTGCCCCACACAGCCTCAAGATCCGCCGTCGGGACCACCACCTCCGTCTCCGTCTCCATCTCCATGTCAGTCTCTCTGTATCCGTCTCTCTCTCCATCTCTCTCTCTCTCTCTCTCGGAATCTCTCTCTTAGAAACTACGTCGTCGTTGAAGTGGAATGGGAGACGAAGGGCCACGTTTTTTTGGCTTTTTTAAAGATGAGCTTGCACGTTGTTTTGGACGTGCACGTTGCACGTTGTTTTGGACGTGCACTTTTTTGCACATCAATTTCTACGTGCAGGAACAGTGACCAAGACGTGCCTGCACGTATCTGTGTTGTGTCCCCATCCAACTTGCACGTTTTTTTTACGTGCGTTCACATTTCTTTCTACGTGCATGCACGTCGTAATTAACGTGGAGATTTGCGGTGTATATAGTTTCCGCGTTTTTGGGCATATGAGTCCCACCACTTTATCAACAAAAAAATTAAAATCCCTTTTAATCATAGCCATTAGCCTTCCATCGTTTTTTCACTCAATGGTCCAAATTTGCGTAAAAAAAACATCAGTCTTCACGGTTTTCACCATAAACGGTTTTCACCATAAAAATTAGTTTTCACCGGAGTCAATCCGTGTATATATATATATAGTATAGATGATTTGTACTAAGTCCTTATGATGTACCTTATATGCAAATCTGAACCATTGATCTTATAAAAATGGGTGGCCCAGATTAAAAGGTGTTTTTACCTTTTTTTTTAATAAATAGTACGAGGGAGGAATTGTGGAGATGGTACATGGGACCCGTAACTACATATCAGCCCAATCTTCTAGCAATTGGTAAGTGAGTATTGAAGGGACCCACCCAAAAATAAATTAAAAAAAAAGAAAATCCTACCTTGAATTAATTTACACTGGTTTGATGCGTCTATCCCATTCCATCCGTATCTTTTTTGTTTTTCTTTTAGTTTATAATGTAGTTTATCCATATCTTTTTTATTTGTAAAGATTTCATTATTTGGTAGCACATGAAACATTGAAAAAGATTTCATTATTCAGTGAAATTGGTAAATTTTGATATGAACTAGATTGAAAAAGATTTCATAATATTATTTGGTAGCACATAAAACATTATTCGGTGGAATTGCCAAATTTTAAAAAAACGAACGAAATCTGGTAAGTCCCACCGAAGAATCACCCATAATCATTTATTTTTCTCAAATATTTTATTTTTTTTTGGATTTGCATCCTCCATGTTTTAGTTTCTTGCTGGGGTCCACTGGTACAACCCCGTTACCTCAATGGTACGTTCCATATGTGCCTTGGACGCAAACCCGTAAAACCTCAAATATTTTATATATTAAAAAAAAGACCAAAATAAGAAAGCTAAAAAAAATGGGGGATGAGGTTGATTAGCACGCACTTGCAAAGGAGAGGGGGTAGTTTTTGGGCATATGAGTCCCACCACTTTATCAACAAAAAAAAAATTAAAATCCCTTTTAATCATAGCATTAGCTTTTCATTTTTTTTCACTGGTCCAAATTTGCGTAAAAATACATCGTAAGGTGTGAGTACATCCGAACCACTATATATATATATATACACACAAACACACACCCATACACCTCACTACAAGTAGTGACAAAAGTGATATTTTCTCGCTACATAATTATTTGAAGATGAAAATATTTGTCATAAACCATGAACTCATATGGGGAGGAATTTAAAATTTTCTCTTTAATTAATTTAATCCATTTTTTCTACGGTCGCCCAAGCCAATAATGTCAAAAATGGTGTTTTCTCATTGATTAAAATGTTTATGAACATATACTTTCCTTAATAAACACTGCATCGCTAATAATTTTTGTGGGTTATACAAATTTCTCACTTAAAATTTGTGCATACTGTTAGTCAAGATTAAAAATCTTCTTATCTTTATAAATAAGCTGTTCTTAAACATGACGTATATCCATTTCATTCACTCTCGCTATTAAAAACTTGAAAAGTATTACAAGTTGAAGTAGATGTTTGAAATTGGTGGGGATTGGCCAGCCATTGCGTGCCTGTCGGGTTCCTCGACCGATCACATGTAGAACAAAAGTACCTTGTCCGCATTTTCCACGTTGCCTTATTTTTTTTTTGGTTGGGAAAAGTAAGAGCACAACCCTCAAACAAACAGGAAACAAAACAAATAGAACACGCTATACAAAAACAGATCTAAGTACAGCTGGCAAGATCTGACCCGACCCGAGAAATCCGATCGACTCACCCGAACCGAAATCTGACCGAACCCGAAAATTTAGCGCTATACATAATCAGAACCTGAAACCGAGCCCGACCGATGTTGACCTGAAACCCGAAGTGACCCGAATACAGACAAACCCGACTCAACCCGAATCCGACTCAAATTAGACCCGACTCGAATTGCAACCCGACCCGACTCCCAACCCGCCCCAACTCCTAACCGACCAGACTCCCAACCCGACCCGTATATCATTAAATATATATCACATTTATACTACAAAACAAAAAAAAATTCATTGATCAAAGTGAAAACTTAAAATCATTAGTGCACAAGTGATTTCCGTTGATCAAAGTTAAATTTCCCTACTATATTTTTCTCCCTTCCCTCCAATAAATTTTCATTCCCTCTTTTTTTTTTCATTTCCTCCTAGTTTATGAAATTTCTTTTGTAATGAATAATCTAATTAACAAAAATAAAATTCGACGATACAAAAATAAAATTTTACTTATCTAATAATCTATTTAACAAAAATAAAGTGATCGATCAAATCATTCGAAATGAATAAATTATAAAATCATAACTTTATTTAGACGTAAAAGATAATGATTTATTTATAACGAAGTTTATATCATCTACTTAAATACTTAATAATCTAACATAAATAATTGAATATAGTTTTAAAAAAAAACATTACGGAGTATGAATATATGATAGTTTTATAAGTTGTATACTTAATTTTAATATTTGTATTTAGAATTTTATATTATCTCACATAAGTAAAATTACCGAAAATAAAATGACCGATTAAATCACTTGAAATGAATAAAATATGAAATCATAACTTTATTTATAAATGAAGGATAATAATTTGTCTATAACGAATTTCATATCATCTACTTAAATACTTAACAATCAAACATAAATAATTGAATATGGTTTAAAAAAAAGATTAGGAGAATACGAATATATGAAATTATGAATTATGAATATATGATAGTTTTATAAGTTGTATTCATAATTTTATACTACCTTATTTTTCAAAATTTGATGAGGAATGAAGGGAATACTTTAAATGCATTGAATATTCGAATCAATCGAATATTCTAATTCATCGAATAATCGGAGATGAATTTATATATGAGGATTAAGGTAATCTTGTTTATTTATTTTCATATAGGCAATAATTTATTTACTTTAATAGTATTTAAGATTAACTCAAAAAGGAGTCGGTTTACTAGATTACTCAAAACTCCAAAAGTCATCAACTCATAGTATATTCATATAGATTGATGTAAATCAATACTCGTTTACTCATTTAATGATGAATGATCGACATGAATTCAAAATTCTCATTTCTCACTAATAAAATATTAGTACAATGAGGATATTATATCTTGAATCATATACATAGTGAAATTTCTTTTGAAAACTACTTTTTGAAAGACACAAATAACAATCACACAAATAACGTGAATTATATTGTAGATAAGGAATCAAGTATGATTTTGATAACAATATATATTGCCAAATTTCAATGAAATTAATGATTAATAGAATGAGCTTAGTAGCTTACGAGCCAATGAGTAAATTATATATTGAATCATATTTAATTTTACTAAAAATACTTTTTGAAATACATAAATAACATGAATTACATACTCAATTTAACAAAATTGATCACCCAAAAGTCCTGAATTAACATAATTCAACAAATTCAACCCAAACAATTAAAAGTTTGAAACAAATTAAACGTAGACCCGCTTCTACTTGAAACCCGAATGAGACCGACCCAAGTACCGACCCAAAACCCAAACGAGACTGGCCCGATTCTGACCGAAAACCCGAATGGGTCCAACCCGATTCTGACCAAAACCTGACAAATCTGAATTTCATTTTGACCGAATCCGACCAGACCCCACCCGACCAAGCCCGACACAGAAATTTTGACCGAGTTGACCCGACTCATGACCCGACCCGAACCCGACCGGATGACCTGAATTGCTAGCTCTAGATCTAAGGGTAGTCCTTTCCCTAATTTCTTCCTCCATACGAAGAAGGGTTTTAGAAGGAGCATCCGAAAGAGAATGAGAACCCAAAGGAAAGGAGTGGGCAATCTGATGTACATATTTAGAGTCTTTTTTATCGCATCTTTTGACTTCATATTCCATTCATATCCCCAAAGTAAAGGTTAAAAATAATGCAAGTTTGTGTAGAATGAGCTAACATGCAAGAAATAGAGTATGCACAAGTTTTGGTCTAAATATGCGGGAATTGGAGCGGAATCGAAGTCAAAACGAAAAAGTCAAGAGAAGCTGAAAAGAGGTTGAAATCGACATACTTGGTCGATATCGATTGAAGACCACGACATGGACTCTGAGTGTCGAGACAGACCACAAGACCAGCATAGAAGACTACTCGATATCGAGTAGAGACATCGACATCGACTTCACACCAGAGATCGAGTGGAATTGAGCTTGTTGAGCATAAACAGAGAGGTCGATTTCGACCTGACTGGTCGATATCGACTAGAATGCAACACGGATTGGACGCGCTTTTCGAGACGCGGATTGCAAGTTTTATCATCAAGGCCACGGTTTATCTTCTTAATTAGATAGGATATGTCTTAAGGGTGATTTCCTTTTTACCCTAAAGATGTTTATTAGATATTTAGATATTTACCTAAATAAAGATTTATCCTATTTGTTTGGATAGAGTTTAGATAGAAGATAGGATCTACTTTTCTTGGCTAGCAAGGATTAGTAGCCTATAAATAAAGCCATAGGGGGCTGGTTTTTATTTATTCAAGCATTCCAACACACAACAATCAATAGCAATAGAGTTAGAGAGAAGCTTTAAGGTTTGGCGTTTGCGAGAGCCGGCGTTGAGTTGTAAAGCTTTGAAGGTTTAGTTTTAATGCAAGTTTTCTTCTTTATATCAATGGAGTTTGTTGCGATGAAGAGCGAGTAGTCGTCCCATTTCTAGGGTCGGGGTGAGCCCGACGGTAGCCATGTAAGTACGCTTATTCTATATTTCATTATGTGATCTCTTCTTCTACCCCGCACTCAATACTTTATGCAAGTTTAGGATCATTCCTTATTTACCTTATATGAAGCGAAAGTGGATTATACATGTGAATTTAGATAGTAATTAGGTTTTGCCTGCGAAAGTTGACATAAACCCTTATTATGAAAAGGTAGAAACAATTAGGTTTTTATGCGAAAGCCTCTATAATCCTAATTGATGTTGAGAAAAGCTTAATCTTTTATGTGAATTAAGTCATAATACATGCATGGTTACCGTCGTGGTAAATCCCTATCCTATGAGCCTTTTAGTTCATTAAGAAAAAAACCAAAGAAATCTGTTGTCTTTATTTCTTTCTTCTTTATCTTATTTCTTTAACTTTATGCACTCGACATCGTCTGAGAAGCCATTCGATATCGACCATATTATTCGATATCAACCACCTTCAATCGAGCAACCCGATGTCGACAGTCTTCTGAGTTGACAAGAACTACTGATTCACTCGATTTCGACCATCCTAGTCGATATCGAGTTCTTTTGTTGTTTTCTCTTCTTTGCAGGTTCTTCACAGATTGACGTCACCCACTAGGAATCGACTGCCCCTGTCGATATCGACCTCCCAACTCGATATCGAGGCTACTGGTCGACTTGTGCAGAGTTCGTAGAGACTATCGAGGTATCCCTGACCCGCCTCCTCGTGGATCGATCCTGATTCCCTTCCACTACAATGGGAGGAAGTCTTGTAATTTATTTGCGTGGACTAGGACTCGGTTTGCATACATTCTCTATATTTGTTTAAACTTGATTTCCTCCTTCATCACAATCGTGACTAGAGAGTCGGCGACATAGTTCGCTTTCCTGAAGACGTGTCAAAACTAAATCTCCCAGTTTCTGTATATCAACGTACTTACCATATGCCATTCTGCCATTTTTCCCTCCATGCTCTCAATATATACCACCTTCAAGTGACAGAGAATTGAGGGACAAAGAGATCCTCTATCCAGTAGTAGAAATACAAAAGGTCAAGCGAGGCTAGGGCGCGCCAATGGTGGAGGAATCGCTCGAACAAGGTGATTGTAACGGCCCGGATATAAATACCTGGGTTACGTTTCAAAGGTCGGATACCTTCGTTCGGATCTGGCAATTCAGGTACGGGTGAGTCCGGTTCTTCGCTTTCGCCCAAGAGGATCCCTCGCCATAGAAGCACAGAGCAGCAAAAGGGCGGGTACCTAAGTTTATCCACGAAGTCAGTCCCAGAGATGCATGCGGGCCCTAAAGACCTCGCTGAGGACATATAATACGCCTATACCTAGAATAAAGGATGTTCTAATGCAGTACGGAATTTAAATCACACTAACATGCTCCTAGTATATATATAATATGCAGAAAAGAACTGTAAAGGTGCCCAAAGAATGCCAAGTGGCATATCCCTCTCCTACCTCTGCACCCCTTCCCGTTAGTGCAGAGAATGGCCAGTTCGATGCTATAGCATATCATATCTCATCATAGCATATCATATCTCATCATCATATCATATATCATGCTCATGCCCGATGGTGCTGGGCTATCTCATCATCATGCTCATGCCCGATGGTGCTGGGCTATCTCATCATCATGCTCATATATCGACAATACTGACTCAGGGCACCCGATGAAGTTGGGCTACCCTATGACCCTAACAAACACTCTAAGACTCACAGATAACGGCCGTTCTCTTTTCAAACGCATAAAGAATAGGGATGCTCATTCATAAGTACAATTCCTAAGCATGATACTACATGGCATGCTTTTATGCATATGCAACACCTACATACTATATGAAACATCAGGCATGAGGTCCGGGTTACTGAGTAAGCTCCCGTAGGAAACTTACCTGGAGGCGCGCAAAATCCAAGAAATAATCAGCAATAGCAAGCAATCCAATCATGTCACAAATCACCTAGCATATATCATAAGATGTGCATAAGTCTACGTCTAAGTCACACAAGGCGCCCCTAACTATTATACATAGCTTCACATATTTCATTTCAAATTATTCCATCTTATCTCATTATGCTCATTTCATGTTCATCTCATCTCAACATATAATATCTCATCCATCATCTCATCTTGCATCATCATATAACATTTCATATCAACTCATATTTAAGGACATATGTCAACATCTCATATCATAATTCATACTTAATCATTATATCGATATCATAACACAACACCTCATAGCATGCTTCATAATCGACACTTAACACATTAATATATCACATAACATAATTTGCTTCACAAAATTTCACACATAAGATTCATAAGTCATCCGCAAGTTAGATAAAGCAAATCAATTTCCCAAGATTCCCGAACTCTTAAATCTCAAGTTAGACTAAATCATTCTTTAAACCATTTTCTCAAATCATACTCGACCCCAAACCCCTTTACAAAGCATTGCCTTTTAAATAAACTTATTATATTATTTTATCAAAATAAACCCGACAAGGTTATGATATTTCCAAAATTCCTCCTTTTTACTTTATTAATTCCATTTCCATTTATCAAATCAATCTCTAACCCTTAAAAACCTTTTCCAAATTATTTTCATTTTCAAATCCAAATCTTATAATACTATATTTTAAATCGCCATAATAATATTATATCTTTAAATCTCAATCATAGTAGTTTATTTTTAGATCTCAACAACTTTAAAAGTCATGAATTTATATAATATATAGTCCACTATTTAAAAATTAAGTAAATAACCGAAAATACCGCAAAATAAGTCTTTAAAACATAATATTCATTTCATCACATTTTAAGATATTTTATCATGTACTATATATATAATCCAATTAATAAACAACCCTAAAGCTAAACAAAACTCAGCCCAAAACAAACACCAAGCCCATCGGATCAAAATATAGCCTAAAATATCATCCCTTGAAATCTGATTTGAAACCCCATGAACCGGCCCACTTATTTAAATAAAACCAGTGAACCGGGTTTATTAAACAAAAGAAAACACTGAACCAAACCCATCCATGTACCGCTTCTTCAACCTTGATTTGTTAGCTTTGCACACAACGGAAGAAAGAAAAAAAAACAAAGGGAGACAGAGGTCTCGCCGGAGCTTTCTTGCTCTTAACCCGGACCACTTTCCGACCCTATGGACACGAAAGACCAAGACGAAACCAAAGGAGAAGAGGGAGAGGGTTAGCTCACCGAGGTTCTCGACATTTCGCAGTGGAGCCTTCGTCGATGTCGGCATTAGGCTCATCGAAGTCGGAATCAAATGAGCTTTCCTGGGTCAATAATTGGAGGTCAAAAAGGCAAAGGTTTCGGGGTTTATTAAGCGAAAAGGGAGGGAAAACCTTACCGGGGTTGTGAACGGAAACAAGGGAGGTTGTGCGACACGGCTCCGACGGGCTTCGAGAGGACTCTGGGGGGGGGGGGGCTCCTGGGTGCTCGTCGACGTCGAGGGAGGTGAGGTGAGGAGGAATGGGTTTGTGGTGCTCGACCTTGGGCTCGAAAACAGGGTTGCGGAGGCTTGGTGCTTTCGGCTTCCAATGGGGAAAAGGGAGGGTGTAATGACGGTGGTTGAAGGTGGCGACAACAATGGGGAAAAGGAGAGAGTTTGTATTTGGGAGAAAGAAGGAGGATGGAAGGGAGAACAGAGGTGGTTGAGAAAATGGGTTTGTGAGGGTGCTGCTAGTGAAATAGGTGCTAGTCAAATTGGTTTGTGAGGGTTTGTGATTTGCTTTGGTTTAAAAAGAGGGCAGAGGGAGCTGCTAGTGAAATAGGTGGGAGCAAAAGAACAAGTCCCTGGATGGGGGGTGTTTGGCTTAAAACAAAATGAAGAGGATAGGAGAGGGGGGGTAGAAGTGTTGTAGTAGGCGTGGCTAGGGGTGAACCGAGAGGGAATTTGGGATGAATGAGGGGGAGTAGGTGTAGGCTGTGGGCTTAGGTGTGGGGGGGGGGGGGGTGTAATGTAGGGGATGTTGTGGGTTTGGGGCTTTTTTGTCTGGGAGTTAATTAAGAAGAAATAAAATGGGAGCAGGGAGAATAGAGGGAGCTTTTGGCCTTATGTGATAGAAAGAAGGGAGGAGGTGTGAAGGTGGATTGACGTTTCAAATAAGAAAGAAGGGGGGACCAATTTTTGAGCTGTTGAGAATCAGGTCAAAGAGGTGGAAAGGAGTGTTTGGCACTTTGCCAATTTGGTGAAGCATGGGTGGTGTGAGGAAGAGAAAGGAGTGGGAGCTGTCAGCTCAATGGGTAATGAATCAGGAGGTAGTACAGTGCGAGAGAGAAGAAATTAAGGTGGTCCCATATCTTATAAATTTCAAATCCCGAAACTCGCTCACTCGAACCACTCCCGACTCAAAATTATTAATCGAATTTTCAAACTCGAGAAAATTAATCTGATAATATCTAGCCAGTATACTCAAATCTGAAGTCAAAATAGCGAAAATGAAATCTATCGGAAAAATCCGTTCACACAATGTCAGAACTCATTTTAGAAAGTTTCAAAATTTCTGAAGGTTCGAGGACGAAATTTCAAAAAATTTCCAAAATTCTGAAATTTTATTATTTTGAATCATCATTCGTCTAAAATATTATTTAAATATTTTCGGCCTCTACATTGATGAAGTCATCGTCGTTGAGGCTGCTGGTGCACTCAGATGAATTTTAGTAGGGCGAGGCCGAGAGGGCCAATTAGACGGAGATGAGAGGAGTGGGAAGAGGAGGGTGGAGGGAGACAATAGGGAAAAAGATGAGGAGGCATTGAGGGGGGGTGGAGGTGGAGAGGGCGGATATCGGGTGTCCGGGGGGGGGGGGGAGAGGTCAAGGTTGGTGATGGATCGAAAGGTGTTGGGGATGAGGAACAAATCTCTGAAGAACAAGTGGAGAATTCAAATTCAAACATCTGAAAAATTTGAAGCTTTGGTTGAAGATTTTGTGCAACCAAAAATCATATATGGTGGAAATAATTCAAACTTCAAACAACAAAAAATCAGCCCTTGTGATTATAAAAAGATGAGAGCAAGTGGTGAAGAAGGACACACAAGACAAGCACGGTTCTACAATGCAAAGACTTCACCATTACCATCGGCTTCTCATTGATTTATTTTCTTTCTCTCCTTCGTTGTAATTGCTTTTATTTTTAGTGGAGAGAGAAGAAAACACGAGCGATATAGGATAAATCATTCTTGTTATACTAAGAGTATCCCTATACTCAAACGTATATACACGTTGGTGTGATTAGGCCTATTATTTCACGAGCATTTTGGGTTGACTAGATAGTAGCGGGTGAGGCTACGAGTTGAGAGGAGAAGGGTTGTTCTTCTAAGTTGTATCTAGGACTCTAAGGGATCAGAGTTAACTAGATAGAAGCGGGTGAGGCTTCGGGTTTTTAGAAAAAGGAAAGATATTCTCGGTTGTATCTAGGATCCATAAGAAGTGCAATAATAGTGCTTTTGAATCCTACGGGTTAGATAACCCTAGACGGAACGTAGGCTGGTTTAGAGCCGAACTTCGTTAACAATTCACGTGTTCATTGTATTTTTATTTCCGCACTTACAATTAACGTTTTAATTTCGTTCAGCAAAACAGGTTTCTGGAGTCATCTCAATACCCAGTTCAAGACATTGAGATTCGTTTTAAGACCCTTGAAGAAGTTTCTGCAAAAAGTTTGCGAGAAACTTTCATACTCTATTCAACCCCCTTCTAGAATATTTATATTATTCTTGTTTACATTACCTACTTCGTTTCTTCAAATATGTACTCCGTAGTAAGATTTAAATATGGTACGTACATTAATTGCATTAAATTTTATTTGTTATTTATTGTTTAAAAAATTATATTAAAAAATATATAAAAACTTTTTTTAGAATATTTATTACTTTAACAAAGTTATTAAATTTTGATTAAAAAATTATATTAAAGTAAAAAATTAATAGGAATAACTTTTATTCAATTAAAAATAGATAAAAATAATGTCTAAACTATTGCGCTTTTACGTTTTAGACCATTTATTCTTTTAATAAATTTATTAAATTTCAAATTTCAATATATCAGCGAGAAAAAAAAAATAGAATAAAAATTGTGATAAAATATTTCTATTATGTTTTAAAATCTTTTTTTGCAATAAATTTACTAGATTGGATCCATAAATAAAATAGAAAGCCCGATCCAAAAATTATAAACACTTGAACAGTATGATAAAAAAAACCCTTGAATGGAGAAATAAAATAAATAAATATTTTTCAAAATATTAAATAAATTATATTTTCAAAATATAAATAAAATTTTGTGACGTGGGTAACATAGATTGATGTGACTAGTATATTTATGAAGTACTGTAGTAAATTGGCATTCATCATAATAATCATCCCCAAAAAATAAATTCCACTATTTAAATATTCTTCATTTATTTTTATTTTTATTAACATGTGTTACAATAGAACAGAAAATGTGTTGCATATAGAAAAGTGTTACCTCATTTCAAATAATGTTACATCCAGTGTAACATATTTTGTACTAATGTAACAATTTGTTAACAGAGGTTAAAATATGTTACACTAGATACATATGGTAACACTTTATATAAATGTTACATAAAAAATGTTACATTAGGCCTTGAATTGTAGTAGTGCCCACTGTTTGTCACAATTGCTCGCTGCTAATGAGCCATGGTACATGGTACATGGTTGTTGATGTAGAGGAGAATTGATATATAAAGTATAAATAATGTAATCAACCCTAGCCTCTGAAATAAATTCAAGACTCTCCCGCTGTAGTGGAAGGGTCAGGATCGATCCACGAGGAAGCGTGTCAGCGGATTCGAAGTAATTCGCGCAAACGTTCTACAGAAGTCGACCAGGAGCTCTCGATGTCGACTAGGATAGTTGATCTCGGGTGAAGCTGTCGATCTCGAGTGTTGTTCCTGCAAAGACAGAAGGCAAAGGCAGTCGACATCGACTTAGGAAGTCTATGTTGAGTTAGTTCCAGAATTCGATTGACATAGAAAACCTTCGATCGATATGATGTAGTCAATCTCGACCTGTTCAGTCGATATCGACCACTCCAACAGAAGCTTAAAATGTCGACAAAGAAGGTTGAAGAATGTTAGGATGAAATAGAAGCTTTGAATAGAAAATCCAAGGGTTTATAGTGACAAATTAAAGAGTGTAAACAATAATAAAAAGAACTCTTAACGCTAAGGATCACCACAACATTAACCACACATGCACAAGATAAGGTAAGACGGACAATTACGCTATCACATCAAAGGAACAAGCTTTTGCCGTTACCAACAAGTAGATATATTTTCGCAAATAAACCTAATTGTCTCTACCGATTTTATGTTTATGATCCCAGTTGTTAGCATGAATTTCTTTTCTTTCGATAAGGGCTAAACACAAAAAGGTAGGAGATGATCAAGACATAACAAATATCAACATCAAACTTATCACACGTATGCATGGCTAACGTCGGCCGGGCTCCCCCCGACCCTAAGAGAAAAGCGACTACTCGCTCATGGTAGAAGAGAACACAATTGAAAGAAATAAACAAACTTGCATTAAAGAACAAACTTGAAGTCTTCACAATCCTGACGCCAGCTCTCGAAAACGCCAAAACCCTAAAGCTTCCTAAAACTAAAACCTAAACTCTATACTTTGTGTTGATTTTACTGTGTTTGCTGGATTGGATTCCTAAAGCCATCCCCCAATGGCTTTATTTATAGCTCACCACTCCTAGCTAGTCTAGGAGAAGTAATCCTAATCCTAGTAAAAGAGGTATATCTAAAATCCTATCAAATAATGAAAAGGATATAAACTTAATAAGAAAATAAACTATATCCCTATGGTAGATAGGAAATACCGATAATGATTAAATCTATCTAGAAAAGATATAAAAACGTGGCTTTATCAACTTCTCCTCAAACTCAGACTGTCAAAATGCATCGTTGCTGTCAACAGGTCCGGTCGGCGTCGACTATTTCACTCGATGTCGAGTGCCTTGGTTTATGCTCGATCTCGTCTTCACTTCAACTCAGTCGACGTCAACCAACTTGGTCGATCTCGAGAGGCGTGATCGATCTGGGGTCAAGTCGAGTACTCTTCCACTAGCTTGTCATTCTTCTATTCTATGTACTTAGTTTCTGGGCTTTTTCTCCAGTCGATATCGAGAGGGTGAGTCGAGATCAACTACTCTATTTCGATTGTTCGCTTCTCATTGCGGCTTCAATCTCGCTCCAATTTCTGCACAATTAAACCAAAACTTGTGTAAACCTTTATTTCTTGTAAATATGCATATAGTACACAAATTCAAAGCATTCCTAAACCATAATACAAATATAACATAGAAATTGGCATGAAAGATAGGCATAAAACATGATAATTTTAGCGGACATCAGTTGTCAAAAATCGCCCTTGCTATCACCGGAAGTAGATCTTCGAACAATCTTCCTCATAGAGTCGCTCTCGCCTTCACCCAAATCTTTCTCTCTCCATGGTGCGTTATGGTGATTGTGATGCGCGCACATATCCTTGTAGTGGGGTGTTAATTTTGGTAATAAAATTATAATTAATTAAATATATTCGAATAATCTTAGCCCCACATCCATTTCGAATTAATCAAGGGCCCATAGTTATTAACATGATATATGTTAAGTTATGTGTACACCAAAACTAACTTCTCTATATATATATGGAGAGATTAAAGTGTAAATGAGTCTTAACGTGTAAAAAAATTTAAAGTGTAAACGAGCTTGATTTAAACAAAAAAAAAAAAGAAATCGGGCTCGACCCGACTGAAACTAAATAGCCCTAAATCTCTTCCACTTTCTCGTTCCTAATCGATAAAATCCTGAAGCAGAAGGAAAATCAAGCACCTTTCCCCACCCCGGTGCCGCCGTCGCATCCGCCTCTGCCGCCTGCCGTGAGGCGGATTCGGATACTCTTCTTAGGCTATCGTCGTTGACTTTGCAACCTTCCATGGAAGTCGATTTGAATGATACTATTGAGCAGCTCTAGGAGAAGATCATTAGCGAAATGGAAGGTATATAATTCAGCATTTCAAAATTTCTTGAGTTGTCGATAATTAGATTGGATTATGCATTGTGGATCGATTTCAGAAATTGATTTTTTAATTTTTGTAACTAGTGACCAATCAACATCAGAGTTTTCAATTTCATAGTTTCTCACTAAGGATGGCAATTTCACCCACACCCGATGAATATCCGTCTCATCTGACCCGAAAAAGTGAGTGAAAATCCGATATAAAGCGGATATTAAATGGGTGACGGGTGAACGGATGATGGATCGGGTCGAATTCGGGTGAAGGTATTTCCCACCCGTCACCTGACCCGTCACCCGACCCGTCACCCGACCCGTCACCGACTTATATTATATAATTACATTATGTACACAAAATTATCAATATACCCCAAACCCTAATTAAACAAGCTTCCTTTTAGTCTGGAATTTTGAATTCATTGAATTAGTGTTGATGTTTATTAAGATAATATATTGAATTCAGAGGATGTAGGCATCAAGTGTTGATAGTTGTGTATGTTTACACGTATTTTTACCGAATTTGACTATATTTACTAGTTGTTTATTTATTGAAGTGTTTGACTTATGTTTTTCTATAATTTTTTTTTGTTGAATTTGATGAGTTGGATCTCACTCGAATTATAACCCGATCCACTTGATCAACCGATAGGTGATGGGTGGACGGGCAGGTGAAATATTTGACGGGTGATGGGTCGGGTAGGGTGAAGGGTTTTGGTTGGTGGATCGGGTGACGGAAGTAGATCGTCCACCCACCACCCGACCCATTGCTATCCCTATCCGCACTTGGATTTCAAAATCTAGTCGCTGAAGAACATAACATTGATCATGTGCTTTAACAATTGGATTCAGAAACTTTCAATTTGATCTGTTGTGATGTCAAATTTGGAGGTAGGAAAGATGCAAATCAAACAAGCAGTTCTTGTTAAGACAGTAAGAGAACAAAACAATTTGCAGCTTTTCATTTCTTGCCTTGGTGTTGGTTTGGTGGTTGAGTCTCTATGCTGCTATGTCGTTTCTTCCCGTAGGTATTCAAGCCTCTCGTTAAGCTCAGCTTTGCCTTGCCTCTCTCTTCCGCTGTTGGGCTGGTTCCATTTCTGATGGCTGCTTTGTTGGGCATCCCTTCTTTCACGATTACTCGATAGCAAATTTTTCGTCGAACTTCATGAGTTATGCTATCAAGTTATTTATGGGATGAGGTATGGGCTTACTGCGTCTTCTTTGGCAGCCTAGTGAAGGGGTGGCTTGGGGTCGGGTGTTGTGTGCATTCTGTTTGGCTTGGGGGCTTTGGCAAACTATGGCGGACTGTGGTTGTGATGTCGTGGATAATGGTAGGTGTTGGGCTGAGATTTTATTTTGTCTTATGTTTATTAATATATACATTTTAGGTTCATCCTTTTCTGTATATATCGGTAGATGTATTTCCTTTTTCTCCTTCTCAGCTTGGTGCTTGTGTTGAGTAGTGTGTTTAGTGCAAGACTTTTAATGGCTTTGTATAGCCTTGGTAGTGAATGGTGTGGATATTGTGTGTGCCCGTAGGGGCTAGTGACTTAGTGGTAATTTGTGGTGAGAAATTTGTGGGTTTCCTTTTCTTTTTTTTTTCTTCTTGTAAGACCCTTGGTTTGGTCTTACTCTTTATACTTTGGCTTTATCCACCTATCTATATATTTACCTGTTTAGATGAAAGGCCATAGCTACCGACTGCCTTGTACTGCATGCACTCGAATACTCGATTACATCGAGAACAGAACTAAAGTGAACAAATTAGTTTTTATTAAAGAAAGGAATTGTGCAATGTGGATTGAGATTGATGAAAAGGTTGGTTATTTATTTATTTTGTTATTTTTAAAAAAATATACACAATGTATCCATTTGTTTCTTGATTCATCTAATACTAGTCTTCATTTATTGAGTTTATAATTAAGTTTTGCTACATATCCGTTGCCTAACTCTCCAACTGCAAAGAAAAAGTATAATTATGTTGATGAATTTTTAAAATAAAAATGTGCACATACATTGGATTTTCACACTCTGGCTAATCAATTTGCACTCATTCAGCATCTGAATTTCATTAACACAATTCGATTCGCCTATTCCATTCGATTCTTCATCAATAACAAGGATCTTTATAAAGTTAAGGAAGAAATTTCCTTGAAAGGCTGGAACAGGATTAGCGGCTCTATCCGATTTGGAATCTCAAACTATAACCATAAAGTCTAAAAAGAAAAACCTTGATGAGCAATAAGACATCGACACAAATTATAAGCAAAAAGGGCAACCTTTCCATCATCCATAACTCCGTTCACTCTTAGGCCTTGACAAAAATCTAAAATTTCTTTCTCGGCCTGAAAGACAGAAGGTATTAAACCACCGAAAGAAGAGTCATTACAAGAATTTCAGGCCTTAGCATTGAATATTAAAAGAAAGTTGAAAGCTTGCTTGTGAAACCTAAATCCCTCAAATCTCTACTCCTAAATCCCTAAAATTTAGAAATCGCTAAATCACCATCGAAATATAAACATGAAGCAATAGATACCAATCTCAGAGCCCTAATTACATTGAGAAGACGAAATCGATGATTGATTGATCAAAGAGGGCCAAAAGAGAAGCAACGAACGAACCTGAGACTGAGAGCCCTAATTGACCGAAGAAGGCGATCGAACGGGAATTACGGAATGAACGATCAGGGTCGGGAATCAACCTAGAAGGGATTGGGTCGGCAATTGTGGTCGAACAGGTGCAAATGGAGAGGGCGGACCAGAGACTCTAAGAGACCTAATTGATCAAAAGAAACACACAATCAATTATCAACAAACATGAAAAAAAATCAACCCATAAGGGATGAGGTTGGGAAGTGCAGATCACACGGGTGCAAATGGAGAGGGCAAACATGTCGATCGGGGTGAAATCGGCCACGGCGAGCATGTGGCGGGGTGAGGAAGAGATGGGGTCGGGAATTTAGGAAGGTATTCATGGATGCCAGGAGTAACAATGAGCTCTACTTCGTCATGGATGGAGAGGAGCAGGAGAGAGAGGTAAGCAAAAACGCGTAGTTGGACAAGTCAACCCATTTAGTAATTGCTAATTTTGTGAGTAGTGTATCCCAATTTAAAAATTTACATGTTAAGAATATTTACACGTTAAGACTCATTTATATTTGAACAACCATATATAAATATTCCACCTAGAGTTGGCACATTTCTTTTTGTAGTACAATACCTAGTTTGTGTAATGAACTTTTACCCATAACTTCAAATTTTAATTATTATTTAGCAGTAGCAAGCGGTATGATTTTTGTTACTACTAGCAAGGTGGCATGCAACTCTCGTACCCACGATCAGCATAATTATAATGGTACTAGGGATCAACACTATTATAACGGTGTTGACTTGTTAAAACGATATCGAGAGCCAATATTATTATAACAATGTTGACAATTAATATCATTATAATGGTGCTTATGTTAGTACCATTTGAAAAGAAAATCATCCTTTAATGTGAAATGACAGATGCCACAAATATCCAAATTGAGAACTATCCACATGTTCCAACTAAAAAAAAAAAATATCTCCACAAAATATCTTTTCTTTCTTTGCCCCTATCCCGTGTTCAACACTCCCACCCATTTCACGTAGTTATTTTTTTTTATTGGGTTCCTTTGCCTTTTGTCAGCTCAGTCGTGCAAATTCACCTTTTCACCTGTTAGTACATTTTTTTATTAGGTAAAATTTGAGGACCAGACAAATTTGGCGACGGAGAGAAAACCTATCGTTGATCTGTCAAAGTAAACTCAAACTTATAACTATATAGTATATCAATAAGCAAGAGGTCGATCCCACATGGAAATTTCCTATTCAGGTGTGATTCAGATGCTAATTGAGTAACCAAATGGGGGGGGGGTTAGAATGTAAAATGATCCGCCTTTTCTCAAAGCGGAATGGTGCAAGCAAAAATTAAATGGTTTTGATTCAAACAATATTGAGAAGTAGTTCTACCTACAATTTTTCACTTTATTTGGTTGAAATGATCCTTGTAACTTCTTCTCGTCCTATTAAGTTTCCTATGAATGCCCTTGTCCCGACCTAATATAGTTACTAGTCCAATCAGTCCTAGAAACTTTTATCAATCGAACAGTCCCTAAAGAAGGATTTAACCCAATTGATAGCTTTAAGTTCAGAGATTAGCCATGGTATTTGCAGTCCCTAAAGAGGGATTTAACAACACATCCAACTTCCTACCTATCCAATTAGTTCAATCAGCCCTAAAGGGATAAGTTTGCTACTTAGTTTAAGGTTCACAATCAAGAATCTACAAAACCCTAGCAATTGAATTGATCTAACTAGTTGGCCAAACAAGATAGAACAAAACAATAATTCAATAAGCTCAAAGAAGTTGAAGCATTCAATCAAGGAATTAAGGAACGAGAATTAGAAACTCACAATCAATCCAAATAAAGCTTCAAATTATAGGCAGAACCGATGAGTTTAGTTCCTCATGGAAAACATCGCTAAATCTCTAAAGTGTCTGATAGAACGTAGAATAGAAAATGAAGTACTTGAAACTAATAACACTCGGCCTTAAAAAGTCTAAGCCGAACCAAAAAACGAAATAACAAACTAGGGTTTCAATTTAACAATACGCAACGCCCATGTGACACATGCGGCGGCCGCGTCATGTTGCTGCGGCCGCTGCACGCTAGCTCTTCCAATCCCGCTGCTCTCTTCTTTGCGGCGGCCGCGGCAGGTATGCTGCGGCCGCAGCATATCTCCCGCTTCATATCTCACTGCCAGAATCCGAGATCAGGTCCAATTGCTTCTTCTTTCTTAAAGTCTCCAAGATCATGCATCCCAATAGCGTTCGAATCTAACTCTGTAAAAATACTCACAAATTCGCGCAAAATTCGAACTTTTCCAAAATAATCGTCAGATGCACTTTAACTCCAATTCATTAACTAAATGCAACCTAACTAGCCTAAAAATGCCTATAATGCCTATCTAGGATATGCATTATCAAATTCCCCCACACTTAGCCTTTGCTTGTCCTCAAGCAATGATAGAATGAACATAAATCAATGCATCCCACATGAAATCCCTTCAAGTCTCAACCTCATCAAAAAGCAACATTATAGCAAGTGTAACCACAAACCAAGCAAACAAACGTCATAGCATGTATCCAAGTGATCAAAGCTTATAAGTAGAAATCATCCAACCTCACCAGAAATATGTGTTTCACTCATACTCTCATGTATTTAGGCTTTAAAATACAACTCTCAACTCGATCCAAAATGTACTAAGCTCATAGACATTGACCACAATATCACCAAATCTCCACCGAAATGTCATTACTTGCGTGACTCAATAAAGAAAAAGAATAAGCAAAATGTGACTCTTTTTTTTTCTTTTGTTCTTTTTTTTCTTTTTTTTCTTTTTATTTGTTTTGGTGCTTTCCTTACGCGAGGCGCAAACATGGGTGTCATGAATGGCCCCGGTATATCAACACCTCAACTTCCTAAAATGAAGTCCACTTGAACATCTTTTGACTCGATTTGCAAACATGGGTGTCATGAATGAACCCGGTTACTCAATGATCAAGCTTCCTTTCTTAGTGGGTAGTTTTCAACATTGTTTTGCGCGAATCATACACATGGGTGTCATGCATAGACCCGGTTACTAAGTGTATCAACCATTGCCACTTTATTTTCCTAAGTATGCACAAACTCTAGAACACAAAAAGAATCAAGATATAACATAATCTCCGCAAGCAACAACTATGTGAGTCGGTCTTGAAAAATAGATACTGAAGTCAATGCCAAGAGGTAGCAACATAAGGAGAGTAAATCACACAATTGAGCAAAAGAACTATAAATGATTCCAAATAAGGCTAAACATTCTCATAAGGGTCATGTTCATAGGATTTCAATCATACTTTAGCTCAATCATACATGCTCAATTATATTTGCAAGGTCATGCTTCATATAAAATCAAGAATATAGACAAGGCCAAAACATCCAGAACTCCATGGGATTTATATGATCATGTTGGAATTTAAATTAGAGGACAAACTAAGCCAGATGGGTATTTGAATAACACATATGGATGCAATGCATGATGTTTTTGGATATTTTTTTAATCCAAATAAATAGAAAATGTAAATATGAAATGATTCAAAAATTAAAATGTGTGTAGAGATTTAAACATGATCTAACTAAATGCACTATATACACTAAACTCACCTATATACACTAAATTTCCTCCCCCCACACTTAAATCTTTCATTGACCTCAATGAAATATCAAAGACAACAAAACTAAATCAAATAAACGCGAGGTGAGGGTAAAGAAAACTAACTGCTCACTGAGGTGGCGACTGGTAGGGTGGAAACTGGGGCCACCCCAAGCTATAGTAGTACTCCTGCTGCCTCCGCATGTCCTCTATAGAAGAGGCCATATCACGAACATTGCGACCCAAGTCGCTGAACTCGTACTGAAAGGAGTCCTTCCGGATCGAAAGCTGGTGCATCTGTGCAAACATATCCTCACGCCAAGTGGACTCAACATAAGAGGAACTAGGCCCAACAGAAGGGCCTGCAGCAAACTGAGCACCACTCCCATGGTAGTCAGGCATAGGATGATCTACGAGGGGAACCTGCTCAACTGCATCCTCCTGCTCCTCCTCATCATCGTCATCAGGAGCATCATCATCCACATCGCCTTCAATGTAGAAGGCATCATCAGTAGGACCATAAGGAAGGGCCCTAGGTAATCTCAATCTGTGGACCCCTTGAGGTCCAGCCTTCCAGACAAAACCTGTCTCCTGTGAGCCCTCCAACAGGTAGGCTCGCCTCAGCTGATCCTCTGTATAAGTAAACCCGCCAGACATGCGAGCACCGCCCTGTGATGGATCAATAAAACGTTGGGCGATCAGAGTAATCATGCCCCCCAAACCAAATCTCCTAGCCCTCTTCGCTGCAACTCTCCAAAAATAAATCAACCCAATCAAGAATGACATTTGACTGGGGCGAGAAGCACCATAACCAAGCCAAATCAGCAGCGGGGACCTTGTTCACCTCACCCTGCCCAATGATAGCCATGGCTAAGACCTTGTGAACCAACCGTAGACATGGATAGACGAACTTGTAGTTATACTCGCCTCTGTGTCCATCAAAGGCCTCGCCGGTCGCTGCATACCAAAAATCATGGGTCATCTGGTCGTTCCCAATTTCGGCCCAATCCTCGGTGGGCTCCTCAAAAATACCAAAGATCTCCCTCAACTCAGCAAACGTAAGGGAGTACGCATGATCAAGCAAATGGAACCTAATAGTCTCATCCTCCGACACCACCAATGTCGACAAAAACTCTCGAACCAACTCCGGATATGTGGGCGCACTCAAATTGATTAAATCCCCCAAGCCCGCATGTGTTAACATCTGCTGTGTACAAACTAACATACCCAACCTATGCAACATCGGAACACTGGAGAATTTCGTTTGCACGAATTTCTTCGCCTCAAATCCATCCCAAACGTCCCTCTGACTCCTAGATAAATTCCTCAATTGTCTCACCATACTCAATCAACACTCAATCATAATAATAGCACCCAATCTCAATCCTCAATCGAACAAATTACTCAAGTCACACAACACACCAACAATAATGCACAAAACAATCACCCAAACACAAGTACCCCAAAACACAACTACGCAACGAACGTGGCGGCGGGATGCATGCGACGGCCGCTGCAACAGGGGACGGCCGCTGCAACAAGGGCGGCCACTGCAATAGGGGGCGACCGCTGCAACAGTGTATGGCGGCGGGCAGATGGCGGCGGCCGCTGCAGGTATGGGCAGTCGCTGCACTGGTAGATCGGCGCCTTCTTCCTCCTTTGTTGGCAATGGTGGATGGATCCGGGCTCGGAAGCTCGATGTGGCCGCCGATTAACAAATATCGGGTCGGGGTGAAGCCTAGGTGGTGTAGAGGAAGAGATCAAGGCCGGTTGGGGTTGGATTTGAAGAAATTTAGTGGTTTTGTGAAGAGGATGAAAGTTGGAGATGGGAGAAATGGTGATGGGAGGTTAGGGTTGATGACAATGGTGAAGAGGGTTTGGGATTTTGAAGAGGACAATGGTGATGGGGATATGAAAGTGACGACATGTATGGTTAGAAAGGAGGGTGGGGTAAGACAATGAGATTCCAGATTTTTTTTTAAAGAAAGGCAAATAAAGAAAACGGTCAGAAAAAGATGATGCGGCGGCCGCTGCCTGTTGGCGGCGGCCGCTGCTTCTGTTGGTTGCTACATCTGGTGGTAGCTGCACTCCATTCATCATGTGCCATTCCAATTTTTTTTTTTCTGTTATGTTAGTGATCAAATTGAAAACAAATAAATGCAAAGCAGAATGAAAACTAACTAAATAAATTCAACGAAAGAGAAAGAAAAACTTACCTCGGGTTGCCTCCCGAGAAGCGCCTTTGTTTCACGTCGTTGGCTCGACGTAATGGTCCTCAATTGGCTAAGGTTCCTCCACCAGGGTCACCTATACTAGTCATCTCATTGACATGTGCGGGTACCCTCGGAAGATGCAACTTTCTGTCCAAGCATTCATCCAGCACCATTAGCTTTTCTCCTTGAGCTAATCCTGGGGGTTGTCCTGAAATCGCAAAAGCTTCCACACCATTTGAAATAAGTTTCTCATAAGGTGAAAGTATGGGCTTAAGCGAATAAACATAATTTTCAACACCTGACTTGAGTTCTTCTTTTCCTAAAGAATGCAATTTGTTAGGGGGCTCAAATTTTAAGTAACTGTTTTCCTTAGGAGTCTCAAACAAATCACGAAAATCATTGTTGCGATCAATGTTGTTAGCAACAGGCATATCCAAAGAATTTTCAGAAGAAAGTTTAACATGATTAAAAAGAGAGAACTCTATCTTTCTTCCATCAAACTCCATAGTCAATAAACCCTCACAACAATCAATTTTCGTTTTTTGCAGTTTTCAGGAATGGTCTTTCTAGTATGATGGGTGTTTTTGGGGCTCCCTTCTCCATATCTAAAACAAAGAAATCAACAGGGAAAAACAAATCATCAACCATAACCAAAACATCTTCAACAACGCCTCTTGGCTTGATCTGTGATCGATCAGCAAGTTGCACTGTAACCCTAGTCTCAGTCAGAGCACCCAAACCCAAAGATATGTACAAGTTATAGGACATAACATTAATTGAGGCTCCTAGATCTAACATGGCTTGTTTGAATCTAGTATTCCCAATTGCACATGGAACTGTAAACATACCTGGGTCTCCACAGTTTTCAGGCAATTTCCTTTGCACCACAGCAGAGACATTTTCATTTGGGCTCACCTTTTCCTTCTTTTTCAATCTTTGCTTCTTCTTTATGGTGCACAATTCCTTCAAAAATTTAGCATATCTAGGAATGCACTTAATCAAGTTGAGTAAAGGAATGTTTACCTTGCACTTGCTGAATGTCTCAAAGATCTCCTTATCATTCTCATAACTTCGTGTATCCTTCAGAGCTTCGGGAAAGGGTGGAACCGGCTTCGGAGTCTCCAGAGGTAAGGAAGAAGGAGCAGAAGAAGAAGGAGAGAAAGGAGAAGAAGAAGAGGGGGGAGTAGAAGGTTCACCTAGCACTAGGGTCCCGTCTGGGACAGTGGTGGCGGGCGCAGCAGGGTGCTGCGGCCGCAGCTCCCCTGGTGTGCCGCGGCCGCCGCAACCATGCAGCGGCCGCCGCACCGTGTAGCTCCCGTCATTCTCTCTCAAAGCCTCTATTCCCTCGTCGTCCTTTTGAGGTGTGGCCATCAGTTCCTTGCCACTCCTAAGCGTTATTGCACTGACATCCTCCTTAGGGTTCGCAACAGTTTGCGATGGAAGCTTTCCTGAATCGTTTGCCTCTTTTGCACTTAGGACTTGAATGAGTTGACTCATTTGATTTTCCAAATTTTTTATCCGATCGGATTGTTGCTTCTCCACCTTCAAGACTAGTTGTGTCAAAGTCTATAGAGGATCCTCAATAACCGAGTCAAATTGTTGTTGGGGCCTTGTCTGTTCCCCCCCTCCCCCTTACTGATTGAAAGGGGTTTGGTAGTTCTCATAGCCCTGCTGATATCCCCTGTTGTAATTGTTGTTGTTGAAGTATCCAGGATTTCCAAAATTGCCTTGTCTAGGCCTTTTTGGAGCAAAATTCCCAATGGCATTCACATCTGCGCTAGGCTTTTGCAGAATTGGGCACATATCCATCGGATGAGTAAATGGATTGCAAAGCCCGCATGCCTTCAACTGCTGAGGTGATTTGTCAATTATCAGCTTCTACATCATCTCTTTCATCTCAGCCATATCAGTCTATAATGCATCTACTAGGGCCTCAATCGCAAGTACACCCCTAGCACGAGTGCTCTTGTTGAACTGCCTCTAGCCCTCAGAGAGATCCTTGAACACCTCCCATGCTGACGTGGCCACGGGTTCGACCCGCCGGGTCGAGAACCCGGGGTACATGACCCGAACCCTAACCCGGAAATTCAACGGGTCAACGGGTTCGGGTCACCCGACGGGTCGACGGGTCGACGGGTTGACCAGCCGGGTCGGGACACGTGGCAAGGAATCGGGTACCCGCCGGGTCAACCATTTAAAAAAAAAAATTGGTTTTGAAAAAAAAAAAACTCAACCCATCGAGTACTTTTAACTTTCACCACACTTTCGAAATGGAAAGATTTAAGGTGGACAAAACATGGTATGTGGGAAGATATATATATATATATACCTTCATTCCACTCCATCATTTCATCACACTTTAGATGTGGGAAAGAAAAGGTTGGATTGTGGGAATGACAAGTAGGGATATGAGAAGATATATATAGAGAAAATAGAGGTAGATAGCACACTTTCGACGTGGGACAGAAAAATGGGATATGAAAGAAATTGTAGAAATTGATGTTTCGACTAATCGAATTATATGACGTAAAATGTAATGTAATTTAAGTATTTGGATTATATGGTGGAATATATAATGTAATTTAAGTCTTTGGATTATATGATGTAACATATAATATTATTAAAGTCTTTACCTCTTACGATTTAATGAAATGAATAACACATGGTGATGGAACATCATGATACATTATATCAAATTTGTTGGATTAATCTTTCTATTTAATTCAATTGATAGTTGTGTTGATCTATTGATTAATCATAAGTGTTTTATTTTACTTGCATTATGTTAATTTCCTGGTTGTTGATTTCAAATCTAGGCTCATCTTCATATAGATATATGATAATCTTTCTCGTTTAAAGTTGAATTAGCCACATTTTGTGTATACACATAATGATGATGTTATTGAATTACCTATTTGTGTTGCATGTTATAAAATGAAAAGACACATTTGAAAAGTATTGCCCAATAATATATTTCATTATTGTGCTTGAAAATCCGAAGTTCTATAACATTTTCAAAATAAGTGAAAATCGACTTTAAGGATACCATACATGTGTAACAACTTTATCAACAACAATATTTGTATTCTTTGAAATTATATCATAAAGACTCCTAACTTAGTATCATATATCGTGATTTCATAGTGGAGCTACCAAATAACACAAATGTTTAAGGTATTGTGTTGAACTTCACACTTTCTTGCAACCCGTTCGTTATTTTAATCTTTCATAATTGATAGGTAAAATATTTTTCAAAAAAATAATATTTGTATAAAGTGTAGTACTAGTGTTTGTATATGATAAAAATTTATAAGTATGGATTGACATGAAAAAACCGAATGATCGAGATTGAAGATATGATTTAGTTTCTACTTATTTTTGTCCCACATCCCATCCCACATTGAAAACTAGAGGAAAGAGGAGGGGGAGGGTGCTAAGTCTATAAAAGAACCAAAGGGTGGGTATGATTTTCATAACATGCAATGCATGAGAATTTATATATTATGAATAAATAAAATTCATAATAATTATAAATATAAATTCTAGTTTTTTTATAATTTTTTTTTAAAATTTTTGACCCATTGGGTCAACCCGACGGGTCGACCCGCCGGGTCGTAGTCGGGTCGACCCGCCGGGTCACGGGTTCACTTTTCCCCGACCCTAACCCTAACCCTTAACCCGAGATGACCCTTCAACCCGGACCCGACGGGTCACCGACTCGGCGGGTCACGGGTCGACCCGCCCGACCCGTGACCCGTGGCCATGTCTAGCTGTCGCTGGTGTCTTATTCAGCATGTTCCCCCCACAACAAGAATTCACCGTTCTGCGCTCCTCATCAGTAAGCCTATTAAATAAGAATAGAACCAGCTCCTTCTGAGGGAAGCCATGACATGGGCAGCTGGCGCAAAGTTTCTTGAAGCGTTCAAAATACTCATGAATAGACTCCGTTGCCTGCTGCTCAATGCTACTAATCGCCCTTTTCAAGGCGTTACGCTTAGTTGCAGGAAAGTACCTCTCCAGAAAGGTTCTCTTCATTTCAGCCCAAGTAGATATATTCCCAGGTGGTAGATAGAAGAACCACTCATTTGCCTCATCCTTTAGAGAGAAAGGAAAGGCCCTCAGCTTGATTTGTTCTTCAGTGACATTCTCAGGTTTCATTCCAACCACCATAGTATGAAATTCTGATAGATGCTTGTGGGGATCTTCCCCACTCAACCGATGGAACTTAGGTAATAGATGAATTACCCCAGATTTCAGCTCAAAATTCACTCCTTCCCCAAGAGTAGGGAATTGGATTGCCAAGGGTTGTTGTGCCAACTCAGGAGCAGTAAGCTCCCTCAGAGTAAGATTTGCGTTGTAAGCCATCTCTGCAGTGCTTTCTCCCTGATCAGAAGAAGATTCGTGAAAGCGATCACGAGTTCCTCGCCTTAAGGCAGAAAGGGATATTTCAATCTCTTAATCAAACAATAGCAAAGATGGATTAGTAGCACGGGTATGGACCATATAAGATGGTCCACACCAAAAATCAACACCAAAAACACACAAGAATCAATAAACCTCCCCGGCAACGGCGCCAAATTTGACGGAGGGAAAACCTGTCGTTGATCCGTCAAAGTAAACTCAAACTTACAACTAGTATAACAATAAGCAAGAGGTCGATCCCACAGGAAAATTTCCTATTCAGGTGTGATTCAGATGCTAATTGAGTAACCAAATCGGGGGGTTTAGAATGTAAAATGATTCGCCTTTTCTCAAAGCGGAATGGTGTACGCAAAAATTAAATGGTTTTGATTCAAACAATATTGAGAAGTAGTTCTACCTACAATTTTCCACTTTATTTGGTTGAAACGATCCTTGTAACTTCTTCTCGTCCTATTAAGTTTCCTATGAATGCCCTTGTCCCGACCTAATATAGTTACTAGTCCAATCAGTCCTAGAAACCCTTATCAATCGAACAGTCCCTAAAGAAGGATTTAACCCAATTGATAGCTTTAAGTTCAGAGATTAGCAATGGTATTTGCAGTCCCTAAAGAGGGATTTAACAACACATCCAACTTCCTACCTATCCAATTAGTTCAATCAGCCATAAAGGGATAAGTTTGCTACTTAGGTTAAGGTTCACAATTAGGAATCTAAAAAACCCTAGCAATTAAATTGATCTAACTAGTTGGCCAGACAAGATAGAACAAAAAAATAATTCAATAAGCTCAAAGAAGTTGAAGCATTCAATCAAGGAATTAAGGAACGAGAATTAGAAACTCACAATCAATCCAAATAAAGCTTCAAATTATAGGCAGAACTGATGTGTTAGTTCCTCATGGAAAACATCGCTCAATCTCTAAAGTGTCTGATAGAACGTAGAATAGAAAATGAAGTACTTGAAACTAATAACACCCGGCCTTAAAAAGTCTAAGCCGAACCAAAAAACGAAATAACAAACTAGGGTTTCAATTTAACAATACGCAACGCCCATGTGACACATGCGGCGGCCGCGGCATGTTGCTGCGGCCGCTGCACGCTAGCTCTTCCTATCCCGCTGCTCTCTTTTTTGCGGCGGCCGCGGCAGGTATGCTGCGGCCGCAACATATCTCCCGCTTCATATCTCACTGCCAGAAGCCGAGATCAGCTCCAATTGCTTCTTCTTTCTTCAAGTCTCCAAGATCATGCATCTCAATAGCGTTCGAATCTAACTCTGTAAAAATACTCACAAATTCGCGCAAAATCCGAACTTTTCCAAAATAATCGTCAGATGCACTTTAACTCCAATTCATTAACTAAATGCAACCTAACTAGCCTAAAAATGCCTATAATGCCTATCTATGATATGCATTATCACCTGGCTCCTCGAGAGTCCGACAAAGCCAGCACACGGCGAACCGTCAAACATACAACGAAAATTAAGAAACAGTGCAATACAAAAAACGGCCAGAAAAAAGCCCCATTGAATAAGAAACGGTTCACCTGTTAGTACATTTCTCTTTTAAACTCCGCTTTTTTGTTAATAACTTTTTGTCATAGTACATCCTAATTGTGCGCGGATGTGGATGATAAGAATCCATGTTTGACCACCAAGAACCCAAATCCCAATTCAGCAATCCTCCCCCACCTAAACCCCCGATTTCGATCTCTCCCCTGTCCAATCCCTCTTCCATGGCATGTTCTAGATCTGATTTCTCAACAGGACTTAGACGAAAGCTCCGGCCATGGCAATTATAGTTCCAACATTGCCTGATGGCCCCTAGGACTGCATCCTCAAACTGACCTTCCCGCGACTTAAGATAGGAATGGTGATTTGTTCCTTGAGTCGATGCAACTCGATCAGCACATGCCTCAACTCCATCGGCGTCATTCTCCCTTCTTCCGACGTCCCTCGCCTCCTTTGGATCCCCACCATCTGTTTGCTCCCCAACAGCAACAACAGCTTGGGCGACAGCATCTGCGCCTGCGATGACTGTTGTTTCCGTCTTCAGGAAAGCCGATTAAATATATGGACATCTGATTGCGAATAGTGATTTAGGACGAAGAAAAAGCAGTGGATTAATTTCTTGCTAATGGTAGAAAAAAGAAGACGTCCTTGCCAAGAGTAAAGATCTCCTGCAACCTCCGATCCGGTGCATCCAACAACGTTGAACTACAAAATTGTTTTGGTTGTAATTTTACTTTGAAAAGAAATTTGAAAAATATATTTACATTCCACGTACTTGTATTTACATATATATAAACATGTATTGAAAATAAAAATCATGTTATAACAAAACATAAAATTTATTTACTAATATAATTGATCTTTTAATTTTATAATTTTTTTAAATGCAATTTTTTATAGTAAAATTTTATAAACATGTAAATAAAAGAATATGAAATGCAAATATATTTTTAAAATTTTTTTGAAAGTAAAATTATAACCAAAATAATTTTATAGTGTACAATTATAGGGTCCATCGAAGATTGTAGGAGCTCCTGTCCAATTTTATACCTATGTATTTTTTTTAACTATCTATTGTATTTTTCAAGAAAAAGTTTGGCGACTAATATCCTCATACCCAGTTTTGACGGATCGACCGGGTCAAAACTGGGTCAGAATATCCTCATACCCAGTTTTGGTAAATCAAGAGAGCGAAAGATCATTAGACAGACTGATTATCATGATACAACAAAATCAAAGAAAATAATCAAATAAAAAACTCCATCACCCTTGAACAAGCAGCACCAAACTTGAAATAGAAAATCATATTATATTCGCCTGCACATCCCAACCAAACAATCACAACACTTGCTACAATAAGATCTTAAAACGAATAATATATTCTAGTTCGTCGCAAATCAATGTTTTCCAACGATTATTTTTGTCACAAATACCATTGATACTATTGTATATTATTGTAGCGGTAACTAGTACATATTGTATAGCAATGATGTAACAAACTCCTTCAAGTCGGGAAGTGTATGGTTTTCGTCGTAGTTATACATCAAAGGGACCATCCTAGCAAGATTAAGGCATGCGATAGTGAAAGTTTTCATTGTTGAAAACGGATATGGTGGTGATTGCAAAGACTCCTGGTTAAGGCTTTTCCATGCTTCCGAAATTAGATCAATGGCACGCTCTCTTGCGTCCTCAATAGAGACACCTTCCTGCTCATTCATGTAGCACTTGATATAAGAACCATCGTGACCATCTTGATCTTCATCCTGTTATAGCACAATTTTAAGTTTAGATCACGTGCATTAAATATGTGTAATCAATACGTCGATTTGGATAAAGTACCTCAGAACTTCCAAGATCATCCCATAGGCGTAGAATCATGGCCGTTGAAGATATCATCCGTGTGTAATCCTTTTCAAGAGCCAGCCTATTGAACTCGTAAGTGTTGCTTCCTCCGCCTAAGATGAAGTACATATGAGTCAATACAACATGAACTCCTGAAGTGATCGTCGCTATATTAAGGTACTCTGTGCTTGTTGGCAAGTATCCTGCAGCGAACCATTTGGACTCGACTAGGAATGCGTTGAAGACATCTGCCCACTGGAGAACACAAGTTAGGAACATAGTCAAAGCCCAAACAAAGGAAATCAAAAATAAAAGGTAGCTAGAATCGTGTCATAGAGCGTGACATACAGCCTTTTGTAACGAATCTTTAGGATTGCACCCATACTTCAACCAAATTGAATGGCTGATTTCATTTGTGACTTCAAAGAGAGCGTTGAGACATAGCTTCATGTAATCTGGTAGATTGTCTAATGTGTCAAACTCCCACCTACATGTGAAAATATACATGTCAAGTAGCATGTCGATTAGCCCACATATAACTTCGTAAATTTGTACCGAGACGTTGTCTAGTGCGCACTCTTCTGAGACACCTGAATCTATACGTAGACCTGTCAATCGGGTCATTCGGGTCGGGCTATTTCGGGTTTCGGGTACAACGGGTTCCGGGTAAAATGGATCCCGGGTAGATCCGGATTGATTTGAACTCGGATTTGACCCGGTTTCGGGTCAAATCGGGTCAATTTCGGTTTGTCAAATTTTTCCTTTTTAAATTAAAAAAAAATCATGATTTTGTAATTTTACGATAATTTTAAAATGCTAAAATTAAAGACGTGGTTCATAAGTTTTAGTGCTTGTAATTATATACTATATCTGATAAAAAAAATATTTGATTTTATTATTTCTCGTAATTTTTAATAAAATTTAAAAATATATAAAATATCAAATTTTTAAATAATTTAAAAAAAATAATTTCATCAATTATTAATAAGTATAGAACTATTTTAATATTTTTAGAGTTTTTTATCTTATAAAAAATGTGATAAAAATCAAAAATTAAATACTATGGATTGGAGGGAGTATTACACAATACAAATAAATATAAAAAGTTGATTTGAAAATGAAAGATCAAGTGATTGTAATTATAAAATGTAATAAATTGGAATCTCCATAAAAAAACTGATCATATATAATTATAAATCAATAAGGTCACCGGGTTAATCGGGTCAATCAGATAAAAATTAGCGGGTCAATAGGGTCACCGAGTCTAAACCCAAATGACCTAGAAAATTACCGGATTTTCAGGTTTGGACCGGAAAAAATTTTCGGGTCAAAATTTTCGAGTCTTGATCCAAAATTTTTCGGGCATTTGGATTGGGTCGGGTTTTGACAGGTCTATCTATATGTGTACTGATTAAGAGGTCAATTATCTACCTGTTAACAGCCTCGGTGAAGAGGGCGAGATCTTCAGGCGTTCCATGAACATCGAAAATGTCATCAATGATGTAGACAAATGATATCGGCTTTGTAATATCTATTCTTTGCTCGGAAAAGCTCGGTTCAGGGAGGGCTGCCAACGACCACATGTGCCATTTTAGAGGTTGGTCTCTTGCAAACTTCAACTCCTTGGCCAAGCCCAGCTTCTTCCACCAGCTGAAAACCAAATGAGTAAATAAATTAAGGTGACATTCATGCATTCAATTTTAGAATTTTACTGGAGAAGTTAAATGAAGTTACTTGGAAACATGATGGATTTCATCCCGATATGTGTTCTGCGCGGCATTGAAATCCAATTTGGCAAGCTCTTGAAGATCATGTCTCCAACCCTTTGCACTCGAGAGCGTACCCAGAAAATCATGCGCGGTAAACCTTGTTAGTGTCTTATGAAGCGGATAATTCAACGTGTTCTGCACCAACATGTGATATTTGTCGAGTGTCTCCATGGACGTCCTAAGATTCCGCTTGCTAAATGCATTGGCTTCGTCGAGAATGTATTCCCCGTGTGTGCTCATTTGAGAGGCTTCAAACAAACTCACTAGCCCTTGTGTGTCCTTCCTAAGTTCTTCTTTGAACTTCCTATCTTGGCCTATGAAACATTCAAATATCCCTGAAATATAAAATTTAAAAAAGATTTTGTTACTCTTTCTTTTAACGGTTTAGACTTATGAGCAGGGCGAAGCTAGGGTGTTCGGGAGTGTTAGAGAACCCCCTAGCCGGAAAAAAAATACAAAAAATAATAATGTATTTTGCATATATTTAGTGTTTTAAGGTCATATAAGATATTTAAATAGGATTTGAAGCAATAGTGCTATCTAGCTTAAGTTGTAAAGGTAGAAAAGGGAATAAAAAAGGAATTGGGTTCAAATCCCTTTTCCTTTACCTTTTACTTGTTTTTATATTTAAATTATATATTTAACGTTTTCTTTGAATATTGTTATAAAAAAAATTTCTTCTTCATTTTTTTTCTATATTTTTGGGTTCTATCAACTATTTAAATAAAAAATATCATAAATAAATAAAAATTTTAATATTTTTGGGTTCTATCAACTATTTAAATAAAAAATATCATAAATAAATAAAAAAATTTAGTGTTTTATCAATATTTTTTTAAAAAAGGAATCTTCTTAGTTATATACCAAAAAAATATATTTAATGAAATTTCTTTTAGCACTTCTGGCTGAATTTCTGGCTGCTTACGAGCACACTTCACGGAGGCCATTGGTTGGTGGAACCATCCGAATGGAAACATGTACTTACGAGCAGAGACATTGTAACCGGCCTGTCTAAGTAGGCGAAACCGAAGAGAGACTTCACGGAGGCCATTGGTGCAACCATCCAAACCAGTTGACGATTGGGTAAGGCAAACCATATAATGCCTATGAAGAACCTCTTTGATTTCTTGTTGGAAGAGATGGTCCATCCCAAGCCTCTGAATGGTATCCACCATGACAAGCTCCTCCATTGAGTTCCCTTGAAGCTTCCTCATTTGCCCGCTTATATTCATCACCTTCTCCGCGTGCTGAACCTCGTCGACGTTGCTTTTCAACTGCAACAAAACACGTACACAAAAAACATACGGACCAAAGATGTCTCGTCATTAATCAATATACATGTGAGGATTGAGCTTAAGTACGTACTGCTGAAGGGTTCCGCGGATCCTCGATTGACTTCGGTGTCAACCTTCCGTTGTTGCTCGAAGGAGTATTGCCCCAAGCATTTTCGATTTGCATTGTTAAGATCCTGCTAAGGTCAAGGTCGAGGACGAGGTCGGTAGATTTTCTAAAGGGAGTGATATGTGAAAGAGATCAAATGTGAAGTAACCAAAGATTCATAGCCATACGTTTTATAGGCAAATTAACAGTATCACGTCATCCTCGGAGTAGTAGTACATGGAGTAATGTTTAACACATGAAAACTATTTTAAAATCGAGTGCAGTGAATACGATGGGGATGTTTTGAATTTTCAACCCCAATATAAAACCTAACACTCTCATAAACGGATCTAGGCGGGGCAAGCGGGAGCATACGCTCCCTTTCGTATATATGATGAATCACTTATATTTGTTCTACGCGTTAATAGCTTCGTTTTGATTTATTATAAGTATCATTTCGATAATCGAGTAAAAAATTTATAAACGTTTGAAAGTTAAACACAAATTAATTACTTCAAATGTCTTTTAACAAATCACGATTCCTTTATATTTTATTTAATTTGATATTTTGGCAATATAATTCAACTCAAAACCTTCGAAACAAGGGGTTATATTATTAAATTCGATAGCTATATATATGAAATTATGCAAGTTTAAAGTTTGTATATCTTGTTACACGTTATTTTTTGCTAAGAGAATTGACTTTGTAGGTTTCAAACGATATATTTTTAGAGAAAAAGAGTTGTTTTTTTGGTTTAAAGAAAAAAATCTATAACAACTAACAACACAATTTTAAATTAAAATACCACTATTTTGAACAAAAAATATTGTGTTTTAAACTGAAAAACATTATCTTAAACTAAAATATCATCGTTTAATCTAAAATATCATAGTTTTGGTTCGGTAAACTATAAAAAAAATCTATCAAAAAGTGAATTAACAATTTGTATAAAACTTCATCCCTTTCAATAAATTTCTGGCTCTGTTTAGGTCTGTTTAGGTCATAAATTGGATCTCTGATAAACTTCATCCCCTTCGTCCCCTTCGATAAACTTTATCCCCTTCGATAAGTACATACTTTAATGGCTTTTGTCTTTCATACAATTACACCCCTTAGTTAACATATCGATTTTAACCCCAAAAAAAAAGACAAATCGATGATGTTCAAATTTAAAATTATCAAGATCTTCTTGACCCACCCATTCATAAAAATGCACTCCATTAATATATGACTCATTCCTAAATGCTAAATCGAATTATTTCCTCGTATGTGAAACTGGTGAAATTTGATACATTTCGTATAAATTATAAGTATTATTTAGGGAATTGAGGTTTTTTTTATTTGAAATGGATGAATAAAAAAAACTAAATATTATTCGGTAGAATGTTTCACATTTCACCGAATAATATGTGCACCCACACCCGAACCACACCCTATATATATATATATATATATATATATATATATATATATATATATATATATATATATATATATATATATATATATATATATATAGTGTAAAATGGCGTAAAACCAAATTATTTCATAAAAATGCACTCCGTTAGCTTGAAATGAAGAGTCGGATTTTGAAGGCATTACTGTAGATTGGAACCAAATTTATGATTAATGTGTTTGGTTTTGTGTACTTCACATAATGTGTAATGTGACATTTGGTGATATTGAAGGTATGGGTTGTCATTCTCTGACCTTATTCCTGATGCATCAAACCTCCAACCAAACTACACCTAAAACATAGAATTGATACTATCTACAACTCTACAAGGCTCTGGCTGTACAAAATTGAAGGCTTTGTTTGAGTTACCGCTACTTAATAGAACTGGCCTAACAAAAGGATACGACTGTTTGGGTGGATTGATATAGGCAGGTGTCAATATTATTGTTTGGGTGGATTGATGTAGGCAGATGTTAATGTTATCGTCCTTTGTTTCTGCTCATTGTTCAGATTTTTTTTTAGGAAGAAATTTTAAGCCTATTAGAAAATTGGTAGAGTGATGTGCGTTTGCACAAAGATGTGGGTTCGAATCTTACATAGATTATATAATAGACAAGAATGCAACAATCCCAAATTGTTAATCATGCACATTATAATATTATATTATGCACTTTTTAACCTTATTTATACATTTTTTAATCTTAATTATGCATTTTAATTTTGCAATTGTTATATGTAAAAAAACAGCGAGACCACCGTCGGGGGGTGGACCCCCTGATGCGTCGCCGGTCAAAAATGATTCAAGGCACATTAACAATAATCTTAATTGTGCATTTCATATTATTATTCATACACATCGTCATTTTATTCTTACACTTTATCGTTTTATTAATGCACTTTATAATCTTAATTGTACTCTTCATAATCTTATTCATGCACTTCATATTATTATTCATACACAAAATAAAGTTATATTTGCACAAAAAAGTGCTGAAATCGAAAAAAAAATAATGTTGGCGCGAGAAATAAAAAATTATTATGTTCGCACAACATAAAGTTATATTTGCACAACATAATGTTATATGTGCACAACATCAAGTTATATTTGCACAACAAAAAAGTGTCGACACACAAAGAAAAATGCTAACGCGAAAAAAAAGACTCCGGAAGGGGGCCAATGGGGGGCACAAGAGCGGGGGGCACACGCATGGGGGAAGGGGGCTTCTCCTTTAAAGAAGAAATTTTTTTTATTATAGAATTTGTTATTAATTGTTAAATTTGTTAGTTAAAAAATCTAATTAAGTAAAGATTTTATCTTATCTAATTAAGCAAACAAATCTAATTAATTAATTATTATTTAACTAATTTTTTTTACAGTAGACAAACAGTCGGAGCTTTTACAAAGGATGTAAAATCGCTCCGAGATCATCCTGCCGGATGATGGTACATAGATCCCTATTAAAAGGGATTGTAGATCTATCACTAATGATGCTCTTAGTGGCTATATAATCCGCTACTTTGCTAGCTTCTCTGTAGATATGTCTGAATTCGACTGTTTGGAAGTCTGCTTCCGTAATCTTGATCTCTTCTGTCTGACGCATTATTTTCCATCTGTTACCTATCCTTTTAGAGAGAATCCTCATCAGCACTTGGTTGTCTCCCTCTATGATAATATTACTTAGACCCAATCTTCGAGCTGTCTTCATTCCTAACAGAACTGCTGCCGCTTCAGTCTGAATAACCGTACCTTGATCTACTTCCTGGTAGAAGATATCAGTTACATGGCCCCTGCAATCACGAATAATCCCCCCCCCCACCTGACAAATACCGGTGGGTTTAACAGAACCATCTACGTTAATCTTGTAGATGGTTCCAGTTGGTCTAGTCCACTTAGACTTAGACCTTTTCTTTCGTTTATTAATTTCCTTGTTAGTTTCTTTTGTACTTGCCTCTTTCCAATCATGTATATTTAATATAATGCGTTTGATCATATTTTCAAAAGAGCCAGGGCTTATTTGCTTGAAGATTAAATTGTTTCAAACTTCCCAGATCATATGTCAGATGGCCACAAGATCTTCGAACTGATGATTTGCTTGTTTGATTTGATTGATGTTGTCACTTAGGGGACCATGCAAAGAGAGGTTGTTGAAAAATTTGCCTGTTATTTGTTCAAACTGAGCTATTAGATCCTTTGCAAAGGGGCACTCCAAAAACAGATGATATGCATCCTCATTATTCTGGTTACAAAGAGAGCAGTTGCTCGGAACTCTATTGAAATACCTATTAAGCCTATTGGTTGTTGGTAACGCGTCAACTTTTATTTTCCAAACGAAATTTTTTAATCGAGGTGGAAGATTTAGTTTCCATATCCAACCATGGTTTTCTATATTATGATTTTGCAAATTACTAATTTTCTTTGCAGATTTAGTGGTGAATTTTCCAGTGGGATCAGGCATCCAGATTAGCTTATCCTGAGTATGCCACGTCGGGATTTTTAGGGATAAAATGATGTTGGCTATATTTTGAGGGAATAAGCTCTCAACGAGAGGTTTATTCCAGAGTTTTTGAGGGAATAAGCTCTCAACGAGAGGCTAACTTTCAAAAACGGATCATTGTTACCCATAAAGGTTTTGAGGTTTATATTGGGAATCCACGGGTCATTCCAAAGATTTATGGTGTTACCATCTCCTATAATCCAAAGAAGTCCTTTTTCAAATTTTTCTCTAAGTGTTAAAAGCCTGCCAAATTGCCAAGAAGTGGCTTGATTAGGATTGATTTCTATACCATCATTATGCAGATATTTTTCCTTAATGACTCTAACCCAAATGTTATCCTCATTAGAGTAAATCTTCCAAAGCAATTTAAACTGGAGATTAATATTTAGGTCTTCTGCTTTCCTAATACACAAGTCGCCAAAGGCTTTACTTTTACATATGTTATCCCAACTTATAAGAGGGGTATATCTTTCCGTGTGAGGTTTGTTGCAAAAATTTTTTTTGTTGATCTGGTCTATTTGATTAAGAATTCCTTTCGGGAGTATAAAATTTTGCATTAGATAGTTAGTTTTGGAGCTAAGGTTGGCTTCGATTAGAGTCGCTCTGCCTGCTTGGGATAGATTCGAGGCGTTCCATTTGGAAAGTTGCTTTTTAAGACTTAGGATGGCCTCCTCAAAGACCGAATTTTTAATCCAGCCGTTAATAATCGGAATTCCCAGATATTTTTCAAGAGTTTTTGAGATTGGGATCCCCATACTCTGGGCAAGATTTGTAGCAAGGTTTTGATTAACATTCTTCGAACATTGGAGAGAACTTTTACTGTAGTTAATAGTGAGTCCCGAGAGGTTGGAGAAATTATTTATCATGTTCTGTATGGTGTTTAGACTAGTATGAGCAGCTTTTGCAAAAATAATAGTGTCATCTGCAAAAGTAAGGAAAGGTATGGGATTACCATTTTTGGTGAGTTTGATTCCAATTAGTGCATTATCTTGCAAGGCTTCCTTGTGCATTTCTCTCGCTAAACCTTCCATTACTAAAACCTTCCATTATTTAACTAATTAAAATATTAGAAAAATCAACTATTATTTTGAATTGGATATGATTGCAATTTTGAATTTGAATAACAATTCGGATAAACTTCAATAAATAACAAAATCTACATCGGATCTCTTCAATTATTATTTATTATAAATTAAATTACTTATTGAAATACATAATTAATTAATTAATTATTTTTTCCCTAAATCTTAACCAATTGATTTTATTTTTAAATTTCTTTTTATTAATTTCATTAAAATTATTTTGAATTGGATATGATTGCAATTTTGAATTTGAATAAAATTTCGGATAAACTCAAATAACTAACAAAATCTATATTAGATTTCTTCAATAAGATTCTTATACAAAAATACCCCTTGCGTCTTCAATTGTATAAATTCTACCATCTCTCCATCAATGTTGTCTTCCTCACTGTAAGTTTTTTTTATTGATCATTCTAATTTAATTCTAATTTCTTGCAATCTTGTCACCGATCTAATTTTTAGTATTTTATCTTTCTATTTTGTTTGTTTGTTTGTGTAAAGACTGAATGTATTTTATATTATTATATTATTATTTTGAGTAATATATTATTATTTTATTCAATCGGTAAAAATGTGAGAAAACCCGTCCTCGAGCGTAAGTCTGATTTTAAAGACATTCCGGCATCGTTTTGATAATTTAGATTTTAACGGATTTAATTCCGCCTTCGAGCTCCAAGTTTGATAAAATTTATTTAATTCCGTTATATTGAGATTTGTAATTTAAATCTTAATTATATTTGATTTAGTCGGGATTCGATCGGGCGAGCGGGTTTCGAGTCTATTCCGCTATTTTAAATTCTTGCGTTGAGAACCAATTCTACTTCTTTTCTTTTTCCTTTTATTATTCTCTCTCTGTCTTTCTCTCTCTCTCCCCCGGTTTTCTGTTGCAGAAGTGTTGGTCCTCTCCTCCCTCACTTTGTCTCTTCTCCCTCACCCAACACAGACCACCAACCCACTCCCCTCATGCCCTCACACCCATTACCCCTTTTGTTAGTTTCAGAAATTTCAACCCATTCATCCCCTTATCTCTTTCCCTCTCTCTACACTGGCCACCCTTATCGCCACACCACCATGACCTCCACTCCCCTCCTCCTCTTCAGTCGGGCAGCAACCCACCACGCTGCCACCTTGCTCCACCAGCCTCCACCTCACCACCCCAGCAACCAGCACCACAACCTTCATCGCCGTCGACCAGCCCAGGAGCTCCCTGTACCGCCCCCGAGCCGCTCCAAGCGCAAGTTCCCCTGTTTTGCCATCCAAGAGCAAGCCGAGCAGCCCCATCTTCCTCTCCATTCGCATCCAGTCAGGAGCAGCAGTATGGAGTAGCCCAGCAATCCAGGGAGCCCGAAGCCACCGCCGGAGAGCCAACGTCGAGCCCTAGCCTGTGTCCCCGTTTTCCGGCCAGCTTGGTGAGCTTCGTTTTTCTTCCTCCCTTCACTCCCAAACAGAGACAGATCCTCTTTTAATCCCTCCTCACTCATCCTAGGGCCGAAGGAAGCTCCTCCCTTCGCCGACGCAGCCGGAGCCGCCCTCGAGCACCTTGGAGTTGAAGAAACGCAACCCTCCGTAAATCTCTCCCTCCGCCCTTCCTCATTGCTCTCGTTTCATTTTTATCGGTTGGGTTGTGGTCGGAATCTTATTCGGATCACCTGGGTGAATTTTGGGACGGAATGAACCACCACAGCCGGAGGTCTCCTCCTTCCTCTCTCCGGTTCTCCGTCGGCGAGCCATTGTGAGCTTGAAGAAAGCTCCCATTTTTCTTGTATTGGTTTGGGCCGGGTCAAGTACCTCCTTCCGGGTTATAACATTCTAACCCGGATCCTTCCTTCCCACTCTCTTCCACTCTCAATCCGGGTTTGGGTTCCCTTTTCCCTCTTTCTGGGCCGGGCCTATTCTCCTTTTCAAATGGCTTCTGGGTTTAGTTGGGCCTAACTCGTAATTGCTTCGGGTATATCACATTTGTCTTGGATTCCAGCTGGGGGAAGGATTGGAAAAAAAAACCCGGATCCACTTCACCTTCCATTGGGCTCGGGTTTGGGCTTGAAAACGGGTTAAGGGTTGGGCTGTGTTGATTATTGTTGTTTTATGTGATTAATTTTTAGTACTATATAATATATGTTATGTGAGTTATGATATTGGTTATAGTTATAAAGTATTACTTATTAGAGTATCATTATCCTAATGAGGAGTATATTTTTCTGGATTTTATATATATTATCAGAACTATTTCTTTAAAAATGGTATTATATATATATATTATTATTGATATTATGTGTTAAATTTATAGTATTGTGTTATTTTATTTATATATATATATGTTATATTATATTATTCTGATTTTTTGGGACATGTATATTTATATATTCTGGAATATTAGTATATATATTATAGAAAGTTTCAAAAGTAATGTTAATTGTTATATATTAGAATGATGTTATATGATGATTTTGAGCTATGATTTAAAATATGTTAAAGAAATTTAGTATTTTGATTTATAAATGTGGGTTATTAAAATGGAGTGATTTTGACAATTTTATTATATTTAAATATTCCTCGAGATGTGTTATTATATAATGATTTGTAAGATGATTTTTAAGATGAGGATTTAATCATGTGAGTTAGGAATTTTAAAGTGAATTGTTGGTTTTGAATTATAAATATGATTTTGAGCATAGGTTATTTTGATGATTTAATATTGGAATTTATTTATATAATGTTTTTGAAATAAGAAACATGCCGGAATAATTTCTATAATGTGATTTTGAGAGACTAGTTTTAAGGCTTAAACGTTAATGTCGGAATTTGGCCAAGTATGATTTGAGAAAGTATTTTGAACATGAGTTAACTTAATTTGGGATTTATGAGTTTGAAAATATGGTTGGTATGATTTTATCAATGGGTTAAATTGAAGAATGATTTTGGTCGATTTGATCGTATCGGGAAGATTTTGGAAAACGGTTTTACTATCGGTCGATTTTGAGAATGTTGAGAACTTGGGTTCGTGTGTATGAATGTTGGTCTGGTAGCTTATGGAAATGACTTGATGATAGGTGTGTATTCCTTTTGGATTGCTTTGGACTTACATTTGGGCCCTTGCTTGTGTTATCTTGTTGTTCTGCATCAACAGGTAGGTATCCTACGGGACTTACTCAGTAACCTGGACCTCCTGCCTGATGTGTCATGTAATGTGTAGTTTTGTTGCATATTAAAGCATGCCATGTAGTATCATGCTAGGATTGCATTGAACTGAGCATGTGTTTACTTTGTGTGTTTGAAACAGAACAATCGTTATCTATGATAGTCCTAGAGTCTTTGCTAGGGTCATAGGGTAGCCTAGCCCCATCGGGTGCTCTGAGTCTATCGAGTCGATATGAGCATGATATGATAGCCCAGCACCATCGGACAAGATTTACGTATTTTTTTATATATGTTATGATGATACCGTGGGTGAGTGCACCACCACGAGGATATGCTATGCTATAGCAACGAACTGGCCAGTCTCTGCACTAACGGGAAGGGGTGCAGAGGTAGGAGAGGGATATGCCACTTGGCATTGTCTTGGGCCCTTTACAGTTCTTTTTCGCATATTATATATACTAGCGGCATGATAGTGTGATTTAAATCTTGTACCGCATTAGTCATCTTTTATTTAGGCATAGGCATGTTATGTGGCCTCAGCGCGGTCAGAGGACCCGCAGGCGATCACCAGGCCTCACTTCGTGGATAGTGTTAGGTACCGCTCTTGTTGCTCCATGCTTCTGTGACGGGGAAATCTTTTGGCGAATCGAAGAATCCGGCTAATATATTCTAACTTGACAAATGGCAAATCACCCACTTTGGTTTGGTTTTGACCCGGCTCTGCCGTGGCTTTTGTATCTAAATCATACTTCCGCTTTATTTTCGTTTAAATTGTATTTCTGAGACTTCGACTGATTAGAGGTTTGAAACCTCGACCCGTACCTGAATTGCAACATCCGAACGAAGGTATCCGACCTTCGAAACGTATCCCGGATATTTATATCCGGGCCGTTACAAAGTTGGTATCAGAGCCAGGTTGTGCAATTCGGGTACGGAAGGGTCGAGTGTATGTTTGAAAAACCGCCCATGAATTTCAAAAGATTTGAAAGCGTTTTAAAGGGGCAAAATGAAATTAATATGCCTAACTCAATGGGACTAAATGTGAACTTGGCTAATGATAAAAGAGGAGAACCAACTAATAAGGGATCGAGTGGGTAGAAAAGGCGCTAGACCAACCCTATTGGATGTAGTCGGAAATGGGTAGGCGAAATACTAGCTTGTTCTTTACAGATGGGCCGGGAAGACTCCAAGGAGATCATTGCAATTGTCATTAACTGATTCTATGATTGAGTGCTTGATATGCTAAAGATTTGATTGTTATGTTCTAACTATTGAATGAATATTGAACGATCTGTGCGAACGGGATAGCGGGAGTACCCTTCTTCTTCTTATATGGTTAAGCTCAGTTTTGGGGAACCGCCCCTTTCCTTATGAATCCTTTGATAGTTCAATCGAGTCCTCCCTTCGAATATCGGTCTTCTCCACGGGAAATCGGGTTGGTAAACATAGTGTTTCGGAAATCATGGTTGGATATGAGGGTTGCTTGGGGAGAGTATTGAAAGTTGGCTTTTGATATCGTTCCAAGTTAGAAAGTAAGTGTTTCCAAGGTGGTCTTTCTTGATTCCTATGACGACCGACCGGTGTCATCTTGCCATAAAAGTCATATCCGAGTCTCACGGGAAAGATGAGTGATGAGTCAGTTAGGAAGAGTCAATGGTTGCCCTTAGGGATCTCTGTCCGGTTGTAATGGAGACACTCTCTGAATTTCATGACATGATTTTGTAACATCCTGCATGTACCTTGCAAATGCTTTTTAGTAAAATGTTGCTCATGCTATTACACTTGTGATTAGTCGCATTGCTTAGCCTCGTGTTATACCTTACTTTCTATCATGGCTATATGTTGTCATATCATGTCTACTTGGCCTATTGTATTACCCGTATGATTGATTGGAAGCATGAACCACATGATATGAGTCTATATGATTGTTTCTTCTTCTGAATTAGATCCATGATAGTGTGATCGACTCTTCTTTGTACGAATGCCTCATAAGATTGTACTCTTTAGCATGCTAGCCGATGATGCCTTGATGCTTATCATTCATTCTGTGACAAGAATCTATAGCATGCCCACCTATTCTGTGATTTACTGTTGTTGATTATTCTAGTAACTGCTATGCGTTAATTGTGCTAAGTGAGAATATGGTAGTGTGAACGAGCCTTGATAAATACATGTTTTACCCTAGTATACATCAATTTGAACTCATGCCCTCATATTCTAGCCATGCATGTTGCTTAGACTTGCTCTATACCTCGTTGCGTTTTCCTCTCGTGCCACTATGTAGTTGAGATGTGATTGAATGAACTCTTGCATACCGTCGTATTAACCAGTCAAGTGCATGTATGTACCATATGTTATATTGAACCACTAGTAACATGTTGGGCCTTTGGTTGTGACTTGTGCGAATTCTACTTTGCCTACGTTATTGTTGATTCACTCTTGAACTAGGTACCTGATAGTGTGGCTCTTTCCTCTTTCTGTTCTCTTAACATGTTTCACTCGTCCTGATGAGTTTAATGTTGAATTCGATGATTGACTAGCTTTCCGTGACGATCAAACCTAGCATGCTTACATGGTAAATATGTCTATGTACTCGATCTATGATGGTTCTTTCTTAGCATGATTATAACGTAGCATCCATGATGTCCATCTTGTTACTTTTGATGATGCCTCATGTTTCGTGAACATTATGTTGAACTCCTCTTAATGAATCTTGACTATGCTTGTATCGCATTATGTATCGCTAGTATCATGTAGGATCTATGCTCTCTAAATGGATCTCGTCATAGGATTTCGTGCCATGCTTGACTTAATATGTGATCATTGCTGTTAGATGTGATAGTTACTATGCTGCTCTTATGTGTCCTTGTATGACGCGTCATCCGATTGTTATAATATACCTTGCCATGATATATTTTGACTCATTTGTTGATTTGTATACCATGCTTTTACATTGTTCATATGCATGATGATCGTTATCTTCACTAAATTCCGCTTGACTTCGAATCATATATGATCATTGTTGGTTCCGCCTATCTTGCTCGAAGTTACTAGGCAGATCTGTTTCCATGGAATACTAGAATGTTAGCTTATTTCACATACATCAGCATCGGACTTGATTGTGCCTTTGGTATGAATACGAATGTTGCCCCGGGATAGGTGCATGTTAGTGTGGATTAATGTGATGGATATGCTCTATGATGAATTTGTGCTTGTTGTCACCATTGTAACCTAATGGACTTCCATAGAGGCATCATTACTATTCTCGGGTCGGAGTCTTGTCTCTAGTCGTGTCATCCGTAGATTTGGTCCATTTTGTCTCCGAGAGAAATATTGGATCATCCGCTCTTGTCACTCCCCTATCTCTGCTAACTTAGACTCCTACGCGTTACTTTGGATGAGCGACCACATGGAAAAAGGGAACGGGAAGTCGGATAGCGATAGAGCAGCGGAAGCGTGGGCCCATAACCCACGGGCCTCAGGATCGATAATGTCGACGGAACAAGCTCGCTTCGAGGATTACGATTGTTGAGTACGGTATGACTTGCAGGGGAGAGCGTCCTCTATTCGAATTGCTAACCCTTTCTGAACTTGTTGATGGTGATATTGCACTAACTTGATCTTGAAAGTTTCTTGTTGATGTGATGACGTGGTGATGACTATTGCTTGATTGTCTGTTGACTATGATTATATGATTCGATTGCTCTACAGCTTAAATGTGCCCGATGTCTTGATGCGTAGATACTCTGAACTGTCAAGCATGATCTCAATTCTTGCCTTTAAGAGTATGAACTGCAAATGCTGAGAACCTGAACTGTTTATTTGATAAGATTATGATGAAACTTGCTAGCTTGAAGTGACCATATTCATATATCATGTTTTACAATACTCGTTGAGCATGATGGTAAATTGAGGCTTTTGATGCTTGTTGCAATGCTTAATGATGCTAGTTGATATGATGTAGTCCTTATGTGCAATAATGTTCATGATTGCTTCTTCCTTGAACATGCAGTGAGATCCTTTTGGTAGAGTGGTCAGAGAGTGGGGAAAGGTTTTGAGTAATTAGAAAGATCGACAGTGGTAAGGGAAAGTTGCAGAAGAGGGGGTTGACTTAGGTTGGACCGAGTGAGTTCGGGAATTATAAGAGGCAATGCTTGGTGGGTTCGATGAACTCTTAGGTGAATCTTGGGTGAGAGTATGGTTAGGAATAGGTCGGATAGGCGGTGATCGAGGAATTTTAATAGAGAATGTGCGGTTAGCAGGGCATGATGCTTGTGAAATCTTGGGAAGTGTGGAAGTGTAAGAAATGGCTTTTAAGAGTATGAAGGATATAGTATGAGAGGGCCCTCGAGTGTGAGGTTAGAGATAGTAGTGGATTCTTAGAGGTGGATTGCTAGTGAGAGTTCTTGGTGGAATGAGGGGCGAGATTAGGGTATTGAAACGAATTAGGACTTCTTTTGAGGATGCTACCTGAGCTGATGTTGGTGAATCTAGATGAGGCTGGTTTTGATGTAAGAATTGAAATCGAGCGAGCGGGGTTTGCGTTTATTTTGCCTGGTGGTGATGTGAAAGCTTTCTTGATTATGTGTTTTTATTAAAATGACCTGGCATGATATTAGATAGCGACCATGATAAACCTGTTGTGGCATGATATTACATGTTGATATACAATACTGAATCCTAATTGGTAGTGACAACTATAATCCTGATATAATGATACATTGCTATCCTACTATGTTGTTCTAGAAGCATGTTATGATGTGTTGTATGAATCATGAGATGGTGATATGTTGATTATGTGAAAACCTGATGTTATGCTACATGGTTGATAAGCATGATTATGAATAGGTAAGTAATGAATATGACTTGAAGCATGAATATGACTTGTATATATATATGAGATAGTGGTGCATGATTGCTAAGTGATCGTTATATGACATTGTATGAGTTGAGATGATGTTTGTGAGTATGTGGATATTTTGGTGATTGATATATATTGATTGAACTTCCCCTATGCTGAACCTTAATAGCTTGACCTTGTTGTGTTGATGTGTTGACAATGGATTTTGGTTCATTGATTCGGTGATGAGGGATACTTTTATGACTTCTGGTGTGATGTTGAGATGTTGTTATGATTTTGTTATATCGTTGAGATGCATATTACGACATTTAGTATGATATGGAGATGTTGATGTGACCTTGTGGCACTACTCTGGTATGTGTTGAGACTTGTGGTGTGATGCGTTGATTGGAGATTGGATGGTTATACAGTTATGCATTTCTTATGGCTTATGCATCTTGCTTGAATTGAGACCGATAGATTTATTCGATTCTGGAAAATAGGAAGAGAATATGGGATTAGCCCTTATAGGTGGATGATTCCACCTCCTACCTTCTGAATCTGATTGATTGGTTGCGGGAAACTGATGTGGTTGTTGGTGGATTTTGACGAAATCTTGATTTGAAAGGAATTGACTTGTTTCAGTGTAAAGTTGTTTGATTAAACATCGAATTTGAAGATTTCGAGCGGTTTTTTTTTTAAAATGGCCAACTTGGGATTTTTAAAAAAATTGAGAGTTTCAATGATTTGGATGACAACCTTTCCATTTACAGAACGCTTTGAGAATTTAAGAACTGGATTTACATTATGACGTCTCACGAAGTGGATACAATCATTCAATAAGGGCGCTTATAGATTGCTTGCTAAGACCTAGTCGGACGCTATAATGCTTTTAGAGTTGTGATACTTCCGAAAAGTCGAAGCGAGGGCGTAATAAGGGCGCTTATTACACACTTGACAAGACCAATTGGAGATGTCACGACCGTGACTAGGATGTTGTGAGAATCCCAGAAGACGCAACCGAGATGATTACAAGATCCTTAGACATGGTCCTCGGACTCACCGATTTCAAACTCCTTCCCATTGCTTTAAAATGATTTTAGTCTCGGGGACGAGACTTGTTTTTAGAGGTGGATAAATGTAAAGACTGAATGTATTTTATATTATTATATTTTTATTTTGAGTAATATATTATTATTTTATTCAATCGGTAAAAATGTGAGAAAACCCGTCCTCGAGCGTAAGTCTGATTTTAAAGACATTCCAGCATCGTTTTGATAATTTAGATTTTAACGGATTTAATTCCGCCTTTGAGCTCCAAGTTTGATAAAATTTATTTAATTCCGTTATATTGAGATTTGTAATTTAAATCTTAATTATATTTGATTTAGTCGGGATTCGATCGGGCGAGCGGGTTTCGAGTCTATTCCGCTATTTTGAATTCTTGCGTTGAGAACCAATTCTACTTCTTTTCTTTTTCCTTTTATTCTTCTCTCTCTCTGTCTCTCTGTCTCTCTCTCTCTCTCCCCCCCGGTTTTCTGTTGCAGAAGTGTTGGTCCCCTCCTCCCTCACTTTGTCTCTTCTCCCTCACCCAACACAGACCACCAACCCACTCCCCTCATGCCCTCACACCCATTACCCCTTTTGTTAGTTTCAGAAATTTCAACCCATTCATCCCCTTATCTCTTTCCCTCTCTCTGCACTGGCCACCCTTATCACCACACCACCATGACCTCCACTCCCCTCCTCCTCTTCAGTCGGGCAGCAACCCACCACGCTGCCACCTTGCTCCACCAGCCTCCACTTCACCACCCCAGCAACCAACACCACAACCTTCATCGCCGGCGACCAGCCCAGGAGCTCCCTGTACCGCCGCCGAGCCGCTCCAAGCGCAACTTCCCCTGTTTTGCCATCCAAGAGCAAGCCGAGCAGCCCCATCTTCCTCTCCATTCGCATCCATTCAGGAGCAGCAGTATAGAGTAGCCCAGCAATCCAGGGAGCCCGAAGCCGCCGCCGGAGAGCCGACGCCGAGCCCTAGCCTGTGTCCCCGTTTTCCGGCCAGCTTGGTGAGCTTCGTTTTTCTTCCTCCCTTCACTCCCAAACAGAGACAGATCCTCTTTTAATCCCTCCTCACTCATCCTAGGGCCGAAGGAAGCTCCCCCCTTTTCCGACGCAGCCGGAGCCGCTCTCGAGCACCCCGGAGTTGAAGAAACGCAGCCCTCGGTAAATCTCTCCCTCCTCCCTTCCTCATTGCTCTCGTTTCATTTTTATTGGTTGGGTTGTGGTCGAAATCTTATTCCGATCACCTGGGTGAATTTTGAAGAAAGCTCCCATTTTTCTTGTATTGGTTTGGGCCGGGTCAAGTACCTCCTTCCGGGTTATAACATTCCAACCCGGATCCTTCCTTCCCACTCTCTTCCACTCTCAATCCGGGTTTGGGTTCCCTTTTCCCTCTTTCTGGGTCGGGCCTATTCTCCTTTTCAAATGGCTTCTGGGTTTAGTTGGGCCTAACCCGTAATTGTTTCGGGTATATCACATTTGTCTTGGATTCCAGCTGGGGGAAGGATTGGAAAAAAAAAACCCGGATCCACTTCACCTTCCATTGGGCTCGGGTTTGGGCTTGAAAACGGGTTAAGGGTTGGGCTGTGTTGATCATTGTTGTTTTATGTGATTAATTTTTAGTACTATATAATATATGTTATGTGAGTTATGATATTGGTTATAGTTATAAAGTATTACTTATTAGAGTATCATTATCCTAATGAGGAGTATATTTTTCTGGATTTTATATATATTATCAGAACTATTTCTTTAAAAATGGTATTATATATATATATATTATTGATATTATGTGTTAAATTTATAATATTGTGTTATTATATATATATGTTATATTATATTATTCTGATTTTTTGGGACATGTATATTTATATATTCTAGAATATTAGTATATATATTATAGAAAGTTTCAAAAGTAATATTAATTGTTATATATTAGAATGATGTTACATGATGATTTTGAGCTATGATTTAAAATATGTTAAAGAAATTTAGTATTTTATTTATAAATGTGGGTTATTAAAATGGAGTGATTTTGGCAATTATATTATATTTAAATATTCCTCGAGATGTGTTATTATATAATGATTTGTAAGATGATTTTTAAGATGAGGATTTAAACATGTGAGTTAGGAATTTTAAAGTGAATTGTTGGTTTTGAATTATAAATATGATTTTGAGCATAGGTTATTTTGATGATTTAATATTGGAATTTATTTATATAATGTTTTTGAAATAAGAAACATGCCGGAATAATTTCTATAATGTGATTTTGAGAGACTAGTTTTAAGGCTTAAACGTTAATGTCGGAATTTTGCCAAGTATGATTTGAGAAAGTATTTTGAACATGAGTTAACTTAATTTGGAATTTATGAGTTTGAAAATATGGTTGGTATGATTTTATTAATGGGTTAAATTGAAGAATGATTTTGGTCGATTTGATCGTATCGGGAAGATTTTGGAAAACGGTTTTACTATCGGTCGGTTTTTAGAATGTTGAGAACTTGGGTTCGTGTGTATGAATGTTGGTCTCGTAGCTTATGGAAATGACTTGATGATAGGTGTGTATTGCTTTTGGATTGCTTTGGACTTACATTTGGGCCCTTGCTTATGTTATCTTGCTGTTCTGCATCAACAGGTAAGTATCCTACGGGAATTACTCAGTAACCTGGACCTCCTGCCTGATGTGTCATGTAATGTGTAGTTTTGTTGCATATTAAAGCATGCCATGTAGTATCATGCTAGGATTGCATTGAACTGAGCATGTGTTTACTTTGTGTGTTTGAAACAGAACGGCCGTTATCTGTGATAGTCCTAGAGTCTTTGCTAGGGTCATAGGGTAGCCTAGCCCCATCGGGTGCCCTGAGTCTATCGAGTCGATATGAGCATGATATGATAGCCCAGCACCATCGGGCAAGATTTACGTATTTTTTTATATATGTTATGATGATACCGTGGGTGAGTGCACCACCACGAGGATATGCTATGCTATAGCAACGAACTGGCCAGTCTCTGCACTAACGGGAAGGGGTGCAGAGGTAGGAGAGGGATATGCCACTTGGCATTGTCTTGGGCCCTTTACAGTTCTTTTCCGCATATTATATATACTAGCGGCATGATAGTGTGATTTAAATCTTGTACCGCATTAGTCATCTTTTATTTAGGCATAGGCATGTTATGTGGCCTCAGCGCGGTCAGAGGACCCGCAGGCGATCACCAGGCCTGACTTCGTGGATAGTGTTAGGTACCGCTCTTGTTGCTCCATGCTTCTGTGACGGGGAAATCTTTTGGCGAATCGAAGAATCCGGCTAATATATTCTAACTTGACAAATGGCAAATCACCCACTTTGGTTTTGTTTTGACCCTGCTCTGCCATGGCTTTTGTATCTAAATTATACTTCCGCTTTATTTTCGTTTAAATTGTATTTCTGAGACTTCGACTGATTAGAGGTTTGAAACCTCGACCCGTACCTGAATTGCAACATCCGAACGAAGGTATCCGACCTTCGAAACGTATCCCGGATATTTATATCCGGGCCGTTACAGTTTGTTTATAATTTATTCCAATTGACCTTAATTAGTATATGCATGCAATTGTTTATTCATAGGATAGTTTAAAAGTACAACTTTGAGAATGGACTTGATTTAGTTCAATTTGTGTTCTTCTGCCCCCACTCAATATATAATGTTATAATTTTCGAGGTGAGTAGTACTAGAGTTTATAGTACAAAAAAAATTATATATTTTTTTAATATGAAATGTTAAATACTACCTCCGTTCGGCAAAACTTGACGTTTTACTATTCACGCACGCTTTTTTAAAAGATAAAAACTATATAAAATATCTATTTTTTTAATAATTTTTTAAAAAATTTCGTAGTTATTATTAATAAGTACAAACTTGTTAAAATTTTTTTAAAAAAAACTAATATTTTATATAGTTTTTATCATTCTAAAAAAGCGTGCGTAAATAGTAAACGACAAGTTTTGCCGAACGGAGGTATTATATTAATTTAAAAAAAACCGCACAATAGTGCGAGTACTAAACTAGTTAGGAGTATAATAATTGCAAAAAAAACGAAATTCATTATGTAAAAATGGCAAAATGAAACAAAAATTTTAACCAATTGAGACAATCCAGAGTGAAAACTCTTGATCGAATCGATCGCCACTGGTCTTCGATCAGTCGAACAACCCCTCTTCGGAGGTTAAAAACCACCTCTTCGGAGGAAGCGGATCTCCTCTCCGGAGATCGGAAACTTTTCTTGCCGGCCTTAGGTCGTCTTGTCCACCATAGCCGCCCTTCTTCTCTCTTGCTGGGTTGGGCGAGACGCACCCCCTTCTTGCTTGTCGACCCTTTCCGGACCACCGTCTTATGGCCTGTCGACCCTCTCCGGCTTCGGCCGCTTACATGGCTCCAGCCCCTGCACCATTGTAGCTCCGTCTTGATGTAGATGAGGCTTCCTGGATATCTAAAATTGGAAACCCTTAATTTTGACATTAATCTTTAGGTTTAATCAATATCTAAAATTAAATTGGGATTTGATGTCTATGGGTTGATCCTTCTGTTTGCATCAATTCCCTGTCCAAATTGATGATGAGCAGATGATTCTCTCCTGTTCGATGTCTCTGAAGCTTTTCGTTCATACCGGTGATTATCGGCTTCACTCACATCTCCGGTGTCTCACCGTCGACAAAGCCCTCGGTGTAACGGCCCGGATATAAATATCCGGGATACGTTTCGAAGGTCGGATACCTTCGTTCGGATGTTGCATTTCAGGTACGGGTCGAGGTTTCAAACCTCTAATCAGTCGAAGTCTCAGAAATACAATTTAAACGAAAGTAAAGCGGAAGCACGGTTTAGATACAAAAGTCACGGCAGAGCCGGATCAAAACCAAAACAAGGTGGGTGATTGCCAATTGTCAAGTTAGAATATATTAGCCGGATTCTTCGATTCGCCAAAAGATTTCCCCGTCACAGAGGAATGGAGCAACAAGAGCGGTACCTAACACTATCCACAAAGTCAGGCCTGGTGATCGCCTGCGGGTCCTCTGACCGCGCTGAGGCCATATAACATGTCTATGCCTAAATAAAAGATGACTAATGCAGTACAATATTTAATCACACTAACATGCCCCTAGTAAATATATAATATGCAGAAAAGAACTGTAAAGGGCCCAAGACAATGCGAAGTGGCATATCCCTCTCCTACCTCTGCACCCCTTCCCGTTAGTGCATAGACTGGCCAGTTCGGGCTATAGCATAACACTCTCTTCGTGGTGGTGCACTCACCACGGTATCATCATATCATATCATATCTCATCATCATATCATAAAATAAATAAAACATGCCCGATGGTACTGGGCTAATCGTATCATATCGAATCATCTCATCTCTTGCCCGATAGTGCTGGGCTATCATATCATGCTCATATCGACTCGATAGACTCAGGGCACCCGATGGGACTGGGCTACCCTATGACCCTAGCAAAGACTCTAGGACTATCACAGATAACGACCGTTCTGTTTCAAACACACAAAGTAAACACATGCTCAGTTCAATGTAATCCTAGCATGATACTACATGGCATGCTTTAATATGCAACAAAACTACACATTACATGACACATCAGGCAGGAGGTCCAGGTTACTGAGTAAGTCCCGTAGGATACTTACCTGTTGATGCAGAACAGCAAGATAACACAAGCAAGGGCCCAAATGCAAGTCCAAAGCAATCCAATAAGCAATATACACCTATCATCAAGCCATTTCCATAAGCTACCAGACCAACATTCATACACACGAACCCAAGTTCTCAACATCCTCAAAACCGACCGATAGTAAAACCGTTTTCCAAAATCTTTCCGATACGATCAAATCGACCAAAATCATTCTTTCAATCAAACCCATTGATAAAATCATACCAACCATATTTTCGACTCATAAATCCCAATTTAAGTCAATTCATGTTCAAAATACTTTCTCAAATCATAATTGGCCAAATTCCGACATTAAACGTTTAAGCCTTAGAACCAATTTCCAAAAATCATATTATAAAACAAATTCCGACATGTTTCTTATTTCAAAAACTTTATATATAAAATAAATTCCAATATTAAATCATAAAAATAACCTATGTTCACAAATCATATTTATAACCACAACCAACAATTTACTTTAAAATTCCCAACTCCCATGTTTAAATCCTCACAAAATGCATCAATATAAATAATCCAATTAATACTAATTTAAAACAAATAAACAATATATAAAGATAAATTTCCAAAATATTATAATTAGAACCAAAACCCAAAACTATAATAATATGCAAATAATTTCCACATACTATCCATAAAATCTCAAAACAATAACCATAAGTATATTTATAACCCAATATCAATTAATTTTACCTTTTAAAACCTTCTATTATATTTTAATATTTCAGAATATATATATATATATATATATATATATATATATATATATATATATTTTCCCAAAATCCGAAATAATAATTAATATAACACATAAATATATATATAAACATAACATTTAATATATATATATATATATAACAACCCAATTAAAATACTACTCAATAGAACCCAGCCCAAAACTCAAACCCAACCCGAAACCAAAACCCAGCCCAGACCCGAAACCATACCCGGATCCCCTTCTCCCCTTTTAGTTGAAGTGAACCGGCCAGAATAGTGCCTGAACCGGACCCAAGAAAAAGAAGGTTGAACCCGTCCCTTTCACCCAGTTCAATAGAACAGAGCAGGGGAGCGGCGCCGCCGAAGTGAAGGAAGAAGAAGAGGAAAGAGGGCTAGCCGGCGGCCGTTCCCGATCCCAACGCATTCCCACTGCCCAGAATGCTATTCCGACCACCCTTATCACAGAAAGAGGGAAGCGAGAGAAAGAGGGAAGGGAGGAGGGGTAGATTACTGAAATCGAAAGCTTCGTCGGAACACGTCGTCGGGGTTCGGGGAGGTGCGTCGGAGGGGAATTCCAGTTTCTAACAGCCTGGGACGAAGGAGGGAGTTAATAAAGTTCACCTTTATTCGGTTTAAGGGCAAGAGGAAGTGAAGGGGACCTCTTACCACTCGGAATCGGAAGCAGAGGAGGGAGGAAGAAGGTTGGGCTTCGGTGGCATCTCTTGGGTGGCCCTGGACGTCGAAGGCGGGCTAGAGATACTGTTGTTGCTGCACGCCGAGGAAGGGGAGAGGGAGCCGCAACTGCTACTGCTGTGATGCCCAGCCGCTCCAAGTCCGAACAGGGGAGCCTCAAGGGGGGCGAGGGTGGGGAACCAATAGAACAGAGAGAGAAGGGGAGGTGATGGTGGTGTCTTGGTGAGATTCAAGGCTGCAAGGAAGAACAAGGAAGAGCCATCCTTGGGTTTGAGGTTCCGGATGAGAGGATAAGGCAAGGGAAATTGGTGATGTGTGGAGCTGTGTGTGAAAAAGGAGAAGAAGAAGACAAGGAGGTGAGCTGGGTGTTGTGTGAGTTGCAGATGTTGAGGTGAGGCAGGGGACCAGCCTCAAGAATAGGTATCCGAGAGAGGGAGAGGGAGAGAGAGAGAGAGAGAGAGAGAGAGAGAGAGAAGAAAAGAAAAAGAATAGAAATTAAAATATATGTGGTCCCAACAATACCCGATTCAAATTAGCGGAAAAGACTCAAAACCCGCTCGCCCGATCGAATCCCGACTAAATCAAATTTAATCAAATTTTAATTCAAATTTCAAGATAATCGAAAATTAAGTAAATTTCAATCAATACTCGTAGCTCAAATTAATTTTTTTTAATGCTCGATCTCGAAAGCGAAAATCAAAATCCATTTCTAATACCCAATTCAAAACTATATAGAAGTTCGTTTCCGAAGGATTAATAAAATTCAGTTGTTCGAGGACGTAAATTTCAAATTTTCTAGAATCTTAATTTTAAAGTCGAACATAATTTAATATCTTAAGAAAATAATATTTTAAATTTTTCGGTCTTTACACTCGGCACTTCTCGTGTTCGATTGTGAATCAACCCCACATATCTGAGTCCGCCTGCCTCTGCTCCGGCTCCGACGATTTCCATTCGTCGTATTGCCGGTGATCCGTCGTCTCTCGTCCGAGTTCGGTGGATTGCAGGTCGGTTCTCCTTCTCATCCCGCTTGTGCTTGGTGGCTCCTAGGCTTGTCTGCCGCCACCGGTGGCCACATCCGGGGTTCTCCTCCTAATGTGCGAGCTTGGTTTGCTATCGGGTCGGCGCCGTTTAACCCTTATGTTCGATCGCTTTCGCCTTCATCAGGCCTCGGCTGGGTTCGATGCGGCCTGCTGGTGCCCCGTCGGTGTTCGTTTGGGGTGGCCTCGCCGCCGTATTCCCGCCGGTGGTCGACCACTCCTTCTCCGTCTAATGTCTGAATTCCTTGGTTAGATGTGTATTGCGTGTTGCTGCTGCTGCTTCGGGCCCGTTCTGATTCCTTTGGGCGCAAGGCCTAGGATTGGGCCCTAAGCAACCCTGTTAGAACAAAAAAAAAGAAGGGTATAGGCGGTTTAATCTTATAATATATATTTGGAGGCCGATTATATATATATATATATATATATATATATATATATATATATATATATAGAGAGAGGATAGATCCTATGTAAGCAAGTGTTACTGTGTAATTTGTGAGCAAATCTAGAGCGTCGGATTAAGAAGATCAAACGGATGAGATTAAAAGTAACTTGTGAACAGTAACATTATTCTTAGGTACGAAGTGATTATTTGTATGTATATACATATGAATAATCTTTTGTTACTTACAAATAATTACATTTGTTTATACATACGAATAATTACATTATTATACACGAATAATCGTTTGGTACCTGCGAATAATTTCTCTGTTCACAGATTACACCATAAGGGTTTCTTACACGGGATCCAACCTCTATATATATATATATATATTTCCATATAGGTTCCAAACTTCGCTCTAAAGGGGGCACACTAAATCTCGTTAAGGGTTGGAAAACACTTTATATTTATAAAATTAATAATGCTCCCCGAATCGTTCTGTTTGGTTCGGGGAATTTTGTTTCACATTTCCGACGGTGGATCGATCTTCCCTTTCAGCCCGTATTTGTCCTGTCTTCTGGCGTTTGGTCGATGCTTTGATGTGGCCGCGTTTGCTTCCTGTTGGGTTGCAGTATCGGGTGTCCTGTTTGATCGACAACGGATCGTGGAGGTGTTCGTGGTTTTCGAAGATCCTTCACCTAGGTGGAGGCAACGTCGACGATCCACACTTCCTCAGGTGTTGCCCTTTCCCGCTAGGGTACTGTCGTGAGTCTTTGCACTCTCCCACGCTCTTGGCACTTGTAGCGCGTCTTGGTTTTCGATCGTCTTCTCCGCTGGTCGACTTCTTGTATGGGTTGGTTGGGTTTTCTTTCCTCTTTGATGTTTTGTGTTATTGTGCTATGTTTGTATTGACGGTCTTCCGTCTGCCGACATATTCGACCATCGAGTTTAAGGTATGCCTGAACTCGAATTTTTGCCAAATCAAAAAAAAAATTAACCAACGTGTAGAGTTAGTGGTGACGGGTACTTTCATTTTTTGCATCTCACGCGCTAGCTATTGCAGGTTTGTGTACAAATTACGAAGGTGGGCCCCACTTTTTATTAGAAAAATTTTTTTAATCCTAATTAATCTACCCCTTTTTGTTTCCGTAGGCAACCATTAAAATGTGGTTATATATATATATATATATATATATATATATATATATTTCCATATAGGTTCCAAACTTCGCTCTAAAGGGGCACACTAAATCTCGTTAAGGGTTGGAAAACACTTTATATTTATAAAATTAATAATGCTCCCCGAATCGTTCTGTTTGGTTCGGGGAATTTCGTTTCACATTTCCGACGGTGGATCGATCTTCCCTTTCAGCCCGTATTTGTCCTGTCTTTTGGCGTTTGGTCGATGCTTTGATGTGGCCGCGTTTGCTTCCTGTTGGGTTGCAGTATCGGTTGTCCTGTTTGATCGACAACGGATCGTGGAGGTGTTCGTGTTCTTCGAAGATCCTTCACCTAGGTGGAGGCAACGTCGACGATCCACACTTCCTCAGGTGTTGCCCTTTCCCGCTAGGGTACTGTCGTGAGTCTTTGCACTCTCCCACGCTCTTGGCACTTGTAGCGTGTCTTGGTTTTCGATCGTCTTCTCCGCTGGTCGACTTCTTGTATGGGTTGGTTGGGTTTTCTTTCCTCTTTGATGTTTTGTGTTATTGTGCAATGTTTGTATTGACGGTCTTCCGTCTGCCGACCTATTCGACCATCGAGTTTCAGGTATGCCTGAACTCGAATTTTTGCCAAATCAAAAAAAAAAAAAAAATTAACCAACGTGTAGAGTTAGTGGTGACGGGTACTTTCATTTTTTGCATCTCACGCGCTAGCTATTGCAGGTTTGTGTACAAATTAAGAAGGTGGGCCCCACTTTTTATTAAAAAAAATTTTTTAATCCTAATTAATCTACCCTTTTTTTCAGTAGGCAACCATTAAAATGTCTTTGAAAACAAAGATCCTTCATGATCATCCCGACGGATGATGTTACAAAGCTCCCTATTCGAAGGGAGGGTACTAAGATTACAATTCAGATGATGTTTAGCTATATAATCTGCCGCTGAGTTAGCCTCTCTGAAGCAATGGCGAAATCTAATCGTGTTGCAGCTTGCCCTTACTCTTCTAATGTCTTCAATTATCCTTAGAATTTCCCAAGGTACCTTTCTGTTATCCTCAATTGCCTTGATGACTTCCAGGTTATCTCCTTCAATAATAGCATTCTGCCAGCCTCTCCTGTGTGCTAGTTCTAATCATTTACAAACCGCCAGGGATTCAGTTAAAAGTACTGATCCCCTTGTAACCTTTTCACTAAACATTTCGATAACTTGTCCATTTCAATCTCTAACAATACCCCCAATGTTGCATTCCCCTGCATTTGTAACAGATGCGTCTACATTGATTTTGTAGACACTAAACGACGGTTTTTTCCACTTAGTATGCTTTCCTTTGCGCTGCTTTTGATTAGTTTGCAGTTCCTTCTGTGCTTGCTCCCAATCCGCAACACAATTTATTGTTTTATGTACTATCGCGTCAATATCTTGTAGCTTACTATTCTTGAAAATAATCTACCCCTTGATTTCATTTGGCTCAATGGTTCCGATCTGTTCACAATCAATAGTATAATACTAAAGGAGAAGTCGCCTACGACATGTGGCGACTTCTCCTTTAATGTACCTTTTTTTAGGAGATTAATTGATTTATGTTAATTGATTGTTAAAATCTTAACAAACTTATTTTTTGCATAATAAAATATAAATAAAATTTATTTTCCGAATAATAACAAATTTGTTTTAATTGATTTATTAGATCCTACCTTATCTAATTTAGAGGATAAAATCAAATCTTAACTAATTAGAAAATCTTATTAAGTAACTACCTTACCAAATTAAAAATATTTTGACCAAATTTGTTTTAATTGATTTATTTAGGTCCGACCTTATCTAATTGAGATGATATAACCAAATCTTAACTAATTACTTAATAAAAAAATTTTAAAAAGCACATATTTATATTGATTTGGTACGTGGTGTCCCTTCATCTGGTTGTACTTCCCGAACAAGACTAAGGTGACAAATCCCTTCATTTGGTGGTATCTCTTTTTTTTTTGTGTTTTTTTCTTGAAGTTTTAGACTTTTATATATACTGCAATCCGAAGTATTGATTTCTCAGCAAAACTTATGCCTACTACAAGTTGATAAATACGGATCTAATTGTGACTATATGCAGAGAATCAGTGGCTACCATGTCAAAGTTTAGATCACATTCAACGCGATGTCAAAAAACAAAGGCAAGACTCCCATAGAGAATAACGGTAATGTGAAAAGGAGAGGTACATTGGGCGACGATTACATTTATTTGCACCCATAAACATTTACATTTATAATTTATGTGCAGGGTTCGAAGATACAAGCGTCCGTTACAAAGAAATATTTAACCATGGTCGAGCACATAGTAGAAGAGCATACGTATTCCATCAAGGATTTTGGAGACTACGAACATACCGTTAAAGTACGATACAATCCATTCAAACATCGTATTTTAAAGTAGGATTTTTAAGTTAGAAATTATTGTTTGGATATGGCTTCTCCTTTAAAGTAGGGCTTTCTAGTTAGAAAATTAATTTAAAGTATTAATTTAAAGTAGGATTTTTTAGTTTGAAAATTATTGTTTGGATATGTCATATGTTTACTAATTAAAAAAAAAGATATGGCACGTATATATATTGTTTGGATGTTTGGATATGCCGATATATTTGGTAAAAAAACAAAACAAAGATATGTTGTATTATAATTGCATGCATATATATCCTATAATTATATAATTGCATACAAAGATCTGTATATATGTCGTATCCTATAATTGCATGAACAAAGATATGCCATATTGGATATGTCGATAAAATTGCATGCAGGTATATATAATTGAAACCGACCAAAAAAAGTTAATTAAATATCATCCAGATAATAAGTAAAACCGAATCCAAAACCAAATCCACATGATCGATGAAGTTATTTTTAATCCACATGATCCATTTTTGTTTAATTTCCTTTCAATAGTAAAAGATCTCCTAAATTATAACTAACATAATCAAATCTTTATATGTATTTCCAACAAATATTCTTTTATGTTTCAAATTCGAACCAATTGATATTTAAGTAACTAACTAATCTCCTCCAAATCATGAATCTTCTGGAACAATCTAAATCAATAATATCGATAATACTTATCCAAAATTTCTATAACCCTATTTCACTGTGATATATATTCTCTCCTTCATAACTTGAGGATAAAACACAATTTCGCTTTATACTTTTCAGTTCAAATTAATATTTGCGATTTTTTCTTTCTTTCTTATTTTAAACTATAATTTGTTTCACACATATTTAGTGTTTTCAATTGTATTTTGATTCAATGTTATTTAATGATATATAGTAGTAGTTATAAAATAAGGTTAAAATATAAATAGTTTTTATACAATTTTAATGTCAAATATATTAATAATTAAAAGAGCCGCATAAGGTGGGGTACTAAACTAGTTTACATCCTAAGACCTGTTTACATTTGAATCACCATATATATAAATATATATATATATATATAATAAAAAAAAGAGTAGGTATTTTTTTTCTTTTCGGAGATAATATTTACACCCATAAAATTTAATATATGTACCACATCTTGCCCTTCTTGAGTCACACGTATGTGACTTAAAAGGGGGCAAGGTCTGTTTTTAAAACATTAAAGAAAATGAGATATGTGGTGTATATATTAAAAATTGTGGGTGTAAATATCTCTCCCTTACATAAAAGCAACCTTTTTCATCAATTTGTTTTTTGGATTTTCAACAACTACTCTCCCTAAACTTTTTAGAATTTTTTTTAAATCTACAAATCTATTCATTTTCTCATATTTCACCATCTAGTTTATATCTTTTGAGAGATGTGAATGAGATCTAAAGAGTCCCACATCGAAAGTTGAAAATAACTCACCTTAACATAAGTCGGTGGGCTACTTTTTCTAACACCAATTGGTTTTAGAATGGAACCTCATTTGACTTGTGTACTAGGCTACTAGCGCATGTGCGCCGGGTAACACGACCCCCGGTCATTGGTCCGAGTCAGACTTTGATATGGTATCAGAGCGGTTAACCTAATGGCATGTCTTTCAATTCCGCTCCAAGTGTCAACTAGATGAGTCATTCCTAGTTGCACTTGCGGGGCGTAAGTCGGTGGGCTACTCCTAAGACTTTGATAGTATCAGTTGGGCTATCAAACCACACCTTTCTAACTTATGAACACCCTAATCTATATCTATATGCTATCTTAAATCAGAAGATTTATGCTGATCGCATGTGTCATATTTTCATTGATTTTAGCTAACCCAACCAACTATTTCCCTACTTTTTTTATTTTTTTTACCTCTCCTACCTTCTCTTCCCTTTAACTAATCATTTTTTTCTTTATCCCCTTTTTTTCAATTGATTTTCATCTTTGAAATAACCAATGGGTATATTTTAAAATATTAAATTATTATAAACCTATGTCTATTTGCAAATCTTTATATACTATCACAATAGAGTCCATCTTGTTTGAGTTTATTATATCTTTATTTTATGAGTTTATTTGTACAAATTTAATTCAAAATATTAAAGTAATCTTTTATTTAATTGTATAATATTATTTATTTTAATATTAAAATTTATTTTTTAAAAACTGGCGCCATGACGCGGGAACTGTACTAGTTTAATATATATGAGCATTTATTTATAACGGTTTTTCTATGTTATGCAAGAGCATATGATAAGATCTTAAATTTGAATGATTTTCTATATAAAAAAAAAATCAATCCTACTAATATAATTAAAAGAAAAACCAAACTAATTAAAATTAAAAAAAATATTTTCAAATATTTTTATATGCATAGATACTACGTAGAAAAATGGTACCACTATTAACCAAGTTGCGTGTACAACAAATATGATTTCAGATTCGTACCACTATTAACCAAGTTGCGAGTACAACAAATATGATCCCTCTATAAAGTTATGATTAAGTTTCTTTTAGTTGACGTTTGGATTTTGTTAAATCGAGAATTTCGGAAATTTCAAGTTTTATAAATGTAACTCAGGTTTTAATTTTTCAAAATCTCAATACGTACATGTCCAATTTATTTTAGTATATTTTAATATGTGAAAATTTGAGGGAATATACATTTTTCTGGTTTTCTTTTGGTAATTATATCCTTTAGTTTTTCTTTTTTTCGTAATTACTAGTTGTACCTACACTTTAATGCGGTTTTTTTAATATTAATTCATTTGATATTACAAAATGTATAAAATAATTTATAATTAAACATAAATTCAAACTACTACTATATATATTATTTCTTTTAAAAAAAATTAACTAATTTTTGTATTAACACCCGTTTAACTAATTAATTTCTGTCAATATGTTTAATTGACTACCAATAAAAAGAAGTATAATATAATATATCCATATTTTACAATTTGTAAAATCTTGTAAAAATATATCGATATATAACAAAATTTGGTAAAATATTATCTTAAGCATATATTGCTATATTAATCTTCTAAAAATATATCGATATCTAACTAAATTGGTTAAAATCTTATCTTAAGCAGATATTTCTATATTGATTAAGTGGAATTGGATGAAAATTAGTAAAATATTACATTGAGTGTATATATATTGCTATATTATATTAATTAATGGGAAAAATGCATTTGGTTAAAAATACTATAATTAAGGAGAAGCTGACACATGTCACAAAAGACTTCTTCTTTATTATAAACTAATTTTATTACACGCGTTTTACGCGGTTTAGTAATTAAGAAACTATTTTTGAGGGAAATATAAACAGAATTCAATTTCTTAATAAATAATGGATTTTTTTATAACAAAATTTATTTCAATCTATTTATATACATAACTTTTATTGTGACAATACACTATTGTGACAATAACTTTTATTACTCGATTTATTTTATAATTTACTGATTTATTGTATTTTGTGTAATCAAATTATTTTTCTTAATATGTAAGGACCTTGAATTTTTAAATATTATTTTATTAAATATAGATTTAATATTGATTTAATTTCGAAGATTTCGAATATTTTGAAAATTCTCGTCCTCGATCAAATGGTTTTATTTTGATTTCTTTAAAGCAGATTCCGGCATAATTTTGAATTTTGATTTAAAAATAGATTTATTTCCGCTTTAATTTTTGTGTATTCGAATTTCGTGTTTTCGGGACCACGCCCTCTTTGTTCCCCCTCCTCCTAATCTTATCTTCTTCCCTTCATGCTTATCCGAAAATATCAGCCCCATCATCCTCATTGTGATGATTTGAATCCATGAAGGTTCCTATCCACTGATGTGCGCGCATATTGCCATATTTTCTATGCACATATGAATTCATTTTGTTGTCTTTTGCATGCACATTAATGGGAAAACGTGGGAATAGTGTAGTTTATGCTTAAATGTCAAATATATGGGTTTGCACGAGTTTCCATGTGATTTCGCAGAAAACAGGATGAAAATGGATGAATTCAGAAGAGCGGAAAAAGAACTCGAAGTCTTCTGAAGAGGTCGAAATCGACTGAAGACCTCGACATCGAGTACATCGAGACATAGGAATCGAGCAGAAAGGAAACAGAGCATCTCGACACAGAAGAGGTCGATATCGACGTCTGGAGGTCGATATCGATGCTGCCAGATCGACCAAGTTGATAGAAGTCGAGTAGGAGAAGGAGAAGCTCGAGATAAGATTTTGGAGGGGTCGATATCGAGTGGAAGGGTCGATATCGACCATGTCAGCAGAGGAATTCGACTCCGATTTTGATAGAATTTTATCCAATGCTTGCAATATCTATCCAAAGGTCGAAATTTCCTATCATCAACATCAGCTTTATCACGAGGAGGCTGATTTCACCATGAAGTTTTAGCTTTTATTTTTTTATTTATTTATTTATCATAGAGAATAAAGATAAGGTTTCGAGTCCTTGTCGACATCTACAAATAGAAGCCAATAGGGCTGAGTTTAGGAGAGTCGGTTTTGAGACATAATTCAGTTGCAATAGATAGAGAGTGAGAGAGAGAGTGGCCGAGTGGAGTTGTAAAGCGAGAGCGGAGTGGCTTGTTCGGTTGTACTTTCTTTCGAAGTTTTAATTCAAAGTAGCTTTCTTTCAATAACAATGATGATGATGTGCATGATGAAGAGCGAGTAGTCAACCCACTTCTAGGGTCGGGGTGAGCCCGACGATAGCAATGTGAGGTAAGTGCATCAAAGGTATGACTTTTATGCGATTCCGTCTTCTACCCCATGCATGATCCTTTGCGAAAGTTAGGGAGATTCGTTATTTGCATTGTTGAAGCGAAAGCCACTCATATTGCGAACTTGAATTACTCATGAATTGGATAGTAACTCTTAGGAATTATGCGAGAGCCTCTAATCACCTAAGTGTTGATAACGAAAGTTATTCGACGGAAAGACATTAAAGTTCATATTTTTAGCATGAAACTTGCATTGTTATCGTTGTGGCATAAAACCCCGACTTTGGAAGCTTTTTAATTCATTAAATTCTTCATAAAAGTCTTAGTTTTGCTTCTGTTCATCTTCCCTCTCCATTCTATTTTCTTCGGATCCTTTTCCGACAAATTGGTTACAAAAACGGTTTCTGTGACAAGCATCGAAATCGACCTTAAGGGTCGATATCGAGTACTAACATCGATATCGAGGTCTCTGCTCGACGTCGACTTGCTATTTTGTCTTCTGCAGGAACTGCGCTAGGAAATCGACCAGAACTGAGGTCGATATCGACCAGTATACTCGATATCGAGTGTCTGCTGAGGTCGAAAGCATTGATCGTGAGTACAACAAGGGAAGCGCTGACCTACCTCCTCGTGGATTCGATCCTGAATTACCCTACTACTACAAGGGAGGGGATTCTTGTATTATTTGTTTGGGACAGGGAGATAGTCTAGTTGTGCTTTATTTTATTCTCCTATTTTACAATACACCTCCCCGCAACCCCCGTAGCGAACATCCACCTTCCTCATTTCCCTCTTGGGTTAAACACCCACATTTCCTTTCTCCTTCTCCCCATGCTTGTACCCCCCTTGTTATGACAAATAAACAAAGCTCTTTACTTCTCCTTGTTACATCCAAAAATCAGACCACAAACAACCCCAAACCTCCCTCATTATAATATGATTTCGGCCATAACTCAACTCACCACAAAACAAACACAAAACCCTCCCTTTTCCTTCTCCTTCATCCTTCTCCCTTTCTTTCGTCTTTTGCCGTGTGAAACAACCATCCCACTCCTTCAGTGTGCCGCCGAGCCACCACCACAATATCTCCCCTACTACTACTCCACCACACCACCATCTCTCTCATCTTCTTCCTCCCGTTCCTCCATTGGAAGCAGAGAGCAGCACCTTTGCAGCCCTTGTTCTTCGAAGCCAAGACCGAGCCATTGCAGCCTCAAACTTGTCCTTCCTCGAAGAGCAGCAGCATCACCTCCCTCATCCTTCCTCGACGATGACGAACCGCCCAGGGGAGCCCAGCAGAAGCCCGAAGAGCCGAACCGCACCTCGTCCCCTTCCTTCCTCTGTTTTCCTTTGTTCAAACTCGGTAAGGGTCCTTGCTTCATTTCCTTTCACTTTCGAACTGCATAAAGGTCAGCCTTTAAGCCTCTCCCTTCTTCCCTAGGCTGATCTCAGTGTCGATCTAGCTCTGACGAAGCTTGGAGGGCCACCATGAGCATTTCCGAGTGAGTCGAAGACCTTGGTGAGCTAACCTCCTATCCCTCCGTTCCTTTAGTGTCGTTTTATTTCTAACGTGCTCCTTGAGGCCGGGGAAGAGTGTAGTGAGGACGAGAGAGGCCGAGGCTAATAAAGGAGGCTCCAATAAAGCTCGAGCAGAGCAAAGTTGTAGGTTTCACCGCGGCGAACATGAGTTTCGCCGCAGCGAACAAGAATAGGCTCCTGCAGAGTGACCCTCACCACGGCAAAACCCAGGTTTTGCCACGGCGAAGGCGCAGGAGCGGCTAAGCGCAAATAGTCATATTTTCTATACACATATAAGTCCATTTTATCATCATTCACATGCATATTAATGGGGAATACATGAGATTAGTGTATTTTATGCTTTATTATTAAATACATGGGTCTGCACGAGTTTCTATGTGATTTCACAGAAAACAGGTCGAAAATGGACAGATTTAGAGAAGCGAAAAAAGAACTCGAAGTCTTTCGAAGAGGTCGAAATCAACTAGAGAACCTCGACATCGAGTGCAACAAAGAGGCAGAAATCGAGCAAGAGAAAGCAGAGCATGTCAACATGAAGGAGGTTGATATCGAGGATGATGGTCGATATCAAGTGGCTAGATTGAGCTTATTGATAGAAGTCGAGGGCCAATCCTAGTAGAAGAAGGCGAGCTCGAGATAAAATTTTACAGAGGTCGATATTGATGTCACTATGTCGATATCGATGTTGCCAGCAGAGAAGTCCGACTCAGATTTTGATAGAATTCGATCCAAAGCTTGCACGTCTATCCAAAAGTCGAGATTTCCTATCATCAACACCAGAATACATCCTTTACTAGTTTTACCATAGAATTTTTAGTTTTTACTTTATTAAGTTTTATCTTATAGAATAAAGATAAAGTTTCGAGGCTTTGGATAGCAAAGTTCGATATCTATATCTAGACCCCGTTAGGGCTGAGTTTAATCATCCAAGAAATCAGTTTTACAATATAGAACGCATAGAATTAGGAGAGAGAGAGAGAAGTCCGAGTGGAGTTGGAGAAGCGAGAGCGGAATTGGCTTGGTTCGGTTGTAATCTTTCTTTCGAAGTTTTTAATCAAAGTAGTTTTCTTTCGATGATGATGATGAGTTGCATGATGAGAAGCGAGTAGTCAACCCACTTCTAGGGTCGGGGTGAGCCCGACGATAGCGATGTAGGGTAACTGCATCAAAGGTATGACTTTTATGCAATTCCGTCTTCTATCCTATGCATGATCCTTTGTGAAAGTTAGGTAGATTCATTATTTACATTATTGAAGCGAAAGCCACTCATATTGTGAACTTGGATTAATCATGAATTGGATAGTAACTCTTAGGAACTATGCGAGAGCCTCTAAACACCTAAGTGTTGGTAACGAAAGTTATTTGGCGGAAAGACATTAAATTTTATAACTTTAGCATCATACTTGCATTGTTATCGTTGTGGCATGAAACCCCGACTTTAGAAGCTTTTAGTTAATTGAAATCATATAAAAAGTTAAGTTTAGTTTCTGATCATCCTTCTTTACCATTCTAAGTTCTTCGGACACTTTTCCGACAATAGGTTACGCATTACAGTTTCTATGACAAACATCGGAATCGACTGTAAAGGTCGATATCGATCACTAACGTTGATATCGAGGTTCCACTCAACGTCGATTTGTGTTGCTTTTGTCTTCTGCATGAACTCTACTGGAAATCGACCATAACTGAGGTCGATATTGACCAGACACATCGATATCGAGTGTCTTCTAAGGTCGAAAGCTTGATCGTGATTGCGACAAGGTAAGCGCTGACATACCTTCTTGTGGATTCGATCCTGAATTACCCTACCACTACATAGGGAGGGATTCTTGTATTATTTGGTTGATAAGGGAGTTAGCATAGTTGTGAATTATATTTGAATATTTGAATAGCACGATCCCCGCCCCTTACCCAAACAAATTGGCGCCGTTGACTGGGAGGCAATCAATCGCCACCTAAGTTTTCTCACGATCTTTTCCTTTATTGCTTATTTTGCAGGTTTATGCGACGTTCTAATCATGGACCTATCCCGGAAACCATTGACGAGCTTGAACGTTTCTTCCATCTCCGTAACAAAGCAATTCGAATCATGGCTGACAATGAGACGCAGGCTGAGACCATAGAGCGGTTGAGGAAGGAGATTAAGGACCATAACACTACAATCGCTGCTGAGAGGGCCGCCGCCGCTGCAGAGCGAGCCCGTGCTGATAGGGAGGAGGATGCGCGTAGACAAGCCCAAGAGCAGCTCAATCAGTATCCACAGATGGCGATGCAATACATGCATCCGCCGCTTCACGTTCCTGAATCCGCTATACTTATTCCTCCTTCCAATTATAAAATTAAAATTAACTTCCTGTGTGAAATTAAAAGAAATACATTTGAAGGAAGACCTAATGAATGCCCTCTGCAACACATCTCTACTTTTATGGACTTTTGTGAAACTATTGCTGATGGTGTAAATTTAGAGTATGTGAGACTGAAATCTTTTAGATGGTCTTTGGCAGGGAAGGCATTGCAATAGCTTGAAGGTTTGGCTCCAAGCTAGCTGAGGACATGGGCGGAGGTGAAGGATGCATTCCTGAATAAGTTTTTTCCACCTTCTAAGAGGGTGATGCTGCGACAAAGGATCACGGCTTTCAAACAAAAGCCAGGTTAAACATTGGCACAGGTGTGGGAGCGGTTTAAGGACTTGCTGAGATCATGCCCGACGCATGGGCAACTTCAATATGTAATCCAAGAGATATTCTATAATGCCCTTGATGCGCCGAATAAGCAGATGATCAATTCATATACCTCCTATCGATACATTGAGCTTACACCAACGGAGGCATGGGAGACTATTGAGAGGCTCGTGAACTTCAACAACACTTATGGGACTGATGCAGCCTATGACTCAAGGCATGCCCCATCGATGCAACTATATGAGCCTCCAAGGGAGATAGATCCTGATGTGCGGCAACAAATCCACAACGATCAGACACGCCGCCTACAAAAGAAAGTCAGGTTCCTGAGCAACAATCAAACTTGTCAAGAGTGTGGCTCAACAAGGCATATCACTAGTGCCTGTCCACATCTTGAGCAAGTATCCATGGCAGAACAACATGAGGAAGCCAAGTGGACGAGAGGCCCCTATGGAGGGGGCAATCAGCAGTATTGGGGTGATCAAAGATTCTATCAATAAAGGGATCCCCTACCATATAGAGCACCAGGGCACCCTGAGCGGGAGACGAGGAAGGATGACCTGCAGATCATTCTTGATGAGATGCGGAGGAACCACGCTGAGTTCAAACAAGCAAACAACTCTGTGCATACTCAACTGCAGGGCATCAATTTTAGACTTGGGGAAATCGACGTTTGGAAGCGCAACATGCAGACCAAAAATGGGTCAATTGGCGAAAGCAATACCCAAAGCGTCAGGATCATTCCCTCGATCAACTATGCCCAATCAAAAGGGGAAGACCACTGGACACATTGCGGCAATGAATCTAAGGAGTGGGTGTCAATTGCAAATGCCGGAGCAAAAAGCGGAGGAAAAGGAGCCAGAACAAACATTGATATCGACCTCCTATCGATATCGACCAAGGTGACATCGATGTCGACCTCCTTGTCGATGTCGACCCTGATGCTGCGTCACCACAGAAATCGACTCCTCCATGCGATATTCTTCGAATGAAAGCCTAATCGAGCCGAAAGAAGTCGTAACAAGGTAGCCGTAGGGGAACCTGTGGCTGGATTGAATCCTTCGCGATGGAAATGCCCTCTTCCCCCAACCCTACTGATGTCGATGTCGACCTAACTACAGCCGCAAGGAGTAAGAAGGTGTTGCCATTCCCAACTAAAAAGATGATTAAGGATCCGGCGGAAAAGAAATTTCAGCGGTTCGTGAAGATGCTTCAAGGACTCAATGTCTCTATACCATTCACAGAAGCACTTCTTGAGATGCCATCTTATGTGAGGTTCCTTAAGGACATATTAGGTAAAAGTGATCGCTTTCCGAGATCGCAAAGGAGTGCAACAGAATGGAGCTACCACAAAAGCGGGCGGACCCAGGTAGGTTTTCTATCGCTATAGGCTTAGGTCAATATCGCTTTAATGCTTTAGTTGATTTGGGCGCTAGCATTAGCATGCTGCCACTAACCATATGGCACAAGGTAAAGATAGGTCCTTTGGAGCCCATGCATGCAAGGTTATATATGGCAAATAATACGGTAGTAATTCCCACAGGGTTGGTAACTGATGTGCCAGTACAAGTAGGTAAATTCTTTGTCCCTGCTGATTTCTTAGTTATTGACATAGCAGAGGAATGATCGACCAAATACTCTCCTCGGGACGCTCCACGTAAGATGCAAGTAGCTCCCTGAAGTATCCCCACAACTAGCCCGAATACTCTCCTCAGGACGCTCTACCAAGGAATGATCGACCTCAATATGAAGGTCAGAATAGTAAAGAATATGGCTATGATCAGGAACATATCGACGAAGATGAGACAAGGAAGACATCGTGCACTCCAGCTATTGACCGGGATAAGGCTAAGTGATAAGCTGTCCCTCTAGAATCTCGAAAGGATCAACAACCTAGGGCTCAGATTGCCTATGATGTCAAAATGTCGGACCCCTCAAGAGGTGATACTCTCACCTATATATGGGCTCACACATCAAAGAGAATCTCGATCCTTGTCAGTGCCTCAGAACTCGTGAACATGTCGTCAGAATCTCAGAGTGAATTGTCCATCTCCGTTTGGAACTATCCTCTCAAGAACCCTATAGAGCCTCGAAATTCGTCGGATGAACTCCTTAGCTATCCTCGAAGCATGCCAAGTCTTTTGAATAGCGATGTAGTGCGCCTCTCGCATAACCCTCTCCCTCAAGTCCCGGGACCGGTGGGTTATGGGCCCACCATGCTTCCGCTGCGCCGCTCGAGTACTATCCAGCTGACTGTTCTCTTCTTCAAGTCTTCACTCGTCGAAAGTACGCAAGGATACTAACTGAACGGAGGTAGAGGAGAGGTAAAGGCAGACAACTCAAATTCTCTATGGGACTAAACATAGACCAGAACTAACGACGACGACGACGAGAATGAAAGACAAGGTCCCAACCCGAGAACGACAATAGTGCCCTTATCGAATTCTGTGAGGTTATCATTGCGGGAAGCAAAACACATACCAATCACTCATGAAGCATAATATTCACATCAACACACACTAACATGTACCTATCTCGATGAATAACGACCACATATATTGGTAGCAAAGAACATGATCGAGTCCTACACGGACGCACATAGGACACAATCTAGCCATCTATCATTCCTCAATTAATAGACAAGCTCGACATATTAATAATCATGAGTGCATGAATTCAAGAATAGATCTGTTTGGTACAAGCCAAGCAAAACATATTATTATAACGGGTATCACACGTATGGGTGACTACCCAAGTTCAACAAAATCCTAGAACATCATATATATACCTATCATCATAACTAATCCAAGTCCAAATCCGTATAAATCATGGAATCATAAGTCATTTTTAAATCCTTTTCCATCAAATCAGATAGCATCACATAAGAATTTAAATCACATATATAAAATAACCCAAATCGGGTTTAAACCAAACTCGAGTCAACGCCCAAAGAAATGAGAGAACCGGCTCCGGCCAAAAGCCCAGACCTGGTTTTCGTCGCGACGAATTGGCCTCTCATCACGGCGAAATCCAGTTCTTCGTCCCTCGCCAGTGATGCCTCTCGCTACGCGCGACAAGCATTATTCTCTTCGTTTATTCCTAGTCCTTGTTTCGTCGCGGCGTCCATGGTTTCACCGCTGCGAAACAAGTAACTATGAGCTCGCTTTTGATCTAAACTCGATCCTTTCTTTCCCACTACTCTCATCCTTTCCAATATCCTTCCCTAACCTCAATCAACATTTAAATAATAATCCCAAGTAATAATACAACTAACAATTTGATAACCCCTTAAAACCATATTTTTAAATACCTCAAAATTTAAGATAGGATATTCAAATATCAATTAATTACCCATGTCGGATACACACATAGACAAGTCATATCAATATAGAATTCAATACTAAGATGCTCAAACACGTCATAGCACTATAAAAGGAACGCATAAGGGGGCATAATAACTATCACATCATACAACAACAAGGTCCACATGATAGTGTAGGTATGGCATGTAATCATACGATGGGCTATAATCGAAAAGCATGTCCTACATGAGTCTAACCGATCAGGACGTGGCATACGTATACCTAAAGATTATTACTGAGGTACAAGTTCAACATCCGATCATATTTCGTGTATATGTGCATTTCATCACGTCGTAGTATGTAACATGCAAGGTGGCACCCAATTACTAATTAATGCAAGACCCGCAATTATATGTGCTCAACAAGTTAAGCATAGATTGAAGATATGTCCTAATCAAAATTATAATGTGTGACCTGGTCATGATTTTAACTAGAATAAGGGGTGCGTAGTCGGATGAGGTACAAGCTACTGGAATTCAATAAGCATCACAAGAGCATCATATGGTAAGAACAATATGAGACACTCACATAAACACGTCATTAGTCATATTAAGCATGCTACTAGGTTGTTGAGGCAAAACATGATAACTAGGTTACCAACATGAAACATGCTCAGGTAGTCATAAGATCATATAAAGGGGAACATTATGGTTATCACAACCTATGGCAAGTGTAACTGAACAACGATACAAAGTGGGCATGGAATTATACAAGTCACATCTCAAAGGGCTTAGATTCCACATGATACTATTAGTGCATGACAAGTCCTAGATAGGTGAGACTAAGGTGCATCGAATAACTTCACGTAATAATATGGAGAGTCATAGAGGCTTAAGAAAGGCTACCATTACAATGAGCATCAATACATATAAGGGGAATACAAACAAGTACAATGTACATGTGAATCATGCGCATGTCATAATGCAGAACAAGATAATGCTCTTAAGGTGTCTTATTATAAGAGAACAATACGCTATATTCATATATATATATAACTATATTCATATACATAAAAGTAATCATGCGAGTAACTTACAACTATCGTGGTGGGTGTGTTCATGCAAAGGTCAAGATCTCCACACGTGTAAAGATATCGTCTCAAGCAAGGGTGTAACAAGGGATGTAACATATCATAGTCGTACTGAGGTCATTAGAGTATAAAATCAGTGATGGCAAGATGATCATCTAAGGTGCTACTAGATACTAAGATACAGGGAACAATATAATGTCATGAATGCAATGTTTGCGTACATAAAAGGAGACAATTAAAGCACATATTATCATGATAAGTTGCATTTTAGGAGACATACGTCCTATATGATACTAATAGCATACACGGAATCTAAATACAAGGTGGTGTGTGAACATGTAGGGTGTCATACTATTCATTCTTAAAAGCATAAAAGAATGTCATGGGGCATGAAGGAACAATATCACGAGACAAGTAGGTAGGCATGATACTAGTCAGAATCACCTAAGGCATAATGAGTATCGAGGTGTAACACCAATCATATTCCAAGGACATAAGAAACGAATGTCGATATTATCGGGGACCTATTTTAAGTAGGAGCATATCATAAAGCAAGTAGGTCATAAAGGTACACAAGCCACAAGTCATGGGTCCTACAGGATACTGGTGTCTAAGTCAAAGGCAGAGATGTGCAACATATGATACATGTACATTAAACAACTTAGCACAACATATACAAGAGGTCAAGACAATCATAATGTAATCATATGGAAGCAAGGAAGAAACATAGCGGGGGACAACACGAGCCTAAGATAGTATGACTTCATATATGTACATGGATACAAGTCAATAAATATCGGTATATGGCATGTATTTAACACAATGATATATCAAGTCGTTCAACATAGTAATGCATCAAGTCACGTAATCACAAATAGGGCTACCGTTATAACCAAAAGAGATTTCCAAGGGCAATATCGACTTATCCCCACAGACTCAAAAGCTCATTTCCCGTGGAATGCGTGTGTGACTCATTTCGAGAACATAGAAGGGTACTCAAATTACTCCCGAAAGAAGATGGCGGAGTTCGTACCGGAGTTCATGACAAGGAGACATCAGTTGACCACTGCGAGAATCGAGGAGGATGACTCCACAAAACAACCCATCCCATAGACTCGAAATCATTAAAAGTTTGATACTGTGGTACACTGACCATCTTGTGGCATGACCTATGGTGTCAAGTACCATACTTATCATATGCTCAAGTAGTCTATGTTCCCGAACCTAATTCCCGAACATGATTAGATTCCCGACTCCATTTCCTGTAAGAGACGCTGATACCATAAAGAACGACTCGACCAGAACATCAATTGACACATGGAGGAACATAAGGGGAGGAAATCTGAATGGAATGAATCCACATCTCTCAACTATCACCAATCACTGACCGAACTTCGTCGAACCAGAGACAAAAGAAAGGGAAAGACACCAACAACTGAATCATGGAGGAGACTGCTCTATAAGATAGAAATTCTGACTATACCAAAAGGAGAGAATCTTTCGCTTATCCCACTCACATAGAGATGCAACACTCCGACCAAATATACCAACAGATTTCTAGTTCTAGCATAATAGCACTCAGCACAGAATCAGCTGGTGACAATTATAATGATCTCCTTCGAGGGAGATCGCCCTCAGGCCCAATTGATATAAAACAAATCAAGCTATCTAATACCGCTCTTCGAGGAGCGACTGACCGGAGGGGCAAACACCTCACGATCTCTACCTAACTCGCCACTCCAACCACTGCGGTGCAATTCCTTGGAGTCTTCAAGGCCCATCTGTAAAGAATAAGCTATATTTTGCCTACCCGTTCCCAACTACATCCAATAGGGATGGTCTAGCGCCTTTTCTACCCACTCGATCCCTTTATTTTGATCCATCATATTTAATAAGTCGAGTTCACATTTATTCAATTTGAGTTAGTCATATTAAGTTCATTTTGCCCCTTTAAAACTTTTTCAAATCCTTTTGAAATTCGTGGGCGGTTTTTCAAAATATACACCCGTCCCTTGCGTACCAGAATTGCAAAACCTGGCTCTGATACCAACTTTGTAACGGCCCAGATATAAATACCCAGCTTACGTTTCGAAGGTCGGATACCTTCGTTCGGATCTTACAATTCAGGTACGTGTCAATCCGGTTCTTCGCTTTCGCCCAGGAAGATCTCTCGCCATAGAAGCACAGAACAGCAAAAAGGTGGGTACCTAAGTCTATCCACGAAGTCAGGCCCAGAGACGCATGCGGGCCCTAAAGACCTCGCCGAGGACATATAATACGCCTATACCTAGAATAAAGGATGTTCTAATGCAATACGGAATTTAAATCACACTATCATATAATACGCCTTCCCGTTAGTGCAGAGACTGGCCAGTTCGATGCTATAGCATATCATATCTCATCATAGCATATCATATCTCATCATCATATCATATGTCATGCTCATGCCCGATGGTGCTGGGCTATCGCATCATCATGCTCATGCCTGATGGTACTGGGCTATCTCATCATCATTCTCATATATCGACAATATTGACTCAGGGCAACCGATGAAGCTGGGCTACCCTATGACCCTAACAAAGACTCTAAGACTCACAGATAACGACCGCTCTCTTTTCAAACGCATAAAGAATAGGGATGCTCATTCATAAGTGCAAGTCCTAAGCATGATATTACATGGCATGATTTTATGCATATGCAATACCTACATACTATATGACACATCAGGCATGAGGTCCGGGTTACTGAGTAAGCTACCGTAGGAAACTTACCTAGAGGTGCGAAGAATCCAAGAAATAATCAGCAATAGTAAGCAATCCAATCATGTCACAAATCACCTAGCATATATCATAAGATGTGCATAAGTCTACGTCTAAGTCACACAAGGCGCCCCTAACTATCGCACATAAGTTCACATAACCATAGAATATCACATCTTAACATTTCATCCTTATCACCTCAACTCATCTCATCATCTTCCTTATTCATTTCCATCAATCAGCTCATGTCATCACATATCGCCTAATTCTCCTATCATCTTAATCCTTCCATTTTAACTTAACTGTCATATTTCATCATGTCTCATTATATATCTTCACATGATATCATATAACATCTCATCATGCTTCATAATTCAATTCAAGATTCTAACAGGTCAAATCATGCTCCAATTCACATATAACCATATCTTATTCACATACTTCGCATCATGCTTATCAGATTAAGATATCGCCATAATCATATCTCATATTAAAACACAACACTTCATAGCATGCTTCATAATCAACACATAACACATCAATATCACATATGTTAATTTATATATACAAATCAGAAAAGTCAATTTCCCAAGATCCCCGGAGCTCTTAAATCTCAATTTAGATCAATCTTTATTTAAAACATCTTTTCCAAATCACACTTGACCCAAAAATCCATTTATAAACCATTTTTCTTTAATCAACTTATATTAATATTTTATTAAAATAAATCCGACAAGATAAGGATATTTCCAAAATTTCTCTTTTCATTTATTAAACTAATTCCCTTTTACTAAATCAACTTCTAACCTTTGAAACCCTTTGTCCAAATTCTTTTCTTTTTAAAATCCATATATCATAATATTATATTTTTAAGTCTCAAATGATATTATATTTTAAATCTCCTCAATAATATAATATAATATTTCAATTACCATTTTCTTTAAAACACTTTCAAATAATATTTTCAAAACCTTAAAGTAACTTACCATTTTATTTAATTAGCCAAAACAGCCCACATAATTTATAAAAATACACAACCGAACCTTCTTTTATTCATAAACCAAACCGAGCCCTTTTATTACCCAAACCGAAACCACTCATCTCAAACAAACCCATCATGAACCCATATTTTAAAAACCCAACCAGATCTGGTTTTAAAAACTTAAAGCCCAAGTTTCTTCTTTTAAAAACCCCAATCCGGCCCATCAGAAAAAAAAGGCCCAAAGCCTCTCCAATCCTAATCCTTTCTTTCACTTTCAGTCACCCGGATTTTTAAAAGGAGTGGGGCCCCATGGAGGTGAGGTGGCAAGGGGGCCCCATGGTTTATTCTTCCTCATTGTTCTGTTTGGAAAACAGAGAACGGAGAGAGAGAGAGCTCTCCTGAGTTCGATGGAGGGGAGAAGAGAAGGGAGGCTCGCCGGCAACGGTGCCCAGCTTCGGTCATTTCTCCAACACCCAGAATCAGAGATTGCATAGAAGAGGGAAGGAGGAGAAGAAGAAGAAGCTCACCGAAAAACTCTGTCGGAAAACGCTCGATCGAGGCCCGCTTGGACTCGTCGGAGTAGGATCTTCGCCGGAGATAACCTAGGGAGAGTGGGAGGGAGTTAAAGTTGCGTCTTTATGCTATATGGAGGTGGACGGAAGAAGAATCGAAACCTCGTCGAGTTTTGAAACCGAAAACAGAGGAAACGGGGGCGAGGGGATGTTGTTGGCTCGTCGGAGGTTCTTCTGGCGGATCTAGTCGCTTGGAAACACCGAGGAGGTGTGGAGGGGTGCTGCTGCGGGCTCGGTTGTGAAGGAGAAAGGAGAAGCTATTGTGGTGCTCGGTTGACGGCCCAACGAAACAGAGAAGCAAGAGGCTTCGGTGATGGAGGAGGGGAGGAAGAAGACGGGGCTTCTATGGAGATAAGGAGGTGTTGGTGGTTTGAATATGGTGGTGAAGTAGTGGAGGATGGTGGCGACTACAAGGTGCTTGTGAGCTGTGTGGGTTTGTTTGCTTGTGGAGAGGAGGGTGAAAGAAAAGAGCTGCAAATCAAGGAGCAGGGTGTTGGGCAATGGCATGGGATATCTGTCCTGGTTTGGCAGCTTGCCAAGATTAGAGGGGGGCAGGGGTGTGTGAGGAAGAGAAGGGGATGGGAGCTGCTAGCTCAAAATAGGAAATGAAAGGTAAGGGAGTAGGTGATGCAGGTTATGCTACTGTCGACACATAAAGGAGGAAGAGGGAGTGGCTACAGGATTCAGAATCTTGAAGGGCAAGATGACAAAATTGGGGAGGGAACAAAGTGGTCCCAAGGAGATTCAAGAATACGCGAAACAATAAATCCTGAAACCCGTTCTCTCGAACCAATCCCGACTCAAACAAAATTTTAAATCGAGATCTCAATCTGAAATAAATAATAAAATCCAATTTAGATTTTCAAATCTCGGAATCTGAAAGTGGAATAAAAATCTACTTTTGAATAATGTCGGAATTTACTTTGAAGGATTTTGAAAAAATTTAATTGCTCGAGGACGGAAATTTTCAAAAATTCTCCGAATATAGAAATTAAAATAATCACAGTTCCATATCTTATAAAATAATAATTCAAAATTTTTCGATCTTTACATTTGGAGTTATATGGAGTTTGTGAATTATTATGAAGTTGTTGGCAAGAATGAAAGATTCTTGAATTATGGAAAATTTAATGAGAGAAAAAACAAATCCGATCACCTCAGGAGATAAAGGTAAGTCGACCCTGCTCGTTGAGATATTAGTTCAGCGAGATGGGACACGAGGTGAGGAGTCCAAAGTAATAAGTATCCGGGGCCATTCATGACACCCAAGTTTGCGACTCGCGAGAAGGCAGTGCTAAGGTTAGAGAGGTAAAAGCATTATAATAGAAAAAAGCATTGAGCGATGAGTGATAGGTGAGAAACATTATGAAGAAGGAATGTGGAATATTTTGGAAAGAAAGTATTATTTCCCCGGATTTAGCACCACATGGCCAAAAATTAGCCCACCTTTTGCCTTTACCAATCTACTTCTCTAAAGCTTGAAAAAGTCCTCTTTATTATTAATGCTATGTCGCTGAAATTGTTTTATGCATATAAACCTCCTTTTATGAGTATGAAATTGCTTTTATGCACATGCATGCATTTGGTTGACATAAGTACCTTATCGAGGATGGCAATTGATTGTAGGGCCATATAAAAAATGAATCTACGATATTGAGGGTTTACTTTCTCCCCTTGAATGACCATTAAAGGTATTGCTTGGGGACAAGCAAGCTTAAGTATGGGGTGTTTGATGTGCGCGCAAATAGCCATATTTTCTATGCACATATAAGTCCATTTTATCGTCATTCGCATGCATATTAATGGGGAATACATGAGATTAGTGTAGTTTATGCTTTATTATCAAATATATGGGTCTGCACGAGTTTCTATGTGATTTCGCAGAAAACAGGACGAAAATGGACAGTTTTGGAGAAGCGGAAAAAGAACTCGAAGTCTTCTGAAGAGGTCAAAATCGACTGGAGAACCTCGACATCGAGTGCATCAGAGAGGCAGAAATCGAGCAAGAGAAAGCAGAGCATGTCGACATGAAAGAGGTCGATATCGAGGATGATGGTCGATATCGAGTGGCCAGATCAAGCTTATTGATAGAAGTCGAGGGCCAATCCTAGTAGAAGAAGGCGAGCTCGAGATAAAGTTTTACAGAGGTCGATATCGATGTCACTAGGTCGATATCGATGTTGCCAGCAGAGAAGTCCAACTCAGATTTTGATATAATTATATCCAAAGCTTGTACATCTATCCAAAAGTCGAGATTTCCTATCATCAACACCAGAATACATCCCTTACTAGTTTTACCATAGAATTTTTAGTTTTTACTTTATTAAGTTTTATCTTAGAGAATAAAGATAAAGTTTTGAGTCTTTGGATAGCAAAGTTCGATATCTATATCTAGAGGTCGTTAGGGCTGAGTTTAATCATCCAAGAAATCAGGTTTACAATATAGAACGTAGAGAATTAGGAGAGAGAGAGAGAGAGAGAGAGAGAGAGAGAGAGAGAAGGCCGAGTGGAGTTGGAGAAGCGAGAGCGGAATTGGCTTGGTTCAGTTGTAATCTTTCTTTCGAAGTTTTTAATCAAAGTAGTTTTCTTTCGATGATGATGATGAGTTGCATGATGAGAAGTGAGTAGTCAACCCACTTCTAGGTTCGGGGGGAGCCCGACGATAGCAATGTAGGGTAAGTGCATCAAAGGTATGACTTTTATGCAATTCCATCTTCTATCCTATGCATGATCCTTTGTGAAAGTTAGGCAGATTCATTATTTGCATTATTGAAGCAAAAGCCACTCATATTGTGAACTTGGATTAATCATGAATTGGATAGTAACTCTTAGGAACTATGCGAGAGCCTCTAATCACCTAAGTGTTGGTAACGAAAGTCATTTGACGGAAAGACATTAAATTTCGTAAATTTAGCATCATACTTGCATTGTTATCGTTGTGGCATGAAACCCCGACTTTAGAAGCTTTTAGTTAATTGAAATCATATAAAAAGTTAAGTTTAGTTTCTTATCATCCTTCTTTACCATTCTAAGTTCTTCGGACACTTTTCCGACAATAGGTTACGCATTACAGTTTCTGTGACAAACATCGGAATCGAATGTAAAGGTCGATATCGATCACTAACGTCAATATCGAGGTTCCACTCGACATCGATTTGTGTTACTTTTGTCTTCTGCAGGAACTCTATTGGAAATCGACCAGTTATGAGGTCGATATCGACCAGACACATCGATATCGAGTGTCTTTTGAGGTCGAAAGCTTGATCGTGATGCAATAAGGGAAGTGCTGACATACCTCCTCGTGGATTCGATCCTGAATTACCCTACCACTACATAGGGAGGGATTCTTGTATTATTTGATTGATAAGGGAGTTAGCATAGTTGTGAATTATATTTGAATATTTGAATAGCACGATCCCCGCCCCTTACCCGAACAACGGCTTTGGTTGTTGTTGGGTCACTCAAGAGCCCTTGAGATGAGTTTCATCGCGGCGAGAGACCCTTGTTGCCATGGCAAACACAAACTGGGTTGGGACTTTGGAGGACCAAGCTTCACCACGATGACACTATGTTTTGCCGCGGATAAAGTCAGCTCGCAGTCACGAGAGCCCCTGTTCGCGGGGAGCTTGCTGCAGGGGTTTTGCCATGGCGAAAGCCCACTTGGCCGGTTTAGTCTATCCTTTTGTCTAGTTTGGTTGTGATTGATGTTATGTTTTATTTAAATGTTTTCAATGATATTTGATGTTTATATGTTATATATGTTGTTTATATGTTTATTTGAGATTTATGACCTTGAGATATTGAGATGACTTAACCGAGATTTAAGGGTTTTGGAAAACTAGAGAATTTTACTTACTTGTTTTAACTTATTTGGTGAAATTATGATAATTATGTTATGATATAAATATGTTGCAAGCATGATTGAAGTTGAAATGTTAAATTGGTTATTAAGCATGATTAAAGTTGAAATATTAAGTTAATGATTATAAAGCATGATGTGATGATATATGTTGTGATGTGAAATGAGATGCTAAATAATGATGTGATATGCGGAGATGATGCATGAGATATTACATGTTGAGATGATGGATGAGATATTATATGTTGATGCGAGATGCGAGATGGTATATGACGAGATATGATGAGAAGATGTGATAAATTAATAGATAAGTTGAGATGATGATGATGATATCTTTAAGATGCGATGTTTGGTTGTATGATTATGTAAGCTTATGTGTGATGATATTTATACATGTTAGATGATCTATGACTTGTTGTCTAATGCTTTATCTTGCTACCTTACTTTTGCTATTCTGCACCTCCAGGTAAGTTCTTCAGAACTTACTCAAGTTAGACTCTTATGCCTGTTGTCATGTAGTATACTAGGTGTTGCATCATGCATAATCATGTAGTAGCATGCTTAGGGTTTGCACAACTGGTTGAGCACTTGAATTCTCTTTGCATTTGTTAGGACGACCCTCAATTGTGAGTCCTAGAGTCTTTTGCTAGGTTCATTGGACGACCCAACCTCATTGGGTTCGTACCTCATCGAGTCACTATGATACCATTTGAAAAAGAAATGAGAAAGAAAAGAAAATGAGAATGAAAATATGAGAAAGAACATGAGACATGAGATTCACATATATGCTATATAGCATCGAGCGCAGTCGGCGCCTGCACTAACGAGCATGGGTGCAGAGGTAGGAGAGGGACATTTCACTTGGCATTTCTTTTACGGGTACCCTTTTACTTACTTTTTGCATATATGTATATGTATGTGTGTGTGTATAGATCATATGTACTCGCCCTTAACGTGTATCATGTACACAGATCTAGGTCGTTGATTGATACAAAATGAAAGGCTGAGATTATTCAAAGATATTTAATTAATTATAATTTTGATCCAAAAAAACATTAAAGAATACCAAGGGAAGCGCGTGCAATCACCACACCAAAACCCAACCCATCTATCTACAATTATCGATCCCTAGGAGAGAGAAATCAACGAGGGGAGGCGAACGTGACTCCGAGCAGAGAAAAGGCTATAGGATGAGGAAGATGGCCGATTTGGTGTTGGTGGAGGTTCAGTGGCAGAAAGCAAAACACCAGCAACAGCAAAAGCAAGTTCTGGCAATTATGGGCGGACGACAACCATACCAGTGGGCGAAGGCGACGATTTCGAAGGTGTCGGAGGCGTCCTCGCACACCATTGGTGTTGGTAGAGGATAGCTTCGAAGGTGTTGGTGGACGATTTCAAAGGCCAATTTGGTGTTGGTGGAGGATAGCTTCGAGGGAAAAGACGGAGGCGTCCTCGCACACCCAGCGGCGATAGCTCAAACATCGACCAACATCAAGTGGGCGCGATGAAATACAATAATTAAAAATTTGTTCAATTTGTTCCATCCTCTAGCCATCAATGGTGAGTTCCTATGGTTAGGTTCATTCAATTTTGTTCAATTTTTTCAACGACAATGTGTTCAATTCGTTCAATTCAAAATTTGGGATTGAATCTGGCCCCCAATTGAGCGAACTGAATAATCCTTCATATACTAGTGCATAATCATTTATACTCGACTGAATAATCATCTGTCCAGGCCATCTAGTTTCCAAACACAAAAAACACTCGACTGGGCCCCACAAGAGGGGAAGAAAAGCACCTGAAAGGCTGAACTCAGCAACTAACCCAAAGAAAAAAGGTGAGACCCACCGATTTCTAATTAAAAAAAAAGACAAATGGGTTAATTAATCTCCACCCTCCATCTCAACCAATGAACGGCCCTGATTTGTGTACATGATACACGTTAAGGACTGAGTATACCGGAACTAACCTCTATATATATATATATATATATATAAATTGTCAGCATGCTTGAGTATTTAATATTTTTGCACTGCATTAGAGCATCTTTATTTAGGAACAACGCATATTATGTGGCCTCAGCGAGGTCTCCAGGACCCGCATGCGTGGCTCAACATGATTCCTTTCCACCGTTCTTTTTTTAGGTATTTGTGCACTCTTTGACTTTGCTTGATCTATATATGTTGTTCTGACGAGGGTTTATCCTTGGCGTATATGTAGAGGGACTGACCTCATACTTGATACTCTCTTTTGGTATCTTGATACTTCACTTGTTTTCAGTAATTTTGTTTTGAACTGGCTCTGCCGTGGCAACCTCGTTGTATGCAGATTCTCAAAAGTCAAGCTAAAGAAGAAGAGGAAAGCTACATTCTGGAACCTTAGAAGCTTAGAGAAGAGTCAAGAAAGAAGATAAAAGAAGAAGCAGACAAGACACGACGAGAATAAATAAGAAATATGAAGATTGTAGAGGCTGCTTCTGCGGCTGAGGCACTGGCGCCAGCCGACTTACAGTGCCCGCTAAAGACAAAGCGGGACTCACTGTTCATTTAAACTTAAAATATTTTACGCAACTTAGACATTAGGACAGGTGACACCAGGTCCTCAATGGACCTATCACGATTTTAGGGTTCGAAATCCCTACTGTCAAAGATTAACCCTTTGTTTTATACTCAAACCGTAGTTGGATTGCAACATCCGAATGAAGGTATCTATCCCTTCGAAACGTAACCCGAGTTCTATAACTCGGGCTGTTACATAATATATTAACTTAGTTATTTTGAATCCCATGCAAAGAGGCAAAAGTAGGGTTGTTCAAAAGTCGGTTCAGACTTAATATATTGAATAAGATATGAAATATTAAAATATCTTAGAAAATAATTAATCTAAAATAATTTTAACTACGATAAACAAAAATGATAGGTTTTATAATTAATTAAAAAAATGATATTGAATATTTAATATATCGTCAATTAATTGGAGACATAGGATGATACGTGGGTAAATAAATTGGGTCGTTGTATGACCTTGATCACAAATTTAAGAATAAAAAATAAAATTATATATTCCCTTAAACATATTTCTTCAAATTTTGATATTTAAAAAATAAAATTTGGAGGGTTGTACATGTAGCTTAGGCAGTAGGCGACAGATTTGTAAAATAGCCAAATTTTAAAATCCGACCAATTATGAAACAGTAGAAAGCTATATCACACAAAACAGAACACATAATATGGAAACACTACAACAAGTACTCCCTCAAGACATAATTGAAAAAATAACAAATATCCAACAACAAACTAACGAAATTGAGGACATACTATATTGGAAATGAAGTAAATCATGCTCGTTTACCACATCAAGTGCACTCGAGTATGTAACAAAGACAATTTGAAATGAAACCAATAATCTTAAATGGGTATGGAAGATTGATTGTCCTTCAAAAGTAAAAAAAACTTCTTGTAGAAGATACTCATGAACGGGACACCAACAAAGACAAGACTTAGAAATAAAAGGAATCGATATTTCACAGGGATGTGATTTCTGCAACAACATGGAAGAGGATTCGATTCATCTTTTCACCATATGTCCAATAAATGTAAGTGTAATTGGGTTGGTGGATGAGAACATTGAACGGACAATTAGAGCAACGAATAAAGACAATAGAAATATGACAAATATAACAATAGATATTTTCCATAACCTTACAAGGGATCAAAAGAAAACTTTGATTTTTGCGTTGTGGGAGATTTGGACAAGAATTTGAGAATCAAACAATGTGGAGACATGAAAAATTGATGGAAGTAATTAAAACACAAATTATAAATTTGGGGAAAACAAATATACAAGATTCGAAAGTAGAGGAAACAAATATAACGGCGAGAACAAGAGCACGAAGGAAAATAAATATCGCCTGATGGAATAAGCTGAAAGAAGGCTTCATTAAACTTAATTTTGATGGGGAGATGTCTTCGTCTGGTTTTGCCTGTGGTGGGTTATTTTATCCGGGATGATCAAGGGAAGGTGATCACCTGCAACGGACACAAATGCGGTTCTTGCTCGGCTCTTCAGGCTGAGGCCCTAGGTTTACAAATGGGGTTGCCTGAGGTTATAAGATTGGTGTTAGGAAGATCACGGTGGAAGGAGACTGCCTCGTCGTAATAAATGTGATCAATGGTGTTTGGATGTGCCCTTGGGAGATTGAGATGTTGATTTCGGACTCACTGCTCACTCTCCAATCCTTTGAGATGGTCTCATACTCTCACATCTTCAAATAAGGCAACACGGTGGCAGATCGAGTTGTGCACATGGGCTGAACTCGGACCTGAACGAGTTGCACTCTAACTCTGACCTTGATGTTCTCGTCCGAAAGGACGCACTTGGGTGGTGGTCCAGAAGAGTCTGACACTACCCAAAATATCGCTTTGTATATAAAAATAATAACTATAGCGACGAAATTTATCCCACATTTTTTTTCACCCACCCACATTAAACAATCTAACTAAATGATATATATATTAATGACTTTATATGTTAAAAGATTTGATATCAATCTATTAGGTAAATATTAATCAAGATATGGATAACTATAGTTAAAAAATTTTTTATTAAAATTGTTTAATTTTAATTATTGTCCATAAGATGATAAGTGGTTAAAAGAGGTGAAATCATTAATTGACGTGACTTAAATATAATAGATCATCATTAATTGGCGTGGCAAAAACTCGGGCCAGATTGTATCAAAGAACGACACATATGCGAATTTGACTAGAGGTCACCACATAAGATTTCATGTCTTTGTTTTAGTATTATATATTGATATTGATAATAACCCTTCGTCCCACAATGATTGTCTTTAACTATGCATGCACGTTTTCTTAAGAAGCTAAAAACTATATAAAATATCAACATTTATTAAATATTTTTAAATAACATCATACATATTACTAATAAGTATAGAATTATTTTAAAAAATTAATTAAAAATGGATATTTTATATAGTTTTTAGCTCTTTAAAAAGTGTGCATAAATAGTCCAAAAACAACCATTGTGGGATGGAGGGAGTACCTTTTAGGTAGATTTTACCTAAATACCCTTAATGTAGAATTTCTATCTTTTACAAAATAAATAGATATAGATAAGATTGTTTAGAGTATAGAAGATTGTTTATAAGAGTTGTTTACGTTTTGAAAAGGAAAATTATTCATATTATTAATTTGCACAGATGCTACTTCTTTCATCATAGATTCAATTAGTCATATCTTTAAATGTATAGATTATTAGTAATTCTTGCTCTATGTTCAGTTGTGGTTTTAGATTAAAGAATGCAAATTTCTTTGTTCTTCCTTCTTTCAATTTTCTGGAATTGCACTACTAATGGTTAGGTAAAATATATTCCACAAACGACTCTCAAAGTATCTCCATATATAGACCTTCCTACTGCAGATGTATAGCGACGCTATTTGATATACCTTTCCTAGTTTTTTGTATGAAATTTGGATCTAGATTCTAGAGAACCCAAAAACAATCAAATTTACCACCTTCCCTGGTAACTCGGGATAATTAGATGGTGCTCATGTGGTAATTTTTCCTTCTACCTTGTTAATTGTATTAGGAGTTTCAAAGTACCGTCAAGACAAGAATCTTAAAATTACGGTGTAAAGGAGATTGGTAATTGTAACCCTAGATTAGTGTAACCTAGATTAATGAAATCTATTGAAACCTTAATTTTATGTAACCTATTGTAAGTTATTTTGGTTCACAATACGTTTATCATTAGTTTTTTATTGGCATCCCTGACAGGTTCGATAACCCTTATTCTTGAAACCTTATTATTCTTGACTCTATTTTGCTTACTTGAAACGACATTTTTGAGACCTAATTTATCCCGCACAAGAAACCTAATTATTGTAACCATTGTTTCTTGAAACCTTATTATTCTTGAACCATATTTTGCTTACTTGAAACAACATTCTTGATCGAGACCTAATTTATCATATAAGAAACCTAATTATTTTAACCATGATTGTGTCCATATTATCACTAGTATTATTATTGTAAGATAACAAGAAAGATTTACATTCTATTTTTTTTTTTTTTTGAACCGGAAATAATTTGGCAATAAGAGGACCTTATATGCCAAGAGCATCCAGATGGATGAAATCGCGAAGCAGAGGATCGTCCGGTGTCTCTGGGCCTGAGAAAGCATAGTTGAGATGCGATAATCGGTCCGCAACTCGGTTTGCCTCCCTGAAGACATGACGAATCTCAATCGAACGAAAGAGACCTAGGGAGACTAGACTGTCAGAGACAATCATTTCCGAGTCGCCCGTAGGTTTCCCACAGCCCTTAAGGCTGTTGATAATGGTGAGGTTGTCACCCTCAATTACCAAATTTGTTATGTTAAGTTCTCGTGCAGCGTTTAGACCATTCCAAAGGCCCATACCCTCGGCACCGGAGACTGATGATATGGAGGACGGTCCGGCTCCAAAGAAAATAGGTGTTCCTGTATGGTTTCTGATAACATATCCAAAGGAGCCAGTGGAGTAGGTAGATAAGGCTCCGTCGAAGTTTAGTTTGTAGGATCCCGAAGGCGGGGCCCGCCATCTTGCGTTTCTTCTTGCCGTTGTAGACAGGGTTCGTATGTCTTTATTCTTTTGTTGGTTTGTCTGATCTTCTGGATTGTCATCATTTTGTTTAGATATATTCCACATAATCATTTGATCTTTTGCGAAAGAGAGTATACTTCTGGCGTCTGGCGTTATGTTATTAAAGAGTGTTTTGTTCCGGAAGTACCAAATACTCCACCAAGTAAAAGCTAGTTTAGAAAATCTTTGGATTCCTATTTTTTCTTTTATGGCACAGATGATACTATTTAGCTCTATTCCTTGGGAGAAGCAGGAATTTAGAGTGTTCACCAGAGTGGGGTCTACATGTACTATAGTTGCTCGGGTGATAGGGCAGTCCCATAAAAGATGCGTTAAATCTTCATAACTTGAGTCACAATGGGGACAAGAGGTAGGGATTCCCACCCCCCGTGAAGCAAGTCTGGCTGATGTAGGTATACCGTTTTTCGTTATTTTCCAGAGTAGTGTTTTGACTTTTGATGGTAGGTCAAGATTCCAGATCCATCTCAAATCGGATTTTCGATGACGTTTGGAGTAGTTGATCATTTGTATTGCAGAGCTTGTACTGAACCATCCATTCTTGCTCCATTTCCAGTATAGTCTATCAGTGTGTATATGTTTTGGTATCGGATACGTCGCAATTGTTTCTATTATGTCATTTGGTAATGTATGTTGGAGGGTCTCCTTTAGTTTTTCCAAATTCCAATTTTTATCATTTGTTATGAAATGTTGTATTGTGTGATGGGTGGCAACTTGCCTTTCTTCCGAGACCATAGCTATAAGGGGTGAATTGCCAATCCAATAATCATTCCAGAAGTTAATACTTTCTCCATTTCCAACAGACCAGCGTATACCTTCTTTTAAAAGAGGGATGAGTTTTATAAGTTGAGTCCATTGCCAAGAAGTGTCACCCTTTTTTTGGTACTGTAATATATGTTTTTGCTTTAGGTATTTTTCTGTGATTATGGTCACCCATGGGTTGCTCGGTTCAGCTAAAATTTTCCACAGTAGTTTTAATTGTAATGCCTTGTTCATATCTTCAGAGTTTCGAAGGCCAAGGCCCCCATGAGATTTTTCCTTACAAATCTCAAACCAACTTATGAGCGGTTTGTGTTTAGGACCTTTATTCCATAGGAAATTCCGATTGATCCTGTCAAGTTCTGTATGTACAGCTTTTGGCAGAAGGAAGCATTGCATAAGGTGTAGGGGTTTTGCCAACAAAGTAGTTTTTATTAGAGTGCACCGTCCTGCTTGAGATAAGCAGTTAGCTTTCCATTTGTGCAGCTGAGATTTAGTCGTGTTTAAAAGTTCTTTAAATGTGTCCTTTGTGGCACACCCAAAAATGATAGGGCAACCTAGATAAGGGCCTAGGTTATTTGTACATGGGATCTCCAATTCATTATGTATGGCATTTTTCTGGGCTGTTGTCATGTTTGGAGTAGTTTGGAAGTGTGATTTGTGTCTATTTACCTTTTGTCCTGATAGAGAAGAGAATTCCCGTAGCACTTTATTGATTTGATCACATGCAGTTTTAGTTGCAGACGCAAAAATGACAATGTCATCTGCAAATGCCAGGAATGGGATTCTGGTCCCATTGCGTGTGATGGTGATGCCTAGATGGCTCCTAGGGAGAACAGATTCTTGTTTTAATCCGCGAGCTAGAGTTTCTGATAGTATGAGGAATAGGTACGGAGATAGAGGGTCTCCTTGCCTAAGCCCACGTTCAGGAGCAAATAGGTCAGTGGGCTCATTGTTTACTAAGACCGAGTAGGTAACTGTAGTTATGCATTCTCTTATCCACCCAGTAAATCGCGGGAAGAAACCAAATCTGTCCATTACCGAGAATAAGAAGTTCCAGTCGACAAGGTCAAATGCCTTTTCCATGTCAAGTTTGACTGCCATCCAGCTAGATTTTCCTTTTTTCTTAGAGAATGAGTGAAAAATTTCGTTAGCTATTAGAATATTGTCTTGTATAGACCTTCCTGCGGTGAAAGCACTCTGTAATGGATTAATGATCTTAGGAATAATCTTCTTTAATCTCGTCGCCATAATTTTGGAGATTATCTTGTACGTTGTTGAGCATAAGCTGATTGGTCTGTAATGGGATGCAGTTGTTGGGGTATCGCATTTTGGGATGAGCGCTATAAAAGTGTGGTTTATTTGTTTTAGTATTCTACCACTAAGGAAGAAACTTTTAACTGCCTTAGTCACAGAAGGGCCCACTATGTGCCAATATTTTTTGAAAAAACCGGCTGGAAACCCATCAGGGCCGGGTGATTTGTCGTTGGCTAAGCTAAAGACGGAATTTTTAATTTCTGTGTTTGATATTTGTCTGGTTAGCCAGTCGTTGTCCTCATCTGTGATTTCTTTATTTATGTTGGTAAAAAGAGAACTTGTAACTATTTGTCTTCGAGTGTGTTGATATCGTTTTATGAAGTCATGTTTAATGGTTTCCCTGATTTCTGAATCAGTTGTTACCGTTATCCCCGCTGTTGTTTGTATTGATTTTATTATGTTTCTATTCCTTCTCCCTGTTGCAATTCTATGGAAGTATTTTGTGTTTGCGTCAATTGATTTTACATGGTTTCGTTTTGCTCGTTGTCCCCAATATTTGTTTTGGTATCTTAGTAACGACGCATGTTTGACGGTTAACCTTTTGATCTGCTCATCAATCCTATAGTCATAAGAGTTGCAAAGTTGTACCTGTAGTTCCTGCAACTTTTTTTCAACCAATGTTAATTGGCGAAAGATATTTCCAAATGTAATTTTACTCCATATCTTACTCTTTTTTTAACTTCCAGTAGTTTTTTTGTTAGTTTATATAAATGTGATCCAGGCACGTCAACTCGCCATGCATTCTTTACTAGAGTGTCAAAGTCAGGCCTTGTGGTCCAAGCCAATTCGAACTTAAATGGCTGTAGCTTTGGCTTTTGTTTATCCATTAGGTCTAGTGTGATTTGAGTGTGGTCGGATTTAATGAAAGCATGAATTTTTGTACTTAAGTCGGGGAAAAGTTGTAACAGTGTATGACTTATCAAGGCTCTATCAAGTTTCTCTAGGATATTATCCTCTCCGTGAGATCGTTTTCTCCATGTAAATTTATTCCCAGTTGTCGGTGTATCAACTAGGTTTTGAGTGGTAATGAATTCAGTGAGTCGGTGGAATCTATGCGCACTGGGGGCGGATCCCCCTAGCTTGTCTGAAGGCTCAAGAATTTCGTTAAAGTCTCCCATAATAATTAATGGATCCTTGATATCCTTAACTGTTCCCGATAGGGATGCCCAGAAATTTCCTTTGTCACGTTCCTGAGGGGGGGCGTAAACAAACATGATCATGATAGTAATCGGAAGGGTATGGTTGGTGTATTTTGCTTGTATGGTTCTACTATCTGAGTTAATGATTTCAAAAGATTCATTATTGAACTGTGATGCCTTCCAAAGAAGGCAAAGACCACCAGAAAAACCAACCGAAGGACAGAAATGCATGTTATCAAATCCGGGTTTTTTCCAGTAGTTGTCCAGTGGAGGGTTTTGCAATTTAGTTTCAGCAAGAGCTAGGATTTTGATATGATCTGTTCTGCAAGTTGATTCAATGTGTGTCCACACGTGTTTTTTGTTAAGACCACGAATATTCCAGAAGCTGAACTTCATGAGACTAATCTTATAAAGCAGGGTATTATCTTGTATTTTTCAACAAGGGCAGTTGCTTTTGTCCCTTTTGATTGTGACCATGTTGATAAGATAATGTGATTTATAGCGTAATGTTTGGTTGGGATATTGGTACATGATGATATAAAGGGGCGACCTTGTATTGCGAGGAAGCACCCATTCTTAGTGCTTGCAGCTATTAATTGCTCAAATATATAGGATGAAATATGATTGAGTAGTGGAAGAAGATATTTATGGTTGACTGTACCTGTTTGTTTTGTGGGAATATTTGAAATGTTTATATAGTAGTACCAATATTTCGATTTATATAGTGTCCTCTTATTTTTACAGACCCAAATGTTTGAACTACAACCATATAAATACATATTATTATGATAAATAATATTGAGAATGATGATATGTGTTGCTGCAGTTGAGGAGGGCAACCCAGAATTCGTATAGAGAGTTTGAGCAGAGTTTTGAGGAACTAAATCTTGGATTACTGCTTGCTTTGTGTGTCTGGTGCTCCTAAGTTTGCCCAGTCTATCCTCCTGCCATTGATCCAGATGGGCAAGCTGTAGGATTTGAGGATGTACCTGAATTGATAATAATATGTTGAGCTCGAGTGACATAGACACTCGAGCAATATTAGTAACAACATCAAAGATGAATGCATATAGTATGTAGTATAGGGGGTTGTAGTAATTAAGATAAATATGGATACTTGTTTTGCTAACAACATTTAGTGTTGTCTTTTCATGTTCAGCATTGTATTTGGTGGATATTCTGTAAGAAATTTGACCATGAGGTAATAAAGTAAACATGTTACAGCTTGTAGCTTTGTAGCAATAGTTTTCATAAGCAAATAACCATAGAGTCAATAGGATTACAGACATTGGTACATTAGATTGAGACCATAAGCTCAAACATACAGTAGCAAGGTAGCAACATTGAGTAGTAAAACATAGATGATCAAAGCTTAAAAACAGTAAAATATTAAGATTTTGCAGAGAATTAGGGTTGCTTGAGGTGATTGTAGGTAGTGTTGGAGATGGACAAAAAATCCCAATTCTTTGAAAAAACTTATCCATAGAAAACAATTTTAGGCAGTGGGTTTTGCTCTCTTCAGGGTAGAGCTGGCAGTGTCATCCTCTCCCCCACCGGTCTTTCTCTTGAGGGAATCAGAAGTGGTAGGATCCTGTGGTGGCATGTCCATAGCAGAAAGAAGCTTGACAACTAAAGAGGTAGAATTCATGGAATGAAAGGATGGCTCAGGAGGCAGGACATTACCAACATCAGCTGTCTCAAGAGCTCCATCTGTCATTGGGTCATCCACCAGGTAGTCATAATCCTCAGTGAAGATATTATCTTCACTGAAGAGGTAGATTTACATTCTATGTGATTCAATGAAGATATTATCTTATTTTTTTCTCTATGGGCAAATCAGTTATTAATAGCAAAAAGGTACAATTAGCAAAAAAAAAGGGGGGGAATTTGTGAAATGTCCAAAAAAGTTGTCCTAATTAGTGAAACGTCCACATTTTGGGACAAATTGGTGGAGTGTCCATCTTGTTCGTAGCAATTTTATCATCTTGCCAATAGCAATTTTATCATCTTGCCAATAGCAATTTTATCATCTTGCCTATAGCCTAACTTTTTTTTAAAACATTTTGTCGTGCAAAAATAAGAGTATGTTGAGCATGTGCAAAAATAACTGCATGTTGAGCAAATTAGACCCAAGTCTAGTTTTTTTTTATTTACATTTTGTCGTGCAAAAATAAGAGTATGTTGTGCATGTACAAAAATAACCGTATGTTGAGCAAATATGACCCAAGTCTAGTTTTTTTGTTTTTTTTTAATATTTTGTCGTGCAAAAATAAGAGTATGTTGTGCATGTGCAAATATAGCCGTATGTTGAGCAAATAAGACCCAAGGCTAGGTTTTTTTTTTTACATTTTGTCATGCAAAAATAAGATTATGTTGTGCATTTGCAAAAATAACTGTATGTTCAGCAAATATGACCCAAGTCTAGTTTTTTTTTAAACATTTTGTCGTGCAAATATAAGAGTACGTTGTGCAAATATGACCAAAGTCTAGTTTTTTTTGTTTTTTTTTTATTTTTTATTTTAAATTTTTAAACATTTTATCGTGCAAATATAAGAGTACGTTGTGCAAATATAACCGTAAGTTGTGCAAATATGACCCAACTCTACTTTTTTTATTTTTTATTTATTTTTATTTTTTACATTTTGTCGTGCAAATATAAGGGTACAATGTGCAAATATAATCGTATGTTGTGCAAATATAACATTTTGTTGTGCAAAAATAAAAATAAAAATATAGATTATGGATCACATAATAAAATATAGATAGCTTTTTTAATTTCTCATATTTTTAGGGTGATTTTTGTAATTTCATAAAAAGTCCTTCTTCTTCCTCCCGATTTCTACGAAGAGGAAACCCCGGCCGGCCTGCGCCTCGCCGCCTCCGCACCGATCTCACTCCCTCGCTTGCTCGCTCGCTCCGGTGCTCGCTCGACCTCGCTCCGGAGACCTGGGTCGCTCCCTCCGACCGCTCGGCCTCCGCCTTCGCCTCCGGGCCTCCGCACCGTTCTCACTCCCTCGCTTGCTCGCTCGCTCCGGCGCTCGCTCGACCTCGCTCGCTCCCTCCGGCCGCTCGGCCTCCGCCTTCACCTCCGGCCTCTGCCTCAGCAATGGATCCAAACCAGTCGATACGAGATCCAGATCGGCCTCCCTCGATCGCCGAAGATCCCCTTCCTCCTCTGAGATCCGAGATCCCGTCCAGATCCGTGTGTTCAGATCCCGTCGCATTCGGTGATTGCTCTCCTGTAGATCGAGATCGATCGAGGAGATCTCAGATCGAGGAAACCTCGGATCGAGAAGATCTTGGATCTCAGAGCAGAGATCCCGCGCGAACTCCGGCGACCAGAGAAGGAGCGGCGGCGGCGACAAGGAGCGATCTGGTGGCCGGAGGTGGCATCGGATCTCGGTGGATCTTGGCGGCGAGCGAGGAGGCAAGCTTTGTTTCTCTGTTTGTCCAAAATCAGGATTTGGGGCTGCTAATTAGGATCAAATTAGTATATATAGTGGACATTTTGCTAATTTGTCCAAAAAGGTGGACAATTCCCCAATTTGTCCAAATAAAGTGCCTGTTTTGCAAATTTTTTCTAGATTCTTTCAACCTCCTATTCAGATCTACCATCCTTATCATCATCAGAAAAAGATAGCAGTGTAAACTAACATCCTTGTCATCATCAGAAGAAGATAAGCGGACACAATTTAGGATTTTACTTATTGTTTACTGTAGTATTTTGTTCAGGAAAATCATACAGTTAGCAACAAGCAAATACTTATCTGAGCTCCTCTATGCAGAGTTCCTCATCCAGCACCTTTAGAAGGCTATATATTTCTTCATCAGTCACTACACATGATCTAGTCTCATCGAGAGAGATAGGAGGGAACCTCGGAAGGGTGGAGTTGCAGAGACGGCGACGGAACTCCGGCAAGGGAGCAGGGAAGGACAGAACTCTGGTGGTCAATTTCGCACATCCGAACAGGGAAGGACGACACAGGGAGGGACGAAGACGCAGAGGCATCTGGACAACCGATCAATTTCGCAAATCCGATCTGCGATAAATCGAAGCCATGGAGAGCAGATCTCGCCGCCGCTGGATTTCGCCGGATCTCGTCGTTGCTTCGCTGCCTCGCCAACAGAAGAGAAACAGGAGGAGACATGGAAGATCGCTAGCCTCTTGCCATCACTCGATCTCAGATCTCCCTCCATCGAAGTCGAGTGCAAGATGAATAGCGCATATTTTTTCTGAAACCAGTCGGGGAAGTGGTGAATGAATTTGAAGAAGGAGATGATGATGAGGAAGAGCAATCGATTTAGATATGAGAAATCCAATTGTACGAGAGGAAGGAGCAGGGAAGGAGCGTGAGTTGAGAGAGAGGGAGGAGCGTGTATCAATTAGGGATTTGATATGAGATTAGGGTAATAAATTAAGATGGACATTTTACTAATTTGTCCAAAAAGGTGGACAATTCTCCAATTTGTCCAAATAAAGTGCCTGTTTTGCAAATTTTTTAAAAAAAATCCATGAGTATAATTACTCAAAAAAAGCTAAAAAAAGTATATTCACCCAATTATCCTTTTAATATATTTTTTTATTATTTAAAATTTGAAAGCATATATTCCCGCCTTCCCGGGTATGTAAATACGTATGTGCATTTTTAGAATGTATCATCGTTAATTTCTTCATTCAATTAACAATTTAACATGCATGATATATAGGCATTAGGACTCGATTAAGGGGTTGTTTGGTATAAGGATGCAAAGTAAACGGAATGAAAATAAATTTTGTATAGGAAAATATATCTAAATAAAATAAAAATGCTATTTTTTGTATGAAAAATAAGATAAAAGGGGTAATGATTAGAATAGTATAGAGTATATAATTACTCTTTATTAACGAGTGATTGTAATTAATAAAGAGGAACAAAACCAACGAAGAAAATATAATAATTTAATTTTTTAATAATATATATATCTTAAATTATAACTGGATAGTCTGGATTACGTTCATTTATTTTCTCCTCGATCTGTATCAACAACGGAGATTGTTTCCTCTGTAGTCAACATCGAAATGGTCGTTACGTATAAACTAATTAAAGTGTGAACTCTCGTTCAACCAATAAGCTTGAAAGCAAAATGTTGAAGTTTGTCTCTGAAAGTACACACGTTTTTATTTAATTTTTTTATTTACTAGACATAGTTTGAGTGCCAACAATCTCATCTTTGGCCGCCGGTGTACCATCTTTGGCCCCTGGAACACACATGTTAAATTGCAACTTTCACGTTTTTTTTTTTGAACTGTTGTGGTCAAAATCTATGCAATGTTTTGTTCTGATATTTGCTTGTGCTTTTTTTAATGACGATTTATATCTTTCACAACTAGTTCAAGTTTTATGATTACGACGTATATTTTTTTTTTTTTTCATACTCTACTAGTTTTATGCTCATCTAGTTTTGTTATAATTAGTTTTATGAATGGAATTTGAATTAATAAACCAAAGTGAACAGCAGGGAAAAATTTGGAGTCTTAATTCTCTCTTCGTTTTTACAAATGGCAAAAGACAAATTGGTCCTTCAAATCGTTGAAACGTTTCAAGTCTAACACCAAATTCCAAATTCCAAATAATTTTCAAATAGTGAACCGTGTTTGGTGCGCTCGTGGGAGACAAGATTTGCGGCAATATGAAAAGCCACCTAACTGTCACACCAGAGATGCATGGAAAGACCATGGCAAATGTTGAGAGACCGAAAGAGGGACTTGATCCAAATGATCGCCTCGCATGTGGTGGTAGCCATGACTCTATATTTGGCCTCAAATGAAAAGTGAGAGATAATATTTTGTTTCTTTGCCTTCTAGGACACTGAAGACTCACCAATCATAATAAAGTAACCCAACCATAAGAGATTGATGAGTAAAAGGACATGTTGCATAGTCAGAATCACAAGGGACCCTTCATATAGCAAACAACTTGGAAAGCAGCGAGCCATTGGTTTTGTCGAGGGTTGGTCATGAATTGAGCCAATGTCTATACCGAATAGCAGAGTTTGTGCTGAGTATTCATGAGGTAGATGACATGACCAATGAGCCGATGATACTTATTCAGGTTGATCAAGTAGCGGACTATCATCAAGAAAGAGATGATGATTCTATTCCATAGGAAAATGACCAGGTGGGCACCAAAGAGGCCGGTTTCCTAGATAATACCAAGAGTATACTTCCATTGAGGGAGAAATAAACCAACCCGCATACGTGAAATCTTAATGCCTAAAAAATATTTTAGAGCACCCAAGTCCTTCATAAAGCATCAGTAAAGGTAACTCTTAGGGTGAGCAATAGAGGCGAAATCAAAACCACCCATAATCAAATCGTCAACATAGATGAGAACATACAAATCAAAACCCAAATTAGATAATGAGAGCAAGCCCAACAGCTTTGTTAAAATAGAGAAAATGAGAGATTTTAGAGAAAAAAGCCATTTTTTCTCTCCAACAGCTTCTCTAAACTCATCTCTAAAATAGACAAATGGATGGAGAGAGTGAAAAAATCTCTAAATTTGTAGGAAGAGAAGTTGATCTCTATAATTTAATGTTAACTTGTCCCTAGATAGAATTTAATGACACAACCCCACATTTTCACCCATAATATAAAAAAATATAATTTCATATTTACTAGTAATAAAAATATAATTATTTTTAAAAATTAATAAAAAATTGATATGATTTGATATAATATATAAATTAATTATGTTAAATCAATATAGATAGATAAATCAAACATCATAATTATAGGTTAACTTTTTTAAATAAAATAGGATAATTAATTTCATCCAATTAAATGCTATATAAAGTTCACATTAAAAAATTAGTCTATAAAATTTTCACTTAAACAAATATTCACTTGAACTCATAACTCATATTGGAATGATTTTAATTTTATAAATTAGAAAGTAAGCCTTATTATTTAATTAATTTAATTAATTAATCATATATGATCAATCACCAATCTAATTTATAATAAAATATATATTAACCAATTGAAAATAATAAGATTAAATTTGAATAATATTTTATCCAATTTCATGATAACTTTTATAGTAACAATCTAAATTTATAATTAATACCATTTAAAAATAAATATCAAATTTATCATTAGAGTTTGTTTAAAAAAATATCATCTGAGAATATAATAATAATAATAATAATAATAATAATAATAATAATAATTAATATATCGTGCAAGAGGATGGGTAACATATACTAGTTCACCAACAAATATGAGGCTATATATTAGAATTAAGTTTAAATGAAGTTTTTAGAAATGTAGAATTAAACATCTTTAATAAATGCATTTATTTATTATAGTCTGTAATAAATGTAAAAATCTGTAAAATAGAGAAACTGTTAGAGTTGGAGTGAATTTTTTTTAGAGATTTTGATATTTTAATATCTATTTTAGAGATTTTTTACTAAATCTGTTGGGCTTGCTCTGAGAATAGAGAATAATCGGCATAAGACTGAGTAAAGTCAAACCTCTTGAGGGCCATAGATAGCTTTTAGAACGAATTTTGCGGAGCTTGACAAAGACCATACAGAGAGTTATGGAGAGGACAAACCATACTCCTGCCAAGAGTAGAGAAGCTAGGGGGTATACATATATAGACCTCTTCATGAAGATTGCAAGACTGTCGCGAGTTTTTTGACAAACTCATCCATCCTCTACAAAATGCATTCACGAAAGGCAGATCAATACAGGACAATATACTTATTGCTCGCGAAATTTTCCACTCCTTTAGGCTTAGTAAGGCAAAGTGCGGCCATATGGCTATCAAATTAGATATGGAGAAGGCCTACGATATATTCTAATGGCCCATCCTTTTCTCTATTCTTTCCAAATTCGGTTTCGACAGCAAGTTTATTCACTGGATAAAGGAATGTGTACAGATAGTTTCGTACTCTATTTTTATCAATGATGAGCCATCAACACCTTTTACCCCCTCAAGAGGACTGCGGCAGGGTGATCCATTGTCTCCCTTCCTTTTTTATCCTCACTGCAGAGGTTTTGTCTAGAACCATGCAACATCAAGTAGCTGAATCCAAAGATCTAGGCTTCACCATCGGCCGAGGCGGGATAAAGGTCTCTTTCCTTGCTTTCGCCTATGATATCATGCTTTTTGGGAAAGCAAACCAGACAGCCTACAATAATCTATTAAGAACGATCCATCGTTTCTACCAAATTTCAGGACAAAAAGTCAATCTGCATAAATCAAGCTTCGTAGTGTCCCCAAACACTTCAGCTGTAGCTATACAAACAGTTACGACATCATTGGGGATCCCATAGGCAAACAACTTATAAAAGTATATGGGTTTTCCTATTATCAATTGCTGAGTGAATCACAACACCTTTGCGGACTTTTTTCTTAAGACAAAGCAATAACTATCCAAATGGAAAGCTTCCTCCCTCTCTACGGAGAGGCGAAAGGTCCTTATCAAGGCCAGTCTTAGCGCTCAATCGCTTTTCCTTATGCAGGCATTTTTGCTACCTGCATCTATCCTCCACGAGCTTGACAAAGTATACAAATTACAGTTCTTCTGGAACAAGGATCTAGGTTATACACCCCTCATCAGCTGGGATAAAATTTGCGCAGATTCCCTTTCTGGAGGACTTGGCCTTTACAAAGCTGAAACTATGAACCTAGCTCTCTACAGATCAAGCTGTTGTGGAAGATCATTAATGAACCAGATAATATCTAGGTAAGGGTTATTTCATCCAAATACCTAAAAGGAGCACCATTGCTGAACTACGTCAAAAGGGTAACACCTCATGGCAGTCGTCCAAACTGATTTCGATCAGGAACTTGTTCAAACCAGTCCTTCGCTTGTCTATCGGCAATGGTAGGTCGGTTAGCTTCTAAACGGACACTTGGGCTCTCAAAATACACTTGGAAAAAATTGCATTTCAACCTCTGACCGATGGAAACATGAATTGGCTAGTGGACCGCTTTATTACTTTTGACAATGAGTGGGAAGTTACAAAGCTCCAGACAGATTTACAGGGCCTTCTTAGTCCTACCATAATTTCACAAATTACAACTATTCAACTACCCACTAATAATTTTTTGGATCATTTGTTTTGGGAGCCTAGGAAAGATGGCTGGTTCTCTATAAGCTCGGCTTCGACGCTTATTCCAAACCACGCAGGTGACCCTCATTTTGACTGTAACTGGCTTTGAAAATTAGATATTCCTTACAGTATTAGACATTTTCTATGGCAGGTCTCGCGTGATGGCCTGCCTACCTCTGAGAGACTAAAAAGATCACATGTTTCTATTCCTTCAGGTTATAGCTTCTGTGGGTGTACACTCGAGTCGACTTTCCATCTTCTGCTTGAATGCCCCACCAGAGTGGCTCTAGTGTCAACCCTTGACTTATGCCAACCACCTCTCACTTGTATCAACAGGAAAAAATAATATAAGCAGATTAGTCTACGCTTGGTGGAGTATTTGGTATTTCCGAAACCAGCTTCCAACACTTAACTGTCACGTCTGTCCAAGCTATTGTCCTGTTTTGCAAATCTTCTTTTCATACTTGGTCGGCTAGAATAGATGATCCAGATACAACTAAAACGTCGGTAATTGCAAACATCCATCCAGGATCTTCCTCGTACTACAAAACGCAAGCCAACATCATTCGCATGAATGAGACTTGGAAAAAACCGCCTCACGGGTACTATAAGCTAAGCTTTGATGGCTCCTACTGCCATTCGGGAAATACTCCGACTGTATTTTTCCCTTTTATGACGTAAATTAATAAAAATGTCGGGGATGATGTTTCAAGGTAAAATTTTACGAAGTCTTATCAAGTTTGGAATTCAGTGAGATCTAGGGAAGATCTGCTAGCATGTCAAGGGCTAAGTAAAGATGCTATAAAATTTATTGGATATTTAAGACATGCTTAAAAATAAGTTGATAAAATATTCCAAAGTAGTAGAGTGAAAGATTGTTGGAATATATATTTAAGGAAGACAAAATATGTAAATTTAAAAACATTGGGATGTTTCTCGTAATTATCATATAAAGTGGGCCAAAATAGAGTTGGTTGCAACGTTGCCATCTTCATATATAATAATTTGTCTTAAGAGTTAAGACAAAGATGATGAGAGGTGTGTCCATACACGTACCAAAATCTCATTGGAATCTCGCTGATTTTTATAGTAATGTTTTCTAATGAGATTTTTTTTTCTGTAAAAAAAAAAAGCTGTTTTACCGTAAATCCCATTGTACCATCTAAATTTTAGATTACATTGATTATTATTCACTCATTGTATTAGTAAAACGATTCGGTATTATTTTACCGATAAAATCTCTCTCATTTATTTTCAAATATTGGCTGTTTTATATCGTTACTAGTTTTATTATTCGTCCGTTGTGCGATTTGTTAATAAATTTTATTATATAAAACGTTTTTTAATTAATATAAATCACTACTTTGTATAGAGAAAATATATAATCTTCAATTGTGTTGTTTTTTTTAGAATGTAAACACATGTTTGAGTCTAGATTAATCATGTTTTAATCCAAAATTAGATTAATATAAAAAGGCTACAAAAAGATAATACCATTTTAATCTAGAATATGAAACGTATGAAAAAATAACACAATTTTAATTCAGAAAATGTCACGTATGTGAATCGCACCAGAGGTCGTTTAGTATTTTATATAGATAGATAGACATAGATGTTTTAGTATTTTATATAGATAGAAATAGATAGATGTTTTAATATTTTATATAGATATAGATATTAATATTCATATATAAATATTGAATTGAAGATATATAGATATATGTATATTCTATTAATAGATTTAAAAATATTAACTACCAATTCAAAAACTTTTTTCTTGTCGATCTATCTAAATAATTCAATTACTTTTTTAATCTTATGAATCTATAAATTATGGAGACTAATTTCTCCATAAACCCTAGTCCATCTTCTATAGATAATTAAATTGCTTTTTTTAAAATGTATGCCTACATTTGAATGAATTTATCTTGATTTAAAACTATGGCCAATAAATTGTTCAACAATTTAATAAACAATTCGAGCAAACAAACAAACATAAGGGAGGGATAATGGAAAGAAATAATCGAGGATATATGTAGATTGTTATAAAACGATAAATTTTCTATCTAATTAAGATATAAGGTTGAATATTTATAAAAGTCCTAAATTAAGCTATAAGCTAGGTTATATTAGATAGATTATTTGATCTAAAAAGATAAGTTTTTTACCTAACTATATTGGTTTAATAATTGATGTGGATAAAAAAAATACCATTTTAATCCAGAATATGCCATGTATGCAAAAATAATCCCGTTTTAATCCAGAAAATTCCACGTAAGCAAATCGCACCAGAGACCGTTTCAGGCATCTGTTTAGTATATTATATAAATAATATACTCGAATATAATTCAAGATATTTCCTTATTAGCCGTTATGATACTCGTTATTATTAATAAATTTGGGTATTTCTTAAAACGATATAACCCTGGATAAAATGGGTATTTCTTTTAAGTTGAAATAATCCCCAATTATTTTGGATTATATGGTATTCCTAAGTCGTTATAATACCCAATTAAATTTAGGAAAGGAAATCATAAATTAAGTTTGCAAATCCTAATACTGTCGGGCATTTTAAAATGGTGTTGGTCAAGTGATTACCAAGAAGTGAAGGGTATATGTTTTATCGGATTAATTAAGGACTAGTACAGTCCCCGCGCCATGGCGCGTCTTTTTCTTTTAAAAAATTAAAAATAAAATTTTGTAAGTATAAAAAACTACCACTATAAAATGAAATAAATTATTACCATACGTTAACATAAAATAAAAAAAACAGATTTGATAAAGTAAGTAAAAAATAATATTTATGAACAACGTGTAAAAATTACATGATTTTAAGATTTGAGATTTAAGTATAATAAGTTGATTGAGTGAAAATTCTAAAGGTGCTTATAAGTTATAAAACCTAATACAAAATGCTTACATTTTATTAGTTAGATCTAGATAGATTAATTAAAGAAACTTGTCCAAATTTTGATATTTGAATTTTTTTTTCTAGGTTCAGTTGATTGGAAGGAAATCATAAAATTAAGGTGATTATGACATCTAAGGAAAAAATATTTATCATTTAATAGTTAGAATAAATAAACCCATTGGTTAAAAAATGTTTAAAAATTTTATCATGTGAAATTTTATGTAAATTAGGTTGGTTGGGTGAAATTCCAAAAATTAAGGTTATTATAAAAATAAAATTAGTTTTCATTATATATATATATATAGAGAGAGAGAGAGAGGTTGGATCCCGTGTAAGCAACCCTTACGGTGTAATTTGTGAGCAGAGAAATTATTCGTAGGTACCAAGTGATTATTCGTGTATAATAATGTAACTAGTGAAATTCCCGCGCCATGGCGCGTTTGCGAGACAAAAATAAAATAAATATAAAATATTTTTTAAAAGGAAAAACCAAATAACAATATAAAAATATTCAAAAATTAACCAAAATTAATAAAGAAATGTAAGGTAATGTTTTCTAAACTTTTTTAAAGCAAGTTACAGATATTGAATTTTGAATGTCGGATTTTAATTGATGTTGTCAATTGCTCACCAATTCAACTGAAATGTATTTGAAATGTGATACAATGATTCAAGATTAAAAAAAACATCCAGTGTTATTCTCTAAATCAAGATTATTAATCTAATGATAACAACCAAAATCCAAATGATGAAATAAACCAACGGAAATGAGTTCCAAGAAGTAACGAAACAGACATATATCTAGGTGTGAGCGTGCAATTAGGTATTTTGATTGGAAAATGGAAATAAATCAGGAAAAAATATTTTGATTGGTTAATTGGGAAAAAAATTTAAAAAAAAAAAAGATTGGTCGAAAAGGAGTGAAACGTGGGGATGATGCCACGTAAGCGAAAGGTCTTCTGAATTAAGTAATTATATAGATTAAGGTTATGATAAAAAAACAAAAATATTTTTCAATATAGAATGAAATAATATTGTATAGTTAATATTAACTTTATTATAAAAAAGTTTTGAATTAATCCCATTGTTTAAAAAAAGTTATTTCTAAATATATTCAATATAAATGTTGCCAAAAATAACTTTGCGCAAGGGTGTGACACGTGGCGCAGGTGCTTTGATTTTAATTAATATATAGATTGTTTAAAAAAAGTTATTTCTAAATATATTTAATATAAATGTTGCCAAAAATAACTTTGCGCGAGGGTGTGACACGTGGCGTAGGTACTTTGGTTTTAATTAATATATAGATAGATTGTTTAAAAAAATGTTATTTCTAAATATATTCAATATAAATGTTGCCAAAAATAACTTTGCGCGAGGGTGTGACACGTGGCGTAGGTGCTTTGGTTTTAATTAATATATAGATTATTCGTATGTATGAACAAATGTAATTATTTGTAAGTAACAAAAGATTATTTATATGTATGTACATACGAATAATCACTTCGTACCTACGAATAATGTTACTGTTCACAAGTTACTTTTAATCTCATCCGTTTGATCTTCTTAATATGACGCTCTAGATTTGCTCATAAATTACACAGTAACACTTGCTTACATAGGATCTATCCCCCCCCCCCTCCTCTCTCTATACATACATACATACATATATATATATATATATATATAGGTTTGTTGCTCCAAAAAAATCATATATTTGGAACGTACTACTTATATATATATATTAAAAAGTTTTTAATTCATCACATTGTTTAAAGAAAATAGCTTAAAATGATATTGTATAATTAATATAGAATGAAATAATATTGTATCGTTAATATTAACTTTATTAAAAAAATCTGAATTAATCCCATTATTTAAAAATTGTAGTATAAAATGATATTGTGTCATTAATATAAAATGGGACAATATTGTGTAATTAATATTAGATAAAAAAATAGGATATATATATATATATATTATATAAATAAAAATGCGAATAGAATAATCAAATACTTATATTGCCAAAAAAGGTATTTCTAAATATATTCAATATAAATATTGTCAAAAATAACTTTGCATGATGTGACGACATGTGGCGTAGGTGCTTTGCTTTTAATTAATATATAGATTATTTTAAAAGGAGACACTGCCGAAGTTTAAGGGTAAAATTATTGGACATAAGCTAATTGAATTATTATTTATCTCCTATGTACAACGACGTGATTGGTTGCACTTGGATATTTGATTGTGTTGATAACATACGTCTTGGAGAGGTGTATGATCTCCTAAAGAATTGTAATTGGTAATCCTCTTCGGATCTCACAAGTACTCGTATTCAAGGCAAGTGCCTTTGTCTCATTTGCTTCTCTTAAAAGACTCAATATCTTTCTTTTAATCAATGACAATTGTTAATTATCAAGTATATCTATTCGTTGAAAATAAATTGCAAACTCTACTTATATATTTTTGCAATCTCTGTTCGTTCCTTCTCTATTCAGGACTAGATAAGGATGATATGAAGAGCCCGTTTGTTTGGAGGAAGGGAAAGGAAAGGAAATGAATCATTTCACGATGGAAATAGGTATCACTTTCTCTTATCAACCTATTCAATAATTGAAACATCAACCTTTTCCTCATTTTCCCCGTGTTTCAATTGAATAGTCCTAATTACTCTCACACTCATTGAGTACCACAACATATACAATAATATCATTACCCTAACTATGACAAAAATCACATGCAATTTTTGTAACCTTATCAACCTATTCAATAATTGAAACCACAACCTTTTCCTCATTTTCCCCGTGTTTCAATTGAATAGTCCTAATTACTCTCACACTCATTGAGTACCACAACATATACAATAATATCATTACCCTAACTATGACAAAAATCACATGCAATTTTTGTAACCTTATCGTCCTAGTTAATGATCCATTATGACGAGCCATTTATTTTCTAGTAATACGTAATTGATTTTGTTTTTCAAAATATAAGTTAGAAATCCTAAATTTGTATAAAAAATATATAATTTTCATGGTTTTCATTCATTATAGAAACAACACCACAAAAGTAACAATATCAACTTTGTATATCCTATAATATTCATGGTTTTCGTTCATTATAGAAACAACACCACAAAAGTAACAATATCAACTTTGTATATCCTATAAATATGTTTATTAACAAAAAAAATTACTAAAATAGAGTTTGCAAAATATCAAAATTTTCCTACTTATTTTGTCCTTTCTTCATTTCAAATTTCAGATATGATAACCACCTCTCCCTATTTTTTTTTTTTTTTTGGCTGCAAGCACTTGGCTCATATAAGAATTGAACTCTCCTTATTTTTCTACATCTTTTAATTATTCATCTTATCAAAGATTTTGATTAATTTATGATAAAATCAAAGGATGAAACCACGAACCATCAATCTATTTTTCAAAAACAAATTGGTACTTTCAGAAAGAAGAAACCCAAAAAAAGGCCTATTGTACATTTCAGTTATCCAACTCACTGCCCAAATAAACATAAAATTAAAAAAAAAAACAGATAAAAACACCAGATTAATTAAGCCCATGAACACACAACTGATTGCATTTTAAAGAAAAATTGGACATAAACAATAATCATCAATATTTATATATGATAAATACAATCAATCTTCAAGAGTTGTATGTGTCGACAAAAATGCACAAATAATTGTAAAACATATTTTATTTATTTTTTTAGAATTTAAATTCGGCCCTCTTTGGTCATTCTCTTGATTCGAAGTCGTATCTACACAAAGACTTGAGTGATTTTGGTACTTTGAGCTTGTTATTCTAACAACCTCGGGCGCTAGGCGACCCCCTTCTATTATGCACTTGATCTTAGAGACATGCTAGTGTGTTGATATTCCGCTCTGTATGTAGAAGCCTCTTTATTAGGTATAACGTATATGTGTGCTTAGGGCCAGGATGCAGCAGGTGGGCATCATTCAGATCCAATTGGACATAATCATCAATATCTATATATGATAAATACAATCAATCTTCAAGAGTTGTATGTGTTGACAAAAATGCACAAATAATTGTAAAACATATTTTATTTATTTTTTTAGAATTTAAATTCGACCCTCTTTGGTCATTCTCTTGATCCGAAGTCGTATCTACACAAAGACTTGAGTGGTTTTGGTGCTTTGAGCTCGCTGTTCTAACAACCTCGGGCGCTAGGCGACCCCCTTCTATTATGCACTTGATCTTAGGGACATGCTAGTGTGTTCATATTCCGCTCTACATCTAGAGGCCTCTTTATTAGGTATAGCGTATATGTGTGCTTAGGGTCAGGATGCAGCAGGTGGGCATCATTCTGATCCCGCTCACCATAAATGTTTTTAGGTATTATTTATGTTCATCCTATTGGTGTTGTTTGCTTATTGTGTGGGTCATTTTGTTCGGTGGAGAGCGAGCGTTGGAGTTATCGAATTCACCAGACCTTGCACACGTTTTTGGATTTACATTTTATACTCCGTTTTGACCCGGCTCTGACGTGGCACCCTCTTGCATTACACTTTGATTCCGCTATTTGCCTGGCTACTGGTTTTCCACGCTTAGACTTACGACGGGTACAGGGGACTTCCCCCGGGGATTCCAACGATCCCTTCGAATTTGGGTATGAAATCCCACTTTGGAAATATTAGATTAGGCTTTCAAACCTTCAACATGTACTTGGGGCGCAAGATTCTATCGAGGGGTTTCATCCCTCGAAACGTAACTCAGGAATCATAATCCCTAGACGCCCGCCTTGATGCCAATGTGATGGTTTATTTATTTGACAGAATAGTTTTAATTAACTTTTGTGCAATTGATGGTTTGTTGGTTAAAAGCAACCAATTTGGATATGTTAACCATTTAGAGAAATTTCATTAGCATTTCGCCCTTAGTGATTTATTAATCCCAAAACCCATACCACAAGAGAAATTAACACATAAGCATCTCAGGGGTGTGGTGGGTTTGAAGGATCGAGTTTACGCAAAAATTAGGCTTTTTTAGTGGTGTTTCGCGATCTAAAATCTAGACCACAAGAGAAACTCGTAAGCATCTCAGGGGTGGGTTTCGGAGATTGAATTTGTGCAACAATTTGGCCTTGTTTGGGATTGATTGGCGATTGAAGAGAAGAAATTGAGAGATGGAGCGTTGTTGTGTTAGGAGCAATGTGTTGTTGTGCAGAGAGAGAGAGAGATGGTAAACCCCTAATTTTAGAAGGGTTACAAAATGGGCTAATCAGTTAAGGCTTGAAAAGCAATGAATCTTTTATTAATCTTAAACAAACAAACCCAAAGGGTAATAGGCTACATTATTCCGTTTTAGCCCAATTTTTATAAAAACAAGCACGCCCTAAGTGTCTACCTATGTACTAAAAAAAAGTGTGTGGCTCCGTTTGATAATATAGATAACTTTTCATAGCTTTTGGTTTTAATATTCAATAGTTTTAAATAAGTTAAATATAAGATTTTAGTTTAATTAGTTTTTGAATTTAGATTTTTAACAGCTACGTACACTGCAACAATTAAAGCTTTTAGTAGTGGTACAAAACCGCCACATAAAGTCAAAAAACCGCTGCTTAAGGGCTACTGTAGCGGTTTTTACCCGTTTCATTTGCTTGCGTTGCATTTGATCTATCGTAGCAGTTTTTTAACCTAATGTGGCGGTTTTTTCCCAACACAGACAACCACTACAATAAGTATGATAACAGCCACAAAAGAGTATCTATTGTGGCGGTTTCGTCTTAGTTATTATAGCACTTTTTTTTCTCCAATGTGGTAGTTTTTTATTTACCAAAAAAAATACATGTTTTTAGCCCAGATTCAGCAGACCAAAGCTAAAAAGTCCAACGTTTTAAAAAAATATATATAGAATGCAGCTTGTTCGTTGGTGCATTCTAATAGATAGAAATGTGAGATTCTTTTATAGACATGTATGTACCTACATTCAATCACATATTAAACATGAAAAATTTCCCTCGACACATGGTTAACATAAAATTGCAGAGAGTTAAACAATTTACTCTTTCAAACAAGACTACGACTATCGGTAGATTGACCCTTTCGTGCTCTAACATGGATATAGTCTTTTGGAGGTTCGGTTGACGTACTGTTTTTCTCAGAAGGCAAGTCACCACTGGTGAACTTGCTTCTGTTCCATATTTAGAAACTCCGGACCCCAATAGTTTCATCTATTTGCCAACATGCTCTTTCTACAACGAGCAAAATAATAGAAAAGATCATTTTTCCATAAAACACAAAATAGATTCAAAATCTGAACAGAAGTTCTAATTCCTATCCAAATCAATCTATCTATATAAAATAATAAAGCAGGGGCTTGAAACGGGCTCTGGTGCGATCTCGCGTCCACGGAATTTTCTGGATTAAAGCGGGATTATTTTTGCTTACGTGGCATTTTCTTGATTAAAGTGGTATTATATTTCTGACCCACATCAATTAATAAACGAATATAGTTAGCTAAAAACTTATATTTTTAGATCAATAATCTATCCAATATAACTTGAATTAGTTGTTATACATCTTTATTATTTTCATGCTTTTCTTAATAAACTATATTATTTATTATTTTAAAAGATGAAGAAGGAATATTTGGTGCGTTATCCTACCTTTTAGATCAAATTGAATATAATATATTTATATATGGTTTTATTTTTGTGAGCCACGTCAATTTGATTTTATTTTTTTAAGTCACGTCAATTAATTATCTAATATAATATTTTAATATAATTAATATAATAAAATATAATTTATTAACAAAACGCGCAACCGCGCAGGTAACGAATACTTGTAAAATACTAAAACAGAGGTCTGGAACTGTGCGATTCGCACACGTGGAATTTTCTGGATTAAAACATGATTATTTTTGCATACCTGTCATATTCTGAATTAAAATGGTATTATATTTTTTGGCCACATCAATTAATAAGCCAATATAGTTAGGTAAAAAAACTTATCTTTTTAGATCTATAATCTATTCAATATAACCCTATATTTTAATTAGATAAATATATCAAACACGTCTACAACTACAATTATTGTTGAAAACATATCCAATCTAACTAATCAAATATAATAATTCATAGAATCCAAATCAAATGTATCACTCGCAAATCACAAATAAATAAATAATTCTTAATTTAAGATAGTTATATTTAAAATCTTACCGTCCTTCATAATTTTTTTTAAATTAAGATAATTGATATAAGTAAATAATTTATATTTACTTTTTATGGAGTAGTAAGTTTTATGTAATAAAATTTATTAAAAAATCGCACAACGGGTGAATAATAAAACTAGTATTTTTGAAAAGCTTAAAATCTATGAGAAGTTAAAAGATATTTTCAAATACAATAGGAACATAGACGAATAAAATAAAACAACACAATCTATCTAGACAAATACTCCGTATAAACTTCTGAGCATGACTATCAACTTGAATTGGAGTTCTTGTAGTAAAAAAAATCGGCAGAGACTGAGATGAGCATTATGTTCCGAACCTTAAATTGCATCTAAAAAAAGTTAAAAATATACTCACCCCAAACTTTTCATAATTTTATTTTATATTTACAAATCTATTTATTTTCTCATATTTCATCATTTAGTTTGTATCAATTGGATTACTAAGTATCTTACTAATTTATGAACACCCTAATTTAACATATACTCCATCCGTTAATTAAAATTTAACGTTTTACTATTCACGCACGCTTTTTGAGGTGTTAAAAACTATATAAAATATTAACTTTTTTAACATATTTTTTAAATAATTTCATACTTGTTACTATTAATTATGAATTTATAAAAACAAATTTAAAAAATATTAATATTTTATATAGTTTTTATCATTTTAAAAAAATGTGCATAAATAATAAACGACCAGTTTTAATTAGCAAGAGGGAGAGTATTAAATATACTTAATTTATCAATTTCAGTTATCTTGCAAACATACGTGTGCATTTCGTTTGCAAACATACGTGAGCATTTATTCATAAACAGAGAGTATAATTTTCTATTCGTGTAGTTATGAACCAAGTTGCATTTGGGGTTCAAGGGGTACAAATAAGTGGGGCATAGACACGTGATTCCGAATTATTTGATTTGTATGAATTGTCGGTCCACTAGAAAACTTTCATATCAGGATACGTAGTTTTGAATCGAGAAACCACCCCATTGATAATTGTCAATGTCGTTTCCAAAATGATCCCTCTATTTTTTTTATTATTTTTTTTTAACCGAGAAGAATTTGATTGATGTGGAAGCCATCAATCAAGAGCGTCCAGACGGACGAGATCAATCAAGGATCGATCTGGGGGCAAAATCGAGTTGGAATAGGGGGACCTGTAATGGGATAAAAGGTCCGCTACCCGATTAGCCTCTCTGAAAATGTGATAGATCACGTGGGAATGGAAACGTATAAGAAGGGAGATGCAATCTGAAGTGATGATCTCTACTTCCCAAGGGCAAGAGCCTTCTTGGTTAAGACAATTGATGACGGAAATATTGTCACCTTCAATAATGATGTTCTTTATTTGTAAGCTAATAGCTTTCTTAAGTCCCTGCCAAAGTGCAAAGCACTCACAACCGAAAACAGATGGAAAGGGCGAGGGTCTTGCTTCTGTGTAAATGATGGCACCACTGTGATTGCGGATGACAAACCCATAGCTGCCCGGGTTTGAGTCTGAAAGGGCCCCATCAAAGTTAAGTTTAGCATACGTTTCTAGTGGTTTTTTCCATTTTACTTTGGGTCGAGTCTTGGGTTTTGTTTTGGGTAATCCGGAGACAGGATCGGAGTTATCCTCCATGTGTGCGAGGTCCCATAACATTAGTTGTTCGTTGATGTACGCCTTAATCGAGTTTGGATCAGGTTTTAGTTTGTTAAACAATGTTTGATTTCTGAAGTACCAGATGCTCCACCAAGAGGTGGCAAGAAGGACCATTTCTTTGCTTGTCAATTTTTTTCTAATTTCATTGAGTAGTGTGCTAATGGGGATATCATTAGTTTGCAAGGTATCTAAGATGTGGGAAATTTTTGGATTAACTAATTGTATAGTTGTTTTACTACTAGGGCAGCTTAGGAGGATATGGTTTAGATTTTCAGTGTGGTGACCACATGTTGGGCAATTGGTCGTGAAACTACAACCCGGGTAGGAAAGCTTATGAGATGTTGGGAGACCTTTTTGGAAATGCGCCAGAGAAAGCCTTTAACTTTCGGTAGAGTGTGTAACTTCCAAATCCATTTTAAATCTGAGGGTTCATGGTTCTTTATACAGTGTATGAGGCTAATTGCTGAGCTTGTAGAGATCCAACCATTTCTGCTGGGGTTCCAGTAGAGTCTATCTTGTATGGTCGTAGTGGGGATAAAATGATCCCTCTATAAAGTTATCGAAAATGATCCCTCAAAGTTATGATTAAGATTCTTTTAGTTTTTTTTTTCAAAAGGAGAGACGGCGTTCTGCGCGCATTTAACCGCGTTTTATTGATATTAAAAAAGCCTAAGTAGTCCGTATTTGGGGATAGTCCGACCTCTAACATCATTATGCAAAAAATGTAAAATACCCTCATACAGGTCAAACAATATAGTCAAACCAATGTTGTTGGAAAACGCTAATCGAGAATTTCGGAAATTTCAAGTTTTAAAAATGTAACTTGGGTTTTTATATTTGTAAATCTCAATACGTATATGTCCAATTTATTTTAGTAGATTCTAATATATTTTTTTTATTTTGATTATTTAAATTTTGGAAACATATATTCCTGGGTAAGTAAATATATACGTATGTGCATTTTTAGAATGTACGATCGTTAATTTCTTCATTCAATTAACATGAGGAGTTTGTCTCCTCTGTATTCAACATCGAATAGTTGTTACGTATGAACTAAAGTATGAACTCTCGTTCAACCAACAAGCTGGAAAGCAATGTCGAAGTTTGTCTCTGGAACACATATTTTTTTTCCTATCTTTATCAATATATTATATGATATTAAAATAGAGACGTGACGTGGTTCACTCAGATCGAATTCGTTTATGTGTCGTTCTCTGATACAATCCAACCGAGTTTTTTTAGCATGTCAATTAATAAGTATCTAATAAATTTAAGTAATGTCAAACAACGACCTAATCTATTTATCTATTTGTCATCCTATGTATATAAAACATTAATCTGTTTTCATAAATATATTTTCAATGTTATAAGATTAATTGTATTTATCTTTACTATTGGATAAACTCTAAGAGATATTGGATAAGCTCTATGTAAAAACCAATTTTCATTTTTAAAGCTTAGATGGAAAACTTCACAACGGAGTTACATCATTTTTTTATGGAAGTAGTTACATCATTTTGAATTACGTGGAAAGTCTAGGAAGTATAAACAACAGGATACAAAATGTAATTCCTCATGTATTATAGATGCTTGGCACAACAGGTTTGAAATAAAGACCGATTCATATGAGCTCACAAATAACAAATTCACAATGCAATGCCAGATATTTTTCTTTTGTCCTGTTGATATGGACTGTGTATAGCAACGTCAAGTGCAAACAGAAAGAAATAATGCTCAAGAAACACATAACACTCAATCGAGAGGAGATTCACAATCGAGATCTGAAATTGCACGGCTAAAAACAATCGGATCTGAAAGTGCAAGGCTGCGAGCAACACTTACCATCGAGATTCGAGAGGATACCTGCTTGACTGCATCGATTCCGGCGATTTCAACCACGGATTTTGGCGATTTCTAGAGGACACCTGCGACTCTGCGAGCCATGTGGGTTGTGGCTGTGTGTGTGAGTCGGACACCAACGATTCCGTTGAGTTTAAGAGGACACCAGCGATGCCGAAGGCCTGCGTACACTTATTGCCCTAGTTGTGAGTTCATGTCGGGCTGACGGCTTTGTGTTTGTGATGTAACGGCCCAAATATAAATATTCAAGTTATGTTTCGAAGGTTGGATACCTTCATTCGGATCTTGCAATCCAGGTACGGGCACTACAAAAAAAAATTATATTTGCCACACTATCTAGCTTCGGCAGGGGCTTACCGTGGCAATTGATACCCTTTTGCCACGCCATTAGCCACGGAAAGCCTTCAATTAAAAAAAAAAACTCACTGATTGTAGCTTCGGCAAGGGTTGTCGTGGCAATTGATACCTTTTGCCACCGATTGTAGCCACGACTCGTCTACCGTTGCTGAAATTTGCCACGACAATGCAGTTGCCGAAGCTAATTTTTCTATAGCCAAGTGATAGTTGTGACGGCAAGATGATGCCGTGGCAAACAAAAAAATAGTGAATTCGGGTAATTTGCCACCCGATAGGGTTCCGTGGCTAAAATAAGTATGTTTTTTTTTAAAAAGAGAAAATCTAAACCCTAGCTTATAGTCGGCAACCTCTGTTGCCTCCTTTTCAGATCTAAAACTGATTGGGGTGAAAATGAGAAGAGAGAAGGAGAAGAGAAACCCTAGCTCTCGAGCCGCTGCCACCCACGATCCCGCTTTGCCGGCCCTAATCAGACCACCAAGCGCTGCCTCCGACCACCCCAGACCACCCCTCAAACTAGAAACCCAAGAACCACAAAGATAACCCCTAGACGGGAATACAAAACCCACACCTTTCAAAGTAAAGCTCGAGCAAAGAACAACACAATTTCTAAACACCTAGATCTGGAAATTCCATTTGCACATCTCCAACTTCTCACTTCCAAAAACCCCGGATCCACAAAGGGAAAAAAACAAAATGGGTGGGAGTGAGAGAAGAAGAAACAAAGAGCGTAAGAGAAAGAAAAGATGGAGGGATAGAGAGGTTGAATCTGAGAGCTGTACGCAAAATATCAGAAAGAGAAGAACGAGTGTTTCGTTTGATGGGGAGTTTTTCGGGTGGTGGCGCCTCTGTCGGTGTGATAGGGCCTGGCGGTGGCGACACTGGCGACGGCTCGGTTCCGGGAAGCTGCTTGAAGGCTGCTTTGGTGGCCTGGGTTCCTTGGTGGCATCAATTTGGCCCAAGGCTTGCGGGTTTTTCTGGCCCCAAGCAACAGAAGAACGAGGCTTACAAGAAAAGATGTTGACACTCAGTGCCGACATCCATAGCACAGACAAGACGGGAAGTAAAAATCGACAGTCGATATTTAGATTGAAGGAGCTAAAGCTACAAATCAGGTATTTTTGCTTTATTATAACACTTGTATTTCTCCTTTGCAACTTCTTTGACTGGATTGGGCATAAACGGACATACGTAGAAAAATCAACTATGAATCCTGGGAACAAAAGAAGAAAAATGAGCCACTGCATTGATGTTTTTTGTTTGTGCTATTTTAGTCGGAACTCTTACTGTGCTTTTTCTTTCAATTGTCATTTATAGTCATCATATCAAACCAGAACAGAGCCTATGCTGCTAAACGAAAGCAAAAAAGGAGAATAAACATGACTATGTGCCCTATCTTGTGTATTGATTGCTTGGGAAATTTCGGAAAAAATCTGACCAAAAAAGAATATGGAAAGCAAAACCGAAAACATGAAACTGAAAGGATATTTGAACAAAATGTCGACTCTTGGCACGATTTGTGTCCTTTATGGAATAGAAATGTTGTGTGTTTTGATCATTATGAAGAGACTCTGATGACCAAGAAAGTTAACTATGGTAAAAGCACTAAAAGAAAATCTAAGAATGAGAAGATAGAACTAGGAAATGAATATATACTTTAAACCCCTTGAAATTATTGTTATAAGGAGAGGAAGTGCTCTTGATGATTGTGATATGCTCACTGATGGTTATGATATGTTCTTGATAGTTATATGTAATTACTTGTTGTGGAATACAGAGAACAAGGAAAAAATAACTAAGCATGTACCTTACTTTCGAAAACCGATGACAAGTGAACATTTGCCAAGCAGGGAGAACTATATTCGGATCCCTACGACCACAATTGCTACTGATCTCATTGTAGTTCTGCTTGCTAGGAGTGTTATTCTCCACCAACTTGATTATATTACGACTTCCTCACCCAATAAGCCAGGCACCCTCAATCTCATTCTCATATGTCTCTCTATTTCTTTGCTATCCGTTTTCCTTCTCTGGATCTCATTGTTTCTGTTTTCTAGGATCAAAGAAAATAAGAGTCTAAAGAAGACTGCATTGACAAGGTGATACTCAAATCTCATTCTCATATGTCTCTCTATTTCTTTGCTATCTGGTTTCCTTCTCTGGATCTCAATGCCAAGGTGATACTCAACGGCGAGCAGAAAGGTACCTTCATGAGACTTGATGGTTACTTTTCATTTGTATCCTTCCTTAATTATGCATCAGACTGCATTGACATTTCTTATCTTCATTTCCTCATTGCGCATTTTCTTTAAAGCTTAGTAGAATTGTTTATTTGGAGCTCCTTTGTTGCTCCCAAGATAAAATGCAGGGAACGATACTTCTCCTTAACTTTTCTTGAAGATCAAATGTGTCAGTAGGGACTCATTTAATCAAAATTGATGCAACTGTTATTTCTTTTCTCCGGCGCGACCTCTCTTTATCTGCCTACTATTGAGTCAAATTGCCAATATTATGTTGTGTTTAATTTATAACTTTGTTTTTATTCCTTCTTTATTTATTTTTTCTAGGTTCGTGTTGACATCAGCTCCAGGAATCCTGCTAAGGTTCATGCAACATTCACCAAGACCGGAAGGGGCCTCCTTGAGTTGGTTCTAGAGCCTTCAAGAGAGGATTTTTTTCTAGGTGTGTACTTCAGTGTCTCTTAAATCAAATATGTCATTCTACGTGCTATAAGGTTTTTCAGGGTATTGATCGATAAGTTAATGTGACCACCAAAAATGTGTTATTTTTTAAATCAAATATGGCATTCTTGTTTGTGTTTTTTCTTTTTTAAAATCTGAAAGTTGCTTATTACTCCGTATAAGTTTCATTTGAAACCCTAAAGCAATTTATGGATTTGGTGATCTAAATTATCTGATAAGATGGTATTCATTTTATTTGGCCTTTTCATTTTTTTTTTTTTTGTTTTATATTTTATTATAATCTGATTGAGGTCCTTTTGATTCTTGACAGCTCTCACACTCACACTCCTTTCAGAACAAGGGATGGTGGGAAGAGATTGACAAGCAATGCCAAGCATGGCCACGCACTGTTGGACTACCAGTTTTCATGGTAAATCTCTCTTTCTCTCCCTGGCTGTTCAACTCTCACGATTTCTAAGCATACATCCACTGTTCAACTCTCTCTTTCTAGTAAGATATCTTAGTCTAGCTCAACATTCTATGCTATAGCTTGTTAGACAGGGCTTTAATTTCTTCACTAAATAAGTTAGGATGAAATTGCGTAATGACTACACCAATAAAATGTGGAATAGAAGTCTATCTCAACATTCTTTGCATTGAAACTCTGTGCCAATGTAAGTATTGGTTATTTGCTGTTCGTTTTTTCTTCTGTTGATTTTGTACAGTTGGGGATGCATTTCTCTCTTCAAACCCCTGCCTACTTTAAACAAATCAGTTTCATCATCCTTGTTTGGAATCTCAGCACATATAACTTTTCACTTTCAAATCTTATTCTTTGATTTTGGTTTTTAGGGTTTTAGAATTGGGTGTTCAATTTGTTGGGTGCTGAGGAAATGAGGATAGATTATATCATGTATATATTCATGCTTTGACGGATTTCCTGAAAGCCATTTAGTGGGCTGCTGTTTAGCATTCATATTTTTCTACAAAATTAGATGATCTACAAGGCTTAATGCCAATTATCAGGTGTATCAATGTGAGAGAATTGAATATTTGAAGTGCAATTCATCAAGAAGACTATCTATATAATTAAATTGACAATTGAGATTGACTTCATCCTTTCTATTGGCAGCTGGTGAAGAACCCATCAATCTTTGACGTGTTGGTTATGCCTAACCTTTATGAAGACATTATCAGTGAACAAGGCTTGATTGGAAGTCTTGGGCTAACACCGAGGTATTATCTCTTTAGCTTCGGTTCACTTTCTGTTGCACACTTACAGAGTTTTAATTTTCTTTGAAGCTAGCAAGATTTGTTACTTCTGTTAATGTAGCAGTAATATTGGTGTAATCTTTCCAATGCAGTTGTAATATTGGTGGAGGAGGGATTGCTCTAGCTGAGGCTGTTCATGGTTAAAATGTAGCAAGATTTTCATATTGCTTCATTTTATATCAGTTGAGGTTTTTTTTGGTTAAAATGTAGTGTTGGACATTTTATTGTTATGGAAATTTTATAATTATGTATATTTATTGTATATAAATTATGTAGTTTTTTGACATTTTATTATATATATAAATTTTGTATAATTAATGAAGTTTTATTTATACATGTAAATATGTTTATTATTTTATTTTTTTTAAAAAAATATTGAACTTTTTAGCCCGGGTCTGAATAATCCGGGCTAAAAAGTAGGTTTTTTTTAATTTTTCATCCACACTTTAGCTACGGCAGGTTGCCGTGGCAAATGTGTCGTGTATTTCATCTGACGTCGCGTTGCCGTCGCTTAGCGTGGCTAACTTTCTTGCCACGGCTAGTAGCCGAAGCTACCAAATTTTGCCACCGCCCTCTTCGCCACGCCCCCATTTGCCGTCGCAGAGCCGAAGCTACATGCCTTTTGCCACCACAAAATGGCCTTTTGCCACAGCTTTTTGCCGAAGCAAATTTAATTTTTTTTTGTAGTGGGGTAAAGGTTTCAAGACCTCAAATGAGTGTTTTAAAGTGGGGATTTCGAACCCCAAAACGCGCAAAGGGTCATTGGGTACCCAGAACCTGTCCTAGCTAACTAAGTCGCTCAAAATCCTTTGAAGTTCAAGCATGCCAAAAACAGAAATCAACGTACAACTTGTCACGGCAGAGCCACATAGTATGTGCTATACCTAATAAAGATGCTCTAATATAGTACGAGAATTAAACACACAAGGCATGTTAACCGTTCATATATATAATAATATGCAGACAGCGGTAAATGGCCCAAACAATGTCAAGTGGCATATTCCCAGATCTCCTACTATATCATACATGTCTGTACCACAACCGAGGTAGGACGCACGGTCATACTGAACCAGGTATATTCCACCATACATGTCTGTACCACAGCCGAGGTAGGACGCTCGGTCGTGCCACACCAGGTATATCTAACATGAATGTCCGTACCACAACCGATGTAGAACGCACGGTCGTACCGCACCATACATGTCCATACCACAACTGATGTAGGACGCACGGTCGTGCCGCACCATAAATAAATATACAAATCAATCAGACTCTATCATGACAAATCCGATGGTGCTGGGTTGTCCTATGACCCTAGTAAACACTCTACGACTCAGAGATAACGATCGTTCTCTTTTCAAACGCATAAAGTAAATAGATGCTCGATCAATTAGTGCAACCTAAACAGGATACTACATGATCATGCTTTTATGCATATGCAACACCTAACATAAAATGCAACAACATGCATGAGAGTCCAACCTGAGTAAGCCCCCTAGGGAACTTACGTGGAATTGCAGAACAGCAAAGCAAAGCAGCAATAGAGATAATAGCCAAATGCTCACAGATCACCTAGCATATATAAATGGACATAAATATAAGTCTATGTCTAAGCTTCACATAGTCATAGAACTCATCATCACATCTTATCCATATTCTCATCATCATCTAAACTCATCTCAACTCTTCTCATATATCATCTCAGAACATATCATACCATCTCAAATCGGAACATCACATTTCATCTCATCTCATCATAAAAAATATCTCATCATACTTGCAACTCATATTCATACTCTAAGGCATCTTCATATTCTCATCAAAGATCATACATCATACTAAATCATAGCAATAGCAACATATCATAATTTATACTCACTCAAGTTATCAAGTCATTCATCAAGTTAGGCAAAACAAATCATTTCCCAAGATTTCCCAAAATTATTTAAAATCTCAAGTTAGATCAAATCATATTCAAAACAATTTCTCAATCATATTTGTCCAAAAATCCATTTATGAAACATATTTATTAATCAAAGCCAACAATTCATTTCAAAATTCCTAAAATTGATGTTAAAACATCACAAAATACATGTTCCAAATAATATCTCTTTAACAAGTTTATAATATATAATAATAATTTCATGAAATATATTTTCCCCAAAATAGAATAATATAAAATAATAACACTAATAATAATAATTATTATTTTAACAATCAACTAACAATTATATAACAACTATATAACATAACACAATGCAAAAATATAACAAAACCATGTAATAACATAACTAAACAATTTTCCCTAAATCAAAAGAAAAAAGTCCAAAGGCTGCAACCCAATCCCGAATTCGGATCCGGCCCACAAACCAAACAGAAGCCCACCTGTGTGTCTAAGTGAATCGGCTCCCTCCCCATTTATGCTCGAACCGGACCAAAAATAAAAATAAAAATAAATAAAAGGAGGAAACCAGGGTCAGGAACCCGTCTCCCTCCTCTAATCAAAAGAACAGGGCCTGCACTTGACGGAAGAAAAAAACGGAGGAGAAAAGATGAAGGTTCCAAGGCCTAACAGCGGCCTTTCCATCCCAAACTCTCCCCACCTGACCAACACGCAATTCCAACCAAGACACGCACAAAAAGAGGAAAGCGAGCGCACGAGAGAGGGGAGAAAAAAGAGGATTACCGAAACTCTGTCGAACCTTCACTAGGCGTGCTCCGATGGCTGGCTGAGCTCCAAGTGTGCTGGAATCGTGTCGCTTTAAGCTTAGGAGAGGTAAGGGATGAGTAAAGGTGCGCTTTGAGGGGACTGAACTCGAAAACGAAACGAAAATAAAAAACTGACCTTGCTCGAGGAGAATGCAGAGGAAGCTTGCAAATGGGGGCTCAATCGGGCTCCGTCGAGGTCGGATGGTTCCCTTTACGGCCTAGGAAGGAAGGAGGACATGTAAAAGAGGAGCTTTACTAGGTTTCAAGTCGAAAATGAGAACGAAAGAGGAAAACCAACCACGGAGATGAAACATGGGAGATGGTGGTCTTCGCGGCTCCGAAAACTTCGAGGGGACTGGCGTCGTCTTCTGGGCTTCAAGGCTTCTTTGGGGGTCGGCGTCGAGGTGCAGATAGAGGCTGGACAGCTGGCTAGTCGGAAACGAAACGGAAGAGTTAAAGGAGGTGCAATGGTGATGGTGGTGCTCGAAAATGGAGGAAAAGGGGGTTCTTTGGGGCTGCTGGAAATGGAGGATGAAGGAGGAGGAATGATTTTTAGGGTTTTGTTTTGTGGATGAGAATGAACAATTTGGGATTTGAAGGATTATATAGGAGAGTGAAGGAGAGAGCAAGGTGCTGCAAGGGGAGTGAGGGGGCAGTGTAGGTGGGTGAGTTCTTGCAATGCAGAAGTGGCGTGAGAGAGAGAGAGAGAGAAGAAGAAGAAGAAGAAGAAGAAGAAGAAGAAGAAGAAGAAGAAGAAAAGGGAAAAGAATTTAAAATATGGAACGGTCCCCACTAGACAAATTCAAAATACCGAAAAATCCCGAAACCAGCTCTCCTGAACCAAACCCGACTCAAATAAATTTTTAAATCAGAATCTCAAATCCGAAAACAAGATGTCGGGAATACTTCGAAAAGATTTAGAACATGTTGCTCGAGGACGGAATTTTCAAAATAATTTCGAATCTCAAAATCTAATCGAATATAATTAATTACTTTTACAAAATCTAAATTTTAAAAATTTCTGGTCTTTACATGTGAGCCTAGTTGTGAGTCTTGTGTGATAGTGTGAGTTGGGAATTAGTATTTCCCTCTCATTTGTTAAAAAAATCATTTCTTTCCCTTATAAATATAATATCATATGTTAAATAAAATTTCATTTCCCTCTCATAGTCCCATGTACTCATAATTTAATCATTATTGTATATTTGTATAATATATATAAGTTAATAAGTAGTACAATGTTATACTCTAAAATCTAAATTATAATAGTAGATCATTTAGACATGGAAGATAAATAGATAATAATTTAATAGGTGTGTAAGTGTATAATATTTCATATTTATATATGTTAATAAGTGTATGCATTTGTATAAGTTAATACTTAATAGTGTATAATATTTGTATATATTTGTATATGTGACCCAGTGTGTACATTTGTATAAGGTAATATTTATATAATATTATACACCAAGTATAAACTAATGAATACTCAATCGAGTAATTTAAAATGGATATATACAAATGTGAAATCATAACTTCATTTAGAAATGACAAGTATCTCCAGTCACTTCTACCTCATCGCTGGAAAGCATTTCCAGTTGGCACCGATGTTGTCTTCGTCGGATGATCGGGTCATCTCCTCGTCGTCGGACTGTGGCCTCCTCCTCCTGTCACCCTCTCTTGCTCAAACAGTTGGGACTAAATTGTTTATTTTTTTTATAGTTTAATTTGATATTTTTCTTTCAATACAAACGACAAGTATTAAGGTTAACATAGTAGGGCATGACGCGGAATATTATATAAACTGAGGGGTATTTGGTGAAATAGGTCAAACAATTGTACACCCCATGAATTAAGCTTTACCTCAGGGGTACCTCGTGAAATTTCCGAAAATTATATTTGTAACGGCTCGAATATAATATCCGGGTTACGTTTCGAAGGTTGGGTACTTTCGTTCGAATCTTGCAATCCAATTACGGGTCGAGATTTCAAGCCTTAAAAGTTAGTGTCTCGAAAAAGGGGATTTCATACCCCAAATCTCGCGAAGGGTCGTTGGGTATCCAGATCCTATCCTATAGACTAAATCACTCAAGTTCATTTTATAGTTCAAACAAGTGAAAATGAAAAATCGGGGTACATCTTGTCACGACAAGGTCGAGTCAAAACCAAAAATATGAAAACCTGAGTACGAATTATCCAAGTATTAAGTCTGGTGAGCATCAGTCTCTCGGTCATTATAACGCCATAGGAAAATAACCTCGTCATAGAGCATCGAGCAATTAAGCAACTGCAAAAATACCTAAAAATATATTGCGAGGCAAGGAATCAGACTGAGGCCCACACATGTTTAGGTCCCACTGAAGATACACATATACAGTATACCTAGATAACGATGCATCTAATGCAATGCGGAATTTTAACACACAAGTCATGTTGATCGGGATGTATATAAATATGCAAAAAGTGCGGTAAATGGCCCAAAGAATGTCAAGTGGCATATCCCACTTAAAAACTATGCCCATACCTAAGGTGGCAACTCCTACCACTCCCATACCTAGGATGGCGACTCCTACCACTCCCATAACTAGGGTGGCGACTCCTACCACTCTCATACCTAGGGTGGCGACTCCATTTCTACTCTCATACCTAGGGTGGAGACTCAGCCGTAGCCGCAGTCATATAATATCAATGTCATGCTCATATATAAATGTCTCAGAATCATGCTCGGATAATCAGACTCATAAAAATCGATAGGTACAAAACCGATGAGGCTGGGTTACCCTATGACCCTAGCAACGACTCTAGGACTCACAGATAACAGTCGTTCTCTTTTCAAACGCGTAAAGAAGACGGATGCTCATTCATAAGTGTAAGTCCTAAGCATGATACTACATGGCATGTTTTTATGCATATGCAACACCTAGTATATCATGTGACTACATGCAGGAGGTAATAAATCTAATCAGTCTGAGTAAGCTCCATAAGGAACGTACCTGGAGAAGCGCGAAATCTAAGCAATCACAGCAATAGCAAGCAATCCAATCAGGTCACAAATTACCTAACGATTAATACATAAAAGGTATAAGTCTAAGTTTTAAAGAATACAATGGCCATGACTCACATAGACAGATATGAATCAATCTCATAACATCATCATCATCATCATCATCATCATCATCATATCTCAGAACATCTCATATTATCTTAATCATTGCATATCATCTGATTCATCTCAAACTGTCATATATCATCACATTTCATCTTATATATCATTCCAAATGTATCATCATGTAATATCTCATATAACATCTCATCATGCTCTTAATCATTTCATAACACTCATGCTCACAACTCATATTCATATCATAATTCGCATAAATTTACAAGTAAGATTCATCAAACAATCTATCAAGTTAAGTCCAAATAAGTCGGTTTTAAAGTTAGTCAACTCGATAGTCAATCAATTCTTTTAAAATCATATTTAACCAAATTCCGACATTAAACACTTATATTTTTAAACCAATCTTCATAAAATTATATTATTAAATTAATTCCGGCATAAGTTAGTTTATTCAAAATCTCTATTCAAATAGTTTAAGTAAATTCCGACACTCAAGTAAATATCCCAAATAGCAAATTGAAGTCCAATCATTTATCAAATAGACAATCGATTAATTAAATAATTAATAAATCAGAAATAAACAAATAAACCCGAACGGAATTAATTTAGCCAAAACCGAACCATACCCCCTTAACCCAAACCGGAATGCATAATTAAGCCCAAGTCAAACTCCTCTCTTTGCTTCAAACTTTCCGGCCCAATTCTAATTGCCGGCCCAATCTACAACCTCTAATTCGTTCCAGATTTCTGAACAAACACAATATCAATTAAATACATAAATAAAAAGGAAAGGAAATCGGGCCCACATAGCCTTCGTCAACCTTGCCCTCTCTCGGATTTCGTCTGCTGCCGCTCCGCCTCACCTCTACCTAACCTCCTTCCTCGCCTCGGTCACCTCACCTTACTCACACCCTCTCGCTCTCGCTCTTCCCCTCCGGCCTCATCCTCGCTCGCTCGCTCGAACCACTTTCGCTCGCTCTCGATCTCGCAGCCCTTAGTGCAACAATGGCGTCCCTCCCCCGGAACTCGGAAGCGGAATAAATCCCTTTGGAAATCTCATTTAAAGTTATGCTGGAATTCGATTTGAAAGATTTAGAATAAAATGAATGGTTCGAGGGCAGAAATTTTTAAAAATTCTCCGAATATCAAATTTACTCCATTATAAATTATTATTAGATAGAAAATATTATTTTAGAATTTTTCGGTCTTTACAATATTAGGGAATATTCACAAGACTTCAACTGCATCAAATATTCGAATCCATCAATTTTTTTTTGGAAGCAGGATAAGAATTAGGAGAGGCGCCGACGAGGCGACTTCTTTCCTAGAGCGTCCGAGCGGACGAGAATCCGAAGATCCTGATCAGTATCCAAGCTATCATCGGTAGGGCAACAGTAAGCCAGACGTGCAATCTTGTCCGCAACTGCATTTGATTCCCTGAAAATATGACGAATAGCAACATTAGAAATCGAACGGAGAATTAAAGTCGTATCAGTCATCAGCAGCTCGATATTCCAAGGGCTAGACCAGTCCCCCAGGAGAGCCTTTATGACGACCAAACATTCTCCCTCTACAAGGAGGTTTTGAATTCCGAGCTCTTTAGCCCTAGCCACACTCATGTGTAGGCCTAAGGCTTCAGCGAAAACCGCCGACGTGTTGTTGCACCTACCCGATCCCAAGTAAAAAACCTGTCCTAAATGGTCTCGAATGACATAACCGTAGGAGGCTTCTCCTGACTGGTGATGAGACCCATCGAAATTTAACTTAGATAGTCCCGCGGTGGTTTGTCCCATCCTTGCGAATGAACCACTGATATCCTATTACTTGATCCCCTTGTGGCACCCCTCCGTGAAGAGGTCACCGAAGCTTTGTTTTTGCCAGTACCTTGTCCATCCATACGGTTTTTCCAAGTGACAGTACTAGATCGACAGAACATGGCTATTTCCTGATACGTAGTCGAGGAGGTGTGTTGGAAGGTTAGTTGGTTACGGAAGAACCAAAGGGCCCACCAAGCAAAGGCCAAGGAACCCATACTATCCTTGCCTATGGTATGATATATGGAAGATAGGATCGTATGAGGTTTAGAAAGGTTGTCTATACCATGAAGAGTAGGTATGGCAGTACGCAGTTCCGTAGTCAGAGCAATAACCATGGGACAGTTAATTAAAATATGATGAGTAGACTCCGTGGTGCAGTTACAGAAGCAACAGCCCAAAGGAACTGCAATATGGATTCGTTGAAGCCTCTCAGTCGTCGGTAGACCATCACGGGAAATTTTCCAGAGGAAATGTTTGATTTTCTGGGGGATGTCAAGTTTCCATAGCCAATGGCAATCGAAACTGGAATCACCCTCATGCAGCTTGATGATAGAAGTGGCCAAGCTCGAATTGAACCAACCATTCTTGCTTGGGCCCAAATATAATCTGTCAGTGAGATTATTTTCCGGTAGTTTGGTAGCAATAATATTATTGATAGTGGTCGTAGTGAGCATGTTCTGTAACTCCGATTGTATGTAGTCAACATCCCATTTTTTGTCATTAGTAATGAAGCGCTCAACCGACCAATTAGCAATAGAATCACTAATCGGTGCAATAGCTGAGTCTATTAAAGGTGAATTGAGAATCCAGTTGTCCTTCCAGAATTTGACCGAATGTCCATCTCTGATAGACCAACGAAGCCCCGGTTTCAACAACTGTCGTATTCCGACCAATTTTGTCCATTGCCAGGAAGTGTTTCCCTTTTTTTCATAATCCATCAGCGGAGCAGCCTTTAGGTATTTTGCAGTAATGACCCTGACCCAGATATTTTGAGGTTCTGCAATAATTTTTCACAGTAATTTCATTTGCAACGCTAGGTTCATAGTTTCTGTCTTGTATAAGCCTAGACCACCTTTTAGTGTGTCAGAACATATTTTGTCCCAGCTAACTAGAGGTGTAGAGTTTGTTCCTTTATTCCAAAAGAATTGTCTGTAGACTTTATCTAGCTCCCGCAGAATGTTTTGCAGAAGCATGAAAGCTTGCATAATGAAGATTGGTTGGGCACTGAGGTTTGATTTAATGAGAACCTTTCGGCCTTCAGCGGAGAGAGCTGAAGCTTTCCATTTGGATAATTGTTGTTTAGCCTTCAGAATGACATACACAAACGTATCACGATTTATTCTGCCATTAATAATTGGGCAACCAAGGTATTTCTCAAGGTTATTTGTCTGCGGAATACCCAGCGAAGTCGATATAGTTTGAACTGCCGTAGATGAAGTTGCAGCAGACACTTGGAAGCTAGATTTGTGCAAAATAACCTTTTGGCCCGATATAAGGCAGAATCTTTGGATTGTGTTCGAAAGATTGTTACAAGTTGTCTGATTTGCTTTACCGAAAAGCATAATGTCATCCGCGAATGCCAGAAACGGGATCCTAATTCCCGGATGGCCTAGACAAAATCCCAGATCCTTTGATATATCCGCATTTCGTTGCAGCTTTCTGGCTAGCACCTGTGCTCCGAGGATAAAGAGGAAAGGGGATAGAGGGTCTCCCTGTCTAAGACCTCTGGAAGGTCGGATCCATCAATAATGTAATATTATAATGAAAAATGTACCAAAAAATAGAAGATGAAGTATTTATAATTCTATATTACTTTATAATTTTGTATACTTTTATAAGTTTTATTTATAATTTTATATTACTTCAATAATTTGTATGTAAAAATTATAGCAAGGAAGAGTCTTAAGACTTTAAATGCATCAAATCCATTGACGATGTAATATTCTAATGAAAAATGTACCTAATAATGGAAGAATAAGTATTTATAATTATATATTAATTTATAATTTTCAGTGTTCTAAAAAGCGCTAGGCGTATCCTAGGCGGTGAGGGGCCGCGTAGTGCCTAGGCGGCGCCTAGGCGGGATTTTTAGAACAGTGATAATTTTATATATTTCCTATAAATTTTATTTATAATTTTATATTACTTCAATACTTTGTATGTAAAAATTATATCAGGGAAGAGTCTTAAGACTTGAAATGCATCGAATTCATCGATGATGTAATATTATAATGAAAAATATAACTAATAATCGAAGATGAAGTATTATAATTCTATATTACTTTTTATACTTTTATAGTTTTTATTTATAATTTTGGATTTTATAAATGGATTTCTTTTAACTCTTTGAGGGTTTTTTTCCACATCAAAGTTATACTAGTTTGTTAGTGTTAATAATTCTATTACTTTTCGGTTTTTATAAATAGATTTTTTTTTTTTATTTTTTATTAGAAATAGATTTCTTTTTATTGATATAAGTATAATAATTCTATTAGTTTTCATAATTATGGTTATTCTATTTGTCCATATTCCATAATTTGTATGAATTATGATTATTTTTTAGTTGAAAGAATTATTTATATCCAAATCAATAATTTTATAGTTTTTATTTTATTTATATCTATATCTATACTATTATGTTTTGATAGAATTAATTATTTATATCTAGATTTGTTAAAATCTAATAAAACCAAGGAAAAAGGACTTTAAATAATACGAACTATCAACCGTAAACCAAAAATAATACGAACTTTAAAAATGATGACTTCATATACAAATTACGCTCACATTAACCGAAAATAATACGATTCCAATATTTGGACAAAATTCAACCAACAATTTAAATTTGGGCTCAAAATGTAATAAATAGGAAATAGAGGTTAACAAACTTAAAAAATAAAAATTAAAGATTTCAACAGATTCAGCTGTATCTACATGTTCTTCTCTAATTGTTTCACCTTCACTGCACCATCTTATTCTTTAGTCTTTACTGCATTTTCTTCGTTTTGCTTCCTTTTTTAATCATTATTAATACAAGTGTCAACTCAATTTGACCAATTCATACATATATCGATTGGGGGAATTGGGGGTTCGGTTCGAATCAGACATGAATAATTATTGAAATGGGAACTATAGAGATCGGGAAGTGGGGTGATTCGGTCCGAATTGGGAATGAAAGAGATTTACCTCCAAAACTCATCATCAAGCCCTCGCCGTTGCCCCACAACCCAGAACAAGTAATTCAATCCAACATATTAGAACAAGGATAAATATATCCAGATTTTGTCTCCCTCCTCTACTTTGCTCCTCTTGGGTGCTGCTCCTAGTTCGTATAGGCGGATTGAAGATGTTCAGTGGTGACTAGTGATGTGAAGAAGATGAACAGTGAAGCGAGAGGAAGATGAAACATCTTTTTGCCAAAATTACATTTTTTTACACAAATTTCTTATTTATTACATATTGAACCTAAATTTAAATTTCCAACTGAATTTTGGCCGAAAATTACAACTGTATTATTTTTAGTTAATGTGAACATAGTTCGTATATGAAATCATCTTTTTTAAAGTTCGTATTATTTTTGGTTCACGGTTGATAGTTCATATTATTTAAAGTCATTTTTCCTAAAAACAATGAAAAAAACTAATGGGCCATATTTGAGAATGTAATGGGCCAAAGGTAAAGATGAAATGGGCTTTATTAAAATACAAATTTAACAAATGATTATTTCGTAAAAACCTAATAGTAATCAAACCAAGGACGAGGGTACCGAATTCTGAATTTTCGATTATGACTTTTTTGAAAACCGTTTGACAACCGATGAGTCAATGAGTATATTCAACCGACTTAAAATTACATATTCAAGTATTCAATTGACTCAAATTTATTTGAAGTAAATTACATATTTAAGTGTTCAACCGAGTAAAATCAACTTAATTATCCAAACGGGTCGAATATGATTCGACCGAAAATTCAAACAAATTATACACACTCTGATTCGAAACCCAAACGAGACTGACCCGTCTCTTGACCCGAAACCCGACCGAGCCCGACCCGCTCCGACCCGAACACGAATGGGCATTACCCAGATTTAACACAAAACCCGACCAATTTGAAATTCATTATGACCGAACCCGACCCGACCAGTACCCGACCATAAATTTTACCCGAACTGACCCGACTCGTCAGTGACCCGACCCGAACAAGCCTGATCCGAATCCAACCCGAACGGCCGAATTGCCCGCTCTAGCCATGCCTTCAATTCACGTCCCCTACCAATGAAACTTTTGGGAGAGGGCTCAACAGTCTTCGTAACCACCAGCTATATCGATTTTCCTTCTCCATCTCCCTCGGAGTTGGAGTCGAAGTCGGAGTCGAAAACGTCGCCGGCGGCCAGCTCCCTCCTCCTCTTCTTCTTTCCCGTTTTCTTTTTTTTTCCGAACCCGGAACGCCGCCTCTGCTTTCTCTTTTCTTCAGATAAGGGGGAAGAAGAAGAAGCGGGCCCCACCCCTTGCCACCTCCCTTGCCAACTCAGCTGGGTCCCCCTTCCTTTTTTTTTATTTTGTCTCGGGCTGGTTATAAGATATAGGGGTGGTTATGGGCCTATTTTATGGGCCGGATCCTGGTTGGGTTCTTCAATTCTTTGGTCCGGGTTTGTTGCGCCTATTTTTCTAGGCTACCTTCTTCCTACAGCTTCCGGGTCGGGCCTTTCTTCTTTCAGTTGGATTCGGGTCCTCCATTTCAGGTTTAAGAGTTGGGGCGGGTATGGGCTGAGAGTGGGCCGGGAAATTGTTTTCAGTTGGGCTTGTTTTGTCTCGGGTTGGGGCCTAAATTTCTGGTTAAGAATATGGGCCTTTTGGGTTGTTATTAGGTTTTATTGTTAATGTGTTATATTATGTTGTGTTTCATAGTATTATACAATTGTTAATTCATTCATGGATTATTATTATATATTATTCTGGGTTTTTGTGATAAATATAATTTCTGAAAAATTAAATATGATTTTATGCGATATTGGAAATTGTAAAATGATTTATTGATTTTGATAAGGTTTTGAAATAAAATGCCGGAATTATTTCTATGATATGATTTGAGAAATTGTTTTAAGAATGAGTTGACTTAACTTGAGATTTAAGAGTTTGGAAAACTTTGGGAAATGAGTTTTGAAATATTATTTTAATATTCAATATTAAAGAAGGGATTTGACGGAACTTGAACTATTTGATCTTGAGCTTGAAGTTATGTTAAAAGTGGCATTTCAAATGTCGGGATTGTGTCTTGGCTTGATGATGTTGGTTTTGAGAAGGAAATTGGAAGAATGATTTTGGTTGATGTTGATCATATAAAAAAGGTTTTGGAAAATGGTTTTACTATCGGTTGGTTTTGAGTATGTTGAGAACTTGTGATTCATGAGTATGAATGTTGGTTCGGTAGCTTATGGCAATGACTTGATGATAGATGTGTATTGCTTTTGGATTGCTTTGGACTTGCATTTGGGCCCTTGCTTGTGTTATCTTACTGTTCTACATCTTCAGGTAAGTATCCTACGGGACTTACTCAGTAACCTGGACCTCCTGCCTGATGTGTCATGTGATGTGTAGTTTTGTTGCATATTAAAGCATGCCTTGTAGTATCATACTAGGATTGCATTGAACTGAGCATGTGGTTACTATGTGTGTTTGAATACAGAACGGCCGTTATCTGTGATAGTCATATACTCTTTGCTAGGGTCATAGGGTAGCCCAGCCCCATCGGGTCGCCCTGAGTCTATCGAGTCGATATGAGCATGATATGATAGCTCAGCACCATCGGACAAGCGATGAGATGATATGATATGATATGATGATGCCGTGGTTTGTGCACCACCACGAGGAAATTGCTATGCTATAGCACCGAACTGGCCATTCTCTGCACTAACGGGAAGGGGTGCAGAGGTTGGAGAGGGATATGCCACTTGGTATTGTCTTGGGCCCTTTACAGTTTTTCCGCATATTATAACTGTCAAGCATGTTTATGTGATTTAAATCTTGTACTGCATTAGTCATCTTTTATTTAGGTATAGGCATGCTATGTGGCCTCAGTGCGGTCAGAGGACCCGCAGGCGATTACCGGGCCTGACTTCGTTGATAATGTTAGGTACCGCTCTTGGTTGCTCCTTGCTTCTGTGACGGGGAATCTCTTGGCGAACCAAAGAATCCGGCTAATATTCTAACTTAATAAAATGGCAATCACCCACTATGTTTTGGTTTTGACCCGGCTCTGCCGTGGCACTTGTATCTAAACTTTGCTTCCGCTTTACTTTCATTTGAATTGAATTTCTGCGACATCGATTGCTTGGGGTTCGAAATCCCCGCTTTGAATACTGATCTTTAGAGGCTTGAAATCTCGACCCGTACATGAATTACAACATCCGAACGAAGGTATCCAAGTTTACGAAATCATTTCCCAAAATAGAATCAAAATTCTCATAAATTCCAAATGTCCGTCAATCTCCACAAATTTAATTCCAAGTTTATACAAATTCTTATAAAGTTCAAGTTTATTCAATCTCTCTATATACATTTCACACTTCGTTCTATCAAAAATTCTAAAGGGGAATTACTACTAAATACCCCACTTTGATAATTGGTTTGCAAAAATACCTAGGTTTGAAAACAATTGCATCAATATATGGAAATTTGCAAAAATACCTTATTTAATTATCAAAACTACCCACCACCCCAAAAAATCAGAAAAAAAAGATTAAATATTTTAAGTATTTTTCATTTTTCTTATATTTTAAAATTATTTTAAATAATTAAATAATAAAAAAAACTGAAATTAAAAAAAAAAATTTCTCAATCCCAACTCAATCCCTACTAACAGGATAGCCTAGCCCCGACCGACCCAATCCCTAACCAAAAACACACAAGAGCAGCCTCAACCCTAAGTCTCCGGCGCTCAGCCCCAACCCCAAGTCTCCGGTGCTCGGACCTGAGCCCGCGTCTCCGGCTCCGTCGTTGCGCCTACACTCCGGCGCCCCCGACCAACCCAATCCCAATCCCTAACCAGAACACACAAGTGCAGCCCGACTTTCGCTGCCTTCACCCTCCGTCGCTGCGCGAGCAATCCGGCTCTGGCCTCGACCCCAAGAGCAGACCAACCTCCGGCTCCATCTCCCGCCGATTATAATCTAGTGGTTATAATTTAGGTCAAAACCGTATCTTTACTCAATCTCCCGCCGATTATTGATCATATCCTGTCAATGTTCATATTTGGGATTGTCAAGAACAATATTCATCCTGTCAACGTGATAATATTATGATTTCAAGATATATATTGACAATTCTTTTGTAAATATGGTTAATAATCCTGAAGATATGATTTACCGTATCTTCAGTGATTCTCTCATAGATTATAGCTTCAATCCTGTCAATGTACATCCGCAGCTTTGTCACTATAAACATTAATCATGTTGTAGTGAACGAATAACTTTGTCATCTTGGACATGCCTTTAATTTCTAGTTATGGTAGGATAAAATCGTATCTTTATTCTCTTCCCTATTATAAACTCCATCCTGTCAATATTAATTTTTAGCCTTGTCATAAAAAACATATATCCTGTCAACAAAAAAAATTGTTCCTGTCAGTATTAATTCTCTTACTAAGACGATGTTTTTCATCCGGTTACTTTTATTATTTTTAAAATTTTGAGAAAAAAATTAAAAACATTATTTTAATGTATATTTGATTTTTTAAATTTTTTTAACTTTTCTTTTAATTCATAAATCTCCTTTTAATGATTTTTACATTTAAATTTAAAGGTAAAATCAGTCATTATTTTTTAGCACAAATGACCTATTTTTTAGCATAAATGACCCACCTATCCTATTTTTGCTATTCTTAGAAAACTGGTATACTTTTGCAAACCGAACACCGATTTGGTGTATTTCTGCAAATGGGCCAATTCTAAATGGCACACGCATTCCAAGTTTATTCCAAAATTTGCAAGTTTATACCATTTCAAATCTATCATAAATTCTCAACCTAACGACACATCTCTAAACAAAATTTCACTTACATGAAAAATAATATTATATAAATTACATACAAATAATAATCGAACCATCACTAAACTTAACACAAATCAAGGCAAAAGTGTTTTCCTTTAATCACCCCAAATTACTTCAATCACCCAAAATTGAAAGAGACGAAAAAAAATTTTTTAAGGGGGAAAAAGTAAGGGTGGACACAAATCCCGCAAATCCCGGTCCTGTCCCGGGTCCGTCCCGGTCCCGTCCCGACCCCGGTGGGATTTAAAAAAAATAGTGAATCCCATCCCAGTCCTGTCCCGCAAAACTTATGCGGGTCGACGGGACGCAGGACGACCCGTCTCAATCCCGCAAATCCCGTCCCGTCCCGCATATAATAATAATAATAATAATAATAATAATAATAATAATAATAATAATAATAATAATAATAATAATAATAATAATAATAATAATAATAATAATCTATATATATAATCTATACATACACTTATATAGATTACATACTTATATAATCTATATATATAATTAATCTATACAGTGTGTATATGCATACACTAATGCTACTGCATTCCACAATATATATATATATATATATATATATATATATATATATATATATATATATATATATATATATATATATATATATATAAATATATATATATATACACACACACACACTAATGCTACTGCATTCCACCAAAAACAAAACTAATGCTACTACATCAATGTAATGATATTGCATCAGTGTGTATATATACACACACGTATATTATATTATTATATGTATGTATATATAGAAAACCAGTAAAATATAATTTTTTTTATATATTTATATGTATTACGTCTTTGAAAATCGTAAAATATACAGGAAATTTTTAATTTTTTATAATCTTTTTTATTTGAGGGACAAGGCCCGTCCTGTCCCGCGAAGGACAAGACCCGTGCGGAACGAAGAATAAAAGAGTAAATCCCGTCCCGTTCCCATCCCTCAAAAATTACGCGGGACGAGACGCGGAACGACCTCCGTCCCGTCCCGTCCCGTGCCCACCCCTAGGAAAAAGAATAGAAGAGAGAACGATGGTGAGTGAATACCTTACGCATGAGGTTTGCAAAACCTTAAAGGGTAGATAACAATAATTAATGCAGTAAGTGTAAAGGTCAAGACACGAACATTGACTAAAAAATGGTCACCGAAATTCTTGTCAAGCTAGTAGTAGTTCGTCAACTCAATATATTCAGAGGCGACAAACATAGGTGAAAATAGTTGTTGCCTTGATGTCTAACAATCTTGTCGTTCAAGCGAACAATATTGTCTACGACTAATAGGTTCGTTGCCTAAAAACCAAGCGACCAACATTTTTTTAATTATCGTGGCTTTAATGCTTGTTAAATGTGATCCAATTTTGTACTGCTTTAATGCTTTAGGTGACTAAATTTGTCGATGACATGTTTGTTTGTCATCTGAATTATATTTGGGCAACCAACACAGAAGTACTTTTCGTCACCTCAATACGCCTTATGGATGGGCAACCTTGGGACTTATCGGAGCTACGATCTTTGCCTATTCATCACCTTGATGGAACTGAAGTGACGATCACCATGAAGTCCATTGTTTGAGATGCAATCCGGTATAGTGTCAGATCGATTAGCTAAATGGTAATTGATATACATGTATGTTGAGGGAGTAACAAATATAGAATAAGCACACGCAAGCAAACCAACTCGATCAAGCAAAATAAATTACAAGACTCCCCTGCTGTAGTATAGAGGAATCAGGATCGATCAACGAGGAAACATGTCAGCGGTTCCAAAGTAGCTTTAAATCATTTTGTTATTGACCAGAAGTCCTCGATATTGATCAAAAGTAGCGGACGATGTAAAAAAAAAGTAGTTGACATCGACTAACAACCTACACAGAACAAAAATAACAAAGCAACGTAGTTGATATTGTAAAGGCCGAATATATTCTGATATTATCTTATTATTATTTTGAGTAAATAAATTATTATTTTATTCAAGCGGTAAAAATGGGAGAAAACTCGTCCCCTAGCACAAATTTCGATTTTAAAATCCTTCCGAATCATTTTAGAATTTTGATTTTGACGGCATTTGATTCCGCTTTCGAGTTGCGAGTCTTGATAAATTAGTTTAATTCCGGTAATGATTTACAAATTCGATTTAAATCCTTATTGTCGGGATTCGTTTTAGCGATCGGAATTGGGTTCTAGTGTCGGATAATTTGAATTGGTATGAGTAGGGCCCATTTCATTTCTTTATTTCCTCTCCCTTTTCTTTTCTTCTTCTTCTCTCTCTCCCACACTGCCAGCTGCTGCCTGCTGCTCCAAAATTGTCATCTTCCTCATGCCCAACAAACAACACACACATTGTAAGGACCACTCTCCCGCCTCCCTCATTCTCCAAATCTCAGAAACCCACAACTGCAATTCTTCTCTTCTCCCCACTCTCTGCAAATTCTGGAACCACCGAGCATCATCCTTTCCCCAATCCTCCTCGCTCACCTCTTTTCAATTTCTGTCCGAGCCACTGTTGTCCCGGCGCAACCACCACCTGTCCTCCACCCAGCAACGCCGGAGACCACAAGAAGCTCCTCGCCGTCGTCTGAGCCACAAGCCGCCAAGAGACTCCCCTGTTTGCCATTCGGAGAAGCCGAGCACCCACAGGTCGTTGCAGCAGCGGCTGTCCCTTCAGTCCACCCTTCCTTCTCTGAAAAGCGAAGAAGAAGAGGAAGACGAAGCCGGACGGCCCAGAAGCCACCCTAGAGCCCTCGGAGCTGCGTCGCGCCTCCCCTGTGTCTCGTCTCCAAGGTCGGTCATGACCCTTTCTTTCGTTTTCCGACCATTGCACCCATAAAGGTGAACCTTTATAACCTTTTCGTTCGACCCAGGCTTCCTGAAGCCCTTCCTCGTTGATTTGCAGCCGGAGCGCCGCCGTCGGAGCCGGAGAAGACCGTCGGAGTCGCTCGGTAAATCCTACTCTTCTTCCTCTTCTCTTCTCTTCTCCGCATTTGGTTCCTTTTGTATGGGTTGGGGTCGGAAACTTGCTTCGATCAGATGGGAATGGGTTTGGATCGAAAACAGCCGCCGGCGGGGGCATTCATCTCCTTCTTCTTCCGTTTTCGTTTTCGTATCCGTTGAAGCTCTGTTCTGAGGTTGTGGGGAGGGAGACGGGTAGCAAACACTGGGTTGGGTCCTTCTTCTTATCGGGTTTCGAATTGGGCTTAAGGGGGGACTTGGGCCTTTTCATTTCTTTTCTTCTTGAATCCGATTTTGGGTAAAAATAGAGATGGGCTCGGGTCTTGGGTTCGGATCCGGGTATGGCTTCTGGGTTATGAGCTGGCCTGTTGGGTTGGATTTTGGGGTTGTTATTGTTATTTTGTATATGTGATTATATATTATGTGTTATGTTATATATATATATGTTATTTGATATGTTATTACTGATTTTAGGAATATATATATATTCTGAAAATATTAATATATTATTTTAAATGGATTTAAAATCAATATTAATTGAGAAATGTTATCATATAGATGTGTATTATTATGATTGTGGTGGTTATAACTTTCAAAAATATTAGTATATATTATAAAAGTATTTGGAAATAATATGATTTGGGATATATTAATATATGATCTTATATGTGTTTTAGGAAAAGTTAAAGTGTTTTATTAATGTAAATCTATCGAGGTGGTTTCTTAAAAATGGGATGTTTTCAAGTTTTATTTGTTAAATATTGTTGATTTCGATTTATAAATAAGGTTTGAGAAGATGGATTTATCTTGAAATTAAAATGCCGGAATTATTTCTATAATGTGATTTTGGGAGATTGGTTTTAAGGTTTAAATGTTTAATGTCGGAATTTGGCCAAGTATGATTTGAGGAATTATTTTGAATATAAGTTGACTTAATTAGGGATTTAAGAGTTTGGAAAATATGTTTGGTCTGATTTTATCAATGAGTTGATTGGAAGAATGATTTCGGCGAATTTGATCGTATCGGAAAGGTTTTGGAAAACGGTTTTACTATCGGTTGGTTTTGAGGATGTTGAGAACTTGGGTTTCGTGTGTATGAATGTTGGCCCGATAGCTTATGGAAATGGTTTGATAATAGGTGTGTATTGCTTTTGGATTGCTTTGGACCTGCATTTGGGCCCTTGCTTGTGTTATCTTGCTGTTCTGCATCTTCAGGTAAGTATCCTACGGGACTTACTCAGTAAGCTGGACCTCCTGCCTGATGTGTCATATGATGTGTAGGTGTTGCATATTAAAGCATGACATGTAGTATCGTGCTAGGATTGCACTGAACTGAGCATGTGGTTACTATGTGTGTTTGAATACAGAACATCCGTTATCTGTGATAGTCCTAGAGTCTTTGCTAGGGTCATAGGGTAGCCCAGCCCCATCGGGTTGCCCTGAGTCAATCGAGTCGATATGAGCATGATATGATAGCCCAGCACCATCGGGTAAGCGATGAGATGATATGATGTGATATGATGATGTCGTGGTTAGTGCACCAGCACGAGGAAATTGCTATGCTATAGCACCGAACTGGCCAGTCTCTGCACTAACGGGAAGGGGTGCAGAGGTAGGAGAGGGATATGCCACTTGGCATTGTCTTGGGCCCTTTACAGTTTTTCCGCATATTATAATTGTCAAGCATGCTTATGTGATTTAAATCTTGTACTGCATTAGTCATCCTTTATTTAAGTATAGGCATGTTATGTGGCCTCAGCGCGGTCAGAGGACCCGCAGGCGATTACCGGGCCTGACTTTGTGGATAGTGTTAGGTACTGCTCTTGTTTGCTCCTTGCTTCAGTGACGGGAAATCTCTTGGCGAACCAAAGAATCCGGCTAATATTCTAACTTGATAAAATGGCAATCACCCACTATGTTTTGGTTTTGACCCGGCTCCGCCGTGGCAAGTTGTACTTTAATTCCGCTTTCGCATTTTCGTTCAAACGAATTTCCGCGACTTCGATTGCTTGGGGTTCGAAATCCCCGCTTTAAATACTGATCTTTAAAGGTTGAAACCTCGACCCGTACCTTAATTGCAACATCCGAACGAAGGTATCCAACATTCGAAACGTAACCCGGGTATTTATATCCGGGCCGTTACAAATATCGACTAAAGTAGTCGACATCGAGTTAGCACAAGAACTGGCCGACACAAAAAATCATCGACCAATATAATAGAAATAACAATAGTAGTCAATGTTGACTAAAGAGGTCGACGTCGACTAATAATACAGAACATCAATAACTAGTCTTGACAAGAGGGGTCGGAAGAATATAAGGATCGGTGAGGACGTGTTGATCTAGAAAAGATCAGGGGTTTGTTGGGTTTCGCAAACACAATGGAAGGCTCAAATTTAGGGTTTCAAACAATATAAAGAAAACTTCCAAGGTTATGGTTTACCACGACAACAACCATGCATGTAAAGCACAAGAATCATAGAAAAGATCATGTTTTTATCATCAAACGGTAAGCTTTCACATACTCAAAAAATAGATCATAGAGGCTCTCCCATAAACCTATTTGTTTATATCTTTTCTTAATTGGGATGTAATTAACTTTTGCAAATTAATCCTATTTACTATCCAAATTCACAATCAATTCATTTTTGCCTCATAATTGCAAACATAGAATTTCCTCAACTTTTACAAAGGAATTAACCACAAGATAGAAGATGATAACATGTAGAAACATCATAGATATCCAAACATACACACATGGCTATTGTCGGGCTCACTCCGACCCTAGAAGTAAGATGACTACTCACTCATGATTGTAATGAAAGACATCATCAACATAGGAAAACAAAGCTTAAATTAAGAAAAGTAAATTTACAACAAAAAACTCAGTTGGTCTCCAACTCTTCCTTCTCTCCTCCTCACTCGACCCTTCTCTCTTTCTATAGCACACAATTGCTTGTGACTTCTTGGATGATCCTAACCGTAGACCTAAAACATTTATTTATAATAAAACCCAAAACTTCTATCCTAAGTAAAAGTAATAACAAAATAATGGAAATATATCGTTTATATAAATCATATCTAACTATAGAAGTCTATATAAAAGATGGAAAGATAAAATAGAATCGTGGCTTAGCAATTTTCGAAAGATACAGGTTGATCCGTGCGTCTGTTATACACAGATTTCCGATCAACGTTGAGCAAAGTGGTCGACATCGAGCACTCCTCAGCTCCACTCGGCATCGAGCATGTAGTCGATGTCGAGCTCTCCATATGTGTGTTCCACGTCGAGTTGTGGTTGACAGAAAGTGTAAATTTCGACCACTCTTTTCCTTATTCCAACCTTCATTCTTTAACATTTTCAGTCGACATCGACCAAGCCTAGTCGATGTCGTACACTTTCTTTTCCATAGTCTTCTTCTTGCAATTGCTCCATATTAGCTCCAAATCCTACAAAGTTAAATCAAATTCATGTAGACCTCTATATTTTGCAATTTATAACATTCTACATAAATTCCTAGCATTCCCATCCCAAAATATGAATAAAAGATAAATCTGGAGTAAAAAAAAAGCACAAAACATGGTAAAAAAACATGAACATCAATGTATTAAGCTAGTTTAGCGGCGATGGAAAGGTGGGTTTTTATCAATTCATCAAGCGTGTTTTTTTTTATACAAGGAAAGAATTAGAACTAAGCTAGAACAAGAGAAACTAGCTTAACCCTAAAGTGTCCTTTCGAACAAAAACCGGAAGTCCTAAATCATCACGCCAGTCTACGTTGGCAGGGTTGCGATAAGTTAGATGCGCAATTCAATGAATTGAATTCATCAAACGTGTTTAATGCCCTTGGGTGCATTTACCCTCAATTTTGGCATTTATTGTTTTTTTTTTCATTTAGATTTAATTTGTTTCTCATGTTTTATATTTTTTTGTTCCATGTCCCAAGTTTCATTGGCATTGATTGTTTTTGTTTTCATTTATATTTTGTTTCCCATCTTTTAATTTTTTGTTCCATGTCCAAGTTTCATATATTTTTAAATTTATTTTAAGTATTTAATTCATATTTTATATTTTATATTTTAATTTTTTTAAAAATCAAATTAGAATAAAAAAAACTAGGCAAAGTAGTGAAAGAAATTAAAATTGCGACAATTTAAGGTTTTTTTCTCAATCTTTTTAGAATTTGTTATACTCATAATATATCTTCAACAAAGTATTTTTATTCCCTTAATTTTATTGGTAACAAGGTTTTACAATAGAAAGTATAGCTCCAAAACGACTATAAGACATGAGCATGTTTAAGTGGATCAAAGGAATAGGAAAAAATTTAAGGCCCAATATTATAGAATTTCTAGCTATATAAGTTTATTATCTCAAACATTCAAATATGAATTGGTGCTCTGTCGATAGTGCAATTGTAATTGAATTTATTTAATCCTGATGTACTCTCCTCATTCGGGTTTGATTCCCGTAACTACCTTTTTTTTATTTTCCTCTCTTATGGTCTTTCCTTCTTCTGCCTTCTGTGTTTTATTCATTTCATTTTATTACTATGTTCCATTTGGAAAAATTATCATTATACTAACTTAATAGATTTTATACCAATCTAATACATATTAGAAATTTTGGCAAAATCATACATATTTTTTAAACTACTAGAACCTTTTTATGCTAAAAAAGAAGTGTTTAATATATTTAATTATCACCTTATTATTAAATATTTAATTGATTTAATTTAATCTAAACTCTAACCAATATAGAACTACTTCAATACTCTTTAAACATTTTGTAAGCATAAAAATGATGCAACAGTTATCATAAGTTATGTTTTTGAAGAAAAACAAAAAAAATGTGTTGTTAAATATTTTTCAAATTTGTCAATTATTTTTAATTATAAAACTTTTCATGTGATTTCTTTTTGGGCAATTTGCTAAAATAATCCAATTATCCGGATTCTTTGCAAGGTTAACCCAATCCGAATTTTATTTGTATAAAACCGGATATGAGAAATCCCGGTTTAACCGGTAGCAGGTAAGTGAGGGGGGTAACTGGACATCATGAGAGAGAGAAGGAGGGACAGAAAAGACAAACAGACAAAGAGAGAGAGGAGGGAAAAAGAAAAGTACATATCTACAAGAAAAGAGAGGGAGATGAGAAATCCCGCCCAGCGATGGCGCCAAAACGGAAGAAGGGGAAGAGGAGGGAGGAGGGGGAGAGTATATAACCTCTTCTTGCCATGACTTCAGCAAATCATTAGTCTACATTAAATGCACTGTAAGGGAGCATTAAAATTAAGGAGGAGAGAGAAGAGCCGGCGGTGATTGAAGAAGGAGAGTCGGTGACCAATGATGTGGGGATATATATAAAGAGATCAGAGGGAATGATGGGCTTCGCATTTAATACGGACCAGGGGGAATTAAATCTTAAGTTTTAGAGAGAAACCATCGAAGAAGAAGCAAGTGGGGCAGGGTACATTTTAAGTTTGACGTGTAAGCAGTTAGATTTAACTAGACAACCATATAATACACACCTGACACCTAGTGGAATTTACTGGACAAACTCGCCACCGACTTCAGATAGAAAATAGGTAAGTATTTTTTTTCTATTTACGGTATGCGAGAAGTGTCTCCCTATGATATGTACATGTTCCTGTAAAATTGACTGTCTCCCTATGTATCGCAACAGGGGACAAATCATCCGTTTTGTATGATTGCATTGTTTGGAGGATGGTGGGCGTGTGAAGTGGGCACTTGGGTCTTCAAGGGGTCAAGGAGCCAGAAGGCCGTGCTGGTGGACGAAAGTATTGACTACATCTCACTGAAGAAATAGCTGATGGACAAGTTTAATGTCGATGGGAGGAGGTATGAGGTGGAGATTACATATGTAAAGCCGAAGAAGGACGGGTGCCGGCCTTTTTCCATTGGGGATGACGAAGACCTGCAGGTAGGCGTGGCCTCGGGTCGGACCCGCCGGGTCGACGAGTTTGACCCGCCGGGTCAAGGGTCGGGGTTGGTCGACCTGAACCCTAACCCGGGAATCCCATGGGTTGGCAGGTTCGGGTCGACCCGTTGACCCATTGACCCGCCGAGTCAACCCGTTGACCCGACAAGTTACATAATTTTTAAATTTTTTTTAAATGACTATTAAAATATATAAATAAATGATATGTGTCTTTACAACACATTTTATCACCCACTTCATAGTTTTAAAAATGTGGGAAGATTTATATATCTCCATATATATCAATTCTTTCATCCACAATAATAATGTGGGATGTAAGAGAGAAAAATATGAGAATATATTTTTCTCAAACTTCATTTCCAACTTAATTTCCAATGTAGGAAATGTAGGAATAAGTGAAGTGGGAGAAATGAGATGGTGAGATACATATATATAACCTATCCATTCTCATTCTAACTCCATATTTTCAATGTGGGATGAAGCTTTGTCCCACATCGAAAGTGAGGGGATGGAAGGAAGACTTTCAAGTCTATAAAAGGGGAAGGGTGAGAGTGTTTTTGACTCACATTGCATATTGCAAATTAGTTTATATGTTTATATTATGAATATTATGAATTATTCTAAGAATAATATACATAATAATAATTATAAACTTTAAAAAAATATTTTTTTCAAAAAAAAACTTTGGAATGGCGGGTTGACCCGGCGGGTCAACGGGTTTTAAAACCCTCGACCCTAACCCTAACCCGCTACCCGTCTACACATGTGGACTCGTCAACTCGGACCCGCCGGGTAGTTGACCCGCCGGGTCGTTGACCCGTAAAACCCGCCGGGTCACGGGTCGACCCGTAACACGTGGCCACGCCTACATGCAGGCATTCAAGTGTGTAAATGGTATATCTGGAGAACGATCCTGTCCTATCGACCTCCATCTCTCCTTGCGACGCAAGGTTGGTCAAGAAGTGACAACTACAAAAGGATCGACAACGGGTGACTCATTCGGGGGTGGTATGTCTCCCTCAGGGGGTGAGGATGTTGTAGTACCGTTAACTAGGCCGCCCGTGACCCGAGAAGATCCCTCACATATGGACCCCCCCTTGGCACTTGATGAAAAAGAAGTTTTGGGAGCACAAGTTGTCCAGGCAAACCTAACTGGTATCCAGTTAGAACCTCCAAGTGTCCAATTAGACCAAATTACCAACCAGTTAGGGCAAGTGAGGAGTTGGAGTTGGAGTTCGCGAAGAGGGCAAAGAATGTCGACGCAGTTATACGTGGGAATAAGTAATTTCTTTGCGAAGTGACCTCGAAGATGAAGTCATCGAGCTAGGTGGGGTTGGACGAGTTGCCATCAACCTTGGCAGCTCCTCCGATGAGGATGATACTATCCCAAATGATGTTAAACATGAGCATAAGAGTTCAATTCCGATCAAGTCTTGGTCATGGGATTATGAGGCGGAGCGAGCGGTAAGGGAAGTAGAGGAAGCATACGAACGCGGAAAATGGAAGTCGGGAGCTTTTTCGAAGCCTGTTGAAAATGAACCAATGGTGGCGGTGAACCCATTGGACCCCGGCAGTCCATTGTTAAGCTCTGGGTGAGACAAGTTTTTCAGAACAAAGAGGAGGTGCAGGAGACGATAAAGTGGACGGGTCTATCTAAGTGCTTCACGACCAAGGTCAAGAAGTCAACGAAGAGCTTATATGTTGTGGGGTGCACTGCTGCCAACTGCAAGTGGGCATGTCAGACATCAATTTATAAGAACTCGCGGTTATGGATGATCCAGAAGCTTGTGGATGAGCACACGTGCGAGATGAACGAGGTGGTCACACAAAAGAGCTGTGCGACATACACCCAGCTAGGGCAGCGGCTAGTCGACGGGTATGTCCTTCACCTTTACGACTTTATCCATAGGTAAACTCAATGTCCACTTTCCCCAATTGAACTGTACACCAACCAATTATAAGCTGGACAGACGTCAATATCAACTGGACATTAGATGCATTCAAACTGGACAAACGTGTTGGTAGATGCTTGGGCACGATTTAATATAAACTTGTTTGTGAATGGAAATGTGAAGTTTCGTAGGTTCAAAGAAGCCCCTGATTCTGGAGCAACTCCAGTCTCTCATAAAGTCGTAGTTGGGGAGCACCTGCATCTATTGGAAGGTGTGCCGAGCCCGATTAAGCGCAAGGGACAACGTGTACAGGACAGAGGAGGAAAGCTATCACATCATGTACTCGTACATGTACATGCTGGAGCAAGCCAACCCTGAGACGTACACTAGGATAGAACGCGACATGGAGAGTCGATTCAAGTATGCGTTTGTGAGTCTTGGAGTGTGGCGGAGGGCTATCCCTCACTAACAAAAGGTCAGCCCTTCCTGGTCTGTAATGTATATGTCGTATACTTCCTAGTCTGTACCATGTTCTTAATTATAGGTCGGGAAACATGACGCCCAAGCGTAGAAACATGACGCTAGGTAGATTGTACATGCCATAGTTAACAATTGAAGTTGTTTCCTGTCAGGTCATATCAGTGGACAAGGGGTTCTTGAAGGGAAAGTTTCGGGGTGTCTGCTATTTGCTACTGCACAAGACGCTGATCACTCTATATACCCTATCTCGTTCGGCATGGTGGACGACGAGAATGATGGGTCCTGGGGGTTCTTCTTTAGGCAGATGTTATGTGTCGTTGAAGACACGACTGATCTCATGTGGGTATCTGATCACCACATTAGCATCAAGAAGGGCATACAAGATAGCTACGTATTCGTGAAGCACGACATATGCACATGACACTTATTTCAAAACGTCTAGTTCCGGTTCAAGGTCGGGAGTATGCAAGACCAATTCTTCTCGATGGATAAAGCTTACAACTATGACGAGTTCCAGTCTCTGTACGCGGACTTCTGTGCACGAGCTCTAGCAGTGGCCCAATACTTGAAGAAGGTCGGGTTCAGCAATTGGGCAAGGGCGTTCTACATGGGGAATAGGTACAACATCACAACCACTAATAACTCCGACTGCTTGAACTCGGTGTTTAAACATCCTCAGGATTTGCCGCTAACAACCCTTATAGATGCCATCCTTGAGACCATCGACAAGTGGTTCGTCACTCAGAGAGAGAGAGAGAGAGAGCAGCGGCGCTCAGGGGAAAGTTGTTAGCACTGGGTTGATACCGCCATCAGATCAAACTTTGCGATGTCGACCCTTTCCATGGTCGCCAGGCCGCTGAGTCCTCATGAGTTCAAGGTACACAAGGGAACTTCCACCTGGCTTGTTAACCTCACAAGTCGTTTATGCAGTTGTAGACGCTTCAATGTCGACCAGTACCCATGTGCACACACACTCGCCACAGCCTAAGTGCACGGGGTCGACGTCTACTCGCTTATCAACAAGTTCTACAAGGTGGATGCATGGCATGTGTGCTACTAGGATGTGATTTACCCAGTTCCGTCTTGAGACACAAAGTGGGTAACCCCTGGCAATCACCAATGAGACTTGCCTCCCCCCCCCCAATCAAGCCATGACCTGGGAGGCCGAAGACGTCATGTTACCCATCCCAGGGGGAAAGGAAGTTCCCGAAGTTGCGCCGCAACTAGCAAAACTGTTAGCACTCTACTTGGTAGTATCTAACTATTACATGTCAGTTTCACCTTTGACATGACAGCTAATGGTAATGACATGACACTATGTAGTTACCACATTTTGTGTTTCAGTGTCCAGTACGTTGCACTTAGAAACGTTAACGCTCCACCTTTTGCTTTTCAGTATGCAGTTAAACATCATTTTGTAATTAAGGCTTGTTGGACCTTGTCATCCATTTAAGTATGTACATGATATGCACTGATATTAACATACCGGTTTTATATTTTTGACATGACAGTTGATAGTGGTAAGTATGATTCTATTGGAAATGTCAACCCTTAACACGTACATAAAAGTGCTAACCACGACAATCGTACAAAACACATGACACCATAGTTGCAAAAACTACGTGCAACGAACCCAATACGACAAAAAAGTGGATAGGAATGTCAAGCACAGAAAATCCAATGTAAAAACAAGTGTTAAAACAACCAACAACTGTCCAAACAACAATGTTCTTAGCAAGTGAGAAGGAGGAAATGACTACTGAGGATCGGGGCTGGGTCTAAAGGCACCGTGGAAGATAGCGACACAGAGGAGTTGGTGGTACGCAGTGATGAAGGCAGCGTCCACCCCTTGGAAGACGCGGTCGCTTGATGCGAGTAGCTGCATGAACCGGATTGCATAGGGGCTGCAATCTCCTCTACGAACGAAAAAGAAATGTGTAAAACAAAATTCACAACACTTACACTAGAATGCAAAATATGGACAAGCACGACTTACGATTGCTTGTTCTAGGGAATCCCCTTCACACGGTTGTACTTAAACAACTGAGGTAGTTTCCCTGCATGTTTGGCATGCAGCTCTTGGTGGACACTCATCAGGGTGGGCAGCGTGTGCGCGACAGGCTTCAGAAGGCCAGGTAGTTGTCGTCCAGGAATGAAATGAATGTCCGGATCATACACATTGACATTCCAGTCATCCATGTTGATCTCCAGCGCGACACAGTGCTTGTCCTTCAGATTCGAGGGGGCAATACGCGGTCGACAGTGGCCCATGCCTTCGAAAACCGCTCGAGTAATGCTCCGTCGAAGTAGTAGGTTAACTCCTCGTCTATGTCCATGTCGGTATGTCACTGCAGCAATACCCCAAACAAAGGATCGACGGCGGCGACAGTGCGTACTTAGTGTCGGTGAAGATGTCCCACCGGAGGATGGCGCATGCCTCCTCAATATGCTGCGAACAACGAACGCGTGTCTAGTGAACAATATCAAGGTCATGTTATTGCACATGTGGGAGGACATTACCTCTGAGGTCACCCAATGCTTCGACGCTTAGAGGTCCCCGAAGAACTCCCTTTGGAGAAGGGTGCCCACGACTGAGCATACGGGCTCAGTCCCGTCGTTCATCCACACGGAGAAGGCATCGACGTCGGCCTTGGTCGCCAGGCCCAGGTCCACGACGTCGACCTCCATCATGGACAAACCGCTTCCGGATTCTCTCTCGGGTAGACGACGCCATAGACAACCCGCTTTTGCTCCTCATCAGCATTGGGAGGAGGACTGTCAGAACAGTGTTGACCTCGTACGTGATGTTGTGCTCTTTCGACGTATACCGCATGCACCGAGGGTAGACGTCTTGTTTCATGATGGTAGCGAATTGGTTGGCGACTGGCGCCAGAGTCTCGTACACCCAAAACTATAAAACCCCAATGTCATGACATTTCTACATGTCCAGTTTGTATTTTAAAATGTCCAGTTAGCATATAAGAGAGTCCAGTATGAAGCGTTTACTGTCAAGTGTGCTTCGTATACGTACCTGAAAGGCGAGGGGAAAACTGAGTAACAAGTATGACGGTCAAGGGACGTTCACTCCGTGCTGGAGCTTGCGCTCTATAGGTTTTTCAGAAAATCGTGGGTTCGCTCATAGCACAGACACCCCCACGAGTAATGGAAGAAGGCATCGACGTCCAACACCATGTTGACAACCCACCCTTGAATAGAGTTGCGGGGTTCCTTCCCGAAAAGCACCCCCTCCACCAGCATCAGCAGCACATACTTAAAGCGCTTGGCAGAGGAAGGCTCACCCTTCATCGCCACTTGGAAGCATATGTCTAACTTCTCCATCCTCAGCTTCTCTACCCCGAAGAACTTTACGCATGCCGCCTTGTCCTCCCCGGTCTCCTCGGTCCGCAACACGTACGAGCACTTCAGTCCAGTCACCAGCGTGAACTCAACAATGGAGAACCGGACTATGGAGCCATGGATCATGTACCGGGTCTCGTGCTCCTTCATCGTTTGTAGTTGCTGCTGCAGGACATAATGGACTTGCTTTGCTGAGAAGTGGACATGGGAACCAAGCCTCGCGATTCTGCCCAACCGGCTTTCCATCAATCGCCTCCAGTCTGACTCGGTCAGGTACTCATCTACTTTGGAAAGGGCATGAGGCCAAGCGTACTAGTTGCAGCGGCACTTGAAATGGCGGTCCTCGAAAACAACATAAATGGCCTGCTTAGTGGGGTGGAAATGTTAGAACCACTCATCGATAATACCAACTTCCCTTGTTCGACACTACGCAAACAATACCTCCCCTGTTGTCTGTGTCTAGGTAATCCTTCCTGTAGATGAACGAGCCATGTTCTGCTTTGCTGGATACCCTACAGATTGGGAAGAAATACATTAGAATGCTGCAAACATATCATCATTATCATCCCACTAGTCACAATGCGCATGACGGTAAGGTTATATAACATGTCACCTCTGCATTACGACATGACAAAAACCATATCTCACCCTATACATATCAAATTCCAAGTAAATTTCGACCCTAAACATATCAAATGTCAACGTATTCAGAGCAAACTTTATAAGCTTCAACCTAATATACTTCGCGCTAGTTTGCATATTTACATAACATGAGGAATATTCAACATGACATCATCCTACTCAAAACATGACATGAAATAAATTGACAGCAATTCCATTCAATGGTCAAAGGTTTTACAAAAATAAACACATCTAATAATCTCTAAAGTCAAACTATACAATTTCCCCAATTTCACCCAATGTTCAATAGCATGTGTCGATTTCCCCCAATTTCCCTCCCCATTCATGGACTTAACCACATGACAGGAGGAATATTCAACATGAATACAGAATACTCAAAACATGACATGAAACAAATTGACTACAATTCCATTCAATGGTCGAAGGTTTTACAAAAATAAACACATCTAATAACCTCTAAATTCAACCTATCCAATTTCCCAAATTTCACCCAATGTTCAACAGCATGTGTCGATTTCCCCCAATTTCCCTCCTCATTCATGGACTTAACCACATACAGGAGGAATATTCAACATGACAATATCATACTCAAAACATGACATGAAACACATTGTCGGCAATTCTATTCAATTGTCGAAGGTTTTACAAAATTAAACACATCTAATAACCTTTTCCTAAAAATTTTGATTCCACATCAACATTCCCCAATTTCACCAATTTCCCTCTCTAAATTCAACCTATCCAATTTCCCCAATTTCACCCAATGTTCAACAACATGTGTCGATTTCCCCCAATTTCCTTCCTCATTCATGGACTTAACCATGTCATCACGACAATGGTAATAAATCGGTAGAATTAGGGTTTAATTACTTGAAAACCGAAAGTCCATCTCTTCTAAACGTTGTCAGGGTCCTCTTCTTCCTTTGATCCCGGCTTCTTCTTCTCGTTTCTCGCAGGGTCGTCTTCTTCCTTCTAGTTTTCTTTCTCTTCTTCCTTCTGGTTTTCTTCCTCCTCTTCCTTCCATTTTCGTTTCTCCTCTTCCTTCCTTATATTCTAAATAACATTTGTTATTATATAGTTTAATTTCCGCACAAGCCCCTAAAATTATTGGCACGGCCCTGTCGATCACCACTCTTCCTTGGTAATAAGCTGCTTAATTAGTCAAGTGTAAAAGGCTCAACCAGTACACGCGTGATCTTTGTCTTTGTATCTCCATCTTGGACACCGAATCCATCCCCATCGCGGTAAATGTAATGACACACTCTCGAAGTATTTATGATGAGATTCGCAGGAGTAACGAGCGAGGGAAGCTGCAGCTTCACAAACTCGCTGTTGATTTTCCACCATATGTTGGCTATGATGCCTCTTATTCTACGTCGCGCAGCCTCTTCAGTCGTCTTGCCTTCTCTCATGTAGCACAAGATAGATGATGGTGAATCGCCTCGTTCTAATTCCGCCTGTAGGTTCAAGTAATAAACAACATAAAGATACCTATATCTACTTATATATATATATATATATATATATATATATATATATATATATATATATATATATATATATATATATATATATATATATATATATATATAACCTAGCCCTAAATTTGATATATATGTGTGTGTGCACGCCAAAAGGACTTTAAGAGTGTGTGTGCGCGTGTGCGTATGCATTAGTTTCTTACTGCTGAGGTTCCTAGATCATTGCAGAGCCGGATGATCACAGACGAGCAGTATACGAGATCTTTGATTGCATCCCATTCGTTGAACATATCCTCAGACGGATTCTTTCGTGCCATTAGGAAAATCACAAGGGAGAGCAAGGGACCACAGGATGAAATCCAGGCAGAGCTCAAGTACTCCTCGAGTGACGGTGTGTGACCCTTGTTGTACCACTGAGCCTCTATGAAGAGCGCTTTGCAGAAATCAGCCCACTATCGACAAAAACCCCATTAATCCGACGAGTTTCATGTTGAAATAGAGTTGAGTACGCATATATTTGATGAAAGAGAAGTAGCATAGATCAATCAAATACCGCGCTTCTTAGGTGAGGCAGTGCCCAAACGCATCCGGTTTCGTTCTTGATATCCTTGGCAATTTCATTTGTGGTATGATTCAGTGCCCGGAAACAGATCTTCACACACTCCGGAAGGTGACGAATTTCCTCCAAAGACCACCTGAAAAGCTCAAAATATCCAAAATTTAATTTACTACCTTTCTCATAAATGTTAATTGATGATTTGAGTTTAGTAACGGTCACCTATCGACAGCCTTGGTGAAGCACTCGAGTTCATCTATTGATCCGTAGACATCATAAAGGTCATCTAGAACAAGGACAAACGTGACCACTTTGGTAAGACACTTCCTTAGACTTGAATATTGTGGTCCAAACGCAACTCCTGCGGTCCACAAGAAACTCTCAACCAAGCGGTCCCTCGTGAAGCTGATATTTTCTATTAGACCGAGATTTCTCCACCACCTGAAATGCAATTCATAGTTCATATATAAAATGTCATTTCCGACATATGGAGAGAACAAAAACATAAAAAGAATGTGTTTGATGTGATCAAGATGTGTTTTCTTTTACATGGTTAAGTCTCTAAGATCTTTCTGTTGCGCGGATTGGACCATGTTGAAGTTGCGTTTAGCAAGCTCAAGAAGAGTAGGATTGTTCGTAACTTCCAATGCATATGCATCAATTCTCTGCCTTACGTCGAACCACTGCACTCTCCAATGCAACGGAAACTCCAAGGTGTCAACAACTCGCCTGTTGAGCCTCTCATCTGAGCTCTCATGGTGGATACGCTTCAGACTCTCACGCAAAAAAATACCAGCCTTGATGAACGAGTTTTCGCCTTCCACAGCCAGATGGGAGGCCTCATATAGCTCAATAAGTCCGTTTATGTTTGCAATTTCTCCGCTCCCAACGTTTCCTTCCTTGTCAAGGAAGTCAGTAAATAACCCTACACATATATAGGTACGTATATATCATCAAATTAGCGCGTTGAATTTGGCTCGGTTTTAGGAGAAAGAAGATAGATAGAAAGGGAAGGCGTGCAATTTCACCTTGTGAAACATTGTAGCCATGGTGCCTAAGAAGCCGAAAACATAGCCCAGCAGTTCCAAGATCGTCTATAGAACTCGGATTCATGTTTAGCCCGGATGCTATAACATCTAGAGCTTCTTTTATTTCCTTCTCAAAGAGATTGCTCAGACCCAACTTATGGATGTCATCAATCATCTGCAGCCTTGAAGCTTCCGACGTCGCTTCATCAAACACTTGAATGAAATCCTCTTTCAGCCTTTGTAGTTGAGCTCTACAAACCTTCAAAGCCATACATATATGCATATATGTTAATTAGTTAACATTCATATATACATCAGTGTACGTATTATATTACGAGGAAGAAGAAATTAAACCATATGCATTCAAAAACATGCATATCGATCTCACTTTATCATTCGGCACAAGGGACTCAAAGTAATCGTAGCTCCAAATATTTGGTTTGTAATGTGCAGTGCGACGCCCGCTATCCATAAGATGGTTGTGTATGCAAGTGCAGAGAGTGAATGGGAAGCTCAATGTATGTTGTTATTTACTTGAACGCTTGATCATTGGAACAATGGAGTGGTGTTTATATAGCAATAATTCAAATCAAGTTGTTATAAACGTTGTTAAACCAGGTTCACTGAACATGGATCAGCTGCTTTATAATTTGGAATATTTTTTTTTTCAAATTAGCCAAAAAAACCCAAAAAAAACTTAGCAAAATAGCCAAGATCTGAAACTATTTTGAGATTTAGGCAAAGTAAGGTAAATTCGTTATTTGAAACAACGACTTTACCCCAACTTTAAAAAAATATTAAAATAATAAAGTTGTTTAAAAAGCGAATTTGTATTTATAGAGAGAGAGAATAGATCAAATGTACACACTATCATATTAAGAAATCTGGGCCATTGAATTAAGAAGATCAACGGATGATATTAAAAGTAACTTTTGATTATTCTTTGGTATGGGGAGATTATTCGGTGGAATGAAATTATTCGGTGGTATTGGGCGATTATTCGTTAGAATAAAATTTACATTTTTTTACACTTTTTTTACAGATGAATAATTATGTGAAAACAGACGAATCATCGTGAACAAATAGAAGAATAATTTCTGAGTACATGATACATGATAAGAGTTGTGTACACCGGAACTAACCTATATATATATATAGGGTTGGGTTCGGGTGAGAAGCATACTACCGGTGAGAAGAAAATAAGTAATTTGATTGGTCCACGTGTCCAAAAATAAATTAAAAATACGAGACACGCGTATTCTCCCAATTAATTAGTAACACCCACCCAAATTAATTAGTAACACGCACTCTCACACGTAACGCTAATTAATTGCATGCGCCAATCAACATAATTTACTAATTAATTAGACAATATAGGTACATATGAAAAGCGTTTACATGGACTTTTAAAAATTATTTTTTGGCATTTTCACTTGTTAAAAAAATATAAAAAATATATTTTTGGGTGTATTTTAATTTTATCTACACATAGACACCCACTTTGTATATGTTTTGTTGAAAAAAAAAATGTGGTTCACAAGCTATAAAGAAGTGGTTCATCAAGTTACCAAGAAGTGGTTCAGCCCTTTTACTCTTAGTGGTTCAGCCCTTTTATTCATAGTGGTTCAGCCCTTTTTACTCTCAGTGGTTCAGCCCTTTTACTCTCACTGAACCAATCTCTATTTAGTCACTGAACCAATCTCTATTTAGTCACCGAATCACTCTTTATTTAGTACTGAACCAATCTCTATTTCGTCACTGAACCACTCTCTATTTAGTCACTGAACCAATTTCTATTTACTCACTGAACCACTCTCTATTTAGTCACCGAACCACTCTCTATTTAGTCACTGAACCAATCTCTATTTAGTCACCGAACCACTCTTTATTTAGTACTGAATCAATCTCTATTTAGTCACCGAACCACTCTTTATTTAGCACTGAACCACTCTCTATTTAGTCACTGAACCAATCTCTATTTAGTCAGTGAACCACTCTCTATTTAGTCATTGAACCACTCTCTATTTAGTCACTGAACCAATCTCTATTTAGTCACTGAACCACTCTTTATTTAGTACTGAACCAATCTCTATTTAGTCACTGAACCACTCTCTATTTAGTCACTGAACCAATTTCTATTTACTCACTGAACCACTCTCTATTTAGTCACTGAACCACTCTTTATTTAGTAGTAAATATGATATTATTTTAAAAATTCTAAAATTGATGTATTATATAGTTTTTTATTATTTTAAAAAATGTATGTAAATAAAAAAAATTACTTATTTAGCCGAACAAAGGAGTATTCCTTATTATCCAAACTAGTACTGTAGGTATATATACATTCTACTTCCATTTCCATCCACTGAACATATAGTTACATGTTTACATATATGAAAATACAAGTAATTATACGTTTTACTTCCACTGTCATCTAAAAAAAGGAAAAATAAAGAACAGTAGTGTAAGAAGAAGACGAAAGAAATTATGCAACTACCGGTCTACGAGGATACTTCCAACCTGCATACGACGCAACTCGTTGGCTGATCGAACTGAACTTCGTAACCCGATACATGAAAACCAAGGAATGCAATTTGCTGCAATCAAAGACCACACATTCAAGCTACTGTTTAAGGATTTGATTCAATTAGGACTTTCTTGTTTTGAATTAAAAAAAAAACTAAATATCTTCCCTGCACAAACAAGTAATTAAACGCACATTCACCACCGGCGGCGTTAGAATTAAAGATCTCATCTTTGGGGGGAGAAAAGGGTGGAAATTTTAAATTGACCATGGTGGAACCGCGGGAGCCAGGCTCGACGGACTCGAAGAGGAAGCTCGGGGCGTCCCTGTCGTCCTCCTTGACGAGGCAGCGGTAGGCGAGGACGGGAGTGAGGTGTTCGTCGAAGATGCATCGGATAAGAGGGATTAGGTTCCCGTCCTTGGCTGCCGGCGGAGCTGGTAGGAGGATGTGAGTGGTGGTGTACTCCGATCGGGAGGATGAGAGCCGAGATCGAGAATCAGGACTGAGGATGGATCTGAGGGGTGCGGAGGCGCTCCTGGCTTTCAGAGCGGATGGATAAATTAAGAAGAAGGTGAGGAGGCGCGTGAGGTTGATTTTTAATTTTATTCTTGTTAATGAAATTTGACCAATGAGATCGCTTCTTTCCTTCTCACCGGATCGGGTGCTTCTCACTTGAAGCCTCCCCTATATATATATATATATATATATATATATATATATATATATATATATATATATATATATATATATATATATATATATAGACACATACATACATACATACATACATACATACATACATACATACATACATACATACATACATACATACATACATACATACATACATACATACATACATACATACATACATACAATCTGAGTCATTGAATTAAGAAGATCAACAGATGAGATTAAAAGCACTAGAGTCATAGCCAACTATGAACAGATAACATGCAAATATGTGATGGTAAACAACAATACTAACACAACTTTAAACGAAATCTTCCAATCAAAACCCGTCAGGGCCGACTTTTGAAGATCTATGTTTTATTTGGCAAACGATATGGGAAATCAGGAGTAGTATAATCTTCAAAAATAAAATAAACTTGATTTCACCTTACAAATAGCCATAAGAATACTCATGCAAATCAGAGAATGGCAGGTTGCCACCACACCTAACCCCAATAATAAAAAGAATGAAGGAAAGCGGAGAGTGAATATCAGCTGGAAAAAACAGTCAAGGGCCACCTACAAGATTAATGTAGATGGCTCAACTAAACCCACGGGCTTTTGCCAAGTAGATGCGATTCTTAGGGACTGTGAAGGACGTGTGATTGATATTTTTTTAGCAACAGATAGATATGGGATCCGCTATCCAAACAGAAGCAGTTGCTTTTTGCGCAGGTGTAAAACTAGCTTTGTCGAGAGGACTAAGAAGAGTCATAATCGAAGGAGATTGCCTAGAGGTAAGCAACCATTAACGATAGCACGAAGCCCAAATGGGAGATATTGCAGCAAGTGGAGCTTATGAAGAACATGAAGGCGGAATTTGAGAGCATAGAATTCAAACATTGCTTTCGAGGAGCAAACGAAGTAGCTGATTTCATAGCTAGGTCTATAGACACTTGTACTATGTCAAACATCCCTTTTAATAGGGAATTCTTTAACATCATCCGCAAGGATGATTAGGGTGGCATTCTACTCGGTTAGAACCACCTCATTTTTGCCTACTGTATAAAAAAACGGATGAGATTAAAAGTAACTTCTGATTATTGGTTGGTATTGGGAGATTATTCGGTGGAATGAAATTATTCAGTGGTATTGGGCGATTATTCGTTAAAATAAAATTTACATTTTTTAAACATTTTTTACAGATGAATAATTATGTGAAAACAGACGAATAATCATGAACAAATAGAAGAATAATTTCTGAGTACATGATACAAGATAAGGGTTGTGTACACCAAAACTGACCTCCATATATATATATGGAAGAGTCGTTACAAACAACGACTCTACCTTTTTTATTTTTTTTAAAGGCTCGCTCACTCTCTTTTGGAGAGCAATCCCCCTCCCCTCTCTCGTAACACCCACAAGGCCCACCCACTCTCCCTCTCAGGCACTCCTCTCTCTCTCTCTTCTATGCATACTCTCTCTCCCTCTCCAATGTCTGCTTTTTTTTAAATAAAAAGAAGGAAGAGTCGTTGTTTCTAACAGCGACTCCCCCGTATATATTTTTCTCTTTTTTTACCATTTTTAACATTTAAACGGTAAATTTAAAAAAAAAATACAAAGTCTCTATTTCAAAAACCGACTTTGTTATTTTAATAATTTTTGTTTAAAGTTGGGGTAAAGTCGTTGTTTCAAACAACGACTTTACCCTACTTTGGCTAAATCCCAAAATAGTTTCAAATCTTGACTATTTTGCTAATTTTTTTTGTTTTGTTCTAATTTGAAAAAAAAATCTATAATTTAGTTGCCTAGGTACACAAGTGGCGGAAGCCGCCGTAATATGTGGCTTTTTTTTTACCAGGAAATAACATTCAATATACCAAAAACTTGATCCCTTTGCAAAAGTAACTCCTCCCTCCAAATTTCGTAAAACTAACAAGTGGGCCAAAAAATTGCACAGATACCCGGTTTAGCTTACCGCCATTGAGAGGTAATTGTAATGATGAAAGACTTTAAATCAAGGGAAGAAAGAGAGCATTAAATGCAAAGCTAGGAGGATAGAGAGAGAGATTAGGAAAAAGAGAGGGGGAACATTAAATGCATGAGAGAGGGGGAGAAAGAGAGTGAAGCAGCTTTTCGTAGAGGAGAGAGGGGGAGAGAGAGAGGAAAAGTGACAGTGGTGTCATTGAAGGAGGATAGGGAACACCGACAACCCAATGATCAGTTGTATGCCAGCAAATACGAAATATGTGTCAGCAACTTAATATTGCGTGTCGATCGAACGCTAAACCGTGCCACCATCATAAAGTGTATAATAACGAATATGGGTAAGTCTCCTCGCATTTTAGTTTTACACCTCTAACTACTCCCCATCCTCTTCATATCCCCAACCGAAAGTGATAAGATTATCTTTTTCTCTTTCATTCGCAACGGAGAGAGGTTTGGATTTCGTCGTGGTTTTTGCTCGTTTTTGTTGTTTTTAGAAGTGCACTTTTTTGTGTTGGTTTTAGGACTTTGTAGTACAACTTTTGTTGGTAGGCAAGACTCGTTGCTTTGCTTGCTTAATTGACTCGTGGACTTCATAGATTTCTTAGCGATTCGTAGGCGTCAAAACATCATTGGCATAAAAATTTATTTTAATGGCATGCGTTTACTTGTTGGTGGCACATAAAATATCTTATCTGACACATATTTTGTCTGGCACGTATATTTGGGCTTAGTGCATTTATGAGGAATCTCAATTAGCTATGACACATGTTTACTCGTTGATGGCATGCGTTTACTCGTTTGTGGCACAAAAAAAATGTATTGGTTGGCACGTTAACATTTTTCATGTTTTTGCATGTTCAATGAACTTGAAATCGTATGTGTTTTGGATTGTTCGGTTTTTTCCTCTCTCCTCCCCCTCTGTCCTCTACAAAAAGTTGTTTCCCTCTCTCTTCCCCTCTATCCTCTGTATTTAATGTCCCCTCTCTTTCCTCTCCCTCTCTCCATCCTCTCAGCTTTTGCATTTAATGCATTTCCTCTCTCTTTCTTCCCTCTCTTCTCTATAGCATCTGAGAACCTTTTTTTTCTTTTTTTATTGTGAGCTTTTGCCTTGCAACCTGTACAACCGGTTGGAAAAAAAATTGCAAAAGTAGCATTTCTCCCCTCCTGCAAATTCCTCACTAGCAGTGCTAGTTTTGCGAACCCCCAATCTTTATGGTAAAGTTATGCAAATTAGCCTTTTTTTACTCCCTCCGTTAATTAAAACTTGACGTTTTACTATTCACGCACGCTTTTTGAGGTATTAAAAACTATATAAAATATTAACTTTTTTTAGTAAATTTTTGTAATAATTTCATACTTATTACAATTAAGTATTAATTTATAAAAATAAATGTAAAAAATGTTAATATTTTATATAGTTTTTATCATTCTAAAAAATTGTGCATGAATAGTAAATGACAATTTTTAATTAACAGAGGGAGTATTTAATAGGATTTGACTTGCGTGACCCTTGTGGGGTGCATTAAATTAGCCTTTTTTTATTTAATAGGATTTGACTTGTGTGACCCTTGTGGGGTGCATTGTGTTTCTAAGTAGGTTATGTAGAAATAAATACAAAAGATAAGTTGTTTACGATGAAAATCCTCAAACTACATGTAGGTAGTGCGGGATGTAATTCACCACCTCCTTTTGTCTTAGAGAGAATTTTGATTAGATATATTTATTTTATTAACCGAAAAACATAACACTGCATTATTACAAACTCGACGCACTAGCTTAATAACCGTTAACAACCACAAGTAACGCTATAAAACGACATATGACAACTAACCTCGACACACTCCTCAATACACAGAGACACATATAAATCCTAATACATGTGCCTAGAATCTCATAATAAAAGGAAACTAAATATTTGATTTCTTAGGATATGAAATCCTCTTCATCTGTTTCACCCAACCTTGGTCAGCCATCACAATCTTCATTTTACTTTTAATCCTTGATCTTTGCATATCATGAGATGATCCAAATAAATCCCTTCTTTATATTGCTAGACAAATCCTATAATCTTCATGCAAGTGCTCCACTTCACCTTTTATGTTTCTACACAAGTACTCAAAACACATCAAGTACGTGAAGTTCATAGGTGTGAAGTTCATGGAGACCTTCAACAATTTCCCCTATTGTCAAGGGAAAACACTTTTTATACCAAAACAGATAAAATATGAAGCATTGCCCCTCAAAATAACAACACCCTCATTCCGCTTATGAGAGATAATCCTTCTCAACGTCCTCAGGACCTTTATAACATATCAATCTAGAGACTAACTTACTAGACTAAGTAACCTTTAGTGGTCCTACGAGAGTTAGCTTATGATGGCACCATAGCATAACTTATAAGCAGTTTTAAAGCATACGGGGAAAATAGTTAAAAATATGTCCAGGGTCCTTAAGACAATAAGTCCCAAAGGACAATGTTCAAAATAGAAATAGACAATCATAGGTAGAAGTAAAATTGTTCAGATGCAACAAATTAATTGAACCAAAACTAGAAAAAGTTTGCCAAAATTAAAGTCGAACTTTTGGGAATTTTAAGGAAAGGGGGAGAGAATAGTCATGACAAGTGATCAGTCCGAGCAACTCTCATCATCGAATCTAGAGGCCATAGACTAATCCTTGAAGGAACCTTTAGCAGCAGTTCCAAAGGGCTCGATGTTCCCCTTTAGGCTTCTTACTTCAACTTCTAGTGTCTTCACTCTATCAACCAACTCTCCTTCCAACTTCTACAGGGTTTTTAGATGGACCCTAGGGGTAATTCGGGCCCTTCACCTTCATCTTTGCCATCTTTTCAGCAAAATATGGCCCAAATGACAAAATCAAACACAAGAATTAGGGATTTCCTGTAGGGGCGAGGGATAATGGCTTGGATAATGAAGTAGTGGATAAATTTAGGGATAAGCTCGAGGTCTCGGGTTATCAAGAAGGAGAGAGGGTACTTGGTAACCCAGGAGATTACCTTAGCATGTTCTTTCTTGTTTTCGAGGAAATTAAAGCTAATTTTCGCTCTAAATTCCATGGGCTTGAGGTTGAACAGTTGCGCTAGTTGTTTTTCCTTAAAGAGATAAGTCTTCTCTCTAAACTTCATCGTGAATTTTAGAGTGGCCTCGTCATTCCTCAATTTAAGCTCCGCATAAAAGTCCTTGAAATCAAGGCCTCGTTGATCTACGAGTGGGTGGTATTCAATGTATCCTACTCTTGAAAAGATAGCAACAACTTCACCTCTTTTGTGACAAAAAAGAAATATCCAACCCCATTTGAGTGAGGGGGTGATCCGTCGGAGAGTGATCTTTTTCTCTTATGGACACATCAGTAACCCCATTTATCTCGGACCAAGTTCTTAATGCAGGAGTGGACTTAACTCTTTTCTTGACCTGGGTCTCATCACCCCTTCTACCTATCATCTTTTGCTTGGACTTCGGGACAACCGGTTCATTGTGGTGGTTTCCTTCCTTTTACTCAATTTTACAGCTTCTTGTGAATCACCTAATGTTTTTTCACTTTCATTGGCAAAACTCTTCTTCTTCTCACATGAATCCCCTTTATCCTTCCTTAAATCCTTAACAATATTTCCCAAAACTGCATCAATGTTTTTAACATATAAAGGGACATCCTTCTTCTCCACTAGTAACTCAGTGTCTCTTTTAATCTTCTTATCTAATCTCAAATCAGATGAATTAACCAATGATGGGGTAGAACCAAAACTTACTGTTAAACTCCACCTTGATGAGGATAAAACCTTGGTTGATGAATAGCCAAAACTTGGGACTCCTAAGTTTGGTAAGGCCTTACCATATGGCCTATCTTATTAGATCTGAGTTTCAGATTCTATATAATTGGGTCTAATTTCTTATGGGCCTATTTTATTAGATCCAATACATTATTGATCTATGTATCAGATTGGGCCAAATTTTATTTGGGCCTAAAAAGGAACTTCAAAATATTGGTTAAAGATGGATTTGCTTAAATCTATCTATCTATATTCGGTTAAGATTCTACAGGGATTTTTGAACAAAAATCTTCAGCTTTCAGCTCATATCCTCAGCATAATATCAGCGCCAACTGATGATGAAGGTTCTGGAATGGTGAGCCTTTCAAACCGAAGATTTCTCTACTAGAAGATTTGTTGCAACGGCTCTCAACCATCCATGAGATATTCAAGGCATCTGCGTTTGAATTCAAATCAAACAAAGGCCTATTTAAAGAAGGAGGAACAGGCTGCAGAAGACACAACACTAACTGCGTACACTTGATATTATGCAAGCTCTTCTTCGTCAAGCTCCGATCACACTACTTCCTTGTCTTATCAGTTTGTATTTACTTTGAGGGTGTGTGAGGTTTCATTCAAGCTTCATAGTTCAATTCAGTCAGAGTTATACACAGGGTTCTTTACCCAATCATAGAGGGTACTTCGGTATCCTTAGGAGCTTTATTTCACTAGAGCGTTTGGGTTGCTAGATAGGAAGTTAGTCTAGAAGAGGGAAGGTCTTCTAGAGGTTGTATCTAGGGCTCCTAAGATAAAGTGAAATAAAGTTGTTGAATCCTACGGGTTGGATACCCTAGGCGGGGACGTAGGCGGTTGTGCCGAACCTCGTTAACAATTCGCGTGTGCTTCTCTCTTCTCCCTTTCTTGATTTCTTTCTGTCGTGAATTATTTTATCTGTTGAACTAATTTCTGTTTTGCAGATAAGGTCTTACTCGCTTACAGTAAGGTCTTACAATTTTGCTTGTCTCTATTAACTTGTCTCTGCATTACAGATAAGATCTTACCTTTAGCTGGCAAGATCTTACCACTTCCTGCATTTGCGAAAATTTGCCATACTCCATTCAACCCCCCTTCTGGAGTATACTCGTGCCTTATATCTGCCTATTCCGCACTTCAATTGGTATCAGAGCCTCACTCACGTTTCTTAGATATTACTATCTGTGAGTCTAACCATGGCAGGTGAAGGGCAAGGTGGTTTCGGACAAGGAAGATCTATCTCTCGTCCACCTCTCTTTGTTGGGAATAACTTCATGCATTGGAAATCTCTAATGAAAATGTTTGTTATTGATCAAGATTTGGAACTCTGGCATATCATTATGCGAGGACCAAATATCCCTAAGAAAGAAGGTCCCAATGGAACGAGGGTGGACAAATCAGAGGATGAATACACCCAGACTGACTTAGAAAGTGTGGCTAAGAATTTCAAAGCCATAAACCTACTGTACTGTGGATTGAGTACGGATGAGTTCAACCGTATCTCTTCATGCAGAACAGCGAAAGAAATCTGGGATAAATTGGTGGTTACCTATGAAGGAACCAGCCAGGTCAAAGAGACCAAAATCAGTATCTTTCTTAGACAATATGAATTGTTTAAGATGAACCCTGATGAGTCAGTTAAAGCTATGTTTACCCGTTTTACGGAAATCATAAATAACCTCGACTCATTAGGTAAGACCTTCTTAAATGAAGAAAAGGTTAGAAAGATACTAAGGTGCTTACCTAAAGCTAAATGGGGTCCTAAGGTGACGGCCATAGAAGAAGCTCAAGATCTTAGCACATTGGCTCTTGATGATCTATTAGGAAAGCTAATAACCCATGAAATGATCCTCAACGAGGATGATGGGGATCTTCCTACCAATCTCAAAAACCTTGCTCTTAAGGTCAAGAAAGAAGAACCATCGGAAGATTCCGATAGTGACGATGATGAAGATCCTTTTGCTCTAATCACTCGTGGATTAGCACGCATATTGAAAATGAAGAAGCAATTTGCCAAAGGTAAGCCTTCTAACTCCGCTAGGAAGAGTCGAGTTCTTACTTGCTATGAATGTGGTGAATCAGATCATCTCGTCAAAGAATGTCCCATAAAGAAGAAGAACAAAGCTAAGAAGAAGGAGTCCAACAAGAAAGTGATGGCTGCTTGGAGTGACTCGGATTGTTCAAGTGACTCAGACGCTGAAGAGGAACATGCAAACTTATGCCTCATGGCGAAATCCGACGAAACCAAGGATCAACACTTAGATGGAGTTGTAAGAAATCTTCTCTCTAGCCCCATCAATGTTTTATCTGAATTTTTGAAGAATATGATTTCTAATGAGGAGACCTACAACAAAGAAATCAGCCTCTTGAAAGAGAAAGTGCAGGATCAAGAAACGTGCATAAAGAAGCTGTCGCTGAAATTGCAAGATCTTGACAGCCAAAGTTCTGAAGCTATCACAGAGAGTAAGACCTTACGATCAGAAATTTCTGAACTTAAGGCAAACATCTCTTCTCTTAAGAATCAAAATAATGATCTTAAGAATGAAAATGTGAAGCTCTCTAAGAAATGTCAAGATCAACAAACAGCTCTTGTGCAATTCACTCGATCCAAAGCAACTCTTGACAAGATGCTTGGAGAACAACAACTTTCCTTGAATCGAAGCGGTATAGGTTACAACAGGAACTTTCCTGCAAAACCTAATACCAAGTTCGTTAAAGCGAAAGGAAGTTGGCGATCTCCTACCTGTTTCTTTTGTTGTAAGAAAGGTCATGTAAAGGAGACGTGCCCTTATAGGAGAACGGATCCTTACATTATTAGAAATACCTTTCCTGTTCGGTTAAATGAACGGATAAGACAGGTTTGGGTTCCAAAAGGGACGAAGTTACCAAATATGGTCTACCCCCACAATGGATCCAAATCAGTTTATTGGTCTAGCCGAAAAGGTTGATTTTGTGTTTTGCATGATATCACCAAGACCAAGGATCAAAAGTGGATAATGGATAGTGGTTGCTCAAGACATATGAGTGGAAAAGAATCTCTTTTTCACTATCTAAAGAAGCAATCCGGTGGAACTATTACTCTTGGTGATAAAGCAAAATGCAACATCGTCGGTATTGGTAACATTGGTGTTGATTCAAACAATTCTATCAATGATGTTTATCTTGTTGATGGATTAAAATATAACCTTCTTAGTGTTTCGCAGCTTTGTGATAAGGGCAATCTTGTTAGCTTTAACAAGAAGAAGTGTGTTGTACAAGACGAAGAGACCGGAGAAATTGTTCTTACTGCATATAGGGATTCTAACATTTATGCTCTTAATACTAACCGTATTGCAGGATCCAATCTGAAATGTCTCAAGGCCTTATCTGAAGATCCAAGGGTTTGGCATAGGCAACTTGGGCATATAAGTATGCACACCCTCAGCAAACTCAGTACAAAGGATCTTGTTCGAGGCCTTCCTGTTTTAAACTTCAAAGTAGATGATCTCTGCAAAGCCTGCTCAAGGGGTAAACATACCCGAAGTCCATTCAAAAAGAAGATGGTCGTTAGTACTACTAGACCCTTAGAGCTTCTACACATGGATCTTTGCGGACCTATGCGTGTCAAATTTCCCAAAGGTAAACAATACATATTAGTTATTGTTGATGATTATTCTAGATTTACTTGGGTTTTCTTCCTCAAAGATAAATCAGAAACTCTGTTTTATTTTTCCAAAGTTTGTAAGGAGTTACAAACTTTGAAAAACCTACCTATCGTTTCTATTAGAAGTGATCATGGTAGAGAATTCGATCAATTAAACTTTGATCTATTTTGTGCGAAATATGGTATTTCTCACAACTTCTCAGCTCCTAGGACACCTCAACAAAATGGTGTTGTGGAACGAAAGAACCGCACACTAGAGGAAATGTCCAGGACTATGCTATTAGAGAATAATCTGCCAAAGTCTTACTGGGCAGAAGCTGTGAATACAGCAAATTATATTCTCAATAGATGCTTGATTAGATCAATTTTAAAGAAAACCCCTTATGAGCTTTTCAAGGGAAGAAAACCAAGCATATCTTATTTTAAACCATTTGGATGTACGTGTTACGTGCATAACAATGGCAAGGATAATCTTGGAAAATTTGATGCACGTAGCGATGAAGGTATATTTCTTGGATACTCGACTCAAAGCAAGGCTTATCGAATATTCAATAAACGTACCAAAATCGTCGAAGAAAGTATCCATGTATTATTTGATGAAAGTGATAACGGTACCTTGAGTGAAGGATTTGCAGATTTGAAGTTAAATACTCATGAGGGAGAAGAATCAGATGGAGAAGGAAATCATCCTGAAAAGAGCATATCCAGGAATATGCAGGAGCCATTTCAAGATCTTACTGATCCGTCACAAGGTCTTGGAACTATGTCTCAAGGCCTTACAAATGAAGCCAGTCTTGAAGATGGACCTCCTCCGGAACCTCAAGGCCCTTATCCTACGGATCCTCCTGAACCTCAGGAGCCATATCCTTACACTTCTAATGATCCCACTCCTAGCCAAGGATCTGCACGAAGAAAATTCAAACATGCCTCATCTCACTCTACTTCCGATATCATTTCTGATCCTTCATCTCACTACAACAAAAATGCCTATTAGCGGGGAAATATTTCATCGCCAGTTCGTCGCAAAAAGCTCGTCAAGGAAAGGTTAATCAAGGGAAAAAAATTTCGTCGCTAAAAGTATTAGCGATGAAACAATTTTGTCTCGCAGTAACTTTTAGTGACTAATATTTTCCTCGTAAAAAGTCAAAAAATTTGTCGCCAATTAAGTGGAAGGATTCAAAAATAGTCATTGAATGTGATTGGTGTCAAATTCAATTTCATCGCTAATATTGTTTTTCGTCATTAATTATGACTTCAAATTGTGTCCATTTTATTGGCGACTAAAATTTTCATCGCAAAAAGACATACAATTTGTCACGAAAATAGGTGAAGAATTCGAGAATAGTCGCTGAATATATATTTATCGATAAAAGTGATTTTCTCACTAAAATACTTATTTTGTCGTTAATAATAAATAGTAATTTTTTTTCTAATTATTATAATAGCCTATGCAGGATTTGAACCTACATCTTTGTCCTTAAGCACATCGCTCTATCATTTGAGCTAATAGACTTAAATAAAATAATATTATCTTTCCCCGCCCTTTGATTTGCATTCTTTTTGTTTAGAAACACATTTGAGCTAAAAGACATCCCATTCACTCCCTCTTGAGCAACCATACCATAACTTCGGTTTTGCACCCATTAAGAATATATATAAGACTTAAAAAAAAAAAAAACAAAGTCAGCCAATTATAAAGGAATAAGATATCATCATCACATAGTTAACAAATTACTGAACCTGCTGCTACCAAATTATCCACAAGATCAAGGTTGCCTACCGACATCAACAACATCAACATCTAGAACACCATAATCTAGTAGCCGTATCTGCAAAAGGAATACATAAATATAAGGCCATATTAATGTAAATCATTCTATGTTAAGATCATGTCAAGTACTTTAACTAAAAACACTTAGGACTTGAACTCTCAAAGTGCTAACAATAAAGGTATCTACAAAGGGCATACATAAAAAGGTAAAATACAGATTCTGCCATAATGGCAGTAATGATCAAATACACACTGCAATCACAATCACCTAGACACGCGATTATTAAAGTATTCCAAAATCATTCAAGACCTATTACAACAAAGGCTTGAATTGAATCACATTCATACCCCAAGCATAAGCACACTTGGTAGCCTATGACAGTAAACAGAGCACAAAGAGATCAGCTCTCAAGCATTGCTTACCTAAATTTAAACCTTAAAAAAAACATCCCCAAAGTCGTGCTTATGACACCAGAAACTAGCCCAAAAATTCCTACAAGAAAATGATCAGTACATGTTGTACCTTTACATGGGTGTTTGGAAAGGCAGAAGTTCTTAGAGTTTCTTGGAAAGGCAATAGGTACCGATTTGCTAGCTTTAAACTTAGACATGAAGAGACAAATAAAAAAATGAGATAACAACAGCGGGAAGCGCAACGACCCAATTAATTTTTGTACTAGTTTTCCAAGTACGTTGTATATTCAATAACTTATAATAAGGATTGACACTAAGAAGTTAAATAATCAAACAAAGGAAAATATGATATGATCAACTGAGAACTTTCTTAGGTGTCCAATTACTGCTTCTAAGCATTAGAAGCACATAACTTATACACCTTAGAATGGTCTAGACTTGAAAAATATGTTTAAAAGCAATCAATTCAACAACAAATCCACTATGATTCTATGAAGATGCACCATTTCTTTATTCGTTAGGTTTCAGGGCATTTATTCTTATGGAAAATGTTTAGTAAAGATAAATGTAAGGAAAGAAACAAGGCATACCAGCAAACTAACACTTTCCGTATATTAAATGGATAATCAAGATTACTAGCATATTAACAAACTAACACTTCTGAAAATTTATTCTAACAAACATGTATAATATACCAATGAAGTGGTTTCACCAATAGCAAGATGCCTCATGCTTCCCAATTTGGAAAAAAAAACTCCAAAAGGAAAGAAGCACATATAATTGTCAAAGTACCTGCAGGGATGTCACTGGATATAGCAATCCACAAACTGGGGCAGCCAAGTATGATGATCTTCTTGATATCATAGACGCAATAATGAATTTAAAATACAACATATATGAGTGTTCAGATGATTGGTGAATTCTCAAGCTAACAAAAATTTTAAAACTATATACTCATGAAAGTGCTAGGATTTCAAAAGCTAATAGAATAATGGATATAATCTAAGGCTTTAGCAATAATGAATTGAAAATACAACATATATGAGTGTTCAGATGATTGGTGAATTCTCAAGCTAACAAAAATTTTGAAACTATATACTCATGAAAGTGCTAGGATTTCAAAAGCTAATAGAATAATGGCTATAATCTAAGGCTTTAGCAACCTTGAAGGCTTGTCCATAAAATTCAACAACCTTCTAATCTGGTGCAAACTTAATAGATGGTATTGTCTCTTCTAGAATATTTATAAGAGAAAAATCATGCTCACAACTTCTACAAGATAAAGATAAAGATTAAGTGCTAAAGAACTTGGAAATTCATGTATTTGATAAATTCAGTTGGCCATTTAGCTGAGCAAGTGTAAGGCATGCCTAAAATTACCGAGTGAACCTTAAATTTGAAGATTTTTTAGTCTAAAGTAAGTAGTTTCAAATATTAAGGTCGGCCAAATACCACTTGTAAATTTAATCCAGACATATCATGTATGTACATGAGCAATTCAAATAAAGAAAAATCATGTACATAAATGAGCAAGAATAATAAGGAGTATTTTTTTAAAAATGAAGAAAAAGCTTCAGACAGATCTCATCGTAGTTCCACTATAATTCAAACAAACCAATAGCCCAAAGACTAAAACCTAGTTTACACTAAAGCATTCAAGTATCTGAAATGTAAGAAAAGATAAATGAAAACAATTAAACAAAAACCCTTACCTGAATGAACATAAATCGACCAACAACAGGAAGCAGAAGAGGAGAAATAAGGAGTAGCCCTAGATTCCAAAAAATGAAACGAACATCAAGCCAGGATCAATAATTTGTGAATTGGAATCAACCACTTGAATTCACAATAAAAGAAAACTATGGAAAGAGATAAATAAAAGAGGGAGAGAGGAAGAAAAACCTAAGAAGGCAGGAGACCTAGATGATAGAGAGGTTGGTGTTGGAAAGGTCATAGACAACTAGAGGTCAGCGAGGGTGCGAGAGGAAGGGACGAGAGGACAACCAAGGGCCATGGGAGAATGATGCAAGAGCTTCCTACTGCGTCAGAGAAGGAGAGAGAATCTCTTTCTTGGGCTTCTGATGACGGATGTGAGAAGAGAGCGAGAGAGACTCCATGGAGTTAGGTCGAGCAAGCCAAGAGACAAGAAGAAGGCGCAATGGGAGGCGGTGTTGAGAGCGGCGATGGCCGGTGAGGGAAGAAGAGTTGGCGGCTGGATCTAGCCTCCTTAGAGGTTAGGGTTCCTCACGGAGTCACGTGTAAAACAGAAGGAACAATGAAGAAGATAAGTGTCTTAACTTTCAATATGTGAGTTTTAATTTTCAAATCTGCGTGTTTGAAATTTTTTTCTAAACATTTTTATTATCGGTTAAAAAAATAAGATTAATAGTAAGATGGTGTCGTTTTTATTTTTGATAACTCAAATTTAAAAACCGGTGTTATAAAATAATTTAACATTATGCGTTTTTTTTTATATATGTCAATATCTCGATGTTAAATGATATAATTCTAGTAATTTTGTTTCTTTCTGTAATCACATTCTGAAACAAATTGAATTTTTTTAATAATATTGGCTGGTTAATAAAATAAGTATTGTCTAAGATCATAAATGTTTATGTTGGGATCATATTAATAGTTGACTAAATTATTTGCCCTTGCAAACTTAATTTATGTTATTTAATTTGAATTATAGCTTAAAAATAATTTCATTTAAAATTTTCTAAACTTATTAAATAAAAGCGAAAATGTTTTTCCCATACAAGTAGCGACAAAACTAATATTTCCTCGCTAAATCGTTGTTTCAACGACAAAAATATATCTCGTAAAACATCAACATATGGCGAGGAATTGAAACTTTCTCATTAATAAATTTGAGCAATTTTCCATATTTCATTCAAGCCAATAACGTCGAATATGGAGTTTCCTCGTTGATTAATATGTTTAGTGACAAATTTTTTCCTCGATAAATAAATACTTTTAGTGAGTAATTACAATATTTGTCGCTAATAAATTTGGCGGGTTTTACATAATGTCCACCAAACAAATAACGACAAAATTAAAAATTCATTGATGAATGTATTTTTAGCGATGAAAACATTCCTCAATAAAAACTTCAAATTCGTCGCTATTTTTCACATGGTTTATGTGACCACATTATACTAACAATTAGCGACCAGTCAAAAAAGTTGTCGTTGAATACCACTTTTAACGAGGAATATAGGTTTCTTGCTAAAGTTCACGTGCCATTTTATGAGGAGTGGATAGGTTCGTCGCCAAAGCCCACATTTACCGAGGAAAAATAATTCATCGCTAAAATTTTGGTCGCTAAAAGGCTTTTCTGTTGTAGTGTCTGGCGTTCAAACACGTTCTAAAGTTAGAAACTTATGTGCTTTTCACGCGTTTGTTTCTCTTGTAGAGCCCAAGAAGTATACCGAAGCTCTTCAAGAACCTGATTGGATTATAGCCATGCAGAATGAGCTTAACGAGTTCGAGCGAAATAAAGTATGGACCCTTACGGCAAGGCCAAAGGGTAAATCTATTATCGGAACTCGTTGGGTATTCCGAAACAAGCTTGATGAAGGAGGAAACATCATTCGAAACAAAGCTCGTCTTGTTGCTCAAGGATACAATCAAGAGGAAGGTATTGACTACGAGGAGACTTTTGCTCCCGTAGCTAGGCTTGAAGTTATTCGCATGCTTCTCGCCTTCGCCTCTTTCATGAGCATCAAACTCTTTCAAATGGACGTTAAATGTGCCTTTTTTAATGGTTTCCTAGATGAAGAAGTTTATGTCGCTCAACCTCCCGGTTTCGAAAATGATGAATTTCCAGATCATGTTTATAAGCTCGACAAAGCTCTTTATGGCTTGAAGCAAGCCCCAAGAGCTTGGTATGAACGGCTTTCAAAATATCTTCTGGAAAATGATTTCAAAAGGGGGTTAATTGACAAAACTCTATTCATCAAAACTCAAGGTAATGATCTCTTGGTTGTACAAATCTATGTGGATGACATATTGTTTGGAGCTACTAACGAATCTTTGTGCAAGGAGTTTTCAAATATGATGTGTAAGGAATTCGAGATGAGTATGATGGGGGAGCTAAATTTCTTTCTCGGTCTTCATGTTCATCAAAGTTCTAAAGGTATATTCCTTAACCAAGGAAAATACACTCGTGAACTTCTCAAGAAATACAAGATGATCGAATCCAAAGTTGCAAAAACTCCTATGAGCTCCACTCTTTCTTTGGATCAAGACCTCACCGGAAAACAGGTAAATCAGAAAGAATATCGAGGTATGATCGGATCTCTACTTTATCTTACAGCCAGTAGACCTGACATAATGTTCAGTGTTTGTATGTGTGCAAGATTCCAAGCTAACCCGAAAGAGTCTCATCTTATAGCGGTAAAGCGGATTTTAAGATATCTGAATGGTACAAAGGATCTCGGATTATGGTACCCTACTCAATCTAGTTTCAATCTTGTCGGATACTCCGATGCTGATTTTGCAGGATATAAAGTAGATAGGAAAAGCACCTCCGGATGTTGTCAATTTCTTGGGTCATCCCTTATAAGTTGGCATTCCAAGAAGCAAAATTCAGTGGCCCTTTCAACGGCCGAAGCTGAATATATTGCTGCTGGAGCTTGTTGTGCCCAAGTTTTATGGATTGCACAACAACTTCAAGATCTTGGAATTAACTATAAGGGTATCCCAATAAAATGCGACAACACAAGTGCTATCTCTATCTCCAAAAATCCCGTACAGCATTCAAGAACAAAACATATTGATGTAAGACACCACTTTATTCGAGATCATGTAGAAAAGGGAGATGTGTCCTTGACATTCATCTCTACAGACCTACAACTAGCAGATATTTTTACCAAACCTTTACCCGAAGAGAGATTCAATTTCATCAGGCTAGAACTTGGAATGCTTAATAAGGAGGCATAAACGTAGGGGGAGCAAGACTATAAGATCTTATTCCCTACATACTACTCTTGAAATTGGTTTCAAGACCTTACTAATTAATAGTAAGGTCACGAATCATTCTTTCAGCATATTAATTTTTGGATTAAAATCTTTGGTTAATATCTTTATAGATATTTAACTAAATATTTTTACCTTGATTTTCTTTACCTTCTAGAATCTCGGATTTAAAGGATTTTTTTACTGCCTTGGGATTTTATTAAACTTTACTTCATTTATTCTAGCATTTATCTCTTCTATTTTCAAAATTTAAATTAGTGTTTATCAGTTAAAGATTTGACTGAGATTTGGTTGGGATTTCTTGAGGAGATCAAAGGTCACACGGTTTGGTTGGGATCTCTTCTCCTATTTAACCCCTCACATCTCTCACGTCAAATCACAGCTTTTCACTCTCTCTCTCCCTCTGATTTACTCTCCCTGAGCGATTCGTCTCCTCCTCTTCTTTCTCAAACACGAAATCTCCATGGCTCCCAAACGCTCTTCCACTTCCTCCCCTGGATCTTCGTCCAAAAAACCCCGATCTTCTGAGTACAAAGGAAAGGCGATCGAAGAGGAATACAAGGGCAAGGCGAATCTCCGGCAACTGGACTCTGATTCTGAGGATGAAGATCATGCTGCTCTTGTTCATCGTCGCACCCGACAGAAGGATCACCACCACCCCCGACAGGTGAATCCCCCAGCACCAAAGAAGGGCAAATCCATGGTGCGTCTTCAGTCTCCTCCTCCCGAATTTGAGGTAATTTACGAGGTCCCTTCTGCTTGGTTTCGAAATCACACTGCCGCTGGTATGTGGAAAGATGGATTCTCAAACCGACCTCTAACCTTCTGTGAGCATGTGGATCTAGAATTTCTAGAATCCATGCAACTCCCATGTGTCAATGTACTGAAAAATTCAAATGTTTGGTCTCTTTTGAACCCCGGAACCATCGCTTACCCTCGTCTCACCCGCATGTTCTTCGTCAATCTTTCTGCACACAGAGAAAAGGGGGTTCTCACCTTTACTTCTCAAGTGAAACAAAGACAAATCACATTGTCTGCCTCTTCCTTAGCCCTAATTTTGGGGGTGCCTGACTTTGTCGACACTAGCTCTCACCCCTCCAAAAACTACTGTCTGGCCAAAGCTCAAAAAGAGTTCTTTATAAGGACCGTGCCTACAGCATCTTCATCCAAACCCAAACCAAAACATACCCACAATATCCTATCCCTTGAGGCCAAGCTGGTTTTCACCCTTCTCGCACGGTGTGTCTTACCACGAAAAAACTCCCGCGAGCTTATTACTGATAATTTGCTTGAACTCCTCTATTTGATAATGGCTGGCCATGAGATCGATGTTCCCAATTTGATTCTCTCATATCTCTTACATGCCATTAATACCCCTCTTACTGCACCTCTCCCTTATGCCAATTTGATGCCCAAAATCTTTGATTTTTTCGACATTGACACCACTGGAGAGGAGCACATGACTCACAAAGGTCGCATTGATGAGGAGTGCTGGAGACGCCTAGGGATTGAGAAGAACCTGGCCGGTGGCTGGATTCTGACAAAGAAATCACAAGCTCCATTTGATTCAGTCAATTTGGAGACTAAGATTGAAGATTTGGAAGCTGAAATTGATGCACTTAGGAAGGATCTCAATGCTGCTAGGGCCGACATCGTGGACAGACAGGACAACACACATGAGCGGCTGATGATTGTTGACGAGAAGTTGAATCAACTTCTGTTGCTCAGTGGCCTCACACACAGGGCCACCACCTCAATCATGCCTCTTGATGAAGATTCTGCCCACCATGTTGAAGAAGTTGCGAAGAATGTTCTCCTCAACTGTGAGCGCAAAGTCCTCAAACGCTTCATTTTGCGGCCACTCTGTCCTGAGCCATCCATCCTCACTCTGGAGGAATATGGAATAGTGAAGAAATGGCGCGATGAAGAAGCAAAGAGGCAAGCAAAGATGTGGGCTAATCACACTGTCCTCAATGCGAAGAACCGCTGGAGAGACAAGATTTTCAGAGGCCGCCGAGATCCAGAGGATGTTCATCCGAGGTATGGGGAGTGGTACGAGGAAGTGGTGGAGATTTCAGATGATGAAGAGTGATGGATCTTATCTCTCTTGAACCTTTGATGCTTAAAACTCTTATGCTTTGATTCATGGTATTATTTTGAACTACTCACACCCTTATTGTTGAAAGACAAAAAGGGGGAGAAAGGTTGTAAGGCCTTATTTTGCTTTTGACAGGTCTTACAACTGATTCTGATGGGTTTTATAAGGCCTTATTTTATTTTGGTTGGCCTTACTGTTTTCTAGGATTTTCAAAACTTTGATCCAAACATTTACAATGCTTGCACTATTATTCTATTATATGCATTGTTCGGTTATATTGTTTTGAATTGACAGGGAACAGGTGTGCACAAGTTTTGTCTTTCATCAAGGGGGAGATTGTTAAACTCCACCTTGATGAGGATAAAACCTTGGTTGATGAATAGCCAAAACTTGGGACTCCTAAGTTTGGTAAGGCCTTACCATATGGCCTATCTTATTAGATCTGAGTTTCAGATTCTATATAATTGGGTCTAATTTCTTATGGGCCTATTTTATTAGATCCAATACATTATTGATCTATGTATCAGATTGGGCCAAATTTTATTTGGGCCTAAAAAGGAACTTCAGAATATTGGTTAAAGATGGATTTGCTTAAATCTATCTATCTATATTCGGTTAAGATTCTACAGGGATTTTTGAACAAAAATCTTCAGCTTTCAGCTCATATCCTCAGCATAATATCAGCGCCAACTGATGATGAAGGTTCTAGAATGGTGAGCCTTTCAAACCGAAGATTTCTCTACCAGAAGATTTGTTGCAACGGCTCTCAACCATCCATGAGATATTCAAGGCATCTGCGTTTGAATTCAAATCAAACAAAGGCCTATTTAAAGAAGGAGGAACAGGCTGCAGAAGACACAACACTAACTGCGTACACTTGATATTCTGCAAGCTCTTCTTCGTCAAGCTCCGATCACACTACTTCCTTGTCTTATCAGTTTGTATTTACTTTGAGGGTGTGTGAGGTTTCATTCAAGCTTCATAGTTCAATTCAGTCAGAGTTATACACAGGGTTCTTTACCCAATCATAGAGGGTACTTCGGTATCCTTAGGAGCTTTATTTCACTAGAGCGTTTGGGTTGCTAGATAGGAAGTTAGTCTAGAAGAGGGAAGGTCTTCTAGAGGTTGTATCTAGGGCTCCTAAGATAAAGTGAAATAAAGTTGTTGAATCCTACGGGTTGGATACCCTAGGCGGGGACGTAGGCGGTTGTGCCGAACCTCGTTAACAATTCGCGTGTGCTTCTCTCTTCTCCCTTTCTTGATTTCTTTCTGTCGTGAATTATTTTATCTGTTGAACTAATTTATGTTTTGCAGATAAGGTCTTACTCGCTTACAGTAAGGTCTTACAATTTTGCTTGTCTCTATTAACTTGTCTCTGCATTACAGATAAGATCTTACCTTTAGCTGGCAAGATCTTACCACTTCCTGCATTTGCGAAAATTTGCCATACTCCATTCAACCCCCCTTCTGGAGTATACTCGTGCCTTATATCTGCCTATTCCGCACTTCACTTACCTTCTCGACCCTTTTCTCATTAGGCACTTCCTTGGTTTTGAACTTACCTTCTTGACCCTTTTCTCATAGGGCACAATTCATTGGTCTTCTCTTTTGGCTGCTTTGAGACCTTAGTACTACTTATCTCATCACATTCTTGAACAGGAGCCACCATTGGTGAAGTTTCAGTCACCAAATGGGAGTGAACTTTGTGCTCTAATGTTGTCGAGGTTGGAGCAGGTATGAGGCATTCTTCTTGTCTCCTTCGGTATCAGCCTTATCAACCATTTTTGGGGAAGATATAGATTCGGTTACGAGAGTGATGTACACATTTGCACCTTCTTTTATTGCATCTTTTGACTTCGTATTTCATTCGATCTCCAAAGAAAAGGTTCAAAAGAATATAAACTTGTGTAAGAATGGGCTAAAATGCAAGAAATAGGGTCTGCACAAGTTTTGAGCTAACCATGCAGGAATTCGAGCGAAAACGGAGTCAAAACGGAGAAGCCAAGTGAAGTTGAGCAGAGGTAGATATCGACCCTAGACCCAGATATCGACCTCTGGGGTAGATATCGACCTTCAACATAGATATCGACCTCAACATAGACATCAAGTGAAGCTGAGAAGAGGTAGATATCGACCTTAGACCCAGATATCGACCCCCAGTGTCGATATCGACCCCCATATCGACCTCAACATAGAAATCGACCAGAGCTGAACAAGTCGAGCAGGAACAGAGACCTCGATATCGACCCCCTGGTGTCGATATCGACCCCTTATCTCGACAGAAGATAGACTCGATTTCGAATGCGGATTGGAACTGTATCTTCAAAGAGGCACGGAATTATCTTACACTTTCAAGATAGAGGACAGCTGAAGTTTTATTTATCTTTTACCATTAAGTTTTATCAAAATAAAAGACCTATCCTAAATTGTTCGGATAGAGTTAATAGTTTAGATAGGAGTTACAATCCTTGGATAGCGAGGATTAGTAGCCTATAAATAAAGCCCTAGGGGCTGATTTGTTAGATCATCCAATAATCCAATCATAGAACAACCCAAGACAAAGACAAAAGACAATAGAGTTAGAGTTAGAGAGAAGTTTTAGGGTTTGACGTTTGCGAAAGTTGACGTTGAGTTGTAAAGCTTCGAAGTTTAGTTTAATGCAAGTTTCTTCCTTTCAAACGATGATGAATCCCATGATGAGAAGCGAGTAGTTCCCCAAAGCTCTTAGGGTCGGGGTGAGCCCGACGTTAGCCATGCGCGCTTGAGGTAAGTATTTGATGTTGATATTGTTGTGTCTATCTCTCCTCCTACGATTCTATGTTTAGTCCTAATCGAAAGAAAAGGGATTCATGCTAACAATTTGAGTTATAAACATAAAATTAGTAGAGACAATTAGGTTTATTTGAAAGAGTAATCCTAAGAGTTGGTGTACGGCGAAAGCTTGTCCCTCGGGTGAAATAGCGCAATTGTCCGTCTTATTTATCTCATCGCATGCATTGGTTAACGTTGTGGTAAACCCTAATCCTAGGAGTTGCTTTTTTTATATAGTTTATACACACCAAAACCCACTGTTATTTCTGCTCATCCCTTCTCTCTCCACTCTTAAAGTCTTCGGCTTTTCTTTGCCGACAAAACCACTAACTCACTGCAGGGAGACATCGATATCGACCCCAGACGTCGATATCGACCACTGAGTTCGTCGACAGTTTTCTGAGTCGACGACGAACATCGCTGCGAAGTTTGTTAAGCATCGATATCGACCCCTCGTATCGATATCGACCCTTCTATATCGACTGGCAGTCTTCTGAGCCAGTCGATTACGTGAACTGACATCGATATCGACCACCACCAGTCGATATCGACCACTTGTTTTTGTCTCTGCAGGTCTTCTGTTGCAAAGAAAATTGACAGCCGAGGTCGACATCGAGGCCCAAGGTCGAAATCGAGGCTACTGGTCGACGCAGACGTGAAATTTCCAACGCTACTAGGATCCCGCTGACACGCCTCCTCGTGGATCGATCCTGACTACCCTTCCACTACAACGGGAGGAAGTCTTGTAATTATTTGCTTTGGCCAGGAGTTGGTTTACATTTATTACATCTTTATTATTTGTAATTACTTGACATATCAATCCTCCTGCAACAACAAATTGGCGCCGTTGCCGGGGAGGCAATCAATCGCGCCCTAGTAGTCTATCTCACGTCTTTATCTAGATTGGCTTTGCAGGTGTATGCGACGCGCTGATCGCCCACCTGAATTTGAAGGAGTAGACGACCCTGAGCGTTATTTCCATCTAAGGGCCCAAGCTCAAAGAATCATGGCGGAAAACGCGAACCAAGCAGATCTCATTGAACAACTAAGGAGGCAGGTTGAGGACCTAACGACTAGAGAGGCGGCACTTAAGGAGCGTGCGGATAGGGAGGAGGAAGGCCGAAGGCAAATAGAAGCCCAAATCAATGCCCTCCCTAGCAATGCCAAGCAATATATGCACCCCGCTCTCACAGTGCCTGAATCGGCAATTCTTATCCCTGCCTCTAATTTTGAAATAAAACCTAACTTCTTAACTGAGATTAGAAGGCACCAATATGAAGGAAAACCTAACGAGTGCCCTATGGCACATATTTCTACCTTCTTAGACCTATGTGATACTATTGCTGATGGACGAAGTCTTGAATATGTCCAACTAAAAGCCTTTCGATGGTCTCTTACAGGTAAAGCATTACAGTGGTTGGAGAGCTTAGCCCCAAGATCACTTCGCACCTGGAATGAAGTCAAGGACGCGTTCCTCAACAAGTTCTTCCCTCCTTCTAAGACGGCGTTGATCCGACAGAAAATCACGGCTTTCAAACAAAAGCCTGGTGAGGCTCTGGCGACTGTTTGGGAAAGGTTTAAGGACCTCCTACGATCATGCCCAACGCATGGCCAACCACCATATGTAATTCAGGATATCATTTACAATGCTCTTTACGCTACAACGAAGGAGAGGATCAACACCTACACCTCCTATGGCTACCTTGAACTCGCTCCACAAGAGGCTTGGGAGACCATAGAGAGGTTGGTGGAGTTCGACAACACATATGGGACTCCTGAGGGTTCCGACGTACCATCATCGTCGAGGCCTGCCCCATCTATGCCCTTATATGAACCCTCCAATGTAATCGATCCGGACGTGAAAGAGCAATTCCATAGAGATCAACTTAGAAAGCTCCAAAAGCAAGTAAGGTTCCTTTCAGTGAACCAAGATTGCATCGAATGCAGATCGCAGCGGCATACCACCATCGAGTGCCCCCATGCCGAACAAGTACACTTAGCGGAGACTCACCAAGAGGCGCGCTAAAAGAGGGGTCCCAATCACCAATATTGGGGAGACCAAAGGTTCCATCAACCACAAAGGAACCCGGTTAACCCTAGGGACCCTCCCCCTTATAGAGCTCCTGGGCACCCGGAGAGAGACCAAAAGAAGGATGATCTTCAACTAGTACTGGATGAAATCAGGCGGAATCAGGCTAAGAATGATCAATCCAACAATGTCATCCATTCTCAACTCAATCACCTTACCACAAGGATTGGGGAGATGGATATTTGGAAGAAGAACGTAGAGACCCAGTTGGGTCAATTGGCGGCACAAATCCCTAGGCCGTCCGGAACACTCCCTGGGCAACCCACTACAAATCCTAAGGGACAATCCGGGATGGGCCATGTCGCAGCCATACAATTAAGGAGTGGCACCAAAGTACAAAAGCCACGGACGGAAACGGAGGAGAAAGCAGCAGACCCAGTCGACGTCGACAGACTAGTCGATGTCGACCCAGAGGTCGAAATCGACCCCCATGTCGACCCCCTGATCGACGTCGATGACACTGCAGAGCCATCAGAGCCACAACAGAGGTCGAAATCGACCCTACCAGTCGATATCGACCCAACTCCAGTCGACATCGATGTTCAGCAGGCCCCTCCGACCTCCATTTTGGCCCCTACTCCAAAGAAGACGTTGCCATTACCTTCCAAAGCATTGGAGGATCCCACCAAAGGTAAGTTTAGGCGCTTCATAAAGATACTTCAAGGACTCAACATCACTATCCCTCTTACAGAAGCCCTAAGTGAGATGCCTGCCTACGTGCGATTCCTGAAAGACATCCTAAGCAAGAAGAGATCCATGGCAGAGATCGCAGAGGAGTGCTAAAAGATGGACTTCCCTAAGAAGAAGAGTGATCCAGGGAAGTTCGCAATCACCGTGGGACTTGGCCAACATCGCTATAAAGCCCTATGTGACCTTGGGGCAAGTGTAAGTCTCATGCCTCTCTCTATTTGGCAGAAGGTGAACATTGGTGCCCTTGAACCTGTGGACATGAAGCTTTATATGGCTGACAACTCATTCGTCAGACCCACAGGTATAGTTGATGACGTTCCGGTAAAGGTAGGTAAGTTCTTTGTGCCTACTGATTTCATTGTATTGGAGATGCCTGAAGATCCTGTAGTGCCTATTATACTTGGTAGGCCTTTTTTAGCTACTGCAGATGCCAATATCAATGTACGTCAAGGGTTACTAACCTTTACTATAGGGAACGAGGTGATAGAATTCTCTTTCAATCTAACCATGAGCGAAACAAAGCACCTGGAGCAAGTAGTCCTCTCGCCGGCCAAAGAAAAGCTTAGAAAATTTCTGTTGGCGAGGACGGAAACAGCAAGCAGGGTCGACATCGACTGGAACCAGTCAATATCGACTAAAAACATCGAAATCGACCCCCCTTGGTCGAAATCGAGTATGCCAGATCGCTGCCAGGAGCTTAAGTATGGGGTCACGGAGGTCGATATCGACCCCCACATGTCGACATCGACCCCAGCACTCGAAATTGACCCTCCTTGGTCGAAATCGACCACCCCTCAGCCCGGAGATTTTTGTTTCGGGCCCAAACAGGTAAGCCTAGGTATGACTCCTAACCCTCCTCTGTCCCTTATTGATGAATCAATTAAGCCAATTATTGATAAATCTACTAAAGAGAGGGTCAAAGCTCCATGGTTTGCCTATATTGCTAAAGTTAGGTCAAGAAAGAGAAGAAAAGCGCCCAAAGAAGAACCTAACATCAAAGAAGCCTTGGTCGCCGAACTTCGCTACTACCAAAAGGACCTAGATGATCCAGGAGAAGGTTCACGCTCGAAGGGTCCCTACATAAAAGGGTCATGAAGAATTGACGGAGAAGTCGGCCTAGCGACTCAAAAATCTAGAGCATGTACATAAAACTTTTAAATTTTTCATAGATGGGTTTTTAGGATTTAATTTTTAGCTGTTTGAAACTTTTAAAACTGAGATAATTCGTGCCTTATTACTAACCAAGATTTCAGGTTGTCAAGCAAAAGGAACGATGAAGAAGGAAAGAAGCTTTTGTAAAGGCAGTCGAAATCGACCAGGCCAGTCGAAATCGACCCCCCCAGGGTCAAGCCATCTCCTTGAGTCGACATCGAGGACCCAGGAGCGAAAAATAGAGGTTGATATCGACCCTAATACTCGATATCGACCCCAATCAGGCAGCCCTCGTCTTCACCTTCCTCCTCGAATTCGACAGATGCAGTCGACATCGACCATTGACCTAGATATCGACTTCTGGCATCGACCTTAACCTGGAAATCGACCTGAATCCGTAGGTTGCGCTGTGAGTTTCTCTCTACCCTTGTTCTTCTTTTTAATACAGTGAGGACACTGTATATTTTAAGTATGGGGTGGGGGGAAAACATGTCTTATGGTCATAACTTGGTTTCTTCTTCGCATTGCATTCATGTTTAAATTTTTGTTCTTAGTTTTACTTTTATAAAATGTCAAAAATCCAAAAAAAAATATAGAAAAATGTCAAAAATACAAAAAAATGCATGTTTATTTTAAAGTTTGTGTTTTTTTAAACCCTACTTAGATGTCCTATGATGAAAACTCAATAGCTGACTTGATCATGTAAACCCTATGGCATATTTGGATGGTTTAGCCTAAGTCCTTAAAAATTTTATGTAGATTGTGAACTTGTGATGAAATTGAGCACATATGATCCTAGGCAAAAAAGCAAATCCAACAAAAATTATCCTTGTGAGAATTTTGACCTATAGGGAGAACATCAAAAATCCCTCCGCTTTCTTGAGTGAATTTACTCTTCCTATGAATCTCTAAATGTTGTGATAGTTATTCAAAACCAATGCATATATATGTTCATGTTTACGAGAATTAAATGATGGAGGCATCTTTTAAGCCATTTTTATCCTCTCTTTACCTACCCTGCATTATCCCTGCTTGAAGCCAGAACATTAGCCTGAGCCTGAATTGCAAACTCCACAAAATTATCCCTAGCCGAATTGAGCCTGACCCCCATTTGGGAATTGAGACTTAGATTGGTTGGAACTAATGCCTTGTGGAAAGAAAAGAGCATAATGTCCAGTTTTGAGCAAGGAAATTATAGGATGGTGCATATTTACATTTTGCCATATTTTGTAAAAGGATTTTTTTGGCTCAACATATAAATGCACATATTTACTTATTATTTTCGAAAAAAAAAGAAGAAAAAAAGAAGAAAAAAAAAAGAAAAATATATATATATATATAGTGCATGAGCCAAAATCCTTAAGTCCTTTATTCATACAGGTGTTATATTTTTGAGAGCATATTATGGAAAGATGAGTTTGGGAAAAAGCATTATAGAGATTGAGCTTACAATGAAGAGTTATGGTTTGGGTATTGCAAGTGTTGAGATTTAGGAGTCTTGATTCCCGAATTATAAAAGCACCACGTAGCCAAATAATTCCATACCTTTTATTTCATACCAAACCCCATTACAACCTCGCCGAATGGAGTCTTCTTTGAAGTCTTCCATTGAGCGAAAGTCCTCCTGATGATTCTTATTGCATTTTCATAATTGGTTGCGAAGTGGATTATTATAAATTACAATGTTTATGAGATTGTATATGGAATTGAGTTGAGAGTTGATCCTCATAGCCTAAACACATGAGAGTTGAGTGCAAATACATTATCCCTGTGAGGTTGGATCAAAATTGCATATGCCTATGGATCACCAAAATATGTGCTATGACGTTAAATTCACTTGCTTTGCTTTGCTACCGCTTATGATGTTGCTTTTGACAAGGGCGAGGACTTGAAGGATGTGTTGTAGGTGTTGGTTATTGCTTGGTTATTGCTTGAGGACAAGCAAGTCTAAGTATGGGGTGTTTTGATGTACACATTTGCACCTTCTTTTATTGCATCTTTTGACTTCATATTTCATTCGATCTCCAAAGAAAAGGTTCAAAAGAATATAAACTTGTGTAAGAATGGGCTAAAATGCAAGAAATAGGGTCTGCACAAGTTTTGAGCTAACCATGCAGGAATTCGAGCGAAAACGGAGTCAAAACGGAGAAGCCAAGTGAAGCTGAGCAGAGGTAGATATCGACCCTAGACCCAGATATCGACCTCTGGGGTAGATATCGACCTTCAACATAGATATCGACCTCAACATAGACATCAAGTGAAGCTGAGAAGAGGTAGATATCGACCTTAGACCCAGATATCGACCCCCAGTGTCGATATCGACCCCCATATCGACCTCAACATAGAAATCGACCAGAGCTGAACAAGTCGAGCAGGAACAGAGACCTCGATATCGACCCCCTGGTGTCGATATCGACCCCTTATCTCGACAGAAGATAGACTCGATTTCGAATGCGGATTGGAACTGTATCTTCAAAGAGGCACGGAATTATCTTACACTTTCAAGATAGAGGACAGCTGAAGTTTTATTTATCTTTTACCATTAAGTTTTATCAAAATAAAAGACCTATCCTAAATTGTTCGGATAGAGTTAATAGTTTAGATAGGAGTTACAATCCTTGGATAGCGAGGATTAGTAGCCTATAAATAAAGCCCTAGGGGCTGATTTGTTAGATCATCCAATAATCCAATCATAGAACAACCCAAGACAAAGACAAAAGACAATAGAGTTAGAGTTAGAGAGAAGTTTTAGGGTTTGACGTTTGCGAAAGTTGACGTTGAGTTGTAAAGCTTCGAAGTTTAGTTTAATGCAAGTTTCTTCCTTTCAAACGATGATGAATCCCATGATGAGAAGCGAGTAGTTCCCCAAAGCTCCTAGGGTCGGGGTGAGCCCGACGTTAGCCATGCGCGCTTGAGGTAAGTATTTGATGTTGATATTGTTGTGTCTATCTCTCCTCCTACGATTCTATGTTTAGTCCTAATCGAAAGAAAAGGGATTCATGCTAACAATTTGAGTTATAAACATAAAATTAGTAGAGACAATTAGGTTTATTTGAAAGAGTAATCCTAAGAGTTGGTGTACGGCGAAAGCTTGTCCCTCGGGTGAAATAGCGCAATTGTCCGTCTTATTTATCTCATCGCATGCATTGGTTAACGTTGTGGTAAACCCTAATCCTAGGAGTTGCTTTTTTTATATAGTTTATACCCACCAAAACCCACTGTTATTTCTGCTCATCCCTTCTCTCTCCACTCTTAAAGTCTTCGGCTTTTCTTTGCCGACAAAACCACTAACTCACTGCAGGGAGACATCGATATCGACCCCAAACGTCGATATCGACCACTGAGTTCGTCGACAGTTTTCTGAGTCGACGACGAACATCGCTGCGGAGTTTGCTAAGCATCGATATCGACCCCTCGTATCGATATCGACCCTTCTGTATCGACTGGCAGTCTTCTGAGCCAGTCGATTACGTGAACTGACATCGATATTGACCACCACCAGTCGATATCGACCACTTGTTTTTGTCTCTGCAGGTCTTCTGTTGCAAAGAACATTGACAGCCGAGGTCGACATCGAGGCCCAAGGTCGAAATCGAGGCTACTGGTCGACGCAGACGTGAAATTTCCAACGCTACTAGGATCCCGCTGACACGCCTCCTCGTGGATCGATCCTGACTACCCTTCCACTACAACGGGAGGAAGTCTTGTAATTATTTGCTTAGGCCAGGAGTTGGTTTACATTTATTACATCTTTATTATTTGTAATTACTTGACATATCAATCCTCCTGCAACAACAGAGAGCGGTTTTGAAGGTAGGTGGAGGAATTTGGCTAGAAGAGGGGATAGGCTTTGTGGTTATATGGTTGAGCAGGGCTTTCCTCATCTTATGGGGTAATGTATTAGAAAGGAGGGAACAGAGATGAGAGATGGAATTTTTGGGATCCATGGTGATTTTGAGTGATTAAAAAAATAGCAAAAGAGGATTTTTTTTTTGGGGAATAAAATTTGAAGGAGAAGAGTTTTGGGAAATGTTGTGAAAGGGGGTTCAAAAGATTTTAAAGGATAGGGAGGTTAAGCAGTTTTGGGAAAGAGGATCTCACACCTTCCAAAAAAATCACTCATAAATATTATCTTTCTCTTCCCAAAGATCGATCTTATGCTTTCCCTTGGTGCTTCGAATTTCTTCAAGATGTGTAATAAACTATCAGCACCATCATTTATCAACCACATGTCATTGTGACATTTTGGACATTTTGAATCTATACCTCTTTATTTCCTTATGTCGGATTTACATTGCCATTTGTAAGAACAGTAGATTACTTTTTGACCCTCCTATTTCTTTACTCTTCTTTCTTTCACAAAAAGGTGTTGATAGTTCTGTAGATACCTTCGAACCCTAATGAGATTTTTCTAGACTTGTGCCACAATGACTAATCAAAGTTGCGTAATTCAACAAATTGTGTGAAAAGGATTCTAAAAAATAAGTCTATGTCACAATTACCGTATTGGGAAGATGTGGAACCGGTTTGGCACAATTATCACAGTTTTAGGATTTTCCAATATGACGGGGTCTCAAGGACGTTAATCCAACATTAGCTAGGGTCTTGAGTGTGACAATCCTTTCGGGCTATGAGGAGGGTTTTGTAGATCATGTCACCTCTTTATCTAGCATACAAAGAAGAGTTTTTTATCCAAAATTTTCAAGTGCGAATAGGTGGAGTATTAATATTATTACCATGTGGTATCAACAATACTTGACAAATTTTAACAAAAGTACGTATGCGACAATCATGCTTATGCAAAGGATCTAGTCCATCATACCAAGTTCTCCCCAAGTTTTCTCCTATGTTACACGGACACGGATACGGGTACGGGGATACGATACGATACAGATACGGGGATACGGTAATCCAAAAAATATCGGCTACGATACGTCAGGGATACGGCAACATAATTTATATGTTCTTTTAAATATCTAAATGTAAATAATATACAATATCATAAAATATAGATATGATGAACTAAACTGAAATTATTAAGTCTTAAACGCATAAAAAAGACTAAAAATATGAACAAATTAAAGTTTAAACAAATAAAAGTTAATGTAATCTTCTGAAAAACACAATTATGGATGTAGACATATGTTAGCAACAATAGCAAGTAAAGGGAGGAAAGTAAATCAATGAGAGAGTAAAGAGGAGGAGACAAGTTGAGGGTGGAGAGAGGAGGATATGTATCTGAGGTGTATCGGATACGATACGATACGAGATACGACACTCTCTAGGAGTATCTGGGTAACATAGGTTTTCTCACATTTAGAGTAAAGGTCAAATTATAACTTAATCCCTAAGCATTTCAATTAGAGTCCTAGCTATTCATTCAACCCACACAAAAAGTACACACAAATCTAGGTTAAGAAGACTTATCTAATGGCCGATAAGGAGTCTCATGAACCTTCTCTCTTCTTAGTGAGATGGACAGACACTCATTGAGTTCCTTTCTTGTCCATCACACCACCAAGAACATCTAGCTGCTCTTGATTCATGTACGCTAGACCAAGTTGGTCTAAAAGGTCTAATCTATTGTGCCACTCTCATCTCATCCTGGTTCTAGAAAAAAGCATCCTTAACCAATCTTATGGGCCTTGATTAGCCTCTTATGATTCTTGTGCACCTCCTTCTAGCTTCTCCTAGCCTTACCACTAGAGAAAGAGCCTTCCCTATGCCTGTTTTTTCCGACCTCCTCTTTGGGGATCGAGTTGCCTTGTTTATGTTGTTGACTCCAAGGGTCATGGGAACCCTCCTTGTTTTTGTTCTACTTACTCCCATCCAATGATTTCTTCTTGTTACATTCGTGCTGAATCTGTCCATTTTTTTCCACAAAACCAACAAATATGAATTCATAATTGAATCACAACTGACGAATTAAAACAACTAATGAACAAAAAAAAATTAAAGAATATATCAAAAACTAAGAAAAAACAAAAAATAAATATTCAACCAAAACAACCTACAATCCAAGATCACAACAAATAAAATATCAAAATACAAATTCCTAAATTAAATAAAAACTTACAAAAAATATAAAAATAAAGAATCAACCAAAACAACTAATACAAACCAAAATTACAAACAATTAATATATCAAAATAAGAATTCAAAACCTATGGAAAACATAAAAATAAATAATCAACTAAAACAACCTACAACCCAATATCATAAAAAAAATCATATCAAACTAAGAATTCATAACCTAATCAAAACCTACAAAAAACATGAAAATAAAAAATCAAACAAAACAACCAACAATCCAAGATTAAAAACAAAGAATGTAGAAAAAATCGAATTGCCCTAAACAAAACCTACAAAAAAAACACAAAAACAAAGAATAAACCAAAACAATCCACAACCCAAGATTACAAACAAAAAGCATATCAAAATATGAATAATTTATAACCTAATTAAAACCTATGAAAAAATATAAGAGGGAATTGCACCCACTAGACCAAAACTCGAAATGCTTTGCACAACTAACAATCAGCCTCCGTTTTTTTGCAAAACCAATCATCTTCTCCTCAAAATTTGCAAATCATTGTCTAATTAAATTACAGGTTAGCCGGTGGAGAGAGAGAGGTCTCATCTCAGAAACTCTAATCTCTTTTTTGCTTAGATCTCAAATCTCTCTCTTTCACCGATTGAAAAGCATTAAACGGAGGAACAAAAAGCAACGGATATGACAATTAAGGTAGATGATTTGGATCTCTCAGTGCTAATGCTTGAAGGGTGACGGAGAGAGAAAAGGAGCAGCGAAAGGTGAAGGTGACAGCGAGGGGGAGGGTGAAGAGAGGACGAGGGCGGAGGGCATCAGAGGGGACAAGAGCCGGCTACTTATGGATTAAGGAGAAAGCGGAATGAAGCTATAAACCCTAGCGCAATGTGATTCTATCTTAGTGGTCAATTAAGACAAAGTCAATAAAATAAGCATTATCGAAACAAAGAGAATTGAAATAACTTAATAGAATTAATCTTGGATCAACCCTCACATTCTATCAACCATAGTGGCGGCCGCAGGAATTTCTAGAGGGGGCGAAATTTTTGGTCCGGATATTTTTTTTTCTCGGTATATATCATAAAGAAATTTTTTTAAATATATTGAAAGAAAACCATAAATTATGGTATAAATATGATATTTTATCACGAAAAATCATACAATAATTTAATAATTTATATATATGTGTGTGTAGCATGATTAATATTTTTTAAATATTAAAAAAATTATAAATTTTTAAAGAATTTTTCATTGGTAAATGAAAAAACAATGATAGGATTGAAAAGTATGACCAAAAAATTCATAAATTGTGGTTTAAATATGACATTGATAGTAAAAAAAATTCATATAATTAAACATTAGAAGATTTTTTTCAAATATATGTGTAACATAATGAATAATCTTATGAAAATATTAAAAGAAAAATAAAATCAACAAACTCATAAATTGTGGTTTAAATATGACATTGATAGTAAAAAAAATTCATAAAAGTAAAAATTAGAAGAATTTTTTAAAATATGTGTAACATAATAAATAATCTTATGAAAATATTAAAAGAAAAATATAAAATTTGATTTAAATATGATATTTATAATAGGGAAATTTTGATAGGAATAAAAAGTAATGTAAAAAAGTAACAAGAAATTTGGCCCAAGGGCCAAATTTCAATAGCTCGTTTAGAATTTGTCCCATGGATTGGGCTTTACTAGCAATTGTCCAAAATTTTTTTATAATCCCCCTTTTACCCCTCCTTTTATTTGTAATCCTCCGTTCTTCTTCCCCAAAACCAAATCTGAAATCTTCCACTCAAACCTACCGCCACCAAACCTTGTCGATGTCGGGTCATGTTCAGCCATTTCGAACTTGAATATTGCGAAGTCGAGCCTCCGTTTCTTCTAGCTAGACTTTCCTTCTCCATCCACCAGTAACACCGGATCTGTGAGACCACTCTGAGAGGTCGATCGAGTCGTCTAGAGCTACCGATGAGTTAGGGGCTTAGGGCCTAAGTCGATACCGATTAACTCGCCGACATCGACGCCGGACACTGATGTAATGGATGTGAAGATGAGCCCAGCTGCGGTGAACCAGTGAACACGAGTCCTTCCGATCCGATCAACCTTTTTCAACCTGCGGTGAAAGCCTTGATGGGGTGACTGTATCAAGATTTGCATGTTCGGTGTACTTGAAACAGAGGTATTAAGCTGATGTATGCTTTCAAACCTACTATGTGCTCCAGCTGTCATGTTATTCAACTACATCTTTTTGGTGGGAATGTCTAGTTGGAGATGATGCAAACACAAACGGAAGTGCTTATGCTTCAAGCATACAACTACTGTAATATAAAGTTGCTTAATCGTCTAATTGTCTTTTTCTGTGTGTCTTTAACATACTCCATATGTACATCACATGTTCTTTTGGCTTCTCATTAGCCCCTTTAGGGTTTGTGCTTCACCACTGTTAAAGAGTGGTGACAGTGACCTCGTATAAAAAAAACTCTAAAAACGAAACTATAATCAAAAAAATTTCATGTCACCACACACGTGTCACCACTGTCAAATAGTGGTTACAGTGACCCCGTAAAAAAAAACTCTAAAAACGAAACTGTAATCAAAAAAATTTCATGTCACCACACACGTGTCACCACTGTCAAAGAGTGGTGACAGTGACCCCGTAAAAAAAAAAACTCTAAAAACGAAACTGTAATCAAAAAAATTTCATGTCACCACACACGTGTCACCACTGTCACCACTGTCAAAGAGTGGTGACAGTGACCCCGTAAAAAAAAACTCTAAAAACGAAACTGTAATCAAAAAAATTTCATGTCACCACACACGTGTCACCACTGTCACCACTGTCAAAGAGTGGTGACAGTGACCCCGTAAAAAAAAAAAAACGAAACTGTGTAATCACAAAATTTACATGTCACCACACATGTGTCACCAAAAGTCAATGACTTTGACCAGTCAATGGTCAATGGTCAAATTAAAAAATGGGAAGGAGGAAAATGGGAAGGAAGGGCAAAATTGGAATTTTTGGACACCCTCCTAATTTATTCCCCTTTTTGTCATAGGGCTTAATTTTTGCCCAAAATGTGGACACTTACCAAATTTTCCCAAAAAGTAAAGACTGAGATTTGAAACCATGACATATGATTCCCTTGTATTTCCTTTCCTCTTTTTACCAACTAAGCTATACAACTTTTATGTTCTTTTACACATTTTTTTATTTTTTTAGCTTATTTTTTTAATTTTTTTTTTAAAATACTACGAAACTCTGTCGGCGGAGGGGGGCGGCCGCCCCCGCGCCCCCCTGTGGCCGCCACCACTGATCAACCAAATCTTGAAATGCAAACAAAAATAAGAAAGAGATTAGACACTCATGACTTATCTCGAAACCTCAGAATTGTTTGACGAATATTGTAAAATATTTTGTAAAAGTTGTGTAAAACCTAGAAAACTAAGTTATTTATAATGCTAGGATTGGCCTTAAAACCCTAGATTGGTCGGCCAAAACCTGATAAGAATATATCTTAGAGGATAGAAATAAATCTCCAATGGATTGGCTTTCGAAAAATTACGCAGATTCGGTCTTATCCTCCATCTATGGGCGCCGACCTCTATCGGCGGAGGTGCATATCCATTAGGTGCTTTGCAGCGGGTGCCGCTTCTCATCAGCAACAATGGTGTCTAATTAATATCGTTACATTTTTGTTGATATTTTAAATTATGTTGTCAACAAAAATATGATGAATATCGGGAAAAAAAATATAGTATATAAATTAAATTAAAGCAAAAAAAGAGAGAGAGAGAGAGAAGAGAATAAAAAATGAAAATGAAAAGGGAAATGGGAAAAAAAGGTGGGGACGTGATGGGGCGCGGCTGAGGGGGAAGGAGGTGACGTAAGGTGGGATGGGGAATGATGATCTGGACGGATTGGGTTGGGCCGTTGGGGAACTTGGGGGTGACATCGTGGGAGAGGGGAGTGATGACGTCACGTATTTAATTTTGGGTGTTGTTTTTTACACCCAAAATTTTACTATTTACACCCAAAATTCAAGTTTTTATTTATTTTTTAAATAAACTCTACGCATCTTGAGTTATAGACGTGTGACTCAAGAGGGGTATACAGAAAAAAATAGCTACGCCTCTTGAGTCACACACCTATGACTCAAGAGGCGTAGGATTTATTTTAAAAAAAAAACAAAAACTTAAATTTTCGGTGTAAATAGTAAAATTTTTGGGTGTAAATAATAAATCCGTTAATTTTTGGGGTATTTTGGTATTGAATACGAGTATTTTTTCGCTTCGGATATATACACTGCCAATCCGCACGTTAATTATAACGTGCATGCACGTAAAAAGAGACGTGCAAGCACGTCGTAATTAACGTGCAAGGTGGATAGACCCCAATTATGTTATCGACGTGCACGACTGCCACACCTGCACGTTGTTAAGGACGTGCAAGCACGTTAATAAAGACGTGCAAATCCTTAATCACCATTTGCGGTGTATCTAACAAGACCCTATTTTTTTTAGGGACGACAATCTCATTCTCATCCAATGGGTAAAGGGTAGACCTGTGAATCGGGTCATTCGGGTCGGGTTCGGGTCGGGTCATTTCGCGTATCGGGTAAAATGGGTTCCGGGTAAAACGGGTCCCGGGTAGATTCGGGTTGACTTGAACTCGGGTTTGATCGGGTTTCGGGTCAAATCGGGTCGATTTCGGGTTTGTCAATTTTTTCTTTTTTATATTAAAGAAATCATGATTTGGTAATTTTGCGATAATTTTAAAATGCTAAAATTAAATACGTGGTTCATAAGTTCTAGCGCTTGTAATATCTGATCTAAATTATTGGATTTTTATTATTTCTCGTAATTTTTAATAAAAAATTTAAAAATATATAAATATCAATTTTTTAATAATTTTTTTAAAATAATTTCATGCAATTAGTAATAAGCATAGAATTTTTTTAATAATTTAATAATTTTTAAGTGTTTTGATCTTCTTAAAAAATGTGATGAAAAATAAAACTCAAATACTATCGATCGAAGGGAGTATTACACAATACAAATAAATATAAAAGTTGATTTGAAAATGAATGATCGAGTGATTGTAATTATAAGATATAATAAATTGGAATATCCATAAAAAAATATAATCATATATAATTATAAATCAATCGGGTCACCGGGTCAATTGGGTCAATTGGGTCAAAATTACCGGGTCAATCGGGTCACCGGGTCAAAACCCAGATTACCCGAAAAATTACCGGGTAATTCGGGTTCGGGTCAAAAAAAAAATATCGGATCAAAAAATCCGGGTCTTGACCCAGAATTTACCGGGCGTACGTGTCGGGTTGTGTTTTGACAGGTCTAGTAAAGGGTAACCAGGGAGTCAGGATCTCCTACAACCCACCGTACACCTCATGGTGCAACACTTAATTATTTTGGATATAATTTTACTTTAAAAAAAATTTAAAAAATATATTTACATTTCAAATACTTGTCTTTACATATTTATAAACTTTTATTGGAAAATTTTCATTTAAAAAAATTTATAAAATTAAAAGATCAATTATATTAGAAAATAAATTATATATTTTTTTAAAACATGATTTTTTTCAATAAAAGTTTATAAATATGTAAATATAAGTATTTGAAATATAAATATATTTTTTAAAATTTTTTTTAAGTAAAATTATATCCGAAATAATTTAGCGGTGTACCGTGGGGTAAACGTTGGGTTGTAGAGGATCCTGTTCCGTGACCAGGTGGATCAACCGCAGCTTGCATCCTAAATCTTTGTCTTGTATAAAAAAATACTCAAAATAATATCAACTATTACATATGAACAAAAAATAATATAAACTAAAAAAATCTCAAAATCATACACACTATCCACCTATAAACAAAAAATAATACTCCGTACATTCGAAGTAAAGGATTAAGCCGTCCCAATTTAGTACAAATTCGGATTTGAAGATGGTGTGAGTGAAGGATTACATTCTTCTCAATTTTTTGCACATATCTCGAAGTAGATCTGAGGCCCATGTGAAGAACAAGGCTTCGAAAGTTCCAGATCCATGAGATAGATGGTGAGTTTTAACAAATATGGGAACAAAGATTAGCCTACCAAATATCCATATAGTATTATCTGTAATCTGAACCATACAGTAAAAAGATATGAACCGCTTGGAAAAAATAAATAGTTGAACCCCATCTAAGTAAAAGCACGAACCACTAAGAGTAAATGGTTGAACCACTACGAGTAAAATAGTTGAACCACTACGAGTAAAATGACTGAACAACTACGAGTAAAATATCTAAATGAACCACTTCTTGTTATTTTTTTTCACAAAACATATACAAAGTGGGTGTCTATGTGTAGATATAATTAAATTACACTCAAAAATATATTTTTTATATTTTTTAACAAGTGAAAATGTTAAAAAAAAATAATTTTTAAAAGGTCATGTAAACATTTCTACATATGTACTTAGTTTTTTAATTACTCCATCCGTTTCCAAATAAAGTGACTTTTTACTATTTATACACGTATTTTAAGGTGATAAAAATAATATAAATATTAATTTTTGTAGTAATTTTTTTCGATAAACTCATACTTATTAATAATAAGTATAATATTAATAAAAAAATTAATTAAAATTTTAATATTTTATATACTACGTAGTTTTTATCTTTCTAAAAATACGTGTTTGACTTAAAAAGTCACTTGTTTAGAAACGGAGGGAGTAATTAGTATGATTTGTTACTTGACACGTGTAATTAATTAGTATAGTGTGTGATTGACTTGTGTACATGTGCAAGGAGGGTTACTAATTAATTTGTGTGTCTCATCCATTTTTAAAGACGTAAATCAATCAAATTACTTCTTTAATCAAGTTAGTTTTTATATCTATGATCACCCTAATCTCCCACACTCTAAAGTGATGACCAATACTATGCATTTGGCAAGTTTCTAAAGTGATGACCAATACTATGCATTTGGCAAGATTTTTAGTGTAACTATTATCAATACGGTAATTAAAACACAAAACACGTTTTTAAAACTTACTAACAATGACGTGTGAAAACAGCCCCGGCCAGTACGTTATTGTTTGAAATTTGACATTTTGTAGGGAACTAAAAAACAGCCCTGGCCCGGTCAGTAGTGTGGGGCTGAACAAAACCTTGTTTAAAAACAAGCGATAAATGCACACCACTTATTTTGGGTTTGAGATTGGTAGGAAAAATGTGGAGTATATATAATAATTAGGGGTGGATTGGTACAATACCAATTAGTTTTTGTAGTTACCATGTACCAACCAATTATAATTGGTAATCCTAAAATTCAAACCATTACCAACCACCGAATGGGTTGTACCAACTTAATTGGTAACCAATTAAGTTGGTTGGTACGTATTGGTAATGATATTTTACCATGTTTTGGGTGTTGATAAAAAAAACATACAAATAATCAAAGGCAATACAACTTAATTAAAATTTAAAATTTATAAGTAGCAACTACATAAATACTTAAATTGCTCATACATTTAATCACAAAGGCAATATAAAGACTCAAAAAGACCCGATAATATTCAAAATAACATGTCTACTAGCTTCCGAATAACATTTGGGTTTTAGTGTGATTCGAGGCCAAGCTAGTTCCTCCCTTGATTAAAAGCATTTTATGAAAATAACAAATATAAAAAGACATAAAGTTAATAGGTAATACTTATTACTTAATATCAAAAACAAAATAACAAATAAAAAAGAAATAGGTAATACTTATTAACTTGGAGTCTTGGATAACAAACAGCAAGTCTTAGAACCAAAAAAAAAATAAACAGCAATAACATACACAAACAGCAAGTCTTAGGACAAAAAAAACAAACAACAAGTCTTGAACAAAATAACAAATAAAAAAGAAATTGGTAATACTTAATACTTATTAACTTTAATAACAACTAGAAATAACATATGAGTACATGACAGCAAGTGTTAGAAAAAGAAACAAACAACAATTAAAAAAAATAGGTAATACTTATTAACTTGAATAACAAACAACAAGTCTTGAACAAAATAACAAATAAAAAAAGGTAATACTTAATACTTATTAACTTGAATAACAAATAGAAATAACATGAGTACATGACAACAAGTGTTAGAAAAAAACAAGTAAAAAAGAAATAGGTAATACTTATTAACTTGAATAACAAACAACAAGTCTTATAACCAATTAAAATAATTAAAATTAAAATATGATTTAAAAAATAATTAAAAAAAAAACTAAATGTATATTGGTAATAGTTGGTTGGTAATTACCGTACCAACCGATTGGAAATCGGTTGGTAATGGTAATCCTAACTTTTCTGTTTTGATTACCATTACCATACCGATTTCTGACAATTGGTGCGATTGGCACGTCTTGGTATGATTTTCGTGGGAAATTTTCCCCAGCCCTAATAATAACGATTTGTATGGACCAGTACTTTTTTGAAATTTAAGTTTGATAGCAAAAGTATGGACCAGTACTTTTTTGAAATTTAAGTTTGATAGCAAAAGTTATGACAATATATGTACTCCCTCCGTTCGACAAAAACATGTCATTTACTATTGACGCACGTTTTTTTAAATGATAAAAACTATATAAAATATTTATTTTTTTATAAATTTTTTTAACAAGTTTGTACTTATTAATAATAAGTACAAAATTGTTAAAAAAAATAATTAAAAAATTAGATATTTTATATAGTTTTTATCCTCTAAAAAAACGTGCATGAATAGTAAAGTTACATGTTTTGCCGTCATATTTCATCAACTTTAAGGCTCCAGCATCGCCCTCTTGCACCATCTCTCGAGTCTGGATTCAAGAATCTGCTTAATCGACATAAAAAAGCGTAGATTCCGAACTTCGAATATAGAATGATAAAGATGCGACTTAGCTATAAAAACATATCAAATGTAGACTAACACTACCCTAAAACTACCTAGAATGCCTATACAAAATATGCATTACCAAACTCCCCTGCACTTAACCTTTGCTAGTCCACAAGCAAAATAGAATATTTCCATAAAAATTCATCCCACAAACATTATCCTTCACGCATTCTCCTTGTCAAAAGCAAAATCATAAGCAATGCAAACATAAGTAAGGCAAACAAACGTTCTAGCATGTATTTTAATGATCAAGTTGTAGGCAAATATTCATCCAACCTCATAGTGGAATATGTGTTTCTCTCGCTCTCATGTGTTTAGGTTTTAAAGAACAACTCTCAACTCGATTCATTATACAAAAAGCTACATAAGCATTGACATTAATATCACAAATTCTCAACAAGATACTCAAAGTAAACAAGAATCATCAAGAGATCTTTTCATTTGGTTGTAATGATCTTTTCATTTGGTTTTAATGGGGCTTGGTCTGAAAATAAGGGCATGAATTTTATTTGGCTATGTGGTGCTTCAAATCCTAGAACTAAGATTCCTAAAATTCCAACATCAACCAACAAATTCAAAAGATTACATCAAACTTCCATGCAATTTAGCACAAACTTTCTTAACCATAACATTTCATCCAACTCTCAAATAAAAAATGATAACTAGAGCTCTTTATTGGCAAGAAAGATTACCTTATTTTGGTTTTGCTTCTTGCTAAATAAATACTATTTTTTCTCTTTCTCTTTTTTTTTTTCCGATTTTTCTTCTTTTTTTTTTCTTTTCTTTAGAGCCAACTATAATAAAGTATAATATGAGGAATAAGAACACACTACATAACATCTCTTTCTTAAAGTTTTCAATAATGTGCGGAGTACATAATAAAAGATCTCACTACTAGAATAATGTAATTAGACATCGGTTCACAACAGATGTCTTTCAAAAAAAATTTCCGATCTTATTGTGCGTGTAGTAAAAGATCAACTTTTCTACATCGGTTTTAGGCCGATGTCTTTTCTTTGTTAAAACATCTATTTTATTTTAAATATAGATATAAATCAGCCCCTCAAATTTATTTTTGACATGTTCACTTATTGTTAAAGCCTCATTATTTCTCATTTACAATCTTTTGAAGATGTCCACACCATGCCTAAATTTTACATTCACATCACTATTTTTAAAATAATCAATGTATAAAAACAAAATAGACATCTTTTTTTATTATATTGATTTTGTATATATTAATTATATATATAATTAGTGAATTTTTATTGTTTTAAAATAATCTATCGTATGAAATATGTACATAACTGATGTATTAATATGATATGGATATCGTTTTAGATTTATATAATGATATAATGATGTTATTGTTAGTAATATATATCAATTTATATTAACAATGTGATGTGAAAATATATGTTATACATTGATTTAGATTATTTAGACGACGTCTATAATGATACTAACATCCGTTTTATGTTATGGTTCGATTTCATAGCTATTCAGGCACAACATTTTCCATCTATAATCCGATGTTTTTTCATTCGATACACAACACCCTTTGTTCATATAATAAGATTCCACAAATTATGGGTACGTACAGAACATATACATTAAAATAAATGCAAAATCGACCTTTACAAATGCTTTACAAATGATAGCTACTTGAAAAATACACGTTACAAATGATGAATACTTTTAAATGATGGGTACAAAGAATAGTTTGGGCACACTTCCAAAAACTAAAACTATGTAGTCTAAGCACCCTACTCCAAGAGCCAAGCATATTCAGAAATCACTCAAAGAGCCAAGCATATTCAGAAATCACTCTTGGTTCACGATTTGTGTTCTACTTTGTTGCATGGGCAAGGATGTTTCTCTCTTGGTTCACGATTTCATAATCCCCATTAATAAATCTGGCATATAAACTCTTTACAAGGCCAAGGGACACATTACATAGCCACAAAAGTAACAACATAAAAATATAAATAAATGAATAAATTTTGGACTAAAAACAGTGATATTGCCTAATGCCATATAAATAAAATGTAAATAAATAAATTCTGAACATAAATGATACATGCCATATAAATAAAATGTAAATAAATAAATTTTGGACTAAAAAGGACTGATATTGCCTTACTTGAAGTATCCTCTCTCTAACTACTAGCATTTTCCCAATTAACCTTGATAGGCTGCCCAAACATGCAAGTGTAAAGATTAGATACAAGCAGTAATTAAAGCATATTTCAAAAGCAAAATGACAAATGCTTGAAACAATTACGGCAGGTAATCTCATGAAATTATGTCATTAATAAGATGAAAATATGGTAGATAATTTCAGTTACTAGAGCTACTCTTTATCTGTCTTAACATCTAATGACAAATGCATATCTCAAAGAAAGTAATAACAACAAAAGAAAAAAAAAACTCAGGCAAGGGTAAATCTAGGTAATGCATCACTGTTACTGTTAGAGCCAGAATTCCCTCGAATCATAGACCAACATAAGATCAAAAATCCTACAAATCAGTAGGCAGCACATATCCTCACAAGTAATGGTTTTGACCTCATGCCACCAAACATCAATTTAAGTGAGAAAAAAATAAAATGTACCTGCAAGCATACATCTAATATGCACACTCCACTAACCTTCATACCCTTTTATTTTTCAATTATTGATTTTGGGAAAGGCTTAACTCACCCTTGAAACTTGATCACTTGGATAGTATCAATCTGACAACCCCTTGAAGACTAGAACTTTAACCTAAATCGTGAATGTTTCCTTGCTGGTTACATTAAAAGAAAAAAAGCAAGACCGTTATGGCAGTTGTTTTCAAGGCACTTGCATCACTTCCATAATCAGGCTTCGTCAAGGCCTAAGCCATGGATAAGTTAAGGTAATTATTTAATGAGTAATAGCATTTCATGGAGATCTTTTGCAGAATGTAGAAAACAGAAAGGTGCCATACGCAGCAACCAATAGCCTTAAGTTATTGCATAGATGGTGGATATTTCTGCTTTTATTCCTCAGACCCGCAGAGCGCTATCCTTGTTAGTCCAAGAAAAGCAATCCAAGAAGTCATAAACACGCTATCTTATGGATATGCTAGGAGGGATCACTTGTTCAAGGAGGCACATGGCAAGTAATGACACTAAGTTGAGCACTTTTTAAATGGAACCAAAGACGTTGACGAATGTAGGCAATAAGACGTTTTTTTTTTCTTTTGGGAGTAAGAAGTTGCAAGAAGTATATAAACATATGGATATGTCTACTTCATTTACCAAAACAAAAAGAAGGGTTATGTGTGTAACGGCCCGGATATAAATATCCGGGATACGTTTCGAAGGTCGGATACCTTCGTTCGGATGTTGCAATTCAGGTACGGGTCGAGGTTTCAAACCTCTAATCAGTCGAAGTTTCATAAATTCAGTTTAACGAAAGTAAAGCGGAAATATGATTTAGATACAAAAGCCACGGCAGAGCCGGGTCAAAACCAAACCAAAGTGGGTGATTGCCATTTGTCAAGTTAGAATATATTAGCCGGATTCTTCGATTCGCCAAAAGATTTCCCCATCACAGAAGCATGGAGCAACAAGAGCGGTACCTAACACTATCCACGAAGTCAGGCCTGGTGATCGCCTACGGGTCCTCTGACCGCGCTGAGGCCACATAACATGCCTATGCCTAAATAAAAGATGACTAATGCGGTACAAGATTTAAATCACACTATCATGCCCCTAGTATATATAATATGCGGAAAAAGAACTGTAAAGGGCCCAAGACAATGCCAAGTGACATATCCCTCTCCTACCTCTGCACCCCTTCCCGTTAGTGCAGAGACTGGCCAGTTCGTTGCTATAGCATAGCATATCCTCGTGGTGGTGCACTCACCCACGGTATCATCATAACATATATAAAAAAATACGTAAATCTTGCCCGATGGTGCTGGGCTATCATATCATGCTCATATCGACTCGATAGACTCAGGGCACCCGATGGGGCTAGGCTACCCTATGACCCTAGCAAAGACTCTAGGACTATCACAGATAACGACCGTTCTGTTTCAAACACATAAAGTAAACACATGCTCAGTTCAATGCAATCCTAGCATGATACTACATGGCATGCTTTAATATGCAACAAAACTACGCATTACATGACACATCAGGCAGGAGGTCCAGGTTACTGAGTAAGTCCCGTAGGATACTTACCTGGTGATGCAGAACAGCAAGATAACACAAGCAAGGGCCTAAATGCAAGTCCAAAGCAATCCAAAAGCAATACACACCTATCATCAAGTCATTTCCATAAGCTACCAGACCAACATTCATACACGCGAACCCAAGTTCTCAACATCCTCAAAACCGACCGATAGTAAAATCGTTTTCCAAAATCTTTTCGATACAATTGAATCGACCAAAATCATCTTCCAATCAAACCCCTTGATAAAATCATACCAACCATATTTTCAACTCATAAATCCCAGTTTAAGTCAAATCATGTTCAAAATACTTTCTCAAATCATACTTGGCCAAATTCCGACATTAAACGTTTAAGCCTTAACCAATTTCCCAAAATCATGTTATAAAATAAGTCCGGCATGTTTCTTATTTCAAAAACATAAAATAAGTTCCAATATTAAACCATCAAAATAATTCTATGCTCACAAATCATATTTATAATTCCAAACCAACAAATCACTTTTAAAATTCCTAACTCGCATATTTAAATCCTCGTGAAATGCATCATATATAAATAATCCAATTAATATGATTTTAAAACAATGAACAATATATAACGATAATTTTCCAGAATTTATAATTACAACCAATCCCAAAATAATAATAATATTCCAATAATTTAACACTTACTAACCATATAACCTCAAAAATTCGCTCGAGGAAAGCGAAACGTATAGTTACAACCATAAATATATCTATAACTCCATAGCAATTAATATAACTTTTAAAACCTTTTTAAATATATATATATTAATAATCTCAGAATATATATATATATATATATATATATATATATATATATATATATATATATCCCAATCTGAAATAGCAATTAATATAACATATATTTATATATATGAATATCATAACACAATTATATAAACTACCGAAAATAAAATAAAATAAAAACACAACTCACATATGTACATATATATATATAACCCATATACAAATCAGCCCAAGCCCAAAAGGAAGGTAAAGAACCCAGCCAGCAGCCCAAGAACCCAGCCCGCAATTGAACCCAGAGAAGGGAAAGGAAGGAACCCGACCCGGAATTGTAAATATGATATAACCCATATGGAGAATAGACCTGGCCCAGCCCAATAGATTAGAAGGGCAGCGTCTCCCTCCTCAAGCAGAAGCAGAGCTTCGCCGGAGCAGAGAACGAAGGAGAAGGGGAAGGAGCCCAGGCCACCGGCGGCCTTTTGGCTCGAGATTTCACCTGGAGGCTCGCAAGGAGATTTCGATCACACCCAATGCCGAAAGGAGGAAGCGACGCTAAGGGAGAAAGAAGGAGAAGAAGAAATTTATCGTTCGTCGAGAGAACTCCGACGAGGGTGCTCCGAGCGGCGTCCGGTTGCAACGACGAAGGGAGGAGCTTCCTTCGGCCCTAGGATGAGTGAGGAGGGATTAAAAGAGGATCTTTCTCTGTTTGGGAGTGAAAGGAGGAAGAAAAACGAAGCTCACCAAGCTGGCCGGAAAACAGGGGACACAGGCTAGGGCTCGGCGTCGGCTCTTCGGCGGCGGCTTCGGGCTCCCTGGGTTGCTGGGGCTACTCCATACTGCTGCTCCTGGCTGGATGCGAATGGAGAGGAAGATGGGGCTGCTCGGCTTGCTCTTGGATGGAAAAACAGGGGAAGTTGCACTTGGAGCGGCTCGGCGGTGGCACAGGGAGCTCCTGGGCTGGTCGACGACGATGAAGGTTGTGGTGCTGGTTGCTGGGGGTGGTGAGGTGGAGGCTGGTGGAGCAAGGTGGTGGTTGTGGGCTCTGCCGAAGATAAGGAGGAAAAAGGGGTACTTTTGGTGGTTTGCAGACACAAAAGAGGGAGGGAGGAGAGGCTGAGAGGGAATGGAAATGGGGAACAGGACAATGTGAATTGCGAATGGGTGAGGCGGGGGGGGGGGGCCAAGCTCTGATTTGTGTGGGAGGTGAGCAATGGAATTTGGCATGGGGGAGAGAGAGAGGGAGAGAGAGAGAGAAAAGAAAAGAAAAAGAAAAGAAATTAAAATATATGTGGTCCCAACAATACCCAATACAAATTAGCGAAAAAGACTCAAAACCCGCTCGTCCGATCGAATCCCGACTAAATCAAATTTAAATCAAAATTTCAATTACTAAACTCAAGATAACGGAACTAAATTAATTTTAATCAAAACTCGGAGATTAAATTAATCTTTATTAATACTCGATCTTGAAAGCGAAAATCGAATCCCGTCAAAATCCGAAATTTAAATGATGCCGGAATAACTTAAAATCCAAAACTTACGCTCGAGGACGGGTTTTATTCCATTTTTACAAATTGAATTTAATAATAATTATTTAATTAATATAATCATAATATATAAATATACTCGGTCTTTACATTTATCCACCTCTAAAAACAAGTCTTGTCCCCGAGACTAAAATCATTTTAAAGCAAAGGGGATGAAGTTTTAAAATCGGTGAGTCCGAGGACCATGTCCAAGGATCTTGTAATCATCTCGGTTGCGTCTTCCGGGATTCTCACAACATCCTGGTCACGGTCGTGACATCTCTAATTGGTCTAGTCAAGTGTGTAATAAGCGCCCCTATCACATCCTCGCTTCGACCTTTCGGAAGTGTCACAACTCTAAAAGCATTATAGCGTCCGACTAGGTCTTAGCAAGCAATCTATAAGCGCCCCTATACAATGCTTGTATCCACTTCGTGAGACGTCATAATGTAAATCCAGTTCGTAAACCTCAAAGTGTTTTGTAAATGAAAGATTGTCATCCAAATCATTGAAACTCTCAACTCCTTTAAAACCCCAAGTTGGCCATTTTTAAAACCGATCAAGATCTTCAAATCCGATGTTTAATCAAGCAACTTTACACCAAAACAAATCAAATCCTCTCAAATCAAGATTTCGTCCCACTCTTCCGAAAACCAAATCAGCTTCACACAACCAATCAATCGAATTCAGAAGGTAGGAGGTGGAATCATCCACCTCTAAGGGCTAATCCCATATTCTCTTCCTAGTTTCCAGAATCGAATCAATCTATCAGTCTCAATTCAAGCAAGATGCATAAGCCATAAGAAATGCATAACTGAATAATCAACCAATCTCCAATCAACACATCATAAGGCAAGTCTCAACATATACCAACGTAGTGCCACAAGGTCACATCAACATCTCCAGATCATACCGAAGGTCATAATATGCATCTCAACGACATAACAAAATCATCACAACGTCTCAACATCACACCAGAAATCATAAAAGTGTCTCTCATCATAGAATCAACGAACCAAAACTCATTGTCAACACATCAACACAACAAGGTCAGGTTATTAAAAATTAGCAGAGGGAAAGGTCAATCAATATATCAAATCTCATGATTCATACAACACATCATAACATGCTTCTAGAACAACATAGTAGGATAGCAATGGATCGTTATATCATGATAACACTTGTCACTTGTCAACTAGATTTCAAATATTGCATATCAATATGTAATATCATGCTAGTACATATTAATAAATCACATAATCAAGAAGACCCTCACATCATACCAATCAAAATAAAACGCAAACCCCGCTCGCTCGTCTCCACTCTCAAGCCAAGACCAATCTTTATCTAGACTCACCAACTCGGATAAAATCTCCAAAGAAACCCCGACTCATTTCACCAAGCACTCTCACTAACAATCTACCTATAAGAATCCACTACTATGTCCAACCTCACACTCGAGGGCCCTCTCATACTATATCCTTCATACTCTTAAAAGCCATTTCTTACACTTCCACACTCCCTAAGATTTCACAAGCATCATGCCCTGCTAACCGCCTAGTCGACCTATTCCTAACCATACTCTCACCCAAGATTCACCTAGGAGCTCATCCAAAATCATCAAGCATCACCTCTTAAAATTCCCGAACCCACTCGGTCCAACCTAAGTCAACCCCCTCTTCGGCAACTTTCCCCTCACCACCGTCGATCGTTCTAATCACTCAGAACCTTTCTCCACTCTCTGACCACTCTACCAAAAAGGACCCCACTCACATGTTCAAAGAAGAAGCAATCATGGACATTATTACACATAAGAACTACATCATATCAACTAACATTTGTATCAATAGCATCATTAAGCATTGCAACAAGTATCAAAATTCGTAAATTACCGTCATGCTCAACAAGTATTGTAAACCATCATATATGAATCTAATCAAATCAAGCTAGCAAGTTTCATCATAATCTTAGTTAATAAACAGTTCAGGTTCTCGGCATTTGCAGTTCATACTATATAGGAAAGGAATTTAGATCATGCTTAGCAACTCAGAGTAGCATCACATCAAGTCATCATGGCACATTAAGACTGTCAGGCATCGAATCATATATATCATCCTAGACAACGGATATTCAGGCAATAATCATTACCAAGTCATCTCATCAACACGCAATTTCCCACATCAAGTCAGTGCAGTACACCATCAACAAGCTCAGAAAGGGTTAGCAATACGAATAGAGGACGCTCCCTCCTGCAAGTCATATCGTAATCAATAATCGTAAACCTCGAATCAAGCTTGTTCCGTCGACATCGTCGATCCTGAGGCCCGTGGGTTATGGGCCCACGCTTCCGCTGCGCTGCTCTATCGTTATTCGACTTTTCGATCCCTTTTTCCATGCGGTCGCTCATCCAAGGTAACGCGTAGGAGTTTAGGTCAGCGGAGATAGGGAAGTGACAAGAGCGGACGACCCAATGTTTCCCTCGGAGACAAAATGGACCAAAGCTAAAGATGACACGACTAGAGACAAGACTCCGACTCGAGAATAGTAACGATGCCCTTAAGAAAGTCTATTAGGTTACAGTTGTGACAAAGACGCACGAATTCATCATAGAGCATATCCATCACATTAATCCACACTAACATGCACCTATCCCAGGGCAACATTCGTATTCATATCAAAGACACAATCAAATCCGATGCTGATATATGTGAAATAAGCTAACATTCTAGTATTCCATGGAAGCATATATGCCTAGTAGCTTCAAGCAAGATAGACGGAACCAACAATGATCATGTATGATTCGAAGTCATGCGGAATTTAGTGAAGATAACGAGCATCATGCATATGATCAATGTAAGAGCATGGTATACACATCAACAAATGAGTCCAAATATATCATGGCAAAGTACATTATAATAATCAGATGAAGCGTCATACGAGGGCTCATAAGAACAGCATAGTAACTTTCACACCTAACAGCAATGATCAGATAGTAAGTTAAGGATGACATGTAATCATACGACGAGATATATTTAGGGAGCATAGATCCTACATGATACTAGAGATACACAATGTGATACAAGCATAGACAAGAGTCATTAAGAGGAGTTCAACATATTATTCACGAAACATGAGGTATCATCAAAAGTAACAAGAAGAACATCATGGGTGTTAGATTATAATAATGCTAAGAACGAACCATCATAGAGCACATGTGTGGTACAATAGTTGTCACATTATAGAACAATCATGATATGAAATCATTCAGCGGGTCATATTGGAAGTCATAAGCTCCACATGATACTAATAGCACACATCGAACATGAGTACAACTAGAGTAATTCAACTAGGTTCATTCCGATATTCATGCGTCATGCAGGTGCAAAATCATGATATAGGGTGGTGCGTGATCATGCGAAGTGTCAAGTCATAGGTTCATGCAAGCACGAGGAGCCATCATAGAGTAATAGACATCTTTACCATGTAAGCATGCTAGGTTTGATCATCACGGAAAGCTAGTCAATCATCGAATTCAACAACAAACTCATCAGGACGAGTGAAACATGTTAAGAGAACAGAAAGAGGAAAGAGCCACACTATCAGGGACCTAGCTCAAGAGAGAATCAACAATAATGTAGGCAAGGCATAAATGCGAACAAGTCACAACCAAGGGATCTATATGTTACTAATGACTCAGCCTAACACAGGACACATACATGCACTTGATTGATTACTCGATACTAAGTAAGACTTCAACTTAATCACATTCCAATAATATAGAAGCATGAGCAAGTTTAAATAATAGCAACATAATTAGAATACGGGGCATGAGTACAAATCAACACATACTAGGGTAACATGCATTCACCAAGACTCCATTATGCCGCGTAATCTCCGTTCAACACAACTAACACACACACAATATTAACTTGCAAAATGATCAACAATAGTTAACCTGACGATTACGAAATAGATGGGCATGATATAGATTCTTGTCACAAAAGGAATAATTAACATTGAGGCATCATCGGCTAGCATGCTAAAGAGCACATCTTATGAGGCATTCATATAAGGAAGGGTCGATCACACTATCATGAACCTATTCACAAAGAGGGTATCAATTATACAACTTCATAGCATATGACATATTTATTCGTGCCCTAGTATGACAATGTAATATACTAAGTAGATCATGTCGGGATGATATGGATATGATAAATGTAGCTCAAACCTATACAATAGTCATTATGAACATTAAAGCACATAAGCACAACTTCACACCAAGGATCAATTGTAGGTCAAGGAGTAGTACCACATAGAATCACACAATCATGAACAGGGCAATCAAGATAACCCGATAGAAGTCCATAAGGGCAACATTGACTCTTCCCAACTGACTCATTACCCATCTTTCCCGTGGGACTCGGATACGAATTTTCATGACAAGAGGACACTGATGGGTTGTCATAAGAATCGATAAGGACAGCCTCGTAAACATCTCACTCTCTAGCTCGGAATTTCATCAAGGACCGTCTTTCAATACTCTCTCGGACAACCTCTATATTCAATCATGATTCCCGACACCATGTGTTTACCAACCCAATTCCCGTGGAAAACCGATATTCGAAGGGAGGACTCGATTGAATTGTCAAAAGGGTTCATAAGGAAAGGGGTGGTTCCACAAAAGCTGAGCTTAACCATATAGGAAGGAGGGTACTCCCGCTATTCCGTTCGCACAAATCGTTCAATATTCATTCAATAGTTAGAACATAACAATCAAATCTTTAGCATATCAAGCACTCAATCATAGAATCAATTAATGACAATTATAATGATCTCCTTGGAGTCTTCCCAACCCATCTGTAAAGAACGAGCTAGTATTTCGCCTACCCATTTCCGATTACATCCAATAGGGATGGTCTAGCGCCTTTTCTACCCACTCGATCCCTTATTAGTTGGTTCTCCTCTTTTATCATAAGCCGAGTTCATATTTAGTCCAATTGAGTTAGGCATATTAAGTTCATTTTGCCCCTTTAAAACGCTTTTCAATCTTTTTAAATTCATGGGCGGTTTTCCAAAACATACACTCGACCCTTGCGTACCCGAATTGCACAACCTGGCTCTGATACCAACTTTGTAACGGCCCGGATATAAATATCCGGGATACGTTTCGAAGGTCGGATACCTTCGTTCGGATGTTGCAATTCAGGTACGGGTCGAGGTTTCAAACCTCTAATCAGTCGAAGTTTCATAAATTCAGTTTAACGAAAGTAAAGCGGAAATATGATTTAGATACAAAAGCCACGGCAGAGCCGGGTCAAAACCAAACCAAAGTGGGTGATTGCCATTTGTCAAGTTAGAATATATTAGCCGGATTCTTCGATTCGCCAAAAGATTTCCCCGTCACAGAAGCATGGAGCAACAAGAGCGGTACCTAACACTATCCACGAAGTCAGTCCTGGTGATCGCATGCGGGTCCTCTGACCGCGCTGAGGCCACATAACATGCCTATGCCTAAATAAAAGATGACTAATGCGGTACAAGATTTAAATCACACTATCATGCCCCTAGTATATATAATATGCGGAAAAAGAACTGTAAAGGGCCCAAGACAATACCAAGTGGCATATCCCTCTCCTACCTCTGCACCCCTTCCCGTTAGTGCAGAGACTGGCCAGTTCGTTGCTATAGCATAGCATATCCTCGTGGTGGTGCACTCACCCACGGTATCATCATAACATATATAAAAAAAATACGTAAATCTTGCCCGATGGTGCTGGGCTATCATATCATGCTCATATCGACTCGATAGACTCAGGGCACCCGATGGGGCTAGGCTACCCTATGACCCTAGCAAAGACTCTAGGACTATCACAGATAACGACCGTTCTGTTTCAAACACATAAAGTAAACACATGCTCAGTTCAATGCAATCCTAGCATGATACTACATGGCATGCTTTAATATGCAACAAAACTACGCATTACATGACACATCAGGCAGGAGGTCCAGGTTACTGAGTAAGTCCCGTAGGATACTTACCTGGTGATGCAGAACAGCAAGATAACACAAGCAAGGGCCCAAATGCAAGTCCAAAGCAATCCAAAAGCAATACACACCTATCATGAAGTCATTTTCATAAGCTACCAGACCAACATTCATACACGCGAACCCAAGTTCTCAACATCCTCAAAACCGACCGATAGTAAAATCGTTTTCCAAAATCTTTTCGATACGATTGAATCGACCAAAATCATCTTCCAATCAAACCCCTTGATAAAATCATACCAACCATATTTTCAACTCATAAATCCCAGTTTAAGTCAACTCATGTTCAAAATACTTTCTCAAATCATACTTGGCCAAATTCCGACATTAAACGTTTAAGCCTTAACCAATTTCCCAAAATCATGTTATAAAATAAGTCTGGGATGTTTCTTATTTCAAAAACATAAAATAAGTTCCAATATTAAACCATCAAAATAATTATATGCTCACAAATCATATTTATAATTCAAAACCAACAAATCACTTTTAAAATTCCTAACTCGCATATTTAAATCCTCGTGAAATGCATCATATATAAATAATCCAATTAATATGATTTTAAAACAATGAACAATATATAACGATAATTTTCCAGAATTTATAATTATAACCAATCCCAAAATAATAATAATATTCCAATAATTTAACACTTACTAACCATATAACCTCAAAACAACCATAAATATATCTATAACTCCATAGCAATTAATATAACTTTTAAAACCTTTTTAAATATATATATTAATAATCTCAGAATATATATATATATATATATATATATATATATATATATATATATATCCCAATCTGAAATAGCAATTAATATAACATATATTTATATATATGAATATCATAACACAATTATATAAACTACCGAATATAAAATAAAATAAAAACACAACTCACATATGTACATATATATATGTATATATATATATATACATATATATATATATATATATATATATATATATATATATAACCCATATACAAATCAGCCCAAGCCCAAAAGGAAGGTAAAGAACCCAGCCAGCAGCCCAAGAACCCAGCCCGCAATTGAACCCAGAGAAGGAAAAGGAAGGAACCCGACCCGGAATTGTAAATATGATATAACCCATATGGAGAATAGACTCGGCCCAGCCCAATAGATTAGAAGGGCAGCGTCTCCCTCCTCAAGCAGAAGCAGAGCTTCGCCGGAGCAGAGAACGAAGGAGAAGGGGAAGGAGCCCAGGCCACCGGCGGCCTTTTGGCTCGAGATTTCACCTGGAGGCTCGCAAGGAGATTCCGATCACACCCAATGCTGAAAGGAGGAAGCGACGCTAAGGGAGAAAGAAGGAGAAGAAGAAATTTACCGTTCGTAGAGAGAACTCCGACGAGGGTGCTCCGAGCGGCGTCCGGCTGCAACGACGAAGGGAGGAGCTTCCTTCAGCCCTAGGATGAGTGAGGAGGGATTAAAAGAAGATCTTTCTCTGTTTGGGAGTGAAGGGAGGAAGAAAAATGAAGCTCACCAAGCTGGCCGGAAAACAGGGGACACAGGCTAGGGCTCGGCATCGGTTCTTCGGCGGCGGATTCGGGCTCCCTGGGTTACTGGGGCTACTCCATACTGCTGCTCCTGGCTGGATGCGAATGGAGAGGAAGATGGGGCTGCTCGGCTTGCTCTTGGATGGAAAAATAGGGGAAGTTGCGCTTGGAGCGGCTCGGCGGCGGCACAGGGAGCTCATGGGCTGGTCGACGGCGATGAAGGTTGTGGTGCTGGTTGCTGGGGTTGGTGAGGTGGAGGCTGGTGGAGCAAGGTGGTGGTTGTGGGATCTGCCGAAGATAAGGAGGAAAAAGGGGTACTTTTGGTGGTTTGCAGACACAAAAGAGGGAGGGAGGAGAGGCTGAGAGGGAATGGAAATGGGGAACAGGACAATGTGAATTGCAAATGGGTGAGGCGGGGGGGCCAAGCTCTGATTTGTGTGGGAGGTGAGCAACGGAATTTGGCATGGGGGAGAGAGAGAGGGAGAGAGAGAGAGAAAAGAAAAGAAAAAGAAAAGAAATTAAAATATATGTGGTCCCAACAATACCCAATACAAATTAGCGGAAAAGACTCAAAACCCGCTGGCCCGATCGAATCCCGACTAAATCAAATTTAAATCAAAATTTCAATTACTAAACTCAAGATAACGGAAATAAATTAATTTTAATCAAAACTCGGAGTTTAAATTAATCTTTATTAATACTCGATCTTGAAAGCGAAAATCGAATCCCGTCAAAATCCGAAATTTAAATGATGCCGGAATAACTTAAAATCCAAAACTTACGCTCGAGGACGGGTTTTATTCCATTTTTACAAATTGAATTTAATAATAATTATTTAATTAATATAATCATAATATATAAATATACTCGGTCTTTACAATGTGCTTGCAAAACACAAGGTAACTACACCATTTGAATGAAGCCCAATACATAAGACACATATAACAGAATCTCTTCAAGGTGCTCAAATTCATAGCAGGATGAAGAAAAGAGATTTGATACCTTTCTTACAGACTGAGAAGCAACAGGATCTGGATTACCAGCATTAAGTATTAAGATTAGGCCATCTCTCGGGCACACAACAGTACCTTGAGAATCAAGGTGTGTAGACAAGTTTGGAAGAAGTGCAAGAACTACAAATGTTATTGTATTTTCCAGGCAAGTAACGGCTGCATAAAAGAAATTGAATGTTACAAACGATACTATGATAGCACAAGCTGAAGCATCTGAGCTACTGATCGAGCTAAAAAAACATGAAGAACACAAAACACGCATCAAGAGCACAAATACTGAACACACAGGAAGAGAAAATGAGGAATAGACCCTTGGAGTTTACTCTCCAAGACAAGTTGGTAAACAACCTAACCGATTCTTAGAGGATAATCTGAAAACTAGAAATTGGGAGAATTTTTAGTTTTATATGTTCTGGTTACTTATTGCAAAAGCACTACCTGCAGCACATATTAACTAAATATAATGTGATTTCAAATTGACAAATTCTGGTTAAAATTTCAACCAACACACTAACATGACAATCCCAAAATTCAAATCGATTCAAGGTTTGATTATTCTATTATTGATCTTTGTATTAAAATTTGAGCCAAAAATAATTTACCGATTACCACATTAACGTTTTAGCCAGATGGAAAATTTTGGTTTTTATCCCTCAAAATGACAATTCAAGATGCTCGGTAACAAACTACTGCCATTTCACTGACGGTATTTCAGGCATATCTGTGAAACCTAAAACTCTGGTAAGAACATGAGGAACTCAGTCTGAAAAAGAGAGGAGACTGTTACAATAAACAAGGGATGATGAACGTATGGAACTTGGACATTGCCAGGAATTGAAGATCTCATCTGAGAACGACTTTTAACTTGCTCTGGACCTGCTCTCGTACTTTCCACTGCATTTGCGATATTCAGAGATAATAAGTACAGTGATGATGATGGGAAGAGACTTCCTAAGACAAAGTGCGTTTAGAAAGAAATGACATGAAAGTACCTGTAGATCATTTACTTCCTCATCAGTGAGAGAACGCTCCATTGATCAGTATGCTATTCTGTAGCAGTGGCTCGTCATCCCTTTCTTCTTGTTCTCGAAGTTGTCAATCAACCGGACCTAAAAAGAATACACATGAATCATGGAAGTTGCAAGTGCTGTTTCGCGGGAATATGGAATATCATCTTCTACTTATTGCAGAAACATTTACTTTTTGTGTCCCAATTGAAGTCTCTACATCAAGTAGCATGTCCTTCAGCGATTTTAATTGCAAGTGCTATTTCAAAGGCTTCCTTGAAAGGGAGTATGAGTCATGACATACGCAGGAATCATTTAGATGGCATGCTCTTGTGGACTGGAAGTTGCTTATCTTATGGTTATTTTCCATAATATTAGTGATGGTTAGTTCGATAGGTGAGAGACTAGATTTAATTTCTAAAATAAACTGAACACTGAAACACTAGGAATTGGGGGAAGAAACCCATACCAAAGTTTAAACCAAACAATCCCATTTAAACATCCTACGAATTCCATCTACAGAAAATGGGCCACTGATCCAAAAGCTCATGTCTTTGTAACAGGGAGGATACTGCATAAATACCACGTGAAAGTTTAAGTGTCCTATGCAAGTAGGTAAGAAAATAAAATTTAAATTTCAAGAGCTATGAGGCATCTTGCATCACTTGAGCTGTCGACACATAGTGAATCATACCTTCGAGAATGGCTTAAACTTGACACCAAGCTGGCCTTCAGAGAACTACAACAAAAAAGAAAAGGGGCAAATTGGCAAATCATGAAATGTTACACCCCCAAAGTAAAGAATAGAATATTTTGAATGCATCTTCCAGTAATGAATGGATGCATGAATACCTGAGAGGTAAACCGCTCATCACTTGTCCAGAAAAGTCGAATGTCAGGTATGTCAAATAGAACCATTGCTAACCGCTCCAATCCAAGTCCAAATGCCCAGGCGACATTATCCTCTCTACCATTGTTTTTCAGTATCTCTTGTTCTGTCACCCCACAGCCCAAAACTTCCATCCAATCCCCCTGACATATCATGAGGGAAATTAATAATAGATTTGATATTTTACTTGCACTAATGAAATTTTCAGCGATGAATATACTTTGCAACAATGCATGATAGAAAGGGAAGTTTTAGTTGATCAGTGAAATAGAGGGAGAGTAGAACTTCATGAGCCCGTACTTGTAAATCAAACTATAGGAGTTACCACACACACAACTCCCAATCGATCAGATAATCAGTTTTCCAAAGAATCCCAAAATGAGTTAGTTAAAGACGTGTAGTATATAGAATATTGCATACATAAATCCATGTTAAACTGAATCTACTGCAAGATCAAGAAGACAGATTTGTAAGAAATATTCTGACCAATCTTTGAAGAAAAAGGGAAGAAATTGGTAACAAGTCGCTATAGGCAAGATGGTGTCAATATTCAAGATCAAACACTACATCAGACCATGATAGGAACACGAGGATAAAAAGGGGGGCGGTGTAACAATGGAAGCAACAACTTAAGAAACTTCAAGTGTACATATAAGAACGCAGGTTATCGTTTTAGTCCAGAATTTATTCAAGATCAAACACTACATCAGATCCGTTTGCACTGATCAAACGCATGTTATCGTTTCTATCAAAACGATAAGCGTTATTATAATTTATCCATCTAAACAAACAACAACAAGTTAAAGTAAAAATATGGATTTAAGCAACCCAAAGTCAAATGATTCAGAAAAAAAGCAGGTATTGACAAACAAAAAGGTTATATATATGAATCTCACAATTTTGAGGTTGTACTCAAAATTTAGTCATCTTCCTCTCATGCCCCAACACCATTTCCTTCACTGGAAAGAGTTGTTTGACCTTATACTTTGAATCAAGTTTGAAACTGAACAGAGAATGAGACAAAGCAGGCTCAATAAGAGAGGCAGAAATAAGATTTGAAACCAATGCATTCAACAAAACAAAATAAAACAAAACCATATATTCATCAATTCTAGTAGTGTCAAAAGAAAAAGTGGAAGCTTTTCAACAGAACCATACTTGTATGAGCCAACAGAGTGGCACACCCAGTCGGTATTTTCAACAACTTGATCTTTACCATGAAAATGTATCATGAAAGCATAAGTGAACATAATTTTTTTTGAAATAGTTATCTAAGCACCATAACACAAACCATATATCCATCAATGCTCACTGAGATTGAACCACTTTAATGTCAATGAACAGCAACACCTTAGCTATCTCAATCAATCTAAGAGAGTGAGAACATGAGAAATAACATTGTACCAAACAGATTTTCTTAGAAAAGTTTGATCATGAAACTTGCCACAACTATATTTTTAAACCTTAAAAAACACCATAAAGAGAAATATGCTGCTAATTATCAACTGACATGACTAAGGATCTCTATCTGTTGACAAGTCTTCTGCAAGGAAATATTGGTTTAATCATGGAAACAAAAATTTCCCAACCCAATAAACTTAGATTAGTAACCCTGTCATCACTGTAAAATTAAGCTGGCTCATAATTTTTACAAGTTTTCCTTTTTCAAATTTTTTTACAACCATGAAATATCTCAAGAAAGACATACTCCTCAAATTGTGCCTGTTTAAATATGTCAATCTATCTATTAGTGACTAAATCCACAGAACCCATGATAAAGACTTAGTGGTAGCCTGATTGGAAATGCCTACTAAAGTCTTGCGAATTCCACGACTACAAAAAGTAGGTTGCATGAATGGTTCAAGAATTACGATGCAAGCAAGTTACCTTATCCCCATCTTTTGTAAGTTATAGGACACATATGTCCTTGCAAAGCTCAAAAAGAAATAATAATAATAAACAATTAAAGCATCCATAGATGTAAAATAAGTAGTTGATTACGCAACAGGATGGTAAATCTCAAATCCTAGATGCAAAATATTGAACCTTAGCAATGACTCACAAGGAATAGAAACATATTTTTAAAAAAGCATTAACTGAGCTCCTTATTTCAATCATGTACCAAGCTGAAGAAAAGCATTTGAACACAATATAAGGATCTGCAAATGTTGGTAATTGATTTTTTTTTTGGATCTAGAGGTTAAAGGTTTAAGAAAGCACCAACTGAGATGAACTCGAGCGAATACATAGCCCAATGGATGCACGATTCAATGTGATATGACCTAATAATCACTCAAATTTAACAAAAAAAAACACCAGTTCTAATAATCCCTCAAATAACAACAAATTTTTAAAACCTAATTTCAATTGAAACATATAGGCAAAGGAATCGAAGGAGAGGGAGTTCATACCAGTAGCGAGAGAGGTTGGGTCTCATCCAGTAGTAAATTGCCGAGGTGTTGAGATGGAGTCGGGTCTGTTTAGGTTGCACTAAGAATAAGAAGCAAAGGTTTGGAGGAGGCTCGGTAAGGACTGTGCCCGAAGAAGAAACTGGTGAGATTTAGGGTTTCGATTACGGTGTGTGTGTGTGTGAGAGAGAGAGAGAGAGAGAGAGAGAGAGAGAGATAAGATCTCATATCTACGGAGAGAGGAGGAGGAGGAGCCGAGGATCAAAGTCAGGAGAAAGAGGAGGTCTTAGATCGGGGTCAGGATAGGGTTGAAGAAGACGATAATAGGATAGAGGCGGCGAGAAGGGGCGGAGGCTGAAGAATAGAGGAGAGGAGGAGGTCGTATATGGAGGAAGTTCGCCGGAGTAGTGGAAGGTCGTCGGAGATGGAGGACAGTGGAGATGCTTGAGAACGAGAAGTGATGAATTGGAGAGACGAATTTTTTTCAGGCGGTGAACTGGAGAGAAAATGTTAAGTGGTATAATTTTATCCAAATTTTGAAACCCTTAATATTTTTCCCAAGTCTCACAATCCCGCTCCTTCCAACTTAGAAAATTCAAACCCGCGCCCATTTTTATTTTTTTTACACAAACAATTTGACATCGGTTAAAAAAGTTGACAATTGTCTAATTATTTTTTGGCATCACAAATTTAATAATTGATATAATAACTAATTTAACATCGGGTGTTTTCTTGACAGACTTAAAACACGTGATGTATAATTACATAATTCTAGTAGTGTCTTTATTTTATTTATTATTTAAAACTATAAAACTATATATATTCTTAAAATATAAGAGTTTTAGCCTACATGTTATCCCTATATATCATCTCTTTCTTTTTCTTTTCTTAAGGCTTTTAGCAGGCAAAAACGTAATTAGTACAGAGTATATTTATATAGAATAACTTTATAGTGAAACGAACTCTTACCATGTAAACCTTTTACCATGTAACAAGGGGACAATTGTGAACCAATAGATATAAAACAATCAACGGCACTTAAGGATGGCTGGCAGTTATTAAAAAAATGAATAAATCATCACTTTATTTTCTAATAAGAATAGTTGGGAATTTAAATATGGATAATTCACCATTTAAACATGAATATGAATAAATCATCACTTAAAAACATAATACAAATTATTAATGTGTGTTACAGTTGTAGATATTATATTTTTTACTCAATGTACAAATCGAATTGGTAGTATAATAATTGTGAATATATCTACACTACTATAAAAGGAGGAAGTTTTATAAAAGCCCAGACTGATTGTGGGCCGTAGATACCGAAATTGTTAAAATTTCAACGGCCCAGATCTTTTACTTTTGACTTTCCAATTTTAACCCCGAGAGTTTGAATTTAAAAATATTGATTTTTTGTTTCAGTGTCCTTTTCCGTCTTTTCATTAATGTCTTTGATTGTAACCTGCTTCCACCTCTTGAGTATCGGCGCTTCCACCTCCTTCTTCATTTCTCCGTGCTTTCGTCGGTTGTATAGGGTCTCTTGTTCCGGCTTCGCCCGCCGCTTTCTTTTCCATGGATTTCTCTGCGCTTTCACCTCCTAATTGTGATTTCTTTTCCAATTTGTATAGTTGCTTTGTTCTTTCGTTTCTCTGTGCTTTCGTCCCCAATTAATCTCGTTCCTACCTTCAAACATCTTGTTCTTGCCCCTCCGTTTTTCTTCAGTTCAAAACCGAGTCACCGGCTGCAGTTCTCGCCGCCTTCTTCTAAGGCCACACACCATCGGCCACCTTCCATGTTGTTTCGACTTGAATTTGTGGATGAGGTATGCGTTGATGATTTCTAGGGTTTTATGCTTTAGCTCTGATGGTAATTGGTCACAATCTTATTTCGATAGAATTGCTGTTGTTTATGAAATTTGATTTGCTTCTTCTACTTTGTCTTTCTGATTTTAGTTTGGTATTCAGTGAGATTTTTATCTCTTTGATTTTGTTGGTTTCTGACTCGGGGTTTGAAGTTGTTAGTTATTTTTATGTGTGTATGTATTCAATTAGATTTTTTATGTCTTTATCATCAAATTTTCAGGGTTTTTTTTGCAATTGAACGGAAGTGCTTTTTTTTATGTCTTTATAATTCTAGGTTTTGTTTGCTTTTAATTTTAGGTTGTTGATTTCAATCTTTAATGGCTTGATAAAGGTCCTTCTGGAGTTTAGAATGAGTAATCTTTGCCTTGGTTATACATTTTATATAACTATGCCTTCTGTGAATGGGCTGTGTAGATTGTCGTTGAACTTTCGTGAAATCAAATTGTTTACGGCTAGAGTTACTGGTTTGAGTTTTTCATTCTTTTATGAAACTTTATTTTTATTGTATTAAGTTTTTATTTTTGTTTTTTTGATGGATTTTTACATGTTTAATGAGAATTTAAGTGAGGTTACTTCTAAGCATAGGGATTGATCGATTTAATTAATACACAGGAATCAAAGAAGCTAGATATATTGGTTGAACAATATATAGATAAGTTAGCTTGCCTGGAAGATGCCAGTTTCAGCTATTCCTTTTGTCAGGGATTTCTGCTTCCCACTTTGATCCAATTTCACGGACATCGTAAACAACCATAGCTATAGTTTTAGTTTTTTTCTTTGTTTTGAAACACCCATCGATCACTATTTATTGATTTCTCCTGATTTATTTGGTGAGGACTAATTTGCACTAAGCTAGCTTTTAACATTTTGGTCAGATGTATAAAGTAGTATATGTCTCAAGGGTCCTATCCATGATTAACTCTCCTGAAGCACATCAACAATATGCTCGTATGCTTGAAGAAGTCAAAGAAGAAAAGGCAATAAAATAAAAGTTGTGCATTATTTGTTAAAAATTATATTCAAGCTCAGCTCCATCAATTGTTAATTGAAAAATAATACCACTGAATCTTGCAGGTCCAACTAGGCGTCTTGACCGATGAAGAGGCATGGACTTTGCAAGCTGATGTTCAATGTGTGAGACACTAATTTACTGTAATAGAGGTGGGAATCATGGGGAGCTTTGATGATAAATATACTAAATCATCATAGAACCTTGACAAAGCCAAAAATTGAGAATATGTAATGGGCCAATGGCAGTTTACTTTTGGCATGATGAAAAAATATTGTATAACATCATTCCCTGGTTGTATGTGTTTCTTGATCCTTGAATGCTTACCTGGGATGTTCTTAACTACTACCCTATCTTTGCAGTTGGTTGATGCCTCACCGCTGAAGAAGGAATTTGTTGAAGGTGTGGACTTAATGGTGGTAAGGGAACTTACGGGAGGTTAGTATGTCTTTGATACATGGTTTAGTGGTGGATTTTTTCTTCACAGATGAACTTCTAGAACATCTTTCGTAAGTCAATAATGTGTTCTTTTCTAATCTATGTTTTATTTTATTTAAATGAAAAAAAAATGAATATCAGGTATCTATTTTAGAGAGCCTGGGTTAGGGGTTTTATCATAAACGAACATGGCATGGAGATCGGCTTCAATACTGAAATCTATTCTGAACTTGAGGTACTTATCTGACACATGCACTTGCACCTCTGTTTCAAGTACAAGATTGACAATCTTTTCTTTCTTGATGGTTGCCCACAACATTGCTAATTTCAAGTTTCTAGATGGCTGCCTTGCATGTTTCGGCTGAAAGACGCTTTAAGATGGACTCTTTTCGTGTGGATTCAATTGCATGTATCAATGTGGTGAAGTTAGACTAGGGAAATATGGATCATATTCTAGCATATTTAGTCTGTTGGTGAGGGTGGAGAATGTATAAGAATACATAAAGAGCATCCTGTTGGCCATAGTGCTATCACTGAGCAAAGTATATCACAATAGCTAACAAGTTCGTGAAAGGTATGCGATGTTTTTCACGAGACACAAAAGCAAGTCGACACATGCTTCAGAACACAAATGATGCTAATGGGTACATTACTTTAATGTCATTTCTCTTATTGAGTTCATGTTTCTCAGCCTACCGATTGTTTACATTTAGGAGTTGTGTTCAAATCAATTATGGTTGTCGATAATCAAGTAAGACCTCACTTGACTTTACATCTCTTCATTTGAGAGGGTTTCCTTGTGATTTTGTGGTTGCAAGTTTTCTTTTGTTTGGAGGTTCTTCATTTCTCTTAATTTGATTGGGTTTACTTTGAATTTTGGACTTGCATCTTTAATTCATTGTTTGATTTGTTCCTCTATTTATATTTTGTTTTGGGTTTTGTTCTCAGGTTATATTACTTTCAGTTGTCAGCTCCTTCATCTCAAGCTTGCTTCTTCCCTCTCTTCCCAACTCTTTTTTATTTCATTTGTGATTGAGGTAACTGTTTTTCACCTTTTCATGTTTCTTCTTTTTCACCGCATCTTCGATTTTGTTCATGAGATGTTAGAGATTTGATATCCGCCCACAAGGTGTTCGATTAAATGCCTGATAGTTTTGAGATCTTGAAATTCAGGGTTATGGCCTTCAAATGGAGAATCAAGGCCTTTAAATTGATGATAACGACCTTTAAATTGAGGATCGGGTTCTGAAATTTAGGGTTTTGGCCTTCAACCTAATAATTGGGATTTCGAATTGAGGGTTATATTCTTTAGATTGAGGATTACGACCTTGGGATTGAGGATTGACTATTATTGGACATCGTTTAGCTTTATATTGATGTCTTTTAGTTTTGATATCTTGAAATTCAGGGTTATGGGCTTCAAATTGAGATCAACGCCTTTAAAAATCCAGGGTTATCCTCTATCTATTTTTCGTTGCTATTCAACTTATTTATGAGTTCAGGGGCTCCTTTATTAGAGTTTAGGTACAATTGATTTTTGTAAAGATCTGGTTCAATTGGAATTGCATTTTTTCTTCGCTCTTCATTCCAGTCATCTTCTTGATTATCTCTAGGTTTCTCTTTCGCGCCAGTTTCCAGGTTTTTCCTTTGATTATGATTTTTTCCATTTCGTTTAGTTGTTGTATTCCTAGATTCGTCATTGATGATTGCTGTTCTTTAATTTCAGTTGAGATTTTATTTTTAATCCCTCTCTCTGATGTGATGACCTACTACTTGAATTTGTATTTTTGGATTTTGCAGGTCATTCGTGTTTTCGAATCTCGGGATTATGTAGGTATTTCATGTTTTCCACGGACCCTTTCTTGTTTCTATAACTGAAGATTTGTTAATGATATATAGGAATGTTCTTGAGCTTATTGATTGCAACTGGACCCTTGATTGATTTCCATTGACTTTTTAAAATACTATACAATCTTATGTTCAACCACAACACAGATGTCAAGGAAGGGGGTGAAATTATATTCCCTAATGCCAAAGGAAATCACAATGATTCTCCTTACTCTGATAAGTTATCGGAATGCGGTAAAGGAGGAGTCTCAATAAAACCCAAGATGGGTGATGCCTCTAGGAGTATGAACCCTAATGCAAGTTTAGGTCATTCAAGTTTGCATGGTTAGTAATTCAGCAAGAAAATAATCATCCTTCCGTTATTAATTTGACTCCTATATTCTTATATACCTTCACATTTTTTGTAAAATAAATGCTCCTTAGTTATTCCAGTTGGTTGCCCTGTAATCAAATGGAACAAATGATCCTCTACCAAATGGATGCATGTTAATGTGTACAAAGTTTGAGATGCTCCATTTCAGGTAAGATTTTATTCAGTAAAAAGATTAGATTTACTTTTATGGAAATGTTTTGTGATTCTGGTGCTATTTGCTAATTAATCATTTATTCCATAATCAAAACTAAATCAACCATATGAGTTTTGTCCGAAGATAGAATAAGTTGAACCTTAATCTCTGTAGATTTACCAATGATAAGTTTGAAAATACTGTATATTACTTTGCTTGATAATTTGTCCAGGTTAATTTCATGATTTTCCCACTCATTTATGTAAAACAAGTTGTAAATATCAGTCATCCAGGTTATATACAAATGCCCACTTATAGCTCGCGTTAAAGGTGTACTTTAGAAAATTTTCTAAACAAAACTTTCTAAACAAAACTTCACTCCTTCCAAGCTTCTGTGCATAAGACATAATGAAGACAGCTTCACTCCTTCCAAGCTTCCATGCATAAGACATAATGAAGACAACTTGTCTCTGCCTCTCTGGGAATGGTGCTTGATGTGGTGCTAGACCATTGGTTAATCAATCTAGTCTAACAATTGACAGTTACAGTTAATAGTAAAGCTAATCCATCATCATAATTTTTGTGTCTATTGGTTTGATGTCAAACTGGTTTCTGGCTTCATCTGCTCTGGTTTCGTCTTAACTCTTTAACTTACAGAAATTTCATCAATGCTGGTATGATTCATTATGGGCTAATATTTAATTTTTCTGAAGAATTTTTCCTATTTTCAATGACATTAAAGGGTGAATCCACTTCAAGATTTGTATTGGCTAAAAAGTATGTGGATTGGCTATTGGGAGTAGAAACTACCACGTTTAGCACAAATGAAATGTGAGACCACTCTCTTAGACCTAAAAGAAATAGAAGAGAAATGAGATGAGATGAGAAGGAAATAAATTGATCTTCAAGGAAGTTCACAAATCTCTTTTCATCTCAAGCTTGCTTCTTCCCTCTCTTCCCAACTCTTTTTTATTTCATTTGTGATTGAGGTAACTGTTTTTTTCCTTTTCATGTTTCTTCTTTTTCACCCATTTGTCTATCAATGCAGTTGTTTCTTTATAGCATTGCTTGGTCATCTTAGGTAAATCTTCCTTGCCATACTTGCTAAATCCTTTCATTAGTTCATTTTTTTACTACTTCTTCAGTTAGTTAATCCTCCTAAGATCCAACATAATGTCGTTGCTTGTTGACATGTTCTTTACTGCGAGGTTTGTGTTTTCTTTGCTGTGTATATGATTCGGATCATACTCTTTTGTTTGGTCTTGTAGCTATGGAGCATTACTTCCAAACAAGTTGGACCAAATCAGCTGGTATACTCTTTTTCTTATTTAGAAAGCCAAATATAATCGAAAAACAAATCGATATGCATGATCAGAAGCATTTCTTTTTCTTTCACGTCAATCGGGATGGATTTGCTTCTTATCCCTGTTGTCTGAGCAATGACAGCAATGTAATCAGGTTAAGCAATGTCATTTAAAGCCTCATCAAGATAATTATGTAAGATGGGAGGCGATACAAGTTGTTCGAGCTCATTATGGAACGTTGTACTTTAAACACTTCAAGTTGTTAATGTCACCATTAAGGAGTGGCAATATAGGCACCGTGTATCTACCTAAGCTGATTGAGATGGACATTTGTTTGCAATAAATATAATGAACAAAGTGAGGCTACAAAGCAAGAAGCAGCTTCAGGTTGTGTTCTCCAAAAGGTTTGCACACCAATTTTCATGCAAGTAAAATCCACATGACTTCTTTTGTTCCTTAGTACATGTTGTATATAAAATTTGTTGTGTGATTTATTAGAAGTTAACAAAAGCATTTACTAATTTACTATACAGCGCCGTGCGAAGCACGACCACTACTCCTAGTATGTGTATATATATATATATATATATATATATATATATATATATATATATATATATATATATATATATATAATCTCAAAACATCTTAACATTCAAGACAAATGCTACGAAAACCATCTTTGATGAAATAAAATCAGATTGAAAACATATTATTGTACTAAATTCAAGTTTTAGGTAGTAAGCAAGTAAAAAAAATCTAAGGCATCAGAAAGTACTAAGTATAAGTCTAACAATAAAAGATCAAAGAATAGAATGTAAGTAAACAAACTAGCAACTATTACGTACTAAACAAAGTAAACAGAGAACTCGACAACAACGGCTCAACAGCACAATAGCAACTCCACCAAAAGAAAGAAGGGCAGAGAAAGGAGGGAGAGAAGTAGAGAAGACATGTAACGGTCCGGGATTATGATTCCCGAGTTACGTTTCGAGGGATGAAACCCCTCGATAGAATCTTGCGCCCCGAGTACAAGTTGAAGGTTTGAAAGCCTAATCTAATGTTTCCAAAGTGGGATTTCGTACCCAAGTGCGGAGGGATCGGGAATCCCCGAGGAAGTCCCCTGTACCTGTCATAAATCTAAGCGCGAAAAACCAACAGTCAGGCAAATAGCGGAAATGAAGTGTAATACAAGTGGGTGCCACGGCAGAGCCGGGTCAAAACGGAGTATAAAATGTAAATAAAAAAACGTGGGCAAAGTCTGGTGAAGTCGATAACTCCAACACTCACTCTCCGCCGAGCAAAATGACCCGCGCAATAAGCAAACATCGCCAATAGGATGAACATAAATAATACCTAAAAATATGGGTGGTGAGCGGATCAGAATGATGCTCACCTACTGCATCCCGACCCTAATCACACATATACGCTATACCTAATAAATATGCTTCTAGATGCAGAGCGGAATATTAACACACTAACATGTCCCTAAGATCAAGTGCATAATAGAAGATAGGGCCCTAGCAAAGAATACCAAATGGTATATCCCTCTCCTACCTCTACCCCCCTTCCCGATAGGGCGGAGACTTGCCAGCTCATGAATGCATTCCATTTTATCATAGACGAGTCGGCCCACAGGCCCAAACCATAATCACATATAAAAGCCCGCAGGCTGCTCATATAATCATACTCGCAATATAAATAAAGGTGTTGCCATATGACTCGAATGACTCAGGATGAGACCCGATGGGACTAGGCCATCCTATGACCCTAGCAAAGACTCTAGTTACTTCACAGATAACGGTCGTTCTGTTTACACACGTATAAAGAAATAGGATGCTTAACGGTCAATGCAACCTAGCAGGATACTACATGGCATGTTGATTCATGAATGCAAGCACCTAGTATATCATGCACATAAAGCGTGGAATATCTCTCTTTCAATCTGAGTAAGCTCCGAAGAGACTTACCTGGCTAGCATATCAGCAAAAAAAGAACCCGGCAGACAGTAAGCACAATCAAATAATATCACCTAGATACATAGCGGAAGTATATGAGTCTACATCTAAGATATTCTAAGCATACATATCACACACACTATACACTCAAATAGGTAAATAGATCACTTCATTCATACTTGTCATCCCATCATGATCAATCAATTCATCGAATCATAATATCTCATCAGATAATAATAACTTTCCAATTTATAGCCAAATTCGCATACTTATCATACCATACTTTCATATATATATATATATATATATATATACACTAGATCAAATGTACACAGCTCTTATTGTGTATCATGTTAACAAATCTGGGCCATTGAATTAAGAAGATCAACGGATGAGATTAAAAGTAACTTTTGATTATTCGATGGTATTGGGAGATTATTCGGTGGAATGAAATTATTCGGTGGTATTGGGAGATTATTCATTAGAATAAAATTTACAATTTTTACACTCTTTTTACAGATAAATAATTATGTGAAAACAGACGAATAATCATGAACAAATAGACGAATAATTTCTGAGTACATGATACACGATAAGGGATGTGTACACCAGAACTAACCTATATATATCATCTCTCATCATCATGTATAATATTCGTAAGATATTACTCAAGCCATAGATCATTACTACGATATCATGTTATTAATCACTCATTCATGCTATTAGTCACACAATAATATCACCATGCTCATTAGTCATCGAATAAGTCGGATTCCCAAGTTAGTTCCCAAACCATTTCAAAGTTCGAGTCAACTCGCTAGAAATTCCGATTCTTGAAAACATTTGTCAAATTCCTATATTTTATAGGTTCATATTATAATATCTTTTAATTCTCACAATAACATTTATATCTTTTAAGTCTCAAGATAACATTTATCTCTTTTAAATCTCAAAAGAACATTTATATCTTTTAAATCTCAATTAATATAATATAATATTTCAATTACTATCTTCTTTAAAATACTTTCAAAATAATATTTGAAAAACCTTAAAGTAACTAACCATTTTGTTTAATTAACCAAAACATCCCACATTTTATAAATTGCTAAAATCGACCCTCTTTTATTTTTTTAATTACCAATCGGGCCCACTTCTTATTTAGCAACCCAAAACCGAAATCCATATTTTAAACCCAACCAGATTTTGGTTTTTAAAACAAATAAAGCCCAATCCCTTTTATTTAAACCCAACCCATTCGACTCACAAAAAAAAGGCTCAAAGTCCCACATTTTATTATGCCCCGCCGAATCAGAATAGGAAAAAAAAGGGGGCCCCATGGGCTAACTGGGCGCCAATGTGGCAGCGGGGCTCATGCCCAACCTCTTTTTCTTCTTTCTACTGTCGTCAGAAACAGAGGGAAAAAAGAACATGGTGCTGCGCTCGAAAATGGAGGAGGAGGAGGGAGGGGTTCCCCCGGCGGCGGTGGAGCTGGGCTCCGACCACCCGACCCAACCACTCCGACACACACACACATACATGGAAGGGAAGAAAGAGGGAGAAAAAAAAGGCTCACCGAGAGGTTCGACGCCGGAAAGCTCGGAGCTTCGGGGAGGTGCGTTCGGGGCTCGGTGGTCGTTTTCTCGCCGGAATCCACCTAGGAGGGGTGGAGGAGTGTCAAAGGGGGAATCTTGCTCAGTTTTAAGGTGAAAGGAGGAGAAAAAAAAAGGAAGGGGGTGTTTACCGTTCAACTCGAAAGCAAGGGCAGGAGGAGTCGGGGCGGCGACGGCGGCGGCTCCGGGGCTCTCTAGGTAGCTTGGGTGCTCAGAGACGTCGAGGGATTAGAACGTCGCATAAACCTGCAAAATAAGCTTCAAAAAGATCGTGAGAAACTTAGGTGGCGATTGATTGCCTCCCCGGCAACGGCGCCAATTTGTTGTTAGCGGGAGGTAGATTCAAATAATTAAATATACAATTCACAACTAGGCTAACTCCCGGCCCTGTCCCAAACAAATAATACAAGAATCCCTCCTAATGTAGTAGTAGGGTAATTCAGGATCAAATCCACGAGGAGGTATGTCAGTGCTTCCCTTGTTGCAATCACGATTAAGCTTTCGACCTCAGAAGACACTCGATATCGATGTGTCTGGTCGATATCGACCTCAGTTCTGGTCGATTTCCAGTAGAGTTCCTGCAGAAGACAAAAGCAGCAAAGTCGACGTCGAGTGGAACCTTGATATCGATGTTAGACCTCGATATCGACCTTTACAATCGATTCTGATGTTTGTCACAGAAACTGTAATTCGTAACCAATCGTCGGAAAAGAGCCCGAAGAATGTAGAATGGTAAAGAAGGATGATCAGAAACAAAACTAAAACTTTTATATGATTTCAATTACTTCAAAAGCTTCCAAAGTCGGGGTTTCATGCCACAACGATAACAATGCAAGTTTGATGCTAAAGTTATGAAATTTAATGCCTTTCCGTCAAATAACTTTCGTTATCAACACTTAGGTGATTAGAGGCTCTCGCATAGTTCCTAAGGGTTACTATCCAATTCATGAGTAATCCAAGTTCACAATATGAGTGGCTTTCGCTTCAATAATGCAAATAATGAATCTCCCTAACTTTCGCAAGGAATTATGCATAGGATAGAAGACGAAATCGCATAAAAGTCATACCTTTGATGCACTTACCCTACATTGCTATCGTCGGGCTCACCCCGACCCTAGAAGTGGGTTGACTACTCGCTTCACATCATCCAACTCATCATCATCATTGAAAGAAAACTACTTTGAATTAAACTATGAAAGAAAGATTACAACCGAACAAGCCAAAGCTCCGCTCTCGCTTCCACCAACTCACTCGGCCTCCTCTCTTGCTCTCTCTCTCTAACTCGTTACTACTGTAATTGGATCTGAAATTGAATGTGTGTTGATGTCTAAACTCAGCCCTAATGGCCTCTAGATATAGATATCGAACTTTGTTATGCAAAGACTTGAAACTTTATCTTTATTCTCTAAGATAAAACTTAAATAAAGTAAAAACTAAAAGTTCTATGGTAAATCAGCTCATATGATAGCTCTGATGTTGAAGATAAGAAATCTCGACTTTTGTATAGACGTGCAAGCTTCGGATAGAATTCTATCAAAATCTGAGTCGGATTCCTCTGCTGGGCAACATCGATATCGACCATGAACATCGATATCGACCTCTATGAAATTCTATCTCGAGCTCTCCTTCTTCTACTCGGATTAGCACTTGACTTCTATCATTTAGCTCGATCTGGCCACTCGATATCGACCTTGGATCATCGATATCGACCTCTCTGGTGTCGACATGCTCTGCTTCATTTCCTGCTCGATTCCTATGTCTGCTGCTGTACTCGATGTCGAGGTCTCCAGTCGATTTTGACCTCTTCAAAAGACTTCGAGTTCTTTTTCCGCTCTTCCAAATCTGTCCATTTTTATCATGTTTTCTGCAAAATTACATAGAAACTCATGCAGATCCATATATTTGATATTTAAATGACGATAAAATGGACATATATGTGCATAGAAAATATGGCAATTTGCGTGCACATCAAACACCCCATACTTAAGCTTGCTTGTCCCCAAGCAATACTTTTAATGGTCATTCAGGGGATGAAAGTAAACCCTCAACATCATAGATTCATTTTTCATATGTCCCTACAATCAATTGCCATCCTCGATAAGGTACTTATGTCAACCAAGTCCATGCATGTGCATAAAAGCAATTTCATACTCATAAAAGGAGCTTTATATAGAAAAACAATTTTAGCGACATAGTATTAATAATCAAGAGGACTTTTTTTCAAGCTTGTGAGAAGTAGATTGGTAAAAGGCTAAAGGTGGGCATATATTTGGCCATGTGGTGTTGAATCCGGGGAAACATACTTTCTTTCCAAAACATTCCACATTCCTTCTTCATAATGTCTCACCTTTCACTCATCGCTCAATGCTTTTATTCACTATAATGTTTTTACCTCTCTAACCTTAGCACTGCCTTCTCGCGAGTCGCAAACATGGGTGTCATGAATGACCCCGGATACTTAGTACTTCGGACTCCTCACCTTGTGTCCCATCTCGCTGAACTAACATCTCAACGAGCAGGGTCGACCTACCTTTATCTCCTGAGGTGATCGGATTTTTTCTCGCTCATTAAATTTTCCATATTTCATAAATTCTTTCATTCTTGCCAACAACTTCATAAATAATGCACAACTCCATATAGCTCCAAATATGACATCCATTCTCAAACTTCGTCCCCGGATAGGGTATAAGGTATAAAATGGGCAATATGATATATATGTGGAGCAATAATGATCATGATAAGGCTCATATATAACTTTGTGACTTTTGCAAATATGCATAGGTAAGGCTAGGATATGAACTTGTATATGTAAGAACTTTGTATGGAAATTTCATAAAAAGTCCTCCATCATCTTATCATGCACATGTCAAAAGCAACTTCAAATTTTCATCTCCTTTATTATTATTTTTTTTTGCACTTCATTGGGACTTCCCTTAACTAGGCAATTTCATGTTATATCTCTAATGAATCTAATTTTGCATCATAGAGCTCTTTTTTATACTTTCATGACTCTTCTTTTTTCAAATTTTTTTGATGGGGGTCATTTTTTATGCATTAACTATATAATAAATATGCAATGACTTTATAAAATATGCTAAAACATGTAAGTAAGCCTTTCCCCCACCCCATACTTAAAACCTACAGTGTCCTCACTGTATTAAAATTAGGGTTAAGAAGAAAACTTACTAAACCGTCACAAATTTCAGGAGTCGAAGAAGACAGCAGGAATGGTCGATATCGACCTTCAACATCGATATCGATGTTTCTCATCGATTTGTGGCTCAAGCTTCAGGGTGATCCGGCCTCGACCACAAGCCCATCTGAATCGACCTTAAGGTCGATGTCGATCTCTAACATCGAAATTGATGTCTTTTCTGTGTACTTTTCTCTTTCCTGCAACTTGTAAAAAAAACCAAAACGAAACATGCAAAACAATAAAGTGTAGTGTCTCAAACCAAAGTAAAAGTTGTCTAAACCAAACTGAGTCTTTGTTACACGCTCTAGACTTTTAAGTCGCTAGGCCGACTTCTTCCTTTGCGCTTCTCAAGGCGGCATCTGCAGAGCCCATGTGGCTTGGGCCTCAAATATTACTCCTTTCTTGTCACGCAACTGCATTCCGCCAGGATGGATCTGATTCACCGTGAATGGTCCCAAATTCTTATCTTTGAATCTCGTAGGGAACCAATGGTCTTTGGATTTGGCAACATAAACTTTGTCTCCTATCTCATATTGGCTCGAATCATCATCGGATACCCTACATAAGCGCACATGCCAAGGCACACCTCTCCCAAATAATGATAAATCTTTTATTGTAATGGAACAGGAGGAATCCATACCTTGACTTACCTTCTTCTTATCTGTCTGTGGCTCAGGTCGACATCGATGTTCAGTACTCGATATCGAGCTCTGTTGTCCTCCTGGAGGACCAGTCGATTTGGAGAGTTCTCCCTCGATATGATCAAGTCGATTTCGACCCTCAGTGGTCGATATCGAGGTCTCTGTTCCTCCCTTCTTAATTTCAATGGTGGTCGATTTTGTCACTAGGGCATGGTCGATATCGACCTTAGACATCGATTTCGATGTTCCTTCTTTTCCTCCATCGACCCCATACTTATGACCTGACACAGAATCTTGAACATTATTAGTCGATATCGACTTGCTTGGGTTGATTTCGATGTTCTGTTTGGCCCGTTCGTTCAAGATTGCCACAACTTCCTCCACTTGGGCTTCTATGGCCCTCTTCTCAAGCTCCTCCGGTGTCATACTCCTTACTTTGGCTTCATCACATGCAATGTAGACACCACTGATGGCTTTTATCTCCATTGGCCCTTGATTGTTCACCGTCTTGTTGAAGGCTTACTCTATTACCTCGTCACTAATTGTGAATGAGAGCAATCCTTTCTTCACGCTAATGTTGGCATCGATGGTTGCTAGGAATGGCCTACCTAAAATAATGGGACAAGCAGGGTCCTCCGCTATATCAACAACTAAGAAATCAGCAGGGACAAAGAATTTACCTACTTGTACTGGCACATCCGTCACTACTGTATTGTTTTCCATGTATAGTCTTGCATCCACGGGCTCAAGAGGACCTATCTTTACCTTGTGCCATATGGTTAGTGGCATCATGCTAACGCTAGCGCCCAAGTCAACTAAAGCATTAAATTTGAATTGACCTAAACCTATAGCGATAGAAAACTTACCTGGGTCCGCCCGCTTTTGTGGTAGCTCCAACCTGTTGCACTCCTCTGTGATCTCAGAAAGCGATCGCTTCTTACCCAATATGTCCTTAAGGAACCTTACATAGGATGGCATCTCATAAAGTGCTTCGGTGAATGGTATAGAGACGTTGAGTCCTTGAAGCATCCTCACGAACCGCTGAAATTTCTTTTCTGTCGGGTCCTTAATCATCTTTCTAGTTGGGAATGGCAACACCTTCTTCCTTCCCGCGGCTGTAGTGAGGTCGATATCGACATCAGTAGGGTCAATATTGACTGGAGGATTCAATTTCTGTGGTGACGCAGCATCAGGGTCAACATTGACAGGAGGATCGACATCGACGTCACCATGGTCGATATCGACAGGGGGGTCGATATCGATGTCTGTTCTGGCTCCTTTTCCTCCGCTTTTTGCTCGGGCGTTTATAATTGACGCCCACTCCTTAGGTTTACTGCCGCAATATGTCCAGTGGTTTTGCCCTTTTGGTTGGGCACAGTGGATCCAGTGAATGATCCTGACGCTTTGAGTATTGCTTCCGCCAATTGACTCATTTGAGTCTCCATGTTACGCTTCCAAACGTCGATCTCCCCAAGGCTAAAATTAATGCCATGCAGCTGAGTATGGACGGAGTTGTTGGCTTGTTTGAACTCAGTATGGTTCCTCCACATCTCATCAAGAATGATTTGCAGGTCATCCTTCATTGTCTCCCGCTCAGGGTGCCCTAGTGCTCTATATGGTGGGGGATCCCTTTGATAGAACCTTTGATCACCCCAATATTGTTGATTGCCCCCTCCATAGGAGCCTCTCGTCCACTTGGCTTCCTCATGTTGTTCCGCCATGGATACTTGCTCAGTATGTGGACAGGCACTAGTGTTATGCCTTGTTGAGCCACACTCCTGACAAGTTTGATTGTTGCTCAGGTCCCTGACTTGCTTTTGAAGGCGGCGCGTCTGATCATTGTGGAATTGTTGCCGCACATCAGGATCTATCTCCCTTGGAGGCTCATATAGTGGCATTGATGGGGCAGGCCTTGCATCATAGGCCGCAGCAGCCCCATAGGTGTTATCAAAGTTCACGAGCCTCTCAATGGTCTCCCCGGCCTCTGTTGGTGTAAGCTCAATGTATCGATAGGAGGTATATGAATTGATCCTCTCCTTATTCGGTGCATCAAGGGCGTTGTAAAAGATCTCCTGGCTGACATATGGAAGCTGCCCATGCGTCGGGCATGATCTCAGCAAGTCCTTAAATCGCTCCCACGCTTGCGCTAGTGTTTCGCCTGGCTTTTGTTTGAAAGTCGTGATCCTTTGCCGCAGCATCGCCGTTTTAGAAGGTGGAAAGAACTTATTCAGGAATGCATCCTTCACCTCCGCCCATGTCCTCAGCGAGTGTGGAGCCAAACTCTCAAGCCATTGTAATGCCTTCCCTGTTGTTCGTGGTAGGGGGAGGTGTATGTAAAATAGGAGAATAAAATAAAGCACAACTAGACTATCTCCCTGTCCCAAACAAATAATACAAGAATCCCCTCCCTTGTAGTAGTAGGGTAATTCAGGATCGAATCCACGAGGAGGTAGGTCAGCGCTTCCTTTGTTGTACTCACGATCAAGGCTTTCGACCTCAGCAGACACTCGATATCGAGTATACTGGTCGATATCGACCTCAGTTCTGGTCGATTTCCTAGCGCAGTTCCTGCAAAAGACAAAACAGCAAGTCGACGTCGAGCAGAGACCTCGATATCGATGTTAGTCCTCGATATCGACCCTTAAGGTCGATTTCGATGTTTGTCTCAGAAACTGTTTTTGTAACCAATTTGTCGGAAAAGGATCCGAAGAAAATAGAATGGAGAGGGAAGATGAACAGAAGCAAAACTAAGACTTTTATGAAGAATTTAATTAATTAAAAGGCTTCCAAAGTCGGGGTTTTATGCCACAACGATAACAATGCAAGTTTCATGCTAAAGATATGAACTTTAATGTCTTGCCGTCAAATAACTTTCGTTATCAACACTTAGGTGATTAGAGGCTTTCGCATAATTCCTAAGAGTTACTATCCAATTCATGAGTAATTCAAGTTCGCAATACGAGTGGCTTTCGCTTCAATAATGCAAATAATGAATCTCCTAACTTTCGCGAAGGATCATGCATGGGGTAGAAGACGGAATCGCATAAAAGTCATACCTTTGATGCACTTACCTCACATTGCTATCGTCGGGCTCACCCCGACCCTAGAAGTGGGTTGACTACTCGCTCCTCATCATGCACATCATCATCATTGTTATTGAAAGAAAGCTACTTTGAATTAAAACTCCGAAAGAAAGTACAACCGAACAAGCCACTCCGCTCTCGCTTTACAACTCCACTCGGCCACTCTCTCTCTCTCTCTCTCTCTATTGCAACTGAATTATGTCTCAAACTCGACTCCCCTAAACTCAGCCCTATTGGCTTCTATTTGTAGATGTCGACAAGGACTCGAAACCTTATCTTTATTCTCTATGATAAATAAAATAAAATAAAAACTAAAACTTCATGGTGAAATCAGCCTTCTCGTGATAAATCTGATGTTGATGATAGGAAATCTCGACCTTTGGATAGATATTGCAAGCATTGGATACAATTCTATCAAAATCGGAGTCGAATTCCTCTGCTGGCATGGTCGATATCGACCCTTGGACCTCGATATCGACCCCTCCAAAATCTTATCTCGAGCTTCTCCTTCTCCTACTTGACTTCTATCAACTTGGTCGATCTGGCAGCATCGATATCGACCCCCAGACGTCGATATCGACCTCTTCTGTGTCGAGATGCTCTGTTTCCTTTCTGCTCGATTCCTATGTCTCGATGTACTCGATGTCGAGGTCTTCAGTCGATTTCGACCTCTTCAGAAGACTTCGAGTTCCTTTTCCGCTCTTCTGAATTCATCCATTTTCATCCTGTTTTCTGCGAAATCACATGGAAACTCGTGCAAACCCATATATTTGACATTTAAGCATAAACTACACTATTCCCATGTTTTCCCATTAATGTGCATGCAAAAGACAACAAAATGAATTCATATGTGCATAGAAAATATGGCAATTTGCGCGCACATCAAACACCCCATACTTAAGCTTGCTTGTCCCCAAGCAATACTCTTAATGGTCATTCAGGGGAAGAAAGTAAACCCTCAACATCATAGATTCATTTTTCATATGTCCCTACATTCAATTGCCATCCTCGAGAAGGTACTTATGTCAACCAAGTCCATGCCTGTGCATAAAAGCAATTTCATACTTATAAAGGAGGGAATATGCAAAAAACAATTCTAGCGACATTGCATTAATAATCAAGAGGACTTTCTTCAAGCTTGTGAGAAGTGGATTGGTAAAAGGCTAAAGGTGGGCTAATATTTGGCTATGTGGTGTTAAATCCGGGGAAGTACACTTTCTTTCCAAAATATTCCACATTCCTCCTTCATAATGTCTCACCTTTCACTCATCGTTCAATGCTTTTTTCACTTTAATGCTTTTACCTCTCTAACCTTAGCACTGCCTTCTCGCGAGTCGCAAACATGGGTGTCATGAATGGCCCCGGATACTTAGTACTTCGGACTCCTCACCTTTGTGTCCCATCTCGCCGAACTATTATCTCAGCGAGCAGGGTCGACCTACCTTTATCTCCTGAGGTGATCGGATTTTTTCTCGCTCATTTAATTTTCCATATTGTATCATTCCTGCCAACAACTTTATAAATGCACAACTCCATATAACTCCAAAGATGTCATCCATTCGAAAAACTTTGTCCCCGGATAGGGTATAAGGTAAAAAAATGGACAATATGTATATGTGGAGCAATAATGATCATAATAAGTCTCATATATGGCTTTTGTGAATATGCGTAGGTAAGGCTAGGATATGAACTTTGCTTGTATGGAATTTTTATAAAAAAAATCCTCCATCATCTTATCATGCACATGTCAAAAGCAACTTCAAATTTTCATCTCCTTTATGATTTTCTCAAAAAAAAAAAAAAAAAATTGCACTTCATTGGGACTTCCCTTAACTAGGCAATCTCATGTTATATCTCTAATGAATCTAATTTTGCATCATAGAGCTCTTTTTTATACTTCCATGACTCTCTCTTTTCCAAAATTTTTTTGGGGGTCAATTAAAATAAATATGCATTCAAATAAATATGCAACCCTAAACTAAGTATGAATATGGGGGGTCAATTAAAATAAATATGCATTAAAATAAATATGCAACCCTAAACTAAGTATGAATATGCAAATAAGCCTTTCCCCCACCCCATACTTAAAGATTACAGTGTCCTCACTGTATTAGAACTAGGGTTAAGAAGAAAACTTACTAAACCGTCACAAATTTCAGGAGTCGAAGAAGACAACAGGGAAGGTCGATATCGACCCTTTACATCGATATCGATGTCTCTCTTGATTTCTGCTCGGGCTTCAGGGTGATTCGGCCTCGATCACAAACCCTATCCATGTCGACCTTGAGGTCGATTTCGATGTCCGACATCGATTTCGATGCCTTTCTGTGTGCTTTTCTCTCTCCTGCAATTTGAAAACTAAACACAAAATATGCAAAACAATAAAGTGTCTAAAACCAAAACTAAGCTGTCTTAAAACCAAAACTAAGTCTTTGTTACAAGCTCTAGATTTTTAAGTCGCTAGGCCGACTTCTTCCTTTGCGCTTTTCAAGGTGGCATCTGTAGAGCCCATGTGGCTTGGGCCTCAAATATTACTCCTTTCTTGTCCCGCAGCTGCATTCCCCCGGGATTGATTTGATTCACCGTGAATGGACCTAAGCTCTTATCCTTGAATCTTGTAGGGAACCAATGGTCTTTAGATTTGGCAACATATATCTTGTCTCCTATCTCATATTGGCTTGAACTATCATCGGATATCCTACATAAACGCACATGCCAAGGCACACCTCTTCCAAATAATGATAAGTCCTTAATTGTAATTGAACAAGAGGAATCCGTACCTTGACTTACCTTCTTCTCAGTCTGTGGCTCAGGTCGATGTCGATGTGCAGAGGTCGATATCGATCCCTGTTGTACACCTGTAGGATCAGTCGATTTGGGGAGTTTTGACTCGATATGATCAGGTCGATTTCGACCCTCAGAGGTCGATATCGAGGTCTCCTCGCCTCTCTTCTCAGCGCTGATGGTGGTCGATTTCGATAGGGTGTGGTCGATATCGACCCTTGACCCCGATTTCGATGCTTCCTCTTTTCCTCTGTCGACCCCATACTTATCACCTGTCACAGAATCTTGAACAATAGTGGTCGATATCGACTTACCTGGGTCGATTTCGATGTCCTGTTGAGCTCCTTCGTTCAAGATTGCTTCAACTTCCTCTACTTGGGCTTCTTTGATGGCTTTTATCTCCATTGGCCCTTGACTTTGCACCGTCTTGTTGAAGGCATACTCTATTACTTCATCACTAATTGTGAGTGAGAGCAATCCTTTCTTCACGCTAATGTTGGCATCGACGGTTTCTAGGAATGGCCTACCTAAAATAATTGGACAAGCAGGGTCCTCCGCTATGTCAACAACTAGGAAATCAGCGGGGACAAAGAATTTGCCTACTTGTACTGGCACATCTGTCACTATCCCAGTTGGAATAACTACGGTATTGTTAGCCATGTATAATCTTGCATCCACGGGCTCCAGAGGACCTATCTTTACCTTGTGCCAAATGGTTAGTGGCATCATGCTAACGCTAGCGCCCAAGTCAACTAAAGCATTAAATTTGAATTGACCTAGACCTATAGCGATAGAAAACTTACCTGGGTCCGCCCGCTTTTGTGGTAGCTCCAACCTGTTGCATTCCTCTGCGATCTCCGAGAGCGATCGCTTCTTACCCAAGATATCCTTAAGGAACCTTACATAAGATGGCATCTCGTGAAGTGCCTCTGTGAATGGTATAGAGACATTAAGTCCTTGGAGCATCTTCACGAACCGTTGGAACTTCTTTTTCGCTGGGTCCTTAGTCACTTTTCTAGTTGGGAATGGCAACACCTTCTTCCTTCCTGCGGCTGTAGTGAGGTCGATATCGACTGCAGTGGGGTCGATATCGACTGGAGGAGTCGATTTCTGTGGTGACGCAGAATTAGGGTCGACATCGACAGGAGGGTCGACATCGATGTCACCTTGGTCGATATCGACAGGGGGTGTCGATATCGACGTCTGTTCTGGATCCTTCTCCTCCACTTTTTGCTCGGGCGTTTGTAATTGACGCCCACTCCTTAGGTTTACTGCCGCGATATGACCTGTGGTTTTGCCCTTTTGGTTGGGCACAGTGGATCCAGGGAGTGATCCGGACGCCTTGGGCATTGCTTCCGCCAATTGACTCATTTGAGTCTCCATGTTGCGCTTCCAAACGTCGATCTCCCCAAGTCTAGAATTTATGCCCTGCAGCTGAGTATGGACGGAGTTATTGGCTTGTTTGAACTCAGCGTGGTTCCTCCGCATCTCATCAAGGATGATTTGCAAGTCATCTTTCTTAGTCTCCCGCTCTGGGTGCCCTGGTGCCCTATAGGTTGGGGGATCCCTTTGATAGAACCTTTGATCACCCCAGTTTTGTTGATTGCCCCCTCCATAGGGGCCTCTCGTCCATTTGACCTCTTCATGTTGTTCCGCCATAGATACTTGCTCAGTATGTGGACAGGCACTGGTGTTATGCCTTATTGAACCACACTCCTGACAAGGTTGATTGTTGCTCAGGAACCTTACTTGCTTTTGAAGGCGGCGTGTTTGATCGTTATGGAATTGTTGCCGTACTTCAGGATCTATTTCCCTTGGAGGCTCATATAGAGGCATAGATGGGGCAGGCCTTGCATCATAGGCCGCAGCAGCCCCATAGGTGTTGTCAAAGTTCACAAGCCTCTCAATGGTCTCCCATGCCTCCGTTGGTGTAAGCTCAATGTACCGATAGGAGGTATATGAATTGATCCTCTCCTTATTTGGCGCATCAAGGGCGTTATAAAAAATCTCTTGGATGACATATGGAAGTTGCCCATGCGTCGGGCATGATCTCAGCAAGTCTTTGAAGCGCTCCCACGCCTGTGCTAGGGTTTCACCTGGCTTTTGTTTGAAAGTCGTGATCCTTTGTCGTAGCATCGCCGTTTTAGAAGGTGGGAAGAACTTGTTCAAGAATGCATCTTTCACTTCCGCCCATGTCCTTAGCGATCGTGGAGCCAAACTTTCAAGCCATTGTAATGCCTTTCCTGCCAAAGACCATCGAAAAGATTTTAGTCGCACATACTCTAAGTTTACTCCATTAGCAACTGTTTCACATAAGTCCATAAAAGTAGAGATGTGTTGCAGGGGGCATTCATTATGTCTTCCTTCAAAAGTATTTCTTTTAATCTCAGATAGGAAGTTAATTTTCAGTTCATAATTGGAGTGAGGAATTATAATGGCAGATTCAGGAACATGAAGGGGCGGATGCATGTATTGCATCGCCGTCTGTGGATACTGATTTAGCCGCTCTTGGGCTTGTCTGCGCGCATCCTCCTCCCTATCAGCACGGGCTCGCTCAGCAGCAGCAGCGGCCCTTTCAGCAGCGATTGTAGCATTGTGGTCCTCGATCTCCTTTCTCAACCGCTCTATGATCTCAGCCTGCGTCTCGTTGTCAGCCATGATGCGAATTGCTTTGTTGCGAAGATGGTAGAAACGTTCAGGCTCGTCAATTGGTTCCAGGATAGGTCCGCGATCAGAACGTCGCATAAACCTGCAAAATAAGCTTAGAAAAGATCGTGATTAACTTAGGTGGCGATTGATTGCCTCCCCGGCAACGGCGCCAATTTGTTCGTGGTAGGGGGAGGTGTATGTAAAATACGAGAATAAAATAAAGCACAACTAGACTATCTCCCTGTCCCAAACAAATAATACAAGAATCCCCTCCCTTGTAGTAGTAGGGTAATTCAGGATCGAATCCACGAGGAGGTAGGTCAGCGCTTCCTTTGTTGTACTCACGATCAAGGCTTTCGACCTCAGCAGACACTCGATATCGAGTATACTGGTCGATATCGACCTCAGTTCTGGTCGATTTCCTAGCGCAGTTCCTGCAAAAGACAAAACAGCAAGTCGACGTCGAGCAGAGACCTCGATATCGATGTTAGTCCTCGATATCGACCCTTAAGGTCGATTTCGATGTTTGTCTCAGAAACTGTTTTTGTAACCAATTTGTCGGAAAAGGATCCGAAGAAAATAGAATGGAGAGGGAAGATGAACAGAAGCAAAACTAAGACTTTTATGAAGAATTTAATTAATTAAAAGGCTTCCAAAGTCGGGGTTTTATGCCACAACGATAACAATGCAAGTTTCATGCTAAAGATATGAACTTTAATGTCTTGCCGTCAAATAACTTTCGTTATCAACACTTAGGTGATTAGAGGCTTTCGCATAATTCCTAAGAGTTACTATCCAATTCATGAGTAATTCAAGTTCGCAATACGAGTGGCTTTCGCTTCAATAATGCAAATAATGAATCTCCTAACTTTCGCGAAGGATCATGCATGGGGTAGAAGACGGAATCGCATAAAAGTCATACCTTTGATGCACTTACCTCACATTGCTATCGTCGGGCTCACCCCGACCCTAGAAGTGGGTTGACTACTCGCTCCTCATCATGCACATCATCATCATTGTTATTGAAAGAAAGCTACTTTGAATTAAAACTCCGAAAGAAAGTACAACCGAACAAGCCACTCCGCTCTCGCTTTACAACTCCACTCGGCCACTCTCTCTCTCTCTCTCTCTCTATTGCAACTGAATTATGTCTCAAACTCGACTCCCCTAAACTCAGCCCTATTGGCTTCTATTTGTAGATGTCGACAAGGACTCGAAACCTTATCTTTATTCTCTATGATAAATAAAATAAAATAAAAACTAAAACTTCATGGTGAAATCAGCCTTCTCGTGATAAATCTGATGTTGATGATAGGAAATCTCGACCTTTGGATAGATATTGCAAGCATTGGATACAATTCTATCAAAATCGGAGTCGAATTCCTCTGCTGGCATGGTCGATATCGACCCTTGGACCTCGATATCGACCCCTCCAAAATCTTATCTCGAGCTTCTCCTTCTCCTACTTGACTTCTATCAACTTGGTCGATCTGGCAGCATCGATATCGACCCCCAGACGTCGATATCGACCTCTTCTGTGTCGAGATGCTCTGTTTCCTTTCTGCTCGATTCCTATGTCTCGATGTACTCGATGTCGAGGTCTTCAGTCGATTTCGACCTCTTCAGAAGACTTCGAGTTCCTTTTCCGCTCTTCTGAATTCATCCATTTTCATCCTGTTTTCTGCGAAATCACATGGAAACTCGTGCAAACCCATATATTTGACATTTAAGCATAAACTACACTATTCCCATGTTTTCCCATTAATGTGCATGCAAAAGACAACAAAATGAATTCATATGTGCATAGAAAATATGGCAATTTGCGCGCACATCACCTGCCAAAGACCATCTAAAAGATTTCAGTCTCACATACTCTAAATTTACTCCATCAGCAACTGTTTCACATAAATCCATAAAAGTAGAGATGTGTTGCAGTGGGCATTCATTAGGTCTTCCTTCAAAAGTATTTCTTTTAATTTCAGAAAGGAAGTTAATTTTAATTTCATAATTGGAGTGAGGAATTAAAATAGCGGATTCAGGAACGTAAAGCGGCGGATGCATGTATTGTCTGCGCGCATCCTCCTCCCTATCAGCACGGGCTCGCTCTGCAGCAGTGGCGGCCCTCTCAGTAGCGATTGTGGCATTGTGGTCCTCGATCTCCTTCCTCAACCGCTCTATGGTCTCAGCCTGCATCTCGTTGTCAGCCATGATGCGAATTGCTTTGTTGCAAAGATGGTAGAAACGTTCAGGCTCGTTGGTGGGTTCCAGGATAGGTCCGCGATCAGAACGTCGCATAAACCTGCAAAATAAGCTTCAAAAAGATCGTGAGAAACTTAGGTGGCGATTGATTGCCTCCCCGGCAACGGCACCAATTTGTTGTTAGCGGGAGGTAGATTCAAATAATTAAATATACAATTCACAACTAGGCTAAATCCTTGTCCCAAACAAATAATACAAGAATCCCTCCCAATGTAGTAGTAGGGTAATTCAGGATTGAATCCATGAGGAGGTATGTCAGCGCTTCCATTGTTGCAATCACGATCAAGCTTTCGAACTCAGAAGACACTCAATATCGATGTGTCTCGTTGATATCGACCTCAGTTCTGGTCGATTTTCAGTAGAGTTCCTGCAGAAGACAAAAGTAGCAAAGTCGACGTCGAGTGGAACCTCGATATCGACGTTAGACCTCGATATCGACATTTACAGTCGATTCTGATATTTGTCACAGAAACTGTAATTCGTAACCAATCGTCGGAAAAGAGTCCGAAGAATGTAGAATGGTAAAGAAGGATGATCAGAAACAAAACTAAAACTTTTATATGATTTTAATTAATTAAAAGACTTTCAAAGTCGGGGTTTCATGCCACAACGATAACAATGCAAGTTTGATGCTACAGTTATGAAATTTAATGCATTTCCGTCAAATAACTTTCATTATCAACACTTAGGTGATTAGAGGCTCTCGCATAGTTCCTAAGGGTTACTATCCAATTCATGAGTAATCCAAGTTCACAATATGAGTGGCTTTCGCTTCAATAATGCAAATAATGAATCTCCCTAACTTTCGCAAAGAATTATGCATAGGATAGAAGACGGAATCGCATAAAAGTCATACCTATAATGCACTTACCCTACATTGCTATCGTCGGGCTCACCCCGACCCTAGAAGTGGGTTGACTACTCGCTTCTCATCATGTAACTCATCATCATCATTGAAAGAAAACTACTTTGAATTAAACTATGAAAGAAAGATTACAACCGAACAAGCCAAAGCTCCGCTCTCGCTTCCACCAACTTACTCGGCCTCCTCTCTCTCTCTCTAACTCGTTACTACTGTAATTGGAATAAATTTTTCGGATTCCGAGAAAAAGACGGAATCGATCTTAGAATATTCAAGATGGGCCGGAATTCGTTTTATGAAACTCGAGTTCGGTTTATTATTAAATTAAAGACGAGTTATTATTGTTATCATTATTATTATTTAGTTTTATTTATTTTTAAAACAAAAATCCGATTAAATCCTTTTTTATTTTATTTTTTAATTTCATTTTTCCGAAAATCAAGATTTCAAAATCCGGGTCTTTACAAGAAAGGGAGAATATGAGGCAGACGTAAAGTGAAGAACAAATGGCTAAAATCAGAAAAATCTTCAAAAAAAAATCAGAAAGTTGTTAAAATCTTAAAGAAAAATCAGAAAAAAAAAATTCCAACTAAAAAAAATAGGGAAAGATTGTGCCCAAATAAAACAAAGATTTTAATATATAATAATCAACCAAAATAAGGAAAACCAGAAAAGTCCATGGCCTTGAGCTTTGATGCGCCTGTGGCTTAAGTTGCACTTGGATGCTTTGGGTGTGTTTTTCCACCCTTGATGCGCCTTGGCCAAGGCAGGCGGTGGCAAGTGCGCCTTGGGCTTAAGCATGCATGGGCTTCACTTTTTTAATCATTGTTTTAGCCTACATGTTATCCCTACTTTTTTTTAACGAGTATTTGTTACACGCACTCTTGCACATTTTGTTAATTAATTATATGTTATTATATCTCATAAGAGTAACTTAGTAATTACTCTTATTTACATACTTTCTATTATTTTATCACTTATTTATCCAATAAAGAGCACAAAATAAAATAAAAGATCTTTATTTTATTTATTAGTTAAAACTATATAAATGATAATAAAATATCACATATTTATTTCTTGGTGATAGTCAATTGTTATTAGATGAAGTTTTATCCCATAAGATGTAAAAGATTAAATGAATAGTTACCGACACATAGGAAATTCGACCAAACTCAGACACATAAGACTTCAGGCCTCTATTTAAGTGTATTTATTATTATCATTGGAATTTTCTTTATTGTTTTTTATTCATATACTATATAATCAAATAGTAAGGAGTATTGTATAAATATCTTAACCTTAAACTCCAATTATAAGTTATAAGTAAAAAAAATATTGTAAACATAATTTTTTTTTGGTTCATAGGTAGGCACTATACCCATTACAATATGGGGGAGGGGGTTCGAACTCATGACCTACTGGTCACTACGTGTCATCCTTACCAACTAAGCTAGTAAGGCTTGACATAATATTATTTATTTTGCCAATCACTACAAATACAGTTACAATAAAATCTTAATCCTTCAATCTAATTTTCATAATTGAGATTTAAATTTATTTATTTTTTTCTAAAATTTATTACTTCCTATTAAGGTAACCCTCCAAAGTAGTATACTATAAGACTTGTATGTGGTACTCTCAAATTCGCATAAATAAGTAACTAAATAAATTTAACTAGTACTTTTCCCGTACCTTGTACGGGTGAGTATTTTTCATGAAATTTACCGTTTTAGTTCCCCCATGAATATATTTCATTTGAATTGTTTTCATGTTATCAATTACAACCCCTGTTATAATACAATAACACTTACAATCACAAACAAAAGTCTCATAATTGATTAGAGGAAAAATGAAAATTATGTCATCAAACGTACAGAATGATGGGTTTATTAAACCCAATTTCTCATAATAACCAATTTTGCAGTAGGTAGATACTTTATATACAAACATGATGTGCATCACCTTGTGTTCTTCCATTATCACACCTTATGCCATGACACATGTAATACATCTATTTTCTTCATTAATTACTACAGGCCATACAAGTGAAGTCGGAAAGGCCTGCAAAAACAATATCCCACACAAAGCCTATTCAAATGCTAATATTCTATATATATACACACACGAATGAATGAAAATATGAAATAAAAACTTTTATATAAACACTTACCATGCAATTAATAATATAATTTTATTTGAATGTTATGTAATTGTTAAATTTTCACAATGTTCCTTCATTAGTTCCTCGCAATTAATGTTCCTTCTAAACTCGATGTAGAAATAACCTTATAACTAAAATCAGGAGGAAATGATCGATAGATTCTACTACTAATGGATTCATATGGGTAAGACCAATAGTAGGACTTGTTAATTACCATTGCCAATGCTAAAAATAATAAATATCATGAGAAAATCACACAAAAATAAAATTTCCCCAAAAATAGTAACATTAAAAAAATACATGGATATATATGATGAATCATTTTAAGGCCACAGTTGAAAGGATAATGGGTGGATATAAATAATACACCCATGTTGTATTTCACTGGGAGCCTGTGAAATCGACTAATCAAGTTAGAAACTTGAAACTTGTATTCATATGATATTTGCATATGATCATGCTCAGATTGCATATGATCCATGATTTGTATTTTCATTCAACTTAGAAACTTATGTTCATATGATATTCCTATTCTACCTTTCTGTTTCGCCAAAATGAACACAACCAATGTCAAAAATAAATAATCAATCACGTGTCACACTAACTTTATCCAGTTGAATAATAATAAGGAAATATATCCTAAAATAAGTAACCTAAAAAGTCATTATAGAATATCATGAGTTATCAGACTTTGATCCAATTTCAATTTAACTATTTTGTTTTTATCAAATTTACACAAAAAAATCTATTGAAAGTAATCTAGTGTGCATTTATGCATAGAATTCAAATCAAGGAGCACTGTAAACAAATTTGAATGAAATAAGAATACTCACCAAAACATGTAACCCGATTCACATTCACGAAGTTGTTTGGAATAGGTTGAGTCCCAATGGACAGAATGCGTGCAACAATAAACGAACCCAAAACTAAAATAAAGCAAGAGTAAAATCAAAACAACAGTCAAAAGGAAATGAAAGGAACCAAACACCACATTGAGTGAAGAAGAAAACAGCAACAACTCTGAACCATGAAAGCAGCTCAACCAACTCATAAATTAGTTCAATTTACATTAAAAAAATCAGATTAAAGACATCCCAATAATCTTTTGTCCTAATTTCATAATCAAAGTTGAGATTTTAGAGCACCTATCATTTGCTAAATGCAAAACTTTCATTCATAAAAGAGGAAATCAAAGTTGAGATTTGTAACGGCCAAGATTATGAAGTCCGGGTTACGTTTAGAGGGAAGAAGTATCCCTCTGACAGATCTTAGCAATCCAAGTACGAGCTTTTTACTTATTCTCTTCAAGTTATAACCATGTTTAATTTTTAAGGATTTAATGATATAATTCAAGAAAAGAAAAGAAGATTTCAAACCCTCAAAACAGTCAAATAATCCAATCATAATATGCACTTTGCACGTGAACCTGTCCTAATTCAACTAGTCAAAACTCAAAAGCGATAAAACAAGTTTAAATCAATTAAATGTACATTGCTTCTAAATGTCTAACTAAACCAAAACACTTATAAAATCAAGGTTGTACGAAGTCTTCTTAACACTCACGTCCCGTGAGGATAACCCTGCCATAGAAGCACTCAGCAAGCAAAAGGGGCGAGTACCTGAAACTAACCACGAAGTCAGGCCAAGAGACGCATGCCGGCCCTAAAGACCTCACTGAGGACATATAATACGCCTATGCCTAAAATAAAGGATGTTCTAGTGCAGTACGGAATTTAAATCACACAAGCATGCTGACAGTTTATATATATGCAGAAAGCGATTAAATGGATCCACACAGAATGCCAAGTGGCATATCCCCAATCTCCCAATCTGTGCCCACTCCGGGGTCATACATGTCCGTACCCAACTCTGAGGTAGGACGCTCGGTCGGTGCCGCAGCCATCATATGTCCGTACCCAACTCCGAGGTAGGACGCTCGGTCACCGCCGCAGCCATATCATAATATAAGACTCGACTGGGACCGAAACGATATGAAACACGAATGCCCCAATGACCCTAGCAACGACTCTAAGGACTCACAGATAACAGCCGTTCTCTTTTCAAAACGCATAAAGAATAGGGATGCTCATTCATAAGTGCAAGTCCTAGGCATGATACTACATGGCATGCTTTTATGCATATGCAACACCTACATACTATATGACACATCAGGCATGAGGTCCTGGTTACTGAGTAAGCTCCCGTAGGAAACTTACCTGGAGTCTTCACATCTAATTAGCCAGCAAATAAGCCACTCAGAGAATCATCCAATCACACTAGCAAGTAATAAGCAAGGAATAACTCATCAATACATATTTAACCAACACACAAATAGGTTCCCAAGTCATCACCAGAGTAAATAATATTTTATTCAAGTAACCTCACATTCTCATCATAACCATCATTCTCAATTAACCTTGTTCTCATCATGTATGAAACTTAGCTCAAAGTCTTACCAATATCATCACTCAAAACATCTTACTTCCGTTCAAGCTCGGGTGTTCCTTACACATTTGCTTAACTGATTCATCATCATCATCGTTATATCATCATATAACATCTCATCATTTTGTATAGCCATTTCCATAAATCAACTCAAGATTCCATGTATCAATCATGTTTTTAACTCATATATTCATATCTCAATTACATACTTCATACATATATTTCATACCATAACTCACATAAGTGCTCAAGTAATTTCATTAATCAAATCATCAAGTCAACTCAAGTAAGTAATAAATTATCAAACCTCAAATAACTCAACGAAACCATAACTTCTCAACCATTAGAAGAAGTCACAATTTATCTTATGTGAATTCTCATGTACTAAATCCTCTCAAACACAATCAATTAAGATGACAACCCATGAATCTCCACAATTAAGTCTACACGCTTAACAAGTTCCCAAAACACTTCTTATATAGTTTTAATAATAAAAGTTGATGATACTAACCTTAATCTATCAACTCAATTATAACAAGTGTTAACTCAGTTGGTTCATCCTACAACGATTATACCATAGTTCACACATCTTATTCATTCAAGATTTCCACATATATGCTCATCCTTCGAACTTAGCCTATAAATATAATACTATAAGCATATATCAATCAATGACTCCATGCTCAAGTTACTACTTAAAATATGGTCAAGTTGCATGTTTATCAAATTTACTATTTAACGTCTTTTCCTTACCTTAAAGAGAGCTCAAGGAATATCATATCTATCGATTAAGTTATCAGAAGAGGTATACTCCAATCTTATCCAATTGATATCAAGTAACTTAACATTTTCAACATCCCTTTAGCATATTAATTAACTTCATTGTATAAGATAACTCAAGGTTTCCATACGGCTTCTATAAATTCATTTGTAACCATTTACTTAAGAAAACATACGTTAACACGAGTAAGATTAAGAGAATAATAAATTCTCAAGACAAGCCTTGTATCATTCTAATAGTCATCGTCATTTACCCAAATCTTAATCTAGCTCAAATATATTAAGTACTCGGTGAAACGGCTTAACTAAGTTATTCAATAATTATAACCACTTATTCTACTCATTTGTTCCCACTCTTTAAGTGAGGAAACATTCAATTCGATCACTTAACATAATAAATATACGTTAAAGGACCCCAATTACCAATACATTTTATTCTTATTTTACTTATCAACGATCTAGTCACTGGAATTATATAGCTATAACACCCCATTATATTCCAATTTATATCTGATAATTAAGTCAAGCCACTATGTTTCACCTTTTAAAGCATAAACATCTTAGGCACATAAACGAGCCATATTGGATCAACTTGATTTCTGATATATTGTAGATGGAAACAAACAAATGAGTAAAGAAGGTCAAGAAAACATTAATTAGTTTGGCAAACAATATCTAAACAGGTAGAATATGCTATTAATACAGAGAAATGAATATTGCGAACCTTATTGTACTTTTAAAGAATGAAAAAAATTCTATGTTCATTGACCTATAAAAGTGCCCCATTTAGCTTTTTAGATCCCTTTTATTTTTCGTTACTTAGGGTTTTCTATGAGAGAAGGAACCAAGGAAATGTCAAACTCACATTAACAGTGTCAAGTTGTTCCCAGCCCTGCTTGGCAGCAAGGCACTATGTCAGTCATCCAGACTACAGCTTCAGAATTAGAAGCATGTAGGAATTTGGATTTTATTCCTCAAAAGATCTTTAGACCTCCCATTAGAAGGCACTTTTGTACTCAAATTGGATCTAAAATCTCCAAATTGAATCCCTAGGCCCTTATTTTCGACAAAATTGATAGCTTCAATCATAAGAATTGCCTAATTATATTTATTATACTCTATAAAATATAAATAGATGACTGCTATATTAGCAAAGAATATCTCACCTCTAGGCAGTCATTGACAGCTAACTGATGTTGTTCAGCAACATTTGGGCTTATCTTTAATTATTAATCAGCCAAGGGCAACCATTCCCATATATTTCAAATTATAGCTATCGCTCAGCTCATGAGATAGAATTGCAAACATGAAAATAAATGAACACCAGAGGTGCAATAACCCAAATAGCAGAAAATACTAAAATGGAATACCTTCAGAAATCTAGATATTGCATCAGTTGCAGCTCCCAATAAATTGGAGTTGGGATAGATTGATGCAACACAACACACACTTTCATACAGTACAACATTTCCAATGTTGCTTAATCGATCACACCTTCTGACTATGTCACCAACAACAATGTACATAAGAGATATATCTATCAAAAGAAGTAACCCTCAAGATAACAAAAAAAAAAACAGTATCGAACGGGGCAAAAATGAGAGCTTTGACTAAGAGAATTCACAATAATGACAAACCAATTAGGTGAATAAGAGGCTAATTAATAAGAGAATAATGCATAGAGCAATTGATAATCAAAGTGCTAAGTAACTGAATAGAGAGTGATAGAACATGATAATCATATGTTTTAGGCAATTTGCGCTCAGCTACTTGTTTTAAAATGCTTACAAAGCTTTGCGCCAAATCTTTATAGGAATTAGGATCTGTAGTAATTAAGTAAAAAATGGGGCAAAGTGAAGCACCCATGACTCTTGGATCATTATCACAGAGCCTCTGCAACAAAAGGGGCCAAACTAACCTCATCACATGCACGATTTACTCCTACAATATGCCAAACATTCATCTGAAATTAAGATAGTTGTGCAGAATTTCGAAAAAACTATCATATATCTTGCACAGCAGCTTCAGGCATCCCCAGACTATAAATGCTAAGCACATTATCAGTTTTTCTGTCTAAAACAAACAAAACCAAGCATATGCCATTGAGACCATGTACATTTATTAGAAAACACTTCAAACTGATAGAAACTCAAATGCAACACCATTATGGAAGTTCGATGAAAGAGTCACATACCAAACTAACAATTTTCTAAAATTCTAATTATCTTTTTTTATGGGAACAAATTCACGTAATCATATTTAAGGAACTATTCTAAAAGCAGAAAAATGAGATCAATGTCCTACCAAGCCTTGTATCTAAAAGCAGAGAGAACAATGTTATGCCCAAAAAAAAGCAGTGAGAACAATGAATTATGATTTTAGGCAATTAATCACAGGCTCATTAATCATTCTGAGATCACAATGTCAGTCATCCAGACTACAGCTTCAGAATTAGAAGCATGTAAGAATTTGGATTTTGTTCCTCAAAAGAGCTTGAGACCTCCAAAATTTAATTCTTTAAGTGAAACAAAATGAGATGATTGATCATATAAATCCACAAGAAAAGGGTACCCACCTCAAGATTGAAAGCACGGTCAATCCAATCCAAAATATGAGTATGGCGAGAGATTCCCCAGTCAATAATAAGCGGCGCTGAAACTTCTCCAATCTGCAAATAGGAGTCAATTTCACAACATTAGGAGCTCATTGTGCAACTCCCCGTCATAATCAGTTTCCACACATTTTGTTAGACTTGGTATGAGAAAACAACACCAATACTGAAGCAGCTGTCATAATCAGTTTCCAGAACTGAACAGGATTACCTTTTCTCGTTGGATCTATGTTACCCATCATGTTGGTTGGGTTGGAGAAATGATCATGCTCCGATCTAGGATAGAAACTGCTTGCAGGTGGGATGGCTGACCGCTTAACCGACTCGTACTCACTTCTCAATTGATCATACATTTCATCAAGCTTCCTCTTTTGTCTGCCATCATTAACCAATAGCTAATAAATATCAATTTGTGAGCAGTCAATCAAATGTGACATATTTAAAATCAAACCTATAGAGCAAATTTTGCCAGAAAATGTGTTGTTTAATTTCATCAAACCTATAGAGCAGTCAATAGCTCATTAACTAATAGCTAAGATCATCTATATAAAAAATAGAGATAAAATTCAAAACTAAATGGTATATATTTTAAAATATTCTTAATGTTTGATATTTGTTATTCATATGGTATATAATATTAAAACCTGTTTTTCATGGCCACAATGGAGTTCACAGCTTGACGGTGAATCGGAATGCACAAAATGAACTTTTGACAAAACCAATCCAGAAATTAATTTGATCCAGCAATCCAGCAATTATATTGATCTCTCATACTTTTTTATAAGTATTATGGTGGGATGCATCCAATACATTTTGTACTTCAAAAGTGCTCCCAGAAGATACTAATCCAGCAATTAAGTTAATCTTTAAGGATTCAATCTTTGACTTTTGAAGTGCTTGATAAATTTCCATACTATCCTTCATTTTTCCCGGACAATATAGTATCTAGGACTGTAGCAGCATAGTTTCATCACTCTTCTCTTGACTTTTCAGGGATTCTAGAGCTTCCTCTAATGTGTTTTGTCTGGTATAAACAATATGCCTATATATTCTCAACTAGTAAGTAGCTATCAATAGATCTTTCAAAGAGGAACCTCAACCTAAAATAAAATAAAATTATATACCATGTTCGCATCAAATCAGATAATGTGGATAGCGTTGATGACATGCACTCCCTCAAATTTGCGTTGAAGAAAAGGGCAATTTGAAGTTAGTGAGTCTGAATTCCAGAAATTAAAATACCCAAAATCCTAATCGAGTCCGAATTCTCGAAATTAGATTGAAATCAAGATCTTGTGTTTAGTCTGAATTCAAATTGAGATAGAATTCTTGAAATCAAAACAATTATAAACATAATTTAGGGATTCTAGAAATCGAAAAACATACCCGTGGATAGAGTTCTAGCCTTGATACGAAAGATCAAATAAACCCCCTTAGCCCTTCTCATCAACCGTCTTAATTCTTCTCGCATGCATCATCTCTATTTGTGAATCGATATCGCCACGACCTATCAAACACATAGAATAAGCAAATTTTAGGAGGAAGGGCGCCCAAATCTCGAGCAAGGACCATCGCCCACCGGCGTCTACCCCCATCGGCGTCACCCTTCTCGTCGAGGTTCTCCTCTCATGCGCGAGTCCTGTGTTTGGGTGACCTCTCATTCCCGACTCCGAATCTTCACGTTGCTGATCCAACAACACATCCGTCTCCAATCATATTTCCTCCTCCCTCTTTTTTCGACATACTCTATACCCGGCGGCCCTCCCTCCTAGCATCGCTCCGACGCTCCCCGTCCCTCACAAGTCTGGCGGTTCCTTGGAAAATCCGAACCCTACAAATTTGTGGAAAAAACTGGCAGAGAAGATGAAGGTGAAGTAGCTTCAATTGAGAGTTAGGGAGAACTGAGAAGATGTATTGGGAGAACGTGGGTGGGTAGGAGAAAAGACAAAAATAGGTGGTTTCTTAATTTTGTAAAGGGTAGGGCACGTGGCTCTATTTTTTACAAAAAGATTGCTTTTGAATTTATATGTATTATGGGTGGATAATTTGAGTTGAGTAAAAATTAAAGAGATATTACAAATCAATAAAATGTACAACATCATGGCATTTGCTCCAAAATATCTCTCCGTGTTATTTTTAATATAAATAAATACTATTGTACATAGTAGTGACTTGATTGTTAGGAAAAGATTAATTTTAATATGTGATAAAAAAATTCGAGATAAGAAAATATATATGATAAGATTAACTTAAATTAATTATGATAATTAATAAAGGTGGGGTTAGAGGATAAGTCACAAACTGATGTCAAAATTAACCAATCAAGATATGATAATAATTTGTTATTTAAATTAATCGTGATTCTTAATAAAGGTGGATCTTTATTAAATGAGATAGCTAAAAGATAGAAATTATTAATTAATCTTGTTAAAAAAGATGGGACTATACTAGTTTACCTTATTTATTTAGGATTTTAATCTACCTACAAAATTACGATTTATTTTATACCAATTTTACGAAACGTGAATATATTTTTTTAACTTTGATCACATTTACTCGGTTGTGTAGTATTTGTTTATTTAGTGTTTCCTATGGAAATTACGAAAATCATATAATGACTTTTGTAAGGAAAGTATGGAATAAATTCCAATTTGTAAAATATGAAATAAAAAAAATTCAAGTTTCATAAAATAAAGAATAAAAAAGAAGAGTTTCATAAAATACAGAATAAAGTAAGGGGTGTTTACTAGAATGTCTATACTTTCCGTCTTTATTAGCATTTTGTCGACCAACCTATCCATATTAGTTAAATGTCCACCGTGTTACTGAAACCGGAGTTGCAGAAACCGGAGTTGCTGACGCCGACATTGATGAAACCGGGGTTGCTGAAACCAGAGTTGCTGACGCCGACGTTGCTGAAACCGAAGTTGCCTCATTTCAACACTAATTTCAGCAATTACAACAATAATTTCAGCATATTAAAGAGATTTCAACAACAATTAAGAGATTTTAGCAGTAATTACAATAACATCACAAATCAAGAGATTTCAGCAAATTAAGAGATTTCAGCAAGACACAATTGCAAACAAATTGATCTGAAAAAACGGCCAAAACAACTCCAATTAGAATTCAAAAGAGCCAAACAACTTCAATTAGGTATTTGATGATTCAAATCAAAAGGCGATGTAGCTGGAGAAGCCGGAAGCAGAAATCGCAAAGGTCCGATTTCTGAGAAAGGCTTCATCCAAAGGTCCAATTTCCATGAAGATAATCAAATTTTAAGATTTTACATGTCGAAATGAAGAAATCGCAAAAATGGAAAAGGAGAAAGCACCAAAAACAATGTAGCTGGAGAATCCGGAAGTAGCAACCATAACTCCGAGCAATTGATTGAATTTGCGACCTAATTCCGCAGATTGACTGAATTTGCAACCGTGGAATCGAAAACGGGGAAGACAAGCACTCACTTGGGAAGTTAACCATTGCAAACCGCCAGGAACTGATGGAATCGATTCCGGGGTTTCGTTTGTTCTCAATGTCATCTATACTCGATCTAGTGTGTTGGCGACAACCTACACCCAATGTCGACCTATGCCTTTCGATTCTAGCACTGTAATTTGGGCTTCAGACCGAAGGATTCAATTTCTGAAATCGTCGACGATTCCTTTGGCTATGGAAGCAATCCAACGGAGAGGGAGGGAGGAAGGTCGCTACCACCGGTGGAGGACAAAGGCACCGCTGGCAGATCGAGGCCGGAGGAAGGTCGCCGCTTCCTCTCGCCGGAGATGAAGCCATGGGAGACAGATCGCCAGACGAAGTTGCTGAAACGGAGAGGAAGAGAACGAGAGAGATCTGAGATTAGGTTTAGATCTCATGAGGGGCAATTTTGTCCAGAAAATTAGAGATGGACAAAAAAACTAATTAAACAAGTATGGGGGACACTCCCCCAATAAAGGTGAAAAAGGGGTCTGTACCGCAAATTATTTCATAGAATAATCCAGTTTCATATGAACTTTAAATGATTAATATTTTTTAGATTCATATCTAACAAAATTGGGTCAAATCGTATCTTAAGTATCTATTTTAATATTAATCTTTACAAAATCGTATCTTAAGCATCTTTACAAAATATTATCTTAAAATAATTTTTCCAATCTTGTAGACGAGTTGATTGAATGTTAAAAATTTTAAGGATGTGGCAACACTTTATTAAATGCTCAAATATAATTTTTGAAAATAAAAATGAATTTCAATACAAATTGGATTTTATGGTTAATTTACACATTTTATTTGCACTCAAATTAGTTTTTTTTTTTTACAAAAACTATATTTAATACTCAATGATGTGGTAACATGACATTAAATTCTCGAACCTTCAATTAACATGTCAAAAAATTGGTCGAAAGTGAAATTGTTTGTATACTTTTAATAATTTTTAAAATTTATATTAATATCGATTCATCATGAATGGTTTGTATTATTTTTAATTATTTTTTATTATATTTTTTAAAAGGAAAAATGACCAAGAATAATACTCCCTCCGTTTGATTATAAAAGACATTTTGAGGTTTCTTTTGTGTAGCAAATTACTTGTCCTTTTTTATTAAGTAACGGAGAAACTAAATACACCACAAATCTGCACGTCGGAATGGACGTGCAGGTTTGTAGTGGACTAATTAATTGAAAAGGCGTGCTAATTAATTAAAAATGGTTGCACGTTGAAATGGACGTGGGCTTAAGAAGGAGGATTTACGGTGTATCTGACAACACCCTTAATTAATATCTACGGCCCCACCTTTTGTACCTTTTAGTCTGTTAATTTAGATTTATTTTGAAATCAAATTATTAATGTGTGGTTTAGTGTGTTGTATAGAAGTAGAAAGTTGCCTATTACAGTACAAAGTAAATGCTCCATTTACTTTTCTTAATTTTGGTGCAGTTTATTAAAATAACATTTTATAATCAAACGGAGCGATTACCAACTATCACCAGTGAACCAAAAATAATACGAACTTTTAAAATTACTAATTGGTATACAAACTATATGCAATTAACCGATTTTGATACAATGACTAAAATTAAAAAATATATAAAAAAAATAATTTAAACTCAAAATATAATTAACAAGAAGTTTGGAAATTTCACAAAACGATGAGAAACCCCTCCCGAGAAGAACGCGCCCCACGCGCCTACACCTTTTCACATTCCCAAATCCCCCATGAGTAGTCACCTCAAAAAAACCCTAACATCGAACTAATATGGCGTCCATGGAGGCCATTCCTCTGCGTCTTCCTCCTGATTTCTACCAAATCTGGCTATGATTGGCCTGAAACCTCTATAAACCTCGGATCGGAGTACCTTCCTTGGTACTATGCTGGCGGATTTCTAGTGGATCGGATGTTTTTCCCTAATTTTGGGTTAGCATATGGATTTGAGCAAATCCCAAATCGATTGGATCTGAGCATCCCCAGTTGTGTGTGGATCGCTCGATTGATGATGATTTCTCTGATTTGGCTTCTTCGCCCCCCACCATGGCCATATCCTCTTCGTACGGACGTCAGTTGGGGGTTGAGTTGGGCAATTTCGGTTGGCTGCTCGATCTCTGTTGTACTTCAGTTGGGATGGAAGGGGTGCTTCCTTGAAGTGATCGGGTGCACGCTTCTCTGCTCGGGATGGGTGTGTCCTTTCTCTGCTCTTTTCCTCTCATTCCTCGCTCTAAATTTCTTCTATTTAAGTGAGTGTTCTTGGTGCCGATTCACTTGCACCTTCACTCACTCTCTCTTCTTCCTTCTTTCTGATTACCATATCTCTAATTTCTTCTTTGTGGTGTTGCTCATGGCTCCTTTTGTGATTTTCATGGCTCCTTATGGAGTTGACGAGTGGAGAAAACACGTGGTAGTAGAAGATCTTGCTCCTCAAATGTCAAAACCCAAGCCGGAGGGCTTTAAACTCCCTCAGCCGGAGGGCTCTAAACTCGTTGAGGAGAACCCCCCCCCCCCCCCCCCCCCCCGATGTAGTCTTGTGGCCTATCGGAAGTCCAAGTCTGAGGAAAAGTTTAAGAGCGGAGCTATCAACAGGGAAAAACCCCTTGTTCTGCAAGGTTGGGTCCAGGATGAGTTTACTGTACTAAAGCAATCTTCTCCGATGGCCGTAATCATCGTCGATCTCATGGTGTCTGAGAAAGTCTGTATAAGTATCAGGTATGCTTGTAAATTTTTAAAGAAGGGTGGTATGATGAAAGACTCTAACTCTTATTTGACTAGTTTGAATTGGTTAATAAGATCGTTAGAGAGAAAATTACTTGCTATCAAGAATCTAAGTGTACAAACAGCAATTGCCTGTAGTGACTGGGGCTTAAATATGGCAACCTTTGGTGGTATTTTAGTGGCTCATCTATTCAATTGGGAATGGCTATATTATTATGTTGGTGGGAATGACTATATTGTGTCGTACAGCATCTTTAATAAGAACATCCATGGTACTTGTATTGTGTGTGCTATTATCCTTTACAAAACTAGTCTTGAATCCTTGCACTGGGTTGATCAACTTGGAGAGCTTTGGCTGAATAGTGGTTTTAATGGTTGCAACTGTATCTCAGTTTTAAGTTTGACAAGACCATGCCTATCCTCTTTTTTATTTTACATGCCTTTTTTAGTTTACAAGACCATAAGAGTATCGAATTGCTATAGGCAACTGTGTGAGTGGGTAATCAGTATCTTATATTCGTGCAAATACAGGGTATATGTATGGTTTGGAATGAGCAAAACTGTTTTGTCAAAATGTTATGGTCAAGAATTTTATTTGGAAGTTCCTCTCTTGTGTACTGACTTTGGTTGTATATGCATGTATTGTAGTATGGTGTTCTTTACTTGTGTGTGTTGGCAAAAACCCCAATTGGGGATTACATCTCCCTTTACGGGATCAACCCAGCTGCTTTGCAGCCTTGGTAAACCGGTGTTCTATTTGAACACTAACAAAAACAGATTTCTCAAGGGGAATCAAATATTAAGTATATCTTTGAGTCCTAAAATTGATCGAGTAAAAATTTATAGTTTCTTTCCCCCTACTAAAGTGAAAATAGTCATAAAAAACCGGTGCGAGTGGAGCTATCTGATAGGAGAAGGTAATTTGGTTAGCATAAAAGGAAGGATTAATGAGACAATTGTGCGCACTGCAAATTAACTTAAGTAAAAGATTTAGACCACTTGACCACTTTCTAACGGCTTGCACATTTATGTGGTTTTGTCGATCGATTGTACTCGTGTGGATTCTAATTGAGTTAGCTATTAATCCATTGACTCGTTTTTTTTAAGACAAGCTCGTATGCTTTGGTTAGAACTCAGTTTGCCTGCACTAGTTTCAAGCCTGGTCTATTGGTAGGTTATAAAGAGAAGACATCTAATGTCAGTAGTCTTGATCAAGGGTTTAATGGGAAACAATATTCATTAACTGGAAGCTAAAGGCAAAACAAGGTCTCTAAGGCATCTTCACAAATGAGCACTCTCTTACCTATTTGTACTTCATGCTTGCCTATCCGCTCGATCTTTGGGTGGCTTGTGCTCCATGCTTGCCTTCCTGCTCGATCTTTGTTTGTAAAATTTTTTGTGGACAAATTAACTACCGAAATCAATCTCTATTATACAAAACCGCATGACTCTTTGTATTCCTCCTCTCCACTGAACTTCTTTTCTTTGTCTTTGAGTACCAAAGTCTCTAATCTCCTCCTCCGTGCTCCTATGTATGTCATGGCTTCTGTTGGAGTCGTCAAAAGGAAAAAACCATTGGGGACAGAGGATCTTGTTCCTCAGATGACTAAACCTCTTATGGGATCTAAACTGCCGAAGGGCATTAAACTCTCAATGGAACTTCGATGCTCCAAGAACTTCAAAAATGTGTACATTCCTTTTCTGTCAGAAGCTCTGCACCCCTGGCTTCTGATGGACCATGTAGTCAAATAATGAAAGTCTGCTATTGGAATGTTAGAGGTCTAGGAAAGTCGAATATTTGGACAGACCTTAAAGCCATGAGAATCAATGAGCATATCTCGATAATGGCAGGTGCAGAGATGAGAACAAATAAAGTTCCTCTTGAGAAGACCTAGAGATTGAGTGGATACAATAATGCGATTTGGTCGGTTGGGAATGATAGAACTGGAGGAATAGGTCTCTTTCGGAATGAGAACGTTCTTCAAAATGAATTAGTAGAGGTTGATATGGTGCTTCCAAGAGCAATCCGTGTCAAATATTCATGCTTAGATAAAAACTTCATAGGAGTATTATTTTTTGTTTATGCCCCACCCCACGTATCTGACAACTATATCTTCTGGAATGAATTGTCAAATATCATCATGAATGAACCCCTACCATGCCTAGTAATAGGAGATATGAATGAGATTAGTAGCAGCAGTGAAAAGCTTGGGGGAATAGAGAATAGTCAAATTGGGGGAATAGAGAATAGTCAAACGAGATACATTAGAATAAACCAATTCAAAAATCAATGCTCTATGCTTGAAATCCCATCCTGGGGCAATAAATTCACTTGGAGGAAAAAAAAAGGAAGGGGAGGACAATGTTTGGGAAAAATTAGACCGAGTATTAGTTCAACATGAGTTTCTGGTCACCTTCCTTGAGCTAGCAACATTTAATGGAGCCTTTACAGGATCTGATCATTGCCCCATCTCTATCAGCCTATCGTCTGGGAAAGAATTTGTAATGGCCCGGGATTATAATTCCTGGGTTACGTTTCGAGGGATGAAAACCCTCGTTGGGATCGTGCGCCCCGAGTATAGGTTGAAGGTTTGGAAGCCTAATCTAATGTTTCCAAAGTGGGATTTCATACCCAAATTCGAAACGTATCGTTGAAATCCCCGGGGAAGTCCCCTGTACCTATCGTAAGTCTATGCGTGGAAAACCAGTAGTCATGCAAATAGCGAAATCAAGTGTAATACAATAGGGTGCCACGGCAGAGCCGGGTCAAAACGGAGTCTAAAAGTATAAATCCAAAACCATGGTCAGAGTTTGGTGAAGTAGATAACTCCAGCGCTCGCTCTCAGCCGAACAAAATGACCCGCGCAATATGCAAACAGCACCAATGGGATGAACATAAATAATACCTAAAAATGGTAATGGTGAGCGGGATCAGAATGATGCCCACCTGCTGTATCCCGGCTCTAAGCACACATATACGCTATACCTTATAAAGATGCTTCTAGATGCAAGGCATAATATTAACACACTAGCATGTCCCTAAGATCAAGTGCTTATTAATAGACAGGGCCCCAGCAAAGAATACCAAATGGTATGTCCCTCTCCTACCTCCACCCCCTTCCGATAGGGCGGAGACTGGCCAGTTCATGAATGAATTCCTTTATCATCGGGCGGTCCGCAGACCCAACCCGTATCCACAATAAATAAAGCCCGCAGGCAACTCATAATATAAATAAAGGAAGTTCCATGACTCGATCGACTCAGGACGGAACCCGATGGACTAGGCCATCCTATGACCCTAGCAAAGACTCTAATTACTTCACAGATAACAGCCGTTCTATTTACATACGCATAAAGAAATAGAATGCTCAACGGTCAATGCAACCTAGCATGATACTACATGGCATGCTGATCATGAATGCAAGCACCTAGTATATCATGCACATAAAGCAGGGAATATCTCTCTATCAATCTGAGTAAGCTTTGAAGAGACTTACCTGGTAAGCAGAACAGCAAAAAGCAATCAACCAGGCAATATGAAATCCGACACGTCACAGATGGTCACCTAATAAGTATAAGCACATGAATGAGTCTATCTCTAAGGCACACAAAGCATGAAAGTATCACACACACAACTACACAACTTAACACAATAACCGTCACATCATTATTTTCATCATCTTAACTTTATCTCGTAATCCATCATCTCACAACTCATACCATATTCCATATAATTCTCCAATTCATCATCTTAAGACAATTCCAATTCGTACTTAGCCAATTTGCATGCTATCGCCTCATACTCTTACTTAGAATATAATTGTATATTTCATTATAATAATCATCTCTTATCATATAATATATATATATATATATATATATATATATATATATATATATATATATATATAACATCATCAAAGTCTAATATTTAATCTCGTCTAATAATCACCACAATATCATGCTATTAGTCAATTCAATCATACCGTTAATCAGGCGATCGAATCATCAAGTCCAAATAATATATTTTAAATCCCAAATAATATAATATGATATTTTAATTACCCTTTATTATTTAATCAACCATCTCTTTATAAAATCCCCAAAATAATATTTTATATTTAAATCCTCGAATAATATTATAGTATTTTAAAGACCGCAACCAATTAAATAAATAACCGATTAACTCGACCGAACCAAACCCAACCGAACCAAACCAAACCGAACCAAACCAAACCGAACCAAACCGATTTAATATAATATAATAATATAATATATAATAATATAATATATATATATATGGGGTGGGACCCACGTGGTCTTCTTCTTCATTCAAATTGAACAACTCCCGCCAAGTTCGCCCGAGCTCGACCGCGCTAGCCTCGACGTCGGAGCTCTCGACGCCGCGCCTGAGCTCCGCCCAGCTAGTCCGGCCAGCTCCCCGCGCTCTCGCCTCCTCGCCCTGCGTCACTGCTCTAGGCTCTCGCACCCGGCGTCCCGCGCTCGCCCTCGCAGCTCACGCTCGCCTCGCCCACGCTCTCGCGCTCTCGCGCTCCCGCTCACGCCGACAGAGCTCCGACGATCGTCGAAGTTCTCGACCTCACCCGATCGACCCGCACTCAGCCCACGCTCACTCCCGAGTAGCCTAGACATTGATAAAGACTCAAAAACGAATCGAAACGAGGATAAATTCGGAGCTCACCGAGATAGGTTTTCCGCGACTTCGGAGCTCTCGACCGGAGTTCTGGGCGTCTTTAATGGCTTGCGATGGCTCGTCGGTCCTACACTGGACAGAGGTGAGCGCGATGGTGAAGCTCGGGAATGATTCCGATCGAAAACGGACGAGAAACGCTTACCGGAAGTTAGCTTCGCGAGGGGACGAAGGAGGAGATGGTTTGGGTGTACGTCGGCGGCGGCGGTGGTTCCGGTGGTGGCGCTGGCAGCCCCTGGCGGCTCTGGTTGTGCTGGTGGTGGTCCGGTGGTGGCGTTTGGTGGTGGAGGAAGGTGAAGGGGAGGTAGGCGATGGGGATGGTGAATGACGAGGGTGATGGCGGGGATGGCGTGGGATGGTCTGAAGAAGTGTGATGGTGATGGTGATCAGATAAAATGACAGGGGAGCAGGTAAGATTATGGCGTGTGGGTTTGGTTAAACCAAATACCCAGAATTAAATCCCGAATACGCGAATTTCGAACCCTGAAATTAATCCCCGAATGTTAGTTTCCCCGACTCTCGTTTTTTTCGATCAATTAGATTTTAAAACTTAAAAGGATATCACTATCCGAATTTATTTTAATTTTCGAGGCGAAAAGACGGAACCGCTCGTCAAATATTTAAATTCAGGTCGAAATCTGTTAAACGGGTTTTTAAATCCGATTTAATTAAATTTTAAATTTCCTTTTTCCGATAAAATTAGGATTTAAAAATTCCTGCCTTTACAGAATTTACGCCCCCTCCCTTTAAATTTGAAAACATGTGGCTACAAAGAAAGGACTTCAGAAATATAGTGAAACAGGCATAGAGAATTAGGTGTACGGGATCAGCGATGTACATATTAATGTATAAAACTAAACTTCTGAAAGGAAAGATTAAAGTATGGAATAAAAACTCCTTAGGAAATATCTTCCGTCAAATACAAATTGTAGAAAAAGATCTGGTTAGTATCCAATCAAATACTACAGCCGGGACGTGTAAGGATTACTTAATCGAAAAACAATTGTTCAGGAAAAAAGACCAATTACTAAAATTCCAAAAAGAATATTGGGGACAGAGAGCAAAATCAAAGCACCTCAAGCTCATTGATTCAAATACAGCGTCGTACTTTCATAGAGTAGCTTCTGGGAGGCGAAATAGGAAGATTATAAGAAATATCACGACTAGTGATGGTGCACAGATTATGGGGGAAGAGAATATTAGAGAGGAAATTAAAAATGATTTTAGGAGGCGATTCTCCAAAGAACAAATCAACATGACACTACTTAATGAATACCTTGAGCTAATTCCGCAAAAGATAACGGATGAAGAAAATAGGACCCTAAGCCAACAACCATCTAATAGTGAAATAAAAAATGCGGTATGGTCTTTAGGCCTCAACAAATCCCCGGGACCAGATGGAATGACTGCGGAATTTTATAAGTCCCACTGGGACATTGTCGGGAATGATGTGATTAAAGCAGTTAAAGCCTTTTTTCATTCAGGCAGAATTCTTCGACAAATAAATCATACATTTATCACTCTACTACCAAAGTGTGATAATCAATCGAAGACGTCTGAATATAGACCTATTAGTCTGTGTTCAACAATATATAAAATAATATCGAGAATTTTAACAAAAAGACTCAAGAAGGTGATTGGGAAATTAATCCACCCCTTTCAATGAGCATTTGTATCCGATAGAGCAATTCAGGATAACATACTGATAGCACATGAGATCTTCCATTCATTTAAGTCAAGGAAAGGATCAGAAGGATGGCTAGCTATTAAAGTGGATATGGAAAAAGCCTACGATAGAGTTGATTGGACCTTCACCGAGGCAGTATTAAGAAAATTTGGTTTCAGGGACTATCTCATAAGCTTAATAATGGAATGTGTAACAACGGTTTCCTTCTCGATTTTAGTGAATAATGGGCCTACAGAGGTCTTTAAACCATCTAGGGGATTAAGACAAGGCGACCCCATGTCTCCTTTCATGTTCATCCTTGGAGCAGAAGTGCTCGCGAGGAAACTAACAGATGAATCAAATCTCAACCAGTCTGGCATTGGCTTTAGGTTTGGTCCTTCTGGACCAAGAATCCCTTTCCTAGCATTCGCTGACGATATCATCATTTTCACAAAAGGCAACATGGTAGCATGTGAAAAAGTAAGGAAAATTGTCGACGATTACTGCTTATTGTCTGGGCAGAAAGTTAACTATAACAAGTCGGCTTTTCAAGGTTCCCCAGGGATTCCTGCATCGCAAATATTAACTATTGAGGGATGTCTAAGTATATCAAAGCATGTTAAACTTGTCAAGTACCTAGGGTGTCCAATAGTTGACGATAGAGTAAATAAAAGCACTTTTGAAGAAATCATCGGAAAAATGACTAACCAATTGGCAAAATGGAGAGCTGACTCACTATCTCAACACGGGAGATCAGTGTTAATAAACTCAAATTTAGCTTCTAAGCCATTGTTTGTTATGCAAAGTTTTATGCTCCTTGTGACAATTCACATCGCGTTAGATAAAATCAATAGGACTTTCTTCTGGAACAAAGACCTCCAATACAAACCCCTAATTGGATGGGACAGAGTATGTAAACCAAAAGCGAAAGGAGGAATGGGACTAAGGAAAACCAAAGAAATGAATGAGGCACTACAAATGAAACTCATTTGGAAAATCATTGCGGAACCGGATAACTATTAGGTCAAAATTATCAAACACAAGTATCTAAAGTCAATACCACTTTTTAATTTTGACAAGAAAGGAAATGCATCGTGGCAATGGACGCAACTAAGAAAACTCATTCAGCCATTTAAGGAAGGTCTAGCATGGTCAGTTGGCGATGGAAAAACAACCAAGTTCTGGTTTGATAACTGGGCCCCCGTGAAGGATATTCAAAATGCTTGTCTCGACCCAACAAAGGTCAACTTGGAAGAAACGGTTGATCAGTAGATACTTAATGGAGCATGGAATTTGGAGAAATTACGAACGGTAGTACCAAATGGTATAGCGCAACAAATCACAGATATCCCACTCCCAGTAAATCGAATTCAAGACAGAATGTACTGGTGGCCAGACAGAAAAGGATGGTTTACGACGCCTAGTGCGTACAAACTCAACATGAAAACAACATAATTAAATAACGACAATAATGCGTGGATCTGGAACTTGAACGTTCCACCTAAAATCAAGAATTTTATGTGGAAAGTCTGTCAGAATGGACTCCCAACAGCGGCCCGTCTCGCAAAAAGAGGAATTGCAATACCCTCTTATTGTACCTTGTGCAATCATCACGAAGAAGACACTACCCACCTATTATTCGAATGCAGATTCTCTTTCTGCTGTTCAAGTTTATCACTAAAAGTGAAATCCGAAATCAAAGACAATATCAGGATAACAAGAAATATAGAGGAACTAATGACCAAATTAGGCAGATTGCTTGACACACAGCAGAAAATGAAATTGGTATTCCATTGGTGGACCATCTGGATGGTTCGTAATAAACTAATCTTCCAACAACAAAAAGTGCCAAATGAAAGAGGATTTATGAAACTTGTAGAATCATACATTAATGAATGGAATAAAGCAGGGAAGCAAAGTGAAGAGGACGAAATCAAAACACAAAGACAAGCAAATCCCCCCAAGAAAAGTGGGAATAGAAGGAAGAAGGAAAAATGGAAAAAGCCGCCAACTGGGAAATTAAAACTAAATTTCGATGATTCTGCAACAGGCCAACGGCAGAGTTCGATAGGTTACATCATTCGTGACAGCACAGGGAATTCAGTTGCAATGGGTAGTGAAATGGTTGGATACCAAACCCCTCTAATGACCGAAGCCTTGGCATTAAGAAGGGGTGTTCTCAGAGCCCTCGATTTGAGAATCCCTAAAATAATCATAGAAGGAGATTCACTCACCATTATCAATCATTTACAGTCTAAAACTAGATGTCCATGGGAAATTGAGCTAATCATGGATGATATTAGCACCCTTCTTACCGGGTTTTACGAAGTTTCATTTTCACACATTCTTCGTAACGGCAATAGTGTGGCAGATAAGGTTGCACACCTTGCTCATATTGCCTCCACCCCACTTATATACAATGACCCAAGTCTCATCGACCTCATCCGAAAGGATGCTGTCGGATAGCAGTTTCGCATCCAAATTTTTACTTAATAAAAAAACAAGAAGTTTGGAAAAATTTTGTAAAATTGGGGGAAATGGATCAACTGTTCATCGTCTTTCCACTTTCCAGGCCCCTCCACAAACCCACGTCCAAACAAGATCTGAGGAGGAAGGAGGCACCCTTCAACCACCATCACCAGGTTCGAACAAGACCACAGAGGGGCCAGACCTAGGCACATGAGTAAATTTGCCACCGATCAAGTACCATGTTTGTCGTGATTACGTGATCCCAGATCCTCTTTTCTTCTCTCTGTTTGCTTGCCAAAGGCTTGTTTTGGCGCCGATCGGAGAATTCGAAATTCGTTGCCTTTATTTTTCCGATTTCGAAAACACTTAGGGAGATCTTAACTTTTTTTACGAAGATCTGGTAAGATTTGGGGCCGATTTGCAGATTTTGATGCTTTAGTTAGAGTATTTTGTTGATTTTGGGGAGAATTTGGGAGATTTGGGGTTGGCCTGGGTGCACAAGTCATGGGTTTGTGAAGGAGGAAGACAATGAATAGTAGACTTATTTTCCCCAAATTTACAAAATTTTCCCAAACTTATTGTTAATTATATTTTAAGTTTAAATTATTTTAGTGTTTCTGAATTTTAGCCATGGTATCAAAATCGGTTTAATTAAATATAGTTTGTATATCAATTAGTAATTTTTAAAATTCGTATTATTTTTTTTTTTGTTGACGGATGATAGTTGGTATTATTTTGGTTATTTTTCCTTTTTAAAATAACTTGGTTGGGTCACTAAGTTATTGGTCCATTATACTCTAGCACAATCCAATTAATGAAATAGGCCCTTTATAGTTTATAAAATTATACTCGCGCAATTCACTTTGAATTCGGCTCAAAATGGCCCAAACCGGCAGAAATCCTCCCCTTGCAAACTTTTAAAACAACCTTGCTGGTGATATACCCTTCTTTCCTTCCTCTTCATGCCAAGAATCCTACACAGAATACAGCAATACAAATAATTTTAATTCCTAACAAAAAAAATACAGAAATAATAATGGAAGGAAATCACAATCTATAATTTCAAGAGACAAAAGTATACCTTTTTATGTAAATCTTCATAGATAATCATCTTCAAACAAGAGTTTGCTATCAGATCTCCTCCCATGCATGGTTACTTCCTCTGCACTTTATTCTTATTCTCTTCTTTCTTCCTACAAGATCAACCTCGACCGGCCTTTAAATTGTGCCAATGCATCTACTGGATCACCCTAAATCTCTAGGCATCTAATTATCTAATAAAAGACCATACAACCCTGTTGCACTTTAAGGGAAGATGCCAAGGTTGGTAACTGTAAGGGCTATAGGCCCTATCATTTGCCTTTTGCTCGTGATCATGGATGTCGTTGCTGGGATACTCGGCATTGAAGCTCAAATCGCTCAAAACAAGGTAGGTTTGCTGATCATTCAATTACTAACAACTCTCTATCCTGTAGAAGAATATAACAGATTTGGATTTTTTTTGTTTTTTGATGAAACAGGGAAGGTATATGAAGGTGTGGGTATTCGAGTGCAGAGAGCCAAGCTACGAGGCCTACAAGCTTGGATTTGCAGCCGCGGTAATGCTAGCTCTAGCTCACGCGATTGCTAACGCTCTTGGTGGGTGCGTGTGCGTGTTTTCAAGGGAAGAGTTGGAGAGATCGTCTCCCAACAGGAAGTTGGCAGCTGGATCTCTTATCTTGTCATGGTAGATTTCATTCGAGTAAACACACAATTTTATCTAAACAAATAACCGATGCAACATCTTATTCCATGCTTCCTTTTCAGGTTCATCCTCATTATCGCCTTCTCATTGCTCATCATGGGGACAATGTCAAACGCAAGATCAAGGGATACCTGTGGGTTCTCACACCGACATGCCCTGGCTATAGGAGGGATCCTCTGCTTCCTTCATGGGCTCCTCATCGTTCCTTATTATGTAACTGCAACTGCTGCATTCGAAGAGGAGGAGATGATGATGATGAACCAGCCAAGACCACCAGCTTGATTACAACAGCAAAAGTCACTCTCAAATTTGATTTTATTGTCATTTGTATGAACAGATCTGATCATTACTTAATTCATTGATTGATTCATTGATTTGGAAGAAACTGAGTCTTTGTTTATGAAACTTGAAGAAGATGAATGAATTCCAATGAACTAGTGAAAAGAAGTTTTACAGCAATGCCACTAAAAACATCATAGTAATTCATCTATGAACACAAATCTACAACATGAACAGATGAATTTTTCCCAAATGATAACATCACTGCATTTAACAACCAGAACCCTAGAACACAAAATAGCACCTAGTTGAGTAAGCCCTTAGAATATCAGTAAAATTCAAATCACCAACACTAGCCAGAGTATTTCATACTATCAAACAGTAACACCTACGGAGATTTCAGACTCAAAGATCAGTTGTCATCATCAGCACCGGGCTTGGAGAAACCGCTCTTCTTAGGCAAAAGATGGTTGTGGATGTTCGGCATGACTCCTCCAGCAGCGATGGTCACAGCGCCGAGCAACCTGCTTAGCTCTTCATCGTTTCTCACGGCCAATTGGATGTGGCGAGGCACGATCCTCGTTTTCTTGTTGTCCCTCGCCGCGTTTCCTGCCAGCTCCAACACCTTCAAAGAATAGATCGAATTCGGAATATTAGATCCAAGAATTTACTCAATCAAGAGGAAGAAATAAAGATCAAACGTTATCAGACGGTTTTAAATTGAAAATCTAAAACCCTAATTGAAAAAATTGGGAACAACGGAGGTAGGAAAAAAGGGAGAATTTGATTGGCTGGTTCATACCTCGGCGGCGAGGTATTCAAGGACGGCGGCGAGGTAGACGGGAGCGCCGGCACCGACGCGCTCGGCGTACTTGCCGGCCTTGAGAAAACGGGCGATACGGCCGACGGGGAACTGGAGGCCGGCCTTGCTGCTACGGGAGGTCGACTTGCTCGCCGCTGCGGAGCCGAGCATTTTCCCTCTTCCTGCCATTGCTGAATTTGACGGAATTTGATGGGAAGCTCTTGCTGGTGGTTAAATTCAAGGAGAGCGGAGAGGGAAGTGAAAATCAATGGCGGAGGTTTAAGCGGGAAGATGAAGGATTCAGAAATGGAACTGTTGTATAAATATAGAGTTGGAACGGGGAAATTACACAGTGGGGGAAATCGACCAATGGGATGAATTGACGCGGATCGCAATCTAACACCGTTGATTTTGTAATGGAAATGTGAGTGGACGGATGGATTTTACTGTGTGATAGGCTTTAGCGTTTCGGAGAATAGGAGAGTTGACAATCCACGTAACCGTTTCTCATTGGTCATAATTCATTTTTCAAAAGAAAATTTAAATTGGGTGATATAATGGAACTGTTTTAAATTTGCTGGCAGTTTTTAAAAAGGGTAAATTATATAAACCCACCCAATATATAACAATTTTTTCACTTAACTAACCATAAAATTAGAAACTATATAATACCACCTACTAAATACAATATGTTAACATCGTGCCAAAGAAAGATAAAAAACATGAAATATCTATTTTTGACAATTGTTTGTCTAATGTTATCATTGAAGTTGTCAGGTTTATTTGGTAAAGAAAATTTGATGTTAAATTCCTTACTGTACCAATTATTATAGATATAGTAAAAGAACAATCGAAAAAAGATGGTTATTATCATTCTTAATTCAGTTATTACAAAGACAATATTGAGAGGGACTCGTTGGTAAAATTTATTAAGTCTATCAATTATAAGGAGAACATCGACGTCACACGTTTTTCAAATAAAGTTTTCTCTTTTAGGTGGAAGATTGAGTTTTCTGGTAAAATGGGTAAAATCACCCATAAAATATGACATTTACTCATAATCACCCCTTCAGAGCCTAATTATTGAAAACCATCCTTTACAACACCGTCGCTAAATATGAAATTACAATTTTACCCCTCACTTTTTAATATATGTTAATGTGAATTAAACCATTAAAACTATATATTAAATATGGAAAATAAAAAAAAAAAAGAAAAAGGAAATCAAACAAACTTGAACTTGAAAAGGGGAATTTTTATGGATTCACATTCTCTGTCTCCCCTCCTTGTCCCCTCCCCGTTCCTACTCATAAACATTAATTAAAACGAAAAGGAAAAAATAAATATAAATAAAAATAGATTAAAACAATAAAAAAAAATAAAGGGAGTTGATGAGATAGGACAGTAGAGGGGGACAAATTCAGAGACAGGAGATTCACACCCGTTTTTCATGGCATTCAATGACCAAAAAATTCGACGAGGAGGTTACATGACAATGCTCTTGCTTCACCACCTAAGAAGGGAGGAAGATGATGGTTTTCTTAAAAGCAAAGGAGAAAGATTAAAACAATCAAGGTCAAAATCTAAACTCAATCGGGATTTCAGGAAGATCTATAAAATCCTATAAATTAACAAAAGAGCATGCGAGAGAGATTTGGGAGTAGAGAAGAGAAGTATAAAGGTGCTGAAAAAACCCTAAATTGTTTCAATCTTGATAGCAATTCCCCAGCAAAGGATATTCTCCAATCTCTTTGTCATAAGTCCCAAATTAGATCTCGAAAACCTTAATTTTGACAATATGAACCAGAGAAATATGGGAGTAGAAATTGTTCGATATGGTGAGGCGGGCCTAAATTGATTCACCTAGATCGCAACAACAAAAAATTAGACAATGACAGAGTGGCGAGTGAACTAGATTTTAGTCGATCGTTCCTAGTTTCTCCAATTGTTAAATCGTTTCAACTTTGACCCTAATTAAAGGAGTGAAATGCCATACCACCGAGTTGCAATTATCGCCTTGAAAACCAGGGAGCAGATTCTTACAACTCTTTAATTTTCATTCAATCTATCACCATAGAAATCTATGAGAGTATATGCCTATATTTCTTCAATATGTTGCATATATGTGTTTGAGAGTGAAGTTGGAATTTACAAATGAGTTTGCGAGTTAAATTGGAATATGAAAGAAATTAGTGAGTGAGATCCCTGATTATTAGATTCTTCAAGAATCAAATTGTTTGATTATTTTTAATTCCCTATTTAATTATTTAATTCACATTAAGATATATTAAAATTAAAGGGATAAAATTGTAATTTCATAAAGTGTTTTGGACGGAATCCTCACAAGGTTGGTTTATTGCTAATGGTAGCATTATAAAAGGTGGTTCCAGTAATTAGTCATGTAAGAGATGATTATGAGCAATATGCCATATTTTAGGGGTAGTTTTCTGCAGTTTATCCTGAGTTTTCAAATTCACCTTGTATCAAATTGGGGAAGATGGTTGATGTCATCTAGCTACTGACTGATTGAACAAAAAAAGACTCGTCGGAAGCATGAGGTCCACAACAGTCTATCTTGCACATTAAACTTTACTATGTCAATCTTGAGAATTTGGTTTATAATGTTGTTATGTATCAAATTAGGGAAGATTGGTTAATGTCATGTATCTACTAACTGATTGAACAAAAAAGGACTCATCAGAAGCGCGAGATCTACAACAGTCTATCTTGCACATTAAACTTTATCTTGAAAATTTGGTTCACAATGTTGTTATGTATCAAATTGGGGAAGATTGGTTGATGTCATGTATCCACTGACTAATTGAAAAATAAAGGACTCATCAGAAGTGCGAGGTCCACACCATTCTATCTTGCACATTAAACTTTGGCATGTCAATCTTGAGAATTTAGTTCATAATGTTGTTAGAAGACCATGGTTCTAATGTTTTCCTCAAAAAATTATGGATTATGTTATCAGTAACCCAATGGTCAAATCATACATTAATGGATTCACCATTTTCGACAAGCCATATAAGGCTCTTATAGAAATTTTCCTTGATATTTAACATTCTCACAAATTGTCAAGGGACATCATTTTTTCTTTTAAGGATAATGGAGTCTCTTTTGAGATGGAGCACCATAAGATCGACCTTTCTTCTTAGTTTGAGAACTAGGCCTAAGAGGTATAGTCACTTCTCTAACAACTTCTCGGAGGATCGTTGGATCCGGCTGGTCAAGTTCAATCCCATAAAGATTAAAATCTTTATCACTATGGATATCATATTCATCATCATTGTTCTGACCAAGACGAGTCCCACACGGATCACCAGATGGCTCCATAGAAGATGCCACAATATTGTCTAGTGACAACTATGCTACCAATAGGAAATTCCACTTTTCTTCAATCTCTAGAAGGTCTTGCAAAATTTCTTCATATTCATGTTTTTCTTGAAAAATAAGTATGAAACAAAAGAGAGTAAAACGTTTTGGAAAAAAAATAAGGCCGTACACAAGATTAGAACATAACTCTGTCATTACCTTGATTTTTGTTATCCCATTGGGTTCACCCTTATTGTTCCCTTCTCCAAATCCCAACCAAGGTCAATGTTCTCATACTTTATATCATTTAAATCTGATGTACATAATTGCACCTTCTTTTATTGCATCTTTTGACTTCGTATTTCATTCGATCTCCAAAGAAAAGGTTCAAAAGAATATAAACTTGAGTAAGAATGGGCTAAAATGCAAGAAATAGAGTTTGCACATGTTTTGAGCTAACCATGCAGGAATTCGAGCGAAAACGGAGTCAAAACGAAGAAGCCAAGTAAAGCTGAGCAGAGGTAGATATCGACCCTAGACCCAGATATCGACCTCTGGGGTAGATATCGACCTTCAACATAGAAATCGACCAAAACATAGACATCAAGTGAAGCTGAGAAGAGGTAGATATCGACCTTAGACCCAGATATCGACCCCCAGTGTCGATATCGACCCCCATATCGACCTCAACATAGAAATCGACCAGAGCTGAACAAGTCGAGCAGGAACAGAGACCTCGATATCGACCTCTGGTGTCGATATCGACCCCTTATCTCGACAGAAGATAGACTCGATTTCGAATGCGGATTGGAACTATATCTTCAAGGAGGCACGGGATTATCTCATACTTTCAAGATAGATGGCAGCTGAAGTTTTATTTATCTTTTACCTTTAAGTTATTTAAAGTTTTTATCAAAATAAAAGACCTATCCTAATTGTTCGGATAGAGTTATTAGTTTAGATAGGAGTTACAATCCTTGGATAGCAAGGATTAGTAACCTATAAATAAAGCCCTAGGGGCTGATTTGTTAGATCATCCAAGAATACAATCCTAGAACAAACAAGACATAGACAATAGAGTTAGAAGTCAGAGAGAAGTTTTAGGGTTTGACGTTTGCGAAAGTTGACGTTGAGTTGTAAAGCTTTGAAGTTTAGTTTAATGCAAGTTTCTTCCTTTCAATTGATGATGAATCCCATGATGAGAAGCGAGTAGTTCCCCAAAGCTCTTAGGGTCGGGGTGAGCCCGACGTTAGCCATGCGCGTTTGAGGTAAGTATTTGATGTTGATATCGTTGTGTCTATCTCTCCTCCTACGATTCTATGTTGGGCGAGGAGGGATTCGAACCCCCGACACCGTGGTTCGTAGCCACGTGCTCTAATCGAACCGCCGAGTCGGAAAAATTGGGTGCTATCAAGTCTTCGGCCTTTCTTTGCCGACAAAGAACTAACCCACTGCAGGGAGACATCGATATCGACAGCAGAGGTCGATATCGACCAAAACTGATAGATCGACGGTTTTCTGAGTCGACCTCGAGACTCCTGGGAAACTTCTGCAGGCATTGATATCGACACCAGACATCGATATCGACCCTTCTGTATCGACTGGCAGTCTTCTGAGCCAGTCGATTTCGTGGACTGACATCGATATCGACCCCCACCAGTCGATATCGACCACTTGTTTTGTCTTTGCAGGTCTTCTGTTGCAGAGAACATCGACAGCCGAGGTCGACATCGAGACCCAAGGTCGAAATCGAGGCTACTGGTCGACGCAGACTTGAGATTTCCAAAGCTACTAGGATCCCGCTGACATGCCTCCTCGTGGATCGATCCTGACTACCCTTCCACTACAACGGGAGGAAGTCTTGTAATTATTTGCTTAGGCCAGGAGTTGGTTTACATTTATTTACATCTTTATATTTGTAATTACTTGACATATCAAGCCTCCTGCAACAACAAATTGGCGCCGTTGCCGGGGAGGCAATCAATCGCGCCCTAGTAGTCTATCTCACGTCTTTTTCTAGTTTGGTCTTGCAGGTGTATGCGACGCGCTGATCGCCCACCTGAATTTGAAGGAGTAGACGACCCTGAGCGTTATTTCCATCTAAGGGCCCAAGCTCAAAGAATCATGGCGGAAAACGCGAACCAAGCAGAACTTATTGAACAACTAAGGAGGCAGGTTGAGGACCTAACGACTAGAGAGGCGGCACTTAAGGAGCGCGCGGATAGGGAGGAGGAAGGCCGGAGGCAAATAGAAGCCCAAATCAATGCCCTCCCTAGGAATGCCAAACAATATATGCACCCCGCTCTCACAGTGCCTGAATCGGCAATTCTTATCCCTGCCTCTAATTTTGAAATTAAACCTAACTTCCTGACTGAAATAAGAAGGCATCAATATGAAGGAAAACCTAATGAGTGCCCTATGGCACATATTTCAACCTTCTTAGACCTTTGTGATACTATTGCTGATGGACGAAGTCTAGAGTATGTCCAACTAAAAGCATTTCGTTGGTCTCTTACAGGAAAAGCATTGCAGTGGTTGGAAAGCTTAGCCCCGAGATCACTCCGCACATGGAATGAAGTCAAGGACGCGTTTCTCAACAAGTTCTTCCCTCCTTCTAAGACGGCGTTGATCCGACAGAAAATCACGGCTTTCAAACAAAAGCCTGGTGAGGCTCTGGCGACTGTTTGGGAAAGGTTCAAGGACCTTCTACGATCATGCCCGACGCATGGCCAACCACCCTATGTAATTCAGGAGATCATATACAATGCTCTTGACGCTGCAACAAAGGAGAGGATCAACACCTACACCGCCTATGGCTACCTTGAACTCGCTCCACAAGAGGCTTGGGAGACCATAGAGAGGTTGGTGGAGTTCGACAATACATATGGGACTCCTGAGGTTTCCGACGCACCATCATCGTCGAGGCCTGCCCCATCTATGCCCTTATATGAACCCTCCAATGTAATCGATCCGGATGTAAAGGAGCAATTTCATAGGGATCAACTTCGAAAGCTCCAAAAGCAAGTGAGGTTCCTTTCAGCGAACCAAGATTGCATCGAATGCGGATCGCAGCGGCACACCACCATCGAGTGCCCACATGCCGAACAAGTACACCTAGCGGAGACTCACCAAGAGGCGCGCTACATGAGGGGCCCCAACAACCAATATTGGGGAGACCAAAGGTTCCATCAACCACAAAGGAACCAAGTCAACCCTAGGGACCCTCCGCCTTATAGAGCTCCTGGGCGCCCGGAGAGAGACCAAAAGAAGGATGATCTTCAACTTGTGTTGGACGAGATAAGGCGGAACCAAGCTAAGAACGATCAATCCAACAATGCTATCCACTCTCAACTCAATCACCTTACCACAAGGATTGGGGAGATGGATATATGGAAGAAGAACGTGGAGACCCAACTGGGTCAATTGGCGGCACAAATCCCTAGGCCGTCCGGAACACTCCCTGGGCAACCCACCACAAATCCTAAGGGACAATCCGGGACAGGCCATATCGCAGCCATACAATTAAGGAGTGGCACCAAAGTACAAAAGCCACGGACGGAAACGGAGGAGAAAGCAGCAGACCCAGTCGACGTCGACAGACCAGTCGATGTCGACCCAGAGGTCGAAATCGACCCCTATGTCGACCCCTTAATCGACGTCGATGACACCGCAGAGCCATCAGAGCTACAACAGAGGTCGAAATCGACCATTCCAGTCGATATCGACCAGAGCCCAGTCGACATCGATGTCCAGCAGGCCCTTCCGACCTCCGTTTTGGCCCCTACTCCAAAGAAGACGTTACCATTCCCTTCCAAAGCATTGGAGGATCCCACCAAAGGCAAGTTTAGGTGCTTCATAAAGATACTTCAAGGACTCAACGTTACTATCCCTCTTACAGAAGCCCTAAGCGAGATGCCCGCCTATGTGCGATTCCTCAAAGACATCCTGAGCAAGAAGAGGTCCATGGCAGAGATCGCAGAGGAGTGCTCAAAGATGGACTTCCCTGAGAAGAAGAGTGATCCAGGGAAGTTTGCAATCACCGTGGGACTTGGCCAACATCGCTATAAAGCCCTATGTGACCTAGGGGCAAGTGTAAGTCTCATGCCTCTCTCTATTTGGCAAAAGGTGAACATTGGTGCCCTTGAACCTGTGGACATGAAGCTCTATATGGCTGACAACTCATTCGTCAGACCCACAGGTATAGTTGATGACGTTCCGGTAAAGGTAGGTAAGTTCTTTGTGCCTACTGATTTCATTGTATTGGAGATGCCTGAAGATCCTGTAGTGCCTATTATACTTGGTAGGCCATTCTTAGCTACTGCAGATGCCAATATCAATGTACGTCGAGGATTACTAACCTTTACTATAGGGAACGAAGTGATAGAATTCTCTTTCAACCCAACCATGAGCGAAACAAAGCACCTGGAGCAAGTAGTCCTCTCGTCGGCCAAAGAAAAGCTTAGAAAATTCTTGTTGGCGAGGACGGAAACAGCAAGCAAGGTCGACATCGACTGGAACTAGTCGATATCGACTAAAAGCATCGAAATCGACCCCCCTTGGTCGAAATCGAGTATGCCAGATCGCTGCCAGGAGCTTAAGTATGGGGTCACAGAGGTCGATATCGACCCCCGCATGTCGACATCGACCCCAGCACTCGAAATCGACCCTCCTTGGTCGAAATCGACCACCCCTCAGCCCGAAGATTTCTGTTTCGGGCCCAAACAGGTAAGCCCAGGTATGAATCTTAACCCTCCTCCGTCCATTATTGATGAATCAATTAAACCCATTATTGATAATTCTACTAAAGAGAGGGTCAAAGCTCCATGGTTTGCCTACATTGCTAAAGTTAGGTCAAGAAAGAGAAGAAAAGCGCCCAAAGAAGAACCTAACATCAAAGAAGCCTTGGTCGCCGAACTTCGCTACTACCAAAAGGACCTTGATGATCCAGGAGAAGGCTCACGCTCGAAGGGTCCCTACATAAAAGGGTCATAAAGCATTGACGGAGAAGTCGGCCTAGCGACTCAAAAATCTAGAGCATGTACATAAAACTTTTAAATTTCGCATAGATGATTTTTAGGATTTAATTTTTGGCTGTTTGAAACTTCTAAAACTGAGATAATTCATGCCTTATCTAACAAAGATTTCAGGTTATCAAGCAAAAGGAACGACGAAGAGGAAAAGAAGCTTCTGCAGAGGCAGTCGAAATCGACCAGGCCAGTCGAAATCGACCCCCCAGGGTCAAGCCATCTCCTGGAGTCGACATCGAGGACTCAGGAGCGAAAAGCAGAGGTCGATATCGACCCTAATACTCGATATCGATCCCGATCAGGCAGCCTTCGTCTTCATCTTCTTCCTCGAAATCGACAGATGCAGTCGACATCGACCACTGACCTAGATATCGACTTCTGGCATCGACCTCACCTGAAATCGACCTGAATCCGCAGGTTGCGCTGTAAGTCTCTCTCTACCCTTGTTCTTTTTTTATATACAGTGAGGACACTGTATATTTTAAGTATGGGGTGGGAGAAAGACACGTCTTATGGTCATAACTTGGTTTCTTCTTCGCATTACTTTCATGTTTAAATTTTTGTCCTTAGTTTTACTTTTCTAAAATGTCAAAAATCCAAAAAAAAATAGAAAAATGTCAAAAATACAAAAAATGTATGTTTATTTTTAAGTTTATTTTTCTTTAATCCCTACTTAGATGTCCTATGATGAAAACTCAATAGTTGACTTGATCATGTAAACCCTATGGCATATTTGGATGGTTTAGCCTAAGTCTTTAAATTTTTATGTAGATTGTGAACTTGTGATGAAATTGAGCACATATGATCCTAGGCTAAAAAGCAAATCCAACAAAAATTATCCTTGTGAGAATTTTGACCTATAGGGAGAACATCAAAAATCCCTCCGCTTTCTTGAGTGAATTTACTCTTCCTGTGCATCTCTAAATGTTGTGATAGTTATTCAAAACCAATGCATATATATGTTTATGTTTACGAGAATTAAATGATGGAGGCATCTTTTAAGCCATTTTTATCCTCTCTTTACCTACCCTGCATTATCCCTGCTTGAAGCCAGAACATTAGCCTGAGCCTGAAATTGCAAACTCCACAAAATTATCCCTAGCCGAATTGAGCCTGACCCCCATTTGGGAATTGAGACTTAGATTGGTTGGACTAATGCCTTGTGGAAAGAAAAGAGCATAATGTCTAGTTGTAAGCAAGGAAATTATAGGATGGTACATATTTACATTTTGTCATATTTTGTAAAAGGATGTTTTGGCTCACCATATAAATGCACATAGTTTTAATATTATTTCCGAAAAAAAAAAATAAATAAAAAATAAAAAATCCGAAAAAATATATATGTATATATATAAAGTGCATGAGCCAAAATCCTTAAGTTTTTATTCATACGAATGTTATATTTTTGAGAGGTATATTAGAACTTGGAAGAAGGGTTGATGGAATGCATCTTTAAGAGCATTATATTGAAGAGTTATGGTTTGGGTATTGCAAGTGTTGAGATTTAGGAGTCTTGATTCCCGAATTTGAAAAGCACCACATAGCCAAATAATTCCATACCCTTTATTTCATACCAAGCCCCATTTCAACCCCGCCGAATGGAGTCTTCTATGAAGTCTTCCATTGAGCGAAAGTCCTCCTGATGATTCTTGTTGCATTTTCATAATTGGTTGCGAAGTGGATTATTATAAATTGCAATGTTTATGAGATTGTATATGGAATTGAGTTGAGAGTTGATCTTCATAGCCCAAACACATGAGAGTTGAGTGCAAACACATTATCCCTGTGAGGTTGGATCAAAATTGCATATGCCTATGGATCGCCAAAATATGTGCTATGACGTTAAATTCACTTGCTTTGCTTTGCTACCGCTTATGATGTTGCTTTTGACAAGGGCGAAGACTTGAAGGGTGTGTTGTAGGTGTTGGTTATTGCTTGGTTATTGCTTGAGGACAAGCAAGTCTAAGTATGGGGTGTTTTGATGTACATAATTGCACCTTCTTTTATTGCATCTTTTGACTTCGTATTTCATTCGATCTCCAAAGAAAAGGTTCAAAAGAATATAAACTTGAGTAAGAATGGGCTAAAATGCAAGAAATAGAGTTTGCACATGTTTTGAGCTAACCATGCAGGAATTCGAGCGAAAACGGAGTCAAAACGAAGAAGCCAAGTAAAGCTGAGCAGAGGTAGATATCGACCCTAGACCCAGATATCGACCTCTGGGGTAGATATCGACCTTCAACATAGAAATCGACCAAAACATAGACATCAAGTGAAGCTGAGAAGAGGTAGATATCGACCTTAGACCCAGATATCGACCCCTAGTGTCGATATCGACCCCCATATCGACCTCAACATAGAAATCGACCAGAGCTGAACAAGTCGAGCAGGAACAGAGACCTCGATATCGACCTCTGGTGTCGATATCGACCCCTTATCTCGACAGAAGATAGACTCGATTTCGAATGCGGATTGGAACTATATCTTCAAGGAGGCACGGGATTATCTCATACTTTCAAGATAGATGGCAGCTGAAGTTTTATTTATCTTTTACCTTTAAGTTATTTAAAGTTTTTATCAAAATAAAAGACCTATCCTAATTGTTCGGATAGAGTTATTAGTTTAGATAGGAGTTACAATCCTTGGATAGCAAGGATTAGTAACCTATAAATAAAGCCCTAGGGGCTGATTTGTTAGATCATCCAAGAATACAATCCTAGAACAAACAAGACATAGACAATAGAGTTAGAAGTCAGAGAGAAGTTTTAGGGTTTGACGTTTGCGAAAGTTGACGTTGAGTTGTAAAGCTTCGAAGTTTAGTTTAATGCAAGTTTCTTCCTTTCAATTGATGATGAATCCCATGATGAGAAGCGAGTAGTTCCCCAAAGCTCTTAGGGTCGGGGTGAGCCCGACGTTAGCCATGCGCGTTTGAGGTAAGTATTTGATGTTGATATCGTTGTGTCTATCTCTCCTCCTACGATTCTATGTTTAGTCCTAATCGAAAGAAAAGGGATTCATGCTAACAACTTGAGTTATAAACATAAAATTGGTAGAGACAATTAGGTTTATTTGAAAAGTAATCCTAAGAGTTGGTGTACGGCGAAAGCTCGTCCCTCGGGTGAAATAGCGCAATTGTCCATCTTATTTATCTCATCGCATGCATTGGTTAACGTTGTGGTAAACCCTAATCCTAGGAGTTGCTTTTTACATAAGTTAATTCTTCGAAACCCACTGTTTTATTTCTGTTCATTGCTTCTCTTTCCATCCTAAAAGTCTTCGGCCTTTCTTTGCCGACAAAGAACTAACCCACTGCAGGGAGACATCGATATCGACAGCAGAGGTCGATATCGACCAAAACTGATAGATCGACGGTTTTCTGAGTCGACCTCGAGACTCCTGGGAAACTTCTGCAGGCATCGATATCGACACCAGACATCGATATCGACCCTTCTGTATCGACTGGCAGTCTTCTGAGCCAGTCGATTTCGTGGACTGACATCGATATCGACCCCCACCAGTCGATATCGACCACTTGTTTTGTCTTTGCAGGTCTTCTGTTGCAGAGAACATCGACAGCCGAGGTCGACATCGAGACCCAAGGTCAAAATCGAGGCTACTGGTCGACGCAGACTTGAGATTTCCAAAGCTACTAGGATCCCGCTGACACGCCTCCTCGTGGATCGATCCTGACTACCCTTCCACTACAACGGGAGGAAGTCTTGTAATTATTTGCTTAGGCCAGGAGTTGGTTTACATTTATTTACATCTTTATATTTGTAATTACTTGACATATCAAGCCTCCTGCAACAACAAAATCCTGCCACAATTTCTTCATATAATCAAACTTATTCTTAACATGCTCTTTTTCACAATTTTTCCCCCAGTCCTACCTTTTTCACCACATTGAATTGTTATATCGTCCCAACTAAATGAATGATTAACACTGTTAGTGGATTGATAATAAAAACACATCTCAATGAATGTATTCATCAAATCCTCATTCTAAACGAATTTCGACCCTAAAGCTACACCATTACCTTTTAGTACCATTACCTTTTAGTGCCATCTAAACGAATTTTGACCCGGAAGCGTGGAGCCGACACTGATGGGTATGAATGGCCTCCATTAAATGTATAATGATGTTTTGAAAGCATTGGAGCAAAATTGGAGATTTTGATCCCTCGACTTCCTCCTCCCTCTAGCTTGCTCTCACTCTTTGGATGAGGGGAGACATGCCTTTCAAGGTGTATGAGAAGGAGTCATGGGTAGAGAAGTTGCATTGGGTGTACAACGATGAGAAGGAGAAGGGAGAGACATACATCCAGTTGATGGATCGTACTCCCTTACTAGACATGCCGACTTTGCCGGTTAAGGGTGTCGATCATGCAATGATCGAGTCCTTCACATATCGTTGGTGGTCGAAGGCCAACACGTTTCACATGCCATTTGGGGAGATAACAATCATCTTGCATGACATCCACGAGCCTTTTGGTCTTCCTATTGATGGCGAGTGCATTGAGATCGTCATGGAAGATGGGTCGTAAGGACCTTTGTGTGGGGTGTTGGGTCAACTCCTTAATTAAACGGATGTCGAGAGTGGGAGGTACATCAAGAAGGGTGGGATTCCCTTCGGAGCAATAATGTCGAAGTTGGTTGCGATGTGAATTGATCCTACGAGATCGAAAAAGAGGATTGTCTCTGTGTTGCTGATGATGGTGCTAGGGATCACATTCTTCCTTGACAAGTCCGGCGGAGGGATTAAGTGATGTTGCTCGTCTACGATAATGGACGGACTCCGCACATGGCTTGGGGCACCGGCTTGCTTTCCCACTTCCTACATCACTATATTTGGAAGTATTTTTTGATGTTACACAGGTATTTGACAAATTTTGAAAGACTATATAGAGTTTAGAAACCAAATATCGTAGTTCTCGAACGAGCAATCAAAAGAGGAAAGGAAAGGTACCAACTCCAACTTTTAGATGATGCGATAACTTATTTTCAAGTCGCAAAAAATTCCATTTTATATCTTGGCCTCAATTTCTTTAGCTTCAAGGTTTAACTTGATCCGAGTTTGATGATTGCATAGGATCGTCAAGGCAGCCCACCACGTATTGCAACACGGGATGGCTCATATAGCGGAGAAACTTGTTACTCGGAATTGCCCCTTCTAGAGCTTTTTAGTCGATCGTACCCTCTTCAATGACTTTGTAGCGGGGGAGATGGATTATGTATTTGGGCTCCTGAGAATCATGTAAAAGGTTAACAAGAAACTTACATGATGGGCCAACATCTCTCCTGACGTGTAAGCATATATCATCTCCATCATATTAAGTTCATGAATGTTGACATCCGACGCAACTGAAGTAGAGTTCGATCTTTTCCCAAATCACTCAACTTGTCTCCAAAAAAGGATGAACAACGTCCACTTTAAATAGTCGATCAATAGTTCGGATATGTTCCACCTCATGGTCACACGACAAGCCACAAAACGTCCTCAACCACTAACATTTGCGCCTCAAGAGAACACGCGTTTTGGGTCACGAGATTCCCTTAGGAGACCGTACAAGTGATCCAAGAATGACTTCATCACATACATATAAATTTAGTTAAACAAACACTTTCAAAGCGCTTATATTTATGTTTATAAGTGAAACATAAACACTTTGGAATCCAAACACACCCTAAGAGTATGCAAAGTTGAGAAAATAATTTAAGTTGAGTAAATAATTTAAGTTGGTAAAAATTTAATAACTCAATTAAATAATGGGTTTTTTTGGTGATTGTCCATATTTTGGGCAAAAATTAAGCCCTAGGACAAAAGGGTGGATAAATTACGAGGGTGTCCAAAATTTCCAATTTTACCCCTACCCTTATTTCTTCCCCTTATACCCTTATGGCTTGGAGCACCGGCTTGCTTTCCCACTTCTACAGGTATTTGAAAAATGGAGGCGTCTACTCTATGTAAGTGTTATTTGTTATATTTTTATTATTAATTTTTAGTTTGAGTGTTATGTATAGGGTTTGTAACAATTTATGTTTATTCCTACATCACTATATTTGGAAGTATTTTTTGATGTTACACAGGTATTTGACAAATTTTGAAAGACTATATAGAGTTTAGAAACCAAATATCGTAGTTCTCGAACGAGCAATCAAAAGAGGAAAGGAAAGGTACCAACTCCAACTTTTAGATGATGCGATAACTTATTTTCAAGTCGCAAAAAATTCCATTTTATATCTTGGCCTCAATTTCTTTAGCTTCAAGGTTTAACTTGATCCGAGTTTGATGATTGCATAGGATCGTCAAGGCAGCCCACCACGTATTGCAACACGAGATGGCTCATATAGCGGAGAAACTTGTTGCTCGGAATTGCCCCTTCTAGAGCTTTTTAGTCGATCGTACCCTCTTCAATGACTTTGTAGCGGGGGAGATGGATTATGTATTTGGGCTCCTGAGAATCATGTAAAAGGTTAACAAGAAACTTACATGATGGGCCAACATCTCTCCTGACGTGTAAGCATATATCATCTCCATCATATTAAGTTCATGAATGTTGACATCCGACGCAACTGAAGTAGAGTTCGATCTTTTCCCAAATCACTCAACTTGTCTCCAAAAAAGGATGAACAACGTCCACTTTAAATATTCGACCAATAGTTCGGATATGTTCCACCTCATGGTCACACGACAAGCCACAAAACGTCCTCAACCACTAACATTTGCGCCTCAAGAGAACACGCGTTTTGGGTCACGAGATTCCCTTAGGAGACCGTACAAGTGATCCAAGAATGACTTCATCACATACATATAAATTTAGTTAAACAAACACTTTCAAAGCGCTTATATTTATGTTTATAAGTGAAACATAAACACTTTGGAATCCAAACACACCCTAAGAGTATGCAAAGTTGAGAAAATAATTTAAGTTGAGTAAATAATTTAAGTTGGTAAAAATTTAATAACTCAATTAAATAATGGGTTTTTTTGGTGATTGTCCATATTTTGGGCAAAAATTAAGCCCTAGGACAAAAGGGTGGATAAATTAGGAGGGTGTCCAAAATTTCCAATTTTACCCCTACCCTTATTTCTTCCCCTTCCCCAAATTAAAACAAGCTGAGAGCGAGATCTGGTGGAGCGAGACGGGAGCGAATTCCATGGTGAAGATCAGGAAGAAGATGTGGTTACTCGGTTTCGTCGATGGCGGAATTGAATCTCGGGTTTGAAGGAAGGAGATCGAGGGGATGAGATCTGGAATTCTCCGATTGGGGGAGGAGGAGATCGAGGATGTGCGAGAGCTTGAGCGAGAGGGAATCCGGCTTTGATCGTCGATGGCAGAGCTTGAGCGAGGATGTTCTAACCAAAACGTCGCCTCTGACCTTGAAACTTATAGACATGGCTTCAATCCTCGCCGCCGGCGTCGACGGGATCTCAATTCCGATGTTTGACAAGAGCCGCAAAGGCGGAGGACGGGAGGAGGATCGAAGTGAGATGGTTCGCCGGCTGCTTCGAAGACTGGCCGCGTACTCGACGGCGCAGATGCTGAGGACGAGTGCGAGGAGGGGGATTGTAATCAGTTGAGCTACAATTTTCCTTGTGAAGAACCATTGACGGCCATCCCCTCGGGACCACTGACTTTACAGTGAGCAAAATAGGACGTCTTTGTTCTTGTACCTCCTCTGCACTGTCTTTTCGTTGTTTGCAAAAGGCCATGGAAATATATAGGACCTTTCATGTAGGAAGTCTGAAAGAAATCATGGAAACATGGGCTGCGATACTTCCGATTCACGGATTTGATAATGAGCAATTTCTCCTTCTGATTTGCATAGCAGCAGTCGTATTTCTTTCGAGAAATCAAAGCCTTTTCCCCTACAATGTATTCATGGTACGTAATATGGTGTAATTTCCATTAATTACAAGGTTATATCCATATACGTGAATTATTGTGTGGAGCCATTATCTTTGCATTTTCATCTGTATTATCCAGTTCTTTGGTTGGTTGATTAATTGGTTTTCCGCCCAACATGGCCTCAATATCAGTGGAGTTAAGTGCTTTGCATGCAATTGTATTTATGATAATTTTAGTGGTAATAATTACATGGTGACACTATGTTTTAGTGATATATAAAGTTGTCATCACATTTAAGGTTTAGAGCCTATAAATGGTGTAACCACTAGTGTACCAAGGAAAAGAATGGTCAAATGTTATTAGTGGTGTCATCAAAATAAAAACAGGGTTATAGACGCTTTAACCAAAATGAAAAGAGGGTCATAGACACTGTCACCACTATAAAAACAGGGACATTACATTGTAACCAAAATAAAAACAGGGTCATAGACACTGTAACCAACGGAAAACCCTAGGGCAAGGGAAGCACAAACACTCTATAGGGGCTAATGAGAAGCCACATGTAAAGACCTAATATATTTTATATTGTATGGTTATTATTTTACTTAAATTACTTGAAAATAGGAATATTTTAATTGTAGAAATGGAAGAAAACTTGTCCTCGAGCAAAGTCTATATATATTCTTTTTTTTTATAAAATTCGACCGACCTTATTTTAAGATCTGGATTTTGACGGAATTAAATTCCACTTTTGAGTATTCGAGATTTTATTAAAAATTTATTTTATTGCCGATATGATTTTTTATTTCGATTAAATTCGAGAGTCGGGTTTCGGGTTAGCGAGCGGGTTTCGCGTTATACATTGTCGGGATTTCAAATTTATCGTTCAGGGACCACTCTCTTCCCTCTTCTCTCTCTCTCTCTCTCTCTCTCTCTCTCTCTCTCTCTCTCTCTCTCTCTCTCTCTCTCTCTCTCTCTCTCTCTCTCTCTCCCACGCAGCTACTGCTCCCCCAACAGTACTCCCTCCTATTTTTGGCTTGAACACACACCTCCTTTACCTCCTTCCCCACTTTCTTGTTTCCCCCCAATTGAAGCAAGAAGCCAATTGAAGCTGCAGGACCCACGCCTAGGCCATCAGGCTTCCCATGCCAATACCCACAGAACTTCAATTTGAATCCCAATTCCCAGCAGAACCCCTCTTCCTCCTTGCCTCACCTTCCTCTAACTCTTCAAACCCAAAGGAAAAAGCTCTCCCCTTTCATTGTCTCCCATCACCACACCACCACTCCACCACCCCGTCACCACTCCATCACCACCAATCCACCACCTCACTCCACCGTCACCACCACCCCACCGTCGGAACCGAGCCGCCCAAACCCTTCACACTTCCTCCCCTGTTTGCCGAGATCCCAGGCTGTCCACCTTTCCCCCTCGTTCCCCTTCAATCCTTCCCCTGAGTCAGCAGCAACAACAACTCTCGACTCCTCCTCGAAGCTGCCCATAACGGACGAAGCCACCAGGGGTCACCGAGCCGCCGAGCCTCTCCTCCCCTGCTTCTGATTCGAGCCCGGTAAGATGCCTCTCCTCCCTTTTGACTCGAACACCCTCAAAAGCTCCACCCTTATGACCCCCACCTTCGACCCAGGTCCGAGGAAGCTTCCCGAGCCGACGGCGAGCCCTAAGAACTCCGACGAGCCCCAAGACCACCCGAGCACCTCCGATGGCATCCCTTGAACTCTCGGTAAGCCTCTTCTCTCTCCCTCTTCCTTCTTCCTGTGGGTGGGAGTGTCGGAGTTGCTGGGTCGGGTGGTCGGAGCTCCGCTTCGCCGCCGCCGGGGGGGCACCCTTCCTTCTCCTCCTCCATTTCCTGAGCGCCGCGGCGTCCTCCCCTGTCCTCCTGTGCTGTCGACAGAGCAAGGAAGGAGAAAGGGAGTGGGTCCCCTCCCCCTTGCCACATGTGCGCCACCTCAGTCGGGCCTCATTCTTTTTTTTTAACTGATTTCGGGTTGGGCCTGTTTGCATGAGCTGGGCCTTTTCTTTTTGAGCCTGTTTTTCGTGGGCCTTTTTTTCCCTTTTTTTTTGGTTCTGCTGGGTAATGTTTTGTGTTTCGGGCTGGGTAGACGGGTCAGGGGGTTTTGGGCCATTTGGTTGGCTTTGTTGTTGGTATATACATTATATATGGGTATATAAATTGGTAATGTTATTCTATTTATTATTATTGCGATTATTATTATTATTATTATTATTATTATTATTATTATTATTGTTAATATTATTATTTCGATTTATCTGATCTTATGGAAACAAATTACGGGAGGTGTTATATATTATAAAATGGCTTAAAGCAAAAATGATTTGTATAAGTGCCCTTGAAATGAATTTAATATGTTTTAGTTGAGAAAGTTGAGAGGTTTCAATTATAAAATGGGAGGGTGTTACTCTAATTAATATTATATTATAAATAATTGTTTAAAAGGAAGATTCTATGTTTTGTAAATGTTCCTTGGAGAATTTTGTTGGAAGCAAAGTGTTAGAGATTCTACCATAGCAACTTTGACCGGGTTTGACCTAAAATTGGATATTCGGATAAATCCTCGAAATTTAGTTATTTTCCTTTTGTGATTAGCTTGTGGAAAGATTTCCATGTGTTAAATAGTAGAATAGTACCTTATGGCGTTTTATTCGCTTATATATTAGGTGATTAGTGAGTGCTTGGATTCTGCTTCTACCGTACCTTTTGCTGTTCGGCTTACTCAGGTAAGTTCCTTTATGGGCTTACTCAGATTCGAAAGAGAATACCGGCTTGTGACTATATGACATACTAGGTGTTGCACAAGCATTAAAGCATGCCATGTAGTATCATGCTAGGATTGCACACATGAATGAGCATTTGAACAGTTTATGTGATTGCAAAACAGAACGGCCGTTATCTGTGAGTCTTAGGGTCGTTGCTAGGGTCATGGGGGCATTCGGGTTGGATACCGTTTTGGTCCCCAATCGAGTCGATGAGTATGATCTGTATATATGTCTCTTCATGGTTCGGTATGCACCGAGTGCCCTACCTAGGAGTGGGTACGAGAATATTTATTGTTACGGTTCGGCTGAGGCCGAGCGCCCTACCTCGGAGTGGGTACGGGAAGCATAGAGACAAGGGGATATGCCACTTGGCATTCTTTGGCGTATTTACAGTTCTTTATTTCATATTATGACCTAGGTACATGTTAGTGTGATTTATCTTCCGTATTGCATCTAATCATCCTTATTATAGCGTATGTGTATATTCGCTTGCTGGACAGGGTGCGTTGGGGTCTCGGTCTGATCCCGCTCGCACCAAATTGTTTTTAGGTATGATTGCTCTCTGTCTCTGTGGCGTGGGAGACCCCGGGCGATTGCAAAGAATCTGACTAACCCACTAACTCGATTAACAGACTTCGAATTACATGATTGGTTTGACCCGGCCTCACCGTGGCAAGTTGTACTCTACTTCCGCTTTCCTTTAGTTTGCAAACGAATTTCCGCGACTTAGACTTAGGACAACTCGAAGATTCCGCGTGGCCCTCAGGCTGTTTTGGGGTTCGAAATCCCCCCTTTGAAATACTAATCCTTGCACTTTGAAACCTCGACCCGTACTTAAATTGCAAGATCCGAACGAAGGTATCCAACCTTCGAAACGTAACCCGGGGATCTATATTCGGGCCGTTACAAAGTTGGTATCAGAGCGAGGTTTTACAATTTGGGTACCAGAGGGTCGAGTGTATGTTTTGAAAACCGCCCACGAATTTCAAAAGCTTTGAAAGAGTTTTCAAGGGGCAAAATGAACTTAATATGTCTAACACAAATGAACCTAATATGAACTTGGCCTTAAAAGGGAGTAAAAATCAACCAATGGGGATCGAGTGGGTAGAATGGCGTTAGACCATCCCTATTGGATGTAGATCGGGGATGGGTAGGCAAAACATAGCTTACTCTTTACAGATGGGCTTAGAAGGCTCCAAGGAATTGCACCACGGTGGTTGGAGTGGCGAGTTAGGTAGAGGCCGTGAGGTATTTGCCCCTCCGGTCGGTCGCTCCTCGAAGAGCAACCTTAGGTAGATTGACGTGTGTATATTATACCAATTGGGCCCGGGGGCGATCTCCCTCGAAGGAGATCATTGCAAACATTCTTGAATGCTTCTGTGCTAAGTGATGGTTCTGGGTATGCAGCATGCTCGATACACGACATGGGACCGTCGGGCGTGGGGGCCCAGTGCGTAGAGGCAGAGGACGACCTCGCCAAGTCGCGGTTGACAGGACGGACGCTGACGTTCAGGATCTCGGGGGTGCAGAGGTCCCTGCCCCCCAGCCCGAGGAGATCCTGAGACAGATGGATCGGGCGACCTTGATCGAGATGCTGCGAGAGTTGGTCGGAGATCCTCCACCAGATACGCCTGATATACAGATTCCTGTCGAGCAGCCAGTTGAGCCGGCTCGAGAGATCCCCGTCGGACAGCCAGCTGCACCAGCCCCCGTCGATGCGCGCCCTGAGAAGCGCGTCGACTGGGTTCGATCTTTGGCGCATTGTAGCCCGCCCCATTTCTTGGGAGAGGACGGAGCGGACATCGAGGCATGGCTCGACAGATCGACAGCATCTTCGACTTCATCGGCGCCCCTACTTCCGAGCGCCAGAGGCTAGCCGCAGGACTTCTGCGAGACGACGCATTTCTTCGCTGGACCGTTTGTAAGACGGGCCAGACGGAGTGGAGCTATGAGGAGTTTCGAGCACTGATGCTCCGGGAGTATTGTCCGCCAGGGACACAGACAGCTAGGGAGGTCACCTTCATGCGCGCTGCTTACGACCCCTCCCGCTCTGTATCGGAGGTCATCCGTCAGTTCAAGAGGGAGTTGATCTACTGCGCTCATCTCTGCCCCACTGACGAGAGTCGCATCCGCTTGCTATCTATGAGACTGCCGCCAGAGATTCTTCTACACGCGTCTAGTTTGGGAGCTGTTCCATTCGACTGCTTTCTGGAGGTCGTGATGATGTATGAGCAGCAGAGGATCTTGACTACTACTGTGTATGCTCCCTCTCGCCCCGAGGCGAAGAGGTCGAGGCCTGTTGAGACTAGGGGGGATGTACGACCCCGAGGAGCCTTCCAGGGAGGATTTAGAGGAGGAGTGCCGAGAGCGCCGCCACCACCCACACGGCCTCGGGAGATTTCGGTTCGATCACTGATCTGCTATGGGTGTCATGAGGAGGGACATGTCTTACAGCACTGCCCTAGGAGGACCACACTATGCTACATCTGCTACACTAGGGGACACAGATCTGATCATTGCCCTCAGTCACGGGGAGTTTCTCCCACACCCGCATTTAGACTCCCCGCGGCTCCTCACCCCCCACTATTGACCTACCCCCAGAGCCAGGGGAGAGGAGGTACTTCTGCTGGAGGCAGGTCTGGAGCTAGAGGTGGTAGAGGACCCACACGAGGAGGTCGAGGACCATCTGGGTCCGGGATGAGCAGGGGATCGTCTTCCGCAGGACCATCTGGGTCCAGGATGGGCAGAGGCTCGTCGTCCGTAGGACCATCTGGGTCAGGCTATGGGAGAGGACAAGCATCTGGAGCTTCTGGTTCTGCATTGCCCCCACCGCCCCGTGTTTTCCAGATGAGAGTCGAGGATCGATCCGCTCCGAGTGCCTCAGGTACCATATTTCTCCGAGATGACTGTTTGAGTATTCTTTTTGACACGGGTGCCACACACTGCTTCATAGCAGAGTCGTGCGTTGCTAGGCTGAGCCTGAGCTGCACGAGGGGTCCGCCCCTGACTGTGGGTATGCCGGATGGGGCTAGGGTTAGGATGAGTCGTGAGATCCTAGGTTGCCCCATCCGTATAGGAGAGCGAGAGTGGCCCGCCGATCTGATTGTGATGGCCTTGAGGACCCACGACTTGATTCTTGGGATGGATTTCATGGACCACTATGGGTCGATCATCGACTTGCAAACGAGGACCATGTCGATTTTAGCAGAGGATGGCACCGAGCACCAGGTTTGGGGTAGTGACCCCAAGAGGAATGGGGCACTGATCAGCGCAGTTCGAGCAGCGAGACTTCTTGACCAGGGTTGCACGGGGTATTGGTGTTATGCTTTGGAGGTGGATCGAGGCCGACCCGCCATGTCTGAGGTACCCGTTGTTCGAGATTTCACCGACGTCTTCCCCGATGACTTACCCGGACTACCCCCACAGAGAGAGGTCGACTTCGCTATGGAGTTGGAGCCGGGCACCAGGCCCATTTCCCGAGTACCCTACAGGATGGCACCCACAGAGATGGCTGAGCTTAAGGCTCAGCTTGAGGAGTTAGCCGAGAAGGGCTATATTCGTCCGAGCGCCTCACCATGGGGAGCTCCAGTGCTGTTCGTCAAGAAGAAGGATGGTTCGTTGAGGTTGTGCATCGATTACCGCGAGCTGAACCGGGCGACGGTGAAGAACCGTTACCCGCTTCTGAGGATTGACGACCTGATGGACCAGCTTCAGGGTGCAGTGATCTTTTCGAAGATCGACTTGAGATCGGGGTATCATCAGCTCAGAGTGCGATCAAAGGACATCCAGAAGACCGCCTTTAGAACGCGGTATGGGCACTATGAGTTTGTGGTCATGCCTTTCGGGCTGACCAATGCGCCAGCAGCCTTCATGGAGCTTATGAACAGGGTGTTCATAGACTATCTGGACAGATTTGTCGTGGTATTCATCGACGACATCCTAGTATACTCACGGAGCCACGAGGAGCATGAGCAGCATCTGAGGACTGTTCTGGAGACGTTGAGGAGGCATCAGCTTTTCGGCAAGTACATCAAGTGCGAGTTTTGGATCCCCGAGGTGACCTTCTTAGGTCACGTGATCTCAGCAGCTGGAGTCGCCGTGGATCCGGCGAAGATTGATGCTATCGTTGCTTGGGAGGTGCCCAAGAACGTTTGAGACATCCGCTCCTTCCTAGGATTAGCCAGCTACTACCGTCGCTTCGTTCAGGACTTCTCGAGGATCGCTCGACCGATTACACAGCTGACACGGAAGGACGTCCCTTTCGTTTGGAGTGAGGAGTGTCAGGCCAGTTTTGAGCACGACCGCACCAGTTTTGGCCCTACCTGATGGGACCGAGGATTTCGTGATCTATACAGATGCTTCGTGAGCTGGTTTGGGATGCGTCCTGCACCAGAGGGATCGAGTTATCGCTTATGCTTCACGTCAGTTGAAGCCTGGGGAGGAGACCTACCCCACACATGATCTTGAGCTGGCAGCTGTAGTGCATGCTCTGAAGATCTGGAGACACTATCTATATGGTACTTCATGCAAGGTGATGACGGATCACAAGAGCTTGAAGTACATCTTTACCCAGAAGGAGCTCAACATGAGGCAGAGGCGCTGGTTAGAGCTCCTGAAGGATTATGATTTGGAGATCATCTATCATCCCGGGAAGGCCAATGTGGTGGCCGATGCACTCAGTCGGAAGACTCATCAGGAGGTGACTGTGGCCAGATTGACAGCGCAACGTAGATTGCAGGCAGAGTTGATGTCATGTGGCATAGAGGTATGGATTCAGCGAGAGAGGGGTCAGCTATCCTTCCTCGAGATTCATTCAGAGCTGACAGATGAGATTCGCAGAGGTCAGGCAGATTGCCCTGAGGTGGCAGCCCTGAGAGAGCGGATGGCACAGGGACGAGCTGGAGAGCTTATGGAGAGAGCTGATGGGTTACTGACTTTTCAGGGCAGAGTGGTAGTACCCTCTATGCTAGATCTGAGGCAGAGGATTATGCAGGAGGCCCATACCACCCCTTATTCGGTCCACCCAGGGACGAATAAGATGTACCAGGACTTGAGGAGGTCCTACTGGTGGCAGAGGATGCGAGCAGATATTACTGATTTCGTCGCCAGATGTCAGATTTGTCAGCAGGTCAGGATTGAGCATCAGAGGCCGTGTGGCTTGGTCAGATCCCTTCCAGTTCCCGAGTGGAAGTGGACAGATATCTCCATGGATTTCGTCACTGGGCTGCGGAGAGATGTCCGAGGGTTCGACGCTATCTGGGTCATGGCCGACAGACTGACCAAGTCGGCCCATTTCATTGTCATTCAGGAGACATGGCCGGTTGCAAGGCTAGCAGACGAGTTCATCCGACAGATTGTGACACTCCATGGGGTTCCCGAGAGGATAGTTTCTGACAGAGATGGCCGTTTCACATCGAGATTCTGGCAGCAGATTCATGATGCTTTAGGGACTCGTTTGCGTTTCAGCACTGCTTATCATCCGCAGACAGATGGACAGAGTGAGCGGACGATTCAGACTCTAGAGGATATTCTGAGATCCTGCGTGTTGGAGTGGGGGGACCGTTGGGTCAGATTCTTACCGTTGGTCGAGTTCTCGTACAACAACAGCTACCATTCTTCGATCGAGATGGCACCCTATGAGGCACTGTATGGGAGGCGCTGCAAGTCGCCAGTATGTTGGGACGAGCCCGCTGACACCACAGCTTCATTGCCGGAGATGGTTCGAGAGACAGTCGACCAGGTCGGACGCATACGGGAGCATATAAGGGTCGCTCAGGACCGGCAGAAGAAGTATGCAGATCCCAGGCGGACAGAGATCGAGTTTGAGGTCGGATCGCATGTATGGCTTAGAGTGTCGCCGACCCGAGGAGTTCGCCGCTTTGGCATCAAGGGCAAGCTGAGCCCTAGATTTGTGGGACCGTTTGAGATTCTCGAGAGGGTCGGCGAGGTCGCATACCGTTTAGCCCTACCCCCATCGTTAGCCGGAGTGCACGATGTGTTCCATGTGTCCCAGCTTCGGCGATATGTCCCCGATCCGAGTCATATCGTTGACCATTTCGACCTCCGGATAGAGCCCGACCACACCTTTGTAGAGAGCCCAGTTAGGGTACTTGACCGTCGAGTCAAGAAGTTGAGGACCAAGGAGGTTCCTCTTCTTCTGGTCCAGTGGTCTAGGAGGAGTCCCGAGGAGGCGACTTGGGAGACTAAGGAGAGCCTTCGGTCGAGTTATGGGAGTGTTGTAGACGAGCTCTTAGCATCCTATGTTGAGCCGAGTGTTGACCTATCCTTGACCTCGTGAGCTAGTGGTGAGCCTTAGTAGCCTTTTATTTCGGGGATGGGCATTTCTGTGATTTTGCATGCTTATGATTGCTTTCTCTGTGCAGATTCTGTGCTGAGATGATACAGCTAGAGATCGGTTCTCGTGGCTTGCGTGCTGATATGCTTGATGAGACGTCCGTTGGGACTTATGATGCTTTATATGATATCGAGATACTTTACTCGTAGTATGACTAGACCTTGTCGCCATTTTTTGGCACGTTTTGAGACATTAGTATTCCCCATGTTGTGTTTTAGACCGTTTTGCGATGAGCGGTTTGACTTGTTGAGACTATCTCCTTGATTTTGAGACGTACCACGTGAGAGGTGGTTGATATTATGGTAGTTATCTATGTTTGAGTTGATTACAACTTTATGATTCTTTGATGAGTTAGAATTGGTAATTGAATGACTTGGAACATAGGAAGAGAATCTGGGAATAGCCCTTAGAGGTGGATGACTCCACCTCTCGCAATCTGAAATTTCTGAAAATTGCCTCGGATTTGAAGACTTTGAGCAGCTTTGAAAAGGACCATTTTGGGTTTTATTAAAGATCAAACGCTATCTAGAATTCCGTGAATTTGAGGTCAAACTTTCCTTTTAAAACGCTTTCGAACCCTCCCAAACCATATTATATGCTTTTGAGTTATGATACGACCGAGAAGTCGGGGCAGGGATGGGATAAGGGCCCATATCCTATACTTGCTCCAACCAATTGGGAGTAGCATGATCACGTCAAAGATACTGCGAAAATCTCATATGGGCCCTTATGAGATACTTACGGGATCGGTGGCATGATCCTCGGACTCACCGTTTTTAAATCCTTCCCCTTTTGAATGATTTTAGTCTCGGGGACGAGACATGTTTTTAGAGGTGGATGAATGTAAAGACCTAATATATTTTATATTGTATGGTTATTATTTTACTTAAATTACTTGAAAATAGGAATATTTTAATTGTAGAAATGGAAGAAAACTTGTCCTCGAGCAAAGTCTATATATATTCTTTTTTTTTATAAAATCCGACCGACCTTATTTTAAAATCTGGATTTTGACGGAATTAAATTCCACTTTTGAGTATTCGAGAATTTATTAAAAATTTATTTTATTGCCGATATGATTTTTTATTTCGATTAAATTCGAGAGTCAGGTTTCGGGTTAGCGAGCGGGTTTCGCGTTATACATTGTCGGGATTTCAAATTTATCGTTGAGGGACCACTCTCTTCCCTCTTTTCTCTCTCTCTCTCTCTCTCTCTCCCACGCAGCTACTGCCCCCCCAACAGTACTCCCTTCTATTTTTGGGTTGAACACACACCTCCTTTACCTCCTTTCCCACTTTCTTGTTTCCCCCCAATTGAAGCAAGAAGCCAATTGAAGCTGCAGGAGCCACGCCTAGGCCATCAGGCTTCCCATGCCAATACCCACAGAACTTCAATTTGAATCCCAATTCCCAGCAGAACCCCTCTTCCTCCTTGCCTCACCTTCCTCTAACTCTTCAAACTCAAAGGGAAAAGCTCTCCCCTTTCACTGTCTCCCATCACCACACCACCACTCCACCACCCCGTCACCACTCCATCACCACCAATCCACCACCTCACTCCACCGTCACCACCACCCCACCGTCGGAACCGAGCCGCCCAAACCCTTCACACTTCCTCCCCTGTTTGCCGAGATCCCAGGCTGTCCACCTTTCCCCCTCGTTCCCCTTCAATCCTTCCCCTGAGTCAGCAGCAACAGCAACTCTCGACTCCTCCTCGAAGCTTCCCATAACGGACGAAGACACCAGGGGTCACCGAGCCGCCGAGCCTCTCCTCCCCTGCTTTCGATTCGAGCCCGGTAAGATGCCTCTCCTCCCTTTTGACTCGAACACCCTCAAAAGCTCCACCCTTATGACCCCCACCTTCGACCCAGGTCCGAGGAAGCTTCCCGAGCCGACGGCGAGCCCTAAGAACTCCGACGAGCCCCAAGACCGCCCGAGCACCTCCGACGACATCCCTTGAACTTTCGGTAAGCCTCTTCTCTCTCCCTCTTCCTTCTTCCTGTGGGTGGGAGTGTCGGAGTCGCTGGGTCGGGTGGTCGGAGCTCCGCTCCGCCGCCGCCGGGGGGCACCCTTCATTCTCCTCCTCCGTTTCCTGAGCGCCGCGGCGTCCTCCCCTGTCCTCCTGTGCTGTCGACAGAGCAAGGAAGGAGAAAGGGAGTGGGTCCCCTCCCCCTTGCCACATGTGCGCCACCTCAGCCGGGCCTCATTCTTTTTTTTTAACTGATTTCGGGTTGGGCCTGTTTGCATGAGCTGGGCCTTTTCTTTTTGGGCCTGTTTTTCGTGGGCCTTTTTGTCCCTTTTTTTTTTGGTTCTGCTGGGTAATGTTTTGGGTTTCGGGCTGGGTAGACGGGGCAATGGGTCAGGGGGTTTTGGGCCATTTGGTTGGCTTTGTTGTTGGTATATACATTATATATGGGTATATAAATTGGTAACGTTATTCTATTTATTATTATTGCGATTATTATTATTATTATTATTATTATTGTTAATATTATTATTTCGATTTATCTGATCTTATGGAAACAAATTCCGGGAGGTGTTATATATTATAAAATGGCTTAAAGCAAAAATGATTTGTATAAGTGCCCTTGAAATGAATTTAATATGTTTTAGTTGAGAAAGTTGAGAGGTTTCAATTATAAAGTGAGAGGGTGTTACTCTAATTAATATTATATTATAAATAATTGTTTAAAAGGAAGATTCTATGTTTTGTAAATGTTCCTTGGAGAATTTTATTGGAAGCAAAGTGTTAGAGATTCTACCATAGCAACTTTGACCGGGTTTGACCTAAAATTGGATATTCGGATAAATCCTCGAAATTTAGTTATTTTCCTTTTGTGATTAGCTTGTGGAAAGATTTCCATGTGTTAAATAGTAGAATAGTACCTTATGGCGTTTTATTCGCTTATATATTAGGTGATTAGTGAGTGCTTGGATTCTGCTTCTACCGTACCTTTTGCTGTTCGGCTTACTCAGGTAAGTTCCTTTATGGGCTTACTCAGATTCGAAAGAGAATACCGGCTTGTGACTATATGACATACTAGGTGTTGCATAAGCATTAAAGCATGCCATGTAGTATCATGCTAGGATTGCACACATGAATGAGCATTTGAACAGTTTATGTGATTGCAAAACAGAACGCCGTTATCTGTGAGTCTTAGGGTCGTTGCTAGGGTCCTGGGGGCATTCGGGTTGGATACCGTTTCGGTCCCCAATCGAGTCGATGAGTATGATCTGTATATATGTCTCTTCATGGTTCGGTATGCACCGAGCGCCCTACCTCGGAGTGGGTACGGGAATATTTATTGTTACGGTTCGGCTGAGGCCGAGTGCCCTACCTCGGAGTGGGTACGGGAAGCATAGAGACAAGGGGATATGCCACTTGGCATTCTTTGGCGCATTTACAGTTCTTTATTTCATATTATGACCTAGGTACATGTTAGTGTGATTTATCTTCCGTATTGCATCTAATCATCCTTATTATAGCGTATGTGTATATTCGCTTGCTGGACAGGGTGCGTTGGGGTCTCGGTCTGATCCCGCTCACACCAAATTGTTTTTAGGTATGATTGCTCTCTGTCTCTGTGGCGTGGGAGACCCCGCGCGATTGCAAAGAATCTGACTAACCCACTAACTCGATTAACAGACTTCGAATTATATGATTGGTTTGACCCGGCCTCGCCGTGGCAAGTTGTACTCTACTTCCGCTTTCCTTTAGTTTGCAAATGAATTTCCGCGACTTAGACTTAGGACAACTCGAAGATTCCGCGTGGCCCTCAGGTTGTTTTGGGGTTCGAAATCCCCCCTTTGAAATACTAATCCTTGCACTTTGAAACCTCGACCCGTACTTAAATTGCAAGATCCGAACGAAGGTATCCAACCTTCGAAACGTAACCCGGGTATCTATATTCGGGCCGTTACACCACAAACCCTATAGGGGCCAATGAGAAGCCAAAATACATGTGATGACAGTTCTTCTCTAATTTATAATTTCTAGTTTTCTAGATTTTTTTAAAGTAGTGTCACCATAATAAAAATAAAATTAAAAATGTAACTATTGTTGTCACCACTATAAAAATAAAGTCATAGATATTGTCACCACCATAAAAACATGTTCATAGACACTGTAATCAAAGGAAAATCATATGATAAGGGAATCACAAACCCTATAGGGGCTAATGAGAAGCCAAAATAAATGTGGTGACAGTTCTCCTCTAATACATGAATGGGTAAGAGGGTCATAGACACTGTAATCAAAATAAAAATAGTTTCATAGCCACTGTCACCACTATAAAAACAAAATCATAGACATTGTAATCAAAAGAAAAACCCTATAGACGTTGTAACAAAAATAAAAACAGCTTTATAGATAATGTCACCACTATGAAAAAAGGGTCATAGACACTGTAATCAAAGGAAAACCTTAGGAAAAGAGAAGCAAAAACCCTATAGGGGCTAATGAGAAGCCGATATTCATGTGGTGACAATTCTCCTCTAATATATGAATGGGTAAGATGGACATAGACGCTATAACCACTGTTAAAACAGGGTCATAAAACCTGTAATCACTATAAAAAAAATGGACAATAAACATTGTAACCACTATTTAAATAAGGTCATAGACACTTGTAACCAAAAGGAAACCCTATGATTAGGGAAGCACAAACCCTAAAGGGGCTAATGAGAAGCCAAAAGAACATGTGATGTACAGTATGGCTTAGGGTTTAGGGTTAAGTCTTTAGGGTTTAGGGCCAAGCCCTAAACCCTAAACCCTAAACCCTAAAATGTTAAGTACAGTACGTCGTTAAGAGATGATTGCTGTCACCAAATGGAAAACCCTAGGACTAGGTAAGCACAAACCCTAAAGAGGCTAATGAGAAGCCAAAAGACATTAGGTGAACAGTTCTTCTTCAATATATGAATGGGTAAGAGAGTCATAGAGACTGTCACCACTATGAAAACAGGATAATAGACACTGTCACCACTATAAAAACCGGGTCATAGACACTGTCACCACTATGAAAAAAGGTAATAGACACTGTAATCAAAGAAAACCCTATAGACGTTGTAACCAAAATAAAAACAGGGTTATAGACACTGTCACCACTATGAAAAAAGGGTCAAAGATACTGTAATCAAAGGAAAATCATACGACAAGGGAGGCACAAACCCTATAGGGACTAATGAGAAACCAAAATACATGTGGTAACAGTTCTCCTCTAATAAATGAATGGGTAAGGGGATCGTAGATGTTGTAATCAATATAAAAAACAGGGTCATAGACACTGTTACCAAAGAAAAACAAGGCCATAAACACTGTAACCAAAATAAAAACAGGGTCATAGACACTGTAATCAAAGGGAAAACCTAGGACAAGGGAAACAAATTTTTGATGACAGATTCGTTTCAAGAGTTTTTTTTTAAATTTTTTTTACGGGGTCACTGTCACCACTCTTATCAGTGGTGACACGCTGTAACAAAAAAAAACAGAGTCATAGACACTGTCACCACAAAAAAAAACAAGGTCATAGACACTGTAATCAAAATAAAAACAGGGTCAAAGACACTGTAACCAAAGAAAAACAAGGTCATTGACACTGTAACCAAAATAAAAACAGGGTCATAGACACTGTAATCAAAGGGAAAACCTAGGACAAGGGAAACACAAACCCTAAATGGGCTAAACCTAACCAAAACAAACTCATAGACACTGTCACCACTATAAAAATAACTCATGTGGTGACACATGTGGTGACAATTTGGCACAAACATATATCACAATTTTACCTAATTCATAGACAAACAGGTTAATTTATTTCATCCAACTCAACAAAACAAATAAACAAACCATTAAACAATTAAACAAACAAATGCTGTAATTCCACCTAATTTAAGCACTGCTAGACTTGGAAAGTTCGATTGTTGTCCGCCATTAATTTTCAAACTTTCAAGCGAAGCAGGAAATGTGATATCACAATATTCAGCCTGCCATAAACCATTATCATATTTCATTCATCTATGGTAACTGGTAACTTGGTAAGCTACTTACATCGTTTCAGGGCTACACACATTCATTCATACAATCCACGTTTGTCGTCTCAAAACATCCAGTTCATGAACATCAAGGCAAGCCATTGGTTCGTGTCATCAATGAAGTTTCTATTTTAACAATCAAGTATAAACAATACATATTGAAATTCAATCTGGACAGGAAAACCATGATCAACGGATTCAACAATTGATAGAGTGCAATGACATACCGCTTAGCAACAATTGATGGAGCTCCGTTGGAATTCTCCTTCCACGATGCTCGCAGAGGATGCCGAAATCCTACCGGCGTAGGATTTGTCTCGAATAACAGAAGACTCCAACAGGCGATCGCTGGAGGAGGAGAATGCAACAGCAGTGGGCCTAGAGAGGACATTCGAACCAGCGGTTGCCGCAGCAACTCTGGAGGATCGAGCGGCGGCGTAAGCTTTCCTTGTGAGCTTGGAAGTAACGATTCTAGTCGCCATTGATGAGAGATTCGGGGTAGAGAGAAATGGAGAATCGGTGAAGCTTGGAGGAGGAGTAATATACGAGGGCCAGAAATCGAGGCTCGAACCGCAACAATGTAGATCTGAGGGGAGAAGGGAAATCACAACAATGGAAATCGCCATGGCCGCCGGATCAGAGGTCAAGCGGTGGTGCCGGATCTGAGGTCAAGCGGAAGACGGTAGGAGGGGAAGGGGTTAAATTAAAACAGAGGCAAAAGGGGAATTATGAAAGATTTTTGAACATTTGCTAGGAAAGGAAAAAGGGTGGGACAAATTGTATTTGGCCCAAAGACCTTCGGTTTTTGGACCAAATTTCTTCTTAAATAATTGGTTTAAATTTAAATTAATTTAGTTATTTTTTAATTTATTTATAGGATAGAAATATTTCTACGGATAATATCCTTTCAAACTTCATGACATCCTAATTCCTAACTCTTTAATTTGGCCACACTCAATGCCTACTAAATGTCGATTAGAATAAATGAAATTGAGGATACGAAGTTAACAATGCATCTAAGATCCATAAATTTCTACAATTTGTATTTTGTAATTTAAAATTAAGAAAAAAACAATTCTAAATCACTAGTTTTCGTGAGACTTTTTGGATTTTTTTTTTGACAATTATTGATGTTGTTGAACATTAGTAGGTATAGTGATAACTATCAACAAATATAAATATATACACATTAATTGGTATACACGTCAAACAACTCTTATTACACTTGAAGAATCAGAATTATTCAAGCCACAAAAATAAATAATAATAAAACTAAAGCAAGTTACAATCTACTACTCCCTCCGTTCCGAAATAGATGTCTTTGGACTATTCATGCACGCTTTTTAATGAGCTAAAAACTATATAAAATATCCACTTTTTAATTAATTTTTTAAAATAATTCTTTACTTATTAGTAATATGTATGATATTATTTAAAAATATTTAATAAAATGTTGATATTTTATATAGTTTTTAACTTCTTAAGAAAACGTTTATGAATAGTAAAAGACATCTATTGTGGGACGGAGGGAGTAACATATAATTTTGAAAAATCCAAAATTGATAGAGTATGGTAGGCCACAAATAACCTTCAGTACGTTGAATGTAGGCGTTAAATAAAGAGTATAGAACCATTATAGAAAGGGAAATTATACAAAATACTTGTTTTTTTAATATAAAATATAAAATACTTGTTAAATAGCGTACTCTTCACAAAAGTGTTTTTGTTAAATTTGAAATTACACAAAATTACCTATTAAACACAATATTTTAATAAATTAGCACCCAATCAAAAGCATTTATCAAAATATCACTAAAATGACCGATTCCTCCTATGTTTGAACAAAATTTTCTTAACATTCTCATTGAATTAAAACTAGGGCTACTCATACCGGGTCGACCGAACCGAACCGAAACTAAAACTAAACCTAATTTACAATTAATTATAAAAAAATTAAAATGTTTAATTTTAAAAAAATATGTTATAAAAATTTATTACAAATACATACAATATCTTATAATGGGTTATAATTTTTTTTATGAGAATTGATCAACCTAAACTAGTGTCATATAATATTATTATTTAATTTATTAAAAGTTAGGTTTAAACCGAACCGAACCTAAACCTAACCCAAAACCGAACTGAACCTAAAACCGAATTTTTAGATATAACGAACCGAATTTTAAACGCCCCTAATTGAAACACTATTAGACTGTCGTACTCATCTCCGAAACCAACAATCTTATAAGGAAATCATCCATGGAGATCCGATTCTTCCATTCCACCCGATTTGAAAAAGTTGATAAAAAAAAACCTTGATGTAAATAGATAAAGTGGATAGTAGATTGATGGGTGGTGGATCAAGTCGGAGTCAAACAACATCTAATCTATCCCATTCATTTAAATTTTTGTGTATATATACATCCTTTTTTTTATTAGGAAATATATACATCCTTATTTGAGCATACTATTGTTTTACACTTTTTTTGTGAAACTATGTTACATTTCTGTGATATTATATCATTATTGATAAGGGGTTTTATATGCATTTTGCAAGTTAAGTCAAGAAAAAGAATGAAATTATCCAACGTTAAGTTTATTTCACTCAATCCATCCAAGTATCAATGAATGACAGATGAATCAGGTATGAGTAAATATGAGTGAAAGGTTTGGGTGGATGTCGATGTGAAGAAAACAGAAATAAATGTTGTTGCTACTATAAGCAACAAACAACTAAGAATCTCAACAATAATGGCTAGAAAATCAGTGCATTCAGAGGCACTGTTTCATTGATCAAAATAGAAGGGGAAGGCCCCTGACGGCAGCAGCTAAGGAAAGTTTCCCAATCCCCAAAACCCTACAAATATGAGTTGCACATTCTCTGCTTTTATAGCAAGAGATCACGTGTTCAGCTAGTGCCAAATGGCTTATTACATAAGGGCACTAACAAGGAAGAAATAACTAAAATTCCATAATGAGAAAAGGACAAAACTCATAAAGGAGAACCTAGAGGATAGAAGCTTTATTAAGGCATAAGATGAATGCTTGAAGAAGCATTAGAAGAGAAATGATCTGATCATAATCTTCACATCCCCCCCTCAAGTTGGACTATGTTGGAAACCAACAAGGCCTAACTTGAGAGAGAGGAAATGATGTTGCTGAGCACCAAGTGGCTTTGTCAAGATGTCTGCTAGTTGTATGCCCGTTCTCACATGTTGTGGTTGCACAAAACCATCAATAAGATGTTCCAATGAGGATTTGGACATAGTGGTCTGTTTCTTTGTCTTCCATGAGACCAAAGATGTTCCAATGAACACACAATACCCTGTGAGGGATTTAACACTAAACTGACAGGCTCCCCAATCTGCATCTGAATAAGCTAAGATGGAGAGATCACAAATTGTAGGATAGAATAACCCCACTGCCACTGATCCTTTCAAATACTTCACAACATGCATAGCTGCATCATAGTGAGGTTGTCCAGGTTTAGTCATAAACTGACTCAAGTGTTGCACTGCATAGGTGATGTTTGGTCTGGTTAAGTTTAAGAGCAACAACCTTCCCACAAGCCTTCTGTAAACTTCAGGATCTGCTAATATGTCTCCTTTATTAGTGGAGAGTTTGAGTCCTCTTGGAAGAAGAAATGAAGTAGGAGTGCACTCCATCATCTTGCAGTCTTCCAGACATACTTTCTCTGATGAAGATGAGTCCTAGAGGCATCTCTAAGAATTTCAAGCCCCAAGAAGTATCTGGCTAGACCAAGGTCTTTGATAGTAAACCTTGCATCCAAAGATTTCTTGGTCAAAGCAATTCCAGATTCATCATTCCCTGTAAGCAAGACATCATCAATAGATACTAGTGCCACTGCCATCCCTGAGGGTCTGATTCTGACAAATAAGGAATAATCATCAAGACTTTGTTGATAACCCAGAGTGACAAGGAACTTACATAACTCTACATTCCATTGCCTAGAGGCTTGTTTAAGCCCATAGATTGACTTCCTCAATCTGCATACTAGATTTGGCTGCTTCAAATTGAGCCCTTCAGGTGGTGTCATATACACCTCTTCATCTAGAGATCCATGCAAGAAAGCATTATTTACATCCAATTGATGTAATGGTCAGTTCCTTGCAGTAGCTACAGCTAGGAGAATCCTTACTATACTAAACTTTGCAACTGGAGAGAAAGTGTGTTTATAGTCTTTCCATTTGATCTGGTTGTATCCTTTTGCCACCAACCTTGCCTTAAACCTTTCCACTGATCTATCAGGTTTATACTTTATCTTATAAACCCATTTGCTACCTATTGCCCTTTTTCCAGGAGGCAATTATGTAAGCTCCCATGTATGATTATTCTCTAGAGCATCTAGCTCATGATTCATTGCATCTACCCAATGACTATCTGCAACAGCTTGTCTATAATGTCATGGCTCATGTATCACGATCATATTAGCAAATGATGTAACAAATGGTTTGTCAACCATATCTGGATTATCAAAGTATGTGGCTAGAAAGCTTTGTGAAAAAGAGTCACCTCTTCCACGAGTATGACTCACATAATCCTGAAATCTCCTAGGTTGCATAATCTTTCTCGAAGATCTTCTCAAGGGAGGAAATATAGCTTCATCATTTAACATTTCTTGTGAGACTGCAGGCAAAGATTCTGATCTGTGAGGACTCTCTGTATCTGCTATAACTGAAGACAATAACTCAGCATGTTCAGTTGATCCTTGAGACTCATGACTTGCAAGAGGAGAGTTCAACTGATGAGAATTCTGGCTGATCATGGGGATAAACTGACCATGATCATCTTCAGCTGGATTGACAAGGGGCAAGGCATTTGTTGGTGTCATTATTTCTTCTGTCATTTTTTCTGAATGCTCCTTGAATGGGAGCACATTTTCAAAGAAAGTCACATCTCTGCTATGAAATGTAACTTTTGATTCAAGATCCCAAAGCTTATAAGCTTTCTGCCCATGAGGATAACTCAAGAGTATACACTTCCTTCCTCTTTCATACATTTTATCTTTGTCATGATGAGCCACAGGAGCATAGCATAAGCATCCTATGACTTTCAATTCATCATAACTGGCAGGTTTTCCAAAAAACACCTCAAAAGGTGTTTTCCATCCCAGGACATCAGTAGGCAACTTGTTAATAATATGTGTAGCAGACAACACACATTCTCCCCAAAACTTTAATGGCAACCCTGCATGAACTCTCAATGCTCCGGTTGTCTCTATGTGATGCCTATGCTTTCTCTCAACTCTCCCATTCTGCTGAGGAGTGTAAGGAAAACTTTTCTGATGCATAATTCCCAAGGTTACAAGGAACTCTTGGCATTGGTTTGAGGTGAATTCACCTCCATTATCTGTTCTTATATATGCACTTTATCGCAAAGTTAAACTGTGTCTTTGCATAAGCTACAAAATCACATATAGTCTTGAACAAGGCAGTCCCGATGTTTTCAGAGGCCCGGTGCGGTAATTCGAATTAGGCCTTTTTATTTTTATTTTTTTTAATGATTGTTACGACCATAGCTATATTATTTTTAGTGAATTACATCTATTTATTTTATATGACATAAAGGATGTTATGAAAAAAATATTTATAGTTTATTTACATGAAATTAGTGTTATATATACTTCTTAATTTTTAGTGTCATTGGACGACTTTTTTGAAAAAAAAACAATTAAAGAATAACATACTCTCAGCATATTAAAATTTAAGGTATTTTATTACTATTTTTAAAAGTAAAAAATTATGTAAAAAATAATTATATTATTATTTTTAATTGTGTAAATTATTATATCTAGTAATCACAAAATAATTAAATTTATTTAAATAATGGGAAAAAAATTAAGTGCAATAGGTGGGGCCCAATAAAAAATGCATGCAACAACTACAAAACGGAAAAGAGTGGGTTAGAGAATAAAAGAGAGGGGAAGTGGAGCAAAAGAAAAAACGGAAGAGAGGGGGGTGGGATTCGAACACGGGTTGCAGTGAAATAGAAACCACTGCGCCACATTGATTTAACTGAATATAGGAAACACTTTATATATATATATATATACTAAAATTTAATCTATTGGGCCCCCAACAAATTTAGGCCCTATGCAGATAGACCTCTTGCACCGCCTTAAAACCGGTCCTGGTCTTGAATACCTGCAATCTAGACTTGAGCAAAAAGGTCCAGGTCACCCTGGAACAATCATCTAGTATAGTTAAGAAGTACTGAAAACCATTGTAGGTGGGCACACTGTAAGGACCCCAAACATCCATGTGGATTAAATCAAAAGGTTTTGCAGCTCTAGCATTACTTCTTTCAAAGGGAAGTCTGTGATGCTTACATAAAGGACATGTCTCACAGTGAAACTGATCAAAATCAAACCGACTAACTTGATCAATATGTCTCATTTTAGAAAATGAAGTGTGTCCAAGTCTGGCATGATTCAAATCTAGACTAATGCTAACTTTATTAAAAAAGATGGAAGACATCTTCATTGCTTCATTATCTCCCTTCTTCTCATTCCAGCTCTTAGCCTGATCTGATGCCCACACCTTGTATGTAAAGGCTCGGAATTTTAAAATATTAGTTTCTAAATTAAGATTTAATTTTGATTTAACATTGATTTAGTTTCGATTTAATTCCCAATGATTCGAAAAATTTTGAAAATTTCTGTCCTCGAGCAAATAATTTGAATTTAATCTCTTCGAAGCGAGTTCCGGCATAAACTTGAATTTGATTTAAAAACGGACTTATTCCGCTTCCTTATTCGAGACTTAAAAATATTTGTCGGATTTCATTATTTTGAATTTGAAATTTTAATTTGAATTGAGTCGGGTTAAGATCGGAAAGCGGGTTTCGGGTATTCACTTTGACTTTTACACACACTTCCACACTTACCCACTCCCTCACCCTATAACCCCTACCCACCCTATTCTTTCAAACCTCATGCCCTTTTCCCTCCTACGTTCCATCAGACAAAGCCCATACCCCCCCTCTTTTCATTCACCCACCCCGTCACCACCATCACACATTCACACCCCATCTTCAACTTTCCCTCTCCATCATGGTGTAGCCAAGCCTTCTTCCTTCTTTCCCTTGATCATTCAGCAGCCATCCTAGCCATCCGACGAAGCCCATAGCCACCTCCGACGCCACCAACAGCACCCTGGGATGCCTCACAGCCGCCGACCAAGCCACCCGAGCCTCCGACGAGCATCGAACCCTTCCCTCGGTGAGCTTTTCGAACCTTCTTTCCAATCTTCCTTTTTCGAATTTGTGCTCCTTTCACTTTAATTGGTCGGAGAGGGAGAGTGGGAGCGGGTCGGAGAGAGGTCCGGTGAGCTCGAGAGCTCCGGCGAGTTCGAGAGCGGGCGAGGTTGAGAGAGAGGGCATGTGTGAGCGAGGGGAGCGAGAGCTGTGTGAGTGCGGGCGTGAGCGAGCACCATGGGGTGGTGAGTCCGAGCGAGCCAAGCGAGTTGGGCGAGCTGGAGGGTGCGGGCGAGCTGGAGGGTGCGGGCGCTCGGCGTCGACCACCAAGCGCAGCGGCAGGCACGACGTTCACGAGAACTTCGAATCCAGAGGAAGGAGATGCACAGGCGGGTCCCACTGCCCTGCCCAGTCAGCCTCTGTGGGCCCCACCTCCTTTTTTTTATATATTTTTATTTGGGTCTGGTTTGGGTTAAGATTTAAAAGGGGTCCGGTTTGGGCCGAGATTTTGGGCCGGTTTTGGAGCTGGGTTGGGGCTTGGGACTGGGCTCGGGTCGGGTTTGTTTCCGGGTAAGGGGATGGGCTGAGATTGGGCTTTTGAGTTTGGATGTTTTAAAGGTTTGTGTTTATATTATATTTATATGTTATGTTATTATATAGTTGATATATTTGTTATTTGATTAGATTATTATTATCATTATTATTATTTTGAGATTTTGTGTTAAATATATATATATTTTCTGAAATTATTATATATTTTAAGGTGTTTTAAAAGTAATAGTATTTGAGATATAGTATGTTATGATATGATTATTTTTATATGCGTGTTTTAATATATTTAATGTGATATTTTAATGATAATTTATAAATATGGGTTATTAAAAAAAATGAAATGATCTAGTGATTTATTTTGGTTTAAATATTGTTTGCTAAATTACTTAAAAAGCATTTTGGAATCTTCTAAAATGTGTCGAAATGGTATTTTACAAAACCTGGTTGTTGTTAAGCTATTTTGGTGATGATCTTTAAACTTGTACTTTGGAAGTGTTTCTCAAAAGAATTTGTTGTTTTACAACCGAATATGCCGAGATTATTTTAATAATAATATAATTTTGGAAAATTGGTTTAAGGATTCAAATGTTTAATATTGGGATTTGGCTAAGTATGATTTTAAAAGAATTGTTTGACTAGTAAATTGACTTTTTGGAAAATTAAGGGCTTTTGAGGAACTTGAAATTGATTTACTTGAGTTGACTTGATGATTTGATTAATGAAATTACTTGAGCATTTATATGAGTTAAAAGCATGATTTGAGACGTTGGAAATTCGAGATGACTTATGGAAATGAGAATGGAATTGTGATGATGATGATGATGATGATGATGATGATGATGATGATGATGATGATGATGATGATGATGGTGATGGTGATGGTGATATAAGTAAGATGTGATGATGAGATTATGCCCAAGTTGTGGAAACGAGATGAGAAATTGAATTGAGACATTAATGTTGATGATGATGGGTTAGTTAACTTATATATGTTTTATGTGGAACTTATGTGTGTTATTTGATATGTTTTGTGTAACTTAGACTTAGACTTATTATGTTATCTATTGAATTACTAGGGGATCTCTGATTTGTCTGGACTTGCTATTACTTTTATTGGTTGCTTGGATTCTGCGCTTCTCCAGGTAAGTTCCTTGAACTTACTCATGATGGGCGCTTTGTGCACCGGGTGTTATATAGTAGGCTAGTGTTCATGCACCATACGACTTAGAATCAAGCTTAGGATCTAAAACGGAAACCATATGACTTGCTATCTGTCTTTGCTAGAAAACGGCCGTTATAGGTGTTTATTGGTTGAGACCTTTTTCTTTATTCTTGTCATCCTATTTGGCGCTTATATGGAAAGTTGTTTGCACTCGATGATGTGGTAGGCTTTTGGTATAGAAAGTTGCTTGCACTCGATGATGCGGTAGGCTTTCTAATAAGTGCATTAGGACTCTTAGAGCCTTAGGCCTTATATAAGTGTCATTGCTTGCCTTCCTTTCATAGTTAGTAGGCTCATTGCGTGGGGTTGGCCGCACCGTAGGGTGGGGTAGCTCCTTTGATGGTGAGTTGCTATAGGATTTCTAAGGAGCCTAGAGGGACATGCTTTTCGGCATTTCTTGAAATTGGCGCGCTTCTTTATCTATTTCTGCATTTACTTATCCGCATGCTTATCTGTTTAAATTCCGTTTTGCATTACGCATTTCATCTTAGGAATAGGATGCTTATTATATGCCTCTCAGAGTGTTTACACACGCGCAGGAGTGACCCGATGATTGACCCAGATCCCCTTCTTTTTTTTTAGATTCAGGTAACCGTTAGCCGCTATCTTTGCTCATATGGATGCTTGGCGGGTTCAGACTTTTGGCGTTAGATCGAGAGCTTGAGAGACCACTAAACTTTCTTTCTTTTAAAATATTTTGCATCGTTTTGACCCGGCTCAGTCGTGGCGCTCTTTTGGACTGTATTTCGATTTAAACCTTGCTTCTTTTTATTGCAAAAACTTGCGACTCGTACTCGGGTTGTAAGATCTAGTTGGAAGGTAACCTTGCCTTCTTAAACGTAACTCGGATTATTAGGTTTTCTTTCTTAGGCCCAAGGGAGGGCAAATAGGGGAAAGAAGATCCTTATTTTCCGGGCCGTTACATTGTACAACCCATGTTTTCTTCTTCTTGACAGCAACACTCTCCTAGTTCCAGGGTCTTGAATAAAACAAGATGTTCGAGTGAAAATTGCTATTAGATCATTATCATCTAGCAATTTTCCAACAGACAAAAGGCAATGCTTAAAATCTGGCACTAATAAAACACCCTTCAATGCCATTTGATCTGTGAGTTTCAATTCTCCCATTTCCTTGACTGTTTTAACAGTCCCATCAGGTAAACCAATGTGAACCAGTTTGTTTAACTGCATCTTGTTTAGAACATAAGAGTCATATGGCATCATATGATCAGTTGCCCCTGTGTCAATTATCCATTCAACACCATTGCTCAATGATTGATCAGAAATATCAACAGAAGATGATACTTTACCTGCAAAGTTGGCATAAGAATTCTCATTGCTGTTTTTCTTAGTCATCTTCTTCATAATTTCTTGATACACTGCATTGACCATAGTTGTATCTAACTTCTCATCTGTCCCTGCTTTCTCAGCTTCACTGTCAAGAGGACTGCTCATCATCCCTGCACTAACTGACCCTGCATTATTTGCTGATCCTCTGTTAGGTGCACCCTCAAATCCTTATACCAATCAGGAACTCCATGAAGCTTGAAGCAAGTGTCAGCTCTATGCCCCTTATAACCACATTGTGAGCACTTCATCTCACTCTTGAGCCTCTTAATCTCCTTCCAATCCTTCTTAGGTGGAGGATTGGTCCCTGCATTAGACCCATGAGAATTGAACTTTACTTTGCTCACAACAAATGCATTAGCATCAGACATAGCAGACTGAGTGGATCCTGAAGCAGCTGTACCCCCTTCAACCTGTTGCAATATGTAATAAGCTTTGGCAAATGTAGGCAAGGGATCCTGAGCAAGAATCTAATTTTTGGCAGCTTCATACCCATCATTCAAGCAAGCAAGCAACTGCATCAGCTTATTCTTATAATCTATCTCGTTAAATTTCTTGACCAGCTCATATCTGCACTGCTTCATAACCCCACATGTGCACTCAGGCATCTTTTCAAGCACTTGCAGCTCGTCCCAATACCTTTTTAAAGTATTGTATACATCCCCTAGACTCATGCTACCCTGGGAGATATTATTCAACTTCCTCTTGAGTTGAAATATCTGAGGTGCATTGTTCTGACTGTATCTTTCAATCACCTCATCCCACAACTGCTTGGATGAGTCCACAAACATTAAACTCTCTACTGTCCCTTTACTCATGGAATTTATCATCCAACATCTTACCATGAAATCTGCTCTAACCCATCTTTGATAATCTGTAGAGGTTTCCTCTGGCATCTCACAAGTTCCGTTCACAAATCCCAGCTTACATTTAGCACCTAAAGCCATGGTTACTCCCCTACTCCAAGTAACAAAATTCGAGCCATCAAAGGGAATAGCCATCAGTTGGGCTCCAGGATGATCAGAGTTAGAGAGATAGAGAGGATCACTGTGATTACCTTGGTTGCTGCCTTCACCTCCATTGTTGTTGTTGTTTCCAAAAAACATCTTTTGCTACGAAAGAACTTTACTTTGAGCTAGAAATCTTCACCTTTCGCTCTCATACCATGTGAAGAAAACAGAAATAAATGTTGCTGCTACTGTAAGCAACAAACAACTAAGAACTTCAACAATAATGGCTAGAAAATCAGTGCATTCAGAGGCACTGTTTCATTGATCAAAATAGAAGGAGAAGGCCCCTGACGGCAGCAACTAAAGAAAGTTTCCCAATCCCCAAAACCCTACAAATATGAGTTGCACATTCTATGCTTTTATAGCAAGAGATCACGTGTTCAGCTAGTGCCAAATGACTTATTACATAAGGGCACTAACAAGGAAGAAATAACTAAAATGCCATAATGAGAAAAGGACAAAACGCATAAAGGAGAACCTAGAGCATAGAAGCTTTATTAAGGCATAAGATGAATGCTTGAAGAAGCATTAGAAGAGAAATGATCTGATCATAATCTTCACAGACGAATGGATCAGATAGAACAAATTATCAAGTAGATTGGGTGACAAATTGAGGTAATCTATTCATAATTTTGAAGTCATCTCCTCCCCTTGTCTTCATCATGTCTTATAGAAGGCTTAACAATTGTGATTTGCATCTTTGACGTCTTGATGACTTCTTCTGCTTCTTTTTGCTCGAAGACAGATACATGAATGGTCGTCCATGATCAAACTCACAAGTATTGATAAGTCATAAGTGGGAAGGGAGTATCACACGTATTAATGTGGTAAACCATGAAATAGCTCGTATAGCTTCTTTCTCTTGATCTCAAATTAAAAATGGAAAGCCAAATTCACAATCACCAATTTACAAAAATTATGATTTTCAGGGTTTTAATATCCCTAGTCTTCTTCAATCTCACTGTGGGTTGGGTTGGGTATACCGTATACGTCGGCATTTAATGGGTGGAATAGATCTCAAAAAAAAAATGGGTGGAATAGATTTTAAATTATTTTTTTCAAAAGAAAAAAAAAGAAGAAAATAAAATGGGGCCATGACCGCCGGAAGTGGGTCCGGGGTTATCTTGCTATTGCTGCCTGCTGGTCCTTATCTAGTACGTAGTAGCTTCTTTCTTCTAATCCACTACCGGTTCACCGGATTCTGATTTCCGGTAACCAAAACCACCCTCTATATATTATTCCTTTTGAATTGATCACTACTTGCTCATACTAAAAACTCTCAGAAGAAGAAGAAGATTAATTTAGATGGAAACCCAAGAACAGTCCAGCAAATCAGGCGTTATCAAGGTGGATTCCGCAGAATCATGGGATTTCCATATGAATCAGGCCAAAGCTCATGGCTCTCCTGTAAGTTGATTCCTTTCTTTTTTGTTTTATCATCTTAATGAAATTGAGTGTTGATTTTCAATTTTAGGAATTCGGATATCTTAGGTTAAAGATTACTGTGTTTTAGTCTTTTAGACTAATTGGTAGTGGTTGAATTGAATGTTTTGTAATCGGTAAGAAATTAAAGTCCCAAAATCCATAGCTGAAGAAATTGATCAGAGTTAACTATGTAGACCTGCCCGTATGATTTGCTGTTTATGGCGGTTTCTGATTGCAGGTTGTGGTGCACTTCACTGCATCATGGTGCATACCGTCTGTGGCTATGAATCCCTTCTTCGAAGAGGTGGCCACTGCTTACCCCGACGCCATGTTTCTCACCGTTGATGTGGATGATGTCAAGGTAGTTCCTTTGTGAAAACTCATATGCTGCAATGGCAGCCTTAGATTATTCCTGCTGGCAAAAGCAAAACAGTATCCAATAATGAATAATGTGTTTTCGGCTTTCGTACATTCTTTCCTTGTTGGTTTGTAGGAGGTTGCGACGAAGCTGGATGTCAAAGCAATGCCGACCTTCTTGTTTATGAAGGATGGTGCCCAGGTTGAGAAGCTGGTTGGTGCCAATCCGGAGGAGATCAAGAGGAGGTTGGATGGCTTTGTTCAGTCCATTCGAGTTTACACAGCTTAGAACTAGAAACCCACCTCCTGTTCATGAGTTCTGCTTGGTTTGTGGTATGGCATAAAAGAATGCGAGTGTTGGCTTGCCTTTCGATCAATACTCGTAACTGTACTGCTCGGGGATCTGTTTGAAGTCTTCCCCTTTCTTGTTTGTCTGATTGTACATTATATGTTCTGTATATGAATGCGTTTCTAGTAGTCAAATTTGGGTGAATATGTTCCCTTATTCGCAACATCAGTCAATCTCTTATGAACCCTCCCATTTGATATCGGTATCGGTATCGGTATCAAGATATTGGTATCGGTATCAAGATATCGATATCAAGTGATATCTCTTTCAAAATCAGATCAGTATATCAAATAAGTCCAAATCTGATATCTAGATGTCAAACGATATCGATATCTGGCGATACCATACACAGATATTAAATATCACTTGATATCTTGGATACCAAACACTAGACTCGATATCAGATAGAGAGACTTTTCTAAATCTATAGTGTTAACTCCACTTTGATGATAAGACTTGGTTGATGAAAGCCAAAAGTTCTGGTTTCCAGAACTTGGTAAGATCTTACCAAGAGACTACAAAATGCTTTGGTGTTACTGTATTCGGATATGTAATTGGGCTGAATTTTCATTGGGCCTATTTTACATAATGAGCCTAACAGGTTTAAAATAATTGGGCCTAATATTTGATGGGCCTGGTTTTCCAAGATTCAAATTCAGATTTGGTGGAGGCTTAAACAAATCTGTTTTCGGATTTGGTGGTTGGATATATATTCTTCTTTGGTTTGTTAAGATTTTGCAGGAAACCTATCTACCTAGTGTGCTGCGGTATTCAACGTTCCATTCAAATCTTCCCCGGTTTATCTGAGAAGAAGGTTCTGGAATGGTGGCCCTTTCAACCCGAAGATCTCTCTCCAAGCAGATATAATGCAACAACTCTTAACCACCAGGAGGAGATCAAGACTTTGCGTTTGATTTTGAAATTAAACGTGCTGGCCTATAAATAGAAGAAAGATGTGGCTGCAGATGACACAACACTCACAGCGCACCATTGATCTTCTGCAAGTTCTTCTTCAAGCTTCAATCACACTGCTCACTTGTCTTTACGTGTTGTATTTTACTTTGAGTGTGTGAGGTTTCTTTCGAGCATTATAGTACAATTCAGTGAGAGTTATACACAGAGTTCTTTACCCAATCATAGAGGGTGTTTCGGTATCCTTAGAAGCTTTATTTCACTAGAGCGTTTGGGTTGCTAGATAGGAAGTTAGTCTAGAAGAGGGAAGGTCTTCTAGAGGTTGTATCTAGGGCTCATAAGATAAAGTGAAATAAAGTTGTTGAATCCTACGAGTTGGATACCCTAGGCGGGGACGTAGGCGGTTGTGCCGAATCTCGTTAACAAGTCTCGTGTGCTTTATTTTCTGTCATCTCTTTATTGCTCATTTTCTATCTCGTATTAACTTGCTTCTGTTTTGCAGATAAGGTCTTACTGTCTGCAGTAAGGTCTTACATTTCTGTTTTGCGAAAAGTTTCCATACTCCATTCAACCCCCCTTCTAGAGTATATTCGCGCTTCATATCTGCCTATTTTGCACTTCAATTGGTATTAGAGCCTTACTCACGTTTCTTAGATATTACTATCTGTGAGTCTAACCATGGCAGGTGAAGGGCAAGGTGGTTTCGGCCAAGGAAGATCTATCTCCCGTCCACCTCTCTTTGTTGGGAATAACTTCATGCATTGGAAATCTCTAATGCAAATGTTTGTTATTGATCAAGATTTGGAACTCTGGCATATCATTATGCGAGGACCAAATATCCCCAAGAAAGAAGGTCCTAATGGAACAAGGGTGGAAAAATCAGAGGATGAATACACCCAGACTGATTTAGAAAGTGTGGCTAAGAATTTCAAAGCCATAGATCTGCTGTACTGTGGATTGAGTACGGATGAGTTCAACCGTATCTCTTCATGCAAAACAGCAAAAGAAATCTGGGATAAATTGGTGGTCACTTATGAAGGGACCAGCCAGGTCAAAGAGACCAAAATTAGCATCTTTCTTAGACAATATGAATTGTTTAAGATGAACCCTGATGAGTCAGTTAAAACTATGTTTACCCGTTTTACGGAAATCATAAATAACCTTGACTCATTAGGTAAGACCTTCTTAAATGAAGAAAAGGTTAGAAAGATACTAAGAGGCTTACCTAAAGCTAAATGGGGTCCTAAAGTGACGGCCATAGAGGAAGCTCAAGATCTTAGCACATTGGCTCTTGATGATCTGCTAGGAAAGTTAATAACCCATGAAATGATCCTCAACGAGGACGATGGGGAACTTCCTACCAATCTCAAAAACCTTGCTCTTAAGGTCAAGAAAGAATAACCATCGGAAGATTCCAATAGCGACGATGATGAAGATCCTTTTGCTCTAATCACTCGTGGATTAGCACGCATATTGAAAATGAAAAAGCAATTCGCCAAAGGTAAGCCTTCTAACTCTTCTAAGAAGAGTCGAGTTCTTACTTGTTATGAATGTGGTGAATCAGATCATCTCGTCAAAGAATGTCCTATAAAGAAGAAGAACAAAGCAAAGAAGAAGGAGTCCAAAAAGAAAGTGATGGCTGCTTGGAGTGACTCGGATTGTTCAAGTGACTCAGACGGTGAAGAGGAACATGCAAACTTGTGCCTTATGGCAAAATCCGACGAAACCTAGGATCAACACTTAGATGGAGTTGTAAGGAATCTTCTCTCTAGCCCTATCAATGTTTTATCTGAATTCTTGAAGAATATGATTTCTAATGAGGAAACTTACAACAAAGAAATCAGCTGCTTGAAAGAGAAAGTGCAGGATCAAGAAACTTGCATAAGAAGGCTGTCGCAGAAATTGCAAGATCTTGACAGCCAGAATTCTGAAGCTATCACAAAGAGTAAGACCTTACGATCAGAAATTTCTGAACTTAAGGCAAATGTCTCTTCTCTTAAGAATCAGAATAATGATCTTAAGAATGAAAATGTGAAGCTTTCTAAGAAATGTCAAGATCAACAAACAACCCTTGTGCAATTCACTCGATCCAAAGCAACTCTTGACAAGATGCTTGGAGAACAACAACTCTCCTTAAATCGAAGTGGTATAGGATACAACAGGAAATTTCCTGCAAAGCCTACTACCAAGTTCGTTAAGGCTAAAGGAAGTTGGCGATCTCCAACTTGCTTCTTTTGTTGTAAGAAAGGTCATGTAAAGGAAACGTGTCCTTATAGGAGAACGGATCCTTACATTATTAGAAATACTTTTCCTGTTCGGTTAAATGAGCAATTAAGACAGATTTGGGTTCCAAAAGGGACAAGGTTACCAAATATGGTCTACCCCCACAATGGATCCAAATCAGTTTATTGGTCTAGCCGAAAAGGTTGATTTTGTGTTTTGCAGGATATCACCAAGACCAAGGATCAAAAGTGGATAATGGATAGTGGTTGCTCAAGACACATGAGTGGAAAAGAATCTCTTTTTCACAATCTAAAGAAGCAATCCGGTAGAACTATTACTCTTGGTGATAAGGCAAAATGCAACATCGTCGGTATTGGTAACATTGGTGTTGATTCAAATAATTCTATCAATGATGTATATCTTGTTGATGGCTTAAAATATAATCTTCTTAGTGTTTCGCAGCTTTGTGATAAGGGAAATCTTGTTAGCTTTAACAAGAAGAAGTGTGTTGTACAAGATGAAGAGACTGGAGAAATTGTTCTTACTGCATACAGGGACTCTAACATTTATGCTCTTAATACTAATCGTATTGCAGGCTCCAATCTGAAATGTCTCAAGGCCTTATCAGAAGATCCAAGGGTTTGGCATAGGAGACTTGGGCATATAAGTATGCATACCCTCAGCAAACTCTGTTCAAAGGATCTTGTTCGAGGCCTTCCTGATTTAAACTTCAAAGTGGATGATCTTTGCAAAGCCTGCTCAAGAGGTAAACATACCCGTAGTCCATTCAAAAAGAAACTGGTCGTTAGTAATACTAGACCTTTGGAGCTTCTACACATGGATCTTTGTGGACCTATGCGTGTCAAATCTCCCAAAGGTAAACAATACATATTTGTTATTGTTGATGATTATTCTCGATTTACTTGGGTTTTCTTCCTCAAAGATAAATCAGAAACTCTGTTTTATTTTTCTAAACTTTGTAAGGAGTTACAAACTTTGAAAAACCTACCTATCGTTTCTATTAGAAGTGATCATGGTAGAGAATTTGATCAATTAAACTTTGATCTATTTTGTGCGAAATATGGAATTTCTCACAACTTTTTGGCTCCTAGGACACCTCAACAAAATGGTGTTGTGGAACGAAAGAACCGCACCCTAGAGGAAATGTCCAGGACTATGTTATTAGAGAATAACCTGCCGAAGTCATACTAGGCAGAAGCTGTGAATACATCAAATTATATTCTCAATAGATGCTTAATTAGATCAATTTTAAAGAAAACTCCTTATGAGCTTTTCAAAGGAAGAAAACCAAGCATATCATATTTTAAACCATTTGGATGTACGTGTTACGTACATAACAATGGCAAGGATAATCTTGGGAAATTTGATGCACGTAGCGACGAAGGTATATTTCTTGGATACTCGACTCAAAGCAAGGCCTATCGAGTATTCAATAAACGTACCAAAATCGTCGAAGAAAGCATCCATGTATTATTTGATGAAAGTGATAACGGTACCTTGAGTGAAGAATTTGCAGATTTGAAGTTAAATACTCATGAGGGAGATGAATCAGATGGAGAAGGCAATCATCCTGAGAAGAGCATATCCAGAAATATGCAGGAACCATTTCAAGATCTTACTGATCTGTCACAAGGTCTTGAAACCTTGTCTCAAGGCCTTACTAATGAAGCCGGTCTTGAAGATGGGCCTCCTCCGGAACCTCAAGGCCCTTATCATATGAATCCTCCTGAACCTCAGGAGCCATATCCTTACACTTCCAATGATCCTACTCCTAGCCAAGGATCTGCACGAAGAAGATTCAAACATGCCTCATCCCACTCTACTTCGGATATCATTTTTGACCCTTCATCTGGTGTACAAACTCGTTCTAAAGTTAGAAATTTATGTGCTTTTCACGCATTTGTTTCTCTTGTAGAACCCAAGAAGTATACTGAAGCTCTTCAAGAACCTGATTGGATTATAGCCATGCAGAATGAGCTTAACGAGTTCAACCTCCCGGTTTTGAAAATGATGAATTTCCAGATCATGTTTATAAGCTCGACAAAGCTCTTTATGGCTTGAAGCAAGCCCCAAGAGCTTGGTATGAACGTCTTTCAAAATATCTTATGGAAAATAATTTCAAAAGGGGGTTAATTGACAAAACTCTATTCATCAAAACTCAAGGTAATGATATCCTGGTTGTACAAATTTATGTGGATGATATATTGTTTGGAGCTACTAACGAATCTTTGTGCAAGGAGTTTTCAAATATGATGTATAAGGAATTCGAGATGAGTATGATGGGGGAGCTAAATTTCTTTCTTGGTCTTCATGTTCATCAAAGTTCTAAAGGTATATTCCTTAATCAAGGAAAATACACTCGAGAACTTCTCAAGAAATACAAGATGATCGAATCCAAAGTTGCAAAAACTCCTATGAGCTCTACTCTTTCTTTGGATCAAGACCTTACCGGAAAACAGGTAAATCAGAAAGAATATCGAGGTATGATCGGATCTCTTCTTTATCTTACTGCTAGTAGACCTGACATAATGTTCAGTGTCTGTATGTGTGCAAGATTCCAAGCTAATCCGAAAGAATCTCATCTTATAGCGGTAAAGAGGATTTTAATATATCTGAATGGTACAAAGGATCTCGGATTATGGTACCCTACTCAACCTAGTTTCAATCTTGTCGGATACTCCGATGCTGATTTTGCAGGATATAAAGTAGATAGGAAAAGCACCTCCGGATGTTGTCAATTTCTTGGGTCATCCCTTATAAGTTGGCATTCCAAAAAGCAAAATTCAGTGGCCCTTTCAACGGCCGAAGCTGAATATATTGCTGCTGGAGCTTGTTGTGCTCAAGTCTTATGGATTGCACAACAACTCTAAGATCTTGGAATTAACTATAAGGGTATCCCAATAAAATGTGACAACACAAGTGCTATCTCTATCTCCAAAAATCCCGTACAACATTCAAGAACGAAACATATTGATGTGAGACACCACTTTATTCGAGATCATGTAGAAAAAAGAGATGTGTCTTTGACATTCATCTCTACTGAACTACAATTAGCAAATATCTTTACAAAACCCTTACCCGAAGAGAGATTCAATTTCATCAGGCTAGAACTTGGAATGCTTAATAAGGAAGCATCGATGTAGGGGGAGCAATCGTATCTTATGATATTTGCGTTATTCCCTACATCAAAATCTTGAAAATAGTTTTAATGCCTTACTAATTAATAGTATGACATTAAAATCAGATTTCAAAAAGGGATATATATGGATCAAATCTTTTCGTTTTTATCTCTTAGTTATTTATCGAAAAGAATCTTTTTTTTTCCGGATTTTATTTAGATTTTTATTTTTTTTGGTTTAGATTTACTTAACTCCGGATTTACTTCTATTTAATTCACTGTATTTATCCATCTTTTGAGTTTTGAAAAGTGGTTATGATCATTAAAGATTTGGCCGGATTCTGTTTTGGGATTCTAAGTCTTTGGAAGTTCTAAAGACTCCTCTCCCCTATTTATACCTTTTCACTCATCCGGTCACATCACACACACACTTTTCTTCTCTCTCTCTCTCTGAGTTCGTCTCTTTCCAAGGCCACTCGATCACTCCCCTCCAGCCATGGCTCCAAAGAAAAACACCTCCTCTCCCTCTACCCGTTCTGGTTCCAAAAGGCTCCGCACCTCAGATCACAAGGGCAAGGGGTTAGCAATCGATGACGATTACAAAGGAAAGGCGGTGATTCGGCAGTTGGAAACCTCATCGGAAAGTGAAGGCGAGGGAACTCGTGATCGTCGAAAGATCATCAAGCGAGAGCCCCGTTATCTGCGCAATCATCCGTGCCAGGAGAACCCTCGTGCTCCTAAGAAGGCTCTGCTTCAACATCAACTCCAGGCTCCAATGGACCTAGAGGTATTTTCCGACACCCCTCTCTCCTGGTTCGGAAATCACACAAAATCTGGAATGTGGAAAGATGGGTATGCAAATCGACCTATAAACTTTTGTGAGTATGTAGATTTAGATTTTCTAGAATCTACAAAACTCCCTTGTGTCAATTTATTGAAGAATTTGCATGTCTGGTCCCTGTTGAACCCCGACACCATAGCCTTTCCTCGCCTCACAACATTGTTCTTCGTGAATCTCACTCCTCATAGAGAAAAGGGGGTCCTTACCCTCTCGTCTCTTGTGAAACAGCGCAAGATTACCCTCTCCCACTCCTCTTTATCCCTTATTCTGGGCTTACCCGAAACTGTGAACACCCAAGCTCATCCTTCCAAAGATTACTGTATTCACAAAGCCCAAAAAGAGTTCTTTGTTCGACCTATTTCTTCTGCTGAGCCTTTGAAACCGAAACCAAAACACACTCACAATATCCTCTCCCTTGAAGCTAAGATGGTTTTCACCATTCTGGCTCGCTGTGTCATGCCTAGAAAGAACTCTCGCGAGCTTGTCACCGACAACTTGCTTCACATCCTCTACCTAATCATGGCTGGTCACGAGGTAGATGTTCCCGACATCATCCTTACCTACATGCTCCACTCAATCAATACTCCATTGACCGCACCTCTCCCTTATGCCAATCTTCTTCCCAAGATATTCGAGTTCTTCGACATTGACACACAAGGGGAGGAATTTGTGACTCATACTAGTCGAATTGATGAGGACTGCTGGAAACGCCTGGGGGTTGAACAAACTCTGGCCGGTGGCTGGATTCTGAAGACCCCCTCCCAGGCTCAGGGTTCCTCGATCATACTTGAGCAGAGGGTTGAGGAGCTAGAGGCAGAGGTCGATGCACTTCGAAAGGACCTTAATGCGGCCAGAGCTGACATCGTGGATAGGCAAGATGACACCCACCAGAGATTGTTGATTGTTGATGAGAAGCTGAACCAGCTCTTGTTGCTCAATGGCATGAATTACAGAGCTACTACCTCCATCATGCCGCTGGATGAAGACGCTGTCAAGCACGTCGAGGAGGTTGCCAAGAATGTCCTTCTTAACTGTGAGCGTAAGGTTCTCAAGCAATTCATCCTACGCCCACTCTTCCCGGAGCCATCCATTCTCACCTTGGAAGAATATGGCATCGTAAAGAAGTGGAGGGATGAGGAGGATAAGAGACAAGCTCAAATGTGGAAGGTTCATACGGTGACAAACGCAAAGAACAGATGGCGTGAGAAGATCTTCCAAGGACGCCGAGCTCCGGAGGATGTGCATCCCAAGTATGGCCAGTGGTACGAGGAGGAGGTGGTGGTCTTGTCTGATGACGAGTGATGGTCCTTTTAGCTGTGTTTTGCAAGACTTTAAAACTGTTTTTATGCTTTAATATCTTCTGGTTATTGATTTTTTGCAGACTCTCTCTTCCCTTCTTGTTGAAAGACAAAAAGGGGGAGAACTCTTGTAAGGCCTTACCTATTTTGCAGACTTTTGCGGGCCTTACCGTCTTTTAGGTTTCAAAAACTTTGATCCAACATTATTATCTATTAGTGCAATATATATATGCTATTTTGTTTTTCTCTGGAAACAGGTACTACATATGCTTACAAGTTTTGTCTTTCATCAAGGGGGATATTGTTAACTCCACCTTAATGATAAGACTTGGTTGATGAAAGCCAAAAGTTCTGGTTTCCAGAACTTGGTAAGATCTTACCAAGAGACTACAAAATGCTTTGGTGTTACTGTATTCGGATATGTAATTGGGCTGAATTTTCATTGGGCCTATTTTACATAATGAGCCTAACGGGTTTAAAATAATTGGGCCTAATATTTGATGGGCCTGGTTTTCCAAGATTCAAATTCAGATTTGGTGGAGGCTTAAACAAATCTGTTTTCGGATTTAGTGGTTGGATATATATTCTTCTTTGGTTTGTTAAGATTTTGCAGGAAACCTATCTACCTAGTGTGCTGCGGTATTCAACGTTCCATTCAAATCTTCCCCGGTTTATCTGAGAAGAAGGTTCTGGAATGGTGGCCCTTTCAACCCGAAGATCTCTCTCCAAGCAGATTTAATGCAACAACTCTTAACCACCGGGAGGAGATCAAGGCTTTGCGTTTGATTTTGAAATTAAACGTGCTGGCCTATAAATAGAAGAAGGATGTGGTTGCAGATGACACAACGCACCATTGATCTTCTGCAAGTTCTTCTTCAAGCTTCAATCACACTGCTCACTTGTCTTTACGTGTTGTATTTTACTTTGAGTGTGTGAGGTTTCTTTCGAGCATTATAGTACAATTCAGTGAGAATTATACACATGGTTCTTTATCCAATCATAGAGGGTGTTTCGGTATCCTTAGAAGCTTTATTTCACTAGAGCGTTTGGGTTGCTAGATAGGAAGTTAGTCTAGAAGAGGGAAGGTCTTCTAGAGGTTGTATCTAGGGCTCATAAGATAAAGTGAAATAAAGTTGTTGAATCCTACGGGTTGGATACCCTAGGCGGGGACGTAGGCGGTTGTGCCGAACCTCGTTAACAAGTCTCGTGTGCTTTATTTTCTGTCATCTCTTTATTGCTCATTTTCTATCTCGTATTAACTTGCTTCTGTTTTGCAGATAAGGTCTTACTGTCTGTAGTAAGGTCTTACATTTCTGTTTTGCGAAAAGGTTCCATACTCATTCAACCCCCCTTCTGAAGTATATTCGCGCTTCATATCTGCCTATTCCGCACTTCATATAACATCCTTGAAAACTGAATAAAAAATAATTTGAATAATATATTTTGTATTCCTATTTTGAAGAAATTTTACAAAGCTATTGGAGATGGTCTTAATATAATAGCTTGTAGCAACATCCCATGAGTTTGGGGGTTGAAAATGTAGAGATTTTAAGATGCAGAGCCTCTTCAGGTTTGAGTGAAAATAACAGTCAACATACCAATCTCAAACCATTTGGTGTTTGCCACTTTGCCTAGAAAAAACATTTTCAAACTTCAAACCATGAGGTTAGTTGCAACCTTTTGGGCTCACTGCCCAGATAGTTGACAATATCTTTTATCAAGAGATTGATCTTTAGTGTCAAAAGTTGAAAACCGGAGATGACGAAATTAATGGTTGAAGGTTGACTCTTGAAATTAGGGAGTGCAAACAGGTTTTTTGGGTTTATGCCCACCAGCTGTTTGTGGTATTGCTTGAGTCAGTAGTTTTCATTGTAGACGCGTTTTGCATCTTCAACTGCTCTTGCTTTCTTCCATCATCCATGGCTGCAATTCCTTTACTGGACCACTTTTAATTTTACCTAACTTTAAATAAAAAAATACCCAACAGTCAAAAGTAGAAGCAATTTGTGAACCAACGACCTTAATATTATAAGCAATAAACTAGTTTATTTTCCTTTGTATATTTTCTTGAGAGGCTTGCTTTAGAGGAATCAAATCAATCAATGGCTTTTTGGGGACTATTTTTGGCTATGTTTTATTTGATTCCTTCCCTTACTGCACAACCAAGTTTCCTGTATTACTTCTGTGTTGATACAAATGGAAACTACACTGAGAACAGCACCTACAAAGCAAATCTAGATTCACTCCTCCATGATATATCTTCTGATACCCAAATTGACTATGGCTTCTATAACTTTTCGGTTGGGCAGGGCGCGGATGAAGTTAATGGGATTGGAATGTGCAGGGGTGATGTTTCGGTTGCTGACTGCCGTGGTTGCCTCAACAGCTCAGTTTATGAGCTCAGGAAGCTCTGTCCGAACCAGAAGGAGGCTATTGGATGGTATGATGAGTGTATGCTACGGTTTTCAAGCCGATCAATATTCCAAGTCAGGGAGGATCTTCCAGGGTTCTATATGTGGAATGTTTATAATGATTCCGATGTGGATCGGTTCAACGACAAGCTGTCTGGTTTGGTGCAAGGATTAAGGGACAAGGCCTCTTCAGGTGATTCAAAGCTGAAGTTTGCAATGGGGAATGTCAGCATAGATGGCTTCTCGAATTTGTATTCGTACATGCAGTGTACTCCGGATTTAAACCAGTTGGATTGCTATAACTGCCTTGAGAGAGCGAGAAATGATATTCCGAAATGTTGTTATGCGAAAAGAGGTGGAAGACTTTTCAGTCCTAGCTGTAATCTTAGATACGAAATGTATGCGATTTCAACGAGTAATGCTTCTGGATCTACATCGCCACTGGCTTCTGCGCCTTCATCTTTAACACCAACTCCTGCTGTCATACCATCATCTCCTACTACTACAGGTAAAGGTGAGTTCATTCTGTAATTCATTAGACTTGATGACCTTTGAGATCAACCAATCCAGAGCTTAAATTTGTTATTGAAACATGCAGGAAAAGGGAGTGACGGATTCAAAGTTGTTCTAATTGTCGCTGTTGTAACAGTTACAACTTTACTATTGATCATCTTAATCTGTTGCGTATTGAGACAAAGAAAAAAGGGATTGCAAAAGGTTAGTGAGGAGTCAGTTCATGAAGATGAGATCAGTACTATTGAGTCCTTGCAGTTCAGTTTTCGAAGAATCAAATCCGCCACTGTAAACTTTTCAGAGGCTAACAAACTAGGCAGAGGTGGTTTCGGCGTAGTGTACAAGGTATGTGATCAATGCTCTCTTTGGTTCTGGGTATACCATTTACCTATCTGATGGCATTTATCCAAACCTAAAAACTTACGAGATTCAATCATCAGGGAGTCCTAGGCAATGGAAAAGAAATAGCAGTGAAGAGGCTGGATAAGGACTCTAGCCAAGGAGAAAAGGAATTCAAGAACGAGGTTCTTTTGGTTGCGAAGCTTCAGCATCGTAATTTGGTCAGGCTCCTAGGTTTCTGCTTCGAGCAAGAAGAAAGACTCTTGATCTACGAATATTTGCCTAATGCAAGCCTAGACAATTTCTTGTTTGGTATGATTTTCCGTTCTATATGATATTTCGCTAGCTTAAAATCCTCTTATGGATTATGATTGCTTATATTGTGATCATGCAGATGCGAGTAGGCGTTCAAACCTTGATTGGCACACTCGCTACAAAATCATAGAAGGCATTGCTAGAGGGCTTGTTTACCTACATGAAGACTCTAGACTTAAAATTATCCACCGTGATCTCAAAGCCAGCAACATACTGTTGGATGTAGAGATGAATCCGAAGATTTCGGACTTTGGCATGGCAAGACTATTTCAAGAAGATGAAAGTCAAGCTGCCACAGTTAGAATTGCCGGTACCTTGTAAGTGATTCACTGGTTGAATTGAGAGAAATTACTAAAGTTATACTCCAAAATTTTATTTTTTCAAAGTGGGTATCTTATCAAATTTTCTGCAAAATATAATTTATTTGAAGATTTCTAAAGTTAAACTCCAAAATTTTATTTTTTGGACAATTTCAGGCTTAAAATCAACCTAGATATGAGTTTGACACTGACTAAATTCTGGATTGATCTTTATCTGTCATAATTAAAAAGGCATTTTCTTTATATGAAAGTCAATTTAAGGATTTGTAAGTGCTTAAAACTGAAAATGCACACAAGTTCTCCAATTGCCTAAAAACAACTTAGCATCTACTGCATTAATTGTTAAAGTGCATTCTCCATATCATAGTCTGATAAAAACAATGAAGCACTTGCCTAAAGTATTACTGTGTCTACAGCGGATATATGGCTCCAGAATATGCATTGCACGGGCTTTTCTCCATCAAGTCCGATGTGTACAGCTTCGGTGTTCTTGTGTTGGAAATCTTGAGTGGTCAAAGCAACAGTGATGTCTCCAACGGCGAAAATGAAGACAGCCTGATAACTATGGTAAGTGCGAGTTTTCTCTAAAATTCTGTATGTTGCGGAAAAAAAAAATGGCCTTCTTGGGCATAGTCTGATCATAATCTAACTACAAAAATTGCATCAGCAAATAAGAGTCTGAAAATGTTAAAAAAAACTGAAGGTTTGTAGTTTGTACATCATCCAGGTGTGGAGAAAATGGAGGCAAGGCAGAATCATGGATGTGGTTGATCGACAACTAAAGGGCGGTCCTAAACACGGAATCATAAGATGCATACACATAGGACTGCTATGTGTTCAAGAAGAGGCAGATGACAGGCCAACCATGTCCACAGTAGACCTAATGTTGAGCAACCACACTGTGTCCTTACCGGTGCCATCGCGGCCTGCATATGTTGTCAACAGAAGTTTGGTATCAGATAGACTTCCCAGAGGAAGAGTTTCACAGGCTTCTAGCAAGCACTCCAGGATTAGAGCCAAAGGCAGTATGCAGACTGTAACTAAATGAGGCCTCAATGACTGAATTCGATGCGCAATAGAGCTGATGAGTTCATGCTTTCAGGTTTAAGTGTCTTTGGCTGCTGCATTTTTGGTTTGATCAAGTGTCTTGGCTTTCGAAATTGGGAGTTTTGACATAGATAGGTTAGATGCTGAATGAATGAACTGCTAATGGATTTGTCTATAATTTGCCACTACACACATTACTGCTAATGTAAAACATCTTCGCCGTTGAAGTGATTCGATTACCTGACATATTTGATGAATTGATATACTACACCGTTTGCACAATGGCAAGTAAAAATCCAACCTATCAAACTGTTAACTTGGTTAAGAGGTAAAATTGCTATCAACTATAAAACCGTTTGCACAATGGCAAGAAACTCCCATGGCCATGGGAACGTCCTTTCGATAACACTCGAAACAAATTTTTTTTAGTTAATTTTTATATAGTTTTTAGGTATTTAAAAAACGTATGGCGTATGTTCTCACCGGTTCACTTACTTAACCGGGTTAGTTATTTTTCAGCCTCTCTAACTCAAACCACCTTTGTTTGTAAAAAAATCATTTGGAATTAAAATGTAATCTCATCTATTTTTTTTACTAGGATAATTTATTTTTTGAGGCTTAGTTTAGTTGGGCTCAATTGCAAAGTTGTAAGCTATCAAAGTCCGACTCGGACCTAACCCATACTAGGATCGACACGGGCCGTTAGGCTAACCGCTCTGATACCATATCAAAGTCCGACTCAGACCGATGACTGGGGGGTCGTGTGTACGGGCGCACATGCGCTAGTAGCCTAGTACACAAGCCGAGTGAGGTTCCATTCTAAAACCAATTGGCAATAGAAGGAGTAGCCCACCGACTCATATACTAGAGGTTGATATATTCAACTTTCCGATGTGGGACACTTTTGGTCTCATTCACATCTCTAACATAAGCTCATCTATTTAAGATGTCTATTTATATTTTATAATGAAATTATTTATTATTATAGATATTTAGTAACTTTTTTAATTGTCAAATCTTTAATCTCTTATATATTCTAGATATAAAAATATATAAGAATAGTATTTTATTTTTGAAAATTTGTCTCTTTGTCGTGAATTTCTTTTCCACTTAGTTTTAAGATATTAGATTCGAGACATTCACAATCATCATCTTCCTTCCACATAAGTTAATGATTTTCTTATGATAAATATAATATTATTTTAAAAAATTATTAATATTTTATATAGTTTTTATTATTAAAAAAACCCTTTAAACAATCACTCATTTACAAAGGGAGTGAGTATAAAGTAATTTGCCTGGAAGATTATTACTCCGTAACTTTTTTTGAAAAAAAAAATGTGCGTTTGACACTTTGACCTCAAACGCCATGGAATTCAAGTATTGATTTCTGAAAGCAGAAAGACTCCGGGCGTGTGATAGAGTCTTCATAAATCTCCGAAATCGCAAACAATGTACAAACGCACCAGGATGTATTCTTGGAGATTTGCTATTAAGCTCCAAGAGGATCCAGCTGAAGAAGAGTTGGAGAAATTTGAAAAAGGGAAACTGAAAGCTCTGGAATTTCCATTTTTAGGGCTCTTTTTGAGATTGGATTTGTGTAATTGCCAGGTTCAAAGTATTTGCTAACCCATTGGCCAAGATCCCTAGTTTTTGACCTTATCTTGGGAAAAAAGGATACCTTTTTTTGCCACTTGCAAACGCAAGCTTGTCACATTTGACAAATCCGTTGATCTTCTCCCTTCCAGGTCATTGCCCTCTTACTGTTGCCTTCGTGGAAATGCCAAAAAAAAAGGCAACATTTGTTAAACCAAGTCTGTTGATTCTCTGTCACTGCACCCCAACTGTTTGTTAAAATGCCTAAAAGACGTGGCTTTTCTAGGCTTACGCGTTTCGCGCTTTGCCCTTGTCATTGGTGGAGTTGACTTGCAGTGTTTACTCAAGCCCAATGGTGTATCGCATCATTATAAAATCATCACTCTTTTTTTGGTTTAACAGCTTTAGCATCAGCTGAAGATGGTGGATACGTTAGGATTACTTCTCATTTTGTTCCAGTTTGTTACTCTCTCTTGTTCCCAATCCAATTTCGTGCATTACAAGTGTGACAACGCATATGGGAATTACACTAGTAATAGCACCTACCAAAAAAACCTCAACACCCTCCTTTCTGATATTTCTTCCAATGCCAAAATCACTTATGGGTTTTACAACTTCTCTGCTGGTTTGGATCCCAATAGAGTCTATGGGATAGGGATGTGCCGAGGCGATGTCTTGCTAGCTGACTGTCGCAGTTGTCTCAAGAATGCGACAACCAACCTCATTAGTCTGTGCACTAACCAGAAGCAGGCTATAGGGTGGTATGATAATTGTATGCTGCGGTATACAAACCGATCTATATTTGGGGTCATGGAAGATACCCCTTGGTACTGGATAAGGAATAGGTTCAAGGCACTGGATCAAAATGATTTCACTCGCGTTCTTTCTGGCTTGTTTGGAAGCCTGTTGAATAAGGCAGAGGCGGGGAACTCTACCCTTAAGTATGCTATTGGACAGGCTAATGTATCAACCACGGTGACTGTATATGCATATACACAATGTACTCCCGATTTGTCCCAGACTGACTGTGGTACTTGTCTTTCAGAATCAATATCTACGCTTGCAGATTGTTGTCTACCATACCAAGGAACAAGATTTTTCCGAGTAAGCTGTAATATTCGCTACGAAGTATATAAGTTCTCAAATGCATTTGATACACTTGTACTATCATCGCCACCATCACAATCACCATCAAAGACACCATCTTCATCGTCACCACCATCAGCACTATCATCGCCTGCGACTCCAGCCAGAGGTGAGTCTATTCTATAAAGAATACTTTCGCTAGAAATTGTGTTAACTTTTGTATTTACCCAAATAATTTCTGTTTATTCTTGCAGGAAAGGGGAGCACAACATCCAGAATTGTCATTGTTGTTGTTGTAGTAATAGTTGTATGTTTATTACTCGCTATCATCGGTTGTTTCCGTTTGAGACAGCATACAAGGGAAGGGAAGAAAGCCAACAATGAATTGGAGACGCATGATGAAATTACGAGCACTGAAACATTCCAATTCGCTTATGGAGAAATCAAAGAAGCAACACATAATTTTGCAGAGGCCAACAAGCTTGGGAAAGGTGGATTTGGCACAGTGTACAAGGTATATAGCAAAACAATTGTCATCATCAATTATGCACATATCAATGGAGGGTCTATGGAACAGAAACTGTTATCAAGTAGATTTGTTATGCTGTGAATTGCAGGGTGTGTTAACTAATGGGCAAGAAATTGCAGTAAAGAGGCTGGCAAGAAATTCAGTGCAAGGTGAATTAGAATTTAGGACTGAGGTGGAGTTAGTTGCTAGGCTTCAACACCGCAATCTGGTTAGGATCCTCGGGTTTTCCTTGGCAGGAGAAGAAAGGCTTCTGATTTATGAATTTGTTCCGAATGCAAGCCTCGATCATTTCTTGTTTGGTATGCTTTATCTTACAATTTGCCTTTTAGAGAGTGAATGAATGATACTATTTTATGCTAACATTGTACTATTTTACATTCATATCTTTGCAGGTAAAAACAGGGAAGTTTCTTTGGATTGGCATACTCGCTATAAAATCATAGGAGGCATTGCTCGAGGCCTTCTCTACCTGCACGAAGATTCTAGGCTTCGAATCATCCACCGTGATCTTAAAGCCAGCAACATATTGCTCGACGCACACTTGAATCCAAAAATTGCAGATTTTGGCATGGCTAGGTTGTTTCACACTGATCAAACTCATGCTGACACACAAAGGATTGCTGGTACTTAGTAAGTGATTGCTTCTTGGTTGGGACTTTAGATATGATTCTTTCCCCAGTTGGACATCAGGTGAAGATTTTGTAATTTCATATGAGAAAACTGATGAAAGTGTTACCTATGCAGTGGTTATATGGCTCCAGAATATGTACATCGTGGAGTTTTTTCTGTAAAGTCAGATGTATACAGCTTTGGCGTTTTGGTTTTGGAGATTATATGTGGCCAAAAGAACTCTGGCATTCAGAACGATGGCATCCAGAATGACAGCAGCGTGGAGGACCTAATCACCTCAGTAAGCTTGGACCATTTCTCATCTTAACTCCTTTTCCTTTAGTTTCTATTTCTTTGTATGAATGCAATCATTAATCAGAAGTGAATTTGGACATCAAATGCTTAAGGTTTTGGACTTGTGAAATTTGTAAGAAATAATTTATGTATTATATTTGTAGGTATGGAGGCATTGGTCAGAGGGCACAGCTTTTGATGTTGTTGATTCGACATTGATATCCGGTTCAAGAGTTGAAATCATGAGATGCATACACATCGGGTTGTTGTGCATTCAAGCAAACCCAGAAAATCGACCAACGATGTCTTCAGTGAATCTAATGCTCAGCTCCGAGTCTCACTCTATGCCAGTGCCTTCCCAACCTGCATATATTCTGACGAGAAGTGTGGCAACAGACTCACAACCGCAAAGTTCGGCAACAGATTCACAACCACAAAGTGTGCAAGAGGAATCAATCACGGAACTGCACCCTCGATAGATGTAGTGATGCAGAATAACTAGTTTGTCCAATAGTAGTCAATTTTGAGCAAGTGCACAATCAATGTAACATCTGTTAGATTCATCACCAGGTTAAAGCTTCCTATGGGATGGAGGAGGAACATCAACGATGTTGCTGTTGGCCTCATCATCTCACTCAGGTACAAAATAGCGCTATTTGAAAGCCTCTTTTAGCTTCGGTTCTTGAATAATTGTTTTGTAAAATCGGCTCCTTTAGTTGTTGATGATAGGAAATGTGTTGGTGTAAAATGAGATAAAAGTAAAATAAAAATAATATGGCTTGATCCATTTGTGATGTCTTCGAAGGTGTCGCCCTAAATAAGGCTAAACCTGCGGGCCGCGGCAGACTTGGGAATGACGGTAGAATAGGCAGTGACGGAGCCAGAAACTTCTCGGGAGGTGGGGGCGGAATTTTGGATAAGTTGTTCAGTCCCTTTTCCATAGATTTTTTCTTTAGTTTAGTTGTATAGATTTTTTCTTTAGTTTAGCAGACCAAAACATAATTTTTTTAGTTCAATAGAAGTTTTGTGTCAGACAGAGTTTCACAGGCTTCTAGCAAGCCCTCTAGGATTAGAGCCAAAGGCGGTATGCAGACTGTAAATGAGGCTTCAGTGACTGAAGTTGATGCGCAATAGAGCTGATGATTTCAGGTTTCAAATGTCTTTGGCTGCTGCATTTTGGTGGGTTAGATGCTGAATAAATGAACTGCTAATGGATTTGTCTACCTGCCACTACACACATTATTGAACTGGGTTAACTCTTTGTATTTACTTCCTAGAGGATTTTGAGTATCAATTTTCAGTCTCTATAACTCGAACCACCTTCGTTTTTAAAGAGAACATTGTTCTATTCGTCTCTTCCACAATGAACGTGTCTAGTGAGTCTCTTGATTCTCCCATATTCTCGAAATTCACAATTGTGCATGGCACTTTGATCACAAACGCCATCCCCAATTCAATTTCCTCCGTGTCATAGATTCTTCATAGATTCCGGCTGAAAGCCCTGGAATTTCCATTTTTAGGCTCTTTTTGAGCTTGGATTTGTGTAATTGATAGGTTCAATTGCTAATCCATTGGCCAAGATCCCTAGTTTTCGACCTTCATATCTTGGGGAAAAATGATTCTTTTTTTGGCACTTGCAAACTCAAAGTTGGCACAATTGACTCATCCGTTGATCCTCTCCCTTCCGGGTCATGCCCTCTTTACTTTTGTAGTCATGGAATTGCCTAAAAAAAAGACCATTTATTGACTCGTCGATCAATTTCTTTATTCTCTCACTGACCCCCAACTGCTTGTTACTCCTTCCGTTTCAAAATAAAAGTCGTTTGGACTTTAGTGCACGCTTTTTAAGGAAATAAAAACTCTATAAAATATTAACAAGTATGAAATTATGGAAAAATTTTAATTAAAAAAATAATATTTTATAGAATTTTTACCTCATTAAAATGCGTGCAAAATAGTAAAGTGATATTTATTTTGAAAGAGAGGAAGTAAAATGCCCCAAAGATGTTGCTTTTCTAGACATACGCGTTTCGCGCTTTGCCCTCGTCATCTTGTGGAGTTGACTTGCACAGTTCACACAAGCCCTATGATGTATGGCATCATTATAAACTCATCACTCTTTTATTGGTTTCACAGCTTTTACATTAGCTGAAGATGGTGGATACTTTGGGATTACTTCTCATTTTGTTCCAGTTTGTTAGTCTCTCTTGTTCCCAATCCGATTTCGTGCATTACAAGTGTGACAACACATACGGGAATTACACTAGTAATAGCACCTACCAACAAAATCTCAACACACTCCTTTCTGATATTTCTTCCAATGGCCAAATAACTTATGGGTTTTACAACTTCTCTGCTGGTTTGGATCCCAATAGAGTCAATGGGATTGGGATGTGCCGAGGCGATGTCTTGCTAGCTGACTGCCGCAGCTGTCTCAAGAATGCAACTACCGAGCTCATTGGCATGTGCAAAAACCAGAAGCAGGCTATAGGGTGGTACGATAATTGTATGCTGCGGTATACGAACTGATCTATATTCGGGGTCATGGAAGAATCCCCTGGGTACTGGAAAAGGAATAGGTACGAGGCAGTGGATCAGAACGATTTCACTCGCGTTCTTTCTGACTTGCTTGGAAGCCTACAGAGTAAGGCAGAAGCGGGGAACTCTACCCTTAAATACGCTATTGGGCAAGCTAATGTATCTGCTAGTATGACTCTATATGCATATGCACAATGCACTCCAGATTTGTCCCAGTCTGATTGTGGCAATTGTCTTTCGGACTCAATATCTCAGCTTGCAACTTGCTGTGTACCATACCTGGGAGCAAGACTTTTCCTAGCAAGCTGTAATACTCGCTTTGAAATCTATAAATTCTCAGATGCATTTGATACGCTTGCACTTACAACGCCATCGCCATCACCATCACCATCAAAGACACCAACATCAGAACTATCATCACCTACGACTCCAGCCAGAGGTGAGTCTATTCTGTTTAATGCTTTTACTAGAAATTTTGTGTTAACTGTTGTCTTCACCCAAAGACTTACTGTTTCTTCTTGCAGGAAAGGGGAGCACGGCGTCCAAAATTGTCATTGCTGCTGTTGTTGTAATAGTTGTATGTTTATTACTCTCTGTCATCGCTTGTCTCCTTTTGAGACAACGAAGAAGGAAAGGGAAGAGAGCCAACAATCAATTGGGGATGGATGAGGAAATAACGAGCACTGAAACATTACAATTCACTTATGGAGTCATCAAAGATGCAACACATAATTTCGCAGAGGCTGACCAGCTTGGGAGAGGTGGATTTGGCACAGTATACAAGGTATAACAAAACAACTATCTCATACACTATTATGTACTTGTCAGTGCAGGGTCTATGGAAAAGAAACTGTTATTAATTAGATTTGCTATGCTGTGAATTGCAGGGTGTGTTGGCAAATGGGCAAGAAATTGCAGTCAAGAGGTTGGCAAGTAATTCAGTGCAAGGTGAATTAGAATTTAGGACTGAGGTGGAGTTACTTGCTAAGCTTCAACACCGTAATCTGGTTAGGCTCCTCGGGTTCTCCTTCGCAGGAGAAGAAAGGCTTCTGATATATGAATTTGTTCCAAATGCAAGCCTCGATCATTTCTTGTTTGGTATGCTTTATCTTAAAATTGGTCTTTTAGAGGGTGAATGAATGATACTCCGTACTACTACTATCTTATGCTAACATTGTATTATACATTCATATCTTTGCAGGTAAAAACAGGGAAGTTTCTTTGGACTGGCATACTCGCTATAAAATCATACTAGGCGTTGCTCGAGGCCTTCTCTACCTGCATGAAGATTCTAGGCTTCGGATCATTCACCGTGATCTTAAAGCCAGCAACATATTGCTTGATGCTCACTTGAATCCAAAAATTGCAGATTTTGGCATGGCTAGGTTGTTTCACGCTGATCAAACTCATGCTGACACACAGAGGATTGCTGGTACTTTGTAAGTGATTGCTTCTTGGTTGGGACTTCAATTTTGATTCTTTCCCCCACATGGAAACAGGTGAAGATTTTGTGATTCTATATGAGAAAAATGACGCAAGTGTTGTCTCTGCAGCGGTTATATGGCTCCAGAATATGCAAGTTTTGGAGTCATCTCTGCTAAGTCAGACGTGTACAGCTTCGGTGTTTTGATTTTGGAGATTATATGTGGCCAAAGGAACTCTGGCATCCAGAAAGACAACAATGCGGAGGACCTTCTCACCTCGGTAAGCTTGGAACAATTCTCATTTTAACTCCATTACCTTTGTTTTCCTATTTCTTTGTATGATGCAATTGTATAATCAAAAGCAAATTTGGGTACTTGGGCGTTGGTTCAAATGCGGTTGATCAAATCTTTGGTTTGTATAAAAAAAAAAAGTGAATTTGGGTGTACATTGAAAGGCTCAAGGTTTTGGACTTGTCAAACTTGTAATAAATAGTTTGTGTTATACATATTGTAGGTATGGAGCCATTGGACAGAGGGTACAACCGCTGAAGTCGTAGATTCGACATTGATATCCACTCCAAGAGCTGAAATCATGAGATGCCTACACATTGGTTTGTTGTGCATTCAGGCAGATCCAGAAAATCGACCAATGATGTCTCAAGTAAATCTCATGCTCAACTCCGAGTCTCTCTCACTGCCAGTGCCTTCCCAACCTGCATATGTTCTGCAAAGACGTTCGGCAACAGACTCACAACCACAAAGCACAGGGGAAGAGGAATCAATTACGGAACTGCACCCTCGATAGATGCTGCAGTGGTTACATTGAAAACAAGGGAGCGTATTTGCTATTGATAGTGATGCAGATCAATTAGGTTTTGATCCAATGGTAGTCAATCACTCAATCTTTGAGCAAGTGTCTTCATTAAAAGAAAAAGAAGACATTTTTGTAAGTAATAATCTTCTAAGCTTGTAAAATTCATCTGCACACTCAATGTAACAGATGATCTGTTAGATTCATCTACATGCTGTTTACTTGGCCTTTTTTTAGTATAACTGGAATGTGATGGAAGGAGATCAATGGCGGTGTTGTTGGCCATCGTCTCCTGTACAAAATCACCCTATTTGCAAACATCTTTCAGCTTCGGTTAATTGAAATTGTTTTGTAAAATCCCATACTTTTCTATATGGGATTGCAACAACAGGGATTCACATCCCACGAGTTGAACCAAATTTCTATGTTGAAGCTAATTCTGAATTCTCGCATCATAGAGGTTTGGATAAAAACTCATTAGCTTCTTCACAAATCTCCCAGTGTTTGCCAAAGGAGATTTGGCATTCCTGGAAATTTGCTGTCAAGCTTCAAGAGGATCCCGATAGAGGAACTGAACATGAGTTGGAGAAATTTGTAAAACACGGAAACAGTTTGTTTTTCAAAGCACTTGGGTCTGGAATTTCCATTTTTTAGAGCTTCAATTTGTGTAGTTGATAGGGTCAAAGTATTTGCCAGATTGTATTCCACGTTCTTTTCGCCACTTGTAGAAAACGAGTTTATCATAGCTGACTCATGCGTTGATCTTCTTCCTTCCGGGTCGTTGCCCACCAACTGTTTGCTAAAATGCCCCAAAGGTGGTCACTTGCAGAAAGCAAGATTGTCATTGTTTAATATTTGTTGACTTCGACTACTTGTAGTGCTTAGACTATTCCTATGGTTTCTGGGCTCTTTTTAAACTCACCACTCTTAAATTGGCTTCACAGCTTTTACATTAGATATGAAGATGGTAGATACTTTGGGAGTACTACTACTACTCATTTTGTTCCAATTTGTTACTCTCTCTCGTTCCCAATCCAGTTTCATGACTTACTCGTGCGACAACGCATACGGGAATTACACTAGTAATAGCACCTACCAACAAAATCTCAACACCCTCCTTTCTGATATTTCTTCCAATACTCAAATCACTTATGGGTTTTACAACTTCTCTGCTGGTTTGGATCCCAATAGAGTCAATGGGATTGGGATGTGCCGGGGCGATGTCTTGCTAGCTGACTGCCACAGCTGTCTCAAGAATGCGACAGCCAACCTCATTGGCTTGTGCACTAACCAGAAGCAGGCTATATTGTGGTCTGATAATTGTATGCTGCGGTATACAAACCGATCTATATCTGGGGTCATGGAAGATACACCCGGGTTCTGGATAAGGAATAGGTTCAAGGCACTGGATGCGAGTGATTTCACTCGCGTTCTTTCCGACTTGTTTGGAAGCCTACAGAGTAAGGCAGAGGCGGGGAACTCGACCCTTAAATATGCTATTGGACAGGCCAATGTATCTGCTTCTTTGACTGTATATGCGTATACACAATGCACTCCCGATTTGTCCCAGTCTGAGTGTGATAGCTGTCTCTCGGAATCAATATCTATGCTTGCAGGTTGTTGTCTACCATACCAGGGAGCAAGATTTTTCCGACCAAGCTGTGTTATTCGCTACGAAGTATACAAGTTCTCAAATGCATTTGATACACTTGCACCATCAGTGACACCATCACCCTCGCCATCATTGAAGACACCATCACCATCACCTTCAACGACATCATCATCATCGTCATTGAAGACACCATCACCATCGAAGACACCATCAAAGGCACCGTCAAACAATTTACCAGGGATAATCGTTTGTCTGTTGAATTTGATCCTTTTAGTTTTTCTGTGAATTAAGGAACTAAGTTTGGGGAATGAAATCCCGAGATGTGATAGCTCAGGTGATATATACCCTATCAATTCACACGCAATCCATATCCATTGCATCATTTTTCGTTTAATTATCAAGTGTAATAAGGGGCATAGGTCCCATAGATCGTGTTGCCAATTTCTAAGCATATGATTTCACAAACTTTGTTTATGAGTTTATCCTTTAAAACACAAGTACATGGCCGATGGCTTAAATAGCCTCATGCATCGATATTATTCGATACTGTTATTTAAGCACAAGTGCATCTCTGATGGCTTGCTCCAGCGCAATAAGGCTTGATTGTTTGTGAACGGTTGGGGTTTGTGGATAGAGTTTCACATTGAAAAATTGATGAAAACCAAACCAAAATATAAAAGAAGGTGAAGCCTTACGCAATGGATTAAGCTTTTGTCCCATTCACCAGTTGGATGTCAAATACATGTTCTTACGCGACCTCGTATCAACGAGAACATGTGCATGCATTGTCCACGTCGATCGTTCGAAGAGTGCTACATTGGTGGCATTATTCGGAACAGTGATGGTCAGATTATTGATATTTTTCAGTCCAAGACCCCTAATGGGTCTGTGCTTCACACCGAAGCCTATGCTGTTTGTGGAGGACTTCAACAAGCTCTAGAGAAGGGCCTATGAAATATCATCATTGAAGGTGATAAACTTGGTGTCATCAATGCCATAAAAATCGATTCAAACCTCCTTGGTAAATCGCAAGAATAATTGAGAAGATTCATTGATCTAAAGATAAGTTCAGTACCATTCACTTCCTGCATTGCTACCGAAAGTCTTAACTTTGTTGCGGATCATATAGCAAATTTTAGGAATATCTGTAATATATTAACCCTCTTGTATTCCATCATTCGCAAGGATGATCAGGGGTGAACCTTGACTCGTCAAGACATCTTTCTTCTTGTCTACTTGCCTACTGTAAAAAAGGGCAACTTTTTAGGAGTGTGGATCTTCTACAACCCTTGCTATATGCCCTTGAGTGTGACACAAAATTAGTTGTGGTATTTGTTAATTATAAAAAAATTATATTTACACTCTACATGTTTAATCATATATATATTTGCATATTTTTCTTACAAAATGATATTTTAATAATTATTATAATTAATATTCTAAAATAATTACTCTTCTAATTTTAATATTTTTTAAAACATTATATTATATTAAAAGTTATACAAATATATGTTATTTGACATGTAGAATGTAAATATAATTTTTATAATTAAAAAATACCATAAATAATTTTGTGTCACACCAAGGGCAAGGTTGTAGGAGATAGTGTAGGTCTGTAATCTCCAAATTCGTAACGAAATTTGGCGCTAGAACGACTCGGTACTACCAAGGACCACCTTGAGAGAAATTTGCAAAACGGTTCGGATTATTTTACTTTTCTGGGATCGCTGATCCATTTTCGCGTTTTTGAGCTTGAATTTGTAGAACTTCTTCGTTCAAAGTTTTTGCTAAAAGCGCGCGTTGGCTAAGATATTTGAATGTTTGATTTTTCTTGGGAAAAAAAAATATTTGTATATTACCCACTTGCAAACGCAAATTTGTCTCATTTGACACATCCGTTGATCTTGTTCCTTCGGGGTCATTGCCCTCTACCTGTTTGTTAAAATGCCAAAAAAAAGGCGGGCCACATGGAAAAGCAGGTTTGTTTGACGCATCTGTTTATCTTCTTCCTTCCGGTCATTGCCCTCTTACCTGTTCATAAAAATGCTAAAAACTGGACCACTTGCGAAATCAAGTTTGATGACGCGGACATTGATCATCTTCGTTCTCGGTCATTGCTCTTGAAATGTTCGATAAAATGCCCAGAAGGGAGTCACCCTTCTAGAGTCCTAGACTTGGGCGTTTGATGCTTTGCACTCGTCATGTATTTTGAGTGGAATTGACTTGCAGTGTTTACACTATCCCTTTAATGGATTGTTAAATGGAGGAAGGCAAGTCATCCGTGGTGGCTAGAATCATTATAAACACATCATTTTTTTTTATCGGTTTCACAGCTTTTACATTATAGGTACCGGTGAAGATGGTGGTTATTTTGAGCGTGCTTCTAATTTTTTCCCAATTCGTTACTCTCTCTTCTTCCCAATCCATTTTTGTGCGTTACTCGTGTGACAACGCATACGGGAATTACACTAGTAATAGCACCTACCAACAAAATCTCAACACCCTCCTTTCCGATATTTCTTCCAATACCCAAATCACTTATGGGTTTTACAACTTCTCTGCTGGTTTGGATCCCAATAGAGTCAATGGGATTGGGATGTGCCGAGGTGATGTCTTGCTAGCTGACTGTCGCAGCTGTCTCAAGAATGCAACTGCCAATCTCATTGGCCTGTGTACCAACCAGAAGCAGGCTATATTGTGGTATGATAATTGTATGCTGCGGTATACCAATCGATCTATATTTGGGGTTGTGGAATATAGCCCCTTGCACTGGATAAGGAATAAGTTCAAGGCACTGGATCAGAGTGATTTCACTCGCGTTCTTTCTGACTTGCTTGGAACCCTAAAAAGTGAGGCAGAAGCGGGGAACTCTACCCTTAAATATGCTATTGGGCAAGCTAATGTATCTACTATTGAGACTGTATATGCGTATACACAATGCACTCCAGATTTATCCCAGACTGATTGTGATAATTGTCTTTCGACAACAATATCTAATCTTGGAGATTGTTGTGTACCATACCAAGGAACAAGATTTTTCCGAGCAAGTTGTAATGTTCGTTACGAAACATTTAAGTTTTCAGATGCATTTGATACAATTGCACCATCACCATCTTCATCACCACCAACATCAGCACTACCATCACCTCCCACTTCATCCATAGGTGAGTCGTCTATTTTATAAAGATTGCTTTTCCTGGAAATATTTTGCTCAACTTTAGTATTTATAAATAATTTATATTTTTACTAGCAGGAAAGGGGAGCAGGGCATCCACAATTGTCATTGTTGTTGTTGTTGTTGTTGTTGTTGTTGTTGTAACAGTTGTATGTTTATTACTTGCTATTGTCGTTTGGTTCCGTTTAAGACAAAAAAGAAAGGAAGGGAGGAAAATCAACAGTGAATTAGGACAAGAAGATGATATTACTAGCAGTGAAGAAACATTAAGATTTGCTTATGGGGACATCAAAGACGCAACACAAAATTTTGCAGAGGCCAACAAGCTTGGGAGAGGTGGATTTGGCACAGTGTACAAGGTATGAGTGTTTACCAAGACAACTATTTTATTTTATATCATGTTTGCAGGGTCTATGGATAGAAAATGTCTTAAAGTTGGTTTGTTATGCTATGAATTCCAGGGTGTGTTAGCTGATGGGCAACAAATTGCAGTCAAAAGGTTGGCAAGAAATTCGCTGCAAGGCGAATCAGAATTTAGGACTGAGGTGGAATTAGTTGCTAAGCTTCAACACCGTAATCTGGTTAGGCTCCTTGGGTTCTCCTTTGAAGGAGATGAACGGCTTCTGATATACGAATTTGTTCCCAACGCAAGCCTTGATCATTTCTTATCTGGTATGGTCTAATCTTAAAGTCGGCCTTACAGAGGGAAAATGAATGATCTATCTTATGCTAACGTCTTATCATGGCTATGCAGGTAAAACTAGGCAAGTTTCTTTGGATTGGCACACTCGCTATAAAATCATAGGAGGCATTGCTCGAGGTCTTGTCTACTTGCACGAAGATTCCAGGCATCGGATAATCCATCGTGATCTTAAAGCCAGCAACATATTGCTCGACACTCAATTGAATCCAAAAATTGCCGATTTTGGCATGGCAAGGTTGTTTCGGGCTGATCAAACTCATGCTGATACAGTAAATATTGCTGGCACCTTGTACGTGATCATATTCTTCGTTGGGAAATCAGATGAAGATTTTATGATTCTCTATGAGAAAATGATGAAGTTTTTATCTATGCAGTGGTTATATGGCCCCAGAGTACGCTTATCGTGGGATCTTTTCTGTTAAGTCAGACGTGTACAGCTTTGGCATTTTGGTGTTGAAGATTATATTTGGCCAAAAGAACTCTATCAGCCAGAAAGATGACACGATGGACGACCTAATCACCTCTGTAAGAACGGAAAATGTCTCCTCTTCATTTTGCTTTTCTTTTTTTTTTTCCCATTTCTTTTGATGAATGATAGTTGATCTCTGCTCAAATTATTGTAGTCATATAATTAACCGATTGTGAACTTGAATGTGAATAGGTATGGAGGAGTTGGAGAGAGGGCAAAGTTTCTGAAGTTGTTGATTCGACATTGCTCTCCGCTTCAAGAGTTGAAATCATGAGATGCATTCACATTGGTTTGTTGTGCATTCAAGCAGATCCCGAAAATCGACCAATGATGTCTTCTGTGAATCTCATGCTTAATTCCCATTCTATCTCTCTTCCAGTGCCTACACAACCTGCATATGTTGTGCAGAGAAGTTCGGCAACAGACCCTCAACCACTAAATACAGTGGCAGAGGAATCAATCACGGAACTACACCCTCGATAGGTGTAGTGGTTACATTCGAAACAAAGGAAATGTATTTTCTGGGAATATATAGTGATCCAGATTAACAAGCTTGATTCAATAGTAAAGAAAAAAACATTCTTGCAAAAGTATTAACCTTCAATAGCTAATCTTTAGCAATCGACTTGATCGAAAAATAGTCCCTCTTCTGTAAGTATCCTCCTTCAAATTTTGTGAGATTTAACGAGCAGATGGATTCATGTATGCAATGAGTGTATCAGATGACCTATTAGATTCATTTTCTGGTTTCTTACTTGTCCTTTCTCGAGTTCCATCACTGTCCGAAAGCTTGTTACTGTAGTTGTAATGCGACGGAGACAATGGTGTGGGAATATCAATGGTGTTGCTGTTTAGCATGGCAAGCACCGCATGCATTGTAGGTCTATTGGTCTCGTCGTCTTGAACACACAGTAGACCTATTTGCAGGCTTCTTTCTGCATCATTTCTTGAAAAGTTGTTTTGCAAAATCTGATCCATTAATTGGTCAAGCTTACTTTCGGTCCATACCCTCCATGCCTGCACAACACGGGTAATCAATGTTTGATCCTTTGTTTTAAAACTGACAAATTTCATAAGAGTTTAAAAAGCATGGGTGTGATAAGCTTGATGGATGACTTACATGACTTAGAAGACCCTCACCATGAGATATTTCGTAGAATCGATTGTTGCTCTTTCCGCTCAGAATTTCTAGTTACTATGACCCCAAAGCTATACACGTCTGATTTGGTAGAGTATCGTCCTGCTATTGCATATTCTGGTGCCATGTATCCACTGTGTGAATAATATTCTTAGTTAAGGATTATAATTCAAATATGAAATTGTATGATGAACATATGGAAATACTTCATCAAGAAATAATAATCATAAAAATTAATTGATGTTCAAACTTACTATGTTCCTACAGCTTTTGAGGTATTATCAGAAGTTTGGTCTACCTTCACAAGCCTTGCCATGCCAAAATCAGCAATTTTCGGGTCCAGATTGTCATCTAATAAGATGTTGCTGGTTTTAAGATCTCGGTGGACTATCTTCACTCGTGAATCTTCATGTAGGTAGTGAAGTCCACGCGCAATTCCTTGTATGATCTTGTGCCTTATTTCCCATGTCAAATAGGCCGACCTGGTCTCATCTATTTACAATAATTAAGATTAACGGCAATATGGATTCACATGCTGAAATTTACTGTTTAATTCGATAGTAACAGACATAGCTTTAATTTGTGCTAGCTTGAATAATTAAGTACCAAAAAGAAAGCGATCAAGACTTAAGTTGCGCAAGAATTCAAAGACAAGCAGCTGCTCTTCTCCATCAGCGCAGGATCCGATGAGTTGAACTAAATTTCTGTGTTGAAGCTTTGCGACAACTGCGACTTCAGTCCTGAATTCTTTGGTTCCTTGTGCTGCATTCTTGGAAAGTCTCTTCACAGCTATATGTTGCCCATCTTTAAGTGTGCCCTGGAGATCGATTATATACGCGCACCCATATTTTAAATGTAAAAAATATACAGCCTTCAACTCTAAAGAGATATCTAACACATTTGTTACCTGATAAACAATACCAAATCCACCTTGACCCAGTTTATTAGCAACAGAAAAGCTATTAGTTGCAGCGTCGATGGTCTTGAGATCAAACTGGAGGCATTCTGTAGGTTCTGCACCTCCAACTTCGCGATCTGTTGCTTCTTATATTATAGCACAACAGAATATTTGTACATTTAATGAGCTTTTATTTTTGAAGAAAATTGGAATTACGACTTCATATTTTTTGGTTATAATGGTTTTACCTTTGGTCAATTTCAGTTTTTTGGGTGATAATTTTTTTTAATTGGCAATAATTATTAATTGAAATGAATCTCTTAAATGTTGTCGAAAAGCTTTGATGAATAATTGAGTGATTGTGAGGAATATTTCATAAATTTTGCCGAATATTGATTTGTTAACATTTAACACCGTAAGAGTTGTTAACATTTGATCCGTATTATATATATATATATATAGAGGATAGATCCTGTGTAAGCAATTATTACTGTGTAATTTGTGAGCAAATCTAGAGCATCGGATTAAGAAGATCAAACGGATGAGATTAAAAGTAACTTGTGAACAGTAACATTATTCGTAGGTACGAAGTGATTATTCGTATGTACATACATATGGATAATCTTTTGTCACTTACAAATAATTACATTTGTTCATACATACGAATAATTACATTATTATACACGAATAATCGCTTGGTACATGTGAATAATTTCTCTGCTCACAAATTACACCGTAAGGGTTGCTTACACGGGATCCAATCTCTCTCTCTCTCTCTCTCTCTCTCTATATATATATATGTTAGTTCCGGTGTACACAGCCCTTATCGTGTATCATGTACTCAGAAATTATTCGTCTATTTGTTCATGATTATTCGTCTGTTTGCACATAATTATTCATCTGTAAAAAGAGTGTAAAAACTGTAAATTTTATTCTAATGAATAATCGCCCAATACCACCGAATAATTTCATTCCACAAAATAATCTCCTAATATCATCGAATAATCAGAAGTTACTTTTAATCTCATCCGTTGATCTTCTTAATTCAATGACCCATATTTATTAACATGATACACAATAAGAGCTGTGTACATTTGATCTATTGTCTATATATATAGCGCATCGTGCACTCTAAGTACCAGACAAAGGCGGCTTTGGCAGTGGAGCAGTTAAGTTATTCGCCATAATTTCTATGGAGGCTTGTTGAATGCATTGGTTGTAGAGGGAGATGTCAGCCAATGCATTCAACAAGGATGTCCCCACGACAGTAGTACTGGACGTACACTGCGTCTGCGCCTGTTCTGGCGCTGGTGTTGTTGTAGGAGGCTGTCACACCTTGGTCTTGGAATTCTACCAGGATGGTTTTGAGGCTAGAAGCGTACCCACCAAATGGATCTGCGTAGTCGCTTTCGTCGCTTTCGTCACGGGCTCTGCAAGATTCTAAGAAGAAGGTGGGTTGGGTGGGTGCCTGTGCGGTGACATGTTTTTCAACCAGGCTTGCTATAGGAGGAAAAGGAGGACAAGAGCTATGTACATCCTTGCAAATTGGTTGCTTTCAATTTAAGTGAATAACAATTATTCAGTACTAATTGGTTAATTGTATTTGATGGGCATATGAAAAATGCAAGAAGAGAGAGTTTCAAAGTTGAAATTAATCAAATTATATGTTTACTTCGTCAAAATTTGTAGAAGCGCACAACTGTCTGTCGCAATGTACGTATAAACGTGGGCATCAGTTTTTAGCACCTGAGGGCGTACTCTTCTATTGTTTAAATCAAAGTCAATTGATCCACACTAATTCTTATTGTAGATGGAAGCCGACCTAATGAAAAATATTTTAAGATAGAGGTGCACAAGTGGATCAAAGTTTGATGACTAGCCCCGGACGTAAATGTGTGTAAGACAAGCAAGATTAAGAATTGAAGGCGATAATTTCTTTAATTGAGATGAACATATAAATATACAAGAGGAAAGAATTTGGGTTTATCTTTTACACACCAAATCAAATCAAGACCGTAATCAAAACGATATACAAAGATATACATAAAAGATATTTCGTCTAACAGGTCCCCGCAAGCTCATGGGCGAAAGCGTACATGAAGCTTGACCATCAGAGAATGGAAGCGATGATTCCCAACGGCTTTGGTGAAAATATCTGCGATCTGATCGAGTGAGCGAACATGCCGAACAATGAGATCACCGAAAGCAACTTGCTCACGAACGAAGTGGTAATCAATCTTGATATGCTTGGAGCTCTGATGAAACACCGGGTTTGCCATCAGAAAGGTGGCACTGAGGTTATCACATAACATAATCGGCGGTCGAGAACCAGGAAGGGCCATTTCCCGAAGCAGCTGCTGCAACCAAAGAAGTTCAGCTGAGGCAAACACAATGGCCCTGTATTCGGCTTTAGTGCTCGAACGCGCAATAACATTCTGCTTTCTAGAAGACCAGCTGATGAGATTACCACCAAAATAAACAGCAAACCCATGCTGAGATCGACAATCATCCGGATTGGAGGCCCAACCAGCATCGGAGTAGGCAACAAGGCGGTCATCAGACGCCTTGTGAAGTGACAAGCCTGCTGAGATAGAGCCTTTGAGATACCCAAGAATCCGCTTGACCGCAGTTCAGTGGGTCTTTGTGGGTTCATGCATAAACTGACAGACACGATTTACCGCATACGAAATCTCAGGTCTGGTGATGGTGACATACTGAAGGGCACCCACAATGCTACGATACAGATGTGGGTCAGAGCATGGATCACCAATCCGAAGTAGTCGAGACCCTGGCTTAGCCAGAGTGGCAATAGGCTTTGCTCCAGTCATACCACAACATTCTAAGATGTTAGTGATGTACTTTTGCTGACTAAGATAAAGAAGAGAGGCAGTGCGATTGACTTCGATGCCCAGAAAATAGCCTAGAACACCAAGGTCCTTCAATGAGAAGGCTCGACTCAAGCGAATAACAAAATCATCAATGAAAGCAGCATGGGATCCCGTAATAATGAGGTCATCAACATAGATAAGGACATAGACAACATCACGACCATGTGCTTTGATGAAAAGAGAAGAGTCGAAAATACAACCTTTGAAACCTTGATGAACAAGAGCATCTCTGAGCTTTTGAAACCAGGGTCCTCGAGCCTGGCGGAGGCGACAGACATGAGTCAGGCGATCCGAAGCTACAAATCCCTGAGGCTGATTCATGTAGACTGTCTCATGAAGATCACCGTGAAGGAAGGCGTTGTTGATATCAATCTGAAGAAGAGGCCAAGAGCGAGTGAGAGCTAGGCTAAGAACAAGCCGAATAGTTGTTGGTTTGACGACTGGGCTGAAAGTGTCGAAGAAGTCAACGCACGCTTCTTGATTGAACCCCTTAGCAACGAGACAAGCCTTTTAGCGATCAATAGACCCATCTGACTTCCATTTGATCCTGTAAACCCACTTGCAACCAACAATGTTAGCACCAGAAGGTCGAGGAACTAAGTCCCAGGTCCCATTTCTCATTAAGGCGTCATATTCTAGCTGCATAGCATGTTGCCAGGGTGGACTTTTGGAGGCTTGGTGGAAATATTTTGGTTTAGTAGCAGTGATGAGGGCAGTAGGGAGAGGGTATTTAGTGGCATAAGAGGACTTTAGCTTAAGGTTGTTGGTGGCAGATCGAGTAGCCCTGGGGTGAATGGAGACGTCAGATTGACGAAACCAAGAGGGTGCTGCGGGTTGTGGGGGGTTATGAGGGGTGCTGGAGTCGGATGAGGGATAAAGTGCATTAGGGGCAGAGGATGCCGAGCTCAAGGCTTCCGAGGAGCTGGCGTCCCCGGGTGACGAACCTACGGAGCTTGTGTCTTCGGAGGATGCTGAAGGTGTGGAAGGGGCTGACGCAGACGACGAGGGAGGGGAAATGACAGGAGACACTATGGGAGAGGGACTCGGTGAGGGGGGAGGGGTGATGAGAGGTGACGCTGGAGTTGGCGAGGCCAGTGGGATCATAGAGGAGGCTTGATGGAGGAGATTGAGAGGGAGTACCAGCGAAGGAAAGGGTGACTCAGGAGGTATGAAGTCGGTTTGATAGGGAAAGAGAGTCTCGCCAAAAACAACAAACCGAGAAATGTAGCAACGTTTAGTGGCGACATGATAGCATAGGTAGCCCTTGTGTTTCGAACTGTATCCCAGAAATAGACATGGAAGAGATCAAAATTCAAGTTTGGAGTGATTGTAAGGGCGTAAGAAGGGATAGCAGCGATAACCAAATGATTTTAGAAAGTTATAGTCAGGAGACTTGCCATAAAGAGTTTGGAAGGGGGATTTGTGACCCAAATTTGGAGTGATGGTTCTGTTGGAGAGGTACACATAAGTGTGAAAGGCTTGTTCCCAAAAATGTTGAGGCATGTTGGCATGGGCTAATAGGGCAAGTCCTTTTTCGACGATGACACGATTTTGTCTCTCAGAGGACCCATTTTGTTGGGGAGTGTATGGGCATGAGACTTGGTGAATGATGCCAAGGTTGCGGAGCATGGTGGAGACGTTGCAGTACTCTCCTCCTCCATTAGTCTGGAAGTTTTTGAGAGTGGTGAAAAACTGTGTTTGGATGAGTTTCAGAAATAACTCAAAAATGGAATAAACTTGAGATTTGGCAGAGATAAAATAAATCCAAACAAATTTGGAATAATCATCAATAAAACTTATATAATAAGAGTTTCCGTTCATAGATAAAGTTTGGGAAGGACCCCATACATCAGAATGGACAAGGTCAAATGGCTTCTCTACAGTGACCGAACGAGCAGGAAGATGAAGATGATGACTTTTGCCAAGCTGACAGGCACTGCAGACGGTAGCTGATGTACATATTCGTACCTTTGTTTATTGCATCTTTTGACTTCATATTTCATTCGATCTCCAAAGAAAATGGTCAAAAGAATATAAACTTGTGTAAGAATGGGCTAAAATGCAAGAAATAGGGTCTACACAAATTTTGAGCTAACCATGCAGGAATTCGAGCGAAATCGGAGTCAAAACGGAGAAGCCAAGTGAAGCTGAGCAGAGGTAGAAATCGACCTCAGAGGTAGATATCGACCCCCGGTGTCGATATCGACCCTCATATCGACCTCAACATAGACATCGACCAGAGCTGAACAAGTCGAGCAGGAACAGAGACCTCGATATCGACCCTTGGTGTCGATATCGACCCCTTATCTCGACAGAAGATAGACTCAGTTTCGAGATGCGGATTGGAACTATATCTTCAAGGAGGCACGGAATTATCTCATACTTTCAAGATAGATGACAGCTGAAGAGTTATTTATCTTTTTACCTTTAAGTTATTTAAGTTTATCAAAAATAAAAGACCTATCCTAATTGTTTGGATAGTGTTCATAGTTTAGATAGGAGTTACAATCCTGGAATAGCGAGGATTAGGAGCCTATAAATAAAGCCCTAGGGGGCTGGCATTCAATCATTCAATCGAAGAAACAATTCAATTCGAAAAACAAGTAATACCATCAATAGAGTTAGAGTTAGAGAGAAGTTTTAGGGTTTGACGTTTGCGAAAGTTGACGTTGAGTTGTAAAGCTTCGGAGTTTATTTTAATGCAAGTTTCTTCCTTTCAATCAACAATGAATCCCATGATGAGAAGCTAATAGTTCCCCAAAGCTCTTAGGGTCGGGGTGAGCCCGATGTTAGCCATGCGCGCTTGAGGTAAGTATTTGATGTCGATATCGTTGTGTCTATCTCTCCTCCTACGATTCTATGTTTAGTCCTAATCGAAAGAAAAGGGATTCATGCTAACAACTTGAGTTATAAACATAAAATTGGTAGAGACAATTAGGTTTATTTGCAAGAGTAATCCTAAGAGTTGGTGTACGGCGAAAGCTTGTCCCTTGGGTGAAATAGCGCAATTGTCCGTCTTATTTACCTTATCGCATGCATCGGTTAACGTTGTGGTAAACCCTAATCCTAGGAGTTGCTTTTTACATATTTTATACACACAAAAACCCCTGTTTTATTTCTGTTCATCCCTTTTCATCCATTCTTAAATCTTCGGCCTTTCTTTGCCGACGAAGAACTAACTCACTGTAGGGAGACATCGATATCGACCCCAGACGTCAATATCGACCACTGAGTTCGTCGACAGTTTTTTGAGTCGACGACGAACATCGCTGCGGAGTTTACTGAGCATCGATATCGACCCCCTAGCATCGATATCGACCCTACTGTGTCGACTAGCAGACTTCTGAGCCAGTCGATTTCGTGGACTAACATCGATATCGACCCCCACCAGTCGATATCGACCACTTGTTTTTGTTTCTACATGTCTTCTGTTGCAGAGAACATCGACAGCCGAGGTCGACATCGAGACCCAAGGTCGAAATCGAGGCTTCTGGTCGACACAGACTTGAGATTTCCAAAGCTACTAGGATCCCGCTGACACGCCTCCTCGTGGATCGATCCTGACTACCCTTACACTACAACGGGAGGAAGTCTTGTAATTATTTGCTTAGGCCAGGAGTCGGTTTACATACATTTTTACATCTTATTATTTGTACTCGACTTACCTCCCTTAACAAATTGGCGCCGTTGCCGGGGAGGCAATCAATCGCGCCCTAGTAGTCTATCTCACGTCTCTACCTAGTTTGACTTTGCAGGTGTATGCGACGCGCTGATCGCCCGCCCGAATTTGAAGGAGTAGACGACCCTGAGCGTTATTTCCATCTAAGAGCACAAGCTCAAAGAATCATGGCAGACAACGCGAACCAGGCTGAACTTATTGAGCAACTAAGGAAGCAGGTTGAGGACCTAACGACTAGAGAGGCGGCACTTATGGAGCGTGCGGATAGGAAGGAGGAAGGCCGGAGGCAAATAGAAGCCCAAATCAATGCCCTCCCTAGGAATGCCAAGCAATATATGCACCCCGCTCTCACAGTGCCTGAATCAGCAATTCTTATCCCTGCCTCTAATTTTGAAATAAAACCTAACTTCCTAACTGAGATTAGAAGGCACCAATATGAAGGAAAACCTAACGAATGCCCTATGGCACATATTTCAACCTTCTTAGACCTTTGTGATACTATTGCTGATGGACGAAGTCTTGAATATGTTCAACTAAAAGCCTTTCGATGGTCTCTTATAGGGAAAGCATTGCAGTGGTTGGAAAGCTTAGCCCCAAGATCGCTCCGCACCTGGAATGAAGTCAAGGACGCGTTCCTCAACAAGTTCTTTCCTCCTTCTAAGACGGCGTTGATCCGACAGAAAATCACGGCTTTCAAACAAAAGCCTGGTGAGGCTCTAGCGACTGTTTGGGAAAGGTTTAAGGACCTACTACGATCATGCCCGACGCATGGCCAACCACCGTATGTAATTCAGGAGATCATATACAATGCTCTTGACGCTGCAACTAAGGAGAGGATCAACACCTACACCTCCTATGGCTACCTTGAACTCGCTCCACAAGAGGCTTGGGAGACCATAGAGAGGTTGGTGGAGTTCGACAATACATATGGGACTCCTGAGGCTTCTGACACACCATCATCGTCGAGGCATGCCCCATCTATGCCCTTATATGAACCCTCCAATGTAATCGATCCCGATGTAAAGGAGCAATTTCATAGGGATCAACTTCGAAAGCTCCAAAAGCAAGTGAGGTTCCTTTCAGCGAACCAAGATTGCATTGAATGCGGATCGCAACGGCACACCACCATCGAGTGACCCCATGCTGAACAAGTACACCTAGCGGAGACTCACCAAGAGGCGCGCTACATGAGGGGCCCCAATCACCAATATTGGGGAGACCAAAGGTTCCATCAACCACAAAGGAACCAGGTCAACCCTAGGGACCCTCCGCCTTATAGAGCTCCTGGGCACCCGGAGAGAGACCAAAAGAAGAATGATCTTCAACTTGTGCTAGATGAGATAAGGAGGAATCAAGCTAAGAATGATCAATCCAACAATGCCATCCATTCTCAACTCAATCACCTTACCACAAGAATTGGGGAGATGGATATATGGAAAAGGAACGTAGAGACCCAACTGGGTCAATTGGCGGCACAAATCCCTAGACCGTCCGGAACACTCCCTGGGCAACCCACTACAAATCCTAAGGGACAATCCGGGATGGGCTATGTCGCAGCCATGCAATTAAGGAGTGGCACCAAAGTACATAAGCCACGAATGGAAACAGAGGAGAAAGCAACAGACCCAGTCGACATCGACAGACCAGTCGATGTTGACCTAGAGGTCGATATCGACCACCATGTCGACCCCCTGGTCGATGTCGATGACACTTCAGAGCTTGAGAAGTCACAACAGAGGTCGAAATTGACCATTCTAGTCGATATCGACCAGAGCCCAGTCGACATCGATGTCCAGCAGGCCCCTCCGACCACCGTTTTGGCCCCTCCACCAAAGAAGACGTTTCCCTTTCCATACAAAGCATTGGAGGATCCCACCAAACGTAAGTTTAGGCGCTTTGTAAAAATACTTCAAGGGCTTAACGTTACTATCCCTCTTACAGAAGCCCTAAGCGAGATGCCTGCCTATGTGCGATTCCTTAAAGACATCCTTAGCAAGAAGAGATCCATGGCAGAGATCGCAGAGGAGTGTTCGAAAATGGACTTCCCTGAGAAGAAGAGTGATCCAGGGAAGTTTGCAATCACCGTGAGACTTGGCCAACATCGTTACAAAGCCCTATGTGACCTAGGGGCAAGTGTAAGTCTCATGCCTCTTTCTATTTGGCAAAAGGTGAACATTGGCGCACTTGAACCTGTGGACATGAAACTTTATATGGCTGACAACTCATTCGTCAGACCCACAGGTATAATTGATGACGTTCCTGTAAAGGTAGGTAAGTTCTTTGTGCCTACTGATTTCATTGTATTGGAAATGCCTGAAGATCCTGTAGTGCCTATTATCCTTGGTAGGACTTTCTTAGCTACTGCTTATGCCAATATCAATGTACGTCGAGGGTTACTAACCTTTACTATAGGGAACGAAGTAATAGAATTCTCTTTCAACCCGACCATGAGCGAAACAAAGCACCTGGAGCAAGTAGTCCTCTCGCCGGCTAAAGAAAAGCTTAGAAAATTTTTGTTGGCGAGGACGGAAACAGCAAGCAGGGTCGACATCGACTGGAACCAGTCGATATCGACTAAAAACATCGAAATCGACCCCCCTTGGTCGAAATCGAGTATGCCAGATCGCAGTCAGGAGCTTAAGTATGGGGTCATAGAGGTCGATATCGACCCCCACATATCGATATCGACCACAACTCTCGAAATCGACCCTCCTTGGTCGAAATCAACCACCCCTCAGCCCGAAGATTTCTGTTTCGGGCCCAAACAGGTAAGCCCAAGTATGACTTCCAACCCTCCTCTGTCCCTTATTAATGAATCAATTAAACCCATTATTGATAATTCTACTAATAAGAGGGTCAAAGCTTCATGGTTTACCTATATTGCTAAAGTTAGGTCAAGAAAGAGAAGGACAGTGCCCAAAGAAGAACCTAACATCAAAGAAGCCTTGGTCGTCGAGCTTAGCTACTACCAAAAGGACCTAGATGACCCAGGAGAAGGCTCAAGCTCGAAGGGTCCCTACATAAAAGGGTCATGAAGCATTGACGGAGAAGTCGGCCTAGCGACTAAAAAATCTAGAGCATGTACATAAAACCTTTAAATTTCGCATAGATGTTTTTTAGGATTTAATTTTTGGTTTGTCAAACTTTTAAAACTGAGATAATTCGCGGCTTTATCTATATATCTAACAAAGATTTCAGGTTATCAAGCAAAAGGAACGACGAAGAAGAAAAGAAGCTTCTGCAGAGGCAGTCGAAATCGACCAGGCCAGTCGAAATCGACCCCCCCAAGGTCAAGCCATCTCCTGGAGTCGACATCGAGGACTCAGGAGCGAAAAAGAGAGGTCGATATCGACCCTAATACTCGATATCGACCCCAACCTGGCAGCCCTCGTCTTCATTTTCTTCCTCGACTTCGACAGATGCAGTCGGCATCGACCACTGACCTAGATATCGACTTCTGGCATCGACCTAACCTGAAATTGACCCGAATCCGCAGGTTGCGCTGTGAGTTTCTCTCTACCCTTGTTCTTCTTTTTAATATAGTGAGGACACTGTATATTTTAAGTATGGGGTGGGAGATAAACATGTCTTATGGTCATAACTTGGTTTTCTTCTTCGCATTGCATTCATGTTTAAATTTTTGTTCTTAGTTTTACTTTTATAAAATGTCAAAATAAAAATCCAAAAAAAATAGAAAAATGTCAAAAATACAAAAAAATGCATGTTTATTTTTAATTTTATTTTTTTAACCCTACTTAGATGTCCTATGATGAAAACTCAATAGCTGACTTGATCATGTAAATCCTATGGCATATTTGGATGGTTTAGCCTAAGTCCTTAAAATTTTTATGTAGATTGTGAACTTGTGATGAAATTGAGCACATATGATCCTAGGCTAAAAAGCAAATCCAACAAAAATTGTCCTTGTGAGAATTTTGACCTATAGGGAGAACATCAAAAATCCCTCCGCTTTCTTGAGTCTTCCTATGCATCTCTAAATGTTGTGATAGTTATTCAAAACCAATGCATATATATGTCTATGTTTATGAGAATTAAATGATGGAGGCATCTTTTAAGCCATTTTTATCCTCTCTTTACCTACCCTGCATTATCCCTGCTTGAAGCCAGAACATTAGCCTGAGCCTGAAATTGCAAACTCCACAAAATTATGCCTAGCCGAATTGAGCCTGACCCCCATTTGGGAATTGAGACTTAGATTGGCTGGACTAATGCCTTGTGGAAAGAAAAGAACATAATGTACAGTTTTGAGCAAGAAAATTATGGGTTGCTGCATATTTACATTTTGTCATATTTTGTAAAAGGATTTATGGCTCACCATATAAATGCACATATCTTAGGTATTTAGTTATTATTTCCGAAAAAAAAAATCCGAAAAAAATAAAGATATATATATATAGTGCATGAGCCAAAATCCTTAAGTTTTTTATTCATACAAGTGTTATATTTTTGAGAGGTATATTAGAGTTCGAAAGAAGGGTTGATAGTATGGTTTACATCTTTTAGTGCATCTTTAGAGCATATTATGGAAAGATGAGTTGGGAAAGAGCATTATAGGAAAGTGCAACATTGAAGAGTTATGGTTTGGATATTGCAAGTGTTGAGATTTAGGAGTCTTGATTCCCGAATTATAAAAGCGCCACATAGCCAAATAATTCCATACCCTTTAATTTCATACCTAGCCCCATTACAACCTCGCCGAATGGAGTCTTCTTTGAAGTCTTCCATTGAGCGAAAGTCCTCCTGATGATTCTTATTGCATTTTCATAATTGGTTGCGAAGTGGATTATTATAAATTGCAATGTTTATGAGATTGTATATGGAATTGAGTTGAGAGTTGATCTTCATAGCCTAAACACATGAGAGTTGAGTGCAAACAAATTATCCCTGTGAGGTTGGATCAAAATTGCATATGCCTATGGATTGCCAAAATATGTGCTATGATGTTAAATTCACTTGCTTTGCTTTACTACCGCTTATGATGTTGCTTTTGACAAGGGCGAAGACTTGAAGGATGTGTTGTAGGTGTTGGTTATTGCTTGGTTATTTCTTGAGGACAAGCAAGTCTAAGTATGGGGTGTTTTGATGTGCATATTCGTACATTTGTTTATTGCATCTTTTGACTTCATATTTCATTCGATCTCCAAAAAAAAGGGTCAAAAGAATATAAACTTGTGTAAGAATGGGCTAAAATGCAAGAAATAGGGTCTGCACAAGTTTTGAGCTAACCATGCAGGAATTCGAGCGAAATCGGAGTCAAAACGGAGAAGCCAAGTGAAGCTGGGCAGAGGTAGAAATCGACCTCAGAGGTAGATATCGACCCCCGGTGTCGATATCGACCCTCATATCGACCTCAACATAGACATCGACCAGAGCTGAACAAGTCGAGCAGGAACAGAGACATCGATATCGACCCCTGGTGTCGATATCGACCCCTTATCTCGACAGAAGATAGACTCGGTTTTGAGATGCGGATTGGAACTATATCTTCAAGGAGGCACAGAATTATCTCATACTTTCAAGATAGATGACAGGTGAAGAGTTATTTATCTTTTTACCTTTAAGTTATTTAAGTTTATCAAAAATAAAAGACCTATCCTAATTGTTTGGATAGAGTTCATAGTTTAGATAGGAGTTACAATCCTGGAATAGCGAGGATTAGGAGCCTATAAATAAAGCCCTAGGGGGCTGGCATTCAATCATTCAATCGAAGAAACAATTCAATTCGAAAAACAAGTAAAACCATCAATAGAGTTAGAGTTAGAGAGAAGTTTTAGGGTTTGACGTTTGCGAAAGTTGACGTTGAGTTGTAAAGCTTCGGAGTTTATTTTAATGCAAGTTTCTTCCTTTCAATCAACAATGAATCCCATGATGAGAAGCGAGTAGTTCCCTAAAGCTCTTAGGGTCGGGGTGAGCCCGACGTTAGCCATGCGCGCTTGAGGTAAGTATTTGATGTCGATATCGTTGTGTCTATCTCTCCTCCTACGATTCTATGTTTAGTCCTAATCGAAAGAAAAGGGATTCATGCTAACAGCTTGAGTTATAAACATAAAATGGGTAGAGACAATTAGGTTTATTTGCAAGAGTAATCCTAAGAGTTGGTGTACGGCTAAAGCTTGTCCCTCGGGTGAAATAGCGCAATTGTCCATCTTATTTACCTTATCGCATGCATTGGTTAACGTTGTGGTAAACCCTAATCTTAGGAGTTGCTTTTTACAAATTTTATACACACAAAAACCCCTGTTTTATTTCTGTTCATCCATTCTCATCCATTCTTAAATCTTCGGCCTTTCTTTGCCGACGAAGAACTAACTCACTGCAGGGAGACATCGATATCGACCCCAGATGTCGATATCGACCACTGAGTTCATCGACAGTTTTCTGATTCGACGACGAACATCGCTGCGGAGTTTACTGAGCATCGATATCGACCCCCTAGCATCGATATCGACCCTACTTTGTCGACTTGCAGACTTCTGAGCCAGTCGATTTTGTGGACTAACATCGATATCGACCCCCACCAGTCTATATCGACCACTTGTTTTTATTTCTACAGGTCTTCTGTTGCAGAGAACATCGACAGCCGAGGTCGACATCGAGACCCAAGGTCAAAATCGAGGCTTCTGGTCGACAAAGACTTGAGATTTCCAAAGCTACTAGGATCCCGCTAACACGCCTCCTCGTGGATCGATCCTGACTACCCTTCCACTACAACGGAAGGAAGTCTTGTAATTATTTGCTTAGGCCAGGAGTCGGTTTACATACATTTACATATTTATATTTGTAATTACTTGACATATCTACCTCCTGCAACAACAGTAGCCAATTTATTTGATGACACTGGAAGATGCTGACTGGAAATTAGACGATGCAAGATAAACTCATTGGGGTGGGCAAGGTGATGATGCCAACAATCAAGGGAAGCAAGTTCACCTATAAAGGCAACAGATGGACCTGGACGCAAATGACTGAACTTTGACAGACGGGAAGACGATAAAGGCCACCTTCAACGAGTCCTCTTAGAAGGACTTGCCCCTACAGATTCTTAACAAGACAACAATCTTTGTGAATCTCAAGGTAAACATGATTATCCTTGGTTAATTGAGATACACTTAAAAGGTGTTTAGAAATATTAGGAACACATAGCACATTGTAGAGATGTAAAAAGGCTGCGCAAGCATGCTTTGTAGATAAAATCGAACGACCAGAATGTTAATTGAGATACACTTAAAAGGTGTTTAGAAATATTAGGAACACATAGCACATTGGAGAGATGTAAAACGGCTGCGCAAGCATGCTTTGTAGATAAAATCGAACGACCAGAATGAGTAATAGGTTCCCGACAACCAAATTGTCGTTACCAACATAGGGTGAAGAGGATTGAAGGCCGGATAAGTCGTTGGTCACATGGGCATTAGCACCATTGTCGACAACCGATGGGTCGGGAGCTTTGAGTGATAGCTGACAAAATATGCAGATTGATTAGAAGGCGGCGACGCGGCATCAGTCCGACCAAGAGCAGCAGTGGCATGGTGATTAGTGACCGGGAAGTCATTGAGGTTGAGGCGCCCGAAGCAATTGAAGGCCTCATGTCCTGATTTCCCAAAAATTTGACATGTAGGGTGCGAGGGTCTGTCACCCGCCAAAGAGGAGCCAGAGTCACCACTGGTGGGTCGATCAGCAGAGGAACGACCACGACCACATCTGCGACCTCGACCGCGTGTGGAGGCGACGTTAGCAGAGAATTGATCAGCATCGGAGAGAGTCTTGGTGTCTTCAGCGAGGCTTTGCTCCTTCTGCAGGAGATAGCCAAGCAGCTCATCAGAAGACACATGCTCGGACTTGAGGGCAATTGCCGACCAAAGGGAGGCAAACTGAGATCCTAATCCTAATAGGATATAGAAGACGAGATCCGCATCGGTGACAAGACACATACACTCCGCAAGCTCATAAAAAATGGCTCGTTTCTTCTCGACATATTCGAGAACGGACAGAGAGCCCTTGGAGAGAGTCTGAAGCTGATGGCGAAGGTGCATCTAACGAGCACTAGACTGGGCATGAAACATCGTTGCCAAAATCTGCCACACTTCAGCCGCGGTGGTTGCTGTAACGGCCCAAATATAAATATTCGGGTTACGTTTCGAAGGATTGAATACCTTCTTTCGGATCTTGCAATTCGAGTACGGGTTGAGTTTTAAACCAAGGTTTTTAATGCTCAAATAAGGGATTTCGCACCCTAAATTCGCGATAGGGCCGTTGGATCATCCGAATCTGTTCTACTTGCCTAAGTTGCTCAAAACGTTTTAAGTTCGAAAGCATAAAGAAGGAGAAATCATAATACAAATTGCCATGGCATGGCCGGGTCAAAACCAAACACGAGGAAATAAGCAACAAAAATATGGAGTTCAAGTCGGTCTTTCTCTCCCTCTCACTGCGCCATAAAATATCCCCCGCCACAACAGCAAACAATCAAGCAAGGGTATGGGTACCTGAAACTAACCACGAAGTTAAGGTCGAGCCACTCATGCGGGCCCTGAAGACCTCGCTGAGGACATATAATATGCCTATACCTAGATAAAAGATGCTCTAATGCAGTGCGGAAACATTAAACACACAAGCATACTAGCAGTTTATATATATATATGCAGAAAGCGATTAAATGGGATCCCGCATAGAATGCCAAGTGGCATGTCCCTCTCCTACTCCCGCACCCATGCTCGTTAGTGCAGAAACCGACCGCGTTTTATACTCCCGCACCCATGCTCGTTAGTGCGGGAACCGGTCGCGTTCAATATCATAACATCATCAATCGTATCAATACTCATGCTCGTCAATTTAACAGTCTGACTCGATGAGGACTAAGCCCGATGGGACTGGACCGTCCTATGACCCTAGCAAATGACTCTAGGACTCACAATTTAACGGTTGTTCTACCATACGCAAAGAGAATACAGATGCTCGATTAATTTGTGCAACCTAAGCATGATACTACATGAATATGCATGATGCAACACCAACACACTATATGACACATCAGGCATGAGGTTCTAACTTGAGTAAGCCCCGGAGGACTTACCTGGAATAGCAGAACAACAAAAGCAATGAACCAGCAGTAAGCAAGCCATTCTCGTCATGGATCACCTAACAATTCAATAAGCAACAATTATAAGTCTAAGCACAAAGGGACCCATTTACCGCTACACAGAACTAAGTAAAGCTAAAAGAAACTCATTTATCATCATCAAGCCGTATCATCGCATAGTCCCGTCTCATCTCATATTCCATCATATATCATCTCATTCTTGTTATCATCAACTCATCATCTCATAATCTCAAGTTACCTCATAACATCAATTTCCTTAACCACTTCCATCATTCATCTCGAAGTTCCAATATATCATAACATGTTTCAAATTCAAATTTTTACTCATGTCTCAACTCCTATAAAATCTCAAATGAGGTCGATTCGATAAAGCAATCTCTCAAAACTATACGTGGCCAAATCCATTTATAAATCATAAAAAAAAATTAAAAACTGTTTTCCAAAGGCACACTATTAAAATAATTCCGGCATATTTTGTTTTGAAATCATTATCCTAATGAATTCCGACACTTAGGAAAATTTTCCAAAGAGTCTGAATAATTCAAAACTAACCATTTAAATGCAAATATTTAACAAGTATATTATGTACCTAAATAAACTCCCCAAAAATCAAATCAAATAAATAATCTAATTAAATCAGAATAAATTAATAATAATTAAATAACAGATCATAATAACTTAATATTAGATAGAGTAAGGTAATAGAATAATTAAACATAACCCAACCCAGCCTAAAACCGAAACAAGCCCGGACCCAAACCAAAAATATGGCCCAAGATGCCCAAACCCTTTTCTTCCAATTAACAAAACAAATAAAATAAAATAAAATAAAATAAAAAAGAATGAGCGGGACCCACCTGGGTCTTCTCCTTCCTCGTGCCCGCCCTCTCCCCTGTACACTACCCCGCTCAGCTCTCCGCTCGCTCACCTGCGCTCCCAGCTCTGCTCCGACCTCGCCTCGCCCTCCACCTCGTCTCTCCTGCTCCCTCTCGCTCCTCCGTCCTCGCTCTTGCTTGCCACTCCCTCGGCCTCGCCACTCTTTCGTCCTCGCTCTCGCTCGCTCGACTGCCCCGGTTGCTCACTCAAACTCGCACTCCGCTCACTGCCCTCTTGCTCTCGGAGTACAAAACGAAGCTATTGGCCTAGGATCTTAGGATATTAGAAAAGAAAAGAGAATTGGATGCTCACCGGGGCTTCAAAGTTTCACCGGAAAAATCGCCGTCGGAGACACGATTTGGCGGCGTCGATGGGTAAGCTTTCTGCTATTGGCTTAGGATGAGTGAAGGGAGATTAGAGGTCCGACTTTACACAGATTCGAGCCGAAAGAAAAGAAGATTGGAGCTTACCGCTCGGGTCGGAGAAGAACAGGGGAAGTGGTGCTGCGACGTGGCTCCGATGGCTTCGAGGGGACCTGGGTGGCTTCTGGGATTCAAAAGGTGAAGCTCGGGGGCCCTGGATGCTGCTGCTCTACAAGGAAGGAGGAGGAATAGGGTGGTGGGAGCTCGGTTTGGGCTCGGAAAACAGGGGATGCGCGAGGGCTCAGCAACGGAGACTCCGGGGTCACTTCGGCTTCGGTGGTGGGCACGTCGGAGGAGAGTAAGGTTGACGGCTGCTGCTTGGCGGGACGGGGATGTTGGGCTTGAAATGGGAAACAGAGGAGGAGTTATGATGGTGAACATGTGGTGATGAAGGAGGGGAGCAAACTAGGTGATGGTGAACAGGTGATGGTAGTGATGAAGTATGGTGATAGTGAAGGTGTTGAGGTGAGGAGTTATGGGGGTGTTGAAGGATCTGAAAAAAAAAAGTGAAAGAAGGAGGGTGGCAGTGGTGACAAGTGAAAGCAACGAGATGGTGTAGGGTGAGGGAGTGGAATGACAGATAAAAAAATGAAAAGTGAAGAGAGCGAGGAGATAATGAATGACAGATGAAATAGAGAGTAGGGGTTGGCCTACCAGCTAGAATAGGGAGAGGGGTAAGATAGGATGAGTGTGAGTGGAAAAAGTCAAAATAATTACCCGGAATTAAATCTCGAAACCCGCTTTCCGACCTTAATCCGACGCAATTAAAACAAATTTAAAAAATAAATATTTGAATCCAAATTAAATAATAAAACCCGAAGTTATTTTCAAGACTCGGAATAATAAAGCGGAAATAATTTCATTTTCAAATCGAACAACGAGTTCATGCTGGAATTTGTCTCGGAAGAATAAGATAAATTCGCTTGCTCGAGGACATAAAATTTTGAAATTTTTTCGGAGTCTTAGGAATTAAATTTTTTTTTTCGAAATGAAATTTATAACTATAAAAATACTATTTCAAAATCCCGGTCTTTACAGTTGCCCTAGCGACATGGCCAAGGAGCGGTGTGGTGAGCGTCGACCGGATCCAAAGGAGAACGAGGCGATCCTTGCGAACCCATATAAGATATGCGGGATTAGGGACGGACGAAGACGTTGCTGTTGGTGAGGACTGGTTTGCGAACGCAGCGAGGGCTGCTTCGGGAGTAAGAGTGGAGGAATTGGTAGCAGCAGGGCAGGGGTGTGGAGGGAGGAGGCTCAGTAGGGTTGAGAAATGAGTCCAGATCGAATGCTTCGAGAGCGGATCGGATGGTGTTGCGCCAGAGGGAGTAATTACTCCGATCCAAGCAAATAGCAAAATTGGGTAGATGGAAGTTGGGATTAGACCTATCACAACATTCATACGCACGAAACCCAAGTTCCCAACATCCTCAAAACCGACCGATAATAAAACTGTTTTCTAAAACCTTTCCGATACGATCAAATCGACCACAATCATTCTTTCAATCAAACCCATTGATAAAACCATACCAGCCATATTTTCGAACTCATAAATCCCAATTTAAGTCAACTCATGTTCAAAATGATTTCTCAACTTATACTTGGCCAAATTCCGACATTAACACTTAAGCCTTAAAACCAATTTCCAAAAATCATATTATAAAACAATTCCGGCATGTTTCTCATTTCAACACATTATATAAATAAATTCCAATATTAAATCATCAAAAACCGATGTTCACAAATCATGTTTATAAGTCAAAATCAACAATTCACTTTTAAAATTCCAACTCGCATATTCAAATTCTCATAAAATGCATCATATATAAATAATCCAATTAATGCTATTTTAAAACAATATAAAAAATATATAAAGATTAATTTCCAGAATATTATAATCATAACCAAATTCCAAAACTATAATAATATTCAAATAATTTAACACTCACTATCCATATAATCTCAAAACAATACCCATAAATATATTGATAGCCCAACATTAATTAATATTACTTTTAAAACCTTTTAAACTATATATATAATTTTCAGAACAAATAAATATATACATTTATTCTCCTTAAAATCAGAAATAACAACAAAATATAATATATATATATATATATATATATATATATATATATATATATATATATATATATATATATATATATAAATAACATAACATACTAAAATACTATACCCACAAAACCCAACCCAACCCGAACCAAAATGAAAGAAGAAAAGAAAAGGCCCAAGGAAAGGCCCCAAGACCCGGATCCATAGGCCCAGACCCGAACCCAGCTCACCAGAAATAAAAAAGAAGGGGGCCCCATGGGGTGATGTGGCAGCCGGGGTGGCAGTGGGGGCCACGATCCTTTCTTCTTCCCCATTGCCGCCTGAACCAACAAAGAGGAGGGAGCTCGACTGAGCTCGACGGGAAGGAGGAGAGAAAGAAGAGGAGAAGGGAAGGGCTCGCCGACAGCCTAGCTCAGGCCACCCACCCGACACCCATGGACCACAGAACCGATAAGAAAGAGAGGAAGAAGGGGGTGCTCACCGAGAAAATCCTTGCCCGGAAGGTTTCGAGGTCGTTGGAGATCGATTGGCTTCATCGGAGACTCGAGGAAGCTCGTGAGGCCCTGGATCGAAGGAATGGGTCATAAAGGTGGAGCTTTATGATATCCCAAAGTGACAGAGGAGGAGGAGATGCCTTACCGCTCGAAATTGAAAAGGAAACAGGGGAGCGAGGAGGAGGTGGCGACGACTCCGGCTACCCCGGGACTCTTCTGGCGACGGTGGCGGTTCAAAAACGCCAAGAAGGGTGGGAGGATGCTGCTGCTACTGGGCACACGGGAGGGGATGATGGGGCTGGTGCTCAGCTCGGTGGTGCTCGGACACCAAACAGGGGAGGCTCGGCTCCCTTCGCAGCAATCGTGAGGACATGAAGACGAGGAGGGCTGGTGGTGTTAGGGTGGGTCTAAGCTGCTGAGAAGGAGGAATGGAACCCAGGAGGGTGCACTGCGTTTTATCGAAACCCAAAGGGATAAGCTTGGGTTAGACAAGAAAGGAGAAATTAGGGGTTGAGGACAGATGAGAGTGAAATGAGGTGAAGTTGGTTGTATAAAGTGACAAAAGGGCAGCTGGGTGGGCAATGGGATAAGGAAATGTGAGGCAGGAGGGAGGCACAAATGGGAGGTGAGCTGGTGTGTGCAGAGGGAAGAAGAGGACAAAGTGGGAGGGACCATTTGCCTAATCCAGCAGTACCGAGAGAGAGAGGGAGAGAGAAAGAGAGAGAGAAAGAGAAAAGAAAAGAAAAAGGAATTAATATATATGTGGTCCTAACAATACCAATTCAAATTAGCGGAAAAGACTCAAAATCCGCTCGCCCGATCGAATACCGACTAAATCAAATTTAATCAAATTTAAATAAAATTTTAATTAAATTCCAAGATAATCGGAAATTAAATAAATTTATCAAAACTTGGAACTCGAAGGCGGAATTAAATCCGTTAAAATCTAAATTCTCAAAACGATGCCGGAATGTTTTTAAAATCAAACGTACACTCGAGGACGGATTTTCTCACATTTCTACCGATTGAATAAAATAAATATTTATTTACTCAAATTTACTAATATAACAATATAAAACACATTCAGTCTTTACATTTATCCACCTCTAAAAACAAGTCTCGTCCCCGAGACTAAAATCATTTTAAAGCAAAGGGGATGAAGTTTTAAAATCGGTGAGTCCGAGGACCATGTCCAAGGATCTTTTAATCGTCTCGGTTGCGTCTTCCGAGATTCTCACAACATCCTAGTCACGGTCGTGACATCTCCAATTGGTCTTTTCAAGTGTGTAATAAACACCCCTATCACATCCTCGCTTTGACCTTTAGGAAGTATCACAACCCTAAAAGCATTATAGCGTCCGACTAGGTCTTAGCAAGCAATCTATAAGCGTCCCTATAAAATGCTTGTATCCACTTCGTAAGACGTCATAATGTAAATCCATTTCGTAAATTCTCAAAGTGCTTTGTAAAGGGAAAGGTTGTCATCCAAATCATTGAAACTCTCAACTTCTTTAAAACCCTAAGTTGGCCATTTTTAAAACCGCTCGAATCTTCAAATCCGATGTTTAATCAAGCAACTTTACACCAAAACAAGTCAATTCCTTTCAAATCAAGATTCCGTCAAAATCTCCCAAACACCAAAACAGCTTCTCGCATACCAATCAATCAAATTCAGAAGGTAGGAGGTGGAGTCATCCACCTCTAAGGGCTAATCCCATATTCTCTTCCTAGTTTCCAGAATCATTTATCATCATCCTCAACTCAACATGCACGTAAGTAAATCAACTCATCGACTCATAACATCATCAACCACTCCTCATATGATAATCTCAACATCAATCATGATAAACTCAACCAATCGACATCTCAACCGCATAACATGATTACCCATAAAATAAATCATACCATCCTTTCAGAACACGCCAAAAGCAATAACAAAGTCTTAATGTCGTACAATGAGCCATAAAGTATATCTACCTCATACCGAAGGCATCGCAAGTGCATCATCGAATTCTCATAAATCACGCAAGCACACATGTCAAGAGATCAAAGAGGTTAGGTGTCATGGAGTCAGTACACTACTTCTAGTCAAATCTCACGATCGCATCTCAACATCGCACACTAGGGGAACCAGTCATAACAAGGGATCTCATGTAAAGCATAAATTCACATAGTCATCCTATCCAATCTCTATCCAGCGTTATCATAACATATTATCACATCAATCCAACAAAATCATGCTATCAAGATTCAACCAAAAAGGGAAGATCAACAGTATATCACATCAAAATATCATCATGCTTTCCAGACATCATCTTAGCTCATCACAATGTCATATAACGATTAATAGCAATCATGCACCATCACCTTATATATACACTTAAGTCATACCTATGATCCAAGTCATATTCATCACTTACCTATTCATAATCAGGCTTATCAACCATATAGGATAACATCATGCTTTCACATAACAACATATCATCATCTCATGATTCATTCAACACATTATAACATGCTTTTAGAACAACATAGTAGGATAGCAATGGATCATTATATTAGGATTATAGTTGTCACTACCAATTATGATTCAGTATTGTATATCAACATGTAATATCAGGTCATATCAGGTTCATCGTAACATCATGCCAGTTCATAATCACGTAATCAAGAAAGTTTTGCACCACATATCAGTTATAATAAAATGCAACCCCGCCCGCTCGTCTCCAACTCTCAAGCCAAGACCAACTTTCATCTAGACTTACCAACTCGGATAACATCCCACAGAAGAAACCCCAATCCATTCCGACCTTTAATCTCACACCTCTTCCCGCCAAGCACCCTCACTAACAATCCACCTCTAAGACTTCAACCCCCATCTCTGTTTTCACACCCGAGTACACTCTCACTCTATGTTCCCAATACCCCAAAGGTCATTCCTTACATTTCTCACTCTTCCCAAGGTATCACAACGTAGAACCCTTCTAACCACGCATCTTCAATAAAATTTTCTCGGTCACTACTTAACCAGCCTATCCCAACCATATCCCTTCCCCAAGATTCACCTAAGAGCTCATCGAAACCATCAAGCATCACCTCTTAAAATTCCCGAACCCACTCGGTCCAACCTAAGTCAACCCCTTCTTCGGCAACTTTCCCCTCACCACCGTCGATCGTTCTAATCACTCAGAACCCTTCTCCACTCTCTGACCACTCTACCAAAAAGGACCCCACTCACATGTTCAAAGAAGAAGCAATCATGGACATTATTACACATAAGAACTACATCATATCAACTAACATTTGTATCAATAGCATCATTAAGCATTGCAACAAGTATCAAAAGTCGTAAATTACCGTCATGCTCAACAAGTATTGTAAACCATCATATATGAATCTTAATCAAATCAAGCTCATAAAGGGTTAGCAATTCGAATAGAGGACGCTCCCACCTGCAAGTCATATCGTGCTCAACAATCGTAATCCTCAAAGCGAGCTTGTTCCGTCGATATTATCGATCCTGAGGCCCGTGGGTTATGGGCCCACATTTCCGCTGCGCTGTTCTATCGCTATTCGTCTTCCCGATCCCTTTTTCCATGCAGTCGCTCATCCAAGGTAACGCGTAGGAGTTTAAGTTAGCGGAGATAGGGGAGTGACAAGAGCGGACGACCCAATGTTTCTTTTGGAGAAGGAATAGGCCAAAGCTAAAGACGGCATGACTAGAGACAAGACTCCGACTCAGGAATAGTAACGATGCCTTTATGGAAGTCCATTAGGGTACAATTGTGACAAACAAGCATGAATTCACTAAGGAGCATATCCATCACATCAATCCATACTAACATGTACCTATCTCAAGGGAAACATTCGTATTCATATCAAAGACACAATAAAGTCCTACGCTGATGTATGTGAAACAAGCTAACATTCTAGTATTCCATGGAAACAGATCTGCCTAGTAACCTCGAGCAAGATAGGCGGAACCAACAATGATCATATATGGTTCGAAGTCAAGCGGGATTTAGTGAAGATAACGATCATCATGCATATGAACAATATAAAAGCATGGTATGCAAATCAACAAATGAGTCAAAATATATCATGACAAGGTATATTATAACAATCAGATGACGCGTCATACAAGGACACATAAGAGCAGCATAGTAACTATCACATCTAACAACAATGATCACATATTAGGTCAAGCATGGCACGAAATCCTATGGCGAGATCCATTTAGAGAGCATAGAGCCTACATGATACTAGCGATACATAATGCGATACAAGCATAGTCAAGATTCATTAAGAGGAGTTTAACATAATGTTCACGAAACATGAGGCATCATCAAAAGTAACAAGATGGACATCATGGATGCTAGGTTATAATCATGCTAAGAAAGAACCATCATAGAATACATATATGGTACGATAGCTGTCACATTATAGAACAAGCATGATATGAAATCATTCAGCAGGTCATATTGGAAGTCATAAGCTCCACATGATACTAATAGCACACGTCGAACATGAGTACAACTAGAGTAATTCAACTAGGTTCATTCCGATATTCATGCGTCATGCAGGTGCAAAATCATGATATAGGGTGGTGCGTGATCATGCAAGGTGTCAAGTCATAGGTTCATGCAAGCACGAGGAGCCATCATAGAGTAATAGACATCTTAACCATGTAAGCATGCTAGGTTTGACCATCACGGAAGGCTAGTCAATCATCGAATTCAACATTAAGCTAATCAGGACGAGTGAAACATGTTAAGAGAACGGAAAGAGGAAAGAGCCACACTATCAGGGACCTAGCTCAAGAGAGAATCAACGATAATGTAGGCAAGGCATAAATTCGAACAAGTCACAACCAAGGGGTCTATATGTTACTAGTGGTTAAATATAACATATGGTACATACATGCACTTGACTTGTTAATTACTACGGTATGCAAGAGTTCATTCAATCACATCTCAACGACATAGTGGCACGAGAGGAAAACGCAACGAGGTATAGAGTAAGTCTAAGCAACATGGCTAGAATATGAGGACATGAATTCAAATTGATGTATACTAGGATAGAACATGTATTTATCAAGACTCGTTCACACTACCATATTCTCACTTAGCACAATTAACGCATAGCAGTTACTAGAATAATCAACAACAGTTAATCACAGAATAGGTGGGCATGCTATAGATTCTTGCCACAGAATGAATGATAAGCATCGAGGCATGATCGGCTAGCATGCTAAAGAGTACAATCTTATGAGGCATTCGTATAAAGAAGAGTCGATCACACTATCATGAACTATTCATGGGGAGTACATCAATTGTACAAATTCCTAACATATGACATCTATAATCGTGCCCTAGTATGACAATGTAATATACTAAACAGATCATGTCGGGATGATATGGACATAATAAATGTAGTTCGAACCTATACAATGGTCATCATGAGCATCAAGGCACATAAGCACAAATTCACACTAAGGATCAATTGTAGGTCAAGGAGTAGTGCATATAGAATCACACAATCATGAACAGGCAATCAAGATAACCCGATAGAAGTCCATAAGGGCAACATTGACTCTTCCCAACTGACTCATTACCCATCTTTCCCGTGGGATTCGGATACGAATTTTCCGTGACAAGAGGACACTGATGGATCGTCATACTGAAACATCTTAGTAGCCAGAGGAAAAGAAAGCAAAAGCGATTCCCGTAGTAGCGGCGAGCGAAATGGGAGCAGGGCAGAGGCCTCGTAAACATCTCGCTCTCTAGCTCAGAATTTCATCAAGGACCGTCTTCCAATACTCTCTCGGACAACCTCTATATTCAATCACGATTCCCGACACCATGTGTTTACCAACCCAATTCCCGTGAAAGACCGATATTCGAAGGGAGGAATCGATTGAATTGTCAAAAAGGTTCATAAGGAAAGGGGCGGTTCCACAAAAGCTGAGCTTAACCATATAAGAAGGAGGGTACTCCCGCTATTCCGTTCGCACAAATCGTTCAATATTCATTCAATAGTCACACAATCAAATGTTTAACATATCAAGCACTCAATCATAGAATCAGTTAATGACAATTGCAATGATCTCCTTGGAGTCTTCCCGACCCATCTGTAAAGAACAAGCTAGTATTTCGCCTACCCGTTTCTGACTACATCCAATAAGGATGGTCTAGCGCCTTCTCTACCCTCTCGATCCCTTATTTGGTCGGTTTTTTTTCCTCTTTTATAACAAGTCAAGTTCATATTTAGTCCAATTGAGTTAGGCATATTAAATTCATTTTGCCCCTTTAAAATACTTTCAAATCTTTTGAAATTTATGGGCGGTTTTCCAAAACATACACTCGACCCTAGCGTACCCGAATTGCACAACCTGGCTCTGATACCAACTTTGTAACGGCCCGGATATAAATATCCGGGATACGTTTCGAAGGTCAGATACCTTCGTTCGGATGTTGCAATTCAGGTACGGGTCGAGGTTTCAAACCTCTAATCAGTCGAAATCTCAGAAATACAATTAAAACGAAAGTAAAGCGGAAATATGATTTAGATACAAAAGCCACGGCAGAGCCGGGTCAAAACCAAACCAAAGTGGGTGATTTGCCATTTGTCAAGTTAGAATATATATTAGCCGGATTCTTCGATTCGCCAAAAGATTTCCCCGTCACAGAAGCATGGAGCAACAAGAGCGGTACCTAACACTATCCACGAAGTCATGCCTGGTGATCGCCTGCGGGTCCTCTGACCGCGCTGAGGCCACATAACATGCCTATGCCTAAATAAAAGATGACTAATGCGGTACAAGATTTAAATCACACTGTCATGCCCCTAATATATATAATATGCGGAAAAGAACTATAAAGGGCCCAAGACAATGCCAAGTGGCATATCCCTTTCCTACCTCTGCACCCCTTCCCGTTAGTGCAGAGACTGGCCAGTTCGTTGCTATAGCATAGCATATCCTCGTGGTGGTGCACTCACCCACGGTATCATCATCATAACATAAATTAAATATAAATTAAACATGCCCGATGGTGCTGGGCTATCATCATGCTCATATCGACTCGATAGACTCAGGGCACCCGATGGGGCTGGGCTACCCTATGACCCTAGCAAAGACTCTAGGACTATCACAGATGACGACCGTTCTGTTTCAAACACACAAAGTAAACACATGCTCAGTTCAATGCAATCCTAGCATGATACTACATGGCATGCTTTAATATGCAACAAAACTACACATTACATGACACATCAGGCAGGAGGTCCAGGTTACTGAGTAAGTCCCGTAGGATACTTACCTGTTGATGCAGAACAGCAAGATAACACAAGCAAGGGCCCAAATGCAAGTCCAAAGCAATCCAAAAGCAATACACACCTATCATCAAGTCATTTCCATAAGCTACCAGAACAACATTCATACGCACGAAACCCAAGTTCCCAACATCCTCAAAACCGACCGATAGTAAAATTGTTTTCTAAAACCTTTCCGATACGATCAAATCGACCAAAATCATTCTTTCAATCAAACCCATTGATAAAACCATACCAGCCATATTTTCGAACTCATAAATCCCAATTTAAGTCAACTCATGTTCAAAATGATTTCTCAACTCATACTTGGTCAAATTCCGACATTAACACTTAAGCCTTAAAACCAATTTCCAAAAATCATATTATAAAACAATTCCGGCATGTTTCTCATTTCAACACATTATATAAATAAATTCCAATATTAAATCATCAAAAACCGATGTTCACAAATCATGTTTATAAGTCAAAATCAACAATTCACTTTTAAAATTCCAACTCGCATATTCAAATTCTCATAAAATGCATCATATATAAATAATCCAATTAATGCTATTTTAAAACAATATAAACAATATATAAAGATTAATTTCCAGAATATTATAATCATAACCAAATTCCAAAACTATAATAATATTCAAATAATTTAACACTCACTATCCATATAATCTCAAAACAATACCCATAAATATATTGATAGCCCAACATTAATTAATATTACTTTTAAAACCTTTTAAACTATATATATATAATTTTCAGAACAAATAAATATATACATTTATTCTCCTTAAAATCAAAAATAACAACAAAATATAATATATATATATATATATAAATAACATAACATACTAAAATACTATACCCACAAAACCCAGCCCAACCCGAACCAAAATGAAAGAAGAAAAGAAAAGGCCCAAGGAAAGGCCCCGAGACCCGGATCCATAGGCACAGACCCGAACCCAGCTCACCAGAAATAAAAAAGAAGGGGGCCCCATGGGGTGATGTGGCAGCCGGGGTGGCAGTGGGGGCCACGATCCTTTCTTCTTCCCCATTGCCGCCTGAACCAACAAAGAGGAGGGAGCTCGACTGAGCTTGACGGGAAGGAGGAGAGGAAGAAGAGGAGAAGGGAAGGGCTCGCCGACAGCCTAGCTCAGGCCACCCACCCGACACCCATGGACCACAAAACCGACAAGAAAGAGAGGAAGAAGGGGGTGCTCACCGAGAAAATCCTTGTCCGGAAGGTTTCGAGGTCGTCGGAGATCGATTGGCTTCATCGGAGACTCGAGGAAGCTCGTGAGGCCCTGGATCGAAGGAATGGGTCATAAAGGTGGAGCTTTATGATATCCCGAAGTGACAGAGGAGGAGGAGATGGCTTACCGCTCGAAATTGAAAAGGAAACAGGGGAGCGAGGAGGAGGTGGCGACGACTCCGGCTACCCTGGGGCTCTTCTGGCGACGGTGGCGGCTCGAAAACGCCAAGAAGGGTGGGAGGATGCTGCTGCTACTGGGCACACCGGAGGGGATGATGGGGCTGCTGCTCAGCTCGGTGGTGCTCGGACACCAAACAGGGGAGGCTCGGCTCCCTTCGCAGCAACCGTGAGGACATGAAGACGAGGAGGGCTGGTGGTGTTAGGGTGGGTCTAAGCTGCTGAGAAGGAGGAATGGAACCCAGGAGGGTGCACTGTGTTTTATCAAAACCCAAAGGGATGAGCTTGGGTTAGACAAGAAAGGAGAAATTGGGGGTTGAGGACAGATGAGAGTGAAATGAGGTGAAGTAGGTTGTATAAAGTGACAAAAGGGCAGCTGGGTGGGCAATGGGATAAGGAAATGTGAGGCAGGAGGGAGGCACAAATGGGAGGTGAGCTGGTGTGTGCAGAGGGAAGAAGAGGACAAAGTGGGAGGGACCATTTGCCTAATCCAGCAGTACCGAGAGAGAGAGAAAGAGAAAAGAAAAGAAAAAGGAATTAATATATATGTGGTCCTAACAATACCAATTCAAATTAACGGAAAAGACTCAAAATCCGCTCGCCCGATCGAATCCCGACTAAATCAAATTTAATCAAATTTAAATAAAATTTTAATTAAATTCCAAGATAATCGGAAATTAAATAAATTTATCAAAACTCGGAACTCGAAGGCGGAATTAAATCCGTTAAAATCTAAATTCTCAAAACGATGCCGGAATGTTTTTAAAATCAAACGTACACTCGAGGACGGATTTTCTCACATTTCTACCGATTGAATAAAATAAACATTTATTTACTCAAATTTACTAATATAACAATATAAAACACATTCAGTCTTTACAATAGGAACCCTCTACAATTTCTTTCACAAAAGCCTCAAGATCAAAGCCTAGTCCAAATTCATCCACTATATACCTCAAAGCTTAGGTCAACGAGTTCCTTAAAAAAAATCAACTTACACACGGCCTCAAGCTAACGATCCCAAACTTTCCAACTAACCAATTAATCCTCATACGTCTACATCCATTATCCTCCAAGTCATCTCAGCCCAAGCCCCCCGTCAAGACCTCTATCAAGATCAATCTAGGTGTTCCCTACCAAATTCATTTATTCCTCCTATGTCCTCAAGAATTCATTTATTCATTATATTCATCGCTATGAGCATATTCTCGAACCACTTCACTATCCCTATTCTATTTCCCAAGCCAATTAGTTGCTCATCCACCTCTAAAGAACCAACTCCTATCGCCAACCTCATACAAGAGCATTCTCACACCCTAGATCCTCAATATTCATCAACAAGGTTCATCTCTTAAGCTACTAACGCATCCCAACAACACAAGCATCTCACTCTGCTAGCAACACCCAATCGTCTGCACTCGTCAGATTCTAAGCTAGAGAGCCAACTAGTGATAACCTGTAACACGATCTATCTAGTCTCATCAACCGTACCTATACCCAAGTGGTCAACATTCATGTCTTATCCAGCCAAATCTATCCCAAATCGTATCTCCCGTCATCCCACATAGCATCGATCGTCACTTAGTTAGAACACCAATTCACCATTTGAAGTTCCATTATTTTCCCAAACAATTCCGATCCCCTAAGCCATCTTACTCTAATTCCTTATTGTTGCATACTCTTAATTCGTCTCCAACCACAATCCTCAAACGACGATACCTTACTTCTTAATGACCTTTATCACCCTCCAACTTCCCAAGAATTTCTAGGTCCTCCTTATCCGAATTTACCCAAGGCATCATAATTTACTCAAAATTCCATAATCTCATGACCATTTATACTTCCATACACTCCACCTGAACTAGCTCCCATATTCGTCATTCAAAATCTTCCTACCTCTAAACCCAATCAAACAATCTTACGATCAATCCTAGCGATATCCTTTACTTTGCTACAGGCCTTTCCTCAACGACTCATCTTTTATTTCCTAATCACCCCAACATTCAAATCAATTCTATACATACCAGTTTCGATTTATTCCTTATGCTAAAAATCCCCCAATCACGCATCTAGTGGTTCTTTAATTACAACTCTGGCAAGCATCCTCGATATCACCCGAGCAATACTCAAGTACACATCTCACATCTGGTCCTGCTATCATACGAACAACCTAGTTCCCAAGATCCACAAATTTTCAAGTAGCTCTAGCCTACTCAACCTTAACGATATCCATAATTCATTTCTTACCGAAGTCATTTCCTATTCACTGTACAAATAACCTAAGTCCCAAGATCCACAATTTCCCAACATCCCTAATCCACTCAAACCTTAACGCCATCCAAAACTCATTCCTCAACAACATCGTTTTCACTCATAACACAAACAACCTACATAAAATCACATCCTTCCTACAAGAATCCTTAACCATTCACACCCTAGCCCATTCATATCTTCCCTCATGGACACCTAAACGGATTTACCCTATCCATTACCCAAAACACTCACCTATACTGCAACCTCACTTCCGCAATCTTGTCATTATCATCCTATGCCCCACCTAAGGCCTACCTAGAAGGCTCATCTGAAAATTCCTAACCCTAATCTCCTAAAAGCTCTAGAACTCACTCGATCCTGTCTAAGTCAATGTCTCATTTCTATGGCTCTACTTCACACTCTCATCGATTGAACCTACGACTTCTAGTCTTCTCATCACTCCTCTGACTATGCCGAAAAAGAAACCATAATCCAACATCGATAACTCACCCCTCATAGGCAAAATTAAAGGAAGCAACACTCAGTAACTCTAACTACTAACATATCAAAGTACCAATGCATCGAAATTTATCAACATATCAGATCTAGGCCTATTGCACAACATCATGTTCAAACATCACAAAAAAAGATTAGCAGCTCGAATGGAGAACGCCCCCTTCCTTAAGTCATATCTACGAATCCAATGCGTGCTCATCCTTCAATGTTGTTGATGATGTCAGTTCTCTCACCTGTAGGTTATGGGCCCACCATGCTTCCGTTGCGCCGCTCTATTGTTACCCGGCTAGTTGTTCCTTCCCACATGTCGTCGTCCGTCCAAAGAGATAACACATAGGTTCTAAATTAACAAAGATAGGGGAGAGGCACAAACGGACAACCCAGAATACATACAGAGTCACTTATGGACCAAGATTGAAGGTATCGAGACTAAGAACAAGGTCATAGCCCGAGAATGACAACGATATAGGGACACACGTTCAAATAAGCAATTATCTGAACAGGAAATGCATTTAATATAATGTTATACCAGGTCATGTAATCACAGATGAGACTACAATTATAACCAAACCGAAATCTCAAAGAGCAACATCAACTAACTGACTCAAGAGCCCATTTCCCGTGGAATGCTTGTATGATTCATTTGGTTAAGGGAGGAGAGTACTTGAATTGCTTCACATAAGAAGGATGGTCAAGCTCTAGACAAGGTATTACGACAAGAAGACACCTACTGACCATCGTAGGAATCGAGAGGGATGACTTGACAAAACAAACCATCCCTTTAGACTCGGAATCATGTCGAGAAACTTAGGTTATTCAAAGTTGATATTCTAGTACAATAATTAACTTGTGGTATGACCTATGGCGTCAAGTACCATACTCCATCACACACCCAAGTAATCAATGCACCCGAACAGAAATCCCGAATATGATTAGGTTCCCAAACCAATTTCCCGTGGAAGACGGTAATATCATAGAGAAGAATTAATAAAAAAAAAATCTATGGAAAAAGGATAAAAGAAAGAGAAGAAGAAGAAAAGAATAGTAAGGAAAGAAAAGGAAGGGAAGGAAAAGGAAATGATTGATAAGACATCCTCAACCTTAAGTAGAAATCGGTAGAACAGAAGGCGAAATGGAAAGAAAATGACCCAAATGGTTGAATAACATAAAAGAATGCTTCACAAGAACTGAAATTTTTTTTACAGAGTAAAGAAGCCCCCCCCCCCCCCCCCCCCCCCCGCTATCTTATTCACACATAAGTTCAATTTATAGCCAACAGGTATCAAAGAGGTTAACTACAGGATTCTTGCTCAAGGAAGATAACACTCGGCACAGAATCAATCAGCAACAATCAATCTGAACCCATTCGAGAGGAATCGCCCTCGGGCCCAATTTATATAAAGCCACAGAGTTTACCTAGAAGCTACCCTTCGAGGGGCAACTATCCTCTCGGCCTCTATATCCTAACCCCGCTACTCCAACCACCATGGTGCAAACTCCTTGGAGTCTTCCAGGCCCTCTGTAAATACAAAGCTAAGTTTTGCCTACCCTTCTCCAAGTCTACATCCAATAGGGATGGTCTATCGCCTTTCTACCCACTCGATTTTCCTTTTCTGATTATCCTTATTTTAAGTCAAGTTTATTAAGAATTGTTCATTAATTTAGCCATATTAAATTCATTTTTCCCTTTAAAAACTCTTCAAAATCCTTTAAAACATTGGGCGATTTTTTAAAATCATACTTCAACCAATTTGTACTCGAATCGCGCAACCCAAGCTCTGATACCACCTTTGTAACGGCCCAAATATAAATATTCGGGTTACGTTTCGAAGGATTGAATACCTTCGTTCGGATCTTGCAATTCGAGTACGGGTTGAGTTTTAAACCAAGGTTTTTAATGCTCAAAGAAGGGATTTCGCACCCTAAATTCGCGATAGGGTCGTTGGATCATCCGAATCTGTTCTACTTGCCTAAGTTGCTCAAAACGTTTTAAGTTCGAAAGCATAAAGAAGGAGAAATCATAATACAAATTGCCATGGCATGGCCGGGTCAAAACCAAACACGAGGAAATAAGCAGCAAAAGTATGGAGTTCAAGTCGGTCCTTCTCTCCCTCTCACTGCGCCATAAAATATCCCCCGCCACAACAGCACACGATCAAGCAAGGGTATGGGTACCTGAAACTAACCACGAAGTCAAGGTCGAGCCACTCATGCGGGCCCTGAAGACCTCGTTGAGGACATATAATATGCCTAGACCTAGATAAAGGATGCTCTAATGCAGTGCGGAAACATTAAACACACAAGCATGCTAGCAGTTTTTATATATATATATAGAAAGCGATTAAATGGGATCCCGCATAGAATGCCAAGTGGCATGTCCCTCTCCTACTCCCGCACCCATGCTCGTTAGTGCAGAAACCGACCGCGTTTTATACTCCCGCACCCATGCTCGTTAGTGCGGGAACCGGTCGCGTTCAATATCATAACATCATCAATCGTATCAATACTCATGCTCGTCAATTTAACAGTCTGACTCGATGAGGAGTAAGCCCGATGGGACTAGACCGTCCTATGACCCTAGCAAATGACTCTAGGACTCACAATTTAACGGCTGTTCTACCATACGCAAAGAGAATACAGATGCTCGATTAATTTGTGCAACCTAAGCATGATACTACATGAATATGCATGATGCAACACCAACACACTATATGACACATCAGGCATGAGGTTCTAACTTGAGTAAGCCCCGGAGGACTTACCTAGAATAGCAGAACAACAAAAGCAATGAACCAGCAGTAAGCAAGCCATTCTCGTCATGGATCACCTAACAATTTAATAAGCAACAATTATAAGTCTAAGCACAAAGGGCCCCATTTACCGCTACACAGAACTAAGTAAAGCTAAAAGAAACTCATTTATCATCATCAAGCCGTATCATCGCATAGTCCCGTCTCATCTCATATTCCATCATATATCATCTCATTCTTGTTATCATCAACTCATCATCTCATAATCTCAAGTTACCTCATAACATCAATTTCCTTAACCACTTCCATCATTCATCTCGAAGTTCCAATATATCATAACATGTTTCAAATTCATATTTTTACTCATGTCTCAACTCCTATAAAATCTCAAATGAGGTCGATTCGATAAAGCAATCTCTCAAAACTATACACGGCCAAATCCATTTATAAATCATAAAAAAAAATTAAAAACTGTTTTCCAAAGGCACACTATTAAAATAATTCCGGCATATTTTGTTTTGAAATCATTATCCTAATGAATTCCGACACTTAGGAAAATTTTCCAAAGAGTCTGAATAATTCAAAACTAACCATTTAAATGCAAATATTTAACAAGTATATTATGTACCTAAATAAACTCCCCAAAAATCAAATTAAATAAATAATCTAATTAAATCAGAATAAATTAATAATAATTAAATAACAGATCATAATAACTTAATATTAGATAGAGTAAGGTAATAGAATTATTAAACATAACCCAACCCAGCCCAAAACCGAAACAAGCCCGGACCCAAACCAAAAATATGGCCCAAGATGCCCAAACCCTTTTCTTCCAATTAACAAAACAAATAAAACAAAATAAAATAAAATAAAAAAGAATGAGCGGGACCCACCTGGGTCTTCTCCTTCCTCGTGCCCGCCCTCTCCCCTGTGCACTACCCCGCTCAGCTCTCCGCTCGCTCACCTGTGCTCCCAGCTCCACTCCGACCTCGCCTCGCCCTCCACCTCGTCTCTCTTGCTCCCTCTCGCTCCTCCGTCCTCGCTCTTGCTTGCCACTCCCTCGGCCTCGCCACTCTTTCGTCCTCGCTCTCGCTCGCTCGACTGCCCCGGTTGCTCACTCAAACTCGCACTCCGCTCACTGCCCTCTTGCTCTCGGAGTACAAAACGAAGCTATTGGCCTAGGATCTTAGGATATTAGAAAAGAAAAGAGAATTGGATGCTCACCGGGGCTTCAAAGTTTCACCGGAAAAATCGTCGTCGGAGACACGATTTGGCGGCGTCGATGGGTAAGCTTTCTACTATTGGCAGAGGATGAGTGAAGGGAGATTAGAGGTCCGACTTTACAAAGATTCGAGCCGAAAGAAAAGAAGATTGGAGCTTACCGCTCGTGTCGGAGAAGAACAGGGGAAGTGGTGCTGCGACGTGGCTCCGACGGCTTCGAGGGGACCTGGGTGGCTTCTGGGATTCAAAAGGTGAAGCTCGGGGGCCCTGGATGTTGCTGCTCTGCGAGGAAGGAGGAGGAACAGGGTGGTGGGAGCTCGGTTTGGGCTCGGAAAACAGGGGATGTGCGAGGGCTCAGTGACGGAGACTCCGGGGTCACTTCGGCTTCGGTGCTGGGCACGTCGGAGGAGAGTAAGGTTGACGGATGCTGCTTGGCGGGACGGGGATGTTGGGCTTGAAATGGGAAACAAAGGAGGAGTTATGATGGTGAACATGTGGTGATGAAGGAGGGGAGCAAACTAGGTGATGGTGAACAGGTGATGGTTGTGATGAAGTATGGTGATAGTGAAGGTGTTGAGGTGAGGAGTTATGGGGTGTTGAAGGATCTGAAAAAAAAAAGTGAAAGAAGGAGGGTGGCAGTGGTGACAAGTGAAAGCAACGAGATGGTGTAGGGTGAGGGAGTGGAATGACAGATAAAAAAAAATGAAAAGTGAAGAGAGCGAGGAGATAATGAATGACAGATGAAATAGAGAGTAGGGGTTGGCCTACCAGCTAGAATAGGGAGAGGGGTAAGATAGGATGAGTGTGAGTGGAAAAAGTCAAAATAATTACCCGGAATTAAATCTCGAAACCCGCATTTCGAGCTTAATCCGACGCAATTAAAAAAAATTTAAAAAATAAATATTTGAATCCAAATTAAATAATAAAACCCGAAGTTATTTTCAAGACTCGGAATAATAAAGCGGAAATAATTTCATTTTCAAATCGAACAACGAGTTCATGCTGGAATTTGTCTTGGAAGAATAAGATAAATTCGCTTGCTCGAGGACATAAAATTTTGAAATTTTTTCGGAGTCTTAGGAATTAATTTTTTTTTTCGAAATGAAATTTATAACTATAAAAATACTATTTCAAAATCCCGGTCTTTACAGTTGCCCTAGCGACATGGCCAAGGAGCGGTGTGGTGAGCGTCGACCGGATCCAAAGGAGAACGAGGCGATCCTTGCGAACCCATATAAGATATGCGGGATTCGGGACGGACGAAGACGTTGCTGTTGGTGAGGACTGGTTTGCGAATGCAGCGAGGGCTGCTTCGGGAGTAAGAGTGGAGGAATTGGTAGCAGCAGGGCAGGGATTGTGGAGGGAGGAGGCTCAGTAGGGTTGAGAAATGAGTCCAGATCGAATGCTTCGAGAGCGGATCGGATGGTGTTGCGCCAGAGTGAGTAATTACTCCGATCCAAGCGAATAGCAAAATTGGGTAGATGGAAGTTGGGATTAGACCTATCAGAGGCGGCAGAAAAGAGGAGTTGGGTGGGGGAGGTCGGGTGGTTGGCCATTGTTGATCGAGAGGATCGATTGAGTTAGGCTGATACCATGTAAGACAAGCAAAATTAAGAATTGAAGGTGATAATTTCGTTCATTGAGATGAACGTGTAAATATATAAGAGGAAAAGATTTGGATTTGGATTTATCTTTTACACACCAAATCAAATGAAGATTGTAACCAAAACGATATACAAGGATATACATAAAAGACATTTCCTCTAACAATGTGATAGTAATGATTTATTAAAATAGAAAAAAATCTTATCCTTCCTAATTATTGTTTATCCTTTATCGTTAACCTTCTCAACTCTCACAATGTTTTTTCTTGCCTTGATCGCGAATATAGTAATTCTTTGAATTGTTGGCCTAGATGAACATAGCTTTCTCGTTTTAACCGCGTTGTCAACTCCATCGCTAAACAAGGCCATAACTTGCCATAACTTGACAAGGCCAAGTAAGCTGGCTCATCTATTTAGATCACATCAGAAATTATCGAGTTCTTATGCATTAGAAGTCAACATGGTTTATATTTCAGGCATTGCTCCAAAAAATGTCCACAAGTTCATGGTTTGGCGGGCAGAAGGTAATCAAAATCTTGGAATTGTAGAATTAGAATATCGAAAATTATTTGCGCACAGACGCAACTTAGAAATTAAGGCATGTCACATATGAAACATGTGTTATGGGGTACTTACAAATTATGAAAGTAGAAGATCTTGATTTCTTTTATGCCATCCAAGTGGATGAAGATGATCTAATAACTAATATCTTTTGGGCCGATGCAATAATGATGGATGACTATGAGACTTTTGTGATGTTATTTGGTTTGATACTACATACTGAAAGCAAAAGTATGGTCGATCAATTGCTTTGTTTGTTGGATTGAATCATGGCAGGCAAACCATTATCTTTGGTGCGACATTATTACACGACGAGACATCGGGTTCATTTGTGTGGTTGTTTGAAACATTTTCAAAGGCCATGGATAGAAGACTACTAAAGACAATGTTGACAGATCAAGACATTGCAATTTGACATATAAGATCTCTCGTTTGGGTCAAGTTTTTCATGGGTTCATCATATTGCTTTTTTCCACAACATATAGCATGTTCAAAGTTTCTCTTCACTTTCATAACAGTAAACATTAGTTATATTACTTATATACGATAATAGATGCACATCCAAAGGTAGAGGGAATAGAGACTGAGATTAAGTGCAACTGTGGAACGTTATTAGTCAAAGACTTATGCTCAAAACTATATCCGACACAAATCCAGGGATGGATGGAAACATTAACAATAAAAAGATATCAATAGCATAGTTGCAAAAACAATACTTAAGTAAGACGATTGAGGCCACAAACACACTCCATATGAGAGTCATACATGCTGAGATCGCAAGACCAAGCGCCCAGTGGAGTGTTGTGCAACCTTGTTAGTCAGTTCATTCAGATCTCTCGTTTGGGTCAAGTTTTTCATGGGTTAATCATATTTCTTTTTTCCACAACATATATCATGTTCAAAGTTTCTCTTCACTTTCATCACAGTAAAGATTAGTTATATTACTTATATATGATAATATATGCACATCCAAAGGTAGAGGGAATAAAGACTGAGATTAAGTGCAAATGTGCAACGCTATTAGTCAATGATTTATGCTCAAAACTATATCTGACACGAATCCAGAGATGGATGGAAACATTAACAATTTTCATGATGTCAATAGTATAGTTGCAAAAAAAATACTTAAGTCAGACGATTGAGGCCACGAACACACTCCATATGAGAGTCATAGATGTTGAGATCGCAAGACCAAGCGCCTCCAGTGGAGTGTTTTTGCAACCTTGTCAGGCAGTTCATACAGATCTCTCATTTGGGTCAAGTTTTTCATGGGTTCGTCATATTTCTTTTTTTCCACAACATATAGCATGTTAAAAATTTCTCTTCACTTTCATCACGGTAAAGATTAGTTATATTACTTATATACGATAATAGATGCCCAAAGGTAGATGGAATAGAGACTGAGATTAAGTGTAAGTGTGCAATGTTATTAGTCAAAGACTTAGTTATATTACTTATATACGATAATAGATGCCCAAAGGTAGATGGAATAGATACTGAGATTAAGTGTAAGTGTGCAATGTTATTAGTCAAAGACTTATGCTCAAAACTATATCTGACACAAATGTAAGGATGGACAGAAACATTAACAATTTTCATGATGTCAATAGCATAGTTACAAAAACAATACTTAAGTTAGACGATTGAGGCCACCCTGGGGTTTTGATTCATGTAGTCTGAAGACAGCTTGAAACTAAGAGCCTGCATCCACCAAAGAACAAAGAGCCGTAGACATAAATGAACACTACACCATAGGAGAGGGAGACGATGTGGGACCTCGGGGCACACAGATCGCCCTAAAGCCCATAGATATCACCGCGAGATCCAGAACCGTAGCCACCAACACCATCTCATCTCGTCGCTAGTGTTGTCACCAGTTATCCTCCTCAGACCAGGCATCCAGATCTTTTCCTTACTTTGGATCTCCCGCTTAAACTTCCACTTGAGAACTCTTAGTTCGCCTTTGACAATGTTTAGAACTCGGTTCTTGTTCTTCTTGTTCTTGAGGCTTCTTTCTACATATTCCTTTGTCTGTACTTTATGATGAGGGACTGTCAGTACATGGGACAACTCTACAACTATGAGGAACATAGATGCCGGGATCTGATGAGATTCATGGCGATCGTAGTCGGAATTGGACGGAGATTTACTGGATCCGGTGTGTTTTTGAGGGGCTAAATTAGAGGAAGTGGGATTGATGGGTTTTGAACATAGCACCACTTCCATCTCTCTTTATACCTGTTACCAACAAGCCATGTGTATACTACGACTATTTTATTTTTAAAATAGGGTGAGTTGTAGCAAACCACATCCCACCCCTAGATCCGTTCATGGGTGGGGCCCACCACATTATTATGTAATCGACCATAAACTTTTACCATGATTTGTTGACAGATCCATTGATCTTCTTCCTACCAGTTCATAAAAAAAAAAACCAAAAAGGGGCACTTGCAAAATCAAGTTTGATGATGCATCCATTGATCATCTTCCTTCTCTGTCATTACCAGGGGAGGCCACAGGGGGCATAGGGGGGCAGCTGCCCCTCACTCCGATGACGGAAATATGTAGTATTTCAAAAAAATAAAAAAAAGATAAAAAAAATAAAAACTATGTAAAAAACGATGGTAAAAAAGGGAAATTTAGAGAAAACCACCCTTTTAATATACGAGTTTTCACTTAACAACCCTTTAAATTCAAAATTACAGAAAACCAGCCTTTAAATGGTATTTGTTTACAACTCACCACCCCTTCATCTATTTTTGCTATTTTATCATTAAATATATTATATATTAATATTTTTTATTATCTTAATTTATGGTTGAAAATGTTTATAATTTTTTTCAAAATATTATATAAATTACTATTTTCTTTATAATATGATTTGAAATCTTAATTTCTATTTAAAAAATTAAAAATAACCTTAAATTTATTATTTATTTATAGTTTAAAAATTTTCATTCAATAATTAAATTTTTTTAAATATTATTAAAAAAGGTCTATAATTACATTTAAGTTATATGATTAATCGATAACCTATTTTTTAAAAAAATTAGGAAAATTTAAAGAAAAAAGTTATCTACAACAAGTAAAATGGAACAAACTCATATTTTAAGTTAAAAAATATTAAATTATTTTAATAGATAACTTTCCTTTTCATATAAAAAACTTTATATATATATAGAGGTTAGGTCATGTGTTTAAATCTCTTATGGTGTTAAGTGTTTACATTTATAAGCCATTGGATCATTATAAATGGATAGATTCAATCCCGAAATTGGGTTTTAATAATTAGAAAATGAAAAAACATACCCATCTCCTCCTCCAAAGCGTGTGCACTACATAAACAAAATCTTTTAATTTTGGATAAAACCAAAAGAGCATCTTTAATAGGTAGATCTTCTCGACCCTACCGCACGACCGAAAACGACCTCTCAAGACCTCTCTCCTGGTAGGGCCAAACCGGAGAAAAGGAGACTCCGATCTTCCCCAGTTCTCGCTGGCAATTGAAGACGAAGGAGGCGCACCCTCTGTCCACCACATCTCTTCCGACAATCGAAGAAAACACAACCTCGAAGCCGTCGTTTGTGTTTAGAGAGTTGCTTTAACATCTTTAGCACGTGTTCGAAGAATCAAAACCAACATCGACATGGGTAAGTTCCAAAATCTTCGTTACTCTTTGCTGAATCTATAGTGCAAAATCCATTTTTGTGTTGTGTTTGGAAGGAGCATCGATTGTTTTGAGTAAGCATGAAGGTCGGATAGTTTTTTTTGTCAATTTTTGTTGAATCCCGCTCCCAATCGGTTGATTGAAGATGAAATTAGATGAATAAAGTGTTTATTTTGATGAATGTAGTTGATATTTGTTTGATTGAGTGGAATGGGTTGTCGATTAGTGAACAATTGGTGGTTTTTCAGGCGGTTTTGAAATATGGTTGATTCGAATTCGTTGATTATGTGAATCTGTTATGAAGAAGTGATGAATATGTTCCAGATATAAGTGAATCGTTTTCGAAAACTTGATAATAATGGTGAGATCTTCATGAGCATTAGATGAATAATAGATGAATTTATATGAGTTATGGATGAATATTTGACAAAAGCTAATGAATATGTGTGAGAACTAGATGAATCATGAAGGTAATTGATGAATATTTTATGAATATGTGTGATTTATTACTGTAGAAGATGAATATTTGATGAATATGATAAACCTCTGTGTGATTTATTATTGTTGAAGATGATTGGCCAAAACTTAAGGAATATTTGATGTTTCTGGGATGAATGTGAGATCTCTACTTTGGTTGCTCAAGCACTGGCAAATGTTCAGCTAACAATTAGTAAATAATAGATGAATAATTTATAAATGTTAGAAGAATACTTGTGAGGTTATGATGTACATTATGAAGATGTAAACTTTCATTAACAGATGATTTTAAAAAGAATGAAATATTCATGAATAATGACAAAATGTTGTTGAATTCTGAATGCCTATGTGATGAATATTTATGAGATATTGATGAGACTTTGATGAATATTTTTAAGATTTGGATGAATCCTTTAGAATTATGGAATATTATCTGTTCAACCGGAATAGTTTTTTTATCTCGATATGTAGTGTGCCATCTTCATCTGATTATTAGGAAAGAAAATGATGGCTAGAAAAGGGAGGAAGACAAACCTCATCGATGAGACCGAAGCTTTTTCCGACAAACCTACGGGGAAACGGACAGTGTATCCGACAGCAGTGACGACTTTGAGGATCCACCCGCGCGAGCTGATATTGTTTACAAAACAACACCTTCCACTGCTCACAAACCTCGGACCAAAAGAGCAAGGATCGAACCATCAAGTGACGAAGGTAACTTCACTTGATCGAACCATCAAGTGTATATATTAGTAATAAATCTGTGCACCTATGTTTTAACCGTTGAAGTCATATTCATTTGAGATGGAGAATATTATTGCAAACGAAGAAGGGATAGAATCTGACCCAAGGGGTGAAGATGCAGATAAGGGTGATGGTAATAACCAAGAGGAAGGTGACAGACAAGTAAAGAAGAGGAAGACCTCATGGGGCAACTGGGACACTTTCAACCCGATTCACACACGTACCTCACCGTATACATTTGTCGAGTCACTCCAGCAGTTAAAGAAAGCAGACCAGAATGAAGCCCAGTTGCGAACAATACGATCAATTGGTTTTGGGCCGTTATTGGAGCTAGAGTTACAAAAGCAACCACTGTCCCTGACATCATGGGTTATTGACCATTTTGACCTCCACAAGTGCAGCTTAGAATTCCCAAATGAAAGAAGCATTGAAATAACTGAGATGGATGTACACCGGTGCTTCGGTATCCCGCACGGTGGGAAATCTGTTGTTCTGATAGCTAAAAACCAAAAGATGGAAGTGATGTCCAAGTGGAGAGCTCGATTTGAGAAGAAAGGTGCAGCGCTTAGACCAACACATGTTGGAACAGAGATGCTGAAGGGGGTGGATGGTGGGTTGCAATTTGTGCAAAACTTCATGGTGTTGTTCGATAGTTGCTTCATGATGTACACGTAAGTATTCAATGATATATGTGAAATATTCATTACAACATTTGTAAATATGCACTTGTATGCCTATAAATTTAAATGGATTCACACTATTTTTCAAGGTTGCACCTGTTCTGGAATCACTAAAAACCGTGTCAAATGAAGCAGCTACCATCCATGTTGATAAGGTAAGTATTCACCCATGTCAGATAGATTATTCTTGTGGATACGATTGTTATGATGGATCAGACACTAATCAACTTTGTTTGGTGTAGGGCAAAACCCCGGCCACATCAAATATGAGGGTTGATATAGCAACACCAATAGAACAAACATATGCGGTAGAAATTATAATATGCACCTAAATAAACTGTTTTGTTCACTTTCCTCAACGTTATTCTGCCACATTAGTCTAACCATGCGATAGTATAATAGTAATGTTCGGCACAATATTATTCAATATACACATGTATAACAAAGCATTGACACAATTCCTCAATGTGTTGTTAGGTACCAAATGTCGGAGAATCAAAAGAAGTGGAAGCATCAGACACAGCTACTGTAAATGTGGATAAGGTATGTATGCAAGAACAAAATTGGATATATGACAACGATAATAAATGTTGCCTGTGCATATTAGAATGTTTCCACATCAACAGGGAAAATTGGTCCTACAGGCTGTGGAAAGGGGATATCGCAATAGCTCGCCCACGGAGGGAGGCACGAAGCTCAAACACCGAGAAAAGCCCTTTCATCTACAGAGTCATTGATCCTGACCAAAGAGCCACTAAGGAGCAATCAAGCTTCGTCCTGTTTGTCAAACAAGTCGACCCAGAGTAATGTCAATTTACAACTGCCAACACCTAAATTAGAAGATATTACAATACACACCTTTTGGGTTTTATGTTTGAATCACTAATAATAAGGTATTGTGTTGCAACAAAATTCTTTTCCACCACCCAGACAGAAAAAAACTGGCTTTGGAGTTCACCTTAACCAGTCGGGATATAGTGGCAGTCCTCGGAGAGCGCATCCCACCCAATGTCCTAGATGTGTGGGCAATGCGACTGAATTATGAAGAGCTAAAACGAAGCAGTACCTCCCCTTTCATCTACTTTGTTCCACCGAGTGTTACGGTAAAAAATCCCACATTACGTAGTTATAATATAAATAGTAATGGTATTCAATATAGTTGATATATTTGCAATAATAATGTGGAGCAATTGACTGTGCAGATTGGCAATGTGAGCAATCGGGTTGCAAAACCCTATCCACAACGTTCAGCGTGGTTCTTCATGAAAGTCTATGTTGCAGGTGTAAAGGGAGCAGTTAAGGTCTCTGAGCTAGATATGGTAAGTACTATACATCCATAACATAAAAAATTACATTATTACTGAGATAAAGAGGTTATTTATGTATAATAATACCTTATGCATGCTTGATGAATATCATATGATCTTGATTAATATAAATAATAAAGTAATGAATACTTGTCATCATAATCGCTATATATTGAGCGCATATGCATATTGTCTGAATAATTATTGGATATTGATGAATATTTGCTACATATTACTGAATAATGTCTTGACCTTGGTGAATACTTACTGCCTGGTGATATGTATCTAATCCTCAAATGCATTTACTTGATGAATCCTTACTTCTTGAACTTGATGAATCCTTATTGCCCCTACTTGATGAATCCTCAATGTCTGGTGATATGTAATGCATAGTTGGTGAATCCTTATGACAATATATTCTGTAATGAATACTCGATGAATAATTGTGATAGCTTAAATGTATATGCATATTGACTGAATGATTGGGAGATATTACTGAAACATTGGTACACTTTGATGAATATCTCCCTGAACTTGATGAATGATTCCTATCTAGTTAAAAGATCATTACAAATAATATGCCTAGTGTGATGAATACTAATGTCGTTGTTTATGTGTACAGACGATGTTTCCCATTTATGAAAATGAAGATTATTGTGATTGTATTTCCTTTGAAGAGAGGAATTGCAGAGATACTGGACAACTTAAAGGCGAAAGAGATCAACTATGCGGCAAACTACAAGACAGTGTTCGATGAGCTGGTATATTCATTCTGTGTAATATCCGTTGGAACTCCGATTATGCACTGTATCTCATTTTAGTGTAACGTCTAATAAAATTTGTTATCGCATAAGAGAATGCTTTGCCAGCTGTTCGTTGACGAAGAATTGGTTGCGACAGCAGAAATGTTTCGCGAAATATCAATTGCAGATGTGCTGAAGTTAGATTGGAAGACATTGACCGGTGGGATAGATTCGGGAGTGTACGCCATGCGTCACATGGAGAGCCACAAAGGTGACTCATCCTGGAAGTGTGGTTTCAAATGAGGGACGAGGAAGGGCATAGCTCCACTCCGAACAAAGTATGCTCACTGCACTGTTACGTCAGAATTAAATGGGGAAAAGAAGAAGCTACTTGCAGTTTTCAAGAAGGGTCCGCATGCCGTCAACGAGGTGGCACGAACGTAGAACCAACCTTAAAATATGCAGTGCATTTTGGGCGTCCACGATTTGCATTTTGTCGGTTAATGTAATGCATTTGTTTTGGAACTTTTGGTCAAACTTATCCCTTCTAACATATGCTCATATATCTTCAATTAGGCAGTGAGGAGTAGACAAGTATTGTGGAAACAGTTCGTGCTATTTTTACTTTGTTTAGTGACAATATACACCAAAACATGTTAACTTTGCAGAACGTTTAGAAGGAAATGTTTTATATATCTCCATTATCTAAAGAATACTCAAGCGTATGAAATGTTTGATACATATGCATTACCTCAAGACTACTCATTCGTTTTTGATTGTATATCCACCTACACGGATCAAACACCATCACTCGACCAAATACAACATTCGCATACAGTTGTTCAATCATTAGAATTTAAGTATTCTGTAATATTATATGAATTATTCATTGGAAAAGAACAACCAGCGTACACATGTACATACATATCAACTGTGTATATAACAAACGTCTAAGCTAAAATTCAATACCAACAATAAGTTCAATACCAACAAGACCTGCTTCAAAACAAAAAAAATTACCTAGAGCACCCCAACACTTATCCACCCAAATAACGACCCAAACCGAATGTCTGTCAAAACACTAGAACGAATATTATTAAAGAATATAAACTAATACAACTTATTTCAACACTAACATCATACCTAGCCACTATCCTCCTGGTAATGTTCGTTAGAGCCATCCACCGACGAGTCCTCATCATCATCATCATCATTATCATCATCATCATCATCATCATCATCATCATCATCATCATCGTCGTCATCGATATCAAGCATTTCCTCGGCATTCATTTTTCCTTTGCACGTCCTACTATTATGACCAAACTTGCCACAACTCTCACACTTTCGAGATTGCGCCTTGGCCGCTTTCTATGTCGCCTTCTCCAACGACCCCTTCAACCTATGTCCTTTGTTCTTTGCTTGAGGTGGGGGTAGAATGAGTACCTTGGCTAGAGGCTTTACCCCGACATACTTCTCTACAAACAACTCCTTGCTTGCCGCAATTGACCCGGAGGGGGAAACTTTTTAGATGTATTGTGATTTCTTCTCTTCTAAAGTCTTCGTGAAATCATCAAGAAGATCAATATCATCCTCCACGAGGCCAATCATGGAGTATATGGTACCCCATAACCTATTCACTGCCAACTTCCTGGCCTCTAACGCACTGTTTTAGCAAAGCATCATCAACAAAAACATTTGCCAACTCCCTAGCATGCTTAGTCCACCTCCCCTTTACCATTACGGAGGGTATGTTCTTCTTGCCCATATATTTGTACGTTGCGAATATATGTTTGCAAGGGATGCCTATCCTATGCATAGTATTGCAACTGCATTTAGAAAACTCGATAGTGGCTTCATAGACAACATGAAAGTTCCCAACGTCTTCTTCTGCAACCACATGAGTCTTTCGCGATACCTCATGCGTCTCGTTTGTAACATTGCAAATGGTGATTGAGTCAGCAATCTCTTCCTGAACTTTCGCAAACACCTTCAAAGTGTACACAGTTGCTACATGGCGTTCAATATCGAGAGGAGTCTCATAGTTTGGAACTGCAGTTGCGGATTCCATGTCGAGCTTTGCTTGGGTGTGTCGCTGAGTATCCATGGCTCCATCAAATTGCATCATTAACTCAACCATGCTGAAATGACGGCTAGAATACTCTCCAAAGAAGCTATTAGCAGACTCTGAAATGGATGTTGTTCGGATTAAACCACCCCTTGGCACATCCCTAAAAAAAGCCGGAATCCAATTCATCCTCAACTTGTACATGAGCGTCAGCCATTTATTCCCTTCCAGTGAAAACTCATCCAACATATCCTTCCACAACTCCTCGAACTCTTCGACAGTGTTCTCGTAGCTTCATACAACTTTGTTTATTTTATGCCGGAATTATTTGTTGAGACATACTTCTTTTGGAACCTGTAACATTTGCATATAAACAACAAATTGAGCATTGAAGACATGCTGTCAAATTACTGAAAACAATTTTCATTATCAATCTATTGAATAGTTGCTATAAACGTACTGAATATTAACCATCATAGAATTGAATCCATGCTATCAAATTAATGAAAAGTAATCATCTAATTAGTGAATAATTGCTTCAACTTAAGTGAATATCAATTATAAACATATGACATCAATTCAAAAAACTCCTACATATTCAACAACATGAAGACAACCATTTTGTGCGGTTAATATGTATCAATAATAGAAAATTTACCTCTCTAGGAACTTTCATCATTATACGCCACATGCAAAACCGATGTCGGGTATTTGGAAACACCTCCGGAATAGCCTTCCTCATTGACGGGTCCTGATCTGTTACAATAACTAGAGGGTCCTTACCCATTGCTTTTTGAAAGCACTCAAACAACCACTTGTACGATTGCTTATCCTCCATTAGCAATAATCCAGCCCCAAACGTGACCGCCTTATGGTTGTTATCCATACCCGTGAATGGCACAAAAACCATGCTATACATGTGTACATACAAAACAAAATCAACAAGTTATTACAAAAAAGTGATTAGGTTCTTCATTCACAACAAATACCACTACACAACTCTGTATGTCAATAACATAATATCCCATGTATTGATGAATATTTACTACATAAATACCGAATATTTTCATCGCTTTCACTGAATAATAACTCATATCAACTAATATAGTGCACTGTTTTGTTCACATACTTGTTCGTCCTGTACGTTGAGTCAAAAGCCACAACATCTCCAAATGTAGCAAAATTAGCACGGGCTATAGGATCACACCAAAACAAACGAACAAGTTGGTTCTTTTCATTGACGATGTGATCAAAGACGAACGTAGATGATGATTGTCTCTTTAGCATGAACCTATCAAGCACCATTTGTGCATCTGCACCCGAAATATATGCCATGACATCTTGTTTAAAGTTTTTTACATCCTGTATCACTGGACCTCCATGTGTCGATCCTTTACTAAACTCTTTCATGAGTCGATGTGTCTTAGATGGACCCAAGTGTGTCCTTGCACAGTCGATCATGAACCTTTTATGTCCAACGTCCATCTTCCTGTGCACCTTCATAAATTTATTTGCTTCATCTAGCATAAGGGGGTGAGTATGTCGCTCCTCCATTCGGGATATCTCATACCCATCCAAACCTTTAACCTTCAAAAAAAATGTGAGCCTTGCACCCCACACGGTTGGTCACCCGTTTTCGCTTTCCTTTGTTTGCACTTTTACTCGCAAAACCGTGCCTGTTACACAACATGTAGCGATGCATAATGGTTCCGTCCTTCTTATGGCTACGTGCTCCCCCAACACGTACGTCAAACCCAACTATCGACCCATACTTCCTGTAAAAGTCCATCCCATCTTCTACGGTTTAGAACTTTTTTCCAAGCAGTGGCTTCAACGAAACCTCACACGTCAGAATCCAATATTTTGTTTTCCCAGGTGATTCCGAATGCACATATCCAACCTGAACATCATCCGTTGCCATTTGATCAAATATGAAGTCCACATCCTCCTCAGCAGCAACACCTGTACTATCAACATCCCAAACCATTCCGTTTTCCGAATATGTGTTGTCACACATAAAACACATTTACTATGTTGATATATATGATGCAAACTATACATCAATTTAATTACCATACAGGATTCTCGCATCACCATTAGGGTTTGAGCGCAACCACTTAAATATACAGTTACAATAGAATACTTACTTTGAAACAACAAATAATTCATCAACTAATGAGACAGTTACCTGAAACCATCGCTTGCACAGTGGGTAACGACGACTATCGCCCTGGTTTGCTTCTTCTTCTTCCCCGGTCTATAAAACCGTCAATGAATTGCAGAGATCTCACTCCACAGAATCGGTTATGTTTATCTTTATTTATTTTGGGATAAAATTTTTCATAATAGGCAATGGATAAAAATTGGAATTAATAAAAAAAATCGCACCTTCTCCAGATTCTCTCCTGCCAAATTTGAACGTGTGATTGTGATACACACGCCACCACTGTTTTTTGATTTGGAGCATTTAATAATAACCGACATGGCCCCACTCTTTTTTTTAAAAACCCACGAATTAATCATAGTCATCCATCATGAGTGAATCAATGGCTATAATTTATTAACATTTAACACCACATCGCTTGTAAACATTTGATCCAAATTCTCTCTCTCTCTCTCTCTATATATATATATATGTATGTATATATGTATGTATGTATGTATAGAGGTTGGATCCCGTGTAAGCAGGCCTTACGGTGTAATTTGTATGCTGTGAAATTATTTGTAGATACCAAACAATTATTTGTGCATAATAATGTAATTATTCGTATGTACGAACAAGTATATATATATATATATATATATATATATATATATATATATATATATATATATATATATATATATATGAGGGAATTCATATGCCTTTTACATTAAATTTTAAAAAAATAGTTTATCGATTAATCATATAGCTTAAATATAACTATAAACCTTTTTGAATTTTTTTTTATCAAAGATAATTATTGAAAAAAAATAATTAAACTATAAATAAAAAATAATATAATTTTAAAATATTTAAAATATAAATAAATAAGAGTAATTTACATAATATTTTAAAAATTTATAAACATTTTCAAACATAAATTAATATAATACGGAGTATTATTCTAGACTATATTTATTATTATTTTTTAAAAAATAAATAAAATGATCCCTAAAATATAATCAAGCCCTTAAATTCAAAATTTGAATATATTTATAATCAAATTTGAGTTTAAAAATATTAAAATATAGTATATTTAATGATAAATTAGCAAAAATAGATGAAGGGGTGGTGAGTTGTAAATAAATATCATTTAAAGGGTGATTTTCTGTAATTTTGAATTTAACGGGTGTAGTGAAAACACTTATGTTTAAATGGTGGTTTTATGTAAATTTCCATTAAAAAATTCATTGTGCTACACCTATATTTAAAAAAAATCTTTTCATTTTTATTCCTATGAAAATATCAATTTCATATTGAAACCACAAACACACACACATAATATATATATATATATATATATATATATATATATGAAAAAATTATTAAATTTTATTGTATGAATTTTTGTAATAAAATATCATATTTATAGTAGAATTTATGGTTTTCTTTAATTTCAATATTTTTGTAAAAAAATCTTTATTATATATACCGAGAATCTTTTTTCCAAAATAAAAATTTTGCCCCCTTTGGAAAATCCTGCGGGCGGCTGCCACTAGTCATTAACCTCCAAATCTTCGCTAAAATGCCCAGAAGGAAGTCACTCTTTTAGAGTTTTAGGGCTCGTTTGGTATAAGCTTGTATGGTAAACAGAATTAAAACAAATTTTTGTATGGAAAAATATGGCTAGGTAAGAGAAGAATGCTATTTTTTGTATGAAAAATAAGATAAGAAGGGTAATGATTAAAAGAGTATAGAAGATATGGTTACCCTTTATTCAAATAAGTGATTGAAAGGGGAAAACAACACCAATTTTGTATAAAAAGTTGTGAGAAGCGGGTAATGATTAAATTTTTTAAAAAATATATCTTAAACTATAAATGGACTACATTCATTTTAGGGGAATGACTACTAAATACCCCACTTTGATAATGTAACACCCCTTTTTAATCCCAAGGGAGGGCTACAGCGCCAGTGAATTCACAGACTTTAATGTCTTTGCATTCACCTGAGGCTTATAGGGACATGCTACCATGCTCCCATAAACAAGACGGTACTTCGAACAATTGATTAAAATAATGCAGAAGTCAAGTAAATATCGTAGTTTGAACTATTCAATCCAAATAACATAGCTTAAAATGCCAAAACCATAAATTTTAAATAAACATTCAAACTAGCTAAAACCAACGTAGCATTGCGGAAACTGTAAAAGTTTATAAACTGCAGTTTTAAAAATCCATGGATGATAGTCCTCTCTTTAGCTCTCTTCTGCTCCACTGCCCGTGCTAAACCTGTGGAATATGGCGTGGTGTTTCGTGAGTACGAAGGACACCAGCCATCCAATAAATAGGATGGTTAGTACAATTAAGACTAGCAAATGATAGGGAAAACGTTCAGACTTTAACCATACAGTGACCATAAAATGGTATATCATAGGTTAAGGGAAAGACACGAGTATTTAAGGTGGAAGCTGAATAAGAAATAAGATTCGTAACATGACTCAGATGATTATAACGATCGATTATATGATAAGAAAAGGAATTATACCTCGAATAAGAATGAAGTATAATAAAACTGAATTGATCACCTATTAATAACCTCGATAATAACAATAATGTAAATATGTATATAACACAATATAAAACGTAGTGACACGGGTCCAGACTCAACTAGGACTGCGACCTGAGACTTTGAAGTCTAATCGTACGTAGGGACACGGGTCCAGACTCAACTAGGACTACGACCTGAGACTGTTTGAAGTCTAGATATTCCATGGAACCTTTTAGACTGGGCTTTACACTATTCCCAACCTGCGAGATAGCTCTCGCACTGACTTTAAGTCAATCCACACCACGTGAGATGCACATTTTAATTATAACAGCTTTAACATTTAATACTAGGTGATCATAATAACGACATTAAACCAACGAGGACGTACAAGCACGGATATTTCAAAGGATCTTAATATCACATGCTATTAATTTGCATGAAAGAAACAAGCAGAAATTCATGCAATTAGGAAGATGAAAATGGGCAATTTTCACTTATCTCGAGTTATAAACAAATAACATATTTAATACACATATCACTATAATTAAATTAATAATTGCCCATTTATTTATACTCATGCCAATTTATGAATAATGAGATAAATTACATCAAGCAGACGGATATGCAATTTATCGAAACTGGCAAGGAAATTGGCCACAGGGCCGCATTCGACACAGAAGAATAAAAAGGCACGCCAAAAGAAAATCACGAAACATGCAAAGGGCATTGAACGAAATCACTTGCCTTAACCTTCAATGATCAGTTGACAACAACAAGACGAGATTTTAGCACCTATTGAATCCAACGGAAAAGGAATATTTAATATTGGTATTTTATACAATTAACTTTACTTAACTCAATTTGAAATTGAATTAATTTTATAAAGTTAAGAATTTATACCAATATAAATTCCTCGGGGAGCGGGATCTGGTGTGGGTGCTTCGAGGTTGCTTGGTGTCGCTGAAACGGGCAAGAATCGAATGGTTTAGAAATATAGGCCATCTGACTTAATAAATAATTAAATTAGGGCTAGAAACAAGAATAGAATAAAAATAAGGGGAGTTTTCTGTAATTGTACCAAAAGAGATTAAAAATCTCAACTTTGAGGTTATACGTACATACAGGGGAGAAGACAACGGCGATTCGGGACGAGGCTCGGTGCGGCTTCCCTCCTGCGTCGGTGGCTAGCGGCACGGCAGGGCGGCAATCGGAGACGATGGGCGCGGCAATCGAAGACGGGCTCGGACAGAGATGGCCGACGACAATCGGAGGCGGCGCTCGGACTGTTGTCCGTGGGTGCGGCGTCGAACAGGGGCGATGTCAGGCGGCTTGGCTCGTGGCGCGTCTCCGGGCAAGGTGCGACTGCAGTGGGACTACAGCGAAGGGCGAGTGCAGCGAGGTGGTGGTTCAAGGTCGCCGGCGGCTCGGGCAATGGTGGACAGGGCTGTTCACGGGAGTAAGGGGTACGGCTGAATGGGGAAGAAGACGGGATGAGAGGCTGAGTGTTTTTTTTTTTTTTTTTTTTTTTTTAGAATTGTGGGAAACCCTAGGTTTTGACGTGTATCTCTACGGTTGATTTCGATAAAAGATAGATCTTTGATTCTATTAGGTTTAGAATCAATTTAGGATAAAATTTAGAAGTAACGGGCAGATTTTATGGCAAATAAAAGAAAGAAAATAAAAAAGAAGGGAATAAAGATGGAGATAGGAGGTGGGTTTATCCACCTTAGTGAGATGAATATTATTTAATTTATCTTTATAAATTAAATAATAAAAGTAATTAGATATTTCATCTAATTAAATCAACTTATATATTATTACTCGTTAGAATAATTTAATTATTCTAATCCATATCATGTATATTATGTGAATTTATTAATTGAACAAATTCACAAAATATACTATAATATAGTATAATATAGATTAATTTAATTGAATAAAAGAAATAGCCCAAAAATAATTTGGGGTATGACAGATAATTGGTTTGCAATAATATCTAGGTTTGAAAACAATTGCATCAATATATGAAAATTTACAAAAATACCTTATTTAATTATCAAAATTACCCACCCCGAAAAATAAGGAAAAAAAGGTTAAATATTTTTGGTATTTATCATTTTTCTTATATTTTTAATTAGTTTTATATTATATTAAAAAATTAAATAATAAAAAATCTGGAATTAAAAAAATTCCCAATCCCAATCCCTAACAGAGTAACAGCTAGCCCCGACCCAAGGTTATGATTTAGGTCAAAACCGTATCTTTACTCAAGCTCCCGCCGATTATTGATCATATCCTGTCAATGTTCATATTTGAGATTGTCAAGAACGATATTCATCATGTCAATGTGATAATATTATGGTTTCAAGATATATATTGACAATCTTTTTGTAAATATGGTTAATAATCATGAATATATGATTTAACGTATATTCAGTGATTCTCTTCCCGATTATAGTTCCTATCCCGTCAAAGTAAACCTACAGCCTTGTCACTATGAACATTACTTCTGTCGTTGGGAACAAATACCTTTGTCATCTTGGACATGCCTTTAATTTCTAGTTATGGTATGGAAAAAATCGTATCTTTATTCTCTTCCCTATTATAGACTTCATCCTGTCAGTATTAATTATCAGCTTTGTCATAAAGAACTTATATCTTGTTAAAAAGAAATTTTATTCATGTCAATATTAATTCTCTTACTAAGGCAATGTTTTTCATCTGGCTAGTTTTATTATTTTTAAATTTTTGAGAAAAAAATATTTAAAACATTATTTTAATATATATTTCATTTTTTTATATATTTTTTACTTTTCTTTTAAATCATAATTCTCCTTTTAAAGATTTTTACATTTAAATTTAAAGATAAAATCAGTCATTATATTTTAGCACAAATGACCCACCTATCCTATTTTCGCTATTATCAGAAAACGGGGATACTTTTGCAAACCGAATACCAATTTGGTATATTTCTTCAAATCCGCCTTCATTTTATTTCCCTTTACCTTTTCAAAATTTAAACTAAGTGAGCACTTAGACTTGAGCGTTTGATGCTTTGCCCTTCTAGAGTCATTTTGTGTGGAATTGACTTGCAGTGCTTACACTATCCCTTTAATTAATGGATTGTTAAATGGAGATAGGCAAATCACCCATGGTGTCTAGAATCATTATAAATGATTGGTTTCACAGCTTTCACATTAGGTACGTACCGATGAAGATGGTGGATATTTTGAGTGTGCTTCTCATTTCATCCCAGTTCGTTACTCTTTCTTCTTCCCAATCCAATTTTGAGCATTATAAGTGTGACAATGCATACGAAAATTACACTAGCAATAGCACAAACCAACAAAATCTCAACACCCTTCTTTCTCATATATATTTCTTCGATGAATATCGTGCTTAACTCCGAGTCTCTCTCTCTCTGCCAGGGCCTTCCCAGCCTGCATATGTCGTGCAGAGAAGCTTCAAAATAGGCCCAAAAAGCACTAAATACAGTGGAAGAGGAATCAATCACAGAACTGCACCCTCGTCCCTTGATAGGTGTAGTGTTTACATTGGAAACAAAGGAATGTATTTGCTGTGGATAGTGATGCCGATTAACCAGCTTGATCCAATGGACCAATAGTAAAGGGGAAAAAAATTTCTTATTTGTAAGTATCAACCTACAAATTCATCCAACTTTGTGAGATTCAACAAGCACAGCACATGGATTCATGTGTGCACTTAGTGTATCAGCTGATGATTTATAAGATTCTTTTTCTGCCAGCTTACTTGTCCTTTCTCCAGTTTCATCACTCTCCGAAAGCTTGTTAATGTAGTTGTAATGTGACGGAGAGAATGGTGGAGGAAGATCAATGGTATTGCTGTTTAGCATGACAAGCACTGCATGCATTGTAGGTCTGTTGGCCTCGTCATCTTGAACACACAACAACCCTATTTGCAGGCATCTTTCTGCTTCAATTTTCAAAAAATTGTTTTGTAATATCTGATCCATTAGTTGCTCAATTGTACCTTCGTTCCATACCCTCCATGCCTACGCAACATGGGTCACGATTTTAGATCCTCAGTTTTAAAATTGACAAATTTCATAATAAAAGAATGGGTATGATAAGCTTGATGGATGACTTACATGACTTAGAAGACCCTCACCATGAGATATTTCATAGAATCGATTGTTCGTTTTTCCGCTCAAAATTTCTAGTACTATGGCACCGAAGCTATACACGTCCGATTTGGTAGAATATCGTCCTGCTATTGCATATTCTGGTGCCATATATCCGCTATTTGAATAATACTTTTCTGTTAGGATGATATATAATTCAAATTTGGACTTGTATGTCCTGTATGAAACTTCAGCTATTTAATTAATCAAATAAATAACAGTCATATATATATATAGAAAGCATTACTTTGATGTTCAAATTGACTTACTAGGTTCCAACTACTTTTGAGGTATTACCAGAAGTTTGGTCCACCTTCACAAGCCTTGCCAAACCAAAGTCAGCGATTTTCGGGTCAAGATTGTCATCTAACAAGATGTTGCTGGTTTTAAGATCTCGGTGTACTATTTTCAGTCGCGAATCTTCATGAAGGTAGTGAAGTCCACGTGCGATTCCCTGTATGATCTTGTGCCTTATTTCCCATGTCAAATAGGCCGACCTGGGCTTGTCTACAATAAGATTAAACAGCAACATGGATTCGATCACATGCATGGTCAAAGTAAGTGATCAATTTATTAGTTAAAGATGGAGTTTTAATTTCAATCTATTTGAACACTTACCAAACAGAAAGCGATCAAGACTTAGGTTGCGCAAGAATTCATAGACAAGAAGCCGCTCTTTTCCATCAACGCAGCACCCCACAAGGTGAACCAGATTCTTGTGTTGAAGCTTGGCTACAACTGCGACTTCAGTCTTGAATTCCCTGATTCCTTGTCCTGAATTATGGGAAAGTCTCTTCACAGCTATATCTTGTCCGTCTTTAAGTCTGCCCTGCAGATTAAATATGCCAAACTTTTAGATGATCGACATAACTATATATATACCCTTTAGCTAAAAAGATGGCACATGTTTACCTGATAGACGATACCAAATCCACCTTGACCCAATTTATTAGCAACAGAAAAGTGATTAGTTGCAGCAACAATGGTCTTGAGATCAAACTGCAGGAATTCTGTAGGTTCTACAGCCCCATCTTCTGTTGCTTCTTATAGCACCACCGCAGATATATATTTGGATATTTAACCGGCAAACAGTGTTATAATGACCTTTTTTGTTGGAACAAATTATCACTTCATTAATTTGTTTGTAGATATTTTACCTGTGGGCAGTTTCTTTGCAGTTCGTCGTTGAATAATGCAAAAGGAAATACCGAGGAGAATCAATGATCCAACTACAGCAGCTGGGATTGCTGCTCTTAAAATAGAGTAAGATGTCTTCTTTCCTACAAAAATCAATAATCCCTTCTAACTAATTAAAAAAAAATTTTGATTAGGTAAAAATTCGAGGTCAGACATCCCTCGAAGGCCGACAAGTCGGCAGACGGATAATCGTCGAAACAAACGTAAAATAAAAAGACGGTGAAAAATACAGGCAAGAGCACTTTACACACTACGCCACTGTGCATCTTCAATGACGACCCTCTTTTCCTTTGTCACTTGAAAGCTATCCAGGTGACGAAATCATACACACTCGTCGCTCCAATTCTCCATCCAGCCAAGGGTCCATGTGGTTCTATTTAGGTGACCAACAATGGTAAAGGTTCGTCGCTTAAAACGATTCAGGTGACAGAATCATATATCTCAGTCACTAGAACAAGCCCTAAAAGTGAACCCTTGCTAATGTTCGTCACCTGAGGAAATTGAAGTGACGAGTAGACAATGTTGGTCATCTGAGTGGGTGCCAAAAATTAGTAACCATTCAGGTGACGACAAAGTTTTTTAATGTTGGTCACTTGACACAATTCAAGTGACGAAGTTAACATGCATATTCTATGTTGGTCACCTGAAGAAGTAATGGTAAAAACCGTTAGGACCACTTTGTAGCTTGTTTTTTTTTAAACCCGTGCTAAAAACCTCGTTTTTTAATTGCACAGTGGCATAGCTCGGTTCATCCTAAAAATCGTGCTAAAAAACTCCTGTTTTAAAATTAAACAGTGGCTTTATAGCTCGACTCTATTCAGAGTCGGGCTAAAAAACTATGACTTTATAGCTCGGTTCTATCTAGAGTCGATCTAAAAAGCAGGTGAAACGGGCAAAAAAAACTGGTGCTCATAGTTTTTACCATAATTTTGGTTTTCACCGGAGCGCGTCTATGTATATATATGAAACCATAATATTTTTTATATTTTTATTTATTTATATATACAAATATCGGGCCCGGATCCAACAATACTAGGCCACCAACGGGCCCAAAGCAAAACACATGCCAAGGGCGCAGGAAATGGTAGTAGGAAACGCCTCTAGCCGGACACGACGACCGATCTGGGCCGAAGAAGACCAGAGAAGCAGGGATTGGAGGAGAATCAAGCGAGGAGGATGAAAGAAAACTGGAAGAGCCAACGGCACGCCGAAGAGGCCCTAGTGCCCTACCAAGACACAACCAGCCACTCTCTGGGGAACAAACCAAGAAAGAAGGATGAATACCAGAACACCCCGACCGGATTTGAAGGCGAACAAAAAAAAACAAAAGGCAGGGGGCGGCATGGGAATGGGGGGGGGGGGGGGGGGGGAGCGGACGACGGGGAGAAGGAATCGACCGCCAGAGATGAGGCTGCACAATGCAAGCCCACTAGGCCAAAAAGCTCCAAGATCTGAGAGCTTTGAGGAAACGCACCAAAATCTCCATGGCTACACTAGAAACGGGGCCAAAAACCCCAAATCAACAAAAGCTCCAAACCAATTAATGGATTTGATTAAAAGACAAGAAGGGATGAACGGATTTAGGGTTTTACCTAACAAAAAATTCGCTACACCAATTGTGTGGTGACGCCACGGCGGCCGAAGTCGGGATAAGGTTGGCCAAGGCCGGTGTAGAGAGGCTGAAGCCGAGGTTGGAGCTCTCTCGCTAGAATTTCTAGAGAGCGTTTAAGGCTAAAAAGAAATTGAAAAAAATCCCTTGTTAGGCCTTGTTTGGTTATCAATTAAAAAACTAAAGAAGTAGATCGAAAATCCTAGAAAGTAAGTGGAGAAAAAATATGTGTTTGATTTATATTTTTAAATTCCTTCAATTTGGAGGAAGTTAACTTACCTATAAAGCCCCCTAGGAAGGTTCAACTTTCACCATTTTTAACTTGGGAAGTTTCAATTCCTACATTTAACCCTTACAATAAAAAATCAACCAATCCAGTGGCGGCCGCAAACCCTATGAAATGTGCGTACTGAGATATTGACCTTGAATAAACTCCTTTACTTAAGCTACGAATTTCATCTTGGTTGTGGATTGTAGAAAAGTAGACTTACATTTGCTTAGTTGCTATGGTAGTGGTTTCTCGCCATTTATTGAAAATTCAAGCCTTTGTCATATTTAGGAGTGTAAACTTATCAAAACCCAATCATGCTAAATTTAATACTTTTGCATATTAGCTAGGATTGTAAACTCATCAAGTTTACAATGTCTTTTGGTTCCCAAAGACATGATAGAATTGCGAATTGAATATGTAGGGTAGAAAAACACAAATACTGCATAAAGCTTCGCAAATTCAATTCACAAACCCCAAATTCAATTAATAAATTCATAAATTTCATTCTCAAAATCACATATACACAATAATTAAAACACAAAATTTATTCCTAAAATCACAAACTCCTAATGAAAATTTCCTAAAATTGATTCTCATAATCAAACCTTAATTTCACCAATTTTATGGGGTTTAATTAGTTTATAGTAGACCTGGGCAAACGCGGGTCGGCCCGCCCGCCCGTTAATATGGGCGGGTATGGACAGGGGAAAAAGCCCATGCGGACTGCTAAGTCCGGCTCGCGTCCGCAACGGGTACGGGATTGGGAAGACCAATGTACCCGTTGCGGGCCGCTAGGCCCGTAACAGGTACCTGCTATTTTTTATTAAAATTATAACATATATATTATATATATACTTTTTTTGAAATTACAGATGTATATATACATATTACAATTACAGCACATATATTCTTATAAATATATTACAATATAATTATATGTTTTCATTTGTAAGAATAAATAATTTTAAGGTGAGTTACCTACTTTCCTAATCAAAATTCCTCAACTTTTCCGTACAATTTATGTGAGATATACTTAAAACCAAGAGTATATATATATATATATATATATATATATATATATATATATATATATATATATATATATATATATATATATATATATATATATTGAAGACAAGTTGATTAGGATAAAGTTAATGTTATATATAGAGACATACACATATATACTTATAAATATATTATAGATTTACAGTGTTTATGTTTTTTTTATCCGAAGATTTACAGTGTATATAATTACAATGTATATATACATGTATTATTGCGGGTAGCCCGCGCCCGCAATTTCGGACGGGCTTGGACACGACATCCAACCCGTTAAGCGGGCTTAGTCCGGCTCGCGCCCGCGACACCGGGACAAAATCTTGGGTAAAACCCGTCCCAAGCCCGGCTCGTGCCCGCGCCCGCATTTGCCCGGGTCTAGTTTATAGCTAGATAATTTGTATATAATAGGGAGGTCGGAAAGTGAAAATATAATTAAATATGGGGGTAGAAACATAGAGAGTAGGGTGCAAGTTGATCAAAGAATAGAAAAGCTTTGTTTGGCGAGAGGTGAAGTTGGGAAGTGGAAATATAATTAAATATGGGGGTGAAAACACAGAGAGTGGGGTGTAAGTTCATGAACCATTTCGGAATGGTTCAATCGGAAAGGACTTGTGAGTAATACCCAAAGGTCCCCGGTTCAAACTCTCGGATGGTTGCTCTTTGTTTACTGAATTCAAGGGGTGTAAGTTGATAAAAGAATAGAAAAGCTTCGTTTGGGGGTAAGTCAATTTTTTATTTTAAAAACAAGGTTGGTAAGGATTGAACCCCAACCTTTGGTCTCATTTTATATTCCTTCTTTCTCATTGACCAACTAAGCCGATTCAATTAGTTGATTCAATATCCATCCTAGTTTTACTTATTACAACAATGTCATACATAAATAAACTATTTTTTTCCAAACTCACGGAGCACGTGGGTCAAAGGGTGGGGCGGCCGCCTACGTACGCAACACCTTGGGGCCACCCATGAACCAAACATATTTTCACAATTCCCATGAATGAAAATATCCATGAAATGAACTTTATGGAAATTCAATTCCTATGGAGTAAGTTCCCGTAAATTTCAATTCCCACATCAAACCAAATGGGCCCTGATTTTCGTTTTTTTCATTTGTAAAAACAATTGAAAAAAAAAATCAAAATTGAACAAAAACATAATTCAAAAGACTAGGATTGGATCTAAAAAAATTATTTTGTTAATTTTCTTCCCCTTTCTTAATTTGTTTTGCAAACGGATCTAGGATCCGTTATATTTTTTTTATTAATCGGTTGAACGGATCCTGAATTCGTTCGTTAATTATGTACACGTGTCATGTTAAAGGTAAAACGGTTCAAAGATTCGGCATGAATGAGTGCATGATTTGCAAGAGAATCAATTAAAAAAAATCAGGAGAATCAAATTGTACCTGGCGATGGTTGTTGTTCTGGAGAAAGTGGCGAGGCAGGAGGCGAGTAGAAAGGGATTTGGGTGCTGTACCTCAGCTGACAGCTGGGTAAGAATAAATACATCCACGGCCCCATACTAGTTTGTGTGAGCATTCTGCTTTTTACTGAGTAAGATATTGTGCTATTTAGTGAGTAAAATATTATGTGACTTGTAAGACACATCTCACACTGCGTCCCGTTCAAGTCGGGGCTGCACTGAACTAGATAGTACAACGTCACCGACGGCGATATAACCCCTTCCCCCGTCGCGAAACCAAGAGAGCCCTTACGGTAGGCAGCTTCGTTTATGAGCCTATTCATTGTGTTTCTACGTACAGTATCAAACTTAACTGCATCCGGCACGTTGTCGTTATTCCCACCTTCAGTCGTGTAAGGTGGTGAATCAAACCTGTCGAAAACGCCGACGGCTGACTGATTGTCATAGCGCAGCGTGCACTCCAAGTACCAGACAACGGCGGTTTTGGCTCTGGAGCAGTTAAAACTGTTCATAATCTCTAGGGAAGCTTCTCGAATGCATTGGCTGCAGAGGGGGGTATCGATGTCACCGCGGCAGTAGTACTGTACGTACACCTTGTCCGCGCCTGTTCCGGCGCTGGTGTTGTAGTAGGAGGCTTTCACTGCTTGCTCTTGGAGTCCCACCAGGATGGGTTTCAGGTTAGAAGCGTAGCCGCCAAACGGGTCGACGTAGTCGCTGTTGTCGCCCTCGGTATAGTCTTTGCAGTATTCGGCGACAAAGGTGGGTTGGGTTGGTGGCTGCGCGGTGACATGTTGTGAAACCAGGCTGGCTAGGAATTGGATCAACAGGACGATAGTAGGTATGCACATCATATTCCTTCCTAGCTTTAAATTCAGGTGGCCGGATAAGGAAAAAAAAACACTAAAGCGAAAATGGAAGGAGAGAGAGTTGCATACTTAAAATTATTGTTATAATTGTAAAAAAAATTGATAAAATCCCTCAACAATGTCGTAAATTCGTAATGTCGTATAGACGTGTGAAGCAGTTGATTGTTATAGCACTCAACGTGTATCGTACTACTTGAGTTATTGAATTTTTTTCAAAATAGCCAAAAAAAAATAAAAAAATTTGTACATTAGCCAAGATCTCAAACTATTTTGGAATTTAGCCAAAACAGAGTTAAGTCGCTGTTTCAAACAACGACTTTACCCCAACATTAAAAAAATAATATAATACTAAAGTCGTTATTCAATTTAAATGAAAAAAGCTAAAAAAAGCAGAAAAAAATATATCCGGTAGAGTCGCTATTTCAAACAGTGACTCTCCCATTTTTTTAATTTTTAAAGCCATGAAACACATTAAAAAAAAGAGAGAAACCGAGGGTGAGGCTGAAGGGAGAGAGAAAGAGTATGGTTGGCTAGGAGAACAATAAACGTCATCAAAGGACAGCAAAATGAGAACAATAGACGTCAACGACAACTAATAAAGAAAAAGGAACAACTACTGAATTATCACAAACAATACTGGAGCCAACGAGTAAAAATAAAACATTTAAAACTTTCGGAGTCAAACACCGGATACCACCATAGAGTAGCCTCCGGTCGACGAAACAGGAAGATTATAAGGGAAATTAGAACGCAAGAGGGCACATAAATAATTGGGGAAGAAAACATTCGAAGAGAAATTAAAGATGATTTCGAAAAAAGATTCAATAAAGAGAATATTAACGACAGATTACTACAAGATTATCTAACCCTGATAGACAAGGAGATAACTACGGAGGACAATAAAGAACTAACCAAACCAGTGTCCAATTATGAAATAAAAATAACATTCTTTTCCATTGGTAAAGACAAATCCCCGAGCCCTGACGGGATGACAGCAGAATTCTACAAAAAATATTGGGATATTGTTGGACCATCGATGACCAAGGCCATTAAAGGTTTTTTCACCTCTAGGACAATGCTTCGCCAAATAAATGAGACATTTATGACCTTGATCCCGTAATGTGAAAATCCATCCACAACTAGCAACTACAGACCAATTAGCCTATGTTCAACTATCTACAAAGCAATTGCAAAAATTCTCGCGGAAAGAATGAAAAAAGTTCTATGGAAAATTATTCACCCGCTTCAAGGAGCATTCGTGACTGATTGAGCTATTCAAGATAATGTGCTTATAGCTCACGAAATTTTTCATTCATTTAGAACAAGAAAAGGAAAACAAGGATGGATTGCAATAAAACTAGACATGGAAAAAGCATACGATAGAGTGGACTGATGATTTCTCTTTGTGGTCTTGGAGAAATTTGGTTTCTCTTCTAGATTCGTGGGGTGGATTAGGAATGTGTTCAAACTGTGTATTTTTCAGTATTAGTGAATGATGAACCCACTGAGACCTTCCGCCCACAAAGAGGGATTCGATAAGTTGACCCTATATCCCCCTACCTGTTTATCATTGGAGCGGAAATCCTCGCTAGAAAATTACAACAACAATGTCATGAATCGACATACTCGATTGGGTTTAAAATGACCCTAAATGGATCACAGATTCCATTTCTATCATTTGCCGATGATATCATGATCTTTTCCAAGGCATCTCAAGCATCATGCGCGAAGGTGAAAAAGATAATTGACGAATACTGTCAAATTTCGGGACAAAAGGTAAATTTCAATAAATCAGCTTTCCAAGTAACAAAGGGTGTTTCTGTAACCCAAAAACTCCAAATCTAGAGCACCCTTCTTATAATGAACCAAGTAGCATTGGACAAATATCTAGGATGTCCCATAATAAATGGTAGAGTCAACAAAGAAACCTTCGAAGATGTTATTGGAAAAACAAAAATGCAACTGACAAAATGGAAAGCGAACTCCCTCTCCTAACAAGGTAGAACAGTTGTTATAAAAGCGAACCTTTTAGCTAAACCCAACTACGTTAAGCAAAACTTTATGCTTCCGACAAGTGTGCACAACGAATTAGACCGAATAAATAGATGTTTCTTTTGGCATAAGGACCAAAACCACAAACCATTGTTAGGTTGGGACAAATTATGTAAATCAAAGAGACAAGGAGGTATGGGAATTAGCAAAACAAAAGACATAAATAAATCCCTACAGATGAAACTTCTATGGAAAATCCTTGTAGAACCCCACAACCAATGGGTTAGAATAATTCGAGAAAAATAGTTAAAAGAAGACTAGATTTGGAATTACAAAAGGAAGAAAAATTTATCGTGGCAATGGGCCAAGTTAATTGACCTAAAGGATGAGTTCTGCGCTGGTCTCATTTGGCAAATTGGCAATGGGAAGACGGTAAAATTCTGGAATGACAAATGGCTAAATGATGATAGAAAGCTTAAAGATCACAGACTAATTCATCAGATTGATGATCAAGAAAAAGTTGAAAACTACATCTTGTCGAATAAGACATGGAATTAAGAAAAGATGCGAGAAACCCTACCTACAGACCTTGTTGAGATAATTACAAGTATCCCCCTTCCTTCACAAGAGATTGACGATATACTATATTGGAAACCTAGCTCAGATTGCTGGTTTTCAACATCCAGTGCTTTAAAATTGATCACGAAATCCGACGACAATGAGATAGAGTTATTTTTTGAAATATGGAAAATTGATTGCCCACCAAAGGTGAGAAGTTTTCTATGGAAAATGGGATTGGATGGTTTACCTACTAAAGCTAGACTACGAAATAAAGGAATACATACACCCATGGATTACATCTTCTGTAACAATAGGGAGGAAGACGCGATCCATCTCCTTATGGAGTGCCCGACAACATTAAGAACCATTAGATCTCTAGATGGAGATATTGAACAACAAATAGCAAATGCTGACAAAAGTAATCAAAGTATAAAGAACATTACCAACGAGATCTTTCGACATCTAAACCTTGAACAAAAAGCTACTTTGGCTTTTTCCTGGTGGTGCATTTGGACTAAAAGAAATAAGATTATTTTCGAAAACCAGAATCTACAAACAATAGATGAGCTGCTAGCCATAATAAAAATCCACATGAAAAAATGGAAAACAACTAAACAAGACGACTCAGACGAAGATGAGGTAAAAACAATGAGAATCGAACCTAGAAACAACCCTCGTAAAAAGAATATCATAAGATGGCGTAAACCTGCGGCTCGCGTCTTCAAACTCAATTTTGATGGCACTAAATCTCTGACTGGTTTTGCTTTTGCACGGTTTGTAATAAGAGACGACGACGGTAGGGTGATTGCTTGTGATGCCAGCAGGTGTGGGAGGATGTCAACGGTCGAGGCCGAAGCAGTTGCTTTGCAAATTGGGTTGCGAGAAGCTCGAGGATGGGGATACAAAGAGTTGCTATTGAAGGAGATTGCCTCGCGATCATAAATGCGATCAAAGGTCTTTAGTCGAGTCCCTAGGAGATCGAGATTCTCATTTCGGATGCTCTTCGCCTGCTTTGCTTTTTTCGAGTCTGCCTTCGTGTCCCACATTTTCAGGGAGGCTAACAGAGCGGCTGATCGACTCACTCATTTAGCCTTGGAATCCTACTTGTTGTCGTTGAGTTCTGACTTAGAGTTTCAAACTCTCATTCGTAAGGACGCTCTTGGGTGGTGGTACAACCGCGGTTGACCCCCCACATTCTTGCTTGTATCAAAAAAAATGGTTGGCTGGGAGAGAGGGAGTGCAGTGGGGTAGGGCCTGAAGGGAGAGAGAAAGAGTATGATTGGCTGGGAGAGAGGGATTGCAGTGGGGTGGGGCCTAAGGGGAGAGAGAAAGAGAGTAGTGGGTGGGGGATGTGTATAGCCGAGAGTAAGTTTTTGTTTTTCTATCAAGGATAGAGTAGTTTTTTTAATGAGGGAGAAAGGCTTACCGTGTTCAACATTTCAAAAAAAATAAAAAAAAGGAGATTCGCTGTTTTAGACAGCGACTCTCCCGAATATATTTTTTCGTTTTTTTTAGCTTTTTTCATTTAAATAGATTTTTTTTTTAAAAAAAAATACTAAGTCGTTGTTTCAAACAACGACTTTAGTATTATATTATTTTTTTAATGTTGGGGTAAAGTCGCTGTTTGAAACAGCGACTTAACCCCGTTTTGGCTAAATCCCAAAATAGTTTGGGATCTTGGCTAATGTGAAATTTTTTTTTGTTTTTGGCTATTTTGAAAAAAAATTCTAAATTATTAGGCATTTACGCTGCACTGTTATAATATTATTATGTAGAAGTATAAAGATATACACTTTAATTAGATAGAATTTTACCTTTTTAGATAGATTTATCTTATACTTGGAGCCTAAGGATTTCACTCCTATATATTGTAGAATTAATTTGCTTGATGTACATATTTGTATCCTTTTTATTCACATGTTTGACTTCATATTCCATTTGATTCCTAAAGTAAAGGTTGAAAATAATGTAAATTTGTGTAGAATGAGCTAACGTGCAAGAAATAGAGTCTGCACAAGTTTTTGTCTAAATATGTAGGAACTGGAGCGGAATCGGAGTCAAAACGAAGAAGCCGAGTAAAACTAAGGAGAGGTCGATATCGACATGACAAGTCGAAATCGACTAAAGAGCTCGACGTGGACCCTGAGCATCGAGACAAACCACAAAGAACCACTAAAGACCACTTGACATGGACTCACTTGGTCGATATCGAGTAGAAGCATCGAGATCGAGTACACTCCTGAGCTCGAGTGAAGTGAAGGATGTCGGCACGAAATAAAGACCTCGATATCGACATACCTGGTCGATATTGAGTGGAAATTTACACGGATTGTATGCGGTTTTTGAGACGCGGATTGGAAGATTTATCAACAAGCCAAGGTTTTATCTTCTTTTTAGATAGAATATGTCGTAGGGTTGTTGCCTTTTTACCCTCAGATATTTATTAGTTAATTAATTATTTACCTTAATAATGTTTCATCCTAATCTATGATGGGATAAAATTTTAGATAGAAGATTTAGTAGAATTAGGACTATTTTCCTTGGCTACCAAGGATTAGTAGGCTATAAATAAAGCCTTAGGTGGCTGGTTTTTATTCATTCAAGCAAGCAAGACACAAAGCATTAAGCATTCAAAGTAATAATTTTAGGTTTTGGGCTTTAGGGTTTCGGCGCTTATGATAGTTGGCATTGGGATTGTAAAGATTCAAGTTTTCCATTCAATGCAAAGTTATTTCCTTTCAAGTTCAAGTATGTCTTCATTCAACATGAGCGAGTAGTCTCCCTTTCTTCTAGGGTCGGGGTGAGCCCGACGATAGCCATGATGGTAAGGTTTGTATCTCTCTAAAGAAGGTATCTTTTATCTCGCTCTACCTTGTGCTTCATCTTTAAATGCGAATTTAAGAAACTCATGCTGTAAAACTTGGGTAGTAATTAGGTTTTCTATTCGAAAAATTATAAACTCAATTATGACAAAAGTAGACACAAATTAGGTTAATTTATTGCAATATATCTTTTCCTATTTGCCGGGTTTAGGTGAAAGCTTTCTCCTTTATGATAAAAGTATGCATCTTTATTGATTCATTACTTCTACTTTCATGGTTGTCGTCATGGTAATCCCTGGCTTTGGAAGATCTTTTCTTTCTTTGTTTACATCATTATTGCTTGTCATTCGTTGAGTTATCGACAAACCCAACAACCCACTGTTAATTGCCATTCATTGCTCCTTCTTCATCCTACTTTCCTCGACCTTTCTTTGCTGACAAAAACTAACCTTTTTGCAGGAACCAGTCGATATCGACGTCTGAGGTCGATATCGACATCACTGTTCTAGGTCAACATTTGCTGTGTCAGCTCCCCTTTGTTCCTGTTGCTGAGATCGATTTTGAGTAGATCACTCGATATTGAGTCCACTGTGTCGACTAGCAGTTTTCTGAGCCAGGTCTAATTCGTTGCTGACACTGATATCGACACCTTTAGTCGATATCGACTTACCGTTTTTGTTTCTGTAGGTTTTCTGTTGCAGTAGAAATCGATAGCCCAGGTCGACATCGAGTCCACTACTCGAGATCGAGGGTTTTGGTCGACATCGGAACGTGACTTTCAGGCTCTACTAGGATCCCTCTGACTCGCTTCCTTGAGGATCGAACCTGATTTCTCGACTACTACAGCGGAGAGTCTTGAATTTATTTGACGAGGCTAAGGGTTGCATTGTTTACATATTATTATATTATTCCATTCAATTCTCCCTACATTATTGCTCTACAGGCCGTTTATTCCGTTCTTATTGAAAGAGTTTCCACGAACCTATTTTATTTTGCAAAATGTCCCTGCCCTTCTTCTATGGAAGACATCCCGTCACCCTATGCCCCCCCTCTCCATCGATCTGGTGCAGATCCCCTTTCTCATGTCGATCGGCCCTCTCCCTCCACTGGATCTAGATCGGGATCAAATCGAAGGGAGATGAAAGATCGAGATGGAGAGAGGAGTCTAGATCGAGGGAGCAAGATCGAAGGGAGCTTGGTTCGAATATGCAAGGGAGAGAGATGAGTGATGAAGCAGGATCTCTCCGCTTCATCGGAGTCTGAAGCTGTGGAGGATCAGCCTCTCCGTCTTCCGACCTCGCTCAAACTCCTCCAGATGGTCAGTTGTTTCATTTCTCTCTCTTTCTTTGCTCTATGTGTTTGTTTTGCGTTTTTCTTTCTCATCCGCCATGGCCGATTCGATGAGTCTTTGTCCTCTCGAGGAAGAAATAGGCCTTGATTTGGCCGAAGAGGAGGGAGACGAGGAGGAAGGGGACAGTGAGGAAGGCTAGGGATATGGCGGTTGCCACGGTGGCAGCGTATCTATTGCAGACGTAGGGTTTGAATCCCTTTGTGAATTCCTTGTTGACTTTGGACAAGTAGATCTGGGACGAGGTTGAGATCCTCTTGAGGTCCGGGATGATCGTTTGTTGGAATTTGGCCGGGAGATCTGCCAAATCAGAGACGAGATCGCCTTCGTCGTCTTTGGAGATTTGTTGCTTCTTTTTGTGTTTTGTGGTGGAGGCGGATTTGGCATCGATCTCATTGCGTGATTCCTTCTTCTTCTTGTTGTTGTCATAGGATTTGAAAGTTTTGTAATTGGTTGAGGGAGTGCTAATTTTGAGCAAATTGGGAGACTTATTTGCTAAAACTGAAGATGAACTAAGACGCAGAAGCGAGGAGGAAGAAGAAGACAAAGATAGCAAAAAGGAAGCAAAAAGGGCGGATCTTGCTGGAAGTTTTATAAGGGCGGATCTCAACTGATCTAGCTTTTGCATTGTTTTTATTTATGTCAACCTTCATATCATATTTCCATTGAATCTGAATAAGTTGGCCCAAGCTATGGTTTGTGATAGAAACTACAATATATTCACTCCCTCTCTAACTTGCTGAAATTCAGATGCTGTTCTTGTTTTTGTTCATAGTCCAATTTCAATTTCTTGTTTTATTTTGTTCGGATTGATTTTCAATGTTTGGTTGATTGGAATGAAAAAAATTTGGTTGCAAATTGATATTTAGGGATAATCTATTAGAGAAAAAGGGATAGTTGTTGAGGATTAGCTCTCTTTAATCTGATAGAAAAAAGGGATAATCTCTTGTTGAAATATCTTAATTTGTTGAAATTTTGGTTGTAATTGCTGAAATTGGTGTTGAAATTGGGCAAATTGTGGTCTGTGCTCGAGCCTGAGCAGATTGTGGTTCGTGCTTGAGCTTGAGTCTTTTCTTCTATTCAATTTGGTTGCAGCAGAAATTGGGAAAAAATTCAAAATTCAGTGATTAAGCAACTCCGGTTTCAGCAACGTTAGCGTCAGCAACTACGGTTTCAGCAACGTGGCATCAGCAACCCCAGTTTCAGCAACTCCGGTTTCAGCAACTTTGGTTTCAGCAACACAAAAAAAATTGCTGACACGAGAAAAAAAACTGTTGAAACATGAAGGGGGCACATGGGGCACAAGTGGGTGGCATGGGGGCAAAGGGGTAGGGGAAGGGAGGTGGACTTTTTGCTAATATGTACATGTTGGTGAACAAAACGCTAATAAAGGCAAAAAATATGGACGTTCTATTAAACATCCAAATATTGTATTGGTGGATACCCCACATAGAGGTGGCAATCGGGCGGATCAGGTCGGCTTCGGGTTCGGTTAGTCGGGTTTTGAGTCATTCGGATTTCGGGTAATGTCTAATAATTTGATCATTCGGTTGGGTCGGGTTCGGGTTCTGTTGTATCGAGTTTCGGTTATTCGGGTTTTGATTGTCTCGAGTTTTGGTTATTTCGGGTTTCGGTTGTCTCGGGTTTGAGCTATTTCAGGTTTGGATTGTCTCAAGTTTTCATTATTTCAATATTCATTTTAAAAAATTTACTAGAATGTATCTTAAAGTTCGGATTATTTCTGGTTTTGGTTATAACGGGTTCGGGTCTTAATGGGATTCGGTTGAATCGGGTTCGGTTCATTCGGATTTGGGTGAGTTTCGATTATCGGTCATTCAGATTTCGGGTCCAAAATGGGTCGCGTTGGGTCGGTGTTCAGTACAATCGATTCTGGGTCGACCGGGTCGGGTTCGTGTTCGGGTCGGGTTTTGCCAGCTCTAACCCCACAAGAGACATTAGTTGAATACAATCCCATATTTTCCACCCTTTATTCTTGCCCTAGCTAGTTTACAATACGTTATCAGCACGAGTTTGCTCTACTAGGTTTTAAGATTGTAGCCCAATATTTTTCCGATCGATCATGAACCACCACGCTTTGTGTCGGTTTTAATCTCTATGCTTCTCTCACTCTCCGATCGAGATCGAGTTTCCATCTCCGTGGGCATGGCAGCTTAAGCAATCTCACAACAACAGATGGTGGTTGATTTACAAGAAGCTTTTGGCTTTTTCCACACCAATGAAAATGGAATCTGAATCAGTATCGAACCACCGTCGATGATTTCCGAGACATAGTGAATAAGGGTGGAAATGGGGCGGGTTATGGGTGGATGAAGTCATTCCCTCACCCGCTCCGCGAGTAAATAATTCCACCCGCTTCACCCATAACCCGCAAACCTTTTCACCCTCATCCGACCCGCGCGGGTGATGCGGGTGGAGCGGGTGCCCAATGGGTGAAAACATGTAATTATGATTTATTTTAAGAAAATTTAAAGATGAATAAAAGCTTGAATTGTAACTTACAAATACTAGAAATATGAGTTCTTGGAAGTCGAATACATGTCATATATCACATAACCTGAATAACGTTTTACAAAGTTACAAAATGAAAAGAGTAAAATAGTAAAATCACACACACCCACACTCACACAGACATATAAATTTTAGGGTTTTATGCGGGTTTGTGGGGTGGGTGTGCGGGACGGGTTATGGGTGAAAAATCTTCACCCATAATCCATCCATCACCCGCTTCACATGCACCCGCTCCACCCGTCACCCATTTTTTTGCGGGTTTTCTCCCGCAAAATTTATGCGGGTGAAGTGGGTGGAGCGCGGGTACCTGCAGGTTATTTCCTGCCTTAATAGTGAACCAACTTGAAGCAAATGGAAACTACACTGTTGAGATTCAGGAGTTGTTGACTTTTTCACCCTCATCTTACCCGCGCGGGTGATGCGGGTGGAGCAGGTGCCCAATGGGTGAAAACATGTAATTATGATTTGCTTTAAGAAAATTTAAAAATGAATAAAAGCTTAAATTGTAACTTATAAATACTAGAAATATGAGTTCTTGGAAGTCGAATACATGTTCATTAAATTAGCCCTATTAAATTCATTTTTCCCTTTTAAACTTTTCAAAGTCCTTTAAAAACATTGGGTGGTTTTCAAAATCATGCTTCAGCCCATTTGTATTCGAATCGCGCAACCTGGCTCTAATACTACCTTTGTAACGGCCCAAATATAAATATTCGGGTTACGTTTCGAAGGATTGGATGATCTTGCAATTCGAGTACAGGTTGAGTTTCAAAACAAAGTATTAGTATCAAAGAAGGGATTTTGCACCCTAAATTCGCGATAGGGTTGTTGGGTACCCCGAACCTATCCTACTTCCCTAAGTCGCTCAAAACATTTTAAGTTCGAAAGCATAAAGAAGGAAATCTCACAATACAATTTGCCACAGTATGGTCGGGTCAAAACCAAATACGAGAAAATATAACGTAGCAAAAATGCGGAGTCCATAGTTAGTCTCTTCCTCCAATTGCGCCATAAGATATCCTTGTCATAACAACACGGAATCAAGCAAGGGAACGGGTACCTGAAACTATACCACGAGTTAAGGTCGAGTCACTCATGCGGGTCCTGAAGACCTCGCTGAGAACATATAATACGCTCTAAACCTGGATGAGAATGATCTAATGCAATACTAGAATATTAAACACATAAGCATGTTGACGGTTCATATATAATGAGAGAAATGCAGTAAATGGGCCCACACAGAATGCCAAGTGGCATGTCCAAATCTCTCAAACCCATGCTTCATTCAGGGCGGGTATCTCTCTCATGTCCGTACCTCAGCCGGGGTCGGATGTCCGCCTCAATCAGGGCCAGACGACTCGGTCGGTGCCGCAGTATATCTCATGTCTCAGTCCATACCTCAGCCAGGGTTAGACACTCGGTCACCGCCACAGTCATATATATAACTCAGGAAATCATACTCTCAGATGACTCTATCAGGACAAACCCGATGGAGTTGGGTTGTCCTATGACCCTAGCAACGACTCTAGACTCACGACTTACGACCGTTTCTACCAATCACATTCAGAATGTGTATGCTCGTATGTTAATGCAGAACCTAGGCATGCAACTACATGACATGATATTATAATGCCTACATACTATATGACACATCAGACATGAGGTTCTAACTTGAGTAAGCCCCAAAGGACTTACCTAGAGTAGCAGATCGGCAAAAGCAATAAACCAGTAGTAAGCAAGCCAATCACGTCACGAATCACCTAACAATTTTAATAAATATAGAATATAAGTCTAAAGCATAGAGGACCTATTTACCGCTACACATAATCTACCCATCGATAATTAGCCATAACATCATCATCATCATCATTATCTCAAACATCTCATATCATCATATATCATCTCATTCTCATATTCATATCAACATCATCATCTCATCATACCTCGTCATATACCATCTCGCATCTCATCTCAATATATCATACTTTATAATTATGCTTTTCATAACTTACACTCATATAAATCATCAAACCATTCAACAAATTAAATCAAGTAAGTCAATTTCCCCAAGTTTCCCAAACTCTTAAATCTCAAGTGAAGTCAACTCGATAGTCAAACAATTCTTTCGAAAATCATATTTAGCTAATCTCATTTATAAACATTAACCTTTGACCAATTCATAAAATTATACCATTAAAATAATCGAGCACAACATACTTTATTTTAAAATCATCATCTTAAGGTTCCATAAATCCCCAACTGCAAGAAATATTTGAAAGACATTTTTGAAGACTTCAAAATACTTTTTTAAGTAATTTATCAAGAGATATTTAAATCAATTAAATCACTAAATCATTCCATTTTCTAATAACCACATTTATAAATTAACATTAATATATATATATATATCACTTTAACACATTTTAAAAAATAATATATAACATCATAATATTTCCCAAATAAACTATGTCTATAACAATTCATAATATATATATATATATATATATATTTAATTTTCCAGAATTTTTAATTATCTCAAAATCTTAGAATTATATAATAATAGTAATAACAATAATATAATAACAATTAAATACTAATCATACCATATAATATAGGAGAAAATGCATAAAACCACCATTTATTCAAGGTTGTTTGCAAATAACCACCCCTTATTCAAAAATTTGCAAATAACCACCCATTATATACGAATTGGTTGCAACTAACCACCCATACCCACTTTTCTTGTTTAATCTAATTAAGTTTTCTCCAATTCTAAACAAAAAGGGTGATGAATGTCTAGAGTCTGCTGCTGTTCATCGCCTGCAGCAATGACGACCTCTGGTGGAACCTCGTGGTGGGCTGGTGGTCATCGGGTCTTGTTCGTGGACCTCTATTTGGCTAATTAGATTGGAAATTTGATTTAGTTGAGACTAATATTAAGAAATATGTAAAAAATTAAAAGGTTATGGGTATAATTTAGAACTGTCAAAATACGACCCGACACGAACGCCCGAAAATTTTTGGGTCAAGACCCGAAAATTTTAACTCGAAATTTTTTTTCCGACCCGAACCCGAAAACTCGGTAATTTTCTGGGTCATCTGGGTTTGGACCCGTACCCAATTGACCTGGTGACCAGATTGATTTATAATTATATATGATTAATTTTTTTTATGGAGATTCCAATTTATTACATTTTATAATTACAATCACTTGATCTTTCATTTTCAAATCAACTTTTTATTTTTTTTGTATTGTGTAATACTCCTTCCAATCGATAGTATTTGATTTTTTATTTTTCATCACATTTTTTAAGAAGATTGAAACTCTAAAAAATATTAAAATAATTATATGCTTATTACTAATTGCATGAAATTATTTTTAAAAAAATTATTTAAATTTCTGATATTTTATATATTTTAAAATTTTGTTAAAAATTACGAGAAATAATAAAAATAAAATATTTTAGATCGATATATTATATAATTACAAGATCTAGAACTTATGAACCACGTCTATAATTTTAGCATTTTAAAATTATCGCAAAATTACCAAATCATGATTTTTTTAATTTAAAAAGGAAAAAATCCACAAACCCAAAATCGACCCGATTTGACCAGAAACTGAGTCAAACCCGAGTTCGAGTCAACTCGGATCTACCCGGGACCTGTTTTACCCGAAACCCGTTTTATCCGAAATCCGAAACGATTCGACCCGAATGACCCGATTGACAAGTGTAGTATAATTGTCTTTTCCTATTAACTTAAGTGAGGTTTAACAAGAAAAGTGGGTATGAGTGGTTAGTTGCAACCAATTTGTATATAATGGGTGGTTATTTACAAATTTTTGAATAAGGGGTGGTTATTTGTAAACAACCCTAAATAAAAGGGTGGTTTTATGCATTTTCACCTATAATATAACATAAATAAACAAAAACTATTAAAATAAAACAACCAACCCAAAAAGGCCCAATCTCTCACCTGTTACCGAATCCGGACCCGAGCCTAGCCCTAGGCCCAAACCCGCATCCTTCAATTAATGAACCGGACCAACAATAAGGAAAAGAAAGAAGGAAAATCGGGTTTGATAAAAAGAAAAAGAAAAGAAGGACTGAACCGCCCTAAAACCCGTCTTCAAGCTCTCTTTGTTCGACACTCGGAGAAACGAAAAAGGAAGAGGGAGCACGGGCCTCACTGGAGTTTCCTCGCCCTCACCACGCTCTTGATCCACTCTCCCCGAAATTGAATCCAACAGGAAGAAAGGAAAGGAAATCAAACAAGTTAAGGGAAGGAGATCCAAATTCTCACCGAAGTGTCGAAAATGGCTCCGGGGTGCTCGATGACTGTTGCGGGCGCGTCGATGAAAGGGGGTGCTCCAGGGGACCTGGGTTGAGTGTGAAGGGTCATAAAGGAGTGAATTTAAGGGGCTTTGAGTCGGAAACGAAGCGAAAACCTTACCAACCTTTTCGAGGCGAAAACAGGGGATTGAAGGGGAGTTGGCGCCAGCGGTGGTGCTTCTGGCGGCGCTCAGGTGCTCTGCTGTGGTACTCAGCTGATGGCTTGACAAAGGTGAAAGTGGTGGTGATTGGAAGCAAAACAGATAGAGAGAGAAGGATGGTGTGGTGGCACTGGCGGTTCCGAAAACAGAGAAAAACGGAGAGGAGGAGGTGGTGTCAGGAGGAAATAAAGGAGCTGATGGTGGAGTGTCGAGGAGGTGATGGCTGACTAATGAAATGAAAATATAAGGAAGGGAGGGAATGGGTTTAGGAATAGGGGCTATCGGATTTGAAGAGGTGAGTGCAACGGCTTGTGTGGGAAAAGGGGGGTCTAAGAGCTGCTGGGTAGGGGTCTTAGGGTGGCTAGGAAGGGGAGGATATTAATTGCGATAAAGTCAACTTGTATACTCGGAAATAAATTCTGAAACCTGTTTTCCGACCTTAAACAGACACGATTTGAAATAATTAATCGAATCCGAATTTAATAACGAAACCCGAAAATATTTTTAATGCTTGGAAAAATAAAGCGGAATTATTTCGTTTTCAGATTTATTAACAAGCTTATGCCGGAATGGTTTGAAAGAATTTAAATAAGTCGTTGGCTCAAAAACGGAAAATTTTGAAATTTTTCGGAGTCTCAGAAATTGAATAAATTTTAATCGAAATGAAATTTATAATTATAAAAATATTATTTAAATATCTCGGTCTTTACAACAAGTTAATTACAAAAAATGAGCTATTTACTACTAATTCCACTAAAAATAATTTAAAAATATGTATTTTATTTCTCTATTTTAGAATGTTTTGTCTATCCGGAGTATAGAATAAGAACCCTAATTTAGAATTATTTTTTAAATTTTAATTACTTTAGTTTTACTTTAATTAAATTTTTAGGGTTTACTATTTCTTTGTATAGAGATTTAATGTTTGTGAGAAAGCTTAATCATATTCATTGACAATGGGAAAATATATAGATTTACAATGCTTGGAGATCAAGGATCTCCCAAGATAGGATATACATAAAAAGATATGAAAAGATACAAAAGATAGGTTTCTATCCTAATACCTCCCTGCAAGCTCATGGCGGAGAATGCACATGAAGCTTGTCACGAAGTGTAATGAACCGGCCACTGCCAAGGGCCTTAGTGAAGATGTCTGCAGTTTGATCCAAGGAGCGAATGTGACGGACAACAAGGTCACCAGCTTCCACTTGTTCACGAACGAAGAAGTAGTCAATGCGAATATGCTTGGACAGCTGATGGAGAATAGGATTGGCAGACATTTACGTAGCACTGAGGTTGTCACATAGGACAATGGGAGAGCCCGCTACCTGTGCCTGAAGCTCAGCCAGAAGTTGGCGAAGCCAAAGAAGTTCGGCTACAGTGAATGCAATGGCGCGGTACTTGGCTTTAGTGCTAGATCGAGCTACCACCTTCTGCTTCCGGGAGGACCAACTGACAAGGTTACCACCATAAAAGATGGTGAAGCCGTGTTGAGATCGACAATCATCCATGTCTGAGGCCCATCCGGCATCGGTGAAGGCAACCAAGCAGGCGTCGGTGGCTGATCGGAGACGCAGACCATGAGATAAAGTGCCTTTGAGGTAGCGGAGGATGCGCTTAACAGCAGACCAGTGAATCTCAGTGGGGTTATGCATAAATTGACATACCTGATTGACGACATAAGATATCTCCGGACGAGTGATGGTGACATATTGGAGTGCACCAACAATTCTCTGATATAAGTGAGGATCGACAACTGGGTCACCGGTTTGGATCAGGCGAGATCGAGGTTCGGCAGGAGAAGCAATAGGACGAGCGTCTGTCATCTTGCTACGGAGAAGCAAGTCGTGAATGTACTTCTGCTGAGTCAACAGAATGGCACCATCCTGGGGAAGTGGCTCTATGCCGAGAAAATAGTGCAAAGCGCCCAAGTTACGCAGAGAGAATGCGCTGTTCAGGCGTTGAACAAACTGATCAATCGCCGATTGAGAGGAGCCCGTGATAATCAGATCATCGACATAGACGAGAACCAAAAGAGTAAACCCTCGAGCTCGACAGATGAATAGAGATGAGTCAGATTTGTAGGCCAAAAACTGATGATGTAGAAGGAAGAGCTTGAGCTTGGTGAACCAAGCCCGGGGCGCCTGTTTGAGGCCATACAGAGCCTTTTTGAGTCGGCGGACATGTGTAGGCCGAGAATGATCAATGAAGCCAAGAGGTTGATCCATGTAAACCTGTTCAGAGAGATCACCATTCAGAAAGGCGTTATTGATGTCTACCTGTTGGAGTGGCCATTTGTGAGTAATGGCGAGGCAGAGGATGACACGGATGGTGGTTGGTTTCATCACGGGGCTAAATGTGTCGAAATAGTCGACACCCTCCTCTTGATTGAAGCCCTTTGCAACTAACCGGGCCTTGTGACGCTCAATCGAACCATCCGCATGACGTTTGACCCTGTACACCCACTTACAACCAACAATGTTAGTCTTAGGAGGACGCGGGACAATGTCCCAAGTCCCATTACGAACGAGAGCATCATATTCAACATGCATCGCATTTTGCCATTCATGAAGTTTCGAGGCCTGAATGAAGGTTTTGGGTTCAAGATAGGTATCCGGGGAAGGTATGAGCGGGTGTTTTGTGTAGGGTTGTGCATCGGTCTAAAACCTAACCGAACCGGGCCGAACCGAACCGAAACCGAAAATCTCAAAATTTCAAACCGAAAGCCGAACCGAAAGTATTAGGTTCGGTTCGTTTATTTGCTGGTTTGGTTTGTGTTCGGTTCGGTTTTAACATAATTGAACCGAACATCCATAAAAAAATTTAAAGTATACAAATATATACACACTGTGTATTAGTGTATATATATAAAGTATACAAATATATATATACCTTGTATTTTTACACTCTGTATTAGTAAGTATGTGTGTATTAGTAAGTATGTTTGTATTAGTGTATACAAATATATACACTGTTTATTAGTAAGTATGTGTGTATTAGTGTATACAAATATATATACAGTGTGTATTAGTATGTATGTGTGTATTAGTGTATATATAAAGTATACAAATATATATATACCTTGTATTTATGTAGCGTATAAAAAAAATTCGGTTTAACACAAACCGAACCGAAACCGAAAAATGGAAATTCTCAAACCGAAAGCCGAACCGAAAAGCATCGATTAGGTTCGGTTTGTGTTGGTTCGGCCCAAAAATTCGGTTTGGACCGAATCATGCACACCCCTAGTTTTATGGTGGTTAGAGCTTTGGGTTTGCCGTAGACATAGTCCTTGAGAAGGACGGATTGTTGACGCTGCCGGGTGCTGTGCCGAGTAGGTGGTGGGGGTGGTGGTGGAGGTGGTGGCGGTGAAGGGGATACAGAGGGAGACGGGGAGATGTCAGCATCAGAAGTGGCTGAAGAGGACGTCGCAGAATCGGAAGCTCCAGGAGACGCTGAGAGTGGTGCAGGGGACGGCGGCTGGGTGTCCTCGGTGTCAAGGTGAAACGGTATAGGGGTGGGATTAGTGGACTGAGAAGCCGGAAGAATGGATGCGGCTTGTTGGAGGATCGATAGAGGGGGGTTAGAGACCAAAGGTGTATGAGCTGGAGGGGTTGGTGAAGCATGAGAACGGTATGGAAACACCGACTCATCAAAGATGACATGACGAGCAATGTAAAGACGATGAGTTGGGACATGGAAACACATATACCCTTTATGTTTGGAGTTGTAACCGACAAACACACAAGGAAGAGATCGGAACTCAAGTTTGTTGGCGTTGTAGGGGTGCAAGAATGGGTAGCATAAACAACCGGAGGACTTGAGAAACCCATAGTCCGGACTTTTCCCATATAGACACTCATAAGGAGATTTGTTGTGGAGAATTGGGGTAAGTGTGCGGTTGTGAAGATAGACAGAAGTCTGAAATGTGTGTTCCCAATGACAAGTTGGCATTTTGGCATGAGCGAGAAGAGCAAGACCTTTCTCGACAATGGTGCGATGACGCCGTTCGGCTGCGCCGTTTTGAGATTGAGTGTGTGGACAAGAGACACGACGTAGAATACCTTGTGTTTGTAAATATGTGGAAACTGGTCAATATTCACCACCCCAATCAGTTTGGAGATGTTTGATTTTTGTGGAGAATTGGGTCTCAATCATCTTTTGAAACATTTGAAAAGTTTGTAGGACCTGGGACTTTTGAGATAAGAAATATATCCACACAAATTTGGTGTAGTCATCAACAAATACCAAGAAATAACGATTTGAATTGATAGAGGCAACGGGGGCAGGGCCCCAAACATCTGAATAAACTAATTCAAAGGGAAGTAAACTAGACTGATGAGAGTTTTGCAATGGTAAACGATGACTCTTTCCTAACTGACAAGACTTACAAATAGAATGTAAATTGTTTATGGAGACAGGTAATTTAAAACGAGACACTAAACGACGAAGAGAGGACTTGTGAGGGTGGCCAAGGCGATGATGTCAAGTCTGGAGACTACTTCGTTCACCAAGGAAGACACGATGAGGAGAGGGTGAGGACGACAGTGGAGGAACACCAAGCCGGTAAAGTCCATTCTCAACGGTTCCTTTTAGGAGCGTCCAACCCTGCAAATCCTTCACAAAGCAACAAGAGCCATAAAATAGCATATAGACATCATTGTCACGAGTTAATTGAGATACACTGAGTAAATTTTTGGTAATTTGAGGAACAAAAAGAAGGTTATGGAGTTGAAGAATGCGATTTTGGGCAGGCAAGATAGACTTTCCCAGTTTCGCAATAGGAAGGGACATATTGTTGCCAACCTGTAGACCATCATTGCTGGAGTAGTCGGCACTCACAGACATGTTCCCAAAGTCGTTGGTGATGTGATTGGTAGCACCCGAATCAACGTACCAAGCAGGATCAACTATGGCTGAGAGTGGGTGGAGGAACGCTGGGAGCGAGAGCCGCCCTTGCTGGCTGTGTTAGCCGAAGGCTGTTGGTCTTGGAGAGTTTGTAAGGTTTGATTTTGACGATCTTCTTCCTGTAGAAGGAGACTGAAGAGATCATCGGATGTAATGGGTCCAGGCTGCATATGAAACGAGGTCCGGAAGGCATTGAAAGAGACATCCAAACCATGAAGGACGCACGCAACAAAGTCATCATCGGGTACAACATGGTTGCACTCGGCAAGGGAATCAGCAAAGGAGCACTTTTTCTCAAAGTACTCCATGATCGATAGATTGCCTTTGACAAAGGACTGCATCTGTTGCTTCAGATGCATCTCCCGAGCCTTCGTCCGGGCATGAAACATCCGCTCTACGGTGGCCCAGGCAGCAGAGGCAGTAGCGGCTCTAGCAACATGGGCAAAGAAGGGAGCGGAGAGAGTAGATCGAATCCATAGCAAGACAAGACGATCCTTGCGCTTCCAAACGACAAAGGCCGGATTGGCAGCTGGTGGAGCAGCGGATTCGCCAACAATGGGAGGCGGCGACGGGAGGTGTGTGGGAGGAGCAGAATCGGTTGTGAGAAAAGAGTCAAGTTCATAGGCTTCAAGGGCAGAGTTGACGGTTTGACGCCAAACGGTGTAATTGGTTCTTTCGAGTTTGATGGTGAAATTGGGAAGGCTGATGGTGGGGCAGGAGAGACCGACGACGGCCTGAAGAGGGTTAAGGTTGTCGGATTTGGTGGCTGGGATTGATGAGGAAGAGGAAGATGATTCGGTTGACATGGTGACTCGAAAGGGAAGGGGCTAGGGTTAGGTGCGGAAGAGGATCGAAGGTTAGGCTGATACCATATAGAGATTTAATGTTTGTGAGAAAACTTAATCATATTCATTGTCAATGGGAAAATATATAGATTTACAATGCTTGGAGATCAATGATCTCCCAAGATAGGATATACATAAAAAGATATGAAAAGATAAAAAGATATGTTTCTATCCTAATACATGCCAAAATCTTTTCCTATATTTAAGTTCTTTTCCTTTGCCGACCGTAGAAAATTTTTAAAGAAGTTGGAATGGTCTAATTACCTTCGATTAACTAGAATTCTGTCAAGAAGATGATATTAATCAATAAAATGTGGTACAGTAGGGCAGTTCGAACAAAAAATAATTTGAAAATGTGGTATGGTTTGAAAGCACATGTTCAAACCTACCGGGATTCGGTATTCGGTAATCGGTACTCGGTGTTCGATCTACATTCAAACAAGCCTCCCTCTGGAATTTTATTTATTGTTGGGGAAAAATGTATGTTTTCCCGCCACATGCAAAAGCAAGATCAACTCATTTGAAGCGTCCGTTGATATTGTTCCTTCCGGTCATTGCCCTCCACCTGTTTGTTTAAATGCCAAAAAGAGCCACTTGCAGAATCCATTGATCTTCTCACGCTTACATGTAATTTAGTGGACCGGACTTGTTAATTTAGGGAAATTGACTTGCATTGTTTGACACTAGCGTTTATAAGGACAGTTAGCCAAGCCATCGATGATGTATGGGAGCGTTATAAACTCATCTTTCTTTTATTGGTTTCACAGCTTTTACATTAGTTGAAGATGGTGAATATTTTGAGTGTCCTCATTTTATCCCAATTTGTTTCTCTCTCTACTTCCGAACCCGATTTTGTGCATTACAAGTGTGACAAAGCATACGGGAATTACACTAGTGATAGCACATACCAACTAAATCTCATCACCCTCCTTACTAATATTTCTTCCAATGCCCAAATCACTTATGGGTTTTACAACTTCTCTGCTGGTTTTGATCCCGATAGAGTCAATGGGATTGGGATGTGCCGCGGCGATATTTCGCTAGCTGACTGCCACAGTTGTCTCATGGATGCGGCATCTAAAATCCATGACTTGTGCACTAACCAGAAGCAGGCTATAGGGTGCTATGATAACTGTATGATAAGGTATACAAACCGATCCATATCCAGTGTCATGGAAGCTACCCCTCTGTACGGAATAAGGAATCAATTCAAGGCACTGGATCTGAATGATTTCACTCGCGTTCTTTTTGACTTGTTTCGAAGCTTACAGAATAAGGCAGAAGCAGGGAACTCTACCCTTAAATTTGCTATTGGACAAACTAATGTATCTGCTTCTCTGACTCTATATGCTTATACACAATGCACTCCAGATTTGTCGCCGTCTGATTGTGGCATTTGTCTTTCGAAATCATTATCTTTGGTTGGTAATTGGAGTCTACCATACCAGGGAGCAAGAGTTTTCCGAGTAAGCTGTGATCTTCGCTATGAAGTATATAAGTTCTCAAATGCATTTGATACAATTGCATCATCACCATCAAAAACAACATCTTCACCACCACCAACATCACTCGCGACTCCAGCCAGAGGTGAGTCTAATCTATAAAGAAATGTTTTTGCTAGAAATTATGTTTTCGCCTTTTGTATCAACCCAAAGACGTTATGTTTCTTCTTGCAGGAAAGGGGAGCACGACATCCAAGATTGTCATTGTTATTGTTGTTGTAACAGTTGTATGTTTATTACTTGCAATTGTCGTTTATTTCTGTTTGAGACAACAAAGAAGGGAAGGGAATGAAGCCAACAATGAATTTGGGCTGGACGATGAAATTAAGAACGTTGAAACATCACAATTCCCTTATGGAGAAATTAAAGATGCAACACAGAATTTTGCAGAGGCCAACAAGCTTGGTAGAGGTGGATTTGGCACAGTTTACAAGGTATAACATGAAAACTATCCTGCCATCTGTCATGTAGGGTGTGTTACCGAATTGCAGAAACTGTTATTAAGTATATTTGTTATGTTGTGATTGTGAATTGCAGGGTGTGTTACAGAATGGGCAAGAAATAGCAGTCAAGAGGTTAGCAAGAAATTCGCTGCAAGGAACATTAGAATTTAGGACCGAGGTGCAATTACTTGCTAAGCTTGAACACCGCAATCTGGTTAGGCTCCTTGGGTTCTCCTTGGAAGGAGAAGAAAGGCTTCTGTCACTTCCGAGCAACCTCAGCAGCTGCAGATGCGGGCTCCGTAACTCCGACACCGGATTTGAATCCCGGGCAAGCCCCTTATTCGATCGATTTGGGAGGCGGGGTATAATCTCTTTGATTTCTATCTTGAACTTGGTTGGTTTTCGATTGAAATTGGACTTGATTAGATGATCGATCTTGGATTGAATTTGAACAATTTGGATTTAGGGAGATTGAATTTGGAATACTTAACTTAATTTGGTTGGCTATTTTGCTGTGAGGATTTGTGTTTTGTGTTGTTGGGTTTGCCAAATTGAGAACATCATCTTGCTTCTAAGTAATAAAACTACAAATTGATAATAAAACTTATTACTTGATAGATTAGGTTGAATTTGATATAGTGAGTGATAAGTCGATTCGTGATTTTGTCAACTTACTAAAATGGAGTTGCTTAGCAAGCTTGTGTTAATATTATAAGATGAGAATATGATAGGAATTATTCTTTTAGGAATCCAAGTCTATTACCTTTTAATTTGATAAAATGGGATTAACTATGAATGTTTTAGGTTTGTTAATTGGTCAAACTAGTTATGATTAACTTCGACTCTTGTAACTATATAAGGATGTCTTGAGGACTTGTTATGCTTTAACCTTGCTTTCAAGTTTTCATTGGATGCCTTAGTAATAATTGATTGAGTGATTTAATAATAATTGAATTCATAAAGGATTTTTAGAAATGTTAACTAATAATTTAGGAGTATAGTCCGGGCAACAAGTATGGAGAAAGATAGAGAGAAAGATAGAGAGAAAGACCCGATCAGTAACCTCCCCCTCCGGCTTCCACCTCCGGCAACAGCGATCTTTGAGCAAGTGATTCCAGTGCAAACCCATCTGAGTGCTGGTATACCGGCGGTATCGCAGAATATGCAGAGCAGTGATTTCCCCTCCCTTCAGGATTCACTGAACGGAGCGCCCAAGCAGACTAAGAGCTTTAAGGATAAGCTAGTTGGTGGCTCGAGCGAGAGTCATTCGATCATCCATGGGACCACGGTCGTCCAAGATGTGGAGCCGGAGTTCATGGCTTTGGACGACAAGCCACCAGAAGAAGACGATCCTCTGTGCCCGACAATCAGTCTCAACAAAAAGGAGAAGGAGGAACTTTGGAAGCCTTGGCGTGACACCTTGATAATCAAAATGTTCGACAAGGGTCCGGGTTATATGCAGCTTCGGAGACGATTATCACAGAAATGGGCACTAATGGCACCTTTCTCGCTGATTGATCTAGGAAATGATTTCTTCATAGCAAGGTTCTCTAATCAAGCTGATTATGACCACGTCTTACTGGAAGGGCCATGGATGATTGGAGATAATTATCTCACAATTAGAAGGTGGGTGCCAAGATTTGATGCTAGTACTGAAAGAATTACAAAGCTAACGGTATGGGTCAGAATCCCATGTCTGCACATTGAGTATTTCGATCCGAGATTCCTCAGGATGGTGGGCCAGAAAATTGGAAAGGTCCTCCGAATAGACAACACCACGGCTTCGGCAGAAAGGGGACAATTCGCAAGGCTTAGTGTGGAGGTTGATCTGACTAAACCGTTGCTCTCCAAGTTCCGGTTAGATGGAAAGATTTGGCCTATTCAATATGAGGGATTAAGGATGGTATGCTTTAGTTGCGGGAAAGTAGGACACAATGCAGACTGTTGTGACAAAGAGCAAGGAAATGAGTCTGCGGGGGCAACGAAGACAGTTGGAGATAAGACAGATCAATCGAAACTCACTGAGGACCAATATGGTGGATGGATGCAGGCAAGAAAGCCGCAGATCAGACGCCAAGGGGGACGAGAAGCAAGGCCATACCAGAACCAGGGTGTCGATGGAGGTACCGGAACTACTCCGGCGGGCCGGGTGACGGATAAGGGCAAGGCGCCGGTGATGGAAGGCATGAGTGGAACAGAGAAGCTGACTGGAGGAAGATCCGAGAATCAGGGAATTGCGGGTTTCGCGGAAGCTTCAAGATTCGCCGCTTTGGAAAATCTTAAGGAAAACCCGGAAGGTAATCAAGGGGATCTAGGGACTGTTATGGCAAAAGATATGATTTTGCATGAAAAAAAGAATGAAGAACAGAGGATTAACTTACCAAACAGGGACGTCATTGAAAAGCATCCAAGAGGGAAAGAAAGCAGACCCAAGAAGGGCAATGGTAGTGGAACGGGCCTGAAAAATCCAAGTCCGAAATCGGGTCTATCAGTTAAGAAGTCTATTGCCACCAAAAAGAAACCCATCATCCCTAGAATCCCTATATCCAGCAATCTTGCAGACACAACAGAAAGTGGGTACTTTTTGAACCTTGAAATGACAACCAAAGCCAGCCAGAAGACCATAAGAAGCCGCCAAAACGCCATTAACAAGGCCCCAACAAGTCAGCTCCAAGATAAAACCGAAAACCCCACAAAGCACGAACAAAAGACACCAACTGTCAATCCCGTTTTCAATCAGCAGACCCAGAAGAAGAACAATGAGCCAACCCATACAGGTGGTGAAGGTTCCGGTACAGGACCAAACTTTCTTCTCAATGTCAAACCTCCGGACCGGACCCTTCCTGATACATTATCCGCCAATTGCGAATCGGGTACAGGTGGACTTCCAACCAACAGTCAGGCTGAATCAGTCGATATATTGTCGGGCATCACTGCCCCAATCTCTAATTGAGACGGTTAGACGTCTTGATGAAGCAGCCTACGCCTTTGCGGAAGCAATGAATATGCCGTGTGACTCAATGTTTAGGGCTCTCCATGATACTTTGTTTTTTATGGATAGTTTAAAAGTTATAGCTTGGAACACAAGTGGGGCAGGCAGAAATGCCTTCCTTGTAGCACTGAGGGACCTGATCAGGAGATATGATCCTCAAGTATTAGTTTTGGTCGAACCACGGATAAGTGGAGAGACAGCGGACAGGGTCTGTCGAAGGGTTGGTTTTGATGGTATGCTAAGAATGGAGGCCGTAGGATTTGCGGAAGGAATCTGGCTCCTTTGGCGTACGAGTGTGGTTGATGTCTATCCTTTAGTTCAGCACCCCCAACACATCACGGTGGAGATCAAAAGGAGAGGGGAGGTGCCTTGGGTCCTCTCGGCTGTTTACGCAGCACCTGCGCAGGCTCGCCGATTAGACTTATGGCGGAGTCTAATCGATTTTGCTAGCAATAATGAAAAACCTTGGATGCTCGTGGGCGACTTCAACGCAACAATGAATCCACCTGAGCGATCTCCGCAATCGTCGGTGGGTTCAAATAGAGCATCGCAACAATTCAGAGAATGGGCCGAGTCTTTACAACTGATTGACCTGGGTTTTTCGGGACCTCCTTTCACTTGGTGGAGGGGAATTCAGGAAGACAGTCGGGTCATGGCCAGATTAGACAGAGCTTTGTGCTGTCCGGAGTGGAGAATGAGGTTCCAAGAGGCTGCCGTTACGCACCTGGTGGCGCCATACTCCGATCATGCACCCATACTGGTAGAATTGGAACCGAATGTTGGTGGACAACCTGCTAACAGGCCGTTCCGTTTCCAATCAGCTTGGCTCCTTCATGAACAGTTTCGAGATTTCCTATCGACCAGTTGGAATAAAGAGGAAGAAGTATGTATTGCGCTTAAAACTCTAGAGGGTGATCTTCGGGAGTGGAATAGGGAGATATTTGGTAATATTTTCAAGAAGAAGAAAGAGCTTACGAGAAGAATCGAAGGAGTAAGACACAAGTTGGCAGAGAGAGTTTGCAACCACTATTTGAATCTGGAGGAAAGACTCTCGAACGAATTAGAAGAGGTGCTTGCTCAAGAACAACAATTATGGTTCCAAAAATCAAGAAATAACTTTCTGCTGGATGGGGACAGGAATACTCGTTACTACCACCTCTCGACCATTATTCGGCGGCGTTCGAACAAAATTCGATGTCTGCAGAATGAGGAGGGAGCTTGGGTGGATGACCCGACGGAATTGAGGGAGATGATAGTCACTTTCTTTGCCTCCTTATATAAGGCAGAGGAGGCGTCACCAAGTAGAGTCACTCTAGACAGCCAACATACTTTTCCGGTGATCGAGGAAGGTAAACAGGCGGCCATCGCAGCTCCGTTTCGGGAAGAGGAAGTATGGAATGCTCTCAATCAAATGGGTGCTCACAAAGCGCCAGGGCCTGATGGATATCCGGCCATTTTCTATCAAAGGAACTGGAATACAGTTGGGAGACAAGTGAAAGACACTGTTCTAAAGCTCCTAAACAACAATCAAGCACCCATGGGCTTATGCGATGCCCTCATGGTCCTTATACCGAAAGTTCAGAGCCCCACAAAGGCACAACAGCTGCGTCCAATCTCGCTCCTCAATGTGATCTTCAAAATTGCAACAAAGATGATTGTGAACCGCATAAAGCCCATCCTCCCGGAGTTGATATCTCCGAATCAAGCAAGCTTTATCCCGGGTCGCCAGATCATCGATAATGTTGTAGTTGTACAGGAAGTTCTCCACTCTATGGCAGAGAGAAGGAGAAGGAAATGGATGATCATCAAAGTGGATTTAGAAAAGGCGTATGACCGCGTGAATTGGGCTTTCTTGAAAGCGACACTGGAACGTGCACAATTGCCGTCTGAACTCATCCGAGTGATCATGAATTGTCAGTCGATGGGGCGATCGGAGGTACTCTGGAACGGAGAACGAGCAGGAGGGTTCCGACCATCGAGGGGAATACGCCAAGGGGATCCGTTATCTCCGTACCTCTTTGTGATGTGTATGGAGGTTCTTTCTCACATCATACAGGATGCGGTAGTAGAAGGAAGCTGGAAACCGATCCGAATAGGAGGGGTCGATCTTACCCATCTATTCTTTGCCGATGACCTTGTCTTGTTTGGGGAAGGAACACCAGAGCAAGGGAGGACAATCAAGAGTTGCCTGGAGAAATTCTGTGGCATTTCGGGGGAACGTGTTAATTTTGCGAAGAGCTCAGTCATGTTTTCCCGCAATGTAGCTGCAGCAGTCAAAAGGCAAGTGAGTGAGGAACTAAACATGCCAATCTCGGTGGAATTCGGCACTTATCTGGGTGTGTCGACAGCCTGTGGTAGGATGACAAGGGAAAGGTTCAATTTTCTCTTGGAAAAAATCTCTACAAAATTAAAGGGATGGAAGACACGAACGTTATCCATGGCGGGGAGGATTACTATGGCCAAATCAGTCCTAACGAGTTTGCCGATCTACACTATGCAATCCACTTATCTCCCTAGGGGAGTCTGCGATGAAATCGATAAGGTAATCAGGAGCTTCATTTGGGGTTCAACGGCAGATCAGCGGCGGATTCACCTGCTAAGGAAGGAAATTTTGTATGCACCAGTGACGGAGGGAGGACTGGGCATACGACCGATGAGAGATTCCAATCAAGCAAATTTGGCTAAACTTGGGTGGAGGTTAATCCAGGAACCATCCACTATTTGGAGTAGATTGATTAGAGGGAAGTATTGCAATGGAAGAAATGATGTAGACATGTTCGTGCGTGGACGGAGAAGCTCGAACCAATGGACTGGGATCGTACATGGGGCTGAAGTTCTTACACCGGGACTCCGAACAAGCATTGGTAAAGGGGCAACGACGCTATTCTGGCTACACCCATGGCTGAAGGAGAGCCCTTTAGAAGTCGGGGCCAGGCAGGAAATGCCTGAGAGTAGTTTAGGTGCAACAGTAGAGGAAATGTGGGGAGAATCGGACTGGAAATGGGAGATGATTGCACCTTTTCTAAACGACGAGGATGTGGAAAGAGTGAGGGCAGTTACTGTGAATGAATTACCGAATGCTGTTGACATATTGTATTGGGGGCATACCCCGTCGGGGAGATTCACCACGGGCTCGGCTCTCCGTATACTCAGAAGGGACAACGGCTTGGGATACCAACAGGGATGGAGGAATATCTGGAAAGCCCCAGCTCAGCAGAGGGCCCGCACTTTTGCTTTCCTGGTGGCGCATGATGCGATCCTGACCAATGTTACTAGACAAAGGCGTCACTTGTCAAACTACTCAGCTTGCCCGAGGTGTGGAGAGGCTGAGACTACTATCCACCTGCTGAGAGACTGTGCCCCGGTTAGAACTGCTTGGCAACGAGTGACAGGAAATCAGCAACACCCTTGGTTGTTTGAGGAACTTGAGCCAAAGGAATGGGTCTTACGAAACGTGGAGAAGAAGGATAGATGGAGTTCAATCTTTGTTACGATGTTATGGTTGACCTGGAAAACGAGGAACGAACTCGTATTTCAAGGAAGGGATAACATCCAAGGAGTAGCTCGGAGAGTCTGGATGACAACTTCGGCCTATTCTCATACGCAGGGGAAGAGGCGCAATCTACAAGAGACAGCTAAGGAAATCAACACCATTCCACTTATGTGGTCACCTCCTGATCCGGGATGGATCAAATTGAACACCGATGGCGCTTCGAGGGGCAACCCGGGGCAAGCAGGAGGAGGAGGCATCCTCAGAGACGCTGGTGGGGAGTTTGTGCAAGCTTTTGCAATGCGATGTGGGAGCTGCGGGGCACTCGAAGCTGAACTAAGGGCAGCCTACCAAGGACTGAAGCTAGCCAGAGAAATGAGAATACCCAAACTGATTCTTGAACTTGATTGTGCACAAGCCTGCAAGATACTAAACCAAGAGGAACCCCCCTATGCCCAACACAATTTAGCCCTGCAATGCCGACATATCCTACTGTCTGGGAACTGGGAGGTGGTGATAAGTCAGATCCGCCGACAAGGGAACAAGGAGGCGGATAATCTAGCGAATAGAGGAATCGAGCTGAATGAGAACCTTCTGATTTTCAATACTATGGCTGATTGCTTTCAAAATCAGTTAGCTGATTGTACTTAACAACTTTCTACTTCATTAAATAAAAGTATGGGGCACTAGCCCCCGTTTTAAACCAAAAAAAAAGAAATGTTAACTAATAAGGGCTTACTCCTTAAATATGAGTGAATTTATCATACTTGAGAAATGATTTAATAAAAGAAATTTTTTTCGACTTCCCTTGGTTTATATTTACTTCTGAAAGATGCCTTACAAATTATTATATCGTGTGCTTTTAAACATGATTGTAGTGCTTGTTGCTGAGTAGTTCTTATGATTGAGATTATGAAAGATTTCTTGAAATATCAACTTACCTTGGTTACTCGTTGAGCATGGTTGATTACGTGAGTTTTGATAAATAAGACTTGTTGATCCTTGGTTTTGGGAATCTATGGTTTTGTTGAGTATTCGAGTATTTGATAATTGATGGTTACTTGAGAAAATGTTTAAGGAAAACCCGAACTTGATATGAAGTAAGATGTTTTGAGTGATGATATTGGTAAGACTATGAGCTAAGTTTCATACTTGATGAGAACAATGTCAATTGAGAATGATGGTTATGATGAGAATGCGAGGTTATGTGAATAAAATATTATTTATTCTTGTGAAGACTTGGAAACCTTCTTGTGTGTTGATTAAATATGTATTGATGAGTTGTTCCATGCTTATTACTTGCTAGTGTGATTGAATGCTTACCTGAGTGGCTTGTTTCCCGATGGATGATTATCTAAGTGGCTTGGTTGCTGATTAATTGGATGTGAAGACTCCAGGTAAGTCCTCCGGGGCTTGCTCAAGTGATTGGACCTCATGCCTGATGTGTCATATAGTATGTAGGTGTTGCATATGCATAAAAGCATGTCATGTAGTATCATGCTTAGGACTTGCACTTATGAATGAGCATTCCTATTCTTTATGCGTTTGAAACAGAACAGCCGTTATCTATGAGTTCTAGAGTCTTTGCTAGGGTCATAGGATAGCCCAGTCCCATTGGGTTTGTCCTGAGTCAGTCGTGTCGTTATATGAGATGATAGCCCAGCACCATCGGGCATGAGCATGATGAGATGATAGCCCAGCACCATCGGGCATGAGCATGATATGCGATATGATGATGAGATATGATGAGATATGATATGCTATAGCATCGAACGGACCAATCTCTGCACTAACGGGAAGGGGTGCAGAGGTAGGAGAGGGATATGCCACTTGGCATTCTGTGTGGATTCAATTTATCGCTTTCTGCATTATATAAACTGTCAGCATGCTTGTGTGATTTAAATTCCAGTATTGCATTAGAACATCCTTTATTCTAGGTATATGCGTATTATATGGCTTCAGCGAGGACTTTCGGTCCCGCATGAGTGGCTCGACCTTGACTTGTGGTATAGTTTCAGGTACCCGCTTCCTTTTGCTTGCTGAATTGCTTCTATGGCGAGGGTGTTCTCACGGGACGAGAGTGTTAAGAAGACTTCGTAAATCGTACAACTTGGCTTTATAAATATTTGGTTTAGTTGGAAATTTAGAAGCAATGTATATTTATCTTGATTTACACTCGTTGTCATCTCCTTTTAGTCTGGCTAGTTGTAATAGGACAGGTTCTCGTGCGGAAGTACAAAATATGATTGAACTATTTGACTCTTTTTAGGGTATGAATGTAACGGCCCGAGATTATGATTCCCGAGTTACGTTTTGAGGGATGAAACCCCTCGTTGGGATCTTGCGCCCCAAGTACAGGTTGAAGGTTTGAAACCAAAGATGCGTAGTTTAAAGTGGGATTTCGCACCCAAATCTGGAAGGTCCGTTAGAGACCCCGGGGTAAACCCCTGTACCTGTCCTAAGTCTACAACGCGCAAAACCTTTTATCATGCAAAGGACATAAGTTCTGAAAATGATACAACTAGTGTTGCGGCAGAGCCGGGTCAAAACAGAGTATAAGTAGGAAGAAATCCCAAAAGTATGAATCTGGTGAAGTCAGGGTTCAAACACTCACTCTCCGCCATATGAATGGACCCCGTCATAACAGCACAAAATCAAGCAGTGGATCAGGTACCTGAAACTATACCATAAAGTCAGGCCAAGAGTTCGCATGCGGGTCCTCTGACCGCGCTGAGGACATATAATACGCCTATACCTAGAATAAAGGATGCCTTCATGCAGTACTGAAATATTAACTACACTATCATGCTCCTAATTCATATATGCAGAATATGAAGTAAGGCCTTAACAAAGAATACCAAGTGGTATATCCCTCTTCTACCACCACCCCCCTTCCAGATAGAGTGGAGACTGGCCAGTTCAATGCTATAGCATATCATATCTCATCATCATATCGTATCTCATGCTTATTTTGTATCTCATGATATATACATATATATATATATATATAAAACTCAAGGAGGACAACGCCCGATGAAGTTGGGCTGCCCTATGACCCTAACAACGACTCTAGGACTCACAGATAACGACCGTTCTGTATTCAAACGCATACAGAATAAGAATGCTCATTCATAAGTGCAAGTCCTAAGCATGATACTACATGGCATGCTTTTATGCATATGCAACACCTACATACTATATAACACATCAGGCAGGAGGTACTGGTTACTGAGTAACCCCCGGAGGACTTACCTGGCTATTTGATCGGCAAAAGAAGAATCCAGCACACAGTAGTCACAATCACAAAGTATCACCTAAGTACATAACGAGAATACACTGAGTATACGTCTCTAACCACTCTGAACACATACTTTCCAACTCATCAGCCATCTCATACTTAGCCATACTTTCAATTCCTCGTGATCAACCATCTCTTATCTCATAGTATTCATCATAACTTGCCAACTCATCAGCTTAAAATAACCTCCATGTCATACTTAGCCAAATTCACATATTATTATTTCATACTCATACTTTCCATAAGGATATATATATCATCATCATCGTCATAAGTATCGAACATTTAATCTCTTCTAAAAATCACCACAATGTCATGCTATTAGTCACAAATATCATATCGTTAGTCAAACGGTCATATTATCATGCTAGTTAGTCATCGAATAAGTGTTATTCCCAAGTTAATCTCAAAACCGTTTCAATTTCGAATTAAACAGTTAAGAATTTCGACCCCTTGAAAATACTCGCTAAATCCCTTTTTCAATTTATTTATTAAATTACTTTCCGATCCTTGAAATTCTTTTACAAACTACTTTTAAAATCTATAAGTCCAAATAATGTTATATCTTGAACCCCCAATAATATTATATTTTATTTTAAATACTATATATATATATTAGTAAAAAGGTGTGCCCCCAAGTGCCAAGCTGGCCATCTCCTTCCCGAAATCAAAATGGAGAGCCCGCGCCCGCGCCTGTGCAGCTCCCGTCGGCCTCCTCGCACCCGTGCCAGCCGGCTCCGGACCCCATCATTGGCTGCCTCTCATGCTCAGCTGCTCGCCTGTGATCACCCCTGCTGCCTCCGCCTCTGCTCAGCTCGTTCACAACGCTCGCTCCTCACCGATTTGAGCTCGCCGGAGCTCTCGCCTGAGCTCAAGAGTTCACCCACATGCCCCGCACTCAACTCACGCATACTCGACACTCGCCCACAGCCCGACCCAAGTCAGAATCGAATCAAAATAGAGGGAGGAAAGGTGGAAGCTCACCGAGGTGGTTTCGCGAGCGTCGGAGCTTCGATCGGAGTTCTGGGCTTCGTCGGTGGCTCGCGATGGCTCATCGGACCTGCGCCGGACATGGATGAGTGTGATGGAGGAGCTCGGGGGTGATTTGGATCGGAAACGAAGGAGAACGATTCACCGAAATTTTGGTTCGCGATCGAATCGGGTGGCGACCTTGGAGGTGGCGTTGCTGGAGTCCAATGGTGGCGGCTGCAGCTTGTGGGGGCTCCCAGAAATGCTGCTGCTGCCGTGGTCTAAGAAAGGGAGGTCGGAGGAGTGAAGAAGGGTTGGCGGTGGTGTTTTGAGGTGAAGAGAGGCGGGAGGTGCCGGATGGTGGTGGTTTGTGTGAAGAGCAGAGGGAGGTGACGGATGATGAAGATGAAGAGAAAGGGAGAAGCTGGAGGAAGGAATGAAATGAAAGAGGGAGAGGTGAAGTGATGGAAGGCGTGTAGAAGAAGAGGAACGGGAGTAGCTGCGGTTGCAGAGGGTAGGGAAAGGGCGATGTGATGTGTACAGACGAGGGATGTGACTGGTAATAAATTCCGGCATCAGTCAATTTAAATACCCAGTAATAAATTTCGAATACGCGAATTTCAAATCCCGAAATTAGTTTCCGAATGTTAGTTTCCCCGAATCTCGTTTTCTCGATCAATTAAATTTTTAAAATTGAAGAGGATACCGCCATCCGATAATTATTTTAAATTCGCGAGGTAAAAGGACGAAATCATTCGTCAAAATTTAAATTTGGGTCAGAATTCGTTAAAAGAGCTTTTAATTCGATTTAAATTCATTTTTAATTCTCTTTTTCCGGAAAATTAGGATTTTGAAAATCCGAGCCTTTACAATGAAATCCCATTTTTCTGAATTATATCATTTAATTCTTAAGACTTAAACAGGGTTATAACTTGAAGATGATAAATAAGCAGCTCGTACTTGGATTGCAAGATCTGGCAGAGGGATAATTATTCCCTCTAAACGTAACCCGAATTTTATAATCTGGGTCGTTACAACCTAAGCCTATAGCGATAGAAAACTTACCTGGGTCCGCCCTATTCTCTGGTAGCTCTAATATGTTGCACTCCTCTGCGATCTCAGCAATTGATCGCTTCTTACCTAGTATATCTTTAAGGAACCTCACATATGATGGCATCTCATGAAGTGCTTCGGTGAATGGAATTGAAACATTGAGCCCTTGAAGCATCTACACAAAGCGCTGAAACTTCTTTTCCGTCGGGTCCTTAAAAGCTTTCTTTGGGAATGGTAACACCTTCTTCTTCACTGCGGCTGGATTTGGGTCGACATCGACTGGATGGTGGTCGATATCGACTAGAGGAGTAGATTTCTGGTGAAGATCAGCATCTGTATTGACATCGAGTACAGTGGGCTCGACATCGATATCACCTTGGTCGATATCGACAAGGATGGTCGATAACGACGTCTCTCCAGGGGCTTTCTCCTCCGCTTTTTGCTCGGGCGTTTGCAATTGACGCCTACTCCTTAGATTCATAGTCGTTATATGTCCAGGGGCTTTCTCCTCCGCTTTTTGCTCGGGCGTTTGCAATTGACGCCCACTCCTTAGATTCATAGTCGTTATATGTCCAGTAGTTTTGCCCTTTTGATTGGGCATAGTAGATCCAGGCAGCGATCCTGACGGTTTGGGTATTTATTCCGCCAATTGACCCATTTGGGTCTCCATATTCTGCTTCCAAACGTCGATCTCCGCGAGCCTAGAGTTGATGCCCTGCAGCTGAGTATGAATGAAGTTGTTGGCTTGTTTGAACTCAGCATGGTTCATCCGCATCTCATCAAGAATGATCCGCAGGTCATCCTTCCTTGGTTCGCGCTCAGGGTGCCCTGGTGCTCTATATGGTGGGGCATCCCTTTGTTGATGTTGATAGAACCGTTGATCTCCCCAATATTGCTGATTGCCCCCTCCATAGGGGCCTCTCGTCCACTTAGCTTCCTCATGTTGCTCCGCCATGCTGACTTGCTTAAGATGTGGGCAGGCACTGGTGTTATGCCTTGTTGAGCCACATTCCTGACAATGTTGATTGTTTGAGAGGAACCTAACTTGCTTTTGTAGGTGGTGTGTCTGATCGTTTTGGAATTGTTGCCGCACATCAGGATCAATCTCCTTTGGAGGCTCATAAAGTGGCATAGATGGGACAGACCTTGAGTCATAGGCCGCAACAGTCCCATATGTGTTATCAAAGTTGACGAGCCTCTTAATTGTTTCCCAGACCTCCGTTGGTATGATCTCAATGTACCGATAGGAGGTGTATGAGTTGATTCTCTTCTTATTCGGCCCATCGAGGGAGTTGTAGAAGATCTCCTGGATGACATATGGTAATTGCCCATGCGTAGGGCATGATCTCAGCAAGTCCTTACAGCGCTCCCACGCATGTGTCAATGTTTCACCTGGCTTTTGTTTGAAAGTCGTGATCCTTTGCCGCAGCATCGCCGTTTTAGATGGAGGAAAGAACTTGTTTAGGAATGCATCCTTCACCTCTACCCATGTCCTCAGCGAGCGTGGAGCCAAACTCTCTAGCCATTGTAATGCCTTCCCTGCAAGAGACCATCGAAAGGATTTCAGTCTAACATATTCTAAATTGACACCATCAGCAATAGTCTCACATAAGCCCATGAAAGTAGAGATATGTTGCAAGGGGCATTCATTAGGTCTTCCTTCAAAAGTATTTCTTTTAATCTCAGATAGGAAGTTAATCTTTATTTCATAATTAGATGGAGGAATTAAAATAGCAAATTCAGGAACATGAAGCGACGGATGCATGTATTGCATCGCCGTCTGTGGATACTGATTGAGCCTCTCCTGGTCTTGTCTGCGCACATCCTCCTCTCTATCAGCGCGGGCTCGCTCTGCAGCAGCGGCGACCCTTTCAGCAGCGATTGTAGTGTTGTGGTCCTCTATCTCCTTCCTCAACCGCTCAATGATTTGATCATGTGTCTCGTTCTCCCTCATGATTCTGATAGCTTTGTTGAAAGATGGAGAAAACGTTCGGGCTCGTCTATACTTTCCAGGATAGGTTCGCGATCAGAGCGTCGCATAAACCTGCAAAATAAGCACTAAAGAAGATCGTGAGTAAAGCTTAGGGTGCGATTGATTTCCTCCCCGGCAACGGCGCCAATTTGTTCGTAGGGGAGGGATATCGCTCAAATAAAATACTAATATGATCTCAAACTAGACCGACTCCCTTGTCCAAGCAAATAAAATACAAGAATCCCTCCCGATGTAGTGGTAGGGTAATTCATGATAAAATCCACGAGGAGGTATGTCAGCGCTTCCTAAGCTTGCAATCACAATCAAGTTTCGACTCCAGAAGACAGGTGCCTGGTCGATATCGACCTCAGTTCTGGTCGATTTCCAGCAAAGTTTCCTGCAATAGATAGAAGCAAAGTTGACGTCGAGTTGGGTAGTCGATATCGATGTCAGCACTCGATATCGACCTCTGCAGTCGAAATCGAGTCTTCAACGGTAACTGTAAACGTACTAAATTTGCGTCGAAAAAGATGTCCGAAGAACGTAGGATGATGATGGAAGGGTGGACAGAAATAAAAACACAACTTTTATATGAATCAATAAACTAAAAGCTTCCAAGGTCGGGGATTAATGCCACAACGATAATCATGCAAGTATTATGCCAAATTCATGAAAGATGATGCATTTCCGTCAAATAACTTTCGTTACCAACTATTAGGTGATTAGAGGCTCTCACATAAAACCTAAGAGTTACTATCCAATTTCATGACAAATCCGAATTCACAATATGATTAGCTTTCGCTTCAATAATGCAAATAATGAATCTCCTCAACTTTCGCAAAGGATCATACATAGGATAGAAGACGGAATCGCATAAAAATCATACCTTTAATGCACAAAGTTACATTGCTATCGTCGAGCTCGCCCCGACCCTAGAAGTGGGTGAACTACTCGCGCTTCATCATTGAACTCATCATCATGGAAAAGAAACTACTTTGTATTAACTTCGAAAAAGAAAGAAAGTACACCGAACAAAGCCAACTCTCCGCTCTCGCTTCCCTCCAACTCAACTCGGCTCTCTCTCTCTACTAACTCGCTACTACTGTATTGAAACTGAATGTGTGTTCTTGGATGATTAAACTTAGCCCTAATGGCCTCTAATTATAGATCTCAAACCTCACTATCCAAGGATTCGAAAACATATCTTTATTCCTAAGATAAAACATAAATAAAGTAAATAACTAAAACTCCTTATGTAAATAACATATTCACCATAAGGGATAAAATGTCTGGTGGTTAATTGATAGAAGATCTCGATTTTAGGATAGATGCAAAGCTTCGGATAGAATTCTATCAAAAACAGCGTCGGATCTGTCTGCAGCAGCAGTCGATATCGACCATGAACCTCAATATCGACCTTATATTTTCTCTATCTCGAGCAGTTCTACTCGACCTCGAATTGGCACTCGACTTCTATCTTTAACTCGATCTCGGCCACTCGACTTGCTATGTTCTTCCTCTGCTCGATTTCTGGTGCTCTGTTTCACTCGATGTCGAGTCTTTAGGTCGATTTTGACTCTTCAGTAGACTTCGAGTTCTTCTTCCGCTATTTTTCACTTGTCCAAATTCATCTCGAATTCTTTGAAATAACATAAAAACTCGTGTAGACCTATATATTTTGCAAATAAGCATAAACTATACTAATATTATGTTTTCCCAACCAATATGCATGCAAATATCGACAAAATGGACATAAATATGCATAGAAAATATGGCAATTTGCGCGCACATCAAGTACCACTAAAAAATATAATAGAAATCCTTTCTTATGGAGGAGTTTTCCTTTTTTAATTTAATCGGATTCTGTTTCAGGCTTAACTAGGCTTTATAGGGGAATAGCTAGCAATATTGCTACATCAGCACCCATCCCTGCTATCTACACTTTCATCTATGAAACAGTCAAGGGGCTTTTGATTCCCTTTCTTCTAAAGGTTTGTCTTCTGTTTATTACCGATTGACTGTTTATTCATCCTTTTCAGGAAGAACTTCCACAACTCTAACTTGGCATTCTTATCCTATGATTTAGGCAGTTGAGAACTTTCCCTTCTGATCTGTCTGTCCCCATAATCTCATGGATATATGCTATAATTCAAATGGGGTCTTATTCCCTTAAGACTGTTTAGATACGTCATTTTCTTGTTACAGCTTGTTAACATTTTCCTTTGTCCATTATAGTTTTCAATATGATGCATTAGTATTCTTTAAGTGTATTTCCTTTTTCCTATGCAGGAGTATCATTCTTTTTCTCATATCACCGTAGGTGGTTGTGCTAGTGTTGCCACATTATTTTTATGCCTAGTGATCATATAAAGCAACAGATGCAAGTCAGTCCACACAATCAGAACAAGGAGGTTGACGGTTCATCACAACATGAAGGCTCATATAGTGAGATGCTTGGCATACCCAAGGTATGAGATTCGGCCTCAATGTGCTTTTTGATTTTATAACTTCTGCGTATTAGATTTCTTTGTCATCACACTGAAATGATTAAATGACAAATTGTTAAAAGTGCCTCTACTGTATAAATTATAATCCCTTTTGTAATTCATATTTTAAACTACTTAACTAAACCAAGAACATCATCCATTCATTCCGGCTTCTATAAAATTTTATGGTGATAATTCAGACCTTTTCCCAATCTTTTTTCCTGGTGCAAGTCTTTGAAATCTTGCACAATATGTTAATAACATGATTCTTTACTCTGCAATCAGTAAACGGGACTAGAAATGACAACATGTGTCTTCTAGTTGGAATTTTTCATATAAAAAGATGCTTATACTTTTTTAGTCATTTGACCACCATTTGTTTAATTTTGGGATCATGCCTTTGGCTTTGGAAGATTAGTAAAACCTCCATCATCACTTGGGTAGTAGAAACGGGCTCGAAAGATGAAAATTTGAAAGCAGGGAATGAGGTATAAGTTCAGAACAACAAGAATGCATGGAAACCTTCAACACATTGAAAACTTTAAACAACTAGGGAAGAGTTGTAAGTTTAGATACTCTTTCATTCTTTTGGAAATTTCAACCATCAATTGAGCATTAGTCTCGTCTCTTAAGAAGCTTGTGCAATTGGGTTTTAACTATATGACGAGTACTAGCTACCAGGAAGATCAAAGCGTTTTAAGTAAGAAGCAACGACAATTGATTTTGGATTCGCTGAAGGAGATATGTCTGTTGTTGTGAAAGAGTTTATGGTAGTTGATAGATAGGAATGTGCCAACAAAGAACCTATGTCCTAGAAGTTCTATATGGGTTGTAATATATGCTGAATATTGTTCATACTTCTGTAGAGTTTGTACATCCATCAATTTTCAAATCAATTTTGATTTACATTTGCTTCTCATCTCTCCTACATGCTCTCTTGATACTTCTATTTATTTTTGTCGAAATGGCTAGATATAAAAAATGGGTTCATAAAGAACCGGTTCGGTTGACTAAACCGGTTCTTTATGAACCCATTTTTTTTGTAAAAAAAATTGGTTTTATATCTCGGTTATATCATGTAACCGTGATAGATAATCCTATTTTATGCACGCCAAATTGAAGTATATATCACGGTTATTGGAGTATATATCACAGTTGTAACCGTGTTGTAAAACTATGGTTATGCATTCAACCTCATTTCATCACGGATTGACAAGGTTTTTTTATCACGGTTAACAACTGTGATAAAATGCATTATTTATCACGGTTCAAAACCGTGATAAAAACGTAAAATGAACCGTGATAAAAATAGGTTTTTTTTGTACTTGAGATATTTTTCTATTTTATTCGTAATCATTATTCGAGAATATAAATTGACGTGGAAAAGAATAATACATATGAATAATGGATTGTGGATGTATGAATTAAAATTTATTTTTCGCAGAATTCACACTGTGATAATAATTTTGTAATTTTTTTTTGGTGAGGAATAATTTTGTAATTAAGTAAACTAAACCGGTCAATATAGAAAAATATATAAAAAAAACCCAACCAACTACTTGACTAAAATGGCCCCACGTGCTAATAGTACTATACGGTAGACTTATGACTTTATGAGAACTGGCCAAATGGGTTTTCAGGAAGTGCAACTTCCTTGTTGAAGGTAGGAGAATGAAATGAGATATTTAATTTTATGAGATATTTAATTTTATTAGATAAATAAGTGATAAAAATAATAAAGAAAATGTAACTAAAATTACATAAAATATAATAAAATATACTCGGTTAATGAAACATATAAGAGCGTGCACTGGTAGAAAAATGAGAATTTAGCCTGCTACATAATAGGCCGGATGTAAAATATCGGGGGTTTAATATGCTTTCAAGTGATAATAACGAATTTTTCTTTTTAAAAAAAAACTGTGTAGAGTATATAGCCTGGATATATAGACACGTCTGGACTATTTGTGAGAGTGAAACTACAACACACATCAAATACCCAGAGGTAAAACATCCGGGTTATTATATCATTCTAATAACCCGGGCGTCTCATCAACCACCTACGACCTATTTATAGTACCCACTCCACCAGTCTGTAATAAAAGCTCGTACCTTAAATCTGGGATATAAACTAACTGCGCGAACGTTGAAAAAATTGAGAGCGTAGTTTGAAAATAATTCGGAGGGATTAGGGTTTCCAAACTGAATCTCAAAGCCAGTTTGTCCCAAATCAAAATTGAAATCTAGTGCACGAAGGAGGTAGCTTTCGCCGTCCAGAAAGCTTGAGAGTCGTCTTTGCCATCCCGAAGCTGCAATCAACATGAAATTGAAGTTCAGACAAAAGGGAATTTCGCCGTCGTCATCTGTCGCCCAACCTAGCTTGCTCAGAAGAGGGAGCTTCCGCCTCTTGCCACCTCGCCGTCTTCACCTTTCACCGTCTCTCCACCTCTCCGTCTTGGTCTTTGGCCGTCTCACCGAGTTTAGCTTGCCCCAGATCTGTCTACCTGTCTCGTCGTGTCTCTTCCTCTTTGGTCGTCTTTGTCTCTTTCAATGTTGTTCCTCCTAATGTTATCATGCCTGCTAGTTACTTAAATCACAAAAATTTATCTTTTCAAATTTCAATTGCATGTGTTTTCTCCAGGTTCTTCTTCTGATCTTCGATTTTGTTTTGTAGCTTTGTTATACTGGTATTGTTCTTCCTCTGCATTTGTGATTCCAGATCTTTTTACTAGGTTTGTTAAGTCCTAGATCAGTGCACTCTTTTCTCTATAGAATTCTACACATAATCTCTTCTATTGTTGAGATTTTGGTCCGTGCCTTGAAATTTAATCTCTTTTGGGGTTGTAATTTCCTAGATATTGAATGTTATGGCCTGAACTTGTTTTTTAGATTGTTGTTGGAATACAATGCTTACTTCAGTTTCAAAAAACTAGATGAGATTTTGGTCTATTTTTGAGATTTTGATGTTGTTGTTCCTGAATCTTGATCCTGGCTTCTATCTCTTTATCTTGATGCTGCTCCTGTTTGACAAAATAGTTGAGGTGGGAGCTTGCTTGTTCTGCCTTGTGATAGGCAAACTAGTTTTTGAAAAAGGATTTGGTGAGAATCATTTACTCAATCTAGTTCTTGAAATTCATTGACATAAGGGGTATCATTCATGCAAGTTACTCTTTTGAGACACTCTCACAATCTCCACAAACCTTGCTCTGTGGACCCTTTTAAATAGGTACCAAGAGTGCAAATTGTAGCATTGTCATCGGGAGGGATTGTTATTTACTTAAAAATGTTATTCTATAGGAATACAGAAGCGTTCCATGTATTATGAGTTTTTCGATCAATTTAACCTCATGATACAAGTATAGTTTTTTGTACGAATATGCAATTTCGCACTAAGTGTAGCATTGCTAGGAAGTCCTTTTCTCATGTTCATGTACATTCAAGCATAACATTCATGAGTTTGTATGTCTTCATAGTTTTTGTTTTCTTATGCCTAACGATGAACATTCATAAGTTTGATCCTTAAAAAGACTTTCTATAACAACCATTGTTCACACTTGGCAGTAATAATTCCTTCCTATATATCCTTTTGTCAAACCAAAAATGTAAATATGTTCCAGTTATTGTTGTTGTTGCTGAGTTTTGATGATTAATTAATCTTGGGGCCTGTACTTTCTACCTTGTTGATGATTTTGTTTGAGAAAATAGTTGAGGTGGCTGCATGTTTCTTTTGTTTTGTTGGGCAAAAGACAGTTTCAGAAAGGCTTTTATGAGAATCTTGGGGCCTGTACATTCTACCTTGCTGCTGCTTCCCCTATATGTATGTTGGCCCCTGCAATCTAAGTAGAGATGCTGTTCAAAGATCAAACAAACTACAGAGGACATGGCTTCATGAATTGAGATCTCTTCAACAAATGTATTTGTTCGAAATGTAAGTTCTTTGTTTTATGCTTTTATTTCATTCTGCTTACCGCATTGCTACCAATACTGTAATATATATGACATGATTATAGTTGTATCTATTAGTACTTAATGAGACTGTTACTTGAAGTGTAATATATATGACATGATTATTGACTTAAAATTAATGATCATAGAGATTTCAAGGCAAGAAATCACTATTTGATCCTTTTTTTTCCCCAGATATTAGGGATATGATGCTCATTTCCCTTGAAGTGTAATGTTGTCTGATAGTTACAATTGAAGAGTTTCAATATTTCAGATCATAGAGATTTCTGGCTTATATGTTTTTTTTATTGGCATCTCATGAATTTTGAAAAATCCATCCCAATCTAAATATTGTTGGTAGAAGTTGCCGAAGCGACAAAGCAAAAGATGGAATATTTAACTTGTACATTTCTTTTGCATTTGTCTTGGCTCTTTTTCTTTTATTTTGAATTACATCATCATATGGTGAGCCCAACTTAATCTCAGCTTTTGTAATATTTCCAAATAGGAACTTAATCTCAGCTTTGGAAAGCTTGCATTGCACGTGCCGGTGTATAACCCAACTTACATTTGGTGAGCCCATAGGAAGTCGTAACTTATTTACTGTTGAAAACATTTGCCTTCAATAATAGGTTTTGTTTTAGGGGCATTGGAATTTGTAATAGAAATTTAAGGCAATTGATATATTTGGAAATTTGATGTATATACTTGTGCATTGTAATAGAAATTTAAGTCAATTGATGTACTTCGAAATTTGTTTGATCCTAATGCTTTTTTGGTGGTAGAGCTCTTGGTGGTGCATCATATAAAATTATACGAGTATTTTAAAATAAAGACGTTTTAGCACGGATCTCCAATTACCCGGGCTAAATGTTTGATTTTTTTTAAAATTAAAGACACCTAATATCCCGGACCTACATATATCCGGATTATATAATGTGTCAAAATAGCTCGGGCGTTACAATGAAATCCAGGCTATATTGTCAATTTTAAATTTCAAGGCAAAATTTAGCTTAATCTAATAACCTGGGCGTGTAAATTTATTTCCGAACTCTATACTATTATCACACCACTCTGATTCCCGGATGCTATTTGACTTATATCCGGGTTATATTAATGAAAACGCCCCGGGCTAAAAAGTAAAATTTTCTACTAGTGGTGGGTAATAAAAAAATACTAGGATATGTACATGAGGTCGAGACCAATATCAATTGGACTTTGAATTGTCCTCGCCCTACTACACAAATGGGAATTAATTTAGACGCAAAATAAACTTGACCAATACTCAAATTTCCGCGATATACGTAAAGAAATCAGTATAAAAAAATAAGGTTCCTCATTCAGAATGGATCGATCAAGACAAGTAGAAGAGAGAACATGGTTAATCAACTTGTTGTAACCCTCTCCAAACCCTCCCTCCTCATCCTCCTCCTCTTCCTCCTGACAACCCTCCAACCACACCCCATCTCCGCCCAGCCTCCCACCAAGCCCACCTACTTCGTCGATGTCTGCCGAACCAAATTCGGCAACTACATCGACAACAGCGATTATGCAAATAACCTCAACAGCGTCCTCTCTGACCTCATAAACAACTCATCCATATCCCTCTATTACAGCACTACCACCGGGCGCGACGAAAATCAGGTGTACGCCCAGTACTACTGCCGCGGCGACATCGACCAAAGCCTCTGCAGCCAATGCGTCGATCAAGCAGCTGACGCCATCCAAAAAAACTGCTCCCGCTTTAGGGCCGCAATCATGTGGTTCGAGGAGTGCACGCTGCAGTATGGGAACCAGTCCATGGCCGGTCTCGAGGCGGAGTATCCGAGATCTTGGTTGTACAGCACTACTAACGTGTCGGATCCCGGGAAATTCGGGGACATTCTCAACAGCACCGTGGATCAGATTATAAACAAGTCGGCCTACGGGAACGGGTCGCTCCATTTTGCAACGGGGGAGGGAGTGGTGTCGCGGACTGTGACGGTGTACAGCTTGGTGCAGTGCATCCCTGGCTTGAACGGGACGCAGTGCGAGACGTGTCTTAAGTCGGCGTATGATGCGGTTTCCAATTGTTGCGGGTCGTGGCTCAAGTGGGCTTTTGTGTTCTTTCCGAGTTGCCAGTTCAGATACAGCGTGGAGGGCCCTTTCTATGCCATACCGAACTGGATGCAGGGGCCATCATTGGCGCCGTCCGTCCAACCAGCGTCTGTCCAACCACCTCCACCGCCACTGTCCCCGACGGAGGTGGTTACAGGTATCCGATTTGAAATTCCCTAGCTAGTTTTCAGTTTTGAAAATCAATAAAAACACATCTTTAAACTACACTGTCTAAATCAATGAAAATCAAATACGGGTCTTAACTTGCGTACGTGGGCCGGATTTTGTTTCAGGAAATTCAAATGCGGGAAACAGCTACAGGGAGAACATGAAGCTTCAGCTGCTGGTTGCAGCGGTTGCATTGTTGATGTTCAGGGCGGCAACATAGTCCAAGATATCGACGAAAATGTCCCTGTGACTTATGTGTGATTGTGTGATGTTGTCAAGTCTACCCAGGGCTGGACGGCTGGTGATTGGGCTAGGCCCAAGGGGCCGTCACTTATCAATTAAGGTCCTGACAAAAATATATATACTATTTGTATTGTAATAAAAGAATTATTAAGGTATTATGTATTATATTTACTTGTAATAAAACATTTATTAATGTTTACATGTTAAAAAAAACTCATTTGTAATATAATTGATTTGCTAAGTTCTTTAATCTTTTGAGTCAACGACCTAAAGTTTTCGATAAGCTCTTTTCATTTTCGTCAATAATGCAAAAGGGTGGGTTTTAAGTACTACATCTATTTGTCGTTTGACTTTTGACATATTTTTTAAAGAGTTAAGAAGTATATAAAATATAAAAAAATTAGTGATTTTTTAATATAATATAAATACTTATTAATAATAAGTGTCATATTGTCAAAAAAATTGTTTAAAAAGTTAATATTTTATATAGATTTTAGCTCATTACAAAACGTGTCATAAAGTCAAACGACATCTATTTTTTAACAGATGTAGTAAATTAGTAATAACTAATGATGCGGCTTCATATTTATTTGAATGACTAATTTTACTACCCGCCCATTGTGCGGTTTCTTAATAAACTAAATGATATTTAATTTATATTTGCTTTCTAAAATTTGAAGGTTATAATAGTTTGTTTGAAATCTTTGGATCTTTTAATAACAATAAATTATTGAAATTAATATGCTTAAAATTTTCTTAAATAAAAAAATCAAAATCTTGGAAAATTTTTAAGATAAAAATAAAAAATGTACAAAATCATATAATAATGTCAACATATCTATCAAATTATTATATAATTTTTATTAATAATCAATATATATATATAATACTAAAACAGAGATATGGAAATCCTATGTGGCGGGCTCTGGTGCGATTCGCTTACGTGTCGTTCTATGGTGCATTCTGGGCTAAGTTTTTTGTCACGTCAATTAATGAATGTCCAATAATTTTAAGCCATGTCATATAACTGTGTAATATATTTATCTACGTGTCAACCAATAAATTTAATATATACGGAGTATTAGGTTTAGGTGTATGATATATATTTTTTGGTCAACATTTTAGGAGTAAGATTTATGGATAAGTTATTCCAATTAGCCCGTAAGATTTTTGCAGCGAGATTTTTTAAGATAGATTTAGCCATATCTAAGTTTCTACTTTATACCATTTTAAAAATATTGAGTTGATAAACTTTATCAAGTATAATAATTTTAATTTAATTATTTTTTAAGTTTTACGTTTTATAGATTAGCAAGAATGTTTTAATATCTAGATGCTACGAGAATATAAATACAAAAATTTGATTTTTCATTTTAATCGTCCTAAAAGCTTCATATTTTTAGGAAAAAAATGCTTTACCTTAATTAAAGTTAAACCAATGAAGAAATGTTATATTAAATTTTAAAACAAATTTTAAATCTCATATATTGAGTTGTTACAAAACCTATCATTAATAGAATGCTTTATCTTAGGGTATTTTGTGTAATTTTTTTTTATACTTTATATCTAAGTTAAGAATCTTATCAGAATAAATATCTAATAAATTTAAGTCATGTCATATGACTACCAAATTTATTTATCTACGAGGTTCATCTTAATTGATGACTAATTAATTTTTATCATTTGAGTTACTTAACTTATTTTTTGACTATAAATAATAACGTCAATTTTGATAAATTAATAATTTTTAATATAAATATTTAACCTCATATCTTAATTAGTTGCAAAACTTATCATTTAATTAAGAGTATTTTACCTTGAGTTACTTTGCAAATCTTAGCAAAGTAACAATGATAATATAATAACATCAACCCGTGGCTTGAATTTTACATAAATAATATATAATAAAAATCTTATCAATATAATAAAAATCTTACCCAATATCTACGTTGATATTTTGGGATTTCATAAAAAAAAATTACATTTTTTTAACCAGAGATCAAATATAATATATTAAGAAAAACACTCGTATTTATTTATTTAAAAAATAACACAATTGAAGATATAAAAATTTATACACCAAATGAAACATGGGTGAAGAATTTATATTTTCCTTATTAATTTATTTAAATCAATAAAAATTATTTTATATAAATAAAATTTATAAAAAAACCGCGTACGACGCGGGTAATATGACTAGTTATATAAATAATACTCCGTATAGTTTAGTAACCAAAGCATGAAAATCTCTAATCGGAATTGATAAGCTCTAATCGAAGAGGATTAATCTTAGTAAAAAAATTTCTATTTTATTTGTATTATTTTATTGTAGTACGGTTTTTGATTTTATAAATTCATCGTATTTATAAGAAATAAATGAAGATAAGTTTTGTCAAATATAAATATAAAAATTGTTAAATATGTTTTCACTATTTTCATAAAAAAAAATTAATTGGGTATGGTACATATCTTAATAAATATAATTTAAAATAAGACTCTACTTTAATCTAAATATAAGGTTATATTGGATGGATTATTTGATCTAGAAAGATAAATTGTTTTACCTAACTATATTGACTTATTAATTGATGTGGCTAAAAAAGATAACGCGATATTAATCCATAATATGACACATATGCAAAAATAACACCAGTTTAATCCAGAAAATGCCACGTATGCGAATCGCACCAGAGCCCGTTTTAGGCCTCTGTTTTAGTATATTATTATATAGATTATAGTTTTTTTAAGATAATTTTGTAAGGTAAATATATATTTTTCAAGGGTTTAACATTAATGGATTTCATTCATGGAAAACAAAGACAATTATATGGGGTTGTTATTTTTACCCCTAATTTTTACTATCTCCACCGCTAACTACCGCAGGATGGTGTGGTGGCCTAATTACCCTTTAATCAAGTCCACCGCAGTCTACAACGGTGGATATGATCCGGTATGTGAATTGGTTTCAATCCAACACAATGTTATGCGGTGGGCTGAAATAAATGGTAAATAAAACAAGGTGCACAATTGAATAAAAAATCAAGTTGGTTTAGTGGTTGGAGCGCTGCTAGGTGTAGATAAATATGAGGTTCAAGTCCCAGCAAGCCCTACCACCTTTTAATATACCGCACCATACTACGATTAGAGCGGTGGTTAACAGTGGAGATAATAAAAATTAGCGGTGAAAATATCCGGGCTGCAATTATATACAGGGAGTATAAATCATGTGTGTTCAGCTCGGGCCAAAGACAAAATATCAAAACCCTAAAATGCTCTCAGTATGCGCCGCACTTGTTGGGGTGTTATATGAACCAAATACCTCGGGCTCGGCTCGAGCTCGATCATTTTTTAAATAAGTTGAGTATGAACACATTTTTAAGCTCAGTTTAAAGCATGACTCGCTCCATTTAAGTTCGAATAGCTCGAATTTTGTAAAATTTCTAAAACTTCATTTAAATTACTTCGTTATAAGTAAATATAGGATTGTTTAATGCTCGAAAAAAACTCATACTCAGCCAATTCAGCTCGATTAACAGCCCTACCCTTCCCTTCCCCTTCCTCATCGCCGACCAGCCTTTTCGGGCTCCTCCGCCTGCAACTAACTACCACTTGCCTGCAAATCCTCTTCAGACCCTCCCTTTTTATCATATGATCTCACAAATTCAGGGGTAGCTCCCCCAACTTTGAATTCGCCTTCAATGCGAAAAAGCCAATCTTGAATGATTCTATTCATGTCGGCAAAATTGTTGTGCTTCCAATCTTGAGTGGTTCGCTCTGGACTTCCTGTTCGTTCATTGTCTATGCCGACCTTGGCGATGAGGTTTTGGGTGGAGATGTGGGTGCGGGCGCTTCTCTCTGTCTCTGGTTCTTGGGTTCGGTGTATTATCTCAGTCGGTTGGTCCCGATCTGTACCTTTACCACTTGAAGCTAAATTGTTTACAAATTTGTTCCTCCCTACTGGAATCTCTTAATTATCTTCTGTAAATCACTGTGTATGTGCGATTACACTGTTTGGTCTTCATGCTTACTTATTTGGGTCATTATAAACCTTGTTTGTGGGTGCTTGAACCACACATCTTTACTTGCTTTTCTTGTCTTGAGTAATTACCATACCTTATTATTCCTTTGTTGTCGACTTGTGTTAATGGCTTTACAAACGGGGCGTAAATCAGTTTCCAATGTTATGAAGGAGGATCCCCTCTATCCTTCTGTTTCACCAAAATCCACAAATCTCAAACACTTTGAACCTTTGGAGCCTCCTCCAGTTTCGGTTTGTGAACCGGATGGGTCGGTTTACCCTCCTGTTTATAAGGTTATGGGCAAACAGGGCTTTGTGTGTCCATTGCATACGCCTCCTGGGGCTGCTGATGCTACTGATAATGCCACAATATGGTTGTTCTGTTACTGCAGGTCATTTCGTACAACCGCTTGTCTCGTAGTTACGTTCTACGGCTATTCGGTTCGGTCTCAGATTATTGCTGCTATTCGGACTTTCTCGTATTCGTTGCCACAATATGGTTGTTCGTTTCATTCTTGGGATGACCTCCCATTTATCTATCTAACCTTTGGTAACAACCTTGTATTGTACAGGTACTATGAGTTACTGCTCCGGAATACTTGGATTAAATTTTATCAATCTAAAACTCTAATTTATTACCATCCGTTTTATGTATGGCTTTGCATTGTTTATCAATTTCTGTTGGGATTGATCAGACCATGCTTTTCTTATATATATTTAAGGTTAATCCTCCATACCGGGTTGACCCGGATGCAAGCTTAGATGCATTTGTAAGCCTACAAAACGCTTAGTGCGTTTTAGGGCTGAAGCATACCTGTAAACGTATATTCAGGTTCTGGATGTCCTCCAACCGGTTGTGGGCTACAAACATTACAAAAACAAACTCTTTTACCTCACCGGCTGATATGTACACTCGAACAGGGTTTTTTGATACATTGTCTTGTCAGCAGCAACTTACAAGCTCCTTGTTTACAATCATTTTGGTTTATCTACTTACAGTTCATTATCCTTCTTTGTATTGGGTTGGTGGGGCTTTGTTTCGGCTAAGCTTTTTCAACCTCAACACTTTCTACCAAGGCTACCTGCCTCTTCCGGTTTTCTTTGGCTCACAAATCACGAATCAATATAAATCTTCAAGAAAGAGATGCATTCTCAATTTTGTATAATCTAATTGAGACTATCCACTTTGGTCTAACTATCATATATACAAACACTTTGGGTTTTTTTCAATTCCTCTTCCGGGATGTAAGTGTTGGCTCAAGAATTGGGCTATAATTGCTTTACAGGGCCGGCTTTGTTACAAGTTGTATGCCAATGTTGGAGATGTACGATCTCGCTCTACTTGTAATGCATCTACGTGTTCTCTCCTTGGTATTGGTTTAACACCGTATTATGTGCTCCCCACCTCTACCTTGCTTACTTACAATTATACACACGTTGAATACCGAATTCCTCTACCTATGGTTGTTTCTATTCGTCTCATCTTGGATCGCTGGCATCCTAGGTTTTTCACAAACCATCATCTACTGATAAACCACTTCTCGTCTGACTTCCAAGTCAATCATTACAAATGTCTATGAACTAAATTAGTTTCAATATGAATATATGCTCTTGGAATTGTAGAGGTATTAAAAGAAGGAACTTCTGGACTCTTACAGAATTATTCTGCAAAAACAATTACATTAACGTCTTGGCTCTACTCGAAACTAAAGCAAGACTCGCTCCACTAGATAATATCTGGTGGAAGTGTGGTTTCCAAAATATAGCTTTCGATCCTACAATCGGTTTCTTGGGCAGCATTTGTCTTCTATGGAAGGATCTTCCACCATCTGAGGGTGAAATCACGCTAGTGACAATTAACCACAGGTTCATTAACATAAATTATAAGGATCCGAATCTAAATCAAACATCTGCGTTTATTTTAATATACGCACCACCTGAATACAACTCCAATGTAGAGTTCTGGGACTCTCTATCTCTATATACAACCCAGATTCTAATACCTTTTTGTATCTTGGGTGACCTAAATGACGTTGTTATTCTTGATGACAAACTCGGAGGCCGACCTCCATCACAAAATCATTTCAGAAGACTCCAAACTATTAAGAACGATCTCATGCCCAATGATGTCCCCTCTCATGGCGGCAATTTGACATGGTAAAAAAAAAATGGTTTACCAAATAACAGCTTCGCAAAACTTGACCAATTACTAGCTCAAAATGAGATTATTTCGTTGTATGACGGACTTAGGGTCAGAATACACCCATTCACAACCTCTGACCATGCCCTGATCTCGGTGGACCTCAGGACACAACCTCATATAAACAAAAAAACCTTTTCGGTTTGAAATGGCATGGATAACTAAGCCGGAATTCTGAAATATTGTTAAACAAGCATGGAGACTAAACCCTTCTGGATCAAATATGTACAAACTAGTGAAAAAAACCTCTCTGCTAAAACCCCTCACTAAGCGATGGCACAAACGCACGTTCTGTAACATTCATAAACAGGTTTTCCAAACTAATGAAGCGATGTTGCATTTGCAACAAACTATTCTAACTAATCCTAGTACAAACAATTGTTTGCTACACACAAGACTACTAAATAAAAGGAAACGAAGGCTAGATTTCCAAAGACGTTATTGGAGTCAAAGGGCTAAGGTCAAACACGTTAAACTAAATGACAAAAAAATCATCTTATTTCTATCGTATTGCCTTTGCCAAAAGAGGCAAAAAAATCATTAAATATATCTCGACTCACTCTGGTTTACTTTTGTCTGATCACAAGTTGATCGAAGAGGAGTTTGTAACCACCTTTAACGCTCGCTTCAAGTCTTCATACAACCACCATCAGTCTTTCATCGAGGAACTTAAGATCAGCAAAAATGAAATATCCCAATCAGATAACTCTATGCTAACAACATTTGTCACAAACCAAGCAATTAAAGAAGCACTTACTTCTATAAAAGCTGACAAAGCACCGGGATCGGACGACTTCCCAGCAGGTTTCTACCAAAATTATTTGGCTATTGTTGGTTCTTATATCACTAAAGTGGTCAATTCTTTTTTCATTTTTGTCAAAATGTTGTGACAGATCAACCATACCTTCATCCCTTTGTTGCAAAAAAGACCAGACCCGACTTCGGTCAACGACTACAGGCCTATTAGTCTCTACTCGACCGTGTACAAAGTCATCTCTAAAATACTGACTGCATGACTGGCTAGAATTTTTGATAAACCTATTCATCCACTTTAAGGTGCATTCACAAAAGGTCGTTCTATTCAGGACAACATCCTTATTGCTCATGAAATTTTTCACTCTTTCAGATCTTTAAAAGCCAAATGTGGCTCTATGACCGTTACACTAGATATGGAAAAAGCCTATGACAGGATTGAGTGGCCTTTTCTGTTCTCCGTTTTGAGCAAGTTCGGTTTTGACCAAAAGTTTATCCTCTGGATTAAAGAATGCGTTCAAATAGTATCCTATTCTGTCCTTATAAACGACGAACCATCCACTCCTTTCACCCCGACTAGGGGTCTCAAATTGGGAGACCCTCTGTCTCTTTTCCTTTTAATACTTATCGTAGAGGTACTCGCGAGGATGTTACAACGACAGGCTAACGAATCAAAGGACTTGGGTTTCTCTTGCGGTAGGGGGGGGGGCTAAAAGTTCCTTTTCTTGCCTTCGTAGATGACATCATGCTCTTTGGTAAAGCAAACTATGCAACATGTTGCAAATTATCCACTACTGTACAACGTTTTTGCCTCGTTTCTGGCCAAAAAATTAATTTACACAAATCCACCTTCCAAGTTTCTCCCAACACTTCGGCTTCTGTAATCCAAACGGTGACAGCCACACTTGGGATTTTCCAGTCAAATAATTTGGAAAAATATCTAGGTTGCCCTATTATTAATGGTAGAGTTAATAATGACACATTCATTGATGTGGTTCTTAAGACAAAACAATAACTTTCCCAATGGAAGGCTTCTTCTTTGTCCGCAGAAGGCACGAAGGTTCTTATCAAAGCAAATTTGAGTGCCCAACCAATGTTTCTAATGCAAGCATTTATGCTACCGGCATCAATCCTTCGGGAGCTTGACAAAGTATATAGGCAGTTCTTTTGGAACAAGGACCCCAAATACCCTCCCCTTATAACTCGGGATAAAATATGTACAGATACTCTTTCCGGGGGACTTGGTTTATACAAAGCTGAAATTATAAATATAGCTTTTCAAATGAAACTCTTATGGAAAATCATCGCTGAACAAAATAATATTGGGTCAAACTCGTTTCAAACAAATACCTTAAGGGCGATTCGCTAATGTATTACTCCCCAAAGGGAAGGTCATCTTGGTAATGGTCAAAACTCATGTCTATAAAACACCTTTTCAAATCAGAACTTCGTTGGACTATTGGTAATGGCCGGGCAGTTAGCTTCTGGTCTGACAACTAGGCTTATAAGATACCGATTGAAAAAAACTGGCCCTTCATCCAATCGACAACAATATAGCTTCCTGGCCTGTCAACCGTTTCATCTCCAGTACCAATCTTTGGGAAATAGACAAACTAAAGGCCGACCTGCAAGGCCTTCTGTATCCAGCAGTTATTTCACACATTACTACAATTACACTTCTGGCCAATAATTTTATTGATCGCCTCTACTGGGGTCCGAGTAGGGCCGGTTGGATTTCTACAAAGTCTACAACTACTTTAGTCCCTAATTATGCAAGGGATCCAAACTTTGGATGCTAGTGGATCTGGAAATCAAATATACATCCCAAGGTTAAGAATTTCCTTTGAAAAGTCGTCTGTGATGGTTTACCAGCGATTGAAAGATTACAGCTTGCTCACAACTCCGTTTCTTTGGGTTGCTGCTTCTGCGGTTGCATGAACGAAGCGATCGTTTCATTCATACAATCCAACAGCTCAAAACCAATTAGGTAGATTAGTGGTAGTCTGGTAAACCTGGGCATTCAAGATGATTTGGGTCTGGATCATTCGAGTTTTAGGTAAATCAGATTTCAGATCAGTCAGATCATGGGTTATTCTGGTTGAACGAAATCTGGTTTGACTTGATTTCAAGTCAACCCAACAACTTAAAAACTCAAACTTTTTAAAGACTTGAATATTAAAATTAAATTATAATATCAATATGTCAAATTCAACTAAAAAATAATGTTATAATTGAATTTATAAATATTATTATTATAATAATATTATATGAATATTTTTAGCATAAAAAATTATTTATACGAACAAGTGCTACAAATATACTATAATTATAAAATATATATGTTATTTAACTTACTAAGTGACATTAAAGAACACAAGTGTATGACACATTTGTGTGAGGTCTATGTGGTACGGTGCATATGTGGCGTCTACATGACGTTGACTCACCAGGTTGTCTTTGACCCAATAGGTCATCAATTCATCATGTCTTGTCCCTAAAAGTTTTGGATATTTGGGTTTGAGTTGTTTTTGGGTCCCAGGTAAAAAACACCGGGTTCAAACCCAAAAACTTTCGGATTTTCTGGATTTAGTCATGTTTTAATAGGTCTAATCAGTGATGATCTAGTCCCGAGTGCTTAGAATGTGAAGATGAACCACATTTCAAGCACTCGATGCTAGATATCGTCATTGATTAGACCTATCAAAACATGACCCAATCCAGAATACTTGATCCAAATGCCCGAAAATTTTTGGGTTTGAATCCGATTTTTTAGACCCGGGATCCGAAGATCGAAAGTGTGTGGAGGAGTATTAACATCTCGTACGATACTGCTGAGCTTTTTAATGTTTCTTTTGCATGGCTAGACTGGTCGAGCTTGTTCTTGACCATTCTATAGTGGGCATGGCGCAACGATTGGGTTTTCTATGGTGTCGAGCACAGGGCGGAGAAGCTGCATTTTATGACGGAGAGCACCAAGGAGTACACAGTTGCGCGAATCATGTGTGTACTTGGTGTATAATCGCTATAAGGCTAGAAATTAATGATGGTTTTGTGGAAACCACCCTGATAAGGTAGGCCAAACTAAATTCAGATGGCTCGATGCGTGGATCAATGAGGTAGAGCTATAAGGGTTATTCGGGATGCAATGGTCAATGGGTCACAGATTTTATCCATCATCTTGGTTCGTGTACTATGACAATGACGAAATTATGGGGGATTGTAGACAATCTTCGGATTGCTTTAGGCTGTGTTCGGCAGGGTTTTTGGGGGATTGTAGGAGATTAAGGCAAAATACAATCTCCATTTGGGGTGTTCGGTGGTAGCTACGGGTAGATATTGCGATGGAGATTGTGTGGATTCTTCAAGATTATTTCGGAATCCCCCTTGATGGAGATTGTCTGGATTGTTGGAGATTGTTTGGTTTCATTTTTATAGCAACCCCAAATCTGCCCTTGGAGCAACTAGGACGGCTTCAAGTGGAGAGAGGATCTGAAGGAGCAGTGCCGACGGAGAAGCTTTCGAATCGCTGACACCAAGGTAAGCTTCTCTCTTCTATTCTCGTCGCCGGGGGTTGGGGATCTCAGGGCGGCGGTGGACATCAACTCCTCAGAGTCGATGACAGGCCTCATGTCGGATTGTAGGGGTTTCTTGAAACCCTAGCAAAGGGATATGGGCGCCTCCCCTCCGGCCGACAGTAGGGGCCTCCTCCGGCCACTGCGAGGCGGGAAGGACGGCCGCCGTTCTGCCATTGTTGGGTCTTCAAGCTGGAAGACCCCTTTTATGGGCAACGTCCATCCACGATTGTTCCGCCATTGTTGGGGCTTGAAGCCCCCATGTCCATGTGTCACCATGGACGGACCCTTACAATGTGTCTTCGTCAATGTGTGCTTGTAGATGTTGCGAATACACATAGATGCAGCCCCCAATGAATCCCCCATTTCCCTTCGAAAAACTATTTTTGGTGGTCAATTTGAAGCCATGGTTGAGGTATTTCTGAAATGAACAGATTGGCAACATTATGACCCCAATTCGTGAGACATAGGATTAACTAAACCCCAGCCTTCTTGATCCTCTTGCATTTCCATGATCTGCAATCTCACCATATGAATCAAAACATATATGTCAGTGAAAAAGGTTGAATCTTTATTTAATTTTCTAGAGAAATACATTCACAGGTTAATCCATCAAGCAGTAATTGCATTTGAGTGAATTCACATTCCTGTTTTGCCACTATGATTATCAGTGTCTGTATATATCCACAAGCATCTCGAGTTCTCAAACACAGCCACTCCAAGTGATAGAACTCAGTGATCATCAATCAACTGATGAACAAAATGATTCAGAAAGTAAAGTGATATATGAAACCACATTTCTATATATCTAGTGAATGTATACACTAATGATATCCCAATTCAAAGGCTTGGTTGATGTATTAGTTATGTGCTTTAAAGTGTGAAAACAACTTTCTCGCTCGCCTTCAAAAAATACCAGTAGGTTGATGATGTTGATTCATCATCAACCTATATAGACATGTGATTGTAGCTTAAATGATCAATAGTCATGAGGCATGACCAAGCTAATCCCCTGAAGAGAAATTCCATGAGCCTTTTCAAATAGCCTCCTTTCTAACAAGGAAAAAAAGTGTTTTTATCAACATATGTCTGTTTATGTGTATGATTGTTTGTAGATTAACTTTGTTTTATTGATATCATTAGATAATCCATTTAGCTATTATAGTTTGCATCTTTCCCTTCTTTTGTTATTTACCTGAACCTTCTGAATGGAGGCATGGTTCAGTCTCCAAGTTACAATGTACTAATCCTTACTTTTGTTGTCTTCCTTTCTCCAGGTTGATGATGTTGATTCATCATCAACCTATATAGACCTGTGATTGTAGCTTAAATGATCAATAGTCATGAGCCATGACCAAGCTAATCCCCTGAAGAGAAATTCCATGAGCCTTTTCAAATAGCCTCCTTTCTAACTAGGAAAAAAAATGTTTTTATCTACATATGTCTGTTCATGTGTATGATTGTTTGTTGATTATCTTTGTTTGGTTGATATCATTAGATAATCCATTCAGCTATTATAGTTTGCATCTTTCCCTTCTTTTGTTATTTACCTGAACCTTCTGAATGGAGGCATGGTGCAGTCTCCAAGTTACAATGTACTAATCCTTACTTTTGTTGTCTTCCTTTCTCCAGGTACGACCATGTCCTCGTCAGGTAGCTGGCCCAGCGGATGCCCGGAGAAGTACCCCTGGATCGGGGGCGAGGAGAGGATTCCGCCCTGGTGGGAGCAGGTTTGCCCCTAACCTCTAGGAATTTAAAAACTTGAGTTGAAGGTGTTAACTTGTTTCATTCCCATAAGTTCATATCCACATGCAAATGTTAATCCCAATTACCCTTTTTGTGTGTTTATATGCAATTGTTTGAGAATCAATGATGTTGTTGTTTGTATAACATCGATGTACAGTCCATCTTTACATATCTTGTCTGGTCGCATCTATGATTGTGGATTCATTCAGATGTTGAATTTGTTTTTTTTTTTTTGCTTTTGCTCCAGATTGATTCATTTGGGCATATTTTTTCCCTGGTGATGCTGATATTGCTTTTGCTCCAGATTAATGTTGTGTGCTATGTGAATTAGTGGTCATCGTAAGTCTAATTAAGTCTGATAGAATCAAGCATGTTGTAACGTGTACACCATTGTTTCACATTCAGTCATTTTTGGCCTCCTATGCTTTATAAATGGTCACCAATGTTCAGTAAATGAAATTGTTTGGTCAGTGAATAAAATTTTTTCATTTGTACTCCACACTCAACTGAGATTCACCCCCATGCCAGGAGATGCAAGACGACGCCGAGGCCAGTTACGCTCTAAGGGGATCTGACCAAGAGAACCGCCCACCCCTTCAGGAGATCCCTCAGGTCATTCCTCCTCCTCCCGAGGATCCCCGGATCCAACAGCTTGAGGAGATCGCCATGGAGCTCACTGCACGCCTGTTTGCAACCGAGGCTGAGGCACAGAGAAAGGGGGAGGAGATAGACTGGGTGAACGCGCTCAACGACGAGATGGCAGACCGTCTGGCAAGCCTCTCTTCCCATGCCTGCACCCTCTAGGATGACCTGGTGGCTTCTAGGGCTCGGGAGGACGCTACCAAGTGGATGTTCCTCGCAATGACAGCCATCGCAGTTACTGCCATGGTGAACAGGTAGGATGCCTCGACCGTTTCAGATGCTTTTAGTGTGTATGTAGACAGCGATTATGTAGACCTTGCGAATGTAACTAGCTACTGTAATCACTTTCGATACTCCACGGCATTGTATATGCCGTCCCGACCCCCCTATCCGGTTATTTTTTGGGTGATCGTAGGGCGGGTGTTGTGTGTTTTGGTGAACTCAAGGCCTCGTCGCTCTAGCGACTTTTTGCACGCCCTGTAGTGCCCTTACCAACTTGTGGCCTCAGTTTGGCGCGTCCTATGTAATATAACTTCCTAATGCGTAATCTATTTCCTGCATGCTTTCATGTTTCACACTTCCACAACACCACAACTACAATACACGTGGGGATGGATCACACGATCTTACGTTTTACACCATTATGCAACTACAAGTCATGGAGTCCGAAACAAACTACCACTTACCTTCACATAAGGGTCAGAGTTTGCGATTAATTCTTTGTTCTTAAATACAAAAGGGTCGAAACATAAATACAAAAGTGTGGCGTTGCCGATCGTAATGCGCCTAAATACAAAAGGGTCGCCACATACCCATGATCACAAGCCTTGGTTAGTGTCAAACCCCTCACTACCGTCGGCGTCGCCTGTCGGCCCAAATTTGTCTGACAATCTCGTCCCGTAGCCCTTGCATCCCCTCTGGCTCATTATCATCCTCGTCGCTCGACGAGTGCACGAGCTCGTCCTCGCTGACATAGTTGGCTTCGACACCACCTTCCTCGACACCATCTCCCCCGGGCTCGACATATCGGTCATCCCCTGTGTCGTCGAATGCCTCGCCGTCCCCACCTGATCGTCGAATGAAGTTGTGCAATGCCACGCAAGCGTTGATGATGTCCACCTGTTTGTCGACCGGGTACTTGTGCATTGGTTTCATGATCTTCCACATGCTTTTGAAGATACCGAATGTCCGTACGACAGCCCCACGCAAGGACGAGTGTCTTTGGTTGAACGCTTCCTTCTCGTTGTCGGCCGGTTCTTCAACAAATGAAGCCCTGTGGTACTTCGTCTTTGAGTACGGGATCATGTATCCCGGTCTCTCTGGATATCCTTTGTCGCACAAGTAATAACGTCCTGGAGGAGGGTGTGGGAAATTCATCCCCGGGTTGGTAAGGGTGTGCTCGAGCACACGGGCATCGTGGGCGCTTCCCTCCCAACCCGCAGAAATGAATGGGAAATTGAGGTCGAAGTCACAGACAGCTAGGACGTTGAAATTTGTTATGCCCTTGCGTCCCCAGTACGGTAGTCTCTCTTCCCGTGGAATACACGCTTCGATGTGTGTCCCATCGAGAGCTCCAATGCAACCCTTCATGGAAGGGCTACACGATGTAAAGAATTCCTAGCGAGTTAAACCGAACATGTGCGATCTCTTAGCAACCTGAAAGTATCTACTATATCGACTGTCCTCAGATATCTGCTTCGGGACCTCTGAGAAGTGAGGATCGACGGGCTTGATGACGTCTCGAGCTAGTCCGTTCCACCCGTTGTGGTGGCCCACTAGTGCTTCGAGCACGTCCGTGATGGCATCGCTTATTCTGGAAGTCGATCGCCGAAAACGCTCGCAAGAGTCCCGCAATGATGCCCCCATGCCATGGTGTTGACGAATATCCCAAACTTCTCCATGACGGTCATGTTGTTCGATCCGCGCAATCCGTAACGGTCTTGAAGAGTCGAGCATAGCGAGGTGAATACGTGCTTCGGCATTCGAAAGACTTGGACACAACGAAGGTCTGTCTCGTGGGCGAGTATGTCCTGAATCCAACGCTCGCCCGTGTACTCGGATGTGTAGCAGGGCACCTTGTGGACGTACTTGTAATAGTGCGATGATTTGCGCAGGACTTGTAGAATGAGAAACCGCTGTGCCAGCGCTTCTCTCTTGTGCCTCCGCTTCATCCAACGGCTAACCGAAAGAGAATCCATCAGCCACGACTGCATAGGAGCACAGACGATGCTCAGCTAATAGGAATTGGGATGTCGAGTTCAACAGTAGTATGTCAAAACATTGCACCTCATAACAAGTGAGCAAATGGCAGGCATGAGTGAACAAAGCAAGGCAGAACATATGCACAGTCACTAAAATATACAAAGACACAATCTGTACCATAGTAAGCACGCAATGGTTACAACTCAACCGCAAACAAACATCAAAGTTCACCCAACTCCAACAGAAACAACACATCGTAATTGTTGTCTAATGCATCCTCATAATAAGTCTAAAAACGCAACACAAAGCAAAGTAAATGAACTCCCTCCTGCTCCAGAACATGCAATCCTCAAGCCCCGCTACACGTCCCCCCCGCTCTTGCGGAACTGGTACTTCAGCCACGCCAGCCTCACCGCGTCGCTCCTCGTCATCGCAAGGAACATCCTCGCACGCTAGGGGGCGATTAATGCTTCAATTGCGAACATCAGCAATGTGCTCTCATCCTCTATCAAGCCTTCCGCCACAAGATGGTCGAGGACCTTCATCACCTCAACCTCTCGGTTAGCTTCAGTACGAGAAGCCTCGTCGTCGGCTCGTACGTAGTTCAGTATCTGTGCACTCATTTCCTCAACAAATTCCATTTGCCTATCGAACATAACCGACCCAGAAGACCTTCTCGCACTGCGTTTCTTACCCGACGGAGCTGCAGACGAGCTAGCCGGACGCTTCCCGAACCTAGTGGGGAAGGTGCTACATCCCGGGGTGACAGTGGGAGCTGGCTGAACGGGAGGGACTGGAGTGGACTGGCTGGCACCTCTGACGAGGTCCGGAAAGCGACGGAGGTCGAACTCGTCAATGTTATCCACATCATCCCCGAGGTCAACCTCTCCAGCAGTGGGTTGGGGTCGGTGTACGTAGCTTCCATCATCGGGCGTAGCCGACATAGGCACAGGGCTTTGCACAGGATCCATAGACGGGGATACGTCGTGCTGACTGGTCGCTACGGTGCCTCCGTAAATCTGGTCCCAAGCGTCTTCGAGGTTCGGAGGTATGCACTTGTTCTTCAACTTTCGGAAGTCTTCCTTCTCCTACAAACGCAGGTGCCACATACGGTAAGACTCTTCGCATACATGAATCCCAAAAGATCTTGCAGACAATGGTAGACTGCTTACCTGACATTTACGCTCCCACCACTCGTCGCTGGCGTTGATGCACCCTCGTTCGTAGTCCCATCCTAGACTGGTCTCTCCGTGCTTCAACTCTTTCCAGGCCTTCCACTTCTCCTTCATTGTGGCGTGTTTGTTCTTAATTGTGTTGCCGCCACACTTCTGCCCTGTTAGTTCCTCAAATTGGGTTGTTAAAACAACCCAGTTGAACCCTTGATCGCGACCGTACTTTCGCTGATAACCAATCAGAAGGTCCAAGAACTGTTTCAACAATGTCGGAGTCCATAAGAACTTCAGTTCCTTAGCAGCCTGGCTTTTCTTTCCCTTTTCAAGAGCGGGGGGCTTGCCACTAGAGGCCATGGATGCAAATCTCTGCCAGCTGACGTCTCCCCAGGGCAACAACATATGACAAAAACAATATTAAAAAAAGAGCAAGCAACGACAATCGATCCTTCGAGGCAAACTCCCACTCATGTGGCATGAAACGCATCAAGCATGGCAAGAACAAATGCAAACACAATCACCCCAAACAATAATAATAATGCACTAACATTAAACATAATCAGAATGGTTAATCAATCCTTCACATTATCATGTTCAAAAGCACTCTGATCCATATTCATAAGCTAATTGAAACAATTACAGCACAAGTGAAGGAATTCATATGCAGTTCCTTCACGATGTATGAAGGATGTATTATTGGCACTTGTAGAGATAGTCGGTTGTTAAATTTTGTTTCTAAACATTTAACAAAATCATCTGCACAAACCTTAACCCGTAATATTTTGAAGAAGAGAGATTATGTAGTAAAAAACAGAGAGAAAAGGACAATGAATGGTGTGTTCAAATGTACTCTACAATGATCAAATAAGTATAATACTTGCAACTTGAAAGTCTGCTCACGAAATGGAACATGAGAAAGGCCCTATAGTTTTATTGCACACAACATACAAGCACTAAGATTTCATGGTGAAAGGTTAGTATTTGCGTTATCAGTTGCTTAACGACACAAATTATATGAAGAATGGCACTTGTAAGCATAGACACTAGAAACATAATAAATCTTATTCTTTTCCTTGTTCAGATGCAACGGAGAGAAAACAATGTGCAGTCTTTCGAGAAGCTTAGACACGTACATGCTGAAAATTGATGCCCTTGTCATTTTAAGGAATTAAATCCATGTCCTAATTTAGTAAGGCATCTTAATGGCTATTGAATTACTAGCACTTCAATGTGTGGGGAAGAAAGGTTCTTTTCTCATATATTCTAGTGCCTACACCTGTTTCATACATAATTTCTTGTAACTAATTATCTACACTCAGATGTATAAATGTTAATGTTGTGACCAATTTCACTCAATACTCAGTAGGTGAATAGGGAAAACGGGAAAAGAAAAACTGGCTTAGTTTGGTTTGAGAGTGGTGCTTGAGGTGGCTAATGTCACTTTTGCTGAATATACTTATCTCGGTTTTGCATAATAGGAAACACCCAACTCTGAAACTCACTCTGAAACATCAGTGATGCCACTTATTAACTGATAATCACAATTTGTCAGGCATTTCAGAAGATTGCATGGTGAAGGTTGAATTGCAAACAGGTGCTAAAATCAAACTCAACACATCTCACTTTCAGTCCTATTGCAAACACAAACCCAACATTCAACATTGTCCGCAATTGGGCATCAAATGTTTACCATCATCTTTCAACTACACCCTATGTCATCGCCGACGACCCAATTTCGTGTATGCGCCGACGGTGATGAAAGCCCCATTTCTAGCCAGGGTTCCCTACTAGAGTCGGCTAACCCATAAATCCCAACTACCAATCGCCATGTCATGCAACAATTACATGTACCATTCCAACATAACACATATTTATGCATAGGCGTCCAATGTTAAACATGCAACAGTCGCCAGCTTACCTGGTAAACGACGGAGAGGATGGCAGCGGGCTGTTCTCTGCGACTGGCGAGTGGGCCGACACACCAGAGATAACAAAAGTTGGAAGGTTGAGGGGGTGGTCTTCTTCAGGCGGCCTGTGTGGTGAATCCCCGGGGATTGTCGTCACCGACGCTGCTGCTGCACGTCTTCTCCAGGAGCGGACTCACACTGCCGTTAACAGCCACAAGTGTACAAGTGGGAGGATTGCCGAGGGTGGATGGGGTTATTATTTGAGGGGCATTTTAGTCATTTTTTTATCTTAAAATACACCACAATCCTCTACCTACCAAACACCTTTTGGAGATTTTAGTCATAAATAATCTCCATCCCCAACATCCGATTAATCTACCAAAATAATCTCTATCTCATAAAATCTACCGACATCTCATTAATCCCCTGAATCTCCATCTAGGGCCAAACACAGCCTAATTGGGAGGGGCATTCAGAAGATTATTGTCAAGACCTACTCACTCCTAGCTTTTACTCTAATCAAGAAGAAGATTGCAGACCATCATCCATTTTTTCAGTCCAATTCACCAATGTCAAAACTTTTTAGTTAGAAATTGAGAAATTCAGTTCCGGCGTGTCTTAAAAAAATAATTTTTCTTGCCAAACTCCCTTATGTTGTTTGTTTTTTCTTTTCTACTTGGTTTACATTTACTAGAAAACTCGACTGTGAGAGTCCGGTTGTCTTTTGGTTTGAGGGTTCTCCTCAATTTTCATTATCAAAACAGAAGGAATTTCTTTAAGAGGGTTTAAATTTTTTTCCCCAATTTTATTTTGTATGTATATACATGAAAAAGAAATTTTTGTTAAGATAATAACGGAGTGACGAATCTTTAATTAAAATTTTCATTTTCTAGAAAGAACTTTACTTTCACAAAATATAATTTCAAATATTGCTTTCTAATTGCAAAAAAAAAAAAGCTAGGTAAATGAGTGAAAATGGTTTGCATTAAACAAGCTTAAGCCAATAGTTTTTTTTTTTTCCTTTCCCAAAGATTAATAATTTAAAAAAACACATTGAATAAAAATTAATCTATAAAATTTTTAGATGGAAAAATATGTGTATTCGTAAAAGTATGCCCGTGCTACCCACGGCTAGCCCACTAGTTAATTAAAAGACAAGATGTGACTCAGCTTGAATTGAAAGCAATCAATGACCGGCCATTGGCGACTAAGCTAAAGTGGACTTAGAAATGTTCAAATTACCTAGCAATAAACCAATTAGGTACATCAATAGCGGATTCATTTGACCATGTGCAACAGAGAGTCACACGAATCAAAACTCATTTCAGTCACATCAGCAACTATTCTTGCCACGTTAGCTTTTGATTAACTTTTAAGTTTTTTACATTTTTCATCCACAACAAAGAGTCGCGCGAATCAAAACTCACTTTACATTTTTTTTATATTTATTAAGCTAAATGTTGATTTATTTTACTTAAAATTTTTTGTTAATGATATTATTAATATTAATATTAATATTAATATTAATACATATCATTAAAAATAAAAAGGCATACAATTAAATTTAGAAATATTTTATTAACTTGATACACTGAAAAACACCCAAAAAAAATTACACAACTTAAACTTGCAAACAACATACTCCCTCCGTTAATTAAAACTTGACGTTTTGCTATTCACGCACGCTTTTTTAGGTGTTAAAAACTATATAAAATATTAACCTTTTAAATAATTTTTTTAATAATTTCATACTTAATACAATTAAGTATGAATTTATAAAAACAAATATAAAATTTTTTAATATTTTATATAGTTTTTATCATTCTAAAAAAACGTGCATGAAGAGTAAACGACACGTTTTAATTAACAGAAGGAGTATTAAATTTGAAACAAAACACACTCATACAATAAAATTAAACGTCATCTTCGGGAGTGCCTATAAATCTTTAACATATGGTAAACTTAGCGAAATCTTTAACATATTATGGGTATGAGTAATTTCATGTTTAAGGTGTAATTTCATGTGTGTTTTCATGTTCCGGGCATAATGGGTATTGTTATTTAATGTTCAAATTTATGTATTTTTATGGTGTAAATTTATGTTGATTTAAATTAATATTGTTTATGTAACTATAAATCTTTAACATATGGTAAACTTAGGGGAAATTTTTTTTTCTCAAACATATTCAAAATGGGTGTAATTAGATAAAGAAAAATAAATCGTATTCAAAAATAATTTTTATTTTTTAAAAAATTATTTATTTACCGAATAAATGGGGGTTTTGATTTAATTAAAACCCCTGCCATGTGGCGTACAACCATTGGCTAGCAAAAAAAAAAAAAAGAAAAAAGAAAAAAGAAAGAGGATGATTCAGTTCAACCATTGGGCATGTTTAGAGCATCTTTAATAGTGGTACTCTAGTTGAGTATCATAACTTATTAAAAAATTAAAAAATACAAAAGTGGGGGAGAACCAATAAAGTGAGTACCATAATATGATACTCCCCTCACATAATTAACATTGGTTTGATAAAAATCTGACATTTAATTTTATTTTCTTTTTTTTAAATTAGCTATGGTACTCTTAGTACCACCATTAAAGATGGTCTTATCGGTAGTAAATTTGGAGGGATAGTTGGGCTTTTATTAATAAAAAATGTTGAACAGTGCAAGTACCGGCAATGAGGATCCTCTATAACACTTTGTGTGACATTAGGTGTAACACAAAATTAGTTATGCTATAAATTTACAATAAAAAAATTCCAAAAATTATATTTATGTTTTAAACACTTGTGAGTATATGTTTATTAAAAAATTTGATGAAAATACATGTTCTATAATTTTTAGAAAATCTTATGGCAAAATAAGTAATATTTGATTTATATAAAATTTAAATACATAATTTTTCATCAAATTTTTTTACAACCATATACTAACAAGGATTTAAAACATAAATATAATTTTTGGAATTTCTTTTATTGCAAATTTATAGCATAATTAATTTTGTGTTACACCTAGTGTTACACAAAGTGTTGTAGAGGATCTTCATTGAAGTATCGGGTATTTGGGATACCAATGGAGATCTCCTATTTCACTCCCTACTCCACTCCCTACAACACAAAAATATTTTGGCATATATTTAATCTTAAAAAAAATTATCAAATTATATTTATGTTACTAACATCTATTTTTATATATTTATAAAATTATATTTTAAAAAATCATGTTTTACAATATTTAAAAATTAAAAAGGTAATATTTAACAAATTACAATCATTAAAAATTTCAAAACATGATTTTTCAAAATAAAATTTTATGAATATATAAAAATAGATGTTAGTAATACAAATATATTTTTTATAATTTTTTTAAAGATTAAATATATGTTAAAATAATTTTATGATGTAGGGAGTGGAGTATGAAGTAAAGTCGAGGATCTTTATTGTTGGGATACTAGCCCAAGTATCACAACAAGTATCGAGAGTAATTAATGCGGTGTCAGTTGGTATTTTTTTTTTCCGAAAATATTGAAGTTAAACGACGTCGTCTAGACTAAAGAAATGTCAAAACACAGTGCTCCACTATGGAAGCATCAGACGAAGTGCAGCATAAGGGGGACACATGTCGATCAGTGAGTGGAAGGGGACTGGACGGTTGAGATGAACTAGCATGAATGGCTGCGATTTAATATGTCACTTGATTATTTAGAATTACAAAATGCAATTTTCGACAATGAAAATGTAAAAAATAAAAAAAAAAAAATTACCACCATACTAGATTCATTTTATTCTACATATAGACATCAATTTCGAATATGTTTGATCATATTTTTCAAAAAAAATATTTTTCTTTGAATACAATTATGTATAATTATACCCAAAAAAGTATTTTTAATTATCTTTCATTACTAAAATTTATATATTGATTATATATAGTTACCTATTTAGTTTATAAATAATATTTTTAAAATAAAAAATGAATATAATAAGTAAATCTAAATTGAGATAATTATTCGAGAGGGGTGTAATTGTAAATTGATTTGGTAGAAAAAGATGGAAATAATTATTAGAGAGGAGTATAATTGTAATTTAAATTGGTAGAAAATATGGGTTTTAGGATACTAGGGATACTATTGATAAAGTGGGAGAAATGAGAATTGGATGCTAAGATGATGTGGCGGAAAGAGAAAAATAAAATATTAATATTCCTAGTATCGCTAGTATCCCTTGATAAACATGGCCTTAGTAACTTCTCCCTCGAATTAAAATTTCTCTCTCCTCCCTCTTTCCACTTTTGCTGAGCTAGCGCCTTGTTTTGATCCGGGCGGCTCTGCGTTGCAAGTGGTCTTATCTTTTCTAAGGACTTTGAACCAAAAAAAAAATTTTTTTGGGAGGCTAACTTTTTTCTGAGGAAATTTCTATGCTATGCTCTCTTAGCCGTTTGATACTCTTAATCCAACGTTTCAGATTTGTTCACAAATTACACCACAACAGTTGCTTATACATGATCTATCCCCTATATATATGAAAAAAATTATTTAAATATATAGAAAAAATTCTTAAATTTGTTATTTCAATATTCATTTTTAGTCGAAAAAAATTAAGAAAATTAAAAATTATCAAAAAATAAAACTAATGTGGTTTAAACTAGCAAGACAACCCACAAGGCGTGTGAATTTTGTTTGTCAATACTCGCCTGCTACCTGCTTATGGGTCGCCTCGCTGGTCTTCGACTTAGCGAATAATTACTATCAACTTATCGAATAGTTTCAGAATAGACTCGCACTTTTGCAAGTTTTAAATAGTTGCAAATTTTGTCTATCAAGTTTCGATTATTTGGCAAGTTCAGAGTTAGTATTCGTTGACAAATTGCTCATTTGAAATAAGAAGTAAATGGATTTTCAATTATTTGGCAAGTTCAGAGTTAGTATTCGGTAATTTGGGAGTCATTATTCGTTTGAGTATTAAGAATTATTCGTTTCTATCCAACGATCCTGATTTGTTAACATTTATCATCATAAGAGGTGTTAACATTTGATCCACCCTCTATATAATAATAATAATAATAATAATAATAATAATAATAATAATTTTTCTATTATCGAGATTTCAAGAGCATCGAGTAGACATGACCACGGGTCACAAGTCGACCTGGACCTGCCGGGATTGATCCAATAGTAAATGAAAAAAAAACATTCTTATGAGTATCAACCTTCACATTTTGTGAGATTCAACGAGCAGATGGATTCATGTGTGCACTCAGTGTACCAGATGATCTATAAGATTCATTTTCTGGCTGCTTATTTGTCCCTTCTCGAGTCTCACCACTATCAGAAAGCTTGTTAATGTAGTTGTAGTGTGATGGAGAGATTGGAGGAGGAAGATCAACAGTGTTACTGTTTAGCATGACAAGCACCGCATGCATTGGAGGTCTATTGCTCTCGTCATCTTGAACACATAACAGGCCTATTTGCAGGCATCTTTCTGCTTCAATTCTTGAAAAATTGTTTTGCAAAATCTGATCCAATAGTTTATCAATTGTACCTTCGTTTCACAATCTCCATGCCTGCACAACATGAGTAATGTTGTTAGATCCGTTTCCAATCTGTACTAACAAATTTTGTAATAAAAAGAATGGGCGTGATAATTAGCTTGATGTATGACTTACATGACTTAGAAGACCCTCACCATGAGATAGTTCATAGAATCGATTATTGCTCTTTCCGCTCAAAATTTCTAGTACTATGACACCGAAGCTATACACGTCTGACTTGGTTGAATATCGTCCCGCAAGTGCATATTCTGGTGCCATATATCCGCTGTTTGAATAAAATTATTTTGTAAGGATCATAATTCAAATAGGAAATTGTATGTGCTCTATGAACTTGCAGGAACTATATATTCAATCAAAGAAATAATAATCATAACACTCAGTTGATGTTAAAACGTTGAAACTTACTATGTTCCTACCACTTTTGAGGTATTATCGGAAGTTTGGTCCACCTTCACAAGCCTTGCCATGCCAAATCAGCAATTTTCGGGTCCAGATTGTCATCTAATAAGATGTTGCTGGTTTTAAGATCTCGGTGGACTATCTTCACTCGTGAATCTTCATGTAGGTAGTGAATTCCACGCGCAATTCCTTGTATGATCTTGTGCCTTATTGTTGATTCAGCAAGATCGAAGAGATAGACACTCAAGAACACTCAGATGAAGAAAGAGGAATAAAGCAGATCTCCCATAAAATCAGAAATTTTCATTGCTTTGTAAGATAAGATCTGAATTACATGAATAACAACTATTTATACTAAGCTACTGATTACAAGTGGTTTGCTTATTCCATACGTCACTCATGACTTTATTCAGTTGCACACACACTTGCTTGAGCCCACTTGGTCCTACAACTAACCACCAGTACGTGCTTAGTTCAAGTTGCCTCAACACTCCCCCTCAAGTTTGAGAGGTGAACCATTTCACAACTCCTAACTTGATGAGCAACTTGTTGCTTTGTTCTGAGCATAAGATCTTAGTGAAAATATCAGCAGGTTGTTGTGCAGTAGGTAGATAACCCAAGATCACTTCTTGGTTGATTACTTTGTCACGAACCAAATGGCAGTCACCTTCAATGTGTTTGGTTCGTTCATGAAACACAGGATTCCTAGCAATGTGCAGAGCTGATTGATTGTCACACATTAACTGTACTGGTTCCACCTTCACATTTACATCTGTCAAGAGCTTCACAAGCCAGGTGATCTCACAACATGTCATGGCCATGGCTCTGTACTCTGATTCTGTAGAGGACATAGCAACATATGACTGCTTTTTCGTCCTCCAGGAAATTAGAGAATCACCTAGAAGAATACAAAATCCTGTTAATGACTTCCTTGTCATTGGGCAACTTTGCCAGTCTGCATCTCAAAAAGCTCTAAGCTTCAACTCTGAAGTTTTAGATAAAAGAAGTCCCTGCCCTGGTGTTCCTTTAAGGTACCTTAGGACATGCTTAGCTGCCCTCCAATGTTCATCAGTTGGAGAGTGCATAAACTGACTGAGAACCTGAACAGAGTAGTAAATATCTGGCCTGGTGATTGTCAAGTAGATCAATCTTCCTACCAGTCTTCTGTAAGCTACTGCATCAACCATATCTCTGCTTCCTTCTAAGATGAGCTTTTCCTTAGGATCAAGAGGAGTTTTGGTTGGCTTGGACTCCATCATCCTAGCTTCCTCCAACATCTCCATGACATACTTTCTCTGATTCAGAAAGTATCCTTCAAAGGTTCTGTCTATTTCAATGCCTAAGAAGTACTTGAGCTCTCCTAGATCCTTCATCTTTAAATGAGTTCTGAGATGATCTTTGAGCTTGGCAATCTCCTGCTCATCATCTCCTGTGATGATCATATCATCAACATACACAAGAAGAGCAGTAAATGATTTCTCTGTCCTTCTAGTGAACAATGAATAGTTTGCTCAAGATTGCACAAAACCTGCATCCTTCACAGCTTCAGAAAACTTTGCAAACCACTGTCTTGGTGCTTGCTTCAGTCCATACAAAGACTTCCTAAGCTTACACACCAGTTTGCCCTCACTTTTCCCTTTGCACTCACCCAATGTCTCCCCCTGAGGGCAAGGCTTCCTGTGCTCCTTATACTGTTGCAGAAACTGAAATGCTGGAGGGAGCTCCATATACACAACCTCTTCAAGATCACCATGAAGAAAGGCATTTGTAACATCCATCTGACTGACAGACCAACCCTTGACAGCTGCAACAGCAAGCAAAGTTCTTACAGAAATCATTTTAGCCACTGGTGCAAAAGTCTCTCCATAATCTATCCCTTCAATCTGAGAGAACCCTCGTGCCACAAGTCTAGCCTTATATCTGTCTAAGGAACCATCAGACTTAAATTTGAGCTTGAACAGCCATTTACAAGTGACTACAGACTGATGATCAGGACAAGGAACTATATCCCAAGTATGAGTTGCCTCAAGAGCAGTGAGTTCAACTAACATAGCATCACACCATTTGTCATTTGTAATGGCCTCAGTCACAGAATGAGGTTCAGATAGAGTAGCCAAAGTGTTCATAAGCTTGTGATAAGAAGGGGTGCATGCTGAAGAGTTAAGAGAACAAATGAGAGGATAGGGAGAGGACTTACCACAATGATGAGTAGCAATAGCAGTTGCAGGAACATTAGAGACTGTACACACAAAATCCTTCTGCCAGGTTGGGGGTTTGATGGTACGTGTAGTCCTCCTAGGAGGAGGAGGATCTACTAGAGCCAAGGGAAGATGAGGCACAACATCAAACTCAGGAGGGACAGGGGAAGGTGAATAATCCATGTGAGAAAACTCCTGAGATTGATCAGGATTCAGAGAAGGAGAAGGGCTGTGTAGTATCTCAATAGGCTGAAAAAGGTCATCAACAATGGGACAAGGTTTGGTAGGTGGCTCAATGGAGGGAGGAGAGGGTGTAATAGAATGAAGGTACTTCTCAGAGAAAGGAAAGACCTCCTCAACAAACTGCACATCTCTACTGACTATCACCTTCTTTGAGAGCAGATTGTAAACCTTGTACCCTTTAAATCCAAAAGGATACCCCAAGAAGACACAAGGATCAGCTCTTGGATCAAACTTCTTTCTCTGAGCTGCCAAGGTAGACACAAAACATAGACACCCAAACACCCTGAGGTTAGAGTAGTCAGGGGAACAAGAGAAGAGAATCTCATAAGGAGTTTTATGTTTAAGGATGGCAACAGGGAGACGATTGATCAGATAAGTGGCTGTGAGAACACAGTCACCCCAGAATTTCTTTGGCAAGGATGATTGATATCTTAGAGCACGAGCCATATCAAGTATTTGCCTGTGTTTCCTCTCAACACGCCCATTCTGTTGAGGAGAGACAGTGCAAGAACTTTCATGAAGAATTCCCTTGGAAGAAAGAAAGGTAGTGAGTTCTGAGTTGAAAAACTCAGTCCCTTGATCACTCCTTAGAGTTTTCACTGCCACCCCAAATTGTGTTTGAATCATACAAATAAAATGCTTAAGCACTTGAGGTGTCTCATATTTGTGTTTCAACAAGAATGCCCAGACACTACGACTGTGATCATCTACCAATGTCAGAAAATATTGATGTCCACCATATGTATGAGTGTCAAAAGGACCCCAAAGATCACAATGAAGCAACTCAAACTTTCCATCAGCTAGAGATGTGCTAGAATGAAAAGAAGGCCGAACTTGTTTAGCAATGGGACAAACAACACAAGAGAATTCATTATCATTAACAGAATCAGAAATCACAGTAGGTATATGTTTCAATTTGTCTTTAGAGGCATGGCCCAATCTAAAATGCCAAAGAGCATTCAGATTTTTATTACAATGAGACTGAGGAAAAAACATAGGTAGAGTAGGTGAGACAGCACAAAGTTTGGTGAGGTAGTTGGGAGGCAAAACAGAAGAGATCTCAAAAGCAGGAAGCAAGTAGTACAGTCTTTCATGTTCTCTACCAACTGCCATCACCATCATCTTTGCAGGGTCCTGGATCACACACAAGTTATCAAAGAAATGCACATGGCAGTTAAGGTCCTTTATGAGGCAGCTAAGAGATATAAGATTGAATTTAAAGGTTGGAACAAGTAGGACATTTTTTAGTTTCAACTTTGGAGATATTGTAATAGGTCCAGTGTGTGTGATCATATCTTTATGTCCATTTGGAAGATGAACCTCTAAAGGTTTGGATATAGGTAAAGTAAAGTCAAACAAGTTACTGTCACAAGCCATATGATCTGTGGCACCACTATCTATCACCCACATTCGTGAGAACTGAGACACATTAAAACTTAAAATGGTACCTGCCATGTTTGACTCAGATCTTTGCTGTTCCATCATGTTAATAAGAGAGCTCATCAGCTTCTGACTCTCCTCAGACATACTCTGAAATAGCTTGAATGCATTCTCAGATCCTTCACCTGCAAATCTGTTAGTAATGTTTGCAAGAGGTTCTTTGGAGAATTTCTTCTTCTGATCAGTGCTAGATCTAGGAGTCTGAGGCTTAATCTTGCTCTTTGAGTGCCAAGCAGGATAACCAACCAGCTCCCAGCACCTCTCAGTGGGATGATTGCCATTGCAGTGCTCACAGCTTCTCCTGCGCTCACCAGATCTCTCAGTGCTTGTGCGTTCACCAGATCTCTCATTGCCTTTCTTAGATGAAAAAGCAGTTGTGTCAGATCTGGTGTCCACCTGCTTCATTCTAGAGCTACATTCATCTTGCACTAGGAGAGAGTGAGCATGACTTGCAGTAGGCAGCGGAGTAGATAACAGAAATTGTCGTCGAGCAGCATCAAATTTCTCATTGTCCCATGAGAAACTGCATTAGCTTACTCTCGTTCTCAGAGGCCTCAACATGTGCATTCAGATTGCACTCACATCTACCGCAGATGCAACGCACAGGTAGAGTAAGACCAGATAGCTGCTGCCAGAAGCCTTTAAGCTTGGTGAAATACTCAGAGACGCTTGCATCTCCTTGAGTACAATTTTGAATCTCCTTTTTTATTTGGAAAACAAGAGGATTGTTCTTCTGACCATAACTTTCCTCTAGATCATCCCACATTTCCTTTGCCGTATCGAATTCATCAAGTGTGGCATAGATTTCCTTAGATACAGTGTTTAATAGCCAAGATGACACCATATCATTACAACGATGCCACATAATTGAATTCTCAGTGGTTTCAACAACAGATCCATCAACCAAGCCTAATTTGTTCTTCACAGAGAGAGCTTTCATCACATATTTTCTCCATCGACGGTAGTTTTCTCCAGTTAGCTGAATAGTGGAGAGAATCATACCTGAGTTGTCGGATGGATGTACGAACAGAGGATTCTGAAGATCTCCAGCTGTGATGTAGTCACGCCGACGCGATTCAGCTCCTTCTGGAGTAGAAGCCATTGACGACAAATGATGCAACGATCAACTCGAATAGAGAACGAGTAGATCCACTTGACAATCACCAGCTGAAGAAGATGCCAATCTACGAGCAGGAGACTACGATCTGCGAATCAATGCTCTGATACCATGTTGATTCAGCAAGATCGAAGAGATAGACACTCAAGAACACTCAGATGAAGAAAGAGGAATAAAGCAGATCTCCCATAAAATCAGAAATTTTCATTGCTTTGTAAGATAAGATCTAAATTACATGAATAACAACTATTTATACTAAGCTACTGATTACAAGTGGTTTGCTTATTCCATACGTCACTCATGACTTTATTCAGTTGCACACACACTTGCTTGAGCCCACTTGGTCCTACAACTAACCACCAGTACGTGCTTAGTTCAAGTTGCCTCAACACTTATTTCCCATGTCAAATAGGCTGACCTGGTCTCATCTACAATAAGATTAAACGCAATATGGATTCACGCATTCACATGCTGAAAGTCATTGTTCAATGCATTAGGTTGAACTTTAATTTGCGCGAGCTTGAACAAGTACCAAAAAGAAAGTGATCAAGACTTAAGTTGTGCAAGAATTCGAAGACAAGCAGCCGCTCCTCTCCATCAGCGCAGCATCCCACAAGTTGAACCAAATTTTTGTGCTGAAGCTTGGCAACAACTGCGACTTCAGTCCTGAATTCTTTGGTTCCCTGTCCTGAATTCGTCGAGAGTCTCTTCACAACTATCTGCTGTCCGTCTTTAAGTATGCCCTGGATATTTTATATACATACACCCATGTTTTAAATCTCATAAATTTGTAACCTTGAACTAAAAGGGTGTGTGCAATGGAAATCAGTACTTACCAAACAAGAAAAGAAACGAAACAAGGGTATATTTGTTACCTGATAAACGATACCAAATCCACCTTGACCCAATTTATTAGCGACGGAAAAGCTATTAGTTGCGTCTTCAATGGTCTTGAGATCAAACTGGAGGCATTCTGTAGGCTCTGCAGCACCACCGGCAGTATTTGGACCTTTAACAGGCGAAAACGAGGATCTCTTATTTTGGAAGAAAATTGACATTATGAGTTCATTTTTTTTTTCGCTTATAAATGGTTTTACCTGTGGTCTGTGAAGTGCGGAATAGGCAGATAAAAGGCAAAGAAATACTCTAGATGGGGAGAAGAATAGAGTATGACAATTTTTCGCAATCGCAGAAACTGTAAGACCTTACCGACCAGAGATAAGACCTTATCTGTAATGCAGAAACAAGTTAAAGCAAGAACAATGAATAAGTACGAAAGGAAAGGCAAGCACGAACAGAAAGAAAAGGACACAAAACTTGTTAATGAGGTTCGGCACAACCGCCTACGTCCCCCCTAGGGTTATCCAACCCGTAGGATTCAACAACTTTATTTCACTTTATCTTATGAGCCCTATATACAACCTCTAGAAGACCTTCCCTCTTCTAGACTAACTTCCTATCTAGCAACCCAAACGCACTAGTGAAATAAAGCTTCTAAGGATACCGGAGTACCCTCTATGATTGGGTAAAGGACCCTGTGTATAACTCAAAATGAATTGTACGATAAAGCTCAATGTAAACCTCACACACTCAAATAAATAAAGACACTTAAAGGACAAGAGCAAAGTGAGATCGTAGGCTTGTAGGAGATGAACTTGCAGAAGATCGATATGTGTTATTGATGTGTCTACTGCAATCCTTCTTCTTCTCCTTTAAATAGACTAGACCATTTAATTTGAAAATCAAACGTCTGACTATTTTGCTCCAAAGTTGTTGAGAAGCATTGCACCAAAACCGCCTGGGAGAGAGATCCTTGGTCTTTTGAAAAACGTTCCAGAAGTATCTTCGAGATACACTTGAAGTTTTACCAGGGATTTTGAACCGTTTTAAACTTTGAAAGCAAATCCCTGAAAATCTCAACAACCATAGCTACTATATATAGGTTAGGATAATATCGAATCTTAAAAGCTCAATCCAAATAAAGAAGCCCAAAACTGAAATCTGAAACAAAATTAGGCCCAATACAAATTGGTCTTCAGATGTCTTGAAGTGGTACACTCAAATAGGCCCATTGTCATTTAAACTGAGCCCATTGGAAATAGGCCCATTAACATTAAGCTGAGGCCACTTATTAAATCCAAATTTCAGCAACTCTTTGATTCACATGGTAAGACCTTACCAAAATCCGGAATCCAGAGTTTTGGCTTTCATCAACCAAGGCCTTATCATCAATGTGGAGTTAACAATCTCCCCCTTGATGAAAGACAAAACTTGTGCACACTTGTTTCCTGTCAAACAAACAACCCAGTGCACAGAAATCCAAATCCAGAGAGTTCTCCCCCTTTTTGTCTTTCAACAAGGAAGGGAAGAAATCGGATTTCACCAATTCAGCAGCTAGTCAAGACCTTGAAACTTATCTCAATGCCTTGAGATGTTATTAGACAGCATTACTCCCCCTACGATAATGCTTCCCTGTTCAACATACCAATTAAGCTCCAACAAAAAAATTATCCTTTATCACCAAGAGCGATTGTTCCAATCCATTTATGCTCTTTGATCTTGGTGATATCCTGCAAAATGAACAAACATCAACCTTTTCGGCTAGACCAATGTACAAATTCAGATTCATAATTAGGATAGACCATGTTTGGTGGTCTTGTCCCTTTAGGAACCCAAATTTGTCTTATGCGTTCATTTAAACGTACAGGAAAGGTATTTCTGATGATGTAAGGATCTTTTCTCCTATAAGGACAGGTTTCCTTTACATGACCCTTTTTGCAACAAAAGAAACAAGTAGGAGATCTCCAACTTCCTTTTGCCTTGACGAACTTGGTAGTAGGTTTAACAGGAAAATTCCTGTTGTATCCTATACCACTTCGGTTTAAGGAAAGTTGTTGTTCTCCAAGCATCTTGTCGAGAGTGGCTTTGGATCTAGTGAATTGCACCAGGGCTGTTTGTTGATCTCGATATTTCTCAGATAATTTCACTTTTTCATTCTCAAGGTCATTGTTATGAGCCTTAAGAGATGAGAGGTTTGCCTTAAGTTTGGAATTTTCCGATCGTAAGGCCTTACCTTCAGTGATAATATCTGAATTTTGACTGTCAAGATCTTGCAATTTATGCGACAGCTTCCTTATGCACACTTCTTGATCATTTACCTTCTCTTTCAAGGGGCTGATTTCTTTGCTGCAATTTTCTTCATTGGAAATCATATTTTTCAGAAATTCAGAGAGAACATCAATAGGACTAGAGATAAGGTTTCTTACAATACCATCGAGATGTTGATCGTCTTGGTCCGCCATCAAGCAAAGATTTACTGGATCATTTGCCAAATCCGATTCACTTGTAGAGTCTGAATCGTCTTTCTTTCGATCACTCTTCTTCTGCTTGTTCTTCTTCTTTTGAGGACACTCCTTCATCAAGTGATCTGTTTTACCACATTCATAGCATGTTAGAATTTTTGTCCTTTTATTAGGGTTAGAGGACTTACCTTCATGCTTTGATGATCTTGCATATTCTCGGTTTGAGAATTGATTCTTCATCTTTAGAATACGAGCAAGTCCCTTGTGATCAAGTCGAAGGGATCTTCCTCATCATCATCATCACTATCGTCGTCCTCTGATGGCACATCCTCTTTCTTAACCTTAAGTGCAAGGTTTTTGAGATTTGTAGGAAGTTCCTCATCATCCTCATTGAGGATCATTTCATGGGTAATTAACTTGCCTAATAGATCATCAAGAGCCAGCGTGCTAAGGTCTTGAGCTTCTTCTATGGCAGTCACTTTAGGACCCCACTTAGCTTTGGGCAAGCATATGAGTATCTTTCTAACTTTCTCTTCATTCTGGAAAGTTTTTCCCAATGAGTCAAGGTTGTTAATGATCTCCGTAAAACGGATGAACATTGCTTTAACCGACTCATCTGGGTTCATCTTAAACAATTCATATTGTCTAAGAAAGATACTGATTTTGGTCTCTTTGACCTGACTTGTTCCCTCATAGGTAACCACTAATTTATCCCATATCTCTTTTGCAGACTTGCAAGATGAGATACGATTAAATTCATCAGTGCTTAATCCACAATATAGCAGATTTATGGCTTTGAAATTCTTAGCCACGCTTTCCAGATCTGTCTTATTGTATTCTGCTTCTGGCTTGTCCACACTCGTGCCGTTGTGATCTTTCTTCTTGGGTATATTGGGCCCTCGCATAATAATATGTCAAAGCTCCAAATCTTGATCAATGATAAACATTTGCATCAAAGATTTCCAGTGGATGAAATTGTTCCCATCAAAGAGAGGTGGACGAAAAATAGATCTTCCTTGACCGAAGCCTTCACCTACCATGATTAGACTCACAGATAGTAATATCTAAGGTACGTGAGTTAGGCTCTGATACCAATTGAAGTGCGGAATAGGCAGATAAAAGGCAAAGAAATACTCTAGATGGGGAGAAGAATAGAGTATGACAATTTTTCGCAATCGCAGAAACTGTAAGACCTTACCGACCAGAGATAAGACCTTATCTGTAATACAGAAACAAGTGAAAGCAAGAACAACGAATAAGTACGAAAGGAAAGGCAAGCACGAACAGAAAGAAAAGGACACAAAACTTGTTAACGAGGTTCGGCACAACCACCTACGTCCCCGCCTAGGGTTATCCAACCCGTAGGATTCAACAACTTTATTTCACTTTATCTTATGAGCCCTAGATACAACCTCTAGAAGACCTTCCCTCTTCTAGACTAACTTCCTATCTAGCAACCCAAACGCACTAGTGAAATAAAGCTTCTAAGGATACCGGAGTACTCTCTATGATTGGGTAAAGGACCCTGTGTATAACTCAAAATGAATTGTACGATAAAGCTCAATGTAAACCTCACACACTCAAATAAATAAAGACACTTAAAGGACAAGAGCAAAGTGAGATCATAGGCTTGTAGGAGATGAACTTGCAGAAGATCGATATGTGTTATTGATGTGTCTACTGCAATCCTTCTTCTTCTCCTTTAAATAGACTAGACCGTTTAATTTGAAAATCAAACGTCTGACTATTTTGCTCCAAAGTTGTTGAGAAGCATTGCACCAAAACCGCCTGGGAGAGAGAGATCCTTGGTCTTTTGAAAAACGTTCTAGAAGTATTTTCGAGATACACTTGAAGTTTTGCCAGGGATTTTGAACCGTTTGAAACTTTGAAAGCAAATCCCTGAAAATCTCAACAACCATAGCTAGTATATATAGGTTAGGATAATATCGAATCTTAAAAGCTCAATCCAAATAAAGAAGCCCAAAACTGAAATCTGAAACAAAATTAGGCCCAATACAAATTGGTCTTCAGATGTCTTGAAGTGGTACACTTAAATAGGCCCATTGTCATTTAAACTGAGCTCATTGGAAATAGGCCCATTAACATTAAGCTGAGCCCACTTATTAAATCCGAATTTCAGCAACTCTTTGATTAACATGGTAAGACCTTAACAAAATCCGGAATCCAGAGTTTTGGCTTTCATCAACAAAGGCCTTATCATCAATGTGAAGTTAACAGTCTGTTTCTTGGCTGTTCGACGACGTTGAACCAAGCAAAACGAAATTATACTGAGAAGAATGAATGATCCAACTACAACAGCAGGGATTGCTGCTCGTAGAATGTAGTAAGATGCATTCTTTCCTGCACAAATAAAAAATTGCCTTACGGCGGCCAAAAATTATTGTACAAAACCCTTCCATATCAATGTAATTATTCGCATTTAACAACGTACATGATTATTCGTGTGTATTTATATATGAATAATCACATTGTTATGCATGAATAAAAGATTTGGGGAATTGAATTAACGAGGAGAAAGTGGCGATCCAGGAGGTGGTGCGTGCGGCAGCGTATAGAAAGTGCCTTGGGTGCTGTACGTAGATCAGCTGACAGTTAGGGAAGAATATGAACATCCACTCCATCGATGTCTGTCTGGATATTATTCTATTAAGCAAATACATTGAGCACATCTCACACTGAGTCCCGTTCAAGTCGGGGCTGCACTGCACCAGACAGTACACTGTCTCCGATGGAGAAACAACCCCTTCCCCCGTCGCGAAACCAAGGGATCCCTTACCGTAGGCTGCTTTCTTGATGATGATGTCCATTGTGTTACTCAGTACATTATCGAACATCTTCGGATCGGACAAGGTGACGTTACTCCCCTCAGAAGTGGAAGGTAGAGAATCCAACTTGTCCAAGATGCCGACGGCTGAGTGATCGTCATAGCGCAGCGTGCACTCCAAGTACCAGACAACGGCAGCTTTGGCATTGGAGCAATTGTGGTTCATAATCTCTAGGGAAGCTTGCTGGATGCATTGGCTGCAGAGAGGGGTTTCGATGTCGCCGCGGCAGTAGTACTGGACGTAAACCGTGTCTGCGCCTGTTCCGGAGCTGGTGTTGTTGTAGAAGGCTGCCAATGGTTGCTCGTGGAGTCCTTCCAGGATGGTTTTGAGGTTAGAAGCGTATCCTCCATACGGATCAATGACTTCGTCGGCTTTGCAGGATTCGGCGACAAAGGTGGGTTGGGTGGGTGGCTGCGCGGCGACATGCCGTGAAAGCAGGCTGGCTAGGATGACATTAGGGGGAGGGCTACCCCCGATCCGTTGTTGTGTAGTCCGCTTCTTTGTTTGTTTGATTTATGCTATCGGCCCGGGCTCTCCGGGCTTTCCCACAAAAAAAAAGGAGCAACAGGAGGATATGAGGTATGGGCATCCTTATTCCTTCCTAGCTTTCAATTATGGTGAATAATTAAGAAAAAAATATTGCATTGCGGGCAATGCAACGCGATGAGAAAAGTATAACACAAAAGTTTGTAGAAGCCCACAACTGTTGTATAGACGTGGACTGCAGTTAATTTTAATTTGCATATACAAATGTGTGCTTTAATTTGTTTTTTAAATTATTACAAGTAGACTTGTCAAATTCGAAAAACATTGGGATGCTTGAAATTTTTTTGGATTTTAACCGATGTTCAAGTTCAGAGATCCAAAAATGACCCGAATCTGCACTAGTACAAAAAAAAATGCTTTTTTTTAAATTTTTGCTTCGAATTATTTACAGGGGCGGATTCAGCGGTGGCATTATCGGGCCATCGCCCACCCCGGTCCGAAAAAAAATATAAGTATAAGGTAGCCCAGTTCGTATAAGGTAGCCCAGTTCAGGTTATATAAAAAATTTAGAGGAAATAACACAAGTATTTAAGTGGATTACTGGTTGAGCTCACCCCAATTGTAAATAATTGTAAATCATTCCTTGTTCAAATCCAATTGGAAGCATTTTTTTCTTTAAATTTTTTCAATATTTTCAAATTCTTATATAATTTAATAAGTATTTCATAATCAAGCAATAAAATTTGTTTATAATTTTAAGATATTAAGAAATAATTTTAATATATTCTCTTAATATTTTTTAAAAAATTATTCCGTATAAAAATAATACAAAAAAAATTGTGCCCACCCTGAAAATTTTTCTGGATCCGCCCCTGATTATTTATATCATGGTTCTATATTGATAAGTGTGTTACAATGTATTTTCAAACGTTTTAATCACGGTTTTATATCGCCGCTTTCTTTTTCAATAAACAGGCTTCTTTTCTATGGGTGTTATTCGAGTCGAATGATCTGAAGTTGACATGTTCATATTCGGCTCATACGTGATTGAGCTGAGCTCAAGCCTAAATTTTATTTGTGCTTTTTTTAATGTTCAAGCTCGGTTCGCGAGCCCAACATTATATTTGAGTGGGCTTGATTATCTATAGTCGAGCAGAGGCGCAGAGCGAATGAGCTTAGGCTCGTTCAAACTCGTTAATTAATCTCGTTCGTTCGGGCTAGATAGGCTCGTATAAAACTTAATTTAGTACAATACTCGAGCTCAGCTAGATAAAAAAAAAAAGGAAAGGAAAGTACGTAGTAGCCCATATACAACATCCAAGCCCGGTACAACTCAGGATCATGACAGCCCAAGACCAAGTGAACCAACTTAGGCAACTTCTTGGTAAACATTACTCCCTCTTTGTCTGTTTTCAAAGGATAATGCATGTGTGTATATACAGGGAGAGGTTGGTGTAAAATTTTGTCTTTTTAGTGAAATTGACACACGGGTCTGATTTAACCCAAAAAGGGCCCAATTTGGCCCAAAACTTCCGCCCTCTCTCGCTTCTCTCCTGAACGACGATTGGTTGCAGTCCTCTCTAATGGCGGATCTCACTCGATCCTTCCCATGCATGGCCACCGTCTCTGGGGGGGCGAAACCTCGAGGCTAGGGACAACACAAATGGCAATACATTCGGCGTCGGATCCAGGTCCGATTCGACTCCTCAGAATTGTCGGCCGAATCGACCCTCGTCGCATCCTCTCCCCCGAGTCGAGTCTCCCCATCGACTCCGACCCCTGTGCCGATTCCTCCTCCTTCCGGGCTCTAAGCCCTGAACCGTCCCCCCCCCCCCCCCCCCCCCTCCCCCTAGCCTGATGGACGCTTCTCAAAAGGTTAATTTGGGTGATTTTTTGGTGGTTTTGTTGCTGCGAGTAGGAAGAAATAGGGATCGGAGAATGCAAAGTAACTCTTTTGGATACCAAGCTACCGTCCGATTGTCAGAATTGTTGTTTACATTTGAGCAGTAGGTAGTGTGGAAGTGCGCCTGCAACATCCCATGCTGTCAAGTTCAATTTTATGCTTTCCTGCAACTATAGCCACTGTTTTGTCAAATGACTTAATTTAATGAGATGATTTGTTTGTGCTAAAATTTTTTTTTTTTCACAACATCAAATTATATTTGCACAACAAAAAGTGTCGATACGAAGAAAAAAAATGCTGGCACAAAAAAAAGACCCAAGAAGGGGCACAGGGGCAGGGCACACACATGGGGCAAGGGGGCACATGGGCTTGACATTTTGCTAATTAAATTAGGCCCATATACTTATAAATTAGACCCATTTACTTATAATTAGACCCATTTAGAGAATTTTATACCTTAAAGACATTTTACGTTTGATTCTTTATATATATATACACACACACTAGTACAGTTCCCATGTGATGGCGTGGTTTTTGTTAAATCCTAATAAAATAAAAAAATAATATTATTAAGTATAAATAAAAGTTAACATAAAAATAAAATAAAAATCTTTACTATAAATGTATCTTATAAATCTTTTACATTTTTTTGGAAATCTTATTTAAAATAGCATACATAAATATAGATATTTTAAATTACTCGGTAAAAAAAAATATCATTGTGACTTTGTTTAAATACGATGTGGTATAATTAATATCTAAAATAATATTATCTATGCCATCATCATAAAAATAAAAGAAAAAATGTGATTGGTTTGAAAAGATAAAGGGAATAAGAAAAAAATAATTAAGGGACCAATTTTTAATTGATTGATTTAGCCTTCTCTCTATTATATTAGATTGAATTCAATGTTTTTAATTTAGCTCAATTGTTAGTAAATATATTAAAAAGAAAAGAAAAAAATGTGATTGATTTAAAGAGATAAAGGAATAAAAAAAAGAAAAAAAAGGTGATTGGTCGGAATGGAGTGAAGAGTGGAGAGCACGCCACGTAAGCACAAGGTATACTGAATTAAGTATATACACACATAATATAAATCTATTGTTCACAAGACTTAGGGTGTATCTTGTACATAATTGTGGACCTTTGATCGTTTTGTGATGGATGACTCAGATTAAAAAGCATTTTTTTATATAAATTAGAAGTGGAACCCGTGGTGTGATCAGTCATACTCTCTTTTCATTGTGCGTGTGGTGGTTGAGGCAATAAAACTCTCATTCCCAAATTGTAGCCTTCTTCATCGTTTGGACCGAGGAGAACGAATGAGCACCTTGTTACCACACCTTTGTTGTTGATGATCGGTGGCCAAGGGGACTGATTTTTCGGAGACCGACGGTGAGGCAAGGCGGAGGCAGCGACGGCGATTGGAATGAAGTTCGCAACGCCGGAATCGAAGTGGAGGCCACTGCTTCTGCACCACCCCCTTCATGTCCCTTCTCAGCACCATCGGAGGATCTCGCCACTATGGGAAGGCCGAGCATTGACACAATCGGAGGCGGTGAGAGGTGAGGAGGTGAAGGTCGGCAATGAGGCGAGAGGTGAAGGACGGCGAAGAGGATGTTTCTGCGCGCTCATCAGCGAAGGAGTGTTCAATTCGGGAGGTCGAGTGGTGCCCTATCCTACAGAGGTGGCTCTGAGTCTTCCCATCGAGCATCACATGTTTTGAACATAGGAGGCCAAGAGGTGATCGAAGATGAAGGTGATCGAAGGTGAACACAGAAGGTGAAGGCGATGAACTTGTTTTGAACACTTTTGAGTCTTGCCTTTGAACTTGTTTTGAACAGAGGCGGAGGCAACGACGACGGTGGGGGTGGGGTGCGGGGGAGGGGGGTGGGGGCGGGGTGGGGGAGGGGGTGGGGGTGGGTGTTTTGTGTATGTGTTAGGGGTGTTGCTGAAATCGGGTTAGGAATTGCTTAATTAATATGATTCCCGCATTATTAGGGAAGAAACGAAGAATTATTCAAACGAATGTATCGAATTTGGTGTAGTGTTTTCGAGATACATAATTTGATTCAGTTTTTGTCAATTATTCAGATGTATGTGTCGATTTTTGGTTACTACTGGTAATTAGGTGCTAAATTATTTAGTGAAATATGATTCATTATTCATTAGTATATGGAGTTTTCGGTTTGACGAACAACATAAAAAACATTCATTGCAATAGTATAATTACCTAATTAAACATTATTCGGTGAAATATGAAACATTATTCGGTGAAATATGAAGTATTATTCATATAAATCGTAAGTATTTTTTAAGAATTTTGGGTTTCGTTTATCTGAAATTGATGGAAAAAAAAAATAAAACATTATTCGTTAACATGTGACAAATTATTTAGTGGAATTGGTAAATTTCAATTTGAACTAGATGGAAAAAGATAATATAACATTATTCAGTAGTATGTAATACATTATTCAGTAGAATCGCTAAATTTTTAAAACGAACGAAATCAAGTGAAATATATATATATATATATATATATATATATATATATATATATATATATATATATATATATATATATATATATATATATATTAGTTTTACTTTACCCGCCCGTTGTGCGGTTTCTTAATAAGCAAAATAATTTATATTTTATATTTTATTTCTTCAATTTGAAGGTTATAATAGTTTAGTTGAAACATTTGGATCTTTTAATATATATATATAACAATTATTTTTATTAAATTTATGATAAATTCTATCTAAAATGATAAGTTTTCTACCTAATTAAGATATGAGGTTGAATATTTATAAAAAAAACTAATTAAGATATAAGGTTATATTGGATAGATTATTTGATCTAAAAAGATAAGTTTTTTACCTACCTTTTTTTTTTGGTGGGAAATGTTTACCTAACTATATTGGCTTATTAATTGATTTGGCTCAAAAAATAATATCATTTTAATCTAGAATATGACACGTATAAAAAAATAACACCATTTTAATCCAGAAAATGCCACGTATGCGAATTGCACCAGAGCCCGTTTCAAACCTCTGTTGTAAATTGAATATTTATAAGTTTACCAATATAACCCTAATATAATAAGTTAGTTAAGATATTATAAATAATAACTTAGTTATAAGTTTATATATATATATATATATTTTAAATGATTTTCCAAAGATAAAAAAAATGGTAAACCTCTTGCTTTTCCAAACCAGCAATACAGATCTATAACCACTTTATCAATGCGTCATTAGTGTTATAAATGAAGAAGCAATTACACTTAAACCTCATATACCATAACTTATGAAATCAAATCGAAAAAAGCTCTCGCACCTTGAGAAGCTCTAGCCGATTGATGGATATTATAAATAATAACTTAATAATATAATTTGATGTGATATATCAATTAGGTTAAATCTGTAAAAGTGAGATTGTAAATCTCTTTTATATGAAATAACTATTTAGTTGTTAGGTTATAAAATAATTTAATATATAAAAAATATACATAAAAATGTAGTGGATAGGATAGAGGATTTTTAATTAACATGATTAAAAGATGGTGGATGATATATAGTTTCATTCAATTTATAGTTGGGTTAAATTGGTAAAAGATAAAATACATATCTTAAATAAATATTTGGTTATTAAGATATTATAAAAAAATTCCACTTTAATCCAGAAAATGACACGTAAGCAAAAATAATCCCGCTTTAATCCAGAAAATTCCGTGGACGCGAGATCGCACCAGAAACCTGAAAAGGCCTCTGTTTTAGTATTTTATATGGATATATAGATATATATATATATATCCATTGTTTAAAAAAAAAGAAATCACAAAAAAATTGATTTGCTTTTATTTTGTGGGCCCTAATCCCCACCAACCTTTTAGAAAAAACGGGTTCGCTATATGCATCCCAAATCATGCACGTCATTTTCAACGTGCATGGTTAAAAAGGGTTAATTAATTTTTTTTAAAACGCTAATTAGGCAGAAGGCTTGCACGTCGAAAACGACGTGCATTTTTAACGTTGGATTTGTGGTGTATATAACAACACCCTAGAAAAAATGACGCTTCAAGTTGCTTTTTTTTAAATCAAATGTTGGAAATGGATTTGTTTTTCAACTGGGCCCACATGATGGGAGGCATGTCAGGGAGCACGCGCCTACTAATGAGAGTAACTGGTGATATATGGAGGGTCCCACCATTTTTAAAGCAAAATTAATTAAAAATCCATTTTAATCCTAATAATTCATTTCATTTAGATCAAGGGTCCAGATTTGCGTACAACGTACACCTTAAGGGATGTGTACACACCCGAACCACAATATATATATATATATATATATATATATATATATAGAGGATGGATTAAATGTTAACAAGTCTTATGGTGTTAAATGTTAACAGATCTCGACCATTGAATTGAGAGAAATCAAAGGCCTGGATTAATTGAGATTTTCATAAATTTTAAAATAAAAAATAGTGGGCCCCATGGGTAAAATTAATCCAATCTCAACCGATAGAGCGTATTAATCAAATTCTTCAAATATCTAAAAACAACCCACCCAAATCTCTTTCCCTCCCAACCCTAGCAACCTCTGCAAACAATTGAACGGTTAATCGGCGCCGCTCACCATCTCTTTCGCATCCATGGTCGAGCTCAACCAATGCCTCTCCGACGATGGGTCCGGTGGATGTGCAGTTTCGGCTACCAGTCGGCGGCGAAGCGAGAGTTCGAAGCCGGTGTCGAATCAAGGGCGACCAGTGATCGTTGGGAATGGGCGAGGCGCTCACAGAAGTCGATTTCGGACCGGAGATTCATGAGTTGTGTATTTTGATTTTGAGGTATAGTAGTTGGGGATTGGACGAGGCGCTCTCGGGAAACTACGATTCGAGCTCTCTCGACAGCAGCGACATGTGGTCTTCATATTCGTCTGCATCGGCGACGTCGAAGAACATCGTCTCCGAGAGGAATCGCCGGAAGAAGCTCAACGAGCGGCTCTTCGCTCTCCAAGCGATCGTTCCTAACATTAGCAAGGTCAATTCGTTATTTGTCCTTCCACAAATATTTCTCAATTGAAAATTTGATTTGATTCCTTGACGCTTAATTAAAAGCAGGTTGTTCTAGACTTACACTTCATCTTTTGACATTGATTGCCTTTTATTTTTTTCTATTTCAAATTTACACGATTTGTAGAGATCTGGCGTAGATTCATTTGCATTTGGATGTTTAATCTTCACACTCCACATAATTTATTTACTAATTAACAAATAACTCCGATGAAGTGCTTTGGTGTCTAGAGCATTGATTGAAAACTCCAATCTTATAAAGTGGTCATTGGTGCTCAAGACCGTGAGTGGTCTTCTACATTTGATTTATACATTTTTTTACTATTCGGCAAGTTCAGAGTAACTATTCGTTTATAATAAGTAATTATTCATATGTACGTGGGTAATTAGATGCGGGAAATCAAGAATTATATTTACATACTTTTTCAACCTAGTGAATAATTACTATCAACGTAGCGAATAATTACTATCAACCTAGCGAATAATTGCAAAATTGACCAACCCTTTTGCTATTATCTAAACGATAACTCCTCTTTACTGACGAATAATAACGATCAATTTAGCGAATAATTACTATCAACTGTTGAATAATAGATCATAAAAGGTCAATTGATATGTTATTCGTTGAAACTGAAAGAACTATTCGTTGAAATGCGAAGAATTATTCATTTATATGTGAGATATTTTATTTGTTGAAAATGAAAGAACTATTCGATTGAATAATAGATCATAAAGATCAATTGATATGTTATTCATTGAAATTGAAAGAACTATTCATTGAAATGCGAAGAATTATTCGTTTATATGTCAGATATTTTATTCGTCGAAACTTAAAGAACTGTTCGATTGAATAATAAATCATAATCAGTCAATTTATATGTTATTCGTTGAAACTGAAAGAACTATTCGTTGAACTGCAAAGAATTATTCGTTGAAACTGAAACAACATTAAAAAAAATCAGTAAAAAATTAGCCCAGGAGACTCACCCACACAAATCACCGCACACAGTGTTGATTTCCTTAATTAAAATTTTCGATGACACGCGCCACAATCGCTCAAAGGTGAAAGTGGTTGAATTTTCACAATGGAACCCACTAACTTTTAATTAAAAAAATCAGAAAATTCTATGTAACGGCCCAAATATAAGTATTCGGGTTACGTTTCGAAGGCCTGGATACCTTCGTTCGGATCTTGCAATTCGAGTACGGGTTGAGTTTTAAAACAAAGTTTTTAATGCTCAAAGAAGGGATTTCGCACCCTAAATTCGCGGTAGGGCTGCTGGGTACCCCGAACCTTTCTTACTTGCCTAAGTCGCCCAAAACGTTTTAAGTTCGAAAGCATAAAGAAGGATATATCTTAATACAAGTTGCCACGGCATGGCCGGGTCAAAACCAAATACGAGTAAATAAGTAGCAAAAGTGTGGAGTTCAAGTCGGTCTTACTCTCACTCTCACTGCACCATAAGATATCCCCCGTCACAACAGCACATGATCAAGCAAGGGTACGGGTACCTGAAACTAACCACGAAGTCAAGGTCGAGCCACTCATGCGGGCCCTGAATACCTCGCTGAGGACATATAATACGCTCTAAGCCTAGATAAAAATGATCTATTGCATTACTAAAATATTAAACACGCAAGCATGTTGACAATTCATATATAATGACAGAAATGCAGTAAATGGGCCCACACAAAATGCCAAGGGGCATGTCCCAATCTCTTAAACCCATGCCTCGGTCGGAGCGGGTATCTCTCTTATATCCGTACCTCAGCCGGGGTCGGATGTCTGCGTCAGTCGGGGCCAGACGACTCGGTCGGTGCCGCAGTATACCTCATGCCTCAGTCCACACCTCAGCCGGGGTGGGACACTCGGTCACCGCCGCAGTCATATATATAACTCAGTAAATCATGCTCTCAGATGACTCTATCAGGACAAACCCGATGAAGCTGGGATGTCCTATGACCCTAGCAACGACTCTAGACTCACAACTTACGGCCGTTTCTACCAATCGCATTCAGAATACATATGCTCGTATGTTAATGCGGAACTTAGGCATGCTACTACATGACATGTTATTATAATGCCTACATACTATATGACACATCAGGCATGAGGTTCTAACTTGAGTAAGCCCCGGAGGACTTACCTGGAATAGCAGAACAGCAAAAGCAGTAAACCAACAGTAAGCAAGTCAATCATGTCACAGATCACCTAACAATTTAATAAGCAACAATTATAAGTCTAAGCACAAAGGGACCCATTTACCGCTACACAGAGCTAAGCAAGCCAAAAGAAACTCATTTATCTTCATCAAGCCATATCATTGCATAGTCTCGTCTCATCTCATATTCCATCATATATTATCTCATTCTCGTTATCATCATCATCATCTCCATCATTTTATATCATCATATTTCATAATTCAATTCAAGATTCTACCATGTCCAATCATGCTTCAATTCACATACGTTCATATTCATGTCATAACTCAAATAAATTGGATCCAAAGTTAATCAAGGTCATTTTAGTCCAAAGGAAGTCAATTCGATAGTCAAACAATTCTTTTAAAATCATACTTAGCCAAAGTCCAATATTAAAGCATTTAAACCTTTAAACCGACTTCACGATATCATACTATTAAAATACTCCGACATAAGTTAGTTTATTTAATTTTCAAAACTTTTGTTCTAATATTTTTAGATAAATTTCGACACTTGATAAATATTTCTAACAACTTAAATAATCCAAACTACCCATGTAAATACCAAGACTAAACAAATAATTTGTTCACGTAATTAAATCTCAACAAAGCAAATTAGATAAAGGAATAATTAATTCAGAAATTATAATTGAATAATTTAATAATAATTAAAGAATTAACAAGTCAAAGACACTAACAACTTTTAAAACAATGTGTATCACCAATTGAATAAGCATTCATATAAATCCATTTTTTTTTAAAAATCTGTAATAAAAAAAATTAAAGAATTAATTAATTCAATAAGTAATTTGGAATAATTTTCATAACAACTAAATAAATAATTTTATAACAATTCAAATAATAATAATAATCGAATAAATATTATGTATACTAGCTATATATTATAACAAGTAAACAATACAACAAAATCTTAAAATAAACCCAAGAGGCCAGCCCAATCTCCAACCCGTTACCAAACCCGGACCCGAGCCCAGCCCCAGGCCCAAACCCGTTTCAGTTTTTTAAGTGAACCGAAAAAATAAAGGAGGCAAACCGGACCGGTTCAAAGAAAAGAAATAAAAGAAAGGGTGAACCAGGAGGGCTTGAACCCGTCTCCCTCCCCCGTTCAAAACAGAACTCAGCGCCAGAGAAACAGAGGAGAGAGGAGGCCCTGCCGGAGCTCCGTTTCCCATCCCGACTCGAACCCAGTTGATCGACAGGCCTCCCCGACCCCAGCCCACACAGAATAGATCAGAACACGAGGAAGGAGGAAGGGGAAAAGAGAGGTTACTGAGGCTGCGGATTTCCGACTCCGGGTGCTCGAGGACTGCTGCTGCCTCGTCGAAGAAGGGGGGGTGCTTCAGGGGACCTAAGTTGAGTGTGAAGGGTCATAAGGAGTGAATTGAAGGGCTATGAGTCGGAAACGAAGAGAAAACCTTATCGACCCTTTTCGAGGTGAACACAGGGGATTGAAGGGGAGTTGGTGTCGGCGGTGGTGCTTCTGGCAGCGCTCTGCTGTGGTGCTCAGTTGGGGGCTCGACAAAGGTCATGGTGGTGGTGATTACAGAGGAGGGAGCAAAGGAGGTGGAGGTGGTTGTAATGGAACACAGAAGGTGATGGTGGGGGGTACGTTGGTGCTGAAACAAGAAGAGGTAAGTGTGTGTTTAAAATTGAAGAAAAGTAGGAGGGTGTAATAGCTTAATAGGATAGGAAAGGGGGAATGGTTTAGCAGGAAAAGGGGTTAGGGGGGTACCTAGCTAGCTAGTTAGTAGGGTCTTAGGGTGGCTAAGAGTGAAAGTCAACTATTATACCCGAAAATAAATCTCGAAATCCGCTTTCGGACCTTGACCCGATTTAAAATAAATTTAAAATAGACATTCAAATCTAAATTAAATAATGCAATCCGAGAATATTTTCAAGTCTTGGAAAAATAAAGCGGAATTATTTCGTTTTCAAATTGAGTAAGAAGTTTATGCCGGAATTGTTTGAAAAAATTTAAATAAGTCGTGGGCTCGAGAACGGAAATTTTAAAATTTTCCGAATTAACGGATCAAATCTGACATAAATAAATATTTAAATAAAATAATAATCTAAAATTTTTCGGGTCTTTACATTATCCACCTCTAAAAACAAGTCTCATCCCCGAGACTAATATTACTTCAAAGTAAGAGGAGGAAGTTTTAAAACGCGAGTCCAAGGACCATGTCCAAGGATCTTGCAATCATCTCGGATGCGTCTTCCGGGATTCTCACAACATCCTAGTCACGTTCGTGACATCTCCAATTGATCTTGACAAGTATGCAATAAGCGCCCCTATCACATCCTCGCTTCGACTTTTCGGAAGTGCCACAACTCTAAAAGTATTACAATATCATCACTAGGTCTTAGCAAGCACCCTACAAGCGCCCCCATAAAATGCTTGTATCCACTTCGTGAAGTATTATAGATTTACCCGAAACAGGTAGGTTGCAAAAAGGTTTCGCAATAAATAAATAAAATAAATAAATAAATAAAACAATTTGCCTCAAAATCGCTGAAATTCTCGATCGCATTTGGTCTTTCAAAATCCAAGTTAGTCTTTTTTTTGTACTGTTCAAAATCTTTCAAATCCGACGTTAGTCAAGCGATTTTAGAACATCAAGAGGTGGAGTCATCCACCTCTAAGGGCTAATCACATATTCCACGTCCTAGGTTCAATTTCTCAAGTCTATCTCACATCAAGGTCCAAGTGTTAATAATTCAGAATATCATTTCATCAAAATTCATCGTCATGATAAAATCTATTAACGTGTCAAATTCTAACATCAACCAATCATATATCAAAAGATCATAAAAACATGGAAATCCGCACATCAACATCACTCACAGAGTCACAACCAAGCATACAGTTAAACACAAAGTCAATCATGTAGAATCGCACTACCTGCAGTAGGAGGGGCGGAATACTCCTCTGCGCTCATCTGATAAACATAGGGTGGTGGGGGCAGGCCGGCATCTTGCCCTCCTAATGACCGTCCTCCGTGACCACGGCCCTCGTCTCCCTGGAATCCTCTACCTCCTCGTCCTCGGCTAGCTGCAAATCCTCTCCCCTGGCTCTGAGGATGAGCCAGTAGTGGTGGCCTAGGAGCCTCCGAAGGTCTGGGGACTGGTGCAGATGGCATCTCTCCAGTCTTGGGGCAGCGATGAGATCGATGCCCTCGAGTCCCGCATGAAAAACATAGAGTGTGCTTCCTCGGACAAGATTGCAGAACGTGTCCCTCCTCATGGCATCCATAACATGTAGCCCGGGCTCTAATCTCTCCGCTCTGAGCCGGCGCTGCAAATGGTACTCTCGATGTATCTCCCCGAAATCCTCCTCTAAATCCTCCTCCACTGGGTCTCATCTCTCCCCTAGTCTCATCAGGCCTCGACCTCTTCCTCTCAGAAAGGGAGGAAGCATAAGCAGCATCAGAGAGAATGCGCTGATGATCGTATAGAAGAACCACCTCTAGGAAACGATCGAACGATACTGCGCCCAGACTAGAAGCATGCAGTAGTACCGCTGGTGACAACCTCATCGACAACAATCGAATGCGACTCTCGTCAGTGGGACATAGGTGTGCACAGTAAACCAGCTCCTTCTTGAACTGGCGGAGAACATCAACAACAGAGAGAGACGGGTTGTAGGTCCCACGATAAAATGCCACCTCGCGAGCAATCTGAGTCCCCGGGGGACTATACTCCTTCAGCATCAAAGTCCGGAAGGCATCATAACTCCACTCGGTCTGCTCCGTCTTGTACACGGACCAACGATCAAAGGCGTCCTTCCGCAGATGTCTTGCTGCTAGCCTCTGTCGCTCTGTAGCTGGCGCATCGATATGGTCGAAGATCCCGTCTAGCTGACGGAACCACATCTCGACATCCTCTCCGGCGTCCCCTGAGAACTGCGGTGGGTGACACTGCCCCATGACCTTTACCCAGTCGATGCGCTTCTCGGGTCGCGCAATGGCCATAGCAATAGCTCGAGCGGGCTCAGGTGCTATAGGCTGCTCAATAGGAATCTGGGCCCCGTGTGCTGCAGACTGTGACTCCCCAAGAAACTCTCGCAATACCTCCAGGATCGCAGCTCGATCCATCTGTCCTAGTGTGGTCTGCGGAAGGGGGACCTGAGTCTCGCCGCCCTCGGGTGTCGGAGTGTTAGCGTCGACCGCAACAGTAGATGTCCTACGACGGGGTCGTCCTCTACCTCTACGTACGGGGTCTCCATGCCCCGTCGGTCCATGTCGGGTGTCCACCATGATTGCTGGAATGAAGGCAACGGCTTATCACGTAGCATATAAGTATTCAACAAGATTTAAATGAGCATCAAGAAGACTCATGTCATATTCCGAATCCCAGGTCCTAGTGCTTCTCACTCTCCGTAAAATCAAACCTCTAGGTCCCTCACCGATTCTCACAAAGTTCAAGGGCCTACAGCTCACCTAAAGTTCATCATGAAGAACCTAATAGCGCAAGACAAACAAATTCCTCAATTACTCAGTACGGTCCCAAGCTCACGATCTCAAACGATTATGATCCTTACATGCCGTCCTATTCTAAATTTTCCAAAATTTCCATGCCTTATTTATTCAATTCTCTTAAGATGTCACAAGCACAGATTTCTGTTGCCTATAACTATTAGCACCTCAATACCTTTCACTCGGGTAGTTCTCGATATTCCGCACAAAATTTTTCCGACCTCCTAAATCCATCAATCACCCTTACGATCGAAGTGACCCCTAAATCATCTCTATCCCTCACATGCCCCAAATAGGCCTTCTTATCGAGGTCACCCCCCTTACCTATGTCCTTATCGGTTCATTCTCTTATTACCTCTAAGAGGAATTTTCCAAATTGTTTCAATACCCTTATTCTACTCCCCATATCTGCATACATTCTCATCGCTAATCCACCTCTAAAGAATCATCTAATACTACAACCTTATAAGTGTCATCCTCTCATTCTGTATTTTCAATCACAAAAATTTAGATTCCTAATCCCTACACGTATCCCAAAGCAAGGTCTGGTAGAACCTCTAATTGACTAAGTGGACATCTCAACTTTTTTCTAACCTAGTACCTTAGACTTTCGATACCAATTCTACACTCTTCAATACTATCCCATCCTTACTCTAGAAAATATCCTCAAGTCTCACACATTCCTACTCTCATATCAGGCACTCAAGGAATCAATGAACTTGAACAAGAACCATGAATGTAGTGAGATTTTCAACCCGATTTCTCATGAACGATTTTTTTTTATATATATAATATTAGGAAAAGAAGGCCAATAAAATATCATGTGACAATATGGATGGAAGGTAGGAAAAGGTAAAATGAAAATGAAAGGATCATGACGCCAAGGAATAAAGGATGTGGAAAGATCACCCATATGATCGACATTTCCCAACTAAACGATAAGAAAGGACGTCTCGCTATCCTAGCTGAAGAATTTCAACACACTCCCAAGAATATATCAAATAAAATCCTAGACCGAGGGAAGGAACACATGAAGAGGAATGTCAAGACAAGGCATCTAGCACATAAGCACTCAGCAGTTCATAATCAGATCCCCTTCGAGGGGGATCGCCCTCAGGCCTAATTTATATCAAATCACAGAATATATATAGAAGCTACCCTTCGAGGGGCAACTGACCGGAGGGGCAACTATCCTCTCGGCCTCTATATCCTACCCCGCTACTCCAACCGCCACGGTGCAAAATCCTTGGAGTCTTCCAGGCCCTCTATAAAGTACAAAGCTAAGTTTTGCCTACCCGTTCCCAAGTCTACACCCAATAGGGATGATCTATCGCCTTTCTACCCACTCGATTTCCCTTGTTCTGATTTTTCCTTATTTTAAGTCAAGTTTATTAAGCTTTGTTCATTAATTTAGCCATATTAAATTCATTTTGCCCTTTAAACTCTTCAAAATCCTTTGAAAACATTGGGAAATTTCCAAAATCATACTTCAACCCATTTGTACTCGAATCGCGCAACCCAAGCTCTGATACCACCTTTGTAACGGCCCAAATATAAGTATTCGGGTTACGTTTCGAAGGCTTGGATACCTTCGTTCGGATCTTGCAATTCGAGTACGGGTTGAGTTTTAAAACAAAGTTATTAATGCTCAAATAAGGGATTTCGCACCCTAAATTCGCGGTAGGGCTGCTGGGTACCCCGAACCTTTCTTACTTGCCTAAGTCGCCCAAAACGTTTTAAGTTCGAAAGCATAAAGAAGGATATATCTTAATACAAGTTGCCACGGCATGGCCGGGTCAAAACCAAATACGAGTAAATAATTAGCAAAAGTGTGGAGTTCAAGTCGGTCTTACTCTCACTCTCACTGCGCCATAAGATATCCCCCGCCACAACAGCACATGATCAAGCAAGGGTACGGGTACCTGAAACTAACCACGAAGTCAAGGTCGAGCCACTCATGCGGGCCCTGAAGACCTCGCTGAGGACATATAATACGCTCTAAGCCTAGATAAAAATGATCTAATGCATTACTAAAATATTAAACACGCAAGCATGTTGACAATTCATATATAATGACAGAAATGCAGTAAATGGGCCCACACAGAATGCCAAGTGGCATGTCCCAATCTCTCAAACCCATTCCTCGGTCGGGGCGGGTATCTCTCTTATATCCGTACCTCAGCCGGGGTCGGATGTCTGCCTCAGTCGGGGCCAGAAGACTCGGTCGGTGCCGCAGTATACCTCATGCCTCGGTCCACACCTCAGCCGGGGTGGGACACTCGGTCACCGCCGCAGTCATATATATAACTCAGTAAATCATGCTCTCAGATGACTCTATCAGGACAAACCCGATGAAGCTGGGATGTCCTATGACCCTAGCAACGACTCTAGACTCACAACTTACGGCCGTTTCTACCAATCGCATTCAGAATACATATGCTCGTATGTTAATGCGGAACTTAGGCATGCTACTACATGACATGTTATTATAATGCCTACATACTATATGACACATCAGGCATGAGGTTCTAACTTGAGTAAGCCCCGGAGGACTTACCTGGAATAGCAGAACAGCAAAAGCAGTAAACCAACAGTAAGCAAGTCAATCATGTCACAGATCACCTAACAATTTAATAAGCAACAATTATAAGTCTAAGCACAAAGGGACCCATTTACCGCTACACAGAGCTAAGCAAGCCAAAAGAAACTCATTTATCTTCATCAAGCCATATCATTGCATAGTCTCGTCTCATCTCATATTCCATCATATATTATCACATTCTCGTTATCATCATCATCTCCATCATTTTATATCATCATATTTCATAATTCAATTCAAGATTCTACCATGTCCAATCATGCTTCAATTCACATACATTCATATTCATGTCATAACTCAAATAAATTGGATCCAAAGTTAATCAAGGTCATTTAAGTCCAAAGAAAGTCAATTCGATAGTCAAACAATTCTTTTAAAATCATACTTAGCAAAAGTCCAATATTAAAGCATTTAAACCTTTAAACCGACTTCACGATATCATACTATTAAAGTACTCCGACATAAGTTAGTTTATTTTCAAAACTTTTGTTCTAATATTTTTAGATAAATTTCGACACTTGATAAATATTTCTAACAACTTAAATAATCCAAACTACCCATGTAAATACCAAGACTAAACAAATAATTTGTTCACGTAATTAAATCTCAACAAAGCAAATTAGATAAAGGAATAATTAATTCAGAAATTATAATTGAATAATTTAATAATAATTAAAGAATTACCAAGTCAAAGACACTAACAACTTATAAAACAATGTGTATCACCAATTGAATAAGCATTCATATAAATCCATCTTTTTTATAAAAAAAATCTGTAATAAAAAAAATTAAAGAATTAATTAATTCAATAAGTAATTTGGAATAATTTTCATAACAACTAAATAAATAATTTTATAACAATTCAAATAATAATAATAATCGAATAAATATTATGTATACTAGCTATATATTATAACAAGTAAACAATACAACAAAATCTTAAAATAAACCCAAGAGGCCAGCCCAATCTCCAACCCGTTACCAAACCCGGACCCGAGCCCAGCCCCAGGCCCAAACCCGTTTCAGTTTTTTAAGTGAACCGAAAAAATAAAGGAGGCAAACCGGACCGGTTCAAAGAAAAGAAATAGAAGAAAGGGTGAACCAGGAGGGCTTGAACCCGTCTCCCTCCCCCGTTCAAAACAGAACTCAGCGCCAGGGAAACAGAGGAGAGAGAAGGCCCTGCCGGAGCTCCGTTTCCCATCCCGACTCGAACCCAGTTGATCGACAGGCCTCCCCGACCCCAGCCCACACAGAATAGATCAGAACACGAGGAAGGAGGAAGGGGAAAAGAGAGGTTACCGAGGCTGCGGATTTCCGACTCCGGGTGCTCGAGGACTGCTGCTGCCTCGTCGAAGAAGGGGGGGTGCTTCAGGGGACCTGAGTTGAGTGTGAAGGGTCATAAGGAGTGAATTCAAGGGCTATGAGTCGGAAACGAAGAGAAAACCTTACCGACCCTTTTCGAGGTGAACACAGGGGATTGAAGGGGAGTTGGTGTCGGCGGTGGTGCTTCTGGCAGCGCTCTGCTGTGGTGCTCAGTTGGGGGCTCGACAAAGGTCAAGGTGGTGTTTATTACAGAGGAGGGAGCAAAGGAGGTGGAGGTGGTTGTAATGGAACACAGAAGGTGATGGTGGGGGGTACGTTGGTGCTGAAACAAGAAGAGGTAAGTGTGTGTTTAAAATTGAAGAAAAGTAGGAGGGTGTAATAGCTTAATAGGATAGGAAAGGGGGAATGGGTTAGCAAGGAAAAGGGGTTAGGGGGGGACCTAGCTAGCTAGTTAGTAGGGTCTTAGGCTGGCTAAGAGTGAAAGTCAACTATTATACCCGAAAATAAATCTCGAAATCCGCTTTCCGACCTTGACCCGATTTAAAATAAATTTAAAATAGACATTCAAATCTAAATTAAATAATGCAATCCGAGAATATTTTCAAGTCTTGGAAAAATAAAGCGGAATTATTTTGTTTTCAAATTGAGTAAGAAGTTTATGCCGGAATTGTTTGAAAAAATTTAAATAAGTCGTGGGCTCGAGAACGGAAATTTTAAAATTTTCCGAATTAACGGATCAAATCCGACATAAATAAATATTTAAATAAAATAATAATCTAAAATTTTTCGGGTCTTTACATTCTAAATTAATCTACACCCTTTATTTACTATTAATCAACGGCAGAGATTTGTTAACATTTAACACCGTAAGAGGTGATTACACATGACCCAACCTATACATATATAGTATTTGACATCGACTAAAACCTCTACCATATTGAAGCATCGATCAAGCTGTCGATGCCACCCAAAGAAATTGCTCCCACTTTAGGGCTCGATCATGTGATTCGAAGAGTGCATGGTGCAGTACGGGAACCAGTCCATGGTCGGCGTCAAGGCGGAGTATCCGAGATCATGGTGGTTTAGCGGTACTGGTAATACGTATTTTTTTATTGGCATTCTAGGTATTTTTAGGTTTCATTTCATATGTTTTTCTAGTTAATTCGCATCTCTATCATTTTGTATTCGAAGTTCATAATCTACGCTTTTATGGTTAAATGTGCAGATTTGCGGATCCGGACTCGAAGGATGGTTCGAGAGGGTGATGTTGGAGCCTTGAAGCTGCTGGAGCAACTTAGGATGGATAAAAAGAAGAGAAGAAATGTCTAAGAACAAGCTACAAGGACGCCAAGACAAGTGCTTAAGAGAAGACACGGAAGACACGCGAAGAGATCCGACGGACAAGGGGTCGGCACTCGCCGATGGTGAGCAGCGCCCGCCTGATCAACACCTGTCGATGGGAATCGGTGCCTGCCACTGAAGGATAAACTCGGAAGACACAACAATTCATTCCATCTTTTATAGCATTTCAATTTACTTGTTTTGAGGTAAGCTATGCTCGACCAATCTCGTAGTTAGTTTTGCTTGCATTTGAAGATGTGGTTGATAACATATGTGGTTGTTATAAGGTTTATTCTATTTGATTATTTCAATTCTCTTTATTCTGATATTGCATAGGTTGTTATTTTGTCCTAATTGGCCACTAAGATATATTGACATCACCCTAAGTGTTATGGCTTCATTCTGCTATTGCGGGCCTTAATCCATGAGAATCTTGATGTTGTAGGAGGAATGACATGGAAATATTATCTCTTTTAGTGGAAGCGATGACTGTGTTGACAACCATGTGAGAATTCAACGATACAAGAGAGATAATGTTTATATGTTCGGTGTTCGGGACCTATTGCTACTCGCCCCCATGCTAGAGTAAAAGAGTTAGGTGGTGATTGACAAGAATGGTCTACCTAATTATGTACACAAACCAAACCCTAGATTATGTAACACCCCCATTCCACATCGGATATCATAAGGATGTTGGGAGTGATTTATAAGTGATTCAAACCCTACCCATGTCACAAGAGCTCTTCCTTTTCAGGCTCCAAGTGAGGACAACAAACCTGAGAGGGCTAGGTGGCATTGGCTGGCGCCTCTTAAGACCCCGGGTCTTACAGATGGTATCAGAGCTGACTTTGGGTCCGGAGGTACTCTGACAATATGCTCGGGTACGCTCCACCCGGGGGTTATTCCTTGGACCTGACGTGGTCGTCAATGCTTTAAGTGGGAGAGATTGTAACACCCCCGTCCCACATCAGATATCATAAGGATGTTCTCACCGTTCCACATGTCAAAAGAGCTCTTCCTTTTCAGGCTCCAAGTGAGGACAATGGATCTGAGAGAAATTATGTTTCTTTACTCTTGCTTTCTTACAACCAATCATTGATATTGTTACCTTTTATTGCTTTCATACAATTGTATCTCTTTACTTTCCTATTGCTTGCAAACGCATTTATAAAATCGCATGCACTCTATGTGGGATCGACCTCTACTCGATCTACCACTAATACTAGTTGTTGAGTTTGAGATTTACTTTTGGGGAAGTGAAGCACGAAATTTACATGCCACAAGGTACCAACGTTTTGGACACCGGGAAATTCGAGAACAATCTTAACAACATTGTGGATCGGATCATAAACAAGTCGGCTTACGTGAACAGGTCGCTCCATTTCACGATGGGGGAAGGAGTGGTATCGTTAATTGAGATGGTGTACAACTTGGTGAGGTGCATCCTAGGCTTGAATGGGATGTAGTGCGAGACATATCTTAAGTCGGCATATGACTTTGTTCCCAATTGTTACGGATTGTGGCTCAAGTGGGCATTTATGCTCTTTCTGAGTTGCCTGTTGTAACAAGAAAAATAATGAACTGTGTATTATCTATGTTCACGGGTAGAGAAATAGGGTTCTTTATTATGGAGGCGAAGAACATAACTAATTCTATAATTGTGGTATTTCATAAGTATATATAGGGACTCATGAAACCCTCATTAGACTATGGATCATAAATCCAAAACATATCACGATGACCCCTTTAACATAAAATATAGCATAATGTTTTGGCGAGATGATGCTGCCTCCGGCCCCTAGTCGCCCCCTCGGCTAGAGGTGCATCTCCCCCTGGACCCTCGACTTGCTCACCATCATGGAGTGCTACCCCTCGAACCCCCTAGTGTCTACCAGTCAGCAACAGATTCAAGGCATATTAACAAATCTCCACCTTGACTTCAATCATCTAAAAAACATATGCACCATGACAAGTGTTAAAAGTTCTCTCTACCTCATATTTGTCCCCCAAAGGACTTCTTAGACTGGCCCCAAAGGGCATCTTAACAGGTTGTGATATTAAGCAATTCCAAAAAGTGTTGGAACTTGCTCTCTGGAACTGGTTTGGTGAACATATCAGCCGGATTATCAACTGTTTCCACCTTGTTCACCTTGATTCTCTTCTCATTTCTCATAAAATTGTACCTGACATCAATGTGCTTCGTCTTCTTATGATGGACTTGATCCTTGGTTAAGCATATTTCACTCAAGCTGTCACAACACATTAGAGCATGATCCTGATTTGGGACTAGTGTATCATGTTAATATATCTGGACCATTGAATTAAGAAGATCAATGGATGAGATTAAAAGTAACATGTGATTATTCTGTGGTACTGAGCTATTATTCGTTAGAATGAAATGTATATTTTTTTATACTTTTCATACAAACTAATAATTACATATTCGTAAACAAAAAAATCATGTGAACACAAGAGAATAATCATCAGAAAGCAAATAAATAATTTTTGCATGCACGATAAGATCTGTGTACACCATAAAGATCGTGTACATCGAAACCAATCTCTCTCTCCTCTCTCTCTGATATGATCACAACTATGATCAATCAAGAAACACAACTTTTCGAAGCCCCAAATGACTCATCAAATGAGTTGTCTCTTAGTTGTTCCATCACTCGTGCTCGAGCAAGACATACATCTTCAAGCTGACTTTCTTCAATGACTCTTAACCATTCTCTTAGACCATCAAGATCAATGCCAAACATTCACAGTCTATGCCTAATTGAAGATCACAACATGTTATCCAAGAAACCCGAAAGTGCCTTAGTTCCAACTGAAAAAATATGGAGGTAAATTAGTTCCAAATTCAAATTTATCATGTATTTAAATACAAATTGGGAAGATGAGGCATCAAGGAATTTGTCCCCTCCCCCCCTATTTTTTGTAGGTACTTGATGATTATATATGTGTGGAAGTAAATTATTCGGTGGTAATGGATGATTATTTGTTAGAATAAAAATTACATTTGTTTTTACAATATTTATATAGTCAAATAATTACACTGTTGTAGACGAATAATCATGTTAAAATAGATGAATAATAATAAGAAAATAAATGATTAATTTCTTTACATACGATAAGACATGTGTACCTATAAGAGTTATATACACGGAACCAGTCTCTCTCTCGGCATTAATTTACAATATCAGTTGGACTAAAAAAGTTGGACTTGGTCGTAGCCCTACACAATTAATGGGCATTAATTTACACTCGCAATAGCCTTGACAAATAGCCAAATCTCCGAGCAATAATTTTTTTTTAAAAATTTTGATAAGCAATCTCCGAGCTATATAAATGTACATGCAGAAATCCACATACAAATTAATACGGAGTAAGAATATCTAGTACAAAAAATAGAGCTAGCATTAGCAAACATGGTTAACCACGTTGTTGTAACCCTCTCCAAACCTTCCCTCCTCATCCTCCTGCTCCACTTCTACCTGACAACCCTCCAACAACACCCCGTCTCCGCCCAGCCTCCCACCAAGCCCACCTACTTCATCGATTTCTGCCAAACCACATTCGGCAACTACTCCGCCAACAGCATATATGAAGAAAACCTCAAAAGCGTCCTCTCCCACCTCAAAAACCAATCATCCATATCCCTCTCTTACAGCACCACCACCACGCGCAGCCAAAATCAGGTGTATGGCCAGTACTACTGCCGCGGCGACATCGACAAAAACCTCTGCCAAGAATGCGTCGTTCAAGCCGCGGATGCCGTCCTCAGAAACTGCTCCCGCTCCAGGGCCGCGATCATGTGGTTCGAGGAGTGCACGCTGCAGTACGGGAACCAGTCCATGTCCGGCATCGAGGCGGAGCATCCGAGAGCGTGGTGGTTCAGCAGTACCAACGTGTCGGAGTCGGACAGCTGGAAATTCGGGGACATTCTCAACAACACCGTGGATCGAATCATAAACAAGTCGGCCCACGGGAACGGGTCGCTCCATTTCGCGACGGGGGAGGGGGTGGTGTCGCCTACTGAGACGGTTTACAGCTTGGTGCAGTGCATCCCGAGCTTGAACGGGACGCAGTGCGAGACGTGTCTTAAGTCGGCTTATGGCTTTATTCCCAATTGTTGCGGGTCGTGGCTCAAGTGGGCATTTGTGTTCTTTCCGAGTTGCCAGTTCAGATACAGCGCGGAGGGCCCGTTCTATGCCATACCGGACGGGATGCAGGGGCCATCGTTGGCGCCGTCTGTTCAACCACCGCTTATGCCGCCGCCCCCAACTGAGGCTGTTACAGGTACCCAATAAGAAATTCCCTACTTTCAATAAAACTACAGTACCTTAAAAATCTTCATCTAAGACGATGAACTACACGGTCTAAATCAAGAAAATCAAAGTAGGGATCGATGAACTTGTTTTGAAATTGAAAAGCTTAAGCGCGGGATTTCACTTCTCCTTATAAATGAATTGAACCGTTCTAGTACGTGAATTGAAGCTGATATGGGATTTTCCTTTTTTTATTTAATGTATTCAAACTAACAAGCATGCATATCCTCATGTGCAACCTCAACTAGATTCCAGTTTTCCACCATGCATGTGAAACTCGATCTCAAATGAGATCTTAACCTTTTATATATGGGCCGGATTTTGTTTCAGGAAATTCAAATGCGGGAAACAGCTGCAGGGAGACCATTAAAGTTGGCCGGCTGGTTGTAGCGGTTGCATTGTTGCTGTTCAGACTGGCAATATAGTTCATGGCGGAGAAGATCGATACATTAATCTTTGTCCGATATCGACCACCTACATGACTTTGTGACTTAATTGTGTGTGTTATTGTCAAGTCTACCCAAGGCTGAGCCAAGGAGCGGTCACTTATCTAGTACGGTGCCGAGAAAAATATATATACTATTTGTAATTAAAAAAAAATATTATTAAGATATTATGTATTATTATATTTACTTGCAATAAAAACTTTTTTTATTAATGTTTACATGTAAAATAAAAAAACTCATTTGTAATATCAATATATCATCCACTTGCTAATCTATTATACCTTTAAAAATTGTATTTTTTAAGATACTTTAGCTCTCTTTTACAAAACGCTCTCTTTTCTTAAGGGAGCACCAGCCCTCCTCCGGGAGCATAAACCCATCCCTCCGGGGGTTCATAAGCTTTCCGACTACGCTTCTCAACACCGGATTTTGTGCCGAGCTCCGTTATCTCCTTCGGGAGCTTTAAATCTCCTCTGGGAGCCTTAAATCTCATCCGGAAGCCTAAACTCATCCCCTCCGGGATCTCGCAAGATTTTCGTTTCACTCCTCGACGCCGGATCCGGCTTCAATCTGATCGATTCGCTCCCGGCTGGGTGGTTGGTCTTGCCCTCTTCGTGGTGGCCGGATTGTGGTCTTCCTGACCTCCTCTATCGGGATTCTATTCCCGTCTCGGCCCCTCCTTCTCGTCGATCCTATATCTCGGCTCTCCAGGTCTAGTTTCGGCCTGGTTTGCGTTTTTCCGATGAGATCGTGTTACCTTGTCAAACCCTTGGTTTCGATTCCAGCTTCCCTTGGTCCCTTTTGGCCTGGTTCTTGGGGATTCGGGTTCGATTCGTCCAATTGGACTAATTCCGTCAAAATCTTCGTCGATTGGGGCTTCGATCCGGCGGGGCTGTCGCTGAGCCTGGGTCTCTCCGCCCCGGTGGGTCAGTTGTCCTCCTCGGTGTTCCCCCTTGCAGAGCCTCCCTTTCCCGCTATCTCCGGCCTCCCTCGGTCAGTCGCCGGCGTTAGCGGCTCTTCTGGCCGGTAGTTCCCCGTTCCTGCGGTGCGGGAGTTTCTTCTATTCCTTGCCCCTTTTTGGGCGAGGGATGTTGATGATGAAAAAATAAAAAATAAAGTAAAATAAAATAAAATTTTATTTATCCTTTTTTATACATATATATATGTGTATGTATTGATCCTTGCCTTGCAAGGATAAGGGAAAAAATATATTTAATTAACCCCCTTTTTGTGCTTGCCGCAAGTACAAAAAGGAAAAAAAAAGAAGAAAGAAAAAGCAAAATATGCTTGGTGGGTTTTATTTATTTATATATATAACTGATATAAATATTTATATCTTTTATGTATATTTATATTTGTAAACCCGCCATTTTATTAATTATGCCCGAAAGGACTCTATTTAAATTTCGAAAGGGCGTGACAAAATTCCCGAAAGGTTTTGATAAAATCTCGAAAGGGTTGTTTGAAAATCCCAAAAGGGTCTGCGAAATAATTTGTTATTAGTAGTTTAAATAATTTCTTCATGGACCTCTAGTTTGGTCTGGGAGTTTGCACACATTTTTCGTCGAATGGTTAGTTCTTCCCTTTTTGGCCTGTATTTGTTCCCTCTTTTGGCGTCGGGTCGCTTCTTTGGCGTGGGTGCGTTTAGTTCCGAGTTGGGTTACAGTATCGGGCTTCCTATATGATCGAGAGGATCGTGGCTGTGTTCGTGGTCTTCGAAGATTCCTCATCTAGGCAGGGACAACGTCGGTGATCCGCACTTCCTCAGGTTTCACCCTTTCCGGTGGTGGGTTACTGTTTTCCGCCTTCTCGGCGTCGAGACGCCGTGTGAGTCGACGCGCTCTCCCGTGTTCTCGGCATTCGTGGCTCGCCTTGGTCCTCCCTTGACTCCTCCACTAGCTGACGGCTTATATGGGTTCTTAGGGTTGTTTCTTTCATCTGTGTTTTTTGTGTGTCTATTATGTTGTATGTTGACGGTTAGTCCGTCTGCCGATTCGTCGGCCTATCGAGTTTCAGGCCTGTCTGAACTCGAATTTTTACCTTATCAAAAAAAATATTATACCTTTAAAAATTGTGTCCCAAGGCCCCTTAATAGCTCTCATTAAAGACATTCTCATTTTTTAATTCTTTTGTTTTGCTTTAATTTTATTAACGTATTCATAAATGGTTTATTATATACTCTTACTAACTTATGAAAATTTAATTATATTTTCCTAAATTTCTATGCTCAATAATAATGACCTCATTCACATCATTTTAAACTCCAATATATTTATGAAATTCATATCATCTGAATAATAAATATTCATATAAAAATCAATTCATCCTTAATCTTTTATGTCTATACATATCAAAGCATCTTTACGATCCCAATTTATGGATTTTTTTATTGAAACCGAATATTAAAAGTCTATTTTATCGACATGTTTTGTTAGTTGTAGAATCTTTAATGGATTTTAACATAATTAACATTAATTTTAATTTTCACCTAACAATTTCTAAAATGTAATTATATAAGTAATAAAACATAAAAGTTAATCCAAATGTAGCATGAATAATAATTTATTACTTTTTTATGTCGCTTTTTTATACTCCTTATTTCTAATCTCCTAATTAAAACATGGTGAAAATTAATTACAAAAAATATTTTACTTTTGGTACCAATATATATCATGATTATCACCATATATCATTTATCATATATTATCATGGAGGACTAATACTATTATACGCACGTGGATGAACTAGGGTTAATTACTTGCAACCATTAATATAAATTATTATCCATGCTAAATTCAAGTCTCCAATAGCCACTAATTTGGACACTTTGAAGGGATATGAAATGATGGAAGAAAAAACAAACGGTTAATTAACTTCATTTTTATTGAATTGGTTGCCATAAATTCAATGATCACCGTTAAAAGCTCATCGGCTACTCAATATCTTTATATATATATATATATATATATATATATATATATATCTATATATATATATATATATATATGATCAATGGAAAAGCGTATGAGTTCGAGTCTTCCATAAATTTCTTAAAAGTTAAAAACCAAAACAAAAAATAGAAGAACAAGAGCTCATAAAAAAACCAGGGGGTTAAGAAAGGAAAAACTCAAAGATCTTTTTTGCTATTTAGAGTCTACTTATTTGTTATATACAATTTTAAAATATCACTGAAAGCTTGAAATTTTAGTTATAAAATGACAGTTGGTGCTTCAATTGATCGAATACCTTATATATAAGGTGTTTTTGTTTTTAAAAAATTAAAAGGTGTTTTTTTATTCAAAAAAATATTTTACAAGGTGTCTAGCTTCTTGGAAGAAAAAACCCATAAAAATATAGAGATTTAATAAATAACTTAAACCAAATTATCAAGTATATAAAACCAAGATTTACTATTTGTACACATGTACAGTTTAGATTAGTTAGTGAGATGATATAAAATAAGCTCTTAAATAGGCTTATAAAATAGCAAAACTTATATTTACGTCATGTGCGTAGTACGGGTATGCCTTAACTAGTTTGTTCAATTTTTGAGTCACCAACTTAGAGCCTTCCACAATGCATTGCAATAACTAATTTTCGCCAATAATGCAAAAGGCTAATTTTTCATGAATAAATTTGCCCAACTGGCCACTTTTTGGACTCAAATTAAAATACTGTCCACCCATTTATTTTATTTGTAAAAAGTCCATCTTCCAAATTAAGTGCCCTTCCTTTCTCTCACCAAGCTCTTCTTCCTCTAGAAACTCCTTCTCCGGCGCCCTCCCGCCCTCCATCTTCTCCCTTCACCACCTCCGGACTCTCGATTTGTCCTTCAACAACCTCACTGGCTCCCCCCCCATCCACCTGCATCTCCAGCGGGAGGAAGGCCTCCGCTCCTCGGCCGACTTCTTCCGCGGCTTCACATCGCAGGGGATCGGCCTCCGTCGGCTGCGATTTCCCGGCGTCGCCGCCCTTTCCGGGAATCGAGTGAGGCCGGAGAAGTGCCGACGGCGTTGAAGATCTGAATAAGCTACTCCCTTCACTGATTTTGTGCTTCATGTCGCTCGTTCGCTCACACTTTCTGCGCTGAATCTTTGCTCTGGCTTCTCTCTCTCTCTCTCTCTCTCTCTCTCTCTCTCTCTCGCTCTCTCTCTCTCTCTCTCTCTCTCTCTCTCTCTCTCTCTCTCTCTCTCTCTCTCTCTCTCTCTCTCTCTCTCTCTCTCCCTCCTCCCTTTGTTAGAAATTTTCAAGCAATTGGGTATCTGGTGCCCCAAACCTGAAATTTTCACTCGCGCTGGTAAATTTCATTGATAAGCCCTAATTCCTAAACCCGAAACTTTTGCTCACTGGCTTCCACTCAAAAGATCATGACGTCTCCGCGCCTTTTCCTGCTCGGAGAGACTCGCATCCGCCTCTATAGCTTTAATAGCAGCGACGAGGCTCCCGCCGCCCGGGACAGAGCTCACAGCAACCGCCTCTATAGCCTCTATAGCCTTAATAGCAGCAAAAAGGGAATAAAAGTAATACCAGTAAGTGTTTTGGTTTTCCCTGTTTGCTAGATGAGGCAATGTTTTGGTTTATTGCTTTTCTTTGAATTGCTCTGCTTGCATATTTATGCATATTTTCATGTTGATGTTCTTGGTGCTGCTTTTTGTGAGTGGAATCAATAAGTTTTTGGTCATGAATTGGGATGTTTAGAATTTCAGCATTTTTATAAAATTGTATAAGCTACTGTAAAATTGTATAAATGACAATATGCAAGGAAAAATAAAAACCATTTATGGAGATAAGGGTGCAAAGAGTGAGACAGCTAGGGGCAACTATTATAGCTAATTGTATGACAGTAATGGGAGCTGAAAATGGTATTGACAGCAAAGGGTGTCATCGCTGAAACGATAAAAAATGATGTTGTTGAGGGGACTTTTGGGCTGTGTAGTTAGCTACTTACCTTAGTTGGATGGGTCAGTGGTAGTCTTTTTTTATATACATATGTATATTTGCTAAATGCTCCTAATATATACTCCATATTTACCTATATTTATAAAGCTACTGTATGAATATATGTTAGCCTTTACTTAATTATAGATGGAGTGTGTGTGTATATATATATATATATATATAGATAGGTTGGGTCATGTGTTAACAACTCTTACGGTTTTAAATGTTAACAAATCAATATTCGACAAAATTTATCAAATATTCATCACAGTCACTCAATTATTCACAATTTCCCAAATATTCATCAATATTCGGCAACATTTAAGAAATATTCATCACAGTAACACAATTACAGGATTGGGGGTGGATACACGTGCAAGGGTTTGAGTTTTTTGGGTGATAATTTTTTTTAATTGGCAATAATTATTAATTGAAATGAATCTCTTAAATGTTGTCGAAAAGCTTTGATGAATAATTGAGTGATTGTGATGAATATTTGATAAATTTTGTTGAATACTGATTTGTTAACATTTAACACCGTAAGAGTTGTTAACATTTGATCCGTATTCTATATATATATATATATATATATATATATATATATATATATATATATATATATATATATATATATATATATATATATATATATATATATATATATATATATATATATATATATATATATATATATATATATATATATATTAAAGTGAAAGTCTTTATTTAATCCTACATATCACCCGACCTCGCTCTCATTAATTCTCTCCGTATTTTTAAATAACTAGTATGGGTTCTGTCTCATGTACGGAGAATACGTTAATACAATATCATAAATAATTTAGATGAATTCCAATAAAATAATAATAATCTAAATATAAATTATTTTTACCACCAAAAAACAATAAATATATATATAATTATATTAGTTCGACAGATTACATATAATCTAAATATCTTTTAGAGAAAATTTGGTGTTGTACCCCTATAAGCTTTTAATTAGCTAATTAACCCATTTCAATATTTTTTTAGCCGTTCTACACCCTATTCAATGTTTTTTAGATCAGTTGGACCCCTTCTCCTCCTGTCGGCGATTTCTCATCCATTCTCACTCCGTTCCGTTGTCTTCTTCTTCCTTCCATCTCTGGTGCTCATCTCCTCCCCCCCCCCTCCTTCCTTTTCTGGCTTCGTTGTCCTCGATGTGCTATTTTCTTCCTGTTTTTCATGATTTCCCTCAAATCGTTGTCTGATTGCAAAGTCTCCAGATATGTATTTCATGTTTCAATCTTATTTTCGTTATAATCTCTTATTTGTTTTCCTATTGTGCTTCATATTTTTTGTTGATTTTTTTGGTTTGGACTCTGTTGTACTTTGTGCTTCTGGTTAGGGTTTCGAAATTAGGCGAACTATGTGGATAAATCGTTGGTTAAGGTTTGGACTCTGTTGTACTTTGTTGTTGATGACATTTAGTTGCTTCTAATCTTGTTGATTCAATTTAGATGTTTTCATTCAGTTCCCATTTGTGTTTGATTTCTTTTGTGTAATCGTTGCTGACTTTTTCCAGTGGCTTCATTCTATTTTTTATTTTTTTTAAATTTATTTCATTATGTTTGTGTGTATACATCTTGTTGATTTTGCATTCTGTTGTACTCTTCGTCTATATTTTCTGTTTCAAACATTTTGGAACTTATGAGAATTTAGTTGAATCCTATGTTAGTTCTTTATAATTGTTGTTATCCTTTTATTTTGATGTCATCTAGTTGCTTACAATATAGTTGTTTCCATTTAGTTATTTCCATTCCTTTCACATTGTTGCATTTGATGAACAAATTTCATTGTTGTTGTTGGATGCATTTTCCCCATTGTTTGTGATTGATGCCATCTATGTTCATTTGGTTTAACTGCTGATTTTTGAACGAGATCGATTGATCTTCTCCCTGTGGGAGGATTAGTGGATCTGACAGTTTGGATTACGGTCTTCTACTCTCCTTTAAATCACGTAACGAAAAGCGTCATAGACTCATTGTACTGACTCCCCTACCTTCCAAGATCAAGAAGAGCTTGATCTAACCCCTGGAAGCACAAGATCGAGCCCTCACTCCCTCCTTCCCCTGTTTTTCCAAAGGTGAGCTCGGTTGTGTTTGTTTTCTTTCGTTTTGATCCTAAACCTTCGTAAAACAGGACTTTTACTGATCCTCTATCTTTCCTAGGCTTTGTCGTTCACTTCTCTCATCGATTTGGAGCTCGGAGGACCCCTCATTGAATCTTCGAAGGTTTCCCTTGAAAACCCTCGGTAATCCCTCTTCCGCTCTCCTCCTCTAGTCCATGTTTGAATCTTGATATGTTGTTTGGGGTCGGGGAGGGTCATGCTTTTGTTTAGAATTGGTTTGGGAAAGAGGGGAGTTGATTCAAGGCAAAAGCGAGCCAAAATGTTCAAATTTCGCCACGGCATGGTCACCGTGGCGAGTGAGAATTGGGACGAGAGAGGAAGAAGGAGGCCTTTCGCCATGGTGAAAGGGGTCTCTCGCGGCCAGTGATGACCTCTCCTTCGCGGGCGCCAAAGGGAGAGTTTCGCCACAGCGGGCGGCCACTTCGCCGCAGTGAAACTAGCCCATAAGCCTTGGCCGAGGCCGTCTCCTTTGATTTCTTTAGACCCTTGGTTTGGTTTTGGGTTGAACCAATCTATGTTGGGTTTATTATGGTTGCTGAATTTAATATATTGGATTTTAAATAAAATGTTTTAAGGGATTAATATAATATTTCATAATATGGTTTCAAAGAAATAAAATATGAATTAAATGTATTGAAATGCTTCGGGTGTTTTCAAATTCTTGAAAGGTTTTGTGTTTTAAAACCGAGATGGCGATATTCCTTTAAATGACGACTTTGACTAATTAAGTGGACTTGACGACTTGAGAATCACCTTGGATTGACTATATTTCACCTACCTTGTTTAACGGACTGACTTAACCTATTGAATCTTTAGATCTCTTTTACCGGACTTCTTGGACTGTTTAATTGAACTTGACATTGGACGTTGCCTTGTGACTGATTAAACCGATGAAATGTTATTTTGCTTGGACTTAGACCTTGTACCGAGATTGAGATGTTGGATAAATTAATGATGATGAGTTATATATGGAAACTGATATGAAATGGCGATCTTTTGGATATCTCGGCTTTCAGATGTTTTCTTCATTTTGAACGTTTTGACCTATTGGAGGATTTTGTAAATGCTTTTCAAGTGCGTGTATCTTCTATGTGCTTAGTTAGCTAGAACATTAGACTTATTGCATTTATTATTCATATATGCTAGGTGAGTGACTTGCCTGGATTCTATCTATGCTATTTACTTGTTGTTCGGCCTTTCCAGGTAAGTGTCCTATGGGAGCTTACACAGTGACCAGACCTCATACCTGATGTGTCATATAATATCTAGATATTGCATATCGCATGCCATGTAGTATTATGCTTAGGACTTACATTTACTAATGAGCATCTGTATTCTTTATGTGTTTGGAACAGAACGACCGTTATTTATGAGTCTTTAGAGTCTTTGCTAGGGTCATAGAAAAGTCTAGCCCCATTGTGTTGTCCTGATAGAGTCATTGAAGGCACGAGCCTAGTCCTACTTATCCCTATGTACTCCGACCTCGATGTAGGTCCGAACGATGCGTTACATAAACCCTATGTACTCCGACCTCGATGTATGCCCGAACGATGCGTTACATAGACCCTATGTACTCCGACCTCGATGTAGGACCGGACGATGCGTTACATAGACCCTACTCACACATATGTACTCAGACCTCGATGTAGGTACGGACGGTGCATTACATATGCCTCGCCCCAATTGAGGTGAGGGTCCCACAAACGAGAGTCAGGACATGCCGCTTGGCATTCTTTGGGCCATTTACCGCACTTTCTGCACACACACACACACACACACACATATATATATATATATATAGAGGTTAGTTCCGGTGTACACAGCCCTTATCGTGTATCATGTACTCAGAAATTATTCGTCTATTTGTTCATAATTATTCGTCTGTTTTCACATAATTATTCATCTGTAAAAAGAGTGTAAAAATTGTAAATTTTATTCTAATGAATAATCGCCCAATACTACCGAATAATTTCATTCCATCGAATAATCTCCCAATACCATCGAATAATCAGAAGTTACTTTTAATCTCATCCGTTGATCTTCTTAATTCAATGGCCCAGATTTGTTAACATGATACACAATAAGAACTGTCACTACAACAGAAATGCTTATTAGCCACCAAAATTTTAGCGACAAATTATTTTTCCTCGTTAAATGTGGCCTTTAGCGACAAAAATATCTAGGTCTCGTAAAAGGGCGTGTGAACTTTAGTGAGGAGCCTATATTCCTCGCTAAAAGAGATATTCAACCACAAATTTTTTGGTTCATCGCTAATTGTTATCATAATGTGGTCGCCTAAACCATAAGAAAAATAACGACGAATTTGGAGCTTTTATTGAGAAATAATTTCATCGCTAAAAATATAATCATCGAGAAATTTTTAATTTTGTTGTTATATGTTTGATATGAATTATGTGAAACCCGCCAAAATTTTTGGCGACAAATATTTTAATTTTTCGCTAAAACTCTATATTTATCGAGGAAAGAATTTATCGCTAAATATATTAATCAATGAGAAATTTCCATTTTCGTCCCTAATGGGTTGAGTGAAAATAATTAAAATTACTCAAATTCATTAATGAAGAAACTTTAAATTCCTCGCTCAATTTATTAGGGATAAAGATTTTAATTTCTTTATAACATTATTTATGGCGCAAAAATTTTGTTACTAAATATATTAATAAACAAGGAAATGTCATTTCGTCGTTATTGGCTTGGGTGAAAATGGAGAAAATGACTTAAAATCATTAACGAGAAAAGTTTAAATTTTTCGTCATATAATCATGCATTATGAGGAATATTTTTGACATTGAATCAATCATTTGACGAGAAAATGTGATTTTTATCGCTACTTGAATTGGGTAAAATTATGGCAAATGTGTATTTTCGGGGGGGGGGGGGGGAACCATCCTTATCTTATTCTACCCTCCATTCTCTTTCTCTTTCCCCACGATGCCTTTCATCTTCTTCATCTGTTCTCCGCCATTTCTTTCTCGCGCCGCCTCCTCTCATCTTCTACACCCTTCTCGCACAACTTCAGTGCCTCGCCCCTCCTCTCGCCAAGCCAGGCAGCTCGACCCTCATTTACTCATTGCCGTTTCACCACCCCTCCGACTCTCTATGCCCCTGTCGAAACCCTAACCATCGACCATCGCCATCCTCTGAACCCTAAACCGCCACTTCGCTTCGCCGTCCCATTCTCTCTATCTTCTGCCTTCCGTGTCCCTAACAATGGAAGTAGAGGCCCTTCCCAACAGCAACTCCACGACCACCCCCACCGGCTCTGTTGACAGCGCCGTCATCTCCACCGCCACTTCCAAGTTCCAACCCCTCTTTCACCGCCCCATCTTCCAAGCTCTCCCAATTGGTCGAGTCTCTCAAACTCGAGCACTAGTTTCTTAGGGTTCCCTTTGAACATTACAAGAAGACGGATTTGATCCACCCACCGCTTCGTCGAGAAGAACTTCTCTTCCGTCATCTCCTGCGTCTCCGATGTCACCTCCTCTAACATTGGCCACGACGACGCCGTCAATCATCTTTCCTCTCTTGTCTCCAGATTGCAAAGCCTCAAGCGAAAGGTGCCTACCTCTCTTTTTCAGGCGAACTTTTTATTTCTTTCTTGCTCGCTTCTTTATCTTAATATATCCCGTCTGTGAATCTGCTACTCTCAATTATGAGTCATTGTCTTTCTGTTAGTTTGTAGTTTAAAGGATGAACCTTTAGGTATTCATATCGATTTGATTTGCTGATCATTATTGAAGAGATATTGTTGATCATGTCAGCTATTCCTTGATCCTTGTTGCTCGCATTTTAAGTTTTGGCACTGGAATATTATGTTTAAGTTTTTTGTATATGACAGTGAATTTGGTATAGAGTTGGTGCAAATTCAAAATCCCTTCAATTTCTAACTGTTATTCAGGTTTAAGATGAGGGTGGTAGCTAGATTGTTGGATAGAAATCATAGGCAAGATAGCATAATTAGAATGAAGAACGAAGTATAAGGTTTGTGGCTGAGATTTAGGCTATTTTGTGCTTGCTACTCCTGAATACTCATTACATGTTGCAAAATTTTTAGGATTTTGAAGTGATAACTCCCTGAAGCTAAGGAATCTCAAGATTAGTAGGTTATGAATTGAAATCAGCTGATTTTGTTTTTACAGTCTCCAAATTACTTGGTTATGATTTAGGCTTGGCTTGATTTTTCAATGATGAGATGCGATTGTGTGCATACTTAAGAATTCCTTACTTGTCTCATACTCCGCGTATCTATTGAACTTTCATGATTTTTCCTTGCAAAATATGGATGAGTTGTAATGTTGATTTATGTTTTGTTGATCTTTTTCTTAATCCCTTTCCCTAGATGATATTATAATGCTTGGATTTTTTTACTATGCTTCCTCCGCGCTTTGAATCTCCAACAATGTCCACGATCGACTCTCTCCTCTTAATCTTGCTGCTTCTTTTGGCTAGATCGAGGTGCGTTCTTGCTGATCAATTTTCAATGTGCTCTTCATTTTATTGTTGATCAATTATCAATTTTCCTCTGTTGTTGGATCACAATGCCAATCCGGATTTGCTTAATCATCATAAACAGGTTTCTCATTCATGATTAGAGATGAAATTGAAGACTCGGAAAGACTTCATGACAAAGTTCAATCAATCAAGAGCTGCTTAGAAAGACTTGGATTTTCTTAATGTTGTAGTTAGCTAGAACTTTCTTAATGTTGTATTTAGCTAGGACGTATGATTCAGATTTTTTTTGGAATTCAATTTTCATTACTAGTTTGATTAATTATTAATTATATGTGTTTCTCTAGTATGTTATTATTAAAATATAATATGAGCACAATTCACTATGTATATTTGTCGTAAAATGTATATTTAAAAGCAAAAATATTTAAAAAGTTATAATTACTAGCGAGGAAATAAATATTTTAGCGAGAAAATCACTTTTATTGCCTTGTATATTCGGCGACAATATATCTTGATAAGCATGACTTGAGTGTTTAAATTCCCGCACTACATTAGATGCATCCTTTATTTTAGCAATAGGCGTATTATATGTCCTCAGTGAGGTCTTTAAGACTCGCATGCGTCTCATGGCCTGACTTCGTGGTTAGTCTCAAGTATATGATCCTTGCTTTCTTACATGGTTCCATGGCAGGTTTATCTATTTTGGCGCACTATCGACCGAGAGATTGACTATCACCAAACTTACATACTTGGATGTTTTATACTCGTTTACTTGGTTTTGAACCGGTCATGCCGTGGCAAGTTGTATTCCGATTTCCGTTGCTTTCGATTTTGAACTCGAAACGGTTTTGAGCGACTTAGTCATATAGGACAGGTTCTGGGTACCCAACGGCCCTTCGCACATTTTTGGGTACGAAATCCCTTCTTTCAAAAACTAACTTTGAGGTTTGAAACCTCGACCCGTACTTGTATTGCAAGATCCGAACGAAGGTATCTAACCTTCGAAACGTAACCCGAATATTTATATTTGGGTCGTTACACTAGCAGAGCCGAATTGAGGGTCTCAACGACCCCTACAGAGAGACGACATGATTAGATTGAGATAATCTTGTGGACCCGTGGAATATTTAGTAGTCACGCTCAGAGAAGATCTTGCTTGTTGGAAGAAAGATATGGTGCAGGCGTGCAACAGATGGAAGAAGTTTCCTTTGAAAAATTATATGAGATTATATTTTATCCAAAGGGAAAGCAACATATTTTGCTTTGCTTTTTGAGTTGAGATTGTATGCATGCATATGTATTATGGGTTATATACATTGCCTATGATCTTATTTTGGTGTGCAGATTTGGAAGATTGAAGAGCCCTTGCCAATGAAAAGTGCTTGGAAGATTGGAAAGTCAATGTTTCTAAGAAAAGTGATTTATTTCCTTGTGCGGCGGATGTGTTACCTTTGTAGAAGGCCAACTGTAGTGATTTAAAGGGAATGAATGGAAGAAGAAAAAAGTGTGGAAGACGAAGAAGAAGAGAAGACAACACATTATGAGGGGATTGACGTCGCTTAGCTTTGGAGCTCATCGATGTAGAACGACACTTCCATGAGTTTTTAGGTTTGCATGAGTTATGCATGTTCTTCATTGTGTTTGTTTCGGTCGATATTGTGTAATAGATGTGATTTTAGGTTTATTAGTAGTTAAAGGTACTTCAACTAATGCTACGGGTTACACTAAGGTGTTTTAAGTTTTCGTATCAATAAAATAAGTATACCTATTGAAATTATCCTTGTAATGATTATGAATATATATTAGTTGTAGTTTTTAATAAAATATATTGGTAATTAGAGAAGTCACAAGTGTATTTTTTTAATTTTACTAAAAAATGTGAAAAAAGTTAAAATATCATGTTTTGCTTATAAAAAATGCGTAGTATAATTTTTTAATATTTTTGAAATGAAAAATATTTGTTTAACATTAAAAGTATGCCCCTCCCATACAGTTATACCCACTAGTTAATTACAGTAAAAGATAGATTCAGGTTCAAATTAGAAATATTTTTAAACGAGAGCGACCACTGTGGACGATAGCGGCGACTTAGAAATGTTCAAATTAGCTAGCAATAAACCAATTAGGTAGATAAGTGGTAGACCTAGTCATTCGAGATGGATTCAGGTTCGGATGATTCGAGTTCTAGGTAAATCAAATTTCAGTACTGAAGTCCGTTGGGACTCGAGATCGGGGGTCGTGTGCACACGTGCGCCCTTGCGCTAATAGCCTAGCACATAAGCCGAGCGTGGTTCCATCCTAAAACCAATTGACATTAGGTGGGGTAGCCCACTAGATTATATACTAAGGCTTATTTGTTCATATTATCAATGTGTGACTCTTTTTGGTCTCTTCACATTCTTCATTCTCTCAACATTCAGATCAATCGGATCACTGATTATTTCAGATCAAACGAAACCTAGTGTGACCCGACTTCGAGTCAAACCTTATGGCTCAAAAAACTCGAACTTTTTAAAGACTTAAATATTAAAATTAAATTATAATATCAATAGGTCAAATTGAACTAAATAATAATATTATAATTAAATTTATAAATATAATAATAATAATATATGAATATTTTGAGCAAGAAAAATCATTTATACAAATAAGTTATAAAATATACATGTTATTTAACTTACGAGTGAGATTAAAGAACACAAGTGTATGACCCATTTATGTGAGGTCTATGAAGTGCATATGTGGCGTCTACATGACGCTGACTCACCAGGTCGTCTTTGACCCAATGGGTAATCAAGTCTTATCCCTAAAAGTTTTGGATATTCGGATTTGGGTTGTTATTAGGTCTCATGTCTAAAACATCGGGTTCATACCCAAAAACTTTCGGATATATGGATCGGTTTTTGTGAATCGGATCATATTTTGATATAATCAGGGACAATCTAGCCCCGAGTGTTTGGAATGTGAAGACGGACCACAGTCTCTTACGCACCTATTCAGAGATTGCTGTAATGGCCCGGATATAAATACCCGGGTTACGTTTCGAAGGTTGGGTACCTTCGTTCGGATGTTGCAATTTAGGTACGGGTCGAGGTTTGAACCTCTAAAGATCAGTATTTAAAGCGGGGATTTCGAACCCCAAGCAATTGAAGTCGCGGAATTTTGTTTGAACGAAAATGCGAAAGCGAAATTAAAGTACAACTTGCCACGACGGAGCCGGGTCAAAACCGAAATCATAATCAAATAACACTTAAGCCAAATTAGCGGGTTAGTCCGGTTCTACGCTTTCGCCTAGAAGGATCCCTCACCATAGAAGCACAGAGCAGCAAAAGGGCGGGTACCTAAGTCTATCCACGAAGTCAGGCCCAGAGACGCATGCGGGCCCTAAAGACCTCGGTGAGGACATATAATACGCATATACCTAGAGTAAAGGATGTTCTAATGCAGTACGGAATTTAAATCACACTATCATGCTCCTAGTTCATACAATATGCAGAAAGGAATTGTAAAGGCGCCCAAAGAATGCCAAGTGGCATATCCAACTCCTACCTCTGTACCCCTTCCCTTTAGTGCAGAGACTGGCCAGTTCGGTGCTATAGGATAGCAATTTCCTCGTGGTGGTGCACAAACCACGACATCATCATATCATATCATCTCATCGCTTGCCCGATGGTGCTGGGCTATCATATCATGCTCATATCGACTCGATTGACTCAGGGCAAACCCGATGAAGCTGGGCTACCCTATGACCCTAACAAAGACTCTAGGACTCACAGATAACGGCCGTTCTCTTTTCAACGCATAAAGAATAGGGATGCTCATTCATAAGTGCAAGTCCTAGGCATGATACTACATGGCATGCTTTTATGCATATGCAACACCTACATACTATATGACACATCAGGCATGAGGTCTGGGTTACTGAGTAAGCTCCCGTAGGAAACTTACCTGGAGGCGCGCAGAATCCAAGCAACGAATCACCAATAGTAAGCAATGTCCAACCTATCACAATCACCTAATAACATACAAGTATGCATAAGTCTATCTAATCCACACAAGGCGCCCCTAACTATCATACATAACTTCACATATCTCATTTCAGATTATTCCGTCTCATCTTATCACAATTCATATATCATTTCAAGTTCATCTCATCTCATCATCTCATTTCCAAAACAATCTCTCAAAGAACTCAACTCAGAAAATCAAACATTTCTTTTAAAATCGCTTATCCAAATCCCGACATTAAACATTTAAACTTTAAAACCAATGTCTGAAAATCATATTATAGAAATCATTCCGGCATTTTTTTATTTCAAAACCTCAAACCCCTTAAGCACATTTTCGGAAAACTTGAAACCCCCTATTAAAATCAAAACCAACAATTCACTTTAAAATTCCTAAAATCACATTCTTAAACAACATCTAATAACACATACCAAATAACATTTAAGTATAATAAATCACCAACAATCAATCCATTTTAATATCCTAATTTATAAGTCAATAAATAAATCACCTTATAAAACATTATGTAATAACCCATCTCAATTAGTATTACTTTTAAAACCATTTAAAATATATATTAATATTTTCAGAATATATATATATTCCTAAAATGAGAAATGACATATAATATAACATATATATATATATATATATAACCTGACACATAACATATATTATATAGTAATAAGAAATAATAACATAAAACAACAACAACCAACACAGCCCAACCCTTAGAAAGAACAGCCCACCCGGAGAGCCCAAACCGAAAGAGGATCCGAGCCCAGTGTGAAGCCCAACCCGAAAGCCCCAACCCGGATCCCAGAATTTGGAGCAAGTAAACCGAAAAAAAAAACTGCCTGAACCGGACCAAAACGGTGGTGAGGAGGAAGGTTGTCGGCCTTCCTGGTTTGATCGAAACGGTGGTGGCGGTCAGGAACCCGGGGACAGGGACGCCTGGTGCTGGTGTTGTCGGAATCCAGGGGAAGGTAACGTGGTATGGGGTTGGTGTGCTCGCTTGTCTCAGACAACAGGTGGATCAAGGGGGTACGGTGGTGGTCGACGAAACAGGGAATGAAATGGGGCTCTGACTGCAGGGGAAAGAAGAGGGATGGAGGAGAGGGGAATTTTTTTTTTTTTGTGGGTTTGGATGAAGGGAAATTGAAGGCAGGGGGGATGGGTTTTTGCAGGAGGGAGGGTGGGATATATTGTAATAGGACAATGTGAGCTGTCTGCAAGGTAGGGAAATCTGGTCCCCATTGCAATTATGAGAACGAGAGAGAGAATAAAAGAAAAGGGAAATCAAAATATATGGAATTGGTTCCCCACAAAAGAATTTAAAATAGCGGAAATAGACTCGAAACCCGCTCGCCCGACTTCAATCTCGCTCACCAAAACGAAATCCCGACACTAGACAATTTAAATCAAATTTTAAATCATTACGGGAATTAATATAATCTTATCGATAATCAAACTCGAAAATGGAATTAAAATCCGCTACCACCCAAATTTTAAACGATCTGGAATCTACTTCGAAAAGATTAAGAATAAAACGCGTTGCTCGAGGATGGAATTTTCAAAAAAAAAATTTCCGAATTTCCAATTCTAATTATCAAAGTCCGACTCGGGCCGATGACTGGGGGTCGTGTGCACGGGCGCACATGCGCTAGTAGCCTAGCACACAAGTCGAGTGAGCTTCCATTCTAAAACCAATTGGCAATAAAAGGAGTAGCCCACCGACTCATATACTAGGGCTTGATATGTTCAACTTTCCGATGTGGGACACTTTTTGGTCACATTCACATCTCAACACTAATCAAATATAATTAATTACTTTTTCAAAATAATAATTTTAAGGCGAAACTAATTAAAATAACTCAACCTTTAAGGGGGTGTTAAAAATATATCTCAATCTTTCAAATGTAAGATAAATATCCCTACCTTTATAAGTGATGGTAATATAATATCCTAATGATTTCTCTCCAATAAAATTCTTCTTTTTTGTATTGTATTACTCATGTATTTTCAATTTAAATAAAACATATAAAATTAAATTAGATGAGTTTAAAAGTTTATTTAATAAACTTTCATAGTTTTAGATTTAATTTGTACCTAACTTTTTATATCTTTTTTTAATCAATATCTATAACAAGCCAAATAAAAAATGTAAAGGAAAATAACATATTTTCAATTAGTAAATGATTAGCTAGTGATTTAACTTATCAAAACTGAAGAATATTTTGTTAATTATAAACTTTATGTTACTACGAAATTGAAATGAAAATTTTATTATTTAGATTATTCAATGGTGTTCATTTATATATAAGAAGTAAATTATTATTATTAAAAATATATAAAAGAATGTAATTTCTTTATTTTTTCTTAAATCCAAAATAAAAAAATTAAGATAAACTTAAAAACCAATCTAATTTAATCTAATAAACTTGAATGATATTTTTTACACAATCAAGAAATTGAAAATTATATTTTAAATATTCACTTGTTTTATTATATTTGTTTTGATTAAATTTAATTATAATCTATAAAAACTTATTAAATTGAATGATTTTTTTTTACAAAAGAGACTTTTATTTTTTTAAAAATTATCATGACAATCTAGACTATACTTTGTATAATTCGAGCATTAAGATGCAAAGGCACGCTTGTGAATATGATCATTATTTTTTGCCACATATGTGCCATGTAAGCATTTTTGTGGGGGAGAAAATTTTAGGATATTATATTACCATCCCTTAAAAAAATCGAGATATTTATCTTACATTTAAAAAGTAGGGATATATTTTTAACACTCTTTTAAAGGTTTAATTATTTTAATTAGTTTAGTCTAATTTTAAAAATTCTCGGTGTTTACAATTACCCAAAGATCGAAGGTGCGTTGAGGAGCATTAACGTCACGTCACGTATGATACATCTAAGTTCTTTAATGTTTCTTTAATTTGCAGATGGATGCGATCCAATGTGATGAATCTGCAGCTAGTGTGCAACGGGCTTGTTCGTGACCATTCTGTAGTGGGCATGGTGGAACGATTGGTTTTAAATGGTGGCGAGCACATACATTCATGGCGGAGAAGCTGCACTTTATGATGGACTATAGGCTAGAAATTATGGGGGATTGTAGACGGTCTTCGGATTGCTAGCTAGAATTGGGAGAGGGGCATTCGGAAGATTATTGTCGAGACAGACTCACTCCTAGCTTTTACTCTGATCAAGAAGAAGATTTCAGACCACCATCAATTTTTTCAACCCAATTCACCAATGCCAACACTTTTTAGCTAGAAATTGTGAAATCCAGTTCCGGTGTGTCTTCAAGAAAGAAAATTTTGTCGCTAGCTACTCCCTAGCGTCGTTTGCTTTTTCTTTTCCGCTTGGTCAGGCCCGGTCCAAATAATTTATGAGCCCTAGAGCAAAATCGAAATTAAGGCCCTTAATAAAAAAAAAGAGGGCTCTTTCAAGATTTGAACACACAACCATGTCATATAATTACCATAAACCTACCAATTGGGTTATTTAGACTGTTTGTTTATGCTTCGTAGATATATTACTACTATTATAAATTTACTTATTATGGGCCCCTAAAATTTAGGGACCCTACCGTCGCCCCTCTCACCCACCCCCTTGGCCCGGCCCTGAGAGCATCTTCCCCCATAAGCCATATTGGCTAGGGAAAATAGCCTACCAAAATAGAATATTCTATAAAATATTCTCTTTTGACCTATTATACGGTTTTACTGTTCCCACCGTATGCCAATTTTGGCAGGCTAAATTTCCTATAAATACTAAGATAATTTAGAACTTTCACATCTCATTTCCGTCATTTGATTCTATCTTTGTCCTTTCGATTTGAATCAACAATGAATTGTTCTCCAATATCATCATCATCTCACTCTTCAAATGAAACTATTGAAAATTACGACTATGGTAACTTTCAAACGAGCAATGAAAACCATATACATGAAGATGATCAAAGTGGTGGCTTCGGAACAGGAAATTGTTATGAAGAGAGTAATGCGGATCTATTAGAATATTAGATGTGATCATGATTCAATAGTTGCTTGATAGCGTCTATTTAGTCATGATTCTAGGGCATTCTAGCATCGATTTTAGGGCATTTGAGCTGAATATTTTATACATTCTTAGCCCTTTTTGTTTAGTTTTGTGGAATCAGTGTCTACCGCTTGTCTATTGTGATTTCAGGTGTTTCGGAGTGGTTTTGATGTCAATGAGAGAGCTAAAGGAGAATGACAAGCTTCGAGGTTTTCGGTGCGCTCTGAAGGCGTCAAAGACGAACTAGGAGGCACGGGGATCGAGGAAACATGCCAAAAGAAGTGAAGCAAGCTCGGCAAAGTTAATCTCCATAAACCACTCGACCGAGTGGTGCAAGAGTGAAGTTATGTGAACAAGCCAGAAGCCACTCGACCGAGTGCAGAAACCACTCGAGTCTCACTCTAGTAGAGTGCTTTACAGAACATGCTTCCCAGAAACCACTCGACCGAGTGCGGAAACCACTCGAGTCTCACTCTGGTCGAGTGTTTTACAGAAATTTGTTGCCCAGAGTCCACTCGACCGAGTGCAAAAACCACTCGACCGAGTGTTTCCTATGTTCAGCATTTAATTCGTTTTTCTTTCTAAAAACCGGGGGGATTGGAAGGGTTGGATAGTTCAGTTTTAGGGGGGCGAAATTCTGACATTGGGGCAAAGCTTTTGGGACCTTGGGGAGACTAAGATTTTGTGGAAGGAACTTGTTCGATTTATCAAATTCGGGTAAATTCCGTTTCTATCTCTATTGTTCTATGTTTGTCTTGCCAAATTTGATTGAATCAAGCATGAACTTCTCCATGAGTTGCTAGATTTCTTTTTCTAGGGTTGGGATTGTCCCGACAATGCGGAAATAGGCTTGTTCTTAGTATCTCTCGAATGATTTCTGAATTAGATTGTGGTTTAATGATGTTGTGCTTATTCTGATTGATGCGAATCGACTAGATCCGATTTAAGGTTTGAAATCGAAAGACGAAAAACCTAAATTGGAATTTAGATGGTGAATTGAGACCGAAAGGTGATTAGGATCCATCGGAACTGTGTGATTAAACCTGAAGTTTATTGATCGAAAGTGAAACTAAACTTCTTGAGGATTCCTAGGTTATCATAGATGTTCTGGGCAATTTTGATATTATTCGGAGCCGAAAGGCGAAGTTAGTATGATTATTGCCTGAACCTCTATGAACTTAAAGGGCCTAAATCGGTTGCTTGAGCCCGAAAGGGGAATTGCTAACCGATTTAGGCACATTCGCGATAAACCCGAAAGGGGACGCGCGATTACCTTAGATAACCTACCTTCACAATTTGATTTCGGAATCACTCGAGCAAGAAAATATTCTATGCCTATTGATGATGCATTGTTGGTAAATCCTTGACCCTAGAACGCCTTCCCTATATATATTTCTCAACATTAAATCGGTTTTCTTGGTTACTTTATACACATACTCTAGAACCTGTTTGTTTATTCTGAACTTAGTTGAACTAGCTCGAAATTACAATCGATACTCCTCCGGTCCTTGTGGATACGACACTTGATTACTACAACTGAACCCCATACACTTGTGGGTGTAGGTTTTTAGCCTATCAAGTTTTTGGCGCCGTTGCCGGGGACCGGTGCTAGTATTGATCGTGTTTTGACGACTAGTTCTCTAAGTTCTTTTTGTTGCTTTGATTTGTTTTCTTTTTGTTTTTGGCCTCAGGTTGTGCTTTGAATTCAAAAGGAGAAAGGCTCTAGCAATCTAGTGTCTTTCGATCCTGAACCTGAACGCACATTTCACAAAAGAAGAGTTGAACAACTAGCTACTAGAGCGGAAACAATGGCTGACGCCATGGCCAGATTAGCGGAACTTGAGCGGCAAATGGCTCAAAGAGATCAGGAAAATGCTGACCTTCGACAACAACTAGCTAATCAACAATTTCAGCTCGTCCAACCACAAGGGCCGACAACCCTAGGAGAGCGGATGGATCCAGCTCAGTTCTTACCAGAACCAGGTGTTGTTCTTCCTGCTTTAACACCCGTTAATTTTGAGCTGAAGCCTGGATTGTTGAATATGATAAGGCAAAATATGTTCAATGGGCTTCCTGCTGAGAGTCCCCATCAACACATATCCACCTTCAAAGAACTGATGGATACGGTAAGAGTTCAAGGTGTCGCTCCAGAAGAGCTATTATTGCGATCATTCCATTTCTCGCTTGCAGGGAAAGCTAGACATTGGTACAACTCTATCCCTGCTGGCACAGTCACCACTTGGGAGGAACTGTCATCTGAGTTCCTAAATCAATTCTTTCCACCAGCCAAGACTGCCGAGATGAGGCGGAAGATAAATGCTTTTGTGGTCGGCGATGGGGAGAACATCCATGAATCGTGGGAGAGATTCAAGGATCTATTGTTTGAGTGTCCTCACCGTGGGATATCAAAACTGATTCTGTTGGAGATTTTCTACAAAGCTGTCAGTGACAACACTAGAGTGCTTATTGACTCCTCATCTGGAGGAGAATTTTTGGAAATGGGAGCAGAGGACGCGTGGGCATTCATCGAGAAAACAGCTAAGAGATGTGGGAAATACTCGCAACCCAGGGCACTCTCTAATGTCAAAAAGGGTGCAGGGATCTATGAGGTGGATGCTGAAACTTATAAGGATGCTAGATTTGACTCATTGGCTGCTGAAATTAAACGCCTAGCCTCAGTTATGGAGAAGTCGTTGTCTACCAAGGAGGTGAGTGTTGCGGGCTCTAGACCGGTGCCATGCCAGTTTTGTGGATCCCAAGATCATACTATTTCGGCTTTCCAGATCTATGCTTCCCAAGGTAAAGAGGAGGAAGTTGGCTATATGGGCAACAACTACAATAGGGGTCAAGGGTATAACAGAAGCTACAACAGCTTCAATCCTCAAGCAAGGGATCACTCTGGTTTGGTGTATGCTAACAAGCATGCTGATGAAGGACCGCCTCTAGGATTTTCATCGAACCCTCCACATCAAAAGGGTAAGATGGAGTTGATGATGGAGCAGCTCATGGGAACTGTTCAAAACTTAGCAGGGCAGTAGCAAAATCTCAGCCAGAGTCAGAAGTTACTTGAAACACAGGTAGCTCAGCAAGCTAGCAATTCTCCTAGGCCTGCTGGTCACTTTCCAGCGCGCACTGAAGAGAATCCCAAGGTACATATTTCTGTTGTATCTTTGAGAAGTGGTAAGCAGTTGGAAGATTTAATGCTTGTAGCACCAAAAGAGATTAAGAATAGAGCTGAAGCTGAAATGGAAAAGGCTTCTGAACCGGTGAAAGAGCCGCCATATGTGCCTCCTCCTCCTTACAAGCCACCACTTCCGTTTCCACAAAGAAGGGCTCAATCTCAAACCGAGGCCCAGTTCAGAAAGTTCTTGGAGGTCTTGAAGAAGCTCTACGTCAATATTCCATTCACCGATGTTTTGACCCAAATGCCGTCCTATATGAAGTTTCTGAAGGAGATCCTCTCTAACAAGAGGAAGCTCGATGAGTGCGAGGCGGTGTTTCTTACCGAGGAATGCAGTGCCTTAATTGAGAACAAGCTTCCAACTAAGCTCGAGGACCCAGGTAGTTTCGTTGTCCCTATCAATTTTGGTCATGGTCCTGATTATAACTCTTTGTGTGATTTGGGAGCTAGTACTAGTTTGCTTCCTCTATCAATTTGTAAGAAATTGGGTCTAAGAGAGCCTAGACCGGTTAGGATGCAGTTAATCATGGCGAACAGGTCCATTGCCCACCCAGTTGGTGTTTTAGAGAATGTTCCTATTAAGGTGGGTAAGTTTTTCGTGCCGGTGGACTTTGTTGTATTGGATATGGATGCCAAAACCCCTGTTCCTATCATTCTTGGAAGGCCTTTCTTGGCCACTGCAGGGGCTCTGATTGATGTACGAAAAGGGACACTCTCTTTTGAGATAGGGGATGAGAAGGTTGAATTTAACCTCCCTAAACCTTTAGAACCACCTGTTGTTGAGTCTATGTGTTACAGGATTGATGTTGTAGGTAAAGGAGGCCATGATGCCATGAAAGAAGTGGTCAATTGAGACCCTCTAGAGTTTGCTCTGATGAAGAGTGTGGTTAATGGTGCTACAAAGGAGTTACTTGCTGATGTAGCTCAAGATTTGATTGGCTTTGTGGAGGGTCGCAAATCTGTTTTGCAGGTATATGACGGAGTCTCTATGGATAAAGCTAAAGGAAGACCACCCGAAAGAGTTCAAGAAGGTGATTTGGTGCTACTTTTCCACTCAAGACTAAAACTGGCTCCAGGGAAGCTGATATCAAGATGGAGCGGCCCCTTCAAGGTCAAAGGAATGCATCCCCACGGAGTTGTGGGGGTATGGAGCAAGCGGACCGGCGAGTTCAAGGTGAATGGACAAAGACTAAAAGAATACTCCATCGTAGATCCGACCAAGGAGGTTGTTTCCATTCAACCACCTTGACCCAAGCAATTGAAGGTAATGGAAGGTCGGCTTCAGACCTTAAACTAGCGCTTCTCGGGAGGCAACCCGAGGTAAGTTTTCTTTTCTTTCTTTCTTTCTTTCTTTCTTTAAAAAAAATCAAAAACGGTTTTTATTTTTAGTTTTTAGTTTAGTTTTTTTTTTGAGTTGATTTGCGAAAGTGAAAGTATGGGGTGGAGAGTGTGCTATATTGAGAATATTGTTTATGTTTTGAGCTGAATTAAAGGTGTTAAACACCTATCTACTAACCCCCATCTTGCCGAGTTTTGTTGTTTTGTTGGTGTTGTTTGCCTTGGTTCGGTCTTCGACACAGATGGCTTTGGCTTGGCCATCTTTAAGACACTTGTTCTACATGTTGAAATTGTAAGTATTCATATCTCTTCCTTGATTGTTTTGCACATTGAGGACAATGCTTTGTCTAAGGATGGGGTGGGGGTGAATACTTCACAATTTTTGTGATTTGGTGTCTATTTGGCCCGCGCTTATTGAAATGTTTGATTATTGCTTGAGCATTGAGCCGTTGCCTTGTTTGACTAGCTAGATTTTTTACCCTTTTACTTGATTATGTATGCTTCTTGCCTTATACTTGGATTCTCGTGCTTGACTTAATACCGCATTATTGGGTTTATGTGCACAAATTGAAATATGATTGAGGCAGTTTTGTTAGCCCATTTATCCTTGCCTACCCTTGCATTTGATCATCTACTTGAAGCCTTCTGATCCTTAGAAGCCTGTTTCTTTGGTAGCTCTACAAGATTTTCATAGCCGCTACTTGCCTTTCCCCAATCCGGGATTTTGGATCATGTTAGTGTATTTTATTGTGTGGATGTGCTTCAAGTATGGGATGCTTTTTCTTGATTGTGATTGAGGAAAAAGAAGAGAGAGAAAAAATCTTGGGATAAGAGGAGGATAAAATTCACTCTTGTGCAAAAGTCAAGAAAGAAAAAAATACGGTTAGTAACCGATCCTGCTTGTGGAGAATAAAATTCACACAAGTAGGAAGAAGTGCAAAGTGAGATGTTCAAGACACTTAGTAACCGGGTGCATTCATCACAAATGTTTGTATTCGCGTAAAACGGTGTCAAGACTAGAGAGTGAAGAAAAAAAATTGAAAGTCAAGAAAGAAAAAGAAAAGAAAAAACAAAATTTTTTGAAGTGGTTGACAAAAGTGAAAAGGAAAGAGTTGTTGTGATGGAGTTTGTTTGGTGGATTGGTATGGATTCGATTCTTTGAAGTTGGTGTTTTTTCGATTGTTCTCACAAGATCCTTTTTCCCGGATTCTAGCACCACATGGCCTGAAATTTTCCATACCTAACTGTTTCTATGTTAACCCCATCATAACCTTATAAAGTCCTCATGATTTTGTTGTGTGCATAATTCCAAGCGTTGGAGACTATTGAGATTTTTCAAGCTTTGTGGATGATGAGTTTTTGAGGTTGAGATTTGAAGTGCTAGTCAAGCTTGGTTGTTGGCTATGATATGTTAGGATGGCATTCGTCGAGTGTTTTGAAATAGTAGATGCTATTTTGCGATTATTGTCTTAGTCTTGCTTGGGGACAAGCAAGGTTAAGTATGGGGTATTTTGATAGAGTCTATTTAGTCATGATTCTAGGGCATTCTAGTATCGATTTTAGGGCATTTGAGCTGAGTATTTTATACATTCTTAGCCCTTTTTGTTTAGTTTTGTGGAATCAGTGTCTACCGCTTGTCTATTGTGATTTCAGGTGTTTCGGAGCGGTTTTGATGTCAATGAGAGAGCTCAAGGAGAATGACAAGCTTCGAGGTTTTTCGGTGCGCTCTAAAGGCGTCAAAGACGAACTAGGAGGCACGGGGATCGAGGAAACATCCCAAAAGAAGCGAAGCAAGCTCGGCAAAGTTAATCTCCAGAAACCACTCGACCGAGTGGTGCAAGAGTGAAGTTATGTGAACAAGCCAGAAGCCACTCGACCGAGTGCAAAAACCACTCGAGTCTCACTCTGGTCGAGTGCTTTACAGAACATGCTTCCCAGAAACCACTCGACCGAGTGCAGAAACCACTCGAGTCTCACTCTGGTCGAGTGCTTTACAGAAATTTGTTGCCCAGAGTCCACTCGACCGAGTGCAAAAACCACTCGACTGAGTGGTTCCTGTGTTCAGCATTTAATTCGTTTTTCTTTCTAAAAACCGGGGGGGATTGGAAGGGTTGGATAGTTCAGTTTTAGGGGGGGGGGCGAAATTCTGACATTGGGGCAGAGCTTTTGGGACCTTGGGGAGACTAAGATTTTGTGGACGGAACTTGTTCGATTTATCAAATTCCGGTAAATTCCGTTTCTATCTCTATTGTTCTATGTTTGTCTTGCCAAATTTGATTGAATCAAGCATGAACTTCTCCATGAGTTGCTAGATTTCTTGTTCTAGGGTTGGGATTGTCCCGACAATGCGGAAATAGGCTTGTTCTTAGTATCTCTCGAATGATTTCTGAATTAGATTGTGGTTTAATCATGTTGTGCTTATTCTGATTGATGCGAATCGACTAGATCCGATTTAGGGTTTGAAATCGAAAGAGGAAAAACCTAAATTGGAATTTAGATGGTGAATTGAGACCGAAAGGCGATTAGGATCCATCGGAACTGCGTGATTAAACCTGAAGTTTATTGATCGAAAGTGAAACTAAACTTCTTGAGGATTCCTAGGTTATCATAGATGTTCTGGGCAATTTTGATATTATTCGGAGCCGAAAGGCGAAGTTAGTATGATTTTTGCCTGAACCTCTACGAACTTAAAGGGCCTAAATCGGTTGCTTGAGCCCGAAAGGGGAATTGCTAACCGATTTAGGCACATTCGCGATAAACCCGAAAGGGGACGCGCGATTACCTTAGATAACCTACCTTCACAATTTGATTTCGGAATCACTCGAGCAAGAAAATATTCTATGCCTATTGATGATTCATTGTTGGTAAATTCTTGATCCTAGAACGCCTTCCCTATATATATTTCTCAACATTAAATCGGTTTTCTTGGTTACTTTATACACATACTCTAGAACCTGTTTGTTTATTCTGAACTTAGTTGAACTAGCTCGAAATTACAATCGATACTCCTCTGGTCCTTGTGGATACGACACTTGATTACTACAACTGAACCCCATACACTTGTGGGTGTAGGTTTTTAGCCTATCATTGGTAGTTTCATTTTGTACTTATTTTTTTTTTTTTAGTACTTTAAACAACTTAATATTTATTTTTACTATAATTTTGATGAATCTATAATAAAAAAAATATTATTTTATTTTCTAAAAATATTATTCATGCAATGATAATTCAAATATGTCAAATATTATAGTCATATTGAAGAACTCTTGAATATCTTTACAATATAACAACTTTTAATTTTAATTAAAAACCATAACTATAAAATATATAGTTTTATAATTTTATTATTTATAGATTTACATAAATATTAAACACTTAAAAATAAATAAATAAAGAAATAGCATTTGGCCTTCTAAAAGAGGAAGCCAAATTTGGCCTTTCTTTTAGAAATAGGCCAAAAACAAAAAGGCTAAAATGGATTTTAGCCTAGGGTGAGAGCAAAATTGGGTCAAAACCCATTTTTTGGCTTACCATGGGAGATGGCCTGAGGCTTGGTTTACATTTCCTGTGAGAGTATATTTTTTACAAGAGGATGGTAGGGGAATGGCTATCCTCCACTTATTTCATGTGTAGCCTGGTGTATTTTGCTTTGAGGGTTCCCCTCAATTTTCATTACCAAAACAGAAAGAATTTCTAGGAGGGTTTAAATTTATTTTCCAATTTTTTTTATATACATGTAAAAGATGTTTTTGTTAAGATAATAAAGGAGTGAATAATCTTTAGTTAAAATTTTCATTTTCTAGAAAGAACTTTACTTTCACAAAATATAATTTCAAATATTGTTTTCTAGTCAATACTATAATACTAAAGGAGAAGTCACCTAAGCTATGTGACGTCTTTTCCTTTAGTGTATGAATATTAACCAATTAGATATTTTTTATGTTTAAATAAATTATTATTTTAATAAATCAAATCACTTATTTAAATAAATAAATAATTCATTTTTCCCTAAATCTTAACCAATTGATTTTCTTTTTAAATTTCTTTTTTTATTAATTTCATTAAAATTATTTTGAATTGGATATTATTGCAATTTTTAATTTGAATAACAATTCGGATAAACTTAAATAACTAACAAAATCTATATCGGATCTCTTCAATAAGATTCGTATACCAATAATACCCTTGTGTCTTCAATTCTATAAATTCTATCATATCTCCATCAATGTTGTCTTCCTCACTGTAAGTTTTTATTGATCATTCTAATTTAATTCTAATTTCTTGCAATCTTATCTATCTAATTTTTAGCATTTTATCTTTCTACTTTGTTTGTTTGTTTATAATTTATTCAAATTGGCTCTTAATTAGTATGTGCGTGCAATTGTTTGTTTATAGGATAGTGCAAAAGTAAAACTTTGAGAATCGACTTGATTTAGTACAATTTGTGTTCTTCTACCCCCACTCACTTCAATAACGTTATAGTTTTCGAGGTGAGTAATGTACAAGTTTCTATTCTCTAATTATAATTTAAAAATTAAACTATTAATATCTTTCTATGACCTTTTAACTTAATGTGGAGGGTTTCATTTCTCTATTGGGATAAAATTTCCCTATATTTTTTAAATCTTAATTATTTTTCATTAAAATAAATATGTTAAAGATGTTATAGGTAATCTAATTTGATCGGTCATCTATTCTCTTTTGCACTCACATTTATCTAAAAATCAATGTATAATACTAAAGGAGAAGTCGCCTTAACCATGTGGTGGCTTCTCCTTTAATATAGACATTTTAACTACTTAATTTTAATTCACAAATCCAATTAGCCACTTCATTAATTTAATTATTTTATTAATAAAAAATTTAAAAGAATACCGGATTATATTTTAATTTTGAGTTTAAATACAATCGTAATAAAAAAAATAGAATAATTATCCAAATGTAACAAACGGATTTGGATAAATCATCAACATGATTTGTTTTTCAATATGTATCTTTAATTAATTAATTAAATAAATAAATAAGCAAATCTAATTCACTTAAGATATTATATATTGGGTCGAATTGCAATATGTTATCTATATATATTATTTTGTAATGGGAGTGTGGTATGTCGTAATAATTATCCATAACAAGAACTAATTATCTTATTTTTTATTTCAAAATCTAAACTAATTATACACTACTCCATCTATATATATATATATATATATATATATATATATATATATATATATATGTATGTATGTATGTATGTATGTATGTACGGTAAAAACAAATCTCAACTATTTATATTAAGAGATAAAAAAAAATCTCAACTATACCTAACAAATCACAATAAATAAATAAATAAATAAACTTAATAAACATTTTTTAAATATAAATACATGTTAATTTATATTGTTCGACAAGATAATTCAAAGATAACAAATGCATTCAAAGATGACAAATGCATTCAAGGAGTAGAAGAATAAAGGAAAAGCAATTTCAACTCTAAATAACGGTACATTGCATATATAATTTATGATTATTTTTATATACATGCATTTGGGTACATATATTAATTAACAATGGGACAAATTTTTGTCTCTATTTACAAATATTCAAAGTTCTTTTTACTGTTAACTATATAATAAATAACAATATTTAGATGTGAATAATGGTACTTAAAGTTTGAAGTTTACTTAAAAAAAATTTTTATACATTTTTTTCATATTAAATTTATTAATTTTAAAAAAAGACCGCACGAAAGTGCGGGTACTGAACTAGTTACAAACAATAAAAAAAGCTGGCTAAGAGCATCTCCGATAGTTTCTCCATTTTGGAGATTTTGAAGTTTTTGGAGAATTTTAATTTATTTTTGGTCCAACAGATTTCTCATCACATTCTCCAAATTGGAGAAGCAACAGAAAAAACAGAGTGGATTCCCTAAATCTGCAGCATCGTCCAAATTAAATGATTCTCCAAGTCTTCGAAACGGGGAAGCTGTTGGATTTAAAACAAAAATAATTTGAAGAATATGTAATTTGTTCCCCTATTTTAAAAAAATTTTAGGGAAACTGTTGGGGATGGTCTAAATGAGTAAAAATGGTTTGCATTAAACATGCTTAAGCTAATTTTTTTTCCTTTTCCAAAGATTAATATTTTTACAAAAAATAATAAACATTGAACATTCAAATATTGTAAAAATTAATCTATAAAATATTTAGATAGAAAAATATGTGTATAATATAGACCTGTCAAAACATGACTTGATTCGAAAAATCCGATCTGATGTTCTTTCTTCTATCATCTCCTTTGCCATACCAGTCCCGCGCCGTTTGGCTCTGTCGCCCCTTCCCTCTCGAGTTCCGACTTCGTGTTCCCTGGGGCCATGGCCCTAGCTTTCGCCGGTCGGTCTCCTCGGGTCGGGCTGTGGTGGGCGCCTCCTCCTATGGTGTGCTGATTGCTGAATCCCTCATCGGCTCGTTGCTTCCCTCTATTCTCTCGGTGAAGGTTGTCTATGTGGTGGGTTGGTTTCTGTTGGGTGGATCTCCATCCGGCTGTCCTCGGTGGTGCCGACCTTGTCCTATGGGTTGTGGTTCGGCGGCGGGCGCTCTCCGTGGTGCCCTTCTGCCTGGCGGTCTGCGGTGTATTCCCCATTCGTTCCTAAGCCCGTTGGTGACCCAACTTCGGCCCGGTTTCAAGTCCTTTGAGCCCAAGATTCGGGTCCTTCGGGCCCAAGCTTCCGGTCCTTCGGCCCCAAGTTCTTTTGGCTTGGGCCCAAAGCAAAGGAGGAAAAAAGGGAAAGGAAAATAGGGGAAAATCGGGATTGGTTCCTATTTTCGGGCTTGTTGCCGAGTTGCTTGGTGGTATGATTGATTGGCTTTGCGGTCTAGTAGTCTTTTATGCAGTGGTTCTTCTTATTTGTCGACGCGCGAGAGGCCGTGGACGTGATCGAAACCTGAAGTCTCGTTGACAGAGTCCAAATCTGAGGTTTCCACTTTGTTCCCCAGAGATTCCATGCGTTGCCTCTACCAACTGACGAATGAGTTGTCGCCCACTACTTCTGCTCCTTCCTCATTTATGCTAGTCGTCACCTTTAATTGTACCTTTGTAATTTGGTGATTTTGCCTCGTTGTGGTTTTATGTCTGTAGCTTATTTGACGGTTTGTATGTCGCCGATTTCTTCGGCCTCTCGACCCACCGGGCCTGTCCGGTGCGTCGAATTTTTAACTAATAAAAAAAAAAGTTTGGGCACAGATTACATATTCATTCTTTACCTTACAGATATATAGGTCACTCAACACACACGTATTGCAGATTCTTTGTAGCAGAAAACATATAGGATTTGTGGTTTGGATCCCAAAAACATTATGTCCTTAAAAAAGAGAACTTGCCCAGAAACATAGTCCAACACAGAAGACAGCAGGTGAAGACAGAAGGTGAGCGAAGTTGATCGGCGAGGGCAAAAATTGCAAGGTTGAGCGCAGCCTAGTTGATCGGCGAGGACGAACACAACCTAGTCGAGATAACAAGTGCAAATTATCCCATCTGAAAAGGACCGAAATAACAACTGCACATAGTTAGTGCTTTCGAGTATGTCATCTAGTGCTTTAAAAAGCTCAGTCCCAAACCAGTTTACAACCATTGAAAAGCTCAGTCCCAACTCCCAAATTAACCCCGGTAATATCAAAATCTTGAACAACCAAAGGGAAAAGGACTCATTTGAGTTCAAGCACCGGAAAGGCAGGCCATTTCTTCTTCATAAGGCTTAAAAATGGCATGTTGCTCAGCCGCTCATGAAGATTATAGAAGAACTTTTGTCTCAGTAAATATAATATTGTGTCAGCTAGTGCTATTGTCTCCTTGTACACTAATCTCATGAACACTCATTCCACCCGGATCAAAGATAACCAATGCCATATCTATTTGCTTAGGCGCCATTTCTTCAAACACTTGGTGTGCATTAGTAATTCTAAAAAATCCAATCAAATTGATCCAAATATCAATCAACATTTTCTACGCAACTTCAGTAATACCAACTCTTGCAGGGCAAAATTCAGCAATTTCATCCTTTTACTCTGATTCAACTTTAACAACTAACGCTGAAGGATCTGAAATTACCTTTTGGTTTGAGTCTAGTTCTTTGCTACTGTTTTTTTATTGGAACTGCGATCTCCTCGATCCAAGCAAGGTCCGTTGCTTCACCAAGAACTCTCGCAGGAAGCATCTCAGATATCGACTTCTTGCAATTGAGCCATGGATGAAGACACCATCACTGCTGAATCCGCCATTGCTGGTGAGGATTGATTCGAGATTGCAAAACCGAGAACTGATTGCGTGGATGTAGAGAAGATGGCGTCGTTTAGGATCGTCCTTGTCCTTTCTCGGATGCTCGACGATTTGCGCTCGCTAGAGATGAAGGAGAAGGCGGTTGCGAGCTCTCCGATCAGGCCCTCCCCGTCGAGTCTGTCCACCATCAGCGAGAACGAGTCATCGAAATTGGAGACAAATCTTGCACCGGCCATGATCTGCGAGTTGTGGATGGTCTACGAATTGATTAATTGGAAGAAGAATAAGGTCTAAGGAGAGATACTAAGATCGGAAGGGCGGATCGCCTACCTTGTGCGAGAGGAAGGAGCGAGGGAAGGAGCGTGAGTTGAGCGAGAGGGAGGAGCGGTGGTGTACCACTGTACCAGGGCTATAATAGGAGATGTACATTTCTCTAATTTGTCCAAAAACGTGGACACTCCCCTGATATGTACGAAAATTTGCACATGCGGCGCAAATTTTCTCTGATTACATAATTAAGTTTAGGTACCTTAATTATGGGAGTGCTAGAGGATGGGGTAGTCCGTACTACCGTACCTCAATAGGTATGTCTCCTCTCCATTTTGAAGTTATTGATTCGCTATTGAGGGCCAGATTGATACTCCCTCGGTTTCACAATATATGTCCTTTTGCTATTCAACACGTTTTTTAAGAAGTGAAAAACTCTATGAAATATTATTTTTTTTAATTATTTTTTTATATAATTTGATACTTATTACAAAATTAATTAAAAAAATAATATTTCATAGAGTTTTTCGTTTATTAAAAAGTGTGTCAAAAAGCAAAAGAATAGGTATTGTGAAATTACGGGAGTATTTGAAATGTCAAAGGCGGTACATAAAAATGGGACCCTCTATTATTATTATTATTATTATTATTTTGAATTTTTTTAATATTTCGTTCCTTTATTTAATGTTATTTAGCTATTTTTATATAAAAAAGCTCAATATGGGTGGTTTTAAATAATTTTTTTATTTTTGATTTTGGATAATTATTCTTTTAGAAAGAGTTTGTGAAAATCTAAATTTTATGTTTAAAGTGTGAAGTTGCACAAGATAAATGAAAATAAAATATTAAAAAAAATTTGTTTATTTTTCATAACCATATATAATGGATAATTTCTATTTTAATGGTGGTTTTTAGTGATTATTAAATGAGATTTTGGAGAAAAAAATGCAACAAAATTCATGGGTGACAAAGAGAATTGAACCTTGAACTAATGAGAAAAAATGAGGTTTTTAACCAATACACTATAATGACTTTACTTAAACTTACTTCAAAAAAATTCATATACCTAAAAAAAATTGGGCCCCATTTAAATTTTAGGCCTGAGGCGGAGGCCTGTTTTGCCTCTCCTCAAGTCCGACCCTCTCGACATTGGTGTTTGCTTCAATAGTTGAAATCATGAGATGCATACACATTTGATCTTTGTTGGGGAAAAATGGGTAGTTTCACTTGTTCCTGTCTAGCTCGGAGATTCCACTTACAAACAAAAACTTATATTAATATAAAAAAATGTTTTGTATAACACTATGAATAAAAGACCATCACCGATACTCACACTCTTTTTTGTATAACCGATACTTACACTCTAGAATATAGAGTGTGAGTATCGGTGAGTTGTGGTGTGAGTCAGTGTGTGAAAGTGAATCCTCCTAAGGTGTGAAGTTGTGAGCTGAGTTGAGTGAGTCCTTACAAGCTATGATACCCCGAAACTCCATTTCATAGCGGTTTCGCTTTTCTACATATGAAGAAACTCTGAAACTCCGGGGAAACGCCTAAAAAACGTTTCTGAGAGGTCAGAAACTTTGACCGTTTCGTTGACCAAAAAAGTCAGAAACTTTGACCGTTTTCGTTTGGTCAGAAACATTTCTAACTTGTCAGATGGCGTTTCCACTAATTTTATAGTTAAAAAAAAAATCAAACCCTAAATCATACTTCCCCTTCCCCCTATCTGAAATTCCTGTTTCCCTCTATCCTTGCCGCTTACTTCTCCTCCATTTTCGGTCCTCCCTCCTCTCACTTGCTCAGTGCTCTCTCCCTCTAAGCTCTCTTCTAGTAAACCCTCACTTTGTAGAACTTTCTCTTGATAAGCCAGAACTTAAGGAAGAGTTAGCTAAGTAGAAGATTGATGTTGGATTGATTACTTTGTCTTGTTATTGATTATGTTGTTATTTTAAAACTAAGTTACTTTATCTTGTTGGTTTGCAAGACATTTAATATATTTGACATATCTGTATTGATTTCTGATTTCTGTTAAGGAGTAAGGACATTGTTTCTCACGATATTAAACATTTAAATTTGTAGCCTTAATGATGCATTCTATGTGTATCACTTGGTGATATGTTTATTGCTCTTATTTAGACATTTAAATGAACATATAATTCATATTAATTGTCGTTTCCTCGGCGTTTCTGTTTCCTACAAAATTTGGATTGCCGTTTCCCAGTTTCCGTTTCCGTTTCCCATCCGGTTTCCGTTTCTGTTTCCGTGTAACATAGCTTACAAGTATAGTATGAGTGAGTTGGTCTAGAGTCACTCACTTGGATCACAGTTGGCCTATGTCAGTAAAAGATTTCACTGACCCTCTAAAACAATCATGCAACATCTTTCATTAATTACAAAGCTCAGACTCTAGAAATCTCTAGCCTATTAGGCACCAATCAAAAGACTCAACTAGCCGACCTTACTCCCAAATTTCTAGCCCTTCCATCACATTAACGCTTTATTTGTAAATCAATAGGAAGCCCAAATAAAAGCCCAATTCTTTGCAAGTATAAATTAGTCGAACAATCGGAATGTTGTGCATTCAAGCATATCCAGAAAATCGGCCAGTCTTCAGTATCGAGGGATGAAAATGAGGCAAGTTATGGATGGATGAAGTTTTTCAATCCGTACTTGTCTTGCAGGGTAAATAGCTCTACCCGGTCCACCCATCACCCATAAATATGTTCACCCTCATCTGATCCGTTTGGATGATGCGGGTAACCAATGGGTGAAATAAAATGGCGGCAGAATTGAAATGTGGAGTATAAAGACCTAATATCAGGAGGGTTGTGAAACAAAATGGTGGTGGAATAAAGAGGAATGTGGAGAGTTGAGTGTGAATATCGGGATGGAGTTTGGCAGTGGTCAAGATTACGGTTTAGAGTTTTGGTATGTAAAGGGTAAAATAGAAAAAGTATATACATACATTTTAGAGTTTAAATGCGGGTATACAGGGTGAGTGCATGAAGCGGGTTAACCGGTGGATTGTTGGGGCGAATAATGGAGGAAAAATCTTCACCCAAAATCCATCCATTATCACCCCCGACCCCTTTACCCACACTCGCAGCACCCACTTTATTGTGGGTTTTCGCCCACAAATTTAATGCGGGTGGATCAAATACACGAGTTATTTCCAGTCCTAGGATAAGCTCATGCTCAACTCCGAGTCTCTCTCTGTCATTGCCTTCCCAAACTGGATATGTATTACAGAGAAGTTTGGCACCGCAGAAGACCCGCATGAAATAAATTAAGTGGAAGAGTAATCATCAATTACGTACGGAATTGCACCGTACCCTCAATCGGTGAAGTGGTTACATTTCAAAACAATGGAATGTATTTGCTGTGAGTTCCAATAGTAAATGGGAAAATACATTCTTGTAAAGTGTCGACCTTCAACTTTTGTGAGATTCAACGAGCACATGGATTCATGTGTGCACTCACTGTATCGGATGATCTATAATTAGATTCATTTCCTGGCTGCTTACTTGGCTCTTCGCGAGTTTCATCTCTATCCGAAAGCTTGTTAATGTAGTTGTAATGCGATGGAGAGAATGCTGGAGGAAGATCAATGGTGTTGCTGTTTAGCATTACAAGCACCGCATGCATTGTAGGTCTATTGGCCTCGTCATCTTGAACACACAACAGACCTATTTGCAGGCTTCTTTCTGCTTCAATTCTTGAAAAATTATTTCGTAAAATCTGATCCATTAGTTTCTCAATCGTACCTTCGTTCCATACCCTCCATGCCTATGAAACATTGGTCACGACTTCAGATCCTTATAAAACTGAATTTTTTTTTATAAGACTCGGTGTGATAAGCTTGAATTGATGGGTGTGACTTACATGATTTAGAAGACCCTCACCATGAGAAATTTCATAGAATCCATTGTTGCTCTTTCCGCTCAAAATTTCTATTACTATGACCCCAAAGCTATATACATCGGATTTGGTTGAATATCGTCCTGCTATTGCATATTCTGGTGCCATATATCCGCTGTACATTTTAATAGTAATATTCTTCTGTAATGATCATAACTGAAATATGAAATTGTATGAACATGGAAATATTTAATCAAATAAATAATAATCATAAAACTCAGTTAATGCTCAAACGTAACATACTATGTGAAGAAATATGTGTCCTTTAATTGATGTGCAAAATACTAATGATATAATAGGATTAAAATGGAGATTTATAATCCGAATGATCTAGGTAATTATAGTGTTTTGCTAGAAGCCAACTATAATTTATGGATTAAATTGGATTTAATCTATTGCTATTTTATTCGGGTCCTATAAGGTCACACACAAAAGAGTATTAGGAATTGGATAATTGATTAATGATAATAATAAGTTATTATTGTTGATATAATATTTTTATGGAAAGATATTGTGGATAGAAGATAAAAGATAAAAGGTGACTTATTAGGAATAAGTTTGACCTAGTTTATACATTATATAAGGAGACTTATTGAGAATAAGTCTTAACCTAGTTTTGCAATTGTGCATATTTTTCTTCTCCCACAAAAAAAAAAAGCCACTAGCATCCCTAAAGTGTTAGGTGTGAGTTGCAATCTTTCGATCGTTCGTTCTAGCAAACGGAGACAAGGAGATCCAATCCCGTGCTCGTGTGGACCAAGTAGAGGAGTCGCCCTTGAGGCTCTATTCTCCAAAGGTGATTTCGAATCAAGGTTCCGCACAAGAAAGGTACGACTTTTCCCTTCTATATTGTTCATATCAATTCATGCATGAGATCCCGAATTAGATGTTAGAAAATAGTTTTCTACAATTCCGCTGCGCATCTAATTTTCCTACAGTGGTATCAGAGCCTCTTGCATAAATTGATATGATCGATTGGTTTTCTTGTTAGTTTTGATTCAATTTAGAAATATATTTGATATATGGAATAATTTGTATGATTAAAATTATGATTTTGATTAATTGGATGTATTAAATTAATTATACGGGCTTGGAATTCGATACAAAGAGTTTAATACCTTTCGGAATTTGATTCCGATACAATGCCGCACACGTGCATGTGAATCAATCTGATTTCGATACAGTTCCGATACAATTCGATTCCTATATACATACTTGAATTGATTAGAATTGAAGTACGTAAGCATCAAATTTTTTTTTATTTTTCGAAAATAGTTGGTTTTGAAATCGATCGGTCAAATCAATTTGTACAATTTATACGAAATATGTGATTTTTTGTATAAACTATGAAATATTTGATTTTATGAAAGTACAAGTTGATTTAAATTTATGAAATTGAGAAATTTATGATTTTGATGCATAAAATTGATAAATTTTATGTGAATTTGATTCATATATTAATTTGTCAAAAGTTTAAGTTTTATGAAAACTTACCATCTTAATCCTACAACTGTCACAGTTTGTAATTGTTACAAAATTTGAGTGGGAGTGGATGGGGGTGGCAATTAGGGTTAAGAGTGGTATATTAGGGTGTTAGTGTAAGATCCTAAATACCTTAATTAGATATGATGGATATCTTTATCTCTAATGAAATATTCTATCCAATTATACAAGGTAAGAGTTACCATAAGATTTATTCCATATATATATGATTGCTAATTTTGAATTAAATATCAAGAATATTAAATTAGTTATTTTATTAGATAATTTAATTGATTTGAGTTAAATAGTTTATTAATATGATTAATATTCTATTTCTTGTTTATATTAATTTGATTAATATTTTGATGTTATATTAATTGTGATTAATATTTTTAATATTTGATATTATTGCATGCGGTGACTAGTATGGCCCAAGTAGCATAGAAAATACGATCTGTGTATCGGTATGTATTTTTGTACACGATCTGCGTATCGTTATGTATTTTTGTACACGATCTGCGTATCGTTATGTATTTTTGTAATTTAATTTTCGAAAGTAAATTTATTTATACATTGTACAAAAGAAGATGCTACAAGAATCAAGGATGGAGATCCAAAAGGCGATTCTAGGATGGAGATCCAAAAGGAGAACCAAGGATGATGATCCAAGGAGCAAGAAGAACCTTGAAGATTTATCTTTTTAGGTTTTCTTTTCATTAGGGGCCATACTAGGATCACAATTTATTTTCGTGCATGTTTGTGGTTTATGCTTGCATGTTTGATTATGTTGATTGTTCACTTGATAATTAGACTTGCATGACAAACCTAGTTCCCTTAAAAGAAAATTGAGAGTATGCCTTTCCAATTCATAACCTATGAGGCCCTTGGGATTTGATGGATAGGTTTTGCCAAAGCAAGGTGTCCATGCTTTGACCTTGGGATAGTACGGGTAAATCTATATAAGGGATTTATAGCCTTGAATTGGTTCTACTCAACAAAAGACCAAAAGACAAAGTTTTGGATTTTGAGGCATGGGATAGACTTACATAAGATGTGATCTATCAACCAAGAGTTATAAATGTTATAACTAGTAAAAGTTACTTACCTTGTCACATAAGAGTTAGGGTAGTGCCAAAGCACGCTAATGTCTTATCTGTAATAGGATCTTGGAATCATTTTATCCAAAAGGGAAACATTTGTGGATAGAATGGCATTAGCTTTACATTTAAATTATGTTTAAATTTTAAGCTTTTGCATGACAAACATGATTCATATTTTGCATGTTCTATGTTGTAGATATCATGAATAGAAACGATAACCCAACAATCATCAATTTGCGTTCAATTCTTGAGAAGAACAAGTTGAACGGCAATAATTTCCTCGATTGGGAAAGAAATTTGAGAATAGTTCTCAGGTCTGAAGGAAAAGAGAGTGTACTTGACACCCCTATCCCAAAATTGACTGATGCCTCTACTCAAGCTGAGAAGGATCAGGAAAGACAAATCAGAGAAAAGTCAGTGATTGTCACATGTCTTATGCTGGCTTCTATGGAGTCGAGCCTTCAAAAGAGGTTTGAAAAGATGGATGCTTGCACCATCATTCGCACTTTGAAAGTCATGTTTCAAGAACAAGCGAGGATGGAGAGGTATGAGACTCATAAGGCAATACTCGATTGCAAACTTGAGAAAGGCAAGCCAGTTGGTCCTCATGTCTTTGAAATGATTGGTCACTTTGAAAACATGGAGAGACTTGGCCATCCCTATAGCCAAGAGTTAGCTACAGACATCATACTTCATTCTCTGCACGATGGATTTACTCAGTTCAAGCTAAACTTCAATATGAACGGAGCTATAAAGACGCTTGAAGAGTTGCATGGGATGCTTAAAACCGCTGAGCAAAATCTAACTATGGGCAACAAGAAGGAGATCTTGATGGTCCAAAAGGGAAAAGGGTTCAAGAAAGGGGCATCTGGACAGCAGAAGAACACAAAAGGGAAGGGTAAACCAGTTACCAAACCCAAGAACACTTCTGAGAAAGCTAAAGTAGCTGCTGACCATGACTGTTTCTACTGCCATACCAAGGGTCACTGGAAGAGAAATTGCCCAAAGTATCTGGAAGATAAGAAGAATGGAACTGTGAGTTCCACTTCAGGTACGCATGTTATAGAAGTCCTATCGGCTAATGCTTCTAGCTGGGTATTCGACTCAGGCTGTGCAGGTTCTCACATTATTACGAATGTGCAGGGACTAAAAAAGGCGTAGAAGCTTGGCTAAGCGAGAGGTAGATCTTCGAACTGGAACTGGAGCAAAGGCTGCTGCACTTGCCGTTGGAGATTATAGTCTACCTTTACCTTCTGGTTTAGTTTTAGAACTTAATAATTGTTATTTTGTTCCGTCTATTACTAGAAACCTTATTGCGGCTTCTGTTTTGGATTTAGAAGGCTACAATTATTCTTGCAAAGATAAACGCTTGTCTATTTTCAAAGATAACAATTTTTATGCCGATTTTGTGTTGAGTAATGGACTCTACATTTTGGATCAAACATCCAGCATTTACAACGTAAGTACCAAAAGGCAAAAATCAGACACAGGTGATAACACCTACCTATGGCATTGTCGATTGTGTCACATAGGCTTAAATCGCATGAAGAAGCTCCATAAAGATGGAATTCTGACATCAATTGATTGTGAATCTTTTGACACATGTGAGTCATGTCTAATGGGAAAAATGACAAGGTCACCTTTTACTGGAGTAAGTGAAAGGGCAACTGAGCTCTTGGCACTAATACATACAGATGTATGTGGACCTATGAGTACAGAAGCTAGAGGTGGGTATAAGTACTTCATAACTTTTACTGGTGATTTAAGTAGATATGGCTACATCTACTTAATGAAGCACAAGTCTGAATCATTTGAAAAGTTCAAAGAATTTCAGAATGAAGTTGAAAACCAGCTTGACAAGAAAATTAAGGCGCTCCGATCTGATCGTGGTGGCGAGTATTTGAGTCAAGAATTTGATCATCATTTGAAGAGTTGTGGGATATTATCACAACGAACTCCACCCGGAACACCACAAATGAACGGTTTATCTGAAAGGAGGAATAGGACCCTGTTGGACATGGTTCGATCAATTATGAGTTTTGCTAATCTTCCAATATCTTTCTGGGGGTATGCTCTCACAACCGCGATGTTCACACTAAACAGGACTCCATCTAAGGCTGTAGAAAAGACACCGTATGAGTTATGGACTGGAAGAGTTCCAAGTTTGTCTTTTCTCAAGGTTTGGGGATGTGAAACATATGTAAAACGTTTACTAGCAGATAAGCTCGCACCCAAATCAGATAAGTGCTTCTTTGTAGGGTACCCTAAGGAAACTAAAGGGTACTACTTCTACAATCCCACCGAGCACAAAGTGTTTGTTGCTAAGGATAGTGTCTTTATGGAAAAAGAGTTTGTTTCCAAAAAGTCAAGTGGGAGAAATGTTGATCTCGAAGAAGTTCGAGAGAAGCAACAAACCGAGCAACAAGAAGACATGGATCACTCCATGAATGAGGCTATGAGCTTTGAGGACCTGATTCCAGAAGAAGATGGAACTCAAACTCATACAATGAACGAGGTGGAATTAGAGGTGCAAGACCCCATTCCTAACAACCCACAAAATGTTGTGGTGGAACCTCCAGTTGCTCAACCCACACGTAGATCAGAAAGGGCAAGATCGCTACGAAATAGATTTGTTGAATTCATATTGACTGCAAGTCTAGACATTTTGTTGTTAGAAAGCGATGAACCTACTACATATAAGCAAGCTTTGATGAGTCCAGACTCCAAGAAGTGGCATGATGCCATGATATCCGAAATGGATTCTATGTCTGAGAATCAAGTATGGGACTTGATAGATCCACCAGATGGGATAGTACCCATTGGGTGCAAATGGGTTTATAAACTCAAAACAGACAAGAATGGAAAGGTAAATCTATTCAAAGCAAGACTTGTTGCGAAAGGGTTTAAACAGATTCATGGTATTGACTATGAGGAAACTTTCTCACCAGTCGTTATGATTAGATCCATTCGGATACTCCTAGCAATTGCAGCTCATTATGACTATGAGATCTGGCAAATGGATGTCAAGACCGCATTTCTAAATGGATACTTAGAAGAGGATGTGTACATGACACAACCTGAAGGTTTTGAGGATCCACAAAATCCTAGGAAGGTATGCAAACTTAAGAAATCCATTTATGGACTTAAGCAAGCATCAAGGAGTTGGAACCTTCAATTTGATGAAGTGATCAAACAGTTTGAATTCATCAGATGTGAAGAAGAACCTTGTGTTTACAAAAAGTTTAGTGGGAGCAAAGTTGTATTCTTGGTTTTGTATGTGGATGACATACTACTTATTGGGAATGACATTCAAATGCTTGAGTCTGTAAAAGACTGGCTCAAGAAGAATTTCTCAATGAAAGACCTTGGAGAGGCCGAGTACATTTTAGGCATCAAGATCTATAGGGATAGATCCAAGAGACTCATTGGACTAAGCCAGGGAACTTATATAGATAAGATTCTGGACAGGTTCAAAATGAAAGATTCCAAAAAGGGATTTTTGCCCATGCAACATGGTCTATATCTAAGCAAGAAGCAATGTCCAGTAACACCTGCTGAGCTGGATAGAATGAGTCGGATCCCTTATGCATCAGCAATGGGATCCATTATGTATGTCATGATATGTACTCGTCCAGATGTTGCAGTTGCCTTAAGTCTGTGCAGCAGATACCAATCGAGTCCAGGTGAAGCACACTGGAGTGCAGCTAAGAATGTCCTTAAGTACTTAAGAAGAACTAAGGATGAATTTTTGGTGTATGAAGGACATGATGAGTTAATCGTTGAAGCATATGCTAATGTGAGCTTCCAAAAAAACAGAGATGACTTCCGATCTCAATCCGGATATGTCTTTGTTCTTGTTGGAGGAGCTGTGAGCTAGATGAGCTCAAAGCATGACACAGTAGTTGATTCTACAATAAAGATTGAGTACATTGCAACATTAGATGTTGCTAAGGCAGTTGTATGGATAAGGACGATCATTGATGAGCTTGGTGTCATTGCTTATTCCAAAGAACCTAGCTCTGATCTCCGAATCCAGACAGGTACCCAAAATTATCATATCATATGAGACTAGGTCTAATAAAGATGATATAAAGCCGTGCAAGATACACATGGATAGCAACATTGCAAATCCGTTGGATAAACCCTTCCTCTGGCCCAAGGATGATAGTCAAACTAGGGCAAAGGGACTCAAGTCCATTGATGAATGACTTTGAGTTTTGATGTTTTGAGATCTTAGATATTTGATCAAGATTGTTGAAACATATTTGCATCATGTTTGTTTGAAATAAAGTTTCATTATTATTCAATTATGGTTTAGAATTGAATAAAATGTCCTAATAATTTATAATTATCAAATAGGATCGCCGCGAAAGTCGTGGTGGTTGAAACCCTATTAAGTGAACTGTTATTATGAATTATGTGTTGCCGTAGCCTGAATCATTAAACAGGACATAAATGATTTAATATAGGCTATTATGCAAGTTGAGTGATAGCGCCAAGTTTCACGGGCTATAGGGACATAGAGATGTCTAATCAATTGCATGGACAAGTATGGTGGATACTTGTTGGGCAGACCTGCCTTAAGATTTTTCAAATAAATTGAAGAAATCTAAGGTTAAAATATTCTTAGTAGATTCCTCAGACATGAGTCTGATATCACTCTCATTTGATGATTGGTAGTCTTTGACACTGTCAACCGCTGATCCGTAAAAGGCAGTCATAAAGGCAGTGATTGGGGTTGCTAAAATTTAAGTGGGAGTTATAGTCACACAAGATTGGAGAAGTCCTCCTATTCTGGATATGTGGATATCTGAGTAGGAATAGTGTTCTGGCCGCTCGAAGAGTAAGAGTTGTAAAATGCATGGCCATGCTCAAATGGATTAATAAGTAATCATTTGTTTATTTGACAGCTCAAGCTTGGGATCGAGAAATAATTTGAATTGATATGGATAACATGAGATGCTATCATATCATCAAATTGAACATTAAGTGACAAAGGAATTGAAATTGCACATCCACTTAAGGACAAGTGGGAGATTGAAGGAATATGTGTCATTTAATTGATGTGCAAAATACTAATGATATAATAGGATTAAAATGGAGATTTATAATCCAAATGATCTAGGTAATTATAGTGCTTTGCTAGAAGCCAACTATAATTTATGGATTAAATTGGATTTAATCTATTGCTATTTTATTCGGGTCCTATAAGGTCACACACAAAAGAGTATTAGGAATTGGATAATTGATTAATGATAATAATAAGTTATTATTGTTGATATAATATCTTTATGGAAAGATATTGTGGATAGAAGATAAAAGATAAAAGGTGACTTATTAGGAATAAGTTTGACCTAGTTTATACATTATATAAGGAGACTTATTGAGAATAAGTCTTAACCTAGTTTTGCAATTGTGCATCTTTTTCTTCTCCCACAAAAAAAAAGCCACTAGCATCCCTAAAGTGTTAGGTGTGAGTTGCAATCCTTCGATCGTTCGTTCTAGCAAACGGAGACAAGGAGATCCAATCCCGTGCTCGTGTGGACCAAGTAGAGGAGTCGCGCTTGAGGCTCTATTCTCCAAATGTGATTTCGAATCAAGGTTCCGCACAAGAAAGGTACGACTTTTCCCTTCTATATTGTTCATATCAATTCATGCATGAGATCCCGAATTAGATGTTAGAAAATAGTTTTCTACAATTCCGCTGCGCATCTAATTTTCCTACACTATGTTCCTACAACTTTTGAGGTATTATCAGAAGTTTGATCCACCTTTACAAGCCTTGCCATGCCAAAATCAGCAATTTTCGGGTCCAGATTGTCATCTAATAAGATGTTGCTGGTTTTAAGATCCCGGTGGACTATCTTCACTCGTGAATCTTCATGAAGGTAGTGAAGTCCACGCGCAATTCCTTGTATGATCTTGTGCCTTATTTTCCATGTCAAATAGGCCGACCTGGTGTCATCTACAAGAATAAAGTGAATATGGATTCACATATGCTCAAATGTAATTGATTATTATTCGTAAGTAAAAATAGGTGGACATAGCATTAATTTCCGATAGATTAAACAAGTACCAAAAAGAAAGCGATCAAGACTTAAGTTCTGCAAGAATTCAAAGACAAGTAGCCGCTCTTCTCCATCAGCGCAGCATCCCATGAGTTGAACCAAATTTCTATGTTGAAGCTTGGCGACAACTGTGACTTCAGTCCTAAATTCTTTGGTTCCCTGTCCTGAATTCTTGGAAAGTCTCTTCACAGCTATATGTTGTCCGTCTTTAAGTATGCCCTAGGAAAACAAATACGGCCATATTGTCAATGTTATAAATATGCAACCTTCAACTAAAAAGGGATATTTGACACACTTGTAAAGGTTACATTAGTGAAATGGACTGACCAAATAGGGAAAAAAAATGAGGGTGCGTTTGTTAATTACCTGATAAACGATACCGAATCCACCTTGACCTAATTTATTAGCAACGGAAAAGCTATTAGGGCTCGTTTGGTATCGATATCTAGATATCAAGATATCGATATCGATATCGGTATCGATATCAAGATATCGATATCGGTTGATATCTTGATATCAAGATATCGGTATCGGTATCAAGATATCGATATCGGGTGATATCGATATCAAGTGATACCTCCCCTCAAATCAGTATATCAAATTAGGCTAAAATCGATATCTAGATATCACTTGATATCGATATCTGCAGATACCAAACGAAGATATCAGATATCATTTGATATCACTTGATATCTTTTGGATACCAAACGCTAGATATCGATATCACTTAAAAGTGATATCGATATCTAGCCATACCAAACACTAGATATCAGATATCGGGGTTGATATCCGATATCTGATATCTAGATATCAATACCAAACGGGGCCTTAGTGGCAGTCTCAATGGTCTTGAGATCAAACTGGAGGCATTCAGTAGGTTCTGCTCCTCCAACTTCTGTTGCTTCTTATAGCACCACCAACAATATTTGGACATTTAACAGGCAAACATGGTGCCAAGTTACTGACCTTTTTTGGGTTGGATATAAAATTGATAATATATGAGAGTTTATATAAATGGTTTACCTATGGTCGGATTCTTTGCAATTGGTCGTCGAACCAAACAAAAGGAAATACTGAGGAGAATAAATAATCCAATGACAGCAGCAGGGATAGCTGCTCGGACAATATAGTAAGATGTGTTCTTTCCTGTACAAATCAATGCTCTCGTAAATCTTTATTCTTGAATCAATTCACAACTAATTAACGTTACCCACTTACTGCTACAGCTATTAGCACTCTTTTTTAGCCTCGCAATGAACCAGAAACAACAATTACTTGTAACACAAGAGCAAGATTTGAGAAAATTAATTTCAGACGGAAAAAAAGAGGGGAAGAAGACGTCAATGCAAGGCAAGAGGTGAAGAACTGAAGAAGATGTTAATGGAAGGACATCCGAGATTGGCAAGTGTCATCGGAGGGCATCGTTGGAGATGAAGGAAGAGGAATGGTTGGTACGTAGGAGAGTTAATGTACCCCAATTCCAAATTTCCAATGGATATCAAAAGAGTAGAAAACCCCCACAATTAATTAGTATATACATATATCAAAGTTTTATCTATATACTAATATACCAATTCAAACACTAGGTATAGATATGAGAGATTGTATACCCATATTTTATATCTATATATACCACTACCAAACATGCCCTTATTGGGACAAATTAAACTGCAATTGTATTCATGTTATGTCCAATATAAAAGATTAGGAGAATCAATCAAATTCACCTGATGTTGGTAGTTTTGGAAGATGTACTGGTGGTTCAGGAGAAAGTGGCGAGCCCGGAGCCGGTGCATATGGCAGCCTATAGAAAGCGCCTAGGGTGCTGTACCTGAGCTGGCAGTTGGGGAAGAATACATACCTCCACTCCACATACTTCTGTTGGGCTACTATGCCATTTACCAAGAAAATTATTCTGCCAAGCAACTGACACTGCTCACACTGCGTCCCGTTCAAGTCAGGGCTGCACTGCACCAGACAGTACACTGTCTCCGATGGAGATACAACCCCTTCCCCCGTCGCGAAACCAAGGGAGTCCTTTCCGTAGGCAGCTTTGCCTATGATCCTTTCTATGGTGTTTCTCAGCACCGTATCAAACTTGTCCGGATCCGACACGTTAACCTTACTCCCATCTGACGTGGAAGGTGGTGAGTCCGTCTTGTCATAAATGCCGACGGCTGACTGATTGTCGTAGCGCAGCGTGCACTCCAAGTACCATACAACGGCGACTTTGGCGGTGGAGCAATTATTGTTCAAAATCTCTAGCGAAGCTTGTTGAATGCATTGGCTGCAGAGGGGGATGTAGATGTCACCGCGGCAGTAGTACTGGACGTACACCTTGTCGGCGCCTGTTCCGGCGCTGGTGTTGTAGTAGGAGGCTGTCAGGGGTTGTTCTTGGAATCCTACCAGGATGGTTTTGAGGTTAGAAGCATATCCGCCAGATGGATCGATGTAATCGCTGTCGTCGCCCTCGTTTCCCAAGTCATAGGCTTTGCAGTGTTCGGCGACAAAGGTGGGTTGGGTGGGTGGCTGCGCGGTGACATGTTGTGATATAATTAGCAGGCTTGCTAGAAGCAAGAGGAGGATAGGAGGTATGCACATCCTTCCAAGCTTCCAATTAATTCAGGGTGTATAAGAAAAACAATATTAAGCAATAAGAAAAAGGGTATACCACATATGGAATGATACAAATTAAGAGCTGTAAACTTGCCATTATGTTTACTCGGCCACAACTGTGGTATAGACGTGGGAAGGAGTTAATTTTACTTGGCACATAAATGTCTTAGGTTTTATTGTTTAAATTATTATAAGTGAAGAGCCGCACTAAAGTTTAAAATACTTAAAATTTCCTTATTCATCTCCCTTTCACCAATCAAATTTTTTTTAAACATTTTTTAATTATTTATTTCATTTAATAATTTTTATTGTTTTCTTTATCTCTTTAAAATCACATTTTTTCTTTTATTTGTAACATATTTACTAACTATTGACCTTTATTCAAAACATTGAATTCAATCTAATTAATACTACATCCGTTCGACAAAACATGTCACTTTACTATTCACACACGCTTTTTTAGGCGATAAAAACTATATAAAATATCTAGTTTTTTAATACTTTTTTTTAACAATTTCGTATTTATTATTAATAAGTACAAACTTGTTAAAAAATTTATAAAAAATAAATATTTATATAGTTTTTATCATTCTGAAAAACGTGCGTGAATAGTGAACGACATGTTTTGCCGAACGGAGGGAGTATAACTATTGGGCTTATATCAAATTTATTTCCTTTAATAATCTTTTCATCCTCCTTTAATTGTCTTTTCAAACCAATTAAATTTTTTCTTTTATTATGATCACATTTAATAACTATATTAATATTATTAAAAAAATAGTTTTAGCCTACGTGAAATCCGTGCCTTTTTTAGCTCTTTAAATCAATCTATTTGTACTGATATTTATAAGATACATTTATGGTACATTATGAATTATCTCTTAGTTATTGTTAATATTTTATAATATTAATTTTTTTTTATATTATTAAGATTTTAGTTTAAAAAATCGCGCTATAACACGAGAATTGTACTAGTAAGTTTTAAAGTTAAAGATAATTTCTCGAATGTGGGAGATCAAAGTTAAGATGAGAGGACAATATCTCAAATGGATTACAAGGAGAAAAAAAACTTGATCAAAATAAACTTGACAAATAACAATATCAATTAGACTTGGTCAGAACAACATATCAGATAGATAGGAGATTGCTCTGCCTTCTCTCTAGAAAAAAAAACTCTCTAGACAAAGAATGTGAAACTGTAACACCCCTTTTTAAATCCCGAGGGAACGTTACAGCGCCAGTGAATCCGCAGACTTTAATGTCTTTGAATTCACCCGAGGCTTATAGGGACATGCAACCACGCTCCCATAAACAAGATGATAATTTAAGCAATTAAAATAAAATAGGCGGAAGTCAAATAAATATCATAGTTTAAAATATCCGATCATAGTAACATAAAAATACCAAAAACCATAAAGTATAAATAACTCCAAAATAGCTAAAACTAAAGTAGCATTGTGGAAACCTCAAAGGTTCAAAACTTGTAGTATAAAGATTCATAAATGATAGCCCGCTCTTCAACTCTCTCCTGCTCCATTGCTCGCACTAAACCTGTGGAATATGGTCTGGTGTTTCGTGAGAACGAAGGTCACCAGCCATCCAATAAATAGGATGGTTAGTACAATTAAGACTAGCAAATGATAGGGAAAATGTTCAGACTTTAACCTTACAGTGACCATAAAACGGTATGTTATAGGTTAAGGGAAAGACACGAATATTTAAGAGTGGAAACTGAATAAAAAGGTAAAAATTTACGACATGACTCGGATGATCATAACGATCAATTATAAGATAAGAAAAGGAATTATGTTAAGGAGGTAAGTCGAGTACAAATAATAAAGATAGATGTAAATAAATGTAATCCGACTCCTGGCCTAAGCAAATAATTACAAGACTTCCTCCCGTTGTAGTGGAAGGGTAGTCAGGATCGATCCACGAGGAGGCGTGTCAGCGGGATCCTAGCAGCTTTGGAAATCTCACGTCTGCGTCGACCAGAAGCCTCGATTTCGTCCTTTGAGCTCGATGTCGACCTCGGCTGTCGATGTTCTCTGCAACAGAAGACCTGCAGAAAAAAAAACAAGTGGTCGATATCGACTGGGAGGGTCGATATCGATGTCAGCCCCCGAAATCGACTGGCTCAGAAGACTGCCAGTCGATACAAAGGGGTCGATTTCGACACAAGGGGTCGATATCGATGCTCAGCAAACTCCGCAGCGATGTAAGTCATCGACTCAGAAAACTGTCGACAAACTCAGTGGTCGATATCGATGTCTGGGGTCGATATCGATGTCTTCCTGCAGTGGGTTAGTTTCTTGTCGGCAAAGAAAGGCCGAAGATTTAAGAATGGGGAGAGAAGCAATGAACAGAAATAAAAGGGGGTTTTTGTGTGTATAAAATATGTAAAAAGCAACTCCTAGGATTAGGGTTTACCACAACGTTAACCAATGCATGCGATAAGATAAATAAGACGGACAATTGCGCTATTTCACCCGAGGGACGAGCTTTCGCCGTACACCAACTCTTAGGATTACTCTTGCAAATAAACCTAATTGTCTCTACAAATTTTATGTTTATAACTCAAGTTGTTAGCATGAATCCCTTTTCTTTCGATTAGGACTAAACATAGAATTGTAGGAGGAGAGATAGACACAACGATATCAACATCAAATACTTACCTCAAGCGCGCATGGCTAACGTCGGGCTCACCCCGACCCTAAGAGCTTTGGGGAACTACTCGCTTCTCATCATGGGATTCATTGTTGATTGAAAGAAATAAACTTGCATTAAAATAAACTTCGAAGCTTTACAACTCAACGTCAACTTTCGCAAACGTCAAACCCTAAAACTTCTCCCTAACTCTATTACCTATTGTCTATTTTCTTGTTAATTGATTGTATGAAAGATGCTTGGATGATTCTAACAAATCAGCCCCTAGGGCTTTATTTATAGGCTACTAATCCTCGCTATCCAAGGATTGTAACTCCTATCTAAACTATGAACTCTATCCGAACAATTAGGATAGGTCTTTTATTTTGATAAAACTTAAAGGAACTTAAAGGTAAAAGATGAATAAAACTTCAGCTGCCATCTATCTTGAAAGTGTGAGATAATCCCGTGCCTCCTTGAAGATATAGTGCCAATCCGCATTCGAAATCGAGTCTATCTTCTGTCGAGATAAGGGGTCGATATCGACACCAGAGGTCGATATCGATGCTTGTGTGTCTGCTCGACTTGTCCAACTCCAGTCGATGTCTATGACGATGGTCGATATCGATGCATGTGTGTCGATATCGAGGCTTCTAGTCTGGTTTGTGTGGTTATCTCGACACTCAGAAGTCGTGTCAAAATCCAGGGTCGATATCGATGTATCCAGTCGATATCGACCTCTTCTCAGCTTCACTCGGCTTGTCCGTTTTGACTCCGATTTCATCGAATTCCTGCATAGTTAGCTCGAAACTTGTGCATACCCTATTTCTTGCATTTTAGCCCATTCTTACTCAAGTTTATATTCTTTTGAACCTTTTCTTCGGAAATCGAATGAAATATGAAGTCAAAAGATGCAATAAACAAAGGTGCAAATGTGTACATCAAATTATACCCGAGACAGATGAGTATAATAACTGAATTGATCACCTATTTAACAGTCGATAATAATCACAATAATAATAACAATAATAATAATACTACGTGGTACCGGTCGGGCCTTTAACAAGGACCACGACCTACATCAGATCGTTGTTTTACCACCCCGCAGAGAATGCATTCCGGGATGGTGTTTCATGAAACCTTGTAAGGCGGTGGCTTAACGAACCACAACCTGCAAGTCAGTCTACTGCATAACTTGCCAAAGGCATATAGCCACTCGCATCACGTGGTGCGCATTTTAACTTAATAAGCATCACATGGTGCCTATCTTAACTTATCATACATAACCAGTTTATACTAGGTGATCATAATAACGACATTAAACCAACAAGGACGTACAAGCACGGATATTTCAAGAATCTTAATACCACATGCTATTAATTTGCATGAAAGAAACAAGCATAATATCATGCAATTTAGGAAGAAGAAAATGGGCAACTTTCACTTATCTCGAGTTATAAGCAAACAACATATTTAATACGCATATCACTATAATTGATTTAATAATTGCCCATTAATTTAACTCATGCCAATTTATGAATAAAAAGATAAATTACATCAAGGAGACGAATATGCAATTTATCGAAACTAGCAAGGAAATTGGCCACAGGGCCGCATTCGACACTGATGAGTTAAAAAGGCACGTCAAGAGAATCACGAAACACGCAAAGGGCGTTGAACGAAATCATTTGCCTTAACCTTCGTTGATCGGTTGATGACAACGAGACGAGATCTTAGCACCTATTGAATCCCACGAAGAGGAAAATATTTAATATTGATATTTAACTTTACTTAACTCAATTAGAAATTGAATTAATTCTATAAAGTTAAGAATCTATACCAATATAAATTCCTCGGGGAGCGGGATCCGGTGTGGGTGCTTCGAGATTGACTAGCGTCGCTGAAATTGGCAAGAATTAACTCGAGTTAAAAACTATGGGTGGCTTTATTTAATTAAAAATTAATTGAGGACGAAATATTTGTAAGACATGAACTGGAGTTAAAAACTATGGGTGGCTTTATTTAATTAAAAATTAATTGAGGACGAAATATTTGTAAGACATGAACTGAGGGTAGTTTTCGTAATTTTGCAAAAGGATATTGAAATCTCCGATTTGTTTCAATCGGAGTTTCCCGTACCGGAGAGAAGAAGCAGGGTGCAGGGACGGCTCGGCGCGGCTCTTCCTCTGGCGTCGATGGGCTAGCAGCGAAGGCGAGGTCTCGGCGGTGGCATGGGCAGTGATGGCGACGGCAAACGGAGTGAAATCAGCGACGATCGGAGGCAAGCGGCTGGTCCTCGGCGGTAAGGGCTTGTTGAAGGGTTTATTTTCAATCAAACAAATTTATAAGATCGAAATCCCGCTATAGTATAGTAGGGTCAAGTTCGTTCGCAGGGAGAAAGTCAGTGACTCAATTCTAGTTACCAAAGAGCAAGAAATAGCAAGAAAAGATGGAAAATTATAGAATTTTGGGGGTTTGTGGGCTGCTGGAATTTTTAGGAAAAATCAATAATAATAAAAGTCTAGGGCATAGAGATCACCACAACGATAATCATGCAAGCATTGCAATGAATCATATAAAAATCATGTTTTTATCTATGAAATAGGTCAATTTGCATCAACCCTAGCAAAGTAATCAATTTATTTTCACAAATTAATAAACTTTACTAACAATCTTAATTAGGTTATCAAACTTTCATTCAAAACCCTAATTACTATCCAATTCACAATTCAATCTTTCAATTCAATTGCAAAAAGGAATTTCCCCAAATTTTCATTGAGTACTTAAGCACATAAATAGATAAGAACCAATCAATTCACCAATTCATAGCAAAATGCAAGCATAACTATCGTTGGGATCACCCCAACCCTAGAAAAGGCGACTACTCACGCATATTCATGGTGAATAACTCAAAATTCATGAAATAACTAAAAATCAGAAATTTAAATTGAATAAAAACCTGAGAATAATGTCAACAATGCGTCCCAAAAGCCTTACAAAACGTTCCTCAACTTTCGCCGAAGAAATCGCTTCAAAAAGCTCTCAAATCCGCTCACAAACGCTCCTAAACGAGTGCTGAGAAATCTAACGTAGGCTGAAAATTCGGTATGAAGAAGAGAGAGAGCTCCTCCAAACCCTAAAAATCCTATATATACTTAATATCCCATAAACCTAATTAGGAAATAACAAATATATGAATTTTATCTAAAGTCTATCTAAGGAAAATAGGTAAAAATAGTTAAATTCGGGTAAATAAGCTCCGCTGTGACCTATACCGAAGCGGAATACCTCGGTACCGACCCCCCCTAGGGTCGGTATGGCCACTGTTGCTCATCTCGTCTTGCTTGTCCAGATCAGGCCTCGGTACCGACCCAGATGGGGTCGGTACAGGGTCGGTACAGCTCGGAAAAATGCTTATATCTCCTTCGTTTGAACTCCGATTGCTTCCGTTCTTTTTCCTATGCGCTCCAAATTCTTTTCCGCTTCTTTTCTTAGTTAAAAGTTTCTTCAAAAACAGCTCCCAAAATTCTGTAAAACACACAAAAGCTAGTGAAGACATCTATTTCTCATAAAATATGAAAACACATGCAAAAGACATTAAACCCAATGCAAAACCCTATGAAAATGACTCAAATTGACATCAAAACATATGAGAAAATATAACTAAACACATGCACATCAGGGCTACGGCTTGGTGGCTCGACGGTAAGGGCGATGGTCAGACGGTGATGGCTCGAACCAGGTGCGGTACGGTGGTCGGCGAGGAGGAATTTAGGAGAGGAGGAGAAGATGGTACGGCTTGATGGGGAAGAAGATGGATGAATAGGAGACGGGTTTGTGGAAACCCTAATATTGGACGTGTATCTATACGGTTGAATTAGGTTTATAGAGATTAGGAGTAAATGATAAATTTTAAGGAAAATAAATAAAAGAAGCGGATAAAGATGGAGGTAGACGCAGATAGGTTTCTTCCCTCTAGAATGATGAATATTATTTAATTTAACTTTATAAATTAAATAATAAGAGTATTTAAAGGTTTTTATGAAATTAAATCAACTCCTATATTAATACTCTTTAGAATAATTTAATTATTCTAATTCATTCCATATATCTTATGTGAATTTATTAAATGACCAAATTCACAAGATATACTATAGTTTAATATAATATAGATTTATTTAATTAAATAAAAATAAGAAATAGCCCAAAAATAATTTGGGGTATTTCATACCTCCCCACTAAAAATAAGTTTCGGGAAAAATAAGTTTCGTCCCGAAACTTAGAAAAGAAACGAGAAATGAATTGAAGATAGGATAGTAACCTCGAAATAGATGAGAGGATATAAATTGATCAAAGCAGAGCTAGGTGTATCCAACAATGGTGGCCGAATAGGTTGAATTTAAGCATTCTCCGCTTAATGTACTAATCGAATACGTGAGCGATGAGAATTACATCTAAAGTAACTCATTGCTTTCCGAACTCCCCAATGGCAAAGCTTTAAAAATTTTAATCATATGAAAACAGTGTATCTCTATAGTTATGAGTATCTAAAATAAGGATAATAAAATTTTGTAAGTCATCTTTTAATATTCACTCTCGTTGCTCGAGATAAGTGAACTCGCATCACATAAGAAACGGGGTTAACTAGCTTGTCATTGGCTTTCGTCTCAGCCCCATTTGGCTTCCTTTTCCAGGTTGCCAACTGGCCGGGGTGGCTTTGAAGGCAACCATTGTGACAAGACTAGCCAGCCTTATTCATATGAGATGAGTTGCAGGTCTTCGTCTTCTGGTTTATCGACATGAACGTTGTCCAGTTCTTCAGCACATGCATCCTTGTATTCTTCATAAAATTTTGCGTCATTGTCTTCTTCATAACCATAAATCGCGCATATCTATATTTAACATTATTATTCCCAAGCTTTTTACCAATGAGAGTTCGGTTGCTCGATCATGGAAAGGAAAGATGAGATATATAACCCATGATCGTGTAATACTATCAAGATTTAGGAAAAGTGAACCTACCTACCTAAAAAGTTACTAATTATCCTCCTGAAGAACCTTACGTATAACATATCGATCATTAATAACTGATTTCACATACATGTATTATTCTTGCTTATACAGAAGTGAAACAGATGACGCTTTCTAGAGTCTATAGGGAGCACTTCCCGACTCTTTTTCGATGTCTATAAAAACACAGGTTGACCAGCTTGGTATGGAAATAGAAGTAACAACATACTAGAGCCAACTATATAAAATGAAAGGAATATTAGTAGGGAAGTGTTCATAGCTTATATGGTATTCAACGTTAGAATATTGCCAATTTGCACACCAATTCCCCACTCTGACTTGAACCTGTAAGGTTGTAACGATGAATCCAAAACATTAACCAAATGAACTATCACACAAGGTCTCTGACAAGCTTCCCTTATTTATTAATATCCGAATAAATGAGGTAATTAAATCACTATGCGACTCGCGCTAAGTAGAAAACAACTGAGGAAAGTGTTTCCGCATTTCTTCCTCAGTTTTCCAAGTCATCTCCTCAGTCCCGTGCTTTGACCAAAGCACCTTGACGAGCGGAACTACCTTGGTGCGAAATTGCTTCTCTCGTCGCTCTAGAATCCGCACCGGTTCTTCCTCGTAGGTTTCGGTGGGGCGGACCTCAATGTCCACATAGCTCAAGATGTGGGTCGGGTCAGACACGTATTTCTATAGCAGTGATACATGGAAGACGTCATGTACTGGATGGGCTGACGGAGGCAGAGCAAGGCGGTAGGCAACATTGCCTACACGCTGCAGAATCTCAAATGGCCTGACATATCAAGGGTTCAACTTCCCTTGCTTTCTGAACCGGAAGACTCCCTTCGTGGTTGACACTTTCACGAACACCTTGGTGCCCACCTCAAAGTTGACCTCCCTACGCCTAGCGTCACCATAAAACTTTCGGCGACTTTGAGCGGTCAACATTCGTTACCTGATCATCGCAACTTCTTCAGCTGTCTCCTCTAACAGCTCCGAACCTATATGGATAACATCAGTCGCATCATCCCAGCACACTGGCGATCGACACTTCCGTCCATAGAGGGCTTCAAAAGAAGCCATCTTTATGGATAAATGCCAGCTATTGTTGTAGGTGGCCTCAATCAAACTCAAACTGGTCTCCCAATTTGTCGATCTATCCAGGACACAAGCTAATAGCATATCCTTCAGTGTCTGGATGATCCTCTCTGACTAACCATCTGTCTGAGGATGAAAAGCAGTACTAAAATTCAGTTGAGTGCCAAGTCCCTCATGTAGCTTCTTTTAGAACTCTGAGATGAACCGTCCATCACGGTCGGAGACGATGGACGACGGAACACCGTGAAGGCGGACTATGTGATAAAGGTACAATTCTGCTAGCTTTGCTGACTTCCAGTTAGATCCAATAGCAATGAAGTGTGCACATTTGGTGAGTCGGTCAACAATCACCCAAATGGCATCCTCCTGCCCCTGACTCCTAGGGAGCACCATAACGAAATCCATCGAGATTTGTTCCCACTTCCATGTGGGTACTGGGAGTGGTTGGAGCTTCCCACCAGGTCTCTAGTGCTCAATCTTGACCGGCTGACATACCAAGCATCTGGCCACGTGCTCGTTTACTTCATTCTTCATACCAGACCACCAGTAATTCTTCCTCAGATCCTTGTACATCTTACTAGCTCCTAGATGCACCGAATAGCCGGATGCATGAGCTTCCTAAAGGATGGTCTGTCGGATCTCAGGGACATTGGGGACGCAGATGCGATTCCCAAACCATAAGGATCCATCATCCCTCATGACAAAGCTCGGGGCTTTACCATCAGAGAAGTCAATAGTAATCTGCAGTAACACAACATCCTATGTCTGCTTTGCCTTATCTCTGCTAACAAATCTGACTGAACCTCCACCATGCACAACTGTCCTCGGTTCCTTTCAAACCAAACATCAACCTCTAACTTGAGCAGAACCCTCTGCAGAACAGGACTTGCTGTCAAACAACTAATCATAGCCTCGTGCTGAGATTTGCTGCTCAGAGCATCGGCTACGACATTAGCCTTTCCAGGAAGATAGGGAAGCTCAATGTCATAATCCTTGATCAGCTCTAGCCAGCATCTCTGTCTCATGTTCAACTCCTTTTGGGTGAACACATACTTGAGGCTCTTGTGGTCGGTGTATATCTGGAAACGAACTCCGTACAGATAATGGCGCCAGATTTTCAGAGCAAATACCACAGTAGCTAGTTCCAGATCATGCACTGGGTAGTTCTCCTCATACGGCTTCAACTGTCGTGATGCATATGCGATCACCTTCCCATCTTGAATCAATACACAACCCAGACCTTGCTTAGAAGCATCACTGTAAATCACATAATCCTTTGACTCCTTAGAGAGTGCCAGAATAGGTGATATGGTCAACCGCTTCTTGAGCTCTTGGAAGCTCGCTTCGCACTTGTCATCTCAGACGAATTCCTGGAATTTTCACAGGAGTAAGGTCAGTGGTTGGGCCAATTTAGAAAACCCTTCCACGATCCTCCTGTAGTAACCTTTAGTCCCAGAAAACTCCGGATCTCCTTGACGTTCTTCGGCGGATTCCACTTCTCTATGGCTGCTATCTTTTGGGGGTCGACCATCACCCCTTTCTCTGAGATGATGTGGCCTAGGAATGCCACCTGCTTTATCCAAAAGTCACACTTAGACAGCTTCGCGTACAGCTGATGCTCTCGCAGTGTTATCAAAATAGTCCTCAAGTGTTCGGAGTGAGCCTCCTCACTTGGCGAGTAGATTAAGATGTCGTCGATGAAGACTACGACGAACTTATCCAAATACTGGTGAAAGCAACGGTTTATCAGATCCATAAAGACTACTGGGGCATTTGTTAATCCAAAAGACATCACCACGAACTCATAGTGCCCATAACGTGTCCTAAAAGCAGTCTTTGGAATATCCTCATCACGAACTCAGAGCTGATGGTAACCAGATCGAAGGTCAATCTTGGAGAATACCTTTGCTCCCTGAAGTTGATTTAACAAGTCATCGATGCGTGGCAGCGGATACTTGTTCTTGATCGTCACCTTGTTCAGCTCCCGATAATCAATACACAGACGGAAAGAGCCGTCTTTCTTCTTCACAAACAGCACGGGAGCACCCCAAGACGAAGCACTGGGTCGAATGTAACCCTTCTCTAACAAATCTTCAAGCTGACTCTTTAATTATCGCATCTCCACTGGAGCCATGCGATACGGGGCTTTGGAAATAGGAGCGGTTCTTGGCTCTAAGTCGACGGTGAACACAATGAACCGCTTTGGAGGTAAACCAGGAATCTCGTCGGGAAAACGTCAGGGAATTCCCGAACTACAGGAATATCGGAGATAGGGACTGGGTCGGACGGCTGAACCTGCAGATAGCATAAGAATCCGGCACAACCTTGACGTAACAATTTGGCTGCCTGCATCACATTAATAACACGGCCATCCTCCTCGGGGATGCGCCCACAAAATCTGCACACAACCCTGCCGTCCGACGAAATGATCACGATTCTCTGTCCACAATCAATGATTGCACCATGGCGAGTAAACCAATCCATGTCGATGATGATGTTCTGAGGAAGGATAAGAAGCAGAACAAGATCGGCAAGGTACTCATCGCCACCTATCGCGATGGGGAAGCGGAATAACATTTTTCTACCTCGAACTCTATCCCCACTAGGGAATTTCACAATAAAGAATCATCTTGAGTCATAGAAAAAGTAATGTCATCCAGCCTATGCATTTCATATAGTCGCGGACCCTGATGAGATGGCACGAGGACCTTCTTCCCTTTGTTCACAGTCGATTGTGAACCTGCAGGAATCTGGGTATTCTTTTGGTACTACTGCGACCTGTGCTGCTGCTGATGAGATCTTAATCCTCGTCATCTTCTGCAAAGACAGGCAGCTCGACGAGTTTGTCGAATTTGGAGCTACGCTTTTGTTATGCTGCATCTCTCTCCGACTAAGCATGCTCACACAACTCTTTCATCTCATCCCTAGCACAATCACAGAGTTTTCTCCAGCTCATCCACAATTCACTCCTTATTCTTGTATGTTTCCTCGGCCTCCCTCATATGGAGCCTTTTCCTCGCTCTTCTTGCCTGCAAAGCCTGGTATACTTTTTCATCAACTAGGATTTCCAAAAAGGATCTCTTCTTCGGCTCCTCCTCACTGTGGTTTTGGGATGGTTCCAAAATTATATCCCTTGTACCACTTGCAGATGAGCTCCTTGCCATTTTCCGTGGTTGCAGCTCCTTTATGAGGGTCGACCAGGACATTCTTCCCCTTGGATAGCTCCACTGTAGCTTTTTCCATGACCTCCACCTCTGTGCTTGAGTCAGACTCAGTGTCAGAGTTGTTGGTGAGGTCAGTGCATTGGGGGTGACCAATGGCGTGCAGTCCTGAGGTCTTTCGAACATTAGACATCTATCAAGGAGGGCGAGGAGTCATTGGTACTCGAGCGAGATAATCCAGAAAGCAAGGTTTAGAGGAAACAAGAATAACGAATCCAAGATTAGTCTATGGCAGGTGCAGGAGCTTGAGCAGGACTATCGGACAAGTATTTTGAAATTGTTTCGAAAACTGCTTACTTTTGAAAGTAGAAACTTAGTTTTGATAAAATCCCATTTGAAATTCACTTTAGAAACCATTTTGAAATCCAAATGAAAACGTTTTAAAACCTACAGCTCTGATACCACCTTCTGTAACACCCCTTTTTAAATCCCGAGGGAACGTTACAGCGCCAGTGAATCCGCAGACTTTAATGTCTTTGAATTCACCTGAGGCTTATAGGGACATGCAACCATGCTCCCATAAACAAGATGATAATTTAAGCAATTAAAATAAAATAGGCGGAAGTCAAATAAATATCATAGTTTAAAATATCCGATCATAGTAACATAAAAATACCAAAAACCATAAAGTATAAATAACTCCAAAATAGCTAAAACTAAAGTAGCATTGTGGAAACCTCAAAGGTTCAAAACTTGTAGTATAAAGATTCATAAATGATAGCCCGCTCTTCAACTCTCTCCTGCTCCATTGCTCGCACTAAACCTGTGGAATATGGTCTGGTGTTTCGTGAGAACGAAGGACACCAGCCATCCAATAAATAGGATGGTTAGTACAATTAGGACTAGCAAATGATAGGGAAAATGTTCAGACTTTAACCTTACAGTGACCATAAAACGGTATGTTATAGGTTAAGGGAAAGACACGAATATTTAAGAGTGGAAACTGAATAAAAAGGCAAAAATTTACGACATGAATCGGATGATCATAACGATCGATTATAAGATAAGAAAAGGAATTATACCCGAGACAGATGAGTATAATAACTGAATTGATCACCTATTTAACAGTCGATAATAATCACAATAATAATAACAATAATAATAATACTACGTGGTACCGGTCGGGCCTTTAACAAGGACCACGACCTACATCAGATCGTTGTTTTACCACCCCGCAGAGAATGCATTCCGGGATGGTTTTTCATGAAACCTTGTAAGGCGGTGGCTTAACGAACCACAACCTGCAAGTCAGTCTACTGCATAACTTGCCAAAGGCATATAGCCACTCGCATCACGTGGTGCGCATTTTAACTTAATAAGCATCACATGGTGCCTATCTTAACTTATCATACATAACCAGTTTATACTAGGTGATCATAATAACGACATTAAACCAACAAGGACGTACAAGCACGGATATTTCAAGAATCTTAATACCACATGCTATTAATTTGCATGAAAGAAACAAGCATAATATCATGCAATTTAGGAAGAAGAAAATAGGCAACTTTCACTTATCTCGAGTTATAAGCAAACAACATATTTAATACGCATATCACTATAATTGATTTAATAATTGCCCATTAATTTAACTCATGCCAATTTATGAATAAAAAGATAAATTACATCAAGGAGACGAATATGCAATTTATCGAAACTAGCAAGGAAATTGGCCACAGGGCCGCATTCGACACTGATGAGTTAAAAAGGCACGTCAAGAGAATCACGAAACACGCAAAGGGCGTTGAACGAAATCACTTGCCTTAACCTTCGTTGATCGGTTGATGACAACGAGACGAGATCTTAGCACCTATTGAATCCCACGAAGAGGAAAATATTTAATATTGATATTTAACTTTACTTAACTCAATTAGAAATTGAATTAATTCTATAAAGTTAAGAATCTATACCAATATAAATTCCTCGGGGAGCGGGATCCGGCGTGGGTGCTTCGAGATTGACTAGCGTCGCTGAAATTGGCAAGAATTAACTCGAGTTAAAAACTATGGGTGGCTTTATTTAATTAAAAATTAATTGAGGACGAAATATTAGTAAGACATGAACTGAGGGTAGTTTTCGTAATTTTGCAAAAGGATATTGAAATCTCCGATTTGTTTCAATCGGAGTTTCCCGTACCGGAGAGAAGAAGCAGGGTGCAGGGACGGCTCGGCGCGGCTCTTCCTCTGGCGTCGATGGGCTAGCAGCGAAGGCGAGGTCTCGGCGGTGGCATGGGCAGTGATGGCGACGGCAAACGGAGTGAAATCAGCGATGATCGGAGGCAAGCGGCTGGTCCTCGGCGGTAAGGGCTACGGCTTGGTGGCTCGACGGTAAGGGCGATGGTCAGACGGTGATGGCTCGAACCAGGTGCGGTACGGTGGTCGGCGAGGAGGAATTTAGGAGAGGAGGAGAAGATGGAACGGCTTGATGGGGAAGAAGATGGATGAATAGGAGACGGGTTTGTGGAAACCCTAATATTGGACGTGTATCTATACGGTTGAATTAGGTTTATAGAGATTAGGAGTAAATGATAAATTTTAAGGAAAATAAATAAAAGAAGCGGATAAAGATGGAGGTAGAAGCAGATAGGTTTCTTCCCTCTAGAATGATGAATATTATTTAATTTAACTTTATAAATTAAATAATAAGAGTATTTGGAGGTTTTTATGAAATTAAATCAACTCCTATATTAATACTCTTTAGAATAATTTAATTATTCTAATTCATTCCATATATCTTATGTGAATTTATTAAATGACCAAATTCACAAGATATACTATAGTTTAATATAATATAGATTTGTTTAATTAAATAAAAATAAGAAATAGCCCAAAAATAATTTGGGGTATTTCAGAAACCCCCTAACAGTAAGCATTCCTCCACTCCCCTAAACAACAACCAACACCATCAACCACCACCACCAACAACAACAACTGGGGATGGGCAATCAACCACCACAAACAACAACCGGGGAATAACGGAGAGATTCTCTCGACCCCAAAATAAATAAATAAACAAACAAAATCTGATTCTTGGTAATTCCACCATTCGCCACCGCGAGTCCGGGCGAACCCCAAATAGTTTACCATTCATCAATCGCCACCATGTTATCTCACAAATACTGCTGGTAGAACCCAAAAAACTCAGTTTCTTGAGGAAAAACTAATGACAAGAGCATGTTAAACCTCCCCCATGAGGTTTCCATGGCTCGCCAACCTCATATGTGACGACACTGACCCTCCTACAACCATCGTCGAGACGCCGACCACCAACCATCTCCCCTCTTATTCAACCTAAAAACAATCACTACACTACCGTCGCTGCCACCAGCCTTTTGGGCTAGCATCTTCAACAATCAGATCCGATCATCAAGCTTCCATCCTACCTCCACAACCTTGAGTTTGCTTTTGACTTTTAACCCTTGATGCTTAACTTCTCTCGATGTCTTGCCTTGGATAGCCCCTGATGCCTGCATCAATCTCGTCTTTTCTTCCGACATGGGTTTTGGTTGCATCATCTTTTTTGTGTTAGGGGAGAATTCAAATATCTGCTTCTTGTTTAATTTTCTAGGTGAAATTTGCCTCCCCTGACCCCTATAACCTTTTGAAAACATGTTCTAAACCTCTCACTTGAACCGATATACTAAAACCTTTAATTACCAAACTTAAAAATTACCATAGGGCTTTTTTCGATTCGGGTATTATAGTCCTGAATCCAGAGTCTCATGGCTTGATTGAACCAATTCCAGGATTATTGTGGACCGATGGTTTGGTCTTCAATCTCCTCTGAAAATATGGGTTGAAAAAAAGGTGAATCGATGCGTTGATCAAACTCAACAATGTGGTCACAGAGACAAGATCTAACCTGCCTCAGTGCCATTGTCTATCCCTCTCCCTCATTCCACCGTTGGCATCTCTCCTCCAGCGTCGGTGTGCTTTAGAGACTATCCCTTTGGCTTGTTCAAGAAGTCTGCAATATTAAAAACCTTTTAATTCATTTTAATTGTACTAAAATAAATATAAAATTTAAAAGAAAAAGAAAACTGACTTCCTTTACCGTAGCCCATGTGTTCATGGTTTTTTTATAATCACTTACGAAGTAAAACCCCTTTCTGGGCAAAATGTACGCGTTGTACATAGGGTACACGCGCCCCCAATCTTGCCCCGTAAAACCCTTAATCCTTAAGGCTCCCGAGTTCTCCGACGAGTTTCAGCCAGTTCGAAGCATCAAATCCCACCTCGATGTTGAATCGAGCCTCAATCTCGGCGTTCTCACGCCTCAGAACCTAGGGCCTGTGCCTCTAACACTCGCTCTTCGGGTGTTTTTCGGGGATGGTCTGTTCGTTGGCCAGTGTTGTGAAAGCTTTGAAATCGGTAGTCGAAGGATCGAGAAGGGAGGGAAAAACTTTAGAAAGAGGAAAAAAGGGATTTTCGGAAGGTGTGGTGGTGCGGCGCCTTGTGGTTATGCATGCAGTGGGGGCTTATCGGCGGTGGCACCCCACCTTGCCTAGGTGGGGGAAATTTGGAGTTGCTGTTTTCTAGAGGTGTAGTGGGTGGAAGGCTGTTCGACCTTTCGGTTGCTGGTGAGTTGGGCTCCGGTGTCGGCCTGTCTTTGCCCGGCGACTGTGTGCTTGGGGCTAGTCTTCTCTCCGGCTCCTATGGTGCGGCTTTGGTGGGGTTTCCCTCTACCATTCTCTCAGTTGGGGTTCTTTCACCCATATTCAGGTCGATTCATAAAATCCTTTACCTAATTTTATTCAATTGCATCCTATTATTCAATAATGTGACCACCCTGTGGTGTTTGAAAAACTTGGTGCTAGAGGTTAATGCCTCTTCACCACCTAGCCCCGATTTTTTGGCCTTGAAAAAACGCTGGCTATTGGGGTTGTAATGGCTCCTTTACCTAGTTCAAATGAACATCTGTTATCTACAAATGCTGTTTCTGGGAGGTCGTTTTGTGGCTTTGTTTTGGTGACTTGCATTTTCTTTCTATTAAGAGCTTCCTCAGTACGGGAGTATATCCCTTATGTTGCATTTATGGGGTCTATAAGTCTTAGATTCATGTTGAGACTTAGCTGCTTTGCTGCTCCTCATGATTCTTTTATTGAGTTTCTTGGGTTTTAGCTGCTTGATGAATATGATTTTAGCCCTTGAGCTCTCGGTTGCTACACTGTTGTTTCAGTTGCTGAGGTACAAAACAACACCTACTGGTGTCTGAACAAAGTTGTTGAAGTGATGCATTCCTCTTCACCCCATTCCTCCCCATAGGATGTAGAACAAATGGTGTTCATCGCAACCTCTGATGGTCTTTCCACCTCTTCTGATGAGGATTTTCTCCTTGGTATATCATTCTCATCTACTGGTCTCGGTTAGGTATGAGACCCTCCGGGTTATAATATGTTCTACATACATTTGTTGTCCAGGTAAATCACTTCCTCTTCAGGATGTTGTCCCTTGTGATGCATCTTTGTGGGTTGGTATGCTTTACCTCCGGAAAATCATTATTTGCAATCTCGGGGTGGAGAAAATTAGGCTTGATTGTGATGTTGAGCAAGAGATCAGTAATCTCATTAAGCCAAGTCTCACTAATTCGTCTTATACACCTATTGCTGCTCTCCATGATTCTTTGTTTAAGCTTCATGGATTTGAGCAGCTAGGTTTATATGACCCTATTACCTCCATCCTCGGCCGTTGCAAATATGATCTTCTTGATAGCTTCTGAGCGTCTCCCCAACTGAAGGGTTTAGGCAAGAATTACCGGTCAGTTATCTTATCTTATAACCATATCTTGTATATGGCGGCTTGGTTGATTGTCTTACTACACTTTAGTCTGCACAATATTCTAAAATTTATCTTATATAACACGTTGTGGAAGAAACATGCTTGCAGGGATGTCACGAGCACTAACTTGATTTGGGGGCCTAAATCTACTTCACCTTAATGCTCTCTAGGAATACTTTGGTGTAAGCTAACTGGAATCGGGTTTCTATAGCTACGGTACATATTCCATGCTCAGATTTTTCGGTGAATGGTTTGCCCTTGTTATACTAAACAATTCGATATTTGTATAATGGAATTGGTATGCAGTGATTTGGAAATCGGCTTGCATATATCTTTAAGGCGCTTTGGAGGTTTGCAACCTGCTTGTTGCGATTTGTACATTTACCTTTTTACTGGAAACAATTGTGTAATAATAGTGAGATCTATTGGTGAAAATGATGTTCTGATTTGGTCCAATGAAAACCAAAGTGCTCTTAATAAATCATTGCAAAAACCCTTCACAAATACATTAAATTTCCAAATTGAATTAATTGCTAAATTGCATTTTGATATGAGGACTTTTAAACCTCGTCCTTATATCACTGATTGTTATAAATGAAGATCACTTATTGGAATTGTATAGGCATAAATTAAAAAAAAAACTTTTGGACTGAAGTTAATAAATTGTGCAAAAATGAACATATTCAAATGATAGCACTAGTGGGGACTAAATCTGAATATATCCCGAAAGACAACCTTTGGAAATACGCTGGCTTTGATGAAGTTATCTGATCGCCTGTTACTAGGCGATCGGGTGGGCTTGGTATGTTATGGAAAACCCACCAATTGTCGAATGAAATTATTTCTGTAGAACTCCACTTACCTCATATCATAGGTCTACGATGAAAATGTAAATGATAGTTTTAAGACTCTCCTTCTATTTGTGTATGTCCCACCTATCCCTCATGAGAAAGACTCGTTCTGGGAAACACTAACTTCAATTGTGAATGCCTCGTCTTTTCCATGCATTGTATTAGGATACCTAAATGAAATTTTATGCAGTGCGGACAAATTGGGAGGAGCTGAATCCCGCTCCTCTCGGTTTACTAGACTCCTAAAATTCAAAAATGATTATTCAGTGATGGATCTCCCTACCTTCGGGAACCCTTTCACATGGAGAAAGAATCATGATGAGGAGAACAACATTCGCTGTCCAATATCAATAACACTCGAGATTAGTACTACTTTCAAAGCTCCTCCTTTCAAGTTTGAAAACACTTGGCTTCAACGGAAAGATTTTTGTAACATCGTCAGACAATCCTGGCGAGCAACTTGCCCATGTTCTACTATGTTCCAACTTATCTTTAAATACAAAATTCTTAAGAAAAAAGCAAAGGAATGGAATAAGTTCACCTTTGGAAACATATTTCGTCAATTGAAAGAGGTGGAGAATGAATTGCTTCAAATACAATCAGCAGGATCAGCAAATAACACACAGAGAACCAACAGTAAGGAAAATTGCCTCATTAGAAAAAAGGAAAAACTACTCCTATTCCAGAAAACTTTTTGGAATCAAAGATCCAAAACAAAGCATCTCAAGCTTTCAGACTCTAACACATCGTATTTTCATCGTGTTGCCTCTGGGAGAAGACATAGGAAACAGATTCGCAACATAACTACTGCAGAAGGTACATTAATAGTGGGAGAGGAAAATGTTAGAAACAAAATTAAAAAGGATTTCGAAAAAATATTTGAAAGAGAGTCTATCGATGATAGGCTTGTAAACGAAATGCTTAACCTAATCCATCCCTCTATTACTACAGAGGAAAATGAATTCCTCATTCGACATCTGTCTAATAGTGAAATTAAATATGTAGTGTTTAGTTTAGGTAATAATAAATCTCCAGGTCCGGATGGGATTACAGCCGAATTCTATAAGAAGTATTAGGATAATGTTGGTGCGTCGATTACAAGAGTTGTTAAAGGCTTTTTTCACTCTGGAAAAATCCTTAAACAAATAAACCACACGTTTATTTAACTACTACCGAAGCGAGACAACCCTTCTACTACAAGTCACTACCGATCAATCAGTTTATGTTCAACACTATATAAAATCATATCAAAAATTTTGATAGAAAGAATTAAGACAATTATTGGCAAACTAATTCACCCATTACAAGGTGCATTTGTGTCAAACAGGGTCATTCAAGATAATGTTCTGATAGCTCACGAAAGCTTCCACTCTTTCAGGTCGCGAATGGGTCGTGAGGGGTGGTTGGCAATAAAACTAGATATGGAGAAATTATACGATAGAGTTTATTGGAATTTCACAAAAAAAAAAGATTCTAGAAAAATTTGGGTTCCACCATACTTTCATCACTTGGGTTTTTGAATGCGTAACGACTATTTCCTTCCCAGTTCTAGTGAACAATGACCCTACTGATATGTTCCTCCCCTCTCGAGGTCTTTGTCAAGGAGATCCTTTATCCCCTTTCTTGTTTATCCTAGGAGCCGAAATCTTAGCTCGGAAACTCTCGGTGGAAACAAATTTGGATAATAGAGGATTGGATTTTCCTTCGGTAGGAATGGCCCTCGGGTTCCTTTTCTATCCTTTGCTGATGACATCATCATTTTCACAAGGGGCGGTGTAGACGCAGGACATAGAATTAAAACAATAGTTGATTCATATTGTAAAGTCTCGGGACAAAAAGTCAATTATCATAAATCAAGCTTCCAAGCTACAAAAGGCATTTCGAACTCTAGGATCTCAGAGCTTAGCAGTTGCTTGAATATTACAAGCGAGATCTCATTGGAAAAATACCTCGGCTTCCCGATTATTAATGGCAGAATAAACAAACATACTTTTGAAGACATCATCTGTAAATATAAAAAACAACTAAGCAAATGGCGTGTCAATGCCTTATCACAACAGGGATGCGCAATCCTGATCAATACTAATTTATCAACTAAACCGTTGTATACAATGCAAAACTTTCTGTTACCCATCTTTGATACATAAAGAGCTTGACCATATTAATAGAATGTTCTTCTGGAATAAAGATCTTCAACACCGACCGCTTATTACTTGGGATAAGATTTGCAGACCAAAGAAGTGTGGGGGGTATAGGACTCAGGAAGTCTAAAGAAATGAATGAAGCCCTTCAAATGAAACTACTATGGAAAATATTGGCTGAACCAGACAATGTCTGGGATACTTTGATTAAACACAAGTATTTACGCTCTGCTAACATTCTTGGATATAAGAAAAGAGGTAACTCCTCTTGGAAATGGGCCAAACTGACAACCCTCATCGATAAATTCAAATCGGGGCTTGTTTGGTCAGTTGGAAATGGGAAATCTATTAAATTTTGGTCCGATAATTGGATTACAACCTCATCTCTGCAGTCTAGGGAAGATTTTCCCCAAATTGGGAACATAGAGGAAACCGTTAGTGGATACATTATGGGTGGTAAATGGTGGATGAAAAAACTTAACAATAGGCTACTTACTGACATAATCAAAGAAATCTTAGACATCCCTCTTCCCGTCTCTACTTTTGAGGATAGGCTATATTGGTGGCCAGATAGAGAGGGCTGGTTCACCACTACGAGTACATACAAACTCATCACATCTCAATCCGCTATGAACAGAAACAATAAGGCATGGATATGGAATTTGGATATTCCACCTAAGGTTAAAAATTTTCTGTAGAAGGTCTGTTAAAAATTTTCTGTAGAAGGTTTGCCAAGGAGGTCTCCCAACTTCTTCTAGGCTGGCCTGTCGTGGGACCTCTGTTCCTTCCACCTGTAGCTTGTGCAATTGTGCGGCCGAAGATGATGTTCACATCTTGTTAGAATGCCATTATGTGCGTTATTTACTTCATTTTCCTCCTCATATAAACTCAACAATATCCAGTATGATAGCTCACTCTCGAGATATAAAACCTATCATTTCCTTCATTGGGAACAATCTTGCTTCTGCGGTTAAGGTGGAACTCGCCTTTACTTGGCGGTCAGCTTGGTACATTCGGAACCAACCCGTGTTTAAGCAGGTTCCTATCCCGCGTAGAGATACCTCATTACGTATTATTAAAACTCACAAGGAGAATTGGAGTAAAACATCTCAACTGGAATGTAGTCTAGATGAGGAATTACTCTTACACACACAAAACTCCAATCACCCAAAGAAGAAAAATAAACAAAATAAGGTTACATGGCGTAAACTCCCGAGGGGAACTCTTAAGTTCAATTTTTGATGGATCCACAATTACAAACAATGACAGCTCGGCTAGGGTCATAATCAGGGATTGGAAAGGACGCCCAATACAAATATGCTATCAAAAAATTGGGAAACAAAGTCCCCTAAAAGCGGAAGCTCTTGCTCTAAAGTTGGGAATCCAACACGCTGCTCGACTTCATATCGACAAAATCCACATTGAAGGTGACTCTAGTATAATTATAAACCACCTCAACTAAAAATCTAAATGTCATTGGAAAATCGAACTGATCATGTCAGATGTTAAACTCTTTTTATCGACTTTGAAAGAAGTTTCCTTCTTCCATTTTCCCCGTTTAGGTAATAGAGTGGCTGATAAGATTGTATACCTTAACCACTCTGCCTGGGGTGTCGATATTTACAACGATTTAGGTCTTTTAGACCTCATCCGAAAGGATGCCGCCGGGTAGAGCTCGCTCGCCCGAATTCTTTCCTAATCAAAAAATAATAATCACTTACGGAGTATAAAATTTCATCTATCATGGATTCAAAGATCTCTTCAAACTCTTCAAATCGACTTAGAAATTGATGATTAGTGTCTTCATTGTGATGATTTTTTTTATCGGCGGCCAGATTGTGGTATTTTTGTTGCGCTCGTGGTTCGTCTCCTTCAGTTGCGGTTAGGTCGTTGATATGTGATCGATGCCTGAATGCTCGTTGCTAATCGAGTCCAAATTTGAGGTCTCAACTGTTTTTCCCCAAAACTTTGCATGTGTCACCTCTCCCCACTGTGATTTCTACGACTGAGCTCATACGAACTTTGCTTCCACACCCTACGTCTGATCTCAGAACCGTCCATTGTCCACTTTTGATTATTTCTATTTTGTTTGGTTGGTTTATTGTTGTTTGTGTGTTGTTCTTTCCGGTTCTTCCGGTTATTGATGTTTAGGTCCCTCGAGTTACAAGACTGTTTGGTTTCTCGAATTCTATCAAGTTTAAAAAAAAAAAAAATAGACTTGGTCACAAATGGGGGATTAATTTACAATCGGAATAAACTTGACAAACAGTCAAATCTACGCGCTATATACAACGAGATCAATTTTTACAAATAAGATTCTTGAAAATCAATCAAGACAAGTACAAGAGCAAACATGGTTAATCACCTTGTTGTAACCCTCTCCAAACCTTCCGTCCTCATCCTCCTCCTTCTCCTCCTGACAACCCTCCAACCAAACTCCGTCTCCGCCCAGCCTCCCACCAAGCCCAACTACTTCATCGAGCTCTGCCAAACCTCATTCGGCAACTACTCCGCCAACAGCACCTTCGGACGCCACCTCAGTAGCGTCCTCACCGCCCTCAAAGACAACTCATCCGTACACTCCTCTTACAACACCACCGCTACCGTGGGCCGCAAAAGCAAGGTGTACGGCCAGTACTACTGCCGCGGCGACATCGACCAAAACCTTTGCCAAGAATGCGTTGAACAAGCCGCGGACGCCATCCAAAGAAACTGCTCCCGCTCCAGGGCCGCGATCATGTGGTTTGAGGAGTGCACGCTGCAGTACGGGAACCAGTCCATGGCCGGCCTCGAGGCCGAGTATCCGAGATCGTGGTCGTTCAGCGATGCCAACGTGTCGGACACAGGGAAATTCGGGGGCGTACTCAACACCACCGTGGACCGGATCATAAACGAGTCCGCGTACGGGAATGGGTCGCTCCATTTTGCGACGGGGGAGGGGGTGGTGTCCCCGAATGAGACGGTGTACTGCTTGGTGCAGTGCATCCCTGGCTTGAACGGGACGCAGTGCGAGACATGCCTTAAGTCGGCATATGGTTTCGTTCCCAATTGTTGCGGAATGTGGGCGAAGTCGGTGTTTGTGTTCTTTCCGAGTTGCCAGCTGAGATACAGCGCGGAAGGCCCTTTCTACGCGCTGTCCAACGCGACAGGGGTGCCATCATTGCCGCCACCACCACCAGGGGTGGGTACAGGTACTCGTTCTTTTTATGATAAAACCAATTGACAATCGAAAATGTTTCAAATATGGGACAATTATGTTTCTCATCTCAATCTATATCAATTTGATCTCAAATGAGATCAAATTACATATTAACTCCATCTCAAAGGAGACCTTAACCTTGTGAACCGAATTTGTTTCAGGAAATTCAAAGGCGGTGAAAGGCTGCAGGGAGAGCATGAAACTTGGGCTTCTGACTGCAGCAGTCGCATTCTTGATGTTCAGGCCGACAACATAGTTCTTGATCGACAGAGATGATCAATCGGCATATTCATCTGATATACTTGAATACTTTCATTCTTTGTCGGATAACGATGAATTTTTCATGAGTGATGTTGTGAAGTTTAATTATACCATTGCAAAACGGTAGCTCTATATACATGTGTGTGAACTAATCCGCGACCGTTTAGTACATAGTTTTGATGTCGTACATTTTTTTGGTCTGGTTCAAAGATCGACTTTGCGAATCAATTCGCAACCCGCTTCCAAACAAGTAATTAAACAATGGTGTCAGCTTTGTTCGATAAGTAGTCCATATCCACAAACTCAAATTAAACATATAAACAAATTTCTGTGTCGAATTAATAGCAATACATGGCCGCCCATCGACTAGGTACCGTGGAGGCTAATTTGAAGATTTCTAAGTCAGACTTAGAAGTGTTCAATATCCAGTCAGGAATACATCAGCTAGGTAGGTAGGTACTCCATCCTGGTATATTCATTGTTACCACATCTGTTCTGTCAAAAACGTGACAAGTACATACAGCCAGGAAAAATAGTAAAGTGGACCTAGTAATCGACTTACAAGACATAATAAAAACACGTACAACACAACGTTTTCGAATCGGTTTTACCGATCATGTAGGCCGTGTCCACTGGCGCTAGTAGCCTAGCACACAAGACGAGTAGGGTTGCATTCTGAAACCAATTGACAATAAAAGGAGTAGTCCACCGACTTATGAGCTAAGGTGAGTTAGATTCAACTTTCGATGTTTTTTTATCTCATTTACATCTGTTAACACATATAAGCCGGTGGACTACTCTTTTTAATATTAATTAGTTTTAGAATAAACCCTATTATTCTTGTGTGCTCCACTGGAAGATGTTATATCACTCTTTTAAACAATCTAGTTAGCTATTAGTATTACAGGCTGAAGTTACATATTGTCTCGTTATGTTTCACGAATTCAGTAGAGTGCATGACTAGTCCGGAGTTTGATGTGAAGGAATATGTGTCCTTTAATTGATGTGCAAAATACTAATGATATAATAGGATTAAAATGGAGATTTATAATCCGAATGATCTAGGTAATTAGTGCTTTGCTAGAAGCCAACTATAATTTATGGATTAAATTGGATTTAATCTATTGCTATTTTATTCGGGTCCTATAAGGTCACACACAAAAGAGTATTAGGAATTGGATAATTGATTAATGATAATAATAAGTTATTATTGTTGATATAATATCTTTATGGAAAGATATTGTGGATAGAAGATAAAAGATAAAAGGTGACTTATTAGGAATAAGTTTGACCTAGTTTATACATTATATAAGGAGACTTATTGAGAATAAGTCTTAACCTAGTTTGGCAATTGTGCATCTTTTCTTCTCCCACCAAAACCAATAGCATCCCTAAAGTGTTAGGTGTGAGTTGCAATCCTTCGATCGTTCGTTCTAGCAAACGGAGACAAGGAGATCCAATTCCGTGCTCGTGTGGACCAAGTAGAGGAGTCGCGCTTGAGGCTCTATTCTCCAAAGGTGATTTCGAATCAAGGTTCCGCACAAGAAAGGTACGACTTTTCCCTTCTATATTGATCATATCAATTCATGCATGAGATCCCGAATTAGATGTTAGAAAATAGTTTTCTACAATTCCGCTGCGCATCTAATTATCCAACAGTGGTATCAGAGCCTCTTGCATAAATTGATATGATCAATTAATTTTCTTGTTAGTTTAATTCAATTTAGTAATATATTTGATATATGGAATAACTTGTATGATCAAAATTATGATTTTGATGGATTGGATGAATAAACTTTGATACGATTGGAATTTGATTCCGATCAAAGCCGCCAACCGATGTCAATTAGGAATCAACGCCTATTTAATTAAGTGAAACAAGTTCACCCGGTGCACAATAACTTGTTGATCGTTGTAGTACGTGTGACTAAGGTAAGGCGTCAAAATCTTATTTGTTTTGCTTTCGGATGGATTGTGAAATACGGCAGCAATTTTATTTTTTATTTCAAAAAAAAGGGGTTTTTTTTTATGTTCTTTAATCAATATGGATGATTTATGCAAGAGATATGATTTCCTGTATAAATCATGAAATATTTGATTTTATAAAAGTATAAATTGATTTAAATATAAGAAATTGGGAATTTCATTATTTTGACGTCTAAAGTTGATAGATTTTTGTGAATTTGATTCATATATTAATTTGTCAAAATTTTGAAGTTTTATGAAAACTTACCATCTTAATTCCACAATTGTTAAAAGTTTGTAATTATTACAAAATTTGAGTGGGAGTGGATGGGACGGCTATTAGGGTTATAAAAGGTATGTTAGGGTTTTAGTGTAAGATCCTTAATTACCTTAATTAGATATGATAGATATCTTATCCCTAATGAAATATTCTATCTAATTATACAAGGTAATAGTTACCATAAAATTTATTCCATATATATGATTGCTAATTTTGAATTAAATATCAAGAATATTAAATTAGTTATTTTATTAGATAATTTATTTAAATAGTTTATTAATATGATTAATATTCTATTTATATTTATATTAATTCGATTAATATTTTGATGTTATATTAGTTGTGATTAATATTTTTAATATTTGATATTATTGCATGCGGTGACTAGTATGGCCCAAGTAGCATAGAAAATACGATCTGCGTATCGTTATGTGTTTTTGTACACGATCTGCGTATCGTTATGTATTTTTGTACACGATCTGCGTATCGTTATGTATTTTTGTAATTTAATTTTCGAAAGTAAATTTATTTATACATTGTACAAAAGAAGATGCTACAAGAATCAAGGATGGAGATCCAAAAGACGATTCTAGGATGGAGATCCAAAAGGAGAGCCAAGGATGAGGATTCAAGGAGCAAGAAGAAACTTGAAGATTTATCTTTATAGGTTTTCTTTTCATTAGGGGCCATACTAGGATCACAATTTATTTTCGTGCATGTGTTTGGTTTATGCTTGCATGTTTGATTATGTTGTTTGTTCACTTGATAATTAGACTTGCATGACAAACCTAGTTCCCTTAAAAGAAAATTGAGAGTATGCCTTTCCAATTCATAACCTATGAGGCCCTTGGAATTTGATGGATAGGTTTTGCCAAAGCAAGGTGTCCATGCTTTGACCTTGGGATAGTACGGGTAAATCTATATAAGGGATTTATAGCCTTGAATTGGTTCTACTCAACAAAAGACCAAAAGACAAAGTTTTGGATTTTGAGGCATGGGATAGATTTACATAAGATGTGATCTATCAACCAAGAGTTATAAATGTTATAACTAGTAAAAGTTACTTACCTTGTCACATAAGAGTTAGGGTAGTGCCAAAGCACGCTAATGTCTTATCTGTAATAGGATCTTGGAATCATTTTATTCAAAGGGAAATTTATTTTAAGGATAAAATGGCATTAGCTTTTACATTTAAATTATGTTTAAATTTTAAGCTTTTGCATGACAAACATGATTCATATTTTGCATGTTCTATGTTGTAGATATCATGAATAGAAACGATAACCCAACAATCATCAATTTGCGTTCAATTCTTGAGAAGAATAAGTTGAACGGCAATAATTTCCTCGATTGGGAAAGAAATTTGAGAATAGTTCTCAGGTCTGAAGGAAAAGAGAGTGTACTTGACACCCTTATCCCAAAATTGACTGATGCCTCTACTCAAGCTGAGAAGGATCAGGAAAGACAAATCAGAGAAAAGTCAGTGATTGTCACATGTCTTATGCTGGCTTCCATGGAGTCGAGCCTTCAAAAGAGGTTTGAAAAGATGGATGCTTGCACCATCATTCGCACCTTGAAAGTCATGTTTCAAGAACAAGCGAGGATGGAGAGGTATGAGACTCATAAGGCAATACTCGATTGCAAACTTGAGAAAGGCAAGCCAGTTGGTCCTCATGTCTTTGAAATGATTGGTCACTTTGAAAACATGGAGAGACTTGGCCATCCCTATAGCCAAGAGTTGGCTACAGACATCATACTTCATTCTCTGCATGATGGATTTACTCAGTTCAAGCTAAACTTCAATATGAACGGAGCTGTAAAGACGCTTGAAGAGTTGCATGGGATGCTTAAAACCGCTGAGCAAAATCTAACTATGGGCAACAAGAAGGAGATCTTGATGATCCAAAAGGGAAAAGGGTTCAAGAAAGGGGCATCTGGACAGCAGAAGAACACAAAAGGGAAGGGTAAACCAGTTACCAAACCCAAGAACACTTCTGAGAAAGCTAAAGTAGCTGCTGACCATGACTGTTTCTACTGCCATACCAAGGGTCACTGGAAGAGAAATTGCCCAAAGTATCTGGAAGATAAGAAGAATGGAACTGTGAGTTCCACTTCAGGTACGCATGTTATAGAAGTCCTATCGGCTAATGCTTCTAGCTGGGTATTCGACTCAGGCTGTACAGGTTCTCACATTATTACGAATGTGCAGGGACTAAAAAGGCGTAGAAGCTTGGCTAAGGGAGAGGTAAATCTTCGAACTGGAACTGGAGCAAAGGCTGCTGCACTTGCCGTTGGAGATTATAGTCTACCTTTACCTTCTGGTTTAGTTTTAGAACTTAATAATTGTTATTTTGTTCCGTCTATTACTAGAAACCTTATTGCGGCTTCTGTTTTGGATTTAGAAGGCTACAATTATTCTTGCAAAGATAAACGCTTGTCTATTTTCAAAGATAACAATTTTTATGCTGATTTTGTGTTGAGTAATGGACTCTACATTTTGGATCAAACATCCAGCATTTACAACGTAAGTACCAAAAGGCAAAAATCAGACACAGGTGATAACACCTACCTATGGCATTGTCGATTGTGTCACATAGGCTTAAATCGCATGAAGAAGCTCCATAAAGATGGAATTCTGACATCAATTGATTGTGAATCTTTTGACACATGTGAGTCATGTCTAATGGGAAAAATGACAAGGTCACCTTTTACTGGAGTAAGTGAAAGGGCAACTAAGCTCTTGGCACTAATACATACAGATGTATGTGGACCTATGAGTACAGAAGCTAGAGGTGGGTATAAGTACTTCATAACTTTTACTGATGATTTAAGTAGATATGGCTACATCTACTTAATGAAGCACAAGTCTGAATCATTTGAAAAGTTCAAAGAATTTCATAATGAAGTTGAAAACCAGCTTGACAAGAAAATTAAGGCACTCCGATCTGATCGTGGTGGCGAGTATTTAAGTCAAGAATTTGATCATCATTTGAAGAGTTGTGGGATATTATCACAACGAACTCCACCCGGAACACCACAAATGAACGGTGTATCTGAAAGGAGGAATAGGACCCTGTTGGACATGGTTCGATCAATGATGAGTTTTGTTAATCTTCCAATATCTTTCTAGGGGTATGCTCTCACAACCGCGATGTTCACACTAAACAGGACTCCATCTAAGGCTGTAGAAAAGACACCGTATGAGTTATGGACTGGAAGAGTTCCAAGTTTGTCTTTTCTCAAGGTTTGGGGATGCGAAACATATGTAAAACGTTTACTAGCAGATAAGCTCGCACCCAAATCAGATAAGTGCTTCTTTGTAGGGTACCCTTAGGAAACTAAAGGGTACTGCTTCTACAATCCCACCGAGCACAAAGTGTTTGTTGCTAGGGATAGTGTCTTTATGGAAAAAGAGTTTGTTTCCAAAAAGTCAAGTGGGAGAAATGTTGATCTCGAAGAAGTTCGAGAGAAGCAACAAACCGAGCAACAAGAAGACATGGATCACTCCATGAATGAGGTTATGAGCTTTGAGGACCTGATTCCAGAAGAAGATGGAACTCAAACTCATACAATGAACGAGGTGGAATTAGAGGTGCAAGACCCCATTCCTAACAACCCACAAAATGTTGTGGTGGAACCTCCAGTTGCTCAACCCACACGTAGATCAGAAAGGGCAAGATCGCTACCAAATAGATTTGCTGAATTCATATTGACTGCAAGTCTAGACATTTTGTTGTTAGAAAGAGATGAACCTACTACATATAAGCAAGCTTTGATGAGTCTAGACTCCAAGAAGTGGCATGATGCCATGATATCCGAAATGGATTCTATGTCTGAGAATCAAGTATGGGACTTGATAGATCCACCAGATGGGATAGTACCCATTGGGTGCAAATGGGTTTATAAACTCAAAACAGACAAGAATGGAAAGGTAAATCTATTCAAAGCAAGACTTGTTGCGAAAGGGTTTAAACAGATTCATGGTATTGACTATGAGGAAACTTTCTCACCAGTCGTTATGATTAGATCCATTCGGATACTCCTAGCAATTGCAGCTCATTATGACTATGAGATCTGGCAAATGGATGTCAAGACCGCATTTCTAAATGGATACTTAGAAGAGGATGTGTACATGACACAACCTGAAGGTTTTGAGGATCCACAAAATCCTAGGAAGGTATGCAAACTTAAGAAATCCATTTATGGACTTAAGCAAGCATCAAGGAGTTGGAACCTTCAATTTGATGAAGTGATCAAACAGTTTGAATTCATCAGATGTGAAGAAGAACCTTGTGTTTACAAAAAGTTTAGTGGGAGCAAAGTTGTATTCTTGGTTTTGTATGTGGATGACATACTACTCATTGGGAATGACATTCAAATGCTTGAGTCTGTAAAAGACTGGCTCAAGAAGAATTTCTCAATGAAAGACCTTGGAGAGGCCGAGTACATTTTAGGCATCAAGATCTATAGGGATAGATCCAAGAGACTCATTGGACTAAGCCAGGGAACTTATATAGATAAGATTCTGGACAGGTTCAAAATGAAAGATTCCAAAAAGGGATTTTTGCCCATGCAACATGGTCTATATCTAAGCAAGAAGCAATGTCCAATAACACCTGCTGAGCTGGATAAAATGAGTCGGATCCCTTATGCATCAGCAATAGGATCCATTATGTATGCCATGATATGTACTCGTCCAGATGTTGCATTTGCCTTAAGTATATGCAGCAGATACCAATCGAATCCAGGTGAAGCACACTGGAGTGCAGCTAAGAACATCTTTAAGTACTTAAGAAGAACTAAGGATGAGTTTTTGGTGTATGGAGGACATGATGAGTTAATCGTTGAAGCATATGCTAATGTGAGCTTCCAAACAAACAGAGATGACTTCCGATCTCAATCCGGATACGTCTTTGTTCTTGTTGGAGGAGCTGTGAGCTAGATGAGCTCAAAGCATGACACAATAGTTGATTCTACAATAAAGATTGAGTACATTGCAACATTAGATGTTGCTAAGGAAGTTGTATGGATAAGGACGATCATTGATGAGTTTGGTGTCATTGCTTATTCCAAAGAACCTAGCTCTGATCCCCGAATCCAGACAGGTACCCGAAATTAACATATCATATGAGACTATGTCTAATAAAGATGATATAAAGCCGTGCAAGATACACATGGATAGTAACATTGCAAATCCGTTGGCTAAACCCTTCCCCTGGCCCAAGGATGATAGTCAAACTAGGGCCAAGGGACTCAAGTCCATTGATGAATGACTTTGAGTTTTGATGTTTTGAGATCTTAGATATTTGGTCAAGATTGTTGAAACATATTTGCATTATGTTTGTTTGAAATAAAGTTTCATTATTATTCAATTATGGTTTAGAATTGAATAAAATGTCCTAATAATTTATAATTATCAAATAGGATCGCCGCGAAAGTCGTGGTGGTTGAAACCCTATTAAGTGAACTGTTATTATGAATTATGTGTTGCCGTAGCCTGAATCATTAAACAGGACATAAATGATTTAATATAGGCTATTATGCAAGTTGAGTGATAGCGCCAAGTTTCACGGGCTATAGGGACATGGAGATGTCTAATCAATTGCATGGACAAGTATGGTAGATACTTGTTAGGCAGACCTGGCTTAAAATTTTTTCAAATAAGTTGAAGAATTTAAGGTTAAAATATTATTAGTAGGTTCCTCATACATGAGTGTGATATCCCTCTCACTCGATGATTGGTAGCCTTTGACACTGTCAACCGCTGATCCGTAAAAGGCAGTCATAAAGGCAGTGATTGGGGTTGCTAAAATTTAAGTGGGAGCTATAGTCACGCAAGATTGGAGAAGTCCTCCTATTCCGGATATGTGGATATCTGAGTAGGAATAGTGTTCTGGCCGCTCGAAGAGTAAGAGTTGTAAAATGCATGGCCATGCTCAAATGGATTAATAAGTAATCATTTGTTTATTTGACAGCTCAAGCTCAGGATCGAGAAATAATTTGAATTGATATGGATAACATGAGATGCTATCATATCGTCAAATTGAACATTAAGTGACAAAGGAATTGAAATTGCACATCCACTTAAGGACAAGTGGGAGATTGAAGGAATATGTGTCCTTTAATTGATGTGCAAAATACTAATGATATAATAGGATTAAAATGGAGATTTATAATCCGAATGATCTAGGTAATTATAGTGCTTTGCTAGAAGCCAACTATAATTTATGGATTAAATTGGATTTAATCTATTGCTATTTTATTCGGGTCCTATAAGGTCACACACAAAAGAGTATTAGGAATTGGATAATTGATTAATGATAATCATAAGTTATTATTGTTGATATAATATCTTTATGGAAAGATATTGTGGATAGAAGATAAAAGATAAAAGGTGACTTATTAGGAATAAGTTTGACCTAGTTTATACATTATATAAGGAGACTTATTGAGAATAAGTCTTAACCTAGTTTGGCAATTGTGCATCTTTTCTTCTCCCACCAAAACCAATAGCATCCCTAAAGTGTTAGGTATGAGTTGCAATCCTTCGATCGTTCGTTCTAGCAAACGGAGACAAGGAGATCCAATTCTGTGCTCGTGTGGACCAAGTAGAGGAGTCGCGCTTGAGGCTCTATTCTCCAAAGGTGATTTCGAATCAAGGTTCCGCACAAGAAAGGTACGACTTTTCCCTTCTATATTGATCATATCAATTCATGCATGAGATCCCGAATTAGATGTTAGAAAATAGTTTTCTACAATTCCACTGCGCATCTAATTATCCAACATGATGTCCATTGCATTCGGAAATGGTGTTTCATCTATAAGTGTTTGGGCTGGTTTATGTGAGTGGGCCAAGCCCATAAGCTTTGCTCTCTCCCGCCTTTCTCTGTTTTCTTCCTCAAATCTCCCAAGCTTCTACGAGCTAAACTCGTAAGCTAAATCATCATCACCTTTGTTTCCGACAACCTAAGTTAAGTATGAAGGAAGTAAGGCAAGAGAAGAGTCATAAATTCAATAGTACATGGTCGATTTTGTTAAGAGAGGTGCTCAATGACGGAAGAGTGAAGAAAAAGGCTGAAACACGAGGAGGATTGGAGGAGAAGGAGATTTGGGCAAATCCGCAAACGAGATGCAATCGACCAGCTTCATCCAAAAAAATTAGGGTAATGGATCAACAAAACTCGCGTTTCATTAGTAAAAAATTGTCATATTTGCCTTTGCTTGGAATGGCAGTGATTTAATTAAATTATATATAGTTCTTGTTTTGCTAGTTGGGTTCCTTCCAATTGAAGCATTAATTAGTTGTGAGTAAATGGTTGAATCATTACGAGTAAATGGTTTAACCACTTCTTATTAAAATCTTCAACCACATATTGTACAAGCCATGAACTACATAAGAGTAAAAGTCTGAATTCCACTCTTTGTGAATATCCTAACAACATTGTGTAAAAGTTTCAACCACTTCTTGTGAATACCTTTCTAACCATATATGAGTAAAACCTTGAACCACTTATTGTGAATCCCTTGAACAACTTGTTGTAAAAGTTCTGAATCACATGTGAGTAAAAGCCAAAATCACTTCTTGTTAATATTATGAACCACTTATTTTCAAAGTATTGAACCATGTGTTGTAGAAGTCATGAACCACATATATGTAAAAGTATGAACCAATTTTTGTTAATATGTTGAACTACTTCTTGTAACGTCATGAAACACATGTTGTACCACATGTCCTGAACCACATTTGAGTAAAAGCTTAAACCACCTCTTTTAATAATCTGAACCTCCTCTTGTTAAAATCCTAAACTGCGTGTGAGTAAAAACTTGTGCAATTTCACTTGTGCAATTTCTTATAGTGAAATATATATTAATATGTTTAATAAGATGTAATTAAATAAATTATATGCATATATTTTAATTATAATTATAAAAAAATATAAATTAAAAGTGTTAATCGAGAGGTGATTAATTTTGAGGCAATTAAAACTCACTAAGAAAAAAATAAAAAAATGGATCATTTTTTGTTAATTAATTAATAATGAATTAAAGATCCATGTTGAAATTCTTATATCCATCTTTGTATTTTTGCTAATTAATTAGCGTAAGTGTGCTGCTAATTATTTAACATGGGTACTAGGTAGACCTGTCAAAACACAACCCGACACGGTCGACCCGACCTGAACACCCGGAAATTTTCTGACCCGAATTCGATAATTTTGGTCCGGAAATTTTTTCTGACCCGAACCCGAAAACCTGGAAATTTTTCGGGTAATCTGGGTTTCGACCCGGTGACCCGATTGACCCGGTAATTTTGACCCGATTTACCCGATTGACCCGGTGACCCGATTGACCCAGTTGATTTATAATTATATACGATTAAACTTTTTTATGGAGATTCCAATTTATTATATTTTATAATTACAATAACTTGATTTCATTTTCAAATCAACTTTTATATTTATTTGTATTTGTATTGTCTAATACTCTGTCCGATCGATAGTATCTGATTTTTTTTTTCAACACATTTTTTTAAAAAGATAAAAATTCTAAAAAAAATAATAAAATATTAAAACATTTCTATGCTTATTACTAATTGCATGAAATTATTTTTAAAAAATTATTTAAAAATTTGATATTTTTATATATTATTACATTTTATTAAAAATTACGAGAAATAATAAAAATCAAATATTTTGGATCAGATATAGTATATAATTATAAGCACTAGAACTTATGAACCACGTCTTTAATTTTAGAATTTTAAAATTATCGCAAAATTATCAAATCATGATTTTTTTTTATTTGAAAAAGAAAAAATTGGCAAACCCGAAAAACCCGGGTTCGAGTCAACCCAGATATACCCGAAATCCGTTTTACCCAGGACCCGAAGTGACCCGACCCGAACCCGACCTGAATGACCCGTTTGGCAGGTCTAGTATTACTAGGTGCGTTATTATAATTAATTAGTGTGTTGCTAATTAATTGGGTTGGGTGTGTAATTTTTTAATTAATTGATATGGTTGTATGCACATGATTGGGATCAACTGTCTCAAAAGGGACACTGTGTACAAGTTGTTAATATGATACACAATAAGGGTTATATATATATAACCCTATCATCAACAATATAATATATTTGACTTTTTGCATGTAGTGTAAAACTATATAAAATCTTAAGTTTTTATTAATTTTTTTTTACCATTTAATATTTATTAGTAATAAATATTAAATTTCAAAAAATAAACCTATTAAAAAGTTTGATATTTCATAATGTTTTTAATTCTTTCAAATATATATGAAAAGACAAACTTAGTTCAATTGAATGCATATTAAATCATCGATCAATTAATTGAAAAAAGAACCAATTTTCGAAAAACTCTATTAACTTTTTTTGTGAAATAATTTCCTAAATTGATATAAATAGTTAGTTATTGCTGTAAAGGCTCGGATTTTTAACACCAATTTTCGGAAATGGAAAAAAATAAAATGAATTTAAAATTTTGGAATTTAAAGGAAAACTCATTAAATCGGATTTGAACTTATGGAACGGATTTCCGACCTAGAAAAAATGTTTAAAATAAATTTAAATTGCAAACTTGATTCCCGGATTAAAGAAAAATTTTATTCCATGATAAAAAATTTAAAATTCTAAAATTAAAGACGTGGTTAATAAGTTCTAGTGCTTATAATTATATACTATATCTGATCCAAAATATTTGATTTTTATTATTTCAAAATGAGGTAAAGGCTCGGATTTTTAACACCAATTTTCGGAAATGGAAAAAATTAAAATGAATTTAAAATTTTGGAATTTAAAGGAAAACTCATTAAATCGGATTTGAACTTATGGAACGGATTTCCGACCTAGAAAAAATTTTTAAAATAAATTTAACATGGCAAACTTGATTCCCGGATTAAAGACAAATTTTATTCCATGATAAAGAATTTAAAATTCTAAAATTAAAGACGTGGTTCATAAGTTCTGGTGCTTATAATTATATACTATATCTGATCCAAAATATTTGATTTTTATTATTTCAAAATGAGGTAAAGGCTCGGATTTTTAACACCAATTTTCGGAAATGGAAAAAATTAAAATGAATTTAAATTTTGGAATTTAAAGGAAAACTCATTAAATCAGATTTGAACTTATGGAACGGATTTCCGACCTAGAAAAAAAATTTTAAAATAAATTTAACATGGCAAACTTGATTCCCAGATTAAAGACAAATTTTATTCCATGATAAAGAATTTAAAATTCTAAAATTAAAGACGTGGTTCATAAGTTATAGTGGTTATAATTATATACTATATCTGATCCAAAATATTTAGCCGTGTAAACGTTATCAATTTATACCCTTCAAATCCATAAGTTGATAACGTTTACACGGCTCGAATTCCTTCAAGATATCAATACCTTCATGATATATAGGAAAATTTTATTTCTTATTGAATTCCATAAGTTGATAACGTTTACACGGCTAAATATTATTTTTTTCAATTTACCCAAAACCTTTTATCTTCTTCATATTGATAAAGTTATTGATAAATTTATTTAATTATTATGATCATACTAAGTATTATTTCAATTTCGTCAAAACTTTTTATCTTCTAAAAATATTTTCATATTGATGAAGTTATTGATAAAGTTATTTAATTAGTATGTCCATGTAATATATTGATAACGTCATTATCTTCTAAAAATATTTTCATATATAATGAAAATAGGTAAAATCTTATCTTATATAATAGTGTTTCAAATTAGTTAATACGGAGTATCTTCTAAAAATATATCCATATTTAATCAAATTGGTTCAAATTTTATCTTAGGCATATATAAATATATTGATTAAATAGAGTAAGAATAAAATTTTATCTTATGCATATATTGATTAATACAAAAATTTGTGATCGGTTCATATGACTACGATTAAGGAGAAGCCGCCATGTGTCTCAGGGGACTTCTCCTTTATTATATATAATATATAATTGATGATTAATTTTAGAGATTGTTTTAGAGAAGCTCTTGGGAAGTAATTTGCCTGCAAGATTATTACTCCGTAACTTTTTTTGAAAAAAAAAGTGCGTTTGACACTTTGACCTCAAACGCCATGGAATTCAAGTATTGATTTCTGAAAGGAGAAAGACTCCGGGCGTGTGATAGAGTCTTCATAAATCTCCGAAATCGCAAACATTGTACACACGCACCAGGATGTATTCTTGGAGATTTGCTATTAAGCTCCAAGAGGATCCAGCTGAAGAAGAGTTGGAGAAATTTGAAAAAGGGAAACTGAAAGCTCTGGAATTTCCATTTTTAGGGCTCTTTTTGAGATTGGATTTGTGTAATTGCTAGGTTCAAAGTATTTGCTAACCCATTGTATTGAGGCATGTATTGAATGATTGGGCTATTAGACCCATAGTTAGTCCACTGTAGCTCATTATTGTATTAGTTGTTTGTTGTCCATATGCCAAGTTTGCAGCATATATATATATATACATATGCTACATCATGTGTAAAAAACCTAGACAAGAAATGAATGAAATGACAACCCTTGAGCCGCCACTTAGCATGGTATCTAGAGCCAGCTAAAACCTACGTTTTCAAAATTCAAACCTTTTCATCAAAACCCAGATCTCCTTTTCTCTCCTCAAAATCAATCTATCAAAACTGAGCTCTCTTAAAATCCAAACATGGCTGCCATCCAACTTCACAACCCATCCTCTACTACCCTCCCTGCATTTGCCAATTTCATCATTGTCAAACTAACTCAGACCAAAATCATCTTGTGGAAAAAACAGGTCACACCTTATCTAACCTCCCAAAACCTCATCGGCTTTGTCGACGGCTCCACACCATACCCCACCTCCAACACTCCAGATCTCACTCAAGATCAAAAAGACTGGATTACCAAGGACAACATGGTTATGGCAGTTCTTACCCCTTCCTTAACGGAACCAATCTTGGCTCAAGTCACCGATTGTCGGACTTCTCGCCAAATTTGAGATGTCCTTCACGATCTCTTCGCAGCTCGCTCGAGTGCCCATGTGGTTCAGACCCACTTCCAGCTCGCGTCTCTCGAGAAGGGCAATGATAGCATCACCGACTACTTCAATCGAGCTCGAACGCTCGCCTCATCTCTCTCCGCTGCTGGCCTGGTAATTGAAGACAACGACCTTATTGTTCATGTTCTGGCTGGTCTCCCTCATGAGTATGAATCAGTTGTCACCTCCCTCACCACACAACCTCAAATGCCTACCCATGCCCTTGTTCTTTCCCACCTCCTCAACCAAGAGGCACGCATTGCTTTTTAAACCCAAACAAATCTTACTCTCCCTGGTGCAAATACTTCCGAAACTCCTCTCAATTTGCCTCCCACTGCCCACAATACAACCATAAATCAGACCAATCGAGGTTGTGGTTCGTATTCAAGGGGCGCCTTTGACTCTCGCCCTCCCCGCGGTAGCTATGACCTACCTGCACACCAGCGTGGTGGTTACGAGCCACGAGGAGGAGGCCGTGGTGGCCACCAAGGTGGCCGCACCTTCACCGGACAACCCGACTCATGACCGGTCTGTCAAGTTTGTGAAAAACGCGGCCACACAGCTCTCCAGTGCTGGAATCGCTTTAATCATTCATACCAAGCTCCGCCGCCCTCATCGCTACAGGCTCACCATACTGTAGTAAATTGGATGCCAGACACGGCTGCGACTTATCTCTTTACGCCTTCGCTGTCTAGCTACTCACAGACACCACTCCCATATCATGGAACAGAGGAGGTTACAATCGGCGACGACTCTACGATCCCGATTCAGCATCACGGTTCCCCTTCTTTAACCTCTATTTCTCCACCTTTCACGCCTTTTCGATTTACAAACTTACTCCATGTTCCATCTATTTCCCGCAACCTCCTTTCTATTCGCCAATTTTGTAGTGACAATAACGTCTTTTTCTAATTCTATGATGACTCTTTCATTGTGAAGGACCAGCGTACCAGAATCCCTCTTCTTCGAGGCGCTACTAAGGACGGATTGTATGAATTGTCACTGGCGACACCACCCCATCAAGCACATGCACACATGTCATCTTCTTCATCCAACTCTCTTTCCCTCTAGCATGCGAGATTTGGTCATCCTTCTATCAAAGTTACTCAAGAATTGCTCCATCTTTTGTCAATTTCAGCTTTCCCTAAAGCGGCGGCCGACTTCCAGTGCATCGCCTGCACTCAAGCCAAAATCCACTCTCTACCCTATCCAGCATCTCCCACTCGTTCCAATTCGAGTTTTGGGCTTTTGTTTATGGATCTATGGGGCCCAGCCCATTCCACTAGTCTAAGAAGCAACAACTACTACTTGTCTATTTTGGACGATTACAGTAATTTTCTTTGGATATTCCCCTTATCTACTAAATCCTGATTTGAGGGGTAAAGGCTCGAATTTTTAACACAATTTTAGGGGTAAAGGCTCGGATTTTTAACACCAATTTTTGAAAATGGAAAAAATTAAAATGAATTTAAAATTTTGGAATTTAAAAGAAAACTCATTAAATCGGATTTGAACTTATGGAACGGATTTCCGACCTAGAAAAATTTTTTAAAATAAATTTAACATGCATGGCAAACTTGATTCCCGGATTAAAGACAAATTTTATTCCATGATAAAGAATTTAAAATTCTAAAATTAAAGACGTGGTTCATAAGTTCTAGTGCTTATAATTATATACTAGAACTTATGAACCACGTCTTTAATTTTAGAATTTTAAATAATATTTAGCCGTGTAAACGTTATCAATTTATTTTCTTGCTAGTTTGAGTCTCTACCTCATTTTGAAATTCCTTGAACTTTTCAAAGGATTTCGATTTATGTGACATAAGGTAAATATATCCATATCTACTCATGTCATCAGTAAATGTGATGAAGTATCTATAACCACCTCTAGCTTCCGTACTCATTGGCCCACATACATCTATTATATATAATAAAAGAGAAGTCGCTTGAGACACATGGCGGCTTCTCCTTAATCATAGTCGTGTAAACCAATCATAAAATTTTGAAATAATCAATTTATGAATAAGATGAAATTTTATTCTAACTGTATTTAATCAATATATCTATATATGCATAAGATAAAATTTGATCCAATTTGATTAGATATGGATATATTTATAGAAGATATTAACTAATTTTAAATGCTATTATATAAGATAAGATTTTACCTATTATTACATGGATAAAATCATATTCTAACTCTATTTAATCAACATATCTATATATGCATAAGATAAAATTTTATCCAATTTGATTATATATGGATATATTTTTATAAGATATTAACTAATTTTAAATACTATTATATAAGATAAGATTTTACCTATTTTCGCTATATATGAACATATTTTTAGAAGATAATAACTTTATCAATATATTACATGGTCATATTAATTAAATAACTTTTATCAATATGAAGAAAAGAAAAGGTTTTGGGTAAATTGAAATAATACTTAGCCGTGTAAAGCTTTTCATATGCTGACAATTATTTTTACCAAATTTTGTTAAATCTTGATATATTTTTATAAGATTTTACCCATATTTTTAAAACGTGGATATATTATATTATATCTCTTTTATTGGTAATCAATTAAATATATTGCTAGAAAATAATTAGTTTAACAGGTTAAGCACAAACTTTATTCAAATTTTAAAACAATAAAATAATATATAAAATATAGTGATAGCTAGAGTTAATGCTTGATTCCGCCTTACTGCTCGGCCATGTCGCCAAATACGAAATCAAATTCTTTTATGTTTTTAAATATCAAATAAATTAATATTACAAAAATTGCACACAAATGGGTATTAATATCATATATTTAAATTAAAAAAACCGCATACGATGCGGGTACTGAACTAGTCAGTATGTATAATGCCCAATAGCTCAGTAGCCCTTTCATTTGTTCCTTTGAAAGGTGACCTTGTCATCTTGCCCATCAAACATGACTCACATGTATCAATGGAGTCACAATCCACGTATTTTAGAAGTCCATCTTTATGGAGCTTCTTCATGCGATCTAAGCTGATGTGACCCAAACGACAATGCCATAGGTAGGCTTTACTCAACTTATTTGATTTTTGCCTTTTTATGTTTATGTTATAAGATTCTGTTTTAAGGTCAAATACAAATATTCCATTAATATTTTGAGCACGGGCATAGAAGATATCATTCTTATGAATAACTATACCTTCATCTGTATTGCCAAAATTAAAACCTTCAGAATAAATTATTGCAGCCGAAACAAGGTTCTTTGTAATGCTAGGAAGAAAATAAAAATTATTTAGTTCTAAGATTAAACCAGAAGGAAGAGATAAACTAAAATCTCCTACGACAAGTGCAACAACACTTGCTCCATTTCTGACGCGTAGGTCTATCTCCCCTTTCTTCACTTGTCTCCTATTTCTTAGTCCCTGCACATTTGAAATAATGTGAGCACCACATGCGATATCTAATACCCAAGTAGGACCATTATCTAATGTGAGGACAATGGTTGACATTAATTCAATAACATAAATACCTGAAGTGTTGGAACTCAAAGTCCCATTCTTCTTGTCTTCCAGGTACTTGGGACAGTTTCTTTTCCAATGTCCCTTAGCCTGACAATGGAAACAATCATGGTCTGCAGCCACCCTTGGCTTCTCACCACCCTTAGGTTTTGCAACTTCCTTGCCTTTCCCTTGGGTATTGTTCTTGTTCTTGGCTACCTTCGTGAACCCTTTCCCTTTGTTGACATTAAGAACTTCCTTCTTGTTGTCAGTGGGAGTATTCTGCTCAGCAGCTTTGAGCATACCATGGATTTCATTCAGATTTTTCTTAATACCATGCATATGGTAGTTCATCCTGAATGAGGTAAGGCCATCATATAAAGAGTGCAAGACGATATCTGTGGCCAACTCTTGGTCATATGGGGTGCCCAGTGTCTCTATACGGCTAAAAAGACCGATCATGTTAAACGCATGGGGACCTACTGGCTTTCCCTTCACAAGCTTGCTATCTAGTATAGCCTTGTGAGTTTCATATCGTTCAATCCTTGCTTGTTCCTGAAACAACATTTTCAGGTTGGAGATGATAGTGTAGGCATCATGGTGAAACGGCCCGGATATAAATACCCGGGTTACGTTTCGAAGGTCGGATACCTTCGTTCGGATGTTGCAATTCAGGTACGAGTCGAGGTTTCAAACCTCCAAGATCAGTATTCAAAGCAGGGATTTCGAACCCCAATAAATCGGAGTCACAGAAATTTCAATTTAAACGAAAGTAGAGCGGAAGTAAGATTTAAATACAAAAGCCACGGCAGAGCCGGGTCAAAACCAAAACATAAATTCTTGAAGTCATATAGCCCAATTAGCGGGGTTAGACAGATTCTTTGCAATCGCCCCGGGGGATTTTCCCACGCCATAGAGACAGGGAGCAATCATACCTAAAAACAATTGGTGCGAGCGGGATCAGACTGAGGCCCCAACACACCCTGTCCCACAAGCGAACATACAGATACGCTAATAATAAAGATGATGCAGATGCAGAATTAAATCACACTAACATGATCCTAATTTACAATATGCGAAAAGAACTGTAAAGGCGCCCAAAGAATGCCAAGTGGCATATCCCTCTCCTACCTCTGCACCCCTTCCCGTTAGTGCAGAGACTGGCCAGTTCGATGCTATAGCATATCATATCATATCTCATCATCATATCATAAATCATACTCATGCCCGATGGTGCTGGGCTATCGTCATGCTCATATCGACTCGATAGATTCAGGGCACCCGATGGGGCTAGGCTACCCTATGACCCTATCAAAGACTCTAGGACTATCACAGATAACGGCCGTTCTGTTTCATACGCATAAAGAAATAGAATGCTCAATCACAAGTGCAATCCTAGCATGATACTACATGGCATGCTTTAATGCTTATGCAACACCTAGTATGTCATATATTCACAAGCAGGTAATCTCTTTCGAATCTGAGTAAGCCCATAAAGGAACTTACCTGAATAAGCCGGAAAGCAGAGAACAAGGCAGAAGCAGAATCCAAGCAATGAATCACCAATAGCAAGCAATGTCCAACATATCACAATCACCTAATAACATACAGATATGCATAAGTCTATCTACTTCACATAAGGCGCCCCTAACTATCATACATAGCTTCTCATATCTTATCTCATATTATTCCGTCTTATCTCATCACAATTCTTATACCATTCCATGTTCATCTCATCTCATCATCTCATTTTCAAAACAACCTCTCAAAGAACTCCACTTAGAAGATCAACAATTCTTTTAAAATCGCTTATCCGAATTCCGACATTAAACATTTAAGCCTTAAAACCAATTTCCCAAAAATCATATTATAGAAATCATTCCGGCATGTTTCTTATTTCAAACATTAGATAAATAAATTCCAATATCAAACCATCAAAATAATCCCATGTTCACAAATCATGTTTATAAGTCAAAACCAACAATTCACTTTAAAATTCCTAACTCACATATTTAAATGCATCATAAATAAACAATCCAATTAATACTATTTTAAAACAAATAAACAATATATAATGATTAATTTCCAGAATATTATAATTATAACCAAATCCCAAAATAATAATAATATTCAAATAATTTAACACTTACTAATCATATAATCTCAGAACAATACCCATAAATATATTTATAACCCAATATCAAATAATATCACTTTTAAAACCTTTTTAAAATATATTAAAGATTCAGAATATAAATATATATATATATTCCTAATAAATTAGAAATAATATATAAAATATCATACATATAATATATAACTAACATAACCCAATATATATATAAAACATAACAAAAAAAATAACAATCCAGCCAGCCCAAAACCAAGCCCAACCCGAATCAAAACCCAGCCCAGACCCGCAACCCATACCCGGATCCCCTTTGATTTAATGACCCGGACGAAGAGAAGAGAAGAAAAGAAGGCCAGACCGGCCAAGAAATATAAGAAAAGAAGAACCGGTTCAGGAAAAGAAAAATAGGACCGAACCCGTCCCTTACCCCCGTCCCCTGAACCCAGACCCTGCTTCCGCTCGGGAATTCGAAAAAGAGGAGGAGGGCGCCAGCCTCGCCGAAGCTGCCCATGACCCTAACCAAAACTAAACTGTACCGACACCCTTTTCTGACCTCAACCCATCCTAGAAAACCAGAACGAAAGTAGAGAGGGAGAAGGAAGAGAAAGCTCACCGAGGGGGGGGGGGGGGTTTATGTTCGCCGGAAAAGGTCCGATTTGGGCTCGCTTAGGCTCGGAACCGGTGCGTTATCGGCCTAAGACGAAGAGGAGTGAGTAAAGGTGTAAATTTACAGGGATTCAAGGCAAAAGAAGGGGAAACAAAGTTTTACCGACCCTTGCACGCGAAATCAGGGGAAGAGGAGGAGAAGGGCGGCTCCTTGGCGGTGCTGGAGGCTCCTGGGCGGCGCTTGAGCGTTCGTCGACGTGGTGCTGCTGCTGCTCGTCGAGGAAGGGAAAGGTGGAGCTGTTGGGGCTCGGTGCTTGTTGCTCGGAGCAAAAGGAAGAGGAGGTGATGATGGTGTTGGTGTGGCGCGGCTCGGTGGTGGAGAGGTGGCTCGGTTGGTGGATAGAGGTGCTGTTGGGCGCCAGAGCAAGGTGATGGTGGTGGTGTGGGTGGTTTGGTGGTCTGAAGAAACAGACAAGAGGGTGAGAGAGGAGAAGATAAGGAGAGAGGAGTGTGGTGTTGTTTTGTAGCCAAAAGTGCAGCTGGGTGAGAGGAAGGGGGACCGCAGGGGGGAGAGAGAGAGAGAGAGAGAGAGAGAGAGAGAGAGAGAGAGAGAGAGAGAGAGAGAGAGAGAGAGAGAAAAGAAAAGGGAAAGAAAATAAAAGAATTGGGTCCACTAAAGATTTCAAATTAGCGGAAAAGAATCGAAACCCGCTCGCCCGATCGAATCCCGACTAAGTCAAATTTAAATCAAAATTCAAGTCATCTCGGAACTTGAATAAATTTTTTATTAATACTCGAACTCGAAAGTGAAAATCAAATCCCGTCAACTCAAATATAAAATGATGCCGGAAGGATTTTAAAATTGAACTCGTGCTCGAGGACGATTTTTCTCCGCTTTACAAATTGAAATAAATAATGACATACTTAATTAAAATATTAATATAATATATATATATAATATATATTCAGTCTTTACATTTATCCACCTCTAAAAACAAGTCTCGTCCCTGAGTCTAAAATCATTTAATGTACTGAGAAGAAGTTTGAAATCGGTGAGTCCGAGGACCATGTCCAAGGATCTTGTAATCATCTCGTTTGCGTCTTCCGGGATTCTCACAACATCCTAGTCACGGTCGTGACATTTCCAAATGGGTCTTTTCGAGTGTGTAATAAGCGCCCCTATCACATCCTCGCCTCGACCTTTCGGAAGTATCACAACTCTAAAAGCATTATGGCGTCCGAACAGGTCTTAGCAAGCAATCTATAAGCGCCCCTATAAAATGCTTGTATTCACTTCGTGAGACGTCATAATGTAAATCCAGTTCGTAAATTCTCAAAGCATTTTGTAAATGGAAAGGTTGTCATCCAAATCATTGAAACTCTCAACCTCTTAAAACCCCAAGTTGGCCATTTAAAACCGCTCAAAATCTTCAAATCCGATGTTTAATCAAGCAACTTTACACCAAAACAAGTCAAATCCTTTCAAATCAAGATTTCGTCAAAATCTCCCAAAACCAAATCAGCTTCTCGCAACCAATCAATCGAATTCAGAAAGTATGAGGTGGAATCATCCACCTCTAAGGCCTAATCCCATATTCTCTTCCTAGTTTCCAGAATCGAATCAATCTATCAGTCTCAATTCAAGCAAGATGTATAAGCCATAAGAAATGTATAATTGTATAACCATCCAATCTCCAATCTACACATCACACAACAAGTCTCAACATATACCAAAGTAATGCCACAAGGTCACATCAACATCTCCATATCATACTAAAGGTCATAATATGCACCCCAACGACATAACAATATCATAACAACGTCTCAACATCACACCAGAAGTCATAAGGTATCACTCATCATAGAACCAACGAACCAAAACCCATTTTCAACACATCAACACAACAAGGTCAGGCTATTAGGATTTAGCAGAGGGGAAGGTCAGTCAATATATCAATCACCAAAACGTCAGCATACTCACAAAACATCATCTCAACTCATACAATGCCATATAACGATCATTTAGCAATCACGCACAAGTATCTCATATATATATATATACAAGCCATATTCATGCTCCAAGTCAATATTCATCATTTAACATCTCCTAATCATAACATCATGTTCTCACATAGCAACATATCATTATTTCATGATTTATACATCACATCATAACATGCTTCTAGAACAACATAGTATGATAACATTGTATCAATATATCATGATAATACTTGTCACTACCAATTATATTTCAGTATTGCATCTCAACATGTAATATCAATCCATATCAGGTTCATCATGGTCGCTATCTAACATCATGCCAGGTCATTTTAATAAATCACATAATCAAGAAAGCTTTCACATCACCACCAGGCAAAATAAACGCAAACCCTGCTCGCTCGATTTCAATTCCTACATCAAAACCAGCCTCATCTAGATTCACCAACATCAGCTCAGGTAACATCCTCAAAAGAAGTCCTAATTCATTTCAATACCCTAATCTCGCCCCTCATTCCACCAAGAACTCTCACTAGCAATCCACCTCTAAGAATCCAACTACTATCTCTAACCTCACACTCGAGGGCCCTCTCATACTATATCCTTCATACTCTTAAAAGCCATTTCTTACACTTTCACATTTCCCAAGATTTCACAAGCATCATGCCCTGCTAACCTCACATCTTCAATAAAATTTTCTCGGTCACTACCTAACCAACCTATCCTAACCATACCCCTTATCCAATATTCGCCGAAGAGCTCATCGAAATCACCAAGCATTGCCTCTTATAATTCCCGAACTCACTCGGTCCAACCTAAGTCAACACCTCTCTTCTGCAACTCTCCCTTACCACCGTTGATCATTCAAATCATTCAAAACCTTTCTCCACTCTCTGACCACTCTACTAAAAGGACCTCACTCACATGTTCAAAGAAGAAGCAATCATGGGCATTATTGCACATAAGGACTACATCATATCAACTAGCATTTATATCAAATGGCATCATTAGTTCATCATTAGATATTGCAACATGTATCAAAAGTCTTAATTTACCGTCATGCTCAACGAGTATTGCAAACATCATATATGAACCTAATCAAATCAAGCTAGCAAGTTTCATCATAATCTTAGCTAATAAACAGTTCAGATTCTCGGCATTTGCAGTTCATACTATATAGGAAAGGAATTTGGATCATGCTTAGCAACTCAGAATAGCATCACATCAAGTCATCATGGCACATTAGGATTGTCATGCATCGAATCATATATCTCATCATAGACAACGGATAATCAGGCAACAATCATTACCAAGTCATCACATCAACACTCAATTCCCCACATCAAGTCAGTGCAGCACACCATCAACAAGCTCAGAAAGGGTTAGCAATTCGAATAGAGGACGCTCCCACTTGCAAGTCATATCGTACTCAATAATCGTAACCTCGAATCAAGCTTGTTCCGTCGACATCGTCGATCCTGAGGCCCGTGGGTTACGAGCCCACGCTTCCGCTGTGCTGCTCTATCGCTATTCGACTTCCCGATCCCTTTTTCCATGCGGTCGCTCATCCAAGGTACGCGTAGGAGTTTAAGTTAGCGGAGATAGGGGAGTGACAAGAGCGGACGACCCAATGTTTCTCTCGTATACAAAATGGACCAAAGCTAGGTGACACGCCTAGAGACAAGACTCCGACCCAGGAATAGTAACGACGCCCTTAAGAAAGTCTATTAGGTTACAATTGTGACGAACACGCACGAATTCATTATGGAGCATATCAATCACATCAATCCACACTAACATGTACCTATCTCGGGGGCAACATTCGTATTCATATCAAAGACACAATCAAGTCCTACGCTAATGTATGTGAAACAAGCTAACATTCTAGTATTCCATGGAAACAGATATGCCTAGCAACTTCAAACAAGATAGGCAGAACCAACAATGATCACATATTAGGTCAAGCATGGCACGTAATCATATGACGAGATACATTTAGAAAGCATGGGTCCTACATGATACTAGCAATACATGATGTGATACAAGCATAATCAAGAGTCATTAAGAGGAGTTCAACATAATATTCACGAACATGAGGCATCATCAAAAGTAACAAGAAGGACATCATGGGTGCTAGATTATAATCATGCTAAGAACGAACCATCATAGAGTACATATATGGTACAATCGTTGTCACATCATAGAACAAGTACAACATGTGATCATTTAGCGGGTCATATTGGAAATCATAAGTCTTACAGGATACTAATAGCACACATCGAACATGAGTACAATTAAAGTAATTCAACTAGGTTCATTCCGATATTCATGCGCCATGTATATGCAAAATCAGGATATAGAGTGGTGTGTGATCAAGCGAGGTGTCAAGTCATAGGTTCATACAAGCACGAGAAGCCATCATAGAGTAATAGACATTTTAACCATGTAAGCATGCTAGGTTTGACCATCACGGAAAGCTAGTCAATCACAGAATTCAACATTAAGCTAATCAGGACGAGTGAAACATGTTAAGAGAACAGAAAGAGGAAAGAGCCACACTATCAGGGACCTAGCTCAAGAGAGAATCAACAATAATGTAGGCAAGGTAGAATTTGCACAAGTCACAACCAAGGGCCCGACATGTTACTAAGGGCTCAATATAACATATGATACATACATGCACTTGATTGATTACTCGATACTAAGTAAGACTTCAATTCAATCACATTCCAATAATATAGAAGCATGAGCAAGTTTAATGATGTATAACATAAGTTTAAATAATGGGCAACATAATTAGCATACGGGGCATGAGTACAAATCAACACATACTAGGGTAAACATGCATTCACCAAGACTTCATTATGCCACATAATCTCCGTTCAACACAACTAACACACACAATATTAACTTGCAAAATAATCACAATAGTTAATCTGACGAATACGAAATAGATGGGCATGATATAGATTCTTGTCACAAAAGGAATAATGAACATCGACACGTCATCATCCAGCAGGTTAAGGAGATCATTTAAAAGCATTCATACCAAGAAGAGTTGATCACACTATCATGGACCTAATCCAGGAGAAACAAAAATCATATAGGTTCATATCATGTGGTTCATGTTTTTAATCAATCAACGATCTAGACAGCGATGACAACATATAATCATGAGAGATAGAAAGGCATAACACGGGACCCAAGCAATGGGACAAGCATGGGTACAAAATCGTCATACAACCACGAATTCACATTAAGGTCATCATCATAATATGCACTGAGAATTTCATAGCATATATGGCATGTTGACATCAAATTATAACTCGTATCCATCAAGTAAGGGACTCACCCTATCATGATACTAGAACTGAACGATCACACTATCATGAACATATTCACAGGGGAGGACATCAATTATACAACTTCCTAACATATGCCATTTATATTCATGCACTAATACGACGATGCAACATTCTGAGTAGAGCATGCTGGGATGATAGGGCGTAATATAGATAACTCGGACTCACACAATGGTCATCATGAACATCAAGCATGTAAGCACAGTCTCAAACTAAGGATCAAACTGTAGGTCAAGGAGTAGCGCATATAGAATCACACAATCATGGACAGAGTAATCAAGATAACCCGATAGAGATCCATAAGGGCAAACATTGACTCTCCCTAACTGACTCATCACTCATCTTTCTCGTGAGACTCGGATATGAATTTTATGGCAAGATGACACCGGTCGATCGTCATAAGAATCAAGAAAGACAACCTCGGAAACACTTACTTTCTAACTTGGAATTACATCAAAAGCCAACTTTCAATACTCTCCCCAAGCAACCCTCATATCCAACCATGATTTCCGAAACACTATGTTTACCAACCCGATTTCCCGTGGAGGAGACCGATATTCGAAGGGAGGACTCGATTGAACTATCAAAGGGTTCATAAGGAAAGGGACGGTTCCACAAAACTGAGCTTAACCATATAAGAAGAAGAAGGGTACTCCCGCTATCCCGTTCGCACAGATCGTCCAATATTCATTCAATAGTTAGAACATAACAATCAAATCTTTAGCATATCAAGCACTCAATCATAGAATCAGTTAATGACAATTACAATGATCTCCGTGGAGTCTTCTCGACCCATTTGTAAAGAACAAGCTAGTATTTCGCCTACCCATCTCCGACTACATCCAATAGGGATGGTCTAGTGCCTTTTCTACCCACTCGATCCCTTATTAGTTGGTTCTCCTCTTTTATCATAAGCCAAGTTCATATTTAGTCCAATTGAGTTAGGCATATTAAGTTCATTTTTCCCCTTTAAAACGCTTTCAAATATTTTGAAATCCATGGGCGGTTTTCCAAAACATACACTCGACCCTTGCGTACCCGAATTGCACAACCTCGCTCTGATACCAACTTTAAAACGGCCCGGATATAAATACCCGGGTTACGTTTCGAAGGTCGGATACCTTCGTTCGGATGTTGCAATTCAGGTACGATTCGAGGTTTCAAACCTCCAAGATCAGTATTCAAAGTGGGGATTTCGAACCCCAATCAATCGGAGTCACGGAAATTTCAATTTAAACGAAAGTAGAGCGGAAGTAAAATTTAGATACAAAAGCCACAGCAGAGCCGGGTCAAACCAAAACATAAATTCTTGAAGTCATATAGCCCAATTAGCGGGGTTAGACAGATTCTTTGCAATCGCCCGGGGGATTTTCCCACGCCATAGAGACAGGGAGCAATCATACCTAAAAATAATTGGTTCGAGCGGGATCAGACCGAGGCCCCAACACACCCTGTCCCGCAAGCGAACATACACATACGCTAATAATAAAGATGATGCAGATGCGAAATTAAATCACACTAACATGATCCTAATTTACAATATGCGAAAAGAACTGTAAAGGCGCCCAAAGAATGCCAAGTGGCATATCCCTCTCCTACCTCTGCACCCCTTCCCGTTAGTGCAGAGACTGGCCAGTTCGATGCTATAGCATATCATATCATATCTCATCATCATATCATAAATCATACTCATGCCCGATGGTACTGGGCTATCGTCATGCTCATATCGACTCGATAGATTCAGGGCACCCGATGGGGCTAGGCTACCCTATGACCCTATCAAAGACTCTAGGACTATCACAGATAACGGCCGTTCTGTTTCATACGCATAAAGAAATAGAATGCTCAATCACAAGTGCAATCCTAGCATGATACTACATGGCATGCTTTAATGCTTATGCAACACCTAGTATGTCATATATTCACAAGCAGGTAATCTCTTTCGAATCTGAGTAAGCCCATAAAGGAACTTACCTGAATAAGCCGGAAAGCAGAGAACAAGGCAGAAGCAGAATCCAAGCAATGAATCACCAATAGCAAGCAATGTCCAACATATCACAATCACCTAATAACATACAGATATGCATAAGTCTATCTACTTCACATAAGGCGCCCCTAACTATCATACATAGCTTCTCATATCTTATCTCAGATTATTCCGTCTTATCTCATCACAATTCTTATACCATTCCATGTTCATCTCATCTCATCATCTCATTTTCAAAACAACCTCTCAAAGAACTCCACTTAGAAGATCAACAATTCTTTTAAAATCGCTTATCCAAATTCCTACATTAAACATTTAAGCCTTAAAACCAATTTCCCAAAAATCATATTATAGAAATCATTCCGGCATGTTTCTTATTTCAAACATTATATAAATAAATTCCAATATCAAACCATCAAAATAATCCCATGTTCACAAATCATGTTTATAAGTCAAAACCAACAATTCACTTTAAAATTCCTAACTCACATATTTAAATGCATCATAAATAAACAATCCAATTAATACTATTTTAAAACAAATAAACAATATATAATGATTAATTTCCAGAATATTATAATTATAATCAAATCCCAAAATAATAATAATATTCAAATAATTTAACACTTACTAATCATATAATCTCAAAACAATACCCATAAATATATTTATAACCCAATATCAAATAATATCACTTTTAAAACCTTTTTAAAATATACTCCCTCCGTTGCAAAATATAAGGGCGTTTACTATTTGGCACGTTTTTTAACGAGCTAAAAACTTCATGAAATATTAATTTTTTATTAAATTTTTTTACATAGTATTATACATAATGTTAATATGTATAATACTATGTAAAAAAATTTAATAACAAATTAATATTTCATGGAGTTTTTAGCTCGTTAAAAAACGTGCCAAATAGTAAACGCCCTTATATTTTGCAACGGAGGGAGTATTAAAGATTCAGAATATAAATATATATATATTCCTAATAAATCAGAAATAATATATAAAATAACATACATATATATATAAAACTAACATAACCCAATATATATATAAAACATAACTAAAAAAATAACAATCCAGCCAGCCCAAAACCAAGCCCAACTCGAATCAAAACCCAGCCCAGACCCGCAACCCATACCCGGATCCCCTTTGATTTAATGACCCGGATGAAGAGAAGAGAAGAAAAGAAGGCCAGACCGGCCAAGAAATATAAGAAAAGAAGAACTGGTTCAGGAAAAGAAAAATAGGACCGAACCCGTCCCTTACCCCAATCCCCTGAACCCAGACCCTGCTTCCGCTCGGGAATTCGAAAAAGAGGAGGAGGGCGCCAGCCTCGCCGGAGCTGCCCATGACCCTAACCCAAACTAAACCGTACCGACACCCTTTTCCGACCTCAACCCATCCTAGAAAACCAGAACGAAAGTAGAGAGGGAGAAGGAAGAGAAAGCTCACTGAGGGGGGGGGGGGGGGGGTTATGTTCGCCGGAAAAGGTCCGATTTGGGCTCGCTTAGGCTCGGAACCGGTGCGTTATCGGCCTAAGACGAAGAGGACTGAGTAAACGTGTAACTTTACAGGGATTCAAGGCAAAAGAAGGGGAAACAAAGTTTTACCGACCCTTGCACGCGAAATCAGGGGAAGAGGAGGAGAAGGGCGGCTCCTGGGTGGCGTTGGAGGCTCCTGGGCGGCGCTTGGGCGTTCGTCGACGTGGTGCTGCTGCTGCTCGTCGAGGAAGGGAAAGGTGGAGCTGTTGGGGCTCGGTGCTTGTTGCTCGGAGAAAAAGGAAGAGGAGGTGATGATGGTGTTGGTGTGGCGGCTCGGTGGTGGAGAGGTGGCTCGGCTGGTGGACAGAGGTGCTGGTGGGCGCCAGAGCAAGGTGATGGTGGTGGTGTGGGTGGTTTGGTGGTCTGAAGAAACAGACAAGAGGGTGAGAGAGGAGAAGATAAGGAGAGAGGAGTGTGGTGTTGTTTTGTAGCCAAAAGTGCAGATGGGTGAGAGAGAGAGAGAGATAGAAATAAAAGAATTCGGTCCACTAAAGAATTCAAATTAGCGGAAAAGACTCGAAACCCGCTCGCCCGATTGAATCCCGACTAAGTCAAATTTAAATCAAAATTCAAGTCATCTCGGAACTTGAATAAATTTTTTATTAATACTCGAACTCGAAAGTGAAAATCAAATCCCGTCAACTCAAATATAAAATGATGCCGGAAGGATTTTAAATTGAACTCGTGCTCGAGGACGATTTTTCTCCGCTTTACAAATTGAAATAAATAATGACATACTTAATTAAAATATTAATATAATATATATAAAATATATATTCAGTCTTTACACATGGTATTCAAAGCTCTTTTGAAGGTTAGGTTCCATGCCTGCTAACATCAAATAAGTGACAGGAAAAGACTCACTCTTTAACTCCATTACTCTCGCCTTCTCATCTGATGAGTTGTTGGTGATAGTAGGGATAGGGGTGTTTAGGACGTCCTCACGCCCTTCGGACCTGAGAACAATTCTCAGATTCCTTTCCCAATCGAGAAAGTTCGTTCCATTCAATTTGTTTTTCTCAACTATTGAGCGCAGGGTGAATTTCAAGTTATCGTTCGACATAATGCCTATATATAAAAGGAAATGACATGCAAATCAGTTTATGTTCGAAATGCAAATTACTTAAAAAATTAAACACCTTTAAAATTAAGTAAATGCGCATTTTATTCAAGTTGTTATCGTTCCTTGTGAATAAAATGATTCCAAGATCCCATTACAGACAAGACTTAACGTACTTTTGCACTGCCTTAAGTCTTGTGTGCTTAAGGTATGTAACAATTACTAATTATATCTCCTTATAATTCTTGGTTGATGATCCACATCCAATGTAAAATCATCCCCATGCCTCAAGAGCCAAAACTTTGCCTTTTGGTCTCTTGTTGGGTACAACCATATCAAGGTTTATGAACCCCCGTATAGATTCACCCTCATTAGTCCAAGATTATGGAAAGACCCCCTCACTTTTGTGAAGCCCATTCAACCAAAAATCCAGAACTTAATGGGTTATGATATGGAAAGGCATTGCCCCAATTTACCTTTGGAACTTAAGCATGCAATTGTCATTTATTTATAAGTGAAAAAAATAAATAAAAAAATGCAAAACTTAAATAAAATGCAAAAGCAGGCATTCAAAATGCAACGAAAATTGTGATCCTAGTATGGCCCCTGCGATGCAAAATTTTAAAGATCTAATCTTCATGGGTCTCCACCCTCGCACCATTCATGGATCTCCATCCTTGAACTTCTTATGTCTTCTTTTTCTTGTATTACAATATTTCCTAATAATCTAATTACCGAAAATAAAATATGAAAATACATAACGATACGCAGATCGTGTACAAAAAAACATAACAATGTGCATATCGTATTTATGGGTCATACTAGTCACCTTATATATGCAAGCAATATATCATAATATAAAACAAGCATAATAATTAATCTCAATTTAAAATTAAATCCTTATATGGAATTAATCAATATTAACCATAAAATATAATAATTGGATTAAATTGTATGAAAAAAGATATAATATCAAATATTAATCTTAAGTGGGATTTCCTAACTTTTAGGAAATAATTAAAATAAACAATATCATAATAGTATCCATTTTAATTTTATGGGCAAAATCTCAATTCACCGGCAAATATTTTACAACCAAATATTTTAAGGCAAATATGTTATATCAAATATATTTTGAAATCTAGCCAAATATACACACGAAAATCATCCACCGTTTCGGTTCCATCACCAAATCGGATCGAATCCGACTCGGATCGGTGGTATTCTATTTCCATGTCAATTTATACAATTTCATCTCTCAATTCATCAAAATCTCCATTTCAATTTTACATTTTATCCATATAAAATTTACCATCAATTTAAATCAAGATTCGCATCAAAAATTAACAATTAATCTATTGATCGTATCAATTTATGCAAGATGGCTTTAATACCAATTGAAGAATAATTAGATGCGCTTAGCGGAATTTCAGATCATATCTAAACATCTAATTCAAGGAACTTCATGCATAAACGATAGATCAATCATTGTTCATAGGAGATACCTGTTGATGCGTGAACCGGATCGAATCGGGATGGAATCGGAAGAGAACGAAAGCCTCAAATGCGACTTCTCTACTTGGTCCACACGAGTCCGGTGTCTAGATCTCTTTAGACTTCGACTGCTAGGACGAAGGTCGAAAGACTAGCGATCAAATTGCTTTCAAATGGTAATGGTGGCTAGCAAATCAACACTTTGATTTGCCTTTTCTTCTTTTCTTTGCTACTGTTGCTCCCGTTTTCTTTAAGAAGAGGAAGCAAATTGCTTTTTGTTAATTTTCTAGCTATCTAGCTAGATGTGTGTGTCTTGGTTTCTTACATAAAAAACCACACTAAGAGCACAAATGAATTGTCATATATTAGCTTTTACCATATTTGCATTTTGTAACTCTTTGCAACTAATTGCAAAAGAATGGATGTCATACAAACTTAAATGCTAATATGTAACACCCAATTCAATTCATTCACAAAGAATGTGTAACTCTTAATTATTTATTTCTCAAATAAATAATGTTTATTATTTATTTCTTAAATAAATAATATATCTTATTAATAATATATAACATTATATATTACTAATCAACCATCAATCTCGTTGATCTATTCCGTCAACTCAAAGTGTGTGACCTCATAGGACCCGTTTATAATAGTCATGGACTTGAACCGTTCAACCCCATTAATCGTAGTTGGCTTCTAGCAAAGCACTACGACTCCTAAAATAATCGGATTGAATATCTCTATCAATTGTCCTATTCCATGTTTAGTCATTGCACATTTAATTAAAGGACACAATTTCTTCAAGAGATTGAGAGACCGAGTCGCCGAGAGGGAGAGGAGAGGCTTTGAGGGCGAGCGTCTGGCGAAAGCGGAGAGTCCGAGGGGCGGACAGGGAGAAGGAGATTCCGGTGGTAGCAAAGATGGAGAGGGAGACGAACGCGGAGAGATTGAGAGATCGAATCGATGAGAGGGAGAGGAGAGGAGAGGCGTGGGCTAGCGCCTGGTGGAAGCGGAGTGTCCGAGGAGCGAACAGGGAGAGGGAGACTCCGACACAGGGAGGTGAGAGAGAAGTCGAGAGAACGAAGCGATTTGCAAGAGACGAAGTTAATTAACAGTGTCAGTTTATTGTTCATTTGGGGTTCAGCCTTTTATAATAGTATATATATATATGAGATATCCTTAGCTCATATATCTCGTTGGTTATTTTACAACAATAGAAAAACATACGTAGTAATATTTATATTCAACCTTCAAGATTCATACGTATGAATATATAATTGATCATTATCTATTGTCATTTGAAATTAATTTTTTTTTACCTAATCTCTTATACTTATCAATATATAAAGAAAAAGTAAATCAAAACTAATATATTAAGGATTTTTTGTGGATAATATATTTATATTTATATTTATTATGTACTTGCTAAATAACAACTCGTCATTTAGATTTATTAGTTGGATAACATTTAGTCTTTGGGTCCAAGGTTTGCGTTGGGTCCAAAGCGGCCTGATGAAATATTAAATAAAAATATATAAATAAAATAAAAACTAATTATATATAGATATATTTACTCATTTCTATATATATATATATATATATATATATATATATATATATATATATATATATATAATTAATAAAAATCCCGCCAAGGCTCCAAACGCCTGTTTTAAGAATCCCGAAAGGGTCAACCAAAATCCCGTTAGGGTTTCTAGGTGCTTTCTACTCAGGCGGTATATGGCTTTGCTTTGGCGTGGATGCGCTGTCTTTTCCGGTGATGGGGTTTTGGCTGTTGGAGTCGGGACAGGCTGGGATCGTGGTAATGTTTTTCGAGACGTCTTCATTTCTCGGGCTGACTCCTTCCCTGGGGTTCGTCTTCATTGTCCACAGGATGATCGGATTCTGGTGTATCGCTGGCATGTGGTTCTGCTATAGAGTGGAGCTTGGCTTCGTCCATCGGTTCGTCCTCATCACGTTAGGTTATAAGGTCGGTTTGGTTTCACCTTTGTAGGGTGCTTTTGCTTGAGTTTTCACCGTTTTCTTGTACTCTATGTTTGTTTAGACGGTTTTTCGTCTGTCGACCTAGTCGACCCTCGATTTTCAGGTATATCTGAACTCAAATTTTTATCTAATAGAAAAAAAAAAATTCAGATGAGTGAACTAGTAGAATAGAAACCAAAAGTGGGCTTCCTTTTACTATTTTGTCCTTTTTTTAATATAATAAAATACAATTAATCTCCACCTTCCATTATATCCTATTTAATAGGTAAGATTTGTTCATAAATTACACCCTAAGGGGTACAGTGTCTACACCTATCCTGCTTGAAATGATTTGATTTAAATCTAGAAAGGGCTGGATCAAAACTCGTGTCTATTTTAACCAGGTGCTTTTAGTGCGGTTTGTTCAGGTGGTGTGCGTCATTGCTTTGGTGTGTTTAGACGGTCTTTTTCTTCATTGGGGTTCTAGCATTCAGAGTCGGGACTGATTGGGGTCTAGGTGGTGTGTACGGGGCAACTCAATGTTCAGGAATGAGCTTCCTTGGAGATTCATCTTTACTGTCCACAAGGATTTCTAATGTATCGCTGACCAGTGATAATATATTTCATGATGGTACTTGACTTCGTCCATAGTCTACGTTTCCAACTTCCTAAATTTAGGATCGCTTAGACTCATCTTTTGTTGGGTGCGCTCTACCTATTTTGTTGCACTTTTTCTGTATTATGTTGTATGTTTCGACGGTTTTCCGTCTATCGACTTATCGAGATTTAAGTATATCTGATCTCGAATTCTTACTTTATATAAAAAATAATTAAAATAAATGAAGAGAGAGAAGTGTTGCATTCCACATACTCCGTGTGTACACAACTGATTCAATTGACTTCGTCACCTTTGTACTTCTAACTTTCAATAAGCCGTAGTAACTACGGAGTACATTCTAAGAACTGCCGTCCACGTATGTATATATGACAGTTGTGGTCTTCAAATTTTTTAGACCAAAATTGTAATTTCAACTCTTTCACCTTCCCCCAATGACCTTGTAAAACCTTTATTTTGTTTTTGGATTGGAATGAAGTCGTTGGGATTTGCGACTCCGGTACATACCACGACTTCACTATTTTATATACTCCCTCCCATTTTTAATATAATTTGTAATATAAGGCATTTGACTTTTGTACACGTAGTTTAAGGAGCTAAAAACTATATAAAATATAGATTTTTTTAAATAATTTCTTTTACATTATAATACTTATTAATAATAAGTATTATAATGTAAAAAAATTTAATTAGAAAAATCAATATTTTATATAGTTTTTAGCTTCTTAAACCACATGTACAAAAGTCAAATGTCTTATATTAAAAATCGAAAGAATTATTAATGAATTAATTTGCCCAACAGGCCACTTTTTTAGCCTAAATTGGACAACTGTCCACCAAGAATCCAAATTGGGGAAAAGTCCATCCCTTTTTTTAACCCTTATATAGCCCCCACCTGTGCCCCCTTCCGTCGACTTCCTCTTCACTGAGATCTCGGATCCCTTCTTCCTCCACACCCCTGATTCTTCGTCTAAATTGTATGATTTCGAGGAGTCTAGAAGGCGACAGATACACAAGAGAGGAAGGTACAAATCGCGAGAGGGGAGGGAGATGAAAGATCGAGACGGAGAGAGGAGTCTAGATCCAGGGAGCAAGATCGAAGGGAGTTTGGTTCGGATCTGCGAGGGAGATCGAGCAATCATCGACGACCACCGGTCTTCTCCTCATCAACTACTCAACTTCTCTGTACCAAAACATAGAGGATGACGATGAAACTCGCTCACTTTCAAGCAACTGCAATCACCATAGAAAAAGGCACACTTGCAAACTGAACAGAAAATTTCGATCAATTACAAATCACAAACGAGCGAGAGATTGAGGGGCTGAGAGGAGGACTAAAAACTCACTGTGAAGTTCAATCGAAGCTACCGGCTTGAATTTGCAGAGCTTCAAGTGAAGGTGATGCTTTTGATTCATTGTAGTGGGCTGGATAGGTTGTTTATGTGGCCAATTATAGGAAATGGGCCATATCGGCCCATGGCCTCAACTTACTTTAAATATAAAAGATTTTATGAAATAAGACGAAAATTAATACAAACCTATCATGAGCAAAAAAATAAATAAAAAACAAGCAGCAATTGTATGATTTGTGGATTTTTTCAGCTTAGATTTTTTTTGTGTGATCTGAAATACTGAAATGTTAAAATTAAACTCCGGTTTAAGCAACACGGTTTCAGCAACTCCGGTGTCAAAGCGCTGACGCGAAAAAAAAAAGAATCTAATTTTAGCAATTACAACAACAATTTCAGCAACTCCGGTTTCAACAACCCTAGTGTCGAAGTGCTGATGCGGGAAAAAAAAAAGCAACTCCGGTTTTAGCAACAAGGTTTCAGCAATACGGCTTCAGCAATACAGTTTCAGCAACTCCGGTGTCGAAGTGGTAACGCAAAAAAAAAAGAAAAAAAAAGCAACTCCAGTTTCAGCAACTCCGATTTCAGCAACATTTTTTGATGTTCCTTAAAAGCCTCTTAGCTCAATGGTAGAGCAATGTGCTTATGCGCAAATACTTGGGTTCGAATCCCGCATAGGCTAAATTTTATATCCCGCAACACGGTTTCAGCAACTCCGAGTTCAGCAAACCCGATGTCAAAGCGCTGGCGCGAAAGAATAATAAACTAATTTCAGCAATTGCAACAATAATTTCAGCAACTCTGGGTTCAGCAACCCTGGTTTCAGCAACTTCGGTTTCAGCAACGCGCGAAAAAAAAAACTAATTTCAACAATTTCAGCAACTTCGGTTTCAGCAACTTTGGTTTCAGCAACTTCGGTTTCAGCAACGCGCGAAAAAAAAAAACGCTGAAATAGGGTTTGCTGAAACCAAATGTGCTGAAACAGGAGTGGGGCACAGGGGGCGCGCGTGGGGGGGCAAAGGGGCAAAGGGGGCAAGGGAAGGAAGGTGGACATTTTGCCAATTTAGGGAGAAGGGTGGACATTTTTCTAATAAAGACTCTAATTATGGCCTATAGCACAATTCCCCATTATTAATTAAGACTTGTTTATTCATTTAAATTTTAATGTAAGACTCTTTGATCTCTTTACATCTTTCAATGGATTAGAATGAACTCTTACTCCATAATAGAGAAATCAACGGTTTAAAGCTAACTACTTGCATTATGCAAGGGTAGGTACATACTACATACCCATGTCTTGAGCTTGTACTGGCTCAATTCGAGTGCTTTATAGATTAATGCTCGATTGTGATCGTGAGGATTGGATGATCGATCACCTCAAAACCCGTGTTGTTATTACAATAAAAAAAAATTTAAAAATAAACTCCTCCGGCCCCTTCTATTTGTGGTATACCCGTTATCCAAAATATTTATAATTGGAAGGGACTAATTGAAGACAATTAGTAGAATATATGATACACCTATAAACCCAGTCAAATCTGATATTAAATTATCGAAAATCCTCAACAGTTTAGTATTTAAACCATCTAAACTAAAGCGTAGATTGTGTGCAATTCAGAAATTATATATGGATCTTGTTGATATAACCTCCAAGGCACTCTTCTTCATCTCTCTCGTTCCATTTCTGTACATACAATCATCCAATGCTGTGGTTAACAGTACGTATGCCGAGCACGACTGTACAACCTATGCGTACTACGACGAAAACATCCTCAGTGTGAACACACTTCTATCTGATCTCATTCATCACTCCTCCTCCAACTCCACCTTCTATTCTTCCAAAAGCGGTGCAGGCGAGAATACAACATATGGCTACTTCTACTGCACCGCAGGCATCGAATCCCAAGACTGCCGCAGCTGTGTCGAGTCTGCAGCCAACTATTTGCAGTCCTACTGCGAATCCTACAAAGCAGCTACGGTCTTCTACAGGGAATGCACGTTGCGTTACTCCGACACACCTGTGTATGGCAAGTCTGATGACTCAATGCACTTTTTAGATTACAGTTACGGTGTTGTTTCCTACAAACAATTCAATAAAACACTGTATTCTACTCTGGACACGGTTATCACCCAAGCTGCAAACGGTCCTACTTCTAAGGGCTTCGCCACGAGTGGAGCAAAGTTGGTAGGGACCAAGGAGAGGCTATACACTTTTGCACAATGCACTCCGGATATACTTGGGAGTGCTTGCGAAAATTGCCTACGAGTAGCCCTTGATCAATTTGAGGACTATACTGATAGGACTTATATGTGGGTTTTCATGCCAAATTGTCAACTGGCACATCAGGTTAGAAACCCGTCATCAAAAGGAATGATTCCATCATCACTATCATCATCATCATCATCATCATCTTCGGAATCATCATCAGCATCATCTCTTCGAGGTAATATATGTTATTAATTTAGTAGAAGTTGAAGTTTGAATTAAAGCCTTGAATCTTACATTAATCTTTGATTATTGATCTAACATTTCCTGTTTTGATTGTACTTAATTGACTTTGCAGGAAACAATGGATGGTACATAATTTTTGTGCTTGCCGCGGGTGCAGTGACTTTGTATTAGGCATTCTTTGGAAAGCACTGCAAGCAGATAATTTTGCACAAATGGAACATGTGGGTGATCAAGTAAATTGATCTCGTTTCAAGTTTTGTCTTTCAAATTGATTAATTGATTTCATTTTAGTTTGAATTTGCAACGTACATTGGTAATTGTATCGGTTGATCTCAGATGTTCAATATATACATTTGTTGTGTGCTTGAAGAGTATGAATTGGATTAAATTACCATATTTTCCAGTATATGTTACCTTCCCAATGAATTAAGACATTTCACTCATGTTGACATATATATATTAAGGATCAAACAAAAGACTTGAAAATTCAGATTAGAAAATGGAACTCTGCAAAGTACAGCGCGCTTCAATCTGAAGGAACAACCCAACGTGCAGGCAAAATAGCAACAATTTTTTTTCGCCACCATTCCAACCTTAAAGGGAAAGAGAACTATTTGAATTGACATTATGAATCAAAGCATCATCAAATGAAATACTTAATTTCTTCGAATCACATGACTTATAACTTCAATCGATCTACAAGGCATTATACCATATGAAGATTTGGAGGACGCGTGTGTTGCATCTATCCTAGCTACTTGATCAACAAGAATTGAAGTACGACTTTTCTTGGTCTGGTAATTATCTCAAAGTACGACTTTTTTCACTCTCTCCATCCATTTCTCTATTTTAGAGATGAGTTTAGAAAAGCCGTTAGGGAAAAAAAAATTTCTCTGAAATCTCTTATATTTTCTCTATTTTAGCAAAGATGTTAGGCTTGCTCTAAATCAAGGGGATGCACTTTTTCCAAACATAGTCGATTGTCAAATGTCATCCAATATATTTGAATCAAGAGAGACTTGGAAGGGTGATCGATCAGGTCACCTGAAAAGCTTGATTATTTTTACATTCCACTGTGTCTTGCCTAAGTCTAACCGGTGCTGGTTAGGCTTAGGCGCACCTTCAAACAGTGGTCACAGCCACTTTGAAATTATGAAATTTGTGGACGTCGCCCATCTAACTCTTACGTTCTCTTGTTGATATCTTCTGATATATTATATGTCTAAATTCGACATCTGGAAAAAAAAATTAGGGGCATTTAAAGATTCGACACAAGTTAATAATATTTTGCTTAATTTAATACCAAATTAAGCAAAATTATAATTCGACCCAATAGCTTGGAAATGAGATTGTGAAAAATGTGAAATGAATATATCTTACATTGATAATATAAGGAATCCAAGTCTTATATATAAGCCGATGGACTACTAATTCTAATGTTAATTGGTTTTAGAATAAACCTAATTGGTCTATGCTCGACTTGGAGATGTTATATCACTCTTTTAGACAATCTAGTTGGCTATTACTACTACATGCTGAGGAGAGTGCATGACTAGTCCGGAGTTTGATGTCCATTGCATTCGGAGATGGTGTTGGATCTATAAGTGTTTGGGCTGGTTTATGTTAATGGGCCAAGCCCATAAGCTTTTGTATAAAACACCTCACGTACAGGAATTCCAGACTTTTTAAATATCTTATTTTGCTCTCTCCCGCCTTTCTCTGTTTTCTTCCTCTCCCCCGCCTTTCTCTGTTTTCTTCCTCTACGAGCTGAAATCGCAAGCTCAGTCATCATCACCTTTGTTTCCGACAACCTAATATGAAGGAAGGCAAGAGAAGGGTCATAAATTCAATTGTACATGGTCGATTTTGTTAAGAGAGGTGCTCAACGATGGAAGAGTGAAGAAAAGGATGAAACACGAGGATGATTGGAGGAGAAGGAGATTTGGGCCAATCCGCAAACGTGATGCAATCGACCGGGTTGGTATAACTCGCTATTCGTTAGTGTAATGGATCAACAAAACTCGCGTTTCATTAGTAAAAAAAATGTCATATTTGCCGTTGCTTGGAATGGCAGTGATTTAATTAAATTATAGTATATAGTTCTTGTTTTGCTAGTTGGGTTCCTTCCTATTGAAGCATTAATTAGTTGGGAGTAAATTTTTCTACCATTACGAGTAAATGGTTGAACCACTTCTTATTAAAATCTTGAACTACTTCTTATTAAAATCTTGAACTACATATTGTATAGTCATTACCCATATATGAGTAAAAGTTTGAACCACTCTTTGTGAATATCGTAAACAACATTTGTGTAAAAGCTTGAACCACTTCTTGTGAATACCTTGAACCATTTCTTATAAGCCCTAATCATCTGTGAGTAAAATCTTGAACCACTTATTGTGAATATCTTGAACCACATGTTGTACAAGTTCTGAATCACATGTGAATAAAAACCTAAACCACTCCTTTTTAATATTATGGACCACTTATTCTCAAAGTCTTGAACCATATGTTGTAGAAGTCATGAACCACATATATGTAAAAGTCTGAACCAATTTTGTTAATATGCTGAACCACTTCTTCTAACGTCATGAACCACATCTTTTACCCAATGTCCTGAACCACATTTGAGAAAAGCTTAAACTACCTCTTTTTAATAACTTGAACCTCAAAATCTTAAGCTGCATGTGAGTAAAAATTTGTGCAATTTCACTTGTGCAATTTTTTAGAGTGAAATATATATTAACATGTTTAATAAGATGAAATTAAATAAATTATATGCATATATTTTAATTATAATTAGAAAAAATATAAATTAATAGTGTTAACCGAGAGGTGATTAATTTTGAGGCAATTAAAACTTACTGAGAAAAAAATAAAAAAATGGATCATTTTTGTTAATTAATTAATACTCTCTCTGTTAATTAAAACTTATCGTTTAATATTCATGCACCCTTACTCTCTCCTAATCCCTCTCGGTCTATCTCTCTTTCTTCTTCCTCTTTCTGCACTTCATCTTCTTCTTCCCTCTCAATCTCCATGAAAGCTTAAGGCTTTCCTTCTATCTGACCTTAGGGTCATAACATAATCCTAGTGTAAGGAGGAGCCTCCATGTTACATGTTTCGTAAGTGTTATAATATTATTACTAGTACAATCCCCACGCCATAACGCATATTTTTCTCATAAATAAAATCATAATAATATAACAAATTCAATGATTTGATTTGGACCAATTTATTAGTAAATGTATAAGGAATAAATCATATTCTAATTTAATGTTTTAAATTGAACCAAGTGATTAGAAAATTAAAAAAAATATCTATTTTAATTTGATTGGTTGAAAAGTGAAAACCTTATAATTATGATGATGATAACACCTCGTAAGAAATGCATCTTTTACTGCCCTTAATCACACGGTACAATCACATACGTACATACAGTACATCTCAAAATCTCAACACATGAAATTTGTACAATCCAACTCTAACTCAAACCAAAATCAGTTTGAAAACAAAAACTTAAATACAATGCATCAACTTAATTAACCGACCACGTAAGTTTGCTCAGGAAAAAAAAACCACCCACGTAAACATGAATTATTATTTTTTTTGGTAGAAACGTAAACATGAATTATGGAATCATGGCAACTCGTTTTATTTGTGTTATCATATCATTACGTACGCGGAATGCCTAATGCAAGGCAATTGCAGCCACGGCCAGCGCGAGAATCATGTGCCAAACATTTTGTCCTGCAAGTTCAGTACAAATTAATTACAATCATCATGTATTAATAGATTTCGTTTTTTATTTTGAATATATGAAAATATATTGTAACTTAAGTAAACATATACGTATAGGCAGTGGCGGAGCCAGAAAAATTTCGAAGGGGGGGCACAATTATACATGTACGATATAGTTGTGGATTAAATTGGCATAAAGAATTATATGTAATACGATAATAAATTATGCTATTTTAAGATAAAATGTTATCGGTTTATGATAAAAGGCTATTCTTTTTTTCGCGCCTAAAAAAAGAAATATAAATATATAAATGAAATATCCGAAAAAAATTAACTAAATAAGTATAGGAAACGCAATCTAATAAACATTAAGTTAATGTTATGGTTGTTATATGAGCTAAAGCTTGACTCGAGTTTAGCTCAATAAAAGCTCGGCTTGAGCATCATTTACAAAATGAGTTGATTACGAGCACATTTTTATGCTCAATTCATGATTCAGCTCGGATCCACTGAAACTCAAATAGCACGAATTTTGTGAAATTTATAAATTTTCTTTTAAGTTACTATGTCATGAGCAAGTAAAGTTGCATAATACTTGGGAAAAAAACTCAGCTCAAGCTCGTTCACTTACTAAACAAGTCGAATATGAGCTCAAGTTCAAATATAGATTCGACTCGAGCTTAACTTGTTTATAAATGAGTTAAATATAATCAAACAATACTAGACTTGTTTGGCTCGAATAACAACCTAGTTAATATATAACTTGTTGCACTCATAACATATAATAATGTATAACGAGAAATAAAAATTTTGAACTTGTATAACTTCTTATCTAATTGTCGAAACGATTAGTATAACCTCTCATTTCGAAGCTCCCGAGATGAATTATAGTATGTGAATTTTAATTTAAGTAAAATATAAAAGCATTATAGTCTATTAAAACAAAATTAAAGTGATTAATATACATTTAATTTTAAAACAGTCATAACTTTTTACTCAGATGTCGGATTAAGGCGTATTATATATCAAAACGAAGCTATCGACGAGGAGAATACACATAGGTAGTTCGTCAAATAAGAGAGAGGGCACATGCCCCCCCTAGGCCCCCCCTTCAGCTCCGCTCATGCGTATAGGCCATATATGTTTGGCGCAATAAACTCGATCAAGTGGTGTTTTCTGTTAGATGTAATAATAAGCCCACAAGCTCAATTGTAATTAGGTCATGATGTACACCTCCTATATATATTCTAATGATAGCGAAGACAACTCCAACGGGGATTATTCACTCTAACATGGTATCGGAGTCAGGTTCGGCTAGTTGCGGTCTGGGCTCTAATTGGCGGGGTTGCTGGGCGTAGGCATGTCGCGGGCATTGTGGTACCCATTTAAGCGCATGTGGCAAGTGCAACTTGTTGGCTAAAAAATGTTGTTGCACTTGAGGGAGTGTGTTGGAATGTGGTTGTCCCACATCGGTAATATAGAGAATACTTGAACAACATATAAGTTTGAAGGGCTACTTCTCTCATTGCTAATTGGTTTTGAGATAGAATCCCGTTGAGTTTATGTGTTTTTTTTTGTGCCTCTCCCACATCGCAATAAACTCAAGTGGTGTTTTCTTTTGTCTTGTTGTAAAGTTTGTTGCTTCTTATTTCATTGTGCCTAGACCTGTCAAACGGATAATTCAGGTCGGGTTCGGGTCGGATCACTTCGGGTCCCGGGTAATACGGGTTTCGGGTATTTTTGGGTTGAATCGAACTCGGATTTGACCGGATTTCGGGTCATTTCGGGTCGATATCGGGTTGGCCAATTTTTTCTTTTTTAAATTAAAAAAATCATAATTTGATAATTTTGCGATGAATTTAAAAATCTAAAATTAAAGACATTGTTCATAAGTTTTAGTTCTTGTAATTATATACTATATCTGATCTAAAATATTTGATTTTCATTATTTCTCGTAATTTTTAATAAAATGTAATGATATATAAATATCAAAATTTTAAATAATTTTTTGAAAATAATTTTATTAAAAATTTGATATTCTATATATTATTACATTTTATTAAAAAAAACATTTGATTCTTTTATTATTTCTCATAATTTTTAATAAAATGTAATAATATATAAAATATCAAATTTTCAAATAATTTTTTAAAAATAATTTCATGCAATTAGTAATAAGCATAGGATTGTTTTTAATATTTTAATATTTTTTAGAATTTTTATTTTCTTAAAAAAGTCTGTTAAAAAACAAAAAATCAAATACTATCGATCGGACAAAGTATTACACAATACAAATAAATATAAAAGTTGATTTGAAAATGAAAAATCAAGTGATTGTAATTATAAAAGGTAATAAATAGGAATATCCATAAAAAAAAATTAATCATATATAATTATAAATCAACCGGGTCAATCGGGTCACTGGATCAATTGGGTAAATCGGGTTAAAATTACCGGGTCAATCAGGTCACCGGGTTGAAACCCAGATTACCCAGAAAATTTCCGGGTTTTCAGGTTCAGATCAAAAAAAATTTCCGGGTCGAAATTCCCGGGTTCGGGTCGGAAATTTTCCGGACGTTCAGGTCGGGTTGACCGGGTCGGGTTGTGTTTTGACAGGTCTAATTGCGCCTGCTTTTTTGTATTTTCTGAATGTTTAGGCGATTTCTGTCTACCGACTCATCGACCTCTCGAGAATCAGACATGTCTGATCTCAAATTTTTACTTAATAAAAAAAATTACACAAATTAATTAATCCAATACAACTTTTATTTCATACTGCCCAACGGGGATATCCCTAGGTATTATCCTTATACTATACGGAGTATATTTTAAAATATGTATGTTAGGGCGATGACGAATGTAGGCCTCAATTTAGTGGAAAAACCGCTTGGAAAAATCTGTGAAAAACGTGTTTGAAGGCTGTGGCGTGGTATGAAGGGAACCACTGCCTTAGAAGCGAAATCGCCCCGACACCGTGGTGCAGGTCGGCTACAGGCGTCGCCCCCCAAGGATACACAGCGGACTTCTCAGGCGTGCACTCGCCGTCGAAGCAATGGAACCACCCAGGACTCAGAACGGATTACAAGAAGAAGAGAGGAGAAGGAGAACAGTTGAATGTGTATCGAAAACTGAAGAGAACGTCAGTTTTTAAAACCAAAAAAGGACGCTCCACCTTGCTGAAATCTCGGAAGGAATCTAAACCGTTTTTCAAAACGTGTGACAGAATTGAATTAGTCAAAACCCTAATTCAACCCTATCGGAGGCCAATTAATCGATAAAAATTAAAACCCGATGTAAAAGGTGACCAACACCCCACCGCGCACGTGTCACGGACCGGCGGTGGTGGTGCGCGCGTGTGAGACTCCTATCTCAACTCTTAATAGCCTCTTCAAAACTCCCCCTTAATCTGGCTTAAAATATAATTTTGACATTCTATACTATTTCAGCAACGGTCAGTTTCCCTCATTTCCTAAATCAATTACTTGAAGACGTTTTCTAACCCCTTTGAATATCGATCTGTTGATGGCACGTTGGCATTTCAGAAGTTGCTTGTACGTAAACTAATCAAACTAGTGCAGTACTCGTGCATAAGAGACACATAATATTTATAAACTCTATTTTTTAGGAATAAGCAATGTAAGCTAAATTGATTAAAATCTAAAAGAGTTACCACTACGCTAGATTACATTTCAGACCGTGAACCGTAGCCGTCACCTGATATAGGGATTTGGTCGCCGAGAGGCGGTGAACGTTCGTCGCTTGAAGTGCCGTCGCATCGAATTCATCCCGAGAGTATTCCGGCGACGAGCATATGCAACTTGGTCTCCCTAATCAATTCAGACGGGCACAATTCTTTTCGTCGCTTGAAATCTTGTCAGACCTTCTAGGTAGGGGTGTGCATAAACGGGTATCCGACACGTTACAGTTAACCGTATCGAATACCCAAAATCGATAATGTTGAAAATCTTATTCCGAACACAACATGATTAATACCGGGTATCCGACACGAAAGTATGAAACGATTCCGTGTTGATACCCGTGTAATCCGCCACAAAACATTTATTAAGACATCTTAAGACTGAGTTGCTATTCAAATTGTGTGAGTCTATGACTTCACTCCCTCTTGTGGTGAACAAACTTCCCCAAATTGAGAGAGAAGATGGTAACCACCAAATTGAAATTAGATTAATCAAATGCCATTTCTATCTAAATATTTTGAACCAACAAAGAAAAAGAAAATAAAAAATTGAGAAGTTTAGCAAATACAGTACATAGCAAAGGGAAAATTGAGAGAGTCGGGCAGCAAAGATTTCAATAGAGAGAGCACTGTGAAGCCGAAGATTGAGAAAAAGAGAGAGGTGTGAAATAAAAAATTTTCGAGATCTAGACCATTTCGATTTGGTTTAAATAAAAAATTTTCATCCAGATCTAGACCCAATGGAAGATTTCGAGAGAGCAGGGCGTCGTAGATTTAGAGAGAGACAGAGAGAGCGTCGTGAATGCCTCCACCGCCACCCGCCGGAGATTGAGAGAAAGAGCACCGTCGCCGCATTGCCACTTTCAAATTTAGGGTTAGGTTTAGTTGAAAGTGAAAAAGGATGAAAGGGGTTTTATACAGTAAAAAGAAAGTGTCGGGATGCCTTATCATGTGAGTAAAGTCCTTGAATTGTGTCCCTAACCAATTGAGCCATTCGGCTTTTTTGATCCAAAAGGGACCATAAAATACTAATCCTATAATACGTATAGATTTACATACAAAATTAAACGGTTTAATGGTTCGTGTCAGGTACCCGACAAGGGGATATGCCCGATCCGAACACGAATCGTTTAATATCGTATTTTAACGGTTTGTGTCATTTTTGTATCTTATCTTTTCAGTTTCGTGTTTTTTCGTGTTGTATTGTCGTGTTCTCATGTCATATCAGTCGTGTTAGGTTTTTCCGCACACCCCTACTTCAATAGCCTTTCAAGCCTGCCCATTAGGATTCTAGCGACCATGTATTATTGTTAAGCGACGAACATTGTTCCTCGCTTGAACAGTTATGGACCGACATTGTTCGCTTAACTCTCTATCGACCACTACATCCATCACCCCACTCTAATTAAAAAAAAAAACAGAAGTGCATTTAGGTGATAGCTGGCTCAATTGACAAAGGTCTGTCACTAGAGTTTCTAAGCGATCAACTCGTTTAATATTTGTTTATCGCTCCTGAAGTGCGGAATAGGCAGATATGAGGCACGAATATACTCCAGAAGGGGGGTTGAATGGAGTATGGCAAATTTTCGCAAATGCAGGAAGTGGTAAGATCTTGCCAGCTAAAGGTAAGATCTTATCTGTAATGCAGAGACAAGTTAAATTGTAAGACCTTACTGTAAGCGAGTAAGACCTTATCTGCAAAACAGAAGTTAGTTCAATAGATAAAATAATTCACGAAAGAAAGAAATCAAGAAAGGAAGAAGAGAGAAGCACACGCGACTTGTTAACGAGGTTCGGCACAACCGCCTACGTCCCCGCCTAGGGTATCCAACCCGTAGGATTCAACGACTTTATTTCACTTTATCTTATGAGTCCTAGATACAACCTCTAGAAGACCTTCCCTCTTCTAGACTAACTTCCTATCTAGCAACCCAAACGCTCTAGTGAAATAAAGCACCTAAGGATACCGAAGTACCCTCTATGATTGGGTAAAGAACCCTTGTGTATAACTCAAAATGAATTGTACTATAACGCTCACAACAACACCTCACACACTCGAAACAAGATAACTTTGATCAACCAGAGAATAGTGAGATGACGACTGTAGGAGGAGAACTTGCAAAGTAGTGATGTACGCCTGTAGAAAGACTTGGTACTTTCGGCAATCTTCTGCTCCTCCTTTATATAGCCCAGAACGTTTTGAATACAAATTCAAACTTCTGATTTTTCTCCAGGGTTGTTGAGACCGAATCTTCCAGAAGTAGGCCACCGTTGCTTCCAGGAGAATCTCCAAGAATTGCTATGAACGTTGCCATGGATTTGAACTGATGAGATTTTGCCCTGAAAATCTCAACAACCAAGCTGAATATATTTGGATTAGGATAAACACAAATCTGAAAACTTAATCCAATTCTAGAAGCCCAATCTGGAAAAAATAGGCCCATCAAAACTAAGACATTAGATCTGTAGGGTTGGTAACACAAATAGGCCCAATATTATATAAGCTGAGCCCATTGAAAATAGGCCCAAAAACATTGAGCTGAGCCCATTCATTCCATCCGAAATCAACAGTTCTTGATCTTAGGGTAAGACCTTACCAAGTTCTGGAAACCAGAACTTTTGGCTTTCATCAACATATCTTATCATCAAGGTGGAGTTAACAATCTCCCCCTTGATGAAAGACAAAACTTGTAAGCTTGGTACCTGTTTCCAGAGAAGTACAAACACATAACATAGTGCAATAGATAATCAAAGATGTTGGATCAAAGTTTTTTAAAACCCTAAAATCAAAGTAAGGCCGCGGAAACAGTCTGCAAAAAGTAAGGCCTTACATCTAGTGGTGGTTCTCCCCCTTTTTGTCTTTCAACAAGAAGGGATAAAAGTCAAGAGAAACCAAATATCCAACAGAGAGTTAAAAAACAAACTAGTTTTTAAAGTCAGAACACTTCCCAACACCAGAAATCACTCGTCATCAGATAGGACGACCACTTCCTCCTCGTACCATTGGCCATACTTGGGATGTACGTCCTCTGGAGCGCGGCGTCCTTGGAAGATCTTATCGCGCCATCTGTTCTTGGCATTAGTCACAGTGTGCACCTTCCACATCTCAGCTTGTCGCCTTGCCTCTTCATCTCTCCATTTCTTCACAATACCATACTCCTCCACAGTGAGGATAGTTGGCTCAGGGAAGAGAGGACGTAAGATGAAGCGTTTCAGCACCTTGCGTTCACAGTTGATGAGTACATTCTTGGCCGTCTCCTCCACATGTGTGACAGCGTCAGCATCTAGTGGCATAATTGACGTTGTGGCTCGATGGTTCATGCCGCATAACATGAAGAGCTGATTCAGCTTTTCATCCATTATCAAGAGCCGCTGGTGGCTGTCATCCTGTCTATCGACAATGTCAGCCCTTGCTGCGTTTAAGTCTTTCCTAAGCGCATCCACCTCTGCTTCCAGAACCTCAATCCTTTGCTCCAACAGTACAGATTGTGTGTCCCCTTGAGCTTGAGAAGGGGTTTTCAAAATCCAGCCTCCGGCTAGGGTTTGTTCAACACCCAATCTCTTCCAGCAATTTTCATCAATTCGGCTGGTATGTGAGACAAACTCTTCTCCTTGTGTATCAATGTCGAAGAACTCAAAGATTTTTGGAAGAAGGTTAGCATAAGGCAGGGGTGCAGACAGGGGAGTGTTGATGGTATGAAGCATGTAGGAAAGGATGAGATCAGGGACGTCAACCTCTAAGCCCGCCATAATCAAATAAAGTACATGAAGCAGATTGTCAGTGACCAGTTCTCGAGAATTCTTTCGTGGCATAACACAACGAGCAAGAATAGTGAACACAATCTTAGCTTCAAGTGATAAGATGTTGTGAGTGTGTTTAGGTTTAGGCTTGAAGGATTCAGAGGCAGAAACGGGCCGCACAAAGAATTCCTTTTGTGCTTGTTGAAGGCAGTAGGATTTGGTAGGATGGTTCTGTGTGTTTACTTCCTCAGGGATGCCGAGAATAAGGGACAAAGAGGAGCGGGTAAGGGTAATCTTTCGCTGCTTAACTTGAGAAGAGAGAGTAAGCACTCCCTTTTCTCTATGTGCAGAGAGATTCACAAAGAAAAGTCGTGTGAGACGAGGGTAGGCATAGGTTCCGGGGTTGAGGAGAGACCAAACGTTTGAGTTCTTCAACAGATTTACACACGGGAGTTGTGTGGATTCTAGAAAATCTAGATCCACATGCTCACAAAAGGTTATGGGTCGATTGACAAACCCATCCTTCCACATTCCCGATTTTGTGAAATTACCGAACCAAGCAAGGGGTGTTTCGGAGAATACCTCAAGATCCATATGAGTCTGGAGGCTGTGTTGATGCTGATTCTTCCTGGGAGCGCGAGGATTCACTTGGCGCGGATGATTGCGCGGAGGATGTCGGGGTTCCCGTTTGATGTTCTTCCGGTGATCGTGAGATCCTTCGCCTTCGCTCTCGGAAGAAGTATGCAATTGACGGATCACCGCCTTTCCCTTGAAGTCCTCATCGGTTGCTAAGCCCTTACCCTTGTCGTTGATTGAATGGCGAGATCGTTTGGAACCAGACCGGGTAGAGGGAGAGGAGGAGTTCTTCTTTGGTGCCATGATGAAGGAGGAGTGTTTGAGTGTTCTTGGGAAGGGATGAACACAGAGAGAGAAAGAAGAGAGGTGAGAGTGTGTGATGTGACCGGTTGAGTGAAAGGGTTTAAATAGGGGAAGATGTCTTTAGAAATTCTAAAGACTTAAATTCCCAAAATTAAAACCGGCCAAATCTTTTAAAGATCAAAACCACTTTTCAAAAATCAAAGAGTGGATAAATACAAGGAATTAAATAGAGGTAAATCCAGATTTAAATCTTAACCGAAAAAATCTAGGATATAGGTAAATTCGGATAAAACACGGTAAAAACAATTCTTTTCGATAAATATCTAAAGAGATAAAACCGAAAAGATTTGATCCATAATTTATTCTTTTTGAAATATGATTTTAATGTCATACCATGAATTAGTAAGGCATTAAAATTTCTTTCAAGATTTTGATGTAGGGAATAATACGAATATCATAAGATACGATTGCTCCCCCTACATCGATGCTTCCATATTAAGCATTCCAAGTTCTAACCTGATGAAATTGAATCTCTCTTCGGGTAAGGGTTTTGTAAAGATATCTGCTAATTGTAGTTCAGTAGAGATGAATGTCAAAGACACATCTCCTTTTTCTACATGATCTCGAATGAAGTGGTGTCTCACATCAATATGTTTCGTTCTTGAGTGCTGTACGGGATTTTTGGAGATAGAGATAGCACTTGTGTTGTCACATTTTATTGGGATGCCCTTATAGTTGATTCCAAGATCTTGGAGTTGTTGTGCAATCCATAAGACTTGAGCACAACATGCTCCAGCAGCAATATATTCAGCTTCGGCCGTTGAGAGGGCCACTGAATTTTGCTTCTTGGAATGCCAACTTATAAGGGATGACCCAAGAAATTGACAACATCCGGAGGTGCTTTTCCTATCTACTTTATATCCTGCAAAATCAGCATCGGAATATCCGACAAGATTGAAACTAGATTGAGTAGGGTACCATAATCCGAGATCCTTTGTACCATTCAGATATCTTAGAATCCTCTTTACCGCTATAAGATGAGACTCTTTCGGATTAGCTTGGAATCTTGCACACATACAAACACTGAACATTATGTCAGGTCTACTGGCTGTAAGATAAAGAAGAGATCCGATCATACCTCGATACTCTTTCTGATTTACCTGTTTTCCGGTAAGGTCTTGATCCAAAGAAAGAGTAGAGCTCATAGGATTTTTTGCAACTTTGGATTCGATCATCTTGTATTTCTTGAGAAGTTCTCGAGTGTATTTTCCTTGATTAAGGAATATACCTTTAGAACTTTGATGAACATGAAGACCGAGAAAGAAATTTAGCTCCCCCATCATGCTCATCTCGAATTCCTTACACATCATATTTGAAAACTCCTTGCACAAAGATTCGTTAGTAGCTCCAAACAATATGTCATCCACATAGATTTGTACAACCAAGATATCATTACCTTGAGATTTGATGAATAGAGTTTTGTCGATTAACCCCCTTTTGAAATTATTTTCCAGAAGATATTTTGAAAGCCGTTCATACCAAGCTCTTGGGGCTTGCTTCAAGCCATAGAGAGCTTTGTCGAGCTTATAAACATGATCTGGAAATTCATCATTCTCAAAACCGGGGGGTTGAGCGACATAAACTTCTTCATCTAGGAAACCATTCAAAAAGGCGCATTTAACGTCCATTTGAAAGAGTTTGATGCTCATGAAAGAGGCAAAGGCAAGGAGCATGCGAATAGCTTCTAGCCTGGCTACGGGAGCAAAAGTCTCCTCGTAGTCAATGCCTTCCTCTTGATTATATCCTTGAGCAACAAGACGAGCCTTGTTTCGAATGATGTTTCCTCCTTCATCAAGCTTGTTTCGAAATACCCAACGAGTTCCAATGATAGATTTACCCTTTGGCTTTGCCGTAAGGGTCCATACTTTATTTCGCTCGAACTCGTTAAGCTCATTCTGCATGGCTATAATCCAATCAGGTTCTTGAAGAGCTTCGGTATACTTCTTAGGCTCTACAAGAGAAACAAATGCGTGAAAAGCACATAAGTTTCTAACTTTAGAACGTGTTTGAACACCAGATGAAGGATCAGAAATGATATCGGAAGTAGAGTGAGATGAGGCATGTTTGAATCTTCTTCTTGCAGATCCTTGGCTAGGAGTGGGATCACTGGAAGTGTAAGGATATGGCTCCTGAGGTTCAGGAGGATTCGTAGGATAAGGGCCTTGAGGTTCCGGAGGAGGTCCATCTTCAAGACTGGCTTCATTTGTAAGGCCTTGAGACATAGTTCCAAGACCTTGTGACAGATCAGTAAGATCTTGAAATGGCTCCTGCATATTCCTGGATATGCTCGTTTCAGGATGATTGCCTTCTCCATCTGATTCTTCTCCCTCATGAGTATTTAACTTCAAGTCTGCAAATCCTTCACTCAAGGTACCGTTATCACTTTCATCAAATAATACATGGATACTTTCTTCGACGATTTTGGTACGTTTATTGAATATTCGATAAGCCTTGCTTTGAGTCGAGTATCCAAGAAATATACCTTCGTCGCTACGTGCATCAAATTTCCCAAGATTATCCTTGCCATTGTTATGTACGTAACACGTACATCCAAATGGTTTAAAATAAGAAATGCTTGGTTTTCTTCCTTTGAAAAGCTCATAAGGAGTTTTCTTTAAAATTGATCTAATTAAGCATCTATTGAGAATATAGTTTGCTGTATTCACAGCTTCTGCCCAGTAAGACTTTGGCAGATTATTCTCTAATAGCATAGTCCTGGACATTTCCTCTAGTGTGCGGTTCTTTCGTTCCACAACACCATTTTGTTGAGGTGTCCTAGGAGCTGAGAAGTTGTGAGAAATACCATATTTCGCACAAAATAGATCAAAGTTTAATTGATCGAATTCTCTACCATGATCACTTCTAATAGAAACGATAGGTAGGTTTTTCAAAGTTTGTAACTCCTTACAAAGTTTGGAAAAATAAAACAGAGTTTCTGATTTATCTTTGAGAAAGAAAACCCAAGTAAATCTAGAATAATCATCAACAATAACTAATATGTATTGTTTACCTTTGGGAGATTTGACACGCATAGGTCCGCAAAGATCCATGTGTAGAAGCTCTAAGGGTCTAGTAGTACTAACGACCATCTTCTTTTTGAATGGACTTCGGGTATGTTTACCCCTTGAGCAGGCTTTGCAGAGATCATCCACTTTGAAGTTTAAAACAGGAAGGCCTTGAACAAGATCCTTTGAACTGAGTTTGCTTAGGGTGTGCATACTTATATGCCCAAGTCGCCTATGCCAAACCCTTGGATCTTCAGATAAGGCCTTGAGACATTTCAGATTGGATCCTGCAATACGATTAGTATTAAGAGCATAAATGTTAGAATCCCTGTATGCAGTGAGAACAATTTCTCCGGTTTCTTCGTCTTGTACAACACACTTCTTCTTGTTAAAGCTAACAAGATTGCCCTTATCACAAAGCTGCGAAACACTAAGAAGGTTATATTTTAATCCATCAACAAGATAAACATCATTGATAGAATTGTATGAATCAACACCAATGTTACCAATACCGACAATGTTGCATTTTGCTTTATCACCAAGAGTAATAGTTCCACCGGATTGCTTCTTTAGATTGTGAAAAAGAGATTCTTTTCCACTCATATGTCTTGAGCAACCACTATCCATTATCCACTTTTGATCCTTGGTCTTGGTGATATCCTAACCTTTTCGGCTAGACCAATAAACTGATTTGGATCCATTGTGGGGGTAGACCATATTTGGTAACTTTGTCCCTTTTGGAACCCAAACCTGTCTTATCCGTTCATTTAACCGAACAGGAAAGGTATTTCTAATAATGTAAGGATCCGTTCTCCTATAAGGGCACGTCTCCTTTACATGACCTTTCTTACAACAAAAGAAACAAGTTGGAGATCGCCAACTTCCTTTAGCTTTAACGAACTTGGTAGTAGGTTTTGCAGGAAAGTTCCTGTTGTAACCTATACCACTTCAATTCAAGGAGAGTTGTTGTTCTCCAAGCATCTTGTCAAGAGTTGCTTTGGATCGAGTGAATTGCACAAGGGCTGATTGTTGATTTTGACATTTCTTAGAGAGCTTCACATTTTCATTCTTAAGATCATTATTTTGATTCTTAAGAGAAGAGACGTTTGCCTTAAGTTCAGAATTTTCTGATCGTAAGGTCTTATTCTCTGTGATAGCTTCAGAACTTTGGTTGTCAAGATCTTGCAATTTCAGTGATAGCTTCTTTATGCACGTTTCTTGATCCTGCACTTTCTCTTTCAAGAGGCTGATTTCTTTGTTGTAGGTCTCCTCATTAGAAATCATATTCTTTAAAAATTCAGATAAAACATTTATGGGGCTAGAGAGAAGATTTCTTACAACTCCATCCAAGTGTTGATCCTTGGTTTCGTCGGATTTTGCCATAAGGCACAAGTTTGCATGTTCCTCTTCAGCGTCTGAGTCACTTGAACAATCCGAGTCACTCCAGGCAGCCATTACTTTCTTGTTGGACTCCTTCTTCTTTGCTTTGTTCTTTTTCTTTATAGGACATTCTTTGACGAGATGATTTGATTCACCACATTCATAGCAAGTAAGAACTCGACTCTTCCTAGAAGAGTTAGAAGGCTTACCTTTGGCGAATTGCTTTTTCATTTTCAATATGCGTGCTAATCCACGAGTGATTAGAGCAAAAGGATCTTCATCATCGTCACTATCGGAATCTTCCGATGGTTCTTCTTTCTTGACCTTAAGAGCAAGGTTTTTGAGATTGGTAGGAAGTTCCCCATCATCCTCGTTGAGGATCATTTCATGGGTTATTAGCTTTCCTAAGAGATCATCAAGGGCCAATGTGCTAAGATCTTGAGCTTCTTCTATGGCCGTCACTTTAGGACCCCATTTAGCTTTAGGTAAGCACCTTAGTATCTTTCTAACCTTTTCTTCATTTAAGAAGGTCTTACCTAATGAGTCGAGGTTATTTATGATTTCCGTAAAACGGGTAAACATAGCTTTAACTGACTCATCAGGGTTCATCTTAAACAATTCATATTGTCTAAGAAAGATACTGATTTTGGTCTCTTTGACCTGGCTGGTTCCTTCATAGGTAACCACCAATTTATCCCAGATTTCTTTCGCTGTTCTGCATGAAGAGATACAGTTGAACTCATCCGTACTTAATCCACAGTATAGTAGGTTTATGGCTTTGAAATTCTTAGCCACACTTTCTAAGTCAGTCTGGGTGTATTCATCTTCCGATTTGTCTACCCTCGTTCCATTGGGTCCTTCTTTCTTGGGGATATTTGGTCCTCGCATAATGATATGCCAGAGTTCCAAATCTTGATCAATAACAAACATTTGCATTAGAGATTTCCAATGCATGAAGTTATTCCCAACAAAGAGAGGTGGACGAGAGATAGATCTTCCTTGGCCGAAACCACCTTGCCCTTCACCTGCCATGGTTAGACTCACAGATAGTAATATCTAAGAAACGTGAGTGAGGCTCTGATACCAATTGAAGTGCGGAATAGGCAGATATGAGGCACGAATATACTCCAGAAGGGGGGTTGAATGGAGTATGGCAAATTTTCGCAAATGCAGGAAGTGGTAAGATCTTGCCAGCTAAAGGTAAGATCTTATCTGTAATGCAGAGACAAGTTAAATTGTAAGACCTTACTGTAAGCGAGTAAGACCTTATCTGCAAAACAGAAGTTAGTTCAATAGATAAAATAATTCACGAAAGAAAGAAATCAAGAAAGGAAGAAGAGAGAAGCACACGCGACTTGTTAACGAGGTTCGGCACAACCGCCTACGTCCCCGCCTAGGGTATCCAACCCGTAGGATTCAACGACTTTATTTCACTTTATCTTATGAGTCCTAGATACAACCTCTAGAAGACCTTCCCTCTTCTAGACTAACTTCCTATCTAGCAACCCAAACGCTCTAGTGAAATAAAGCACCTAAGGATACCGAAGTACCCTCTATGATTGGGTAAAGAACCCTTGTGTATAACTCAAAATGAATTGTACTATAACGCTCACAACAACACCTCACACACTCGAAACAAGATAACTTTGATCAACCAGAGAATAGTGAGATGACGACTGTAGGAGGAGAACTTGCAAAGTAGTGATGTACGCCTGTAGAAAGACTTGGTACTTTCGGCAATCTTCTGCTCCTCCTTTATATAGCCCAGAACGTTTTGAATACAAATTCAAACTTCTGATTTTTCTCCAGGGTTGTTGAGACCGAATCTTCCAGAAGTAGGCCACCGTTGCTTCCAGGAGAATCTCCAAGAATTGCTATGAACGTTGCCATGGATTTGAACTGATGAGATTTTGCCCTGAAAATCTCAACAACCAAGCTGAATATATTTGGATTAGGATAAACACAAATCTGAAAACTTAATCCAATTCTAGAAGCCCAATCTGGAAAAAATAGGCCCATCAAAACTAAGACATTAGATCTGTAGGGTTGGTAACACAAATAGGCCCAATATTATATAAGCTGAGCCCATTGAAAATAGGCCCAAAAACATTGAGCTGAGCCCATTCATTCCATCCGAAATCAACAGTTCTTGATCTTAGGGTAAGACCTTACCAAGTTCTGGAAACCAGAACTTTTGGCTTTCATCAACATATCTTATCATCAAGGTGGAGTTAACAGCTCCAATGCAGGCTGTGATTTTATTAAATATAAAAGGGATTTGAGGCGACGAGGTAAAATAAAAGAAAACCGAATGCGACCAACCTTCCTCAAACCGGACCCATTTCACTTGAACCAAACCGAGCCCAACAATTAAACAAATTAAAAATAAAAGGGGGTGGGGCCCAACCGGGTGATTCTTCAAGCTCCCGCATTCGACCTCGCTCACCTGCTGCAATCCCCAGCCCCGCTCAGCCTCGCCTTCAGCCTTGCTTAGCTCGGCCTCCCTCTCGCTCTCACCGCTCCGATCTCGCACCCTCGTCCCGCTCGTCTCCTCCTGTCTCACCCTCCGCTCCCTATCCGCCCTCTCAGCTCATTCGCACTCGCCGGTACCCTCTCTTCGACCCGCTCTCGACCTCTCCGACTCGCTCTCGGATTCACGAAAACGACAACAAGGCTTCCTAAGGCTATCAAAATGAAATGGAAAGGGAGGAGGCTCACCGAGTTCAGGTTTTGATTGCTTGGCTCCGGGCGGTATCGGAGGGCCCTAGAGCTCCTTTGACGTCGACTGCGGTGGAAAAGGGAGGTCTTATAAGGCGGTCAGGTTCGTCGGACAACTAGGAGGCGTCAGATCTCGGAAGAAGGAGTAGTAGGTTGGCGTCTAAACTTCGAAAGAAAACAGGGGAGGCTCCTGGCTCGGCCTCGGAGGAAAATAGGCGCTAAGACAGTTGTTGGGCTCCTGCTGGTGGCTCGAACACTCCGACGGAGGGCATGATTTAGTGTGGTGCTGCTCGGCTAGTCTTTGAAAGAGAAACAGGGAAGGTGTTGATTATGTTGTTACTGCTGCTCGGACAAGGTAAGGGCAACGGGAAAAGGGGGCGGTGTTGGTGGCTGCAAGGAGGAACGCTGAAGGTGATGGTGATGGAGGAGAATTGGGGCTTTGAAGGAGTGATGGTGGAGTGGAGTACCAAATGAAAAAGGCAGGAGGAGTGGTGATGTGAATTGAAAGATGAAGGAGAAGCAGAGGGTTCTGCATCTAGAAATATAGGGGTGAGGGAGATGGGCTACAGGGTGACATGAGGCCAAAAGGGAGGTGAGGTGAGGGAGTGGGTGAGATTGAGTGTGTATAAAAATATAATAAATACCCGAAAATAAATTTCGAAATCCGTTTTTTTGACCTTAATCCGACTCAATTCAAATTAAACTTTCAAATTCAAAATAATGAAATCCGACAAATATTTTCAAGTCTCAGTATAATAGAGCGGAATGAATTCGTTTTCAAATTTAAATAACAAATTTATGCCGGAATTTGGTCGAAAGAATTCAAATAAATCGTTTGCTCGAGGACGGAATTATTCAAAAAATTTCGAATCCTTGGAAATTAAATCGAAACTAAATCAATATTAAATCGTAAATAAAATCTTAATTTAGAAAAATAATATTTTAAAATTCCGAGTCTTTACATCCTCTTTTCTAGGGGTGTTATATGAGCCGAGTAGCTCGAGCTTGATTTGCACTCAAATTGATAAAGCTCGGTTCGAGCTCGTTCATTTTCTAAACAAGCCGAGTATGAGCACATTTTTATGTTCGGTTCAAAGATCGGCTCGCTCGATTTGAGCTTGAATAGCTCGAATTTTTTCAAATTTCTGAAATTTCCTTTAAACTACTATGTTATGAGCAAATAGGGTTGTTTAACGTCAAAAAAGCTCGGCTCGAGCTCGTTCATTTCTTAAACGAGCCGAGTATGAGCACATTTTTAAGCTCGAGTCCAAATTAAGGTTCGGCTCGAGCTCATCTCGTTTCTAAACATGAAGAATATGAAAAAGCAATACTCGACTTGTTCGGCTCAAATAATAGCCCTACTCTTTTCTTCGCATGCCTTGTGATAGCCATTCCGATACTATATATATATATATATATATATATATATATATATATATATATATATATATATATATATATATATATATATATATATGTATATATATATATAGGTGAAGGTTCAAGTGAAACGGATTTTAGGATGAAACATATAACGCAATTATAGACGTTGGATTCAAAAGTAATCAATGGACCATATTCGTTTAAAATGTGTCTCAGAGTAATTGTAGTGGTGGAGTTGTACGGTATTACAATTTAAAAGGCAATAATTATTCATATTTAATGTTCAACCCTCTAAATTAGCTCCATCCTCAAATAGGCAGAAATAATTAGAGGCTAGGGGGAAAATGAAGTTGATCAATTCTATTTAATTTGTAACAAAATGGATATTTATTAAAAATAAATATATAATGATACAATGTGGCTAGAATAATTTTTTTTCCTTCAACGATGAAAATTAGATATAATAATGATGCATATTTTATTATTTTGCATTTTGGGTTCATCATATATGAATTGAATATTTAGTTATTCATATATGAATATTTACCATTTATATATACATATTTTACAGCCGACTTATTTCTAAATTTATTGCATGTCAGTGTGCAAATTGAATATTAGTTAATTAAATATGAATATTTAGTTAATTAAATATGAATATTTAGTTAATTACAGATGAATAATTAATTAATTAAATGTGAATATTTTAAAATTTGAATATTCATATAGCTAAGATGAACATCAATAATATATGCATTAAGATAGATAGAATAATTAAGAACCAAAATGATGGAACTACGTATTATAACACAAATCACTAGTTATTCATATCTAAGCCAATATATATATATATTCTCCATTAAAAAAAGCAACTATCTATTCATGAGTATATTAATAGTTGGAAAAAAAATTGCTTATGCAATTTGATGGGGCGATGGATAATCAGAGAATAATGCAATGGAGGTGTACATATACATGCATGTGTGCACTCTTTTATTAGAATATTCTATAATATTGTTTCCCTTCCTAATTTAAAATTTTACCATATCGATTGAGATGACCATGATTTTAGCATTTAGATTTAATGTATTTATTATTACCTTTTAATTTTCTAATCTCGTACAACTACACCACTATAAGTATGATGAAGCATATTTCAAATGAATATAGACCATTGATTAGTTTTGAATCCAACGCTTAAAATCATGTTACGCGTTACACTCTATCAATTGTTTTTCCGGAACCTCACCCTATATATATATCACTCTTTCATAACAAGGACATGAAAACAATAATGGATAGCAATAAAACTTGACATGGAAAAAGCCTGTGACAAAGTGGACTAAAGCTTTCTGCTAGCAGTAATGGAAAAATTCGGCTTTTTTCGAAAATTCATGGGTTGGATTAAGGAATGCATCCAAACTATTTCCTTCACTGTGTTAGTCAATGATGAAACCCCTGAGCCCTTTCGACCATGAAGAGGGCTAAGACAAGGTGACCCAATCTCCCCTACCTTTTCATTTAACGGCCGGAAATTCTAGCAAGAAAACTACAACAACAGTGCAATAAAACAATATAATCAATAGGTTTTAAGATGACCCCAAATAGAAGATGAATCTCGTTCCTTTATTTCGTAGATGACATTATGCTCTTTACTAAAACAACTCAAGAATCGTGTGCAAAAGTTAAAAAAATAATTGACGAATATTGTCAAATTTCGGGACAAAAAGGTGAACTTCTAGAAATCTGCATTCCAAGTAACAAAAGGGGTTTCCTCCGACTAAAGACAACAGATCCAAAGTACTCTCCTTATAATGAACCAAGTGGCTATGGACAAATACCTAGGCTGCTCTATCATAAATGGTAGGGTCAACAAAGAAACCTTAGGACGTTATAGGAAAAATGAAAATGCAACTAACAAAATGAAAAGTGAATATGTTGTCCCAACAGGGAACGATGATTCTCATAAAAGGAAACCTACTAGCCAAGACAAACTATGTCATGCAAAACTTCATGGTCCTGACAAGTGTCCACAACGACAATTAGATAAACAAAACAGACCCTAATTACAAACCATTATTAGGATGAGACAAAATTTGCAAATAAAAAAAACTAGGAGGATTGGGACTCTATAAAACAAAGGATATGAACAAAGCCCTGCAAATAAATTTTTTATTGAAAATTCTTGCAGAACCCCACAACCAATAGGTTAGGATAATAAGAGAAAAATACTTGAAAGATGACCAAATCTGGGAATATAAGAAGAAGAAGAAGAAAAACCTATCGTGGAAATGGGCCCAGTTAATTGAATTAAGAGAAGAATTCTACTCAGGTCTCATTTGGCAGATTGGAAACGGAAAAACGATAATGTTTTGGAAGGATAAATGGCTAAACGACGATAGAAAACTTGAGGACCACCGACGGACTCTTAGTAGAGATGACCAAGAAAAAGTTGAAAACTACTTACTGCCAAACAAGACACGAAATGTAGATAAGCTACGAGAAGTGTTGCCAGCAGATACTATATAAACAATTATTAATATCCCTCTTCCATCATAGGAATTCGAGGATAGACTATACTCGAAACCAAACCCTAATGAAAATGAAATAGACCTCTTTCATGGGATTTGAAAAATTGACTATCCGCCCAAGGTGAGAAATTTTCTATTGAAAATGGTGCTAGATGGACTCCCAATAAAAACAAGACTATGAAACAAAGGTATACACACTCCCATGGATTGTGCCTTTTGTAACTCTATGGAGGAAGACACTATTCACCTTCTGATGGAGTGTCCGACAACGTTAAGAATGATAAGCTCATTGGACAACAATCTTGAGTGACTAATTAGAAATACCAACAAAAAGCAACAAAAGTATAAAGACTATCACCAATGAACTTTTCCGACAACTTAACTATGAACAAAAGGCCACTATCTTTAACTAAATATGTTACCTTATTAGGATTTGTTCTTTTTAACTAAACATGTTACATCCAAATAACAACTATTAATTTCAACTATTAATTCAATAAAATTTATTACCATATATATGTTTAAACTAATTATATTACTATATATGTGTATAAACCCGAATTGCCTTTCAAATTGACATAAAATGAGTAGAAAGTTCATAAACAATAACTCCATTTTCCCCATTACACTCAATGAAATAGTTACAAAATAGCTTGTCATAGACAACGTGATCAAGCTCAACCCTTTGCTTCACATATCTGGATCACTTCCCTTCATCCTTTGTGCATTTGCAACACAATTTTAATGTTTTGTAAAAAATATCTAGTTTAGAAAGAATTGAAGGGCTGATAAGTACTTGATTTCTACGATTATTTTTAATGGGAAATATTATAAAGCTAGCTAAGGATATTTATTTGAGAGGGGATTGCTTAGGCGCACACACTTGCGGGTGAAGGGGTCTAGCTTTGAAGTATGAAACTAGCTAATAGCCTCTAAAGACAACATCAGAAGAAGACAACATCTCAACATTACTGAATCTCAATATATTTCCCCAAGATGTTGCCAGCAATTGTATCTACAAGGCTAAAGCCAAGACACAAGACAATGCAATCAGGACCTCAAAATCATCAAAAGTGTACAAAGCCAAGAAAGAATGAGGGAGAGTTAACCCATCTTGTTTCATCAAATTCAAATTCTTAAAGAGTATTCAAATAAAGCTAGCCTGAGTTTCTATAAATCGAAGCACATGAACACCCATATGATTTTTCACGATGAAAAGACAAAGAAATTCTCAATGTTTAAATTAAGTATTGATATGTAAGTAGCAATTACAGAAAAGTCTACTCATTTACATCAAACAATTGAATTATTGAAAAGGGAAACTAATAATAAAATTTATTGCACTTGATATCGCTAAAATTTTTGAATTCAAAATCATGTAAGAAGAATGTTCAACCCTTTAGTTGGAGAAACAACAATCTTGCAAGTGAAAAATAATTTGTATTTGTGAGGTGCATATCTCACACAATCCTTATTTTCACTCAGCGGAAATTTTTGTTAAGACATACAACGTCCCCCCCCCCCCTCCTCCTTAAGAAGAGGAGCGTAGCGGCTCCTTGAATGGTATTACCCTGTAGAATAGCAAATAGTTGCTATAAATGTAGAGATAAAAGGATATGAATTGATAGCCAAATAAATAAAGGCAATGTATAAGACCATGAAAGATCTAAAATGAAATGAGTAAGAAAAATACCATTTCATCTTCTATAATAAACCGAATTCCATCAATCACTCGAGAATATCAAAAAGAGGTTGTCCAAAGCACAATTATACTTCCCATGATTGTCCAAATTTTATCATTCGAACCATTCAAGTTAGTGATGATCTCAACTGGAGAAGGAATTTGAAACCTATAGACTATAAAGGACGTATAAGGGGAATAAATGAGTTTATTGAACATAACAAAATTGTAGACATATTAAGAACAATTGATGGAAGAATTCGAACATATGCAATACGTGATGGATATGAGGAAAAGTTATAGCATGAGCTGCAAAATCATAAGTATCAATTGAGTTTAGAATAATATAAATCAATGGAAATTTAAGTCATATCGAATAAAAAATTGATGGAGTAAGTACACGACCTTCAAATATCAATAACCGATATGTTGAATTTGACAAACATAAACTAATAGACAAATATGGGAACTCGAAATCAGCTTACATGGGTCAAAATGTAAAAGAAGTGAAATGTCTTATATGAAGGTTCGGTTACGATGAATTAGTTACATTATTGTGGTTACTACAAATTAGTTACATGAAAGACAATAGGTACATGTTAATTTATTTATTGTTTGAAAATGATAAAATGAAATACGCGTAGAATAATAATATTTTCATCGATCTTTCTATCTAATGCCCTAAGGGCATAAGATAAGATCCTAATTTGGAAAGATAAGTACAAAAAATAAGCGTCCCTAGGAATCTAATTTAAAAGTTGGTTAATGCATTTTAATTAAGGATATTTTTTTTTTCTAAAACGAGAATCTTAACATATGCCTGATCATGGACATAGGATAGAAAAACCGTATTTTCATTATAGGACTACTATCTTATACATGGTTTGGTTATAGAAATGGTAATTGATACATTATTTGGTAACAGGAATGCTATTGTATTACATGAATAATATTGTATTGCATGAATGTTATTATATAACATGAATCTTTAACACCATATACAACTGATCATTGAATCGATCACATAAATGAATTAGGGTTTCTAAAATACAATCGACTATAAACGATTCTAAGCAAATGATTTGAAGATTCAACAATTACATGTAACCCTAGTCAATTCACCGTTGAGAAGCATACCTTCACCCAGTAAACGTTCTACAATAATCTATCTGATTACTTTTTAATAGGATAAAAAATATGTTTACTTTTTAAAAGGATAAAATTTAATTCTAAGGGTAAATAGATAATATATCCATCTAAAAAAGGTGCAATATATTACCTAAAAAAACCCAAAGGGTACATTTAATTAAAAAAAAACTGACTTTCTATATGCACGATTGCATATCGCCATTGGCACGGTGCCGAACCTATTCTCCGGAGTCGGTGGTCAGTTTGCTAACACCAGAAGCTAGAGCCAGTAGTCCAGTTGCCGACACCAGAAGCTAGAGCCAATAAAATAATATCTTCCTCGAAGGTTCCTATAAATAGGTGACAACAACAACTTGTCAGCTCCGGAGTTCGGTGTCGGCTGCAGGTTTTGAGTAGCCCTCCCGCACCCACTTCTCGCAGGTGAATTTTGCAGTTCGACACCAAAGATTTTGCCGGCTCCAGAGTCCGGGTTCGGCATGGTGCTCACCAGCTTCGGTCGCCGGGATCGGCACCGTGTGTTTGGCGAGATGAAGTCCGCCGCCTAAAAAAAACTTGAAAAGGGTATACTCCACCCAAATTTCTCTTAGACTCGTGTGCTGCACTTGTAGTATATATTTGCCTGATTAAAATTCTCAACTGGATTGTCGTTTTACCATAGAGGGCTCAGAAAATCATTTGAACATGTTCAAAATAATCTAAATATGATTGAAATATAGAATAAAGACTTGAGAGGGTAGAAGAGCTCATGATGACACACCAACTCTTGTAAATATGAGACCCATACAAGTAAATGCATCCAATTAAAGTCAAATTCAAGAAGATTTACAGTCAAAACCAGTAGTTTCATAAGCAAATTAACAACCAAAATGACACACCAACTCTGTATGTAGTACAGAAACACATTTCAAGTTCACATTATCCACCAAACTAGCTTAATTGATTCCATTTTTTTCCCTTTAGGCCGGCAACATAGTACTTCGTATTATATATGTATGTGCTTCCAACATTACAAATATATTAACGAGGATACATATCCTTCCCGGAATCCCAGCCACTGTATGAATCCTGCGACGCGGTTTTGGTATGCTTAATTTGTACACCTCCCACATTCTGACCTGTTGGTGGCCTATGAGGGCTCCTGTTCAATTTCGAAGGAGAAACCGGAGACTCTAGGTTGGCATTGCTGTTTAGCATTAGATTGACTAAGTGCATTGTGGGTCTAATAGTCGCGTCATCTTGAACACATAGCAGGCCTATCTGGGTGCACCGCTGAGCTTCCATTCTTGAGTAGTTGCGTTGTAAAACCGGGTCAATTAGCTCCTCAATCGAACCTTCGTTCCACTTTCTCCATGCCTGACAATTCACAATACCCTCATTTTTGTTTCATTTCATAATGCTTGGTATAGAAAGTTGGATTGTTAGACAATTTATTGAGCATCAAGCAAATTGAATTACAAAGTATCCGAAACTAACGTGACAAAGGAGTCCTTCTCCATAAGTTGAGTTGTAAAACTGACTGTTGCTTTTGCCACTTACGATCTCCAGAAGCATTACCCCAAAGCTATACACGTCGGACAGCACAGAAAACCGCCCTGACATTGCGTATTCAGGAGCCATGTATCCGCTATATATATATATCAAGAAAAAAGCATTTGTTTTACAAAAAGGAAAAAAATGAGTTGAAAGGGGTTGATCATATAAGCAAATGAAGCAATGATCGAAGTTTTGTTTATGTGGAAACTTACTATGTTCCAACAATTTTGGTGGTATTACCGGAAGTTTCATCTATCTGGACCAACCTTGCCATGCCAAAATCAGCGATCTTAGGGTCCATCGCCTCGTCTAGCAAGATGTTGCTCGTTTTAAGATCCCGGTGTATAATGGTAAGCCTAGAGTCTTCGTGCAAGTATTTTAGCCCACGGGCGATTCCCTTTATGATTTTGTATCTTGTTCTCCAATCTAAGCTTGATGACTTGGTTTGATCTATCAATCATTTCATGATCAATTCAGTTCATCATACATACTGTATTAATTTCCATGACGTATAATTCAACTAGATGGATGATAATCGTTACCAAATAGGACTCGGTCAAGACTCAAGTTAGCCATGAATTCATACACGAGCAATCGTTCGTCTCCCTCTTCACAAAAACCCAACAACTTAACCAAATTTTTGTGCTGAAGCGATGCTACCATTACAACTTCATTCTTGAACTCCTTAATGCCTTGTCTAGACTGTTTCGACAGCCTCTTCACTGCTACAACTTCCCCTTTTTGCAACGTTCCCTGCATTGAAAGCGAGGCGATACTATGCATATCACATATATAGCAACTGAAAAAGTTGATATATAGTACCATAATTGTGTTGACAATTTAGATAAATGCAAAAGCTATATCAATCATACCTGGTAAACAATACCAAACCCCCCTTCACCCAACTTGTTAGCAAGCGAGAACTTTCTGGTTGCCTCTTCGATTGTCTTGAAACTGAACTGAACACACTCGGATGAAGTTATCCCAACCGGAATATCGGATTCCTGCAAATCATGATCACTTGCTCTCCGCTCTCCAGCTTCATTGCTGCGCTTTTTCAGCAAATTAGCCTTCCTTTTTCTTAAACAATACCAGAGAAACCCTCCAACAGCCAGAAGCAACAACACCCCCGCCACCACAGCGATAGGAATCGCGAGTTTTGGGACATTCTTCCCATCCCCTCCTGCTCAATGTTAAATATATTATGTGATTCAAACTATATTCAGAAGTCAAGTTCGCATCAAGTTAGTTAAAGTTAGTTAGGAGAATCTTTTCTTTATGACAGTTAAGCACATTGTATGACAACAGTTGGTTTTTCTTTTAAATCAAAACACTACCTAGGTTTGATGTTTGTGGAGGTAGTGGTAGTTATTTTGCTTAAGCAGTTGCATCTGTATTTGGGTATGTATTGGAAGTTTTCAATCAATCAAGGGTGTGAGGCAATTTCAGAAAAGCGTGTGCTGGTATTTGCATTGTGAGCTTCTCTGTCATTGTTTGTAACTGTAATCTCCCTCTCTGCACTTTCTCTGTTTTCTGTCATAGTTCAGTAAGAGAGGTGTGGGTTAGTGTCGATTGTGATCCTCCTTAGTTGATCCAACACTCAAATCGATCTCAATTCCAATTAGAAGAGTATTCTCAGTTGGGTCTATGGGTCAAGGTGTACGCATCAATTCTACAAACAAGTCGGAAGGATATTTCCGAAAGACCCATAGTTACACGAAAACAAATATAAATTGTAGTCAAAGCGTAGTATTTCTTAGACAATACTCACCGTGTATGAAATGAGTTTGATTGGGCGTCTGATTCTTCCAAGTCATATTGTAAAAGAGAGTCGTATTGTACATCACCAGGCAGCTCGGCTTAACACCCGACGCCCAAACCCTCTCCAACGCCGCCCCCAAATCTCTCTTCACAGTATTCAAACACCTCATACACTCCTGATCTCTGATATCCGGCGTGCACTGCACAAGGCAATACAGCGTTTCGGACCCCGAGAGATCAGCTTCGCCGGTGGCAAAGAACTTGGGGTCCAAATACCCACCATAAGCAGCCTCATTGAACAGTTTGTCCAGCGTCGTCGAAACCGTCTGAGCGATGCTAGTGGTGGCATTATCATCGCTATACGACCAGCCGATGACGCTCTCATCCTCAAGGGCGAAAATCATTCGGTTCGCGTAGCGAAGTATGCACTCTTGGTACCATATCATGGCCTCCTTCTGGACCGGACATATTGAGGTGATCGACTGTGCTGCATCTTGGATGCAGGTATGACAGTCTTGGGAGGAGACGTCACCACGGCAGAGGAAGAGGCCATAGACGACGTCGGAGGAGGTGGTGCTGCCGGCGGTGGTGTTGGAGAAGCTGTTGGCTGAGGATAGAGAGGCGAGGTTGGTGAGGAGGGAGTTGAGGTTTCTTTGGTAGAAGCTGTTGCTGGTGTAGTTGGCGTTGCTTCCTCGGCCTTCGCAATATGAATCGACGTATTGGGGTTCGAAAGCGGAGGATTTTGGCAGTGTTTGTGTGGAGATTATGACGATGAAGATGCATATGATGAAGGAGATGCCATGGTCAGAAGCCATTTTAGTTTGTCAGTTTGTCTAATTGAAATGTTGTGAAGTATGAATTATTTCGGAGTTGTAAAATCTATTGTATCATTTGTATGAACTTTTCCTCATGAATCTGTGCTTTGATTTTTTATTTTTTCACTGATAAAGAAAGCCCTGAATTGAACAAGTACTATAGATAGATACATGTATGAAACTTTTGTTGTCTGTTTCAACTAATTAAATGTAACTTATCTAGTGTATTTGGGCTCGTTTAGTTGGACGCGTTATTCTAGTTCAATCAGGTTCAGCCGCTCTACATTTGGATCAGGTACTGTGAGCTTATTTAAAGGGTTGATCCTCTTACGTATAAGAAACGTCAGGTTTCAAAAATGATTCAAATTTCGAACCTTTTGGTATGGATTGTACGAAACCCCAAAACAATTACACCAATTTATGGGTGATCTCAAATCCTCTTAGAAAATTGGAATAACCGATCTTGATTTGTAGAGTTATTGGCCTTGCATACCGAACCAGACAAAGGTAACAACACAGTTGTTTTTTTCCCTGTTCAATAATTTTTGAGCCTGCTATGTCAAAGAACACTACTAATCTTCTGAAAATTTACCTAAATGCCTGAATTCTGAAATGTGATGATTAATTTGGGGTTATATATATACATGTACATCGTTATCATACTACGTAAATGTAAGTATATAACTAGAAAGCGACTACTGATATATAGGGATTTTGCTTAATCATATATATAGACTAGTCAACTTTATTTATAAATATATATGAGAGTATAAAACCACACATATATACGTAGGCTTGTATAGTGATCGAGCTATACATTCGGTTTATAATATATCTGATTAACCTTCTTTCAATTAATTATTTCTTTCAATTAATTTTTTTAATGCATTCTTAATTCGGAAATTTCAGGATCAAATCATACCAATGGCAACAAAATATCAAAAAACGTCTTTTTTTAAGGAAATGATAGGCAATATACAAAATGTTTGGGCACTTTGTAAAAATGACACTCCTCTCCAAAATTTGCAAAAGTAGCAAATAAGCCCAAAAATTGGCAAAAATAATCGGTTCTCATGACCCCCTTTCACAGGTCACCATCCCTGTTGAACCAAGCCCTCACCGCCCCGCCTCCTTCTTCTCTCCAGTCGAACCCTGCCCTCCACGAGCCACCTCTGGCCACCCAACCACCACCGTTCAAACAGCCACCCTCACCCGCACCCCCGAGCCCAGAATCCACCCGGCTCATGCCCCCCTGACCCCACACCGAGCCCTCATCTCCCCTCCCTCGCTGTTCGCCCTCACCGCCCCGCCTCCTTCCTCTCTCTGGTCGTTCCCTGCCCTCCACGAGTCACCTCCGGCCACCCAACCACCACCGTTCGAACCGCCACCCTCACTCGCACCCCCCGAGCCCAGAACCCACCCTGCTCATGCCCCCTGACCCCACACCGAGTCCTCATCTCCCCTCTCTCGCTGTTCGTTTTCTCGCTCTCCTTCGCCCTCCAATGAAATCGCCCTCCTCGAGAAATGGATCGAATTCGTTGATCGGCTTAGACTTTCTTTGTACTGGCTAGGAAAAATATGTTACTGGCTAGATAAAATCATCTACTGGCTAGTACCAAGAAAAATCTGTTACTGGCTAGATAAAATCATCTACTGGCTAGTACCAAAAAATATCCGAGAAATCATCTACTAGCTAGTACCAAAAAATATCTGAGGGGTTATTCTTTGATCAGCTTAGACTTTCTTGTTATTGGCTAGGAAAATTCTGTTACTGGCTAGATAAAATCGTCTACTGGCTAGTACAAAAAAAAAACTACATACATTTGCCTTTTGCAACGTCTTCAAACTAAACGGCCAGTTTCAAAGAGTTTTCCCCACATGGTGGATGGACAGCAGGCTAAGGGACATTGTAATGATCAGAACCAATGTGTCGTATTGTTGCGCCCTTATCCATTACTTCCTGGAGAGACAGTTGAAGACATTGAAGAGGTGTGAGACATGGTACGAGCTCTAGGGGAGACTCCTCCGGTTCTCCATCAAGGAAGAAGAGTTATCTCACTAGACATCGATTTCTTCACGTTGCCACGCCACACTTGCTTATGTCCTCCGACGCTTCCAGCGAAGGAACTCTCCCCGAAATGGATACCTGCTTGTCTCCATTATCTTGCTCCTGACGGACCAAAACGACATGTTCTCCTCTATGAGCATTGCCCCCTCCTCCATGTCAACGTCGGCAGCTTTACCTTGCATCTCCGGAGCAACAATTGTCGGTTCTGCCCAGGTTTTCTGGTTGATCTTGCCAGTTGTGTGAATTTATGTGCTAGCTGAATTGTTGTCTTTGTCATCCAAATGGTTATCCATATCATACTCCAAATTGAGATCAAGATACGATGTAGACCCAACTTTACTTCGAAATATTTTTTTCATAAACATATTTAAAGTGGGTGTCTATAGATAGATAAAATTAAATTAAGTTCAAAAATGAATTTATTTTTTAATTTTAACAAATAAAAAATGGCCGAAAATTAGTTTAAAACAATTAAAGTGGGTCTCTCTCCTTCTCTCTCTCCCCCTAGCCTTCGTTACCTTCAACCGGTTGGGAAGGTGCCCAAAAATTTTGCAAAAATGACATTTTGTTATTTCCATGCAAATTATTCCCCCCATGGTTATTTTTGCAAATTAAACTTCACTTTTTTTTGGTATATTGGTGCAAATTGGCCTTTTTTTAAATCACAAAAATACAAAAAAATGGTCGAAACCATGCCCTTTATACGGGTCCGGACATAGGTGGAGCTGAGAAGAGGCAAGGGGAGCAATTGCCTCTCCCTTCATTCAACAAGTAATCTATATCTATTTCACTCGTCGATAACTTCGTTTTGATATATTATAAGTTTCAATTCGATGTCCAAGTAAAAAAGTATGGATGTTTGAAAATTAAATACATATTCCCTCCGTTTTGAAATATAAGTTCATTGACTTTTTGCACGCTTTTTAATGAGTTAAAAACTATATAAAATAATATTTTTTTATTAAATTTTTTACATAGTCTTATATATATTACTAATAAGTATATAGTTATGTAAAAAATTTAATAAAAAAATATTATTTTATATAGTTTTTAACTCCTTAAAAAACGTGCAAAAAGTCAATGGACTTATATTTCAAAACGGAGTGAGTATTAATAATTATTTAAAATATCTTTTAATAAACCACGATACTTTTATATTTTATTTAACTTGATATTTTGATAATATAATCCAGCGCAAAAGTTTTGAAACGAGAGATTATATTACTAAATTCAACAATTAGATAAGAAATTATGCAAGTTTAAATCTTTTAAAACTTTGTTACACACTATTGAATTCTAAGAGAATAACAAGTTATATATTAAATCGCCAGTTTAAAATGTACGGTGTCTTTTCAGACTAAAATAACATCGCTATAAATTAAAACAACATCTTTTTGTTTGTTTACATAAAAAATTAAATGTACAATAATTAACGACACAAATTAAAACGGTGTCTTTTTAGACTAAAATGGTGTCTATTTAGACTAAAATAACGTCGTTATAGATTAAAACGACATCGTTTTGTTCGTTTAAAGAGAAAAAATATACAATAATTAATAACACAACTTGAAACTAAAATGTTGTCGTTTTGAACTAAAATATTATCATTTTAAACAAAAAATGTCGCTATTTTGAACTGAAAAAACGATCAAAGCATTGGCGTTTAAACTAAAATATCATCGTTTTGGTTCGCTAAACTAGAAAAAAAATCTATTGAAGGGACTAATAACTTGTACAAAATTCTGCCCCCTCTCTAGGATTCTAGCTACAATCAATTGTTGCAAAATAGCAAATCAATCACACTATTAAAATGACGAATAAGAAAAAGAAAAAATAAATCCATCACACCTGCTGAGTACACTCACTGCAAATGCAAGGTCAGGTCTAGTACAAATCATTGCATACATGACAGATCCCACTGCAGCATCATAAGGAACATTTCTCAAATAGTCTTCCTCCTCCTTCCTTAGTGGCACCTCAGACCTGGTAAGGTCAAGGTGCCCTCCTAAGGGTATAGGAGCAGGCTTGACTTCTGAGAAATTGAACCTCTGCAGGACCTTGATCAGATAGTCCTTTTGTGACAGAAATATTTGATGTTTTGCTCTATCTCTGGTAATCTTTATGCCAAGAATTTTCTGAGCAATGCCCAGATCCTTCATGTCAAAGGATTTCCTAAGAGAGGCCTTAACATCAAATATTTTTGCCTTAGACTTGCATATAATGAGGATATCATCAACATAAAGCAAGACATACAAGGGAGACACAGATTTAGCACCCAACAAGTATAAACATGGATCATAGCTACTGATTTTAAAGCCAAGTTTGATCATGCAGTTATCAAATTAATTGTTCCACTGCCTAGGGGACTGTTTCAAACCATACAAAGATTTCTTAAGCAAGCAAACATGATCAGGTTTAGAGTTGTCCTCAAATCCTTTAGGTTGTCTCATATAGATTTGTTTATCTAAATCACCATGAAGGAAGGCAGTTTTAACATCCATTTGCTCAATCTCATAATCATAAACAGCAGCAACAACAAGCAATAATCTCAAGGTTTTATACTTAACAACAGGAGCAAAGATATCATTGTAGTCAATCCCAGGTTTCTGTGTGAAGCCCTTGGCTACCAACCTTGCCTTGTAGCTAGGTTGGCCACCAGGCTCCACACTATTTTTGAGCTTATAAACCCATTTACAACCAATAAGCCTTGCCTTGTTTGGTTTAGGAACAAGTATCCAGGTCTTATTGGTCATCATGGAGTTTATTTCCTCTTTCATAGCAAGCAACCATTTATCAGAATTTGCACATTTCATAGCATGCTCAAACAATTCAGGAGTATAAGCATCAACAGCCTCAGCAACAACAAAAGCTAAATCAACCTCATTATCAAAATATTTCCTATTAGGTATTCTAACCCTAGGTGATCTATCTCTTGTTAACTGATAGTTGGTCAAGTCAGCAACTTCATCAAAATTATCATGCACATGATCAGTTTCAACAGAAGCATCAGACAAAGCATCATCAACATCAGCAAGAGGATCAACAAATTCATCATCATCAGAGGAGGAAGAATGGGTAGAAGAAGAGGAGTTTTGAATAGAGGTAGAGGTAGATGAGCTTACCCCCCCACCTGATTGGTGAGGCACATCTTCAGTACTTGAGTTTGAGCCATGATGCTCAAAATTCTGATCATTGCTATCACTGGAAGTGGAGTCAAAGGACTCATGTGGGACACCAGTGTCAAATTCATTGTCAGAAGCCCCACCTTGAGAGATGGGGACATAAAACTGAGCTGCAGGGGTTAGTTTATGATCAACAGAAGAAAGCACATTCTTAAAATGGAACTCAGTTTCAATGAATTTAACATCTCTGCTTACAATTACCTTGTAACCTCCAGGTTGGATTACAAGTAATTTATAACCCTTCACACCCTCAGGATACCCCAACATTACACACTTTAGAGACCTTGGTTGCAGCTTTCCTATGCTCTGATGAGCATAGGCAGTGCATCCAACAGGTCTTAAGTGTGAAATGTTTGGCTTGGTTCCTGACCACATTTCATATGGGGTCTTGAAGCCAATAGCAGCTGAGGGTGATCTGTTGATCAAATAAGCAGCAGTGGTTACAGCTTCCCCCCACAGAGATGGTTTCATACCAGAACTAATGAGCATACACCTGGCTTTTTCAAGCAGTGTCCTGTTCATTCTTTCTGCAGTACCATTCTGTTGGGGGGTGCCTGGAACAGTAAGATGCCTTATAATACCATGATCATTGCAGAAATAATCAAATAACTTGTTACAGAACTCAAGTCCATTATCTGTTCTAAGGCATCTCAATTTGAAAGCAGTTTGACCCTCAGTTTTTGTTTTCCAAACCTTGAAAGTGTCAAAAGTGTCACTTTTAGCCTTAAGAAGGTGCACCCAGACCTTCCTGGAATGGTGATCTATTAGTGAGAGGAAGTACTTCCTTCCACCAATAGTATCAACCTGGGCAGGTCCCCAGAGGTCTGCGTGCACATAATCTAAAGGCCTCTTAGCAACAAAATCTGACCTTTTAAAACATTCTTTAGCATGTTTACCAAAAATGCAGCTTTCACAGTTTTTTAAATCAGAGGGTTTGCTTTCAAAGAGTCCCTGTTTGAACAAATAATGTAAACCTTTGTTCCCTATATGACCAAGTCTAGCATGCCAAATCAGAGTATCATTCATGTTCATGGATGCAACAGAAGATTCAGCAGATAAAGACATACCATGCAGCACAGGATTTCCAATGATATGATAAAGACCATGCCTCTTAACACTTTTAATGAGAATCTTACCATTCTTAGAAACAGTTCTAATTCCCTTTTTAATGTTAATTTCATAATCAAGGTCATCAAACATAGATTCAGACAACAAGTTTCTCTTCATATCAGGTACCCACCTTACCTGTTGAAGGACCCTAACCACACCATCATGCATTTTAAAAGGAATGTTGCCTATGCCTTTAATAGCAAGTTCAGAATGATCACCAAGTCTAACTAAACCACCAACAGATTCATCCAGATAATCAAAGACATGCTTATGAGGTGTAACATGCATAGTACATCCAGAATCAAGCAACCAAGCATCAGATGAATCATCACAAGCAACCATAAGCAACTCATCAGAATAAAACAAGCCAGAATCAAGAACAGCAGAAGTACCATTTTGCAATTTCTTTTGATCATCATCTCTTTTCTTATAACAATCAGCAATAACATGATTATTTTTCTTGCAATAGGTACAATGCTTTTTTCCAGTTTCACCAGTTTTTTCTTTATCCTTTTTCTTGTTTCTCTTTCTGTTTTTGTTGCCTCCTTTTGTAAATAGCACATTAGGTTTGGAGTTAGGTTTTTCAGATTTGTCACCTTTAACCTTAAACACTTTCACAACCTCATTTTTCTGTGTAATAGCTTCAACTATTCTTTTCTTAGTCAAAGACTCATTACTAAACTGAATAACATCTTTAAACGTATCAATTGCGAAGGCAAAGCATTTAGCAGAATAACAGCTTGGTGAGTGTCATCAATTTTATCATCACATCTTTTAAGTTCTTGTGTCATACGAAGAAATCTATCCAAAATATCATCAAGAGACACAGAGACATCCATTTTAAACGTAAAAATACGACACAGCAGAGATATGCGACTAGATAAAGTTTTCACCTGATAAAGATCCTGCAGTTTCTTCCATAGATCTATGGAAGAAACACAGTCAACTACCTGTCTTGCTACCTCGTCAGACATTCTGATCATGATCTCGCTGTGAGCAATGAGATCTAGATCTGTTTTAGCATCTGTAGGCATCTCCGCTGGATAGTCATTGACGACAGCTTTCCAGCATTTTTCTTTTATCAGAATCGCCTTCATTTTGACTTGCCACATAGCAAAGTCTGTTGTCCCATCAAAGGGCTTGATACGGTATGAGTTATCAGACATGGGTTTGAATCAAGTACCTGAAGAAAACAGTGAACAAATCAGTAGATATCCCAACACAAGTGAGCACTCAAACCCTACGGCTTGGAAGCTAAGGGTTTGAATCTCTAATCAGATATCAAGCAGACAGTGAGTACTCAAATCCTACAGCACGTAGGCTAAGGATTTGAATCTCAACAGTATACAGATAGTCCCAGGCTAAAACAAAACTCAGAGTTGCAAGCTTAGATCTATCAAAATCACATGCAGGATCTAAAGTAACCGGTAGGGGAGTTGTATGAAGGTGAAAACCTTCAATAACTTCTTTCTATGTCTCTGGCTTGTTCGGATCTAAGTCACAAAGGCTCAGATCCAAGCAAACAAACTCGAGACTTTTGAGATTCTCGAAACCCTAGATCCGGAGTCCTCAAAACACTCAAGATCTGTAGATCTGAGTAATAGGAGAACAGAGCTCCTGAAAACTTCGACGGATCTAAAAGATTTTTGAGAAAAAACTCAAGACCTCTGCAGATCTGGAGTCGCCGAGGATGAAGATCCTCGAAAACTTCAACAGATGCAAAGGGTTTTCGGAATCGGAGCCTAAGGAGATCGAAACTCCAAAAACTTCAACGAATCCGAAAAACTTGCAAAACCCTAACCTGGCTCTGATACCAATTTGAAAAGCGGAATGAAAAGGAGAGATTCAAACACAAAACACGAAGACAGAACTTGTATTGATCGATCAAAACAGTTTACAATCAAATCAAAACAAAGAAGTGAAGAAAACGATAGCCTCAACTAGGAACCAGTCACCAAGGATAGAACCGAAGGGCAATCGAGCTTCAAATCTCACAAGCTCTCAGGATCTCAGTGTTTGGATGTGAAGGGAGCTCTACCTATGCTCGAGAGCGCAAGGGAATGGAAACCCTAGCAGAACTCAGGAGACAAGGGAGGTAAGCCGAAGCTGCTTTCTCAGAATCTCTCTCTCTTAGCAGGAGATTAGGGTTTGCAACCCTTATAAACCCGTGCCACACAAAACGACGTCGCTGAGCCTCCAACGGTCAGGAGTATATGTGTGTGGACTGAGCTCTCAGCTTTGGGCCGGCCTGAGATCGTTTTGGGCTTAAGCTTAAAACAATACAATCAGACTCTAGTGTACATATTATACATACATACACATTTCTCCCTAAGTACCAAAAAACATAAGAATTACATAAGAGGCTTATAATGAGATGAGCCTAACAGTAACTGAATTGACCAAGATTATTTCATGAGATCATGCACTTTCACATGAGTATCGTGAGGTTGGAATCACAAATTAACATTTACCTACTCTTATTCAAACTCTCACATTCTAATCTTTTCTAAAAAGAATTGATGTTTTGCAGTACTCAATGCCTTGGCAAACAAGCTAGTCGGCATCTTGATCATTAGTCCCAAAGAACTTGAGAACAACCTTCTCATTGGACATCAGTTCTCTAATAAAATGATGTTGTATATTAATGTGTTCGGTTATAAGATGGAATGTTGGATTCTTGGTCATTGCAATTGCTGATAGGTTGTCATACCACAACTCGGTAGATTCTTCTTGTTTACACCTCTAATCCTTCAACACTTTCTTTATCCATAATGCATGTCTCGCTACTGATCCTGCTACAACATATATATTCAGCTTCATAAGAATATAATGCCATTGTATCTTGCTTCTTTGAACTCTAGATGATTGCTCACGAGCTAAGATAGAACGTATAGTGAGTTGGAGGTGCTCTTCTTGACATCAATACAACACGTCTAATCATTGTTAATGTAACCCTTTTAATTTAAAATCTTCAACTTTCTCTTACCAAATTCCATGCTCTATTCTTCATAAAATGCAATGAACTCATGTGACATAAACTCTCCTCCTCGATTTGTTCTCATGGCTTTCACATACTTTCCAGACTAATCTTTACTATTGCTTTAAACTTCTTAAAGTTCTCAAAGGCTTTAGATTTAGCCTTTAAAAGATACATCCTACTATATATAATTATAACTATGATGAGAAAAAAAATACTTACTTCCTCCAAGTGATTTAGTCCACATTGGTCCTCATAAGTCTTCGTTTAAAAGCTTGAGACATTCACTCACTCTCCAAGCTCTTCCACTTGGAAATGGACCCTTGGGTTACTTTCCATGCAAGCATCCTTCACACAACTTAAGCTCACCAATCTTAGGCAGACCTTGCACTATCTTCTTTGTATTAAAAAACTTCAGACTTTGCACATTGAAGTGACCATAACGTAGATGTTGCAGCCTTGCAACATCATCTCCTCTAACCGTACTGTCAAAACCTTGCTTATCTTGCATAATAAATCCAATGAAAACATCATGTTTCCTGTCATAGGAACTAGTATCATAGTTCAGCCAAACCTCTTCTCTCTGATGACACATGAATCATCTTTAAACAAAAGTGAATAATCAGCACCTTGTAATTGTCCAACACTCAACAAATTCTGAGCTAAGTTAAGAACAAATTGCATATTTGAAAGTAGTTTCACATCACCTTTCATAGTCTTGAAGGAAATTGTACCTCTTGCTTCAAATTGAAGCACCTTGTTATCACCAAGTCGAACTTTGCCTCTATGTGACTCATCAAGATCCTTGACAAGGATCTAGAGCTAGATATTTGATTGGGGAAACCACTGTCAAGATATCACATCCCTCTCGCACCATCAATAATTGATGATAGAGCCATAAACATCATGTTCTCCTATTCAACATCCTATAAGAAGTTGGCTAATTTTTTTTTTTTATCATTTTCCTACTTGCTCAAACATTGTGCCTCCTTGTGACCAAACTTCTTGCAATAGTAACACTAGATGCTGCTCTTGAATTGTCTTGAATATCTAGTTTGACCTTTGTTTGAGTCACCATATTGATTGCAACTCGATTAACCATGGCCTCTACCTCGGCCACCACCAAGACCTCGGCCCCCAAAACCACCTCTTGCTCTGCCTCTATTTCATAATTTTTTTGACTTGCCTTTGTTGGATGACTCACCCTTAGGATGAAACACCTTCTCCTCTTTCGTTCCACTCGTCTTACTAAGACTATCTTCAAAGGCTTGCATAGAACTCACCAATTCTTCAAATTTATAACTACAAAGAACCTTTGATTCCTTGCTTGCAGTAACCATGATCAAATTTCTTAGTCAAGCTTCTTAAAACCTTGCTAACCATAGTCTCATTGCTCAAATTCTCACCAGAAGACTCATATGATTATCAATTGCAGAAACTCTTAATAAGGACATTTGCACAAATTCTTTCTCTTGCATATTCAGATTTTCAAAATCACAACACAAGGATCGCAATTTAACGGTGATTACCTTCTTGTACCCCATTTACTCTTTCTTAAGGGTTTCCCGTGCCTCTTAGGATGTAGTTGCTGATGTAATTCGAGGGATAGTTTCATCGGCGTTGATTGGATCATTAACAAGACCTTTGAATCCTTCTTCCTATGATCTCTAAGCTACTGATTAGGTTCCTTTGTTTGGTTATCCTCAAAGCCATCGTCCGCCAATCCCCATAACTCTTGAGACTTGAATAGTGTCAACATTTTCAACCTCTAGAAGTGATACCGTATAGCCTAGCTTCTAGCTCCTTTCCATTTGTATATATCTCAACACCCACTCGCCCACCCACCCACCTCCCGATCCAACTTCTGGTGGAGACATATCCCAAGTTTGCTGAGATCATTTTGTTGGTGAGATGGAAATTTTTTGCTAAGGACATCAGCAAGCTTTTCGATACAGATGACAATGAACGTTATCCTTAGTCTCAAATTTTCCTTCTTACATTTCACACAAGGGCATTTTATCTTCTCTCCATCAATCGAATGCACTTGTGAAGTCGCAAATTTAAAAAAAAATTCAAACACCATCAAGAAATTCTAGAAACCATTTGCCCCCACGTCAATGTTATTAGGATCGAGTTAGGACCCTAGGATCGGATCGTAAGATCCTACAAATGAGGTAAAATAAAATATATAATGTAATAAAAATAAATTAATCATACCAAATAATACAAATACCATGATTTAAAAATGAAAAAAGTAAACAAAATCAAATAATGTCATTTACCTTTCATATTAATTCAAGCTTAATGTCCCAAAAAGGTACAATAAACGACATAACATCCATTAAATGAACTAATACATTCATACTTAATGTTGTATAGTATAGTATAATGATAACCAAAAGAGACAAATCATAAAATCATTCAATTATCATATCCCCTATAAATCATGGTATATGAAGAAATTGAATTTTATGGTTGAGAGCCGACTGATTCTCGATCGCTCAGAGGAGGCAATGAACGAGAAAAAAAAAATTAAACCCTTAATATTCACAAATTGAAAATTCACACTAATAAGGGTCATCTGGACATGAATTTCACTTAATATTCACAAATTCAAGACCGATCCTAACGATCATAGACCGATCCTAGCTCGATCCTAGCACTAACATGTATTTACTGATGACCCGGATGAGGAACTTGCTAGGATCGTAGGGGTGGAGACATCCCAAGTTTGACTAGAAGATCATTTTTGCTGGTGAGATTGAAATTTTTTGCTAAGGACATCATCAAGCTTTTCGATACAGATGACAATGAACGTTATCCTTAGTCTCAAATTTTCCTTCTTACATTTCACACAAGGGCATTTTATCTTCTTTCCATCCATCAAATGGACTTGTGAAGTCGCAAATTTAATAAATTTTTCAAAACCATCAAGAAATTCCAGAACCCATTCGCCCCCACGTGATAGATGCCTATTGTACATCCAACTGCGATTATCCATGTGGCCTTTGAAAAAAAAATATTGTAAAATTATATCAATGAAAACCATGTAAGAGCTTTGTATTAGATATAAATGAAATAAGCCTTAAAGTTTCCCTAAGATATAATTTAAGGTTAACAAGCTTTCATTTCAACCTTAAAGATAAGGATAATATTGCCCTCGAACTGTCCCTCCATTAGCTCTACAAATCTTGCATAGCCTCGAAACAAAGAACTCGAGATTATTCGAAGTCACTAGCTTCAAATATACCTTCAAGTTATTACTTTTGAAGCTAATAACTAATTGTTTTCTCACGCATTTCTTTTTTTTTCCTTTTTATAAATTTAATATATCTAGGCTATTGTTTTAATTAGTTTTTCAAAATCATATCACAAATACTTATCAAGTCTTTATTTTAAATTAGATCTAAATTTACAAAAATGATTTGATTACTACCCATAACCAATAAATTAAATATATACATAAGATTAAATGTTACAAAAAAATAAAAAAAATATATGATGATATACACCTACCAATCTTGTTGATTGATTTTCATTAATCTCGAATAAGCAAAAGATTCAAATCTTTCCTTAATGGTGGGAAGGCAAAAGACTCAAATCTCACATTTGAGAAAATCAGCAAAAAAAAAAAAATTAATATTTAGATTGATGGGATTTGAGTTCGAGATTAATTCGTAGTTAAACTTGTATAATAAAGGTGTCCTCGTAAATGTGGATAATGAAAGTATGTTGTGTCACACCCCCGTCCCACATCGGATATTATAATGATGTTGGGAGTGATTTATAAGAGATTCAAGCCCTACCTATATCATAAGAGCTCTTCCTTTTCAGACTCCAAGTGAGGACAACGGACCTGAATTTAAGTTTAGTGGTAAAAAACACACCAATAGTGCATCCAAAATAGCATCCATCTTGATTTGAGACTAGATAATGGCCCTCAAATAAGGCCTCAGGTTTGATCGTGAATATTTGCCACTGCTATATGGCCTCGAATTTTAATTAGTTTCAATGTTCAGTAACATTTCAATTCTTTTTGGCATCGAAACAAACTATAAAATAAGATATAGTGTTGTTACCTACCTTGAAAGATTGAACAAGATTGAGCAATAACATGATGTAGTAGCAGCAGCCGAAAGCCTTGTGCCGCTATCAGACATTCGAATTGCACGTATGTGCACTATTTTACCTTTTTTTCTAGCATAATATTAATGCGCGCGGTGCAAGACTGTCACTGCCTAAAGAGAATTTTGCACGTAGGAGGAGTGTACGAACGTACATGGACTCTTAAAAAGAGCATGCGAAAGCCACAGAAAGAAGTGACACTAGATCGTCATATGTTGCGTGTGCGTTCCACTGATTCCGTGTCACTCTCGTCCTATATATACGAAAACAAAAACATCTACTTAATGAAATCGAGAGGTCGGGGGAACAATATATAGAATGATCGAGCAATTCAAGCTAATCGAAATGCATATATTTGTATTTACCCGGAGGTGCCTTCTGCTGGAGGAGTTCATATGCTTCACTTCTTTACGAAGCACACAAAACCAAATGCAAGAGAGGATGCCAATCAATGATAAACCAAGACATACTCCCACCACTATTATTGCCACAAGCTTCACTCCATCTCCTGCATCCAACAAAAATATAGTCTCTATAATTAGAGTTCTTGTGAATTGGCAATTGTATCTCAGATTAAACTCAATTAGCATCAATTTTAATTATAAGAAAAATACAAAAAAAATAAAATAAATTCAACATTAATGATGATTCAAAATAATAACAATGGGAAAATAGGAGATAACAGAAAAAAAAAAGTTACGTATTTTTTAATATTTGCCTAATGAACCGATCTCATTTGTCGAAATAAATCAATGGTTAAAGATATATATCTTCTAATTAACCATCTTGTTTTCTCTGTTTTGAGAACCACTAACCTCAAAACGCCAACAGTTCAAATGCCTGTAGCCCTCATTCAGTCTTCGTCCCCTCACTTATGTTCGGTCTGTTTGTTGAACTGGTTAGGTTTTTTTTTACTAGGTTTTACCAAAATCTTTTGGTCAAAAAATTGAAGCTTCAATTGAAGCCATGACGATTACACTCGAACGTGGCCCCTCCTAGCCCAACCCACTATCTCATTTCTCCCACTTCACTTTATTTCTTAGCTTTCCTACATTGGAAATGAAGTTGAAAATGAAGTTTCCCCCACTTCACTTTATTTCCTAGCTTTCCTACATTGGAAATGAAGTTTGAGAAAAATATATTCTCATATTTTCTCTCTTACATCCCACATTGAAATTATTGTGCAGGAAAGAATTGATACAGAGATATACAATCTTCCCACATGTTTAACACTTCATATCAAAATGAAGTGGGTGATAAAATGTGTTGTGAAGATAAAATATTCACATATCATTTTATTTATTTATTTTAATATTCAATTTAAAAAAAAACAATTTTTTTAAATAATGTAACCCACCGGGTCAACGGGTCAACCCGTACCCATCAACCCGTGACTTTTTCGGGTAAGAATTCGGGTCGACCAATCCCGACCCCTGATCAGGTGGGTCGAATCCGTCAACCCGGCGGATCCGACCCCTGACCACGTCTAGGCTGAGCAGCTTGGAGATGGACTTGGTGATGCCATAAAGAGCAACAGTTTTAAAAAACTGAAGATGAAGAAGGGTTAATTAATTAATTAATTAATTACAGTTATCTTATCTTAGTCGTTGATTTGATTTAATGGCTGAGATTGCTTTATTAGGTTATTATAAGGAAGTCTCTCATTAGAAGAGGACCCTTATCCAAATTTCGATAAGGTACTTCCCTACTTATCTTCAGGCCGCGATTTAAAATGAATGGGGAGCTCAATCACCTTTTTTCAAGTTAAGGATTTGAAATACCTGACAATACCCCTCAGGTAAATTGAGAGACCAAAATAATTGACATACAAACTAATCGTCATGTTACAAGTAAAAAGGGAAAAAGAGGACAAAGACAAAGGTCCAGACCCTAATTCAGTATAACACAATGAAAATTCAGCACACGAAGAAATTGATAAATTTGGCTCCGTGAATCGGCGTCTCGTCCATTGACGGAGCCAAATTTATCAAGGGGGCGAAGTTTTATACAAATTGTTGATTCACTCTTCCGTATATTTTTCTACAGTTTAGCAATCCAAAACTATGATATTTTAGATGAAGCATTGATATTTTAGTTCAAGACTGTTTTTTAGTTCAAAACACGGTGTTTTATCTTCAAAATGGTAGTGTTTTAGTTTAAAATTGTGTCATTAGTTATTATATATTTTTCTCTTTAACGAAAAAACAATGTAGTCATTTTAATCTTTAACATCATTCTTTTCGTTTAAAAATATATCGTTTCAAACCTCCAAAGTCAATATGCAACTTGTTATTCTCTTAGCATGCAATCTATATCTATATCTATATAAGTACTTAATTCAGAATACCTTTCGCTTACGTGGCATCCTCCTCATGTTTCACTCCTTTTCGACCAATCCCTTTTTTTCTTTTTAATTTTTTTTCCAAATAACCAATCAAAATATTTTTTTTTAAAATTTTTTTTTCACTTTCCAATAAAAATACTTAATTGCACGCTCACGTCTAGATGTCTGTTTTGTTACTTCTTGAAAATCATTTCCGTTGGTTTATTTCATTCTTTAGATTTTGGTTGTTATCATTTGATTAACAATCTTGATTTAGAGAATAACACTGGATGTTATTTTTTTTATCTTGAATCATTGTATCATATTTCAAATACACTTCAGTTGGTGAACAATCTCCATTTGACAAAATCAATTAAAATCCGACATCCAAAATTCAATCGTTGTAACTTGCTTTATAAAAGTTTGGAAAACGTTACCTTACATTTCTTTATTAATTTTGGTTAATTTTTGAATTTTTTTTATATTTTTATTTGGTTTTTCCTTTTAATAAATATTTTATATTTATTTTATTTTTGTCTCACAAACGCGCCATGGCGCGGGAATTTCACTAGTTTCTTATATAATTATCGAATTTAGTAATAACCTCTTGTTTTAAAGCTGTTGGGTTGAATTATATTACCAAAATATCAAATTAAGTAAAATATAAAAGCATCGAGATTTATTTAAAGACATTTGAAATAATTAATCTGTGTTTAACTTACAAATGTTCATAACTTTTTACTCGGCTATCGGATTGCGGCTTATAATATATCAAAACAGATTTATCGACGAGTAGAACAAATATAGTTGATTCGTCGAATGAAAGAGGAGGGGCGAATGTTCCCCTTGCTCCCGTCTAGCTCTGTCTATGGTCTCGCCACTAGGGAGACGAGAGCAGAAATACGGGGAAGTGAATTATCTCTTCGGTAAGTGTGGATCAACAATGTTTTTCCCTCCTGGATGAGAGATTTTCGAAAGCAACAAACACTACCACGATTTTCTTAATCAATAGGGTGCAGGAGACTGCAACTTCGTTCGGAATTAAACTCAATCACACCAAAGTCAACGACTCCACCAAGCGAGGCAGATCGAACCATCAGGAAAAAAAAGGATGAAAACGAACAAACTGGATCAATTTGGTTAAAGTTTCGATCTTCTTTCCAATTTTTGTGACATTTTCCATCTAACTAATTTTTAAATTTTGGGGAGCTCACCTTTGTGTTCATATTAACGGTTGAGATTCTATGCGTTTATTTCAAAACAATTTTGTTAATTATAGTTAATACGCTAGTTATGCACGGAAAAGTCACCTGAAAGCGGGGTTGCCGCGGAATAGCAGTTGCCGGCGCCGAAGCCACCGAGTGCACAGGTCCAGGTAGCGGCTCCGACGGGTCCTGCGTGAACGACGCCACCGGCGGATCGCCGGGAAGCGCATAGAAACGCCGAATAGTACTGTAACTCACTTGGCAACTAGCAAAGTAAACAAACGCCCACCTCGACGAATAATTCGCCGTAAGATTGGAAGCGAAAGAAGCCGCTGCGCGCAGACACGTGTCGCAGGCGGGCCCCACTACGTCCGGGCTGCACTGCACCAGACAATACGCCTTCCCAGACGCCGGTAATTTCGCCGACGACTCATTCGCGGCGTAGCCCGTCAAGTTCGAATCAAATGCCGCCACGTGTACCAGCCTTGACACGGTGTCGTTGATCACCGCGGAGAGCCCGGACACGTTCGCCGCGCTGCTCCACCACGCGCGCGGGTACTCGGCCTCTACTCCGACGATCGTCGCGTTGGAGAACCGCAGCGCGCACTCCTGGAACCAAACGGCGCCGTTTCTGATGCCGGGGCAGCTCTCCCCAACGCGCTGGGCAGCGGCTTCCACGCACGCGCCGCAGAGGGTGGAGTTCATGAGGATGTCGCCGCGGCAGTAGTACTTGCCATAGACGGCGTCGGGGGTGTTCTGGCTGGCTTCAGATTCCCCGTAGGAGTCGAGTTTCGACAGCTCCGTGAGGCTGAACAAGACATAGTCGAGATTCTTTTTGTAGGTGCTGTTAAGGAGGAAGATTTCGTTTTCGGCACCACACTGGGTGGCGAAGAAGGTAGGTTTTCGTGTTTCCGATGGGGTAGTCGTGTTCGTGTTCGTGTTCATGCTCGTGCTGTTGGATTGCGCACCAACATAATCACGGAAGAGGGAGGCAAGGAAGACGACGAGAACGATGTCATATGCCCAAGACATGGTTGCAATCGAGCATATAATGTAACGGTATTTTATGTACAAATTGGACGAACCTTGTTAGTCTTTATTAACATTGTAAGATATGTTTTTTTTGGGTTAGATTTGCATATACATTATATATGTAGATTTGAGTTTTAGGTTGGAAGGGTCAATCTTTATACGACGTCGTCTTATGTATTATACATGTCAGATTAGTTGACATATAGTTATGAGAGTTGTAAATATCTTGTTTTGTTGACTAGTTCTTGATTTACTTCAACATTTCGAGTGTAAAATGAAAAATTGTAATTATTTATAAATATATTAATTATAGGTTATAGTTTTCGTATAACAAATGGCGCGCGCACTAGTGTTTAATTTGGCTTCTTAACTTGATCGTTAAGTTGATCAATTCTATTTAATAATTATTCACATATTCAGTTGTAAATCAAAGCTTCAAATATATGTAAGAGCGCATATAAGAGATTATCAAAGTACCATCCCTCTCTTACTCCTACAAGTGAGTCGAGTCCATCGGCGCGCTCAAGTCGATTTACATATAATACGTGACTCTTGTCGACTGAGTCATGTACCTGCTCAGGATTTACCATTAAATGTGGATTCCTTGTCAATAAAAAAAGTACGACTCAAATCGATGACTATATATATGAGTTGTGTGTATAGATACACATACACTGACTAGCACACAAGTCGAGTAAAGGATGTAGTCCATCAACAGAGATTATAGACAGTATAAATAATTCGCTTATAAGTTTTTTATAATTAACCGATTAACCCATAGTGTCTTGTAAATAGATTTGCATTAATGTAATTACCTCTTGTACTTATATATTGATTTTGACCTGAACGGCTAGTAGGTAGTTTCGGTTCTTGCTTAATTGATTTGTCTTCTGATCTAGTTACTTTGTGCGTGTGAGTGTGTGTGTGTGTGTGTATATATATATATATATATATATATATATATATATATATATATATATATATATATATATATATATATATATATATATATATATTAAATATGAAATATTGAAATGGTAACAAGTTAAAAGTAAACGGCCACCTGATCGAACGATGGTCTATCCACCATATATATTAATGCCCACTGTCTAACAAAGTTGTCCGTGTCAAAAAAATATAACAAATGATCTGTGAACTTTGTTAATTAAATCTATAGGAATATGACTTATAGAAGATGTGAAATGATACATCGTTAATTATAGTTGAAATTCAAGTCTTTTACATAAATCGGTGAATTACTCCTGATTAATGTCATTTGTTTTAGGATAAAAATCACTTGTCTTGTACATTCGACTTGATTAGAGTATGATACACTCGTACGTGTGATCTCCACGTTTTATGACTCACCGAAATTTAACAGCTCCTCACCCTGATTACTACTTAACTAACAAATGTCGATGACTCATCAAGGATAATAAGTGCAAACTGCAAGTCCGTCACATCCTTCGTTAAGCCAACAACGCTGTGAGATGCTCTAGCCCAACGGAACGATCTTTAAACAATGGCTAGAATACCTTAGAAACAACTCCGTTGGAGATAGGCCTGTCCACGGGTCTGACCTGTCAGGTCGGCGGGTTCGATGTTGTGGGTGACGGTGTTAGCAATATAGTTAATAATTGTACATATTTACGATTGTACCCTCAGGGTTTTCACTCAATGATATATATATATACAGGAATAGGCCTGTGAGATCCTTCAAGGACTCAGTTATCCAAACACTTACAAGGTATCACAGCCTTTTATGAAACCCTAATTTTTTTGTTTCACAAATTCTATCGATCCCGCCGCTGCCGCTCCACCCGCTGCCCCACTCTCTCCTGCCGCCGCCGCCACCCCCTTCAGCCGCCGCTGCTTTCTTTTTCCGCCGCCGCTCCCTACCTTTCCCGATGGCTGACGTTGTCAACCCCCCGCCCCCACTACAGCCACAAAACTCTTTTCACTCCGCTCAATCCGTTACCAACATCAAGAACCAAATTCCCCTAACCCTAGACCTCAAGAAGGTTCAATACCACACCTGGGCGGAACTCTTCACCACCGCATGTCAGGGCCATGACATCCTCGCCCACATCGACAGTTCCAACCGCCCCGATGATGTCCCTGAGCCTCTCTGGAACCACATCGACTCCATCATGCTCGGATGGATCTATGCTACCATCTTCGAGGATGTTCTCATAACCGTCCTCCAACCCGGCTTCACCGCTCGTGATGTTTGGCTCCGCATCAAGGGTCTTTTCCATGACAATCAATCCGCTAGGGCTGCGGATCTTGAGGGCAAATTCATCAACACCCGTCAGAAGAGTTTCTCAACCGTCTCCGACTATTGCCTTGCAATCAAGGCTATCGCCAATCAATTTGGCGATGTCGGACACAAGGTCAGTGAAGAGCGCCTTGTCCTTCAACTTATCAATGGCCTCTCCACCAAATTTGACGTCGTCGGTGGTATGATCAGCAACACCTCACCACTGCCGACTTTCATGGTGGCTCGCAGCATGCTCTCTAAGGAGAAAAGCCATCAGGGCCGCCCTCAGGCTCCATCCCATATCCTTGTGTCCTCCAAGGACTTCCTGCCCACAGACCCTTTCCCCCGAACCCCACCTACCAACCAGCCCAGGCCGACCCACCAGCGAGGAGGCCGAGAGCGAGGGAGAGGTACACGCAGCGGCCGCAGTGTTGTTGCAGGAGGTTGATATGTCGAGTAATTACAAATAATAAAGATGTAATAAACGTAAACCGACTCCTAGCCTAAGCAAATAATTACAAGACTTCCTCCCGTTATAGTGGAAGGGTAGTCAGGATCGATCCACGAGGAGGCGTGTCAGCGGGATCCTAGTAGCTTTGGAAATCTCAAGTCTGCGTCGACCAAAAGCCTCGATTTCGACCTTGGGACTCGATGTCGACCTCGGCTGTCGATGTTCTCTGCAATAGAAGACTTGCGGAAACAAAAACTGTAGTCGATATCGACTGAAGGGGTCGATATCGATGTTAGTCCACGAAATCGACTGGCTCAGAAGACTGCCAGTCGATACAGAAGGGTCGATTTCGACACAAGGGGGTCGATATCGATGCTCAGCAAACTCCGTAGCGATGTTCGTCGTCGACTCAGAAAACTGTCGATGAACTCAGTGGTCGATATCGACGTCTGGTGTCGATATCGATGTCTTCCTGCAGTGGGTTAGTTTTTCGTCGGCAAAGAAAGGCCGAAGATTTAAGAATGGATGAGAATGGATGAACAGAAATAAAGACAGCGGTTTTGACTGAATATAAACTTATGTAAAAAGCAACTCCTAGGATTGGGGTTTACCACAACGTTAACCAATGCATGCGATAAGATAAATAAGACGGACAATTGCGCTATTTCACCCGAGAGACAAGCTTTCGCCGTACACCAACTCTTAGGATTACTCTTGCAAATAAACCTAATTGTCTCTACCAATTTTATGTTTATAACTCAAGTTGTTAGCATGAATCCCTTTTCTTTCGATTAGGACTAAACATAGAATCGTAGGAGGAGAGATAGACACAACGATATCGACATCAAATACTTACCTCAAGCGCGCATGGCTAACGTCGGGCTCACCCCGACCCTAAGAGCTTTGGGGAACTACTCGCTTCTCATCATGTAACTCATCGTTGATTGAAAGGAAGAAACTTGCATTAATATAAACTCCGAAACTTTACAACTCAACGTCAACTTTCGCAAACGTAAAACCCTAAAACTTCTCTCTAACTCTAACTCTATTGATGGTATCACTTGCTTGTCAATTTTATGATTGAATGCCAGCCCCCTAGGGCTTTATTTATAGGCTACTAATCCTTGCTATCCAAGGATTGTAACTCCTATCTAAACTATGAACTCTATCCAAACAATTAGGATAGGTCTTTTATTTTGCTAAAACTTAAAGGTAAAAAGATAAATAAAACTTCAGCTGCCATCTATCTTGAAAGTATGAGATAATTTCGTGCCTCCTTGAAGATATAATTCCAATCCGCATTCGAAATCGAGTCTATCTTCTGTCGAGATCAGGGGTCGATATCGACACCAGGGGGTCGATATCGAGGTCTCTGTTCCTGCTCGACTTGTTCAGCTCTTGTCGATGTCTATGTTGAGGTCGATATGGGGGTCGATATCGACACCAGAGGTCGATATCTATGTCAGAGGTCGATATCTACCTCTGCTCAGCTTTACTTGATGTCTATGTTGAGGTCGATATAAGGGTCGATATCGACACCAGAGGTCGATAACTATGTCAGGGGTCGATATCTACCTCTGCTCAGCTTCACTTGGCTTCTTCGTTTTGACTCCGATTTCGCTCGAATTCCTGCATGGTTAGCTCAAAACTTGTGCAGACTCTATTTCTTTCATTTTAGCCCATTCTTACACAAGTTTATATTCTTTTGAACCCTTTTCTTTGGAGATCGAATGAAATATGAAGTCAAAAGATGCAATAAAAGAAGGTGCAAATGTGTACATCACGCAGCAACATGCCGCGACCGCCGCATGCTTACCCGCCACAGTACCTGCCGCAGCATCCTTGGTTCCTCGCCCCCCCCCCCCCCCCCCCGCCCTGCCCCTATTCGACGTGGGCAGGCTACCACCGACGTCGATGGTCCGCCCGTACCGCCCTCCACCACAGGCGGCCTCTTTCCCCGGCACTGTACGCCTCCCAGCCGCAGCCGGCGACCCCCTGCACACTGATCTCTCTGCTGCTTTCTCCACCATTGGACTTTAGCAGCCGGATGACAACTGGTATATGGATACCGGGGCCTCCTCTCACATGACGAACGCGTCAGGTAACCTACAAACTGTTTTTAATTCTAGCACTTTACCTTCTATCTATGTCGGAAATGGTGCCCTCCTTTTCCATTGTCGGTTCGGGTCAAGCAACCCTCCCCACTGGCCCACCCATCCACCTTAACAACGTCCTACTTGCCCCTGACCTTGTCAAGAACCTCATCTCTGTTCGTCAATTTATCATCGATAATCACGTGGCAGTCCAATTTGACCCTTTTGGCAGTCCAATTTGACCTCTATCCACTCGACGCAGCCCGCCGTTCACCCACTGTTGCCCCCACCGCCTTCGTCACCCTTGGTTCCGACTTGTGGCATGCTCGTCTTGGCCACCCTGGCGATCACGTAATTCAATGTCTCCGCTCTAGCAATTTTATTTCTTGTAATAAAGCCTCGGGCGTTTTCACTTCATGTGAGATCGCCAAGAGCAAAAAACTTCCCTTTAGCATTTCCCATTCTCTTACATTTACACCTTTTGACATTATACATTGCGACTTGTGGACATCGCCTATTCATAGTGCTAGTGGTTTTCAATATTATTTAGTTGTTCTTGATGATTTCGCCAATTTTGTTTGGGTCTTCCCTCTACGCCACAAATCGGAAACACAGGCTCACATTGTTAGCTTCCACTGTCCAAACCCAATTTAGTTTGCCTATCAAGGCCATTCAGTGTGACATGGGAGGCGAGTTCGACAACCACATTGTCCGCTCCTTTTGTCAACAACAAGGGATAGCCCTCCGCTTCTCTTGTCCACAAACGTCACCTTAAAATGGCAAAGCAGAACGCATTCTCTGCACCCTCAATGATAAAACCTGAACTCTCCTTCAACATGCCTCTTTACCCCCCTCCTTTTGGGTTGAAGCACTTCACATGGCCACTTACCTCCACGATATCCTACCATCCAAGGCTATTGGCAACTCCATCCCAACCCTGGCACTCTACCATCGCCACCCTTCCTACAATCATATTCGAGTGTTTGGATGTCTTTGTTTTCCCAACATGAGTGCCATCGCTCCTCACAAGCTCTCCCCACAGTCCACAAAATGTGTCTTTTTAGGCATCTCCCCAAACCATCGAGGCTACCGTTGTCTTCGCTTGGATACCAATCGGGTTGTGACAGCCCCCCGTCACCACACCCTAAGAACCCAGCGACTCCGACACTTTCCCACCCCTCCTCCGTCTTTTACTTGGAAGCAGCCCACCCTTGCCGCGACCACCGCACTATGCAGCGGCCGCTGCTGCAATACCATTTACAGCGGCCGCATGCCCCATGTCGCGGCCGCCGCACCCATGCCGCGGTCGCCGCCCCTTGCAGCGCCCGCCCCACCCATGACCACCCGATCCCAATCCGGGATCTTCAAACCCAACCCCAAATACAACCTTCTCACCCCATTCACACACATATCCCCTCTACCTAAGTCACCACAAAAGGCCTTACAAGACCCGAACTGGCATGCCGCCATGGTCGATAAGTTTAGTGCTTTAATTAAAAACGGCATGTGGGACCTCGTTCCTACACCCCGGGACTCTAATATCATTAACCGTATGTGGTTGTTCAAGCATAAGTACAGGTCTGATGGGTCACTTGAACGTCACAAGGCTCGCCTCGTTGTCAATGGCAAGTCTCATGAGGTTGGTGTGGACTGCGATGAAACCTTTAGCCCGGTCGTCAAACCCACTACCATACGCACTGTGTTGAGCATCGCTCTCACTAAGGACTAGCCTATTCACCAGCTGGACGTCAAGAATGTCTTCCTACACGGTAACCTTCAGGAAACTGTGTATATGCATCAACCGCCAGCCTTCTATGATCGCTCACGACCCTCTCACGTCTGCCTTCTCTGGAAGTCTCTCTATGGGTTGAAACAGGCGCCTCGCGCCTGGTATCAGCGATTCGCCACATACCTCAATGCGATTGGGTTTCGGGGCAGTCAGTCGGATCACTCACTATTTGTGTTCTATTCGGGGTCTGACACTGCGTATCTCCTACTGTACGTTGATGACATTGTGCTCACTGCATCCTCTTCATCATTGTTGTCTCGCCTGATGGCAATGCTGCGTTCGAAGTTTGCCATGACTGATCTTGGTCCCCTCAGCTACTTTCTCAGCGTCTCTGTGACTCGCACTCGGGATGCGTTGTTTCTTCATCAGAAGAAATATGCCCTTGAAATTGTAGACAAAGCTCGGATGACATCTTGCAAACCCACCACCACTCCTGTCGACTGCAAGTCCAAGCTCGATGATGCCTCTAGTCCTAAGGTTGATGACCCTACAACCTATCGCAGTCTGGCGGGTGCTCTCCAGTATATGACGTTCACTAGGCCAGACATTGCCTTTGTCATTCAGCAAGTTTCCTTATACATACATGATCCCCGTGAGCATCACCTCCAGGCACTCAAGCGGATCATCCGATACATCAAGGGCACCAGTGACCTGGGTTTTCACCTCTGTCGCACCCGTTTCGACACCCTCACAGCCTACTCGGACGTTGACTGGGCGGGTTGTTCCGAAACTCGCCGCTCCACCTCTTGCTTCGCCGTCTACCTTGGAGAAAATCTAGTATCGTGGTCCTCCAAGCGTCAGGCGACCATATCTCGCTCCAGTGCTGAGGCCGAGTATCGAGGTGTCGCCAACGTCGTGGCGGAAACCTGCTGGCTACACAACCTCCTCTGTGAGCTTCGTGTTCCGCTTCGTGCTGCTACTTTGGTCTATTGCGACAATGTCTCTGCTGTTTACCTCTCCTCGAACCCGGTTCAGCACCAGCGGACCAAGCACATCGAGATTGATATACATTTTGTCAGAGAGAAGGTCGCTCTAGGACAACTTCGAGTATTACATGTCCCTTCTGCACAGTAAGCGAACATCTTCACAAAAGGATTACCTACTCCTCTTTTTACTTATTTTCGTTCCAGTCTTGCTATTCGCTCACCTCTAGCTGCGACTGAGGGAGGATGTTAGCAATATAGTTTATATTTGTACATATTTACGATTGTACCCTCAGGGTTTTCACCCAATGATATATATACAGGAGTAGGCATCTGAGATCCTTCAAGGACTCAGTTATCCAAACACTTACAGACGGGTCGGGAAGTGATGACTCGAACCCAAACCCGCGGACTGTGAAATCTAGTAGGGTGGGTGGACACCTTAGGAAAACACTAAACAATGATGCTGGTGTTTATATTGTTGATTAACCAGTTGACCAACTAACTATAGTTAGTAGCCAACCATAGTTTAAAGGTTGTTAGAACCATATTTGATTAGCCGCCTTAGTTAGGAGTATATAATGATTGTAGCTCGTTCTTCAGTTGGTTACACAATACAAAAAATCTCACAAATCCCTTCTTCTCTGGTCACAGTAATGGAGCTGGAGAATTTGATCTCCACCTCTTTATATGTTACCACAGCTTTGAAGATTTTAGATCCGTGAGCTCGTCTTTGTTTTCCTGGTTCTTGCGATTACAGTTGTAGTCGATGTTCTGAGTTCTCGTGATTGTCGTTGAATCTCTTCCGAAGTTTCACATATCTCGTCGATATAGATAAAGCGATTTTGTTAAGTAGCAAGTTGTCAGATTTGAGACGAATCAATGTACGAATATGCACTATAATCCTCTGCTGCTGCTCTTGCCATCGAGGAAAAATTAGTTTTAAGGTCTTGTAGAACACAACTTAGTGCATTAAAATGGAGTAAACCGAGTAATGACCCTTTATCTAGGAGCAGACGTGAGAGTTATAGGAGATTGTGCTTAAACTCTGGCATAAATCACACCTGTTGAAGGGACAATTTCTCAGTGCACTGTGCATGCCCGTGTATTGGACTGAGAGTTTGGAACCATTTGGCAAACTCAAAGTGATACACCGAGGTAAGAGATGCAGCTTAGTGAAAACATCATGATCAAAAGCGACATGGTCCGTAGCTCCAGAGTCTACAATCCATGTGAGGCTATTGTCCTTTCGAAAAGAAAAAATGAAAGTATCTTGATCTATACGTGCGAAATTCACCTTAGCTTGATAAGGCTTGACTTCATCATACAAATTGCGCATGCAATGAGGTTCAATGCTTCCTTACCAATTGGTTTTTGGGAAGAGTGTGTGCTTGCTGCCACATATCTTATTAATTGGTTACCTTCTTCCATTTTACAATGGAAATCTCCTTTTGAATCCCTTCAAAAGTGTCCTCCTGATCTTAATCACCTTTGTGTTATGGGGTATTTGTATTTTGCCCTTCTTGATGCTCCACCAAAGGACAAGTTTGGCCCTACTACCCGACGCGTTGTTCCTTGGATATCCAATAGGCCAAAAGGCTTACAAATGCTTTGATCTCAAGCGGAATGTTATCTTTGTCAATCGTACTATAACCTTCCAAGAAACTCTATTTCCTTTAAAAAAATTATGCCATTACTGAGTCCACAACTTTGCCCTTGGTGTCTCCTACATTTCATCCTAGCCCTCGTGATAATCATAGGTTTGTTGCACCAGATACCTCAGGCTTCTCCCCATATGTTGTTTCTCATCTATCACCGGTTGCACCTATGTCTTCCACATCCTCTACAACTCATTCTCCTAGGTGTCCTCAACCTATTGTCACCAACAGGCCTCATCGTGCCATTGTTAGACCTTCCAGGCTTCATTATTTTGTGTGTCATAATCCTCTCTCTCGGATATATCATGCACATGACTTGTCTACTTCTCGGAGTTCTCGGTCCTTCTCCATTTCAGTGATAGTGATCTTGCTCATCTCTCTAATCAGTATGTTGGTTCATTGTTTAATGTGTTAACAACATTTGAGCCCCACACGTATAATCAAGCTCAGGGTCATCCTTAGTGGGAAGAAGCCCTGAAGGAGCTTGACGCATTAGAGTCAAATCAGACTTGGGAGCTTGTTGATCCCCCTCCCCCCCGACACAAAGTTGTAGGATCTAAGTGGATATTCAAGCTCAAATATCGTTCTGATGGGTCAATTGAGGCATAAAGCTCGGCTCATTGCAAAGGGGTTTAACCAAGTTAAAGATAAGGATTACAAGCTCACGTTTTCACCTGTGGAAAAACTTTCCGCTGTTCGGCTGATGATTGCACTTGTTGCTGCTCCAAATTGGGATCTTCATCAACTTGATATTAACAACGTGTTCCTCCGCAACTATCTCCATGAGAAGGTTTACATGACTCCTCCTCTTGGGTATTCGAAAGGATTGTCTGGGCAAGTATGCAGGTTGACTCGCTCGCTTTATGGACTCAAACAAGCGAGTCGTCAGTGGAACCTGGGGCTTACAAAGTTCTGACTTGGTCGTGGCTTTCTCCATTCCAAGCACGATCAATTACTCCCTCTTCAACAAGTCCTTGTATGGGGTAACGACAATATAGCTTTAGTGTATGTCAATGACATGTTGTTAATGGGTTATTCTGGCTCCGAGATTTCAGAGCTCAAACGTGCCTTGGATGTGATGGCACCTTCACGGTTAAGGATTTGGGGATTGCTCGTTACTTTCTTGGAAAGGAAATTGCCCGATTGACTGATGGATTTTATTGAACCAGCGAAAGTACATTCTTGATATCCTGAAAGACTCGAGAGTCGAGCATGGTGGATTGCAAAGCAACTGAGTTTCCTATGCAGCACAATCTCAAGCTATTTGTTGAATTTAATTCCTCTGTTGGAGAATTTTATCTCCACTTCTTGATACACTAGTTTGCCCATGTCTACCTCATATAAGAGCAACGCAGTACCACATTCATGAATCTACCTCAGTTTACCTCACTTTGTAGTAAGAGAAACTGGCATCTACCACAAGTTTACACTATCCAAAATGTTGGTTGTTTTGATTTCTTTTTTCGCAATTTTCTTAACATGTCGATCGTTATAGTTTGGTTCCATTCCCCCACCCCTACGTACGTATGTCACAAATAATAAGTAAAGGACAAAAAAGAAGGATTAATTATAGCTAGAGATGGCTAATTATGAACACTAATCTCACCACCACACAATTTCAGGGATCTTCATTGCTGCATTTGACTCACTTCTTCACAAGTATCAACTATAAATACTTCTCCCTTTGCAAACTGCAAATTTGCCCTCTTAACAAATAAAATTATAAAAAAAATCTCCCTAGAGAATGGCCAAGATTGCTCATCTTTCAGCTATCTTGGCCATTCTTCATATATTTTCATCAACCTTGAATGGTGTTGTTGGTCACGGTCACGGTGCCATTATCAACATCGCCAAATATGGCGCGAAACCAGGCTGTGACATCGCCCAGGTTATAGAACTTGACTGGTCTTCGAATCGGATAATGAATGAATTTATCGGTTTATTAATGTTCATGATCTTAGGAACTATAATGTATGATTGTCTCATATTTTGTGCTTTTAGGCCCTGTCAAAGGCATGGAACGAAGCTTGCGTATCGCCAGCAAATGACAAGGTTGTGATCCCTAAGGGAGATTACTTAATGGGACCACTCACTCTTAAAGGACCTTGCAAGGGTCCGATTCACCTCGAGGTTGGAGGGAACATCAAGGCTCCCGCAGATCCTGCTGATTTCAAGGGCAATGATGCCATGCTTACGATCAATTACGTCGACAAGTTGATGATCACCGCTGTGTCGGGAGGTGGAGTCTTCGACGGTCAAGGACAAATGGCATGGAAGATGAACAATTGTGACAAAAACTCGGCTTGCAAGAAACTTCCCTATGTAAGAATACATAGCTTACAATTTTTCATATGAACGCTTGCATAATGACATTGCAACTAACCAACAATTTTTGTTATGTATGACTTATGTGTAGAACTTTAGGTTCAATTTCCTCACAAACTCGATGATCAGCGGAATAAGCTCGCTAAACAGCAAGCTATTCCACATGAGTCTTATTGGCTGCAAGAACTTAACGCTGACGAAACTCAACATCTACGCTGAACCCGAGAGCGTTAACACGGACGGAATCCACATTGGTCAATCAGATGGAGTAAACATCACTGACGTTGACATCAACACCGGGGATGATTGTGTGTCGATTGGGCAGGGAACAAGGCAACTATACATCGAGAAGGTGACTTGTGGCCGAGGCCATGGACTAAGCATCGGAAGCCTTGGAAAGTACGAAAACCAAGAGGATGTCTCAGGTGTCTTCATCAAGAATTGCACGGTCAAGAATGCGGACAATGGAGTTAGGATCAAAACATGGCTGAACTCATTCCCGGCCTTGGCTGAGGAGCTCCACTTCGAAGACATTGTGATTGAAAATGTCACCAATCCAATCGTCATTGATCAAGCATATTGCCCTTACAACCACTGCAAGCTAAAGGCATATCTACACACATGATCATTGTTGCTTTATTTTTCTTTTCGAATGATCGTTTGGTATGCAAGTGTAGGGTTATGAGCCAACTCGATATCGATCTGGTGTTTGTTTTTCACTTCCTCATGCAAGTAAAATCTTATTCCGACAGCGTACCAAACACCAAACTTAAGAACGATATTGCAACCTGAAACCTGAAGTTATACTAGACTAGCCATTAACTTGATCTACATTTTACTACTATCCCATTAAGAATTGAGATTTTGTGCATCTTGTTGCATTGCAGGCTCCCTCAAAGGTGAAGCTGAGCAAAGTGAGTTTCAAGAACATAAGGGGATCTGGGTCGAGGCCAACTGCGATAAAGCTATTGTGCAGCAGCGGGGTCCCGTGCGAGCAAGTTGAGCTTGCCGACATTGACTTGACATACAACAGACATGAACTCGCTGTCTCGAAATGTGCCAACATTAAGCCCCAGACTACCGGTAAGATTAACCCGACGGCTTGCACCATGGTTGCTGAAGAATTCAAGACTGCCTGATTGATTGATTTCCTCCGGCCTCGATCTCTTTTTTCCTTTCCACTATATAATGAGCAATTGAGATGTTTCATAGCCCTAAATTATATAATGTTCACATACAATGCTTCTAGGACTTCACCATTTTTTAAAGGAACAAAGTGAATATACTTCATTGCTGAACTATGCATGAAAACGCCTCCAACAAACGAGTGTTTTTTTGGTAAAGTGGGGGTTCAAAGTTCATCAACTAATCCCCTACGGTCCAAGACCCAACCTGAATAAAACTCGAACTGATAAACCATCAGACAAGCTCACCCTAACCAATAAAGATTTGACCATTAATTAAACAAAGTGTGTAACCTTTTACAAGGGTCACCTCACGTACCCTTACCAAGCAATCATTGGTTAATTAATGAGTTTTTAGCCTCTGATGTTTCACTGCTTTTGAGTATTTAATTTCGTAATTTATGGGTGGTTTTTTTATTATAAAAATAGTATTAAACATGCGGATAGTGATAGATTGTCAAAGAGTGAGGCTATTAACAAGATATCGAAATAACTATTTAAAAAATTATATATATATATATATATATATATATATATATAATTGAATACAAGTCATTTTCATTTTAAAAATAATTTTCAATTAGTCCAAAATCGAGTGAAAATATATCCCAACGAAATTCATCCAAACTTTTCAATACGTTCATCCTAAACAATGAGTGTGGTAGCAAGAAATGGATTTTGTTTTGAATATCAATTTGTTTTTTTTTATTAAGTAATAATTCGATTGGAAAAACCTAAACGAGAGCATCCTGACGGATGAGATCAATAAGATCTGGGTTCATGTCCCATGCCAGCCCATTAACAAGCCGGCCAAGATATGCAATCTTGTCGGCCACCTTGTTACCCTCACGGGGTACAAAGGAAAAGGAGATAGAGGGGAAAGACCGAAGTAATCCACAAATATCTCCCATTAGCAACTCAATTTCCCAAGGGCAGGGCCCTTTTCCTTTTAAGCAGTTTATAATAATTTGTGAATCACCTTCCACTTGGAAGTTGGTGTAATTCTGCTATCTTGCCCAAAGAATTCCTTCTCTAAGAGCAAGGGATTCTGCAATTAATGGGTTAGTTCCCCGTAATTCCTTGTAACCCATTTTAAGAACTTTTCCTTCAGCGTTACTAATCACAAATCCGGCATCGGAATTTGTAAGATCATGTACTGCTCCGTCAAAATTCAATTTAACACAGTCCGGTACAGGTTTCCTCCATTTGACATTTTTCCTGCTGATTTTATGACTCTTTAAGAAACAATCTGCTTTTGAAGACTGAATTTCCTCACTTATTTCTTTAATTGCTCGATTCCAATTTGTTTTGACCGCCTGCAAGAAACACTGAACTTCCGCAGAAGTGGGTATAGCTGTCCCACGGAACGTCATTTGATTTCGTAGAAACCAAATGGTCCACCATTTTACCGCCATATCTTCTTTTTCTGATTTGCTTAAATGCTCCCCAAGCTTCGCCATGATGACATTACCATGACGTTGTGATTGAGGTATTGTATTTATGATTTGTGAACACCTGGATGCTTGTGTCATAATATTTCTGGCAAATGGACATTGGACGAAAAGATGAACCTCATCCTCACCACAAGAGCCACAGAAGTTACAGACATTTGGTATAGGCACTCCTCTTTTACTCAGTCTGTCTTTTGTGGGCAAGCCATTCTGAGATATTTTCCACAAAAAAATTTTAGTCTTTGGCATAACATTGACTTTCCATATCCAGCTTGACGGATAGTTCTCAAATTGATCTTGATTCGATATAGATCTAATTGCACTGGAGGTAGTAAACCACCCCTTCTTATCATACTTCCAGTACAACCTGTCCGACATCCGATGTACAGGAAGTGGGATGTCTAAAATTTGATCCACCCAGTAATCATCTAAAACCTCAGATAATTTTTTTGACCACCATTTACCTGATAAGATGAAATCGCTAACCAAAGCATTCTCATTAATTATATGTAAGTCCCCCACACAGTCGATTAGTGGCTTAGTTGTTACCCATGTATCCTTCCAAAATCTAACCGAGTTCCCATCTCCTATTGACCATACCAATCCTTCCTTAAATTTATCAATCAGAGAAACCATTTTTCTCCACTGCCAAGACGAATTACACCCTTTCTTATATTGAAGAACATCCTGATGCTTTAAATACTTGTGTTTAATGATTTGGACCCACCAGTTATCCGGTTCAGCTAGGGTTTTCCATAAAAGTTTCATCTGAAGGGCTTCATTCATGACTCTAGTTTTTCGTAGACCTAAGCCTCCCTTACTCTTTGATTTGCATATGTTATCCCAACTAATAAGAGGTTTATATTGGAGATCCTTATTCCAGAAAAACTGTCTGTTAATTTGATCCAGCTCCTTATGCATTGAGGAAGGAAGCATAAAGCTTTGCATCACATAAAGTGGTTTTGCCGATAGATTTGAGTTGATGAGTACAGCCCTCCCCTGCTGAGAAAGGGAATTAGCCTTCCATTTAGAAAGCTGAGTTTTTGTTTTGTCTATAATATCTGCAAAGGTGTGGCTATTGACTTTCCCACTAATTATTGGACATCCCAGATATTTCTCCATAGCCCTAGTATGAGGAATTTGAAGGAAGTTTTCCAAAGTTTGGAGTCTAGGTCCCTGTACCCCTCGCGTAGTTTGGAAGGAGGATTTGTGATAATTTACTTTTTGACCTGAAATTCTACAGTAGTTTTCTACGATGCCCTTAACTTGAGCAGCGGCGGACAAACTTGCTTTAGAGAAGATAATAGTGTCATCGGCGAATGCAAGAAAAGGAATTTTGGGGTCGTTGCGGCCGAAATTGAACCCAATTTTGCAGGGAACCTCCAGGGAGGCCCGAAGTAATTCTCTTGAGAGGACCTCCGCACCCAGAATGAATATGAAAGGGGAGATCGGGTCACCTTGCCGAAGGCCCCTAGATGGGAAAAAGATTGTCGTTGGAGAATTATTTACCAAGACCGAAAAGGATACAATAGTTATACATTCTTGTACCCAGTTGATGAACTTGTAGTGAAAGCTAAATCTTCTTAAAACTTCAAGAGAGAAATCCCAATTTACCCTATCATATGCCTTTTCCATATCTAGTTTTACCGCCATCCAACCTTCTTTCCCTTTTCGTGATTTAAAGGAATGGAAAATTTCGTGAGCAATTAATACATTATCCTGAATAGCCCTATCAGAAACAAAGGCACCTTGAAGAGGATGAACCAGTTTGCCAATTACGTTTTTTAGTCTCTCCGTTAGGATTTTAGAAATAATTTTATATATTGTTGAACACAAACTGATAGGCCTATAATTACTTGTCGTGGAGGGATTATCTACCTTAGGTAGTAATGTGATGAAGGTATGATTTATTTGGCGAAGGATCCTTCCGGATGAGAAGAAACTCTTGACGGCTTTGATGACTGATGGCCCCACAATATCCCAATAATGTTTATAGAACTCGGTTGTAAATCCATCAGGTCCAGGAGATTTATTCCTCCCCATGCAGAACACCGCATTTTTAATTTCTGCATTATGAACCGGTTTAACAAGCTCCAGGTTGTCTTCCTCATAAACCTCCTTAGTTATAAGGTCAAGGCTACTACTCCATTGTGGATGTGGACTAACACTTGTTTCAAATCTTCGTTCAAAATCCTTCTGAATCTCTAATTTAATATTGTCTTCTCCTGTGATATGTAATCCTTGAGACGATGTAAGGTGCCTAATTATTTTCCTATTACGGCGTCCTGTGGCAATCTTATGAAAATAACCAGAGTTGGTGTCCGTTAACTTAATATGTTTAGATTTTGCCCTTTGACTCCAATAGGTTTTATGAAAACTAATTAATGATTCTTTTTTCCGTAGCAGCCGTTTTTGTCTTAAAGCCAATCTGTCGCTGAAGGTTGTTCCCAACAACCCTTGTATCGCAATTAGCTCCTCTTCTACCTCACCAAGTTGGCGGAAGACGTTTCCAAAAGTTTTCTTGTTCCAAATTGTTAACTCCACCTTGATGATAAGATTTAGTTGATGAAAGCCAAAAGTTCTGGTTTCCAGAACTTGGTAAGGTCTTACCAAGTCACAACATATTGCCTTGTAGTTACTGAATTTCGGTTTCTCACTTTGGGCCTTTGTCTTCTATTTTGGGCCTATTTTCTAAAGGGCTTGTAGAACCAATATATTATTGGTTTATAAAATCTGTTTAAAGATTGGGCCTTATGAAATCTGGTTAAAGATTGGGCCTTAGAGAGATTCGGATATGTTGGTTAAAGGATAAACTATATCGTGCATATCCTTCTGGTTATTGTTGCTGAGATTTTGTAGGAATTCTACCAGCCAGCTTATTCAAATCAAAGGATCTGGATTGCCGAATCAGTCAACCGAAAAGATCTCCCTTTGAAGATCTGATACAACTTCAACGGCTCTCCTTCAACAAACTGGAGAATTTTGAGGCGTTAGCTCTTTGAAATTCAAGTGGAGGTTCAGCCTATATATAGAAGAAGGAAGCTACTGCAGAAACACAACACTGACTCTCTTGTCTTATCGTATTGTATTTACTTTGAGTATGTGAGGTTTCGTTCAAGCTTCATAGTACAATTCTGTAAGAGTTATGCGCAGGGTTCTTTACCCAATCATAGAGGGTACTTCGGTATCCTTAGGTGCTTTATTTCACTAGAGCGTTTGGGTTGCTAGATAGGAAGTTAGTCTAGAAAAGGGAAGGTCTTCTAGAGGTTGTATCTAGAGCTCATAAGATAAAGTGAAATAAAGTTGTTGAATCCTACGGGTTGGATACCCTAGGCGGGGACGTAGGCGGTTGTGCCGAACCTCGTTAACAAGTCGTGTGTTCCTTTCTTTCTGTTCTTTACTTCGCATGTGTCCTATGTTTGCTCTTTGTTTATCTCGTTTCTATTAACTTGGTTCTCTTTTACAGATAAGGTCTTACCTCAAACAGTAAGATCTTACCAGTTTCAGCTTTTGCGAAAAGTTGCCATACTCCATTCAACCCCCCTTCTGGAGTATAATCGTGCTTTATATCTGCTTATTCCGCACTTCAATTGGTATCAGAGCCTCACTCACGTTTCTTAGATATAACTATCTGTGAGTCTAACCATGGCAGGTGAAGGGCAAGGTGGTTTCGGCCAAGGAAGATCTATCTCTCGTCCACCTCTCTTTGTTGGGAATAACTTCATGCATTGGAAATCTCTAATGCAAATGTTTGTTATTGATCAAGATTTGGAACTCTGGCATATCATTATGCGAGGACCAAATATCCCCAAGAAAGAAGGTCCCAATGGAACGAGGGTGAACAAATCAGAGGATGAATACACCCAGACTGACTTAGAAAGTGTGGCTAAGAATTTCAAAGCCATAAACCTATTGTACTGTGGATTGAGTACGGATGAATTCAACCGTATCTCTTCATGCAGAACAGCAAAAGAAATCTGGGATAAATTGGTGGTTACCTATGAAGGAACCAGCCAGGTCAAAGAGACCAAAATTAGTATCTTTCTTAGACAATATGAATTGATTAAGATGAACCCTTATGAGTCAGTTAAAACTATGTTTACCCGTTTTACGGAAATCATAAATAACCTCGACTCATTAGGTAAGACCTTTTTAAATGAAGAAAAGGTTAGAAAGATACTAAGGTGCTTACCTAAAGCTAAATGGGGTCCTAAGGTGACGACCATAGAAGAAGCTCAAGATCTTAGCACATTGGCTCTTGATGATCTACTAGGAAAGTTAATAACCCATGAAATGATCCTCAACGAGGATGATGGGGAACTTCCTACCAATCTCAAAAACCTTGCTCTTAAGGTCAAGAAAGAAGAACCATCGGAAGATTCCGATAGTGACGATGATGAAGATCCTTTTGCTCTAATCACTCGTGGATTAGCATGCATATTGAAAATGAAAAAGCAATTCGCCAAAGGTAAGCCTTCTAACTCCTCTAGGAAGAGTCGAGTTCTTACTTGTTATGAATGTGGTGAATCAGATCATCTCGTCAAAGAATGTCCTATAAAGAAGAAGAACAAAGCAAAGAAGAAGGAGTCCAACAAGAAAGTGATGGCTGCTTGGAGTGACTCGGATTGTTCAAGTGACTCAGACGCTGAAGAGGAACATGCTAACTTGTGCCTTATGGCAAAATCCGACGAAACCAAGGATCAACACTTAGACGGAGTTGTAAGAAATCTTCTCTCTAGCCCTGTCAATGTTTTATCTGAATTCTTGAAGAATATGATTTCTAATGAGGAGACCTACAACAAAGAAATTAGCTTCTTGAAAGAGAAAATGCAGGATCAAGAAACATGCATAAAGAAGCTGTCGCAGAAATTGCAAGATCTTGACAGCCAAAGTTCTGAAGCTATCACAGAGAGTAAGACCTTACGATCAGAAATTTCTGAACTTAAGGCAAATGTCTCTTCTCTTAAGAATCAAAATAATGATCTTAATAATGAAAATGTGAAGCTTTCTAAGAAATGTCAAGAAAAACAAACAACCCTTGTTCAATTCACTCGATCCAAAGCAACTCTTGACAAGATGCTTGGAGAACAACAACTCTCCTGAAATCGAAGTGGTATAGGATACAACAGGAACTTTCCTGCAAAACCTACTACCAAGTTCGTTAAAGCTAAAGGAAGTTGGCGATCTCCAACTTGCTTCTTTTGTTGTAAGAAAGGTCATGTAAAGGAAACGTGTCCTTATAGGAAAACGGATCCTTACATTATTAGAAATACCTTTCCTGTTCGGTTAAATGAGCGGATAAGACAGATTTGGGTTCCAAAAGGGACGAAGTTACCAAATATGGTCTACCCCCACAATGGATCCAAATCAGTTTATTGGTCTAGCCGAAAAGGTTGATTTTGTGTTTTGCAGGATATCACCAAGACCAAGGATCAAAAATGGATAATGGATAGTGGTTGCTCAAGACATATGAGTGGAAAAGAATCTCTTTTTCACAATCTAAAGAAGCAATCCGGTGGAACTATTACTCTTGGTGATAAAGCAAAATGCAACATCGTCGGTATTGGTAACATTGGTGTTGATTCAAACAATTCTATCAATGATGTTTATCTTGTTGATGGCTTAAAATATAACCTTCTTAGTGTTTCGCAGCTTTGTGATAAGGGAAATCTTGTTAGCTTTAACAAGAAGAAGTGTGTTGTACAAGATGAAGAGACCGGAGAAATTGTTCTTACTGCATACAGGGACTCTAATATTTATGCTCTTAATACTAATCGTATTGCAGGCTCCAATCTGAAATGTATCAAGGCCTTATCAGAAGATCCAAGGGTTTGGCATAGGAGACTCGGGCACATAAGTATGCATACCCTCAGCAAACTCAGTTCAAAGGATCTTGTTCGAGGCCTTCCTGATTTAAACTTCAAAGTGGATGATCTCTGCAAAGCCTGCTCAAGAGGTAAACATACCCGTAGTCCATTAAAAAAGAAGCTGGTCGTTAGTACTACTAGACCCTTGGAGCTTCTACACATGGATCTTTGCGTATTCTTCCTCAAAGATAAATCAGAAACTCTGTTTTATTTTTCTAAACTTTGTAAGGAGCTACAAACTTTGAAAAATCTACCTATCGTGTCTATTAGAAGTGATCATGGTAGAGAATTTGATCAATTAAACTTTGATCTATTTTGTGCGAAATATGGTATTTCTCACAATTTTTCAGCTCCTAGGACACCTCAACAAAATGGTGTTGTGGAACGAAAGAACCGCACCCTAGAGGAAATGTCCAGGACTATGCTATTAGAGAATAACCTGCCAAAGTCTTACTGGGCAGAAGCTGTGAATACATCAAATTATATTCTCAATAGATGCTTAATCAGATCAATTTTAAAGAAAACTCCTTATGAGCTTTTCAAAGGAAGAAAACCAAGCATATCATATTTTAACCCATTTGGATGTACGTGTTTCGTGCATAACAATGGCAAGGATAATCTTGGGAAATTTGATGCACGTAGCGACGAGGGTATATTTCTTGGATACTCGACTCAAAGCAAGGCTTATCGAGTATTCAATAAACGTACCAAAGTCGTCGAAGAAAGTATCCATGTATTATTTGATGAAAGTGACAACGGTACCTTGAGTGAAGGATTTGCAGATTTGAAGTTAAATACTCATGAGGGAGATGAATCAGATGGAGAAGGCAATCATCCTGAGAAGAGCATATCTAGAAATATGCAGGAACCATTTCAAGATCTTACTAATCTGTCACAAGGTCTTGGAACTATGTCTCAAGGCCTTACAAATGAAGCCAGTCTTGAAGATGGGCCTCCTCCGGAACCTCAAGGCCCTTATCCTACGAATCCTCCTGAACCTCAGGAGCCATATCCTTACACTTCCAATGATCCTACTCCTAGCCAAGGATCTGCACGAAGAAGATTCAAACATGCCTCATCTCACTCTACTTCCTATATCATTTCTGATCCTTCATCTGGTGTTCAAACACGTTCTAAAGTTAGAAACTTATGTGCTTTTCACGCATTTGTTTCTCTTGTAGAACCCAAGAAGTATACCGAAGCTCTTCAAGAACCTGATTGGATTATAGCCATGCAGAATGAGCTTAATGAGTTCGAGCGAAATAAAGTATGGACCCTTACATTAAGGCCAAAGGGTAAATCTATTATTGGAACTCGTTGGGTATTTAGAAACAAGCTTGATGAAGGAGGAAACATCATTCGAAACAAGGCTCGTCTTGTTGCTCAAGGATACAATCAAGAGGAAGGTATTGACTACGATGAGACTTTTGCTCCCGTAGCCATGCTAGAAGCTATTCGCATGCTCCTTGCCTTCGCCTCTTTCATGAGCATCAAACTCTTTCAAATGGACGTTAAATGTGCCTTTTTGAATGGTTTCCTAGATGAAGAGGTTTATGTCGCTCAACCTCCCGGTTTTGAAAATGATGAATTTCCGGATCATGTTTATAAGCTCGACAAAGCTCTTTATGGCTTGAAGCAAGCCCCAAGAGCTTGGTATGAACGTCTTTCAAAATATCTTCTGGAAAATAATTTCAAAAGGGGGTTAATTGACAAAACTCTATTCATCAAAACTCAAGGTAATGATATCCTAGTTGTACAAATTTATGTGGATGATATATTGTTTGGAGCTACTAACGAATCTTTGTGCAAGGAGTTTTCAAATATGATGTGTAAGGAATTCGAGATGAGTATGATGGGGGAGCTAAATTTCTTTCTCGGTCTTCATGTTCATCAAAGTTCTAAAGGTATATTCCTATGAGTTCTACTCTTTCTTTGGATCAAGACCTTACCGGAAAACAGGTAAATCAGAAAGAGTATCAAGGTATGATCGGATCTCTCCTTTATCTTACTGCCAGTAGACCTGACATAATGTTCAGTGTTTGTATGTGTGCAAGATTCCAAGCTAACCCGAAAGAGTCTCATCTTATAGCGGTAAAGAGGATTTTGAGGTATCTGAATGGCACAAAGGATCTCGGATTATGGTACCCTACTCAATCTAGTTTCAATCTTGTCGGATACTCCGATGCTGATTTTGCAGGATATAAAGTAGATAGGAAAAGCACCTCCGGATGTTGTCAATTTCTTGGGTCATCCCTTATAAGTTGGCATTCCAAGAAGCTAAATTCAGTGGCTCTTTCAACGGCTGAGGCTGAATATATTGCTGTTGGAGCCTGTTGTACGTGCTCAAGTCTTATAGATTGCACAACAACTCCAAGATCTTGGAATTAACTATAAGGGCATCCCAATAAAATGTGACAACACAAGTGCTATCTCTATCTCCAAAAATCTCGTACAACATTCAAGAACGAAACATATTGATGTGAGACACCACTTCATTCGAGATCATGTTGAAAAAGGAGATGTGTCTTTGACATTTATCTCTACTGAACTTCAATTAGCAGATATCTTTACAAAACCTTTACCCGAAGAAAGATTCAATTTCATCAGGCTAGAACTTGGAATGCTTAATAAGGAAGCATCGATGTAGGGGGAGCAATCGTATCTTATGATATTCGTATTATTCCCTAAATCAAAATCTTGAAAGAAATTTTAATGCCTTACTAATTCATGGTATGACATTAAAATCATATTTCAAAAAGGATAAATTATGGATCAAATCTTTTCGGTTTTATCTATTTAGATATTTATCGAAAAGAATTTTTTTGTTTTATCCGGATTTTCCTATTTCCTAGATTTTTTTTCGGTTAAGATTTTCTTAAATCCGGATTTACCTCTTCTTCAATTTAATACATTGTATTTATCCATTTTTAAGTTTTGAAAAGTGGTTATGATCTTTAAAGATTTGGTCGGATTATACTTTGGGATTCTAAGTCTTTGGAAGTTCTAAAGACACCTCTCCCCTATTTAAACCTCTCACTCATCCGGTCACATCACACACACACTTTTCATCTCTCTCTTCCTCTCTGTGTTCGTCTCTTTCCAAGAACACTCAAGCACTCCTCTTTCACCATGGCTCCAAAGAAAAACACATCCTCTCCCTCTACCCGGTCTGGTTCCAAAAGGTTTCGCACTTCAATCGAAGACAAGGGTAAGGGCTTAGCAATCGATGATGACTACAAGGGAAAGGCGGTGCTCCGGCAATTGGATACATCTTCTGAGAGTGAGGGTGAGGGAACTCGCGATCGCCGGAAAATCATCAAACGAGAGCCCCGGCATCCTCCGCGCAATCATCCGCACCAGGTGAATCCTCGCGCCCCTAGGAAGAATCCGCATCAACACAGCCTCCAGGCTCCAATGGATCTTGAGGTATTCTCCGACACCCCTCTCGCTTGGTTCGGTAATTTCACAAAATCGGGAATGTGGAAGGATGGGTTTGTCAATCGACCCATAACCTTTTGTGAGCATGTGGATCTAGATTTTCTAGAATCCACACAACTCCCGTGTGTAAATCTGTTGAAGAACTCAAATGTTTGGTCTCTCCTCAACCCCGGAACCTATGCTTATCCTCGCCTCACCCGACTTTTCTTTGTGAATCTCTCTGCACATAGAGAAAAGGGAGTTCTTACTCTATCTTCTCAAGTTAAGCAGCGGAAGATTACCCTCACCCGCTCCTCTTTGTCCCTTATTCTCTACATCCCTGAGGAAGTAAACACACAAGACCACCCTACCAAATCCTACTGTCTTCAACAAGCACAAAAGGAATTCTTTGTGCGGCCCGTTTCTGCCTCTGAATCCTTCAAGCCTAAACCTAAACACACTCACAACATCTTATCGCTTGAAGCCAAGATTGTGTTCACAATTCTCGCTCGCTGTGTTATGCCACGAAAGAACTCTCGCGAACTTGTCACTGACAATTTGCTTCATGAACTCTACTTGATTATGGCGGGCTTTGAAGTTGATGTCCCTGATCTAATTCTTTCCTACATGCTTCATACCATTAACACACCCCTGTCCGCACCACTGCCTTACGCCAACTTTCTTCCTAAAATCTTTGAGTTCTTCAACATTGATACACAAGGGGAAGAATATGTCTCACACACCAGCCGAATTGATGAAAATTGCTGGAAGAGATTGGGTGTTTAACAAACTCTGGCCGGAGGCTGGATTTTGAAGACCCCTTCTCAAGCTCAAGGGGACACACCGTCTGTAAAGTTGGAGCAAAGGATCGAGGATCTGGAAGCAGAGGTGGACGCGCTTCGAAAGGACTTAAACGCAGCAAGAGCTGACATTGTCGACAGACAGGATGACAGCCACCAGCGGCTCTTGATTATAGATGAAAAGCTGAATCAGCTCTTCATGTTATGCGGCATGAATCATCGAGCCACAACGTCGATTATGCCACTAGATGCTGACGCTGTCACACATGTGGAGGAGACGGCCAAGAATGTACTCATCAACTGTGAACGCAAGGTGCTGAAACGCTTCATCTTACGTCCTCTCTTCCCGGAGCCAACTGTCCTCACTGTGGAGGAGTATGGTATTGTGAAGAAATTGAGAGATGAGGAAGCAAAGCGGCAAGCAGAGATGTGGAAGGTTCACACAGTGACGAATGCAAAGAACAGATGGCGTGATAAGATCTTCCAAGGACGCCGAGCTCCGGAGGATGTGCATCCTAAGTATGGCCAGTGGTACGAGGAGGAGGTGGTTGTCTTATCTGATGACGAGTGATGGGAAGTGTGCTGGTTTTGCAAACTATTTTGATTCTATGCGTTTTATCTCTCTGTTGGCTTTTTTCAAAACTGGGTTTCTCTTTACTTTTATCCCTTCTTGTTGAAAGACAAAAAGGGGGAGAACCAACCAACTCATGTAAGGCCTTACTATTTTGCAAACTATTGCCGGCCTTACTACTTTTAGGTTTTAAAACTTTGATCCAACATTATCCATTAATTATCTATTGCACTATGTTATATATATATATATATGTTACTTTGTTTTATCTGGAAACAGGTACCAAGCTTACAAGTTTTCTCTTTCATCAAGGGGGAGATTGTTAACTCCACCTTGATGATAAGATTTAGTTGATGAAAGCCAAAAGTTCTGGTTTCCAGAACTTGGTAAGGTCTTACCAAGACACAACATATTGCCTTGTAGTTACTGAATTTCGGTTTCTCACTTTGGGCCTTTGTCTTCTATTTTGGGCCTATTTTCTAAAGGGCTTGTAGAACCAATATATTATTGGTTTATAAAATCTGTTTAAAGATTGGGCCTTATGAAATCTGGTTAAAGATTGGGCCTTAGAGAGATTCGGATATGTTGGTTAAAGGATAAACTATATCGTGCATATCCTTCTGGTTATTGTTGCTGAGATTTTGTAGGAATTCTACCAGCCAGCTTATTCAAATCAAAGGATCTGGATTGCCGAATCAGTCAACCGAAAAGATCTCCCTTTGAAGATCTGATACAACTTCAACGGCTCTCCTTCAACAAACTGGAGAATTTTGAGGCGTTAGCTCTTTGAAATTCAAGTGGAGGTTCAACCTATATATAGAAGAAGGAAGCTACTGCAGAAACACAACACTGACAGCGTACAATTGATCTTCTGCAAGTTCTTCTTCTTCAAAGCTCCGATCACACTACTCTCTTGTCTTATCGTATTGTATTTACTTTGAGTGTGTGAGGTTTCGTTCAAGCTTCATAGTACAATTCAGTAAGAGTTATACACAGGGTTCTTTACCCAATCATAGAGGGTACTTCGGTATCCTCAGGTGCTTTATTTCACTAGAGCGTTTGGGTTGCTAGATAGGAAGTTAGTCTAGAAGAGGGAAGGTCTTCTAGAGGTTGTATCTAGAGCTCATAAGATAAAGTGAAATAAAGTTGTTGAATCCTACGGGTTGGATACCCTAGGCGGGGACGTAGGCGGCTGTGCCGAACCTCGTTAACAAGTCGTGTGTTCCTTTCTTTCTGTTCTTTACTTCGCATGTGTCCTGTGTTTGCTCTTTGTTTATCTCGTTTCTATTAACTTGGTTCTGTTTTATATATAAGGTCTTACCTCAGACAATAAGATCTTACCAGTTTCAGCTTTTGCGAAAAGTTGCCATACTCCATTCAACCCCCCTTCTGGAGTATAATCGTGCTTTATATCTGCCTATTCCGCACTTCACAAATTTTAAGTTTCCCTTTTAACACCTTTGTTTTAAACAACAATTGAAACATCGCCGATCCTCCGCAATTAGCCCTCCAAGCTTCTTTTACCACGTTTCGAAGGTCTTTTCTTTTTAGCCACATATTTTCAAATTTAAAGGGCGCAACAGAAGATGATTGTTGCGAACTCAAGTCAATTGTAATCAGGCAATGATCGGATGATGAAAAAGCATGGTGCACCAAGTGGATGGTTGGGAATTTAACGAGGATCTCATTTTGAACCAACGCCCTATCTAGACGTTCATGAATATTATCTGCTCCCTCCCTCTTCTTTCTCCACGTAAACCTATTTCCTTTGACTGGGAGGTCCAGCAATTCACACTTATCCTTTAATTCTGCCAATCTTTGTAATCTTTCTAACGAGACCTCTATTCCTCCAGATTTATCCTCAGTTGACCCTACCTCATTAAAATCGCCAATGATTATACTCGGGATAAGAGAATTTTGCACTACCTCAATAATATCTTCCCATAATGAAGGCTTGTCTTTGTCTTGAGAGGGGGCATAGATAAAAAGGATCTGACCTCTAAAATTCAGATTCAAATTGTGGTATGTTGTGCTAATGAAACGATGACCATGAAAGTTTACTTGCAGTGTTTCATGAGTCAAAAATCTGGATTTCCACATCAGCCCAATTTCGCCAGATCTACCTGTCGCGGGGACCCAAAAAGCTTCATCAAAGCCAGCAGAACGCCAAGTGCAATCAGCCGGGAGATTTTCCGTCTTGGTTTCCATAACTGCCAGAACATGAATTTTATGAAGGTTGCTTAAAGTCCCTACTTCACTCCAAAAGTTTGGTCTCCCAATCCCCCTTACATTCCAAGATGTGACCTTCATAAATAACTTGTAATATTTGTTCCCCTAGAAGAAGTGTTTGTCCATAGAAAAGTACTCTCATTATCTGCCCTGAAACCTTTCTGCCAAAAATAGAGCAGAAGGATAAGTATACAAGAAAGTAAAGTTTGGTAGAAGATGGTCAACCTATACAAGGTTACACTGAAAATTCCTTTTAGAAACGAATAAGCCTGCAGAGATAGAGGAGGCCATCGTGCAGAGGAGAAAGTGTATATTTTAAACCATTGTTTTTGCGCAGTGAACCAATTCTGTTTAACTAGATTGATACAAATTAAGAACTGGAATCTCAGTCCTAATTCACCAGCAAACTGTGCATGTAGGGAAAATTTAACTAACAAGCAACAAGAGTTGTTATAGTTATGAAGAGAGCGGATTAGTGGGAGATGAGTTGAAAAAAGAACTAGTTCCAAGTAATTGTAAACACTTAACCAATACCATACAGAACCCTGGAAACCACTTAAGCAAATTGCACAATTCATAGTACACATACTAACCCCATTACAGGGTTCAACATTTGAAGACCAGTTTAAGTACATCATAGTGGAAGCCCAATTGACTCCAAGCACAACAGCTACAATTCTGATAATAAATGCCCAGGCGAGAGTAAAGCAATTAGCTCTTATTAAGAACCACACAGGGGCATATGGGCAGAACACCAACGCATGGTGTCGACTTAGATCAAACCTACAGACAATTACAATACATAAACTTTTACCATAACCACTTTTAAACCTACAGTTTAGGACACCAACAGTAAGATAAAAACCGATCTGATTCACATACAAAGCATTAGTAGACAGAGCAGGAGCGAACTTATTCAAAGCTTCCCATGCTTTCCCCTCCTTCAGAAAGTATGGGAGCATAACCCCAAGTTGGTTACTTAACATTCTTACCCCTCTTGCCGCCGGCTCCCATCAGTTCAGAGCAAGCGGAATCACCTTCCTCCATCCCAAGTTTACGTTTGCCAGACTCGGACTTAACTGGTCCATCGACCCCCAGCTGCTCAAACCTCAAAACAGCTGTAGGAGAGCTGGAGGGAGCAACAAGAGGATCGACAAACCCAGCAGAAAAACGAGAAGACTTACACAGATTTGGGAGAATAAATTCAGTAGAAGCAGGAATATCTTGCAACATACGATCGAAATCAGCTTGAGTAAAATCAGCAGGAATACCACTAAAATCAATTTCGTCTACCTCATAGTTTACCTCAAAATCTTCCATGTCTTCATCATCGGCACCGTCGTACTCAGGGTCGAGGAAATCTGCCTCAATCAGCTCCTGATTCACATCATCTGGGATTGCAAGAGGGGGTGTTGTCTTCAGCACTTGTGGAACAAAAGTATCAGCTACAACCCGGTTAGCAACCGGAGCAAGCACACCAGCGGTGGCAACCAAGGCCTCAGTTTTCTCCATCACAGGCACTTCAGTATGGGACTCTGTTGCATTCCCATTATCCTTAGCAAAGACATCAGTAGAAGACACAGAACCAGACTGCGCAGAAGATTCATCAGAAGTAGAGCCAGAGTCCCCATCGACAGACATCCCAAAACATTTCCAAAGCTCCTTTTTAGAATGGCCAAGCGAGGGAGGGGGAAGAGGCCGGGCAGATTTAGAAATAACCTTAGTCCACCCCCCGTCACCATAGACAGGGGTATCTCCTCCAGGAGGAGGAACCACAGCCTCCGGGTCTCCACCCAAAACTCCTTCTTTAGCAAGGATACAACCCCTACGTTTAGGACAATTCGCAAACTCATGATGAGGTGAGCCACAGCAACCACAACCCTCGAGGAAATCCTCGAACCAGAGAGGAAAGGACTCAATTTCCCCCACTTCATTGGGCACCATGACACACTTATGAGGGATTTTTGTGAGATCGGTGTTAATGCAAATTCTTGGGTAGTGCAGACGAGCCCCATTGGGGTTGAAAGCAGCCACCCTAATAACACTACCAACCCTATTCTTCTCAATAATTGATTTGAGAATGGAATCAGTAACAAACTTAGTTGGTATACCCGGAATCCTTACCCAGAAATCCATCCGAGTCACAGACTCCGTCCAAGGGTCGAAATCCTGCTTCCAAGGGCGCACCAACATGAGATTGTCGGCCACATGAAAGGGCCTCTCCCCCCAGACTTTGTCGTGATCCTCCTTTGTGTCGAAGCGAAGCTCAAACCAGTGGTTGGCCAAAGGGACAAGCTGAAAGCCAGCCACCAGAAATTTCCAGTCCTACTTAATCCTCTTCCGAATCTCCTTTGCCTCAATGGGATCCCCCACAATGGTCGCGAAAAGGGATGTGTCAGCCAGCGCAGAGATATTCTCCTGGACCCCCATTTGAATTTCTTTCAGCAACTGGACATCGATCTTAGATTTCCTCAAAAGCCTGTCAATTTGTTTTTTAGTAGCTTTTGGGGCACCAGAAGAAGGAGGAGTAACTCCTTCCCCTGACACACCAAAAGCGGGTTTGTTGGTGCCCTTTCAGGCGTTGTTGGTTGGAGGCACGAGAAACTCGGCCCCCATGGGTTGTTTGCCTTTGTCCCGAGAGGACGAAGCCATTTTGACACAAAAAACACAATTGTGATTAGAATACTGTATAGCAAGTAGAGTAGTGAGAAGAAAGGAAAAAGTGAGAGATGGAGGGTGTTTTTCATCCCAGACCTTTTTTATAGGGATGTAAGGGGAAGCGAACATGGGCCAATCGACGAAAACCAACCAGAAACCAAGCTTCAGAACAGGAACCGTGTGGCAGCAACCAAACGGAGATCCAATGAGATCTACTGCGGAGAAGAGATAAGCCTTCCCCCCAAAGATCATGTCCGTACGGCTAGAGATAGGGGTTGAAGCCAAGGAGAGGAACGAACACCCTGCAACCTTAACCAAGCAATTAGCCAAACCCACAGATCCCCCAAGAGATTTCTCCGTACAGATCTGAGAAATCCAGATCCCTTCTCCCCCCCCCCCCCAAGATAAGAGAGATGAAACACCAAATTCGCACGGCATCTATGATCCCGCAAAGAAGCAATTGGATTAAGAAACAGATACACTTCATCATTATCACACTCAGAGATAGGGATTATAGGGAGGATTTGACAAGAGATGAATTCTTTTTGACAAGGGAGTGTTAGATTAGGTTTTCTGTAATAGGAGGAGATTTCAATTTGGGGATTTTGGGGAGGAGGTGAAGGGAGCGCGTCCGACGCGTTCATTTTCCCTATCCACCACTTTATTAGTTTGTTTTACGTTGAATATCAATTTGTTGTTTGTATTTGTTAGTCCTATATGAAAATAACTATTTTTTTAAGATGCCAAAGCGCAGCAACACCAAAAACTAATCTTCAATCTCCTAAATCAACTCAATACCTAATTAATTTCTTTTATAAATCAAACAAATTAGTGGTCAACCATATCTCTTTCCCTTGCATCCTCTCTAAGGAACCCTTTACTTTCCTTATAGATCATGAAATCAAACATTGGAGATGAAGATGAATCATCCTAACCAAATCCTCTGAATCCGTATGATTTCATCTATCTGTCACTACCACCACTCCCACACCCATCGGACCGTTATCGCCATCACCGCCTTCGTCGTTGAAAAACATGTCCTCATCGCTGCTACGTACCGGAGGAGCGACGATGCCTCCTAGTGCGACAGAGGCTGCGATTACAAAGAATACGGACGGGTTTTAGCGAGGAGGTGTTGATTTGAATGGAGGATCAACCCATGAGTTGGAAAGGATTGAAATGACTGCGATGATTGTTAAATCTTACATTTCATTTTCCTTTTAACCAAGTCTCGGGTCAAAGTGTAATTTGTTTTAAAAACAAAAATGACTAATTAATATGTACTCACTCCGTTCGGCAAAACATGTCGTTTACTATTCACGCACACTTTTTTAGAATGATAAAAACTATATAAAATATTTATTTTTTTATAAAATTTTTTTAACAAGTTTGTACTTATTAATAATAACTACGAAATTGTTAAAAAAATTATTAAAAAACTAGATATTTTATATAGTTTTTATCCCTAAAAAAGCGTGCGTAAATATTAAAGTGACATGTTTTACCGATCAAAATGGAGTGACTTTTTATAAATTATCAATTGCCTTTATCACTGTGAAATCTCATATTTGGAGAAACGAATTAGATGAAATTTTCATTGCTAATTATAATGAATGAATCAGCTACAACTTAATTACAACTAATTTATGTCTTTATATAGGCATACAAGCTGGCTAAGCAAAACACTCGATTTATAGCTAACAGTGTGCAGCACAATGAACTGGTAGTGCACTAATATTACATAAGGAACGTACATCAAGCTTGTGCAACAACCGAGTTAGCCAAGCAATTTCAGCAATAAGTTAAGCCTCCTTAATGACTTGTACTCAGCTAAAGCTGAAGATAAGGAGATTGTAACCTGTTTCTTTGATGGGGTAATCACGTATTGGGTTACATCGATTTATTATTATTATTATTATTATTATTATTATTATTATTATTATTATTATTATTTGGTTATAAGGCCGAGTCCACCAACTTAATACAAAAGTTTAAGCTAGTGTAGTGGTGTGTAAAGTTTCATCGTTTTTTATAATCCATCATTTTTAGTCATTTATAATCGACATGGAAGGGACACTTTCATACCACACCTCTCAACATACATGTCCCCTCAAGTGCAACTCACATTTGAATTGACAACAAACGAGCTCATGTTGGATTTAGCTAAATTCGGCTTTGATACCATGATAAATTGTGAAATCTCATATTTGAAGAAATATTTCATTGCTTAGTGACTGAATAAGTTACAACTGATTTTTGTCTTCATATGGACATAAAAGTTGGCTATGTAAAATGTCTATATATACTACCCTTTGACCATAGGCCATAATACATGTTATCAGGTGGTTTAAGTAATTAACTAACCTTCTTCATATATACCAATTCGGTGAAAGAATAATACTTGATGGTACCTAAGTTTATTTTTCTCAAATAACGATCTTCTCAATTTGAATTCACTAAACCTTAATACTAGACCCGATGATTGGGTTGGTCGGGTTAGGTCACTTCATGTTCGAATTATGTCTAGGATCAGTTCGGTTCAGGTTGATAAATTTCAACCTTGTATCCAAAACTTATGGGTTTCTATGGCGCAGGATGCACTCTTGGTATATGATATCATATCATGGCCTCCTTCTGAACAAGGCATATCAAGGTGATTTGGAAAATTACAAGGATGAAGATGAAGATATATGCATATGGAGTGTATATGAATATATAATATACCAAGTTGTTGTCAATTCAAGGGAGGATCAATCGATCTACATTCTACAAGCACACAAACAACACTCTTAAACCGAGCTCTTAACCAACCCAGAACAATGGCAGTTCAGCAACACAACTGAACACACAGAGCACGATTTTGCAAAAGCCTCACTCAATTGATTGATTCAGCAACACCCTTACATATATAACCTCGATCCTTACAAATTGAGATAACTGCAATCTAGAAATTAAAACAGGTGCGATGAATTACTTCACAGGCGAGGTCTTTGGTTCAAGTCCAGGATGGCCCAGCTGCGCCGGGGAAAAGAATAGAAGAAGCATCTAACTCCTTCATGCATGCTCCACCAGGCTCGGGGGATATAGATCAGTTGGGACTTCACAACGAGTTCAACATATATATCGAAGAACGCTAGCTAAATCATACGTTCACTAGCTCTTTTTACCTGTTTCAATCGGAATACTGCGTACGCCAAGCTATACGAACAAGCCTAACCTTTACAAGATAAGAATTGAAAGAAATGACACACTATTGCATAATCATGTATTTGTTGCGTACGGGTCTGCCTTCGACTGGCTCCATCTGTGTCGCCTCGTCCTATATATATATATGAGGGGGGAAAACGTGCATTTATATATTGAGAGGTCATAAACTTAGGGAAAAACAAATACTTGTACATCAAGTGTGTAATTACGTACCGAGAGTTTTCTTCGGCCGGTGGAGTTCATCAACTTCACTTCTTTCCGAAGGACACAAAACCAAATGCAAGAGAGGACGCAAATCAGTGTTAAACCAAGACATACTACCACCACTATTATTGCCACAAGCTTCACTCCATCTTTCCCTGATCGAATCCAACAACATGTATTATTGAAGATGTGATATGACAAAAATAAATCCCACATCGAATCCAGCAACAATCATAGGCTCTAAAACAGCAATCATGATTGAGGGCCTCCCTCTTGCTTTTGTACATATTTCTAAAAAGTTTTCATACATTTTAATTAGCCTTTAAAAAATATATGTATTATATAAGTCAATAAGCTATTCCTATAATTCTCAATTGGTTTTACGATTATCAGTTTGAGTTAGCGCATGTGCACTCAAACATGTAAACTTCCACGTTATATCACCCACAATGAGTATCAATTTACTTCTTATGAAATAATTGGACGATGCCCGTTTCAGTTCATTGATTTTAATGAATAATAAATTGAAAAAAAAATCAATTTTTTTCTTTTTTTGGAGTTTCCTAACGTGGATTAATAATTCGAATTTCTTGTAACACCAGGTATTAAACTCAGTGTTACACTTAATTATTTATGGTATAAATTCATATTTTAAAAAATTTTAAAAATTATATTTATACTCTTATATTAACATATTTATACACTTTTATCATGAAAAAATATCTTTAAAAATTATTGATAATTAGAAGATTGATTATTTTAGAAAATATATTTTTAATTATTCTAAAACATATATTTTCATGATAATTAGTTTATAAAAGATTAATATAAATATATAGAGTATAGATATATTTTTTAAAAAAAAAATTAAAATAATTAAGTATAAGACCGGGGTTACAGGGATCCATACGGATTAACGGGTATATATTAGAAAATTCAAAATTTAAAACCTCAAAACTAATCATAATTACAGTATATAAATTAATGTGTTTTTCTACTAATTAATTCGAAAATCAAATCGCATAAAATTCACCTTGTGGATGCGGATTTGCCGAGGGAGTAGTGGCAGCAACCGCTGGCGCCGAAGCAGCCGTGTGCACGGGACCAGGTGGCGGCTCCAACGGGTCGACGGTGAACGGCGCCACCGGCGGGTCTCCTGGGAGAGCATAGAAACGCTTGATCGAGCTATAACTGAGTTGGCAACTAGCCAAGTTAACAAACGCCCACCTGGACAGATAATTGTCGGTGCGGTTCGACGCGAAAGAAGCCGCGGCGCGAAGACACGCGTCGCAGGCGACCCCCACTACGTCGGGGCTGCACTGCACCAGACAATACACCTTCCCAAACGCCGTGACCCCTGGCGACTCCCCCGCCCCGTAGCTAGTCAAGGTTGACTCGAAAGCCGCCACGTGGATCAGCCTCGTCAGGGTGTAGTTGATCGCGTCGGAGAGGCCGCTGACGTTGGCCGCGCTCATCCGCCAAGCGCGCGGGTACTCAGCTTCGACACCGGCGATAGTGGCGTTGGAGAACCGCAGCGTGCACTCCTGGAACCAAACGACGCCGTTCCTTACCCCGGGGCAGCTCCCCCACACGCGCCTGACGGCGGCTACAACGCACGCGCCGCAGAGGGTGGAGTTCATGACGATGTCCCCGCGGCAATAGTACTGGCCGTAGACTGCATCGGGGGTGTTTTGGCTGACGCCAGATTCGCCATAGGAGTCGATTTTAGAGCGGTCCGTGAGGTTGGATAGAACGTAGTCGAGATTCTTTTTGAAGGTGTTGTTGGGGAGGAAGGTGTTGGTTTCGGGGCCACACAGGTAGGTGAAGAAGGTGGCGTTGCGGGGTTCGGGTGGTGGGGATGGAGATGGGGTAGTCGTGTTCGTGTTCGTTTTCGTGCTATTGGTTTGGGCCCCAAGACAATCGTGGATTAGGATTGCGAGGATCGCGACGAGAATGATATTGTATGTTGTAGACATGGTTACGTTGAGCTAGAACTTGCTCGCGATCGAGGAGCATATAATGTGAGATTGCATATATCGGTATATGTTACATGTATTGGTATATGTTACATATTTACGAATCTTAATAGTCTTTATTAAGGTTCCTATGGTTTGTTTGTTTGTGAGATTGCATATTATACTACATAGATATGTTTTAGGTTGGGGAGTTGCGAAGGGTCAATATTTATACGACGTCGTTGTAACTTGTATATGTTTTTTGCATGCCATCATATTCTCAGTTGACATAGTTATGGGAGAAAGATGTCTTCTTTTTTATTTTTTCCTTTTTGTTGTTGACTAGTCGTTCTTAACTAATTCGTCATTTGGAATATACAAAACAATGAGCGGAAATTTCATTTTTGTTGCGATCAAAGTTGAACTAGTTTCACGAGATGAGTCGTCTGATGTGGAAATCTTGTTTGTTTTTTATTTTATTTTATTTGTATGATTGGGAAAGGTTTTAACCGAGAACATCCTAATCGATTAATTCGAATAGATCGAGGTGAATATGGATAGCAAATTTACCAGTTTGATTAGACTTGTCAATCGGGTCATCCGAATTAGGTTCGTGTTGACTCTATCTTGATGTTATATTATATGTTTGTTGATATGATGGAAGACAAAGAAATGTAGTATTTATTTTATACAAATATCAATTAGATTATTTATTGTGATTTATATTTAAATTAGTTGTTTGAGATTTTGTGCAGGATTTGATTTGGTTATTGAAGATTTGGGGTTGACTTTCTAGAAGTCTCTTTGAGGATTTTGTGGAGCAATCTTCACATTCAAAAGGTTGTTGGTTTGTTGAAATCTTCAAGAGATTTGGTTGAACCAATCTTTGGTTGCCTTCAACGTTTTAAAACAAACCATCAAGACCTTACTGTTTGAAAAGAAAGTCAAAACCATGGTTTCCAGGTTTTGGTAAGGCCTTACCGACACTGGTAAGACCTTACCGACAGTGGCTCAAGTGTTACACGAATGGGCTTATAGTTTCAACGTTACTCGGATTCAATATAATTGTGCCTAATTTTCAATGGGCCTAATTGTTACTAAGTCTACAGCTCTAAAGCACAATATATTATTGGGTCTAAAATGTTGGGCCTATCTTACCAAGTCTTCCATCTCATTGGGCCTAATGGTGCAAGTTCTAAATTCGAGTGGGCCTAACTATGAATGGGTCATGTTGGATGTTCAGACTTCAATTGTTTTATTGGGGTTAAATCCCATCTTAACTAACAGTATATATATTTGTGAGATTTAAGGGAATTTGTTTGAACAAGTCGTTAGCCTCCTTGCACGTTTCAAATAATTCAAATCCCAAGCAAAGATCTCAGCATATCCGGATGAAGCTTCTGGAATTAATTTCAAAAGGCTAAATATTCTCCCAGTCGGATTTGGTGCAACGTTCTCAACAAACGTGAAGCAAACATTCAAACGTTCAAATTCTTTCTACTCGGACGGGCGGCCTTTATAAAGAGAAGAAGAAGATTGCAGTAGAAACAAGCTTCACCCCCTGCGCATACAAAGTCTTCTGCAATCTCTTGTCTCCTGCAGCATCGCATCTCGCATCTCTCCATTGATTTAATCGTTTTATTTCTTTGAGAGTGTGAGGTTTCCATTGAGCTTTATCGTACAATTCAGTGAGAGTTATACACAGGGTTCTTTACCCAATCATAGAGGGTACTCCGGTATCCTTAGAAGCTTTATTTCACTAGTGCGTTTGGGTTGCTAGATAGGAAGTTAGTCTAGAAGTGGGTAAGTCTTCTAGAGGTTGTATCTAGGGCTCATAAGATAAAGTGAAATAAAGTTGTTGAATCCTACGGGTTGGATAACCCTAGGCGGGGACGTAGGCAAGGTTGTGCCGAACCTCGTTAACAATTCGCGTGTGCTTTACTTTTTGCGCTTTATCCTTATTATTTTCGTTTGCCTTGCTTCTTATTCGTTATTCTTGCTTAACTTGTTTCTGAGTTTTAGATAAGGTCTTACCTATGGCTGGTAAGGTCTTACAGTTTCCTGTTTTTGCGAAAAATTGTCATACTCTATTCTTTCCCCCATCTAGAGTATTTCTTTGCCTTTTATTTTCCTATTCCGCACTTCAGTTCGGATTCGGATCATTCGGATCCCGGATAAATCGAATTTCGGATTAGTCGGGTTACTAGTCATTCTGAGTCAAGCCAAACCTGATCTGTCCAGGATTCAGGTCGACCCACCAAAATAAGGGTCTACTTTTTAGAGCAGGGTGAAATTTTTTTTAGAGCGGGACAAAAATACCCCTTCAGTTAACGAAAATTACACCGTAACCCACCCTACCCCACCCCCACACAATCACACGCCATTCCATAGTTTCGTTCTTCAATGAAGAGTTGCTACAGGTCAAAAACAGGAAAGGATCGTGAAAAGAAATGGTGAAGCGATGAAGGAATTCATAGATAGTGAAAATAAATGGCTCTTGTTGCCGCCTCTTTAGTCGCTTTTCTCTGTAATCGAAATCAAGAGCCATGGCGGGCGGGTCTAAGGCAGCGCCGACAGGAGTCGCAAAGGAGAGGGCAGGGCAGTACCAAGGCCGAGTCACACCTTAAGTCGTCATCGCCCGCAATTAACATCCAAAGAAAGGTTTTTTCTCCTCTTCTGCTTCTTTGAGAGGATAATTCAAACTCCAATTCCAGGCACAGTACCACAATATTGAGAGAAAAAGAAGGTCAACTCAGTTGAGGAAACATCGGGGGAGGGGAAGGAGAAAAATCAAAGGTGAAATTATTATCCACAAAACAATGAGATAATAATTGAAATCAATGAACAATCAACGAATTGAAATCGACGAGCAGTCAACGCAAAGTCATGAGCAATACAGTAAGATCTATTTCTGCAGTCATTAAACGTACGAGAAAGTAAGGACCGAAATCGGAATGAGGTGGATGTTTGGATTCATCGCAAGGCGAGAACGAATTAGACGCAGATGGGAGCAAAGAAGCGGTGGACTTGGCGGCGGCCTGGTGATATGGTCGGTATGACCATCTTGCAATGTAATCGTTGCGACCCTCTCATGATTTGGTCATTGCGACCACTTGACCATGCGCTAAATGGAAATTTAACCCTGCGCTAAACAGAAATCGTGTATAAATATGTCAAATTAAACTAAATAATAATATTATAATTAAATTTATAAATATTATTATATTAATATTTTAAGCATAAAAATCATATTTATATGATGAAGCCAACTCATCAATCATTGAGAAGAGCTGCAGGTTGTTGTAATAGATTAGGCCTTAAGCTCACAAGTGTATTCGGTTCAGCTTATAAATTCCAATCATCCCCTTTTTAACAATCTGTTTTTTCAAAGTAATGAAATTCTGATTTCTGGGATTTCAAATTTTCTTCTCTTCTTCTTCTTCTTCTGAGTGTTCTTTTGAGTGATGATTTCATATATTGTTTGAATTAATCAATATGGTATCAGAGTGCACGGATTTGATTATCCACATCATTTTCTTCTCTCTTAGATGGAGATTACATATGATTTCTTCTAGTTCTTTAGCTTCCGCATTGATTGCTCTGTTTCTCTGTTCGTGATCTGGTGTCACATTTGAAGAAGTGAGTGAATTCTCTCTCTTGATTCACTCACTTTTCAAGGATGGTGACAATCGAGGATGATCAAGGCTCGTAATCGTCTGAGTGAAGACGACGAGGAAAGCTGATCACAACCATGGATTTGCATAATCCCTTGTTCATCCATCTGTCTGATAACTAAGGTATTGTTCTTACCACGATTCAACTTACATGAGAGAACTTTAGACGATGAAAGAAGGCGATGATGAAAGGTATGTCTGTGAAAAACAAATTAGGATTTCTAATAGGAAATGTGGCTGAAAATTCTAAGAATTCCTCTCTTTGGAATAGATGCAATGACATGGTGTGTTCATGGATCTTGAACATGGTGTCAAAAGAAATTTATGCAACCCTGGATGAATTTGAATTTGCAAAGCATATGTGGGATGATCTGCACGAGAGTTTTGGGTAGAAAAATGGTCCACTACTGTTTTAGATCAAGAAAGAGTTGCAAGATTTTGATCATAAGAACTTGGGAATCACATAGTACTTCACAAAGCTAAAAGGTGCATGGCAACAGTTAGCTGGGCTATGTCCTCCGATCAGATGCACTTGTGGCAAGTGTGAGTGCAATTTAAATGCCACGATTTAACCTGTTGAGAATGAGGAGAAACTGATGAAGTTCCTAATGGGTCAAGCAAGAAATGGTCAAGCAAGTGCGAATGCCATTTAAATGCCAGGATTTAAGGTGCGGCACGACGACAATTTCTTCTATTTTTCTCCACTACCAACTACAAGTTATATGCATTCGTTGTTGATTCAGGATGAGTCAAGCAAGAAATGGTCTGATATGGCCTCCTCATCAACTGAAGTCACAACAATGTTCAGCAAGAAAGATAGTGATCAAGGAAAGAAGAAGAGATGCACTCACTGTGATGGCAATCACCCAACTGAGAAATGATGGGAGGTTATTGGCTATCCAAGCTGGCATTCTAAGAGCAAGTACAAGCCTCAATTGCCAAAGAATAGAGTGATGAATCCAAGAAAAGTGGTCCATGAGGTTACAAAGCAAATGTTATCACTGAGAAGGCCCGAGAGAAGCAAGGTAATATGCTCCAAAATCTGTCTTTGGACCAATAAAAGACAATGATGTCGTTCCTCAACATCATGAGTCAAGCTCGGCATCAACAACCCCACAAAGTGACTCTTGTAGGTACTATCTTCTGTGGTGTAGTGTCTCCTCTTAAGATAGTTGGCTTTTAAATAGTGGTGCAAATTATCATATGATTTGTGATTTAAAATACCTTACCAATGTTGTGCCTATGATTTCTCCATCAAAGATTCATTTCCCAAATGGTCATACAAGTAGCATTACTCATTCTGGTAATGTGGGCTTAACCCCCTCTTTGACCTTAACAAATGTGCTATATATACCTGACTTTAAGCTTAATCTTGTCTCATTGACTACTCTAGTCAAAACCATGCACTACCATATTAATCTCATATCTATCTTGTGTCTTATCCAAGACCTTGTAAGGAGGAAGTACATTGCAGCTGGTAAAGACATTGATGGCCTGTATCACTTAGTACTTGAACCAAAGATTCCCAAACTCATTCAAGAGTCACGGGAGATTGAAAAAACCCAGGGTACATTCTGTGCCAATACTCCCGTAATCCTTATGTTTCCTCCTCGGTCCAATTGTAAGTCTGACTCTAATGCCCTCTAGCATCTCATACTAGGACATGCCCCTATAGGCAAACTTCTACATGTATCTTGCATTTCTCATGATATGAATAAAAATTTAGACATTTCCTACTTAGTTTGTCCTATTGCAATGCAAACAAGAAGTATCTTCAATAAAAGCACATCTCATGCTAAAAACATATTTGAACTTGTCCATTGTGATCTTTGGGGTCCTTATAAAACACCTACATATATACAATGGAAAGAAATAAATTTTTTAATATAGTTGATGCCAAAAGTAGAAGTGTTTGGGCTTAGCTTTTGTCATAAAAGTCTAAGACTGCATCTATATTAAAAGACTTCATTGCTAAAATTGAAAATCAATTTGTTGTAAAAGTGAAGATCTTAAGAACAGATCAAGGCACTGAGTTCTGTAATAATGATTTAAATAGTTTTCTATCAACTAAGGGCATTATTCATGAGAGCTCATGCACTGTCACTCCTCAACAAAATGGCCGAGTGGAGAGAAAACATAGATATTGATAAAACCCAATTTTAGAATTCCGTTTTCTCGGGTTTCGGGATCAAGTTGGACACGTGGCGAGCTCAGGCGATCGGGCTTACCTGAGGTACGCGACGAGACCATCGTCCACGTGCCATAACCTGTGCCGATCCGAGCTCAAACCATCCGCGGACCACCGTCCTCCCAGGGCTTCATCAAATGTCGGCTCCCGTTGATCGAGATGAATCCCGCTCGGGAAGGCTCTTCGAGCCATCCGACCACTTTTTCTTTAGGCTCCTAAGCCTTATTTATAGTGCTAATCTCATATGCCACATCCTTCATTTGTCTAAACTGCTCGAGACATGTGTCCTATAGGTGGCATTTGATGGGCATATGTATATTGATAGGTTTATGTGGTGATGGTGGGAAAATGCACTATTTTATTGACTCATTTTGTTATAAGAGATACGAGTTAATTTATTTAGCGGGAACCCGTTTATTTATTTGATGATAAGTAATATTTATTTTAGTGCATCATCACAGCTCCTCGGACTCTGGTTGATTCGAGACTTAAATGGAGTTCGATAAAAAAGATGCATCACGGTGGCTAGTATTCATTTTGCAAGAAGATGAATACGAGAAACATGTGTTAGCCCATTGTGCTACGGTGGTGAAACAATCTGAACCTTGTTGATGATTTGGGCTGCACTCATTATTTGATGAGCTGCCTATGTATCTCTTCAGGGAGAGAATCAAGCCTTACGTAGTTCAATCAGGAGGTCCTCCGCGGACGAGAGCTTATCTTTGCGAGCTTACCAGCTACGAGCAAGAGACCCTCCGCAAGCATAACTCCAGCGTCGAGGGGCTTAGTTTATACTCATTTTAGAATTTCTCCCCGCGAGCTTACCAGCTACGAGCAGGAGGCCCTCCGCGAGCAATAGCTCAAGCATCGAGGGGCTTATCAAGTGTGCTCCGAGAGGCTCAGGCTTCGATCGGAGTCCCTCCGTGAGCGATAGCTTCAGCGTCGAGGGGCTTATCAAGTGTGCTCCGAGAGGCTTAGGCTACGATCGGAGGCCCTCCTCGAGCGATAGCTTCAGCGTCGAGGGGCTTATCAAGTGTGCTCCGAGAGGCTCAGGCTTCGATCGGAGGCCCTCCGCGAGCGATAGCTCCAGCGTCGAGGGGCTTATCGAGTGTGCTCGAGAGGCTCAAGCTTCGATCGGAGGCCCTCCGCGAGCGATAGCTCCAGTGTCGAGGGGCTTATCAAGTGTGCTCCGAGAGGCTTAGGCTACGATCGGAGGCCCTCCGTGAGCGATAGCTTCAGCATCGAGGGGCTTATCAAGTGTGCTCTGAGAGGCTCAGGCTTCGATCGGAGGCCCTCCGCGAGCGATAGCTCCAGCGTCGAGGGGCTTATCGAGTGTGCTCCGAGAGGCTCAGGCTTCGATCGGAGGCCCTCCGCGAGCGATAGCTTCAGCGTCGAGGGGCTTATCAAGTGCGCTCCGAGAGGCTTAGGCTACGATCGGAGGTCCTCTGCGAGAGATAGCTTCAGTGTCGAGGGGCTTATCAAGTGTGCTCCGAGAGGCTTAGGCTACGATCGGAGGCCCTCCGTGAGCGATAGCTCTAGCGTCGAGGGGCTTATCAAGTGTGCTCCGAGAGGCTCAGGCTACGATCGGAGGCCCTCTGCGGGTGATAGCTCCAGCGCCGAGGGGCTTATCAAGTGTGCTTCGAAAGGCTCAGGCTACGATCGGAGGCCCTCCGCAAGCGATAGCTCCAGCGTCGAGAGGCTTATCGAGTGTGCTCCGAGAGGCTCAAGCTTCGATCGGAGGCCCTCCGCGAGCGATAGCTCCAGCGTCGAGGGGCTTATCAAGTGTGCTCCGAGAGGCTTAGGCTACGATCGGAGGCCCTCCGCGAGTGATAGCTCCAGCGTCGAGGGGCTTATAAAGTGTGCTCCGAGAGGCTTAGGCTACGATCGGAGGCCCTCCGCGAGTGATAGCTCCAGCATCGAGTGGCTTATCAAGTGTGCTCTGAGAGGCTTAGGCTACGATCGGAGGCCCTCCGCGAGCGATAGCTCCAGTGTCGAGGGGCTTATCAAGTGTGCTCCGAGAGGCTTAGGCTACGATCGGAGGCCCTCCGCGAGTGATAGCTCCAGCGTCGAGGGGCTTATCAAGTGTGCTCCGAGAGGCTTAGGCTACGATCGAAGGCCCTCCGCGAGTGATAGCTCTAGCGTCGAGGGGCTTATCAAGTGTGCTCCGAGAGGCTCAGGCTACGATCGGAGGCCCTCTGCGAGTGATAGCTCCAGCGTCGAGGGGCTTATCAAGTGTGCTCCGAGAGGCTCAGACTACGATTGGAGGCCCTCCGTGAGCATAGCTCCAGCGTCGAGGGCTTATGAGAGGTTTCTCCGAGAGGCTCAGACTACGATCGGAGGCCGTCCGCGAGCTACAAGCTCCTAGCGTCGAGGGGCTTATATTCAATTATGATGGGAGAGATGCAAAGTATACATAATGCCTTTAAGCTAGTCGTTCATTCAATTCTCGTGAAATTGAATCAACCCTTATGACATTTGTTATTTGTTATACACCTGAATATAGCAAATATAAACCAAAATCAAGCTAGTACCGATCAGTAGGCTACATACCGTAGTATCCGCCTTCTTTTTCAATTTTTAATATGACAGCAATGCCAAGAACAACGGGGATTTTTTTACCACCCATGACCATACAGTGTACCTTATCTTTATATATATCACTTTCCTTGATATCTAAACAAAATACATGTTTTAATGCACATATATTCCCATTAGATATAAAACCGTGGCCGTTGGTACATGGACCCAAGCATATCTATAAGTATTTACACCTTTTAGATAGTAGTCATATACTCCGATCCCCAGGGAGTTAAAGCTTTCTTCAAGCTACACATTGGTTCGATAAAAATTATGTAATCGAACCCGATTAGGTTAAAGTAGGTGGAAAATCAACCTTAACAAGTTACCTCTTTGGATGACCGGGATTACTCTGCGCCTCTGAATGGGACGCGTCGGAGACGTCACAACAGATTATGAGTCGATAAGGAACTTTGACGGAATCCCCAGTGTCGTTTGCAATCTCTTGGACGTGTTGTCTAGGGTTGCGGGTGCCGAACTCGACTTCCCGGGTACCCAAAGTATGATGCTTTTATAATAATCTGCTTAAGAATAGTTGAACTGGAAACTAGCTAGTTTAGTCTTTAGACATGGGGGCGCATGTATATATTCGAGAGTGGATCTCGGTTATCCCAAACATCATCGGGTGCCTATGGCTCGACCTACATCACAACCTTTAACATCACATTTTAGGAGGCATTTTGCTCTTTTTATTTCCCTGCACTTGATCAGGACAATCCAATCCAACCACGATCAGCAAATTAAGAGAGCATCAGCAATCGAAAAGACCCTTAGCAGCGGACCAAAAGAATTATCAGGCCAGCAGCACGACCCATCCGCGGATCGAACAAACTGTGTCAAGTTATTTCTACTTGCTGACCAACGCGCCTGAGGATTTCGTCATGGCCCGGCAGCGAGCTTGAAGGAGACTCGCGAGCGGCAGGCCAAAGGAAAGAAGAGAATCACCAAGAGTAAATAGACGCAGGAGCCGTCCGCGGAGAAAGCCGAGGTTAGTCTGTGCGTTCGAGGCCGTCGCTCATTCAAACTTGGAATCGGGGGAACCCATCTATTTGAGAAAAATCGATGCCAAGCGAGACCCTACTAAGCACTCAATTCGAGAGCTGACGCTTGACATTAAGAAATTGCTCAAATCGATTAGAAGCTCGGAACGTGGACGGTGAACCCAAAGGCTGATGATCAATATCAAGAAACCAAAGAAAGAAAGTGCCTAAGGGAATGCAACCGCGGACAACAGCGACGAGGAGATGAAAATGGCCTCCGTTCGACTGCATCTGATCATCCGCGCTGCGCGTCCGAGATAAGATTAGGCAGAGATAGGAAAACTGATTAGGTGACAATGTTACCCGACGGCCGGACGCAAGCATTAGGTCAACCGGAAGGCCTGACGCGGGCTGATGGATTGCGCTGCGGTCGCCCCCACGTGGTGCTCGTTGCGGTGTGCTAGGACCTTGATTGTCGCCCGAGTCCAGCCACGCGCTACGACCTATCTGCGGCTATCTCATTTGTATACGCTTGCGTCATGAAAGTAACGATGAATTTTTAGCTTTCCGAGGTCACGAGCAGTCTTGACAACCCCTTACTTGCTGCCGTATGATCCGACCGCAATCGTAGTAATAATATGCGTACCGCGTAGCTTTATGATATGTATGACAGTTAATGGATATATGTATACGTATATACACAAATTGGGAAACTTGGAACCTGATCAAGGTAGTTTGAAGCTTAAGTGAAGGTGCGCGAGCAAATAGTTAAAAACTATTCGCTATTTGAACAAATAGTTAATGGTTAAAAAGGCTAGGATATATGTTCAAATGAACTTATAGTCAGACTAGCTATATCCTACTGCGGGCCGAATGACATTTGATGAACATATTCCGAGAGCTAACAGTCAAACTTAAGTCAAGTCGCGCACCACGACCTTTCCCGTTGCTCATGTCCAACCGCGGCTGGGAAATCGAAGCAGTGGGTTTGTTCCAACAATTGCTAACCAGCCCGGACTTTTACCCCACAGTAGTTGCTCTCATTATCTTCTTATGTCAGCTCTTGGACAAATATAATCAATAAATGGCTCTATTGTTCTCATGGAAACTGATTTGAGTCCCAGATAAGCAAACATGGAGTTGTTGTTGAATACTCCTATTGAATCAATAGTCCGCGAGGGGATATGCAAACAGGTCATTAGTCGCTTACGATCTTGAACGCGACGGAACAATTGATCACAGACGATGGTTGCAAATGCTCGCGAAGAAGGGCGATAACCTCAAGGATTGTAACCAAGCTAAAATCCTCTCTGTGATCTCTGCCGACATGGTTTGATCTTCCAGATCGCGATGGAGTTGATGCCTTGATCTCACCCGGACCGCGGAACTAAATCCGCGAACATCAGTTGTGAAGCGCCACCGACTTTAATTTGCAAAGAATCATGAAGAACATGGGCTCGGGGCGAGCTCAATGGCAAAGCTTGCGATGCATTGAGTGATAGATATACAAGTCTATCTAGTTGTATGCATCCAAAATTTAACATTGAAACCCAATTTTAGAATTTCGTTTCCTCGGGTTCCGGGATCAAGTTGGACGCGTGGCGAGCTCAGGCGATCGGGCTTACCTGAGGTACGCGACGAGACCATCGTCCGCGTGCCATAACCTGTGCCGATCCGAGCTCAAACCATCCGCGGACCACCGTCCTCCCAGGGCTTCATCAAATGTCAGCTCCCGTTGATCGAGATGAATCCCGCTCGGGAAGGCTCTTCGAGCCATCCGACCACTTTTTCTTTAGGCTCCTAAGCCTTATTTATAGTGCTAATCTCATATGCCACATCCTTCATTTGTCTAAACTGACGACAAGTGTCATCTTGACTCGAGACATGTGTCCTATAGGTGGCATTTGATGGGCATATGTATATTGATAGGTTTATGTGGTGATGGTGGGAAAATCCACTATTTTATTGACTCATTTTGTTATAAGAGATACGAGTTAATTTATTTAGTGGGAACCCGTTTATTTATTTGATTATAAGTAATATTTATTTTAGTGCATCATCAGATATATTTTAGAAACTGCAAGAGCTCTCACATTGGCTCCTCTTTGCCCAGTAAGTTTAGGGAGATTGTATAATCATTGCCACATATCTCATAAATAGATTAACGGTTCCTTTACTTCATAACAAATTTCCTTATGATGTTCTATTTCAAGAAGCACCTGATTACTCCACTCTAAGAGTTTTCGGTTGTCTATGCTTCATGGCTACTAGTTTTCAACATAAAAAGAAATTTGAATCATGGTCTGATCCTTGTGTATTTGTGGGATATCCATTTGGTTTCAAAGGATACAAAGTTTTCAATCTAAAAGATCAAAAATGTAATATTAGTAGATATGTGAGATTTGTAGAGGATTACTTTCCCTTTGCTTCTGCTATCCCAACTCAGATACCCTTGCAGTTCACTCCCTCTCCTGTAGTATCAAAGACTCTTTCACAGTATACCGATGTGGATGATTGGCCATTTGTCCCCATCGTTCTGCACTAGAATTTTGCCTTCTCTTGATCCAGCTTCCACAACTGAGTCTCAAGATCACTCTCCTAAGAATCCAAATCTTACTCACATACAACATCACATAATTTCCAAACGTTCCCTCTTGTTAAAGGAATATGTGTGTGATGTACATCATGGATCTCCATCTGCAAGGTCTGACTCCTGCAATAAGTTAGTCTTCTTCTCTTTATCCTTTGTCCTCTATAATTCTTGTCCTGTCTTGCAACACCTTCATTAGCAATAGTGCATCATTATCTGAACCCTCGTCTGTAAGTGAAGCATTGCATTTCAAAGAATGGTGCCAGACAATGATCACTGCATTGCTCTTGAGACGACTCCCAGTCACGAATCATAATCGACTTCAGTATGGTATCAGAGCGAAAAAATCAAAACGATTCAACCCTTGATCTTGAATTAGCGTAAACAACCCCAGATACACACAAGAACCAGGTCATGAGTGCAGATTTTAACAATGTAGACCGTGTCATTGCACCCTCCAAACACACGGTACTGATAATCCCACAAACTAGTTTTGGTGCATCCCTAAACTTTCAAACTCGATCAAAACCTATCCTACTTTCCCAATTCAATCACAAGGCATTGACATTGAACTCAATACATACATATATGTGATCTTTCTAGCTAGTATCGTCTCGATATCCTTGGCATCGCACACTTGAGCTTCCGGTCATAGTAAAGCCTCAAAATGATCGCCGCGGTTTCTTCAATTGCCTTCCCAGTCACCTCTACGAACAAGCAAAACCACCATATATAACCACCACAAATGCACAACAAGATGGATAAATCAATTCAGATTCCAACAAGAACAAAATCAATCATATAAGAGCTTATAATTACCGATAACCGGCCAGTTGGCGTTCTGCGCGAAGATCTTCGCAGCAAATTCGAGCTCCTTCCTCACATGATCCATCTCTGAGTAACCGCTCTGGAGACCATCCCCGCACCCGAGACTCCTCGCCCTCGCCCTCCTGATTGTACGGAGCGCGACCGGGTTAATCGTGAGCCCGAAAACCTTGCTCGGGTCCACTTGGAACAGTGTAGCGGGCAGATTGACACCCATCACGATCGGGACATTGGCCACCTTGTATCCCTTCTGCGCCAGGTAGATCGAGAGCGGCGTCTTCCCGGTGCGGGAGACGCCGGCGAGGATGATGTCGGCCTTCCGGAGGTTCTGCGGGAGGGCGCCGTCGTCCTGCTTGATGGTGAACTCGACACAGTCGATTCGCTTGAAGTAGTCGTCGGTCAGGGGGTCGGGCCGAACCCCACGGGGGAGGCCGGTGGGGGAGACACCTAGGTGGGTAGCGATCGAGTCCCTGATGGGGCCCAGCACGTCGGTTGACGGCACTCCCCAGGCGTTGGAGGCGTTCCTTGCGGATTCCGCCATGGCAGGGTCGGCGAGTGTGTAGAAGAGGAGAGCGCGGTCTTTGGCTGCCTGCTTTATGATTTGTAACAGACGATCCACTTCCATTACCTGATTTGTATGAACAACATGTATGATCATCAAAATTCCGATAAAATAAAATTCTCTATCCGTCCGGAAATAAATGATATTTGACTTTTTTTTACACGTAGTTTTATAAGCTAAAAACTAGATAAAATGTTATTTATTTTAATTAATTTTTTTCATAGTTTAATACGGAGTAGTTATTTGGACGATTGAGATATATTATGGTGTAACCCGTCAAAAGATTGATTATTCATATGTAACAATATAATTATTCATCTGATTTAATATAATTATATAATTATTTTTATATATTTGTAGTCTTTTTATATAAAAATTATTGATTTATAATCATACTGTTTGAAATGAATAAATTAAACATTTAAAAATCCCTCAGCCTCTCCACAACCTCTTCAAAGGGGAAAACAATTACTCCGTACATTTTTTTTTCCTTTTTTTTTTGCAAAACTAATTAAAATAATTTCACCCTTTGAAGGAGTGTTAAAAAAATATCCTCTCTTTTCAACCGTAAGAAAAATAACTCAACTTGGCAAACTTAAGATTTTGGTGAATTTTTTGTGATATTAAGTTATTTTAATGAGAATGATACCATTTGATCAATTTCCTGTCATTGTTTTAGCTCAATTTATGATCCGAAAAATAAGTTGGGATTCTTTGTTACCACCTCCCCAAATATTAGGTTATTTTTTTTTTATATTTGAAAGGTGGAGATATTGTTTTAACACTCCTTTTTTATATTTTAAGAGGTGGTATTTAAGAAAAAACTAATAGATGTGTCAGTGAATGCAACTAGACCAAAATTGGTGATTATTTTAAATATTTTGTAATTTGTACCACCGGATAAAATGACTCACCAAAGTTTGTGTTTATTTTTTAATTTTTAAAAGTCGGTGCCAGAAAATGCAACTACTCTTAAAGTTGGTAGTTCGTGCTATTTTTTATAATTTTCCATTATACAAGTGAAAAGTTAATTATTTTAGATGAGTAGTTTAAAACTCTGTATTAGGGGTGGGCATGGGACGGGACGGGACGGGATTAGGGTAATCCCGCGTCCCGTCCCGCGTTGGGATTGATTTTTTTTTTCAAATCCCACCGGGTCTTATCCCTCACGGGACGGGACGGGATCGGGACGGGACGGGATTTGTCCCTCGTAAAAAATAATTAAAAAACAAGCCATTTAACTTGAAAAATAGCAAGTAGAAAGTGAAAATTAAAGTTATTACAAAATATAGCAAGTCTTTACCAGAAACAGAAAAAAAAAACAAAATACATAATTACAGTAAGTATTAGTAGTAAATACAGTAAGTAAATTTGAAACAAAAAATACAGTAAAAAAGTAGCAAGTGAAAAAAAAAACAAAATACAGTAAGTACTACACTACATAATTCATCCCATTACAAAATACAAAAGTCTTATTTTAGTTATTTCAATATTTCTTGGATGTTTTAATGTTTTATTATTATTTTAAAATTTAAATTTTGGGTTTAAATAAATGTTAAGTATAATATAAATATATTATCATATGTTTATATTAATTTTAATTATATATATAATTTTTTATATATATGCGGGACGGGACGGGATTTGCGAGATGCGAACTCTTCGTCCCGCGTCCCGTCCCGCGTACTTTTTGCGGGACGGGATTGAATTTTTTTTTCCAAATCCCACCGGGATCGGGACGGGATCGAGACGGGATCGGGACGGGATGCGGGACGGGACGGGATTTGCGGGATTTGTGCTCACCCCTACTCTGTATGATGAAAGGAAGGAATGGCTAGATGATCTAACGAGGGTATCTAAATTTAGATAATAAAATGGATGATGCATGTGAAATGAATTTTGTATATAAAATAAGAGAATAACTGTTATAATTTTGATTAATAAATTATAAGTTGAAAATAAATATAAAGTAGAGGTTAGGTTATTTTAATTGATTTTGTCTTTTTTTTTTTGAAATGAGTGTAAAACTAGTGTTTTTTTATTAAACTCCGTCGAATCCAAAACAGTAGAAATCCGCACTGAAGAATTTTCATTACCGCCGGTTGATTGATGAGCATATAATACGGAGTAACGTGCTAGCTGCAGGCGATTGGATCGCCGGCTGTAACACCGATGTTCCACTCGAATTGGTCGCTTTATTTAGTTAATTCATTTATTCCACTTAATGGACTACAGGACCTACCTTTCATTAAATTAAAAAAAATTCCGCACACAAATTAGAAGAATACAAAAGTATCTCCTCTATTTGGTTATTTCAAAGTATTTATTTATAATAGCGCAAGTCGTTACAGGAATATATTAGCATAATTTATTTAATAAAACAAAATTAGTAAATAAAATATAAATAATTTCTTATGTCAAAAAATAATTTAGATATAAATGTTTAATAATATTATAATTTATTAAAAAGAAAGAGATAAAATATTGATTAATAAGATAGATTTTAATTGAAAAAATAAATATTGTTTAAACATATAATTGGTTAAAGTAGAGATATGTTACTAAAAAAATAGTTGTAATAGGATAGATATATTTACATGATTTTTCTTTTATATGGATATAATTTATATAAAATGATAAATTTTTATATGAGGAAAATTGTACCTTTGTTCTTTTATACTGTAATTATTAGTTAAATCAAAAATAGTTTTTTTTTCAATTATTATTTATTATCTATATAAAATACTAAAACAAAGGCCTGAAACGGGCTCTGGTGCGATCTCGCGTCCGCGGAATTTTTTGGATTAAAGCGGGATTATTTTTACTTACGTGGCATTTTCTGGATTAAAGTGGTATTATATTTCTGGCCCACATCAATTACTACGTAATAAACAAATATAGTTAGCTAAAAAATTATCTTTTTAGATCAATAATCTATCCAATATAACTTGAATTAGTTGTTATACATATTTATTATTTTCATGCTTTTGTTAATAAACTATATTATTTATTATTTTAAAAGATGAAGAAGGAATATTTGGTGCGTTATTCTACCTTTTATATCAAATTGAATATAATATATTTATATATGGTTTTATTTTTGTGAGCCACGTCAATTTTATTTTATTTTTTTAAGCCACGTCAATTAAATATCTAATATAATATTTTAATATAATAGAATATGATTTATTAACAAAACGCGCAACCGCGCGGATAATGAATACTAGTTAAGAGAATTAGGAGAGCGCTAACACGTAAAATAAGATTATTAGATGAACAATAATCCCTACGTTTGGAAATAAATAATGTTTGACTTTTGTGCACGTAGTTTTAGGAGTTAAAAATTATATAAAATCTTATTTATTTTAATTAATTTTTTTCATAGTTTAATATCTATTAGTAATAAGTATTAAATTGTGAAAAAATTAATTAAAATAAATAAGATTTTCTATAGTTTTTAGCTAATAAAACTACGTGTATAAAAGTCAAACATCATTTATTTCCGAACGGATGAAGTATTAAAATACGTTGGGAGAGAGTTCATGAACCTAACCGAAAAATCTAACATGATTTCAATCTAAAATGAATTGTTAATAGATCTACCTTGAAAAGTCGGTTTTGATATCAATTTGTTTGGAGGAATTCTTCTGAATTGGACTAAAAAGTTCCAATATATAATTTCAACGGTACTTTCAATTTCAAACCAATTCATAATAATAATTAAAAAAAAACTTATAAAATAGGATCACAATATTACCACACTTGTATGAGATTCAGTGTCCCAACAAAATATTTTCCACGTTTGAGGCTTCTTACAGAACTTCTGTTTCAATCTTACTAAATAATTCTAAATTCTATGAGATAATTATAAGTAACCCACAGTTTGTTGTAAATGTTGAGCTATTTTATTCCGAATCAATTGTATAGGCCCGAAATTATCCCATAGTATGATATTACGGTTTTTCTACCAATTTGGAAATACTTTTTAAATTTTAGTTAATTTAATTTAATTATATTTCAAGAGTTGATTTTTTTATATAGAATCTTTTTCAATTTAAAATTTTATCCTATAAAAGTATAGAATAGAAATATCGATTAAAAAAATAAAAGAGATGAAATTAGTACCCCGGAGAATTGATGGGTGTTGACGGGGCAAACGCGATCGATCAAGCAGCGCTCGAACTGCCTCAAGCAGGCGGTGACACAGTGGTCCGCCGTCCACCCGGTGCCATCCGACACCAGGTATATCGCCTTCCCCCCATCCGCTGCCACTGTCGTCGTCTCCTCCTCCTCCCCGCTACTACTCCCCTCAATCATAGTAACGTGTGTGTCCCCGCTAGTGTCAACCAAACCAAGCTGGTTTTGATCAGTGATCGGATTCGGGCATGGCCGGTCCAGCTTCAGGTTGGCCCGGATCTCTCGAGCCCTCGACCAGCGGTGTAGCTTCGCGCTAGCTACGATCGTCGGCTTCTCGGGTCCAGCGGTGGGCATTGTAAGAGGATGATTTGGTGTTTGCGATGTTCGTATTGTTGCCAATTTGATAAGTTGTGCAAATTGGACGGTCTTATCAGTTTTCGACAATAGGCGCCTCCTTAGCTGAGGATCTTATTATAATAAACGGTGCGTTCATTCAATCTTGCGGCTCACCGAGCACCACGTCGATATGATCCAACGGATATTTGTAATTTGTTTTAGAAGATGAGAGATTCGTTTTTACCGTTATCCAAAAATTGAAGATGTCATGATGTTGACTGGTAAAATAAAGGACTCACGGATAGGGGTAGAAATGAGACGGGTTGTGGGTTACATCACCCACCCCGTAGGTAAATAATTTCACTCATTACATTCACCCTTATCTGATCCGCACGGGTGATGCGGTTGGAGCGGGTGTCCAATTGATGAAATTAATATAATTATGATTTTTTTAATAAAATTGAAAGATGAATAAATATTAAATTTTAATTTACAAATACTAGAAATATGAGTTCATGGAAATCGAATACATTTCATAAATAAAAATAACATGTTGCTTATAAGTTACAAAATGAAAAAAAAAACTCATATACACCCTTCGTTAATTAAAATTTGACGTTTTACTATTTACACACGCTTTTTGAGGTGTTAAAAACTATGTAAAATATTAACTTTTTCAATATATTTTTTTAATAATTTTATACTTGTTACTATTAAGTATGAATTTATAAAAACAAATTTTAAAAAAGTTATTATTTCATATAGGTTTTATCATTATAAAAAAGCATGCATGAATAGTAAACGACAAGTTTTAATTAACAGAGGGAGTATATAATAGTAAACACATATATATACATATATATATATATAGATATATAGATATAGATATATATATATATATAATTTATAGGCTAAAATAGTAAAAGCACATGAATTTTTTTTCAAAATATTCAAGAAAAAATAAATATTTACGGATAAATTCACGAAACCAAAGTATTTACAAAAATATTCAAAAAATGCAGATTTTACAGAGACACGCGGCCTCAATCCACGTTTTATTAAAAAATTTGGTCAAATTTAAATTTATTATAAAAACGCGTATTGAAACTGCGTTTTTTACCAGTTTGGGGTAAAACGCGATTTCAATCCGCGTTTTACTATTTTATTCCATTAAACAAAAAAGTAAACTTATAAAGCGCTGCTCTAGACCGCGCTTTACTTTTTTTTTTTTAAGCCAGTGGCCTCGACTCTCAGGCGGCTGGTCGACATTGGGTTCGAGAGGATGCTCGGGCGGTGAACAGCTGCAGCTTGGGGAGGAATAGGAGGCTCGGGCGGAGGCGGGGCGCCGGTGAGCAGCTGCGGGTTGGGGAGGAAGAGGACGCTCGGGCGGAGGATGGCCGGAGGCGGGGAGGTGCGAAGGTGGGGCGCCAGAGAGCAGCTGCGGATGTCGGGGAGGAAGAGGAGGCTCGGACGGTGGCTGTTCTAGACGCATTGACGCAGGAGAGGAGGAGGTAGCGCAGCGGAGGCCCGCGTCGAGGGAGGCGGCGAGGAAGATGAAGCAGGCGGCGAGGCGCAGAGGAGGTAGCGCTGCTTCTTTAAAAAAAAAAAAGAGTAAAGTGCAGAGGAGGCGCAGAGGAGGTGCAGGGCTTCCATGTTTTTTAATAGAAAATAAGGTAAAACGCGGATTGAACCCGCGTTTTACCCCAAACTAAATAAAAAACGCGGTTTCAACCCGCATTTTTATAACAATTTTAAATTTGACCAAATTTTTTCGGGGGAGATATCGATTGTGAATAAAACGCGGATTGAGGCCGCGTGTCTCTGTAAAATCTGCAACTTTTGAATATTTTTGTAAATACTTTGGTTTCGTGAATTTATTCGTGAATATTTATTTTTTCTTGAATATTTTGAAAAAAAATTCAAAGCACACACACAAATATATATAAAAAAAAATTAGTGGTTTATGCGGGTATGTGGAGTGGGTGAATGAGTGGACTATTGGGGCGGGTAATGGGTGAAAAATCTTCACCCATAATCCATCCATCACCCGCCTCATCTGCACCCGCATCACCCGTCACCCACTTTATTGCGGATTTTCACTCGTAAAATTAATACGGATGAAGTGGGTGGATTGGATAACCGCGGGTTATTTCCAGCCCTACTCATGGAGTTAATCGCGATATGTTTTTCAATAGAGTGTGTACATTAGGTGTACTTGTGCTCTATATGATATGTTCACTTAAGAGCCAAAAAAAATGATATGTTCACTATTTTTAATCTAATTATGTATTACTCCCTCCGTTTCTAATTAAAAGTCGTTTGTATTCCCTCCGTTTCTAATTAAAAGTCGTTTGTATTTTAGTGCATGCTTTTTAATCAATTTTTTTAATAATATTTTATAGAGTTATTACCACTTTAAAATACGTGCAAAAAAGTCAAACGATTTTTATTATGGATCAGATGGAGTATAAGTTAATTTAAAATTATAATTTAGATGGGATTTTTAATAAAAAAATTAAATAGATTAATTTTTATGAAAGGTTGAAAGTTTCTTAAAATGTTAATGATGGTCGGTTTTCTTGGGAATTATACATTGTTATATAAAACGTTTAAAAAATAATTTGTGTGATTGAACAACGGAGCAGCAGGATTGTGATTATCATTCTTTTACCCGATGAGTTCTCGACAGAGTATCATTCATTCATCTTTGAGTTGTTTACCACTCTCGACAAATAGGTCAATTTATCCTTCTAGTGGGAAATGAACTCTATTGAGGATATTACAGATAGGGGAGGTGGTTAAGTAGTTGAGCTACTTAGTTAAGCTGAATATACATTTGCCTATAAATAGAGAGATGTATGTTGTAATCAATTTAGTTGTAACAAACACAATATGAAACAGAAAAGTTCTCTCTTCAGTTTCACATTTTCAATCAAGAACTCAATTTGAGTTTCTTGTTCATCACACAATCTGCATTCTCAGATTGTTTCATGGTATCAGAGCCACCATGGATGATCAAGCAAGTGCCTCTGTTTCAGCTTCTGTCGATCCAATGGGTGAGCTGTTTCTTCATCATTCGGATCATCCGTCGTACATTCTGTCGACGAATTTTCTGAATGAAAGGAATTTCGGCCATTGGAAGAGAGCTGTAGAAGTTTCGCTGCTCGCGAAAAACAAACTTGGATTTGTTACAGGATCATGTGCGAAACCGGATCTATCTTCACCAACATATCATCTTTGGGAAAGATGTAATGCGATGGTGAAGTCCTGGATTATACATTCAGTAGAGAAGAACTTAGCCGAGCAGATTTTATATAGAAGAACAGCAAAGGAGATTTGGGATGAACTGAATATGCGATTTGCGCATTCAAATCGCACACGAATTTTTCAAGTTCATAAAGAATTGGCGTCGCTGGTGCAAGTTAACATGTCGGTTTCAGTTTTTTTTGGGAAATTGAGAAAGTTATGGGATGAATATACGGATCTTGTTGAAGTAGCTGCTTGTGAATGTGGTCAATCTGTGACAATCTTGCATCAGTTTATTCAAGAACAGCAAGTTATGCAGTTCTTGATGGGATTGAACGATTCATTCAATGTTGTTCGTGCTAGTATCTTGTTGATGAAGCCATTTCCAGATATAAATCAAGTGTACCATATGGTGACTCAAGAAGAGGAACAGAGAGAGGCTCGATCTGCAGATTCCAAGCAAAATCCCTTTGGAGATGGTGCTGCGTTTGCAGCAGGCAGAGGAAACTATGGAAGAGGTAGAGGTGATTCTTCAGGACGAGGAAGAGGTGATTCTTCAGGACGAGGAGGAAATTACAATGGCAATTACAACAATGGTTATGGCAGAGGTTCATCTTCTTCATCTAATAGCTTTGGCAAAGGTCGAGGTGATCTTGGAAACAGCTATGGCAGAGGTGATTATGGCAGAGGATCTTGGAACACAGGAAGAGGAAGAGGAAATGGTATGATGTGTGACCATTGTGGTCTCACAAATCACACCATTGACAGATGTTACAAGATTCATGGATATCCATCTTTAAATGATTCACGAGCACAAGCTCATAATGCATCATCAGATTCGGGCACAGGAAGCAGTTCATCACTGCCAAGCTCTTTGACTCCAGCACAGTGCCAGGAGATGTTCTCTTTACTCAGCAAATATAAAAGTGAAGAGAATATGGAAGGAAAAGAGGTTTTTTCCAACACTACATTTGCAGGTATATGTTATTGTTTTCATTCTCCAAGTCTTAACTCAAATTGGATCCTAGATAGTGGAGCCACTGATCATATTACCCCATACTTGACTTTTCTCAAAAATGTCAAACCTGTTGTTGAACCTTGTTTCATCACCATGCCCAATGGAAATCGTGTCCCCATTACTCACACTGGTTCTGTCCAGCTTTCTCCTAATATTCATCTCACAAATGTTCTATATGTCCCTCATTTCCAGTTTAATCTTCTTTCTGTTAGCAAGTTGACAACAGAACTTCATACTAATGTTCTTTTCACACCCACCAAATGCTTGATCCAGGGCCCTTCGATGAAAGATCCATTGGTTCTTGGTCATGAGGCAAAAGGACTATATCTTGTGGACATGGACCCTTCTTCTATGAGTAATCCAGTAGTTGAATCTTGTTGTAATAAGTCTTTCATTTCAAATAATGTCCAGTTGCATCTGGATAGTGTTGAGTTGTGGCATTGTAGGTTGGGACACATTCCTTTTGATCAAATGTATCACATTGATGATGTTAAGACATCAGTTGAATCCAAATCTCATTTGCTTTGTCAGATTTGCCCTCAAGCTAAACAGCACAGAAAATCTTTTCCTCATAGTATTACCAATACTTCATCTCCTTTTGAGCTCATTCATATTGATACATGGGGGCCTTTCAAACATCATACTCGTGATGGTCATAAGTATTTCTTGACAATAGTAGATGATTTCAGTAGGTGTACATGGACACACTTAATGTCCACCAAGTCAAATGCCTTGTCTGTTCTTCAGTCTTTTGTTACTCATGTTCAAACTCAATTCAAAGCATCTGTTGCTGTCATAAGATCAGATAATGCTCTCGAATTCTGTGATGCAGCTGCTACCAAATTCTATCTTGCCAAAGGCATTATCCATCAAACCACATGTGTCTACACACCCCAACAAAATGGCATAGCAGAGAGAAAACACAAACATCTACTTGAAGTTGCTAGATCATTGTTGTTCCAGTCAAAGTTACCCATCAAATTTTGGGGAGATTGTCTTCTCACTGCAACCTATCTCATTAACCGTACACCTTTGCCTTCTCTCAAACACATTTCACCCTATGAAATTCTCTTCAAACACAGACCTACCTATTCTCATTTGAAAGCTTTTGGATGTTTGTGCTTTGTAAACACTTCTCCCAGGAATAGAAGTAAGTTTGACCCCAGAGCATCTCCTTGTGTCTTTATAGGGTATCCTTATGGCAAGAAAGAGTACTTGGTCTTTGACATTAAGACAAAAGCAGTGCTTGTTTCGCGTGATGTTACTTTTCATGAAACCCACTTTCCTTTTCAGTTCATAAACACAGATACACCCACCTTACCTGTCATAAACACAGATACCTACATTTCCTCTAATTTTTTGCCCAATGGCAACCTTGTTCCTGCCATCTTTAATGACCAAGTTGCATCCAGTAATGAGCTACTTCAGTCTGATACATCACAGTCCTCATCAATTCAAACAGCAGAGTCCACTTTTCCTCAAAACACAGAAAATCAAAGCCCAGAAACACAAAACACAGACCCTCAAGCTCTTGAACCTTCATGTCCACAAGATCAGCATTGTCCAGTGCCTCCTGTTGACCAAGTAAGAAAATCATCAAGATCACATGTCAGACCTGGTTACTTGAATGATTATGTGTGTGCTTTTTCCAACACCACATCTATTTCATCATCTTTTGTTGAACCCCAGTCATTACCAACTTCACACTTTGCCTTTGTTTCCCAAATTTCTTCTTACCCTGAACCTCGTTCATTCTATGAAGCTTCTAAGGATCCAAATTGGGTTAAGGCAATGGAAAATGAGATCAATGCATTACAAGCTAATGGTACTTGGCAGGTTGTTTCTCTTCCTCCTGGGCAGAGAGCCATTGGTTGCAAATGGGTGTTTAAAGTCAAGCTTAAAGCAGATGGTTCCCTTGAAAGGTACAAAGCAAGGCTAGTGGCCAAGGGTTACACACAGAAAGAAGGTATAGACTTTCATAAGACTTTTTCACCAGTAATTAAGATGGCTACCATTAGAGCTGTCATTTCTGTTGCTGCATCCAAAGGATGGTCTTTGTTTCAACTTGATGTGAATAATGCATTTTTGCATGGAAACCTTTATGAAGATGTATATATGAAGATGCCTGATGGTTTGCCTAATCCAGAGAATAAAGTTTGCAAGTTACAAAAATCCCTGTATGGACTCAAACAAGCATCACGACAGTGGTTTCACAAGCTTACTGAGTCTCTGTTGATCAATGGTTATGTTCAGTCAAAGAATGATTATTCTTTGTTTACCAAGTCAAAGAATAATCATCTTACTATCATAGCAGTCTATGTTGATGATTTGCTAATCACAGGATCAGATCCTGCAGAGATTGCTCATATTAAAGCACATCTAGATCATGTTTTCAGTATTAAGGATCTGGGTATCCTTAGTTATTTTTTGGGTTTTGAGGTTTCTTATCTGCCTTCTGGGATAGCTCTGACACAGGACAAATTTACTCGTGAGCTTCTTCATGATCTTCCCTTTTCTCTGCCACATAAATGTTGCACCCCATTGCCTTTACATCTCAAATTATCTCCTGATGACAGTGAAGTGCTGGATGACAGTGAAGCATATATGTATCGTTGTTTAGTTGGGAAGCTTAATTTTTTGACTAATTCAAGGCCAGACATCAGTTTTGCAGTACAAACTTTAAGTCAATTTATGCAGCATCCTTGTACTTCTCACAAGACTGCTTTGGTTCATACTTTGAGCTACATATGTGCTACTGCTGGAAGAGGTATATTATTAAAAGGACATGATCATCCCATTTTACAAGCTTTTACTGATTCTGATTGGGCTGCTTGCCCTTTCTCGAGAAGATCTGTTGGTGGTTATGTCATTTTGCTGGGTTCTTCACCTATCAGTTGGAAATCAAAGAAGCAGTCAGTTGTATCAAGGAGTTTTGCAGAAGCAGAGTACAGAGCTATGGCTCAAGGGGCTGCTGAGATTACATGGCTGGTTCGTCTTCTAACTGACCTTGGAGTCACCCCTATCACTCCTGTGCAGCTCCATTGTGACAACAAATCAGCCATCCAGATTGCTCGTAATCTAGTTTTTCATGAACGCACAAAACATGTGGAGATTGATTGTCATTTCACTCGTCAAAAGGTACTTGATGGCCTTCTGGAGCTTCGTCACACACCTACTTATGAACAGGTTGCTGATGTGCTCACCAAAATCATTCCCTCTGCTCACCAGGATTACCTTCTTCGCAAGCTGGGAATGTTTCTTCCCTCTCCCAGCTTGAGGGGGGATATTGAGGATATTACAGATAGGGGAGGTGGTTAAGTAGTTGAGCTACTTAGTTAAGCTGAATATACATTTGCCTATAAATAGAGAGATGTATGTTGTAATCAATTCAGTTGTAACAAACACAATATGAAACAGAAAAGTTCTCTCTTCAGTTTTACATTTTCAATCAAGAACTCAATTTGAGTTTCTTGTTCATCACACAATCTGCATTCTCAGATTGTTTCAAACTCCACCCTTACATAATATGTTTTTTTTTGGTGTAAAGGTAGGGAAGTGCCCATAAATTTATGTAACAAATACTAGTTCGGTGTTCCGGCAATCGGGTACAAGATATCACGGATGCAATTCGGAGTTTGGTCAAAAATTGTAAATGACTCGAGCGGCAAAAGAGACATGTTCACTAGCGTATCCGCCACCAGAGGCGGATCCAAACGGGGGCATGTGGGGGCACGTGCCCCCACCCTCATCTGACGAACCCCCTATATGTATTATCCTCGTCGATAGCTTCGTTTTGATATATAATATGCATTAATCCGATATCCAGGTAAAAAGTTATGAGTGTTTGAACATTGAAGGTATATTAATCACTTTAAATCTTATTTAAATAACCCACAATGCTTTTATATTTTATTTAGATTGTGAGATCTTTGAAATGAGAGGTTATATTACTCATTCGACTATAAGGTAAGAAATTACGGAAATTTAAATGAGGGAAAATGTCAGATTTTCTACTTTGCAAGATATTAGTGATGTTTCTAAAAAGATGATCGATGTAGGAATTCACAAAACTTTTGATTTGGTATGTCATCTCATCGTGTTACCGGTTGCAAAAACTATACATGAAAGAGCTTTCCCTGCTATGTGTATTATCAAGCTATATTTTCGCAACAAGATAAGAGAAGATTTTCTCTTTGAGAGTTTTGTCTCCTAAGTTGAAAAAGATATTTTCAAACGCAATGATAATTAATGAGGTTATCATTTAACATTTTTAGGGTATGAAAAATCCATAAAATGGATTTATCCCTGTCGAGTTGAACTATTTCATTATAAAACTCTAATTAGCAATGACGAATTTTTTGTACTAGTGAACTCTTTTATTTTTTATCTCTATTTTGTAGTGTTGAAGACGTTATGTATAGTACGAGTTCGTGTTATTCATTGTCGTTTATCATCGGTGTGCCCCACCCCCTTCGGATTCTGGCTCCGCCACTGTCCGCCACCGTATTAGCTTGTCTTTGCACTTGTCTGAACTTCACTTCCCATTGAGCATCCTGGATGATTGTGCGACAACGGAAAAAAAAAAAAAAAAGTTGACGGTTACCGTGGATGCCATTTTCGACTCCGTCTATCTGATCTCACGTGTTCGCACTGTTGGCCACTATGAGCTTTTGACATCCCATGTCTTGGCCGTACCTACCAAGTACCTTCGCACTTGAAGATGATTGAATGCTCGTCGAAAACCCAAGCCTGGGTTGCCTTTCGAAACCCTGTCCATGTTCAGTTTCAACCACCCCGGCAAAGCTATGCCTAAAGAAAATTAATTTGAACATTAGCGGATCTAGGAGTAACCTGAAAGAAAAACGTAAAAATAAAAAATAAAAAAATTATCGGTTTTTTAGTCATTTTTATTAATTTTAAAAATAAATGAGTGTAAAATAAGCAATAAATCACAAAGACAATTACGGGGTTTTTATTATCTTGAGGTGATGAGTTCAAACCACATTAGCTTTACTTTTTGGGTTAATTGCACTAAATATACTGACCTTTATGGATAGTTGTGCTTAATATCCCAATCTTGTAAGATTTCACGAAATATCCCAAACTTTGGTGTTAGTTGCGCTATCTACCCTAAATAAGTTTCTTAAATTAAAAAATTACACAAATAATGGAAAAATTACACAAAATCACCCCTATTCATAAAATATTTTCAATAAACCCCTAATATATTTAAAATTGAAAAAATTGCAACCCCCCCCAAAAAAAATCATTTATAATAGATAACATCTACTCCTTTAAATAATTATTATAATTACTAAAAATAATTCATTTTAATTATTTTTCTTAAAAACATATGTTATTAAAAAAATCTAAATTTACATATACCTATCTATAAATGTAGATTTGTGCATGTATTCTCCATATATTATTTTATATATTTTTCATTTTGGTCCATATTATTTTATATACACTAAAACTAATACATTATACATTACATCTTATGTGGTATCTTGTGATTGAATCTTAAGAAAATATATATTTCTCATTTTAAAAACAAAGATTCTATAAGAAATGTTAACCATACATAGATGAAATATAATACTTTTAGAAAAAGGAAATAAAATATATTTTAAAAAAAGAAATAGTAAAATATATGATAACTATTTGTTATTAATAAAAATATGATAAACATATATTAAAAATAGGCAAAATCGGGTATATACTCATGAAAACTTGATTAATTAGGCACATAATATGGTACTTCACATTAATCTTACGTAAATTATAACTATGACATTATAAATAGATTTTTAAGGAATACTATATGAATATGGGTGATTAATTAGGAATATGATTTATTTAAAGTAATTGATCTTATTTTCATTTTTTTAGAGCATGCATTTTTATATGTTTGGCATAAATTTCTTTTTTATTTTGATTAAAATGGGCGATTGTTGATTTTTTTTTTTAAATATGGGCGATTTTGTATAATTTTCATATTATGTTAAAGATTTTATTAATTTAAGAAACTCAACTAGGGTAGAGAGCGCAACTAACACCAAAGTTGAGGATATTTCATGAAATCTTACAAGGTCGGGATATTAAGCGCAACTATCTACAAAGGTCAGGATATTTAGTGCAATTAACCCTTACTTTTTTTATAATTTTTATTTCTCTTAGTTTTTTTTGCTTCTAAAAATACCTAATTAAATATAAATTTAAGTTTTTATCCAATATATTTAAACAAAAAAAAACATTCTTTTCTTTATATACATATAAAAAAATTCTTATTTTTTAATAATTTTATTTATTTTTTTTATTAAAAATAACTATTTAAATCATAAATTTAAGATTCTTTTTAATCATTTAAACAAAACATTAAAAAAATTTCAAAAAATTTTGAGCCCCTTTAAAAAAAAATCAGGTCCATCAGGACCATCACTATTGATATTGTGGATAAAGCAACACCTCGTAACTCGTGATGATATGGATATATACACGGTAGGATAAGGTACAAATGATTCAGTGGGTTTGTAAACAAATCTACGGACTTCTTGAAAATTAACAATGGATAAACTCCAACGAAACTGTTGCACAAAACTCATCCTATGCCAAGATTTCATCGTTTCCCACAGCTTTACTATAATCCCTCTAGTATTCTTGTACGTTTTCTTAAAATAATAAAATCTATATATTATTAATTTTTTAAATAATCTCATACTTTTTACTAATAATTACGAAATTATAAAAAAATTAATATTTTATATACTCCAGCTTTTATTATCTTAAGAAAACTCCAGTATCAACAAGCTGTTAAAAAAATTTACCAATACTAATGGTTGTACGTTTGATGAAAAGTTGATGTCTGTATAGTGGCTCTCTTGTTTCCCTTGTGTTTTCCATTGTCAATTTTACAAGATGTACTGTGTTTCTGTATAACTGAACATCTTACTGCAAGGAGATTAGCCAAATGTGATGATGATGATGATGATGATTCAATGAATAGGGCTTAAACTCGAAACCAGACCAGCAACAAAGTTTAAAACGCTGATCTGAATAGGTAGGGCTGATATACGAGCAAACGAGCTCGAGTAGTTGGTGCTCAAGCTCGGCTCGTTTACAAACGAGCCGAGTTCGAGCTCGAGCTCAACTTGGAAACGAGCCCAAGAAGATGCTCAAGCTCGGCTCGCGAGCTGGAAGGGATGCTCGAGCTCGAGCTCGTGAGCTCGCATATGCTCGAGCCGAGCTCGAGCTCGTGAGCTCGAGCTCGTATTTGAGCTCATTTGCTCTATTTTTAACTTTATTTTTTTAATCTATCTAAGCTCGTTTTGCTCACTTTGAGCTCGTTTTTTATTCAGACTTGATCTCATTTTGCCAGTTCAAAGTAATATATGATAACATTCAAAATACAACCCGAAATTACAAATATAAATACATAAGTCCTAATTCCTAAAACGCAATATGAACATTACAATTAAAGCTCGGAAATAGGCAACACATGAAAATGCATAAATGAGGATGTGAGCAGCATGAATGCAGCAACACAATAGCAACTCGAATGCAGCAGATCAGCAGGCCAGCAACATCACGAACGCAGCAGCATGGTAGCAACCCGGGAAGCAAATAAGGATCACATAATCTGAAACAACACTCACCAATTAGTGTATCATCACATAATCTGATATGATTCTGAATACAAAATAAACTTGGAATGTCTTAGTAACAAACTTTTCAGTGTATCATCACATAATCTGGAACACAACTCACTAATCAGACTAAGAATCATACAGAATCTGGCACAATTAGACTCTAGAATCAAATGCAATTCAATGCAAGTTTATATGCACAAAGCTCTCGAATCAACATAATCAACTCAACAAAAGAGAGAATCCTAAAACGATCATAGAAATGAGGAATTTATACACAATTGCTCAAAATTGTTTATCTGAAAATGATCAGTAGTAATGACGAATATATAAAACAACACGGGAATTCCATGAAGCTAAAAGAGCATACCTTCATCTGCAACTGTGGAGCAGTTGCTAACTTAAAAGCTTATACTTCAAGCTCCTCCAATCGAGTACCTTCATCAACAACAGTCGAGTACCTTCATCAGCAACTCTGGAGCAGTACTAAAAACATAATAAATTCCATGAAGAGGGGGCAGGAAACCCTAAATCGTAACCTGTGGTGTCAACAGAGGACGAGAATGAGAAGATCGACTGATTGAGAACAAAAAGAGAGAGAGGGGTGCCAGAATCGCAACCAACCACAATATACTCGTCGACAAAGGAAAGTAGAGAAAGAGAAAGAGGCTTACTCGTGCGATGACAAGACTATAGTCGCCGGAGAACGAAGAGGGGCGCCAGATCTGAAGAGGAGGCAGAGCGACGAGGGAGACCAGACAAACAAGGAGGGGCAATGGGCGAAGAGCGACGAGGGGGACCAGATCTGGTGTAGAGGCGGCAATTGGGCTCGATCTGAGTGTGGAGGCGGCGACTGGGCAAGGGGACTCGATCTGTAGAGGCGGCAATTGGGCTCGATCTGAGTGTGGAGGCGGCGACTGGGCAAGGGGACTCGATCTGACTGTGGAGCGATGCCGACGCCGACGAGATCTGAGTGTGGAGCGACGCCGAGCAGATCCAGCAGCTGGGGAGAGACGGGGAGACGCAGGAGCAGAGAGAGGAGAATAGAGATTGAGAGGGAGTGGAGGTCGAGCTGCCGCTTGATAGAAATGGGAAGGGTTGGGAAAGGTTAGGGTAAAAATAAAACCTAGGGGTAGAAATGTAATTACAATTTAAAAACGAGCAAAACGAGCAAGCTCGAGCTCGGCTCGAGCTCGGGCTCGTCACGAGCTCGACTTTAAGCTCGAACTCGGCTCGTTTTTTAATTCGAACGAGCTCGAGCCGAGCTTTTTCCGAGCCGAGCCCGAGCCGAGCCCGAGCTACTCGGCTTGGATATCAGCCCTATGAATAGGCAGACAGATTTCAGCTGCGAGGGAGGGGGGTATCCTGGTTCAGCAGTAAGCACCCATCTTCATCCTATCATGTATCCAACTTCACTCCCATGTCATTTGGTTCACATTTAAAACAAAAACAATCAGATGCATCCGATAGACCAAAACACTGTAACAGACTTAGGTCCTTAACCACCACGCAGAATACACTAGTACCAAAATCATGTTCTTCAATTTACGATAACAATAATGCACAGATCCATATCTTTCCGCGCTATCCCTGTATTTCCACGCTAAACATTACAACAATAACAGCTAATGTAAGGAAATTTGCAAGCTGTTGGTTATTCATCACTTGCGTAGACTAGGCAATTGGGCCTCGGGTGTGAATGAAGGTGATATGTCAAGTGCACTTGTTAAACTTTTGAGATGTAGCATCCCAGAAGAAGAGCTGGTGTACATACATTATACATTGCTCTGTTTGTAGAACTTCGTGTCCAGCACTTGCTTACCGCACATTGCACATACACCTGAAACATGGGAAAATGTTTCAAAGTCTGGAAACAACGCAGAACACTTGACATGTTGATAATGTTTTTTCGGACATGCTAGCCAAACTGATGAACGGATAGATTAGGGATGCACTAACCTTTACTGTAAGCACATGTATGGCAGTACTTTCCATCTTGGTGTACTTGCTGCTTGCAAATCATGCACTTGGTGGTGCCATATGGTGTCCATCTGCAAGCAATTAGACAACATTGAATGAATATATAACTCACCAGTCACCAAGGAACAAAACCAAGAAATTCCCTCGACCATTGCTCAGATGCAATGCCAGCAGCAAATGAAGCAATTGGAATTCAATATTCTCCTTAAGAGAAAGAGAAGCACAGCAGGACCTGAGCAGTTAGTTGTTTGACAAAACTGATGATTAAAGATGCAAGCTCTTGCTACTATAAGATTTCTCAAAGTGGAAGTAAAAAAAGGTTACATTGTTCACACTTCACACCTCAACAAATCTAATATCAGAACATCTTACAAGCACACAGCAGCATACAAAATACTACTAGCCTCACTAGATCTGTAGATTATAATCACCAAAAGGTTCAAATGTGTTGTGTATCTCATATCCAATGAAGATGCATTGAATGCATTTTCGATTATATCACATAAAAAGGATAAAAGTTACTACTTTTCATTAAGCTGGCTCTGCAATTGGCACTGCACAGCTAATGTAACCCTTATTATTTTCCTCTATGGAAATCAGGAACTGTGATTTCAGAAATGGTGCGAGAAACAAACTTATTTCATTACAGGACTAGAAGACACCAGCTGCAAAAATTGCTCACCATGTACATTACAGGACTAGAAGACACCACCTGCGAAAATTAAGTGGCAAAATCGTTTGAGATACGAATTGCTCTTAATGCTGGCAAAACATGTTGACTCTTTTTTACACTTCCTTCATACTATAAGATCGACCTCGATTTTTTAGTAGCATTCCATTAACTATAGACACAGACTCTTTTAGGTAATGAAGGAAATAAAACCCCTAACAGTTAAAATGATTCTGATAGGTTCACCACCATAAATAAGTGCAAAATATTCACCTACCCTTTTTCAGTACCAAGCCTTGAATTCTCTACCTATAGCATATGAAACTAACAAAATCAAACAGGAATCGAGAAGGTTGACACCTAGCAACCAGAGCAACTTACAGAAATTCACATCATTTCATTACCAAACCAGTAATGCTTCACAAGAACTAGCTGAATCAAACCCCAGTTGAATCAATTACCATGATTTGCTGATAGATCATCAAAAAGGGATAGAGAATTGATAACCTCTGAATCTTCAACTACCCCAAAGTTTCCAATTGTTTAAAGTTAGACAAACCATACCAAGTTAGCCTAAAATCCCCGATTTGAATGAAGAAAGAAATCTAACATTCAGCCACATAATACAAATACCGCCAACAAAATCGCATCAAAATCATCCATGCAAGAGAAATAAGGTACCTGTTTTTCTTGGAAAGCAATTTGTTCTCGTTGATTTTACGGCCACCGCTCTCGTTAGTGTTGCTGGCTCCTTCCTTCCACTTGTCCGGCACGATCACCTTTGCCAGCTTCTTTTCGCCTGTTTAAATCATCAAAAGAAATCAACAGATCATTATTCACCAATCAAACGAGCAAACAATAACTGACTCCAGTCACGAATTCAACTATCCCCAAAACCCTAATCTTGTAATTACTTTCCCAAATATAAGAGCTTGTTGCAAATTGATAGAGGAGATTGGTAACTCACATTTCTCGCAAACCATTATTCTACTTTCCTTCTTCCCGGATCGATTTCCCACCAGAAAACTGAAGCCCTAGAAATCGATCTTCCTCCGTTTCCTCCTCTAATACATCATGTATTGTACGGACGGAGTATATAATTTTTTCCATTTATTTTTTCCTTTTAAATTTAAATAAAGCGCACGCCGACAAACGAGATTCAATTGGGCTCCATCCTAAGCCCAAACTTTATATTGGGCTCATTCATCTCCGACTAGAGCATTGATTCTGGCCCAAATACTATACATTTAACCTTTAAAATCACCAATTTACAAATGGAAAAATTAAAAATTAAAAATCCTCTATTTACAAAACATAAAAAAATACAAGTAAAAATAATTTCAATAGACTATATATGCTCGAAAGATCGAGAAACCAATATTCAAGTAAATTGGTATCACAAGAAAAAGAAATGAGAGATCCGGATACAGACGAAAACAAACAAACCAAGATGAAAAGATTTAAAAACTCGGATGAGATGAGTATGTCGTGAAAAAAAATCATCAAATAGTAGTGTCGCTTGGAGCAGGTTACAAAGAATATCTCAAAAAATATGATGAAACATCTAAAAATTGCCCCATCTTAAGTAGCTAATAGGAAACACATGACAATATGAAGTACAAAAATTAAAGGTATTAATGATTTTTTTCTCCCTTTGTTTAGCACAATGATTATTACTTGTCAGCACACCCTGTTATTCAATATCAACTTCTTATCATCCTATTATTAACTTCTAGTACGAATGTATATCTGTGTATTTTGATTCATATGATTTTTTGTTACAATATATAGAGATTACAAGATAGGATTAGATCTGTATGAAATAAGATCAAATCACTAACTGTCTAGATTACAAAGATTATGTAAATATCTAAATACCCCACAAGCTAAAGGACGCGGAGTGATCAGAAGCTTGGAACGAATGGCTGTGAAGAATCGACCGATGAGCTAGAGCCTTGGTGAAGATATCTGCAATCTTATCAGAGGCTGAGAGGTGCTTGACAATGAGGTCCTTAGAATTGACTTGTTGACGAACATAATGATAGTCAAGTTGTATATGCTTGGACCTGGTAGTGATGGCCGGATTGTTGGCCAAAAAGACGACCGACATATTATCATATAGAAGTACACGCGCGCAGGGAATAGGAAAGCGCAACTCACACAGTAGCTGACTAAGCCAGGCGAGCTCAATGGTAGTGAAAGTCAGAGTCCGATATTCTTCTTTAGTTTTGGAGCGAGGGAGAGCCTTTTTCTTGCGACTTGTCCAGCTAACCAGATTACCACCATAAAACACTACAAACCCATGTTGTGAGAGGAGATCGGTGGGTTTAATGGCCTAACCCATGTCAAGATTAAGCAACTAAGTCAGAGCGAGGAGATGCAAACAAGGTGAGACCATGATTGAGAGTACCTTTTAGGTATCGTAAGATCCATTTAACATGTTGCTAGTGATGTAGGGGGATTGTGCATATGTTGACATGCTTGATTAATAGCGAAACTGATCTCTGGGTGAGTGATCAATACATATTGTAAACTACCAACAACATGTTGATAAGCACTGGGATCAATGTAGGCCATGTCAGGCTCCGTAAATCATTTGGTGACAGATGGGTCGGCCGAAGAGGAGATGGGTTTGGCCTCCAACATGTTGCAGCGCTCTACAAGATCAGATAAATACTTTTGTTGAGAGAGATGAATTGATGAGCCATAGTACGTGATCTGAACCCCAACAAAGTACGACAGTCAGCCAAGATCTTTGAGGGCAAACTGTTGATTCAGAGTTGCGATGAAGCGAATAATTAGAGGAGAATCACAGTCAGTGACAAAAATGTTATCAACATCAATCATAACATAAGTGATGACGGAAGCAAACTATAACTCAAATAGCGATCTGTCTAAGAAATAAGCCCCGAAGCCACAACTATGGAGATAGAGTCTGACCTTGTTGAACCATGCATGTGGAGCCTGTTTCAAGTCATACAAAGCCTTACGTAACTTGCAAACATGTTTAGGAAATTAAGAAACAAAAAACCTTTCAGTTGGCGCATAAAAACATCTTCATGCAAATCACCATTAAGAAAGACATTATTAATATCGAGTTAATGAATATTCCACCCTCGTAAAATAGAAATACATAGCACCACCCAAATTGTTATAGGCTTGACGACAAGACTGAAAGTTTTAAAATAATCAACACCTTTTTCTTGATGAAACCCTTTGGAAACCAGGCGCGCCTTATAACATTCAATACTCCCATTAGACTTCCGCTTGATGCAAAAAACCCACTTGTTTCTAACTATGTTGGCCTGAGGAGGACAAGGGACGAATGACCAAGTTCGATTAGCAATGACAGCATGGATTTCAAATTGCATTGCATAGAGCTAATTTTTAGATTTCGTAGCAGGTGCAAAGGTTGTAGGTTCCTTTTTAGTGAGAAAACATAATGGAGGTGGGTGACGAGTTGTGATGAAAGTGCGTGGTTTGAGCTTCTTTGTTTGAGCTCAGGTGGTCATGGAGTGGTGGGAATCCTCTGTAAGCTGGAGGAACCCAAGTGAGGGTTGCTCGTGCGAGAGACATGGTGGAGCCGAAGCCGCTGTCAGAGTGGCTGATGAAGACAGATTGAGTGATAGGGTGTCGGTGAGCTCAGGGATAGGGGGTATAGAAGAAAGAAGCGGAGACACGGCCAGGGAGGGTGGAGGATAAAATAAGGAGTCGATCGGCTTTGGTAGCCTTGCGAAGGAGACAAGTAGGGGTTGATGGTGTCGGATGGGAGAAGGGTGGACCAAGAGCGGAAAAAGAGAAGAAACCTTTGTAGGGAAGAACCTGTTCATTAAAGATGTCATGAGTTTAGATATAAAGTCTCCCAGTAGGTGGATGCAAACAAACATAGCCCTTGTATTTGGAGTTATATCTAAGAAACATATAGGGTTGAGATCGAAAGGCCAATTTTGTGGAGTTGTATGGTTTAAGGTAGGGATAACAAGTGCACCCAAATGTTTTGGAGGAGGGTGTAGTCAGGGAATTTGTTGTAGAGAATCTGGAAGGGGTATTGTGGAGTAGTGGGGTAATGGTGCGATTTGATTGGTAAACAACGGTGTCAAAAGGCATATTCCTAATATTCAAAAGGAGGAGCGACATGGACAAGAAGGGATAAGCCTTTTTCTTGGAGGGTGCAATGGTGGTGCTCAACAGCCCCACCGCCATCGATTTGAAGTTTTTTGATGGGTTTATTGAATTGAGTTTGTACCATTTTGTGAAAGGTTTCGAATGTTTGTATCACTTGAGATTTGAGAGATAAAAAATAAATCTAACAAAACTTACTGCAGTCATCAACAAATTGAATAAAATATTTATTTCCATAAAGTGATTGAAAACGCAGGACCCTAAACATCAGCATAAACTAAATCAAAACAAGATGAACTAGACTCATGTCTAGCAAAAATGGTTAAACAGTGACTCTTACCAAGCTGGTAGGACTCACAGACACTGGGGAAGCTAGTGTTTATTGAACATAGGCAAATGAAAATTTGAAATTAAACTCTTGGGGACATCAACATGTGGATGACTAAGTCGATTGCCGATTGTGCCAGCTTTAAAGGGTGGTTTGGCAAGACAATAGGGCACAAGGAGGACTAATGAAGGAGGAAGTAGTGGAGGGTAGGAGGCAATAGAGTTTGCCTTCAACGGTTCCCTTCAGCAGCATTCGACCCTACAAGTGCTTTACAAAACAACAATTAGCATGTAATTCAATGAAGATATCATTGTCCCTTGTTATAGACATTGTGCTCAAAAAATTCTTAGCAATTTGAGGTACTACAATCACATCACGTAGAGATAAAGAGGATCGAACAATAGAAGTAGAACCAATGTGAGTAATAGGCACATGTTTACCATCACCAAAAGAAAGATAATAAGTACCGTCATATTCAGAGTGGAGAGACAAGTTCCTCAGATTGTTGGTGATGTGGTGAAAGGCATCGGAGTCGACGAACCACGAGGGACCACCCCCGAAAGACCCGGTTGATTGGGACAGTCATAAATTTAGTAGACAAGCTGAGAGGAAGGCTACTGATGGTTGGTAGAATCAACAGAGGAGTCATAGGAGTGACCCCTGTCTTGTCCTCGACCACGTTCACCATGACCATGACCATGGGAGGAGGAGTCTGAACGAGACTGAGTGTTGCTAGAGATAGAGTTGGTGAATGGGGACGTTGGAGAGTCGTCATGAACAAAATACTAGCATTCAACGAGTGCATTGACAATGGATCTTTTCTTCTCGATATAATCCAACATAGACAAAGATCCTTTTGACAACGTCTAAAGTTAACCCTTCAAATTCATCAGGTGAGCACGAGTCTTAGACTGAAACATAGAGGCAATTATTGTCTAGACATCATAGGACATAAAGGCCTTAGCAACATAAAAGAGTAGCTTGTCAAAGATAATAGAACAGAGCCAAACCAGGACAAAGTGGTCAACTTTCCGCCAAGTAGTGTACTCGGCAGAGGGTTCCGTTTCATCTTTTGGATAGGGTTTGGCCTTTTTGGAGCACAAAGGGTTCTGTTTCATCTTTTAGAGAGGAGAATGTTGTTGTTGGATTGAGAAGCAACCATGGTGATCGGCTAAGCGGAGGGAGGGTGTTGGGGAGTCGATGGAAGAAAGGGGAAGTCGAAAACAAAATTCGAGGAATCCTAGGCTCTAGATATCATGTACGAATGTATAACTGTGTATTTTGATTCATATGATTTGATTACAATATATAGAGATTACAAGATAAGATGAGATCTATACGAGATAAGATCAAATCACTAACTGTCTAGATTACAAAGATTATGATTTATATAATAATCCCTCTGTTCGGCAAAACATGTCGTTTACTATTCATGCACGCTTTTTTAGCATGATAAAAACTATATAAAATATTTATTTTTTATAAATTTTTTTAACAAGTTTGTACTTATTAATAATAACTATGAAATTGTTTAAAAAAATTATTAAAAAACCAGATATTTTATATAGTTTTTATCCCTTAAAAAACGTGCGTAAATAGTAAAGTGACATGTTTTACCGAACGGATGGAGTACTTCTTATCAGAAATCAACACACCACATTATTTCTTATAAGCTCCACAAAGAGATAATGAATGTTAAAAAAAAAATTATAATCCTCTAACAAAATCCTATATTATATATAGAAATAGTATTTATAGTTCAGCCAAAATGGCTTGGATTGGAAAAGGAGAACAAATATAGAAAGGATTATTATTATAGAAAGCGTTACTTTCATCAACAAAAAGGAGAAGAAACAAAGGAAGGTATGAACATCAATTTCACTCTCCCAAGTGAAATCATTGATCGAAAGTGTCAGTAATTGTCTAATTAAGAGCTCAAATTAGAGATGTACGTCTAATTCAATAATTTATTGAGCAAATGAGGGAAGATGACATTGAGGATGGGGATGAGGATAATCACAAGGAGGATGACCCCAAGGATGATGGCATAGCAAGTCCACTTCCTCGTGTCCTTCTGTATCTCTCGAGCCGATTGAAGCTCTTCAGTGCCCCTGTGGACGAACGAGCTAGCGTGGGCCACTTGACTCTCGATGCTGTTGAGCTGTTGGCCTTGCGACTCCACCAATGCCGCCATGTCTAAGAACACTTGGTGGAGCTCTATCAAGTTCTTCTCTATCTCCTTCACCGCGTCATGCCTCTCTTGTAGCTCTGATATCGTGTCGAGGATTTGCCCTCTCCCTTGCTCCTGGATTGCCTTTTGTAGGAAATCCTCACTTTCGCCGCTGGCTATTAGGTTCTCTATTGTCGTTTCGTCTGCCTTCTCCCCTGCCGCCGTCACAAAACTCGTTATCAAACATATGTTTATAGCAAATCTAAGTTTTTCTTTTGGTAACTTTCAACATGATTGTCTTATTATAAATTTCATGTAGCCCCCCTTCCTTTTAAATCATATTTTTTGAAAAAAAAATCAAAATTTTATTATTATTATTTTTTTTATCAGCAAAGATTTCGGGTGAGAAGACTTTCCCTAAGAGCATCCTAAAAATTAAAATTATTAAGTTTGCTTAGATAGTTTTGAGTACTTTCTAATGAAAAACCATGAAATCATGATCCAAATAAAGGCGATATTTGTTCTCTAAACAGAAAAATTGGAGCCTAAAAACGAAAAATAACAAAACTTGGGAAGGAAACAATGAATTTTATTTACCTGTGATGGTAAAATATCTACGTTCAATGGTCTCTTTATACTCTTGCTGCATCCTTCCCCTAAGGCCTTGGAAGTCATCCATCAAGTCCTTGAGCTTCTTCCCCAAGCCGGTCACCACACCGGTCCTTGTCCGGTCGGCAGATGAGCCTGGCCCACATCCAGGGACGCTGCGGCTGGCGGCATTGGAACGTTCTAGAGCCTCTAGCTTGCCCTTGATGAGCTTCACCTTCTTCAACACCTGCTCCACGCCCTTGTCCATCCGAGCTCGTAGATCCTTCATGGCCTTGGCATTGTGCGCGGTCTTCGTCTCTTCGTTCAGATCCTGAAGCTGCTTGTAGAGCTTCTCCACGCCTTTCATGTCCTCCTTCACAGCCTCGACGTCCTCGAAGAATTTGTCGAGGTTCATCCCCTCCCTCCCCGACCCCCCGGCCTCCAAATCGGGGCCATTGGAGTCAGAGAATTTTTTAAATGAGCCTGAGAATAGATCATTCATCTTTGCAACTGTCTAGGGTTTTTTTATTATTTTTATTTTTATTTTACAATGTAATTAATCTATGAGCTTATTGGTATGAGTCTCAAAAATTTTAGTTTTTGGTCATGATAATTGGAAACAACAATGGTAATATTTTTAAAACAAATATTGTTACATAATTATAGAAAATGAAAACTTAAAGGTAATATCCCAAGATCTTGTATTCTTTTTTCTTGATTGAGGTGATTAAAGATTGAATATATTGTGGTTCTCTTCCTTTTGGTGAACTCACATTAGATTTCACCATTTTCTGAGAGAAGAGAAACAAAGGAAGGAAATGGTGAAAATTTGGAGGTTTAGGGTTTCCTAAATTCTTATAGTATGAGAGGATGGAGGTGAGATGAATTCGCAACCAATCAAAAATAACATCAAAAACTAGGAAATCTAGAGGGATTCCTTGTAATTCTCTAGTTTCAACACGTGGATATTAAATAAATTAGGCATCTCTAAATGGAAATGAGAGTTTTTCATGGCTAAAATGAATGAGTAATGGTAAAAAAATCCGGAAAAATCAAAATCCCTTACGAGGAAAGTTTAACAATTTTTTTATTTTTATTTTTTTTTTTATATAAAGTGGAAATTTGGGGTGTATTGGTGTACATTGTACCGTCATTTAAGAGCATCCTTACGGACGATAGTCTAAAACTTGTTTTCGCCTAGGTTTAAGATAGTAGAGTGTTTAATATTAACTACTCCATTCGATTGTAAATATAAGGTATTTGATCGACTTTTGTGCACGTAGTTTAAAGAGCTAAAAACTATATAAAATATTAATTTTTTTAATTTTTTTTTTTACATTATAATACTTATAATAAGTATTATAATGTAAAAAATTTTAAAAATTAATATTTTATATAGTTTTTATCTCCTTAAACTACGTGCACAAAATTTATTCATTTGTTTTTTCTCATGATTATTTATCTATAACATTAACAATGCAATTATTTGCCAGTACAAAAAGTACAAAAAAAAGTTTCATTGTAACGAATAATTGTCCAATACAACGAATAATTTCATTCCAACGAATAATCACCCAGTACCACCGAATAATAAGAAGTTACTTTTAATCTCATCTGTTGATCTTTTTAATTCAATGACCCAAATTTGTTAACATGATATATGTGTGTGTGTGAGAGAGAGAGAGAGTTCCAGGTGTACACAAATCTCATCGTGTATGCAAAAATTATTCGTCTATTTGATCATGATTATTCGTCTATTTAATTTCTCATGATTATTCATCTATAATTATGTAATTATTCATCTTTACCAATAGTGTAAAAAAATATAATTTCTTTTAACGAATAATCATCCAATATATCACCGAATAATTTCATCCAAACGAAAATCTATCAATACCAACGAATTATCAGAAGTTACTTTCTCACGTTGATCTTCTTAATTCAATGGCACAGATTTGCATTTTAATTAACATGATGCACAATAAGGGACGTGTACCATATTATTTTTGTGTGCGTGTGTGTGTGTGTGTGTATATATATATATATATATATATATATATATATATATAAACACCTCTTATGATGTAAACTATCAATATATTGATTATTCTTATATAACAACATAATTATTCTTCGTTTCTTAATGGTTATTCGGATGAGTTATGTACGAATAATCATGTTGTTTCAAATGAATAATTTTTCTTCTCAAATATTTCTTCAAATCTCAACCATTAATTTACTTAATCCAACGCTCCAGATTTATTTATAAATTACACTGTAGGAGGTATTCACAAATGATCCTCTACATATATACACATCATTTTCCTTGTATTATACGGAGTATATGGAAAAAGAAAAGGACAAAAATAGGTACTTTAATTTGAGATGATAAATAACGTTGATAAAGATAAGTTCTAATGCTAATTAAATTTTTAAAAAGTCAGACTTCAGAATTTCGAAAAAGAAGTTTTCCAACTCCAATATATTTTGTTGTTTGACAATTGTTTTCATGTTCATTTAATTTCCCCTTCGTTGGTAATTAGTCTCATTTCAAAAGAATATTTAGATTTTGACTTAACATTCTTTTACTACTGTATGTCTGTATATGATTATGTCCATCCTCATCAATGAATTATATCATGTTGGGATTTAAAAAAAAAACATTTTCAAATTGGTTGCATGTGGGTGGTAAAAATCACCATAAATATAAGGGTGGAAAAAATTTATATACAATGAGTTAGGCGTTTGTGTTTGAAAATTGATTGCATTCTTATAACCAAAAATAAAATAAATCAACACAATTTTTATTTTCATACGACGTGATCGGTGATTTCTCAGATTTTCACAAATCACAACTACCTTTCTAAATCAAAAATAACATTGATACCCACAATTTTTACTATAAATACCACATATTTTTTTTAAAAATAAACTCTACGTCTTTACTAGGTCTCTTTAACCACAGGTATGTGACTCATAAAATCATAATGTGATACAGAGTATCATCCTTTTTAGCTCACATTCTCCATCAATCAGGTTGTATTATATGATGTGATGTTCTAAAGTTCCTAGCTTTTTCATGATTTCTGTCTGTCGGTTGCTACATATCCTTTGCGTTAAATCTAATTCCGGCATAATTATTAATGAGATTTGACGAATGAGAAACTATGAAAACTTCATTCTACATAAATGAGTAAAGTTGCTACTGTAGTATCCATGTACGTATATATATACACCCTTTTTCATTTTCGATCAAAAAAAAAACACACCCTTTTCAGGTTTCATATTTTATTTCAACATTTATAATTACTACTCTCTTCATTGGCAAAACTTATCATTTTAGCTTTTTTTACAAGTTTTAAAGGCAATTAACAAATATCCTAATTTACCCTCAATTATTACCCTCTTTTTTTACTTTATCGAAAACTACAACTAACAATCCATCAATTATATCAAGGACATTTTTGTAAAGTGAAGGACAAAATACCTACAATGATAAGTTTTTTTTGAACAAAAATAACACCTTAAAATGACAAGTTTTGCCGAACGGAGGGAATAATTTTGTATAATTAACTCATAATAAGAAGTTATAACCTTACACAAATTTTCATTAGTTAGGAAATTATACGAGAAAATATATACAAATGGATATTTGGTACGTACATAGTGATTAAAATATGATAATTTAGCTTAATTAATTACAAGCTAAGTATGGTGTGATATGACCCTAAAAGGAATTGAAGTGTGCAACACATAGTTTCTAAACACATCAAATTTAATAATGCAGGAACGATCTTGATTCTGATGAAATTATTGATATTTGATCATCTATGATCTTCATTTATATCCAATAATTGTTTTCTCAACTATTACAGTAGCATATATATGTGTGTAATAGCAGATAGGATCCAATCCCACCCAAATAAAAGTGAAACAAGAAAAAAGAAAAACGTGCGTCCAACATCATATCAAGCACTTGCTAATTAAGTTCTACATGCAATATATATTAGTTTTCAAAGAAAATCAAATAATTATAGGTGTCAATTAAAAAAGATATACAATAACATTATATTAAGATAGACACCTGGGCACTTTGAAAGAGATTTGCCAGCCAACCACTTGACAATATCAGAAATTGTGCACAAATGATTTGAAATAGATCATTTGCACATATATACCTAGTGTTTTATGAAATGATTTTACCTTTAAATTAATACTCCCTCTATTTCGTAATAAATATCACTTTATTTTTAAGTACGCATTTCAAAGAGATAAACACTCTATAAAATATTTTTTTAATATTTTTTTATATAAATTCAGACTTATTACTAACATGTATATGAAATTGTTGAAAAAGTTGATTAAAAAAATAATATTTTATAGATTTTTGTACACAAAAGTCTCAAAAACATTTAATTTGAGATGGAGGGAGTATTAAAATTGCTAATATAAAGTTTTACTATTTATGCACGTTTTTTAGATGTTCAAAACTATATAAAATATTTAAAAAGTGTGTATAAATAGTAAATAATACTCCCTCCATTTGTAAATAAGTGACTTTTTTTAAGTCGTGTACACTTTTTTAGAACATTAAATTTTTTATAAAATATTAAATTTTTAATTAATTTTTTATAATAATATTATATTTATTAATAATAAGTACGATATTATTTTTAAAAATTAATTAAAAATTAATATTTTATATAATTTTTATTATCTAAAAAAACGTGATGTCTTAAAAATGTCACTAATTTACAAACGTAGGGAGTATGTTTTAATTAACAGAGACATAATAATTTATATACATTTGTCGAAAAATTGTGAAAAATCATAATAAATAAATTTTAGAAAATAATTAGCCTCTAAAGTTTCAAAATAACATGTTCGTAGTAATAATAATTTTTCAATTATGATTTTCAGTATATATCATCACCTTTATAAAGAGATTAATTCTCAAATAAACACTAACTTTCACTTTCAATTTTTAATTATTTTTCGAGTGAAATATCTATTTTATCAAAGCAATCTTATACATTCTATTTTTTAAGATAATTTTCATCTTTTAGGTGATTTGAGAAAAAAATTTAAAGTTATAATTTTGAGATTTTAATTAAAAACATATATAGTTAGGTGGAATTGATAAAATATGACCATTTATAAATTTGAAAAGATATAAAAGGACATAAAATAAAATAAATTAATAATTTGAAATTAAAATTTTGAAGGTCAATTATTGTTTATATGAATCATTGATTTTAATGTGTATGCATAATATAGAGTTGTTTATAAGTAAAAAGGTCGACTCTTTAAATGAATTATACGATATCCCAAAAGTGGCCGAGCCAAAATGAACGACGAAGTTTCGCCCAAGCCAAAATGAACGACGAAGTTTCGCCCAATCAGTTTATGCAATGTGGCCTATAAGATCATATCAAAAACCATGGCAAACCATCTCAATCGATTGATTCCCAACATTTTCTCAAGAGCAAAGTGCATTCATAGCGGGGAGGAACATATCCGATAACTCGCTGATTGCTCTAGAAATTTTCTATTACTTGAAGAATCTACGAACAAGAAAAAGAGGATGGATGTCTTTAAAGAGGGATATGAGTAAAGCATATGATCGGGTATAATAGGGATTTCTAAGGAGGGTTATGCTAAAAATGGGGTTTTCGGATGCGTGATGTACAAGAATTATGTGTTGCATCTTGATGGTGACCTTTGTTGTTCGTTTCAATGGCTAAGTTCGGGGGCATGTTGTCCCTGCTTGAGGGCAAAGACAAGGGTATCTCATCTCTCCTTACTTGTTTATTATGTGTGTAGAGGTTCTATCTAATCTCATCACTCAAAAGGTCATGGAAAAGCAAATTCATGGCCTGAAGATTAGCAGATGCTCCAGAGATCACTCACATCTTCTTCGTCGATGATAGTTTATTGTTTGCTAGAGAGACACCAGAGGAATGCTCGGTAATGACTGAGACCATCATTTTATATGAGAGAGCATTGAGTCAAAAGGTAAATATGCAGAAGTCGGAGGTCTCATTGAGTAAGAACATGTCACATCAGCAAGTGTTGGAGATTGCTAGCCAGTTGGGGTCTCTATGGTCGAGAAGCATAGTCGATATCTAGGCCTATCGACAATTGTGGGAATATTGAAGAAGGTTATCTTTGGGAGCATCAAGGACCGAATTTGGCAGAAGATGCTAGGATGGAAGGAAAGCTTTTATCCCAGGCGAGTAAAGATATCTTAATTAAGTCGGTCTTACAGAGCATCCATCTTATGTGATGCAAGTCTTCCAATTACCGAACTGCTTGATAGAGGAGATCCATTCTTGCTCGGCGCGATTTTGTGGGGCTCAAGAGAGCAAGAACGCAAAATACATTGGCATCGATGGGAGAAACTTTGTGTGCCCAAGCAGATGAGTGGTATGGGTTTCAAGGACCTAAGGATCTTTAATGATGCACTCTTGGCTAAGAAATGATTGAAGTTGATTCAGAAGCCTTCGTCATTGGTAGCTCGCGTCTTATGGGCCCGATATTTTCGAGGTCGCTCATTTTTTCAATCTAGATTACGGGATAATCCCAATTACTCATGGCGAAGTATTTTGGGGTGCTAATTAAGGCGCTCCTTGTTGAGGGCATTGGTTGGGGAATCAGGTTGGGAGATCAAGTAGAGGTGTGGGAATCCAAATGGGTTATTCGTGACGGGAGGCCGGCGACCTCTGTAATCCAAGCCCAGTCGAATTTTAACCTTATGGTAAAAGATCTCATAAACCATGACATCAGTTGTTGGCAATTGGATGTGCTGAGACAAAACTGATCAATGTGAAGTTGATATTGAGAGTATTCTGTGCATTCCACTCAACACCAGGTTGCCAGAGGATAGCCGTATTTGGTGTGTGAGTCGTGATGGCCTGGTGAGTACACTGTGAAGTTGGCTTACTGGCTAGGATGTTGCGGCCACCGTCAAGGGTGGTTCAATCGATCGGCTCAATGATTTGACGAATATCAAATATCTAGGGATGGGTTTGGAAGCTACAGGCACTGCCAAAAGTCCTTCTATTCATTTGACGTGCCCTCTGAGATGCATTTGTAGTCCAATCCACCCTTGCCCTTCGCCACATAGTCGCTTTGCCGGGATGTGTTGGGTGTGGGACTAACGTGGAGATGGTTACCCATGCCCTCTTGGGATGTCCCTTAATTTAGTTTGATTGAGAAGGTTCGAAAGTAGGAAGTCGAGTTTGTGGAATGGCAGACTAATCCTTGGAAGCCCTTGTCCATGATATCAAAGAGAAGGAGGGCTCAACAAGGCTGCTGGAGTTCTTCACAAATGTATGGATTGCTTGGACAACTCAGAACCATCGACTATTCCGGGAGGATCCCCTGAACATCCCTTTGATTCATGTGAGTTTTCGAAAGATGGTGTCAGAATACAGGCTAACGAGGAGGCCACAAGGCAATAGTGCAGGAGCCCGACAGCATAGTGAGGTGGGACAACAATCATGGAGCAAGCCACCCCATGAGTGATCAAGGTCAATACGGATGTTGCGCTACTGCTTAAAGGCTTTTTGGGTAGGTGCTGTCGCTCGAGACCATGAAGCACATATAGTGAGGGTTGTTGTTAGCCGAGTCCGAGCAACATGGGGAGTTGAGATTGCCGAACTCAAAGCTACCATCTTTGGGATTAAAAAGGCCAGAGCGCTTGATGCAAGAAACATTGTGCTGGAGACCGATGCAGTACATGTGATGCGATGTGTGAAGACTAGCTTTCATAGCATATCCTATAGTGGTTTGGTGGCGGAAGATATCCGCACGGTTGCATCTTATTTTGAAGCTTTTTCATGTAACTATGTGTGTAGACCGGGGAATACGCTAGTGCATTCGGTTGATAAACTCGTTCCACCGAATGGTGTTGATTGTACTTTCTTCGATCACCTTATAGCGAGTCTTACCGACCCTGTGGAACTTGATCTTATCAATTATATAATACTAAAGGAGAAGTCGCCTAAGACATGTGGCGTCTTCTCCTTTAATGTAGGCTTTTAATTTAAATTATTCATTAATTTAAATTTAAAATCAATAATTTAAATTTAAAATCCTACATGTCATTTTCTCAATTTTTTGCATTTTTTTTAATTCCCTTTAAATACAAAATTAGTTGAGATATTCTCGATATTTTTGTTGGTTGGTTTCAATATTCACTAGATAAAATAAAATAAAATCATATTTATCTTAACAAATCTTTGGTTTTCACACATATCTTAACAAATCTTTGGTTTTTCATCTAATTTTAATCTTTATAAATTTTGTTTTTTATCTTGCTAATTATACCATCAATATCAATATATTTATTGATCAAAAAATAAAATCCCTAGGCCCAACCCTGGTGGTGGAATAAATTTAATTTCTTCACATAATTATTTCTATATCAGCGTGATTCATGAAGAAAATCTGTTCCACTACTCCTGATTACCGAAACATCATCTACATGAAAAAAATGACAAAACATTATCACCATTACATACTTTGATATATTTGGAAGACTCGGTTTTTTTTAATTAGCTCAACTACAAACGTATTCTTTAGTTTTATTTTTTTACATTGCCTTATTTATTTATTTTGATTATTATTCTAATATTTATTAGCATTATATTGATACTAATAATATTTACAAGCTTTACCAATATTTGCATAACTTTATGCTGGTATTTGATTCTAATGCTTAAAGTTTCTTATTATTTAGCATATTTAATTATTTTAGTATTCAATATGTTAGAGAATGTTTATTTTTTATTACTTTGTGATAATTATAGTATTTATGTCAAAAATAATAAATGACATTATATAAACATATATTTTAAAACAAAGATCCGTGCAATGCACGGGGTACTGAGCTAGTTTAATTTAAATAAGCGCAACCTTCTCTAAATAAAATCAGCTTAGTCCGATGGAGCTGAATTTTTAAAAAAAAATTCTAAATGGGACTTTTAAGATCAGATTTGAATATTACTTATAAAATTGGTCCATTGAATATCCCATTTGGTAAAAACGAAAAGATTAAAATAGTGGCAGAATTAATCAATAATCAAAATACTTTTTCAATCGATCAATACGTACTACTTGTAATTAATTAATGATATTCACTGGTTAGCATTCGCATATGTTGATATTACACCTGGAAAACTATACATTAAACAATGATTGAAAGTATCCAAGTGACTCTAATTTTTTATATATATATACACACACAATGTTTTGTAATGAATATGTATTTAAATAATTTACTTAAATTGCGAAGTTTCGCAGTGATTACATAAACGCGTCTTTGAAGAGGTGTTGTATGGTAATGAAAGAGATTTGGAAGCAATTTGGAGTTATCGAATTTAAAGGTAGTTGTTTTTATTTTTTCCGGAGTTGAAGACAGAGAGTAAGGACGAATTCAACTGCCCGCTATTTGATTCTTCATATGAAGATCTCCGCCATCTCCTTTGGGGTGTCCTATCGCCCATGACACAATATATAAACTGGACCCTACCCTAGTACCCATACTTGACCTAGAATTTCAGCAAGACCAACACTTCAACACAATCCTCCAAGAAATTAAGGATATAGGGCCTTCCCCTTTCAGTAAACTTGCTTTCGTTTGGTGGAGCATCTGGTACTTTCGCAATAAAGCACTATTTGATAACCTAAAAGCAGACCCAAGAAGTATTGTATCTTTCGCTAATGACCAAAGACGAGTGTGAACAGACACCACAATTACCAGCAACGTTAACAGCACACCCAAGAAAACATCAATAACCCGGAGACAAAAGACCACTTCAAAATGGAAGCATCCTCCAGAAGGCTACCACAAGCTAAACTTTGATGGCGCCCTTTCGTCCTCAGGCATAGGTTCTTTTGGATTTATCATTAGGGACCATCAGGGAACTCCTGTTCTATTGTGATCGGGCTCCTCGCCCCTATCGTCTGTAGTGGGCTCGGAGGGGTTTGCGCTATGGAAAGGAATAAATGCAGCAACAGAACTTAGAATTTCTAATCTTATAATTGAAGGTGACAACCTCACCATTATCAACTGCCTAAAAGGCATAGGTAGGCCTTCGGGAGATTCTGAAATGATTGTCTCTGACACTCTGCTCTCTCTAAGGCTGTTTCAAAATACGCAGATTCGTCATGTCTTCAGAAATGCAAATAGAGTTGCTGACCGTCTCTCGCACCTCGACTTTGCCTTTTCTGGATCTCAGGTCATTGACGACTTATCGCTCCGGTGATTCATCCACATGGATGCTCTTGGTATCTGAGGTTCTAGCCTCAGTGCAAAAAATTTTTCGGTTCAAAACAAAAAGGTACTACCATAAAGTAACATTGTTGACCAGTAGAATTTTTAGTTTCCGTGCAAGCCTCCATTGGTGATTCTTGGGCTATTTCGCTGCTTAGCGGCTGCCCTTGACGGTGCTGGCTTGGTGGTTTCCCGACATGGAGAAGAAGAAAATAAAGCCGAAAGGGGCACTGATGGGCAGAGGGGAGACTTCGATGTCACCTTACTTACTTTAGGCGGTGGCAACTCGGGAAGGTTCAGATCTAAAACTGCACGAGAAGGCGAGCGAGAGCGACTGGACTAGAAGGGTGAGCGTTGAGCGAGGCCGAGGGAGACCGTGAGTGCCGAGATCTGAAGCAAGGCCAAGGGTGACCGCGGATCTGAAGCGAGGTTGAGCACGAGCACCGGATCTGAAGCGAGGCTCAAAAGGGCGAATGTCGGATATAAAGCAAGGCTCGAGAGGGTGAGCGAGAGAGGAGAGAAAAGTCGTGGGCTGGGCTGCGAGTCTGAAAGAGGGGAGAGCGAGAAACAGAAAATGAAGAGTCTGCAAGAGGATAGGCTGCGGTTTCATGTCGTATCAACCATGTCGGATTTTTCTAGACAGTTGACTGAGGGAAAGTCATTTATTTTCCTTATCAAAATAATTATCAAACAAACAAACTAGTATAGTATGCAAGTAAGGGGTCGATCCCACAGAGAAACAAGTATTTCGATATCTTGTGTATTTATTGGTTAAGAAACAAAATATGGGATAAAAGTAAATAAAAGAAACTAATCTAAACAAAAGCAAGTAATAGATAAAGGAGATGCTTCCACCCACAAATTCTCGACGTTGGTTGGCGTTATTGGTCATCGAGTCCAAGTAAAGTGGTTTTCCATGAATTTCTCCCATCTTAGTTTGCATAGATTAACCAACAATGAGTGAATTCAATGACTTAAACCTTTATGTAACCTAAGCATGGCGAAGATTCAACATAAAGATAGCAAAAATTCATAAGAATGTAGGCATAAGAATAACACCAAGTGAGTATGGTAACCGATGTTCAATACTTATGTCAAAATCCCTGCTTAGTCATGATCAAACAAGGTTTTCACAATCCTAAGCAAGCTACTACAGAATTCATTCAAGTATGATAGAACAAAAACCTAACAAGATATTATTATGGTCGCGAATCACAATAATATCGACAATAAGCACAAGGACAATCGAAGGATATTAAAGAGAGAAATACTAACTTATTAGAAACTCACAAACAACCAACCATATAAAGACCGATATTTAAATAATAATTTTACCCAATTTGGAAATTTTTTGAAAACTTGTCCTCGAGCAACTTGCTATTTTGGAAAAACCTTGAACTAATTTCGGCATCCTTTGAATTTAGACTTGACGGATTTTTATTCTGCTCTCGAGATTCGGATTTGAAAACTTAGAGCCTAGTTGGTCATTTAGAAACGATTTGAAACTTCGATTTGAATTTTCGAGGGTCGAATTCGGGTTAGTTTGTCAGGATTCGAAGTCGAACCTTGCATGTCCATCTCTCTCTCTCTCTCTCTTCCTCCCACCTTCACTCTTTTGTCCTCTTGTTCATAAACCCTCATAAAACCCATTTGTTGGCTCTCTATATATAGTCATCAATCCCAAACCCTAGCACTCACTCCAAAATCCGAGCCACCAAACACTAAACCTTAGACTCTCTCTCTCTAACTTTGAATCCAAGAAAGAGAAACCCTCATCTCATCTTCTTTCCTCCATTTCCAATCTTCAAACCCACCTCCAAATCTTTTGTTTTGTGTTTTTTCCTATCTTAAACATCACCACAAACACCTCCAAGCTCTTTCCTTTGAAGATCAAATGAAGAAGATGAAGGTCGGCCACCAATCCAAGCAAAACAGAAGTTGCAGACGAGGTTTTTGCCACCGCGATCCCCGTCGGCGCTGCGAGGAAGAACCCAAGAGCTGCTCTGTTTGTCTTCTTCACGGTAATCCCCCTTGCTCTCCCTCTCCTTGCTTCCTTTCTCCCCCAACCCTTTTAAAGGTGGACCTTTACCTTCCAAGGTTGAGAGGAAGTGGATTCAACCCCTAGAAGTGCAAGATCAAGCCTTCACTTCTACCTTCCCCTGTTTTCCAAAGGTGAGCTCGGTTGTGTTCGTTTTACTTCGTTTTGATCCTAAACCTTCGTAAAAGGGGACTTTTACTCATCCTCTATCTTTCATAGGCTCAGTCGTTCACTTTCCTCGTCGATTTGAAGTTCGGAGGACCCCTATTAAAGCTTCGAAGGTTTTCCTTGAATACCCTCGGTAATCCCTCTTCCGCTCTCCCGCTCTTGTTTTTCGAGTCTTGATGTGTTGTTTGGGGTTGAGGAGGGTCATGCTTTAGTTTAGAATTGGTTTGACAAAGAATGGAGTTGATTCAAGGCAAAAGCGAGCCAAAACATTTGAATCTCGCCGTGGCAAAACCATGGTCGCCGCGGTGAGTTAGAACAGACCCCAAAGAGGAAGAAGACGGTATTTCGCGGCCGCGAGTGACCATTTCCCTGCGGTAAAAGAGGTCTCTCATGAACAGCGAGAGCTTGTCTTTGTGAGAGCCCTGAGATGAGTTTCGCCGCGGCGAGCGGCCATTTCATCGCGGCGAAACTATCCCAGAAGCCTTGGGCGAGTTCGGCTCCCTTGATTTTTTGGACCCTTGGTTCGGTTTTTGGTTGAACCACTCTATGTTGGGTTTATTATGGTTGCCGAGTTTAATATATTGGATTTTAAATAAAATGTTTATGGGATTATTATAATGTTTTAATATGGTTTTAAAGAAATAAAATGTGATTTAAATGTATTGAAATGCTTTGGGTGTTTTGAAATTCTTGAAAAGGTTTTGTGTTTTAAAAGCGAGATGTCGGGATTCCTTTAAACGATAACTTTGGCTAATTAATTGGACTTGACGACTTGAGAATGACCTTGGATTGATTGTATTTCACAAACCTTGTGTTAACGAACCGATCTGTCCTATTAGACCTTTGGACCTCTTTTATCGGATTTCTTAGACTGTTTAACCGAACTTGACATTGGACCTTGCCTTGTGACTGTTTGAACTGATGGACTATCATATGACTGGATTAGACCTTGGACTAAGATTGAGACGTTGAACAGATTATTGATGATGAGTTATGAGGAATTGATATAAAATGGTTAACCTTTTGGATATCTCGGCTTTCGAATGCTTTCTCGATTTTGAACGTTTTGACCTATTTGAGGATTTTAGAAATGCTTTTCGGGTGTGTACCTTCTATGTGCTTAGTTAGCTAGAACATTAGACTTATTGCATTTATTATTCATATATGCTAGGGGCTTAATGACTTGCCTGGATTCTATCTCTGCTATTTCCTTGCCCTTTTGGCCTTTCTAGGTAAGTTTCCTACGAGAGCTTACTCAGTGATCGGACCTCATGCCTGATGTGTCATATAGTATGTAGATGTTGCATATCGCATGCCATGTAGTATCATGCTTAGAACTTTCACTTATGAATGAGCATCCTTATTCTCTATCCATTTGGAATAGAACGACCGTTATCTGTGAGTCTTTAGAGTCTTTTGCTAGGGTCATAGGACAACCCAGCCTCATCGGGTTTGTCCTTATCAAGTCATTTATATCACAATATACGAGATGAGCTTGATTCATTATATGAGCTTGATTACGATATGAGCATGATTATTGATGCGCATTTATTGCTCAAAACCCTAGAAAGGATAGATAGAGTTTCCATAAAGATAGAATTTGGGCCGCTCTCGCAGATTCGGAAAACAGCGAAACCGACGGGCGCCGTTGGAAAATCGGCGGGCGCAGGTTTTACAACTTCGACATTCCAAACTTGTAATGCACTTTATGGAGTCGTCGTTTGTCTGATTGACACATATGAATATGTGTTGGAAAGCTATTTTCAAGGACTACAACTCTCACGGAGACTTCAAATGCTGATTGGAAGTTCTCAGAAGTTTAAAGAGGAGATTTCTCCATATTCTTTGTTTCCGCTCTTATTGTTGTACTCCTTAGCTTCCCAATTCGACTTCTAACCCTTCCTTGGTTTGTTCCATACTCTTTGGACTTTCTTTTTTTTGTCTCTTTCCAGGTTTTTCACAATGTCAGGACTACGAATCTGCATAAATCCAATAAAATAGGATAGTTTCCGAACTTCACCACTAAAACAACATAATGTGAAATTAACTCTAAAACATGATTATAAGACCATGAAATGCATCTAAAATTATCCTATAATGCCTACTAAAATATGTCTTATCAACAAGCCTACTTCTCTCAGTCTAGTCAACAACATTTTAACATCTGATAAGATTAACTCACTTTTCCAAGGACATTTTATCTTATTCTTTAAGTGATTGATAATGAGAAGTGAATCTTCCTCTATTATAAGATTATGATAAACATAGAGTTTACATGATAGATTTTATATATTCCATGGGGGAATTTATAATACTTTTGCAATAATAAATTACCAACTTCAAATCTTAAGGTTCCAATACATCAAAATATCTCCACCGTCTACGTGTCCTAGGTTACAAACCACTTTCTTCTTAAATATGTGATATAATGCCCAAAAATCTAGAACCCACACATGAAAATGATAAGCTTGCTTATTGGCAACTAGATCTAGATCCTTATCAGAATCTATGTTACCTTTTGATATAGTTTTGACCAAATGTCTTCTTTTCTTGCTTATGCTTATTTGGACATTCATTTTTCCAATATCATTTCTCTTTGCAGTAGTTGCATATATCATCTGGCTTCCAACCTATAGAGAAAGACTTCTTTTCTTTCTTCCTTCCCTTTTAGTTACCTCTGTTGCTATAAATAGACTGAAAGTCTAACTATTTAAACCAATATCAATGGGAAATGGCGTTATGATGTAGTTCTCTCGTATGAAGAACAACCTAATTTCTTCCAAAGTAATAGTATATTTTCCAACAATGAATGCCATAGTTTCATATAACAGGGCAAAGATGCAAGCTACATTAAGGCAACATCCTGATCATCAATGTTCACATCAAAATTATACAGTTCTAAAAAAAATCATGTTTAATGTTCCTATATTATCTGAGTTACATACCTTCATGCATTTGTAGATTCAAAAAAACTTTGCTTTTGAAGCAACTTGTTAGCGAGAGCTATATTTTACCATGTAAAGATTCTAAATTCAACCAGAGTTTGGTAGTAGTATTTTGATCCGAGGCCTTAATGATGACATCATTTACAAGGCATATCATGATTTTTAAATACGCCTACTTCTCTTGAGTGTCCATCTCATCGCTTCTTCCTAATTCCCTAACAAGGATGCCTATATGTCTGCTTTAACAAAACTTGCATCTTGATCTTCTAGATACCGAAATTGTTCCTATTGGTGAACTTGTCGATCTTATGTTCAAATTAGACATCTTTTCTCATCAAATTCTCAGAAACTAAGCTTTAATCCAGTTTGTTGTGATGGATGTGAGAAAGAACATATTTATCATGGTTCTCCAAATTGGCTACATCCAATTTTGTTGAGGAAAAATTTTCATAAATTTTCAAGATAAATGATGAGGATTTTTAGTCACCTTAATCCTATAATGTATTTGGCAAACCTAACTAATGTAGTTTGACAAGTACAAATCGATGCCCTAGAGAGTCAATGATTCGTAATGCAATTCAAGTGTGTTAATAAGAACTAATTAAAGACACGAACATGGGGGGTTTTTGAGATTTAAACTATCTAAGACTCAAAATTACGCAAAACAAAAAAAGATTTTATGAAACAATTATGGGAGAATAGCGCAGGTCAATCAATCTCGATCAGCAATCAAGTTTCATTCATTGATCATCGAAATCAAATAGATAACTTCCTCTTGAATACTTTATTGTGGAAAGGCTAAGCCTTATTTTTTAACCCAATTCTTTATCAAATGTAGTTAATAGGACAACCAGACCCTGAGAACCATAATTATCAAATAATCCTGAAACTATCAAGATTTAATTTAATAATCGATGATGAATAATAAAGGAAATCAACAAAGATCGACAGTCAACATGCACAACTAGTTATTGCATCAATTGCAAATCAATTCTCTATACAAATCCCTAAATCAACCAATTTTAGAGATTTATACCTTGCTACTTAGTAACACATATCAATAACTCAACCAGTAATTACCTATGTCTAGCTATAGATTATCATGAAAAGGCATCAGTTGACCAGGCTAATATAAATTCAGAAAAACCCTAAAGATTCATAGTAGAGAATCGATAATATTCAGAGAGGAGTATTAAGAATATAGATCTCATAATGAAATTGAAAACCCGATGCTTTGATTAATTTCCCCAAGCAAAGAATTTTAGTTGTTCATGCTTGATGTGAAATCACCAATTCCAAAATGTGCATAGTTCATCGATGAAGAGATGATGAATGAATTAAAAGCGTAAACTAAAACCCTAAAATAAAACCCTAAAATCCTCTAATTTTCGACCCCTCCAACAAATAATAATGTAACTTAGCCTTAAAACAACATTTCTTGGCCCGCAAAATAGCATAAATTGGGTCCAAAAAGACAACCCAACCCGACTTCTAACATGTTGCTGCATACGCTAAAGAACTTCGGTGGGGATAAAAAAACTCGATTGAGTTCTCCACCAAAGTTCTGCTCTGTGGATCTCAACTCCCCTCGGTCAGCCATAGGTAACTCGGTTGAGTTCTTTATCTTGAGTCAAGTTTTAGGCAGCTCCAAGCCCCCCCCCCCTTTGCGTTTACCTCCTCTCCTCGGTTCTGTAGGATTTGGTTTTCGTCTAATCTTCAAATATTAACTCGAGCTTAGCTCCACATCTCTGCAATCACTTGAAATCAAGCAAAAACCTTGCAGATTCAGACTCTAAATATAATTTAACCAAAACACGAAAACTACCTTAATTCATGCACTTTATTATACCTAAATCTATCGAAATGCAATATGTTAACATTACCTAAATGCGTCTTACCTAGATTCAACTGAATTATACTAAATATTTTTATGGTATGATTGCAAGAGATTATATAAGCTTTAAATTAAATAAAATCTTACTAGGACATATCTATCAATATATATGACTCAAATAGATAAACCCGATTTTATCTAAATTAAGTCTATCTAACCTAAACCAATTATCTTCAAGACATTTCAGTAGTTATCAAGTCACTCGAAAACACCTTTTCGAATTAGTTGGAGAAGAGTGTGTAAGTCTCGACCTCTAAACCCTTCTCCAAAAGGGAGTCGTTGTTGTTTAATCTAATATCCCTATGATAATTTGACCTTGGAGTGGGAATATACTCTGTCTAATCTAAAAAGTTGATGTTTTATAAAGATTTTAAAAAATATGTGAAAAAATTTAAAACATATTAAATTTCAAATGAAAAAACTATTATTAATATTATTTTGATGATTATGTAAGAAGTTATAAGCATTTAAGCTTTCTAATGTTGGAGTTAATGCATATAGAAGGTGGGTTTTAAGGAAGGTGCCCTTTGGACTTCCCACATCCCACATGGAAAGTTCAAGGGTACCCTAAAGGGTTTTTAAGGAGTCTCTTCCACTACCTACATTGAGAGGTTGAGGAGGAGATGGGGCACCCACACGCGCGCCCGCCGCCGCCGTCCGTCCAGCTCGGCTCGTGCTCCGAGATTGGAGTTGGAGTTAATTTTTTGCGGAAAAAATTATTCTTTGAGGCCGAAGATATTACGGATTAGCTTGTTCGTGCTTATCCGCGAATATCTGTTTTTCACTGGAAAAAATAACTTTTCCGAAATCTTTCCAAACCGTTTTAGATAAACTCGAACCTTCTGTTGATAGACTCAAATCTCTCCTTTGCTTGCGGGCTAAGGAGGATTTCGGAGCCTATATAAGGAGGGTTAGGATTCTGCTTTGAAACACACAGCGAACACACAATCGCCTCTCTCCCTCTCCTGTTTTCTCCTACCCTTTTCCCGTTCTGAGCGCCTGTTCCAGTTCCAACTTCTCTCCCTCGAGTGCACCTGTGAGAGAAGACGGTGAAATCCTTGGGGGACGTTGCCTCGCATACGATCTGCACCACTGTCGGGGGCAAATACGTTTCTCATTCAGTGGCTTCCATACCACGCTTCACCGCAGTCCAGCCCCTTCATAGAAACAAGGTTCGGCCTACATTCCTAACGAGTTTGTTAGTTGCTGTATTCACAGGTTCCAGCAGGGTCATTGTCCAACAGTGAGAAACGTATTTCCAAAAGTTGGATCAATGGCCGCCGTCGAGATCTCCTACAAGAAGCCGCTGCTCGATCTCTCAAAGCTGGAGCCTTTGGATGGCTCGAACTACAAGCGCTGGTCCCAGAAGATGCTGATCTTCTTTGAGCAACTGGAGATTGACTATGTGTTGCTACAAGACCCCCCTGCCGCCCCTGCGGCTGCTGCTGATGCTGCGCCTTCTGCGGAGCTCGTAAAATATCAATGCGACAACAAAACCGCAAGAGGCTACCTGCTGAACCACATGACGAACGCTCTGTTCGACCTGCTGCTGATCCAGAAGTCTGCTAAGACTATCTGGGAAATCCTAGACAAGAAGTACGGCACTGACGATGCTGGGAAGCGCAAGTACGTGACTGGACAGTGGATCCAGTTCAAGATGGTGGACGACAAGCCTATCATGGAACAGGTGCATGAGTACGAGAATTTGGTAGCGGATATACTGGCTGAAGGGATGAAGATGTGCGAAGTTCTTCAGGCAAACGTCCTGATTGAGAAATTGCCTGAGTCATGGGCACGCTGCCGCAATCACCTCAAACACAAAAAGAAAGATCTTACCTTGGAGGAACTCGTCAGCCATCTGAAGATTGAGGAAGCTAACCGACTAAAGGAAAAGGAGACCTCCAACACTGCTGCAGACACGGTAAAAGCTAACATTGTTGAAACTCCGCAGGTCAACAAGAAAGGCAATAAGCCGCCTTTCAACAAGAAGAACAAGAAGGGCCCTGGAGGACAGAACAACAAGCCTGCGAAGTTCAAGAAGAACAACAATGGAGAAAAGCAGAACAACACAGGCTGCTATGTGTGTGGTCGACAAGGCCACAGGGCGTTCCAGTGCCGTGAGAGGAAGGATGCTCAGTATGCTGCCCAGAAGAACAACGGAGGGCAGGAAAAAGGCATTGCAAACGTCGCTGAAGGAGTTGCTCTTGAAATCATTGCTGCAGTGGTCACTGAAGCTAACATCATTGGGAGCATGACTGAATGGATTGTGGACACTGGGGCCACAAAGCACTTCTGCGCCAACAGAGAGCTGTTTGATGAGTTCGAACCTGCAAGCGGAGCTGAGCAAGTCTACATGGGGAACTCAAGCCAGTCAGAGGTGCTGGGCAAAGGGAAAGTCTCGCTGAAGCTAACCTCAGGTAACATCCTGAGCCTGCAGAATGTCTTTTATGTGCCTTCCCTGCGACGGAACCTGATCTCTGGAGGGCTCTTATCTCGAGCCGGGCTAAAGGGAGTCATGGAAGGTGACTCTATAGTCTTGTCCAAGAATGGAAAGTTTTTAGGGAAGGCTTACAAGTTTGGTGAATTGTTTGTTTTGCAAACTGTTGTTGATTCTGCTAATATAGCTTCTACTTCCGCTTATATCGTTGTTGATGTTGATCTTTGGCATGCTAGATTAGGTCATGTGAATGTTGAATATGTGAACAAATTACATAAAATGGGCCTAATCTCAAACTTGGGTAATAATCATAAAAAATGTGAAATTTGTGTGGAAGCTAAGTTCACCAAGAAGCCCTTCAAAACTGTAACAAAGAGGTCCACAGAATTGCTAGAATTAGTTCACACCGATCTAGCTGATTTTAGGAACTCTGAGAGCAGAGGTGGTAAAAGGTATTACATCACATTTGTAGATGATTATTCTAGATACACCAAGTTCTTAATCTACAAAGCTGAGGTAGAAAACCAACTTGACAGAAAAGTTAAAAGACTTAGATCCGATAGAGGTGGGGAATATGGGACAACGTTTTTGAAAGAATTCTGTGAGAATAATGGCATAATTCATGAACGTACTGCACCCTATAGCCCTCAATCGAATGGAGTAGCAGAAAGAAAGAACAGAACTTTAAAAAACATGATGCTTTCTATGCTTGTGAGTTCTGGGTCACCCGACTCTTTGTGGGGTGAAGCTGTTCTTTCTGCAAACTACATTCTTAATAAGGTACCCCATAAGAAGTTAGACAAAACCCCTTATGAACTATGGAAAGGACATCCTCCTAACCTAGGGTTGATGAGAGTGTGGGGGTGTTTAGCTAAAGTTGGGATTCCTGCATTTAAGAGGGATAACCTTGGATCTAAGACTGTTGATGCCATGTTTGTTGGTTATGCTGAGAACAGTGCTGCCTATAGGTCTATGTGCTTGCATGACAGATCTATGTGTGAATATCGTGATGCTGAATTCTTTGAGCATATTTTTCCTTTGAAGAAAGATCATGATAGTATTCCTGCTGTTTCTGAACCTGCATCTTTGTCTTTACCTGCTTCTATCAATGTTGATGAACCTAGTGAAATAAGAAGAAGTAAAAGACGTAGAACTGAAACTAGCTATGGTCCTGACTTTGTGACTTCTTTCTTAACTGAACTCCGTGATTTAGATGAAATCAATGAAGCTCTAGTTTATGTTCACATGATAGAGGATGAACCTAGAACATATAGAGAAGCTATGAGTTCTGTTGATGCTAGTTTTTGGAAAGATGCTGTAAACAGTGAAATTGAATCTATCACAAGTAATCACACTTGGGAACTAGTTGATTTACCTAGAGGCTATAAGGCCATTGGTTGTAAATGGATCTTTAAGAGGAAACTTAGAACAAATGGTTCTATTGAAAGATTTAAGGCAAGACTAGTAATCAAAGGATTCACACAGAAACATGGAGTAGATTATTTTGACACCTATTCTCCTGTAACTAAGATTGCAACCATTAGAACATTATTTGCTTTAGCATCTAATTACAAGCTCTTAGTACATCAAATGGATGTAAAGACTGCTTTTCTGAATGGTGATCTAGATGAGGAAATATACATGGAACAACCTCCGGGTTTTGTGGTTCCAGGTAAGGAGAACATGGTTTGTAGGTTAAAGAAATCCCTCTATGGCCTAAAGCAAGCACCTAAACAATGGTATGAGAAGTTCCATAACACTGTGTTGAGTTTTGGATTTGTGGTTAGTGGATCTGATGCATGTGTTTATACCAAGATGTACAATTCTGGTTGTGTTATAGTGTGCCTATATGTTGATGATATGTTGTTATTTGGCACTAACATGCATGTGATAAATGAAACCAAAAGGTTTCTTTCCTCTCGCTTTGAAATGAAAGACTTAGGCGAAGCAGATGTGATTCTAGGTGTTAAAGTTACTAGAACTAAAAATGGCTTTACTTTGTCTCAATCCCATTATGTAGAGAAGGTATTGAAAAAGTTTAACAACTATGATGTGACGCCAGTTAGGACCCCATATGATGCTACCATAGAGTTAGTGAAGAACTCAGGTATAGGTGTTTCCCAAGAGGAATACGCTAAGGTAATTGGGAGTCTAATGTTTTTGATGAACTATACTCGGCCTGACATAGCTTATGCAGTAAGCAGACTTAGTAGATATACACATAATCCTAGCAAAGAACACTGGAATGCACTTAGAAGGTTAATGAGATACCTTAGAGGCACTCTTGATTGGGGATTACATTTTGAGGGTTTTCCCTGCGTTCTAGAAGGATATTGTGATGCAAACTGGGTAAGTGGGACTGATGAAATTTGCTCCACTAGTGGATATGTTTTTACATTGTGTGGTGCAGCTGTCTCATGGAAATCTGCAAAGCAGAGTTGCATAGCCCGATCGACGATGGAGTCAGAGTTTATAGCTCTAGACCTAGCAGGGCAAGAGGCTGAGTAGCTGAGAAGCTTACTGGCAGATATACCAATGTGGGGGCATCCAGCTCCTGCGATCTCTCTACACTGCGACTCACAGGCTGCCATTGGAGTAGCAAACAGCGGAGCGTATAATGGAAAGAAGAGGCATATACGCATTCGACATGAGACTGTGAGGCAGTTGATAAGAAATGGGGTACTCTCTTTAGAGTATGTGCGGTCAGAGAGGAACATTGCGGATCCATTGACCAAAGGACTTTGCAGAAGGCTAGTCCTTGACACGTCGAGGGGAATGGGGCTAAAGCCTGTGAGAGGAGGAATCTGTGGCGGAAACCATTAATTTGGTCGAACGCAAGCCATGGAAAGACTTCTATGAGATACACATCTCCCATTCCTATGGCAAGTGTATAGTGAGGTTGAGCTAACGCTCTTAATGATTCTATAGCCCAGGCATTGGGTGGTCCTTTGAGACGGACTTGATAGATCACCGAACAACGAATGAGAGGTTGAGCTTTAGAGCTCCTAATAACTTCATAACCCATTGTGGGGGTATTCTGTATTGAGACAGATATGTTGAAGTTACCTACGTGAGTGTGAGGGATTGGCAACCCTCCAAGGTGAGACTTAGGGCAGTCCTCACTAGAACACTCATGAGCACCCAAGGTGTGCCAAAACATGGATGTCTTATGTGATAAGACTTAGCGGAACGTTACAGGACCCCGTGGAAGGTGTGTGTTGCTGGTTTACCCCAAAGTGGAGGAATTCAAGGCCTCTGGCCATTCGCTCTATCTGAGGAATTGCCAGTTTCACTATGTGCTGATTCAAGTCGCAAGACATCAGCATTTAAGCACTAACCTCGACACGCTCAGAACTTGTTTTCAAAACCTCAGTTTTTTAAACCCTTCTATCTGCATTTGTGGGGGATTGTTGGAGTTAATGCATATAGAAGGTGGGTTTTAAGGAAGGTGCCCTTTGGACTTCCCACATCCCACATGGAAAGTTCAAGGGTACCCTAAAGGGTTTTTAAGGAGTCTCTTCCACTACCTACATTGAGAGGTTGAGGAGGAGATGGGGCACCCACACGCGCGCCCGCCGCCGCCGTCCGTCCGGCTCGGCTCGTGCTCCGAGATTGGAGTTGGAGTTAATTTTTTGCGGAAAAAATTATTCTTTGAGGCCGAAGATATTACGGATTAGCTTGTTCGTGCTTATCCGCGAATATCTGTTTTTCACTGGAAAAAATAACTTTTCCGAAATCTTTCCAAACCGTTTTAGATAAACTCGAACCTTCTGTTGATAGACTCAAATCTCTCCTTTGCTTGCGGGCTAAGGAGGATTTCGGAGCCTATATAAGGAGGGTTAGGGTTCTGCTTTGAAACACACAGCGAACACACAATCGCCTCTCTCCCTCTCCTGTTTTCTCCTACCCTTTTCCCGTTCTGAGCGCCTGTTCCAGTTCCAACTTCTCTCCCTCGAGTGCACCTGTGAGAGAAGACGGTGAAATCCTTGGGGGACGTTGCCTCGCATACGATCTGCACCACTGTCGGGGGCAAATACGTTTCTCATTCAGTGGCTTCCATACCACGCTTCACCGCAGTCCAGCCCCTTCACAGAAACAAGGTTCGGCCTACATTCCTAACGAGTTTGTTAGTTGCTGTATTCACAGGTTCCAGCAGGGTCATTGTCCAACATCTAATTATAGGTACAATACTACCAAAACAATCAATAAAATATATAAAAATAAGGTTATATATCAAGCTCTTGCAATTTTGGGAGTTGGTCATCTTCTTTGGAGTGGGGAACCAAGTTGTTGAGTCTATCTTGATGTTATATTATATATATTTGATGTTATATTATATGTATGATGGAAGATAAAGAAAGGTAGTATTTATTTTATGCAAATATCAATTAGATTATTTATTGGGATTTATATTTAAATTAGTTGTTTGAGATTTTGTGCAGGATTTGATTTGGTTATTGAAGATTTGGGGTTGACTTTCTAGAAGCCTCTTTGAGGATTTTGTGGAGCAATCTTCACACTCAAAAGGTTGTTGGTTTGTTAAGATCTTCAAGAGATTTGGTTGAACCAATCTTTGGTTGCCTTCAACGTTTTAAAACAAACCATCAAGACCTTACTGTTTGAAAAGATAGTCAAAACCATGGTTTCTAGGATTTGGTAAGACCTTACCATATGGCTACATAAGCTCGAAATTGAATGACTCGGATTCAGTGTAATTAGGATTCAGTGTAATTAGGCCTCAATATAATTGGGCCTAATTTAATGGGCCTATCTTTACGAAGTCTTCAATTCTAGCTCTCTAAATGTTCAATATGTTATTGGGCTTATATAATGGGCTAACTTTAAAATTCCATTTGAATTTTGAGTTGATAACCTATCTATCTTTCTATTAGTATTGTTGAGATTTTGTAGGGATTTAATCAAGTCTTCAACGGCCAGCCATTCAAACGTATCAACCCTGTGACAAAATCTCAGCATATATCCATAGGAAGCTTCTGGGACTTTTTCAATTAGCCGAAGATCTCTCCCAGACTTGTTGCAACGCTCCTCAACAAACTTTGGAGCAAAACATTCAAACGTTCAATTTTCAAATTGGACGTGCTAGCTTATTTAAGGACAAGAGGAGGATTGCAGCCGGCACAAGTCTTCACCACAACGCATATCGATCTACTGCAATCTCGTCTCCTGTAAGCATCGGATCTCGCATCTCTCCATTGGTTTAAGTGTTTTATTTCTTTGAGAGTTTGTGAGGTTTACATTGAGCTTTATCGTACAATTCATTTTGAGTTATACTCAGGGTTCTTTACCCAAGCATAGAGGGTACTCCGGTATCCTTAGGAACTTTATTTCACTAGAGCGTTTGGGTTGCTAGATAGGAAGTTAGTCTAGAAGAGGGAAGGTCTTCTAGAGGTTGTATCTAGGGCTCATAAGATAAAGTGAAATAAAGTCGTTGAATCCTACGGGTTGGATAACCCTAGGCGGGGACGTAGGCGGTTGTGCCGAACCTCGTTAACAAGTATCGTGTCCTTTACTTTCTGCTCTTTACATTCGTGCTTGTCTTTTCTTTACATATTGTTCACCACGTTTTTATTAACTTGTTTCTGCATTTTAGATAAGGTCTTACCTCTGGCTGGTAAGGTCTTACAGTTTCCTGCATTTGCGAAAAGTTGCCATACTCTATTCTTCTCCCTTTGCTAGAGTATTTGTTAGCCTTTTATTTGCCTATTGCGCACTTCACAAATGATTTCTTTTGTATGTGTCCAAGCTCTTACAATACGGAGTACTATGATGGTAGTCAAGTTTCGAGTGAAGTCAGCAACTCGGACCATAGATAATAATCTGCCCGTCACTCACTCTCCCCAACTGTGCCTCTTTAGAAGATTTTTAGGTTTTACCATGAGTAAACAACCATAAAAGTAACTTAATTAACCCCTTTGTAAAAGTGTTCAAAAAGTGACTAATCTTCTTCTCTACTTGAATAAATCCTCCAATTTACCTCTCAATCACCTTAAAGTTTCATCCTTTGGTAAGAACTGATGGGCCCAGGGAACTACAAAATGTCGAAATGAGAACCAACACCCCCAAAAAAAATAGCCTAAGACCAATTAAGATATGTTTATATAAATATTGCTAAAAATAACTTATAGTTTATATTTTAAAAAATAAAATTGCATTTGTCCAGATTCTTTCCCTTCAAATCTCGTGAGACCCTGTTAGTGTTTGATTTGAGGGGTTTGTCTGTTGTTGATGCTTCTCCACATTGCAATTCCTTCTCCCCACTCTCTCTCTCTCTCCCTCTTCAAACATCAAACATCCCTGAAAGCTGAAACCATTTCCCAACAATCCAAACCCTTAATCCCCCCAAATTAGTCAACCTAATCTGGGGTTTTCCCCCTTCCATCTGCATTTTGCAAGTGCAAGCATTGATAGCTGAGGAGTGACAGACACAGGTACCCAGAAGACAATTTGGCTTCTTTTTCGGTGTCCCAGCTTTTTCCCAAGGTAAAGATTCGATCTTTTTCTCTACTGTTTGTGGGGTTTGGGGGATTCCATGATAATTCAACAAGATAAGTTTTGGGCTTTTGATGACTTTTCATATATGTTAGATTCCGACAACAGGAAATTTTAATTTCTCTTTGTGCAGCAGCCCCTCAAACTTCTTGAGAAGGGGCTTTTTTTTCAATTTGGGCAAAATCCATGGCAACCAAAATGAAAGGGATCTACAAAGGAATCAAATTTATTTCCCATCTCTTTGGTAATGTTCATTCATCAACTCCTCCTCCTCCTCCTTTCGATGCACCATTGATTTTTAGGTGTAATTTCTGTGATGTGCTTGGTTATTGATGGAATTTGGGAAATGGGTGTGATCTTGTTCCGCAGTGGTCAAGGAGAGAGAGATAGAAATTGGGTACCCAACAGATGTAAAACACGTGGCACACATTGGTTTGGACGGCCAAGATGGCAGTGCACCTAGCTGGGTAAAATTTGCCATTTTGCCATCGCTGTGATTGAAGCCGTTCCTTGGGTTCTTATTTGTTCCTTCAGATTGTTCTTGAATTTGATGAATTTGGAGTCAAGATTAGTAATTTTCTGTTTGGTTAATCTTACAGATGAATGAATTCAAAACTGGCCCCGATTTTTCGTTGTCATCACTTGGTAGCATTGGTGGCTCAAGGAACCATAGTGTAGGTGGCTCCGGAAGGGATCCTACTTGGAACTCCCAAGGTATTTTGCCTCTTTCTTCATGTTTCCAAATCTGTCATTTCTTTGTCGGTTTTTATTTTTCCGAATTCTTCGGTTTCACGCCATTGCCAGGCTGCAAGCACTTGTCTCATTCTTAAAATTATACGGAGTAATAATCTTCGGAGTTAACAGGAAATCATGGAGAAATTCCGACCTCATTTTGTTACCAAGTTAAGATGATATGCGGTGTACATTCTGACCTCCCAGACCCAGCTTCATTGCGGGATTCACTGTGGGATGGTGTTGTTGTGTTGTTGCTTAGTTTTAAACCAAGATTTGGATATTACTGTAGTAAAAATGTTGTAGGTTACTTACAGTCTATATTAGAAGGCAAAAGGACCTGGGCCCGGGTATGTGAGCCCCGGGTACGGATCTGCCAATTATATTGTAGTAGGTTTAGGTATATTGTTACATATAGTTGTAACAGTTTTTTCTTCACAAAAACTGTAGCTAGAATATGTTTGCACTTGCAAGGCGGATGTAGGCACATGGACCTAACGTCGTTAATTGAATTTGCCTCGAATATCTGTTTCTCTTTTCAAGTCACCCCTTAAATTCAGAAAACAAAGATTAACATACAATTATTCACTTTGGCTGGATCCTTTGTTTTGTCCTTTTCAGTAGAGGGCTATGATTTGGTATTAAGCTTAAGATATGATTGGTTAGGTGCAATTATTATAGATTTATAGTATTAACACCAATATGCTAAAGTAGCCTACAGATTCTTTGCCTTCTACCGAAGGAAATTTTGGCATATTTGTCACGGGGGGACCTAGATGTATTTGTGATGTAAATGTGATTCCAGGGGGTCCAAACTCCAAATTGCTTTTCTTGAGGGTTGTCCCCATTTCCAGGGTGTACTTTGTATGGATTGGGAAGATAGTGAAGGTGGGGTTTCATGTCCTTCTCAGTTCATTAATAGCGAAGTTAATACATGATGCTTCATCTGTCATATGAATTTTGAATGTAGGATACATTTAACTTTGTTCTGGATTCCTTTCATGTTGTTTGGTTCACCACCTAAAGTGTAGAATCACTACGATTTAACATTTATTTTGTTAATGAAGTCTGATTTCGTTGTGAATCTTCATACTCAACAATGAGATGTGTTACTTGGTGTCTCTTCTGCTGATTAAATTGATGCTAAATTGTCTAGCAGATTTTGAAGGTTCGGTTGGGCGACAGCAAACGTCTGATATATTCAACAATTTCCCGCCCACGAACCTCTCTAGTGCTTCCAAGAAACAGAGGCGCAAGAAAGTGAAATCCTCTTCGAAGAAGTCGGACTCCTCTCCCAGGTCTGGCTCATCGAGATCCTCGTTGATGTCGAGGAAGTCTACTTTAGGCCAGGAGACCGAGAGCTCTAATACATAGGAGCAAAGAAAGATAAAAAGTTTGTATAATGTTCGGTTAAATGAACTGATTGAAGTTCCCAATGTTCATAGAATTAGCCTCTCCCCCTAGATTGTGTTTTGAACTTGTGGTTGAAGACTCCTGCTGCACCATGACATGAAGGTAGGCGGTGAATGGTGATGCATTTGCTTGCAACGGAGAAGAGAAAAGGCAGCTTGGAGAGAGAGTTTAAGAAAGTATAGTGATGTTGTATTAGATCTGAAAGAGTTCTTCCCGATTTCGGAGTGTGAATCCAAGCATTTCGAGGAGGTGGATGTGGTTTAAAAATCCGGGGCTCGGGAAACAATTTGTTTTCTGGAAATATGCATTCGGGTTGGTAGATTATCTCCCTTTAATTAGGTTGAGATTGATGTCTTCGGATCCTTGAACGATACGCAGTTGGTCATGAAAATTCGTTACGAAGATTGCCCATCTGATAAGTTTGACAGTATTTGAATGAAAACTAAACGGTTTCAATCAAATTTTGCAGCTTCTGTAAGTAAAGATTCTGATTTGTTTGTTAACAAACTTAACATTCATGCTTTCAAAAGTGCCTGTTTTTACTGTTTCTGATTTTGCATGCTCAATTCAGTTGTACCTTACCTTGAAGTATCAGGAAGTTGTTTATGATAGTACTAACTGGTTGTTCTCACTAATCCTTTGCTAACTTGGTTTTGCAACAGTGTATCCACCTTACTGTTTCTGATTTTGTATGCTCAATTCAGTTGTACCTTGAGGTATCAGGAGCTTGTTTAAGTTGTTTAAGTGTTAACAACTTAACATTGATGCTTTCAAAAGTGCCTGTTTTTACTGTTTCTGATTTTGCATGCTTACTTCAGTTGTACCATACCTTGAAGTATCAGGAGGTTGTTTAAGATAGTACTAACTGCTGGTACTCACTAATCCTTTGCTAACTTGTATTTGCAACAGTGTATCCACCTTACTGTTTCTGATTTTGGACGCTCAATTCAGTTGTACGTTGAAGTATGAGGAGGTTGTTTCTGATAGTACTAGCTGTTGGTGCTGGCTAATCCTTTGCTTAACTTGGCTTTGCAACTGTGTATCCTCCTCTCTTACAATATAGTAGGATAAAAATGGCAGTGGATCTTTAAGGAATGCACTAGCAGCCAAACAAACCCGTTATAAGACATTAGCACATCTTTTCCCCCCCTACTCTTAATGAAGGAGATACAATACAATATTGGAAATAGAAAAAAAAAGGCAAGTAATAATACTAATACCAATGGGTTAACCGCACTGTGTAACACAAATACAACTCCCTCCGACTTTTTTAAGTCATACATGTTTTTTTATTTTAGAAAAGTAGAAACTATATAAAATATCAATTTTTTATTCAGTCTTTTTTAATAATATGATACTTATTACTAATAAGTATGAGATTATTAAATAAATTATTAAAAATATAAACATTTTATATAGTTTTTATCATCTTAATTAAAAAATGTGCATATATAAAATAAAAAGTCCATTAAAAGAGAACAGAGGGAGTATTAAAGAGGCAATTAATATATTCACAATTGATCCGATATTCTATCATATTTATTGTTTCTTCCATCATCCTCTTTCTTTAGATTTTTTTTATGATGAGGAACCCACCTTCGGTGGCAAACTTCGGGCACATGACCCAGCTGACAAGAGTTTCTTATATTTTCATCCATGGAGGGGCGGAGATAGGGATCGAACCCGAGACATCCTGACTCCTCAGACTGGGGCTCTTTCTTTAGATTGTTTTTAGTCCAAATGTAGTGTATCATATCACATGATTTTGATTAAGTTTAGGATTAATTGTATTAAAATTTTAAGTATAGGATTAATTTTATTAAAATCTTAATTTAAAGTAGCAGTGGTAGTTTTGCTTAAGGTTTGAAAATACAAGTTTATGCTTTATTTCTTTATTGCGTCTGTGTCATAGTGTCATGTGCTTGTGTCATCGATCGCCCTTACATCATCGTCAAGGAAAAAAATTAATATAGTTACTCTTCTAAAACATTGTGCAATAAAGACAAGTGTAATCTTATAACGAACCCTAGCTAGCTGCTTGAGCTATGATCATCATCAATGTCTCAACGTACATAAGTGAGACGACATATATAGATAATCAACCCGATCAATAAGTACCTTATAACTAACACTTGAGCACAAACAAGTAAGAAGCTATTAAACTGGGGCATTAACGGAAGCAATACAACAACACAATACACAAAACTGGGGCAAAAAAAAGGAATCCGAAGAGCAAGAGACAGTTGACACAGGAGGAGTAAATGAGGGCCGATATATAGATATAGATATATATAACAACCGCTGTGTGTGCATGAGCATCAGCATCAGCATCAGCGTCAGCTGCTCCGCTGAAAAACTGTGGTGTAATAGGCAGAAGGGCAGTGTGGGGGTTTAATTGTCAGTGTTGGTTGTCATTTAATACATGACCATTTTCCACATGAGGTAAAGGTGTTGATGGGTTTCTGTTTTTTGCTTATAAGGTTACTCAGGTCTTAATGTCGAACCCCCTTATAGCTAGTTTATATATGGTTGTACATGGGGCCTGTTCTCAGCTAATTTGCACCTGTATCAATTAAGTTGATTCATTCTCTCTACGTAGAGCTGTTATATGAACTGAGCAACTCGAGCTCGTTCACTTTTCTAAACAAGCCGAGCCTGAACATGATTTTAAGCTCGCTTGAAATATCGGCTCGTTCAGTTTAGGCTTGAACAGCTCAAATTTTATGAAAATTTTAATTTCATAAAATTTCTATTAAGTTAATATGTTACTCCCTCTTTTCGGTAAAACATGTCACTTTACTATTCACGCACACTTTTTTAGGGGATAAAAACTACATAAAATATCTAGTTTTTTTTAAATAATTTTTAACAATTTCGTAGTTATTATTAATAGTACAAACTTGAAAAAAAATTTTATAAAAAAATAAATATTTTATATAGTTTTTATCATTCTAAAAAAGCGTGCGTGAATAGTAAACGAAATGTTTTGCCGAACAGATAGAGTATGACCAAGTATAATTGCTTAAAGCTCGACAATAGTTCAGGTCGAGCTCGTTCATTTTCTAAATAACCTAAACTTGATTAAAAAAATAAGCTAATTAGCTTAACTCGAGTTGGTTTAACAAATAAACTAAACTTGAACATGAGAAACTCGGCTCAAATAATATGTACTCCTATCTCTCGGAGAGAATTTCAGTGTGAGTAGCCGCAGAGTTTGATAATCTGACTTTTGTAATAGTTGATACCGTTTTGACTTGCTCAAGGGTCCTGTTATTCACACGGTCATTTCATCGCCATCGGCACGGTCCCGATACCGAGCTTCCGAATCGGCATAAAAAATGTCGTTGCCGAGTTCCCAGATCGGCATCCGGATGGATGGTTATGCCTATGCCGAGTCTCCAGATCGGCATATTTATAAAAGCTGCAAGATTCCTCCTAGCTAGGCCGTCCCATCGATGTAGCTGTGGCGTAAGCCTGTGCCGATGCCGGTTCTCCAAGTCGGTATGTCCCATCCCTGGATGCCGACTTAGGAACTCGACATCTCCATCTTCTCTGCTTACTTCGGAACTAGGCATAGGCAGAATGCATGCCGACTTCAGAACTAGGCATAGACACCGTGCATTTGGCGATATGTGGCCGTGTGAATAGCATACCCGCTTGCTTAAACATGGATTTAATGTTGTCAGTTCCTTTAACTCTCTTTCTCTAATCAATGCCATGATGATATCATATATATCATTACAAAAACACATCATTTTTTTTAAAAAAATAATCTGAAAGAACAAGAATATATAGGATAGAAATAATTTTGGGTCATCTGATCTTACTAACAGGGATATAAATTTTGGCTTTTGTGGAGTTAAAAACTATATAAAATATAAGGTATTTGACTTTTATGAACATATTTTAATTAAAAGAATAAGGGCGGATCCGATCCGCCCTTGAAATTCAAAAAACTAAAAAAACAGCTGCAAAATCTCCTCTCTCTCGTTTTTTTTTACTTTACATAGGACGAATCCGTCTTATATAATAATTATTTTATTTTTTTATAACTTCGTCTGTATATTTTTTAAAAAATTTACAACAGACGGATCATAGATACATCCTAAAAAGTGCATATAACACCTATCATGAGTGCATATAGCCACCCGGCCCAAAACAACAAGATAGCACGACAACAATATGCATCCAAATCTAACCATAATAACCTATATACTTTACCAACCTAAAAAGTTGAAAAGCCCCAAAATGAACCACTATATATTCCTATATATATCTACGCAGATGTCTTACATCGATCTGAATACTATGGTGTATATGTTCTATAAAGGCAAAAACGTCCTTCAATATACCTAGCTAAAATTAATAATTCAATGAAATGATTTAAAATAAAATATTTGAATTAAATCTGAGTACATTGATTATTTTTATTATATATATGAATTAATATGGGATCATCTAGCTACTCTATATATATAGAGAGGCAAATATTCAAATGAAAATGAGAAAATGAGTTTTAAAGTGAAAATAAATTTAAAGTGAAAATGAGCCTAATTTGATGGTAAATAGGCCTAAGTAAATGAGAAATGGATAAATAGCCCTAATTTATGTGTAAATGAGCCTAATTTTATAAGAAAATGGAATTGATAAATGACCCTAGTTATGGGTAAATGTCACATGCCTCCCCCATACTTTCTATTCCTACAAATATTGCCCTTATTTCAATTATGAAAATTACAGATTTTAACCTGTAATTTTTATTTGAAATAATATTATAAGGTGCAACTATAAGATTATAAAAATACTACAAGAATGTTACATCGCATTTTTTGTCTTTATTTTAAAAAGGGAAAAATATGAGATTGCAAAATATAAAGTGAACAAATAATACAATAAAGGTTATTATTAATAAATGTGCATTTTTATAATGTAAACTAAGTTTCCTACCAAAACTTTTCTTTATGGCGATTTTGTACTTCAATGCGACATGTGCAATTAAAAGCCTATTAGCTCAAAAATGGTATAGCGATGTGCACATGCACAAAGGTTCGAGTTCAAAATCTCGCATAGGCTCTTTATGGTTCTTTTTGTTTCTGTTCATGAATAAGATTATAAAGTGCAATAATGAAATGATATCATGCATAAATAAGATGATAAAGTGCAAATATAACATTATGTTGTGCAAATACAACACTATGTTGTGTCTATCTAATAATATAATGTTACATTGTGCACAGATAATATTATGTTGTGCGAATATAACATTATGTTGTGCAAATATAACTTTAATTTGTGCAAATTAACATAATATTATATTGTGCAAATAAAATGATAAAGTGCAAGGATAAAATGATGGTGTATGAATAATAATATGAAGTGTATGAATAAGATTATGAAGTGCACAATTAAGATTATAAAGTGCAAGAAGAGTGTATTGTCGAACCGACGCCGGAAGAGCCTTTTATAATGGTCTTAGGTGCTAAGAATGAAGCTAAGAAGAGTGTATTGTCGAATCGACTATTTTTTGACATTATTCAGAAACTTCATGTAAGACGGCAAATTTGACAAATTCAAGATTTATATTATTGAAAAATCCAAATGTGTTAATTGGTTGAATCGAATCGTATCGTCTATCCATGTGAATCTCTTTGAATTTCCCTTACCAAATGCGTGTTGTCAATAAAAAAAATTCTCATGGGGAGATATATATAGAAAAAAATTAGGCCAATTTAAGATTCCAAAAAATCAAAAAAAAAAAAAAAACTAGCAAGCGAGTCAACTTGTCATCCGATTGGTGCTTTTTTTATTAGGTAAAAATTCGGCTGCGTCAGGAGACGCTAACCGATAGCATCCTTTTGGATGAGGTTGAACATACCTTGATCGTTAAGCATATCAGGGTTACTGGTAAAACAGCCAAGGTGTGCAACCTTGTCGGCCACTCTGTTACCATCACGAAGTATGTGGGAAAAGGCTACTTCTTTGAACCCTCGAACTAACATGCAGATTTCAGACATAATGATCTCAATCTCCCATGGGCATGGTACGCTTGCTTTTAGGTAGTTTATGTTGAGCAGGGAATCCCCTTCGATGATAAGCTTCTCAAGTTTTAGTTCCTTAGCTGCGAGAACACCCAAGCTAGGAGCAAGAGCTTCTGCAAACAAGGGCATCTGAGTGCCAACAATATCAGATCCAAGTTTAAGTGGAGATCCATCACAATCACGGATAATGAATCCAATATTGTTGTTGTTATTAGATGGTGATGAACCATCAAAATTTATTTATAGAACCCCCGAGGTGGTTTTCACCAAACTTTGTTTTTGTGGGGATGTTTATTACAGTCCTTTCTAAAGGCTGAATTTGATATAATGTCCTTATCCTGAGCAGAGTACATGCCGGCTTTTAACCAGTTGTTCATATGATAGTCTGTTGTATATTTATATTTATCTAAAGACGGGAGCTTCTCTTGTCTGAAAACAAATTGATTTCACGTTTACCACGTTGTCCACCAGCTGAAGGCCATTTCCTGTTTTTGTTTATCAGATAGTTTGTTAGAAAGTATTTACATAATTGGTTTCATGTCTCTTTACGTTCGAATTGATTCTTTAATTAGTGTTTTAATTTGGCTATCTAAGTTTTCATAGAACCTATTATGCTTACATTTACAAAAAAGATGAACAACGTCTTCTTCATGGTGGTTACATATTGGACAGTATGGAGGAATCGCAACACCTCATTTGGATAGCTGGCTGTCGTTGGCAGACCATTATGATTAATTTTCCACAAGAAATTTTTAATTTTTGGTGGAATGTCCATCTTCCAAATCCAATTATTCTCATCATGAACTTCCGTTGTTGTATTCGTGACTAGTTTGTATGCACTCGATGTAATAAACCAGCCTTTTTTTATCGGGCCACTAATAAAGCCTATCATCAATGAGTTTAGTAGGGATGGAGATGTTTGATATTTTTTTCAGTTATACCTCTTAGGAGGATGTTATTCAACTTGTGTGTATCCCAAATATCGTTGGTCATATAGTTATCAACTGTTTCATCAAAGTTTGTAGTTTCCGAGTTGGTGCAATATTGACTCAAGATTGGCATATTATTCCATCTGTTTTTCCAAAATTTTACAGATTTCCCGTTTCCTACGGATCAAACTAAGCCATTTTTAAATGTTGGAACTAGTTTTCTCAGTTGAGTTCATTGCCATGATGCATTTTCTTTGCCTTCGTAATTTAGTATATGTGTTGTTTTTAGATATTTATACTGAGTAATTTTAAACCAGGTATTAGACGGTTCTTTGAGTATCTTCCGCAATAGCTTAAGCTATAGTGTTTCATTCATGTGTTTAGATTTTCTTATTCCCATCCCACCAGCCACCATTGGCTTACAGATTCTGTCCCAACTGATGAGGGGTTTGTATTGTAGGTCTTTGTTCCAGAAAAAAGATCTATTAATCTGATCTAAGTTTTGATGAATTTTTGGAGGAAGCATAAAGCTTTGTATCGCATATAAGGGTTTAGAGCTGAGGTTTGTGTTAATAAGTGTGGATCTCCCCTGCTAGGATAGAACATCCACTCTCCAATTAGTCAGTTGGTTTCTAATGTTGATGATTGTTTCCTCAAAGTGGTGTTATTGACTTTTCCATTCGATTGATTCTTTTCAAGTCATTTAATGATAACTTTAAAGTTTTAAATTTATTTTTTCAAAAAGGAAAATTGAAAACCTCTATTTCAAATCATGTACGGAGTAATAAATTTTGAAAATGAAAACTCAAACTCAATATGGAATATTAGAAACCTTTATTTCAAAAACTCAATAAATTTTTCTTGTCTAGGTAACTAGTTAGAATTGGCTCATTCAATCGTAGGGTTTTGTAGATTCCTTATAGCGAACATTAACCCAAGTGAAAATATATCCATTAGGACTCGTAGGACTAATTAGATATGTACGTAGGAAGTCGAATATGTCTGAAAGTTAACTCGTAGTTTGGTTTTGCATGTATCTTGGTTAATCTCTAATCTTAATGCTATTCTCTAGGTGAAATCCTATTGTCTCGTGTTAGGGTAGGGTTACTAGGGCTCGTAGGACTATTAATTTGTATGATCGAGACAATGACATTCATAGAAAAAGAGAAGAACGTACTTGAGGAAGAAGCAAGAATCGAAATTCACCAAATAAAGTGAAAAATTATAGATGAACCTATTTCTCTACATTGCATTACAAAACACTCTTTACATTGCTTGTTTCATTTCCACTTTGATAAAAGGCGGATGTTTTCAATCTCAACTCCCCCCCCCCAATTTAATAAGTGGCAATTGAACTTATACTTGAATTTAGAAGATTTTTGTAGGATCGACCTCTCTGGGCACACTATATTAGTTGTAGGTTGCAGTTTACTTTTGATAAGAACAATGACAATTTTTCTCCTATTAATATGATTACTAGTAATAAAGTCTACTCTAGATTTGTTTATTATTAGATGTGAGATCTTGATAGTTTTCTAAACGTTAACAATGTTTTGTGAAAAATCTCAATAGACAGAAAACCACGTGAAAATCCATGATATCCTAAATGCAATGTTCCAACTTAAGTGGGTAAGAAAACAACAATATATGGCTTCCCTTTCTCAAATCTGATAGAATATATGATATTTTAGGAATTGAACAAAATTATTTTAGAAATGATGTTGCAAACTAGCTAGCTTCATGACCATTATCGAACAGAAAGATATAAAACTTAAAACAGAATGCTACCCAAAATTCAATTGATCATAAATAAGTCCACCACTATAGAAAAAAATTGTAACATGAAGTGGGACATACATAATCATGACTAGTTTAAACTCAACTCTAATGGATCTCTTTGTCATGGGAAACATCCTTCGGCTATGTTATTTAAGATCATAATGTCAATGTTGTTATATTAAATGTGGGGATTTGTCCTTACGACTCGATTATCTGGGCAGAGGCTTACACTCTTTGGTTTCATTTTCTACTTTTAATTGCAATGGGCAAACTATGATTGATACATTATTGTTTAATTGGTGAACTATGGTCGGGGATGACGAAGAGGACGTCGGGGTGAAGGAGGAGGTCTTCTGATTAGTGAGGAGTAAAGGAGAATGGAGGAGAATCAGTGTTTTGATTAGTGGTCATGAGAAAGATGAAGGGGCAAATTGGAAGATCCCAGGGTACAAAAACTCCTCCACCCCCTCCCACCCTATTGGGGAAGGTGGGAAATTTGGGGGTCATCCCACCCCGGGATCACCGAAAACCCCCACCTTTCCAACCTCCCACCCCCTACCAAACCCAGCTCGTACAAAACCCAAAAATTAATTTTGACCCCACCCACCTAGCCCACCCTCTTGCAAACACACCCTAATTCAGTGTTGTTATACTCCGTATATATTTGAGCTTAATTTTTTTTAGGAATGTATGTTTTTGAAACTCATCTTGCTAAATCCTAAGAAAATAAATTTTATATTTTTTAATTTTCCCTAGTATTTATAACAAGCTACGAATATTTGCTATATTCCGACAAACATAGACCCCATAGTTCCACCGGCACAAAGTGTGTTAAAAACCTCACCAATCTATGTAACGACTGTATAAGCCTATGTATGAATCCCCCTCCCCTATTATAATGGTAAGGAAGACATGTATTAATCAATAGGTCACGAGTTCGAATCCTCCTCCCCTATTATAATGGATTAAGTGTGTACTTATATATATATATATATATATATATATATATATATAGAGGTTGGGTCATGTGTTAACAACTCTTACGGTGTTAAATGTTAACAAATCAATATTCGGCAAAATTTATCAAATATTCATCACAGTCACTCAATTATTCATCAAAGCTTTTGTTAAAATTAATCAAATATTCATCACAGTCACTCAAATATTCATCACAGTCACTCAATTATTCACACTTTCCCAAATATTCATCAATATTCGGCAACATTTAAGAAATATTCATCACAGTAACACAATTACGGGATTGAGGGTGGATACACACGCAATCCCGTAATTGAGTGATTGTGATTTCAATTTATTAATTGAAATGAATCTCTTAAATGTTGTCGAAAAGCTTTGATGAATAATTGAGTGATTGTGATGAATATTTGATAAATTTTGCCGAATATTGATTTGTTAACATTTAATACCGTAAGAGTTGTTAACATTTGATCCGTATTATATATATATATATATATATATATATATATATATATATATATATATATATAAGGCGGCTAAATTAATTAATTAATATATCGAATTAATCGTATCCAATCAGATAAATTCAAGTGGTTTGGTGGAGCGATGATCCGATGTCAGCGGTGCCCAATCAAGTGAATTACACGCTTACAAACGCACCCAACCACTGAAATTGAATTTTGATTTGGTTTAGACTTGTCAATTAGATCGAGTTTTCAATTCATGTATATATGTGTAGGTTATTTATAAGTCTAATAAATAAAAGTGGGAATTGATGTCAAAGAGCTTTCAATCTGATCGACTAGTCAACTTACAAAGTCTTCCATTCAATTGTTAAAGTCTTCTAACATTTTTGATGGATCTATTAATTAAAATTTTGTAACCCCACTTATTTATACCACACTCAGAATGTATTCATTATAGTGTTATAAATGATCGACTGGGGTGTTGTTAATTTTCCGGTCTCTTTTATACAGGTTTCGATACAGTTTCTAACTTTGGAGTCATTGTGTGTGTATTATACATATATATTTTCTTAGAAAAAAAAAGAGAATGAATTTCGTTCTTCCATTGAATGACCAGATCGATTACTCTTCGGGAGGACACAGGGAGTGGTACACAGAAGAGTTTAATAGACAATAAAAGATTTTGACATATGGTCAGTATTTGACGGTAGTGCATAGATATATATGTGGTTCCACCACAATAAATTAAAGTTGCATTTAATCTAATGCGTGGTTATTTGATCTTTCTAGATTCAAATATAAATTCATGAACTACAAGGCTTCAAAAAATGAAAACTAGTAGGGATGATGAAATTATACATGCATGGTAGCACTTATCCACAGAGTCAATTACATAACTTTATAAATAAAACATCAAATGAAGAGGGAAGTTAGCCTATAAAATGAAAAATGGAGAAAATTAATCCCTTGATGAATTCAACTTTGACGGCTAAAATGTTACGTTGTTGATAATACTATATTCTCTCACGTTGAAAATATTAAGATGTCTAAACAGTGACGAATCCTGAAACACTTAGTTGAGGGGCGGAAAATTGACCTCTATTTTTTTTTCCCGAAAAAATCATCAATATTTAAAGTTTTTGAGTTTAATTATAGTATTAAGTTGTGATGTTTAACAAATGATAAGTATGATCAGGGGCAGAGCTGAAGGGGGGCCTAGGGGGGCACGTTCCCCCTCTCTCATTTCACGAACTACCTATGTGTATTCTCCTCGTCGATAGCTTCGTTATGATATATAATACGCCTTAATCCGACATCTGAGTAAAAAGTTATGACTGTTTTAAAATTAAAGGTATATTAATCACTTTAATTTTGTTTCACTAGACTATAATGCTTTTATATTTTACTTAAATTAAAATTCACATACTATAATTCATCTCGAGAGCTTCGAAATGAGAAGTTATACTAATCATTTCGACAATTAGATAATATCTGGTTATACATTATTATATGTTATGAGTGGAACAAGTTAGTATATATTAACTAGGTTGTTATTCGAGCTAAACAAGTCTAGTATTGTTTGATTATATTTAGTTCATTTAGAAACAAGTCAAGCTCGAGTCGAACCTATATTTGAACTTGAGCTCATATTCAACTTGTTTAGTAAGTGAACGAGCTTAAGCTGAGTTTTTTCCCAAGTATTATGCAACTTTACTTGCTCATGATATAGTAAGTTAAAAGAAAATTTGTAAATTTCACAAAATTCGTGCTATTTGAGTTTCAATGAATCCGAGCTGAATAATGAATTGAGCATAAAAATGTGCTCGTAGTCAACTCATTTTGTAAATGATGCTCAAGTCGGGCTTTTATTGAGCTAAACTCGTGCCAAACTTTAGCTCATATAACAACCATAACCTTAACTTACTATTTATTAGATTGCGTTTCCTATACTTATTTAGTTAATTTTTTTTTGGATATTTCATTTATATATTTATATTTCTTTTTTTAGGCGCGAAAAAATGATGGCGTTTTATCATAAACCGATAACATTTTATCTTAAAATAACATAATTTATTATCGTATTACATATAACTCTTTATGTCAATTTAATCCACAACTATATTGTACATGTATAATTGTGCCCCCCATTCGAAATTTTTCTGGCTCCACCACTGAGTATGATAGAAGTATATTACTTGGTAAATGATGTGAAAAAATCATTTATATCGCTTCAATTTTGAAATGTTTATAACTTTTTACTCAGGTATCGGATTTGAGCTTATAATATATCAAATCGAAGCTATCGACGAGAGGAATATGTATATTAAATTTTATTTTGATTAGGGGGGGGGGAGCGACTGCCACCTCTGGCCCTCAAAAGGATTCGCCCCTGTGTCTAAACAACATATAAATTTAGTGGGTTATTTCTCTTATATATTGTCAATTGGTTTTGAGATAAAACTCCGTTGGATTTATGTGTTGTTTAGACCTACCTTCAGTTTGTCTTGATTTCATCGGGTCTAGACGACTTTAACATGATATCAGAGTCGAATTCAGCTAATTTCATATTGTGTTTCGGATTTAGTGAGGTTGTTGGCCTTGTAACATATCGCGGGAATTGATTCCAATTTAAGCGAATGTGACAAGTACGTGCAACTTCTTGGCTAAAACCGCTGCACTAATTGATGGTGTGTGTTGAAATATGGGTTGTTCCATATTGAAAAAAATATATATTTTTTTTAGCAAGGAAACGGGGAGGTGAACCTCCCCTTAGCAGCAAAATAACACTGAAAGAAAACAGAAAAGTGTTACAAAGGATATAGCCGAGGCTTCGAGCAACCCCGAGTATCGTTCATCAAAGGTAAGACAGCGCCGTCCGGAGCTAGGATCGGCTAACACATGGAAGCCAATAGGTAAAGAAAAAGCAAACGAAGTGACGACGTCCACAATCGCGTTCACCTACCGGTAGACACAACGAAATTGAACAAGCCAATCTCTACGAAGGAAGCCATGACAACGATCCATATTGAAAATATTGAGATGTCGATCTTGAACAACATATAAGCTTGATGGATTAATCCTCTTATTGTCAATTGATTTTGAGATGAAACTTCGTTAAATTCATGTGTTGCTCGAAGCTTGTCTTGATTTTATCGAACCCAGCCAACTCTAACAAAGATGTCCATTGAATTTATTATCTATCCCACCCAAAAAAAAAATTGAATTTATTATCTATGATAACGCGCCGTACAAATTAGTGTAATCATAAGAAATGAAAAAAGTGGAGATAATCCGATTATATACACTGATATGGGAATATAGGGAAGGTATATAACATTCTAAAAGAATTAGACTACGATCCATAAAAACCAAAACATGACATTTTTGTAATTAACTCACTTAAACAAAAGAATATTTGGTTTTAATTAATTAAATTTGTTAAGGCATCATGCCAATATTTGCTTGTATGTGTTTAATAAAGTGTGACGGACTCATCACTCATGACTGGATCGTGCATGTACGAGTAGTCGAGCACACATCCATTTATGAGGAATAAAACACCGATTTTGTATACGAGATATGAAATTTAATTAGTTGTAGTCGATATGAAATACTAGCTATAACGTACATCTTAATATCTCCCTGCAAGTGCAACCGGAGGAATATCCTATATATTGGATACTGACAAATGATCGATTATTCTCTTTAAAACTAGCTTAGAGATTGAGAGTCGGGCATTTAGGCTAACCACCCCTGAACTGGTAAATATATATAAAATGGGTGTAACCAAGTTATAAAAACACGCAGATCAGACAATGGGTCCCGTGAAAAAATACATGTGCGGTATACCTCTCAAAAGTCTCTCCCAAAAGACAACACCCCAAAAAATTGCCTATCACCATCCTATACTCTATACATCAAACCTCCAACTCTAGCTAAACCACTCAAACACTATAATAACTCAAACACTATAATAACGATGTCCTTATATACACCGCAAATTCGCGAATTAGAGCTGTTAATCAACGTCAGATTTGACGTTGTATCGTTAATTATATTACAACGTCAGATCCAACGTTGTAATATGTGAAGTAAGAATCGGATCGAACCGAACCGGGCTAACAGCGTCGGATCGGACGTTGCTAGAGTAAATAATACACAAATATTTCACACACCAAAAAAAAGTCCAAAAGGACGTTGTTACTCAAATTTTTTTTTAAATATTTTATATTAGGCCCGATATGACCCGTAGTTCAATTTGACATTGTGACAACGTTTAATTCAATGTTGTTACAATGTCCGAATTTTTTAAGTGAAATTACAACGTCGGATTGGACGTTAATTTGCGGTGTATATAGGAAACGAGCTATAACAAATCCGTTGTAATCTTTATTTATTTTCCTCAATTATAGGCTAATATCTTGTTATATGGTTAATTATAGGCAAATAAGTAATAACCCATTGATATCTTTTTTTGCAGGGAACAATAACGGAGGAGGGCAGGTGTGTACATGGATCAATTTATAACCAGGTGGATTTTTGTGTTTCATCTCAAGAAGGCAATATATATGGTCTTAAATCGGCCACTCGAGTATGCATGGTGCATTAATTGATCTATCTCATCATGCATCGATCTCCTACACCTCAGATTCAAGAACTCAGGGTAAGGCACTTCCTCCTCTTTCACTGAGCAACATCTTCAAGCACTCTATATATTCTTATTATTTTATGTCGATGACATAATTCTTACTGTCTCCAACAAAGATAAGGTAGAAAGGATGATCTTGAACATAACAACACACTTTAAACTCAAAGGATTAGGCTTCCTCAACTACTTGTTGGGTGTTAATGTAATCCCGAGCTCTTGAGGGATATCTTCGATCATGTCACAAGGTACATATGTTTCTGAACTCCTATAACGCTATAACATGGTTAACGACAAGCCCTAACAACCACTATTAATCTCTTCAGTAGATACTCCAAATGTGGTCCTAGCGAATCTTACCTCAGTCTTTTCAATAGTAATGTATATCATACCGAACTCAATACTATATAACATGGGGACATACACATCTGCATACATATAATAAATCCAACATATAAATCAATAAAATTTCATCTTAAAATCAATTAGCTATAATAAAAATAACTCATCAAACTTGGTCCTTGTGTATTAGGATGTAAATTTAATTATATTCAATTCAACAATGTTTGGTCTAATGCAGTAGTATTTGATAGGAGACATATTTGGGTATATTTGTGTGTAGTGGTCTAATACTCCCTTCGTTCGGCAAAATATGTCGTTTACTATTCACGCACGCTTTTTTAGAATGATGAAAACTATATGAAATATTTATTTTTTTTATAAATTTTTTTAACAAGTTTGTACTTATTAATAATAACTACGAAATTGTTAAAATTTTTTTATCAAAAACTAGATATTTTATATAGTTTTTATACCCTAAAAAATGTGCGTGAATTGTAAAGTGACATGTTTTACCGAACGGAGAGAGTATCAATCATGATGCAATTATTTTTATATATGCCTAATAATCAAGGTCACCCAATGAGTTTCAGAGGCCCTATGCTAGCTTTAAGCAAGATGGTACGAAATTATATTTTGATTAGTCTATTTCTACCATGAAAAATGACATGGCTAATAGAAAAACATATATTATTCGCACTATAAATTGAATACAAAAGAAAGGTAGGTCATCCCTGAACCATCAAAACCAAAATACAAAAATTATAAACTTTTAAAAGAAGTGAAGCATGACATATAAATCAATCCAATTATAGAAATTGAACTAATAAAAATAAGTATATATTAGCTATAAAATTTGAATGAAATTCAAACACTGAACCTGAAAAATCAGGTCATAAATTCAGTTTATACACAACTTCAACTTCTTATCTCAGAATCTGAATGGGCAAGGGCACGAGATTTCTGAATTCTCGCTCAAAAGGGGTGAAAGAAAAATCTCAAATTTCAATTAATCCTTAACAAAATCCAACAAAAAATACATATTAAACACCCAATACACAAGACCACAAAGGGGAAACAAGAACTAGGTGGTGACGTTGAATATAAATCAATATAAATAAGGAAAATGATCAATATAAATCATACCTCTTTGACAATCGAAAAACATCGACCTCCGGAACCAGGCAGCGTCGAAAAGGAACTAGGCGGTGGTGTTGAATATAGATCAATATAAATCATACCTCTTTGATACTCGAAAAACATGGAACTCCAAAACCAAGCGGTGTCGACAAACATCCAACCTGAAAAGGAGGAAACACGAGCAATTGATAAACATCGAACCTAAAATGGGGGAAAACAGAAAGATGGTTAATATAAATCATACATCTTTGACACTTGAAAATCCAAAACCAGGCAGCATCGTTGAATATGGATTACATGAAATAAATTGACCGTATCCACTATAAAATATTCTCCAAAAGTCTGAAGAAATTTGAAATTAGGAAGAGAAATGAAGAGCACATGTGGAAAATATGAGAGAAAGCAATGTCAATTAGAAAAAAAAAAGATGAACCTTAATTTGATCTTTAATTTAAAGAAATCGAGAGAAGTGATTTTTTGACAAAATTAACAAGGGGAATTGGGGAAAGAGAAGAGTCTAATGCATAACGGCTAATTGTTTCAACTATGAAAGGATATATTTTTTTTCACAATATTACTATAATAAATGGGTCAATCCATATGAGGTCCAGCAAAATTAGAGGCCATGTGCAAGTGTACTCTTTGCATTTGCTCAGGATCGGCCTTTGCTAATAATATGCAAACACAAAATTATAAGGGATAACCATCCAAATATTACATGGTATCAGAGCCTTAGGGAAATTTTTTTTTTTCTTCTTTCTCAAGTACCTTAGTCGTCGTTGGTCTTTCTTCTATCTCACCACTACCATTGCAACCAAACCTCTCTCTTCATGACCACCTTACTTTTTCACTTAATTTGCCTATGTCATCCTCCCCCTTGTGCATCATGGATACCTATCCATAATTCTAATAAGCTCTCTCCGTCACAAACATTCACAATGTCATTCTTGATGTTGAAAATGGTACATATGTATAAAAGCATCTTTGATACTCTTTGAATGCAAGTCAACAACATACTTCTCTCTTAAGTACCTTAGTGGTCGTTGGCCTTTCTTCTATCTCACCACTACCATTGCAAACAAACATCTCTCTTCATGGCCACCTTATTTTTTCACTCAATTTGTCTATGTCATCCTCCCCCGTGTGCATCATGGATACCTATCCAAAATTCCACTAAGCTCTCTCCATCACAAACATTCACAACGTCATTCTCGATGTTGAAAATGGTACCTATGCATAAAGGCATCTTTGATACTCTTTGAATGCAAGTCAACAACATTCTTATTTGATAGATCTATCCGACGGTTTCTCCCCATCTTGTACAAACTATCTTAGATGTCAATTCCACTACTCTCCAAGTTTGGACACAAGTCCGAAATATATATCAAGACAATTAGAACTCTAGGGTCGTCGACTTGGAACATCAATTTTCCAATTGTAGGGTTGCCAATTTTTCCAATATTTTTTTTGCCTACTATCAACATACCAAGTCTCCTATTAAACAACTCACCACTGTTGGGAATATGGTTCATATTTATTGTCTTGTTCTCTAATTGGTGATCGGATTATTGGTAGAATATTATTTCCACCATGATTCAACGAATGTATCCTCTTCCATCATTTCAAATTGCTTGTTTGACACTTATCCTATAGGAAATCAATCTAAAGGAACAAGTCACTTTCCCCACCACACCGATAATCATTGACTTATCCTCCCATGACCTCCCATCACCCTCAAACTTCGCTTCTTCACTTTGGTCATTATCTAACCCATCTTCATCAAAGTGAGGCAAATGCCACCCATACCAAAGCTAGAAAAAGATTGTTTTAGGACCTAGGTCTCTTCTCATGATCAGTTTCTCATACCCTTTCCCCATACCCCAACAACAACAACAACAACAACAACGTGCCCAGTGTATCCCGCTTAAAGCAGGGTCTGGGGGGTCAAGTTGTACGCACCCTTTCCTCGACTAGGTCGAGAGGATGTTTTCCAATGACCCAAGACAAGTCCTCAAAGACAGGACGAGACTCCACACTAGGAACATACATAGGAAAATAAGGAAAAATCACAACGCACATGAGCTAAGAAAAAAGATAGGATGCGCATAAACAAGATGGGATGGAAAGCAAGCACGATACTGAAACCGTTGCACCCGACTAGCTTTCGTCAACTCTAATAGCACTCCTCCACTGCACTCTATCGCGTGACATTCCCTCAGTGAGTCCCAACACGGCCAGTTCCTGTCGAATCACTTCACGCCATCTCTTCTTTGGATGACCTCTCCCCCGACGGACACTGTCGATATCCAAATGGTCACATCTGCACACTGGCGCCCTCGTATCTCTCTTTTGAACATGTCCATACCATCGCAGTCTCGCCTCCCGCAACTTAGCCTGAATACTAGCCACTCCTACCCTTTCTCTGATAACCTCGTTTCTAATTCTGTCGTGCAAGGTGACCCCACACATCCATCTGAGCATCCTCATCTCAGCCACCATGAGTTTCTGTTCTTGTGCTTTAACTGTCGCCCAACACTCTACCCCGTATAATAAAGCTGGTCTCACAACCACTTTGTAGAACTTACCCTTGAGTTTAAGTGGAACTTTTCTGGCACATAAGATTCTTGACGCAGCCCTCCATTTCTTCCAACCTACTTGAATTCGGTGCTTGACATCCATGTCTACCCCTCCATCGCTCTACATCACAGATCCCAGATACTTGAAACTATCTTTCTTCGGAACAAGGTCCCCACCCAACAAGACCCCCTCGTCTCCCACTTCCTCTTCGCCAAACTTGAAAACCACATACTCTGTCTTTGACCTGCTCAAAAGGAAGCCCTTCTGCTCAAGCTTATCCCTCCATAAATCAAGCTTGCTACTGACCCCTACCCTAGTCTCATACACCAGGACAACATCATCCGCAAACAACATACACCACGGGATCCCACCCTGGATACTTCCTGACACCACATCCATGACTAATGTAAAGAGGAACGGGCTCAAAGCCGAGCCTTGGTGCAAACCCACTTGTACGTCAAAGTACTCGGGGTCCCCACCGTGGGAGTACACACTAGTCTGTGAACCCTCGTACATATCCTTAACAACCCTCATGTAGGATTCAGGAACCCCTTTAGCTCTCAAGCATTCCCAAATAAGGTCCCTTGGCACACTGTCGTATGCCTTCTCCAAATCAATGAAAACCATATGCAGATTTTTCTTCCGTTCCCGGTATTTCTCCACCAAGCGCCTCATCAAATGAAATATAAGGCCTACTTCCTTTCCCTATCCATCCCATTGCGATGATCTTATAAGGCTTACTTCATGTGGATTTGGTAGCCCACAATAGGCCCACTCATCTAGGACAAACTACTACACCACCGATCTAGCCAACTCATTCAACACCATGGAGTTGAATGTTCCTGACCAGACTTAGTATATGGACACTAGAGTCTCCTTTTGCATGTCTAATAATAGGTAAATGATATCATCTTTTTTGCATTCAAGCTCATCTCCTTTAGTTATTATTGATAATAACATACACGTTTTTAGTGTCGGTCAATCAACCTTTACCATACATAGCACCTCTAGTTCTCTCTACTTAAACAATAGTCTACTTACCATTTAAATCATTAAAAATCTTGTCTTTGTTCATCAATTTACCATTTACAACCAACACTAAGCCAGATTGCAGTTCGATTGACGGACGAAGCAAAGTTCGTCGCCTCATTCAAGTTCGGGCGACGAACTTACTCTGCCTGGTCGCTTAGGTATTGGAGGTTAGGCACTAGTCTCAAATCACATTCCCCCGACTGAACAAATTCAAAGTTTTTCGGTTGAATCGAACTTAGGCGATGAACTAACTATAGGCATCGAACATTGGAATATACATGGTTGCCTACCAAAGATCTCAACCACATATGTCAAAAGTACCCTAACAGGCGACAAACATTGGAAGACACTCTGTCGCCTGGACGTGCTCTCATTAAATGAATAATTCAAGAGACTAACTAAACATAACAGTTCATCGCCTAAATGTGTCGTATATAGGTCCACTTATCAAGTGACAGACATTCATTGAAAGCTCGTCGCTGAAACTAGGTCCAGATGCATAACCAATTGCCCTATTTAATTATGTGTATTGAAGCGTTGACGATGGGAATAAGTTCTTCGCCTAAGAGCGAATTGGGAAGCTAAGAAGCACGAAAATAAGAGCGAAAATGAAAAACATGGAGAAATATCTTCTTTAAGCTTCTGAGAACTTTGAATCAGCTTCTGAGGTCTTCATGAGAGTAGACATGGCCACGGGTCACGGGTCGGGCGGGTCGACCCGTGACCCGCCGGGTCAATGACCCGTCGGGTCCGGGTCAATGGGTTGAAGGGTCACCTCGGGTTAAGGGTTAGGGTTAGGGTCGGGGGAAATTGAACCCGTGACCCGGCGGGTCGACCCGACTACGACCCGGCGGGTCGACCCGTCGGGTTGACCCAATGGGTCAAAAATTTATAAAAAAATTTATAAAAAAACTAGAATTTATATTTATAATTATTATGAATTTTATTTATTCATAATATATAAATTCTCATGCATTGCATGTTATGAAAATCCTACCCACCCTTTGGTTCTTTTATAGACTTAGCACCCTCCCCCTCCCCTTTCCTCTAGTTTTCAATGTGGGATGGGATGTGGGACAAAAATAAGTAGAAACTAAATCATATCTTCAATCTCGATCATTCGGTTTTTTTATGTCAATCCATACTCATAAATTTTTATCATATACAAACACTAGTACTACACTTTATATAAATATTATTTTTTTGAAAAATATTTTACCTATCAATTATGAAAGATTAAAATAACGAACGGGTAGCAAGAAAGTGTGAAGTTCAACACAATACCTTAAACATTTGTGTTATTTGGTAGCTCCACTATAAAATCATGATATATGATACTAAGTTAGGAGTCTTTATGATATAATTTCAAAGAATACAAATATTGTTGTTGATAAAGTTGTTACACATGTATGGTATCCTTAAAGTCGATTTTCACTTATTTTGAAAATGTTATAGAAGTTCGGATTTTCAAGCACAATAATGAAATATATTATTGGGCAATACTTTTCAAATGTGTCTTTTCATTTTATAACATGCAACACAAATAGGTAATTCAATAACATCATCATTATGTGTATACACAAAATGTGGCTAATTCAACTTTAAACGAGAAAGATTATCATATATCTATATGAAGATGAGCCTAGATTTGAAATCAACAACGAAGAAATTAACATAATGCAAGTAAAATAAAACACTTAGGATTAATCAATATATCAACACAACTATCAATTGAATTAAATAGAAAGATTAATCCAACAAATTTGATATAATGTATCAAGATGTTCCATCACCATGTGTTATTCATTTCATTAAATCGTAAGAGGTAAAGACTTTAATTATATTATATGTCACATCATATAATCCAAAGACTTAAATTACATTATATATTCCACCATATAATCCAAATACTTAAATTACATTACATTTTACATCATATAATTCGATTAGTCGAAACATCAATTTCTACAATTTCTTTCATATCCCATTTTTCTGTCCCACATCGAAAGTGTGCTATCTACCTCTATTTTCTCTATATATATCTTCTCATATCCCTACTTGTCATTCCCACAATCCAACCTTTTCTTTCCCACATCTAAAGTGTGATGAAATGATGGAGTGGAATGAAGGTATATATATATATATATATATATATATATATATATATATATATATATATATCTTCCCACATACCATGTTTTGTCCACCTTAAATCTTTCCATTTCGAAAGTGTGGTGAAAGTTAAAAGTACTCGATGGGTTGAGTTTTTTTTTTTCAAAACCAAATTTTTTTTTAAAATGGTTGACTCGGCGGGTTGACCCGCCAAACCCGGCGGGTACCCGGTTCATTGCCACGTGTCCCGACCCGGCGGGTCAACCCGTCGACCCGTCGACCCGCCGGGTGACCCGAACCCGTCGACCCGTTGAATTTCCGGGTTAGGGTTCGGGTCATGTACCCCGGGTTCTCGACCCGGCGGGTTTGACCCGTCGACCCGGCGGGTCGGACCCGTGGCCACGTCTACATGAGAGTTGTATTCCTTCAAAAGAGCTTTCTAACGCATATTCATATGTGTCAATCTAACGAACGATGACTCCACAAAGGGCATTACAAGTTCGGTTTGTCAAAGCTGTCGCCATTGCAAGAACGGTGCCCACCGGTTTTATACCGACGCCCTCCGGTTTTATACTGACGCCCGCCGGTTTCGCTGTTTCCGGATCTGTGCAATATCTTATGGAAACTTTTATCTAAACTAATTCTAGGGTTTGATCGACGAAAGCAGGCTTATATTAGGTTATTTTCGGTAGCTTTAATTCATTGACTAATTGAGAAACATAGAACGTTTTAGAGGAATTAAATTTAGAGATCAAGGTATGTTATGCATACCTAGGATTCTCGTGATTTTGTCTTCAATTCAAGACTTGGTTGGTTGAATTGTGAGACTTGATTTCTATATTATTCCTTTATTTATTTCATTATCCTTGTACTTATTTGTTTTTGTTAATTCTCTCTTGATTAATTACCTTGATTGAATTGTATCGTGCTAGGGTTTCAATTGGATTTGCGAGAATAATTAAACCTTTTTGATAGCAATCATAATTGGGTGATTCCGCGAGAATGATCTTGCTTGTGTAGGGTAATGACAGTTTGGGCGACCATTTTGCCAATTCTTTGGGGATCTGTGCTATTTGTATGTTAAATCCTGCAGGTTTAGGGTTTGCATATAGATGTAAGCGATTGCCATCTCCGCAAGCAATGTCAATCCATTTAAACCAAAGTTAGAATAACTAATTGAGATTGAATAATTAGGAATTGAGTCAAGGATCAAGTAAAACCAACCATTGTTGCGAATTGTAGATGAAACCACACTCTTCTCTTCTATCTTTTATTCATTCTATCTAACATTCTTCATAGTTTGTTTACTTTAATTTCTTTATTGTCTCTTTACATTCTCATCTTATCTTTCTTTAGTTTATTTACATATTGATAAATACACATTACAATAGAGGTACTTGGTTCTCTGTGGGTTCGACCCCTTACTTACTCACTATACTCTAGTTTGTTTTTTGGGTTATTATTATTCTTTGGCGAGGTGAAACCAACGACATTTCTCCTCTGTCACTAAGTCTGTCGCTTGAATGTGTTTTTTGAAAAACCGAATTATATCAATTTTACTTGCCCGAACGTTTTCCTCTCTTCATCCATTCACATCTTCCTCCTAGAATCATCATATAAGTTTGAATCCCTTCCCCAAAATCACAATTTTCCGCTCTTTCCAGTTGAGGTACATATAAATTTATTTCTTTTTGCATGGTTTTTGTTGAATATATGCATATATTTTGGTGGTGAGTGGAGTTGATGATGAGAATGTTGTTTAAATTAAGTTTGTGATGTGAATGAATTGTGTATGTGGGTTTTTTATGTTGATTATGTATATATGATGTTTAAATTGAATTTGTAAATCTTAAATATGTATCAAACTGAAAATTGTATGAAACTGAAATCTAATATTTTTATGAAAATTACATGAATCAGTGTCATGTCTTTTTTGCTACATGAACTTACATAGTCAATGGTATAATTGAAGGCTTTCTTCATGTCATCATTTTCATTTCCTATCTCTTCTTTTATACTTAGATGATTTTATACTTGTACTATTCATTCATTTGCATTATAGAGATAAGGTTTTTTCCTTTATTAATTTCCCTTTGTTAATTTTGAAAAACATTAAATGTAAATATTTCTTTGTATTTGTACTCACATGATAAATTAAAGGGGCATGTTTAGGAGCTCCTCCAATGTCTAGTAGAAGATGTAGCCGACCCAAGCCAAATGGATCTCATTCCTATTGAACAACAAAGAAGCATCCTCTTGGAATGCCTTGAAGAAATACGGGGAACAAAAGTGAGGGGTATTTTTTTATTACAATATGAGATTTTTGTAGATTCAAAATAAAAGTTCGTATTACAATTTTAGACTCATACTATATAACAATTCCTAAATATGTATATTTACTTGTATTAAATTTCCCAATTAACTTTCTTTGAAGGAATTGGGGGGGGGGGGCCGTCCCGACGTTTTCGGAGGCCCGGTGCGATAATTAAAATTAGGCCCTTTTATCTTTATTTTTTTCAAGAAATTTGGGCCAAAGGCCGAAGGCCTTTGGGCTATTTACAATTTGTCCTAGGGTTTTACCTTTGCTAGTAAATGTCCAAATATTTTTAATAATACCCAAAGTACCCTTGTTATAATTAAACCCATCTCCCCGTCTGTTGTCGATCTATTTCCGACGCTCACACCTTAGCCCCACAATCCCCAAATCTCAAACCCTAACACTTTCTCCTACTCTCCCATGGACGGCGATGTGGCATAGAAGAACTTGAGCGGCTCGAGCCCCATGACGAGCGACGAGAGGCAGAGGATGGTGAAGTAGATCGCGAGGGACACCTGGATGAAGATGAGGAGCTTCTGGATGGAGAAGAAGGCCTTGATTCGGTTGAAGAGGAGGGGGACGAGCAGGAAGGGGATGACGATGAACACGCAGGAGATGGCGGTGGCCGCGTGGGGGCGTACTTGTTGCCGACGTAGGGCTTGAAGTTATTCGTTATCTGCCTGTTCGCTTTGGAGAAGTAGATCTGGGAGGAGGTTGAGATCCTCTGGAGGTCCGGGATGAACGTTTTTTGAAATTTCGTCGGGAGATCTCGGAATTCCGAGACCAGATTGTCGTCTTCGTCGGAGTTGTAGAGCCAGTTCGGCAGCGAGAGTGTTTTCGAATTGGATGCTTGCGGTTTCTTCTTCTGATTTTGATTTGGATTGATCTTCTTCGCTGCTTGTTAAGTTTCTTCATCGGCCATGGATCTGGAAGGAGGAGGATTGGTTGGAGGAGGATCGGTTGGAGGAAGTGATGCGGAGTACATGAAGGATAGGGAGGAGTGGAGCGAATCGGCGATCGAGTGATTGCCTGAGGCCTATACGAAGGTAAATTCGGACTCTCCTTTTTTTTTTCTAGCTCTTCTGATTTGTGTCTAACCATTGGTGCTTGGAAGTGCTTTGACATTTGAGTTTGAATTCTCTAATTGATTTTGGTTAATTATTGATTACAGCTTGTTTCCGAACATAAAGTAAAAAGAAAAAGAAATCTCATGTTTGCTGGCTATTTGAAAGAATTTGTATTGCATACTATTCTTTATTGATTTTGGTTAATTATTGATTACAACTTGCATTAATCAAAGTTTCCGAACATGAAGAATTCTTTTTTTTTTTCTAGCTCTTCTGATTTGTGTCTTAAGATTTGTTCGGTTATTTACTCATTTTTAGTTGACTGCTTACTAGTGTTAATATAGCAAAAGACGAACAGAGTGAGAGATTTTGTTGGTCAGAAAAGCCATTAAAACAGTGAGAAGACGAGCAAAAATTAAATCTAGAGATATCAAAGGGGACGAATACCATGACTGGCACTACGATTGGATATTGGAAGTAGAGGAGTTATCTTGCAGAGTTATCCTTTTGAATTTGTATTGCAGACTATTCTTTATTGATTTTTACTGTCACCACATGTATTTTAGCTTCTCATTAGCCCTTATCGGGTTTGTGCTTCTCTTGTCCTAGAGTTTTCCTTTGGTTACAGTGTTTATGACCTTATTATTATAGTGGTGACAGTGTCTATGACCTTATTTTTATAGTGATTACAGTGTCTATGACCCTGTTTTTATAGTGGTGACAGTGTCTATGAATCTGTTATGTATTTTAGCTTCTCATTAGCCCTTATCGGGTTTGTGCTTCTCTTGTCCTAGAGTTTTCCTTTGGTTACAGTGTCTATGACCTTATTATTATAGTGGTGACAGTGTCTATGACCTTATTTTTATAGTGATGACAATGTCTATGACCCTGTTTTTATAGTGGTGACAGTGTCTATGAATCTGTTTTTATTTTGGTTACAACATCTATAGGGTTTTCCTTTGATTACAGTGCCTACGCCCCTTTTTTCATGGTGGTGACAGTGTCTATGACCTTGTTTTAATAGTGGTGACAGTGTTTATGACTCTCCTATAAAAAAAATTTCATGTCACCACACACGTGTCACCACTGTCACCACTGTCAAAGAGTGGTGACAGTGACCCCGTAAAAAAAACTATAAAAATGAAACTGTAATCACGAAATTTACATGTCACCACACATGTGTCACCACTGTCACCACTGTCAAAGAGTGGTGACAGTGACCCCGTAAAAAAAACTATAAAAACGAAACTGTAATCACAAAATTTACATGTCACCACACATGTGTCACCAAAAGTCAACGCCTTTGACCAGTCAATGGTCAATGGTCAAATTAAAAAATGGGAAGGAGGAAAATGGGAAGGAAGGGCAAAATTGGAATTTTTGGACACCCTCCTAATTTATTCCCCCTTTTGTCCTAGGGCTTAATTTTTGCCCAAAATATGGACACTTACCAAATTTTCCCAATTTTTTTTCATGCTTGTTATGATCCTAATTATATTTTTTAGTAGTGAATTACATATATTTATTGTATATGACATAAATAATGTTATGAAAAAATATTTATCGTTTATTTATATGAAAACAATGTTATATATACTTCTTAATTTTAAGTGTCACTAGACGGTTTTTTTGAAAAAGGATAATTAAAGTAATAACATACTCTCAACATATTAAAATTGAAATTATTTTATTACTATTTTTAAAAGTTAAAAATTATATAAATATCAACTATGTTAATTTTTTAATTAATGAATTATTATATCCGATAATCATACATTAATTAAATTTAAGTAATAAATGAAAAAAAAAATGAAGTACAACATATGTTGGATTTAACCAATGAATAATGGAAGGGAGGGGGTGGGACCCTAAGAAAGAAAAATACGGAGTAATAGAGCAAATGATGCAATCCGTAATCCAATAAACGGAAGGGGGTGTGAGAGGGATTCAAACACGGGATCTCTGCAATCCCAGACAAAACAGATACCACTGCGCTACTTTGTTCAACTTGATTAAAGTAAAGCGTTTTTATATATATAATAACCTTCAATGTATTGGGCCCCCAACAAATTTGGGCCCGGTGCATACAGACCGCTTGCACCGCCCAAAAACCGGTCCTGGGGGGGGGCAACGGCCTGCAAGGAAACAAGGAGGTCCATGGATGGCGAGGGCTAAATAGAGAGAGAAAGAGTTGGAGGAGGCAAGACAAGAAGCGAAAAGGGTGAATTAGAGAGCCGTAATCGCAATGACAATATCGAGCCAAGCTATAAGCCAGAACGAAGAATTGAAGGAGTGCATGACCCAACTCGAGAAGGCCATGATGGAGCTAATATGCACTAGGATGAGCTCTCAGCCGTTCATCACCTCGGCAACAATGCTTCCTCAGGCATATCAGCCATTGGATGCTTAGTTCTCAGCCCTTCTCCCAGCCATGAAAGGTATTGTCTATTTTGATTTTTGTGAACTTGGATTAAGTGTTGGTTTGGATTGTATTGGTACATTGTCTGTTTGGTACGTATTGTGTTTTTGGTGTGGATTTGGATATTGTATATATACTTCTTGTGAACATTTTGAATGAAACAAAATGTGTTTTGTGTGGAATGTGGATTGTGTGTGAAATGCAATAGGTTTTGTGCATAAAATGTGTTTTTATGTGGAATGCAGCAGGTTGTATGTGTGGTATATGGATTCATAGGCAATAGGTTTTGTGCATTTCAACAAGGGGCAGCATATATTTCAATTTATTTAAAAAAAATCAAAATGCACTCAGGCGACGGACAACAATAAACTACCTCGTGACTTTAATAAAAAAAAAATAAAACACTTTAGGCGATGAGCATAGTTCAAATTCTAGTCGCTGGAAGCCTCAAGTGACGAACTTATATGGCTCTGGTGGCTTGATTAATATTGAATTTTACATATTGCAAAACATTCAGGCGATGAACGTTAAGTACTCTGGTCGCTAGACATGACAGGTTCGATTTAAAAGACCTACTTACTATATCGATCCACATGTCGGCTCAGTACTGACCCCCACTCAGGCGATGCACTTACTTGAACCAACAGTCGCCAGGGGATACTTTTTACATTTTTATAAAATTCTCGAATCATATTGAACGACGAAATAATTCAAAATGTTAGTCACCTGGAACCAATAATGTGAAAAACTTAGAAGTGTACGTATACCCGTGGCTTGACATGACTTTGATTTTCCCCAATTCTTAGACAACAATGAGGCGATGGACTTTTTCCGTCTCCTAAATCTTACAGTTTGTCACGAGAATGATAATGGGCGGGCTTGAGACACCTTTGAGATTTGACAACGTTTTCAGGAAACGAACATTTTTTGTTTGCCTAAGCATTATTGGGCGACGGGCTAAATCATGTTCGTTGCCTGAATACTCTGGGGATGATGTTGACCGGACCACGTTTCAAGTGATGACAGTTCGTCACCTAAAGTGTCTAACGACGAAAACCTCATTTCAGGCAATGCACTAGTTCCGTCACCTGAATGGTTAATTGGCGTAGTGCAAGCCTCTATTGAATTTGACCCATATAGTTTCTTTGTGAAGGATTTCCCCAAGGTTTCATTATGACTTCGATGCAATATCAAGGGTTATCTCTACTCAGTCTTGTCTCCTCATCTAACACATGTCTCTCATTCACAACATGTTTCCCCATATCAATTGACATGTTAGGCGCTTGGCCATCCCAGAGCTCCTTTCTTCAAGATTTTGTGCAAGTCTTTTCTTCCTAGCTACAATAAGGTGTTAAGTTCCATTAATTGTCTATCATGCCAATTTAGAAAAATATGTTAGACTACATCTATTAATTATTTATCGTGACAATTGGTGGTTTTCTTTATTACTTAGTCCTCCTTTATTCATATTCTCACTTTTTTTTAGGTTTTCCTCTAAAAATATATATATCTCAAGTCTATTATAAAATTGTTAAAATTTCACTTATGTTAAAAGACAATTTAACACCACCGTTAAAATATTTCAATGTGATATGAGTAACGAATTCAACAATTAATACCTCTTTACACTTTTTTTTTTCTCCTCCAATGGCCCCCAATTTTGATTCTCTTTTCTCCACTCCTTTTGTCAAAATGGCAAAGTCGAGCATATCATACGTACCATCAACAATACGATGCACACCATGCTTATCCACACCTCATTACCTCGAATATATTGTTCTTTTGCCTTACAAACATCCCTCGACCTCCTCAACGTAACTCCCACCACTACGTACTCTTCAATATCAATGTTCAACACATTTGTAAAATTGAGAAATGGAAGGAGGGTGGAAAAAAATCTCTAAATTTAGAGTAAGAGAAATAATCTCTATAATAATTTAATGTTTCACTCCTCTGTATATATAGAAATTTCATGTTTACCTTCACCTTAACACCCATATTCTACACAGTATTCTAAAAATCGCGCCTAGGCGGCGCCTAGGCGCTAGGCGGGAAGGGACCTAGGAATTTTTAAGCCTAGACGGCCCTCTAGGCGGAAATCCTCCTAAGCAATGCCTGGGCGCCGCCTAGACCCGCCTAGGCACCGCCTAGTCCCGCCTAACCCGACTATTATTCAATTTCAACTTTTATGTATGTGATTAGTCAACTTAGAGTTTTTTGATCCCCTAGGTTGAGATATATTTGTTTATTAGTCGAACCTATGGTTTTGGATTTTAGGAGGTTTAGAGTCGTTAGTCGGACGCGTACTTTTGCGTTTATTTACTTTAATGTTAGTTAAGCACCGCAAATTTGGGTTTATGATTGATATTATGGATTATTATTACATTATAAGAATTATTGACGTGTTATACATTAAAAGATAAGGAAACAATCAAGTTTGTTCTAAGTCCTCCTAGGCACCGCCTAGGCACCCGCCTAGCCGCCTAGGCGCTAGGCGGTCACCCACCGCCTAACGACCGCCTAGCGCCTTTTAGAACATTGATTCTATATGAATAATCCCTTCTATCATTTTTTAACCATCAATTATCTATATATTATAAATTTTTGTATTTATTATAGTGTATAATAAATACAAAAATCTGTAAAACAGAGAAGTTGTTGGAGTTGAGGTGGATTTTTTTTAGAGATTTTGACATTTTGATCTCTATTTTAGAGAATTTTTTACAATAGCTGTTGCGGTTGTTCTAAGGGTATGATTATTCAAATTATTCTGATAAATAGGCCTTAATAATTAATGAATTTTGACTAGAATCATGATTATATAACGAAAATTTATAGCTTGATACTCTCAATATTCGTTCATTAATGTATTATGATAAATATTCAAATTTTAGTGGATTTTTCCCCCACAAAAAGATGAGGGTGTGTCAACCCGTATACAGAGCGTACAAGGCGGAATTGTCGAATTAGGAAAAAAAAGAAATGCGTAAATTGGATACTTCAAAATTAATAGATCCAACGAGTACAATTCTCGCATCATGATCATTTATTTTATTTTATTTTATATTTTAAAAATAACAATAAATCTATCTCTTTTTAGCTACCCCATAATCGAAAATTAAACCATTTAGTTTTAACACTCTCATACCATTCTGAAGTCCATTGAAACTAAAATTATAAATCAGCGAAGTTGCAAAGATCGAGCAAACTACATACCTCATTCTCTGAAATCATACCAAATACCATATATCAATACCCTCTATCTCACCCGACGATGCATCACTATTGAATATAATGCCTAGAGTTCATGGTTTTAAGGTGTTTCTTGAACTTTCTCATCCTACATGGGAAGTCCAAGGGTATCCTAAAAGTGTTTTTAAGGAGACTTTTCCACTACATACATTGAGTATTCCTTTGAGACGGACTTGATAAATCACCGAATGACAGATAAAAGGCTGAGCCTTAGAGCTCTTAATGACTTAATACCCCCACTCAATGGAAATTTTGTTGAGATAGATATGTTGAAGTCACCTATGTGAGTGTGAGGGATTGGCAACCCTCCAAGGTGAGACATAGGGCAGTCTTCACTAAAACACTAATGAGCACCCAAGGTGTGCCAAAATTTGGATGTCTGATGTGATAAGACTTAACACAACGTTAAAGGACCCCGTGGAAGGTGTGTATTGTTGGTTTATCTCTGAATGGAGGAATTCAAGGCCTTTGGCCATTTGCTCTACCTATGGGATCCCTAATTTCACTATGTACTGATTCAAATCATAAGACATTAGCATTTAAGCACTAACCTCGACATGCTCAAAACTTGTTTTCAAAACCTTAGTTTTTAAACACTTCTCTTGGCATTTGGGCGGGATTGTTTGATATAATGCCTAGAGTTGGTGGTTTTAAGGTGTCTCTTGAACTTTCCTATCCCATATGGGAAGTCCAAGGGTATCCTAAAGGTGTTTTTAAGGAAACGCTTCCAATACCTACATTGAGAGGTAAAGGAGGAGATGGGACACCCACACGTGCGCCCGCCGTCCGTCCGGCTCGACTCGTGCTCTAAATTGGAGTTGGAGTTAAATTTTTACAGAAAATTTCTTTCTTGAGGCTGAAGATATTATGGATAGACTTGTTAGTGTTTCTCCGCGAATATCTATTTTTACTGAAAAAATATCTTTTGCGAAAACTTATCTTCTCAATTTTTGGATACTCACGATCCTTTGAAGATAGAGCAAAATCTCCTTCCGTAGATCTTTTCTTGCGGTCGAAGGATGGGATTTCAATACCTTTAAAAGGGGATCGCAGGATAGGGTTTCAAACATAGTGAAAACAAATGCCTCTCTCCCTCTTTTGTTGTCTCTTACCCTTTTCCCGTTCTGAGCACCTATCCCTGTTATATCTTCTCTCCCTCGAGTGGACCTGTGAGAGAAGCTAGTGAAATCCTTGGAGAAAATTGCCTTGCATACGATCGACACCTCTGTCGAGGGAAATACATTTCTCATTCAGTGGCTCCCGTACCACGCCTCACCACATCCCTTAGCCCTTTCACAGAAACGAGTTCGTCCTACATGCACTAACCCCCATAGAAAGTTTATTGCTTTTTGTAGGTTCCAATAGAGTTATTATCCAATAGAGAGAAACGTATTTCCTTGTTGTACAATAGCCGTCGAGATCTCATACAAGAAGTCGTTGCTCGATCTCTTGAAGTTGGAGCCTTTGGATGGCTTGAACTACAAGCGTTGGTCCTAGAACATGTTGATCTTCTTTGAACAACTAGAGATTGACTATGTGTTGTTCAAGGACCCTCCCACCGCACCTACAACTCTTGTTGTTGCTAACGAGGGCGATGCTCCAGCCAACCCGCATACGCCATCTGAGGCGTTGGTGAAGTACGAGCACGATGCGTTGTTCGATTTGTTGCTGATCTAAAAGTCTGCTAAGACTATTTGAGAAAACCTGGACAAGAAGTATGACACTGAAGATGCTGGAAAGTGCAAGTACGTGAATGGACAATGGATCCAGTTCAAGATGGTGGACGGCAAGCCTATCATGGAGTAGGTGCATGAGTACGAGAATTCGGTAGTGTATATACTAGCTGAAGGAATGAAGATGTGCAAAGTTCTTCAGGCCAACGTCCTGATTGAGAAGTTGCCCGAGTCCTGGGCACACTGCCGCAATCATCTTAAACACAAAAAGAAAGCCAACCGGTTAAGGAAGCCAACTGACTGAAGGAGAAGGAGACTTCTATCACTAGTGCTGATACGGTAAAAGCAAACATTGTTGAAACTTCATAGGTCAACAAGAAAGGAAAAAAGCCTTTAAACAAGAAGAACAAGAAGGGCCCTGTAGGATAAAACAACAAGCCTGCAAAGTTAAGAAGAACAACAACGGAGAGAAGCAGAACACTAGTTGGTATGTACATGGTAGACAAGGCCATAGGGCTTTCTAGTGCCATGAAAGGAAGGATGCTCAGTATGTTGCCCAAAAGAAAAATGGTGGGCAGGACAAGGGCATTGCAAACATCGCTGAACCTACTCCCTAAGTCATAGTTGTGGTTGTCACTAAAGTCAACATCGTTGGGAGCACGATGGAATGGATCGTGGACACTGGGCCCATGATGCACTTATGCGCCAACATGGAGATCTTTGACGAGTTCGAACATGTAAGTGGAGCTGAGGAAATTTACATGGGGAACTCGAGCTAATCTAAGGTGTTGGGCAAAGAAAAGGTCTTGTTGAAGCTCTCCTCAGGTAACAGCCTGAGCCTGCACAATGTTTTTTATGTGCCTTCCCTAAATCATAACCTGATCTCTAGAGGGCTCTTATCTCAAGCCGAGCTAAGGGCAGTCATGGAAGGTGACTCGATAGTCTTGTCCAAGAACGAGAAATTTTTTGGGAATGCCTATAAGTATGGAGAATAATTTATTTTGCAAATTGTTGTTGTTTCTGCTAATATAGATTCTACTTCCACTTATATCATTGTTGATATTAATCTTTGGCATAATAGATTAGGTCATGTGAATGTTGAATCTATGAACAAATTGCATAAAATGGGCCTAATTACAAACTTGGGTAATAATGATCATAAAAAATGTGAAATTTATGTGAAAGCAAAGTTCAATAAGAAACCTCTTACAGGGGTCCACTAAATTTCTAGAATTAGTTCATACAGAGTTAGCTGATTTTAGGAACTCTGAAAACAAAGCTAAGGATGATTATTCAAGATATACCAAGTTGTATTTGCTAAGATCTAAGGATGATGCAGAGAAAATGTTCTTAATCTACAAAGATGAGGTAGAAAACCAACTTGACATGAAAATTAAAAGACTTACATCTGATAGAGGTGGGGAATATGGAACAATGTTTTTGAAAGAATTCTATAATAATAATGGCATAATTCATAAACGTGCAACACCCTATAACCCTTAATCGAATGGAGTAAATGAGAGAAGAATGAAACTTTAAAAAACATGATGCTATCTATGCTTGTGAGTTTTGGGTCACTCGACTATTTGTGGGGTGAAGCTGTTCTTTCTGTAAACTATATTCTTAACAAGGTACCCCATAAGAAGTTAGCCAAAATCTATTATGAACTATGGAAAGGACATTCTCCTAACCTACGATTAATGAAAGTGTGGGGGTGTTTAGCTAAGGTTGGGATTCTTGCATTTAATAGAGATAACCTTGGATCTACAATTGTCGATGCCATGTTTCTTGGTTATGCTGAGAACAATGCTGCCTATAGGTTTAGTTGCTTGCATGATAAATCTATGTGTGCATATCGTGATGCTGAATTTTTTGAGCATATATTTCCTTTGAAGAAAGATCATGATATTATTCTTGATGTTGTTTGAATAGCGCAGTAGAAGATATAATAGAAATGCTCTAGAAGGGGGGATGAATAAAGTATGAAAACTTTTCGCAAACTTTCTGTAGAATAGACTTCATGGCCTTGGAATGGAGTTCAAGGTCTTGATTTGGATGTCAAGGTGTTGAAGTGGATCTCAACATCTTGACCTATTGATAGCACGCATTTAGGTAGGCATATTAGGTTGCATTTAGCATGATTTAGATGTTTATAATGCATAGTTTAGGCTAGATTTCCATTTATATTTGTTTTGTTGGTAGAGTCGAAATCTACAGGCTTTTATGGATTATTTCAGGTAGATGTGAATCCAACGAGGAATGAGAAAGCTCATGGATGAAGGAAGAGTGAAGAGGAGGAAAAGTGAAGAGCACGGGAGCGGAATCGAAGTTCGAGAGCCTAAGTGAAGAACAAGTCAGCAGAAGTTGTCGCCAGACAAGCTGAACTTGTAATGCACTTTCTGTAGGCATCAATGGTCCAATTGACAATTATTAGGATGTGTTGGAAAGCTCATTCCGATATACTTTTATGTTGACATTGAGACCATATTTGAAATGAAAAAAGTTTTGTGAACAGTAAGACCGCCCCGTGGTTACCCATGGCCGCCCCGTGGCTAGAAGAGAAACGGAGGCTTCGCAAATCGCCTGGCCGCCCCGCAGCCTGGATTGGCTGCCCCGCGGCCCTTTGCAGAACGCCGAAACTAAAAACAATGTTTTATCTTGTTTATTTAGGGTTTTTACATTAATTATTTTGGCCGACTTTGTTAGGTTTATTTAAGGACTATTAGGGTTATTTTCTTATACATCTAACTCATCATTTAATACACTTTGAGATTATCAATTGAGAGAACCCTAGAGGGAAGCCTCCATGGCTATGGAGTACTAAACTCTTCGGTTTCATCTATGGATTGAAGTTTTGGTTTGATAAAGTTGTGAGATTTCTATTCTTGTTCTATTCCTATTGATTCTTTTGCGAATATTGTTGATTTCTTCTAGTCCGTACAACTAGTTGAGATTATTGCTAGGATTTTATAAATTCCTCATAGTGAACCTTAATCCATAGTAGCAAGCATGCCTTTTTAGGACTCGTAGGACTAAACTGGTGTGTAGAGAATCAATTATATGTTAAATACTGACTCGTAGCTTGGTGTTGCATGAATCCTGGTTAATTCTTAATCTTAATGCTACTATTAGATTAAATCTTAACCGTGTTAGGGTTATCTAATTAGTAAGGGTTACTAGGACTCGTATGACTAGTAATTTACACAAGATTAGGACAGGAACAATAATAGGATGAAAAGAGAACTTGAAGAAGAATCGAGGATCAACTAATCAAACTAAAGTGGATATTAATAGATGAAACTATTTTCTCAATTGTTATCTCTACTAACTTCTTTATAGTTTCTTTTATCTACTTCAATCACCAAATCCCTCTTTTCTACTATTTGGTAAATATACATTGCTTAGAAATACTGGATTCTCTCTGGGATCGACCTCTTACTTGCTTGCTATACTAGTTTGTGGGTTTGAGTTATATTTTGATAGGAACAATGACAGTTTCCTCCTGTCACCTATCTCATAAACATGTTCAGCTATACGAAACAAATAGTTAAATGTAAAGTGCGGAAATTAAAACACAATGAACACACGAATTGTTAATGAAGTTCGGATCTAAACCAGTCTATGTCTCCGCCTAGGCGTGGCCACGGGTCACGGGTCAACCCGTGACCCGGCGGGTCGTACGGGTCATGCGGGTCAATGACCCGGCGTGTCCGGGTTGACGGGTAGGCGGGTGGGGACTGGTAGCGGGTTAGGGTTAGGGTCGGGGTTTAGTAACCCGGTGACCCGCCGGGTCGACATATTTGAAAAAAATAGCCGTTGACGGGTGGGGCCCACCGGAGGCTGATTTTTTTTTAAAAAAATGTAGCCGTTGTAACGGCTAGTTGGTGGGAGATTAGGCTCGGGGCTATAAATAGACGACTCCTTCATGTCACAAATCACACATATTTCCATCCAATCCATCAATCACCTATCCATTTTATTTCATAAGCTCGTAATCATGTCCGACGCAACTAGATCCGGTGATAACCTTCGGGCGGAGTTGTTCCGTGATCATTACGAGAAGGTGGAGCAAGCCGGTGGAAAGTTCGAAGCCGTTTGTCGTCATTGCGGTCACAAGTACAAGGTGACAAATAACCTTGGATATGGAAATTTGAAGCTTCATATCACGAAGAAGCACCCCGAAAAGATCAAGAACGATGGCGCATCGGGCTCGAGTGGTGGTAACTAGTCTAGTATTCCTAAGTCCTAACTCCTAAGTCCTAATCCTAATTAGTGATTTAGTGAGTAGTGTAGTTATTTAGTTATGTAATAAGTTTATGTTTTAAGTTTTTAACTTTTTATGTGATGTGAATCAGTGAATGTGAGTTGTGATTTGTGAACTTGTAATCGTATGTCGGTTTACAATAAACTTGTGTTTGAATGATTCTATAATTGGTGTTGTATAAGATAATTTGTTTAGTAATTACCTAACAACTTAGTAAAAATTACCTAAACATTAGATATCAAATTTAAAATGTCAAAAAAATTAAAAACTCAATAAAATAAATTAAAAACTTCACATATAACTTTAATTACAAGTTAAGAGGGATTAGAAGAAGCCAAATAACACCCAAAAAAAAAAACAAAGGGCAACGGCTACTTTCCAACGGTCGACCCGCCGGGTCGACCGTTGGACCCGCCGGGTCGAACGTTGGACCCGGCGGGTCGACCGTTGCCCATCCCGCGGATTGGCCCTATAAATACCCCTTTTCCCTCCCATTTTCAACCCACACCTCACTCATCTCCTCTAATCTCATCTTCATCTCTCTAATCGCTCTCTAATCGCTCTCTAATCGCTCGATCTTGTCTCTCGTAGTCCCGGTTTCCTAATCTCTCTCTTACATCTCCTAAATCTCTAAAATTCAAAATGTCGAGTGTCTTCAACCGAATTACCCGGGGTCGCAAGAGTGTTAGTGGAGCCCCATCTTCATCGACCCCGAGTGTTGGAGGCGGAGGCGGCTCAAACCCGGCGGCAACACCACCAAGCCTTCGGCGAAGTGCATCGGTCTCGGCGGCGAGCGGATCCCGACGTCGTCGAGATGATGCTCTTTTAGCCGACCACGTCGACGAGATTATGGAGGAGGAGGAGGCCGAGCCCGAGGGGACCCCCCAAGCCGGAACTCCGACGATTCCGACCCAAGAGTCCGGGTTCTCCGCCGAAGGAACTCCGACGAATGGCGACCCTATTACTACGGCGGAAGTTCGAGCCGCTACTTTCAAGTATTGGTTCACGAAGGGCCCTAGGGATCCGGCTTGGGAGGAAGACAGTTGCTCGGCCAAGTGCAACTTCTGCGGGACGGTCTACAAGCACAAGAAGGGAGGCGGATATGGGAACTACGGTCGCCATATCCGGTCGAAGGATCCCGAAAAGCTCGGCCTCGCCAAGGGACAAACTCAACTAACCGGGTACGCATCTTCTTCCTCTCAACCCGCTGGTTTATGGTCTTATGATTATCGTAGTTGTCATGATAACTATGCGGAAATGATAGCTGCCGAGGGTTTAGCTTATAGTTTTTCACAACGTTTATGTTTCAATGATTTTATTACACAAAATGTTCAACCTGCATGGCAAGGTATTAGTCGAAACACGGTTAAGAGGAAAGTACTTAGACGGTATACCGCCCGTAAAAATGAATTAATCGAATATTTTCAAAAAAACCATGATTTAGAAGTTTCGATTTGTAGTGACATTTGGACCGACCATTGGCAACATCACTCATACATGGGTGTTACTTGTCATTGGGTTGATCAACGTTTTCGATTGCACAAACGTGTTTTAGCTTTTCGAGTTTTCGACGATGCACACACGGCACGAAACATAGCATGTGTCCTTTTAACCGTTTTACAAGAATATAGATTGACTAAAAGAGTTTTCAGTATCGGTTTTGACAACGCTTCTGCCAACACCGCATCTATTCCGGAATTAATCCAATTTTGTCAGCCCGGGATAGGCGGTAAGTTTTTCCACATCCGTTGCGCCCCTCATATTTTAAACTTATGTGTCCAAGATGGTTTAACATATTTACAATCTGTTGTTGAACCAATTCGATTTGTTTTGCGGGCACTTTGGCGAAGCAAACAGCTTCGCAAAAGTTGGAGCACTTATTGTCGCTCTCACCAAACGCGCCCAAAGCAGTTCCCCAAGGACGTTTGCACTCGGTGGAACTCGACTTACAAAATGATTTACGATTCCATCGCTTATAAGGAACTTCTTTCCGGTTTTGCAACACAAAACATCGAAGGGTCAAACATCTTTGCGGAGGTTTGGACTCAGGCCCGAGATGTTGTGGAGGTTTTCAAAGTTTTTTACGACGCAACTCGAACTTTCAGCCACGTTTACATGCCTACATCAAACCTTTTCTGTTTTACTGCAATGAACGTAGCAATAGCCCTTCAAGACGGGATTACCGTGCCTTCCATCAAAATCGCTGTTTTGGAGATGCGGCGAAAATGGTTGGCATATTACAAGGTTATACCCGACATTTTCCTCGTAGCATGTTGTTTCGACCCTAGATATAAATTAAACGGGGTTCAAAAGTTTTTAGAAAACTATTTTCCGACTTTGGATATTGAGGAAGATCCCGATTGCAATGTTCCAATTATAGTTGCTAGAGTTAGAGGATTATTAGAAGAATTATATACTCAATATTCGACGGGCGATAGAGCGCCCTCCTCTGGTCGTCCTCCCGTGCCTTCCAGTTCAAGCGGGTCACGAACAAGCATCACCGCTAGAACTAAGGCACTTGCCCGAGATATCTTTGGGTCAAAGAGGTCGAGATCTTCGTCGAGCCCCCACTCGGAGCTCGACGAATATTTGTCCACTAACTTTGATTTTCACAACGATGAGGAAGAAGATTTCGATGTCCTAGAATGGTGGAGCCGCCCCGAAAGACAACGATTCCCGACGTTGCAGGTAATCGCCCGACAAATACATGGGGCCCCTTGCTCCACCGTTGCCGTCGAGCAGCTTTTCAGTCGCGGAGGTCAGATTCTATCGGAGAAGAGATCAAGGTTGCTTCCCGAGAACCTCGAAGCCCAAGTTTGCCTTGCAGATTGGAAGAAGGCGGATATGCGGATGCAGAAGAACAGCTTGGGGACTGATTCCGAGGATGACGACGGAGTGGATACGGAGTCCGTTGGGAGCTCCATTGACGGCGCGGTCACAGATGGCTCAGGAGGTGGAGGGTCCGACGATCAACAAGACTAGAAGAATAGGTAACCGGGCCGGGGTTCAGACATACACAGGTAAAAGAACTACGTGGGCTTTGATTCCTCAACCCCGGGAGGATACGTAGGCAATCGGGAAACCGATTCAAGCCCTTCTTCCCTTTTTTTTTCCCCACACTCATTCATACACAAATTGTAAAATTGTTACGAATTGTAGTCTTGTATACTTATAGTTGAAGTTGTAGTCTTGAGAATTATAAGTTGTAATATTGTAATTTATACCTAAATGGCAAACACGAAAGGATATTTTTCAAACATATATGCGTCCAATACCTGTTCTCGACAATTCCGTAAACTCCGAACAAGTGCAAACCCGTCCAACCCGGGCCATATTCGTCGGGTCAACCCGCCGGGTACCCGGCGGGTCCGACCCGCCGGGTCGACCCTTCGACCCGCTGACCCGCCGGGTGACCCGAACCCGCCAACCCGTGGAATTCCCGGGTTAGGGTTCGGGTCACCCCTCCCCGACCCTTGACCCGGCGGGTCGAACCCGTCGACCCGCCGGGTCAGACCCGTGGCCACGCCTATCTCCGCCTAGGGTTATCCGACCTGTAAGATTCTAACAACTATTATTTCACTCTCTTGAGTCCTAGATACAACTTAGAAGAACTTCATCTCTTCCAACACTTTGTAGCCTTACCCGCTACTTATCTAGTTAACGAACAACCTAGTTTAATAACAACCCCTTAACACCGAAGTATAGATACGTTTCAGTATAAGGATACTCTTAGTATAACAGGGATTGACTTATCCTATATCGTTGGTGATTTTCTTTTCCCAACTTAAGATAGTGCGATTCTAACAAGAAGAGAAAGAAAACAAATGGATCAGTTGGACAATGTTTGAATGCAGTAGAGATCGCTCTTGCTTGCAGATGAGTGCTTGATTTGTGTGTTGAATCTTTGCTGAGTGTCTCCATATATAGTGTTGATCAAAGATATGTAGCCGTTTGATCTTCCTTATATTTAGCTTGAATCTGGCAGGCTTCAATTTGAATTGAGTCCACAATATCTTACAGATTATTGTAACAAATCTTTTATGCATTGTTTTGAATTCAAATGCAGATTCCTTTATTCAAAAGAATCGGCAACCTCTTGCTTATACAATGATTCTGCAACAAATCTCACAAAACAAGATATATCCAAAAAAATATCTAACAAAATAGATTAATTCAAAATAGATTTAAATAAATCCAAATCTAAAATTCGATTAAAATAATTAAGTAAAATCTAGATAAGGAATATTCAAAAACGTGTAACAACCTTTTGAATTAAGTAAACATTTAATTGCAAAAAGAATATTTTGAAGGCCATAATTAATCAAATTAAACAGAACATATCGTTTTAATATTTGTATAAAATGCTACCTTTCATACTATTTCTTTCATCATACCTGCAGAGCATATATTATATGACTTCAAGGTGGAGTTATCAATCTCCCCCTTGATGAAAGACAAAACAAATTTAAATTGATAATGCCTATAAAGTAATAAAGACATATATGATGCATAATAGATATAAGCAACAGATAAGTATAAGCATGAGCATCAGCATACATACCACAAATGTTTGGATCACAAAATACCAGCAGACAAATCCAAAATAAAACTAGTTTAAAACCTAACCGCAGTAGACCAATAGTGCAACAAAATCCATCAAGAGACCTTTTCTCCCCCTTTTTGTCTTTCGACAAGGGGAAGAAAACAGTTTGAAACCAGTAGTCAAAACCCAATAGTTGAGAAAAAATTCCAGAGGTAAGATTTAAAAGACAAGATAGGAAACAAAAGTCAAGGCCATGAGATCACTCGTCGCACCACTTTCCATACTTGTTCTCGCCACTGCGTCGAGTCTTGACATCCTTTTTAGCTTTGGACTTCCAACGCATGTATGCCTGATTGATCTTCTGGTTTTTCATCATCTCATCGATAGGCATCTGTCCTTCCTTCTTTTTGATACTTCTTGACCACTGAATACTCCTCAACAGTCAAGATTGAAGGCTCCTGATACACGGGGCAAAAAATAGGATGGTTTTGGACTTAGTGCTCGCAGTTCAACAGGACGTTGGCCGCCCTTTCTCGACAGTGTGTAGCAGCATCTTCACCAAGAGGGGGAATGTTTCCTGCAGCAGTGAAAGTGAGGGCGTTGAGAAAAAACATCTAATTCACCTTGGAATTCACCATGTCCAGAAGTTCATAAGTGGAATCCAGTATGTCGGAGACATCAACCCCGAGATCAATAACGTCCCTCCTTAGGGCATCTAGACCCCATTCCAAATCGTCTAGACATTGATCAGACAGAGAAGACAACGACACTGCTTTTCCTTTGAGTTCTAGCATAACATCAATTTCCTCAAGAGAGAGATCCGCTCACAACTTCCAACGGCCATTTGCAGTCTTGAAGATTCCCAGCCTGTTGAAGCAGTCCTCGTCAACCTTGCATGTGGAGTGCAGTTGATCTTCCAGGGATATATCAAGATGAAAGTAGCAGAAGATGTGAGGGAGGAGATTGGCATAAGGAAGTGGGATGGACCGAGTCGAGGTAATGGTATGGTGTATATGATTTAGGATAATGGAAGGGATATCAAGCTCATACATGTTTATGATCAAGAAAATAAGTTCCAGGGTTTGATTAGTAAAGAGTTCACAGGAGTTAGAGCTGGGTACAACACAACCAACAAGAATGGTAAAATTGATTTTAGCTTCAAGGGTGAGGACATGTCTTTCATCATAACTGCAGAGCATGTCTTATTACATATGACTTCAAGGTTGAGTTATCATTGTTGAACCTGCATCTTTTTGTTTACTTGCTTCTACCAATGTTGGAGAACCTAGTTAAATTAGGAAAAGTAAAAGACGTAGAATTGAAACTAGCTTAGGTCCTGATTTTGTGGCTGCTTTATTGGTTGAACTCCGTGATTTAGATGAAATCTATGAATATCTAGCTTATGTTCACATGATAGAGGATGAACCAAAAACATATGGAGAAGCTATGAGTTCTATAGATGCTAGTTTCAGGAAAGATGTTGTAAACAGTGAAATTGAATCTATCACAAGTAATCACACTTGGGAACTAGTTAATTTGCCTAGAGGATATAAGGTCATTGGTTGTAAATGGATGTTTAAGCAAAAACATAGAAAATATGGTTCTATATAAAGGTTTAAGGCAAGACTGGTAATCAAATGATTCACACTGAAATATGGAGTAGATTATTTTGATGCCTATTCTCCTGTAACTAAGATTGCAACCATTAGAACTTTATTTGCTTTAGCATCTAATTACAAGATTTTTGGCACATCAAATGGATGTAAAGACAACTTTTCTGAATGGTGATCTAGATGAGGAAATATAAATGGAATAACCTCCGGGTTTTGTGATTCTATGTAAGGAGAATATGGTTTGTAGGTTAAAGAAATCTCTCTATGGCTTAAAGCAAGCATCTAAACAATGGTATGAGAAATTCCATAACACTGTGTTGAGTTTTGGATTTGTGGTTAGTGGATCTGATGCATGCTTTTATACCAAGATGTACAATTCTGATTGTGTTATTGTGTGCCTTTATGTTGATGATATGTTATTATTTGGAACTAGCATGCATGTGATAAATGAAACCAAAAAGTTTATTTCCTCTCGCTTTGAAATGAAAGACTTAGTTGAAGCAGATTGGATTCTAGGTATTAAAGTGACTAGAACTAAAAATGGCTTTACTTTGTCTCAATCTCATTATGTAGTGAAGGTATTGAAAAAGTTTAACAACTATGATGTGACGCTAGTAAAGACTCTATATGATGCTGCCATAGAGTTAATAAAGAACTAGGCATAGGTGTTTTCCAAAAGGAATACGCTAAGGTTATTAGGAGTCTAATGTTTTTAATGAACTATACTCGGTCTGATATAACTTATAAAGTAAGTAGACTCAATAGATATCCACATAATACTAGTAAAGAACATTGGAATGCACTAAGAAGGTTAATGAGATACCTTAGAGGCACTCTTGATTGGGTATTACATTTTGAGGGTTATCCCTGCATTCTAGAATGATATTGTGATGCAAACTGGGCAAGTGAGATGGATGAAATTTGCTCCACTAGTGGATATGTTTTACATTGTGTAGTGTGTACTTGTCTCATGGAAGTCTGCAAAGCAGAGTTGCATAGCCCGATCAACGATCGCGTCAGAGTTCATAACTCTAGACTTGGCAGGCCAAGAGGTTTAGTGGTTGAGAAGCCTACTGACATATATACCAATGTAGGGGCATCCAGCTCATGCGATTTCTCTACACTGTGACTCACATGCTGCCATTGGAGTAGCAAACGACAGAGCGTATAACAACAAGAAGAGGCATATATGCATCCGACATGTGGCTGTGAGGCAATTGATAATGCCTAGAGTTGGTGGTTTTAAGGTGTCTCTTGAACTTTTTCATCCCACATGGGAAGTCCAAGGATATCCTAAAGGTGTGTTTAAGGAGACTCTTCCACTACGTACATTAAGAGGTAGAGAAGGAGATAGTGCCCCTACACGCATGTCCGCTTCTGTCCATCCATCCGGCTCGACTTGTGCTCGTACTTGTGCTCTGAGATCGAAGTTGGAGTTAAATTTTCACTGGACAAATATGATGTCCGTCTGGCTCGGCTCGTGCTCGTGCTCCAAGATTGGAGTTGGAGTTAAATTTTTGCAAAAAAATTATTTCATGAGGCCGAAGATATTACAGATAGACTTGTTAGTGTTTATCCGCGAATATCTATTTTCACTGGAAAAAAAATGTTTTATGAAAACTTATCTTTTCGGTTTTTGGATACTCACAATCCTATGAAGATAGATCGAAATCTCCTTCCATAGATCTTTTCTTGCGGCTGAAGGATGGGATTTCAGCATCTATAAAAGGGGTCGTAGGCTAGGGTTTCAAACACAGCGATAACAAACGCATCTCTCCCTCTCCTGTTTTCTCCTACCCTTTTTCCCGCTTTGAGCGCCTGTTCTAGTTCCATCTTCTCTTCCTCAAGTGTACATGTGAGAGAAGTCGGTGAAATCCTTGGGGGACATTGCCTCGTATACGATTTGCACCTCTGTCGAAAGTAAATATGTTTCTCATTCAGTGACTCTCATACCATGCTTAACTGCAGCCCCTAACCCCTTTACAGAAACGAGTTCGGCCTACATCCACTAAAGCCTCATAGAAAGTTTGTTTCTGTTTGTAGGTTCCAACATGATTATTATCCAACCATCACAATTCAATTTTGTGCAGTCCGACATCCTCCATCTTGAATCAAGTTAGCCAGAAGAGATTTAAATGGAGACGTACCCATCAAAATCATGAGTTAGCACCCAACAACATGTTTCAGATCGTAATACACTCTTTTAAAAATTTGACGTACAATTCATGCCTTAAGAAAAATGGATCTTACCGACCAAAAATAAAGATATTAACGACATTGAAGAAGACAAAAAAAAAATAATGCATGCCTTGAAAAAAATATTTACAACTCAATTAATGGCTTTTTCCATTTTTGAAATATCAAACTTCTTAATTCTACGCAACACTTCTTAATTCTCTGGGGGCATTTGCCTCTTATGGAAGGATATTCCGTCAGATCAAGGGTCTGTTGAACTAATTTCAATTCATCACAGACTCATTCACATCAATCATACATATTATGCCTCTTAGCGTACAATTGCTTTCATTATTGTTTATGCCTCGGCTTACATAGCTCGATTGGTCCTTCCTTTCTGTATTATGGGGGACATGAATGATATTGTTTCCCCAAACGATAACTTGGGAGGAGCCATCCCAACCCCCTCTCGTTTTAATCGTCTAAACAATCTAAAAAATAAACTATTACTGACAAACGTCCCTTCTTTCGGTGGCCAGTTTACTTGACAAAGAAAAAAGGGTGGTCCTGACAACTGTCTTGAAAAGCTTGATCTTCTTCTACTACATACAGATGTTATACCTATTTTCGACACCATTCGTACTCAAATTCATCCTTTTAGTCGGTCAGACTATGCTCCGATTTCGTCCGACTTCCGCCGCAATGTTCAGTCAAAAAACAGACCTTTCCGATTTGATTTAGCTTGGGCAAGCCGTGTGGATTATAAAATCTTGGTTCAGTAAGCTTGGAGGCTTGACTCTAATGGTTCGCTTATGTTTAAACTCATTCATAAATCGAAATTTCTAAAGAATCCCTCCAAATCATGGCACAAAAAAACCTATCTCAATATCAGCAATTAAATTTTGCCTACAAACAATGCGCTTATGCAGTTACAGGCAAAGCTGCTTGCGAACTATGATGATCAAGATCTGAAAATTTTGAAACAGTTGCTAAACAAAAGAGAACGCATGTTACATTTCCACCGATGTTACTGGAGTCAACGAGCTAAGATCAAACACATTAAACTCAATGATTCAAACTCGGGATACTTTCATAAGATTGCCTCGTCTAAAAGAGGGAAAAAGATCATTAAAAACATTACCCTCGGAAATAGGGAAGTTATGGCTGACTTTAGAACCATATAGCAAGAATTTGAGAAGGGATTTAAAAAAGGTTTCGCTCATCTACCGATCCTAACAGTGATATCTATAGCAAGCTGGCGGCCATTACTCCTGATGTTACACAAACTGACAATCTAATGTTGACGAGTCCTGTCTCCAACAATGAGATTAAGAATGTCGTATTTTCAATGGCACCTGACAAAGCACATGGACATGATAGTTTTCCTACAGGTTTCTACCAAAGATACTGGAAGTTGATTGGCCCGTCGATGACTAAAGCTGTGAAAGCCTTCTTTACTAGTGATAAATTTCTTTGGCAAATTATTCACACTTTGATCACCCTACTTCCAAAATGGGATGATTCGTCTACGATCAATCACTATAGGCCGATTAGTTTGTGCTCAACCATCTACAAGATCATTGCAAAAAATCTTAACTATAAGATTAGGCAAATTTTTTGATAAACTAATCAATCATCTTCAAAGGGCTTTCACAAAAGGTCGTTCCATTTAGGATAATATCCTAATAGCCCACGAGTTATTTCACTCATTCAAAACAAAAAAAGAGTGGTACGGTTGCTTTGAAATTAGCACTAGTACAAAAGGGGGACCGGAGTACACTAAATTGGGTACGCTTATTAACAAGTGTTCTTGTTTTTTGTTTTAAGTATGGTTTCATAGGAAAAGAGTACTCCCACAACCAAATATAAGTACAATTCTTAGTAAAAACCGTTCTTTTTAAAAAAAAAATTAGTACGGTTATTAAGAAAAGCGTGGTTAAAAAAATAAAATTTAGTACACTTGAAATTACAACCGTGTTAAATTTGACAATTAGGAGCAAGGTTTTTAACAAGTGTAGTTTTTTTTTTAAGTACATTTTGATAAGATAAGTGTTCTTGATGAGGTTTTTTATGAGTACGATTTTACATAAAAAGTGTTCTTGTTGGGAACACGTTTTTTTTAAAACCGTTCTCATTTATTTGTAACAAAATTTTTAACTCGGTTTTAGAACTAACGTGCTTACAAAAATGAAAATGAGTACGGTTTTATAAGAAAAGTGTCTTCCCAAAACCAAAATTAGAGATTTTTTTTTTGTAATAAGATTAAGTAAATGAACAAAGGGACAACTAAATTTCGTAGCTCAAGTGGTAGGCGTGTGAAGCGGACTGATTCGGTTCGAGGGTGCAAGAGGTCGCAGGTTCGAGTCTTAAATATATGAAAGCATAAAAAAGGCATGCTTTTTATTTTCATTATTAAGTATGGTTAATAAGAACGCTTTCACATCAAAACCATACGAAATTTTTAAGAACGCTTTCAGGGCAATCGTACTTAAAAACTGTACTAATAAAATTACATGCCAATTTCAAGAACGCTTTCACATCAAAACCGTACTTAAAATTTATGAGAACAGTTTAACAAGAAGCGTGCTCATTTGGGAGTGCGGCTGCTATAAGTGCAGAAAGAGAAGCGTACTCCCATACATAAAAAAAGCATACTCTGGTCCCCCCTTTTGTACTAGTGTAGACATGGAGAAAGCATATGATAGGGATAAATGGCCATTCTTGTTCCAAGTTATATATATATGGAAAATTTTGGATTTGCAACCAAATTCGTTGGTTGGATCAAAGAATGTGTATCGTCGGTATCTTAGTAGCTCAGTATTGTTTAATGACGAACCCACTACACTATTTCACCCTTCTAGAGGCCTTTGTCAAGGGGATCCTCTTTCTCCATTCCTTTTTATCCTTGTTTTTGAAGTTCTAGCAAGAACCTTACACTCGAAATCTGTTACTAATAAAGATGTCGGTATAATCTTTCGGAGGCCGGGAGTGAGAATTCATTTTCTTGCCTTTGTTGACGATATCCTTATTTTCTGTAAAGATGCTCCATCAACTTGTGTAATAATCTCTTCGATCATCAATAGATTTTGTCGATTGTGTGGCCAAAAGGTCAATATGCACAAATCCAGCTTCCAAGTTTCTCCCAATACCTCGACGGCCTTAATCAACTCTGTTACCTCAGCCATGAGTATCCCCCAAGCTAACAATTTTGAAAAATATCTTGGTTGTCCTATTGCTAACAGCAAGGTAAACGGAGATACTTTTATAGTTGTGGTTTAAAAAACTAAACAACAACTCACAAAGTGGAAGGCTTCTAGTTTGTCTGCTGAAGGTCAGAAAGTGCTTATCAAAGCAAATCTGAGTGCTCAACCCATATTCCTTATGTAGGCTTTCTTACTACTGACTAGTATTCTCCATGAGTTGGACAAGGTCTACAGACGAGTTTTTTGGAATAAAGAGGCACAAGTCACTCCTCTTATCAGTTAGGACAAGATATGTGCCGACACTCTAAAAGGTGGATTAGGTATTCATAAAGCCGAGAAAATGAACATTGCTCTCTAGATGAAACTTCTTTGGAAGATTATTGCAAAACCAGCTAACATTTGAGTTCGTGTTGTAATAGAAAAGTACCTTAAAGGTTCAAAGCTTCTAGCTTATAAGAAACAGCGTAACACTTCGTGACAATGATCACGATTAATATCCATCAGACATTTATTCTAACCTAGTCTTCGTTGGAGCATTGGGAATGAAGAATCGATTAACTTTTTGTCCGATAACTGGGCATTTGACTTCCCCTTGTTTGAAGAGTCCTTCTTCTGTTACCATAAATTATTAGTTCTATTAAAGTGAGTTATTTTATAACTATAAATGGACAATGCAACTTTCGCCTACTTCAATTTATCCTAAAAAATATGCTCTCTCCAACATATATGAATCATATTCTTGCGATTATTCTACCACCTTACTCTATGACCGACCACCTTTATTAGGGTTCTAGCAAGGACGGCTGGTTCTCCACGAATTCTGCAACATCATTTCTTACAAATAATAACAGCTGCCTATAATGTTTTGACACTATGGGTGGATCTGGGAGTTAGATGTACCTCATAAGGTGCAACATTTTCTGTGGAAGATTGCTCAGGACGGCCTTCCTACCAAAGAGCAGTTACAAAAGTCCCATGTGTCGGTTCCTTCGAGATGTGCTTTATGTGGAAACACTAATGAATCGGCTCACCACCTTTTTATAGATTGCATCATGGCGACTCAACTGCGGAAGGAACTGAGAATTCACTACCCTTCGAGTGCTATCTCCAATCAAATGAACGGGTCTCACATCGCCCTCAACCTAATCAAATCAACTATCAGTAATAAGAATATGGGGGCCATAATCCAAACAGAACTGGAGTTTGGGATAAACCACCCAACAACTATGGGAAGTTAAATTTCGATGGTTTGATGCGAAGTGGTGGTAATGCTGCTTATGGTTTCGTCCTAAGGGACTCGTCGGGTAATGGGATCTCGCTTGGTCATGGCTTGTGTAATAATACTTCAGTTCTTTATGCTGAAGCTATTGCCCTTAAAATGGGTATTATGCGCGCAAATCAACTCCAACTTAGAAATTTGCTTATTGAAGCAGACAACCTTGTGATTGTAACGCTCTCCTGGGTGACTGGAAATGTCCTTGGAACATTGAGCTCTTACAATAGGATATTCTGTTAGATCTTTCATCATTTTCTTATGTTGCTATTCGTCATATTTACAGGGAATCTAATGTCATGACTGATTGTCTCACTCGTCTAGCCTATAGTAGCCCTGCTGACATCTGCTTAGAAGATGATCCAGAACTTCGAGTTCTTGTCCGCAAGGATGCGCTAAAAAGGAGTTCAGCCTCGGGCCCCCTTTCCTAATTTTTATCTTGCTTCAAAAAAATTTTGTATATAAGCCGATGAACTAAGCTTCTTATTGTTAATTGGTTTTAGGATGATATCTAACAATCGTTGCGTACTAAGCTACTAGTGCATGTGCGTCTGTGACTCTGTGTACACGATCTCCAGTTATATATCGATCCGAATGGAACTTTGATTTGATATAATATTAGAGCAGTTAGCGTAACAACTTGTCATTCAATCCTAGTTTGGGCTAGCTATGAAGAGAATGAGATGATAGATCCGTTAATACAAGTGTCAACTAGGCATATTCCCCTAGTCGCATTTGTGGGGGCATATTGAGATGTGAAAGGAGAAGTGTCCAACATCAAAAGTATGTGTTTAACAAGTCTTGTATATAAGCTGATGGGTTAATGCTGTTGCTAATTGATTTTAGAATGGAGTGTTATATAAATTCAAAAATATTGGAGTGTTATATAAATTCAAAAATATTGGAGCATAACTAACCAATGCTAGATTACGAAGATTTTATTTTTTTAAAGTACGATGCTTTGATTGATTTGTTTTTTTATATACTCCGTATATAAATGTCCAATCAAAAGTGAATTAATTTGTTGTGCAAGCCATTTTTTAAGCTCAAATTAGAAAAGTGTCCACCACCCCCTATAAATTAGCTAAAAGTCCACCGTTTCTTCTCCCAAATCCCAGATCCAAAATCAAATCTCCCGTCGTCAACCACCTTGTACACCACCGCTCCCATCCTCATTAGCCTCATCCCGCCCCCTTTGCAAGCCAACTGGTGCCCTAGGTCGCTGCTCAGCTCCGGTATCGCATCCACTCTCGCCGCCAGGCACTTCACCGCCCCTCCTCCTCTGCCAATTTCTATCTCGAATGACTCCGACAATGCCTCATCGATTAGCCTCTGCTTCTCCGATGATCTCGCGATCCCTTGCTAGATCACCGATTGGAGGCGCCATTTCCAGATATCTCCGTCTTCGATGTACTCGAAGATTTTCGTGCGCATTAGAATGTATACGTCTCAGGCACCATTTCCAAACACAAGTCAGGTCTGGTGGAATCGCGCCGGAGAGGCGATTGATAGGGCGGATCCGCCGCGTAGAGCAGGAGCGACTGAGAAAGTGGATGATATCTTCACGAATCAAAAGAGGAGCGAATGAGAAAGCGGTTGATGTCTTCGAAGAGGAGCTTGTTGCACGGTATGGCAATGGAAACAATACACTGGCTGGATTGGTTTTGTGCAGTGGGAGCGACTGAGAAAGCGAGGATGCAAGATCTCTACACGAATCAGAAGAAGAGCGGGAGTGACTTAGAAAGCGGATGATGTCTTCAAATAGGAGCTCTTCGTTCTTTGTCGAATTGATGTTGATCTCGACTCGATTGGGACGTGAGATGTCGAATTGATGTTGATCTCGACTCGATTGAGAAGTGGGTTAATACAAAAATAGGGTTTGCTGAAATTGTTGTTGTAATTGCTGAAATTGGTGTTGAAATGGGGCAAACTGTGGTCCGTGCTTGAGCTTGAGCTTGAGCAGATTGTGGTCCGTTCTTGAGCTTGAGCCTTTCTTCTATTAAATTTGATTGCGGCAGAAATTGGGCAAAACTTCAAATTCAGTGATTCAATGACTCCGGTTTCAGCAACTCCGGTATCAACAACTCCAGTTTCAGCAACACGGTGGACGTTTAGCTAATATGGATAGGTTGGTGGACAAAATGCTAATAAAGGCGGAAAATATGGACATTCTAGCTAATATGGATAGGTTTAGCTATATAAGGTTATATATTTTATTTATCTATCTCCTAACTATGCAAATTTTTATTTTGAACAACCCTAATAATAAAAATAATAATCAATCTTAAAATTGTTTTTTTTTGGAAAAACTAAATGAATTTTAAATATCAACCAATAATTTACAGTGAATGATTTAGGCAATCTAACATCATATGACAAAAATTGGGTTTTGACCTATTTTTGCTTCCACTATAGGACAAGGAATTAATTTGTCAAACAGGTCATTTTTTTTGCCCATAGGGCAATTGTCCACGGATGTATCCAAATTAGGTTAAAGTCCACCTCTTTTTTTTTTTTTTTAATCACGCGTTGCCCCCCTCCATATCCATCGAAGAGATCGGGAAGTTGCTAAAATTAGGGGGAAGAAGAGATCGGGGAAGCTGCTCTGCAAATCTAAGGTCTATCTCCTATCGGCGACCCCAAGGTCGAGCCTCCCATGGCTCCGTCGGCGCGGTAAGTTTCAGATCTATCTCCTACCTCTGCCTCGCCCATCGCCTCCCGTCCGCTCCTCCCAAATCCATCGCCGCAACCGCCATCATTCTCCAGCAGCACCACGCCGCCGGCGGTGTGGGCTTTTCTCTCGCCTCGCCTCTAAGTGCACAGATCCAGCGACCATGGATCCTTCTCCGAGCCACTCCCTTCCTCACCTCTTTCTCTCACCAAAAGGTCAGATCCCTTCGTTGCCGCTCCCTTCCTCGCCGCTTTCTTCATCTTCCAATCGACCGAGCCCTCCTCGATCCTTGGCGTTGCCAAATTTCCTGCTTCTCATTTGGGCTTTTAAGATAACCCATTTAATAACCCAATTTGTTGACCAAATGAAAATATGAATTAATTCTCCAACAGTTTTGACTTGGTATCCTTTCATTTGAAATATGCAGGCCCTGGGGTTAATATGAAAAGGAAACAAGTTAACAACCAATAAATTAAAATGAATTAAAATAGATTTTTTATATTATTAAATTTGATAAACTATAAATTTATTGTTATGCAGTTGATACTCGTCCCTAGAAATGTTTAATATCAGAAAGAAAACAAATCTTCGTTGTTTATAATGTCTAATTATATTGTATCCTAAAATTTTCCTTATATCTATGTTAGGCAAGCTACATAGCAATGTTAATTTTAAGATGACTTGTATTGTTTTATGTGGCATTGGTGTCTATGAGATTGTGGATGATGTATTATAGAATAAATTACAATGAAATTGTTGTTGTAATTGCTGAAATTAGTGTGGTCTTTTTTTGGTGAAATTGCTAAAATTGCTGAAATTGTTGTTGTAATTACTGAAATTGGGCAAAATTTCAAAATTCAGTGATTGAGCAACTCCGGTTTCAGTAACTCCCATGTCAGCAACCCTGGTTTCATCAACTTCGGTTTCAGCAACACGGTTTCAGCAACTCCAGTGTCGAAGTGCAGACGCGGAAAAAAAAAGCACCTCCGGTTTCAGTAACACGGTTTCAACAACTCCGGTTTCGAAGTGCTAATGCGAAAAAAAGAGCTAATTTAAGCAATTACAATAACAATTTAAGCAACTCCAGTTTCAGCAACTCCGGTTTCAACAACTTCGATTTCAGCAATGTGCGAAAAAAAAACTACTAAATAGGTGGGGTCACAGGGGCGCACATGGGGGCACAGGGGTAAAGGGGGCAAGGGAAGGGAGGTGGACATTTTGCTAATTTGGAAACATTGGTGGACAATTTACTAATAAAGGCCTTAAATATAGCCATCCTAGTAAATGCCCCTAGGACAAGACCCAAATTGGCATTTTTTTTGGCCTATTTCCAATTGATAGGCTAAATTTGGCTTCTTCTTTTGGAAGGCCAAATGTAAGTTTTTTTATTATTTATTTTTAATTGTTTAATATTTATATAAATCTATAAACAATACAATTAGTTATATATATTATAATTATATTTTTAATTAAAAATAAAAGTTATAGTATTGTAAATATATTGAAAAGTTCTTTGATATGACTATAATATTTGACATATTTGAATTATCATTGCATAAATAATATTTTTAGAAAATGACATTCATCTTTTTTTATTAATGATTCATCAAAATTATACATCAAAAATAAATATTGAGCTGCTTAAAGTACTAACGATGAAAAAACAAGTACAAAATGAAACTACCAACTATTGAACCATAATCGCATCTAATATTCTGGTAGATCCGCACACTCTTTTCATAACCATTCCCTATTCCGAAGCCACCGGCCACTTTGGTCATCTTCCTGCACATATTTTTCATTGCTCATTTGAAAGTTATCATAGTTATAATTTTCACTACCAAAATTTTCATGATGACATGTAGCTTCTAATTGAGTTTAGACTTGGTTAAAGTTATCATTGCCAAATGTAATCGATGGTGTCAAAGAAGCTAGATTGAGAGGATGTAGCAGATAAACCTACTTCATGATCGAGCTGGTACACTGTATTCTGCATCCTAAAAGCAACTTTTATTTTAAGAAAGGTTGACAACTAGCTACCAATTCCATCACATTGTTGCATAATGAATAGATCATGATTTTTTTACTGAGTTCGCGGTACGAAGAAATAAACTTTTATTCATATGAAAACTTATGCAGAATTTTCCTCACCAAATCGGGGGACTCCGTATAATAATTATTAAACAGATTATGTGTAACACCTTCTCGATCACGATAAATGGTAATGCGACCAAGAACTCCATCTCTTCGTCTTGATTGTAAATCATCTTCTTCATTGTTGATATGTACCGCCATGAGTATATTATTATCAGCATACATATGAAATACCACATTTTGCTCTTGCTCAAATGAATGAAAGATAGAATTAGAAATCTCAATAATTTCATTTGAAGAGTGAGTTGATGATGATATTTGAGATAAATTAATTATTGATTCAAATTAAAAGGATAAAAGATACGGAGTATGATTGAGTGACTAACATAACATGTAACACCGTCACCTAAGTACATGAGCTACCAACATAAACACTCATGTTGGTCGCCTCAACATTCACCATAACCAAATTCCATTTTATCAGGTGACGAACTTAGGCGACAAATAGTTTTAGACGACCAAGATATAGGGTGAAGCCATGCCCACCTAGTCTTGCCTGAACTTTGATTTAAAAAAAAACACAGAAGAATCCAAGCGATGGGCATATGAAATTGCAACCAATTTTGAAACCTCTAAGCTTTTATTGATTAGCTGGTCTATGTAATGTTTCATATTTATATTTTTCGTATTTTGTTTACCAAATATTTTTCCGTTTTTTACTTGTCCTTAAACACCATTATATAATGACTAATGTCTTTTTTTTTTGTTTCTTGTTAAATTTGTTAAGGATCTCAAATGATGTTCTTGACAGATCGAATTATATGTTGAAATTGATTGAATTTTCATCCGCTTAATCACATGAAAAATATGATATCGATTCCTTTGTTAATCAGTATGGAACTAAATCCTAAAACTCATACATAGGAGACAAAATCGTACTTTTCTTTTTAATATCTACTGTATATTTTTAAAAAATCAGTTAGCAAAGAGGCATTTCTTACCAAAATGTCAACAGAGGAAAGCCAAAAAAAAAAAAAACAACAAGGGTTTGAATTTGATGTTCTCAAGAAAAGATAGTTGAAAGTCAAAGCTCCAAAAGCCCCCTTTCTCCTACAAAAAAACACACCATCTTCACCACACCACACTCATACACGTACACATACACCATTTTTTTATTTTAAAAAAAATAATAAAAATAAAAATAAAAAATTTATTTCCATTACAGGAGGTTCCATAGCAATAACTCCTCTTCCTCCCACCCTCCCCTCCTCCATTAAATGCCCTTCCACCCTCCTCCCCTCTCTCTGCAATTACTCCTCACTCTCTCCCTCTTCACCTTCCTCCCCTCCCATCCCTTCATCCTCATCCTCTTCACCTCCCATTCTCTCTTCCTCCTCCCCCCTTTCCGAGGGCTCTCCACCCTAACCCTGCACCCGCCGCACCAGATCCTCTCCCAGTAAGTCCCCGCCGCCCTCTTCTTCGTTTTCCGATCCGTTCATCCCTTTCTTGATTCGGAGAAATCAGCGAGCGAGCGTGATCTCTCCTAATTAATTACCTCCGGCCGTTACGCTCTTTTTTTTTTTTTTTCCTTCTTGCCGTTCTTTTTCGTTCATGTCAATTTCTTCTTTTTAATTTTTTGTTTTTTTTTAAACAAACGTCCCCTTTTCACACTGGCTGTCAACCCTATCTTTTTCAAACAGTGAACAGCTAAGCGATTCGAGGCGAATTAATTCCCCAGTAGAGATAGAGAATTGAAGATGTTTCAGCCAAACTTGTTCGACGCCCACGACCAACTACTCGACATCACCGGCGCCGGCACCGTCCACAAGACCCCCGACTCCGATCTCGGCAAGATGAGGGCGGATCCGGAGGAGTTCGAGAGCAGTCGATCAGCTACCGACAACCTCGACGGCCTCTCCGGCGACGATCAGGCCGATCCCAATCAGCGCCCTAACAAGAAGAAGCGCTACCACCGCCACACTCAGTATCAAATCCAAGAGCTTGAATCGTACTTCACTCCTCCTAACTCCTAATTATATACAATATATATTTTTTTAATTTATATTTTAAAATTTGCATGTTTAACTTGATTTTATTTTTTGATAATTTTAAATTTTAATTATAGGTTTTTCAAAGAATGCCCTCACCCGGATGATAAACAAAGGAAGGAGTTGAGTCACAGATTGGGTTTGGAGCCTCTTCAGATCAAGTTTTGGTTCCAAAATAAGCGCACTCAAACCAAGGTGAAAATGTGTAATTAAATATATAGTATTTGTTAACATGAAATTAACTCACTGAAAATGTGTAATTAGTGATTAAATGGTCCATCTGTACAACGAGCTACTAGGGTTGTTTAGATTTAGATGTGAATGTATATTTTTAGTTAGGGTTACGATTTTTTTTGGGAATTGATGATAGTGTTTTGTGATTTTTATATAATTTGGAGATGTATATATGATGTATTAATGTATTATTGGAGGATTGTTCATATATCATGAAGGATATGATTAAGTGTTTCTAATGAAATCGTATGTTTGGATTAATGGCGATGGATCATTATCATTTGTTTACATATAGGGACCTAAATTTTATTCGTTTCTTTGTTTGGTATGTCGATTTAACGTTTACAGGCTCAGCACGAGAGGTCGGAGAACTCGCAGCTGAGGTCAGAAAACGAGAGGCTCCGAGCGGATAATATGAGGTTTAAAGAAGCCTTGAGCACTGCTGCTTGCCCTAATTGTGGAGGCCCCGCGGCCCTTGGGGAAATGTCGTTCGACGAGCAGCATTTGAGGATCGAAAACGCTCGCCTTAGAGAGGAGGTACATTATACATTTATACTTGTGTGTATATCACATGTAGTTTGTCTAACAACTATACTTTTTCAAGACTTATCAACTACTTTACGAGTATCGTTTACATTATAAGTATGTTTACCGAACATATATAGCACATACGTTCCGTTAATTTTATGGTTCGGTTTTCTTGGTCAGATTGATAGGATATCTGCAATAGCCGCGAAATATGTAGGAAAGCCATTAGGCACATACCCACATCTTATGCCCAACACGCCTTCAAGCTCCCTAGACATAGGGGTGAGGGGTTTTGGGTCACAACCGGGTCTGATGGGCGACATCTTTGGAGCCGGTCCAGGTGACATCCTACACTCTGTCTCTGGCCCCACCGAAGCAGACAAGCCGATGATCATTGAGCTGGCAGTTGCGGCAATGGAGGAGCTAATTAGGATGGCTCAAGCCCGAGACCCTTTATGGGTCCCTAGCTCAGATAGCTCCACCGAGTTGCTCAGTGAAGAAGAGTACTTCCGGACCTTCCCTAGAGGAATCGGACCGACCCCTTTGGGTTTGAAATCGGAGGCATCTAGGGATCAGGCTGTTGTGATCATGAATCACATAAATCTTGTTGAAATCCTCATGGATGTGGTGAGCTACTAACACAAACTTCACCATCTGAATTTCCGGGTTTTAATCTGTGTAAATATACTGATTTTAAGATGTAATTTCTTTGTTTTTCAGAATCAATGGTCAAGTGTTTACTCTGGGATAGTGTCAAGGGCAATGACCCTCGAGGTTCTTTCGACTGGAGTTGCTGGAAACTACAATGGGGCTTTGCAAGTGGTAATTGATTCGGTTCCACTTATTCGAAAATTTCCTAACACCATTCAAAGTTGAGACTGCCCATGTGAATCTCGAAGCTTAAACTCACGTTTCGTGTCGCAGATGACAGCTGAATTTCAAGTCCCTTCACCCTTGGTTCCAACCCGGGAGAACTACTTTGTTCGGTACTGCAAGCAACATGGGAATGGCACATGGGCGGTGGTTGACGTTTCGTTGGATAACTTACGCCCCAGCCCCATTCCTAGATGCCGAAGAAGGCCTTCTGGTTGCCTTATACATGAGCTTCCCAATGGTTACTCTAAGGTAAACCAATTCATCCATTGAGTTCATTTTCCCGGCCAAGACATTTTTTAGGGCTTGTTTGGGACATTTGATATTATAGTATCCGTCATCTTATTAGGTATATCCTCCCATATAAGACATAACTGTGTCAAACAGACCATAGCTTTACAGATGAGCACTAAAATCTAATGTATGTTTTGTGTACTTGATAGGTCATATGGGTGGAGCATGTCGAGGTAGATGACCGGGCGGTGCACAGCATATACCGATCCCTGGTGAACTCAGCCATCGGATTCGGAGCCAAACGTTGGGTTGCGACACTGGAGCGACAATGCGAGAGGCTAGCCAGCGCGCTAGCCACCAACATCCCATCCGGAGAAGCTGGTGGTATGATCCTATAAACACAAGACTTCAATTCAACATCAATTAAAATACAATATAATGTGACCTAATTTCTTGTTTGATTGATGACTTGCAAATTAGTCATAACAAGTCCTGAAGGGAGAAAGAGCATGCTGAAGTTGGCAGAGAGGATGATGATAAGCTTCTGCTCGGGTGTGGGCGCTTCCACAGCTCACACCTGGACCACATTGTCCGGCAGTGGAGCCGATGATGTTAGGGTTATGACAAGGAAGAGTGTGGATGACCCCGGGAGGCCACCTGGCATTGTGCTCAGCGCGGCTACCTCCTTCTGGATGCCTATATCTCCCAAGCGAGTCTTCGACTTCCTTAGAGACGAGAACTCGAGAAGCCATGTATATATCAAACACCTTATCTTATATACTCCTCATTCCCTTGTCATTTCATGTGACCTTGTTATTAATTTGGTTAATTTTAGAGTACTTGTTTATGTTATCTTTGTTAAATTTCTTTGTTTTGTGGCCAGTGGGATATCTTGTCTACTGGAGGCCTAGTCCAGGAGATGGCACACATCGCTAATGGTCGCGATCCTGGAAATTGCGTTTCGCTCCTTCGAGTCAATGTAAGTATATTATGATCCATCTATAGAACAAATTAAGTATCTTGTACATGAATCCTTGATGTTCAGTGGTAGCGGTAGCGTTTTAAACCACATGCTTTGATAGATCACAAGTCTGATGTGAGCTTGTTCATGAATCAGAGTGCGAATTCGAGTCAGAGCAACATGCTGATACTGCAAGAGAGCTGCACTGATATAACCGGCTCATACGTGGTCTATGCACCGGTGGACATGGTGGCCATGAACGTGGTCCTCAACGGAGGAGATCCGGACTATGTGGCTTTGCTGCCTTCAGGGTTCGCTATACTGCCCGATGGGCCACCCGCAGGCCACAATGCCGGCCCTGCAGGGCTTATGGATGTAGGGTCCGGAGGTGGCTCGCTCATAACGGTTGCATTCCAGATCCTTGTGGATTCGGTTCCCACCGCCAAGCTGTCCTTGGGTTCCGTTGCGACAGTTAACAACCTCATCAAGTGCACGGTGGAGAAGATCAAGGAGGCTCTCGCTTGTGAGGGCGCTTGAGTATTCACCTCTATTGTCACTCCTTTTAACTCTTGGTAAGAGTACTAATTTTCTAAAATTTGTGCACATCGAATAGGTCCAATAAAGACGTAAAATAGATCATCAAAATTACTATCTTATTCAATTCGACCTAGGGTAAAACCGGATTAGTACTCTTATCATAATATTCGATAAGAGTGCTAATTCTCGGAAACCTAACTTATTTTGCGCCCTAGACTTAGAATTGAGACGGTGACAAATTATCCAGGGAACTGCATTATTCGATGAAATCGATCTTACACTTACCTTGTTGTTGTTGGCATTGCAGGAAGCTTAGGAGAATAATCCAGGGAACTCGGATTGTTTGTTTTGTTTTTCTTTTCAGCAGTGTGATTATGTCGATGGATGGATCGATCATCAACGAGAAGAAGTCAAGAACGAACCCGTTGCGATCCTTTGGTATGTAGCTATATTGGCGGCAATGGCATTGCTAATGTTGCTACATACGAAAAACGTAAGGGGTTCGGGTATTGACTTCGCCAATAGTACTAAAGACTTGTTGGGAAGGCTTTGTTCAAATCGATTAAACTTAGCAAGCTTTTGTTTTATTGATCGTTGTTAGCTTGACAATATTTAGGTTGATTAATTAGAATATTATGTCGCGAACTTTAATTTAGGATTTTACATTACATCTCGTCTAGTTTTCGTTCCGTCGATCTCTTATCAATGTTTTCATGTTGTTTTTTTGTCGAATTGATTTTTCCGCATCAATGTAGGCTACAATCATTTTTAGTTTGTGTGCCATCATATGCGTCTTTGAACTTTGAGTATTGCATTTTAGTCGATCCCTGGCTTCCTTAGTCGATGAAGGGTATCATCGGTGACCTTGATGCCATAGGTTCACATCTCGTTCTTCCGTTATTCATCCTTTATAATGACAAATCTTATTAGGGCTAAAGAGATTAACACATTCGAAACGTATGCCAAAGTCTATTTATGCGCCATATGTGCCTTGGACGAGTGGATTCAATCGACGCAAGCGCCTCTTGTTACGTTCCGTTGAGCAAATATATTGAAGCAAACTGATGCACATACTGATTTGGAGACTCTATTTGTATGTTGCTTTGGACGATTTTAAGGTCTGCTTTTCAACAAATGAATGGGCAATCGTCCAAGGATGTATGGTGTAGTACATAAACAAAATGAACAAGTCATTTTATAGCAATCCCATTTATTACTTTATTGTGAAAGAACAGGTTGCCATCTTTTTGCCGTAACTACGTACCTCCATATTATGCGGAGTGTGATTTGACAACAAACAATTATATCTCTTTGATTGATAAGCTCAGCAATAATTATATAGGGTGGATCGACTAAACGGGACCTGACGAAAGTCAGACTACAAAGTAAAGGAGTTCATGTCCCACTTAAGTGCCCACTCTGCAACTACAATGACTAAGATGTTACCCACATCTTTATCGAATGTCATACTTCTTTATCCTTTATTGAAAGAATGGATAGACAAATCGAGCAAATAATCCGGAACACGGACAAAGTAGACAAACCTTACAGGAATATAATTATGGAAGAATGGACAAAAAATATAAAACAGTACAGGGTAAGTTGAAGAAAAGCACAATCGGAGGAACAAGAAGATGGCACGCCCACTACAAGAGTAAATTAATACCCATCAAACCAGAACCAAAAAACAGAAAATTGTAAAATATTGGAAAAAACCCGCCGACGACTTTGTCAAACTCAATTTTGATGGTGCCATATATGGTTGGTTCGGGCATTACTGCCTCTAGGGGTGTTATTCATGATAGCCAAGGGTCAGTTCTCTCTTGTGGTGCTCGGGACCACGGTAGGGTGTCCGCGGAGCAAGCAAAGTATCTAGGTCTTTTGCTTGGACTCCCGGAAGGTACAAAGAGGGGTTTCTTCTAGCTCGAGGGGGAGGGCGGTTGCTTAATGCTCATCAACGTCATGAAGGGGATCTGGCGGTGTCCTTGGGAGATTGAGATATTGGTCTCGGATGACCTCAACTTCTGTCGCACTTTTGAGAGGGTCACCTTTTCATACACCTTCCGCGAGGGGGGACCAGGTTGCTGATAGGATAGCGCATATCAGTATCTCTTCGTCGTTTGTCGATAAGCGAGTTCCTGCTGAGATTGTTGACGTCGTCCGTCGGGACGCTCTTGGGTGGTGGGTCAACCGCGGTTGACCATCCCCAAATCCTCGCCTTGTATCATATATATAGAGGTTAGTTCCGGTCTACTCAGCCCTTAACGTATATCATGTACACAAATCTGGGCCGTTGATTAGTTGAGATGGAGGGTGGAGATTAATTAGCTCATTTGTTTGATTGCCTGCATAGGTTATTATTCGGTCGAGTATAAATGATTATGCACTAGTATATGAAGGATTATTCAGTCGTATGAGTCTGTTTAGCAGGTTAGTCATTTTGATTATTCGATGGTTTCACTATATTATTCGATCGTATTGGCGGATTATGCGATGGTATTGCTTTATTATTCAATGGTATAACTTAATTATTCGATGGCGTTATTATTCGATCGTATTGACAGATTATGTGATGGTATCGATAGATTTTTCTAATAGCTAGCACCATGAAAACGCCCCTAACTTTTATCTAAAAATTACCATCGCATAATCCGTCAATACGATCGAATAATGACTAACCTACTAAACAGACTCATACGACTGAATAATCCTTCATATACTAGTGCATAATCATTTATACTCGATTGAATAATCATCTATGCAGGCAATCTACCACAATTGGCTAATTAATCTCCACCCTCTATCTCAACTAATCAACGACCCAGATTTGTGTACATGATACACGTTAAGGGCTGAGTACATATGATCTATCCTATATATATATATATATATATATATATATATATATATATATATATATATATAATGTGGTTCAAATGTTAACAGCTCTTACGGTGTTAAATGTTAACAAATCAATATTCGGCAAAATTTATCAAATATTCATCACAGTCACTCAATTATTCATCAAAGCTTTTGTTAAAATTAATCAAATATTCATCACAGTCACTCAATTATTCACAATTTCTCAAATATTCGGCAACATTTAAGAAATATTCATCACAGTAACACAATTACAGGATTGGGGGTGGATATTGTGAATAATTGTGAATAATTGAGTGACTGTGATGAATATTTGGGAAATTGTGAATAATTGAGTGACTGTGATGAATATTTGATTAATTTTAACAAAAGCTTTGATGAATAATTGAGTGACTGTGATGAATATTTGATAAATTTTGCCGAATATTGATTTGTTAACATTTAACACCGTAAGAGTTTTTAACACATGACCCAACCTCTATATATATATATATATGGATTGACTCCGGTGAAAACCTCAAATTGTAGTAAAAACCGTGAGGACTACTTTATAGCTTGGTTAATTTGAAACCTGTGTTAAAAACCTCAATTACACAGTGACTTTACAACTTAGTTCAACCTAAAAATCGTGCTAAAAACTCCAATTTTAAAATAACACATGACTTTATATCGCGGTTAAACCTAAAAATTGTGCTGAAAACTTATGTTTTAAAATTACATAGTGACTTTATAGTTCGGCTTTATTCAGAACCGGGCTAAAATATGTGACTTTATTGATCGGTTCTATTCAAAACCAGGCTATAAAGCCAGTGAACCGGGCTAAAAATCCGGTCCTCACAGGTTTTTACCGTAATTTTGGTTTTCACCGGAGCGCACCCCTATATATATATATGGTAGATCGAAATTGACCCGCTAGGGCAAGAAATGAGGCACGGATACTCACTTCAATTCACCTCCTCTATTTCCACTGTTTTTGTTGGTGAAAACCTGTTTAAAGTGTGTGACGAATAATGCCAGTGAAAAATGAAAGGAGTGATCGATGGGTAGATATTGAGTGATAATTTTTCACCCATAACTCGCTAATGCGAGGTCTGCTAACCTAAACTTATTTTTGTACCCCTAAAGAATCATATATAGATCGACTTTCGATCAAATTAATTAAGGGTTCTTAGTTATTACTCAGTAGATGTCAAATTGGAGGAGATTTAAGTTCAAGTAAAGAAACCTTGAATCTAATGATCACCTAGTTTGTGTTGATTTATGAATGATGATATCGATTTTTGAGCTTTAGGCTAGCCCACGCTAATTTTTTTTAAAAAAATTAACTATTTGTAAGGGTTCCATTCATAAAAATTAACTATTTGTTTATTTTTATTAAAATTTCCATTAAAGAAAACTATCCGTTTATTTTTTGTGTAACAGAAATATTCATGGTTCCATCAGATATCATCAATCAAGAGGTTGTTCAATGGTACATTCTACAAAATCTTCGTGTTTTGTTGAGACATTGATCTCCATGCTCCTCTACTATCTGTGATTGCCAGCACCAACAAGCTTTTTCTCTACAATCGCTAACTTATGCAGTCCATTTAACGGAGGTGAAGGAACAATGGATTTTGCGTTTCGGTAAGGAAATTGTTGTGATGTAATTAAGGGTTATTGTCCCACATCGAAAAACATGAGAACTCAAATATTGGTTTTAGAATAAAAGCATTGGTCTTGTGTGCAGGGCTTAGGATGTGCTATCTAACCCCAACACACAAGACCAATTAATCTAGAGAGGAAGAATAAACAAATTAATCCGACTTTGACCTCTTTCTCCCACAGTTGCTAATTAAATTTGTGATTTTTCAAATTAAGGAATTTTGTATTTTGGCATCTTAATCAAATCAACCCCAATTCCATTCAAAGACATTATCTCTTATTACTTGTTCAATTCACAGTATCCATCATGCCCAGGGCTGATTTAATGGAAAAATGAGCCACGAATTTAATTAGCTACTCTAGTTTTGGAGAATTGTGCTATAGACCATAATTAGGGCCTTTATTAGGAAAATGTCCACCCTTCCCCCAAATTGACAAAATGTTCACCTTCCTTGCCTTGTCCCCTTTGCCCCTTTGCCCCCCCACGCGCGCCCCCTGTGCCCCCTCTCCTGTTTCAGCACATTTGGTTTCAGCAAACCCTATTTCAGTGTTTTTTTTTTCGCGCGTTGCTGAAACCGAAGTTGCTGAAACCAAAGTTGCTGAAACCGAAGTTGCTGAAATTGTTGAAATTATTTTTTTTTTTCGCGCGTTGCTGAAACCAAATTTTCTGAAACCAAAGTTGCTGAAACCGAAGTTGCTGAAATTATTGAAATTAGTTTTTTTTTTCGCGCGATGCTGAAATCGGAATTGCTGAAACCAAGGTTGCTGAAACCGGAGTTGCTTAAATTGTTGTTGCAATTGCTGAAATTAGTTTTTTATTTTTTCGCGTCAGCGCTTCGACATCGGAATTGCTGAAACCGGAGTTGTTGAAACCGGAGTTGCTTTTTTTTCGCGTCACCACTTCGACACCGGAGTTGCTGAAACCGAAGTTGCTTTTTTTCCGCGTCACCACTTCGACACCGGAGTTACTGAAATTGAAGTTTGGTTTTTAAAAAATGCTGAAATGCTAAATTTTTTTTTCAAAATATGCTGAAATCATAAAATGCTGATAATTAAATGTATTTAATTTATTATTATAGTACTAATACTTAATAGTTATAGAGAAGAAAAGAGTCATTGCTGGTTGTAGATTGCTTGTGAAACCATTGGATTCCTTTCATTACTTTATAGGATGGTATTCAAAACTACATTTTAGCAAGATTAAGAACACACAAACTGTACATTTTCCCATTGCCTTTGGGGATTTCACCTTCAAAGAGGTTGTTTGAAAGATCAAGCGACTGCAGCCCGCTCAGAGACCATAAATTGGAAGACAATTGGCCAGAGAGTTAATTGGAGGAGAAATCGACTGATTCAAGAGTCATAGACGAGCTCAAAGAATCAGATCTCGGAGATCTATGGAGTCATCCTCCTCCTGATACTCGCAGTTATCCTCCTCCTGGCCTCGTCGGCCGCATCTTTGAAGCCGGAATATTATGGCCCTCTTAAGCTAACTCCCTGAGAAAATGACAAAGCCCTAAATTTAAATCGTCAAAACATGAGAGGCCACGAGATGCAGATTCAGCGGAGGACGAAGGATGCGGACTCGGCGGCGAAACATGACCCGACCTCCGCACTGATTCGAGATATGTTCATCTGCGGCCGGATCTGTTCAACTTGATTCGTTGCTATAGTTGATCGGGATCTCGATCTCGTCTTCGCCTCAGATCATCTTCGATCTCAGCATCGTCGCTGCTATCATCCATCACCATCGTCATCATCGATCTCATCGTCATCAAAATCAGAGTTCTGGTGGATCGATTTGTTAAATTGTGGAGGAGGAAGGAGAGGAAGAGTGAGATCTGGGAGACTGAGCGAGAGAGGCGAGGGAGGGAGAAGATAAAATGGATCGATTGATGGATCTAATCGATTGTGGATGAAGAAGGTTAGATGGCCTTTTTCCAAAATAAACCCTAGGCGTAGACACTCCCCTAATAAAAGCTAAAAAAGAGCATGTGTAGCAAATTAATTCTTATTTGTTCGATTTTTCCCACACAATTTTTTTATAATTACAAAAATAAAACATATAAATTTTTTTAAAAAAATATCATCAGACATAAAATTAAAGACACATTTTATTCTAAACTAGTCTTGTGACCCATGATCTTCGGGTTCTTAATAAATTATATTGTCTTTTATTGTTAGCAGTATATATTTTATAGAGTTGTACATATTTACGATTGTACCCTCAGGGTTTTCACCCAATGATATATATACAGGAGTAGGCTCCTCTGAAATCCTTCAAGGACTCAGTTATCCAAACACTTACATGGTATCACAGCCTTTTGTGAAACCCTAAATTTTTTCGTTTCACAAATTCAATCGATCTAGCCGCCACCGCTCCTATAGCCGCCGCCGCCCCACACCCGCTGCCCCACAAAGCCCTGCCGCATCCAGCCGCCGCCGCCGCTACCTACCTCTACCAATGGGTGACGTTGTCAACCCCCCACCCCCACCGCAGCCACAAAACCCTTTCCATTCCGCTCAATCCATTACCAACATCAAGAACCAAATTCCCCTAACCCTAAACCTCAAGAAGGTTCAATACCACACATGGGCGGAACTCTTCACCACCGCCTGTCGGGGCCATGATGTCCTCGCCCACATCGACGGTTCCGACCGCCCCGATGATGTCCCTGAGCCTCTCTGGAACCGCATCGACTCCATCGTGCTCGGATGGATCTATGCTACCATCTCCGAGGATGTTTTGATTACCGTCCTCCAACCCGGTTCAACCGCTCGTGATGTTTGGCTCCGCATCAAGCGCCTCTTTCATGACAATCAATCCGCTAGGGCTGCGGATCTTGAGGGGAAATTCATCAACACCCATCAAGAGAGTTTCTCCACCGTCTCCGACTATTGCCTTGCCATCAAGGCTATCGCCGATCAACTTGGCGATGTCGGACACAAGGTCAGTGAAGAGCGCCTTTTTCTTCAACTTATCAATGGCCTCTCCACCAAATTTGACGTCATTGGCAGTATGATAAGCAACACCTCCCCGCTGCCGACTTTCATGGTGGCTCGCAGCATGCTCTCCAGTGAGGAAAGTCGTCAGGGCCGCCCTCAGGCTCCTTCCCATGTCCTGGTGTCCTCCAAGGACTTCCTGCCCACGGACCCTTACCCCCAAAACCCACAAACAAACCAGCCCAGGCCGACCAACCAGCGCGGAGGCCGTGAGCAAGGGAGGAAGACCCGAAGGGGCCGCGGCGGCGGCCGCAACAACATGTCGCGGCCGCAGCACTACTCGCCGCAGCCCTGGTATGCCCCCCCGCCGTCCTGCCCCTATCCGACGTGGGCGGGCTACCCACCGTCGTCGATACTCAGCCCCTACCGCCCTCCACCCCCGGCGGCCCCTTCCCCGGCGCTATACGCCTCCCAGCCGCAGCCGTCGACCCCCATGTACACCGATCTCTCCGCCGCTTTCTCCACCATGGGACTTCAGCAGCCGGACGACAACTGGTATATGGATACCGGGGCCTCTTCCCACATAACGAACGCGCCAGGTAACCTACAAACTATTTTTAATTCTAGCACTTTACCATCCATCTATGTCGGTAATGGCGCCCCCCTATCCATTGTCGGTTCAGGTCAAGCAACCTTCCCCACTGGCCCACCCCTCCGCCTTAACAACGTCCTATTTGCCCCTGACATTGTCAAGAACCTCATCTATGTTCGTCAATTTACCATTGATAATCACGTGGCTGTCCAATTTGACCCTTTTGGTTTTCTTGTGAAGGATCTTCGTACGGGGACCCCAATCATGCGGTGCAATAGTTCCGGCGACCTCTATCCACTCGCCCCAGCCCGCAAGTCCGCCCCTGCCGCCCCCACCGCCCTCATCACCCTTAGTTCCGACTTGTGGCATGCTCGTCTTGGCCACCCTGGCGATCACGTGCTTCAAAGTCTCCGCTCTAGCAATTTCATTTCTTGTAATAAAGCCTCGGGCGTTTGCACTTCATGTGAGATCGCCAAGAGCAAAAGACTTCCCTTTAGCATTTTCCATTCACATACTTCCCTTTAGCGATTTTTGGACATCGCCTATTCCTAGTGCTAGTGGTTTTCGTTATTATTCGGTTGTGCTTGATGACTTTACCAATTTTGTTTGGTTTTTCCCACTCCGCCATAAATCGGAAACACAGGGCCACATTGTTAACTTCCATAGGTTTGTTCACACCCAATTTAGTTTGCCTATCAAGGCCATTCAATGTGACATGGGAGGCGAGTTTGACAATAATATTGTCCGCTTCTTTTGTCAACAACAAGGGATAGACTCTGCTTCTCTTGTCCACAAACGTCACCTCAAAATGGCAAAGCGGAACGCATTCTCCGCACGCTAAATGAAAAAACCCGAACTCTCCTTCAACATGCCTCTTTACCCCCCTCTTTTTGGGTTGAAGCACTTCACATGGCCACTTACCTCCACAATATCCTACCATCCAAGGCAATTGGCAACTCCATCCCAACCTTGGCACTCTACCATCGCCACCCGTCCTACAATCATATTCGAGTGTTTGGATGTCTTTGCTTTTCCAATATGAGTGCCACCGCTCCTCATAAGCTCTCCCCACGGTCCACCAAATGTGTCTTCTTAGGCATTTCCCCACACCATCGAGACTACCGTTTTCTTCGCTTGGAAACCAATCGGGTAGTGACATCTCGCCACGTGATTTTCAACGAACATACCTTCCCCTTTGCCTCCCACCATCAACCCATCGTCCCCACACCCCAAGAACCAAGCGACTCGGCCACATTCCCACCCCTGCTACGCCTTTTACTTAGCAGCAACCCCCCTATGCCGCGACCGCCGCATCATGCCGCGGCCGCCGCCCCACCCGCCGTAGCAATACCACATGCCGTGGCCGCCGCATCCCGCTGCACCTGCCGCACCCCCCTGCTACACCTGCACATGCTGCGGCCGCCACCCCAGTGCTGCGGCCGCCGCTTACCGCAACGCCCGCCCCAACCATGACTACCCGATCCCAAAATGGGATCGTCAAACCCAACCCCAAATACAACCTCCTCACCCCATCCACTTACATATCCCCTATACCTAAGTCACCACACAAGGCCTTACAGGACCCGAACTGGCATGCCGCCACGGTCGATGAGTTTAGTGCTTTAATTAAAAATGGCACGTGGGACCTCGTTCTTAGGCCTCGGGACTCTAATATCATTAACTGCATTTGGTTGTTCAAACATAAGTACAGGTCTGATGGGTCACTTGAACGACACAAGGCTCGCCTCGTTGTCAACGGCAAGTCTCAGGAGGTTGGTGTGGACTGCGATGAAACTTTTAGCACGGTCGTCAAACCAGCTACCATACGCACTGTGTTGAACATCGCTCTCACTAAGGACTGACCTATTCACCAGCTGGACGTCAAGAACGTTTTTCTACACGGTAACCTTCAGGAAACTGTGTATATGCATCAACCTCCAGGCTTCTATGATCGCTTGCGACCCTCTCACGTCTGCCTTCCCCGGAAGTCTCTCTATGGGTTGAAACAGGCGCCCCGCGTCTGGTATCAGCGTTTCGCCACGTACCTCTTAAGTGAGGTAAGTCGAGTTCTCAAATTACAAATAATGAAGATGTAAATAAATGTAAACCAACTCCTGGCCTAAGAAAATAATTACAAGACTTCCTCCCGTTGTAGTGGAAGGGTAGTCAGGATCGATCCACGAGGAGGCGTGTCAGCGGGATCCTAGTAGCTTTGGAAATCTCAAGTCTGCGTCGACCAGAAGCCTCGATTTCGACCTTAGTGCTCGATGTCGACCTCGGCTGTCGATGTTCTCTGCAACAGAAGACCTGCAGAAACAAAAAAAAGTGGTCGATATCGACTAGGGGGGTCGATATCGATGTTAGTCCACGAAATCGACTGGCTCAGAAGACTGTCAGTCGATATAGAAGGGTCGATATCGATGCTCAGCAAACTCCGCAGAGATGTTCGTTGTCGACTCAGAAAACTGTCGACGAACTCAGTGGTCGATATCGACGTCTGGGGTCGATATCGATGTCTCCCTGCAGTGAGTTAGTTCTTCGTCGGCAAAGAAAGGCCGAAGGATTGAGAATGGAGAGAGAAGCAATAAACAGAAATAAAACAGAGGGTTTTAGGTGTATAAAATATGTAAAAGCAACTCCTAGGATTAGGGTTTACCACAACGTTAACCAATGCATGCGATAAGATAAATAAGACGGACAATTGCGCTATTTCACCCGAGGGACAAGCTTTCGCCGTACACCAACTCTTAGGATTACTCTTACAAATAAACCTAATTGTCTCTATCAATTTTATGTTTATAACTCAAGTTGTTAGCATGAATCCCTTTTCTTTCGATTAGGACTAAACATAGAATCGTAGGAGGAGAGATAGACACAACGATATCGACATCAAATACTTACCTCAAGCGTGCATGGCTAACGTCGGGCTCACCCCGACCCTAAGAGCTTTGGGGAACTACTCGCTTCTCATCATGGAACTCATTGTTGATTGAAAAGAAGAAACTTGCATTAAAATAAACTCCGAAGCTTTACAACTCAATGTCAACTTTCGCAAACGTCAAACCCTAAAACTTCTCTCTAACTCTAACTCTATTGATTGTCTTGATTGTGAATTGGATGAATGAATGCCAGCCCCCTAGGGCTTTATTTATAGGCTACTAATCCTGTCTATCCAAGGATTGTAACTCCTATCTAAACTATGAACTCTATCCGAAAAATTAGGATAGGTCTTTTATTTTGATAAAACTTGAAGGTAAAAGATAAATAAAACTTCAGCTGCTATCTATCTTGAAAGTATGAGATAATTCCGTGCCTCCTTGAAGATATAGTTCCAATCCGCATCTCGAAACCGAGTCTATCTTCTGTCGAGGTAAGGGGTCGATATCGACACCAGGGGTCGATATCGAGGTCTCTGTTCCTACTCGACTTGTTCAGCTCTGGTCGATGTCTATGTTGAGGTCGATATGGGGGTCGATATCGACACCGGGGCTCGATATCTACCTCTGAGGTCGATTTCTACCTCTGCTCAGCTTCACTTGGCTTCTCCGTTTTGACTCCGATTTCATCGAATTCCTGCATGGTTAGTTCAAAACTCGTGCAGACTCTATTTCTTTCATTTTAGCCCATTCTTACACAAGTTTATATTCTTTTGAACCTTTTCTTTGGAAATCGAATGAAATATGAAGTCAAAAGCTGCAATAAACAAAGGTATAAATATGTACATCAAAACACCCCATACTTAGACTTGCTTGTCCTCAAGCAATAACCAAGCAATAACCAATACCTACAACACACCCTTCAAGTCTCCGCCCTTGTCAAAAGCAACATCATAAGCGGTAGCAAAGCAAAGCAAGTGAATTTAATGTCATAGCACATATTTTGGCGATCCATAGGCATATGCAATTTTGATCCAACCTCACATGGATAATGTGTTTGCACTCAACTCTCATGTGTTTAGGCTATGAAGATCAACTCTCAACTCAATTCCATATACAATCTCATAAACATTGCAATTTATAACAATCCACTTCGCAACCAATTATGCAAATGCAATAAGAATTATCAGGAGGACTTTCGCTCAATGGAAGACTTCAAAGAAGACTCCATTCGGCAGGGTTGTAATGGGGCTTGGTATGAAATTAAGGGTATGGAATTATTTGGCTATGTGGTGCTTTTATAATTTGGGAATCAAGACTCCTAAATTTCAACACTTGCAATATCCAAACCATAACTCTTTCATGTTGCACTTTCCAAGCTCAATCTCCTATAATGCTCTTTCCCAACTCATCTTCATATAATATGCTCTAAAGATGCACTAAAAGATATAAACCATGCTATCAACCCTTCTTCCAAGTTCTAATTTACCTCTAAAAAATATAACACTTGTATGAATAAAAGACTTAAGGATTTTGGCTCATGCACTATATATATATATCTCTTTTTTCGGATTTTTCCTATTTTTTTTCGGAAATAATAAATAAATACTAAAGATATGTGCATTTATATGGTGAGCCAAAAAAATCCTTTTACAAAATATGACAAAATGTAAATATGCACCAACCCATAATTTCCTTGCTCAAAACTGGACATTATGCTCTTTTCTTTCCACAAGGCATTAGTCCAGCCAATCTAAGTCTCAATTCCCAAATGGGGGTCAGGCTTAATTCGGCTAGGGATAATTTTATGGAGTTTGTAATTTCAGGCTCAGGCTAATACTTTGGCTTCAAGCAGGGATAATGCAGGGTAGGTAAAGAGAGGATAAAAATGGCTTAAAAGATGCCTCCATCATTTAATTCTCGTAAACATAAACATATATATGCATTGGTTTTGAATAACTATCACAACATTTAGAGATGCATAGGAAGAGTAAATTCACTCAAGAAAGTGGAGGGATTATTGATGTTCTCCCTATAGGCCAAAATTCTCACAAGGACAATTTTTGTTGGATTTTGCTTTTTAGCCCAGGATCATACGTGCTCAATTTCATCACAAGTTCACAATCTACATAAAAATTTTAAGGACTTAGGCTAAACCATCCAAATATGCCATAGGGTTTACATGATCAAGTCAGCTATTGAGTTTTCATCATAGGACATCTAAGTAGGGTTAAAAACAAACTTAAAAATAAACATGCATTTTTTTGTATTTTTGACATTTTTCTATTTTTTTTTTATTTTGACATTCTATAAAACTAAGAACAAAAATTTAAACATGAATGCAATGTGAAGAAGAAAACCAAGTTATAACCATAAGACATGTTTTTCCCCCACCCCATACTTAAAATATACAGTGTCCTCACTGTATTAAAAAGAAGAACAAGGGTAGAGAGAAACTCAGAGCGCAACCTGCGGATTTAGGTCGATTTCAGGTTAGGTCGATGCCAGAAGTCGATATCTAGGTCACTGGTCGATGTCGACTACATCTGTCGAATTCGAGGAAGAAAATGAAGACGAGGGCTGCCAGGTTGGGGTCGATATCGAGTATTAGGGTCGATATCGACCTCTGCTTTTTCGCTCTTGAGTCGTCGATGTTGACTCTAAGAGGTGGCTTGACCCTAGGGGGTCGATTTTGACTGGCCTGGTCGATTTCGACTGCCTTTGCAGAAGCTTCTTTTCTTCTTCGTCGTTCCTTTTGCTTGATAACCTAAAATCTTTCTTAGAAATATAGATAAAGCAATGAATTATCTCAGTTTTAAAAGTTTCAAAAAGCCAAAAGTTAAATCCTAAAAACCATCTATGCGAAAAAATTTAAAGGTTTTATGTACACGCTCTAGATTTTTGAGTCGCTAGGCCGACTTCTCCGTCAATGCTTTATGACCCTTTTATGTAGGGACCCTTTGAGCTTGAACCTTCTCCTGGATCATCTAGGTCCTTTTGGTAGTAGCGAAGTTTGGCGACCAAGGCTTTTTCATCGTTCGGTTCTTCTTTGGGCGCTTTCCTTTTCTTTCTTGACCTAACTTTAGCAATATAGGCAAACCATGGAGCTTTGACCCTCTCTTTAGTAGAATTATCAATAATTCGCTTAATTGATTTATCAATAAGGGACAGAGGAGGGTTAGGAGTCATACCTGGGCTTACCTGTTTGGGCCCGAAACAAAAATCTTCGGGCTGAGGGGTGGTCGATTTCGACCAAGAAGGGTCGATTTCGAGTGCTGTGGTCGATATCGATATGTGGGGGTCGATATCGACCTCTGTGACCCCATACTTAAGCTCCTGGCAGTGATATGGCATAATCAATTTCGACCAAGGGGGGTCGATTTCGATGTTTTTAGTCGATATCGACTGGTTCCAGTCGATGTCGACCCTGCTTGCTGTTTCCGTCCTCGCCAACAAAAATTTTCTAAGCTTCTCCTTAGCCGGCGAGAGGACTACTTGCTCCAGGTGCTTTGTTTCGCTCATGGTCGGGTTGAAAGAGAATTCTATTACTTCGTTCCCTATAGTAAAGGTTAGTAACCCTCGACGTACATTGATATTGGCATTTGCAGTAGCTAAGAAAGGCCTACCAAGGATAATAGGCACTACAAGATCTTCAGGCATTTCCAATACAATGAAATCAGTAGGCACAAAGAACTTACGTACCTTTACCGGAACGTCATCAACTATACCTGTGGGCCTGACGAATGAGTTGTCAGCCATATAGAGTTTCATGTCCACATGTTCAAGGGCGCAAATGTTCACCTTTTGCCAAATAGAGAGAGGCATGAGACTTACACTTGCCCCTAGGTCACATATGGCTTTATAACGATGTTGGCCAAGTCCCACGGTGATTGCAAACTTCCCTGGATCACTCTTCTTCTCAAGGAAGTCCATCTTTGAGCACTCCTCTGCGATCTCTGCCATGGATCTCTTCTTGCTCAAGATGTCTTTCAGGAATCGCACATATGCAGGCATCTTGCTTAGGGCTTCTGTAAGAGGGATAGTAACGTTAAGTCCTTGAAGAATTTTTACAAAGCACCTAAACTTACCTTTGGTGGGATCCTCCAATGCTTTGGAAGGGAATGGCAACGTCTTCTTTGGTGGAGGGGCCAAAACGGTGGTCGGAGGGGCCTGCTGAACATCGATGTCGACTGGAGTTGGGTCGATATCGACTGGTAGGGTCGATTTCGACTTCTGCTGTGATTTCTCATGTTCTGCAGTGTCATCGACATCGATCAGGGGGTCGACATGGTGGTCGATATCGATCTCTGGGTCGACATCGACTGGTATGTCGATGTCGACTGGGTCTGCTGCTTTCTCCGATTCCGTTCGTGGCTTATGTACTTTGGTGCCAATCCTCAATTGTATGGATGCGACATGGCCCATCCCGGATTGTCCCTTAGGATTTGTAGTGGGTTGCCCAGGGAGTGTTCCGGACGGTCTATGGATTTGTGCCGGCAATTGACCCAGTTGGGTCTCTACGTTCCTCTTCCAAATATCCATCTCCCGAATCCTCGTGGTAAGGTGATTGAGTTGAGAGTGGATAGCATTGTTGGATTGATCATTCTTAGCTTGGTTCCGCCTTATCTCATCTAGCACAAGTTGAAGACCATCCTTCTTTTGGTCTCTCTCCGGGTGCCCAGGAGCTCTATAAGGTGGGGGGTCCCTAGGGTTAACCGGGTTCCTTTGTGGTTGATGGAACCTTTGGTCTCCCCAATATTGGTGATTGGGACCCCTCATGTAGCGCGCCTCTTGGTGAGTCTCTGCTAGGTGTACTTGTTCAGCATGGGGGCACTCGATGGTAGTGTGCTGCTGCGATCCGCATTCAATGCAATCTTGGTTCGCTGAAAGGAACCTCACTTGCTTTTGGAGCTTTCGAAGTTTATCTTTATGAAATTGCTCCTTTAGTCCGGATCGATTACATTGGAGGGTTCATATAAGGGCATAGATGGGGCAGGCCTCGACGATGATGATGTGTCGGAAGCCTCAGGAGTCCCATATGTGTTGTCTAACTCCACCAACCTCTCTATGGTCTCCCAAGCCTCTTGTGGAGCGAGTTCAAGGTAGCCATAGGAGGTGTAGGTGTTGATCCTCTCCTTAGTTGCAGCGTCAAGAGCATTGTATATGATCTCCTGAATTACATATGGTGGTTGGCCATGCGTCGGGCATGATCGTAGTAGGTCCTTAAACCTTTCCCAAACAGTCGCCAGAGCCTCACCAGGCTTTTGTTTGAAAGCCGTGATTTTCTGTCGGATCAACGCCGTATTAGAAGGAGGGAAGAACTTGTTGAGGAACACGTCCTTGACTTCATTCCAGGTGCGGAGCGATCTTGGGGCTAAGCTTTCCAACCACTGCAATGCTTTTCCTGTAAGAGACCATCGAAAGGCTTTTAGTTGGACATATTCAAGACTTCGTCCATCAGCAATAGTATCACAAAGGTCTAAGAAGGTTGAAATATGTGCCATAGGGCATTCGTTAGGTTTTCCTTCATATTGATGCCTTCTAATCTCAGTTAGGAAGTTAGGTTTTATTTCAAAATTAGAGACAGGGATAAGAATTGCCGATTCAGGCACTGTGAGAGCGGGGTGCATATATTGCTTGGTATTCCTAGGGAGGGCATTGATTTGGGCTTCTATTTGCCTCTGGCCTTCCTCCTCCCTATCCGCACGCTCCTTAAGTGCCGCCTCTCTAGTCGTGAGGTCCTCAACCTGCTTCCTTAGTTGCTCAATAAGTTCAGCCTGGTTCGTGTTGTCTGCCATGATTCTTTGAGCTTGGGCTCTTAGATGGAAATAGCGCTCAGGGTCGTCTACTCCTTCGAATTCAGGTGGGCGATCAGCGCGTCGTATACACCTGCAAAACCAAACTAGGTAGAGACGTGAGATAGACTACTAGGGCGCGATTGATTGCCTCCCCGGCAACGGCGCCAATTTGTTAAGGGAGGTAAGTCGAGTTTTCAAATTACAAATAATGAAGATGTAAATAAATGTAAACCAACTCCTGGCCTAAGCAAATAATTACAAGACTTCCTCCCGTTGTAGTGGAAGGGTAGTCAGGATCGATCCACGAGGAGGCGTGTCAGCGGGATCCTAGTAGCTTTGGAAATCTCAAGTCTGCGTCGACCAGAAGCCTCGATTTCGACCTTAGTGCTCGATGTCGACCTCGGCTGTCGATGTTCTCTGCAACAGAAGACCTGCAGAAACAAAAACAAGTGGTCGATATCGACTAGGGGGGTCGATATCGATGTTAGTCCACGAAATCGACTGGCTCAGAAGACTGTCAGTCGATACATAAGGGTCGATATAGATGCTAGGGGTCGATATCGATGCTCAGCAAACTCCGCAGCGATGTTCGTCGTCGACTCAGAAAACTGTCGACGAACTCAGTGGTCGATATCGATGTCTCCCTGCAGTGAGTTAGTTCTTCGTCGTCAAAGAAAGGTCGAAGGATTGAGAATGGAGAGAGAAGCAATGAACAGAAATAAAACAGAGGGTTTTGGGTGTATAAAATATGTAAAAGCAACTCCTAGGATTAGGGTTTACCACAACGTTAACCAATGCATGCGATAAGATAAATAAGACGGACAATTGCGCTATTTCACCCGAGGGACAAGCTTTCGCCGTACACCAACTCTTAGGATTACTCTTACAAATAAACCTAATTGTCTCTACCAATTTTATGTTTATAACTCAAGTTGTTAGCATGAATCCCTTTTCTTTCGATTAGGACTAAACATAGAATCGTAGGAGGAGAGATAGACACAATGATATCGACATCAAATACTTACCTCAAGCATGCATGGCTAACATCGGGCTCACCCCAACCCTAAGAGCTTTGGGGAACTACTCGCTTCTCATCATGGAACTCATTGTTGATTGAAAAGAAGAAACTTGCATTAAAATAAACTCCGAAGCTTTACAACTCAACGTCAACTTTTGCAAACGTCAAACCCTAAAACTTCTCTCTAACTCTAACTCTATTGATTGTCTTGATTGTGAATTGGATGAATGAATGCCAGCCCCCTAGGGCTTTATTTATAGGCTACTAATACTCGCTATCCAAGGATTGTAACTCCTATCAAAACTATGAACTCTATCCGAAAAATTAGGATAGGTCTTTTATTTTGATAAAACTTGAAGGTAAAAGATAAATAAAACTTTAGCTGCTATCTATCTTGAAAGTATGAGATAATTTCGTGCCTCCTTGAAGATATAGTTCCCATCCGCATCTCGAAACCGAGTCTATCTTCTGTCGAGGTAAGGGGTCGATATCGAGGTCTCTGTTCCTGCTCGACTTGTTCAACTCTGGTCGATGTCTATGTTGAGGTCGATATGGGGGTCGATATCGACACCGGGGGTCGATATCTACCTCTGAGGTCGATTTCTACCTCTGCTCAGCTTCACTTGGCTTCTCCGTTTTGACTCCGATTTCATCGAATTGCTGCATGGTTAGTTCAAAACTCGTGCAGACTCTATTTCTTTCATTTTAGCCCATTCTTACACAAGTTTATATTCTTTTGAACCTTTTCTTTGGAAATCGAATGAAATATGAAGTCAAAAGATGCAATAAACAAAGGTATAAATATGTACATCAGTACCTCACTTCGATTGGTTTTCAGGGAAGTTAGTCGGATCACTCCCTCTTTGTGTTCCATTCGGGGTCTGACACGGCGTATCTCTTGATGTACGTTGATGACATTGTGCTCATTGCATCCTCTCCATCATTACTGTCTCGCCTGATGGGACTGCTGCGTTCGGAGTTTTCCATGACTGATCTTGGTCCCCTGAGCTACTTTCTCGGCATCTCTGTGACTCGCACTCGGGATACATTGTTTCTTCATCAGAAGAAATATGCCCTTGAGATTGTCGACAAGGCTTGGATGACATCTTGCAAGCCCGCCACCACTCTTGTCGACTGCAAGTCCAAGCTCGATGCTGCCTCCAGTCCCAAGGTTGATAACCCTACCGCCTATCGCAGTCTGGCGGGTGCCCTCCAGTATCTGACGTTCACTAAACCAGACATTGCCTTTGCCGTCCAGCAGGTTTGCTTATACATACATGATCCCCGTGAGCATCATCTACAGGCGCTCAAGTGGATCATCCGGTACATCAAGGGCACCAGTGACCTGGGGTTGCACCTCTGTCACGGCCGTTTCGACACCCTCACAGCTTACTCGGACGCCTACTGGTCGGGTTATCCGGAAACTCGCCGCTCCACCTCTGGCTTCGCCGTCTACCTTGGTGACAATCTGGTATCGTGGTCCTCCAAGCGTCAGGTGACCATATCTCGCTCTAGTGTCGAGCCCGAGTATAGAGCTGTCGCCAACGCCGTGGTGGAAACCTGCTGGCTACGCAACCTCCTCTGCGAGCTTCGCGTTCCACTTCGTGCCGATACATTGGTCTACTGTGACAATGTCTCCGCAGTTTACCTCGCCTCGAACCCGGTTTAGCACTAGCGGACCAAGCACATCGAGATTGATATACATTTCGTCAGAGAGAAGGTCGCTCTAGGCCAGGTTCAAGTGTTACATATCCCTTCTGCCCATCAGTATACGGACATCTTCACAAAAGGATTACCTACTCCTGTTTTTACTTCTTTTCGTTCCAGTCTTGCTATTCGCTCACCTCTAGCTGCGACTGAGGGAGGATATTATCAGTATATATTTTATAGAGTTGTACATATTTACGATTGCACCCTCAGGGTTTTCACCCAATGATATATATACAGGAGTAGGCTCCTCTGAGATCCCTCAAGGACTCAGTTATCCAAACACTTACATTTATTACATCATTTATGTTTTAATTATTATTTTTTTATTAAATTATGAAGATTAAAATTATTTCAATGAACCTTTATTCTGTAGAAGTTTTCAATTAATCATAAACTAAGAATCTTTTCATTTAAAATAAATATATGGTTAACATGTATAAATAAATTAATGAATCACTTGAAAAAGGGATTAATCTATGTAGTAAAAACAATTAACTATATCATTTTTAAACATATGCATGAATATTACAAAAAATACATTAATTCAAATTATATTTCCATCTTCTTCATTTTTTTTCTTTCAAAAGATCTTTATTTCTATCTGAAAGTTTCATAATTATATTTATTCCTAACTAGTCCAATGCCCGTACGTTATGTATGGGATTGATAAATGTTTTTTTCCTGATAAGATTTACCATTATATATATAGTAATAATATAAAAACAACAAGGACATAGCATAATATGACAATGATTTTATTTGATGAAAAATGAACAAATACTTAAAATAATTTTTTCAAATATTTTAAGAGAAGCTTAACATGATATTATTATAAATGTTATATATTATCTAATAAATATAAAATATATTTGAGATAAAACAAAAGTATGAATTGATCTAAAATTACAATTGTTATATCTTTTAAGTCGATAAAATAAAATGTTGGAAAATTTAAAAGAGACAAAATTCTTGAGGTGAAAAAACATAATCATTAGCAAATTCAATATAGCGAGAAGACCAATATGCTTCGTAAATTTAACTTACTAAGAGGTTGAGAGTGGACGTGAAAGAAAAATAGAAGCAAAGAGAATTGAACTTTATCTGTGAATAAGTAAAATGGCTATAATGTTCTCATTACTAATTTTTCCTTAGTTGAGTGATATTTGCCATTACGAGGTGATGCCATGGCTAGAACGTGTTTTTTCTTTTAAAAAAAAAGAAGAAGAAAATCCCTAACCATAGTATATATAACCTACCACCCATCTCCTCACTCCGCTCACTTTCAGATTTGAAAAGCCCTAACTATGGGAGTACATGTATATGATGTAATTACCCCACATTAGGAGGGGCATTTTAGTCTTTTTAGCTATGCACCGAGCTCACCTTTATAAACATATTAGGCGCCAATCTGTAAGTGAGTGTGGTAGTTGTAACAAACTCTTCGATCTTGTTTTGTGATCAACAATGGAGGATTTCCCTCTTCTAACAGAAGTTTAGTTTCTTCAAATGGTATCAGAGCGGGTGAGATCTGGCCTATGGTGATTCAGATCGGAGGTTCACACCGTTGATTGTGTTCTATTTGCGTTTCTGTTTGTTGAATTTTGTTTCCGTCGTCATTTTTTTTGCGCAATCATGGCTGGGAGAGGTACGCCATCGCCGCAAGGTCAGAGTTATGCTGATGTGGTTAATGGTGGAGGAAGAGGAACTTTTGTTAGTGTGACACCTCCTGCGCCTGGAACTAGGGGAGGCAGAGGGTTCAATGGTGGTTTTAATGGAAGTATTCACTTTGGGGATCTGGACCAAGGTATGAATTCTGTGCACTATAATCCTCTTTTCCTCTCTAATTCCGACCATCCTAGGATGCAACTAGTAACTACGTTGTTTAACGGTTTGAATTTTTCTAGTTGGAGTCGGGGTGTGAGGATGGCATTAGGTGCTAAAGCCAAATTAGGTTTTATAACTAGTAGCTGTGTCAAACCAGCTTTTGACAATGATGATTTTGCTAAATGGGAGCGTGCTGACTACATGGTGATGTGTTGGCTCATCAATTCCATGACTAGTGATGTCGCTGAGACGGTCATGTATGTTGAATCGGCCAAAGAATTGTGGGAGGAAATAAAGGAACGGTTTTATGAGTCTAATGATCCTTTGATATACCAGTTGCGTCGAGATTTAGGTAATGTAAGACAAGAGAATCTGTCTGTCAGTGCTTACTATGGCAAATTAAAGAAATTCTGGGATGAGTTGCAACTTAAAGATGTAGTGCCTAGTTGCACTTGTGGAGGATTATCCAACTGTGGATGTGCTTGGTTGAAACGTGTGCTTGAAAGAGAGGAAAAGTCCAAGGTTATGCAGTTTTTGATGGGATTAAATGATGTTTATGAACCTCTTTGTGGTAATGTACTGTCTAAAGATACCGTGCTTGGGCTTCTTAAGGTGTTTCATATGGCTACTCAGATAGAGAGATCAAAAGGAGCCACGTCTGCTTTACAGAGTGATATGAATGTGTTAGCAGTTATTAAGGCACAGAAAGCTGAGATAGAGGCAAATCTTGTCAACAGATTTGGGAGTAACAAGTAGGTTGATCAGTCTAGGTTTGAACATGCAAAGAGGGACTACAAAAGGGCTAAGTTTAATCGAGTCTGTAACCATTGTGGAGAGAGGGGACACACAAAGGATTACTGCTTCAAATTGATAGGATATCCTGAGTGGTTCAGAGGACCAAAGGAGGAAGATAAAGGCAAATCAAATGGGAAATTTGTGGATCAGTTTGATTCTCCTCATATTGACAGTCCCCTTAATCAGGTTTGTCAAGACATTAAACCTGATCCAGCGATGGTTAATGCAATCTATAATGAGGTAGTGAAGATGATGAAGGGAAAGAATCAAGTGGATCATTCAGACAGTTCTGTCAACCAAGCCATGGTTCATTTTACAGGTACATTAAGTGTATCTTTTCTTATTGGAACAGACAAAGCAGATAGATTTGCTTGGATTGTTGATTCTGGTGCCACAGATCATATAGCTTTTGATCAAAATATTTTTTCCGAGATTACTCCTTTGACCAATGCTATATCCTTGGGATTGCTAGATGGGTCTCATGTTATATATTGTCAAATGCCATGGCACAATTATTTTGTATAACCAGTCCATATTGCACAATGTGTTGTTGGTCCCTCAGTTTAGGCACAATTTGTTGTCTGTCTCTAAGGTGCTAAGAGATCAGAGTTTGGATTTCAAGTTTGACTCGGTTTCTTGTTCATTACAGGACCATTTAACTAGGACTGTGGTGGTCAAAGGATGGGAAGAAGCTGGTTTATACAAGGTGAATGCTTAGCAGTTGAAGGATTTTCAGTTCCTTTCTCAGAGATCTACATTTGTTGATATTTCTTGTAATAATGTAGGAATTGTTCAGACTCTTCATGCAAGATTGGGTCATATGTCTTTGTCTAAGATGAAACATCTGTCTTTTTGTAAACATGAGGATTTGAGTTATTTTAATTGTGATGCTTGTTCTATGACTAAGATCCACATGCTCAAGTTTGACATAAGCTCTTCTCTGGCTTTGGCTCCCTTCCATTTAGTTCATATGGATGTTTGGGGCCCTTACAGGACCCCTTCTGTGTGTGGCGCTAAATATTTTCTTAATGTTTTGGATGATCACTCAAGGTGCACTTGGATTTATCTGTTACAGGATAAGTTGCAAGTTTTGAGATGTGTTACTAGTTTTTTGCAAATGGTTGAGACAGAGTTTCAGGTATTTGTTAAGTGTGTTAGGACTGATAAGGGGACTGAGTTTACTCAGAGAGATTGTATTGATTTGTTTGATGCTCGTGGGATTATCCATCATAGAGCTGCCCCAAGGGTCCATGAACAAAATGGTAGGGTTGAGCGCAAGCATAGGCATTTACTTGAAACTGCTCAGGCTATTAGAATGCATGATGGGCTTCCTATTAAGTTTTGGGGGGATTGTGTGTTAAGTGCTACACACTTGGTTAACAAGATGCCTTCTTCAGTTCTGAATTGGAAGTCTCCTTTTGGAGTGTTATACCATAGTAACCCCTCTTATGATCAGCTTCGTGTGATAGGGTGTCTTTGCTATGCTTTGCAACCTAATGACCATCGAGATAAACTTGGTTGTTTAGCTAGAAAATGTGTTTTTTTGGGTTATCCTCCAGGCCAAAAGGCATACAAGTTGTATGATATTGACAGAGGTTCTGTCTTAGTTAGCAGGCATGTCAAATTTGTAGAATCTGTGTTTCCTTTCAAAATTTCATCTACACCTTCCTCTATGCCTATCTTCCCTAATGTTACCTAGGATGGGATTGATGATGAAACAATTCTTCCTTCTTCTACTCTGCCTTATCAAACACCTTCTCCTCATCATTCTCCTGCTTATGCTACAAATGGTGTTTCAGAAATATCCTCCTCTCCTCCTCCATCTCCACCAGATGACAGTCATGTTTTAGATTCTCCTGTACCTGCTATGACTAATCCTTCTCCACCAGATGTCAGTCCTCTTCACAGAAGGCATATTAGACCTCATGTGCGCCTTCAAGATTATATTGGCTTGGGCTTACCTACTAGACATTTTTCTGACACAGATGAGTCTTCCTCTCAGAGTTTTGCTGTGTTCTCTGTTCAAAATCTTGCTCATCTGTCTCAGTCATATGTGCAGTCCTTAGTCAATGTATGTGATACATTTGAACCTCATGCCTATGCTCAAGCTAAGAGTATTGATCACTGGGAATTGGCTATGAAATCTGAGTTGGAAGCTTTAGAGAAAAACAACACATGGATTGTCACCTATATTCCTGTTGGTAAAAAAGCTATTAGATCTAAATGGATTTTTAAGATCAAGTACAGGCCAGATGGAATGGTTGAAAGATATAAAGCTAGATTAGTAGCAAAGGGGTACAACCAGGTCAAGGATAAAGACTATAAACAAACCTTTTCTCCTATGGCTAAGCTAGCTACTGTTAGGGTCATATTGGCTTTAGCTGCTTCCAAAGGGTGGGTTTTGCACCATCTTAATGTCAACAATGCATTTTTGCATGGTTTTTTGGATGAGGAAGTCTATATGATTCCTCCTCGAGGGTATAAGGTGCCAGATGGACTTGTTTGCAGGCTCAACAGATCTCTTTTTATGGTCTCAAGCAGGCCAGCAAACAGTGGAACCTGGAGCTCACCAAATTTCTAATCAGTTTGGGTTTTTCTCAATCCAAACATGATTATTCATTGTTTGTAAAGTGCAGAGGTTCCAAATTAATATAAATATCACGTTGCTTTTTCTAATATTTTTTTTCTTATTAAGTAATTAGTTAAGATTTGGTTATATCCTCTAAATTAGATAAGGTAGAATCTAAATAAATCAATTAAAACAAATTTGGTCAAAATATTTTTAATTTGATAAGGTAGTTACTTAATAAGATTTTGTTATTAGTTAAGATTTGGTTTTATCCTCTAAATTAGATAAGGTAGGATCTAAATAAAGGATAAAATCAAATCTAATTTATTATGCGAAAAAAATAAGTTTGTTAAGATTTTAACAACCAATTAACATAAATCAATTAATCTCATAAAAAAGCTACATTAAAGGAGAAGTCGCCACATGTCGTAGGCGACTTATCCTTTAGTATTATAATATTGATTAGCCCACTAAAATAGAAGAGTTATAATTAGCACAAGTTGAAATTGGATTTAATAAAGTTAAACTCATAAAAATCCCATCACCGATTTGTTCTAGTGGGTCGATTTTAAAATTTGCACAAACCCTAAATTAAATGTCTCCAAGTTCATACAATCATTTTATTCTTACACTTTATCATTTGCATAATATAATATTATATTTGCACAACACAAAGTTATATATGCACAATATAATGTCATATGTGCACAACGTAACATTATATTATTAGATATGCACGACATAATGTTATATTTGCAAAACATAGTGTTATATTTTCCTCAACATGATGTTATATTTGCACTTTATTATTTTATTCTTACACTTTATCATCTTATTTATGCACTTCATAATCTTAATTGTGCACTTCATAATCTTATTCATGCACTTTATATTATTATTTATACACATCATCATTTTATTCTTGCACTTTATTATCTTATTTATGCACTTTTTCATTTTATTATTGCACTTTGTAATCTTATTCATGAACGGGAACAAAAAGAAGACAACCATCAATAGCCTATGCGGGATTTTGAACTCGAATCTTTGTGCATGAGTACATCGTTATACCATTTTTGAGCCAATATGCTTTTAATGAAACACGTCGCATTAAAGTACAGAAGTGCCATAAAAATAGCAGCCTATAAAGATATCGATCATTGTTCTCTTCCCCATCCCTCGACGTCGACCAAATCTCCTCGACATCGACTGCTACCGCACGACATTGACCCCTTTGATCTTTGTTGACAACCACCCTTTTTCTCTATTCCCGAACCTCGAAACCAACTAAACTAGAACCGCTGACTTCTCTCCTGAGGACAAACCTGACTCCACTATCCTATAGCGGGGTCTTGACTACAAATTTATTTGGCCGAGAAACCCTCTCATCAATAGAATAAAACAATCAAACAATCAAGTACAAAGAAGTCAAAACATTCAATATAGGGTATAAGGTACAAGATTCAGAAACTTACAACTTAACCCAAAAAAAGTTTCAAATTGCAGACAGGATGGAAAGATTTTATTTGCACATGACGAACATCACTCTCAAACTAAACTAAATTGTCTTGGATCGTTAAAACCCCAGACTAAGAGACTTTAAATAGTGTTAAAACTCAGTCAAAAGATAGATGAAATTGGTTTAGGATAGATGAAAATAAAGCCGCATAAAATCTAAATGCATCGGGCTGACATCATCTGCGGCGATCAGCGTAAGGTTGTGGCGGTCGTCGCACATCATCCTTTCTGGCCACCTCTCTGCAGCGGTCGCTGCAACTTTGAAGCGGTAGCCACACAGTTCACTGTAGAAATTTGGTCTTGTTATCAACATGAAAGTTGTAGGTCTTGAAAAGAGCTTTCTAACACATACTTATAATAGCCAATCGTACAACCAAGGTCTCCAGAAAGTGCAAAACAAGTTCAGCTTGTCGGGCGACAACTTCTACAGACTTATTCTTTATTTAGGTTCTTTTCTCATGGTCTCTTTAGATCTTCATTTAAGCTTCTTCACTTTCTCTATCAATGCGTTATCATCCCACGTCTCCCCCTCAGATTCACATTTACCTGAAATAATCAATAAAAACGTGTAGATTTCGACTCTGTCAACATAGAGAGTAAATATGCAAATTCTACTTAAATCATACATGTTATGCATCTTAACTAAGCTAAATGCAACCTATTATGCTTGCCTAAATGTCTGCTATCACCTATCCAGGATCTTTGACTACACCAAATAAGTAGCATCGATCCTCTGGGTAGGGGTAGATGTGTAAAGGCTCGTGTCCACTCCCAGCTGATTTGCGAATATAAGACTGGAGTAGAAACCGAATTTTTTTTTTCAAAAGTGCAAAATTTGTGTATTTCTGCCAGCAACAAGCAAGGAAATATTATTAGTAATATGCATTTCAATCAACCACTAGATATGAAAGCACATAATTTGGGTATTTTAAATCTTTCATCGATCTTTGCTGCCAGATTTGGGAATGCAAGTATATAATAGACATTTGCATTCACAATCAATACACCGGTACATGGTAAACAGGAAAAATTGGAGGACATGAAACTAGAAATGAAGAAAGGTCACCGATTTTCAAATGTATAGGCAAAATCGGTCCAATCATGGTTGTTTCAAAAGAGAACGCGATCACTAGCGGTGCTGATGTAGGAGCCTCGGTTGAGGGGGTCAAAGGCAAGGCTCTCGAGGCCCTATACATGGTTGAGGAACTGAAATCCTCTCTCCAACAAAGCATTGTAGTCCACATTTGTTTTCCTTTGTCCAAGTCGAATTTCCTTCTTCTTCTTCTTCACAGCTGAGAGGCTAGCGAGAATAGAGATAAACTGGTCATGAGAGGAGATCAAGAAGGGGATCACCTTTAGAGAGTAAAGCTCAAGGTCAAGCAAGCAAAACTTGGTCGGCCATGGATGTGTTTAAGCTCTTTAGTGAGAAAGAAGGTTGAGCAACACCCTTTGTCATTGAGATGGAGAGCTAGAAAGGATGATGGATCAAGAGATTGAAGATTTGGGAGAGCTTCCGTTGGTCATCAATGGCGGACGAAAAAGATAAATAAGGATAAGGGTTACTTTGAATAAACGAAAATTATGTCAGAAGAGGGAAATCCTCCATTGTTGATCACAAAACAAGATTGAAGAGTTTGTTACAAAACATGAGAAACTGATGTTGATTTGCCCCAAATGCCTTGGTTAACACATCAGCAATCTAAAGGGAAGATGAGACATGAGATGTGTGTATGAACCCATCCTGGACCATCTCCCTGATGAAATGACTATCAATCCGGACATGCTTTGTCCTTTCATGAAAAATAGGATTAGCTGCAAGTTCCTGGGCTGACTTATCACAATGCAAAGTTATTGGAAGATGAACCTTAATGTGTAAATCTGTTAGCAGACCTTGCAACCACACCAATTCACTTGCAACTGCAGACATGCTCCTGTATTCACGCTCAGTTGAGGATTTAGAAAACACCTTCTGTTTCTTGGTTTTCTATGAAATTAAGGACGAGCCCAGAAACACACAATAGCCCGTTAAGGACCTTCCAGTGTCTATGCAATTGCCCCAATCGGCATCACTGTATGCACTCAACTGTAATGAAGATGATGCAAGATAAGAGAGGGTCAGATTGAAGCTACCTTTTAAATACCTCAACAGATACATTGCTGCATTCCAATGAGGTCTCAAGGGATTCTAAAGAAACTGACTAAGTTGCTGGACAGTGTAAGAAATATCAGATCGAGTGAGTGTAAGGTACAAGAGTCTACCCACTAGTCTTTTGTAGCTCTCAGGATTATCAATAGGTTCCCCATCATATGATGAAAGCTTGGTCCCATGTTGCATTGGGAAAGCAGTGACTTTACAACCCTCCATTTGAGCATCCTTTAAAATATCAAGAATGTATTTCCTCTAATTTAGCAAAATCCCACCAGAAGCCCTTGATATTTCCATGCCTAGAAAGTATCTAGCCACACCCAAGTCTTTAATACTGAAAGCAGAGTGAAAAGCTCTTTTTGTTGAAGATATCTCAACAGAGTCATTTCCCAATAAAAGCATGTCATCGATGTGGCCGGTTGTACTTCCCAAACAAGACTAAGGTGATAAATCCATTCATTTGGTGGTATCTTTATTTTTTTGTGTTTTTTCTTGGAGTTTTAGGCTTTTATATATACTGCAATCGAAGTATACAAGTTGATAAATACGGATCTAATTGTGGCTATATGCAGAGAATCAGTGGTTACTGTGTCAAAGTTTAGAGCACATTCAACGCGATGTCAAAAAAACAAAGGCAAGACGCCCATAGAGAACAACGGTAATGTGAAAAGGAGAGGTACGTTAGGTATTTAGTTTATAGGGTCAATTGGTTATATATATCCCTCTAATCTCTTATCGTTAAGTATTTAATTTATTAACACCACAATCATCTTCTTGACTTCAATGATTCTTCATTATAAAACTGATTTTTTAGGCGATAGACAATTCCATTACCTGGACGAGTTACTACCACAACAACAAAACACCTCAAAAATCCCTTTTAAGGCTTTGTCGAGTTGACCGGACTGTTTGGACATTTAGTAGAAAGGCTACGATTGAGCTTACCCAGTAATTCTTTTGCTGCATATTTAATGTATTCACCAACAATATGTTCTTAAAAATACTTGGAAAAATGATATATTCTCCTTTTATTATCATATTTAGTTTTAATTAGTTTGAACCAAATCCTAAGTTAAATAGGTTTGAACGATATTATGAAAATCTTTGATAATTCTGTTTTATCTTATATAAATGTTTTATATATGTATAAAATTATTTTATACAAACTATCCACACAAACGTGCGGGTACTAAACTAGTTTTACAATTAAAATGAATTTCATCTCAAATTTGCCCAAGCACATGTGCGTATATATGTTCGTGGTTGACTAAACAAAGGCTCTTTTTTTTTCACAATCCAACGGGCTGAGCCTCACGGAAAGACCGAGCCCAACTTAGTGTTATTTCAGTTGAGCCCATTTTTAACTTATAGCCCGATCTGTTTTGTTTTTTTTCTGTTCATTGTCTCTCGTTTCGCCCCTTGTGCTCTCAACGAAAGCGATCTCCGATCTCGGGCTACTGCAAGCAGAGCACGGACGGAGCACGGATTATAGCTGGCAATTCGGTCGTTCGGATCGGGTTCGGGTCAGACTTGCTTGGGTCGGGTCATTGACGGGTCGGGTCCGTTCGGGTAAATTTTATGGCCGGGTACTGGTCGGGTGGGGTTCAGGTCGGGTTCGGTCATAATAAATTTTAGATTGGTCGGGTTTCGGGTTAAATCGGGTCATGTCCATTCGGGTTCGGGTCATAGCGGGTCGGACTCGTTCGGGTTTCGGGTCAAGAGACGGGTCGGTCTCATTTGAGTTTCGAATCAAAGTGGGTATAGCCGTATAGTTGGTTTGAGTTTTCGGTCGAATCATATTCGACCCGTTTGGATAATTAGGTTGATTTTGACTCGGTTGAATACTTAAATATGTAATTTACTTAAAATAAATGATTTTGACTCGGTTGAATACTTAAATATGTATTCAACCATTTCAAGTCGATGTTAAATAAAAAAATATTGATGTTAAAAAAATATTGTGTTATAATAAAAAAATTTAATATTCAAGCATTAAAATATTGATATTAAATAACCATTTCAAGTCGGGTTGGGTTGGGTCGGGTTGAGAGTCGGGTCGGGTTTGGGTCGGGTCGGGTTTATCTGTGTTCGGGTCTGTTTCGAGTTGGGTCAGGTTCGGGTCGGATTCCGTCTCGGGTTCGGGTTACGGATGACTCCAGATTTTCGGGTTTCATTCGGGTTCGGGTGAGTCGGGTCGGGTTGTCAGGTCGGGTCAGATTTTGCTAGCTCTAGCACGGATGGAACGGCTCTAGTGACACAGGCCATACAGCCCATCATGACACTAGATAGAAGAATACGCCCAATTCTAATAGTTCAAGCCCAATTCTAATTATCCAATTGTAATCCAGCAAACTAGTCATAGTATGGGCATATTCTAGACATGGCCACGGGTTGGACCTGTCCGGTTGACGGGTTCGACCCGTCGGATCAAGGGTCGAGTTAGTCGACTCGAACACTAACCCGGAAATGTCACGAGTTGATGGGTTCGGGTCGATCCGCTGATCCATTGAGTTACACTATTTTAAAAAAAATATTGGTTTTTTTTAAATTGACTATTAAAATAAATAAAGAAAAGAGAAAATTTGGTATTTTGTACCCATATACACATCTAATTAGGTATTTAGTTTGGTGACTCCTGATGTACCGCTGGCATGCGGTGCTGCTTATGGGTAGTGCTTTGCTTCGCTCGTCGTCTACGTCCTCGTCTCGTTTGGTTTAGTTTGTTTCATTTCGCTTTAGGAGTTTGCTCTGGCTTGTATTGTATTTTGCACCATCTTTGTATTTTATGTTTATTTAGACGGTTATCCGTCTGCCGACTTGTCGGCCTTCGAGGTTCAGGTCTGTCTCACCTCGAATTTTTACCTGATAAAAAAAAATTAGGTATTTAGTCTTCTTACTTTTTTTTATTAGGCGTGCTAGACCTCGTTAATTTTTTTTAGCCGCACTGACCTCCCATCGCTCTCTCCCCGTTAACTTTTTCTTTCCTTCCTCCCATCGCTATCTTCTGGTTCTCCTGGCTGCCGATTCCTCCGTTGTTCCTCCTTCATTCTCCGGTGGCATCGTTCTCCTTCATCCTTCATCCTTTCCCAGTGGCAGCGTCGTCGTGATAGTTGATTGCGGTTTTCAATAACATTCAATTGTCCTCAAAATGGCGGTCTCCGTGTATGTATTTCACCTTCGAATCTCGGTTTCATTCTTCTCTCTTGAGTATATGCCGATTGTGCAAATTTAACATGCATTGGTGTGTGCATTGTTGTTATCTTTTGATTATGATGGCATGTGTTGTTCCCAATCTACTTGTATTTGATTTTTTGTTGTAATTAAGGTTTTGTTATTGGCTGCAATTGTCCCCAATTTTGTGAAATTGCTTCTATTTTCTTCTTGTTTATGTATTCGTCTAGCTGATTTTTATTTTGCACTCTGTTGTACTCTTTGTGTATCTTTAGGTTTTCGAATTTAGGGAAAATTAGGGGAAGATTGAGTAATTTGAAGGTGTTGAATAGCTTTGAATTAGGTGAGGTAATAGCTTTGAATTAGGTGAGGTAAGAGTTGCATCCTTCTCTTCTCCCCGTATTTACTCTGGCTAGCTCAGTCAAAGTTGTACAACTTATTTATTCTTCTTAAAATGCTTCAATTTTTTTCATTAGTATTAAAAGTTTTGCGCTGATGATTGATCATTAATCTATGGGATGTTTCTTGATACACTTGGGTAATCTAATGCTGCTAGGGTGACCAAGGAAAACCGAGTTGCTTGAATCTTGGACAACCATGTCGATCCGCTGGAATCTGGGACAACCATGCTGAGCTGCTAGAATCTTAGGTAATCTAAATGCTACTAGCTGAGGACTGAGGAGGTTTGTGCATAACAGGTCGCATGAAATCATGTCAGGCATCAACGACTTCTTGTTCATTGGACTTAAAGGATGTATTATTCACATGCATGCAACAAAAAAAACTATGGGAAAACACCTCTTGGCAAGGTTGTTGATCTTGTAAAGTTGAACTATTTGAGAAAGATCAACATATTTCAATAGATTATTGATCAAATGTGATCCACTCTAGTGGATTCTTGTTGTGGGTATTGTATTGACAGCTTTATTACTTATTTTTTTAAATTGTATTTTTTTAGTTGATGGCATGTTATAATATGTGATTTTACGCATACGACCAATATTAATGTCATAGTTTCAAAGACCTTGTGTTTTTATATGTGCAATAACGTGACTCTATTTTGATTCCACGTTTTAAACTTCTATGTCATCAATTATATTTAAACGTCATCAGAAACGATTGAGATCAATGAAGTTTAATAACAAATGTCATCAATGAATAATAGTCATCAATAAAAGATGTTATTTCATCAAAAAATAAAAGATGTCATCAATGAAGTGTAATCATATTTATGCTCCTATTTGTTATCAATAAGCAATGTCATCGCAAATGATTGTGATCAATGAGGTGTAATCACAAATGTCATCAATGAAAAAAAGTCATCATTAAAAGATGTCATCAATGAAGTTTAATCAAATTTTATGCTCCCGTGTCATCAATTGTATACAACTGTAATAAAAATGTCATCACAAACGATTGCATCAATGAAGTGTAATCACAAAAGTGTCATCTAATAAAAGTAGAATAAATGAAAATATCAATGGCAACACGGTAAAAAAAATGGCATCAGTGGTCAATAGTAAAAAAATAGCATCAAAAAAATATCGTCATCATAAAAAAAATTCCGAATAAGTTAGTCAATGTTGACCGATCAACGGTCAACATTGACCAGTCAATGATTAACCGTTGGCCGGTTGGTGGTCAAACAGTTGACTATTGATCATTACTACTTTATTTGGATGGGGTCAAACCGTTAGGCTCTGAGTTTGAAGCTATGGTAACCACCATCATCACCCAACCCACTTCTCCCACTCCCTCTTTGGTTGTTCACTATATCGTACTTCAAAAAAATTGCATCCAGAGCCAAACCACCGTCCTCTCTCAATGCTTCTAGTAACCCTAATCCCACCACCCCGGAAGCCGATTTCACACCTCATAAATCCGATCATCATGACTAGACAGAAGAATAGGCCCAATTCTAATAATTCAAGCCTAATTCTAATTGTTCAATACTTCCTCCGTTCGGCAAAATTTGTCATTTTAGGGTGTTATTTTTGTTCAAAAAAACTTGTCATTGTAGGTATTTTGCCATTCACTTTACAAAAATGTCCTTGATATGATTGATGGTTTGTTAGTTGTAGTTTTCAATAAAGTAAAAAAGGATGGTAATAATTGAGGGTAAATTAGTACATTTGTTAATTACCTTAAAACTTGTGAAAAAAAGCTAAAATGACAAGTTTTGCCGAACGGATGGAGTAGCAAACTAGTCCTAGTATGGGCGCATACAAATTTGTAAATGCACTCAAATAGCATACCAAAATATTGCATTGTGTACTCATAAAGACTGAAGCTGGTAAACATATATATATATATATATATATATCCAAACTAAACTTTTTATCTCAAATAATTAAATATATAGCGGCTGATTTATGCACTTTTCATTGCTCCAACAATTCCCTACTCTTAGAAAGTTAATCCATTCAAGGTGACTAAACTATCAATCATCTGCTATAAAGTGTAATTAACTTACTAACTTAAAAATGCACACATGAGTAAAGAGGGTGACACACAAGTACATGACACATCCATGTCTACACTTTTCATTGCTCCAACTATTTCCCAATTTAAAAACTTATTTACATAAATCTTTTTACTCTTATGAAGTATCATGAATGAAAATATCATGAATGAAAATCAGAGGAATTGTAATTTGTAATTTTTTTTATTTGTATAGAATCAAAACCCCCCAATTCGAAATAAATACATAATAAATCCCTCAATTCCAATCCTAAAAACCCCAATTGAAAATACAATCCCTAAAGCTAAACCTAAATCAGTAAACCCCTAAAGATAGTTTAAGCGCATTAACATAGTGAAGCAAGAAAGCGTCTCCAATCCATCGACTTTTTTTTTGTTCGAATATGTGGACTTTCTTTCTTCACTATGTTAATGCGCCTAATTTAAGCATCATTTTCATTTTAACCCCCACATATAAATAAACAAAATATATTTAGGTAATCTAACATATATATACTATAAATTAAATTATATACATATGTGGGGGGAAGGGAACGGGACGAGATTTGTGGGATTAATTAGGACGGATCGTCCTGCGTCTTGTCCAACATAATTTTTGCGGGGCTAGATCGGGACAGGATTAATTATTTTTTTAATTCTCACCGGGATCGGGACGAGACTGAGATTTGTAGGATTTGTGCTCACGCCTAGTCTTGCTTCTGTGGGAAATATTGAAGATTTCTGCTTGGTTATGCATTGTTGCCTGCCTTGATTCAGTTTTCTGCTTGCAGATTGTTTCTATTTGTTTTAGCACTTTCTGTTTGTTATTATTTTGCTCTTCGCTATACACTTGCTCACTTTGTTTTCATCTCTCTTTGTTGTTTACAAGGACTTTTTGGAGATCGGTCATGTTGGATATTAGAATCACTCATCTGGTAATTGCTTTCTTCGAGTGGTGTGGGTAGACATGGCCACGGGTCACGGGTCGGGCGGGTCGACCCGTGACCCGCCGGGTCAATGACCCTTCGGGTCCGGGTAAATGGGTTGAAGGGTCATCTCGGGTTAAGGGTTAGGGTCAGGGTCGGGGGGAAATGAACCCGTGACCCGGCGGGTCGACCCGACTACGACCCGACGGGTCGACCCGTCGGGTTGATCCAATGGGTCAAAATTTTTTTAAAAAAAAATTATAAAAAAACTAGAATTTATATTTATAATTATTATGAATTTTATTTATTCATAATATATAAATTCTCATGCATTGCATGTTATAAAAATCCTACCCACCCTTTGGTTCTTTTATAGACTTAGCACCTTCCCCCTCCCCTTTCCTCTAGTTTTCAATGTGGGAAGGGATGTGGGACAAAAATAAGTAGAAACTAAATCATATCTTCAATCTCGATCATTCGGTTTTTTCATGTCAATCCATACTTATAAATTTTTATCATATACAAACACTTGTACTACACTTTATATAAATATTATTTTTTTGAAAAATATTTTACCTATCAATTATGAAAGATTAAAATAACGAACGGGTAACAAGAAAGTGTGAAGTTCAACACAATACCTTAAACATTTGTGTTATTTGGTAGTTCCACTATGAAATCATGATATATGATACTAAGTTAGGAGTCTTTATGATATAATTTCAAAGAATACAAATATTGTTGTTGATAAAGTTGTTACACATGTATGGTATCCTTAATGTCGATTTTCACTTATTTTGAAAATGTTATAGAACTTCAGATTTTCAAGCACAATAATGAAATATATTATTGGGTAATACTTTTCAAATGTGTCTTTTCATTTTATAACATGCAACACAAATAGGTAATTCAATAACATCATCATTATGTGTATACACAAAATGTGGCTAATTCAACTTTAAACGAGAAACATTATCATATATCTATATGAAGATGAGCCTAGATTTGAAATCAACAACCAAGAAATTAACATAATGCAAGTAAAATAAAACACTTATGATTAATCAATGGAGCAACACAACTATCAATTGAATTAAATAGAAAGATTAATCCAACAAATTTGATATAATGTATCATGATGTTCCATCACCATATGTTATTCATTTCATTAAATCCTAAGAGGTAAAGACTTTAATTATATTATATGTTACATCACATAATCCAAAGACTTAAATTACATTATATATTCCACCATATAATCCAAATACTTTAATTACATTACATTTTACATCATATAATTCGATTCGTCGAAACATCAATTTCTACAATTTCTTTCAAATCCCATATTTCTGTCCCACATCGAAAGTGTGCTATCTACCTCTATTTAATCTATATATATCTTCTCATATCCCTACTTGTCATTCCCACAATCCAACCTTTTCTTTCCCACATCTAAAGTGTGATGAAATAATGGAGTGGAATGAAGGTATATATATATAGGGAAAGGTTCTAATGAAACGGATAATACGGTGTAACGGTGAAACGAATGAATATTGGGTCATATTAATATGAATATTATGTTATATGAATATATAAATATGAATATTATGTTGTGTGAATATGAATATGATTTAAATATGGGTATATGAATATGTTATTATTTATATTAAAATAATATAAAGTGAATAATACCATATTCATATCCACACACTACAATATTCACATATTCATATCCACATAATGCCATATTCATATTAATATAACGCAATATTCATTCGTTTCACCGTTTCACCGTATTCTTTGTTTCATTGGAACTCCTATATATATATATATATATATATATATATATATATATATATATATATATATATATATATATATATATATATATATATATATATCTTCCCACATACTATGTTTTGTCCACCTTAAATCTTTCCATTTCGAAAGTGTGGTGAAAGTTAAAAGTACTCCATGGGTTGAGTTTTTTTTTTTCAAAACCAAATTTTTTTTTAAAATGGTTGACCTGGCGGGTTGACCCGCCAAACCCGGCGGATACCCGGTTCCTTGCCACCTGTCCCGACCCGGCGGGTCAACCCGTCGATCCGTCGACCCGCCGGGTGACCCGAACCCGTCGACCCATTGAATTTTCGGGTTAGGGTTCGGGTCATGTACCCCGGGTTCTCGACCCGGCGGGTCCGACCCGTCGACCTGGCGGCTCGGACCCGTGGCCACGTCTAGGTGTGGGTATTCCTGGCAGTGGCATTGCTAGGACATGTGGGATATATATTTAACTGAGTATTGAAGAGTGAAGACAGATTTTATGATGTATGTGTATAATAGACCGATGCATATATGTAGATTTTGTATGGAATTGTGTGTATTATTTTAGTATCCAACCGTATATTTATTGTATATAAATTATGTAGTTTTTCTACTTTTTGACATTTTATTATATATGTACCTTTTGTATAATTAATAAAATTTTATTATATATGTAAATGGTGTGTATTATTTTTTTATAAAAATATTGGACTTTTTAGCGCATGTCTAAAGAATCAGAGCTATAAAGCAAGTTTTTTTTTATTTTTCACCTACACTTTAGCTACGGTAACTTGCCGACGCGTAGCTATAGCTAACTTTTTCGCTACGGCTATTTACCGAATCTATAAAATTTGACCACCCCACAATTCACCACCCCTTCCCATTTGTCGTAGCTTAGCCGAATCAAAATGTCTTTCGTCACCCCTTCAATGCCTTTTGCCACGGTTTTTTACCGAATATAATTTGTTTATTTTTTGTAGTGAATTATGTAAGTTGTGCATTATTCCTCACATTGTAGTTTATTTTAGGGGCTCCGGAATTTTTTTTATAAATGTATTATTGCCGAAAGAAAGAAAAAAGAAAAGAAAATTATCGACCAAAGAAGAAAAGAGAAAAAGAAAAAAATAAAGTGCTTATTAGGATCCTAGTTTATATTATATGTGAGAGTTGAACCTAATTAAAAAAAAATATGTGAGAGTTGTATGAGATTGTTGGTTGAGAAGTATTTATGGGTTAATGATCTTGGTATATGTGCTGATTTTGAAATGAGTTGTTGGGTAGAGTTGAGTTGAAAGTTTAGGAGTATTGATTCCCGTATTTTTAGCACCACTTTACCTAAATAATTCCATGTCTTTATGTTTTTACCAAGCCCCATTATAACCCGACCGAATAAAGTCTTCTTTGAAGTCTTTCATTGAGTCATAAGTCCGCTTGATGGTTTTGATTGCTTTGAGATCTTCGGTGGAGAGATTGGTGATATAAATAACAATGTCTATGTAGGTTTTTGCATTAAAGGTTGAGTTGAGAGATGTTATTCATAGCCTAAACACATTGAGAGTTGAGCGAAACACATACCCTGGTGAGGTTGGATTTCAATTGTTTTTGCTTGGAGTTGCCTAAATATGTGTGATGACGTTAGATTGCTTGATTCTTTTAGACCACTTGCGTTTATGATGTTGCTTTTTGACAAATGCGAAGACTTGAAGGATGTGTTATAAGTAGTGGTTATTTTTTGGTTATTGCTTTAGGACAAGCAAGTCTAAGTATGAGGTGTTTTGATGTCCGCATTTTTAGTCTTGTTTTGCATTATATTTTGAGTCCATTTGAGGTCTTTTTATGGCTTTTGTGTTGGGAAAGTATGTCGTTTGTGTTAGTTTTCGTATTGTTCAAGATATAAATGTCTACACAAGCATGTATGGTATTTCTTAGGATTTGAAGCTGAACAGGAGCAAAATTAGAGCTTGATGAGGATTGGAGAAATACCAAAGAAGAGCATGAAAAGGATGGCTCTAAAACGAGTTGAATAAAAAAAGAAACGTGCAAAACAACTATCGATATCGACATCTGCCCTATCAACATCGATACCAGAAGAGTTACAAAAGTTGTTGAAAGTTGCGCCAAGGAAAAGAATGGTCGATATCGATACCAACCCTATCGATATCGACACCCACAGATGACGGACATAAATTTCCAAAGCTACTGTAAGTCATATCGACCTCGACACCTATCCATATCGACACCCCTGAGTGTCGATACGGATTTTTGTGCAAAAGATTTTAGGCCGTTTTTGGGATGTTTTAATTATACTTTATTCTAATTTTTTTAGGTTCTCTTAGATGATATGCATCTTTTTAGTCATTTTTTTTATACATTTTAGTATTAAATTCAGTCTTTTTCTTAGGTTTTGCATGGGGTTTGGTGTCATTAAAATAGATTTTCATATTTCTTAAAGAATAGATGTCTACACTAGCTTTTTGTGTGTTTTTTCAGGATTTTGAAGCAAATTTTGAAGAAATTTTAAAGTATGGAAAGAAGCAGAAGAAAATTAGAAGCGCATAGGAAAAAGAACGCAAGAAATCAAAAGTATCCAATTATTTCAAAATTTTAACTGTTAAATTTGGTAAAAATAAAAGAGATATAATATAATATATTTATATTTAATAATTGGGTAAAATCTTGTAAAAATGTATTGGTATCTAACAAAATTAGGTAAAATCTTATCTTAAACATATATTGCTATATTATATTGATTAATAAAAAAAATCATCAATTGGTTAAAAATAATATAGTTGCAAGGAGAAGACGCCATTTGACACAGACGACATCAATGAATTTATATAACTATTTTTTAACTTATTTTTTCCAAATTTATTACAGGTACGAATTATGGGAATAGTTTTCAACTTTGTTTAACCAGTGGAATAATTTAAGGGTGTGACTCATAAGCCATAACCCTTTGGCTCATAAGGCATACAAGTTGAAGAAAAAAAATTAACAAATATTTTGTGGTATAAATAACAATTTTTAGTGGTGCAAATATTATCACCCTTATTTTTTCAAGAAGACAAAGCTCTACAAACGTTTTACATGCAAAATCTACAAAATATCTTCTGCCATTTCCCTTTAGATCGTGTTAATTGTTGAATAAACTATAAAGGGCATGTTTGGAATTGGGTGGGAATGGTGGGTGATTTTTTTTTTCGGGATTTGAACCTGTGTGTTTGGGAGGGGATGGACGGGGTGGCGATGATGGGGGTGGACGGGGTGGCGGGTATGGGAGAATCCCTGATTCTTCCATCTTCATTTTGGGGGTGGGAAAATTTTTCCACCCCGATTTAATGTTTTTGCCCCCGGCCCTATGTTTCTATGGAGTGGTAGTGTAGAGGTCACAACAGTGCAAACGTCGGCGGTGGCAGTGGAATGGGTGACACCGGACGGGGCAATCTAGCCAGAGGAGAGGAGTGGTAGTGCAGATCTAGCTCAATCGAACGAAGTCATCATCTGTAAGTTCGATTGGCAAGCCACCGACTCCGGTCAAATTTGCAATTACACAAACAATTGGCAAGCCACCGGCTCCACGATATTGGTTTCGGTTTGTGTAACTGCAGATTTCTCTTGTAATTTTGCCAATTGTTTCGACGGGTCAAAGAGATCGGCGACTATGGGGTCAGAGAGGATGGGTCGGAGAGGGTAGCGGTGATGGGGTCGGACAGAGCGGACGAAGCAAATGGGTCAAACCGGTCGTCGACGATGGGGTCGAAGAGGGCGGACGACAACTGGTGAATTTGTTGTAGCAACTGGTGAATTGGGGGATGTAAATACTGAACATGACGGATGGAGCAACTGGCGGACGAAGTTGTTGTAGCAATTGGTGAATTGGAGGATGTAAATACTGAAAGTAAACACAAGGAGAGGATGACAGGTTAGGGGTATAGTTAGGGGCATTTTTTACTTTTCCCTTTATTCCATAAAAAACCTATCTTCATTAAACCAAACACGCAGGAGATTATTTTCTACAAATAATATCCATCATCTCCACTCTAAAAAGTATCTCCATCCCCCAAAAATATCTCTACCTCCTAAAAAAAGTTCTTCTTGCAAAGACGCCCATAATAGTCTAGCCCATAAGTAGTCCACTAACTTATGTATTAAGACTTATTGTTCATATTTTCAATGTGAGACTCTCTTTAGTCTCTTCACATATATCTCAACAATTTGGTGTTTACTTTATAAAATTATTGTAATAATTAGTCGATTATTAATTATAGCCTTATAAATATCAAGAGATTAAATTAGTATACTAAAGTAGAATACAATAATATATTTATTATTATTTTTTAAAATTTATACAAAATACTTTAATGGCTTTTTTAAAAAAAATAGATATGTATAATAGTTTTTGTTTGTGGAATATAGCGGGTTGGCTTGAGTGACGGAAGAGTATTTGCCATTTATTCTTAAGGGTAGACTGTCAAAACATAACCCGACCCGAAAACCCGACCCGAACGTCCGGTAAAGTTTGGGTTAGGATCTGAAAATTTTGATCCGAAATTTTTTTTCGACCCGAACTCGAAAATTCGGTAATTTTCCGGGTCATCTGGGTTTCGACCCGGTGACCCGATTGACCCGGTAATTTTGACCCGATTGACCCGATGACTCGGTGATCCAATTAACCCGATTGATTTCTAATTATATATGATTAATTTTTTTTATGGAGATTCCAATTTATTTACATTTTATAATTACAATCACTTGATGTTTCATTTTCAAATCAACTTTTATATTTATTTGTAATGTGTAATACTCCCTCCAATCCATAGTATTTGATTTTTGATTTTCATCACATTTTTTAAGAAGAAAAAACTCTAAAAAAATATTAAAATATTTAAATAATTCTATGCTTATTACTAATTGCATGAAATTATTTTAAAAAATTTATTAAAAAATTTGATATTTTATATATTTTTAAATTTTATTAAAAATTAAAATAAATCATAAAAATGAAATATTTTTTTTATCAGATATAGTATATAATTACAAGCACTAAAACTTATTAATCACGTCTTTAATTTTAGCGTTTTAAAATTATCGCAAATTACCAAATCATGATTTTTTAATTTAAAAAAGAAAAATTTGACAAACCTGAAATCGATCCGATTTGACCCGAAACCGGATCAAACCCGAGTTCAAATCAACCCGGATCTACCCGGGTCCCGTTTTACCCGGAACCGGTTTTATCCGAAACCCGACCCAAACCCGACCCGAATGACCCAATTGACAGGTCTACATAAGGGTGATAATATTTGGACTTATAAAATTTACTAACCACACATGCGCTTCTTGAGTGACAAAACTCAAGAGGTGCAAGATATTTTATGTAAAATATTCTGCGCCTCTTGAGTTACAAAGGTGTGATTTAAAAGGGGCATGTTGTATTTTTTTTTTTAAAATGGAATATATGATGTACGAGTATATAGTAAAATTTGTGGTATATATAATAAAAATTTGTGGTGTAAAAATTTGCTAATCACTACTCTTTGCTTCTTGAATTTCATCATCTTATCTATTACCCGGACATGACGGGGATCCAATAAGATGGAGGAGCGTCATTCACATTGATGATAGATGGAGGGCTACGTTTGCCCGACCGTACGGTCGGTTGACTGGAATCATTTCATTTTGTTTCTTATCTTCGTTTTCACATTTTGCCCTCTTTTACCCCTTCGTTACTGTTCTTATGAGCGATGGTTGCAGCATTTCATAAAGAGGGACAAGATTTTTGCCACATATAAATATTTTTTTTCGGTATATATAATGAAAAAATTTATAATTTTTTTTAAAAAAACCCCATAAATTGTGAATTAAATATGACATTTTTATAAAAATATATGCAATAAATTTAATAATTATATATATATATGTGTGTGTAGCATGATTAGTATTTTTAGAGATATTGAAAGAAGATTATTAAATTTAAAAAAAAAAAATTTAAATGAAAAAATGGATAGGATTGAAAAGTATTGGAAAGAAATTATAAATTGTGGTTTATATATGACATTTATATATAGTAAACAAAATTCATAGGAGTAAAATCAATATTGTATGAATTTTTAATATACATGTAGCATAATGAATATTTTTGTGAAAAGTATTGAAAGAAAACTATAAAATTTGATATAATCTCCGGAAGCTACTCCCAATCCTGAAAAATGGAAGTCGGTCAGTAAACGACGCGGTCATCATCCCCTTCTTCCTCCTCTTCTCTCTCCACGAACACATCAATTCCATCGATCTCAAGCGAATTCAGATTCAAATCAACCGAGTTCATATCCGGATTGAGATTCGGATCCTCCACGCGCATCCTCTTGGATGTTGTTGGAGCCTAGAGGGGACGAGCTGGTTTTGAGCAAAGAAGTGTCCTCGGCGGCTACTATCGTTAATTGTCTGTATGTTTGTCTTCTTTTACATCATGAAAATGATTTGGACAGTCATAAGATGAAAACTAATGCTCCGATGAAGTGCAAATCAGATACTGTCATAATTATCAAATTTAGGGAGGAGTTTCAATTATGAGCCGAGTGAAAATTGTCAAATTGCCTTCTGCATACAAAACCAAATATTTACTGTCATATATTGGCTAATTAGTTTTGCACTAATTTGGCTACTGTACATGTGACCGGAACATGTGTGATAATGTGTCATAATTTGGCTACTAATTTTTCATAATTAGCTAATTAGTTTTGCACTAATTTTAGTACTATTACATTTTATTGTCAACACTTTTAATCATGTCAGCAATTTATCGGTCTCTGCATTTTACTTTTATGACAGCAAATAATTGTGTTTATATTTGTGGTTTCTGTTATATTAAATTGTGTCAGCATTTTTTTTTGTGCTAGATTATCCATTATAAAATGAGCTTGCTATGTGGCATATGTTTAAACACTAATGTCAGCTATTTGTTTCTTCTTTCTTTTTTCTATTTTTTCTACTTAATTCTACCATGTGAGCAATAAGTTAACGTGTCAACAACTTTTTATTTAAAGAAAAAGCATACACTTTCAGGTCCATAAAGCTTTGATATATATATTGCTAATGCTCTTAATAACTACAAGCTTGGGTAGCTTTTTGCAAGTGTCTTGAATATATATTAGTGTCACCAAACTATTTGATACCCTAATTTGATATATATTAAAGCTCCATCAACAATTAGTTTTTTGTCAAATATTTGGCCTATGAATTTCTTCCATAAAGCTTGCTTTTGAAAAATTCTCATCGGCAACATTTTTTTATGTCCGTAAATTCTTTGGTAATAGTAATTAGAAAGCAATCTGTTGTCAGCACTAACGACGTTAGCATCAACATCGATGTTAGCAACGTCCACGTCAGTAGTGTCAGCAACTTCGTCAGCAATGTTGACGTCAACAACGCCAACATTAACAATATCAGCAACATCGACATTAGAAACGTCATTGTATCGGCGTCAGCAACATCGACAACAACGACATCGACGTCAACAATGTCAGCAACGTCGGTATTAGCAAAGTCGGTGACAGCTGTGTCGGTGTCCCTAGTGTCGCGAAAAAAAAAAGTGCTGACGCAAATTTTTTTTTAAAAAAAGTGCTTACGAGAAAAAAAAAAGCACGTGGGAGGGGGGGCACAGTGGAGGGGTACGGGGCGCATGTTGGTGTACATTTTGCCTATTAAATCAAGGGGGTGGACAAAATGTGAATCAGGGCACAAAATATAGACATATTACTAAACATCCCAAGAATATTTACATGTCGATCCCTTATATTGTGATCCAATTGAGGAATTTCAGTGAGCTTCTTGCTATTCACTTATTTTCTTTTTGTTCTTCTGTTTTTTTCAATGGGGGTAAGAGCATCCACAACCAATGATTTTCAAAACTCATAAGGAGAATGGGAGCAAAACATCTCGCTACGAGTATAGTTTAGATGAGGACTTCACCTTACGCACACGACACTCCAATCACCCAAGGACGGGAAAGAAGCATGCTAACACTACATGGCGCAAACCACGTCGGGGAACTTTCAAGTTAAACTTTGATGGATCCACAACTACAAATAATGACAGCTCGGCTGGAGCGATAATCCGGGACTGGGAAGGACGTCCGATACACATCTGTTATCAAAAGCTTGGCAATCAAAGCCCCTTGAAAGCGGAAGCTCTTGCTCTTAAGCTCGGAATCCAACATGTTCTACAACTCCGTATCAACAAACTCCACATTGAAGGTGACTCCATTGTAATCATAAACCACCTAAACAAAACATCTAACTGTCCTTGGGAAATTGAACTGATCTTATCAGATGTTAAATTTTTACTATCGACTATAAAAGAAGTTTCCTTCTTTTATGTTCCCCAATTAGTCAATAGAGTGACTGATAAGGTTGCACAATTTTGCCTCTCTGGTTGGGGTGTCGATATTTACAACGATTCTGGTCTTTTAGACCTCATCCGTAAGGATGCCATCGAGTAGAGCTCGCTCGCCCGAATTCTTTCCTAATAAAAAAACCCAATGATTTTCATTACCTTTAGGTATAACTATAAAGTAACCTTATGGTTGTACGCAAAACCTCAACGTAAAGGGAGGAAAGAGATTATCTTGGTGTGTGTAGAGGTAAAGAGTGTTTTAGACCATGTGCAAAAGTTGATACTTTAGTTATTTTTTTATTTAACTAGTCATATTATGATTGGTGGAAATAGATAAATGAGAAAAAAGAACAAGAAAAATGGGGTAAATTTATGACTGTAGAGTGAAAATATGAAAACCTTAAAAAAAGAGCTTGATAAAGTTAAAAATTATTTAAAAATAAATAAATGATGTGTCAAAATATGATAAAGAGATATGGAAAAAAATGGAGAAATTATTATAACCTTGTAGTTGCGGATGGTAGGCCTAAGTATTATTTGTAATGGGGCCGGTGGCACTAGTCACATTTTTAGTGAGTTTAAACGTTTAAGAAATTAGGTTTTGGAAACATATAGTATAGTGTTGGTCGTGGTCCGGTGTGGATAGCCGTCGTTCAATTCCAACCACTCTTTCTGTATTTTCGAGGACAGGAACATCTGCGTGCACCCCCACACCCATCACCATCTTTTATCTCCTCGATTCACTGATGACGTCTATTATTATACAGTGTATTCGATTGGTAACTTCATAGGTTGAACACAAATGATACGAGTCCCTCAGAATCCATAATTAATTGGAGAAACACGTTTTCCTTCTCGTTTGAAAAAGACATTGATTGCGATAATCCGATGGTTCTAATTGGGGGAAAACTTAAACATGCAAGTTGTAAGCTTGTTGATAATTCAACCCTTCTTTTATAGTCGTTGAACAACATATCAATTGTCAAAATTAATCAATATTTTATTCCGAATTAATTCCTTTTTAAGTTATTTTCTTACACAATCTATCTATATCTATATCTATATATATAAGATATAAATTTTTAAAACATAATAATTTTATTTTCATCTTATTTTTATGGATTTTTTTTATTAATTTCTTTTATCATTCAATTAAATATTTTAAACCATTTTTTTCAAAAAAGATGATGATTAGACAGAGATTACGATAAAAGGTTTTTAATATATTTTTTTGGAAGCAGGATAAAAATTAGGAGAGACGCCGACGAGGTGGCTTCTTTCCTAGAGCGTCCGAGCGGACGAGAATCCGAAGATCCCGATCAGTAGCCAAGCTATCATCGGCAGGGCAGCAGTAAGCCAGACGCGCAATCCTGTCAGCAACTACATTTGATTCCCTGAAAATATGACGAATAGCAACATTAGGAATTGAACTGAGATTTAAAGTCGTATCAGCCATCAACAGCTCGATATTCCAGGGGCATGACCAGTCCCCCAAGAGAGCCTTTATGACGACCAAACAATCTCCCTCTATAAGAAGATTATGAATACCGAGCTCTCTAGCCCTAGACACACCCACGTGTAGGCCCAAGGCTTCAGCGAAAACTGCCGATGTGTTGTTGCACCTACCCGAGCCCCAAGCAAACAATTGACCCAAATGGTCTCGAATGACATATCCATAAGAGGCGTCCCCTGACTGGCGATGAGAACCATCGAAATTCAGTTTATGGTATCCCTGGGGTGGTTTGTCCCACACCTTTATTAGAACCATTGATTCTGTATTATTTGTTTCCCTAATGGCACCATCCCGCGGGGAGAAAGTAGATGTCTTTATTTTGCTGACCTCATTTGCATCGAAACGGTCCTTCCAAGTGGTACGAGTAGATTGACAGAAAAGGGCGATTTCCCGATAAGTAGTTGTCGAAGTGCGTTGGAAGGTTTGCTGGTTACGGAAGTACCAAAGGGCCCACCAAGCAAAGGCCAAAGAACACATATTATCCTTGCCAACAACATTATAGATGGAAGAAAGGATAAAAATGGGTTTAGAAAGGTAGTCGATACCATTAAGGGTCGGAATAGCAATGTGTAGCCCCTTGATTAGAGCTAGAGCCATGGGGCATTGAAGTAAAATGTGGTGAGTAGATTCCGTAGTGCAGTCACAGAAGCAACAGCCCGAACGCACTGCTACATGGATTCGTTGTAGCCTATCAGTTGTCGGCAGGCCATCACGAGAAATCTTCCAAAGGAAATGTTTGATTTTTTGTGGGATGTCAAGTTTCCATCGCCAATGGCAATCGAAACTGGCGTCACCCTCATGTGTCCTAATGATAGAAGTTGCTGAGCTCGACGAGAACCAGCCATTCCTACTAGGGCCCCAATAGAGTCTGTCAGTGAGATTGTTTTTCGGTAATTTGGTGTCAATGATATTCTTAATGGTTGTCGGAGTGAGCAAGTTCTGTAACTCATTTTGTATGTAGTCAACATCCCATTTTTTATCATTCGTTATGAAGCGATCAACCGACCAATTTGCAATTGTACCACTAATCGGGACTGTTGCTGAGTCTGTTAAGGGTGTGTTGAGAACCCAATTGTCCTTCCAGAACTTGACCGAACGTCTATCACCGATAGACCAACGAAGGCCCGGCTTGAACAGATGCCGAATTTCGACCATTTTGGACCACTGCCACGAGGTGTTCCCTCTCTTATCATAATCCATTAACTGAGTACCTTTAAGGTATTTAGCAGAGATGACTCTGACCCAGATATTGTGTGGTTCAGCAATAATTTTCCACAGTAATTTCATCTGTAAAGCTAAGTTCATTGTCTCTGCTTTGTATAAGCCTAGACCACCTTGTAGGGTGTCTGAGCAGATTTTGTCCCAGCTGACAAGAGGTGAAGAATTTGGTCCTTTATTTCAAAAGAATTGTCTGTAAACTTTGTCAAGCTCCCGCAGAATTGTCTGCGGAAGCATGAAAGCTTGCATAATGAAAATCGGTTGGGCACTGAGGTTGGATTTGATGAGAACCTTTCGTCCTTCAGCAGAAAGAGATGAAGCTTTCCATTTAGAGAGTTGTTGTTTAGCTTTCAGAATGACATCCGCGAATGTATCGCGATTTACCCTACCATTGACAATAGGGCAGCCAAGGTATTTCTCTAGATTGTTTGTTTGCGGGATACCCAGTGAAGTCGAGATAGTTTGTACTGCCGCAGTCGTAGTCGCAGCAGACACTTGGAAGCTAGATTTGTGCAAATTCACTTTTTGGCCCAATATAAGGTAGAAGCGTTGTATTATGTTTGAAAGCCTGTTACACGTCGTCTGGTTAGCCTTTCCAAAAAGCATAATATCATCTGCAAACGCTAAAAACGGAATTCTAATCCCCGGGTGACCCATGGAGAAGCCAAGATCTTTTGAAATTGCCGCCTTTTGTTGCAAAGTTCTGGCAAGCACCTCTGCCACGAGGATAAAGAGAAAAGGAGACAGAGGGTCACCCTGTCTAAGACCTCTTGATGGTTGGAAAGGTGTAGATGGTTCATCATTAATAAGAACAGAGTAAGAAACCGTCTGTACACATTCTTTGATCCAAAGTATGAACTTCTCATTAAACCCAAACTTTTGCAGAACTGCAAAAAGGAAAGGCCATTCGACCCTGTCATACGCTTTTTCCATATCCAGTTTGATTGCCATGTAGCCACATTTTGCTTTTGATGTTCTGAAGGAATGAAAGATTTCGTGCGCAATCAGAATGTTATCCTGAATGGCCCTGCCTTTTGTGAATGCACTCTGTAGAGGGTGGATAAGTCTGTCGAAAACTTTTGATAATCTGTTTGTCAGAATTTTAGATATTATTTTGTAAATTGTAGAACATAGACTGATAGGTCTGAAATGATTAACCGATTCAGGATTATCTATTTTTTGTATGAGGGTGATGAATGTATGGTTAACTTGTCAAAGCAATTTCCCCGAATGGAAGAATGCCTTAACAGCCTTTATTACGGATGGTCCGACCACATCCCAGTATGTTTGGTAGAAACCTGCCGGCATATCGTCTAGACCCGGTGTCTTATCAGGTTTTATTGAGAAAGGGGCATGTTTTATTTCTCCGTTTGTAACTGCAGAGGTTAGGCTTGAGTTATCCTCTTCTGAGATTTCATGTCCGATGACCCCGAGGTCATCGGTAAAGGAGATGTCATGATTATACGAAGATTTAAAACGTGCGTGGAAGCTGTTGACGAACTCAGTTCTGATTAAGCAATGATCCTTGAGATGCAACCCCGAAGCAGAGGTTAGGTGTTTTATCATTTTTTTCCCTCGTCTAGCTGAGGCGATTCGGTGGAAGTAAGCAGAGTTTATATCATTTAGTTTAGTGTGTTTGAGTTTTGCTCTTTGACTCCAATAACGCCTCTGAAAATCGAGCAATCTCTCTCTTTTATTTTGTAATCTGTTGTGTCAGGTAAAGATATCTTGTTTGTGTTCCTTAATCAAAATCTGTTGTAGGCGCATGATCTCCTCATCGGTTTGAAAGATTTGTTTGTGTATGTTATTGAAGTTTTCCTTATGCCAATTTTTTGCCAATTTCTTAAGCAAGGTGGTTTTTTTCACCAATTTAAATGTGTTTGAACCCACTGGGTTTTCACGCCAAGCCTGTTTTACAATGTTTTTGAAATCAGGTCTTATGGTCCAAGCCAATTCGAATCGGAACGGTTTTTTGTGTAAAGTCGTTTGTGATCGTAGGTCAATAGATATCGGTGCATGATCCGAGTTTATGAAGGGGTGTATTTTCACCCTTAGGCCGTCATAAAGCCCGATGATGTCACTTTGTGCAAGCAGACGATCCAGTTTAGCGAAACTGTTATTCGGGGATCCCGTTTTTTTTCTTTGCCAAGTGTATTTTCCCCCGTGAGTGGGTATGTCATGAAGCAAGAGAGTATTTTTTTAGGTGTTGGATTCTTGTGAATCAGTTGTGGGCTGGTGCAATATCACCCAGTTTATCCTCAGGAATGGCAATTTCGTTAACATCGCCCATTAGACAGAAAGGTAAGGTTAGGTGGGAGGTATACATAACTAGAGAGTCCCAGAAATCGTCCTTTGCAGCAAGGTTTGGAGGAGCATAAACAAAAATAATAGCAAAAGATCTATTAAGCACTTCATCCTGATAATTTATATGAATAAATCTGTGGTTAACATATACGAGCGATATTTCCCCTACTGCAGGGGAAAGATCATTCCATAACAGACAAATCCCGCCAGAGAAACCAATGGCCGGGTCGAAGGCGATATTGGAGAATCCGCATTTTTTCCAGGAGTAATCTGGTGGAGCAATGTTAGTTTTTGTTTCAATGAGGGCTAAGACGTTGATGTAATTGTTCTTACAGAATAGTTCCGTATTAGTCCAGAAATTGCGTTTTTTCATACCACAGCAGTTCCAGGAGCAGATATTCATGGGAAACCTTTTAATATTGGTGATTGTGTGCTTAAGTTATTGATCATAGTCGATAAGAAACTTTTTCGAAAGTAAGAAGGTTTATTGAATATAACCATTGTATATAGCAGGAGCACGAACAATGAAATCAACACATGGAAGAGCAAATATACTTGAAAAGTCCAAATCGAGTAACCAAACATGATTGTGATTTGAGAGAAGGATTGTCTAATATTGCGGGAGGGATCATTAGTGAGGTTTTTAGTTGAATTTGAATGTGAACGAGTGATGTTCTTACAATACAAATGACATGCATAAGTGTGATTCTCCAAGCGTTGACATTGAACTGTAGGAAAGTCACAACTATAGTATTTGTAGTAGATATAATGAACGTAGTTTAGTGACGTTAGAAGTGCCTTATGTGGCTTTTGAGTTTGGAATAACAATTCGCGGTGGGCTTGTAAGCCATATTTTTTGTCATAACAATGGGGATTGTTAATTAATAGGTCCCAGCCAAGGGGCCATCTGTGCATTACGCAGCTGAAAGCTAGACGAAGGCAAGTACTCGAAACCGCCTGGAGTTCCCAGTACCAGCTGCCACTAGGAAGGGGTAGGCAAGAGCACCAAGTCCGCCACCTGCAGACCAACACAACAAAGCAAGCAAGAAGAAACAGAACAAAGGAGTTAATTAGATTATTGGATGGATTAACACAAACCAAAATGATATGAGAATTATTAGTATTTGGACCAATAAATTTGTAATAATTGCGTAGCTGACCATAAGTTTGATAGCAAGCCAAGGAGTAACTTGTAAAACCACAATTGTTGCCTGAATGATGTTGTTGTGATGCAACATTTTGATCGGTTATATTGTGTATAGTTGATTTGAAAGTGTAAGACATAGAAACAAAAACTTGAAACCAAACCAAACACACTCCATGTCGGTTGTCCGACTCATAAGAACATAGGCATATTAGCTTTTTGAAAACCTTGTAAGGCTCAAAGGTTTGTATACGATCAGCAGTTTGGGCTTGTAAGCCATTATGTTTTAGGTTTTTGTTTTCGTTGCGATGTGTACCTGTAATGCTCCTTGGACTGGTCTGAAAAATCAGTTCCGTGCTTGTGCAGTTGAAACACCGCAATTGTAGCAATGGCAGCAGTCCAAGCAAGAGCCACTTCAATGACCCAAAGGTACCCTCACCAGCAGCAAACCTACAAAGAGTAGCAAACAACCAGCAGTACAAAAGAAAGAAAGTAAATGAAATAACATTTCTATAAATAATGGCATGAAAATCATAGAAACAAGACGAGACCAATTCGGGTGAAGAGTAGTGATAATAGTTGTGTTGTGAGGAACTGAGTTCCCCGCACACGAGCACAACATACAAACGAGTAGTTTGCATAGCAGAAGGTCCTACAAAACAAGCAAGAAAGCCTACAAGACAACCTAAGAGTAAGGCAAGGATATCTCTTACCCACTCGATGAAAGCACTGACCGATAATAACATAAGCAAAAGTAAGAAGAGAATTGTTAAGACGTCTAAACCGAGCACTAAAAACCCAGCAAACATCAAATTTGCTATCCAAAAACAAAAGAGAAAAGTGGCTATCAAAAACCAAAAGCGATAGCAGCAATCCCGCAGCAATAAAGGGTAGGGAATACCCATTAACACAAAGTTGAAATTTGTAACCGACATAGTGTAATCCTATATTCATTCTGAATAGATATTTAAGGCAGACAAACAACCAGCAGTATTGCATAAAATACAGCAGAGATGAGGCATGATCGAAATCAAAGGCACAAGTAGGATTTCCAGCATCCGAACCCGTAGCCGGGTGTACACGCTCAGAAATCAAAGGCAAGAAGAAGCAGATGGAAAAGTGCATTAACACAAGCCGGTTAGGCAAGAGATATGAGTTAAACAACCCAAAACACAGTTTATAAAAACTGAAATTGTTGGTAACGATGACCGTAAGGTCTAATCTCACCGGTAAGGTGATATGCGAAGGGCAATTAAGCAAGGTCATAGGAGATGGACATACCTTGGTGAACATTTGGTTCGATTGGTAGAGGTTCAGCCCGGAAAACGGGCAAGAAGCGACACAACACCCACAGAGCAGAAGGAGAAAAGAGCGGTCGCACCCACATCTCCATCCAAAGCCCCACCGCTAAGGCCAAAGAACACACCGACCGGACCGGAGGTCCACCAGATCGCACAAATTGCTTGATTTATTGCAAAACCCAACCCCGAAGATTGAATAGAGGCTTGTCAAGACATCGATTTCGACGGCAAAGAGAGAAATTTTTTATTTTGGCTGAATCGTATTGAAAACGAAAACATAATAGGGGGAGCTACCCCTGAAATCTGTAGAGATTTGTGTGATTAGGGAGGGTCTGATTGCGATTTGAGAGTAAGTGGTTTGTAGTAGCCGGCTGGAGAGGCCGAATGTGCTGGTCGGCGGCAAGGAAAGCGGAAGCGCGGTTAGGGTTTCCATGAGGCTCCCAAAAGGTTGTTAATATAGTCCTTCCTTACGATAAAAGGTTTTTAATATAGTCCTTCCTTAAACCATTTCTTTTATCATTCAATTAATGATGACGTCCTCCTCCTGTTGCTTGCAAAGAAATGGGTATTAAAAAAAAATTTGGGTGAGTCGCTATTTCAAACCGCTACTCTCCCCTAAAATTTTTTTTTGTTTCAGCCTTTTCAAATGTAAAGTCATTGTTTGACCCCAGTTTGGCTAAATCGCAAAATATTTTCATATCTTGGCTAATGTCCAATTTTTTTTTTCAATTTTTGACTAATTTGAAAAAAAAATTCACATTTTAAAAAAAAAACGAAAGGGCTTTAATTAGGGGATGATTTTATATATAAATCCATTTACTGGGGTTGTAACTTGTAATTAAACTCCAAAAGGAATTGATTAAATCCTGAAAAGGTCTCAATAAAATCCCAAAAGGGTCTTCTGGTGCGTCTTACAAAGGGTGGTTCTCGGCTGTGAGTCTGGTTATTCGTAGCGTTCCTTGTTTGAGTTGGGGCTCTAGCGGCGCCCGGTATTGGGTCTGGTTGGGATCGTGGCGGTGTGTATCGAGGCGACTCCACGATACGAATATTTCCTTGGAGGATCGTCTTCATTGCCCGCATGGACTTCTTATGTACCGCTGGCCAACGGTGCCACTGCTTGGCTTTGGCTCTTAGTCTATATTGTCCCAGCGTGATTAGGCTAGGTTCGCTTGTTCGACTGCACTTGTGTGCTTTCCATCGTTTGTACCGCACCTTATTTTTGTTTCTGGTTGTATTATTTGACGATTTGCCGTTTGTCGACTTTGCCGGCCTATCGAGGTGTCGGATCTGTCCGGCCGTCGAATTATTTCCTAATAAAAAAAACTAGTACAATCCCTGCGCCAAGGCGCAAATTTTTCTTTTAAAAAAAATAAAAATAAATTTTTGTAAGTATAAAAATTAAATTACCGCTATAAAATAAAATAAACTATTACCATACGTTAACATAAAATAGAAAAAAATTGATTTGATAAAGTAAGTAAAAAATTAATATATGTGAAAAATGTGTAAAAATTACATTAGTTTAAGATTTAAGTAGAATAGGTTGGTTGAGTGAAAATCCTAAAATAAAGGTGCTTATAAGTTATAACACCTAATAAAAAATGCTTACGGTTTATTAGTTAGATATAGATAGATTAATTAAAGAAACTTGTCCAAATTTTAATAGTTGGATTTTTTTTTTCTAGGTTCAGTTGATTGGGAGGAAATTGTAAAATTAAGGTGATTATGACATCTAATTAATAAAAAATATTTATCATTTAATAGTTAGGATAAATAAATCCCATTGGTCAAAAAAACATTTAAAAATTTTATCATGTGAAATTTTGTGTAGATTAGGTTGGTTAGGTGAAATTACAAAAATTAAGGTTATGATAAAAACAAAAATAGTTTTCAATATATATATAGATTGATTGCTCCAAAAAATCATATATTTGGAATGTAATATATATATTTATATATATATATACATATATATATACATATATCAAGTTTTAATTCATCTCATTGTTTAAAGAAAATAGCTTGAAATGATATTGTATAATTAATATAGAATGAAATAATATTGTATAGTTAATATTAACTTTATTAAAAAAAAAAGTTTTGAATCAATCCCATTGTTTAAAAAAAGTTATTTCTAAATATATTCAATATAAATGTTGCCAAAAATAACTTTGCGCGAGGGAGCGACACGTGGCGTAGGTGCTTTGGTTTTAATTAATATATAGATAGATAGGTTGGTTGAGTGAAAATCCTAAAATAAAGGTGCTTATAAGTTATAACACCTAATAAAAAAATGCTTACGGTTTATTAGTTAGATATAGATAGCTTAATTAAAGAAACTTGTCCAAATTTTAATAGTTGGATTTTTTTTCTAGGTTCAGTTGATTGCGAGGAAATTGTAAAATTAAGGTGATTATGACATCTAATTAATAAAAAATATTTATCATTTAATAGTTAGAATAAATAAATTCCATTGGTCAAAAAAACATTTAAAAAATTTATCATGTGAAATTTTGTGTAGATTAGGTTGGTTAGGTGAAATTACAAAAATTAAGGTTATGATAAAAACAAAAATAGTTTTCAATATATATATATAGATTGATTGCTCCAAAAAAATCATATATTTGGAATGTAATATATATATATATATATATATAAAGTTTTAAATTCATCTCATTGTTTAAAGAAAATAGTTTGAAATGATATTGTATAATTAATATAGAATGAAATAATATTGTATAGTTAATATTAACTTTATTAAAAAAAAGTTTTGAATCAATCTCATTGTTCAAAAAAAGTTATTTCTAAATATATTCAATATAAATGTTGCCAAAAATAACTTTGCGCGAGGGAGCGACACGTGGCGTAGGTGCTTTGGTTTTAATTAATATATAGATGATTACCAAATTAAGTAAATGCCTAAGGTACGGGCCTACCACTGGCATATTTGAGAAAATTGGTGTTTTGTTGAGAAAATTAGGGTGTACACACTACACACTAATTTTCACCAAAAAAAAAAGTAAAAAACACACTACACACTATTAGGGTGTACACACTATTTGAGAAAATTGGTGTTTTGTTGTGAGGTGCTTGGTTGTTCGTGTGGTTCGTACGTTGTCATTAGTGTGTGGGTAAAGTTAGTTTGATACTCCGTATTTTGTTGTTAAGATAATAGTTAAATTAGGGTTAGATGCTAATTTTTTTTATATAAATTATACTCCTTCCGTTCGGTAAACCATGTCATTTACTATTCATGCACGCTTTTTTAGAATTATAAAAACTATATAAAATATTTATTTTTTTATAAAATTTTTTAATAAGTTTATACTTATTAATAATAACTATGAAATTGTTAACAAAAATTATTAAAAAATTAGATATTTTATGTAGTTTTTATCCCCTAAAAAGTGTGCGTAAATAGTAAAGTGACATGTTTTGCCGAACGGAGGGAAGTGTGCGTAAATAGTAAAGTGACATGTTTTGCGGAACGAAGGGAGTATATAATAATATTTCATATTATATAACTGATTTTTATAATATATTACCATTGAAAAAAATTTTATATAAATATATTAAGATTTTTTTATAGTTAATATTAACCGCTATATTAAGATTTTTTTATAGTTAATTTATAAAAATAGATTTTTATAACTTATACTCTTGATATTTATTAAATTTTAATTATTTTAAAAATTTAAAATTAATTTCTTAGGTTCACTCTTTTTCTTTAGACGAATTAAATCTTTCTCAATTAAGATTTGTACAAATTAAGAACATGTAAAAATAAGCATATCATAGCACATGGATTAATGGTGTGATTGGCACTACTAAACCACTATATATCCAATGACATCCTTACATATGCAGATACACAGATCTCTATCTTGGAGAGGAGTCGAAGTGGGAGAGGTCTGAAAAAAGCAAGTAACCCGATCTATACACCTGATGACTTCCCTGAAGACATGACAAAAGTCAGCTACCTCGAACTACTAGAAAGTGAGAACGATGTCAAAGATGAGGGTCTCGATCTCCCACTGGTAAGACCGACAATTTTTAAGTAAGACCGACAATTTTTAAGTGCACTCTTAATCATAAGATTATCCCCTCAATTTGAAGACAAGACAGTCCAAGGCCACTAGCCTTTGATAGGCCAAGCTTAAGGGGCATCACCTCAGTTGCGAGGATATACTTTTGTACAAGTTGCGTCCCGCCAAAAGAGATGAGCTCGCCTCTGTTACGTACCATTATTTCCGTGAGTGCGTTCCCGAAAATAAGTTCCTGTTGCTCACTTGCTTGTAAACGTTTGATTGTTGTTGCATTGTTATTGTTTTTTTAAAAAAAAATTCTATTTATGTAATGATTTCTTTTATTTTTGGCTCAGTTTGTGGAATGGTTCTGTAATGATTTCTTTGATTAAAAAAAAAAAAGATTTCTTATGTTAATGGTTTGTAGGGTTTTTTTCAATTATAGGCCGGGTTGATCTGTCTCTCGCGATTAGTGGTATGGCGGCATTTCATGAATAGATGACTTTTTTTTATCTTTAGGACAACATCTAGTCTCAGATCCAAGCAGTGTTGTTATGGGCACTTGCGTGTATTTATATATCTCAGTGCATTGACCATGGAGAACCAACTATTTTTTATCTGTTGTTCAGTATAATCTATCTAGCTATTCTTTATTCGATTGACTGGTATAGTAATGTTTTCGATTTTTCGAATTAGATTTATGGGTAAGATGTCAGCCAATTCACTTGTTTTTGTGGTCCATTTGTGTATATGGTAGTTATCAACTTATCATTCTTCTAGTGGTTCTTCTTCTAGCCATCCATCTTTTCAAAAATTAATGGTTCTCTCATATCCTATTTGTCAAATAAATCCTTGTTGTCATTAATTTCATTTAGGGATGGCAACGGGGCGGGTTCGGGGCAGGGGTACCCTCCCCATCCCCGTCCCCACTTGGAGAAAATATTTCGCCCCCGTCCCCGTCCCTGTATAATTTTTCCCGTTTGCATTCTCTGTGGGTTTCCCCGTTTAAAACTCATAGTTTCCCCCATTGAATAGAAAATCATAAGATATTATTAAAGTTATGTTAAAAATAAAGGGTTGTTATTTACACCCAAAATTTTACTATCTTCACCCCAAAATCACAGTTTTATTTATTTTTTAAATAAACCCTATAACTCTTGAGTCATAGGTGTGTGACTCAAGATGCGCAACTATTTTTTTATATACATACTCTGCCTCTCTTGAGTCAAACGTCTGTGATCAAGATGCGTAGGGTTTATTTAAAAAAAAATCAAAAACTTTGATTTTGGGTGTAAATAGTAAAATTTTTGGGTGTAAATAACAACACCCTAAAAATATGATATAAATATTGCATATAATATTTCATAAATGTAAATTATAAGGTTAAAAATTATATAAACATAGGTAAGATTTTTAAAGAAATGGGATTTCTTACTCCCCATCGGGGATCCCAAACGGGGGCGGGGGTGGGGTGGAGATCGGGATGAGGACTATTATTCCCATCTCCATCCCCGTCCCCGCACGGGGAATTAATTTGTCCCCCATCCCCGTCCCCATTTAATTTCTCTATCCTAGTCCCCGCGACGGGGTTTCCCCGGCCACGGGGATTGGGGAGTCCCCGCCCCATTGCCATCCCTTGTTTCAACCATTACCTCCAGGTGTTGCATGAGCCGGACGGTGGCGGCGGTGGGCGCCCGCGTGTGTGCCTCATCTCCTCCTCCAGTGGCGGCCCTAGGTTGTGACTAGCGTAAGCGGCCGCCATACCCTTCGACCCACGTGACCCTAGAGTTTGGAGAAAAAATTATATATATATATATATATATATATATATATATATATATATATAGTATTGTTATAATAAGTAAAACTAGGGTTGATATTGAGTCAACTAGTCTTCTTTGCTTAGTTGGTTAATATGAATTGAAGGAAGGAAAAAGAAAGGGGTTGATAAATACACCGGTAATTTTTACTGGATACATCGCTAAACTCCGCCACCCCCTGTAGACTGAGCTCCGCTACTCCTTGCGGACATCACCGGGTATCGGGCCAAACACGCTCTACAGGGCCATCGACAAAACGTCCGCAAGACGTTGCGGAGAGAGGTCCGCGTTAGGATGCGGAGTCCCTAACCCATATGTAAAAAAAAAAAAGCTACGCACTTGCTTGCGGAATTTTTGAGTTTTTATTTTATTTTTGTATTTTTTTACATATAAGTTAGGGGCTCCGCATCATAATGCGGATCTCTTACCGCAATGTCTTGCGGACGTTTTGTCGATGGTCTTTTTGAGTGTGTTTGGCCCGATGCCCGGTGATGTCCGCAAGGGGTAGCGGAGCTCGGTCTGCAGGGGGTGGTGGAGTTTAGCGGTGTGTCCAGTAAAAATTACCGGTGTATTTAGCTTTACCGAAAAGAAATGAAAATAAAGGTTTTGAGTTCAATCCCCATTAGCCTTATTTTTTTTATATAAAATTTCACCTCCAAAAACAAAAAAGTTCTCTACTTTTGTTCAACTTGTGCCCCACTCTCTATGTTTCTACCCCGTATATAATTATTTTCCCACTTCCCGACCTCCCTATTATATACAAATTATCTAGGTAAATTAAAAAAATTTCACCTCTAAAAACAAAAAACTTCTTTATTTTTGTTCAACTTGTGCCCCACTCTCTATGTTTCTACCACCGTATTTAATTATTTTTCCACTTCCCGACCTCCCTATCATATACAAATTATCTACCTATGACTTAATTAAACCCCATAAAAATTGGTGAAATTAGGGTTTGATTATGAGAATCAATTTTGTGAAATTTTGATTAGGATTTGTGATTTTGGGAATAAATTTTTTGTTTAGTTATTGTGTATATTTGATATAGAGAACGAAATTTATGAATTTATAAATTGAATTTGGGGTTTGTAAAATAAATTTGTGAAGCTTTTATACAGTATTTGTGTTTTCCTACCCCACATATTCAAATTGCATTTTCTATAATGTCTTTGAGAACAAAAAAAAACATTATAAATTTGATGAGTTTACAATTCTAATATATAAAAGCCTTGAATTTAACATGATTAGATTTTGATAAGTTTACAATCCTAGATATGACAAATGCTTGAATTTTCAGTGAATTGCGAGAAACCACTACCATAGCAACCAAGTAAATGTAAGTGTACTTTTCTACAAGCCACATCTAAGATAAAAGTAGTCATAGATTAGGTAAAGGAGTTTGTTCAAGGTCAATATCTCAGTACCTAATAAAAATTTCGCTCCACCTTTCAAACGATCATACGGCCGCCACTGTACTCCTCTATCCCTCAATATAGGTAGTGGAAGAGTCTCGATAAAAACACCTTTAAAATATCCTTAAACTTTTCACGTGAGATGAAAGAAAGAAGTTCAAGATAAACCTTAAAATCACCATCTCAATATGACCTCCTTATAAATATGACCTCCTTACATTCACTCATAGTACGTGGGTCCCATCATTGGATTCAGGCACCCTATAAATATGACCTCCTTAATTCCTTACTAGAACAACTCGATCACTAATTCAAACATTGATCTTTCTCCCAGGCCTAATTCTCTTTATATTTTGAGTCCATTAATTAGATCGATCGATAGATCACCATGGCCAATATTATCACATGCAACAACCTACAGAGCTCCTTCCTTGGAGGAGCGAATTCAACTGAATTAAAATCCCCACAAAGACTACTACAAGTTCCTAAAAAGATGAAGGTGAAATATTTGTGTATGCAAAATCTCAAGGGCTCTGCAGCAAGTTCCATGGGCAGGAAGGAAGTGAAAGCCATGGCTTCAGCTTCTTCTGCTTTGCTCATGAAACCTGCAGCTGAGAGTTCACCTGCCATGGCCACACCTCCTCCTAAGGAGAAGAAGATGAAGAAGGAGAAGAGGCAGAAAAAGGAGGGAGGTAGAGTAGTGGATAGTCCAAATGGTAAATATGGCATGTTTGGGGGTAAATTTGTGCCTGAAACCCTCATGACTTGGTTGACTATTCTTGAAGCTGAGTTCAACTTGGCCCTTCATGACTCCCATTTCCAGGTTTGCCCTTTTCTGTAAAATCAACAAACATCTCTACAATCTATACATGTTTTATGATAGTGACTTGCTTAAGGTTTTGAGCCAATAAATACCCAGCCTATGGAAGGTCCAAAATGAAAAATTTAAAGCACTTCGATCTCTTTTGTGGTTACAAACTTACAATACATACTAGGTATTTATTTATTTGATATTAAAAAATGTATAAAATAACTTGTAATTAAACATTAACTCTAACTACCGATATACTATATATATAATTTTATTTTAAAAAAACCTTAAATAAATTTTGTATTAACACCTGCTCAACTAATTAATTTTTGCCAATATGTTTACTAATAAAAGAGATATAATATAATACATTTATATTTTACAAATATGGGTAAAATCTTGTAAAAATATATCGATGTCTAACGAAATTTGATAAAATATTATCTTAAGCATATATTGTTATATTAATCTTCTAAAAATATATCGATATCTAACTAAATTGGGTAAAATCCTATCTTAAGCATATATTTCTATATTGATTAAGTGGAATTGGATAAAATTTAGTAAAATCTTATCTTAAGTATATATATTGCTATATTGTGTTAACTAATGGAGAAAAAATGCAATTCGTTAAAAATACTGCAATTAAAGAGAAGTCAACATATGTCACAAATGACTTCTCCTTTATTATATATAAATGATAATTGATGTATTTTTAATCGGCTAAGAAACTAATTAAATTGGAAAAGATTCTTTGGATTTCAGCCTATAAACCACAGGAAAATCATTTTTACAAAATTGTTAAAATGAATAAATTTTAAAAATCTTTTCTGATTCGGTATTTTAAGGCATAGGTTAGAAAATCGTTAATCCATATATAAATTGTACGTAAGGTATAACCATCTTCTTTTTTTCCACAATATTAATGGTATACATATCTCAATTGAAAATTGAATATAAAAACTGAATATTAACAGTATAATATACCAGAGAAGATGCATGAAATCTCCTAAATATAATACGGAGTATTGAGTTAAATTTTGTCTTTTATTTTTTATTTTTATCTTAGCCTGGTTTAATTCGAACGGGTTCAAATATAACAATCCCATTGACACGGAATATTCTATATTTTCAAAATAATTGGAACTTAAAAGTCTCTATGTACGTATACATGTAGGCCATCGATGTGAACACATGTTCGCTGTACCCGATCGATCCGGTCCAGATCGATGTATCACTATGCTACTTTTCTTTTAGCCCATCCCTTTCATATATCAAAATCGATCGCTTTAAGGTAAAAAATGAGTGCTAAACTTAATACATGTATGTATATAGGAGGAGCTTTCAACGGCACTGAGAGACTATGTTGGACGCGAAACGCCATTATACCACGCGGAAAGGCTGACAAGCTACTACAAGGCCAAAAACGGAGGGTTTGGGCCGGAAATCTATCTAAAGAGGGAGGATCTGAGCCACTGCGGGGCCCACAAGATCAACAACGCCATAGGTCAAGCCATGCTAGCCAAGCGGATCGGGAAGACGAAGATCGTTGCGGCCACGGGGGCTGGCCAGCACGGGGTGGCTTCTGCGGCTGCCTGCGCCAAGCTTGGCTTGGAGTGCACCGTTTTTATGGCCACCTCCGATATGGAGAGGCAGTCTTCCAATGTCGTCCTCATGAAGTTGCTAGGAGCACAAGTAAGTTAATTAATTAATATAACTATTTTAAATTAAAGCGTGTTTGACTTAGCGTTTAAAAGTCATACATTGATAGTGTTGTGTTTGGTGTACGTGATATATATATATATATATATATATATATATATATATATATATATATATATATATATATATATATATATATATATATATATATATATATATATATATATATATATATATATATATATATATATATACACTATGGGTCAATTATTACTCGTAAGGACTTGTTTCTCAGGTAAAACATGTCACTTTATTATTTACGTACGCTTTTTTAGGAGATAAAAACTATATAAAATAGCTAGTTTTTTAAATAATTTCGTAGTTATTATTAATAAGTACAAACTTGTTAAAAAAATTTATTAAAAAACTGAATATTTTATATAGTTTTTATCATTCTAAAGAAGCGTGTATGAAAAGTAAACGACATGTTTTGCCGAACGGAGGAAGTATATACATATACACATATACATCTTGATTTAACCTCAGTGGATAGTTATTCGTTTACAGTTATATTTTGTTAGAAGAAGTATTACGATGTAATAAGTTTATTCAGGTGAATTATTTAATTAGTTATATTAATTAAGTTTTTTTTGGTAAACAATTAAGTTATTTATTTAAAGTGGATAATTACTTTTTTGTAATAAATTACTTTGATTATACTATAGTGGATAGTATGTTATTCTGATAGGTACAAAATGGCAATTATTGAATTACCAGTCGTACGTTTTTAAATGTACCATAACACACATGTGACTATGTCAGTGAGATTTAGCAGAATAGGTCTCATATCAGATAGGAGTTTCTACTCCACTCTCTACTTCCTCCCCTATACCACCAAAATAATTTAACATTTATTTAGTTTAAAAAAATTAAAAAATATATAGATTTATATTCCTAATATCTATTTTTATATATTTGTATAATTTTATTTTGAAAAATCATGTTTTAAATTTTTTAATAATTATATTTTGTTAAATATTACCTTTTTAATTTTTAAAATATGATTTTCAAAATTAAATTTTATAAATATATAAAAATAGATGTTAGAAATATAAATATAATTTTTTAAATTTTTTAAAAATTAAATAAATGTTAAAATAAATCAATGTTGTAGGGAGTAGAGTAGGGAGAGTGGAGTAGAGGATCCTTGTTGCATATCAATCGATTTATTAGGAAGATAAGAAGGATCTTTTAGTAGTTTGTAAACTGTTAAATAAAGAGGTTAAAATTATAAATTGTGTATGGATTCGTTTAAATAGTTTTTTTTTGTTAAATTGGGTGTTTAAAAAAATTGCCTGGAATAAGTTTTTTTTTAGTGTTTGATTTGAAATTACTATAATACTCCTAATAATAACCAAATAAATTTTATTTTATAAATAAACTCTTTTACGTCTCATACGGAGTTTATATTATTCCATAAATTTTCAACTTTTATTTCACATAATTTTTCAATTTAAACTTATTTATAATATTAGTTGTTTTTTCTATCCCTCTCATCTCCCTCACCATTTTTTTTATAATTTTTTCAAATTTTAATTTTTTATTTTTATTTTAGGGTGATGATGCACAGCAGTAGCTTTCAACTAAAGGTTAAATAGTGATTTGCGACATTTACCACTACCACGTACTAGCCCCAACTGTTGACGTCCCTTTCGCTTAGGGTGTGTTTGGATTCAAAGTGTTCATACTTACAACATAAAGACTGTTTGTTTAACTAATTTTTTATGTATTTTAAATAATATGAATTTAAAATAAAATATTATATAGATTGTATAAATTAAATATTTCATATTGTGTTAAGTTTGTAATTACCTTATAAACTTAATATAATTAATTACACAATTTATAAAATATTTTATTTTAAAATTATATTATTTTAAATATCTTTTATAACTTTTTTAACCAAACACTTTATAAATGATTATACTCATAAGCATAATATATTGGGAATCCAAACACATCCCGAGTAGAGGTGGCAATCAGGCGGGTCGGGTCGGGTTCGGGTTCAGTTAGTCTGGTTTCGGGTCATTCGATTGGGTCGGGTTCGGGTTTCGATTATCTCGGGTTTCGGTTGTATCGGGTTTCAGTTGTTTCAGGTTTGGATTGTCTCAAGGCTAGTTTTCGAATTCATTATTTCAATATTCATTTTAAAAACATTACTAGAGTGTATCGTAAAGTTCGGGTTTCGGTTATAATGGGTTCGGGTCTTAATGGGTTTCGGTTGAATCGGGTTCGGTTCATTCGGATTTGGGTGAGTTTCAGTTAACGATTATTCGGATTTCGGGTCCACAATATATGAGTCGGGTTAGGTCAGTGTTCAGAACAATCGATTCCGGGTCGACCGGGTTGAGTTTTCGGGTTCGGGTCGGGTTTTGTCAACTCTAATCCCGAGTCCGAAAGCTCAGTTTTCATTTTGAGTCAATTTCTGGTGTCAAATTATAGCAGGGTAGACCGTACCTAACCATATCTGTATATTGGTTGAGTCAAACAAATCAACTAGACAAAAAACTTCAAGTGTACCATTTTTATCTTTGAAACTTCAATTACTTAATACAGTACATTATTACTGTAATTGATTGCTCTTTTGAAATGTCATTGTGTGAAGGTTGTTCCCGTCAATGGGAGCTTCAAGGATGCAAGCTCGGATGCATTCAGAGCAACCCTTGTAGAGATGGAAAACAACTACTATTTGCAAGGTTCAGTTATCGGACCACACCCATGTCCGATGATTGTCCGGGAGTTCCAATCCGTGATCGGAAAGGAAGTGAGGAAGCAAGCCATAGATAGGTGGGGATCCAAGCCTGACGTCCTCGTCGCGTGCGTAGGAGGCGGATCAAACGCGCTAGGGCTCTTCCATGAGTTCGTACGTGACAAACACGTTCGATTGATCGGAGTTGAGGCTGGTGGGGCCGCCACCCTCACTAAAGGGTCTGTTGGCGTCTACCATGGCGCCATGAGCTACCTCCTCCAGGACGAGGAGGGCCAGATCCTCGAGCCCCATTCGATTGGAGCCGGGTCAGTGTCAATCAAACATATATACTATTCACGCACGTTTTCTTAGTACGATAAAAACTATTTAAAATATTAATTTTTTTAATAATCTCATATTTCTTACTAATAAGTATGAGATTATTAAAGAAATTAATGAAAAAATAATATTTTATATAGTTTTTATTATCATAAGAAATCGTGTAGGGACAATAGACAGACTTATATTTTAGAACGGCGAGAGTATAAAAATTGGTATTCATATGTGTGACTTATCGAATATACACGAACGTTTCAGGTTGGAGTGCCCGGGTGTTGGTCCCGAAGTAAGCTACTTAAAGGACATGGAGCGGGCTGAGTTCCGCGCGGTCACCGACGAAGAAGCTCTAAATGGTGAGTTAGGGTTTCGTATATGAGTATATATCCCATACGTAGACTTTGGCAAGAGACTAAATATACAAACATGTGGTTTTGTAGCATTCAAGAGATTGTGCAAACTAGAAGGGATAGTCCCAGCGTTGGAGTCGGCTCACGCGCTGGCATATCTAGAGGAGCTTTGCCCAACCTTGCCCGACGCTACCAAGGTCGTCGTGAACCTTAGTGGCCGCGGAGACAAAGATGCCATGATCGTGTTCCGGAACAATCTTATGGAGCAATGGATAACCACATACGGATACAGCGTTTGATGGATCTTAATTAGTGTTTGAAAAGAAGTTATATATATATATATGAAACAAATAGGCAATAGAAGCAATATATTAAGCAAATAGATTTACTATAAACACATATACTGATCAATATAACCTGGACAATGATCAGAACTTAATTAGCGATATGACTTTGCGGGGTTCAGTTGAAGTCTCAAAATATTAATTTTCAAGTGACAGCATGAATCAATAAAAGTCAAATTTTAGTAACATAGAAGGTTGAAATACCTGTTAGCACTGCGCTGTGGTGGATCAACAACACACATACACAGAGGACAATTTGAGGAAGAACTCAACACCAACACAGAACATACAGAGCAACTGCAACAAACTTCCCCTCACTAACATTGCTCCTAAGAAGTGGTCTCACTTAGAATAAAACTGACACTAAATTGCTTCGACAATAACTAAGTTTTCTGACACCTAACTAATTAACTAACTTGAGCTGGAAATTGAATTACATTTTAACACCTCCTCTTAATTCAAATTTTCTTATGCCAATCTTCTCTAAAAAAAAAAGTGTTGCTTAGCTGTATTCAGTGCCTTAGTAAATAAATCAGCATCTTGCTCATTAGTTCCACAAAACTTGAGCACAACCCTTTCCTTTGCCACAAGCTCTCGGATAAAGTGATGATGCACATCAATGTGCATTGTTTTGGCAAAAAAGGCTGAGTTCTTGGTCATTGCAATGACCGACTTGTTGTGACACCATATCTCCACTGCTTATTTGTGCTTACATGAACCATATGCTTATGTGATTATGGACTTATTTCTCCTCGAACCCCATGCAAGAATTTATGGAGTTGATAGTGATCGAATCAGAAAGCTATACAACTCTGTGCACAAACCGACACTAAGATAGTCAAGCAACCAAACAACCCGATGATTATGAAGTTACCAATGTTGCAATTATAAGTGAAACTATATTCTCATCATATTATTATCTCTTGTTTCAATCAGTGTTATTATTATTGCTCCTTTCTATTATACTATTGCTATTGTTATGATCTGCTTGCTTACTTACTACGTCTAGCCAAAGTCGTACGCACTCTCTGTGGGATCGACTTGTACATATATGCTACTAATACTCGTTATTAGTTGCGGGTATAGATATTATTATTTGGGGTGTTAGAACACACGACATTCTAACGTGCACCAAGTTATTGGCGTCGTTGTCGGAGAGTGCTGAGTTTTTTACTAAACATATATAATTTGTAAGCTTTGGTGTAGCCATCTTGTATAGTTCACACGCGTTCTGCTAATCTTTCTCTAGTGCCTTGTGATACAAAAATTGAACGGATTGGAGTATTTCTAGGCTACGAAAAAAATTCAAGAAAAATGGCTGACAATGAGGATCAACCAAAGAGAACGTTGAGAGATCTCAAGGAGCCTATACTTTTACATCACCGCTTCTAGCCATTAAAGCTCCCAAATCTCCCAAACAGGCTCGAAATTTGAATTAAAGTCAAGATGGGCATCACTGTTGCCCAGTTTTCATGGAAGGAACGGAGAAGATCCAAACAAGCATCTGACAGAATTTACAGTAGTCTGCGATCGTGTTAGCCCCACCGGAATCACTGACGACCAGATGATACTTAAGAGTATTTCCGTTACTCTCAAGGACGCTACAAATGAATATATATATATACTATTTGCCAATGGAAAGTATCAAGTCTTGGATAGAATTGAAGAAAACATTTTTGAACAAGTACTTTCAAGCTACTCGATGCAACAAAGTCAACAAGGAGATATCCAGTATCGAGCAGTCTCCTACATAATCACTCTACGAATACGTTAAGCGCTTCAACAAGCTCAAAGCTAGCTGTCCGCATCATGGGATCGCGGATTATGACCTCGGCTCTATCTATATGAGGGTTTATCGGACACCGAGCGAGGAGTAAACAACGCAAAAAGTGGAGGAGACATTTTGGATAAGACTTGAGTTGAGGCGATGAAATTTTTTGAAGATCTTACTAATGCCTCACAACAATATGGAAGAACGTAAGGAGTTCGAGGAACACATCATGTCCAGAATGCTAGCTCCAGTCCTAGTCCTGCCCAGCAGGATGAGATCGGTAGGCTTACAAAACTGGTGAAAAGCCTAGCTACTTAATTATGACACGTACGCAACCACCAGTAAGATCTCGCGGGGTATGCGAAGGTCTGTCACATCTGAACAATCTCTGTTTGCAAGTCTAGAAAGGAGTGATGGAGGTTAATGCAGTTGGAGACTATGGTCCTCGACAATATGGTAACAACTCCTTCAACCCGAATTTCAACTCCAATTTTTATCAAGGGTTCAGAAACAGGACAAATGCTCAAGCTCCATACCAAGGAAGGAATCAGTTCGAAGCTCGACCTAGAAAGCCTATACCAGCTACTCAACCATAACAGGATGAAAACCTTCGACTTATTCTGGATAAGTTCACAATTACAAAAAAAAAGTCATAAGTCAGATGGCACAGAAAATCAGCAAACTGAAGGCACGTGATACAAGGAAGCTACCATCGCAAGTTGTAGTGAATCCAAAAGAAAAGGTTGTAAAAGAGACCCAATAAGGGTCAAAACGTCGAGCCAACGATATTTAAGCAAATGCGCTTCTCGGAAGGCAACCCGAACTATTTAAGCTTTCTTTTTATCATTCAATCCTGACTTTGCATTTCATCTTATTTTCAATTTTAAATCCTGCACTAATAAAACTCTAATTTTCTAGAAGAGAAATGTTTTTTGGTGTTGTGTTTATCATATTCAGGTTATACCAAAGAAGAATGAAAGAAAAAACCGAAGAAAAATGAGAAAATAGAGGATCGACCCCCGCTGCTACCAGAGTCGTGCCCGCCAATGTAGATCCAGGGGGATCGGCACCCACCAACATCCATCGGTGCCCATCGCTATACCAATATTTGCGAAATCGATTGAATTTACTTTAAACATCCAATTCGAACGTGGACTATCTTATGAGATTTGGATAAGGGAGTTTAAATTATATCCTTTAATATGTGATTTACCTGATTTCTTTGCGGATTCATCATGTCTATATTAAATTTTATCTTTTCTTTCAAACTCTATCTTTTAATCTCCTATATACATCTTGGGTATAGCCCAGCCCACGAACGCGACACCGGGATAATATCTTGGGTATAGCCCGGCCCGCGCCCGCATTTGCCCGGGTCTGGCCCGGGTCTAGCTTAACCCAGTTCAAAGGTAAATTCCCAAAATGCATCTTTTAAGTCACAAAACAATCTGTAATGAGAACAGCTTTGAGAAGTGATTTCTTGATTGTCGTCCCAACAGTAATCGCTATCGGCCGTCCTCCCCTCCCTGTAATCCTCTCGCCGCCAGTGGTTACTTATGTTTATCGCTTCGTCACCATTAGTCCCTCTCAATTTCTCTCTACCACTTTAGGAGTTGTAATTAGGTTTGATTCAATTCTGATTGTGTCATTTGGATTTAAGGTTCAGTTTGTCATCGTTGCCAATTACATTTTGTTCATTTGAATTATGGATGATAATAGATTGGGTATTTCATCCAGATTTGAGGCACATTGATCAACTCTTGTTGTTTTGTTTGATTAGGCCCGTGTAAGTCTGCCCGAACTACTCGTGAAGTGAAGAAGCCCCACAGATTTAGGGGCAAATTGATCAAGTCTGATTGTTTTGTGTTGGTCCTATCACCCGGAATTTTCTGGCAAAAATTGGGGCGGGGATTTGTTAGTAGTTGAAAATGGATCGGCAAACAGGTCGGGAAGTCCTGGAGAAGCGACCCGGTGTCCTCGTGATCGAAGCCCCCAACGTCGGCAAGCGCACCCTCCTCTTCAGTATCCCTCTTCCTCCATATTGTCCTAGTTGACTCTCTCTGTGAACTTGCTATTGTGATTTTGTGGAAATTGAGATTTGGGTTTTCCAAAATCCTAGCCTGTTTTGAGTTTTGATTTTCCAGTTCTTCGAGTTGTTAAATGTTCAATTTATTACGGATCTTTGCCACAGTTGATGGGACTGGATCTTTATATTGCTTTCTTCCAATCGATGCTCTTTATAGCTCATGTCGGTATTTCTTTAGACTACTGTTGTCAAGTGTTTGCAAGTTTGTAAATTGTTTCAGTGGTCTTGATGCTCATACAGTGTTGCTTGGGCAAAAGTGTGTTAGCTTCATATTAGTACCAACCATGCATTTGATCGATGGTGTTATAGCAAAATAGCCCATCCTTGAACAAAATTGGGCATCTTTGGTTAGCATATCAAATGGGAAATACGCTATATCATGTTAGTAATAAAAGCATAAGGGGATCACATTAGTGGTTTTCATATTTGAGAAGAAAGAAAGATTTGTTACCTACATGAACCACTGTTGCATTTAGGCTTAAAAGGGATATTTGACCTGATGCATATAGATTCATGGATTAGGGTTTATTGGTATATATGGATTGCACACTTCATATGATACTTAAAATTTCCCACATTTTCATATTTGAGAAGAAGGAAAGATTTGTTTCCTACATGAACTACTGTTGCATTTAGGCTTAAATGAGATATTTGACCTGATGCATATAGATTCATGGATTAGGGTTTATTCGTATATATAAATTGTATCACTTCATATGATACTTAAAATTTCCCATGATGTACTTCTTGCTTTTTTCTTAGTGTTTGGTTGTCAGAGCTAACAAGTTAATACACCACAAAAGTCGGTTAGCCTTTAACATGTGATGTACTTTCTGCTTCTAGGATTACTTGTTGTGGACTTTGAAGATCTTTCTGATTCATCATCCGAAGTACTTGTCCAAGGGTATGGTAAAGATAATTTAGTAGATTTCTTGTCATTTGCATCTCGTTGTTCTTATCTTGAGGTTCAAGCCAAAAATAGTCTTCGAGAGGATAAGGAAATGATATTCAGTTAATCTTTTGTTGAAAATAGATGGACCATCAACACAAAGTACTACTATGATGATGTCTCTATATGGATGACCCACCTACACAATGAATTTTCAGCCCACTCGTTACCAAATTTTGAACAGCTTACGACCTTGGTTATGGTCTTTGACATGAATGATGTTAGCCTCCCTCCGCCCTCTTCTCGATTAACTATGTATCTGAATTGCTTTTATTTCTTTTGGGGGAAAAGTGCTTCTTGGATGACTAATTGTCCAATTCATCATTCTTCCTGGTTAGAATTCGTTGCTGTAAATTTGTTTCTTATATGTTTCCTTATTTTCATTGTGTCATATATACCTGTAGTTATCTACACTAGCTGCATTAAAAGGGTGGGTTTCCCGCACGAACATCCAGAACTTTGACATATTGTTATGTATTGGAAATAAAGTGGACCTTATTCCAGGTCATCGAGTTCATATTGAGTATGGAATTTCAGAAACGGAAGGAACCTGTTTGCTAGGGAATGAAGAACCATTGTAGGAGGAAAGAAGATCGTTCTTGGAATGGTTCACATGCGTAACATTGAATTCATTGAGGCTTGTGCTTCAAATGCTGACTTTGACAAGTGTAAGTTCCTCATATTAGCCTAATTGGAAAAGAGGTTAGTCATTTTTTACACCAAAATTCATGAGATCATATAGTTGACCAATGATTTTTGATATCGTGACTGCCTTGTTTGCTTTTGAAACTTAAGTTAATCTTCTTGCAATTTAAAATTTAATTTTAAATTTTACTTCTCTAGTAGCTTATATACTCAAGGTTTTTGGACAGCTAATGTATGGAATCGCTTGGCTGCCCTTCCATACATTTACATTTTCATATCTTCATATTTTTGTTTGCTTCATCAATGCAATTTTGTCTGTTGATGGTGATTTACAAGGATTGGAACGACTCCACGGTGCACTCACTGCCCATATGTGGCCTGGAATGGTTTTGAAATCAGGAAACCAGATAGCTCAGTCATCACTTCCTGAAAGAAAAGGTTCATACAACTCACCTTTATGGCTTACCTCACATGAATATGCATCAATCGCTAATTTAATTTTTTAACTTTCCATTTGCTTTTGCTCAGAAATGTTTGAAGAAGAAGAATCAGATTGCGAAATTGACTATGAAGTCCTATTTGCGGGCTTAGCTGGAGCTGGGGAGGACACAGAAGAAGGATGGATATCTGCAGTCGCACCCACCAACAACACAAGCATTGAACCCAGTGAATCTAGCCAAGCAAGTCAAGGTAGAGATTCTTAATCAGAGCCAATAGCTTCAACATCATTAGAGGCTGAACAAGAAAGCATGATTGAAGTGGAGCAAGAGAAGGGCGCCCTCTTTGAGCTGGAAGATCTAGAGCGGCTGATGTTTGAAATTGGAAACGTGAGAGAGAACTTGAGACTGATGCTAGACTTTCAGAGAAGGGAAATGACCGCGGCACTTGCCATGAGAATGGCCACCATTTTTGGCGAAGATAACAGTGGTGATGAAGAGGGGTTCGAGTAAAAACCCGAATTGGGTATTTCGTGCTACAACTGCTACTACCTCAGGGGTGCGAGGACCGCTAGGTCACCGTATGAACCATGAAACTTGTATTAGTCACTGTTGTTTTCAGGCGCTCTTAAGTCTTAAGCATTTAACAATTGCGCTAGGTTTAGAATGGCTCCGAGGAAAGGGCTTGAATCAAAAGCTACCTAGTGGCTACTGGCTAGTAATGGTTTTGGGGTGTCATTCCTTTGTTTTTGCACCGTTGGCCATTTGCAGCCTAAGTGGGACCCAAATCCCATGAACTCGGGTCCCATCCTTGATCCTACATGGCCCCGAACCCATAACATGTCATCAGGGTAGGAGCTTGAAAAGGAACTTACTTATGCATAAGAGCAAAATTGTGCTTTCAATTTCAACTGTGAATTCAAGCAACTCATCTCTACATTGTGTGTGGTATAATAAGTAATTAGTGAGTACATTTTGTCAAACAATCATTGATCATATTTGTATGTATCGCGCTTCACTTGTCATCATAATCCATAAGCATTGGTAACTATATACATTAGCAATGCAATTACAAGGTCTTATAATGCCTTGTCAACAAAGTTTTTTTTTAGGAAATAATTCGGGGAAGACAGAAGTCTATCCGATAGCATATTTTAGGATGAGGGCGTGGAGACCTGAATCATTTAAAATGTTAAGTCCCTAGCAAAATGGTAAAAGTGTGCAACAACAAAGTATCTTATTAGTATTGAGAGTTTGAGACTTTTAACATATATCTAGGAAACAGTGTCGGTCCTATAGTTTTATAAACCCGGTGCCGGAGAAAATTATGGGCCCTAATATTATACCCCATTCATTCGAAAACACATGGGTGTTAACCTTTGACACGATTTTTAGGACCTAAAACTATATAAATTAACAAATTTTTTAAAAAAATAAAATTTTTGATATTTTATATAGTACTCTGTAGTTTTTACCTCCTAAAAAAACATCTCAAAAAATAAAAGTTCATGTATTGTCGAATAGAAGTAGTATATATACTACCAAATACTCCATCCGTTAATTAAAATTTGATGTTTTACTATTTACACACGTTTTTTTGGTGTTAAAAACTATATAAAAGATTTAACTTTTTCAATAATTTTTTCAATAATTTCATACTCAATACTATTAAGTATAAATTTATAAAAATAAATTAAATAAAAGTTAATATTTTATATATTTTTATATTAAAAAATTTAATATTTTATATAGTTTTTATCATTTAAAAAAACGTGTATAAATAAAAAACAACAGATAAACTTCCTCTAATTATCCGTAAAGCGGTAAAGATGTTCCAGTTCCATTTCAATCAAATGAAATTGAAAGACTAATAAATTAAAGAGAACATGAGATTGGATATACCAAAATATTGTAAACTTTGCAAAAGTAGCTCCCTCCTAGAAAAATTTGCATGAATAGCATTTTGGCCCATAAAATAGCAAAACTAACCGGTTTTAAAACCTTCCATTCAAATAGAAAATGAGAGAGAGAAGAGATAGAATTAAATGTGATGGAAGAGGAGGGGGGGGGGGAGAGAGAGCGAGAGGAAACATTAAATGAAAAAGGAAGAGAAAGGAGCATTAAATGCATAAGAGAGAAGGGAAAGATCAGCTTTTCGCAGAGGAGAGAGGAAAAGTGGAAGTGATGCCATTGAAGAAATACCGGAAACACGGACAACCCAGTGATCAGTTGCATGCCAACTAATACGAAATATGTGTCAGAAACTTAATATTGTATGCCAACCGAACGCTAAACCCTGCCAGCAACTTAAGATTCCCCATTGTATGATTCGTGGACTTCATGGATATGTTAGCAATTCGTAGGCATCGAAATATCATTGACATAAAATTTTATTTTTATGGCACAAGTTTAGATGTTGGTGGCACGTAAACCATAATAACTGGCACATGAATTTTATCCGGCACGTAAATAACTGTTCAAAAAATAATCTAACGTCAAATTTTTTTTTCCATAAACATATATAAAGTGAGTGTCTATAGATAGATAAAATTACGGAAATTTCGCGAGGTACCCTTGAGGTATTGCAATTTTCACGGGGTGTACATAAGTTTGACAATATTCGCGTGGTACCCCTGTCATTTGGGTATATTTCGCCTCGTGCCCTAAAAGGGTTAGTTTTAACATCTCCGTTACTTTTAAATTAAAAAAAAAAAGAAAGAAATTAAAGAACGAAGGAACAAGAGAGAACGAAGGAATTGTTCAACCAGTGAACTGATAAGCGAACCACAAAGGATCTCCAATGGAGACGACCGGGGACTGAGCGCCGATGAATGAGAGAACGAAGGAAGACAAAACGAAGGAACTTGTCCATCGGTGAACTGAGAAGCGAACGACGAAGGATCTCCTTGGATTGGAGGCCGGCGATAGGGAGAAGGACCGAACTGGAGTTCGGTGACTGAGAAGCGAACAAGTTCGAGAAGAGCGACTAAAGAAGGTACTTCTGCCTCCTTTTCTTTATACAATTGAAAATTAGGGTTTAGAATTAGGGCTTCGAATTGGGCTTCTCAGTATTGAAATTGGGGTTTGGAATTGGGGCTTATCAGTATTGTGTTTCGAATTGTCAATTGGGGCTTCGAAAATTATTCACAGAAGGATAGAATTTTGTCTACAATGAAACTTGTCTGTAACATGAAAATTTGGGAACTTGGACTGTGGAAATGGAAGTCAGCGCTGAAACAGAAGTCGACGTGTGTGTGTGACCATGATGGGTTATAATCAGTGAGGTCTCCTTACTAAATGCTGGTTTTAATTGCTTCTTCATTGGGTTAACCATTGCTAGTGTTGATTATTTCAGTAGGTGTTCTTCGACTTCTTGTACTGTAAGTCTGTAATGCTTCCTTGTTTCTATTTATCATCTTCATCTTCTTCTTTTAAATCGTCTTGCTTTTCGTTTAATATTTTGTTGTGTAGCATATTTTGTTTGCGGTCAAATAAGTCCATATTAGAGTATACGACAATACTTACTAATCCTTTTTGTTTCAATTTATCGGGTTGATGCTTTTGGATTCTATTAATTGTAGGTGTTAGTCTTCTTTGGAAACATGATGTTTTGGTTAATTTAATGGTTGATGCCTTATTTTCTTGAACAACTAATGCAAAGCTTCGAAACAATTGCCTTATTTTTCTGCAATTTTTCATTTATTTGAATTATTTTTTAGTCTATTGGCTCAACTGGGAGAGCAATGTGCTTGGCATAAATATGTGGGTTCGAATCCCACATAGGCTATCTAATTCTAAATTAGCACCGTAAACAAATAATTCCCTATAAACATCTTAGCATTCAATTTGTGTTTGCTTCTATGTTGTTTTTTATTTTGTTTATTATTCTATGAACATTGTAGTTAAGAGTGCTGATAAATTGTGAGCAGTGAAGACATGGGGGAGCTTGACTGGATACATATAAAGTTAAAGCCAAACCCTAATGGCTGTTATGAAATATTAGCAAAGGAGTCAAACTAGTAAGATTGGAGGAAAATCTGAGCTCAAATGCTCATAGCAGTAGTCAAAGTGGCACTAGTATACTGAACGAGGCACGGTCTGCGGTTGATGATGCAAGTCCCTTTGCTTCTCCTCTTTGTTCTGCACCTGTATGTCGACAATTTTGGAAAGTAGGGGACTCTTCTAGAGATAATTTTGTGTCCAAATCACATATTCAAAGTGAGTTCTATGATGCTTATTTTGAAGATGGGTTTGGTCTGCCCCTTGTTATTGCTTATGATTATCAGTTATTCATAGGACATGATGCATCATTATCTCCATCAAGCAATGTCTCATTACTTTGATTGAGCAGTTTTTCATGCCTATATTGTCTGACAGTGACATGCAACAAGAGTTTTCTCCATGTCCATCCGAAGTTCCTTCACACCAATGTTGCTTCTCATAAATGCGCATTTGGTTGTATCTTTGATTGAATAAATGGGCAAAATCATCCAAAGCTATGATGGCAAAAATAACTTGTAGCCTATGTGGGATTCGAACCCACGTCGATGTGTGCAAACACATTGCTCTACCCTTTGAGCTAATAGGCTAATATAAAAAGTGTGTAACTAAACACTATGGAGTACAATATTATCTTCTCAATCTAAGGAAAGGACTTATGGTTTGATTCTTCACACCGTACCAGGAAACAAATGGCTTAAAAGTTACAAACTAAGGAAAGGACTTATGGAGTACAATATTATCTTCTCAATCTAAGGAAAGGACTTAAGTGGACTAGAGTGGAAATCACCTCACCTATATCTCATTTTGGTGTCCTATTATTTCATATCCCACTCTCCTTATTTGGTTGACATAGATTAAAAAGTCACAAACTTTTAGCCAATCAAGGAGAGTAAGACACTAAACACTGCACCAAAATGGCAAAATGGGAGTGAAAGATGGCAATTGAAGCAATTGCAGGACTTAGAAGTGAAAGAGCAAAAGCCAAAGGGCCTATTTGGGATGTCACAGTTGCTTGCATAGCAACAAGGAGTTGGCAAGCAGTATTTTTTGGGTCCTCCACAGCAAGTGCAAGTTGCACAAATCTGGAAGCTTTCAAGCTTCCTCCTTGTCTCATTCATCACCATCATCAATTCCCCTTTCTTGTCATCAATTAAGGTTTCATTTCATACCCATCAGAAGGAATGGAAATCATCTTTGAACACCCATTTCCCCTTTTTCAAAAAAAAGAATGGAAATCAATTGAATTTCGGCAATACCCAAAATCACACAACCCTAAATCGAAAATCCCCAATTCGAAAGAGTTCTCTCTAATTCAAAATATACCCAATTCAAAACTCTAATTCACAACTTACCTTCTCTGATATAAAGTCTCCCTCCAGGTTGTAGGCGGTGTTGAGCAGATGTGTCTCCATGTTCACTCTCAGTCGAGTTTCGCAGTTCTCTCTATCGCTATGGCCTTTCCATGTGAAAATGAATACATTGGACTTTCTTTCCTTTTTTTAATTAAAACCTAACGGAGAATCACAACTCTGTTAATTTTAACCTTGCAAGGGCGCGATGCGAAATATATTAATATCACAGGGGTACCACGCGAATATTGTTAAACTTCTGTACACCCCGCGAAAATTACAATATCTCAGGGGTACCTCGCGAAATTTTCGATAAAATTAAATTAAGTTCAAAAATAAATTTATTTTTTAATTTAACTAATGAAAATGACTGAAAAATAGTTTAAAACAATTAAAATCCAAGACTTTCCACTTGACCTGCAACCTGTTACACCTTTTGCCCAAAAAATTGCAAAAATAGCAATTCCCTCCCCTTGCAATTTTGACAGTAGCAGTGCTACTTTTGCCAAAGGGTGAGTTTTTTGGTATATTCTTGCAATTTTGCCTAAATTAAATTACTTATCAATTTTTTTTAAACTCGTTTTTACATATGCACTTGAAATAAGGCGTATTTGTGGACTTGTGGGCCGAAGTTCATTTATTGCCATTATTAGTTTTATATATCTTATGGGCTTTTTTTTTTGGCAAACACAATCAAATTCAAACCGGGTGACCCTTTTTTATTATATGGGGTTAAAATTAATACTATGGGCCCTTTAAAAACATGGGCCCTGGACGGATAGACTTCCTAGCCTTGCTATTGGGCCGGGCCTGGAGTAGGAAAGTTAATGTAGTTTTTGATGTTTGATTTCACTCATATTTACAAATATCGAATCTATACAAGTATATACTCCTTTTCCGGCTCAAATGCCAAGTGGGCAACCAATTCAATTTTTAAAGCTCGATCGTATTCATTACCATTTGCAGCACAAGGAATTTCAATTCTGCGCACAAACCCACTCTTATGTTTGGCATAAAATAAACTAGTTTATTTTTCGGTTTATTTGTCATCTTTTAATAAAAATTACAATAGTTTTAACTGATTTAAAAATAAAATTAATTTTTCTAATCATCAATAAAGTGTACTACAGATCTTGGCAACATTCGAAGTCTCAAAAATCTCTAATTTAGGTAGGAACGTCGAGTAATCCACATTGTCTCACCTGTTAGTTTTCTTATATGTGAGTAAGTTTATGTTATTATGCTCCTCATAATTTTTATTATCCCCTTTTTTTTCTTTACTCAATCAATCTTCGAGTGATCATTACATTCTTATCCAAATTAACTGTATCTTCTTTGGTTAAAAATGATTTTTGTTTCTTTAGTTTTCTTTCCTATGTCTATTTATTATTATTATTATTTTGTGTATAACGATTAAACTATTTTTCGTTCTACTAGTGTGTTTTAAAAAATAAATTCAAAAAATTGTTTTCACTAATCTCATCTTAATATTTTTCATTTTATTTTTTGAGAGGAAATGAGGGGCAAGAAAAACATTGACATATGGCCCTAGATCTGGTTGAATAGCTGCTGGTACTTGCTTAAAACCCTGACCCTTTCATACCATCTTTGAGGCGACCTGTATTTTCCCTAACCTCCCTTTCTTTTATTTTATTTATTTTTTCTCAAACCTAAATTTAAAAATATTTCCCCAATTTTGCCAGCCCTTGCAACAAAATTCACAATTGACCACCTGTTTTTTCCCTTCACTATATATAAATACCCTCCTCTGCCTCCTTCATCCTCAGAACCAACTTCTTCTCCCCTGCAGTTCCTTAACAATTATTTGCATTGCCCATTTCAAGATTTCAAGCCAAAGCTGAAAACCCCAGAAAGATTCAATCTTTGGTCTAAATCTATACCCATTAAAAGTTGCATGCAAAATGTTTGCTGTATTGCTTCAACCAACAACCCAAGCTCATTCCCCTGTAATGCTCTCTCTCCAAAAGCCCTCAGCCCCCAAATCCCAACATTGTGTTCTCCCTCCCCTCACACTCCCTTCCTCATGGTGTGAAAAACCCCAAACCCTCTCCCTCTCCAAGCCCCTACACCTCACTTCACTCACAAACTCTTTGGTTAGACACAGGAGACTCACCACTGAGTGCAATGCCTATGAGGCAAATAGGTCAGACCCTCTTGATATCAACATTGAGTTGCCCAATGTGCAGTCTGAGGCTGCCCAGAGGGTCAAGATTGGTGCTTACTTTGCAACTTGGTGGGCTCTAAATGTTGTGTTCAACATCTACAACAAGAAGGTTTTGAATGCTTTCCCTTACCCATGGCTTACCTCCACCCTCTCCCTTGCTGCTGGCTCCTTCATGATGTTGGTCTCCTGGGCCACTAGGATTGCTGACCCCCCCAAGACTGATGTGGATTTCTGGAAATCACTGCTTCCTGTAAGTTCTTTAAACACCTTTCCTGATTCTGCAATTGCATTTAGGGGTAGAAATAAGGAATTAGGTTAAGACAGATTTCATTTCAGGTTGGAATGTCATTCCTATAGTTAGTTTTTGATAGCTTATAATCTTTGGAATCACCTAGCCTGTAGCTTGATGTGAGTATGAGCTCATGTGTGAAAGCTATCAATCTCATTCTCTATACCCTAACAAGCCACCCACCAGGTTTCTGCACTTGGTTGACATTTGTAATCAATGAAGTTGGAGCTTAATCACATAAACTTTAGGGGTAATTTATACTTAACCACCCATTACTGGGTCAAGTTTCACCCTTTATAAATGAAATTATATAAATACCGCTTGTTTCGACTTATAGGCCAACTGTGAATGTGACCCTTGACAAAAACTGTATCACTTATGTTGATGTCCTATCCTTGCAAATTGCAAATTTTGTTACTTATGTTATGAATTTTTGTATGTAAGGAATGGTTAAGTGCGCAATGGCCCCAATAACGGGTGTTTAAGTGTAATTCATCCTTGATTGTGTTGTGATGTTGAAAATGATATGAGAATTCAGCAATTTAGGAGCTATGTTTGGCTTGTGTAGGTAGCAGTGGCTCACACAATTGGGCATGTGGCAGCAACTATTAGCATGTCCAAAGTCGCAGCGTCCTTCACTCACATAATCAAGAGCGGTGAGCCGGCATTCAGTGTCTTGGTCTCAAGGTTCTTGCTGGGTGAAACCTTTCCCTTGTCAGTTTACCTATCGCTCTTGCCGATCATTGGTGGCTGCACCCTATCAGCTGTCACCGAGCTGAATTTCAACATGATTGGTAAGCACATGCCATCCAAGTTTACGCCAAGATATACCCTTGACTGTCACTCAATCCTATTGCGTATGAGATTTGATGATATTTTTCAACAGGTTTTATGGGTGCTATGATATCAAACATGGCTTTTGTGTTTCGGAACATATTCTCAAAGAAAGGAATGAAAGGCAAATCTGTCAGTGGGATGAACTACTATGCCTGTCTATCAATATTGTCCCTTCTGATCCTCACACCCTTCGCAATTGCCATCGAGGGGCCACAAGTTTGGGCTGCTGGATGGCAAAAAGCTGTCACGGATATTGGACCAAATTTTGTATGGTAAGCACCTCTATTACGTAGAGCTTTCTTGAAGCAGTCCATTTGATTAAGGTTTCTGTATCTTGCATCCTCATTTTAGATTAAGATCATTAACCTTGTATGGTACATGTTAAAGATCGGAAGTGTGTTGGGAAAATTATTTACTGACCATTCGGTTTTGTTTCAATGGTTTTCATACCTGCGGTATTTCTGCTTCTTTCTAATTGATAATGCAAATTTTCTGTTGTACATAGAAATTTTTTGGAATGCTGTCTCGTAATATCATCGGGATTGTTTATGCAGGTGGGTGGCAGCACAAAGCATCTTCTACCACCTATACAACCAAGTATCATACATGTCCCTTGATCAGATCTCTCCTTTGACATTTAGTGTCGGGAACACGATGAAGAGGATATCAGTAATAGTCTCCTCCATTATCATCTTCCACACTCCTGTTCAACCCGTCAATGCTCTAGGAGCTGCAATTGCAATCCTCGGAACATTCCTCTATTCGCAGGTAATATTCTTACCTTCAAAGTGTATGTTTTTTAGCTCTTCACATGTCTCATGGGACCAAGGCACCAAGCACAAAAAGTACTTAATTTTGCACTATGAAACAAAATCACTTTATTATTTTCCTGAGACAACTTGCTTGCAGTGTGGTAGTGAAAAGGACCTCAGAAATGGCCTCTAGATCTCATTAGGACCACCGCCATGAGGACCGTCACTCGTATCTACCAAGATCTACTTTGGATCTCGAATAGACTAATTACTAAAAAGACTTGCATTTTCGAAGTTAAAACCAGTTATGGTGAAATGGCCCATCTCGAAACCTGACATTTCGTGGACTCATCGCAGGCTAAGCAGTGAGAAGAATGGAGGTTGTGGCAACATGCTGAATCATCAGAATAGCATAAACAAGAGGATAAGGTACATGAAGTAGCTGGCGAATCAGCGGAAGGAGACGGGTTTCGAGATATGGACAAGACGGGTTTCGAGATATGGGCAAGGATGATCTTCTGAATAGCTTTCATCCTCTGTGATCTTACCCTGAATATCATATAATGATTCATGTTACTGGTTAGCTAATACTTTGTTCTTAGATATCTTTTTGTAAGCTTTTTGGGAAATAATGTAGATTGCTGCTGGACTCTAGGATTTTTGTAAACATGCGTCACTTAGTGTGAATCAAAATTTTTTTTTTCTGTAACTTGGGTGTGAAAGAGCTGAATTTACACTGGATCTGTGGAAAAGGTGCTTAAAGAAGCCCATACACAAATACATAATGGCCGCATTGCACTAAACTTTTTGTCATAAACCACATCTTACGAAACCACCCTTTTAAATAGCTTTCATTTGCACGGGCGTTTGTGCGTTAGTAGCAAAACACATAAGTCGAGTGAGGCTTGTTTATGTTCAATTTTAAATGTGGTTTCTAGCCCACCATCTACTTGTTTATGTTCAATTTTAGATGTGGTTTCTAGCCCACCATCTACTTTTGCGGATAGTAGAGTTTGATCTTGCGTTGAACATCAATCAATATCAATATATAAAACTCAAACAAAGACATGAAATCTTATGTGTCTGGTTCTGATTAAATTTGCTTATATGTCATATTTTGGCTCAGTCTGGTCCCGCTTAATTTAGTCACGTCAATAATGAAATCATATCTTTTACCCACATCATTTAATATGGTCCATCTTCATTAACAATGAAAATTAATTTAAATAATAAAATGTTATCGTATCTTAGTTGGTTATACGTTGATAACATTTTATACTAATACTTGAATAAATTAAAAATCGTGGGGCCTTCTTTTCCTTTTTAAAGAATTTATTTATTTATTCATTAGTCATATTTCACCATACAAAATAATTAGTCATATTCTTTTTTAAAGAATTTATATTCCGTATTTATTAGTCATACAAAACGCACCATAAAAAATAAAATAGAGTTAGTTAGTTACATTGATTTTTTTAAAAAATTATGTATGACTAATAAATACAGAATATAAATTCTTTTTAATATAATTTCATCTCATAAACTAAATGGCCATAAAAATTATAAAGTAAAAAATATTTACAAAGTAACCACGACCCACTTATTTATTTAGATGTCATTCTATATGTCAATATTAATTATCAAGTCAACAAGAGAAATGGGAGTAATTCTTTTTTTTTCGAAGCAGGATAAGAATTAGGAAAACCGCCAACGACCGGGCTTCTTTCCTAGCGCGTCCGAATGGACGAGAACACGGAGTTCTGGATCAGCAGGGGAGCTATCATCGGCAGGGAAGCTATGGGCTAGACGAGCGATCCTATTAGCCACATCATTCGAACCCCTGAAAAATATAACGAATAGCAACATTAGATAACGAATGAAGAAACGTAGACGTATCAGCCATCAACAGCTCGATGTTCCAAGGACAAGACCAGTCCCCCAGAAGAGCTTTTATGACGACCAAGTAATCTCCTTCGATGAGAAGGTTGTTGAGACCCAATTCAACTGCCTTAACAACACCCATGTGAAGACCCATTGCCTCAGCAAAGACAGCAGAAGTATTTTTGCAGTGCCCCGAACCAAGGGTAATTACGATACCATCGTGGTCCCGAATAACGAATCCAAAAGTACCAGCCTGAGACTGGCAAAATGAACCATCAAAATTTAGTTTGTAGTGCCCCGTATGAGGCTTTTCCCATGCCGCAGAACTGTGAGAAGTTGTACTTTTCGTGTTTGTTTTTGTCTGTGTTATTCTCCATTTGTGGGTAGCAGGCGCTGCCAACTGGTTTCCCCGATCGTCCAAATTAGTAGGCCATGTCTAGTAAGCCGAATTGTAGAACAAGACAATATCTTGGGTAGCGGATGAAACAGTATGTTCTCTTATGCTGGCAGCGGGTGCTGCCTCCTGGCTGCGGGCGCTGCCTTTCTATCCTCTTCTTTTCTTCTGGCCGCGGGTGCCGTTTTTCTGCTTGCATGTCCCTCACTCTTCCTTATGCATTTCAACTTGGCTTCTCTAGCTCGTTCTTGCCTTCATATGATCCCGCTAACTCTCATGAATGACCTCCTTACTCCTTTGAATCTAAAATATGCAATTCCGCAATAAACTTGTGTAGATTCCGCTCTTAAACACCAAATGAGCAAATAAGTAAACTAACCCATTAACATGCAATATCTACATCTAAATGACCCTAAAACTACTCTATAATGCCCATCTAAATATGCATTATCATGTATCTTATGCCATTTCCTTAGTTTTTTCCCCTTTTCCTAATTTTTTTTAAAAAAAGAGTTTGAATGGGATGAGCTCTAATCATATCATTAGGATTAGGACACTATATACAGTGACATAGTTAGAAATTTATCGAGAGGAGGGAGAAGTTTTGTACAAATTATTAATTAAGTCTTCAATAGATTTTCTATAGATTAAGGAACTAAAACTATGATATTTTAGATTAAACAATTATGTTTTAGTTTAAGCCAACGTTTTTTAGTTAAAACACAATGTTTTTTGGTCAAAACGGTGGTGTTTTAGTTTAAAATTAAATGTGTCATTAGTTGTTGTATATTTTTTCTCTTTAAACGATAAATGATGTCGTTTTAAACTATAACAACATTCTTTTCATCTAAAAATATATTTTTTGAAACCTACAAAGTCAATAATTCAATATGTAACTTGTTGTTCTCTTAGCATATTCAATAACATGCATGTAACAAGATATACAAACTTTAAACTTGCATAATTTCTTATATATTTATCGCATTTAGTAACATAGCCTATTGTTTCGAAGCTCTAGGGTTAAATTATATTACCAAACTATCAAGTTAAGTAAAATATAAAATCATCATGATTTATTAAAAGACATTTGAAATAATAAATATGTGCTTAACTTTCAAACGTTCATAAATTTTTACTCAGCTATCAGACTGAGCCTTATAATATATCAAAACGAAGCTATCGACGAGTTGAACAAATATAGATAATTTACTAGATAAAGGGGGTGTGAATGCTCCCGCTTTCCCCCTCCTAGTTGTGCCTATGACTATATAGTAAGTGCTTGGTAGGCATGTTGCCATGTCATCGAGATTAGGCATGAAAAAAACTCGTGACCCGACGTGTTGGGATCGGTTAATAATTCGGTGGGTTTTTTTAATACAAGTAAAAATTCAAGAGATCAAACAACAATCTTAATTCTCGAGAAGTTGACGAATCGACAGACGGACTAACCATCATGATACATTATAATGGAAAAACAAAACATAACTGACAAGTTATGAATTCAAGGGTCAACAAGGTGGGGCATGTTACAGGATAGGGTCAAGGGTAGGATAACCTGTTGACCTAACAGGTCAACCCATATCCAATGACGAGAGGGTCTTTGATTGCTCAAACACTCGGTCAATCAAATAAATTAAGACACCGCTATAGTATATGAAGGTCAGGTTCGCTCTGAATGAGAGAAGTTAGCGGTTCCAGTTTAGTTGGGTTTGGGGGTTCGGGTAATAGCGGGATGAGATGGAGAAGGTTATTGTGTTGACTGGATCTAGTCGATATCGACTTTGTCAGGGTTGACATCGACTAGGGTAGAAAGGTGGCGGCGGTCGACAAAGATGGAGAAGGGGTGGAGTCGATGGCAGAGGTCGACGTTGACTAGGGCAGTCGATGTCGAGGGGATGGGGTGAGAAGCTTTGGTTGATGTGAGAGTACCTGTGCAAAATTGAACAACGAAAATCAAGAAAACAAAGCAAATAAAAGTGCAAACTTTCAAGGTAAGGGGTCACCACAACAATAGACACATGGGTAAATCATGAATCACCCAAAGGAGCATACTTTTATTACCAAACAATTGACTTTCGTCAATCCAACAAATAGATCAATTAACTCCCACAAATTAGACCTAATTGTTTCTACCTTTTCTTAATAGGATTAATAAACTTGCAAATATAGATCCTAATTACTATCCAAGTTTTGCAACATGAATTCCTTGAATTCTCATCCAAGGGTTAAGCATAGAGGTAGATGATGATAGAAACACACAAAATCATAGATTCATCGATTCAACACACATGCCTATCGTTGAGATCACCCTAACCCTAGAAGATGAGAATTTAGAACAAAGACGTGGGGAAAACAAACAATTCAAATTTTAAAAAAAAAACTAAAACTTACTAAACTTCTTCAATCGTCTCCTCCGATCACCGCCCATGCCCTTTCCGGGCAAATCTTGTCCGAGTAAAACCTAGGCCTAGGGCATTTATTTATAGTAAACTATTGTTTGCTCCCCAAGCATATAATACTAATCCAATAAGGAAAATCTGTCTTTTATCTAAGTCTTATCTAATATAAATTCCCTTGAGTAAATTGGAAAACTCCCGTAAGGAAAAATCTATCTGTTTCTAAGGATATGTACATATCTTCGATAGGCTAAGTCTTCAAAGATTCGTCATTAACTACTCAAACAAACGCGCCGCCTTTGTCGAGAAATCGGGTCGATATCGAGCACTCCGGTCGACGTTAGGTGTATATCAATCACATAGGAAAATCCTGAGTTTAGCTCTAGTCTATTTCGAGTGAACTGGTCGATATCGACCTCCTTTTAGCTTTTTTAACATTCAGCTCCATCTTTAAACGCACATGCCTGAGTCCTCGTTCGTCCGATTGACGCATATGAATATGCTTTGGAAAGCTCTTTTTGAGAACTACAAGATCCATGTAGGCATCAAATCTTGATTCAAAGTGATGACGAGCGAAAATAGGGATCTCCTCCAAGCTTCTTCACTTTTACTCTTCCTTCTCCACTGCCTTCATGGTTTTCCGTTAAGCTCCAAAGTATATCCAAGCTTCTCCAAATCAGCTTCAAATCCCTGAAAATCACACCAAACTTTGTGTAGATTCCATATCTTGCAAATAATCAACAACTACATAATTTCCATACTTTTCTGATACAAATATGCATAAAGACTTTAAATATGGACTAAAAGAAGGCTTTATTTATGACCGAAAACATGGACATCACCCAATAATTTTTTTTTTGAAAAAAATATTTTTAAAAAAGTAATTTATAATTATTATGTCTATTATTCTTAAAATAATCCATAATATATAATACTTCTATCTATATACATATACTAAAACCGATACATAGCATCCTATTGGCGCGTTGTGGTTGATTCTAAGGAAAAAATCATATGTGGCACGTTGTGGTCGATTCTAGAAAAAATATTAATAAAATAATATGTTATCATAGTTTATAGAAAGTTATATTAGCCACAATCTATCTATATAAATTAAATTGACAAAAATATAAATAAAAAATATTTCATAGTTATACTTACCAAAAATATTAATAGATAAATATGTAGTATTTGATAAGTGTTATTTTTATTTATATCTATATTATTTTTTGAGACTAAAATAATTTATCAAAATATTATGTAGCCACAATTCATCCGTGGATAGATATTTTAGTAAACTAACTTAATAAATATATACTATATATTTAATAAAAAAAACAATATTAAAATATTTTCAAAAAACAGTTATCTTTTAAATTACATGAGATTCAGTTAATTGTAGATTAGAAAAAAAAATTTGCCTTATAAATGTGATTTTATTTATATTTTGAGCGAATCTAAATAAAAGATATTTATATTTTTTATAATCCATAGAACTAATTTTATTTATATCTATATTAATTTTTGGTGGAAAATGATTTATATTTAGATCATTATTTTTTTATTTATTTGAATCTATCTAAATTATTTATAATATTTTATTAATGTATTCTCCCCGTACACGGAACGGGACCTACACTAGTAAACAATGTGTAATGAATAATGTATGAAGTTCTCTCATATCTTCTCACACTTCACTTAAGTTTTGTTTCATAAGTCAGAATGAAATAATTAATTTTATTTCCTACATTGAAAATAAAGTTTGAGAATGAAGTGATATGAATATATATTTACCTTCTCACATTTTTCTCTCCTACCTCTCACACGTCGAAATGAAGTGGGTGAATAATGTAATATTTTTCATATCACTTATTTTAAATAGTAAAAAAAATTAATAAGTAGGCCGATTGGATCGGCGGGTTGATTCGTGATCCGCCGGGTCATATGGACCCACCTCAATATGTGATCCGGCGGGTTAAATCACCGGGTCGATATGTGGTCCTGACACCCTGCCTAGTTGAGATGCCCAACTTGCTTGCTTAATGGGGTGTTTGTTTGGGCTTCCAATTCAACTAGCCCAAACTTGATTTCCATCTCAGTAAAATCAAATACTTTAGGGATGAACTGGGCTATAATATTTTGAATGGTGGATTAGGTTCTAAGCGACCGAGATAAATTGTAAGAAAAGGATCAAAGACATTTGTGTGGTTTGGCCTGCCCCATTGAATACTGCAGGTCAATTGTGCATCATCAAGAGTTTAGTTGGCCTACCTAACACTCAATTTTGTTGTTCTTTACTCTCTACACCTACCTAATCAACGTGCCTTGTGTTTCGACTTTCGACTTTCGACTTTCGATTGTCGACAATCGGTTACATCCTAACTCATAATATAAACAAGATCGCATGATAAAGAGATTTTCACACGATGACTCAAGACCGGTGGATAAAAAACCGAGCAACAAACCGAGCAACTTCAACATACGATCCTTCGATTTGCGCCATTTGCTTCATTGTCTATTTGGGGAAATAAGATGTGCTTTCAAGCATCTTTGGGAGTTTCAATACACCCGTGAAGTGCACGTAGGTTTGCTAAAGGAAGGTTCTTGTATATAGTGACCATGTCAAACAAAATGCAAATGCAAACAAACTATTTTTTTTTCTCATATGCAAACAAACTATAATGTCTTTGCCTTTTACTAGTACTCCTATCTATAATTGCGATGGCTTGTTGTAGTTGACTTGATATTTTGGTCAATGACGACTTCGACGGGTTAATTGCAAAAATCATAATAATATACACTTGCAAGTTGCAACTGTTGTTTCTAACAATTACTCCATTATATACCTACTTTGATAATTTCACAATTTGATCTAAAAATTAAATCTAAAGTCTAAACAGAAAAAAGAGTAATATCCTTGGAGTGATGCTTTATATAAAAAAAATACCGTTTTTCAAAAAAAAAATTGATTTTTAATAGTTAAATTAAATATACAATTAAATTTTGAGTGATGTCGCTCTTTGAAGAAGAAAAGAAAAAAAAAGAGTAATAGAAGCTAAGTTTTGAAAATAATTGAAATGAAAAAAAAATAATATTATTGACATGTCTCTCTTATTCTCGATATTATTTGTTTTTCTGAGTGATGTCGCTCATTGATTTGGTTGTCTTTAGTTTCGGGTGGGGTGGCAGCTCAGACGCCCTATTGAGCGAGTTGATCGTGGTTATATTCATGGTTTTCGAAGATCTCTCATTTAGGTGAGGGGAACATTGATCCACACTTCTCTAGGAGACGTCTCATTTTGTTTGTCGGTTTCTGCTTTCGTCCTCCCGACGTCGAGACGTCGCGTCAGTCTCTAGACTTTCCCATGTTCTAGGCATTCGCGGTCTTTTCCTGGTCTTTCTCGACTTTCACTCCGTCAGTCTGTTTTTACTGGGAACATTTGTGTCCGTGTCATCTTTCTTAGTTTAATGTTTCCTTGGTTATATCACGACGGTTAGTCCGTCAACTAATCATTTTGACCGCTCGATTTACCAAGTAAAGATGTTGCTTGGTATTCCGATTACTTACCTTGTTAAAAAAATATGTGTGGTTGGATCTATATCAACCTTATTTGATTAAAATCATCTAAATTAATCGGATATAAGATATACAAGACTATTAATGGACTTATTGCTACAAAAACAATTATCGACAACTATTGAAAAATCTCTCACCAGGAAGTTAACTACCACAAATCTGCATTCCAAACCACGAAAGGTATACCCCGTTCCAAGATTGACGAACTAGTACGCGGCCTAAGTATCTCAAATGAAATAACCTTGAAAAAATGCATAGGTTGTCCAATCATCAATAGGAGGGTAAAAAAAAGAAATGTTTGAAGAAATTGTCTACAAATAAAATGATCAACTTAGTAAATGACATGCTAATGCACTATCATAGCATGACCGTGCTATCCTAATAGGCTCAGACCTGGCCTCTAAACTTCTTTACACAAGGCAAATTTTTATGCTCCCTTGTTCAATTCACAAGGAATTGGACCATGTAAATAGAACATTCTTCTAAAATAAAGATATCCAACACAAACCACTGATAAGTTGGGATAAAATTTATCGGTAAAAGAGCAATGGAGGATTATGTATACGGAAGAACAAATATATGAACGAAGCGTTACAAATGAAATTTCTTTGGAAAATCCTAGCGAAACATGATAATATGTGGGTTAAACTAACAAGCTATAAATATCTAAAAACAACTCACATTCTAAAGTATAAGAAAAAGGTGGGTGCGTCATGGCAATGGTCGAAACTATGCTCTCTTATTGATAAATTCAAATCTGGTATAATCTGGTATGTATGTAATGGTAAAACAATTAACTTTTGGACAGACAATTGGCTAAACATGGCCCCAATAAACAACAGAGAGGATTGCCCCGCGATTAAAGATGAACAAGAGAAAGTGAGTGACTACATTATAGGGGGCAATGGTAAGTGAAAAAGCTTAATGCAAATATTCCACATATCATAGTTAAAGACATTATGGACATCCCTCTTCCAAAAAATTATTTTGAGTATAGACTGTATTGGTGGCCAAATAGAGAAGAACTGTTCACAATGTCAAGTGCATATAAGTTGAACACATATCACACAATAGTTCTACTAGTGACGAAAATTCATGGACTTGGAAAATTGATGCCCCTCCAAAGGTAAAAAAATTTCTTTGGAAGATAAGTCAAAAGGGTCTCCCAACGGCTACCCGACTCACTCAAGAGGGTGTGGATGTACCAACAACGTGTATACTCTGTAACCAAGCGATGGAAGATGATATTCATATCCTTGTAGAATGTCAATATACTAATAACCAACTTTCTTGGGTATCGATTATCCGTCAATCGATTAATAGCTTAATTACAAATTCGAGAGAATTCACTCCCATTTTATCCTTACTAGGTAACAAAATTAAGAAATCAAAAAAGGAAAAGCTAGTGTTCACCTGGTGGACTATCTTGTACATTAGAAATCAAGTAGTGTTTTCACAAAAAGCACTCCCAAATCAGGAGTCAGTCAAGCGGATTGTTGCAAACCATATGGAAAATTGGAGAAAGACCTCCTTATACGAAAAAGATTATGAAGATGAACAAATCTAACCAAAAGGAGCAACATAACAATTTGAATTAAACATCCTCTTGCAATATACAACCTTAGTACTCAATGCCAGTGTTCACTCATGCTATAGGGTGGGAGGTTTGAGTCAACCATATTCGACGTCACAGACGAGGTTGCTGATAAGCCTATAAATTATTGAACTATTACTTTAGATTAGGCTTTTTTCAAAATATTTTATTTTACCGAATTGCATCTATAAACTTATGCAACAAATTCTACTCCTATTATATATTAATAAAAAATAATATAAGGCACTAGCCCACCTATCAAACACGGTAACACTCTCTTCTTCTAATAAAATAATACGGAGTATAAAGTTAGACATTATATCCTTCCTACCAAGAGATGGGATATAAACATATTACAGTCCGAATTATCAGGCATTCTACCTCAACAGGTTATCAATCAAATACAAGAAACAGTCTTACATGTCCATTCCTTCTCGGAACACCTTTATTGGGGGTCCGGTATCGATGAGTGATTCTCAACGAAATCGGTTGTGTCGTTGGTTCCGAATGGAGCAACGGTTACTGATTTCGAGTGTGATTGGATTTGGAAATCAAATGTCCAAGGTCAAAATGTCCCTAAATCGCATTTCTTTGTCCCTATGGGGTTGTGTTTTTTTTTTTTGTGATCCAACAAACAAACCAGTAGAACATTTGCATGTAAACTAATGTGTTACGAAACAAGTTCTAAAAAAGATGGCCCTCTATCCACTGCCCGCATTCCAAAATCCGTTCAACGGTTACAAACAACACGTGACTCTAAATGAGATTTATAAGATTGTAGGTAAACAAAGAATAACAGAAACGACGTACTGTTGGTAGGCAGTTTGGGTTTTTATGAACCAGTTAACGTTCAGACATATTATGCCTTTCATGATTAGTGAAATCTTGATCTTTATTGTTCCGTGCTGCCAATCCTAGAATGAAGCTTCTAAATTTGAAATCGGGGACGGTTATGGTCCTTCTTCGGTACCCAACCTTCCTACCACAAGTACTAGCTCCAATTGGAGAACAGTGAATTCAATAAGACGTAACGACTATTGGGATAAACCCCCGATAGGTTTCGCTAAACTAAATTTTGATGACTCAAAGCTTCTATCTGGTGAGGTTGCTTGCGGTTCGTCATTCGTGACAATAAGGGTAAAATTCTTTCCCTTGGAAGTGAAACTTGTCTTGGGGCTTCGATCACCTATGTAGAGGTCTTAGGCCTTCGGATGGGTATCCGACAAGCAAAGCTTTTAGGGTTAAACAACCTACTCATAGAGGGTGACAATCTTTTCATAGTAAAAAGAATCTTAGGAGATTAGAAGTGTCTTTGGAACATAGAGTGTTCTTCCGGACGAGAACATCAAGTTATTCAAACGGGAGGGGTATTCCCGTTTGAAAATCGATACAAAACTTAATGTTCTCGTTCGAAAAGAGCTCTAGGGAGGTGTCGGGGTGGGATCCCTTCCTAATTACTTTTCTCGCTTCCAAAAAAAACCTCTTCTTCACCCTCAAAATCAACATTAATGACAAAACTCTTCAAATTTAACCGGACCAGCCTGTATTAAACATTCAAATGGTCACACAACTCACACGTGAAGAAAGAAAAGAAAAAGGGAAATCGGAAATTCGAATTTCATCTTCTCCACCACCAATCCCCCCCTTCTTTCATTTCTTATGGAGGTATAAATTCACAGAATTTCCTCCACTTCGCTCTTCCATTTCTCCCCTTCCTCTCTCTCGTTAAACCCTAGGGCAATCGCCTACAGATTCAATTCTACATCAATCGTGAAGATCAATTGCGGTTGATCGCAAACCGAATTTGGCAATGCGATCAATCCGAATTCCACAACTATTACTGTGATCAATCACAAAATCAACCAATTAATCAATACCTTGAACCAAAATGTCTTGGGGATTGGGGTGGAAGCGCCCCTTAGAGATCTTTCAATTGACTCTCCAGTATGGGAATTCGCCGATTTCACCCGCTCCAACCGATCCGAAACGGAGCCGCCAAGCCGACGGTGATCTGCTGGATCAAGATGGCTCCAAGACGATCGAGCTTGGCTGGACAACCGGCGATGATGAGGATAAGATCGCACTCCGGTTACAGTCGCAGTTGATGGTTGGCATGCCTTCTCCGCACGACACTGTCGTTGTCGAGTTCTGCGAGAGCTCGGAGGAGACGAAGAACGCTGGGGATGTGAATGTTGGGGTTCAGATGAAGGTGGTGAAGAGGAGGGAGCCGTTGAGGGCGGTGAAGATGGCCAAGGCGATGGGGTCGGGCCAAGCGGGCGACGGGATCGGCGTGCTCACGAAGCTGCTTAGGTCTAGCTTCTCGCCGACGGCCAGGGCAGCAGCTGCAGTAGCCGCCACTGTCACCACGGATGCAGGTGGGTTCGGTGGTGGTGATGGTCTTACAAGCTTTGCTGATCATTGGAAGAGTGTCACGGAGCTCAATCTTAATGGATGTGGAATTGCTGTGAGTCTTTGATTTGATTCAAGTTTTTAACTTTCTCTCGTTTTGATGACGGTTACTTGGATTTAAATTGACGGGATATTTTACATTAGTTGCAAATTCAAGCGTGCATTTGTGGTTTGTGGAATGTCTGAAATCAATCATTTCATATGTATAGAGGCTAAATGGTTTATTTAGGATCAAATTGATAGGAAATCATGATTGCTTTGTGGGAGGAGGTTGGAGGATTTCTTCCATTAGTATCTTGATAATACTCCAGTATAGAGGATCTCATTTACTGCATGCACGGAGCAAAACTTTCTTGCTTCATATTAGATAACTAGCTATATGCCTGCATTAATTGTTCAATTTGGAATCTAGCGTGAGCAGAAATGAGAACAATCCTTTTGGTAACCAGTTGTTGGCTTTTGTACTTTTGGTATCCAATTCAGTTTGGAGTCTTTTTCATCCTGAAAGCCATTGTTGGCTAGAAGTTAGGATTTCAGAATGCAATGCGGGTTATCTCTGCATCAGTTTTCACTGCACCGATATCATATCACTGTTTTGCACTTGGCAGTTAGCACCATCGTTTGTAGGTTCACCCTGTGGTTGGGTAATCCTTTGTCATTTGTACCTTTTAATGCTGATCTCCTCCAGATGATATTCTTGCATAAGTGATCTTCTATCTCTGTTTCCCTCTTGATGTCAGTGTTAACTGAAACTTTTGGTGACTATGCTTTGGTTGAATAACTTGTTAATTTCAGTCCTAGTTTAATATGTGCGAGTGATTAGCTACTAGTCTCTTGCAACCGGACAATTCTAGTCCCTGACTTGCATTGGAGAATTTAAATTGTATTATGATTTATGAGCTGCAGCTTGTACTCATAGGAATTTGTTTACATTTGTTTATTTTATTTTATTTTATTGTGTACCATCAAATCTGCACCAAGTTTTTCTGTTGTTTCTAGTGATCCTATTTTCATTTTTCTTTGTAATTGAATACTTTTATGCTAATTTTGTGCTAATTTAATAGGTGCTGCCAGTGGAGGTAACTCAACTTCCTCTACTGGAGAATCTCTACCTTGACAACAATAAACTCTCCCTTTTACCACCTGAACTCGGTGACTTGAAAAACTTGAAGGTTCTCAGTGTTGACAACAATATGCTGGCTTCTGTCCCTGGTATGTTGCCTAATTACACCTTACATTAATCAAACTTTATATTTTCCTCATGCGACAGTCTGACAATGAGTGATCTCTGTTATCATGGAACTCTTTGATTGGATTCTTCCTGATCTATTAGCTTTCTTGTTTTTCGTAACATGCAGTGGAACTGAGACAGTGTGTTGGTCTGGTAGAACTCTCTCTGGAACACAACAAGCTGATTCGTCCTCTACTGGATTTCAGGTTAGGAGCCAATCACAATCTTCTTCTCCTCCCCCCTCCACCGTCTCTGGATTGTGCCAAACATGATCTGTTACTCTGCTATGTTTAAAGCTAAATTGCTAGGAGTTGACTTTGCTTCAAAGAAATCACCTGAGTCTATAACTTCATTATATTAGGAACCGTTGATCCATCTTATTCCAGGTTTCAGGTTGGGTGTCCGCCTCAGACTGTTATCCTAGATCACTTGAATCTAGAACTTTGTTCTATTATAATGTCTTATTATTTAACTGCAGGGCTATGTCTGAGTTACGTATTTTAAGACTTTTCGGTAACCCACTTGAATTCCTTCCTGAGATCTTACCCCTGCACAAACTTCGACACTTATCTCTTGCAAATATTAGAATTGTTGCTGATGAAAATTTGAGATCAGCGACTGTACAAATAGAGGTATTGAAAAATTTTATTTATCTTGCTGTATGAATTGATTTTCACTTTACTCTTCATTAAGGATGCGTTTGTAGTTACTGGGGTCGTGAATCATTTCAGGCAGAAACTGGTTCTTATTTTGGTGGCTCAAAGCAGCATAACTTGAGTGCTTTCTTCTCTCTTATATTCCGCTTCTCTTCTTGTCATCACCCTCTATTAGCTTCTGCTCTAGCAAAGATAATGGAAGATCCTGGACAATGTGCATTTGTTAGCAAAGATGAGAGTGCAGTCAGGCAGCTTATAAGTATGATAAGCACTGATAATCGCCATGTGGTATGCTCATACAAAGTGTACCCAATTTTCATTCCATCTGTCTACCATTCATATCCCTAAATAAATTTTCTTTTATTTGATAGGTTGAACAAGCTTGTGTGGCTCTCTCATCTCTTGCTGCAGATGTGTCTGGGGTCACACAGTTGATTAAATGTGACATTATGAAACCTATTGAAACCGTGCTGCAAACAGATTTGTCTGAGGAAGTAATCTCTGTGTTGCAAGTTGTGGCCAATCTAGCTCTTGCATCTGATTCAGTGGCTAGAAAGATGTTGTCCAAGGATCTATTGAGATCGTTGAAACTTTTGTGTGCCCACAAAAACCCTGAGGTAGTACATGTAAACATTTTTGTTTGATTGAGTTCCTCTTAATTCCAATTTCAGCATGAAGCAAATATGTTTTTTTTTTGCTAGGTTCAAAGGCTTGCACTATTGTCAATTGGAAACTTGGCTTTCTGTTTGGAGAATCGTCAGAATTTTGTTACTTCAGAAAGTTTGAGGGAACTCCTTATGCGCTTTACATCAACACCTGAACCACGTGTTAATAAAGCTGCTGCTCGGGCTTTGGCAATTCTTGGTTTGTTTTGGATTCAAAGCTCCTCAATCTTTGGGATGCCTTATATGTGCATATATTCTCATTTGTTTTTTAACTTTCAGGTGAGAATGAGATTTTACGACGTGCTGTCAGAGGTAGACCTGTGGCAAGGCAAGGGCTACGTATACTCTCTATGGATGGAGGTGGGATGAAGGGTCTGGCAACTGTAAGGATTCTGAAGGAAATAGAAAAGGGAACTGGGAAGAGGATACATGAGATGTTCGATCTTATATGTGGCACATCGACGGGTGGTATGCTAGCTGTGGCTCTTGGGGTGAAGTCAATGACATTGGATCAGTGTGAAGAAACTTACAAAAAACTTGGTTAGTACACACTGGTAGATTTACCCCTTTGCTTTCTTGTAGCTCATTATACTTGTCTTGCTGATCTTTTACTCCACGCTGCCCTTGATTAGGTAAGCTTGTATTTGCTGAACCACCAAAAGAAAATGAGGTGGCGACTTGGAGAGAGAAACTGGATCACATATATAAAAGTTCATCACAGAGTTTTAGAATCGCAGTACATGGAGCCAAAGTATGTTTGACCCTCCTATCTCACTACTGGCCCCATGTTCTTTCTTCTTTTCATGTTGCTGTGCCTGTCTGTTTATCATTTGGTGGATTAATGTTAAGTATGTCTCCCATGGTGGAGACTCTCTACATTGTCTAGAGCAAAAGCACAATGATATGTTACTTTTGCAGCATAGTGCAGAACAGTTTGAAAGACTCTTGAAAGAAATGTGTACTGATGAAGATGGAGACCTTCTGATTGACTCTGCAGTCAAAGGAATACCTAAAGTTTTTGTCATATCGACTTTGGTCAGCGTGGTGCCTGCTCAACCATTTGTGTTCAGGAATTATCAGGTTCTATTCCATATCTCAATTGGCCTAGAAGTTCATTGACTTCATTCTGTATCTGCAACTGAATTTAGCTCCATGTTGCTTTTAATTGAACTACAGTATCCTTCTGGGACACCAGAGATGTATCTTTCCTATTCAGAAAATTCAGCTGTAAGTATGACTGGAGCTCCTAATACCCGTGCTCAAGTTGGGTACCAGCGTAGTGCTTTTATAGGAAGTTGTAAGCAACATATATGGCAAGCTATAAGAGCATCTTCCGCTGCTCCATATTATCTTGATGACTTCTCAGATGGTAATTGTCTTGCCATCATATAATTTGTTATCCTTTTACTATTTTATAATGCTTTATTTCGGGAATAACCCTTTGTATCCACTTATGGCTCAGGTGTTAATAGATGGCAAGATGGTGCTATAGTAGCCAACAATCCTACTATTTTTGCCATAAGGGAAGCACAGCTTCTTTGGCCTGACACCAAAATTGATTGTCTTGTTTCGGTTGGTTGCGGTTCAGTTCCAGTAAAGGTGGTCGACTGTTCTAATTTTGTTCTCTAAAAGATTATTCATTTCACTCTCCTTTTGTCTTTTTTTTTTTCCTAAATAAAGTAGGAAATAATTGATATAAGGACAATGAAAAACACCTTTACCTGTAGGCTAGAGTCTAGACCCATTTCTCATAGCAAAGAACTATAACCTAAAAAGGGATTCCAGTACTTGTTCTTTTCTGATATGTGATTTCAAGTATTGTTCATGCGAACAAAATTAACTTGAAAGACCATTAATGGGTGAGATATTTAGAAAAATATAGTATTGACCTAAAAAGAGATTCCAGTACTTGTTCTTTGCTTACTATATGTAACTTCTGTAATAGGCACGAAAAGCTGGGTGGCTTATTTGGGATACAGTGCCGGTCTTAATCGAGAGCGCCTGCTCAACTGAACGCGTTGAGGAAGCCTTAAGCACATTGATACCTATGCTTCCTGAAATACAATATTTCCGTTTTGACCCTGGTGAGAATATTGATATTATACAACATAGGACTTTTTTTTCCAGAATGAATGTTGTTGTTACAGTCTGGTAATCTCCTTTGAGAAGAATAAACACGTTGACTATGATTATGTTACAATGAAAACCAATTCAAGAATCTAGAAACTTTACTTTTGTGCCATCTTGAACCTTCCTTGAATGACGAAATCATCAAGATGACATAAACTGTAATTTTGAACATTCTTTTGATGTTTTTGACTTTTTGCTCAGCAGGTTGAATTTTGTTTGGATTATTATTGTCGGTTAATCAATCTCCTTTCTGGTTGTGAGCTATAAGAAAATTTCCGAGTAAAAAAAATTAACAAGTCTGAATGAATCAATTCTATTATTCTTTCCCATTGACAGTTGATGACCGTTGTGACATGGACCTGGATGAAACTGATCCGGCCGGTTGGCTGAGGCTGGAAAATGCTGCAGAGGAGTATATTAAAAACAGTACTGAAGCCTTCAAAGCTGTCTGTGATAGATTAACTTTACCATATCAACAGGGTGAAAAATGGACAGAAATTTCAAACACTGAATCAGTATCCAAGTCACTGGTGGCAAATGATGGTACTAGTGCTAAATTTGTCTTTATTTCCACAGTCTTCATTGTGTTTATAGCCACATGTATTGGCCCTTTCCATTAAAAACACGACTTCTTGTTTGTTTGTGCCAGATGATAAATTTCCTGCGTTGGGATGGAGGCGTAGTGTGATTCTTGTTGAAGCTACTCATAGCGTGGATTCTGGAAGAGTTACACATCATGTTAGGTCGCTTGAGACATTTTGTGAACATAGTGGAATAAAATTTTCATGTGTGAACGCTACACCAGGTTCCTCAAAGATGGGTCCTCCAACAACATTAACTTCACCATTTGCTTCACCTATATTCACAGGAAGCTTCCCATCAAGCCCTCTGTTATTCAGTCCTGATATGGGCCATCAGGGTATTGGCCGTATTGATATGGTTCCTCCTTTGAGCTTGGATGGGCTTCAACCTGGGAAGATGGTTCAAGAATCTCCTTCTGGACCAAGGAAACTCTCACCGCCTCTCCAAGCACTCTTTGATAAGATACAGAACTCAACCAAAGTAGGCATTGTCCATTTAGCTCTCCAGAATGATACAGTAGGGGCTATATTGAGGTTCGTCCTCCCCTTGTTTCATTTAGATAATCTCTCTGTCTTGTTCTAACAAACAGAATATGTCGAAGGAATTCATCTAGCATTGACATTTTGTGCTTTGATTTATGTAGCTGGCAAAATGATGTCTTTGTGGTTGCTGAACCTGGAGACCTCGCTGACAAGTTCTTAAGGAGTGTCAAATTCAGCTTGCTGCCAATGATGCGTGGTCTCCCCAAAAGAGAAATCACAAAGTTGAACAATATTTCAACTATTGCAGAATTGGTATCATATAGGCCTTGCTTCCAAATCGGTTGTATTGTTCATCGATTCATAGGCCGTCAAACTCAGGTCAGTTTTTCAATGCGCTTCATTGTTCTGATCCTTTTATACTTCAGACTCGAAATCCAGTTCTTATCGTCACTTTCTAAAACTGTGAAGGTTATGGAAGATGATCATGAGATTGGTGCATATATGTTTCGCCGAACAGTCCCTTCTGTACACTTAACTGCAGAAGATGTGCGTTTGATGGTATGTTACTCTATTCATGGTTCAACATTTTTGGAGTCTCAACAGACCTAGTTTGAGGTTAAGATGCCTAATTGTGGATCAGCAAAAGTGGCATACATTAGTGGAAATAGAAAGCTCTAGCAATTTTCCTCGGTGGATCACTGAACAAAATAAATTTGAAGCCAATAAATCCATATGAAACTGCTCAGAATAGGGTGGTCCAAGAATTTTTGTTCGCCTTGAAATAGTGAAAGACATTTGCCCGATGAACTTTGATCCTTCAATAACTCTTGCTGTTGAAATTGTTATGGTTGTATTCTCATTATTAGTCTTACTTGGATGCTGATGTTACCATTTAAATTTGTATCTTGTCAAGGTCGGAACCTGGAGGGACAGGATAATAATCTTCACCGGAAGATACGGGCCCAACAAAAACTTAATCAAGGCCTTTCTGGACTCGGGTGCCAAAGCTCTTATATGCCCGTCCACTGAGCCCCCAGAGATGCACCTGTCTACATTCCATGGGTCTGGTGATTTCGGCGATTTGGAGAATGGGAAGTTTGAGATTGGGTTCGACGAGGCAGAAGACGAGGACATTGAGGCAGGGGGGGCACTCAGCGACTGGGAAGACATTGAATACGAGAAAAGTGCAGAGAACCCCAAATTATTCTGGGATTTGGAGGAGGAGGAGCTATCTCAGTTTGCTTGTCAACTCTATGAATCATTGTTCCGTGATGGTGCAACTGTGAAAGCTGCGCTGCAAAGCGCCATGTCCTCCACAGATCGGAAGCTAAGGTTCTCGTTACATCTCCCAAACATGACATAGTTCGTTTCACTTACAAGGATAATTTTGATTGTTGATAGTACTTGATACCCAACAACTGAAAACTGTAGTACATACTAGAAAACCCAGAAAGAACCGTACAGAGAACCACAGAAAAAATTAAATTTGATCAAGTCGCAGCCAAAATGCTCATATAATTTATCAAATCTGTGGGCATAATTTATCCTTCATTTTTGTCCCCGTGTCAAATAATTGCGTTGACATGTTGTATTATTAACTTCAATTTTCCAGAAAATGTCAGCATTTTGGATCATTTCTGATGAATTCTTGGAAACTCTATACAGTTAATTGTCATGATTTGTTGACTTTGTTCATTTAAAAAAATGAGAAAAACGTTGTGAGTGTATTGTAGTAAGATCTGTGGTGAATTGTGATATATTTGAACTGAACAATGTCATCAAAGCAAATGATGTCTCCTTGCTCATGGCATAACAAGCACATTTTGTGCGTGTGTGCAAACAACCTATCAAGGTGCATTTATCATCACTTTTCTCCAACAACATGCCATTTTGAAGATGAATGCGATAAGAATCTAGTTCACAAATCACAGTAAAATCTACCATGATATTATGATTCACGTGCTCAAACCAAAAGGATCTACGCACCCGACTATTATAGAACGCAACCGTTCGCAGCTGTCTAGAACAGCAACACGAAAAAAGTTATGAAGTAAATTCCAAGAAGTTCGCGGATGATACACTTTGGGAGTAAGCATTACTCAAAACCAGCATGTGATCGCTGCAAAGCATAACAAATCCTACCCAGCTAGAAATCATGACGAAGCTGCAATGATCGGAAACTGGTTTCCTGATCCTATTACTTAGACAGAGACTCTTCAATTTCATTCCAAGATTCAGCCTTACTCGGAAACTTCTCCTTAATCTGACCAATGAGCTCACGCGCCTCATCCATCTTTGACACGCTTGCAAGCCCTTCAACAAGCATCTTCATTGTACCAAAATTCGGCATCCAATTCTTAGTCATACACTCCTTGCAGATTTGCAAAGCAGTGTCGTAATCGCCGCCTTGAGACAAGAAATATATGATAGTGAAGTAACAGTTGCTTTTGAGTTCATATCCTCCATTCACCATGCTCTTGAACATCCTCTTTGCCTCCTCCAGATTCCCTTCCTTGCAGAACCCGTAAATCAGATAGTTATAAGAGACTGCATTCACCTTCATCCTCCTCGAGAGCATCGAATCCAGCAGTGCCTTCGCCTCCATTGATCTCCTCAGCTTACAGAGGCTCCTTATCCTTGTGTTGTAAAACCCTAAACCTACCTTAATCTTCTGCTCATCAATCATCTGCAACACCTTCCCTACATCTTCAAACTTGGACTCCTTGTAAAAGCCTTCGATCAGAGTCGAGAACGTTGTCGCGTTCGGCTTGCAACCCTCCCTCTCCATCTCAGACAGAATCGAATACCCCGAGCTCGCCGATCCGGATTCAGAAAACGCCTTGATGATGGAATTGTAGGTGTCGAGATCCGGCTTAATCCCGTATCTTTTAGGGAACTCGACAAACACTCTGCGGGCCTCATCGTAATTCTTCGCCAAGATGCAAGCGAAAATCAGCGAATTTAAGGTTTTCACAGTCCTATCAATCCCGAGTTCCCCTAAGTTCTCAAAAGTAGTGATGGCATTCTGGATCATACCTGCTTGGCCATAGAGGACCATGGAGTGGGAGGCGAATCGCTCGTGTTTTAGGTCAGGGCGGCGCTTGAGCTCCTCGAGGAAGCCACGGATTCCTTCGAAGTAGTTGGATTCGGCGAGCTTGGAGATGGCGAGGGAGAAGGCGATGCGGTCGAGGTGAGACTCCGGAGTGAGGGAGGCGGCTCGGCAGATCTCGAGGATCCGCTCGGGGTTCTTCTCAGACTTGAGGAGGGAGAGAGCGGCTCTGCTCTTCTCCTTGCTGGTGAGGACGGCGCTGGAATCTCCGCCGGAGAGAATGGAGGCGGCCGAGGATAGATGACGTTGGTTATTGTGGCGGAGAAGAGAGAGGCGGCGGAGGATGGATGAGGAGGTCGCCATGGGAGAGGAAAATGGAGGTGCAGAAATGGAATTTCTGAAGGAAATGGGGGAGGGAGGAGAAGAAGAGAGTGAAAGTAGGGTTTTTGAAGTGGGACCCAGTTGTGGCCTGTGGGGTTTTAGTTAGGCACTTAGGCCTGTTCACGGGTCAACCCGTGACCCGGCGGATCCGGGTCAGATGGGTCACGGGTTCGGGTCGAGGGTTTTATGAAAATCTCCCGACGGGTTGACTTGTCGGGTCGACAAATTTTTTTTTTTTAAAAAGGTTGTTTTTGGGTAAATTTTTAAAAATCAATTTTTTAAAAAACGATGGGTCGACCCGTGACCCGCCGACCTGCCTATCCCACGGGATTGGGTTCGGGTCGTGATTTCCCAACCCGTGACCCGTCGGGTCGGACCCGTCGACCCGGCGGGTTCGACCCGTGGACAGGCCTAGTTTTAGTCACCGGGGCACCCGCAAGAAGAAATGCTGGGAGGATCCGATTTTTTTTTTAAATGAAAGTTAAGAATTCGAAATATCAAGCAACACCTTTCTTTGGTAAATTGATAGGCTGAGATAATCGGTTAACGACTAACCGTCATGATACAATAAAGAAAATACAAAACTAAGGAAGATGACCCAGACACAAATGCTTTCAGCAAAATACAAACCGATGGAGTGGAAGTTGATGAAGATTATGAATAGATTGTGAATGCCAAGATCATAAAACGGTTATTGACAAGACGGATTTCATAAAATTGCACAAAAAGTCTCTGATCCAATATGAAGAATTCTAGGATTTTGTAATGACAAAGCAATCGAAAATTGCAATGATGCATTATGATGCAAACTATCCGACCATTCCGCCTCGCAAGATCTTCTTCAAGATGCTTTTGTGTGCAAAAATCAAGATGGGCCAATGTCAGAATACCGAGAATTTCAAATTCTCCCAAGGAGAGGAGGGTGGGAGGCAACCCCTCCGGAACTATTGTTGGAGGAGGAGGACGGGTGGCGAAGTCGTCGAGTAATCGTCTTGTCAATAGTCATTTCGTCGTCTTGCTAATAGCCTCATTCTTTTTTAGGGTAAATTAAAGAAAACCACCCACTAAAAATTAAGTTTTTCACTTAAACAACCCGCTAAATTTAAAATTATATAAAATCACTTGTTAAATATAATTTGTTAACAAATCACCACCCAAACAAAAACATGCATCAAAACATCAATAAAAATGCCTAATTTACCCCCACTTTTTAATCAAAGTTTTCATAACCATTGAAATATCTCCGACTTGTAATTAACCGAAAATAAAAAAAATATTTCTTTATCCCACAATCATAATTCATACATCAATAGGACCTTTAATTTATAAAATTTCAGTAAATATGCATTTATCATATATAAATTAAATGTGAATGTTCAATCCCTTAAAAAGATATATTGGTCATTTACAATATTTTTAAAAACAAATCTTGACAAAATTTTATCGTGTGTGGTGATTTGTTAACAAATTATACTAAATAGGTGGTTTGTGTTCTAATTTAATGGGTAGTTAAGTGAAAAACTTGATATTTAGTGAATGATTTTTTCTAGTTTAACTGACTCATTTTCCTTGAATGCTCCAACTCCAACCCTTGGCTAATCATATGCCTTAATCACCACCACCACAACCCCAACCTTCTCACCATCTCCGTCGATAGCTGGAACCCGAAAAATCCCCTGAGGCCTTGCGGGAACGTAGCTTGGTAGATAGAGTCAACCATAGATTTGAGCTCCTCACATACACCACCGTAATCCCCTTGTCTAGTCCACCAGGGGAATTAGAATTGACGGTCGAGCCCACCACCACAACCTGAAAAGGAAGAACACGATGAGGGGATACTCATCCTTTTTTAACCATATTTCATGAGGTTTTTGTGGGCACATTTATCCACATTGATCATGCATGTCCATTAAGATTGTGTTACTAGCTTGCTAGATTTTAGGATGGTCTTTAGGCAATCTAAATCTTCTACAACACTTCCTATAACACCCTCTACATCACTAAATTATTTTCACATTTATTTAATTTTATAAAAATTACATACATATTCTAAACCTCCATTTTAATATGTTTATAAGTTTTTGTTTTGAAAAATCACGTTTTCAAAATTTTTAAAAATTAAAAAGGTATTATTTTATAAAATATAATTATAAAAAATTTTAAAACATGATTTTTCAAAAATAAAATTCATAAACCTATAAAAATAGATTTTTAGAGCATTTATATAATTTTTACAATTTTTTAATATTAAATAAATATGAAAATAATTTAGGGCCCGTTTGGTACTGATATGCGTATATCAGATATGGGTATGGGTATCACTCATACCCATATCTAGTGTTTGGTAAATGGGTATATGGGTATCAACTTGATATACCCATATTTTCCTTCCTTTGTATTTTTCTCCCTTCTCATATACACTTCTAGGGAGGGATATCAAATTAGACGCTCTCCTCTTCTTTCTTCCTCATCTCTACTAGGTAGAAATCTTGGATGTGAATTCCTCTTTCGAGCTTGGATTTCTCAACCAATCAAACGTTCTTCACTTCTATTCTTTGCTATTTTGATTTCTGTTTATTGAAATTTGTTGATTAATAGAATAAAATTCAGATCTAGGGTTAGGTTTTTTTTCATATCCCTTTGCCTCCCTCCACTCCCAAACCGAGACCAGACCTTGGCTGCTCCGACTTCCGACCTTGGTTGTTCCGACCATGGTTGCTTTGTCCTCCACGCCCCTCCAACCTTGGCTGCTCCGTCCTCCATCCTCGACTATACCCGCGCCAGCCTCCAACCTCGCTGCCTCCAAGCCCCTCTGAGGCTCTGAGCCCACCCCAGACCTGCGACCCATGCCTCCAAACTACAGTTCGCTGCCCAGAAAAAAAACTAGGGCCTGCTTACACTTGCACAACAACAACAGACCTACAGTAGCACCTTCATTTACCTTCTATTACAGAAGATTAAAAAACAGCAGCATCCCAACCTTGTACACTGTACAGTAGCAACAAACCAACCTTCGAATTTTATAAAATTAAAAAACAAGTGATAGTTTTGGTTGTGTTTGTTGATTTTGTTGATTTTTTTGTTTGTTTAGGTGTTTGTTGTTTGGATTTTTGGTTGATTGACATTGGAATTTTAAATCCTTGTAATAGGTTTGGTTTCAACCCAATCTAAAACCCATATACTTAACATACCAAACCCATATACTTAACATACCAAACAGGATGTCAGATATCATATTTGATACCCATATCCCTTATATCGATATCTGATACCCATATCTGATATCTGATATACGTATATGAATACCAAACGGGCCCTTAGTGATATAGGGAGTGTTATAGGGAGTGATGTAGAGGATTTGGATTGATCTTTAGAGCATGAGCAACCATGGTGTTACCTCTTTCCCTTTTCAATTTTCATCATCTTATCATAATTTGCCACCTCATATATTTTTTCTCTAAATTATTTTCTACTTTTTCTACCTCTTCTTTATAGTTTACCCTTGCAACCATGGGGTTACCTTGTTCTCCACTTTTTCTACCTCATTTATTTTTATTATAAATAAAATTAATAAGTGCTTGATATTTATATTTTTTTGATTTCATATAGATGAAAAATAACAAAAATAATAACATTACATTATAGGTAAATAACAACTTAATTTCATAACAACTCAAATCGGATCGGAACATATTTGTAGGTTGTTGATTTGGGAGAAAAAAAGGATTATACATATAGGTTGTTAATAACATTACATTATAGGTTGGTCATTTGGGAGAAAAAAAGGATTATTCATATTTGTAGGATTTTCCCAAGCAAATTGATGTATATTTGGATTATAGTTTGGGTATTCGGGTCTTGGATGATTGTTAAACATTTATAACATCATTTGAAATTGAGGATTATTGACAAGATTTGGATCAAAATGGATGTTTGGGATGGGTGGGGTATTTGGATGATTGTAAATTGTAATCCATAGTTTATGAAAATAGAAGATGGAAAAAGAAGTGCAAAATACAATAGGTCAAGATAGGGTATATATATGAAAAAATTGTGCTCAAATTATGAAGAAAAATAAAATAAAATTAATGGTATAATTTATATATTAAAATAATAATAAAAAATATATATTATTAATACATTTGAGTTATTAACATACTAAATAAATATGAATAACATGTAGTGGCCCACTTGTGTGTTTAAAAAAAAGAAAGTAAAAATAAAAAGGGAAGATGTTACCTTAGTAGAAAGAGGTAACCTCTTCCAACCTCTTCCCTTAAGGTTTGGCTTGCAACCATGAGTTTACCTTTTAAGACCTATAAGGTAAAAAAAACTCATGGTTGCACATGATCTAATGTGCTCTTACTAGCCGATCATAAGTAGTGACCAAAAGAAATAACAAAATAAAAAAAATTAGAACATGACGAAAATACCCTTACAATTTTTTTTAGAACGGGGTCGTTGCGACCAGTTTGTGATTTTGGTAAAAAAAAAAAAAAAGTGGTCGCAACGACCATTTAGCATATGATCGTTGTGACCATGAGGCCATGCGCTAAACAGCAAAATGTTCATGTGCTAAACAGAAATCGTATATATATATATATATATATAGGGATTGACTCCGGTGAAAACCTCAAATTATGGTAAAAACCGTGAGGACTACTTTATAGCTTGATTTATTTGAAACCCGTGCTAAAAACCTTAATTATATAGTGACTTTAGAACTCAGTTCAACCTAAAAACCGTGCTAAAAACTCCAGTTTTAAAATAACACATAACTTTATATATCGGTTAAACCTAAAAACCGTGCTGAAAACTCATGTTTTAAAATTACATTAGTGACTTTATAGCTCGGTTTTATTCAGAACCGGGTTAAAATATTTGACTTTATAGATCGGTTCTATTCAAAACCGGGCTAAAAAGCTAGTGAACCGGGCTAAAAAGCCAGTCCTCACAGGATTTTACCGCAATTTTGGTTTTCACCGGAGCGCACCCCTATATATATATATATATATATATAGGTTGGGTCAGGTGTTCACACCTCTTATGGTGTTAAATGTTAACAAATCTGGGCAATTGATTGAATTAAATGGGTGGCTGAGATTATTAAGCAATTTTGGATTTTTCTTTAATTAAAAATTAATGGGACCCACCTCTTTCCTTGCCCACTTGCTGAATTACGTGCGCGTGTGTTACTTTTTTTTGACGTAACCGTTTCTTTTGCGGAGCAACGTTGTTTTTTTTTGTGTTGTGCACTGTTTGAACTATTCGATAAGGTGATATTAAATATTCGCTAACTTATAGTTTTTATTCGTGTGTAAAGAGGAGATATCGTTTAGATAATAGCAAAATGATTGGTCAATTTTGCAACTATTCGCTAGGTTAATAGTAATTATTCGCTAAATTGATCGTTAATATTCATCTGTAAAGAGGAGTTACCATTTAGATAATAGCAAAAGGGGTGGTCAATTTTGCAACTATTCGCTAGGTTGATAGTAAATATTCTCTAACTTGATAGTAATTATTCGTATGTAAAGAGGAGTTATCATTTAGATAATAGCAAAAGGTTGGTCAATTTTGCAGTTAATAGTAATTATTCGTTAATATTCGTTTGTAAAGAGGAGTTATCATTTAGATAATAGCCAAAGGGTTGTTCGATTTTGCAACTATTCACTAGGTTGATACTTGATAGTAATTATTCGCTAAGTTGATAGTAATTATTCGCTAAGCACAAAATCGATCCATACATATAAATAATTCGATTTTTCCCGAATATCCCAGAAAAACACACAAAATTGACCATTCTTTAAAAATTTAGTCTCAACCCCACTAATTCATCTCTAACAAGGGTTGCAATTACCTAGCTACACCGACCAGATCTAGCAAGTTTAATTAGTATCGTACATAACAAGGGCTACAAACTGGAGTTAATCGCACTATTAAAAACAATTTGCAATATAGAGTTACTCCACAAATTACAATATACAGATGAAGTTAATCCACCACTAAGTCGGGAAGAAGTCACTAAATATACGGATTAAAAACAAAGGCTTACTCAATCGCCAACATCATTCATCGCCATCAGCAAACCAGTGGTGGCCGGAGGTCGGCAACACCCGTCATCGCCATCGTCAATACCAGTCATCGCCACCGAAGGTCATCGCCATCATCGCCGCCTTCAAATCATCGCCGCGGTCGTCGGACTGAGATCTCTGCCTCCGGCCACCAATCGCTGCCTCCGGCCACCAACAACCACAAACTCCGCCTCTTCCACGGCCACCGATCACTGCCTCCGGACGGAGATTGAACGCTTGCGCCACCGCCTCCACCGCAGGTCTCGATTGAACACCTGCCAACAAGGAGATTGAATAATTCCTAATTTCCGACGCTCAATCCCATCCACTGCGCTCAGATCCGTCAGCGAAAGTCCCCGGTTAACAAGGAGAAGGATCACCAGTACCGCCACTACGGGGAGATCATCTCGGCTAGTTGGATAGAAGGGACAACGTTTGAGAACAGAGAGAAGGTCGGAGGGAGGCGAGGCGATGCAAGGCGGAGGAGTTGAGAGGCGATTAGGGTTCTGATGATCTAAGTAAAGAAAAAGAGAGATAGTGGGTCTTAATACACGCGCTAGGTGGGGGTGGGGTTTTTTTATTTTCTATTTAATTTACATTAAATTAATAATTGAAATAATCCGGGCCATCCATTTTACCTCATTTAAGGGCCCAGATTTGTTAACATTTAACACCATATCACTTGTTAACATTTGATCCACATTCTATATATATATATATATATATATATATATATATATATATATATATATATATATATATATATATATATATATATATATATAGGGATTGACTCCGGTGAAAACCTCAAATTACGGTAAAAACCGTGAGGACTACTTTATAGCTTGGTTTATTTGAAACCCGTGCTAAAAACCTCAATTACATAGTGACTTTACAACTCAGTTCAACCTAAAAACCGTGCTAAAAACTCCAGTTTTAAAATAACACATGACTTTATATATCGGTTAAACCTAAAAACCGTGTTGAAAACTCATGTTTTAAAATTACATTAGTGACTTTATAACTCGGTTTTATTCAGAACCGGGCTAAAATATGTGACCTTATAGATCGGTTCTATTTATAACCGGGCTATAAAGCTAGTGAACGGGGCTAAAAAGCCGGTCCTCACAGGTTTTTACCGCAATTTTGGTTTTCACCGGAGCGCAACCCTATATATATATATATATATATATATATATATATATATATATATAGGGATTGACTCCGGTGAAAACCTCAAATTGTGGTAAAAACCCGTGAGAACTACTTTATATCTTGGTTTTTTTGAAACCCGTGCTAAAAACCTCAGTCACACGGTGACTTTACAAATCGGTTCAACCTAAAAACCGTGCTAAAAACTCCAGTTTTAAAATAACACATGACTTTATAGTTCGGTCAAACCGAAAAATCGTGCTAAAAAGCTAATGTTTTAAAATTACATAGTGACTTTATAGCTCGGTTTTATTCAAAACCGGGCTAAAATTTATGACTTTATAGATCGGTTCTATTCATAACCGGGCTATAAAGCAAGTGAACCGGGCTAAAAAGCCGGTCCTCACGGGTTTCTACCGCAATTTTGGTTTTCACCGGAGCGCATCCCTATATATATATATATATATATATATATATATATATATATATATATATATATATATATATATATATGCTCTCAAGAATATCTTTAAGTGATTCCTGAGCAAACCACCTATCAAGCCTTTTCAGGATTGTCTTTACCGACCCCATCAGTTTTTAGGTTGATTCATCGTATAGGTGATGCAGACCATTTCAATTAAGGAGGATCCAAACAACACGAATGGGAGAGGACATTGAGTTGTAAAAGTATATATCTCTGATTCAACACGATGGTAGATAGACTGGGAGTCAAAAACTATCTCGTTGCGACATTTTCAAGTGTAGAAAAAAAAAAAAACTCATTGTGACATTTTTTTCAACGTATGTTTATATACATAATACATGCATTATAAAAATAGTTATAAGTGTTTGGTTATACAAATAAAACACATACTAATATACTTCGAGATAAAATAAATAAAGTAATTTAACTAAAGTATCATAAAAATGATAATGCACAGAGTATTGAACTAAACTACAATACAAATTAAAATAAAATAATTATACTACGTAGTATAATTTAATACATTGACTAACAAAATGTATATTAGAGGATCCCCGTCACCCCACCAATCCATCGATGCCAACTCCAACCTTCTCTGCCGACTCTCTACCTTACATCACCCACCGGCCTACCCATCGCGGAATATATATCCTCTGCAGCCACCGACCCCATTCCACCTCCTCTTCTTGTTTTATTATCATTTTTATTTCTTTCAAGTTTTAGCACATTTTAAAAAAATCACCTCTAATTTTTTTTTAAAAAAATCATCCATAATTTAATCAATATCAATATATAATACGAAAACAGAGACGTGAAAATCATATATAGCGGGCTCTGGTCGAATTTGCTTACGTGTCATTCTTTGATACATTCTGACCGAGTTTTTTGACACGTCAATTAATGATGATCCAATATGTTTAAGCCACATCATACAACGACCTCATTTATTTCATTGACGTGACATCTATTCGATCGTCATAATTAATTGATTATTTTTATAAATATTTTACCTTAAATTATTTTATCTTTAGAGATTAAGATTGATTAGGTTAGTTTATTATATGTAATGATAAGATTTTACTATTAATTAATTATATATTAAAAAATTTAATTTTTACTATAAATATTCAATCTAATATCTTAAATGGTTACAACATCTTATCATCAATATAAATATAATTATATATAGAGAAAATTTGTGCCACATGCACTATTTTTGGCCTAATTAGTGGAGTGTCCAAGGTTTGGGACAAATTGTGAAATTGTCCATCTCCCCCAATCCCCCATTGTAAATACAGAAGAAACAGATAAGACACAGTCGGCAAAGAGAGCGGGAGATCCCTTCCCTCCCGATCTCTAGATCTCCGGCTCCCTCCCGATCGATCTCCTTCCCTCCAGCACCGGCGTTTAGATCTTATGCTCAGATCTGTTGTCGTCGATTGCTCACCAGCACTGGCATCCGCTCGACGTGGTGGTTTAGTTGGTGGTTCAGCGAGATCGAGCGAGCGAGGGAGCGAGATCGAAGGTTTCAGATCGGCCGGAGCGAGCGAGCGAGCGGTCGGAGCGTTCGATTCGGCGCAGCGGCGAGGCGGAGGCGGCCAGATCTATGGCGAAATTCGGCGCCAGATCTAATTCCGATCTCTTCGACCTTTTCGACTCCGATTCGTCCTGTTCCTCTTCGACTCCGATCGTCCTGTTCCTCTTTGATTCCGATCGTCCTGTTCCTCTTCGACTCCGATCCGGTGCCGATCTCGAATGAGGAACTCGAACTTCGATCCGGCACCGATCGTCCTGTTCCTCATCTAATAACCGTGAGGAGGAGAAGTATTTTTTTTTTGTTAAATTACAAAAATCACCCTATGAATATGATATCTATATTTTATTATGTGATCCAAAATTTATATTTTTATTTTTATTTTTGCACAACATATGGTTATATTTGCACAAGCACAATATACGGTTATATTTGCACGCCAAAATGTATCGATGCGAAAAAAAAACTAGACTTGGGTCATATTTGCACAACTTACGGTTATATTTGCACATCGTACTCTTATATTTGCACGACAAAATGTAAAAAAAACTATACTTGGGTCATATTTGCACAACTTACGGTTATATTTGCACAACGTACTCTTATATTTGTACGACAAAATGTAAAAAAAAAACTAGACTTGGGTCATATTTGCACAACTTACGGTTATATTTGCACATCGTACTCTTATTTTTGCACGACAAAATGTTAAAAGAAAATAAAGAAAATAAAAAAAACTAGACTTGGGTCATATTTGCACAACTTATGGTTATATTTGCACAACGTACTCTTATATTTGCACGACAAAATGTTAAAAAAAACTAGATTTGAGTCATATTTGCTCAATATACGGTTATATTTGCACATGCACAACATACTCTTATTTTTGCACTACAAAATGTAAAAAAAAAAAGAAAAAAAAAGAGTGAGGTTATAGGCAAGATGATAAAATTGTTATTGGCAAGATAAACACTCCACCAATTTGTCCCAAAGTGTGGATATTTCACCCATTGAGATAACTTTTTTAGACATTTTGCAAACTCCCCCTTATATATACATCTTTAATTTAAATATTAACCTCATATATATTAATCAGAGCAAAAAAGATAATATGGATTTTCATTATATTATGTATATCTTAGGTGCAAGAGCCGGTGCAAATGAAGAAATAATATTACTCTATATATATGTATGTGTATTATTATCACTTTATAAGTGCACACTTTTTTTTTGCACTCACATAAATTGATTTTATGGTTTGTAAGATTTATTTTAAAAAGTTATAAAATTTTATCAAATTAGCTATCCTCTTATGTGTTCACCTTAATTGATAATTACAGTTAAAGAATTTTAATAAAAAAATAATTAAAATATAGTCATATCTTGATTAACATTTACCTAAAAGATTTATATCAAATCTTTTAACATATAATGTTATTAATATATCAAATTGATAAATTTTCATATCTAATTTCAAACTTTTTTTTGAGAAACTAATTTCAAACTTATTATTTTTATTAATTTTAAACTTATTATATGATAAACTTTGACTATATTTGTACTAAATCATATCTAATAAAAATATAAATAATGCATGAGAGAAATTTGTTATCTTATTTATGTTATCAGGCCTAAAATTTCAAAGTGTATATTTTAAAAATAATATAAAATATAAAAAAATTACATTCTCATATTTATTAGTAATAACTGTAGTATGATGAAAAAAATATAATAAAATAATATATATATATATAATTTATTAATTAAGAAAACGCAAAACGCGCGGGTAATAAAACTAGTTTCATATTAAAGAACCATCTAAACCCCTTTTTATATGTAAAAAAAATGTTGAAAAAATGTTAAACAATCACTTTACATATAAAAATATTTTTAAAAAATGTTAAATTATGGTTTTTTGAAATAAAATCAATTTTGAGATTTGTTTTTTAATTTTTTTTATCAAGGTTGTTGTCTTAAAAAATGCTATATTTTAAATGTGGTTTTATGTAATTAACCTTTTGTTTGTGGTTTGTTTATTAAACAAAATTATTTGAAGCACAATTGTCCAAAAAGTTATCAGTTGTATAGTTTAAAGAAATTAACCTTTCGTTTATTCATAATTAATTTCATATTATTCATAGATAATGCTTTATTAAGACACCTCTCTAAATTCAACTTTTCTATTTTTTTTGATAAGGTAAGGATTTGGGTGAGGTTAGACCCTGCTGGACCACCGGGCGCTGAAGACTGTTTCCTTTATTTCTCTGTTGGTAGGTTGTCTTACAAGGTTGTCGTTTTGCTCTTGCGTAATTTCAGCCTGTATTTGTACTAGGGTGTTTGGATCAATCCTTCTCTTATTTGAGGTCGTAAATCTTTCAGCCATTTCTCTTGTAATTTGGTCTCTCATTTGATTTCTATCGGTAATTAACGTTCCATCTTTCGAGATAAAGTTTGATGTTGAGGATTTGAAGTTTTTTATTGTCACAGAAGCTTGGTAGTATTTGGTATTCCTATCTGTGAGTTGGAGATGCTTAACTTTGGCTCGTTATTTCCAGAATTTATGATTGAAAGATAGTATATGGAGCCTTTTATTCTCTAGTCTCTTTACGTCTCTTGTTGATAGAGCTCCCCAGGGAAGTGATGTAGAACAAGAATTTGATTTTCAACTTTTGTCAATTATTTATTTAGATTGTTTTTGTGTGTTTTGCACCATTTTTTTGTGTTTTTCTTAAGTAACTTTTGATTTTGAGTTAGCTTGAACCCAAAGGATCCAGCCATCTTGTTCTTCCAAACTTGTTCTACCATTTTCTCATATTCAGGAAAAGTAGTCCAAGCCATCTCAAAACGAAAAGGGGACCCTTTATCATTAGAAGGATTACCTATTTTCATTGTAATCAAACAGAGATCTGAAGATGTAAATGGGTGGTGGCGGACAACTAGATCCTTAAACTTAGTTAAAATGTCTTGATAAACCAGACCTTTGTCCAATCTCTCATATTTATTACTTATACTATTACAGTTTTTTCTCCATGTGAATGGGGATCCTATAAAAGGGATAGTGTGTAGATTGAGCTCTTTTTTAACTTCTTTGAGTCGTTTAAATCTGTTTATAGATGGATAACATCCTCCAAAATTTTCTTTATCGTTTTCGATATCATTGAGATCACCAATGATCAAAACAAGGAGCATGTGTTTGTTAACTTTTGAATATATATCTTCCCAAAACATAGATTTTTCATTCTCATGATTTGGGGCAGAAGCAAATAGTATGGCTACCTTTAGGTTATCGATCATCATTTTAATCATCACTATTCTATCTGTTTGTTCCAATATTGTTGTATCATCGATCATTTTGGCATTACGGGTCGAAATCCATAGTCCCCCTTTGTGTTCGATGGACGCAATTGAGATACATTTTTAAAATCCTGCGTCTTTCATTTGAAAATCCAATGGGGGACTAACTGATTTTGTTTTAGTTAACACTAGAACATCTAATTTATTTCTTTTCCGGATATATTTAATTTCTTGCCATAACAATGGCCTTTTCGAACCTCTAATGTTCCAATAACCGAGACTAATCATTCACTTAATCATAGTTCTGCCCATGAGGTGGATTTTCGTCCTAGATATCTTGCTGAAACTTATTTCTATGGTGTGATTTCTATACATCCTATCTTCATCTGCATAGTACCAGTGGCGGTTAGCCTGTATTTTTGTCATATAACAAAAGGGGAAAAACTGATCGAATTTATTTAACATTCTTTATATCCATGATTTGTGATCCTTTTCCAGTGCTCAACTCTAATTTTTCCTATAATCACCGTCTTCCTTCTGGCTACAGTTTTCCTGGCTTCATGTCTGAAGTAATTTTTGCAGATAGGTTTGATAGATAAGGTTTGGTAGAAGTTTTTGGTAAAGCTTGCCACCACACAACACTGGAGAGCATTGGCGGGACAATTCATTCATACATGTATTGAAGAGAGGAATTAAAAGAGATCATATATGCAACTTGCAAGTTACATGAATCTATCGTGATAAATGATATTTAAAAGATTTTATTCAAGTTACATGAATCTATCGTGATAAATGATATTTAAAAGATTTTATTTAAAATTTTCCAACAAAATATCTATTTGTTAAAGGGAATTTTGTATATATAATAAAATAACATAAGATACATAAATTTTTTTTACAGTACATTAGGAGAGTTTTACGGAAACCGTAAAACACACCCTTGATCATCCTGCAGGATGATGGAATACAAGTCCTTATTAAAAGGGATAGTCGAGCTATTACTAATAATACCATGTCTCACTATGTAGTCGGATACTCTATTGGCTTCTCTGTAGCAATGTCTGAATTCAACATAGTCGAAACTGGTAGCCATTGATTGGATCTTCTCCACTTGATGCATGATTTCCCATTTGATGTTGTCTTCCTTCTTTATTGCCTTGATTAGACCTTGGTTGTCACCTTATATAATAACTTTCCGAAGACCTTTCCTTGTCGCCTACTGTAGACCTAGACAGATTGCAACGGCTTCTGTCTGTAACACAGTACCTTTGTGAGTTTGTTGATAGAAGATATCTATCACATTACCATTGGAGTCTCTGATGACCCCCATCCCCTGGCAAATGCCAGTGGGTTTAACCAAGCCGTCTACATTGATTTTGTAGATAGCCCCCTCTGGTCTGATCCATTTGATTTTCCTACACTTTGTTTTTTGTTTGTTTTGTGATGATTCGTTCTCGTCATTTTTCTAGTTGTTGGAATTAGTAATAATTCGATGTATTAGATTTATTACATTTGGTGGTTTTTTGTTCTTGAATATGAGCTCATTCCTAGTCTCCCATATAGTTTGCCAAATGAATCCCAAGTCTTCAATGTGGGTTTTCCCCAAGTGGGTTGTTAGGAGGTCCTCTATGTCAACTTGGTATCCTCTAGCATTTAGACATTGCTTGCCAATCATTCTTTCATAGTGTGTGATTACCTCTTTTGTATATTTACACCTTAGAAAAAGGTGTGTTGTATCCTCATCATATGATTCACAAAGGCAACAATGAGTTGGAACTCGATTTATATATCTATTGAGCCTTTGCTTTGTTGGTAGGCCATCAATCATTATTTTCCACACTAAATTTTTAATCCTAGGTGGTACGTTTAATTTCCAGATCCATTTATGGTTGACATTGTTTTGTTGCCCTGAAATGTCTAAATATTTTGTTGATTTAGTCGTGAATGATCCGCTGGGTTCCAATTTCTAAATAAGTTTATCTGGGGTGTCCCAATCTGGTATTTGGATTTCCATAATTTTTTGGACTATGTTAGGCGAGAATATGCTGTCAAGAAGAGTAATATTCCAATGTTTTTTTATCAGTTAGTAGCTGATTTACTCTCATGTTTGGGTCTGAGTTATCCAACTATTCTTCTAGTGGGTAACCATTTAACCATGGGTCATTCCATACATTTATCGATGTAGCATTTCCCACGATCCAAAGGAGGCCTTGATTGAATTTCTTCCTAAGAGTTAGTAGTCTCCCAAATTGCCAATACGTGTTTAAGTTCATTCTTTGATTGATGCTCTCATTTTTCAAGTATTTCTCTTTTATTACTTTTACCCATATATTGTTCTGATCCGTATGGATTTTTCATAGTAGCTTCATTTGCAAGCTTTCATTTAGGTCTTCATATTTTCTGATTCCCAATCCTCCTTGTTGCTTGGGTTTACAAATCTTATCCCAACTAATTAGAGATGTGTATCTCTCTGATTGAAGTTTATTCCAGAAGTAGTTCTTATTAATTTGGTCCATTTGTTGTAGGATACCTTTTGGTAGAAGGAAATTTTGCATAAGGTAGTTTGTTTTGGAGCTCAGGTTTGCTTGGATAAGGACTGCTCTTTCTGCTTGTGAGAGGGTTGAAGCTTTCCATTTAGATAGTTGCTTCTTGAGATTTTGTATTGCCTCATCAAATACACAGTTCTTGACTCTACCATTAATTAAAGAAATGCCTAAGTATTTTTCTATAGTTTTTGAAATCAGGATTCTCATCTGTTGTGCTACGGATCTTGCTAGAGTAGTGCTAACATTTGCTGAAACTTGAATGGAGCTTTTAGTATAATTTATTGTTAATCTAGACAAATTGGAGAAATTATTCATCATGTTTTGAATTGTTTTGAGGATCGTATGTAGGGTGGTGCAAACGGCCCGATCCGACCCGAACCGACCAAACGGTTCAGGGAGGCCCGGATTTTTGGGAGGGATGGCCCGAAGCCCGAACCGAGAACCGAATTTTTTGTTACGATTTTTTCGGTTTTCGGCCCAAAAAAACCGAATAGCCCTGAGGTGTTTATCTGTCCGGAAAAAAACCTGCAACCCTAACAACCGTATTTAGCCATTTCCGTCACCAAATCAGCCAGAACTGCAAAGCCAAAACCTAATTTTACAACTACAACCCTAAAAATCAGAAGGAGACCAAGGAACAGAGTCATAAAGAGGATAATTAACATTTATGTCATTGAGACTTAAGAGACGGAAGCGCATTGAGAAGTTAATGCTAGAACGAGAGACATTCGAGTTTCAAAAGTTGACGTGCTTTGTCTTTGCCTCCGAGAAAGAGTAAAAGGAGACATGGTTCGATCAGATTTGATGACCTTCAACTTTAGAGAGGGGAATTCGGAAAAAATAAAAAACTGAGCTGCCATTGAAGCGTTGCCAAAGAGGAATCAAGACCATACGAGGCTGGGAGATAGAGATTAACCCACGGAAAAGGAGAATTTTTTGAAAAAAATTCGTTCTTTCACATTTTTGCTCACCTCGCTCTCGCTACTGCAGCGGCCTGTGCTATTGGCTACTGCTACTGTGAGATCTGGCGGCGATGGGCTACGGCTGACGAGGAAGAGAGGCGCCTGTGTTCGGCAAGGTGGAGAGGCGCTTGTGTTAATTTGGTGAAGCTGTGAGATCTTGCGGTGACGGGACTCACCCGGGAGGAAAAATGGACTAGAAAGAAGAAGAGAGGCGCTCCAGTGTTACTAAAAGAAGATTAAGGATTTAGGGGTAATTAAAAAAATTCGGTTTTTAGGGCCAACACCGAATTTTTCGGTTCGGTAACGGTTTTTTGCCCGAAACTGAATTTTGGAATTTGCAAGACCGAAGCCCAAACCGAAAAATATCAGGCCGGCCCGAATATAAATACCCGAGATAATTGTGTTGTCAGCAAAGGTTAGAATTTGTAACGGCCCGGATATAAATACCTGAGATACGTTTCGAAGGTCGGATACCTTCGTTCGGATGTTGCAATCCAGGTACGGGTCGAGGTTTTAAACCTTTTAAACATTAGTATTCAAAGCGGAGATTTCAAACCCCAAAACAAACGTAGGGCCGTTAGATACCCTCAACCTGTCCTAAGGTCTAAGTCGTGAAAATTCGTTTAAGGAAAACGGGACGAAAAGTGAAAGTAAAGTACAACTTGCCATGGTGGAGCCGGGTCAAAACCGAAATCATAATCAAATAATACTTAAGCCAAATTAGCGGGTTAGTCCGGTTCTTCGCTTTCGCCCAGGAGGATCCCTCCCCATAGAAGCACAGAGCAGCAAAAGGGCGGGTACCTAAGTCTATCCACGAAGTCAGGCCCAGAGACGCATGCGGGCCCTAAAGACCTCGCCGAGGACATATAATACGCCTATACGGCTATACCTAGAATAAAGGATGTTCTAATGCAGTACGGAATTTAAATCACACTATCAACAACAACCATATACCCAATAAATGTACATTCAAAATAATTTATAATATATATATCATAAAATATCAGAATATATTTCATAATAATGTATAAATAAAATTCCATAATTAATTTAAATATTAAGTAAACACATAACAGATTTTATATAACATAACAAAAACTAATATAACAACACAAACAGGCCCAAACTCAAACCCAATTACCCGGATTCAAGGCCCCAACCCCCTTTTTAAAACTCAACCCAAAAGAAAAGGCACAAACACCACCCAAACCAGGATCCAATCCACACCCCAAAAGCCCGGACCCAACTCCCTCTCTTCTTCTTCCCATTATATAAAAAAAAGGAACGTGGACCCCACATGGCTGATGTGGCCAGGCGGGCCCCAGTTCTTCTTCTTCTTCCCAGCCATCCTCCCACCGGCTCTGCTCGGATTTCCGCCGGCCCGAGCTCTCTCTCCCGCTTCTTGCTCTCGCCACCCTCACTGCCCCCTCCCTCACCAGATCATATACGCTCGTAGCTACCATGTTCACACCCCACTTGCCCGGACCACGCTCTTGCAGCTGTGTTCTCTCGCTCTCACTCTCACACTCATCCGCCCTCGTCCGTTCACCCTCGCCCTCGCTCTCGGAGGACAAAAAGAAGCCATGAGGGCCTGGGTTCTAAGATACAGATAAAAATAAATGGGATTGGGAGGAGAAGATAGCTCACCGGAGGGGAGTGTAGTTTCGATGCTTCGCCGGAGCTCGATTCGGCCTCATCGGAGTCGGAAATCAAACGAGCTTAGCCTAGGACGATGAAATATTGTTAAAGCTGGATTTTTATGGCTGTTGTGAGTGAAAGAAGGGCAAGAGCAGTCTTACCGAGCTTAGACATGAAAAGCAGGGGAAGAGACGAGGAAGTGGGGGTGTTGCGGCTTCGGTGGCAACTCCTGGGTGGCCTTGGACATCAGAGGAGGGTTGGAGATGCCATTGCTGGCCTCGAGCGAAAGGATGAGGTGCTGCTAGACACGAACAGTGATGCTAAAGAGGGGTTGATGGGTGCGTTGTTAAGCTGCGGAAATCAGGAGGGAAAAGAGCTGGGATGTTGGTGGTTTGAATGTGGAGGTGAAGCAGAGGATGATGGTGGCGACTACAAGGGGATTGGGAGCTGTGTGGGTTTGTGTGGTGAGCTTTTGGATTTTGAAAACAAAAGGAGACAAGGGGTGGTACGCTGAGCAGATTGGCGTGGCCAGTGGCTTGCCACAAATGGAGGGGCAGGGGGTGTGAGGAAGGGGAAAAGGAAAGGAGGTGTGGTGTGGTAGATTGGGAAAGAAACAAATACAATTGAGCTGGAAAAGAGTTGTGCATCTGGGTAGTGCCAAAAGGAAGGAGAGGGAGATTGTGTGTGTTTCTTGGGAATGCAGGGAAGCAGACAAAGGAATGCAGACGAGAGAGAGAGAGAGGAAAGAAAAAGAAGTTGGGAGTGGTCCCAATGTCTAAAATTTTCAATACCCGAAAATAAAACCCGAAACGCGCTCGCTCAATCCAAACCCGACTAAATCAAAATAAATTTTCAATTTCGAATTAATAATGATATCCGAAAGAATGATTTGCAAACATTGGTTTAAGCAAGCGGAATAAAATCCGTTTTTAAATCTAATTCGAAATTATGCCGGAATTCGCTTCGAAAGATTTAGAATAAAATATATTGCTCGAGGACGGAAATTTTTAAAAATTTTCGAAGTTTAGAATTTAACTTGATCATAAATCAATATTTTAATAAAATAATAATTAAAAATTTTCGACCTTTACATCATCCACCTCTACAAACAAGTCTCGTGCCCGAGACTAAAATAATTCTAAAGCAAGGGGATGAAGTTTGAAATCGGTGAGTCCGAGGATCATGACATTGATCCAGTAAGTACCTCATAAGGGCCCCTATGAGATTCTCACAGTATCCTCGTCATGATCATAATATTCCCAATTGGTCGTAGAAAGTATGTGATATGGGCCCCTATCACATCCCTACCCCGACTTCTCGGTCATATCATAACTCAAAATCGTTGAAATTCTCGATAGCGCTCAGTCTTTCGAAATCCAAGCTACTCATTTTCAAAACCATTTCAAATCCTTCAAATCCAACATTAGTCAAACAATTTCACAACACAGGAGGTGGAATCATCCACCTCTAAGGGCTAATCTCTTATTATCTTCCTAGGTTGCAGAATCAAATCAATCTATTAGTTTCAATTCAAGCAAGGTTCTCAAGCCACAAGAAATGCATAACCACATAAACCAACCAATCTCCAACTAACACATCATAAGGCAAGTCTCAAAGCACATACTAACATAGTGCCACAAGGTCTCATCAAGCATCTCCACATCACACTAAAGGTCATAATACGCATCTCAACAACATACCAACAATCACATCAAACGTCCCGACATCACACTAGAAGTCATAAAAGTACCTCCTCGTCATAGAGTCAACGAACCAAAACTCATTGTCAACACATCAACACAACAAGGTCATGCTATTAAGATTCAGCAAAAAGGGGGAGGTCAAGCAGCATATCAATCATCGAATGTCAGCATATTCACCATATATCATCTTAACTCATCACAATGACATATAACGATCATTTAGTAATCAGGCATCATTATCTCATATATACGAATGATATTCATACTCAAAGTCATATTTATCATTTAACATATCCATAATCATGCTTGTCAACCATATAATACAACATCATGTTTGCTACCACATAATATAACATCATGCTTCACAAAATAACACATCGTTATCTCATAATTCATGTATCATATCACAACACATTATAACATACTTCTAAGACAACATAGCAGAAAGCAGTGCATTAATATATCATGCCAGTCCATATTAACAATTCCCATAAGCAAGAAAATCCTCACATCCTCACTAGGCAAAATAAAACGCAATCCCCGATCGCTCGGTTCCAATTCCCAAGCCAAGACCAATCTTCATCTAGGCTCACCAACATCAACTCGGATAATATCCCATAGAAGAAGTCCTAATTCTCTTTGACACTCCAATCTCACTTTCCATTATGTCAACCACTCTTGCTAGCAATCCACCTCTAAGAAGTCAACTCCTATCTCTAACCTCACACTCGAATATCCTCTCATACTATGTCCTCAATACTCTTAAAAGCCACTTCTTACACTTCCCCATATTTCACAAGCATTATGCCCTGCTAACCACACCTTATCTAGTAAAATTCCTCGATCACCGCCTAGCCGGCCTATTCCTAACCATACCCTCACCCAAGATTCACCTAGAAGCTCATCGGGACCACCCAAGCATTGCATCTTATAAATCCCAAAACGCACTCGGTCTTACGGTCTTACCTAAGCCAATATCCTTTCCTGCAACTCGACCTCATATCACCATCGATCATCCTAACGACTCAAATTCTTTCACCACCCTCCGACCATTCTTCAAGAGAATCTCAACCACAAGTTCAAAGAAGAAGCAATCATGGACATTATTACACATAAGGACTACATCATATCAACTAGCATTTATATCAATATCATCATTAGTTCATCGTCAAGCATTGCAACTGTATCAATAAGTCTCGATTTACCGGCATGCTCAATAATTATTACAAAACATCATATATGCACATAATCAAGTCAAGCTAACAAGTTTCATCATAACTTAATCTACTAACAATTCAGGTTTCTCAGCATTTGCAATTCACATTTTATAGGCAAGGAATTTAGATCATGCTTAGCAACTCAGAGTAGCAATACATCAAGACATCATGGTACAAGAGAACTGTAAGGCATCGAATCATAACATAATAGACAAGGGACAATCAGGCAATATTCATTACCAAGTCAGCACATCAACACGTTAATTTCATCGTTAGGTCAGTGCAATATCGTCATCAACTAGTTCAGAGAGGATTAGCAATTTGAACGGAGGACACTCCTGCTTGCAAGTCATATCGTACTCAGTAATCGCCATCCTCGAAGGGGGCTTGTGCCGTCGACATCGTCGATCCTGAGGCCCGTGGATTATGGGCCCACGCTTTCGCTGCGCTGCTCTATTGCTATCCAACTTTCCATTCCCTCTTCCATGTGGTCGCTCATCCAACGTATCGCATAGGAGTCCAAGTTAGCGGAAATAGGGGAGTGACAAGGGCGGACAACCCAATTTTCTCTCGGAGACAAACATGGATCAAAGCTAAGGATGACAAGACTAGAGACAAGACTCCAACCCAGGAATAGCAATGATGCCCTTATGGAAGTCTATTAGGTTACAATTGTGACAAGTAAACACGAATTCATCATGAAGCATATCAGTCACATTAATCCACACTAACATGTACCTATCTCAAGGAACAACGACATACATATTCATTCAAAAGACACAATCAAGTCCTACACTGATGCATGTGAGACAAGCTAGTGGTCTATTATTCCATGGATGTAGATATGCCTAGCAAGTCATGCAGAACCAGTAATGATCATGCAGAGTTCGAGTTCATGCGGAATTTAATAAGGATAACAGGTATCGTGTATATGAACAAATCACAAGCATGGTATACACATCAACAGGTGAGGTCAAATATAGAGTGGTGAGGCATATCATAACAATCAGACGAAGCGTCTTGCGAGAACTCATAAGAGCAGCATAATACTATCACATCTGACAACATTGATCATATAATAGGTTAAGAATGGCATGTAATCATACGACGAGATACATTTAGAGAGCACAGATCCTTCATGATGCTAGTGATACATGATCAGGCATGGCATAGTCAAGAGTCATTTAAAAGAGTTCAACATAACGTTCATGAAGCATGGGGCATCATTAGGAGTAACAAAGAGAACATCATCGGGGATAGATTATAAGCATGCTTGGAAGGGATCGTCTTTGAGGCACATGAAGTAGTACAATAATTATCACATTACAAGACAAACATGTTCGCGTAATAAAACAAGCATGATAGGTCACTATTTAGCGGGTCATATTGGGAAGCATAAGCACTACAGGGTATTACTAGCACCTATCGAACATGAATGCAATCAAGGTAATTCGACTAGATTCATTCTAACATTCATGTGTCATGCGTATGCGAAATCATGATGTAGCTTGATGTGATCATGTGAGGTGCCAAGCCATACTTTCATACAAGCATGAGAGAATATCATAGAGTAGTAGGGAACATTACCGAGCGATAACATGTAAGCATGCTAGGATTTACCCCATAGAAGGCAAGTCAATCATCGAATCCAACATCAATCTAATCAGGATGAGCAAAACATTTTAAGAGGATAGGAAAAGGGAAGAATCACACTATCAGGGACCTAACTCAAGAGGGAATCAGCAATATTGTCGGCAAGGTGTAAATTCGCACAAGTCACAACCAAGGGTCCTACATGATACTAATGGCTCAACACAACATATGTTACATACATGCACTTGATTGATTGATACGACGATATGCAAAAGTTCAATCAATCACATCCCAACGATATAGTAGCATGAGAGGAAATGTAACGATGTATAATGCAAGTCTAAGTAGCGGGCATTATGACTAGAATATGGGGGCATGAGTTCAAATCAACACATACTGGAATAAAAGATTGTATTTAACAAGATTTCACTATACTAACCTATTCTATACCCAGCGCAAGTAACACACGACAACATTAATTTCAGAATAATCAACAATAGTCAACCTGAGGAATACAAATAGATGGGCATGCTATAGATTATGTCCACAAAAGGAAGGATAAGCATCGAGTCGTCATCAGCTAGCATGCTAAGGACGTCATCTTACGAGGCATTCATATAAAGAAGAGTTGATCACACTATCATGGACCTAATCCAGGAGAAAGCAACAATCATGTAGATTCATATCATGTGTTTCATGCCAAATATCACAAAATCATGTTATGTCATGCAATTTCAGAGAGGGTCACCATTACAACCGGACAGAGATCCCTAAGGGCAACCATTGAATCCTCCCAACTCTTTCCCGTGGGATCCTGGTATGACTCTTCGTGACAAGAAGACATTGATGGATCGTCATAATAATTGATAAGGACAACCCCGTAAACATCTCACTCTCTAACTCGGAATTACATCAAGAACCATCTTCCAATACTCACTCGGACAACCCTCATATCCAAACATGATTCCCGAAGACAATGTGTTTACCAACCCGATTTTCCCGTGGAGGACACTGATATCCGGGAGAAGGACTCGATAGGATAATTAAGAGTTAACATAGTGGAAGGGGCTGTTCCACACAAACTTGGCTTGACCAAATAGGAATAAGGGTACTCCCGCTATCCCGTTGCACAGATCATTCAATACACATACATAGTTAGGACATACCAATCAGATCTTGAGCATAACAAGCACTCAGCATAGAATCAGTCAATGATGATTATAATGATCTCCTTCGAGGAAGATCGCCCTCAGGCCCAATTGATATAAAGCACATCAAGCTATCTAATGCCGCTCTTCGAGGAGCGACTGACCGGAGGGGCACAACCTCGCGATCTCTACCTAACTCGCCACTCCAACCATCGCGGTGCAATTCCTTGGAGTCTTCAAGACCCATATGTCAAGGAAAGCTATATTTCGCCTACCCGTTCCCATCTACATCCAATAGGGATGGTCTAGCGCCCTTTCTACCCACTCGATCCCCTTTGTTCGATTCGTCTTATTTATTAGGCGAAGTTCATATTTAAGTTCATTTGAGTTAGCCATATTAAGTTCATTTTGCCCCTTGAAAACTCTTTTCAATCCTTTTGAAATTCATGGGCGGTTTTCAAAACATACACTCGACCCTTGCGTACCCGAATTGCACAATCTGGCTCTGATACCAACTTTGTAACGGCCCGGATATAAATACCCGAGATACGTTTCGAAGGTCGGATACCTTCGTTCGGATGTTGCAATCCATGTACGGTTCGAGATTTCAAACCTTTTAAACATTAGTATTCAAAGCGGGGATTTCAAACCCCAAAACAAACGTAGGGCCATTAGATACCCTCAACCTGTCCTAAGGTCTAAGTCTCGAAAATTTGTTTAAGGAAAACGGGACGAAAAGCGAAAGTAAAGTACAACTTGCCATGGTGGAGCCGGGTCAAAACCGAAATCATAATCAAATAATACTTAAGCCAAATTAGCGGGTTAGTCTGGTTCATCGCTTTCGCCCAGGAGGATCCCTCGCCATAGAAGCACAGAGCAGCAAAAGGGCGGGTACCTAAGTCTAACCACGAAGTCAGGTCCAGAGACGCATGCGGGCCCTAAAGACCTCGCTGAGGACATATAATACGCCTATACCTAGAATAAAGGATGTTCTAATGCAGTACGGGATTTAAATCACACTATCATGCTCCTAGTTTATATAATATGCAGAAAAGGACTGTAAAGGCGCCCAAAGAATGTCAAGTGGCATATCCCTCTCCTACCTCTGCACCCCTTCCCGTTACTGCAGAGACTGGCCAGTTCGATGCTATAGCATATCATATCTCATCATAGCATATCATATCTCATCATCATATCATATATCATGCTCGTGCCCGATGGTGCTTGGCTATCTCATCATCATGCTCATATATCGACAATACTGACTCAGGGCACCCGATGAAGCTGGGCTACCCTATGACCCTAATAAAGACTCTAAGACTCACAGATAACGGTCGTTCTCTTTTCAAACGTACAAAGAATAGGGATGCTCATTCATAAGTGCAAGTCCTAAGCATGATACTACATGGCATGCTTTTATGCATATGCAACACCTACATACTATATGACACATTAGGCATGAGGTCCGGGTTACTGAGTAAGCTCCCGTAGAAAACTTACCTGGAGGCGCGCAGAATCCAAGCAATCAACACCAATAATAAGCAATGCCCAACAGATCACAATCACCTAACAAATATTCAAATATGCATAAGTCTATCTAAGTCACACAAGGCGCCCCTAACTATCATACAGAACTTAACATATCTCAGTTTCAGATTATCCCATCTTATCTCATCATAAATCATTTCATACTCATCTCATCTCAATATCTCATCCATAATCTCATCTTGCATCATCATATAACATTTCATATCTTATTTAAAATTCACATAATTCTCAAGCAGGATTCAACAATAAATTCACCGAGTTAAATTAGGTAAATCATTTCCCAAAGTTTTCCAACTCTTAAATCTCAAGTTAAATCAACTCATATTCAAAACGATTCCTCAAATCATATTTGGCTAAAACCCATTTTTAAAACATTAAATCTTTAATCAACTTGCAATTTATACTACAAAAATAATTCTAGCACAACTTACTTTACTTTAAAATCATTATCTTAAAATCACCTTATAAAACATTATATAATAACACTTCTCAATTAAAATTACTTTAAAATTCCATTTATAATATATCTAATATTTTCAGAAAATATATATTATCTCACCACCTCAGAAAATAACGTATAATAATAGTAATAATAATCTAATAATAATTTATCAATTACTAACCATATAATATAACCCCAACATAACCAAATACCCAATAAATCTACATTCAAAATAATTTATAATATATATATATATATCATAAAATATCAGAATATATTTCATAATAATGTATAAATAAAATTCCATAATTAATTTAAATATTAAGTAAACACATAACGGATTTTATATAACATAACAAAAAATAATATAACAACACAAACAGGCCCAAACTCAAACCCAATTACCCGGATTCAAGGCCCCAACCCCACTTTTAAAACTCAACCCAAAAAAAAGGCCCAAACACCACCCAAACCCGGATCCAATCCACACCCCAAAAGCCCGGACCCAACTCCCTCTCTTCTTCTTCCCATTATATAAGAAAAAGGAACGTGGACCCCACATGGCTGATGTGGCCAGGCGGGCCCCAGGTCTTCTTCTTCTTCCCAGCCATTCTCCCATCGGCTCTGCTCGGATTTCCGCCGGCTCGAGCTCTCTCTCTCTCTCTCTCCCGCTTCTTGCTCTCGCCACCCTCATTGCCCCCTCCCTCACCAGATCATATACGCTTGTAGCTACCATGTTCACACCCCGCTTGCCCGGACCACGCTGTTGTAGCCGTGTTATCTCGCTCTCACTCTCACACTCATCCGCCCTCATCCGTTCGCCCTCGCCCTCGCTCTCGGAGGACAAAAAGAAGCCATGAGGGCCTGGGTTCTAAGATACAGAGAAAAATAAATAGGATTAGGAGGAGAAGAGAGCTCACCGGAGGGGAGTGTAGTTTCGATGCTTCGCCAGAGCTCGATTCGGCCTCATCGGAGTCGGAAATCAAACGAGCTTAGCCTAGGACGATGAAATATTGTTAAAGCTGGATTTTCATGGCTGTTATGAGTCAAAGGAGGGCAAGAGCAGTCTTACCGAGCTTAGACACGAAAAGCAGAGGAAGAGATGAGGAAGTGGGGTTGCTGCGGCTTCGGTGGCAACTCCTGGGTGGCCTTGGACATCGGAGGAGGGTTGGAGATGCCATTGCTGGCCTCGAGCGAAAGGATGAGGTGCTGCTAGACACGAACAGTGATGCTAAAGAGGGGTTGGTGGGTGCGTTGTTAAGCTGCGGAAATCAGGAGGGAAAAGAGCTGGGATGTTGGTGGTTTGAATGTGGAGGTGAAGTAGAGGATGATGGTGGCGATTACAAGGGGCTTGGGAGCTGTGTGGGTTTATGTGGTGAGCTTTTGAATTTTGAAAACAAAAGGAGACAAGGGGTGGTACGCTGAGCAGATTGGCGTGGCCAGTGGCTTGCCACAAATGGAGGGGCAAGGGGTGTGACGAAGGGGAAAAGGAAAGGGATCGTGGTGTGCTAGATTGGGAAAGAAACAAATAAAATTGAGCTGGAAAAGAGCTGTGCATCTGGGTAGTGCCAAAAGGAAGGAGAGGGAGGTTGTGTGTGTTGCTTGGGAATGCAGGGAAGCAGACAAAGGAATGCAAACGAGAGAGAGAGGGGGGGGGGAAGAAGTTGGGAGTGGTCCCAATGTCTAAAATTTTCAATACCCGAAACGCGCTCGCTCAATCCAAACCCGACTATATCAAAATAAATTTTCAATTTCGAATTAATAATGATATCCGAAAGAATGATTTGCAAACATTGGTTTAAGCAAGCGGAATAAAATCCGTTTTTAAATCTAATTCGAAATTATGCCGGAATTCGCTTCGAAAGATTTAGAATAAAATATATTGCTCGAGGACGGAAATTTTTAAAATTTTTCGAAGTTTAGAATTTAACTCGATCATAAATCAATATTTTAATAAAATAATAATTAAAAATTTTCGGCCTTTACAGAAATGGTATAGGAGTGCCATTTTTCTTTAATTTGATGCCAACTAGAGCATCATCAAGTAAGGCTTCCCTTTGTAATTCTCTTGCAAGATTTTCCATGACCATTACAAATATATAAGGAGCTATAGGGTCACATTGGCTAATTCCCCTATTTGGTTTAAATTTTTTACCTAGAGTGTTGTTAACTAGCACTGAAAAGGTCGTTGTTGTTAAACATTTCATTACCCAGTTGATCCAAATTGGGTAGAAACCAAACTTGATGAGTACAGCTTCAATATACGACCAATTGATTTTGTCATAAGCCTTTTCCATGTCCAGTTTTAAAGCCATCCATTCTTTCTTACCTTTTTGTTTATGAAAGCTGTGGAATATTTCATGTGCAATTAGTGTATTATCTTGTATTGACCTCCCTTCCAGAAAAGCCCCTTGAAAAGGGCTTATGACTTTATGAGCTTAGGGAGGATGGGTTTTAGTCTATTTGCTAGAATTTTAGTAATAACTTTATATATGATATTGCAAAGACTAATTGGCCTATAGTGGTTAATATTCATAGGGATTTTTATTTTCGGAACAAGAGCGATGAAGGTTTGGTTTATTTCAGAGACGAGATTTCCATAATGAAAGAAAGCTTTTATAGCCTTACAAAGAGAATTCAGGGGGATATTTGCCAATATTTCCAGAATGAAGGTCCGACTATTTGCCAGAACGAAGGTCCGACTATTTGCCAATATTTACTATAGAATTCAGGGGGATATCCATCAGGACCAGGAGTCTTATCTTCTGCCATGCTATCAAGTACTTTTTTTATCTCATCTGTTGTTGGTAGCTTAGTAAGAGCCAAATTCTCCTCATAGGTGACTTGTGGCTGAATGTTTCTAATATCATCTTGCGATTGGGAGCACACAAATCTCTCAGCCATTTCATCGTAATTTGCTCCGATATGCTGAGGGAGTCAGTTAGTATCTCGCCTTGTTTTATACAAAGGATAAAGTATTCCTCCTAAAGTTTTTGATTTTGGCATTGGCTTGGAAATACTTAGTGTTTCTGTCTGCTAGTTGCACGTGCTTAACTCTAGCTCGTTGGTTCCAAAACTTATGATTATAGTCTAGCGGTTTATATTTTTTCTCCTCCAATCTTGTTAATTTAGCCTTTTCAGTTGCAGATATGTATCCTCAAGGTAGTTGCAGCATCTGAACATAAGATATATCCATTGTCAAATTTCAAGATAAAGAAGAAGAAATCAAAATTACAACCGGAAAAATTCATCTCCCCCACCCCCCAAAAAAAGGGAAATATATATAAAATCACCCCTTAAATATAGAGTTTTTCACCTAATCTCCCCTCAAATAGTTTTCATTAACAAATTACCATCTTTCACCTATTTTTGTTAACATAACATTAAATATATTATATTTAATATTTTTCAACTTACAACATGATCCAATTTATTTGTTTTAGATAACCTTTATATATATATATATATATATATATGGAAATTCACATGTCTTTTACTTCAAAATATTTGTAAAGTTAAAAAAAAATAGGTTATCGATTAATCGTATAATTTAAATATAATTATAGACTTTTTAAATTTTTTTGTCAAAGGTTAATTATTGAATGAAAATATTTAAACTACTAGTAAATAATAATTTTATTTTTATTTTTAACTTTATAAATAGAAATTATGATTTCTAATCATATTATAAATAAAAGAGTATTTGACATAATATTTTAAAATTTTATAAATATTTTCAAATACCAATTGAGATAATAATTCTAGGCTATATTTATTATTATTTTTATAAAATAAATAAAATGATCCCTAAAATGTAATTCTTCCCTTAAATTCAAAATTTAAATATACTTCTAATCAAATTTGACTTTAAAAATATTACAATATAATACATTTAACTATAGTTTAAGGAAAATAGATGAAGAGTGATGAATTGTAAATAGAGACCATTTAAAGGGTAATTTTTTATAATTTTGAATTTAATAGGTAGGTGGTTAAGTGAAATATTTAAGAGGTTATTTTATATGTAAATCATCCCCCCACCCTAAAAAAACAACTACAAACAATTTGGACCAGTGGAAGTGTAGGTATGACCAGCCAGAACAACCAGAAAAACAAATTTGCTGCTAACTGTTAACTCCTTGGACCGTCAGGTGTAGTAGTAGTAAGCAGAGTCCTAATCCCTCTCTCTCTCTCCCTCTCTCCCACCTATATACCTTTCCTTGAAAGCGCTCTCTCTCCTCCATATGGTATAATGCTTCCTGGTAATTGTGAATGCAAGGGCCCTGTCAGTTCTTGGCTTCACACAGCTGTACCTTTTGGGTTTGACTTTGAGAGGTCCTCTTCTTCTTCTGTTTCTCCATTTGAGAGGCATAGGAGAAGCTGTTGAAAAGGAGAGATTTTGATACACATTAAAATGAGGGGATTGCCTTATGAGATTGAGCAATGGATCAATGAGATTGGAGGGCTTACCAGTACCTGGTGGGATGGCATTAATGAGTCCACTGGCTGGCAAGATGGCATCTTTTACACCCTTTGTGCTCTCTACGCCCTTGTTTCTGCTGTTGCTTTGGTAAATTTCTTCCCTCTAAACCTTCAATGGAAGAGTAGATTTAGCTTTTGGTGATGATGGACATGAATGTGATGTGAAATGGGTAAATTTGGGTTTGGTTAGGTGGGGAAACTGGGTGCTTGTGGAAGTAGATGAAAATCGGAGAAATGGGTTTTTTTTTGTTTTTACTCCATTGTTTGAAGGGATTTTATGGGTGAAATTGAATGTACAAGGTGGGATCTTTATTTAGGTAAAATGGGGTTTTCTCAGCTATGGGACTTCTGTCCCTTTTATGTGAAGAAATGCTTCAATCAGGACCATTGGGATCTTCTTCCTGGACTTTACAGTGCTTTTGATTGGACATACTGTTAGTGAATTGCTGACAAATATGACAACCAAAAGAACCTCCCAAGTATAATGGTTGAGTTGATCCATTGCTTTCCATTTTTCCCTCTTTTTGGTATATTCTGTGATCAAATATTTTTCAATTTGACATCAAGTCATCTTGTTCAGTGTGGACAAATCAGACCAAGAAAAAATCTTGAGTCTTGCCTTTTGGAAAGGAAAGTAATGCTCTGATGAGTCTAGTAATGTTGAGACGGATAATCAAGTACCAAAGCCTTGTAGTTTATGTGATGGAGTATCCTCCTTACAGCAATAGGATATTTTGCCTTGAATACCAACTAATTCTTATAATTGAGGCCTTTCCCTTTACACTCATGTAATCGTTGAGGTATACTTGTTGTAATGTGCAGATACAACTAATAAGAATAGAGTTGAGAGTACCCGAGTATGGCTGGACAACACAGAAAGTTTTCCATCTCATGAACTTCATTGTAAATGGAGGTGGCTTTCTGACAATGCACATTCTAAAGCTTTTTGATGAACTATGTACATCATCTTTTTGACTGTTTATATGCATGTGATTATGTGAATTTGTTTCAGTTCGAGCTGTTGTATTTGGATTTCACAAGCAAGTATTTGTTTTGACTCACAAGGTAAGCTTGGTTCCATAATACCAAATACGGAGTATCAATTTCCATTTCTGCACTTGTATCCTTATATTAAAGAATTAATCCTTTTTAGGTGTTTATCTGGATATTGTTGGATCTTCCTGGGCTATTGTTCTTCTCCACATACACTCTCCTAGTACTATTCTGGGCGGAAATTTATCATCAGGTGCTGTTATGTTTTGTTCGTACTTTAGAATCTGATATGCTTGCTCTGAATTGTTTTTGGTACACTAGAACTTGGCTCTTTTTTCTTCAATATGCTTAACATCACATCCCTAGTTCAATGAGCAGGCGAGGAGTCTCCCCGCAGACAAGCTGAGGCTTCTTTATTTGGTCATAAACGGCATCATATACTTAATACAGGTGCATATCACATTATCATGTAATGGTTCATTTGTTATCCTGATCAAGATGTTTTAATTACACTTGTTACTAAACAGATACATATTTGTCTAAATCAACAAAAAATGGCTTTCCAAATTTTGTGCTACATGGAGCCTTTGTGTTACTATATTCAGGTTGATTTGTGTTGTTTCATTTCAGATTTGTATATGGATTTACCTCTGGATAGATGACAATAGCGTAGTGGAGTTCGTCGGAAGAGTCTTCATAGCAGGTTAGATTATGCATCTTGTGAATGGATTCATTTTTGGATTCCCATTTTTCAGCTATGGCTTGTCCACTTCACTTAACAACGAACATCAATTATTAACATGTCTTGGCTATCTTCCCCAGCCGTTTCTTTCGTGGCTGCATTAGGGTTCTTGATCTATGGAGGAAGGTTAGTTCTCAAACTCTTGTAGTTATGTGCAGTAGCACAGAAACCTTTGATCTTCATAGCTGATGATTTCATGTTTCTTTTGGTTTTGACATATGCTTTCATTGTATGCGTCTTTGCGACCAGATTGTTCTTGATGCTGAGACGTTTTCCTATTGAATCGAAAGGGAGAAGAAAGAAGCTTTATGAGGTTTGACAATTTTAACTTCCTCACAATTTGAACTCAAAAGGGAATTACAATGGCTGATGATTCTAAATGCATCTGAATTATTCAGGTTGGGTCAGTTACGGTTATATGTTGTGCCTGCTTTCTTGTAAGATGCTTTGTGGTAAGTTCCTATCCAAGAACATACAATCTGAACTTGTTTTGAGTGAAATAACAGTGACCTTTCAAAATATGTTGTTGGTTCAAGGAGCTGCACTCTTGTTATATTGATCTCAATCCATAATCTTTTACAGGTATTCTTATCCGCCTTTGATTCGGATGCATCACTGGATGTATTGGATCATCCAATTTTGGACTTCTTCTACTACATGGTACTGCACCGAAAAACTGTTGTGTCTAGCTACAGATTTCAAGCTTTTGCCTGCATTCTTATCCATGCTTATCATTTTAAACCTTGAACAGCTCGTTGAGATCCTACCTTCAGCACTCGTTCTCTATATCTTGCGGAAGTTGCCTCCTAAGCGAGTATCTGCACAATATCACCCTATTCGATAGGTGGATGGCCATCACCCACCTTAAGACATTCTTTTTTGTTCTCCAAATGCGCGTTTGTTTTCGAGGCCCACGTCAACGTAAAGGGCATCTAGTAAGGCATTCGAGCTATGTACTTTTCCGGGTGTGTTCCGTTGAGGAACGGGAGTCATTCCTGTTTGCAGCTGAAGGGAGCTCGCGTTGATTTTACAGTAGAGACAGCAGTTTGGACATTCATGTGCTACCCGTGGTGGTGTATCTCTATTGTTTGATAAGATCCTTGATTTTCTTGTTCTTGGGCTTAGTTTTTTCTTAGGTATTTATGGGTGTAAAGATTTGTTTTTTCTTTTTCCGGTTTTAATAAGATGATAAGGTGATAGCATGTCCAATTCCAGTGAGATTGCACCCAAGTGCACTACTCTTGTATGGCAAATTAAGGTTTCATCAATTCCATGCTCAAATGCAAATTGTTACAATTTGTAAGTGTTGGCCCTTCTAAGAAACAACTCGACTAGTTTGGGATATGGATGCAAACTGATGTTGGTTCTAACCCTAAAACTGTTAAGAAGGTTTGTCGGATTTATCCGAAGCCTTTATTTGCAGTCGCATTTTTCAAGTGCATCAAAACACAACATAACATCACCCAAATTATCTCGAGCATTGGAATACTTGTGAACGAGTCACATTAGGTTTGGATCAGACTGAATGGGTCGGGTTTCAGGGTAAACTTGTGGAAGAAGTGACCCAAAAGTCTTTACACAGAGACTCACTCACATCGGTCAGTAGGACTATAAACAAATAACAGCCATTTTGAAGGTCACTAAGTTGTGTTAGTGAAGGATAAAGAGCTCCCAAGAATCTTAACTCAGTAGTTGTTTAATTACAAGCAAAATAATCACCCACCATAGTTTCACTAGTTTAAAATCTCTTTTGCAAGTGCACTTAATCTTCATGTAGCTCATGAGCTGGTGGAGCTGCAAAACGCACGTCTCTATGGCCGCCCATCACCACCTGCTCCTCTGTGAACAAAGCTTTGATGAATGACGGAGTCCTGAGAGGCCTACGTCCAGTGATTTTTGGGTACACATCCTCGAGGAAATAGTACGCGTGGCCAGCAATCATTCCCTGCTCACCCATATAAAGTAGAAACGGACATCAATTTCACGACCAGGAAAGAGGGGGAAGAGAAGGGGCAGATGGAACATAAGTTGACATATAAATGAAAGGTCATAAAGAAACCACAGCAGAGGTTAAATGCCTAGACACCGGTTTTCAAGGGAATCACAGTCGTCATGTTCAAGTCTAGTCGTCATGTTCAAGTCTAGTACCATCCTAAGATGATGGGCATTTGCAAAGACGAAATCATACTGTTAAATAATGGAGTTCAGCAGTAAATACACAAGGATGTGAACATGACTCGTATCAAGTCAACAGGGTGTTCAAGTATGCTTGCCACATGCCGCACAATACAAGTATTTTGACACTTGCGTCAACAAACACGGATTTCAACTGAAAACAGCCAAAATGATGGGGTTTATGTTTACCATCTATGTGTGTGTGTGTGTGTGTGTGTGTGTTTTTTTTTTTTTTTTTTTTTTTTTTTTGGTTTTTGCTAAACAGTTTGAGATATGAAGCTTAAAATGTAAAAGTTATTCAAGTCAAATGTATTACTTAACTAAAGTTGTACCAACACATCAAACATGGTTCAGAGAGGGTAAATATAAATTACCAGTAGATCAACCCAAGGACTGGCTCCAACAAGGATGGAAAATCCCAAAAGAACCTGAAAAATAAAGATATCAAACATGGATTTAAATATGGTTTGAACATAACATGGTGTACGTATCATTAACGATACTCCATCTATTTGGCAAAACATGTCATTTTACTATTCACGCACGTTTTTTAGGGGATAAAAACTACATAAAATATCTAGTTTTTTTTTAGAAAAAAAATTTAACAATTTCGTAGTTACTATTAATAAGTATGAACTTGTTAAAAAAATTTATAAAAAGATACATATTTTATATAGTTTTTATCATCCTTAAGAAGCGTCTGTGAATAGTAAACGACATGTTTTGCCGAACGGATGGAGTAATAGCTAGTATTCCTTAACAAAGAGGAACCTTCATCATGCAATTTGCATTTGTATAACATGAATGAGTTAAGTGTAAACCACTTGTGGTTCAATTAAAGCATGGCACACATCTTTATCATATGCTAACACTAGGGGCATGAAAATAATCTCATCCATTTCTACAACATTCATACAGAGCACATCGTTGCGCTGCCGATTTAACTGTGACAAGTAAATTGTTGAGGATACATGACCATCTGCAATACTCATTTCCCATTGAACATCAGCAATAAACAAAATCTTTTAACGTGTGTTGCATGAGAAGACATGAAAGCTTATGAAAAGCAATCTTTGCAAAGCAAAGATAGAGTAATACAAAATCTCTGATTAAAATAATATGAAGAAATAACTTTCAAGACTAAAAGAGTGTGGTTTCATATTTCAAAGTATCCATTTAACATAAAAGGAAAAGAAAGAAGACATTGATATCTTACCCACGGAAGATAAGCTGCTGTAAATGTGAAGAGGCCCAAGAAACTCATATGGATATATGGGTTTTGCTTGCTCCATACATAAACCTACAAAGTGACAATTAGATAAGGAACAAATACATAACTAGAAACAGTATCAATCAATCATGAAAACATTAATAAGGTAAACGAAAACTAACCATCATGAATGTCAAAGAGTTGCTAAGGAATATAATTCTTGCAAATGATTCTGACAGATATGGTATCATGCCCCCAACAAGAACAATTCCAGTCAGAACAGTAGCCCCAAACAACAGCATGTAGAAGAAATCAGCAGTTCTGCCCCTGAACGAGTTCTCTTCAAGAAGCTTACAATATCGAGCTAGGAAGAACATATGGAAAAGGAAGTCCAAATCTGGCATATAGAAATTGGATACAGTTAGAGAATATATCTTGGGTGTAAAATCTAATCTAGAATGCAAACCTTCACAATTTTGAATTACTCTTTTGATATTATTGGAAATGAACAAATGTGCAGGTTAAAATTTTGAATTCAATTCTGGTGACATCTTAGACAAATCCATCCCAACCAACATCAAGCATACTTATGTAAGCTGACAAGCGTTTAACAGTGCCTCTTCTCCATGTCACGTAAAAATGCAGCATAATTCTCCATGTAAGAATTCCTCACCTGAAACCTAATTGATTATAGTTTGTAACATCTTCAAAAGTGTATATCAAGCTCACTATTTGTCTATTGGTTTTTAATTCATTGATCTACAAATCTTCAAACCGGAAACCAATAGGAAGAGAACAACTTGCATTTCAACCACTAAAATCATCTAAAAACTAGTACTAGTTATAGTAGACAAGGGATTTCATATAGACTTCTTTGAGAAGTATGAATTGTCATTCTACTGACCAATCCATGAAATCATTACTTGAATCACTGATGTCAAAATGCTTTAACAGATCATAACTTAACTAAATCACCATAAAACAGCTATTTCCTAAAGATTTAACAAATTCCCAATGAAATTTTGATCTTGGCAATGATAGACCAAAGACATGAATTTAGACCATAAGATCACGCCTAAATACTCACGAGCCTAAATACTCACGAGGAAAGTGGACAAGTAAATGACACAGAGAAACTTCAGGGAGACTATGCAGTATTGTAGTATTGACAGAAAAACAACCGACAAGGAAACAGGGCAAAAGATGAATACACCGGATGGATTGTATGTACAACACAACTGGTTCTAGAAGAAGAAAAGGGTGAAAACCGGCAGAAAAGAAAGTTCAAATGCACAAAGGTTTGTCCAATCCATAAAAGCTGCAGAATAATATGAAAGTAATGAGCCAAACGAGTAAAAAAAACACTTATCCAGAAGGAAAGGAAGAATCACCCATTTTCCGGAAGTACAAGAAGTTGGTAACAAGCCTCCAGAACTGATAGTGTTTCATGACCAGATTTGGATTCAAGTATAATTTATGGGGAGAAATGATCTGCAAAGAAATACCAGGTGAATAAAAATGTATCAGCAGTATTAAGAATCCATTATGCAGCTGAATCAGACTAAACCAATCAAATTGAACAAACTTGAAGCAAAAAGATAAGAAATCATGAAAGATCTAAAAACCCAATGGCTAGATTCCAATCAAAGAGCAAAAGTCTCCAATTGAAATTTGTAGGAGTGGCACTAGATGACCGCACTTGTAATTGAAATTCGAAACCCATCCTCCCTTTGAAAACGTCTAGATTAACACGCAGATAGATTGGCAATTGGCATCAAGAAAGTCAAGCTCTTAAGCATAAAAAGCAATCAAGGATCGGAAAATTAATGCAAACAGCAATCACTTTAACCGAATTGAATCAATCAGTAGGAAAACATCCGAAAATCAACCAACCCTAATTCACGAATGTACAATTTCAAGCATCAGAAACCCACCCTGGCCACGCAATACCTAAAAAAGGAGACAAAAATCGAAATTGGAGCAACGAGATAAAGGCAAAAGCGTACATCCAGAGAGCAGCCAACGGTGGTGACAACGGCGGCGGTGAGATAAGATCGGGTGATGATGGGCATCTGCTTGTACCATTCCTCCACAGCTTGAGCCATTCTGACTTGATGTGATTTGATTCCCCCAAATTCAGTTTCTGTGAAATTCGACCCGAGCTCAACAACCCTAGATCGATAATCTCCCTAATTTTACAGAGAATACAATCAAATTCGTTCGAGATCCGAACGATAACGACTCTGTTTGATCGGTAGGTAACTAGGTACACACACAAAAAAAAAGCTTCTAGATTTACAATACGGGGTTCGCCCGATATAGAAATATATGGAGTGTGTAAAACCTGCAAGGGGATTAGGGGAGTCTGTGGGCAGGCCCTATGTGTAATTTCAAGCCCAATAGTGAATGGAGATAGGTGTCGAGTAGGGATGGGCGTAGGACGGGACGGGATAGGATCGTCCCGCGTAATTTTTGCGGGAAAGAACCGGGACGTGATTCACTAGTTTTTTTTAATCTCGCGCGGGCATTGTCTCACAAATAAAAAATATTATAAAAAAAATTCTAAAATTTATGTATATTTTGCGATAACATATATATATAATGTTTTTTATATAAACATATTGATACACTTATATCTATTATATATAATTATTTTATATAATAAAGGAGAAGTCGGATGAAACACGTGACACTTTCTTCTTAGTCGTAGTCGTATGAACTAATCACAATTTTTTGAAATAATCAATATGCATAAGATAAAATTTTATTCTTACTCTATTTAATCAATATATCTACATATGCATAAGATAAAAGTTGACCAAATATCATTAGATATGGCTATTAGACATATGAACCAATCATAAATTTTTAAAATAATCAATATATGAATAAGATAAAATTTTATTCCAACTCTATTTAATCAATATATCTATATATGCATAAGATAAAATTTGACCCAATTTGATTAGATATGGATATATTTTTAGAAGATACTAATCAATTTTAAATATTATTATATAAGATAAGATTTTACCTATTTTTGCTATATATGAACATATTTTTAGAAGATAATAACTTTGTCAATATGTACATATAGAAGATAAAAGGTTTTGGGTAAATTAAAATAATACTTAGCCGTGTAAAGGTTATCAACTCGTGTAATTCAATTTTTGTTAATATATTTTTCCCAAATTTTTTTAGATATGGATATAATTTTGGAAGAGTTTAATCATAATTTTTTTATGGAAGATCTATTGCTTTTGCGGATAAAGAAATAAAATTTTCCTATCTTGAAGGTATTGATATATTTATGAGATATATTTTTGGACTTTATACATATATAATTATGGATAGATTTTTATATTTTGACCTATATATAGTTTAGATTGTTAATGTTATTTCACAAACGTTGAAGTCTTCTCCCTTTTTTGGTGTTGTTATTGCAGGTTATTTACGATTTTGTTTACGATTTCATTGGTAAGCTTTTCGAAATAACGTGTTGAATGGTTACAAGGCATGTTATTTTATTGTTTCCACTAATAAATAATAGCTTTTCATATGTTGTTTCATATGTCAATAAAGTATAAATTCATTCAGATTTGCGAAATTAGTTTTTCATTTTTTGTTTCCACTAATATATACTAGCAATGAGTAACAAGTAAGGACTAAGGAGAAATTAGCTTTTATACTAATAAAGTATAAATTCATTCAGATTTGAGAAAGTGAAAGTATGAAAGAAATTAATTCATTGAATAAACGGGTTTTATTATCAGATTTATTTAAATTAAAAAACCGCACACAGTGCGGATACTGAACTAGTATATACAGTGTACGTACAATGTATGATAATCACGACCGCATCTTCGATCTTGTACCACGTTTCGTGCTGCTTCTTCGTCTTCAGTTGTCGTTGGAGATGTAGTGTACAAGTTGCGCGGAGAAATGGACCCTTGTACCCAGTCTTGCAACGCCCCCCAACGGGCTGTCCATCAAGCGCTTCCAGTCGGCCTGGCTCAAGAGGTCGTCAATGTTTGTTAGGAGATACGGTCGGGTGTATTGGTTACATCACGCTTTAAAGTGTTTGTCTTCCTCGACAGCGTACACAGCCTATAGAGACTTTAACATGTCAGCCACGCTGCACAACAATTACAACTTACATTACTCGAACGAAATCCCATCATACCGCGTCGAAGGTTTGACTTTGAGGGGTGACAAGCTTCTTTCCACTCCGCTTCGACATTTTTTTTTCTTCTATAGATATCTTGTATGTTGGGAGACCAAATATCAGTAATCTCGAAAACAATTCTTGTCCCCCAACCCACAATTTTCTTCGTATCAATTCCACAAACATTCCACCAATCAATATCTACATGACAGTTACTTATTTCGACATGATGTGTTACGTATTTAGACATGACACATGGATATTCATACATGACAGAAACCAACTTTGCACCAATTCCTTTCAAATTTTACCCGATTTAGAACCTATGCATATCAGATGTCAAACCTATTCATCTTAATATTGAATGCACCCAATTCTTCCATATTCAACCCTGCATTTTCCCTTCCACATATCCAACCCACCAGTTTCCCTTTTTACATGACACCAAGACAGTTAAACATGTCACCTATATATTCATACATGACAATCCACTTATTGAATCTGTACATCTCCAATTGCACACGAGTTTGAAAATATTCATATGAAATTTCGACCTCTTGACATAAACATTCAGTTCCCCTGCTTCAACCGACACATATGAAAACTCACCCTTTCTAACATTTTCCCTAACCCTAATTCGCCCCATTTCGGCCCAATTTCGCCCTAAACTGAACGTCTCGAACACCCATAATTTGCCGATACTCCTGAAAATTTTGAATCGACATAAACATTCCCCAATTTCCCCATTCCCAAAATTCCCTTCTCTCCCCATCGCGAATACCCATTGTTTATAACTTGACGCACATTACTTCCTATATGACAGGGGGAAATTGCGAACTGCCAACCTATTCGGCTATTCCACCCCTTCATCCCATTTCACACAATGACAAACAGTTTAGGTTCTTCCAATCGGTTCATCCACTATGAATCGAAGCAATAGGTAATTAATCGGTCGAGTTAGGGTTTACTTACTTCAAAATCGAAGGTCCCCGCCATGTAAAAGTTGTTCGTGACGTGTTCGATGTCGTCTTCTCCTTCTCCTCTCTTGCAGTGTCGTCTTCTTTCTCTTCCTCCTTCTGTTTTTGTTTTCCTCGGGTTTTGATGAGTGATTGTTGCCCTCTCTCTTCCCCTTTCGTAAGCCTCTCTCACTTGCAGTTGAGTTGATAATTTTTAATCAAAACTCTCTCTCTCTCCTCATTAATTTCCCTTCCCTCGGTTTCTCTTTCCGGTTTCCCCCGTTGCAGTTCGCTTTTTTATCGCATGCGCCTGCAATTTTTGAGGAGGGAGGGTCAGCCTTTGCAATTACTTTGGATAGCGAGTTATGGGCGCAAAGTATTTCGGGTTTAAGGTCATTTTGTGAAATTCCCTCTGTTTAATTCTTATGTCCATTCATAATTCTGCTTTCCTTTCCTTTTTTAAATTTTTTATTCTTTTTTTCAATCAATTACCTTTTTTTTCTTTTTATTGACATCTCGACATTGTCAAAATTAAGTAAATTATGTTTTCACCTTCAAAGAGGGATTTTAAAGGCATATATATGGTTTTTTATGGTTATTGTGTTAACATATTTCTGTATACGGGACCAAGCACGCACTAATTTTAAAATAAATCTTTCTATATAGTAAAAGAAACTTTTTTGTCATAAATGAGGTTGAATAAATGAGAAATATTGAAGAATTTTTTATAAAAAAAAACTAATTGTCACTTGAGTAAAAATAATCTTTATAAGAAGTTAAAAAGTCTAATCTAGCATTATCTAATCAATCATTTGTAATATTTTGAAAGTAGAAAACCAATTATCATTTTTAAATCAATCATTTGTAATATTTTGAAAGTAGAAAACCAATTATCATTTTTAAATCAACACTTGAGTATTTGATTAGAAAAATCAACACTTGAGTAAACATAATATATAATGAAAACAAAAAATTATATTATATTCATAAGCTTCATCAAATATTTTAAAATTGTAAATTACCAAAAATAGACCCCATATATAAAAATAATTTAGTATATACAATAATATATTTTAAAACATTTAATACTATAATTTTTTTCATTGATGGATAAATAAGTACTCTGTATAACAAGTAAGATGCATCTCTACCATGATTTCAGTTTCCAATAGAAAAAAATAGTGCATAGAAAAATAAAACTAAAATCGTTTTAGTATAATTGAGATGCATGGAAAATTGAAAACATTGCATACTTAGTTTAAGGAATAACTAAAATATGAAACAAAAAAAAAAGTCTTTGAAAAAAATCGAATAGATTAGACCGAGTTTTTTTATATTTAATTTTGATTTGTTTTTATTCAAATTATTATATGAATGTATAAACTTATCGATATAAAAATCGATAATCCCGTGCATAACACGGGGTAGTCCATTAGGAGAGGAAAAAATAAAGCAAACATAATTTCATTAATTGCCACATGAGATCAATCTTTACACACTAACTGAACAGATTCAGATCAAATTTTCCTACATCAAACCCAACAAGAATCGATCTCATTCCCAATCCCAACAACATACATTTTCGACCCTAAAAAATAAAATAAAAAATCCCAACAACACATATTTACTACTATCTTACAAGGACCAAGCAAAAAGTGTTTGATTAATTGAACTTCAATTAAGCTGCCCTTGCAGTGTGTTCTAAGTTGTTGGCATCAAGCATATCAGAAGGATCAATGTAAAACCCTCTTCTAACATGGCACCTTGGCACCGTCACAGTCAGCACACCGTTCTCATACCCGGCTGTGATCCCTTCAACGTCGACTCCACTTGGCAGCCGGAACTTCCTCATGAAGCTCCTCGCGCGCTGTGAGGGGTTCGTCTCTCCATCTGCAGCCTCCATTTCGGTCCTAAATATCATGTACCTCGAGTCCTCCACTTCCACTTTGATCTCCTCCTTCCTTACACCTGAAAAACTCAATTGGTTTGAACTCGTATGATTAATAAAATGTTTTTTGGATCAATATCCGAGCCTTTTTATTGTTAAATCACCTGGGATGGCGGCGGAGAAGATGTAGGATTCAGGCGTTTCTGTGGAATGAACATAGTTTTGAAGGAATTGATAGTGAGGAAAAAGAAGAGGGAGGGGATAGTTGTATAGAACATCCCATGAGTAAGGTTGAATTGGTGAGATCTCCATGGAAATTGTTTTCAGCAAGTACTTGAGATCTCTTGTTTTGCTAGTGGTGAAGGTGGCGGCAGATAAGGTCGGTGTGATGGATGATGAACAATTTGTTGCTTGGGGAAATGATTGGTCCATGAGACCCCATGGGTTATATCAAGCATTTGATCAGGGGCCATGTCTAGCTAGAGACAAGGTTTAATTAAATTACTATAGTGTCCTTGATTGATTTTCCTATCCAAAATTTTTGGGTACCAGATCCGAACATTACTCAATCATACTTTTATGGATGAGAACTCAGAGTTCTGATATAAGGTTTCAAGATATTGTAAGTAGTGTGCATACCGTTTCGAAAGTTTAAAGCAAGAATAGAGTATATATTGATGATCACCATCTCACCATATTCGGACACCTAGTGCACTGTATACATGGATTATTGGAGAGGTGGAGGCAAATTTCAAGATGTATTATTTTTATTATTAGACAAAATTAAGTGGTATGAGAGATCCATAGAAAAGTAGATAATCGATCAAACAAATCCAAGTATATGGAAAAAAGAAACAAAAGAAAAAAATAAAAAACGCACACACACTCGGTCTTATGTGTAGTCCCCCCCAAAAAAAAAAAATCTTGTGATAATTCGTAGAACACCAGACCTTATTGTAGATCCGATCTTAATTACGTTTTTCAATGATTCTTAATTAATGTCAAGACTCAACTTTATTGAGCAAAGTTAGGGTTTGATATGTGTTGATGTGTTTGTATTATTTTGACATGAGAATAAGAGGAAGTAAATGTTTTGGATTGAGATTGAAGAATCTCGTTTCTCCAATATCTCAATCTATTTATTTTGAATGTAAAATAAGGTATAAATAGACATATTAAATCCTAGAAGGGGACAATCTTGCAGTTTTTTTATCAATGCTTTGAAGGGATGTTGGTCATGTCCATAGGAGATTGAAATACTCGTTACTGATTGAGATTGTCGTTACCGATGTTTTTCTCATCCTCCAACATTTTGAGACGGTGTCCTTCTCACACGTCTTCCGTGAAGTCAACAGATGTGCGGATCGTATTACTCGGTATTTCCAGACCTGTTTCGCACTAGATCTCCAGACAGATAGAGAACTCAACATCCTCGTTTGTCATGATGTTATTGAATGGTGGACTAGGAGGGTCTAGCCCTACCAAATTATTGTTAGTATAAAAAAAGACATATAATCAAACCCTAGTTCCTAAGATAATCGCTAACCTAATTCTATCTATAACAATAAGATAGAAACTACTTCTTATTATAAATATATCGCAACTAAAAGTCCATTAAGATAAAAAATATATAAAATATAATGCTTAAATGATACTCCATCTGTTTATAAATAAGTGACTTTTTCAAATCAAGCACGGTTTTTAGGACATGTTAATTTTTAAATTATTTTTTAAAAAATAATTAAAAATAATATTATTTATTATATCAGTAATAAATATAATATTATTAATAAATGATACTCCCTATGTTTATAAATAATTAATTTTTTGAATCAATCGAGCATGTTTTTTAGGACATATTAGTAATAAATATAATATTATTTTAAAAAACTAATAAGAAAATAATATTTTATATAATTTTTACCGTCCTAAAAAAAGTGCACAACTTAAAAAAGTCACTTATTTACTTACAAAAGGAGGGAGTAAACTAATTATGGAAAGATAATTAATCCCGTCGAAATAGTATACATTTGCAAAAATGGTGACTTTCGGGTATGTTCAGGGTCGATTCTAGAAAAAAACTTCACCATCAAAGTTTTAGATCTTTGAGTCATCTTTTCAAAATATATGGTACGATCCAATCCGATAAATATGGACTCTCAATGATCCATTTTACCGAGACGTTATCAAACTGTCAAATATGTCTGAAAAATCCAAAATGTTAGACCATCTTTGATTCTTTGAATTTTTTGCTAGTCTTTAGAAACACATATTCCTCCAATGTCAGGTACATAAGAAATGACGCATGTGCTAAACAAATTCAGATTATGATTTTCTTGTGGTGATATTGATCCATGTATGTATTTTAGGAAATACTCAAGTAGTCAAGTGTTACGATTCAATGGAAATATATAATTTTGATTATGATTCTTCAAGTGTTTGTGCCCCCATTCAAATGAGGCATATCTGTGTATTTAGTTAGATGGCATAATTATCGATTAAAATTATTAAAAAGTTCGAGGAAGATTATATGCGAATTTTGAGTACTCAAGGGACACACTATCATTTATGCCAAAACTATCGACATCACACGCATATGACACCGACTTCTCAAATCGATAGACATATTTAAAAATAGTTTTTTTGCACCGATTTTATAACTCAATAAATATTTTACCAGTTTAGAAAACCAATGTCATGATCAAGTGATATTTTCGCCGTGTTCCCAAGATTTATCTGTTTAGACCAAAATAATAATAATCGAGATTTATTTTAGGGCCCGTTTGGTATTGATATCTAGATATCAGATGTCGGATAGCAGCCCCCGATATATGATATCTAGTGTTTGGTATGACTAGATATTGATATCATTTAAAACGATATCGATATTTAGTGTTTGGTATCCTAAGATATCAAGTGATATCTGATATCTGTGTTTGATATCGTCAGATATCGATATCGCTTGATATCGATCTAGATATCGGATTTGATCTTATTTGATATATTGATTTTGAGGGAGTTATCATTTGATATCGATATCAAGTGATATCTGATATCTGTGTTTGATATCGTCAGATATCGATATCGCTTGATATCGATCTAGATATCAGATTTGATCTTATTTGATATATTGATTTAAAGGGAGGTATCACTTGATATCGATATCACCCGATATCAATATCTTGATACCGATACTGATATCTTGATATCAAGATATCAACCAATATCGATATCTTAATATCTAGATATCGATACCAAACATACGCTTATATTGTATCTAGACCTGTCAATTGGGTCATTCGGGTCGGGTTCGGGTCGGGTCATTTCGGGTTCCGGGTAAAACGGGTCCCGGGTATATCCGGGTTGACTCGAACTCGGGTTTGACCGGGTTTCGGGTCATTTCGGGTCGATTTCGGGTTCGTCAATTTTAACTTTTTTAATAAAATTTAAAAATATAAATAATTTAAATAATTTTTTAAAAACAATTTCATGCGATTGGTAATAAGCATAGAATTGTTTTAATATTTTTTAGAATTTTTATCTCCTTAAAAAATGTGATAAAAAATCAAAAATCAAATACTATTGATCGGAGAGAGTATTACACAATACAAATAAATATAAAAGTTGATTTGAAAATGAAAGATCAAGTGATTGTAATTATAAAATGTAATAAATTGGAATCTCCATAAAAAAATTTAAGCATATATAATTATAAATCAATCGGGTCAATCGGGTCACCGGGTCAACCGGGTCACTGGGTCTAAACCCAGATGACCCGGAAAATTACCGGGTACTTCGGGTTCGGGTCGAAAAAAATTTTCAGGTCGAAAAAACCGGGTCTTGACCCAGAATTTACCGGGCGTACGGGTCGGGTTTTCCGGGTCGGGTTGTACTTTGACAGGTGTAATTGTATCGTAATCAATATTTGATCACATGATCATGAACATATGGAATTGTGGAAGGTAATCAAGTAGAGATCACAATTACAAACCTTGGTCCTTTAGTGCTTCAATCGAAGAGATTGAAATGCCGAGTCACCGAGAGAGAGAGAGGACGGGCTTTTTGGACTGGTGTATGGCAGAATCGAAGAATCCGAGCAACAGGTAGGACTACTGATGGTGTTAGGCAGTGTGGGCTGGCGTCGAGAGAAAGGGGAGAGTTCGAGGGTCGATCCGGGAGGCGTAATAAAAGGTGGTCTAGATTTGGGGATAGGGCAGATGAATTTGGAGAGGGGAGAATCAGTAGAAGCGTTTGATAAGGGAAAAATCAAGATATTCAGGAGATGAGAAAGAGTGAGACAGACAATCAGAGAGAAAGAGTGTGAGAGACAACCAGAGGGGCAAATGAACGGGGAAGCACGTAATGACACTTTTGTAATTGGAAATGAACAGTAGCAAAATAAGGGGCAAAATGGTAACTCAAGTTTGAGTCAAACCTTCCCTTTTATATATATAGATGTATAAGTTTAAAAATGACCAAACTAAGTGTATTTAGGTAAAAATATTTCTCAAACATTGGGCCAAACTAAATGAATCCAAAAAACGCTCTCCGTACAAAAACCTCTTCTTTGGAGAGGGAGGGAGAAGACGTCGGCGTTCATGCTCTACATTGGCTTCTCCGGGAGCACCACCTCTTTCGGAAGGCCTAAAATCTCCTTCGGGAGCACCAAAATCTCCTTTGGGAGCCACCAACCTACCTCCTCGGCTGGAAGAGTCTCGCCTCGGCCGCTAGCCACCAACTGATCCACTCAAGTTGAACTGTTTGTTGTGCGCCGCACTCGCTTTCACCTCCGGTTACGTGCTGCTCCGACCATCTCTTTCTTGGTCCGAAGCCCTCCTTCGGGAGCCCGATTACTCGCCGTAGACCGTGTCCTCTTCCCCTCTGTCCTCTGGCTATGTCTTTCGACCCCGTTGCCCTCTTCCTCAATCGATATCGTTTTCGCTGTTTTGGGGTTGGGGACCTCGAATCCATGGTTGTCCCCAACCTATTTTCTTACATCGCCCTCGATTTCCCTCATTGTGAGGCTGCGCCGCCATTGTTCCCACCTTGTGTCTATGATTGGATCTAGTTGCTCCGGCCTAGGCTTTGTGCCAATGCCCCTTTCAGCCTCCCTTCCGTCGATCGAAGCTCGGTCACCGAGGCCCTCGAATCGAACCCATGGCGTCTTGCGCCCCCTGTATCCCTTTGCTTCCCCTTGCTCTCCTGTCTGGATGGCTATGTAGCTCCGACCTCGTTGCCTTTGGTCAGTTGTGCGGCGGTTATACCTGCCTTCCCTGTAGGGTTCTGTTTGGCAGTGGTTTACAATTCCTTCTCATTGGGCCCGTGGTTTGTTCTTTGGGCCCAAGGCTTTGCATTGAGCCCAAAGTTGATCCATTGAAAATTGGAATAAATTAAATGCAATTGAAAGATGTAAATTATAATAAATTTCTAAAAATAAATATCTCCTAGTGGGGTTTGCGTAATTCCTGTTTGGGGTTCTAGTGCGTTCGATTCAAGCGTTGTGTGTCTCTACTTCTGGTGTGATTGAATTTTCTTCTCCGTTTGATGGGTTCTGGTTGTCGGAGTCGGGATAGGCCGGGGTCATGATAGTGTGTATCGAGGCGTCTCCTTTCTCCAGAAGAATGTTTCCTTAGAGGTTCGTCTTCACTGCACACAGGTGACTCCTGATGTGCTGCTGGCCTACGTTGCTGTTTCGGGGTAGTGCTTGGCTTCGTCCTTCGTTTACGTCCTCGTCTAGTTCGATTTAATTGTGTTTAGTTTCGCTATTGTAGAGTTCTTGCATGTATTTTGCACCTCTTTTGTTTTTTTTGTTTGCTTAGACGGTTATCCGTTTGCCGACTTGTAGGCATTCGAGGATCAGGTTTGTCTGATCTCGAATTTTTACCTAATAAAAAGGTTGAATTTGGTGAATGTCCATTTTAGATGTGAATATTAAGTAAATGTTCATTTTTTAAAAAAATTTAGTAAATGTCCATTTTTTCCAAAAATACCCATCATTCCCATCACTAACCCTTCCTCTTTCCCCCTTTGACCATTTTTAATTTTAACATTGACTGGTCAACACCTGCATTTGGTGACAGTTTTTTTGTGACAATTGTGTATATTTTTTCGGTGACATATTGTGATAATTATTTTGGTGACAACTGACTTTTTTGGTGACATTTTTTTTTCTAGTGACATTTAACAGAATTTTTTTCGTACTAGTAAACATTGTCACCAACCTATTGTCATCAATTACATAACATTGTCACCAACTTTTTGTCACCTACTGTAAAATATTGTCACCACTAATTTTCACTAACTACATACTATCACCAACTGCAAAATATTGTCACCAAACTATTATCAACAACTACAAAACATTGTCATCAAATTATTTTCACCAACTTATTGTCACCAAACATTGTCACAAACCAATTGTTGCCAACTACACAACATTGCATGATATCTATTGCCATATAAACACAAAAAATTGTCACCACACTAAATATTGTCATCGAAAGTTAAAGTACCCGAAATGGATCTCTCCGTCTAGGATAATCAGACGTCCGTCACGTAACGTAATACAAGTCTGGTGACATATGCATATCCTCACATGGAAGGAAAGAAAACGGAAAATAATTCACTTGCAAGTTGTAGGTGAAGCTTCGTGTTCTTCCTCCCTTGACGACCCAACATATATTCTCTGTTGATTCACCACAAAGATATGTATGAGGACCCAATCGGCCAATCAGACCCCCCCCAAAAAAAAACTACCTGCGATTTTTCAAGGTCAGGATCGCACCCATCGAAGAGGAAAATCGCCGAGCCTACGACTATGGTGGAGAGGAGGTATCGAACCCAACTCGCCACTAAAACCCAATTCTCGATCTTCTACCGCCGCCTAGGAGTCATCAACTCCGGCGTCTTCTCCGTTTGGTTAGAAACATAACCACATACGCAAATCGCATAAAACAATCAACTACACCACAAATTTGTTGAGGGAGATAACGATTTTTTAAATCTACTGGATTTGCATATTTTGGGGATTTATTTGTGTAAGGGTGGTCATGAAGAAAATTTGATTATGTGGGAATGGTGGACAACGCTTGAGTACCACCAGCAAATAACCTTTATTTGGGGGAAGTAGGATGGAGAAGATGGAGGAGTTAAAAGGGGTTTAAAAATTAATTGTTGTATTAAAATATTATACTTACACATGGCACAACGCCACAACCTTCACCCCCTCTCTCTTTCTAGATTCTCTCTCCAATCGGACTGGCCCTGCCGAATGCCGATACCCCTAAATCCAATTTGGAGTGATCTGGTTGGATGCAGTACTTAATTGTGTTTTGCTTTTGGCAAATAGGTTAAATTAAAAAGAGGGTTAATTTAGGTATTAAGATAAAATTATGGACATTTACTTAATTGTCAAATAAAAATGGATATTTACTTAATTACAAATTCTAAATGGATATTCTACCAAATTTTTTCTAATAAAAAAGGTAGAATATTTCTCAAATTGAAATATTTATGTATATATTATAATTTATAATAGGGATTCGTCTGGTAGCCACAAGGTTTGATTTTTTTTGCATGGTGCCCAAACTTTTCAAAAATTTCTCATGGTAACCATGAGGTTTCGACCAATTTTGTATGGTAGCTACGAGGTTTGGGTAAATTTCTTATGTTAATCAAATTGGTTAAAAATCTTTTAGAATATAGGTAAAATCACAAAATAATCATTAAAAATATATGTTTTCACACAACAACCCAAATTTGGTTTTTTATTTTTAATAAGTTAACTAAAACTATTTAAATATTTTATTGTGCTACACATTAATTGCATGATAAATGAATAAATTGTACAAAAAAAATAATGGTAGATTTTTTGAAAAAAAAACTTTTAAATGTAGTTGGTTGTTTTCAAAGAGTCATTAATAACCTTTCTAATGTTTTAAAAAGATTATATATTAGATATATAATACAAAGTTTATTTTAACCAAAATATTTTAGTATAGTTTAGAACAAATACGAATGAATGGTAATTTAAAATATGTAATTAATTTATGGATTTGAAAATAAATTAAGTATATATTTTAAATAATTTACTCATTTTTATGTACTTATTTTTTAAAATTTTAGGTGATTTTTTTTATAATTTACTCATTCTTTGGGTAAATAATTTAGTCTCTTTAAATATTAAAAGGGTTGTTGATGGTTTTTTAAAAGTAAAACACCAAAAATGAGTGATTAAGTGAGTGAATTATAATATATTTGTCATTTTATATAATTTTTTATATGATTTTTAATAAGTTTGGTTATCACACGAAATTTGTCAAAACCTCATGGTTACCATGCAAAATTCTTGAAACGTTTGGGCACCATGCAAAAAAGACCAAACCTCGTGGCTACCAAACGAAATTTCCCTTTATAATAATATCTTTTAATTCTATGTTAATTATGTAACAATTTAGAAGTATTGGAAAAAATTAATTAGTTAATTGAAGTATTGAACGAGTATTAATATCAAATTTATTTAGATTAAAAAAGCGCATACAGTGCGGGTACTAAACTAATTTTTAGGGTATAGGATAAAAAATCCATTCAAAGATATATGTTAAACATTTATATTGCAAAATATATTATTTTTAAATATTTAATAAGTTTTTACCTATTTTAAATATATTTATAACCATAAATGCATTAAAATTTACTCCATAAGAAAATTTTCCCAATGTAGATAGACTATGCCCAAGTAGAGATTAGAAAAACACTCCCATGTTCTCGAAATTTGCAGTTTATTTATGATTTTACTCGACTTTCACATCGTCGGTCTGGTTTTTGTTGGGAGCATTGTGTCCGGGTCATTTTCCTTAATTTCATGTTTCCTTTACTGTATTACACTTAGTCCGTCATCTGATCATTTCGACTTCTTAATTATCCAAGTAGATGTGTTGCTTGATATTTCAAATTCCGATATTTTTAGGAAAAATGATTAGGATTTAGGAAGAATATAAACTATCGCTCATGAACCAAAAATAATACAAACATTAGAAACTACTATGCTTGATACGAACTATCACCTAATAAACCAATTTTAATATGAACATCTTTCTGGTCCAAATTTAGGCCATATTGCTGGCGTGGCAATCGGAAAACAAATTATGGACTCAAAATGTAATTACACCAAATTAAGGTGAAAATATAAAATTAAGGAAAATGTGTACCTCTCTTTACTATTCATCTTCTTCCTGCCTCATCAACCATGGCACAGAACCTCAAAAACTCTACCTCCACCGCATCCAAGCAGCCACACTACTAGTCCACCACCACTAAAACCACTCCAAAGTCCAAATTGCTCAGGGGTTTGGGGATTTATGGAATTTGGCCATTCAGGGATGCAGGATTTTATGGGATTTGGGGTTTTACAGTTTAGATTCACGGCTGGGCGGAGGGATGTGAAATCAATCTAGTCGCTCACATCTAAATGCGCCAGTGTTGCTCGGGGAGGACCAGGTGATGATGATGGGTGGAGTTAGGATCCAGGCTTCACGTTCAAAGCAATGGCCTCATCGTCATTGCGGGTCTTGATTCGGAGAGATTTGTCATTTGTGGTGGCAGTTTGGAGTGGTTGTAGTGGTGGTGGACTAGTAGTGTGATTGCTTGGGTGCGGTGGGGGTACCCAGAAGTTGTGGCGGTGGAGTTTTTGTGGTTCTACGCCATGGTCGAAGGAGAGGCATGAAGAAGATGAACAATAAATGATATTTTCCTTAATTTTATAATTTTCTCTTTAAATTGGTATTAGCTACATTTTGAGCCCAAAATTTATTTTTCGATTGACAAGTCAACAACATAGCTTGAATTTGAGTCGGAAAGATGTTCGTATCAAAATTGGTTTATTAGGTGATACTTTGTATCAAGCATAATAGTTTTTAAAGTTCGTATTACTTTTAATTCGCGAGCGATAGTTCATATTATTCTTAGTAATTTTTTTAAAAGACCAGAGTATGATCTAACCCGACCCGTAATATCAGATTAACCGACCCGTTTTCAGTTCGGACTCCGAGGCAAACCAACGCCCAAGTTGAACTTCTATAAAAATCTAAAATTCGTTACCTTCTCTCCCTCTCTTTCATCCTACCCTCTCTCAGCGGCTAGGGTTTCTCTCGCTCTCCTCCCGCCCCCTCTGTCTCTCTCCCTCGTCGTCGAAGATGATGCAGCAGACACCAGGCATGGTTCCACCGCCGATGGACCCCCAGGTTGCGGCGGCCCAGCAGCAGTACCAGCAATATCAACCGCAACAACAGCAGTACGCGCAACAGGGGTGGATGATGCAACCGTCGCAGCTGCAGCAACAACCTTCGGCGTGGGGCCAGCAGCCGGCCTCGGATTCGGCTCAGCCGACGAACCCCGAGGATGTTCGTACCCTCTGGATTGGGGATCTGCAGTTCTGGATGGATGAAAACTACATCGCTGCTTGTTTCCCGACGCCTGGCGATGTATTCCTTCTCTCTCCCTCTCTCATTAATTTCTCTGGTTGTCTTATCGCTATTCTCAGTTCTATAGGATTGACTGAAAAAAACGCATCTTAATTGATTGGTTCGTGTGTAAAGATATCGAATTTCCTTTATTTTCGTCGTTTTTGGGAGGACATCCTCGTATTATAACCAGCTTCTTATTGACTTTTGCATTTTTTTCAATCCATACTCTTTAAGGGTCTTTGTTGCGTTTTAGATTCAAAAAGGGGTTTTTTTTTGCCGTCATTACCTGGTTTCCTTTGAGAATTCTACGATTGACTAAATTTGATAATGAAGAGAAAGTAGAAAACCGGATTTTGTTATTTTCAACTGTGGTTGGATGCATGTCGGTGAATTAGGATATGTAAACATCGATTAGTTTGTGACCTGCTTTCCTTTTGGTGGGAATACAGCTCATATTGAATAAAGCAAAGTTAAGGTGCGGCGTAAAAGATTGATCTACTCGTTCTTATTGATTACTGATGAAATATAGTTCTGAACAATTTGTATGTAGTTTGATCCACTTGGGACTTCTGGAGTTATTTGACTAGCTATAGATATATGAAGAACTGTTTTTGGCTTTCTTAGCTTTTTGCTATGTTGGAAACATGGCTTATTGAGTTTGTTGTTGTTGGTGCTTGCTGCTCTCCCCTTTTATTTTCTTGTAAACTAATTGTATATTTTGTGTTTGCAGGTTACCTCAATTAAAATTATTCGGAACAAGCAGACTCTTCAGTCAGAGGGTTACGGGTTTATTGAATTTGTTAATCATGCGGTTGCTGATAGAGTTTTGCAGCAATACAATGGGATGTTAATGCCAAATGTTGAACAAAACTTCAAACTGAACTGGGCCTATTATGGGGCTGGTGAGAGACGTGCAGATGACTCTGCTGACTATTCAATATTTGTTGGAGATTTGGCTGCTGATGTGACTGATTTGGTGTTACAAGAGACATTTAGAGCTCGCTATCCATCGTGTAAGGGTGCTAAGGTTGTAATTGATAGGATGACTGGTCGAACAAAGGGTTATGGATTTGTCAAATTTGCGGACGAAGGTGAACAGATGCGTGCAATGCAAGAGATGAACGGAATTCTTTGCTCAACACGCCCTATGCGTATTGGCCCTGCTGCAAACAAGAAGACTAGCAATGGAACTGGTTCGTAGTTTTTATGTTTATGCATTCCCTTTCCTTTTTTGTCTCTCTATTGGCTATAATGATTTTCAGTCACATGAGTGGAGGAGTAGCTAATTGCATGCTCATATAAATTGAATCATTATTCATGACCATCGAAGTTCACTTAATTTAGGGAGGTTGTAAGAGGCCGGGTCAATCGTCAATTACAACGTTTGTTCATTCTGTGTAATCTATTTGTTTGTCACTGTTGCTTTTTGTGAGGTCTCTCTTTAGATTTTGTTTACCCATTTTTATGCTCTTTGAGAAAGCTACAATTAAGTACACAGTACTTTTGGGAACATTCTATTCATTTACATAACTAAAATAGCAATTAAGCTTATAAAACTGCAATTGTCTCAAAGCAGGATGTCAAGAAGACTTATAAATTGGGGGCCCGAGACTGATTTCTGCTGAATTGGTTACCCCCTTAGACCGTGGCCTTACTTAGGTCAGTGTACTATTTTTATGGCAGATTTATCCGTTCACAAGATTTATCCATTCACAAGAGTTCCCCTTATACCTCCTTTTTTAATAATTTTAATCAGTTCTCGTTCTTCCTTGATTCAGTTCTCACTTTATGTGATTGTTTCTCTAGCCGCCTCAGATGCCATTCACTTAATTTTCTGACTATAGTTTTTTTCTGCCTTTCATTTATCCTTTTCTATCATTTGAATATTCAGCCTGTAGACTTCCTGCTAGTAGTTCTCAATTCCTTGTTACTTTCTACAGTTTGATTTTCCATTTAGTTTCCTTTCCTTTGTTTCCAGCCATCCTTTCTAAAAGAGCGCCTTCCCTATGTACCTTTCAACTAAATGCTTGGAAGTCCTGATAATCTTCTCACTGAGCTTTTTGAAACTTAATCATCCGTTTTTCCATATTTCAGATCTTTCCATTTTTTTTGTCAACTTTTATCCATTTGTCATTTATCTTACTGCGATTTGAGTCTTCGATGTGATTAAGCAAACAGCCAGATTTCCTCCTGTCTCTAATGAATCCATCCGGGACACTGGGAGTGTTGGCATACTCTTTTTTTCATTAGCTTTTGTCATTTTTAAAGTCAACTAGTGTTTTTGAAGCATGGTTTTTGGGAAATTTGCTGTGTCAACCTCTGTGGTGGGAACGTTTACATGCTTTGTGTAGCTTGATTGAGCCTTTGAAAATTAGAAGATCTGACTACTTTCAGTTCTTATTTAATATTGTATTAAACTAAATAACTAATCACCCATGATAATGATATAGAACTATACTGAAAATGTCTATCCCATAGCCAGATATACAATGTGCTGTGATTGCAAGTAGTTTGGAGTGCTGTTAGTGCATTTGTAATTGCAAGGACAGTAGAGTAAATGATGAGTCAAATTCAGATCTGCTGTCTCATTAGTTGTATTTTAATATAAGGAAAATGATTAAATTTTTATAAATGGTAAGTGATGCATTTTTAGATGGTGTTAGAGCGCATGCACATTTGTTAGAGGGGAATATATAATTGTATTGGTCCTTTACTTGCTTTCTCCTTACCTTTCTCTATGGATGGCAGCTACTTTTCAGAACACTCAAGGAGCTCAGGGTGACAGTGATCCTAGCAACACTACTGTGCGTAAATTATTTACAGTTGTGCTATTTATCCGTTTCTGATCCCTACATACTCAAAAGGTTTGTTTTATTGCAGATATTTATTGGCAACTTGGACTCTGGTGTCACTGATGAAATCCTGAGACAAGTGTTTAGCCCCTATGGAGAACTTGTTCATGTCAAAATACCAGTAGGAAAGCGCTGTGGATTTGTTCAATTCGTGAATAGGTATTTGAAAGCAAATAAATTTTGAATACCTGGTTCTTCTCTGGATTGGAAGTAGAGATAACCTCCCATATTTGGTTTTGCAGAAGTAGTGCAGAAGAGGCTATTAGAGTGCTGAATGGAACTTCATTAGGTGGTGCTAATATTAGACTTTCGTGGGGACGTAGCCCATCAAACAAACAAGTGAGTCTAGTTCTTTGGATGCAGCTTGTGTTTGCTTGTTTCGGTTTACACCTTCTCATTAGAAATGAATGTTACAGGACTCTGCTGGTGGTTCTTCTCAGCCTCAGTGGAACGGTGCTGCTGGTTACTATGGATATGCTGCTCAAGATCCAAACATGTACGGATATGCTGCTCAGCCTCCAAATATGTATGGTTATGGCTACCCTGGATACAACAATTATCCCGCACCAGAACAGCAGCAGCAACTTGTACAGCAGCAACAGGTTATATAAATAAATTGCTTTGTTCTTTGCATAATTTCTGTTGGCAGATTTATCGATTGATCTCATAACTTAAGCATACAACTATTTTTTTTGTCTGTACTTTGTTGTACCATAGATGTTCTGATTCTTTTGTGGACAAGTTTTTAGCTTGGCTCCGCTCTACCATCTAAACTTGTCTGTACCATAGTTCTTGAACTTGCATTCTCTCTAAAAATTGAGATTAGAATGCCTTTTGCAACATTATGCTGCAGTGCTTTGACGTTTTAATGTGTTGTGTAACCACATTTCCTTGTGCAAAACATCCTTTTTCTGACTGCATTTCATGTTTGTTCAGTGATACTGCGCTTCTTATCTGCGCAATGGAAGAGAGGGTGGAAGCAAACCCATTGATTGCGGGATTAAGGTTTTTGGATGGAAGTATAGCCCTTGCTTGAGAAGCTGAGCTTTGGATGCGAGAATGGAAGAGGGATGGAGGATCCACTGTATTCTATTTTTGGCCTGTCTTCGTTGGAATATTTATATAATTATGCGCCAATTTTATTTACTGCATTAGCTAATGAGATACAATACTCTTTAGGCCCCTTGCTCTGGATTTCGTTTGACATGCTTGCTCTCGAGATGATATTTTTTTTTAATGCTAAATTTTTGTGTTTTGTGCTTTGCTCTCGAGACGAAACATATTTCGTTAGACTGATTTCTGTTACAATTCTGTAAGCAAGGTTGAACTTTAGCCTGTATGGAACAGTACTAAGGTATCAGATTTGGCTCCCGGAAAATGAGTACTTTTGATACCCATGTGGAAGCCTTCCTGGAGAATGAGCGTTTTATTCGAAGTGGACGTAGGCAGTGTTCTAAAAATCGCGCCTAGACGCTAGGCGGGAGGGGACCTAGCAATTTTTAAGCCTAGGCGGCCCTCTAGGCGGAAATCCGCCTAGGCACTGCTTGGGCACCGCCTAGACCTAGACCCTGCTTAGTCCCGCCTAGTCCCGTCTAGCCCGACCATTATTCATTTTTCTAGCCCGACCATTATTCATTTTTTTAGCTTTTATGCATGTGGTTAGTCAATTTAGAGTTTTTTTTATCCCCAGGTCGAGATATATTTGTTTTTTAGTTTAAACTATGTTTTTGGATTTTAGGAGGTTTAGAGTCGTTAATCGGACGCGTACTTTTGCGTTTATTTACTTTAATGTTAGTTAAGCACCGCAAATTTGGGTTTATGAGTGATATTATGGATTATTATTACATTTATGAATTATTGACATGTGTTATAAGTTAAAGATAAGAAAATAATCAAGTTTGTTCTAAGTCCGCCTAGGCACCCGCCTAGCCGCATAGGCGCTAGGCGGTCACCCGTCGCCTAGCGCCTTTTAGAACATTAGATGTAGGATTTGAGTATGCAGCCATGCATTAAGTACAAAGCGAACTATTCTTTCGCCTTTTACTAAAGATGTAGGATTTGAGGTCTTGCCACATTGTGCAATCCAGGGCGTCTTGAGTTATATGGACAAGTAATTGGTGCTTCAAATTCCTTACCGCCTTGTGATAGTGTTCCATCCTATAGTCTCTTTGCGAAAGAGAATCCGAAAGTGTTCCATCCATCTTTATAGTCTTTGCGAATGAGCATCCTAATTCTGTAGATCGTTGGAGCATCAGCTTGCAAAGCAATCAAACAAGCAATAGAGGCCTAATCGGATCCCAACTCCCCCTCTTACCTGGTTGGTTGTGTTGAGTATCATCAACGCCACAAGTTGAGGGTTGAGTCTAGGGGGAGAAAGAGAGAGAATGGTGTGTTTGGATTCCAATGTTTATGCAATTGATGCCTATTTTAGTAATTTATGTAAAGACGAGATTGATGAAACCAAAGGAGAGACCAAAATGGAACAGCAATATAGTTTCTAAGCAACAAACCGAGATGTACTCTTATTGCCATAGCAGGCCAAAGTTGTTCATGAAAGCTACCAATATAGTTTCTAAGCAACAAAGGAAGACTAGATCTCCAGCAACCTACTTTTCAGTTCAGTCTCTTACTCTGCCTCCAATGGCTTGAGCTCGCAACTCGGGTCTGCCTCGATTGGCTTGAGCTCGCAACTCGGGTCCTTGAATCCTTGGCTTCCGACAAGCTCTTTTGGGGTTGATAACATTATAGCTGCGGGTGAAAGGAAAGGATCCGAAGCGCCTGCGTCCATTGATTCCATTGTTTCATCTATCTTCGGCTTCTTGGCTAGAGGCTGCAACGAGACGTCATCACTTGAATTGTTCTCAAGGGAGAGAGAGGAGGGGAACGACAAAGGTGCGTGCTCTTCCTTGATTCCTTCAGCAGGATCATCTGCATCATGGCTCTTATGCCCTTCGTATGCATCCACTGAAATCTTCGACGCTTTCTCTTCAGCAGATGAAGCTAAAGGATCAAGAATCTGCAGTGAGATACTTCGTTCGACCTCGTTAGATTGGAGCTTCTTCTCCTCGGTTAGCTTGGAAAGATCTACTGGTATTTCTATGCTGAAAGTACTATTGGAAAGAGAGAGCTCCAAGTATGGACTACCAACACGTTCACAGCTATTTCGTGCTTCACTCGAACCCTCATGCTTCTGCTCCACAGCCCCGTTCGTATCCAGAGGAACGATCACTTCTTCAACTCCATTCGCTGCTTTCTCGGATTGGACCTCCTTCTCGACATCATCTTCATAACCACAACTCCTCATCACCATGTCTTCACCTGCTCCTTCCTTTCCATCAAAACCCTCACATTCCATGAAAACTTCGCTAGGTTCCTCAATCATGACCTGATCCGAATGTTTCTCAGCTTGTAAATCCAAACCTTGATCCTCCACATCCTTCGCGACATCTTCATTTGCTCTATTATCATACACTGGCCCTTCCTTTACAATAGAGCCCTCGCATCCCATTGGAACATGACTTGATTCTTCAACTATGATCCGTTCAGGCTCTAGTGCGATAGGATCACACTCTTTGTCGGCTTTTGAATCAACAGCTTTGCCCTTTGCACTTCCGTTTTCTGCGCATTCACCTTCATCCTTCTCCAGTGTAGGCGGAAACAAGGTGAAGCAGACTGGCTCAACAGGCCGATGATGATTGTTGTTAACACTAACGTTCTCCACCGACTTAGAGGAAGTGTTGGTAGTCCCATGAGCTTGAGCTGGTGATTTTGAACCCTGACCAGGGACATCAATCCTTGAATACATTTTCGCCGAGGGAGCAATGTCATTTTCTTCCGTAACAGGCACAAACTTTCCTGGCTGAAAAACGATTCCTCTCAATTGCGTGTCGCTCTCCCCAACCCTCACGCTGAGGAAATAGCCAGCATCAAACATGCCCTCCAAGACACCGGTGACCACCTGTCCTATCATCTCATCCTCTTTGACAACAACACCATTCGAACTGATGTCTTCTACCCGAGCTTTTCCCTTACTAAGATCCACTTGAGGTTGCAAGGGTGGTATAAAATTCGGTACTTCGTTACTTGGTCTTATAACAAGAACCGGACTCACCAAGGCCAACGACTTTCCTGCTTGAGCCAAGCTCTCTTCCTTGCGTGGGCGCCCTCGCCTGCGCTTCATTGACGAGTCTGATAAAGACGGGATCATCCCTCCTGGATAATGTTGATGATTCATTTCTTGGACCAAGCAACCAAATTTCCCCCCTTCTTTTAGGCTTGCAGCACAAAATCCCTGAGCACTAAATCACAAACAATAATCATTCACAGACACAGTTATACTTTTAAGTTAGGTACACATATTGGGATTGTTTGTATTGTATGAATCACCAAACTCCCAGAAGCATTAGCCCGCGAAGACTGTTCGTCCTCTCAAAGGCGTAACGATAGCAAGCACAAGTAAAATGACTCATTTTTTTTTTATTAAAGCAAATCTCAAAAACTCAATCAGGTTTCATATAGGTCAAGGAAGGGTCCTCATACATTGTTAACCTCCTTACCAATACATACTATATACTTTATAAGTTCATTATCCATAATTTCCATTTCCTAGGGAAACTCGGAAATTAAGAAACACACATTCTTATGTAAAATTATGAAAATTCCAAACAAATTGACCTTCCCCCGTGTATATGCAACTTAATTCAGCACAAACTAATAAACTATACATTATAAACTCGAGATTTCGCCAAACCAAAAATGACCCATTTTTTAATGTATTTGGTTGTCATATACTACAGGTTTACATCCATGTTCAAAATAGAACAATCACATCAAATAAGGGAAATTACATATCCTATTGATGAATCATATTGGGATTAAAATAAGGGTTTCCAAGTTTACATACCCTAGCGATGAAATTCGTTGAGATTCAAAAGGGCTGAGTTTCTTTTCTTCGTCTCAAAATGCACAGAACTTAATAAAGCAATTGAATTAAAAAATGCCCAATTGATCAATCAAATGGAAGGTGATTGGTTTTCCTAAGAAAAAATTGGGCACGGAGATGAGCAAAATGACAAGTCAAAAGTAAAAATAAATTCCTAGAAATAAGTTGAAACATACCTCTGGAAATGCAGTCGAGATTCAGTGATGGTTTTTCTCTAAGCTTCGCCAGATTGGAATTCAGAAGAGTGGAAGAAACAATGTGCGATTGGGAAGTTTTTTTTTTCCTGTTCTGTAACGTATTTGGGAAAATTAGGAGTCGGATCAAGAAGTAATGTGAGATTTAATTTCATTAATAATTGCTCTCCGATAAAAATGGTGGAATTTATTTTCATTAACTGTGCAAGATAACATGGATTGTTTCGTTTTTATGTTTACCTTCTCTCATATTGATTAACATGACGCGGGATTTGGATAGGGTTTAGGTGACCTTAATTCAGATTTGGGTTAATATTAGGATGGCCATTATCCAATATATATATATTATTTTGATAAAAAAAATAGTATAGTATAGATCATTTACACATCTTATCTTGTACACAAATCTAAATCATTGGATGAAATGAAATCAAAGTACAAGACTAATTCATATTTCATGATTTTTTAAAAAAAATGATGGATCCCACATGTATAACTTCTCCACTCTCCCCTTATGTATGGGGAGATCCATATCCTTGATTTATTAGTCTTATTATTATGGAGAAAACTCTCTTCTGGAGAAAACCCCTTGGGGCTGCTAAACGTCATTGGAATATCACCTCTCCGGAGGCCCTTAACCCCTCTTCGGAGGTCGAACCACCTCTTCGGAGGCATAAAAACCTCAGCGGCTTCACCACAGCTTCTTCTTCTCCCCTTCTTCGATTGGGGCTCAAGTAAAATCCCCAAATTCGTCTTCGATTTGGGTCCGAATCGTTATATTTTTTCGAGCTTTGCTATGTGGTGTTGTTGCTCGAATGATTTCGATTGGGGCTCTTGTTGATTTTGAGCTATTCTCCACGAATCTTCAATTGCCTTGCTCAATCCTTGTGAAAACCCCCTTCTTTACCCATTCGGGGTGTGATGTTCTCGGGACTCATCATCCATCAATGCCCTATATCCACCGCCGCGGCTGATCTGCAACTGCAGTGTCGCTCTCGGGGCTCCTAGGATCCTCTCTGGGCGGTGGCGCTTGTCGATGGAGTCTTGGTTGTCCCTCCTACTCTGCCACTACTCTTCCGCGCTCTCCCGGGTCCGTGCCCCTCATTTCGTCGCCGGTGTTTTGTCTTGGCCTGGGCTGTGTGGAACATCTTCCTTCTCCGGTGTCTTGCCCTTTCACCCCGGGTGGTGGTCGGCCTTTACCGGAGTTGGGGCTTCATCCCTCTCTTCGATTTCCTTCAAAGCTTTGTCTGCAACATTGCCACGACTCATCTGCCTGGCCGTCTAAGCGGCGCCGGCTTCACTGGCTTTGGTCGGGTCTGCGCCGCAGTCTACTACCCTTCGCTCGTATGGCAGGGCTTTGCACTGCTATCTCTTTGGGCTCGGGCAGGTTTCTTTAGTCCCAAGGATTTGCCTTGGGCCCAAAGCTGACCCAATGGATTAAAGAATAATTTTAACAATATAAATGTAGTAAATTATAATAAATAACTATAAATAAATAATACCCTGTGGGGTTTGCATAAATCCCGGTCGGGTTTCTGGTGCGTTTGGTTCAGGCGTCGTGTGGCTCTTCATTTGGCGTCTCCTTTCTCCAGAAGAATGGTTCCTCGGAGGTTCGTCTTCACTGCTCACATGTGACTCCTGATGTGCCATTGGCCTACGGTGCTGCTCCAGTGTAGGGCTTGGCTTCGTCACGTCCTCGTCTTGTTCAAATTAGTTGTGTTTAGTTTCGCTTTGTAGAGCATTTTTGCCTGTTTGGTGCACCATCTTTGTTTTTTTTTGTTTTTTTCTTGACAAGTTTTTCGTCTGCCTACTTGTCGACCCTCAAGGTCTAAGTATATCTGGCCTCGAGTTTTTACCTAATAAAAAAACTCTCCCTTTATGTGTGTGATAATCACTCTTCACTATCTCCTTGATTACCGCTTTGAACTTGCTCATCAAATCCCTAACTTTTACACAATTCGATCATCCCAATTGAAATTACAAAGTATTAATTGAAATAGCACCTGAGCCATTTCGTGGTGGAGTAGCACCTCAGCCATCTCGTGGTGGAATGGGATTTTCCGGTAGGGGAAGACTCGTTGGCGGTGAAGATGCGGCTGGCGACGTTGGTGCAGGGGAAAGCGTCGCTGATGTAGTTAAGCTCCTCGAAGCCGAACATTTTAACACCATCGTTGAAGTCGCAGACGGTGTTCATAGGGAAGCTGAACGACTCGAGTCGCCGGCTTGGAGGAGCCGCGATGATAGCATATAGTTTTGCATATTTTTCATGTGCATTTAGGTTAGTTTTATGCATAATTTAGAGTAGTTTTATTGTCTTTTTGTGTGCTTTCTGTATTATTTATGATTTAGCGATCTACACAAGCTTTGTTTGTGTTTCGTAGGTTTGGGTCGGTGATTCGAGCTGAATTTCATATATCTAACAGAAGGGTATTAAAAGACAAGCAAAAGAGACGGTTCATGGAGCAAGCATATCAAGTGAATCATTCTATGGAGCTCAAGTGACGTCCCATGACTCGTGGGAGACCTTCACGAGTCATTACTTGGAGAGAGAAAACCATTTTCCACTTCAGTCATCTATCATGACTCATGGGAGACCTTCACGAGTCATGGGGTCTGACTATTTTGTGCACTACTGAGATGCCCCGCGACTCGTGAGAGACCCTTCACGAGTCGTGACAGTGCCAGATCGGCCAGACCTTTCAGATTTCCGGCTGTTTCGTTCATTTGTTTTGGATTAATTTAAATTCATATAAATACTGGGAAATGAGGTCAGTTAGGGGGGTTACGTTTTGTGCACAAGGGGCTAAAAACTCAGATTTGGTTGGTTTTGGAAGACGGGGGGATTTTTAATTGAATGATAAGGGATTGCAATCGGACGCTTTGAGATGATTTCTGCTATAGAACATCAAGTATTTCTCTTACTCTTCTGAGCTATGTCATCTTATTTTGCTTTTGATTTGTTTTCTTTTATCATGTTTGGCTAATTCAATCGTTCCAGGGTCGGGGTGATCCCGATAATGTGAAAATAGACTCATTCTTAGTATTGTTTGATTGATTTCTAATTTTGTTTAGTGATTTAATCCTATTGCGCCAGCCCTAATCAATGAGAATTGGTTAGAACTGATTTTGGCTTTGAAATCGAGAGACTAAGACCCTAAATTAGAATTTAGATGGTGAATTTAGGCAGAAATGCTATTTGATCCATTGGAATCATATGATTAAACCCGAAGTTTAGTTGATCGAAAGTGAAATTGAAGTTCGTGAGGATTTATATATGGATTGTCATAGATATTCTAGATGATTGTGATATCAACTGAGACCGAAAGGCAAAGTTGATGTGAGTTTCATTTAGAATTCTAAGTGCTTAAGGGTTCAAAATTGGTTGTTTGAAACCGAAAGGAGATCATCAACCAATTTAGACACATTCGCTTCGATTCCGAAAGGAGCTTTGCGATTACCTTAGACAATCTACCTTCACTTTTGAGTTAGAAATCATTCAAGTGAGAATATATTTTGGTCTATTGATGATGCATCGTTGGTAATCCCTAGCCCTAGAATATCTTCCATACATATATTTCTCGACATTTTTATCGGTGTTTGCTATTTTTACACACACAATCTCCCTCAATTTGTTTGTTACTTTTGGGCTTAGTCGAACTAGTTTGAAATTGACAATTAACACTCCACTGGTCCTTGTGATACAACACTCGATATACTATAACTGAACCCCATACACTTGTGGGTGTAGGTTTTAGCCTATCAAGTTTATGGTGCCGTTGCGGGGGACCGGTGCTAGTATTGATCGTCTTTTGACGACTAGTTCTCTAAGTTCTTTTTGTTGCTTTGATTTGTTTTTCTTTTTCTTTTTGGCCTCAGGTTGTGCTTTGAATGCAAAAAAAGAAAGGCTCTAGCAATCTAGTGCCTTTCGATCCTGAACCTGAACGCACATTCCATAAAAGAAAAGTTGAACAACAAGCTACAAGAGTTGAAACGATGGATGACTCTATGGCCAGATTGGCAGAACTGGAGCGGTAAATGGCGCAAATAGATCAAGAAAATGCTAACCTTTGACAATAGCTAGCCAATCAACAATTACAGCTCGGCCAACCGCAAGGGCCGAAAACCCTAGGAGAGCGGATGGATCCAACTCAGTATCTACCACAACCAGGTGTTGTTCTTCTTGCTTTAACACCCGCTTATTTTGAGCCGAAGCCTGCACTCTTGAATATGATAAGGTAGAATATGTTCAATGGGCTTCCTGCTGAGAGCCCCCATCAGCACATATCCACCTTCAAAGAATTGATGGATACAGTGAGAGTTCAAGGTGTCGCTCCTGAAGAGCTGTTATTGCGATCATTCTCCTTCTCACTTATAAGGAAAGCTAGACACTGGTACAACTCTATCCCTACTGGCACTGTCAACACTTGGGAGGAATTGTCATCTGAGTTCCTGAATCAGTTCTTCCCCGCAGCCAAGACTGCTAAGATGAGGCTGAAGATAAATTCTTTTATGGTTGGTGATGGGAAGAACATCCATGAATCATGGGAGAGATTCAAGGACCTTTTTGTTTGAGTGTCCTCACAATGGGATACCGAATCTGAATCTATTGGAGATTTTCTACAAACCTGTGAGTGACAACACTAGAGTGCGTATTCACTCTTCGTTTGGAGGAGAATTTTCGGAAATGGGAGCTGAAGATGCTTGGGTGTTCATCGAGAAGAGCTAAAAGACACTACTAGAATTCTGTTATTTAACATCAGTTCATTAACATTAGTAAAAAAAACCTGCCATGTTAAACAATTTTTTTACATCGGTTTCTAAATTTAAGATGTTAAAAATAAAATAGACATCACCCCATAATTCATGACCGATGTTAAATAATTTTTTTTTTAAATTTAAAAAAAAGCACTCTATTCAACTCACTCAAATAATAGGCGGTAATTTCCCAAACTTGAAACAAAAAAGGCCGCGTATTATCATTTTTAGATCCTCAATTTCCCCTCTCTCTCAACTCGTCTCTCTCGACCTGGAGCCTCCGCCGGAACATGTACGTATCTCCTCCTTTTCTTGTCGCTTCCCCACCGGAACCCTAACCACCCATCATCTTCCCCCCATTGGAAATCTCTATACTTGGGGACCCAGAGAGGTCATCCATTCCCTCTCTCTTGGAAGAGACACCGAACTCGTCCACCGCAAAATCGTCATCACTGCACCTCTGCTTGTTGGCCTCGTTTGACACCTCTTTGCGCGACCTTCTAGTTCCTTCTCTGACTACGCAACCAATGACTACCTCTGAGGTAACACGTCTATCCTCTTTCCTCTCTAGGATTCGAAAATTGTGGATTCTAGGGTTTAGGGTTCGAAATCGTCTATTGACTCGAAAACTTTTGGATTCTAAGGTTTAGGGTCTCAATCGATGGATTTGTGACCATCAATTCTTAAAGGTTTCTATAATTACTTAGTATATATATTTGTTTTTGTGTGTGAGAGATTTATGAGTTTGGGTTCTTTAAGGGAATACACAATTTCTGCAATTACAGGTTTAATTTTTGCAATTATAGGTTTCTGGATCTAAATGGAGTTTGGATAAGAGAGACTTCAAAAGTTAGCATATGTCCACAATTTTTTGTGATTACTAAATGGAGTTTGGAAATCCAAAAGCCATTTAATTTATGCAATTAAAACTATGAGCAAACGTATATACCCAATTACTTAGTATATATATTTGTTTTTGTGTGTGAGAGATTTATGAGTTCGGGTTCTTTAAGGGAATACACAATTTTCTTTACTTCTATTTGTTCAAGTGGTAGATGTACTTTGGATTTTAAGAGTAAACTGATAGCATAGTTTGTAAATGTTTAGATTATTTGTTGTGGTATTCTTGGTTTTTCTTCTGCATGATTCATAAAGAAATTGTGGATCAAATGTTATAATTAGTGAATTTGCGTTATTATTCTCTTTCTTTTATAATAATTTTAGTGATCTCATGTATGGGTACATGTTAAGCACTCCATTGTACTTTTAGAATTCTATTTTCTTACCTGCAGGCGAAAAGTTGGTTTCTATCTTTGTTTGCTTCTTTGAGTTTGATTTATTTGGTTGCAAGCATTCTAAATTTGCAGGTCCTAGTTGACCATTGTAAAGAGGTCAATGATTGTAATCATTTGATCAAGACAATAGTCATGGGTAATTGTTTTTCCTCTTAAAATGTTTGTTGAGTCCTCTTTTAAATATCCCATGAAGAAAGACAAGACTAAAGCGATTCCACAAGTGAAAGAACTTGGTTCAGGTAAGAAACCTTAAAGTCCGGTTTGTGTTCAATAAACATGTAAATCATGATACCATACTGAATTTTAAGAAATGTTTCAAGAAATGCTACAACCTTATTTTTGTATTGATCTGGGAAAATTGATGTTTAATATGTTCAATTCTTATATGGATTTGCGTTTCTTCTTGGTCTGATCCTATACGTTTCTTCTTCTGAACAATTTGGTTCGGTGATTTGATGTCTGTAATGGGAATTCATTCTAGCACGTGTTGATTTCTGGCCGATCTGCAATTTCTACTCTGGATTTGGCTGCAATTATGTCTATTTGTTCATAATTTGTCCAATGGACTGTTTTTCTATGCTCTAGATTGGTTGTGTAACTTATAAAATTCAGATCTACTTTTTTTTTTATTGCTAAGTCGTTGTTTCATTGCTTGATTGCCTATTTATTGATTTCTCTTTGATGTATTGGCATATTGCTATATATCTGAAGCTTTTCAATGGATCTATTGAGTTCAATTCTATTCTGCATGTCTTAACATTTGAGTTAGTGGCATTTGATATATCTCTCTTCAGTTGCTGGTTCATTCTTTTATTTTTGAGTTTCTGATGGTTTGCAATTGGCTACCATGCTTTGATAGTGAACTTGAGGGCATTTGAAAACAGAGAGATATCTTTCATTTATTTGACCAGTTGATCCACTAAAGAGAAGTAACATGGTAGCTACATTAGGTTGGAGGTTGGATGCAAGTAATGGTGGTAGCGACGACAATAATGAATTGGTAAAGTCATTCTGGTACTCCTCTTTCTCTTTTATGATGTTAGAAACCATGATTCATTTTCTAGTGTGATCTTGCAGCGTTATGGTCCCACAAACTTAGGAAATTCTACTTTCATCTAGTTCACACTCTACAGAACCTTTCAGCTTGACTACTGAATCTTGATAACTAAGACTTTTCTAAGACTTGGGTTGACAGAGAGCTTCCAGTTCTACATTACAGTGAGGGAAAATACGTGGTTATTCATCTCCTTCAAAAGTCTGCATTTTTCCTTTTCTGCATGCAGGTGTTTGACATGTAACCCTGGTGCCAAGTTGTTCAATGTTTAGTATGGTGGAGAATAGAATGCTACAACCTAAATAACAAACCTGTAGTTAGTAGATGATACCATACTGCATTTCAAGAAATGTTTGATCATTTGAGAGACACATATTGCTTTATTTTTTTTTGTCTTTTTTACGTACTCTCATATGAAACTACATAAATCTATAACATTGAGTTATTTGAGTATGATCATGAAATGCTGGACTTCTATTTTAACAAGGACATTATTATCTGATTTTATGCCTACATATAGTTATAATTTATATGGTCATTTGAAGTGTATGAGATGCTTCATTCTTCTTGTTGTCGCTGCATTAATCTTGGGTTTAAATACCTGGGTTTGTTACTACTTGCTTTGTAATTATAGCCATTCATTCTCCTGATTTTATGGATGATATGTGTTGAATTATTAAATATATTTTATTATCTGTCATTTGAATGATTGAAGTTCTGACTTTGTCTGACTTCTATATTAACACACACAATTGCTGCAGGAACGGAATTTCGAAGGGAAGTTCCAAGACTCTGAACCGCCAAATCCACAATCTGTTGCCAAGATGTGGTTGAGGTAGGTTACATACATTATTTAATGTATTGAGGAGATATTGATTTTACTATCCTTCACAAAATCCACATTAGGGAGGGCAAGAAAATAAGGGAGTATCAGAAGAAAAAATCAGGATCTTGATGGTGTGCCTTGGCAAACATTCCTGGTGGTTTGTCTTCTGTCATTTTTAGCCTAAGAAAGAGCCTTGAATCATGCAGTTCTTCCTCACAGGCCGCTGATACACTGGCCACCTACAAAAGGCAAGAAAATAAGGGAGAATCAGAAGAAAAAATCAGGATCCTGATTTCAACTATTGGTGAGTAAGCCTTCAATTCAATTTAACCTAGTTTTTGTTTGCTTCTTTTTGTTGATTGGATTTCTTTCTAAGTACTTGGTCAACCATCTGATTTTGATTGTTTGCTTCTTTTTGTTGATTGGATTTCTTTCGCCCTTGATGATTCAGCATACATAAAAGCAAATCCAGCTGTTTTAGGCCTCAAGGTAAAGCTTCTGATCTCACATTTTCTAGGAATCTCACAAAGCTTTTGTAAAGGCCACACATGTTAAAGGGTAACAAGAATGATAATACTATCATTCTTGTATGATGTTCAGTTTTCGGTTGCACTTCGTTGGTCGATTACTGTATGAAAGTAGGGGTAAAATCAGCTGTTGAGCTTCTATTTTCTTGGTGACTCTCCCAGTTTTCAATTTTCGGTTGCTCTTTGTTTTCGATACTATCATTCTTGCCTTCATAAAATGAGGTTTTCTCTTTTTTTTTTGTGTCTTTTAGATGTGTGCATAGGCATGATAAGTTTGGAAGGATAGCTTGTCCTGATTTATATGAATTTCATATATGCATGTCAACAAATTTGAAACAGTTCTGTGATATTTGTGGAGATTATTGTTGATACATCAGTAATGCACTTCTGATTTTGTGCTTAGCAATTTTGATTAGTATGACCTATGAGGGCATGAACTGGACTGCCAAATTCCTAAATTTTGCCATTAGACATTTACCATAAAATATTGTTTAATAAGAAGCAATTAACATGATCATGCTTTTTCTTACGAAGAAACCGTACATGTATCTAATAAAATTGTCATTAGGCATTTACCATCAAATATTGTTTAAATGTTGCTTTCGAGATAATTATGTATTACAAGTAAGTATGCACTAATACATACTCTCTGCATTGAGAGCCTTTGTTATTTTTCTATGAATCTTGCTACTTTTGGTTGATGTAATTAAGCCTATTAGCTCAATTGGTAGAGCGTTGTGCTCAAGCACAAAGATGCGGGTACAAATCCCGCATAGGTTACCGTAATAAAAAAACTACAAATATATCATGTAACATCGGGTAATAACTGATGTCTTTCAAAAAATAATATCGATGTCTATGTGGGTGATGTTAAAAGTAAAAAATGTTTAACATCGGGCTTTGCCCAGCCCGATGTTATAACATACAAAAGACATCGAATTTTAAAATATAAACGATGTTATAACATATAAAGACATCGGCTATTACCCGATGGTAAAAAGTTTTGACTTTTACCATCCCCACATAGACATCGATTTTTTTTGAAAGACATCGGCTATTACCCGATGTTAAATAACAAAATTCTAGTAGTGAGATGTGGGAAATACTCTCAGCCTAGGTCCCTCACCAGTGTTAAAAGAAGTGCCGGGATGTATGAAGTTGATGTTGAAACTCATAAAGATGCTAGGTTCGATGCTCTAGCTTCTGAAATTAAGTGGTTGAGCTCAGTGCTTGAGAAGTCTATATCAAATAAGGAAGTGAGTGTTGTGGGCTCAAGACCGGTGCCATGCCAGTTCTGTGGATCCCAAGATCACACTATTTCGGCTTGCCGGATCTATGCTTCCCAAGGTGTCGAATATCAAGAGGCGGAAATCAATTACATGGGCAATAACAACTATAACAAAGGTCAAGGCTACAACAGAAACTCCCACAACTTCAATCCCTAAGCGAGGGATCACCCTGGTTTCTCTTATGCTAACAATGAAGCTGCTGAAGAACTGCCTCCAGGATTTCCATCGAACCCTCCATATCAAAAGGGTAAGATGGAGTTGATGATGGAGCAACTCATGGGCACCATTCAAAACTTAGAAGGGCAGGTGCATAATCTCAGCCAGAGTCAGATGTTACTTGAAACACAGGTAGCTCAGCAAGCTAGAATTACTCCTAGGCCTGTTGGTCAATTTCCGGGGCATACTGAAGAGAATCCCAAGGCACAGTTTTTTGCTGTATCTTTGAGAATTGGCAAGCAGTTAGAAGATCTGATGCCTGTAGCACCGAAAGAGACTAAGAACAGAGCCAAAGTTGAAATGGAAAAAGCTCCTGAACCGATGAAAGAACCGCCATATGTGCCACCTGCTCCTTACAAGCCACTGCTTTTGTTTCCACAAAGAAGGGATCAATCTCAAACCAAGGCGCGGTTCAGAAAGTTCTTAGAGGTGTTGAAGAAACTCTACATCAATATTCCATTCATCGATGTTTTGAACCAAATGCAGTCCTATATGAAGTTTCTGAAGGAGATCCTCTCTAACAAGAGGAAGCTCGATGAGTGCCAAGCGGTGTTTCTTACCGAGGAGTGCAGTGCCTTAATTGAAAACAAGCTTCCACCTAAGCTCGAGGACCCAGGTAGTTTCATTGTCCCTATAAATTTTGGTCATGGTCCTGATTATAACTCTTTATGTGATTTAGGAGCTAGTACTAGTTTGCTTCCTCTCTCAATTTGCAAGAAATTAGGTCTAGGAGAGCCTAGACCGGTTAGGATGTAGTTGATCATGGTGAACAGGTCCATTGCCCACCCAATTGGTGTTTTAGAGAATGTTGATATTATGGTGGGTAAGTTTTTTGTACCGGTGGACTTTGTTGTATTGGATATGGATGCCAACACTCCCGTTCCCATCATTCTTGGAAGGCCTTTTATGGCCACTACAGGGGCTCTGATTGACGTACGAAAAAGGGACTCTCTCTTTTGAGATAGGGGATGAGAAGGTTGAATTTAACCTCCATAAACCTTTAGAACCACCCGTTGTTGAGTCTATGTGTTGCAGGATTGATGTTGAAGGTAATGGAGGCCATGATGCCATGAAAGAAGCGGTCAACCGAGACCCTTCAGAGTTTGCTCTGACAAAGAGTGTGGTCAATGATGCTAGAAAGGAGTTGCTGATGTAGCTCGAGATTTGACTATCTTTGTGGAGGATCCCAAATCTGTTTTGCAGGTATTGGACAGAGTCTCTACAAGTGAAGCTAAAGGAAGACCTACCGAAAGAGTTCAAGAAGGTGATTTGGTGCTACTTTTCTGCTGAAGGCTAGAACTGGCTCCAGGGAAGCTAATATCAAAGTGGAGCGGCCCCTTCAAGGTCAAAGGAATGCATCCCCATGGAGTTGTTGAGGTATGGAGAAAGCGGACCGGCGAGTTCAAGGTGAATAGACAAAGAATGAAGGAGTATTCCGCCGTAGATCCAACCATGGAGGTTGTTTCCATTCAACCACCTTGACCCAAGCAATCGAAGGTAATGGAAGGTCGGCTTTAGACCTTAAACAAGTGCTTCTCAGGAGGCAATCCGAGGTAAGTTTTTTTTTTGTTAAAAAAAAGGGGATGTTGAGAAAAAGAAAAAAATAGTTTTTATTTTTGGTTTTTAGTTCTGTTTTTCTTTTGTATTTTTTTTGTTGATTTGTAGAAGTGCAAGTATGGGGTGGAGAGTGTACTATATTGAGAAGAATAATTGTGTTTTGAACTAAACTGAGGTGTTTGACACCTATCTACTAACCCTCATCTTGCCCAGATTTGTTGTTGTTGTTGTTGTTTTTTTTTTTGTGTTGTTTGTCTTGGTTCAGTTTTGACATGGATGGCTTTGGCTTGCCTATCTTCTAGACACCCGTTCTGCAAGTGTCGGAATTATGAGTATTCTTATCTCTTCCTTGTTGTTTTGCACATTGAGGACAATGTTTTTATCTAAGTATGGGGTGGGGGTAAATACTTCATAATTTTTGCGATTTTGTGTCTATCTGGCTCGCGCTTTTTGGAATGTTTGATGATTGCTTGAGCATTGAGTCATTGCCTTGTTTGACTAGCTAGCATGTGTACCCTCTTGTTTGATTATATATATTTCTCGCCTTATACTTGGATGCTCAAGCTTGATATTATGGTTGAAACCGCATTATTTGGTTTATGTGCATAATTGAAATATGATTGAGGCAATTTTGTTAGCCTATTTCTCCTTACCTATCCTTGCATTTGATCATCTGCTTGAAGCCTTCTGAGCCTTAGAAACTTGTTTCTTTGGTAGCTCCACACGATCTTTATAGCCTGCTATTTGCCTTTACCTAATCCGGGATTTAGAGACATGGTGATGTTTATTTGTTATGTGGATGTGCTTCAAGTGTGGGGTGATTTTCCTTGGATGTGATTGAAAAAAATAGAAGAAAAAGAGAGAGAAAAAGTCTTGGGATAAGAGGAGAATAAATTCACTCTTGTGCAAAAGTCAAGAAAATAAAAAAATATGGTTAGTAACCGATCCTGCTTGTGGAAAATAAAATTCACGCAAGGAGGAAGAAGTGCAAAGTGAGGAGGCCAAGACACTTAGTAACCGGCTGCATTCATCACAAATGTTTGTATTTGCGTAAAATGGTGTCGAGGCTAGAGAAGTAAGAAAAGGAGTGAAAAAGGAAAAGAAAAAAAGAAATTTTTTTGATGTGGTTTGACAAAAGTGAAGATGTGATAGCATCTAGTCATGCATATTTTTCATGTGCATTTAGCTTAGTTTCATGCATCATTTTAGAGTAGTTTTATTGTCTTTTTGTGTGTGTTCTATATTATTTATGATTCAGGGATCTACACAAGCTTTGTTTGTATTTTGTAGGTTTGAGACGGTGATTCGAGCTGAATTTCATGCATCTAATGGAAGGGGATTAAAAGACAAGCAAAAGAGGCGAGCCATGAAGCAAGCATATCAAGTGAATCACTCATAGGAGCTCAAGGCGATGTACAACAACTCACGGGATAACCTTCACAAGTCGTGACAAGGGCGTTTGTGCAATCTTCAGCTACGACAAGCTATCACGACTCGTGGGAGGCCATCATGAGTCGTGACAAGTGAAACCATGTGTTTTGTGACCTTCTACAGGCTGTCACAAATCCTGGCAAACTCTTCACAAGTTGTGACAGTGTCAGATCGGCCAGACCTTTCATATTTTCGGTTGTTTCTTTCATTTGTTTTGGGATTAATTTAAACTCATTAATACTGGTAATGGAGGGGAGTTACAGGGGTTACATTTTGGAGAGAAGGGGCTAGAAAACTCAGATTTGAGGTTTTGGAAAAGGGGATTTTAGTTGAATGATAAGGGATTGCAATTGGAAGCTTTGAGACGATTTCCACTATAGAAGTTCAAGTATTTCTCTTACTCTTCTGAGCTATGTCATCTTATTTTGCTTTTGATTTGTTTTCTTTTATCATGTTTGGCTAATTCAATCGTTCTAGGGTTGGGGTGATCCCGACAATGTGGAAATAGTCTCGTTCTTAGTATTGTTTGAGTGATTTCTAATTTTGTTTGGTGATTTAATCCTATTGCGATAGCCCTAATCGATGAGAATTAGTTAAAACTGATTTTGGGTTTGAAAACGAGAGCCTAAGACCCTCAATTAGAATTTAGATGGTGAATTTAGGCCGAAAGGCTATTTGATCCATTGGAACCATAAGATTAAACCCGAAGTTTTGTTGATCGAAAGTGAAATTGAACTTCGTGAGGATTTATGGATTATTATAGATATTCTAGATGATTGTGATATCAAATGAGACCGAAAGGAGAAGTTGATGTGATTTTCATTTAGAATTCTAAGTGCTTAAAGGTTCTAAATTGGTTGCTTGAAACCGAAAGGAGATCATTAACCAGTTTAGACACATTTGCTTCGATTCCGAAAGGAGCTTTGCGATTACCTTAGACAATCTACCTTCACTTTTGAATTAGATATCATTCAAGCGACAATATATTTTGGTCTATGGATGATGCATCGTTGGTAATCCCTAGCCCTAGAATATCTTCCATACATATATTTCTCGTCATTTTCATCAGTTTTTGCTATTTTTACACACATTCTCCCTCATTTGTTTGTTACATTTGGGGTTAGTCGAACTAGTTTGAAATTGACAATTGATACTCCACTGGTCCTTGTGATAAGACACTCGATATACTACAACTGAATCCCATACACTTGTGGGTGTAGGTTTTAGACTATTAAGTTTTTAGCGCCGTTGCCGGGGGACCGATGCTAGTATTGATCAACTTTTGATTACTAGTTCTCTAAGTTCTTTTTGTTGCTTTGCTTTGTTTTTCTTTTTGTTTTTGGCCTCAGGTTGAGCTTTGAATGCAAAAAAAAAGAAAGGCTCTAGCGATCTAGTGCCTTTTGATCCTGAACCTGAACGCACTTTCCACCAAAGAAGAGCTGAACAACAAGCTGCTAGAGCGGAAACGATGGCTGACGCTATGGCCAGATTGGCAGAACTAGAGTGGCAAATGGCCCAAAGAGATCAAGAATATGCCGACCTTTGACAGCAGCTAGCTAATCAACAATTACAGCTCATCCAACCATAAGGGTCGGCAACCCTAGGAGAGCGGATGGATCCAGCTCAGTATCTACCACAACCCGGTGTTGTTCTTCTTGCTTTAACACCCGCTAATTTTGAGTTGAAGCCTGCATTGTTGAATATAATAAGGCAGAATATGTTCAATGGGCTTCCTGCTGAGAGTCCCCATCAGCACATTTCCACGTTCAAAGAATTGATGGACACAGTGAGAGTTCAAGGTGTCACTCCTAAAGAATTGTTATTGCAATCATTCTCTTTCTCACTAGCAGGGAAAGCTAGACACTGGTACAACTCTATCCCTGCTGGCACTGTCACTACTTGGGAGGAATTGACATCTGAGTTCCTGAATTAGTTCTTACCCCCAGCCAACACTGCTGAGATGAGACAGAAGATAAATTCTTTCATGGTTGGGGATGGGGAGAACATCCATGAGTCATGGGAGAGATTCAAAGACCTTTTGTTTGAGTGTCCTCACCATGGGATACCGAAGCTGAATCTGTTGGAGATTTTCTACAAAGCTATCACTGACAACACTGTTCGTAGGGGCAGGTTGATTCCGCTCAGATATAAAATATTCAAATAAAACTAAGCTAACTCCCTTATCCAAGAAAATAAAATACAAGAATCCCTCCCGATGTAGTGGTAGGGTAATTCAGGATCGAATCCACAAGGAGGTATGCCAGCGCTTCCTAAGTTGCAAATCACGATCAAGCTTTCGACTCCAGGAGACACTCGATATCGATGTGTCTGGTCGATATCGACCTCAGTTCTGGTCGATTTCTAGTGAGTTTCCTGCAGAAGACAAAAGCAAAACAATCGACATCGAGATGGACCTCGATATCGATGTTAGTACTCGATATCGACCTTGCCAGTCGATTTCGATGTCTGTAACAAAAACTGTATATGTAACCTATTGTGTCGGAAAAGTAGTTCGAAGAGTGTAGAATGGTTATGGAAAGATGGACAGAAATAAAAACTCAAACTTTTTATAAGAATTCAATTAACTAAAGCTTCCAAGGTCGGGGATTCATGCCACAACGATATTCATGCAAGTATGATGCTAAAGTTATGAAATTTAATGTCCTTCCGTCAAATAACTTTCGTTACCAACTTTTAGGTGATTAGAGGCTCTCGCAAAAAACCTAAGAGTTACTATCCAATTCATGACAAATCCAAATTCACAATATGATTGGCTTTCGCTTCAATAATGCAAATAATGAATCTCCCTAACTTTCACAAAGGATCATGCATAGGATAGAAGACGGAATCGCATAAAAATCATACCTTTGATGCACTTACCCTAAATTGCTATCGTCGGGCTCACCCTGACCCTAGAAGTGGGTTGACTACTCGCACTTCATCATTGAACTCATCATCATCATGGAAAAGAAACTACTTTGTATTGAAATTGCAAAAGAGAAAGAACACCCGAACAAAGCCACTCCGCTCTCGCTTCACCACCCCACTCGGCCTCTCTCTCTCTCTCTCTCCTAAATCTCTGCGTGTATAATGTAAAAACTGATTGCTTGATGATGTGTGGATGATTAAACTCAGCCCTAATGGCCTCTAATTATAGATCTCAAACCTCGCTATCCAAGGATTCGAAAACCTATCTTTATTCTCTAAGATAAAAATTAATTAAGGTAAAAACTAAAAACTCCATGGTAAAATATCTAAAAATGATAAGTCTGGTATAGAAGATAGAAGATCTCGACTTTAGGATTATCTTGAACGCTTCGGATAGAATTCTATCAAAAACTGAGTCGAATCTTTTTTGCAGCAACATTGATATCGACCATAAGACCTCGATATCGACCTTGTTTCTTCTTATCTTGAGCAGTCCTTCTCTTCCTCGGATTGGCACTCGACTTTTATCTTTTATCTTGATTTAGCCCACTCGATATCGACCTTCAGACATCGATATCAACCTCTTCTGTGTCGACATGCTCTGTTTCTCCTCTGCTCGATTCCTGGTTGCTCTGTTTCACTCGATGTCGAGGTTCATCATCGATTTCCACCTCTCAATAGACTTTGAGTTCTTTTTCCGCTCTTCTTCTCTTGTCCAAATTTCGTCCATTTTCGTTTCGATTTCTGCGAAATCACATAAAAACTCGTGTAGACCTCTATATTTGACAATTATGCATAAACTAAACTAATTTTATGTTTTCCCAACTAATATGCATGCAAATAACGTCAAAAGGGACCTAAATGTGCATAGAAAATATGACAATTTGCGCTCACATCAAACACTAGAGTGCTTATTGACTCCTCATCTGGAGGAGCATTTTCAAAAATAGGAGCTGAAGATGCTTGGGCATTCATCGAGAAGACGGCTAAGAGATGTAGAAAATACTCGCAACCCAAGGCTTTCTCTACTGTCAAAAAGAGTGTAGGGATCTATGAGGTGGATACTGCAACTTATAAGGATGCTAGATATGATGCATTGGCCGCTAAAATTAAATGTATAGCCTCAGTTATGGAGAAGTCCTTGTCTACCAAGGAAGTGAGTGTTGCAGGCTCTAGACAAGTGCCATGCTGCCAGTTCTGTGGATCCCAGGATCACACTATTTCAGCTTGCCAGATCTACGCCTCCCAAGGTGATGCTAGTCAGGAGGAGGAAGTTGGCTACATGGGCAACAACTACAATAGGGGTCAAGGGTATAACCGAAACTTTAACAACCACAACCCTCGAGCGAGGGACCACCCCGGTTTTTCCTATGCCAACAAGCAAGCTGCAAAAGGACCGCCTCCTGGTTTCCCACAAAAAGCCCCACCACAGAAGGACAAGATGGAGATAATAATGGAGCAGCTTATGGGAACCGTTAAGACTCTAGGTAGAGAAGTACAGAATCTCACTATGGGATAGAAAATGCTTGAAACTCAAGTAGCTCAGTAGGCCAACAATGCTCCTAGGCCTGATGGTCAGTTTTCGGGGCGTATTGAAGAGAACCTTAAGGTACAAATTTCTGTTGTATCTTTAAGAAGTGGCAAGCAGTTAGAATATTTGATGTCTGTAGTACTGAAAGAGACTAAGAATAGAGCTGAAGCTGAAATGGAAAAAGCTCCTGAATCGTTGAATGAACTGCCATATGTGCCACCTCCTCCTTACAAGCCACCGCTTCCGTTTCCACAAAGAAGGGTTCAATCTCAAACCGAGGCGCAGTTTAGAAACTTCTTGGAGGTGTTGAAGAAGCTCTATGTCAATATTCCGTTCCCCGATGTTTTGACCCAAATGCCGTCCTATATGAAGTTTCTGAAGGAGATCCTCTCTAACAAGAGGAAGCTTGATGAGTGCCAAGCGGTGTTTCTTACCGAGGAGTGCAGTGCCTTAATTGAGAACAAGATTCCACCTAAGCTCGAGGACCCAGGTAGTTTCGTTGTCCCTATCAATTTCGGTCATGGTCCTGATTATAACTCTTTATGTGATTTGGGAGCTAGTACTAGTTTGCTTCCTCTCTCAATTTGCAAGGAATTAGGTCTAGGAGAGCTTAGACCGGTTAGGATGCAGTTGATCATGGCGAACATGTCCATTGCCCACCCAGTTGGTGTTTTTGAGAATGTTGCTATTAAGGCGGGTAAGTTTTTTGTACCGGTGAACTTTGTTGTATTGGATATGGATGCAAACACTCCCGTTGCCATCATTCTTGGAAGGCCTTTCTTGGCCACTGCATGGGCTCTGATTGATGTACGAAAAGGGACTCTCTCTTTTGAGATAGGGAATGAGAAGGTTGAATTTAACCTCCTTAAACCTTTAGAACCACTCGTTGTTGAGTCTATGTGTTGCAGGATTGATGTTGCAGGTAATGGAGGCCATGATGCCATGAAAGAAGTGGTCAATCGAGACCCTCCAGAGTTTGCTCTAACAAAGAGTGTGGTCAATGATGCTATAAAGGAGTTACTTGTTGATGTAGCTTGAGACTTGACTATCTTTGTGGAGGATCCCAAATTTGTTTTTCAGGTATATGACGGAGTCTCTACAAGTGAAGCTAAAGGAAGACCTCTCGAAAGAGTTCAAGAAGGTGATTTTGTGCTACTTTTCTGCTCAAGGCTAGAACTGGCTCCAGGGAAGCTAATATCAAGGTGGAGCGGCCCCTACAAGGTCAAAGGAACGCACCCCCATGGAGTTGTTGAGGTATGGAGCAAGCGGACTGTTAAGAGGGAAACTAGTTGAATAAATATCAATAAAATATAAACTCAAACCGATCTCCAAGCCTTCTCAAATAAAATTACAAGAATCCCTCCAGATGTAGCAGTAGGGTATTTAGGATTGACTCCACGAGGAGGTATATCAGCGGTTCCTAAGCCTGCAATCACGTTCCATTTCGACTACAGAAGATCACTCGATATCGAGTAGATCATTCGATATCGACTACAGTTCCAGTCGATTTCCAGCAAATTCCTGCAAAAGAGAAAAGCAAGAGTCGACGCCGAGTAGAGCACTCGATATCGGGTCAATCACTCTATATCGACCTCTGCAGTCGAAATCGAGTCTTCGCAGAAACTGTAAACATAACCAAATTTTGTCGGAAAAGAGTCCGAAGAAATTAAGAATGATGAGGGAAAGATGAACAGAATAAAAACTTAGATTTTTATAAACTCAATAAACTTAAAAACCTCCAAGATCGGGGATTTCTGCCACAACGATAACCATATAAGTTTTATGCCAAATTCATGAAAGATAATGCCTTTTTGTCAAATAACTTTCGTTACTTACAATTAGGTGATTTAGAGGCTCTCGCATAAACCCTAAGAGTTACTATCCAATTTCATAATTAATCCAAATTCACAATATGATTGGCTTTCACTTCAATAATGCAAACAAGGATCACCTACTACTTTTGTAGAAGAATGATGCATATAGGATAGAAGAAGGAATCGAATAAAAATCATACCTTTGATGCACAAACTTACATGGTTATCGTCGGGCTCACCCCGACCCTAGAAGTAGGGGAACTACTCGTGCTTCATAGCCATAGACATCATCCTCATCACGGAAAATAAACTTCTTGAATTGAAATTGCAAACGTCGAAAAAGTACAACCGAACAAAGCAAAATCCGCTCTCGCTCTCCTCTACTCCACTTGGCCACTCTCTCTCTCTAACTACTGAATTGAAACATTATTGGATAATTGAATGATATTGAATTGATCAAAAACTCAGCCCTAATGGCTTCTAACTATAGACTTCAAACCTCGCTATCCAAGGATAAGAAAATCTATCTTTATTCCTAAGATAAAACTAAATAAAGTAAATAACTAAAATCACTTTAGGTAAATATAAATTCACCATAAAGGATAAAGAGTCTGATTGGAAAGATAAAAGATCCTGACTTAATGTAGAAGTAATGCTCTTCGGATAGAATTTTATCAAAAACCGTCGGATCTTTCTGCAACGTCACTCGATATCGACTAGGTTCAGTCGATATCGACCACTTCTCTACTATCTTGAGCCAGCTCTACTTGACCTTGGATTTGCACTCGATCTTTATCTTTTCACTCGATTTGGGGCACTCGATATCGACAGCTTCAGTCGATATCGACCAGTATGTGTCGAGTTGCATTTTTCTTCTCCTGACTTAATTTCTGGTTTCAGATTCCACTCGATGCCGAGTCGTTTGGTCGATTTTGACTCCTCGGTAGGCTTCGAGTAATTTTCCAGCTTCTCTTCTCTTCTCCAAATTGCTCCAATTATGCCTCGATTTCTGCGAAATAACACAAGAATTCATGTAGACCTCTATAATTGGCAAATAAACATAAATTACACTAATCTTATGCTTTCCCAACCAATATGCATGCAAATATAGACAAAAATGGACATAAAAGTAGATGTAAAATGTGGTAATTTGAGCGCACATCAAACACTCCATACTTAAGCTTGCTTGTCCCCAAGCAATACTTTTAGCGGTCATTCAGGGGAAGAAACTAAACCCTCAACATCATAGATTAATTGTTAATGTACCTACAATCAATTGCCATCCTCGAAAAGGTACTAATGTTAACAAATCCATGCCTGTGAATAAAAGAAACATCATACGCACAAAAGGAGGGTTATATGCATAAAACAATTCTGTGCAACATAGCATTAATAATTAAGAGGACTTTTTCAAGCTTATGGAGAAGTAGATTGGTAAAAGGCTAAACGTGGGCTACTTTTTGGCCATGTGGTGTTAAATCCGGGGAAATAAACTTTCTTTCCAAACTTCATTCCACATTCCTTCTTCATCATATTTGTCATCTCTCGCTCTTCGCTCATTGCTTTTTTCACTATAATGCTTTTACCTCTCTAACCTTAGCAATGTCTTCTCGCGAGTCGCAAACATGGGTGTCATGAATGGCCCCGGATACTTAGTACTTCGGACTCATCATCTTGTGTCCCATCTCGCCGAACTAACATCTCAATGAGCAGGGTCGATCTACCTTTATCTCCTGAGGTGATCGGATTTTTTCTCACTCATTAAATTTTCCATAATTCAAATTTCTTTCATTCCTTCCAACAACTTCAATAATGATATGCACAAACTCCATATAACAACTCCAAAGATGACATCCATTCTCAACATAGTCCCCGGATAGGGTATAAGGTATAAAAAATGGGCAATATGCAATGTATTGTGGAGCAATAATAATGTAAGGCTTATATATGGCTTGTGTAATGCAAATATGCATAGGTGAGGCTAGGATATGAAATTGAGCACATGTATGGAAAATATAAAGTCCTCAATCATCTTATCATGCATATGTCAAAAGCAACTTCAGATTTTACCTCTCTTTCATGGTTTTCTCTAAAAAAATCGCACTTCATTCTAACTTCCCTTTACTAGGCAATTTCATGTTATATCTCTAATGAATCTACTTTTGCATCGTCGAGTTCAATTAAAGCTTCCATGACACTTTTTCAAAATTTTTCAAAATTTCAATGGGGGTGATTTTTTTCTAGACTTTGGTCTTTAGTCTTTTTAGACCTTGGATAATAACAATGATGAACTTGCTGAATGTATATAGATAGACATATCAAAAGTAACCATGTATGATGCAATTGGAGAAGTATGCATAAATATGTGAAAAGAATATGAAATATGCGAAAAAATGATTAAAAGATGCAAGTAAGCCTTTCCCCCACCCCATACTTAAAGATTACATTGTCCTCACTGTATGAGAACTAGGGTTAAAGAAAGAAACTTACTAGAAATTAGGGAAATTCAGGTGCTGAAGATGTCTGCATGGCTAGTCGATATCGGATGATCCAGTCGATATCGACTGATGTCACTCGATTCTTGGTGATTCTAAGTTTTAGGGTGATCCTATGCCGATCACAAGCTCTCTAAATTGACTTGCGCAGTCGATATCGAGCACTGTACTCGATATCAAGTCATCTTTCGCGCTTCTTCTTTCTCCTGAAATCCGTTAGAAAATAAAACTAAAAGCAAAAACAAAACTTAAAAGTCTGAAAATATCAAAAATATCCAAACCCTAAAACTAATTGTCTTGTTACTGATGTGCGCGCAAATAGCCATATTTTCTATGCACATTTAAGTCCATTTTATCATTCTTTTGCATGTATATTAGTGGGAAAACATGGGATTGGTGTAGTTTATGAATTATTGTCAAATATGTGGGTCTGCACGAGTTTCTATGTGATATAGCAGAAAACAGGACAAAAATGGACAGATTTGGAAGAGCGGAAAAAGAACTCGAAGTCTTCTGAAGAGGTCGAAATCGACTAAAGAACCTCGACATCGAGTGCAATAGTGAGGCAGAAATCGAGCAGAGAGAAGAATAAAGCATGTCGACATACAGAGGTCGATATCGAGTGCCTAGATCGAGCGAAATGATAGAAGTCGAGTGCTAATCCGAGTAGAAGAAGGAGAGCTCGAGATAGAGTTAAACAGAGGTCGATATCGATGATGAAGGTCGATATCGATGTTGTTCAACATAGAAGTCCGACTCAGATTTTGATAGGATTCTATCCAAAGCTTGCACGTCTATCCAAAAGTCGAGATTTCCTTTCATCAACACCAGACTTCATCCTTTACTATTATTTACCATGGAGTTTTTAGTTTTTACTTTATTTATGTTTTATCTTAGAGAATAAAGATAAAGTTTCGAGTATTTGGATAGCAAAGTTCGATATCTATATCTAGAGGCCGTTAGGGCTGAGTTTAATCAGCCAAGTAAATTCAAATTCAGTTATTCAAACACATAGAACGCAGAGAATTTTTAGAGAGAGAGAGAGGAGGCCGAGTTGAGGTTGGTGGAAGCTAGAGCGGAATTGGCTTGGTTCGGTTGTAATTTCTTTCTTTTGCAATACATAGTAGTTTTCTTTTCAATGATGATGATGAGTTGCATGATGAGAAGCGAGTAGTCAACCCACTTCTAGGGCCGGGGTGAGCCTGACGATAACAATGTAGGGTAAGTGCATCAAAGGTATAACTTTTATGCGATTCCGTCTTCTATCCTATGCATGATCCTTTACGAAAGTTAGGGAGATTCATTATTTGCATTATTGAAGCGAAAGCCACTCATATTGTGAACTTGGATTATTCATGAATTGGATAGTAACTCTTAGGAATTATGCGAGAGCCTCTAATCACCTAAGTGTTGGTAACGAAAGTTATTTGACGGAGAGACATTAAATTTTATAACTTTAGCACCATACTTGCATTGTTATCGTTGTGGCGTGAAACCCCGACTTTGGAAGCTTTTAGTATATTGAATTACATAAAAAGTTTGAGTTTTGTTTCTGATCATCTTTTCTAAACCATTCTACGCTCTTCGGACACTTTTCCGACACATAGGTTACGCATTGAAGTTTCTGTAATAGACATCGAAATCGATTATCAAAGGTCGATATCGAGGACTAACATCGATATCGAGGTCTGTCTCGACGTCGATTTGGTTTGCTTTTGTCTTCTGCAGGAATCCAGTGGAAATCGATCAGAACTGAGGTCGATATCGACCAGACACATCGATATCGAGTGTCTTATGTGGTCGAAAGCTTGATCGTGATTACAACAAGGGAAGCGCTGACATACCTCCTCATGGATTCGATCCTGAATGACCCTACCACTACATCGGGAGGGATTCTTGTATTATTTGATTGATAAGGGAGTTAGCATAGTCGTGAATTATATTTGAATATTTGAATCGCACCATCCCGTCTATCGAACAAATTGGCGCCGTTGTCGGGGAGGCAATCAATCGCCACCTAAGTTTGCTCACTACTTTTAGAGCTTATTTTGCAGGTTTATGCGACGTTCTGATCGCGGACCTATCCTGGAAACCATTGATGAGCCTGAATGTTTCTTCCATCTTCGCACCAAAGCGATTCAAATCATGGCTGACAATGAGACGCAGGCTGAGACCATAGAGCGGTTGAGGAAAGAGATTGAGGATCACAATGCTACAATCGCTGCTGAGAGGGCCACCGCTGCTGCAGAGCGAGTCCGTGCCGATAGGGAGAAGGATGCGTGTAGACAAGCCCAAGAGCGGCTAAATCAGTATCCACAGATGGCGATGCAATACATGCATCCGCCGCTTCACGTTCCTGAATCCGCTATACTTATTCCTCCTTCCAATTATGAAATTAAAATAAACTTCCTGTCTAAAATTAAAAGAAAAACTTTTGAAGGAAGACCTAATGAATGCCCACTGCAACACATCTCTACTTTTATGTATTTATGTGAAACAATTGCTGATGGTGTAAATTTAGAGTATGTGAGACTAAAATCTTTTCGATGATCTTTGGCAGGGAAGGCATTACAATGACTTGAGAATTTGGCTCCACGCTCGCTGAGGACATGGGTGGAGGTGAAGGATGCATTCCTGAATAAGTTCTATCCACCCTCTAAGACGGCGATGCTGCGGCAAAGGATCACGACTTTCAAATAAAAGCCAGGTGAAACATTAGCACAGGCGTGGGAGCGGTTTAAGGACTTGCTGAGGTCATGCCCGATACATGGGCAACTTCCATATGTCATTCAGGAGATATTCTACAATTCCCTTGATGCGCCGAATAAGGAGAGGATCAATTCATATACCTCTAATCGGTACATTGAGCTTACACCAACGGAGGCATGGAAGACGATTGAGAGGCTCGTGAACTTTGACAACACCTATGGGACTGCTGCGGCCTATGATTCAAGGCCTGCCCCATCCATGCCATTATATGAGCCTCCAAGGGAGATAAATCCTGATGTGCGGCAACAATTCCACAACGATCAGACTCGCCGCCTTCAAAAGCAAGTCAGGTTCCTGAGCAACAATCAAACTTGTCAGGAATGTGGCTCGACAAGGCATAACACTAGTGCCTGTCCACATACTGAGCAAGTATCCATGGCGGAACAACATGAGGAAGCCAAGTGGACGAGAGGCTCTTATGGAGGGGGCAATCAACAATATTGGGGAGATCAACGCTTCTATCAAAGGGATCCCCCACTAATAAGGCATATTCCAATAGGCATTATAGATTAGTTTAGGTGCATTTCATTGTTATATAATCATGTTTTAGTGTTAATTAGATTAATGCTCGTTTTGTGGGAAAGTTCGGAATCTACGCTATTTCGATGGTTTTATGTAGATTCGTATATCCAAAGCAAAGAACATGAGGAACAGAGCTAAGGAAGGCTAAGGCGAGACTTGAGAGAGCTTAAGAAAGAAGTCCCCAAAAGCATGGAACAACCTAAGGAGCAACGGAGCATGAAATCGAGGTTTAAGAGCGAAAACAAGGGCGAGTCGCGAAAGCTGTCCGCCCGGTGAGCTGAACTTGTAACGCACTTTTCGGAGGCCTCGGATATCCGATCGATGCATATGAGCATGCGTTGGAAAGCTCTTTCAAAGATCTACGTGATGGTGTTCTTCTGGAAATTCCCTGACAGTGAATCTCTTTCCGCTGCAGCGGATCAATTCATCGACATCATGTCTAGCAAGTGCCTGAGCAGGACTCGCTGCCAGCGAGTTCGACTCGCTTCCAACGAGTGGAGTCAGAGAGGAGCATGTCCAGGAGCCAGAATGACTCGCTGCCAGTGAGCCCAACTTGCTGCCAGTGATCCGAGTCAGCTTGAGAGCCAGCGAATGGACTCGCTCCAGCGGATGGCTCGCTGCAGCGGAAATGTTGTCGCTGCCAGCGAAATCCACCATACATGACGTGTGGCTAAGGCATGAAGACTCGTGGTAGCGGGTTGGTAGCGAGTAGCTAGCGAGAATCCAACAGTGGGTCGAACAAGACAATTCGCTGCCAGCGAAAAGCTATTCGCTGCCAGTGAAATCTGACGCTGGATTAAACATGGAAAGTTCTATCTTTTATCTAGTTTCTTTAGGAAATTTCTATCTAAGTTATCTATCTTTTACCTTGTTTATTCAGAACTTTAGGCTTATAAATAGGATGTTTAGGGTTAGTTTTCATATATATTCAAGAAGAGCAATCACCATTGAAGAGAAGAGAATTTAGGTAAGCCATGTTTGGCTAATTTTCTAGTTTTTGCCTACACTTTCGAGACTTGGTTGGTGGTTTGTGAGTTTCTAATTTAATTTATTTTTCCTCTATAATTCTTTCAACTTGTTTGTGTGATATTGATTATGTTATTGATGTTATCTTGATTAGCTACCTTGATAATATTGATTTCTTGCTAGGATTTAATACTTTTGTATTTGTGTTATTTCCATAGTAGCACGCATAAGATTGTGGATTCCGTGTTTGAAGCATGATTATGTAGGGAGTTGACATATATCTTAAACATTGATTTATCATATTTAATTGGTATTATTTATGTGTTCAAGTTCTTGGGACTATTTGCTATCTCTTTGTTAAATCTTGACCGTGTTAGGGTTGCATAGAGGTGTAAGGGATTAATTGGACTCGTAGGACTTTTAATCAATTTAAACCAAGATGGGAGGAATTCGTAGGAAAAGATAATAACTTGAAAAGGATTCGACGATCAATAAAACCAACCAAAGTCAAGAACTTGTAGGTGAAAATGCTTTTCTTCTATCCTTTATTTTCTTTTGTGAATATTATTTTCTTTTATTTTCATCCATAAAAATATTTTCTTTTTATATTGATAAATACACAATATTTAGAAATACTTGATTCTCTAGGGTTCGACCCCTTACTTGCATACTATACTAGTTTGTTTGTTTGGGATTTATTTTTGGCGAGGTAAATCAACGAACTTTCCTCCGTCACCCACCATATAGAGCACCAGGGCACTCTGAGCGGGAAACAAGGAAGGATGACATGCAGATCATTCTTGATGAGATGCGGAGGAACCATGCTGAGTTCAAACAAGCCAACAACTCCATTCATACTCAGCTGCAGGGCATCAATTCTAGACTTGGGGAGATCGACGTTTGGAAGTGCAACATAGAGACCCAAATGGGTCAATTGGCAGAAGCAATACCCAAAGCGTCAGGATCATTCCCTGGATCAACTGTGCCCAATCAAAAGGGAAAAACCACTGGACACATAGCGGTGATGAATCTAAGGAGTGGGCGTCAATTACAAATGCCGAGCAAAAAGCGGAGGAGAATGCCCCAGAACAGACATCGATATCGACCCCCCAGTCGATATCGACCAAGGTGACGTCAATGTCAACCTTCCTATCGATGTCGACCCTAATGATGAGTCACCACAAAAATCGACTCCTCCAGTCGATGTCGACCCCCATCCTGTCGATGTTGATCTCACTCCAGCCGCAGGGAATAATAAGGTGTTGCCATTCCCAACAAGAAAGGTGATTAAGGACCCGGCGAAAAAGAAGTTCCAGCGGTTCGTGAAGATGCTTCACGGACTCAATGTCTCTATACCATTCACAGAAGCACTTCATGAGATGCCATCCTATGTAAGGTTCCTTAAGGACATAATGGGTAAGAAGCGATCACTTTCTGAGATCGCAGAGGAATGCAACATATTGGAACTATCACAAAAGCGGGCGGACCCAGGTAAGTTTTCTATCGCTATAGGCTTAGGTCGATATCGCTTTAATGATTTAGTTGATTAGGGCGCTAGCGTTAGCATGATGCCACTAACCATATGGCACAAGGTAAAGATAGGTCCTCTGGAGCCCGTGGATGCAAAGTTATACATGGCAAACAATACGGTAGTAATTCCAACAGGGATGGTAACTGATGTGCCAGTACAAGTAGGTAAATTCTTTGTCCCTGCTGATTTCTTAGTTGTTGATATAGCGGAGGACCTTGCTTGTCCCATTATATTAGGTAGGCCATTCCTGGCAACCGTCGATGCCAACATAAGCGTAAAAAAGGGATTGCTCTCATTCACAATTAGCGACGAGGTGATAGAGTATGCCTTCAACAAGACGGTGAGGAACAATGAAGGGCCAATGGAGATTAAAGCCATCAATGGTGTCTATATCACATGTGGAGAAGCTAGAGTAAGAAGTATGACACCGGAAGAGCTTGAAAAAAGGGCCATAGAAGCCCAAGTGGAGGAGGTTGTGGCAATCTTGAACGAAGGAGCCAAATAGAACATCGAAATCGACCCAGGTAAGTCGATATCGACTAACATAGTTCAAGATTCTATGTCAGGTTATAAGTATGGGGTCGACAGAGGAGAAGGAACATCGAAATCGAGCATGAAGGTCGATATCGATCATGACTCGAAGCCAAAATCGACTGCCATTGATTCTGAGAAAGGAGGAACTAAGAGCTCGATATCGATCCCTGATGGTCGAAATCGATCTAATCATATCGAGCAGAAAGCCTCCAAATTGATTGAACCTCCAAAAGCACAACAGAGCTCGATATCGACCACTGATCATCGATGTCGACCTGAGCCACAGACAGAGAAGAAAGTAAGTCAAGGTACGGATTCCTCCTGTTCCATTTCTATTAAAGATTTATCATTATTTGGAAGAGGTGTGCCTTGGCATGTGCGCTTGTGTAGGGTATCCGATGATGATTCGAACCAATATGAGATAGGAGACAAGGTCTATGTCTCCAAATCAAAAGATCAATGGTTCCCTACTAGATTCAAAGATAAGATGATGGGATCTTTCACGGTGAATCAAATCCATCCGGGTGGAATGCAGCTGAGAGACAAGAAAGGAGTGTTGTTTGATGCACAAGCCACATGGGCTCTGCAGATGCCGCCTTGAAAGCGCAATGGAAGAAGTCGGCCTAGCGACTTTAAAGTCTAGAGCTTGTAATGGAGACACCTAGTTTTTGGTTTTAGACAATTTTTACTTTATATTACATTGCATTGTTTTTGTTTTGGTTTTAGTTTGTTTAACAAGTTGCAGGAAAGAAGGAAAAGAGCATAGAACATAGATCGAAATCGAGTCAATAGATCGATATCGACCTTAGGGTCGATTCAGATGGGCTTGTGGTCAAGGCCGGATCACCCTGAAGCTTGAGCCAGAAATCGATGAAGGATCTCGATTCCGATGTTGAAAGGTCGATATCGACCACCACTGTAGTCTTCTTCGACTCCTGAAATTTGTGACGGTTTAGTAAGTTTATTTCTTAACCCTAATTCTAATACAGTGAGGAAACTATAATCTTTAAGTATGGGGTGGGGGAAAGGCTTACTTGCATATTTATCTTTAACCATTGCATTCATACTTAGTCATATTTTTAGCATGTTTTATTTTCGAAAAAAAAATAAAAAAATTGTATATTTATCTTTAAGTATTGCATGTTTACATTAGCATCATGTTATTTAAGAAAAAAAAAGAAAAAATGAACCCCATCAAAAAATTGAAAAATGAAAAAAGAGTCATGGAAGTATAAAAAAGAGCTCTACGATGCAAAATTAGATTCATTAGAGATATAACATGAAATTGCCTAGTTAGGGGAAGTCCCAATGAAGTGCAAAAAGAAAAAAAATAAAGGAGTTGAAAATTTGAAGTTGCTTTTGACATGTGCATGATAAGATGATGGAGGACTTTTATAATTTCCATACATGTCCTTACACAAAAAGTTCATATCCTAGCCTTACCTATGCATATTTACAAAAGTCACAAGCCATATATGAACCTTACTATATCATTATCATTATTGCTCCACACATATTACATATTGCCCATTTTTATATACCTTATACCCTATCCGGGGACAAGTTTGAGAATAGATGTCATCTTTGGAGTTATTATATGGAGTTGTGCATATATATTATGGAGTTGTTGGCAGGAATGAAACATTTATGAAATATGGAAAATTTAATGAGTGAGAAAAAATCCGATCACCTCAGGAGATAAAGGTAGGTCGACCCTGCTCGTTGAGATATTAGTTCAGCGAGATGGGACACAAGGGGGTGAGGAGTCCGAAGTACTAAGTATCTGGGGCCATTCATGACACCCATATTTGCGACTTGCGAAAAGGCAGTGCTATGGTTAGAGAGGTAAAAGCATTATAGTGAAAAAAGCATTGAGCGATGAGTGAAAGGTGAGATGTTATGAAGAAGGAATGTGGAATGAATGTTTTGGAAAGAAAGTTTTATTTCCCCGGATTTAACACCACATGGTCAAATATTAGCCCACCTTTAGCCATTTACCAATCTACTTCTCATAAGCTTGAAAAAGTCCTCTTGATTATTAATGCTATGTCGCTGAAATTGTTTTATGCATATAAACCTCCTTTTATGAGTATGAAATTGCTTTTATGCACAAGCATGGATTTGGTTCACATAAGTACCTTATCGAGGACGACAATTGATTGTAGGGACATATGAAAAATGAATCTATGATGTTGAGGGTTTACTTTCTTCCCCTGTATGACCATTAAAGCTATTGCTTGGGGACAAGCAAGCTTAAGTATGGGGTGTTTGATTTGCGCGCAAATAGCCATATTTTCTATGCACATTTAAGTCCATTTTATCATTCTTTTGCATGCATATTAGTGGGAAAATATGGGATTGGTGTAGTTTATGAATTATTGTCAAATATATGGGTCTGCACGAGTTTCTATGTGATATCGCAGAAAACAGGACAAAATGGACAGATTTGGAAGAGCGGAAAAAGAACTCGAAGTCTTCTAAAGAGGTTGAAATCGACTAAAGAACCTCGACATCGAGTGCAGCAGTGAGGCAGGAATCGAGCAGAGAGAAGAACAGAGCATGTTGACATACAGAGGTCGATATCGACGTCTGAAGGTCGATATCGAGTGCCTAGATCGAGCGAAATGATAGAAGTCGAGTGCCAGTCCGAGTAGAAGAAGGAGAGCTCGAGATAGAGTTAAACAGAGGTCGATATCGATGATGAAGGTCGATATCGATGTTGTTCAACAGAGAAGTCCGACTCAGATTTTGATAGAATTCTATCCAAAGCTTGTACGTCTATCCAAAAGTCGAGATTTCCTTTCATCAACACCAGACTTCATCCTTTACTATTATTTACCATGGCGTTTTTAATTTTTACTTTATTTAAGTTTTATCTTAGAGAATAAAGATAAAGTTTCGAGTCTTTGGATAGCAAAGTTTGATATCTATATCTAGAGGCCATTATGGCTGAGTTTAATCAGCCAAGTAAATTCAATTTCAGTTATTCAAACACATAGAACATAGAGAATATGTAGATAGAGAGAGAGGAGGCCGAGTTGAGGTTGGTGGAAGTGAGAGCGGAATTGGCTTGGTTCGGTTGTAATTTCTTTCTTTTGCAATACATAGTAGTTTTCTTTTCAACGATAATGATGAGCTGCATGATGAGAAGCGAGTAGTCAACCCACTTCTAGGGTCGGGGTGAGCCCGACGATAGCAATGTAGGGTAAGTGCATCAAAGGTATGACTTTTATGCGATTCCGTCTTCTATCCTATGCATGATCCTTTACGAAAGTTAGGGAGATTCATTATTTGCATTATTGAAGCGAAAGCCACTCATATTGTGAACTTGGATTACTCATGAATTGGATAGTAACTCTTAGAAATTATGCGAGAGCCTCTAATCACCTAAGTTTTGGTAACGAAAGTTATTTGACAGAGAGACATTAAATTTCATAACTTTAGCACCATACTTGCATTGTTATCGTTGTGGCATGAAACCCCGACTTTGGAAGCTTTTAGTATATTTAATTACATAAAAAGTTTAAGTTTTGTTTCTGATCATCTTTTCTAAACCATTCTACGCTCTTCGGACACTTTTCCGACACATAGGTTACGTATTGAAGTTTCTGTAATAGACATCAAAATCGACTGTCAAAGGTCGATATCGAGTACTAACGTCGATATCGAGGTCTGTCTCGACGTTGATTTGGTTTGCTTTTGTCTTCTGCAGGAATCCAGTGGAAATCGACCAGAACTGAGGTCGATATCGACCAGACACATCGATATCGAGTGTCTTCTGAGGTCGAAAGCTTGATCGTGATTACAACAAGGGAAGCGCTGACATACCTCCTCGTGGATTCGATCCTGAATTACCCTACCACTACATCGGGAGGGATTCTTGTATTATTTGATTGATAAGGGAGTTAGCATAGTCGTGAATTATATTTGAATATTTGAATCGCACCTCCCGTTCATCGAACAGTTACAAGCTCTAGACTTTATAGTCTCTAGCCGACATCTTCTTTCATGCTCCTAAGGCGGCATCTGCAGAGCCCATGGAGCCTGGGCCTCAAATAGCACTCCATTCTTGTCTCGCAGTTGCATCCCACCTGGATGGATCTTGTTTACAATAAAGGGACCCATCTTCTTTGTTTTGAACCTACTTGGAAACCAATGATCTTTTGATTTGGAGACATACACCTTATCTCCTTCTTCGTAATTGCTCGGATCATCATTAGTTATCCTGCACAAGTGCACATACCAAGGAAAACATCTCCCAAATAGAGATAAATCCTTTATTGAAATTAAGAAAGAGGAATCTGTACCTTGGCTTACCTTCTCAGAGCTTTCCTTTTCTGTCTGAGGGTCCAGTCGATATCGACCAGTGTCACTCAATATCGACTTCTCTTCAGCTCCCGGTGGTTCCGTTGATGTGGAGTAATTCGACTCAATTTGATCTACTCGATATCGACTAGGTGCACTCGATATCGAGTGGCTCGTTTCTCTTTCAGCTTCTGGTTCAGTCGATGTCCGCTTTGAATTCTGGTTGATTTCGAGTACTGTACTCAATTTCGAGTTGTCTGCTCCGACATCGAACCCATACTTAAAACCTGGCACATAATCTTGAAATTTGTTAGTCGATATCAACTTACTTGGGTCGATTTCGAGTGGTTCTTTTGTTCCTTCGTTCAAGATTTTCACGATTTCCTCCACTTGGGCTTCTATAGCCCTCTTCTCTAGCTCTTCGGGGGTCATATTTCTTACGTTTGGTTCCCCGCATGCGATGTAAACACCTTTGATTGACTTTACCTCCATAGGGCCTTCATTATTCCTTACCATCTTGTTGAAGACGTACTCGATTACTTCATCGCTGATGATGAATTAGAGCAATCCTTTCCTTACGCTTATGTTTGCATCAACGGTTGCTAAGAAAGGCCTTCCTAAAATAATTGGACAAGCAGGATCCTCTACCATATCAACAACTAGAAAATTAGCAGGGACAAAGAACTTACCTACTTGCACTGACACATCATCCACCATGCCTGTTGGATTGACCACCGTGTTGTTTGCCATAAAGAGTTTAGGATCCACAGGCTCTAGGGAACCAATCTTTACCTTCGACCATATTGTTAGTGTCATAATGCTAACACTAGCCCCTAAATCACATAATGTATTAAATCGGTGTTGACCTAAGCCTATAGTGATAGAAAACCTACCTGGGTCTGCCCTCTTTTCTGGTAGCTCCAACTTGTTGCATTCCTCTGCGATCTCAACAATTGATCGCTTCTTACCTAGTATGTCTTTAAGGAACCTTACATAAGATGGCATCTCATGAAGAGCTTCGATGAATGGAATGGTAACATTGAGCCCTTGTAGCATCTTCACAAAGTGCTGGAACTTCTATTCCGCCTGGTCCTTTAGAGTTTTCTTAGGGAATAACATCACCTTCTTCTTCATTGCGGCTGGAGTTGAGTCGATGTTGAGTAGGGTCTGGTCCATATCGACTGGAAAAGTCAATTTCTGGTGATGCTTTGCTTCTGTATCGACATCAAGTAAAGGGGACTCGATGTCGACTGCATCTTGGTTGATATCGACTAGTTTAGTCGATATCGAGTCCTCTTATGTGGCTTTTTCCTCCGCTTTTTGCTCAGGCGTTCGCAGCTGACGCCTACTCCTTAGATTCATAGCCGCTATTTGTCCAATAGTTTTGCCCTTAAGGTTGGCACATTAGATCCTGGTAGCGATCCTGACGTTTTGAGAATTTGTTCAGCCAATTGACCCATTTGGGTCTCCATATTCTTCTTCCAAACGTCGATCTCCCCGAGCCTAGCATTGATGTCGTGCAGCTGAGTATGGACTGAGTTGTTGGCTTGTTTAAACTCAGCGTGGTTCCTCCACATCTCATCAAATATGATCTACAAGTCATCCTTCCTTGGTTCCCGCTAAGGGTGCCCAAGTGCTCTATAAGGTGGGGGATCCCTCTGTTGATGCTGAGGTTGATAGAACCTTTGATCCCCCCAATACTGCTGATTCCCCCCTCCATAGGGACCTCTCGTCCACTTAGCTTCCTCATGTGTCTCCGCAATGCTGACTTGCTCAAGAATTGGGCAGGCATTGGTGTTGTGCCTGGTAGAACCACATTCCTGGAAAGCTTGGTTGTTTGAGAGGAACCTAACTTGCTTTTGAACCTAACTTGCTCGATCTCCTTTGGAGGCTCATAAAGTGGCATAGATGGGGCATGCCTTGAGTCATAGGCCGCAGCAGTCCCATATATGTTGTCAAAGTTGACAAGCCTCTCAATTGTGTCCCAGGCCTCCGTATGTGTAAGCTCAATGTACCGATAGGAGGTGTAAGAGGTTATTCTCTCCTTATTCGGTGCATCAAGGGAGTTATAGAAGATCTCCTGGATGACATAAGGTAGTTGCCCATGCGTAGGGCAGGATCGCAATAAGTCCTTGAAGCGCTCCCATGCCCGCGCCAATGTCTCGCCAGACTTTTGTTTAAAAGCCGTGATCCTTTGTCGCAGCATCGCCGTTTTTGATGGAGGAAAGAATTTGTTTAGGAACGCATCCTTCACCTTTGCCCATGTCCTCAGCGAGCGTGGAGCCAAGCTTTCAAGCCATTGCGAAGCCTTCCCTGCAAGAGACCATCGAAAGGATTTCAGTCTAACATATTCAAAATTTGCGCCATCGACGATAGTCTCACATAAATCCATAAAAGTAGAAATATGTTGCAAGGGGCATTCATTAGATCTTCCTTTAAAACTATTACGTTTAATTTCAGAAAGGAAGTTAATTTTGATTTCATAATTAGAGGGTAATCGCAGATTCAGGCACGGTGAGTGAGGGTGCATGTATTGCATGGTCGTTTGCGGATATTGATTGAGCCTCTCTTGGGCTTGTCTGCGTGCATCCTCCTCTCTATCAGCGCGAGCTCTCTCTATAGCTGCAGTTGCCCTTTCATTGGCGATTGTAGCATGAGTTTATAAAAAGTTGTGTTTTTATTCTATCCATTCTACTTTCTTCGGACAACTTTTCCGACAAATAGGTTACGTTTTACAGTCTCTGTTTGAAGACTCGAAATCGACTATAAAGGTTGATATCGAGTGCTAACATCGATATCGAGGTCCATCTCGACGTCGACTTGTTGCTTCTGTCTTCTGCAGGATTCTACTGGAAATCGACCAGAACTGAGCTCAATATCGACCAGACACCTCGATATCGAGTGTCTCCTGGAGTCGGAACTTGATCATGATTTCAATCTTAGGAAGCGCTGACATACCTCATCGTAGATTCGATCCTGAATTACCCTACCACTACATCGGGAGGGATTCTTGTATTTTATTTGCTTGGATAAGGGAGTTAGCTTAGTTTGAATTTGAATATCTTATTTTAAACGATACCCCTCCCCTTACAAACACCCCATACTTAAGCTTGCTTGTCCCCAAGCAATAATTTTAATGGTCATTCAGGGGAAGAAAGTAAACCCTCAACATCATAGATTCATTCTTATATGTCCCTACACTCAATTGTCATCCTCGATAAGGTATAATGTCAAAAAATCCATGCATGTGAATAAAAGCAACATCATACTCACAAAAGGAGGGTTATATGCATAAAACCAATTTTCGCAACATAGCATTAATAATCAAGAGGACTTTTGCAAGCTTATGAGAAGTAGATTGGTAAAAGGCTAAAGGTGGGCTAATTGTTGGCCATATGTTGTTAAATCCGGGGAAATAAACTTTCTTTCCTAACTTTCATTCCACATTCCTTCTTCATCATATTTCTCACCTTTCACTCTTCACTCAATGCTTTTTTCACTATAATGCTTTTACCTCTGTAACCTTAGTACTGCCTTCTCGCGAGCCGCAAACATGGGTGTCATGAATGGCCCTGGATACTTAGTACTTCGGACTCCTCACCTTGTGTCCCATCTCGCTGAACTATGATCTCAACGATCAGGGTCGATCTACCTTTATCTCCTGAGGTGATCGGATTTTTTTCACTCATTAATTCCATAATTCAAAATTTTGTTTCATTTATGCCAACAACTTCAATAGTATGCACAAACTCCATATAACAACTCCAAAGATGACATCCATTCTCAAACTTGTCCCTGGATAGGGTATAAAGTATAAAAAATGGGCAATATGTAATATATGTGGAGCAATAATGATAATGAGACTCATATATGGCTTGTGAATTTGCAAATATGCATGGGTAAGGCTAGGGAATTGAACTTGAGCGCATGTATGGAAATTTATAAAGTCCTCCATCATCTTATCATGCATATGTCAAAAGCAACTTCAAATTTTACCTTTTTTTCATGGTTTTTTCTAAAAAATTGCATTTCATTGTGACTTCCCTTAACTAGGCAATTTCATGTTATATCTCTAATGAATCTACTTTTGCATCGTCGAGTTCCTTATAAGCTTCCATGACTCTTTTCTTTATATTTTCAAAATTTTTGATGGGGATAATTTTTTTTTTGAAGTTAAAACATGCTAAAGATAAATATGACATGCTTAAAGATAAAGACATCTAAATTAACTAAGTATGAAAAATATGCATAAACATGTAAAAACTATGCAATAACTTATGAAAAATTTCAAAATATGCTAAAATATGCGAGTAAGCCTTTCCCCCACCCCATACTTAAAGATTACAGTGTCCTCACTGTATAAGAACTAGGGTTAAGAAAGAAACTTACTAAAACTTCACAAAAATCAGTAATTGAAGACGTCTGCAGTGGAAGTCGATATCGGGCATACCAGTCGATATCGACTAGTTACCTCCATTTCTGGTTCAAGCTTCAGGTTGATCCGGCCTCGACCACAAGCTCCTCTGAATCGACCATCTGGGTCGATATCGAGCATCATACTTGATTTCGATGTCTGTTTTGCTCTCCTTCTTCTTCCTGAAACTTGTTAGACGATAAAACTAAAACCCAGCACAAATAATAATGTCTTATGTCTAAAAAAAAAACCAAAAGATATCCAAAACTTAAACTAGTTGTCTTTGTTACACGCTCTAGACTTTAAAGTCGCTAGGCCGACTTCTTCTTTCACGCTCTCAAGGCGGCATCTGCAGAGCCCATGTGGCTTGGGCCTCAAGTAGAACTCCTTTCTTATCTCTCAGCTGCATTCCGCCTGGATGGATTTGATTCACCGTAAAGGGTCCCATCCTCTTGTCTTTGAATCTATTAGGGAACCAATGCTCTTTTGATTTGGAGACATAAACCTTATCTCCTACTTCCTAATGGCTCAAATCATCATTGGATACCTTGCACAAGTGCACATACCAAGGTAAACCTCTTCCAAAAAGTGATAAATCTTTAATAGAGATCGAGAAAGAGGAGTCCGTACCTTGGCTTACCTTCTCTTCTGTCAGTGGGTCAGGTCGATATCGATCAGTAGTACTTGATATCGAGCTCTGTTGTGCTCCTGGAGGTCCTGTCAATTTGGAGTTGTTCTGCTTGATATGATCTGGTCGATGTCGATCTATGGTGCTCCATATCGAGGTTCCTTCTCCTTTCTCAGCTTCTGGGGCAATCGATTTCGGCTTGGGTTCATGGTCGATATCGACCTTTATGCTCGATTTCGATGTTTCCTCTCCTCCTATGTCGACCCCATACTTATAACCTGGCATAGAATCTTGAATTTTGTTAGTCGATATCGACTTACCTGGGTCGATTTCGAGTGGCTTTTTGGCTCCTTTGTTCAAGATTGCCATGACTTCCTCCACTTGGGCTTCTATGGCCCTCTTTTCAAGCTCCTCAAGTGTCATATTCCTTACCTTTGCTTCCAGACATGTGATGTAGACACCTGTAATTGACTTTACCTCCATTGGCCCTTCATTATTCCTCACCATCTTGTTGAAGGCATACTCTATCACTTCATCACTAATTGTAAATGAGAGCAATCCTTTCTTCACGCTTATGTTGACATCGACGGTTGCTAAGAATGGCCTACCTAAAATAATGGGACAAGCAGGGTCCTCTGCCATATCAACAACTAGAAAGTCAGCAGGGACAAAGAACTTACCTACTGGCACTAGCACATCATCTACCATCCTTGTTGGAATAACTACCGTGTTGTTGGCTATGTATAACTTTGCATCCACAGGCTCTAGGGGACCTATCTTTATCTTGTGCCATATGGTTAGTGGCATCATGCTAACGCTAGCGCCTAAATCAACTAAAGCATTAAAGCGATATCGACCTAAGCCTATAGCGATATAAAACTTACCTGGGTCCGCCCGCTTCTCTGGTAGCTCCAATCTGTTGCATTCCTCTGCGATCTCAGCAATTGATTGCTTCTTACCTAGGATGTCCTTAAGGAACCTCACATATGATGGCATCTCATGAAGTGCTTCGGTGAATGGAATTGAGACATTAAGCCCTTGAAGCATCTTCACGAATCGCTGGAACTTCTTTTCCGCCGGGTCCTTAACAATTTTCTTTGATGGGAATGGCAACACCTTCTTCTTCCCTGCAGCTGGAGTTAGGTCGACATCGATTGGATGGGGGTCGATATTGACTGAAGAAGTCGATTTCTGTGGTGATTCAGCATCAGTGTCAACATCGAGTTGAGTATGGTCGACATCGATATCAGCTTGGTCGATATCGACTGGGGGTGTTGATATCGAAGTCTCTTCTGGGGCCTTCTCCTCCACTTTTTGCTCGGGCGTTTGTAATTGACGCCACTCCTTAGATTCATGGCCGCTATGTGTCTAGTAGTTTTGCCCTTTTGGTTGGGCATAGTAGATCCAGGCAATGATCCTGACGGTTTGGGTATTTGCTCAGCCAATTTACCCATTTGGGTCTCCATGTTGCGCTTCCAAACGTCTATCTCCCCAAGCCTAGAATTGATGCCCTGCAGTTGAGTACGAACGGAGTTATTGGCTTGTTTGAACTGAGCATGGTTCCTCCGCATCTCATCAAGAATGATATGCAGGTCATCCTTCCTTGTTTCCCGCTCAGGGTGCCCTGGTGCTCTATATGGTGGGGGATCCCTTTGTTGATGTGATTGATAGAACCTTTGATCTCCCCAGTACTACTGATTTCCCCCTCCATAGGGGCCTCTCGTCCACTTGGCTTCCTCATGTTGCTCTGCCATAGGTACTTGCTCAAGATGTGGGCATGCACTAGTGTTGTGCCTTGTTGAGCCACATTCCTGACAAGGTTGATTGTTGCTCAGGAACCTTACTTGCTTTTGAAGGCGGCGTGTTTGATCGTTGCAGAATTATTGCCGCACATCAAGATCAATCTCCTTTGGAGGCTCATAAAGTGGTATAGATGGGGCAGGCCTTGAGTCATAGGCCGCAGCAATCCCATATGTATTATCAAAGCTAACCAGCCTCTCAATCGTCTCCCAGGGCTCCGTTGGTGTGAGCTCAATGTACCGATAGAAGGTGTATGAGTTGATTCTCTCCTTATTCTGCCCATCAAGGGAGTTGTATAAGATCTCCTGGATGACATATGGTAATTGCCCATGCGTCGGGCATGATCTCAATAAGTCCTTAAAACGCTCTCACGCTTGTGCCAACGTCTCACCAGGCTTTTGTTTGAAAGCCGTAATCCTTTGCCGCAGCATCGCCATTTTAGAAGGGGGAAAGAACTTGTTTAGGGATGCATCCTTCACCTCTGTCTATGTCCTCAGCGAACGTGGAGCCAAACTCTCTAGCCATTGCAATGCCTTCCTTGCTAAAGACCATCGAAAAGACTTTAGTCTCACATACTCTAAATTCACACCATCAACAATAGTTTCACATAAATCCATGAAAGTAGAGATATGTTACAAGGGGCATTCATTAGGTCTTCCTTCAAAAGTATTTCTTTTTATTTCAGATAGAAAGTTTATTTTTATTTCATAATTAGAAGGAGGAATTAAAATAGCAGATTGAGGAACATGTAGCGGCGGATGCATGTATTGCATCACCGTCTGTGGATACTGATTGAGCAGCTCTTGAGCTTGTCTGTGCGCATCCTCCTCCCTATCAACACAGGCTTGCTCTGCAGCAGCGGCGGCCCTTTCAGCAGTGATTGTAGCGTTGTGGTCCTCAATTTCTTTCCTCAACCGCTCAATGGTCTGAGCTTGTGTCTCGTTATCCGCCATGAATTGAATAGCTTTGTTGCGAAGATGGAAGAAATGTTCGGGCTCATCAATGCTTTCCAGGATAGGTTCGCGATTAGAGCGTCGCATAAACCTACAAAATAAGCACTAAAGAAGATCGTGAGAAAACTTAGGTGGCGATTGATTGCCTCCCCGGCAACGGCGCTAATTTGTTCGTAAGGGGAGGGGTATCGCTTAAAATAAGATATTCAAATTCAAACTAAGCTAACTCCCTTATCCAAGCAAATAAAATACAAGAATCCCTCCCGATGTAGTTAGTGGTAGGGTAATTCAGGATCGAATCCATGAGGAGGTATGTCAGCGCTTTCTAAGATTGAAATCACGATCAAGTTCCGGCTCCAGGAGACACTCGATATCAAGGTGTCTGATCGATATCGACCTCAGTTCTGGTCAATTTCCAGTAGAATTCTGCAGAGGAGAGAAGCAACAAGTCGACGTCGAGATGGACCTCGATATCGATGTTAGCACTCGATATCGACCTTTACAGTCGATTTCGAGTCTTCAAACAGAAACTATAAAACGTAACCTATTTGTCGGAAAAGTTGTCCGAAGAAAGTAGAATGGTGAGGGAATTGTGGACAGAATAAAAACACAACTTTTTATAAACTTCTATAAACTAAAAGCTTCCAAGGTCAGGGATTCATGCCACAACGATAATCATGCAAGTATGATGCTAAAGTTATGAAATTTAATGTCTTTCAGTCAAATAACTTTCGTTACCAACTTTTAGGTGATTAGAGGCTCTCGTATAAAACCTAAGAGTTACTATCCAATTTCATGAGTAATCCAAATTCACAATATGATTGGCTTTCGCTTCAATAATGCAAATAATGAATCTCCTAAACTTTCGCAAAGGATCATGCATGGGATAGAATACGGAATCGCATAAAACTCATACCTTTGATGCGCAAACTTACATTGCTATCGTCGGGCTCACCCCGACCCTAGAAGTGGGTGAACTACTCGTGCTTCATCATTGAACTCATCATCATCATGTAAAAGAAACTACTTTGATTAAACAAAAGAAAGAAATTACACCGAAAAAAGCCAACTCTCCGCTCTCGCTTCCACTCAACTCCACTCAGCCTTCCTCTCTCTTTCTCTCTACTCGCTAAAACTGAATGTAAAACTGATTTCTTGCTGTGTGGATGATTGAAACCAGCCCTAATGGCCTCTAATTATAGATCTCAAACTTCGCTATCCAAGGATTCGAAACTCTATCTTTATTCTCTAAGATAAAACTTAATAAAGTAAAACAACTAAATTACTTAGGTAAAACTCATAAACTGATAAATCTGGTGTTCAATGATAGAAGATCTCGACTTTTGGATAATCTCGAACGCTTCGGATAGAATTCTATCAAAAACAGCGTCGGATCTTTTCTGCAGCAAACATCGATATCGACCAGAAACCTCAATATCGAGTGTCTCCTAGAGTCGGAACTTGATCGTGATTTCAATCTTAGGAAGCGCTGAAATACCTCCTCGTGGATTCGATCCTGAATTACCCTACCACTACATCGGGAGGGATTCTTGTATTTTATTTGCTTGGATAAGGGAGTTAGCTTAATTTGAATTTGAATATCTTATTTTAAGCGATACCCCTCCCCTTACGAACATTATTTCAGACAGACATGCAGGCATCTTGAAGACCATGGAGGAGTTGCCTAGATGGAGTGCGCCAAACGCTCATCACAGGATATGCATTCGGCACATGAAATCAAACGTGAATTCCAGGTTCCATGATCATAAGGTTCAAGACATGGTCGGCTGGACTGCATACCAGCTGACAACAAGTGGATTTGAGAAGGGGTGTCATGCCTTACAGAAGATGAATAGTGAGGCCTGTGATTACATTGTTGCGATAGAGCCAGATAAGTGGTCCATGGCTAACGTGGGGGCGGGGGCGAGGTACGGCGTCTTGACGACGAACTTATCTGAGGCATTCAATGGCATGCTAAAGGGGGAGGGGGGAGGGGCCTTTCGCTGACAGTGCTTGTGCGTTTGAATTTCTACAAAGTCAACAGATACTTCATCCAAAGGTAAGCTGAAGCGGCACAACGCGTCTCCCTTGGTTTCCCATTGACAGAAGCCACCGATGGCAAGATTGGGTTACTTCTTACTACAGTGACAAATGCACACGTGATCTCCTTTGATTTACATAATGGAATATTTGAGGTGATATTGAACCCAAGGGGGTCGCAAGGTAGGCACAGTGGGCGTTCATACACAGTGAACTTGAGTCGTAGAACATGTACATGTGCCAGTTGGAAGTTGTTACGAATTCCTTGCGCTCATATGTTGGCTGTTTGCAGAAATCAGAGCCGTTCCTATGTGCCACTTGTTGAACAGTTCTTTACAACACAATCATACTAGTTAGCATACAATCGACTTTTCTACCAGTTGGTGAGCCTTTCAATTGGCCAGAAGTAGGAGGCCCTAGCTTGGTTGCCGACCAAACTCGTTTGCGAGATGTTGGGCGAACTCCCTCATGCAGAATTAGAAATCAGATGGACTTCGGGGTCCAGGGCAAGTGCGATGTGGCAACTGTCGGGGTTATGGGTACAACAGATGATCTTGCCCGAGTCGTGCTGGTCCATCAGGCTCCTGAGACTTCTAGGCAACATGAAGGGGTATTGTGGTATGATGAAATTCTTATGTGGTTTATGTATTGTGGTATGATGAGCTTCTTATGTGCTTTATGTATTGTGGTTTGATGAACTTCTTATGTAGTTTATGTATTATGGTTTGATGAACACCATATGTGGTTTATGTATTGTGGTTTGATGAACTTCTTATATGGTTTATGTATTGTGGGTTGGTGTACTATCATGTGTTTTATGTGTAGTGATTTTTGGAATGCATTACGTGTTATATATAAATATATATAATATGTAGTAATATTGTTCCTACCCATTCCAACATCACAATGATAATATAGTCACAACGGCATTAGTAGGTTAATTGACAAAAGGCATACGAAACAACATTAAACTAATAGAGGTAAACACATGATAGTCAGTCCACGTGAATCCTACTCGTTCGCTTCCTCTTCGTCCTCCTCTACATGCGTAAACAAATCTGGGTTGGGCGCGGGCTGAGCTGGAGGTGGAGCACCGTATATGTTGTAGGGGTTGTTGTACACAATCCTCCCCTAATGACATAGCGGTGTCGTCAAGTACGTATGAGGAGGACTAAACATCTTGCTAGATGAGCCTGACGCAATAAAAGTGGATTGAGGAAACATGAAGTGAGGCTGGCCATATGGGTCCATCACCATTTGATGCATGACACCTGGAGTATCATACGCTGGGCATGACATGAACACCATAGATGATGGAGTCTGCGTATCCGGTTCGGAAGGCCCACCGAATCCCGTCTGCGGTGTTTGTGCCTGAGCTGGGCGTGGCTGGGAAGGATCAGGTGGAATATGAGTGTGTGTGGGGTCGTACGACACCTGACTCGGTATATGCGAACCTTGGGCTGTCATATAACTGCAATAGCTATCCACCGTCCCCATCATCGAGTTGTACTGGTGCTGACCGTAGAAAGTGTGAGACTCGTCCGCCGTCTGGGTTGCCCGAGAAATAGCATCAATGACAAAGTTCCCCTACAATTCACGAGTCAATCGAACTAAGAACAGGTATGATCTAAACATACATCATTTGAGAAGGAAGGCAGTACAATTTAGACACTAGCCAGAAGGTGATAATCCGGAGCTACTGGTTGATAAACGCTTGGTGGAGCACTCGTGGGAGGACTAATGAGGCATCGTGTGATACGTGCATACCACGACATGTACTATGACATCACCTCATCCTCGTCGTCCACCGTGGGGGCTGCATGAACCGTGTTCTCTTGCTCATTCCACTGCTTGATCCATTCTGCATGAACCTCAGCCAAGTTGTGCTGATGCTTTCCCCTGCGGTCCATCTTGTGCGTCAACTCATCAAATGCACATGTTGGGGGAACCACTTGCACAATTCCAAACTAACGTGAAACTCACTCTGGGTGATGCCACTCCACTATGTCGAAGCATATCAGAGGTGTAGTAGATTGCCATATATTCCCACCTTGTTGGCAGATGGGAGCAAGGCGAGCTAAGACATCGCTAGAGTAGGGCTCCCACACAAACTGAATGGTAATGAAATGACAGTAACTGAAATCGTTCAGAACTATATTATACAAAAGGTAGAGGAATTGCTAGAGTGAAGGCTAACCTAATTTGGGGTCTGACGATCAAATGCGTCTCGGTAGTACATTAATGTCTTCGAGGTAGTTTCGTATGAGAATTTGCAAGTCAACCATCTCATGGCAAGTGAATCCTCTTCATCTCGAAAGCGCCCAGTAAATGGTGGAGCTTGTGACCCATAACCTCTCTTTTTCCGGACCTCTTGCCGGTGAGCCCTCCTAACTGCATGTTGGTCATCAACATCGACGTCCAAAGTAATGCACCACGACCTTCTAATGGAGATTCGCTCCCATGCCCACAACTAGTAGTTGATTAAAAGGAATTAGTTAACAAGGTAATTGGAGTAAGGGGAGAAAATGCTACCTTATTTTGTGTACTTGTAACAGTATGATAGGTCCAACAATCTCATCTTTCTCACGCTTTGTGGCTTTGCATAGCTGGTGATAGAAAAATGCTAGGGTAGCACTACCCCAATTGTACTGTCCATCAGCCTCCAAATTAGCAATCAGTGGAAGGTATAGTAATTAGACCTGCCCTCCACTACTATCAGCAAACAGGACCCCAACCATTAACATCAGAATGTATGCCCTAGCCTGGCACTGAAGGCATTATCCTTCTAGTAAAGGCTGAAGCAGTTGTCGTAGCCAGGCGACTTTCACCGATGAACCCCTAATCTGGTTCGCTGGGGGTCTTTGCCCGAGCAATGTCTCTGCAACAGTTGGCCAATAGTACCATGCAGATCCAATAACTGCAAGCCCGTCAACACCCAGACCCAATATAACCGAGACATCCTGTAGGGTGATTGTCACCTCCCCAACGGTCAAGTGAAAGGAGTGGGTCTCCAGTCTCCATTTCTCTATCAGAGTCGTCATCAAACGTGGACCCGAGCTTGTATATACAGTGAAATCCTGCTCATTGTATGTACTACAGCACTCGAGGGTCTAGAGGTAGATCTCTCCCAAACTTCCTCAAGTGCATCCTATGTTAGATCACACTATTCGTCTGCAAATATTACACATACAAATATTAGGTGTCCGATCTATTTCATCCATTCAATTTACTTTTCAGAGTTAGTGTAAACAATATGTACTTAGATATTCCTCGCGATTCCAGACACCAGTTGACATATGCAAATGTTGTCTGTGGAGGACCTCGTTCACCAATGGACCAGGATTCAATTGCATCGCCATTTTAAATAACCTGAGACAAAGAAATTAATTTTTAGAAACCTATAAACAAAGTTCTGAGCATAAATTACCTTATTGTATTCAAAATTCATTCTCATATAAGATCCCTTAATTTCTGTTTAAATTCTATCTCAAATTTAATCTATCACATTCATTTCATATATCATACTCACATTTATTCATCACATATTTACACAAATTTATAAAAACTCTCCAGTCTCAACAACAACAACAATACCTAATAATTTCTACAACAACTATAATGAAATCAAGTTTCGCAATCTATTCGTTTTAATACTCGCAAATTCTACCACATTACAACACAAACCAAGAACCACATTACAACACAAAACCCAACCACAATTTTACATCTATCTAACTAAACAAAAAAACAACCAAAAACTATAAATCTGAAAAAATATAGTTTACATCTATATTTGTGAAAAAATATATTTCGAAAAAATTTTCTTCCTAAAAAAATATATTTCTGAATACACTTTATTTTTGAAAAAATGAAAAAAAAAATCAAAACTATATTTTACATCTATCTAATAAACTATATTTCTGAAAAAAAAAGAAAAAAAATCGAAACTATATTATAACACAAAACCCAACCAAAATTTCACATCTATATTACCCATCCATCACAAACCAACCTCTATATTATCAGTTTCGAAACTAAATTTCAGGAAAAAAAATTTCGAAACTAAATTAAAACAAAAAAAACTAACCTCTATATTATCGGTTTTACAGAGGAAGGACGGATGGAAGACGAGATTAGGCAACTGGAGATCAGATGGAAAAGGAAGAAGGAGATTGGAAGAGGAAGAAGGAGGTCGGCAATGGAGGGCACCGAAGTTGAAGATGAACGGAGAAGGTATTAATGATGTAGGGGGTGGTTTCGTGTGTTTTTAGGGTTAATATATAAAACGCGGTTTGGGTCCGCGTTTCATTAAATGCAACGAATAAAACGCGTTCCCAAACCGCGTTTTACCAGGCATGCCTTTGACTTTTTTTCCTGAAAATTTTTACAGACCGTGTTTCTCTAGTAATTCAAATCTCCTTCTCCGAGCGCCAATTCCATTTTGCCTTTTACACATAAAATGTGGTATCAAACCGCGTTTTTCTGATCTCTCTGCAAAAAATAAATATTTTTGTAATATCTTTCAAAGTGTGAATGTTGTTGTAATTTTTTAATTTTCTATGAATATTTCGAAAAAAAATTCATTTATACGAATCGGATTTAATAAGAGAGAAGAGTGCTTCTTCTTCAATTTTTAATTTTTTTCTTCTATTTATATGTTTCAAATTCGGATCTCTAATAAAGAATTAATAAAAAGATACGGAGTATTGTTTTTATTTGGTCATTTTTTTAAATGTAGTTACTACTCCATTTGTCAATAGTGTAGTGGTTCTGAGTTGTTTGGTCTCATGAATATATTGTAAGAAGTGAATACATTAAAAAAATTCGTCTATTAAATAAAGCCTTATGATTTTACGATCTAATTTATAAAGTCATTTATGATTCGATCCTAGGATGTGGATTGTATAAACCTTGGCTGTAGCCTTGTAGGTAAGGTAGATTGGGTTAGGTGGGGGTAGTTGTATAGTGTATACGAAAATACGATGTATGGTAAATTGGTAAAATTGGTTAGGTAGGTCGTTGTACACGTTATTTGGTTTACTTTATGGATAAAACGTTACTAATATTTAACCAAACTAAAATGTGATTACAATGTCATTCAAAATACTCCTTCAGGACCCAGTCGGGATGGTCTAGTGTGGTGGAATAAGGGATTGGTAAGGAAGTCTCGAGTTCGATCCTTGCATTCGCCCTTTTTCTTAGGAGAAAATTCAAGGTTTGCCTTACTCCCTACTAGTGAATCGAGCCGATTGGTGCAAACCAGTTTACCTAGTACGTGACTCTTGCTGGCTGGGTCATGTGCTCGGGGTTTACTACCGAAGGGGAGTTCCTCGTAATAAAAAAAACAAAAAACTTCCTCCTGTTATAATACGAGGGAAGAAGAGAGCAGAGAAAAGACAGAGAAAGACAAATCTCTATTGCTTGTGTCCATCTTGGAGAGTACAAAGCCATATATATAGGCTATACATAACTTGTGTCATCATGATGAGAATTTAGAAGGTGAAAGGTAAGGGAGGTGAACAATCCACCCATCAATATTACAACACTCCCCCTTGGATGTACACCTCTAATATTACAAACTGTCTCGTTAAAAACCTCGACTAGAAAAACCCAATGGGACAAAAACTAGGGCTAAGGGAAAAAGAGTACAGATGTCGTTTGATACGCTATGGTGATACTGCCTCGTTAAAAACCTTGTCAGGAAAACCCAGTGGGACAAAAACTGATCGAAGGAAAAAAGAGTGCAGTGCGTATATTCTCCCCCTGAATTCATCATTCTTCTTGCAGCTTTCTCATTCTGATAAGCTCTTCGAACTTCTTGATAATACTGACTTCATGAGTTTCATGGTCGAGTCTGAATATTATCTTCTATGTGTGCAAGTTAAAATGTCCTCATGTACCACACTCGACTTCGATGCAATAGACTTCCTTGTCTTTGGTGATGAGCTGCTTTCAATGCACAAATATAAGGTACCTCAAGACCTAGTGTGCTTTTCATCATTTGATACGGGGGATCTGATTTATAGATGGTGTATAAGTTGCCTCATTAAAAACCTTACCTTGGAAAAATCCAATGGGATAAAACCCAAGATTAAGGAAACGTGTACAACGTTGTGTATAGTACTTCATGACTCAATACACTATGTCACCACTTACACAACACTTCAAGTATTATAAGCACCCTTTAGCTTAATCGTGTACATATGACGAGGCTTTCATATTGATGTTTCAGGCATTTCAAATTAATCGATCATTTTCACTTATGTTCTTTTATTAATGATCAAGTTGAGTATACAACTACTATACCCGTCAATTATGGTTAGAGTCGGTTCATCGACAAACAAAGATTATATCCACTACAGGTGAATATATTTTCATATCATCCATTCTAGACTTCTATCTTGCTATATATCTTACAACTTCATTTCGCTTATTGCGGTTTTGTATAAACACCCACTTAAAACCAATAATGTTATAGTTTCCGATGTTGGAACTATGGGTCCAATATCATCATGCTTAAAGAATTCATCTTTGCATGGATTTCTTCTTTTTATCTCTATACCAACATTTCGATGTCGACATCCATTATATGATTGATGATCATCATATTTCCATGAGCTCTTTCCACTTCAGGGGAATCCTAAAGTGAGAGCCTAGTGATCTTCAACACTACTGGTGTATTTGAGAATCACTTGATTTTTGTTTGTTTCGGAGTTACTTCTGGAACCTCAAAATGAGCTAGCTAGTGCAATATATGTGACTTAGTCACTTTCTTGGCCTTAGTAAATGCATTTGATGGTTTTCTGCTAAACCATATAATTATCATTTGGTGTACATAAGTGTTGAACTTCTAGTTCACTTCATTTGTCCGTGGATCCCAAATGATAGAGAAGTTACTTTCAAACAATCTCTTTCTTAATATAGTCTCATTTCCTCCCTAAATACCGAGCATTTGATCGCCTTTATGGAGCTCAAGGTATTTGATATCATTAGGGACTCAAACCCCATGTATCATTCAACTTCTTTGTGGTCTTTTAGTTAATTGTGGAGGAGGCCTCGGAACATATTCTCTCTTCTGGAGATAATTTGAGAGAAGTTAGTGTGTCAAATTCGAAATGCCAAACTGCATGGGCCCATTTGACTAACGACTCTTCTAGGTCGTTGTGAGCTACTTTATGCTCACCAATGTGATTGACAACATTCTCTACCTTGTCATATGACCAATGTGTTAAGGCATCTATATTGGAATAAAATTGGTCCATATGATGATGTTTTATGTTCGTAGTTGTCTCATTGAACTCGATTCAAGAGACATAAGAGACTTTGCATTTACTCTTTATTATAAACGGTCTTTTTATTATTTTGCCAAGAGAACAAACCGCACATGTATGGACACCCTTATTGAGGATCTTCTGGTCCTAGGATCTTCTAGTCCTTTTGGTGGGGATTCATGTAAATTTCAATGATAATGCAATCATTGTTTTACTTGAGTGACCAAATGCCACAAAGAAAAATGTTTTATCATCAACTAACTTGTAGTTAGTGATATCCTGACTTTCAATGGGTTAAATGAGTGTCAAAATGGTATGACATATATCTTTAACATTTGTTCGCAACGGGGGTGGTAAGTAGGAGATTCGAATATTTAAAATAAAACAAAGCACAACTAGACTATCTCCCTGTTCCAAACAAATAATACAAGAATCCCCTCCCTTGTAGTAGTAGGGTAATTCAGGATCGAATCCACGAGAAGGTATGTCAGCGCTTCCTTTGTTGTGCTCACGATCAAGGCTTTCGACCTCAGTAGACACTCGATATCGAGTATACAGGTCGATATCGACCTCAGTTCTGGTCGATTTCCTAGCGCAGTTCCTGCAGAAGACAAACAGCAAGTCGACGTCGAGCAGAGACCTCGATATCGATGTTAGACCTCGATATCGACCCTTATGGTCGATTTCGATGCTTGTCACAGAAACTGTTTTTTTGTAACCAATTTGTCGGAAAAGAGTCCGAAGAAAATAGAATGGAGAAGGAAGATGAACAGAAAACTAAGACTTTTATGAAGAATTCAATTAATTAAAAGGCTTCCAAAGTCGGGGTTTCATGCCACAACGATAACAATGCGAGTTTCGTGCTAATGATATGAACTTTAATGTCTTTCCATCAAATAACTTTCGTTATCAACACTTAGGTGATTAGAGGCTCTCGCATAATTCCTAAGAGTTACTATCCAATTCATGAGCAATTCAAGTTCACAATATGAGTGGCTTTCGCTTCAATAATGCAAATAATGAATCTCCCTAACTTTCGCAAAGGATCATGCATGGGGTAGAAGACGGAATCGCATAAAAGTCATACCTTTGATGCACTTACCTCACATTGCTATCGTCGGGCTCATCCCGACCCTAGAAGTGGGTTGACTACTCGCTCCTCATCATGCACATCATCATCATTGTTATTGAAAGAAAGCTACTTTGAATTAAAACTCCGAAAGAAAGTACAACCGAACAAGCCACTCCACTCTCGCTTTACAACTCCACTCGGCCTCCTCTCTCTCTCTCTCTCTCTCTACTCTCTATTGCAACTGAAATTCTCTGCGAAAAATTGGATACCTAAACTCAGCCCTATTGGCCTCCATTTATAGATGTCGATAAGGACTCGAAACCTTATCTTTATTCTCTAAGATAAACTAAAACAAAGTAAAAGCTAAAACTTCATGGTGAAATCAGCCTCCTCATGATAGATCTGGTGTTGATGATAGGAAATCTCGACCTTTGGATAGATATTGCAAGCTTTGGATATAATTCTATCAAAATCGAAGTCGAATTCCTCTGCTGGCATGGTCGATATCGACCCCTCCAAAACTTCATCTTGAGCTTCTCCTTCTCCTACTCGAACTGGCACTCGCCTTCTATCAATTTGGTCGATCTGACAACATCGATATTGACCCCCAGACGTCGATATCGACCCCTTCTGTGTCGACATGCTCTGTTTCCTTTTCTGCTCGATTCCTATGTCTCTGATGTACTCGATGTCGAGGTCTTCAGTCGATTTCGACCTCTTTAGAAGACTTCGAGTTCTTTTTCTGCTCTTCCGAATTCATCCATTTTCATCCTGTTTTCTGCGAAATCACATGGAAACTCGTGCAAACCCATATATTTGATATTTAAGCATAAACTACACTATTCTCATGTTTTCCCATTAATATGCATGCAAAAGACAATAAAATGGATTCATATGTGCATAGATAATATGGCAATTTGCGCGCACATGAAACACCCCATACTTCAGCTTGCTTGTCCCCAAGCAATACTTTTAATGGTCATTCAGGGGAAGAAAGTAAACTCTCAACATCATAGATTCATTTTTCACATGTCCCTACAATCAATTGCCATCCTCGAGAAGGTACTTATGTCAACCAAGTCCATGCCTGTGCATAAAAAGCAATTTCATACTCATAAAGGAGGTAATATGCAAAAAACAATTTTAGCGACATAGCATTAATAATCAAGAGGACTTTTTTCAAGCTTGTGAGAAGTGGATTGGTAAAAGGCTAAAGGTGGGCTAATATTTGGCCATGTGGTGTTAAATCCGGGGAAACATACTTTCTTTCCAAAACATTCCACATTCCTTCTTCATAATGTCTCACCTTTCACTCATCGCTCAATGCTTTTTTCAATATAATGCTTTTACCTCTCTAACCTTAGCACTGCCTTCTCGCGAGTCGCAAACATGGGTGTCATGAATGGCCCCGGATACTTAGTACTTCGGACTCCTCACCTTGTGTGTCCCATCCTGCGGAACTATTATCTCAACGCAAGCAGGGTCGACCCACCTTTATCTCCTGAGGTGATCGGATTTTTCTCGCTCATTTAATTTTCCATATTTCATAATTGTATCATTCCTGCTAACAACTTCATATATGCACAACTCCATATAACTCCAAAGATGACATCCATTCAAAAAAACTTTGTCCCCGGATAGGGTATAAGGTAAAAAATGGGCAATATGTGTATATGTGGAGCAATAATGATCATGATAAGTCTCATATATGGCTTTGTGGCTTTTGTAATGATGCATAGGTAAGGGTAGGATATGAACTTTGCTTGTATGAAATTTTTATAAAAAGTCCTCCATCATCTTATCATGCACATGTCAAAAGTGCACATGTCAAAAGCAACCTCAAATTTTCATCTCCTTTATGTTTTTTTCTCTTTTTGCACTTCATTGGGACTTCCTTTAACTAGGCAATCTCATGTTATATCTCTAATGAATCTAATTTTGCATCATAGAGCTCTTTTTTTTAATACTTCCATGACTCTTTCTTTTTCAAAATTTTTGATGGGGGTCATATTTTTTTTATGCATTAAAATAAATATGCAACTCTAATCTAAGTATGAATATGCAAGTAAGCCTTTTCCCCACCCCATACTTAAAATTTACAGTGTCCTCACTGTATTAGAACTAGGGTTAAGAAGAAAACTTACTAAACCGTCACAAATTTCAGGAGTAGAAGAAGACAACATGGAAGGTCGATATCGACCCTTTATATCGATATCGATGTCTCTCTTGATTTCTGCTCAGGCTTCAGGATGATTTGGCCTCAATCACAAACCCTATCCATGTCGACCTTAAGGTTGATTTCGATGTCTGACATCGATTTCGATGCCTTTCTGTGTGCTTTTCTCTCTCCTGCAATTTGAAAACTAAACACAAAATATGCAAAACAATAAAGTGTCTAAAACCAAAACAAAAAGCCGTCTAAAATCAAAACTAAGTCTTTGTTACAAGCTCTAGATTTTTAAGTCGCTAGGCCGACTTCTTCCTTTGCGCTTCTCAAGGTGGCATCTGCAGAGCCCATGTGGCTTGGGCCTCAAATATCACTTCTTTCTTGTCTCGCAGCTGCATCCCGCCGGGATTGATTTGATTCACCGTGAATGGACCTAAGTTCTTATCCTTGAATCTTGTAGGGAACCAATGGTCCTTAGACTTGGCAACATAGACCTTGTCTCCTATCTCATATTGGCTTGAATCATCATCGGATACCCTACATAAGCGCACATGCCAAGGCACACCTCTTCCAAATAATGATAAGTCCTTAATTGTAATTGAACAAGAGGAATTTGTACCTTGACTTACCTTCTTCTCAGTCTGTGGCTCAGGTCGATGTCGATGTTCGGAGGTCGATATCGACCCCTGTTGTACACCTCGAGGATCAGTCGATTGGAAAGTTTTGACTCGATATGATCAGGTCGATTTCGACCCTCAGAGGTCGATATCGAGGTCTCCTTGCCTCCCTTCTCAGTGCTGATGATGGTCGATGTCGATAAGGTGTGGTCGATATCGACCCTTGAGCCCGATTTCGATGCTTCCTCTTTTCCTCCGTCGACCCCATACTTATGACCTGTCACAGAATCTTGAACATTAGTGGTCGATATCGACTTACCTGGGTCGATTTCGATGTTCTGTTGAGCTCCTTCGTCCAAGATTGCTTCAACTTCCTCTACTTGGGCTTCATTGATGGCTTTTATCTCCATTGGCCCTTGACTTTGCACCGTCTTGTTGAAGGAATACTCTATTACTTCATCACTAATTGTGAGTGAGAGCAATCCTTTCTTCACGCTAATGTTGGCATCGACGGTTGCTAGGAATGGCCTACCTAAAATAATTGGACAAGCAGGGTCCTCCGCTATGTAAACAACTAGGAAATCAGCAAGGACAAAGAATTTACCTACTTGTACTGGCACATCCGTCACTATCCCAGTTGGAATCACTACCGTATTGTTAGCCATGTACAATCTTGCATCCACGAGCTCCAGAGGACCTATCTTTACCTTGTGCTATATGGTTAGTGGCATCATGCTAACGCTAGCGCCCAAGTCAACTAAAGCATTAAATTTGAATTGACCTACACCTATAGCGATAGAAAACTTACCTGGGTCCGCCCGCTTTTGTGGTAGCTCCAACCTATTGCATTCCTCTGCGATCTTAGAGAGCGATCGCTTCTTACCCAAGATGTCCTTAAGGAACCTTACATAAGATGGCATCTCGTGAAGTGCCTCTGTGAATGGTATAGAGACATTAAGCCCTTGGAGCATCTTCACGAACCGTTGGAACTTCTTTTCCGCTGGGTCCTTAGTCACCTTTCTAGTTGGGAATGGCAACACCTTCTTCCTTCCTGCGGCTGCAGCGAGGTCGATATCGACATCAGTAGGGTCGATACCGACTGGAGGAGTCGAGTTCTGTGGTGACGCAGGATTAGGGTCGACATCGACAAGAGGGTCGACATCGATGTCACTTTGGTCGATATCGACGCCCGTTCTGGCTCCTTCTCCTCCGCTTTTTGCTCGGGCATTTGTAATTGACGCCCACTCCTTAGGTTTACTGCCGCAATGTGACCAGTGGTTTTGCCCTTTGGGTTGGGCACAATGGATCCAGGGAGTGATCCTGACGCCTTGGGCATTGCTTCCGCCAATTGACTCATTTGAGTCTCCATGTTGCGCTTCCAAACGTCGATCTCCCCAAGTCTAGAATTGATGCCCTGCAGCTGAGCATAGACGGAGTTATTGGCTTGTTTGAACTCAGCGTGGTTCCTCCGCATCTCATCAAGGATGATTTGCAGGTCATCTTTCTTAGTCTCCCGCTCAGGGTGCCCTGGTGCCCTATATGTTGGGGGATCCCTTTGATAGAACATTTGATCACCCCAATTTTGTTGATTGCCCCTCTATAGGGGCCTCTCGTCCATTTGACCTCCTCATATTGTTCCGCCATGGATACTTGCTCAGTATGTGGACATGCACTAGTGTTGTGCCTTGTTGAGCCACACTCCTGACAAGGTTGATTGTTGCTCAGGAACCTTACTTGCTTTTGAAGGCGGCGTGTTTGATCGTTATGGAATTGTTGCTGCAACTCAGGATCTATCTTCCTTGGAGGCTCATATAGTGGCATAGATGGGGCAGGCCTTGCATCATATGCCGCAGCAGCCCCATAGGTGTTGTCAAAGTTCACAAGCCTCTCAATGGTCTCCCATGCCTCCGTTGGTGTAAGCTCAATGTACCGATAGGAGGTATATGAATTGATCCTCTCCTTATTCGGCGCATCAAGGGCTTTATAAAAGATCTCTTGGATAACATATGGAAGTTGCCCATGCGTCGGGCATGATCTCAGCAAGTCCTTAAAGCGCTCCCACGCATGTGCTAGGGTTTCACCTGGCTTTTGTTTGAAAGCCGTGATCCTTTGTCATAGCATCGCCATTTTAGAAGGTGGGAAGAATTTGTTCAAGAATGCATCATTCACCTCCGCCCATGTCCTTAGCGATCGTGGAGCCAAACTTTCAAGCCATTGTAATGCCTTTCCTGCCAAAGACCATCGAAAAGATTTTAGTCGCACATACTCTAAGTTTACTCCATCAACAACTGTTTCACATAAGTCCATAAAAGTAGAGATGTGTTGCAGGGGGCATTCATTATGTCTTCCTTCAAAAGTATTTCTTTTAATCTCAGATAGGAAGTTAATTTTCAATTCATAGTTGGAGTGAGGAATTATAATGGCAGATTCAGGAACATGAAGCGGCGGATGCATGTATTGCATCGCCGTCTATGGATACTGATTTAGCCGCTCTTGGGCTTGTCTGCGCGCATCCTCCTCCCTATCAGCACAGGCTCGCTCAGCAGCAGCAGCGGCCCTCTCAGCAGCGCATTGTAGCATTGTGGTCCTCGTTCTCCTTCCTCAACCGCTCTATGATCTCAGCCTGCGTCTCGTTGTCAGCCATGATGCGAATTGCTTTGTTGCGAAGATGGTAGAAACGTTCAGGCTCATTAATTGGTTCCAGGATAGGTCCGCGATCAGAACATCGCATAAACCTGCAGAATAAGCTTAGAAAAGATCGTGATTAACTTAGGTGGCGATTGATTGCCTCCCCGGCAACGGCGCCAATTTGTTCGCAACGGGGGTGGTTAGTAGGAGATTCGAATATTTAAAATAAAACAAAACACAACTAGACTATCTCCCTGTTCCAAACAAATAATACAAGAATCCCCTCCCTTGTAGTAGTAGGGTAATTCAGGATCGAATCCACGAGGAGGTATGTCAGCGCTTCCTTTGTTGTGCTCACGATCAAGGCTTTCGACCTCAGCAGACACTCGATATCGAGTATACAGGTCGATATCGACCTCAGTTCTGGTCGATTTCCTAGCGCAGTTCCTGCAGAAGACAAAACAGCAAGTCGACGTCGAGCAGAGACCTCGATATCGATGTTAGACCTCGATATCGACCCTTATGGTCGATTTCGATGCTTGTCACAGAAACTGTTTTTTTGTAACCAATTTGTCGGAAAAGAGTCCTAAGAAAATAGAATGGAGAAGGAAGATGAACAGAAACAAAACTAAGACTTTTATGAAGAATTCAATTAATTAAAAGGCTTCCAAAGTCGGGGTTTCATGCCACAACGATAACAATGCAAGTTTCATGCTAAAGATATGAACTTTAATGTCTTTCCGTCAAATAACTTTCGTTATCAACACTTAGGTGATTAGAGGCTCTCGCATAATTCCTAAGAGTTACTATCCAATTCATGAGCAATTCAAGTTCACAATATGAGTGGCTTTCGCTTCAATAATGCAAATAATGAATCTCCCTAACTTTCGCAAAGGATAATGCATGGGGTAGAAGACGGAATCGCATAAAAGTCATACCTTTGATGCACTTACCTCACATTGCTATCGTCGGGCTCACCCCGACCCTAGAAGTGGGTTGACTACTCGCTCCTCATCATGCACATCATCATCATTGTTATTGAAAGAAAGCTACTTTGAAGTAAAACTCCGAAAGAAAGTACAACCGAACAAGCCACTCCACTCTCGCTTTACAACTCCACTCGGCCTCCTCTCTCTCTCTCTACTCTCTATTGCAACTGAAATTCTCTGTGAAAAATTGGATACCTAAACTCAGCCCTATTGGCCTCCATTTATAGATGTCGATAAGGACTCGAAACCTTATCTTTATTCTCTAAGATAAACTAAAACAAAGTAAAAGCTAAAACTTCATGGTGAAATCAACCTCCTCATGATAGATCTGGTGTTGATGATAGGAAATCTCGACCTTTGGATAGATATTGCAAGCTTTGGATATAATTCTATCAAAATCGGAGTCGAATTCCTCTGCTGGCATGGTCGATATCGACCCTTAGGCATCGATATCGACCCCTCCAAAACTTCATCTCGAGCTTCTCCTTCTCCTACTCGAACTGGCACTCGACTTCTATCAATTTGGTCAATCTGACAGCATCGATATCGACCCCCAGACGTCGATATCGACCCCTTTTGTGTCGACATGCTCTGTTTCCTTTTCTGCTCGATTCCTATGTCTCTGATGTACTCGATGTCGAGGTCTTCAGTCGATTTCGACCTCTTCAGAAGACTTCGAGTTCTTTTTCTGCTCTTCCGAATTCATCCATTTTCATCCTGTTTTCTGCGAAATCACATGGAAATTCGTGCAAACCCATATATTTGATATTTAAGTATAAACTACACTATTCTCATGTTTTCCCATTAATATGCATGAAAAAGACAATAAAATGGATTTATATGTGCATAGATAATATGGCAATTTGCGCGCACATCAACATTCTAACCATTGAACTTTGTACATGGTGATCAATTTATTCAATCAGATACCGTTAACTGGGTATTTTCAGAACTTTTGTTGGTCTCATACTACAAGCGTGAAACTAATAACCAACTATTTGTATTTATTAGATACACTTTCGCCTTATTCATAATGTTCTTCGGGACATTAGAATTAACCGTATAAAGATGACCTAGTTATAAGTCACAACAATAACTTTGGTTGCGCGCTTAACCATTACCTCTTTTACACCCTCTACAAGAGGGGCATGCTTGAGGCCATGCTTAGAGGATTGTTAGGAAGTGGCCTTGTAAACCAGATCATGTTTTGTGGTTATTTATATTGGTTGTACTAACCAAATAAAAATAGTTCTGAATATGTCATAACCCACATTCCATGTACTTCTTCAAGGGTACAAATGTTTAAAATAAGATCTTATACTCTTCTAGAGTTTATAAGAATATAAAATTAGAGTCTTCAAGCTCTGATGTAGATTTTGATAAGAACTCACAATATAGCGGATTAAGGTAATAATAATAATAAAACTATGTAAAAGATAATATTAAATAGTAAAGTATATTACGAAACATGTATATCAACAACAATAATCTTAAATAAATAAATAAAATTAATGTCAACTTCAAGTGACAAGAAAATTTAACATAGATCTTCGAGACCTTTTTTATCACCTATGTCAGGAGGTGGTATTCTTGTATGCAATTTTATCGTTTACTGCGAGAAATTGATGGAGAAACATTAAGAATCATAGTTCATTTGTTTCTCTAGCTATACGAATCATCACTACAAGGATGAAGTTTACCGGTTCATCTATACGAGGGTGCGGTTTATCATTCATCTACTTCGGGAGATGTCCACTCATCTATTTCAAAAGATGTGTTTTTTCATCTACTTCAAGAGATATATCTATTCATCTACTTCGAAATTCGTTCATCTACTTCGGGAGATGTGTCCATTCCTCCACTTCGGAATATGTGTTCGTTCCTTTACTTCGGGAAATGAGTCCGTTCATTTACTTCGGGAAATGAGTTTGTTCATTTACTTCGGGAAATGAGTTCGTTCATTTACTTCGGAAAATGAGTTCGTTCATTTACTTTGGGAAATGAAGAATAACTAATTAAAAAAATATACATATAAAATAAAAGAATAAACATAAATTCATCACTACGGGGATGAAAATTCAAAGTTTCATCACGACGAGGATGAGATTGGTAATTAATTTATTCACTTCAGGGAATATAACTCTTTATCCGCTTCATGGGATAGATAATTGAGATATATTTTATATCCACTTCAAGGGATAAAATTCACCACTTCGGGTGTTCATATAATTTATGTCTACACATAGGATGTGTTTATTTATTTTACGAGTTAAATCTAATCACTTCGGGGATGGAGATCGGAACCGGACAAAATTTACAACCCTGGAAGTTTGGGTATTTTTCTGTAATTATCAGAAAGTGTAAGCTGGTCTGCAATTTCAGGAATTCTGGGGCTGATTTTGTAATTATCCCAAATCTGCAACGAAATTGCTTCGTCTTCTTCGATTGATTTGCATAGGGCGGTTTCGTTGCTTCGTCTTCTTCGATCAGGAGCGTAGTAGCCTTCGATCACAATCATCAAATATATAATATAATAAATATGATTTCAATCAAAAACATGTTAATTATAAGGACTTATTGGGGTTGTGCGGCGTCAGCAACTAGGGGATGCAGAAGAGTCCTGACGCCAAAACCATTGAAGGCGACCTTGAAGGAGCGCTGCACCTTGCCAGTGTTGTACCAAATCAGGACGCCGGCCAGCCCAGGCGCTGGGATTAGGGGCGATCTGCTCGCATCGACAAAGATGTCTGATGCGGGACCATCTTCTACACCATCTTCCACACCTCCGGACACGCCAATCATCTTAGGAGACGGACCTATGACTCGAGCCCGAGCCAAGAAGCTGCAAAGAGACTCATTCTTGTTTGTGAGTCATGCCTTATTCTCGAGCATGGTTCAACTCCCCGAGCCTACGTTGAAGACCTACATGTGCATTGGGATCAAGATTGTCGAACCATCTTAGGCACATGCTAGGGCCGAAATATTCTAAGTGTGAGAACCTTGTTTTATTTCCTACTTTAGTAACTTTTCTACTTAAGTTATTTTAGGAAACTTTAGGGGTATTTTTATTAATTTCTTTTAAGTGTTTCTTTTTATTAATTTCGGCCCAACAGCCCATATTAGGGTTTAATATAGTCGGCTGATCTCCATTGTAGAAGACACGTTCAATTTTTATGAAAATTTCATCCTTTGTGTGAAACACAAGTGTGAGGAAGTCAATCGATTCGAAGCGTTGTTCATCGATTGCAAATTGGTTGTAGATCTTGCTTGGTTTGCTTTGAGTTCATCAACCTCGTGAGAGCTTGGTGATCCAGGTAATCACAAGTCCCCTCCTTGTGCCTCCAAGTTGTCCGCTTGGTTGTGTAAGGTTGTAGAGGCGGGCTTTGTAGTCGTTGGTATTTGGTTCCTACCCTCTTAGGAGGCCTGGGGTCTTTATCTCGTTCTACCTTAGTTCGAATCACCCTTCTATTGGTCTTTATTTCATTGTTTTGTTGAGTCTAGAGTTGTTGAATTTTCGAGTCTTTGTTCTTATTCTTGAGTCTTTGCTTCCGTTCTTGTCTTTGAGTCTTGATTGTCGAAGATCGGGCCACCCTACGGCTAACCCCGTATCAATGTCTCTGCTCACCGTTAGTCGGGTTGCGTCGGGCTAGTTCTGCGTTGATCCGTTGGGGTTCGTCAACCGTCTCGACTCTCATCTTACCGACGGCGACTGATCAAATTCGGATCTTCATCCCGAGTAGTCAGATCCTTCAACGCGTCAAGGAAAGTACCAATGAAGCCCCAAAAGAGATGGAGCGTATCAAGATCTTCAAGTTGGGATAAAGGGTGGTTTGGCGGTGCATCTTCGGGTGGTTTGACGGTGGAATGGGGATTCGTCAAAAAATCGGTTTTAGGTTTATTATTGGGTTGAGTTTCATGCTGATAAGGTGTTATAATACGAGTGAAGAAGATAGCAGAGAAAAGATAGAGAAAGACAAATCTCTATTGCTTGTGTCCATCTTGGAGAGTACAAAACCATATATATAGACTATACATAACTTGTGTCATCATGATGGGAATTTAGAAGATGAAAGATAAGGGAGGTGAACAATCCACTACCAATATTACAACACCTCCATCTAAAAAATGATTTCTCATTTTAGATCTTTTCAAATTTATTAATTAATATTATAAAAATGGAAGCAAAGTTATTACACATGACATCCCCAAAAGTTTCTATTCCACGTGACGGAATGTGAGTCTTGCCACATTATCCACTCACTTTCTCATGACTACTTGAACCAACAAAAACAGACATGCTATTTGGTCGACATTGTCTCGCCATTCGCACGACTCGAATCTCGATTGCCGGTGTCGGTGAGTGAGTGTTGACCTCGGCTGCAAGTGTCGGCAAGCTGTCTCGACCTTGGCTTGAGCATTTATTTGCAGGTTGCAGGATTCCATGTGAAAGCCTAGGGGATTTCTTGCCAACACCGGATGGAGGCGTCAGTGGAGCTGGTCTTCAGGCAAGAAGATACAGCCTGCTGCAAGGGATTGCACATCGACTTCGGAAGTCGACGTCGGTGTTGTAACGGCCCAAATATATATATATATATATATATATATATATATTCGGGATATATTTCGAAGGTTGGATACCTTCATTCGGATCTTGTAATCCAAATATGGGTCGAGGTTTCAAACATCAAATGTTAGTGTTTTGAAAGGGGGGATTTCATACCCCAAAAGGTGCGAAGGGCCGTTGGGTACCCAGAACCTGTCCTAGGTAACTAAGTTGCTCAAAACCGTTTGAAGATCAAAATGGAAAGCAACGGAAATCAGGGTACAACTTGCCACAGCATAACCCAGTCAAAACCGAGTAAACGAGTATAAATCAACAAAGTATGTAAGTTTGGTGATTGTTAGTCTCTCGATCAACAGTTCGCCAAATTAGAGAGAAACCCGCCATGAAAGCATGCAATAAGCAAATATCATAATCCTGAAACTAACCACGAAGTCAGGCCAAGAGACGGATGCGGGCCATAAAGACCAAACTGAGGACATAAAACATGCTAAACCTAAATAAATGATGCGTCTAATGCAGTGCGGGAATTTAAATCACACAACCATGCTGACAGTTTATATATATATATATATATATATATATATATATATATATATATATATATCCCACTAAAAAACCACGTCCATATCTAGGGTGGCGACTCCTACCACTCCCATACCTATTGTGGTGACTCCATTTCCACTCCCATACCTATGGTGGAGACTCAGTCGTAGCCGCAGTCATATAATGCCAATGTCATGCTCATGTATAATGTCTCAACATCATGCTCGGTTAATCAGACTCATATGACTCGATAGGTACAAACTCGATGAAGTTGAGTTGCCCTATGACCCTAGCAACGACTCTAGGAGCCACAGATAATGATCGTTCTCTTTTCAAATGCATAAAGAAGACGAATGCTCATTCATAAGTCCAAGTCTTAAGCATGATACTACATGGCATGCTCTTATGCATATGCAACACCTATACACTATATGACACATTAGGCATGAGGTCCGATCACTGAGTAAGCCCCGGAGGACTTACCTGCAAAAGCAAATTAGTAAAAGTAATGCAGCAAGCAGAGATACTAGCCAACAGGTCACAGATCGCCTAGTAGGTATAAAGAAACATATATAAGTCTATGTCTAAATTACACAAAGCATAACTAATATCACACATGTAAGCTTCATACAGTCATAGAACTCATCATCACATCTTATACATATTATCCTCATCATCATCTCAACTCATCTCAACTCTTCTCATATACCATCTCATCATATAATAGCTCATATATCATCTCAACATGCATCATCACATAACATTTCATATATCATCTCAACATATGATATCTCATCATGCTTCAGCTCTTACTCACATTTTGTCATAAAATCTCAATAAAATTCCAAGTACCATCTTAACTCATCATCTCAACATCTCATCACGCTTTAACTCATAATCATATAACATATCATAATTTCACATTTAAGAATATATCATGCTTCTCAATCATATAATATAACATCATGCTTTCATACAAAAACACATCACGATCTCATATTTAAGGACAATATCAACATTTCATCTCAATATTCACACTCAAAAATGATATCGATATCATAACACAATACCTCATAGCATGTTTCATAATAAACACAAAACACATCAACATCACATATCAGAATTTATATATATACAAGTCAAACAAGTAAGTCAATTTCCCAAGTTTCCCAAAACTCCCTAAGTCTCAAGTTAGATCGAATCATTATTCAAAACACTTCCCCAATTTATACTTAACCCCAAAATCCATTTATAAGACATTATTCTTGAAATCGACTTATGTTATTATTTTATCAAAATAAATCCGACAGGGTTAAGATATGAGAAAATTTGCGCCGAAGGCGCAAATTTTTGGCCAAATTAGGAGAGTGTCCATGGTTTTGGTTTAATTTGTTAACTGTCCACCAAATTAAATAATACTATGGTCTCTCTGTCAGACGAGGGGAGAAGCTCCCCTCCCATGGCTTCATCTGGAATTTCAATCGCCGCCTCGGCCGACATCTAGAATTCATTACTGAACTCCGACGCTGCTTGTCTTCGGCGAATATTCCCCTACACTATCATGCCGATGCCGGATTATTGGAGGCGAAGCGGTCGAGACTGGAGGTGAGGTGGTGGATCGATGCGGGAGGCGGCGGATGTGTTGTTATGTACTCTCTATGTGAATCAATGGGGGAGAAAGACGACTGTTTTGATCTTCTCGATCTAACGAAGAGAACCAGGAGATCGAGTAGCAGATGGATCTAAGCAATTCGGTGGCATAAATTTGAGAAGTCATGTGCATTTGTTCCCAGATCTACCACTCTCCCGACCAGATCCGGCGACAACAGAGGGAGGGCCACCGGAGAACCACCAAATTCGGTGGTTATTGATCGGCTATGGGGTGGTTGACTGGCTGTTGCTTGCTGGTTTCATGGAGAACGAGTCCGACAACCTCTGGTTGTAGATCTGGCTCCCTCCGATTGTTTACGGTTTCGATCTGTTTGAGAGAGATCCATTAGATCTGGTTGTATAGAGGTAATTAGATCCGTCTCAACCTCTCTGAATTTGTACGTTCTGATTGCGCTCGGTTGTTAAGGGTTTTTGCGATTCTGTTTCCAGGAGTTTGAGTCAATTGTTTACGATTTCAGTTCAATTTGGATATGCAGTCATAGGAAACGTTTCTTTGATTGCAATTTGGATCTATCATATGTTTGATTCATGAGCTGTACTAAATTGCTTGCAATTTGGATATGTCATATGTTTGATTTCAATTCAATTGATTGCAATTTGGATCTGTCATATGAACGGTAGGAGGATCATGATTCATGAAATAGGGAGGAGGAAGAACTCTGGTTTATGATTTCTTCTTGTTTTATACTGATTTGGCATTTATTGGATCCCTATGTTATTCAGTATTAGTTGATTTTAGGTTTTTGAAAGCTACTTATTGTGCTTTTGAAGGTTGCAAATTTCAATTAAAGTTTCCTTGATTTATTTACTGTCATAGAATTTAGGATTCAATCAGGTGTTTTCTTAGCCTTAATTGGTGTTATTAGAATTGATGCACAGTTCATTAGCATTTTGCTCAGTCATTGTTCTATCCCTCCTGATAGTTGATATATAGTTAATTTACTACCATGGATAAAGTACCACGTATGAAAAGCATGTTGCTGTCATATTTTTTATTTTTTTGGCCATGGTTAGCTAGGTAGATGGTAGGTAGATGTAGTAGGTAGAATAAGATCAATTTCCAATTTGAAATCATAATTGTTATGTTAAATTTTTATGTCGTATGGTAACATTTCAATATTACATTCTACTAATCATCCTTTTTAATCGTGTCAACAATTTATGTTAAATTCTTGTTAGCAAAATTAAATATTTCAGTGTCAGCAAACATTATAAAAATTTAGTGTCAGCAAACATTTGTGTTACTTGAAAGCAGTATCATTGCATATATGACATCAGTTTCATTGCATATATGACAACACTTCCTGTTTTTCTTAATTACCTGATTGTTGTTATACTTTGTTTTCCTTTTAGGTTAGTTAAAAGTCTTTTGTTTTGTAATCGATCTCTACGTTTGAGTTGTGCTGACATCGTTTTTATGCGTATTTTTATATGTGCTGACATGGTTTTTAGTTGGATATTATATATGTAGGTATATATGTATGCTTGAGTCCTTAAAAATTGGTTTGTTTCTTAGTGCTAACATCATTTTTATGCGTATTTTTTAGTGCTGACATCGTTTTTATGCGTATTTTTATGTAGGTATATATGTGCTGACATCGTTTTTGCAATATAAGAGATGGAGGGGAAAGGATGTACAATGATTTTGAGCGATTCGATGGCATCGGCGGACGTCAGCGGAGGAGCCTCCATTGTCACCGTCGGTGGAGCTAGGAGGAAGATGTACAATGATTTTGAAATTTTATTTAATTACATCTTTGCCTAACTTCTTTATTTAAATTTGTGGTTTCTATTATGTTAAATTGTGTTAGCAAAATTAAATATTTCAGTGTCAACAAACGTTATAAAAATTCAGTGTTAGCAAACGTTATTGTTAATATTTCCGTCAGCAATCGTATATATTTTTTTTTGAAAGTTTCTCGTCAACAATTGTTTTTTCCGATATCGACGTCAGCATATTTGGCGTCAGCATCCCCGACGTCAGCATATTTGGCGAAAAAAAAATATAAAAAAAAATATAAAAAAAATCTGCTGACGCAGAGGGGGGCACAGAGGGGCACATGGGGGGAGGGGGGTATACAAGGAGGGGCACATGGGGATGGACACTTTGCTAATTATTTCAATAAGATGGATACTTTGCTAATTTGGCCACTATTTTTTGGCACTTTGCAAAATGCCCCTTAAGATATTACCAAAAATCTTCTTTTAACTTTATTAATTCCATTTTCAACATTTAAAACCTTTTTCAAATTCTTTTTCAATTCAAATCCAAATATTACATTTTAAATCTCAAGAATAATATTATATTATATATATACCATTTATTTTAAATCCCAATAATTTTAAATGTCGTAATTTTATAATATATATAATCCAATGATTTAATAATTTATTAATTGAACCGAAAATACCCCAAATAATTTTAGGGTGATTTTGCTAACTAGCCTATTTTGAACCTTTAATTAGGTGATTAGCACCCAAACTTATTTAATTAAGTAAGCTAGCACCCTTCCCAAATGAAGTAGTAATGGTCAATGGTCAACTGTTTGACCATTGACCGGTCAACGTTGACCAACTCATTCGGAATTTTTTTTTTTTTTTTTTTTTTTTTTTTTTTTTTTTAGTGATGACATATTTTGTGATGCCATTTTTTGCCGTTTTGATACCATTTTTTTATTACATTTTATTTTCACTTTGATGCCACTTATCTAATGAAATGGTTTGATGACACTTTTTTAATGCTTTTTTTTTTTCAAACCTTGATGACATATTTTGTTTATTGTGATGCCACGTTGACCATTGATGCCATTTTTTTTACTGTTGACTACTGATAACACTTTTTTATGTCAATTTTTTGATGATATTATTTTACCGTGATGCCATAATTTTTTAAAGTAGTGTTTTGATGACATTTTTTTTAATGTGATGCAACTTTTTCAAAGTAGTGTTTTGATGCCATTTTTCTAATCTAATTATTTGATGCCACCTTTTTAATCAAATCGTTTGATGCCACTTTTTTTAATTTAATCAATTGTATATTGATATATTTTCATCGATTCTACTTTTATTCACTGATGACACGTTTGTGATTACACTTCATTGATGCAATCACTTGTGGTGACATATTTATTACATTTTTATTCATTGGTGACATTTGTTATCACACTTCATTAATCGCAACTGTTTATGGTGACAATTTTACATAATTGATGACATAGGAGCTTAAAACGAGGAATCAAAATATTGTCACCTTATTGCACATATAAAAACACAAGGTTTTTGAAGCTACGACATTAATATTGGTTGTATACGTAAAATCACCTATATAGAATGTCATCAACTAAAACAAATGCATCAATATCAGTAATATAATGTGGAATCAATGAAATGAATACAAGGTGACATAACCATCCAAGAGTTATATACAACATTTCTAAAGATTCCAAGCACTCGGATTTCTCTCTGCCATCAAACCGATCATGGAAGATATAACTAATATTTTTCAGTAAGATGGGGGGCATTTAAAATTTAATTTCCTGTGTTTTGAAAATTAAAAAGTTATATGCCAAAAAAAATACAGAGGTAGAAGTGGAATCACATATTCACAAGTATAATGTGAAAACCAACATCCAGAGTCAAAGTGACAAATGAAGAAACCATCACTGCAACATGACCCATTCAACATTCACAAAGATATGTACAACTGCTGGCAGACATACTCTAGCTTAAAAATGGTGGGGAAAAGCTGTGCAATTTACATCCCTAAATGGCTAAATTTCATGCAAAAACTACAGGATTATTGAAGCTCCAAGAGCTTGATCCCGCCTCACAAAACCAGAGAGCACATTTCAGCGCTGCAGAAGGAATCATCGGTCACAGGGAAAAGCGTAATGGCATTTTTAGCATCCTCCCACTTTATAACTTCCCTTACATACTTGAGAGCCTCATCAACCGAGGTTTGATCCAGGACTTTCGTTGGCCAAACAAATAGTTTCCGACCAGTGATGGAAGAGTAAAGCTCCTTGAACTTAACAACCATGTAGTAATACGATAGGCTTGCTTAAGCGCGGCCATTTTGGTGAGGCCTCACAGGGTAGAAGTCCTCGAATCATTCACAAACTGTCAAGGGTACTTGGCTAATCTTTTCCTCTAACGCGTCATATTTGGTCAGGAACAACACAAAAGTAGCATCCTCAAATGAAGGGTGCCTTGTCAAGCTTTCAAACAGTTCTTTGCTTACCATCATTTTGTTACGAAGATCATTGCCATCCAGCCACATTTCATCATAAGTAGTAAGCGCAACGCAGAAAATCACAGCTCTCACATCTTCAAACATTTCTAACCATTTGCACCCGTCTTGTAATACTTTCATATTCATGCGAATAAGTTGGAACCTGAAACCATAACATAAAAGCAAAACACATGAAAATAAGCTGCCATCAGCTAGCAAAATCAGCAGTAATCGGTAATGGTTAATAAAGTATAATAGGAGTGAAGAAAGATTACTTGGTCAATGGCGCTGGACATTCACTATTGTCATAGATGTCTGATATAGGGTCCCAGTCATCGAATGACAAGTCAAAAGATGCAAGGTCGTTGCTTTGAGGGACTCCTTCAGCATATAAGATGTCCTTCTCTGAAGGTTCATAATCATTACTTGAAATCTCAACAGCCTGCGTAAATTAGGAATCAGCTTGCAGGAAGCGTAATCTAAATTCAAGAGGACTTGATAGCTTAGTGAGCTTCTTATCTATAAATAAACAGCTTCAGCATTATTAGATAGAGCTCACCTCAACAAGTATTATGCAATTAAACCCCTAGTTGGTCCATAATTGGCTAGGGTTTTAGCACCAATAACAGCTCCGGGAGAAGAGAAAAAAAAACAAAATTCGAAGCAACAAAGAAACTAAAAACAAAAATTAGAGAAAGAGAAGTTGGGAGAAGTAAAAGAGGAATCGGAACTTATACCGGCATTCACCGATAGGCAGTTGCTTCAATCAAGATCAAAGCAATACCCAACATTGTAAATTTGTAATAAGTCCTAACTGAAATTCACATTGTGATTGAGAGGCATCAAGATGCCCTCTTGGCAAGATAAGTGGTGCACAAATGTTCTTTTATTAATAAAGAGAGGGTCTGTTCGAATAAGGAAATCCATCTAAAGAGCCTATGATTGCCTAAAACAGGAAAACAAGCCACTAAATAATGAGAAATATCAAGAGATGAAAGACTGCTTATAATCATCAATTCAACCCAATTCATAAATAAGTAAAATCCAACACTTATTCATCACTCATCCTTCTACTCGACATTTTAACAAACACCTTATATGCATTAGAGATTTTCGAAAATCCCATCAAATTCTTGAAATGTGTCATGAGAGTCAAGACAGGAGAGGTTGTTAATCACTCAATTGCATAAATTCAACAACGAAACCAAAATCAAGCAAGCGAACACAAATCAGTCCAGCAACGTGCAGATCTCTATCAATTAGAATAGAAGACGAATGGAATCAACACAAGGGGAAGAAGGAGGGAGAGGGAGAAGGAGATTACCAGGTCGGAGCCAGTCACTTGGCATCATTCAGAGGGAGTGCTCTGAACCAAGTTATCATCGTCACCGGAGCCAGTCTCATCTCCGTCGCTATCGCCAGGAGCGCCAATCGACGAGCTTTCCGATGAAGCATCGTCCGATCCAGAAACCTTAAATCTCACGCCACTAATACCAGAGAGTGTTCCTCTCTCCTCCCCACAGCCACCGAGGCCCTTCCGATCCACTGGCGGTGTTAAAACTCCCCGTTCCTCAACAGCGATGATCGAATTCGTCGTCGGCAAGGAGAAATCGAAAAAACAAAAAGAAGAAGAAGAAGAGGAGTAGATTTGGACACGGAGGAGTCTGAATCTCTCACGCTTGGAATGGAAGGGGGAGCGGAGGCAATGGCTTCGGCGGTCCGAACGAAGAGGCGAGGGCAGATTGAGAATCGCCATGGGAGGCGCACAAATCTGAAAGTGAAAGGGAAACTGGAATAGGGTACTCAAGCCTAATTAAACTTTCAAGGGTGACAACACGGCTAATAAAACTTTAAAAGGTGTTAATTACTTAATTAAAAGTTCAAAAGTGTATAATTTACCAAAATTTCTCATAATTTTATACACAACACATTTTATATATATACTCCCCAATAAACCAGGCCCAAGAATTAGGCCCACTCTCTCACCCAAATCCGGATCCACAGCCCAAAGACCCAACCCAATTTAAATCTGGTTTAAATGAACCGGGTTTTAAATAAGTAATATGTGACTGAACCGGACCAAAATAAAAGAAAACAAAACCAAACCGGAAGACCTTGTTCACCATCCCTAATGACACTGCGCTCGAAAATGGAAGAAAGGAAGGGGCTTCGCCGACGGTTTCTGGTGGCTCCGACCACCTTACAGACGCCATTGGACACGGAAACGAACAAAGAAAGGGGAGAGAGAGAGAGAGAGGTTCTCGCTAGGGGGGGGGGGGCGAAGGGTTGAGGTTGTCGGAGGCTCGATCGGAGTCTTTCGAGGTTTTCCGGCAGCTCGAGGAGCTTATCTTAGACCTGGGTCAAAGGCGGGAGACATAAAGATGAAGCTTTTGGGGTATATTAAGCGGGAAGGGAGGGAAACCCTTACTTGGGTTGTGAATGGAATCAAGGGAGGAGAGAGCTCGGCAGCGCTCGGGAGGTGCTCGACTTTCCTGGTGGCTCTGTTGGTGCTCTGCTGGTGCAGGAAGAAGAAGGTAGAGGTTGTAAATGGTGCTCGGTTTTGGAGGCTTTAAAACAGAGAATAAGGTGGGGGGGGGGGGGGGGGGGAGGGAGCGCTCAGGGGTGGTTTAGGGTGTGCTCAGGAGGCGCTCGGGGCTGGTGGTGGTGGTTTGCAAGAGGTGGTGCAGTGTTGGTGTCGACGACGAAAGGAGATGGGAGGTGGTGGGAGCAAGAGAGTGCCCAAGTGGGGAGGGAGTTTGGGTTTTGTGTTTGAAGGGGGTGAAATGAAACATAGAGAATGGAGAGAGGAGAGGGGAGTAGTGTTTGGGGCGTGTATGCTGAGATTAGGATGAAGAGGATTTGGATTTTCGAAGAGCACAATTCCAGTAAATGGGTTATTTTGAATGGTAAGGGTGAGCTGGCTTGGAAGAAGAAAAGGGGCATGTGATGGTACTGAATTGGCGTGGTTGATCTGTAGGCAAAAGAATCAGACAAGGCAAGGGGAGGCTTGGTACAGTTGCCATTGCTGCTGAGCTGCAGTCTTCTGTTAGGTCTGATTTCGAAAGAAAGGGGGAGAGCAATAAGGAGTGTAGTTCCCAAGAATCCCAATTCAAAATACCCGAAAATAAAACTCAAAATTCGCTCACTCAACCTTATCTCGACTCGAATTTATTAATCGAATTTTCATACTCAAGAAAATTAATCCGATAAAATCTAGCATGTATACTCAAATCTCAAGTCAAAATAGCGGAATTGAAGTCAATCCGAAAATCCATTCAAAACAATGCCGGAACTCATTTTAGAAAGTTCCAAATAATCCGAAAGCTCGAGAACAAAAATTCCTAAAATTCTTCGAACATCAAACTTTATCTATTATAAATTATTATTAAATAGAAAATATTATTTTACAATCTTTCGGTCTTTTCAGGTGTCGTGCGGATGGTGAGAATATATCGGTGCATATAATCGCCCCCACTATAAAAAAACATTCATTTCATTGGTGTCAACCACATCATCCTATTATTCATCCGACTACTTACCCCACCACTCATTTCACTACTTCTAATTTATTTTATTTATTTACTAAATATAAAAATAAAAATTCCATTCCATTACTCAAATACACATTTATATTATCAACTACATTAAATAAAAAATTACATTTCATTAAAAATAATAGGCGAAACTAATTAAAATAACCCAATCTTTAAGGAGGTGTTAAAAATATATCTCAATCTTTCAAATGTAAGATAAATATCCCAACCTTTATAAGTTATGGTAATATAATATCCCAATGATTTCTCTCCAATAAAATTCTTATTTTTTGTATTGTATTACTCATGTATTTTCAATTCAAATAAAACATACTGTATAAAATTAAATTAGATGAGTTTAAAAGTTTATTTAATAAACTTTCCTAGTTTTAGATTTAATTTGTACCTTACTTTTTATATCTTTTTTTAAATCAATATCTATAACAAGCCAACTAAAAAAAATGTAAAGCAAAATAACATATTTTTAATTAGTAAATGATTAGCTAGTGATTTAACTTATCAAAACTGAAGAATATTTTGTCAATTATAAACTTTATGTTACTACGAAATTGAAATAAAAATTTAATTATTTAGATTATTCAATGGTGTTCATTTATATATAAGAAGTAAATTATTATTATTATTAAAAAGTATATAAAAGAATGTAATTTTTTTATTTTTTATTTTTTCTTAAATCCAAAATAAAAAATTAAGATAAACTTAAAAACGAATCTAATTTAATCTAATAAACTTAAATGATATTTCACACAATCAAGATATTGAAAATTATATTTTAAATATTTACTTGTTTTATTATATATGTTTTGATTAAATTTAATTATAATCTATAAAAACGTATTAAATTGAATGATTTTTTTTTCGGTTACAAAAGAGACTTTTATTTTTTAAAAAATTATCATGACAATCTAGACTATACTTTGTATAATTCGAGCATTAAGATCCAAGGGCACGCTTGTGAATATGATAATTATTTTTTGCCACATATGTGCCATGTAAACATTTTTGTGGGGGAGAAAATTTTGGGATATTATATTACCATCCCTTAAAAAGGTCGGGATATTTATCTTACATTTGAAAGATAAGGATATATTTTTAACACCCCCTTAAAGGTTGAGTTATTTTAATTAGTTTCGCCAAAATAATATTAAATACTAGTACCATTTTTTTTGTTCAATTGGGTAAATATCGATTTTAGATGTGAAAATTAAGTAAATGTCCATTTTTTTTATATAATTAAGTAAATGTCTATTTTTTCCAAAAATACCCCTCATTCCCCATCCCTAACCCTTCCCCCTTCCCCCTTTGACCATTTTAAATTTTAACATTGACTAGTCAACATTGACCATTTTAGTCAACGCCTGTATTTGGTGACAGTTTTTTGGTGACAGTTGTGTATATTTTTCTGGTGACAATTATTTGTAATAATTATTTTGGTGACAGTTGACTTTTTTGGTGATATTTTATTTTTTTCTAGTGACATTTAACATATTTTTTTTTTCTAATACTAGTGAACATTGTCACCAACCTATTGTCATCAATTACTGAACATTGTCATCAACTACAGAACATTATCACCAACTTTTTGTCACCTACTATAAAATATTGTCACCACCAATTTTCACTAACTACATACTATCACCAACTACAAAATCTTGTCACCAACCGATTGTCAACAATTACGAAATACTATCATCAAATTATTTTCACCAACAAGTGAACAATGTCACCAAACATTGTCACAAATCAATTGTCACCAACTAAAAAACATTGCCACAAATCTATTATCCCTAAACAGAGAACATGATCACAAAAAAATTGTCATCACCATACTAAATATCACCAAGATAGTATCACCAATAAAAAAATCGGAGAGCTCTAGGTATACCATTAGACTTGAGCTAGTTTATAAACCACGCATTTACACTTTCATCAACTAATTAAGTACTAAATTTGATTTGACCTAGTTTATAAACCTTATAAACCACGCATTTACATTTTCATCAACTAATTAAGTACTAAATTTGATTTGACCTAGTTTATAAACCACGCACTTACATTGCCACCAATGTTTTTTTTTTGTCACCGACTATTAAAAATTATCACTACCTATTTCCCTAACTACATAAAATTGTCACCAACTACGTACAAACACATTAACTCACTTTTGTCGTGAAATTGACACCCTAGAACTAGGGGAGCATAGACCCTAAAGGGGCTAAAGCTAAACAGACGAAAATTTAATGTATAGTATGGTTTAGGGTTTAGTCTTTAGGGTTTAGGGCCCTAAACCCTAAACCCTAAAATGTGTGTACTGTACTAATATCATCACCGTTGTCACATAATATTAACTCACTTTTGTCACCAAACTAAAACCCTAGATCTAGGTGAGTATAGACCATAGAGGGGCTAAAACTAAGCATACGAAAATTTAATGTATGATGTCACCAACCTTTTGTCACCAACTATAAACACAATTACCACCTATTATCATCTACTACAAAACATTGTCACCAATCTATTGTCCCTAACTACAAAAAATGTCATCAGCCTATAATCACAAAATACAAAACATTGCCACCACTCTATTTTTCACAAACCAATTATAAACAATCTATTGTCACCAACAACATAACATTGTCACCAAATTATTTTCACAAACCTATTGTCATAAACTAGAAAACAATATCACCGACCATTTATTGTTACCAACTATAAAACACTATCACTAACCTATTGTCAACAATCATAGAAATATGCCTCCAACTGCAATTATTATATAAGAACCTCAAAATCTCAATTGATGATAAGAGTGCACTCCTATCTTTCGTCATTTCTCAATTCCTTCACATACTCCAAACTCAAGTTATACAGAATCAAATCAAAAAACACAATTCAAGAAATTGTCACCAACCTATTGCCACCAACTATAGAACATTGTCACCACATTATTTTCTTCAACCTATTGTCACCAACTACAAAATTTTGTCCTAAATGTAGAATATTGTCACCACCCTATTGTTATCAATCTCTTGTCATTAATCTTTTTCATCTACAACGCCGTTTAGATCGACACTTTCAGCATTAATCTTTTTTACAGCACAATCTTCAGATTTCACCATTTCAATCGGAACGTCCATCAACTGCTTTCCATGTTCAGTCTCTAATTCCACATTTTCATCATAAAAAACAAGGTTCAAATCAACCTCTCTTTCTTCTCGACTTCTCCATCCTTGCCACTCCCAACAGCTTTATCAACATCATTAACCACACTCAAATTTAGGTCAATTGAAGGCCTAAAACATGAATTTTGCTGACTACTAACATCAGCATGTGATCCTTCGTCTAAACTAAACCCCTCATTCAAATTCAAGTCCAATCCACCATTTAATTGCACAACTTTATTCAAATCACCATTAACAGACAAGATATCATACAAATTCCGACCTAAACCAAATTCAGCAGCACTGTCATCTGAGCTTTGGACATGATTATCCACCGAATTATCAAAACCCTTACCTGGATCATCCCGAATTCAGCGCCTTTACTTCGGTTTCCGACCCCATTTCTTTGCAACCTTCTCCTGCTCAGGGCGAAGCTGAGCTAGAGAGGTGGCCTTCGACAAGTTCAACTCCTCGAAATTGTCACCCCCCTATGCGATTTAGAAGAAGCCAAAATACAGATCGAAGGACTCTATGAATCTGAGAAAATGGAGGAAGAAAAAAGAGAGGAGAGAGAGGTGGGGAGAAGAGGTGAGAGGCTACAGGTTCTTTACATTGGCGTGGTCTTCCGTTCACCGGGAAGGAAGACAGTGAGAGGGCGATATTGGGAGAGACGGAGGGAGAGCGAGAAGGAGCTTCCCAGGGTTGTCAATGGCGGCTAAGGTAAACGGTGGGAGTGCTGAGAGAAAAATAGGGAAATAGGTGGGTTAAGGGGAGAAAATGAAAACAATGGTATTTTGGTAATATGAAATTATTATGGACACTTACTTAATTACCAAATAAAAATGGACATTTACCTAATCACACTTTGTAAATGGACATTTCACCCAATTTTTTCATTTTTTTTCCATTTCTGCATACCTAGTATTATACAATGATCTAAATGTTAATTATACAATGATCTAAATGTTACTTCCATATTATAAAATAAACTAACTAGTAGTACTCAGTTAGTTCAGTTTATGTTATAAAAAAGAAATTATAAACACTCCCTCTTAGTCGGACCACTCCCCTGGGAGCAATCAACGCGCCCCTTACGCGCCCCCAATTTCTTCTCCCTATTTCGCTCCGCCAATCTTTGACCTGAGATTTCTCTCTCTAATTCCCCTCGCCTGCATTCAATCCAGCTTGAATTCTTGTTGGTTTGGATCAATTATCTCCTTCTCTCTATATTATAATCTCCAATTTGGGGTATCGCAGGCTTTCCGGGCCTCGTTCGGGCGCTGGAGCTTTCGTTTCTTTTCGCCCTTCTTCTTCGATCAGGTGTTGTACCCCACCATAAAAACCCTTTGCTGATGTATCACTGCATCGGCTGGGATCTCTGAACCCTATAAAATCACAAAGCCCATAAACTCGTTCTCCGTTCGTGGGTATGTCATTGGCCTGGTGGCTTGGTGGCCGGAGTTCAGTGGTTGTGATGGCCTCTGGGCAGATCTTGGTGGCGTGGGAAAATAATTTTAGAAAGAGGAAGAAAGTGCTCTGTGGGGGTCGGAGGAAGAAAGTGCTCTTTGTTCTCCGGGTCCGGGTCTCACCGGCGTGGTGGTTGTCAGTCCGTTCTTCAGATTTATATGGGTGGTTTAGTGGCTGTCAATCTGTTCTCCGGGCATGGGTCTTACCGACATGGTGGCTGTGCGTGGTGCGTGTTATTCAATTGGGACTCTTGGGGAGTGATGGGTGGTGTGCTGGTCTTTCGATCGATTGTAGTTGTGGCAGGCTCCGGGGTTGTCCTTTCTCTGAGTGGTGGGTGTGTGTGGGTGATTGCTCACCTTTCCGGCTCATATGGCGGTGTTCGGGTGGGGTTTTTTTCTCACGTCTTCACCTTCATGGTTATATTGTTTGTGATCAGGTCAATCTATATAATCTCTCATATGGTTTTAGTTACTTGCATATTCATGTATATCAAAATCGTCGCCTTTTGGTGGTTGGAAAACCCGGTGCTAGAGGCTTTTGCCTCTTCACCCCCTACCCCCATCGATTTTCGGGCCTTGAGAAAACTGGTGTGATTGGGGCTGCTATGGCTTCTTTCCTCAGTTTGGTTGGAAATTTGGCTATCACTATATATGTTTCTGATAGTATGTACTGAGCTTCGGTTGTGGTTGCTCAGATAGTTATCTATGGTGTATGCATTGGTACCTTGGTTAAAACTCACCTATTCTGTAAGACCCGGGGTCTTAAGAGGCGCCAGCCCATGCCACCTAGCCCTCTCAGGTCTGTTGTCCTCACTTGGAGCCTGAAAAGGAAGAGCTCTTGTGACATGAGTAGGGCTTGAATCACTTATAAATCACTCCCATCATACTTATGATATCCGATGTGGGACGGGGATGTTACAATCTCCCCCACTTAAAGCACTGACGACCCTGTCAGGCCCAAGGGACTGCCCTCCAGGAGAAGCATACCCGAGCATACTGTCGGAGTACCTCCGAGCCCGGAGTCGGCTCTGATACCATATGTAAGACCCAAGTGTTCAGAGGTGCCAACCCATGCCACCTAGCCCTCTCAGGTCCATTGTCCTCACTTGGAGCCTGAAAAGGAAGAGCTCTTGTGACATGAGTAGGGCTTAAATCACTCATAAACCACTCCCAATATCCTTATGATATTTGATGTGGGACGGGGGGTGTTACAATCTCCCCCACTTAAAGCACTGACGACCTCGTCAAGCCCAAGGGTTTGCCCTCCGGGAGGAGCGTACCCGATTATACTGTCGGGGCACCTCCGAGCCCGGAGTCGGCTCTGATACCATCTGTAAGACCCAGGTTCTTAAGAGGCGCCAGCCCATGCCACCTAGCCCTCTCAGGTCGGTTGTCCTCACCTGGAGCCTGAAAAGGAAGAGCTCTTGTGACATGAGTAGGGCTTGAATCCCTTATAAATCACTCCCAACATCCTAATGATATCCGATGTGGGACGGGGGTGTTACAATCTCCCCCACTTAAAGCACCGACGACCCTGTCAGGCCCAAGGGACTGCCCTCTGGGAGAAGCGTACCCGAGCTTACTGTCGGAGTACCTGATGTGCGCGCAAATTGCCATATTTTCTATGCACATAAAAGTCCATTTTATCGTCTTTTGCATGCATATTAATGGGAAAACATGGGATTAGTGTAGTTTATGCTTAAATATCAAATATATGGGTCTGCACGAGTTTCTATGTGATTTCGCAGAAAACAGGATAGAGATGGACAGATTTGGAAGAGCGAAAAAAGAACTCGAAGTCTTCTGAAGAGGTCGAAATCGACTGGGGACCTCGACATCGAGTGCAGCAGAGACATAGGAATCGAGCAGGAAATGAAGTAGAGTATGTCGACACAGACAGGTCGATATCGATGTTCAAGGTCGATATCGATGTTGCCAGATTAAGCTAAATGATAGAAGTCGAGTGCCAGTCCGAGTAGGAGAAGGAGAGCTCGAGATAGAGTTTCACATATGTCGATATCGACGTTCAAGGTCGATATCGATGTTGTCCAGCAGAGGAATCCAACTCAGATTTTGATAGAATTCTATCCGAAGCTTGCACGTCTATCCTAAAGTCGAGATTTCCTATCATCAACACCAGAGCTATCATATGAGCTGAGTTACCATGGGAGTTTTTAGTTTTTACTTTATTTAAGTTTTATCTTAGAGAATAAAGATAAAGTTTCGAGTCTTTGGATAGCAAAGTTCGATATCTATATCTAGAGGCCATTAGGGCTGAGTTTAGGCATTTCAATTACATGCAATTACGCAGAGAATTTCAGCTTCAATAGAGAGTAACGAGTTAGAGAGAGAGAGAGAGAGGGCCGAGTGAGTTGGAGAGAAGCAGAGCAGAGTTTTGGCTTGTTCGGTTGTACTTTCTTTCAAAGTTTAACTCAAAGTAGTTTTCTTTCAACAATGATGATGATGATGTGTATGATGAGGAGCGAGTAGTCAACCCACTTCTAGGGTCGGGGTGAGCCCGACGATAACGATGTAGGGTAAGTGCATCAACGGTATGACTTTTATGCGATTCCGTCTTCTATCCCATGCATGATCCTTTGCGAAAGTTAGGGAGATTCATTATTTGCATTATTGAAGCGAAAGCCACTCCTATTGTGAACTTGAATTTCTCATGAATTGGATAGTAACACTTAGGAACTATGCGAGAGCCTCTAATCACCTAAGTGTTGATAACGAAAGTTATTTGACGGAAAGGCATTAAATTTCATAACTTTACCATAAAACTTGCATCGATATCGTTGTGGCATGAAACCCCAACTTTGGAAGCTTTTAAGTTTATTGAAATCTATTTAAAAGTTTTAGTTTTGTTTCTGATCATCCTTCTTTACCAATCTACGTTCTTCGGACTCTTTTCCGACAATTGGTTACGAATTACAGTTTATGTGACAAACATCGGAATCGACTGTAAAGGTCGATATCGAGGTCTAACATCGATATCGAGGTCTCTGCTCGACGTCGACTTTGCTGCTTTTGTCTTCTGTAGGAACTGCACTGGAAATCGACCAGAACTGAGGTCGATATCGACCAGACACATCGATATCGAGTGTCTTCTGGGGTCGAAAGCTTTGATCGTGAGTACAACAAGGGAAGCGCTGACATACCTCCTCATGGATTCGATCCTGAATTACCCTACTACTACAAGGGAGGGGATTCTTGTATTATTTGTTTGGGACAGGGAGTATTCTAGTTGTGAATTGTCTATTTGAATTATTTGAATCCCTACATACACCCTTACCAGCGAACAAATTGGCGCCGTTGCCGGGGAGGTAATCAATCGCCACCTGAGTTTAATCACGATCTTTTTCAAGCATATTTTGCAGGTTTATGCGACGTTCTGATCACGGACCTATCCTGGAACCAATCAACGAGCCTGAACGTTTCTACCATCTTCACAACAAAGCAATTCGCATCATGGCTGACAACGAGACGCAGGCTGAGACCATAGAGCGGTTGAGGAAGGAGATCGAGGACCACAATGCTACAATCGCCGCTGAGAGGGCCGCCGCTGCTGCAGAGCGAGCCCGTGCTGATAGGGAGGAGGATGCGCGCAGACAAGCCCAAGAGTGGCTAAATCAGTATCCACAAACGATGATGCAATACATGCATCCGCCGCTTCATGTTCCTGAGTCCGCTATTTTAATTCCTCACTCCAACTATGAAATAAAAATTAACTTCCTATCTGAGATAAAAAGAAATACTTTTGAAGGAAGACCTAATGAATGCCCCCTGCAACACATCTCTACTTTTATGGACTTATGTGAAACAGTTGCTGATGGAGTAAATTTAGAGTATGTGAGACTTAAATCTTTTCGATGGTCTTTGGCAGGGAAGGCATTACAATGGCTTGAAAGTTTGGCTCCACGCTCGCTGAGAACATGGGCATATGTGAAGGATGCATTCTTGAATAAGTTCTTTCCACCTTCTAAAACGACGATTCTGCGACAAAGGATCACGGCTTTCAAACATAAGTCGGGTGAAACACTAGCACAGGAGTGGGAGCGATTTAAGGACTTGCTGAGATCATGCCCAACGCATGGGCAACTTCCATATGTCATCCAGGAGATCTTCTACAACTCCCTTGATGCACCAAATAAGGAGAGGATAAATTCATATACCTCATATCGGTACATTGAGCTTACACCAACGGAGGCATAGGAGACCATTGAGAGGCTCGTGAACTTTGACAACACCTATGGGGCTGCTACGGCCTATGATGCAAGGCCTGCCCCATCAATGCCACTATATGAGCCTCCAAGTGAGATAGATCCTGTGGCAACATTTCCACAACGATCAAACGCGTCGCCTTCAAAAGCAAGTCAGGTTCCTGAGCAACAATCAAACTTGTCAGGAGTGTGGCTCAACAAGGCATAACACTAGTGCCTGTCCACATACTGAGCAAGTATCCATGGCGGAACAACATGAGGAGGTCAAATGGACGAGAGGCTCCTATGGAGGGGGCAATCAACAATATTGGGGCGATCAAAGGTTCTATCAACAAAGGGATCCCCCACCATATAGAGCACCAGGGCACCCTGATCGGGAGACAAGGAAGGATGACCTGCAAATCATTCTTGATGAGATGCGGAGGAACCATGCTGAGTTCAAACAAGCCAACAACTCCGTCCATACTCAGCTGCAGGGCATCAATTCTAGGCTTGGGGAGATCGACGTTTGGAAGCGCAACATGGAGACTCAAATGAGTCAATTGGTGGAAACAATACCCAAAGCGTCAGGATCATTCCCTGGATCCACTGTGCCCAACCAAAATGGCAAAACCACTAGTCATATTGCGGTGGTGAACCTAAGGAATGGGCGTCAATTACAAACGCCCGAGCAAAAAGCGGAGGAGAAGGAGCCAGAACAGACGTCGATATCGACCCCCCTGTCGATATTGACCAAGGTGACGTCGATGTCGACCTTCCAGTCGATGTCGACCCTGATGCAGCGTCACCACAGAAATCGACTCCTCCAGTCGATGTCGACCCTACTGATGTCGATGTCGACCTCACTACAGCCGCAGGAAGGAAAAAGGTGTTGCCATTCCCAACTAGAAAGATGATTAAGGACCCAGCGGAAAAGAAGTTCCAGCGGTTCGTGAAGATGCTCCAAGGACTTAATGTCTCTATACCATTCACAGAGGCACTTCACGAAATGCCATCCTATGTAAGGTTCCTTAAGGACATCTTGGGTAAGAAGCGATCGCTCTCTGAGATCGCAGAGGAGTGCAACAGGTTGGAGCTACCACAAAAGCGGGCGGACCCAGGTAAGTTTTCTATCGCTATAGGTCTAGGTCAATTCAAATTTAATGCTTTAGTTGACTTGGGCGCTAGCGTTAGCATGAGGCCACTAACCATTTGGCATAAGGTAAAGATAGGTCCTCTGGAGCCCGTGGATGCAAGGTTGTACATGGCTAACAATACGGTAGTTATTCCAACTGGGATAGTAACAAATGTGCTAGTACAAGTAGGTAAATTCTTTGTCCCTGCTGATTTCCTAGTTGTTGATATAGCGGAGGACCCTGCTTGTCCAATTATTTTAGGTAGGCCATTACTAGCAACCGTCGATGCCAACATTAGCGTAAAGAAAGGATTGCTCTCATTCACGATTAGTGACGAGGTGATAGAGTATGCCTTCAACAAGACGGTGAAAAATCAAGGGCCAATGGAGATAAAAGCCATCAATGGTGTCTACATTGCATGTGGAGAAGCCAAAGTAAGAAGTATGACACCGGAGGAGCTTGAGAAGAGGGCCATAGAAGCCCAAGTGGAGGAAGTTGTGGCAATCTTTAACGAAGGGGCCCAACAGAACATCGAAATTGACCCAGGTAAGTCGATATCGACTACTAATGTTCAAAATTCTGTGCCAGGTCATAAGTATGGGGTCAACGGAAGAGGAAAAGAAATATCGAAATCGGGGTCTAAAGTCGATATCGACCATACCCAGCCGAAATCGACCACCATCAGCGCTGAAAAGGGAGGAACGGAGACCTCAATATCGATCTCTGAGGGTCGAAATTGACCTGATCATATCGAGTAGAAACTCTCCAAATCGACTGATCCTCCAGGAGTACAACAGAGGTCGATATCGACCTCTGAACATCGAAATCGACCTGAGCCACAGACAGATGAGAAGGTAAGTCAAGGTACGGATTCCTCCTGTTCCATTACAATCAAGGATTTATCATTATTTGGAAGAGGTGTGCCTTGACATGTGCGCTTATGTAGGGTATCCGATGATGATTCGAGCCAATATGAGATAGGAGACAAAGTTTATGTTGCTAAATCTAAGGACCATTGGTTCCCTACAAGATTCAAGGATAAGAATTTAGGACCATTCACGGTGAATCAGATCCATCCCGGCAGAATGCAGCTGCATGACAAGAAAGGAGTCATATTTGAGGCCCAAGCCACATGGGCTCTGCAGATGCCGCCTTGAAAAGCGCAAGGGAAGAAGTCTGCCTAGCGACTTAAAAGTCTAGAGCTTGTAACAAAGACTTAGTTTTGATTTTAGACGCTTTTACTTTGATTTGAGACATTTTATTGTTTTGCATATTTTGTTTTCGTTTTAACAAGTTACAGGAAAGAGAGAAGCACACAGAAGAGACATCAAAATCGATGTCCAAGATCGACATCGACCTTAAGGTCGATTCAGATGGGCTTGTGGTCGAGGTCGGATCACCCCGAAGCCTGAGCCAGAAATCGATGAGAAACATCGATATCGATGTTAAGGGTCGATATCGACCATGCCTGCTGTCTTCTTCGACTTTTGAAATTTGTGACGATTTAGTAAGTTTTCTTCTTAACCCTAGTTCTAATACAGTGAGGACACTGTAAATTTTAAGTATGGGGTGGGGGAAAGGCTTACTTGCATATTCATACTTAGTTTAGATTTGCATATTTATCTTAATGCATAATTAGTTTTAGTATTTTGAAAAAAAAAAGAAAAAAAGAAAGAAAAAAAATGACCCCCATCAAAAATTTGAAAAAAAAGGAAGAGTCATGGAAGTATAAAAAAGAGCTCTATGATGCAAAATTAGATTCATTAGAGATATAACATGAAATTGCCTAGTTAAGGGAAGTCCCAATGAAGTGTAAAAAGAAAAAAATAATAAAGGAGATGAAAATTTGAAGTTGCTTTTGACATGTGCATGATAAGATGATGGAGTACTTTTTATGAAAATTCCATACAAGTGCTTACATATACAAGTTCATATCCTAGCCTTACCTATGCATATTTGCAAAAGTCACAAGCCATATATGAGCTTTATCATGATCATTATTGCTCCACACATATATCATATTGCCCATTTTATACCTTATACCCTATCCGGAGATAAGATTGAGAATGGATGTCATTTTTGGAGTTATATGGAGTTGTGCATTATTTATGAAGTTGTTGGCAGGAATGAAAGAATTTATGAAATATGGAAAATTTAATGAGCGAGAAAAAAAAATCCGATCACCTCAGGGGATAAAGGTAGGTCGACCCTGCTCATTGAGATGTTAGTTCAGCGAGATGGGACACAAGGTGAGGAGTCCGAAGTACTAAGTATCCGGGGCCATTCATGATACCCATGTTTGCGACTCGCGAGAAGGCAGTGCTAAGGTTAGAGAGGTAAAAGCATTATATTGAATAAAAGCATTGAGCGATGAGTGAAAGGTGAGACATTATGAAGAAGGAATGTGGAATGTTTTGGAAAGAAAGTATGTTTCCCCGGATTTAACACCACATGGCCAAATATTAGCCCACCTTTAGCCTTTTACCAACCTACTTCTCACAAGCTTGCAAAAGTCCTCTTGATTATTAATGCTATGTCGCTAAAATTGTTTTTGTATATTACCTCCTTTTAAGATATGAAATTGCTTTTATGCACAGGCATGGACTTGGTTGACATAAGTACCTTATCGAGGATGGCAATTGATTGTAGGGACATATGAAAAATGAATCTATGATGTTGAGGGTTTACTTTCTTCCCCTGAATGACCATTAAAGGTATTGCTTGGGGACAAGCAAGCTTAAGTATGGGGTGTTTGATGTGCACGCAAATTGCCATATTTTCTATGCACATAAAAGTCCATTTTATCGTCTTTTGCATGCATATTAATGGGAAAACATGGGATTAGTGTAGTTTACGCTTAAATATCAAATATATGGGTCTGCACGAGTTTCTATGTGATTTCGCAGAAAACAGGATAAAGATGGACAAATTTGGAAGAGCGGAAAAAGAACTTGAAGTCTTCTGAAGAGGTCGAAATCGAATGGGGACCTCAACATCGAGTGCAGTAGAGACATAGAAATCGAGCAGGAAATGAAGCAGAGTATGTCGACACAGAGAGGTCGATATTGATGTTCAAGGTCGATATCGATGTTGCCAGATCGAGCTAAATGATAGAAGTCGAGTGCCAGTCCGAGTAGGAGAAGGAGAGCTCGAGATAGAGTTTCACATAGGTCGATATCGACGTTCAAGGTCGATATCGATGTTGTCCAGCAGAGGAATCCGACTCAGATTTTGATAGAATTCTATCCGAAGCTTGCACGTCTATCCTAAAGTCGAGATTTCCTATCATCAACACCAGAGCTATCATATGAGCTGAATTACCATGGGAGTTTTTAGTTTTTACTTTATTTAAGTTTTATCTTAGAGAATAAAGATAAAGTTTCGAGTCTTTGGATAGCAAAGTTCGATATCTATATCTAGAGGCCATTAGGGCTGAGTTTAGGCATTTCAATTACATGCAATTACGCAGAGAATTTCAGCTTCAATAGAGAGTAACGAGTTAGAGAGAGAGAGAGAGAGAGGGCCGAGTGAGTTGGAGAGAAGCAGAGCAGAGTTTTGGCTTGTTCGGTTGTACTTTCTTTCAAAGTTTAACTCAAAGTAGTTTTCTTTCAACAATGATGATGATGATGTGTATGATGAGGAGCGAGTAGTCAACCCACTTCTAGGGTCGGGGTGAGCCCGACGATAACGATGTAGGGTAAGTGCATCAAAGGTATGACTTTTATGCGATTCCGTCTTCTATCCCATGCATGATCCTTTGTGAAAGTTAGGGAGATTCATTATTTGCATTATTGAAGCGAAAGCCACTCCTATTGTGAACTTGAATTGCTCATGAATTGGATAGTAACTCTTAGGAAATATGCGAGAGCCTCTAATCACCTAAGTGTTGATAACGAAAGTTATTTGACGGAAAGGCATTAAATTTCATAACTTTAGCATAAAACTTGCATTGATATCGTTGTGGCATGAAACCACGACTTTGGAAGCTTTTAAGTTTATTGAAATCTATATAAAAGTTTTAGTTTTGTTTCTGATCATCCTTCTTTACCATTCTACGTTCTTCAGACTCTTTTCCGACAATTGGTTACGAATTACGGTTTCTGTGACAAACATCGGAATCGACTGTAAAGGTCGATACCGAGGTCTAACGTCGATATCGAGGTCCCTGCTCGACATCGACTTTGCTGCTTTTGTCTTCTGCAGGAACTGTACTGGAAATCGACCAGAACTGAGGTCGATATCGACCAGACATATCGATATCGAGTGTCTTCTGAGGTCGAAAGCTTTGATCGTGAGTACAACAAGGGAAGCGCTGACATACCTCCTCGTGGATTCGATCCTGAATTACCCTACTACTACAAGGGAGGGGATTCTTGTATTATTTGTTTAGGACAGGGAGTAGTCTATTTGTGAATTGTCTATTTGAATTATTTGAATCCCTACATACACCCCTACCAGCGAACAGTACCTCCGAGCCCGGAGTCGGCTCTGATACCATCTGTAAGCCGACTCCGGGCTCGGAGGTGCCTCGACAGTATGATCGGGTACGCTCCTCCCGGAGGGCAGTCCCTTGGGCTTGACGAGGTCGTCAGTGCTTTAAGTGGGGGAGATTGTAACACCCCCCGTCCCACATCAGATATCATAAGGATATTTGGAGTGGTTTATGAGTGATTCAAGCCCTACTCATGTCACAAGAGCTCTTCCTTTTCAGGCTCCAAGTGAGGACAACGGACCTGAGAGGACTAGGTGGCATGGGTTGGTGCCTCTTAAGACCCCGGGTCTTACAGATGGTATCAGAGCCGACTTCGGGCTCGGAGGTACTCCGACAGTATGCTCGAGTACGCTTCTCCCGGAGGGCAGTCCCTTGGGCCTGACAGGGTCGTTAGTGCTTTAAGTGGGGGAGATTATAACACCCCGGTCCCACATCGGATATCATAAGGATGTTGGGAGTGATTTATAAGTGATTCAAGCCCTACTCATGTCACAAGAGCTCTTTCTTTTCAGGCTCCTAGTGAGGACAACGGACCTGAGAGGGCTAGGTGGCTTGGGCTGGCGCCTCTTAAGACCCCGGGTCTTACACATGCCAGGTTTGTATCCCATATGGTGTTAGTCAAGGGATTAAGAGGTTCATGTTGAACATGGTTTCCAACACTGGGATGTTAGGAAAGAGGCCTGAACATGATGTTGGACAAAGGACCAAAAGGTCTGCTAATATTATTGATGAGATTTAAAATTATAATATTATTTTTGTGATATAAAAAATATAATATTATTAGACTTGGATTTTAAAAGAAAGTATTTTGAATAATGATTCGATCTAACTTGGGATTAAAGAGTTTCGGGAAATCTTGGGAAATTGAATTACTTGTCTGACTTGTATGCGTATAAATTATGATATGTGATATTGTTATGATGTGTTATGATATCGATATGATTGTTAAGTATGAATTATGTTATGAAATGATGACTATGTGCCCTTAAGTATGATATTATGATGCAATTGGAAGCATGCTGTTATATTATATGATTGAGAAGCATGATTATTAATATGTTTTTAAGTATGAAAGTATGATATGTTATATGACAAAATATTAAGCTGATAAGTTGAGATAGCACTTGATTAGAGTATGAATATAATTTATATATGAGGTGATGATACATGACTACTAAATGATGATATGATGAATTATGACGGGATATGATGAGATATTGAGATGAGATGATGAGATGGTGCGATGAGTTATGATGAATTGAATAATGATGATGATATGGATAAGATGCGATATTCTATGATTTCATGAACTTATGTGTGATAGTTAGGGGCGTCTTGTGTGGTGTAGACATATAGACTTATGCATATTTTACTCATTTCCTTCTAGATGAATCTCTGACTTGCCTAGATTTGCTTTTTGTTGGTGTTTATTGCTTGGATTCTGCGCTCCTCCAGGTAAGTTCCTTTATGGGCTTACGCAGATACGAAAGAGAAAATCTTCTGCTCGTGATCATATGACATACTAGGTTTTTCATAAGCATTAAAGCATGCCATGTAGTATCATGCTAGGGTTGCATCTTTGAATAAGCATTTGGCTACTTTATGTGTTTGATAAAGAGAATGGCCGTTATCTGTGAGTCATAGAGTCGTTGCTAGGGTCATTGGGGGCACTCTTGTGTCATATTGTTTCATTCCCAAGTCGAGTCAGTGAGCATGATCTATATATATATATACACACATGAGACTTGGCATTCTTTGGGCGTCTTTACTATCTTTCTGCACTTATATTATATCCTGATAAAAGCATGTCTTGCGTGTTTAAGTTCCGCACTGCATTAGAGCATCTTTATTGTAGGAATAGCATATGTGTATGCTTGTTTGCGGGACCCAGAGTGTGTTGGGGGGGGGGGGTGAGTCGGTCTGACCCCGCCCGCACAAATTGTTTTTAGGTATGTTTGCTCTTTGCTTCTATGGCGTGGGAATCTTCTAGGCGAATGCGAAGAACCTGCCTAACTCTGCTAACTTGGTTAAAGGCTTTCCTGAATCTACGTTTATCGATTTGGTTTTGACTCGGCCTCGTCGTGGCAAGTTATACTTTACTTTCGTTTTTTGTTTTCCCTTAAATGAATTTCCACGACATAGGCTTTCAGGACACGTTAAGGGTACCCAACGGCCCTTCGATTGTTTTGGGGTTCGAAATCCCCACTTTACAATACTGATCTTTTGGGGTTTGAAACCTCGACCCGTACCTTAATTGCAAGATCCGAACGAAGGTATCCAACCTTTGAATTGTAACCTGGGTATTTATATCTGGGCCGTTACACTACCCACCTCAGCTTCACAGGCCACCTAGGTTTCCTGTTGCCATAACCACTGTCTCCCCAACCACCCACCAATACTAGCGTCCACCGCCACTCACCTTCGTCGTTTCGTTTCCACCAGCTACTAAGTTGCTATGCATCCACCCGTGTAGGCTAGCCTCCGCCCTCTTGGGCTCTCCGCCTACCTAACCTCGCCTCCATTTCCCACCTCGCCCACGTTCGCCTTGCATCTACGCCCCTATCCTGGCCACTCGTCGTTCTTTGACTTAGTCTTATGGTTCGTTTTCTAATTGCTCTCTCACCTTTTTGCATGTCTATTGTTGTTCATTTTTTCTTCTCAATCTCGTCTTTTCTGTCTCTATTTTGGCTTGCGCTTGTGTTAGCCTATTATGATCTTGTTATCGTCAATTGAGGGGTTGAGATGGTTTTTAGGGGTTTGAATGGGAAATATGGTTTCGCTAGGGTTTAGGTTACCTGATAACTCGAATATTTTTTTGTATAAAAAAAATATTATAGTCCACTTTATACCAATCAGATTTCATAAGAGAGAAGAGTCCTTCTTCATCCATTTTTAATTTTTTTTCTTCTATTTATATGTTTCAAATTCGGATCTCTAATAAAAATTAATAAAAGGATATTGTTTTTTATTTGGTCATTTTTTTAAATGACGTTACTACTCCGTTTGGCAATAGTAGTGGTTCAGAGTTGTTTGGGTAGTTGTAGTGGTTGGAGTAGCTGAAGCGGTTGAAGTAACTTTTAAAAATCATAGTTGAATTAAGTATTTTGTTTTTGAATAGTTTGGTTGTGTAGTAGCTTTTTGAGGAACTGTTTGAGTCAGAAATTACCAATATGGGTTTAAAATTTATGGATGTGTTACATGTGAATGGAACATGAGAAGCCGGTTTTCTTTTTAACAAATCAATCAAGGATGGCTTACACAATTGTTTAAATTGAGTAGATAGAGCAGCACCATTCAAGATATATTCTTGCAAATTGATGTAAGTGAAGAAGAACAAAACTATATGCTAAATTATCCAAAGATAAGAAATCCACAAACTGAATACAATAAAACACATCCTCGGGGTTTCATTATACAAGTCCTAAAGCAGTCTTGATCCCCCTATAACACCGAGTGTTACACTCGGTGCTACACTTAATTATTTCAGATTTACTATAAATGCATATTAACAAAATTAAAAAATTAAATTTATATTCTATACACTTATATTAACATGTTTATAAAATTTTATTATGAAAAAATATTATTAAAAATTATGGATAAAAAAAGATGGATTATTTTAGAATTTTTTTTATTTTTCGGAAACAAATATTTTGAAAATAAAAGTTTATAAACAATATAAGTATATAAAGTACAAATATAATTATTTCAATATAAATTTGTACCTGAAACATGAAAACTGTCTCCTGAAGGCGGGCATGGAAGAAGATATTTTTTACATCCAGTTGATGAATAGACCAAGAGCGAGAGACGACTAGATTAACAACCGTCCGGGTGGTGGCTGGTATGACCACAGGACTAAAAGTCTCCTTACAATCGATCCCAACCTACTGTGAGCACCCATTCGCGACTAAGAAAGCCTTGTATCGCTCTAATGAACCATCAGACCTGAATTTGTTGCAAAAAATCCACTAGCAACGTCCAACATCAATATATTCATCCAGCATTGCAGCTTTCCAGTGTGGGTCAAGGAGGGCCATTTTATGGGAGATAAGGATAGGAGAGTGGGTTTTGGCGGCTGTGGCGTTAAGTTCAAGGGCAGGGTTGGTTGCTGTGCTCGCGGCAGAGAGTGTCAATAGACCAAGAGCGAGAGACGACTAGATTAACAACCGTCCGGGTGGTGGCTGGTATGACCACAGGACTAAAAGTCTCCTTACAATCGATCCCAACCTACTGTGAGCACCCATTCGCGACTAAGAAAGCCTTGTATCGCTCTAATGAACCATCAGACCTGAATTTGTTGCAAAAAATCCACTAGCAACGTACAACATTAACCTGCGGAAGTCGAGGAACAAGTACCCAAGCTCCGTTTCTAATAAGAGCATTATATTCATCCAGCATTGCAGCTTTCCAGTGTGGGTCAAGGAGGGCCATTTTATGGGAGATAAGGATAGGAGAGTGGGTTTTGGCGGCTGTGGCGTTAAGTTCAAGGGCAGGGTTGGTTGCTGTGCTCGCGGCAGAGAGTGTCACGCTCGCGTCTTATGCAAGGACAGGGTGCTGCGGGTGGGGGGTGCCACGACCACTGCAGAGGGTGTCGCGCCCACGTCTTGGGCAGGGAGATGGTGTCGCGGGTGATAGTTGTGGCTTTCGACAAACAAATTGAATGGAACCTTAGGATGAAAAATGTTGCTTTGGCTTCGGATAGCAGGCCATGAGGGAGGTTCAGAAGGGTGCGGAGAGGAGCTAATAGGAGGAGGGTCGAAGGTGATCGCCGAAGGTGCCGGAGATGAAATAGTAGGAGGGTCGGGTGGTGATGGTTGAAGAAGATGGTGAATAATAGTCGGGTTTATGTCATCATTGGGAGGATTAGAGGAGCGATTTGAGGGGGAAGAGAAGGGAAAAGAGGTTTCATCAAAGGTGACATGACGAGAAATGATGATGGTGTCGGAAGAGAGATCGAGACACTTATATTCATGATCATTGGACGGATAACCCAAGAAGACACATGGGAGAGACCGAGGTTGTAACTTGTGGGAGATGACAACACCTTGGTTAGGATAGCAAAGGCAACCAAAAACATAAAGATGGTCGAAGGTAGGAGTAGTTTGAAACAACACTTGGGTAGGAGACCGATTTTGAATAGTGGTAGAGGGAGTGATGTTGAATAGGTAAAAAGAGGTGAGGAGAGCATGAGGCCAAAAGGTGAGGGGAACAGACCCATGAATGAGGAGAGACCGCATCATATTATTAATGGTGCGGATGATGCGTTCAGCCTTGTCATTCCAAGACGAGGTATACGGGCATGAGAAGCAAGCCTGAATACTGTTAATAGCAAAAAAATTGGTGAAACTCCTTATTGTTAAACTCACGATCATTTTCACATTGGAAGGTTTTAATTGATCGATTAAATTGAGTGGTAACAAATTGGTGAAATTGGAAAAAATGAGCAAAGACTTGGGATTTAAATTTCAAGGGAATAACCCAAAGAAAAAGTGTAAAATCATCCAAGAATAACAAGTAATACTTAAATCCATCCTGACTAATAATGGGAGATGTCCATAGATCACTGTGAATTATATCAAAAAGAGCCATAGTGGTAGTAAAAGACCTATGAAAAGAAAGACGATGATGTTTGCCAAGTTGACAAGCATGACAAACATGGGAGAAAAGTCCCTTATTACAACCATGAAGAAAATGTTTATGGATAACATCAAAAACAAGCTGGCCAGGATGACCGAGACGAGCATGCCAGAGACTAGAGGACGCAATAGACAAGGCGACGGACGGACACTGACTCGACGATGGACTTGAGGTGATAGGGTAGATATCTCCCAAACTATTGCATCGCAGGCGGGTAACCCCCATATTTAAATCCTTCCGAGAAGCCAAATGGGTCAAAGTTGACAGAAACCCAATTATCAGTGGAAAAATGTCTAACAGACACAAGGTTTTTGACGATATTAGATGTTACAAGGACATTGGGTAGGGTAAGTGGGTGTTCTTTTATGGGAAAGGAAGTGTGGCCAACACCGATGGATGTGATTTTCATGCCATTTCCAACACTAACTGAATTATAAATGTCGTTATTCGAAACGGTAGAGAGAGTACCTGAATTGTTCGTCATGTGTGATGTAGTCCCCATGTCCATGTACCATTGACTATTTGGCGAAGTGAGTGACATGTTTGAAAAAGCCCGATCCACATCGGTGAACATAAGATAGGCTTGTTGAGCCGGGCTGTATTTACTCAGTGGTCTCGGTCCGAGAAGACCAGCGTTGGAGGATGAAGGGTACGGACATGGTGGTGGGTAACACTGCATAGGAGGTCGGGCTAGAGACTTCTATGATGGGGATTGGTTGTTAGGGATCCATTTATGCGGCTGTCGAAAGACGAAGGAGGGAGAAGGCCATCCATTGCCACATCCTCCTCTGCCGCACTCGCGTCCGCCTTTCCCGCGCCCGCGTCCACCCCTGCGCGCCCGCGTCCCTCTGTTGCGCCCGCATCTGGCATGGAATCAATGTTTGATGAAGACCCCAAGGCTTGTTTCTCGGGAACGGATTCCTTTTGCTTGGACAGACAAGTCTCCTGAAGCTTGAGTTTGGAACGGGCTTTGTCAAAGGAGGGCAAGGGTTCGGTTTGTTGGATGTGAGTGGCGATTGAATTGTATTCTGTCGGAAGACCGGTGAGCATTTGGAGGACCAAGCGAGTTTGACTGGGAGTAGAATCGACAGCGGTAAGTTGGTTTGAGATTGATTTCAAGTGAAGGCAGTAGGCTGAGATGGAGGGGAAATCAACAAGTTTGTAGTTGGACAATTCATGCTTAAGGTAGACCACTCTTGTCGACTTATTGTCTTCAAACAAGTCCCGGAGCTTGCTCCACACAGAGAGAGAGGTGTTGGATGGATCAAGGATAGTGATAAAGAGATCTTTGGAGATGGTGTTGTATATCCATTGAAGGATAACGGCATCCAATTGTTCAAAGAGATCGTCGTCAACAATGGCGGGATGGTTGACAGTGGCATCGATGTGATTGAGAACACGATGTGCTTTAGTAGTGACAATGAAGAGGGCCGACCATGATGCATATGGAGTGGATTCATGATCTAGGGTTAGGGGGATGCAGTTGCGGAGGTTGGAGATGGCTAGGGCAGAGTGAAAGACAGGTTTGTTGTTTCCGTCAACAATGGAGATTGGCGAGGGGAGGTGAGATTAGGGTTTTGGAGGAAAGAGGTTAGGTTGATACCATGTGAGAGAGAATAAAGATGAATAATTCTCCCATTGGGGATATATTCGGACATCATTCACTATATATAATAGGGTTACAAGTGTGAACTGAATAATACAAATATGGACAATATAATATATGGTCTATCACTATTGATAAGGATGGAGTGGTCGATGTCGAGTCTAGAGATCGATGTCGACTAAGATTTGGTCGACGTCGAGGGCTGGAGTCTGGAGAACGAAGTGGTGGTTGATGTCGAGAGAAATTATTCCTTTATATACTTTAAAATAACGAAAGAAGCAATAAAAAAGGCAAACTTTCAAGGTAAGGGATCACCACAATAATAAACATATGTGTAGATCATGAATCCCATAAAAGAACATGATTTTCATCAAAGATGGCGAAATCGTCTCCTAAAAATGTCCCACAATTTAGTGGGACCTAGGGGTACCAGGAAGAAATGGAGCGCCCGTCATGGTCTTACCTGACCACGAGTATTTTTAAATGTGCGACCCAACTTGGGTCTTGACGCGGCGCAAATGTTGCGTTTAAACTCCCCTACTCCAACATTAAAAGGTTTCGCCCAGGACCTCATGGTTCGAGATATATTTACCTGGTACACAGAAGTATTTGGTGACACGTGATTGCCGCGGAGAGGATATATCTTATGGGAAGAGCCCTTTCCGAGAGTATATTGCCTTATCAACACCGGAAATCTACCTGACATATATCCAGCGGAGCCTTGAAGGATTACGCGACACTGTATGTTGAAATTCCTTTAGCGATCCTCCGTGATACTGCTCTCATTTGTTTGATCGTTATCCTTTTCTCTTTCTCTCTCTAAGCTACCATTCTCCCCTTCTCTCCTCCAAATAGTCCCCCTCTTCTCATACTCTCCTTTGCCCTTTTATTGGGGTCTGGGTGCATGGAGCAATCGATGACACTTGTCCTTTTGATGTAGACACGTGTGTCTCTCGTGGATGGTGGGCATGTTTGACACCTGTCCCGGTTTTTCCCATCACATGACGTCTTTTTTTGTCCGCGTCATCATCTTCCCTCCGCGGATGTAATTTCTCAGTGAACACTCGCTTCTTTCCGTCCCTCTCCGTGGTTATTCTTGATGACAGGACTTTTCCTTCGGGTTTCGTCAAAAGAATCAACTCTCGCAAATTCCAATAATTTAGGAAATTTGAATTTCGTAAATAAACCTAATTGTTTCTACCTTTTTTTAATCAGGATTAATAGACCCGCGAAGATAGATCCTAATTACTATCCAAGTTTTGCAACATGAATTCCTTGAATTCTCATCCAAGAGTTAAGCATGGAGGTAGATGATGATAAAGACATACAAAATCATAGATTCATAAATCAAGCACACATGCCTATCGTTGGGCTCACCCTAACTCTAGAAGAAGGAAATTAGAAACAAAGCATGAAAATAAACAATTTTAGCATTAAACCAAAACTTACAACCGTTCTCAACCTTCACCTCTTCTCCTCTCTCGGCTCTCCTCTCCTCTCTCTCCTAACTACTTGCGTCGGAAGATGACTTGGCTTGAATGAATAAAACCCTAGGCCTAATGCCTTTATTTATAGCAAAACCTAAACTTGCTCTCAGTAAAACTAATACGCCCTCCGTTCGGCAAAACATGTTACTTTACTATTCACGCATGCTTTTTTAGGGGATAAAAACTACATAAAATATCTAGTTTTTAATAATTTTTTAAAAAATTTCGTAGTTATTATTAATAAGTACAAACTTGTTAAAAAATTTATTAAAAAAATAAATATTTTATATAGTTTTTATCATTCTAAAAAAGCGTGTGTGAATAGTAAATGACAAGTTTTGCCGAACGGAGGGAGTAATAAAATAATAGAATTATATCTTCCATCTAAATCCTATCTATTATAAAAGTTTATCTAAAACATGTAAACATAGATAAAGATCTCGTGCTAAATTTATCCTCAAAAGACTTGGCGCAATCCGATCTGCGTCTACAGCGCGTAAACTTCCAGTCAACGTCAACCAAAGTGGTCGACGTCAAGCACTCCTCAGCTTTTTTCAACATTCAGCTCCGTCTTGAAACGTACTATCTGGAGTCCTCGTTCGTTCGATTGACGCATATGAATATGCGCTAGAAATCTCTTTTTGAGATCTATAACTCTCATGAAGGCATCAAAACTTGATTCAAAATGATGAATGGCAAAAATAGTGTTTTTCTCAATGCTTCTTCACTTTTACTCTTCCTTAGCTACTCCAATGTCTTTATGGTTTTCCGTTAAGCTCCAAAGTGCGTCCAAACTTCTCCATATCCCTGAAAATCACACCAAACTTGTGTAGACCCCCATATCTTGCAATTTATAGCATTCTACACAAATTCCTAACATTCCCATCCCAAATCATAAATAATAAACAAAATTTAGAGTAAAAGTAAGCACAAAACATGGTCAAATATGCAGACATTAGTGATCAATCAAGAGAGAATATATACAAACAAGAATTATGAGCACAAGGATAATGAAATAACTAATGAATAACAATTGAAATCAAAACCTCACAGTTCAACCAACCATGTCTTCGAATCACATGCGATACTATGAGTTTAGCAACTTATAATCTAACAAAACTATAAATCTGAATTGAGAGTTCTTCTCTATCATCCTCCTCTCTAAACCTAATAATTGAGTCGACCTTATTAATCCTAGAAAGTAAAATAATAATAAACTAATAGAAATAAAGCCTCCAAAATAAGAGATATTGTTGATTTTGCGAAACCGGCGAGCGCCGATAAATAGCGGTAGGCGCCGCTACTCTGGCTTTCCGGTTTCTCTTGTTATCTTCGTTTGTCGTCTCCTTAGCTCCCTTGATGATCCTTCCTTGCCACTTTTAAGCTCAAAATCAATGTCTTCTAAGCATCTTAAATCTCTCGTCAAGCTCGGATTATAAGACTGTAGATAAATACAAAATAGCGTAGATTTCGAACTCGAATACCCAAATATATAATAATGCGAATTAACTATAAAAACATGCAATAAACCTATCTTAAATGCAACTAAAACTATCTATAATGCCTATCTAAAATATGCATTATTAATGGCTCAAGGTAAGATGAATTCAATATAAAGAGAGATACTTCCAAGGTTAAGGCTTGTCACAACAATAAATATATGTATGAATCAATGAATCATAGAAAGAATCATGCTTTTAAATTCAACAATTGATACGATGTTCATCAATCAACAAGCAAATCAATTCACTTTAATTCGCTTAAAAGACCTACTTGTTTTTACTTTTTTTTTCTTAATTAAAGTCCTTTAACTTTTATTAGAAAACCCTAATTACTATCCAAGTTAACAATCCCTTTCTCAAGTAAATTGCAACGAAGAATTCCTTTAGACTTTCATCAAAGGTTTAGCACATTGGTAGAAAGTTTTAGAAACATCAAGCAACCATAAATGCATTCATCCACACACATGTCTATTGTTAGGTTCACCCCAGCCCTTAGAAGATAAGAGAACTACTCACAAATTGTCATAGAAAACATGATTTCAAAATAAGAAAACATAAACTAAACTTGCAATAATATAAAACCTAGAAATAAGCGTTCAATCGCTACAATAAACGCCCAAGCCCTCGCTCAAACGCTCCAAACAAAACCTTAAATTCGTCTCTTCTTTTGTTGTCAATTCAGTTGTGTACTGTGTGTATTTTCCAGTCCCTAATAGGCTTTATTTATAATATAAATTAAGACTTAATTCCCAAGGAAAGACATTTTATCTTAGGAAAATATAATTCTATCTAATATCTATCTAACTTCTATTCATATCTAAGAGAATCTTCAAAATAATTAGAAAAAAAACCTAATTTAAAAGCCCACAAACCGGCCTAGTAATGTTCACAGAAACCTGTATCGACACCCAGGGGGTGTCGCTATGACAGGGTTAGGTGTCAATGCGAATTAAAATCACCGCCTCTACTTCTTCTCTTGAATAGGTGTGTCGTCATCGATACTCAGGGTGTCGTTACGACAAGCAATTAACACATGCAGTAACTTCTCTTCTTCTTCAGGTGTCGACATCGATAGACAAGTATCGACGTCGATAGGCTTTTTGCACTCTTCTTCTTCTCCTTAGCTCGTTCCTCTTCCAATCTTTTCATGCCCTTCCTCGATCTTTCTCCACTCCTCCATAAGCTCTCTAATTGCTTCTTTTGAGCTTTGAAACCTATAAAACATGACCACCAATACTTGTAGACTCCGCATCTTTTAATAATACAAAAATCAACACAAACAACACACTTTCCTAACACAAAAGCTAATAAAAGGACTCAAGACTAACTATAAAACATGACTAAAAAGACGAACATCAATTGTTTGAGGTCTACTTATATTTTACATAAGAAACCTTTGACCATCGAAATGGTGGCCCAAATACTATATAGACCAAAGTCTCAATGCTAAAGATAAAGATAGTTACTCGGCTCTCAAAATACTCAGCTCTTAGATGAATATAAAAGAAAAGATATTTATGACATTTTAGTCAACCTACATAAAAATTTAAAAGCCAAAATCTATCATTTGATGTCTTTGTGAAGCTACATAATATAGTATCATTTGTAGGCAATTCTAAATATCTAGTTAGCCTACGTGGGCTTCAAACCTACATCTTTGTATCTAAGCATATTGCTCTACGGGTTGAGCTAATAGGTCAAATATTTTAAATCAGCTAAACTTCAATTTGACATCAAATTCACAAAATACTTCTTTAGGGACATGACAATTCAAACCCAAGTGTAAAAGGGAAAAAAAAAGTGTGACAACAGTTAGTAAAATACAAACCATCACCAAAATACATTTCATCTTCATTTATTCAATCCAATTTGAACTTTACGGTAAAATACAATCTAGGAACTTAAACCCTACAACTCCAAATAGAAATTCCAATGTCACGAACAAATTATAAATATATGAGAACAATTAATTAATACCCATTGAATTCAAACCTTGAACTTCAAATAAACAATTCCCACGTTCTAACTCACCAATTCAAAAACTAAATTTAGTCCTCGAATTCCCACTATCTAACTATTCCCAGTATTCCCACTGTCTAACTCGAGAATTCAGTCCTTGAACTTCAAAGATATGACAACAACTAGTTAAGGTAGCAAGTCACTATGTTCCAGATTCAATCAAATTCACAAACTCATATTTAAAATCCCAAATTCAAAACCCTCATTTTTGAAAAAAAAAATTCAATGACGACATATCCTTCTCCGCCCAGCTTTAGATTTCAGTCGAACTCTACCTCTGGAATGTAGTCGGTACTAGACTCTCTGAGTTTCCCTCTTGCTCGAGCTTCTCCCTCATTGGTCTCTCCTTCTCCTCCCTTGTTGTCGTCTCCGTGTCAAATCTCTTCTCCTCTCAATCAGGACTTGCACTTCACCTCTCCTCTCCTCCAGATTGATGTCGTCTTTCATGCGTTGCCCAATCGACATCGCCGGCCTTACAAGATCTTCTCTTTGACCGTGTCACCTCTTCTTGATGGGGTGTTCTTTGTTTTTGTTTGTTTTTCTTTAATTTTAGAATTTTCCTTTCCTTTTATTTAAAAAAAAATTAACGGAAATTGTGAAGATCTATTAAGTATAACCTTTTAAGGTCACGATGCAAAATTAGTATAAAGATAAGGAATATCGGGTGAAATAGGTTAAAGTCTTGTGCACCCCGCGAAAAAGCTCCCACCTCGAGATTACCGGGCGAAATTTTTATTAATTTTATGTTACTCTTTTTTTAAGTAAGAAATAAAAATATACTAAAGAGACGTTGTTTCAAACCGCATTTCTTTCATTTATTTTTATTTATTCCCCATCTAATTTCAAATTTGAGAATTTGCGAATAAAACGCAGCTTAGACCGTATTTTTTCTGTTGCATTTGACGAAAATGAATATTTTTGTAAATAGTTTGAATGTGTGAATGTTTCGTTAAAGATTTACTTTTTGATGAAATTTTTTTCAAAAAAATCGAATATAATTGGTAAAAACAATTAGAGAAAAAAAATTGGATAAAAATTAAAATGTGACAAAAAAATTACTCTATCTATCTCAAAATATAGGTCATTTTAAATTTTTAACACGTTTTTACATAAACTAAAAACTATATAAAATATTAACTTTTTATAATTAATTATTAAAAAATAATATTATACTAATTAATTGTCTTCAATATAAGAAGTCTTGGTTGTGTCCTCAAAGACATCTGATTAAATTGAAACGATACAGATAAGATTAGCATGCTTACTCCACAAAGACAACACTCACAAATCGAGAAATGGTTTTTTTAAAAAAAAAGTCTTGGTTGTGCAGACAAAAAAATAATATTAAAAAAAATCCTAGGTTGAATGAACACGCTGTGGACCTGCTGTGGTAGTGTGGTCTAATTTGGATCCGGTGAATAGTTGACCCAACATTATTATTTTAAGATGGAGTATTTTATTTTATTTTATTTTTCTTTTTTAATACAAGTAAGAATTTTTTAAAACAAAATTATTTATTGAAAAAAAAATAAAAGAGAAAAAAAAAAGGAGACATGACGCGTAATCAAATCATTTATAGTATGTTTTAAAGTATTGTACGGAGTATATAGATTCAAGACCAACTATCATGTGGTGTCTCCCTCATTGGTGTCACCTTCTCCCACATACGGAGTACTATGTAAGAGCATCCACAAAGGAGACACCCACCTATGAGTGTCTCCATTTAAAAAAAAAAAAGAAAAATAAAAAAGTGTCAGGCAATGATGAAAAATGGGTGTCCAAAATAGTGAGAAAGTTTCTTCTGCTGGAAACTTTTCTCCTATGCTAGCATACTCCCTCTCCATTATTCTGACATTTTCTGAATTTTAATTTATTTTCTTTTTTTCTAAAAATGGAGACACCCACATGGGTGTCTCCGTTGTGGTTGCTCTAAGACGTTTTCTATTACATACTGTATACTCTGGTTCAGTTGAAATTGACAATTTAATGTAAAAAAGAAGTTGCAAGATCAGAGAATAATACGGAGTATAAACTTTGTATGAACCCAAAAAGAGTTTATTTGTAAAAAAATAAGAGTTTATTTGGTTATTATTAGAGGTATTATAGTAATTTTAAACCAAATCAACCACATAAACTCTAAAAAAGCTTCAAAATATAGCTATTTTTTAGGGAATTTGGTATATTGTATTCCCTCCGTCTCATAATATATGTCTTTTTAGGATTAAATATGGGAATTAAGAAGTAGGTTAACTGTAATAATTAGATGTAAAAAGTAGGTTAGGTGTAATGATTAGACTTTGGTATTAGAGTATTTGTTTCTTTTTTTTACAATTTGTAAGGAGGAGAGTAGGGTTGATGTAAAAATTAGAGTAATGATTAGATGTAAAAAGTAGGTTAAGTGTAATGATTAAATCTAAAAAGACATATATTTTTGAAAAAATTACATGGGGTAAAAAGACATGTATTTTGAGACGGATGGAGTATCTTTTGAAAACCTTAATTAGCTAATTATACCCGATGGAAAAAATAAGTCTCATTGTACCCTAATACAAAAAAAAATAGCCGTTTATCCCTTCTTTCACGCTTGTTCTCCACCCGCTGGCTTCATCAAAGCTCTTCGATTGCTTGCCGCCTCTCTCCGTCAGCCCTCCGAAGCTCTCCATCGTCGTAGATCTCGTAGCTCCTCCGGTGTAACGGCCCGGATATAAATATCCGAGATACGTTTCGAAGGTTGGATACCTTCGTTCGGATGTTGCAATTCAGGTACAGGTCGAGGTTTCAAACCTCTAAGATCAATATTCAAAGCGGGGATTTCGAACCCCAAGCAATTGAAGTCGTAGATATTCAATTCAAACGAAAGTAAAGCAGAAGCAAAGTTTAGATACAAGTATCACGGCAGAGCCGGGTCAAAACCAAAACATAGTGGGTGATTGCCATTTGTCAAGTTAGAATATATTAGCCGGATTCTTCAATTCGCCAAGAGATTCCCGTCACATAAGCAAGGAGCAATCAAGAGCGGTACCTAACACTATCCACAAAGTCTGGCCCGGTAATCGCTTGCAGGTCCTTTGACCGCGCTGAGGCCACATAACATGCCTATACCTAAATAAAAGATGACTAATGCAATATAAGATTTAAATCACACTAACATGCCCCTAGTATATATATATAATATGCAGAAAAGAACTGTAAAGGGTCCAAGACAATGCCAAGTGGCATATCCCTCTCCTACCTCTAGACCCCTTCCCGTTAATGTAGAGACTGGCCAGTTCGGTGCTAAAGCATAGCAATTTCCTCGTGGTGGTGCACTAACCACGGCATCATCATATCATATCATATCATCTCATCTCTTGTCCGATGGTGCTGGGCTAATCATATCATATTATATCATATCATCTCTTGCCCGATGGTGCTGAGCTAATCATATCAGGCTCATATCGACTCGATAGAATCAGGGCACCAGATGGGGCTGGGCTACCCTATGACCCTAGCAAAGACTCTAGGACTATCACCGATAACGACCGTTTTGTATTCAAACACACAAAGTAAACACATGCTCAGTTTAATGCAATCCTAGCATGATACTACATGGCATGCTTTAATATGCAACAAAGCTACACATTACATGACACATCAGGCAGGAGGTCCAGGTTACTGAGTAAGTCCCGTAGGATACTTACCTGAAGATGCAGGACAACAAGGTAACACAAGCAAGGGCCCAAATGCAAGTCCAAAGTAATCCAAAAGCAATACATACCTATCATCAAGCCATTTCCATAAGCTACCGGACCAACATTCATACACACGAAACCCAAGTTCTCAACATCCTCAAAACCGACCGATAGTAAAACCGTTTTCCGAAACTTTTCCGATACGATCAAATCGACCAAAATCATTCTTCCAATCAAACCCCTTGATAAAATCATACAAACCATATTTTCCAAACTCTTAAATCCAAAATTAAGTCAACTCATATTCAAAATAATTTCTCAACTCATACTTGGCCAAATTCCGACATTAAACATTTAAGCCTTAAAACCAATTTCTCAAAGTCATTTTATAGAAATCATTCCGGCATGTTGGTTTTCAAGTAACAATTCTTCTAAAAGGCATTTCTAAAACTTGAAAATCTCATTTTAATACTTTATCATCAATATATTAATTAAACATAAAAATCCTCTATCTTTATTAATAAATCATTTCCAATTTCTCAAATTAACATATTCAAATCATCATAAAAGCACTTAATCTAAAAATATTACTTTTAAATAATTCCATAACATTAAACACTTTCTGAAATTCCATTTTTATAAAAGTAGATTCATCAAGATAATAACATTAGTAATAATAAAATAAATAAATAAAAGCCATCATATAATATAACACATATAACATATATATATATATATATATATATATATATATATATCAACATATAACAAGTCTTAACCCTTACCCATAACCAAAAGGAAGCACAGCCCTAATCCCTAGTCCAGCATTGACCCAAACCAAACAGCCTAGACCCGGAAGAACAATAGAAGAAGGAAGGGAAATAGCCCGACCCGGATGAAGTGAAAATGAACATAGCCCAGTCCGGATACATTAGGCCCAAATTCGCTACCCATCTCTCGAGCCCGAAGCAGAAGAAAGAAAAGAAAAGGAGTGGCCCCCCCGCTGACTGGGCAGGTGACGGGGCAAAGGGGCCCACCTCGTCTCCTTCTCGCCCGACTCCCCCCTCCATCTGCCTTGCCTCGCCGGCTCCACCCTCGCTCCTGCGCTTCCTCTTCCCCGCCCTTCATCGCATCTCCCTCACTCACCACACTCAGTCTTGCTCCTCTCTCACGCTCACCCTCTCGCACAGCTCCCTATCTCGTCGTCACACCGTAACGCTCTCGGATTCGAAACCGGAATAGAGAAGAAGAAGAGAGCCTCGCCGGAACTCTCGCCGATGGCCTGGCTCCCTATGACCACCCTCGCCGACCTTTCCCCACCACTACTACCCAAAAGCGAAACCAAGGAAAAAGGAGGAGGTTCGAACGCTCATCGAGGGGCTCGAGAATGTCGCCGGAAAAGCTCGATTGGGCCCGATTCGGCTCCGTCGGAGGTAGATCTGCGCCGGGGTGGCCTAGGACGTGTTCAGAGGGGTTAAAGGTGAAACTTTACTAGGTTTGAGAGCGAAAGGGAGGGGAGGAAGACCTTACCACTTGGTTCGGAGAAGAAACAGGGGAACGAGAGGAGTGGTGGCGGCACTCGGTGGTCCTCTGGGTGGCGCTTGGGCATTGCTGGGCGTCGGAGGGAGGCTTGGGGATGCCTCTGCTAAGCTCAAATGGAAGGAGGATGAGCGAGGGAGGTGGAGTTGTTGATGGCGGCAAGGGGATGACGAAGGTGACTGCGGTGGTGGAAGGGCAACGGAAGGGTGAGGAAAGACGGGTGAATAAGGTGTGGTGGTGGTTTTCCTGTGGGTTTACAGAACAGAAAAAAAAAGGAGAGAGAGGAGAGGCTGAGAGTGTTGCAAAGATCAATTGGAAGAGAGAGGGAGGAGGGGCTGAGGGTCCCCTGTTGCATTGTAGAGGAATCAACTAAGGCAGCTAGGCTAAGGGTGAGGGAGGGGACCAACCTCAAAGAAACAGACATCCGGGAGAGGGAGTGAGAGAGAGAGAGAGAGTGAATAAAGAAAAGGGAAAAGAAATAGGAAATAAAAGATGTCCCCCACAACACAAATTTAAAATCGCGACACTCGATCCCGATTCCGCTCACTAGAACGAATTTCCGACACTCGACAATTTAAATCAAATGTTAAATCATTACGGGAATAAATATAATTTTATCGATAATCAACTCGAAAACGGAAATAAAATCCGCTACAACCTAAATTTTAAAACGATGCCGGAATCTACTTCGAAAAGATTAAGAATAAAACACGTTGCTCGAGGACGAAATATTCAAAATTTTCCAAATTTTCAAATCTACTCAAATATAATCAATTTCCTTTCCAAAATAATAATATATAATAATATGAATGTATTCAGTCTTTACAATTATCCACCTCTAAAAACAAGTCTCGTCCCCGAGACTAAAATCGTTTTAAAGCAAAGGGGATGAAGTTTTAAAATCGGTGAGTCCGAGGACCATGTCCAAGGATCTTGTAATCATCTCGGTTGCTTATTCCGAGATTCTCACTGCATCCTAGTCACGGTCGTGACATCTCCAATTGGTCTTGTCAAGTGTGTAATAAGCGCCATTATCACATCCTCGCTTCGACTTTTCGGAAATACCACAACTCTAAAAGTATTATAGCGTCCCGACTAGGTCTTTGCAAGCAATCTATAAGCGCCCCTATAAAATGCTTGTATCCACTTTGTGAGACGTCATAATGTAAATCCAGTTCATAAAACCTCAAAGCATTTTGTAAAAGGAAAGATTGTCATCTAAATCATCGAAACTCTCGACTTCCTTAAAACCCCAAGTTGGCCATTTTCAAAACTACTCAAAATCTTCAAATCCAACGTTTAATCAAGCAGCTTTACACCAAAACAAGTCAAATCCTTTCAACTCACGAATTCGTCAAAATCCTCCAAAAACCAAATCAGCTTCTCGCATACCAATCAATCAAATTCAGAAGGTAGGAGGTGGAATCATCCACCTCTAAGGGCTAATCCCATATTCTCTTCCTAGGTTCCAAAATCATTTTATCATCATTCTCAACTCAATATGCACCTAAGTAAATCAACTCATCGACTCATAATATCATCAGCCACCTCTCATATGGCAATCTCAACATCAATCATGATAATCTCAACCAATCGACATCTCAACCGCATAACATGATTACCCATAACATAAATCATATCAACCCTTCAGAACACGCCCAAAGCGATAACAGAATATTAACATCACACCATGAGTCATAAAGTATATCTACTTCATACATAAGGCATCACAAGTTCATCATCGAATTCTCATAACTTATCACGCAAGCACACATGTCAAGGGATCAAAGAGGTTAGGTGTCAATAGAGTCAGTACGCCACTACGAGTCGAATCTCACGATCGCATCTCAACATCGCAACACAAGTGGAACCAGTCATAACAAATTTAGCATGTCAATTCAAACATTAGCATGGTAAAGGTAGTCATAGCAGAATCTCATCATGAGGTCAACAGACTAATATTAATTGTCAACACATTAACACACAAGATCATGCCATTTAAGCTTCAGCAAAAGGAAAGATCTAACCATATACCATGCATCGAAATGCTAACCTACTCACAAAATATCATTTCAACTCCTTACAATACCATATAACGATCATTTAGTCATCAGGCACCATCATCTCATATATACACATAAGTCATATTCATGCTCCAAGTCATATTTCTCACTTACCTATTCATGGTCATGCTTACCAACCATGAGATATAACATCAGGCTTTCACATAATCCACATATCATCATCTCATGATTCATACAACACATCATAACATGCTTCTAGAACAACATAGTAGGATAGCAATGTATCACTATATCATGATCATAGTTGTCACTACCAATTATATTTCAGTATTGCATATCAACATGTAATATCATGCCATAGAGGTTTATCATGGTCGCTATCTAACATCATGTTAGTTCATAATCACATAATAAAGAAAGTTTTTCACATTATATCAGTTATAATAAAACGCAAACCCCGCCCGCTCATCTCCAACTCTCAAGCCAAGACCAGCCTTCATCTAGACTCACCAACTCGGATGACATCCCATAGGAGAAGTCCTAATGCATCTCGACATTTTAATCTCACACCTCTTCCACCAAGCACTCTCGCTAACAATCCACCTCTAAGAATCCAACCCCCATCTCTGTTTTCACACCCGAGCACCCATGCATCCTATGTTCTCGATACTCACAAGAGCCATTCCCTACACTGCCCATACTACCTAAGACATCACAAGCATAGAACCCTTCTAACCACATCTCTTCTATAAGAAGATCCGATCACCACCTAGCCGGGCTATCCTAACCATACCCCCACCTAAGATTCACCTAGGAGCTCATCGCAAACCACCAAGCACTACCTCTTGTAATTCCCGCACTCACTCGGTCCAACCTAAGTCAACACCCCTCTTCTGCAACTTTCCCTTACCACCGTCGATCATTCTAATCGCTTAAAACCTTTCTCCAATCTCTGACCACTCTACCAAAGGACCTCACTCACAAGTTCAAAGAAGAAGCAATCATGGACATTATTACACATAAGGACTACATCATATTAACTAACATTTATCAATAGCATCATTAGTTCATCATTAAACATTGCAACATGTATCAAAAAGTCTTAATTTATCGTCATGCTAAACGAGTATTGTAAAACATCATATATAAATATGGTCAATTCAAGCTAGCAAGTTTCATCATAATCTTAGCTAATAAACAGTTCAGATTCTCGGCATTTGCAGTTCATACTATATAGGAAAGGAATTTAGATCATGCTTAGCAACTCAGAGTTACATCATGTTAAGTCATCATAGCACATTAGGACTGTAAGGCATCGAATCATATATATCATCATAGACAACGGATAATCAGGCAACAATCATTACCAAGTCATCACATCAACACGCGATTTTCAACATCAAGTCAGTGTAATATCACCATCAACAATTTCAGAAAGGATTAACAATTCGAACGGAGAGCACTCTTGCTTGCAAGTCATATCGTACTCAATAACCGCCATCCTCGAAACGAGCTTGTTCCATCGACATCGTCGATCCTGAGGCCCGTGGGTTATGGGCACACGCTTCCGCTGCGCTGCTCTATCGTTATCTAACTTCACGTCCCCTCTTCTATGCGGGCGTTCATCCAATGTATCGTGTAGGAGTCTATGTTAGCGGAGATAGGGGAGTGACAAGAGCCGACGACCCAATGTTCCTCTCGGAGACAAAATGGACCAAAGCTAAAGATGACACGACTAGAGACAAGACTTCGACCCGGGAATAGTAACGATGCCTTTAAGGAAGTCTATTAGGTTACAATGGTGACAACAAGCACGAATTCATCACGGAGCATATCAATCGCATTAATCCACACTAACATGTACCTATCTCAAGAAACAACGACATACATATTCATTCCAAAGATATAATCGAGTCTTACACTGATGCACGTGAAACAAGCTAGTAGTCTATGATTCCATGGATGTAGATAAGTCTAGCAAGCTAGGCAAGTTATGCGGAGCCAATATTGGTATGTGGGGTCCAAGGTCATGCAGGATTTTACGAGGATAACAAGTATTATGTATATGAACAATGTAAGGGTATGATATACACATCAACAATTGAGTCCAAATATCATGGCAAGGTACATCATAACAATCAGATGAACCGTCATACGAGAACACATAAGAGCAGCATAGTAATTATCACATCTAGCAACAATGATCATATAATAGGTTAATAATGGCATGTCATCATACGACGAGGTACATTTAGAGAGCATAGATCCTTCATGATGCTAGTGATACATGATCAGGCATGGCATAGTCAAGAGTGATTAAATGAGTTCAATATGATGTATATGAAAGCAAAAGGATCACCACAGAGTAAACAAGACAACATCACGGGCGATAGATTATAATCATGCTAGGAATGAACCGTCATATGGCACATAAATCGGTACAACAACCATCACATTATAGGACAAACATGACATGTAATCATTTAGTGGGTCACATTGGAAGTCATAAGCTCTACATGATACTAAGAGCACACATCGAACATGAATACCATTAAAGTCATTTTACTAGATTCATTCCCATATTCAAGCGTCATGCATATGCAAAATCATGATATAGGGTGGTGTGTGATCATGCGAGGTGTCGATTCATACGTTCATGGAAGCACGAGAGGTTATCATAGAGTAATAGAAGAACACTACCGAACGATAACATGTACGCGTGCTAGGATTAATTGTCATGGAAAGCAAGTCGATCACCGAATTCAACATCAATCTAATTGGATAAGTAAAACATTTACGATGATAGAAAGAGGGAAGAGCCACACTATCAGGGACCTAGCTCAAGAGAGAATCAACAATAATGCAAGCAGGGCATAAATGTGCATAAGCCATAATCAAGGATTCTACATGTTACTAATGGCTTAACCGAACATATGATACATACATGCACTTGATTGGTTAATACGACGATATGCAAGAGTTTAATCGATCACATTCCAGTGATATAGTAGCATGAGAGGAATATAACGATGTATAAAGCAAGTCTAAGAAATGGGGCAACATGACTAGCATACGGGGACATGAGTCCAATTTAATGTATACGGGGAGGGAACATGTGTTTATCAAGAGTCATTCACACTAACATATCCTCAATTCAACTCAAGTAACACACCACAATATAATTTGCAAGATAATCAACAACAGTTAGTCCGACAAATACAAAATAGATGGGCATGCTATAGATTCTTGTCACAAGACGAATGATAAGCATCGAGGCATCATTGGTTAGCATGCTAAAGAGCACATCTTATGAGGCATTCATATAAAGAAGAGATGATCACACTACCATGAACCTAATCTGGGAGGAAGCAACATCATATAGACTCATATCATGCCATTCATACTTCTAATCACTCAGTAGTACGATCATTACCAAAGGTCAATTAGACATGCAAAGACGACACGTAATTATGGCAGGAAGCGAGATGCAACACGAGACCTAAGCAATGTGACCAGCATGGATACAAGATGTCATACAACCACGAATTTACATTAAGGATCATCATCATAACATGTACTGAGAATTACGTAGCATATAAGGCATGTGGACATCAAATTATAACACGTATCCATCAAGTAAGGGACTCACTCTATCATGATACTAGAACTGAACGATCACACTATCATGAACCTATTCACAGGGAGGACATCAATTATACAACTTCCTAGCATATGACATATATATATATATATATATATATATATATATATATATATATATATATATATTCTTACCCTAGTATGACAATGCAATATACTAAGTAGATCATGTTGGGATGATAGGGCGTAACATAGGTAACTCGGACTCACAAAATGGTCATCATGAACATCAAGCATGTAAGCACAGTCTCAAACTAAGGATCAAACTGTAGGTCAAGGAGTAGTGCATATAGAATCACATAATCATGGACAGAGCAATCAAGATAATCTGATAGAGATCCATAAGGGAAAACATTGGCTCTTCCCAACTGACTCATCACCCATCTTTCCCGTGGGATCTCGGATACGACTTTTTATGGCAAGAAGACATTGGTTGATTGTCATAAGAATCAAGAAAGACAACCTCAGAAACACCTTACTTTCTAACTTGGAATTACATCAAGAGCCAACTTCCAATACTCTCCCAAGCAACCCTCATATTCAACCATGATTCCCGAACAATGTGTTTACCAACCCGAATTCCCGTGGAGGAGACCGATATTCAAGAGGAGGACGCGATAAGACCATCAAGGGATTACCCTAGTGGAAGGGGGTTGTTCCACACAAGCTGGGCTTGACCATATAAGAAGAAGAGTACTCCCGCTTTCCCGTTTGCACAGATCATTCAATATTCATTCAATAGTTAGGACATACCAATCAAATCTTTAGCATATCAAGCACTCAACATAGAATCAGTCAATGACAATAATAACGATCTCCTTGGAATCTTCCCGACCCATCTGTAAAGAATAAGCTAATATTTCGCCTACCCATACCCAACTACATCCAAAAGGGATGGTCTAACGCCTTTTCTACCCACTCGATCCCTCTTTAGTTGGTTCTCCTCTTTTATCATAAGCCAAGTTCATATTTAGTCCAATTGAGTTAGGCATATTAAGTTCATTTTGCCCCTTTAAAACGCTTTCAAATATTTTGAAATTCATGGGCGGTTTTCCAAAACATACACTCGACCCTTGCGTACCCGAATTGCACAACCTGGCTCTGATACCAACTTTGTAACTGCCCCGATATAAATATCCGAGATACGTTTCGAAGGTTGGATACCTTCGTTCGGATGTTGCAATTCAGGTACAGGTCGAGGTTTCAAACCTCTAAGATCAATATTCAAAGCGGGGATTTCAAACCCCAAGCAATCGAAGTCGTAGAAATTCAATTCAAATGAAAGTAAAGCGGAAACAAAGTTTAGATACAAGTGTCACGGCAGAGCCGGGTCAAAACCAAAACATAGTGGGTGATTGTCATTTGTCAAGTTAGAATATATTAGTCGGATTCTTCAATTCGCCAAGAGATTCCCGATATATAAGCAAGGAGCAATCAAGAGCGGTACCTAACACTATCCACGAAGTCAGGCCCGGTAATCGCCTGCGGGTCCTCTGACCGCGCTGAGGCCACATAACATGCCTATACCTAAATAAAAGATGACTAATGCAGTACAAGATTTAAATCACACTAACATGCCCCTAGTATATGTATATATATATATATATATATATATATATATAATATGCAGAAAAGAACTGTAAAGGGCCCAAGACAATGTCAAGTGGCATATCCGTCTCCTACCTCTGCACCCCTTCCCGTTAGTTTAGAGACTGGCCAGTTCGGTGCTATAGCATAGAAATTTCCTCGTGGTGGTGCACTAACCACGACATCATCATATCATATCATCTCATCTCTTGCCCGATGGTGCTGGGCTAATCATATCATCTCATCTCATCTCATCTCTTGCCCGATGGTGCTGGGCTAATCATATCATCTCATCTCTTGCCCGATGGTGCTGGGCTAATCATATCAGGCTCATATCGACTTGATAGACTCAGCGCACCCGATGGGGCTGGGCTACCCTATGACCCTAACAAAGACTCTAGGACTATCACAGATAACGGTCGTTTTGTATTCAAACACACAAAGTAAACACATGCTCAGTTCAATGCAATCCTAGCATGATACTACATGGCATGCTTTAATATGCAATAAAGCTACACATTACATGACACATCAGGCAGGAGGTCCAGGTTACTGATTAAGTCCCGTAGGATACTTACCTGAAGATGCAGAACAGCAAGGTAACACAAGCAAAGGCCCAAATGCAAGTCCAAAGCAATCCAAAAGCAATACATACCTATCATCAAGTCATTTCCATAAGCTACCGGACCAACATTCATACACACGAAACCCAAGTTCTCAACATCCTCAAAACTGACCGATAGTAAAACCGTTTTTCGAAACTTTTCCGATACGATCAAATCGACCAAAATCATTCTTCCAATCAAACCCCTTGATAAAAACATACAAACCATATTTTTCAAACTCTTAAATCCAAAATTCAGTCAACTCATATTTAAAATAATTTCTCAACTCATACTTGGCCAAATTCCGACATTAAACATTTAAGCCTTAAAACAAACTTCTCAAAGTCATTTTATAGAAATCATTCCGGCATGTTGGTTTTCAAATAACAATTCTTCTAAAAGACATTTCTAAAACTTGAAAATATCATTTTAATACTTTATCATCAATATATCAATTAAACATAAACATCCTCTATCTTTATTAATAAATCATTTCCAATTTCTCAAATTAACATATTCAAATCATCATAAAGGCACTTAATCTAAAAATATTACTTTTAAATAATTCCATAATATTAAACACTTTCTGAAATTCTATTTTTATAAAAGTAGATTCATCAAGATAATAACATTAGTAATAATAAAATAAATAAATAAAAGCCATCATATAATATAACACATATACCATATATATATATATATATATATATATATATATATATATATATATATATATATATATATATATATATATATATATATCAACATATAACAAGTCTTAACCCTTACCTATAACCAAAAGGAAGCACAGCCCGAATCCCTAGTCCAACATTGACCCAAAGCAAACATCCCAGACCCGGAAGAACAATAGAAGAAGGAAGGGAAATAGCCCGACCCGGATGAATTAAAAATGAACACAGCCCAGCCCGGATACATTAGGCCCAAATTCGCTACCCATCTCTCGAGCCCAAAGCAGAAGAAAGAAAAGAAAAGGAGTGGGCCCCCCGCTGACTGGGCAGGTGACGGGGCAAAGGGGCCCACCTCGTCTCCCTCTCGCCCGACTCCCCCCCTCCATCAGCCGTGCCTCGCTGGCTTCACCCTCGCTCCTGCGCTTCCTCTTCCCCGCCCTTCATCGCATCTCTCTCACTCACCACACTCAGCCTTGCTCCTCTCTCACGCTCACCCTCTCGTATAGCTCCCTATCTTGCCCTCACACCCTCACGCTCTCGGATTCGAAACCGGAACAGAGAAGAAGAAGAGAGCCTCGCCGGAACTCTCGCCGACGGCCTGGCTTTCACTCCGACCACCCTCGCCGACCTTTCCCTACCACTACTACCCAAAAGCGAAACCAAGGAAAAAGGAGGAGGTTCGAACGCTCACCGAGGGGCTCGAGAACGTCGCCGGAAAAGCTCAATTGGGCCCGATTCGGCTCCGTCGGAGGTAGATCTGCGCCGGGGTGGCCTAGGACGTGTTCAGAGGGGTTAAAGGTGAACCTTTACTAGGTTCGAGAGCGAAAGGGAGGGGAGGAAGACCTTACCACTTGGTTCGGAGAAGAAACAGGGGAACGAGAGGAGTCGTGGCGACACTCGGTGGTCCTCTGGGTGGCGCTTGGGCATTGCTAGGCGTCGGAGGGAGGCTTGGGGATGCCTCTGCTGAGCTCAAACGGAAGGAGGATGAGTGGGGGAGGTGGAGTTGTTGGTGGGGGCAAGGGGATGACGAAGGTGACTGCGGTGGTGGAAGCGCAGCGGAAGGGTGAGGAAAGACGGGTGAATGAGGTGTGGTGGTGGTTTTCCTGTGGGTTTACAAAACAGAAAAAAAGGGGAGAGAGAGGAGAGGCTGAGAGTGTTGCAGAGATCAATTGGAAGAGAGAGGGAGGAGGGGCTGAGGGTCTCCTGTTGCATTGTAGAGGAATCAACTAAGGCAGCTAGGCTAAGGGTGAGGGAGGGGAACAACCTCAAAGAAACAGACATCCGGGAGAGGGAGTGTGTGAGAGAGAGAGAGAGAGAGAGAGAGAGAGAGAGAGATTGAATAAAGAAAAGGGAAAAGAAATAGGAAATAAAAGATGTCCCCCACAACACAAATTTGAAATTCCGACACTCGATCCCGATTTCGCTCACTAGAACGTATTTCCGACACTCGACAATTTAAATCAAATTTTAAATCATTACGGGAATTAATATAAATTTTATCGATAATCAACTCGAAAACAGAACTAAAATCCGCTACAACCCAAATTTTAAAACGATGCCGGAATCTACTTCGAAAAGATTAAGAATGAAACACGTTGCTCGAGGACGGAATATTCAAAATTTTCTGAATTTTCAAATCTACTCAAATATAATCAATTTCCTTTCCAAAATAATAATATATAATAATATGAATCTATTCAGTCTTTACATCCGGAGCCCCTTCGTTTCTCGTCGTCAGTCGTTTGTCACTCCTCTAGAGGCTTCGCCGTCGACATATCTTCTTCATTCCCCTCGATCTTGAAGCTCCTCCATCTTCGTCGATCTCGAAGCCCTCGACATCCTCGTCGGCATCCCCGGCCATCGGTGAGGGGGCGATTGAGAGAGAGAGATGACAGATTAAATGGAAACCTTCGACATCGATTTCGCTCGTAGGTTTCTCTCTCTTTCTCTTCCATCTTTCTTCCTTTGTAGCTAATCGACTAGTTCTCACCCTCTCGTCTGCCATACAAAGGCGATTTTGTTAATGTGTGATTGATTTGCTATGATTTTTTTGTCTGATTATGGCTGGCATCTTAAGGGTTTTAGCATTGTTGTTCACTTATACTAGGTTGTAAATGAACTGCACATAAGGTGTTTGATAATATTCATGCACATCAGTGGTCAATGCTAAAAAAATGGCATCATTTAAAAAAATAAAAAAATAAAAAAAATCTAAATAAGTAAGTCAACGTTGACCGGTCAATGGTCAACCATTGACCAGTTGATGGTCAAACAGTTGACTATTGACCATTAATACTCTATATGAATAAAGGGTACATCTCACCTAATTTTTTTAATTGGAGGGGTATAAATACTTAATTAGATTTTTCCAAAGGTACATTTAGCGAATTCACGCTTTTTTAAAGCTAAAATTTCAACAATAACACCTTATTAAATTGCCCCCATACCAAGCATGTTTTTTAAACCTTGTGTAAAAGTAGTTTAAAAACTACTTCTACATGCCTCATGCATTCCTTACATAGTTGAAGAAACTAAAAACTATATAAAATATTAATTTTTAATTAAAATTTTGACAATATAATACTTATTATAGTTATTATAGTATTATGAAGTATTATATTGTAAAAAATTAATTCAAAAATTAATATTATATATACTTTTTACCTCCTTAAACTACGTGCACAAAACTAGAAAGTCTTATATTTATAGTTGGAGGGAGTATTAATAGTTGGAGGGACTATTTATAACCTAAATAGGTAAGATAGTGTTTAGTTAACCTAGATTTTAAGGTGTTTAAAGTTTGAATTCTACTATATATTAATTATAATGAAATTACTTTATTTCAATTTATGTAATTATTTAATGAAATTATTATTTTACCTTAGTTTTAATAATTTTTTAGTTCTCTAACCAAATACTCATATAAGCCAAGGTAAAATTTTATATATATATATATATAACCATAAATGGAGCAACTCCAAATTACTATTCTTAATTTATAATATATTATAAAATAGTTTATCATATCAGTCCATTAGATCTGATCAATGTGTAAAGCCTTATTTACCCCTAAAAGTTTCAATTTGAAACTATTTATTTATTTTTATTTTAGGGTCCTTTCCTGTCTTTTCTTCCCTTTCTTTGCTTTGTCGGTGATGCACCACCTTTGCCTTGGTCTTCTCTTTCTTTGTGTTCGAGTTGAAAATGACGTTCTACAATCTTCTTTGGTGTTCCTCTTCTCCATGTTTTTCTTTAATCTCTTATTCTTATTTCTTTTTTATCTTCTCTCTTCTATGACTGTCTCTCCATTTTGTTTCGATTCATTTGGGTGTTTTCTAGTATTCCGAGTTTAGGGTTAGAATTGGGTAGTGATTCAGGATTGTTGTTGAAAATGAACGGACTCTCCCCTCTCTCTAATTCGTTGTGGTGGTCGACTAGGCTTGGAATTTCAGGTGTAGGATTCGAATTAGGCAAGGTACATGATGGATTGTGGTGGTCGACTGGGTTGGGAATCTATCTCGATCTTTATGCCTTCTCAATGTTCACTGCCTTTGCTGCTATGATTGATTGGGTTGGGAATTTCGAGTTTAGGGTTCGGTTGTGGTGGTCGAATGTGATAGGAATTTTGAGTTTAGGATTTGAATTTGGCAAGGCACGTGATGGGTTGAGAAGTTGTGAACACATAACCTCTTCATGGTTAAGAAGTTACGGCTACATATTAAATATATCCCGGTTTTAGAAGTTGTCCATATAGTTTTAGTATTGTCCATATATTAGTTAGATTTCTCTGTTTGTCATTCCCTCTGTTATACGAAGGAGTTCGACTAAATTGAGCAAAGTTTTGAGTTTCAGGTGAATATTTTCCTTTTACTTTAGTTGCAATTGCATTAAGTATATTTGTAACCCTAAACTCAAGTTGATGTTAGATTTCTACCCCAATCTTGAGCCTTCTGTTTCGGTTGCAATTACATCTGTTGTTTATAACTAATTGGTGTAAATTATATTGTGTTTATGATTCCCTGTAAATTACATATATGTTTGAATTATAGAGTTCTAGATTGATTTTTAGGTTAATTTTCAGATCCCTTTTACTGAAGTTGTATCTATCTATCATAATTGTTTTTCCCATTTGATAACCTTATTATTGCACTTCTCCATTTGCTTGGATGATTGATTATTAAGTAGATGATTTTCTTTAAATGTTGTTACCTTCTTGGCTTTACTCTTGTTCCATTGGTTACAATGGCGGACCCAGGGGCCTCGGGGTGGCTTCAGCCCCCCCCCCCCCCGAAAATTTGGAGTAAGTATTAGTATAATTAGAATTTATATGAAATCAACAACTCTGCTTTGCCCACTTGGTAATAGAGAAGGAAAAGTGAAGCGTCACATGTTCGAGTCCCCCATCAGTCCTCTGCCTGCATTTATCTCTTAACCCTTTGTATCCAAATTCAACTAAGCAGCGGCAGGCGGCAACCAATAAATTGTTAAGTTATGATAACATTCATCTCAAGTTCAGTTATCATTACCATTTGTAAATGTAAAAAAAGATATTACTATTAGTATACCACATGAAATTACCCAGTATTTGTAGAGATGATATAAGGAGAGAAACAATGGGTGATTATTAATGATATGGTAGTATGGGACTACGAAAACCTATCTATAAATATGATCTCCCATCAGACGATTGTTTTATTTTCTTTTTCTTTTTTTTTTTTGATTTTCACACATTGAAACTTGATCTGCCTGCATTTGTCTCTCAACCTTGTGTCCGCCACTAATTAGTTACTAAATATTTCATGATTTTGTCTTTCTTAATTGGTTGCTTTTGTTGTTTTATTGAATTTGCATTGCATATCAATCATGCGGTTATGGTCCAAACTTAGAATGTCAAGCAGCGAAGAACTTTTTTTTGGGGTTTGATCATCACTTGAAATTGATTGTTTAATGTCACTTGTAAGTGGGTTAGATAAGTGTATGATGTAAGTTTACTCTGAATGTGTAGAGAAGCTAATTTTATCATTTGACTTGGTATGGTAGGAAAGATCAAGATTAGCCATTATTTAATACTATATATACTAGTTTACTTAATATCCAAATAGTGTTTCTTTAACCACGATAAAAGTATGACAATATAGTTTATGTCCTTCCTCCATTGAATCTGGTTCGATAAAATCATTTTTTTGACAGTAAAAGTACCAACTAAAACTATAAATTTGTGGCAGAAAGAATGTTTGACACGCTAAATAAGATTCGATGTGTTGATCATTTAGCTATGAGGCTGAAACTAATTAAAATCAAGCTGATAGGATTTTGGATATCCAAGGGTTTCTCAATGAGAAATCATAAATGTGTGGGATATGTGATTAGATTTGTGCATGATGCATTTATGTAGATCTTCTCTAAAAATGAAGATTTCATGTTCACTTTTATATCAGTATGTATAATGTTCCATTCGAAACCTTTAGCAAGAAAGTTTTTTCTATGGTATTTAGACAATTCTTCTATTGGATTTCATCTTTAGTTTTTCAATCTTTTACTTAAGACTTTACTGTGTTAATTAAAATATTGCTATTGAAACGTTGAGTCTTCTCTAGCATTTGATCAACATTTGGTGCTGGTGCTAAAAAAATACAGAAAGGGTACCTTCAAAAATTGAATGCCCTTGCAACACAAGTCTGGTTTGGTCTCTCATTCTCCATGCTTTAGCAACCTCCTCTGAAAATCAAGTATTCTGAATTTGATTGTTAAGTTATAGTAATGTTAAAAACAATAACAAGCCTCGTCTTCACATCCAAGAGCATTCTATTTGTGTTTATTATTTTCATATCTTTTGTTAATCTGCTTAACTGTTTGGTGCTAGCTACTGAATTTGTTTGTATTGAGTAATACTTTTTTATTAGCTAAAATTGAGTTATTTTGTGACATGGTTGAATTTAGTTATATATCTTACTCTTATCATACGGGTCTTTCGGAATTGCCCTCTTGATTTGCATCTCGACCCCCAAGACCTTGTTTTATGTGGGATTAAATTGGGTTGATAAGTAATTAAGTAGTTGAGTAGTTGAAATGATATCCCAATGAAATATCTACGGTACTTGTTCAAGACGGTGACTTTGAGGGGAAATCTGATGCTGTTTTCGTGCATATCAAGAGCTTTGATGAGAACTTCCCAAACCTCTACATAAACGATGCACAAGATATCCTGGCAAGGATTTTGTCAAACATACCTGTATCCAGGGGGTCTAACAAGCTTGGTCATCTATCGCATTACAAGTTCATTTCACTTGTATCTGACCATGGTTATCAATCTGATACGGGGGTCTTCCTTATATATGTCTATTTGCCTACGGTAAATGGCTTATTGTGTATGTTTTCATGAACTGGAAAAGCTAAGAGCTTTGGCAATTTGGGAAATGAGAAAATAAGAACAAGATGCTAGATTCATTGAGACTGATTTTAAGATGCAGTTTAAGTGATAATGTTTAGAAATCGAAGGTCTCAAGGTCTGCTACTATGGATGCGAACTGTTACCGTGGGGATTGTTACTAACAATCAAATTGTATTATGTGACACTCTTTAGTTTGTTTTGATGATGACAATATGCATAGGTTCGGGATTCGACTACCTAAATGATAGTTGTCCATCCGTATTGACCAAACTGCTGGATTTTGCATCCAAGATTAGCGAGCACTCAATTCCTATTTTAGAGTATGGGGACGAATTCCTGCTGGATGACGCTGGTGTTAACGAAAGACGGGTGAAGCCGAGCCTCGAAAGAGCTCCTTGCCCAATTAAATATCTAGGTTCTAGATCTTAGATGTTTCTACACGCTGCTCTTAGTGCTATAGCATTTTGTATCGGAGTTATTATATCAATTCGAATGTGTTTTTGCAATTCATGATAGACATAGAAGAACTTTGCACCAGCATCAATTTCTTCTAGAGTAGCATATTGTTGAAATTGATGAATATAACAAATTGCCTCAAGTTCACTAATATAGTTTGCCTTCAGATGATCTGAGCACAAGAAATCATATGCATTCTTAGTTGCATAGTTTATAGGAGTACACATATATGGTGTAATAAACTAATATAAGGAGGGGTATTTTGGTCTTTTAACCCCTTTAACCGAGCTCACCTTTATAACAGAATAGGCGCCAGTCTGTAGGGGTGAAGCTGGTGTAACAAACTCTTGATTGAGAGGTTTTGTTGATCAATGGAGGAAATCTCATTTATGTACTAATCTCAGTTTCTTCAAATGGTATCAGAGCAGGTGAGATCTGGTGTGTAGTGATTTAGATCGGCGATTTCCTTCGCTCTGTTTGAGTTTTTTTTTTTCCGTCGTCGTGTTCTTTGTTGTGTGATCATGGCTGGGAGAGGTACGTCGTCGCCACAAGGTCAGAGCTATGCTGATGCTGTTAATGGTGGAGGAAGAGGAACATTTGTAAGTGTGACACCTCTTGCGCCTGGAGCTGGTGCAAGCAGAGGCTTTAATGGTGGTTTTAATGGAGGTATTTAGTTTGGGGATGTGAATCAAGGTATCAATTCTGTGCACTATAATCCTCTTTTCCTCTCAAATTCCGATCATCCTGGAATGCAATTGGTGACGACGCTGTTTAATGGCTCGAATTTTGCGAGTTGGAGTCGGGGTGTGAGGATGGCTTTGGGTGCTAAAGACAAATTAGGTTTCATAACTGGTAGTTGTGTCAAGCCAGCTTTTGACAGTGATGATTTTGTTAAGTGGGAGCGGGCTGACTATATGGTGATGTGTTAGCTCATAAATTCCATGACTAGTGATATGGCTGAATCGTTTATGTATGTTGAATCTGCCAAAGAGTTGTGGGAGGAGATAAAGGAACGGTTTTATGAATCGAATGATCCCTTGATATACCAGTTGCGTCGAGATTTAGGTAATATCAAGCAAGAGAATATGTCTGTCAGTGCTTACTATGGCAAATCGAAGAAGCTTTGGGATGAGTTACAACTCATAGATGCAGTACCTATTTGTACTTGTGGAGGATTGTCCAATTGTGGATGTGCTTTGCTGAAACGAGTTATTGAGAGAGAGGAAAAATCCAAGGTTATGCAGTTTTTGATGGGATTAAACGATGTTTATGAGCCTCTTCATGGTAATGTGTTGTCTAAAGACCCTATGCCTGGGCTTCTTAAGGTGTTTCAGATGGCCACTCAGATAGAGAGATCAAAATAAGCTACATCTTCTATACAACCTGATATGAATGTGTTAACTGTTGTTAAGGCACAGCAAGCTGAGATAGAAGTAAATGTTGTCAACAGGTTTGGGTATAACAGGTAGGGTGATTAGTCTAGGTTTGAGCAGGCAAAGAGGGACTATAAAAGGGCTAAGTTTGATCGTGTGTGTAACCATTGTGGGGAGAGGGGACACACAAAGGATTACTGTTTTAAATTGATAGGTTATCCAGAGTGGTTCAGAGGTTCCAAGGAGGAGGACAAAAGCAAGACAAATGGGAAATTTGGGGCTCAGTTTGATTCTCCTCAGGTTGACAGTCCACTTGATCAGGTTTGCCAAGATTTGAAGCCTGATCCAGCAATGGTGAATGCCATTTATAATGAGGTAGTGAGGATGATGAAGGGCAAGAATCAAGTGGATCATTCAGATAGTTCTGTTAACCAAGCCATGGTGCATTTTGCAGGTACATTGAGTGCATCTTTTCTTATTGGTACAGACAAGGCAGATAGATTTGCTTGGATTGTTGAATCTGGTGCTACAGATCATATAGCTTTTGATCAAATTATTTTTTCTGAGGTTACTACTTTGCCAACTGTTGTATCTTTGGGATTGCCAGATGGTTCTCATGTTGTTGTCAAATGCCATGGCACGATTATTTTACATAATCAGTTTGTATTGCAAAATGTGTTGTTGGTTCCTCAGTTTAGACACAATTTGCTATCTGTCTCTAAGGTGTTAAGAGATCAGAATCTGATCTTCACATTTGACTCGGGTTCTTGTTCATTACAGGACCATTTAACTAGGAATGTGTTGGTCAGAGGATGGGAAGAAGGTGGCTTATAAATGATGAATGCACAGCAGTTGAAGGATGGTCAGTTGGTATCTATGAAGTCCACTTGTGTTGATGTCTCTTGTAATAATGTAGGAGCCACACAGACTCTTCATGCAAGATTGGGTCATATGTCTGTGTCTAAGATGAAACATCTTTCATTTTGTAAACATGAGGTTTTGAATGATTTCAATTGTGATGCTTGTTCTATGACTAAGATTCACAAGCTCAAGTTTGACAGATGTTCTTCTATGGCTTTGGCTCCCTTCCATTTAGTTCATATGGATGTTTGGGGTCCTTAAAGGACTCCTTCAATGTGTGGTGCTAAATATTTTCTTACTGTTTTGGATTATCATTCAAGGTGCACTTGGGTTTACTTATTGCAGGATAAGCTGCAAGTTTTGAGATGTGTTAGTAGTTTTTTGCAAATGGTTGAGACACAGTTTCAGACATCTGTTAAGTGTATTAGAACCGATAATGGGACTGAGTTTACTCAGAAAGGGTGTATTGACTTGTTTGATGCTCGAGGAATTATTCATCATAGAGCTGCCCCAGGTGTTCATGAACAGAATGGTAGGGTTGAGAGAAAGCATAGGCATTTGCTTGAAACTGCTCGAGCTATTAGAGTACATGCTGGGCTTCCAATTAATTTTTGAGGGGATTGTGTGTTGAGTGCCACACACTTAATCAACAAGATGCCATCTTCTGTTTTGAGTTGGAAGTCTCCTTTTGAAGTGTTGTACCATTGCACTCATTCTTATGATCAGCTTTGTGTGATAGGGTGTATTTGTTATGCTTTGCAACCTAATGACCATAGAGATAAACTTGGTTGTTTAGCTAGAAGATGTGTTTTTCTGGGATATCCTCCAGGACAAAAGGCATATAAGCTATATGACATTGATAGAGGTTCTGTCATAACCAGTAGACATGTTAAATTTGTAGAATCTGTGTTTCCTTTTAAAGGACAATCTACATCCTCCTCTATGCCTCTTTTTCCCAATGTTACTTGGGATGGGATTGATGATGAATTAGTTCCGGCTCATCAACAATCTCCCATTCTGCCTTCTCCACATCAATCTTCTGCTACAGATAGTTCTTCATCTTCTTCTCCACCAGTTAATGGATATGTTTCAGATTCTCCTATGCCTACTATGAATACTTCTCCACCAGTGGTTCACCTTCCTCATAGAAGACATATTAGACCACCTGTGAGACTTTAGGATTATGTTTGCTCAGGCCTACCCACTAGACAGTTCTCTGCCACAGATGAGTCCTCTTCTCAGAGTTTTGTTGTGTTCTTTGTTCAAAATCTTGCTCATTTGTCTCAGTCATATGTTCAGCCCTTAGTCAATGTGTGTGACACATTTGAACCTCATACTTATGGTCAAGCTAAGGGCATTGATCATTGGGAAGTGGCTATGAAGTCCGAGTTAGCAGCCCTGGAGAAGAACAACACATGGTCTGTCACATCTCTTCCTGTTGGTAAGAAAGCCATTGGGTCTAAATGGATTTTTAAGATCAAGTATAGGCCATATGGAATGGTGGAGAGATATAAAGCTAGATTAGTTGCAAAAGGATACAACCAAGTCAAGGACAAGGATTACAAACAAACCTTTTCTCTTGTAGCCAAGCTAGCCACTGTTAGAGTCATATTAGCTTTAGCTGCTTCTAAAGGGTGGGTTCTACACCAGCTTGATGTTAACAATGCATTTTTGCATGGTTTCCTGGATGAGGAAGTTTATATGATTCCTCCCCAAGGCTATAATGTGCCTGTTGGTCATGTGTGCAGACTAAATAGATCCCTCTATGTTCTCAAACAAGCCAGCAGACAGTGGAACCTGGAACTCACCAAATTCTTACTCAGTTTGGGTTTTTCTCAATCTAAACATGATTACTCATTATTTGTCAAGAGCAGAGGTACCTCAATGACAGTAGCCCTTGTTTATGTTGATGATATGCTTTTATTGGGGAGTGATTCTGCTGAGATATCTTCAACAAAAAGAGCTCTGCATTCTGCCTTCACAATTAAAGACTTAAGTGTGGCTAGATACTTTCTGGGTATGGAAATATCAAGAGCTTCTGGTGGAATTTTGCTTAATCAGAGGAAGTACATTCTTGATATCTTGAAGGATGCTCGGATGGAGGGTTGTAAGGTCACTGCTTTTCCAATGCAACATGGGACTAAGCTTTCATCTCATGATGGTGAACCCATTGATAACCCAGAGAGTTACAGAAGACTGGTAGGTAGACTATTGTATCTTACACTTACTCGTCCGGATATCTCTTATACTGTCTAACAACTGAGTCAATTTCTTCAGAATCCTTTGAGACCTCATTGGAATGCTGCAATGTACCTGTTGAGGTATCTCAAAGGGAGTTTTAACTTGGCTCTTTCTTATCTTGCTTCATCTTTATTGCAACTGAGTGCATACAGTGATGCTGATTGGGGCAACTGCAGAGATACTGGCAGGTCCTTGACAGGGTATTGTGTATTTCTAGGTTCTTCCTTGGTTTCATGGAAGACCAAGAAACAGAAGGTGGTTTCGAAATCCTCAACTGAGAGTGAGTACAGGAGCATGTCTGCAGTTGCTAGTGAATTGTTGTGGCTGCAAGGTCTACTATCAGATTTACATATTGAGGTTCATCTTCCTATAAATCTGTATTGTGACAATAAGTCAGCTCAGGAACTTGCAGCTAATCCCATTTTCCATGAAAGGACTAAACATGTTCGGATTGATAGTCACTTCATTAGGGAGATGGTTCAAGATGGGTTCATTCAAACGTCTCATGTGTCTTCATCTCTTCAGATTGCTGATGTGTTAACCAAGGCCCTTGGGGCAAATCAACATCAGTTCCTTATTGGCAAGCTGGGTCTTGTTCTTCCCATCCCAAACCCTGCTTGAGGAGGTATATAGGAGTACACATCTATGGTGTAATAAACTGATATAAGGAGGGGTATTTTGGTCTTTTAACCCCTGTAACCGAGCTCACCTTTATAACAGAATAGGCGCCAGTCTGTAGGGGTGAAGCTGTTGTAACAAACTCTTGATTGAGAGGTTTTGTTGATCAATGGAAGAAATCTCATTTCTGTACTAATCTCAGTTTCTTCAAATAGTTAATAGCCTAATTGAAAAATAGGACTACATACACACCAAACATCGATATTACACCTAGTAGTATATAAAAGATAGGGGTAAAGTTATGTTTATCTTAATCACCGAAAATTTAAATGGCATCATGTTTGACAATATTGATCGGCGCGCGTTAAATAAATTTAAAATAAAAAACCATAATTTTTTTGGCAGTGTTAAAAAAACTATAATGGTACCACTGGTATTATTATACGGAGTGTATAATATAATTGCGTCTTCCATATATTATTAAGAAATCTTGGTTGTGCAGACCAAATTAATAATATAAAAAAACCCTATGTTGAATGAACACGTTAAGGTCTAGTTTGTACTTGGATCCAGTGAATTGCGTCGTAGACTCGTAGTGCCAGAAGTATAGTTGACGTAATATTATTATTTTAATACGGAGTATTTTATTTTATTTTTTCAATTATTTATTTATTCATTATTTCATTAATTATTTTATCAATTAAAAATTCAAAATATCAAACCAATTAAAAATTCAAAATATCAAACCGGCAAGACTATGTACACCGACAGCACATGTTATTTCGCTAAAATTAATTTTTTTAATGTAAGACACATTTAATGTTAGGCACGTATCAGATTGAGATTTAAACAGAATAATAGGTGTTATTTTTCAAAATCGAATAGATCCGTTCAAAATAAATGACGGATCATAGATCCATTCATATGTTTTTTTTTAATTTTCAACTTTATTTGTTTTCAAATTTTAATATAAATGGATTATAGACCTGCTTGTATTATTTTTCAAAATCGAATAGATTTATGATCTGTTTGTTTTATTTTTTAAATTATTTGTAATAATTATTGAACATGTGTCGAATTATAAGATGTATTATAGATTCGTTCTGTCTGAAAGAATATAGCATCTGATCTAGGTGCAAAAAACAACAGTCTACCAAATAATACCCCCATTTGATAAGTCAAGAAATCGATATAATTGGTGTTGTTATTTGTGATATATCTTAGATTCTCAATACATTGGTTGTAGAGACTCATCCATTTTTTATCATCTAATACAATATATTCTCAATTGGGGTTTTAGGTAAATACATATTTTCTATTTTCATGACTAGGTTCATGGCAAATAGCGGGCTAGTTCTCTTACTTTCCATTTGGGATTTCCATCTATGAACTATTCAATTTTAGTGTTCTCGTCTATTTGTATATTCGATAATTGTCTTTCTTCAAGTAATTCTTCATCGATCCATCTGTCTTTTTGAAAGTTGATTGTTCTACCATTTCTATTTGCCAAATGACTCTTTTATCGAACTCATCTTTTAGTATCATACGTTTTGACCATTACCATGAGGCATTGTCTTTTCTTTGATAGCTAAGGATATCTTGTTCCTTTAGATATTTTTTGTTGTTGTTGTTGTTGTTGTTGTTGTTGTTGTTGTTGTTGTTGTTGTTGTTGTTGTTGTTGTTGTTGTTGTTGTTGTTGTTTGGACCTAGGGATTTTCTGGTTTGGCTAAAAATTTTCCTATTAATTTAATTTGTTGGGCTTTATTCATGTCTTTAGTTTTATGTTTGTCTACTCCACCATCTTCTTTTTATTTACAAACCTTGTCTCATCGGATAAGTGGTTTGTATGAATTATCTTTATTCCAAAAGAATGATTTGTTTATGTGGTCTAGTTCCTTATGTATTTTACGTGGTAGGATGAAGTTTTGCATAAATTATAAAGCTTGGTTTCGCTGCAAGGTTCAATACGGTGATTGTTGTCTTCCTTCTTGTAATGGAGCATCTGCTCGCCATTTTGTAAGTTGGTTCTAGCTTAGTTTTTCACAGAATCTATTCAAATGTGAACTTGTTCACTCTACTATTAATGATAGGACGTACATCCCAAATATTTGTTAAGTCTGTTTTAATTTTTGTGATGCTGATTATGTTATGAATTATCTATTTTTGTAGGATCGTCACCCTAGGCGTTGTTTGAGAAGCTAATTTGTGGGAAAAAAATTTTGTCCTATGGTTTTGTAGTATTCGTCAATTACTTTAATTCTTGACCGAATGAGTTGCCTTATGGTTTGCTTTGGTAAATATCATCAATATCGTTCGCAAATGAGAACAAAGGGATTTTAGGTCCTATTCTCTTGATATTGAGGCCAATATCATCTTTTGTAGGCCTAGATCATTAACCAATCCCTTAATCCATATTGTCTCCTTAGCATCTTCTGTCATGTACTCTGCCTTTGTAGTAGACAAAGTGACCGTAGGTTGTAGAGTTGCTTTCCAACTCACCACAAAACCTCCAAGAGTTAAAGACATAATTAACCAGTCATGGATCTCCTTATATCCACATCTTCGACATAATCAAAATCTGATAAAAAAAAACAACAACCAAACGCTTTGTATCATTCCTATAGCACAATCCAACATCTAAAGTGCTTCTGAGGTACTTGAAGATTCTCTTTATAGCTTGCTAGTGTTCCTTCCCAGGTTGCACCATAAGCTAACTGAGTTGATCCCAACTTCCCATCACGTTTCCTAAGCTTGATTGAGCTAATCCCAACAACCTTGCAGATAAAATCGTTTGCCATAAAGACATTACTTCCATCCACACAACTATATGTACATGGTAAACAACTCTTTTTTTTGGACACATGTGATATGACACCTCTGAGTCAAGAAACCACACATCATATTGATGCTTGTGATCATCTTCTAGCAGAACAATATCTTCCTCAAAAGTATTTCCATATTCTGCTACTGCAGCAGACCTCGATTTCTACTCATGTTGCTTCTTCTTCTTAGGACAAGCATTCTTCCAATGACCTTTCTCCGTACAGTAGCTATAGACGTCACCTAGTTTAGGGCCTGATTTACACTCTTGCTTCTTCTTCTTCTTCTTGGCGCTTTTACCATTAGATTTGCCTCCATTGACCATTAGCCTAGAAGCCTGAGTGTTTGTAACTATCCCGATTTCCTTATGAAATAATTCTCTGGTGTGAAGTGAAGACCTAACCTCATCAAGAGGCAAAATATCCCTCCTAACAATAAAAGATTGTACAAAATTCTCATATGATAAAAGCAGAGAGACCAACAGAATTAAGGTCGCATCCTTATCATCTACCTCTTCATCAATATTATGCAGTTCTAACAAAATTGTATTCAATTGGTCTAGATGGTCTCTAAGAGGCGTACCTTTCTACATGCACAGTGTAAGAAGACACGACTTTATCATCAACTTATTCGTTAGCAATTTAGTCATGTAGAGGCTCTCCAACATCAACCAAAAACCAAAAATGGTTTCCTAATGAGCAACTTCCGTCATGACATCTTATGTAAGACACAAAAGGATCGTTGAATGAGCCTTTTTCTCCTATAAAAGACAATACTCAGCGATGGATGTATCTACTCCTTTCTTATCAAAGCTAATGATGCCCATAAACCTTGTTGCTTCAACAAAGCCCACATCTTTATCTCTAAGCTTACTAGTTAGCAACAAATTGAAGGCATATTAACAATTGATTTTATAAATATTTTATATATTTTCCTATTATTTCGAGTATAGAGGTCTACACGTTATGTGTGTGAAATTTTAGGGGATTTGGAGCATTCTTGGTATGTTTTCGGGGCCATATAAGAAATGAATTCTCTTTTTTTTAAAAAAAAAAAAAAAGAGAATTTCGGAAAAGGTTTTCAAGGTTGGAAATTGATTTGATAAAAGGGAATTGGTTTAATAAAATTTAAAAGAAGATTTTCTGGAAAGGCTCTAACCTTGTCGGAATTATTTTGATAAAACGAGTGATGTGCCAATTTAAAAAGGTGATGTTTTATAAGTGGATTTTGGGCCAAGTGTTATTTGAGAAAAGCTATTTTAGAATGATGATTTTGATCTAAACGTGAGAGTTAAGAATTATAGGGAATCTCGAGAAAAATAACTTGCCTTATCTGAATTGTGATTAATCTGATAGATTGTATGTGTGAATGCAAGCATGATGATATGATATTTATATAGTTCTAAGTATAAACCATGATCTGCTAATATATGTTTTATGCATGAGTTATGAAATGTTGTTATATTCAAGCATGCTGATGATAGTAGCGATTATATGCTGTTATTATATGATCTTGAGTATTGGGATGTGAGATGTCATATGGTGATTGTGAAAACATGCTATTCTAATATATGTCTTGAGTATGAAGTCTTGATATAATGATATATGTTGCTGAGATGAGATGTCGATATTAAGATGATGAGTAGAGTTGATTCTTGATGAGTTATGAGATATGGGATGAACGGATGATACTATGATGAGGTTCTGAATGAGGAGATATGTAGTTCTGTGTACTTGTGTGATTGAGATATGCTTAGTGTAACTTAGAAGTAGACTCATATACATTACTTATATACAATGTTCTAAAAGGCGCTAGGCGGCCGCTAGCCGGAGGATGACCGCCTAGCTCCTAGGCGGACTTAGAACAAAATTGATTATTTCCTCATCTTTTAACGTATAACACGTGTCAATGATTCATATAATGTAATAATAATCCATAATATCACTCATGAACCAAAATTTGCGGTGCTTAACTAACATTTAAGTAAATAAACACAAAATATGCGTCTGACTAACGACCCTAAAACTCCTATAATTCAAAACCATAGGTTTGACTCAAAAGCAAATATATCTCGACTTGGGGGATAAAAAAACCCTAAATTGACTAATCACATTTCCAAAAGCTAAAATTAAATAATCATCGGGCTAAGCGGGGTTAGGCGGCGCCTAGGCGGGTCTAGGCAGCGCCTAGGCATTGCCTAGGCAGATTTCCGCCTAGAGGGCCGCCTAGGCTTAAAAATTCCTAGGTCTCCTCCCGCCTAGCGCCTAGGCGGTGCCTAGGCGCGATTTTTAGAACACTGCTTATATATGATAAGGCCTAATATAGTTGTCATTTCTTGTCTCCCCTTCATAGTTAGTAGGCACATTACGTGGGGTTGGCCTGCACCATGAGGTGAGGTAGCTCCTTTGATAGTGAGTTGCTATAGGATTCCTCAAGAGCCTAGAGGGACATGCCACTTGGCATTCTTTGTGGGCCCATTTATCGCTTTCTGCACACACACAGACACACACACACACACACACACACACACACACACATATATATATATATATATATATATATATATATATATATATATATATATATATAAACTGCTAGCATGCTTGTGTGATTTAATATTCATGTCCTGCATTAGAAGCATGATATTAGGCTTAGCGTATGTGTGTACTTATATGTGGGGTGCAGCTATACGGGCTTTGATCTGATCCTATGCCCGCTTTATTTTTTTAGGTATATATATGCATGATCCTACTTAGTGTTATGAGCTGTTTGGCGTGGGATTGTCATGACGAATAATTGGAAATGACTTGTCACTCGACCATATAAAAGTGTAGTAGATTAACAGCATAATAAACGTGTTTTGACCCGGCTCTGTCGTGGCACCTTGTATGTACGCGATTGTTGGTTTAAGCGGAGTTGTTTTCTCAACTTAGTACTTAGGACAGGTACAAGTGTGTTAACACCGGGTCCCCAACGGACCTCACGAGAACTTTGGGTATGAAATCCCCCTTTCAACACTAAACTTTTGAATTTCAAACTTCCAATTCGTACTTGATGTGCAAGATCCGAACGAAGGTATCCAACCTTCGAAACATAACCCGAGTTAACAAACTCGGGCCGTTTCAACAACTTTGATCTTTCTGCTGTTGGAGTTTAGTGAAAAGATTTATATATAGCAAGTTTTGTAAATATATTTATCAAACACATCCCACAATGAAAGAAAATAATAAATTTCAATATACTATTATGATAAGTGTAATTTTATGACTTTTTGCATTTTTTTCACAGTATTTTATAGTAAATCAAACATCTTGAGTAAAATAGATAGCAAGTTTTACAAATTTATCAAGCATATTCCACAATGAAGACGAAATGAAGGCCAATACACTACAGTGTAATTTTAGGTACTCCTATATTCTTATTTTTACAAGCATGTGTTAAGTTATTGGAAAAAAAAAAGCAAAACACTCTTAAAATATCTATAAAGAACCACATGGCTTTGAATTCAGATGTTTTAGGGATTTTAAATCATAATTATTAATAACTCATGAAAATAAGAAAATTTCCATGAGAGGTAAACTTTGTAATTTCAATTATTGATCCACAATATGAGTAAAATATATTGTATTTATTCACATATATAACTTTGACAAAAAAACAAATAAAGAAATTAAACTTTATGTTTATGTATTGTGGTCATTTGGCCCAAGAATATTGCTCAAGGGTACGTAATTGATCATGTCAATCAGTGTAAATTTGTCAAATAAATTATCGAAACATTTCTTATAAGGGTGGTATTACTAATTTTTCAAAAGTGTAGGGGCAAAAAAGGAAATTTTTTGACAAAACGTAAGGGTGAAAAATGAGAAAGGACAAAATATAGGGGAAAAAAGGATAAATGATAAAATATAGGGGTAAAAAGGAAAAAGGATAAAATATAGGAAAAAAGGGGGAAAAAGTTACTGTTCCTAAGCTAGGAGGGGGGGGGGGGAGGATAGATCATGGGTAAGAGGGTTTTATTAGGTATTTTGTAAGAAAATATAAAACGTTGGATTAAGAAGATCAAACAATTGAGATTAAAAATAACTTGTGAACAATGATATTATTAGTAGGTACCTAGTGATTATTCATATGTAATGATTTATTAAATACAAAAATTACACTTGATTATAGATACGAATGATATAAATATATTATTATGCATGAATAATTACTTAATACCTACGAATAATTTCACTGTTTACAAATTACACAATAACAGTTGCTTATACGGATCCAACCCCCCCCCCCCCCCCCTCTTTGACCTTATTGTGTATCATGTTAATAAATTTGGGTCATTCAATTAAGAAGATCAATGAATGATATTAAAAGTAACTTTTGATTATTCTTTGGAATGAAATTATTTAGTGGTATGGGACAAGTATTCATTAGAATAAAATTTATATTTTTTTACACTATTTGTACAGAAGAATAATTACATAATTATAAACGAATAATCATGTGAAAACAGACGAATAATTTCTTCGTACATGATAAGGATTGTGTACACTGAACCAACCGTATTTATTTATTTATGTGAGAAGAGACAATATCTACGAGATTTTGTGAGACGGAACCAGGACATAGTTTTTTTTTTTCCTGAATTCCACTGAGATTGGAATGAGAATGACATGAACCTAAAACTAGGTCGAAATTTGCAAGATATATGCCGTCATGAAATAAACAACAAAAGATGAAAAAGCCTATAGGTAAAAGCAGGTCGGATCCCCTCCTCCACTCTGATACTCCCTTCGGTGTAACATAAAATTATATCGGGTATAAATAAATATTGAAAAAAATAATAAAAAAATATATATTTTTAGATTCTGCACCCTTGTATTAATATGTTTATAAAATTTTATTATGAAAAATCATGTTTTAAAAAATAATAAAAATTATTTTCTAAAAGAATCGATATTTTAATTATCTATATTTTGAAAACATGAATTTTCGTGATAAAATTTTATAAACATATCAATATAAGCTATATAATCTAAAAATCAATTTAATTTTTTTTTAATATTTATTTATATCTAAAATAATTTTGTGTTGCATCATAGGGAGCACCGAGGGGAGAAGAGGATCCGAAGGGAGTTAAAAGAGAAACCACCGGACAAGATATAGCAAGCTGGACCAATGGAGCACGGAGAGAAAACATAGGATCGAGGGACTACTTTAATTATACTATTTCTTTTTTTTTTTTTTTTGGACCGAGTTATAGTATGCTCGCACACTCCGTGTGTGTATATATACACACATGAATTCCTCGATCCACCAAGTATACACACACATGAATTCCTCGATCCATCTTTGGTGGAGCAAAGAGTAATGCTAATTTGAACCCCGGCCATCGAACTTGATTGGTAACACCGGCCATCGAACTTGATTGGTAACACTAGGTACTCTCTCTCTCTCTCTCTCTCTCTCTCTCTCTCTCTCTCGCTCGCTCTCGCTGCTGCTTTATCCATTTCAGGCGTTGTTGAATCGATGTATTTTTCTCGTTTCAGGCGTTGTTACCCCAGCCCTCAATAGTCCGTACGCTAGCAGGGTCGGCCGGCGGGCCACTTCACTAAACAACCAGCAGCTATGATAGGTATATAAGTTCGACGCGCGTCGTGTAATCCCCAATTAATTAATTTTATGGAACCTTAATTAGCTTACTTATCCGTCTATCTATATCCATCATATATGATTCTACATGTATATCCATCTTTCACAAAGTACTTTCCCACACAAAAATAGCATTAAAAATATTATTTAGCTAAATTATTAAGCCAACTCTCTCTATATGTACACTAAAAATTATACTTTTTCAAAAATAAAATAAAGACAGATTGAAAATTATAATTTTATTTAGGCTAGCTTTTCGAAGTTGTTGTTTTCTATATTATATAGTTTTAAATAAAATAAATACCATATTTTAGTTTAATTAGCTTTTAAAATCAGTGTTTTTCAGTACTGCTCACCCAAACTTTTCGGAACTTTTGATTTCTATTCACAAGTTTACATTAGCTTTCCTAACAACTAAGTTTACCAAACACCATAATATCTTATTAACATACTAGTGTAAATCATGTCTCGTACACGGGATTATGTTACACACAATATTCTAAAATTACATTTATTATATGTAAAAATCCATTAAAATATGACAATAGATTTAATAAATTTGAATTATGATGTGAAAATTGAAAAAATAATGATAAATAGATCTATCCAATGACATAAAGTTAATGTTCACTTTTGCAAATTACATTGCCATTTTATTGATCATATTTTTAATATATTATACAATATATAATTTTCTTAAAGTTTTGATAGTTTTTATAATTATTATTTTCTACTGACAAAATCCGAATTGCTCTTGTTTAAAATTGTTTTTTCAAAATTTTAGTTTTTCTTAACAAATTGTACCTTAACTTTTTTTTAACATATTGAGTTAGGAGGAAAACCCTACCACTAATAAATCCAATACTGTCTTAATTAGGCCATCTCCCACCGTAGGGTAAAAATGGGATTTTGGCCTATTTTTGCTCCCACCATATATAGGTGAATACCCAATTTGGTAAATTTCTTTAGCCTATTTCAAATGAAAGGTTAAATTTGGCTTCTTTTTTTTAATGCCAATTGTGAATTTTTTTAATTATTTATTTTTAATTTTTAATTTTTAAGTATTCATGTTAATCTATAAATAAAATGTATACTATTATAAATCTATATATTATATAACTATGATTTTTAATTCAAAATAAAAGTTATAGTATTGTAAAGATATTTAAGAGTTCTTTGACATAACTATAATAATTGACATAGTTAAAATACCATTGCATAAATAATATTTTTAGGAAATGACTTTCATGTTCTTCTTCCATCATTGATATGTTTCTCTATGAGTAGATTGTTATTGGCATACATATGAAATAACACATTTTTCTCCTGTTCAAATGAATCAAAGATAGAATTATAAATCTCAATAGTTTCATTTGAAGAGTGAGATGATGATGATATTTGTGATTAATTCATTGTTGATTCAAATCAAAAGGATAAATTGTCCTACGAGGATAAAGATCGATATAACTGAGTGACAGAAATGAGATGTGATGATATTTATAGGTAGTTTAGTCTGCCACAATTAGCCTATGAGAGGAACTACAAATTTAAATAATAGGTCAAAATAGAATATTCTATATAATATTCTCTTTTGATAGGCTATTTTCTCTTACCATTATGGTCTGTGGGAGGAGATGCCCTTTCAGATTTTTTTAACCCAATCTTGTGTCCCATAAATTTATTTGAATATGGAGTATTATTTAAGCTTTTTCCCCGTAGAAATTTTATAGTTTTCTTATTATCTAAATTAATATTTATTTAGGATATAATTAAAGCAATTTATGGTAGATAAATTTTGATTTAAAAATGGAACCAAAATAAAATTAGATCTTTCTTCCAAAAAATAATCAAGATATAAATAAAAGTGTAACTATCAAATATAAATAACCCAATAATTGAATTTTCCATAAAAAGTGCTAATTAATTACTCCATCAAAATATTTAATTTGTGAATGATTTATTAATAGCGATATTATAAATTTTAAGAGATAAATAAATACAAAAAGAACAACAATAATAACCCTAGTGTATCCCGCTTAAAACAGGAAACCCTAAATTGAAGCCTTAAATTCTCATATTTCACATATAAATTAAATCTCAAATTAAAATTTAGAGCATAAATTAACAAAGTATAAATTATAAGTATGAAAATGTATAACAAACACTAGGCCTACACACACAATACAACAAGAGGAACTAAGGTTGAACAAAAACCATCCAAAATAGCAGACGAAGAACCGAGCCAAGCACCATCTTGGTAGCACTGTGGACTAGCGATATAAAGACTCAAACATATGTGAATAGTGAAGACAAAATAGAGATACAGTAGGACTCGATAGAGCGATACAACAAGCATCTTTTTTTTAATACTTTTTGATCCTAAATATAAATATCAGATTTTAAAATTATTTAGCACGTATTTTAAGAAGTTAAAATTTAGATAAAATATTCTTAAAAAAATTTAATATTTATTGTTAATAATTATAAATTTTTGTAAAAAATATTACTCCTTTTGTTTCATATTAAAAGTCGTTTGGACTTTAGTGGATGTTTTTTTAGAAGCTAAACTAAAAATTATTATTTTTTTATAAATCATACTTATTAGTAAAAAGTACTACAAAAATAAGAAATTAAAATTAAAAAAGTTAATATTTATTGAGTTTTTAGCTCTTAAAAGCATGTTGAAAAGTTAAATGACAATTATTATGAAATTGATGGAGTAATATTTTAGTTCTTAAAACCCCCTCACTCTCACCGAGAGATCGGGCTCCCCGTATGTCCTTGTAACGGCCCAAATATAAATATTCGGGTTACGTTTCGAAGGATTGGATACCTTCGTTCGGATCTTGCAATTCGAGTACGGGTTGAGTTTTAAAACAAAGTTTTAGTGATCAAAGAAGGGATTTCGCACCCTAAATTCGCAATACGGCCGTTAGGTCCCCCGATCATGTCCTACTTGCCTAAGGCGCTCAAAACGTTTTAAGTTCGAAAAGCATAAAAAGGAAATTTCATAATACAACTTGCCACGGTATGGCCGGGTCAAAACCAAATACGAGAAAATAAGTAGCAAAAGGGTGGACTTCATAGTCGGTCTTTCTCTCCCTCTCACTGCGCCATAGGATATCCCCCGCCATAACAGCACATGGTCAAGCAAAGGTACGGGTACCTGAAACTAACCACGAAGTCAAGGTCGAGCCACTCATGCGGGCCCTGAAGACCTCGCTGAGGACATATAATATGCCTATACCTAAATAAGGAATGCTCTAATGCAGTGCGGAAATATTAAACACCCAAGCATGCTAGCAGTTTATATATATATATATATATGCAGAAAGCGATTAAATGGGATCCCGCACAGAATGTCAAGTGGCATGTCCCTCTCCTACTCCCGCACCCATGCTCGATAGTGCAGGAACCGACCGCGTTTTATACTCCCGCACCCATGCTCGTTAGTGCGGGAACCGGTCGCGTTCAATATCATAACATCATCAATCGTATCAATAGTCATGCTCGTCAATTTAACAGTCTAACTCGATGAGGACTAAGTCCGATGGGACTGGACCGTCCTATGACCCTAGCAAATGACTCTAGGACTCACAATTTAACGGCCGTTCTACCATACGCAAAGAGAATACGAATGCTCGATTAATTGTGCAACCTAAGCATGATACTACATGATTATGCGGGATGCAACACCTACACACTATATGACACATCAGGCATGAGGTTCTAACTTGAGTAAGCCCCGGAGGACTTAACTGGAGTAGCAGATCAACAAGAGGAAAGCAGCAAGAGAACAAGCAAGCAGGTCACAGGTCACCTAGCAAGTATTAATGAACATGCATAAGTATTTTGCATATAATGGGATCCGTTTACCGCTACGCATAATCTATCCATCAATAATTAGTCAAAACATCATCATAATCACCATCATTATCACCTTCACTTATCTCAATCATCTTATATCATCATATTTCATCTCATCAATTTTCATAACTCAATTCAAGATTCTACCATGTCCAATCATGCTTCAATTCACATATATTCATATTCATGTCATAACTCATATAATTTACAAGTAAGGTTCATTAATCAATTTATCAAGTCAGCTCAAGTAAATTGGTTCTAGAGTTTCTCAAGTCATTAAAACTCAAGGAAGTCAATTCAATATTTAAACAATTTATTCCAAATTAATACTTAGCAAATTCCGATATTAAATATTTAAACCTCTGTTTAAATCCATTTCAACAAGTCAAGTTATTAAAACGATTCCGGCATTTAGAAATCTTCATAAATAACCCAATAACTCAAATTACCCATTTTAAATATCAAAACTTATCAATTAGATTATTCACATAAATCATTCTCAACAAATCAGTTTAAATTACTAAATAAATAAGTCATAGAAAATATAATTAAATAACTTAAAAATAGAAGAATCACAGCCCATGAAGTATTTAAATAACCCTCACACAATAAATAATATAATTAATCAAATAACTAAATAATAAAAAACAGGTTTAATAACTTATAATAATAATAATTTAAATACTCAGAATATTTCACTTTGACTATTTCTAAAAACACATATAAAATCACCATATAATAATATTTCACTTTTACTATATCCCAAATAATTCTACTTTTCAAACAACTTATAATATATAAATTATTTACAAAAAATATTCATTATATCAAACTATAGAATAATATGTAATAATAATAATAATAATAATAATAATAATAATAATAATAATAATAATAATAATAATAATAATAATAATAATAATAATAATAATAATAATAATAATAATAATAATAATAATCTAACAATCAAATCAACAATTTATATACTAGCTATATATCATAATATGTAACCACTAACAAATTATGCACACAAATAAATTCTTAAGCAAATCAAGGCAAATAAATAAATTTACAAAAATAATTATTTAACTACATAAATCAGAAATATTTAATAATAACTACATAAATACTTTTATAACATTTTAAGATAATAATGTATAATAAAATAACCAAAACGAATTTTCCAAATCACAAGAAAAGGCCCAAATCTCCAGCCCAGAACCCGGATCCGAGATCCAAGCCCAAACCCGGCCCACTCTTCACATACTCTCAGCTGGTTTTTAGTGAACCGGTCATATTTTAAGGCATGAACCGAACCAGAAAAATTAGAAAAAGAAAAGAAGAAAACCGGACTTGGACCCTTTCTTCAACCTCTGCTCAACAGGTTGAAACGGGAGAAGGGGAGCAGGAATCGAGCTCTCGCCGGAGCTCCATTTCTAACCCAAACCACTCCCGGCTACTCTTCAGTCTTCCCCGACCCCGACCCACACATAAGAACTCAAACGCGGCAAGGAAGAAGAGAGAAGAAAAACTCACCGTGATTCGAAGTCCTCGCCGGAAAAACGTTCATTGGGCTCGGTTCAATTCCGAAGAAGGTGGACTCGAACCGTAATTGGCCTGGGAAGAGTGAAGGGGGGGTAAAGGGCAAGCTTACACAAATTCGAGTCGAAAGCGAGGTGTTTGGAGCTTACCGAAGTGGAACCGGAAAACAGGGGAGATGGGTGCGAACATGACTCGGCCAGGCTTCAAGGGAGGGCTCTTGGGCGTCGACGGTGTCTCCTAGTCGCTGCTGCTACTTCTCGGAGGGAGGTGGAGCTTGGATAGTTCACGAGAGCGAGGAGGAATGGAGGTCCTCTTCTTCGCGGTAAACAGGGGGGAGTTCGACTTTTCCGATGACGACGAGGGGAAGCTGGTGGCTGTCGGACGACGACGACGATTGGCGAGGAGAGGGTGCTGGTAGTGGTGCTCAGCTGGTGGCAAAGAACAGGAGAGAAAAGGGGCCGATGGTGGTGGCTCGAATCAAAGATAAGGGGGGTTGTGTTTGAGTGGTTTGGCTCGACGGAAACAAGAGGGCAAGGGGTTGTTTTTGTGACTCTTTGTGAAGGAGAAAGGGAGAAGAGAAAAGCTTGTAGCTGGGAGGAGGAAATGGTGGTATGGTGGTGATGGCGTGGCTGGATCTTTGAAGGAGAGATGGTGGAGGATGGGTAGGAGAGTAGGAGGATAGAATACTAGAATAGGATAGGTCTGCAAATCAGTAATAGGGGTAGGATTGAGGGATAGTTAGAGTGTGGAAGTGTAAATAAAAGTCAAAATAGATACCCGATAACAAATTTTGAAACCCGCTTTTCGACCTTAACCCGACGTAATTAAAAAAATTTTAAGATAAATATTTGAACTCGAATTAAATAACGAAACTCAAAAAAATATTTCCAAGCCTCGGAATGATAAAGCGGAAATAAATTCATTTCAAATCGAATATTAAGTTCATGCCGGAATCGATTCGAAAGAATAATTCACTTGATTTATGTTGTTTCTTCTCTCTATAGGTCAAGGACAGCTGGAGTACCTCTTGGCGGGCTCTAATATGATCAGATTTATAAGTAAGCATCTCTTGTAAAATATGAGCAACACCAAATCCTTCGAGAGCCCAAACCTCCATTTCTCCTACCCGCTGCCCCCCCTGCTTTTCTATTCCTGGCGGATCTGTTTCCACTTAGCTAACTGCTCGCTCGAAAACCCGATAAATCGTTTGCTCACGGACGGAAACCTTCAAAAATTTTCAGAGGCTTAGAAATTAAATCAATTTTAAATTGAAATAAAAATCTATAATTATAAAAAATAATATCTAAAAATCTCGGTCTTTACAGTCCTAAACAATGAAACCAAGGTTTATTCCCCACAATTGCTTTAAAAAAAATAACTACAGGTGACTAAGCGCGTGTTTGGCAAATTAGGGGTTTTTTAGGAGTTGGGTTTTTTTTAGGAGGTGGAGTTTATTTGGTGTATTATGAAGGTGTGGGAGGTGGAGATTTTTTTTAAAAAATAACCTTGTAAAGGTGTTTGGTGATGATAAGGTTTATAAAAGGTTATTGTAGTGAAAAAGTCCAAAATGCCCTTCATAAATGCTAGGGGGCAAAAGGGCCAAAGAAAGTGGAGGGCAAAACTGACATCTCAAGCCTCCACAAAAAAATAAACTCCACCTAAACCTCCCAAAGCTAGGGGGGAGCAGCTTTCATTTTCAACAAAAATAAACTCCACCTTAAACTCTCAAACCTCCACACAAAGACACAACCAAACACCATGCTCCAGAGCTTCCATTTTTTTAACCTCCGAAACCTCTTCACACCTACTATCAAACACACCCTAAACCTATTTAAAAATCTCACACTAGGCCACTAGCGTCGCATCTCTGTGTCTCCCCTTCGCCATCGCCTGGCATTGCTCGTCGCTACTGCCGTCCTCTGCTACTTCCCGCCTCTGATCTCGTCCTCGATTCCACGCCGACATCGAACTAGCCTTCAATCGCCGCTCCTCTCCTCTGCCATGGAGCAAGAAGGAGGAGTTGATCTGCCATGGGAGCAAGAAGGAGGCGATCTAGATCGCTTTCTCCGTACGAATCCACCCTCTGCGATCCAATTGAATCCAGATCAATGAATCTCCAACTTCATTCATCACCATTGGAGGGATAGGAGGAGGTCGAAGACCCCGATGTAGATCGAGGCGGCACCATGGGAGCAAGAAGGAGGGGCCATGGGAACCATCGCTACTCTGCCGCACCTCACGACTCCACCTTCGCCTGCCGCCATCGCATCCGCCATCGCCTTCGCCAACTGCCATCGCCATCTCCTTCGACTTTGCTTACCCAATCACCATCGCCATCCGCCATCACCATCGCATCCGCCATCTGCCATTGCCGTCGCATCCGCCATCTGCCATCGCCATAGGAGCAAGAAGGAGGGCCATGGTTGATTGCACCTCTATTGCTTTGGTTCCGCCATCTCTTTCAACTGTGCTATTTCTAGGGTTCTTCATGGTCTCAGCCCACAATTTTGTTAAATAGGAGAGTGGGTACACGAATGAGATTGTGAGGATTGGAAGTAGTTTTAATGGAACCCATTTTTTTTTTAAAGAAAATAGAAAAATTCGTAATTAATCTCAGCCTTTCGTTTTCCTTCAATTAGTAGCCCAAATTTGATAATATTTAAGGTGTTAACATATTATCCATACTCTATATATATATTTCCATTTTTTATCTGCATAGCAAATTCAAAAAAAATGGGGCTTCTATTAAATAAGATTTCATAATCTTTAAACTCTTGATGTTTATCACCACATGATGCCATGGTATTTAGGGTTCATATGAAGTGGGGTAGAAAAGGTGATTAAAATTATAAACAAGATGAAATTGAAAAATTATGTGAAATAAAGGTTGAAAGATTATGAAATAATGTAAACTTCATATGGGACAAAAAAGAGTTTATTTCTAAAAAGTGAAGTTTATTTTGTTGTTATTAGGGGTATTATGGTAATTTTAAACTAAATAAAAAAATAAACTCAAAAAAACCGGTGAAAAGCTGCACATATTAACTTTATTTTTAACCAAAAATTTTAAATACAAATTTCATATAACTGTTCCTCATACAATGTTTTTTTAAAAAGTCTTCCAATATAACAGTTTTAAAAGTGTTTAATCTGACCCCATATTACACTTTCTTTGTTATTTTAATTGCTTAATTATGTAAGAAAATATTTGGAATTTTGTTCAAATTAGCCAAAAAACTAAAAAAAAATTAGCAAAATGGTTAGGATCTCAAACTATTTTGCGATTTAGCTAAAGTTGTGTAAAGTTGCTATTTCAAACGACTTTATCCCAAAATTTTTAAAAAATAATATATAAGTCGCTGTTTAAAACAGCGACTTACTACTTTTTTTTTAAAAAAAATCAAATTAATGGAAAAAATAACAAAAGACGAAAAAATACACACGAGAGAGTAGGTGTTACAAACAACGACTCTCCCTATTTTTTTTTATAAAATAAATCCACTCCCCCGTTTCCATCCCACCCGGCCCCACCCCCACTCCTCTCTCTATCTGCTATCTCCTTTCTCTCTTCGACCCGACCCCACTCCTCTCTCTCTATCTACTATCTCTTCCCTCTCTCTCTCATGTCTCCGTGTCAGTACTCCCCCTCCTTTTCTCTTCCCTTATGGCCCTCTCAATCTCATACTAACTATTTAAAAAAAATAAAGGGAGAGTCAATATTTCAAACAACAACTCTCCCGTATAATTTTTCTTAGGTTTTTTGTAACTGTTTTGCAATTTTAACTGAAATTAAAAAAAATAATTAGTAAGTCGTTTCAAAAAATGACTTACGTATTATATTATTTTTTTAAACTTGGGTTAAAGTCGTTGTTTTAACCAATAAATTTACCCTATTTTGGCTAATTATCAAAATACTTTCAAATCTTGGCTAATTTCCATTGTTTTTGTTTTTTGGCTAATTTGAAATTAAAAATTCAAATATTTGCCTTAGTTGATCACAGTAATTTGTAGTACTTCCCTCCCCATGTTCCAATCAATTGACATATGTATTGGCAATTTAGAGTTTTTCTTTTCGTTTTTTTTCTTTCTTGATCTAAATTTAAAGTTTGCCAATGCCGAAAGTCGGTGAATGGAGCCCTCTTGTTTTTTAGCTCTAAAAACTTTATCTCTTTAGCCATAGCCTGATCTCATTTAGGATGCCCTTTTGGCTGCTCATAACTATGAGGCTGTAGAACATTTAAGCCATTGGACAAGAAATGAACAAAATCAATAGTCATAAAAGAGACAAGTGTTGGTTAGTGAAGGTTGGAAATGACCGAGAAGTTGAATTCTTTGTAATAGACAACAAAGGACTAGTAGAGATACAACTGAGAACAAACATACGAATCAAATCTAGAAGGAGCAACAACTGTCTGGCCCTGATCGGGTGGGATCAACTATCCCTTAAGGGACAAGCTTCCTGTTTTCCCTTTCCCATCTCCGAATTAAAAAAAATAAATAAAATGATTAACATTTGAAAAATAAAAAGAAAATTAATAAAATGTGTGATTTTGTGAGAAGGGATAGAGAGACAGAGAGGGTTTTGTGACAGTGGATCCGTACTGGGCCTTGATGACCTTCTGGGGCCTAATCAAGTAAGTGAATGGATGTTCTACTCCGAAGAACTTTGTTCAAAATGTGCAACAACATTAGAACTCTGATTCAATTGACTAGAAGAAATGTCAGGAGCCATGTAGGTTGTATAGGTATAGAAAAATGTATACCTTCACCACTGGAAGGAATGACTTGGGGTAGAGATGAAGAAGAGCCATCATTGCTTTGTTAATTTGGTTCTGATATAAGTAGTTGGTGTATTTCTGAATGGAAACTAATCTTCCTTAAAGATCACATATGTTTACAAACATAAACAACTTTCCTTTCTAGATCAAATATCATGCATTCCTTTTGATCGATCGGCAGGATATTCAAGTAGAACGAACACAGTTTCTCTTAATTTCTAGTAGTGGTGGAAAATTAATTTGTCTCTATTGATCAGTTTTGATTTTAGTGGCGAGGCATAGCATTAACAACCTATCACCTGTTGGACAATAGCATTAATTAGTGGATGTAAGCCGAAGTTGTTTATGTGAAGGGGTTAGGGCTGCGGTGAAGCGTGGTATGGGAGCCACTGAATGAGAAATGTATTTGCCCCCGACAAAGGTGAAGATCGTATGGGAGGCGACGTCCCCCAAGGACTTCACCGGCTTCTCTCACAGGTACACTCAAGGGAGAGAAGATAGAACTGGACCAGCCGCTCAAAACGGGAAAAGGGTAGGAGAAAATAGGAGAGGGAGAGAGGCGATTGTATTCGCCATGTCTTTAAAAACCTATGCCTCGATCCCCTTATATAGCCGCATAAATCTTTCTTAACCCACAAGCAAAGGAAGATTCTAGTCTATCTTCAGAAGATCGGAGCGTATCTAAAACCGAAAAAAGATAGATTTTCGCAAAGGATAATTTCAGTGAAAATCAGATAATCGCGGATAAACACTAACAAGTCTATCCGTAATATCTTTAGCCTCAAGTTAAGATTTTTCGCAAAAATTTAACTCCAACTCCTATCTCGGAGTACGAGTCGAGCATGAGCTGAGTCGAGCCAGACAGACGGCGGCGGCAACGGGCGCACGTGTGGGTGTCCCATCTCCTCCTCTACCTCTCAATGTAGGTAGTGGAAAAGTCTCATTAAAAACCCTTTAGGATATCCATGAACTTTCCATGTGGGATGTGGGATGTTCAAAGGGTACCTTAAAAACCACCTTCTCTAAGCATTAACTTCAACAATTCCCCACAATTGCTAAGAGAAGGGTTTAAAAACTGAGGTTTTAAAAACAAGTTCTGAGCGTGTCGAGGTTAGTACTTAAATGTTGATGTCTTGCGACTTGAATCAGCACATATTGAAACTGGCAATCCCTTCGATAGAGCGAATGGCCAGAGGCCTCGAATACCTCCATTTAGGGGTAAACTAGCAACACACACCTTCCACGGGGTCCTGTAATGTTCCGCTAAGTCTTATTATATAAGACATCCATGTTTTAGCACACCTTGGGTGCTCATGAGTGTTCTAGTGAAGACCACCCTCTGCCTCAACTTGGAGGGTTGTTAATCCCTCACACTCACGTAGGTGACTTCAATATATCTGTCTCAATACAGAATACCCCCATAGTGGGTTATCAAGTCATTAAGAGCTCTAAGGCTCAGACTCTATTTGTTGTTCGGTGACATATCAAGTCCGTCTCATAGGACCACCCAATGTTTGGGCTATAGAATAATTAAGAGCGATAGCTCAACCTCACTATACACTTGCCATAGGAATGGGAGATGTGTATCTCATATGAGTCTTTTCATGACTTGCGTTCGACCAAATTAATGGTTTTCACCACAGATTCCTCATCTCATGGGCTTTAGCCCCATTCCCCTCGACATGTCAAGGACTAGCCTTCTGCAAAGTCCTTTGGTCAATGGATCCATGATGTTTCTCTCTGACCGTACATACTCTAAAGAGAGTACCCCATTTCTTATCAACTGCCTCACAGCTTCATGTCGGATGTGTATATGCCTCTTCTTGTCATTATACGTTCCGTTGTTTGCTACTCCAATGGCAGCATGTGAGTCATAGTGTAGAGAAATCACATGAGCTAGATGCCCCCCATTGGTATATCTGTCAGTAGGCTTCTCAGCCACTCCGCCTCTTGCCCTGCTAGGTCTAAAGCTATGAACTCTAACTCCATCGTCGATTGGGCTATGCAACTCTGCTTTGCAGACTTCCATGAGACAGTTGCACCACACAATGTAAAAACATATCCACTAGTGGTGGAGCAAATCTCATCAGTCCCAACCTAGTTTGCATCACAATCTCCTTCTAGAACGCAGGAAAAACCCTCAAAATGTAATCCCCAATCAAGAATGCCTCTAAGGTATCTTATTAACCTTCTAAGTGCATTCCAGTTTTCTTTTCTAGGATTATGTGTATATCTACTGAGTCTACTTACTACATATGCTATATCAGGCCGAGTATAGTTCATAAAAAACATTAGACTCCCAATAACTTTAGCGTATTCTTCTTGGGAAACGACTATACGTGAGTTCTTCACTAACTCTATGGTAGCATCATATGGGGTCCTAACTGGCATCACATCATAGTCTATCCGCAATATCTTTGGCCTCAAGTTAAGATTTTCCGCAAAAATTTAACTCTAACTCTCATCTCGAAGCACGGGCACATGCCGGGCAGCGGCAGGCGCGCGTGTGGGGACCCGATTTCCTCCTCTACCTCTCAATGTAGGGAGTGGAAGAGTCTCTTTAAAAACCCTTTAGGATACCTATGAACTTTCCATGTGCGATGTGGGAAGTTAAAAGGACACCTTAAAAACCACCTTTGCTAAGCATTAACTCTAACATCACCATGAGATGGATTTCAATTTCGCAAAGGAAATCCCGATCGAAGGTTTATTGGGATCACTGTTATAATTTGTTGGAAGAGAGGAGTTCTCAAATTCTCCTCAATTCAATTGCTCTGATGAACAAACTTATATATTTAAAGAAACCCTAGAACTAAAACTGACATACGTGGGGTATGAAATTTTGCCCACTAATCCACTAACCTAATAACTAATTAACCCACTAATATCTCTAACAAACTAACATACGTTGATCACAATCTGATCCACTACTCAACTATTCAGATCACTACCTTAACCTAATTAATTTTCTAATTTTGAATCATATTATAACATCTCCCCTTGATTGAAAATTCCTCATGCCAATCCTATCCAGGAAGAAATGATGTTTTGCATAGCTTAAAGACATTGTAAACAAATCTACATTTTGCTCATTTGTCCCACAGAACTTGAGCTCAACTCTCTCCTTTGCCACAAGTTGTCTGATGAAGTGATGTTGCACATCAAAGTGCTTCATTCTGGCATAAAAAGCTGGGATCTTGGTCATTGCTATGCCTGACTTGTTGTCACACCATATCTCTACAACCTTTGTTTGCTTGCATCCAAAATCAGATAGCAACTTCTCTAGCAACAAGGCTTTTCTAGCAGCTGCATCTACTGCTACATACTCTGCCTCTGAGGAAGATAGAGGCTTCTTTGAGCTCCAAGTGATGGCTCCTGATCCAAACCCAAACACATTGCCAGATGTGCTCTTCCTGTCATCTATACATCCTGCCCAGTCAGAGTCAGTGTGTCCCTTCAACTTGAAATCTTTCACATTCTCATACCAAATTCCAAGTTTTAAGGTGCCAGCTACATATCTCAATATTCTCTTTGCAGCTCCCATGTGTTGCTTGGTAAGCTCATGCATATAACGAGACACTACACTCACACAGTAGGCTATGTCAGGCCTTGTGTGTGAGGTAGTTCAAACCTCCATCTAGACTCCTATACATCTTCTCATCTACTTTCTCAGTGCCATCAACCCTCTGCAGCTTCTTATTCATGTTCATAGGAGTCTCGGCAGTCACACAATCTTCCATGTTGAACTTCTTCAACAAATCCTTGACATATTCTCTTGACATAAGAAAATGACATCTTCTCTTTGCTTCACTTCCAAATGAAGGAAGTATTGCAACATGTTCAACTCAGTCATCTCAAACTTACTCATCATGTCAATCTTGAACTACTTCAACATTTTCTCTGAGTTGCTGAAGTAGATGATGTCATATACATATAGACACACCACAATGAACTCATCCTTGTTTCTCCTCTTGACATACAAGGTGGGTTCATTCTCACTTCTATCAAACTAATTCTCAAGGAAGAACATGTCAATCTTTTTGTACCATGCTCTAGGGGCTTGCTTCAAGCCATACAATGCCTTCTTCAACTTATAAACTTTCATCTCTACACCATGTCTGGTAAAACCTTGAGGTTGCTCTACAAATACCTCCTCCTGTAATTCTCCATTTAGAAAAGTCGACTTTACATCCAACTGGAAAACTGGCAACCTCCACTTTGCAGCTAAGGCTAACACAACCCTTACAGTTTCAAGCCTAGCCACTAGAAAGAAAGTTTCCTCAAAATCTATACCTTCCTATTGGGCATACCCCTTTGCAGCCAACCTAGCTTTTTGCTTCTGAACACTCCCATCAGAGTTGTATTTAGTACTAAAGACCCACTTCGGTCCCATCACATTCTTCCCCTGAGGCAAATCAACTAACTCCCAGGTTTCATTTTTCTGTATGGACTTCAACTCTTCCTCCATAGCTTTCTGCCACGTGCTTTCATCTTTAGCATCCTAAAAAATGGTGGGATCAGATGCAATTAAAGCTAAGCCCCAACTTTCATAGATCTCAGCCAAAGATCTCATCCTTCTTAGAGGAGACTCACTTGATGAACTTGAGGGTGAAGAGCCTTGAACACTTGATGAGCTAGCCAAATCTGTTGGTGTTGAAGGAGTTCCTAGATCATAGTGGCCATCATCATTGGTGTTACTTTGATCAGCTTCTTCATTTGAACTCTCTATGTGAATTACATTTTGCCCCTCAGACCTTTTTTGTACAGATTCCCATTTCCATTCATGCTCTTCATTGAACACTACATTTCTGCTTATGATAATCCTTCCATTCATAGGATTATACAGTTTATAGGCCTTAGACTGAGCAGCATAGCCTATGAACACACAATTCTCAGCTTTATCATCTAGCTTTGACCTCAAATTTATCAAAGCATGTGCCACACATCCAAACATTCTCAAATGAAGCACAGATGGTTTCTTTCCTCTGTATACTTCAAATGGAGTTCCGTTCTCAACTGCTTTTGTTGGAGAGATGTTCAACAAGTATACTGTATTTGTTATTGCTTCACACCAAAGTTGATTTGGAACCTTCTTTGCCTTCAACATACTTCTGGCCATCTCCACCACGGTTCTGTTTTTCCTCTCAGCAACTCCATTTTGCTCAGGAGTGTATGGTGCTGTTAGATCTCTTCTAATTCCATGCTTTGCACAGAAATCACATAATTCCTTTGACAGAAACTCTCCTCCTCTATTTGTCCTTAGAGCCTTTACTTTCTTCCCTGATTGATTTTCAGCAAACACCTTGAACCTCTTGAAGTTCACAAAGGCTTCTGACTTGAATCTCAAGAAGAACACCCAACTCATCCTACTGTGGTCATCTGTTGTAAGCAAAAAATATTTACTTCCTCCCAATGATTCTGTCTGCACTGTTCCACACAAGTCAACATGTAATAATTCTAGACAATCACTTGCTCTCCATGCCTCTCCACTTGGGAATGGACCTTTTAGTTGCTTACCATACACACATCCGTCACACATATCAATATCATCAACCTTAGGCAGACCTTGAACCATTGCTTTGGCATTTAACATCTTCAAACTCTAAACATTTAAGTGACCATACCTGTGATGCCACAATTGAGATTCTCCACACCCTTTTGTTGTCATGGCTCTATCCATACCAGAGACTAAGTCTAGTGGAAACATTCTGTTCTTGGTCATTTCCACCTTCACAACAACTTGACATGTCTCATTCTCTCTGATTACACAAGCATCATCATCAAACAATAATGAATACCCTGATTGTTGTAGTTGTCCCACACTCAATAGACTATGTGCAAGATCTGGCACATACTGCACATCATGCAGTGTTCTCTCATTGCCTTGTACACTCTTGATTGCTAGTATGCCTCTTTCTTCTACTATCAACATTTTGTCATCTCCAAGCCTTACTCTACCCTTTCTTTACTCATCAAGCTCTTTGAACAGGCTCCTGGAGCTGGACATGTGGTTTGAACAACCACTGTCTAGATACCATAACTTGCTTTTTGAATCTGCTCTTGATGACAGAGCCATAAACAACCTGTCCTGTTGCACATTCTCTGAGTAATGCACTGATTTATGCTCATTCTCTTGCTTATCCTAGCAATTCACTTCTTTACGACCATATCTTTAGTAGTAGTAACACATGTTACGCTTATGAGGTCTTGAATCATTACTTTGACCCCTACTAGAGTCCTTCCACTGCTCTTCCTAAGTCACTGTACTGACCTCTTCCTTGACCTCTTCCTCCACAACCTCTATGACCACCTCTATAGCCACCTCTTCCTCTATGGTCACCTCTATAACCTCCCCTACTTGATGAGCCATCAGACTTGCTCTTTGCACTGTCCTCATTTACTTGGAGCAACTTCTCTTCCTTCTGTTCACTGGTTCTGCTAAGTCGATCTTCATGTGCTTGCAATGAACTAGTTAACTCCTAAAATCTGTACACTGACAGATCTTTAGACTCTTCAATGCCAGCCACTACATGATCAAATTTACTGGTGAGACTCCTTAGCACCTTGCTCACGATTGTTTCAGTGCTCATATTCTCACCATAAAATCTCATGTGGTTCACAATTCCTGACACACGAGACAAGTACACTTGAACATTCTCCTTGTCTTGCATCGACAGGGTCTCAAAGTCTCTTCTAAGTGATTGCAACTTCACAGTTACAACCTTCTTGTCACTCATGTATTTTTGTCTAAGAACTTCCAAGGCTTTATGTGCAGTTGTTGAGGCTGTAATCCTCGGAAAAATTTCAACATCCAAGGCCGACTAAATCATGAATAGAGCCTTTGAGTCTTTCTTTCTCTTTTCCCTCAACTGTTGATCTGGTTCATCAGGTTGGGCATCTTGAAACCCTTGATCCACCAAATTCCACACTTCTTGAGACTTGAAGAGTGTGGACATCTTCATGCTCTAGAAATGGTAATTGACTCCTTTGAATATAGGAAAATGTGAGTTGCCAATATTACCATTACCACTGTTCTACATCATTGAACAATGATACTCTTGACTTGTGTTTCCCTTGTGTTTGAATCCTCACACCACTCGTTCCCTAGGCTGAAACCCAGCAAGAGCAATGCTCTGCTCTGGTACCAAATGTTGGTGATAGATTACATATTTACACATTGTATAGTGTATGGGCCTAAGGCCCAGTCTGACTCACTTGTAATCTATATATATATTGATATGATGAGGAATGAAACCCTGAGGAGGATGTTATGTCATTCATATTATTCTACATGGTATCAGGCTTTTCGTCCTAGCGGAACCCTATTTCGATCCCCCGCCTGTGCCGCCACCCCTCTCCCTCTCGGCAGTCCCTCCCGCCGCCCTAACCACCGCCCTCCATCCCTTCCGCCGCCCCTCTCCCTCTCGGCAATATGGCCGACAAACTGCCTCCATTCCATTCCGCTCTCACTATCTCCGACATCAATAATTGCATCCCCCTACCCGCTTCCTGCCACTTCAGAAGCCCTTCCACCGCCTACTCGCCTCTTGTCTTCGTTCCCAGTCAGGCGCGCTCTCCGCGGCAGCGGCCGCGGCTCTGGGCGATGCCCCCCACAATGGTGGCCTGGTGGCCCTCACCTTTGGAACGCCGCCCCTAGATGGTCCCCAGTGCCTGGCTTCAACCCTCAGTGGATGCACTTCGGCTATCCTGCCCCTCGACTTGCCGGTCCTCAGGCCTATTTGACATCGTCTGATCAAGGCTATGTTCCGCCTGATGAGAAACACGCCTTCTCCTCTATGCCGCTGACACCTGCAGACTCTTCTTGGTACATGGACACTGGTGCCACCTCACATATGACGAACTCCTCAGGTACCCTCTCTTCTATTTCCTTTAACGGTCCTGCACACTCTATTATCGTCGGCAATGGTGGTCGTCTCACTACTTCGGGTATTGGCCAAGCCACATTACAGACCCCAACCCACCCCCTACACCTTAACAATGTCCTGATTGCTCCAAAACTTGTCAAAAACCTTATCTTTGTCCGTCGGTTCACTACCGACAATAACGTTTCCCTTGCGTTCGATCCTTTTGGTTTCTCTGTGAAGGATCTTACTACGGGGGTTACTCGCCTGAGATGTAACAGCACCGGGGAGCTCTACCCTATCGCATCGCCATCTACATCCCGTCAGTCGTGTCCGGTTGCCCTCTCGGCATCGTCGTCCAACATGTGGCACGCACGCCTTGGCCATCCCAGTGCTGCCGTTTTAGATGTCCTTCGTTCTAAGAGTCTTGTCCCCTGTAATAAAGAACTACGCTCTAGTTTATGTTCTTCTTGTCAGTTAGGTAAACATGCAAGACTGCCTTTTCAGCGGTCTTTGACCTCTACCTTTGCACCTTTTGATATCATTCATAGTGATATTTGGACCTCTCCTGTGCCTAGTAAGGATGGTCACAAGTACTACCTTTTATTTCTTGATGATTACACTAATTTTTTTATGGGTTTTTCCATTGCACTTCAAGTCCCAAGTGTTTCCTATTTTTGTCAAATTTCATGCCTACATTAATTCAAACATCCATCAAATGCTTCCAATGTGACAATGGCCGTGAGTTTGATAACAAGGACTTTCATACTTTCTTCACTACAAATGGCATCTCATATCGCCTGTCATGCCCCTATACATCTCAACAGAATGGCAAGGCCGAAAGAATCATCCGCACTATAACCAACATGATGCGCTCTCTCCTGTTTCACGCATCTATCCCCCTCGCCTATTGGCCTCACGCCTTATCAACCACATGTTATCTCCTCAACATCCTCCTTTCTACTACCCTCCAGCATCGCTCACCCACTCAGGCATTATATGGCACCCTGCCTAGGTATGATCACCTTCGTACCTTCGGGTGCTTGTGCTTCCCAAACCAGTCCTCCACCGCCCCACACAAACTTCACCCGCGCTCCACTCCATGTGTGTTCCTTGGGTATCTGTCTGATCATCGCGGTTACCTTTGTCTCGATCTTCAAAGCCATAGGCTTATACTGTCGCGCCATGTCACATTTGATGAGTCCCGCTTTCCATTCTCATCACCTCCTCTCCCCTTTCCCAACCATGTTGTCTCCCCGTCTGAGTCGGAGTCTCCCTTCCCACACTTCCTCCTTGACGAGCGCTCTCCCGGTGCTACTGTTTCTCCCCCTCCGCCGCCCCCACCCCCTCCCACCAGACCTCACACCCGTAGCATCTCCGGTGTGTTCAGGCCGAGACAAATTGTCTCCATGCATACCTCCCACTCCCATCACCCCTTAGCACCCCACCCCGAGGCCCCTTGCAGCGGTCGCAGCCCCCCACCCCGCAGCACCCAATCCCGCCACACTTTGCGGCGGCCACAACGACTTGCAGCACCTGCGGCCAAGTGCGGCAACCGCAGCACCCCTCACCTTCCCTGCTGCACCTCCCGTCTCTGTGCCGCGGCCGCGGCCTAGTGCTGCGCCCGCCGCCGCATTTCACCCCGTCCCCACACTCCCCAATGCACCTCTCGCCTCCACCCCGACCTCGCTTTCCCCCATCCCCACCTCCCACAAAACAGCCCTCCTCGACCCGAATTGGCAGGCGGCTATGCTCGACGAATACAGGGCCCTTAAAAGGAATAGTACCTTGGTTCTTGTTCCTCGCCTTCCTGAGGCGAACATCATTCACTGCATGTGGCTCTTCAGACATAAGTTCCGCTCTGATGGCATGTTGGAACATTACAAAGCTTGTCTTGTGGTTAATGGTCAAGCTCAGCAGGTAGGTATTGATTGTGATGAGACATTCAACCCGGTGGTCAAGCCTGTCACTATACGGGTGGTCCTGAGCTTAGCATTATCGCGACATTGGGATATTCATCAACTGGATGTCAAGAAACCCTTTCTGCACAACTATTTGAATGAGACCGTTTATATGTTTCAGCCGCTAGGGTTCGTTGATTCTAATTGCCCCAAGCACGTCTGTCTCTTGAAGCGCTCTCTGTATGGTCTGAAACAGGCCCCTCGGGCGTGGTTCCAGCGCTTTGCATCCCATCTGCTCCGCTTGGGTTTCGTTGGCAGCCGCTCCGATTCCTCTCTCTTTATCTATCGCAGAGGCACAGACATGGCTTTCCTGTTACTTTATGTCGACGACATCATTCTCACCGCCTCCTCTGATGCACTTTGGACATCCATCATTGTCCAGTTGAGCTCTGAGTTCGCCATGACTGATCTTGGGCCGTTAACTTATTTCTTGGGGGTCTCCATGTAGCGTCATGCGTCTGGGTTGTTTCTCTCTCAGAGTAAGTATGTGGCCGAAATTGTTGCTCGGGCCAAGATGAGCAACTGTAAGCCTGTCGCCACACCTGTCGATTCCTCCAACAAGCTCAGCGCCCACTCTGGTCCTCTGTTTGCCACACTATATCGGAGTCTTGCTGGGGCGTTACAGTATCTTACCTTTACATGGCCAGACATCAGCTATGCCGTTCAGCAGATCTGTCTGTTTATGCATTCGCCTAGAGAGCTGCACTTTCAGCCCTTGAAGCGGATCATTCGGTATATCAGTGGTACACTGGATATGGGCACCACGATCTCCCCTTCCTCACGGCATGACCTCATCGCCTACACGGATGCGGATTGGGGTGGATGTCCTGACACATGTCGCTCTACGTCTGGTTACTGTGTCTTCCTCAATGACACTCTTGTGTCGTGGTCGGCGAAGCGTCAGTCTGTGGTGTCGCGATCCAGCGCGGAAGCTGAGTACAGGGGTGTCGCCAACGTTGTGTCCGAGTGCTCCTGGCTGCGCAATCTCCTGCTTGAGCTCTGCTGCCCTCTGCAGAAGGCAACCCTCGTCTACACAGACAACGTTTCTGCTGTCTATCTCGCTAGCAACCCAGTCCAAAATCAGCGCACGAAGCACATTGAGCTTGATCTTCATTTTGTTCGGGACAAGGATGCTCTTGGACATGTTCGTATACTAAATGTCCCATCCTCCTATCAGTACGCTGATATCTTCACCAAGGGTTTACCTCGCCAGTTGTTCCTCGATTTTCGGTCCAGTCTCACTATTCGGGACTCTCCAGTTTCGACTGCGGGGGTTTGATAGATTACATATTTACACATTGTATAGTGTATGGGCCTAAGGCCCAGTCTGACTTACTTGTAATCTATATATATTGATATGATGAGGAATGAAACCCTGATGAGGATTTTATGTCATTCATATTATTCTACAGTTGGAAGAGAGGAGTTCTCAAATTCTCCTCAATTCAATTGATCTGATGAGCAAACTTACATATTTAAAGAAACCCTAGAACTAAAACTGACGTACGTGGGGTGTGAAATTTTGCCCACTAATCCACTAACCTAATAACTAATTAAGCCACTAATATCTCTAACAAACTAACATACGTTTGATCACAATCTGATCCACTAGTACTCAACTACACAGATCACTAACTTAACCTAATTAATTTTCTAATTTTGAATCATATTCTAACAATTTACTGAGTAATTAGTTACTTGAGATCGCTGTGTATGCAAATTAAAAGATCGAGCAGAACATGTATAGTATTTAAAACTAAGGGAGTACGTGTATTAGTAGCTAGTTAAGTATATTTGTTGAGTACGTTTTTTACAATTTTGTTGGGCGTACGTGCAGGTCCTACTGTAATCATCTCAGCGGCGGGGTTGATCTTGTCCATAGCAACATCAGTTGGGTGTTCTTATTTGTGCTCAAAAAATGAGAAACACACTCCAGATAAGCTAAGGGATGTAGTAAAGGATGACTTGAGATCTAAGCTCGAGAATCTAAGACAAAAGCAGCGGGCACTAGTGGTACTGCAGGGGAAGAAAAAACTACAGCCGCTCATTGACAAGGCTGAAAAATTCTGTAACAAAACGAGTAGCTCATATATTACAGATCTTGAAAACAGACTGAATGCGAGGTGTACGTGTAACTTAATGCGTAATGTCTGCGTGGAAAATCAAGCTCGGGCTTCCCTGGAAGTCAAATTCTCAAAGCTGAATCGTCTGATTGGAGAGGTCGAAAGAATGTTGGAAGAACCGGTGAAAGGTTACAAGCAGAAGCAGGTGGAGGAAAACATTGTGGGTCAGGAGAGAAGAAACGAAATCTGGGACAAGGTTTCATCAGCTGACGAAAACGGGGCTGGAACCATATGCATCCATGGGCCTATGGGTGTAGGCAAGACGGCCATTGCGATCTCTATTCATAATCAAGCTCTCAAGGAGGAGCATGATGGGATTTTTGATTATGTCATATGGGTAACCCTGAAATATGGGGATGACCACCACCAAGTTCAGGAGAAGATCGCTGACAAGTTGGGTATTGTTTTGTCGGCATGTAGTTCAGCAGGAAGAGCTCAGAGTATTCATGATAATCTGTTGCAAAAGGACAAGTTTCTGTTGGTGTTAGACTCCATGTGGCAACCTCTCTCCCTCCGAGACATTGGAGTTCCTAAGCTTGGGAAAAGCCGAAAGCTGATCGTTACCTCCAGAATACGAAACATCTGTAACAAGATCACCGGTGAATGCTTTTTTTTTGAGGTGCAACCTCTGCCTCTTCCTACGCAGAGGAAGCTATTCAACAACATAACCAAGTTCCCCACTATCCAACCAAAATTGACACATGATAATGATTCCCGCACACTGGATGCTCTAGCAGGATTGGACGGTATTCCATTGGCAATCAACAACTTAGCAGAGACACTCATGAGCATAAGGGATGATGCCGATAATGAATTTAATGCTGCATGGAAGAAAGAGCTAGACCTGGCTGAAAAATCAAAGGATCAAGAGTTGATGAGGCAGTTAACACCAAGCTACGATAATCTGGAGCAGGCAACATCAAAACGTTGTTTTCTCTACTGTGCTTTACTTCCAAAGGATCTTCTCATTCAGAGCAAAGAGCTGATTGAGTACTGGATGTTGGAGGGTCTGCTCGATGTCCGTGTTGAAAACTTGCAGAAATTAATGGAACATGGCACAGAAATACTATACCAGCTTAAGAATAGACATCTTTTGCACAAGCAAGGGTCAGGTGATGATGAGAAATTCAAGATGCTTAGTTTGGTCCGATCCATGGGTGCTTACAAATTGGCCACACAGGAAGTTAACTTTCCTACAGGGGTAAGCATTTTCAGACCAAGAGCTGGCCTCACTAGGCTAACGCCAGCACTGTATGATGACCTAAAATCTGATCAGGTCAAGGGAGTTTCGACGTTACTACTGCAAGACATTCGGTTGAGCTCGAATTCTGATCATGATGCAGATTTCTTCAACAACATGCCTGGCCTTAGAGTTGTTGATCTGTCTCGGACTGACATCTCCACCCTCCCAAGCTCTCTTTCCAACTCAACAAATCTGCAAGCACTTCTTTTGCGCCGTTGTCAAAAATTGAAAAGGCTGCCCAATCTGTCAAAACTCCAACAGCTCATCGTGCTTGACCTTTCTGATACACCTGTAGAGCATTTCCCTGAAGGAATCGAGGACATGAGAAGGCTTAGACGGCTCGACCTCTCTCAAACTAGAATCGACACTTTTCGTGCTGGTGTTGTTGATAAACTGACTGAGTTAGAAGAGCTGCTACTGATCACAAAAGGTGATAGTGGAGGTATTGTCTGGAGAACAAGGGATCTCGAAACACAGCAGGAGGAAGCGTGTGTTGAGGATCTTAAGGATTTGCAAAACTTGACGATACTTCAATTGACCTTCGTCGATGCTGAGGCCTTCAAGTTGTACATAGATGATGCGAAAGAGCGGAATAAAGTGCCACCAAAGTTCGATTTTTGTGTAGGGCGAGGTCCCCATAGTGATATAGTACTGGGTGCTGGAGAAAACATTATATCCGTGTTTGGCGACCATAGTATCGAGCTCCCAAATAAGACCTCACAGCTACACATGAAGAAATGTATTGCTGAGACGATAAGTGAACTGATGGTGAAAATACGCAGGTTGAGCAACCTTCAAGTTTTGGGCGTGTATTACATCACTGACTTAGTATATCTGTTTCCTGTTGAGATCTTGGAATCCCTCAAAAAGCTGAGGGAGCTTCGAGTGGAAAACTGCGAGAGCATGGTGGACATTGTAGATCCTGCAGCGCCAAATGCAGCCGCAGCAGCAATCATTTCTCTTCCTGGATTGACTAAGATGGTGTTCGCTGACCTTCCAAAGTTGAACAGCAAAAAAGGGATTAGTTGCCCTCTCCTGGCTTCAGTTGAGGTTTGGAATTGTCCATCAACATTGAACCTTCCTATCATCTATGATGGTAGTCAAGGTAGTGAAAATCCAAGGCCTCGTAACAACATTGAGATTAAAGGGGACATTAGTGATTGGATTCACAACTTCAAAAATGGTTCTGGTGATTCACATCCTGTCAACCACTTTCAACCTTATCCAACAGATCACTTCATACTTAAGCTCGTCTCCCCTTATTCTAGGTATTCAAATTCAATTCCTATTAATTAATTACCTACATTTTTAATTTACAACTTTAATTGGTTCATGCATTTTTAAGATCGATCGATCAAACAAGAACAAGGCTAACTCTAATTATTATTGTTACTGTTCGATCGGTGTCATTATTCTTGAAATTTTAGGCCGGGGTACTGGAACAAGCAGCAAGAAAGTGATACCAACAGCCCAATCGATTACACAAGTACGTACGTTACATAATTACGTTTGTAGAGGCTTCTTCGTCATTTATCTCTTCAATTCATAATTGATAGAAATTTGGAGAGGGTACGGTCTAACAACTCCTCTCTAATACTATCATTAATCCATAAACTTTTAAATGCTATCTCTTTTTAATAATAGTGTGTATATATACACAGAGACATACAAACAAAAGCATGCCTGAAATAACTTCTAATGCTATATGTGCTATATTCTAGCTTAATATGATTTTATCCTTTTTAACAACGGCAATTTATGAACCAATATAATTTTATCATATCAATTAATGGTCGGTCTCACTTATTTTATCCATATCATCATATGATTATCCTTATTTGATGACCGACTCTATTTAATTTTGATTATAAATATTCAGCCTTATATCTTAATTAGTTTGTAAACTTATTTTTTATACTTCACATCTATAAAAATATGACATAAGGCACTCAAATTTGTTTTTTTTTTAAAAAAAAAAAAACTATTAAGACACTCAATGTGGATGTCTTTGTTGTTGATGATATAATATCTCTTTATCTATAATCCTCCACTAGTATAATTTTCGCGCCATGACACATTTCTTTAAAAATTCAATGTTTTGGATGTCTTGAACTAAACCAATTGATTAAAGAATGTAGAAAATATTAAAGAAAAAAACTCTATTATTATTGGATTGATAAAAAAATTTAGCATTAAAACGTTTTGAATGAAATTCATTGATTAGAAAATATATAATATCTTAAAAATAATTATGAATTAAGGGGAGGATGTCAACTCATAAATGGCTCTCATTAATTTTAATTATTTAACATAAATTCATATAGATAGAGATAGAGAAAAAAGGGGGGAAAAAAAGAAAAAGAAAAAACCGATTGGTTAAAAATGAGAGAATAAACCATTTGTGAGCAAATATGGAGCGTTGGATTAAGAAGATCAAACGGTTGAGATTAAAAGTAACTTGTGAACAATGACATTATTCGTAGGTACCGTGTGATTATTCGTATGTACATACATAGGAATAATCCTTTAATACCTACGAATAATTACACTTGTTGGTACACATGAATAATTACATTATTATGTATGAATAACTAGTTCAGTACCCGCACTGTGTGCGGTTTTTTTAATTTAAATAAATTTGATAATAAAACCCGTTTATTCAATTAATTAAATTATTCCATACTTCTGATTTCTCAATCTGAATGAATTGATACTTAATTAGTATAAAAACTAATTTCTTCTTACTCCGGCCTTACTCCTTACTCCTTGCTAGTGTATCTTAGTGGAAACAATATATGAAAAGCTATAATTTCTCAAATATGAATGAATTTATACTTTATTGACAATATATAAAACAACATATGAAAAGCTAGTATATATTAGTCCAAACAACAAAATAACATACCTTGTAACCAATCAGCACGTTATTTCGAAAAGCTTACCAAGCAAATCATAAACAAAGTCGTAAATAACCTGCAATAAGAACACCAAAAAGAAGGGAAAAACGTCAACGTTTGTGAAATAACATTAACAAACTATATATAGGTCAAAATCTAAAAATCTATCCATAATTATATATGTATAAAATCCAAAAATATATCTCATAAATATATCAATACCTTCAAAATATATAGGAAAACTTTATTTCTTATTGAATTCCATAAGTTGATAACTTTTGAACCGCTAAATATTATTTCAATTTACCCAAAACCTTTTATCTTCTTCATATTGATAAAGTTATTGATAAATTTATTTAATTATTATGATCATGCTAAGTATTATTTCAATTTTGTCAAAAATTTTATCTTCTAAAAATATGTTCATATTGATGAAGTTATTGATAAAGTTATTTAATTAGTATGTCCATGTAATATATTGATAAAGTTATTATCTTCTAAAAATATGTTTATATATAGTGACAATAGGTAAAATCTTATCTTATACTCCCTCCGTTCGGCAAAACATGTCGTTTCCTATTCACGCACGCTTTTAGAATGATAAAAACTATATAAAATATTTATTTTTTATAAATTTTTTTAACAAGTTTGTACTTATTAATAATAACTACGAAATTGTTTAAAAAATTATTAAAAAACTAGATATTTTATATAGTTTTTATCCCCTAAAAAGAGTGTGTGAATAGTAAAGTGACATATTTTGCCGAACGAATGGAGTATAATAGTATTTAAAATTAGTTAATATCTTCTAAAAATATATCCATATCTAATCAAATTGGGTCAAATTTTATCTTATGCATATACAGATATATTGATTAAATAGAGTAAGAATAGAATTTTATCTTATGCATATATTGATTATTTCAAAAAAATTTGATTGGTTTATATGACTAATTAATATCCATATCTAATGAAATTGTGTCAAATTTTATCTTATGCATATATAGATTTAAAATAAATTTTTATCTTATGCATATATTGATTATTTCAAAAAATTATGATTGATTCATATGACTACGATTAAGGAGAATGCGTCACGTGTCTCAGCCGACTTCTCTTTTATTATATATATATAGGGATTGACTCCGGTGAAAACCTCAAATTGTGGTAAAAACCCGTGAGGACTACTTTATATCTCGATTTTTTTGAAACCCGTGCTAAAAACCTCAATCACACGGTGACTTTACAATTCGGTTCAACCTAAAAACCGTGCTAAAAACTCCAGTTTTAAAATAACACATGACTTTATAGTTCGGTCAAACCGAAAAATCGTGCTAAAAAGCTAATGTTTTAAAATTACATAGTGACTTTATAGCTCGGTTTTATTCAAAACCGGGCTAAAATTTATGACTTTATAGATCGGTTATATTCATAACCGGGCTATAAAGCAAGTGAACCGGGCTAAAAAGCCGGTCCTCACGAGTTTCTACCGCAATTTTGGTTTTCACCGGAGCGCATCTATATATATATATATATGGAAATTTACAGAAAACCACCCCTTAAATATGGGTGTTTTCACTTAACCACCCCTTAAATTCAAAATTACAGAAAACCACCCTTTAAATGGTTTTTACTTACAACTCACCACCCCTTCATCTATTTTCATTAATTTATCATTAAATATATTATATTTTAATGTATTTAAACTCAAATTTGATTATAAATATATTCAAAATTTGAATTTAAGGACTCGATTATATTTTAGTGATCATTTTATTTATTTTTAAAAAATAATAATAAATATTTAATAATTTTCAACTTAAAATATGAGTTTGATCCATTTTATTTGTTATAGGTAACTTTTTTCTTTAAATTTACCTAAATTTTTAAAATTAGGTTATCAATTAATCATATAACTTAAATATAATTATTAAGATAATAATTGTAGGCTATATTTAATATTATTTTTTATAAATAAATAAAATTATCCCTAAAATATAATCGAGCCCTTAAATTAAAATTTTGAATATATTTATAATCAAATTTTAAAAATATTAAAATATAATATATTTAATGATAAACTAATGAAAATAGATGAAGGGGTGTTGAGTTGTAAGTAAAAACCATTTAAAGGGTGGTTTTCTGTAATTTTGAATTTAAGGGGTGGTTAAGTGAAAACACCCATATTTAAGGGGTGGTTTTCTGTAAATTTCCCATATATATATAAGGATTGGATCAAATGTAAAATTGTCATAGGGTGTAAAATGCTTAAGGTGTAAAATTAACTTAATGGGCCTAATTTTTGTAATTAAATTGCTAATGGTCCTAATTTATAAGTAAATGGGCCTAATTTAATTAGTAAAAATGTCAACCTCATGTACCCCTCTTGCCCCATGCTTGTGCCCCCTTGCCCCTGTGCCCCCCCACTGTGCCCCCCTTCTCGGGTAATTTTTTTTTTACCCAGCAGGATTTTTTTTTCGTGTCAACACTTTCTGTTGTGCAAATATAACTTGATGTTGTGCACATATAATATTATGTTGTGCAAATATAACTTTATGTTGTGCAGACATAATAATTTCTTATAAGTAAATAGGTAAATGAGTCTATTTTAATTATAAAAAATTATAATTGAAATATGCTTAATTTATGGGTAAATGAGCCTAATTTTATGGGTAAATACGTAAATATATCTAATTTTATGGGTAAATGCACTTTTTTCCCGTTTTCAACACTTTTTGTTGTGCAAATATAAAGTGTATAAATAAAATGATAAAGTGCAAGAATAAAATGACGATGTGTATGAATAATAATATGAAGTGCACAATTAAGATTATTGTTAATGTGTCTTGAATCATTTTTCACCGGCGTCGCATCGGGGGGTCCGAGGGGCGGAGCACCCCGGCGGTGATTATTTTAAACGGACTTATCGTCTATCTGTTTTTTACGTATAACAATTTCAAATTAAAGTGCATAAATAAGATTAAAATGTGCAAATATAATATTATGTTGTGCAAATATAACATTATGGTGTGCATATATAATAGGCTTTTAAATTAAAGTGCATAAATAAGATTAAAATGTGCAAATATAATGTTATGTTGTGCAAATATAACATTATGGTGTGCATATATAATAGGATTTTAAATTAAAGTGCATAAATAAGATTAAAATGTGCATAATTAAGGTTAAAAAGTGCATAACTAAGATTATGATGTGCATGATTAGCATTTTGCGATTGTTGTGCTCTTGTCTATTATGTAACCTATGTGGGATTTGAACCCACATCTTTATGCAAATGCACATTTCTCTACCAATTGAGCTAATAGACTAAATTATGATTTTCATGCTAAAATAGAATAACATAATCGACCTAAAGCATATCACAATAAAATTCTAAAATCCAATTAGCTCATGATTCACAAACAATTTGACAATGCTATGAACATGAAATTAGCTCCAAATCAACCCAACAACACAACCATATCATCAATTTCAATCAATTTGGCTTTTGGCAAAAAAAAACCCCAAATTCTAAAGCATATCGCTATAAAATTCTAAAATCCAATTAGCTCATGATCCATAAACAATTTGACAATGCTATGAACATGAAATTAGCTCTAAATCAACCCAACAACACAACTATATCATCAATTTCAATCAATTTGGCTTTTGGCAAAAAGAAACCCCAAATTCTAAAGCATATCGCAATAAAATTCTAAAATCCAATTAGCTCATGATCCATAAACAAGTTGATAATGCTATGAACATGAAATTAGCTCCAAATCAACCCAACTACACAACCATATCATCAATTTCAATCAATTTGGCTTTTGGCAAAAAGCCCCAAATTCCTCTCCTAAATCAAACCCTAGGTTTTCAATCTCAACCTAAATCATTCAAACAATCAAAATAATTATAATAAACAATTTTAGGGTTAGAAATCATACCAAATTTGAGTTGAAACAAAGAGAAAATTGGGTTTTCAAAGGTATAACGAGACAATCAAAGATGAACAATGGTTTTGGGACAAACGAGCTGGGTGGGGGCGCTGATGGGCACTCATGAGGGTGGTTCAGGGCTTGCTGGGTGCGGGTGAGGATGGGGGTTCAAGGGTGGTGTGGCTGGTGGGTCATAGGTGGCTCGACGGGCTATGGAAGGGTGAAGAAGTCGAACAGTGAGTAGGGGAAGAAACGACGGGCTAGAAGATAAAATTTTACACTTTAAGCATTTTACACCCTATGACAATTTTACACTCTAACCCTTTCCTATATATATATATATAGAGGTTGAGTCATGTGTTAACAACTCTTATGGTGTTAAATGTCAACAAATCAATATTCGGTAAAATTTATCAAATATTCATCACAGTCACTCAATTATTCACAATTTCCCAAATATTCATAAATATTCGGCAACATTTAAGAAATAGTCATCACAGTAACACAATTATGAGATTGGGGGTGGATACACGCGTAAGGGTTTGAGTTTTTTGGGTGATAATTTTTTTTAATTGGCAATAATTATTAATTGAAATAAATCTCTTAAATGTTGTCGAAAAGTTTTGATGAATAATTGAGTGAATGTGATGAATATTTGATAAATTTTGCCGAATATTGATTTGTTAACATTTAACACCGTAAGAGTTGTTAATATTTGATCTGAATTCTATATATATATTACACTACAAGGGCTGCTTACATGGATCCAACCCCTCTCTTTATGTATATATTAACATATGGTACAAGTGTCTACGTTATTAATTTAGCAATACAAACTTGGCAGAAAAATACAATTGGACAGAAAAGCAGCTCAAAAAGAAAGGGGTTGAATTAGAGAATCTGATTGTTGGTCAAAAAGACAAGCAAGAGATGGGAGTGGTGTTGCCGTCGAAACTATCTTCATTGATTAGACGGGCCGAGGCTTTTGCTATGGAACCAGATGGTCGTGTTACTAAGGTTCAAGCTGATGAGATATCTAATCGCAAGGGGGTGTCTAAAAAAAAGAAGGTGAACGATGCTCTGACTAGAATGGAAAACAAATTGAAAAGGCTTAGCAAATGTATCAGCGATCTCCAAACGTTGTCCCAGGAACCTGTGAAAGGGTGCAGGAAGTCACCTGAGGTAGTTATCGTGGGCAAGATGAGAACACAAGCAAAAGAAGAAATCTGGGAGGCAGTGTCAGATCAGGCGGAGGGAGCCGGAACAACTTTCATCCATGGGACTCTGGGTGTAGGCAAAACTGCAACTGCAATCTCTATACACAACCAAGCTCTGAAAGGGGAGCTCTTTGATCACGTCATTTGGGTAGCCGTCGAATATTGGGCGAACCTCCATAAAGTTCAGGAGGGAATCGCTCAAAGCATGGAAATTGTGCTGCCTACGATTACGACCAACAACCCTTGTGATCGTAAGGGAGAAAAAGCTATTAATGCTGATGGCGATGATATAATAGTCGAAAGAGCTAGGACGCTACGAAATGCTCTGTTAAAAAGGGGGAAGTTCCTGCTGGTATTAGACTCCGTGTGGCAACCTCTTTCTCCTGATGACGTTGGGATTCCGCCGCTTGTGAATGGGAGGAAACTGATTGTCACTTCCAGAATACGCAATGTATGTGATGAGATTATAGACAAGAAAACGTTTGAGATCAAACCTCTGCATGTTGAGGACAAGGATCAGGCGTGGGAGATCTTAATTGGGTCGTCTAAACTGGACTTGAAGACGGAGCCTACTACTGTTGTCGGCACAAAGGAAGCTTTATTAGAGGGATTGGACGGCCTCCCATTGGCAATCACCACGTTTGCACAGAGACTCGGTAATCGCAGCAGCGCTGCTGATTTAGATCAGGCTTGGAGGGAAGAGTTAGATAAGTTGGCTTCAGATCCCAACCTATTCGAACAGTGGAAAAATACCTACAAGAGTCTAAATCCGGCAACTCGACGTTGTGTTCTATACTGTGCATTGTTCCCAAAGGATTATCCCATCAAAAGCAAACATCTGATAGAGTACTGGAGGTTGGAGGGTCTGCTAGGTGACGACACTGATACATTGGCCAAGGGAAATAAAGATGGGATAGAGGCACTCAACCAACTCGTGAATGCACATGTTTTGCAACCCGTAACTGGTGAAGATGTCAATCTTCTTGGTAATTTCATCCGATCAATGGCCATTGTTACCCGGGACAAAGAGAAGCACCCACGTAATGTTTTCATTAGACCCAGAAGCTCCCTCTCTATACCGCCCTCAGAAGATGCTGCGGTCCCAAATTTCTCAACACTTTCCACATTATTACTTCAAGGCAATGACTCCTTGGCTAAAACTTATGAGAATGAGAAATACTTCAGCAACATGTCTGAATTGAAGGTTCTTGATATGTCCCGTACTAACATCAGTTCCCTTTCGAAATCTGTCTTGGAATTAAAAAAGCTGCGTGCCCTCCTCCTGCGCAATTGTCCAAAACTGGCACAACTACCAGACTTATCAAATCTCCAGGAAGTAATCGTGCTTGACCTTTCAGGTACGCCTCTGGAGGATTGCCCTCAAGGCATCCAGAAGATGATTAAACTCAGACGGCTGGACCTCTCTCAAACTAAACTTGCAACATTTCCTGTCAAGGTTGTCAGGGAGCTGGAAGAGTTAGAAGAGCTGCTAATGATCACTGCTATGGATTGTGTATGGGGATCAAGTGAAGATAAACAGTGGAACGGTCCTTGCGTTGAGGAATTTGGGAAGCTGAAAAAGTTAGCCACCCTTCACTTGCACTTCCGAAACAAACTGGCCTTCGACAACTATGTCAAAACAGCCAAAGTGCCACAGACATTCCGTTTTCAAGTGGGTGACCTCCAAAGTGGTAAAAATGACAAGGAGAACAACAGCCGAGCTATGCCTATTAGTGATTCAACTAGTAGTATTGCACCTGAAAATAGCCCTTTACAGGAGTTCCACCTACTAAATCTGCTGAATTTGAACTGCTTAGATGTGTTCAATCTCAGTGACTCCCATCTCTTTTCTGCTGAGATCTTGAAATTCCTAACACAGTTGACCGAGCTTCGGGTGCGAAGTTGCAAGGCGATGGTGGATGTTCTAGAGCAGCAGGAGCCTGCTGAAATTATTTGTCTCCCTCACCTGAACAAGTTGCTGTTATTTGATCTCCCGAGATTGAAGAGGGTATGCCACGGACAAGTGCTTAATTGCCCTACTTTGTGTTCGGTTCAGATTTGGAGATGCGACAACTTGGAGTTTCCTGTGATCCATTCTCAGAGTAATGAAATTCAGATAATTGGGGAAAGGACCTGGATTGACGATGTCAACCCCAGCATTCGCTCCAACCCCAAATTCATTTTCAGTGAAGGAGTTGTTGCTGCTAATGTTGACGCTGCTGCTACTACTACTAACGCTGATAGGGTTGCTCAAGAATCTGCTGCTGTTACTATCGCTGATAGGATTGCTGAAGAATCTGTGCAGGTAGAATCGGCCACCGCCGCTGATAGGGTTGCTGAAGAATCTGTGCAGGCAGAATTACCCAGGGCCGCTACTCCCGATAGGTATTTACTTACATGCACAGTACACTACCTAGCTAGCTTCTAGCCTTAATTAGGTCACACATTTCTATATACGGAGTATAAGAATTAATACTGCCATTTAAACTTAATTTAATTTTGTTCATTAATGCGAACTCTCCATCTAGTTCAAATCTGAACTAATTTAAATCTAAACTCTTGTTTAAAATTGAGTGGTTAGAATTTAATCAATTTTACATAGAGTTATTTTAGCAACTCCGTAGAATGTGCTCATTTATATACATTCCTGAAATTGGGGTACGCAATATTGCACTACACAGGAAGAATCCGCAAGGAGAATCCGACAAGACGACTGTAGGGACTCATCCTTGGACATGGTTGAGTTATTCAGGAGTTGCAGGCATTCTGCAGGTAATTTAAGTGGTTCAATTCAAAGCTTTGTCTATACTCCAAGCAACTATTTTTTTTTGCGTTTTAACCTTCAATCGTTAAAAATTGACCACTAATATCAGTCTTGTTAGATTTATATTAATTTATTTCGACAACAATGAGTTAAGGTCGGTACTAAGTTTTAGAATTGTTTTTTAAATTAGCCAAAAAACTTAAAAAAAAATAGCGAAATGGCCAAGATCCCAAACTATTTTAGCATTTAGCCAAAGTTAGGTAAAGTCGCTGTTTCAAACAGCGACTTAACCCCAAGTTTTTTAAAAAAAATTTAATATATAAGTCACTATTTGAAATAGCAACTTACTATTTTTTAAAAAAAAATACATACGCTCCCTATATTTTAATAAAAAAAATTCTCTCACAAAAGAACCCCCAACCCCCCCCCCTCCCCGCTCTCTCTCTCGGACTGCCTAGTCACTCTCCCCTCTCCCCTCTCTCTCACATCCCCCTCTCTCACATCCTCTCTCTCAATCCGTTTTTTTCTTAAAAAAAATAGGGAGTAACAGCGACTTTCCCGATGTATTTTTTTTACGTCTTTCATTATTTTTTACCTTAATTTAATTTTTTTTAAAAAAAAATAGTAACCCGTTGTTTAAAACGTCTTATATATTATATTTTTTTTTACACTTGGGGTAAAGTCGTTGTTTCACCCAACTTTGACTAAATCCCAAAATAGTTTAGGGTTTTGGCCATTTCACTAATTTTTTTTTGGTTTTTTTCGCTAATCTAAAAAAAATTCTAAGTTTTATTACATATTCTTTTTCACTTTTTCTCTTTTCCATCCATTCATTGTTCTCAAAAAAAAAAAATAATGTATGCTTCTTTCAATTAATGTTCAGGGAATAAGTGAAAAAGTTGGTAAATTCCAACCAGCAGCCAGATCGAGCAGAAGATCGTCCAAGATCAAACGAGCTCGGACATGATGAGCTTTGTCGTCTTTAATTCCTGAATTCAGTCGCTTAATTAGCTCTCAGCAAGTGTTGGTTTAATTTATATAAATCCATATCTTCTCGTAGGACAACATTTTAAGCTTCCAAACATCAACTCAAATCATTTTTCTATCCAGAACTTCTCTAGTATTGTTGGTTTATTTTATATAATAATAATTTGGTATTTTGGCCTATTTGAATCAAACCAAAATATTAGTACTTATTTGGTTGTATTATGCACAAGCACTAGTGTTAGGGGCGGAAGTCCACTTAGAGCAACGTGCAAACTAGCCATGCCATGCCTCAAAAGCGCCACTGGTCCCCTCCTCCGATCAGGTTGGACCTAGTGGCCGGCTAAGCCTTGGTGAGGCTTGGTATATTGTATATGCTACTGAAATCCGTTGGGACATGGGATCGGGGGTCGCACACGTGCGCCCTTGCGCTAATAGCCTAGCCTAGCACATAAGTCAAGCGAGTTCCATCCTAAAATCAATTGACGTTACGTGGGATAGCCCACTAGGTTATATACTAAGGCTTGTTTGTTCATATTATCAATGTGGGACTATTTTGATCTCTTCACATTTGTCCATTCTCTCAACATATGCCCAAGTATATGAAGTCTTCTATGTGTATTGTTACACTGGAGCTAAAGCCTAAATTAATGAATGAAGGGCAGCAACCCCACCAAATTGGTCGGGGTTCAACTTGCTCTTTTATGTTTTTTGTGTTTGAAGATTCTGAAAATCATTTAATTAAGCAACCATCAACTTACAAGAGATAGCTAGAGACACTTGGGGCAATAAACCTACCAAATGGCACATCAATTTATATGAACCAGATCTTGATTTGGTGAAGCTTGCCTTCATTGCTGCTCAGATTGTTATATCTATACTCCTGAAACTTATGATCAAGCTCTAAAATGCACATATTCTTATGAAAGAGGAAATACAATCTATGCTTATGAACAAAATTAAGTCTGGGTGTTTATTCCTAACCTAAAAATGCAAGCGGGAAGATTCCTCTACAGAGGCTAAAAATCGGGGTATCGCCAATGGTGTCACCAAGTGCTCGTGTTTCCGAACTTGTTGCTTCAGCTTCACAATCCACTCAACAGGGCCTCATTGGTCTATAACTACAATTTCTCCATCTCTTACCTTGCCTACAATCTAGTTCAACAACAACACACTAAACACATTGAACTCGATCTTCACGTTGTTCACGATAAGGTTGTTGTCGTACATATTTGGTTATTGCGTGCATGTCCCTTCTGCACTTCAGTACGTAAATACTTTTACAAAAGGTTTGCCTAGCTAGCAGAAATGAATGGCTTGACCTTTGGTTTCTATTTTGTGCTTTATTCCAAAAGGATTAGAGAGTTGTCAAAACCCAGACCGATCCGTCCAACCTGGCCCAAACGCCTGAAAAATTTTAGATCAAAACCCGAAAATTTTCGCTCAGATTGAAAATTTGTCCACCTTTGTGAATAAGTTTGCAAATTTTCCAAACCTATGTACGGAAGTGATTTTTGATAAAAAAAAAAAGTACCCCTTCTTTATTTAAATTGTGCGGGGCAAGCTCCTTAAACGGTTTCCTCTCTCCAAATCAACTCTCGCTTGGCGTTGTGTATGCTTACTTCGTTTCTTCGAATCAATCTACGAAAAGGGGTGATTTCTGTGGGCGATCCTCGTATTTTCTCTTCATACTCGTTCCTATGGCGATCTTCGATGGTAGTGTAGATACTCGTTTCATGTTAATTTGACTCTATTGTCCCTTCAACTCTTTCTTGTGCAATTTTTGCTGATTTCCATGTTGTCTAATATCTAATAAGCATCTTTCTTTCTGTTCTCATCTTATCCATTATTTACTTTGGATTATATCTATTGTTAACACTTATTAATTATGGGTAAATTAGAATAAATAAAATATTCATGGGAGAATTAAATTGAAATTTTATTGTTGACATTGTGCAAGGGGCCTTTCTGCAATATTTTGATCAGACGTACATCCCATGTGCATTTGTGTAGCTCATTGTACAATATATGTCACCTCATAACAAGTGGGGGCCGGGAAACCTTTTTTACATGTAATCTCCATCCGCATTCAGCATCTAAGCAGTGCACCCTAAAATACTTGGGCTCTGATTTTGTAACTCGAAAACCAAAGATCTTTGTCATTGACAAGATATGCAAAGCATCTTTTACTTCTTGTTTTGAATCAAAGGTTTTCCCAACGTACATCATTTTTGCCGACTTGGTATTGAAACTAGCTATGCTAGAGCTGGCAGCATCATAATCTTCTAGGGTTTTATCTCTACTTTGCATTGACGAATATAAGCTTTTTCAGGTGTCAGCATTAGAATTTTTGTCACTACTAGAATTTTTAGAAAATAAATCATCTTCCATTTCCTCTAGAACCACACTCTTCATCCTAGTGTCAGCAGGCAATGTCATGCTATTTTCTTCATTGCTATTATCAATCAAATTCACATTGTATGTCAGGGCTTGTAAATCATCAGCTTTAAATATTTTCCTACTCTGTCCTTTGTATCAGAAATGGTAAGTGGGAAAGTGTATATTGAGGTTGGCTTTCAAATAAGTAATCTTTCGAATAACTTTAGTATATTTTAACATACAAACTATCTCATTAGTCCAAAGGTCAATGGATCGACAGACGAATAAACAGTGATGATAATCTAATACTAACCAAAAACAAAAATAGTATACTTTAACATATCTGTATGTACAAATAAGATGCTAAAATTACAATTTTTTGAAAAAAAAAAGGACAATATTATATCAATTAATAGAAGGAGTGTTAATATTTCACCCACTCCCTGCAGCGGCCATTCCCAATTATATTTTCACTGCTCCAAAGTTTTGAATTGTATGCATATTAATATTACGCACTAAGAAAATAAAAGAAAAGCCAAGTTATGAATTTAAAGGTTGCAACCTCTGTCCCCCCATGATAATATGCAATGTGTGTAAGAAGGCCGGGCCAATATGATTACAGTTACAGATGATTGAAGCTTCAAATGTTGAACACAACTTCCCTTACTTTCACTAAACAAGAAGCAGATGCACGGCAGCTATATATGTTAGGTATTATGTTCCTGTACAGTTGTCTTTTGATATACCTCCTAATTAATTGATATAATTAACTCCTAATTAAAGACACACTAAGTTACATATTTTGCCAACTTGACGTATGATATATAGCAAGGAAAGAAAATGCAAATGGTTGCAAGTTCTCCAATGCTACAAGAGAGAGCAAGAACGTAAAAAGCAAAAGGGTTTTGCTCATATTTCTCTTAAGTACCATACGGTGAAAGTAGCAAGTGGAGAGATAAATCAATTAGTGTTGATTTGTTAACTATCATCATCATCCGAAGCAATTTGATTGCGCCTCTTTTGATCTTCGTCCAAGCAGTCGAAGGCAAAGACAATCTAGACCGGACTCGTGTGGACCGACTAGAGGAGCAACACGTGGGGCTCTCATCCTTTTCCTTCCTACCCGATCAGATCCAGTTCACGCATCAAGAGGTATCCTCTAAATAATGATTGATCTATCAATATGCATGAAGATCCTACGATTAGATGTTTAGATATGATCTGAAATTCCGCTTAACGCATCTAATTATTCTTCAATTGGTATCAGAACATCTTGCATAAATTGATACGATCAATAGATTAATTGTTAATTTTTGATGCGGATCTTGATTTAAATTGATGGTAAATACGATATGGATTATTTTGCTATATCAAAATTTAGATTTTGATTGATTGGTTTAACGTAAATTGTAACGATAAATATTATTTATTTAAGAAATAAATAATAAATGTTATTTATTTGTGAAATAAATAATCATGTAAATTATTTGTTGTTGTGAATAACCCTTTGGTCTTTCCTAAGTAAATGAATCCTAATTAATTTAGATTAATGGGATTGGAGTTACAAAGGGCAAAGGACTAGCAAGAGGTTGCTAATAAATGAAAATGAGTTTTTTTTTTTCATTTTTGGGTTTGACTCAAGTAAGAAGATGTAGAGCAAAAGTGTTTTGTTTTTGGTAAGACACAACAAAAGGCATACGTAAGGCATAATTGAGAAAGTGGTTCTCAATGCAATCGCTTTTCTTCAAATGATTGTTCAATTTAAATTATATGATTTGATAACAAGGAATTACATACCATAAAATTGAATTGGATTTGTTCTGATTCGATTTTGGGAGTTTTCGTTGCCAACCCGCAAGCCAAACGACCACCATATAAACCGAACCGGGTTCGGGTCTAGGTTAAGCCGAGTGTGACTCGACATGGGCCAACCCGAGTATGACTCGACATGATCCGGTCTAAGAGGCTATATATTTCCCATCATATAATTTTCCAATAAATGCAATTTAATGATTAATATTGATTAATACCATATAAGGATTTATATTTTAAATTAAGATATTGTTATGCATGATTTTATATTATGATATAAATTGTTTGCATAAGGTGACTAGTATGGTCCATAAATACGATCTGCGCATCGTTATGTTTTTTTTGTACACGATCTGCGCATCGTTATGTATTTTTGTAATTTATTTTCAATAATTAGATTATTAGAAAATATTTTAATTAAAATACAAGAAGAAGAAGACATAAGAAGTTCAAGGATGGAGATCCATGAAGGGTGCAAGGGTGGAGACCCGTGAAGATTAGATCTTTAAAATTTTGCATCATAGAGGCCATACTAGGATCACAATTATTGCATTTTGAATGCTTTATTTTAAGTTTTTATATTGTCTTTATTTATGGCATTTTTTTCACTTATAAATAAAAGACAAATAAAAGACTTAAGTTCCTAAGGTAATTCCATATCATAACCCAAATCATAACCCATTAAGTTCTGGATTTTTGGTTGGATGGGCTTCACAAAAGTGAGGGTGTCTTTCCATAATCTTGGGCTAATGAGGGTGAATCTATACGGGGGTTCATAAACCTTGATATGGTTGTACCCAACGAGAGACCAAAAGGCAAAGTTCTGGATCTTGAGGCATGGGGATGATTTTACATTGGATGTGGATTATCAACCAAGAATTATAAGGAGTTATAATTAGTAATTGTTACTTACCTTGAGCACACAAGACTCAAGGCAGTGCAAAAGTACGTTGGGTCTTGTCTGTAATAGGATCTTGGAATCATTTTATTCACAAGGAACGATAACATTTTGAATAAAATGCGCATTTACTTATATTAAAGGTATTTAATTTTAAGTAATTGCATTTCGAACATATACTGATTTGCATGTTATTTCGTTTTATATAAAGGCATTATGTCGAACGATAACTTAAAATTCACCCTGCGCTCAATAGTTGAGAAGAACAAATTGAATGGAACAAACTTTCTCAATTGGGAAAGAAATCTGAGAATTGTTCACAGGTTCGAAGGGCAGGAGGACGTCCTAAACACCCCTATCCCTACTGTCACCGACAACTCATCAGATGAGGAGAAGGCGAGAGTAATGGAGTTAAAGAGTGAGTCTTTGCCTGTCACTTGTTTGATGTTAGCAGGCATGGAACCTGACCTTCAAAAGAGGTTTGAACGCCAGGATGCCTACACTATCAACTCCAACCTGAAAATTTTGTTTCAGGAACAAGCAATGATTGAACGATATGAAACTCACAAGGCTATACTGGATAGCAAGCTTGTGAAGGGAAAGCCAGTAGGTCCCCATGTGTTTAACATTATTGGTCTTTTTAGCCGTATGGAGACACTGGGCACCCCATATGACCAAGAGTTGACCACAGATATCATCTTGCACTCATTACATGATGGCTTTGCATCATCCAGGATGAACTACCATATGCATGGTATTAAGAAAAATCTGAATGAACTTCATGGTATGCTCAAAGCTGCTGAGCAGAATACTCCCACTGACAACAAGAAGGAAGTTTTTAATGTCAACAGAGGGAAAGGGTTCAAGAAGGTATCCAAGAACAAGAACAATACCCAAGGGAAAGGCAAGGAAGTTGCAAAACCTAAGGGTGGTGAGAAGCCAAGGGTGGCTGCAGACGATGATTGTTTCCACTGTAAGGCTAAGGGACACTGGAAAAGAAACTGTCCCAAGTACCTGGAAGACAAGAAGAATGGGACTTTGAGTTCCAATTCTTCAAGTATTTATGTTATTGAATTACCGTCAACCAATGTCCTCACATTAGATAATGGTCCTACTTGGGTATTAGATACCGCATGTGGTGCTCACATTATTTCAAATGTGCAGAGACTAAGAAATATGAGACAAGTGAAGAAAGGGGAGATAGACCTACGCGTCAGAAATGGAGCAAGTGTTGCTGCACTTGTCGTAGGAGATTTTAGTTTATCTCTTCCTTCTGGTTTAATCTTAGAACTAAATAATTATTATTTTGTTCCTAGCATTACAAAGAACCTTGTTTCGGCTGCAGTAATTTATTCTGAAGGTTTTAATTTTGGCACTACAGATGAAGGTATAGTTATTCATAAGAATGATATATTCTATGCTCGTGATCAAAATATTAATGGAATATTTGTATTTAACCTTAAAGCAGAATCTTATAACATAAACACAAAAAGGCAAAAATCAAATAAGTTGAGTGAAGCCTACCTATGGCATTGTCGTTTGGGTCACATCAGCTTAGATCGCATGAAGAAGCTCCATAAAGATGGACTTCTAAAATAAGTGGATTGTGAATCCATTGATACATGTGAGTCATGTTTGATGGGCAAGATGACAAGGTCACCTTTCAAAGGAACAAATGAAAGGGCTACTGAGCTATTGGGCATTATACATACTGATGTATGTGGGCCAATGAGTACGGAAGCTAGAGGTGGTTATAGATACTTCATCACATTTAATGATGACATGAGTAGATATGGATATATTTACCTTATGTCACATAAATCAGAATCCTTTGAAAAGTTCAAGGAATTTCAAAATGAGGTAGAGACTCAAACTGACAAGAAAATAAAAGCACTTCGATCAGATCGTGGTGGTGAGTACTTGAGCCATGAATTTGATCATCATTTGAAAAACTGTGGGATTGTAATACAGTTATCTACTCCAGGAACACCACAGCTTAACGGTGTATCTGAAAGGAGAAATCGGACCTTGTTAGACATGGTCCGGTCAATGATGAGTTTTGCCGACCTTCCGGTATCCTTCTAGGGATATGCCCTCACAACTACTGTACTTACACTAAACCAGACTCCGTCTAGAGCTGTCGACAAAAATCTATATGAGATATGGATAGGAAAGGTTCCAAAACTGTCATTTATGAAGAGATGGGGATGTGAAACTTATGTAAAGCGTTTACAAACTGATAAGCTTGCCCCTAAATCAGATAAATGCTATTTTATAGGTTATCCAAAAGAGAGTTTTGGATACTACTTCTACAATCCCACTTAGCAAAAGGTGTTTGTTGCAAGGGATAGTGTCTTTTTGGAAAGAGAGTTTATTTCCAATAAGTCAAGTGGGAGAAATATTCATCTTGAACCAGTTCATGATGAAGAGTAACAAACTCAACAATAAGATGACATAGATGATATCGAGGATGAGTTGATGGTTTTGGAAGGCCTAGAGCCCTAAATCATCCAAGAACCGGAACAAGAGGATCCACAAACAGTTGTGGAAACTATTCCAACTCCAGTTGTTGAACCAGTTGAACCCACTCGTAGATCAGTTAGGCCAAGGGTACAACCAAGACGTTATGATGATTTCATCTTGAATGTAAACCTCAGTGTTCTTTTGTCAGAACATGATGAGCCTAATACCTATAAGCAAGCAATGACGAGTCCAGACTCCAAGAAATGGCTTGAGGCCATGAGATCCGAAATGGATTCGATGTTTGAAAATCAAGTGTGGGACTTGATAGATTTTCCAGATGGAGTAAAACCCATAGGGAGCAAATGGATTTCAAACTCAAGACAGATAAGGATGGAAAGGTATCTGTATACAAGGCAAGATTAGTTGCCAAAGGTTTTAAACAGATTCATGGTATAGACTATGATGAGACCTTTTCACCAGTTGTCATGATAAGATCCATTAGGATAATCCTTTCTATTGCCGCTTATTATGATGATGAGATTTGGCAAATGGATGTCAAAACCGCCTTCCTGGATGGATTCTTGGAAGAGGATGTGTACATGACACAACCATAGGGTTTTGAAGATCCAAGTGATGCCGGGAAGGTATGCAAGCTTAAGAGGTCTATATATGACTTAAGCAAGCATCCAGGAGATGGAACTTTTGATTTGATGAAAAGATCAAAGATTTTGATTCATCATATGCGAAGAGGACCCTTGTGTATACAAGAAGTTTAGTGGAGTAAAGTGGTCTTCCTAGTCTTGTATGTGGATGACATACTACTTATTGGGAATGACATTCCGATGCTAGAGTCCATTAAGGAATGACTAAAGAAATGTTTCTCAATGAAAGACTTTGGGGAGGCAGTGTACATACTTGGAATAAAGATCTATAGAGATAGATCTAAGAGATTGCTTAGATTGAATCATGGAACTTATATAGAGATAAGATTCTTAATAGATTCAATATGCAAGATTCCAAGAAAGGGTTTTACCTATGTCATGGTTAGGGATGGCAACGGGGCGGGTTCGGGGTGGGGAGTACCCTCCCCGTCCCCGTCCCCGTTTGCAAAAAGTTCCCCCCTCCCCCCCCCCCCCCGTCCCCGTCCCCGTCCCCGTTCGGGGATAAAAAATGTCCCCCGTCCCCATCCCCGCCGGGTCCCCGTCCCCATCGGGAATCCCCGTCCCCGCTTAATTTTCCCCGTTTGCATTCCCCGCGGGTTTCCCCGTCGGGTTCCCCATTTAAAACCCATGGCTTTCCCACATATAATAAAAAACTATAAGATATTATTAAAGTTATGTAAAAAAAATATGATATAAATATTACATATAATATCTCATAAATGTAAATTATAAGGTAAAAGTTTAAAAATGAAAGAAAAATTATTTAAACTTATGTAAGATCTAAATGAAAATGGGGATTTTATACTCCCCATCGGGGATCCCCGCGGGGTTCCCCAACGAGGGCGGGGCGGGGCGGGGCGGGGATCGGGGTGGGGATCGGGGAATTACTTTGGCCCCCATCCCCGTCCCCGTCCCCATTTAATTTCCCCATCCCCGTCCCCGCGACGGGGATTCCCCGCGACGAGGATTCCCCGCGGGGATCGGGGAGTCCCCGCCCCATTGCCATCCCTAGCCATGGTGTGTACATGACTTGATGTTGCATTTGCTTTGAGCAGGTGTAGCAAATATTAATCGATTCCATGAGAGGCACACTAGTGTGCATCTAAGAACATCCTGAAATTCTTGAGAAGAACCAAGGATGATTTCTTAAGAGTGATGACAAGTTGATCGTACATCTTATGAGGAAGTATCACCTTATTTGACATTAAGATGTGTAAGGTGCATACATATGACAATATTGTAAATTCATTGACGAAGCTTATGCCTAGCCCAAGCATGATGGTCACACTTGGCCTAAGGGACTCAAACACATTGGAGAATGGCTTTGAGATTGCTTTCTATTACATTTTATGTTGAGAGTGTTATACACTAAGTTTATGTTCGACTTGATATATATGATATTTCATCCTTATTTATATATTGTTTTGAACAATGATAAATAAAATGTCCAAATAATTCCTAGTTCGCAAATGGGCTTATCTTAAGTGTTCTGGTAAATGAAACCCCATTAAGTGAAATGCAGTTATGAATTATCACAAGTCCGTAGTCTAAAATCATCAACTTGGACATATGTGATTTTATTAAGGACTATATTGTAAGGAAAGAAAATGCAAATGGTTGCAAGTTCTCCAATGCTACAAAAGAGAGCAAGAACGTAAAAAGCAAAAGGGTTTTGCTCATATTTCTCTTAAGTACCATACGGTGAAAGTAGCAAGTGGAGAGATAAATCAATTAGTGTTGATTTGTTAACTATCATCATCATCCGAAGCAATTTAATTGCGCCTCTTTCGATCTTCGTCCTAGCAGTCGAAGGCAAAGAAGATCTAGACCGGACTCGTGTGGACCGACTAGAGGAGCAACACGTGGGGCTCTCATCCTTTTCCTTCCTACCCGATCAGATCCGGTTCATGCATCAAGAGGTATCCTCTAAACAATGATTGATCTATCAATATGCATGAAGATCCTACGATTAGATGTTTAGATATGATTTGAAATTCTGCTTAACGCATCTAATTATTCTTCAGTTCCATCAATTTTAATCAGTTTGTTGAATTTTGGCTTCTTGGTTTGCTTTATGATATACTCTATTGTTGGTTTGATCTTTTTACACAGAATTGGGAGGAAATCATTCGAATCGGGTTTATGTGGTGAGACCGAGTTTTGTTAAGTTTAAAATATGTAGATTCTGTTACACATGACTATAGGACTTACATGTGCATTAAGTTTGAGATTCACCTTCGGTCGAAAAATAGTATACAGATTACACGTTCTTTAATAGTTGTATTCTTCTTCGTTTTTCGGTTGCGTAGTTTCGGAAATCATCTCAATTGCTGGGTTGGTGGTCACTGTGATCACGGCGATAGTAACATCATCCTGGTATGCTTATTTCTGCACCCGATCTGACAAACACACTATAGATCTGTTGAAGAAGAGACATCTCACATTAGGTAGTAAGATTCAGGATCTCAAAGAAAAGGACAACCGGGGAGCGGTCGTTGGCGAGACATTGTCTTCATTCATCAAAGACGCTGATGATTTCAGTAAGAAGTTGTCCGATTCTATTGTCGAGCTAGAAAGAAAAATCGAGGAGAGGTGTATGGGAGATCAGTTGCGTAATCCCTGGGCTCAGGATCGAGCACAGACTTGCATCGAAAGCAAGCTCCATGAGCTGAACAATTGGATCCAGGAAGCTGGGGAGTTGTCAGGAGGAGTTGTGAAAGGCTATGTGCATCCTGGTGAGGTCGCTATTGTCGGGGAGGAAAGGAGCAAAATGAGAGACGACATATGGAAGCTGGTTTCAGCGCCTGCGAATGATCAGGCTGCAAGGATCGGAACAATATGCATTCATGGGGCGTTCAGTGTAGGCAAGACCGCCATTGCGAAATCCATCCATAACCAAGCACTGAATAAGGAGCTCTTTGATTCCGTCATTTGGGTTAAGTTGGAGTATGGGGCAGAAGTCTGGCAAGTTCAGGAGGCAATCGCGAAAAGCATAGAATGTGAGCATTTACTAATATGGGTTTGAAACTTATGGATATGTTGCATGTGAATGGAACATGAGAAGCCAGTTTTCTTTTTTTTTTTTTACAAATCAATCGAAGATGGTTTACACAATTGTTTTAATTGAGTAGATCGAGCAGCACCATTCAAGATATATTCTTGCAAATTGATGTAGGTGAGTGTTGATGTGGGAGTGAACAGAGAGAGAAAAGAGGGAAAATGTAATTCTGTATTATGAAATTGTTCAACTGATTATGCATACAAGGGTCCTATTTATATGAATTGATATCCCGACTTACATAACACTAAGTATATACTAACACCCCCCTCAAGTTGGTGGTGATGCAAAGTGAATCAACCCCAACTTGGGCAGGATAGAGGAGTGCAGAGGACCTTATAGGGGCTTGGTAAAAATGTCTGCTAGCTGCGAGTGAGTTGGGACATGTTGCAATGTAATCAAGCCTTCAAGTAGCTGAGTACGAACATAGTGACAGTCAATGTCATTATGTTTAGTTCTCTCGTGAAAAACTAGGTTTTTTGCTGTGTAGATTGCAGATTGACTATCACATTTGAGAGGAATTGGTGCGATGTCTTGTACCTCTAGCTCATGAAATAGACGGCTCAACCAGGAAAGCTCAGTGGTGACCCTTCTCATTGAATGGTATTCAGCTTCTGCTGAAGAAATGGAAATGGTTGCTTGCTTCTTAGACTTCCATGAAACTGGGGAGCTGCCAATGGTGATGTAGTATCCACTGATAGAACGTCTAGTGACAAGACAAGTTGCCCAGTCTGAATCACATGATGCTTGTAATCTGAAATAAGTGGAATTTTCAAGAAGAATGCCAAAATCATATGTGCAATGAAGACACTGTAACACATGAAGAACAACTTTCCAATGAGCTGTAGTAGGAGACTGCATATATTGACAGAGATGTTGCACTGTGAAAGAGAGATCTGGACGTGTGTTGGTGAGGAAATTGAGTTTACCAACTAATTTGCGATATAAAGAAGGCACCTGAAGAGGAGTCCCATCAGCAGAACCCAATTTGAAAGCAGGGTCCAAAGGACTTAAAGTAGATCGAGTAGAATCCTTTGGAAATTCCTTGAGAAGCTCATGAAGAAACTTTCTTTGAGTCATAAGGATACCCTTGCTGTGAGAAAGAAACTCTATTCCCAGAAAATAACTCAAAGCACCTAAATCTTAGAACCTGAATTCCTCATGAACACACTGTTTAAGATGAACAATCTCTGAAATATGATTCCCTGGGACCAAGATATCATTGACATATACAACTAAAAAGACACACAAACTGCCTTTCTTCTTGTAGAACATAGAGTAATCATTCATAGACTGAATAAACCCTTGTGCAATCACAGAATTTGCAGAAACATCCATTGGAGATCTCGTCGTTTTCATTGAACGTTGAGTCTCTTCTTGAGACAACAGATAATACGCATGATTGATATCTGGAAGTGGAGTATTCGTCAAGATGCTACTACAAACCGGAATCTACGATTCATCAAGAGCCATTAGAAACTGAAATAAACGACGATCTTGATTGCTTTGTTTAATTGCCTGAGAAAGACCACAACCATCTGAACAGGTGCAGATAAGAAGAGCATGAAGAGCATCTTGCTCTTCCCAAACCTTCTTGAGGCGAGAAAACAATCCAGAAATGGAATCAGCACCTTGTGAGATCGAGTAAATTTGCTGTTCGATCGCAAATCGCTGAGCGCCACTTGATTTGGAAAAACGAGCAATTAGATCAAGCCAGATCAAACGAGCATTGTGAGATCCCATGAAGCTCTCAGCAATCTCCTTTTTCATGGTGTTCAATAGCCAAGAAACGACCATGTTGTTGCAACGAATCCAGAAGCGAAGGAAAGGAGATCCAGGCTCAGGACGAACAAGCTCTCCATTAATGAAACCGAGCTTGTTTTTTTACAGAAAGAGCAATCTCCATTGTGTGACGCCATGCGAAGAATCTGGTGCCGTCGAAGACCTTAGTGGTGAGAATGCATCCAAGATTATCAGATGGATGCAGATACAAAGGATCGTGATGATCAATTGAAGGAGTTATAGAATTCTTCATAGTCAGATGAAGAATCGAAGCAGAAGATGATCAATAGCCTGAATCCTTCATGTCGACACAGAAGAGGTCGATATCAATGTCCAAAGGTCGATATTGAGTGGCCTGAATCGAATTAAAAGATAGAAGTCGAGAGCCAATCCGAGGTCGAGAAGGACTGCTCGAGATAAGAAGAAGAGAGGTCGATATCGAGGTTTGGAGGTCGATATCGATGTTTGCTGCAGAAAGATTCGACTCAGTTTTTGATAGAATTCTATCCGAAGCGTTCGAGATAATCCTAAAGTCGAGATCTTCTATCATGAACCACCAGACTTATCAGTTTATGAGTTTTACCCAAGTAATTTAGTTGTTTTACTTTATTTAAGTTTTATCTTAGAGAATAAAGATAGGTTTTCGAATCCTTGGCTAGCGAGGCTTGAGATCTATAACTAGAGGCCATTAGGGCTGAGTTAGACATTTAGTTTTCAAGCATTCAAACACATAGAATGCAGAGATTCAGTAAAGAGAGACAGAGAGAGGCCGAGTGGGTGGTGAAACGAGAGCGGAGTGGCTTTGTTCGGTTGTACTTTCTCTTTTGCAATTTCAATACAAAGTAGTTTCTTTTCCATGATGATGATAAGTTCCATGATGAAGCGTGAGTAGTCAACCCACTAATAGGGTCGGGGTGAGCCCGACGATAGAAATGTAGGGTAAGTGCATCAAAGGTATGATTTTTATGCGATTCCGTCTTCTATCCTATGCATGATCCTTTGCGAAAGTTAGGGAGATTCATTATTTGCATTATTGAAGCGAAAACCAATCTTATTGTGAATTTTGATTTGTCATGAATTGGATAGTAACTCTTAGGTTTTATGCGAGAGCCTCTAATCACCTAAGTGTTGGTAACGAAAGTTATTTGACGGAAAACCATTAAATTTCATAACTTTAGCATCATACTTGCATTATTATTGTTGTGGCATGAATCCCCGACCTTGGAAGCTTTTAGTTTATTGAATTAATGTAAAAAGTTTGAGTTTTTATTTCTGTCCATCTTTCTCTCACCATTCTACGCTCTTCGGACTACTTTTCCGACAAATAGGTTACGTATACAGTTACTGTTTTTGACATCGAAATCGACTGACAAGGTCGATATCGAGCACTAACATCGATGTAGAGGTTCTATCTCGACGTCGACTCCTTTCCTTCTGTCTTCTGCAGAAAACTACTGGAAATCGACCAGAACTGAGGTCGATATCGACCAGACAGCTCGATATCGAGTGTCTCCTGGAGTCGAAAACTTGATCGTGATTGCAACTTAGGAAGCGCTGACATACCTCCTCGTGGATTCGATCCTGAATTACCCTACCACTACATCGGGCGGGATTCTTGTATTTTATTTGCTTGGACAAGGGAGTTAGATTAGTTTTGAATTTGAATATTATATCTGAGTGAATCAACCCCCCTTACGAACGAATTGGCGTCGTTGCCGGGGAGGCAATCAATTGCCACCTAAGTTTTACTCACGATCTTTCTTAGTGCTTATTTTGCAGATTTATGCGACGCTTTGATTGCGAACCTATCCTGGAAAGCATTGACGAGCCTGAACATTTCTTCCATCTTCGCAACAGAGCAATTCAAATCATGGCGGATAACGAGACACAGGCTGAGACCATTGAGCGATTGAGGAAGGAAATTGAGGATCACAATGCTACAATCGCTGCTGAAAGGGCCGCCGCTGCTGCAGAGCGAGCCCATGCTGATAGAGAGGAGGATGCACGCTGACAAGCCCAAGAGTGGTTCAATCAGTATCCATAGACAGCGATGCAATACATGCATCCGCCGTTACATGTTCCTGAATCCGCTATTTTAATTCCTCATTCTTACTATAAAATAAAAATAAACTTCCTATCTGAGATAAAAAGAAATACTTTTGAAGGAAGACCTAATGAATGCCCCCTGCAACATATCTCTACTTTTATGGATTTATGTGAAACTATTGCTGATGGTGTGAATTTAGAGTATGTTAGACTAAAGTCTTTTCGATGGTCTTTGGCAGGGAAGGCGTTACAATGGCTAGAGAGTTTGGCTCCACGCTCGCTGAGGACATGGGCAGAGGTGAATGATGCATTCCTAAACAAATTCTTTCCTCCATAAAAAACGGCGATGCTGCGGCAAAGGATCACGACTTTCAAACAAAAGCCCGGTGAAACGTTGGCACAAGCGTGAGAGCGCTTTAAGGACTTGCTGAGATAATGCCCGACGCATGGGCAACTACCAACGGAGGCCTGGGAAACAATTGAGAGGCTGGTTAACTTCGACAACACTTATGGGACTGCTGCGGCCTATGACTCAAGGTCTCCCCCATCTATGCCACTTTATTAGCCTCCAAAGGACATTGATCCTGATATGCGGCAACAATTCCATGATTATCAGACACGCCACCTTCAAAAGCAAGTGAGGTTCATGAGCAACAATCAACCTTGTCAAGAATGTGGCTCAACAAGGCACAACACTAGTGCCTGTCCACATCTTGAGCAAGTATCTATGGCGGAACAACATGAGGAAGCCAAATGGACGAGAGGCCCCTATGGAAGGGGCAATCAGCTGTACTGGGGAGATCAAAGATTCTATCAACAAAGGGATCCCCCGCCATATAGAGCACTAGGGCACCCTGAGCGGGAAACAAGGAAGGATGACATGCAGATCATTCTTGATGAGATACGGAGGAACCATGCTGAGTTCAAACAAGCCAATAACTTCGTCCATACTCAGCTGCAGGGCATCAACTCTAGGCTTAGGGAGATCGACGTTTGGAAGCGCAATATGGAGACCCAAATGGGTCAATTGGCTGAGCAAATACCCAAACCGTCAGGATCGCTGCTTGGATCAACTGTGCCCAACCAAAAGGGCAAAACAACTGGACACATAGCGGCCATGAACTTAAGGAGTGGGCGTCAATTGCAAACGCCCGAGCAAAAAGAGGAGGAGAAGGCCCCAGAATAGACGTCGATATCGACCCCCTGTCGATATCGACCAAGGTGATGTCGATGTCGACCATACTCAAGTCGATGTCGACACATCTGCTGAATCACCACAGAAATCAACTCTTCCAATCGATATCGACCCCCATCCAGTCGATGTCGACCTAACTCCAGCCGCAGGGAAGAAGAAGGTGTTGCCATTCCCATCAAAGAAGGTGATTAAGGACCCGGCGAAAAAGAAGTTTCGTCGGTTCGTGAAGATGCTTCAAGGACTTAATGTCTCAATTCCATTCACCGAAGCACTTCATGAGATGTCATCATATGTGAGGTTCCTTAAGGACATATTAGGTAAGAAGCGATCAATTGCTGAGATCGCAGAGGAGTGCAACAGATTGGAGCTACCACAGAAGCGGGCGGACCCAGGTAAGTTTTCTATTGCTATAGGCTTAGGTCGATATCGCTTTAATGCTTTAGTTGATTTGGGCGCTAGTGTTAGCATGATGCCACTAACCATATGGCACAAGATAAAGATAGGTCCCCTGGTGCCCGTGGATGCAAAGCTTCACATGGCAAACAACGCGGTAGTAATTCCAACAGGGATGGTAGATGATGTGTCAGTGCAAGTAGGTAAGTTCTTTGTCCCTGCTGATTTCTTAGTTGTTGATATGGCAAAGGACCCTACTTGTCCCATTATTTTAGGTAGGTCATTCCTAGCAACCGTCGATGCCAACATAAGTGTGAAGAAATAATTGCTCTCATTCACAATCAGTGATGAGGTGATCGAGTACGCCTTCAACAAGACGATGAGGAATAATGAAGGGCCAATGGAGATAAAGGCCATCAATGGTGTCTACATCACATGCGGGGAAGCAAAGGTAAGGAGTATGACACCGGAAGAGCTTGAAAAGAGGGCCATAGAAGCCCAAGTGGAGGAAGTCGTGGCAATCTTAAACGAATGAGCCAAAAAGCCACTCGAAATTGACCCATGTAAGTCGATATCGACTAACAAAGTTCAAGATTCTGTGCCAGGTTATAAGTATGGGGTCGATGGAGGAGAAGGATCATCGAAATCGAGTATAAAGGTCGATATCGATCATGAATCCATGCCGAAATCGACTTCCAAAGAGGAAGAAAAAGGAGGAGCAAAGAACTCGATATCGATCTCTGAAGGTCGAAATCGACCTGACCATATCGAGCAGGAAACCTCCAAATCGACTGAACCTCCAAGAGCACAACAGATCTCGATATCGAGTACTGCTGATCGATATCGACCTGAGCCACTGAAAGAAGAGAAGGTAAGCCAAAGTACGGATTCCTCTTTCTCAATCTCAGTTAGAGATTTATCATTATTTGGAAGAGGTTTGCCTTGGTATGTGCGCTTGTGCAGGGTATCCAATGATGATTCGAGCCATTATGAAATAGCAGATAAGGTGTATGTCTCCAAGTCAAAAGAGCATTGGTTCCCTAGAAGATTCAAAGATAAGAGGATGGGACCATTCACGGTGAATCAAATCCATCCAGGCGGAATGCAGCTGAGAGATAAGAAAGGAGTTCTATTTGAGGCCCAAGCCACATGGGCTCTGTAGATGCCGCCTTGAGAGCTTGAAAGGAAGAAGTCGGCCTAGCAACTTTAAAGTCTAAAGCTTGTAACGAAGACAATTAGTTTTAAGTTTTGGACATCTTTTGGTTTTGTTTTGAGACTTTGCATTATGCTTTATTTGTTTGGTTTTTAGTTTTATTGTCTAACAAGTTTTAGGAAGGAGAAAGAGTGCAAAAGAGACATCGAAATCGAGTAGTAAGCTCAATATCGACCTTAAGGTCGATTCCGAGGAGCTTGTGGTCGAGGCCGGATCACCCTGAAGCTTGGACCAGAAATCGATGAAACTAGTCGATATCGACTGGTATGCTCGATATCGACCACCACTGCTGACACCTTCAACTCCAGAAATTTGTGAATTTTTAGTAAGTTTCTTTCTTAACCCTAGTTATTATACAGTGAGGACACTGTAATCTTTAAGTATGGGGTGGAGGAAAGGCTTACTCGCATATACTTGCACATTTTGAGCATTTTTTGAAAATTTTTCATAAGTTATTGCATAGTTTTTACATGTTTTTGCATATTCATACATAGTTAGTTTAGATGTTTTTCATCTTTATGCATAATTAGTTTATATTTCGAAAAAAAAAGAGAAAAAAAAAATGACTCCCATCAAAAATTTTGAAGAAAAGAGTCATGGAAGCTAATATAATAAGGAACTTGACGATGCAAAAGTAGATTCATTAGAGATATAACATGAAATTGCCTAGTTAAGGGAAGTCACAATGAAGTGCGAATTTTTTAGAGAAAACCATGAAAGTGAGGTAAAATTTAAAGTTGCTTTTGACATGTACATGATAAGATGATGGAGGACTTTATATATTTCCATACATGTGCTCAAGTTCATATCCTAGCCTTACCTATGCATATTGCAAAAGTCACAAGCCATATACGAGCCTTATATCATTAATATTGCTCCACATATATTACATATATTCCATTTTATACCTTATACCCTATCCGGGGACAAAGTTTGAGAATGGATGTCATCTTTGGAGTTGTTATATGGAATTTGTGCATATTATTATGAAGTTGTTGGTAGGAATAAAATAATTTTGAAATATGGAAAATTTAATGAGTGAGATAAAATCCGATCACCTCAGGAGATAAAGGTAGGTCGACCCTGCTCGTTGAGATGTTAGTTCAGCGAGATGGGACACAAGGTGAGGAGTTCGAAGTACTAAGTATCCAGGGCCATTCATGACACCCATGTTTGCGACTCACGAGAAGGCAGTGCTAAGGTTGGAGAGGTAAAAGCATTATAGAAAAAAAAAGCATGGAGCGATGAGTGGGGTGAGAAATATGATGAAGAAGGAATGTGGAATAATTTTGGAAAGAAAGTTTATTTCCCCGGATTTAACACCACATGAACAAAAATTAGCCCACCTTTAGCCTTTTACCAATCTACTCTTTCATAAGCTTGCAAAAGTCCTCTTGATTATTAATGCTATGTTGTAAAATTGTTTTATACATATAAACCTCCTTTTATGAGTATGATGTTGCTTTTATTCACATGCATGGATATGGTTGACATTTGTACCTTTTCAAGGATGGCAATTGAGTGTAGGGACATATAAGAATGAATCTATGATGTTGAGGGTTACTTTCTTCCCCGGAATGACCATTAAAAGTATTGCTTGGGGACAAGCAAGCTTAAGTATGGGGTGTTTGATGTGCGCGCAAATTGCCATATTTTCTATGCACATTTAGGTCCATTTTGACGTTATTTGCATGCATATTGGTTGGGAAATCATAAGATTAGTGCAGTTTATGCTTATTTGTCAAATATAGAGGTCTACACGAGTTTTTATGATATTTCACAGAAATCGAGACAAAAATGGATGGAATTTGAACAAGTGAAGAAGAGCGAAAAAGAACTCGAAGTCTACTGAGAGGTCGAAATCAATGATGAACCTCGATATCGAGTGAAACAGAGCACCGGGATTCGAAAGAGGAGAAACAAAGCATGTCAACACAGAAGATGTCGATATCGATGTCCAAAAGTCGATATCGAGTGGCCTGAATCGAGATAAAAGATAGAAGTCGAGTGCCAATCTGAGGTCGAGAAGGACTGCTCGAGATAAGAAGAAGAGAGGTCGATATCGAGGTCTAGATGTCGATATCGATGTTTGCTGCAGAAAGATTCGACTCAGTTTTTGATAGAATTCTATCCGAAGCGTTCGAGATAATCCTAAGGTCGAGATCTTCTATCATGAACCACCAGACTTATCAGTTTATGAGTTTTACCCAAGTAATTTAGTTGTTTTACTTTATTTAAATTTTATCTTAGAGAATAAAGATAGGTTTTCGAATCCTTGGCTATCGTGGTTTGAGATCTATAACTAGAGGCCATTAGGGCTGAGTTAGGCATTCAATTTTCAAGCATTCAAACACATAGAACACGGAGATTTAGTAGAGAGAGAGAGAGGCCGAGTGGGGTGGTGAAGCGAGAGCGGAGTGGCTTTGTTCGGTTGTACTTTCTCTTTTGCAATTTCAATACAAAGTAGTTTCTTTTCCATGATGATGATGAGTTCCATGATGAAGCGCGAGTAGTCAACCCACTTCTAGGGTCGGGGTGAGCCCGACGATAGCAATGTAGGGTAAGTGCAACAAAGGTATGATTTTTATGCGATTCCGTCTTTTATCCTATGCATGATCCTTTGCGAAAGTTAGGGAGATTCATTATTTGCATTATTGAAGCGAAAGCCAATGTTATTGTGAATTTGAATTTGTCATGAATTGGATAGTAACTCTTAGGTTTTATGCGAGAGCCTCTAATCACCTAAGTTTTGGTAACGAAAGTTATTTGACGGAAAACCATTAAATTTCATAACTTTAGCATCATACTTGCGTTATTATTGTTGTGGCATGAATCCCCGACCTTGGAAGCTTTTAGTTTATTGAATTAATATAAAAAGTTTGAGTTTTTATTTCTGTCCATCTTTCTCTCACCATTCTACGCTCTTCGGACTACTTTTCCGACAAATAGGTTACGTATACAGTTACTGTTGTTGACATCGAAATCGACTGACAAGGTCGATATCGAGCACTAACATCGATGTAGAGGTTCCATCTCGACGTCGACTCCTTTCCTTCTGTCTTCTGCAGAAAACTACTGGAAATCGACCAGAACTGAGGTCGATATCGACCAGACAGCTTGATATCGAGTGTCTCCTGAAGTCGAAAACTTGATCGTGATTGCAACTTAGGAAGCGCTGACATACCTCCTCGTGGATTCGATCCTGAATTACCCTACCACTACATCGGAAAGGATTCTTGTATTTTATTTGCTTGAATAAGGGAGTTAGCTTAGTTTTGAATTTAAATATTATATCTGAGTGAATCAACCCCCCCCCCCCCCTCCTTATGAACAAATTGATGTGGGAGTGAACAGAGAGAGAAAAGAGGGAAAATGTAATTCTGTATTATGAAATTGTTCAACCGATTATGCATACAAGGGTCCTATTTATATGAACTGATATCCCGACTTACATAACACTAAGTATATACTAACAGTGAGGATGAACAAAACTACTCCCTTCGTTCAGCAAAACAAGTCGTTTACTATTCACGCACGCTTCTTTAGAATGATAAAAACTATACAAAATATTCATTTTTTTATAATTTTTTTAACAAGTTTGTACTTGTTAATAATAACTACGAAATTGTTAAAAAAATTATTTAAAAAACTAGATATTTTATATAGTTTTTATCTTCTAAAAAAGCGTACGTGAATAGTAAAGTGACATATTTTGTCGAACGGAGGGAGTATATGCTAAATTATCCAAAGTAAAATAAGAAGATCCATAAATTGAATACAAGCAAACACATCCTGAGGGTTTCATTATACAAGTCCTAAAGTAGTTTGGACCCTTGTAACATCGAGTGTTATACTTAATTGTTTTGGATTTACTAGAAATTCATATAAAAAAAATTAAATTTATATTCTATACACTTATATTAACATGTTTATAAAATTTTATTATGAAAAATTATTATTAAAAATTATGGATAAATAAAAGATTGATTATTTTAGAAAATATTTTTTTCTAAAACATATTTATTGAAAATAAAATTTTATAAACATATTAATATGAGTATTTAGAGTAAAAATATAATTTTTCAATATGAAATTATACCCGAAATAATTAAGTGTAACACATGTTACAAGGGATTCTAACTAGGACCATATACAAAATTACAACCATATGAATTTCTTTCTAGCCAAAATTGTTTGGGGGGGCTAAAATATCGTCATTTACACGGTACCGATCACGTTTTCAGAAACTGTAAAAATGTTTATGCGACGATTTTCAAAACCGTCGCCATAAGCCTCCATTTGCCTCTTACATTTGGTGGTCACGGTTTCTAAAACCGTGGGATGTGTCCCTAAAAAATACCCTACCTTGTGAGATGCAAATGAGGATTTATGGCGTTTCAAAACCGTCGCTATAAACATTCTCACGGTTTCTAAAACAGCGGCCACCCAATGGAAGGGACGCGTCGTATAAATATTTTCAAGGTTTCTGAAACCATGCCCGCTGACTATTCACGGTTTGAGAAACCGTAATAGTCACCGTGTCAATAACGATAAGTTAGTCGTGTCACCAGCAATTCGGATTGTAAAATTGCATTAGCCCTATTGCCATCATTGATTCACGGTGATCTCTTTCAAAACGCCGATTTTTTTCCCACCAATTTATGCTTGTCTACCACCGAAGCTTTTTGTGAATCAATGCCCCAATTTCACATGAATAGCTGCAATTTTCACTCAAACCCAAATTGATGAAGGATGAAGAATTTTTATTTTTATTTAAAAAAAGGCGTACCGGACACAACTCCCTCACACAGCACAAGTGGTTATGTGCTAAACGGAAATTTCACTCTGCGCTAAACAGAAATTGTGTTAATGAATCAAATAATCACACAAATCAAGTTAAGATAATTACATTATATTTAATACGTCGTGAAATCCAAACATATTATAAAATTAAAACACCTTAAAAATTATGTTAACCAAATACTACCTTATCTATTTATATTATAAACTAAATACAATTGAAATCTAAACACACCCTAAATATAAGAGATAACATAAATTGTCAACCGCTCTCAACTAGGGGTGGGCAAGAATAATTGTAATTGATTAATTGATTTGAAAAATTGCATAATTTTACAGTTAACTGTTTTGAATTAGTAGTATATTTCAAAACAGTTAACTGTTTTATTTTTATTTTTCAGTTCAAAACAATATCAATTAATTGTATCAATTAATTGCTTAATTGATAAAATAGAAAACACACTGGGCTTTCGATTCATCTTCAATCCCCTAACACACAAAAGCTTTCGGTTCATCTTCAATCCCGTTAATACAAAATTGTGCCCTAAAAAGGCACTTTCATTAATCTTCAATCAAGGGAGATAGCGAGGTGGGGGATCCAAATGGACGTTGGCAGAGAGGCGATCGAACAAAAATTACCCTGGTGTTGTCGTTGATGGTGAATACTTCTCGGCACATAGATCTAATACAGAGGAGCTTCGTTGCTCAACAATGGTGGTGCCAAATCTGAGAAGGCTGCGGTGACGAGTCGCGATGAGCAATGACGGGGAGCCGGAGGAGTAGAAGTGTTAGCAATGGCCATAACAGTGGTGATGGAGCCGAAACGAGCGGTGCCTGTGGAGGAAATGAAGGAGAGGGGGCGAGAAAGGAGCATATCGGGGAGAAGTAGAGAATTGGGAGGAGGGAGATCTGTAGACAAAGAGAGAAAATTTGAAAGATGATTTTCAGATCTCAAATTGAAAAGCATATGAAGAGGAAAAGAATCAACAATGGGTTTAGGTTAAAGAGATGGAGAATGCATATGAATCCAATGGTTGAGATATAATGAAATAGGTGTCAATCAAGGGCTCTCAATTGATTTAAACAATTGACATGGATTGCTGAATAGTTAGTATTTTTATGAACTGACTTGTATGATAGGTTCCGACTTTCAGCCATATGTGGTGGGCAATTCTTAATTAATTGCCTAATTGGATTGAAATTGACAATTAATTGATAACAATTAACTGCTCATTTCAATTCAAATACTGCATATTAAATTTTGCTAATTGAAATTACAATTAATTGCTTAACAATTAATTGAAGTAGCAATTAATTATAAATGTCCACCCTGCTCTCAACCCCTTCCCATGATAGCCGTAGAAACTAGAAAATAAGCTTTTGATCCGCTATCAGCTGCTCTTCCATTCGTTATGTTATCTTGCCAACACCAAATGTAATTAACGTTTCATGTTGCAACACTATCAAAAGTTGCTCCCAACTGTAATGGTTTGTATGATTACAAGGAATTTCTTTACCGCATATAATTGTTGGGTTAAATAGGACAAAATAATCCATAAAGTAGGTTTTATTTCAAATAACCACCAATATCACTTCTTCAAAAAGTAGTTAAATTTAATTATATATATATATATATATATAAACAGATTAGTTTATTTATTTTATATTGAGGTTGACTTTCGTATAAGTTTTCTTTCAAATAACCTTGTATATTTTAGGATACAAACTACAGAGTATTGATTAGCCGAAAGGTCAATGAATCGACAGACGAATAAACAATGCTCCAATACTAACCAAAAACAAAACTAGTATACTTTAACATATCTGTACTATGTACAAATTAACATGCTAAAATTACATATATTTTTTTTAAAAAAAAGGATAATATTATATCAATTAAAAGAGGAGTATTAATATTTCACCCACTCCCTGCAGCGGCCATTCCCAATTATATTTTCACTGCTCCAAAAGTTTTGAATTGTATGCATATTAATATTACGCACTAAGAAAATAAAAGAAAAGCCAAGTTATGAATTTAAGGTTGCAACCTCTGTCCTCCCATGATAATGTAATAATGTGTGTAAGAAGGCCGGCCTGGCCGATATGAATGATTACAGATGAGATGACTGAAGCTTCAAATGTTGAACACAACTTCCCTTACTTTCACTAAACAAGAAGCAGATGCAGGGCAGTTATGTTAGGTATTATGTTCCATCCATTTTTATCAGTTTGTTCAATTTTGGCTTCTTGCTTTGCTTTATGATATACTCTATTGTTGATTTGTTGGTTTGATCTTTTTACACTGAATTGGGAGGAACTCATTCGAATCGGGTTTATGTGTTGAGGCCGAGTCTTGTTAAGTTTAGAATATGATTATAGGGCTTACATGTGCATTAAGTTTGAGATTCACCTTCAGTCAGAAAATAGTATACAAATTACACGTTTATATTGGATGTGGATTCAACACATTCTTTAACAGTTGTATTCTTCTTCGTTTTTCGGCTGCGTAGTTTCGGAAATCATCTCAGTTGCAGGGTTGGTGGTCACGGTGATCACCGCGGTAGCAACATCATCCTGGTGTGCTTATTTCTGCACCCGATCCGACAAACACACTATAGATCTGCTCAAGGAGAGACAGCTCACATTAGGCAGTAAGATTCAGGATCTCAAAGAAAAGGACAACCGGGGAGCGGTCGTTGGTGAGACATTGTCTTCATTCATCAAAGACGCCGATGATTTCAGTAAGAAGTTGTCCGATTCTATTGTCGAGCTAGAAAGAAAAATCGAGGAGAGGTGTATGGGAGATCAGTTGCGTAATCCCTGGGCTCAGGATCGAGCTCAGACTAGCATCGAAAGCAAGCTCCACGAGCTGAACAATTGGATCCAGGAAGCCGGGGAGTTGTCAGGAGGAGCTGTGAAAGGCTATGTGCAGCCTGGTGAGGTCGCTATTGTCGGGGAGGAAAGGAGCAAAATGAGAGACGACATATGGAAGCTGGTTTCAGCGCCTGCGAATGATCAGGCTGCAAGGATTGGAACAATATGCATCCATGGGGCGTTCGGTGTAGGCAAGACCGCCATTGCGAAATCCATCCATAACCAAGCACTGAATAAGGAGCTCTTTGATTCCGTCATTTGGGTAAAGGTCGAGTATGGGGCAGAAGTGTGGCAAGTTCAGGAGGCAATCGCGAAAAGCATAGAATATGAGCTGCCTATGAAGAGCAACCAGGCCAGCAGACACGAAGAAAGAGCTAGCGACGATAAGAAGGAGAGAGCTGAGAAGCTACGAGATGCGTTGTCGCGGAAGAGGACGTTCCTTCTGGTCTTAGACTCCCTGTGGCAGCCTCTTTCCCTCGATGACATTGGGATTCCGGAGCTTGGGACTCGGCGGAAGCTGATGGTTACTTCCAGGGTAAGGACAGTATGCGATGACATTGTAAACAAGTTGTTTGAGATCAAACCTCTGCTCGATGAGAGCGAGGTGTGGGAGCTATTCCATGCTGAAATGGGGTCCGTTCTGGACTTGAAACCAGAGGCTGTTGCGAGCGTAAAGAGGGCTTTAGTAGCTGAGTTTGACGGGATTCCTTTGGCAATCTGCAAGTTAGCAAAGAGTCTCAGAAATAGACAGAAGCACAACGACACTGATTTTGAGCAGGCGTGGAGGGAAGAGTTGGATGAGTTAGCTTCGGATCAACACTGGGATCCGAAGCTATTCAACCAGTGGAAAGAGAGCTATGAGAGCCTGAGCAAGGCGACGAGACGTTGTTTTCTGTACTGTGCATTGTTCCCAAAGGGTTATCTCATCGAAACCCGAGAACTGATAGAGTACTGGATGTGGGAGGGTCTGCTAGGAGATGGTATTGAGACCTTGGAGAAGGCGAAGAAAGAGGGGCGGAAGATACTCAAAGAGCTTGTGAATGCACATCTCTTGCAAACCGGAAATGGTGAGTGTGTCAAGATGCTTAGTTTGGTTCGGTTGATGGCTCTTGACCCTATGGTATGCGAGGAACGACACCGGGTTTTCGTTAGATCCGGATGTTCCCTCGATAAACTACCCTTGGGACATGAATGGCCTACAGCCGTGGTTGAGAGAGCTTCATTTATGCGAAACAGATTGGATGATTTGGATCTGAGGGGGAAACCGAATTGCTTGGGGCTTACGACGTTATTACTGCAAGACAACAACTCCTTGGTTAGATCACATGAGAAGTTCTTCAGCGGTATGCCTGAACTGAAAGTTCTAGATCTTTCCCGGACTAAGATCTCCGCCCTCCCGAAATCACTCACAGACTTGACAAAGTTAGTTGCACTCCTTTTGCGCAGTTGCCCAAACTTGAAAGCACTACCCAACTTGTCGAATCTCCAGCAAGTAATCGTGCTTGACCTTTCGGGCACAGCTCTTGAGCATTGCCCTCCAGGCATCCAGAAGATGAGAAAGCTAAGGCGGCTTGACCTCTCTCAAACTAAACTCGCAACATTTCCTGCCAATGTTGTCAGTCAGCTGATCGTTTTAGAAGAGCTGCTAATGATCACTGATCACGATTGTGTATGGGGATCAACTGACGATGAACGGTGGAATGGTGCGTGCATTGAGGATCTTGTGAGGCTGGCAAAGTTAGCTATCCTTCAACTGCACTTCCGAAACGTACAGGCTTTCGACAAGTACGTCAACATGGCCAAAGAGCACACCCAGGTGCCACCAAAGATCCATTTTCGTGTGGGTGGGATCCAAACCGGTGAAGCTTTTGAGGAAAACAGCCTAGCTATTAGCGGTCTAAGTATTGATATCGGCACATTAGTAAACAGCACCTTAGATTTGTTGACGCCGGACCTAAATCTGACAAGTCTGCTGAAGCTGAGGTGCTTGATTGTGTTGGATGTGTGCAACTTCAGTGGCTTAACCCATCTCTTTTCTGTTGAGATCTTGGAAGCCCTGACACAGCTGAGGGAGCTTCGGGTGCGAAGTTGCGAGGAGATGGTGGAGGTTGTACAGCAGCCAGCTGGAGAGGGCACAATTTGTCTCCCTCAGCTGACCAAGATGGAGTTGTTTGAGCTTCCAAGATTAAAGAGCATATGCTTGAATCTTGATTGCCCAAATTTGGTTTCGGTTGGAGTTTGGGGATGTGAGAGCTTGAAGCTTCCGATGATCAAATCTCGGAGCAAGGAAATTCGGATAATAGGGGAAAAGAAATGGTTTGATAGACTTCAAGGGCATGCCATTCCCAAGTTCACATTTGCTGATGAATGTGCACCTCTTGAGTTGATCACCGCCGCTGCTGCTACAAATAGGTACGTATATGTGCACACTACATATATAGTTAGCTACCTGCTAAAGAGACTTGATTGACACATTCTTATAAACACTGCACAGGAAGAAGCTGCAAGAAGGAGCCGAAAAGCCGACTGAAGTACCAAAGGATTGGTTCTGGTCTTGGTTAGGTCAAGGTATTCTGTCTAAGCCTCATACTCAAAGAAACTCTTTTTGCTTCCAATCAATTGTATGATTGTTTGATTTAATGCTCAGGGAATAATGGCAAAGCAGCTACCTAGCTAGCTACCTAACCATCGAGATGGATCGAGCAGCAGACCATAAACTGATCGAGATCGAACTGGCTGGGATATGATGAGCTTCACATTTAATTTACAAGACAATGTTCAAGCTTACAAACATCTGTCAACTCAATTTTTCTACCAATAATCTCACCTATGCTGGTGTAATTTGTATTGATGTCTTGTTAAGAGAATATATTGCAACTCAATTTCTATAGATAGAGCTTGCGATGCTACAAAAGAAAAGGGCTGAAATTGAAAGAAGATCTGTCAGATAAGAGGAAGTTCCTGCGAGCACTGTCTGGTTTTGTTTGGTTGGAGGTGGATAAAGGAAAGGGGATCAATTATAAATCCCTCTTTGAGAACTAATCCAAGAATTTCAGATTACTAATGATGATTTTGAAAGAGGGGATGGTAAATTGGAAAGCGGAAACCCTAGTTTAGGCTGTGATCAGCGAATAGGAACAAGCACAAACCAATCAATTTGCAGATATTGGAGGATACAATGTCATTATCATCACACAATCGAGAGAGAGGAATCTGCATTCCCAAAATCAGAAAATATACAAGATCCGTTGGAATAAAATGGCATCGTGAATCAAATTTGGAAACCTATTCAATTTCCAGAATAGATCGATCCACGACTTTGTTTGGTTAGGTTAATCCAAGAAGAAATCAGTCTGCAGAAATCGAAGCAGAGGAAGCAAAACATACCCAGAAAAAGGAACTGAAGATCCTGAGGAGGGCGAAAGCCTTACAGTACCTTCGACTCGCTCTTGATTTTGGTAGGTAGGGAGTAGTCATTCAGAAGTCAAACCGGGACGTTCGGTACTACCCTCTCCTTGGACTCCCTCCCTTAAAACTTAAAACTTAAAACATGTAAGAGCATGTGCAATATCTTTCCTAAACAATTCTATGAAATGGAGAATTATAAATCACAAAAATTTTAAATTTTTTGGGTTGAATTCTAATAGTTTTTCCATCATGGAGTTTACCCCAAAATATATAGAGTTTTCTCCAAATTTAGTTAATGATCTTCATTTCTTCTCCATTTTGGAGAATGTAATAGGAAAGTTGTTGGATCAAAACCAATCTTAATATTCTCCAAAAACCCAATATGGAGAATCTGTTGGGGTTGCTCTAAATAGATCTGCCTAATAAGGCGAAATCGGATATATATATATATATATATCCCTAAAAATTTAATTAATTGGGTATTTAACCATCAAAACTTTAAAATTATTTATATACCCATCAAATTATTTAAATTTTATTTTATTGTCCATAATATATTTAATATAATATTATTAGATGAAAAATACTATAATTGAATTATGTACGAAACTTAATTAATTTTTAAACCATTAAAAAATTATTAGTTTATAATTAATGGATAGAAAACACAATTAATTTTTTAATATAAAATTTAAAATTCAACTTAATTATAATTATATTTTGATCTAGTGATTTTATTTTAAAAGTCATGTATAAATTCAAGATATTTAAGTTATTAAAATGACCATAAAGCATATTAAGGGAGGAGATTATATATTTTATTTGTATAAAATTGTATTAGATTAAAAAATTATTTGGGAGAAATTGAAATCAATAACTCATTTGTATAATTATTTAATAATTAATTAAGTTTGGTATTTAAATTTTCCCTACTAAAAATAAACAAAACAGATACCTATAGTGAGTTCCCTCTCATTGTTGTCTTTGTGACCATAACGAGAAAAGGACTCCTCCCATCTCTTCTTCACGTGCCCAACAACCAACTCAATAATCACTCAATTTATGACACAAACAAAGAAAAAAAATTTGTTCCCAACACAAAACCAAGACTTCCTACACAACTTAAAAAATACGATGAAAATTAATGAGCACTTTAACGACATTTGCTTTATTTGGCATACAATCTAGGAACTTCGAAATCGAATTATTTTCAATAAGCATGAGAGCAAAACATTAATAAATCTTGTCCATCAAACCATCATCGCAATAAATACTTGGAAGTTGGAACCAAATACAAAAAGAGGAAGGCAAACCAAGTAGGAAAAAACCCCAACTAAAGTAATGGGTTAAACTATGGCTGGGCTTCCGGTCTGGACCGGATCGAAAATTCCGATTTCGGTCCAAGACCGATGGACCAAAATTTTCGAGAATATGGACCATGGATCGGACCGAGACTGATTAATATGGTCACGGGTTTTCCGGTTCGTGGACCGGAAAGACCGTTTGGACCAGATTATCCCTGCAGCCCCAATTTTTTTGTTTTTGGGGTTACATTGTACCTGTTACAATAAATCAGGTTAATCATCAATACCATTACATTAGACTGTCACTGTTTAAGATATACAAATTGAAATTCCTCCAAGATTTGAAATTGAAATTCCTCCAGATCTGAAAATTGAAATTTCTTCTACAACATGTACACAAAATCAGATCTAAAAATTTTAAAGTACAAATTGAAATTTCTATAAACCTAGATCTGAAAAGAGAGGGAAGAGAGAGAGAGGTCTACGGTTGGCCGGTGGCGGATGACGGTTGGCCGGGCGGTGGCGATTGACGGTTGGCCGGGCGGTGGCGATGGCAATGGCACTGAAGAGGGCGAGACAGAGGGTTGGCTCTGTGGGAGAGTGTGAGGTTGTGAGTCGAGCGTGAACTATGTGAAGAGTGTTAAGGCAGTGCAGACTAAAGAGAAAGGGGAGAGAGATGCCACGTAGGAAGGTGATGATTGATGAGTGGTGGCGAAGGGCGAGGGTGGTGGCGATGGGCGGCGACAACTGAGCGAGAGAGTGGCTGGTGAAGAGAGATCGAGAGAGTTGAATTAGGGGATTTAGGGTTGGCTGTGCTTGATGCTTGTGAGTTTTTTTATTAAAAAAAAACAAGAAAGAAAAAGTTGGAACGCGGGAGTCTACTGCACTTTTTTTAATAAAAAAAATCCGGTCCAATTCCGGTTCGGACCGAAAATTCCGGTCTGATCCCGGGTTTGGACAGGAAACCGAAAATCAGAATTTCTTGGACCATGGACCAAACCGTAATATTCCAGTCCGATCCAAAGACCGTAATTTCCGGTCTGATTCCGGACCGATCCAAATTTTGTCTAGCCCTAGGTTAAACCTCCAAGAGTCATCTACAAATTAAATATAGAGGACTCTGTCAAACCCTCCGGCGACTATTCTGTCGGAGGAATTATTAGGGATAGCGGTAAACGGGTTATTGATATTTTTTAGCTTACGGTCTAGTCTGGTTCAGTTAGTCAAACAGAAGCAAAAACCTTCTGTATGGGCACCAAGGTGGCTATTGGAAAAGGCATCAATAGTCTTATAGCGATAGTCTTGGAGTTATTATGGCAATCAACAAGAGCTCCTCTGTTCCTTAGGAAATCTTCAGAACGATTGAAGAAATTCACATACATACAAGGAATTTCAGGAAAATCAACTTCAACCATAAATTAAAGTCTATTGTGATTTGTAATATGGATAGACTCCCATTAGCCTTTATTTTATTTAGTATCCTTTAATCAAGAACAATTGACAACTATAAATTAAAGTCTAAATTTCTTTACAACCAGACCACTTTGGTGACTATAACAAGTCTAGCTTATACTCCATCTGTTAATTAAAATATGTCGTTTGCTATTCATGGACGCTTTTTTAAAATAATAAAAACTATATAAACTATCAACTTTTTTTACATTGGTTTTTATGAATCCATAGTAAATTGTAACAAACATGAAATTATTAAAAAAAGTTAATATTTTATATAGTTTTTAATACCTATAAAGCATGTAAATTGTAAAACTTTGTATTTTAATTAACAGAGAGAGTAATTTAGACAATGATTTAATATATCTTAATGCATAGATAAATATAAATATTAGTATTTCTAATGCGATTATACCATATAACACATACAACTTTTATACATACTATGCGAATTTTGTAGGTTAAAACCTAAGAAACACTATAATGCCAATTTGTACCATTCTTTCTAAATTGATTGGCCATATTTCAAGCACACATGCACCAAATCTCACACAGCAACATACTCCGTATCGTTTCAACTCAATTCTAATTTAATGACGACAGTCAATCGTTGTACACAATTGACTCGACAGTTTCGCCGATTACCTTGCTTTCATATATCAGTCGTATAGGCTATCAATCAATTAATCGAATACAACATAGACTGACGATTAAAATTGACATAGAAGATCAAGGCAAAACAGCGCAGTACAATTACGGCAAATTTGAATTACTTCAAGCAAATTCAATTAATTTAATTTGTGCTTAAACTTTCATGCAATTCTAACATAAACCATTGCTTCTATTCAACTTAACTGTAGAGTCAACAAAACCGGCACAGACATCATGAATCGACCATAGAATTTCAATAATCCATAATATCGACACTTTCAACATAATTCAGTGCCAGTGCAATTTGGGCAACACAATTTTAGTGGCAGTTCATCTGTTTCGGCAATAGCCTTACACTTACACCGATCGATCCAAATATATCCGTAAGTAGAAATAGTGGTGAAAGCAAAATACAAAAGGCACCATCCAGAGGATCATATGACTATGGCCAAACTGATCCCTTTATACCCCGCCTGGTATCCTAACGTACTCTACCTCATAAATCTCTACCTCCATCTCCTCTACTCGGGGTGAAATCTCCCTATAAAGTCTCTCTTCTACCTCTTCGATTCAGTTTTTCTACAAGTGATTTGCACTTCCACTTTGCAGAAAAACGAAATCGACAACTAGCTATGATATCTGTCGCACACGCATCAGGTGCACTAAATAGTTCACTACAAAAAATGACTTTGTTCCTAGACGACCAAGTGAAATAGATAAGAACTTCAAACGCTAGCAGCTTTGCTTGATAAAGTTACATTGTCTGTGTAGTCGTTGGCTCACACGTGAACCATGCGAGCCACTCCTCAATAGTGTTAAATCTGTTGGAGATGCCAACCTAGTTGAACACCAGATTCTGCACTTGACCGATAGCTGGGCAACCGAACCAGAGGTGGTCCTCAGTCTCAACACCACTCCGGCATAATACACAGTCAGTCGCTTCCTCCCCCTTCCAATGCTTCACCTTATTACCCGTTTGAAGGCGTTTTTTGGCTGCGAGCCAAGTAATGAATGCCCAACGTTTACACTGGAGCCCTCCCCACAATAGCCCCCCTAGTCTATGTTTGGGCTTCAACTTCGAAATAGGCCGTACAACTTGGAAGAGGACAGACCACCCTTATGGTTTAGCAGCAAATCCAGATCGGTGTCTGTGCTCCAACAACTTCTAGCCTACTTTGCAGCTCCTCTTTCATTGTTAGTATACTTCGCCATATCCACATATCATCCACTTTTGGACTTGCTTCCCATACTCCATTGCCCCTAACATGGTTGTGCGCACACCATCTATACCTTATATTGGGCTGCTGGAAAACAATATCCCCCAGAAGCTTCGCAAGGATGCTTTTGTTCCATGCCAATAATTCCTGAATAACCAGCCCTCCTTCGCATAAAGGTTTTGTAACAACATCCCAAGCGACGAGGTACTTTCTTCCTTCATTGTTCTCGTTCCTAAGGAAACGCGTCATCATCCCCTCTATCTTTTCGAGTACACTTTTTGGGATTAATATGACTTGACTCTAGAAGGTGTGAATTCTGAAAAAAAAAAAAAAAAAACAGATTTCACTAGTTGCAGTCGACTTGCATAAGAAAATTTTCGGGCTGCCCATGATTGTATCAAATTTCCAATTTTGCCATATAATGCCCCATACTCATGTATTTGTATTTTCTTTGAGTGCGGTGGCATTCCCGGATATTTCAACGGTAGGGAACCTTGAACGAGCCCCAACATCTGGAATATTGCCTCAGACGTCTCAACTGAACAACCAGCAGTAAATACAATACTCTTCTCAACATTTCCCCGAAGCCCATAAACCGTAAAGAACTCATCTGAACACTGCTTCAGGAACATCCCCATGACAGAATAATAGAAGGTCGTATGCAAAGGCAAGGTGTGTCAATCGAGGACCCTTGCATTTCGGATGGTATTTGAAGATAGGATTTTCCACTACTTTTGAAGCATTCTGCTCAACATTTCCATACACAATACGAATAGATAGGGGGAGAGCAGATCCCTCTGTCTAAGTCCTCTCCAACCTGGGAAAAAACCCTCTGGTGTGCCGTTGATCGATGATGATCGAGAACGCAGAGGTGGTGACACACTGTTAAGGAGGTAAGTCGAGTACAAATAATAAGATGTAAAAACGTGTAAATCGACTCCTAGCCTAAGCAAATAATTACAAGGCTTCCTCCTGTTGTAGTGGAAGGGTAGTCAGGATCGATCCACGAGGAGGCGTGTCAGCGGGATCCTAGTTGCTTTGGGAAATCTCAAGTCTGCGTCGACCAGAAGCCTCGATTTCGACCTTGGGTCTCGATGTCTACCTCGGCTGTCGATGTTCTCTACAACAGAAGACCTGCAGAAACAAAAACAAGTGGTCGATATCGACTGAAAAGGGTCGATATCGATGTCAGTCTCGAAATCGACTGGCTCAGAAGACTGCCAGTCGACACAGTAGGGTCGATATCGATGTTAGGGGTCGATATCGATGCTCAGCAAACTTCGCAGAATGATCGTCGCCGACTCAGAAAACTGTCGACGAACTCAGTGGTCGATATCGACGTCTGGGGTCGATATCGATGTCTCTCTGCAGTGAGTTAGTTTTTCGTCGGCAAAGAAGGGCCGAAGATTTAAGAATGGAGAGAGAAGCAATTAACAGAAATAAAACAGTGGGTTTTGGGTGTATAAAATATGTAAAAAGCAACTCCTAGGATTAGGGTTTACCACAACGTTAAACAATGCATGCGATAAGATAAATAAGACGGACAATTGCGCTATTTCACCCGAGGGACAAGCCTTCGCCGTACACCAACTCTTAGGATTACTCTTGCAAATAAACCTAATTGTCTCTACCAATTTTATGTTTATAACTCAAGTTGTTAGCATGAATCCCTTTTCTTTCGATTAGGACTAAACATAGAATCGTAGGAGGAGAGATAGACACAACGATATCGACATCAAATACTTACCTCAAGCGCGCATGGCTAACGTCGGGCTCACCCCGACCCTAAGAGCTTTGGGGAACTACTCGCTTCTCATCATGGAACTCATTGTTGATTGAAAAGAAGAAACTTGCATTAAAATAAACTCCGAAGCTTTACAACTCAACATCGACTTTCGCAAACGTCAAACCCTAAAACTTCTCTCTAACTCTAACTCTAACTCTATTGATTGTCTTGATTGATTGTTTCTTGGATGATTAAATGCCAGCACCCTAGGGCTTTATTTATAGGCTACTAATCCTCGCTATCCAAGGATTGTAACTCCTATCTAAACTATGAACTCTATCCGAACAATTAGGATAGGTCTTTTATTTTGATAAAACTTGAAGGTAAAAGATAAATAAAACTTCAGCTGCCATCTATCTTGAAACTATGAGATAATTCCGTGCATCCTTGAAGATATAGTTCCAATCCGCATTCGAAATCGAGTCTATCTTTTGTCGAGATAAGGGGCCGATATTGACACCAGGGGTCGATATCGAGGTCTCTGTTCCTGCTCGACTTGTTCAACTCTGGTCGATGTCTATGTTGAGGTCGATATGGGGGTCGATATCGACACCAGAGGTCGATATCTGGGTCTAAGATCGATTTCTACCTCTGCTCAGCTTTACTTGGCTTCTCCGTTTTGACTCCGATTTTGCTCGAATTCCTGCATGGTTAGCTCAAAACTTGTGCAAACCCTATTTCTTGCATTTTAGCCCATTCTTACACAAGTTTATATTCTTTTGAGCATTTTCTTTGGAAATCGAACGAAATAAGAAGTCAAATGATGCAATAAAAAGAAGGTGCAAATGTGTACATCAAAACACCCCATACTTAGACTTGCTTGTCCTCAAGCAATAACCAATACCTACAACATACCCTTCAAGTCTTCGCCCTTGTCAAAAGCAATATCATAAGCGGTAGCAAAGAAAATCAAGTGAATTTAATGTCATAGCACATATTTTGGCGATCCATAGGCATATACAATTTTGATCCAACCTCACAGGGATAATGTGTTTGCACTCAACTCTCATGTGTTAAGGCTATGAAGATCAACTCTCAACTCAATTCCATATACAATCTCATAAACATTGTAATTTATAATAATCCACTTCGCAACCAATTATGAAAATGCAATAAGAATCATCAGGAGGACTTTCGCTCAATGGAAGACTTCAAGAAGACTCCATTCGGCGGGGTTATAATGGGGCTTGGTATGAAATAAAAGGTATGGAATTATTTGGCTATGTGGTGCTTTTATAATTCGGGAATCAAGACTCCTAAATCTCAACACGTGCAATATCCAAACCATAATTCTTCCATGTTGCTCTTTCCAAGCTCAATCTCCTATAATGCTCTTTCCCAACTCATCTTTATATAATATGCTCTGAAGATGCACTAAAAAGATGTAAACCATTCTATCAACCCTTCTTTTGAACTATAATATGCCTCCCAAAAATATAACACTTGTATGAATAAAAGACTTAAGGATTTTGGCTCATGCACTGTATATATACATATCTATTTTTTCGGATTTTTTTTGACGAAAATAATAAGTAAATACTAAAAGAATATGTGCATTTATATGGTGAGCCAAAAATCCTTTTACAAAATATGACAAAATGTTAATATGCATCAACCCATAATTTCCTTGCTCAAAACAGGACATTATGCTCTTTTCTTTCCACAAGGCATTAGTCCAGCCAATCTAAGTCTCAATTCCCAAATGGGGGTCAGGCTCAATTCGGCTAGGGATAATTTTGTGGAGTTTGCAATTTCAAGCTCAGGCTAATATTATGGCTTCAAACAGGGATAATGCAGGGTAGGTAAAGAGATGATAATAATGGCTTAAAAGATGCCTCCATCATTTAATTCTCGTAAACATAAACATATATAGGTATTGGTTTTGAATAACTATCACAACATTTAGAGATGCATAGGAAGAGTAAATTCACTCAAGAAAGCGGAGGGATTTTTGATGTTCTCCCTATAGGCCAAAATTCTCACAAGGACAATTTTTGTTGGATTTGCTTTTTTAGCCTAGGATCATATGTGCTCAATTTCATCACAAGTTCACAATCTATATAGAAATTTTAAGGAGTTAGGCTAAACCATCCAAATATGCCATAGGATTTACATGATCAAGTCAGCTATTGAGTTTTCATCATAGGACATCTAAGTAGGGTTTAAAAACAAACTTTAAAAATAAACATGCAATTTTTTGTATTTTTGACATTTTTCTATTTTTTTGAATTTTTTTAACATTTTATAAAAGTAAAACTAAGAACAAAAATTTAAACATGAATGCAATGCGAAAAAGAAAACCAAGTTATGACCATAAGACATGTTTTCCCCCCACCCCATACTTAAAATATACAGTGTCCTCACTGTATTAAAAAAGAAGAACAAGGGTAGAGAGAAACTCACAGCGCAACCTTGCGGATTCAGGTCGATTTCAGATTAGGTCGATGCCAGAAGTCGATATCTAGGTCAGTGGTCGATGTCGACTGCATCTGTCGAAGTTGAGGAAGAAAATGAAAACTAGGGCTGCCTGATTGGGGTCGATATCGAGTATTAGGGTCGATATCGACCTCTCTTTTACGCTCATGAGTCCTCGATGTCGACTCCAGGAGGTGGCTTGACCCTAAGGGGGGTCGATTTCGACTGGCCTGGTCGATTTCGACTGCCTCTGCAGTAGCTTCTTTCCTTCTTCGTCATTTCTTTTGCTTAATAACCTGAAATCTTGGTTAGGAATATAGATAAAGCACGAATTATCTCAGGTTTAAAAGTTCAAAATCCAAAAGTTAAATCCTAAAAACCATCTATGCGAAAAAATTTAAAGGTTTTATGTACACACTCTAGATTTTTGAGTCGCTAGGCCGACTTCTCCGTCAATTCTTCATGACCCTTTTATGTAGGGACCCTTCGAGCTCGAGCCTTCTCCTGGATCATCTAGGTCCTTTTGGTAGTAACTAAGTTCGGCGACCAAGGCTTCTTTGATGTTAGGTTCTTCTTTGGGTGCTTTCCTTCTCTTTCTTGACCTAACTTTAGCAATATAGGCAAACCATGGAGCTTTGACCCTCTCTTTAGTAGAATTATCAATAATGGGCTTAATTGATTTATCAATAAGGGACAGAGGAGGGTTAGGAGTCATACCTGGGCTTACTTGTTTGGGCCCGAAACAGAGATCTTCGGGCTGAGGGGTGGTCGATTTTGACCTTGGAGGGTCGATTTCGAGAGCTTTGGTCGATATCGATATGTGGGGGTCGATATCGACCTCTGTGACCCCATACTTAAGCTCCTGGCAGCGATCTGGTATACTCGATTTCGACCAAGGGGGTCGATTTTGATGTTTTTAGTCGATATCGACTGGTTCCAGTCGATGTCGACCCTGCTTGCTGTTTCCGTCCTCGCCAACAAAAATTTTCTAAGCTTTTCCTTAGCCGGCGAGAGGACTACTTGCTCCAGGTGCTTTGTTTCGCTCATGGTTGGGTTGAAAGAGAATTCTATCACTTTGTTCCCTATAGTAAAGGTTAGTAACCCTCGACGTACATTGATATTGGCATCAGCAGTAGCTAAGAAAGGCCTACCAAGGATAGTAGGCACTACAGGATCTTCAGGCATCTCCAATACAATGAAATCAGTAGGCACAAAGAACTTACCTACCTTTACTGGAACGTCATCAACTATACATGTGGGCCTGACGAATGAGTTGTCAGCCATATAAAGTTTCATGTCCACATGTTCAAGGGCGCCAATGTTCACCTTTTGCCAAATAGAAAGAGGCATGAGACTTACACTTGCCCCTAGGTCACATGGGGCTTTATAACGATGTTGGCCAAGTCCCACGGTGATTGCAAACTTCTCTGGATCACTCTTCTCCTCAGGGAAGTCCATCTTTGAGCATTCCTCTGCGATCTCTGCCATGGATCTCTTCTTGCTAAGGATGTTTTTGAGGAATCGCACATAGGCGGGCATCTCGCTTAGGGCTTTTGTAAGAGGGATAGTAACGTTAAGTCCTTGAAGTATTTTTATAAAGCGCCTAAACTTACCTTTGGTGGGATCCTCCAATGCTTTGGAAGGGAATGGCAACATCTTCTTTGGTGGAGGGGCCAAAACGGTGGTCGGAGGGGCCTGCTGGACATCGAAGTCGACTGGGTTCTGGTCGATATCGACTGGAATCGTCGATTTCGACCTCTGTTGTGACTTATTAGGCTCTGCAGTGTCATCGACGTCGACCAGGAGGTCGACATGGGGGTCGATATCGACCTCTGGGTCGACATCGACTGGTCTGTCGATGTCGACTGGGTCTGCTACTTTTTCCGATTCCGTTCGTGGCTTTTGTACTTTGGTGCCACTCCTCAATTGTATGGCTGCGACGTGGCCAGTCCCGGATTGTCCCTTAGGATTTGTAGTGGGTTGTCCAGGGAGTGTTCCAGACGGTCTAGGGATTTGTGCCGCCAATTGACCCAGTTGGGTCTCCATGTTCCTTTTCCATATATCCAATATTGGTGATTAGGACCCCTCATGTAGCGCGCCTCTTGGTGAGTCTCCGCTAGGTGTACTTGTTCAGCATGGGGGCACTCGATGGTAGTGTGCCGCTGCGATCCACATTCAATGCAATCTTGGTTCGCTGAAAAGAACCTTACTTGCTTCTGGAGCTTTCGAAGTTGATCCCTATGAAATTGTTCCTTTACATCCGGATCGATTACATTGGAGGGTTCATATAAGGGCATAGATGGGGCAGGCCTCGATGATGATGATGTGTCGGAAGCCTCAAGAGTCCCATATGTGTTGTCGAACTCCACCAACCTCTCTATGGTCTCCCAAGCCTTTTGTGGAGCGAGTTCAAGGTAGCCATAGGAGGTGTAGGTGTTGATCCTCTCCTTAGTCGCAGCATCAAGAGCATTTTATATGATCTCCTGAATTACATACGGTGGTTAGCCATGTGTCGGGCATGATCGTAGTAGGTCCTTAAACCTTTCCCAAATAGTCGCTAGAGCCTCACCAGACTTTTGTTTGAAAGCCGTGATTTTCTGTCGGATCAACGCCGTCTTAGAAGGAGGAAAGAACTTGTTGAGGAACGCGTCCTTGACTTCATTCCAGGTGCGGAGCGATCTTGGGGCTAAGCTTTCCAACCACTGCAACGCTTTCCCTGTAAGAGACCATCGAAAGGCTTTTAGTTGGACATATTCAAGACTTCGTCCATCAGCAATAGTATCACAAAGGTCTAAGAAGGTTGAAATATGTGCCATAGGGCATTCGTTAGGTTTTCCTTCATATTGGTGCCTTCTAATCTCAGTTAGGAAGTTAGGTTTTATTTCAAAATTAGAGGCAGGGATAAGAATTGTCGATTCAGGCACTGTGAGAGCGGGGTGCATATATTGCTTGGCATTCCTAGGGAGGGCATTGATTTGGGCTTCTATTTGCCTCCGGCCTTCCTCCTCCCTATCCGCACGCTCCTTAAGTGCCGCCTCTCTAGTCGTTAGGTCCTCAACCTGCTTCCTTAGTTGCTCAATAAGTTCAGCCTGGTTCGCGTTGTCTGCCATGATTCTTTGAGCTTGGGCCGTTAGATGGAAATAACGCTCAGGGTCGTCTACTCCTTCAAATTCAGGTGGGCGATCAGCGCGTCGCATACACCTGCAAGGCCAAACTAGAAAGAGACGTGAGATAGACTACTAGGGCGCGATTGATTGCCTCCCCAGCAACGGCGCCAATTTGTTAAGGAGGTAAGTCGAGTACAAATAATAAGATGTAAAAACGTGTAAATCGACTCCTAGCCTAAGCAAATAATTACAAGACTTCCTCCCGTTGTAGTGGAAGGGTAGTCAGGATCGATCCACGAGGAGGCGTGTCAGCGGGATCCTAGTAGCTTTGGGAAATCTCAAGTCTGCGTCGACCAGAAGCCTCGATTTCGACCTTGGGTCTCGATGTCTACCTCGGTAATTAAGTGGATAAAAAGTCCATTCAGCAGATTCGGCGTTTCTGCAGAGGCCGCGGGGCAGCCAACCCTGGCCGCGGGGCGGCCAGGCGATTGCGAAATCCTTCGTCAGAGCTTCGGGTCGCGGGGCGGCTAGCTTGGCCGCGAGGCGGCTTTTACTGTTCACAGCGATTTTTCCATTTCGAATTTGGTCTCGATGTCAACACGAAAGTTGTAGATCTCGGAAAGAGCTTTCCAACGCATGCTTATAATAGTCAATCGGACCACCGAGGCCTCCAGAAAGTGCATTACAAGTTCAGCATGTCTGGCGACAACTTCTACTGACTTGTTCTTCACTTAGGCTCTCTAACTTCGACTTCGCTCCCGTGCTCTTCACTTTTCCACCTCCTCTTCACTCTTCCTTCATCCATGAGCTTTCTCATTCCTCGTCGGATTCATATGTACCTGAAATAATCCATAAAAGCGTGTAGATTCCGACTCTACCAACAACACAAGTATAAATGCAAATCTAGTCTAAACTATGCATTATAAACATCTAGATCATGCTAAATGCAACCTAATATGCCTACCTAAATGCGTGCTATCACTCGGCTGTCGATGTTCTCTGCAACAGCAGACCTGCAGAAACAAAAACAAGTGGTCGATATCGACTGGAAAGGGTCGATATCGATGTCAGTCTCGAAATCGACTGGCTCAGAAGATTGCCAGTCGACACAGTAGGGTCGATATCGATGCTAGGGGGTCGATATCGATGCTAGGGGGTCGATATCGATGCTCAGCAAACTTCGCAGAATGATCGTCGTCGACTCAGAAAACTGTCGATGAACTCAGTGGTCGATATCGACGTCTGGGGTCGATATCGATGTCTCTCTGTAGTGAGTTAGTTTTTCGTCGGCAAAGAAGGGACGAAGATTTAAGAATGGAGAGAGAAGCAATGAACAGAAATAAAACAGTGGGTTTTGGGTGTATAAAATATGTAAAAAGCAACTCGTAGGATTAGGGTTTACTACAACGTTAACCAATGCATGCGATAAGATAAATAAAACGGACAATTGCGCTATTTCACCCGAGGGACAAGCCTTCGCCGTACACCTACTCTTAGGATTACTCTTGCAAATAAACCTAATTGTCTCTACCAATTTTATGTTTATAACTCAAGTTGTTAGCATGAATCCCTTTTCTTTCGATTAGAACTAAACATAGAATCGTAGGAGGAGAGATAGACACAACGATATCGACATCAAATACTTACCTCAAGCGCGCATGGCTAACGTCGGGCTCACCCCGACCCTAAGAGCTTTGGGGAACTACTCGCTTCTCATCATGGAACTCATTGTTGATTAAAAAGAAGAAACTTGCATTAAAATAAACTCCGAAGCTTTACAACTCAACGTCGACTTTCGCAAACGTCAAACCCTAAAACTTCTCTCTAACTCTAACTCTAAGTCTATTGATTGTCTTGATTGATTTTTTCTTGGATGATTGAATGCCAGCCCCCTAGGGCTTTATTTATAGGCTACTAATCCTCGCTATCCAAGGATTGTAACTCCTATCTAAACTATGAACTCTATCCGAACAATTAGGATAGGTCTTTTATTTTGATAAAACTTGAAGGTAAAAGATAAATAAAACTTCAGCTGCCATCGATTTTGAAAGTATGAGATAATTCCGTGCCTCCTTGAAGATATAGTTCCAATCCGCATTTGAAATCGAGTCTATCTTCTGTCGAGATAAGGGGTCGATATCGACACTAGGGGTCGATATCGAGGTCTCTGTTCCTGCTCGACTTGTTCAGCTCTGGTCGATGTCTATGTTGAGGTCGATATGTGGGTCGATATCGACACCAGAGGTCGATATCTGGGTCTAAGGTCGATTTCTACATCTGCTCAGCTTCACTTGGCTTCTCCGTTTTGACTCCGATTTCGCTCGAATTCCTGCATGGTTAGCTCAAAACTTGTGCAAACCCTATTTCTTGCATTTTAGCCCATTCTTACACAAGTTTATATTCTTTTGAGCATTTTCTTTGGAAATCGAACGAAATAAGAAGTCAAATAATGCAATAAAAAGAAGGTGCAAATGTGTACATCACACACACCATTATTAGGTTACCAAGCTGTTCCGGAAACTTTGAAGTGTCCAAGATCTAAATTTCATATAATTCAACCCTAATTCTATTGAAGACTAACCTTGATCCATAAGCGTTTTCATAGCGAAACCAACAAGCACTACTACAATTTCGAGCAGATGAGGCGGTTTAGAGCAGCGGTTTAATAAGGAAGCGGTTTTCCGCAGCGGTTTAGGAGAATTTTACGAATTTAGAACTAGTTGAGTATATGGAGGCGGTTTAGGCAGCGGTTTTTTAAATATATGCCTATGGAGGCGGTCCAAGTATCTTTTGGCAGCGGTTCATTTAAGTGATAATTGCTATGGCGACGGTTCACCAAAATCCGCTAAAAAAATTTATTTAAGGCGGCGGTTCATCAGATTGGCGGGTGTAATATGTCGAGCCCGCTTAATTTCCCCCAAAATTTTAAAAGGCCCGCTCGAGATCCTCTCTCTCACGAGTCTCCACCGCTCGAGATCCTCTCTCTCATAGTCTCCATTGCTCGAGATCCTTCCCACTACACGCAGCCACACACCTCCTCCTCACTGGACAATCAGTCTCTCTCTCTTCATCTCCTCGTCGGCGTCCCTCATTCCATCCGTTCACCGACAGCTTCCTGCGCGCGCCCTACAGGCTTCTTCTCTCGCGCGCGCGAATCCCCCGCTCGTCTTCTCCTTTGCCTGAGTCACTAGCTGTTGTCGAAGCCCCTGCAACGCCTGAGTCGTCGACATCTCTCCTGCAACACCTGTAAGTTTAAATGTTTAATTGTTCTTCAATGTTGTGCTTCGATTTGGGATTTCGCCAACTCCAAATTTAGGGTTTTGTGCTCGTATTTGGGATTTCGCCAACTCCAATTTTAGGGTTTTTGATATATTGTGCAAATCTATGTTTGGAATAGATAGAATTTTAGGGGTTTTTTTTACAGATTTTGCAAAATTTAGGGTTTTGCTGCTGTCTCAAGGGACCATAATTGTATTGCTGATTTTTGAAGATTTGGGAGCTATTATGTTTTCATTTTAGTGTTGTACTGTTATAGTGTGTTGTTTTGATTTGTTGGAGCATGTAGGTTCAAAATGCTAGTACAGGAACAAAAGCTTAAGAACCCGAAGATGAGCTAAAGGTGGCTGAAGCAGACATGAAAAGTGAGGTAAGACATGATGACCTATTGACCACAATTCGATCACTCATTGAAGATTTTCTTTTTAATAAAATTTTTGCAGGTGGAGAGCTTCCTTGACATGCAATTTATATTAGTGTTTAGAAGTACTATATTCTGCTTAATTGAAGAAAACACATTGGGTTAGACATTCTCTTTGCTGATGTTATTAAAAAGAAGGTAGCTTTCTAAGAACATTGTTGATTTTAGATTAAAGAGCTCCCCACACTTGTTTTAGACAGTCTTAAGGGATTGTTCTATATGTAGACGACTATTTTTTTTTTCATCTCTTTGCTCTGTTTATATTGCTTTAGTACTATCGCTAATTGCTCTTTTTAATTTATTCAAATTCTAAAGCTTCAATAAGTGTAAGAGTGTCATTTTGTTGTTGCAAAGGAGGCTCTGGTGGGATGAGGCATGTTTTGGAGAAGAAGGAACTATGACAGAAAAGATTGCCCCAAGAGTCTTTATGACACTTTTTCTAAGGTAGGCTTTGATTAGTAAGAAAATTTTAAACAAGATCTAGCTTTAATCTTCATTTTTTTTCATTTCTGAATTTTAATAGTGAGTTGGGAGTTAGTAATTAATTAATGGATATAGTCCACAACATCTATTCTATTACTAGGTTAGTTGGTAGACGATTTCTTGGCATAAACTTTTGGTCACTCCCCTAAAATGATATGATTTCCCTCTTACTACAATCTGTTGTAAGCAAGGTCATTAAAGAGGAATAAAAGATGTTTCATATTTCTCTAAATTGCTATGTTTTCTTATCACAAAAATTTATATTTCTCTCTTATTGTTTTATATTTATATGTTATTGTAATCAATTTCTATGATTTCCCTTAATTGCTATGTTTCTTAACATGTACTTTGATTATCTTGTAAGAAAGTAGAAGAAGGAAGATGAGGTGATTTAGATTTCTTGGGCTAGGAAATTAATGGGATACATCTTTGGTGTGGTTTTGATAACCTGGAATACCACCCTGCCGTTTCCGGTACTCTTTTGATGCTCTTAGATATTGTAGATTCTCATCATAGTTTGTAAAATCTTTCAGAGGTACTTTGGAGCTGCTATTGGAAAGGGAAAACAAGCAGCTAAGATATAAGTTGTGTTGTTCCTTTCTTTCTAAGTAGTACCTTGCCAAATCAAGTTTAACAATGAAATTAATCAGATAATGTCTTGTATTATCTAATACTCCGTATACTTTATTGAACATCTAATTTGGCTAACAAAGATATCAAGTGCATGTAATTTAATGTGAAATCCAGTTGATTGATATTTTAGTGGATAACTTCCTCCTGTTGGGGGCAAGTTACAATAAAAACTATCTTTTTTTTAATTAGAAGTGAATATGTTTGGGTGCGTTTGGCTCAAAACTTTGAAGTGTGTGAATGAGCATACACGTGTGGTTGTGATGGGCAAAACAGTTAAAGTAATTACAGTATTTGGTTTATGAAATGTAATAAATTATATGTCACTTTATTATTTTGTTTATCAACTATTACAAGTTCAATGCTAGCTTATCAGGTCTGGTATCGAAAATGTCTAGATTATGGATTTTTTATGTTCCATTGCTTTCTTACACTGCTAATTGATCTTTTTAAACGAACAGTTCTTTGATTTATGTTTCTCATTCACTCAACCAGGCCTATTAGAGTTGTGCTTTCATAATATATTTGCGTGCAAGATTATAGCTCACATCTATCTTTTATACCATATAATACTCAATATTACCTAAGTTCTCACACTGAATGTTATTAAATGAATGTTTATTTCTGTTTCCTGGCAGGGGGGGTTTCTCTTGATGATCTTGAGATTTTGAGATTTGTATTTGGTATATTTCCTACTTACCTTGACAGGTAACTCAATAGGTTTTATTTTACTTTTTAATGTTTAATGTCAATGAGGAACTCTTAATTTATTTTTTACTGGTTAATGTCAATATATTTTATTTGGTATTACACTTCATCCTTTCCCTTTGTACATCCAAAAGAAATAAAAGTAAAACTGATTATTGACATTGGTCATCAGGTACGAACAACGTAGTTTTTAGGATCAGGACCCAAGGCATCTGGAAATGAATGAGGGTCCAATCTAGGTTGCTAAAATATCTCAAAATAAGAACTTAACATCCTCTTTAAGCTCAAAGATCATAGTATAGGCCCAAATTACTTCCCACAAAATCCTTTGATATCAGATTCCTTGGCCTAGAACTTAAGTAAAGCCTTTCTAGGTTTCCTTCTAACTCAAGTGTGTCAAGACTCAAGAAACCGCCTCTTGTTATATGGCTTGAATTCTAACTGTCATTTTTTTTGTTTCTTCCTTTTTTTTGTGTTGTTGGAATTAATGTGACAGTCCACTGCCTGCTGCATTTGGCCGTATTTTACAGGTTTAAGTTGTAGCCCCTTAAAAATATCATGGATTTTTGGTTAAGTACAAATATTGCTAAATAATACTATATAGATTGGGGATGCCAGATTGAGGACTTATGATATTTATATATAGTAGGTTAATCCTTCATGAATCATAGAAAATATTATCCTCGTGATTGCATCCTCTGACCTTTCGATTGAATGTGCATGTTATCTTATCAGTCTCTGTTTTGGTTTGTATGATCAGTTTTTCTCTAGTATTCGAAGCAACTATAAAAACTCGTTCGTCTATGATACAGATCTGGAAGCAACTTGTGGTAAATTCTTTGTTCATGTCAATGACAAAAACGTGCTGTCATAAAATTTTTGCTAGTTAAATCTCTTTAAAAGTTAGTCTCTCGAAAGATTTAACCAGAGCTTGTGCTATAGATATTGTAATTTTATGTCATTCAGCAAAGGTGGTGTTTAAAGGCTTTTTTATTGCTGGTTAAGTGTAGACAATCCTTTGTTTTTGTTATTGCATATTTGTAGTTCCCGAGTCCATCATTCTTTGTGATTTCCTTTGTTTGCTGCTTTAAGAATAGGTTCTTTTTGCAAGTCAGCTGAGTGGGTCAAATTCTTTTCTTCCTTTGTCTGTGATCATTGTTATGGGATAAAGGATTTTGTTACTGATTCTTTCAGAATTTGCAGCTTTTTGTTATCGATTCTTTCCGTGTTTCAAAATATTTGTAGGTCTTAACAAGAGGTCGAAAACTATTGCACGGTCCTTGGTTGTCAATTGCCCTATTCAGTGGATTTCTACTAGGTAAGAATCTTTACCTATAAGAATCTTTACCTATAACATTTCTAGTTTAGTAGGTTTAGGTGGATACTCTAATTGTTGTTTGAGGTTATGGACTAACTGAATTGGCAATATATATGTTAATGCCTCAAATTTCTTGTTGATCTTTATTGTGTTTCTTGTTGCCCAAATGTTGCTTCTTGAATGCCATAATGCACATTGTTACTAAATTGCCTTGCTATTGATGACCATATTGCAGGTCTCTCGATGACACTTCACTGATCGATGTACACTTTGCTATTGATGACCATATTGCAGGTCTTCCCATGTGGTTATTTTATTTTCGATATAGTTCACTTGAGTTTAGTCTTTTGTTAATATTTACTAGCTAACTCTTAGCAAACCCAAATTTTGGATAATCGGTTGATATCTAGATATGTGTATATGTATATATATTTGTAATCAAACTTGTGTAATTAATGTTATAACTTAATGAAAGTACAGTATTTTGAATTTATATTCTTCATTTTGTAGTTAATTTTAAATTTATGATTTCAATATATAAATATTTAAAATTATATTAAACAGGTGTGCTATGAATAAACCGCTTTCAAATTATTTATTTTTGAGCTATATAAAACCGCTGCCATAGGTTTTTGTATCTGTTGCCACAAAACATTATAACCGCTGCTACAGACCAACAAAACCATTGCCAAAACTTGATAACCGCTGGCATAGATAAATATAACCGCTTCCATAGATAAGAAACCGCTGCCCTAAGATATTTTACCCGTTTCAATAGTACGGAGAAAGTATTATCCCTTTTTATTGAACCGCTGCCAAATATTCATCAAATCGCTGCCAAAGTTCTATAACCGCTGCCACAGATAAAGATAACCGCTTCCATAGATGTAAAACCGTTGTCATAGGTTATATTAACCGCTTCTATAATGTAATTTAAACCGCTGCCCAAATCAAACCAAACCGCTTCCATTGTTTTGACATTTAAATGTCTCTTTAGACTCTATGGCAGCGGTTATAGTTATTTTTTTGCAGCGGTTTCACCGTTCTTCTAAACCCGCTGCCTAAGGCTGACCAAACCGCTGCCATAGGTCTATAGCAACGGGAGCAGATGGCACGGTGGGAAAACCGCTGCCAAAGGGTTTAGGCCGCGGTTACAAGGCTTTAGGCAGCGGTTTTTGACCGTTGCTAAAGGTCAAAATTGTAGTAGTGAAGGATGCAAAGACTCGATTTTGTTTTCTCGCCCCTTAGCCTTTTTCTTTTGATTTGTCTCTATGAGACCCTTTCTGACTCTTCTCTATTATGCCGCACCATTGTGCAAAACCGAAGAAAATTTATAAATAGAAGAAAATTTATAGGTAAGGGTTAAAAAAGTACGTATATAATTACCTTCGAATTTAATTCTTTAAGTGAGACCGATCCATCACGGTATCAACTCTTATATTCAACCATATATGAATCTAATCCTTACAATTAAACCTAGACACATAATCCTTACAATTAAACCTAAACACATAAGCAGTTGCAGAGCTAGAAAATTTTGGGAAGGGGGGCACAATTATATATTTATATATACGATATCGTTTTGGATTAAATCGAGATAAAGAATTTTATATAATATGACAATAAATGATCTTATTTTAATATAAAATATCATGAGGTTATGATAAAATGCTATCACTTTTTCTTGTTTTAAAAAAATGAAATATCCGAAAATTTTTAAACTAAATAAGGATAGAAAACACAATATAATAAACATTATGTCAATATTAAGGTTGTTATATGAGCTGAGTAGCTCGAGCTTGACTCAAATTTCGCTCAATAAATGCTTGACTCGAGCTTCATTTACTAAATGAGTTAAGCATGAGGACATTTTCAAGTTTGATTCAAAGATCGGCTCAGGTCGAGTTAAGCTCGAATTTTGTGAAATTATAAAATTTCATTTGAGCAAGAGCAAGTAAGGTACCTTGCATAATACTTGAAAAAAATTCAGCTCGATCTCGTTCATTTACTAAACAAGCCTAGTATGAGCTCAAGTCGAAATTTAGTCTCGACTTGAGCTCAAATCATTTCTAAATGCGCTAAATATAATCAAGCAATACTAGACTTGTTCAGCTCGAATAACAACCATAGTCAATATGTAACTTGTTGCACTCATAACATATAATAATATAACTAGGTATAACAATTTTAAACTTGTATAACTTATTATCTAATTATCGAAATGAATAGTATAACCTCTCATTTTGAAGCTCTCGAGATAAATTACAGTATGTAAATGTTAATTTAAGTAAAATATAAAAACATTATAGTCTATTAAAATAAAGTTAATGTGATTAATATTCCTTTAATTTTCAAACATTCATAACTTTTTAATCATATGTCGGATTAGAGCGTATTATATATCAAAATGAAACCGTCGACAAGAATAATACACCTAGGTATTTTGTCAAAAGAGAAGGGGAGCACATGAATCCCTAGCCCCCTGGCTCTATCACTGCATATAAGCCACATAGAATGTTTATTTTCCAAATATTCTAACACCAACCCTACGCGTATATATTTCTCACAAAAATTAAAAGAGGTGCATGAACACATGGGACCGAATTCTTAAAGGGTATGGCCTATTTTCTGTGTGCAAGCCTGGTCAAGTCTCTCAACAGATTGGCGGGATGCGGAATTTCAGTATATTATAGTTTAGTGGTAATAGATTCTCTGGTGCATTTTCTTCAGAAATCAAAAACCTGCCACTAGTTGTGCTAAGTGTCTCACGAAATGGATTTTCTAGTGTGATTCCTTCACGGATTGGAAACCTTTCAAGCACATTACCGGCTACAAGCCTGAATAACTTGAACGAGTTAGAACAAATTCAATGTATCGTAAATGTTGTGAATTTCCACGAGTGAATAGAGAAAGAGAATGAAAGAATATATAGGACACAAATGATTTTCGTGTTCTGACAAGAACCACGCAGAACACTCTGCAGAGTAAAACCTCTCTGCATTATCTAGGGTTTCTTATTATTGTGATGTTTTGATGGATACAATAATTCCAACCCTATAGGCCTATATTTATAATAGAAAACCTCATATAGGTAACCTATAGATAAACCTACGCTATCTATAACTTATTGTAGATAAACCATCCACAATAATCCTTCTATAGAAAAATACCTTCTATGGATAAGACTTTTCTAAAGATAGATCTAGATAATTAATTGTTTCAAACAACAATCTCCACCTAGATAAATAATCTATATCTACAGCAACGAATGAAAATATCTCTAGGACCTTGTCTGCCCCATGTCTTTCTGTGCTTTGTTCCCTAGAGCTTCTCACTCGACTAGCATCGAGCAATATGAACCAAATTCAAGCAATGCATGAACTTGTTGATGGTGACTAGTTTGGTTAACATATCAGCAACATTGAACTTTCTCTAATATGATCTTGTGAAATCTCACAACAATGTGCTTCATCTGAGCATGATATACTAGGTTCCTAGCCAGATATATAACACTCTTGACTATCACAGTATATCTCAACTCCACCTTGCTCACCACTCAGTTCCTTCACAATTCATTTGACCCATAATGCCTTCTTGGCTGCCTCTGCTAAAGCCATATATTTTGCCTTAGTAGTAGAAAGGGATACCACAGACTGCAAAATTGATCTCCAAAAAATAGGCCCCCTAAGCAAGAGTAAAGACATACCCCGTAGCGGACCTTTAATTGTCAAGATACCCCACATAGTCTGAACTAACGTACCCTTTGACTAAAAGACTGCCTTTTTCGCCACCAAACATGATCCCATGGTCAACAATATCCCTCAAATACCTAAGAATCCACTTGCATGCATTCTAGTGTTCCCTCCCAGGATTAGACATGTACTTGCTGACTTCGCTAACAGCTTGGGACAAATTAGGTCTTGTGCACACCATAACATACATCAAACAATCAATTGCACTAGCATAAGGAACTTTGGACATATCTCTGATTTCTTCATCAGACTTCAAACACTGAGTGGAAGAGAGTTTGAAGTGGTTTACCAAAGGAGTGCTAACATGTTTTCATTTTGCCTTGTCAAATTTATTAAGCACTTTCTCAAATATAATTCTTTTGAGATAGCCACAACCTCCCAGAATTTATGTCTTTGTGAATTTCCATACCAAACAAGAATCTTTTTTGCAATGTCAAGATCCTTCATATCAAACTCCTTTCCCAGCAAGGCTAGTTTTCAGTTCAACAATATCACCAATGTCACGCTTGTGACCACCAATATCGACCACCAATGTCATGCTCGCGGCCCATAGACCAGGACGACTGAACACTTGATCTGCAACCTATTGATTAGATTTTGAATAGGTATACTTGCATGCACATTTTTCAGTTTGTAGTATGTTTTTAGAGGGCACTACTAGAAATCTGTCATTTAACCTCGGCTGATTAACATCAGTCAAATAAACATGTGGTGTTAAATAGGTTTTTAACATCAGTTGTAAATTTTGAGATGCTGAAAATAAATTAGACATCGCCTTATTTTTTGACTGATGTTAAAAATTTTTTAGAAAAAAAGTTAAGCGCGCGAGTTGAAATCCGAATTTTGTGTGATAGCGCAGAATGAAATACAAGGAACACTCTGAATTTTTTTTTTTATTGAATTTGGGGTTGAACTTAAAATTCATTAAAACCTTTTTGCCTTTCATCTACTCCTTTCTTCCACCAAGCCTCCATTTTTCAGATCTAGTTGCTACTCTTCTCTCTTCTCCAGATCCACCATTTCCTCCTTCTCTCTTCTCCTAATCCGGCCTCCTCCCTCCATTTATGGCCTCCTTCTCTCTGCTCCAACCTCCTTCTTTCATCACTGAATTCTCATATCATCGTCTTCACTCGTTGTCTTCTACCTTGTCTCTCCCTCTGATCTTGTTCTTGCCCCTCTGTTTTTCTTCAATTCAGAGCCGAGTCACCGGGTGCAGATAGCGCCTTCGTCTAAGGCCACACACCGACGTCTTCCGACATCGAACTCGCTGCCTTCGTCTCTCTTCTTCTTGCAATTGAAAAGAAGTGCTTCGATTCATCGAATTTGCCGCCTTTATCGCCATCGAACTCGCCGCTAGACCTGAACAGATCTGGGCTAACCCGCCTGGCCCGCCCAACCCGCCCGGGGAAAAAGGCGGGTTTGGGTAGAACAATCGGCCCAAGCGGGCCGACGGGCCCGGCCCGATAGGCCCACCGGGCTGGGCTTGGGCCGAGTATGAGGCCCAAGCGGGCCGGTAGGCCCGGCCCGGTAGATATATTAATGTTACAATATTATATGTATAATTATACATACATATATATAATGATATTTTTTTATCATAATCCAAACTATATATATATTTATACAGTGTGTATATATTACACATGCAGTGTATATTTATATATTTTTTTTTGTCAAAACAGTGTATACATATATATAAAATACAGTGTGTGCATAAGGTGCATATTATATTATGTTATATATATAAAGAAAACCCATAAAATATAAAAAAAAGTACAAATTTATATATGTTATGTCTTTAAATGACTTTGCTTCTTGGATAGTAACTAATACGTAAAATTTAGTAACATAACTGGTTATGCTATCGGGTAGCTAGGGTTCCCTCGTCCCGAATCATTTCCTAACAAAAATAAAAGCCCGCTAGGCCCGGTGGGCGGCCCGGCCCGCCAACAAGGGCGGGCTTGGACAATGGAGTAGGCCCAAAAACCGGGCCTGGCCCAAGCCCGACCCGTTACAATGGGCTGCTAAAATGACAGAGACCCGGCCCAAGCCCGCCCGGCCCGGCCCATGCTCAGGTCTACTCGCCGCGTTCGTCTATGGCCACACACCACCAGATGTCGCCTCTTCTTTTTATCTCTTTATCATCGAATTTTCAGGGTTTTTTTTGTTTTTTTTTGCAATTGAACGGAAGTGCTTAAATTCATCGAATCCAGGTTCAATCCCTCTTTCTTCTTCTTCTTCTTCTTCTTCTTCTTCTTCTTCTTCTTCTTCTTCTTCTTCTTCTTCTTCTTCTCCGCTCTATCTTCCAAGTTTGTATTGAAATTGTTTGGTGTTCCAATGGCTCCTAGAGCCGAGATTTTGAATTTTCGAATCCTAGGGTTAGGGTTTCATGTTAGGGCCGAAATTTTGATTGAATTTAAACCGCCTCTGCTTCTCCTCATCTCTGATGCAGACCTACGCGAGTGTGTCCACTGCCTTCTCCGTCTTCCTACTTCGAGAGGCCTTCTCCTTTCGCATTTACCGTACTCCAATTAATTTCCGAATTCGAAGTCGAAGAACTCAAGGTTAGGCTCTCTCTTATTTTCTGTTTTGATTCTCTGATTATGATTTATATCGAATTAGGTGGAAATTGATTTCGGTTTCGGGACATTTGAACTTATTTGTGAGTTTTAAATTAGGCATAGCTTCCCGGCTGAGGATGCTTCTCAAAGTTATCATCCTCGGCGACATCGGGTTCTCTGACTTCTCTCTCAATCTCTATCTCTATCTTTGTTGAGATTTGGGGTTTTTATTTCAATTATTCGGTGAAACTTTTTTCGAGGCAAACATAACTTTATATATGAAGTTTTACTTCTGCAATATTTTGTGATTGAAGATTTGTCTTTGTTATTCAGATCAATCTCTAACTTTATATATGAAGTTTTACCATCTTGCTCATTGTGTAGTAGACTTGAGGATTGTATATTGAACTGTCATTTAACTAAAAAAACACATTAATATGCTTAATGTGCTAAATATAAAGAAAACAATCGAAAATGTGTCATGAGCCATGCCTTAAGACTAATAAACTTTCTTAGTAACCATGTGGAGTGACCAAGATACTATAACTTTTGGAAGTATAAAACTCATGGTTATTAGGATCCCGATCCCGATCTTAGAATCTTACGATCCTACGATCCTAGGCTAGCTTTTGATCTGAATCTTGTATAAATACTCTATACTGCTAGGATCGGACTAGGATCGGTTAGGATCGGCTAGGATCGGTTGGGATCGGCTAGGATCGTAAGATCCTAGTAAGATCCTAGCAATACTTTATAATGTGATGTTATGTGCTATTTTTGTTTGGAATTTGGGATTGTAAGCCTACAATAAAGAACATGGGTCCCTTAATTTGTATTTTTTAAGCCTATATCCCAGGTGAACGGTCCAATTTATTTTTTTTCCCCATACTTTTTAGGGTTCGTTTGGTATAAAATTAAAAAAATTAAACGAAAACGAGGTTAATGTGGTTTATTTGTAATTTAAAATATACTGGTAGAAATTTTAATCATTACTTGACCCTTAGTACAAATTAAATCTCTAAGCATCATTCTAATTCATTCATTGTCGATCTTCCTAATTAGTTCCACTACTTCAAAATAAATAAGAAATTAGGGCAGCAGCGACAAACAGCTATTATTATACCTCTTAAGAATAAGAGGTTCTTGACTAATTATAAATGTTAAGTGGTATGCTGGCTACTTAGTTTATTTAATGGAAAAAACTATTAGTTTTATTTTAAAATCAAGGTATTTGTGTGGTATGATTTGTTTTATTTTAGTATTTATTTTATTTTCTCTTATTTCTAGGATCTTACGATCCTACAATCCGATCCTAGAGCATTGCCTCGATCCTACACTAAGATCTCGATCCTAAAAACCTTGAAACTGCATGTTACTCAAGGAATGTGAAGCAACATGTATTAGGTGTTTACTTTACATTGTTTGAAACAGAGGTAGAAACTTGCTTGATACTATATAAAATGCAAAGGGTGCAAAAAATACATGTGTAATGGCTTTATTTTTTGTGTTGTATTTCGTAGTTCCAGTCATATACTTGAATGCTTTCTTTGATTCTGAATCAGTTTTTTAGCACTTATCTCATGCTACTGAAACTATTTTGTCATAGGGAATGAGTGATCTTATATCCCCATTATTGTATATAATGGAAGATGATTCTGAAGCCTTCTGGTGCTTTACTGCCCTTATGGAAGAGCCGGGACCAAATTTCAATCGCGATCAAAACGGCATCCATGCTCAGCTTTTTGCATTATCTAAGGTCTCTGCAACTATCCCTCTCAGGTAGCTTAGATGTATTTCTCTATATGTTACTTAAAAAGCTGTTACACCATTTGCTCGTATATTTCCGAGAAATCTAAAGGAAAGTTTGAGGTATAATAGACAAATAATTTGATTTTGATATTACTTGCTGGCAGCTGGTTGATCTATTTGATGGCCCCTTGCACAACTATTTGGATTGCTTGAACTATTTCTTTTGCTTCCGTTGGGTTCTCATACAATTAATTAAAAGGTGAGTGTTATATCTATCGCATAAACGTTGCTCTTGAATTTCATTCAAATCACGGAATCTTCACCTCTAGAACTAACTTCACACTGATTCGATCTGCAGGGAGCTTGAATTCCATGACACGATGAGAATGTTGCTGCAGGAACTACAAATTGAAGGAATGGGAAAGGTGAAGTCAAGAAGAGAGTCAAAGGAGGGGAAGATGCCCACATCATTCAACATGTCCAATCACAATTCACAAACTAAAGCATCTGGTAAAATATATCACCTGATTAATAGTTTGGTATTTGAATAGATCATTTACTTTGTCATCTCTTTTTTCTTTTATTTTGTCCCTTCACGAGCCTTCTGTTGCTTGTTTAGTTCCTGGAAGAGTTCGAGTTGTTGTAAGATTACGGCCTATAAATGCAGCGGTGTCAATGGTTGATGTCGATTTAGCAAATTGTGTTGAACTTCAACCAAAGGTGGTGCTTTAGTCCATTTGACTTTGTCCTTGAAGGATTGTTCCATCAGTAGAACAATTGGGAATCTGACATGTTTGAGTATGATGGAGTGCTTACTGAATTTGCATCTCAGAAGCGTGTATGAAGTCGTGGTGAAGCCTGTTGTCGAGGTGTGTATGCAAATCAACATTTGGACTCTTATTACTTAAGTTTGTCTCTTTGTCATCAACTGTTTAATAATCTGATCAGATTATTGTTATGAAACTTTGATGTGATGGATGTCCTTTCCCTTGATATTTGTTTGGTATGCTCTCTTTGGTTGTTTGTCACTTATAAATTATAATGTTTATTTTACATGATACAGTTTTACATGGAGACAATACAAGATCTGTTTGATCCTAGCAACGACAACAAATCAGCGGGTTAGGATGCTTTTGATCACTTAGAATTCTTCCTTGATCGAGTTTCTGTGTTATAAGACTAAAATGCTTAGGATGCTTTTTAGTACTGTTAAGTGTCAATGGAAAAACTATTGAGTGTCAATGGGAAACTGCTGGTGGCTTCATTGTCTTATAAGATGTGTTTACATTTAAACTTTTTTTAGTATATTCCGTTACTCTTCCATTGATAATTTTTTAATTTCGGTGCATTTATATTTATGTTATACTTGTTTATTACTGGTCTTTACTATAGACCATTTCATTTGACTTTGTTCTTGGTAATTTAAAGCCTCTTAGCTCAAATTGGTAGAACGTTGTGCCCAAGCACAAAGATGCGGGTTCAAATCTCGCATAAGCTATCATATTAAAAAAAACTACAAATATATCATTTAACATCGGGTAAAAACCGATGTCTTTCAAAAAATAATATCGATGTCTACGTGGGTGATGTTAAAAGTAAAAAATGTTTAACATCGGCCAAAGCCCGATGTTATAACATACAACGCCATCGAATTTAAAAATATAAACGATGTTATAAACTTTATCGACATCGGGCTATGGCCGATGTGAAAAACTTTTGACTTTTTACATAATCAATATAGACATCGATTTTTTTTTGAAAGACATCGATTATTACCCGATGTTAAATGACAAATTTCTAGCAGTGGGGATTGCATGTCTCGGTTATGGCTACCTCTTAGATGGTATTATGTCTTGTACGTAGGATGAGGCTTGTATGTCTCGATTATCGTATTGGTCCGTACTTGGGTTTGCAACCTCGGGTAGCACCCATTATCGGTTCCCCTAGTTAATTCCTCGAGACTAACTAGGGGTGACCCCTCCTTTCAGTTTCCGGACAATATGTAAAAATTATATTTTAGTAATACAACCTCTAAAAAATCTAGCTCATGTTTTTTTTTTGTTCGAAAAATCTAGTTCATGTTAATAAGAGAGGAAAAACATGTTTATCACATAGCATATGAACAACCAATCAATTCAAGAGAAACTTATTCTAGGCAATAATTTGGCATTCCAAAGTCACAAAGTTTAAATTGATGTAGACAATTTTGAAAAATGTTATTCTCGATCTGTATCCTTTTATTTTAAAAAATTATCATAGATCGATCGATACACTACCTAGTTATATATTCTCTCTCTTTGTTAAAAAGACCGATGTGTGGTTGGTTAATGTTAATTAATGGGTATATATTTTGTAAGCATGGTATTTTAAACCACTTATTTATAATATTTATATATTTAATTATAATATTATTATTTAGTTTAATTTGACATATATTGATATTAAAATTTAATTTTGCTAATATTTTAATATTTTTAAAAAGGCTTTAAAAAAATTAAAACTTTTGACCTGTTGAGTCGATCCAAAATTGGGACACCTAGGTTGGCTAATTGACTCGAAATGATCCAAAATCCGATTTTTCCGAGACCCAAATGATCCGAATCTGCACCCAACTTGAATGACCCAATTGACAAGTCTAGTATATATATAGGTTGGATTGAGACTGGAACTAATTAATCTTTCCAGATTATTAATTAAAAAGTAATACTTTTACCATCTCATACTTTAAGTCTTTTTTTTTTCGCTTTTGATTTTGACACATATGACCTAAAAACTATTTAAAATATTAAAAAATTATTAATTTTTTAAAAATAAATCCATTCTTATTTTTAATAAGTATGAATTTACAAAAATAAATAATAAAAAGTCAATATTTTTATAAAGTTTTTAATTAATTCATTAAAAAGAGTGTTAAATAGTCAAATGATTTAAATTATATGACATACGTAGTACTTAAGTCAAATGTTTATTTTATCTGCCCCTGATGGGGTGACCCAATGGTGTGGAGTAACGGGTGGTTAGAAAGTCCTGATTCGATCTCTGTCTCTATCCTTTTCCTTGGGTGAAAATTCAAGATTTGTCTTGTTTTTACCAGTGAATTGAGCCAGTCGAGCAAACCAATTAACCTGGTGCGTGGCTGTTGTTGACGAGATGACGGCGTCCGAAATTTGGCACCAAATGGTAGGTATTCTCATCATAAAAAAAAATGTTTATTTTATCAAGTATTTTTGTTATTATTTTATAAATAATATTATCCTTGAGTTTTGTGATAATGTTGAAAGTTGAAAAGGAGAACGAAACTTGTGATTTTCGAGTGATGTAATTTGCATAAAAATATAAGATGTTTTTGGCAGACACGTATTGGCATTACGTGATTGACTTGTCGTACATACTACTTCTATATGACTAACATTACCACTATTGTAATCCATTTTTTTTGTTGTTGTTGTTGAAATTATAATCCACTTTGAATATTTGTTTTGCCCTCCTTTTTTGAATCTTTGCTCCTCTCCAATAATGTGCATGCATATATGATTTATTTTTTTAATTGGGATGGGCCTATTAACTCTAATTTTCAATAAAATCTCAACAGTCGATACTTACAAGTAAATATATTCCATTTTTTCCATGTTAATCATGAGATCTCTAATCCCGATTTTTTTTATCAAAAAATCCTACTCGACTTTTGCCCCGTAGAGTTTCTAATAGGGGTTGTGTAAGGGTTGTCCAGGGGTTGTTATATGCACGGTAAAATTCTCGCTATTTGTACGGTACCATTACCGATATCCAGAATCGGCAGCTTTGCCTATTAAGGAAGCCTAGGTCGGCAGCCCTGCACTGGTCGGCGGTCATTCCCTGAGGAGAGATCACACACAAGGAATCACCACACGAGGTTGACAGCTTCACCGACTCAGGAAGCCTAGGTCGGCAGATCCATCGACACTAAACGACGAAGTCGACACCGTGCGTATGGCGAAATCTCGCCGTGTCTATAGCACAACCGTTCTAATAACTCTATCTACGAACTTTACACTATCTTGAGTCATCTTATCTTACTCATAAGTCACCAACATATTTTCTTGTAGATTTTAAAATTGCTTTCCTATATCAATTGTCACACATATTATATCATCACATATTATGAAGATTATGCTGTCATCTTCTGTAATAAGGCTTTTTTGTCTCATGTGTTCTCCCATGTGCAAGACACATGTGTCATGCCAAGATCTACTATAAAAGCTTGTTGCACTAACTCCCATTAGATAGGGTTTTGGGGATTGCATCCGCTTTAATGAAGTAAATGAATGTCATTTATATTTGTTGGTTTTGGTGATGAAACAGTAGTCGTTTTCGGGTTGTTTCCTCTTGATTATTCTTCCCTTTTCGATCAGTTTTCTGTTGATAAGCTCATATTTTCACATAATATCAGAGCTTGAGGTTGATTGTGTTAAGTTCGCTTCGTGATTTTGATGCATTTGCGAGTTTATCTTCACCACTAGTGGAAGCTCAAATTTAGGGGACAAGCCACCTCAAGATATGAATACACAAGTTAATCTTGGAGACCCTTTATTCTTATCAAATTCTAATCACCTAGTTGCTCAGTTAGTTGTAATTCCTTTTGATGGTAGTAATTACATGACATGAAGTCGTGGTGTTATGATGACACTTGGTGCTAAATGTAAACCTGATTTTATTAATGGGTCTTGTGCTAAACCTGTTGTTGGGTCTATTGGTTTGGAAAGGTGGATCAGGGCAAATTATATGGTGTGATGTTGGCTTTTAAGTTCCATGTCTAAGAGTGTTGTTGAAGGTTTCATGTTTGTTGATTCATCTAAACACTTATGGGAAGAAATCGTTGAAAGATTTGGACAATCAAATGCACCACTCATTTTCCAAATGAAGAAGAGACATGGAAATATTGTGAAGGGAAACATGAGTCTACTGAGTTATATAATGTGTTCAAGAGGAACTAGGATGAACTACAAGTTTTAGAAAGCGTGCCTAAGTGCTTGTGTGGTGCTATAACTGCTTGTACTTGTGATTTGAAGAGGAAGTTCACTGAAATAAAATCCAGAAACAGATTCATGCAGTTCTTAGTTAGCTTGAATAATGGTTATAATGCTGCGAGAAAATTCTATATTGGCTACTAACCCTTTGCCTAGCATCAACAAGGCATATTACATTCTACAACAAGTGGAACGAGGAAATGAAGCTTCAAATGGCACATCTGGATCTTAAGGAATCAACATTGATTCTAGTTCAATTGTAGCTAATCGAGGTGGGAATTCATATCAGTACACGCCATCTGGAGGTGGCAATAAACCATTCAAGAAGGAGTGGAAGGATTGGCAAGAACTGAAGAGGGTAAAGTCCAATTCTAAATGTACACTTGCAATATGAAGAAGTCGAAATTCATATCATTACAAGCCATCTTGATGATTGCACTAGGGTCACTTAGACCTTTCTTCTGAAAAATAAGATGCAGGTGTTTCAGGCTCTCAGTGATTTTTTAGTATATGTAGGGAATCAGTTTGATTGTTTAGTGAAGACTATCATAACAAACAATGGAACTGAGTTTGTGCAGAGACAGTGTTCTGAATTATTCGCTTATAAGGGCATTATCCATCTGAAATCTATTTCTTATACTCCACAACAAAATGGTAGAGTGGAGAGAAAACATATACATCTTTTGGAGACTACTAGGTGTTTGAGAATTCATGGAGGATTGCCTATAAAGTATTTGGGGGGGGGGGGGGGGTGATGCTTGTTAGCAACAACTCATCTCATTAATAAGATGCCCACAGATTTTTTTAAAACTAGTTGTCTCCTCATGAGAAGTTGTTCAACAAGCCTCCTAATTATGAGGATTTCAGAGTCATTGGGAGTCTAGCTTTGTTATGCTCATGTGTCTCATGGTGAAAGAGACAAGATGAAACTCAAAGCCAAGAAGTGTTTCTCTTAGGTTATCCCTTTGGTCAAAAGGGTTATAAATTATGGGATCTTGATTCCAAAATTGTTTTGTTACCAGAGATGTGATTTGCAAAGAGAACATTTTTCCCTTCAAAACCAATGTAGAGAATGATGATGATGTTCAGGTGCATGATGTACCTTCATTACCATTAATTAATCCGACTTCAGATGAAGAAATGGTTATTCAACACCCATTAATTGTTTCAGAGTCTGATCCACTTCCCATTGTAGAGCCTATGAATTCAGAGTCTAGAGTATCTTCTATGCCTTCACAGATAGCAGATTCCTTAGCTTTTGATGGTAATATTGATCATATGACAGTTGAGATGTTGCAAGATATGAATGTATTCCCACCATTAAGAAGGTCAACTAGAGATCATGTGTTGCCAAGGAGACTCCATGACTATGTTTGTAAGAATGATAGACAAAGGAATATATGTTTCACAATCATTTTTAGTTGAATGATCTTGATATTCTCGGATTCATTGCTTGTATAGCAAAAGAACCAGAACCTTCTACATACAAGCTGCTCATAATCCCAAGTGGATAGAGGGTATGGATGTTGAGTTACAGGCTCTAGAAAGGAATAGTACTTGGGAGTTAACAAATATTCCTTTTGACAAGAAAGCAATTCGTAGTAAATGGGTCTACAAGAATAAGTATAGACCTGATGGAACAATTGAGAGATATAAAGCCAGATTGGTCGCAAAAGGGTATAATCAGATTAAAGGAAAGGATTATATACATACTTTTTCACTTTGCAACTGTGAGAATTTTGATTGTCGTTGTAACAGTCGAAAATTGGTCTTTGTATCAACTTGATGTGAACAATGCTTTCCTACGTAGGAAGCTAGAGGAAGAATTTTATATGGAACCTCTAGAAGGTTATCCCATAGAGAGACCTGGCCAAGTATATAGATTGAAAAGATCCAGTTATGGATTAAAACAGGCTTAAAGGGAATGGAATTCTAAATGGCTTAAAGGCAATGGAATTCTGAATTGCACAGATTTTTTATGAGTTTAGGATTCATTCAGTCATGTGAGGATTACTCTTTATTCATCAAACATGTGCCATCTGGTGTTGTGATGGCTCTGGTGTATGTTGATGATCTATTACTTACAAAAGATGATGAATCAATGATAAGGCACACTAAAGATGCGTTGCATAGGGCCTTCACCGTCAAAGATCTTGGGAAGGCAAGGTATTTTCTTGGTTTTGGAGATTCTTTATGATAAAGAAGGAACTCTCTTACATCAGAGAAAATAGATTTTAGATATTGTGGAGGATTGCAAGATGACTGAGTGCAAACCAGAATTATTTCCTCTTCTTAGAGGGCTGAAATTTTTAATTGACTTACGGGAGCTTCTTCCTCAACCAAAAACAATGATGATGGCTTGTTGGCAGGTTGCTTTTTCTAAACTTATCTAAAACAGACATTTCATAAGTAGTGCAACACTTAACCCAATTTATGGTTGAGCCACAACAGCCACACTTTGATGCAACAAATAATATAGTAAGACACTTAAGAGGAACTATGTCAATGGGATTACATTATCCAAAAGAATCAACGATGTTTTTATCTACATTCTGTGATGCAGATTGGGGTACATGTTAGTTTAGTGCCAAGTCTCTTACAAGGTATTGTGTCTTTTTTGGAAGATCTCTTGTTTCTTGGAAGACAAAGAAGCAAGTTAAAATTTCAAAATCATTCGAAAGAGAATATAGAAGCATGTCTACCTCTACTATAGTGAATTTATTTGGGTAGAAGAAGTTTTGCAAAGGTTCAAAATTTCAGTGCCATTGCCTATACCTCTTTACTGTGATAATAAATCTGTTATACACATTGTTGAGAACCCCATATTTCATGAGAGGACCAAGCACCTAAAAATTGACTGTCACTATGTAAGGGAGAAGTTGCAAGAAATATTTTTTGTTCAACGTCAGCATGTTCGGACTCGAGTTTAACTTGCTGATGTGCTTACTAAGCCTCTTGGGGAGACACAACACATTTTCCTTTCTTCTAAGTAGGGTCTTATTGGTTTTTCATCAAGCCCAACTTGAAAAGAGGGGGGGGGGGGGGGGGGGGGTATGAAGATTATGCTTACATGTTTACATGTTAAGCATAACAGCATTTCATGTTCATTATCCTTTTCATTTTCAGCGTTTTGTCATCTTCTGTAATAAGGCTTTTTTGTCTCATGTGTTCTCTCGTGTGCAAGGAACATGTGTCATGCCAAGACTTACTATAAAAGCTTGTTGCACTCACTCTCATGAATTAGGTAGGGTTTTGGGGATTGCAGTCGCTTTCATGTAGGAGATGAATGCCATTTATATTTGCTGGTTTTTGTGATGAAACATTAGCCATTCTCGACCCGTTTCCTCTTGATTATTCTTCCTTTTTTATCAGTTTTCTGTTGATCAGCTCATATTTTCACACATATGTAACTAAAAAAAGTTAGAATCGCATGAAGTGCAACTTTATAAAGTTGGTAGATTATATATATTCGCATGAAGTGCAACTTTATAAAGTTGGTAGATTATCCTAATCAGAGAATGACATTCAATATACCAAAAAAGTGGCATTTGCAAATCTAACCCTCCCCCCCCCCCTCCCCTCACAGACACAAAATTTGCAAAAATGATAATTTGTTGGGTTCATTACAAAAATTACGGGTGACACAACCCGAGATTAGCCAGTGGAATGAGGAGGAAGAGTGAAGGAGTATTAAATGCTGAGAGGACGAAGAGAAAAGAGAGAGGTTAAATGTGAGAGAGAACTAAATTTTAAAAAAAAAAGATGTTGCAGAGGAGAGAGAGAAAAAAAGTGAAGGAGAACATTTAATGGAAAGGGGAGAGAGGGGAAGCATTAAATGCAAAAGATATATAGAGGGGAGCAGATTTTCGCAGAGGAGAGAGAGAGAGATGAAAAGTGAAGTGATGTAATTGAAGAATGATCAGAAACACAGACAACCTAGTGATCGATCAGTTGCATGCCATCCAATAAAAAATATGTGCCAGCAACGATCGAACGCTAAATCGTGCCACCATCATATAGTGTATAATAGCGAATATGGATAAGTCTCTTCGCGGTTTTAGTTTTACACCCCTAACTACTTCTCATCTTCTTCATATCCCCAATCGAAAGTGATAAAACCATATTCTTCTCTTGCTTCGCAGTTTTAGGTTCATTTCTGAGTCTCTGTCATTTATGGCACACGTGTACTAGTTGATGTCACGTGTTTACTTGTTGGAGGCACATAAAACGTTTTGCTTGGCACACTAACATTTGTCATGTTTTATATGTTCAATGAAGTTGAAATTGTTTGTGTCAACAACGATCACCATACCCTCCCTTATGTCATCCCCCAACTCAGCTGATAAGTCTCCTCCGAGTGAGATGTCTGTTGGAGACGAATCGATTACCATCGATCGAGGCCGAATTGGGTTCCAATTTCTTTCACCGACACGTACAGCGGCAAGGCCCAAGTCAGTTCTCCAACCCTGGGGTTCAAGAATTTGAAAGCATCCCAGTCGGTGTCATCATCCAGTTGAAATGGATAGCGTCTCATGGTTGTAAAACGAATATCACAAGCATACTTACCTATATTCGTTACTATATATTGTTTGAAGTTGGCACGTGTTTCCCTTCGTCTAGCGAAATATTCAATTGTTGTCCCGTATTCCTATTTTACCTGCATGCAATTGAGGTAATGGGTCTTAATTAACCTTCAATGGCAGCCTTCCAATTCCTCTCTCTCCCTCCCTTTTTTTTATGCAGAAACCTGAGCATTAATGACTCCTTTTTCTTTTTTTTTTGCTAACCTTCAACCGGTTGATATAGTTAAAAAAAATTTGCGAAAGTGACATTTCCCCACTCCATTGCAGTTTACCTCATGTCATTGCCATTTTTGCAAACCCCCTTTATTTTGGGTATATCCATGCAAAATAGCAAAATCCTAACACTAATTTATTAGCCCTAAAAAAAATTTAAGCTAAACTAATCTAAATTTCAATTATTTATCCTAAAATCCTTCAAAATACTGATCTATATCACTACACCCATTTGCGAGTTGTGGATTGAATATATATACTGGGAAACTTGTGATTTTAATATCTTATTTACGGGGATCGATTGTTTTTGGGAAACGACCAATAGAAAAATCCAAACAACAGTAGGGAACATACTGGGTATTATTAGTTTATAAAGTGGGTACAATTTGCAATTTAATGAGAGCATATATAAGATTTGATTATCCAATCAGATTTCATCCGTGTTTTTAATGGTTATAATAATGCTATAATTTGTATGGATATTGTACGTAGTGTATAAATTTTGTTTGGATAAGCGCAGAAAAGGGCGGCTGAGGAAGAACATTAAAACAAGGATACCTCTTGAGGGAATGAGTTCAGAGAGTATACTACCGACTACGTGCAGACAGACAGACAGACAAAATATATACCCTTTTGTAGTTTGACCATATTACATCCACTCCACAATCCACATGCTTTGCCCTACATTTTTGTATTTTCCAATCTTTTAATTTGTTCCAAAACATCCCAATAAAGATCCACCTCCTCATTGGTACCGGTTTTAAAGGATCAATCTTTATTTGAGAAAATAATTCATAATCTCAATTTAACCAATGAAAGAGAATAAATATAGACTAGATCGGATCTATACCAAAAAAATCATATCAATTAATTTAAAACTAGTGTAGTGCCCGCGTCATGGCGCGTTTTTTTTTAATCTTAATAATAAAAAAATTTATTATTATATAATTAAATAAATGATCAACGAAGGTAGCATCGACTTATAAATGTAGGGAGTTGATAAAGTAAAAAATATATAAAAACCATAAAATAAAGGTGGTTATGACACATTAGCAAAAATATTGTCATTTCATTAATGATTAAATATTGTCATTTCATTAATGATTAAATATAGATAGATGGTAAAAAATGTATACATTTTCAACTAATAACAATTTATGAGATCATATCATCAAAATATAATAATTTAACTTCTATAAATATCATGTTCTAAGGGTGTAATAACTGGCAAAAATGCTTCTATTTTAATATATTATATAGATATATAGATGATTAAAAATATAGAATATGTTAATAACATAAATAAATAAATAAAATGATTCTCTTAATAGTTATTCTTTTATATAGAATGTAGAATATTCTAGAATGTAACTTTATTGAAACATAATTTTGAATTAATCCCATTACTTAAAACATAAGAAGTAGTTTAACATATTGTGTAGATATACAGATATATAGATAAATTATAATAAAATTATATAAGAAGACAATATTATTATATAAAGTATATAAATAATAATAATAATAATAAGAAGAATAAGTTTACATAATTAAGATGATACACGAATATATTAAAGGATATATTAATTAGCTGATTAAAATAAATTGATTCTGTAATAATTTAACTTCTATAAATATCTTGTTCTAAGGTTGTGACACGTGGCAAAAATGCTTCTGTTTTAATATATTATATAGATAGGGAAAATTGCAAAAAAATAGCCTCAAGCCACATTCAAAATCAAATAATTACCTTTAAATTTAAATTAATTACAAAAAATAGCCTTAGATTGCTTTTAAATTCAAACTAATTACAAAACCTCTCCAAAATAATTTTTATTTAAAAAATCATCACTTCTAATATAAAAAATATTACACTTAATTGTTGTTATCTAAACTCATAGCTGAATTAATTATAAAAACTATCTCAAACCATATAAATATAACTTAAATTTATTTTTTTAAAATTAATTAGATTATTTACATATCATTAAATGTGAATAAATACTTAAGCTTCTACTCGCAGTTGATCTAATAAGCGACTTAGGGCGATTTTCTGAGCAAAACTAGTGCAAAAAAGCAGTTAAGCATGCATTATATATTGCTTTAAACCTAACAATTAGGGTAGTTTGTTATCTATTGAAGAAAAAAATGTGCATACGTTATTCACCCAACAATGGTTTTTGTTTGAGCATTGAATAGATTGTGGAATGAAGATAAATTAATTTTTTATCAAGAAAAATAAAGATCTTGTTTGATTTTTTAGTAGCCCTTTTTTTTTAAAAAAAAAGTATTTATTTACAAAATTTATATGGTATAAGGTAGTTTTTATAATTAATTCAATGATGAATTTAGCTAATAATGATGTAGTGATAAAAAAAAAAATATGAGAAGTGGTAGATTTTGAGAATAAAAATTATTTAGGCTATTTTCTTTATATATAAGAAGTGATGATTACTTTAAAATTAAAATTATTTTGGAGAGATTTTGTAATTAATTTGAATTTAAAGGCAACCTATGATTGTTTTTTGTAATTAATTTGAATATGAAGGTAATTATTTGAATTGGAATGTAGCTTGAGGCTATTTTCTGCAACCAAGTAAATACTTGAGGCTATTTTCTACATTTTTTTATAGTTCAGGCTATTGAGCGCAACAATCCTTAAAGGTTAGACTATTTTTTTGCAATTTTTCCTTTAAAATAAGAATGCATATAATGATCTCTCAAACTTTATTGTTGAGATTTAGTGAGGGTTGTCGTTTTTCACTTACAAACATCAATTTAAAGATGCCAGAATCCCATGGAATGAAATTGGAAATAGGTAGTACTGAAAAGTTAGTCGACAGGGGTCGTTTTTCACCTCCATAACGATGAATATGATTACAGAACATTACAAAACATCAGGAAATGAGATTGCACGGATCTGAAAATTAATAGAATGCTTTCCTAAAATAAGGAATTTTATTTGGAAATTAGTGCAAAATGGACCCCCATTGAAAAAACGTCTCTCCGAAAAAGGAGTGGTTATCCCCCTCTCTTGCGTTTTCTGCAATCATGGGATCCAGGATAATCAACATTTATTTACCCAATGTAGACACTCCCTTATTCTAATTAAAAGAATTAACTCTAACATCGAAACACATATAAGAAGTACCAATCCATATGAAAAGACTCTCAAGAGAATTATTGTTGAGATCTTCTCCCTGACTCAGAAGACTAGACTTGCTATGTCCTAGTGGGACAGCTGTGCTTTGAGAAATAAAATTGTATTCAACGATACCAGTCTTACAAACACACAAGCACAAGAAGTATATATGAGACAACAACTTTGGAATTGGAAACAATCTAAACAAATTCATTGGGAGGTGACATGGAAATCAAAGAATCAGGACCCTCACCTAAACCTAGAAAGAAACGAAATATTAGATGGAAAAAACCATAATAAGGTGTTTTTAAGATTAATTTTGATGGTGCAAAATTACCTTCATGTGAAGTTGCGGCGGGTTTCATGATTCGGGACCACCTTGGAAATGTGCGGTTTATGATGCCTTGTAGTGTGGCTTTGTGTTGCCTTTGATGGTAGAAGTGCTCGCCCTCCAGATAGGTCTAGTGGATGCAAAAGAGATGGGCCTTCTATAGAGCAAGGCGGAAGGAGACAACTTGATTGTCGACAATGCTATCATAGGGACTTGAAAAGTGTCTGCAGGAGATTGAGATGATGTTCTTGCTTCATGGTTTTAGCTTCCTGCAATGTGTTCTTGAAAGTCAATCAAGTGGTCGATAAAGTTGTTCATCTTTGCTTCTTGATGGATGGTGCTTCACTGCTTCGATCGTCGCTCACCCAGAGTTTTGTACTCTCGTTCGTAAGGAGACTATTGGGTGGTGGTCCAGTAGAGCCTGACTCCACCCAAACTCTTACTTTTGTTTAAAAAAATCAATTTGAATCTTTAACTTATATGATACAATATTACATTACAATTCTCTAATAGATCTACAATTGTACTTCAAATGGTGGATATATATAAAAGTCTTAGGGTATAAACGATTTTACGTTAAATTCTAATGATTCTAGATTCTGTGCAAAAATATTTTAACATAAAATGAATATGTTAAAACTTGAAACTATTTTTTTTTACTCTCCTTTGGTTTGGAAATTATGTCATTTTACAATTTATATAATATATATATATATATATATTATTTTTTATGATTTTTTATGATTTTAGTATCAAATTATGATAATATAAAATTAATATTTTTTATATTTTTTTATCATCTTAAATAACACACATAAATAGTAATTGATTTATTTTTTTAGAATGGAAGTAGTATTATTTTTGATAAAGTACATAACAAAATCTTTGATTGATAAATCGAGAGATTTAACATACCAACATACTTAAAACAATAGCGCGAAAAATTTATTTAAGGTGTAAAATTCTCTTAATGGGTTTAATTATAATTAAATGAACCTAATTTTTATGAGTAAATTGCTAATAAGCCTAATTTATAAGTAAATGGGCATAATTTAATTAGCAAAAATGTCAACCCCATGTGCTCCCCTTGCTCAATGCGTGTACCTCCCTGCTCCTGTGCCCCCCTTCCGGGCTAGTTTTTGTGTGTGTGTGTGTCGGCACTTTTTGTTGTGCAAATATAATTGGATGTTGTGCACATATAACATTATATTGTGCAAATATAACTTTATGTTGTGCAAATATAATAAATTCTTATGGGTAAATAAGTAAATGGGCCTATTTTGATTATAAAAATTTATAATTGAAATAGTAAAGTGCATAAATAAGATAATAAAGTGCATATATAACATTATGGTGTGCAAATATAACATTATGTTGTGCAAATATAACTTTAAGTTTTTTTTTTGTGTGTGTGTCGGCACTTTCTGTTGGCCGGAGGTGGCTCGAGGTGGGTGTGGGAGGCTGAGAGAGAAGCGCTGCTGTGTGTTGATTCACTAAGCAATTTTACACCCTAACTCTTCCCTATATATACCTAGCTCTGCGTCTGTTGACCTTTTACTTTTAGTAAAAGGATTAGGCTGAATATCATCAACTAATTAAGAGAATCTTTATAGATGAAAACATAAAGATTTGAAAAATAGAGAATTCAATTCTAAATCTTATATTGACCTTTTACTTTTAGTAAAAGGATTAGGCTGAATATCATCAACTAATTAAGAGAATCTTTATAGATGAAAACATAAAGATTTGAAAAATAGAGAATTCAATTCTAAATCTTATATATATATAAGATTTAGAATTGAATTCTCTATTTTTCAAATCTTTATGTTTTCATCTATAAAGATTCTCTTAATTAGTTGATGATATTCAGCCTAATCCTTTTACTAAAAGTAAAAGGTCAACAGACGCAGAGCTAGGAGGTGCTTTCAAGTCGCAAGTATATATTTCAGCATCCCTTTATGTAGAGAAAAATATTTTTTAAAAATATATATTTACTATTTTAAGTTATTGATGTAGTATAAAGATTCAAATGAAAAATAGAACAAATAATGTATATATTTAGCTTAGATGGTAAAGTGTGGAAAGAGTAATCTAAAGGTTGTTTTGAGTTTAGACCTCATATGTTTTCTTTTGATATTATTTTTTCTTTATTTTTGCTTCTCTCAATTAATTCAATTAAAATGACATATTTTAACCCTCTCTTTTTTGATTCCCCTCCATAATTCCTCATTCTTCGAGAATTAGAAAGATACTTTTCAAGTTTGAATTTTGTTTCTCGCCGGTCACGTATGGGCGCGATAAGTTGGCAGCGGGAGTGAGTAAGAGCGACGTTTTCGGGATTCCCCTAATAACCAACGAATTGACAAATCTAACTTTCTTTCAATAAAATATTTTCAAAAACTACTTCTTCGCTTTTGTTCGTATATTGCTTCCCTTATTTATTTCAATTGAAATTGATGAATTTAAATAATATTTTTAGTGTTTTTTCTATATTATTTAAAAAAACCTTCTTGTTATATATCAACACAAAAAAAAAATTCAAAAATTTTAAAGCATCCGCTAGCAAAAATTCTGACTCCGTCACTCATGGTCAATAAGGTCTACACCTTCCAAATCTTTTCCTAGCAACTCCTAAGACAGTGCAAAACACTATATGCCCAAATCTAGCTAGTTAGCCTAGTTTATTATATCTATGTTCTTTTTTTTTAATTAAGTAAAAATTCGAGCTCAAACAAGCCTGAAGTTCGAGAAGCCGACAAGTCGATAGACGACAGACCGTCAAACATATAACATAAATGCAGAAAAAAGTGCAAAAGAGCATGCAAAACAAATAACGAAAGATAAATCAAAACAGACCTCAATAATTGGTTGAATTCTGTCTTCTCTAGGAGTAGATGACTTATTAGGTTATGTAAACAAAATGTAGAAAATATATATAGTGATTAAAACTTTGGTGTAATGCGTAAACAATATTTTAATGTTTTCATCCTTTGTTAAAGATTTTATCAATATATTATCCGTATATGTTATGAAATTGGCCGGGTACATGAGCAAATAATTTATTACCCATGGTTGAAAGTAGATTGGTTGGGGAGATAGAAATAAAACAATGGTAGGTACGTGGTAAAAGTTTTTAGAGTTATTTATGATAACAAACAACCACCTCTCTTTGATGGCGACATAATAATTGATTAACTATAATGACATCAACTTTTCATACAATAATTTAATTTTCAATGCATTTAATTTAACTTTTTATTCTCATTCTCAACTCTCTTTTTTCATCCAAACAAAGACGAATCTGCAAAATTAATTTTGAACTGTACTCTATATTGTGGTATTTTTTTTAAATATAATATAATTTATATATGAATTTCTAATTAGAAAATCAAAATTATTATATAAATTATTATATAAAAAATTATTATATAACAATGGAGGAATTTTTATATAACAATGGAGGAATTTTTTTTCTAAGGATTCAAAATTATTATATAAAAAAAATTCCTCCATTATTCATTATATTCTAGTGATGAATTTATATTTTAAAAATAAGTTATAATTTTATTTGATTTTGGTAGGGAAGCCTACTATATCTATGATTTGTTTGTATTAAAATGCATGAAACTTGTGAAATAATTAAGACAAAATCTAAGAACTTGTTGGTACCAAACCAACACATGAGCTTGACAACATTGACAATGGCCACTCACCACTTACATCAAAGAAAAATGAGCCCCTTTATTCCCTTTGTCAATATTTATTTATTATTTTTCAAGGACCCTTGTAACTCAAAAAAGCCAGAAAAAAATAAATTACATATACATATATATATATATAAAAACAAAATCTCATAATCAACAAAAATTAGGTTTGATTTGTTTGAACATTGAACTTTGAATAATTGACTGCCCCAAAAATTAGAATTTCCATGTCATGTCTTTGCTTTCATCCCAACCCCAACTCCATTTTCAAACCCTCCTCTCCTTTCCATTCACACAAACCTTAATTCATCATCCATGGAGTCTCCATGATCTTCATTTCATTCCTCAATCCATTGAGAAGAATAAACAAACTCTGAGGTGGAACTAAATCAATTATGCAAGAAGAAGTATCCAATTCAGCTGCCTATTTGCTTTTGTTACTCCTCTTCAACCTCTTCCTGGTTTTGCTCAAAGGTGATTTTTGTTTTTAAATTTTTCTTCTTTCCGGCTTTTCGTCGAACAGCTTATGGGCATGATGAAACGCGTTCATTTTCTGGGGGTTTTCTTTCCGGGAATCGTTAGGGTTTTGATTATTTTAATTGTTGTTCTTTAATATAGGTGCGATTGTCGAGGGAGATTCTCTGGAGAGAGATACAGAAGTTCTGCTGAGCTTGAAATCGTTTCTGGAAGATCAAAACCAGGTGAATAGAGGAAGGTACACCCAGTGGAATCAGAATCTGTTTAATTCCACGCCTTGTGACTGGCCGGGGATTACTTGCAGCCCTTCGGGCGCCGGCGCCGGCCGTCGGGTGACTGCAGTTAATCTCTCGTGCAGTAGCATCGCCGGCGAAATCTTCGGTAACTTCTCAGCTTTGACTGCGCTCTCCTATCTTGACCTCTCACAGAACACAATCAATGGCGAAATTCCTACTGACTTGGGCAGTTGTGGAACCCTAAAATATCTCAATTTGTCACACAATCTGATCAGTGGGGAGTTGAATGTGTCTGGATTGAGCAGCTTGGAGGTGATAGATCTTTCAGTAAACAGATTCCATGGTGAAATCCAGCTTACCTTCCCAGCAATTTGTGGGCATTTGAAGGTTGCAAATGTGTCAACTAATAACTTCACAGGCCCTGTAGATGGGTGCTTTGATCAGTGTTGGCAACTGGAGTATCTTGATTTGAGTGCAAATCAGTTCACAGGGAAGCTGTGGAGTGGATTTGAAAGGCTGAAGGAGTTGTCTATCTCAGAGAATAAGTTTGTTGGATCAATTTTGCCTTCGTTTTTCAGTGGGGAATGCAACCTGCAGATTTTCGACGTATCGGAGAATGAGTTTGATGGAGAGGTTCCATCTGATATTTCAAATTGCAAGAGTTTGAATGTCTTGAATTTGTGGGGAAATCATTTCAAGGGGAAGGTCCCCTCTTCTCTTGGATCAGTTTCGAATTTAGAAGCTTTGATTTTAGGGAAGAACAACTTCTCTAGGGATTTGCCAGAATCACTGTTGGATTGCACTAATCTGACCTACTTGGATCTAAGCCGGAACAACTTTGGTGGGGATATACCAACCATTTTCGGGAGGTTCACTCAGCTCAGGATTTTAGTTCTTCATGCCAATTCATTCGTCGGAGGGATAATCTCATCGGGTATACTGAAACTACCGAATATTTCTAGGCTGGACCTCAGCTATAACAACTTCTCAGGTCCTCTTCCTGTTGAGGTCTCCAAGGCGAGAACAATGCAGTTCTTGGTTCTTGCCTTTAACCAGTTTTCAGGGCCAATCCCTCCTGAATACGGAAACCTAAATCGTCTCCAAGTGCTAGACCTCTCCAACAACAATTTGACAGGAGCAATTCCAACCACATTTGGGAATCTGAAATCGCTTCTATGGTTAATGCTGGCTAACAATTCACTGACGGGTGAGATCCCACGAGAGTTGGGCAATTGTAATAGCTTACTGTGGTTAAACCTGGCAAACAACCGTTTTCATGGGCAAATCCCGCAAGAGTTGACAAAAATCGGTGCCAACGCTACTCCAACGTTCCTCATGAATCGAAATAGTGGTCCTCTTATTCCTGGCTCAGGGGAGTGCTTAGTAATGAAGAGGTGGATACCAGCAAACTACCCTCCATTTAGCTTTGTGTATATATTGCTCACAAGAAAGAGCTGCAGGAATATATGGGACCGGATACTTAAAGGGTATGGCCTGTTTCCTGTGTGCGAGCCTGGAACGTCTGTTAGGACGCTTCAGATCTCGGGTTACCTTCAGCTAAGCGGTAACCAGTTTTCTGGTGAAATCCCTCGGCAGATTGGCAGGATGCGGAATTTCAGCATGTTCCATTTCAGTGGCAATCGATTCTCTGGTACATTTCCCACAGATATCGGAAACCTGCCACTGGTAGTCCTAAATGTCTCGCAGAATAGATTTTCCGGTGCGATTCCTTCAGAGGTTGGGAACCTCAAATGCTTGCAGAATCTTGATCTTTCCTACAACAACTTCTCAGGCACATTCCCTACAAGCCTGAACAACTTAAACGAGTTGAACAAATTCAATGTGTCGTATAACTCGTTGATTTCTGGTGTGATTCCATCAACAGGGCAATTAGCAACATTTGACAAGTATTCATTCCTTGGTGATCCACTCTTACACTTGCCATCATTCCTTAACAGCTCTCCACCAATCCCGTCATCACCAAAAGACGGAGCTAGAAACATGAGGCCTAAAAGGATCCTAAAGCAGGCTACATTCTTCGTCTTATTGATCCTGGTATTCGTCTTCCTAATATGTGGTGCGTTCACTCTCCTTGTTTGCACTTTGATAAGAGGACCAGAGGAGACGCAAAGATATCTCTTACGGAACAGGCTTCGCCAGCATGACTGCTCATCCAGCTCAAACGAGTCATCTACCTGTTTGTCTGATACAGTCAAAGTCATCCGACTAGATAAGACGGCTTTCACCCATGCTGATATCTTGAAGGCCACAGGCAACTTTTCCGAAGATAATATTATTGGCACAGGCGGGTTTGGGACGGTTTACTGGGGAGTTTTGCCGGATGGGAGGCAGATTGCGGTGAAGAAGCAGCAGCGGGAAGGCATGGAAGGCGAAAGGGAGTTCCGCGCTGAGATGGAGGTTTTGTGTGGGAACAGTGCTATCTGGCCTCACCCGAATCTCGTCACTCTCTATGGGTGGTGCCTTGATGGGTCTCAGAAGATATTAATCTACGAGTACATGGAAGGCGGGAGCTTGGAAGATATCATCGCGGATCAAACAAAGTTGAATTGGAGACGAAGAATTGATATTGCTATTGATGTTGCAAGGGCCTTGGTATTCCTCCACCATGAATGCTACCCTGCCATCGTCCACCGAGATGTCAAGGCAAGCAATGTCTTGCTAGACAAGAATGGCAAAGCAACAGTGACAGATTTTGGCCTTGCTCGGGTGGTGGACGTTGGTTTCAGCCATGTGAGCACGATGGTGGCTGGCACGGTGGGCTATGTCGCACCAGAATACAGCCAGACATGGCAAGCTACGACCAAGGGTGACGTGTACAGCTTCGGGGTGCTAACTATGGAGCTTGCCACAGGGAGGAGGGCCGTCGATGGAGGGGATGAATGCTTGGTGGAGAACGTAAGACGCGTGACCGAAAACAGACAGCCAAGTTTGGAATCATCGGACCAATCTTTGCTATCGACGTTGATTGTGCAATCAGAAGGTGAAGGGAAGGAGGAGATGTGTGAACTGCTTCGAATTGGTCTCAAATGCGCAGCAGAGGCGCCTCAGGCAAGGCCGAACATGAAGGAAGTGCTGTCAATGCTGGTTAAGGTTTCGGGTCATCAGTTGGCTGTGAGTTGTGACAGTGATTCACCTAGGCTTCCTCCTGGGCTCTGAATTGTGACGTAAATTTCCAATTTCAGGTTTCAGAAGTGTTCATAAAGAATAGGAGTTTTGTTTCGTTTTCTCAGATAGTCGTCGATACATGTTCTTGATACACACAGAACAATGCCTTGTAAGTCATTCTTACTGTAAACATCAATCATTCGTTAAACTGTCAAGGAGAAAAATACACTACAGTTTTGGTAGCAAACTAAGTATACTGTATGTATGTATGTCCTCATTTCTAAGCACCCTTTATTTCAGTAGCGATGTGCGAAAATATCAACCCTGCAAAAGTATGAGGTCTCATAATCACAATGCATTATCTGTACAAGTTCAAGTAGGTTACAAGCTTCCCTTTAACACCCTCAAAAAGAGAAGGAAAAGGAGAGGGAACTACTAGAGGAGAAACAAAATTAAATGGGTAACATTGATGTACAGAAATCAGAGATGATAACAACAATGACAAGTTTTTTTTTGCTGGTAATTTCTATCATTCATAATTTAAAATTTCCTAGCAGATCCCATGGTATCCACCAGCTTTGTTCGATAAACGCCCTTGATTTGTTTGATATGGCTAAGCAGGCAATGGTTCCTCCATTACTATCACAAAAGAAAGTTTGACCATCACAAAATCGGCTTATGAAAGGATAAATGAATTAAACTACAAGTTTTGGAGTTGGGAGAAAGGAATCATGGAGAAAACCAATCCCTTGATTAGACAAGAGAACAGGAAAACCATCTTCTTTTCCTTTCCTTCCCCTCCACAAAGGAAGGGAAAGGATTATGTTTTTTTCTTTTTCTTTTTCTTTTTCGATCTTCTTTTCAAAAGGGTAATCCACTGAGCATATGGTGCACGAGAAGACAGGGGAAAGTAAGAGCAGAATGAGAGTACCTTTAGTCTTCTCAGCCGCTTTCGGTGAAGCCTCTTCCTCATCGGTAGCAACTGGAGCCTTGGTTGGCACATCAGGCAGGTCCACTTGCTCTTCTTTTTGGAGTGTCTGAGCTGGAACTTCTGGCAGGTCTTCATCCATGATCTATGCACAAAAAGTAAAATAATGCTCAAGTAAGACTGGATGTAAGAAAGGGTAAGCACAGCTGGGAGCCTGGGACGATACTGTAATAGATAGTCCGATAAAAGCAAATGAGGGCTAAAAGAAAGTTTTCGGATCCTTTCTCTTAGTAATGCAGATAGCAGACTAAAACAAACATTTCAGGAAAGCATGTAGCTAGCAATGGCTTCATCAAAGTGGATATTGCTAATCCAGCATTTAATTATTTGCTTCATCTACTGTAAAATCATGCCATCGTTCATCCGTTTCTTCATATGCAATGTTTACATACAAAGAGGTACATCATAAATCCAAGTTTTACTAATCCAGCATTTAATGGAAAGCACAAATCCATATGCCATACTATCTTCTAATTTACGTTTTTGTTATCTCTAAAATTAAGCATTATTCGAAGACAATAGTGCAAGTTTGCGTATCAATGTCAATTCAATAACTAATCAATCATTTTTTTAAAGGATTATAAAAATTTTAAAAGCATGCAATGCAAGCTAGACAAAATCAGAAAAGAGCATAAACAAAGATCTTCCTTTTTTAGTTGCAGGATAACCGGATAACTAACTATTATGAATGACAGCACATAAAAAGCAGTCAAACATACCAATGCTTCCAAGTTATCAAATTCTGCTAAAACTTCCTCTTCATCCTCTGTGGTTAATTGCTCCCCAAGGATGGCATTTATTTCCTGCAAGAGCATCCCAGATATCAACAGCAAATTGTATTAGACGAATTGGACTCACCCTTGTCATAACTCATAAGGTTCTGCATTGATATCGTATTATTCAAGTGAGACTTTCTTTGTGACGGCTATGATTTAAGAAAAGGACCTCGTCTTCTTGGCACAATATTTTCACAAATATAAGAACTGTCATTTTCTCCTGGGGCAATTTGTTATCAGTTTGTCATGAAGGAAAAAATGCATAAATTTTTGCTTAATAACCTTAGTTACAATCACAAGGTAGAAAAAATGGTGAAAACGATAAAACAAAAACTCACATCTTGGTAGGCTTTAGCCTCGGCAGTATCATCCATCAGCTTTTGGACATCATCAAGATTTATCTCGCTTTGTATAGCCTTTATTGCATTGTTTCCTGCTTTCAAACTATCAAAAACAGCCTTTTGCTTGCTAGCAAGTTCAATATCTGCCAACTAAACGCATAACATAACAATAAGAAAGGAAAAAAGAGTACAACATACAATAAGAAGTGAGCTTTATATGAGGAAATGTTACATGGATTAAAATGGAAACAACACCGCATCGCTCCTACACTTACTTGTTGCTCAACATTAATGAGCCACGCATCAACCTTCTGCAACAATTCTTCCTGCACTTTCTTTTTCTTTAATGTAAGCAAGGCCCTCTCCTTTTTCTTTTCACGAATCAAGTCTCTCGCAGCTTGCTTTTCTGCTTCAATCACAGCTTCAAGCTGAAATAAAATCAACTTAGTCCAAATAGATATCTCACGGTGCCTATAAGATCCATGAAATACTGTGATTGAGGAAGCTGTTGATATGAAATTTCACAAATCCAAAAGCTGCTCAATACTAAATTCAGATTATGCCACTCAATGCACAAAAAAAAGGGATCAATACCATTTCATATACTTTTCAATTTCATTATTTTTTTTGTCATTTTAGCAATTTACACTTTCATTTCAGTCCAGAGGGTCATCTTCTCATTGCTCATTTATATGAACCAACTAATCCCCCATGAACTGTGTCCGATTTAACATGTATTAAGAATATGTTGCTTCATCTAGCTAGACTGAGCAACAACACATTAAATGCTTCAGTAGTGTAAGTTTCTCCAAAATCTCATCCAAAATACCTCTCCCTTCTCATTAGTTGTTATCAATCAAGCGGCATTCCACACGTACAATGGATCAATCTTCTTCATCTCAGCTATGACTTCTCACATAACTATCAAAAACTAGCAAACTGCCTCTTTGGCATGAACTGAAAAAACCAAAATTAAGGCTAGTTTGGTTCGGATTCCAGTTATCTGTTTTCCTCAAAAGTACTGTACAAATTTCTGGAAACGACTCAGTACTTCAAAACTAAAACACTGAAAACTCACAGCTATACAAAACGATCCAGAAACAATTAAAACATAAGTTCAATCCATGAATTTTTGTAGGAAAACGTATAGAGCTATTCTAAATCACTTGAGTTCTTCAAAACACAGAATTAACAGATGGAAACCCCATTTACGATGGTCTCCAGATGAGCAAATCATGAACACGTCGAATTCACAAGACACAAAATGCCAAAGTTAGGCTATTTTGCGAAGACACGAAACCAAAACCCCAAACAATTTCGAATTCATCGTCCAATTTTAATTTTTAAGAAATTAAAACCCTAAAGGGAAAGCAACCGTGCAACAGCAATTTCCCGCAGAAGAAGCGATCAATTGAGCAGAAATTAAAGAGGATGACACAATTACCTGTTGCTGGTATTGACCAAGCTTGCGCCTTTGGGTTTTGAGGGAGAGAATGGCGCGATCCACATCGGTAATCTTTGGCTTCTTCACAAATATGTTTCCCATCTGATCTCAGTAATGATCTTCGAGTTGCGAATCTCGGATCAGGAAATTAAGTGATTGTCGTCGTTGAGGACCCTTCAACCAATCAACCAATCGTAGGTGGTAGCCAATCGGCGATCAAGATAGAGCACCTCGCTGTCGCAAGTCGCCTCCGTGGTCAGAACTCAGCAGCTTAAGCTTAACGGTTAACACAGACAATGTAAATATTTTCCTTTGTTAATACGGAGTACTAAAACAACCTAAGGGTGTGTTTGCCAAACACGGTTTAGGACAGGGTGGGATGGGTGGGTGATTTTTTTTCGGGATTCGAGTCGGGATATTTGGCCGGGTGGAAAAACACTTCCACCCCTTATAGATTCTTTTTGTCCCTAGACCTTCTGCTTCCTTCTCCACTATCTCGCACTCGACGTTCTCCATTCTCCTCCTCTCAACCGAAACACAGAAGATCTCCTCCAACAAAGTGATCTCCCTCTCTTTTCGGTTTCCCCAAAAAGATCTCGACCAGCTCCGATCAAGTGTTCCATGTGGCCGGTGGAGGTGGAGGGGAAGGATTTGGAAGTTCGGTGTCCGGTACGGCGCTGAATTGGATCGATCTCTCGTTGAACCAAAATGATTATGTCAAGCCAGAAGTGAGAACTGTCGGTGAAAAAGAGTCGACGGGGGCCAAAATCACGGAGCTCACAGTATCGCGAAGGGTTCCGACTTGACTTTGATCAATTGAAGAAATGGAGTTCGAGCCCCTTTCCGTCTCCGACTCCACCCCCACCATCCTCCTCCCCACTCTCTGCCCTCTCCGACTTTGCATCCGTCGCCATCCTCATTCAAAATCACCCATCTCCGACTCCACCTCGCCATCCTCCGCTCTTGTAGCCTTTCTGTCTCCGAATAGGGTGTAGAGGAGCAAGGTTTTTGTCAGACCTAGGGCTTCAGACGCTTGCTGCTGCGTCGTTCATCATCCGATTGAAAAAGAAAGGAGGGTGGTTACTGGTTATTTCAGGGGCATTTTGTCTTTTCAAATAGAAAATCAGGGGCATTTTTGACATTTACCTCAACAGCCTTACACCACTCATCCCTACGCAACCAAACACGTAGGGGATTATTTTCAATAATTAATCTCCACCTCGTCCACCCCAAAAAATAATCTTCATCTCCTCCACCCTAAAAAATTATCTCCACCTCCTAAAAAATAATCCCCTCACAAAGACACCCTAAGTCACTAGTGGTTGACGGATCAACAAAAAGACTAATCGATATAAGCAAAACACAAAAAAAAACAGCAGCAACAAGCTTGACCCACAATAATAATGGTGTTTTGATGTCAATTTTCTAATATAATTATTTGAATCCACTTTTTTAATCAAATCATTTGATACCAATTTTTTTAATTCGGTCAATTGTATATCGATATATTTTCATTAATTATACTTTCATTCATTGATAACACATTTGTCATTACACTTCATTAATTCAATCATTTGTGATGATATTTTTTGTTGCTGACATTTTTATATAATTGATGTCACTTTTCTAATGTAATTGTTTATGAAGATGCAAAAAGCAAGTCATGTTATTGAAGATGCAAAGCAAGCTCTCCCCCTTTAGTTTTCTCACTGGTAATCGCCACAATCAGCTCTTACAAGTGTTTTTCCTCTTCTTATTTCCGGGTATTTATTCCAACTCCCTTTCCATGAGATCAACATGTTTTATATGCTCGTGATTCGGATTTTTTACACTACCTAGATTAGGGTTTAATTAAGCGTTTGTTTTCATAAATTGGCCAACAATTCATGGCTTCCCAATCGTATTGGTGGTTGTGATGCTCCATTCGGCATGAAAGGGTGAACTCACAACGTTGCTTCCTTTTAATGCACCAACTATTTGTTAAAATGTCTCAAAGAGCAGTGTTGAAGGCTTGTCACTTGCTCACCTTTATTATCTGCTTTCAAGATATGTGGGTAGGAAAAGAGTAAAAATTCATCTAGAGATGTATGTTTAGCAATCTGTCATCGCTGAAAAAGTTCATATAAAATGAAAGATGAAGTTATAAAAGACATTTTTTATCGCATTTGATTGATTTTAGCCCGTTTATTTTTGATAAAAGACTTTAAGCCAACTAATTATTTCAAAAAGAATGAGAAACAAATCCAAATATATTTAGTAGACTCAAGTGGATAGTAGCTTAGTTTCAATCAACTGAGATAAATCTACGAATCAGAAAGAATTACTTGAAAATAAGGTCTCTATATCTAGAGAAGCTAAAAGAGATGGAATCTAATGGGGGTAGGGGGATAAGTGATTTAAGTGCCTAGCACTAACAGAAACTAGAATTTAATGGAAGGACTAAGATGCAAGATAAAACAACAGAAATTAAGAATTCACATGTCAGGACCGATTGACACCAATCTTGCTGAAGAAATCGCCACTAATAGGATCCAAGGAGCTTATCAATTTATTAGACCATCCACAATGGTTGTGTGCGAATGTGTAAATGTGCACTTTTTAGACATTTTTTTAACTCCATTGGTTGTTTTGAGTGTGTGCAAATGTACACATTTGAGCATGTAATGTGCAAATTTGAGCACACCGCCTCCCCTATGTGCAAAAACTTTTACAAAAAGCAAGACAATATCATTGGTTGATTTTTTAATGATTTTATTTTCTTTTTTGTTTTAAATGAATTGTATTTGAATGGTGTGTAAAAATGCACATTTTACCAATGGAGCAAATTATTAAAAAGTGATGTGTATTTTTACACATCATGTGCAAATGTATACATTTTAGGCAAAATTACAGAAAACCACTCTTTAAATATGGGTATTTTCACTTAACCACCCCTTAAATTTAAAATTACAGAAAACCACCCTTTATATGGTATTTGTTTACAATTCACCACCCATTCAACTATTTTCTTTAATTTATTATTAAATATATAAAATTTTTAAACTCAAATTTCATTGTAAATATATTCATATTTTGAATTTAAGGGCTCGATCATATTTTAGGGATTATTTTATTTATTTTAAAAAATAATAATAAATATAGCCTAGAATTATTATCTTAATTTATGGTTGAAAATGTTTATAAAATTTTAAAATATTATCGAAATTACTCTTATTTATTTATATTTTAAATAAGAGTACTTTACATAATGTTTTAAAAATATATAAACATTTTTAAACATAAATTAAGATAATAATTCTAGGCTTTATTGATTATTATTTTTAAAAATAAATACAATGATCCTTAAAATATAACCGGGCCCTTAAATTCAAAATTTGAATATATTTACAATCAAATTTGAGTTTAAAAATATTAAAATATGATATATTTAATGATAAAGTAACGAAAATAGTTGAATGGTGGTGAGTTGTAAACAAATACCATTTAAAGGGTGGTTTTCTGTAATTTTGAATTTAAGGGGTGGTTAAGTGAAAACACTCATATTTAAAGGGTGGTTTTCTGTAATTTTCCCTACATTTTATACAAAACCATTGTGGATGGTCTTAAGGTGATAATATTTGCACCCATAAAATTTACTATATGCACCACACCTGCGCCTTTTGAGTTACATCTCTGCTCCTCTTGAGTCACACATGTATTTTAAAAAAGAATAAAAAAATGGATATGTGGTGTATATAGTAAAAATTTGTGGTGTAAAAATCACACCCGATCTATTAACAACAACATTTGTGTCCATATTGAAGTATTGTGTGTATGATGATATTTTTTTTACCGTTGGCAAAAATTAGGCAGTCCTTACAGACGTAAGATACCACCATGATCATCCAGACAAATGATGTTACAAAGATCCTTACAGGCTACAGGCAGGGAGATTTGAAATCGTCATGATATTCCTAGACTTAGCTATAAGATCAGTAGCCTTGTTAGCTTCCCGGTAGCAGTGTCTGAATTCGATGCTGTCAAAGCTAGAGCTAAGTTTCCTGATCATTTCCACTTCCCTCATAATTTCCCATCTGACGTTCTTGCTATCATTGATGGCCTTGGTGACTTCCAGGCAGTCTCCTTCCACTATGGTTCTTCGTAAACCTTTAGTTATAGCTAAGTTTACACCTACACAAAAAGCAACAGCTTCTGTTTGGATGACAGAGCATGCATCTGTTTTAGATTGAAAGATATTAATCACACATCCATTGTAGTCCCTAATAACCCCCCCCCCCCCATTTGACAGAGGCCAGTGGGATTCACTAAGCCATCTACATTGATTTTGTAGATAGCCCTCGGTGGTTTGGTCCATTTAGAGTTGTGTCTTCTATTGGTGAGGGTACACTTTTAGTTTTGTTAGCTCGTTGCCAATCTCGGAAGTCCGTTATTGCTCTTAAGGCAATCTGATGGGGAGTGCCTTATTTCTTGTTTCTAAAGATTTTTTCATTCCTAGTTTCCCAAATTTTTTGCTATATGAAACAAAGTTCTTCTATGGAATTTTTGTCGTAATCCTTTGTCAGAAATTCATTTATATCTGTGGAGGAGTTGGGGTGTATGATGATATGTTGAATACTCCTTGTCGGGTATTAGTTGAGGATTGCTCACCCCCATCTACACAAGATGTTTTGGTTCCAACTACGATTGATATGTGGCTCTTCTCATATGAAGCTAGTAAACTGACGAGTGAAAACTATTGCTTAATTTCATTTAAACTCTACTCAAAATTATGAGCAATACTCTTTACTCGCAAGGATGAAATGTGAAGACCGATCATCAAAAAAAGAAGCTAATTACATAAACAATGGATTTTAAGCTTTGGATCAAAATTATCTTTTAGATTTAAATTGTTCTATTATTATTATTATTATTATTATTATTATTATTATTATTATTATTATTATTATTATTATTATTATTATTATTATTATTATTATTATTATTAGTGCAGGACGAGGATATGAGCCATCGACAAAACAGATAAGCCCTTGAGAAATGAGGTAAGGTGGAAGTTGAGTTTTCCAAGTAATAAATTAAGTTGTCTTGCATGAGCTTGATAAGGATAAAACTTGAAAAAGCAGGGAGGGAGGAGGAGTTTCGCATCAATGGAAGATACTAGAGAGACTGTGTGTTTGGAGGAAGAAGATGATGCAGGAGAGACAAGATCTGCCATTGGCCCATTTTGGACGTTTGTCCTTGTAGGCTCTAAAATACCAATCTAGAAAGAAAGGAAACATTTTGTGCAGGTAATTGCTGCTGTATTTCTTACTTTTTCATTCTTCATAAGGGGCCATATAATCCTTTTTATAGACAAGACAACTAAATTCATGCATGTTATTTTTTTTTTTTGATTAGGTAAAAATTCGGATGGGGAACCCTAACCGAAAGCATCTATCCTGCCGGATGAGGTCGAGAAGACCTGTATCTATAAATTCATGCATGTTATAAAACCACCTAAATTGTGTGATCCTAAACAAGCATATGGGAATTATATATTGGGCATACTACTCTCTCTTGGAAAAATACATCCTTTATTATCCACTCGCATTCTTAATATGACAAAAACTATATAAAATATTTATTTTTAATAATTATTTAATAATTTTGTACTTATTAATAGTAACAACGAAATTTATATAAAAAATAGAAAAAAGTATTTTATATAATTCTTATTATCTTAAAAAAAGTGTGCATGATTATTAAATGATATATTTTGCATAATGAAAAGAGTAGTACTCTATTCGTTCGTGAAAACATGTCATTTTAGCTCCGAACACAATATTTAAGTACAATAATATTTTTCAAGGTAATTCAAATTTTAAATAAATGAGAGTAAATTGGATAAAATATCTAAAGTGACATAATTTTTTAAACAAAATAAAAACTCTAAAATGACATGTTTTCGCAAACGGATAGAGTATTTTTTAAGTCCAAAAAAATTCCTATAATAGTAAGACCATAGGTTTATGTTGTTTTGCTATTATGCGACAAGACATCATGGTTCTTACTATCCCATATCTTTTCATGCTTTGTTAATTTTCAAGTATTTATCACTTTTTTTTTCTGCTCGTGTCTTCTTTAATCGGTTTTTTTATGTCATTATGTGGTTGATGTTTTTTTACACCTATAAAGAACAGTAAAACAGGTGACGAAAATAATGAAATATAGATTTTTTTAAAAAAATGCCCTTCTTATAGCATTTTTAATGACTTAAAAATCTCAAACAGATAAAATAAACCTCCAAATAATCCACGCCAAAGAAATATTACTCGATGGAGAAAACCTAAAGAAGGGTTCATGAAACAAAATTTTGATGGCTCAAAAATCCCTTTGGGCTTTGCTTCTACAGGGTTTGTGATCCGAGATGAAGATGGGAGGATGATCGCTTGTGATGCCAAAAGATGGGGAGGTATCGGCTTTGCAAGTTGAAGTTGTTGGTCTACGGCTTGCCCTGTTGGAAGCACGGGTAAAGGGTATCAGAAGACTTGAAGTGGATGCTGACTGTCTGGCGGTCATTAACACCATCAAAGGCGTTTGGAAATGCCCGTGGGAGATCGAAATGATGATTTCTGACTCTCTTCTTCTTCGCTCTTTCGAGTAGACCTCTGTTTCCCACATTTCCAAGGAATGCAACAAGGTTGCGGATCGCGTGGCGCAGTTGGGCCTGGGCTCCGACGATTCTTCTTGGAGTACCGATTCAGAGCTTCTTGCTCTCGTCCGAAAGGACGTCTTTAGGTGGTGGTACAACCGTGGTTGATACAACCCAAATTGTCGCCTTGTAATAAAAAAAAATGACTTAAAAATCTCAAGGAAAATAAAGACAATAGAAATTAGACACAAAATATCGAATAATGGGTCAAAGCCCAATTTCTTTTGAAGATGGCCCATAATTTGGCCTTTCATGTTGGCCAATAAAAAAAAATCAAAGGGTTTTCATACACAGAACACAGTAGTTGGAGAGTGTCGGAAAGAAATTTCCATGAATGAACAAAAAAATATTCCATTCAATTTGATTCCATATTTAGAGCGTTTCAGACTTGAGGTGACTACCGTGTTGTGGTTGGATGGGAGTCTCTTCTACCAAAATCCATATATTCCGTATTGTTTCGGTTTCACACTTTCACATACCTCTCCAAACACCCACTCAAAACCAAACCATATATGACATGAAACTATATACCATACCCAACTTATTTTTTTATTAGCTAAAAATTCGGGTGAGAGTACTCTACTCGAGAGCATTCTGACGTCTCCAACTCTCCAAGTAACAACTAACAATATTTTATTTTATTTTCTTTTATTTTTCTAAAATAAAAAAGAAAAGTTAAAAAATTATTTTTTATATAGATTTCACATTTCAAACTATATACCATACCCAAATTTTTTTTATTAGCTAAAAAAGAAAAGGGACTAGGGCTTCAGTGAAGCGTGTAATGAGAGTCACTGAATGAGAAATGTATTTGCCCCCGACAGAGGTGCAGATCGTATGCGAGGCAACGTCCCCAATGATTTCACCGGCTTCTCTCACAGGTGCACTCGAGAGAGAAGTTGGAATTGAAATAGGCACTCAGAAAGAGAAAATGGTAGGAGAAAACAGGAGAGGGAGAGGGAGAGAGGCGATTGTGTTCGCTGTGTTTGAAACCCTAACCTGTGATCTCCTTATATAGCTGCAGAAATCATCCTTCAATCGTAGGCAAAGGAAGATTTCAATCTATCTTCCGAAGATCATGGCTTATCCAAAACCGAAAAAATAAGTTTCGCAAAAGATAATTTCAGTGAAAAATAGATATTTGCGGATAAATACTAGCAAGTCAATCCGTAATATCTTTAGCCTCATGTTAAGATTTTCAGCAAAAATTTAACTCCAACTCTGATCTCGGAGCACGAACCCGAGCCAGACGGACGGCGGACGCACATGTGGGTGCCTCATCTCCTTCTCTACCTCTCAATGTAGGTGGTGGAAGAGTCTCTTTAAAACATTTTAGGATACCCATGAACTTTCCATATAGGATGTGAGAAGTTCAAAGGACACCTTAAAAACCACATTCTCTAAGCATTAACTCCAACAATCATAACACACACTCAAACCCACTAGATTAAGTGACAACATCGTTGCATCAATATTGACCTTCACCTAGACCTGTCAAAACACAACCCGACCCGGTTGACCCGACCCGAATGCCCGGAAAATTTCCGACCCGAACTCGAAAATTTCGACCCGGAATTTTTTTTCTGACCCGAACCCGAAAACCCGAAAATTTTCTGGGTAATCTGGGTTTCGATCCGGTGACCCTATTGACCCGGTAATTTTGACCCGAATTACCTAATTGACCCGGTGACCCGATTGACCCTGTTGATTTATAATTATATATGATTAAATTTTTTTATGGAGATTCCAATTTATTATATTTTATAATTACAATCACTTGATCTTTCATTTTCAAATCAACTTTTATATTTATTTGTATTGTGAAATACTCCGTCCGATCGATAGTATTTGATTTTTTGTTTTTCAACTGACTTTTTTAAGAAGATAAAAATTCTAAAAAATATTAAAATATTAAAAAATTCTATGCTTATTACTAATTGCATGAAATTATTTTTAAAAAATTATTTGAAAATTTGTATATTATTACATTTTATTAAAAATTATGAGAAATAATAAAAAAATCAAATGTTTTTTAATAAAATGTAATAATATATAGAATATCAAATTTTTAATAAAATTATTTTTAAAAAATTATTTAAAATTTTGATATTTATATATTATTATATTTTATTAAAAATTACGAGAAATAATAAAAATCAAATATTTTAGATCAGATATAGTATATAATTACAAGCATATGAACAATTTCTTTAATTTTAGATTTTTAAATTTATCGCAAAATTATCAAATTATGATTTTTTTAATTTAAAAAAAGAAAAAAATTGACCAACCCGAAATCGACCCGAAATCACCCGAAACCCGGTCAAACTCGGGTTCGATTCAACCCGGAAATACCCGAAACCCGTATTACCCGGGACCCGTATACCCGGAACCCGAAGTGACCCGACCCAAATGACCCGTTTGACCGGTCTACCTTCACCATATATATCCATGGATTGGAGGCGGACTCCAACACACTCTTAGGGTGTGTATGAGACACATTTTAATAACTTTTAAATTGTTAAAATAGGGGTGTTTATTTTTTACCGTGTATGAGAGCATATTTTTTGGATATTTTTGTTGAAATTTGAAGTTAAAAAAAAGTTATTTATTGTAGCTTTTCACATGTTTATTTTGTTTGAAATTACCATAATACCCCTAATAACAACCAAATAAACTCACTTTTTACAAATAAACTCTTTTTCGTCTTATACGGTGTTTATATTATTCCATAATCTTTCAATATTTATTTTACACAATTTTTCAATTTCAACTGTTTTTAAATTTTAGTCACTTTTTTAACTCCGTCTTATACCCACGGACAAATTTATAATCTAGATTGAAATTATAAAAAAATAGTTTTATTTTAAAATTATAATTGTTATTATAAGTATTTTTTTCTCTTGAACTCTAAAATAATGCAAATTTGAAAAGCTGCATAAACAGGTAATTAATAGCCTAAAACAAGAATCTAGAAATCTGCCCCTAAAAAAAAGAGAGAGAAGAAGAAGATAAATGTGAAATTATCTAACGATATAATAGTCATATGACAAGGTTAAATTACTTTTTTTTACTTTTTATCTTATTTGTGATTTGAAGGTTATGAATTCAAATAAAAATTTGGGGCATTTTGCTAAGTGTCCAAAAATATTGGTCAAATTAGCAAATTGTCCACCTTGTTGAAATAATTAGCAAAGTGCCCATCCTTTGTGCCCCTCCCTGCGTGCCCCCCTCCGCCCCCCTCTGCGTCAGCCAGTTTTTTTTTTTTTTTTTTTTTTTTATGCTGACGTCCGCATTGCTGACACCATCTACAGGGATGCTGACGTCAACTTCGGGAATGCTGACGCCAGCATTTCTGACACCGAATTTGCTGACGTCGATGTCGGGGATGCTGACATTGCTGACGCCGACTACGAGGACTCCGACAATGCTAACGTGGGGGACACCGACGATGCTAACACCAGGAATGTCAACAATGCTGAGGTCGGGATGCTGACGCCAACGATGCCGACGTCGATGTCGGAGAATACAATTGCTGACGAGAAACTTTCAAAGACAAAATCTATTCGATTGCTGACGGGAATATTGATAATAACGTTTGCTGACACTGAATTTTTATAACGTTTGCTGACACTGAAATATTTAATTTTGCTAACACAATTTAACATAATAGAAACCACAAATACACTACTAGAACACAATTTTATAGCCACGAAGTTAACGAAATCAATCTCAAATTTGGCCTTGAAAATAGAGTGCCCTCGAAAATGCCCACGAAATTGCCTTTGAAACAAACTTTGAGGGCTAGAAGAGAGAGGTTAAATATGGCATCGAAAATTTAGCCTCGAAAACGGAAAAATACTGCCAAATGGAGTCTAATTAACATCATACACAGTTTTGTCAAACACCAGTAACATGAAAACCTTGCATAATCCAGTATTGTAGATTTGAGCATATTAGGGTCAAATGGACTGATTTTTGCAAATTGTCTATAAGACATACAAGAAAAAGCTGACACGAAAACATTGCATAATCCAGTATTGTAGATATGAGCAAATCAATATATACCTCTAATTTTCATCATTAATCTCTCGATCTTCTTGGTGCAACCAACGCAGTGGAAGTTGAGGAATAAGCCGCAGGGAGAGGGGGGAATTTGGTTCCTCTGGGGCCTCCTTGGGTGCCTCGTCAGCGGGCGGAGGGGGAGGGGGCTGTTCTTCTTTCTTTTCCTCGGCGGGGGCTAGCTTGTTGCCCTCATCGGCGGGAGCGGGAGGTGCTTGCTCCTTCACCAATGCAATCAAAGAATATGCTGACATGAATCTTGTCTAGCATATGCTGACATGAAAACCTTGCGCAAAATGCAGGTAATCATCAAGCAAATTACCTTCAGAAACCACAAAGTGCCAAAATCGTGTGATCTATTGTAGATCTGAGTTGAATTCACATACCAACTCATCCGACATCTTCATCGTGGAGAGAGAAGAGGAGGAAGAAGGGGATGATGACTGCGTCGTTTGCCGATCAGCTTCCATTTTCAGCATTAGGAGCAGCTTCTGGAGATTATCCGCCGGGGAAAGCAGGATTCCTATCGCCGACGCCAGATCTGGAGGAGGCAAGGCTATTCATAAATACAATCATAAGATCGACGCTGGATCTGGAGGAGGCAAGGAGAAGCAACCATGGAGAGATGCGGCCGGTGACGTCGAAGCTTCCAGATCCGGCTTCCATGGAGAAGATGTAGATCTGAGGTCGTAGATCTCGGATCTAGAATGGAAGGTGGCATCGGATCTCGATATTCATGTAGAAGCAACCATGGAGAGATGCGGCCGGCGACGTCGAAGCTTCCAGATCCGGCTTCCATGGCTGGCGAATCTTCGCCTCCAGATCCGGCTGCCATGGCTGGCGTCGTCGAAGACGAGATCCGGCGGTGAGAGGGAGGACGATTTGGATTTCACGAGATTTGGGGAGGAGTGAGAGGGGCGAGGAAGGACGATTTGGATTTCACAAGATCCGGCAGTGAAGACGAAGAGGCGTTGAGCGAGAGAGGCCAGGAAGGAGAAATAGGACATTGGTCACTTCGCAAATTTAGCCAAAACGCTGGGCACTTTGCAAATTTAGCCAAAAATTTAAACCAATATGCAAATATTGCCCATTGACCCTACTCTGGCACACAAATTGAGTGAGATTCCATCATAAAACTAATTAATATTAACAGAAGTAGTTCAACGACTTATGTACTATACTTGGTTACTTCATACTTTTGATGTGGGACACACTTGTCCTTTCACAACTCAACACGTCTCCAACTCCCTGCAGTCCTCGTAAAAGTGCAACTACTAAAGATGGGTCCATTTCCGACTAGGAATATCGATGACTGAGAATCATATGCAAGGACGAAGTCAGAAAGTTTTGAGGGGAGAGACACAAAAGTATTACGCAACAATATTGAGAAAAAAATTCGTAAAATATACAACGTGTTCGATATTATAAACTAGTATCAAACGATATTGCAAACTAGTGTCAAACGATATTACAAACTAAAAAGTTCATCATTTCTAATTAGAGGTCTATACTACTAAATAAAACTCTATCATTCGAGAAGTATGTAACTTCCCGATGATTGGGAGATTTTGAAAAGTATAATATGCATAAAAAATGTAATTTTCGATGTATATACAAAATAATAGAAACTTTGAAAAGTATAATATATATACACATGTAAGACATAATTCACAACTAAAATTGTAATTCTCAATCAGAATTAACCACTAAAAAAAGAGTTAAATCAATTAAGCTCGGGAATAGTTGAGAGTTCGGGGCGCCAAGACCGCCGGCGAACCTCCACTCGGGCGCTTCTCTCAATCAGCCTCTCCAGCACTCTCTCCGCCGCCTTATTCTGGCCGCCTTCATCCACCCTCCTCAGAAGCTCCGCCAGCTGCTTCTTCGACACCTTGATCCTCAGCTCCGCACCAGCGGCACCGCCGGCTAAGAGCCCCTCCTTCTCGTCGCCATCTGGGCCCGGCCCGTTACGGCCCATGGAGCCCCAGTCATCCCCCGCCCAAACCATGGAACTAGATGACCCGCTCAAGCAACAGTTCCCCATTAATTGCCCGATTTATTTCTCCCCTTTTGTTTTTCCTCTCTAAATTAATTAATCAACTGCAATGATAATTTAATTGTTTATGGTTGTTGAAATTTGAATATATGAAAGGAGGAGTTGAGATTTGGAGATTGGATTGTTGGGAGGGAGTTGGAATTTATAGGGTAGGGTGGGAATTGAAGTACGTGGGGAATAGTATTTCATGGAAATAGTGACGTGGCAGACCACGTGGACAAGCTATTTTAATCGGTCAACCACTCTAAAGTTTAATTGTTTATTGTTTATTTTCTGACCTAGACATACATTTTAAATCTAGATTTAGAATTTATTTACGTAGAGAAAAAATCATTTGTAAATTTTTTTTATTGTGTAATTTATAAATAAATCTGAGTCATTTTATTAAAAAGATTATTTATATGTAACAATATGATTATTCATACATAATTTATAAGAATAAGTATAAATAATCATGTTACAACAACCGAATAATTTTCATATGAAAAAACTATTAATATATATAAATAATTATATTATATCAAACGAATAGTTATGGTGTTACTGGATATAATCAGTTTACTCACTATTCACGTCATAAGAGATTTCCTACTGAGTCCATCCTCTATTTACATATATAAGGAGTATATTTTTGTACAAAAATTAAAGAGATGATTTATGGGTAAATTAAATGACGATGAAATGATATTTTAGAAAACATATGTATCATAGTTATGTTTAATCCTTTAAAAAAATACTCCTTTTGTTTTTTTTAATATAAGTCCTTTTAAATTTTGCACGTTTTTTAAAAACTAAAAAATATGGTAAAATATTAAATTTTTTATTAAAATTTTTTTAATAATTTGATACTTATTAGTAAAAGTATGAAATTAATAAAAAAAATTTGATAAAAAATTAATATTCTACCATAATTTTTACTTATAGGTAATACAAAGTTGAAGTTAGATATAGATTACAAATAACTTATTTGTTGCACCGAATAAAAAAAAAGAAATAACTTATTTGTGATTAAAAATTATTGTTAATTCGCAAAAAACGAAGGCAGATATAGATTAGAAATAATATTTAATTATATTTCATTTAATATTTAGGATTTGGATTAGAAAAATACTCCTATTGAAATTAAAGATATACTCCGTATATGATTTGAGATTAATGAGGTACTGTATTAATTATTGAATAAGATCGAACTTCTGGACGCCAATTTGTAGACACACATTTTGCATGCCCATATGGCCAATAAATATGGATATATATTCAAATTAGAATGAGTAAGTTGAAGAAAAAGTCATAAATAGATAAGTTTGTACTAAAAGTGGGGGCGGCCCATAAACTAGGATAAAAGGTATCGTCTTCGCATTAACGGCTGACGAGGCATTAAACAAATCTGAATAATTGAATTAAAAAATCAATGAGATAAAAAATAATTTCTGACTATTCAGTAGTATTGAAAGATTATTCGTTAAAATGAAAGTATTCAATAGTATTGGTAGATTCTTCGTTAGAATAAAATTTATATTTTTTACAATAAGACTTGTATACATAATAAGGGTTGTGTAGTGACCAACCTATACATACAAGGGTAAATTAAATAAACTCACTACCTATCAAATTTTATTACTCAATCATCCGTACGTTAAATATAATAAGTCAATATAACACCACCCATAATAATATTCTATAAAGATTTTGTCAAAAAATAATACAACCGTTATTTTGATAGATTGAATATATTCACATATATATTAAATGTATATTTATTAAAAATTTGCGATTTTTATGTTTTATTAGTGTATGAATCATGAGAGTGGTTGAGATAAAGAATATCTTTTTTAGTTCTAGCTAATTGCAAGTTAAATATGTTTAAAGGGTCATGAAAAGAAAATTTGATTAAAATGTGGGATTAAATATTATTTGGGTGTTGATTGATTAGTTAATAAAATGTATTATTAGGGGTGATTTTTGTGCATTTTTTAATTGAATGAATAATTAAGTGAATAATGTCGATATTTAATCAATCTAAATAGTTTTTAATTAATTAGTCGTCAGGAGCAATGCAAGTAGACCTGTTAATTCGGGTCGGGTTATTTCGGGTTCTGGGTAAAACGGGTCCCAGGTAGATACGGGTTGACTTGAACTCGGATTTGATTCGGTTTCGGGTCAAATCGGGTCTATTTCGGGTTCGTCATTTTTTTCAAAATTAAAAAAAATCATGATTTGGTGATTTTGCGATAATTTTAAAATGGTAAAATTAAAGTCGTGGTTCATAAGTTCTAGAGCTTGTAATTATATACTATATTTGATCTAAAATATTTAATTTTTATTATTTCTCGTAATTTTTAATAAAATTTAAAAATATATAAAATATAAAATATTTAAATAATTTTTTAAAAATAATTTCATGTGATTAGCAATAAGCATATAATTGTTTTACTATTTTAGAGTTTTTATCTTCTTAAAAAATGTGATAAAAATAAAAAATCCAATACAATCGATCGGAGGGAGTATTACACATACAATACAAATAAATATAAAAGTTGATTTAAAAATGAAAGATCAACTGATTGTAATTATAAAATGTAATAAATTGGAGCCCAGTTCCATCGTCTGCGGTAAATCACCTCGTTCTCCCTTGTTTTAACTCCTTTCTCTTCCCCGTTTCTTCTCACTTGATCCTTACTCTCTCCTCTACCTTCCAAGGCCAAGAAAAAGAAGATCTAACATTTGAAGGAGCATCATCGAGACCATTTTCTCCCATTTCCCCTGTTTTGGGAAGGTGAGCTCGTTTCTCTTTGTTTTCCCTCGTTTTGATCTCAACCTTCGTAAAGGTACATTTGTAACCATGATCGATTCTTCCTAGACCTTGTCGTACTCATATCTCGTTGGATCGGAGTTCCAAGGACCACCATTGAAGGCTTGAAGGAAAGCTTCTTCGAAGCTTTGGGTAATCCCTTTTCCGCTCTCCCCTCTAGTCCTCGTTTGAGTCTTTTGATGTTGGTTGAGGTCAGAATATATTTATCCATATTTTGAAACAAGTTTGGATTGGAACAGAAATGATTCAAGGCAAAAACGAGCCAACAGCTTCGAATCTCATCGTGGCGAAATCATGGTCGCCGCGGCGAGTTAAAACAGAACCCAAGAAGGAGGATGGAGTCATCTCGCGGCCGCGAGAACCCTTCCTTACGGGGAGCCTGGGATGGTTTTTTCCACAGTGAGTGGCCATCTCGCCCCCGTGAAAACCATTCCAGTAGCCTTTTTGTCGAGGCTGCTCCCTTGCCTTTGGGAATCTTGGTTGGTTTTTGGGTTAAACCATTTTATGTCGGATTTTGGGTCAAAGGTCGATTTCGAAATATGAGTTTTGAAAATATTATGTAAAGGTTTATTTAATGATTATTTTAATATTCAAAAGGAGATTTTAACGAAAAAATGAAATATCGGTTTATTGAGTTGAATAATTGGGTAACGTTTTAAAGTTCCACATCAAAGTGTTGGAATTCTTTATACTTGAATAAGATTCGATATTTTATGCTTGGATATGAAAATGGACTTAAGTATTAATGGGATTTGAAATATTCGGATGACTTGTCTTTTGAAGTTTTCCGATTTGGAATGGTTTGAAATGGTTTGACTTCGGATTTATTTTGGAGATGATATGGGGACATGGTCTTGGTGTGTGTGACTAGTAGTCTTGTACCTTATCGCTTTCTTTATTAATATAATAGGTGCTTGTTGATTGAGTGGATTATGCTTTTGCTATAATTGTTGTTAGGCTTTTCAGGTAGGTTCCTTTATGGACTTGCTCAAACTGATAGATAAACCTTTCTACATGTAGTCATATGACATACTAGGTGTTGCATAAGCATTAAACCATGCCATGTAGTATCCTGCTTAGGTTGCACAAATTGTATGAGCATCTGTTTACTTTATGCGTATGAAAAGAGAACAGTCGTTATCTGTGAGTCCTAGAGTCTTTGCTAGGGTCATAGGACAACCCAGTCCCATCGGGCTTATCCTCAATCGAGTCTGTATAGAGATTCACCATATGAGTATGATGACGAGATTGTTGATGCACACTTATACTATATGCGGATGGACATTGTTATGCTATAGCACCGTACTGGCTAGGCTCCACCTTAACAGAAAAGGAGGGGGGGTGGTAGGAGAAGGATATGTCACTTGGCATTCTTTGGACCATTTATTGTCTTTATGCATATTATATCCCGATAAGCATGAATTACGTGTTTAAATTCCTTTCTGCATTAGAAGCGTCTTTATTTAGGTATAGCGTATGTGTATGCCTGCTTGTGGGATCAGAATGCACAAGGGTCTCGGTCTGATCCCTTGCCCTGCATATATTTTTTTTAGGTTTGTTTGCAGATTATGTTTGATCCATGCTTCTACGGCGAGGAATTGCTTGGGCGATCACTATCGAAACTCACCTTATCACCTTGACTTAAATACTTCATAAATCCGAGATTTCGTGTTTTGGTTTTGACCCGACCTCGCCGTGACAAGTTGTACTCTACTTTTCGTTTGCGCCTTTTTACTTAAAATGAATTTAGCGATTTAGACTCCTATGACAGATTAAGGGTACCCAACGACCCTCCAATTGATTTGGGGTTCGAAAGCCCCACTTTAAAATGCAAAGAAGGTATCCAACCTTTGAAACGTAATCCGAATATTTATATTTGGGCCGGTACATGCACGGGGATGGGGATGGGGACGGGAATGATAGTCCCCACCCCATCGATGGGGAAACTCGTGGGAATCCCTGATGGAGACCCCGTTAAATACCTTTAGAAAGTTTGACAAGTATTATTTTAACATTTTTAATTATTATTTGTTATCAATTAACCTATCTATATTATATTTTTTTATTTTTAAAGTTTAATATATTTTTTGGTAGGCATAAACTTATATATTAAACTAAGGTGAAACTTATATCGTGGAATTTGATAGGGAATCCGTAAGGAAACCCGCAAGGAAACTAAATGGGGGGACATTAAATGAGGACGAAGATTCCCCGACGGGGATGGGAACCCGACGGAGATGGGGACGGGGATGGGAACCCCGACGGGGATGGGAATCCCTAAATGGGGATGGGGATGGGGACCGGAGAAGTACATTTTGATAAACCGGGATGGGGACGGGGAGGGTACTTCCCGTCCCATTTCCATCCCTAAGACTACCTATATCGTTTTTGTCTTAATTCACATACTATATTTTTTTTATTATAATAAAAGTTTTGCTAATGAAAAATAATGAAAGCGTATGTGAATAGTAAATGACAGTGTGTGCTTAATTAGTACAAAATTTATCATCAAAACTTTGTGTTTGGATTCCATTGTATGATGATTATAATATAGTTATAAACAATGGCGGAGCTAGAAAATTTTTGAAGGGGGCACAATTATACATATGTACAATATAGTTTTGGATTAAATTGACACAAAGAATTATATGTAATACGATAATAAATTATGTTATTTTAAGATAAAATGTTATCGGTTTGTGATAAAAAGCTATCATTTTTTCGCGCCTAAAAAAATATAAATATATAAATCAAATATCCGAAAAAAAATTAACTAAATGATTATAGGAAACGCAATCTAATAAACATTAAGTTAAGGTTATGGTTGTTATATGAGCTCAAGCTTGGCTCAAGTTTTGCTCAATAAAAGCTCGGCTCGAGCATCATTTATAAAATGAGTTGATTATGAGCATATTTTCTTGTAAAGTTGCATAATACTTGGGAAAAAAACTCATCTCAAGCTCGTTCACTTACTAAACAAGTCGAGTATGAGCTCAAGTTCAAATATAGGTTCGACTCGAGTTTGACTTGTTTATAAATATGCTAAATATAATAAAACAATACTAGACTAGCTTGTTTGGCTCGAATAACAACCTAGTTAATATATAACTTGTTGCACTCATAACACATAATAATGTATAACCAGATATAAAATTTTTAAGCTTGTATAACTTCTTATCTAATTGTCGAAATGATTAGTATAACCTCTCATTTCGAAGCTCTCGAGATGAATTATAGTATGTGAATGTTAATTTAAGTAAAATATAAAAGCATTATAGTCTATTGAAACAAAATTAAAGTGATTAATATACCTTAATTTTAAAACAGTTATAACTTTTTACTCAGATGTCGGATTAAGGCGTATTATATATCAAAACGAAGCTATCGACGAGGAGAATATACCTAGGGAGTTCGTCAAATCAGAGAGAGGGCACGTGGCTCCCTAGTCCCCCCTCAGCTCCGCCCCTCATTATAAACATAATGCATTTATATGTTGTTTTTTCCAAACATATTGCAATGCACTTTATTTTAAGTCGAGAGTGGTGTTTCATCCTAAAATAAATTGGTGTTAGTAGGAGTAGCCCACCAGTTTATATACTAAAACTTCATATGCTCAACTTTAGATAACACCCTTTTAGATATTGATACCCTTTTACAAGCAGACTCTTTCAATCTTATTCACATCTCTCAGCAAACTATACACTAACCAAACGAAACAGGTATAATAATTAGTGACATTTCATTTTAAAATTAATTAAGGAATAACCAACCAACTTAATTATATAAAAAGCTTAAATTTCAACAATAATCAACGAGTAGGATACTAATTAGTATCCATCCATTTACATCGACCATTTCGACGGTATCAACACCAAATAATTAATAAACCAGTACTGTACTGTACAGTATTAATTTACACGTACACACTAATTAAACACGAAAATCAATCGAAAACAAAATCTAGCTAATTACGAGTACAAAGTTTACAGCTCCTCAATCCCCATAGAACGAACACAGCCGCCCTGTGAAAAACAAAATAGAGATTTTGGAAATTACAATAAATATCCAATTTAATTAATTAATCAAGCTCGGGAATGGTTGGGAGTTTGGGCCGCCAAGACCGCCGGCGAACCTCCACTCGCACGCTCCTCTCTATCAACTTCACCAACATCCTCTCGGCGGCGGCGGCCTCCCCGGCCTTACCCTTACCACTCCCGTCCACCTTCCTCAGCAGCTCCTCCAGCTGCTTCTTTGATACCTTTATCCTCAGCTCCGCCCCGGCAGCTGCCGCGCTGCCACCGCCTAAGAGCCCCTCCTTGACGTCGTCGTCGGGGCCCGGCCCGGTACGGCCCATGGAACCCCAGTCGTCCCCAGCCCACACCATTGAAGAAGACCCTCTCATGCAACAGTTCCCCATTAATTAATAATAATTAATTAATTAAACAACTGGGTAATGATATGTGTGTTGTGGTTTTTCTGTCCGTAGGAATTTGAATTGAATGAAAGTTAAGTATAGAGATCGATTTGAAGGAATTGGGAGAGGAAATAATAAGTTGTATTTATATGTATATATAGGGTGTTGGGGGGTGGTTTGACTGGTCAATCATGGGTAATTAGTGAATAATGTAATAAACGTAGATATGTGATGGAAGCGGTGGTGGCCGGGATTAGTTAGTTTAGAATTAGATAGAGTCAGAGAAAGGAGGGAGAAGGTGAGAGATGTGGTGTGAATGTGAAGTATCTCCCAGATTCTCTCTCTATATATATATATCTGGGTTATATGATTATCATCGGTGCTTGCTTGGTCTAATTAATTAATTAAATACTAGTACGATCCCCGCGCCATGGCACGGTTTTTTTTATGAATAATATTTAGATATAGATTAATCATAGACATTAAATTTAATACAATATTTTAAATTAAACTCATTGATTGGTAAATGTGTTAAAAATAATCGAAAAAATACAACTGAGTTAAAGAGATAAACAGAAAAATAAATAATAAATAGTGAAAGATAAAAGATTTGAATTAATCTTATTGGTTAAAAAATTTAACATCAATAATATTGGGTAATTAATATTAGAAAATTTTCAACAAAAAATAATATTAGAAAATATAGTTGTCATAATAAATGATATTATGTAAATAATTTTCCAAAAATAACTTTGAACATGGAGAAGACATGTGGCATAAATACTTCTCTTTTAATATAGTATATAGATATAGATTGGTTAAAAAATGTAACATCAATAATATTGGGTAATTAATATTAGAAAAATTTCCACATAAAATAATATTAGAAAATATAGTTGCCATAATAAATGATATTATGTAAATAATTTTTTAAAAATAACTTTGAGCATGGAGAAGACATGTGGCATAAATGCTTCTCTTTTAATATAGTATATAGATTAAAGATTAGTAAGTAGGGAGGGAGAAGGTGGCGATGTGGTGTGAATGTGTAATTATCTCCAAGATACTCTCGTTATCCGTGTTATGTTATGTTTCAAGAAAGTTATCTTCATTTCTAATCAGATTCAACAGCACTACGACTTCATCCATGGAAATGGAATACCGTGTGTCTTTTCCCTTTATTATATTTATTATACGTTAAGTTTTCATTTCTATAAAGATTATCTTAGATTATTAATGTAATTTATTTTTATTTTTCTATGATTTGTTCGTTTGATTTTAAAATTTTATTTTTCAATTAAAGATATTTAATGCATTTTTTTTATTAGGTAAAAATTCGAGGTCAGACATACCTGAACCTCGATGGCCGACAAGTCGGCAGACGGATAACCGTCTAAGCAAACATAAAATACAAAGATAGCGCGAAATACATGCAAGAACTCTACAATAACGAAACTAAATACAACTAAACCGAACTAGACGAGGACGTAGACGAAGGACGAAGCCAAGCACTGCCCTAAAGCAGCACCGTAGGTCAGCGGCACAACAGGAGTCACCTGTGGGCAGTGAAGACGAACCTCCTAGGAAACATTCTTCCGGAGAAAGGAGACGCCTCGATACACACTGCCTAGACCCCAATCTATCCCGACTCCGACAGCCAGAACCCCATCAAACGGAGAAGAAATCCAGTCACGCCAAAAGTAGAATCACATAAAGCCTGAACCGACCGCACAAAAAACCCAAACGGGATTTACACAAACCCCGTTGGAAAACCCAAACGGGAATAACGAAAACGCCACAAGGAATTATTTATTTATTTTTGTTATATATATAAGGAAAATTTCCAAAGCAATCTCCTAGAAATAACAGTATAATAAAGTATTATTATAATGTTAAAATATAGGTAAAAGTTTTTAAGGCCTCAAAATTGTACGGCACACAGCTGAAGAAATCCCGAAGAAACCGGGATTACGCCTCAGAGAAGCGTGCCAAACAAGGAGAGTCAAGGAAGAGGGCAAGCGATGGACAAGCCAAACTCCGGCGGAGGAGGCAACAGCCGACCACCGGACGAAACCCAGCCGACACCAAGTCCGGGCGAACGCGGCGAAGGCCAGACCAAGCACCGGGGAATCGACGACAGCAGTAAAAACGACATGGAGAGATGGGAGGACTGGAGTGAGCCCTGCCATCACCACCAATCGAAACAACGCCTCGGCGAACAGGAATCGCCGACGGTCAGAGGAAGAGGAAGGAGAAGGAGGCGAATCTGAGAACCCAACAACCCAAAACTACCCCCAACGTGACCAGATTAAGGGAGAGTACAATTGGAAGAGCGGAGAAAGCTCGAGAACGGAGGCGGATGGTCGGATTGGCCACCCGGCACACAGGAGCCGCCGCAGATGAAGGAGAAGGGAGTATTGTCAGCAGAGATGCAAAATCGCCGCCGGATGTAACTAAGGCCTAAGCCAGAGATCGGGGGTACCTCCACCAGGAGTAGAGGAGGGTACTAGCCCAAATTTGGGCTGTCGGAGCCGAATAGTAGCGGTCGGAGCCAAATAGCGGCAACCGAAGCTAGAAAAAGGGCTAAGCCGACGGGAGAAGACGGGAGGTGTGTAGAAAGATGTGAGTTCAGGGTGTGCCCGGTGATAATCAGGGCCGAGGAGGCGAGGCTCCCGGAGTAGATTAGGCCTCCCGGAGGAGGAGGTGGGGCTCCCGGAGGAGATTTAGGCTCCCGAAGGAGGTTTGAGCTCCCGAAGGAGGAGGCAAAGATATTTAATGCATGTTTCCAAACAAACTATTTTTTAATTAATAACTTTTATGTATACTCGTAGATAAAATATAGACAAGACATGCATGTCTTTTTTTTTATAGTGAGTGAACAATAGGCGGACTTTACATAGGATGTAGAGTGCCACCTTGATCATCCCTCCGGATAATGTTACAAAGATCCCTTTTGCTAGGGATATTGTACATATTACAGATAGATCTATCTGTAGCGCAGTGTTTGTGAGTGTGAGGGTTAATCCCTTAAATGAGTCACACAGTACCCGATTCAGATATAGAGCAATTGAGTCGATCGAACTAGACTAAGATAAATTTTGGGGCTAGGGTTTCAGATTGGGGGACGAAGGAAGCCAAAAGACGCCGCTGGCGGACTGTGGAGGTTGTGATTGCACCGGCAACCACCAAAAAGGGTGAGGATGGTGGTCAGCAACGGCTCGGCGCCTCGGAGGTGGGACTGAAGCCAGATTTGGGTCGGTGGTTTTTGTGAAATTTGTGTGATTGTGTGCGTGCTTGATTTCTTTCTTTTTTCTTATTTTTTTTCTTCTGTTCACTCGTTTAGATGCGCATAGCTTGTAGTCAATTATATATATATATATATATATATATATATATATATATATATATATATATATATATATATATATATATATATATATATATATATATATATATATATACATATATATTTATGGGCATTGGGGTGTCACAAGAAATACACCTTTACTGTCATGTAAAAACATATAGGCTGACGTGTAAATCATGTTGGTTGACATGGTATTGCACTGGGATGTCACATGATATGCTAATGGTTCATATACAATCGACATGTATGCTTTATACACACACATGCACATGCGCAAAGGGTTACTTGCCCACAAAAGTGAGGTCCAAAATTGGGGCATGGTTCATGGTACATCCCCTAACCATGGAAAATATATGCAAAAGATGCGCAATTTTCTGCGAATTGCATGCTCAACTCTTAAATGGTGTACGCCTTTGAAATCTTGAGGAATAGGTCATGTGGAGCCCCCACTCGTCCATGACATCATCCACTGTAAGATTCTCCATGATAAGGGTTTTCATCTTCCTTGGCATATAAGAGTAACAAACACCAACCCTTTTCTCTCCTGCAAAAGAAAGAGAGAATAGTCTTGTCACATTGAATGAGGGGTGTGAAGAGGATACTGATGTTCACAATTGGGTACAGAATAACAAAACCAAAACTACACTTACCTATCGAAAGATTTTGCTGTTCAAAAACCTTTTTGACAAGGTTAAGTCTTCTTCTGTCATGCAATATATTGTAGGTGTCACGCTTTTTCCTTCAGTCGAGCAAATGCAATCCTAATGTATGTTCAGTGTTGAAAACCCTTCTATGGTGCCCTGTATTTCTCTCTCTGGCAAAAAAATAAGAAATAAGTTCCCACATTCTCTGAATTCAATGCTTTTAAAGATGGGTGGTTCCCCTAAGGTGCACAGACGCCTATATATATAGGGGTGCGCTCCGGTGAAAACCAAAATTGCGGTAAAAACCTGTGAGGACCGACTTTTTAGCCTGATTCACTAGCTTTATAGCCCGGTTTTGAATAGAACCGATCTATAAAGTCACATATATTAACCTGGTTCTGAATAAAACCGAGCTATAAAGTCACTAATGTAATTTTCAAACATGAGTGTTCAGCACGGTTTTTAGGTTTAACCGATATATAAAGTCATGTGTTATTTTAAAACTGGAGTTTTTAGCATAATTTTTAGGTTGAACTGAGTTGTAAAGTCACTGTGTAATTGAGGTTTTTAGCACATGTTTCAAATAAACCAAGCTACAAAGTAGTCCTCACGATTTTTACCACAATTTGAGGTTTTCACCGGAGTCAATCCCTATATATATATATATATATATATATATATATATATATATATATATATATATATATATATATATATGAAAAAATTCGAGATATCAGACAATATATTGTCAGATAACTCGAGAGGCCGACAAATTGACAGACGGACTAACCTTCATGATACAACATAGGAAAATAGAGATAACACAAATTAAAATAAGAAAAAATAACATTGCACTTAACAAATCAAAATGAAATCATCGACGATTTTAGCAAAACCGTTAATATATTTTTGTTTCCTTGTTTTATCTCAATATATATTGACCATAAATAACTTAATAATTATTGTTTTAGGTTTGTGTTCATCTATCCTTATCCAAATATGTTACTTGTTAATTTCTTTATGCTTTTTTAGAAAAAGAGAAATAAAAAATAAAGACTTCTGCAAGAATAATTTATCAAAAATTCTGATTTTTTTAGTAAAAGCCAACAATTCCATTGTCCTTGACATTCAAAGGGTGATTTTCCCTAAGAATGATATTACAAAGTTCCCCAGACATGGGGAATGTTCCCTATTACAAGTAAATGTAGACTTAGCTATGAAATCAGTAACACTATTTGATTCTCGGTAGTAGTGTTTGAAGCTGATATTGTGGAAATTTTGACTAAGCACATGGATCTCTTAAGTCGTTCTAAGGATCTCCCATGGTGTTGTAGTTCTTTAATTTGTTAATTGTGGATATAACCCTGAGGCTATCCCCTTCAACAATAAGATCTCTGACTCATTGTCTTATTGTAGTCTTTATTCCTTGGTAGAAGGCTAAAGCTTCTGTTTATAACACTGATGCGCTTGGGATTGTGACCTGAAATATTTCAACGACTCTACCACCACTATCCTTAATTATTCCTCCGACCTTATAGTCGCCAGAGGGAGTGACAGAACCATTTACATACATTTAATTTGTAGAAGCCTCTAGGTGGTTTCTTCATTTTGTTATTCTTAATTTTCTTTGTTTGGGTTTGTCCTCTATTGCATGAGCTTGGATCCAAGTAGGGGTGATATTCAAGCCGAACGAGCCGAGCTTGATATATTTAAGTTTGGCTCGAATGGGAAACGAGCCGAGCCAAGCTCGAGCCCAAAAATTATTCGAGCTTTTTTTTTGGCGCTCAAGCTCAGCTCGCGAGCCCAGAGTGAAACTCGAGCTCGACCTGTTTGAGCTCGAAAAATCTGAATGAACGAGCATGAGCTCGTTCAAGCTCGTAAGTTGGGCTCGTTCAAGCTCGTTTGGCTCGGTTTGTATATGAAACCCTAAATTTTTCAATCACCATAACCAAGCTATACAAATTTCTAATGAACCAAATATCCTTCAATTTCAAGCTGTACAAATTTCCAATCAAGCAAAATCTTCAATTTTAAGTTCTACAAATTTTTAATCACCATAATTACTAATTAACATGTACAAATTTCAAACTAGCAAATTTTTTCAATCTCTATACTCTCGCAGCTATACAAATTTCAAACTACCAAAAATTTTCAATCTCTTTTCTCTGGTACTCCCACCACTGTGTAAATTTCAGGGAAATCTGGAAATACAGAGTAACAAGAAGATGAACAAGGAGGGAGTAAGAGGAACCAAACTTACTAGTGTTGTTGGAAGAAGGTCGGCGCCGCCTGAGGGAAAGAATGAGGAACGGCTTAGAGAAGGAGAGACTGAGGGAAAAAGGAAGACAAATGGCGCCGCCTGCATAAGAGGAGCTGAACAACAAAGATTGATGAAAGAGGAACGAATGAGGGAAGTAAGGAAGGAGTGATTGACTAACGGAGAGAAGGAAGATCACCGATGCCGCTACAAACTGAGTCGTGATGCTGCTGTTCACCGACGTTGCCTAATCCTTGAGGGAAGGAAGGACAATAGGCGATTGAAGTTGAATGAACCAACGAAACAGTGAAGGCATGAAGCATATTAGAAAGAGGAGAAGTGTCGACAGCGAAGTAGAGTCGAATAGCCCTTTGCCCCTTTCTAAGCCTAAACCCTCACCCTCATAACCGTAGGGGTATTTTTAAAAATTCGTATATTTAGCTTATGAGCTCGGCTAGGGCTCGGGCTCAGTTCGAACCCAAAACAATGTTCAACCTCGACTTGTTTTACCTCTTCGAACGAGTTCGAGTCGAGCTTTTTCGAGCCGAGCTCGAGCTGTTCGGCTCAGATAACAACCTTAGATCCAAGCCTTTGTGGAAATAATGGTTCTGTGTATTAGATCTATTTGTGTTACATTTTCTTTGTTATGGAATATAATTTGATTTCTCAATTTCCAGATTGCGTGTCATAGAAGTCATATTTCATGAAAGTGTGGATTTAGATCCCTCACGTTGGTATAGGACTAGTAAGAAAATTTATGTTTGGAGTCGGGTACACAAAATTGAAAAGGGATATTGGTCCACCTCAAATGGCTCAAAGTAATCCACATCTTATTATTAATTAAATTTTAAATTTAATAGAATTCAAGTAAAATGGATATTCCTTCACTAAATGTTTTCATTCATCATTCCTTATAAAACAAGAACAAATCGCGATGACTTTATCATTTTTCCATCATTGAAGTTGAATCATCGTTTTTCTCTCTAATTTTAAATAAACAAATAATGGCAAAAATGAAATTTCTTGCAAATTGATACTTTTAGAGCCTAATTTAGTTATTGATAAATGCATGCTATTCAAAAGAAATTACAAACAATTTGATGAGTTTCGAATAATTTTCATGAAGCATATAATGAAAAAATTGAAAATTTTCCCGAATACAATGTGACGAAGGTGATATTTCCTCGCTAAATGCTTATTCAACTATAAAAATATTCTTCCTAAAACATGATCAAATGGCAAGAAGTTTAAACTTTTCTCATTAATAAATTTGACTATTTGAGTCATTTTCTTTATTTTCACTCAAACCAATAACGAACAAAAGGGCATTTCCTCACTGATTAATATATTTAGTAATAAATCCTTTCCTCAACAAAAACATACTTTTAGTGTCAAATCATAATCTTTGTCACTAATAAATTTGACGGATCTTGCCTAATTTTAACGAAACAAAAAAAATTGAATTTGGTACAGTGTTTCCTATAAAGTAGCAGCAAAAGTGATATTTTCTCGCTAAATTGTTGTTTCAATGACAAAAATATTCATCATAATTAAACATGAATTGACCTTATAATGAGGAATTTAAAGTTTTCTCATTAATGAATTTGATTCATTCTCCATATTTTCACCTAAGCCAATAGCTAGGAAACTGGAATTTCCTCGTTGATTAATATGTTTAGCGATAAATTATTTTCTCAAGAAACACGTACTTTTATCGAGCAATTACAATCTTTGTCGTCAATAAATTTGGAAAGTTTTACATAATTTCCACTATACATATAACGATGAAATTACATATAACGATGAAATTGGAAATTTCTCGATGAATGTATTTTTAGCAGTGAAAACATTTCTCAATAAAAGCTCAAAATTCGTTTATGTTTTTGTTATGATTTAGGCAATCACATTATAATGACAATTAACAATGTACCAAAAAAGTGTCATTCATTATCTTGTTTAGTGAGAAATATAGGTTCATCACTAAAGTCCACCTATCTTCCTACAAGGAATAGATATGTTTGTAGCCAAATGCCATATTTACCAAAGAAAAATAATTTATTGTAAAATTTTGATCGCTAAACCTTTTTGTTGTAGTATATATAAATTCAGTCAATAAATTGAATATGAATTATGAACTTTTCAGCCCTAAACATATTAAGCTAAGTGTACACGCACTTTTTTTTTTGGAAGCATTGTGTACACACACTTTTTGCATGCCCATGTCAATTAATTTATATATATTCAAATTAAATGATTTGAAGAAAAAGTCTTACTAATTACTAGTTCATATATATATATATATATATATATATATATACTTTATGAAGATGGTCCAAAAAATATTATAAAACATTAATTATATATCAACAACTGATGAAGCATTGGATTTATATGTAATTGGTTGTTTACTTGAGACGTGGATTTGTGATCGATATCTAATGATTTTTTATGAATCTCTAATTTGAGGTTTCTACAACTTCTTCTCTAGGATTACTTCTGTATTGCTTAACGGATTGTCAATATGCTTCTTTTTTCTTATTGGTTCGGTTATTTGCCATGTATGGTCTTTATAATTTTTCTTATGTCATCATTTACTTTTATTGTGTGTTTTAATTTTTTTATTTTGTTGTTTACTTTGTACATAATGGTTGATCCATCTGTTGATTTGATATGTCCCGAGACCTCCAAGTCTATATAGAGTTCCAAACTCTTTCCTAATATATTTAAAAAAAAAAATTACATGTACGTGTACAATAGATATCATATATGGAAGCCGTGAAGGCCGGATTAGAGATATCAAAGCCAAATAGTACTAATTTATGATCGTGATATATACATATTTATTTATCATATCATGTATACTAATTTATGTTGTCCATATAATTATTATTTTTTTCTTCGAAATGTCATATAATTGAAGTTTTAATCATATATTGTTATCTCTTGTCATATACTCCGAAATTAAAGCTGGGATCGGAATTGACCGCCACTCATTCAAAATGAATTGTTTAATGTATCTTAAATTTTCAAACTTGATCCCATTTTGACCCATTTCAATTAATACTAGTATAATAACCCCACCTTGTGCGTAATTTCTTTAAATAAAAATATTTTTTTAACTCTCTGTCACCGACTACAATAGATTAATAAATTTTCATATTTCAGTTCTTTACTTTATTTTGCCTTTTCATTTGTGTGAAATGAGTTAGTTTGTTTTTTCCATGTCAAATAGATATATTGCATGAGTGTTTATGATAAGAAAATAAAATTGATCATTTTTTTCAAATCTAGATATTAAAAAAAATCAAAGATATTGTTAGGATGATCGTGATTAAGACTGTAAATTTGGAAAAAAATTACAATCTTAAGATATTGTTAAGATTAGGTCAATGTCTTATTAGTTATTTCATATTTGAATAATAATAATAATAATAATAATAATAATAATAATAATAATAATAATAATAATAATAATAATAATAATAACCCAACTCCAAAGATTTTAACCGATTATGTTAAATTTTGCTCAATAAAAAATATTTGAGTTTAATTTTTTTTAATTTAACAAAATAAGATTTTTATTTGTTTAACAAACAAAAAATGAAATTTGGTTTTAAGTAAAATAGGTTGAAAATTCAAATAATGTTGTGTAAAAATAATTAAATAAGGTGTCATCATTTATATTTAGCTTAATTTGGAGGGGCGCCATGTGAAAATAACAGCTCAATTGTGATATTCTTAATATAATTAATTTACCTCCATCATAAAACTTATTAACTTTTGTGATCCTATACGATGAGTATTAACCATATCATTGCCTACGATTAAAATAAAAATAATTAAATCACTCATCATCTAATTGATTTGTATAAAATATTGATTTTTTCAAATCTTTATTCATTTTCTAATTGATTTGTATAAAATAATTGAAAGGAAGAAAAGAAAAACAGAGATTATATAGAAAAAGATAGCGTGTGAAGGAAGCTAAAACCTTAAAAATCAAAATAGATAAATCCAAACCAATTTATTTATATTACAAAAATAAATATTATTTTATTTTGATCTTATCTAGTGAATATCTAAACCAACTAACTATAACATCCAGAATATCCAAACTGATTTTGTATGTATATGGAATTAAAAGAAAATCGAAACAATAAGATTCTTAATTGGATCAGGCAAGTAAATGAATTTGCAATTAATTTGTTAACTTAAAAATCCTACTTTAAAGGAGAAGCTGTCACATTACGTAACTGACTTCTCCTTTAGTATTGATGTATTGATTATAATTATGTTTTGGGGTAAATTTTTTTTCTACCATCTGTTGTTTATTTTTTAGAATATATCAGGTTTATATTATGTATCAATACTTATGGAGCATAGAGGTGGTCATGGGTCACGGGTTGACCCGTGACCCGGCAGGTCATATGAGTCACTGACCCAGCAAGTCAATGACTTGACGGGTTCGGGTCAACGGGTTAGGCGGGTGGGCGGGTTTTAGGGTTAGGGATAGAGTCGAGGCAATTTAATTTTTGACTCAGCAGGTCGACCCACCGAGTCAAGTATTTTTGGAAAAAAAAGGGGGAAAAAAGAAGGCTAATGATAGTTATCAAGGATAGAACTTGCAACCTCTATGCTTTTCTCTTTTTTTTTTTTTGGTGCTATCTATGCTTTTCTCTCAGGTGCCAAATTGCTAAGGTAAGATAAGGAAGTAGCATGATTCAAACCTACGACCACTTGCTTCCTTGCCTCACCACTACGCCAAAGAAGCTTTTACATTCATCCTTGCACTCTTTAAAATATAACTCTTCCAAATATTTTTTTATAATTTTTTTTTAAATAGGCCGACCCGGTGAGTCAACCTATCGACCCATTGACCAACTGGGCCAAATCAACCCGCCAACCCGTGGGGTTAGCGGGTTAGGGACTGGGTTGGGTAAACCCAACCTGCGACCCGGCAGGTCCGACCCGTGGCCACCCCTAATGGAGTATATAATAAAGTTGATATACGAATCGAGGGGCAGATTGGGGCCCGTTCTGGCGATTACAAATTCCTAAAATTATTATAACTACAAAAATCAGTTAATCAAATTAGGGTTTACATCATGACAAAAACTCATCTTGTAACACTGATTCATCCAAAAAAAAATATCGAATCATCCAAAAAAAAATTTCTTTTAAAAATTTGCCGACGTCCTAAAAAAATTGTTGACACATGAAAAAAAAATTCTTGACTTCTAATATTAGGGTTTAAATCAAGATAGAAATGATGGTATAAATCACATAAAAAACACAAAACCAACCTCAAATACATTCGGAATATACGTGGTTGAAGGAATAATATACGTGTATGGAATAGAAATTGGTTGAATAAATGAGATGGAACGATAGTTAATGGAAAGTAAAAGAGTTGTGGTTACAATATACGTGATTGAAGGAAATTGTTAAAACATGGGCAAAATGTCATTAGAGAAAAAAAGTACAATTAACAAAATAAAAACTTGAAGTTTACATTTACTAAAATAAAAACTGAAAATAGTATAGTTACCTGATTATCCCTTTTTTTATAGAATAAATTTGCTGAAAAAGCCCTTTTAGATGCTCAAATTAGCAAAATGTCTATCAACCCATCCAAATTACCAAAATGTCCATCAACCCTAATTGCTCCCGATTCCTCTACCCTCCTCAGATCCGTCTCACGTTTTTGCATCCGATTTGTCATTGATTCATCTGTCTCCTACATCGATCCAACTATGGATGGAGCTCAGAGAAGCCAGATCTGACGCGTTGGGAGGCGAAAGCGAGAGATCCAAGCGAGAGGTCGAAGAAGCACCGGTAAGAAGTCGATCGCTATCTCTGCGTTGCCGACGAGATCTATCACCCCATGTCTTCAACTTCCATAAACTTGGATGAGAGTACCAGAGCCATCAGCCGACGCCATCGACGAGATTCAGCGCTCAATGTCTTTACCGTAAACCTTCTCTTTCAGCCTCCTGTTTGCTCAATCTCGCTGTCGGAATGCGGAATTTGTTCCGGCGGAGGAGGCGATCGCTTGAAGAGGAGAAAAGGGCGATTGCGCAGTGTTGGAGGAATGCAAGGGAGGCGCGGACGAAGACAACGATGAGACAGAGGACGAGGTGATAGCGATTGTCACCGGTTTGTTTATCAGATGACGGGGAGTCTGATGAGGATCCGATCTCCTTCATGGACCTCGATTTCGCCAATTTTGACTCCTCCTGGCCCTTCGATCATAGGCAAGAAATCACGATGAGAGTTTTGTTTCTCCTCTCTCCAGCTTATATTCATCTGCGCCTCAAACTACCGTCGTCGACTTTTTCTCTATCGATGCCTCCTCCTGGTGTCATCCCATGGCTTGGATCTTGAGGTTTTGGTGGTTGGATTTATATCTGAATACGTTGGAGTCAGAGATTGGTGATGGATTGGAAGATCGATTGGATGCAAAGCATCCAGGCATCGCTTTGATTCTTTTCTGCATCTCTATCCATCCTCTGCTCTTCCTGGTATCATCTTCTTCTTTTTCTCCTTTAGCATAATATCTTTCTATTTCTCAATATCATTTTTTTATTCAACATATGGAATCAATTGATATGCGTTTATTGAAATGAAATGCCTCAAACATGGAATCTAGTCGATCTTTCCGTTTAATTTAATTCAATTTTAGCCTATTCACAACTAGCTAGTTTCAGTTCCCGCGGAGAGCTAAATTTGGGCATACTAAGCTTTTATTTGAGTTTCCGTGTGAATTAATTTCATTCTCAACACACCAAGTAGGGATTCAATGCTAATTTCGTATGATAGAGGGAAGAGGGCATTGTTTTTTTTTTTTTTGCCGTCGAAGGGGTTCAATTGGCTCTTGCATGCCTATAGATGATAATGAGACCTTAATTTTGATCCTGGCGGTATATACTCATTAATAATGAGTAAGAGTAGTAAGTTTTGGTCCGCGAGCATGAGCAACCATGAGTTTTACTTACAAGGTTGCTAAAAGGTAAGCTCATGGTTGTGGGGTTTACCTTAAGGTAAGGGGTGGGAAGGGGTTACCTTGGTAGAGAGAGGTAACATCTTTCCCTTTCTAATTTTATTTTCCTTTTTTTTAATGATAAAGTAGAATCTTCTCTTTTCCATTTAGATTTATTAATTGTAATAGTGTTTCAAATGAAATAAAAATATATTTATATTTCATTATTTTTTAAAATAAAATATCCCATTGGTTTCATTTTATTTTTTTCTATAATTTGAGTCCAATTTTACCCTATATATACCCCATCTTGATCTATTGTAGTTGCACCTATTTTCTTAACTATGGATCACAATAATCCAAATACTCCACTCATTCCAAATATGTCTTTTGATCCAAATCTTCTTAAAAATCCTCAATTTCAAGTGATGTTATAAACGCTTAACAATCCTCCAACACCCGAATATCCAAATTATACCCCACATAATCCTACCAATGTGTACAATCCTCATATGAATATGAAGAATGATTTGGTTGAGCACTTGTGGAACCAATTCCAAGGCTATGATCCGAATTTATAGGTAGTTCATTAGTATTTACGTATGTTATAATGTTTCTAACCTTTTTTTTATTTTAATCTAGATGTAATAAAATATATTTATATTAACTACTTGCCATTTTTATTTATTTATAAAATTATAAATAAAAATAATTCACAATAATATATGATGATACACATGTAATAAAGGGAAAGATATATAAAGGAAAAGAAAAAGTGAAAATTATTTTAAACAAAAAAATAAATGAGTTGTAAAGTTGTGATAGGAAGATGAGAAAAAAAAGGGGGAAAGAGGTTACCCCATGGTTGCGGATGGTCTGATGGATATACGGGAGATGCAAATATGGTCGCAAGTTCCTTGTGGGGGTGCTCATGTGGTTTGTGCACTAGAGGAAGCTACATTGTAGGGTGGCTATGTGCTGTCATAGGATGTGTTGTTGGCTCATGTTCTGCGATCATAGGACATAAATTGTGGGGATGGCCATCACTGCTGATTTTTTTTAATCGATTGATAGGAGCTGCTGCAAATGGATATGTTCTTGTGAGGCTCCTTAGTTTTGCTGCAGCAGCCCTATAAACCTTCATGGAAATGATGATTATGGCAAGCTTCTTTTTTCCTCGTTGTGGAAGTTGTTAAGGTGTACTGTAGAAGTTGTTGGCATACATCATCATCGTAGCAGCTCACTTGTAATGTAGTAGGTATAGTAAGCTTTTCAATTTTTTTTTTCATTAGCTATTATTAGCTTACAATCAATATTGCATTATATTAACAATTTCAGCAATTTTTACAATTAACAATTATGCCACAAATATATTTCTTTCTTTTTTCTATATCATATTGATTATATTAAAAAATACAATTTCAACAATTTTTACAATTAATTAACAATTATATATTGAAAAAATAGAATTTGTGGTTAATTTGCTACTGTGATTGAGGTTGCTTTGTTGAGAGTTTGGATATTGACAATTTCAGCAATTTTTTTGCCTTGCTGAAACTTTTGGAGAGCTTATTAGCTTCTTGATTTTTTGTGTGATCTGAAATGTTGAAATGATGAAATTAATTCTTATTAGCAAAATTCATTATGCTGAAATTAATTCTTATAAAATTGTATGAGCTATTATATCTTACACACAAGCATATATGACAACATTTCAACATTTCAGCATTTCAGTATTTTTTGCTGACCCAGAAACAAAAAAAAACAACTCTGGTTTCAACAACACGGTTTCAGCAACTCCGGTTTCGAAGTGCTGGCGCTAAAAAAAGAAGAAGCTAATTTCAGCAATTACAACAACAATTTCAGCAACTCCGGTTTCAGCAACTTCAATTTAAGCAACGCGCAGAAAAAAAAATTGTTGAAACAGGAGGGGGCACACATGGGGGCACAGGGCAAGGGAAGGGAGGTAGACATTTTACTAATTTGGAAACATTGGTGGATAATTTACTAATAAAGACCTTAAATATGGTTATCTTACCCCTTTTTTATATCCAATATTACTTTATTCAATTACAAATGATACATCAAATATTACACATGGGTTATAGGGTATTCCCCATATTGGATCAACATGCGTAGCAACAAAGATCCTTATTTTTGCTTCGTTTAAAAGCTTTAAGTTTTTTTTTCCCTATCATATCAAGATGGTGAGCCTGTTTGACGATCATCGCTCTCTAAATTTACCAGATAAACTATTTTTTAGTAAATTTATAGAGCAAAAGATGGTCAAACGAGCTCATCTATAATGAAGAAAAAAAAACCCTGGAAACTTGCACACCTCGTAGTGGTCTTATTGGACTTTGGAAGCCCATCATGGGAACTATACTATCTAGCCCAGTAAGACCTGTTCAGTGCACATATGGGCTTTAGAATCCCATCACAGTATTTCTTTCTTGCATAGATATGTATGAATCAAAGTTTACTATAAAACTTAAGGGGGAATTCCTTCCATAATCCTTACCATTTCGGTGTTGTTTTTATCTGCCCCTTACATTTTAAAGTGATTTTTTTGGTTCATAACATTATATAGTGTTGCTATGTGTAAAGGCCGCGGCTTGGTTTATATACCAAGCCGCGGCCGCAGCAGTTTGGCAGCGGCCGCGGCACTGTTCTCTTAGGCGGTTTTGGCGCGACTTCTTGGGCCGGTTTTGTAATTTAAAATTATTTATTTAATTAATTAATATTATTTGAAGACTAAAATATATAATATTATTTAGGGTATTTTAAATAAAATATAATATTATTGGAGGTTTAAAATATAACATTATTTGGACTTGGAGGTTTTTAAAAAAAAAGAATTTGGAAAAGAATTTCAAGGTCGAAAAGTGATTTAATAAATAAATTGATAAAGGGAATTTAGCGAGTATTTTCAAGGGTCGGAATTCTTAACTATTTAATTCGGATTTGAAACGGTTTTGGAACTAACTTGGGGATAAGACTTATTCGATGACTAACTAGCATGATAATATGATCGTTTGACTAACGACATGATATGTGTGTCTAATAGCATGACTTGTGGTGATTTATTATAAAGGATTAAATATTGGTTACCGATGATGATGATATATATATCCTTATGGAAAGTATGAGTATGAAATCGTAATATATGCGAATTTAGCTAAGTAGGATATAGAGGTTATCTTAAGCTGATGAGATGGCGGATTATATATGTTGAACGGTATGAGATGGGAGATGATTGATCAGGATGAACTGGAAGTATGATGGATGCGAACTTGTTTATTTATCTGTTTGTATGAGTGTGTGATATATGTGTTCAGAGAGATTATAGAAGTTTAATCAGTATATCCTCGTTATGTAATTAGGTGATATTATGTGATCGTGACTACTGTGTACTGGATTCTTCTTTTGCTGACCTTCTAGCCAGGTAAGTAACTCCGGGGCTTACTCAGTAACCAGGACCTCCTGCCTGATGTGTCATATAGTATGTAGGTGTTGCATCTGCATAAAAGTATGTCATGTAGTATCATGCTTAGGAATTGCACTTACGATTGAGCATTCTTATTCTGTATGCATTTGACTGCAGAACGACCGTTATCTGTGAGTCCTAGAGTCGTTGTTAGGGTCATAGGACAACCCAGCTTCATCGGGTGTTGTCCTCCTCGAGTCATTATTTATATATGTATCACGAGATACGAGATGAGCATGAGATACGATATGATAATGAGATGTGATATGCTATAGCATCGAACTGGCCAGTCTCCACCCTATCTGGAAAGGGGGTGGTGGTAGAAGAGGGATATACCACTTGGTATTCTTTGTTAAGGCCTTACTTCATATTTTGTATATATGCATTAGGAGCATGATAGTGTGGTTAACATTTCAGTATTGCATGAAGGCATCCTTATTCTAGGTATAGGCGTATTATATGTCCTCAGCGCGGTCAAAGGACCCGCAGGCGAACACTTGGCCTGACTTGTGATATAGTTTCAGGTACCCGTTCCATTACTTGATTTCGTGTTGTTATGAGAGGATTGTATCTGACAGAGATGGACGGTTCACCTCGAGGTTTTGGCATCAGGTTCAGGAGAGCCTAGGGACCAGACTGCATTTCAGTACAACTTTTCATCCTCAGACAGACGGGCAGAGTGAGAGGACGATTCAAACCTTGGAGGACATGTTATGATCGTGCGTTTTGGAGTGGGGTCATCAGTGGGTTAGGTATCTGCCGCTTGTGGATTTTTCATACAACAACAGCTACCATGCATCGATCGAGATGGCTCCATACGAGGCCTTGTACGGGAGACGATGTAGGTCGCCAGTTTGTTGGGATGAGCCCGCAGATACAGTGTTGTCGTTACCTGAGATAGTTAGAGAGACAGTTGATCAGGTGGGTCGCATTCGGGAGCATATGAGAGTCGCTCAGGATCGCCAGAAGAAATATGCATACAGGCGTAGAACAGAGATTGAGTTCGAGGTGGGTTCGCATGTGTGGCTTCGGGTTTCGCCCACCAGGGGAGTTCGACGGTTCAACATTAAGGGGAAGCTGAGTCCGAGGTTCATTGGCCCATTTGAGATCCTAGAGAGAGTCGGTGAGGTAGCTTACCGTTTGGCCTTACCTCCATCCTTGGTTGGCGTCCATGACGTCTTTCATGTCTCCCAGATCCGCCAGTATATTCCCGACCCTAGTCATGTCCTCGACCACTCAGACCTTCGCATCGAGCCTGACCATACCTTTGTGGAGCGTCCGGTGAGGGTCCTTGACCGTCGAGTCAAGAGGCTTAGGAACATGGAGGTCCCTTTGCTTCTAGTTCAGTGGTCTAGGAGGAGTCCTGAGGAGGCCACCTGGGAGACCGAGGAGAGCATTCGGGCTAGCTATGGGGATGTCCTAGATGAGCTGCTTGCGTCTTATGTCGAGCCGAGCGTAGATATTTCCTTGACCTCGCGAGTGCGGTGAGTTGTCTAGTTGGATTGGGGATGGGTTAGCGATATCTCCGTGATTTCGTGCTTATTCTTGGTAGTTGTGTGCAAATCCTTGGTGATATGATGTGATGAGGCTTGATGATATGATGGTGTGCTAAATATATTATGGTATGCTACTATCCTTGACGTGTTTAAGTCATGCTATTAATATGTGATATGAGTGCCACTCTATATATATATATGATGCTTGATGATAGAAATGATGAAAGCTGAAGTATTGGAATTCGACCATAACATGGAACCTAGGAAGAGAATATGGGATTAGCCATTAGAGGTGGATGATTCCACCTCCTGAAATTTGAAAATTTGCTTGACTAACGCCGGGTTAGGGAATTTTTGAACGGTGTTTTAAAGAGAACGTTGTAATGTTTTGAGTTATGATATGACCGAGGAGTCGGAGTAAGGATGTGGTAGGGGTCCATATTACATTCTTGCTACGGTCTTTTGGGGATATTATGATCACGGCAACGGTATTGTGAGGATCTCATGGGGGCACTTATGAGATGCTTACGGAATCAATTGCATGATCCTTGGACTCACCAATTTCAAACTTCATCCCCGGTTTTAAAAATGTTTTAGTCTCGGGGACGAGACTTGTTTTTAGAGGTGGATGATGTAAAGGCTCGGATTTAAATCCTAATTTATCGGAAAAATGAAATTTAAAATTTAATTAAATCGGATTTAAAACCCGTTTAACAGATTCCGACCTGAATTTAAATGTTTGACGAACGATTCCGTCTTTTCGCCTCGAAAAATTTAAAATAAAATCGGATGGTGATATCCTTTTAAGTTTTAACAATCTAATTGATCGGGAAAGCGAGAGTCGGGGAAACTAACATTCGGGGATTAATTTCGGGATTCGAAATTCGCGTATTCGGGATTTAATTCCGGGTATTGTTTACCCAAACCCACACACCACCCTCAACCACTCTCACCTGCCCCCGTCACCTCCACCCTTCACCTTAACCATCACCCTACCCCGTCACCTCCTTCCTCACTCATTCACCATCGTCTCCCTCACCATCACACTCTCACCTGCTCTCTCGGCTTCACCACCCCACGACGTTCTCCTCCTTCCTTCCTTACCGAGCCACAGCCAAGGCACCTTCCACACCTCCCTCGATGCCTTCGAGCCGCAGCCAGCACCAGACGCAGCCCCGGAGCCCCCCTAGCGCAACCACCGAGCCACCGAACCCTCTCCTCCTCTGTTTTGGCAAGCTAACTTCCGGTAAGCCGTTCTTGTCCGTTTCGATCGGAATTGCTCCCGAGCTTCACCATCGCGCTCACCAATATGCGGTGCAGGACCGACAAGCTATCGCGAGCCACCAAAGGCGCCCAAAACTCCGATCGATAGCTCCGAAGTCGCGAAAAATCCACCGGTGAGCTTCCACTTTCTTCCTCGTTTCGATTCGTTTTTGAGCCTATTTGATGTTTAGATTAGTCGGGAGTGAGTGAAGGCTGAGTGCGGAATGCGAGGGGGTGGAAATGGGGGAAAAATCTGAGCTCCAACGACGGGAACGAACCAGCCGTCGAACGGAGGTTGAAGACGAAGGCCGCGGGCGCGGCCAAGCCGCGGCCGCAGCAGTTTGGCAGCGGCCGCGGCATTGTTCTCTTGGGCGGTTTTGGCGCGACTTCTTGGGCCGGTTTTGTAATTTAAAATTATTTATTTAATTAATTAATATTATTTGAAGACTAAAATATATAATATTATTTAGGGTATTTTAAATAAAATATAATATTATTGGAGGTTTAAAATATAACATTATTTGGACTTGGAGGTTTAAAAAAAAAAAATTTGGAAAAGAATTTCAAGGTCGAAAAGTGATTTAATAAATAAATTGATAAAGGGAATTTCGCGAGTATTTTCAAGGGTCGGAATTCTTAACTATTTAATTCGGATTTGAAACGGTTTTCGAACTAACTTGGGGATAAGACTTATTCGATGACTAACTAGCATGATAATATGATCGTTTGACTAACGGCATGATATGTGTGTCTAATAGCATGACTTGTGGTGATTTATTATAAAGGATTAAATATTGGTTACCGATGATGATGATATATATATCCTTATGGAAAGTATGAGTATGAAATCGTAATATATGCGAATTTAGCTAAGTAGGATATAGAGGTTATCTTAAGCTGATGAGATGGCGGATTATATATGTTGAACGGTATGAGATGGGAGATGATTGATCAGGATGAACTGGAAGTATGATGGATGCGAACTTGTTTATTTATCTGTTTGTATGAGTGTGTGATATATGTGTTCAGAGAGATTATAGAAGTTTAATCAGTATATTCTCGTTATGCAATTAGGTGATATTCTGTGATCGTGACTACTGTGTACTGGATTCTTCTTTTGCTGACCTTCTAGCCAGGTAAGTACCTCCGGGGCTTACTCAGTAACCAGGACCTCCTGCCTGATGTGTCATATAGTATGTAGGTGTTGCATCTGCATAAAAGTATGTCATGTAGTATCATGCTTAGGAATTGCACTTACGATTGAGCATTCTTATTCTGTATGCGTTTGACTGCAGAACGACCGTTATCTGTGAGTCCTAGAGTCGTTGTTAGGGTCATAGAACAGCCCAGCTTCATTGGGTGTTGTCCTCCTCGAGTCATTATTTATATATGTATCACGAGATACGAGATGAGCATGAGATACGATATGATGATTAGATGTGATATGCTATAGCATCGAACTGGCCAGTCTCCACCCTATTTGAAAAGGGGGTGGTGGTAGAAGAGGGATATACCACTTGGTATTCTTTGTTAAGGCCTTACTTCATATTTTGTATATATGCATTAGGAGCATGATAGTGTGGTTAACATTTCAGTATTGCATGAAGGCATCCTTATTCTAGGTATAGGCGTATTATATGTCCTCAGCGCGGTCAAAGGACCCGCAGGCAAACACTTGGCCTGACTTGTGGTATAGTTTCAGGTACCCGTTCCATTACTTGATTTCGTGTTGTTATGACGAGGTCCATTCATATGGCGGAGAGTGAGTGTTTGAACCCTGACTTCACCAAATTCACACTTTTAGGATTTCTTCCTAATTATACTCTGTTTTGATCCGGCTCTGCCGCGACACTGGTTGTATTGTTTCAGAATTTATGTCCTTTGCATGATAAAAGATTTTCCGCTTTGTAGACTTAGGATAGGTACAGGGGTTACTCCGGGGTCTCCAGCAGACCTTCCGAATTTGGGTACGAAATCCCGCTTTAAACTACAAATCCTTGATTTCAAACCTTCAACCTGTACTCGGGGCGCAAGATCCTAACGAGGGGTTTTATCCCTCGAAACGTAACTTGGGAATCATAATCCCGGGCCGTTACACTATGTAATCATTTTGTTATTTTATTCATTATTTTTTTACTTAATCACATAAAATAACCCATATTTTGAATATTATATGTTCTCTAAATTACATTGACTTCGTATTTTTCTTAAAATATCCATATTTTATAATTTTGGAGGAATATTCCAAAAAACACTCCTTGTTTACATTTTTTCTTATCACAAAAAAAACATTTGTTATAAACAAATCACCCCATTTTAATTTTTCTTTTCAAAAAGTCAAGTACACTAGTACAGTATTTCACAAAATGTTCAAAATAAGTGTTTCCAACTAGTAAAACATTTCATCAAAAAACTAGTAAAACATAAACCCATTTTTCATGCTACTCCCAAGTAGCTAGTGTAAACCTCAATTTAAAAAATTTACCCTTATTTCTGTGTGTTTGAAATTGAGAGGGTTAATTTACTTGGGAAAAACATAAAAATAGGTAGTTTTTTTTTTTAAAAAAAATGATCCCCAAAAATTATAAATTTTGGATACTTTATTAGAAATATAAAGTGGATGTGGTTTAGAGAATATATCCTTAAATGTGGGTCATTTTATGTAATTAAGTCAAAATAATTAATTAATAAAGAGTAAGGCTAGAGGCAAGATGTCCGAATGGCTATTGACAAGATAATTTCAAGTAAATTGCACGCATGTCCTTTTCATTTTTTCCGAACACATTGCAAAAAGGCCCAAAACTCTCTTTTCTCGAATCGAAACCTAAATCTGTTGAACGAATTGTTTTGATCGAAAACAGACTAAAATCGATGAAATTAATCAAAATATCAATTGATCACACACGAATTGGTATATCACTCGCTTTACATGATTATCGAATGGCGATTTGTGGTCTTCGTTCGAAAAAATCGTCGAACTTCATTACATGAAGGAGCTCGGCAGATTTAGACGAGGTGCATAAGTAACCTTGGTGTATCAAAATGAGGGTATGACGGAGACTCGTCTAGTTTTTCCGAGGTATATAAGGACCCCTTTTGAAGATCTTGTCTAAAGCCTCATTGACTTAAGCCGAGTTAAATAAATAACCTCTGCTCCATTGAGTGAGGTTAATGAGGGAGCTCGGTGGATATTGGTGAGGTTATGAAATAGCCTCATTGACTTAAGCCGAGCTTCACAATTTTCCTTGGCTTCTGTTGTCAAGGGTTTGTGATTAGAAATTTTTTTCACACGTATTGCATAAATTCATTAAATTGTGTAGAAGTATATGTGATGGGTCTTGTTATAATGCAAACTTATATGCTTATAAGAATGAGACAGACTAAATGACTAAATTAGTTTAGAAAATGTTGTTTTCCCCACTTTTGATTGTAACTCTCAATGATTAAATCAATATCATAACTTTATCTAAAGAGCAAATTAGTTGTTCTTAAGTAGACATGAAACAGATTAATGCATATTTTAATGTTTTATCTTCCAATAATTGTTTCAAGTGGCCACTTCCCACCTATCCTCAAAATTAGATTTCACATGCTCAGCTAATTAAAGTTAAAAATAACATAATTACAAAAATAGAGAGAAAAGAACGGAGAACAAAATTACACTATTAAGCAATGATTTGCGAAGAACTCAAGAAGTTGAGAATCTCCACACTTGGAGCGATGAAGAATTCGTTCCATTGTATGTAAATTATTTCCAATCTAGTTTTAAACTCATTCTTGAATATATGTTGCAGTTACACAGAATACCTTATATGTAAATAAGAAAAATGCAATTACTTGGAGCTACATTACCTGTACTGATCTAAATAACAAGCCATTGGTAGTGATTGTTATTATGCTATGGAAATCTAATGTATTAGCAATAAAAAAAGAACTTCATAGTTAAGGAGTTTTCTTGCATACCGTGTCTTAGAGAATTCGAACATAAGTGAATAGAATGGAAATATAATAGAAAATATGAACAATACAACGAATTTATGATGAGAACCAACTATTTTATAATGGGTGGTGATACCTAGAAAAGAAAATTCACAAACTTTTGTAGCCGCGTCGATGCTCATTTGTCCCTCAACATCACCTTTCAAGCACTTATGATTTCGAACACCCAAAATGGGAAAAAACTAGGAATTACATTCACGATGGTTTCATGAACAAATAATATTGATATATGTCAGCTCGACAAGTAATATTGAAATCTTAAATTACCTCTATTGGTGTTACATTCACGACGAATACATCTATTCATGTTAAATTGATGGTTGTTTTATGAACAAATAATATTGAAATCTAATATTAGTCAATGAAAGTTGTTATCCCATTGGTTCTACCTCTGCACATACTTCACAACATCTTAGGTTCGATTTCAAATAACCCATGAATTTTTTTACTTCAATTTTTTTCTTAGGATATAGAAGAAGGTCGACAAACTATACAGAGCTTATGAAAAAGCCTCGGCTTGATTATGTGAGGTAATGTTGTGAGCTCGACAAAATTTGATGAGCTTAACATGTCACCTCGTAATAAGGTTGAATTTACCACAACGGCGCCTACAAAAAGCCCGGGATGGTTTTGGAGGGAAAAATAAATGGGTTGGGAGGGAAAATTTAGGGTTTGGCCGCCAATAAATTCTATATAAGACCTCCATAGTGGTACAAAGTAGTTACAACTCCAAAAGATGGCGGAAAAACACAAACAACAAGTTCGCGACCTTGTTGAAGTTCGAACTTTCATGCGGAATTTGATGGAGGAATTCGGCCCATCACTTGTCGCATCGAACATTCGCAAAGGAACGGGGCATCAACATACACTAGAGGTGATGTATGAAGAGGAATTGAACCACTACGAGTTAAGTAGGCATCCCAGTCTTCAACAATTGGTTAAAGCGGGCAAACGGGTGCTTACACTTCCGGTTGCGGATTTATGTATCGTCAAAGAAGAAGGTCCTAGAAGATCACCTAGAGTGAAGAAGTAGAAGAAAAATTAATATTTATTCTTGATCTATTTCAATCGAATTATTAGCTTTAGTTATAGTTTGTTCATCCATGGGTTTTAGATTGTAATGAAACTATTAGTATCAATAAAAAGTTAAATTTCAATCGATATGTTTTGATGTTGCATAGTATCAATGATTATGTAAACTATCGTCGGATATATATATATATATATATATATATATACCCGGGGGTAGCACCCCCAGCTCCGCCCCTGTGCTTGATTATTGTGAACTGCTCAATACAGAACTGTCAAAAGATATTCATCAATGGAAAAGTGGATAAAAAGAAAGAAAATCACATCGTGAAAGAAAGTGATCAATTTTCAACTGTCATTTACGAGTTGTACCAAGGATATAACCATATAAGCATTATCAGTGTAAGGAAAGAAAATTACAGAAGATCATCACTTCTAAAGCTCATGTTTGATTGGACATATGCCAGTTTAACATCAGGCAGACCTATATGACGCTCGTTATTAACCAGCAGTTATCATATAAATATACCTAAGTCTGAGGAAAATAGCAACATATGGGTTTTATTCGAGTAGTTCTAGCTAAGCTAAATGTTTACTTAATTTGTGTTAGCTTTGTTTAGTGCATTATTTACTCATTTCCTTTAACAGCAGCCCCTCGATGACAGTAGCGCCACCATCAGCCCCTCGGTGACAGTAGCCGAGGCAACACTATCCCCTCGGTCACTATAGTTGAGCCATCATCAAAGACTCGATAAAGGAAGTCGAGCCTCCATCATCAGCTCGGTGAAAGCAATTGAGCTTCCATCATCAGTTCGGTGACAGAAAATGAGCTTCCATCATCACCTCGGTGACATGAACTAAGCTCGATGCAGGCAACAATTCACGAGATTTATGCCTGAAAGGAACGACGTAAAAAATCGCACCCAAATCGCAAACAAAAACAACCAATTTCTTTCATTTTCGTTCCAATTTGTACTCATATTTCAACTCAAACAACACTCAAATTAACGACAATCAAAGAAAAGACACAAAAAACAACCAATTTCATCAATTTTAATTCCAATTTCAAACCCTAACATGGAGGATGGGTTGGGGACTGATTTTTGGTGGGAAGAACTTTGTGTGCAATTGTTTGAAAAAAATGAAAAAAGCATGTGTGTAATTTAGGTTAACTTATCTTGACAATATCACTTTCTCCATCTTGTCTAAAGCCCTTATGATTAATAAACTATTGACAAAATGAATGGAATGTCTATTGACAAGATAATTTTTAGAATTACATTAATTCTGGTCACTTTATGGATATTATGGAAGAAATTCACCCTAAAACTTACCTGCAAATGTGCAATTTATTAAAATTTCAACTATGTAATATATGGTATCTGTCATATATGGACATCAAAATCAGTCAATCATGTTTCCATTGTGTCACTACTAAAGAGTAAAGACCATACCATTAATTATAGCCTTAGATAAACGAACTTACCAAGGATGAAAAAAAAGAAAGAAAAAAACAAGAGATCTAATCATTTGATTAGTGAAGCACAATATATAAGAATCAAACTATATTTGTTTCCATTATTTAATTTTCTGGCTCTTTGAATCTCATGATTAATTTAAGGTAGGGCCCTTTGAGAGTGACATATATTCTTTAAATCAACCATATAATATACATATATGTTGGACATGAAATGATATAATATATATGTTCATGATTGAGCAAGAGGTAACCCCACACACACTTGATCTCCTTTAATTTACTTTTAAAAAAAACCAAGTGGGAAGATGAATAGATACAAAGTTTTACAACCATCAAAAGTTTTCTTAATTTTTAATCTCTTGACAAGTACAAGCAACATAGAGTTAAGTTGAGATGCTTTATGATGACATGTGTATGAAAAAACAACACCAATATATGGTTTCATATATCATATAAATCATATCCTTCTTTTTTATCCATCATTCGAAAAATACCATAAACAAATCTCTAAAATTAGCTAATTACAGTGACAGCGACTATGCAAGATGCCTACCTTATCTTCTTATACAAAGCATATCACTTATGCAGTAATTTAGTCAAATAGGCAATAATATTAATCAATGGGTGATCGATCTTTATTATATTTTTCTTTATGATATACAGTACGTACAATTGCTAAATAATTCTCTGCGTGTGGTATATGCTTCAGAAGTGAAGATTCTTATGCCATAAAGAATCTAACTGATTGATATTAATCAAATAACGGATAATGAGTCAGTTTGAAAAACTATTAACACCTAAATAAATACTATATTAATTGATTTTTAATTGTCTTTTTATTATTTATGCACGGTTTTTAAGGTTATAAAAACTATATAAAATATTTATTTTTTAATAATACGGAGTATTATACTTATTAAAAAAAGCATGAGATTATTAAAAAAAATTCATTAAAAAATTAATATTCTATATAAGTTTTATCATTCTAAGAAAATGTGTATAAATAGTAAACGAAAAATAAAAGTGAGCGGAGAGAGAGTAAAAACTATAATCTATTTTAAAAATGACTGAATCTAAAGATCAAGAATCGGATTGATTGATTATTATTAATTAATTTAAATGGGTCACACAGTACCCGATCCAGATGTAGAGCGACTGAGTCGATCGAACTGGACTAAGATAAAAAAAAAAAGAATCGGATTGATTGATTATTATTAATTAATTTGACTACTTTATATTTTATTTTTTCAATGTTAGATACCCATTTTTCGAACAAGTTCTCTATCCATTTGATCCAAAATCAAAGAAACTCTTGAAAAAGTTCATTCAATTCCAATACTTGCAAGCTCATCTTATGCATTTCGATGGAGTTAGCAAGGAAAGGAATCTGTGCGGATAATACTATATTGAAAACCGATTACTGATTCAATTTATAGGCGTTATGACTGGATAGATTAATTATTAATTAAGGTAATATATATAGCTAGGGATTGATACCAAGTTATAGATCAAATTGAGAAAGTTAGGTAAGGAAATAAATTAAAGGAATTATTGATGTGGATTGTGGAACGAGTGGGTGGTGACTGTAGCAGTGATAGTTAAAGGACAAGATTCTCTTCTTCACATCCAATTCCCAAAAAAATCAAACAAGTGGTTCTAAGTGTAGTGATTCTTCTATATGTGTTCAAATTTATAAGACGTCTCGTGAGTTGTTTACAAACTCTTCACTCATATTTGAATCGATCTTAGAGTTAGAGTATTATCTTGTGATAAAGCATTTTTAACTAACTATTGAATATATAAATAACTATTGAATATATAAATAATGATAAGATATAGATTCATTTAATAAGTTAATTTTTAAAAATTTGATTATATATTTATTTTTTTAATCAATTATTATCATTTCAATATAATAACAATGAAGGTTATATATAGTATAATCTATAGTCAGGATATTTGTGACACTTACATGATAATTTGCATTTACAATTACAAACCATTTTTTTTTATAAATGGTATAAATTTATCTTACCTATTATTATAAGTGGTATAAATTTATCTTTAAACGAGTATCCTTCTCGTATTTCCGCAATGGGAACAAAATGAAAGATAAGATTGAACACCTTAGCCGCTCTTTGCGGGGGCAAGCACTTGAAACAAATCCAGACCTGCTAGGCCTCATCCGTCGGGATGTGATCGGCTAGGTCTCGGCTAACCGAATTCTTACCTTATCAAAAAAATGTGCCCACAATATACATGCATTTGTTCCTCTTTATAAATTTAGAGAACCCTATTAAAAAAAATATGGTTTCAAATATAAATTTTTGCTACTTTCAACATGTAATATATTTTCGTATCATATAATATTGTTAATATGCCTTGAATTTATTGCTGATCGGTAAAACTTAGGGGTTTCAGGAGAGTCCCCTGCAGAGCCGGACTTGAGGGGAGACAAAACAGGCCTCCGCCTCATGCCCAAAGATTAAAGGGGGCTCAATTTTCTTTTAGGTATATGGATTTTTTTATTAGTAAGTTTAACTAATGTCATTATAGTGTATTGGATAAAAATCTCATTCTTTCTCATTAGTCCAAGATTCAATTCTCTTTGTCACCTATTAGTTTTGTTGCATTTTCCCCTCCAAAATTTCATTTAATAATTATGAAGATTATGCCTTATTATTCATCACACTTCAGCACACTGTCATTGTGCTTTGTCTTTCCCTTAGCATTTCTTTCATGTTATGTAATAAGGGACATTGTCCCATGTGCTTGTCACATGACCTTTGTAGGGGACCCTATATAAGTTGCTGCACTCACTCCCATGATGTAGGGTTTTGGGATTACAACAGTCAATGATGAGGGAAATGAATTCCTTTCGCAGTTTTCCTATTCTAGCTATAGAACACTAAATGTTCTTGATGTTTTCCTTACAGATTTACACATAAATTAGCTTAATCTAGCTGTTTCAGATCATATTTTCATATGGTATCAGAGTAATAGGTCGATTCTGGGAGGTAGGTTCTTGTTTATTTGGCTCTTTCTACAACATAGCTTATGTTTACTACGAATGGAGGTTCAAACTCTGGAAATAGATCATCAGAAGACATGGCTGGACAAGGTAATCCTGGAGATCCTTTGTTTCTATCTAATTCTGATCATCCGGGTGCACAATTAGTCGTTATACCTTTTGATGGTACTAATTACATGACATGGAGTCGTGGTGTGATGATGGCACTTGGTGCCAAGTGCAAGCTTAGGTTTATAAATGGATCTTGTGCTAAGCCCGTTGTTGGCAATGTTGAATGTTGATCTAGAGAGATGGATCAGGGTAGATTACATGGTGAGATGTTGGCTTTTGAATTCTATGACTAAGAATGTCGCTGAAAGTTTTATATATGTTTGTGGATTCATCTAAACAACCGTGGGAAGAAATTGTTGAGAGGTTTGGTCAAACTAATGCACCACTCATATTTCAGATCAAGAAGAGACTTGAAAATATTGTGCAGGGTAACATGAATCTAGCTGATCTGTATAACATTTTCAAGCGAAACTGGGATGAGTTGTAGGTGTTAGAAAGCATTCCATAGTGTATTTGTGGAGCTTTAACTAACTGCACTTGTGATTTGAAGAAGAGGTTCACACAAATTGAATCTCGTAACAGGCTTATGCAGCTCTTGGTGAGTTTGAATGACAAGTAGGATGCTGCTACAAAATCCATCTTGGCCACTAATCCATTGCCAAGCCTTAACAAAGCATATTACATCTTGCAGCAGGTGGAGAGAGGTAATGAGGCTTCAAATGATGCTGGTTTCAGGTAATGAATGCAGACTCCAATACTGCTATGGAAGCTAACAAAAGTGGAAATAACTATCAGTACAAGCTTTCTGGAACTAGTGGCTCACCTTTCAAAAAGGAGGTGACCGACTGGAAAGAGATTAAGAGGATTAAGCTCAATTCAACTTGCACTTATTGTAACAAGAAGGGACATTTAGCTAAACAATGTTTCAAACTTCATGGCATACTTGACTGGTTTAAGGAGCTAAAGAAGAAAGAGAATAATGGCATAACTGGAAGTAGATCTGCAAATGCTGCTAGGTTAGTGAATTCTTAGGTACAAAGCAGTCCACTAGATGATGATGCAGAAGGTAGCCTAGACTCAGCCATAGTGAATGCAGTTTACCAAGAAGTTCTTAAGAAGATGAGGGGAAAGAATCAAATAGAAAGTAACTGTGGTTCCTCTACTAACTTTGCAGGTATGATTCCTCTCAATATAGCTAATACTTTCTTGAAAGAAAAGTCTCAGGCTGAGTGGATAATAGATACTGGAGCTACAGATCACATGGTAGTTGATTGTCATGTGTTGTCTAGTAAGAAGAGGTTGAATAGACCTGTGCATATTGGATTACCTGATGGCTTAGTTAAATCAGTAACATAACAAAGCCAAATGCAGTTGAGAGATTCTATTAATTTGAATGATGTGTTGCTTGTGCTTGATTTTAAGCACGGATTATTATCTGTTGGGAAAATTCTTGATGACACATACTTCATAGCTATATTTACAAGGTCTTATTATTATTTCCAGGACCTTGGATCTAAGAAGGTGCTTCTGTCAGGAGTCAGAGAGCATGGGTTACACAAAATTCACTCAGAGAAGACCAATCTAGAGGAAGATGATGGCAGAAGAGTTGTAATAAAGCTTGTATAAGCTTAGAAGTTGTTCATGCTAGGCTTGGTCATAGTTCTATGGCCAAGCTGAGACATTTAAGAATGTTTAGTTCCTCACTTTTTTGATGATTTTCATTGTGAGTCATGTTCTCTGTCAAAGCATCACAAACTTCCATTTTAGAGAAGTGTGAATATTGCCAATATGCCTTTTGATATAATACATATGGATTTATGGGGGTCCATATAAATGTGTTACTTATGATGGTTGCTCATATTTTCTTATAATTCTTAATGATTGTACTAGAGTCACTTGGACTTTGTTGCTCAAAAACAAAATGCAGGTCTTCAAAGCAATCAGTGATTTCCTTGTTTATGTTGAGAAACAGTTTGCCTGTTCTGTTAAAAGTGTAAGGACAGATAATGGGACTGAATTTGTGCAGAAGTAGTGTGTTGATTTGTTTGCCTCTATGGGCATTAATTATGCATAAAAAATCTATTCCTTACACTCCCCAACAAAATGGGAGAGTAGAGAGGAAACATAGACATCTTGTTGAGACAACAAGATGTTTAAGGATACCTGCTTGTCTACCTTTGAAATTTTGGGGTGAGTGTGTACTTCTTGCTACTCATCTTATAAACAAGATGCCCACAGAGATCTTAAATTGGATGACTCCTCATGAAAGATTGTTTGAGAAGCCAGCTACTTATGATGAACTAAGAGTCATTGGAAGTCTATGCTATACTCCAGTACCCAATGACAGTAGAGACAAGATGAAGCCTAAGGCAAGAAAATATATGTTGATTGGTTTCCCTTTTGGACAAAAGGGATACAAGTTGTGGGATTTAGAATCACACAAGATGTTTGTTAGTAGGGATGTGAATTTTAAGGAAGATCAGTTTCCTTTTAAAGATAGATTGAAGAAGGATGAGGAGGTTCATTAGCATGTTACTCCTGTATTACCCCTTGTCAATCCTGCACCTGATGAAACATATGTAGCATATCAGCCTTTAACTACTTCAGAGAGCTATTATCCTCCTCCCAATGTGCATACAGATGTTGAATCCAGACAATCTTCCATCCCTTCTCAAGTTGCAGACTCTTTAATGTCAGGAGGGAATAATGGCCAGATGTTTGCTGAAATCCTACAAGAAGATCAACTAGAGCACAAATTGTGCCTAGACATGCATCTCCAAGATTATGAATACAGGGGTAGCAGACAGAGGAACTCTTTATCACAGTCTTTTCTAGCTGAATGCCTTGGAGAGGAGATTCACTGTGATCTAGAGAAAGTGAGCTCTTTTACTTGTATGGCAGCTGAACCAGAGCCATTCAGTTACAGGCAGGCAGTGTAAAACACTAAATGGGTAGAGGCCATAAATTTAGAACTGTGAGCATTGGAGAGAAATGGTACTTGGGAGCTTGTGGATGCTCCTACTAATAAGAAACCAATTGGAAGTAAATGGGTCTATAAAATTAAGTATAGATCCCAGATGGGACAGTAGAGGTATAAAGCCACATTGGTTGTAAAAGGGTACAATCAAATTAAAGGGAAAGATTAAAAACACACATTTTTCTCCTGTTGCTAAATTCTCCACTCTGAGAATCTTAATTGTTGTTGCTATTGTCAGAAATTGGACTTTGCATCAACTTGATGTGAACAATGCTTTCTTGCATGAAAAATTAGAAGAAGAAGAAGTATACATGGTTCCTCCAGAAGGTTATCTCATAGATAGGCCTGGGCAGGTTTGCAAATTGAAAAAAATCCGTTTATGGATTGAAGCAAGCATCAAGGCAGTGGAATACATAATTTTGTAAGTTTTTGATGAGATTGGGGTATGAACAATCTATTGAAGATTACTCCTTATTCATCAAACAGGTTCCTAGTGGCATTGTGGTAGCATTAGTATATGTTGATGATTTGTTGATCACTGGTGATGATAGCAGAGTGATTAATCAAACTAAAGAGGCATTGCATAGGGCATTTACCATAAATGATAAAGGATCTTGGTAAGGCAAGATAATTTATTGGCTTGGAGATTATGCATGACAAAAATTGCACAATGCTGCATTAGAGAAAGTACATATTTGACAGCTTGGAAGATTGTTAAATGATGGAATGCAAAGCTGTAGTATTTCCTCTTTCTAGAGGCTTGAAGTTATCCATTGATAATGGGCAAGTGCTTTCTGATTCTAAGAAATACAAGACTGGTTGGGCAATTGTTGTTCTTAAATTTGTCACGGCCTGACATTTCTTATGCAGTTTAATATCTCAGCCAGTTTATGGTGGAACCTAGAGAACTACACTTTGATGCTGCTATTCATGTGGTTAGATATCTGAAAGAGACAGTGTCAACATGTCGGTATTATCCTAAGGATTCTTCCTTGGCCTTGTCACCCTTCTGTGATGCTGATTGGGGAGCCTGCCAGTTTAGTGCAAAGTCACTCACATGATACGATGTGTTCTTTGGAGGATCATTGGTCTCATGGAAGGCCAAGAAGCAAGTCACTGTCTCTGAATCATCTACTGAAGCAGAATATAGAAGCATGTCAACCTCTGCTAGTGAATTAGTATGGGTTGAAGGTGTATTGCAAAGGCTGAAGGTATTTGTGCCACTACTTATAGTCTTATACCTCTATTCCGTGACAGTAAATCTGCAATTCATATAGCAGAAAATCCAATGTTCCATGAAAGTACAAAACATCTCAAGATTGATTGTCATTATATACGTGAGAAGTTGCAGGAAAGCTTCATTCAACCTCAACATGTTAGAACTGGAGTGCAACTTGCAGATCTTCTCACAAAACCTCTTGGAGAGAGACATCATCACTTCCTTTCTTCCAAGTTGGGCCTTGTTGGTCTTCCACCAAGTCCAACTTGAAGGGGGTATGAAGATTATGCCTTATTATTCATCACACTTCAGCACATTGTCATTGTGCTTTGTCTTTCCCTTAGCATTTCTTTCATGTTCTGTAATAAGGGACATTGTCCCATGTACTTGTCACGTGACCTTTGTAGGGGATCCTATATAAGCTCCTGCACTCACTCCCATGATGTAGGGTTTTGGGATTGCAACCGTCAATAATGAGGGCAATGAATGCCTTTTGCAGTTTTCCTATCCTGCCTATAGAACACTAAGTGTTCTTGATGTTTTCCTTACATATTTCCACATAAATTAGCTTAATTAATCTAGCTGTTTCAGCTCATATTTCCATAATAATAACTAAAAACCACCAATAAATTAAATAGAAATTATCCATTATATATGGTTATGAAAAATAAACAAATTTTCATTATATTTTATTTTGCTTTATCTTGTGCAACTTCACATTTTAAACATAAAAGTTAGATTTTCACAAACCCTAGCCTTTCTAAAAGAATAATTGCTGAAAATAAAAAAAATAAAAAAATGCATTTAAAACCAACCACCATAGTAAGCTATTTATATATATAAAATAGCTAAATAAAATAAAATAAAATAAAATAAATGAAATTATAAAGAAAATTTTTCAAAAAAATAATTATAGAGGGCCCCATTTTTATATCTCACCTCGAGCATTTCAAATCTCAAATCTGGCTCTGACCCCTTGGTAAGGAGTTCGGGAGACAACGCCCCACGAGCTATGTTATATTTTCTATTAACGAACTTATCGTGATCTGTTTTGGGTTTATGACCCGGTTTTCATGAATCGTCATATATATATATATATATATATATATATATATATATATATATATATATATATATATATATATATATATATATATATAGGTTAGTTCTGGTGTACACAACCCTTATCGTGTATCATGTACTTAGAAATTATTCGTCTATTTGTTCATGATTATTCGGTTGTTTTCACATAATTATTCATCTGTAAAAAGAGTGTAAAAAATGTACATTTTATTCTAACGAATAATTGCCCAATACCACCGAATAATTTCATTCCACCGAATAATCTCTCAATACCATCGAATAATCAGAAGTTACTTTTAATCTCATCCGTTAATCTTCTTAATTCAATGGCCCAGATTTGTTAACATGATACACAATAAGAGCTGTGTACATTTGATCAATTGTCTATATATATATAGGGATGTGCTCCGGTGAAAACCAAAATTGCGGTAGAAACCCGTGAGGACCGGCTTTTTAGCCCGGTTCACTTGCTTTATAGCCCGGTTATGAATAGAACCGATCTATAAAGTCATAAATTTTAGCCCGGTTTTGAATAAAAACGAGCTATAAAGTCACTATGTAATTTTAAAACATTAGCTTTTTAGCACGATTTTTCGGTTTGACCGAACTATAAAGTCATGTGTTATTTTAAAACTGGAGTTTTTAGCACGGTTTTTAGGTTGAACCGAGTTGTAAAGTCACGTTGTGATTGAGGTTTTTAGCACGGGTTTCAAAAAAACCAAGATATAAAGTAGTCCTCACGTGTTTTTACCACAATTTGAGGTTTTCACCGGAGTCAATCCCTATATATATATATATATATATATATATATATATATATATATATATATATATATATATATATATATATATATGTATGTATGTATACTCATGAAACATCATATTATTATAATCAATTATATTCTTAGCCTCCCTAATAAAAAAAATCCAATTTCTCTGCTCGTGGACGTAGGTAACACCATTACTGAACCACGTAAATATCTATATCTTTCTTTTCTGTTTATCGTTCTTGTTGCAACAAATATAAAACAGATGTCACTATTGGTAAAATTTTTTGATAATCTTATATATATATATGCAACATATGATGCAAAATCAATTTTAAAAGAGAAATTAAACTAGCTAGTATGAGTACCGAGGAGGGGGAGATTGTTGTGAAGAATGTTTATCATATATTGAAAAACACAAGACCTTAAGTCTTATATATATAAGTCGGTGGAGTACTTCTTCTATTGTCAATTGGTTTTAGGATGAAATCCTACCAGTCTTATCTGCTTAGCTTGAGTGTGCATGATGCGCTCGGACGTGTAGGTTCCTTAGAGCAAGCCCAACATCTTAGGTAAAAAATCTCTAAAATAGAGATTAAAATATCAAAATCTCTGAAAAAAATTCAGTCCAACTCCAACAACTTCTCTATTTTATAGATTTTTACATTTATTAAAGACTATAATAAATAAATGCATTTATAAAAATAATTAACTAATAAGGCTTATTTTATAATTTATAAAAATAAAATCATTCCAATATGAGTTATGAGCTCAAGTCAATATTTTTTGAGTGAAAAATTTTATAGACTAATTTTTTAATGTGAATTTTATAGCATTAAATCAGATGAAATTAATTATTTTATTTTATTTATAAAAGTTAACATAGAATTGAATTATGCTGTTTTGTTTATCTATCTATATTGATTTAATATAATAAATTTATATATTATATCAAATCATATCAATTTTTTTTTATTAATTTTTAAAAATAATTATATTTTTTTCATTACTAATAGGTATGAAGTTATATTTTTTTATATTATGGATGAAAATGTGGGGTTGTGGCATTAAATTCTATATAGGGACAAGTGAATATTAAATTATAGAGAACAACTTCTATTCCTACAAATTTAGATATTTTTCCCTCTCTCCATCCATTTTTCTATTTTAGAGATGAGTTTGTAGAAGCTCTTGGGGTGGAAAAATTACTTTTTTTTCTCTAAAATCTCCCATTTTTCTATTTTACCAAAACTGTTGGACTTGCTCTTACATTACATGGTCCGTTGGAATTTAAGAGAGATCAATTTACCTAAATTTACAACAATTTTTTTTTTATCTTAGTTCAGTTCAATCGACTCAGTAACTCTACGCCTGGATCAGGTACTGTGTGGCCCATTTAAGGGGTTGACCCTCCCACTCACAAGCGACTCCATGTTTTCAAGGGGATTCGAACTTCGAACCTCTTGGCATGTGATGTAGCCCCACAACCACTACACCAACTTGTGATTGGTATTTACAACATTTTTCTAATTTAACGTTCGAGGTCCATCAAAATGACGAGGTATGGTTTCAACCAACACGGGGGAAGAAATTAAAATTTTAATGGGTGTACTGTGCATATCAAATTATCAACCTATCTTAATTTGTCAACCACTACTATGTATTTATGTTGGTTGAAATTAATTAAGATGTCACGGGTGACATATATAGCCCGGCCAGCCATACTATATTAAATACGAAGCATCATTAATCATGCTTACGATAGGCTAGTTAGAGCTAGATACATTATAATTAATACCTAATTAATTATGTATAATACAATATGAAATGCACTATAATTAAGGATCAATCATATTTACTCCTAGCTTAATTACACCTTCCTTTTGACTTGTAAATGAGCGTTTTATCTCCATCGATCTATATACGGTCAGAGTATCAGGAAATGAAAGGTATCACTATATATTTAATCAAAGATTTGTTCTAGTTAAGTAATTTAGAGGGATAATGATCGATATAGAGAACAACACTAGCTAACACTTAATTAAGACATATATATATATTATTGTAAGTGTGATGGTGAGGGTTCCGCCAATGAAGCATCTTGAATATGCAATTTGATTAGGATGTGAGGTTGGTGGACTCCATACTTCAAACTCAATTGTCATCTCACAATTGCTTAGCTGCTTCTATTTTACATTCATTGTCTTTTATTCGTATGTTACTATTTTATGCTCTTTTTTTTTTTACAACGACAACAACAAATTAACCCAGTATTTTTTTGGGCCAAGAATTTTTAGGATTCCATCAAAATATTCCATAGCTAGTAAATTAGGCTTCTATTTTACAAATTAACGTTCAACTGGACATTATTTTAACGTTGAACTGGTTGTTGACATTGCTCGATGGCCAGTGAAGGATTGGGTCAGACTGGGCAACAATGTCGGATTGAACGTTTCTAATACGGACCAGATCGGGCCTAACATAAAATATTAAAAAAAATGAATTCACAACGTCCTTTTGGCCTTGTTTTTTTTTTTTGTGTGTGTGTGAGATTGTCTTCGTAATACTTTTCCTAGCAACATCCGATCCGACGTTACTAGCCTAGTTCGACCCGACCCGATCCTTCACTTCACATTGAACAACGCCGATAACCAGGGGCGGCTACAGAGGGCGCGGAGGGGCAGCCCCCCCCCCCCCCCTCTGGCGACGGAGTTTCGTAGTATTTTTTTTAAAAAATTGAAATAAATAAATAAATAAAAATAAAAAAAATAAATGTGAAAAAGAACACAAAAGTTGTCTAGTTTAGTTGGTAAAAGGAGGGAAGGAAGTATAAGGGAAGCAAAAGGTTATGGGTTCAAATCTCATATCTTACCTTTTTGCACTACTTTTTATTCCTACAAAAGTTTTCCTATTATAAATGTCATATTTAAATCAAATTTCATATTTTTCTTTTAATATTTTCATAAGATTATTCATTATGTTACACATATTTTAAAAAATTCTTCTCATTTTTACTTCTATGAAATTTTTTTACTATCAATGTCATATGTACAAACCACAATTTATGAGTTTTTTTGTTATATTTTTCTTTTAATATTTTCATAAGATTATTCATTTTGTTACACATATATTTTAAAATTTTCTTCTAATTTTTACTTCTATGAAAATTTTTTACTATCAATGTCATATTTAAACCACAATTTATGAGTTTTTTTGTCATACTTTTCAATTCTATCATTTTTTTCCATTTACCAATGACAAATTCTTTAAAAAAATTATAATTTTCTTTCAATATTAAAAAAAAATCTTAATCATGTTACACACACACATATATATAAATTATAAAATTATAGTATGAATTTTGGTAATAAAATATTATATTTATACCAAAATTTATGGTTTTCTTTCAAGATATTTTTTAAAAATTTATTTATTATATATACCGAGAAAAAAAAAATTCCCGACCTAAAATTTCGCCCCCCTCCAACAATTCCTGCGGCCGCCACTGTCGACAACTTCTCCACAACAATGTCCAATCCAACGTTTTGTACAAAATCCTTTTCGACGTTAATTAGCGACATAGATTTGCGGTGTATATAGGAACACCCTAGGCCAAAAAATCTGACCATACATACAGAATTAAACATGAGAACTAACTCGAATCAAAAAAATCTTGGGAACAAAGACATAACATCAACATGATCTTGGTGCAAAAATAAGCCTCTAGCTCTGCCTCTAAGTTGCAAGTTATAGAGCACTAAAATGTAGTTTCCAAAATTACTTATTGTTAGTTTCACATATAAATTCTACACAATATGCCTAGCAAAGTCTCATAACAAATTACCTAGCAAAGAGTTTTTCCACTTACAAAACTTGTGTTCATATCATATTGCCAAGACACTCACATAATGACTAAAACAACTATAGAAATGGTTAACTTTACCTGGATGATGAGCGTAACAATTGCAAAGAGAACTTTTGCAAGCTCTCCCTAGAAGTTAACACTAACTAGGCTAAATTTGAACTTCCTATCCTTCTTGGACATGTAAACCAAAATAGGTTGACATGAAAAAAAAAATAGGAAGGGAGAAAGTGAGAGAGGAAGACAGAGTTAGGGCAAGCATACCTCGGTGAGACAACCAAAGGCGAAGATGGCGATGTTCCAGATTGTGAACGGTGAAGAAGGTGAGAGGTGACGGGAGGTGGTGAGAGGCGTAATCTCAATCCCTTCTCTGAGCAAGTGAGCTTTGGCGGCAAGCGAGGACGGAGCCGGCCAACGAAGATGGTGAAGGATGGTGAACCTTTGGACGGAAAACTCGATCTACCTTCGGGATTTCGTTTCAATTTGGGCAATGGACCCGAGAATCTTCGTTAGGAGCTTGGGATTTCATTTGGGAATTGAACCCAGCTAATATGTACCTAGCTCCAATTAATTTCATATTTTGCGCTTTATTTACTTTCCTGTCCCTCTTTTATGTCTCATATGCTACTATAGACGTTTTTTTAAAAGATTGGTAGAGTGGGTACAAATTAGGTCGGACCTAGGGGATTGATGACATGCCCAGGTCATTAGAGTAGTATAACAATCCGAATTTTTTAGATCTGGATTATTTGATTTATTTTGTGGTGAAATTTCCATAACATTTTAATCTGGGCGAGTCATATATTCAGGTTATATACTCTACAATTTTTTTAAAAAAAATAAACGATAAAAGCTTTGAAACATATTATATCTCGGATTTTCCACATCCAGCCTCTTATGTAGCAGACTATATTCACAATTTTCTATTAGTGAAAGTTATCCAGGGCAGAATCGGAGAGGTCACAGTGTGCGCAACCTTTTTCCAGCTATATTGAAAGGGCATTTTTAAATGACTTTACGTGTATGTCATAAGGATGACTAATAAGCAAAACAAACTCACACACAAAAAAAAAGTTCAAGAAGAGCACTAGAGAGAAAGGTGGAAATAATAGATGCAAGAATACCTAAAGCAAAAACTATGAAGAATATATACGTTCTCAGACCGTTTCTCGCCACAACAACTCTCTCTCTACAACACTGATAGTGCCATCCTCCATCTTCATTCCCTCCCTATGTCCTCTTTTATAAGCAGTGACGGATCCTGAAACTGTTGATTGAAAGGGCAGAAAATTACGATAAAAAATTATCTGTAAAATTAAACCCTAATTGTTTTTATTCCAAAAAATCATCAATATTGTGGATGTGTAACTAGAATGAAAATATAAATTGTGCATGCTTTATTTCATGATTTTCAAATATTTCAATATAACATCCTAATTTGAAATTCTCGAGTATAATTATATTATTAAAGTATAAAGTTTAACAAATGATAATTACGATAAAAGTATATCAGTTTAGTAAATTATATATGTAGGAGTAATTTACATATATTCAGTCCTGAAAGTTGAAACGCTCATAACTTTTTGATAAGATATCATAATTGAGCTTATAATATATCAAATCGAAGCTACCGACGACAGGAATACGTATTAACTTTTATTTTTTTTATTGGGGGGGGGGGGCGACTGCCACCACCGGCCCTAAAGAAGATTTGCCACTATTTATAAGGTCCAAAAGATAAAGGTTTTGTATAATCATCTCCTGCCTACTCTTCTTATATCGCCCTCCTTTATGTCGGTGTCGGACACTATCAATAACAAGACTATCATACTCATACCTATGTAATGGAGCTCTCAAGGCTCTCCTCTACAAAATTAAATCTCATCATTTTACCTTTATTGTACATGGCGGTATAAAATTATGTTCATGGATCTGATAAAGTGTAGGTGTAGAAATATCCGCCCAAATCCAAATAATCCAACACAAAACATTCTCAAAATTCATGGATCGAGATCTAACATGACTTGAACCCGAATTAACAAGAATTTGAAATGATCCGAACATAGAAGCACAAATCTATTCTTTTGCACCAACTTGAATAAATTCTTTAAACATTGAACTCAAATCGATAATGATTATCAAGTCGATAACAACCCGACTCAAACCATACTTAACTCGGCTCGAAATTAATCCAGCTAGAATCCAACATGAATGATCGATTACCTGCTCTAAGTTCCATATCAACTTTGTGTGCGAAATTGAGAAATCGACGTGTTATATGCATGCATGGTTTTATATCGTCATTCACACAGTCTTTTCATCGTCTTTTAATTTGGTATCGGTGAATTTATTTTTTGCCTGAAAATAGCTTACCTACACCGGTTTCCCACGTCGGTAAAATGTGTATTGATCGTATTGACATAGAAAACCAGTGGCGGCAAGCAAAATTCAGGCAAAAAAATTATCGACACCAAAAGCCAATGAATGATTGTACATATAGTAGCACTTCTCAAAAGTTTACAAGAGAAAAAATGAATTAAAAATAAATCATCTTGACTTTTTTTAAGAAATTAATTCCATAAGGAAAAAAATTCTAAGCTAGAAATATAAGGTTTTAAATGACATAAAACAACTAACAAGGGTTGGCCTTATTTGCTTGTCTCCTTTTGTAACTCAACTGCACTTGTCAAGAAAGTTGGCTCGTTTGGTTTAAATTTTGGAAAGATAAAGGAAAACGAAATGAATGTAGTTCCTTTATAGTACGTTTAAGATACATTGTTATAAATTTAATCATTATTCTCTTCTCCTAACTTTTCATACAAACTTGATTTTATTTGTCTCTCTTTCAATTAGAGGTGTTATGTGAATACGAGTAGCTCGAATTCGACTCGTACTCGCTCGATAAAAACTCGACTCGAGCTCATTCATTTTCTAAACGAGCCGAGTATGAGCACATTTTTAAGCTCGGTCCAAAGCTCAACTCGTTGGAATTAAACTCGAATAGCTCGAATTTTATGGAATTTCTAAAATTTCTTTTTTTAAGTTACTGTATAATGAGCAAGTAAAACTGCTTAAAGCTAAAAAAAGCTCGGCTCGAGCTTGTTCATTTACTAAATGAGCCAAGTATGAGCACATTTTTAAGGTCTAGTCAAAATTTATGCTCAACTCAAGCTTGTTTATATCCTAAATGAACTGAATATGAACAAGCAATACTCGACTCATTCGACTCGAATAACAACCCTACTTTCAATCACCCATTTGAACAAGGATAATCATATCCCCTATACTTCTCTAATTATTACCCCTTCTATCTTATTTTTAATACAAAAAATAACATTATTCTCTTATCTAGATATAGTTTCTCATACAAAATTTATTTTCATTTCATTTACCTTACATACTTATACCAAACAAGCCCTAAATCTGTTTTATCACCACACAGAGGATATCTGTTTCAAAAACAAACTTGAAGAATGTGTAGGGTGACCTCTAAGTGCGTTGCTGTGTTTAAATTTAATTAATTAGCAAGTAAAGTAGAAAGATCACTAAAATTTTGGTGACGAGGTTGCCAATGGAGTAAACTGAGATCATTGGGCAATCCATATACGAAATATCGAATCAGATAGCTAACACGTACACACACAAAAATAGCTCAATTATCATATACTCCTATAAGTTTCTTTATGAACCCCAACTCGCTACATTATATCCCACCCAATTTGCTTTATTAAATAGCAAAGAGTATATAAGGAAGGATATACCAAGTGACTTTATATTTTCAAGTTAATTAATTTATGGAAGCTAGCAATCCATTTAATTTAATATTATGAGTGTATAACAACATATTTCATGTATCTCTTAATAATTGACTTGTGGAAAGTTTGAAATAATGTAGGATATAATTATATATTCCTAGCTCCTATCAAATACTAGTAATAATATATATATATATATATATATATTTAAATACTAGTATATGTCAGGGTGGGTGATCAAAATTGCATTAATTAGATCGATCTTAAAATCCGGCCACCCAATGCAATAATCTTAATTAGCATTGTTAGGAGTGGACACTAGCTTTTTAATATCCGTAATTCACATATATTAGCATCTATAAATGACCCAAACAACAAGATTCTTTATAGAAACTCTTAGCATGGATTTATAGACAATGGCCTCACGGAGTCACAATACATCACGATCGATCAAGAGTATGCAACGTTGCATAATCGAAACTCTTAATTTGAGGTGTGTTTGGTAACCGAAGTTAAATGGGTAGTTGAAGCTGAATAATTAATTGTATAAAATATATGTTAAATTAAATTATTGATAAACTAGTAATGTGTTTGGTAACTTTAGCTGATAGAATAGCTGATAAAACTAGCTGGTAAAATGAATAGATTTGTGTGTATAAAAAGAAAAGCTCTGATAAGCTTAGAGGGTGTAGCTGTTGAAAATTCAATTCTAAAACGCTAATTAAAATATAATCTGAGCTTTATTTCATTTAAAACTATGTAATATTAAAAACGCTAATTTGGTGTTATTTTGACATCATGTTCATTACTTATCACACTAATATCTTTTTTTTTTGTCTGTTGTCATCACTATTATCTAAGTGATTGTAATTAGGTGTTCTTTTGTGAAATACATGAGAATCTATTTTGTCCTAGGTTATTGCCAGTGAATAGGGGTATTATACTATTGTGTTCTATATGCATGATGTGGTTGAAAATCTATTGTTGTGATTGTAGATTAGATATAGAGTATTAATTAGCCTCTTAGTTCAAATGGTATAGTAATATGTCATATACATGGATATGGGTTCGAATCCCACATAGTCTCAAATATTGTTATCATTTATACATGCTAAATGTGTTCAAGGTGATGTATTTCATGATGGTGAATTCATCAACATCTAATGGCTGCTACAAAAGAATTCCAAGTTCTTATAGATAAATTATATAAATTCAATACACAGTAGGAATATATATAACTATGAGATTAAAAATCATAACATATGACTTTATGAAAGCCTAGATAACTAATGGCCGGCCAAAATCCTACATCACTATCAAGATGGCTATTAAACAGTTACCTACTAATCTTTGTGATCTATATGCTTATAATAACTCACAAACTAGACAATAGATAACATGTTACAAAAAGTGACAAGAATTCCAAAGAAGAAAAACAGAAGGATATTATATATGGATGAAAAATTTAATAAGAGATTTGCTAAGTGTCTTTTAACATCTTTGATAGCTCCTTGATGAAATTCATATGCTATAGTATCATGTTTTGCAGGTTAATGAAAGACAAGATATAAGGTATTAAAGCTTAAGACAAATTGGATATTTACATAATGCAGATTATATATTATGCTTAGATTTAAAGGTTGTTTTAAATCTAAGTTATTCGTTTAGGCTATGGTTTGTATCCTCTAGGATCAAATATATTTTTGCTTGGTTCTAGAATTAACCCGTGTGCAGGAGGATTCTATTTCAAATTCAAAGCATAACAAGCCGAGATTCTAGCAAGAGAAAATCTCAGCAGTAGGTCCGAAAATCTGAGATGAAGATTTGAAGGAAGGCACCTCTGAATCAAAATCTCAAAGGCTCCCAGTGATTCAAAATTCAAATTGGCGTTGGATGGTTGAGAAAATCTAGGAACAAGATCAGCAGCAAGAGAAAAGGAGTGATACTATAAAAACAGACGGAGAGCATACTCATCGACACATCTCTTCACCAGTTCTTCTACGATCAACAAGTTCTCACCTCCAATCTCCATTGTCATCGATCTGCTGATCAGTTTTTCTTTCTCTTATTGTAATTGCTTTAATCTTTAAGAGTTAGGAAAATATTTGAGCATCATAATATAAGTTAATTCCTGTTATACTAAGAGTATCATATACTCAAACGTATCACACTTACGTGTGGCCAAGGGGACTTTTATTTCTCTGAAATTTGGGTTGACTAGATAGAAGCGGGTTAGGCTTCAAGTGTTAGAAGAGAGGAAGATCTTCTAGGTTGTATCTAGGACTCATAAGGAAGAGAGGAATAAAAGTTGTTTGAATCCTACGGGTTGGACAACCCTAGGCAAAGACGTAGGCTGGTTTAGAGCCGAACTTCGTTAACAATTCACGTGTTCACCATATTTATTTTCTGCACTTACGTTTGTTTGATTTGTCGTAGCTTCAGCAACACTCAATTCTGTTTCAAGACCCTTGTAGTATGGTTCAAGGCCTTGAGATCCAGTTTAGAGCCCTTGAAATTACTACTGCAGGATACTTCGCGAAAATTCACCATACTCTATTCACCCCCTCTCCCCTTCTAGAGTATTTGTGTTATTATTATTTATATTCAGTACTCAATTTTTCAATCATTGAAGTATTATTATACATGATTAAGATTTTTCATGCAAGATGGCAATGCAAAATCTAAATAGCCTATGTAGGATTCGAACCCACGTACTTGTGCCTAAGTACATTCTTATACCAGTTAAGCTAATAGGCCAAAATTTCAAATAAAATGAACACAAAATTGAAATGACCACCCCGACTCACGACAATGTGTTACATGAAGACCGATCTTTTAATGGGAAATTGAAGTGTCAATCTTTGAGTTTATGTTTATTATTTTTAGTTCCTATCACAGTTTCAATTTTTGATTTGGGATGTCAATGACAGCCGTTCGATTTTCTGTTTGCTTCTCCTTATTTGTTGTTTGCTGTCACATCTTGCAGAATTCTTTGATTGCTAACTGACTTTATATTATGCTATTTACTAGATGTGTGGTGTTAGTTGTTACCTCGAGTCTAGTTTCAAAATAGCTATTTCCTTGAATTACTTGATTTGTGTTGTTTATTGAACTACTTGATTTGTGCTTCAAGAGGTTTCATGTTGATGAGACAGGGTAGCTGAATTACTCGATTTGCTTAACCATTATGTATTTGGGTGTGGGTAGCATGCCCTGGTTCTTTTTAGTAAGACAAGTCTTGCAAATTCAAGTAGACTCAAACTCACACAGGGCCTAATGGGTGTTCATCACGCATCTTGGTGGACTTTACTCAAGTCTTGCAAATTCACGTAGACTCAAACTCATTAAGACAAAATCCTCCAACTCAAATTCACAAACACAAACTCAAAACCCCCAAATTCAATCAAAGCCAAAGGATGGGGCAACATAGAAATTAGGTGGAACTTTTGAATAATTTCAAATTTACGAACTCAAACTCAAAACCCTCAATTGTGAAACCTCTAAATTCACATGAGAAGCCTATATAGTAGAGATTAAATGCTGAATTTCAAAGAATTTGAGTAGAGAACTCAAAAGTTAAACCTTAATTTTCGAAAAGTATAAATTTTTCAGAGAAAACATTTAGTACTTTAATAGTATAAGATAATATTGTCTTAATTTTTATACACACAATTTTTTTAAAATAAGTATAATACTGAATCCGTGTATAACACGGGTATAGTACTATATATATAGAGAGAGAGGATAGATCCTGTGTAAGCAAGTCTTACTGTGTAATTTGTGAGCAAATCTGGAGCGTCGGATTAAGAAGATCAAACGGATGAGATTAAAAGTAACTTGTGAACAGTGACATTATTCGTAGGTACCAAGTGATTATTCGTATGTACATACATATGAATAATCCTTTGTTGCATACGAATAATTACATTTGTTCATACATACGAATAATTACATTATTATACATGAATAATCGCTTGGTACCTACGAATAATTTCTCTGCTCACAAATTACACCGTAACGGTTGCTTACACGGGATCCAACCTCTATATATATATATAGTATGGCATATTGGCATTGGATACTTGGAGTTGCCTTCCATGACAGGTCCAATACACCAATTTTTACCAATGGCATGGACCCATTTAAGCCCAAAATGTCCCCAGTGGGCCCCGGTTTTCTTAAATCTCAATAGGTCCAGTCACTGAGCAGGTTGGGCCCACCTTCCTTGTTGGAATAGAAGGGGCAAAACTTGTTATTGTTACCCTTATCCCAAGTAGTGAAAATTTGTGTCAGTTTTGTTGAGCCCCTACAATCTTTAAAATCACAATACCAACAAAAATAAATAAATTACTACCAACCAACTAGTGCAGTAACAATTTTTACCATGCACAAATTATAGAAAAGAGAGAATATAAAAATTAAGAATGGTCGCATTTCATACCAACATTAATGTTTTAAATTTCATCTGAATTCTAAAATTAAGAATGTTTGACTGAGTAGAATTAGAATGGGTGACCTTGATGAATTTATCATACTGCATCTGTTATTGAAAATTTAATTAAAAATATAAAAATGTATATTTGAAATACCTTTGCTAAAAAGAAGGGTAAAGTGAGTAATTTTTAGAAGTCGTTAGTTGTTAGTTGTTATATGTCACTCTCTTTGGAAGACATTTTCAATTATTTAGAACTACATATTCTTATTTAAAAAGATTTGATTGGATGATGGTCGTGCATGTGTTTGACACTTTTTATATCGATTTCTTGTTAACAAAATTATTATATACATTGGCGAAAAATCACAGTGGCCTTTGCAACCCTAGGGTAAAAGAATAAAAACGCATTTATGATCATAATTTAGGAGATATAAACTTTTAGATTTGAACAAAGAAATAGGGAGTTGTTATATGCGCGGCGATTTTCTCGCCATCGACATGGTGCCGGTGTCAACTTTCTAAATCGGCAAGGAGAATGCAGAAGCCGACTCCCTGACACGGCATTCGGTATGCAGAAGCTGGCTCCCTAGTTCATCAATATTGGCTGGTCAACCTGCACCTCTGCAACCTATCTTGTCGACTGAGCCGCTGCCGAGTTCTTAGGTCTGCAAATCGGAAAAGCTAGCTACAAAATTCCCACGAGTCTGAAAAGATGATTTCCCATAATTGATTGAGCTGTGTTGTCCCATCAACTATACCGTTGTCGAGTCTTTGGGTCGGCATGTCCCTGGATCATCTCCACCCTGCATCCTGACTTAGGAAGTAGGCACCTCTACCCTGAATGCCGAGTTAGGAAGTAGACATTTGCATTTAGTTTGCTAACCCAGAAACTCGATAACAATACCGTGCGATTAGCGAGATGGAGCCGTGCGAATAACATAACCAAGAAATACAAGTAGTAGTATAATTTAGGAGTAATTGGTAATAGGTCAAGACTCAAGAGCGTGAGAAGCTAGTTTTGTGGGCCCCAAGTACGATCGTAATAGGGTCCATTCATTCTCAGCCATTCAATGTGCCTATACGATTTAAAATTTTTAATGGCTTCAACTCCAAGCCCATCTACTACTTTTGTACTATTTCGATCAAAAATTAGTACTATTTCATTCCTATTACTTTTTGGCTAGTGTTTGTAGGGTTGCATTTTTTAGGGTATGTTTACTTGGTTTGATGGGTTGATAAGTTGATTCTTATTTCTAATTTTATTGTTTTGTTTAAGGATTTAATCATATGTTTGAATAACCATTAATTATAACTTATTTTTTCTGTTTACTTTTATAAATTGTTTATTATTTATGCACGTTTTTTAGGATGATAAAAAATAGGGTGAATTAGATAGTTAGACATTTGAGAATATATAATTAGGTAACTAGACTCCTAAAACAAATTGCTCCCTCCGATCCAAAATACATGTCGTTTGACTTTTTTATACGTATTTTAAGAAGCTAAAAACTATATAAAATGTCAACTTCTTTTAAAAATTTTTTTTACAACTTAATATTTGTTGGTAATAAGTATTAAATTGTAAAAAAATAATAATGAAAAAGTTAATATATTATATAGTTTTTAGCTTTTTAAAATACGTGTTGAAAAGTCAAACGACATGTATTTTGGATCGGAGGTAGTAGTTTAAATGGACCCTTCCCAAATGGACTATTAAGGGTCAATGGCCAATCGGTCAACGATTGACCATTGACTGGTCAATGGTTGACCATTTACCGGTCAACATTGATCGACTTATTCGGATTTTTTATTATTTTTATTTATTTATTTATTTTTATGATGACATTTTTGTGATGCCATTTTTTTTATATCATAAAGTAGTGTTTTAATACTATCATTTTATTAATGACATTTTTTTTCTTTAATGTGATGCCACTTTTTTAAAGTTCTGATTTGATGTCATTGTTCTAATGTAATTATTTGATGTCACTTTTTTTTTAAAAATTAAATAATTTGATGCCACTTTTTAAATTTAGTCAATTGTATATCAATATATTTTCAGTAATTCTATTTTTATTCACTGATTACACATTTGTGATTACACTTCATTGATGCAATCATTTGTAGTGACATTTTTATTATATTTTTATACAATTGATGACACAAGGGCATAAAATGTGCTTAAACTTCATTGGTGACATTGTGATTACACTTCATTGATCTCACTAATTTGTGATGACATCTTTTGTTACTGACAATTTTATTACATTTTTTTTATAAAATTGATGACATTGAAGTATGAAATGTGGAATCAAGACAGGGTAACCAAACAAGACAATACGGTCTCTTAAAATCAAAAGCTCAAGAGTTAATGCTGACAACAAATTGTTTCTATTTTATTGACCACTAAAATTTTCATCGCAAAAGATATAGATTTTGTCGCAAAAATAGGTGAAGGATGCAAAAATAGCCTATGCAGGATTTGAACCCGCATCTATGTGCTTGAGCACAACACTCTACCAATTTGAGCTAATATGCTTTAATTTAGCAATAATAAAACAAGTGAAAGGCTTTAATTTTATTCTTATTCTATGACCTTTCACGGTTATTAATGTCCTATTGTTGACTTGGATAACCCGCATCTATTGTCCTCAGTACCACATGGATCGGAACTGATTAGCTTCATAAGACATTCCACAACCTATAGAGATATCAAAACACTAACATTAGGAAGTCCAGGTCACAGGTGAAAGTGATAAAAGGATGACATAAAGTGACATTCATGCAGTGATAGAATTATTGGAATTCAACCACACTACTTGAAAATTTTTCAGGATGAATAATCACTTAAAAATGCAAAAGTTATACTACCAAAAAATCATGAAGAAGCAAGTCATAGCTCTATAGGCCCCAGATGATGCCAAGACTTGAGATCCTTCTATCTTCCTTGTTGTTTGACACAACATTGGAATTAGGAAGCAAATAGAGGAAAAAGGGCTGTCATGGACAAATTTTAAGGATGAGTGCTGATCAAACATATAGGTAAAGAAAAATCACATCATCTATATAATTAGAATTAGCTTTGGCCAAAACCTTGGCTCATCTTCCCCTTCAGCTGTGAGCATATATGCCAGAAGTTCCTTGGCTTTCTTACTACATGCAAGAGGTGCCTCTACAAGATAACTAAACAAAAGCCCATATCAAAAATCCACTGCTGGCACTGACTATTAGATCCCAAAGAGCAGGTGTGTGATGCCAAGACTGAATAAGATTTATATCCAATAAAAAAGGATTTCGGGTTTGCAATTCAGACAGAATAAGTTTTTCCTTGCTACGAAAAATGGATATGAATGCTTACAGCTGCAGGTGCAATGCAGAAAAATCAAAACAGACATTTCCTAAAGGATGCAAAAGATCCAAATCTAAAATCCAAGGGTGATAGGTATAATATATATGATGACATCAAACAAAGGCTGAAAGCTTGAACTCCATTTCAGAGGTAAAAAAAAATTCCTCATTGTTGCGCTGCTAAATTTTATTAGGGGGAAGCTGACGATGTGGTTTCAAGAGAGAAGGCAAAGCGTAATGGACAATACAAAGAGGGTCCCTCTAACAATAACTAAAAAGATTAAAGAGTTGCATAAGGATGTTGGAGCATACATTCAAAAGGAGGCCCACGTTGTGGCAATTCCACCAGTCTTTTTAATAAAAAAACGAAAAGAAAATTTTTGAGCATTTGAATGGGTCATAATTTGAGGTGATTGGAGAAGGGAATCGAACAGTGGTCAATCCTTCAGCAAAGACATGTACGTCCAAGGTTTTTGATATGCGACGAATTCTACATACATGCTCTATCATCAATAGTGCATAAAAAGCTTGATATGTCCCATTTTGCTGCAAGTTTCTGCACAAATGAAGCTTGAAATTTGGAATAGGCTAAAACAATATGTCCAATGCTATCGAATGATGAGTATGTGGTAGACCTCCATGAAAAAGGAAATCAACATTGATGAGTATGTGAGGAGGACCAAACATAGCAAGGATTAACTTCAAAGAGAACATGGGTGAACCATAGCCGCTCACCTCTTGTCAGCTATAGATAAAAATGCTAACACGAGGGAATAGACTATTAATGTTTGAATTTTAGTTATTCTTCTAAAAAATTCCGAGACTAGAAAAACATCCCATCAAATTTTGGTCAATAAAACTCAAAAGAAATGCATCATATACATAAGTAGATGCAGCTGCAACAAAATTGATCAACAACAAAAATTCAAGATTCGTATACCAAGCGAACATTCAAGATTAAAAAACTACCACGTGAACATTCGACCAACAACAAAATCAAAAATTCAAAAACTAAATCTGCAGCATCGTATACATATGTATATGCAACAACTAAATATGAAATTCAACCCTAACCAAAAAATGAAATGCAATTTTAGATCTATTATACATATGTAGATGCAATCTCATTTCACCCTCTTCCTACAATCGAAATGCAATTTGAGATCCCCTAACTATACATATACAAGTACAATCTTCTTTAATCACATAGATATCACAAAAAAAAAAGAGATATAACGAGCGACAAATAAAGAGATATAGCGAAAATGACAATGAGAGAGGGGTACTGATGGTGGCTGGTCACGTAGGCCGTCTGATGGAGAGCTTGTCGTCATTGAATCGGAGCCAAAACTATAAAAGAAGAGGTCTGATGGAGATGCCAAAGGTGGTTGGTGGAGATCTCGGCTAGAGGTACTCTTGAGAGCGTCACCGAACAGAGGCGAGGCCACGAGCTCAATGCTCAATAGCTTCCAACTGAGAGGGATGAACAGAGGTGTACAACGTGAACTCAACTGAGATAGTGGGAAAGGGTTGCGGTTAATTTAGATAGGTTTATTAATCAGTTACTTAATTAATTATATAATATGTCGGGTGATGGGTGAAGTTACCATCACTCGAATTTGACCTGTCCCATCACCTGTTCACCTGTCACCCATTTAATACCCACTTTGTGTCGGTTTTTCACCCCTTTTTTTTGGATCGGGTGAAGTGGATAACCGTTAGGTGTGGGTGAGATTGTGATCCCTAATAACACACTACTATTTATGCTGACACAAAAAACACTACTAATATTAAAACATATGCCAAATTAAATATATTCACAACACCAAATGTCTAAAACCTGAAACTCTAACTCTCTTTAATCAAGTCCGAACACATGAGCTCTTTATAACGGAAGAGTTTCTCATTTGGGGTCACTTTAAAATCTCCTCCAAAAACAAGGGCTTTAATTACCTTGAGTATGAAGATACCACAATAACTCCTACAAATGCAAAAAAAAGAACATAAACCAAAAAAATAAATGTGTCAGCATAATATAAAGTCATTAAGTACTTATTCAAAAAATGTTTATGTCATAATTATAATTTAGAAATCCATGAATTTGCAGCCACGCAACCATTGGGCGTAAATGATCAAGCTTGGCACCAGCAACAACATATTGATTGCAAGAGAATCAGTGGAATTTTTTTTACGGACTCTCATTTCTTTCCATACATGTCAGGGTACGAACTGAGGAAGTAGCTTGCAATGAATGCTTCAACAGGTGCTATTTCTTCATATGATGATGCATAGTCTAAAAGATACTTTTGCTAGAAAATCCAATCCAATACAACAACATCTTTAAACTTGCTAGCATTTTCATTGATTCTCTTACTCATGTGATTCAAGCCTACTTCAATGTGCTATGATAAAATTTTAAAATAAAAATAAATAGAGTGTCAATGGTAAGGCAAAATTTGTCGTTGGTTCCCTCCAAAGTTAAACTCCAACTCAATATGCTAGTATAGCAGTAGAGTAGAGGTCGATCCCACAGAGAGTGCATGCGACTTTATGTATGCTTTTGTCAACAATAAAAGAAAGAAAGAAGTACAAAAATCAATGTAGCGAAAGTAATAAAGTAACAAGCATAATGATCATTGATTGAAAGCAAAATAAATAAATATAATTTCACTCACACTTTGCAATAATGGTTGAGTTCCTGATCCTTGAGCTTTACTTTAGTTAAGTTGGTTTCTATTAGTTACTCTAGAATTTGGTTTGTGTACAAACTTTAATAGGCCGCCTATTCGATCACCACTAAAGTTCCTTACTTTAGCATGTGGGGCGAGTAGTAATAGGTCCAAACTCCTAGCACATAGACTTCATCTCTCCCGTCTCATTGATCTTCTCACCTGGTTGTCAGCTCAGCTATCGCTTCCACTAAAAGAGAATATCCATACTTATCAATCCTCCTACACCATCACGATTCCCAAACCGTTCCTGCAAGACGTGCTGGGTACTTATGGATTAAGGCCCTATAAAGGATGAAGCTATAAGCCTAGCTCGATGCGACTCTATCTTAGTGGCCAATTAAGACACAATCAACAACATTAAAAGTATTGGAACAAAGAGAATTGAAATAAACTTAATAGAATTAACCTTAGATCAACCCTCACATCCCATCAACCGTCTTAAAAAACAAGAAAAACTAAAAATATTATTAGTCACTCATGGATTAACTCAAAACCTCAAAGAAACTGTAAAACTATCTATAGAATAGTGTATAGAATGTTGTGTGTAAAACCCTAGGAAAACTGCCCTATTTATAGAGTTAGGATTGGTAAAAAAAACCCTAGAAAAACTGGCCAAATCATGATAGGAATGTATCTCAAAAGATATAATAAAATCTCTATATGATAAACTTCAGAAGCTTCTACGCGGATCCAACTCTATATCCATATCGGTGGGCACTAACACCCATCAGTAGGCACTGATCCCCTGTGTCTAGGATTCCTCGTCTTTGCTTCGTGCATTCAGCTCACCCCTCGTCTTGGCTCCATTTAAGCTCTTCTTTGGACATGTCTGCTCTTCTCCTCAACCATCCTTAGTAGCTCCAGCAGCTCCAGGGCTCTAGCATCTCCCTCTTGATCCAATCTTCTAGTCTGCATCCGCGAATCTGCACAATTAACCATAAAATAGTAGATTCCGAACTTCGACCGCCAAATGATATGAAATGCAAATTCAATTGAAAACATGTAATATACAACCTAAAACTACCCTAAAACCACCTAAAATGCCTATACAAAATATGCATTATCAGTCATCTAATTATATGTAAGTATGTAACACATCAAAATCACAGATAAAAATAGTTACAAGATTTCTGTCAGCATGCTTACCTCAGTATCAAGCCAATATCCTTCTTTATAATGTGTTGGAATATACCTTTTCTTTCCTTATTAAGCTTGCAACTACTGAAAAATCTCTACAAAAAACAATTATACACAATAGCAAAAATATAATTACATTTCATCCAAAATATTTTTGTAGGCATGCCTTTACTTAAAGTCAATAAAAAAAAATATCATGAGTACATGTAATAAGAAAGAATATATTTTCCCTTTCAGACATGAATACATGAAGTCATGGTCATCCTTGATGATCAACGATTTTTTTTTTATTATACTTTGGGATCTTGATCTTTTTAGGTATATATGGGCTTAGCAATAAGATACTAGCTTTTGAAATGTGGTTTGAACGTCTCAACTCTTCAATTTCTTTCATTTATATAGGATCTTTTGTATATTTATCCCAATTGCTACCTCCTTCATTTAACACCTTGTCACCATCCCCATCGTCATCAATGAGAACTACAAAATCTGCAACACCATCATCAACATCATTTGAAAGAACATTTTTAATTAGAGATGGGGTGCTGAAAACATCATCCCCTATATTCGCCTCCGCAGATTCAATGCTAGCACCAATTACGATCTTGCCAAATGGAGTGTCAACATCACTAACATCTACTTGTGCCTCACTTGATAGGACATTAGCATCCTTCACATCCCACCTCCTTCTTTGCCTGGCTGGACATCAACAACAACACCAAAGCTCATTAAGGTAATGCCTAATTGGGTGTCGGCATCCCCTACACCTGCTTTTGCTTCCACTATTTTGTCGTTAGTATCCATCATGTCAACATCTTTTCCACGTCATCTACAAATTCAATTATTTCTTTCTCTTACTGGACATCAACAATAATCTCAAATCTCATTAAACTGACATACAATTTGTTATCAACATCCCCACCATGCACATGTGCTCCCCCAATAGACTTCAACTCACCATCCCCTTCCTTACAAGGTGATATCATGTCAGCATACTTGGACTCAACATCCCCAACTACATCACCACCAATCCCAATCTCACAAACCCTTTCTTTTTCTAACTGTCCATCACCACCCTTCACCTCCACATCCTCATCCTTACATGAAGATATCATTTCAGCATTGTCATCCGTCCCTATCTTACACTCATTCACATCACCAAAGTCACCTATACCTTTTCTATGTGAAAACACACATTAGAATCACGTGCTAGATCAATAATAAATTACCCCGAATCCAAATCTACTGAATTCTGTGCTTCTACTAATGTGACAACAATAACTTCATCCTCACGAGTTAAAACATCTATTGCTAAACCCTCCACGTTAATTGAAGGTAGGGTTGATTTATCAAAATCTTTTTCAATTACCTCAGCTTTTTATCCAACTGATGTCTCAATCAACATATCACCAATGCTTTCTTTCTAAATATCCAACAACACGTCATTAACAACCTTCATAGTGACCAGATCAGTAGGCACAAAACGAGATGATTGTGGTCTAGCAACCATTATCTAATGAAATGTACACCTATTTTTTTTAGTGAATTGAACTTCTCCAGAATATCAACAACAATAGCCAACCCTTGCATGTTTTCTGACATGCGTTTCTTAAGCATATCAACCCTCTCAGCCAATTCTTTAACTTGTTGAGGTAGCTTTTCAAGCTTATCAAGCCTCTTCTATATTTCCTTCAGCCAAATAGGAACTTCTAACAGTTTACTCTGATCACCTACATCGCAGCCGTCCATATGACCATCTTTGCTTTGATCACCTATGGTACCATCCCTCCCCTTTTTTTCATTTCCCCTACACTCTAATCGCTTGCCTCCTTCAGCATCCCCACCACCATAATCCTTTGGTTCTTTATGAAACTCAGTTTCTCCCTCTAGAAGGCTTTCTTGCCCATCCCTTGTAAAGATCGGAATTTTAAATAATTATTTAGTTGCCAAAATTGGAAAGTTTTAGAAAACCCGTCCTCGAGCACATTTCTAAATTCGGAAAATCTTTGAAATTCATTCTGGAACGTTTTAAAATGTAAGTTGTGGGTTCCATTTCGCTATTATATTCGGATTTTAAAACTTAAAGTCTTGAGAGTCCTTTCAAATGAATTAAAACTCGAGTCAGATTTCGGGATAGGTATTTGGGATTTGAGGTCGGATGAGCGGAATCTCTCTCCCACTCACTCTCTCTCCCTTCCTTACCACCATCTTAATTGCTTGGTCTTTTTCCTCATTATAACCCTAATGTGCCAAATTGCTCCACTATATAAAGGAGGCTCCAATCCCTAACAACCTAAAATATAATCATAAAATTCTGAGCCTACCTTAGCTCTCTCTCTCTCTATCCATTTGTAATTCAAAAATCAAACCCTAAAAACCCAAAACTCCCAACTTTCTCACTCTTCAATCCATCTCACTTACCCTCCACCCTTCATTTCTTGTTTCTCATCCACCAATGAAACCTAAAACACCCTCCTGCAAATCTCCTCTCAAGAATCTAACCAAAAAATCAGAGTCGAAAGGCAAATTTCATCAAAAACCAAGTTTTTGTCCCTGGTCACAGCCACGAGGACGAGCCCAGGAGAAGAATCACATCCTCGCCACCGTGTATTCATTTTCGCCGCTGCGAGCCCAGTTCCGTTTTCAGCTCGGTAAAACACCTCGTTCTTCTTCGTTTTCACTCCTTTCTCCTTCCCGTTTGTTCTCGTTTGTTCCTCTTTTTTCCTATACCTTCCAAGGTCAAGAAACGTCGGATCTAACTCCTTTTGAAGTGGATTCGAGCCCTTTCTTTCCTCCTCCCTTGTTTTTGAGCAAGCTAAGCTCCCACCCTTCAATCCTTTAGTTTTAGATTTAAAACTTTGTTAAGGTCCTCTCTTAACCATAATCTGTCCCTCCTAGGCCTTTTCATAGCAAAAACTTGTTAAATTGGGGCCAAAGGACCTACCTCTTCCAAGATTTTCGAAGAAGCCTCAAGGAGGTTAGGTAATCCCTCTTTTGCTCTCCCCTCTAGTCCTCATTTGAGTTTTCTATGATTCTTTGGTGTCGTCTTTTTGTTAGAAATGTTTTGAAACAAGTTTGGTTTGAAACAGATTTGAATTGAGGCAAAAATAAGCAAAAGTTTCGAAGCTCGCCGCGGCGAAACCATGGTCGCCGCGGCGAGTTAGAACAAAACCAGAGGAAGAAGGGGAGTCTCGCGGCCGCGGCCGTGAGTTTCACCGCAGCGAAATCCATCTCTCATGGATAGTGGAAACCTCCTTCTCGCAGAGAGAAACTAAGATCATTTGGCGGCCGTGATCGGCCCGCTCGCTGCTGCGAAATCCACCCAGTAGCTTGGCCGAGCTGCTCCTTGATCCTTTGGATTAATTTGTTGGTTTTTGGTTTCAATCCTCTTCAGTCAGGTTTTAGTTTGAGGATGATTTCAGAAAATGAGATTTTGCAATATTATTTTAATAATTTAACAAGGGAATTTTGACAAAATTTGAAATGTCGGATTGAATACTTGGAGAGTATTTTGAAAGCTTTTACTTCAAGTGTCGGGATTCTTTAACTTGATTAAATGGTGGATACTTAAAAAAGGAAATGGACTTAAGAACTAATGGATTTGGATTATTCGGATGACTTGGCTTTTGACGTTTTCCGATTTGGAATGATTTGAAATGGTTGGAATTTGGATTGGTTTTTGGAGATGATATGGGGACATGGTCTTGGTGTGTGTGACTAGTAGTCTTGTGCCTTGTCGCTTTCTTGATTAATATACTAGGTGCTTGTTGATTGAGTGGATTCTGCTTATGCTATACTTTTTCAGGTAAGTTCCTTTATGGACTTGCTCACACTGATCAGATAAACCCTCCTACATGTAGTCGTATGACATACTAGGTGTTTCATAAGCATTAAAGCATGCCATATAGTATCATGCTAGGATTTCGGCTATTCTATGTGTTTGAAAAACAGAACGACCGTTATTTGTGAATCGTAGAGACTTTGCTAGGGTCATAGGACAAACCAGCACAATCGGGTTTATCCTAATAGAGTCTGACTGATTTATATATTTATGGTGCGGTACGACCGTGCGTCCTACCTCGGTTGTGGTACAGACATTTATATTGATATACCTAGCGCGGCACGACCGATCGTCCTACCTCGGCTGGGGTACAGACATGTATGGTGGATTATACCTGGTTTGGTATCGTTACTATTCTCGCGTCGGAGTCTTGTCTCTACTCTTGTCATCTTTAACTTTGGCCTGTATTTGTCTCCTAAATGAACTTGGGTTCTCCGCCCTTGTCACTTCCCTGTCTCCGCTAACTTGGTAGTGAATACTGCCTAATTGACCATTGTCTATGATGAGATGATTCGATGCCTTACAGTTCTCATGCACCATGATGTCTTGATGTATTGCTACTCTGAGTTGCTAAGCATGATCTTAATTCCTTGCCTATAAAATGTGAACTACTAATGCCAAAAAACCTGAATTGCTTAATAGATAAAGTTAGGATGAAACTTGATAGCTCAACTTGATCATGTTCATATATTATGTTTCTGCAATGATTATTGAGCACACTGGTGAAATTGAGACTTTTCAACATTGTTGCAATGCTTGATGATGAACTAATGATGCTATTGTTATAAATACTAGTTGATATGATGTAGGTCTTATGTGTGATGATTTCCATGATTTCTTCCTCTTTGAGCATATGGGTGAGATTCTCTTGTAGAGTGGTTGGAGGGTGGTGAAAGGATTTTGAGCTGATTAGGTTGATCGGTGGTGGTACGAGGTAGAGTTGCATAAAAGGGGTGCTAGCTTGGGAAGGAATAAGTGAGTTCTAGGACCTATAAAAGGCCATGCTTAGTGGTTTTAGGTGAGCTTTCTAGGTGAACCTTATGTGGGAGTATAGGAAGGCTGGGCGGTGATCGAGTAATTTTACTAGAAGAGGTGTTGTTAGCAAGATGTGATGCCTAGGATGTTTTGGGTAAGATGAGAAGCGTAAAAAGTGGCCCTTGTGAGTATTGGGAACATAGTATGAGAGGGTACTTGTGTATGAAGTTAGAGATAGGAATTGAGTTCTTAGAGGTGGATCGCTTGTGAGAGATCTTAGTGGGATGAGGAGTGAGATTGGAGTATCGAAGGGAATCAGGATTTCTACTAAGGAATATTATCTGATTTGATTTCGGTGGGTCTAGATGAGGAGCGATCTTGGCTTGAGAGTTGGAGGTGAGCGAGTGGTGGTTGCGTTGTATTGTGACTGGTAATGATGTGAAGATTTGCTTGATTATGTGACTTGTTAATATGTACTAGCATGATGTTAAATAGCGACCATGATGAACCTGATATGGAATGACATTACATGTTAATATGCAATACTGAAATCTAGTTGGTAGTGGCAAGTGTTATCATGATATATTTATACATTGTTATCATGATATGTTGTTTTAGAAGTATGTTATGATGTGTTGTGATGTGATCTATGAATTATGAGATAATGACGCATGATTATGGATATGTTAAATGATGAATAATACTTGGAGTTTGAATATGACTTATATATATATGATAATGGTGCCTGATTGCTAAATGATCATGTGTGCTTGCGTGACTAGCTATGATGGTTCGATGATGCACTTGTTATGCCTTCAGTATGATGTAGAGCTACTTTTATGACTCGTAGTATGATGTAGAGACCTTGTTATTACTTTTAACATGCATTGAGACGTTTCTTACGACTTATGGCCGGATTGAGAGACATTTCTTACTAGTAAAATGTCTAACCATACACACCCAATAAGTTTATTTATCTTTGTTTTTTTGTTTTTTTGTTTTTTTAGGCGTGATGAGAAGACTAATGGGTTTGCTGCTGACCTAAACAAGTCGTTTTTCACTGAGTTAGTGGGGAAGTGCTCCCAGCTTCATGATTTTGTAAGTTCATATTTGTGTTAGTTGGTCATATGTGCATGTCTTTTCCTTGTTGATTACATTTGGTGACAATAGTTTGGTGACAGTTAGAAATTATTCTTTTTTCTTTTCACAGCATATTGATGAAGCACTTTAACACTTGAGAAAGCGCCTTCACGACTTCCTTGATCAACATTCAAGCAGTGTTATATTAGACACGATTTTTATTACCAAAATTGGGGCGTAGGATCCTGACTTAATTAGAAATCACCCTACAATTGATGAGGCTTTCTACAAGTACTTCATTGATGTTTATCCTCCTTGTGGGAAGCCGTGGGAAGGTGTGAAGAAGGTCTACACTCCATTTAACATTGACAACCTGCATTGGGTTGCACTTGAGATTCAGTTGGATTCCAGGATGATTCTTGTCTATGACTCCCAGTGTTATTACGTCAAAGATGAACTTATCGTTCAAAAGCTTGCTCAGATTTGTCAAATGCTTCCTATTCTACTGAAGAAGAGTGGTCTGTTGTCTGATTTTGATGACTCCCCCTTTGAGGTTGATAGAGTAAATGGGTTGAAACACAATGATGATGGGTACCTCTTGTTTGCCATCTTTTTTTTTTATTTTTTTTATGTTCTGTTTCATCAGATTACATCTACTCACTTTTTCTGTGTGTGTTTATTATGTAGGGGTAGCTGTGGAGTTTACACCATAAAGCACATTGAGCATCTTGTATTTGGTGGTGACATGGATCTTGTCAATGACGAATATGTTCAAGCCTATCGTGAGAGGATTGCATCTGAACTTTTCAACAAGCAATGGACATTTGTTTAGTTTATCGCAGAAGTTTCTGTAGTTGGACAATGTGGATTTGAAATTCCTAAATACATTTACTTATCTAATTATTGGATATTTAGTTGATGTAACCCTGATGGTCACACTTGGAAATACTTGAACCAAGTTTGTTGTACTTTGGAATGAATGTTTTCATATTAATCTCTATGTTCCTTTTAATCATTTTTTGTATTATGCCTTTTATATTTGTTAAGTATCCATAATTTCAATTCAATTTCAAAGTTTGTTGACTTCTGATGACAGCTTCACTGTGACAATTTCAAAGTTTGTTGTATTTGTTAAGTATCCATAATTTCAATTCAATCATTTTCTGTATTATACCTTTTTGTGACATCATTTATTCTGGTGACAAAATTTTTGCTTAGCATTAGCCCCTTTAGGGTTGTTGCTTCCCTTGTCCTAGGGTTGTCCTTCTGGTGACACCATTCATGGTGGTGATACCATTCATTACTTAGAATGATCCTTTTGTTGACACCATTTTTCCCACTATTTTTATGTTTTACACCACATGTATCTTTGTTTAGCATTAACCCCTTTAGGGTTGTTGCTTCCCTTGTCCTAGGGTTATCCATTTGGTGACACCATTCCTTTTGGTGACACCATTCATTCTGGTGACAAAATTTATGCTTAGCATTAACCCCTTTAGGGTTGTTGCTTCCTTTGTCCTAGGGTTATCCATTTGGTGACACCATTCCTTTTGGTGACACCATTCATTCTGGTGACAGAATTTTTGCTTAGCATTAGCCCCTTTAGGGTATTTGCTTCCCTTGTCCTAGGGTTGTTCTTCTGGTGACAGGATTCTTTACACTTTTTTTAATTGTGGTGAAAGAACTTGTGGTGTAACCACAAGTTCTTTGCTGACAGATTTGATTGCATTTGTATTTTAATTTTTAGATTATATGTACTGAACAACACATGAATCAATTTGTTTCATTTTAGATAGAAACTAAAAGCTGGTGACAGTTTATATAAGGTGCAGTGTAAGAAACTGGTTACAGTTAACATTTTATTCAATATAAGAAGAAAAAAATAAAAAATGTACTAAAACTCAATGTAGCATAAACTGTCTAGCTTTTCTGATGACCCTTGGATCCTTTTCCTCTATATTCTCCAGCTGAAGGCTTCCTTTTTTTTTAGTTCGGCCACTTCTTTTACGCACCAATGGTGGGTGACATTTCTGCTGTTTGATGTCATCTGGCACAATCCACTCTGCTGCATGTAAAACTGGATATATTGTCTCTTGATAAGCCAAGGTCCAAGCTTCATTTGTGTAATAATTGCTAATATACCTCAAAACATTCAGTTTTTTTGTCTTTGATGACAACAAGTGCGTGTACACAAGTTATCTTGTCATAATCAAATACCTTACATGTACAAGATTTCTGCTTCAGATCAACAAGAACTCGATTCATGCCACCAACAACTTCAAACTGGAAGTCATTCAGTTGTTTGACAGTGTACATTCCTGATTCACTGCATCTGATGTACACTGTGTCACTTATTTTTTTTGGAAGCTCAAAGCTATTCTTTTTAGATTCTATTCTGCAGTCATTGAACCATTTTGTTAGCTTGTCTCTGATTGCATTCAGTAGTTCTATAATTGGGAATGATCTATCTTCACCGAATACATTATTGATTGTCTCTGCATTGTTTGAAGTCATCATATTGTACCTGTCACTTGAATAAGCTCTTGCCCATTTCTCAAACTTCAAATATTCAAGAAATTTCTTCATCTTGTTGTTGGCATTAGTAATGCATTCAAAGTAGGTGTTGAATTCTGCTACTGTGTAACTGTTTGCAGCATTTTCAAACCACTCACAGAGCGCGAGTCTTGTTCTTGAATTTTGACATTATATTCTGCTTCAAGTGCCATCTGCAGTAATAATGCTTAGCATTTCGGTAAACCAACTCTAACTCTCTTGCAATGCTTTGATGACGGTCGAAAACAAAAACCAGCTCTTCACTTGATGAGATGACTGTTGCAAGCTTTCTGAAGAACCACTCCCAAAAGTTGTTGTTTTCTGAGTCAACCACTGCAAAGCTAATAGGGTAAATCTGATGATTTGCATCTTGTGCAAAAGCTGTGAGGAGAGTGCCTTTATATTTTCCTTTTAGAAATGTACCATCTACCACTAGTACCTGTCATAATGAGTCTAATTACAATTTTGCAGATATCAAACTTATCTAAAAAAATATTTGGTTACAGTAATCAAACTCACTTTTGACGAAATGCATGTATTTTAGCTACTGAGATCAAAATTGATGACAGTATTCCCATCTCAAACAACAATTGTACTCGAGATTACATAAAAGGCATGTATTAGTTATGATTAAATCTAAGAAATCCATTGATTATAGTTTTGCAGATATCAAACTTATCTAAAAAATAGTTGGTTAAAGTAATCAAACTCACTTTTTATGAAATGCATGTAATTTAGCTACTGATATCAAAATTGATGACAATATTCCTATCTCCAACAACAATTGTACTCGAGATAACATAAAAGGCATGTATTAGTTCTGATTAGATCTAAGAAATCCATTGATTACAGGCATTACAAATTTAATCAAACCCAGCTATCATAATGTAAGAATTTGTACCCTTCGCAAAATTGGGAATGCACGGATACATTGTCCAAATGCAATGAACAAATACTTGAACCTTGATTGCGAGTCAACTTGAATGAAGGTGACAGTTCCAACATTATAGTGCTACTGATGCCACTCTCAATCTCGGTATCATCTTCATTATCACCTGTATCATTGTCATCATTTATGCAGTCTACATCATCATTCTGCACACAAAAATTGTCTTCCATTACATATGTATCCTTGAAATACCTGTCAGTATGTAAAACCAACTGATTTTCATCATTCATAGATTGTGTACCCTGATCTTCATTGATTTCCTTCACAACAGTAGCATATAAAGGCAATGTCCAATTCACTTCCTTCAATTCACTAATTTGAAAGAAACTCCTCAAATCGGTGTCATTCTCGATAAACAAAGGCTCCATAGTTTTCTTGAAAGGATGCAAGTGACTGAATTGAAGATTAGGAGCCAAACTGTCACTATTGATGAATCTGTTAATTATCTCAGTCTTCAACTCATACATACTTATAGGCTGATTGATGACAATCACTTTTGATGACACATCCCCAACAAAAACTAAATCGTCTTCTTCCATTTTCCATTCTCCTCCAAATTTTACTGTTAACATTGACATCCATTATACCTGTTTCTGGTGACATCTCTTAAATTTAATACATATACTTTGATGGAACAATTTTAATCAAACTCAGCTACTGTGATGACAGACATACAATTTTAATCAAACTGAGATCAAAATCAAATTTAGCTACTGTGATGACAGGCATACAATTTTAATCAAACTGAGATCAAAATCAAACTCACTTTTGATGACATGCATGTAATTTAGCTACTGAGATCAAAATTGATTACAGTATTCCCATCTCAAACAACAATTGTACTCGAGATTACATAAAAGGCATGTATTAGTTATGACAATCTAAGAAACCCATTGATGACAGGCATCCAATTTTGATCAAAACAGAATTCGAAAACAGTACAACAATCACCAAATTAGCTACTGAGATGAAAATCATCAACTGAGATCAAAATCGATGACAATATTCACATCTCAAACAACAAACGAGCACAAATTCGATATTTACCTCTTTTGAAATCTGAATTCGGGATTACAAAGCTATAACCGAGCACAGTTTCGTTCAGGTTTGATGACTGATGGCGAAATCGACGATGCCTGATGAAGAAATTGGCGTTCCTGCTCCAGATCGAGATCGAAACCGAGCACAAATTCGAGGAGAACGGGGATGCCTGGTGGTTTTCATCGTTATGTGAATCTGAAGAAACGGGGGAGAACGGTGGAACCACTGCAACAGGAAAAAGGTAGGTTATTAAAGCTAGGGGTAAAAATGTCATAATGGACATTTTGCAAAATGCATTATAAAAATGGACATTTTACAAAATTCCATTATAAAAATGGACACTTACCTAAAAAAATCCTTGAAAAATGTTAGAACGATATTGTAAAATTAAGTCAATTTTCTATTAAACAACTTATTAAAAATATGACAATAAACACACTAAATATGAATTAAAATGCGAGAAGCATACTACTAGCAATCAATTACTTATAGTATTTTCAAATTATTAGAATCATTGTTTTTATTTACCAAAAAAAAAGAATGATTGTTTTTTATAATTAAAAAATCCAAATTATTCTTTTTTCATTGCTTTAAAAAATCCCTTTTAAAAATTTTTATTTTTATTTTTAACAAATAGAGCCATAACTTATTTATATTAACGAATATCCTTCATCTTTTTTTTTGGGTAAAACTTCATTCCATATCGTATATAATAAGAATGTTGAGAGTGATTTCTATATTATTCAAGCCCTACCCAGTTCACCAGAACTCTTTTAAAGGCTCTAAGTGAAGATAACATATCTAAGATAGCTTAGTGGGATCGGTTGGTATCTTGTAAGACTCCGAATCTTATAGATAGTATTAGTGCAAACTCCGATTCTAGAGACACTCCTATTGTATTTTCAGGAGGAAAAATCCAAAATACCTATAATGACATTTAAAAAAAATTAACCCTTAAAATAATACTACTCCGTATTTTTTTATTAGGTAAAACTTTGAGTTCAAACATATCTGAAACTCGATAACCGACTAGGTCGGCAGACAGGAGATTCGTCTAAAAAACATGACATACAACAAAACATAAAGGTGCGGATTCAGATACACACTCTACAAAAAAAGACCAAAAAAACCTGAACCAAACTACTTCGTATTTGATAACTCCACTCCCTTGATGAAAATCGAAAATAGTTTCAAAGGCTTTGACACAAAGCTTGTGTCAAAGGTCTTGAAGCCAAAGCTGTATTGATGAAATTCAAAACCTATATTTTAGTTATTATCTTATATATTATCCATGTATGGTTTCCGAATATTATTATACATATGTTATACTAACCATGAAGCAAAGATTTCGAAGAAATCTCCTTCCTTATTGCTGAAAGATATGAAGATCAAATCAGGTGGATGGTGTAACGGCCCGGATATAAATACCCGGGTTACGTTTCGAAGGTCGGATACCTTCGTTTGGATCTTGCAATTCAGGTACGGGTCAGTCCGGTTCTTCGCTTTCGCCCAGGAGGATTCCCGTCATAGAAGCATGGAGCAAGTAAGGAGCAAGTACCTATCACTATCCACGAAATCAGGCCCAGAGACGCCTGCGGGCCCTAAAGACCGCACTGAGGCCATATAATATGCCTATACCTAGAATAAAGGATGGTCTAATGCGGTACATAATTTAAATCACACTAGCATGCTCCTAGTTGAAATAATGTGCAGAAAACTGTAAAGGCGCCCAAAGAATGCCAAGTGGCATATCCCCATATCTTTGTATTTCCCGTACCCACTCCAAGGTAGGGCGCTCGGCCTCAGCCGAACTGTAATAGATATATTCCCGTACCCACTCCGAGGTAGGGCGCTCGGTCTATGCCGAACCGTAACAGATATATTCCCGTACCCACTCCGAGGTAGGGCGCTCGGTCTATGCCGAACCGTATCAGAGATATATATAGATCATACTCATCGACTCGATTGGGGACCGAAAGGGTATAAAACACGAATGCCCCCATGACCCTAGCAAAGACTCTAAGACTCACAGATAACGGCCGTTCTGTTCTCAAACACACAAAGTAACCGAATGCTCATTCATAAGTGCAATCCTAGCATGATACTACATGGCATGCTTTAATGCTTATGAAACACCTACATACTATATGACACATCAGGTAGGAGGTCCGAGTTACTGAGTAAGCTCCGGTAGGAAACTTACCTGGAGGCGCGCATAATCCAAGAAATAATCAGCAGTAGCAAGCAATCCAATCATGTCACAAATCACCTAGCATATATCATAAGATGTGCATAAGTCTACGTCTAATTCACACAAGGCGCCCATAACTATCTCACGTAACTTCACATAACCATAGAATATCGTATCTTAACATTTCATCCTTATCATCTCAACTCATCTCATCATCTTCCTTATTCACTTCCATCAATCAACTCATATCATCTTAATCCTTCCATTTATCTTAACTGTCCTATTTCGTCATATCTCATCTTATATATCATCATATAGCATCTTCTATTTCATCTCAACACATGTCATCACATAATATCATGTAACATCTCATCATGCTTCATAATTCAATTCAATATTCTAACAGGTCAAATCACGCTTCAATTCACATAAATCCATATCATAACATAGCTTCACTTATCTCCTTTAAGATTATTTCATCTTATCTCATTATGCTCATTTGATGTTCATCTCATCTCAACATATAATATATCATAAACTCAAAACACTTGATCATTTCAACTCATCATTATACCATATACCCGTCATTTAGAATCATGCACCATTATTATTATATATAAGTCATATTCATACTCTAAGGTATATTCATACTCAAATCATCACATCATATAATATATCATAACAATATCAACATATCATAATTTATATACGCACACAGTAGACAAGTAAGTCAATTCCCAAGTTTTCCCAAACCCTTAAGTCTCAAAATAAGTCAACGCAATAAACAAGGAATTCCTTTAAATCTTACTTAGCCAAATCCCGACATTAAGCATTTAAATCCTTAAACCAAATTTCCCAAAATTATATTATTATTATTAATAAAATAATCCCAGGATATTGGTTTTAAAACAACAAATCATTTCGAGGAACATTTTTAAAATACAAGTTGATAGATCAATCTCTATTCAAAACATTTTCTCAAGTCTTCCAAAAATCCATTTACGACCATTACTCTTTAAATTAACTAATTTTATTATTTTATAAAAGCAATTCCGATAATGTTAGGATATTCCCGAAAATCTCCTTTTCAAGAGACTAATTCAATTTCCGACCCTTAAAATATTTTCCAAAATTCATTTTCAAATCCAAGTTTAACTAAGATATTTTTAATCTCAACAATAATATATTATATTTCATTTATTTAAAATCCCAAACATTTTAAAATTCATAACTTTATAATATATATATAATTCAATTATTTAATAATTTATTACTTAACCGAAAATACCTCAAGTGATTTGTACATAATATAAATTTACTTCCCAACAATTGAAACCCAACCCTCAGCCCAGACTCCCAGCCCACAACCAAACCCGAACCCGGAATTCCCTTTAAAACAAAATCCGGATCCATCAACCCAAGCTCCTAAAGGTGAACCGGTTCTTTATGAATAAACCCATGAACCGGCTCAAGTAAAAAAAGGAATCAGACCCTGCCCACTGTTCATTTCCCTTCCCAGCTGCTGCGTACGAACAGAGAAGGAGGAAGGGGTCACCGGAGACCTTGCTCCGACCCAACCTCGCTCAATCTTTCCGAAGACCCATTCCGAAACCCATGGACATGGAAACAAACAAGAAAAAAAAAGAGAGAGAGAGAGGAAGAGGTTCTCACCGAGCGGTTCAGAGTGTGAGGGCTCACCGGAGGCTCGTCGGAGTCGATTGGGCTGCGTCTGTGTTCGCTTTCAAAGTGAGCTTGGCCTAGATCGACAATAGATGGTGAAAGGTGGATTCTTATGGTCGTTTTGAGCGAAAGGAGGGCGATAGGTGTCTTACCGCTCTCCGGGTTCGAAAACAGGGCTCCGCCTCGGCGTCGGCGGCTCCTGGATGGCGCTCGGGGGCTTGTAGACATCGAGGGAAGGTGATGGTGCTGCTCGTTGAAGAAGGAAGAGAGAAGTAGCTGGGGTGCTCGGCTTGGGCTCGTGGAAAACAGGGGAAGCTCTCGGCTCTCACTAGCAATGGAGGTACGGAGCTGAAGTTGGGGGGTGGCTCGGGGGCTGAAGATGGTGGCGGAAGAAGACAGGGCAAGGAGGTACAAGGTGTTGCTTCTGCTTGTTGTTGTCAATGGAGAAAGACTCCATCCAGGGAGAGTGAATCCATGTGAGAGGGGTGTGGGAGGTGGGTCATGGCTTCAACAGAAGAAAGAAGTGTTTGAAGGGTTTGTGTTGTTTTGATTTGAAATAGAAGAGGAGGGGGAGGAGATCTCCTGCAGATTCTGGCGTGGGGAGGTTAGGCCATTGCCAAGATTGGTTAAACATGAGGTAGTGGGAGGAGGAGGGTTGTGTGTGCCTAGCCATAAGAGGTATGAGAAGGACAAGAGGGAGTAGAGGGGTGCTGCTACTCGAGTATGGGAGGAAAGAGACAAGGGTCTCAAGCGGTCCCAAGAATCATGATTCAAAATGCCCAAAAAATAAATTCCGAAACCCGCTCTATCGACCCAATCCCGACTCATTCAATTTTTCAATCGAGATCTCGAAATCGAAATAAATAATGAAATTCAATTATATCTCCAAATCTCGGAATCTCAGGCGGAAATAAAATTCATTTTTAAATCAATCCAAGTTTATGTCAGAATTTGCTTTGAAAGATTTAGATTAAAATATATTGCTCGGGGACGGAATTCTTAAAATTTTCCGAAATCTTATAATTCAAATTCCAATTAAGTCAATATTAAATCGAAATTAATTCTTAATTTATAAAATAATATTTCAAAAATCCCGAGTCTTTACATCATCCACCTCTAAAAACAAGTCTCGTCCCCGAGACTAAAACCCTTTTCAAAACCGATCAAGCTTTTCTCAAAACACAAAACCAAACAAAATCATGCAAAAGCTCAAGTCGATTCTATCCTACATTAGTCAACCAAGTTTTCAGAACTCAAGAGGCGGAATCATCCACCTCTAAGGCGTAATCCCATATTCTCTTCCTAGGTGCGTCCTTTAAAATCAGTTTCAACTATCAATCTCAAGCATTATCGTGCTCAATCATCAGTCATCTCAGAACAATCTCAGGATCTCATATATCAAGATAATCGGGCCAAGCCATCAAGTTCCATCACACTAATCAACATACCAAGGGTGTTATCCTACCATTATCATGCAGGCAAGTCATTACACATCAAGAAGCGCATCGTCAATCACATCATATCAACACATATTCTGTACATCACTATCCAACATATAAGCACAACGGCACAAAGATAAACATCAAAGCACACATCTCAAAATAAGGTACCAAGGTATACCCATCACTAGGTCAAGAGGTCAAAGAAATGTCTACGCTAGGCTCCACATGAGACGCGAGTAGCTCATCTAAAACATCTCCCCAACTAGCCCGAATACTCTCATCATGATGCTCTACCAAGGAATGATCGGCCTCAACATGGAGGTCAGAATAGTCAAGAACGTGGCTAGGATCGGAAACAAATCGACGAAGCTGAGTCACAAGGAAGACATCGTGCACTCCAATCTAAGGACGGGGATAAAACTAAGCGATAAGCTACCTCTCTAGAATCTCAAAAGGATCAACAAACCTAGGGTTCGACTTGCCTATGATGTCAAAACGTCGGACCTCTCAGAAGGTGATACTCTCAGCCATACATGTGCTCTCACGTCGAAGATAATCTCAGTCCTTGTGAATGACTCGAAACTCGTGAATATGCTGTCAGAATCTTAGAGTGAACTGTCCATCTCTGTCGGGAACTATCTTCCCAGGAACTCCATAAAGCCTCGAAATCCGTCAGATGAACTCCTTAGCTAGCCTCAAAATATGCCAAGTTTCTTAAATAGTGATGAAGTGCGCCTCTCGCATAATCCTTTGCCTCAAATCTTGGGACCGGTGGGTTATGGGTCCACCATGCTTCCGCTGCGCCGCTCGAGTACTACCCAGCTGGCCGTCCTCTTCTCTATGTCGTCGCTCATCGAAAGTAGCACGAAAGTTTCTAAGTTAACGGAGGTGGGGAAGAGATAAACGCGGACAACCCGAATTCTATAAGGAACCAACATAGATCAGAAATGATGACGGTGAGACTGAAAGAAAAGATCCCATCCCGAGAATGACAATGGTGCCCTTATGGAATTCTATGAGGTTATAATTGTGGCAAGCAAAACATATATCACTCAATCATGAAGCATACTAGTCACATCGATACACACTAACATGTACCTATCTCCATGAACAACGACAACATATATTGGTAATAAGGAACATGATCGAGTCTTGCACGGACGTACACGTGAGACAATCTAGCAACCTATCATTCCTCAAGTAAGAGACAAGCTCAACATACTAATAATCACGTGTGCATGAATCCAACAATAGATCTGTTTGGTACAAGCCAAGCAAAACATATTATTATAACGGGTATCTCATGTATGGGTGACTACTCATGTTCAACAAAATCCTAAAACATCATATATACCTATCATCATAACTAATTCAAGTCCAAATCCGTATAAATCATGGGATTATAAATCATTTTTAAATCCCTTGTTCATCAAAGCATATAACATCACATAAGAATTTAAATCACATATATAGAATAACCCAAACCGGGTTTAAACCAAACCCGAGTCAACGACCAAAGAAAGGGGAGAACCGGCTCCGGCCAAGAGCCCAGACCTGGTTTTCGTCGCGGCGAATTGGCCGCTCGCCACGGCGAAATCCAGTTCTTCGTCCCTCGCGAGTGATGCCTCTCGCTACACACGACAAGCATCATTCTCTTCCTTTGTTCCTAGCCCTTGTTCGTCGCGACGACCATGGTTTCGTCGCGGCGGAACAAGCAACTGTGAGCTCGCTTTTGATTTAAACTCGATCCTTTCTATCCCGCTACTCTCATCCTTTTTGATATCCTTCCCTAACCTCAATCAATATTTAAATAATAATCCCGAGTAATAATACAATTAACAATTTGATAACCCCTTAAAACCATATTTTTAAATACCTCAAAATTTAAGATAGGATATTCAAATAACAATTAATTACCCATGACGGATACACACATACACAAGTCAAATCAATATAGAATCCGATGCTAAGATGCTCAAACACGTCATAGTATTATAAAAGGAACACATAAGGGAGCACAATAAATGTCACATCATACAACAACAAGGTCTACATGATAAGATAAGTATGACATTGATGTGCGCGCAAATTGCCATATTTTCTATGCACATATGAATCCATTTTATTGTCTTTTGCATGCATATTAATAGGAAAATATGGGAATAGTGTAGTTTATGATTAATTGTCAAATATATGGGTTTGCACGAGTTTCCATGTGATTTCGCAGAAAACAAGATGAAAATGGATGAATTCGGAAGAGCGAAAAAAGAACTCGAAGTCTTCTGAAGAGGTCGAAATCGACTAAAGACCTCGACATCGAGTACATCAGAGAGATAGGAATCGAGCAGAAAAGGAAACAGAGCATATCGACACAGAAGAGGTCGATATCGACGTCTGGGGGTCGATATTGATGCTGCCAGATCGACCAAATTGATAGAAGTCGAGTGCCAGTTCGAGTAGGAGAAGGAGAAGCTCGAGATAAGGTTTTGGAGGGGTCGATATTGATGTCTAAGGGTCGATATCGACCATGCCAGCAGAGGAATTCGACTCCGATTTTGATAGAATTATATCCAAAGCTTGCAATATCTATCCAAAGGTCGAGATTTCCTATCATCAACACCAGATCTATCATGAGGAGGCTGATTTCACCATGAAGTTTTAGCTTTTACTTTGTTTTAGTTTATCTTAGAGAATAAAGATAAGGTTTCGAGTCCTTATCGACATCTATAAATAGAGGCCAATAGGGCTGAGTTTAGGTATCTAATTTTACACACAATTCAGTTGCAATAGAGAGTAGAGAGAGAGAGGAGACCGAGTGGATTTGTAAAGCGAGTGTAAAGTGGCTTGTTCGGTTGTACTTTCTTTCGGAGTTTTAATTCAAAGTAGCTTTCTTTCAATAACAATGATAATGATGTGCATGATGAGGAGCGAGTAGCCAGCCCACTTCTAGGGTCGGGGTGAGCCCGACGATAGCAATGTGAGGTAAGTGCATCAAAGGTATGACTAACATGCGATTCTGTCTTCTACCCCATGCATGATCCTTTACGAAAGTTAGGGATATTCATTCTTTGCATTATTGAAGCGAAAGCCACTCATATTGTGAACTTGAATTGCTCATGAATTGGATAGTAACTCTTAGGAATTATGCGAGAGCCTCTAATCACCTAAGTGTTGATAACGAAAGTTATTTGACGGGAAGACATTAAAGTTCATATCTTTAGCATGAAACTTACATTGTTATCGTTGTGGCATGAAACCCCGACTTTGGAAGCCTTTTAATTAATTGAATTCTTCATAAAAGTCTTAGTTTTGTTTCTGTTCATATTCCTTCTCCATTCTATTTTCTTCGGACTCTTTTCCGACAAATTCATTACAAAAACAGTTTCTGTGACAACCATCGAAATCGACCATAAGGGTCGATATTGAGGTCTAACATCGATATTGAGGTATCTGCTCGACGTCGACTTGCTGTTTTGTCTTCTGCAGGAACTGCGCTAGGAAATGGACCAGAACTGAGGTCGATATCGACCTGTATACTCGATATCGAGTGTCTGCTGAGGTCGAAAGCCTTGATCGTGAGTACAACAAAGGAAGCGCTGACATACCTCCTCGTGGATTCGATCCTGAATTACCCTACTACTACAAGGGAGCGGATTCTTGTATTATTTGTTTGGGACAGGGAGATAGTCTAGTTGTGCTTTGTTTTATTTTAAATATTTGAATCTCCTACTTACCACCCCCGTTGCGAACAGACATGTAATCATATGATGAGCTGTAATCGAAAAGCATGTCCTACATGATTCTAACCGGTCATGACATGGCATAAATACAACCAAAGATGATCACTGAGGAACAAGTTTAACATCGGATCATATTTCATATATATGTGCATTTCATCATGTCGTAGTATGTAACATGCAAGGTGGCACCCCATTACTAATTAACACAATACTCGCAATTATATGAGCTCAACAAGATAAGCATAGATCGATGATATTTTCAAGGCAACATGATAAGGTGTGAACCTGGGCATGATCTTAGCTATGATACGGGGCACATAGTCGGATGAGGTACAAGCTACTAGAATACAATAAGCATCAAAAGAGCATCATATGGTAAGAACAATAATTTATGTGAGACACACATATTAGCACATCCTTAGTCATATTAAGCATGATAGAAGGTTGTTGAGGCATAACATGATAACTAGGTTACCGACATCAAACATGTTCAGATAGTCATAAGATCATATAAAGAGGGACATAGCAGAGCTATCATAAAACATTACAAGAGTAGCTGAATGATGATACAATTTGAGCATGGGATTATGCAAGTCATATTCTTAAGGGCTTAGATTTTACATGATTCTAGTAGTGTATGACAAGTCGTAGCTGTATGAAAGATAAGGTGCATCGAGAAATTTCATATAATGACATGGGGAGTCATAGAAGCTCAATCAAGATTACCATTCGCAACCAACATCAATGTATGTAAGGGAAATATAAGCAGGTATAACAGGTGAATCATGCGCATGCCATAATGCATAACAGGATAGTGCTCCTAATGTGTCATGCTTCGAGAAAACAATACGCTATATTTACACATATACGGGTAATCATGCGAGTGTCTTGCAAACATCATGGTGTGTGTGTGCTCATGCAAAGGTTGGGATCTCCACACGTATAAAGATATTGTCTCAAGCAAGGGTGTAACAAGGAATGTAACATATCATAGTCATATTAAGGTCAACAAAGTATACGATCAATGATGGCGAGATGATCATCTAAGGTGCCACTAGATACTATGATACAGGGAACAAAATAACGTTATGAATGCAATGTTCCCATACATAAAACGAGATAATTAGAGCACATATTCTCATGACAAGCTGCACTTTGAAGACATACGTCCTATATGATACTAATAGTATACACGGAATCTAAATACAATGTGGTGTGTGAACATGTAGGGTGTCATACTATTCATTCTTAAAACATAAAACAATGTCATGGGGCATGAGGGAACATCATGAGACAAGTAGATAGGCATGACACTAGTTGGAATCACACAAGGCATAATGAGTATCAAGGTGTAACACCAATCATCTTTCAATGACATAAAGAACAAATGTCGATACTATTGAGGACCTATTTTAAGTAGGATCATATCATCAAGCAAGTAGGACATAAATGTACACAAGCCACAAGTCATGGGTCCTACAGGACACTAATATCTCGATGAAAGGCATAGATGTACAACATGTGATACATGTACATTAAACAACTTAGCACCAACATGCACAAGAGGCCAAGCCAATCATAACGCAACCATATGGGAACAAGGAAGAAAGATAGAGGGGGACGACATTAGCCTAAGATGGTATAACACTATATGGATATAAAGGACATATGCACATGGACACGACTCAATAAATATCAGTACATGTCATGTATTTAACTCAGTAATGTATCAAGTCATTCAACCTAGTAACATAGCAAGTCATGTAAACACATATAGGGCTACCATTATAACCAAACAGAGATTTCCAAGGGCAATATCAACTTATCCCCACAGACTCAAAAGCCCATTTCCCGTGGAATGCTTATGTGACTCATTTCGGGAACATAGAAGGGTACTCAAATTACTCCCGAAAGAAGATGGCAGAGTTCGTATAGAATCTCATGACAAGGGGACACTAGCTGACGAGAATCAAGGGGAACGACTTCACAACAACTCATTCAATCGACTCGAAACTATTCGAAGTTTGATACTCTAGCACATTGACCATCTCGTAGCATGACCTATGGTGTCAAGTACCATACTTATCACACGCTCAAGTAGTCAATGTTTTCGAACTTAATTCCCGACCAAGATTAGATTCCCATTTCCATTTCCCATAAAAGACATCGATACCATAATGAACAACTCAATCAGAATACCAATTGAGACATGGAAGAAGAGAGAAGGGGAGGAAATCAGAACGAAAGGAATAGACATTTCTCGACCATCACCAACCTCTAACCGAACTTGTCGAACCAGATGCAAAACGAAAGGCAAAGACACCAACAAGTGAATCATGGAGGAGACTGCTCTCTAAGACAGATATTCCGACTATACAGAAGGAAGGGCTCCCTCGCTTATCCCACTCACATAGAGATGCAACACTCAGTTCAAATATACCAATAGATTTCCAGCTCTAGCATAATAGCACTCAACACAGAATCAGTCAGTGACACTTATAATGTTCTCAGGCCCAATTAATACATAAAGCACATCAAGCTATCTAATGCCGCTCTTCGAGGAGCGACTGACCGGAGGGGCAAAAACCTCACGATCTCTACCTAACTCGCCACTCCAACCACCTCGGTGCAATTCCTTGGAGTCTTCCAACCCACCTGTAAAGAATAAGCTAATATTTCGCCTAGCCGTTCCCAACTACATCCAATAGGGATGGTCTAATGCCTTTTCTACCCACTTGATCCCTTTGGTTTGATTCCATCATATTTAATAAGCCAAGTTCATGATTAATCCAATTGAGTTAAGCATATTAAATTCATTTTGCCCCTTTAAAACATCTTCAAATCCTTTGAAATTCATGTGCAATTTTCCAAAACATACACCCGACCCTTGCATACCCGAATTGCACAACGTGGCTCTGATACCAACTTTGTAACGGCTCGGATATAAATAACCGGGTTACGTTTTGAAGGTCGGATACCTTCGTTCGGATCTTGCAATTCAGGTACGGGTCAGTCCGGTTCTTCGCTTTCGCCCAGGAGGATTCTCGTCATAGAAGCATGGAGCAAGCAAGGAGCAAGTACCTATCACTATCCACGAAGTCAGGCCCAGAGACGCCTGCGGGCCCTAAAGACCGCACTGAGGCCATATAATATGCCTATACCTAGAATAAAGGATGGTCTAATGCGGTACATAATTTAAATCACACTAGCATGCTCCTAGTTGAAATAATGTGCTGAAAACTGTAAAGGCGCCCAAAGAATGCCAAGTGGCATATCCCCATATCTTTGTATTTCCCGTACCCACTCCGAGGTAGGGCTCTCGGCCTCAGCCGAAATGTAATTAATATATTCCCGTACCCACTCCGAGGTAGGGCGCTCGGTCTATGCCGAACCGTAACAGATATATTCCCGTACCCACTCCGAGGTAGGGCGCTCGGTCTATGCCGAACCGTATCAGAGATATATATAGATCATACTCATCGACTCGATTGGGGACCGAAAGGGTATAAAACACGAATGCCCCCATGACCCTAGCAAATACTCTAAGACTCACAGATAACGGCCGTTCTGTTCTCAAACACACAAAGTAACCGAATGCTCATTCATAAGTGCAATCCTAGCATGATACTACATGGCATGCTTTAATGCTTATGCAACACCTACATACTATATGACACATCAGGCAGGAGGTCCGAGTTACTGAGTAAGCTCCCGTAGGAAACTTACCTGGAGGCGCCCAGAATCCAAGAAATAATCAGCAGTAGCAAGCAATCCAATCATGTCACAAATCACCTAGCATATATCATAAGATGTGCATAAGTCTACGTCTAAGTCACACAAGGCGCCCATAACTATCGCACGTAACTTCACATAACCATAGAATATCGTATCTTAACATTTCATCCTTATCATCTCAACTCATCTCATCATCTTCCTTATTCACTTCCATCAATCAACTCATATCATCTTAATCCTTCCATTTTATCTTAACTGTCCTACTTCGTCATATCTCGTCTTATATATCGTCATATAGCATCTTCTATATCATCTCAACACATGTCATCACATAATATCATGTAACATCTCATCATGCTTCATAATTCAATTCAATATTCTAACAGGTCAAATCACTCTTCAATTCACATAAATCCATATCAAAACATAGCTTCACTTATCTCCTTTAAGATTATTCCATCTTATCTCATTATGCTCATTTCATGTTCATCTCATCTCAACATATAATATCTCATAATCTCAAAACACTTGACCATTTCAACTCATCATTATACCATATACCCGTCATTTAGAATCATGCACCATTATTATTATTATTATATATAAGTCATATTCATACTCTAAGGTATATTCATACTCAAATCATCACATCATATAATATATCATAACAATATCAACATATCATAATTTATATACGCACACGGAATAAACAAGGAATTCCTTTAAATCTTACTTAGCCAAATCCCGATATTAAGCATTTAAATCCTTAAACCAAATTTCCCAAAATTACATTATTATTATTAATAAAATAATCCCAGCATATTGGTTTTAAAACAACAAATCATTTCGAGGAACATTTTCAAAATACAAGTTGATAGATCAATCTCTATTCAAAACATTTTCTCAAGTCTTCCAAAAATCCATTTACGACCATTACTCTTTAAATTAACTTATTTTATTATTTTATAAAAGAAATTCCGATAATGTTAGGATATTCCCGAAAATCTCCTTTTCAAGAGACTAATTCAATTTCCGACCCTTAAAATATTTTCCAAAATTCATTTTCAAATCCAAGTTTAACTAAGATATTTTTAATCTCAACAATAATATAATATAATATATTATATTTCATTTATTTTAAATCCCAAACATTTTAAAATTCATAACTATATAATATATATATAATTCAATTATTTAATAATTTATTACTTAATCGAAAATACCTCAAGTGATTTGTACATAATATACATTTACTTCCCAAAAATTCAAGCCCAACCCTCAGCCCAGACTCCCAGCCCACAACCAAACCCGAACCCGGAATTCCCTTTAAAACAAAATCCGAATCCATCAACCCAAGCTCCTAAAGGTGAATTGGTTCTTTATGAATAAACCCATGAATCGGCTCAAGTAAAAAAAGGAATCAGACCCTGCCCACTGTTCATTTCCCTTCCCAGCTGCTGCGTACGAACAGAGAAGGAGGAAGGGGTCACCGGAGACCTTGCTCCGACCCAACCTCGCTCAATCTTTCCGAAGACCCATTCCGAAACCCATGGACACGGAAACAAACAAGAAAAAAAGAGAGAGAGAGAGAGGAAGAGGTTCTCACCGAGCGGTTCCGAGTGTGAGGGCTCGCCGGAGGCTCGTCGGAGTCGATTGGGCTGCATCGGTGTTCGCTTTCAAAGCGAGCTTGGCCTAGGTCGACAATAGATGGTGAAAGGTGGATTCTTATGGTCGTTTTGAGCGAAAGGAGGGCGATAGGAGTCTTACCGCTCTCCGGGATCGAAAACCGGGCTCGGCCTCGGCATCGGCGGCTCCTGGATGGCGCTGGGGTGCTCAGCTTGGGCTCGTGGAACACAGGGGAAGCTCTCGGCTCTCACTAGAAATGGAGGTATGGAGCTGAAGTTGGGGGGTGGCTCGGGGGCTGAAGATGGTGGCGGCAGAAGACAGGGCAAGGAGGTACAAGGTGTTGCTTCTGCTTGTTGTTGTCAATGGAGAAAGACTCCATCCAGGGAGAGTGAATCCATGTGAGAGGGGTGTGGGAGGTGGGTCATGGCTTCAACAGAAGAAAGAAGTGTTTGAAGGGTTTGTGTTGTTTTGATTTAAAATAGGAGAGGAGGGGGAGGAGATCTCCTGCAGATTCTGGCGTGGGGAGGTTAGGCCATTGCCAAGATTGGTTAAACATGAGGTAGTGGGAGGAGGAGGGTTGTGTGTGCCTAGACATAAGAGGTATGAGAAGGACAAGAGGGAGTAGAGGGGTGCTGCTACTCGGGTATGGGAGGAAAGAGACAATGGTCTCAAATGGTCCCAAGAATCATGATTCAAAATGCCCAAAAAATAAATTCCGAAACCCGCTCTATCGACCCAATCCCGACTCATTCAATTTTTAAATCGAGATCTCGAAATCGAAATAAATAATGAAATCCAATTATATCTCCAAATCTTGGAATCTCAGGCGGAAATAAAATTCATTTTTAAATCAATCCAAGTTTATGTCAGAATTTGCTTTGAAAGATTTAGATTACAATATATTGCTCGAGGACGGAATTCTTAAAATTTTCCGAAATCTTATAATTCAAATTCCAATTAAGTCAATATTAAATCGAAATTAATTCTTAATTTATAAAATAATATTTCAAAATCCCGAGTCTTTACAGATGGTGGCTTCGCAGTTTCCCAAAATAGAAGATTGCAAAGATCCTTCCTAAGCCATGATCTCAAGTAGCCGTTGGGTGAAGATTCTTGGCGCCGATTTGATCAAGAATAAAAGGAGATGAAGAAGAAAGAAGAAAGAAGAGTTGAACAACTGACGATCTTTGATTTACAACGCACACTCAGCCCTCAAGCCAATCTTTCTTCTACGTGTACTCTCTGCTAGGTGTTAAGTGTCTTATCTTTTGTTTCAAAGCATTTGAGAGTTACACAGTGAGCTTATAGGATATATTCTGAGAGAGTGTTATACTCGAGAGTTTATAACTTAGGAAGTGTGCACTAGGTTATTGATTCACGAGTGTAAGAGGATTGTACTAGATAGCTGAGAGAGGTGGGGCTCTTCTAGATTGGTCTAGGTCTCCTCGTTAACAATTCATTGTGTTCTTTACTTATTGCTTTACCATTATTTCCGCACTTGTTTCGAATGTATAACTTTGTTGTGCTTCAGGTATCCCAATTGAAAGAATTGAGTTTACTCCCAGAGGTTTGGAAAGCATTTCAAAAGTCTTGAGATTGTCAGCGAAAAGTTGGCATACTCTATTCAACCCCCTGTTCTAGAGTATCTTTATTTTACTTTGTTATACATTATCGAACCTTGAATTGGTTTCAGAGCCTTACTCACTGCTTTTGATCTAACAATCTTGTGAGTTTTGATCATGTCTGGTGAAGCAAGCGGAGGATTTGCACAAGGGAGGTCTACCAATAGACCACCGCTCTTTGTGGGAAACAACTTTGTCCACTGGAGGTCCTTGATGAAAATGTTCATTATAGATCAAGATTTGGAACTTTGGAACATTATAGAGAATGGTCCAAAGATTCCTGAGAAAGAAGGACCAAATGGAAGCAGAGTCGCGAAGACTGAGGACGAATACATCCAAGCGGATCTTGAACTCGTTTCCAAGAACTATAAGGCCATTAACTTACTATATTGTGGTCTTAGTACTGATGAGTTTAATCGTATTTCATCTTGTAGGTCGGCTAAAGAGATTTGGGACAAGTTAGTTGTCACCTACGAAGGAACCAGTCAAGTGAAGGACACCAAGATCAGTATCTTCCTTCGAAAGTATGAACTTTTCAAAATGAAGCTTGATGAGTCTATCAAGGCCATGTTCACATGATTCACGGAAATCACGAACAACCTTGACTCTCTCGGGCAAGACCTTTGAAAATGTTGAGAAAGTAAGGAAGATATTGAGGTGCCTCCCAAAAGACAAATGGGGCCCTAAAGTGACAGCCATAGAGGAAGCCCAAAATCTCACCACTCTACCCCTTGATGACTTGCTTGGGAAGTTGATCACACATGAGATGATTCTCAATGAAGACGATGGAGAAATCCCAACAAGCACTAAGAACTTGGCACTCAAGTCTAAGAAGGATGAGCCCAAAGATGTGTCTGATTCTAAAGATGAGGATGATGATGAGGATGATCCCTTTGCTCTCATTACAAGGGTCTTTCTCGAATCCTCAAGATGAAGAAGCAATTCAACAACAAAGATAGACCAGAGTCTTCTAAATTTCGAGGTAAGTCTCAATACAACAAATATGACAAGAAGACTAAACCTTTGTCTTGTTTTGAATGTGGTGAAACAGACCATCTAGTGAAAGATTGCCCTCAAAAGAAGAAGAGCCAGTTCAAGAAAGGTGATAGATGGAAAAAGAAAGCCATGGTGGCAACTTGGAGTGACTCTGACTCAGGTGACTCAAATTCAGATGATGAGAAGGCCAACATTTGTCTCATGGCCTCAGGAGATGAATCCCACGATGAGCAACTTGAGGTAACTGTAAGAGAACTTATGGCAAGTCCAAAAGAGGTACTATCGGAATTCCTTTCTAATATGATTGCCAATGAAGAGAAGCTTATTGCCCAAACCAACACTCTTATTAAGAAAACCGTGGACCAGGAAAGAACTATTGAGGAACTGTCAATGAGGGTCAAAAGTCTTGAAACCTCTTATTCGGGTCTTGACATGAAAGTCAAGACTCTTGACTCAGAGAAATCTGAACTCAAGCAAAATCTCTCGTCTCTAAGAAGTGAACATCATGACTTAGAGAACAAGAAGATCTGCCTGAATAAGAAGATTTAAGACCAGCAGATAGCCCTCATAAGTTTTACCAAGTCCAACTGCACTCTTGATACGATGTTGGGTGAGCAACAAAGTTCTCTAAACAAAAGTGGTATTGGTTACAACCCGAGGTTTTTAAAGAAGCAACACATTACCACTTTTGTAAATGCAAAAGGAAGCATAACCTCTCCTATATGTCACCACTGTGCAATAAAGGGACATGTAAGAGAGACTTGCCCCTATAGAAGAAAGGATCCTCATATTATTCGCAATAAATTTCCTGTTCACTTGAGAAAAGAACGGATAACGCAAGTTTGGGTCCCCAAAGGCACTATTTTACCAAATATGGTTTATCCCAATAAAGGATCTAAATTTGCTTATTGGTCTAGCCACAAAGGTTGATTTTTGTTTTGCAGGAGATCACCAAGGTGAAAGAGCAAAAATGGATTATTGATAGTGGATGCTCTAGACATATGAGTGGGAAGAGGTCTCTCTTCCATGAACTAAAGAAGCAATCCACTGGAACAATCACTCTTGGTGACAAAGGAAAGTGTGACATCGTTGGTATCGGTAGTGTTGGGAGTGATCCTAACCATAGTATTAAAAATGTCTACCTTGTTGATGGTTTGAAATATAATTTGCTTAGTGTTTCTCAACTATGTGATAATGGTAATGATGTTGGATTTAACAAGAAAAGATGTTTAGTGCGCAGAGAAGATACAGAAGAAATAGTTCTAACTGCCTATCATTATAACAACATCTATGCCGTGAATGTTGAGCAAGTGGCACAAGGAAGCTTAACTTGCCTAAAGGCTTTGACGGACGATCCAAAGCTTTGGCACAGGAGACTTGGTCATGTAAGCCCACATACACTACAAAAGCTTGTGTCCAAAGGGCTTGTAAGAGGACTACCTGAGATGGACTTCAAAGGTATTGAGATGTGCAAAGCATGCACACGAGGTAAACAAACACGCAGCTCTTTCAAACCCAAAAAGGTTGTAAGTACTTCTAGACCCCTTTAACTTTTACATATGGATTTATGTGGTCCTATGCGAGTCAAATCTCCCAATGGTAAAAAGTACATGCTTGTTGTTGTTGATGATTTTTCGAGATATACTTGTGTTGCATTTTTAAAAGAAAAATCAGAGGCTTTATTTGAGTTTTCAAAACTTTGTAAGGAGTTGCAAACTTTAAGAAACGAGCCCATAGTGTCAATTCGAAGTGATCATGGTAGGGAGTTTGATCAACTTCAATTTGATTTGTTTTGTGCTAAATATGGCATCTCCCATAATTTTTATGCTCCTAGGACACCTCAACAGAATGGGGTTGTGGAACGAAAGAACCGCACCCTAGAGGACATGGCCAGGGCTATGCTTTTAGAAAATGCACTTCCTAAAACCTATTGGGCTAAAGTTGTTAACACAGCTAACTATATTTTGAATCATTGTCTTATTCGTTCCATCTTAAAGAAAACTCCTTATGAACTTTTCAAAGGCCGCAAACCCCTTATATCGTATTTCAAACCCTTTGGCTGTACTTGTTTTGTTCACAACAATGGAAAAGATAACCTTGGGAAATTTGATGCGCATAGTGATGAAGGTATATTTCTTGGCTACTCCACAAGTAGCAAAGCATATAGAATCTTCAACAAAAGGACCAAGATGGTTGAGGAAAGTATTCATGTTATATTTGATGAATGCAATGATGGTTCTTTAAGTGAAAGTGTTGCAGATTTAGATCTTAACAGCCATATAGAGAATGAGGATGGTGATGATATTGCTACTAAGAACACAGAGAAGAGGAACATGTAGGATCAGATTCTTAACACTGAGGAGTTGGCTCAAGGTCTTGAAGCTCAGTCCAAAGCTATTGAGACGTCAGATACTGCAGTAACTGAGCACAATGTATCCATGGAGTCAGATGGACCTCAAACAAATCCTGCTGATATGACGAACCAGGGAGCTGAGACTAGCAAGAGAAAGTTCAAATACTCCTCGTCACACCCATTACAGGATATCATCTTTGACCCTACATCTAGAGTTCAAACTCGTTCTAAACTTAAAAATCTTTGTGCTTTTCACGCTTTTGTTTCACTTGTAGAATCAAATAAGGTGGACGAGGCCCTTCAAGAGCCAGACTGGATCATTTCTATGCAAAGTGAGCTTAACGAATTTGAAAGGAACAAAGTCTGGACCTTGAAGCCTAGGCCAAAGCATCAATCAGTCATTGGCACACGTTGGGTATTTCGGAACAAGCTAGATGAGAATGGTAAGGTCGTGAGGAACAAAGCAAGGCTTGTTGCTCAAGGCTACAATCATGAGGAAGGTATCGACTACGAGGAGACTTTTGCTCCCGTAGCTAGACTTGAAGCTATTCGCATTTTATTAGCATTTGCATCTTTTATGGGCATAAAACTATATCAAATGGATGTCAAGTGTGCATTTCTTAATGGTTTCTTAGAAGAAAAAGTTTATATGGCCCAACCCCCAGGTTTTGAAAATTTGGAATTTCCTAATCATGTTTACAAACTAGACAAAGCGCTATATGGTTTGAAACAAGCCCCAAGAGCTTGGTATGAGCGCTTGTCAAAATATCTTTTAGAAAATGATTTTAAAAGGGGGTTGATCGACAAGACTCTTTTCATCAAGACCAAAGGAAATGACATATTGGTTATCCAAATATATGTTGATGATATATTTTTTGGTGCTACTAACACATCTTTGTGCAAGGAATTTTCCGATATAATGTGCAGTGAATTTGAGATGAGCTTAATGGGAGAACTCAACTTCTTTTTGGGGTTGCAAGTTCATCAATCTAAGAGAGGAATCTTTGTCAACCAAAGCAAGTATACTAAGGATCTCTTGAAGAAGTTTAATATGGATCAATCCAAAGAAGCCAAGACACCCATGAGCTCAACCTTGTCCTTAGATCAAGACAAGACCGGGAAGAGTGTCAATCAAAAGGAGTATCGAGGGATGATTGGATCTTTATTATATCTTACTGCTAGTAGACCTGACATCATGTTTAGTGTTTGCATGTGTGCTAGGTTTCAAGCTGATCCCAAAGAATCTCACCTCGTGGCTGTGATGAGGATCTTTCGATATCTAAATGGCACCAAGGAGCTTGGCTTGTGGTACCCGAAGAAAAGAGATTTTACACTAATTGGGTATTCTGATGCAGACTTTGCAGGCTATAAGGTGGATAGGAAGAGCACGTCGGGATGTTGCCAATTCTTAGGGGCATCCTTGATTAGTTGGCACTCAAAGAAACAAAACTCAGTTGCTCTTTCCACTGCCGAAGCTCAATAAATAGCCGTTGGAGGATGCTGCTCCCAAATCCTTTGGATTGCTCAACAAATGAGAGATCTTGGCATCGACCTCAAAAACATTCCCATTAAGTGTGACAACACAAGTGCCATCTCCATTACAAAGAATCCCACTCAGCATTCAAGGACCAAACATATTGATGTGAGGCATCATTTCATTAGAGATCATGTCGAAAAAGGTGATGTGTCAATATCATTTATATCAACTGATTATCAATGGGCTGACATTTTTACTAAGCCTTTGGCAGAGGACAGGTTCACCTTCATTAGACGTGAAATCGGAATGCTTAACAGGGATGCACTTTCGTAGGGGGAGCTTCCCCTTTACGAAAGAAAACTTCTACTCAGTGTCAAGACCTTTGAACCTCATTTCAAAGGTTGTGAACTGAACAGTAGAGCACATATAACGGATCATATATTTGGTTGGTATCTTTTTGGATATTTGATCAAATATTTTTTTTTTAAAGGAAGTTTAAATATCTTTACTTCATTGTTACCTTCAGGAAAATCTTTTGATTGCATGTTATCCGATTATATTTTTATTTGTGGAAATTTTTTTAAAATCGAATAAACATCTTGCCTTAACAATTAAGATTCAAACGGCTCTTTGTTCAAATTTTGAATTTATTTTGGTAAAACTGGTTTTGAAAATATGACAGTGATATGATAAGTTAAGAGTTATTACCTTGGGAAACTACCATCTTGTCCCATCAACTTACCTCACCCGCTCCCTTTTTAAACCACATAATCTTTACCCCTTCAATTTCACATCTTCAGAGCCCACCGTTTCTCTCTCTATTCTCTCTGACCTTTAGACCATCTTCTTCATCCTTACTCTCTGAAATTTTTACCGTTCATATCCATGGCACCCGAATCCAAGAAAACCTCCACCCCCAAAAGACTTGGCGCTACCTCAAAAGGTCGTCAAATCCCCCTCGTATCTTCCCCTCAACCTGAACCTACCCCTGAGACCATTGTCCCGAGCACCGTCACTGAGAGCACCCTTGCCGAAATCAAACAGTCCCGAAGCGCCTGAAAAAGACGCCCATCAGTAGGAAGCTTAAGAGAAAGAAAAAGGTCATTGCTGAGGAAGAGGAGGAAGAGGAAGATCTTGAGGAGGTTCTAGAGAGAGATGCTGAAAAAGAGGCCGATGAAGAGGCCCAGAAAAGGAAAGAGGTTGAGGAAGAGGCCCAGAAAAAGAAAAAGGCCGAGGAAGAGGCCAAGAGAGAAGCGGAGAAGGAGGTTCCAGCAAGAGAGGAACCAGAGGAAGAGGAAGCTGAGGAGGACGACGAGGTTGATGATGACAAGGAGGCCGAGGGAGATGAGGCTGAGGAGTCTGCTGAGGGCTCGGGGTCTGAGGAAGAAGAGGAAGAGGAGCCGGAACCTGTTCCCTCTCCTACTCCTCCTCCTCCTCCCCCGTCCCCGAAGAAGCGCAAGGCCGCTAAATCCAAGACGTCTCCACCTCCCAAGCGCTCGAGGAAAGCCACTCCCAAAAGATTTGAAGCGCCCGTCAAGTCGACCGCTCCAACAAAAGCCCGAAGAAAGAACGCTGAGCCTGCCGTCGATCCCCCTGCACTTATCCAGGTAAACCAATCCTTACCCTCCTCCTGGTTTGAGAATGCTGAGATGGCTGGCAAATGGGTTGACGAGTTCAAAACTCTTAGGATTTGTTGTTTTGAATTTATTGATTTTAATCTTTTAGAAGCTTTGAACCTACCTTGCATCTCCCTTCTCAAACAAACCCCTGCATGGACCCTGCTGAACTTTGAATCTGAGTACTACCCCCAACTCACCCGTCTCTTCTACATAAACCTCAAAGCCAAGCACACCGATGAAGGTTGGACTCTAGAGTCAGTTGTCAAAGGGCTTAGAATCATATTCAGCTCCCTTGACTTCGCTGAACTCCTTGGTCTTCCCAAACCATATCCACCCTCCCCTCAAACCCCCACAAAAGACCAGTGTGTTACTCTTGCCCGTGCCAAATATCTGCTCCCTGAAGCATCAAGCAGCACCTCCAAACAACTCACCCACTCGTCCCTCACACTTGAAGCCAAAATCATCTTTAACATTATTGTGAGATGCCTCTTACCCCGGATCAACTCTGGCTCCATCCTCACTGGCAATGATATGGTCCTCCTGTACCGGATATTGAATGGCCATGATCTTGATCTGGCCAATACCATTTTAGGATCCATTGCACACACCCGAAAAGCTAGAAAAGGAACTCCCCTCCCTTTCGCAAACCTCTTGACCCGTGTCTTCAAAGCTTCTAAAATTGATTTTGAAAATGAAGAACAACAACATCATACGGGAAAATTTGACTCTAAGAGCTTTGAGAAGATCGGCATAACTCAGACCCCTCAAGGGACTTGGAGTCTTGCCTCTTCTTCTTCAAAAACTCTCCCCACTAGCTCAGCCATCGATGAATGCATGGGGAACCTGGAGTTGGGTTTGGAGGAAGTTCGCCTGGACGTCAAGGAGTTGTGCCACGAGTTGCTGGTTGAGATGAGAGAGCTGGCCAAGCAGTTAAACGAGTTGAAGATGCTGATCAAGGATGGTGCTCAAGACGATGAACCCTGAACCCCTATCCTGACCCTTGATCTAACTCTCTGACACTGTTGGCCCTATTTTCAAAACTTTTGGTGACTGTTCTCATACTCCTCCCTTTGTTGAAAGACAAAAAGGGGGAGATTGGTTAGACTTTAAACTTGGTTAGACTTTAAACCGTTTTGAAGTAAAGGGTCTTGGAAGACCTTATTTTGCCTTATTTTGTTGGATGCGTTTTTCATTGGTTTTGAACTTATATGATCCAACATTTGTCTAAACCCTGCAGGTACTTAGTCCGATTTTTTATATGATATATTTGCTTGACTAAGTTACAGGGATGCACAGGTTTTGTCTTTCATCAAGGGGGAGATTGATAACTCCATCCCCTTGATGAAAATCGAAAATAGTTTCAAAGGCTTTGACACAAAGCTTGTGTCAAAGGTCTTGAAGCCAAAACTGTATTGATGAAATTCAAAACCTGTATTTTAGTTATTATCTTATATATTATCCATGTATGGTTTCCGAATATTATTATACATATGTTATACTTACCATGCAGCAAAGATTTCAAAGAAATCTCCTTCCTTATTGCTGAAAGATATGAAGATCAAATCAGGTGGATGGTGGCTTCGCAGTTTCCCAAAATAGAAGATTGCGGAGATCCTTCCTAAGCCATGATCTCAAGTAGCTGTTGGGTGAAGATTCTTGGTGCCGATTTGATCAAGAATAAAAGGAGATGAAGACGAAAGAAGAAAGAAGAGTTGAACAACTGACGATCATTGATTTACAACGCACACTCAGCCATCAAGCCAATCTTTCTTCTACGTGTACTCTCTGCTAGGTGTTAAGTGTCTTATCTTTTGTTTCAAAACATTTGAGAGTTACACAGTGAGCTTATAGGATATATTCTGAGAGAGTGTTATACTCGAGAGTTTATAACTCAGGAAATGTGCACTAGGTTATTGATTCACGAGTGTAAGAGGATTGTACTAGATAGCTGAGAGAGGTGGGGCTCTTCTAGATTGGTCTAGGACTCCAAGGGAACGAGAGTTGACTAGATTGCAATTGTATAGGAGAGAGGCTTCTCGGTGAGCTATTAGGATCCTAAGTTTTGTGAATCAATAAAGCATGTTGAATCCTAGGGTTGTGGAAGAACCTTAGGCGGGGACTAAGCCTTAAACGAGTCGAACCTCGTTAAAGATTCATTGTGTTCTTTACTTATTGCTTTACCATTATTTCCGCACTTGTTTCGAATTGTATAACTTTGTTGTGCTTCAGGTATCCCAATTGAAAGAATTAAGTTTACTCCCAGAGGTTTGGAAAGCATTTCAAAAGTCTTGAGATTGTCAGCGAAAAGTTGACATACTCTATTCAACCCCTCCTTCTAAAGTATCTTTATTTTACTTTGTTATACATTATCGAACCTTCAGTATTTTGTTAAATGGATGGAGTATGTTAAATGGATGGAGTATCGAAAAGTTAAGGCAAAGGGAGTCAAGGAAGGGGATGTCACAGTGATTTGGCGTCGTGGTTTAACCCTTCGTACAATACACAAAGCACTTCTCCTCCACCACCACGTACAGACAAATCTCTCCACTGACGTGTGGGCTCCACATTTTCATTTTTCAATCTCTTTAGTAACTTCTTCCTATTTTATCATCCGGGATGGCTATATGCACCCGGGACAGTAGCTATATGCACTCCATAGGACGGATTATAGATCCGTTGTAAATTTTTTTAAAAATATACGGACGGATCTAAGATCCGTCCATTGTAAAAAAAATAAAAAAAAATTATATAGGACGGATCATAGATCCGTCATATGTATTATATATATATATATATATAAAAAAGTAGTAAAAGCTGCACCCCTGCAACTTTTACTTTTGACAAACACTCTTCAAGGGCGGATCATTTTTTTTTTGGAAGCAAGATAAGAATTAGGAGGTCCGTCGAGGAGCCGACTTCTTTCCTAGAGCGTCCGAGCGGGCGAGAACCCGAAGTTCTGGATCAGTGGCCAAGCTATCATCGGCAGAGATGCAGTACGCCAGACGGGCAATCATGTCAACAACTGCATTCGAGTCCCTGAAAACATGACGAATAGCAACATTAGAAATGAAATTCAGATGTAAAATAGTATCGGCCATCAACAGCTCGATATTCCAAGGGCACGACCAGTCCCCCAGAAGAGCTTTAATGACGACCAGACAGTCACCCTCTATTAGGAGATTATGAATACCCAGATTTCTAGCCCTAGCAACACCCATATGAAGGCCTAAAGCTTCGGCAAACACCGCCGAGGTGTTATTACAAGTGCCCGATCCGAGCGAGAAAACTTGGCCAAGGTGATCGCGAATGACGAAGCCATACAAACCAGACCCTGACGCACAGTGTGAGCCGTCGAAATTGAGTTTGTGATGACCCTGAGGCGGCTTCACCCATGGATGATCTTTGTTTTTTGTAGTTCCTGTTACAGTGGAGATGTTGCTTCGACTCCTCGATTTGAAGTTCGAAGATATAGCATGCATGGTGCTACTATCCAAGCGATCCGCCCAAGTCCTTTTGCTGGAGTTACAGAATAGAGTAATAGCCTGACACGAAGTCGAATTGGTGTGTTGAAATACCCGTTGGTTCCTGAAGAACCAGATGCCCCACCAAGCGAAAGCCAGATTATTAAGGACCTTTGTTCCGACCGAATTATGAATCCTATTAAGGATGGAGTTAGGTGTAGTTGTAAAGTCTGAGCCATGATTGCTCGGGAAAGCGATTCGTAGTTCTACCATAACAGATTTGGTCATGGGGCAACCTAGCAGCAGATGAAAGGTAGTTTCAGCAGAACATCTGTAGAAACAGCAACCCGACGGGACCGCTATATGTGAACGTTGTAGGCGATCAGAAGTAGGCAGGCCGTCACGCGCTATCTTCCAAAGGAAATGTTTAATTTTGTGAGGAATGTCGAGCTTCCAAAGCCAATGACAATCGAAACGAGGATCCCCCGTGTGCAACGGGATGATTTTAGTTGCCGAACTAGTCGAGAACCAACCGTCCCTACTAGGACCCCAATAGAGTCTGTTAGTGAATTTGTTATCTGGAAGTTTGATATCGGTTATATTTTTTATGGTAGCCGGGGTGAGCAATCCCTGTAACTCACGGTTTAGAGAGTCAGTGTCCCATTTGTTGTCATTTGTGATGAATCTGTCTACAGACCAACTAGTTGTGGAACCAATGATTGGTGCGAGAGCAGAGTGAAGTAAAGGAGTATTGAGAGCCGTGCGAGAGCAGAGTGAAGTAAAGGAGTATTGATCCGCCCTTGTTCTTCTTCTTTTTTCTTTTTTTTTTTGTAAAGTTGCTTTGAAGATTCTTTGTTTTTGTTTTTTTTTTATATAACGGACGGATCTTAGATCCGTCCGTGTATTTTTATTAAAATTTGAAACAGACGGATCTATGATCCATTCAATGGAGTGCATATAGCACCTGTCCCGGGTGCATATAGCACAACTCTTATCATTAAACCCAAATACAACACTTTTCTTATACTAACATAAAGGAAATGGGATGAATTAAGGGCTCTTTTGATTTAAATTTTGAAAAGGCAAAAATAAATAAAATGAATATAGTTTATTTATAGCTTAAGATACATTGTTAAAAATGTTAATCATTACCCTCATTTTCCTACTTTTCATACATAATTCGTTTTGTTTCCCAAATTTCAATAACGTATTTAAACAAGGGGTAATCATATTTCTTATACTCCACTAATCATTACTCATCCTATTTTAATTTTCATACAAAAAATAGCATTCTTCTCTCGTCTAGATACATTTTCCATACAAAATTTATTTCCATTTCATTTACTTTATATGCTTATAACAAACGAGCCCTAAGTTTGATCAGTAGCCCGTTCTTTTATTATGGGATCTAGGTTGCAATCGAGTTTAGTCTCTCTATGGTTTCGTTTAAAAGTTGAAAGATTTTCTAGAAGAAACATAAATCACTAGACTCCCTCCATTTAGATTTGAGAAAATTATAAAAAATAGTCTAACTTTTAGGAGTTATTGCGTTCAATAGTCTGAACTATAAAAATATAGAAAATAGCCTCAAGTATTTACTTAGTTGAAGAAAATAGCCTCAAGCCACATTCAAATTCAAATAATTACCTTTAAATTCAAATTAATTATAAAAAAGCCTTAGGTTGCTTCTAAATTCAAATTAATTACAAAACTTCTCCAAAATAATTTTTATTTAAAAAAATCATCACTTCTAATATAAAAAAAGGTTACGCTTAATTGTTGTTATCTAAACTCATTGGTGAATTAATTATAAAAACTATCTCAAACCATATAAATATTACTTAAATTTATTTTTTTTTAAATTAATTTGATTGTTTACATATCATTAAATGTGAATAAATATTTAAGCTTCTACTCGCAGTTGTTCTAATAAGCGATTTAGGGCGATCTTCTGAGCAAAAATAATGCAAAAAACAGTTAAGCATGCATTATATATTTTTTTAGACCTAATAATTAGGGTAGTTTGTTATCTATTGAAGAAAAAAAGTGCGCATATGTTATTCACCCAACAATGGTTTTTATTTGAGAATTAAATAGATTGTGGAATGAAGATAAATTAATTTTTTATTAAGAAAAATAAAGATGTTGTGATATTTTTAGTAGCCCTTTTTTTAAAAAAAGTATTTATTTACAAAATTTATATGGTATAAGGTAGTTTTTATAATTAATTCAATGGTGAATTTAGCTAATAATGACGTAGTGATAAAAAAAAAATAAGAGAAGTGGTAGATTTTGAGAATAAAAATTATTTAGGCTATTTTTTTAATAAGAAGTGATGATTTTTTTTGAAAATAAAATTATTTTGGAGAGATTTTGTAATTAATTTGAATGTAAAAGGCAACCAATGCTGTTTTTTTGTAATTAATTTGAATTTGAAGGTGATTATTTGAATTGAAATGTAGCTTGAGGCTATTTTCTGTAACCAAGTAAATACTTGAGGCTATTTTCTGTATTTTTAATAATTCAAGCTATTTAGCGCAACAATTCCTAAAGATTGGACTATTTTTTGCAATTTTCCCTTTAGATTTTGCTGGTAGCTTTGGTGTTTTGGTTTCGGCAGTTGCCGTAATTTGAGTTTGTTCTAATTTAATTACATAAACTTCGAGGTTATTGGTCTAGAGATTTTTGCCCATACATCTCACATTTCACAAACTAGATTTTATGAGAGTTCATATACTTGGGTAGATTAGTTTTTCGTCTTCTAAAAGTAGTTATCTCGGCAAGTTGGTTTTGTCATAATTACTATAGCTCATAGTTTGAAAATCACATCTCAAAGTAAAATCCATATATTTTTGTTTATTTATTAGTGATGGTTTTTCTTTTTAATCTTAGTACAGCTCAATCGACTCAGTTTCTCTACATCTGGATGTTAAGGATATTTAGATTTTCTATTCTAGATTCTGTTTTACAATATATTATTTACCTAATATTTCTATCCTTTTATAGTAGATTGTTATCTTCTTCTGTTAGGATAGATATATTTATAATGGGATGAATCTCCAATAATAAGATAATCAGTTTCTCTAAATCTCAACATGGTATCAAGAGCCTGATCCCCACAATTTTTTTTTCACGTTCGTCTCTAACCTCCTCTCACGGCGGCAAACAATCAGCTTATACCCAGCGATGGTGAACCTACCAAACCATTCATCATCGTTCAATTCCACAATGCCATCAAACTCACCTCCACCAATTATGTTACTTGGAAAACCCAGATTGAGTCAATACTTATTGGCTACGATCTCTTCAAGTTTCTTGATGGGTCGCATCCTGCCCCTGCTCAAACCCTACCCAATTCCGCTGAACCCAACATCACCACGCTTAATCCCGCCTACACCACCTGGCTGCGTCAGGACAAGCTCCTATTCAGCGCTCTTGTTGGCACGCTGTCTCCGACAGTGGCGACACTAATCACTAGAGCAGCATCCTCCCAAGCGGCCTGGCAGCTTCTGGCCGACACCTATGCCAAGCCGTCTAGGGGTCATATTCACCAATTGAAAGACAAACTCAAACACCTGAAGAAGGGATCTCAATCGATCTCCGACTTCATGCTTCAAGTCAAAACCTGTGCTGATCTCCTGGCTTACCTCGGCAAAGAACAAGACCCGGACGATCTCACTGATGTTGTTCTCCATGGTCTTGACGACTCTTATCAAGCCATCACAGATGGTGTGCATGCTCGGGAGACTCCAATCACCTTTGAAGATTTGCATGAAAAGCTCATACAAAAGGAGCTTCAACTCAAGAGTTTTGCCGATGATTCGTCTTCCTCGGCACCGGCAATTGCCATGTCAATGCAATCAAAGTCTCGCTCCAAGTCTCGCTCCACTGTCCCTTCGCATCCTCCCTTGACGCCATCCTAAACCTACAATCCTCGCCCTCCGCAAACCACCAACCCTATTCTGCAACATCCTAACCCTAATCCCGCCTACATTCAGCCGAATCCTTATTCCACTTTGCCTGCCTCCGGTCCCCGACCCTTCCTCGATAAGTGTCAATGGTGTAGTGAACGTGGCCATGTCATGTTTCAATGCCCTGGATTTCGCCAAGCTACACCTCATCTCCGCCCACCTTCGAAACAACGCCCATCCTATCCGTCGCCTTCCCTGAATCAACCCTATAACCCTAGACCCCCACAGGCCAACTTTGTTGCCAACACATCTCAATCTTGGCTAATGGATACTGGAGCCTCTCACCATGCTACATATGATCTCCAAAACCTCAGCCACCACTACCCTTATGAAGGACCCGACTCTCTCCACATTGGTGATGGTAAATGTTTATCCATCTCTCATGTTGGTCATTTCTCTCTTAATTCAAACAACCGACTTTTCAACTTTGATAATGTTCTTCATGTCCCCCAAATCTCCAAAAATATAATCTCTGTGTCTCAATTTGTTTCTCAAAATAATCTGTCAGTTGAGTTCTTACCGTCGTCTTTTCTTGTGAAGGATCGTCTAACGGGCTCAACCCTCCTTAGTGGTCCTTGCATTGATGGCGTCTACTCCTGGCCTTTCTCTATGTCGCCTCAAGCTCTTGTGGCTCACAGTTCAATCGAGTCGTCCTGGCATCACAAGCTAGGACATCCTTCGCAGTCTATTCTTACATTCATGTTACAAACTTTCAATTTAAGTCGTTCTTCAACTCGGTTGGAATCTTGTAGCTCTTGCTCTATTAATAAAAGTCATCAATTACCATTTCATCAGTCGTCTATTTCCTCTTCTTTTCCCTTACAAGTTATTTTCTTTGATGTTTGGCCCTCCCATGTGCTTTCTACTGAAGGTTTTCGGTACTATATTGTCTTTGTTGATCATTTTACCAAGTATATATGGCTTTACCCTCTTAAAAGGAAATCTGAGACAAAGGAGGTATTCATTAGGTTCAAATCATTGGTTGAAAATTACTTCCAATCTAAAATCAAAATCCTCTTCTCTGACAATGGAGGTGAGTATGTTGCACTAGCTTCTTTTCTTGCCACAAATGGTGTCACTCACCTAAACTCTCCGCCCCACACCCCTCAACACAATGGTTATTCTGAATGGCGTCATCGTCATATTGTTGAAACGGGTCTTACCTTGATGACATTCTCTGGTCTACCCACAAAGTTTTGGCCTTTCGCCTTTAAAACTGCGGTTTACCTTATCAACCGCATACCCACGCCTACCCTCCAAAATGTGTCTCCTTACTTCAAAAATTTTCACACTCTCCCTAATTATCAAAAGTTGAAATGTTTCGGTTGTTTGTGTTTTCCATGGCTAAAACCGTACACCACCAATAAACTGGATCCTAAATCTATTCCCTGTGTCTTTGTTGGCTACTCCCTTTCCCAAAGCGTCTACTTTTGCTTGGATCCTAAAACACTAAAAGTTTACACATCTCGACATGTTACCTTTGTTGAGAGCGTGTACCCCTTTCTTACCTAGGACTCAACCCGGTCTGATTCCCCTGTCGAGCCACCTGCTCACCCATGGACGACCTTTGGTGTACCCATTGCTCCCTTGTCAGCCGCTACACAACCAGCTCCTCCGCTCCAGCTCCCCACCCCTTCAGCTACACCTCCCATGTCTCCTACTCCCTCTTCGCCTGCCTCCCCCACACCTCTTTCCAGTCCTACCCAACCACCTCCTGCACCAGAACCCTCCCCACCAAACCATGGCATGGTGACTCGCTCTAAAAACCAAATTTTCAAACCAATTCATAAACTCAACCTTACAGCCCAAACCCAACCACATCGTGAGCCCGCCAATATTACCCAAGCCCTCAAAGATCCCGATTGGCGTCAAGCAATGGCTGCGGAGTATGCTGCTTTGTGCAAAAACGAGACTTGGGAGCTAGTTCAACCTGAATCTCCAGTCAATGTTCTCGGTTGTAAATGGGTTTTTTCGGGTCAAGTACAATCCTGATGGTTCGCTTCACAAATATAAAGCCCGCTTAGTCGTGAAAGGGTTCCATCAACGACCAGGTTGTGACTTCACGGAGACATTCAGTCCGGTCATTAAACCGGTTACAGTGCGTACGGTTCTCACCATCGCTGTCTCCTCTGGCTGGTCCATTCGTCAGATTGATGTGAACAATGCTTTCCTGCAGGGTTCTCTGCCTAAGGATGTGTTTATGGAGCAACCTCCTGGATTTGTCAACAAAGATTTCCCTCTCTATGTTTGTAAACTTAAGAAGGCGATTTATGGTCTTAAACAGGCGTCCCGGGCTTGGTACACTGAGCTTCGCTCTTTCCTTCTTCAGGTCGGTTTTGTTAACTCAGTTGCCGACTCTTCCTTTTTCATTATGCGGCATGGAACGGCTGTGATTTATCTGCTTGTTTACGTGGATGATATTATCATAACGGGCAGTGATGGTGCCTTCCTTGAACGTCTGATTCTTCGCCTGTCATCTCGGTTTTCTTTGAAGGATTTGGGCTCCCTGCGTTACTTTCCGGGTGTGGAGGTTCATGATCATCCTAAGGGATTGTTCTTAAATCAGCACAAGTACATCACTGATCTCTTGCTTAAAGTCAATATGGCTGATGCAAATTTCATGTCTACTCCTATGTGTTCGTCCACCACTCTACAGAAACAATCAGGCTCCCTCCTTGACTCTCCAACGAAGTATCGAATGGTCCTTGGGAGTCTTCAATATTTGTCCCTAACAAGGCCTGACATCAGTTTTGCTGTTAATAAGCTTTCTCAGTTTATGCATTCCCCCTCTACGGCTCACTGGAGTGCACTCAAACGCCTCCTTCGATATCTGTGTGGCACCTCTATGCACGACATCATCATTCATCGACAGCTTCCGCTCTCTCTCCATGGCTTTTCTGATGCTGACTGGGCTGGTAATAAAGATGACTACACCTCCACCACGGGTTACCTTTTGTATCTGGGATCTACACCGATTTCGTGGAGCTCCAGGAAACAGAAAACTGTTGCTCGTTCCTCCACTGAAGCAGAGTATCGGGCTTTAGCTGAGTCATGTGCGGAGCTTGTTTGGGTCACCAATCTCCTCTCTGAGCTTGGTGTGCGCCTTACCCGCCAACCGGTGGTTTACTGTGACAACATGGGGGCAAAGAGTTTAAGTGCCAACCCTGTGTTTCATTCTCGGATGAAGCATATTGCCTTGGCCTTTCATTTTGTTCGGGAACTTGTTCAGAATGGTTATTTGCATGTGTCCTATATCTCCACTGATGATCAGTTAGCTGATATTTTGACGAAACCACTTCTGCGTTCTAAATTCCAGTTTTTAGCTTCCAAGCTAGGTCTTTCCGTCCCGCCGTCCAGCTTGAGGGGGCGTGTTAAGGATATTTAGATTTCCTATTCTAGATTCTGTTTTACAATATATTATTTACCTAATATTTCTATCCTTTATAGTAGATTGTTATCTTCTTCTGTTAGGATAGATATATTTATCTTGGGGCTCAAGCATGTGTCTCTCTCTCTTGTATTATATAATGGGATGAATCCCTAATAATAAGATAATCAGTTTCTCTAAATCTCAACACTGGATTGCATACTGTATGACTCATTTAAGGAGTTGACCCTCCCATTCACAAGTGACTTCATGTTTTCAATGAGATTCGAACTTCGAACCTCTTGGCATAAGATGTAGTCCCAAAACTAGACCTGTCAATGAATCAGGTCATTCGGGTCATGTTCGAGTCGGGTCATTTCGAGTTTCAGGTAAAACGGGTCACGGGTAGATCCGAGTTGACTTGAACTCGGGTTTCACCTGGTTTAGAGTTAAATCGGGTCGATTTCGGGTTTTTCAATTTTTCATTTTTTAAATTAAAAAAATCATAATTTGGTAATTTTACGATAATTTTAAAATGCTAAAATTAAAGTCGTTGTTCATAAGTTCTAACGCTTGTAATTATATATTATATTTGATCTAAAATATTTGATTTTTTATTACTTATCATAATTTTTAATAAAATTTAAAAATATATAAAATATCAAATTTTTAAATAATTTTTTTGGTGTTATTTAAATAATTTTTTTTAAAATCATTTCATGCAATTAGTAATAAGCGTAGAATTGTTTTAATATTTTAATATTTTTTAGAGTTTTCATCTTCTTACAAAATGTGATGAAAAATCAAAAATCTAATACTATCGATCAGAGGGAGTGTTACACAATAAAAATAAATATAAAAGTTGATTTGAAAATGAAAGATCAAGTGATTGTAATTATAAAATGTAATAAGTTGGAATCTCCATTAAAAAAATTTAATCATATATAATTATAAATCAATCGGGTCACCGGATCAATTGGGTCAAAATTACCGGCCAATCGGGTCACCGGATCTAAACCCAGATGATGCGGAAAATTATGGGTTTTCGGGTTTGGGATGGAAAAAATTTCCGAGTCAAAATTTCCAAGTCTTGACCCAAAATTTTCCGAGCGTTCAGGTCGGATCGATCAGATTTGGTCGGGTCGTGTTGACAGGTCCACCCACAACCACTAAAACCAACTTGTGATTGTTTTAGTGATGGTTTTATTTGTGTTATTGGATTTGTCACCGGGGCCACGATTATACCTACATACTAGCTTAGTAACCGCACGTTTATGCGGATGCTTTTTTATAAAATAATTTTATCCTTGTCTATACATTTATTAAATGATGAAAAGTAAAACATTAAATTGATCAATTTCATTATCATGAATTATTTAATGCATCAATATATCATAGTAGAAATTTTTTAATTGGCTACAAATAAATGAGGTAGAATGTAATATATCCATATAAAACGAAATTGGGTAAAATCTTTTAAAAATATATCGCCGACATCTAAATGAATTGCGTAAAATTTTATCTTAAGCATATCTTGCTCTATTGATTAACTGATGATTTGCACAAACATAATTAATAAACTCCATCCCCAATTGATTGAACTCAATCAAACAGAAATGAACCGCACAATTCAAACGCATAAACTAAATAGTAATTAATAAAATCCATCATCAATCAAAATGATCGAAACTAATCCGCACAAACGTGATTTACCAACTCTGTCATAACTTAGTAAAACCGAAATGAATCACACAATTCAAAGTAATTATTAAACTCCATTATCATTGAACTTAGTCAAACCGAAATGAATCGCACAATTCAAACGCATAAACTAAATAGTAATTAATAAACTCCATCATCATTGACCTTAGTCAAACCGAAATGAATCGCACAATTCAAACGCATAAACTAAATAGTAATTAATAAACTCAATTGATTCAAATCAATCAAAACGATCGAAATTAAACTAATCTAGCTTGGTTGAAAAAAACTTTTCATACGACATACCATGGGATCACTAACTAATAAATAGAGAAGAAAAAAAATCTAGCAGAGGCGAAACCATGTGATCATTAACGTAATTAATATGCTTCCTATTATTTTTTCACGTAACTACAATTCTTATCAAATAGTAACTACATATCATACGACAAATTCTAGCATAATTATGACCTTTATTAGGAAAATGTCCACCCTTCCCCCCCAAATTGGCAAAATGTCCACCTTCCTTCCCTTGCCCCCTTTTTCCCCTGTGCCCCCCCCCCACGCGCACCCCATGTGCCCCCCCTCCTGTTTCAGCACATTTTGTTTCAGCAACTCCTATTTCAGCGTTTTTTTTTTCGCGCGTTGCTAAAACCGAAGTTGCTAAAACCAAAGTTGCTGAAACCGAAGTTGCTGAAATTGTTGAAATTAGTTTTTTTTTCCGCGCGTTGCTGAAACCGAAGTTGCTGAAACCAAAGTTGCTGAAAACGAAGTTGCTGAAATTGTTGAAATTAGTTTTTTTTCGCGCGTTGCTGAAACCTAAGTTACTGAAATCGGAGTTGCTGAAACCAGGGTTGCTGAAACCGGAGTTGCTTAAATTGTTGTTGCAATTGCTGAAAATGTCCACCTCCCTTCCCTTGCCACCTTTTCCCCTATGCCCCCCGCCCAACGTGTTCCCCTGTGCCCCCTCCTGTTTCTGCGTTTTTTTTTTCGTTGCTGAAATCGGAGTTGCTGAAACCGGGGTTGCTGAAACCGGAGTTGCTTTTTTTTTCTTTTTTTTTTCGCGTCACCACTTCGACACCGGATTTACTGAAATCGGAGTTGCTGAAACCGTGTTGCTGAAACCGTAGTTGTCTTTTTTTTTTTCTTTTTTTTTCGCGTCACCACTTCGACACCGGAGTTGCTGAAACCATATTGCTAAAACCGGAGTTGCTTTTTTTTCTTTTTTTTTTTCCGCGTCAGCACTTCGACACCGGGGTTGCTAAAACCGGAGTTGCTGAAACCGTGTTGCGGGATATAAAATTTAGCCTATGCGGGATTCGAACCCACGTATTTGGGCATAAGCACATCGCTCTACCATTGAACTAAGAGGCTTTTAATGGAGATTTAAAGCAAGGAACATCAAAATTTCATTGCAGTCCGCATTTCAGCAATTGCTGAAACTAGAGTCTGCATTTCAGCAATTGCTGAAACTACAGTTCGTATTTCAACAATTGCTGAAATTGCTGAAATTGCCAATATCCAAACCCAAACAATGTAAGACATTAGACAACTAAAATTACAACAACAATTTCGCGCAATTTCAACAAGTCATTTCAACAAGGGAGTGGGGGTTAGGAGTTAGTTCAACAAGGCAGATGCAGATTTGATACAGTGATATGCAATTCACACAGGGAATAGATAGCACTGAGAATTTCCTTAATTTCATTCAATTCACTGGCTTAGTTCTATAGCAAATACAAGTGTGAACTTATTCAGGTACAAAATAGCCTCTAAAGAATAATGTTTTCAATTAGTATAGTTAACAAATCAAATTCACAACTTGAGATAATCGAATGTAGACAAGCAATTGATCGATTGAGAAAATGAAAGACGTAGGAAGGGAAACCTTTTGGAGTGCAAAATCTCTTTGTCCTTCCAAGCACCGCAACGTCTTGAAGAATCTCCTCCTCTCTATCCTTCCAAGCACCGCAGCCAGGATCATCGGAGGCGGCGGCGGTAAACGCATGGCGCCGCAGCTGCGAGAACAACAGTCCAACGGCGAGACGGTGGTGCTGGAGTCGAAACCGAAGCGGAAGACCTCTAACGAGAAAAGGAGACGCCATTTCTGTCTGTGTAACAGCAACAGATTTGTGTTTGAGAAATTGGTCGACGAGGTGGAGGGAGGGAAGGAGGCGGCGGCGTCGAAGGCGGTGGCGAAGGAGGTGGTGGCGTCGGAAAGTGCTAGTTGGACAGATACAAGAGAGAGGTCGGTCAGATTCAAGAGGGAACAGAGTGCGAAGAAGGAAGCTACTATCAATCAATATAGCTATGCTTTAATGAAATACGACATTATCACCTAATTTGAAGAAATTGAAGAGAGAGAGGGGGCTGAAGATATTACCAGTGCTGGTACGAGAATCGGCGACGTACAGCAGGTAGCCGCGTCCCTGGTGACGAAGATCGATGGCGCTCGATCCGGCACCGATCAAGGGGCTTCTCTTGCCGGAAGAGATCTCGGAGTGCTGAAGGAACCTCACCAAACAGATACAACAACTACTTTGGCCAGATCTGCCTTCGACGGCCGGAGAAGGACAACACTCCTTTCTCCCCCTTCCGCTCCAACGTATTCGATCCAATCGGAGAAGGGAACAGATCGGAGAAGGACATTGCACGCCTTCGATCGGAGAAGGAGGTGCAATCTCACAGTGATGAGCGAGACCTGCGAGGAGCGGAGCTCCAATTTGGGTTAGGTTGGGGGGCACGAATTTAGGTATAAAAAAGGGATGGACTTTTCCCCAATTTGGATACATTCGTGGACAATTGTCCAATTTGGGCCCAAAAAATAGCATGTTTGGTAAATTAATTCTCTTTTTTTTAGCAAATAACCACCGAATAGCAAATAATTAATTTATTTTGTAATTATTTTTATTATTAATCTTTATCAATTAGTAACTACATATCCTACGGCAAATCCTAACATATCTTTCTTTTCTTTTAGCAAATAACCACCGGATAGCAACAATTAATTTATTTTGTAATTATTGTTATTATTAATTACTACTCCCTCTGTTAATTAAAACTTGTCGTTTACTATTCATGCACGCTTTTTTAGAATGATAAAAACTATATGAAATATTGACTTTTTTTAAAAATTTGTTTTTATAAATTCATACTTAATAGTAACAAGTATAAAATTATTAAAAAAAAATATATTAAAAAAGTTCATATTTTATATAGTTTTAAACATCTCAAAAAACGTGCGTGAATAGTAAAACGTCAAGTTTTAATTAACGGAGGGAGTAATTAACAATCCTATATTAATCTAAATAACAAATCCAATATCTTTCTTTTTTTTAGCAACTATTGACCACAAATCTTACGATATATCTTTTTTGTTTTTAGCAAGCAATTAATTTAATTTGCATTTTATTTATATTATAATCTAATTCTTTTTATTATTAATCTAATTAATTTAATTTGTAATTAATCTAATTAACAAAAAAATTTAAAAAACCTACTTTAAAGGAGAAGCCGCCACATGGGTTAGACGACTACTCCTTTAGTATTATTAATTGATGTGTTTTTCACTTGTTTCAATTTGTAATCTGGGATGGGTGAAGCTCAATTGTTGATACCTTAGTCTTATTTTGCTAGTGTGTGAGACAGTGTTGTGAGATCTGTTTTTCCTTGTCACATTATAAGGAGTACTACTAGGTTTAATATATAGCATCATGTTTACTTTTACTCAAGGTACAATTTGGGGTGAAGATGGGGTTAGTTTGTGTTTTAATGCTGGAAGTTAGGGGTGTTATTCGAGTCGAACGAGTCGAGTAACTAGGTGCTCATGTTGAGCTCGTTTTTTGTCGAGCCGAGCCTGTTTTTTTTTCGAGCCTAAAACATTGCTCAAACCCGGCTCGCGAGCTTTAGAGGAATCTCGAAATCGATCTCGTTTTACTCATTTTTGTTCGAACTGAGCTCGAGCTCGTGAGCTCGTTTGAGCTTGTCACAAGCTCGTTTTATCGTTTTGCTCGTTTTTGCTGAAAACTTGTTTTAAGCTCGTTTTTTAGCTTATATGCATTATATGATAGTTGTATTATAGATTTAACACAAATGAAAGCCCATAATTGCATATAGATAACAACTAAATTCATTCCATAAATACAGTCCATACATTCAATCACAACCTAAAACCATACACTCCACACTTGAAAACTGCATCAAACTGAAATAAGCATATTTAATCAAACATTTAATCCATAGGCTTGAGAAACTTTGTTCCTCCATCTCTAAAGCACACATGTACACAACCTGAAAATAAGCAAAGAGCATAACACACTAATAAATTAATATTTTAAAAACACAAAATAAAGTATGAATAGAGAATGAAAGTAATAAAACACTTGTTTAGGGGGTCTAAAATTGTGGCTATTATCATTAAAAGGGAAAAGAAGAATTCGGTTACCGGGTCAAAAACAGACAAGAACTTGCAAATGTCACAAGCTACTTCCCAATCCTCTTCCGATGGTAATGAAGAATACCTAGAATCTCTGATTGCATACCTTGTAAAAGCATCCTTGAAAATAAGTGCTCTTTTCAACAACAATAATGAAACACAACAATGAAACACAAATTGAAATTCTGAATATTTGATTATTGTAATCTGTAAAGGGAAAGAACTAATTGAAAACACTGAAAAAACTTCATAATTTGTGTAAAGACCGGAAAATATTTAAATAATATTTTAATTGAATGACGATTTAAAATGGAGAAAATTCAGAATTTTGGATATTTTGAGAATTTCCGTCCTCGAGCTATCAGATTATTTGAAACCTCCTAAAATAAGTTCTGACATTGTTTTGAATTGGTTTTTTCGACGGATTTCAATTCCGCTATTTTGACTTGAGATTTGATTACATGAGCTAGATTTTACCGGATTAACTTTCTCAGCTTTGAAAATTCAATTGATAATTATGAGCTGGGAATTGGGTTGAGTGATCGGATGTCGGGATTCGAATTTCGAGTATTTGAATTGGGTCCTTGGGACCACTTCTCTCTCTCTCTCTCTCTCTCTCTCTCTCTCTCTCTCTCTCTCTCTCTCTCTCTCTCTCTCTCTCTCTCTCTCTCGTTGCCCTTCTTTGTCTCATTTCCCCATTTGTTCAAACAACACCAACACTCACCACACCCTCTTCATCTCTTGCCCCTATATATTTGGCATGCCTTGAACCCTCAAACCTTATCCAAAATTCTGAGGGCCTAAACACCCCATCCTCACTCTCATTTTCAGATTCAAACAACACCCAAAAATCCCACCTTTCCTTTCTCCATTTTCAAGTTTCAAACACCATCTTCCACCACCACTTTGTTCTTGTTGTTTTTCTTGAGCCAAAGGCCACCAAAATCACCTCCCAACTCTCCCTCCTCGTATTCGTGTTCAAGAAGAAGCTTCAGCCTTGCCATTGTCGATGATCCAGCAGCTGCAGAAGGCATTTCGCTGCCGCGAGGGCCTAGTCGCGCCGCGAGGAGGAACTCAGTAAATACCCCATTCGTTTTTCTCGCGGTAAAACCTTCATTTCCCTCTTTCATTCCTTCCATTCGCTTCTAAACTCCATAAAGGCGCACCTTTACTCACCCACATCATCCACCTGGGTCTAAACTCCATAAAGCCTTGGAAGAGCTTGGCCGAGCCAATTCGAACCCACTTCCCCTATTTTTCGAGTGGTAAGTTCATGCTCCTTCATTCCTTATCATTTAAGCTTTAAACCTTCATAAAAGAGGACCTTTATTCATCTTCTCTTTCTCCTAGGGCATGAACAAAGTTCCTCATCGTTATTGGAGCTCGGAGACCCACCATTGAAGTACCTCGGTGGCATTTTCGATGTAAAGACCGGAATTTTAAATAATTATTTAATTAACAAAATTGAAAAGTTTCGCAAAAAAACCCATCCTCGAGTGCATTTCTAAACTTGGAAAGTCTTTGAAATTCATTCCGACACATTTTAAAATGTAAGTTGTTGAGTTCAATTCTGCTATTATATTTGGATTTTAAAATTTAGAGTCTTGAGAGTCGTTAGAAATGGTTGGAACTTGAGTTGAATTTCAGGATAGGTTATTGGGATTCGATGTCAGATGAGCGGAATCTCTCTCTCTCTCACTCTCTCTCCCTTCCTTCCAACCATCTTAATTATTTTCTCCTCTTCCTCATTATAACCCTAATGTGCCAAGTTGCTCCACTATATAAGGGAGGCTCCAATCCCTGAAAACCTAAAATATCATCACAAAATTCTGAGCCCAACCTCAACCTCTCTCTCTCCATTTGGAATTCAAAATCAAACCCTAAAGAATCATCTTTCCTCTATCTCTCTCTCTCCTCGCTTCAATCCTTCAAACCCTCCTTTAAATCCTATCTTTTATGCTTCTCTAGCCTCTAAACTCTCCAAACACACCTCAATCATCACTCTTTTGAAGATCGAGCCCATAAAACGAAGGTCGGATGACGATTAAAGTGAAGACAGCAACTTCTGGAGGATTTCGCGACCGCAAGTTCTATCTCACTGCCATGAGGAAGAACCCAAAAATGGGAGGCTTGCTTTTATGGCTGTGAGTTCATCTTCGCTGCCGCGAGTTCATCGTCACTGTCATAAGATTCATCTTCGCCGCCGCGAGTTGGAACCCTGTTTCATTGTAGCCTCGGTAAATCACCTCGTTCTCCCTCGTTTTGACTTATTTCTCTTCCCCGTTTGTTCTCTCTTGTTCCTTAGTTTGTCCTCTACCTTCTAAGGTTAAATCGGAGTGGATTAACCTTTGGAAACATGGAATTGAGCCCCTTCTTTCTCCTTTCCCCTGTTTTTCGAAGGTGAGCTAGATCTTTCTCGTTTTAGCTTGTTTTGGTTCCAAACTTTATAAAGGAGCTCTTTTACCCATCCTCTACCTTTTTTAGGCTTGATCTCTCATTTCCTCATCAAATCGAAGCTTGGAGGACCACCCATTCGAAGACTTTTGGAGATGCCTCAAAGATGCTAGGTAATCCCTCTTCCGCTCTCCCCTCTAGTCCTCGTTTGAGTCCTTTATGCTTCTTTGGTGTCGGGGTGGGTTAAGTGTTGTTTTGAAATAATTTTGGTTTGAAACGGATTTAGATCGAGGCAAAAACGAGCAAAAGGTTTCGAATCTAGCCGCGGCGAAACCATGGTCGTCGCGGCGAGTTAGAACAAACTAGAGGCAGAAAGGGGACGCCTCTCGCGGCCATGACCGTGGGTCCACCACAGTGAAATCCATCTTTCACAGTAGCGAGAGCTCCCTTCTCGCGGGAGTACTGAGATGGTTTTTGCTGCGGCAAATGGCCCTCTCGCCGTCGCGAAAACCACCCCAGAAGCTTTGGCCGAGTAGCTCCCTTATCCTTTGGAAGATTTGTTGGTTTTTGGTTTGATCTTTGAGTCGAATTTTGGTCAAAGGTCGATTTGGAAATGTGAGTTTTGAAAATATTAATTAATGATTATTTTAATATTAAAAGGGGATTTAAACAGAATTTGAAATATCGATTCATTGAGTTGAATAATTGAGTAATGTTTTGAAGCTTTCATTTCAACTGCCGAAATTCTTTATACTTGACTAAGATTGAAGGATTTATACTTGGAAATGGACTTGAGTATTAATGGATTCGGATTATTCGGATGGCTTGGCTTTTGATTTTTTTTTCCGATTTGGAATGGTTTGACTTCAGATTGATTTTAAAGACGTTTTGGGAACATGGTCGTGGTATGTGTGATTAGTGGTCTTGTGCCTTATCACTTTCTTATTAATAATAGGTACTTGTTGATTGAGTGGATTCTGTGTGTGCTATACTTTGTTGTTCGGCTTTTCAGGTAAGTTCCTTTATGGACTTACTCAGACTGATCAGATGAACCCTTCTACATGTAGTTGTATGACATACTAGGTGTTCATAAGCATTGAAGCATGCCATGTAGTATCCTGCTTAGGTTGCACAGTTGGTTGAGCATTTTTTTACTTTATGCATATGAAAAGAGAACAGTCGTGATCTGTGTGTCCTAGAGTCGTTGCTAGGGTCATAGGATGGCCCAGTCCCATCGGTCTTGTCCTCCATCGAGTCTGATTAGAGTGGATTTTGGGGGCTCGATTCACCATATAAGCATGATGATGAGATTATTGATGCGCACATATACCACTTGCGGGTGGAATTGCTATGCTATAGCCTGAGCTGGCCAGCATTCGCTGTAACGGGAAAGGAGGCGAAGGTAGGAGAGGGATATGCCACTTGGCATTCTTTGGGTCATTTATCATATTTCTGCATATTATATCCTGATAAGCATGACTTGTGTGTTTAAATTCTGTACTGCATTAAAAGCATCTTTATTAGGTATAGCGTATGTGTATGCTTGCTTGTGGGAACATAATGCAATAGGGCCTCGGTCCAATCCCATGCCCTGCATATATTTTTTTAGGTTTGTTTGCATATTATGTTTGCTCCATGCTTCTATGGCGGGGAATTGCTTGGGCGATCGTAATCGGAACTCACCTTGGCTTAAATATTTCGTAAATCCGAGATTTCGTGTTTTAGTTTTGACCCGACCTCGTCCTAGCAAGTTGTACGCTACTTTCCATTTTTGCATTTTTACTCAAAACTAATTTAGCGATGTAGACTCATAGGACAGATTAAGGGTACCCAACGGCCCTCCGATTGATTTGGGGTTCGAAATCCCCACTTTAAAACACAATTAATTGATATTTGAAACCTCAACCTATACCTAGATGGAAAGATCCGAACGAAGATATCCAACCTTCAAAACGTAACCCGAATATTTATATTTGGGTCGTTACATTCGAAGACCTTTGGTAACCCCTCTTGCGCTCTTCCCCTCTGGTCCTCGTTTTCTTCTTTTCTTGATGTTTGATGTCGGGAAATGGTGTCAGAAAGGATGAGAGTGGGTTGGGGAAGAAACGACTTGGTTTGGATAAAAAAATGAGCCACGGATGCTTGTTTTGCCGCGACAAAACCATGGTCGTCGCGACGAACAAGATCTGAGCGCCAGGAAGAACAAGATGGTTTTCACCATGACGAAGTCCCATTTCGCCGCGGTGAAAAGGGTCTTTCGCGGGGGTGAAAACCATCTCTTGCGGGGAACCAAGAGCTCAGTTTCGTCGCGGCGAGCGGCCATTTTGCCGCGGTGAAACCCTGTTCTGAAGCCTTGGCCGAGGCCGGTTTCCCTTGTTTTCCTTGGGTTTGACTCGGTTTGGTTTAAACCCAGTTTGGGTTATTTTATATGTGTGATTTAAGTTGTTTATAACCTATTATATGGTTTGCTAAAATTGGTTTAAAAAATTATTTATGTATTAAAAAATGTGTTCGCGATTTATACGAATTTGGACGTAGATTATATATGGCTAATGATTTATTTGATGAGATTGATTTATAAAAATAAAATGATTCTTGGGTCTTGAAAGTCTATTTCAGAAACTAAATGGGTTGTTTTGGATTTTGAGATTTTGATTGAAAATATTTCCAAGAGTGCTTGATTTGTTTTTAAAAAATGGGTATGTTGGGACCCCTTTCATGTAATAAACTTTGAGAGCAACTTAACTGACTTAATGATTTAAGGACGGCCTTTTAGACATCGATATTTACTGAACTGACTTATTGGACCTTGGACCTTTAAACTGTTTACTCAGACACTTCAGACCTTAACCAGATTCTTTGGACTTTAGTTGGACTTTTCGGACTGTAACTATTGGACTTGAGCTTGGACCTTGATTTATGTCATTGAACAGAGATTGGATTGGACATTGGAATATCATAATTAATAATGAGATGTTAGACTAAGATAATGAGAATGCCATTGAGAATATGACAGACTTTGGAAACAAAACATTTTTTAAACTTATCTGGTTTTTGAAAAGCTTTTGCATGTGCTTGTTTATGCTCAGTTTCTGCGTAGCAGTAGATGAGTCCTTCTATGCTTTAGACTTATATTATCCTATTAACTACTAGGTGATCTATGGCCTGTTTGGCTTATTTACCTTACTATATATTACTATTGTTGTTCTGCTATTCCAATTAAGTTCCCTTGGGAGCTTACTTAAATTGGACTCTCATGCATGTAGTCATATGGTATACTAGGTGTTTGTATATGCATAAAAGCATGATAATGTAGTATCCTGCTTAGGTTGCACTAATTGATTGAGCATCTATTTACTTTATGCGTTTGGAAATAGAAAAACTGTTATCTGTGAGTCATTAGAGTCTTTGCTAGGGTCATAGGACAGCCCAGCCCCATCGAGTTGGTCCTGATTGAGTTTTTTAGAGTGTGAGCATGATTCTATACATATTTTACATCCCACCCCGATGTATGTGTGGATCCCAACCTCAGTGTAGGTTGGGACAATTCTATTCATACATATGTACTCCAACCTCGATGTAGGTGTGGACGACGTTGATACATATGTTCCGGCCCCGACCGAGGCACGGATATACCCCGCCGTGGCTGAGGCAAGGGTTTTATGAGGGAGAGTCGGGAGATACCGCTTGGAATTCTTTGTGGGCCCATTTACTACATTTTTGTTATTTTATAAACTATCAGCATGTCTTGTGTGTTTAATTCTCGCACTACATTAGAAGTATCTTTATTAGGTATAGCGTGTACTATGTGATCGCATTAGGGACTTTCGATCCCGCATGCTTGTTTCAATCTGATTCTTTTCCCCGTTCTTCTTCAAAGGTTTGTTTGCAGTTTTCTGAGTTGCTCTGTCCTGCATGAGCGGGGATTTTTCTTTGGCGATGTATGATCGAGAGACTGACTAGACATCACCCTACCTTTTGAGACTACTCTCTTAGTACTTCTCGTATTGTTTTGGTTTTGACCCGGCTCTACCGTGGCGACTTTGTATTGTGTTTCATGGTTACATGTTTTTCTAACTAAAACCCATTTTCCGCGACTTAGACTCTTAGGACAGATTGGTCTCCAATTGACCATTCACGAGTTTTAGGGTTCCGAAATCCCTTCTTCCCATCTAACATTTTAGTTTTTGAAACCTCAATCCGTACTTAGATTGCAAGATCCGAACGAATGTATCCATCCTTTGAAACGTAACCCGGATTTTATAACTCCAGCCGTTACAATTTGAGAATGGTTAAGGGTTACTAATTTGTACGAATTCAGAAGAGTTACTAATCTATATACGAATTTGTAACCATTAATCTCTAACAAATTAGAAATTTGTAGTCTGACCCGTTACAATGAAAAAACCTCAGAAATTTGTAATTTGTAAGTTGTAACATATCAGACCCAATGCAATAACAATTGACAAAACTAAGAGTTTAAGAGCATGAAGTTGTAACAAATCTATACGAATGAGAAATGAGAACTTTTAAGGGTTAGAGAGCGAACCTAAATACCTGATTTTGTCTGGAGAAGTGGCAAGTCGGTGACTTCACTCTGACAGGGATTATGGCCGGGGGAGGTGGAGATGAGGAGCTCAAGCAAGAGGAGATGGCTGGAGAAGATCGGGAGGATAAGACTCGACGAAGAGGAAGACTCGGGCAAGAGGAGATGACTGGTGGAGATCGGGAAGCGAAGACGAAGACTCGACGACGGGAGATGACTGGTATGGTGGAGAATGGAGATCGGCAAGAGGAACACTCAATGAAGAGCCGAAGAGGCGGAGATCTCAGATCGGGTGATGGAGGACTGGAGCCCAAAGGCTAGATTGAAGATGATTGGAGGCGAAGCAGTTGATAAGTGATAACCCTAGAACTAAAAGGGGAAAATATAAGGGAAAAATTATAATTTATGCAAAAAAAACGAGTTATGTGAGTAGCTCGAATAAAGCTCGAGTTCGGCTCGAGCTCGTGACAAGCTCGAGAAACCGCTCGTATTCGACTCGTTTTTTAAAGTGAACGAGATCGAGCCGAATTCGAGCTACTCATGTTTATATAACACCCCTAGTAGAAGTATATATAGACTTCCTGGCTATTAAAAAGGTGACTTGATTAGGCTTTTCTGATGACCTTGGATCAAAATCGATTATTAGGTTGTTCATGGGGTAGCACCACATGGCTTTGTTGAGGTATGATATTTGAGGATCTTCATTAAAACAACAACATAATTAAACGATTGTAAGAGAAAGATCAAGATGCAAGAGAAAAAGCAAAAAATAGCATTCAATTTCTTGGTAAATCATGAAGGGAGGAGGTATGTGCATGAAATGCAAACATGTTATTCTGAGTTTGGATCACCTACAACCTTTTGTAAGACATTGAGTGTAACACAAAATTATTTGTGTTATTTTTTAATGATAAAAAAATTATAAAAATTATATTTACATTGTATATATCAAATAACATATATTTGTATAAAATTTTAATGTAAAATAATAATTTAAAAAATATTAAAATTAAAAGAGTCATTATGATAGAATATTAATTATAACAATTATTAAAATATTATTTTTGTAAGAAAAAAATGCGAATATATATTATTAAACATGTACAATGTAAATATAATTTTTATAATTTTTTTCATCATCAAGGGTTGTAGGTGATCCAAACTCTTTTATTCTATTTGATTGGAAATATGAGTTGTTTGACTTTTTAATGCATATTTTAAAGAGCTAAATAGCAAAATGTCTTACACATAGTGAAAAGTCTTATTTTATTATTTAAAAAACTAAAATATATTAGTAATAAATATTTAATTTTTAAAATAATAATGATAATAATAATAGTTCATATATTTTTTTATATTTTTTCATTTAGATCGGAGGGAGTAATATTTTGATTGAAAGCAGAGCCCTTGATAATTGTATTGAATTCCATCTAGTTTAATTGAGAAGAAAGAAGAAAGTTAGAGTATAAAATTTTTACAAGATTTTAATTATTATTTTAATGTACTAGACATATCTAGTTAAACATGAGCATGGGTCATACCCGCCAGGTCAAGGGTCGGGATATCCCCGACCCTAATACTGATCCTCTCAAGCCACGGATCGACGGGTCATGGTGGCCCGTCGGATCAAGGTACAACCCTTTGACACACTGGGTCAATGCATATTATTTTTTTATTAAAAAAATGGTTTTTAAGTTTTTTATAGAAGACAATTTTGGACGTACTAGTTTCCCAGTTGCGTATGTCCGCATGGATACAACAATGTATTGGACCTGAGTATGTTCTCTACGGATACCTCAACCATTCTAAGATGTTAAATTCCTCTTCCTCCTCACCTTGAAACTCAAAGTTGGTAGAATAATATTTGTTTAGCTTTGAAGTGGTGCTCGATGAGGTCTCGCTCACTATGCTAGTGAGCGATTATTGTGCGAACAGATGGAAAGAGTAGGAAGCAGTTGAGATGGTTGAAAATCTCTATTCTATTGATCATATAATTTCTTAAACTAAAGACCTACTCTTATCAAGTTTAGTATGAACATTACTTATGAGGATTATCTTCAATACCTGAAAATTATCGAGAATAACCTTATAATACTGAAAACATTTAAGCATATCTCTTCCAAGGCGTAGGTGATAATGGTATATACATTCAATCCATTTTTTAAGATGATCCGACGGGTAAACCATACTGGTCGACCCTTCGGGTTTGTTTGATCTAGACATGGCCACGGGTCCGACCCGCCGGGTCGACGGGTCGAACCCGCCAGGTCGGCAACCCGGGGGGTACGACCCTAACCCTGACCCGGGATTCCCACGGGTCGACGGGTTCGGGTCACCCACCGGGTCGACGGGTTGGCGGGTCGGAGTCCCGGGTCGGCCACGTGGCGTTGAAGGGTTGACCCGGTGGGTCGACTCGCCGGGTCAAGGCCGGGTCGGGTTATTTTTTTGACGTTTTCGTAATATTTTGTGAATTTGTGAAATAAGGTTTCGTGTTTAATGGTATTTGGGTTTGTGAATTTGTGAAATAAGCCGAGTTTCTCCGGATGCTTCGATTCGATATGGCGTCCGTAGTTGCCATATCCGTTTCCCTTCTTGTGTTTGTAGACCTTCGGGCAAAAGTTGCACTTGACGGAGAAATAGTTTTCGCCCCATCCCGGAACAGGAGGGCCCTTCTTGAACCAGTATTTCATTGTGGTGGCCTTACAAGCGACCGGTTGCTCGTCGGCGGCCTCGGGAGTGGCGTCGGGATCGGCCTCCAACCCGGACTCCTGAGTCGGGATGGTGGAGGGCATGGAGGGAGTTCCCAGATCGGCAAATTCATCCTCCTCAATTCCCGGATGCTCATCGAGTAGCGCCTGATCCCGACGTCGTCGGGATCCGCTCGCTCCAGCTCCAGAAACGGAGGCGCTACGACGAAGGCTAGGCTCGGGTTGGTGACCCGATCCCGAGCCGCTCCCCTTGCTTTGAAGAAGGGGTTCCGCTTACACTCCTTCGACCTCGGGAAAACATTTTCAAAAAAAGTGGATTAGAAATTTGTTAAAATAATATGAATATGTAATTAAGAGAAATGACGGAATAATGAAGAAAAGAAAGAGTTGATAGAAGTAGGATTTGGTGATGCGAACCGCCGAATTCTCGGAATTCTTGACTCGTGAACCACCGACTTCCGACTTCCTCGATTCTCGAGCGATTAGAGAGCGATTAGAGAGTAGGAGATGTGATGAGATGGTGTGATGAAAATGGGAGGGAAGGGGTAGTATTTATAGTGCAAATGGGAGGGTTTTGGAGCCAAAGGAAGGCCGGGTCCAACGGTCGACCCGGCGGGTCGGCCGTTGATTTTCAAAAATCTAGCCGTTGGACCCGGCCGTTGGCTTTTTTTTCACTTTTCCACATTGTAAATTTATAATAGGTTGTGTTGTTATTTATTTGTTTGATGGTCAAAACTATTTATTTAGGCTTATTAATTTATATGTTGGATTAGTTAAAAAACCAAATAATACACACATAAAACCCAATTTTATTACAAACCGAACAACGATTACAAACTCGTACCGGATTCATTGCCTCGGTCTATATCGCGCTCGGCAACATTACAACATAAAACACTTACTTCCTAGTTCCTACTTTATTTGCATAACATCATAAACTTCACAAAACACAACACTAAAATACTAATTACCCGACGATCCCGATGCTTCGTCGACTTTTTCGGGATGCTTCTTGGCTAGATGATTCTTCAAGTTATCATAACCCAAGTTGTTCCTTACCTTGTACTTATGACCACAATAACGACACTCCGCTTCGAACTTTCCTGGGCCTTGGTCGACCTTGTTGAAATGAGGAGGAGCTCGAGGATCCGCTTTTACCGCCGGCCATTACGACAATTGACGGAACGACGGGAATGAATGAAATGTAAGGTATTTGACTGATGGGATGTGTAAGTAAAATGAATTGGGGAAGAGGGGATACTATTTATAGAGTCGAACCTACGTTCAACCCGAGCAACGGCTAGTTTTTTTTAAAAAAAATAAACGTTCACGTGGGACCCACCTAACGGCTATTTTTTAAATGCACAACCCGTGTGACCCGCCGGGTGAAGGGTTCCATTTCCCTCGACCCTAACCTTGACCCTCAACCCGACCCAACCCTTCGACCCTTGGACCCGGACCCGGCGGGTCACTGACCCGGCGGGTCACGGGTCGACCCGCCCGACCCGTAACCCGTGGCCATGTCTAGTTTGATCCATCGGGTCCACATATGAAAATCAACATGTTTCCGCTGGATGAAAAGTCATCGAGTCCAGGTTGACCCCTCGTCCTTGCTCATGTCTATATCGATAATCGATTAGGTAAATGAGTATAAAAATAAGTGAAACAGAAAAGTACAATTTTCTCAGGTTCTAATTGCATACCTTGCAAATGTCAAGAGCTACTTCCCAATCCTCTTCCGATGGTAATGAAGAATATATTCTAATTGCATACCTTGAGATTTGAGTACATGAGCTAGATTTTACCGGATTCAATTTCTCAGGTTTGAAATTTTGATTGATAATTATGAGTCTGGAATTGGGTTGAGTGATCAGATGTCAGGATTCGAATTTCGGGTATTTGAATTGGGTCCTTGGGACCACCTCTCTCTCTCTCTCTCTCTCTCTCTCTCTCTCTCGTTGCCCTCCTTTGTCTCATTTCCCCATTTGTTCAAACAACACCAACACTCACCACACCCTCTTCATCTCTTGGCCCTATATATTTGGCATGCCTTGAACCCTCAAACCTTATCCAAAATTCTGAGGGCCTAAACACCCTATCCTCACTCTCATTTTCATTTTCAAATTCAAATAACACCAAAAAATCCTACCTTTCCTTTCTCCATTTTCAAGTTTCAAACACCATCTTCCACTACCACCTTGTTCTTGTTGTTTTTCTTGAGCCAAAGGCCACCAAAATCACCTCCCAGCTCTCCCTCCTCATGTTCGTGTTCAAGAAGAAGCTCCAGCCTCGCCATTGTCAACGATCTAGCAGTTGTAGAAGGCATTTCGCTACCGCAAGGGCCCGATTGCGCCGTGATGAAGAACTCAACAACAACCCCGTTCGTGTTTCTCATGGTAAAACCTTCGTTTCCCTCTTTCCTTGCTTCCATTCGCTTCTAAACTCCGTAAAGGAACACCTTTACTCACCCTCTCACCCACCTAGGTCAAAAGGAAAGAGATCTAGCCTCAGAAGAGCTTGGCCGAGCCACTTCGAACCCACTTCCCCTGTTTTTCGAATGGTAAGTTCGTGCTCCTTCGTTCCTTCTCATTTTAGCTTCAAAACTTCATAAAAGAGGAAATTTATTCATCCTCTCTTCCTCCTAGGGCCTAAACAAGGTTCCTCGTTGTCATTGGAGCTCGGAGACCCGCCATTGAAGTACCTCAGAGGCGTTTTCGAAGACCTTCGGTAACCCCTCTTCTGCTCTCCCCCTCCGGTCCTCGTTTCCTTCTTTTCTTGATGTTTGAGGTCAGGAAATGGTGTCGAAAAGGATGCGAGTGGGTTGGGAAAGAAACGACTTGGTTTGGATAAAAAAAAAACAAGCCATAAATGCTTGTTTCGGCGCGGCAAAACCATGGTCGCTGCGACAAACAGATTTGAGCGCCTGGAAAACAAAGATGGTTTTCGCCATGACGAAGTCCCATTTTGCCGCGGCGAAAAGGGTCTTTCGCGGGGGCGAAAACCTTCTCTCGCGGGGAACCAAGAGCTTAGTTTCGCTGCGGCGAGCGGCCATTTCGCCTCGGTGAAACCCTGTTCTGAAGCCTTGGCCGAGGCCGGTTTCCCTTGTTTTCCTTGGGTTTGACTCGGTCTGGTTTAAACCCGATTTGGGTTATTTTATATGTGTGATTTAAGTTTTTTATAAACTATTATATGGTTTGGTAAAATTCGTTTAAAAATGATTTATGTATTAAAAACGTGTTCACGATTTATACGAATTTGGACTTAGAGGTGGCTAATGATTTGTTTGATGAGATTGATTTATAAAATAAAATGATTCTTGGGTCTTGAAAGGCTATTTCGGAAACTAAATGGGTTGTTTTGGATTTTGAGATTTTGATTGAAAATATTTCCTAAAGTGCTTGTTTTGTTTTAAAAATGGGTATGCCGGGACCCCTTTCACGTAATATTCTTTGAGAGCAACTTAACTGGACTTAATGATTTGAGGACGACCTTTTAAATATCGATGTTTGACGAACTGATTTATTGGACCTTGGACCTTCGAACTGTTTAACCGGACACTTTGGACCTTAACCAGATTCTTTGGACTTTAACTAGACTTTTCGAACTGTAAATGTTGGACTTGAACTTGGACCTTGATTTATAAAATTTAACAGAGGGTAGATTGGACATCGGAATATCATAATTAATAGTGAGATGTCGGGCTGAGATAATGAGAACGCTATTGAGAATATGACTAACTTTAGAAACAAGACGTTAACTTATCCGGTTTTTTAAAAGCTTTTGCGTATGCTTGTTTATGGCTAGTTTCTGTGTAGCAGTAGATGGGTCTTTCTATGTTTTAGACTTATATTATGCTATTAACTATTAGGTGATCTATGGCGTGTTTGGCTTATCTACCTTCTGGATATTACTATTGTTGTTCTGCTATTCCAAGTAAGTTCCCCTCGGGAGCTTACTCAGATTGGACTCTCATGCATGTAGTCATATGGCTTATATACTAGGTGTTTGCATATGCATAAAAGCATGATAATGTAGTATCCTGCTTAGGTTGCACTAATTGATTGAGCATCTGTTTACTTTATGCGTTTGGAAACAAAACAACCGTTATATGTGAGTCATTAGAGTCTTTTCTAGGGTCATAGGATAGCTCATCCCTATCGGGTTAGTCTTGATTGAGTTCTTGAGAGTGTGAGCATGATTCTATACATATTTTACATCCCACCCTGATGTAGGTGCGGATCCCAACTTCGGTGTAGGTTGGGACAATTCTATTTATACATATGTACTCCAACCTTGATGTAGGTGTGGACGCTGGTGATACATATGTTCCGGCCCCGACTGAGGCATGGATATACCCCGCCTCGACTGAGGCAAGGGTTTTATGAGGGAGAGTCGAGACATGCCGCTTGGCATTCTGTGTGGGCCCATTTACTGCATTTCCGTAAACTATCAGCATGCGTTGTGTGTTTAATTCTCGCACTGAATTAGAAGCATCTTTATTAGGTATAGTCGTATAGCGTGTACTATGTGATCGCAATAGGGACTTTCGGTCCCGCATGCTTGTTTGAATCTGATTTCTTTCCCCCGTTCTTCTTCAAAGGTTTGTTTGCAGTTTTCTGAGTTGCTCTGTGTTGCATAGTCGGGGATTTTTCTTTGGCAATATATGATCGAGAGACTGACTAGACATCACCCTACCTTTTGAGACTACTCTCTTAGTACTTATCTTATTGTTTTTGAAGTGCGGAAAAGGCAGATATAATGCACGAATATACTCCAGAAGGGGGGTTGAATGGAGTAAGGCAAATTTTCGCAAATATAGGAAGCTATAAGATCTTGCCAGCTATAGGTAAGACCTTATCTGAAATGTAGAAACAAGTTAATAGAAACAGGCTAAATAGTAAGACCTTACTGTAAGCAGGTAAGACCTTATCTGCAAAACAGATATTAGTTCAACAGAGAAATCAATTCACGAAAGTAAGAAATCAAGCAAGAGAGAAAAGAGTAGAAAGAGAAGCACACGCGAATTGTTAACGAGGTTCGGCACAACCGCCTACGTCCCCGCCTAGGGTCTCCAACTCGTAGGATTCAACGACTTTATTTCACTTTATCTTATGAGCCCTAGATACAACCTCTAGAAGACCTTCCCTCTTCTAGACTAACTTCCTATCTAGCAACCCAAACGCTCTAGTGAAATAAAGCACCTAAGGATACCGAAGTACCCTCTATGATTGGGTAAAGAACCCTGTGTGTAACTCTCACTGAATTGTACTATAACGCTCACAACAACACCTCACACTCTTGAAACAAAATAACACTGTGCAACAGGAGAATAGTGAGATGACGACTGCAGGAGGAGAGCTTGCAATGGAATGATGTACGCTTGTGAAAAACTTCTGTATTTCGGCAATCTTCTGCTCCTCCTTTATATAGCTCAGTACGTTTAAATTCAAATTCAAACGTCTAATTTTTCTCCAAGGTTGTTGAGCATCGTAGCTTCCAGACTTGTAGAAGGTCGTTGCTTCCAGGAGTATCGTCAAGATACACTTTGAATATTGCCAGGGATTTGAACCGTTAGAAGATTAGATGATAGAAGCAAATCCCTGAAAATCTTAACAACCATAGCTAGAGAAATTGGATAAGATAAAACCGAATTTAAAAGCTCAATCCAAATGAAGAGGCCAGACAATATTAGGCCCAATTCTGGAATCAACCTTAGGCCCAATAAATATTGGTCCCTAGATTTGTAAGCTTAAATAAATTAGGCCCGCTAGAAATAACTGAGCTTATTAAGCCCACTAACAATTAGGCCCAATTGATTCTGAATCTGAGTAACGTTGAAACTATAAGTCCATTCGTGTAACACTTGAGCCACTGTCGGTAAGGTCTTACCAGTGTCGGTAAGGCCTTACCAAAACCTGGAAACCATGGTTTTGACTTTCTTTTCAAACAGTAAGGTCTTGATGGTTTGTTTTAAAACGTTGAAGGCAACCAAAGATTGGTTTAACCAAATCTCTTGAAGATCTCAACAAACCAACAACCTTTTGAATGTGAAGATTGCTCCACAAAATCCTCAAAGAGGCTTCTAGAAAGTCAACCCCAAATCTTCAATAACCAAATCAAATCCTGCACAAAATCTCAAACAACTAATTTAAATATAAATCCCAATAAATACTCTAATTGATATTTGCATAAAATAAATACTACCTTTCTTTGTCTTCCATCATATCAACAAACATATAATATAACATCAAGATAGAGTCAACAGTTTTGGTTTTGTTTTGGTTGAACATCTCTGTTATATTGATCATATAATTTCTTAAACTAAAGACCTACTCTTATCGAGTATAGTATGAACATTACTAATGGGGATTATCTTCAATACCTGAAAATTATTGAGAATAACGTTATAATACTGAAAACATTTAAGCATATCTCTTCCAAGGTGTAGGTGATAAATGGTATATACATTCAATCTATTTTTTAAGATGATCCGACGGGTAAACTATACTAGTCGACCCTTCGGATTTGTTTGATCCATTGGGTCCACGGGTGAAAATCAACATGTTTCCTCTGGATGAAAACTCATCGAGTCCAGGTCGACCCCTCGTCCTTGCTCATGTCTATATCGATCATTGATTAGGTAAATGAGTATCAAAATAAGTTAAATAGAAAAGTACAATTTTTCACTATATATATTGCACTTCAGTTTTCTAATTTAACAGTAGAAAATCAAATCAAATCAAACAATTAGAAAGACCCCACACTCGACATTTGAATCTCTAACTTTTTTTTTTTTTCAAGAACGAGTTGATCGACCCCTGGTTTGGAAACTAAAACTACTGGAGAGGGGAAAAAGAAAAAGAAAGGAACATTTTGTTTTCTTGGCAAATGCAGGGAAATGAGATACTAATTCAAATGAAATTATCTGGGCCCCACATCAGTTTTAAAAAATAAAAATGAAAATAAAATCAACAAAAATAAAATAAAATAAAATGCTATATATACATCCCCACACTGAGCTCATTGTAACGACCATTTTCCTCCATGGAATACCTCTTCATCTAACAACTTCTCCTTCCAGATTCATCCTATAGAGAGTGTTGGAGAGAGAGACAGTAAAATTAAGGAGTAACAAAAATAAATCAATTTTGTTTCTCTCAAACTAAGAATTAATCGATTAATTTAATTGTCAAAGATTTCATCATTTTCCGATCACCGTCATCGGAGTATAAAGAATGGCGAAGGGACGGAGGCTCACCATCAGCCGGAGCGAGCGCTACCTCGGGAGCTACTCTGGTCAATCCTACAGCAGCGGCGCGTCGGAGGCGTCGTCGGAGTTCCGAGAGGAGGACATCTGGTCGGCCGTCGACGGAGGCGGTGTCGCCGGATACGGATACAGCCACGCGAGCTATTACGAGGACGGGGAGGTGGAGAGCGAGTGGCCGACACGCGCTGTTGCTGCCACGCCGCCTCCGCCGATCCCGCGGCGGGATCGGTCAGTCGGGGGTTTGACTGTGGCGTTCGAGGATTCCGCGGGGAGGACGACTCCGTCCAGGATCGTGCACCAGCCTCCCTTGCGGAGGCAGCGGCAGGTGGCGTCGTCGGCGCCGGTGAATGTGCCGGACTGGAACAAGATCCTCCGAGTCAACTCGGTCGAGTCGATGCACGACTCGGACAGCGGCGAGTTCGAGGACGAGCGCGACTCGGCGGTGGACCCGCCGCACGAGTACCTCGCCCGCAGCCGGAAGAATGCCACGTCAGTGTTCGAGGGGGTGGGCCGGACGCTCAAGGGCCGCGACTTGAGGCGCCTCAGGGACACCGTCTGGAGCCAGACCGGGTTCGATGGCTGAAATTTTTCATTTTTCATTTTTCAATTTTCATTATTATTATTATTATTAGTTTTTAATTTAGTGAGTATAAAAGTTTAATTTCCTCATCTATCTTTGGTTCTCAAAAATAGAACTGTTCGGATAAATGGAAAATCGTAATTTACCGGGGGAAAAACTGCGTTAAGCTGATTCAGGCCACCACGTGCGTAACAACCTTAATCTATGTAAGAAAAAAATCATTTACTCGAGGTAAAACGAGTCAACTCAGTAGTAACCGAGTTCTTTTTTTTTTTTGGTGGTGTGTATGTTTTTTTTTCCAGAAAAAAGATCTACTCAATGTAGAATTATTTTAGTAATTTCAAGCACAATTATTGTACTTTCTAGTGTAGATACTGACACTTAAATTGTTAAATGACGTACTAAATTATTTACGTATACATCTATTAATAAAAGAATCATACAGATATTAGTTATTCTCTTTATAATTGAGAATTCTGGTCAATGAGAATTTTTCTTTTGAAAATAGCAGTTGAGAAAATTTTATGCTCTTGAATGAAGTACACAAATATATTTTGTAATTTCTTGTTTGATTGAAGAATCTTGGTAGCATTTGTCCCATCTCATAATAGAAAGGGAAAAAAAAAGGTATTTATTTGTATTTATAAGAAAGAATGGACTTGGAGGTGAGAATTATGGATAATATACACTTTTAACATAAAATAATGCATTTTGTAAAGTAATTCCCTCTTTTAATATAAACTGATTTCATGTAATTAGGGGGTTAAGGTTCGCTTCAGCCTGTCTTATTTTTAAAAATATAAAAAATAGGTAAAAAAATTATTAAAAATTATGTATTTTTTTATGACGATAAGTGTTTTGTTAATAAAAATTATAAATATGTGAAAATTTTAGTCTATTCAATTTATTTAGATTTTATTTTCTAGTTCCGTACTTGACTGATTCAATTTTAACCAGTGTAGTTATTTTTTAACTGCTGTATTTATAAGTGTACTAATTTTGTTAAAAATTACATTCGTTTATATGTAAAAGTACACCAATTAAACGTTCATTATCATTTTGATCAACCGTCTATATATAAAACAATAACAAAATCCAAGAATCATGATAGCAAACTCTCCCTAAATTACAACAAGTGGCAGACATGAAGGGGCATTGAGGTTAAAAAGGAAAAAAAATATCCATTTTTTTATTTTTGTTTTAACGACTAAAAGAACGGTCTTTCTATCCTATACCTATAAGAATCTTAATCGAAAAATATTCTCTACCAAATAAATAAGCGATCTTAGGAAAGCAATATTGAGAAAAGATAAAACGGATTTTCTATCCTATGTCGTAAGGGCATAGGATAACAACCTCAATCGGGAAAGATTCCCTAATTTTAAATCATTTTAGCTTTTTATAATATTGCTTTCCTAGGGTCGCTTCTTTTTTTGGTAGGGAATCTTTCCTGATTAAGGTTCTTATCCTATGCCTCAAGGGCATAGGATAGAAAGAGCGAAGATAAAAATAATTTAAATTTTGAGAATCTTTCCCGATTAAGGTAAGGCATGGGATAGAAAATCCGCTAAAAGAATACGAAGAAACAAAGTTTATCTAGAGTTTTTGGTAGAGGGTGATCTTTTTTAATCAAGAGATCATGGGTTCAGCTCTCTCAAAATAATAAAGGAAATGATGTGTATATACTACAACCTCATAGACTTTATTCTAAATAAGATTTACTGAGTTTGTTGTTTATGTTTCCTTTTGGAATTAATTTTTATTTCTACCAATTTTTTTTATTAATAAAAATGATATATTGAAACTACAACTTTGTGATTTTCCTCGATAATTTAACTTATTTCTTCATGATATATACAATTAAAAAAATCTTGAAATTATCAAAATGATGAAATTTGTCCCTCTCCAAAGAGCCCTGTGTCCACCATTGATAACAACTAAGGGTAAGAGCCTTGTAATTTTCTTGACACCTATTGAAAGATATAAGGCAAATTATATGTATTCTTGTATACATTTTGTTACATTTGGATCCTTTTGTTAGGTATGAGGACAAATATCATGAAAAAAAAAACAAAATAGGAAAAAAAAATATTATTTTTTATATATAAAAAAAAAGAGAGAGGAGAATAAAGAAGAGGTGGGGATGAACAAGGCAATAGCCATCCATTCCAAGGAAGGAGGAAGAAACCAAATGAGAGTAAAGCTTTATGGAAGAAGGAGATGGATGGGTGTGTTAGAATCACATGTTGCCTTTCCCTTTCTTGTTTCTATGAAGGAAAGGAAAGGAAATAAAATAAAATAAAAGTTGGCACTGTCAAAGAGGAAAGGAAGGTGTCAATGTGTGTCATCACTTGAAAGAGAAACCAAACAAAGCCTAAGCCCAACCCTTTCTCTAGAAAGTGACACTGTTTTTAACTCTTTTGTTGGGCTTGGGCTTCACTATCACATTTTGTGAACCATTCACAAATCTTATGGTTTGTTTCATGAAATATTTATCAAAAAGTTTTCCTCTCATCCCATTCAAGTAGTTGAGATGAAGAAGATTGAAAATTGTTGCATAAAGTATTTGTGGTTATTGTATTAGGCTCCATCAATTATCATATTATCATCAATAAATGTATGTTTGCGAAATGGGCCTTAACCAAATTAATGGGATAGATGGAGATAAAATCAGAGTTTATTTTTGCTCAAGTGGTCCAATGGTCCATGTTTTATGCTTTGGAAATGTACCTAGCATAACCATACATATGGGATGTTTCAAATTAACTAGGTGTGTTAGTAATGTTTAATTATCAATCATTGATACATTTATTATATATTTTTTTCAATCTAGTGTTTTTTTTGGCTCTTAATTTCTGTCATGAGAGGGTTTTCCATTTGAAGGACATGAAAATGCAAGAGAACTAATGAAAATGTGACCAGAAATGGAGCTTGAATTGAGTTTATTAACATGAACATAAGCTTGCATTGTTACATATCACTTAAATATGTCACTCAAGTTTCTCCTTTACAGGTTTTTGTCCATCAACCTTGTATAGAAAACAAATCATCCTCAAAAACTCGAAATTCTCGAATACAATTTCTACAAACAGGACAAGAAGCAGTCCTGACCAGCCACTCATCTATGCAGCCCACATGAAACATGTGCTCACACTTGGGGAGTATCCTCACCTCATCGCCCTCCACGAGGTCCTGCACGAACATGACCACGAAAACGAACCCAAAAGTTTAAGCTGTTAAGACAAAAGTTTTATCCTCTTATGTTTATGTCAAGAGGGTTTGGCTATATACCTGCAAGCATATGCTGCAGGAAACTGCATCATCATCACCATGGAAATCGATGACTGGGAGCCTCTTTAAGGCCTCAAGCGACAGCCCTCTTGTTTCGTCCACATCATATATGTCGCGAGCATCGCTGCCACTACCTTCTAGCATGCTTGCCTGTGGTTCAAAATCTTGTTAGAATATGATCACCAAGGAATTGCAAAATTCTATTTTGGTGTATATATAATGAGGGTAATTTTATTAACTTACTTGCCACAGGTAAGCCTTCAAAACTGCAGGGCTGACCCACTCCCTGAAGGCCTTCCCATTGATAATGCTACCAAACAGAGCAACCTGTAAGATTTCATGGTTTTAGAATTTAGAGTGACACCCACAAAAGCCAAAGGCCAAAACAATAATCCCTCCATTAAAAAAAAAATACAAGTCTTTGTTACTCCCTCCTTTAAAAAAAAAAATACAAGTCTTTGTTACTCCCTCCTTTTCATAATAAGCGTTGTTTATTTTGTAGTGCATGCTTTTTAAGAAGATAAAAACTCTATAAATATTATTTTAATTAATTTTTTTTAATAATATCATACTTATTAGTAATAAGTATCAATTTATAAAAAAATTTGATTAAAAAAAATATTTTATACAATTTTTACTTCCTTAAAAAGCGTGCATAAAGGTCAAACGACATTTATTTTGAAACGGAGTGAGTACTTTTTAGACACATTTTTTTAGATAAAAATTATATAAAATATTAACTTTTTGATATTATTTTTTTAAAAAAAATAATTTTATAATTATTACTAAAAGTATGTAATTATTTAAATAATTGTAAAAAAAGTTAATATTTTATAGACGTGTCGAAAAGTCATATATTATCAACGGTGTTTATGGTTTTAGGCTTTTTAGCCATTGTAATTTACATTAGACTATCATGATCACAACTTATCCTCAATGTTTTTTGACCCATTCCTTTTAGGTGCTACATTGGTTTTATCCTTTCTTGTACTAATTGTTTGTTCAAGTGGAGTAAGTCATGAGTTTAATTAGAAAGAACTGCTTTAGTTATTTCCTCCCTAGCTCATAGATTAAAATTTAATACAGCTACAAACAAGGAAGAATTAATACCATGAGTTGACCCACCAGTTTTCATGGGAGCCAAATGAAGGTCAGCCCCACAAATATATTTAGGTTAAAACTATATATGCCTAATTACTGTTTGTCCCTTTAAGGCAATTGGACTACTAAATAATCTACCCCACTTTTGTAGAATATTCAGTTTGTTAGAAATTATAATTATTTATGTGCTCCTTGTCCTGGCTTGGACAGCTAAGAAAAATAGTGTTGTTACTATATGTTATAGTATGATAGTATTAATTTATATACCTTGGATAAAAAATGACCATTGAGGATCGAATCGAAAATCTCAAGGGCGACGATGGCGCCGGAGATGACTCCTATGGCTGCCCCTCTGCACAAGCCGGTTTCCGTTGTTTGGCCCTTCATGGCCCCTGCAATGCCTCCTACTAGTGACCCTCCTGCGTCAAAACCATGTATATAGTTGGTTTTGGTATATATATAGAGTTTACTTGCATGTAAAAACAAATACTATAACAAATGAATAGAGGATATATTTGGGAAATGCAATGTAATGTAGCTTACCCATTGCAAAGGCACAAAGACAAAGAGCCAACCAAGCTTTTTGCAACAATCTTGAAGCACAGTGAAACCAAGAATCTGCCATTTGCATACAAACCCACCACCAATTCACAACCTTGGTGTGTACTAAACAAGCCAAAAACCAACTCTCCATCAAACTATACATGCACTTGTTGAAATTAAAGGGTTTCTTTGGGATTGTCTTTGTGCATGATATGATGAATGGTGAAGAAAAATGAGGTCACACTTAAATAGTGAAAGACCTACAAAAAAAAAAAAAAAAACCACAAAAAAGTAACTGATATGAGCATTAAAAGAGTGCATTTAAGAGAGTTAGGCAGCTACCAAATTACACTGGATATTTTAGTATATGCAAAGATGGGGGGTAAGTGGGTAACAAATATCAATCAATGTATGGCAATTGGCAATGGCATTTAAAGTTTAAACAAACTTTATTAACTCAAGCTCCTCTCTAGCTTTTACCCTCCTTTTTTCTGATACTTGTTTATCCACTCGATCCACAAAACCAGGTGCTGGTGTAGTGGGTTTTTGCAGTTGATTTCTGTGGGTTTTACAGTTGATTTTTGTGGGGTTGGGGGTGATTCACCTCTCATCAAGAATATTGTCAATATTACTGCAAGCTTTAAATGTACACTAATTAATCAAGCAGTGTTTTCTCTCTCCGGTCCTTTCTCATACTGTACATCAGGAAAATATCTTGGACTATTGGTAGGCCCACAAGCTTGTAGGATGCCTACAACTTGCAAACAATGACAAAGTGATTAGCCCCAAATTTGATCCAACTTTGCTATATCAAAGTGTTTTGGAGTTCTAGGTGGCCTTCGGGTGTGTCATTGTGAACTCATGTTAAAGTCATCTAGTTACGTTTGAGAGTAAAACTAGCAGGTCGCAGACTGACTACTTTCTAATTAGGGAAGATCAGAGGCGGAGCTAAGGGGGTCCTAGGGGGTCACGTGACCCTCCCCTCATTCGAAAAATTACCTAGTTGTATTCTCCATGTCAATAGCTTCGTTTCGATATATAATACGTCTTAATTCGACCTCTGAGTAAAAAGTTATGAATGTTTGAAAATTATAGGTGTGTTAAGCACTTTAATTTTATTTCAATATACTATAATACCTTTATATTTTACTTAATTAAATTGACATTCACATATTATAATTCATCCCGAGAGGTTCGAAACCACAGACTATATTACTTATTTTGAGAATTTGGTAAGAAGTTACGCAAGTTTAAATTTTTTATATCTAGTTATACATTATTAAATGTTAAGAATACGATGTTTATTTATTGCGTTTTATATCCTTATTTTTGTTTTATATCTTTGTAGTAGTTTATAATATCGTTTCACACTAGTTTGTATTATCGTTTGACACTAATTTGTACTATCGAACATGTTATGTATTTTACGATTTTTTCCTCGATCTTATTGTCTACTATTATGGTGGCCCCCCCACTCAAAACTTTTTGGCTCCGTCCCTGGGAAAGATGATAGATACATATGTTGAGATTGTAAGGTTGTACCTTTTGGAGGGCTAACAACCTCGCACCATTTACTGGTGCTCGTTTTTTAGTTCAAGGGTATTCAGAAGAGAAAGATTAGTAAGCAGAAATCTAGAATCAGATGGTGGCGAGTCGGCGACTAACAAACTCTAATGGACCGCTAGTAAGAGAGAAAATTCTAGAGGAGAATAAGATTGGGAGCTTGGCAAAGGAAAGTGCAGATTTGATGTGGAGTTGTATGATGGACAACATTCGGAAAGGGGCTAGTAGCATGCTAGGATTGTCGCGAGGCAACGGTGATAGTAAGGGACATAGAGGCAATGAAGTTTGGTAGGACGATGAAGTGCAAGAAATAGTTAAGGCAAAGAAAGTGTTTAAGATGTTAGCGAGCAGCACCGGCGAGGAGGAGAGGGTTGATTGATTGGCTGAGTATAAGCAGGCTAATAAGGAAGCGAAGGTGATAGTGGTCAAGACTAAGGAGAGGGCGTTTGAAAGAATGTACAATGCTCTTGATGAGAAGGGTGGGGAAAGACTCTTCCTCTCCATAGCCCTTGCTAGGGAACGAAGAAATAGGGGCTTGGATAGAGCAAGTTGTATCAAGGATGAGTTGGGTAATGTGTTAGTTCATGAGCTTCAGATCCAATAGAGATGGAAGTGCTATTTTGTCGAGCTTCTCAATGAGGGATATAGACTGTCGAACGGTATACCCAGGGGCACAACCAACGACAATTACAATTTTTGTAGACGCGTCTCATGAGGAAGTAAAGAAGATTGTTAGCAGAATGAAGATTCAGAGGGCCATGGGTCCGGATGAGATTCCAGTTGAAGTGTGGAAGTGCATTGGAGTGAGGGGTCTAGAATGACTCACACAACTCTTTAACCTTATTCTTAGAACAACCAAAAATGTAAAAGGAGTGGAGACATAGCAATTTAACCCCCTTATACAAGAACAAGGGTGACGTACATCAACGCGGGAACTACAGAGTTATTAAACTCCTTAGCCACACGATTAAGATTTGGGAGCAAGTTATTGAGATGAGGTTGTGAAGGCTTGTTTGTGTAACCGAGAACCAGTTTTGTTTTATGCCAAGGCGATTGACTATTAAAGCGCTGCACTAATGAGGCGACTAGTCGAGAAGTACATGAAAAGGAAAAAGAATATGCACATGGTCTTTATCGACTTGAAGAAAGCTTATGACAAAGTACCGAGAGAGCTCACATTGTGTTAGTGGATGAGACGAGAGTTGGAGTGAGTAGTAAGTTAGAGCGTTGGAAGATAAAGGTGTCAAACTAAGCAAGACAAAGATGGTATATTTAGAGTTCAGGTTGGGAGAGGAGGGTGAAGTGGACCAAGACGAGATTTGGAGTAAGACAAAGATGCTATATTTAGAGTTCAGCTTATGACAAAGTACCGAGAGAGCTCACATTGTGTTAGTGGATGAGACGAGAGTTGGAGTGAGTAGTAAGTTAGAGCGTTGGAAGATAAAGGTGTCAAACTGAGCAAGACAAAGATGGTATATTTAGAGTTCAGGTTGGGAGAGGAGGGTGAAGTGGACCAAGACGTGATGCTTGGTGAGAATGTTGTGCTGAGAAAAGATAGTTTCAAATATTTGAGATCAATGATGCAGAGTGACAGAGGTGTGGATAAGGATATCAGACATCGAATGCAAGTGAGATGGCAAAAGTGGAGGGTTGTGTCATGATTTAATGCGATAGAAAATTTCCATAAAAACTTTTGGGAAAATTCTACGAATTGATAGTTAGACCTACTATGTTGTACGAGGCTGAGTGTCGGGCGACTACGAAGGCACAAGAGCAGAAGCTAATGGTGGCAGAGATGAGGATGATCAGATGGATGAGTGAAGTTACCAGACTCAACAAGATCTAGAATGAGGTTATCCGCAATAAGGTAGGAGTAAGCAGTATCCAAGATAAGTTGTGTGAGTTAATGCTTTGTTGGTTTGGTCATGTGCAGAAGAGGGATCCGAGTGCGTCAGTGCATAGATGTGATAGTTTGGAGATTAGGCGAGATTTCGTCCTCGTGAACCTTAATGAGAACATGGTTGGGGATAGGATGTAATGGAGGAGCATCATTCATGTCAGAGAGAATTAGGTTGGATCGTAAAGGATTTGGCAGAGATCGTATCCATTCCCCACCCTCGTGATTCTTTCACTATATCTTTTTCACCTACCCCGTTCTTACGCCAAGCTTCTTCTTTTTTTTTTTTCTCCTAATCTCTTTCACTATATCGTGTGTTTTACTTGTTCATATGGTGTGTTATGTGTTCATGCTTGATTTGGCTCACTCGAAAACACTCTCTTAACGTAATCAGGGGAAAATGCGTACAATTTGACCGGCCTATACGGGGTAATTGGGAATGTTGTTGTTAATTGTTGTATCATACAACTTGTATGATAATCGGAAGTAGACAAATAATTAAGTGGATATAGGTTATACCGAGTGGGTGCTTCACCGGGAAGATCAAGGCCACGGAGAGAAAATGACGAGTGAGCTCACATCGACTAATGAGTCCGCCTCAACTACAGTTTTAAACTTTATATTTACAAATTAAAGCAGATTGAAAACCCTAATTATATATAATGTGTGTTTATATAAAGACAAGTATGGAGTTTATGAGATCACGTCCATTGTTTTTATCTCGAATCTCTCACTTTTCATAAATTTACCTCGAAATTTCACAATTTTAGAGTAGGTAGCATGGAATTTAATACCTCTCAATCTCAATGTGGAGCATCATTTATGTTACACTGCAATCACTTTGCCATTATCCCCTGTATATGTTATCTTCATCACTGTGCATAGTATCTTGGAGATGAAAGGCACCCACATAGTCCATATCACGACACCCAGTTGGGTTCTTTAAAAAATGTTCAATTTGGAGTACTCTAGATTTGATCAGAAAGTGTGGCTGACCATGCTGCTCATTTAATCATTTCAGCCACGCTGAGGAGATTAATTAGCACAATTAATAAATACTAATACGTATTTTTTTTATTAAGTAAAGATTCAAGCTCAGGTTAGTCTGATCCTCGAGTGACCGACGAATCGGTAGACGGTGAACCGTTGAAAATACAATCATAAAAGAAAATGTGCAAAACAAAGGCGGCGAGCTCACAGACTCGGACAATCTAAACAGACCTAATCCTAACACACTTGAGACAAGATATACTAAGAAATGACGTCAAACGTCACCAAGCAGTGACACCGCTGGTCAGTGGTACATCAGGAGTCCATGTGGGCAGTGAAGACAATTCTCCAAAGAAATATTTAAATCTCGGGGTCGCCTCAATACACACTGCCACTACCCCAGCCAGACCTAACATCGAATATCAGAACCCCAATTAAGACAAGGACCGCCAAGAACAACCCGAATCACGATCGAAAACCACCCTAGTCGCACATGAAAACCCTTTTGGGATTTTTAAAAATGTATTGAACAATTAAGAAAACACACCTTAGTATTTTTTTGAACTTGTTTACATGAAACTAGTGTTTAAGGTTGTAGTTTGTAAGCAAAACCTGTAAAATAAATACTTGTGTAATTTTCACATTTATGATTAATGTTGTTAAAATACCCATATTTTTAGAATACTTGTGCAATTTTCACATTTATGATTAATGTTGTTAAAATACCCATATTTTTAGAATACTTGTGCAATTTTCACATTTATGATTAATGTTGTTAAAATACCCATATTTTTCGAATGACTGTAATTTGCACTATTAATTTTCTTTCATCATATATTCTCTTTCTCAGTCTAAGGATTGAGCCCATCTGTCTGTGTGTTGTCCTCATTAGCCGATTCAGGGGTGGGCATTACCGGGCCATCATCTACCCTGGTTCAAAAAAAATAAAAGTATATAATGACCCAATTCAGATTATATAAAAAATTTAGAAAAAAAAAACACAAGCATTTAAGTGGTTTACTGGTTGAACCCACCCTAATCATAAATAGGTTGTAAATTAACCTTGTTCCAATCCCATTAGAGAGGCATTTTTTTCTTTAATTTTTTTCAATCCAAAATATTCAATATTTTAAAATTATTATATAATTTATAAGCATTTCACAATTAAGCAATAAAAATTTGTTTGTAATTTTAAGATATTAAGAAATAATTTTAATATATTCTCTTAATATTTTTAAAAAAATTATTCCTTATAAAAAACAATAGAAAAATAATATATAAAAAAAATTGTGCCCACCCTAAAAATTTTTATGGATCCAACCCTAGTTATCCTCTTTTCTTTTTCTTTTTCTTTTTTTTCTTTTTCTTTTTCATTTTTTGTGAGAAATGTTTGTTAGGATTTGCAATAGCATATATACTCCTTTATTATGGCTTACACTTGATTGGGAAAAAGTCTAAATTGGAATTAGAGTCGAAGCGACCTTAATTGGTTGCTCTTCCATGTCAAAGCTTGGATCACATAGTCGGTGATAAGTTGTTTTGAGAGTTTGAGACTTAAGCAAACATTGAGCTCAAGTAGTGATATGTTGGGCCTATCTTTCAAATGGGCCAAGGAAGTCCATCGGATTGGTGATATGATCTAGTTTTAAAGAATTTTTCTTTATTTTTTTTATATATAAAACAAAAATTAGCCAAAAATAACACGAATATCAACTATGAACAAAAAAATATTAGGAACTTTAGAATTAATAATTTCATGTACCAACTATCATCCTATTACCAAAAAATAAAGTAGAATTTCCAAATTCAAATGCAATTGTCAAATAGGTATAAAATTGCACCCAATTTGCACATGAACCCAAAATTTACAAGTCGAAAGACCTAAAATTGGTAAATTCGCCCGGAGTGAGCGATTTCACCTTTTTTGGAACAAGAAACCTCTAAATTTTTTCGTTCAATAATTGTATTTAAAATTTCCAATTCAAAACCCAAATTTTTTAATATAATTCAAAGTCATCGGATCTAAAACTTAAACAATTGAATTCAAATTCTAATTCAATTCGACATGAGCTTGAAGCCTCCCATGAGTGTTGTCACCGCTTTCATAAGCTTCACCTCTTCTACCTCCTCTGTGGGCGCTGTCGCTGCCATCGAGAGTATTTCTCGTCATTGTCATCTTCATGAGCACCACTCTCTCCCTCACACGAGCAATTGTAGTCTGTCTGTTCTCTAGATCAGTTTTTTTACTTTGTTTATTTTAATTTTGTGGCCATGTGGGGTAGATGGTTGAAAAAATAACCAGAAATCATGTGTATTATTATTTTTGGTTAATAAGGTGAGAGATTATATACGAATTCAGTGTTTTAAAAAAACGGTCTTGGCGACCGTCAAGACGATGCCAAGATGTCTGACAGACCCACACTATCCCAAATGTGGCCTTGGTGTGAATGGAATGACACCTTGGCGGCTTTGGTGGGTGCAAGACGGTGACTTGACGGCTTGGCGGGTGAAAATCGGGCTCGACGGAGAAGAGTTTTGGCGGGCCCTGAACGGAGGGCTAGCGGTCTTGGTGGTTTTAAATCGAGGTTATTTAATTTTTATAGTTTTAAATTTCTCAATTATTTAGCTATGATACTTATTTGAATATATCTATGTGATTTTATATTTGATTTGGACAACTTTAAAATAATAATGATGATTTTTTTATTTGATATGCTATAGATTTGAAATTAATGAATAATTTATTACATTATATATGTTTTAGACATAGTTCATGTCATAAATATAAGAAAATAATCAAAAACCATTTTGTCTGTCAAAAAACCGCTAATAAGGCCGCCAAATGTCTTGAAGCTTAGCGGTACACTGTCGCCACATCCGACAAACGTTTTTTAGAACATTGATATGAAATCATCAATTCTAAAATTCGTATTATTTTAGCTTCTTTCACAAATTTTAAGGAAAACAACATATACATTATTATACCCTCATTTATTATACTACTTTTTTACTTTCTTGAAAACTACAACTATCAATCTACTACAGTAATTATTAAAATGGCATTTTTGTAAAGTAGATATCAAAATACCTATAATGACATATTTTCTTGAACAAAATTAACACTCTAATCTGACATATTTCACTGAGCGGACGGAGTAGTTGATACTTTGTATGATTTTTGGTTATTTTTCCTAACAAAAAGTTATATGCCGCTTATATATAGCTTGCAAATGCTTAAGAGCAGTGGCATAACTCAATTGGGACGGGAGGTGGCCATGGCCCCCCCAAGCGGAAAAAAATTAATGTTATATGTAATATATTTTTATGATATGTAAATAGTAAAAGAGCATTTTAACAATTAATTATTCTAGTTTAGTTGGTAAATAATGGGTATTTTATTCAATAAGTTGGGCGTTCAAATCTCTCCATAATTCCTTTTCGAAATAATTTTTAATTATTGTGTATTTGGTATAAAATAAATTAAAAAAAACTGAATATATTTTATGGCCCCTCTGACCAAATATCTTACGTTCTGCCACTGCTTAGGAGCAATGATTTTCTCTTATATATTGTGTAAGACTTGTTAATTCTAAATCAACTTGAATTTTTTGGTTAAAAAGTTGAGCACATTTACTTCATTTGATTCCCGTTTAAGGATCATGTTTTTAGCGAGATGCTGAAAATGAAACCCTTTGGTGAGAGGTCACGGGAGATACTCTAGTGAGAGGCAAAGGTGTCAAAGAGTTGTGATTGTCGGAGTGCGGTTCTCATGGGATTCAGATCGACTGTGGGAGATTCAAAGTTGAGAGGCATATGAATCTTGTCATATATATTCGATTACTAGTAGAAAAGTTTATCTCTTCAATTAATGAATGAACCTCATTGTTGATCTTGTCGGCTTGGAGCGTTCCTAAGAACATTAAGTGGTATAGAGATTCCATCAGAGTTCCTCGAGGATTTTTTCGTAGTCGTTATCGTCATCTAGCACCACTCATCAGAGTTTTTGTGGGACCAACCATTGAGGTGTGACAGAGTATTTTCAGTCGCCTAAATCCTATCAAATATATTCGACTGACCTAACTAATGTAGTTTGGAAAGTACGGTTCGATCCCACAGAGAGTCAACGATTTGTATGCAAAATCAAAGTGTGTCAACAAGAACAAGAAACAAAGAAGGGGGAATTTTGATGGTTTAAACTAACTAATTAAGAAACAAAAGTAGCAGGATAAAACAGATTTAGTGAATGAATATGAGAGAAATAGCTTAGGTCAACCAATCTCAGCAATCAGTTTTTGTTCAATGATCATTGAAATCAAATAGATAACTTCCTCTTGAATACTTTGTTGTGGAAAGACTATGTCTTTTGAATCCAATTCCTTATCAAATCTAGTTAACAGGACAACCAGACCTTGAGAACCCTAATTATCAAACAATCCTGAAACTATCAAGATTCAGTTCAATAATTGATGAAGCTTAAAGGAAATCAACAAAGATAATCGGCGCGCACAACCAATTATTGAATCAATTGCAAATCAATTCTCTATACAAATCCCTAAATCAACCAGTTTCAGAGATTTATACTTTGCTACTCGAGAATATATATATAATTCAACCAGTAATTACCTATATCTAGCTATATATTATCATGAAAAGACATCAGTTGATCAAGCTAATGGAAATCACAAAGGTCTCCAATCTACGTCTATATTCGTTCGATCTAAAGAAACTCAAAAACCTGCTTTTGTTCTTTTTCTTTCACCGTTTTGCTTCTCCCTAATAAATTAATAATTGAAAATATAATAACATATGTCATAAATTAATCATAGTAATAGCAATTCCTTGCACAGACTACAAAATTCGGGCTCGCCAAAGAACTCGGCCGAGTTTTGTCTTCATCACCCGAGTTCTTCCTGAGAAGCCAGCTCGGTTTTACCCATGGAACTCGGCCGAGTTTTATGCTACCTTGGCCCGAGTTCTTGACAGTTCTACTCTTTTGCATATGTTCAGCTCCTCTCTTTGGCTCTCTTGCTCAAGGCTTCGATTTCCGTCTCATCTTCCAACATTTACACGAGCGCAGCTCCACTCCTTCATAATCACCTGAAATCATGCACAAACCTGGTAGATTCCGACTCTAATTGAACATAATCAAAACATAAAACTACTCTAACTCATGCATTGTACCATACCTAAACACATCTAAATGCTTATATTAATACTACCTAAATTTGTATGATCAAGGTGCATTAAGTAGATCCAATGTATAGGGTCGTAATTAATGTACCATTTGAAAGGGCTACATAGATTTGAGAGCTTTTGTGAGACTAGTCATTGATACCTTACGCAATTTTCTCAAACATGCAAGAGTTCGTCTTTGACTTTGGTGACAAAATTTTGCAAGACAAATGGTACAAGCTCATAGGGTATTAGGATCACATCATCATCCCTTCCTGCAAAAGGATTTGTCCTCGAATATGAGCTATTATGTGGATGCTTGAAACAAAAATGGCAGGCATGATAAAATGTTCAGTGTAGCATCCATCCATGGGGTGTTGATGTGATCATCCCATCTAGCACCGACGAGACCGAGGGCGAGCTTGCTTCTCAGGCCCCTCCTCGATCGAGACTTGGAAATCGAAGAGACCGAGGGTGAGCTTGCTACTCAGGCCCCTCCTCTTGGAAGGACCACGCCACCTCTCACTCGTGCTCGAGCACGCGCACTTGGTCATGTGGCCCTAGCCCCCGGACTTTTCGGCAACAAAAGTTCGCCGGTTCTAATCCTCACCATGCTACAAGACGCGAGCGAGCCAACCTCGATGCCAATCAAGAAGCCATGCCAACCCCAACCTTGCCCATGAACCATTTCTAATAAATCCCTTCTCTCACATTAAAAATCCACTCACCATAGGCTCATTGAAAGTCCACTTGCCATTTTAAAGAGAGCAACCACTCACCTTTCCTCTTCATGGTCAGCAGCCTTTTCCCCTAGCCAACTTCATGGCCACACATCAAAGACCATTCCCTTCCCCTTCCCTAGAGGCCGGCCACCTTTTGCCTTCCCTCTTGCATTTTTCTTTTGTTTTTCCTATATATATTGTATGAACAAAGCTATATGGGACAAGTTAAAATGGAAATAAGAAAAGAACTCTCTTTGTGTTCACAAAATCATATTTAGTGTGATTCTAAATCGATCTCTCATAGGCGCGATACCTACAAGAAAGTTGTCCTAGGCGCGATACCAACGACAACAAGGATCAACAACACCCGAAGTGCGATTCGGAGGGTGTCTTTGATCGAGTGTTAGAGATTACAAGGGCGCGATACTCACGGAACCTTGCTTCACATATCCTTCGACTCTGTCCGCAGCCACTTCCGCAGCCCCACTCCCTCCACGTCCATCGACGCCCACACCCTCTTCCATCATCCATCCGACACCCTGGCCTTGCCATCCTTGTGTAGATCTAATCCGGAGGACTTTGTCGACAATCCGTTGGCTCGAGACCTCGCCCGAGCACACCAAGTGGTATCAGAGCTGACCGACACAAGTTCCTCAAGGTTTCCGATGTACGAATTGCTTGTCTTTGTGCCTTCGAATTGCTAGATCTACTTGTGCATTTTTCGGGAAAATCACCACCATAATCAACTTCGATCCATAAGAAATTCCATCTCCTTGTCTTCCATCTTCATCCTCCTCCATATTAGTCTTGTCATATTGTGTTATTGCTCTTAAAAAAAGAGAAGAGAAAAACCGAATTAAAAAAAAAGAATCGGTATTTGCTAATCAGTATTTCCTAAGCCTTTTTATTCCATCTTCATACTTCTCCGTATCATATTGTGTTGGTACTCTTAAAAAAAACAGAAATCGAATTACAAAAAAAATCGGTATTTGATAAAAAAAAATTTGCTTCTAAGTGTTGCTGTTCTTGTGTTGTTACTCACTTGATCTTCCAACCCTTCCACATATTCCATCGATCTCAAATTTCCGTATTTTTACTTGATAGTGTCGGCTACGTCGAGGCCTTAGATCTTGCAAATACTCGTCGGAATGCTTGTGTTTGTTTATCTTTGGTATTACTTTGCTCACAGGTACAAAGGAGTTCGGAGATCAGCCAAAGATTGAACGTTCCTTGAGTATCGTTGCTGCGATACTCCTTCGTTGCTCAGAGTTGTGCGTTGGCTTGGACTGAATTGTACCATTGCTGCGGTACTTGGGAGCACTCTAGTTTGTTGATCGTGTGAGAATTGTAAGGCATCATCGCTGCGAACTTACCGCTTATACATGATTGTGTTGTCTCAGTTTGTTGTTGAGTGCAGCGCCCCTGCGTTGGAAAAGGTGAGAAGAGAGTGAGTGATCGTGAGTCGAGAGCATCACCTATAGCGAGGAGCGTGAGCGCTTGAGAGGAGAAACACCTCCAAAACACACGAGTGTGAGTGTTTTCGGTTTTGCCTAACCTTACGTGTTTGCTTGTTTGTTGTTGTGTTTGTATTGCAATGGCCAATGATCATTCGAGTGTCCATGACAATGAGGAGAACCACGCAGCCACTCTTGATGACCAAATGGAGCAAGAACAAAGGGACACAAGAGCGGTTCAATTGACATTGGTGGAGACCATTGAGTGACTTAGGATTTCTATGGAAGCCCTCACCCGGAATGTCAATGTGGATCTGAATGCCAACGACACTCCGAGAGGTGGGCGGAACCGACCTCCACGTGGGCACTCTCGTGAGCACAACCGGCGAGAGGCCAACGATCTTGATGAGGATGACCGTCGCCGCCGCCGTGAGGAAGATGACCGCCACCGTCGACACCATGGTTTAAAACTTAACATTCCTTATTTTGCAGGTGATTCAGATGCAGGTGTCTACCAAGATTGGGAAGCCAAAGCGGAACAAGTCTTATGGTATTGTCGCTATACCGAGATTGAGAAAGTGGAGCTTGCCACTATCCATTTTACTGATTTTGCCTTGACTTGGTGGCGAGAGGAGCGTGATGATCGTGAGTACCACCGTGAGATGCCCGTAGAGTCTTGGGCTGAACTTAAGAGAATGATGCGGGCTTGGTTCATTCCAATCCACTATGAGCAACAACTCTTGCTCAAGGTTGAACGACTTCGACAAGACCCCCATTCTCCCGATGAATTCTATAAGGAACTTAGAACTCTTTTGCAACGTTCTAATTCTAGACATAGTGATACCTATGTGCTCGCTAAGTTCCTTTCAGGTCTCAACTCCGATGTGTCCGAGATTGTGGAGCAATTGCGTCACACCGACATAGTTGCTGCCCTCCATCATGCCACACACGCCTATGACCGGATTCAAAGTAAGAAAGCTACGGTTTCGTCCCGACAATGGAACCCGCAGGAGACCGGTACCGAGCATCCCTGTGGCACACGTGGTTCGCAGCAGCCATGTGCGCCTTTGTCACCTAGCCTCTCGGTTCCCTTCGGCTCCAAGGCAGCTGTCCCCTCTCCCTTTACGCAGCCGCCTCCTCCACCACCTAGGCCCGAGCCTATCAAAGGCACTAGCTCTACCAAGTGCTTCCGATGCTACGAGTATGTCCATTACGCTCGTGAGTGTCCTAATCCCAAAAAGGTACTTTATAATGATTTTGGTGATATGTTGACCGAGGTCTTCAGAACTAGTGTTGATGATCCTCCCCTTGAGACATGTGAAGAGGCCGATGAGATCATTGCTCATGCCTCTACCGGAGAATGTTTTGTGGTAAAGCGTGCGTTGAGTACTTGTGAGAAATCTCCGGATACGTCGCAGCGAGAAAACCTCTTTAACACCCGTTGTTTGATTAATAACATTCTATGTACGGTTATTATTGATGGTGGATCTTGTTGTAATATTATTAGCCAGGAGGTAGTTGACCGCTTTGCGCTTCCTACTCGAGCACATCCGCTTCCTTACACTCGCTAGTGGCTCAACGCCGACTCTCCTCTCCAAGTGAAGCACCAAGCCGATGTAGCTTTTTCCATTGGAGGTTACCATGATGTTGTGAGCTGCGACGTCCTTCCTATTAATGTCTGCCATCTCCTCCTTGGACGTCCATGGCAATTCGACCACAAGGTGATCCACGACGGCTACACCAACGAGTAAAACTTTTCACTTAACGGGAAGAAGGTAAAGCTGCTACCTCTCACTCCCCACGATATTATGGTCGACCATGTGGCTCGAGAACAACGGAAACTCGCCAAGGAAGAAGTCGCAAAAACAGCTTTGAAGGGAAAAAAATGAGCTAGGCACCGTCTCCGATCCTCGCAATCTTCTTGTTGCTCGGATTCATGATGCCCGCAAAGCTATTCAGGGGGGTTCCGTTTGCTTTCTCCTTTTGTGTACTAATAATTTATCCATGATTTCATCTACTTGTGTGGCTGATTTGCCCTTACCCGTCGCAGAATTACTAGTGGAGTTCAAGGACATGCTTCCCGACGACATGCTCGAAGGATTGCCACCCATTCGTGGGATAGAGCATCAAATTGATTTCCTTCTCGGAGCTGCTATACCGAATCGTCCAGCTTATAGAGCTAATCCCAATGAGACCAAGGAACTCCAGAAGCAAGTGGAGGAGCTCTTAAAGAAAGGTTACATCCGAGAGAGCCTTAGTCCTTGCGCGGTTCCGGTTCTATTGGTGCCTAAGAAGGATGGCACGTGGAGAATGTGTGTGGATTGTCGAGCGATCAATCAAATCACAGTTAAGTACCGACATCCCATTCCACACTTAGATGATATGTTGGCTGAATTATATGGTGCTCGAGTTTTTTCTAAAATTGATTTGAGAGTGGCTACCACCAAATTCGAATGAAGGAGGGCGATAAGTGGAAAACCGCCTTTAAAACTAAGTATGGACTCTATGAATGGTTGGTAATGCCCTTCGGACTCACTAATGCCCCTATCACCTTTATGAGGTTGATGAATCACGTGCTTAGAAAGTTCTTAGGAAAATTTGTTGTCGTTTACTTTGACAATATTCTGATTTATAGCAAACACCTTGATGAGCATGTTGAGCATTTGCGAAGCGTGTTGCTAGTCCTTAGAGCCGAGCACTTATATGTTAACTTTAAAAAATGTGAATTTTGCTCCGAATCTTTTGTGTTCCTTGGCTTTGTTGTAGGAAAGGAAGGACTTCGTGTAGATGAAGGAAAGATCAAGGCCATACGGGATTGGCCGCGGCCCACGTCCATGTCACAAGTCCGGAGTTTCCTTGGGTTAGCAGGGTTCTATCGTCGCTTCGTCAAGAAATTTATCACCATTGCAACCCCCCTCACTGAACTAACCAAGAAGAACGTGATCTTTAAATGGGGGCCTGCCCAAGATCAGTCCTTCTCCACCCTTCGGGAGCGCCTCACGCGTGCACCATTGCTAGTGCTGCCGGATTTTTCAAAAACTTTCGAGATCGAGTGTGATGCTTCGGGGATTGGACTTGGGGGTGTTCTCACGTAGGAAGGGCGTCCCGTGGCTTATTTCAATGAGAAGTTAGGAGGAGCCGCCCTCAATTACCCCACCTATGACAAGGAACTCTTCGCCCTTGTCCGAGTTCTTCAAACTTGGCAACACTACCTTCTACCGCGAGAGTTCGTCATCCATTCTGACCACGAGGCCTTGAAATACTTGAGAGGCAAGCCAAGCTGAATAAAAGGCATGCTCGCTGGGTTGAGTTCATCGAAGCCTTTCTATACGTGGTTAAGTACAAGACGGGTAAGGACAATGTCGTCGTCGACGCTTTGTCTCGGAGTTATACCTTGATCTCTTCTCTTGATGCTAGCGTGTTGGGTTTTTCTTTGATACGGGATTTGTATGCCCATGATGCTGAATTTGCTGATATTTACGCCCAATGCTTGCTACCTACTGGATCTACCCATGATCGTCACTACTTTGTGCATAATGGTTATCTTTTCAAGTCCAACCGCTTGTGTATTCCTTCTTGTTCTATGCGTGGTTTGCTTGTTTTAGAGGCACATGGTGGCGGTTTGATGGGGCATTTTGGGGTCACGAAAACCATCGGCATCCTCAAGGAACATTTCTATTGGCCAAACCTGAAATCAGACGTCGAGAAGTGTTATGTAAGTTGTGCCGTGTGTAAAAAAGCTAAGTCCTAATTGAACTCGACAGGTTTGTATCTTCCCTTGCCTATTGCTCATGCTCCTTGGGAGGATATTTGTATGGACTTTGTTCTGGGTTTGTCTTGATCTAAGAGAGGCCATGATTCTATTTTTATGATTGTGGATAGATTCTCTAAAATGGCAAATTTTGTGGGTTGTTCAAAAACCGATGATGCTTCCAATGTAGCCAACTTATTCTTTGATAACATTGTGCGGTTGCATGGGATTCCACGAACAATTGTTTTGGATAGAGATTCTAAATTTCTTAGCCATTTCTGGAGAACTCTTTAGGCTAAATTGGGGACGAAACTACTATTTTCGACTTCTTGTCATCCCCAAATTGATGGGCAAACCGAGGTTGTTAACCGTACTCTTGGTGTTTTGCTTCGTACTATGTTGTCCACTAACTTGCGCAGGTGGGAAGAGTGCTTGCCCTTCATAGAGTTTGCTTACAATCGAGTTGCCCATTCCGCTACCAAACACTCTCCATTTTAGATAGTTTATGGGCGCAATCCTATCACTCCTCTTGACCTTATTCCGCAGCCCCCTAAGGTGCAAGAAGACTTTGAAGGTGTGGTGAGGGTTGAGTTCATTCGCACCCTCCATGATCAGGTTCGGCACCAACTGGAGCACCGCACGGAGCAATATGTGCGCCAAGCTAACAAGCACCGCAAGAAGGTCCTTTTTTAGGCCGGAGATTTGGTGTGGGTTCATCTTCGCAAGGATCGCTTTCTTACTCACCGACAATCCAAGCTGCGACCACAAGCCGATGGTCCTTTCCGGGTCCTCGAGAAGATCAACGACAATGCCTACCGCATTGAGCTCCCAGATCACTATGGCGTCCATCCGACCTTTAATGTTGCCGACTTAACCCCATTTCTTGTAGGTGATGGATTGCTTGACCAACTCGCGGATTAGGGGTCGAATCCTTTCCAAGTGGGGGAGGATGACATGATCATCCCATCTAGCACCGACGAGACCGAGGACGAGCTTGCTTCTCAGGCCCCTCCTCAAGACTTGAACATCGAAGAGACCGAGGGTGAGCTTGCCACTCAGGCCCCTCCTCTCGGAAGGACCACGCCACCTCTCACTCGTGCCCGAGCACGCGCACTTGGTCATGTGGCCCTAGCCCCCGGACTTTTCGGTAACAAAAGTTCGCCGGTTCTAATCCTCACCATGCTACAAGACGCGAGCGAGCCAACCTCGATGCCAATCAAGGAGCCATGCCAACCCCAACCTTGCCCATGAACCATTTCAAATAAATATCTTCTCTCACATTAAAAATCCACTCACCATAGGCTCATTGAAAGTCCACTTGCCATTTTAATGAGAGCAACCACTCACCTTTCCTCTTCATGGTCGGCAGCCCTTTCCCCAAGCCAACTTCATGGCCACACATCAAAGACCATTCCCTTCCCCTTCCCTAGAGGTCAGCCACCTTTTGCCTTCCCTCTTGCATTTTTCTTTTGTTTTTCCTATATATATTGTATGAACAAAGCTATATGGGACAAGTTAAAATGGAAATAAGAAAAGAACTCTCTTTGTGTTCACAAAATCAGATTTAGTGTGATTCTAAATTGATCTCTCATAGGCGCGATACCTATGAGAAAGTTGTCCTAGGCGCGATACCGACGACAACAAGGATCAACAACACCCGAAGTGCGATTCGGAGGGTGTCTTTGATCGAGTGTTGGAGATTCCAAGGGCGCGATACCCACGGAACCTTGCTTCACATATCCTTCGACTCCGTCTGCAACCACTTCCGCAGCCCCACTCCCTCCACGTCCATCGACGCCCACACCCTCTTCCATCGTCCATCCGACACCTTGGCCTTGCCATCCTTGTGTAGATCTGATTCGGAGGACTTTGTCGACGATCCGTTGGCTCGAGACCTCGCCCGAGCACACCAGGTGTCTCCCTATGACTTTGAGAAATGTGGAAGAGAGGAGCGATATATGTTTTAGACATTGATATTAGGATGTTAGGAGCCTTAGAACCGACCCTAGGTATAAGACTTTAAGAGTGATATAGACTCATATATTTTTCCTTCATTTTTCTATAAAAAAAAGTCTCATGTTGCTCCTTAACACTTAGAAGCAACCATTGTTTGTGTCCCATATGTGGAAGAAGAGAGTAGAGGAGGCAGAGAAAGAGAGAAGTCAGATCTCTATTGCTTGTATCACGTATGTAGGATTACATGGCCATATATATAGGCTTAACGATAAGAATACATAAATATAGGTATCATCATGGTTGGAGAGTTATGGAATATGAAAAGCTTAGGAGGTAAAGAGTTTGAGAGACGAACAACCACATGGATTTCATAACATTGTAAGACTTATTAATTCTAAATCAAGTTGAATTTTTGAATTTAAAATTTAAGCACATTTGCTTCCCTTGATTTTGGATTAAGGATCATGTTTTTTTTAATGCCAAAAACAAAATTGAGAGGGACATCTTAGTGAGAGACAAAGGTGTCAAAGAGAGGCAAATGTGTCAAAAGATTGAGATTTTTGGAGAAAAATTTCGAGAGGATTGAGATCAATTGTGAGATATTAAAATGTGAGAGGCATATGAATCTTGTCATACATATTCGATTACTAGAAGAAAAGTTTATCTCTTCAAATAATAGAGGAACCTCATCGTCGATCCTGTCGACTCAGAGCGTTCCCGAGCACATCAATTTGTGAAGCCCAGATCACTTGTTGAAGCTTGTTGCTGAAAGTGAGCTTCTTAACCTAAACACAACCTTTTGGCTCCATCAACATAGCAACTTGTTAAAAGAAACATCAAATCGAGAGAGAGAGAGCAGGAATTGAGAAGCAAAGTGAGAGAAAGGAGATCGGAGAGGGAGATCGAGGCTCGATCTTCCGAATCCACTCATTTAGAATTAATGGTAAAATCGTAAAAGAGTTAATCGGTAAATTTGTAAGAAATGGGAATGATCTAAAATTAAAAAAAATCACTAAATTGAGAACAGATGTACACTGTTGTCCGGTGTGTATATAGAGTCATAGAATATCCAAAAAATCCAGACCCGAAACTCGAAAAACTAATGATTGACCAACTAATAAAACATTTTGGTCAACAGAAACAATAATATTTTTACGACCACATTTAAGATTTTTTTTTTTGATGACGAGGAACCCACCTTCGATGGCAAATATTGGATTTTCATCCACGGAAAGGGGCAGAATTAGAGATTGGATCCGAGACCTTCTTATCATCTCTTGCTCCACACCACTAGGCCAACTCGATTGGGCCACAATTAATAATATTTACTAACCAAGTTAACAACATTTGTACTTGAGATATAGTTCTCTCTCTCCATTTTCCTTGAAAAAAATCTGAACTTAGTAATAGTTCATTTTTGGAACGTTTTAACTAAATTCAATTATTTAATTATTTTTGTCACACAGCTTAATTCAATTCTCAAGTCATCTCTAAATCTTTCGCAAATACCTTTTCAATTTTCACTCGGATAAGAATGCATAAATCTCAACCCAAACCCTCAATGGGTTGATAAGTAACCAACTTGAGATATATAGATTCTGTGCATTATACAAGTACTGGACTCACACAGAGATCTGGATAACTTGTTCCTTTCATCCACAATAAAGCCAATTTCTGGGACCCATTAGCATTAGGTGGGTCTTATGAGTCTATCTTATCTACTTGGTCAGCTTTGGATGCCTTCTATTTAGTGCAAAGTATCATCAATATATGAAATGGAGAACTTATGATCATAACCATACAGGCACAATCACTCCCAAATGCATGATGCATCGAAAGCACTTGAGCCCTACACCATTAATCTAGATCCACTAAGGACAGGAACTTGCACACTTCAAACAACAAAAGCTGAAAAAAAGAAGCTTGAAGGCGAAGATTAGCAAAGTCACCCATGATCCCCGCCTTTCGGGTTGAAACATATTCAAAGCCACCCAGACAAACAGCTCGCCCATGGAGGGCAAACACATTGGCATTACAGTCTTATTCTATCAACTTCTGAAGTGGCTGCTGTAACAGGCTCCTTTAGTGGAGCTTGTTCACAACACTGCATTGCTTCCTGATCTCACCCTGTGTCCCGGTGAGAGGGTTGTTCTCCGACAAGACGGTGATTGCCTTAGCAAACTGCTTCTTCCAGTACTCTGCGTTCTTCGCCATCTTCAGAACATACGGCCTGGTCCTCTTGTCTGTGGCCAGCTGGTGATCAACTATCAGCAAACCCTTGTTGTCCAATATGTTCCTGTAGTAGTTGTTGTCGAGAATCATAGGGGTGCCACGGTCATTTCTCACGTACTGCACAGACTTTGGGTCGGGGATTGGGTCGTAGCATTTCTTGAGCATGTGAGGGACATGATCCGGATTAAAGACCGGATCAACTTCTGGGTACAGCCTGTGGACCAGCTTCGCACAGTGGGTTCTACCAACACTATGAGCTCCTGTTTGCATATAACAAGATATATCAAAACATTAGAGTAAATTTACAAATGCTTGGCACTTTGCTAAGCATAGTAGTCATAACTTCAGATTCCGAATATAACACTTCCTTATCAGCACAAATAATCTTTACTGTCAGCGCAAAAGTCTCATTATCAACAATCAAGCAGCAAGCAACTTCTTATCAGCAATCAACACATATTAACAACATATTCTTCATTGCACATATGTATATGTATGCAGTGCAGTGTATGTATATATGTATATGTAACTAATACATATAAGACAAGGTGAATGGATAAGGTATACCAAGCAAGGCAACCAATCCAGGCGTGTCAACTCCAATGGCCTTGAACCTGTCAAGGACCACTGACATGCTCTCATTGTGGTCTGGAAGATATTGCTCCAGCTCATTAGCTCTGCTCCTCCTCCCATCCCTTCTCCCTGTCTTGAGATCAATATGAGGTCCTCCCAACTGTTCAAAAAAAAAAAAAAACCCCCATTAAACTTGGAAATCATCCTTTATCTTGCCATCAATGATTCACTCATCCATTTCAAGAAACCCATCTCAGATCTAGAAAATTAGAAATAACCCATAACAAAATCATCCAATTCATCAGCAAAATGAGCTTTGGCGGAGGTGACATTTTTTTGTGCTTTCTTGTCACAAGTTAAAAAGTAATATTCCGTATGTTTAATCATTTCCCACTACTAAAAAATCAACTGCAATAGTGGATGGGTGGTCCCAAAATGTTGCCAAATCCTTAACCAAAACCAGATGAACAAGTTTTGAAGAGATATTACATAGAAAGTGCTCTTGAATCACTCAACACAACTAACAATTAGATCAAAATCAAGACTTGTTTTTTGATGGGGGAAAAATTTACCTGAACAATACCATCTCTTGCAGACAAAACAAGGATATCAGAGCAAGAGACAACACCAGGGCACTCCCTCTCCACAGCCTCCTTGATGGAGTCCAAGTACCTGAAATTCCTCAACCCAAAGCTCCTGTCCATCTCCTTCTCAGACATCATCCTCCTTGTTGAGTCCAGCAGCAGTGATGCATCACATGACTACAATTTAACCAAATTACTATTTACAACATTGCTCACCAGAATCAAACCCCAATTTCACACACACACTCACAAAAAAAGGAAAAAGATCGAATCTTTTTTACCTCAACAGCACAGTCATGGAAGATGTTCCTTAGCCAGGAGAAGGCAGTGTTCTTGTGGCGCTTGTAGAGAAGCTTGACTTGCTCTCTGATGATGTCCTCTGCTTGGGGACACGTGTCCTTGTAGAAGTTCATGGAAAGCCCTGTGTTTCCTCCATCCTTTGCTGCAAATGCAAGGGCTGATAAGCCCAAAATCGCAAAGAGGAGCACAGCTCTGAAACCCATCCTCTTTTTTGACTAAAACTTCCTCTACTGATCTTTGGGGGTGTTCTTAAATAATGGGGTTTGGGGAGGAGCTTGTTGGGATGATGGAGATGGGGGATGGGTGCCTAATAGGTATACTATGCAATGAAAAAGCCAAATGGCAGTGTGGCACCACCAAGTTGAAGTATAATAATCATTATTCAAACATTATGAATAGAGTAATTACATAAAATCACACTTAAAATATTAGATTTTCCATAAAGTCACCTTGGTATCAATAAATTATATAAAATCATTCATAAATTTAATTTTCTTTTAAAAGGTACCCATAATTTTTTTTGTGTAAAGAATATTAAGAAGAAATGTTAAATTGTCACCCTAATTATCAATATTTTAGTAAATGCTATTTTTATAATAAGATTTATTTCTTAATTAAAGTGATCATTTAATATAGTATTTTTTACAAATAAAATAGTTACATTTAATTCTTTAAAAGAAAACTCAATTTATGAATAGTTTTCTATAATTTCATAATTTATGGATGGCATTTTGTAAAGTACCATATATTAAGGGTGATTTTATGTAATTTACTCAATCAGTATTATCTTTTATTTAAAAAATCGGCAAAATACGTCAAAGACCAATGCAAGATTTTGCCATCAATATTTAATTTTAATGGTAAGACTTTATGAACATGTATAATGCTATTTTTAATTATCAAATTCAAATTCCTGAAAACTAGATGAAAGAAATAGTAACAAAGGCCTGAAACGGGTTCTGGTGCGATCTCGCGTCCACGGAATTTTCTGGATTAAAGCAGGATTATTTTTGCTTACGTGACATTTTCTGGATTAAAATGGTATTATATTTCTGGCCCACATCAATTAATAAACAAATATAGTTAGCTAAAAACTTATCTTTTTAGATCAATAATCTATCCAATATAACTTGAATTAGTTGTTATACGTATTTATTATTTTCATGCTTTTGTTAATAAACTATATTATTTATTATTTTAAAAGATGAAGAAGGAATATTTGGTGCGTTATTCTACCTTTTAGATCAAATTGAATATAATATATTTATATATGGTTTTATTTTTGTGAGCCACGTCAATTTGATTTTATTTTTTTAAGTCATGTCAATTAATTATCTAATATAATATTTTAATATAATTAATATAATAAAATATAATTTATTAACAAAACGCGCAACCGCACGGGTAACGAATACTAGTGAACATATAATTCATTAATTATTGCTTGGATCTAGAAGGCACCCAAACTTTACGGCACTGTCTATTTTCTTTGGACCGATTTTTTCAATTTTATTTATTTACCGCTCGTTTGGATAAATAAGAGAAGTATAATCCTCGTGAATTTACTTTTCTATGAACTCAATTCCCATAAATTATAAATTATGAGAATTGGAAAAAAATGTGTTTAGTTTGATTTTGAAAAACAAGAATTAGGATCTCAAAAAGAAAAACAAGAATTATAAATTTTTAATTAAAAATGATAGAAGTAGAACTTGTCTAGGATGAACTAGGTAAGTAAAGTTACTTCAAAATGGGAAAAATTTAAGAGTAAATTACACATAACCACCCTTAAATCATGGTACTTTTCATATTACCGCCCATAAAAACTTAAATTACAGTAAACCACCCATAAATTTGACTTGTTTTCATAAGACCATCCACACATTAAACCTCTATTTGTTTTGTTTAAAACGACTAAAATACCGTTAATTCAAACTTATTTGTTTGTATTTTGTAAAGGAAAGATGTTGCATGTATATAAGGGTCTGTTTGGATTCCCAAGTGATTATGTTTATAAGCATAATCACTTTAAAAGTGTTTGACTAAAAAAATTATAAGGTATTTAAAATAACGTAATTTTAAAATAAAATATTACATAGATTGTATAAATAAAATACTAAATATTGTGTTAAGTTTGTAATTACCTTATAAATTTAATATAATTACCTTATAAAAATTCAATTTACTGAATTTTTTAATGACAAAAAAATCAAACAAACACATATTAACTCTATTTTCTAAAATTTTCCGGGTTTTTTTGCTTGCCAACCAACTGCGCCCTTATTTGGGACTGTATGTGAATAATTACTTCCATATGTGGTATTACCCCAATCCGGATCCTCTACAGCACCCCACGCTCCCTTCCCCGCATCACAAAATTATTTCCGATATAATTTAATGTCAAAAGAAATTCAAAAAAATATTTTTAGATTCTATACCTTCATATTCACATATTTATAAATTTTCATCAAGAAAAAACATGATATAACATTTTAGATAATTAGAATATCGATTAGTTTTAGAAAATAATTTTTATTATTTTTTCAAACATGAAATTTCAAAATAAAAGATCATAAACCTATTAAAATTAGTGTATAGAATCTAAAAATATTTTTTTGAATTTTTTTTGAAATTAAATTATATCAGAAATAATTTTGTGATGCGGGGAAGGGAGCGTGGGGTGTTGTAGAGAATCCGGACTGGTATTACCCTACCAGGAGGAAGCAAACAAGAAAAATTATTTCCATGGGGGTAAGGGAAAGTGACACAAATATATATATGAAACTCAAACATATAATTTGATGAAAGAAAACTGGGCAGGTGGGATGATTCATGAAACTCTCAAATTCACCTCAAATACCCTAATTTTCATGATGCACAATTTTTAAATGCATTGAGATGAAGCTTGTGTTGATCCATAAATGGCGTACCAAACTTTTTGCAACTTATAATTAACAAAAATATGTTTTAATTTGCTAGTGGCCGGCAGATTAATCACACACCTGACATCGCTGATATATTTAGGTGGTTCAAAATTCGGTACAAATTGAAATTTTGGATCCAACCGAGCTAATTAAATCGGATCTAAATCAAACCCAAGAGACTAGGTTTGATTTTGGTTCACAATTTTTAGAAATTCAGTTTTAGGTTCGGTTCAACTCGATTTTGGTTTGATTCGGTTTAAACCTAATTTTTTTAAATTAAATAAAAATATTATACGTAACTAATTTAGATCGAATCATTCTCATATAAAAAAATTTATAACTCATTATAAGATATTGTGCGTATTTTTAAGAAATTTTCTATAGTATAATTTTTTTTAATTAAACATTTTATTTTTTTATAATTAATTGTTAACCAGATTCAAAACCTGAACCGAATCTAAATTGATCCGAACTAATATGTTAAATTTGATTTTCGGTTCACAATTTAAAAAAATTCCATTTTAAATTCAATTCGGTTGGACTAGTTTTAAACTACCACACAGACAGAGATACGTTTTTTCTTAACGAATTTCGACCTATCAACTTTTTCTTAAATAATACTTGGTAATGTTGAAACACTAGTATAATTGAAGTATATAAATCATTTAAAGTAAAAAATATGGATATGTAGGAAAATCTTTATCGAAACACATTAGACAAAATGTACTAAATAAAATAAATTCAATTTATTTTTCATTTGTACGCTACCCCGCCCGTATTTTACTCTCCCATTGGTAGTTGGTAAGATTTTTGTTTTCATTAGGGAACAGTGGATTTTGGAACTTGGAAGCAATTAAACAAAATGAAATTACAGTACTATTTCCTTGTAGTCCCTAAACTTTCAATATTTTGCTCTTTAGTGCTCAAACTTAATCATCATGACAAGCCCCCTAAAATATTGAAAAATTTGTGTCCGTGGTCCTCTTCGTAACAAAATTGTTAACCTAACGTTGGCTATAATGCTATATATTGTATGTAAATTACATTAACTTAATTAGGAAGGATTAACCAGAAATCGATTCAATATTCGAAAATGACTAGGGCAGCTAATTTAGCCAATTTTAAGCATTGGAATGGGTAAATCAATTAAAACAAAATCTCAAAGTAGGGTGCTTTTGTTCAAGTTTTTTAACTCACTGACATTTTGTGAAAAGTTTTGAAAATTATGTATGATTTTGTGTAATTTACCAATAATTCTTATATACTGTAATTATTTCCCAATTTATGAGCACCGACAGTCCCTCGCCTACCTCTCAGTCTCTCACCCTCCACTCCCTACTCTTTTAAGTTTTAACTGTGTCAAATTCAAGAAAGTACAGCAGCAGAAAGAATTGGATTCCACTCAAAACCATTTATACTTCAAAAGACAAAAGAGACTCCAATTTACCCTTTCAACGTCCAAGTTTAGGACCATAGCAAAAAAAATCTATCTTTTTAGACATCATTTGGTTAGTCAGTTAAAAATCCAGAAAGTTTAAAAACTCAGGAAATAGTATATATTCCTGTGTTTGGTTGATAGAAAGACACAAAAATTCAACTTTTCAGAAATTTCAATTCCTCCAAATTGTAAGAAGTTCACTTACCTAGGGGGACTAGGTAACTTTAACTTCCACGTAATTTTCTTCATTTTCCTATTTATATTTCTAAAAAGCAGAATTCAACCAAACAATTTTTTTTAATTAATGAGAAATATATTTTATGGGAATTCAATACATAAGAAGTAAGTTCCCGGGGATTGTACTTCCTGCATTCAACTTAACCAGCCCTTATTCCTTCTCATAATTCACCTTCATTGGTGCTGAGTAACACCAAGCATAGTTCTGAACTTCTCGAATTTTTCTGTGTCGAGTGGTTTTTGTCATGATGTCGGCCACTTGTTATTTAGCTCTGCAGAATTCGAGTTGAATATTAATCCAATTTATTTGTAAATGCAATGTATATATATATATATAGTATGGATCTTTTGTGCACAAGGCTTAGGGTTTACCTTGTGCACAAATCTGAGCCTTTGATCGGAATGAAATTAATGGATAGGATTTCGCTACGTCTCCCGTGAATTAAAAAAAATCATAACTAATCTACAAAAAAGAAGGCGCGTGTGGTGAATTGGAATCAAAACCCAATTTCTTCTTCGTTCTAGTGTACCTCGTGGAGCCGGTGAGGAATCGAGGGTCTTTGTGTTCCTGGCGAGGATTCGAGGCAAAGGCGAGGCGTTGAGGCAAGGTGATTAGGCAAGGCGGAGGCGAGCCGGGTTGGATCGGAGGCGAGACGAGGTGAGACTAGGCGTGGTGACGTGGGAAGTCGAAGAGCAGCGAGGAGGCGAGGCTGGGAGGTTTCTGGGCGAAGGCCAGGTGGAAAGTCGAGTCGAAGGCCAGCGACGAGGTGAGGCCAGGGTTTTCCGAGCGAAGGCGAGGGTGGAAGTTGAGGAGGCGAAGATCGACGACGGCGATGATGCCGACCGCGGCAATCGAGGGTGGTTCATCGAATTCAATTTGGAACGAAAGAAAGAAAGAGAGGGGGTGGGGTGGGGGGTTGGGGGGTATACGGGGGTGGGTGGGTGGTGGTTTGTGCAATCGACGGTGGTTCATCTAATTGAATTCAATTTGGAACGGAAGAAGGAAAGAGATAGGGGGTGGGGGGTAGACGGGGGTGGGTGGTGGTTTGTGTAGTTAGGGTAGGAAATCGGGTTAGGGATGAAATTTTATAATTCCCATATTATTTGGGGGAAAATATAGAATTATTCAGACATATGTGTCGAGTTTAGTGTAGGGTTTCCGACCTGTATAATTTGATTTATTATTCGTCAATTTGATTCATTATTTGTCAATTATTCAGACGAATGTGTCGATTTTTGGTAATTAGTAATAATGAGTTGGTATATATTCAGTGAAATATGATTCATTATCGTCAGTATATGGAGTTTTCGGTTTGACGAACAAAAAAAACATTCATTGCACGAGTATAATTACACAACTAAAAATTATTCGGCAAAAATTGAATCATTATTCGGTGAAATATGAAGTATTGTTTAGGGATTTGAGGTTTATTTTATCTGAAATTGATTAACAAACAAAACAAAACATTATTCAGTAGCACGTGACAAATTATTCAGTGAAATTGGTAAATTTTGATCTGAACTGGATAGAAAAAGATAGCATAACATTATTCGGTAATATTTCAAATATTATTCGGTGGAATTTTCAAAATTTTAAAATAAACAAAATAGATGAATCACCCATAATAATTTATTTTTTAGAAAACCACAAATAAATAAATAAATAAATAAGTTAAAAAAACATGGGGGTTATTGGTTTACACTGGAGGGATGAAGAAACAATGTGGGTGGAGGGTTGGTACACGCGCACAACAAGGGCAAGTGGGCTGATTTTAAATCACGAGACCCACATCAAATTACAACAAAAAAAAATCTTTTCAAATCATTTTTAATCATGGCCTTCCATTCTTTTCCATCAATGATCCAGATTTTTTTTTGGAACCCCAACAAAATAGTGCGCTCTGACCTAGAGAGCTTTGCTCTCGGTCTTGCGCCGCCGCCACCAATCCATACCATCTTTGGCGCCCTTAACCAACTTCTATCGCCCATCGCCTCGGACCCCTCCACCATCGCCACCGGCCTCGAACCATAGACCCTCCTGCCTCGGTCACCAGCCTTCACCTCTTTGGTCGCCGCCATGGCCACTCCGCCACCGTCTCTTTAGCCTCCCTCCAGTCCACCCTCGGCTCCTCTGTCGGTGGCCCGTGCGGAGCCTCTACCCCTGGTTTCTCCCCCTTCACTGGCCCACCCTCGTCGCTTTCACCTCCGCCATCGGCTCTCCTACATCTCACCACGACCCACCAGCTGGATTTGTTGCTCGTCGCCTCTCGGTGCTCGATTGCGTGCCGCCGCCACCACCAATAACAACACCTCCGCTACCGGCTCCCCACCACCTCACAAGGACCTGTTGCTGCCGCCATCCGCTTCAACTTTTGGTTGCTTCCATGGTCACTGACCCATCTCACCACTCTAGTGGTTTTGTCGCCGCTTTTCTTGCGTTGTATCAACGCCTTTTTAAGGGTTTTCTTCCCAGTCCGTCCTTCTTTTCCTTTGCTTTTGGATTGTTGTTCAATTTCTTTGTCTTATCCAGTCTCAATTGTCTCTATTTTGACTACCTAGTAGTCGCTTACGATTTCGTTATCGTCCTTGAGGATTTGAGTCGGGTTGAGGTTTTTTATTGAGCAATGGTTTGGCTTGGGTTCGGATTTGCGGTCTGGTGTGCTGTGTTGTTCTTGTTTTGATGCAGGCCTCATGAGAACGATGTTTGATTGTTGTATCCGAAGACGTCGTGGATTTGCGATTGATATCTGAAGGCTCTTCTGAGTCCATAATCTGAGATGTCCGCTTGTATCCCCAGTGTTCCCTGAGTGCGTCCTCCGTTGGCTGATTGATTCGTTTTTCATGTTGATTTTGTATTACGGCGTCGAATAGCTAGCACGGTTATTCTATTTTCGCATTTTCATTTCAGTTATTTGTTTGGTGTTTTTTCCTTTCTGTCATTTGCTTCTGCTTTTTTATTTGGTTGTACATGATGGTTAGTCCATCTACCGGCTTGTCCGGTCTCTCGGTTTCTCTAGGCTTGTCTAGAGAACTGAATTCTTATCTTACTTCCAAAAAAAAATCAATGATCCAGATTTGTGTACAAGGTACACCCTAAGGGGTGTGCACACCTGAACCACACCATATATATATATAATGTAGTTGTGATATACATCATATAAATATAATCAATTCATAGTAATTAAAAACTTTAAATATATTGCATATTTTATACTTATTAAATATATGGCGACAATAATTAAAATAACCCAACCTTTAAGGGGGTGTTAAAAATATATCTCAACCTTTTAAATCTAAGATAAATATCCCGACCTTTATAAGTGATGGTAATATAATATCCTAATGATTTCTCTCCAATAAAATTCTTATTTTTTGTATTGTATTACTCATGTATTTTCAATTCAAATAAAACATATTAAATTAAATTAGATGAGTTTAAAAGTTTATTTAATAACCTTTTGTAGTTTTAGATTTAATATGAACCTAACTTTTTATATCTTTTTTAAATCAATAATATCTATAACAAGCCAAATAAAAAAATGTAAAGCAAAATAACATATTTTCAATTAGTAAATAATTAGCTAGTGATTTAACTTATCAAAACTGAAGAATATTTTGTCAATTATAAACTTTATGTTACTACAAAATTGAAATGAAAATTTAATTATTTAGATTATTAAATGGCGTTCATTTATATATAAGAAGTAAATTATTATTATTAAAAAATATATAAAGAATGTAAATTTTTTATTTTTTTATTTTTTCTTAAATCCAAAATTAAAAAAATTAAGATAAAATTAAAAACCAATCTAATTTAATCTAATAAACTTGAATGATATTTTACACAATCAAGATATTGAAAATTATACTTTAAATATTTACTTGTTTTATTATATTTGTTTCGATTAAATTTAATTATAATATATAAATATGTATTAAATTGAATGATTTTTTTAGTTACAAAAGAGACTTTTATTTTTCAAAAATTATCATGACAATCTAGACTATACTTTGTATAATTCGAGCATTAAGATCCAAGAGCACGCTTGTGAATATGATCATTATTTTTTGCCACATATGTGCCATGTAAGCATTTTTGTGGGGGAGAAAATTTTGGGATATTATATTACCATCACTTATAAAGGTTGGGATATTTATCTTACATTTGAAAGGTGAGAATATATTTTTAACACCCCCTTAAAGGTTGGGTTATTTTAATTAGTTTCGCCTAGATATATAGAGTATCTATTTTAGAAGATAAAATCATTTATAATTGAGGTATATAGAGTAGCTATTTTAGAAGATATAATTTATAAAGGTAACAAAATAATGAAGCAATATGATATATATCTATAAAATTATTAATATAATTTATTTTAGATATATAGAGTAAAAATTTATGCTATAATTTATAGTTATAAATAAACGTTAAATATATTAGATTATGGTCTTTCATAAAAAAAAATTGTTTGGTTTCATAAAAAACGTTAAATCATTTATAGTTGGGTCTTTCATAAAAAAAAAATCAGATTAGGGTCTCAATTCGCCCTCTTCGTACACGATCCTCCAGATCTTAGAGTGTCGATGTAGGCCTATTGTACATTTATATTAGGTGCATATTTTAAATTAAGGAATGGTAATGTAGATTTTGATGTGGAGAATGATCCAACCCCACTGGTTAACACTCGTAAGATATATGATTGATCGCCTTTATTGAAGTTAATATATTGAACATTTTGCACTCCTAATGTTACTTCTATCAGATTATTATGATATTGGGGATCCAACCTGCATTTGTTCTTTTTATGGTGCATTGATGTGTGGTATGGAGAATGGTTTGAAAAAAGTAGACAATTGCAGAACCCACAATTTTCTTTGTGTTGCATGAAAGGTGTTGTTGAGTTGCCTCTCTTTAATGCTCCTCCCGTGGTTCTTCAAAATCTAATGAAGCACGATGACGCTAGAAGAAGACATTTTTTCGTAAATATTCGTGCCTATAATAAAATGTTTTCGTTTACTTCAATGGGAGGTCAGATTAAAAAACATCCAGATGGCAGGGTCCGTATGTTTTCACATTGCATGGCCAGAATTACCACCGGATTGGTAGCTTATTGCCTTCGACAGGAGAAGAGGCCAAATTCTCACAGTTATACATTTATGACACGGAGAATGAAGAATCAAATCGGCTTAGCCCATGTACGTAAGAATCAAATCTTCTCTTCTATTTGTTTTTATGTTGGCTTTGTATATGTCAATTGAGTGATGATTTTGAATATATATATTCTTGGGGTGCTAACAAATATCTATTTTTCTTCTTCCATTGCAGATCCAATGGGCAAACTACATTGGATTCGTCCATTATTTCTGATTTGAAATCAATGATTGATGAGCACAATTCATTGGAAAAGATGTATCGGATCACTAGAGATTGGTTTGTTGTGGACCCATCCCAGAACTTGACACTTAAACTCAAAGGAAGTAGAGGACATGATGTGCGGGTGTATAATACCCCCTCCGTTTTTGAGGTTGCAGCTCTGGTTGTTGGTGATGTGGGGATAGATTCTTAGCCGAGAGATGTCATTATTCAAGCCAGAAGTAAACAGTTGGAACGAATTAGTGAGTTGCATCCTTCTTATCTAGCACTCTAATACCATTGTTATTTTCTTTCGGAGAAGATAATTTCTCGATCGACATCCCTTTGAGTCATTTGATGGAAAACTTGGGGAGAAAGAAGCAAACCATCAGTTTGAGGGAGTTTTTTGGCTTTCCACTTCAATATCGAAGGGTAGAGATGTCAATGCTTCTGTATTCTAGCAAGTTATTTCAGGAATTTGTGGTTGATATATTTACTATGATTGAGTCTGCTCGATTGGCCTACCTTCGATTTAATCAAAAGAAGTTGCGTGCGGAAGCATACAAGACCTTAGCAGAAAAGTCTACTGCACCAACTAATTGAGATACATGTGTAGGTAAACATATTGTTTTACCATCATCTTCCATAGGAGGCGCTAGATATATGATGCAGAATTATCAGGATGCCAAATTTTACGGTCATCCAGATTTGTTTATTACTTTTACATGCAATTCCAAGTGGCCTAAGTTAACCAGAAATGCAAAACAGAGAGGTGTAGACCAAGTAGATTGCCCCGACCTGACAGCTCGAATATTTAAAATCAAGCTTGATGAGATGATCCATGATATGCGAGTCAAGCAAATATTTGGGAAAGTCAATGCTTGTAAGTGGATCATTATCATTTCTTTGTGTTTACTTATGCATCTACTACATAGAAATCATACACTTAATGCTTAATTTTATGTCTTAATTATTAATGTTTTCAAATTTCTTCGTTTGTAGTGGTGTACACAATTGAGTTTCAGAAACGAGGTCTCCCGCACGCACATATTGTGTTATTCCTTCACAAAGATAACAAACTATCCACTGCAGACGATATTGATCGAATCATTAGTGGTGTAAAGATTCCAAGTGCATGTGAGGAGCTTGTATTACATAAAATTGTCAAGGATGTCATGATCCATGGTCCATATGATCTTTCAAATACTATGTCTCCATGTATGAAGATCGGCGAGTGTAATAAATACTTCCCTAAGAAGTTTACAGATGCAACCACTTTTGATGAGGAGGGCTATGCTCTGTATAGGAGGCGTGATAGTGGGATCACTATTCATAAAGGAGATATTATCGTCGACAATAGGTGTGGTTCCTTACAATAAGGCCCTTCTCTTGAAATATAATGCTCACATAAATGTCGAATGATGTAATCAAGCTAGATCCATCAAGTATTTGTTCAAGTACATTAGCAAGGGGCATGATAGAGTAAGGGTCTATATTGATTCTGGTTCTTCGGCTTCCAAAGATGTCGATGAGATTGAAAGATACTGCATCTGTAGGTACATCATCCTGTGTGAAGCAGTATGGCAGATATTTGGATTTGAAATTCAGTTTCGTACTCCATCAGTTGAGCGATTATCCTTTCACTTGCCCGATGAGCAAAACATAGTATTTGAAGATGATGATTCCATTAAAGCAGTCCTCAACAAGTCGCATGTGTAGGGAATTCAATGTTTTTAGCATGGATGGAATATAATAAAAAAAACAATTCTAGATGGCAAACACTTGACTTATGCCAAGTTCCCAAGAATCCCAACAAAGTTTGTCTGGAATGCCCATCGCAAAGAATGGTTACCAAGAAGGAGAGGTTTCTCAATTGGTCATCTTTATCATATTAGCCCTGATGCTGGAGAGTTGTATTATTTACGACTGTTATTGAATCAAGTTCGTGGTGCAACCTCCTATGTCGATCTCCGAACCGTGAACAATGTTGTTCACCCCTCTTTCAAAGATGCATGTTGTGCATTAGGGTTGCTAGATGATGAACGAGAGTACATTGATGGGATCATTGAGGCAAGCTTTTAGGGATCTGCTCATTACTTACGGAGTTTATTTGTCATGTTGTTACTATCTGGTGTCATGTGTCAACCCGAGCTTGTGTGGGCTAAAACTTGGCATTTGTTTTCTTAAGATATTCTTATCCAACAAAGACGTCAGCTCAGGATGCAAGGTTTGCATTATCTTTTTTTTTCCATATAACTACTAGTTGCCTTGATATCTTAATTTTATCATATAAATATCTTCTAATATTGTTTTCATTCGTTCAAGTATCGTGGTTGGAAACAAATACTTCAAATTAAAGTCTCTTATGATTTGAATCGTTCTACCTGTTGTATTATAATATTCAATTACTCATTTTTATGCTCATATATTGCTTTCATGTAGATTTACAACTAGCCGAAGAACAATTGAAATATTATGCATTAGCAGAGGTTGAGATGTTGTTGTGAAGAAATGGTAGCTCTCTAAGGCGATATCCTTTGTTGCCGCCCCCAAATGATACCTTGATTGCGACTGGTAATAACATTCTCATTCAAGAGGAGTTGTGACATAATGTTCTTGAGTTAAAAACAAAGCATTCACGATTATTTTCCAGTTTCACAGAAGAACAACGAAATGTTTATGATGAAATTATGGTTACTACCAGAGCCGAGAGGGGTGAAGTTTTTTTCTATATGGATATGGAGGAACTGGGAAGACATATATTTGAAAAGCACTTACCGCTGCTATTCGGAGTGAAGGGCATATTGTTTTGAATGTGACCTTGAGTGGCGTTGCAGCACTTCTACTTCGTTGGGGAAGGATTGAGCATTCCAGGTTTGGCATTCCTTTACAAATACATGAAGACTCTATGTGTGAAATTCGTTCTGATACTCCTTTGACGGCATTACTTGCAACAACAAAACTTATAATATGGGATGAAGCACCTATGACTAATAGATAGTAGTATTGTTTTGAAGCATTGGATCAAAGCTTATGAGATGTCCTCAAGGTTTCCAATCCTCACAGTGAAACACAATCATTTGGGGGAAAAGTTGTGGTCTTTGGTGGTGATTTTAGGCAAATATTGACTGTTGTTGCACGAGGAAGTAAACAGAACATTGTATCTGCTACAATAAACTCTTCCTATCTATGGCGTGATTGCAAGGTAAATATTTTCTTATAGCTATTTACGTTCATTTATTAATTTGGTCAAATATTTCCTATTAGTTGTGTGATTCATCTAATGAAATAAAGTGTTTTACAACTACGTAGGTGCTCCAATTGACTAGGAATATAAGACTATCTTGTGGCCAAGTTGATTCTGACGTGGAAGAATTGAAGGAGATTTCAGATTGGGTTCTACGAATTGGTGGAGTTGAGGGTGATGATAATGATGGTGAAGCTATTGTTCATTTTCCACCTGATCTTCTTATTCCTTGCACAAATGACCCTGTTGGAGCCATTATTGCTGCAGTATATCCTAATGTATCAGATCATTTGATGGATTCCACTTATTTCTAGGAAAGAGTCATCCTAGCCCCGACACATGAAGTTGTGGAAGGTAAATGACTATGTACTCTCATTAATCCTTGGAGAGGAGAAGGTATTTTTGAGTTCAGATAGCCTTTACAGATAAGAACTTAATATAGAATGACAAGGAGCTATTTACTCGACCGAATATTTGAATACTATCAAATGCTCAGGGATACCTAATCATAACATCACACTCAAGGTAGGGGTTCCAGTGATGTTACTTCGCAACTTGGATCAATCTCTTGGCTTATGTAATGGAACTCAGCTAATCATTACACGATTGAGAAATCGTATATTGGAAGCAAAAATTATGTTTAGGACGCATGCTTGTCATAAGGTCCCTATAACCTCGCATTGTGTTATTAGCTTCGGACACATTGCTGCCATTCAAGTTTCAACGCCGGCAATTTCCATTGATGGTTTCATTTGCTATGACCATCAATAAGAGTCAGGACAATCTCTTTCACGAGTCGGTCTCTTCCTACTGAAGAAAGTGTTCATCCATGGACAATTATAAGTAGCTGTGTCTAGAGTTACTAGCAGAGCTGGATTGAAAGTCGTAGTTTCTGACAATGAAGGTGATGCTTCATCTCCTACCACTAATGTAGTGTATAAAGATGTTTTTCAGAATGTATGAGGATGCATTATGTAATATACAACCTTTTGATATCATGTTATGCCAATGGTCATTTTCTATGCGATGATTATAAATTTGGCTAATTTATCGTTATTTTCTTCTCATCCATATTTATATGACATTTCTTATTTATTTTCTACTTATAATCCTTTAGGAAGTGTTCTCGCTGTTCGGTTGAATTGTCGATTGTGCTACTTTGTTTGAATATTCGACCTTTGATAAATATTATATCCTTACACTAGTTAAGCTTTAAACTTGAGGACCATCATGCGCTAATGGTTCATCCTAAAACCAATTAGCAGTAGCAAGAGTGGCCCAGAACTTATATACAAGACTTAATTTTTTATATTATCAATGTGAAATATATCATTTCACATCTTCCACAAAAACTCTCGACACAAAATATAAAAAATTAAACCCACGTAACCATTTGGCAAGGGTGTTTACTTCATGTGAAAACTTTGTACACATAGTTTAAAATATCTTTTATTGTTTAATAAAAAATTAAAAATATATATTTAATAAAACATTTAATAGTTTAGATTTTAAACTTTTTTTCGGTCGAAAAACTTATTTTATTAGAATTTATTATTTTGTATTAGAGCAAGCCTAACAATAACTCTAAAAAATCTTTAAAATAGAGATTAAAATACCAAAATCTCTAAAAATAATTCACTTCAACTCCAACGACTTCTCTATTTTACAGATTTTTGCATTTATTATACACTATAATAAATACAGAAATTTATAATAAACTAAATTCATTTACTAAGGATATTTAATTCTACATTTCTAAAAACTTCATTTAAACTTAATTATAACATTTTTCCTTGCATTTTGTAACATAACGTGTATGTTATTCTAACATTTCTAACATTTAAGGGCAATACTATTTCAAGGGCAACAATATTTCATTTAAACAGAAATCGAGTTTGGTTGAACAGCAAAAAAAACCACAAAAATAAAAAAAAAATTAGAAATCGAACAACAAGGAACAATAGAAAATAAGAAAATCGAACTGCGGCAATGGTGGTGATTAAACGGGCAATTGAACAGCAGAAAATCAAAAAATCAGTGAGGAATACACAACACCCGAACAACAAGGAACAATAACCAAACAACCTGGAACAATAAACGGGCAATTGAACAACAGAAAAACATAAAATCGGTGAAATAAACAGCACCCGAACAACAAGGATGGGGTGAAATCAAACAGAAATGGAGTTTGTGGATGGGGCGATTGAACAACAATAGAAACCGACTTTGTGGCTAGGTCGAAATTGAACAACACAATGGAGTTTGTAGATGGGGCGAAATCGAACAACAATGGAGTTTACGGATCGGGTGATTCAACAAAATCGAAATCGACTTTGTGGTTGGTGCGAAATCGAACAACAATGGAGTTTGTGGATGGGGTGAAATCGAACAACAATGGAGATTGTGGGTGGGGCGAAATCGAACCACAATCGAAATGGAGTTTATAGGTGGGGCTTAACCGAACAACAATCGAAATCGAAGGCAATTCAACAAGAAATCGAAGGAATAAGCAATTGAAGGGAATACAACAACCGATAGCAAATCGAACGACAATTCAACAAGAAATCAACAACAACAATTGAACAAAAACAACTAGCGATTTTTTTTAATTAGAGAAGCATTGAATTTCTACATAGATAAGAATGAAGCATTAAATTATAAAGATTAACATTCCTCCAAATTTACAGGTTTTCTCTATCTCCTTCCATTTTTCTATTTTACAAATGTGTTTGGAGGAGTTGTTGAGGTGGAAAAATGGCTCTTTCCTCTAAAATTGGACATTTTTTCTATTATACAGACATTGTTGGGCTTGCTCTTAGGGCCCGCTTGGTACTGATATACGTATATCAGATATGTATATGGGTATCACTCATACTCATACCCAGTGTTTGATAAATACGCATATGGATATCAATCCAATATACCCATATTCCCCTTCCTTTATGTTTTGCTCCACTTTGATATACCGTTCTAACGGGGGATATCAAATTAGACGCCTCTCCTCTTTCTTCTGCAACGCTTCTCTGTAGAGTGGTTTGCTTGTGGATTTCTCCCTCAAGGTTGGATTTATCAACTCGATCAAGGTATGTTCTTCACTTTTTATCTATTCTTTTCTACTTTGGTCGATTGTTTAGAAATTTCGAAATTTGAGATCTAGGGTTAGGGTTTCTATTCCTCGTTGCCCCTCTGAGCAACCCTCCCACCCCCTCTGAGCAGCCTCCCCGTCGCCTCTCTGTGCAGCCTTCCGACCCTCTCTGAGCCGCCTCCGTGTCGCCTCCTTGAGCAGCCCTCCCACCCCCTTTGAGAAGCCTCTCCGTCACCTCTTTGAGCTTTCGTTTCGACCCGAGCAGCCCTTGTGACCCCCTCTGAGCAGCGTCCACGTCACCCCTATGAGCAGCCCTTATGACCCCCTCTGAGCAGCGTCCCCATCACCCCTATGAGCAGCCCTCCGACCCGAGCAGCCCTTACGACCCCCTCTGACCAGCCCCTTCGAAATAGACCCCAAACCCCCCCCCCAACTAGATTTGTTTTGTGTACACTACAGACCCTCTGAACAAATTTTATTGAGTTGTTTTGTTGATTGTTTGGTTAAGGATTCTTCCTTATTTGGATTTGTGATTAATTTGTTGTTCTATCGTTAGAAATGGATGCATATGATGAGGTTGATGAATTTCAACTTGAATCGATAAAAACAAAGGCGGAAAGTCGACGAAGAATTGTTCTAAGAACAATCGTACTTGTTGTGAAATTTATCATAATTGTTGTTACACACTATCGAGAACAAACACTACAAATGAAGGAAGTGCAAATACAAGAAAAGGATAAGAAGAATCTCCATAGATTGGCCAATTTGAAAAGCCTGATCGTAGAAAGTGATGTTATATATAAGAACGAAGTTTGTGTGAATAGGCAAACATTTGGAGTACTTTGTGAGATGGTCCAAGAGATTGGGGGATTGCGTAGGACGAAAAATATCGAGGTAGATGAAATTGCTGCAATGTTTCTATTTACATTTGCACATCATAAGAAAAATAGGTCAATAGCAAATTACTTTGTAAGGAGTGGGGAGGGTGTGAGTAGACAATTCTATCTTTGTATTCATGCGGTATTAAAGTTGCATAATCACTTACTCAAGAAGCCTACACCTATACTCGATGATTGCCAAGATGGTCGATGAAAACTTTTCAAGGTACCAACAACGTTAATTTGAATTTATAAGATTCATTCATAGAATGTAATTATTTCTTAAAAATTATACAATTCTTCCTTGTTTTGTAAATTTGCCTAGGAGCTTTAGATGGAACCCATATTAATGTTCATGTTTCAAATATCGATAGAGCAAGATATCGAACTAGAAAAGGAGATCTTGCGATGAATGTATTGGGTGTTTGTACACCCAATATGGAGTTCATATACATATTACCCGGTTGGGAAGGTTGTGCAAATGATGGTCGTGTCCTTCGTGATGCTATTTCTAAACCACATGGTTTAAAAGTCCCAAAAGGTAAACATCGAATATATTGTTAAAGAACCTTAAATATAAAAGCACAACCTAATTAGCATTTGTTGTTGTCAAGGATGTTATTACTTGGTAAATGTTGGATACGCCAACTGTGAAGGGTTCTTAGCTCCACCCCTGGAAGGATTTGAACCCGGGTTGTAATAGCAGTATGATGGGAGTGTAACCAAGGGGTCGTTTGATCCCCATGGTTATTCACCAAACATAATTATACATGACACAAAACAAAAGAGACTTAATTCACACTTTAGTGTTCTATACACTTGATATATAATATTTAAACAATGAAATATTTTATAATGTATAATCTCATGATATACAAATAGAAAAATAAGATCTAAACCCTCAATCGCAATTAAGGAGGCTTTCTCAAGAAAAAAAAACTAGAATGATTTTCTTGATGAATCGAGAAAACATATTTATTACAAATCTCACTAAACAATTGAAAACGAGATCTAAGATTGATAATTGCAACTAGACATATGTATAAGATTCATTTTTATTAGTTTACACAAACGAAACAAACTATCTTGATAGACTATATACAATACTATAGGGTTTAGGGCTTAGGGTTTTTTAACAATTGTTTTAAAAAAACTATTAATCTTATATGTCGATCTACTAGATCGATATGCAAGTTATTCTAGTATTTTTTTTAACAATTGTTTTTAAAAAATATTAATCTTATATTTGATGATAATCATTTTAATTTTTTTTAAATATGTTTTTCATGAGGAAATTATATAAATATATAAAATTGGTTATTTATAACATAGTATGCCTAACCATTTATCAATTCTTATATGTTACAAAAATATGTTAATTTAAGTCCATTAACCATTTAACAATTGTTTTTAAAAAATGTTAATCTCGGTCAACCATTTAACCCCCACCCCACCTACCTATTTATGGTAAAAACAACCCCAATTAATTTCAACCCTACCTAACGCCGGCTAGATTCTACTTAATCTCTTCTCCCTCTTCGGCTCTCCACCACTCCATCTTCAATCGAGTCTCTCGTCTCCATTCTCTCTTCTACCTTCCTCCCTCTTTGGTCGTTTTTTCAGAGAACAGTCTCTCCGGCCGGCCGGGCGCCATGTCTAGGTTCGAGTTTTACTTTGTTCAACCCATTGAAGTAATTGGAATAGAGGAGATGCTTGGTTCTTTCTATGAAGGGGCGATTTTCGATTTATATGGGGACTTGTACTTGAAGGTGGAATACAGCGACAGATTAGCACCATCGGGCGGGATTCTCTCGGAGAAGCTGCCTGCATGCAAGGTGAGACCACTTCCGCCGATCATAGCTCCTCGATGATACCATGTTGGGGACCAGGTCGACGTATGCAGAGACAGTGGGTGGTGGCACGAACGTGTCCGGGGGGGAATGGTGAAGTCTATGTCGTTGTCGGTTTAATCGATGGCAGAGAGGATGTGTTCTACCATCATCAACTGCATGTGCACCGCAAGTGGATAGTCAATCGGTGGCAAGTTAACCGAGACCTTCAAGTGCTGCCTAGGCAAGTCTTTCCTCCACCTACCTAAAATATATTTCTCCGGGACGAAATCCAATTGTTCTTCAGTGAAGACGCGCAGTATATGAGTACACAAAATCCCTCTGAATTCAAAGTTCTTGCACTCGCATTTCATGTCCTTTGATGCGTTGTCCACAACAACTCTAAACGTTTGGCAGAGGGGCCGGTGGTGTCGTGGCTGTTTAACGACAATGTCATAATGTGAAGTTTGATCGTCATCTAGAATCTTTGTGGCATTGTTGTACACCAGTTTTCCAACCTCCGCCTGAAACTCCGTAAACTTCACAGTTGTGTACAAACGTTGAAATACATCTTCAAACACGTGATCGGTCAAACAGTGACGTGAGGAGTTCAGGGATTCGAAGTTTGTCTTTATCTCAGCATTTACCTTGTCCGATAATGCTAGTCCGTACTGCTCCACAAATATTATAAGGGTAGTGTTAATATTGACATACCTTTTGAAGATATGGTTCATTCCTTCACTTCTTTGGGTGCTGGACATCCCAGCCCAAAAATGATCCTTGAAGTAGATAGGAACCCATCGTTTGCGACATTCATACATCTTCAACAACCATTTGTTCCTATGTAGGCCATAACAATCTATTATCTCCTCAAGCAGTCTCGAACTCCTCTACAGTGTAGGAATCGTGAAGTGAGTATTGGAGCGCCCTATGGATGTCCTTCTAGTCCTCCTTTTTACCCAATTGCCTGTGCGCATTTTGCATCACATGCCAAATGCACCACCGGTGTGGAGTGTTAGGGAACACTTGTGCTACCGCATTCCCTAGCATAGCAATTCAAAAGTTAATTCATTTGCACAAATATGATATCATATTCGCATAAGTATAATCAATTATTAAAATCATGTATGTTTATAGTTGTAATAACGCACCTATGGACCGACACTGGTCGGTTATGATTGCTTTTGGAGCCTTTCCGGACTTGCATATGAGCCAAGTACAGAATAGCCAAACGAAGTTCCCAATCTCCTCTTGAGCAAGTAATGCACACCATGGTTATTAGGATCCCGATCCAGATCTTACGATCCTACGATTCTAGGCGAGCTTCTGATCCGGATCGGGGATATATACTCTGTAGTGCTAGGATCTGCCTAGGATCGGTAGGATCTGTTAGGATCTTACGATCCTAAGAAAATAGTGCGATCCTATCAATGTTAAAATTTGAGTTGTATGTATTATATTTTGTTGGATAGTTTACTTTGAAGTAGATACCTGAATGCCAAGTATAGCTCGTAATAATCTATCTTCTCTAGCCCCCCCTTTGTCTGGGTTATCTTACGAGTGAGGAGATTGCAAACTATCGTTGATATATTATCATCAAGTTCTGGTGACACGAGGATTTTCAGTCCTCTGCTCTACCAACTGAGCTATCCCGACGAAAAAAGAAAAAAATCCATAAGGTTGAATGGCGTTCTATTTCAGAATATCCATTCACTCGAAAGGCGTAACGATCTGGGCACTGTCTCGGAGAGAGGCTCGGTGAAATAGACATGGTGGCGGACTGATGGTGACTCCAGCAAACAGGTCAGCAACAAATATTGAGGGCGGGGGCGAGTAGCAGTAGCACACTTCTCAGGCTCTCATCAGTTCAGCAATAGGCCGAGTGAGTGTTCAGTGTTTTCAGATTTTTAGTCCATTTTTATGGTGAAATGTGAATCTTGATTTGATTCTAGTCTCGAATTTTCAGTCCTTTTCAATTCGAAATGTCTGCTAGTTATGTGTGGTTACTGCCTTACTGGGTAGTGCGTGTTACTTTTAGCCCTGTGTTTTAGTGCGTTTTTTGGTGAGTTTTTTATATTATTTTTGGATTTATCATTTGTGAAATGCAGAAATTTGGATGTGTGATTTATCTCTTCTATGTTTGTAACATTTTGAGACATTATCCTTGTATGTTTATCGCTTTTGAGACGTTATCTTTGAGAAATTATGAATGTTAAGTGGTTATTATTGGACTATGTTAGTTATTTAGTTTATTTAATGGATGAAAAGATTAGTTTTATTTTAAAATGAATGTATTTGTTTGTTATGACTATTATAAGACATTATCCTTAGTTTTATTTTCACTTTTTACTAGGATCTTACGATCCTACGATTCGATCCTACGCCCTTGTCTCGATCCCACACTAGGATCTCGATCCTAAAAACCATGATGCACACCCGAACAACACGGATTGGTCGTGATTGTTGACTCCTATGAATGGAGCAAAAGGCATCTTGTATCTGTTTGATACGTATGTCGTATCGAAACATACGACGTCTCCGAACTCCTCGTAAGCTGCCCTACTCCTTCCGTCGACTCAAAACACTTTCCCCAATCTGTTGTCTTCGTCCAGGTCATAAGAGTAAAATAAGTTAGAGTTGCTTGAGCTCTCTCGTCAAAGTGCTTACACATTGCAACAAAGTCATTGTTTTCCATGTGACGTCGTCTAGCCTTGTTGATTAAGTTGCAACAATCCCTGTTGTTGAAAGGAACAGTGGCATGGCTGCCATGTTCAACCACAAAAGTCCCGTAGTTCTTGGCTATAGGAACTCCAGCTCTATCCGAGTTCAGAATCCGGTTCTTGTTTCTTTCGCTGATCACCCTATAGTTCGGAAGGAGTCTCGAATTGGTAGGCACACACTCATGGTTGTGCTCTAAATTTACTCCACCAATCACCCAGCTCTCGTCTGCATAAATTGATGCATTTACCTTGAACTTACATCCGATAACACAAGAGGTCGATCCTATTGCTGGCTTCTTTGAATTCGACTCGAATTTTCCAAACTTTGAGCAAGCCAACCTCGGCCTCTTTTACTTCTCTGGTCCATTGGGATCAGGATGTTTGTCTGAACTCCTGATCATGTCCTGGAATCCTACTACCTTTCCGTACGTATACATATACTCAAAGACTTCTCTAGAATGTGCAAATGTCATACTGGGATGCGGAGGTAGGATCTGAGTATAACATTCAGCATCCTCGTCGCCGACCTCTATTTGGTTGTCTTGATCACCTTGAACCTCGTTGGTATTATCAGTATTACCCTCTTCCTCCATGCTGATAGAATCTCCATCATCGAAATTGTCACCGTATACGCCAACAGAATATGTTACAACACACATCACCCAATTTTATATAGAGTATTTCCTATTGAAACCATAATCTTTTTATTTCATTCTTAATTTAATTGGCGTTATCAATATCAAGTATTATATGTTGTGAAATTGATGGTGGATCACTCACACTTAACACATTCAAATAACAACAATCAAATGAGATATGAACTGAACCAAAACCAACCAATCTGTAAATTGCCACTACTCCAATTGTTCAAATTAAACAGCTACCGTCAATTATATATAACCACCACCTTGAATGCAAAGGAACAAAAGCTTAGTGTATGAATGAAATTACCTTCTTCTTCCGTAGCATACCCGATGTTTAGGTCAAATGAATGATCCATTTAACCTATAAGAGTGCAATTGTTTGATGAAAATTTTAGACAAAGTGCAACTAAACCACACATAAACCCTAATTGATTTCGAATCCATTTAACCTATAAGAGTGCAATTGTTTGATGAGAATTTTAGACAAAGTGCAACTAAACCACACATAAACCCTAATTGATTTCGAATTAAGCAAATAAACTGAAAATATACAATTTAATCATCTTAATTTACAAATCTCGATTTTGAATTAAGCAAATAAACTCAAAATATGCAATTTAATCATCTTAATTTACAAATATCGATTTTGAATTAAGCAAATAAACTGAAATTACCTTCTTCTTACAAATGAACCCTAATTAACAACCCAAAACCATAATTGAACCCTATGAAAGATGAAGAAGCAAATCATACAATGGAGGCGATATAATCTTGAAACTGGCCATGGATCAACGACATCATTATAAAAAAAAAAAAACTGACCTTTTTCTTCGGAGGGTGATAATTCAATCTCACAAAGCTACTGGAGGAGGACAATTGCAGTTTCATCGATCGTCCTCTCGGTTGCCTTAATCTGAATTGGACGAAGAGAACTTTAGATTGCAGATTTCAATGTCGTTTTGGGGAAGCGGGCAAATCGAATGGGAGAGAGAAAGCAGTGGGTCAAAATTAGGAGAGAGGTTGTTGGCTAACCTAGTATTAATTAACCTAATTAAAGCTGCTAATTGCTTTTTTTTTGCAGGAACCGGGCGTGCTTTTACACTTTTGCCCTTGGCTAAGTGTACACGGTGGGTAAACGTATTAGCCTCCCACAATTTGGTATCTGATTATCATTTTAACTCAGGAAGTGGTGCTAAGATGGTACTCTAGAAAGCTACCACTGTCATTACTGCATGACACGCCCTTATAAAGCAGTAAAGCACTCAGAAAAGCAATCTAGTCATAATTTTGCTGAACAAAATGTAATCTTGCCACAATTTTTCTTCCTCCGTGAGTAAATTCCCGTAGTAATTCAGAAGCTTCCGCTGGATACACAAATATGAAGCACTCACTCAAGTAAAATGACCTAACATGGAATGTGTACGGGGTAGGCAGGGAGTGGTAACCCATGACAGCAAACAAGGCCAGGGCGGCAACTTGAATAGACCGTGGAAGGAAGAGGATACTCCAGCGGCCTTACATGATCCAGAAACTTTGTCACCACTACTGCAGCCGCCAAAACCAAGTTCGAAATCCCGACTTTACCACAAAGAATGACACCGGTCCAAGCACCACAAAGTTCAACATCAAACCCGGGCAACCTGGACCTCAACATCGTCATTCGTCAAGAGCTTCTCAACCCATTCCGCATTCCCAACTCTGCGCTGTGACCAGCCCACATTTTAGTTGTGAGTTGTGACTTGCAATTGAGTCGGTCCCTAGAAGTATGGGTAAATGTCCAACCAATTCAGGGCATTTACCAGAAACAATGCGGACAATTGAGTCCGGACTTTATAGTGCCAGCTGAGAAAGGAGCCCAAAAATGTCGCAAATGCAAACATGACGATGACGAGTATTTGTTGACCCTCATCATCACTACAGTTTTGGAGCCCCTTCATCAAACAGTGGCAGATGGGCATGAGTCTTTCTCGGAACAAATCAAAACCAACTTTAACAGAAAATTTTCAGTATTGTTCTTACTGAATGCCGGAGTTGGAAACACTTGTTGAGTTGAGAAGCCCCTAACAAGTGACAAGTTAGGGGGATTTAGAACTTGACATTGGAGCTGCAAAGGCTGCTGTGATAGTGGAGAGTGGTGACTAAGGTGGCAGATGATGCGAATTGTAAGGTCGCTAGAGTCTCCTCCACAGATTATTCGATCTGCCACCCTCGCCATGTTTGCAGTCATGATCACCATTCACGGCCACATATATAATCCCTTCGACACTCTTAACAAATTTCATAAAGGATTCCCGATTATGGTGGAGGCGTGAATAATGACGTCATTTTTCGTAAGTACTTTTAGAAATTACCTTATGAAGCTGATAGATCCTTCATCTCTATGCAATCAGCTCCCATGGTGCCAAGCTAACTCCACTTTCTTGAGTTTCTTCTACATTATCTTCTTCAACACATGATCTCGGAAATCATATTCAGGAAAGCTGCAACAGAAAATCAGAAAGACACCGAACAACTGACAATACAACTATTCCCATGTATCAAGCATATAATCGAAGCAATTAATGATCACTTAAGATAAAAGGCTAGTAATACAAATAATTACAGAGTAATAAATAATGAAGAAATGAGATGAGCTTATTTACTAGGGAAAATTGCAGCAAATATAACCAAATTTCAGCATATAAGAAGAGTGACTAAATCCTCAACATTTAAATTATACACCAAAATTTGCACTCTATCAGCAAATCAATCATGATGCATCATCACTCTCACTTCATTTATCTTGCCAATAAACACTATAGTAATGTCATAAGAATTTCAAGAATAATGGTATCCTTTTCATTCTTGTCAAACGCACATGCAATTCAGCCAAGTCAATGAGCAGAAGGGCATCATACAACAAGGCCCTATGAGATATTCCAATCCATGTATAATGTCCAGACATTGTTCTTTTCTCATATGATCATCATCAAATGTGGTAGTGATGACTCTGCTAACTCAAATGGACTGGGTAAAAAGAACCTCTCCTCCATAAGTGCAAGTGCTGGCATTGAATTGCATCCAAGATCATTTGGTGTTCATAATTGCCATTTCTGCCCGACTTACATTTTATGAATATCTATTCAACTAGTTCAGTCAAAGAAGATTAGTATAAATTTTATGACTCAAACTTAGTAATTGCATCATTAAATCAAACAATAAATAGCATTGAAAAAAAGACTAGATCATCAAAACATCCCAGATTAAGTTGGCGAGTTAATGGCAACTTCAATCAATTGAAATTACGGCAAATCTGAAGGAGCATCACGAAATTGTGAAACACTTTATGCACACATTGAAAAGATTTTTCCATCATTATAACACATTTAGTAGACTAGTAGTCAGATCAATTAATAAAGCCCCAATAATTCCAACTGGAGTCAAATTTATTCAATTTCTTATTCTTTGCAAAAGATTACAAGATACATACTTAACATATCAGAATCACAAATCCACAGTATAACATCATGCAAGCGAATCAGCTAACTACGAACTAGAGCGTCTCAGATTGAGGAAGAGGAAAAACCTAATCCGAGCTTAGAAGACGAAATCAAGTCTGGGAGGAGGGGCCGGCGAAGATCGGGGTGACAGCGACGAGCTTCTTCCGGCGAAGGCACCGAGGAGCGCGGTAACTTCTCAGATCGAAACACGGAAAGCCAGCATCCATGATGGGAGCAGCGGCGGGGACGGCTCCGGAATGGATCAAAGCCGTTTCGGCGGCAGCGAGGGAGGCGGATACGAGCTGGTAGAGGGAGATCTGGGGTTTCCGGATGCGAGAGTCTCTGAGCTGAGCTAATGCGCCGGGCTTCAGGTATCTGCTGTCGTTTCCGGTAGTGATGATGCTACTGGATTTCGCCTTCATGTCGATCTGAGAGAGAGAAGAGAATAGGGGATTGGGGATTGGGGATTGGGGATTGGGGATTGGGGATTGGGGAACTGGGGATTAGGGATTGAGGATTTGGGAGAGAGAGAGGATGAGAGAAAATGGGGGGTTTTGAAGAGGAGAAAGTGAAGATTGGGTGGGGCGGGAAGGGAGGAGGAATTGGAGAGTGGCGGGATTAGGGTTTGAAGTTTCAGCCCGCTCTTGCCTCCCAAGTCCCAACCCAATCCACTCCTTTATTTTCTTCTTTTTTTCAGCAACCTCATATGAGATTAGGAAGACCTGAATCATTGGTGATATCAGCGGCAAGTAATTCAATCCACTCTATTCTTCTTCTTCTTGATTAGATAAGAATTTTAAATATTGACGAATCGACAAACGGACAATCATCAACCTACAACACACATTTAGTACAAATCACCAAAGATGGAAGAAGACGTCGTGTTGGAGAAAGGTTTTAGACCCTGTTAGGTGCGGGATATACTGAGATAATTATTGTTGTTGTATTAAATTATTTAGAAGATTAAAAAGCATCTATAATATTCAATTTTTTTTTGGTCGAACAATAATTTTTTTTTGAACCGGGATAAGAATTAGGACGAACGGCGACGATCAGCCTTCAGTCCTAGGGCGTCCGAGCAGACGAGATCACGAAGATCCGAATCAGTAGCCAAGCTATCATCGGCAGGGCAGCAGTAAGCCAGACGTGCAATCCTGTCAGCAACTGCATTCGAATCCCTGAAAATATGACGAATAGCAACATTAGCGATGAATTGTAAATTTAAGATCGTGTCAGTTATCAACAACTATATGTTCCAAGGGCACGACCAGTCCCCCAGGAGAGCTTTTATGACGACCAAACAGTCTCGTTCAATGAGAAGTTTCTGAATTCCCAGTTCTCTAGCCCTAGAGACTCCCTTGTGAAGTCCCGAGGCTTCTGCGAACACCGCAGATGTATAATTGCAGGTGCCCGAACCTAAAGAAACGAGATGACCCTGATGGTCACGTATGGCAAAGCCGAAGGCGCTTTCTCCCGACTGTCGATACGAACCATCAAAATTTAGTTTGTAATACCCAGTCGGCGGTTTGGTCCAGATTTTATCTTTATTTGTAGTTGTACTAGGTGTGTTATTTCCATTTGCTTTCCCCGAGTTGTGGTTAGTTGAGGTCATACATTTATTAACTGTTGTAGTATCAAAGCATTCCTTCCAGTTTGATAGGGTGGCCTGGCAGAAGACCGCAATTTCTCGACAAGAAGTTGATATACTATTATTGAAGGTCTGTTGGTTTCTGAAGAACCAGATTCCCCACCAAGCGGTTGCCAGCTTGATCATATTCTCCTTATTTACAGTTTCGAAGATGGAACAAAGGACAGTACTTGGTTTAGTCAGGTGGTCTAGATCATGCAGTGGTGGTAGAGCAATGCGAAGTTCTGATAAAAGAGCTAACGTCATGGGACATTGGGTTAAAAGGTGGAATGTAGATTCTGTTGTACAGTTACAGAAGCAGCAGCCCGAAGGCACCGCAACATGAATTCTCTGTAATCATTCCGTCGTTGGTAGTTAATCTATTGAGATTTTCCAAAGGAAATGCTTAATCTTTTGTGGTACGTCGAGCTTCCACAAGCAGTGGCAATCGAACTTAATGGTGTCATCAATGGGTTTGATAATAGAATTAGCCGATGAAGTCGAAAACCAGCCGTTTTTACTTGGGCCCCAATAAAGTCTGTCAGAGAGTGTATTCTCAGGTAATGGTGTTTCGATGATATTCTTAATGACGTTTGGGGTGAGAACATTTTGTAGTTCTGTATTGATCTTATGGATATCCCGTTTATTTTCATCTGTAATAAATCGATCTACCGAGCAATTAGCAGATATATCACTGATAGGAGTCAGTGTCGATTGTAATAAGGGTGTTTTTTGAATCCAGTTGTCCTTCCAGAATTTGACCGTTCGTCCATTTCCAATAGATCAGCGGAGGCCTGGTTTGAACATGTGTCTAATGGCCATCAATTTTTACCATTGCCAAGAAGTATTTCCTTTCTTTTGATAATCCATCAACAGTGATTGTTTAAGGTATTTAGCCAAAATGACCCTTACCCATATGTTATTGGGCTCAACAATAATTTTCCACAGTAATTTCATTTGAAGGGCTATGTTCATATTTTCCGCTTTGTATAAGCCCAAACCACCTTGCATTGTATCTGCACATATTTTATCCCAACTGACAAGTGGCGTAGAAGTTGTACCTTTGTTCTAGAAGAATTGTTTGTAAATTTTGTCAAGTTCCCTAAGGATTGACTGCGGAAGCATAAAAGCTTGCATAAGAAAAAGAGGTTGTGCACTTAGGTTTGATTTAATGAGAACTTTATGGCCCTCGGCAGATAGGGCTGAAGCTTTCCATTTAGAAAGTTGTTGTTTAGCTTTTAGAACGACCTCCGCGAACGTATAACGATTGACCCTTCCATTAATAATCGGACACCCTAGATATTTTCCCAGGTTATTTGTTTGTGGGATTCCAAGAGCAGAAGAGATAGTTTGAATTACCGATGCAGTGGTAGCCGCGGATACTTGGAAACTTGATTTATGTAGATTAACCTTTTGGCCCGAAATCAGGCAGAATCGCTGAATTGTGTTTGAGAGACTGTTACAAGTAGTTTGGTTTGCTTTGCCAAACAATAAGATATCATCTGCGAAGGCCAGAAAAGGAATTCTAATACCTGGGTTACCCAAGCAGAAGCCAATATCATTGGAGTTGGTAGCCTGTCGACTTAGGGTTCTGGCAAGGACTTCCGCTACTAGGATAAAAAGGAAGGGTGATAGAGGATCCCCCTGTCTTAGGCCCCTCGTAAGATCGAAGGGTGTCGATGGTTCATCATTAATGAGGACATAATAGGTAACTGTCTGAATACATTCTTTAATCCAAAGCATGAACTTATTGTCGAAGCCAAATTTCTGTAAAACAACCAAAAGGAACCACCATTCGATCATATCATATGCCTTTTCCATGTCTAATTTAAGGGCCATGTATCCGCATTTAGCTTTTTAGATTCTGAAAGAATGAAAGATTTCATGAGCGACTAGGATGTTGTCCGGGATGGCTCTTCCTTTAGTAAAAGCACTTTGTAGAGGATGGATTAGTGTGTCGAAAACTTTGGATAATCTATTTGTTATAATCTTGGAAATAATTTTGTACACTGTAGAGCACAGACTGATGGGCCTAAAGTGGTTAACAGATTCCGGATTATCCTTTTTTTGTATCAAGGTGATGAAAGTATGGTTTATCTGTCTTAATAATTTTCCCGAGTGGAAGAATCCTTTGACCGCTCTGATGACAGATGGACCAACAATGTCCCAGTAAGTTTGATAAAAGTCTGCCGGCATCCCGTCCGGCCCTGGTGTCTTGTCTGCTTTAATTGAGAAAAGTGCATTTTTTATTTCGCCATTTGCCACTGTAGCTGTTAAGAAGGCATTATCTTCTCCTGATATTTTGTAACACCCTCGTCCCACATCGGATATCATAAGGATGTTGGGGGTGGTTTATAAGTGATTCAAGCCCTACCCATGTCACAAGAACTCTTCCTTTTCAGGCTCCAAGTGAGGACAACCGACCTGACAGGGCTAGGTGGTATGGGCTGGCGCATCTTAAGACTCCGGGTCTTACATATTTCTTGTGTGATGACATCAAGGTCGGTTTTAAATGTGGCCTCGTGATTATAAGAAGACCTAAAACGGGCATGGAAGCTAGATTCGAACTCAGTTCTAATTGAAGCATGGTTTGTGAGGAACAACCCAGATTCCGAATTGATGTGTTTGATAACTTTTTCCCCCTTCTGGCTGAGGCCACCCTGTGAAAATAAGCCGAGTTTGTATCATTTAATCTTATGTGTTTAAGTTTTGCCCTTTGGCTCCAGTAACGCCTTTGGAACTCAAGCATTCTTTCCCTTTTGTTTTGTAATCTGTTGTGACGTGCTAGCGTATCTTGGCTATAGTTGTTGATTAGGATATGTTGCATGCGCATTAGTTCCTCGTCAATATCGAAAATCTGTTTATGAATATTGTTAAAGTTGTTCTTATGCCATTTTTTGGCCAATTTTTTTAGGAGCGATGTCTTTTTAACTAATTTAAAGAAATAGGATCCTTGTGGGTTTTCACGCCAAGCCTGTTTCACTATATTTTGAAAGTCCGGTTTGGTAGTCCATGTTAATTCAAATCGAAAAGGTTTGTATTGGCTTTGCTCCTGGGTGCGCATATCAACTGTTATTGGATCATGGTCCGAAGTAGTGAAGGGATGAATTTTAACCCTCAGTCCGTCGTATTGAGATATGATTTCACTTTGAGTAAGAAGACGATCAAGTTTAGCGAAACTATTATTTGACATGCCCGTTTTTTTCCTCTGCCAAGTATAATTTCCGCCATGAGTGGGAAGATCGTGAAGAGAGAGATTGTTCTTTATGTCATGAAGTCTAGTGAATCGAGACTGAGAAGGTGTAATACCACCCAATTTATCGTCCGTGACAGCAATCTCATTTAAGTCACCGATGACACAGAAGGGAGGCGTTAAGTTGTAGGTGTACATGGTTAGGGATTCCCAGAAGTGTTCTTTTGCGGCTAGGTTCGGAGGCGCATAAACAAATATAAGACTAAAAGAAAAGTTCAAAACCACGTCATGATAGTGTATATGAATAAATATGTGATTAACAGAGACAAGCGAGATTTCCCCTTGATCAGGTGAAGGTTCCTTCCAAAGGAGACAGATTCCTCCAGAGAAACCAATAGCCGGATCAAAAGCTATATTTGAGAACCCACATTTTTTCCAAGCGTATTCTTGCGAAGGGATGTTAGTCTTGGTCTCTACGAGTGCTAAGACATTGATATAATTGTTCTTACAGAACAATTCCGTATTTGTCCAAAAGTTGCGTTTTTTTATGCCACAGCAGTTCCAGGAGCATATATTCATGGGAAACTGATTTTTAACCGTGATTGTGTGTTAAGATCAATGTTAGTAAACAATGACAACCTATGAGTTTTAGTTTGGTCTACTCTGAATTTGCACTCAGTATGTCAAATTATGTTAACATAAGAAGACATGTGATATTGTTGTAAACTAACAAGGGTTGTCAAGTTCGATTGAACGTTTAAAAGCTTTGTCTGATCGAAAATTCGAATAAGGGATATTGAGATGTTAATAACCTGGTGGACAATTTTTTTATAATATGAACAAGTAATGTTTTGGTAAGCTTCATACAAGCAATAGATGTTATGAATCCATTGTAACCAACTCATGAAATGGTATGGTAAAATTGTATGAACATAATAACAAACATGAATGTCGTTTACAACATTTGAAAGTACAGATGCCTTGTATGGCTGTATAGCTGCTTTTAGCAGTTTATAATTGGCTTGTAAGACATGAATCCAAATGTGTAGATATATAATGGTAAGTATTAGGTAGGTTAATTACTGATTGAGAAGAAACCCAAAGCTGAAGCAAGAAAGAATCCTCAAAGAATGTGATAATGAGAGCATCGAACGCGAGAGGAATCGTTTAGAAGTAGAAATCAGCAGCAAGTGCGCCAACCTGCACACAAAGGAGCAACAAGAAGCGAGAGGAGGCATTCCAAGACAATAGAAATGTGCATTCAAATGAAGAGCAATAATCAGGTGATAGTTGAAGTATCTATGCATCAGAACATAAAACTGAAAATATTTTATATAAAACTGAAGCGAGAAAATGGGGAACAGATTCCCAACATCAAGAGCACAACATACAATCTAGTGGGATAAGCAATGACATACAGTAATAGACAGCCAGTAGAACAAGGCAAAAGAGAGTAATTGTAGCTTATGGTTGTAGATAGTGCTAAAGACCATAGAAGGGGTATTGAAATCAGAAAAAAGAAGGCCAAAAGATCCCCCAGAATCAAAAAATAAGCAAAGCAGTGATCAACTGAGAATCTTAAAGCCTATGAGGGCCTAAGTGATCTATTAAGATCAAAGCACAAGGCTTGTGAGCCAATATTTGATAGAAGGTTAGTGTGGATAAGAGTAAGTGTACAACAACACCTTCCATGGGAGCAAACGCCATAGCAGAAGCCGCTGCAGTGGATCCCGTCGATCGAGAGATAAGAAGGGGACACTAGTCCCAACCTGCATCACACACACAAGGAGCAGCAGTACGAGCAACACAAACAGCAACACCGAAGAGGTAAAACCCAAGTTAAATGAACAATACACTCATGAAACAAGGACTCAAATGTTAAGTAGATTAAAAGGAAGACCAAAGACATTGAAATACAACATAGGATGTATTTAACAACATACATCACCATCAGGATAGCTTCGAAAATCAGAGTATAACCGAACCCGTCGTCAAGCTCTAAACTAATACACCAGATCCACAGGCAGAAGAAAAAATATAGGCAAAAAACAGTCACAATTGCGACAGTAACAACCGGTGAGGCAAATCGGGCTCCAATCAACAAGAATCCAAAGAGAGATCAATTAAAAATAGATGAGACGGTAAGGTCCGAGATCGAATCCAGAAGGTAATTTGGAGAAACGAATATTGCAACACATGTAATAGTGGGATTGTAATCCCAATCGCAGACTCTCGTATGATTTATGTAGGTAGGTTGCTGGTTAGCAAGGAGTGTGGTTGGGTAAAAAGAAGTGAGGAGGAGAGAACTTACAGATTTTCTAAGCCACATGAGAATCAAGGACGAGACCGGAGAGGAGAGAAGAAGACCGAACGGCCACCCACGCCACCGACAGAAGCGGCGCCTCCCGCCCGCCCACCACCAGCCTCTCCAAAACCACATAAATGCCCGGACATATATAGGGCTGTCGTAGGTGAGCGGGATCGGAGGGCACACGGGGTCAAAATCGGCGGCTGATCAGTACAAAAGGGGAGGGAAGAGCTTGAGGGCGGCGGAAATCGCCTTTGGTTAGGGTTTTCTAAGTCCATCAGGACGGTTAACTCATCCGGTGGTTTGCGTTATACGGTCGAACAATAATATTCAAAGATAGAAAACATGTTATCAGAAAAACAAAAACAAAAAAGTTTGATGGAATTAAAGCCATCAGATTGTTTTAATATCATATCAACAAAAAAAAAATCTTGATGTACTATGTCATACAACAACAACAATAAGAAGCTCGGTATATCCCGCTTAGAGCAGGGTTTGGGGGGTCTCCTTGTATGCTCTCTTTCTCCGAGTAGGTCGAGAGAGAGAGTTTTCAAATGACCCGTACCTGTGAAAGTGACTAAACCAAACAAAGCACGAACAAAAAGGGCAAGCATGTAAATACCACGCCTAGACACACCAGTAGAAGAAAAAGAGAAGTAGAGCTCGTTAAAAAAGATACTATCTCGGTTAGCCCCGTTTAACCCTTGTTCACCCTAATAGCCTCTCTGCATTGTCTGCGATCCCTCGTTAAACCCTCAGGTATGTGTACTATGTTGTAATTTTAACTATCCCTAAAAATACAAAATCTATATATCTATCTATCATATTATAGGTTATATATATAATCAAAGATAAGTCGCATGTGTCACGTGAAAACCAGAGAATGGGGCGATAAAACAAGTCGTGCGCACACAACACCAAGACAAATCAAAGCAACCTAAAACTAGCCAGAGTGGTGCAGCGGTAGTAAAGACTATGGTAAGTTGAAGGATGGGGTAGTGCAGCTGGAGCTAGGCTGAGGTGGCCGGAGTCGAGGTTAAGGCTCCTTCTCTCTAGAGAATCTAAAGATATGAGAGAACGTTTTCTTTTCATTTAATGGTGGTGTATTTAGAATAATTTTTATTAATTTAAAGATATGAATTTAAAACCAATTAATATGTGGGGTTGAATTTATTTTTATTAAATATATATGCATTCAAATATAAAATCTTTTCATTATATATAATGATCAACTAATATGCAGGAATGTACACCCAATATACCAATTTTTTGGCCCGTTTGCAAATATAACCCCGACAGCCCAAATTTGCAATTGTAGCAAAATGACCCAATTTTTTGCAAATCTAACCGGTACCCATAACTTGCAAGGGACGGAAAATTGTAATGATTACAATTATTAATTGGGGCATCAAATCAACTGCAAAACAAAAATCCTTGCCTCCATTCTTTTATTTCAGTTGGAAATTCAAAGGGGGGAGGATGGACCAGTTCAAACGGAGGCACATACAAAACCACTCGAGAGAGAGCGAAGGCAATTGGAAATTTTTGGCCATCGAACTCCATGGAAACCCCTTTTGAACCACTGCATGTAGAGAGAAGGGTATCAGGTGAGTCGAAAAGGGAGAAAGATGAGGAGGAAGGGACGAACAGTTCGACGGGTTTCGAAGAATAAAACCCAATCCCCCGTAAAATAAATGTCGGCTTTGTTAAGGTTGGCACAAGATTTTTCAATACTGGCCAGAAAATAACCTTAACTGGCACGAATTTCGTTCAGACTGACACATTATATCATTAGTGGGGATTAATTTGGTGAATATTGTCATTATTCGAGATCCTTTTATGACTCATGCATGGTTCCCCTCGATTTGTCGTGTTCAGGTTGGTGCTACGACTTATGCTTTATTGGACTTATATCTTATTTTTGAACTTAGGTGAATCTTTCTGTCAATAGTCGACACAAATTTTATGTAAAGTGGTACAAGTATATACATTAGTGGCATGAAAAATGTAGTCACCGACACGTAATAAAAATCAAATACGTGGTCTTCATCACAATAGCCATACATAAACGAACAACCATAATACGTACATACGTCAATGCAAAATACCAAAACACATACTTGAGAGATTAAAAAAGGAGCAAAATCCGAGGTGTCACCTACCAACTTCCATTACAAACTCGGAATTCAGATGAAGCTGCAATGTAGATGCATCGATGCCCATATGTTATGATGTCTCCTCCGGGTGGTTTGTTCGGTGGTGACAAATCCACCACCATGGAGCGAGTGCCATTTTGGCTTCCAATTTCTTTCACCGATGCGTACAATGGAAAGGGTCAAGTCCCATCTCCACCCCTAGAGTTCCAGTACTTGAAAGCATCCTAATCAGTGTCATCATCTACTTGAATCGGATGACATCCCTCCTTCTTCGTATCGAGTAGTTATTTCAACTCCAACTCATAGCAAATCGGGACTACCACAAGCTTCCCCATTATCTTTCTCCTTACAGATCCAAAAGGCAAGGTCTCCTCTAAATTGTCACGTGTTTCCCTTTGTTTGGCAAGAAATATTATATTGTTGTCCTAGAGTTCTTTTTTACTAGCTAACTAAAATACTGGGTTGTGTTCTTTTTGAGCGGGAATTTGTGAGCATTTATTACGCTCTGCAAGCATTTAATGCTGATGAAGTTATTCCCTTCTCTCTCTTTTCCCTTAGCCTCTGCACATTCTACCATTTTCTTGTTTTTTTTTCGGCTTTGCCTCTCACATGTCGACAACTAGCTAATTCCCCCTCCTCTTTCATTTGTTTTCCTATCTTACCTTCCACCGGTTAGGAGGGTTACAGTTTTCTCAAATTCATGTCCCTGATTGGGATACGCCTGACAAATTGATATGAAAGATTAATAGGGACGGTGTATTCACAATAAAATCAACACAAACATTAGCTCGAAAAAATGGTTACAACAACAATGACTATAGTTGGATATGGAAGCTCCAACTCCCACCAAGAACTCAGAACTTTGTTTGGAAGTTGGTGACTGATAGTTTACCAACAAAACTACGGTTAAATAGATTTATCAACAGAGTTCCATCTCAATGTTGTCTCTGCAATACAGAGGACAAAGATGCCAACCATCTTCTACTACGGTGTCCTATTTCTAGGTTCATTATTGATAATTATGAGTATCATACGAGCAAGTCCTTTACTGGAATAAGGGATGCTCATATCAATATAGAGGAAATAGATCAAATCAAAAGACATAACACATATTTTGAACATCTTTGTATGGTTTCAAACTATATGGGAGATCAAAAACTCAATTATTTTTAAAAATAAAAGGATGGAGAATGTGTCCTCTATTATTCAACAAATTGTTAATTGTATTTCAGATTGGGAGAAAGCCCAGAAAAAGGAAAAAGTTAGTACAAAGAAAAAGAGGGGTAGACATATAAAATGGGTTAAGCCACCTACGACCATCTACAAAATCAATGTAGATGGGTCTGTCAAACTCTATGGGGAATGCCAAATAGGGTGCATTGTCAGAGATTGGGATGGCCATGTCATTGATTTTTTCCATGAAAAGTGAAAGAAAAATTGTACAAACTTATCTAAGGTAAAATTATAAGGTAAAATTTTAAACAAAAATGGAGATTGTGTACTTTTCAACGAGGATCCCCAACGGGGGCGAGGATCGAGGTATGGACTATTATCCCCGTCTTCATCCCCATCCCCGCACGGGAAATTACTTTGACTGCCATCCCTATCCCCGTCCCCATTTAATTTCTCCATCCTCATCACCATGACAGGGATTCCCCGCAAGGATCGGGGAGTCCCCTTCCCATTTTCATCCCTATCCACCACGGGGTTAGATATATATATATATATATATATATATATATATATATATATATATATATATATATATATATATATATATATATATATATATATATATATATATATAAACTAATAAATACACAAAACAAATAAATAAACCTAATTCTCCAACAACAGCGCCAATTTTGACGGAGTGAAAAGTCGTCATTTTCCCTGTCAAAGTAAACTTAAACTCACAAACAAGTATAGTAAGTAAGTAAGTAAGTAAGTAAGAGGTCGATCCGTAGAGAAACAAGTATTTCATTCAATGTGTATTTATCAATTAAGAAGAGAGTTTTGTATGGAAAAGAAGAAGGAAAGTGATAAGAAATAAACTATATACAAGTGAAGCAATGGAGGAAAGATCATTTTCCCATAAGAATTCGCAACATCGGTTGGTTTACCTAATCATTGAATTTTCTTCTATTTATTTGATTATTCCATTATTGGTTTATATAGATTGCTACTCCTTCACAGTCCTAACAACCCCTTACCTATTCAACTCTGTCCCTGCACGATTTAACATAAGAATAGCACAATGTTCCAATATACTTGTCATAAAGGCAGTATCAACCTCCTTAAGAAACTAGTATGATGTCGATAATTGTCATCTTACCAAAACTATTTTCCCTAAGAACCGATATTTAACCAATCTGTCATCTCCCTACACATTCAAGTATCGCCCTCACATATCCAACTAGGCTATGTTTGCTATGATAGGTTCAACCACTCTCATGCGTGAGAATTAAAACCCTAGTAGATTCTACCAAGGCCGCGAATCAAGATAAACCCAACAACATAAGAACTCAACACAAAGAAGATGAAATAATCAACAAAAATAAATAGAATTCAAGCCTCACGGTTTAACCAACCAATTAAGTCTTGAATCGTAGGCAAAAACCAAACGAGTCTTAGGTACTCCTGACGTACCTAAAATCTCTAAACTTCAATCCTTAATACTTCGATGATCTAAACCCGAGTCTAAACATGTCTATATTTAGGCCTAATAGTCAGTCCCCTAGAATAAATTGCCTTAAAAAGATAAAGATTAAGCACAAAGATAGATCTTTTCGGAGATTCTGTCTCATCGATCACGGAAGGTGTCGTGCCTTCCGCAGTGGGCGCTGCTATTTCCACAGTGGGCGTCGTCCGGGTCGGAGAACTGTACTAGTTCTAGGTCGGAACTTTCTCTTTTTCTCCCTCAAACACTTCGAATTTGATCCTGATGTCTTCACAAAAGTTGTAGGTCTTGAAAAGATATTTCCAATGCATATTCATATGCGTCAATCGGATCAACAAGGACTCCAGAAAGTGTGTTACAAGCTCAGCCAACAATTGTTATTGACTTGTTATTCACTTGGGCTCTCTCCTTGACTATTTATGAATGATCCACTCGCCACCTTGGATCTACAAACCTGAAATATTTAACCACTAAAACGTATAGATTCTGACCTTTAACCATCCAATGACAAAGTATACAAACTACCAACCTAAACATGTAATATTAACACCATAATGAACCTAACTCTACCTATATTGTCATGGGGAGGTTTTATGCAACTTATTCCAAAAATAATGGTGATAACTGTTAACTCAATCATTTTTGGTGGTCCTTAATACAAGAGGGGCTAATAACAACTCAAGTTGCCATAATCTATTACATAAACATGGCAACTTTAAAATATAATACGAATAATTATGTACTATAAGATGAAATATATATAATGACATCTTTGATCAAATCTAGAGGACTCCAAATTGAACATTTTTTATAGAACCCAACTGGGCATGATATGGGTGCCTTGCATGCATATCCAAGGTAGATACTATGCACACTGAACATATATAGGGGATAGTGGCAATTGATTGCAATGTAACATAAATGATGCGTCACATTGTGATTGCGAGAGGTATTAAATTCTATGCTACCTACTCTAAAGTTGTGAAATTTCTAGCTAGGTGAATTGACAAAAGGTGAACAACTTTAAGGGACGAACTTTCAATATTCATCGCCTGAATAATTGACACAATCCTTTACCAATTTCGAATGTCATTGGCGGATAACGCTTTGTCGACTCTAGAAGCCACCAATGTACAATAACGGCGAAAGTGCAAAATTTACATATAGTATAAGAGCAGGTTTAACGGGGGTTTTGGGGTGGGATACTAGGGGTTTTTATGAATAAAAAATTGATTGAGACTCAAGATCCCTCCATACCGATACTAGCTCTAGTATTCTTCTAAGTATCCCCTTAATAATTACTGTGTCAGCAACATTTTTTCCGGAAAATACAGGTCAAAACGATGTCGTTCCGGGGGAGGAAGAACCGAAACGCTGCGTTTCACATGGATCTGGCGTCAGCACGCGACAGTCTGCAGGGGCAAGTGTCGTCGCGGGAGAGGACGACTAACAAATGGCGCTGATCTTACTGTATGGACGTCTGAGATTTAATCGTTCGGATGTTTTTTACAAGTAGAAAATGCAATTTTTTGACAATGAAAATGTAAAAAAAAAATTAAAAATTACCAAAATACTAGATTCATTTTTCTCTATACATAGAGATCAACTTTGAATATGTTTGATTAAATTTGGGAAAAAAATATTTTTGCTCGAATACAAATATATGTTATAATACCTAAAAAATTACTTTTAATTATATTTCACTAACTTTGAATATTAGTAATAATTATCATTTGAAGAATGTATAATGTTGTTTAAAATATAAAATATGCCATCGATGGTAATAATTTTCATGATTTATCTACAAATATGGTAGAAATGGGCGTTTATATATCAGGTAGTCAACAATTTTATTTATCAATAATACTCCATCCGTTAATTAAAACTTGTCATTTTACGAATATTTAAATGAATTTTTTATGAATAATATTTTTAAATGAAATTTATGAATATTATAAATTAATCTAGATTGGAGAAAATGAGTCGAGAGGGGTATAATCGTAAATTGATTTGTTAGGAAATAATGGAAATAATTATGGAAGAGGGGTATAATTGTAAATTGAATTGATAGGAAAAGATGGGTTTTGGGATGCTATTGATAAAGTGGAAAAAGTGAAAATAAGATATTAGAATGATGTGTCAAAAAAAGAAGAATAAAATATTAATATTCTTAGTATCTTTAATATCCCTCGATAAACATGTCCTAAGGCCTGAGGTGAACACCCCGAAGGCCCCAACCCCACGGAAGTCAACTTGTGTAAAACCCACTATATACCAGAACCTGGTTTTGTGGAGTGGATAAACAAGAATTAGAAGAAGGGTGAAGAGAGGAGTTTGAGTTAATAAAGTTTGTTTAAACTTTAAATGTCATTGCATGCCCATCTTGTAAATATATAAATAAGTATTTTGTTAAACTTTTTTAGCTCAATTGATTATTTTGGGTGTGTAAATGTACATATTTGAGTACGTGATGTACAAATTTAAGTACACTATTTTTCTGTGTATATAAACTTTTACAAAAAACAACACAATTTCATTGATATATTTTTTATGATTTATTTTTTAAAAGAAAATAATTGTATTTGAATGACACTCTCTAGTTTCAATCTCCCGGATACCCTTGGCTACATTATTTTTCACAATCTATCAAATTTTTTCCGGTTAAAAAATAACTAATGTGTTTATATTTTAACCAAAAATATTTTTGTAGATGGTCTAATATAGTAATATCCAATATAATGTGGTTGCCTACGCTCTTAAATGCACCCTTTTAATGCTCATATCGATCAGTTACATTTTTCTGAGTTTTTTTTTTTGGGGGGTCTTCTTTTACTATTTAAGCGTGACCTCATTGTCTTCACCATTCATATTCATGCACAAAAACAATCCCAAAGAAACCCTTTCAACAAGGTGGAAGTTTGATGGAGATTTGGTTTTTGGCTTGTTTAGTATACAAGAAGGTTGATAATTGGTGGTGGGTTTGCATTCAAAACAGAGATTCTTGGTTTCACTTTGCTTCAAGATTGCTGCAAAAAGCTTTGTTGGCTCTTTGTCTTTGTGTCTTTGCAATTGGTAATTAAGCTACATTGCATTTACCAAATCCTACCTCAGTTGATATTTGATACTAATTGTTTTTTTTTTGCATGCAAGTCAACTTTTTTTTTTTTTCACCAAAATCAACTATCCTATATAATTTTTTAATGTCAGAAGGAGCTAGAGACAACACTCTCATACACTTTTTTAATGCAGGAGGGTCACTAGTAGGGGCCATTGCAGGGGCCATGAAAGGCCAAACAACCGAAACCGGGTTGTGCAGAGGAGCAGCCATAGGAGTCATCTCCGGTGCCATCGTTGCCCTCGAGATTTTCGACTCGCCTATCCATGGTCATTTTCTATCCAAGGTATATATAGATACTAATATAGTAACACTAATTTTTTCCCTAGTTATCTAAGCTAGCACATAAGTAATTGCAATTTTTATAATCAATGTGGGATACTATCCCAATATCATATATTCTTAACACCACTTGAACAAACAACTAGTACGTACAAATTGTACAATAAAGGATAAAACACACAATATACCACCTAAAAGGAATGGGTCATCAAACAACATTGACGATAATTAGTGATCATGATAATCTAATCTAAATTACAATGGCTAAAAGCATACGTAAAACTTTAAACACCGTTGATTTTTTATGGGGTCACTTTAGGGAAAGATAAATTAGATAATAGTTAACTTTCCGAATATAGTCCATAGTTGAGTTAAGATTCATTTATCAACATTTTAATCATTACTCTTTTCCCTAATTTTTCATACAAAATTTATTTTCTTTCTCCCATTTAATTTCCTAACTTTAGCAGTAACCAAAATATGATGTTCTAACCATTTTCTATGCTCTACTCCTCAAACAAACAAAGCCTAAATTCTAAGACCATGAAGTCTTACAGGTTGCCCTCTTTGGTAGCATTATCAATGGGAAGGCCTTCAGCGAGTTGGTTAGCCCTGCAGTTTTGAAGGCTTACCTGTGGCAAGTAAGTTAATAAAATTACCCTCATTATATATACACACAAAAATAGAATTTCAACAAGATTTAGAACCACAGGTAAGCATGCTAGAGGGTGGTGGCAGTGACGCTCGCAACTTATATGATGTGGACGAAACAAGAGGGTTGTCGCTTGAGGACTTAAAGAGTCTTCCTATCGTCGATTTCCATTGTTATGATGATGCAGTTTCTTGCAGCATATGCTTGCAGGTATATAGCGAAACCCTCTTGACATAAACATGAGAGGATAAATCTTTTGTCTAACAGCTTAAACTTTTGGGTTCGTTTTCGTGGTCGGGTTCGTGCAGGACCTCGTAGAGGGCGATGGGGTGAGGATACTCCACAAGTGTGAGCACATGTTTCATGTGGGCTGCATAGATGAGTGGCTGGTCAGGACTGCTTCTTGCCCTGTTTGTAGAAATGGCATTTGAGAATTTCCAGTTTTTGAGGATGATTTGTTTTCTATACAAAGAGTGATGGACAAAAACATGTAAAGGGGAAACTTGAGTGACATGTTTAAGTGTTGTAACAATGCAAGCATATATGTTCATGTTAATAAACTCATTTCAAGCTCCACTTATTGTCACAATTTCATTAGTTCTCTTCCATTATTTTGTTGGATCCCCATTTGATTACTAAAGATAATAAAGGATGAATTGGGTGCGTTTGGCAACTTAGTTTAAAATATAGTTGAAAGGTTAAACAATAAACTAGGCGGTGTTGGAAAAGAAAAGAAAAAACTATTTAAATATTTAGTTGGATCACATGTTACACGTAACACTAGGTGTAAATGTGTAATACTTAATTATTTCAGGTATAAATTCACATTGAAAAAATATTTTAAAAATATATTCATACTATATATATACTCTTATATAATCCATCCAATCCAAAATACATGTCGTTTGACTTTTCAACACATATTTTAAGGAGCTAAAAACTATATAATATATTATTTTTTTACCATTTAATACTTATTACTGCAAATTCGTGATGAAAAGTCAAATAAATGTATTTTTAAAGCAAATTTGTTTCATAATAGAAGTTTATAAACATGTTTTTATAATGTATAGAGTATACTTATATTTTTTAAACTTTTTTAATGTAAATTTATACCTAAAATTACTAAGTGTTACACTGGTGTAATAGGGGATCCTGGCTCAAATATAAGGATGATGTATTAGAGCATGTTAATTCGTGATCCCAAACCTTGAACCCTTCAACGTTCTTTTCCTTTGCTACATTATAAAAGTCCTATTTCACTTTTTATTATGGTATTGTTAGTTACACTGCAAATTGTAAAGTGAATATACAACGTCGAATTGCACCTGGCAAAAACATTGAATTGAACGTGGATTTGGGGTGAAGAAAAAAGTTTTTAACGTCCAATAGCAACGTCGTACTGAACATTGATGGATTTTGGACGTTCATGATGGACCTGATCAAGTTTAGGTAGGAACAAAAACACCCTTTTAAATGTTGATTTATAGGTTCCCTGATTAGAGATGACAATGGGGAGGGGATTCTTCGATCCCCGCGGAAAATTCCCATCATAAGAAGGGAAATGGGGCCTAAGTGATTTTCTACACATGGACGGGGATAATAGACCCCACCCTGATCCCCGTCCCCATTTGGTTCCCCAACGAGAATCCTTGACTAGGGATGATAATGGGGAGGGATACTTCGATCCCGCGGGAAATTCCCATCATGGGAAGGGAGATAGGGCCTCAGTGATTTCTAGCACAAGGATGTGGATAATAGACCCTACCTCGATTCTCGTCTTGCCCTTGTCACTGTTGGGTTCTCAACGAGAACCACGATAGGGAGTACATTGCCCATTTTTCTTTAGATTTTATATTATTTTATTAATTTTTCTTTCAATTTTAAAATTTTATCTTATAAATTTACATTTATGTGATATTATAAGTAATATTTATATATTATATATATTTTCTTTACTTTAATAATATCATATAGTTTTCTATTAAATGAAAAACACAATGAATTTTAAACTAGGAATCTGATGGGAAACCCCAAACATAAACAGGAAAAATTAAGCGAATACAGGGATTTTCCTATTGAGATGGGGATCCGATAGGGATGGAGATAAGGTTCTTTTTTTTATCCCCAAATATGGGATGGAGGATAGGAATGGAAAACGTTTAATAAATGAGGATGAGGACGAAAAAGGTACTCTTCGTTCTGAATCCGCTCCATTGTCATCCATATCCCTTACACAATTGATTACCTCAAGGAGGCCTCACTAATTTTGTACTAAAAGTCATTACTCTTTCTTTCTTAATTCCCTACTTCTTCATCCATTTTTATATCAGGAAAGAAATTTGCTTCTCTAGACACGCTTAAAGAAAACGAGAGACCGTATAAGCCGATGGCTAGATGGATTAACCATCATGTACAACAGAAGCAAATGACAGAATTGAAATCACAAGGGAAATAATATAGCAGCTACGCAGTGCAAACAACTAGGCCAAAAAGAAAAGATAAACAGGTTGACAGACTGCCCAGCAACACAAGAGGACCTGGAGAAGAAGCTGTGAACATCTCAAACTATAGACTCCCTAAGAGCATTCAGATGTCGACCATAAATCCACGGTTGAAGCTAGTAAACAACCAAATCTACCACTCTTTACAAGAGAGATTATGTACCAAAGAAAGCAGTGTAGCAACCAAATATATAACTAAAAATAACATTATTCCTTCCTCGATCTCAATACTACAATATATAAAAAAAAATACACCATCATAATTCGTTCAACCCCACCCCAAGCACCCAATCAGTCAATCAATAATCCAAAACCTACCTCAAACCCTGTAAGGGATGGGAAAGAGCGTCAGCTTCTGGATAAACATCTAGATGGATGATTCTCAGTAATCAACAACATAAAAGTAAAAGAACAAATTCAACCATGAACCAAAGTGAGTTATTTCATATCTAACAATAAAACATGGGATGTTGAACAACTAAAACGGACAATGAATGATCAACTAGATGATATTGTGATTGAGAAATTGCCCAAACCTACATCCCTAAAAGTAATATTCAATATAAGCTATATTGGGGTCCAAGCCAAGACGGTTAATTATTCCACCAAATTTGCAATTAATATATGATCAATAAATCCAAATGTCATATGTTATCAGAACACAAATGGATTTGAAAGCTAGATAACCATTCGAAGATCCAGAATTTCCTATGGAGAACCATAAAAGGTGGATTGCCAACACAAGCAAAATTGGAGGAAATAAGGATCGGAGTGCCACTTCAATGCACCTTGTATAATCACACATTTGAGAATGATTTCCATATTCTGTTTAGTTGTCCTATTTTATTAGAAGTTATCCGCAATATTTGATATACAGATCAAATCAAAGGACCACAAATGAAATTTTTTATTAGATCAAACACATTGTCAACATGAAAGAAATGTCGATTCTCTCAATGGCTTGGTGGTGTATTTGGTACTTTATAAACAAATTCATCATCTCCAATGATAAAATAAATGAAAAAACAATTGCGACATTTACTAGAAACCAATTAACCTTATGAAAGAATACAAAACCCTTGATGAGGAGGGTTATTGGCATGAGAGCTGGTGAATCCTCGATAAATTCAGTTTTTGGAGCCGAAGGTTATGCATTATGGTTTGACATCAAGGAATCGAAGCACAGAAACTTAATATATGAAATATGAACATGAAGGTGATAACCTTTATATTATCAAAGCTTCTAGGGGCACTTGAAGTACTTGTCTATGGAAGATTGAAATGATTGTATTTGACTCCAGTTTGGATGTTCATATACTTGACAATATTAATTCATGTCCAACATATCCTCAGGTATGTAGGTATGTAAATGGTGTAGATGATCGATTGATCCATCTGGGACACTCTTTATCCACAGTTGAACCTCACATATGTTGATTTAAAACTGTAAGTTCTCATCCGAAAGAATACTCTTGATTGAACCAACTCGAAAGAGTAGCCCTCCCAAATTCTTTCTTGTTCATAAAAAATTGAGATATGTATAAGTCATGTTCGAAAACAAACAAGTCGATTGAGAAACCAGGCAGATCAAGCAATTACAATATGTACACAACACTTTTACGAGATTTGGACTATGTTGTCTTCCATCCTCAAGGCATCAAGAGTCATTGTATTCTACTAATTAACTAAAAAAAGATCGACAAGTATAAACGACAAACAACAAAAATAAAAAGAAGAACGAGGATCTTCTCTCTTTACACCTCATACAGGAGAGGATTATCAAATCTAAGCTTTCTAGAGGACAAGAGCACAGACGACGTCGATGTTTAACCCTCCACCTAAAAGATTTACACCTAAAAAAGATAGGAACTTTCAAGAGAAGAAACCCTAAAATTACCACTCTCACTTCAAAAAGAAGAGAGAAAAGATGGAATAAGTGAATAGGCTAGCGCACGAAGAGACGGTCCTTATATAGCGGCATTATATGGGAGCTCTAAGTTGAGAAAATATGTTTCACTCCAACTAGAGCTTCAAGCATATTTCAACTAGCTTTATTTTAAATCATTTCACCAACATAAAGAGTGAGCTTCTGAGATGGACCATCTAATATAATTCTAAACAAGTTTAGATAATTAAAAGCCAAATTCAACCGGACCAATCCTAATTATGGGTAGTTATGATCCTAACAATTCCCTAATACAAATTTTAACTAGTAACTCCATTTTTTTTATGTATGCTTTGTCGTTCGCAACTATTATATTAATGTCATTTTAAGCGGTCCCGATTCGATAGAGTTGTGGGAAACTTGACCATATAGAGTTAATTTTCTTCTCATAAAAAATAATTGAAAAAAAAATAGGTTGGTAGTACCTGAGTTGATAGAGTTGGGAAAAAAAAGAAGGGTAAGATTTTATCCGGTAATTTTTATTTTAACGATTACAATATTATCAAATTTTATTTGAACTCAAATTGGCTTCGGAATTCGTGTGATCGTATGAAACCTAAAATTCAAGATTCCAACTTTCTTTTCTTAGTTGGAACGGAAATTCAATCTTCTAAGTTCGGATTCCACATTAAACAATTTTTTTCGTCGTCATGTCCAGCCCAAAGAATCTTTTTTTTTCCTTTTATTTTTGTTGCCCTATTTCTTGTTGAGGTTCGGCACAAACAAAATCCGAAAGAAATCCCTCTTTCCTGATTACTTCACAACAATAATTTGTACTCTCTCTCTCCTTCATTCCTTTTCCTTCTCCCGTGAAATTTAGCAACACCCATAACTTAATTGGAAATTCCCGACTTGCAATCTTCCCCAATTCCTGTTATCGGTAACTTTCTCTGCTATGAATCAAGAGCTTTTTCTTCTTTTTTTCTCTACCTATCCCTTTTTTTTAAAATATTTTTCCTCTTTACCCTTTTCGATAACCTGTTGACGATTTTGGCGGTGGGTGATTTTCAGACTCTGATAATCTGAGATTAGGCATGGCGAAAAGCTCTTTCAAGTTGGAACACCCTCTTGGTAAATTCACATTCTTTCTATTTGTATCATATTCCTTTTATGTTGCTTTGAATTGATGATGATGATGATCATCATGTTGTGCCAATTTTGCGAATTGGGGATATTGGTATTCCTAATTACGTTCGGTTTGCTTGGAATCGAGTTAATTTTTCTGTAAAATTTTGGAGTTTGATTTTTTGTATGATGATTGTACAAGTTTAAGTGAGTTTCAATCAGGTTATTACATCAACCTGAAATTTGGAAAGGGTCCAAGAAAATAAAGAACGGAACTTTTCTTGGCCAAATTGCAACTCCAATCATGCTGATTAGCTGTTGTTTGATAGCTGATTTTTATTTGTGGGATTCTAATTTTGATCTATAGGTTATTGATTGTTCATGTTTGAGTGCATCAAGTAACTATGGAGGAATCCTCTTTTCAAAGAAAGAAATAATTTACTTGTTTGTGAAGGTGTTCTTCTATGATTCTTCACAAGTCACAATAATTTAAGCACTCAAGTTCTCGTGGTGTTCGTTTTCGATTCAATCCTTTCATAAAAAAACGATTACTATGATTGAGTAGCTCTTCTACTTTCTAACCTAGGAAGTCATTTGTGTATTGCTACAGAGAAGAGGCAGGCTGAAGCTGCGCGCATCAGAGAGAAGTATCCTGATAGAATTCCTGTAAGAAACCATATATATTTATATCATCAGCTTCTGTTGATCATTAGTGTGCAAAATTAAAATGTCTGATCAGATGAACCATCTGGTTGGATGATATGTTACAGGTTGTCGTGGAGAGAGCTGAGAGGAGTGACATTCCGGACATTGACAAGAAAAAGTAAGCTCACCTTTTTCTTTCACAGGTTTAACTTCTTTTACCAAAAAAAAAAAGCCTAAGAAGAAGATGGCATTGAGTTACTGCTTTTTAGTTCATTAGGAAAGGCAGCATAATGAATTGAGATTGAATGAACTCTTGGTCTCTCGTCCATCTAACATCTTATCATGAATTGGGTTTGGAGTGTATTTATAACTCCTTGGTTTTACTCTCCTTTCACATTCACTTTGATTTCTTGATCCATTTTTTGCATTTCTTCATAGCTAGGTTAAGTGATTAACCCAACATCCCTCATTCATTATTTGAACGATGAAAATGCAGGTACCTCGTGCCAGCTGATTTGACTGTTGGACAGTTTGTTTATGTTGTCCGGAAAAGGGTGAAACTCAGTGCTGAGAAGGCCATCTTTGTGTTTGTTAAGACCATCTTGCCTCCTACTGGTGAGTTGATTAACCATTTCTGATCTTCCAATGTCCTATGATACTGCCCCCTATGGTGACTAGCAGTCTTAACACTCCATTATCACAGCTGCATTAATGTCTGCAATCTACGAGGACTATAAGGACGATGACGGCTTTCTTTACATGACATACAGTGGAGAGAACACATTCGGCTCAAGGATCATTGACAACTGATCCATGTGGCGGTAGAACATGACAAGATTTAGAAGGATGTGTACAGCCCTATCTGCATCTGCTACATTTCTCGCACTCCCATGTTTATACTTGCATACTGATAACAAAATACTATGTTTCCATCCAATTTCCTGCTTTGAATGAAGTCAATCAAATACCCAACTTGAGTATTTGCTTCCACGTTCCATTGCCCTTGTGATTTAAATTTTCGCTTTCACACACTGAATTCGGTTTCCAATTCTGATTTATCGTCTTAAGGGACCTGGGCGGACGAGCCAACATTGTTGAACTGGTCCATGAGGGCTGATGAAGGCATAAAGCGAAATCCGGGTCTGAAAGGGATGAAGGGAGCCTTTCTCTTTTTTTGTTGATATTTGACTGTTTGTCTGTTGCTTTATTCTTAGTGTTTCTCCTTCATATGACATGCCAACTAACTGATTTTTATTTGACTGTTATACCATCATCTTCCTTTATATCCCTCTCATTGTCTTCCTCCAAAAAAAAAAAGCAACTGTCCATGGATTCATGGTGTTGTTGCCTTCTGATGTGGGTCCTCTAGTCTAGATACGCCGGGATCCAAGCACTTTTGGCTTTTGTGGGCTAATATTTGTTCCCCTTTCAGGCAAATTCTGCAAGTCATAATATAGTATGTGTGATCAAAATGTAAAGCATTTTATTGGGTTTGGGGCAAATAACACTTTCAAGTTTCCACTTTATTGGTCAAAAAAAAATTAATTTCAAAGAATCAGCTGTGTTTGAACTTTCAAAATGACCACACCCTGCTAAGGAAGAAAAGAAGATTGCTTGTGATAAACCAGCTACTACTCTCATTGAAGATAACAGTCACAGGAAATGCAAGCCATGCCACCTTTCCTTTTCTCCTGTTTTACAAGGAAACCTGGATTCCCTTTCGAAGAAGGAAACATCCGTAACCGTCGAGAAAGTATGATCATACACAAATCTCTAGAGAAGTGCATTCCAATGCCACACAAGATCCATGATGCTGTAAAGTTAGGAAGAACGGAAACAGAAATGCTAGGGCTTTAAAGACGAGCAAAACCACGGTTTGAAAACCATTGATAATAATAAGAACCTATTATTGACAAGATATCAAAATAGCTCATTTAACCTGCAAGAAGATGCTGCCAAGTTATGTTTAGGCTTGCGCATGAGAATGAGACAACAAGCTAACCAAGATGAATGTGAATGAAGAAGACTCCGGTGCCTGTCGTTTAATGCATGGTTCTTCAAATTGAAAATCATAAACCCTAACCTTCCATAGCCCTACGGATGATATATCTACAACATATATGTGGGCTGAGGAGCCTCCTGTGAAGCTGATGGCTGCACTAACAAGTTTTTTCCTACCATGTTCTGTTTTTTACTTGCTTCCTCAACTTCTTCACTTGGCTTTCTTGAGAGATTTAGATTTCCTCGCCTTTTGGGTTTTACTGTCAATGTCTGTCCATGTGTATCCAGTTGGGATTGCGAAAGGGTCAGACTCCTGTGCTTCGGATGACTCCTGCTGTTGCTTGTTAGCTGAATTACGGCTGTTGCTTCGGCTTAGCCATGACGGTAGAGAAGATTTCGAAGAAGACGAAGATGATGAAGGAAACCACGACGAGTAGCGACTACCGTTTTGCTCCTCAGATTGACCTTTCCCAGCAATCATGTGCGCAGGACTAGATAGCGGTGTGTAGAAAATGTCCACCGGTGGCAACTCAACAAATTTTGTAAATGTGATTACTACTCTCACTGTAGGCACCACAGGTATTGCTATCTGCAAAAAGGCATAGCCACTAATCAGCTCAAAATGCAATTGGTTCACTACAATGTGTAATCTCCAAAGTGAAACAAAAGTGTCACGTAAGTTCGTCCCTCGTATCCCAGCATTCAAACAAGATTTCAGACCCAAGGTGGCAAACTTCCTAATGAAATACAGACAGTTATTTACTAGTAGAACATATCCATTTGGACTCCTGATTCAACTAAGGGCATGAAGTGGTGTCACTAAACAAGTACCAAATACCAGATCATGGTCATGTAAAGAAACAGCAAAACAAGCAAATGCAGCAGAGCAATCCATAACACAACATCATAACGCATGAAAAGAGGAAGCTCTCCTGTAAGGCTGCAAGCAAAACCCTTTCTCAATTACACCACCAACTAAGCAGCAAAAAGAAACACTAGACTAATTGCACTTTAAGCCCCACAACAGGCCAAGGCCCCTTTAATGGGCCCTACAATATTAAGCTAATCAAACATCAAAATTCCCAATACAAACATGGGATCAAGTGGACCCATTCACAAATATATATTTTAGTGCACCAACCCCACCAAAAGTGGATACTACTACTAAATTACTAAGTTGTAATCATAAATCATAATATCATAATACCTGCCAATTGAATCTAAGCTTCTATTTGAATTCACCGACCAATCATGTCCCCACACCCCACATAATAAAACTAATGGATAGTTTCAAAAATATTCTACTTGCAAGTACACATACAACACAACAGAGCACAGCACAGCAACCACCAGGCCAAAGCCAAGAGTCAGATCTTCTTTGGTCTTGGGCTTTGACAGCATCAAAAGACACCAAAAGGAGATACAGAATGAGCAAAAGAAAAAGCAAAAGAACAGATCTTAGAAGGGCCTCATCAGTCGTCAGACTAATGGGTAATGCTCCATGCCTAATTCAACTACTGCAAAATATCCAAACCCAAAATTGCTTCCAAATAGTACTAAATTTGGGATAGTAACGTTTTCTTCATCACCTTTGCATTGCAATACCACGAAAATAACAATGGCACTAGCAACAGTTGGCACTTGGACCATCAAAACATTCATTGGACCATTAATAACATTCATTGCAAACTTGTTGATAGAAATTTCTTGCAAAATTGTACTGTATAAGTTGTGTAAGTTGAAAATTATACAGTAGAAATTGAAAATTCCGAAAATGACCCTTACCTTCACCGGAAATGTGCCCGGGGGGAACTTAGTGGTGAGCAGCTCTCTCATCCGCCGGACGGCCTTCACTTTATTGGCCAAGATGTCTAATAATGGCAGCAGCTCTTCCGTCTTTAACGGAAACTGTTCCGTTAACCAAACGGAAGGGCGGAGGCTCCTAGTGTACTCTTTCTCCTTTGTTGACGGTGCCGGAGCCGCCATTCGCGGCTTCGTTGTCACCGGAATAGGCGGTGGGAGTGCTGTGGATACCGAATTCCTCCGCCTAGCCGGCGCTAGATTGATGTCCACGCTCTTCCTGCTCACCGTAACCCACTCTCTCTCCTCGCGAGCGAAGCTGCTGTGTCTGCGACCGCCGCCGTCGCCGGCGTAGCTGCTATGCCGCCGCTTGTCTACTCCGCCGAATGAGCTAGGGTTTTCCGCCACCAGGAATCCTTCCTCCGAGTCCTCGTCGAGCTCAAGTGGAAGAACATCCTCGTTGGAAGACGCGGCATCTCCGCTCTCGGATCCGGCAACCTTCCGAGATCGGAAGCTGAATACAACGTTCTGGACATCGTAAACCTTAGCCTTCCACTCACCAACCATTTCCGTCTTCTCCTGCCCGCGCCAGGTCGTCCGGCTCGAGATCTCTGCCTTCGTCACATCCATACCCGGCCGGTAGACACTCGTTTGGGAGCAAAATTCGGAGACGCCTGCGTCGGTCATCGGCGAGCCGGCGTTCTCAAACGCGTCGAAGATCTTCCTCTCGTCACGGTTGAGGACGAGGAGCGAACCTTCCGGAACTCCATTTGCACAGTCGCCTTCGCCTAGAAAGAGGAAGCTCTGGTCCGCGCGCTGAATCTTTAGTCCCTCAAATCCGGCGAGCGAAGTATCCGCTCTCAAATTCCCGTCGCGCTTCCATATCCTGTACGTGTCGGATGGCGCGATTTTGCCGACAAACGGAACGATCGAGCTCTCAAAGTGGAACGAGAACTCCATGTAGAAGTCGCGCATTCGGCGGAGGACAGAAATCAGCCTAGGAAGCCTCCGGCGCCACTTCGCCCAGGCGGCGAGGTGATGATGACGCACCAGAACATGTGCGATGTCGGAGCTCCGGCGACAAATCGCCTCCTGGAGAGGACTCCAACCAGCGGCGTTCTGGAGAGAAATGTCAGCGCCAGCAGCGGCGAGAGCGCGCGCAGCGAAGACATCGTTGAGGCGAACAGCGAGATGGAGAGGCGTTTCGCGGTAAGGGATGTCATCGCGGCGGTCGAGGACGGAGGAGATCCGGTCGGCAAGGCGCTCGTGGGAGAGGGAGTCAGATTCGGTGAGGGCGTGCGAGGGGTCTGGGAGCGTAGGGAGGGCGGAGATGAGGCGGGAGAGGGAGACGTGATCGCCGACGGCAATGGCGTAGTGGGCGGGGCTGTGAGAGTAGTCATTCGGCCTGATCGTCGCCGAAATCTTGGACATTGCGGTGGCCGTCGCCTTGGAGATGGAGAATTTGGGGATTTAGGGATTCGGAATTGGAAACCGAAACTGAAATATGTTTTGTGTTGCTGAGGAAGTGGCGTTACAGAGGGGGGGTGGGAGATTCAACTTTCAAGTCGAAGAAGAAGGTGAAGGTGGGGGGTGTGAGGGGTATTTTGGTCTTTTCGCGTAGGGGAAGTTATGAAAGGGAGAGGGTAATGTGGTAATTTAAGACAAGGAGGGGGGTGAAACTGAAAGGAGCGGGGGAGACACGCAACGCAAGGGGAGGGGGCACGACTTTTGGCGAGAGAGAAAACCCTCGGCGAGTGTATATTCGTATTTTCTGAGGGGTTCTCTCTTTATTTAGGGGGTTTTACATACCTTTTCGACAAATTATTCTTTTCTTGTTATATTTTTGTGTCGAATAATTCATTGTCTTTGTTGTTGAAATTTAAAATATAAATTATTAATTTACTTATTACGGAATATTTAAAATTAAAACCACGTAGATTTCGACTGGATCTTACATTGTTGTCTGAATATGGAGCTTAATAAAAAAAATTATTGTTTTGGAAACTTAAAATATGTCATTTTCTTTTTAATTAAAAAGAAATTATGCATAACAATAATTTTCTTTTAATTTAGTCAAAATAAAAATGAGGGGTAGTTTGCAAAGTGTTCATATTTTGTGTTTTAATTTGCATTGCATTCACACTTTTGGTTGATTTAGCAAAATATTCATCCTTATTTAATTAACAAAATGTCCACTTCTATATGCCCCTCTGTCCCTGCGTGTGCCCCTTCTGCCTTTGTGCCCCTCACTGTGTCCCCCTTCACGCGTTAGTTTTTTTTTTCGTATCAGTATTTTTTTCCAAATATAACATTATGTTGTGCACATATAACATTATGTTGTGCAAATATAAAGTTATGTTGTGCAAATATAACAATAAACAAATTTGCGCCGCGTCAGTACTTTTTTCATGTCAACATTTTTTTCTTCGCGCCATCCCAGAGGACACCGATGATGCTGACGCCGATGTCGGAAACATCGACGTTGCTCACGTCGACGACGAGGATGCTGACGTCGATGTTACAAAACAAGTGGATGAAATTCTTTTATTCGCAAAATCATGTGTACATATGATACAAGGTTAAGCCTCAATAACGGTCAGTGCACTTCTTTATCACCCCCTACAGGGCCTACAGTAGCAATTTGACCATATATACAAATTGTTGATTGCTGCCTACAGGGCCTACAGTAGCAATTTGACCATATATACAAATTGTTGATTGCTGATACACCGTTACTTCTAAAGCAACACAGTAGAAAATCATAGTTTTTCAGGTTTCGTTTAAGTGGATGTCAAGCAGCACAAATCAGCTATTCAACTTGATTGATTAAGTTACTAACATTATACTCCTTGAGGCTTGGATAAAAACCTAGTCTGAACCAAGGATAAAAAATCAATTCTGACACTAAAGTAAGGATTTGAAATTAACCATGACCTAAGCTTAGCAAACTTGGGCGATCAGATTCTTGAGAGAGAACGAAATCCAATTCCATACCTTAAGCGCGAAGAGAGCACGTTCAATCTGATCGTCAGAGAAACCTTCACAAGAGAGCATCTCGTAAACCACCTTAAACTTCTTAGCCCTCTGCGCCTTGGATAGAGATGGTGAATCCTCCGTAGCCTGCCGCTGCCGGCTACAACGTGTCTCCATCAGTGTCGTCGCAACTCGCAACCGTCGTCGGCGCCCACGGACTTGTTGAGTAGCCAGTGGCAGATCTAGAAATTTTCTTAAGGGGGGATAAATTTTTTTTCACATATATGTATATATGAAAAATAATTTTTTATAAATATATTAGAAAAAATCTTAAATTTGTGATTTAAATAGTCAATTTTTATAGGAAAAACAAAAATTATTAAAAAAATTAGATTTTTTTATATTTATATATAGGACATAATATTTTCGTCTGTATTGGAGAAAAATTCAAATTTGTTATTTAATTAGACATTTTTAATAGAAGAAATTAAACTAGAAGAAACAAAAATTATTTTAAAAAACAAGGCTAAAGGTGTTTGAACCCATTACCTCAAGGTAATAAATACATCTCCTTACCAACTAAGCTAAGCTATCTTTGTAATTATTTACTCTTTTTACACTATTTTATCCATAAACTTGTTAAAAATTACCAAAAAAATCCAAAATAAATTTTTTTTTACGTTTTTCTTTCGAGCTAAGGGGGGATTCAGCCACCTCAAGCCCCCCCCCCCTCCCCCATAGATCCGCTAGTGTGAGTAGCAGACGGCGCAGTCTCTGCTCGTACTCCGTCGATATTTAAAGCTTGGGGCCAGTGGAGGAAGACGAAGAAGAAGACAATGAGGGCTAGTGTTTGATGTTCTTTGGCTTCTATTGATGTTTCTTCTTCGGAGCCATTTTTACTCTGATAGAACTCTTTGATCGGTGATTGCGAAACTCGCAGCCGAGCTTAAGAGGGAATGCAAAGGGACTGGCCTTCTGCTTTGGACCTCAGTGGTCGGAGACTGCGATTCCGGGCTAGCATTGCCGCTCCTCTTTGGATTCATCTCGAACTATTACTCATTATCACCCTGGCTGATCCCCTTCTCGAAATTGAAAACGGAAACTGACTCATCACCCTCGTCGGAAACAGGTCTAAATTGGGGGAATCGAGATTGAAATTGGAAGAGATTTGGTCAACATTGCGACAACGCCGCAGATCGGCTTTGCGCCAAAGTGCGACGACGGAGGAAGCTGCGACGATGGAGGAAGGTGGGACGATGGAGAACGATGGAGAGATTTTAGTTTGAGAATTTTCTCCACCATTGAAGGAACTGGATCTGAGGAGAGAGTGAAGGCGGAAAGAGAGAGAGAGAACGAAGTGAGAGACAGCAACGCACGAGAGATTTGATATGATTTGATATGAACATTTTGCTAATTAATCCAAAAGGGTGGATATTATGTTAATTTCAACCATCAAATGTGCTTCCTAGGAAATTTTTCTCTAAAAAATATTATATTACTAAATTCAATAATTAGATGAGAAATTATGCAAGTTTAATTTTTTATATCTTGTTACATGATATTGAATACTAAGAGAACAACATACACGTTATATATTGAATCATTAGGTTTAAAACGGTATTTCTTTTTAGACAAAAAAACAATGCCACTATATATTAATGCAACGTCATTTTGTTCGTTTGAAAAGAAAAAAATATACAACAATTAATGATACGACTTTAAACTTAAATATTGTCATTTTAAACGAAAATGTCGCTATTGTGAACTAAAAAAAACGATGTTTAAACTAAAATCTTGTCATTTAAACTAAAATATCATAGTTTTATTCTGCTAAACTAATGAAAAAAATATATCGAATAGAGACCGTAAAATTTATACAAAATTTCATCCCCCTCCCTTTCTTCAATAAATTTTTGGCTCCATCACTACTTAGCTTACATAGTTCTAGTAATGTTACATGCCATTATTAAAAGTCCTCCATTGATCAACACTTTATATATACTCCATAAATCATAGTCTGTATGGTAGGTTTGTAACTTGTAAGTTGTAACCAAGTAATAGAAGTTCCACCGAAGTCTTCTGATATCATAGATTGATATATTTATTATTTATTATTTATTATACGACGTGTTTTTAAAGGTGATATATGTTTATATTTGATCTAATTATTACAAAGGCGATTTTGAAAAATAGATACAAAAATACTTAAAATGACATCTTTTTATTAATAAAATTTTCTTCTTAAAACGACAAGTTTTCTTAATAGTTAGGGTGTGTTTGACAAGGGGTGAGAAAGGTGGGGACAATGGGTGATTTTTTTTTCGGGATTGGTGTGTGCGGGTTTGGAAGGAGGTGGTGGAGGTGGGGATGGCGGGGGTGGGAAAGAGGGCGATTCTAGTACGAAATTGCTATGTAGACAGTCAATTTCTCGCCCATTAAACGGTGGAAGATTCTGATTGCGTAGTGCGAATGCACGAGCACGGTGGGGCCCACCAACACAGTGCGTCTGCGTATTACGCGAATGCGACTGTTCTTCTTCCTCATCCCCATCTGTACTCCTCTCCACACAATAAAGGTGTGCCCGGGACTCCTCTCCAGCGCCAAAACTGCCCAACTCCCCACAATCGGATTCTCCCTCTGCCCTTCCAAGTTTTCCCATTGAGAGCCTCGATGACGGCGAAGGAGGTAAAGTTCTTAGAGGCGATGATCTCGATCTCCAAGTTGACCCGGACCGGCGAGATGTTCCCCCAGTCAGAGACGAAATCCATGGCCGACGAAAAAGAAGGGATTTATTTGTCTGAGCATCAAATGAAACCAGATCCAAAACCTCAAGTCCACATGAACCTAGATAGGCGCTCAAACAAAAATCAGTTATCAATTGAATACAGATTCAAAAACTCGAGTTAAAATGAAATTCATGGATGACGAAGAAGAAGGGATTTATTTTTCCTAGCGTCAATTGAACCCAAATCCAACTACATGCCGACCACACTTTCGATTTGATATCAACTTCAAAACGAAGAGGACGAAGAGGTTGAAGCAAGCCTGGCTACAAGACGAAGACAAAAGATAAAAAAAAAAAAAAAAGCGCGCCTGCGTATTGCAGATGCACGGATCCGCGCATTCGCAATGCGCAATTGCGTACGTGTAAACGGAGAAAAATTTACCGTGTAAATAGTAAGCTATATTCATTTTCAAGATGGACGGGGTGGAGAAATTTTTCCACCCCCGGATGACCCTTTTTGCCTCCGAGCTTTTCAACAATCAGGCGTCCTCCTTCATCGTGTGTCGTCCTCGACCACCCTCCTCCTTCAACCCACCGTCCTCGACCACCCTCCTCCTTCATCGCCCTCGATCACCTGACCAACCTCGTCCTCCTTCCATAGAGGAATCCACTTTCCATGGTCGTCTGAACACCAAAATCACAACGAATCTGATATGATTGGGGCCGAAAAAGGTGGGATCCGGGGTGGTGCAGAGGGCGTTTAGGGTTGGAGCTACTCCGGAGATCACCATCTGACAGAGGGGGGAGCGAGAGCGGCTGAGATTGGGCGTCGATGACGGCAAGGAGGCGTTCGCGGAGGCACGTGGCGCAGACGACGACGGCGGCGCTAGGGTCGGCCAAATGCTTCTTGCACTGCATGGAAGAAGCACGACCAATTCACGAAATTGTAAACCAAGGATTTAGATTCTTGCTGGTTGAATCTTTAGAATATCAGATTTGCGTTGAAGATGAAGAAATTCAAAGTTTTGGAAAAATTTTGGGTTTTGAATTTCGATATTTGAAGTACGAGGCGATGGTCAGATTTGGGGGCGGAATCGGGCTTTGATTTGGAGGGATTTGTACTGGTATGGATGAGGAAGATGACCGGTGGCGGGGGTGTTGCAGGAGAAGCAAATTAAAATGATTAAAAAAATGGGTAAGGATGAGGGGTAAGTAAGGGTTTTTTTTGTCTTTTTACTCTGTTCTATAAAAATACCTATCTTTCTTCAACCAAACACGCAGGGGATTATTTTCTACAAATAATCTTCATCCTATCCACCCCAAAAAATATCTTCATTCCCTCTATCCCCAAAAAGTATCTCCACCTCCTAAAAAAAGTCTCTCGCAAACACGCCCTTAGAGTTTGTCATTATAGAACCAAGCACTAACTTTGGATCAAGGAGTAAAAAATACGTACATAAAGACGATTAGAATGAGGACAATGTTTTAGATACCACCGTGGTGGTCTACCACCTTCCAAATTAAAAAAGTAGGTGGGTCATTTATTAATAAGTCATTAATTTTTTCAATAAATTTAAAAAAAGAACTTGCTTAGTATAGGGGTGTAAATATTAAAGATGCATTAAAAATTACTTCTAAATAGTTCTTAATAATTTTATAACTTTGCAAATATTTCATCAATATCTATATAATTTTTTGGCCAAAAATAATATTCTGCAACTATTTACTATTTTGTTACTTTAAAGCTTTAACTTCTTGAGCATTATAATTTGTTGAGAAGTAGAACTCCAAAGGATGAACTCTCCAAATTATAACGGGACGGAGGCCTATTGTTGATCATTATATTGTTGCTCCAACAACATAATAATAAATTGAAGCCTTGACTTGACTATAAGAATCCATAATAGAATAATCAAATGATAAATAAACAAGCCACTCCAAGCCATTCATTTATTTTGTCCCAATTTCCCGCCTCACAACCCCGCCCCACAAAAATATTTAAGACTTAATTTAGTGATTGTCCAAAAAAATGAGTATAATTAAGTAAATATCCATTTTTAAATAAATTAAGTAATTGTCTATAGTTGACAAATTTAACCTTCCTTCCCTTTATTCCTTTTCTCCTCACCTTCCTTCCTCTTTGACCCTTTATAATTTTGACCTTGACCGGTCAACATTGACCATTATGGTCAACATTAAGTTTTGATGACAGTTGTTGGTGACAGTTTATTTTGGTGACAGTTGATGATGACATTTTTTGTGACAATTGTTGGTGACAATTTTTTCAATAATTTATTTTTATTTTGCTGACGTTTGTTTTTGTTATTATTTTTCCTCAAAATACATTGTCACCAACGGTTGTAAGGTTGTTACCAATAACATAACACTATCACCAAATATTATCACGAACTAATGAAAACTGTCACCAACTTATAGTCAATATACATTGTCACCAACTATAAAAAACTCTCACAGCCTATTTTCTCTAACTACATAAAACTGTGACCAATCTATTGTCACCAACTACGGAACACTGTCACCATATTATTTTCTTCAACGTATTGTCACTAACTACAAAACATTGTCACCACCCTATTGTCGTTAACCTTTTGTTAGTAATCTATTGTCACCAACGACGACATAACGCAGTCACCAACTATGGTACATTGTCACCACCCTATTGTCACCAACTACAAAGAAAGGAAAGGTATAGGAAGAACATCAAGCAGATTGGGATTTTTGAAGATAAAAAAGGCCTTTCTAAGGACTTTCTGAACCCAAAGTTTTCCAAAATCAGTTTGAATAATTCATTTTCAGAGATCACCAAAGGAAGATCTCCAAACTCCACTTACAAACCTAAATCTTCACTTTCTATCTTCTAAACTGAGAATTGAACTTCAATTCCACACCAAAACAAATGAAATGCATTTAAAATTGAAGCAATAGAGTTGAGCCCCATGGCTTCTCCGCCTCTAGCACTTCCGAACTCTCTCCCATGGTTGCGAGTCCTTGTTCTCGATTCGGATCTAGGACCTTGAAGCCCTATGACTTTAGTTGCCTCATGCTCTTCTCTCTTGGGATCCATCGGAAGACTGAGCCCCATGATTTACATATGAATAAAGAAATTGTAAATTAACAAGCGAAAAATGAGCAAAGATTGGAAAATAAGGTTGATTTTCGGAAAATTTTGCAATATTGAAAACAAAGCGGAGAAGCCAAAAATCAACAGCAAATTGATAAAGCCTCGATTGGAGATTGACATATCCAAACAAGCAGATGAGCAAAATTTAAAAAATTAGAGCACAAACTGTGAAGCTTTGTGTAGAATCAACCAAATCTGAGTATTATGAATAAAAAAGAGAGAGTTTACAGTAGAGAGAAAGAAGAAGATGATAATCTGTTGCTTGTCGGTTAAAGGTTGTGGGTTTATATAGATCACAGCCCTCTACTCTTCCTAATTACAAGATCCATCCTCATATTCCTAAAGTGTACAAACTACCCTTGCCTACATATATCTCATTACCCCCCCTCAAGTTGGAGAGGGGCTCTTAAAGACCATCCCCAACTTGACTGCCAGAAACTTATGTTGAGCCTCTCCAAGAGCCTTTGTCATAAGATCAGCAAGCTGAAGACCAGAAGGAATGTGATGGGTAAGCAGAAATCCCTCCATGTTGTTGCTCCCTGACAAAGTGGCAATCTATTCTCAAGTGCTTTGTTCGTTCATGAAACACAGGGTTGGCTGCAAGATGTTGCGCTGATCTATTTCACAGTAAAGAGGAACTGGTCTAGGAATGGTGACCATGAGTTGAGCAAACAATCCATCTAGCCAGATGATCTCACTTGCTGCATAGGACATGGCCCTATATTCTGACTCAGTTGATGATTTAGAGACTGTCTTATGTTTCTTGGTCTTCCATGAAACTAGATTTTTGCCCATCAACATACAGTAACCAGACAAAGACTTAGCAGAATAGGCACACGACCCCCAATCTGCATCTGTGTATGCAACCAGCTCTAGAGTTGAATCTGCTGCATAAAACAGACCTGCATTCAGAGTTCCTTTTAAGTACCTCAACACATGCATAGCAGCTTGATAATGCGGAAACTTAGGAGAGCTGATGAATTGTGACAGATGTTGGACAACATATGAAAGATCAGGCCTTGTCATGTTCAAAAACAACAATCTTCCAACCAATCTTCTATAACTCTCTGGATCTTCTAAAGGGGCACCCTCATCAAGTGATAACTTCAATCCTTTTGGAAGAGGAAACCTTGCCTCTTTGCTGTCAAGCATGTCTGTATCCTTGAGCAAATCCAGCACATATTTTCTCTAGTGAATGGTCATCCCCACTGAAATCTGGATATTTCCATGCCCAAGAAGTAACGTACTTGTCCAAGATCCTTGATTGTGAATTTGCTATGCAGTTGCACTTTAGTGTTGATATGATTTCATCTTCATCATCACCTGTCAAAAGTAAATCATCTACATACACAAGTGCAGTCACAATGCCCTTTGGAACAAGTTTAATAAACAAAGAATAATCTTGCTCAGATTGTATGAAACCTAATGAAATAAGAAACTTAGTTAGTTCCACATTCCATTATCTGCTGGCTTGCTTCAGGCCATATAGTGATCTTTTTAAAAGACATACTTGACCTGAATCAGCTTTGCCACATCCATCAGGTGGTTTCATGTAGATTTCCTCATCTAGGAAACCATGTAAAAAAGCATTATTTATGTCTAATTGATGAATAGGCCAATTTCTAACAGTAGCAAGAGATAAAATGCATCTAACAGAAGTAAATTTTGCAACAGGGGAAAATGTATGCTTATAATCCTTATCCTTGATTTGATTATAGCCCTTTGCAACTAACCTTGCCTTATACCTTTCAATAGATCCATCCGGCTTATACTTAAGCTTAAAGACCCACTTTGATCCAATTGGAACCTTGCCAGGAGGAAGAGAAGTGAGCACCCAAGTCCTATTATTCTCCAGAGCCTGTAACTCTTTATCCATGGCCTCAATCCAATTGGGATCCTTCTTAGCTTGAGCATAAGTATGAGGCTCATAGATCTATACCATATTTACAAATGAACTAACAAACTCACTTGAAAAATAATTAGTGTCACCAAGAACAATAGACAAAAAAACTCTGAGATTCAGAACTATCTCTTTGAATAGAAGGACATAAAAAATCCCTTAACTTGTTTGGAATCTGATGCAACCTACCCGACCTTCTTGGTTGTACTACCAAGCTTGGTACAGATTGTACTTCAGAACCTGTATCACCAGATGAAACAGAGTCTGGAACTTCAGCATGAGTAAATGATTCATCTAAACTGTCATTGTGAATAGGATTATCATGATGATTAATATAAGAATCATTACTCACAACATTTTGCTGACCATTGTTTATCATCAAAAGATCTGTTGGATCTGCAGGACTTACCAAAGGAAGAGAAACCTTAATATTATCATTTGCTCCAATGCCACCATCCTTATCCTTAAAAGGAAACCTATCCTCAAAAAACTGAACATGTCTACTAACAATATATTTATGAGTATCCAAACAATACAACTTATATGCTTTCTGAGCAAAAGGATAACCAACCAACACACATCTTAAAGCTTTTGAATGAAACTTATCCTTTTTAGCCAAAGGATTCCAAGCAAAACACAAACATCCAATGGTTCTTAACTCATCCAAAGAAGGAGGAGAACCAAACAAAACCTCAAAAGGAGATTTCCATTGTAAAACAGCATAAGGTAATTTATTAATGATGTGAGTGGCTGCAAGAACACAATCAGCCCAAAATTTAACAGGAAGATTAGCATGAATCCTTAAAGCTCTAGCAGTTTCAATCAAGTATCTATGCCTTCTTTCAACCTTACCATTCTGTTGAGGAGTATAAGGAGCACTCCTTTGATGAATAATGCCCTTTTCAGCAAACAAATTAAGACAATCCTTTTGTAAAATCCCATTGTCACTTCTAAAGCATTTGACATTAACCTTGAACTGAGTTTGAACATAAGATAGAAATGAAAATAAAATTTGAAACACATGATTCTTACTTGGCATTAAGAATGTCCAAGTGACTCTACTCTTATCATCCATAACAGACTAACAGTAAGAAAATAAGAGAAACCATCAATACTTTTGGTTTTGTATGGACCCCAAATGTCCAAATGAATCAAATCAAAACAAGATGCAGATACAGACTGACTGGTAGGAAATGGAAGTTTATGCATTTTACTCAAAACACATGTCTCACAACTAGGTAAATGTTTAACAGAAAGACCATGTAAGTGTATCATCTTGCTCACTGAGGCATGGCCTAACCTGACATGGAGCTGTTGTAACATTGTATCACTCTTACATGCATTAACAATACTCAAAACATTAGATTCATTAGAAGAAAACTTATTCAATCCACTTGAAACATTGATCTTGAAAGGCAGTTGCTCAGTAGCTATATGATCAGATTGCAACATGTATAGTCCATTCATCTTGGCTCCAAAACCTATGACTTGATTAGTGCCAAGGTCCTGGAAAAACCAATTATGATATGTAAAAATTGCAGCTAACCCTGAATCATCAACTAACCTACCAACAGATAACAAATTATGTTTAAAATTAGGCACTAATAAAACATTCTTGAGTGTAATCTTATCATTCAAACACAAGGAACCAATCTCACCAACATAAGTAATACTACCATCAGGCATACCAACATTAATAGTCCTACTGAACAACTTCCTATCACTGAGCAAGTAATCATATGCAGTCATATAATCTGTAGCTCCAGTGTCAATGATCCAATCAGTGCCTTTAGAAAATTTAGCAAGCAAAGCCATATTCTGAGAAAAAAGAATTACCTGCCATATTTGTCACTGCACAATTAACCTGGTTTTTATCTTGCATAGCCTTAAGCAACTCTTGGCACAAGGCATTCACCAGGGATGGATCAAACATCCCTCCACTGCTAGACCCTGCATTACTGACTGTGTTGAAGACAGACTTCAAAAAGTAGCAAGCTTCCTCTTAGTCGTGAAATAGCAGTTACGCCCCTTCGACCGGGACACGTTGTCTTCCCTTGTTGTCACCTTCCTCCAATGGTGACGCCAAGTTGCCATGAGAAGCTTCAAACACATTGTTAGCCACATTGCTGCCATCTCTGGGACCCTTATACCACTCAGGAAACCCATGTAACTTGAAGCAATTCTCCATGATATGACCTTTCCCTCGACAATGGTAACAAATCTTGTCCCTGTTGTCCTTCTTGACATCCTTCTTGTTATTCTGAAACTTCTCACCTCTTCTTGCAGCTACCAAAGCCATGTTATTTGCTTGAGGTGCAGACATTCCATTTGATACTCCCTTGCCACCTTCAACTTGTTGTACAAGATAGTATGCTTTCTTAAGCGTCAGCAAAGGATCAGTAGCCAGTATACTGTTGCACATAGATTCATAACCTTCACCCAACCCCATCAAGAACTGCATTAATCGATTTCTACTTTCATTCTCAGAAACCTTCTTCATCAATTGACACGTACAATTCTCCATTACCCCACAAACACAACCAGGAAACCCCTCCACATTTTGCAATTCATCCCATACTTTCTTCAATTTGTTGAAATACTCAGCTAAGGTCTTATCTCCCTTGGTAATATGAATCAACTCTTTCTTTAACTTGAAGATAAGCGGAGCATTCGTTTGACCATATCTTTCTGAAAGTTCTGACCACAATTCTTTAGCAGATTCCATGTACATAAAACTCTCAGAAATAGTACTCACCATCGAATTTAAAACCCAACACCTTACCATATAATCTGCCCGAATCCATCTCTGTAAATCAATCGATCCTATGGGTGGTTTCACACAAGAACCATCGATAAATCCTATCTTGTTCTTCGCACCTAGGGCAAGAAGAATTCCTCGACTCCAAGCCAAGAAATTCGAACCAGAAAATTGAAATGACACCAACTGTGCCCCTGGATTATCCGAATTGGCTAAAGCAAGAGGATCGATTGTACCTGCAGCAGCATTATCATGGAACGTATCCGCCATAGCAACCCAAAATCACGATCACCAAGATCTGTCGTCGTATTTGATCTCGCACCAAGCGAAAACAGAGTACCAAATCACCGAGAACGACGATCAATCAAAGCTTCTTAGCTCTGATACCATGTGAAGCTTTGTGTAGAATCAACCAAATCTGAGTATTATGAATCAAGAAGAGAAAGTTTATAGTAGAGAGAAAGAAGAAGATGATAATCTGTTGCTTGTCGGTTAAAGGTTGTGGGTTTATATAGATCACAGCCCTCTACTCTTCCTAATTACAAGATCCATCCTCATATTCCTAAAGAGTACAAACTACCCTTGCCTACATATATCTCATTACAAACCATAGCGGATAGACGTCGATGGAATCTTCAAAGCATTTGTCGAAGTCGAATTCAAACCGCACCATTTATCCCTTCTTCCTCCTCCATCACTGGATGTTCTTCAAAGTGTAAATTAATTGCCGAATTGATCGATATGTTTTCTCTTCCACTCTACCACTGGGATTGAGTACGTGGAGAATGAAGGGAAAATACAACAATGGGTTACAACTAGACCTGTCAATCGGGTCATTCGGGTCGGGTTCGGGTCGGGTCATTTCGGGTTTCGGGTAAAACGGGTTTCGGGTCGATCCGGGTTGATTGAACTCGGGTTTGACCGGGTTTCGGGTCGATTTCGGGTTTGTCAAATTTATCTGTTTTAAATTAAAAAAATCATGATTTGGTAATTTTGCAATAATTTTAAAATGCTAAAATTAAATACATGGTTCATAAGTTTTAGTGCTTGTAATTATATACTATATCTGATCAAAAATATTTAATTTTTATTCTTTCTTGTAATTTTTAATAAAATTTAAAAATATATAAAATATCAAAATTTTAAATAATTTTTTAAAAATAATTTCATGCAATTAGTAATAAGTATAGAATTATTTTAATATTTTTTAGAGTTTTTTCTTCTTAAAAAATGTGATGAAAAATCAAAAATCAAATAATATGGATTGGAGGGAGTATTACACAATACAAATAAATATAAAAGTTGATATGAAAATGAAACATCAAGTGATTGTAATTATAAAATGTAAATAAATTGGAATCGCCATAAAAAAAATTAATCATATATAATTATAAATCAATCGAGTTAATCGGATCACTGGGTCATCGGGTCAATCAGATCAATCGGGTCAAAATTACCGGGTCAATCGGGTCACCGGGTCGAAACCCAGATGACCCGGAAAATTACCGGGTTTTCAGGTTCGGGTCAAAATTTTCGGATCCTGACCCAAATTTTACCGGGCGTTCGGGTCGGGTTTTCAGGTCGGGTTATATTTTGACAGGTCTAGTTACAACATCAATTAAGCTTTTTCGGTGGAGATATATTTGGATGATCCAACCAAAAGGGATTTGTTTGAGAGCTGCGCCAAGAGAAGGGCACTTGAACATCACAAGGAGCCCTATGGGATTGAATACGTGAGACAGAGAGAGAATTATCGTTGTTCAATTGAATACGTTAGGGTTGAAAGGAAAAGGGAAATGGAGGGGATTAAATTATAACAAGGGTAATTTGGGGATTAAATAAAATATATGGACATTTACCTAATTAGATATCCTAGATGGATATTTGACCAAAAGTTTTCAATATTTAACCCTTAAATTAATATTAAATTTTTTTAAAAAATATATATTTAGCTTCTATATGATTATTATAACATATTTGGAAAAAATCTCAAAAAATAAACTTATAAAAATAAAAATTTTAAAAATTCATATAGTAAAATATCATCTTTTCATAACTTTTAAAAATCATGTTATCTCTACTGAATTATTATAATTTTTATAAGTTGACTTTTTGAGAATTGTTTTTTCAAATATTTTATAATAAATCATGTAGAGGCTAAATATATTTTTAAATTTTTTTAATATTAATTTAAGAGTTAAATATTTTTTTTTACAGTGGGCAAAGATTTGGATACTGAAGGTATCCATGATCATCTGAAAAGATGATGTTTTGGAATTCGCAGCTACAATCTAAAATAGAATTACAACTCAGTTCTGATTTTGCAATGAAATCAGCTGCACCGTTTGCTTCTCTATAGCAGTGCTGGAATTTGATGAATTCAAAGTCCTTGCTTAGAGCATGTATTTCTTCAACTATTTGAGAAATTTCCCATGGTATGTTGTTCATCTGGTTGATGGCGTTGATAACAATTGTAGAGTCACTTTCAATAATGGTCTTCTGTATTCCAAGTTCTGCTGCCAGTCTTATACCTGCAAGTATTGCAAAGCATTCTGTTTGGATTACAGAGTCTGTTTTACCATAGCTCTTATGTATATGGATTATGTGACCTTGATAATTTCTAATAATACATCCAATCTGGGGTTGGATACCAATTTTAACAGAGGCGTCTACATTTATTTTAAAGATATTTTTCAGAGGATATTTCCAGGTCATTTTGTCACGAGGCCTGGTGTGTTTGGGTGAATTGGTTATATTTTGTTCCTTTTTCCAGCATAAAATTTTATCTATAGTCTGGGTTAGGGTATTGGTTAAATTTTTATTTGAGCCTTTTTGGAAGATAATTTTATTTCGAAGTTCCCAAATAGAGTGCCATAAGTGACAAAGATCTGTAAAGTCTATGTTTTGGTTTTTTGTGTTAATAATATTTTCTGAGATATCATTTGTTAAGTTTGGAATGATGAATGATTTCTTTAGTTTAATAGCCAAGTTATGGATAAGAGATCTGGTGATTTGACAGTTGAAGATTAAGTGATTTGTGTCTTCTGCCTCATTATTGCAGAGGGAGCAGGTACTAGGAACTCTATTTATATATATATTCAAACGTGTAGTAGTAGGTAAAATATCTAATATGATTTTCCATATGAAATTTTTTATATTTGGAGCGATTTTCAGTTTCCAAATCCAATCTGCAGAGATGTTATTTGTGTTTCTGGTATTAAGGAGAGAAGATGTAGATTTTACGCTAAAGATTCCATTTTTATTGTAGATCCAAATTAGTTTGTCTGGGATATCAATATTTGGGATGTAAATATTTTTTATCATGTGGACAATATGAGGGGGAAAAATACTATTTAGTTTATCAGTATCCCAAGTCTTATAGTTTGTAAAGAGGTCACAGACTTTTAAGTTAAGGTTACGATCATTTCTAAAGTTTTCAAGGTATTGTGCATTCACCTAGATGTCGTTCCAAACATTGATAGTTTTACCGTTGCCTACAAGCCAGAGAAGCCCTTTAGAAAAGAGATCTCTGATGTTGAGAAGTCGGCCGAATTTCCATGAAGTTTTAGTTTTACTTCTTTCCATTATTGTTTCTTTTGAGAGATATTTTTTCAGTGATAACCTTAGACCAGATATTATTAGGATTAGCTATTATTCTCCAAAGTAGTTTCATCTGCATGCCTATATTGATTTGTTCAGCTGTTTTAAAACCTAATCCACCATCTTTTTTAGGGGTGCATAAGCGTTCCCAGCTAATTAACGGATGATAATTATCAGATTGGAGTTTATTCCAGAAGAAGTTTTTGTTAATTTGATCAATTTTATCTAGAATTCCTTTGGGAAGAAGAAAAGATTGCATTAAATAGTTTGTTTTAGAATTGAGATTTGCCTGAATAAGAACTGATCTACCTGCTTGGGAGAGGGTATTCGATTTCCATTTTGATAGTTGTTTTTTAAGGCTTATGATTGCTTCATCAAATAAGTTATTGTTAACTCTGCCACTGATTAATGGTATTCCTAGGTATTTTTCCATCGTTTTGGTAACAGGGATGTTTAATTGTTGAGCAAGACTTTGAGCTTTTTGGGCCGAGATATTTTTGGAAACCTGCAAGGAGCTTTTGTTATAATTTATAGAGAGACCTGATGTGTTACAAAAATTATTTAGGAGGTTTTTAATTGTATGAAGACTTAAATCGTTTGCGTTTCCAAAGATGAGTATATCATCTGCAAATGAGAGAAAAGGTATAGGTTCGCTATTATTTGTGAGTTTGATTCCAATTAATGGTTCGTATTCTAATGATTCTTGTTGTATCATTCTTCCTAATAGTTCCATAGCTATAACAAAAATATATGGTGTTAGAGGATCTCCTTGTCTTATACCTCGAGATGTTTGAAAATTCTTGCCAGGCAAGTTATTTACTAAGACTGAAAAGTTAGTTTTAGTAAGGCAGGTCATAACCCAGTTTATCCATTTATGGTGGAAACCAAATTTATTTAGTATTATACGTATAAAATTCCAGCTTATTTTGTCATAAGCCTTCTCCATGTCGAGTTTGATAGCCATCCAACCTGGTTTTCCTTTTTTGTTATGGAATGAGTGAAAAACCTCGTGAGCTATTAGAATGTTATCTTGAATATTTCTCCCTTGAACAAAGGCTCCTTGAAAAGGATTAATAATGCGGGGTAAGATAGGTTTTAAACGATTGGCTAAGAGTTTAGAGATAATTTTATAAATGGTGTTGCAAAGGCTAATCGGGCGGTAATGGTTAATGTTAGTGGGTTTGTCAATTTTAGGAATAAGTGCAATAAACGTTGTGTTTACTTCATTAAGAAGAGTGCCTGAGTGAAAAAAAGATTTGATAGCTTTACATAGTAGGTTTCCCACAATGTTCCAATATTTTTTGTAAAATTCTGGTGGGAATCCATCAGGACCTGGAGATTTATCATCTGTCATTGAAAATAGAGTGTCTTTAATTTCTTTGTCTGTGAAGGGTTGGGTTAGGGCTAAGTTTTCATTGTCAGTAATGGTGTGGTTAATTAAGTTTAGGAAATATGAGTTGGTATTGGTTGTTTCATTATTTGAGATGAATCTTTCGGCTAATTCATTTGTAATTTCATTTCTAATTTGATTTTCATCTTCGATGATAAGACCATTTTTATTTGTGAAGTTGCGAGTAATGTTTTTAGAGTTTCTGATTTTGGTTATTGATTGATAATATTTGGTGTTTCTGTCTCCAAATTTAAGGAAGTTAGATTTGGCCCTTTGTTTCCAAAAGTTATTATTAAAATTCATGAGCATTTCACGTTTATTTAACAATCTCTGTCTTTTGTTATCTATATTATCATTGGAGTTTCCAGCAGTTTGTTGTGTTTGTAGTAGTAAGAGTTGATCTTCAATATCTTTTAATTGTCTAAAATTGTTATTTGGATGTGATTTACACCAGAGTTTTGTGTTTTTTTTTAATTAGTTTTTGCTTTTGCAGTAGTGTGAACATAAAAGATCCATGAAGTTTGTTTTGCCAAGTTGTTTTAATTAATTTATTATAGTTGTCATTATTTGTCCATGACATTTCGAACTTGAATGGTGATCCTGCTCTCTTTATTTTTATTCCGATTGAGATGGATATAAGAGAGTGATCAGAACTCGTAAAGGGGTGATTGTGAACTGTTAAGTTAGGAAATTGATTAGAGATGTCTGTGTGGATCATAACTCTGTCAAGTCGTTCATAGATATTGTCAATAGGGGATTGTCTTTTTCTCCATGTAACTGGGCTTCCCGTATAAGGGATAGTGTGGATGTCTAGTTCTTCCTTAATATGTTGAATACGGTTAAATCTACTGTTTTGCGGGTTTGTTCCGCCAATTTTATCGTTTTTAGATTCAATTTCATTAAAATCTCCCATTATTAAGGATGGGAAATTATATTTTCGAGTCGCTGTGATTATCTCGTTCCAAAAGATGTTTTTATCTATTGGATTTGAAGGTGCATAAATAAAGTTAAGAATAAATCTATAGTTGTTAAAGTTGACTAAATATATTATATAGTTTTTGGATCTGGTTATTTCTTGGATTGAATATGTAAAATTAGATGTTTTAAAGAGGATCCATAGTCCACCTTTTGTCCCGTCTGATGCAATGTGATGGGCCTGATTAAATTCTGATTTTTTATATAGTTTTTCATTCGGCGGTTCAGTAGTTTTTGTTTCTGCTAGTACTAGGATATCTAAGTTATTTCTTTTCTGGATATAAGCTAGGTCTTGCCATAGGTTGGATTTTCTTATACCTCTTATGTTCCAATATGCAATGTTTGTCATTTAATAAAATGGTTTATACATACCTGCTTTGTAAGCATTTCCAAGATCAACAATAACCATAACCATGACTGACAATTTTGAGTAATCCTGAAAATTGCAATTCTAATGACTTGATAATTATATATGATATTCAGTTTTTGTCCGTAAAAATGATTGGTGTTATGTGTTACTTGGTTACTCATCCAGATATTAAATAAATAAATGGTATGAAAGTGATAGTTTTTAGCGTTCTCGTATAGATGTTTGATCTTATAGATTTTATGCTTAAAGCAATCAAAACAGAATATTTGAGTGGTATAAAGAGTATGCCATAATTTATGAGTTTCATTTTTAAGGCTTGTCGAAGTGATGCTATTAAGGTTATATAGCACAAAGCTAAGAACGGGTGTTACCCTACCATGTTGGCTGTTAAGCCGATTGATAGCGTTTGTACTACAACTTGTTTGGAATCCATTAAGAACATGATTTATCTCACAATTTAGAGTAGGCATAGCATTTGAGTTGGCATACACAATAAAGCAGAAATACATAAGCCAAATAGAAGAATAGCAATATGAATTCAGAAAGTAGACATTAGCTGTTAAGCTTTGTAAGAGATACATCTATATCAGTTGAATACATTGGTAGCTGTTAAGCTTTGCTATGAGATTGTTTCTTTGGCTGTTAAGCCTTGGATTAACTCTGATATTATTACATTTAACTGATGAATATCCAGTGCTCATTTCCTTCGAAGAGGAAATACAGTAGTCAAAAGGAGCTTGGCAGAGGTTGTTGTTGTTGATGTCGTCAGCAGAGAGTAGCAGCAGCTGGGCTTGTAGGCCAGTAAAACATGAGTAATAGTTTAGATTGGTTACAGACGCATGAATAATAAGATCATATTTAGAAATCCAAATTATCAACAAAGGATCAAGGGCATAATTTTGACAGGTGACAGTGTAATTGTAATTTAGAATAGAATTCCTCCCAAAATGTTTAATAAGAACTACGTTATTTATAAGAGTGATTGAATTTTGAGAACCAAGTATATTATTACGGTTGGTGCAATCAATCATATTAGGTTTACAGGTCTTGAGATCAAATCTATGCCAGTTACGATCGTTCCAGGCTATACATAAGCTAATAGTATGTTTAAGATGATAAAAATTTAATTGTGGAGAGATGAGAAGGTTTTGAGTGGACTTATCTGTCCGGAGGCCATGAGATCCTCCATGTTTGTGATGGGATTCCAGTTTCCTCTTCTTGTTGAAAGGTCGGCTGGGATAAGAAAGAGCCTCCATAAATAGTCTTGTTGTGTTTTTCTTCCGGCCACCAGTGGAGGGAGGCACCAGCCAAGGCAGTCGGCGGAAGTATCCAAAAGCCCTCCTAGGGATAGCTCTCTGTAGCCGAGGGGATCGAATAATGAATTTCCGTCTTCTCTTCCATTTTTTCCTTCTTTTCTTGATGTTAAATCTGGATTTATAAAGAACGAAGCACAAATCCTCTTCGTCTCCTTTGGAATTAGAGATATGGGGGTGGTTGTGTTTAGGGTGGGGCTTGAGTCTGAATATTGGATTAGGCCGAGATTGATTTTGGGGGTTTTTGAGGGGAACAACGCCGGAGTAAGAGGAGACACCAGCGGAGACGTGGTCGAGTCTCCTCACACCGCCGACGCTACCTGTGACCACCATCGTCAGATATGAAGCTTGGTTGGGCAAGGGGACGGGTTTGGAGATCAGGGCAGAGGGACTAGACGGGGTAAGGTGAAAGGCGGCAGGGGATACCGAGGGGTCGATCAGAGGGGGAGAGCCGGAGAGTCCGCCGTTCAGAAAGGCGGAGGAAGGCCAGAGGAGGCGGCGGCGACTCGGTGAAGAACAGGAAAAGGAGAGGATGAAAGGTCGGTTGAAGGTTAGGGTTAAAGGAAGAGAGCTTTGTGGGGAATAGGTTCGAGCGCAAGGGCTCTGGCAAGCAAAAGAAGAGGGGGGAACGAGGGTCCGGTGGAGGAGCAAGGGCGGTGTCGGGGCTGACACCAGCAGGCCGGAGAAGAGAGAGAAGCTCGGAGTTGCAAGGGGTGGCGACTAGGGTTAGCAGAGAGAGGAGAAAAGGAGAGGGTTGTGGGGCGGGAAATTGGGGTAGAGGAAATGCACTGACTCCAAGCCTTAATTGATATTGTATCAATTTTGGTTGGATTTGGACGTGAAAAAAAAGCCAATTAAAGAGAATTTTGCTTATCTTGACAAGTTAGATATGTGCGAATAGTATAATTTCTCAGTCGACGGATTATCTAGCTAAAACTGATAGATTATTTGTGTTAAATATATGTTAATAAGCTATTATAATGTTTGATAAACCTAGAAGTTGGAGTAGTTGATGAAAACTTATAAATAGAAAATCATAAGCTCCGAAAAGCTTCGGGAGTAGCGGTTGAAATACTTCCCATCCAAAAGCTAATTAAACTAAAATCTTATATTTATTTCATTTACAACTATATAATATCAAAATCAAAAGGTCCAATAAGCTAACTGATGTAATTTTTTTTTGCCAAACGGAGCCTACAAAAAATTTTCAATCGTCTTGTAACCTTGTTAGCATTTTGATTGGATTTTGATATCATATTATTTATTTAATAAAGAATACACTTTGTAAAATTTGTAATTTTTTTTATTCAAAGTTAATATTTCATATTACTTAAATTCACTCTTCCTGAGAAACAATATTGAAACATTTGAAATTGGTAAAGATTTGGGTATAGTCAAGTCCTATTGATTTACCACTCAAGAGCTTCCTTTCGAACAAAAACCCTAAACATTGTGTTAGAAATCAAGGCGCTACTCCCGTTGTGGCTCCCATGGCCATATATCTTACATGCTTTTTTTTTAAATAAAAATTGCAGAAACATCTAGGAGTTATGCATGAATCTTGAACTAAAAACTATTGTAAGAATATCGAAGTACGGTTCGATAACCAAGGAGGCATTTGGGCCTTTTAGGCTTTAGGTAGGCCATTGTGCAGCTAAAACTTTAAAGGCTTGGTGAGTGGTGGTGACCCCATCCCAACCATATACCTGAAAACATGGCAGTGTTTAATACTCACAACTCACAGGTCACAGCCTCTTATAATAGAGGTAGTGAGTACTAAGAGTTCTACACTCTTTCATATAATTGTTGTGGGATACATGTTGCTACTCAAAACCAGGTCAAGATAAGATAGGCTACAGTTGCTCCTAACACCCTACAATTGCGGTCGATCCGAGCAAAATTTGTATTGTTGCGTTTAGTGTCACCAACTTTTAAAGTTGCAGCAAACATCACTTGACTTTTAACCTGATTGTGCTTTGTGCCACAAGACCCGTTATCTAACACAACTTTAAATGGATAGTAGTAGTTCCACAACAAAATTCCTCAAGGCATGGACTATCTTTCGCCGAATTAGAAGCTTATGATCTTTTCTGAAACTATGGAAGATGGTGTAGCGTGACACTAAACGCAGCTAGTTATGAAGTTGGTGACATTCGCCACACTTTTCCCTTCTTTATATCATGAAACTATACGGATTAAGAGTCATTGAGACGAACAGATATCCACTGCTGCAGATTCACAAGAAACCAGAAATTAATTCACCATCAGAGGTTACAGTTACTTCACCTGCTTTATTTCTGTAAACAACTCCTCTAAACATCGCAGCTAGGAGATCTTTACTGAAGCTCCTTCAGAAAGTCTTCATTATCGACAAGCACCTGTGTCCCATTTCACAAGAAATAAATGTGCAATGTAAGTTAATAGTAATACTTTTCTGAAACTTACTGAAACTAAACTAAGCAGTTAAAGCTCTCACCGTCTTCCACCCGTCTGGATCTAAAAAGGAAGTGATCTTGGTGTTGAGTCCCGGGATAGGTCCAGGCTGGCGGGTAATCTTTCCTCCGAGCTCTTGGGTGACGGCATTAACAACCTCAGCGCTCTTGTAGACGTCGTCAGTGCCAATGGCAACCTAAGCGTTCAATTTAAGCACGAAAACCATCATATTCAGAAACCAAAGGCACAGAAGTATGGTTCAAACGGATTGTACTTGCCTGTGCATAGGCATTTCCCTTGGTGTATTCTGTCACACCATAGTTGTAAGTCAGCTCCAAGACTGTCGTCTCATCCTCGGGTGCGTAGCCCATCATAGCAAGGGTGTACTACATGCCAAAGAGAGATTGGAAAGGCGAATAGATTAAATAATTTCCAACTGATCTTAATCTTAACATGCTAATTGCGACATCAACACGGAAGACAGTGTAAGGAGGAACCAGTACTGACCTTGTACTCAGGTCTGTCGATTTTCCTTAATAGTTTCATCCCCAAGGCCTGCAATAAAAGAATTGAATATTATCAAGTAGCCAAGTTCTAAGGCTGAATAGGAAGACAAAGTCTTGAACTCTTGATACCTTCTCGTAGAACTTGATGGCCCGGTCAAGATCACCTACACGAAGCATTACTTGACAGAGAGGTTCACCAATTTTCTCTCTTTGGATAAGTTCAAAGATGTAACCATCAGGATCCTTCACAAAGGCGATGTGAGACGAGCCACCTTTCACAGGACCAGGCTCCCGTGTAACGTTACCGCCTTGGGCACGAATGTTTTCAACTAGTTTATAAACCTGAAGTGAAAGGTCAGTATGTTCCATAATCAAAAGCTCGTCTCTTTAGTTTTTTAACAGTGAAAAGCTCTTACATCTGGTGTAGCGATTGCAAAATGTCCAAAGCCAGTTCCAATGTCATACTTATCAACTCCATAATCTACACACACACACACACACACCAGACAACATCCACTAACATCAGAAACATTAACATTATAGCTCAACACACAAGTTCTACAATAAAAGAAAAATAGCTCGGAAAGATCGAACATTGCAAGACACATTTCGATAGATACCATACCAGATGGAATCAGATCACCAAAAGGCAACACAAGTCCAACAACATATGCATATGTAATCGTCTAACTCGATAAACCAGCTACGGCATCCCAAAACTATAGTTTTAGAATGATTATAAAATAGTAGCAAAGTTTGAAAAAGGGCATCATCCCTGAATTGGAAAATTTTGGTTAGTCTTAGTCTGGCTGGCCTGTCTAGGATAGGAGCTTCGCCCTTGCCCTTGCACTGGAAGGGTTAATTTATCCTGCGTGGACAGGGAGATTCCCTCTGGTTTTGTTTACCCCTTCCCATAGGCCATAACCTCATATGAAATATATATTTCCATTAGTGTGAATGATAACTCATATGAGGTAAGATTGGGAATAAACACAAGGGATCACACAAACACATATCAGTCAAACCACAACGGATATTACGCAATGCACAACCTACTTACTGAAACCTTTGAGAACCCAGAAGCCAAACTTTCTCTAAGCCAGTCAGCCACCAAAGAGCCACACTCAATGACCAAGAGGAAAATGCCCAGTAGACCAAGAAACAATGAGCAAACAAATTCCTGCTAACAGCCATTCATTCTAACAACTCTCCATCGCAAGCTAAAATGGCCTAGCTTTGCAACTCTCGTCCTCACACACTAGTTCTAGCACAAACTTGATCCTTCTAGACTCTTCCAACCATTATTCATGTGTGTAACAGTGAATCTACTTGTGTTTTTGGCTTGCCATAATTCCATGGCTACTATCTCTGTGACACAAGTTCGTATCCAGGCACCTAACTAGATCACATGTATGCTAACAAATTTGAAGAACACAAACCCATCAGTCCTCTTTTAGGAGATATAATAACAAACAGTGTGGACATGTCTGTAGAATCTCTAAATCCAGAAGATAAAATGATGGGAGGAAGCTCATACAGTTGGTCAGTTGGAGATACAAGTGTATATAAATTATACGGAGTATATATCTGTCATAGATTTCTAAAATTATCATATTAAAATGTACTTACTATATGTCAGCTCTACCACAAAATGCGACTCCTCCGGACCAAACCCCAGGAATGCATTTGAGTACTTCTCTTCTGGAATATCTCGCTTCCTCAACAGCTTCATTCCCAAACACTCAGTATAGAACCTGAAAAAGGGATCATAACATAGGATGGCAATAACCTCAAATATCCCTAAAAGACTACAACAATAGGCACTTTTGGAAGGTAATCAAGTCCGGAATTGTACTTGATTGTTCGATCAAGATCACCAACACGGTAGACAGCATGTAGCAATCGGCGATTGTCCTTCTGGGGCCATTCAAGCACATCTGGTGCGGCTTCTGCCATCTTCAAGCAATTCCAGCTGCCAACATCCAAGAAACTAAGCTCAAACAAACTAGCCAATTCTAACTCAGTCGTCCAATCGGTTATCAATCAATCGGAAATTTCGATAGCTAATTCCTTGCTAAACCATGCTTATCAACTCAAAAAGGTCAATTTCACAATTGCTCAAATTGTGTTCAGGAAAATAAGAAGAAAGGTGTTCGCTCAATTTGAAGTGATCTTTACCAGAGGATTGAAAACCCTCACACAAATCGAACAAAAACAAAAAACACCGCCAAATAAACACACTGAAATAGTGAAATCCGCCAAAAACAACTTGTAAACCAAAATTGTACACATCAATGGAAGCGAACTCGGGGCAGATGAGGATTACCGGATCAGGACGAGTGTCTAGAGTGAGAGAGCGAGGAGTGTAGAACTGTAGATGACGGATGAATCATGAATGTGGCCACAAATCGCCGTCCAAACTCCAAATTGTGTTCGGGCAATTGGACGGTTGAGATTTGTCGGTGTCTCCCGATAGTATCACACGTGGCTTTCATGATCATAAGTCGTAACGCACGATTGTGTTGTAGAAAATTCTCCACGTGGTCAAGGTGCTGACATTTGTGGGCCCGGGCCCAATGTTTTAAACCTTACTGGGCTTTTGCCCAATAAAAGTGGGCTTCATTCTTGGTGCCAAAAGATTTAACCTTTGGCCCAATAAAACTGCATAAAATCACCCCCTATTCCCTTTATGTCTAAAATTATCGAAAATCTAGCACTGTTCATTCACGGAAGCGTCAAACCTGGACCCATATTTTATTTTTTATTGTTTCTTTGAATAAATTATGATTTCTTTATATTTTAACATTGAAAAGATAAATAAATGAGTTTAAAGAATTAATTAAAATAAGAAAATGGATTAACCCCAACCACCATGTTTCATGTAGTCAGGATTGTTTGGTAGTCATTAATGCTCTCCTGGGTGACTGGAAATGTCCCTGGAATATTGAGCTGTTAATGGCTGATACGACTGTTGATCTATATTCGTTTGCTCATGTTGCTATTCGTCATATTTTCAGGGAATCAAACGTTGTGGTTGACAGGATTGCACGTCTGGCCTACAGTATCCCTGCCGACGAAGATCTCGTTGCTGATCTAGAACTCCGTGTTCTCGTCTGCTCGGACGCGCTAGGAAAGAAGCCCCTGCGGCGGCGACTTTCTTAATTCTTATCTCGCTTAAAAAAAAAGAATCCGAAGGAAGGAACAATAAACCCCAAAATCTTAATAAGGTTTCGAAGGTGAAGCTTTGAACAATCAACCAAATTTAATGGTGTCGGAATCCGAAGGAATCGATTTATGTCATTCGATTTAGGTCAGATCTTCTCCAAAGCGAGGATGTCGATAGAGGCAACCGTTGTAAAATGCCAGATCATTCCTACTTGACGAGATCATCTCGGTAGTGACGACTGTGTGCAATATGCCTTCGTTTTTTGATACTCTTCTCTGTAACATTCTTCCTTTGATTTTTCTAAAGATTTGTTTGACAAAGAGAAGAATGGGGTTAGTCTTTGATTCGTTTCTTGAATTAGGAGTGTGTGGTGACATCAACCGAGAGTTAAGGAAAGAAGAAATCGAGGATGCATAAATTAGGGAGATAAATTTGATTGGAATTAGGAGAGAAGAGATGTGAAAATTTAACCCCTTTCTGCCATTATAGAAGAAGAAACACCATGGAAAAAATAAGAAGCTTTAGAAGGAAAAGGTTGATTGGAGGGAGGTTGACCTGGAAGACTTTATTTCCAATATATGTTTATAAACTTTTTTTTCCTTTTAAAATTGTAAACACAGAGGGTATAATAATAATTTCAACTATTTAACAGAAAATAGACAGAGCTTTGGACGATGGGTGTTAAATTGTAATGGAGGGTATTTAAAGGGTGGTTTTAAGTAATTAGGCATATAGGGGGTGGTTTTAAGCAATATATCATATTTAAGGGTGGTTTACTGCAGTTGACCCTAGTTTGTACTCCGGACTCTGGAGTATTATATAAAAGGAATGGTAAAATTGTAATTTATCAAATTTAACCTATATTTGGATGAAATATATTCGGGGGTTGTTGATAGATGATAAAAATTATTTAAATGGTGAATTTCTAGAAATATCAATTTAAGGGATAGTTTATGACAACTAGGTGTATTTAAAAGATAGTTTATGCAATTTGGCCATTTTCTTAACCTTTGGACCTTATATTTAGCCACCCATTTATTTGAGTCCAATTAAAGACTCTCAAACTCCACGCGACACACCTTGGGAGATTTTAATAGTCATAGAAGACATCAAGAGTATCAAGCTATCAACAATCAATTCAAGGTTTTCATTGTTCAGCATTGCTATAGGAAAGCCAACTCAGCTGCAGATTTTATTAGTAAATATGATAATTATAATTTTAGCCTTGTCTCTATCTCTAGCATTAGGGAACATTATAAAATCATCTATTTAGATGATCAGGGATGAATCTTCGTTTCAAAAACATCCCTCTTTTTGTCTAATGTTAAAAAAAAAATTCCATGCGACACATTCTTTAATAGATTGACACCTCCACTGCTTCACATATGAGATTAAGACGCCCCATGCTCTATCGATCACATATAAGGATCGGCTCACACATACTAATTAATATACACAAAGTCTATTTCAGGGTCCTTATTACTAAAATTGTGAGTTTTATACCAAAATGCTTTCAATTTAGTTAGCTCATTATTTGATCAAGGTGTGAAACTCATTATTCCCGAATGCGAGTCTTCCTTATCTTTTTTTTAAAATCATATATTATGTTTTTGTTTATTTATTTTTGGTTTGTATCACTACATGTTGTAGTTGCCATTGCTCAATAAATCTCTAAAATATATTATGTTGTTCCAAAAGGGCAAAAAAAGAATAAAGTAAAGATATATAGACGAGTGTACTAGCTTATGACTACAACGGATCTAAGAATCTTATCGGGAAAAAAACGAATCTGAAAAAGCTAAATTATTTCAGATGATTTTTTTATACAAGGCGAGGATTTGGGGATGGTCAACCGCGGTTTACCCATCGCCCCAGAGCGTCCAAACGGACGACGTCGACAATTTCAGCAGGAGCTTGCTCAGCGACAAACGACGAAGAGAGACCGATATGCGCCAGCCTATCAGCAACCTGGTTCCCCTTGCGGAAGGTGTGCAGGAAGGAGACCCTCTCAAAAGCGCGACAGAAGTTGAGGGCGTCTGATACCGTCATCTCAATCTTCTAAGGACACCGCCAGATCCCCTTCATGACGTTGATGAGCATCAAGCAGTCGCCCTCCACCTCGAGTCGGGAGAAACCCTCTTCGTAACTTCCTGGAGTCCAAACAAAAGACCTAGACACTCAACTTGCTCCACAAATACCCTACTATGGCTCCGGGCACCACAAGAGAGAACTGACCCTTGGCTATCACGAATAACGAACCCAGAGGCAGCAAAGCCTGAACCAACCATCGCCTCGTCAAAATTCAGTTTGACACAGTCGTCAGCGGGCTTTTTCCATTTTACAATTTTTTGTTTTTTTTTGTTCTGTTTTGGTGGGTATATTCTCTTGTACTGGGTGTGTCATCTTCTTGTTCCTCCGATTGCGCTTTTCTCCAACTTATCCTGTATTGTTTTGTATTTTTTATCCATTCTTCTAGATTCCTCATGTCATTGTTGTCGAATAGAATTTTGTTTCTCATTGACCAAATGCCCCAAAGGGAAAAGACAAGGATCGATTTCTGTTCTGCCGAGATACTTGCAAAAATGTCTTTAATTATATTGTTGTAAGGTTTGTCTTCTTTGTCCGTGTTCCGGATAATTTGCTCGATTTGTCTATCCATTCTTCTGATAAAGGATAAGGAAGTTTGGCATTTAGTAAAGATGTGGGTAGCATCTTCACCAATGTAGTTGCAAAGTGGGCACTCAAGTGGGACATGAACTCCTTTACTTTGTAGTCTGACTTTCGCTGGGGTCCCGTTTAGTAGATTTTTCCATAGAAAGTTTTTTATTTTTGGCGGACAGTCAATTTTCCAAATCCAGCCGAGTGGGTCGAGGTTAGTTCTTCTAGTTCTCGTGACATGGTCTAGAGCACTCGCGGTTGAAAACCATCCGTTTATGCTTTGTTTTCAGTATAGTCTATCTTCGATTTCATTTGTGGGAATATGAACTTCCAAGATTCTTTCAACGATGTCCAATGGGAGGAAGTCTTTTAATCTATCCACATTCCAAGTTTTATAAGGTTTTAAGAACTGGTCAATCGTTTCTTGTTCTATAGTGTTGCCTATGGCACAGATATTGTTTTCCTGAAGGTTTGTGTCATCGTTTAACTAGTTATCTTTCCAAAACCTTATGGTTATCCCGTTACCAACCTGCCAGACAAGACCCGAGTAGAATTCTTCTTTAATCCCCATCAACTTCACCTATTGTCATGATGTGTTCTTTTTCCTCGTATAGTCCCAGATGCTCTCTTCCTTCAAGTATTTCTCTCTAACTATTTCAGATGATGAAAAAGACAAAACTAGCACACACCTAAGAGATTAAAAAAAACGATTAAATCTTTTTAGATGAGCTATGGTAAAAATATTGAGATATTTGACATAATTAATGAAACAAGATGTTGAAATGTCAATTTGACAAGGCTAGTTACACTTGACTTGATGGAAAATGATATCGTTGAGTTGAACTACGTGGAATTAAAAAGATTACCCTATAGAAATTTATCGTTCATAAAAAAAATGGTTAAACTAATTTAAATTTAAATCGTTTATTTAAAATTGAGTGGTTAACATTTAACCAACTTTACGTGTTAAAATTGAGTGGCTAAAATTTACCAACTTTATGTAATCTAAAGTGTGAATAATAATTGCGAGACGTGTTAAGAATGTGAACTAGTGGGCATATTCTATAAATAGGAGAACTTGGGGTCTTTAATGTAAATAAGTGAGAAGGACAGAACGGGGCTTATATAAGCCATTGAACTTAGTTGTAACAGATTTGTGAGCTTCAAGACAAATCAGTTCAGTTACGTTTTCTGATTGAGCTAAGCTCCAAGATTCTCTCAATTTCATCTCCAATTACCTTATTCAAATGGTATCAGAGCACTAAGGTAGGAGAGAGAGAGATCTAAAGCTTCGTCATCGTTGTTACAGAGGTAGCTATTGAAGATCCAAGATGGAGAATGTAGAATTTGGTGTGAGACAGAGAATTCAAGATGCGACGCAGAGATTGGGGATCTTGTCGAGTGATCCATTGGCGTTAACAAATTCCGATCACCCAGGTTCGCAATTAGTTTCATTACAGGTGAATGGCTTGAATTTTCTTAATTGGAGTAGGAATGTGAAAATGGCGTTTGGCGCAAAATGTAAGATTGGATTCATCGATGGTTCGTGCAAGAAACCTGAAATTCAGTGAATGGAGACTCAAAGGTGGATCAAGACAGACTATATGGTTCGGTGCTGGATACTGAACTCAATGACGAGTGAGATTTCAAAGTCGCTCATGTATGTGGGATTTGCAAGAGATCTATGTCTGGACCTGATGGAAAAATATGGTCAGTCGAACGACCATTGTTGTATTAGTTGAAGAGGACTTTGTCTTCGTTGGAGTAAGAAAACAAGACAGTTGGAGAGTACTATTATCGACTCAAGAAAGTTTGGGATGAGATAGCCAATCTTGAGGTAATGCTAGAGTGTGGATGTGAGGCAATGAATATATGTACTTGTAACATACTGAAAAAGATATTGGAGCAAGATTCAACAAACAAGTTAATCCAATTTCTGATGGGATTGAGCGAGGAGTATGATGGGGTGAGGAGCAACATCCTCTGCATGGATATTTTGTCGACAGTTAACAGAGCATTTTACCTGGTGCAGCAGGTTGAAAGGCAGAAGATGGTGACTAGTTCGTTACAGATCGAGAATGGAGGAAATGCATTGTACTCAAACAAGCAACATGGTTCTGAGAAGCAGTAAAACTCAGGGTATGAGGGCAAAAAAGAGTGCAAAGGGAAATCTGATAAGAATTTGGATTTTTGCTACATGAAAGGTCATGTGAGGGAGACTTGCTACATGCTACATGGGTTTCCTGAGAAGGGAAAGAGCTCTTAATCCAAAGAGCCATCTAGGAGGATGGCAAATGCAGTTGAGGGTGAGTGTAGCAGCTGGATGGGTGAGGTTAAGAATAGTCCACTGAATGACAAGTTCGATGGCAAGGAACAAGGTGTGGATATGGCTCTTGTGAATGCTATGTGTTAGGAGATGGCCAAGATCTTCAAAGGAAGGGAGCAGCAAGAGCATCATGGATCTCACTTTGTCACTACAAATGTCACAAGTATGATTCCTCATGCGTTGGGTGCAAGTGTTACTTCCAGTCACAAATGGATCATAGATTCGGGTGCGACAGAACATTTTGTTATAAATGAGAATATGGTTATACATAAGAAAAGGTTGGATAAATCTATTACAGTAGGATTGCCTGATGGTAGCACTATGATTGCTGAGATCATAAGAGTTGTTAGGATAAATGAGAATATAAGTTTATACAATGTCCTTGTAATGCCTGAATTTAAGTATAATCTGTCATCAGTTACCCAACTTTTAGATGAAAATGGTTTACAGATCAAGATGAGTTGACATGAATGTGTTTTTCAGGACCCTTTCACTGAAAAAAGGGTGGCAACTGAACTAAGAGATGGAGGTTTGATCATCCTGAAAGCTATGTCTGACAGGTCAAGCTGTAAAGAGTGGAAGAGTAACAACAATGGTGAGAGTTCTTTTTTTTTCCCTAGTTGTAATAAAGAAATTGCTAGTATCATTCATGCTAGGCTAGGACATTGCTTTTATGGGAAGTTAGAGCATTTGCATGTGTTCAAGAACTTGATTGACAAAGATTTGTTTTGTGAAAGTTGTATTCTTGCTAAGTGATGTGCGCTCAAATTACCATATTTTTCATCTACTTTTATGTCCATTTATGTCGATATTTTTATGCATATTGGTTGGGAAAGCATAAGATTTGTATAGTTTATGTTTATTTTCCAATTATGGAGGTCTACACGAGTTCTTGTGTTATTTCGTAGAAATCGAGGCAAAATCGGAGTGATTTGGAGAAGAGAAGAGAAAGCTGGAAAATCACTCGAAGTCTACTGAGGAGTCGAAATCGACTAAGTGACTCGACATCGAGTGCAACTGAGACCAGAAATTGAGCCAGAAAGAAGAATCACTCTACCCGATACAGACTAGTCGATATCGACTAAAGTCGGTCGATATCGAGTACCAGAAATCGAGTGAAATGCAAGAGATTGAGTGCAGATCTGAGACCGAGTAGAGATGACTCGAGATAGAAGAGGAGTGGTCGATATGGACCGAAGCTAGTCGATATCGAGTGACGTTGTAGAAAGATCCGACGTTGTTTTGATAAAATCTTATCCGAAGCGGTTTACTTCTACATTAAGTCGGAGATCTTTTATTTAAACTTCAGACTCTTTATCCGTCAGGGTGAATTCTATATTTACCTAGAGTGATTTTATTTATTTACTTTAGCAAGTTTTATCTTAGGAATAAGATAGATTTTCTTCTCCTTGGATAGCGAGGTTTTGAAATCTATAATTAGAGCCATTAGGGCTGAGTTTTTCATCATCCACAATCCAATATCACAGAGAAACACTTTCAAATTCATTTTTAGAGAGAGAGGAGGCCGAGTGAAGGATATCGAGAAAAGCGAGAGCGGAAGTTTGCTTTGTTCGGTTGTAATCTTTCAACGTTTTCAATTCAAGTTTGTTATTTTCCAATGATGATGATGATGTCTATGACTATGAAGCGCGAGTATTTCCCTTACTTCTAGGGTCGGGGTGAGGCCGACGATAGCCATGTAAGTTTATGCATCAAAGGTATGATTTTTGTGCGATTCCGTCTTCTATCCTATATGCATGATTCTTCTACGAAAGTAGTAGGCGATCCTTATTTGCATTATTGAAGCAAAAGTCATCTTATTGTGAATTTGGATTAATTATGAAATTAGATAGTAACACTTAGGGTTTATGCGAGAGCCTCTAAATCACCTAATTGTTAGTAACGAAAGTTATTTGACGAAAAGGCATAATCTTTCATGAATTTGGCATAGGCTTATATGGTTATCGTTGTTGCATGAGATCCCCGATCTTGGAGGTTTTTAGTTTATTGAGTTTATACAAACCTTCGATTTTATTCTGTTCATCCTTCCTACATCATTCTTATATTCTTCGGAATCTTTTCCGACAAATTGGTGACGTTTTACACTTTCTGTTGAAAACTCGAAATCGACTTATGTGGTCGATATCGAGTGACTGAACCGATATCGAGTGTTCTACTCGACGTCGACTGTCTTCTGTCTGTTTTGCAGGAAGTTTGCTGGAAATCAACTGAACCTTAGTCGATATCGATTGTATTACTCGATATCAAGTGATCTGCTGAGTCGAAATTGAACGTATTTGTAAGCTTAGGAACCGTTGACATACCTCCTCGTGGATTCGATCTTGAATACCCTACTACTACATCGGGAGGGTTTCTTGTAATTTATTTGTTTGGACAGGGAGTTGGTTTATTTATATCTATATTTATTCAACTAATTTCCCTCCTAACACTAAGCAATCAAAATTTACTGTCTTAAGAAGTGAGTCTCTTGATGTGTGTGCTTTTGATTTGATACACATGGATCGGTGGGGACCTTATAAAACCCCTACTATGAGTGGTGCATCTTATTTTGTCACCATAGTTGATGACAACACTAGATATACATGGATATATATGATTAAAGGCAAGTGGGAAGTATTCTCTGTGATACAGTCTTTCATAGCATATGTGAAAACTCAGTTTGGCAAAGTGGTCAAGGTGATCAGGAGTGACAATGGGACTGAGTTTGTGCAAAAAAGGTGTAGGGAGATGATGAATGCTAATGGAATCATTCATCAAAGAAGTGTGCCTGGGAATCCTCAACAAAATGGGAGAGTAGAGAGGAAGCATAGACACATAATTGAAACAGTAGAGCACTAAGAATTCATGCAGGATTGGGCATCAAGTTTTGGGGAGACTATGTATTGGTTGTAGTTCATGTCATAAACTTGTTGCCTAGCTCAGTTTTAAAGTGGGGCATACCATATGAGTTGTTGTTTAAGAAGAAAGTTAAGTATGATCAATTGAGAACTCTGGGATGTCTATGTTTTGGAAAGCCAGCTGTTCAAGGACATGGAAAGGTCAAGTTTGGATTGCAAACGAGAAGATGTGTGTTGATTAGGTATCCATCTGGGCAAAAGGGATACAAATTGTATGATCTTGAGCATCATAAACTGTTTGTAAGTAGGGATGTGGTATTTAACGAGGATTGCTTTCCTCTTAAAGAGAAGGAGAATGGCTCTATGAAAATCACACAAGGGAGGACATTGCCTCTGGTGAATCCAGTTGGAGATGAGGATGAATTCTTTCCTCAATCACAGACACAGCAATAATATCCACAAAATATCCCAACTCCACAAAATAGCCTTGACGAACCTAACCATTATACCTTCTTTCATCAAGCACCACAAAATAGCCAAACACAAACACCAGATTCATCACAAAATAGCCAAACACAAGCACCAGATTCATTAAATTCGCATAGCTCCACTGATTCAGTAGAGCAAATTGTTGAACCTACACCTTGTCCTAGAAGGTCTGATAGGCTTAAAAATCCTCCATCAAGACTCCAAGACTATGTGTATGGAGTCAAGCCAAAACCAAGCAATTCTATATCCCCGTCCTTCCTTGCAGAGAAGTTGCTGGATGTATCTCAGTACTCTAAGGAGTACAGTGTGGCTTTATTCAATGCTTGTAAGGTGCTAGAGCTAGCACATTATGCACAAGCAAAGGGCAATGATTGTTGTGAAGAGGCAATGCAGAAGGATATTGAAGCGTTGTAGGCTAATCAAACCTGGATACTCACTGAGTTGCCCGAGGGAAAGAAAGCAGTGGGATCAAAGTGGGTATACAAGATAAAGTATAAGCCTGATGGAAGTGTCGAGAGGTACAAAGCAAGGTTAGTGGCAAAGGGATACACACAAGTCAAAGATAAAGACTACAAGGCTACGTTTTCTCCAGTTGCAAAGCTAGCTACTGTTAGAGTTTTACTTGCTTATGCCACAATGGAGAAATGGAAGGTGCATCAACTGGACATCAACAACGCATTCCTTCGTGGTTTCATAGAAAAGGAGGTTTATATGACCCCTCCACAGGGCCATGTTCGTGCGAAGCCAAGCCAAGTATGCAAGTTACAGAGGTCCTTGTATGGCTTGAAACAAGCCTTAAGGCAATGCAATATAGAATTGAGTTCATATCTGATCAAGATGGGCTATTACCCGTGCAAAAAGGATTATTCTATGTTTGTTAATAAAAGGAATGGGAAGATTATCATAGCATTGGTCTATGTAGATGATCTCTTGTTGACAGGGAATGATACAGACATGATACAACAGACAAAGGAGAACCTGCACACTGCATTCACAATCAAAGATCTCGGGGAAGTAAGATTTTTCATGGGAATTGAAGTAGCCAGATAAGAAAAGAGAACCATTCTGAGTCGGAGAAAGTATATCTTGGATATACTAAAAGAAATGCAGATGAGTGATTGCAAAGTGGCTCCATTTCCACTCCAAAGGGACTGAACTTGTCAATTGATGAAGGCAAAGAGATAGAGGACCCTGAGATTTACAGGAGACTAGTAGGGAGGTTGTTATATTTGAATATAATAAGACCTGATATCTTGTACGCAGTTCAACATCAGAGTCAATTCATGAGTTGTCCTCGTGAGCCACATATGCAAGCTGCTACCCATGTGGTTCGATATCTCAAAGGAACTATAAACATTGGGTTGTTTTACTCTACTTTTTCTCAGCTTGTGCTCAGTACTTACAGTGATGCAGATTGGGGAGCCTGTAAGTTTTCTGCTCGGTCTTTGAGTGGGTATTGCTCCTTCTTAGGGAATTCCCTAGTGGCTTGGAAAATGAAGAAAAAGAAGACAAATCAGCGCAACACATAGCAGCCAATCCGGTCTTCCATGATAGGACCAAGCACCTCAACATAGATTGTCACTATGTGAGGGAAAAGGTTACTGAGGGTTTCATCTCCACTGCCTATGTTCATTCACAAATGCAGCTAGTTGATCCTCTGACAAAACCCCTTGGTGAAGCTCAACATAAGTTCTTCATGCTCAAGTTTGGCCTTGTTGATTCATCATCAAGTCCAACTTGAGGGGGATGTGAACTAGTGGGCATATTTTGTAAATAGGAGAAATTTGGATCTTTGATGTAAATAAGTGAGAAGGAGAGAACGAGGCTTATATAAGCCATTGAACTCAGTTGTAACATATTTGTGAGCTTCAAGACATATCAATTCAGTTACGTTTTCTAATTGAGTTAAGCTCCAAGATTCTCTCAATTTCATCTCCAATTACCTTCTTCAAAAAGAATAACTCTCTCAAATCGGCTGGGAGTCAAACAAATGCAACAAAATCTAAGGTAGGATGAAATCTTATATATGGGTTTAAGTTAATACGAAGTGAGTTAAAAGGTGAATCACGAACTCAATTATAATATAATGTCATGCATAGGGTTACAAATAATATGGGTATTTGATCAGTTTTATTTAATTTATATCTAGATTAGTTTTTATTTAGTGGAAAGAATTATTTATATCAAAATTAATTATTTGATAGCTATAATTTTATTTATATCTATATATTATTTTTTGAGAATGAATTATTTATATCTAGATTAATTTTTATTTTATGTTTCTGCACGCTTTGATCCTTATATTAATTTAATTCTCACATTTTAATTTAGATTTTTTGTTTTTTTATATTTTTAATATATTTTTATAGACAATATATATAATTTAAGAATATTGTTTTAATATATTACCATACAAGACGGGGCACGTACTAGTTACGTATACTAAACCCGATACATAGCGTCCTACGTGGCGTGTTGTGATTGATTCTAGGAAAAAAACCCCACCAAAAAAATTATTAAAATAATATGTTGTCATAATTTATAGAAAGTTATCATAAGTCACAATCTGTTTATACATATATATTAATTGATAAATATATATATATACATATATATATATATATATATATATATATATATATATATATATATAAACTATTTCATAGTCATACTTACTAAAAAAAATATTAATAGATCAATATTTAATAGATGTTATTTTATTTATATATAGATTATTTTTTGGTGGAAAGAATTATTTATGAAATTAATTATTATTGTTATTTTATTTATATCTATATTATTTTTATTAGAATAAACTATTAATATCTAGATTAATTTTTATTTTATATTTCCTCCACACTTTGATTGTTATTAGTTTAATTCCAACATTGTAATTCAGATTTATTGTTTGTGTCATATTTTTAATAGCTTTTTTTAATGAATAATAGATGTAATTTTAGAATATTATGTTAACATACTAGTTTTTTTTTTTTTGGTCAGAAAGAGGGCAAAGCCCGAATGGAATTTATTATGCTAAATCAGAAGCTGAAAGTTTGATGTACATATTTGTACCTTTGTTTATTGTATCTTTTGACTTCATATTTCATTCGATTTCCAAATAAAAGTTTCAAAAGTATATGATCTTGTGTAAGAATGAACTAAAGTGTAAGAAATAGAGTCTGCATGAGTTTTGAGCTAACTATGCAGGAATTCGATGAAATCGGAGTCAAAACGAACAAGCCAAGTGAAGCTGAGAAGAGGTTGATATCGACTTGAGACATCGATATCGACCCTGGATTTCGACACGACTTCTGAGTGTCGAGATAAGCCACACAGACCAGACTAGAAGCCTCGATATCGACACACATGCATCGATATCGACCATCGTCATAGACATCGACTGGAGTTGGACAAGTCGAGCAGAAACACAAGCATCGATATCGACCTCTGGTGTCGATATCGACCCCTTATCTCGACAGAACATAGACTCGATTTCGAATGCGGATTGGAACTATATCTTCAAGGAGGCACGGAATTATCTCATACTTTCAAGATAGATGGCAGCTGAAGTTTTATCTATCCTTTACCTTTAAGTTATTTAAGTTTTTATCAAAATAAAAGACCTATCCTAATTGTTCGGATAGAGTTAATAGTTTAGATGGGAGTTACAATCCTTGGATAGCGAGGATTAGTAGCCTATAAATAAAGCCCTAGGGGCTGATTTGTTAGATCATATTTCAATCCATTAATCCTATCATCCAAAGAAAGTAAGACAATAGACAATAGAGTTAGAGTTAGAGAGAAGTTTTAGGGTTTGACGTTTGCGAAAGTTGACGTTGAATTGTAAAGCTTCGGAGTTTATTTAATGCAAGTTTCTTCCTTTCAATCAACAATGAGTTCCATGATGAGAAGCGATTAGTCCCCAAAGCTCTTAGGGTCAGGGTGAGCCCGACGTTAGCCATGTGCGCTTGAGGTAAGTGTTAGATGTTGATATCGTTGTGTCTATCTCTCCTCCTACGATTCTATGTTTAGTCCTAATCGAAAGAAAAGGGATTCATGCTAACAACTTGAGTTATAAACATAAAATTGGTAGAGACAATTAGGTTTATTTGCAAGAGTAATCCTAAGAGTTGGTGTACGGCGAAAGCTTGTCCCTCGGGTGAAATAGCGCAATTGTCCGTCTTATTTATCTCATCGCATTGGTTAACGTTGTGGTAAACCCTAATCCTGGGAGTTACTTTTTACATAGTTTATACACACAAAAACCTCCTGTTATTTCTGTTCATTGCTTCTCTCTCCATTCTTAAATCTTCGGCCTTTCTTTGCCGACGAAGAACTAACACACTGCAGGAAGACATCGATATCGACCCCAGACGTCGATATCGACCACTGAGTTTGTCGACAGTTTTCTGAGTCGACGACGAACATCGCTGCGGAGTTTGCTGAGCATCGATATCGACCCCTAGCATCGATATCGACCCTACTGTATCGACTGGCAGTCTTCTGAGCTAGTCGATTTCGTGGACTGACATCGATATCGACCCCCACCAGTCGATATCGACCACTTGTTTTTTTTGTCTCTGCAGGTCTTCTGTTGCAGAGAACATCGACAGCCGAGGTCGACATCGAGCTCAAAGGTCGAAATCGAGGCTTCTGGTCGACACAGACGTGAGATTTCCAAAAGCTACTAGGATCCCGCTGACACGCCTCCTCGTGGATCGATTCTGACTACCCTTCCACTACAACGGGAGGAAGTCTTGTAATTATTTGCTTAGGCCAGGAGTCAGTTTACATTTATTTACATCTTTATATTTGTAATTACTTGACATATCAAGCCTCCTGCAACAACAAAGTTCATGGCTCATATCAGCCAGTACAAGGGATTGCAAAGAATTAGGAATAGAATTGAAGACCAGCTCTGTCTCAGGCGACTCGAAAGCCAGCTTGGCTAGCCCATCCGCCACCGAATTCGCGCTTCTATGAATGTGCTTTACCGACACTGTCCACCCCGGGAGACTGATTAAACTACGACACAGTTGGATTAAGTAGAAATCCACGTGTGTAGTTGGAGGGTCGCCTACCAAAAGCTTCCGAACCTCAGTGGAGTCGGTTTCCACCATTAATTTCTGGAGAGAGAGCTGTCGACAGAGTTCCAAACCCCTTTGAACCGCAAGAAGTTCCGCTCTCAGGGCGGAGCAGAACCCAAATCTGGTACTAAACCCCTTGACGACTGACCCGTTGTCGCACCGAATGATCCCACCTCCGCAGGCCGGCCCTGGGTTACCCCGGGAAGCACCATCTACGTTCAGTTTTACCCACTCCTGGGGAGGGGGTGTCCAAGACGTTGCAGAGTCTTGGGGGTTCGTGGGACGACCTGTGAGACTGGCTGCTCTCTTGTGCCATGGCTTCTAGTTTGTAGATAAAAGGCCAATTTAGAATGATAAATAAAAAAGGACTAATACACAATTTACCAAATATACCAATTACTATAGGACCCTTAATCAAAAGTATATTCAAGAGCGTATGGAGTTGAATTTTAAAATTATTTTAATGTGCTTTTTACCCAAAAACACAAATAAATATTAAAATAATTCGGGGTTTAAATACCAGTATGGAACCATGTTAAATTGTGAAGATGTATTCAAATCTAATTATTTACTACAGTATAAAAATGATTTCCATATTTTAAATAATAGAAAATTGATTTTTAAAAAAAGTGGATCTAAGAAGGATCACGGAACTCAACAACAAAAAAAAAAAAGAACTCAACAAAAGAGAGAGAAATGGGTGGAGCACGAATAATTTAAAAAAACAATTCCAATTTGCATTACTTTTTTTTTTTGTCGTCTTTTAGCTTTTTATTATGCAGTTGTGTGACTGCGTATTATTTTAGTTATATAAAATTATTTTTTTGTGTTAAACTGCCGCCACCAATTTAGAAAGCTAAAAAATATGTGAAGGCGATGGATTATTGTATGTGGACGTCTTTGCGTACAGGTGAGATCATGGCTACTCGATAGTGATACTCTTTAGCAATTTTATTCTATCCAATATATTGTCCTCCATGGACTCTTGTATATGCCCAAAGGTCACTCCTAATATGTATGGTAATTATCAAGTCATGAATAAAGCTACATGAATCTAATCAAGAATAACTTTTATCACTAGTAAATCAGAATCCTAATTAAACTTTATGAATTTATATAAATTAATTTTACATATATATATATATTTATTTATTTACCATCAAAGTCAATGATGAACTATTTTAATTTGGATTTGATTAATGTAATAAGAGGGTCAAATGTACTTCATAAATAAAAAGCTAAACATTCACATTTGGAAAGTTTCTTTATATTTTATATGGTTTATCAAACAATTTTAATTTAAGTTTTTTTTTCAAATTAAATCTGTTATATAGTTTCAGAGTATAAATTAGAAAAAAAAAAGAGAAAATTTGCTGAAAATACACTTTAGGAGGTCCAATTTAACAAAATGTCCATCAATCCATCCAAATTAGGTCAATGTCCACCTCCCTGGTATCTTCGCTCAACCTTCTCTCGCACTTCTCTCCTCCACCGTAGACCTATCCTCCCCTAGTTGCTCTCTCTCGAACTTCTCTCCTCCACCACAGACCAAATGAGGCTCCGATTTGGACTAACGATCGCGGCGAGACTGTCCATTACAATTCATCTTTAATTCTTCCATCTCCTTCATCGATCCATCTATTGATGAACAATGAAGGAGGATTAGATCTGGAGAGGAATCCGCAAATTTCGTCACAGGCGACTCAGTTTCTGTTATGTTAAAAATTATGTTAAAAATTTTTTGGTGTTAGATTATCCATTATAAAATGAGCTTGCAATGTGCCATGTGTTTAAGCACTGGTGTCAACAATTTGTTTCTTCTTTCTTTTTCAATTTTCGCTACTTGATTCTACCATGCCCACACTTTTCTTCAAGGTTGTTTTTATGTTTTGTTTCTTCTTTCTAGTTTCTACCATATCCGCACTTTTCTCGAAGGTTACTTTTAGGTTTTTTGTTACTTGATTCTACCGTATTCGCACTGGTGTGATCACCAATTTGTTTCTTCTTTCCTTTTTAGCAAATTCCATTATAAATTGATATTCAGTATCAGTTGCTTTTAGGTTTTGAAGTTGATTATGACATAGAAAATTATTAATAAGCGGACATGATTTCACTCTTCTCTCAATCCTATCTTGTATGGTTGGTGTTATGACTTATGTTCGTAAATTCTTTGGTTATATTAATTAGAAAGCAATATGATATCAACACTAACGACGTTAGTATCAACTACGTTAATGTTAGCAACATCGACGTTAGTAACGTTAGCGACATCAATGTCAGCAACTTCGGTGTCATCAATGTCGGTGTCAGCAAATTAATTTTGAGTAAGTTTTTAAAGCATTGGTGTGTGCTGGTAGTGTGCACAAAATCCTAGTGGCTTCTAAAGTGTTGACATAAAATTTTAGTTAAAATTGCTGAGGCGAAAGCAGCAAAAGAGAAGTTATTGACGCAAAAAAAGTATGAAAAAATAATTTTAATCGTACCAGCAGTTTCTCGGTGTCAGTGTCAATAATTCTTTTGGTGTTGGCAAAATAGAAAAAATTGTTGACGCCGTGACGTGAGGAAAAAAATTATTAAAAATATAATTTTAATTGTGTTAGCAATTTATCAGTGTCAGCATTTTTTTTATTGGTAAAATAGATAAAATGGCGACAAGCGAGAAAAAGGAAAAATTAATTTTAATAAAAATTGCTAACAAAAAAAATGCTGACACGTGAGGGGGGTATGGGGAGCACACATGGGTGAACATTTTTTCAATTGAATCTAAGGCGTGGACGAAATGTAAATTAGGGTCCAAAATATGGACAATTAGAAAAATGCCCCCAAAAAATTGTGGGTCAAATTTTATTACCTCGAATAGGAATTGGGTAAACTTTCATGTTACTTATTTTGGTATGATATTATTGTATATTACTCCCTCCGTTCGGCAAAACATGTCGTTTACTATTTATGCACGTTTTTTTTAGAATGATAAAAACTACTATAAAATATTTATTTTTTTATAAATTTTTTTAACAAGTTTGTACTTATTAATAATAACTATGAAATTATTAAAAAAATTATTAAAAACTAGATATTTTATATAGTTTTTATCTCCTAAAAAAGCGTGCGTGAATAGTAAAGTGACATGTTTTGCTGAATGGAGGAAGTATAAGTTTTTACTTTTAACATTATATATATGTATATATTTATGCATTATAAATTCATCTTTAATATAAATATTTTGATAATACTTAAATGTAATTATTATAAACAAGAAACCAAAGCATAAAACAAACCTAAGGATATGTTTTTTTATGGAGAAGAACAAAGGTTGATGTAGAATTAATGGTTGAGACTTGAGAGTGTGTTTACCATAAGATCGTTTGATGTGTTGCTATAAAGTATATACGGAGTATTAAGGATGGCATATGGGTTAAGGACCACACACTCCTCAGTCCACACCCACGCAATTTGTTCAATAATTACTCAAAAAACTATTCATTACGACAGAGATAATATTAATGTAATCGAATCTGCACCACAAACGCGTACGCTAAGGAAAAAAAATTATTTCCAAATTTCCAATAGGAAATTTATTGAAATCTTTATCAAATTAACATACCAACGAAATATAGCTAAAAAATTCGATATATATTTATACCTTTAATCTAAATTTAGGTAAAAATACAACAATGTTACATCTCATCAATCTCAACCTCATTTGAATTAACTATTTTACTAGTACAATCCCGTAATCTTTTTTTTTTTAAAAATAATATAAAAATTTGTAAGTTTAAAAAATTACTATTATAAAATTAAATAAATCATTACCAAATGTTAATATAAAATAGAAAAAAATAGATTTGCTAAAGTAAGTAAAAAATAATAATATTTATGAAAAATGTGTAAATATTACATGTGTTTAAGATTTAAGTAGAATAGGTTGATTGGGTGAAAATCACATTAAAAAATTGGTTATAACACCTAATAAAATATTTTTATGATTTATTAGTTAGATATAGCTAGATTAATTAAAGAAGCTTGTACGAATGTCATTAGTTAGATTTTTTTTCTAGGTTAAGATGATTGGGAGAAAATCGTAAAATTAAGATGATTATGACTTCTAAGCAAAAATGTCTCTCATTTAATAATTAGAATAGATAAATGCCATTGGTTAAAAATGTTTAAAAATTTTATCATTTGAAGTTTTATGTAAATTAGGTTGGTTGGGTGAAAATTCAAAACTTAGGGTTATTATAAAAAAGAAAAATCGTTTTTATTATATATATAGATTGGTTGCTCCAAAAAAAATCATATATTTGGAATTAACTATATATATTTAAAAAAAATGGTTTTGAATTCATCCCATTGTTTAAAAAAATAGATTGAAATGATATTGTGTAATTAATATATAATGAAATAATAGTGTATAGTTAATATTGACTTTATTTTTTTTTAAAAAGTTTTGAATTAATCCCATTGTTAAAAAAAATAAAAAGAAATTAATGAACATGATATAAATGGACATGATATATAAGAAAAAATAAAAAGGAATTGCCTAAAATAACTTCATGCGAGAAGATGACATGTGGTGGAAAGTGCTTTGGTTTTAATATATATAGATATAGATATAGATGTTTAAAAATAGTTATTTCTAAATATATTCAATATAAATGTTGCCAAAAATAATTTTGCGCGAGGGAGCGACACGTGGCGTAGGTGCTTTGGTTTTAATTAACATATAGATATAGATGTTTAAAAGAAGTTATTTCTAAATATATTCAATATAAATGTTGCCAAAAATAACTTTGTGCGAGGGTGTGACACGTGGCGTAGGTGCTTTGGTTTTAATTAATATATAGATAGGTATTTTTCTTTTTAAAAAAATAAAAAATAAAATTTTTTAAGTATAAAAATTAAATTACCGCTATAAAATGAAATAAACTATTACCATACGTTAACATAAAATAGAAAAAAATTGATTTGATAAAGTAAGTAAAAAATTAATATTTGTGAAAAATGTGTAAAGATTACATTAGTTTAAGATTTAAGTAGAATGGGTTGGTTGAGTGAAAATCCTAAAATAAAGGTGCTTATAAGTTATAACACCTAATAAAAATTGCTTACGGTTTATTAGTTAGATATAGATAGATTAATTAAAGAAACTTGTCCAAATATTAATAGTCGGATTTTTTTTTCTAGGTTCGGTTGATTGGGAGGAAATTGTAAAATTAAGGTGATTATGACATCTATTTAATAAAAAATATTTATCATTTAATAGTTAGAATAAATAAATCCCATTGGTCAAAAAAACATTTAAAAATTTTATCATGTGAAATTTTGTGTAGATTAGGTTGGTTAGGTGAAATTACAAAAATTAAGGTTATGATAAAAACAAAAATAGTTTTCTATATATATATATATATATATATATATATTGGTTGCTCCAAAAAAATCGTATATTTGGAGTATACTATATATATATATAGTTTTAAATTCATCTCATTGTTTAAAAAAAATAGCTTGAAATGATATTGTATAATTAATATAGAATGAAATAATATTGTATAGTTAATATTAACTTTATTTAAAAAAAGTTTTGAATTAATTCCATTGTTTAAAAAAAGTTATTTCTAAATATATTCAATATAAATGTTGCCAAAAATAACTTTGTGCGAGGGAGCGACATGTGGCTTAGGTGCTTTGGTTTTAATTAATATATAGATTGTTTAAAAAAAGTTATTTCTAAATATATTCAATATAAATGTTGCCAAAAATAACTTTGCGCGAGGGAGCGACATGTGGCTTAGGTGCTTTGGTTTTAATTAATATATAGATAGCTTGAAATGATATTGTATAATTAATATAGAATGAAATAATATTGTATAGTTAGTATTAACTTTATTTAAAAAAAGTTTTGAATTAATTCCATTGTTTAAAAAAAGTTATTTCTAAATATATTCAATATAAATGTTGCCAAAAATAACTTTGCGCGAGGGAGCGACATGTGGCTTAGGTGCTTTGGTTTTAATTAATATATAGATAGCTTGAAATGATATTGTATAATTAATATAGAATGAAATAATATTGTATAGTTAGTATTAACTTTATTTAAAAAAAGTTTTGAATTAATTCCATTGTTTAAAAAAAGTTATTTCTAAATATATTCAATATAAATGTTGCCAAAAATAACTTTGCGCGAGGGAGCGACATGTGGCTTAGGTGCTTTGGTTTTAATTAATATATAGATTGTTTAAAAAAAGTTATTTCTAAATATATTCAATATAAATGTTGCCAAAAATAACTTTGCGCGAGGGAGCGACATGTGGCTTAGGTGCTTTGGTTTTAATTAATATATAGATTGTTTAAAAAAAGTTATTTCTAAATATATTCAATATAAATGTTGCCAAAAATAACTCTGCGCGAGGGAGCGACATGTGGCTTAGGTGCTTTGGTTTTAATTAATATATAGATATAGATGTTTAAAGAAAATAGCTTGAAATGATATTGTATAATTAATATAGAATGAAATAATATTGTATAATTAATATTAACTTTATTAAAAAAGGTTTTGAATTAATCCCATTGTTTAAAAAAAATTATTTCTAAATATATTCAATATAAATGTTGCCAAAATAACTTTCCGCGAGGGAGCGACACGTGGCGTAGGTGCTTTGGTTTTAATTAATATATAGATGTTTAAAAAAAGTTATTTCTAAATATATTCAATATAAATGTTGCCAAAAATAACTTTCCGCGAGGGAGCGACACGTAGGCGTGGCCACGGGTCTGACCCGGCGGGTCGACGGGTTCGACCCGCCGGGTCAAGGGTCGGGGAGGGGTGACCCGAACCCTAACCCGGGAATTCCACGGGTTGGCGGGTTCGGGTCACCCGGCGGGTCAGCGGGTCGAAGGGTCGACCCGGCGGGTCGGACCCGGCAGGTACCCGGCGGGTTGACCCGACGAATATGGCCCGGGTTGGACCCGATATGCGTCCAATTTGGACGCATATCGGCATATATGTTTGAAAAATATCCTTTCGTGTTTGCCATTTAGGTATAAATTACAATATTACAACTTATAATTTTCAAGACTACAACTTCAACTATAAGTATACAAGACTACAATTCGTAACAATTTTACAATTTGTGTATGAATGAGTGTGGGGAAAAAAAAAGGGAAGAAGGGCTTGAATCGGTTTCCCGATTGCCTACGTATCCTCCCGGGGTTGAGGAATCAAAGCCCACGTAGTTCTTTTACCTGTGTATGTCTGAACCCCGGCCCGGTTACCTATTCTTCTAGTCTTGTTGATCGTCGGACCCTCCATCTCCTGAGCCATCTGTGACCGCGCCGTCAATGGAGCTCCCAACGGACTCCGTATCCACTCCGTCGTCATCCTCGGAATCAGTCCCCAAGCTGTTCTTCTGCATCCGCATATCCGCCTTCTTCCAATCTGCAAGGCAAACTTGGGCTTCGAGGTTCTCGGGAAGCAACCTTGATCTCTTCTCCGATAGAATCTGACCTCCGCGACTGAAAAGCTGCTCGACGGCAACGGTGGAGCAAGGGGCCCCAAGTATTTGTCGGGCGATTACCTGCAACGTCGGGAATCGTTGTCTTTCGGGGCGGCTCCACCATTCTAGGACATCGAAATCTTCTTCCTCATCGCTGTGAAAATCAAAGTTAGTGGACAAATATTCGTCGAGCTCCGAGTGGGGGCTCGACGAAGATCTCGACCTCTTTGACCCAAAGATATCTCGGGCAAGTGCCTTAGTTCTAGCGGTGATGCTTGTTCGTGACCCGCTTGAACTGGAAGGCACGGGAGGACGACCGGAGGAGGGCGCTCTATCGCCCGTCGAATATTGAGTATATAATTCTTCTAATAATCCTCTAACTCTAGCAACTATAATTGGAACATTGCAATCGGGATCTTCCTCAATATCCAAAGTCGGAAAATAGTTTTCTAAAAACTTTTGAACCCCGTTTAATTTATATCTAGGGTCGAAACAACATGCTACGAGGAAAATGTCGGGTATAACCTTGTAATATGCCAACCATTTTCGCCGCATCTCCAAAACAGCGATTTTGATGGAAGGCACGGTAATCCCGTCTTGAAGGGCTATTAATACGTTCATTGCAATAAAACAGAAAAGGTTTGATGTAGGCATGTAAACGTGGCTGAAAGTTCGAGTTGCGTCGTAAAAAACTTTGAAAACCTCCACAACATCTCGGGCCTGAGTCCAAACCTCCGCAAAGATGTTTGACCCTTCGATGTTTTGTGTTGCAAAACCGGAAAGAAGTTCCTTATAAGCGATGGAATCGTAAATCATTTTGTAAGTCGAGTTCCACCGAGTGCAAACGTCCTTGGGGAACTGCTTTGGGCGCGTTTGGTGAGAGCGACAATAAGTGCTCCAACTTTTGCGAAGCTGTTTGCTTCGCCAAAGTGCCCGCAAAACAAATCGAATTGGTTCAACAACAGATTGTAAATATGTTAAACCATCTTGGACACATAAGTTTAAAATATAAGGGGCGCAACGGATGTGAAAAAACTTACCGCCTATCCCGGGCTGACAAAATTGGATTAATTCCGGAATAGATGCGGTGTTGGCAGAAGCGTTGTCAAAACCGATACTGAAAACTCTTTTAGTCAATCTATATTCTTGTAAAACGGTTAAAATGACACATGCTATGTTTCGTGCCGTGTGTGCGTCGTCGAAAACTCGAAAAGCTAAAACACGTTTGTGCAATCGAAAACGTTGATCAACCCAATGACAAGTAACACCCATGTATGAGTGATGTTGCCAATGGTCGGTCCAAATGTCACTACAAATCGAAACTTCTAAATCATGGTTTTTTTGAAAATATTCGATTAATTCATTTTTACGGGCGGTATACCGTCTAAGTACTTTCCTCTTAACCGTGTTTCGACTAATACCTTGCCATGCAGGTTGAACATTTTGTGTAATAAAATCATTGAAACATAAACGTTGTGAAAAACTATAAGCTAAACCCTCGGCAGCTATCATTTCCGCATAGTTATCATGACAACTACGATAATCATAAGACCATAAACCAGCGGGTTGAGAGGAAGAAGATGCGTACCCGGTTAGTTGAGTTTGTCCCTTGGCGAGGCCGAGCTTTTCGGGATGCTTCGACCGGATATGGCGACCGTAGTTCCCATATCCGCCTCCCTTCTTGTGCTTTAGACCGTCCCGCAGAAGTTGCACTTGGCCGAGCAACTGTCTTCCTCCCAAGCCGGATCCCTAGGGCCCTTCGTGAACCAATACTTGAAAGTAGCGGCTCGAACTTCCGCCGTAGTAATAGGGTCGCCATCGGTCGGAGTTCCTTCGGCGGGGAACCCGGACTCTTGGGTCGGAATCGTCGGAGTTCCGGCTTGGGGGGTCCCCTCGGGCTCGGCCTCCTCCTCCTCCATAATCTCGTCGACGTGGTCGGCTAAAAGAGCATCATCTCGACGACGTCGGGATCCGCTCGCCGCCGAGACCGATGCACTTCGCCGAAGGCTTGGTGGTGTTGCCGCCGGGTTTGAGCCGCCTCCGCCTCCAACACTCGGGGTCGATGAAGATGGGGCTCCACTAACACTCTTGCGACCCCGGGTAATTCGGTTGAAGACACCCGACATTTTGAATTTTAGAGATTTAGGAGATGTAAGAGAGAGATTAGGAAACCGGGACTACGAGAGACAAGATCGAGCGATTAGAGAGCGATTAGAGAGCGATTAGAGAGATGAAGATGAGATTAGAGGAGATGAGTGAGGTGTGGGTTGAAAATGGGAGGGAAAAGGGGTATTTATAGGGCCAATCCGCGGGATGGGTAACGGTCGACCCGCCGGGTCCAACGGTCGACCCGGCGGGTCGACCGTTGGAAAGTAGCCGTTGCCCTTTGTTTTGTTTTTTTTTTTTGGGTGTTGTTTGGCTTCTTCTAATCCCTCTTAACTTCTAATTAAAGTTATATGTGAAGTTTTTAATTTATTTTATTGAGTTTTTAATTTTTTTGACATTTTAAATTTGATATCTAATGTTTAGGTAATTTTTACTAAGTTGTTAGGTAATTACTAAACAAATTATCTTATACAACACCAATTATAGAATCATTCAAACACAAGTTTATTGTAAACCGACATACGATTACAAGTTCACAAATCACAACTCACATTCACTGATTCACATCACATAAAAAGTTAAAAACTTAAAACATAAACTTATTACATAACTAAATAACTACACTACTCACTAAATCACTAATTAGGATTAGGACTTAGGAGTTAGGACTTAGGACTTAGGAATACTAGACTAGTTACCACCACTCGAGCCCGATGCGCCATCGTTCTTGATCTTTTCGGGGTGCTTCTTCGTGATATGAAGCTTCAAATTTCCATATCCAAGGTTATTTGTCACCTTGTACTTGTGACCGCAATGACGACAAACGGCTTCGAACTTTCCACCGGCTTGCTCCACCTTCTCGTAATGATCACGGAACAACTCCGTCCGAAGGTTATCACCGGATCTAGTTGCGTCCGACATGATTACGAGCTTATGAAATAAAATGGATAGGTGATTGATGGATTGGATGGGAATATGTGTGATTTGTGACATGAAGGAGTCGTCTATTTATAGCCCCGAGCCTAATCTCCCACCAACTAGCCGTTACAACGGCTACATTTTAAAAAAAAAAATCAGCCTCCGGTGGGCCCCACCCGTCAACGGCTACTTTTTTCAAATATGTCGACCCGGCGGGTCACCGGGTTACTAAACCCCGACCCTAACCCTAACCCGCTACCCGTCCCCACCCGCCTACCCGTCAACCCGGACACGCCGGGTCATTGACCCGTACGACCCGCCGGGTCACGGGTTGACCCGTGACCCGTGGCCACGCCTAGCGACACGTGGCGTAGGTGCTTTGGTTTTAATTAATATATAGATATAGATGATCTCAAGAAAAAAAAGCTATCGTTTGCGATTGAGATCACTGTGCGGTTGTGTTCAAAAGTAAGTTAATGCCCCTTACATGTCGCTACTCATTCCCAAATTTAAAAAAAAATTAAATTAAATTTTTTTTAAAAAAAAGTAAAGAATACGGTGGATTGAGAGACGGTACAGAGGGGGAGACAACGGCTTCAGGATAACCGATCCGGTCTGCTCTTTTGAGCTTGGGAAAACCATCACCCAAAAATTAAAACCACTGTCCAAAAGCTAAAACCACTACTCAAAAACTATGGGCACCCCTATCCTTGGCGGTTACGTGTTCATCTTCTTCGCGTCTGGCAATGGTGACAGCCCAATCCACCGTCGTCACCTCCTTCTCTACTAGTCCGCCGTGGTTTTGAGGCTACTGGAGACTCCTCCCATGGAGTCTCCAAAATCGGCACTGCTTCCCACCTTGGTGTTGCTCCCCCTCCGGCTTCCTCTCATCTGTCGCCTCTGCCCGCTCTGGTGTGGTTTCCGGCCTTGCCTGATTCCACCACCCGAGAGACTTTAAATAATCATAACTCAAACAACCCGAGAAAAATCAAACAACTACCACCGCCGGTCACCACCTCCCCCCACCATCTGCTTTCTTTTGCCATCCCCAACTCACATGCAACAACCATGGATGCTCCCATCGGTTCTCTTGGATCGAGCTGTAGTTGAGTCACCCCAACCCTTATAGCGGAGAGGCGTCGCTGTCACCACCGCCACAACCTTATACTCCAATCTCTTGACTTACATCCGAACCCCTCCTGAATCCCAAAATTAAAACCACTTTTCTACCATTAGCTTTTAAAAATCCTCAAACAACCTTACACCGGCCCATACTTTAAACTCAGGTTTTTATCAAATTTTCTATTAAACTATTTCTTTTTTCTCAAAATTTTCTTTATGGCAGCCTCAACTTGGAGTTTAGCTCCCCGTGGAATTGGGGCTGGATGGGGGCCTTTCTATCAACACCACAAGTTTCGGTAGATCATGATTGCCCATCACCGCATCAAAAACTAGAACCGCATCCGTCACCGCTTTCTCAGCCAACTACACCAAAGTCAACAACCTTCTCAACTTGCATACAAACCGTCTAAGCCAGATTTAAGCTTGTGTTTTTTTTTCCTTTTTTCTTTTGACTAGCGACTCTTTTCATAGGGTTTATCAAGCCATCTTTTTTACGACTTCAAGATCGCTTTAACGATCTACTTCTTGCATACTTTTAAAAAAAATCTCAACCTGATTTTATATATATTACAATAGGCAAAAAATTGTTGTCTTTTTTCAGACATTGCCCAACCCTAATCATCCCTAAGAATGATAAGTTCCCCACACGAGGGAGTATTTCCATCTTACAAGTGATCGTAGACTTGGCTATGAAATCAGAAGCACTATTTGAGACTCTATAACAGTGCTTGAATATGATATATTAAAGAGGATGTATACTAATTAGTAAGACTTGAGTAAATTAGGAAAGGGTTGACAAGATATGACCAAATAAATTCACTACTGCCATGATCCCCCATGTTTGTTTTCCCCTTGTTTCTTTCTTCTTCTTTTTTTTCTTTTCAAAAAACAATAATTTGGGAGGTATCAAATACAATTAATTGTATCCGACGGACCAATATTAGTCCGTCAACCAATCACTTCTTTGCAGATGAGAGTTTGAAACTTTGGATGCTGAGTCATCGGAGTTGACGAAGTCGAATGACGAATCCTATCACCACCATCTGCAAATGGGTTGATTTCCCAAAAAATGTGTTTAAAGGAGATCGACTAAAAAGTTTGGGCCATTACCAGGGTAGATGCAATCAGCATGTCGATTGACAAAGTCCCGAATGAAAAATCCTGGTTTAGTGTGGCCTATAGGTGGGACCTCCAAAATTATCCAAGGTCAACACATACTTACCTGACCCATAGGACATGTGTCCCTGTGGTCTAACATGTGCCATGGAAACGCGAACAAAGTGAATCCCGTGAGTCCCTCCTCCGCGCCTTAAACTTATAAAGATTAGGAACCATACCTGTGCCATGAGCGATGAGTCATCCAAGGCTCGCGGAAAATTGTTACCTACTCCTGACGAGCGCCTCTTGAAATCAGGGAATATCAGACCCGGAAAAGGCAAAGCGCTATTCCGGGGAGCTTACTGGAGGCTTAACCGATGGAATTAAATTAAGAACTAGGTGGATTCACAACTCTATTTCTTTCTCATTCTCTTTTGTCTTCGTATCATGTGATTCCAAAAGCCTTCTTCCTCTGTGTTCTCACAACTCTTATATAGTGGCTTAATTGTATGGACACAGGTATGACAAATGTCCGACGATTTATCACACGGGACGAATTCACAAGACCCATGGGTAGTGGCCATGTGTACGTAACACGTGGCCACCATGGCTGGCTCTTTATTTATCCACGGATGGTTTGACACGAGTTTGTCTTATCCGTTGACTCTTCCTTTGACGTTTTCTGGACCTTTATCTTGACTTTCTTAGGGAAAGACCTTAAAGTGACACGTCAGGTTTTACTAGTGTTTCTCTAGATTTCATCATTGATCTCCCATGAATAGCTTCTAACATTCTGAACAACATTGATAAGGGAGATATTATCCTTTAAACGGTAAATATATAGATGAATAAATACAAAAGACGCGCAAACCAAACAAAAAGGGAGATGTTGTCCCCTTCAACTTGAACATTCATGAATCTAAGTTCTTTTCACTCCCAAACATTGCTTCATCCTTTGGTTAGCTACGTTGGGTAAACTCCCTACTCTTGATAGATTGTACTTCATTGACACTAACCATTGTTGTAAGCTTTGTGATGGGGATGAGGTGCTCAAAACCTATGAGCACTTGTTCTTCAAATGCCCTTTTTCCAAAGAGATTTGGAGAAGGACCCGGGCTGTTTTTGGCATCCCACATGAGGTCAACACTTTAGCTAGAGGGCTTAGATTGTTAAGGAGACAAAAAAAGAAAGAAAAGTTGCGACATGAGGGCCAAGACCTATGCCTTTTTAGCCACCATATACTTCACTTGGCACTCTCGGAATGCCAAGATCCATGAAGACAACCTCATCCCGATTGATGTCATTGCCAAGACCATAGCTAACCATGTGTTTTGATTTCTCCATGCATCCTTCCCGGCTCATGAATTTGATAAAGTTGGCTAAATCTGGCCCCAAACGTCCGTTGGTGCTTTCATGATTTTCTTAGGTTGATTTGGAGTGTGTACTTGGGCATGCGTGCCTTTGAAGCCTTCATGTTTCCAGGAACACTCCCTAGGTTTTGTTTGGGTATTTTGTGTCTTTGAAGGGTTGCGTCCCTTTGGAACAAACCCCTTTTGGTGTTTTCTTGGTGTTGCCTATAAGATCTGCGTGTCTTATACACACCATTGGTTGTTTTCTTTGTTCCCTTGTATGTACCCCGATGACTTGTTTGTTGGGTCGTACATACACTCTTGACTTTTTTGTTTGGTTTTCTTCCTTTGTGAATCTAGGCTGCGTCCTTGATTCCAAAGGGGATAACTAAGGTTGTAGTGTCTTTGACCCCTCCCCCTTTCTTTCATTCGAATTTACATGCAAATTCCTCAACCTGGACTTAGTGCCGGGGGGGTTTCTAAAAAAATGAATCTAAGTTCTTTTGCACACCGAACACCAACATGGAGCGCCATCGCCTCTGAAGCCAGCACAGACTCCGCTTTGCATACTAGGGCATTTGCAACCATCAAATTACCCCTACAATATCTAATAACAAAACAAGCAACCACGTCTTTTGTTATCACCCAAGATCCATTAAAATTTATTTCTATAACCCCTGTTGGGGAGGTTACCCCTTGTTTCTTTCATACAATCAAAAATGGAGTCACCACATATCTATTCTATTTGTTTACACCAATATATATTATATATTTATAGTCACGTGTTTTTTTATTAGATACCCCTTAGAAGGTTCAATTAGGGTGTATTCGTATAGTTTTCATGTATATATACTTACTAGGTTTATGTAATTCATAGGGGCTGATATCAAGCCGTGGATGCATATATAAAAAAAAAAAGAAAATTTGCTCCACGGTCCATTTATCCGGCCCATATTAGTCAAATGTCCATTTTTGTATCATAATTTGTGAAAAGTCCATCTTTTGCTTGTGTGGTTTTTCTCGGAGAAAAATACCCCTCGTTCATATATAAGGAGATAGGTGGGTTTTGTACACTACAACAATTAAAGCTTTTAGTAGCGGAGAAAAACCGCCACATAAAATCAAAAAACCGCTGTTTGAGGGCTGCTGTAGCGATTTTTACCCCTTTCATTTGCTCACGTTGCATTTGACCTGTTGTGGCGGTTTTATAACCTAATGTGGCAATTGTTTCCCAACAAAAACAACCGCTATAATAGGTATGATAACCACCACAAAAGAGTATCTATTGTGGCGATTTCATTTGAGTTATTGTAGCACTTTCTTTCTCTAATGTGGCGGTTTTTTATTTACCAAAATAAAAAAAAATACATGTTTATAGTCGGATTCAGGAGACCCGGGCTAAAAAGTCCAATATTTTAAAAACAATAATAAAATGCACCCTGTTCTTGGTGCATTCTAATAGTTAGAAATGTGAGATTTTATAGACCTATATGTACCTACAATCAGTCACATATTAAACATGAAAAATTTCCCTCGAATTCAAAGAAATCTTATGAAATAACTATAAAAATTCCATAATCGTTGACAAGATACATGGTTATCATAAAATTGTAGAGAGTTAAACAATTTACTGTTTCAGCAAGACTATGGCTATCGGTAGATTGACTCCTTCGTGCTCTAACATGGATATAGTCTTTTGGAGGTTCAGTTGACGTATTGTTTTTCTCAGAACGTCTGTTGCCACTGGTGAACTTGCTTCTGTTCCGGATTTAGAAACTTCGGACCCCAATAGTTTCATCTCCTTGCCAACAGGCTCTTTTTACAAAATATCTGTAACGGCCCAAATATAAATATTCGGGTTACGTTTCGAAGGATTGAATACCTTCGTTCGGATCTTGCAATTCGAGTACGGGTTGAGTTTCAAAACAAGGTGTGAGTGCCAAAAGAAGGGATTTTATACCCTAAATTCACGAGAGGTCCCTTGAGGACCATAACCTGTCCTACTTGACTAAGTCGCTCAAAACCATTTATAGTTCAAAACATAAAGAAAGGAAATTGACAGTACAACTTGCCTCAGCGAAGCTGGGTCAAAACCAATATAAATGAGTATAAAACCTTTAAAGTGTCAAGTATGTTGGTAAGTCGGTCTCTCGGTTAGTTGAACGCCCCAGATGAAACCCTCGTCATGGAAGCACGGAACAAGTAAGGATCAAATACCTGAAACTATACCACGAGTCAAGGTCGAGCCACTCATGTGGGCCCTGAAGACCTCGCTGAGGACATATAATATGCCTATACTTAAATAAAGGATGCTCTAATGCAGTGCGGAAATATTAAACACACAAACATGCTAACAGTTTATATATATACGCAGAAAGCGATTAAATGGGATCCCGCACAGAATGCCAAGTGGCATGTCCCTCTCCTACTCACGCGCCCATGCTCGTTAGTGCGCATGCAGGAACCGACCGCGTTCAATGCTATATAGCAACATCTCATCATGTCATATATCACGTGTCATGTCTCATTTCATATGTCATTATTTTCTTTATTTCTTTCTCATGGTGTGAGATCAGACTCGATTAGGAACAAACCCGATGAGACTGGGTCGTCCTATGACCCTAGCAAATGACTCTAGGACTCACAATTTAACGGCCGTTCTACCATACGCAAAGAGAATGCGGATGCTCGTTCAGTTGTGCAACCTAAGCATGCTACTACATGAATATGCAGGATGCAACACCTACATACTATATGACACATCAGACATGAGGTTCTAACTTGAGAAAGCCCCGGAGGACTTACCTGAAGAAGTGCAGGATCCAAGCAATATAGCGGCAAGAGTAAGCAAGTCCAACAGATCAGATAACCTAGTAATTTCATAAATAACACAATAAGTCTAAGTCTAATTTACACCAAGCACCCAAGTTACATATGAAACATATAAGATACACATAATAACATAACTCAACCATCTCATCGTTATCAACATTAATTGTCATCTCATCTCCATTTCCTATCTCGTCTCATCATCGTCATCATAAACCGACATCTTTCTCAATTCGGTCATAATATCATCATCATCATTAGTCAACTCAAGTAAATCAATTCAAAGTTTCCCAAAACCCTTAAATTCCCAAGAAGTCAATTTACTAGTCAAATAATTCTTTCAAAGTCACACTTAACAAATTCCATTTATAGAACATTAAACCTTTTACCAACTTGCGAATTCCTACTATCAAAATAATCCCGGCATATTTCTTTTTCCTTCAAAACTCATTATTCTAAGGTCCTAATAATTCCCAACACTTTAATAAGTTTGAAATAATATATATATATATATATTAAACTAACCCAACAACTCAAATTACCCATTTTAAATATCAAAACTTAGCAATTAGATTATTCACATAAATCACTCTCAACAAATCAGTTTAAATGATTAAATAAATAAATAAATCGGAGAAAATATAATTAAATAACTTAACAATATAAAGAATCACAATCCATGAAGTATTTAAGTAACCTTCCCACATTAAAACAATTTAATCAGATAAGTGAATAATACTTCAAATTAGATTTTTTTTATAACTTATAATAATAATTTAGTACTCAGGAGATTTCAAAAGAATATTTATAATAATATTTCATTTTAACCATTTCTAAAAACACATATAAAACCACCATATAATAACATACTATATCCCAAATAATTATACTTTTCATACAACTTATAATCTATAAATCATTTACAGAAAATATCAATTATCTCAAAACTCAGAATACTCTGGGAAGATTGCAGCTAATGTTGAGGAGAGCTCCTCTTATGATACTCCTTTGATGGTAATGACAGTAATGGCAAAGCAGATCCAGTCATAGTCAATGCAGTTTATAACGAGGTTTTGAAGATGATAAAAGGCAAGGCTTCAACCTCCTCTGGAGATGGACATTTGGACACTTGATTGTAAGCTTTGCATGTAATATGGAGTATTTACAGAATAAATGTGTTAAATCTTCTGATTGTCATGGATGGATTATTGATTCAGGGGCTACAGATCACATTGCTTTCTCCTCTAAATTGTTTTGTTCTTTGACTAAGTTGCATAAACCAGTCTTGTTAGGGCTCCCTAATGGATCTGTCATTCAAGTCTTCTATACTGGTAGCATCATGATTGCTTCAGGTTTTTGTTTGGATCATGTCCTTTATGTGCATGAGTTCAAACACAATTTGCTCTCTATGTCAAAGCTATTAAAGCATCAGAAGTTTCTCATATATTTCATTGAACACTTATGTGTGTTCCAGGACCCTTCAACTAAGAAGGTTGTCATTGCTGCTAATGAGGCCAAAGGACTTTATCTGCTCAGGACAGACATCAGTGAGGCACATAGGTTGTAGATAGTGGTTGCTGCTAGAGAAGCTTTTTCTTTTGCATCTTGTAATATGCAGAATTATACTGATATTAGTAATGATAATAAATTGACCATTGAGCATGCTAGGCTTGGTCATACTTCATTGTCAAAAATGAAACATTTGTTTGTTACTGGTTGTTCAGGTTTAAGTCAGTTTTTCCAGTGAGACGTGTAATGTCCAAACATCACCAGTTGCCCTTTAATCGAAGCACTTCTTTTGTGAATTCTTTGTTTGAGCTTGTGCATATTGATCTCTGGGGGCCTTATAGGGTAAATGCCATCTGTGGAGCTAGATACTTTGTCACTATAGTTGATGATTTTTCCAGAGGGACTTGGACCTTTCTCATTCAAAATAAGTTACAGGTTTATGGTATTTTGGTGAAATTCATCAATCAGGTTTAGACTCAGTATGATACAAAGATTAAGGGGATTCAAACTGATAATGGAACAAAGTTTGTTTCTTCCAAGTGTGCTTAGTTGTTTGATCAATTTGGCATTGTGCATCAGAGATCTATGCATGTTGTTCCACAATAGAATGGTAGAGTGGAGCGCAAGCACAGACATTTGTTTGAAATGGCACGAGCTTTGCGTATTCATACTCATTTACCTCCTAAGTTTTGGGGGGAATGCATATTAGCAGCAACAAACATCATAAATAAGCTTCCTTCAACTGTGCTAAAATGGAAGACTCCTTTTGAGCTTTTGTTTCAGAAAGCACCCACATATGATGAGCTTCGTGTGGTTGATTGTTTATGTTTTGCATTAAAATCCCGGGCTCACAAGGTCAAGTTTGAGTCTAGTGCTAGAAGATGTATTTTTCTCAGCTACCCCCCGGGTCAAAAGGGCTACAAGTTGTATGACCTCACCACCCATACTACATTTGTTTCTCGAGATGTTGTGTTTAGGGAGGATGTTTTTCCATTTGCCGAGAATGTGGTCCCTCCTTTATCTACTTAGAAGGCTTTACCATTGGTGAACCCTGCTCTGGATTCATGTGACAAGCATGGTAGCCTGCATGATGCAGTAGTATCTGACACTGCTTCCCCTTCCTCTACTGCATCTGTTCCTAGTGACCCATCCTCCACATCTCCTTCTTCAAATGACATTCCCTCAAATAACCTTCCTCCACAAAATGAACCCTCTTCTACTGATGCTTCTGGTTCCCCATCCACATCTCCCTTTCTTCCTCCACAAAATGACCTAGTCCTTGCTAGACATTCTATCAGACAAAGACACTTACCCTCTAAACTTCATGATTACATTTGTAAACAACTTCCCCACCAGTCTTCCTCCTCTGACTCTACATCTTTTGCCTTTCAGCTCTTGTCTCCCCAGGATTTTAAGCATCTATCATCAGAATATCAAGCTTCTTTATTCAATGTTTTTACAATTCTTGAGCATAGTTGTTATTCACAAGCTAAGAACAATACTCATTGGGTTGAGGCTATTGATAAGGAGTTACCTGCTTTGAGGCTCAATAACACATGGCAACTTACTCCCTTACCTCCAGGCAAGAAAGCCATTGGATGTAAGTGGATTTTCAGAGTTAAATACAAACTTGATGGCAATGTTGACAGATAAAAGGCTCGTTTAGTGACAAAGGGGTTTAATCAAGTTAAAGATAAAGATTACAAACACACCTTCTCTCCTGTGGCCAAGTTTGCTACTGTAAGAGTGATATTAGCCATTGCTGCTTCCAAAAATTGGCCTCTTCACCAGCTAGACATCAGTAATGCCTTCCTCCATGGGTTCCTTAATGAAAAGGTCTACATGACTCCTCCTCCAAGTGTTACCACTGAGCATGGTCTGGTTTGTCGTGTACACAAGTCATTATATGGATTGAAATAAGCTAGCCGTCAGTGGAATGTGGAGCTCAGTAAGCTCCTTCTCACATTGGGATTTGCTCAATCTAGACATGATTACAGTTTATTTGTCAAGACAAATAATGGAAGCATCACTGTGGCTCTTTGTTACGTTGATGATCTCCTTCTTACTAGTAATTCACCATCTGTTATTTCATCTACAAAGTTAGCTCTTGATAAAGCTTTCACTATTAAAGACCTTGGCTTGGCAAGGTATTTCTTGGGAATGGAAATTGCTCATTCTCCTACTGGTTTGCTTCTCAATCAGAGGAAATATATCCTCGATATATTGGCTGATGGAGGGATGACAAATTACAAACCAGCCTTGTTTCCTATGCAACGTGACCTTAAATTTTCAATTGATGAGGGTTGTATCATTGACAATCCAGAGCACTACAGACGTTTGATTGGGCACCTTCTCTATCTCACAATGTGTAGGCCTGACATTTGTTTTTGTGTTCAACAACTGAGTCGGTTCCTGTAAACTCATAGACAGCCACACCTTGATGCTGCCCATTTTCTTCTGCGCTACCTCAAAGGTACATTCAACAGAGCATTATTTTATCCAAGTGACACTGATCTGTCACTTCGAGCATATTCTGATGCAAATTAGGGAAATTGCCTCGATACTGGTAGATCAACAACAGGGTATTGTATGCTTCTAGGGGATGCTCTTGTCTCATGGAAAACTAAGAAACAAAAGACTGTCAGTAAATCATCCACAGAGAGTGAGTATCGAGCTATGTCAGCAGCAGCTAGTGAAGTTGTTTGGCTCGATGGTTTACTCTCAGATTTGCATATCACCATCTCCCATCCCATTCCTCTTCACTGTGACAACAGATCTGCACAGCACCTTGCTGCAAATCCTGTGTACCACGAACGCACCAAACACATTTGCATTGACTGTCACTTTATCCGAGAGATGGTTCAATCCCAGTTTCTTCACACAATCCATGTGCCTTCCTCCCTTCAGTTAGCAGATGTTTTCACCAAGGCACTTGGTTCTCAACAACACGAGTTTCTCTGTCTCAAGCTCGACCTGCTACCTCATGTCTCGCTTGAGGGGGGATATGAGGATATATGGATGTAACCGTACATAGTTTGGAGCATATTTTGTAATTACAACAATTAGGTCCTTAGACGACGTCGTTTCAGGATTGACAGTGTTATATGTTTCTTTCCCTCTTCTGGGTTTCATTTGTAGTTTCAGTTGTAACAGAACCGAGAGTTCTTCTTGATCAATGGAGGTTTTCTCTTTCGATTGAGCTCGTTTCTATCTTTGAACTGATCATCTTGATCAGTTTATAAATGGCTCCAGCTTAAAGTGCCGACGAATCCCCACAAGTTTGGGCATCGTAATTCAAGACCTTTCCTTCGTGATCGCGGATCCACGGCTGCAACTCCCAACAATGGTTTGGCACCATCAAAGTTAATCTTAATTAAGGATGCATTCTATCGGCTTATTCCATCGTAGGGTTTTTATCCTTTTTTGGATTATCGGTCTAAGTGTTGTACAATTCTAATTTCATTCTGGATCCAAGATTTTGATAGTTCCTCAATCTTTTAGTTGTTATATGACACTTCGTATATTCTTCCCGTCTAGTTAGATCACTAGTATTATCAAATATTTCGACAATAATTTCTTTCATTCTTTTGTTTATTTTGTTAATACTTTTTATTGTTTGTTGAATATTCTTGTTTACTTTCCCTAATAACTTTAAGGAAGTTGAACATATTGTTAATAGGTGTATTGAGTTTTAATTTCATCAATTTTGTTGAGTAGTGCACACTGAGTGAAATTTTTATTCCTTTATTCATTAATTTAATTTTCGTAGGGAAGAACGAAGGTTGATGTCCCTTGGGTAAGGCAGAAGACGAGAATCTCCCTAATATAATTTGTTTTAAATCCTCAAAATAATTACTCTATTGTTTCTCTTTTAGAAAAAGTATATAATAATATAATAATATAATAATATAATAATATAATAATATAATAATATAATAATATAATAATATAATAATATAATAATATAATAATATAATAATATAATAATATAATAATATAATAATAATAATACGAAGAGAAGGAAAAACACTTGACTGAGTTTCGCCACATGACGGAAGCGCTGAGCCAGCCCTCCACCCGGCCACTCGTTTCGCCCCTAACCAATATATTGTTGCCACGTGTCGCGCATCTATCATTTCCCTCAAGCATGTCTCAAAACCCGTCCAGGTTCAATGAACCTAAAAAATCGCACTCCTTTGTTCTCCCATTTAAATCCCCTCTCCTCCTCTCCAGAACCCTCAAATTAAAGCTTTTCAACTTTCAAGAAGAACAAGAGGAAGATCAAATTCATCACTAGATCATCAAAAACTCGCCAAATTTTCCTCCCGATGGCGTTGTCTGTCTCTTCTTCGGCTTCGATTTCCGTCTCCATCTCCTCCAATGCCGCCTCCGACTTCAAAGGTACAGATTCCTTCACTTTTGTTATTAATTTGTCTGAATTTTGTCCGATTTCTCTTTAAATCTGTCTTCTTCTCTTCACATTCATCTGATAATCGTTTTTGTCAACTTCAGCGCCGCTGATCGGCTCATACCAGCCGTTCGATCGGGCCAATCCCGCCGCCGTGAGCTACTCTAGGAGGAGGACGATTTCTGTGAGCGCCGAGTCCAAGCGCCACGACTCCATCGTCCCTCTCGCGGCAACCATCGTCGGTCCTGGAATTGGTTCGTTCTCATCCCAAAACTAATTTCTTTGTGGATTTTTCTTTTAATTTTTTATCTTTTGATTCGAAATTGACAAAATTGGTGTTGAATTTGATTTACAGAGGAGGCCGAGAAGGTGGAGGTTGTAGAAGAGGAAGTGAACTTCGACCAGCTTGCTAAGGATCTTGAAAATGCTTCCCCTCTTGCGATTATGGACAAGGCTCTGGAGACATTCGGCGGTGATATCGCCATTGCTTTCAGGTATACATCAGTTCCATCGAATTAATGAAATCAAATTGAAGATCTTGATAGAATTGTTCTCGAATTAGATCCAATTGAAGGTTTTGATTAGCTTAATTTTTCTGCTAGATTTGTGTGGTTCTTGTTGAATTTGGGGGTTTGATGAATGTGGACGTCTTTATGTCTTTATTCATTCCCTCTACCGTTCTATCATCAATTTTGGCATCTAGTTTCCAGGTCAATTTTGGGGAAAGAATATACCTTCCTGATAGGGAGCATCTAATTCGTATTTTCCAGATTTTATTTATTGATTTAGATCTAAATTTAAATTATTCGGTCATTTATTATTTATTTACTGTTAGTGCTAGCTGCTAATTTCTGTGAAAACTGGGTTGACTAAAACTTATCTTCTTGTTCACCAAAAAAAAAACTTATCTTCTTTTAACATTTGTGTGCTTGTTCCCAAATTGACTTTAGAAAATCACTTGGATGACTATTAATTGGGGAAGGCCTATGTAAATAATCTCATTTAGTAGTGTAAGGTCGTTTCCAGATTTAGATATTGTAAATTTTGTTCTTAAAGATGTGCAGGTGTTTATTATATAGGCACCTAAAGTGATAATTGTCCTCTTTATGGGTGTCTGAGAAATTGGTCTAACCTGAATTTGCTTCATTCATCCGTTTTGTGTGTTTTAGTTTGCTGATGTTTTCAATCACCTAATTTCAATTTCTACCTTCTCATAATGCAGTGGTGCTGAAGATGTTGCTTTGATTGAGTATGCGAAATTAACCGGCAGACCCTTCAGGGTGTTCAGCTTGGATACTGGGAGGTTGAACCCGGAAACCTACCGGTTCTTTGATGAAGTTGAAAAGACCTATGGCATTCACATTGAATACATGTTTCCTGATGCCGTGGAGGTTCAAGCCCTGGTTCGGAACAAGGGTCTGTTCTCCTTCTACGAGGACGGACACCAGGAGTGCTGCCGTGTCAGGAAGGTCAGGCCTCTGAGGCGGGCTTTGAAGGGTCTGCGTGCGTGGATCACTGGCCAGCGGAAAGATCAGTCTCCTGGGACCAGGTCAGAGGTCCCCGTTGTCCAAGTCGATCCCGTGTTCGAAGGCTTGGATGGTGGTGTTGGCAGTCTTGTCAAGTGGAACCCCCTAGCCAATGTCAAGGGTAATGACGTGTGGAACTTCCTTAGGGCCATGAATGTGCCAGTGAACTCATTGCACGCCCAAGGGTACGTCTCAATTGGCTGTGAGCCTTGCACAAGGGCTGTCCTCCCGGGCCAGCACGAAAGGGAGGGAAGATGGTGGTGGGAAGATGCAACGGCCAAAGAGTGTGGCCTCCACAAGGGAAACCTCAAGGAGTCCGAATCGGACAATGGAAATGGGAAGGCACAAGCCAACGGGACCGCCACAGTAGCAGACATCTTTGAGTCGAAAGACATTGTGACTCTGAGCAGGACAGGCATTGAGAACTTGCTGAAACTCAATGACCGAAAAGAGCCATGGATCGTGGTTGCCTACGCACCGTGGTGCAGATTCTGCCAAGGAATGGAGGCTTCATATGACGAGCTGGCGGAGAAGCTGGCCGGGACAGGGGTGAAGGTGGGGAAGTTCAGGGCAGACGGCGAGCACAAGGAGTTTGCCACAAGTGAGCTGCAGCTGGTGAGCTTCCCAACCATCCTGTTCTTCCCCAAGCACTCTTCTCAGCCCATCAAGTACCCGTCGGAGAAACGAGATGTTGAGTCTTTGATGGCTTTTGTGAACGCCCTCCGGTGAAAGACTAACAACAAACAAACCAGGTTTTTGAAGGAGTCAGGAATCAATCATGGAGACTGAGAGACCAGAGTGGGGGACGGAGAGTGCTGCAGGAGCACACAAGTGCTAATTGTGGGATTCTGTATATCTCCAAAGCTGGGCTTCGTTTATTTTTGGGGGTAGTAATGAGCAATGGAGAGTGTCTTATTGTAAGTAAAGAGATGCTCTAATAGAGGGGTGGGGGGGGTTTGTTTGGCAGGGAAGGATTTGTCATTTGTACATGTTTCTTCTCAGAAATAATGCTGTCTTCATTGCCAAGTGCGTGGTCTAACTTTGAATCGAATTGTTTGTAAAAGGAACCGTATGAAATGGAGCTCAGGCTGCACTTCATACACACATCGTAATCAAACTTATGCGAAATCAGACAAGTCAGGTATAACCATTGGCAGCCTCGAGACGCCCATTTAGTATGCGTTACAAGTGCTATTACGAGAAATATTATTGTCACTGTATTTAAAACCCGTGCAAAATGACGAGCTTTCTGATTTTGATGCGATGCGATGGTGCGATGCGATGGTTTGATCAATTAACGGAAACTACACCCTACGTCCCTACCCCACCCCCACACAATCACACAAATTGAAAGAAAGCCTTACTGGCATAGTGAGTTGGGATTTGGGAAGTTAGGGAACTGTCTGAGCGCTAACGCAATGATGCCGAGCAGGGAAGACTTCCAGCATCTGCCGCACCATCTGAGGGTCGGCGGATCGAAACCCGAAATCGTCAATTTGAGTGATAATCCTCAAGGTCGAATCACAATACATCAGAATAAACCCTAGAGGAAATTGAAAGACGGAATTGAAGAACCCCAAAACCGACGACAACGTTACCAGTAGACAGAATCGAGAAGAAAGATGCATCAGTTACAAAATATCGCCAAAAAGAACTTCGATTTGGGCCCAAAATTACTCAACCCCTAATTGCTCCTAGTGCAAAGCAAGGAAAGGTTGCGACTTGCGAAGCCGGGAATCCTTATATCGGCCCCTGTTTAGTGAGAGTTGTATGTAGTAGTTAGAGTTCAGAATCCGTCATTGAAGATGTGAAGGTACAGTAGTTGACACTCCATGCACGCATCACAGTCAAGAACCAAAGAGGGGGAGAGAGTGAGGGGTTCCTCTAACAAATACTATCTTTTTTTAGAAGCAATATCATGATTATCATCCTGGGTGTGGTTACATATCGCATATACTTAATCTGCTCACAAGATCGGAATGGTTTTATGGGTGCGTTTAAAAAAAACAGACCCCATATTGTATTAACTCAAAGATCAGACCCATATTCTAACAAATACTATCAATTGTTAGTTGAAAAATCAGATAAGACCAAAAATCAGATATGGTCGCTGCGACCACACCTGCAACTAATCATTGCGACCATGTTGCAACAGGTCATTGCGACTATGTATAATTTTGTAAAAAAAAATTTGGTCATAACGACCAATTAACATTTGGTCGTTGTGACCACTTGATCATGCGCTAAACGAAAATTTAACCTTGTACTAAATAGAAATTGTGTTTTCAAAACCATATAACCATTAAATGCTACTCCGTAGAAGGGTTTTATTAGAAATCTTAAATAGCTAAATTTTTTACGGCTTTTGAAACCGTAGCCACTATGGTGCAACTAACTAGAGTTTCGCGGTTCCTATAGTAGACTCCTTTTTTATTTGATTTGAGTAATGGCATTGGACTTGTAAGTGTAACACCTAAACGAATACATCAACTTATGGTGAGCGTATTAGATGGGTCACAGCATTCCACTGACCTTGTATAATATGCTCGGGTTTCCTCACACTTTTACATCCCAACATACATTCTTTTATTCAATAATAATAGTCTTTAGGAGTTTGTTTCATTAGGGTAAACATAATTTTGTTGCTATATAAGAAGCGTATTGATTTGTGCTTATAAAGAGCTAATTTAGGTCAACATGGAATTTAATCAACAACTTGTATGGATATTGCCAGGGGTGGATCCTCTTTAGGGGGAGAGTTGGCAATCGCCCCACCCCCAAATCAAAAATAAATTTTAATATATATATTCCTCTCGTCGATAGCTTCGATTTGATATATTATAAGCTCAAATCCGATACCCGAGTAAAAAGTTATAAACGTTTCAAAACTGAAGCGTTATAAATTATTTTTCAGTTATTTTCCAAATTAATATACTTCTATCATACTTGTCATTTGTTAAACTTTGTAACTTAATACAATAATTAAACCTGAAAAGTTCAAATATTGATGGTTTTTCGAAAAAAAAAATTAGAGGTCAATTTTCCGCCCCCTCAACTAGCCGCTTCAGGATCTGCCACTTCATATTGCCAAACACACGATTTTGTTGTTCGTTAAGTGGAGGGCAAAAAGGATTAAAACTTGTCATGCGCGCTATAAATGACTTTTTTTCCCCTTAATTTGAAAGTGGTAAATATAATGCATGTAACCAAGTTACAAGTAAACCAACACCATACCAAGATTGTCGATGCAAAAATGTGCAAACAAATCCGAACCCCCAAAAATGGTCTCCTATACAAGTGAACTATAGACCTCAAAAGATAGCCCACAACTTCCTAGCGTACCCCATACTGATCCAAATGTCTATTCCGTTGCACATATATCCCTTGGTGCTTTGAATACGAGGCTTACAAGCTTCAATGATAATCCTAACACACTCGCTAAGAGTGTATTTTTCCTCCCGAAAAATACTTAGGTTTCTAACCTACCAAACAAAGTAGACAGTTGCACTGAACACCAACAACTTGCTTTGGAAGACGAGTGAACCTTGAATAGCTTTCGGCTCCTGCGTAAACCACTATAGCTAGTCATCTATGGAATGCAGCCGCTGCTGCACACCAACCCATCGCCAAACATCGTCCTAGCTAGACTTCTCCAATATAAGGGCATTGGAACCAGAGAAGTGCAACACCGCCATGAGATAAGCCCAAAACCCAATCAAAACTAAGGTTCCGAACCCCCAAAACACACACTAGCCGAACCACCAAAAACCACCCAGGAGGCTTGGAGGAGTGCCGGCCCTTGGGCTAGGCGGTTAGGCCCAAGATGAGTGAAGATAGTGTAACATTTGACAGACAATTTTATAAATTAAATTAAATTAAAATTTATTTTAAATTCAGTTAAAAATAGGTATGGTTGTCTTTTTCTCCTAAAGATAAATAAACCAAAGACAGTCAAGATTTGTATCTCAAATATATCATGATGATCAAGCACGGAATCAAAAATATAATCTTGGGTAGGCTGGATTCATATATAATTTTCAAAATTTTCCCCCTATTTATCACTATATCTATTGAGTTAAAAAAATTTTAATAATTTTTTAATATATATTTAAATTAGCAACAATAGAGTTAATTACATATAAAAAAAATTATGAAAAAAAATTAGGAGTAAAAAGAAAGATAAAAAAAGGAGAAAGATTAACCAAAAAAAGGAGAAAGAAAGACAAAAAGGAGAAAAAAAAATTAAAGTAGCAGATTAGTTGTAACTACTTGTAAGACCATCAATAAATAAACCCACCCGAAAGGGTTTGACAAAAATCCCGAAAGGGTTTGAACAAATTCCCATAAGGGTTCTATCTTATCCCTATTCGGTTATCCTTTTTCCGTTTGGGGCTGAGCAAACTCCTTCATTTCTTAATTCTCGGTAGGGCTTAAGTAAAAAATATTATTAGATTAGTAATAATTTATGGGTGTTGTTTGTTCGGGTTGTTTTCGATTTCGTTTGGATTGATGTGGCGGTCTTTGGCTTTGTTGGGGTTCTGGCAGTCGGAGCCGGGATTGGCTGGGATCGTGGTGGTGTGTACGGGGCGACTCCGTGTACGGAAAGATTCCTTGGAGGTTCGTCTTCACTGCCCACAGGGATGCCTGATGTATCGCCGGCCAACGGTGTCATTTCACGATGGTGCTTGGTTTCGTCTGTAGTCTACGTCCCCAACCTGCTAGCTTTAGGTGTGCTGTGTTTTTTCTTTCGTTGTTGTATAACCTGTTCTTTTGCACCGTTTATGTATTTGTTGTATGTTTGACGGTTTGCCGTCTGTCGACTTGTCGGCCTCTCGAGTTTCAGGCCTGTCTGAACTCGAATTTTTACTTAATCAAAAAAAAAACTTGTAAGACCATCAACAACCATGGGGAAATTTCTTATCCATTTTATTTTCTCTCTTCCTATCATAATTTTACACCTCATTTATTTTTTTGTTTAAATTTATTTTTATTTTTTCTACCTTATCCTAAAAAGTCTGTTCTACAACCATGGGAAACTTCTTACCCTTTTTCAAATTTATTTTGACTTTTTCTTTCCCTTTATTATGTGAACCATCATATATTTTCCTTTACTTTTTGATTAAAAAATAGAAAACAAAATTACAAAAGAGAAGAGGTTACCTCTCTCTACCAAGGTAATCTCTTCCATTCATTTACCTTAAGGTATAAGTTAAGCTACAACCAAGGGGTTACCTTTTACTGACCTTAAGGTAACCAAAACTCTTGGTTGTTGATACTCTAATACTGTAACTTTAAAAAGAAAGACAACAGAAAATGAGAAAGGAAGACAGGAAATGAGAAAAAAATTAGCAACCTTTTTACACGAATCGAACCGGCATCCCTATACCTCTACTCCACCCTTACTACCAATTGTGCCAAGTAAGTATCATAATCATTAATACCCCTATATTACCTATATTAATTTTAAAATTGGGTGGACTGCAGCATACACCAACCCACCCCTAGATCCGTACCCGATGATGATTGATGGTCAGTTCATTTAGAGATTTTTCACCTTCTTGTTTTACTATTTTTTTTAATATGATATTTTAAATTTTTACCTGCATAAAAAAAAAAAGAATTGTATGTCAAATATAGCGGAAATTTAGAATTTATACATGATTTAATTAATGTAGGATTGATACATAGTAAAAATATACTCCCTCCATTTCTTTTTCCTTTTTAAATACTTTAAATATACACGTACATATTGCTCACGTACTACTTTAACGAGCGAACAATCTAGTAATCATAGTTAATTAGCAAATAGAATATCTTGATTGCTTAAATATCGTTGTTTAACAATTAACAATAATCAGCTACTTCAGCTGCATGGAAAACTTAAAAATTACTCCATATATAAAATTACTATACTATATGGAGTTTCGTGAGGGGAATTTTACAAAAATCTGTAAATATTTTCTCCTAGGAAGTGCTGATAAGTGATAAATACCATATACAAACTTGTTTTTATCTGATTATTTTTTAGGAGACACAGAAATGCTTTCAATGCACTCGTGATACCACCAATTCAAATTTATAACTATTTTTTTATTAAAAAAACACACACACAGCTAATGTTGTTTGTTTTATTGTTTACTAGTTTTATTGCCCGCGATTTTTGCGGTTTTTTTATATGACTTTTATTATTCATACATAAATTGTGTAAGATCATAAAAATTATATAAATATTATTTTTGATTTTTTTAATTTCATATATATATATATATATATATGAATACTTAAAGGTAAAATTTAATCTATAGGCCGGAGTAAGGCCGAACATTTAATTTCAAATTTGTATGAAGTAATTTAATTATTCTTTTACTAATTTTTTTTTCATAAAAAAAATTATTTTATCGCTAAACAAAGCAATATGTATAATGGATCTAATATTTGTATCAATTTGCTTTATAAATTAATTGGTATTTGAGCAATATTTTCATAAATTTGGTACGTGAGCAGTATTTATATAAATTTGGTTTATAAATTAATTATTTGTTAAAGATACTTTAATGTGATTGTTTAAAGATAAACAAAATTACTTGGTACGTGAGCAATATTTGCATAAATTTGGTTTAAAAATTAATTGTTTGTTAAATATAAACACTTATTGATTTGAATTATCTCTATTGGTTAATATGATTGTTTAATAATTTTATAGAATATATATATATAAACTTATTCTATATCTATGTAATTTAATCAATTTTCGTTAGTGATAAAACTAATCTAACCTTTTTTCATATAAATTAATATAATCTAGATTTTTTTCTAGATAAAATATTTATAAAATAACTTAAAGTAAAATGATATATGCTTGATATTGATTAATCATTTCCATTCGCTGAATTTAAGTCTTTTAGTTATATCACTAAAAAATAAACAATGGCAACGATTGGGGACTAAAAGAAGAAAAAAACAATTAAAAAAAGTTATGAAACATAAATAAAGGTGTTACACACTCACACCGTAATATAACATAAACAGAAAAATAAATAGGAATAATGGGAATATATAATCAAATTATGAAAGATGGCATATTGATAATTACAACATGGTATTGATTTAATATTGGTAATAACGTAAGATTTTGTTTATGTTGGAAAAAAACAAAAAATTATAAATAGACTGCCTGTTTATCTTTTTGAGTCAAGTCATTGATAAGTCAATATAATTTTGTCATCTTAATTAATGATCTCACTTTTTTTTTATAAATATTCGACCTTATCTTTTAATTAGGTAGAAAACTTATCTTTTTATATCTTAATTAGATTTTTTTAATAAATATTGAACCTTATATCTTAATTAGGTAGAAAATTTATCTTTTTAGATAAAATAATATATCTAATATTATGCATGCCGGCAAATTTGGATGAATATGCATGTCGTCAACCTTTAAAAAAAATGTATCATACGTCAAATTTGATGTTAAAATTTTAGAAAAGAAATATATGTATAATCCTATATAAAATATATATGTACCATACAATGTCGTTAATTGTTATTTTAAATATATAAAATATAATCATATATAATATATCTATATAAAATATGTAAAATTAGGGTTCATGATGGATTTTTTTTAAATCTGTAGATTATTTATAGCTTATTATATGTACCTAGGTAACCTAGCTGTAGGTTATATATCTATATAAAATATGTACCCTAATTTTTTAAATCTGTAGGTTATATATCCATATAAAATATGTACCGTACGATGTCATCAATTGTTATTATACGTACGTAGCTACAATGTATATACATCTGTAGGTTATTTCAAATTTTTTTCAATAGTCATAGGCATAATGGGAAAAAACTTCTAGATAAAATACTTAAAAAAATAATTTAAGGTAAACGGATAAGATTTGTAAGATATGAGGTTGAATATTTATACTAAAAAATAATTTAATCATTAGTTAAAATGGACACATAGGATGAGACATGTATAAATAAATGGGGTTATCGTCTAACGTGGCTTAAATTTATTGGATCATCATTAACTGACGTGGCAAACAAACCGGTCCAGATTGCACCAGAGAACGACACGTAAGCGAATTGCACCAGAGCCCGCCACATAGGATTTTCACGTCTCTGTTTTAGTATTATATATTGATTTTTGGGGTGAAAAATAAAGCAAATGTTGTTTGTTGAGTACAAGTAAGCGTTGTTGATCAGTCATTCCCACCACTTTCACACAAAGTTGGCAGATGGAACACAACAACAATTCGAATCCAATTATATTTTAATCAGAGACATGGTGATGGTGTACTGTACGTTGCCTTGTTTCTGTTTTTATTACCCAAAATTATATATATATCCCACTTTGTTTGGCCCCTTTTGGTTAGATAGACGTTGCTAGCTACCTTATGGCTTATCTCATGTGTTTTTGGTTTGGACTCATCGATGATTTCCGATTCAGAAGCAAATCTTTTGGGTTTAATGCATAAATATTCTCAACTAACCCTAGCTACAAATTAAAGGTATCACCTTTTTCATATTAAATTTGGATATGGTTTTTACATAATTTCCTTTCTCATAAAATAAGTTGAACCGCCCCCACTTGGGATAGCCTAATCAATTAAGGCTCCGTTTGGAAAATTAAGTAGATTTTCGAAACTTATGGTTTTTATATTATGTAGTTTTAAATGAAATAAATATAAGATTTTAGTTTAATTAGCTTTTGAAATGTAAGTTTTTCAACAGTTACTCGTCCGAGCTTTTGGTTTTTTATTCACAAGTTTTCAACAGCTACCCTAACAGCTAGGTTTACCAAACACTATACTAGCTTATTAACCTATATTTAACTCAAATAATCCAACAACTTCAGCTACCCAACAGTTTCAGCTACTCCAACAGCTACTATTTTGCCAAACACACCCAAAGTGCAGTGTATAGAATAAGGGGATGTTATGAAAATTTAAGTCTCACATTATTTCTTAATTACTATTGAGTCAAGTCGGTCGGCGCAAGTTGATTTACTTGATTAATAACTTTTGCTAGTAAGTTCATGTGCTCGATATTTTCACCAAAAAGTAGATTCCTCGTCATTAAATAAAAAGTTGAACCAAGAAACCAAACACTTTCTTAAAATAAGTGACCTTAATTCTTATCTTCTGCAAGCGTTTGATAGGAATCTCACGCAGGAGGGTTGATACGATCGATCAAATGGTAGTCGAATTCGATTCTATGGATGTCAGAATCTCACGAACACCATTAGAATCACGAGGATCAACTCTTGTCGAATCTCACGATAAATAAGAACGGATTCTCAGTGCCGCTTCTCACAATCCTTAATTAGTCGTTTGAATCTCTCAGACAGTTGAAAACTTATCGCTCTCTATAGGGTTTTGATTCTCACGTTGTTTTTATCTGTAAATCAGGATGTCCTCTTTCCTGCTTCATTAACATGCTTATATAGAAATTACAAAATATGGATAAATCCTACAAGAAAATTACTAAAATCCTAATAAGATAAACTCAGATCTAGAAGGATAAACTTAAATCCTAGCATAATAACATCATATAAAAACTAACACTTATTCAATACTAAGATATGGTAAAATTAACTAAAATAACAATATAAGACAATCATGGGTTATTTTTAATCTTCATCACTTTGAAATCGTGAATGAACCTCTGTTGTCTCGTTATTGGGCGATTTCAACCCTCTTCCTCTTGGATTCTGATCTTTGTGTAAAGTACAAAGTCATAACCCTTGAAAAGATTTCCAAAAGTAGTACTCATGGGTTTTCTAACTCCATATACATTCATAGATATGGTTGTTTTACTAAGACTAGCAGAAATTGGCATCTATCGGATTGTATCAACATCTGTGTATAGTTTCCATTGACATAAAAGAATTAGAGTAGTGCAGACACACACAAAGACAAGTCTAATATATAAGTCTAATACAGTAATAGGATTTCATCTCAACCAATTAGGAATGAGAAAATGTTTAAATGATCCCTTTTGTTAATTTTGTGTGCTTGTCATTAACTGTCTTCTTTAACTAGAGGCCTTGAGTTTAAAGCTTTAAAATCAAGAAAGTCTAAATTTTATAATAGAAAGTGTTATCTCAAGCTTAATAAGAGAGTTAAGCAGTGTAATCCATTTCGTACTAGATAAGTTTAAAAAGAGAATTGCTTGTGCCTTACAACTCATTTGGCTTAAGATGGTCTTCCGAACAAAAGAAATATAACAATATTTTTTTGACAAATGGATATAGGTATAGTGTATTACCTTTTCATGTCCTTGAGTTAGTGTTGTAACGAGAACGATAACATAGAAGAAAAACACAAAGATTTACGTGGTTCGGTAATAGTGTTACCTATATCCACGAGCAGAGGAATATATAGGATTATTTATTATGAAGGTAAAGAAGAAAACTAGGTTACAAATTGTGGCATTTCATGAGTATATATAGAGACTTATGAAACCCTAGTCAGACTATGAGCCTAAACCTAAAATAGATCATAATAAGCCCATTACATATTCAATGTATATTAACAAATCTCCACCTTGATTTGAATCCTCTAAAAAATAGACGCATCATGGCAAGTGCCATGAGTTCCCTCTATCTCAGATTTGTCCTTAAAGGAGGACTCAGATTTGCCCCGAATGGCAGCTTAACAACTTGTGATATTAAGCAAGTCCACACAATGTTAGAACTTGCTCTCTAGAATTGGCTTAGTGAACATATCAACAAGATTATCAGCTGTTCCCACATTCTTCATGTTGATTCTCTTCTCATTCCTCAAAAATGGTACCTGGCATCAATGTGCTTCGTCTTCTCATGATAGGGTTGATCCTTGGTTAAGAATATTGCACTCAGGCTAACACAATACACTAGAACATGATCTTGATGTAGGTCTAGATCATTAACCAATCCCTAATTAAGACGTATTCTCTCCTTATCAGCTTATGTCAACGTCATGTACTCTGTCTCTATAGTAGACAAACTGACTGTAGGCTATAAAGTTGCTTTCCAACTCACCATAGAACTTCCAAGAGTGAAGACATAGCTAGTCATAGATCTCCTACTATCCACATCTCCTGCATAATCAGAATCTGAAAAAACCAGCAACCAAACACTTCATATCATTCCCATAGCAGAACCTAACATTTGAAGTACCTATGAGGTACGTATCTGAAGATTCTATTCACAACTTTTTAGTGTTTCTTCTCAAGTTGAACCATGAATCGCTGACAACACTAACAAAAAATGTTAGATCTAGTCGAGTGCATACCATAACATATATCAGACTCCCAACTGCGCTGGCATATGAAACTCTAGACATGCACTTCTTCTTCTTCTTCTCATTTTGAAGAGTGTACATTCCCATCTTGTTGTTAGATGCCATCGGAGTATCTATAGGCTTGGCTGAAGACATTCAACCTGCTCAATATATTCTTGATGTGTCCTTCTTATGATAAGAAGTGTTTTCCCTTCTTCCTTTCTATATAGATCTTTACTCCCAGAATTCTCCGAGCAACTCCCATATCTTGCATTTTAAACGTACTCTACATTGAGACAATCCTTCAACTTTTGAATATCTAACTTGTTTTGAGTAGCAATTAATATATCATCAACGTACAATACTATATAAATGCATGAACCACCCTCCAAACTATTGTGGTACACACAACAATCATATAGACTCTTGTTGTATCCAAGATACACCATATAGCTATCAAATTACGTATGTCGTCCACTGCCTCGGTCCCCATTTCAACCCATACAAAGACTTTCTTCAGTCTGTAAATATGATCCTCTTTCCCAGTAATCTAAAAGTCATCTGGTCCAAGCTACACCATATAGCTATCAAATTGCGTATATCGTCCATTGCCTCGGTCCCCATTTCAACCCATACAAAGACTTTCTTTAGTCTGTAAATATGATCCTCTTTCCCAGTAATCTGAAAGTCATATGGTTGAGTCATGTGTATCTTTTCTTCCAGCTCTCCATATAGCAAAGTTGTCTTCACATCTAGTTGCTCAAGCTTCAAATTCTGATGTGTAATTATTTCTAGTAGCACCATGATGGAATTATGTTTAAACACTAGTGAGAAAATCTCATTGTAGTCTACTCCCTCTCTCTGATTAAATCCCTTTGCAACTACTTGTGCTTTGTACTTAATACCCTCTACAACAGACATTCCTTCCTTTCTTTGAAGACCCATTTGCATGTAACCACGTTTCTATCAACAGACAATCTGACAAACTCCCAAGTCTTATTCTTATGAAGAGACTCCATCTCTTCTCCCATTGCAACAAGTCACTGTGCTGACTCATCTCCGAAAACAATAGCCTTGTAGGTGGACGAAACATCGTCTTCCACCTCCTTAGCCACATGCAATGTATATCCCACAATCTGATCAAATCTATATCTTGTAGGGGGTCTAATGTCAACCCTCATTGGTCAATCTAGAGCAATACTCTAATGTACAACTCCACTTGTTCTTGTGTCCAGTGGTATGTTCTTTGTCTAAATGGTATCTGACTCAGTAGTACATGATTGTGATGGTTGGTTGATGACCAACTCAAGTGCCTCACTCTCAGTTGGAGTGAAGTTCACCTCCACCTTTACAACAATAACCTCTTTCTCAGTTGTATCACTGATCTTTTTTCTTGAATTCAGTAAAAAAAACTCTCATTAAAGATTATAATTCTGCTAAGTATAATCTTGTTATTTGACTAGATTTTGTACCCTTTAACACTTGTACCGTAGCCCATGAAGACTCCCTTCTTACCTATTAGTTCCAGCTTACCCTCATCTATATGATAATAAACAGTGCACCCAAAAGCCCTCAATTCGAGTAATTGACAGTTTTTCCAGTCCACACCTGATAAGGTGTTTTGCAATCAATACTTGTAGATGGGCTTCGATTGACTAGATAGAAAGTAGTTGCAAACGATTCTGCCGAGTATCGTCTATCAAGACCTGCATTAGAAAGCATGCATCTCGCTTTCTCCAAGAGTGTCTAATTCCTTTTTTTTGCTAGACCATTCTGTTGTGGTACACACACACATATACATATATTTGGTTGTGTGATATCGAGCAATACCCTCATCTATGCAAAACCCATCAAACATAGATGAATAGAATTCTAGGCCATTATCAGTTCGCGATCTCTTGATATTCTTCCCAGTCTGATTCTCTACTAGAGTCTTTTACTCGTTGACCTTACTGAGCACATCACTTTTATCTCTGATCATAAATACCCATGTCATCCTAAAGTAATCATCTATAAGAGACAAAAAAATATATGTGACCGTCCAAAGACTGAACACGAGAAAGACCCCAGCAATTTGAATGGATGTAATCTAAAGTGCCCTTTGTATGATGAACGGCCTTAGGAAACTTGATATGATGTAGTTTCCCAAACACATAATGCTCACATAACTCAAGACTCTTGGCCTTATGGCCTCCCAAAAGATCTGCTTTCGAGAGAATCTGCATCCCTCTTTCACTCATATGAGCAAGACTCATATGCCATAGCCTGATCATATCCACCTTCTTAACCTCAACTAAAACACTCCTACAACACCTGTGATTGTTGAACCTTTTAAAACATACAAAATTCTCTACTTGACTCCTTTCAAGATCACATCACAACTTTTACGAACATGTAAAATTCCACCTTTACCTTTGAAACTAAAACCCTTGTTGTCTAACACACTTATGGATATTAGATTCTTTGTCATAATTGACACATGTCTGACTTCCTCCAACGGGCAAAACTTCCCATCATGTGTCTCAAGCCTGATTGAGCCGATCGCAACAATATTGAAGTTAGCATTGTTTCCCATGATGACATTACCCCCATCTGTACAACTATATGTTGTAAACAACTCTCTCTCCTTGGACATATAAGATAGGACACCCCTGAGTTAAGAAACCACACATGAGGCTGGTGTGTGTGATCATCTGCTAGCAGAACAATATCTTCTTTAGAATTATTTCCACATTCAGTTACTCCTGCAAACCTGAATTTCTGCTTCTTCTTCTTCTTAGGATAGTCATTCTTCCAATGACCTTTCTCCTTACAGTAGTTATAAACGTCGTCTGGTTTAGGGCCTGGTTTACGCTCTTGATTATTCTTCTTGCCCTTTTTGCCTTCATATTTGCCATTGTTGGCAAAATCATCCTCATCATCTACCTCTTTATCACTATTATGCAATTATAGCAAAATTGTATTCAATTGGTCAATGGTCTCTAAGAGGCATACCTTCCTACATACGCAGGTGTAAAAAGACGTTGTTTTAGCATCAACTTGTTTGTGAGTGACTTCAACCACATACTGTCGGTGGTTTCCTGATCAACAAGTTCTGTTATGACATCATCTGCGAGATACAATAGGATTGTTGAATGAGCCTTCTCATTGAGAAGACTATACTCATCGGTGGATGTATCTGCTCCCTTTTTATGAGAGGCTAACGATGTCCATAAAACCTTATTGTTTCAGCAAAGCCTGCTTTAACTGCTACGGACTAAAGGAATTTATTCCAGTAAATTTGTCAATCTTCAACACGGATTCAGATATCATTCTTGATGGAAATCACAACCAAGCTCTGACCAGTTTATTGTAATGAAAACGATAACGGAGAAAAAAGACATAAAGATTTGCGTGGTTCGGTAACGGTGTGTTACCTACGTCCACGAGCAGAGGAATAAGATTCTTTATAGAGGCAAAGAAGAAAACTAGGTTACAAATTGTGGCATTTCATGAGTATATATAGGGACTCATGAAACCCTAGTTGAACTATGGGCGTAAACCAAAAACATATCATAATAAGTCCATTATATATTCAAGGCATATTAACAGTTAGGTTTCAGACCAAGAGGCTAGAGAAATTAGAAACATGACAACAAATGTTTGTCCAGATTTTTCTTTTTCTTCTTATTTGATGATGTGTTTGTCATTGTTTCACAATCTATCAATTATTATCTCAACCTCTAAATTTATCAAATATAAGACTAACTCCAATGGATGGTATGGTGCAAATGCTTAAATATGCAAATTTTGATACAAATTGTGCTCTAATGGCATCTTTTGAGTGTGCAAAATATGCACATTTGCACACAAAGTGCTCAAATATAAGCATATCACCTCCCCCATTTGCAAAAACTTTTATCACTTTTTAATAAATTATGAGTCATTTCTATTGATTGTTTTTAAGTTTTTCCTTTTCCTTTTTAATTTAATCATATTTATTTAGAGATAGATGTGTATAAAATACACATCTAAAACTATCCACAATGGTTTTGGGTAAAATATACACATTTGCACAAGATGTGTAAAAATACACATCACTTTTGGCAATTTCCTCCATTGGTGAAATGTGCATTTTTTACACACTATTCAAATACAATTCATTTAAAACAAAAAGGGAAATAAAATCATAAAAAAATCAACTAATGAAATTGTCTTACTTTTTGTAAAAGTTTTTGCACATAGGGGAGGTGGTGTGCTTAAATTTGCACATTACATGTTCAAATGTGTACATTTGCACACACAAAAAACAACCAATGGAGTTGAAAAATGTCTAAAAAATACATATTTGCACATTTGCACACAACCATTGTGGATGGTCTAACCAATGGAGTAAAATATCAAAAAGCGATGTATATTTTTGAATACCTTGTATACATATGTACATTTACACACTTAACTATTAGAGTTAGTCTAAAGTATTAAGCTGATGTTAATTTTGAATCCTTACTCAATTATCCTATTTCTGTGCATTCTTCAAAAATATTCTGTATAGTACCAACTTCAAATTCAAATAATTTATGGGAGTTGAATTACACTGTTTAAATAATAATTTAGTGAAATTAATTGATGTCTGATGTCTCCCAGGTGCCTGACATCTCTACCATATACTCTACATGCTAAAGTGTATAGTGCAAACAATCACTCTTTCAAGTTTCAATTGTGGGGAAAAAAAAGATTTACTTCTGCTATTGTAATAAAAAATAGCTTCTAATTGTTAATGAAATACTGTATTTATTTTTTTCACAAACTCTTAAAATTAAGCTTAAAAATGTTAAGCATATTTAATCAAAGTACGTTTAAGCTCAAGATTAAACAATGGAATAAGTAAGAAAACTCTAAATATTCTTATAATTAACATTTCCGACACATTTTATGGTTGACTTTGATTAAAAAAAAGTTTTATTCTTAGTAATATATTCTTTAATAAAGGTGATCTAACACGAATTTGTTATCATGAAAAATAAAACAAAAAAACATTCTTTGTTGTTAATTTTCTTTTTCGAATTCGTTTGCATAAGAGATTTGAACATTATCATCATAGATACTCCGTAAATAATATAGACATCATTGTACTTTAAATGGACACACTTTAATAAGTTGGTTGAGGTGTGTTTGAATTTGAATGCATTTTAATTATAATGCATAAATATATACTTGAATCGTAGTATTTGTTTAACACATTCCGTAATGTGTTTAAAATAACATAAATTTTATATAAATATTTTATAAAATTGTGTTAACCAAACCCCATTAGTTTATAATGTTATTATAAAGTTAATATAATTAATTGTCTATTTTATTTAAAAATTACATTATTTTAAATACAGTAAAAAGTGTTAATCAAAAGTGTTTATGCATTATAATTAAAATTAACTGGAATTCAAACAATTAACAAACCCTGAATGTTGATTAAAGTAACGTATTTATCATATACTCCCTCCATTTTGAAATATAAGTCCATTGACTTTTTACACGTTTTTTAAGGAGTTAAAAACAATATAAAATAATATTTTTTTATTGAAATTTTTACATAACTATATACTTATTAGAAATATATATAAGACTATGTAAAAAATTAATAAAAAATATTATTTTATATTGTTTTTAACTCCTTAAAAAGCTTGCAAAAAAGTCAATGGACTTATATTTCAAAACGGAAGGAGCATGCTTTTAACTACAGTGTTTAATTGTAACATCAACCAAATTTTAGATAGTCTAACTGAATTAAAGTGCTGATATTTGTAAGATGTTGGTTGTTGGCTTGTTGCATAGCTGAAGTCTGAAGATAAGGCCCTACTGTATATTACTACTGTAATTTACAGCCATTTCTTGTTTGTAAATGAGCTGAAAATGTGAAAAATAAAAATAAAAATTGAGATGTTTAAATTCCTTGCATTTTCCGGTTTCTTGAGCGAGGCATTTGGACTTTGGAGTATAGCTTTTGAATGAGGCTACCTACAGGTGTACAACGGCAGAAGAGTATGTCGCCACTGTAGACTGATATAATACAAAGAGAGGGGCAAAATGAAATTGAAAGATAAACGCAAATGCAAAGATACGGAGCTGAACCAGAGGTAGAGGATGATAAATTTGGAGCTCAACCTACACTTTAATGGCTGCTGTTTCCAATCCCATCACCGTCTTCTTTCTCATTGTTCACTTCGCACTCCTTTCAGGTACAATCTTTACTCACTTCCGCACTTCAAATTTCTTCAATTTCGAGCAGATGTAGTTTGGGTGCTCATTACCCTAATTAGGGCAACAGATTAGGATAACCCATTTGGGGAATTTGATTTATTCTGCTTAATTGAACACATGCCCAGTTCATAACTCGTCAATTTGAGCAAACCCGAGTGGATTTCTGATTCTTGTCTGTTTTGGGGGGGTTTGTTGGGGGTGTGGCTGGATTTTCAGTTGAAGGGCAATTGATAGCAGAAATCAAGCAAACCCAGACCGATGATGGACCCTATGTGGGGGTAAACATTGGAACTGATGTCTCAAACTTCCTAACGCCAGCAGATTTGGTCTCTTTTCTCCAATTTCAAAAGATCACCCATGTCAGGCTTTATGATGCTGATCCGGATGTACTCAAGGCATTGTCCCGGACCAAGATTCGGGTCATAATCGGAGTCCCCAACAACCAGCTTATTGCAATTGGATCCTCAAATGCCACAGCTGCCACCTGGGTTACCCGCAATGTGGTGGCTTACTATCCACAAACCCTAATCATTGCCATTTCTGTGGGTGATGAGGTGTTAACTACCATTCCTTCTGTTGCCCCTTTGCTCCTACCGGCTATTGAGTCACTTTACAGTGCCCTTGTTGCTGCCAATCTTCACAATGAAGTCAAAGTCTCAACCCCGCATTCGGCCTCGCTGATTTTGGACCCTTTCCCACCATCTCAGGCATTCTTCAATACTTCCATGACACAGTATTTGCTCCCAATTATCCAGTTTTTGTCGAAAACTGAGTCTCCTCTTATGATGAATCTGTACCCGTATTATGTTTTCATGGAGAACAAAGGGGTGGTACCGTTGGATAACTCGCTGTTCAAGCCCTTGACACCCTCCAAGGAGATGGTAGACCCTAATACCTTGCTCCATTATACAAATGTGTATGATGCAATGATTGATTCTGCCTACTTCTCCATGAAGAATCTCAATGTGACCGATGTCGTTGTGCTTGTGACTGAGACTGGGTGGCCTTCAAAAGGGGACTCGAAGGAGCCTTATGCTACCAAAGACAATGCAGATACCTACAATTCTAATCTTATCAAGCATGTTTTCGATAAGAGTGGTACACCATTTCACCCGGAGATCACTTCTAGCATGTATATATACGAGTTGTTCAATGAGGATTTGAGGTCTCCTCCTGTTTCAGAGGCTAATTGGGGTTTGTTCTATGGGAACACAACGGCAGTGTATCTATTGCGTGTGTCAGGGAGTGGTACTTTCTTGGCGAATGACACTACAAACCAGACGTATTGCATTGCCATGGATGGGGTGGATTCAAGGACCTTGCAAGCAGCGTTGGATTGGGCTTGTGGCCCAGGGAGGGCAAATTGTAGTGAAATTCAGCCTGGGGAGACCTGTTACCAGCCAAACAATGTGAAGAACCATGCTTCCTATGCATTTGACAGCTATTACCAGAAAGAAGGAGCAACTGCAGGGTCGTGCGATTTCAAGGGTGCTGCCACGATTACTACAAGCGATCCCAGTAAGCATCTTTTTTCCTTTTGTACTTTCATGCTTTGATTCTTGCTTTGCTAAAAGTTCTCCAAAATCTAATTAATCTAAGGAAGAGGTTCAGTTTCATAATTCATGGAATCCAAGTTTCAAATCTCCACAAGATGCCACTTCTGTGGCCCTTCATTGTACTAATCTCTACACCACCATTTCTGATGGAAACTAATGAAGTTTTGGATGTTTGAGCTATTGAGCCTTGCTAAAGTGTGATCAATTGTCAATTTGAAGCCAGTTTGGCTTCTTTTTCTTGTTGTGCTAACACATGATAGAGTCTAATAGGATTTGTGTTTTTGCCTGCTTATTAAATTGTTCATGTTTACCTTGATCTTGAAGTTCAATTGCATCTTTTACAACTTGATAACGAAAGATGCTAAAAGCTTGTAAGATACGTTTTTACCAAACGATGAGAATGTAGTACGATCATATTCATACCTACCTGTATTTTCTATCTTGGTGCTTACACTCCATTTCAGAATGAGAAATCTTGGACTTATTTTTGGATAGAAAATGATGTCTCTTTGATAAAATAAACTAAGCACCTTTCATCAATTGTGTGTGCTGAATGGAATATCCTAGAAATGTGGGTTCTTGAAAGAAATGATATGTTGGCTCTTTCTTTTGTATCTTTGTTTACTGTTGTATCGGAGTGGTAAACCCGTGAAGATAGCATTTTGTGGTGACAAAGAAAACCAATTCACCCTTTGAATGAATGGCATATAGTGAATGGACCGGAGCCTATTAGTTTTGTCTTTACCTCTCTTTCCAGCCCTTTGTGAAATGTCGTATAAAAACGAGGCAATACATTACGCTTTGTCATAGACTCACATAGTATTAATGTCTCTACCTTTTTAGCATAATGCAGTTTAACTTCTCCATTTGTTTACGTGTCGGACTCTGAGTGCAAATTAGAATGTCACTCCCAATCCAGAATCTAACCACCATTGTTTTCGTGGATGCGTTTTGCAGGTCATGGCAGTTGCATTTTTCCTGGAAGGTAACTCTCTTTCTCTTACAGGCGTATAAATTTTCAGACTCAGGATCGTGTTAATATGAGTTTATTTTGGGTGACTGCAGTAAGAAGGTAAGCCACAACGCGAAGGAGACCTCTAGTACAACCCAAGGCAGTGGAGCGAGCTCAATCAGACCCTACACACGGATCAGCGCCCTAATGAATGTCTGTATCTTAGTCATCTCTATTATTTTGTTCATCATTCCTTCTACTGTCACCTCACAACGAGGTCCATAATAAGAAATTCATGTTGCAATTGTTTAGGTAAATCTGTATTAATATCACTAATAATCCCATTTCCATGTATTGTTTATTATCTGATCTCTGTAGCTAAACCATTGTTGTATGTTTTGTAGCTGAAATTTTGATTTACAAGAAACTGATTTTAGGAAGAAAACATGATTATTGGTCCATCTGAGAGGTACCTACACAGATTTCACAGGAGTTTTTGGTTATGTTTCTCTGATCAATAATTCAATCTCCATTGGTAGCATCTGAGATTTTTGAATTGCCACAAGTGGGTTTCAGGATTCCTTTTTTGTTTTGTCTTTTTGATCCATAGTAGTACCTGCAATTATGTATTATCAAATGTAGGTCCAGTTCTCCATCAAATACAGTATTTTTTTTTGGTAGGTCCATTTTGGTTTCTGGATCTGCAATTCTGCATTCACTACACTGAATACATGAATGTATGAAATGTATCTAACCTGATAATAATAAGAAGAAAAAAAAAAGATTCGGGTCAGGGTTGGGCCAGGCCTAGCACTTATTTTCAGGATTGGGCTAGGCACTGGCCCGAGCAGATTATTTGTCCCCGAACTCGTCCTCCTCTCCTTTTCCTTCACACGTATCCCACTCCTCTACTCTTAAAACTAGTTTTCTAGGGCATAGTTTTTTTTTATATAAGGTAAGAATTCGAGGATCAGATAGATTTGGCTTCTTAAGTGGCCGATAAAGTCGGCAGACGGCGAACCATCAAACATACAATCCTAAAATAAGAAGGTGCAATACAAACAGTGGCAGGCAAAAGATTAGGCAAACAAACGAACCTAACTCTAATAAGCTGGGGACAACGTACACTACAACCCGACGCCAAGTGCCACCAAGCAATGACACCGCTGGCTAGCGGTACAACAGGAGTCCCTGTGGGCAGTGAAGACAATCCTCCTAGGAAATTTTCAGAACACGGAGTCGCCTCGATACATACCGTCTCGACTCCAGCCAGACTCGACGCTGGAGGCCAAAGCCCCAACTAAGAGAAAGAACGACAAGAACACCCAGAGAAGCCGCCGAGAACCACCCTAGTAAAATGCACCGATCTAGGAATAGGTTATGGACTAAAACTAGTTGTTTTATTATTATGTTTTTAAATTAAAATAAAAAAGTCAATGGTTGTATTTTGTAATTACAATACAAGCTTATTGCTTTAAAAAAAAAACAGATCATAAGTGAGGTTCCGGGATTCAGATGCAATCTTCCCAACATTTCTTTATGATTTAGGGCTCGTTTGGTATAAAAATACAAGGTAAACGGAATGGAAACAAATTTTGTATAGGAAAATATATCTAGATAAGAAAAGAATACTATATTTTGTATGAAAAAATAAGATAGGAGGGTAATGGTTAGAGGGGTATAGGGGATATGGTTACTCCTTGTCCAAATGAGGAATTGAAATAAGGAGGAACAAAACCAATTTTGTAAGAAAAGTTGGGAGTAGAGGGTAATGATTAAATTTTTTAACAATGTATTTATAACTATAAATGGACTAAATTCATTTCCTTTCCGTTTACCTTTTTAAAATTTAAACCAAACGAGCCCTTAGGGTTTGTTTGGCCTTTGCAAAGCGATGAGGAAAAACTTTTTGAGGGTTTTAAGAAAACAACTTTCTAAATGCTTTTATTATTGGGTAAATTGCAGAAAACCACCCTTTAAATAGGGTGTTTTGCGTGAAACCACCCTTTAAAACGAAAATTGCAGAAAACCACCCTTTAAAACCGTTTTCTTTGCAAAGTCACACCCATCACCAAATTTCTGTTAATTGAATATTAAAGTGCATGAAAAATAAATTATATCTGTTGTTTTTATTATTATTTTACTTTATCCAATCGGTATTAATTAATTTTTACCTTTTTAACATGTTTTTTCAAAAGTAATTTTTTATATAAAATATCATTTTTTATATATAATTTCACACTTATTAGTAAAAAAACTATAAAAATAGGTATAATTGATGTTTTATATATTTTCAAAAGTGTATATTACTAAAGGGATACTTGAAGAAAATAACATTTAAAAAAATGATATTTCATATAGTTTTAATTATTCTAAAAATATGTTCACTATTCCACATACATTTTTAGAATAATAAAAACTATATGAAACATTATTTTTTAAAAATATTTATTTTCTTCAAGTAGCCCTAGTATTACATTTTTTATATGTATAAAATATAAATTACACATCAATTTTTTATATGTATAAAATATAAAAAATAATTTTTTTTGATATTTTATAGTGTTTTTGCTTTTGAATAAACGTCAAAAAGTTAAATATCAACTAATACCAATTGAATTGAGTAAATTAATAATAAAAATAAGGGGTATAATTGAATTTCCACACACTTTAACATTTAATTAACGAAAATTGGGTGATGGGTGTGACTTTACAAAGAAAACTATTTTAACGGGTGGTTTTATGCAATTTTCATTTTAAGGGGTGGTTTTTTGCAAAATACCCTATTTAAAGGGTGGTTTTCTGCAATTTTGCCTTTATTATTTGTCATGTAAAAAAAAAAGACTTACTCATTTCGTTAAGAATTTTATTTAGACTATAATTTGAAGTTATATTTTAATTCAATCTGGATTAAAGTTTAGGGTACCATGCAAACAAACATGCCAAAACGAAATGACAAGCACCCTTCAAAAGGGGTTAAAAAACCTTAAAGACAGATGACAGTGTCTCAGTTACTGCTTCACGAGAGTTATGTCTCCACTCTATATTGTGCTTTGTGAGACACAAATAAATAAAGGGGTAAATACAATTTGATTTACTACAACACACTATCTGAGTAGAAATCCTCTTTTTAACAACTATAAGTCTATAACTCTATAAGTATATATTTATAGAAAAAATAATGAAAAATCATTATTTAAAATATTTAATAAATTCATATTATACATATTTCATTTCTATAAAATATAAATAAATACTTACAGTTGTTTAAAAGATAAATATAATTTTATAGCATAAATAATACGTAAATAATTAAGTTTCGCACTTTTGCCCTCTCATCCCTGAATTAGATATCTAAGTTTTGGATTATGAATAGCTTTTAAAAACCAGAACTTGATTTACCGATTCAAACTAAACAAAATGCATGTGCTAGGATTTGACATTGAAGATCCTAAATGCTTAAGCAGTGAAAATGAAACTCAACTCTCACTAATCTTATATATATATATATATATATACATATATATATATATATATATATATATATATATATATATATATATATATATAATAAAAAGAGGGTAAGTTTTTGAATTAATTTAGATTAAAAAATGAGATAATCCCAGAAGAACATGTGAAGGACAGCCAGATTTTGAAAAAAATAAGATAGCAGGATGAAGGTGCAGTGAGGTGAAGACACAGTTGGCATTCATGTGAGAGCTGTGAACTGCTGTTGGTGTGGGTGGGGTTTTGGTTTTGGGAACCCTACACGCCATTTCTTACTGCTTTCTTTCTTTCTTTGTCTTCTTTGTTGCATTGTTTTATATTTTGCTAATTGGATCTTGTGCTTCCATACATTTTGCATTTTACTCACTACATATTACACCAAATTTCAAATAACCACCCATTATTAAGAAATCATAAAAATTCACTCCTAAATTTATTATACCACAACCTTTTTTTTATGTGTGTATACATGTAATGTAAAGATCGAAATTTCTCCATCTATATTTATATACTATATGTAGTTCAAAAGATTTCTCTAAACATGTGGAAGCAGTGTGCTGATTTAAAGGAGTGGAAGGGAAGCGGAATCTCGATTTGACTCAAGCGTCTTTAGGTGAATTGATCATCGTGAGGATGTCTCCTCCTACTTTAGAGTATTTGAAATCATCATTTCGATATCACAGAGACACTTTCAAGCACTTTTAAACGAATTAATCATTGTGAGGTGTCTCATTCCACTTCAAGCTATCGGATCCCTAGTGCCTTCGCCACACCCAAGTCCAGATGAAACCCTAGGATCACTCCCCACCATGCTTTGACAAAGCCAAAAAGCACCACCTTGCAACCTACAACTCTCCCATCATGGTCACTGTTACCGTGATGGGAGGTTTGTCAAACTTTGTCAAAATTAAGCCTCACCTATCAGAAATTTTAAGTCATCGAAATTTAGCTTATAAGCCAATGAGAGATTTTTAATTTCCATCTTTTTTTCTCCGTGTATGTAGGTTCTTAAGTTGTTTGCTTCCATCTTTATCCAAATCGTCTTTTTTCGATATCTTTTTTTTACAGTAGGCAAAGAATAGAATGCTCTGACAACACATGATTCATTCATGATTATCCTTAAGCATGATGTTATAATAAGGCCCCATGTAAGGGGAGAGTTGACAAATTACAGATCTCTCTCGTCTTAGCAATATAATCAGCTAATGTGTTTGACTCTCTGAAGCAATGCTTGAATTCAATGTGTCCAAATCTTTCTTTCATCAGATTGATCTTCTCAATTGTTTTGTAGATTTCCCAATCAACCTTGGAGCAGTCATTTATTGCATCTCTTAGTTTTAAAATTGTTGCCTAATAAAACCCTCTCAATTTTATTAGTTCTTTTTTTTACATAATTTTTTAAAAATGGGCTCAATTCAAAACATTGAATTAATATTAAAATTAAAAGTAATATATAATTTGAATGAAAAGTAAATTTGATGGGGTGACATCATCATATTAATTATAGTGTTTTTTCTTTAATATATTCTACAGTTTCTAACCAACAGGTTTAATTCAAAACATTGAATTAATATATAACCTATACCTATATGTAAATCTTTATATACTATATTAAATTAAAAGCATAATAATATATTTTCTTTTTTTTTTATTTAAGCGATTTTCATAAAATTATCTTTAGTAAATATTTTAAATATTGTTACAATTAATGATATTATTATTATTATTTTATTTCCAATTAGATCATTTTAAAATCTCTTTCTTATATATATAGAGGTTGGATTCGGTGTGAACACCTCTTACAGTGTGAAATGTGAACAAACTGATTATTTATAGGTACCACCATAATTATTCGTTTAACGTAAAATAATTATTCGTAGGTGTGAATAGTTTTTTCATATGAAAATTATTCGTTTGTTGTTTCAGACGAATAATGATATTGTTTCAGACGAATAATTTTGCTAAACAAAATTTCCTTCAAATCTCAACCGTTGATCTTTTTAATTTGACACTCCAGATTTATTCACAAATTACACCGTAAGAGAGGTTCACAAATCATCTATTATCTATAATATATATATATATATATATATATATATATATATATATATATATATATATATATATATATATATATATATATATATATATATATATATATATGTATCCCCACACACATTTTCACTTGTGGGCTCATTCCATATCACATGGGTTCTCATGGTGTGTTCTTCGTCTCCTGCTTGAATCTGTTATATTTCTTTATATATATAAACACAAATTGATAGATAGATTAACACAAGTCCCGCCTCTATTTATGGGGTTGATGAGGTAAACTATTTCGTGGTCAAACATTTAATTAGAATCATGATTTAGGGTTTTCAATAGGAAGCCTGATTCCTGCATTATACTCCATCTTATTAGAGTGACATTTACGGTTGACTTTTTAAAATGGCCACAAAGTTGGGTTTTTTTTTAAAAAAATAATGTTTAGTGGACATTGCCAGCTAAAACATGTCATTTTTTGGGTGCCCAATGTGAATAGTCAACTAGAATTGAAGCTCAACTTATTGAAAATGAGATCACGAACCTTAAACCATCAAATTGATACCAAATACTCCGTATATACACCTATACTATACGTTCTCATTCACATATTATTATAAACAATATAATATGTAATAGTTTATCTTAATCACCGCCATAAATCCAATAACTCATTAAGACCCAAAGGTCCCCACACAATATTCCCACTCCTAACAAATTAGTAACAGGGCAAACTACTGCATCAAATAACCACAACTTCGACTCTAGTTGGGAAAAATAACTTCAAACTTTCAAGGCTGAGACTTGAGAGGAGCAGTAAACTAGCAATGAGTTACAAATATTAGAAAATGTATTGCTGCTAGTGATATATGCATTTGGTATAATCTCTGCGTTATGACGTACAATATTTATCTAATAAAATAAAAGAAATTGAAAAAGTTATTTTATTGGCACTTTCTATTGAGCGGTGTGTGGCTCTGTATCCGACCTTTTTAGGTTTCTGTTGTACTGCTGGTCCGCGGTGCTACTGTTTGGTAGTGCTTGGCTTCGTTCTTCGTTGACATCCTCAACTTTTTAGGAGTAGTTTTGCTTGGTCATCTTGTTGTAGAGTTTGTTTTCTGTTTTGTTTCGTTGCACCTATTTTCTATTTGTATTGTATGTTTTGACAGTTTTCGCTTGTCGATTCATTGGTCTCTCGAGAATAAAAAAAAAAGATACTTATGATTGTACAAATTGCCAAAATGTAATAATCATGAAAACCCAACATATATGTTCTTAAAGTTTCTCTTTGAACGTGACAACGTAATGTACTTAATTTCGACAATATCAAAATATCGGGATATCTGGAGCTTAAACAACTTAACCTCACGTCGCATAAAAAATATACTCAAAAATATTCTTTATTTTTAGACTTCAAAAAAGGCAAAAAAATATGAGATAAACCATAATTTTTCTATTTTAAAAATTTATATAGACAATATGTACAACTATCACCAAAGTTGAGTCTATTTCTCACAATTTGCCATTAAATTTCTCGCCTCGCCTCGCCTCGCCTCACCTCACCTCAACCTCAGAAGTGATGAGGACAGCCATACCCTTTATATTGCCTAGTGTCCCCCACCCCTGAAAAGACAAAACACATACACATAAACACAGTGAGATCTATCTAAGACTCTCTATTTCACTGGGAACAACTTTTCCCAGCCAAATTTTTTGAATTAGAAAGTGAGATAGAGAGTTGAAGGCAAAGATGAGAGCAACCAAAGTTGTGTCCTTTCTCTCTAATTTAACCCTCATCTTTCTCCTCTTCCAGTGCAGCAATGGAGATAACCCATACAGGTTTTACACCTGGAAAATCACCTATGGTGCTATTTACCCAATGGGTGTCAAACAACAGGTAGCTAAGCTAATGTCTCCATTTTATTGTTCTTCTTCTTTGCTTTTCTTGCTTCCCAAATGCATCAAGATTTGATCTTTATTTCTGGTTGGCAGGGTATCTTGATAAATGGGCAGTTCCCAGGGCCACAGATTGACTGTGTGACCAATGACAACTTGGTCATCAGTGTGTTTAACTACTTGGATGAGCCATTCCTCCTCACTTGGTATCTCCTTCTTCTTCTTCATCCTCTTCCTCCTATCGCATTGCATTGTACTGCTACAACAGATTCTTTTAATTTGGGTTCAGAGATTTTGTTGGTAGTTTACTGGGTGGGTAATTGCTGCTGTATTTAATTGTGCTGGTATGGGTGGATTTGGGGTATCACTATTCCCCAAAGGGTGGGGTTATTTAATTGCTTTGGATCAAATTGCACATTTATTAGGATCAATTTTCTCAACACAAGATCTAAATGACTGCCTGGAGCTTGGATCTCCATAAATTGAGTGGGGAAAAAAAAGCATATTCTATGGTATAGTGATTCAAATCTTGCTTCTACATTGCATTGTAGGGTTAGCATATTCAAATACTCCGACAACAAAAGAGATTTCCTTTTAAAGAATCACCAATAGTCGTTTTATACTTGAAATATCTTTAAAAACAGTAAATTATCACTTTATTCTTTTAGCATTTTTGGCAATTAGACATGTTTGAAGAATAAAAATGAGTTAATGGTGGTTCCTTGCAAGAAAATCTAGTTTATGAGATGCTTTTGTGAAATTTCTCAATTTACGGGCGGTTTTGTGAAGAGTACCATAAACTAGATTTTAATTGTGATTTCTGAAAAGGAGGGAGACTTTGATTTTAAAAATAAGGGTTTGTTTGGGTTATATGGTTTTGGGGAATTGGAAGTGGAGGAACCAAAAATGGTGCACTAGTCAGATGGTTCGGGCCCGTGAAATCATTAGAGCTCGTGACTCTTACGGTGGTGTGATTGGCTACATTACATTCCACCTTTAGTTCACATGTTGCCTCAAGCCTCTTCAAAGATTCTTAGATTCTAGTATTACCTATCACTGAATGTGCAGTAAAACTTCACCTAAAGATCAAATCTTGGTTGTGTTTGGTAACAAAATTTCACATAAAGATCATATCTTGGTTGCGTTTGGTAACAAAAACGTGCAAATGTTTTCTGTAGGAATGGGTTGCAAAACAGGAGGAATTCATGGCAAGATGGAGTGTCTGGCACCAACTGTCCCATTCCACCAAGGCAAAACTTCACCTTTGTTCTTCAAGCCAAAGATCAGATTGGGAGCTACTTCTACTTCCCCTCTCTCAGCCTCCACCGCGCTGCTGGCGGCTTTGGCGCCATCCGAGTCTACAGCCGCCCTCAGATCCCTGTCCCCTTCCCTCAACCCGCTGGCGACTTCACTGTCCTTGCTGGGGACTGGTACAAACTAAGCCACCAGGTAACTAAAGATAAAGAAGCACATTGTAGGGCGTGTTTGGCATGTCAAGCAGTAGCTGTAGAGTGCTTTATTATGACTACAACTGTTGCTTATGTTAAAATTCGGATGTCTTATGGTTAGCGATTGAGAACGAGATTAAACAAAGGCCATGATCTTGGCTTACCGGATGGCCTCCTCATCAATGGGCGCGGATGGAATGGATACACTTTCACTGTCAACCCAGGTGTCTACTAATGCAAACTGCATCTCTGAAGTTTGGAGAAAGTTACAATGTTGTTTTAGAACTAATTCTAAGAGGGATTTCGGTAATGCAGGGAAGACGTACAGGTTCAGGATATCGAATGTGGGAATAGCAACATCCATAAACTTCAGGATCCAGGGCCATTCTATGAAGCTGGTGGAGGTGGAGGGCTCCCACACGATACAGACGACCTACACTTCCCTCGACATCCATCTGGGTCAGTCAATGTCGGTGCTTGTGACTGCTAACCAGGCACCCCAGGACTACTACGTAGTAATATCATCTAGGTTCACCCGGAAGGTGCTCACTTCCACTGCTGTCCTTCATTACAGCAACTCCTGGAAGAAGGTATCTGGGCCTGTTCCGGGTGCCCCCACAACTGAGATTAACTGGTCCATCTACCAGGCGAGATCTGTCAGGTAACTGCATTTCTATATCTATGGATCCCCTCCCCTTGAGTTTTTTCAAATGAGAAAGTGACTTGATGAAATGCAATAGGAGGAACTTGACTGCAAGTGCTCCGAGACCAAACCCACAGGGCTCCTACCACTACGGGTTGGTGCCACTGTCGCGTACCATTGTGCTGGAGAACTCAGCTGCCTGGATCAACGGCAAGCAGAGGTACGCTGTCAACAGCGTGTCCTATGTTGCAGCCGACACTCCATTGAAGCTGGCCGACTACTTCAACATACAGGGAGTGTACAGTCTCAACAGCATCTCCAGCTCTCCCACCTGGAAGCCTGCCTACCTCCAGACTTCCGTCTTGGGAGCCGACTACAGAGCCTTCATTGAGATCGTCTTCCAGAATTGGGAAAACAGCGTGCAGTCCTGGCACATCAATGGCTATGCCTTCTTTGTCGTTGGGTAAGCCATTTTACGTAAATTCAATTCTGTTAGTAATTTTTCCAAGGGGATGTGTATCACAACGAATATCAACAAGATCAGATTCAGTACTTTCAATCTATTTTTAACTATGAATACAGTCCATTGACAATGGTTGTGTTGACAGGATGGATGGAGGGCAATGGACAGCTGCTAAACGATCAGTTTACAACCTAAAGGATGCGGTTTATCGCTCTACAGTTCAGGTATATATTCAATGAGATCTTATGTTATCATTCAAGGCACACAAATACTTCATCTGTACAAAAACATAGCTTATCAGCACAAACAAGCTCCTTCTAAACAAATCAACACATCATGCCAAACAATCACATGTAATTCAGGTCAAGAGGAATCTTTCTTTGTTGCTTTCTAGACGTGTTGCTTAACCGATTGGAGATATGATGCAGGTGTATCCCAGGTCATGGACAGCGATATACATGTCGCTAGACAATGTAGGAATGTGGAACATAAGATCAGAGAACTGGGCAAGGCAATACTTGGGACAACAATTGTACATGAGAGTCTACACTCCTTCCAAGTCGCCAAGAGACGAGCTTCCCATCCCTAAGAATGCTCTTCTCTGTGGAAGGGCAAGAGGGCGCCACACCCGTCCTCTCTAAAACCGAAAGAGACTAATCAAAGAAAACTTCATTCATTCTGTTCACTTTGGATTTCTGATTTTTCCGGTTGCACATGAGAAGAGTTACTACTCAACGAAGATTGATCGATCGAGTTTTAGTAGGGAGCTTGGATTAGTATCACGAAGGGGTGATAGTTGTAAGATTTGTTTGAGAGAGTAGGAAAATTTGATGACACTTTGAATTGATGATTAGGTTTGATTAGCCTGTTTGGATTCTTCATCTCAAAGGATCCATATGCTAATCTCTGTAATATCTGCTTTCAGTTTGTGTAAGAAAATGGTACTTGTTCTTCATGCTGCAAATAAATTTGTTCCAACTTCCAAGTTGTGAGTTCTTTTTGCATTTTTGCTAGGGTTTCTGTGACAAATGCTTCCTTCTTAATGTGACCTCAGTCCAAATTGAGCTAACCACGACGTCAAACAATGTAATTTATGTATCATGAACTAAAATGTTAAATGATACCTCAAATGCTACTTCAAATGATATGGCGAACATGTTCTAAAATAGATTATTAGTAACACAATGAGCACCAAGCAAAATAAAAAAGGAGGCGAGCTTTAGCTTTTTTGTTATCTAACCGAATTGAATCCGAAATTTTAACAAACCCATCTCATAGAAAATAATCTAGAGGAAATTGGGTGTAGTGTATTCTTTTCAAGTTTTTTTTTAACTAATTATACCCTCTCAATTTTGTTTTTGGTAATTGTACTTTTTTTAAGGTGGATATTACATATTTACCCTTACAATTAATTTTTACCTTTTTCAATTTTTATCCTTTTTTAAAATATTGATGAGGAAGATATTGTTAACAAATCACATTTTTTCCTTTTTTTTATCCTTTTTTAAAAAGATTGGTGGATGGAGATACTTTAACAAGTTTTATCCTTTTTAAAACTAATCAGTTAGATTACTGCAGACGGATTATCAAAGAAGAATTTTCTAAGGTACAACTTCAACAAATTTCTAGGTTACAAGTAACATACGTTACTCTTCAAATTATTTGATTACAATCGTTTATTGATCCATTCTAACCTAAATTATTGTGTGCGAATGATTTTATTGTAACAATTTTTGTTTCTTTTTCCAGTTTGCATCAATTCCTGTAATGAATGAACTCTTCTACCCATTACTATACCCACATTTATCCTGTAGAGTTGTATCACAAGAAATCACTATAACTCACTAAAGTAGCATACAATTCCTGTAATTACTGATTTGCTATAATGAACGAATTCTTGTACCCATTACTATAACCAACTACAATAGCATACAATTATTGTAATAAATGATTTCATGTAATGACCCAATTCCTGTAATGAATTAAATCTTCTCACCATTACTATACCCATAGTTGTCTCGTAGAGTTGTATTACAAGAAATCACTCTAACCAACTAAAGTAGCATACAATTCTTGTTATGAATGATTTATTGTAATGAACGAATTCTTGTACCCATTACTATAACCAACTACAATAGCATACAATTATTGTAATGAATGATTTCCTGTAATGACCGAATCCTGGTAAACACGGGTATCAAATAAGTAGCATACAATTATTGTAAAAATAGATAACGATTATTGTAACCTAAATTATTATCCCTAACTAACAATAAGCGAAGACAATAACCGTAGATAAGATATCTATTCCCTAAATCTTCCATCGACCCTACATCTTTGCTCTTTCATCTACTTTGCATCGTCGTTTTTTTGGAAAATCACAAACGTTGATGACGAGTTTTTGCGTCTGTGTCGGACGCCTAACTCCCGTGGTTGAATTAGGGTTCTCAAATCATGGAAGTTACAGTAACAATCACATAAACATAAAAATCAAATTTACCAACCTTCAATGTCTTCGCAATCACCGTACTTCAAGGAAGATGCAATGGGGGATGAGCGTCGCTTATTGGTAGAGAAGAATGGAAAAAAGAGCGTTGATGGAAATCGATTGAGCGTCAATATATTTATTAGTTACAAACAAATCAAGGGCAAATCTGTCATAATAAAAACAAAATCTACAAAGGTATATTTACTAAATAAAAACTTGAATTGGGTATAACTACCCAATTTCGCCAATAATCTAAAATCGAGCTAAAATAACTAAACACAATAACATGACACAAATTATAAAAGTGGATGGGATAGTATCCCACAAGGATAATATAGTGAATCCAAACCTTGTACATAAGTGGATAAACTATTTCACTTAACACCAATTAATTTTAAGATTGAATCTCTCTCGACTTGTGTGCTTGACTTGATTAGCGCATGTTGCACTTGGGCGTGCGTGACCCCCTACGTCGTATGACCCACCGTTATTTAACATGGTATTAGAACCAGGTTCAGATGTGTGCGGTGTGGTTTGAGTTCCTGGTCTAGTTGGATGGCCGGCCTTAAGGCTTATGTCGTCAGGCGCAACTGGCAGATATTGCGTAGCCAGGCAGTTGCGCTTGAGGGGTGTGTGTTGAGAATATGAAATGGAATAGTATCCCACATGGATAATATAGTGAATCCAAGCCTTGTATATAAGTGGATGGGCTACTCCACCTTACACCAATTGGTTTTAGGATGGAACCTCACTCGGCTTGTGTACAAATACACAAATTTTCACCAAATTTCGCACCCTATTTCAAATCCAAATATCAATCACCCAAAATCCCTAAAAACTATTTTAATAGCCGTTAAATTGAGCAAATGTGGTAGAAATCAAGGTTTTGGAGGGTGATGAGTGTTTGGAGAGGAATGGGTGGGTTTGGGCGAGAGGGCTGCGTGAGAGAGATTGTGAGACGGGGGTGGGGATGGGTAGGGTAGTTTAAGTAATTTTGTTTATTTTAAGGGGTATTTTGGTCATGCTCTGAAAGGTAATTTTACCTTGTTCTAAAAAGGCATATACTACACAGATCTATGAAGGTAAAGGTCGAAAATACGATTTTGGTGCGATTTTGTGAGAATGGGGTAAACAGCTGTCGGAGGTTAAAGATGACTAGTAGTCGCAGCGACCAAAAGGCTTATGGTCGCTGCGACCAGGCAGCAAATGGTCGCTGCGACTACACAACATATGGTCGCTGCGACCAAAGGCCTAATGGTCGCTGCGACCAGTGCTTTTGTGGTCGCTGCGACCATGGATCTTCAGTAAGAATTTTTTTTGGTTGTTGATTATATATGTTGATTTTTTTGTGTTGTTGATGATGTTGATTTTTTTGTTGTTGTTGATGATATATGTTGATTTTTTTTTGGTTGTTGATGTTATATGTTGATTTTTTTTTGTTGTTGACAATATGTTGATTTTTTGTGTTGTTGATGATATATGTTGATTTTTTTTGGTTGTTGATGATATATGTTGATTTTTTTGTTTTTTATGATTTGTTTCGAAGTAGATTTTGGGGTAAATAACTTCTGAAAGGAAATTTGCGATGTGTGAATGTGGATATGCTAAAGAGATTCAGCTGCACAAGTATATTCATATTGAATTTGTATTATGGAAGAACTTGTTATTTTTGTGATGTGTTTTGAAATAGAATAAGAGTGGAATAATGTGTGCAAACAACTTTGTCATGTTGATTAGTTTATTTCCCTGTGTTCTGAAACTCAAGCTCATTCTTATTGATTTGCTAAGTCCAACAATATTAACATGTATGCTGATTGTTTGTTTTGGTTACAGATGGATAGAGGATCAGCATTACACGCATCGGCACGGCGTCAGCGCGCCGCCGCTCGGGCTACACGCGAGGCGGATCCGGCCGATGATGATATGATACCGGAGTAGACGGCGTCGGCGGCTCCGGATGCGCCAGAGAGTTCTAGCCGACGGCCTAGAGCCTCGAGAAGTAGGCGGCAACAGGGCGCAGGTCCGACGATAGCACCACTGCTGACGTGTCCAGCTCCGGGAGGTCCTCGTATTCCGGATCTTCTTTTGGGGTTTGAGGGACACATCGCTCATGCCATTTGGGCTGGGATGGTGAGTAAAATCTTATTAACGTTATTTATTGTATATACGCATGTTAAATTTCATAAAATAGATATTCTTATCATCTATGATTGATGTATGTTTCGATAGGACCGGGAACCACTGAAGCTTCATATTCGTACGACACAGCTATCAAGGTGGGTTTTGGACGAGAACCTGCCATGGGTAGATATTGTGACAAGCAATGGTTTGACTCATGTACAGACTTCGATGTACAACAAACATAACGGAAGTCTTGTGGATGCGTTTGTTGAGCGATGGCATCCAGAAACGAACTCGTTTCATATGTCATTCGGAGAGATGAGTATCACGTTGCACGACGTGTACTATTTGCTGGGGATCAACATTACTGGAGACGTAGTCTCACATCGTATGGATCCGAAGGTAGTGTTGCGAGAGCTGGTGGAGGAGTTGCAGATTGATGCGCAGGAGCTTGAGGATCATCAGATAGGGAGGCGGGGGTTCCCATATGAGTTTTTGGTTAGCCAATGTGAGGACGAGAACGCTGTATATCTGCCACCCGAATCAATTGCAACCTGCTTCCTCCTCTACCTCCTGTGTTCTACCCTGTTCACTGACAAGACACAGAACATGATTTCTCTATCTTACCTCCCACTGTTGCGCGATCACAGCCGGGTGAGCACCTTATCATGGGGTTCTGCTACTCTAGCATATTTGTACCACCGGCTGGGAGAGGCATCTCGTAGAGATTGCAGCCAGATGTGTGGTTGCATTACACTCCTCGAGGTGCGTATCAACATTCAATTCCAATATTTCATAATTTTTTATTATAAATTTTGAATGTTGATCATATAATTTTTTTTTATGGAAATAGGCTTGGATATATGCATATTTTCCAAGATTTCGTCCTACAAGATCGAGCGATTGGGATAGAGACACAGAGTCACTCGCATGCCAATGGAAAAATGCGACTCTGCCTTCTCCTCCGTACCCTAACTACAGAAAGTTGTTGGATGGGATGCAGGCGAATGAGGTATGCGTATATTCCATATTCATTGATAATGTAGACCCAGTTTTGAATAAAGTAGATTGAACAGATAGGAGATGATTTGATCTATTTGAATGCACACAGGTGGATTGGATGTCGTATGAGGATGTAGACTTTTACAACCCTGATATAGCGCCATCTAGATACCATGGCATAATCTCATGTCTGGATATTAATGAGCCGTATATGCCAGATCGATTCACGAGGCAATTTGGTCGCCAACAGGGAGTGCCTTCTACGGTCATCCAGCCCACGACTGCTCTGAGGGGTGTGAAGAACACAGAGTACAAGGTGGTCTACGAGACTGGGGCGTGGGCTTGGACTCTTCCCCACATCCACTCCATGTCCATGGACATGATTGGCCCTATGAGTAGGTATGCTGGTGATGTGTCCGATGATTATGCTTCATGGTACGAGCCGCGAACACATCGTTTCGTACATCCTACTTCCGCGCTGGCTTCTAAAGAATCAGTGGTAACACTCCATAATTACATATCGCTCTATTATGCGTTATTATCATTTAATATATTATCAATACTTAGTCTTGTGCTGCATGAATTTCAGCATATGCAGCGGGCGCTTGACCATCTCACCCCGTGGTTTGCCGAGGATACTAGGCCGCGGGTGCCTGACGACGTCCACCAGAGCATGATGTACGCGGCGATCGAGCTAGGGTATTTGAGCTTGAACGAGTACCCTAGTCGCTCTAACTATGAAGTGGGATAAGGTAGCAACACATCTACTGAGAGGTGGGGATCATGGAATGACAACCCACCACCAAGTGGTGATGGGGGATCATGGAATGACAACCCACCACCGAGTGGTGGTTGTGGGTGGGGATCTTGAGTGACATGGACATCGCGATCTATGGTAGACTTAGATGATTATTTGTCGTAGACTTTATGTTTATTTGTCGTAGTCTTAGATGATGTTATTTGTCGTAGACTTCATGTTTATTTAGTATAATGGGAGTTAGGTAGGGGTATTTCGTAATCGAAAGTCAATATGAATAATCATATAATATCAAATGTTGGAACCCAGAATAAACAAACATAAACTATCATGGTAAAACATCAAATGTATAATATTAAGGTATAATAAACTATCAAAGTAAAAGCCTTCTAATTGCAATTAACGACAGTATCATCAATTCTCCTTTGGACTTCACCTCGTTCATATAGATATGCGTCAAGCCGATCTCGGAGGAAGGATTCAAGGTCGGCAGCGCTTTGATCTCGACAATGACGTCAGTTGGGTGCGATAGGAGGCAGGGGTGCATCAGGTATTAACAATATATGCGTAGACAAAGAATGCATATCATAATCCGATCAGATAACACTTTCAACTAAAAAAAAGGATTCATATGAATGTTGTACTTACACCTCTGAAATGTGCATACTGCAAACATATCGTATTAATCCCCAAATCTTCATACGCCCAATCGGGTCGGACCGTTAGAGGAGGGACTGTGAACCCAGAATTCCTATTGAACACAATAAATATGCTGTGAAATGTCGTTGCAACCAACGACCCCATATCGAAGGCTGATAGCCAATACTCAGGTGGAGCAGCAACACCATCGACAAACCAGTTTAGTGATTTCGTAACCTTCGCGATGCCGTCGTCGCCTAACCACTGAGCATACAATTGGGGACGATTTTGTAATTCTGTAAGCATGCTTCGTCTGATCGTCTTCCAGTAATTTTCTTCATCATGGCCTCCTGAACGCGCAATCGCTCTGAATCCATAATTTCCATCAGGTGCCACTCTATATGACTCGTTAACATATTTGTTCATGAATTCTGGAATGGCATCAATGTGCGGACCTGAAACTAGACCAACTGGGGTAGGATTCGCAATCTTCGCTGCAACTACAGTGGGGAACAACTTCTTAGCCAACGGAGGTCTACCTCGACACCTTTTCACAGGTGTACATTCGTCCGACCCGGCTAGAAAGGTCTGAATAGGTGTCACTGCTGGGGCTACTTCATTGTGGATGCTAGGGGGCCTGCCTCGTTTTCTCTTGATCGGAGTCACTGGCATGAGTGCATACTTTTGACCAGGTGGTGGTGCATTTTGTGCCTTCTGGAGTTGGATATCAGTGTATTCTCACCCACAAAGGTCGCGTTTGTTGAGGCTCCCTCGCGGGCAACCCTTGGTTTGTACCACTTGCGGTTCCTTCAGATTTGTAAGGTGAGGGTTGCGCATGCCATAAATTGTTGTCGCCCATCGATACTGTTCATCTGCAGAAGCTTTTGGGAAGTCGTTGAAGTACGACTCATCCATCAGCGATCTAGCGACCCTGCGCTTTCGATTAGCATCATCATCAAGCTGGTCTGGAGTATCATGAAGGGGGATCTCAAGTTGTGTCCAAACGATGCAGCGCCGAACAGGAGATCGGAATATCACGATTCTTATGACGAGCAACTGTGAGGTAGCATGGAAGTCCATATGTCACTTCAATTGTACAGTTACATACGTCGTCACACAGACCATGCAGCTCAGCATACCGCTGCTCTTCCATCAACAACTTTATAGCCTTATGAGAAACAGAATGTTGCAGTAACCGAAACACATCTTCAGTTGCTGCAGACGTCATCCCTTTGAGTCGAGATTCTCCAAACGATGCTTTATTTTCACTTATTTGAACCTGAAGAGCTGCATGCATGTTGTCGAAGACAGTATCAAGACTCATTGCTCCCTTTGGAGTCATGAACTCCTTAAATATGGAATGTGCACTCTCGACTCTGCAATGAATTAGGTACGCATGGAGTAAAGGCATAATATGAAACAAGATATGAAATATATTTGAATTACAAAAATCAATCATACCTGTTAGTGTTTCTGGTTCCCAAATGGAACACCTTATCCGTCCAAGCAGATACAAGATTTTCTTTATATTTTCTTAACCACTGCCGCTCAAAGTAGTTCACCAACCCTGATCTATTTTTCCAGCTATCACGTAGTCGAGTCAATCCACTGACGTACTGCTCTTCGGTCCATGACTAGAGTAAAGACATGCACTCTCTCGCAAACTTATCTGCAACAGTCACATCTTTTGTTAGTTTCTTTGCTCTGTTCTCCAAGTTTTTTTGCACATGGCGCCGACATAGGATTCGCTTTATCCGGGGAAAGACAACTGTAATGGAATTAATCAAAGCGAGCTCTCTGTCGGTGGCTATGACATCAGGAGACCTTCCAACTAAGTTGAGAAGTTCAGCTATGACACCCATAACCCACGAGTAATTTTCAACAGTTTCCCCGCTCATAAAAGCACATACTATGTTGTAGTTTTTCCCCGTAGACGTGATGCCAATGACTTCAAAGAAAGGCATATTGTACCTATTTACATAGTAGAGTGTTAAATAGATATATGAAGCTCTCTAATATGGACATGTGAAATGGACTCAAAAACTTAAACAAGATTGACGAACTGTACATGTTCACTTTGTATGTCGCATCCATCACAAGTACATAAGGGAATGCCTTCAGGAGCGCGATAGAATCGGGATGTACCCAGACAATATCACTCAAAACCGCGGAGTCTGGCGCTATTCTGTGCCGCACAAAATACTTCAACTCCATAGCCTTGACAAAAAATTGTTGCGGAACGGTTCTCCCCTGCATACCCTTCTTTCGAAGGCTGCCTCTTAAGTTGTACATTTGCTTTAGTTTTGTGACATTCCCGAGCTCCTTTTAAAGGGCTAGCAAAATGTTCCTTGGCTTCGCATGGCTTTCGGTCATGGTCTTAATCAACTCATGTTGTACTGCTGTAGGCCTTCCGGCGAACGCATGCCCATGCAAACTCTTGTGTATCTCGTGGTTGTGAACTCCTACAATCATCTTCACCTTCCAACATCCCTTTTCAGTCTCTACAACTTTCAACATGAATGAACATCCACATTTTTTTGTATTCACGCGTTGGTGGACGTCATCTTTCACAGGTGTGTACCACCCTTCTCTCTCGCAATACATCCATGTCCGCCCAAGTGTAGTCGCATCACTCTTGATGACACGTCTGATCACAATGCACATCTAATTCTCTTTGCCCTTCTTCTTCACCCATTCTATAGCTTCCTACCTTCTCTTGAATGTTTCATTAGTAGTAAACTGTTCAGTGTAATCTGCTGACAATAACTGTACAGGCTCCGTGGGCACTTCAATCTGCTCTGATTCATTCCGATCCAAACCAGATGACAGTTGAAGAAGTTGCGTCCCGTTAGTTTCCTCTCTGACAGTTGACTGGTCTGGCAACATGGTGTTATTTGGCACTACAGTGTCAAAACTGTAATTGATATACAATGCAGTGTCATCGTTGTCCCCCTTACAATAAACAATGAAACAAGTGTCAGACTCGATATATGATAGAGTGAAAGTAAATTGTAAAATATTAAATTCATGACCTATCTATCTATCTATCTATCCCTTATATTCTCAACAACATAAAATTTCATGAACCCTACTAATTTCACTAACCCTAATATTTCACTAACCCTACAAAAGATTGCAATTTTGAAAGTTTGAAAGTTTGTAATTTTGAAAGTTTGTAATTTTATATATATTTCACTAAATAATGTTATGTTATAAAGTTATAAGAGTCTAGAACATCATCAATACTCTTACATCAATACTCTAATCATGGAAAAAATAAAGTTTTATAGAAGGTAGAGTCTTGAACATTCGACACATAAATAAGGATGATGAGGTACATACCCGATGGAGTCCGAATTCCAGCGATATGTCTTCGAGGCCTTTACTAAACTCATCGTTCTCTTTCGACATGTTGACAACTTAATTCTATGCTTGATAACACCGCACGGCCTAGGTTTTCGTACTCACGTATCTTATATAGGCCGTTTAGGGTTTTGTTTAAAACGTAGTAACTGGTCGCAACGACCATGTTGCAAATGGTCGCTGTGACCAAACTGCAACTTGTCGCAGCGACCAAGCTGCAATTGGTCGGAGTGACCACAACACTATATGGTCGTTGCGACCATGGTTGTTTTTTGAAATAACATATGGTCGCAACGACCATATGCTATATGGTCGCAACGACCATATTCTGTATGGTCGCTGCGACCATGTTGCACATGGTCGTTGCGACCATGTGTTGGTTTTTTAAAAATTAATGGTCGCAATGACCATTTTACTAATGGTCGCTGCGACCATTTGGTATGCGCTAAACGGCAATTTTGCCTTGCGCTAAATAAAAATCATGTTAAGATATTGTTAGGGAAATATCTTGAATATCTTGTGCATATTCTTGAGTATTTACATGGTATCAGCAATCTTTGTCGATCCAAAGGACACCCACACATCCTCTCCCTCTTCCCAATCCACCACTAATATCTTCTCTGCAGCCTTCGGCAATGCTTCCTCATCGGCTGGTTTTCACATTCGTTTCCCAAACTTTCATGTCCGACTAGATCGTGACAACTATTTCCTATGGCGCAACACAATCAAATCAGCACTACAGGCCTATGAACTCGAGACGTTTCTCCTAGCCGACAGTGCTCCTTTTGTTGAAGTTGTGGTGCCTTCCACCACTACTACAGATGGTGATTCCACCACCATAATTCCAGCATCTTCCGCACCTAGTCCCGCCTATCTTGAGTGGGTCAAGAAGGATCAATGGTCCTACTCTTGGTTTGCTCGACGATTTTCGTCCCACTCTTGGCTCATGTGGCTACATCCACTACTACAGCTGAAGTATGGGCCATTCTAGCACGTATGTTTCATGCCCAAAATAGGGCTCAATCAGTGCACCTGAAGCATCAACTATCCACGATGTTGGTGACTTTCCTATCCTGAAGTATGTTGAGAAGAAATGCTTATTTGCCGATTCCTTGGCTGAATGTATGACAACCATTCCTAATTATGACCTTGTTACTGCCATACTACATGGACTGGACTCCTCCTATGGTCCGTTCTGTGCGGCCATCAACATGTGTTTGTAGCCTTTCAATTCGGATGAACTGTTGGGTCTTCTTCTCCAAGAGGAAGAGCGTCTCACTCACATGACTACACACCTCTCTGACTTTGCTCCATCCGCAAACATTGCTCGTACTCGTGGCAACCGATACATGGGTCTTCTTCTCCAAGAGGAAGAGCGTCTCACTCACATGACTACATCCCTCTCCGACTTTTCTCCATCCACAAACATCGCTCGTACTTGTGGAAACCGATACATGGCGGCTGATAACTCATCTGGCACAGACACTCACTCCATGGATTGGGTGACAAGTCGCGTCCCCAATGTCAGATCTACAAGAAGTTGGGGCATGAGGCGATTAACTATTTCAATCGCTTCAACAACACTGAATTCCCGCCTACATTCAATGACTTCAAAAAGTGCACCAAGTCTGCATAATCCAAACAAGTGTACACAGTAGAGAATCCACCATTGTTCATCCCTCATGGTATATTGACTCAGGGGCTACGATTCATGTGACCTCGAATATGAATAATCTCTCAATTCATTCTGAGTACACTAGTGTTGATGGGTTATAGGTTGGTGATGGTAAGTCCCTTGCTATTACGTATTTGGGTAATTCAATTCTTCCTGCATCGTCTAAACCGGTTGCTTTACACAACATTCTCTTTGTTCTCTCTATTTGCAAGAGTTTATTAAGTGTTTCACAACTGACTAGGGATAATGACGTTTACATGGAATTCTTTCCCACTTTTTGTCGTATAAAGGATATGCAGGGACAGACTCTTCTAAACGGGGTCGTTGACAATGGACGGTATCACACCATCACACCGACTCTTCAATCACGGTCTCCATATGAATGCTTATACAAGAAATCACCCGACTATGCTTTCCTCAAAGCTTTCGGATGCCTTTGTTTCCTATTCTTGAGACCATACAATACCACAAAACTTGAGTACAAGTCGTTGCCTTGTGTTTTTGTTGGTTATAGTCCCCAACATCGTGGATATATGTGTCTTCATGTGCCCACTTCTCGGGTGTACATTACTCGATATGTGGTATTTGGTGAGTCAACATTTCCCCATACTAATCATTTTTTCCCATCATCCACTTCCTCCGAATCACCTGCATTTCCCTCCACAACAATGTCACTACTACAACAAGCAACAATCATCATTCCAAAGATGCGTCACACACCATTCCCATCAGTCCCGCTCACTCCTCACCATGACCCGTCGTTGTCTCCTCCTTTTGACTCCACTTTAGGCTATAGTCCGTCTGGTATTCCATATGAAGAGTTCGTTGTTGCTGCCTCTACAACAGGAAATGCATCTCCGCCTGTCTCTCTTACAGCTACTGAAGCATCCTCACACAGCTCACCCGCTGCGCCACCTCCTCCCCCACTACCCTCGATGTTTCATCACCCAGACCACTCCACCCATCCAATGAGAACTCGGTCCAAAGCGGGCGATTTCAAGCCTAAAGCCTTCACCGCCAAATTTCCCCTTCCCCCAGATTCATCTCATCCCAAAGAACCAAAAACCTTTCACCAAGCATCCAAACTCACCGAATGGAAAAATGCGATGGAAGTGGAATATGATGCTTTTTTGCGTAATCTTACTTGGGATTTTGTTCCTCATCCTCGTAACTCTAACATTGTTGGGTGTAAGTGGATTTTCAGGATCAAACGCAAGGTCGACGACAACATTGAACGATTTAAAGCTAGACTGGTTGCCAAAGGGTTCAATCAAGAGGATGGCGTTGATTATTTCGAAACCTTTAGTCATGTGGTCAAATCGACTACGATTAGGCTTGTCCTATCCATTGCTCTCACTCACAACCGGTGCATTCGCCAAGTCGACATAAATAATGCATTTCTAAATGGTGATCTTTAGGAATGTGTTTACATGGAGAAATCGAAGGGCTTTGTTGAACCGAGTCGTCCCTCTCATGTGTGTCATCTTCGAAAGGCACTCTATGGCCTTAAACAAGCCCCAAGGGCATGGTTTCACAAGCTAAAAGCCTTCCTTCTTGCAAGTGGTTTTGTGTCATGCAAATCAGACACGTCGCTCTATGTCCACAAAACATCAATTGACATTATGTGTATTCTAGTATACGTGGATGACTTAATTGTTACAGGGCCCGATGCCTCTGCATTCCACGCCCTCATACATCAGCTCAATTGTTCGTTCTTAGTCAAGGATCTAGGGCCACTCCATTGTTTCCTAGGAGTCGAGGTGTCAAGAGGGGTCATGTCGATTGCCTTTCTCAACAACGCTACATTCGAGAACTGCTGGAACGAACTCATATGACAGATGCTAAGCCCATCTCATCACCTACTAAGCCGGGCTCCCGTTTAATTAAGGCTGGTGAATGGTGATCCCTTTGAAGATCCACATCTCTATCGAAGTATTGTGGGTGCTCTGCAACATATGCTCATTAGTCGGCTCAAAATCTCATATGATGTCAATCAGGCTTGCCACTACATGCACAATCCCACTATTGAGCACTGGTAATCACTCAAGCACATTCTCCGTTACTTGAAAGGTACGCTCTCTCACGACCTTACCTTAAGACCGGCTCTGGATTCCCGCCTTGTCGCATATTTGGATGCTGGCTGGGCTTCTGACTCTGATGATTGTCGATCCCAACACGGCTTCTCTATCTATTACGGCGGCAACCTTATCAGCTAGGCATCTAGGAAGCAACGTGTGGTTGCTCGATCAAGTACTGAAGTGGAGTATCGAGCGGTTGCCTTCACTGCTGCAGAATTGATATGGCTTCGGCAGCTCTTGGGTGAGCTCCATTCCCCCTTGTCCACTCCTATCCCGCTATGCGACAATCTCAGTGCCACATTTATGTCTTTTAATCCAGTTTTTAATCACCGATCCAAACATATAAAAATTGATTACCACTTTGTGCGGGAGTAAATTGAAGACGGTGAGTTGGTTGTTCGTCATATTCACTCCGCTGATTAGGTGGTTGATATCTTCACCAAAGCAGTCGGTAATGCCAAATTTGTAGCCTTACGAGACAAGCTTCATGTTCGTAAACTCCCATGAGCTTGTGGGAGGGTGTTAGGATATTATAGTTAAGATAGTGTTAGGGAAATATGTTGAATATCTCGTGCATATCCTTTACCGATTCACCAAGTGAAGATCTGTCATACTGTATATATACATTGTATCTGGTCAATGGAAATACATAATTTCATTCAGTATTTACAAAATAGACCAGAATATAAGAATAAATGAGGCAATAATGATCCAAATCCGAAAATGAGTAATACAGTTATACCCATCTAAACCCGAACCCTAAACCTAGTAAGGAGCCCATGATTTGGGAATTGGGACCAAATGTATATACGGCGGAAACTTAGGCTCGTAGATTACATTTTGATTTTGGGTGAGATAAAAGGAACTTTGCTTTGAGGAAACTTACAGAAATTGAAAGCAAAATCAAGCTTGTCTGGTTTCGCCACCGCAAACACCAATCTTGTTCGTGTTTTGAGAGTGAGGGAGTAGCAGCACCACTCACTTCTAGATTGGGATTTGGCAGAGACGATTCCCTCTCATCCACCCACTACCCTTCACATCTCCCACCCACACCAGTCACCCACCCACTCTCTCTCTCTCTCTCCCGTACATATATATGCTTTTTATTACAGTATTATATATAAATATATAATATTGTGCGATAAAGGTCGAGTTTTCTCCTTGAGCAAATGCTTTCTTCTGGGTGAAAGCTCAAAACTCCAACCGCCTCCGACTACGCTAGAAAAATCCTCCCTTGGTTTGGTGTTGGTATGCTTCACTTTCTCTTGGGACTTTTATCGAACACCTTGTCCTCATTCTTTTGCTTGTGTTTTCTTAACTTTATATTGCTATTCTTATTACGTTCCTTCATATTCACTCACTGTCTGAGATCATCAGATTCATAATTGGTATTGATTCTAGCTGAATTCAGTAATTTTCTATCCAATTGGGTTACTTCAATATTTGATGTTCTTGATCGAAACTCCACTGTATGTGTAATTTCACATTGGATCTTGGAGTAGATCTGCAATCAATCTGAAATCATAAGTAATTTGATGTTCCTATACGTTGCAATTGATGAATCCGTGCTGAACCCTATGCTGTTTTATGCTTCTTGTTTGATTGAGTTAATGGTAGATTTTGTCCAAGATTGAATATTTGCATAATTGCATTACCTAGAAATGCTTGTTGATCATGCTTTGATGTATTGTTGTAGTGATAATTTGAGGGGTGAAGATGAGAGGAGGGTTATGGCAACTTGGGCAATCCATATCTCGCCGTCTTGCTCAGGCCGAGAAGAAGGTGATGACTCGTAGGTCATTTGCATCTGAGGCTGATCTCAAGAAGACAGCACTGTATGACTTCCATGTAGCAAATGGTGGGAAAATGGTGCCGTTTGCCGGGTGGAGCATGCCGATCCAGTACAAGGACTCGATCATGGACAGCACCGTGAATTGCAGGGAGAATGGGAGTCTCTTTGATGTTGCTCATATGTGTGGGTTAAGCCTTAAAGGGAAGGACTGCATTCCTTTCCTTGAGAAGCTTGTTGTTGGTGACATTGCTGGGTTAGCCCCGGGAACTGGAACTCTGTCCGTCTTCACGAATGAGAAGGGAGGGGCAATCGATGACACTGTTATCACGAAGGTGACAGATGCCCATATATACTTGGTTGTAAATGCTGGTTGCAGAGACAAGGATTTGGCTCACATAGAGGAACATATGAAGCTTTTCAAGGCGAAAGGCGGGGATGTGTCATGGCATATCCATGACGAGAGGTCTCTAATAGCTCTGCAGGTTGATTCTTATTCGCTAATACTTTAGCTGCAAAATGGTTTTTCGTTCCACAATGCGCGTTAAGCATTTTTACAGTTATATAGTTGTATGTCATGTTTTATTGGATTAGGAGTTTCGTGATAGAAATAGAAATATGACGTTTCGTGTGCTTGGTTCTCCATTAGGGTCCTCTAGCTGCCCCGGTTCTTCAACATCTTACTCAAGATGATTTAAGCAAGTTTTACTTTGGAGAGTTTCGTCTTCTGAAGATTCATGGATTTGATTGTTACCTCACCAGGACTGGGTATGATTTTCTTTCCTTTTTCTCGGATCATTTGCTGCATTGCTCGGTTATCTGATGCCTCACATACAGTCTACGCTATCACTTAATGCCTGATTGTATGGCTGTTGGATGATTGAGTTAGAGCATTTTGGCATCAATCCTGTCACATTTACAGGTACACTGGGGAAGACGGGTTCGAAATTTCAGTCCCGTCTGAAAGCGCAGTGGATCTGACCAAGGCGATCTTGGAGAAATCCGAAGGCAAGGTGAGACTGACAGGTCTGGGAGCTCGAGACAGTCTAAGATTGGAAGCTGGGCTATGCTTGTACGGGAACGACCTCGAGCAGCACATCACCCCGATTGAAGCTGGACTGACATGGGCAGTCGGGAAAAGGAGGAGGGCCGAAGGAGGATTCCTGGGGGCTGAGGTGATACTCAAGCAAATTGCCGATGGCCCATCAATCAGGCGGGTGGGTCTGTTCTCGACAGGGCCACCGGCTAGAGGCCACAGCGAGATCCAGAACGAGAAGGGCGAGAGCATTGGAGAGGTGACGAGTGGAGGGTTCAGCCCGTGCCTCAAGAAGAACATAGCCATGGGGTATGTCAAGTCCGGGAACCACAAAGCTGGGACCAAGGTGACCATTGTGATCCGGGGCAAGTCGTATGAGGGTAGCGTGACGAAAATGCCCTTCGTTCAGACTAAATACTACAAGCCTACCTAACCAGGTTGAGATAGTCTCTGTGCTTGAGAAAAGTTTCTGTGGGTTTCTGTAACTTGCTTTGCTGAATACATCATCTGTTTGCCTCTGAATAACAAACATATATGATTGATTTTCCGCAGTTGCTGAAACTGTGTTTTGATTGTTTTGTGTCTAATGTGGGATTTATTTGGTGCCCGCCAAAAATGTTGCCCCCCTTTGCCAGTTAGCTTCTGTATTCTAGTCCTAGCATTTGCTTTGCAATCAGGGAATGACTGAGCTAACACTGTAAAGAGGGGAGCTTGTCCCTTTAGTTACTTTTTAGCTATCACAGGAAACAAATCAAACAACGGTAGTTTCCAATGGCTACGGCCTACGGGGTTTTGACATTTTTCGTCTAGCATCATTTTTTGCCCAATAACCATGATCGAAAGACATAGTGTTTATTTGACGAAAAATGACAAGCCTCGTGGCTATCAGGAGAAAATTTCCCCCTTGTGACTTTGTCTTCCAAAGAAAATGTGATATCAAAATCTGTTAAAACAGAAATCCTTATTGAAAATGGTGAGTAAGTAAAATATTATTCTCATCAAGGGATGCAAGTTCGACAATAAAGAAAGTTGCATTGTGAATGTTCTACGAACATAAACGAAATGAGAATCAGTATCAACAAACTAACATACACAATGACAAATGCATGAATAATCGTAAGGGTTAAGGGACATTTCATCTTTTAAGAATAAAAACTCAAACAAATCTTTTTTTTTTACTAACAACACTATTTTGGACTACAACGACGCAATGTTGTTTTGGTTCCTGATGAGGTGATTCAATGGTAAGGAGTATGGGAATTAATAAGAGGTCATAGATTCGATCACTGCATCCGTCCTTTCTTTGGCTAAAAAATCAAGGTTAACCTTGCTTCTTACAATTGGATCTAGTCGGTCGACGCAAGCCAGGTTACCCGGTGTATGCCTCTTGCCGATTGGGTCACCTGTCCGGAGTTTGGTTTACCACTAAAAGGGATTACCCTCGTTATAAAAAAAACAATGTTGTTTTGGTCTGTTTCAAGAGAGAGAAATCTATAATGTATCCCAAAAAGGAAAAAACTATAGACACTACAAATCACACGCCTCTTTTTTATGTGGAGTAACGTTGTATTGGACATGAACAATGTCAGTTTGGATGTTACTTCTTCAAATCGATTAGAAGCATGATTAATTAGAAATTACGTGGGGTGACTCAATGATAAGGAGTAAAGGGGTTAATAGGAGGTCTCGAGTTCGATCCCTGCCTCCACCCTTTCTCTTGGTGAAATAATTAGGGGCCACGTGCTCGGGGTTTACCACCAAAGGTGGTTACCCTCGTTAAAAAAAATTAGAAATTATGTCACGTGTAATTGAACATGAACCACAAACTCTGTTACAAAACACCCACCTAGAGCTAGCCCTCCAAGAGAAACCATCCCCCTCCACCCCCTCGAAGAGAAACCTCAAACTCTGTTACAAAACACCCACCTAGAGCTAGCCCTTCTGTCTCAAACTCCACAAAATCAGATGTCAAATCCTCTCTTTTTTCACCAATAAACCGTATCAATCTAACATACCAAAGGAAAAAAGCCTCCCCTCCCCCACCCCCAAGGGCCATTGACTTACAAGGAACCCAAAATTTGTATAGAGAAGCCACAAGGAGACATGAAGAAGAGATGAGGAGAATTCAAACCCAAAAGGAAACAGAAGCAAAGAAAAAGAAGACAGTCTCTTTTGCCGAGGAAAACAGGTTCTAGATCTTGGCTGACATGGAGAGAACCACTACTGGAGAGGAAGGAAATCTTCACGGGCAGCACAACATGGATGGGCTCCAAATAATCCCAATAGAACAAGTACATCCAGTGATGAAAGATACAGAGCAAGAACAGGTTCAACCTACAAGAGATCAAAATGCAGATATTTTAACCTGGAGATAAAGGGAATACAATGCAAAAAAGTGCAAGCAGTGATAGTGAGTTTCTTGAGATTAGACGAAGTTGCAGAGTTAACAAAGGGAACCATACTCAGAAATACTGCACAGAGAGGAGTGAGGATACCTATAACAGTAAAGATGATGGAGGGCAACAGTTTGAAAAAGGGCCTAGCACCCTTGGGAGAAAAAAGAAATGATAATAGGCTCCTGGAATGTAAGGGGTTTCAACAACTCCATTAAACAAAAAGCTGTGAAGGAATTCCTAAGGGAAAAAAATCTTAGTCTCATAGGAATTGTGGAAACAAAACTGTAGGAAAGGAAATTAGAAGACATCATGAAGAAAGTTTTTCCTCAGTGGAGATTCATGCACAACTTTGAATACAGCACATCAGGAAGGATAGTCATTATGTGGGATCCTACAAGGGTAAATTTTTCACACAAGAGAAGCATCGATCAGATGATAAGTGGACAGCTGAAATGCAAAGTGTCAGGAAGAACATTTGAGTTTGCTCAGGTATATGGTCCGCATGCCATAGTAAGAAGAAGAGCACTGTGGAATGATATTATTCAGGAAAGTAACATCAGGCAGGGACCATGGCTTATCCAAGGGGACTTCAATGCAGTAATGAGGTCCTGTGAGAGGAAAAATGGTACTACAGTCTCAGCATATGAGATCTCGGACCTATGAGATTGATGTGCTCAACTAGGGCTCAAAGATGCAATTATGGCTGGACAGGAGCATACATGGTTTAAAGGTACAAAATCAACGAAGATAGATAGAGTAATGGTGAATGACAGCTGGGACAACTCATATTACTATTGCAAGGCAACCTACCTTCCTCCAAAGGCATTTTGTGATCACAGTCAAACAGTGGTGGAAGTGCTTGAGCAACAGGAAAGGAGAAATGGGACTTTTAAGTATTTTAATATGTGGGGGCAACATGAACAATTTCAAGAGACCATTGCTACAAACTGGGTGTATTTTGGGAGAGGCTCTGAACAATTCTTGCTTTGCAAAAAAGTTGAAGAATCTCAAGATACCTCTAAAAGAGCTGAATAAAAGACACTTTTCAGACATTACAACTCGAGCAAGGAAAGCAAAGGAAGAATATGAAAGGAATTTCCATGCACTTAGAGAAGATACTGACTCAGAACAGTTGCTACAGATTATGGAAGACTCAAAGAAGGAAGCAAGAAGACTAAAGGAAGCTGAATATAAGTTCAACTCTCAGATGGCCAAGGCAAGACACACATTTCAGGGAGACAAGTGTACATCCTACTTTCATAGCTTGATGAAAAACAACATGCGTAGAAATCATATAAGCAGCCTGGTTAAGGAGAATGGAATGGAAACTATGTCATTAGAAGAGGTTGCTGCTCAATTTGAAAATTTTTACACAGGTCTATTAGGAACTGCAAGGGAAATTGGAGATATAGATATGATTTCAGTCATTGATGGAGGGGCAATTTTAAGGAATGAAAGACATGAAACCCTCATCAAAGATGTTACTATGGAAGAAATCAAGAATGCACTATGGGATATAGGGGATGAGAAATCACCAGGACCTGATGGATTTACTTCTAAAATTTTCAAAGATACTTGGGAGACAAGTGGGGATCAACTTAGTAAGGCTGTGAGAGAGTTCTTTGCAACAAGCAAGCTTCTAAAACAGATTAATCACACAAGTATTGCACTTATAGCCAAAACTTCAAATGCTAACATAGTTAGTGACTTTAGGCCCATTTCTTGCTGCAATGTTACATATAAGGTCATCACAAAAATCCTTACTAATAGACTAAAACCTGAATTAGGGTCCATTGTTTCCCCTGCACATATTGGTTTCATTGAAGGAAGAGTTATGAGTGAAAACATAATGCTTCTTCAAGAATTAATCAGGAAATACTCTAGAAAGAGGATTAGTCCTAGGTGTATCCTTAACTTAGGTCTTAGAAAGGCCTATGACACCTTATTTGGAGGTTTATTGAGCAAATGCTCCTAGCATTAAATTTTCCTCTGATCTTTATAGAATGGATCTTAGAATGTATAACCACTGTCTCTTTCTCCATTAATATAAATGGCATTATGCATGGTTTCTTTAAAGGACAAAGAGTTTTGAGACAAGGTGACCCTATATCTCCTCTTATATTTGTGCTATCTGTGGATTATTTGTCTAGAGTGTTGAAATGTAAAACTCGGCTTCCTTCTTTCAATTTTCATCCTAAATGTGGTATGATGCAAATCACTCACTTAGCCTATGCAGATGATATAATCCTCTTATCCAGAGGAGACAAAGGCTCCATCAAAGTTTTGTTAGATGCACTTCAACATTTCACTGAGGTTTCTGGACTTGAGGTAAGTGCAACTAAATCTTCCTTTTTCATGGCTGGAGCAAAATCGGAAGATAAGGAATACCTTGTCAACAGATCGGGGTTCTCTCCAGGGGAATTCCCATTCAAATATTTAGGCATACCCATCTCCTCAGGAAGGCTAACAATTTCCTAGTTCTCTCCATTCCTTGATAAGATCTTAGCTAACATTAGCTATTGGAATTCAAAGACATTATCATATGCAAGCAAGGTGGAGTTGATAAGGACAGTGCTACATGGGATCCAAGCTTTCTGGTTCTCAATTTTACCTTCACCCTCCCCTCTAATAGATAAGGTAAATAGTTTATATGCAAAATTCCTATGGAAATCACACAGGGTAAGATGGAAAGATGTGTGCCTTCCAAAAGAAGAAGGAGGCTTAGAACTTAAAGACTTAAAGACATGGAATACAGCCTTCCTGTCTAGGCTGTTATGGGACATATTGAAGAAAAAGGACAGCCTTTGGATAGGGTGGATACACCACCAGTATATACAACAAGGAAGTATTTGGACGCGGGAAGTCCATAAAGTCAATGACTCTCCCTTAATGAAAAAGGTAATATCTATAAAAAAAAATGAGTTACTAACACTTGCAGGATCTGAGGAACAAGCTCAAATGATGATAAGCTCGTGGTTCCAAGGGGGAAAGTTTAGGATTAGCGCAACATATGAATTTTTCAGGAGGAAAGCAATGAAGCCTCCATGGTGTCTAGTGGTGTGGGATGCAACAATCATACCTAAGCACTCTTTTATCCTATGGCTGGCAGCTAAAAGAAGACTAGTCACGAAGGACAAAATTAAAACAAGGGAAGTTGACTTAAGTTGCGCCTTTTGCGACCAAGCAATTGAAACTCATGAACACTTATTTTTTTGTTGTAATTTTTCCTCCCAGATTTGGTCTCAGGTAAAGCATTGGCTAGACCTTTGGAGGGGAATGACCACATTGCAGGGAGCTCTCAAGTGGATGAAGAAGGAAGCAAGAGGAAGGAGTTGGCAATCCAAAGCTAAAAGAATAGGCCTAGCTTCCACTGTCTATCATATCTGGAAGGCTAGAAATGAGAAGATTTTTGAAGAGACTACAAAGAGCCCGGATGAAATCATCCATATCATTAAAATACATGTGTACAAGGTGCTAAGTCAAAGGTTTTCACTGCACTTCAGCGCTGCACCTATACTTCAAGAAGGGCTAATAAGTGAGGACTACACTGGAGAGACTTTCGAATGATGAGGAATCTGTGCACAACTGCCCCTTTTGCATCCTATTGTGCAATGATTAACAAAAGTCAACAACCAACATCAACTGCCATACCCGAGCTTAAAGAAAGAAGTGTGCATGCAACCTTTTGTCTCTTGTTGCTTCACCAATGTATTTGGGTCCTCAGATTTATAACGCTAAGTAATTTTTGAAATAGGGAGGCTAAATATGGGATTAGGGTGCTCAAAGTGTTAGCCCGCATGGGTTTAGCTTAACTGGTCACAGGGGTGACATTTGGAATAAGAGACCAATGATCGAGTCTCACCAGCGGCAGTGTGGGAGCAACCTCTCAAATGAGGGGGGTTCCTTGTGCGCAGTGGGCACTGGTCTTGACCTCTGTGGTTGGTTGAGTCACCATGATTTACCTCATCTCACAAGAAAAAGGGTGAGCGATTTCACCTTTTGGAACAAGAACAAGGGTGCTCAAAGTGTTAGGGTGGAACCTCCTTGATGGCCGAGCCGAAGGGGAAGTCTCACCTTAATACTTTTGAGGTGTGTGTCCGACTTCTGATAGCCGAGGCTTGAAGAGATAGGATCCACACATGGACATTATTCCACACCCTTATGGTCAAATTAGGATGTGAGCCTTACTCACTTTAAAGGCCACAATATAGAGCTAGCCTCGGTTGTAGCCTATGGTCCGATCAAACCCCTTCTGTACATATTTAAATTCCAGCAATATATTTACCTTTAAAATAAAAAAAAAGATTTATACTATAAGATATTATTTGCGGTGTATCTAACAACTCCCCAATGACGACATATATGACAATATATATATATATATATATATATATATATATATATATATATATATATATATATATATATATATATATAATATGGATCAAATGTTAACAAGTCATATGGTGTTAAATGTTAACAAATATAGGCCCTTGATCGTAGTGGTATGGATGGCTAGGATTTAATCTTGTTTTTTGGATTTTTTTAATTAAATTGTTTGTGGGGTCCACTCGAAACACATCTCACTCCACCCTAATAGCGCGTGTATTAAGAGGACGGGCTCTCTCTCTTTCTTTTGCTTCGGTTCATCATTTATAGAACCCTAATCGCCGCTCCCTTCGCTGCAATGGACGACCGTCGACTGCTCCACACCACGCCTCGCATCGCCTCCCTCTCCATCTAGCGTCTCTTGGTGTCGCAGTAGAGGGATATTCCGGCCAAAATCGCAACCTCAAGGCCATTGCTACTTGTCGTATTAACATTATATAGGCATATAGATCCCTCTTCAAGGCTTCTTCCTGGCGTCTCTGCCGGATGTCGCATGCTTCCTGGCGTCGTAGCAAAGGGATATTCCGGCCAAAATCGCAACCTCCAAGCCATATATTGCCACTTGTCGTATTCACATTAGGTATATAGATCCCTCTTCAAGCCTTTTGCTTTTAAATTTAAATGTCCAGAAAGAGAGAAAGAAGAAATGGGATGTGAAGAATCAAGAAGTAATTGCAGATGTTGTTACGAAGGTTCATGAATTTGATCAGGTCCTGATTAATTTATGAAGATACTACATTATTTTGCAGTAGGCATCTTTTTTTTTGGGAACAACATAACTATCCTCAAACCTAGGCTCTTTCTAGTTTCTACTACAGCAGGACCAAGTAAGTCGCGACACTCAATTGGGGATTCTTCAATTGGGGGTTTCTAGAATCCGGTACTCAATTTGGGAATTTCTTGAATTGTTGTTTATTAAGTTGGTTTTGATCGAATTAGATTTAGATTTAGTTGATTTTCACTTATTTTGGCATGAATGAATCGATATATTTAACATTCATTTGGGAGGAAAGAATCATTCGATTCTCGGTGTTTGTCAATGTCAAATCTTTGTTGCAAATGCTAATTGTGTTCAGATCTATATTTTTCTAGTTTGGTTCTCCATTAATTTCACGTTCAGAGTCACTATTCGGCAAATTCAGAGTTTATATTCATTGATAATAAGAAATTATTCATATGTATACGGTTAATTAGATGTTAGAAATCAAAAATTACATTTATATACTATTTCAACCTAGCGAATAATTACTATTAACTTAGTGAATAATTACTATCAACCTAGCGAATAGTTAAAAAATTGACCAACCCTTTTCTATTATCTAAATGATAACTCCTATTTACAGACGAATAATAACGATCAATTTAGGGAATAATTACTATTAACCTAGCGAATAGTTGCAAAATTGATCAACCCTTTTGCTATTATCTAAACGAGAACTACTCTTTACACACGAATAATAACTATAAGTTAGCGAATAATTAATATCACCTTATCGAATAGTTCAAATAGTGCACCACACAAAAAAACAACGTTGCCTTACCAAACAAAAACGTTACGCCACAAAGTGCAAGCAAAATCTGGAAGTTTAGAGTCATTATTCATTGATAATATGGAATTATTCGGTAATTTGTTCGTAATTATTCATCGAACACACAGTGCAAGCAAAATCTCCTCATCCCCGCAAAAAAAACGTTACCTAAAAAAAAATCTAACGCACGCGCTTCTTGTTCAGCAAGTTGGCTATAAAAGTGGTGGGGCCTACTCTTTTTTATTTAAATAAAAAGGGAAAGTCTCAATTAATCTCACCCATCCATTTCTAATCAATCAAAGGCCCAGATCTGTTAACATTTAACACCGTAAGAGGTGTGTACACTTGACCCAACCTCTATGACAATAGAATATGGATCATATGTTAACACCTCTTGTGGTGTTAAATGTTAACAAATATGGACCCTTGATCAAAGGAAAACGGAAGGCTGAGATTAATTCTGATTTTTCCTAATTAATATATATATATAAAAAAAGAAGTGGGTCCCAGCAAAAACTACCACTGCCCACCTAGCCTATGCGTGTATCCCACTTCCCTTTTTTTTTTAATTACAGTAGTAATTATTAGCATCTTCATTATTAATTTGTGTTGCACATACCGTATAACTCTCTCAATTTTTCCTAATTAATTACAATAGCTAATTGTGTATATTACTTTAATAATTCCTGTATAACTCTCTCAATTTTTGCAAATCTTTATGATAAATCTTGAATAATTACAATCACCTTATCGAATATTTCCAAAAAGTGCCTCATACTTTTTCAAGTTTTCAAAATCAAATGTAAATGATAATTCCCCATTAACCATGAACAATTACCATCAACTTATCGAATAATTTCTATCAATTCAGCGAATAGTTGTAACATTGACTCACACTTTTTCAAGTTTTGATTATCAATTTCTATCAACTTAGTGAATAATAACCATATAGTTACCGAATAATTACAATCACCTTATTGAATAGTTCCAAAACTGCCTCACACTTTTCCAAGTTTTCAAAATCAAATGTAAACGATAACTCCCCATTAACAATGAATAACTACCATCAACTTATCGAATAACTTCTGTCAACTTAGCGAATATTTGTAACATTGACTCACACTTCTTCAAGTTTAAATTAATTCAGCAAATAGTACAAGTTTTAATTATTGTTCGGTTCTATTTGTATAGGTAGACATTTTTTTATTAATATTCTTCTGGGTTTATTACGTGCTTAAGAATTTCGACAATTAATCAATGTATTCATTCGTTTTTTGACATAATAAACATATTATTCATAGATAAAAGGTTAATTGATACATTATTCGTTGAAATGTGAAGAATTATTCGTTCATAGAGATATTTTTAAAAGTACAATTACATTTAAATATTTATCGCCGAATAAACCTTGGTAATCGATCGAATAATACATCATAAAAGATTTATTGATACATTATTCGTTGAAATGTAAAGAATTATTCGTATATATGTGATATATTTTTAAAAATAATTGAAAACCACTTTTTACCCACCTCATTTATAACACAATTATTCGATGAGAAGCGAACAATTATTCGTATATATGTAATATATTTTGAATTGGATTTAATCTCTACACTTGTTTGATGAATAATCTAAAATTAATCTATCAAACTAATTTCCCCGGATTTAAAAAAGCCCAAATTTCAAAGATCAAAAGCCCAAATGGTTCTGTCACTTTAAATTAAAAAAATCAAATAATTTGGTCCACCACTAATTAATGAAGCAACAGTAATACGGAGTAAGTTTTTTTTTATAAGGTAAAAATTCGAGTTCAGACTGGCCTGAAACTCGATAGGCCGACGAATCAGTAGACGGACTAACCGTCAACATACAACATAATAGACACACAAAAAACACAGATGAAAGAAACACGGAGTAAGTTGTTTGAACAAATGGTTGATGTAAGACACGCACAAGCGGAGAGTAGAGGTAAATCGACTATGGGACCCACGCTTTTACATTAACAAAATTATTTAATTAAGGATAAATCTCCACCCTTCATTCAACTCGATTTGATGGACCAGATTTGTTAACATTAAACACTCTAAGGGGTGAGTACACCTGACCCACCCTCTATGACTATATATATATATATATATATATATATATATATATATATATATATATATATATATATATATATATATATATGATCGAGTTCAGGTGAGAAGCATCCCTTCCGGTGAGAAGGAAAGAAGCCTTCTGATTGGCTGAAACAGATCTAATTTTTTTTTCCAGAAAAAAACTCTCACCCGCTCCTGCCTCCTCTCCGTCTCTCCATCTTCAATACGCATTCAACCTTCTCCTCCTTTGAACCTTCTCTCTGTCTCTCCTCGATCTACCTCCTTCTCCTTTGACGGATCTGCCTCCTTCTCTTTGTCTCTCCTCGATCTAATTTCTAGTGGCTTACATTTGATTTAAATTTCTAGCGGCTTACATTTGATTGCTTCGCTCATTTATCTGCTCGGCTTTCTTGAATCTAGTGATCTCTTTCGTCTCTTAGTTTCATCAATGGTGAAAGGGTTGATCTCTTTCTCACTAGATCTCCCCTCTCTCCTTCATCTTCTCCCGTGGCAGCGGCGGCACCCTCCGGTACTCCCTTGCCCTCCTTTCCATCCTCTCCCTCCTCATCCAACACCTCCAGCCACCGCCTCCGCCCACCAACCCCACTTCAAGGGTTTCGGCAATCACCTCTCCAACTCACCCGATCACCCAGGTCTTCAATTTCACCGGGGTTCTGGCTGCTTAATCCGGAGATTGCGAAGGCGTTGGTCTTGCCGACGTTGAACTGGAAGTGGATGAGCCCCTGCGGGAACACGAACACATCTCCTGATATGGGGAACGGAGACGGAGGTCGAATAGATTGTTAAGGATCGTCCGTTGTGAGAGGGACGGCGGAGTATAGGACGGGATCAAGATTTGGCTTGTCGGGAGAGGTTCAGAGGTCCGTTGGATGGTTGAATTTGTTTACCCGCTTGCTAATTTGCACGGCGTCACCAAAGGGACGATACCACCACCGACTTCCGGTGTCGATGTATGTTTTGTTGACACAGAAGGAACCAACGGGGTAGAGCACCTTCTGATTTGGAGTGATAATGAATGGTGATTTGGACTGTTTGAAGATTGAAACTGACTGAATGGACAGAGAAAGTGATGTGATTAAGTGATTCTGAGGTGGGGTTTTGGGGAAATCTGAGAGAGAGAGAGAGGGGGGGAGGAAGAAGCCAAGTGGTTCAGAGGTTTTATATTAATTGGTTCAGAGGTTTATATTAATTGGTTCAGAGGTTTATATCAAGTGGTTCAGTAACTTAATAGAGATTGGTTCAGTGACTAAATAGAGATTGGTTCAGTGCTAAATAAATAGTGGTTCAGTGACTAAATAGAGAGTGGTTCAGTGACTAAATAGAGAGTGGTTCAGTGCTAAATAAAGAGTGGTTCAGTGACTAAATATAGATTGATTCAGTGACTAAATAGAGATTGGTTCAGTGACTAAATAGAGAGTGGTTCAGTGACTAAATAGAGAGTGGTTCAGTACTAAATAGAGATTGGTTCAGTACTAAATAAAGAGTGGTTCAGTGACTAAATAGAGATTGGTTCAGTGACTAAATAGAGAGTGGTTCAGTGACTAAATATAGATTGGTTCAGTGACTAGTGACTAAAAGGGCTGAACCACACGAGTAAAAGGGCTGAACCACTATGAATAAAAGGAATGAACCACTAAGAGTAAAAGGGCTGAACCACTAAGAGTAAAAGGACTGAACCACTTCTTGGTAACTTGATGAACCACTTTTTTACAACTTGTGACCCACTTTTTTTTTTCAAAAAAACATATACAAAGTGGGTGTCTATGTGTAGATAAAATTAAATTACATCCAAAAATATATTTTTTATATTTTTTAACAAGTTAAAATGCCAAAAAATAATTTTTAAAAGTCCATGTAAACACTTTTAACATGTACGTACAATGTGTGATTGGCGCGTGCAATTAATTAGTGTTACTTGTGAGAGTGGGGTGTTACTAATTAATTTGGGTGGGTGTTACTAATTAATCGGGGAATCCGCGTGTCTCCTATTTTTAATTTATTTTTGGACACGTGGACCAATCAAATCACTTCTTTCCTTCTCACCGGTAGTGTGCTTCTCACCCGAACCCAACCCATATATATATATATATATATATATATATATATATATATATATATATATATATATATATATATATATATATATATATGATTAACTAAAAGGAGAATTTCACCTTTAGGTATAACTGTATAAAAACTCAAACAACGGTATTTCAAACTAAACTAAAACAAAAATAATGTCATTTAGTCGGTTTCAAGAGAGAAAAACATAAAATCTGTTGAAAGAGATCACCCTACAATATCGGTGGAGTACATAAAAACTCCCTAAAGACAAGGGAAAACACAACATAAAAATAAATAAATAAATATTACAATCATTAATTATCTTAAGAAAGGAGAGTTTAATCCTTTTTTATAGCGGTTAATGGGAATGGCTCCCATTAATCACCATTTCCCCCCTTTTCTCTTTTAATTAATTGCTCTTTACAAATCTCCGTTTCTCTCTCTCCCGCCTTTCTCTTCCTCCTCTGCCTCTCCTCCCACCATCTCCGATCACTCCCACAGTTCCACGTCCTCTCTATCTCCCTCCGCCGATCACACCCATCGATCTTCCGTATTTTCTCCGGCGGAATTAGATTCCGAAAATGCTACATCTGCTGTTCCCCGTGATCTTCTTGGAAGCGGCGTTGATCCTGACGCTCCTGTTCAAGACGCCGGTCAGGAAGTTGGTGATTGTCGTCCTCGACCGGTTCAAGCGCGGCCAGGGGCCTATCGTCGTCAAGACCGTCGCCGGCACGGTGTTTACCGTCCTCTGCTCTTCCCTCTACTCCGTTGGCAAGATACAGCGGAGGTGGATCCAAGACGGCGGCGATGTTAGCCCTACCGATCAGGTTCTTTTGTCCAAGCACCTTCTTGAGGCTTCTCTTATGGGTGACGTTTTCGCTCTCTCCATTTTCTTCCCCTCTCGCGATGTTTCTTTTGATTAGGTCAGAGATCGACCTGTGTTTGATTGATTAAACGATGTGGTTGATATTTGTCCAATTGATCTTGTTACGGCGATGAGAATTTGTATTCCTTTCTGATTTCGCTTAAATTTAATCGTTCTAGGTTTCCCACAGCAAAGGATATTTAATCGTTCTAGGTTTTCAAATTGGGATTCCTTATGGTATTTCTTTCTGATTTCTGATTTTGCAATCTGTATGTTTTGGAGTTACATTTAGGAATTGAGATCATTTTTGCCGTGGATCTGTTCTATTCACTGTGCTGTATTTCTGATAATGCACTATCATAATTCATAAGTTTTCATCTGTCATTAAGATGGGCAATATCTTCACCTTCTGTGACTACTAAATGTATGTAAATCTGACAATGTTGTGCTTAAATCCAGGATTCTTTCTGTTCCTCGCGCTACTGACAGATCGGCTGCACTACTATATCAGAGAGCTTCGGTTAACAAGGAAGACGGTGGAGGCCGCAGAGGAGAGCCAGGAGAAGTTTGGTGGACCGGAGGATCTCAAAGCCCGAGAGGAGCAGGTTGGTTCCTTCAAGGACTTTGTTAGGCAACTCCAATCCGAGCTTGACAGTAAAACCAAAGAGGCAGATGAAGCAAAAGCGCAGAAGGAAGCCATCAGAAAGGAACTCCAATCTAAACTTGAGCGTCTGGTAGCAGAGAACCAAGAGCTACGCGGTCAGCTTGTCACGAAAATAAACGAATGAAGCAAATTGTTCTTTTAGTCTACTGATAATCCTGCATTGCTTTGGAAGCACAATTTCTGATTACATACATGGATAGAGGAACAAAAACAAGACCCGACGTGGTGAAGAGGATGTTAGCTGTTTGTTACTTTTTTTTATCCATATGATTTGCCTTAATCCATTTTTTGTTTTCCACTGTGATGTAATCTATACAGTTGTATTAATCCAAGCCTTGGTTCGGCAATTATGATATGACTTGCTTAGTATCGCTTCATCTGTTGCCTTCATCTGAATGATAGGCCACTTTGGCCAGCTTCTTCAACTGACTTTGTTCATAATACTTACTGCCTTCAGTTTTTTTTTCCTAGTTCATTTCTGTCCTGATTTGTTCTTACAATCTGCAGGCTCAAACAAGGCTAAACTGTTGGATCATTCGCAAAGCTGAGAATAGGATCATTTTCTCGAAGGAGCTTAGCGGTATTGAGCACTGTGAACAACATCAGACTGAGGAAGACCATAACTGAAAGACCTGAGATAAGGATCATTATCCCCGCTGCAAAATGACCTTTCACTTCGTACGCATACTCAGTAGAGGCAAGAGCAAGGCAGGTCAATGGGAAAGAGTAAGCCCACCATGCAATATTGAACTTCCTCAGCGACTTCTTGAAGAGGTTTGGTCTGCAAGCCTGTTTCTCCAACGAAATGGACGCAGGTAAGAGTCAAATATCTGCTACTTCTCAAATAAAAATGTTGTAAGATTATAGAATTTGGTTTCTTTTTACTCCAAAGAATAATGTTTTCTAGTAAAATTAATCAGCTTGGAATGAGTTCCTTCCAAATCTAACTAGAGTAGTTCTAGTTCATCTTCCTCAATTTATTCATGCAAACCATTATAAATTCCCAAATTTTGTTTCTACCGGAGTTGTTAAATGTCAACTACATATAAGGTAATTTTGGATCCAAAAGAAACAAACAATAGATCAATTAGTACCAATGAAGCAAAGAGAAAGAGGGATAGGAAGAAAAGCATCTTGGAGGTGGTATCATAAGATTCAGAGATAGAGCTCCAAGCCATGCTTGACATGCTTGGGACAGCAAAGAACAAGAAGAAAACGGGGCGAAGCAGGGCTGGAAGGTGATTGCCCCCCGACAAGCGCTGATAGAGGGTGACAAACAACACCAGATAGTGCGCCATCCCCAGCGAGAACATACAAACAGCAGTCTCCTTACACCCCATCCGGGCAGCTGCTTGTGCAGCCACAAGGTTCCCCAACACCGAGATGTGACTTGTTGGATTAGCCACATTAGCCAGGAACTTACGTTCTGTGGTGAACCACTGGCCATAAATCTTCACATCAAGTGCTATGATCGGGACAGCTAAGACCCACCATAAGACTAGGTACGCAGTTGTACTTGGCGACACCCATGTGGGGGCAGATTGGAGGAGAAGAAGCCATGAAATCCATGGAGCAAAGAGGTAGTTAACCCCTACAGGATGTATGAACTCGGCTTTCACTAGGGGAAAGTGGAAGATACATCTTAGGATGTATAGAAAGGAGAGTGTAGTGAGTATGAAAACGGAAAGTATCCATAGGAGAAGGAAGGATGTGGAGGGTAAGAACCGAAAGATGAACGAGAGAGGTGTATGTTGGACCTCAGAAGGAGCAGGTTGGCTAAGGATCTTCCATAGAAGAGCTTGGCCTCCAAAGGATAGGCTCATTCTGAAGAAGCCTGCATGGAGCCTGGCTAGGATAGATGATAGTGATCGCTTGTAAGCGATATACGAATGGTTAGGACGTCTCTCCCTTGGATTGATATTAGTTGTAGAATCATTGACAAGCTCGATTCGAGGTTGGCTCTCCCTATTGCTTGACATTGCTCAACAGTATGTATAATATAGGAGGAGGGAGATTTTTTTAGCAAGGTGCTCCTCAAATTTTGTTGCAATTTCTCATTTTTAGTTGGTATGCTTATTTATATGAGGAAGAAAAGCATACATCTTATTTTTTGTTGGTATGAAAATCAATTTTAACCGAATAGATATATTCCATGGTTCTTGCTGGAATATTTTACACTCTTGGAAGTTACAAGCCAACCAAACAAGCTGCAACTCCAACATCTCTAGATGAAGACACTAAGAGCACTTTTGAGTCAGATCTTAGACGATGGGAAGGTTCGCCCTGTCTTTGTCTCATGATTTAACACAAACGTCATACCGTACCATAATATTCCTTTCGAAAGTTTGGGGTTCAAACAAGATCCTTATGTCATAAGATTTCATCTCAATTTGACATCAGGAGAATCTTATAATCAATTCTTATACTTGAGTTCAAAAGTGTGTGTGTTTTTAATGCTTCTTTTCTACACATCTATGCAGTGTTTGGAAGTATATATTAAGATCATCTCCAACTGATTCTCTAAAATTTTCCCAAAATGGGGAAACAAAATACATATTCTTCAAATTATTTTTGCTTTAACTTCAACTTCTTCATTTCGAAGATTTGGAGAATCATTTAATTTGGAATTTTTACTGCTGCTTTTTCATTTCGGAAAATGTGATGAGGAATGTGTTGGAATAAAAAATACCTTAAAATTCTCCAAATATCTGAGTACATGTTCTTTCATTAAAAAAGAAAAGGCTAAAAATTGCTTTCTAATTCTTCTTGTTGAGTTATAACAACATGACTTCCTAATCTTTTTATTTGATAAACTTTTCAGTTATTATTTGATTTCATTGGCTTTAGAAGCTTCCAAACATCTCATGTTCTCTCTTTTTTCATAGAAAATTTGGTTTAATTCGAATTCGCTCCATGATCAGTTTCAAAACAAGGGATTCATTTTAGACAAGAATTTATTGACACTTTGTTTGGATTATACTATATTTCAATCGTCTTTCTCTTCCGTTTTCATAATTTGCAACCAAACGGGCACTTAGCCCTATTCATAAAAAATTTAGAGAGTGTCCTATTGTCCTAGATAATCCAGAAAAGTGAGTGGTACGTACAAATGCAAAAATGGTTGGCTTATAAACAAAATGCTCTGCAAGATTTGTCACTTCTTTTAGGTGAAGTTTTTTGTGTGCATGTTTACGAATATTTGAAGCAACTTGGGTGCAACTGCAATCTCTCTACTTATTTTCAAATCTTTTTTTCCTATATTTCCTTAATCAAATATCTGATAATATATACTACATGTAGTTCTTGTTGATTTTAGTTTTGGTGCTTCAGAACTCAGAAGTATATACATGTTTAGTCATTAAAAAAATGGTTAAACATGGCTCTCTAATTCTTCTTGTTAAGCTGTATCAACATGGTTTAATTTAAAGGTTTAAAACATGGTGATTTTAGAATGTCTTTGCTTCGAGCATCAAAATAAAAAAGAATGTTTTTGCTTCATAACAAAGCCAAAAAAATGTTGAGTAAATAAACATTATTGCAGCATCCAAAATTTAAGGGAACCAAAGCCCTAGGACTTGCTTGGTTGGTTATTACTTATTAGGAAGTATACAGTCCTGACTCTGGTGCAAGTGCAACTATATATGGTAAAGTTAATTCCGACCAAAAAAATATATGGTAAAGTTAATTCTCCGTCACATTTTTTTTTAAAATATATATATATTTGAGGTAGGGCTGAAAAGAGAGGGCAAATCTTTACCATTAAAATATTTTTTAATGGCTAAAGATTTTTTCAACTTTACCTCACATAACATAACATGTACGATAGCCAAATCTAGCAAGAAGGGAAATAAATAGAATTTGATCCATTTTTCAGTTATTGTTTTAGTCTAAATTCATGTCCTCTCATTTTTCTTAGCAATTTTTGTTTCATACTCAATCTTCGCAATGAGTGTCAAAATAAGGAATTCATTCCATCAACTCTTTCCTCGAATTATTCTATCTGAGTCATCTTTGTCTTTTTGTTTTTCATAATTTACAACCAAACGGACACTTGATCCATTCGTAGAAAATCGAACATTTATAAACTCGTGACAAGAAAGAGAAGAATCACAAAGTGGAGAAGAGGAAGTAGAAGCAACTTCAAGCAAGGTACAATGAGAATACAAGCCAAAAAAAGTGAATGGTTATCCTAGTTTTGCAGTGCTTCTTTGGGTTTTGGATGGGATGGGGATAGAACTATAGAAGTGAAAGAGAGTAGTAGAGTGAAGAGGTACAAATTACAAAAAGGGTTGGCTTGGAAATAAAATGCTCTGCAACTTTTGTCACTTCTTCTAGATGATGTTTCATTGTTCCATTTGTTATTTGAGCCAACTTTGGTGGAATCTCCCAAATTCTCAAACCTTAGGTAGAATTTAATGGGAACAACTTGGTTGAACCGTTCTACATGGAATTGAGAGTGTAGGATATATAGACTAAGGTAGCTTATGGTAAATAAACAAGATACAGAAGGGTAGTTTCATCATTTTTACACTAGTTATAAATAGGGGGAGCTGGTGTTAAACCAGAGTGGGAAAATCAGTTGTAACAAACTGAATTAGTCGACAGTAGAGGTTCTTGGAGTAACCTCCATTTTCTGGTTTTAAGAATGAATGAAATCTGATGCTTGATTTCAATATCTGATTGTGTTTGCTGATCATTCAAATATTCAAATGGTATCAGAGCACCAGTGATTGATATGAGTTTGTGTTGGTTTGTTGTCTCTGTTTCTACGATTGATTTTTGCGTTGTTTCAATTTCGTTTTTCGAAGTTTTCGTTCTTGGTGAATCTATGGCTGGGAGAGGAAATCCGATTGGGAGTCCAAAGGCTTGGGGCTGGTCGTGGTGCGTTTGTGACAATCACACCTCCTGCACCTGGTGCTGCTGGCAGAGGTTTTAATGTCGGGGTTCTTGGTTTTCAATTTGGGGATCTTGGTCAACGAATTGGGAATGTCCATTATAATCCCTTATTTTTGTCAAATTCTGATCATCCGAGGATGCAATTGGTATCCACACCGTTCAATGGGATGAATTTTACCAGTTGGAGTCGGGGTATACAGATGGCTTTAGACCTGTTGAGAATAGTGAGGATTTTGAGAAATGGTTGAGAGAAGATTACATGGTCAGATGTTGGCTCATTAATTCCATGACACATGATGTTGCTGAAGCGTTTATGTATGTGCAGTCAGCTAGGGAGTTATGGCAGGAGATAACGGAAAGATTCTATGAGTCTAATGATCCCCTTATCTTTCAGTTGAGAAGGGATCTTTGCAATTTAAAGCAAGAAAATCTTTCTGTAGGTGCATATTTTGGAAAACTAAAGAAAATCTGGGATGAGTTGTTGCTTCTTGATGCTGTCCCTGGTTGCACATGTGGGGGTATTAGTCAATGTGCTTGTGCTTTGTTGAAACGAGTAATTAAAAGGGAAGAAAAGCCTAAGGTCATGCATTTTCTTATGGGACTTAATGAGGTTTATGAGCCGCTTAGGAGCAATGTATTGTCTAAGGATCCAATGCCAGGATTGAATAAAGCTTTGCAGATGGTTGTACAGATTGAGAGATCAAATGGAGTGACTTCAGGAGTTCAAGGAGATGTTAATGCACTTGTTGTTGGACGGAATAGTAATCTGGATGTTGAGGCTAATGCTGTGAATAGATATGGTCAGGGTCGATAAGATCAGTACAGGTTTGCTGATCAGGGCAAGAAAGAGTTTAAGAAACCTAGGTAAGATAGAAAATGTGATCACTACAATGAAGAAGGGCATACCAAGGACTATTGTTTGAAACTAGTAGGTTATCCCGAATGGTACAAGGGGCCTAGGGAGGATGAGAGGCCCAAGCAAGGTTGGAAGTTTGCTGCTCACCAAGAAACTCCTCAGTTTGATAGTCCAATTGATGGATATGGCACTGACTCAAGGCCAGATCCAGTTATGGTGAATGCTGTTTTCAATGAGATCATCAAGATGATGAAAGGGAAGGGTAAGATGGAGCAGTTTGATAGCTCAACAAATCAAGCCATGGTTCATTTTGCAGGTACCTTGAGTGTTTCTTTTCTCATTGGTACAAATAAAGCTGATAAAACTAGATGGATTGTTGATTCTGGTGCTACAGATCACATTGTGTTTGATAAATCTGTTTTTCTTTATTTGAGGAATTTGCATAATGTTATCAATCTTGGGTTGCCTGATGGTTCAAGTATTGCTGTTAGTCAGTCAGGGACTGTACAAGTTACACATGATTTGTCGCTGCAGAATATGCTCTATGTTCCTCAGTTTAGACATAATTTGTTGTCTGTGTCAAAGGTTTTGCATTGTCAACAGATGGAGTTTTGTTTTAATGGGGCATCTTGTTGGTTACAAGACCATATAACTAGGAGGGTCATTGCTCGTGGAGCAGAAGATGGAGGTCTCTATGTCTTGCAGTCACATGGGGTTGCTGCTACATGTAGTGATAAAGTTGGTTTGAATTTGAGAAATGTTAATTCTCATGGCTGTAATAAAGTAATTCTTTTGAAAACCTTACATGCTAGACTTGGGCATCTTTCTGTTTTTAAAATGAAGCACATTCCTGATTGTTCTCATAGTGAGTTGAAGGATTTTGATTGTGAAACTTGTGATCTTACTAAGTTTCACAAGTTACCTTTTAATAGAAGTGATTCATTGGCAGATGGTGTGTTTCAATTAATTCATGTGGATTTATGGGGTCCATACAGGGCTCCTTCTTTACGTGGGGCTAAATATTTCCTCACATTCCTAGACGATTTCTCTAGGACTACTTGGGTGTATCTTCTTCAAGATAAGATGCAGGTGTTAAGAGTTTTAACTGGATTTTTGAATTTGGTTGAGACACAATTTCAGTTGAAGGTTAGAGTGGTCAGAACTGACAGTGGGACTGAGTTCACTCAAAAAGGGTGTTCAAATTTGTTTTTATCTCGAGGAGTTGTTCATCAGAGGTCAGCTCTAGGTGTGCATGAAGAAAATGGTAGAGTTGAAAGGAAGCATAGGCATTTAATTGAAACTGCCAGGGCAATTAGGCATCATGCAGGGCTGCGTATTCAATTTTGGGGAGATTGTGTCTTGAGTGCTACATATTTGATTAATAAGATGCCTTCCAAGGTGTTACAATGGAAGTCTCATTTCTAGGTTTTGTATAATACTGCTCCTTTCTTTGATAATCTCAGAGTTGTTGGTTGTCTATGTTATGCTTTACAACCTAATGATCCTAGAGATAAGCTTGGTGTTATCTCTAGAAAGTGTGTTTTTCTTGGGTACCCTCCTGGTCAGAAAGCTTTCAAACTGTTTGATCTTCAAAAGAAGTTTGTCATTATAAGTAGACAAGTCAAATTTGTTGAAAATGTTTTTCCTTTTAAGGACAGTAGGGGTGTTTTTCCTCCTTCAGAGGTTCATAAGGTGAATTATGATTTTACTGTCATTGATGATTCTGATGATTTGTGGATGGGATCACCTACTGATGGTGCAGTTGGTCCTACTGATGATATAGTGATTCATAATGAGGATGATAGTTGTGGAAATTTGGATAATGGGATTGATCAAAATGTTCCTTGGATTGTTGACAACAGTACTTCTAGCAGTGATCATAGGTCATTTCGCACCAGTTTTGAGGGCACATCTATGCCTACAGATGTTGAAGGATCATCTTTGCCTTCTAAGAGAGAAATTCATAGACCAGTCAGATTGAATGATTATATTTGTTCAGGTCTTCCCAGAAGATTGCAACATACAAATTCTGATTCTGATAGTCAGTCTTTTTGCTATTTTCTCAGTGCAGAATATGGCTCACTTGTCTCATGACTTTATTAAGTCATTTGTTAATGCGTGTACCACGTTTGAGCCTCGTTCCTATAGCCAGGCCAAAGGCATTTCACAGTGGGAAGATGCCATGAAGGCTGAGATATCTGCTCTTGAAAGCAACAACACTTGGACAGTTACTTCATTGCCTGTTGGGAAAAAAACTATTGGGTCCAAGTGGGTGTATAAAATCAAGTATAGGCAGGATGGCAGTATAGAGAGATTCAAGGCTCGTTTAGTAGCTAAAGGATATAATCAGATTAAAGACAAGGATTACAAACAGACATTCTATACTGTGGCTAAGCTAGCTACAATAAGGGTTATATTGGCTTTAGCTGCTGTTAGAGGTTGGGCCTTGAATCAGTTGGACGTCAATAATGCATTTTTGCATGGGTTTATTGATGAGGAGGTTTATATGCAAGCTCCTGCAGGTTATAACATTAAACCTGGTCTTGTATGCAAGCTGAATAGGTCTTTGTATGGTCTCAAACAAGCCAGCAGACAGTGGAACCATGAACTGACTAAATTTCTGATTAGATTGGGTTACTCTCAGTCTAAGCATGATTACTCTCTGTTTGTTAAATCTGTGGGATCAGATTTGACCATTGCTTTGGTCTATGTAGATGATATGTTGTTGCTAGGGAATTCCAATTATGAGATTGCTTTCACTAAGTCATCTCTTCATTCAGCTTTCACTATCAAGGACTTGGGTATTGCTAGGTACTTCCTTGGTATGGAAATCTCTCGTTCTGCTTCAGGTATTCTTCTTAATCAGAGGAAGTACATACTTGATATTCTCAAAGATGCTCAGATGGAGTCTTGCAAGCTTGCTACCTTTCCTATGCAACATGGGGTCAAGTTGTCATCACACATTGGTGATCCTTTTGAGCATCCTGAAGATTGTAGACGTCTGATTGGAAGGTTGTTATATCTTACTCTTACTCGTCCAGATATTGCATATACTGTGCAACAGCTGAGTCAATTTATTCAAAATCCTCTTAAACCTCACTGGAATGCTGCCCTTTATCTTCTAAGATACTTGAAAGGAACTTATCATCTAGCTCTTTCATACTTTGCCACCACAGATCTCACTCTCAAGGCTTACAGTGATGCAGATTGGGGCAATTGCCTTGATACAGGTCGTTCTTTGTCTGGCTATTGTGTGTTCCTTGGGTCATCTTTAGTTTCTTGGAAAACTAAGAAACAGAAAGTTGTTTCCAAGTCCTCAACTGAGAGTGAGTACAGGAGCATGTCATCTGCAGCTAGTGAGCTTGTTTGGATGCAGGGTCTTTTACTTGATCTTAATGTTCAAGTTGATTTGCCTATCAATCTTAACTGTGATAACCGAGCTGCTCAGTGTTTAGCATTGAATCCAGTGTTTCATGAATGTACTAAGCATGTTAGAATTGACTCCCACTTTATCTGAGAGATGGTTCAGCAAGGCTTCATTCAGACAACTCATGTGTCCTCTACATTATAGATTGCAGATGTTCTTACCAAGGCTTTGGGAGTTCATCAACATAGGTTTCTATGTTCCAAGCTTGGACTTGTGTCTCCTACCCTAGTCCAGCTTGAGGGGGGTATGTAGGATATATAGACTAAGGTAGCTTATGGTAAATAAACAAGATACAGAAGGGTAGTTTCGTCATTTTTACACTAGTTATAAATAGGGGGAGCTGGTGTTAAACCAGAGTGGGAAAATCAGTTGTAACAAACTGAATTAGTCGACAGTAGAGGTTCTTGGAGAAACCTCCATTTTTTGGTTTTATGAATGAATGAAATCTGATGGTTGATTTCAATATCTGATTGTGTTTGCTGATCATTCAAATGTTCAAAGAGAGCTTGAAGTCAATAACAATAACAAATCTAGTTTCTCCGACTCATTACATGGTAGGGTCACTCCCTTTTGTTTTACTCCATATATCGAAAAGGTTTAACAAAATTTTGGAGATTTTTCTATTTTAACAGTTTCTGTAAAATTTCTTTCAAATAGGGAAACAAAAACACTTGTTTAAAATTATTTGTGCTTAAACTTCAAAGTTTAGTTTTTCCGTTACAAAGATTTGGGGAAGCTTTTAATTTTAATGTTAAAGAATGTGGCGGATTTGGAAAATTCACTCTATTTTTTTCCCTCTTCCTTATTTAGGAGAATAGGATGAATAAACCGCTCGACAAAAAAACACTCAAGATTTTAATATTTTTCCTCCATTTTAGAGATTTTTTTTACCAAAACTGTTGAGAAGATTTTTTAATCCGGAATGAAAATTAAAGACAAGAAAGTGTTGGAGAATTATTAATTCTCTAATATTAGGAATTATAATAATAGTAATATCTATTATTGATAATTGAAAGAGAATGCTCTTTTGTAGGAGGCATAATAGAGAAATGAAACGGGAGGCAAATATTGAAGATGGAATTGACACCAATCATTTGCTCTGTCGAAAGGCTATATAAACCAATAAGTTTTCATTTGTAAATTCAATCCAAAAATACAGAGAGAAAAGCTTAGTTTAAAGCATTAAACAGAGAGAAGCTTTCAGGAGAATTTTTTGCGTAAAATTCCAGAGTGTAGTTTTGGGTGTGAGTGTTAAGTAATTGAGTTGTAATCACGTTATCATTCTATCAAAGTTTTGCGGCAGATTAGAAACATCTCGTGTGTGTATTTTCTATCATTATCATTCTCATTATTCTGATTTTCGGGAAATTTGAGCGTATTTTTCCCAACAATTGGCATCAGAGCGAGGTTATAAACAATCCACATAAAGTCAGATTTGAGTGGGAGCAATGGCCGCAGAAGATAGAAAGGTGAAACTAGACAAGTTCGATGGTGCAGATTTCGGATTTTGGAAGATGCAAATCGAAGATTATTTGTACCAGAAAATTTTTTATCAACCTCTGTCAGAAAAGAAGCCAGAGGACATGAAGGATGAAGATTGGAATCTTCTTGATAGACAAGCCATTGGAGTTATCCGACTGACGTTATCACGCAATGTTGCATTCAACATAGCAAAGGAAACAACCACGACAGGTCTTATGTCAGCCCTTTCTAATATGTACGAAAAGCCATCTGCCTCTAACAAAGTTCATTTGATGAGGCGATTATTCAATTTACGAATGGCAGAAGGCGCATCAGTAGCTCAACATCTCAATGAAATCAACACAGTCACAACTCATTTGAGTTCAATTGGGATTGAATTTGATGAGGAAATACGAGCCTTGATACTTTTGTCTTCTCTTCCAGATAGCTGGAATGCTACTGTCATGGCTGTGAGTAGCTCATGAGGAAGCAATAAGTTAAAGTTCGATGATGTTCGTGATCTGGTGCTCAGTGAAGAGATCTGACGACGAGGGTTGGGTGAATCATCAACCTCTTCATTTTTACGTATAAAGTCAAGAGGGAGAAATTCAACCAGAGGAAATGGATAGGGAAGATCGAACAATCAAGCCAGACGAAAAGAAAAGAGGTCAAGGTCAAGGAATCCCAATAGTTCCTCTAGCTCGAAGACCATCGAGTGTTGGAATTGTGGGAATACCGGACACTACAAAAATCAATGCAAAAGCACTCCACAAAAACAAGAGACGAAGGTGGAGGCAAATGTTAGCTTTAATTCTAGAGGAGATGATGCATTGATATGTTCCTTGGAGAGAAGGGACGAATCTTGGGTGTTAGATTCTGAAGCATCATTTCATGCTACTTCAAAGAAAGAGCTCTTTGAGAGCTATGTCCCGGGGAACCTTGGAAATGTATATCTTGGCGATGATCAACCTTGTTCAATTATCGGCAAAGGTCAAGTGAAGATTAAGTTAAATGGCTTTGTCTGGGAGCTAAAAGATGTTCGACACATTCTTGATCTAAGAAAGAACTTGATATCAGTAGGGCAGTTGGCAGATGAAGGCTACGATACAATTTTTAATGGTGATAAATGGAAGATTTCAAAGGGTGCAATGATAATAGTTTATGGAAAGAAGAGCGGTACTCTTTACATGACAGCAGGGGCACGCTGCTCAATTGCAGTTGCATCAGGAAATGAAGATTCCAAAATGTGGCACCAGAGACTTGGCCACATGAGTGAGAAAGGGATGAAACTCTTGCATTTGAAGGGAAAGCTTCCAGGTTTACGCTCAATTGAAATGGGCATGTGTGAAGATTGCATACTTGGAAAGCAGAAGAGGGTAAGCTTTCAAACAAATGGCAGACCTCCAAAGAAGAATCGGCTAGAGCTTGTCCACTCCGATGTTTGGGGGCCAACCACTACCTCATCCATTGGCGGAAAACACTATTTTGTGACTTTCATCGATGATTACTCTCGGAAAGTATGGGTGTACTTTCTAAAACACAAGTCTGAAGTTTTTGAGGCTTTCAAAAGATGGAAAGCTATGGTTGAAAATGAGACAGGCGTGAAAGTTAAAAGGCTTAGAACCGACAATGGTGGCGAGTATGTAGACACCATGTTCAAAAGATTTTGTTATGAGAATGGGATCCGAATGGAGAGAACGGTTCCAAGTACACCTCAGCAAAACGGTGTAGCTGAGCGTATGAACCGAACATTGACAGAAAGAACCAGAAGCATTCGTATACAGTCAGGTCTACCGAAGCAGTTCTGGGCAGAAGCAGTCAATACGGCATGTTACTTGATCAATCGAGGTCCCTCGGTTCCTTTAGATTACCAAATACTAGAAGAGGTATGGAGCGGTAAAGAGATAAAACTTTTGCACTTGAAAGTTTTTGGTTGCGTCGCATATGTGCATATTAGTGATCATGGCAGGAATAAGCTTGATCCGAAATCTAAGAAATGCACTTTCATCGGCTATGGAGAGGATGAGTTTGGCTATCGCATCTGGGATGATGAAAAGAAGAAGGTGATCCGTAGTAGAGATGTGATTTTCAACGAGTCAGTCATGTATAAGGACTTGACAAAAAGTGACGCCATTAATTCAAATCAGAGTGGCCCAGTATTTGCAGATGTAGATTATATTCCAGATTGTTCTATGACAGAACCGATCGCAATAAATCGTCAGCCAGAGGAGCACGTTGGGGAAAGTAGTGCACAACAGTCTAACACGACACTACCTTCTACTCCAACTCCTGCATTGAGAAGGTCTTCTCGACCGCATGTGCCTAACATGAGATATATGAATTATTTGTTGTTGACTGATGAAGGGGAGCCCGAATGTTATGATGAAGCTTGTTTGAGCAGTGAAGCAAGCCAGTGGGAGCTTGCAATGAAAGATGAGATGCAGTCTTTGATTTCTAAAACGTGGGAACTTGCTGAGTTGCCCATAGGGAAGAAGGCACTTCACAACAGATGGTTGTACCGGGTGAAAGATGAGCATAATGGCTCTAAGAGGTACAAAGCTCGACTAGTTGTCAAAGGATTTCAGCAAAAGGAATGTGTTGACTACACAGAGATTTTTGCCCCCGTTGTGAAGCACACTACTATTAGATCAGTGTTGAGTATTGTTGCCGTTGAAGATCTCCTTCTTGAACAGTTAGATGTGAAGACTGCATTTCTTCACGGAGACTTAGATGAGGAGATATACAAGCATCAACCAGAAGGTTTCTCAGAAAAGGGAAAAGAGAAGATGGTGTACAGACTCAAGAAGAGCTTGTATGGCCTAAAGAAAGCTCCGAGACAGTGGTACAAAAAGTTTGATGGCTTCATGCACAGGGAAGGTTACAAGAAGTATAACGCCGACCATTGTTGCTACGTCAAAAGATATCAGTCTAGTTATATCATTTTACTCTTATATGTTAATGACATGTTGGTAGCGGGTTCTGATATGAATGATATCAGAAGATTGAAGAACCAGTTATAAAAAGAGTTTGACATGAAAGACTTGGGTCCAGCAAAGAAGATTCTTGGAATGCAAATTACAAGAGATAGGCAGAAAGGGACATTGCAGTTGTCTCAGTCAGAGTACATCAACCGTGTCTTGCAAAGGTTCAACATGGGTAATGCCAAACTAGTTGGGACACCCTTGGCTAACCATTTTCGCTTATCCAAGGATCAATCTCCTAAAACAGAAGAAGAAAGAGCTCTCATGGATAAGATTCCTTATGCCTCGGCCATCGGGAGTTTGATGTATGCAATGGTCTGTACAAGACCAGATATTGGACAAGCAGTGGGAGCTGTCAGTAGGTTTATGTCAAATCCGGGGAAAGTTCACTGGGAAGCAGTGAAATGGATTCTAAGGTATCTACAAGGAACGACAGAAAAATGTTTGTACTTTGGTAAGGGTGAATTAAAAATACGAGGCTATGTAGATGCTGACTTTGGAGGCGAAGTCGATCATCAGAATAGCACAACCGGTTACATATTCACTGTCGGAGATACAACTGTTCGTTGGATGTCACAATTGCAGAAGATTGTTGCTCTATCAACTATAGAGGCTGAATATGTAGCAGTGACTGAAGCTAGCAAGGAGATGATATGACTTCAAGGTTTGTTAACTGAGCTGGGATTCATACAAGAGAATAATGTGTTGTACAGTGATAGTCAAAGTGCAATACATTTGGCAAAAAATTCGGCATTTCATTCTAGAACCAAGCATATTGGACTTCGATACCATTTCATCAGATCGTTGTTGGAAGATGATGTATTGAAACTGGAGAAGATCCAAGGCAGTAAGAATCCAGCAGACATGTTAACAAAGACGGTGACTATTGACAAATTGAAGTTGTGTTCAACTTTAGTTGGCTTGCAGAAGTGACAAAACCATGTGTGTGAAGACAGATTGAAATCAGTTTTCAAGTGGGAGATTGTTTGAGAATTATTAATTCTCTAATATTAGGAATTATAATAATAGTAATATCTATTATTGATAATTGAAAGAGAATGCTCTTTTGTAGGAGGCATAATAGAGAAATGAAACGGGAGGCAAATATTGAAGATGGAATTTGCACCAATCATTTGCTCTTTCGAAAGGCTATATAAACCTATAAGTTTTCATTTGTAAATTCAATCCAAAAATACAGAGAGAAAAGCTTAGTTTAAAGCATTAAACAGAGAGAAGTTTTCAAGTGAATTTTTTGCGTAAAATTCTAGAGTGTAGTTTTGGGTGTGAGTGTTAAGTAATTGAGTTTTCAAGAGAATTTTTTGCGTAAAATTCTAGAGTGTAGTTTTCGGTGTGAGTGTTAAGTAATTGAGTTGTAATCACGTTATCATTCTATCAAAGTTTTACGACAGATTAGAAACATCTCGTGTGTGTTTTCTATCATTATCATTCTCATTATTCTGATTTTCGGGAAATTTGAGCGTATTTTTCCCAACAAAAAGCCCAAAAATATCACTTATTTGGAGGATTAATTATCAACTGATGAGTGAATAGAAAACGTCACTTTTTTTTTTCAAGCCCAACCATTTGCATACACTCCAAACCAAAATACATATATGCAGTGCATAAGAGGAACAAAAGCAACCATAAACTATGCTGCTTCAGCGAATCCAACCCTGAGGTTACCATAGTCGAAAACAGTGTGGTACCGGCCCATGAACACATCTCCCAGGATCCTGCATTTGAACACTTGTCAGTTTCCGTTGTGCTCAAATAACATCTATCCTGTAAAATGACTCAAATGAGTAAGTTGGATTGTAGATAGTTTTACCAGAGGGGGCCACGAGGAGGAGGGACGTCAAGAGCAGTGAACCCGCTAATGCATTGTGCAGCGGATCCCTCGCCCACCTTCAGGATATACTGAACAAAGCAACGATTCAAGTTCAAATCAACATAGTCAGCTTACAAGTTCTGAAGCAAACTATGATTTCCAAAAGGTTTCATTAGTCTCTGAAAGTTCAAAAATTAATCTAACTAAATTAACAATGAGACCTCTATTAAGTAACCTAACAGAAGATATTCCCATATAGTGAGTTTGTGTTTATAAATTACCTCTTCAGCGCTCAGAGTGAAAGCTTTGCCACCAATCGTAAAGGACACACTAGGCATGGAAGGAATACTTCCACAGTTGACAGCAGATTGTCCCATGGGGCTCGGAAGGCGGTTGCAGAGCTAAAATTTCGACATAGGACATAGTTAAAAGAAAAAGCTACGTAGTATTTTTTTTTAATGGAGAGTGTGGTTTGAATCAAATGGTTTGCAGTAAATTACATTGTCCACATATTTGAGTATTGTTTCCTGGGACTGATTCTTGGTAAGCTGATTCTGCATCCATACGACGGTCATCTCACAAGAAGAGCACATACCAGTAGATCTCTCGACATTATCCTTGTCGTCCACAACACTCTCAATACCCATGCTGCACAAAAGAATTTCAACAGTAAATAGTCGATGAATGTAAGACAAAGATCCTAAATAAACAACTACTGCTTGCTCCCGTTCACAGTCGGGAGACAGTATTCCAACTGCCCTACTACCTACCTGACTCCACGAGTTCCATCAAAAGTGCACAAACCAATCTGTGAGCAGATCTTCTTTGGTGATGCCTGGGAGCGAAAATAAACATAGAATAGACATAGTTTTCAGAATAGACATAGAATGGTCCTGGCAAACTGACTCCAAATTCGATGAATTTATAACATAGTTTTCACTTTAGAGAAATATTTGGTGCCATTTCCCAGTTTAGGAACCAAAATCGACTATCATGAAGCGTAGTTGAAAGCATGCCTGTTGTAGCTCGGGATTAAATATCAAAAATTTCTTAATGCTTCATTGCAATGATCTTTATGAGCGTTACCACTTTATAATTATAAGAATAAGAATAAGAATAAGAATAAGAAAAAGCACTTAATTTTGGATTAACTAGAGCTCACCTTTGAAAAAAGCAAATCCAGAATGGTTTCCCCATATTGCGAAACAACAGCCTTACATTGCTGGCTGGCAACACCATCAGCTCCAATGGCTTGATTTATCATGGTGATAACCTCCTGCAAGTATATTATCAAAGAAGAAAGCCAACAATTAAATATCAAGGTATATGGTATTTTGTAACAAGTGCAAGCCACAGGGCTGCAATGTAATGAATCATGCTATCCTGCGTTACAAACACATCCATATAAACAGAAGGAAAGTATGAGAAGGTGAAGAGCAATTATAAGAAACACTAACCGTTGGGCCTGCCAGCAAGGAAGTTCCGGAATCTGCTATGGCTGAACAACCCTTTTTACAAACCCCTGGCAAGTAAAGCAAGATTAGTTGACAGAATATCACAAGACTAGTTTGATACCAAACTCACAAGAAAAGATTAATCCATTGTTTCGTGCATTTCTCTCCCTATATATCTATCATACTTCAATAATTTAGCTCTAGTATTCTGTATTAATATTCACACTTGCTGAAAGAGAGCATACCTGTTGGTTTACCACCAATAAGAACATCACCCATATCAAACTGTCCCAAGTAAAAAAATATAGGTAAGCCCTTCAATAATTGGCATCCTTGAAAAATCACACATGAACAGATTTTAACATATCATCAATACCTGCCAATACCCTTTCCTTGTCACTGGAACATAAGTGTGCTTGCCCTTGTAGTGATCTGGGTCAACCCCACCAAAAATAAGTTCACCTCCCTCCTCTCCTCCAATTTTTCGGTTCAGCCAAAAGGAAAACACAGGCTCTTTAACAAGTCCTTGCTTAACCATATTGTACCTGAATCATATGAGTGTTTTTTAATGACGGGCGCTATCGATTCCTGGCTAACCATATATAGCAATTTCAAACCAATGCCATTGCCACAGAAAACTAGATGACAATTGAAGTTCATAGGTGAAAATCATACCATACTGGAACAGCTTTTCCAACAGATATTTCTTGGAAACCAAGACCAAGTATACCATCAAACTTGGCAACCAAAAATACTACACTGGCCTCCTTGGTTGCCTCGATAAATTCCTGGAAAGAAGAAACTACATCACTACTTACATATCAAAAGATATAACACAGAAACATCTAGGTCTGATTTCTGATACTCTTACCTGTTTCTTTACAACCAAATCACCGACATGGACAGTGTCTTCACTAAAGAAGCCAGAAATGGCTCCAGTTCCATAATGAATATCAGCTGGTTTTCCTGGATAATGGATGAAATTTCAGAATAGTTCCACATCCTAAAATCCTATAGGTTTGTTGTAACTTATAATGACAATTCCCTGATACTCACCCATTTTCTTGTAAGTGCTAGATAGGCTAGCTTTATACTTGGAATGAAAATAGCAAGCAACCTGTATTAAACATTGCAGCATTGGTATCATGTAGATTCAGGTGAAATGATCTTTCCTCATTCAAAAGTAGTAAGTGCTAACCGAGAAGACGCATTTGGCTGAAGGCACCCACAAGTTTGAACTGCCTGTATCAAAGATAACGGTGAACTTCTGTGATGGCGTACCAATGCCTATCTCCCCAAAATACTGAGCATCCATGTAGTTCGTCAACTCCACAATATCTCCTTCCTCAGAGTCACCTAAATTTTCATTAAGACCATATTTCAGAAGTGTACCCCTCAGTACGTCCCTCCTTTTCGCCTGAATCCTCCCGGCATCCAAATTGTTCTCATCGAATTTCTTCTTCTTCAATCCGACTCGCATCAATCCATCATCAAACGCAGAGAGAACACACGGAAGCAAAAGCAGTGACAGCAACAATGGAACCAAAACAGCGTTGTTGAATTTCGTATTCATGTTGACCTGTTATCAACAATTTCGATAAACTAACACAAATAACGAAAAATTCAAGGAAATCTCAAACAAGTAGGAGTTCGCAACAGCCAAACCAAATCCGTTACAAAAGCGAGGATGAAAAACTGCTATTCATCAAATCAAACCGCGAATTCGAAGGAGATAAAGCATAAATTATTCCGATCGTAGGCAAGGTGCTTGAGATGATAGAGAGGCGTGATCGTGTACAATGAGCAACACCAAACGACACTAAAAACAAATATTTAACCAGAACTCGGACAGATGAAATCAAGAGCTACAAAAAAAAAAAAATCAAACACCTACATGCAAACAACTCGGATGACGAAATCAAAGCACAAACCTGAAATCAATCGAAAACAGATTCAGATGAAGAGGATGAGAGAAACCGACCTATTTGAAACGCAAATAGCTCGAAGCGACCTCTCTCTTCGCTGTGTAGAGCAACGATGGCGATTTATATAGAGTGGTATGTTCTGGATGCCGCTTATCCAGGAAGTTTAAAAAAAAAAGAGGAAAAAGGAATCTGAAGGCGATTAATCGTGACCGTCCAATGTGATGAAACGACTTAAAAGTGACCGGGAGATGAGGAAACAAGAACAGTGATCAACGGCTGATAACGCTTGATGCGTTAAAGTCAGAGTTTCAGGCTAATTTTGGCTGTTCGTCAGAGGGGAGATGGTGGAAGGGGGATAGGGTGTGGTCGGGAGTACTGAGTTATGGTGCGGTTGCGGGGAGAGACGTTGGATGCGGGTTGATGATGGAGAAGTGGGGCCCGGGGAAAAAAGAGGGTGAGTGGGTAACTGACAAGGGCGGGGGGTGTTAACCGTTACGTGGCGTGAAAGGGGGGAAGCAATGCATGCCCTTCACGCGACACTTGCTTCTGCATATTTTATGATCTTCTTGACGTTTTTTTTTTGCCGTTTTCTGATCCAATTCCCCAGATGTATATTTGATATCTTTGTATCGTATCCTCATTTTTTTATACACCTCCACAAGCCCAATTAATTTTTCATATTATACAAAATAGAAAATTACCTCATCCGATAAAAAATATAAGTACTTTTAAACTTAAATTTTTGATTGAAAATATAAGTCTTTTTAAGTATATGTTAACTTGGCTGGGCCCGATGGGGTTGCACTTGCCACATGCGCTTAGATGGGTATCAACACATAAACCCAACGGGGTTCCATCTCAAAACCAATTGGCAATGAGAGGATTAGCCCTTCAACCTTATATGTTGTTCAAACATTCTCTATATTACCGATGTGGGACAACCACATTCCAACAGTATATTAGGTATTGTAATACGAAAATTGTTACTTTTTGTTCAAATTTTAATTTTAATATTCTTCAAAAACTCAAGATATAGAATCTGTTGGGGTTGCTCTTACAAAAACGACAGGTTTGTGTCGAATCAGTTCGGGGTTGTATCATATCAGATCGGGTCATTATTCAGTTTCAGTTGGATTCGGGTTATTGTCGAAGTTTAATTTTGAACCTAGGTTATTATCCGATCAGATTTATATCGATCAGATTATATAAAGTTTAATTTGAATTAGATCTTGAATGAATTTCGATAAGATTTTGAAATGAGTTTATGTTAAGTGTATATGATGGCTCAATTAACAGAAGATAGTGTATTCGATTACTGCTGATAAAAAAAGACAGCATTAACGGACAATTAGTATGAGTTTCATGTCTTAGATTTTGGTTAAATTTATCAATTTAAATTCGATAATATAGATTTATTAGTTATAATTTTTTTTTGGCCGAAATTTATTAGTCGTAATTTTAACTATACTATATGTTATAAATTAGGAAATATACAAATACTTTTATAAAATAAAAATAATAAAATAAAGAGATAAATAATAACTATGATTTAAAAAATATAGTATTTATATATGATTTTATACCTGAGTAGTGAGATTAGTAGGGTGATTAGTCAAAGTATGACAGTTACAATAATAAAGTGATGGTTAGCAAGATAGTAGGAGTTGTGGAGAGAGAGTGGGTGACAGAGAACTAAGTGGTTAACATGACATGTCCTAAATTTTGTCATGTAGAACAAGTACTTTTGGTAACACCACGTGAAATGAAAATGATTCAAATTTAATAGTAGTGATAAATATGTAATTTAAACGACTCTTAATCCCCCTTAATATATATGCAAGGGGGCATGAGGTAGTTCGGCCTCCCTCTCCCGACTAGGAGGAAAAAAATGTGTTTCTTTTTTATAATTTTTAATAACTTAAGGGTTAAAAGGAGCTGAATAGAGAATAAAGTCTTTTTAGTTTAGTTGATATGGAGTGGAAATTAGAGTTATGAGGTATTGAGTTCAAGTCTCCATAGCTTTATATTATGATTCAACTCCTCTTAGGTTTTTTAACATAAAATTATTATTTAAATCACACATTTTTATAATATATTTTTTTATAAAAAATTATATCTCATATATTTATTCGAAAAAAATTATGACGATAAAATTGAGCCCCTCGATTTATTTCTTGCTCCACCCTGTATATATGGATATGGATAGTTACATGCACTATTGCACCTATATAGTAGGTGTGTTACATTATCTCAGCCTTTTATATTTTACTTGTGTAGTGGTAGGTATGCAAAATGCAACGGGGGAAACTTGGAAGGACGTGGAAGTGGAAATCGAGTAGAATTGATTTGGACCATTTCACTTTAATTTGATTTGGTGAGGTAGGAAATTAAATAAGCTAAACCTAGATAGCTTTAAGTGGAAGAACTTTGTTGAGTGCAAGAAACTTGATCTTTATTTTATTTTTATTTTTTTTATAAGGAAAAAATTCGGGTGGTGGTTAGTCTACCCGAGAGCATCCCGAAAGATGAAATCACGAAGATATGAAAGGAATACAATCACACAATACATCAAAAGAACCACCCAAAGCAAACCCGGAAATCCCCGAACCATAAACAAACAAGCGGACACAGCATCGAGAGGAAGGAAGCCCGGCGTGGTGAAGTGGATAGCGAGTGCATGGGACAACACCTGCTGACACGATGTCTCGCCGTCAGAAAGACGGAAAGCAGCAATCCTCGTAAGGCAAAGACGACTCCGGGGGAAGTGTGGATCACACGACGTTCCCCCCACCTAGATGAGGGATCATCGGAGACCACAAACACCACCAACACGATCACTTCGATCAAACAGGGCCGCAGAACTGCTCCTCAACCGAAACTAACCACAAACCAACAGAAGAACACCCTACCAACACGAGGAAATGAAACACGACCGCGAAAAGGGCGAAGAGCGAGGGAAGAAACCGGAATTTATTTAAAATTAATTATTGCAATTTACTAAATATAATATAATTTAATATATCCTATTATCCAAGCGGGATTTAATACCAATATTATAAAGTTTTATTTAATTATTTATTGATAAAATAAGTGTTAGGGCTAGCTTTGGGCCAAGGATATACCTTCAGCCCAAAGGGCGGCTATCGAGCTGTGATGACAAGGGCCATGGAAGCGAGACGGTGGCTCCCGAAGGAGGTTTGGGCTCCCAAAGGAGGAGTAATGGCTCCCGGAGAAGGGGTAATGGCTCCCGGATGATGATTCATTATTACAACTTACTACAATTAAATTAATTTAATTATCCATTTATCAAACGGGTCAGCACTTGGGCCCAAATAAATGGCCGTGGGCCCCAAGTAAGCCACGCCAAAACTAGAATGGCCAAGCAATTGTATTTTGTATTTTTTTTGGATCGAAAAGGCCAGGCCAAATGAGGCTTGTAAGTCACGGAGCGGAAACAGTGGCACAAGGACGGCACCCGAGACAGATGCCGGCGCCGGCCACGCAACCAGTCGGAGACAACGAGCACACGGCCAGAGCGAGCACAGCGGCAACGTCGGCAAAGAGAGGCACACCGGCGGGAAGGAGTAGCTCGGAACGAAACCCACCCGACCAAAACACCCAAAGGGAAGAAAGAAGGATGGATTTGCACAAAGCAAGCCAAATAATTGCAAGATTTGGGAGAAGGGGACTCGAATCTTTAAAAGCCCCAAATTAATTTTTGGAAGGGATAAGCCAAAAAGCGGATTACCATGGCTAGGGTTCTTCGATTGCGATATACATGAGTTTAAATTGGAGGTTTCTACTACTCATACAAAGGAAGAGGGAGGAGTGAGCGGCCGCAGACCGGTGAAAGCCACCACACCAGGAAGTCGCGGCGCCGGGCGGTGAGCGTTGTCTCTCAACGCCAAGGGATGAAAAAGAGAGAAGAAGATGTTTGGGCCGCCATCGGAGGACATCAAAGGTTGGTGGGGAACCGGAAGACCACCGTGGGCTTACGAGACACCCGGATAGGGTGTGTTGGGGATCCCGGAGGAGGGTTAGGACTCCCGGAGGAGTGTTGGTTCACTCCCGGAGGAGTGTTGGTTCACTCCCGGAGGAGTGTTGGAGCTCTCCCAAAAGAGAGCTTTTTTCACACAAAAACTTGATCTTTATATACTTTAGGCAAAAGGGGGTTGCCTATTTTATTTTGAACATATATTAGAAATGAATTATCAAAGTGTGAAGGCATATTTGATGTAGGGTTATTCAAAATTCAGTTCAATTTGAATTTTTGGACTGAATCGAGCTAATTGAGCAGGACCTAAACTGAACGTAAGAGATTAGGTTCGGTTTTAGGTTCGCAATTTCTAAAAAATTGGTTTTTTTGGTTCAGTTCAAACCTAGCTTTTATTAAATTAAATAGAAACATTATACAACACTAGTTGAATCAATTCTCATAAAAAAAGGAAGAAGTTATAGCCCATTATAAGATATTGTGTGTATTTTTAAGAAATTTTCTATAACATTTTTTCTTAAATTAAACATTTAATTTTTTTTATAATTAATTGTCAATTAGGTTCATTTAGGTTTGAAACCTGAATTGAACCGAATCTAAGGTGTTAGGTTCGATTTTTGTTTCGCAATTTTTAAAAATTCGGTTTTATGCTCGGGGTTTAGCTCGGTTTGGCCTAGTTTTAAACCGATGAGCAACATTAATTTGATGTGATATTTGATGTTAACATGTACCATATTAGTTAGGCGGAAAATTATAATTTCAGAACACGATACTCTCAACTCCAACATCTTGCTGCTCCCCAACTCAAAACACGATACCCTCAACTCCAACGTATCCAACCATAGGATTGCTTGATTTGTTGCCTCCAGAAGATGGACCCGAATTTCCAACAGGTGCCTTCTGTGGCCGATTTTGCCTAGCAGAGGTTGAGGTCTTTTTTTTCACGGGCTTAGCTGGCCCTTGAGACTTTGATGCCCTATTTCTTGCCATAACTATAATTACCATTCAATTCACATAGAAGGTTCATATAAAACAACGTATACAACAGAGGTAAAATCAAGTCATTGTACACCAAGGTAATGTTCAAATATCACATTATTCAACATAACATATTAAAACGTATCAAAAACATGCTCAAATACTTTACCAAATTTCATCAAACACCTTGTGTGCATTCAAGAAAACAATAAATTTCATGCTCATATTGCAAATATCTATATTCAACCATAGAGACATTTCATCAAACATCTTACGTGCAATACATCACCCAAAATCCCCAATTTCACTTATAAACACATCAAGATACTATAATCATACCTACATGCACACCCATTTCACAAAATGAAACTACCAAATCCAAGGAACAACAATATTCATCAACCTAAACATTCATCTAAATACAACATTTAACAACTTTTCACAAACAAATAGGAAAAAATAACAAATATCCACATACCCAAATTTTGGATTTACCTTCAAAAAGGGGAGAGGGTTTCCAAACGTGGTCAACGGCTGAAGAAGCGGCGGAGGGGTGGAGCTCTCACCGACGATTCGTCGTTCTGGACAGGTCGTTCAATGGAGAGAGGTGAGACTTCTAAGCTAAGACTTCAAAATCCTTAGTCCTAGTTCACACCTCTTTCCTCCCTTTAAATTTATGATGGTTTTTTTTTTCCATTCTAATTAATGTTAAAAAAATGAATTTTAATAATGATGAAACATGTCACATTTTGGTTGTGAAACATTCTGCAAAACATACGCATTGCTAATGAAAAATTATTTTCATATATGGCCATAATATAATTCATACCGTGTATGTGAAAATGATTGAGGGAAACAATTTTGTACATTATTATGCTCGAAAGTTGTCTGTGTCAACATGGGAATTCATATATTCCACATTTGATCTGTTAACTTTCAGCCAACTCATCAAACCACAAAATGAAATGATTTTCTTAATGTTGGAGCTATGTCTAAATTCTCAATATGAAGAATAGGTGAGTAACTATAAATTCATGATATCAAAGGGAAAACAACATTGAAGCAGATGGAAAAAGCTTGAGCTGCTTTATTAACAACTTCAAAAATTCAAGTTTAAGTTTTAAGATTAGCCTTGAACTGATTTATTAGCAACTTCAACACTTATGCCTCCATAAATTTAAAGGTTTGCTTTCTGCTCACTTGCTCTATGTTTATTAACTACTTTATTCACACTTCCCACCAATGCCTTTATAAAATTGAAGTCAAAATTAACCACGTGAATGCAAACAATTTTAGTCAACAAATGGATATCAAATTTAGTGTTTAGGAATGGATACAGGGCAACTGATTTTGAGTGCTGCCTAAGTTCGTTCGTGGACACTGGAAAGCCTAGAGTACCTATGTCTCAACCTCATCACAACTTCTATAGAAGGGAAAACAAATTCAACCTTTAAGAAGGATAATTCAAGGCAAAATCAGCTCCATTAATGCAAACAAAATTAATCAACAAATGGGTATTAAATTCAAGGATAAATCAACCCCATAATTGTACCTCAATTTCACACTACAAACAAAGAATTTTCGGTACCTTAATTTCACAGTGCAAACAAAGAACGATCAAATTCAACATTGAAGAAAATAAGTACTCAAATCAACCAATTCATAGTGCAAACAAAGATTTTTGTACCTCAATTTCACCCATCTCATCGATGATTGTCGTCGAGTACAACCTACAGCCACCGATTCCGCCGTCCCCAACTCGACCTCCTTTTCCCGCTACCCAATTGCGTCATGGCTCCACCTGATTGTCGCATCCAACCCACATTGACTGAGTCACCGCCCACCAATCGCCGACCGATTGCGCCCCACCTCCACAATGACAGCCACCAATCAATGTATCAATTATGAGGAAGAAATTAAAGAAACTATTGTGAGGAAGAAGATAATTGTGAGGAAGAAGGTAATAGAACGTGGGAAAAGAAAACCAATTAACTCAACGTTGAATTCGTATTGACAAGCAGTCGAAGGAGAGAACATGGGGGAGAAAGGCTGAAAATTGTGCTTCTTAGTTTTGCTCAGTGAAGGACACGTGGTGCATTCTTTAACAAAGACCTTACTTCTAATTTTATAAGTATTAGGGTGGGATATTCAACCTCATATCTTAATTAATTAGTTACAAAAATCTATCATTTTTGGCACAAAATGGTTATTTAATTTATGATACCTAATCCAAAAGGGGAATAGAAAATAAATAGATAATTTTGTCGATCATGTATGAAAATATTAGGGGTATTGTATAAATACCCTATGAATGTATTGAACGAGGTATCATGAATCAAAATACAAATCTTACCCTTTTCTCTCTCTCTCTTCTCCTACCTCTTTATTTCCTTCTCAAATCCACCATTGAAGGCCCAAGCCTTCCCTATCCGACCTTCTGGTCATGATAATTGGTATCAGAGCTCCGGTCCTAGCCATGGAGGATGACACCAGGTGGCAAGCAATGGAAGAGAGGCGGCGTAGAAACGAAGATTAGTTGCAAAGCCTCCAACAATTTGCCGCTTCAATGCAACAGATGATTCAAGACTCGGCAAAACGTCAGGCCGACACCAACTGCAAGATCGCAGACACCGACCGAAAGATTGATGCGCTAACGGAACTAGTCAAGAAGCTTTTTCCGAGGGTCGAAAGGTCGGCGTTGCTAATCGATCCAGGCGAGGCAACAGAACTAGGTGAAATCGTAATCACTACGGGAAGCCAGCAGGTCGCCTCTGACGCACAAGGTGAGAACGCGAATCCGAATCGAATTCCGACGCCAAGAGCATATTCTGCAACAGCTTCTTCTTTGGAGTCTTGGGAACGAAACAAGAGAATGCAGGAGAACATTCGCAAGATGGCGGCATTGGTCCAAGAAATGAAAAAGGTTTCATGCGGGAGCAAAGTTGAGGCATCAACAGAAGAAGAAGTTTCAGTTGATGTGAGTGTTCTTGATGAAGAATCAGAACTGGCTTGGGTTGAAGAAATCGCAGACAAGAACCATGAAATCAAGCCTCTGTTGAATTCAAATGTTGATTCAATTGATGGAGATGATGAGCCCTTCTCGGATGGTGAGTTTTCAAATTTTTCTATGGTTTCGAGTCCAATTGATAGCAAATTTCCGAATTCAGACATGATGAGTCTTCAGTCTAGTGAGTGGCGTATGGATTTGGATGTTGAGCATGATAGGTTTGGTCTTGAATTTTCTGAAATTTCAAGGCCTAAGTATGAACATAAGTTGTTTGTGGAAATGACTAAGCAGGGTATGACTCCAATGACAACAATTGAGATGGGTCATCGGGTGAAGTCTTCAATTCTTACTGCTACAGCCTAGGAAAAACACATATTATTGAAGGGGAATCTCGTTTTTATCCTGGTATAGATAGCATGGGCATGGGGCAGAGCATTTCTAACAACTCATTAAGCATCGAGGTTGAGTGTTCTCACTGTTTCGAGCCCACAAAGAAAGCCTTTATTAGATGATCTTTGGATAGAGGAAGAGCTAGTATTGAACAAGGATTGGTTGCACCCATAGATATGCATGTACTGCTGAAGAGGAATATGATTCTTGATCCAAGGATAGGTAAATTTTGTATTAAAATGGGTGCTAGTATGTGTCTGCTAAGCACCGACGTCGTCATTGGAAGAGGTATCAAGGATAGGTAAATTTTTTATCCATAGATATGCATGTACTGCTGAAGAGGAATATGTATGAGAATATTAGGGGTATTGTATAAATACCCTATGAATGTATTGAACGAGGTATCATGAATCAAAATACAAATCTTACCCTTTTCTCTCTCTCTTCTCCTACCTCTTTCTTTCCTTCTCAAATCAACAAATTGAAGGCCCAAGCCTTCCCTATCCGACCTTCGGGTCATGACAAATTTTTTATTGCATAAATTATTATTATTATTATTATTATTATTATTATATATAAATCTTATAAATCAATGATGATTTAAATACATTATGAAAAATCACAAAGAAATCAATTTTAGAAAAAAAATTAAAACATTCAGTTTAACACCTACCGTAAATTTTAACTCAAAATTATTGTAAAATTTTATTCTTTATGATTTTTCAAAATTGTTTTCAAAATAAATATATATTAATATGAATGATCATTTATAAAAGGAATATATTATTAACAAATTAATTTTAACATTAATTTTAGGTTAAAATGGAATATTGTGGGACAACACAAACATGCCACTTTGTTTTTTTAACACATTGTTTATGAAGATAAAAAATATTTAAAAAATTTATATATAATTTCATACCTATTAGAAATAAGTATAATAAAATGATATAATATACTCCCTCTGTTAATTAAAACATATCATTCACTATTAATGCATGTTTTTTTACAATGACAAACACTATATAAAATATTAATTTTTAACATTTTTTTATAAGTTCATAATTAATAATAATAAGTATGAAATTATTTTAAAAGTTAATATTTTATATAGTTTTTAACACCTAAAAAAGCGTACGTGTATGAATAGAAAACGTTAAGTTTTAATTAACGGAGAAAGCATAATTTATTAAGAAACTACGAAGGACAGTGGTAATAATACTATATTTAAGTAAAGTTGATCAAATTTTACCTTCAATTTTTTTTTTATTAGGAAAAAATTCGAGGGTAGACAAACCTTAACCTCGAAGGCCGACAAATCGACAGACGAAAAACCGTCTAAGCAAACATAAAAATACAAAGGTGGTGCAAAATACAGGCAATAACTCTACAATAGTGAAACTAGAAACAACTACACCGAACAAGACGAGGACGTAGACGAAAGACGAAGCCAAGCACCCCCAGAAGCAGCACCGTAGGCCAGCGGCACATCAGGAGTCACCTGTGGACAGTGAAGACGAACCTCCAAGGAACCATTCTTCCGGAGAAAGGAGACGCCTCGATACACACTGTCACGACCCCAACTTATCCCGACTCCGACTGCCAGAACCTCATCAAACGGAGAAGAAAATCCAGTCATGCCACACGTAAAGCCCCATATCGCCTGAAACGTAAGCACCAGAACCCAATCAGGAAAAACGCAATCCCCATTGAGAATTAGCTAACCCTACCAGGATGTTTTAAATATTTATTTATTTATTATTTAGGATGATTGAGCCAGCTTTGGGCCCAAGAAAGTGTCTTGGGCCCAAAGGACTTAGATCGGGCCTACAAGACCCTAGGGAAACCTAAATCCCAATATAGGTTATAGAAGCCGACAAGGAGAGACAGACGCCGAACGAGCCAACGACGCTGACACCTCCGAGCAGGAGACGACCAGCCGCCGGCCGAAACCGCCCACCCCGAAAGCGGCGACGGAGAGGAAGCAGGAGAGGGACAGAGGACAGGCAAACGGACGCCGAAGCACCACAACATCCAACCCAACCGCCGCCTATAAGAAACCCCTAAAGAGACGACCAAAAACTGGGAATTGAGGAACCACCGGCGCCGAAGGAGCCAAACCATAACCCCAAAGTTGGAAATCGAAGGACTCCGAGGAGGGGGAGAGGAGTATGAGGAGGTGGGGGGAAAGAGACCCCAAGAATCGACGGGGTGAGGCCAATCGCCACCATAGGCGGCGGTGCCAGAAGAATCGAATCCAACCCACCCAGGACGGAAAGCACCGAAGCGGGGGAGAGGAGAATGTGGGCGAGGGGATTGCGACCACGACGGGAAGGGGCCAATCACCACCAAGGGGCGCAAGAACGCTGAACCGTGGACAAATTTGATCCAGCGCCACCGCGGAGAGCCAAATGGGACATGATGGAGAAGGACCTGCCGACCTAGGTCCGGCAAGGCTGGTTTCAAGGCCTCCGAGGAGGGTTTAGATGCCTCTGAAGATGTGGTAGTAGCCCCCGAAGAGGAGTTTATAACCTCCCAAGAGGGTACCGAACAAATCGCTCTGACCGGGAGGAACCGAACGGAAGATGTCGGGGTGTTGATTGTTGGTGGTGCAGCAATCAGTTGTTCTTGCCCCAAAGGGATTTCCCGAGCCTCTCCAAATTTTTACTTCAATATTTACAGTTGATCGAAGGGTGTATTTTTTTAATTTTTTTTTTTTGACCACTGTTGTATCCAAATTCAGATTAGATGGCCATGGGGTAGATATCGGAATCTGATTGTCAAAGAAAAGAAATTATTCAGAAGAACAACTGCGTTAACATGGAAAATTTCATCCTCTTCTCCCTGTATATATACTACGTACTAATCCCGGATGAAATTATTCAAAAGGAATAAAAAAAAAAGAAAACAAAAAAAAAGAAAGAAAGAAATGAAGATCCATGTTTACAAGCTTTAACCTTTATGAGTTTCTCTTCTCCCACTTCCAAGGCCCAAACTGTCCCTAAAGACAACAAGGAAATATGAAAGTTTATATAAACAAGCTTCTAACCCTAAACAATTAAGGAAAAATAAATTAAACACTAAAAAAAATGTTTTTTCCTTTATCCCCTCATTTGCTTAATTGTTTCACTCTTTCACTGTTGTTTCTCCTGTTGCTGCAAGCTACCACTAGAACCTCCTTTATTGCTAGGGCTAATATTGTTATTGGCAATGCCACCCCCTTGGCCACCACCACTAATAATCGACGAGATCGCGGCAGCTAGGGCAGCCGTAAAGTTCGGGTCAGAGGCAATGGCGGCTGTCGCAGCGCTCACGGAGTCCGCAAAGGCGGTCCCATGCTGCTGAGCTTGGTGGAGCTGTGGTGGCAAGCTCTGGTGGTTAGCTGTAGGAGCCTCTTGAGAGCTGCTATGTAGGCCTGAGAATTTTGATTGGTTATACAAGGCTTGGCCCAGCATTCGGGATAGCTGTTGGGCCTGATCCGGCCCATTGGGCCCAGAGAGGCCTTGGGCCTGTTGGGTAGTCAACGGGAGAGGAAACTGGGCCTGGGATGGTGGGCCCCCTTGGAAATGTGGAGGAGGGTTTACTGATGTGGATGAGTGGGTGAGGTCCAATGTAACAGTAGGGAAGGGTGCTGAGGCTGAGATGGTGGCCATGTTGGACGAGCATGGGAGGATGGTCCTTGCTAGGAAGTTAGGGTTCATGAGCCCGTCAGCGCTCGGCATCGAACCCGAGAGGAGCATCGTGGCAGCTGCCGTAGTGGTCGACGCCATGGCCATTGCAGCCGGTGGGAGTGGATGGTTGTGGTTGCCCTCATAGGTTGTTATGAGTATGGACCTGTCCTCCGCACACCTTTGTACCTATAGTAAAATGTCACATTAAAAAAAATATATATCATCAGCCCAACTGTCTTCATGTATCTATGTATAATGTATGACCAAATTAGTTGGTCAGTAGTAGGTTTTATGACTTTCATTTATTACTTGACAAATCTTTTTCAAAGTAGTAGGTATTGATTCTGTTCATTTGATTTATTTGATAATCGAGTAACTAACGGGATTAAAGTGCTCTCTCACATATGGATAACCGCTCTTTATTTACCAAATTCAAAGTGTTCTCACAAAATTGATCCCTAGCTCGTACATACCTGTTTGCGAACGGGGCATCCCACAGCCATTGTGCACCGATAATAAGCTCGAGGGCAAGGGTTTCCCTTGGCCATCTTTTGACCATATTTCCTCCATTGGCACCCATCAGTAATCTGAGCAGTTAACCCTAAATTAGTACCTTGGATAAAAAGAAATAGCAAAAAAAAAGATCTTAGTCCTATAAGAAAATAACTAACCATGGGGGCTTCGGATCGAGCTCGAACCGAAACACGAGCCTTCCTCATAGTAGCCTCAGCGGTGGCAGTCGTGGCGTGTTGACTGATCGCGCTTGGATTCGACGAGCCACTCAACTTAGGAGCCTTGTTAGCCACCCAACCTTGTTCATCGGAACCCGGGCTCTCCTCTCTCTTCTTATTATTATCTGTCATCCGATCCTCCGACGACGTCCGCTCCGACGACTCAACGTCCTCGGATGCAGCCCCGGCTGTGTTGGGCGCGAGCTCTAGGAACTGGCGTGGGTGCAATTGCGCCGGGATATCATCACCATTGTTGTTGTTGTTGTCGTCGATTTTCATCCGAAGAGGGTTGTGATCTTGAGGAGTCAAGGGGTTTTGCTTGTATTGATTTTGCATAATGGAAAGGAGGTGCATTTGGAGGCTGTTGTAGTTTTGGCTGACTTGAGCAAGAGTTCCCTTCAGCCTTTGGTTCTCCGCGTTCATTCGTTCCAACTCACCTTGTAGGGTCGTCAGCTGGAATCACATCAAACTTTTGTGTTAGAAGAATGGATACCGATATATAATACATTAATAATAATAATAATTGAGGGGTTAATTAAGTACCTCATTAACTTTTGATCTTTTGTTTACGGCAATGGATGAGACTCCGTCTTCAACCGTGGATTGATCGCTCCCAGTGTTAGTGGTCAGAAGGTGCAACCCAGTCTGCAAGATTTATTTATTTATTTATAAATTATTGAATGATATATCTACCGACGTACATAAACTAATTAATGAATTATATTACAAAGATAATGATAATTTGATATTGACTGGGTTTTTACATAAAATAAAAAAGAAGAAGATATTTATTGTCTGGGTGTAATTGATTTCAGGTGTGAACTTGAAGATTGCATATATAATCCGAAAATATATGTATGTACTCGATCCGTATCCTGGTAAATTAACTTCATTTGACCACACCCTTAATTACTTGCTTTTTCACTTAATTACCCCTTAATTTTGAAATTACATATATTAATTACAATCTTTCCCCGTTACCATAAGAAGAAGCTGTAAGATGTTTTTGTTCATGTTATTATTCCCCCCAAATTCTCACTTTTAGGGTTTCTAAACCACCCATTATTTACACTTTTTTTTTTTCATAAAATCACCTCTTATTTTGAAACTTCATTTAATTAACCACCCTTAAGTATATATTATGATTTTTACACTGGGCTAACAAAAAAAACATATACAAAAGGAAATTACCAATTTCAAACAAAGTAAATTAATTAATCTTAAATCGATCAGCAGAATATGAATTAATGTTCATGTATTTTTTTTCTTAATTTGTTCTATAGAAACATTCATGAAATTAATAAAAATTAAGACTAAGAAACTGAACTACAAAACAAACACTTTGACCTTCAAAACAAACCCGAATCAACCGGACGGCCAAAAAAACCGCACAGCCAATCGATGCAAAAACAATTAAATCAAATTATAAAAAAAAAAAAATTGACTTACATTTACACCGGCATCCGAGCTTTGACCAGCTTCAGCCTGAGAGTCCTCCTCCTTGACCCGCTCGCTCCTCGGCCGATCTCGATCGGAGAAGAAGTCCACCTCATCCACCGCCAGCCGGTGCTGGTGGCGGTCCTCCTCTTCCTCCTCCGCCTTTGGCTGGGAATTAAACATCCTGCCTCTCGGATTAAACAAGAGGGATTCGACAGGAAGACCCTGGTGACTACGACCGAAACTCTTATGGGTGGAGGATTCAAGGGCCAATCCCCACCCTCTTTCCATATATGAATATGAGATTGGAGGTATGATGGGGGAATCAATGGAAGCAACAAATTGAGAGGTTTGGGTGTGGGAGAAAAAAAAAATTTATGAAGAAAGTTTCTTATAAAAAGGGATTTAGGAGCTCCTATAAAAAGGGGAGGGGTTTGGAGAGGTTCAACAGGCGGGACCGTAGACCAAACATATATATATTTATTTATTATTATAATTATAAACAAAAGTGCAACAATTTACTCATTTTCTTTCTTTCTTTTCTTTCTTTCTTTGAGTTACGGTCGTCATATTCTCTACGCGTCTAATTGATACTGCCACTCACGAGCCGCGAATATACATTCAAAATTATATAAAAAATTAAAAACAGATATGCATTGAATTATACATTGAACGTACACGTCAACCATTTTTCTTTGTGCCACTACATTTATGCTTTTTTTTATTAAAAAAATTTGGAAAAACTAATTAAAATAATACAATTTTTTGAGGAGCATTAAAAAAAATATCACTATCTTTTAACAGTAAGAAAAATAACTCAATTTTGTAACTCTGCTCGGATATGGTTCAGGTTGGGAAAGCTTCACAACTCAAGTTTCGGTTGTACCTTCGGCCGATCCTGTATTGGCGGTGCACCACCGCAACCTGCTGTCCGCCAAGGATTCTACTGATGACGCACTCCCGCTTCCCGCATCGATCTAGACTTCAGGATTGTTAGTTTTCTTCCTCTTTCTTTGAATTTGATTATTTTTAAGTTCAATTGATTGATTGAGAAACAATTTAGATTAGAATATGTGGATTTGAGAATCAATTTGGGAGAATTTCGATTAGGGTTTAAGCTCATGAACTTTCTTGGGAAGAGTGTATTGTACAACCTCCTCAAGCCTAACACACATTGAAAGATTGTAGCTAAACACACATTGAAAGATTGTAGCAAAGATTGTAGCTAAACACACATTGAAAGATTGTAGCTAGGGTGATATGAGTGATGCAAAAACAGTACATCACTTGAATCAACCGGATCCGTATCTTGACGATCCATGACAGGTCAAGAAATTCTCAAAAATCAGAATCGAGAACAACTGGAATCGTGACTCCGACATCGAGGAGAGGTGGACAACCTCCTGAAGCCTATCACACAAGCAAATGAGGTTCTAACCCAAAACCAATTGACGTTCAGTGGAGTATCCCACCTACTTATATGCTAGTTTGGAACCCTCCCAACTTCCGATGTGGGATTCCTTGTTTCACATGTGTACACCCAATAGTTCATTCGAAAGGTAGTCTCTGGAATCTTATGAGATTATTAGTACTTTAAGCGGTGGAGATTGAACATCTCATCTCACATCAATTATAATAGAGACTGATAAGCGATTTTATTTTTATACATAATGTTTTTTTTCCAAACTCTAATGAAAAATAATTGAACCTGAAAGATTTTGGTGGTATATACTTTTTTTTACTCCCACCGATTTTTAATATAAGGCATTTGGTTTTATGCACGTAGTTTAAAGAGCTAAAAACTATATAAAATATTGATTTTTTTAATTAAATTTTTTTACATTATAATACTTATGAATAATAATTATTATAATGTAAAAAAATTTAATTAAAAAAATCAATATTTTATATAGTTTTTAGCTTCTTAAACTACGTGCATAAAAGTCAAATGCCTCATATTAAAAATCGGAGGGAGTATTAGATAAGAATTCGAACTCAGACAAATCTGAAACTCAAGAGGTCGATGAATCGACAGACAGACTAACCGTCAACATATTTTGGTGGTATATACTGATGCATTCTCAACTCTTACCATTAATCTAATAAAATGATACTATAATTATTGTAATTGTCTAGATAAATATTAAAGCTCTTTTTAAGTGTTAAAACAATGCCTTTACTTAAACAAAATATTTATTTATAATTATGTTTGAATTTAACAATGGGACCCTATTGTAAAATTTATACTCTATTTGTACAGTTAGCTCTTAAAAAAATTATGACACTCCTTTTTTACAAATACAGGTTGATTTTAATTACACTGCTTTTTTTCAAACACGGGTTGATTTTAATTTGTGGTAAATTTGAAGCGGAGATTTGAATGAAAATTATATTAAAATAATACTCCGTAATAATACCAATTTATTTAATAAATTAGGAGATAAGTGATGCTGACGATTTCATTATTTTATGTAAAAAAAATACAAAATATATAAGGGGAAAGTCCAAGGAAGAAAGGAAAATAAAATTAGGACGTAAGAGTGTGCGTCATAAATGAAGGATATTAAGGGTGGGGGTTGGGGGAGTTTCGCAGGCAATTTCCTTGCTTGAAAGAGATCCACCGCCCCGGTTGCTGCGGCGCGTTCCCCGTGACGTAAATATATACAATACAGAAAGCCCAAAATTCATCGTCTTTAACGGCCAAAGCCAAACACGGCCTTATTAAATATTTAAATAAACGGGTACGCGCGTGTCCTCACTCTCTCAACTACTTCCGCATCCTTCATTTCATCAAATCTGTAACCACCCAATCAGAGAAAGGATCCCCGCTGCGACTACGAGAAATAGGGATTTTATAATGACGTCGTAGTTTGGAAAAAGGCAAAACCCCCCAATTTTAATTTCTCACGGCACAGGGAAAGTTGGAGGAGAGATGAGGTGCAGGGGAGCTTAGGGTGGGGATGAGCAACACAGGACACAGGCCCACGTGGATGGAAAAGGTTGACTCTTGAAATAGGGAGAGTGGAGTGGGCCCCAGATCGAGAGACGTTCTCTTGGACTTTGACACCATCAAAGCATCGTCTCTCTTCCTTCTTTCGTTGTCTTCTTCTGAACGCCAGAAGGACCTTCTCGCCCGGGCCCATCCTACTTCCTCCGTGGTGCTAACTACTATTCCTTGTAACACATTACTAGTTTCTATGTTGATCAAAACATTAGGTAATTATGTTAATATTTTTCTAAATTACTATAGTGTTAAATTCCAGTGATTCATATGATGTGCAGATTACCCGTCCAAGCTAGCGTACCATACATTAATCAAGTCGAGTACACAAGACCGACGGACTTCCATCGTAAAATCAATTGGAATTAGGATGAATAGTCCACCAACTTATATGCAAGGTTTGAATTCCTTATATTATCAATGTGGAATGTTTATTTCACATATTTCACAGATGAAGATATTAGTTGAGGTTTCTGATAATGTGAAAAATAATTAGGAATATAAATATAATTTTATTTTTTGAAAAAATATGCAAATTGCTAGAATGTCATGATTTAATTAACGAAGACAGTGCTATCTTCATTTGAAAAAAATATTAATCCGCATTTATTATTCATGTATATTTTTAAAATGATAAAAGTTATAATAAATTTTTATTTTTTTTTAATTTTAAAATTGTTTTTCTACAACTTTAAAATTAATCTTATTTTATTGCTTAAAACTATAAAATTAATTTAAAATTTTAATAAAAGATAATATTTTATATACTTTATTTATATCATACTAAAAAAACATAAATGACATATTTTATTCTAAAATATACTCTTATCATAATAAATAAAATCATATAAAATTGTAAAAAAAAAATATTACTCCCTCCGTTTGAAAGGGATAATATCTCTTTTATCACACAATTTTTTTTGGTCGAAATGGTGAGAGTTAAATTCTCTCTAATATATACTCCCCCTATTGTAAATATAAGACATTTTACTTTTGTGCACGTAGTTTAAGGAGCAACAATCTATATAAAATATTGATTTTTTAATTAATTTTTTTACATCACAATACTTATTAATAATAAGTATTACTCCGTATAATGTAAACAAATTATTTAAAAAAAATGAATATTTTATATAGTTTTTAACTTCTTAAACTATGTGTACAAAATTCAAATGCCTTATATTTACAATCGGGGGGAGTATTACACATAAACATATATTACATAACAACTAAACGAGGGGTCATAGCTCCCCTAAGATCATCTGAAAGTAAGATAATACAACCTATATGAGGATACAAAAGGGGATGAAAATCGAGAGAAAGCAAAATAATCAGCAGCTAGATAGTTCGCTACTCGGTTACATTTCCTGTAGACGTGTCGGAGTTTAAACTTTCAATTCCTATTGAAGAAGCCTTGGCAAGCAGAAACCAAGCTAAAAAACGGGTGAGACGGAGTTAGATGATGGTTTAAGAGAGATACAACTAACTTAGAATATGATTCCGCTTCTATCATACGATAGCCTTGATTCCAAGCCAGATGTAGTCCAAGTAAGAGACCCACAACTCAACTTGAGGAACAATGCAGTTACCCAAGTTGCTAGCATATCTCCTTTAAAAATTGGCAATAATACACCTCTGGCAAAAACATTATTTAAAGGTCTTCATATCAATCCGTCATAATTGATCTTAATCTAGTTAGGATGAGGAGGGGACCAGCCAATTAGCATTTCTCATTTATCATACAAATTATAGGGAGAGTTTGTGGAAGATTGAATAGAATTTTTTTTTTCTCAATCTTTTGAGGTGGTTCATCTCTTTCACCTTTTTTTAGAAAGGTTAATAGAATGGTTGAAAAGATTTGTTCTCTTAGTTAACTTGTTGCAATCAATCTTATTCATGATAATAGAGAGCTTCATATTAATATGACTTGATACCAACCAAATATTTTTCTTATAATTAAAAAAAAAGATGGGTGAGAGGGTGTGATAGGCCTAAAAGATGTTAGTATAAGGGATTCAAATGCGGACAAATTTATGCTTTTGCAACTGAGGCTGTTGCCCTCAGAGATGGCGTCGCCAAGGCAAAAGAGTTTGGCATGTCCAGTATCATGATCGAGGGTGACAATTTGACCATTATCAACTGCTTGCAAAGATTGTGGAGCTGCCCATGGGAGACTAAGATGTTGATTTCTGGCACCCTTTTCCTTCTCTAACAATTTAAAAGGGTGCAATTCGGCCACGTCTTCCGGGAGATCAACTCGACCGCCAACAAGATTGCGAGTCTCCTCCACACAACATCCACATAGGACCTTCTCGCCAACTCGGCTTTATGTGTCCTCATCCGCAAGGATGCCCTTGGGTGGTTGTCCAGCAGGCCTGGCCCCACTCAAATCTTTACCTTATAAAAAAAAGATGTTAGTATAAAACTTTAATTGTTCGATTTTTCAAAATTTGGATGCACTAAATTTTGCTTATGAAAACACAAAATCTTAAATTAGCTAGAAGTTCAATCTATTTGATTCTAACCTGCATGAACTTCTTCAAATGCCCAAATATATATAGTCAAGTAGACGTACATAATTAATGGAAATGCTTATAGATGGCAAACTCAGTATAACCCGGTCAAATTAATTGAATAAAATAGACATTTACTTATTGGGGTGAAACATGTACATGAAATATAAATATGCCAATTTTCCCAAATGGATATAGAACGCAATCCTTCCTATATAAAATTATCATAAAGTATATATATTCTTCCTATACTCACCAACCTCCATCTCCACCTTCATTCAATCCATTCTTACCCACATCTTCATATGAATTGAATCGATTTGCAATTTGCACTTGATTTAGATGAAATTTCAACCCATTATTCTTATATTTTAATTAGTAGCTAGATTTATGTGAGATTTTGTCAATCCATCAATTATTAATAATTTAACAAATCTCCAATTCAACAACGCAACCAAACTCATTGGTTAATAAATTGAATATCTCCTATTTTCAATCACAGTCTTGGAACCCTAGACAAACACCATTGTCATCATGCACAAAGCTTGCATCCACACACTTGAAATCAAGTATTCACTACTTCCTCACATTATCATCAAAGTAACAGTTGAATTGAGGCATAAAAAAACCCTAGGGTACGGTTGAAGACATCTAGGTTGAATCTCCAAGGTAATAGAGGATACGTTAGAAAAAGAGCTTAACAACCTAAGTGTGAGATTCATGATGATAAACTTTGAAGCAGTGGAGTCAACAAGGAAGAGTTTGGTAGCGGCAGAGTCTATATATAGTACACCATCTTGATTAATTAGAGGCTTCTTCATGGAAGAAAATACTACTCTATAGGAAATGACATTTTGATGAGAGAGGGAGGAGAAGTGGTAGTCATAAAAGGGTTCAGAAAACCTTTTTACGACTATCACGAAAGCCTTTTACGACTATCATTTCTCCTTTCTCTCTCTTTAGATGTTGGTTCCTTCCAACAACAAGCACATATTCAAGGATGTGATTGACAAAGACCATCAGGTCGAAGCCATATTGTGGAAATCATGTTGGTTGCTTTATTGGTATATATATATTTATCTTGTGGTTAAGTTTTGTTAATGGTCTCCTATCATTTGTTGATCGATGAATAGTTAGTGATGCTGGTTAGTGTAGATAATAGCTATCTCATTGGTATTACACTATGACATACATGTGTTCTTGCTTTCCCAATGCTTGTTGTTATCGACTACTGCTTGGAAAGCAGCATTTTTTCGAATGCAAAAGCAACATTTTTTTCGTTTAAAAAATATTTAGGCTACTATATACTCCCTCCGATTTTTAATATAAGGCATTTGACTTTTGTGCACGTGGTTTAAGAAGCTAAAAACTATATAAAATATTGATTTTTTTAATTACATTTTTTATATTATAATACTTATTAATAAAAAGTATTATAATGTAAAAAAATTAATTAAAAAAATCAATATTTTATATAGTTTTTAGCTCCTTAAATCACGTGCACAAAAGTCAAATGCCTTATATTAAAAATCGGAGGGAGTATCATACAATATTATTACTAGTAGCTTTTGGTGCTTTCAATTGTACATTCTCTTCGATGATTTGATAGGTTTCATTTGCTTGTGACATATTGTAATTCATATGAATTGAACCATAATGGGACTATTAACTCTTGCATTCAATTAATGGCGTTTATATATTTAGGATTCTAGGATCGAACCTTATGAATTTGAGCTTTTCTTTAGCTGCTGATCTAATTTGTAAATATTTTTTAAATTGAAAAAAAATATTAAGTGCAATTTATTGATATATATCTTGTTAATAGGTAATTTGTCATCTTGCTAATGGACACACCCTAAAATTGTATACAAAACCACAAATTATGTATCCATTTTGTAAAAAAAACACTATATATTGTCTTTTTGCAAAATGGATACATAATTCATGATTTTGTATATGATTTAAGGTATGTCTATTAGCAAGATGATAAAGTATATATTAACAAGATATATTAGTAGCTAGTTTCCTCATGAGGACCTCTCTCTCTCTCTCTCTCTCTCTCTCTCTCTCTCTCTCTATATATATATATATATATATATATATATATATATATATATATATATATGATGGAATTCTAGTAAAATAGATAATATGATGCAACAATAAAATGAATGAATATTGTGGCATATTCATATAAATATTATGTTATATGAATATCAAGATATTAATATATATATATAATGTAATTATAGGTACATGAATATGATATTATTTATATTCATATAATATAAAATGAATAACAACATATTAATAGTCGCACATCATAATATTCACATATTCATATACACATTATATGAATATAAAATGAATAACAACATATTAATAGTCGCACATCATAATATTCACATATTCATATACACATTATTAACACAATATTCATTCTTTTCACCTTTATACCGTATTTTTCGTTTCACTATACTCTTACCTCTCTCTATATATATAATTTGTGTGTCATGATATCTCATTTTGAAATGTGTTAAGCAATATTATTTGGGCATCCCCTAAGGAATTTATAAGACCTCCGACAATTTCTTTGAAAATAATTTCTAAAATGGGAAATAAAATACGTACATATTCTCTAAATTATTTTTGCTCAAATTCCAACAACTTCCTCATTTTGAATATTTGGAGAATCGTTTAGTTTTGAAAAATGTTGTAGACTTAGGGAAGCTTCTATATGTTTTCTATTGCTTACCTATTTTGGAGAATGAGAAGGAGAATCCATTAGACCAAAATGGATAAAATTATCTAAAAGTCTAAAATCTATAAAATGGAGAACTTGTTGGAAATATCAAATATTTTGAAGTAAGTGTATTGATCTAATTAAAATGGATTTTTATGGGGTGCGATTATAAACTGATTGAAATTTATAGATAGTAACTTCGTATGGGTAAAAAAAATAGTGTATTTATAAATAATTAGGGTTTATTTGGTTATTATTAGGGGTAATTTTTTTATATCAAAGAAATTCTAATAAACCTTAATAATGTTTTTTTTTTGGAAGCAAGATAAAAATTAGGAATTCCGCCGTCGATCGGGCTTCTTTCCTAGAGCGTCCGCTTGGACGAGAACACGGAGTTCTGGATCTTCCCTGATGCTATCATCGGCAGAGATGCAGTAAGCCAGACGTGCAATCCTGTCTGCCACCGTATTTGATTCCCTGAAAATATGACGAATAGCAACATTAGGCAAAGAATTAATGGCGATAGAAATATCGGCAATTAGTAGCTCGATATTCCAGGGGCACGCCCAGTCACCCAACAAAGCATTTATGACGACTAAACAGTCCCCTTCGATCAGAAGTTTATGTATCCTCAGTTCTGAAGCCTTCTGTATGCCTTTTAGTAGCCCCATGGCCTCGGCAAAAACAGCAGAGCTATTATCACATTTAACGGAACCCAGCGAGATAACAGTACCATGGTGGTCTCAAATAACGAAACCGAAGGTACCAATATTATTGTTACAGAACGAAACATCAAAGTTTAATTTAAAAAAATCCGTAGGTGGTTTTTCCCAAAGACCCATTCTTTTTGAATTTGTACTAGCTTTTATATTTGTACATTTATTCCTGACATATTTATTATGTTTGGGATTGTTTCCTAACACATTACTGTCGTCGAAACGATTTTTCCACGTTGTTTTTGCTGACGAGCAGAACAGAGCAATTGTATTAATATATAGTAGGATTCTGAATATCGTGAAAAACTATTTGGTTTCGAAAATACCACAATCCTCACCAAATGTAGGCCATATCGGAAATTTTTTTTGCCTCCCACTAGAGAGTATGTTTTGTTTAGGATTATATTTGGTTTAGATCTGTCGTCAAGTCCCTCAAGAATAGAAGGGAGCGGTATATTAATACGAAGGCTATCCAGTAGGTTTCTGGTAAAAGGACATTCAAGAAGAAGGTGAATAGTATTTTCTGTAGTGGTACCGCAGAAGTTGCAACCCGATGGAATGTGTATGTGTGACCGTTGTAACCGATCTGAAGTCGGTAGGCCGTCGCGAGAAACTTTCCATAAGAAATGTTTTATCTTGTGTGGCAAGTCTAGTTTCCAAAGCCATGTACAGTTATAGTTCGAATCTCCGTCATGTAGATGAATTATATTCGTAGCTGATTTTGTCGAAAACCAACCGTTTCGACTCGGACCCCAATAAATTCTGTCATGAAAATTATGAGTGGGTAATTTGATATCAGTAATTTTCTTTATTACAGATGGGGGCAGCAGATTATGTAATTCAATATTCAATTTGCCGAAATCCCAAGTTTTTTCATTAGTAATGAATCTATCAACGGTCCAGGTAGCACATGATTCATCCATTACTGAAAAAGTCATGGAAGAAAGAGGAGTATCGGAGACCCAATTATCCTTCCAAAATTTGACAGCTCGACCGTCTCCGATAACCCATCTAAGTCCCGGTTTGAACAAGTGTCTAATAGACATAAGCTTCGACCATTGCCAAGAAGTATTACCTTTTTTGACATAATCCAAAAGAGGTGATTGTTTAAGATATTTTGCAGAGATGACTCTAACCCAAATGTTGAGAGGTTCAGCGATGATTTTCCATAACAACTTCATTTGTAGTGCAATATTCATTGTTTCGGCTTTATAGAGTCCAAGTCCCCCTTCTAAGGTATCTGAACAAATCTTGTCCCAACTAATAAGCGGAGTATGCTTGGCATTCTTATTCCAAAAAAACTGTCTATAAACTTTATCGAGTTCATGGAGAATTGATGTGGGTAGCATGAAAGCTTGCATAATGAAGAGAGGTTGTGCACTTAAGTTGGATTTGATTAGCACTCTTCTACCTTCAGCGGAGAGAGAAGAAGCTTTCCATTTAGTCAATTGTTGCTTTGCTTTAAGTACAATATCTGTGAACGTTTCACGATTAACTCTACCGTTAATGATCGGACAACCGAGATATTTTTCTAAATTATTTGTCAAAGGAATACCCAGTGTTGTTGAGATAGTTTGGATATCTGTATTCGACGTTCTAGCCGATACTTGGAAACTGGATTTTTGCAGGTTCACCTTTTGTCCCGAGATGAGACAGAAACGATGAATTGTTTTTGATAAGGAAAGACAGGCAGTTTGGTTTGCCTTACCAAATAGAAGAATGTCATCTACAAAGGCCAGAAAGGGGACTTTAATTCCCCCTCGAGCCACAGAGAATCCGAGATGTTTTGAGTCAGAAGCCTCTCTCTGAAGTGTTCTAGCTAGTACCTCAGCTGTTAGAATAAAAAGAAAAGGTGATAGAGGATCTCCCTGTCTGAGACCCCTACCTGGTAAGAATGGATTTGACGGTTCGTCATTGATTAAAATGGAGTAAGAAACTGTTTGTACACATTCAGAGATCCACGCAATGAATTTTTCATCAAAACCGAATTTGTGTAAAATTGCAAAGAGAAAGGGCCATTCGACCCTATCGTAAGCCTTTTCCATATCCAATTTAACGGCCATATAGCCACATTTTGCTTTACTGATTCTGTATGAATGAAAGATTTCATGAGCTATTAAAATATTATCCTGAATGGATCTTCCTTTTGTGAAAGCACTTTGTAAAGGATGGATTAGTTTATCAAACACTTTGGTTAATCGGTTAGTTAAAATCTTGGAGATGATTTTATACAGCGTGGAGCATAAACTGATCGGCCTGTAGTGGTTGACAGTATCGGGATTGTCCTGCTTTTGAATTAATGTAATGAACGTATGATTAATCTGACGAAGCATTTTGCCCGACAGGAAAAATGACTTAACAGCTTTGATTACAGATGGTCCCACAATGTCCCAGTATGATTGAAAGAAACCCGCTGGGAACCCGTCAGGCCCCGGAGTTTTGTCTGCTTTAATAGAGAAGACATCCATTTTAATTTCTGCATTAGTCACTGGGGCAGTCAGAGCTATGTTGTCCATATCAGAGATTTCATTCCCAATTACAGCAAGATCATTTGTAAAGCACATATTATGGTTATAGTTCGTTTTAAAACGTTTGGTAAAAGTGGAAACAAACTCATCTCGAATTAAATTGTTATCCGTTATATGAGTGCCGGACTCGGATTTAATATATTTTATTAATTTTTTTCCTCTTCTAGTCGTGGCTATACAGTGGAAATAAGCTGAGTTGGAATCATTTAGTTTTGTATGCCTTAGTTTTGCTCGTTGGCTCCAGTACCGACGTTGAAAATCTAGCATTCTCTCTCTTTTGTTAAGAAGTCTTCTGTGATGCTCAAAATCATTGGTATTGTAATTGGTGAGTAAACTTTGTTGTAAACGGAGGATGTTTTCATCTGTTTGGAAGATCTGTTTGTGTATATTCTGAAATGTTTTTTGTGCCATTTTTTCGCCAGTTTTTTTAGTGTCGAAATTTTTGTTACTAGTTTGTACATATTAGAACCAATGGGATTGTTACGCCAGGCCTGTTTAACAACATTTTTGAATTCAGGTTTGGTTATCCAAGCTAATTCAAACCGGAAGGGTCTGTTATGCAGATGGTCCTGTTGTCGCAAATCCAATGAGATCGGAGCGTGATCTGAGTTTGTGAAGGGGTGAATTCGTAATCGAATTCCATCGTAAGATGAGATTATCTCGTTCTGGGCTAGTAGGCGATCTAGTTTAGCATAAGTATTATCCGGAGTTCCCGTTTTTTTCCTTTGCCAGGTATAGTTACCTCCATGAGTTGGAGTATCGTGTAGAAGGAGATCATTCTTCAGTTCTTGAAGTCGGACGAAACGTCTAGCATTTGGAAGACAACCACCTAGTTTGTCTTCCGGAACCGCAATTTCGTTGAGGTCACCTAAGATACAGAATGGTAGTAATAGATTGGAAGCATAGTTTTTAACAGAATTCCAGAATTGATCTTTTGAGTTGTAATCTGGGGGAGCATATGTTATTAAGAAGGCGAATGTCTTATTTAGTTTGAAGTCTGAGTAGTCAATGTGAATTATTCTAGGTTGTACCGATACGAGTTTAATTTCTCCCTCCGAAGGAGGCAGATCCTTCCAAAGAAGACATATCCCGCCCGAATAGCCAATTGCCGGATCAAAGGCCATATTGTGGAAACCGCATATTTTCCAGCCATTATCCGGAGGAGGTCTGCCAGATTTTGTTTCAAGTAGGGCTAGCGCATTAATTTGGTTATTTTTGCAGAAAATTTCCGTACTCGTCCAGAAGTTTCGTTTCTTTAGTCCGCGACAATTCCAGGAGCAGATATTCATGAATACTTTGCTTTAGTTAGTGATGGTATGAAACATTTCGTGAATAGGTTTGGTGATAAACTTTGAGTAGTAGAAATGCGGTTAGTATAGTTATTTCTGTTATGAATGCACATGGGGAGGTTTGTTTTGTTAATTCGATGTGGAACATAATATTTTGGCGATGTAGGCATACCCGTTTTATGCCATGAGACAAAAAAATCCTGGAATATATAGAAACTGTAGGTCTCATAGTAGGAAAGTATATCTGTTTTGTATTTTTTACGATAACGAGCCATCAATTTGAATTTAACGGTAAAAGGAGTATTATTTGTTTTTTGTAATTCAATTTTTGTAATAGATTGTGAAAAGGTACTCGATGTTCGCCTTTGCGATGTCGTTTTAATAAAGGTAATTGCGTCCGTAAGATTGAAGATTGAAAAAATCCTCAAAAACGACAGATTAAGTCTGTTATAGAGTACATGACAATTGTGTATAGAACAGATTATTTCTGATCGCCAATACTTTGGGTTATACTTAATTGTTTCTTCCCCAGGAATAGAACATGCAAAGGAATGATTTAAAGACCAATTTGTTTGCCTAGTATGACAAATGATAAGTGTAAGAAATTTGCGCGTTTGTATGTGTAAGTAAGATAAATGGTAGTTTGATAATTGTGTACTGCGAATAGCATATTTTGTTTGAAGAATTAATGTACAGTTCATGTTGCTGCCCCTGTAGTAGTAGAATGTTTGTACAAAATAAGTAGAATTTATAGTGTATATAATAATAATGACAGTTATGAATGGAAACATCCGGATAATGGTTTGAGTTTGACTGTTAAGTGTACAGTCATGATGAGGAAATGCCTTGTGAGGCTTATTTTGCACGTTATTGTCTGTTGGTGATGACTTAGTAAGAGCATGCAGTTGCTTTTGGTTTGTGGATGTGAACAAGGCTTCAAACATCTTGTAGTAGTCTCTGGGCAAATGGCTTCTGTTAAGATACCCGTTGAAGAACCACAAGTAGGAAGAGGTGTGGGTTGTAGCAGCAGACCTGCACAAGACACAAAAAAGACAGCAGCAGAGAGGGAGCACAGGAATATAGTTTGACAAAGAATGATCAGTTTTAATCATAAACAAAGTGCAGACAATGGTGGACAGGTTTGAAAGAAGAGGATAAGGAAGGTTATTCATAAAAACAGTAGAGGTGCAGAATTCAGTGTAGCAGTAGCAGAAATTATGGTGTATGAATAAAAGGATAGGAAAGGTAGCAATATATTTAGTTAAAAGAAGGTAGTTAAGTGCATTGGGAGAAAGTAGATTCACAATAGTAAAATCAGTAGGTAATAAGATACACGGAAGATGAGAAGAGGTGAAATATATTAAGTAGAAACTGAAATAAATACAAAAGAAGCAAAGCTTAGGAAGCAAAATGTAAGCACAACCACCATTCGGCCACTTATCGACACACACAGGCAAAGTAGCTAGCACAGGAGCATAGCAACTATAATTTCTACCTCTAGATAAGGTACACAGACCAAGCATGAACCTAGTGAAATCGACAGAAGGAAAAGTGCAGCTGATAAAAGGAATCACAAAAGGGCAGCAAACACAAAGTGAGCCAACAAAAACCAAAACAGAATGATGTTGTGTAGTCATAGAAAACTAGGCTTTACGCTTCTTCAGGTGGGATGAGGCGGAGTCATCACCTGGTTCGTTACCACTGTGCGCCTGCAGGTTAGTTGCACCACTTTGGGACCTTAGCTGAAGACGGGCTAGCCGACGAGAGACCGACTTGGAAGTCGAAGTAGATCTAGAGGACTGTAAAGAGTCCTCAGACTCCGTCCTAGTCGATAGACCATGCAGCTGGTCAGGCAGTTGATTGCCGAGGGCACAGTCCACATCCATTCTAACATCAGGCCCCGAGGGAGGTGCCATCAAGCCTTGGGCAGCAACAGTGGTTTCGGCAGCAGGTGGATTCTTCCCCGTCCACCCCAAAGACTCATCATCAGAAGCCGGAAGACTCAGGAGCTCCTCCTCAGGTTTGGAAGAAATAATGACAGTAGGAAGCTTGATAGGTCCAGCAGGAGAAGAAGAACCAGTAGATTTGATGAATTGAACAACCACCGAATCAAGTCCATTCATATAAGGTTTATGGCTCTTTTTGGAGTGAGCCGTCTCTACTGTAGAGCCTTTAGGGCCAACCTTGTGCCATTCAGCCTCATCGGAGGAGTCCGAGCCTTCTTGGGGTGGCAAGATATTAATCCTGGTAACACTGATCTTAGGGACAATGGATGTGCAATCATCAAAGCCATGGGAAAAGCTCCCAAAACAGCCACAACCCTTTGGAAAGTCTTCGTACCAAAGACGAAGACTAAGAGGCTGAACGAACTTATCAGGCACTATAATGCCCCCAACTAACCTGTCAAGATTAACATTTGCCGCAAAACGAGTGAAAGCAACTCTGATTTTCTGGTGGGACAGTTTATCAAGTTTAATAAAAGTACCAACTTTGAAACGCTCAAGAATATCGATAAGTGCTTCCCTACAAATGAACTCAACAGGAAGATTCGGAATCCGAATCCAGATATCGACATGAGTGACATTAGTTGTCATGGGACTGAAAGAGAGGAACCATTTGAGAAGAACAAGGATGAAACCGAAAATATGATAGGGACGTCCCTCCCAAACCCGCTCTAAATCAGCGATAGTATTAAATCTTACCTCAAACCACCCATTAGTGCGATCAGCAATAATGGAGGTTCGGGCACAAAATCTCCACTCACTTCTAAGCTTTAGCTGGAGGCTTTCAAAATCAGAGGATCCTCCAAATAGAGTACCCAGCAATATGTGTTTATTAGCAACAAGAGATTTCTCACGAATCTCAGCCAGTTTAGCAAAATAGGCCTGAAGATCACCAGGATCCGGGTCCGACTGATGTGGAGGGAGGAAGTCCTCACTCACACATTTAGTCTTCCCCTTAGCAGCAGCAGAGAGACGGGAGGGAGGAGCCACCCCGATCGGAGCCTCAGAGGGACATTCCATGGAGGAATCAGTAGGGGGATTATTGATTTCGGCCACAGGAGTAGGGCTTTTAGGAGCTTCCTGAGTATCTTGAAGAGCATCAAGAAAAGATTTTGATGGCTCCATGGGGGAATACGAAGAGAAGACAGTAGGAAAAGAAATATCAAATAATCGAGGAGGAAGATTGTTCTTCCTGTAGTAGGAGCGATGTGCTCTTAGACATCCGGTTAGGATGCTTAAATAGAGGTTGGGCTTGTGAGCATACAATCCATGGGTTTGTGATAGGAAGGAGAGAGAGTTACTTACAGTGCGTCGAATCGAGGTGCAAAGCGGAAAGTGAAGCGGCTGAAGGGACATCCGAGAGGGAGAGCAAGCACGCCGAAGCGGTAGGTGACTCGAGCCGTCCGGCCACCACAGGCTCCCCTCATATCTCATTAATGCTTGGTGAAAGATCGAGCCGAAAGTGCAAGTGGTGCCAAGAGTGACCAGCCATGTCCGATCGGGGACGTCATCCACTCGATTGCAATCCGTGTTAGGGTTTTCTCCAAGAGGAGAGGTTTGGTAAAATTGGCTATGACCACTATGGGGAACCACAAGCAGGCCGGCTGGAGGACCCTGGGCGGGAGGATTTGATGGGAGGGGAGCCTGGAACCGGGTTGATTTGGCGAGAGCGGGAAGCACGAAATCGCCATGGCGGCGCTTGCTAGAGCTTAGGGTTGAAGAAAGGGGCTCGCGTGGAGGCGCGTTCATTTCGGGTTTATGGATGGTACCTTAACCTTAATAATGTTATAACGAAAGCAAATCATTAAACTGTAAACTAGCACTGGGTTTATGGATGGTACCTTAACCTTAATAATGTTAAGGTACTGTAAACCCAGTACTGTAAACCCCGTCCCACTTGAGGTTAAAATCATTCAAGCGATTGAAATATAAGGCGTAGATGTTTGTCTTTGTGGGCACAAGCACTGGTGAACCCAGGGATTTTTCGAATGGGGCAAAATAAATTTTCGAATTTTTTTTTACATGTTTATATAAAAAAATATTTTTTAAAAAATACATTAGAAAAATCATTAAATTTGCTATTTAAGTAGTCATTTTTAGTAAAAAAATAAAAATTATAAAAAAATGAGAATTTTTTTATATGTATATGTAGAAATTTTTTTTAAAATATATTGGGAGAAATTTTAATTTTTTATTTAATTAGACATTTTTAGTAGAAAAAAATTAAGAGAAACAAAAATTATGAAAAAAGTGAAGCTAATGGGGTTTGAACTCTAGTCATTTTTAGTAGGAAAAAATAAAAATTTATGAAAAAAATGAGAAATTTTTTTTATATCTATATGTAGAAAAAATGTTTTCGTTTAAATATATTAGAGATAAATTTTAATTAAATATTTAATTAGACATTTTTAGTAGAAAAAAATTACGAGAAACAAAAATTATGAAAAAACTGAAGTTAATAGGATTTAAACTCATTACTACAAGGTAATAACTACGTCTCCCCAACTAAGCTAAGTTATCTTTGTAACTTTTTACTTTATTTACACTCTTTTATACCTAAAGTTAATAAAAATTACAAAAACAAAATTGAAAAAAAAAAAGTTTTATGGTTTTCTTCCGGATAAGGGAGACTGACGCCACCCAAACCCTCTAGGTTCGCCACTACTAACAAGATCAAATAGTTGTATGAAATGTATAGGCCAGGCCTAATAATCGATCAATTTTAACTATACCTATATACTCATCTTAGCAGTCATTATATATTGCTACTGTAAACTGTAAACTAGCTATGTATCAATTGCCTTTCATATGTCATAGTTTGAATTGTAGGGTATATTCGATCCTTGTGATATACTTTTAAAATAATAAAATTGTCTGTTTCTTCACGTCTAATTCAATCCTTATTCAATGATGTGCCCCCTCTGAATTTGCTTTATTATAATTTCTAATTAATTAATTAATTATATATAGGCTATAGCCCTTTTTAATTTCTAATTAATTAATTATATATGTGCCCTCACTAACATCCGGACATTGGCTCTAACTTTTCGGACGGTGTCTTTTAGATATATCTTCCGAAAAGTCAATTCTGTTGCAAATTGTATTGTATTGTTTGTCTACGTCATATTGACTCTTTCGTCTCTCTGTTCTCTTCATTCAGAGCTCTAACCTCTCGTCTTTTGGGACAATATTAGTTGGCGTATCACTCATGACGCTTTCCAAATCCTTGTTTGTTATATATATATATATATATATATATATATATATATATATATATATATATATATATATAAACACATGTATGTCATGCTGAACTGGGATTAGGTTGGTAATTTTATCTAGAGTGTTGTATATACGCTAGTTAGTCAAGGAACTTCAACATCATCAAGCCTCAGCTGCTAGGAAAAAAAAAACCTTTATACGAAACCCAATTAATCGGAAAGGAAATTATATTTATATTTATAGCCTATGTATTAAGGGTTTGACCAACTAATCTATAAATGATACTAGTTGTAAACGAGTTAGGTTTGGCTGGTTGAAAAATAAGCAATTACAAGTATTTTTTTTATACAAGGTAAGAATTTAAAATGTGTTAAATTTTACAGACCAGTCCCTAATGACATCTTTTGGAACAATGGAAAGGAGGTCCGGTGAGACATGGTGCATCATGGCCGATCCATTTCATGTGAAAGCAGAGTCACCTTATCTGCCACTTAATTAATTTTGTGAAATTGACAACCAGTAATTACTCGTTGTAAACTCTGCTGGCTATATATATAGCAATTTTTTCTTTTCTTTTTCAAAAACTAAAATTTCAACTTTACAGTCCAGGTGATGCTCGAATGCTGGCCCAGGATGTAAAGTGGATGGAGTACTAACTTCATTGGATTGGATCAAATAACTTTGGAGTGCGAGCGTTGGCAACTGCGCGCCTCATCTATAATCGATCACATCGACAAGTAACCGTGAAATAGTTTTGAGCGCACACCCAATTGAAACCTCAAGACTCAAGTTTATGAGTCTTTTATAGTCCATGTCATTTTTTTTGGTGATCAGTTATTTTAATTTGTAATTTGAAAAGAGGAAGCTCGATACAGATATTTATTTGGAGAATCGTCTTCGCTGTCTATAGGAACTCCTGTTGTACCGCTGACCGGCGGTGATACTGCTTTGTGGTGTTTGACGTCGACTCTTAGTTTATGTTGTCCTCAGCGTAGTTGGATTTGGTTCGCTTGTTCGACTGCATTTGTGTGCTCACCGTTTGTACTGCACCCTTTTCTGTTTATTACGTTTGTATGTTTAGACAGTTCGTCGTCTGCCGACTTTATTGACCTCTCGAGGCTTAGGGTACGTCTTTTGGACCCTCGAATTATTTCATAATAAAAAAAGGAAGCTCGATACGATATGTAATCATGTAGGACTTCAAGCATTTATAACATAACCACTCCATGTGGGACAAATTAAAACTCACCAACTCTTGGGGTGTCACAAAACTTAAAATATATATTTGATGTTCTCATTAGGCTCAAATGATCAAACTCCGGTTGGATCACACTAGCTCTATGAGGATATAATGTAGCTCAGTTTAATAATATGTGCCACATTTTGTAATTAGTAGAATAAATGGTATTACACGACGTCGTTTAGGTTCTGTATAGGTTTATGAGTTCAGTTTCTTCCTCCAACTGAAACTTGATCAATTCAGTTGTAACAATCTTGATTTTCAGTTACAAGTAAACTCTCTCTTCCAGTTCGGTTTTCTTGATTTCTTCTTGCTTAAGTTGATCATTTGATCAGTTCATAAGCTCCGACCTCTCACCAGAGCAAACTTGTTAAATTCCGGGAGGGAGATAGCTTGGATCAGGTGGTCGTATGGATCCATAACCTTTAAATCTTCTAGTAATATTAAAATGGGTAATATAACTTCTTAAAAGTCGATCATAATATTGAAATAGGAAATATAGTCTCTTCTTTAAAAGTCGTTTAGTTGAACTAGACTATCTGAATACCATCTTAAATAAAGTATAACAGCATCCTACTTGGTTCAAAGACATGATTGATATTATACATAAAGTTCATAATTTTTTTTGTCGGATATCAAATTGAGGTATATTTGTACATATCAAAGCAAAGTTATCTATTAGCAAAAAAAAAAAACATATCCCGTTGACTCGCTCCAAAGACAAAGAGAAGTAATTGCAGTAGCTTCCATAAAATCGAAGTTCATAATCTTGTTGATCTCAGTATATCTTAACCTAGTATCTCTTTATTAAAAATATAAGTCATTCTGCAAGGAACAATACTGAGTTGATAGTATAGTTCTTCTCTTTTCCTTGTTAAATTTGGGGGGTTGGAAGACGTGACAAAATTGGCAAGGTGATTAATTTAGAATAGTACATTTTGGAGATTAATTTTAAAGTAGAAATTGGGAAAGATTGAGGTTAATTGGACTAAACCCGTCGCTCAATTGGGAAAAGCATATAAATGTTCATATCCAAAAAGCTGCAAACCCAACCAACCGAGAAAAACTAATTCACAATTTGGCTGTATCTCGCAAAAGTCCAAATCTTCCTTTTTTCACCGAATAAGAGGAATTCCAATTAGGACATCTCTCGAAGTTAAGTTCACACCACACGTGCTAATATTCGGTGTGTCCAACAACTTTTCTAAAACAATCTTTAAAATAGAGAATTATAAGTTAAATATTGTTAGACTTCATTCCAACTGCTTCCCCGTTACAAAGTTTACTATCAAAATAAATAGAGTTTTCTCCAAATTTAGGGAATGATCTTCATATTTTCTTTCTATTCTCTATTTTGGAGAAGATAATGAGAAATCTTTTCGACTGAAAACCATCCCAATATTCTCTAAAAAATCAAGAATCTCTTGGGCTAGCTCTATCTCTAAATTCTCCATCCAATCAGTTTATGTAATTAAATTAGTAAAAGTGATTTCTCAATCAAAGTATCAAACCCTTCTTTGAATTATGGAGAATGGTGCATGTAGTTTTGATTATTCATATCTTCGTATAATTGTTCTTTAATTGTCGTTCCTTCTTACTTTCATGAGTTATAATATATGGATATTAGACGTAATATTAATATTAGATTCCCCATTTTCAAATTCATTTTTCTAACTGTAGATTAATTAAAAAGATTGAATAACATACATACAGAGTCTCATGTTGAATATAATAAGATGTAATATTAATATTAGATTCCCCTTATTTTTAATGTGCCCACTATTCCCGAACACTAAAAGCCACTAGTTTAACATTTTTCATCTTTATCTCCACGTGGTTGGAAAGTTTGGAATCTTTCGTTGGGTATTCACAAGACGTTCAAAAAGTTATGGATACATATTTATTATACAAAACCATCCATATATAAACTATAAAGTTTATACAAAAACAACCCCATTTTATTACTTTTATTTTTAAAAATAACTCCTATCAATTTCAATATTTAAACACAATTAAACTATTGGATGGTAAATATTATGAAATTAAACAAAATGATATAGATTATTATTTTTTTCCTAATAAATTCAAAAATAAAGAGCATTTGGCAAGTGGAAATAGGGAAGTTGGATTTTGATTTCAACTCTAGCATGCAAACAAAGCCTTTTTGGTCGTTGGATGTTAAATGTAAAGTGGTTGAATTGTTGTCAGCTTTTTTGACCCAAATTAAAAAGGTATACAGTATATGACTAGCATGTATATAAATAGTAATATACACACACATATGCTTTTCTTTTCCAAGTCGATGGTTCAAAGATAACGTACGTAGATGCATGCATGATGCATTCATGAAGGTCTTCATCAATGCGCGCACAAGACTCCCGTGTGGCCCTTTCATCCTTGAATTGCTCACTTTTAATTCAATTCCTCAAGTACGTACGTTGAATAATCAGCAGTAGCTAGCACTTTTGAAAAATAAAAAGGGGATACAAATTAACTACTCGATTAAAAACATGCTAACCAAGTAATTAATGATGTAAGTACAACACTTCAAGCATTAAGAGTCGTCGGATTAGTAAGACACACTTTGAATTGTCTCATACTCAGGGGCGGATCCTAAAACTGTAAGTTGAGGGGGCAAAAAATTGAATCCTACTCTTTTTTTTTTTCAAAAAAAGCATCAAAATTATTAATGTATAATTAGAATAAAAATATAAATCGTGTATTCTTTCTTTCATAGTTTTCAAATATTTTAATATAACATATTAATTTAAAGTTTTCGGGTTTAATTATATGTAGTGTTAAGTTACGAAGTTTCACAAACGATATCAGTGCCCCTAATGGGGTGACTCGGTGGTAAGGAGTAAGGGGGGGGTTAATGGGAGGTCCCGGGTTCAATCACTGCCTCCGCCCTTTCTCTTGGTGAAATAATCAGGGTTCACATTGCTTATTACTATTGGGTTTAACCGGTTGACACAAGCCGGTTTACCTGGCGTGTGACTCTTGCCAGTTGGGTCACGTGCCCGGGGTTTAACACCAAAGGTAGGTTACCCTCGTTATAAAATAAAAGTATATCAGTTTGGTAAATGATGCATATGGAAAATAATTTATATAAGTTCAATCAAAAACTTTATAACTTTTTACTTATGTGTCGGATTTGAGCTTATAATATATCGAAACGATCGACGAGAGGAACATGTATATTAAATTTTATTTTTGATTTGGAAGTGGGGGGCTCTTGTCACCCGGGCCCTAAAGAGGACCTGCCTCTGCTCATACGGATTACTATATATGTTAGCGCGTTTTCCTTTTGAGTTGATTTTTTTTTTTGGTTTTACAAAAACTTTTTTATTAGTTCATGTGATAATGCATGTTGCCTAATCTAAACGGACATATATGTGTTCTGGTATGATGATAAAGTTTAATGAAAAAGTTGAAACGAATATATGGAATTTCATAACATTGATTAATTGGCATCTGCTTGATTATATATATAATCAATTTCATGAAAACCATTGCCAATAGATACAACAATCCATCAACTTAATTTATAGGTTAAACTTTGACTTTGTTTATGTGAGATTGTAAGATTGATGTAAAATCCTCCTTAGGGTTTCCATTCATTGATAAACATATATATATATATATATATATATATATATATATATATATATATATATATATATATATAGGTTACAAAGGTATTGTGTTTTATTGGGCCTTTGAGCCCACTATACATGAGAAGACCTATGTAATCTATCAAACCCCCGCAGTCGAAACTGGAGGGAGCCGTACAGTGAGACTGGAGCGAAAATCAATGAGCAACTGTCGTGGTAAACCCTTGGTGAATATATTAGCGTACTGATAGGAGGACGGGACATGTAGAACACGGACATGTCCAATGGCAACCTTGTCCCTGACGAAGTGGAGATCGAGCTCAATGTGCTTCGTGCGTTGATGCTGAACTGGGTTGCTAGCCAGATAGACGGCGGAGACGTTATCAGTGTAGACCAGAGTGGCCTTCTGAAGAGGGCAATGGAGCTCAAGAAGGAGATTGCGGAGCCAAGAGCACTCGGAGACAACGTTGGCCGCACCTCTGTATTCTGCCTCAGCGCTGGAGCGAGACACGATAGACTGACGCTTTGCCGACCACGACACAAGGGTGTCGTTGAGGAAGACACAGTAACCAGACGTGGAGCGACGTGTGTCAGGACAACCACCCCAATCCGCATCAGTGTAAGCGACAAGGTCAAGCTTAGAGGAAGGAGTGATCGTGGTGCCTAGCTCGAGGGTGCCGCTGATGTACCGAATGATCCGCTTCAAGGCCTGAAAGTGGGGTTCCCTGGGTGCATGCATGAACAAGCAGATCTGCTGAACGGCGTAACTGATATCAGGCCTAGTGAAGGTGAGATACTAAAGAGCACCAGCGAGGCTCCTGTACAATGTCGGATCATCAAACAAAGGACCAGAATGAGCACTGAGCTTGTTAGATGTATCGACCGGGGTGGCGACAGGATTACAGTTAACCATCTTAGCCCGAGCAACAATCTCAGCAGCATACTTACTCTGTGAGAGAAACAGACCAGACTCATGACGCTGAACAGCAACCCCCAAGAAGTAGGATAACTGACCCAGATCGGACATGGCGAACTCTGCACTCAACTGCGAAATAATCGACGTCCGAAGAGCATCAAAAGAGGCGGTGAGAATGATGTCATCGACATACAGTAAGAGAAAGGCCATGTCTGAGCCTCTGCGATAGATGAACAGAGACGTGTCCGAGCGGCTGCCAATGAAGCCCAAGCGTAGCATATGAGAAGCAAAGCGCTGGAACCAAGCCCGCGGAGCCTGTTTCAGCCCATACAGAGATCGCTTCAGGAGACAGACGTGCTTGGGACGATCAGCATCAGCGAACCCCGGCGGCTGAAACATGTAGATTGTCTCATTCAGATGACCATGAAGAAAAGCATTCTTGACATCCAGCTGATGAATGGCCCAATTGCGCGACAATGCTAAACTCAACACCACTCGGATAGTGGCAGGCTTGACGACGGGGCTGAAGGTCTCATCACAGTCAATACCTACCTGTTGAGAACAACCGTTGACCACAAGACGGGCTTTGTAGCGCTCCAACGTCCCATCAGAGCGGAACTTGTGACAAAAGAGCCACATACATCGGATGACATTCGCCTCAGGAGGGCGAGGGACCAGAACCCAAGTACCATTCCTTGTAAGGGCCCTGTATTCGTCGTGCGTAGCCGCCTGCGAATTCGGATCAAGGAGGACTGTTTTGTGGGAGGTGGGAATGGGGGAAAGGGAGGTCGGGGTGGAGGCAGGGGGGATCGGCGGAAGGGACGGACGCAGGGGGGGCTGTGAGGCGGCGGGATGTGCGGCGGGCGCAGCAGAAGGCTGCGGCCGCGGCATGGGGGCGGCGGCCGCAACAGCGGGGTTGGGCGAGGGTGGGTGGGGGGTCGCGGGAGGTGGCATGGCTGCGGCCGCAACATCTTGCTGCGGCCGCGGCATCACAACTGCAGGAGGGGATGACGGCGAGTGTGCGTGGGAATGAGAGGCGGGGCGATGGGTGGTGGTCATGGAGACTATCTGACGGGGTCGGAAGACACCGGAGACGCTGCGGATGTGTGGTCTGGTGGTAGGGGGTGGTGGAGGTGGTGTAGGGGGGGAGGCAGGAGCACCGGGAGAGCCTTGGGGGAGAAGAAAGTGAGGGAGCGATGACTCTGACTCAGACTGAGACACAGGAGGTGTAGAAGAGGGGAGGGGAGGAGAAGCAAAGGGGAAGCGAGACTCATCAAAGGTGACATGTCGTGACACAATGAGCTTATGGGTCTTGATATCGAGGCAGAGGTAACCGCGATGATCAGACGGATAGCCGAGAAAGACACAAGGAGTGGAGCGCGGGGGAAGCTTGTGCGGGGCGGTGGAGGACTGGTTTGGGAAGCACAAGCACTCGAAGGTACGAAGGTGATCATACCTAGGCAAAGTGGAATAGAGGGCCTGACCTGACGAGCGATGGTGAAGGGTGGTAGATGGGAAAATGTTGAGAAGATAACAGGTGGTGGATAAGGTGTAAGGCCAATAGGTGAGGGGAATAGATGCGTGAAAGAGGAGAGAGCGAATCATGTTGGTTATGGTTCTGATGATTCGTTCGACCTTGCCATTCTGCTGGGAGGTATAGGGGCAAGACAACCGATAGGAGATCCCATTTGCGGCGAAGAAAGAGTGAAAATCTTTGTTGTCAAATTCACGGCCATTGTCACATTGGAAGCATTTGATGGATGTGTGAAACTGTGTTTGGATGTAGGCATGGAATTTGGCAAAGACAGGAAACACTTGGGACTTGAAATGCAACGGAAAGACCCATAAGAAATGAGTGTAATCATCTAGTAACAAGAGGTAGTACTTGTGACCCTCCTTGCTAGGCATAGGAGAGGTCCATATGTCACTATGAATGATGTCAAAAGGAGCAAGGGTAGAGTTCAGGGACCGTTGAAACGGTAGTCGGGCATGTTTGCCTAACTGACAGGACGAACATAGACTAGAGCGTAGGTCTTTAGGACAGGTGACAAGACTCTGAGAATGGAGGACATCTAGAACGGCAGCACTGGGATGACCCAGGCGTGCATGCCAGAGGCTGGACGATGATGCCGAGAGGGCGACCGGGCACGACTGACTGGACACAGGAGGTGGTGTGATAGGGTAGAGCTCCCCGGTGCTGTTACATCTCATGCGAGTAACCCCCGTAGTAAGATCGTTCATAGAGAAACCAAAGGGATCAAACGTAAGGGAAACGTTATTGTCAGTAGTGAACCGACGGACAGAGATAAGGTTTTTGACAATCTTTGGGGCAATGAGGACATTGTTAAGGTGTAGTGGGTGGGTTGGGGTCTGTAATTTGGCGTGGCCAATCTCTGAAATAGCAAGACGACCACCATTGCCGACGATAATAGAATGTGCAGGACCCTTAAAGGAAATAGATGAGAGGCTACCTGAGGAGTTCGTCATGTGAGAGGTGGCACCAGTGTCCATGTACCACGAAGAGTTGGGAGATGTCGGCTGCATAGAGGAGAAGGCGTGATGTGTAGCAGGAGCAGGCGGAACATAGGCGTGATCTGACGATGTCAGATAGGCCTGAGGATCGGCATGTTGCAGGGCAGGAGAGCCGGAGTGTATCCAATGGGTGTTGAAGCCAGGTACCGGGGACCGTCGAGGGGCGGCGTTCCAAGGACGAGGGTCGTGAGGCCACGAGTGCCACGGCCGCTGCGTAGTGCCGCGGGCGCTGCAGACTGATGTGCTGCGGCCGCGGCTAGAATCGGTGCTGGACATTTTTTTTTGGGAGGGCGGCGCCGAAAGCCTAAGCGTGGGTAGGAGGTAGGGTTTTGCAGAGCGGAGAGAGAGAGGAGGGAGGTGTGTTGGAAGAGAAGGGGCAAGAGAGAGGAAGGAAGGGAGGAGGAGGCCGATGAGGGAGGCCGAGAGGGAGAGAGAGAGGCCGGTGAGGGAGGCCGAGAGGGAGAGAGAGAAAGTGCGGCGGCGAGGTGACGATGGCGACGGCGGTAAGAGGAGGGGTGGGGCGGGAGAATCAAAGTAGGGTTCCGTGAGGAAGAAAAGGTTGTGATACCATGTGAGATTGCAAGATTGATGTAAAATCCTCCTTAGGGTTTCCATTCATTGATAAACATATATATATATAGGTTATAAAGGTATCGAGTAGTAAGATCGTTCACAGAGAAACCAAAGGGATCAAACGTAAGGGAAACGTTATTGTCAGTAGTGAACCGACGGACAGAGATAAGGTTTTTGACAATCTTTGGGGCAATGAGGACATTGTTAAGGTGTAGTGGGTGGGTTGGGGTCTGTAATTTGGCGTGGCCAATCCCTGAAGTAGCAAGACGACCACCATTTCCGACGATAATAGAGTGTGCATGACCCTTAAAGGAAATAGATGAGAGGTTACCTGAGGAGTTCGTCATGTGGGAGGTGGCACCAGTGTCCATGTACCACGAAGAGTCGGGAGATGTCGGCTGCATAGAGGAGAAGGCGTGATGCGTAGCAGGAGCAGGCGGAACATAGGCGTGATTTGACGATGTCAGATAGGCCTGAGGATCGGCATGTTGCAGGGCAGGAGAGCCGGAGTGTATCCAATGGGTGTTGAAGCCAGGTACCAGGGACCGTCGAGGGGCGGCGGTCCAAGGACGAGGGCCGTGAGGCAACGAGTGCCGCGGCTGCTGCGTAGAGCCGCGGGCGCTGGAGGTTGATGTGCTGCGGCCGCGGCATATGCAGCGGCCGCGGCTAGAGATGGTTCTGGACATTTTTTTTTAAGGCGGCGCCGAGAGGACAAATTGAGCGAGAGAGGCCGAGAGGGAGAGAGAGAGAGTGCGGCAGCGAGGTGAGGATGCCGGCAGCGGTAAGAGGAGGGGTGGGGCGGGAGGATCAAAGTAGGGTTCCGTGAGGAAGAAAAGGCTGTGATACCATGTGAGATTGCAAGATTGATGTAAAATCCTCCTTAGGGTTTCCATTCATTAATAAACATATATATATATATATAGGTTACAAAGGTATTAGAGTCTTCTCATGTATAGTGGGCCTTCATGAGAAGACCTATGTAATCTACCAGTTTATATAATCAATATAGGATAAATGTATATATTCATTAGGTGTAATTATATGAGTGACCCTGAGGAAGTACCATGTAAGGTGTGTTAGTGTTAATTTTCTAATAAAGTTAGGTGAAAGTAAACATGTAAAGATAAATTGATTAAGGTAGAAATTCTCTTCCACCAAAAAAATTAAAGGGGGAAATCCTCAAATTACATGTAGGTAGTACGAGATAAAAACCACCACATTCTTTTACCTTGGGGAGGATTTTCAATAAATATATTATTTTATTGAACGAAAACCTAAGACACCCTAGTACAATTCAAAACACTGGTTATTCGTTAATAAACCATAAAAAGCAAGCACATCATCTATCGCACGGACTCGACATTGTATTAGTATCTTGATTGCCAACAACACAATTGGGACCACAATTAAGACTATTATTTCTCTAGCTACATCCAAATAATGGGATCTTCATCGATCAATTAGATATGAACAATGCTTTTATTCATGGTGATCTATATGAAGAAGTCTACATGCGCATGCCTTAAGGCATTTCCCGATCCTGAGAAGTTGTTGAGAATATGAAATGGGATAGTATCCCACATTGAAAAAATAATGAATCCAAGCCTCTCATATAAGCTAGTGGGCTAGCCCACCTAACACCAATTGATTTTAGGATGGAACCCCAATCGGCTTGTGTGCTCGGCTTGGTTGGTGCGTGTTGCGCTTGGGCGTGCGTGGCCCCCCACGTCAGATGACCCACTGAAATTTAACATGGTATCAGAGCCGAATAGGCAGTTGCGCTTGAGGGGGGTGTGTTGAGAATATGAAATGGGATAGTATCCCACATTGAAAAACATATAAGCTAGTGGGCTAGCCCACCTAACACCAATTGGTTTTAGGATGGAACCCCACTCGGCTTGTGTAACTCGACTTGTGTGCTAGGCTACACACGATCCCCAGTCATCGATCCAAATCGGACTTTAACATGGTATCAGAGTCGAGGTTTGGCTGGGTGCGGTGTGGTTTTACAACCTTACTCAACATTGAGGTCCATTGGTTTCAATTAGTAAAAGAATTATCATTCTTTATTCATCAATAAGAAGGGATATATACTAGACTTCTCATCACAATTGGCTCTAATTAGCAAGAAATCGATTCACTCAAAGCTTATTTGAACAGAGCATTCGACATCGAGGATTTGGGCCTTTTGCATTTCTTTTTCGGCACATAAGTACATAAGCTATTCCGACTTTGGCATTCCATTATCTCAACAGAAGTTCTATATAGTCCAACTAATCTCCAAGATCTCATCTCTAGCTATTTGCACTCCCCTACCTCAGTACCTCAAACTTATATACTCTCTCTTATGGAGATTTGATTTTTGATCCATATCATTAATTATAGGCAATTGGTGGGGAAATATATATTTTTTTAACAACTACAAGACTAGCTAGACTTGTGTTTTACAGTCCAAACTTCAAGCCAGCACATGCAATCTCTTAGGACTTCTCATATACATGCCCTCCAACACACCATTAGATATATTACTAGCACCATAGATAGAAGAATCATACTTAAAAGTCCATGAAAAAGCTGTTGTACGTCAAGCCTTTACAAATTCAAATTGGGCCTCATACCCTTATACTAGGAGATCATTAAAAGATTGTGTATTAAAGGCTTGCTTGGCGCGACAGAAATTAATTTAGTTTAAGATTAAAATCTAGATAAATTTTTTGATAAAATTTTAGCTTTTGGGATAGATTAAAAGAGTAAATTATTGTTTGGCATGACAAATTATATAAAGTTTTGTAAAGCTATTTTTTTGAAAACCGTGAAAAACTTTGCCACAACTCTTTGAAAAACTCTAATAAACTTGTGCCAAATAGGTCCTAAATCTCATAGGTGATTCTCCCATCTCATGGAAGTTTAAAAAAAACAAACTGTTGTTTGCAAAAGATCTTTTGAAGCTGAGTACATAGCCAGACTACTTCAGAAATCACATGGCTTGTCTGGTTGCTTGGAGATCTAGACCTACCAAACTTGTTATTCTTTAATGTGACAAACAAATCGGCTCTTGAGATAGCCAAGAACCAGATCTTTTATGAAAGAACAAAGCATATCTAGCTAGATTGATTGTCATTTTATAAGACAAAGAGTGTTAGAAGGTATGTTAGAACAAAGCATATCTAGCTAGATTGCATGCCTTCAACGGGCAAAATAGCTAGATAAACACTCACTTTGATGCTGAATCGCTGGCTATTGAAAGGAAGAAAGATCATTCAATCAAATCCCTAATCACATCATCAAACGGGGATTGCAATTGGGAAAAGAATGAGAGAGAGGGAGAGAGAGAGAGAAACAAAAACCCAACTCTATCCAACGAATCACAAACAAATCTTAACAAAATCAACTAAATTTTTGTTTCCATACAAAGATTTACAGAAATTTTGGATCAAGCGAAAAAGAAAGGGTGGAGAAATTGAAGAAAATGGGCCAACCAATTGAAATTGGGGATGAATGTTGAGAGAATGTGAAGAGACCAAAAAGAGTCCCACATGCATTTAAAATATGAAAGATCACGCTTAAGTATATAAGCTAGTGGATTACTCGTCTTATTGCCAATTGGTTTTAGGATGAAACCCCACTTGGCGTATGTGGTAGGCTATTAGCCATGGACGCATGTGTGCACACGACCCCCAATCACGAGTCTCCAATGGACTTCATTATGGTATTAGAGCGAAAAAGCCAAACGAACCGACTCTCGATGTTGGCTAGCTAAAAAGATAATGAGATGCTAGATCTATTGTCGAAGTGTCAACTAGAGGCAAAAAGACCCTAGTTGCACTTGCAGGGACATGTTGAGAGAATGTGAAGAGATAAAAAAAAGTCTCATATTAAAAATATGAAAAATCAAACCTTAGTATATAAGCTAGTGGGTTAGGCGTGGCCACGGGTCAGACCTGCCGAGTCGACGGGTTCGACCCGCCGGGTCAAGGGTCGGGGTTGGTAGACCCGAACCCTAACCCGGAAATCCCACGGGTTGGTGGGTTCGGGTCGACCCGTTGACCCGTTGACCCGGCGAGTTACATTATTTAATTTTTTTTAAATGACTATTAAAATATATAAATAAATGATATGTGTCTTCACAACACATTTTCATCACCCACTTCTTAGTGTTAAAAATGTGGGAAGATTTATATATCTCCATATATATCAATTCTTTCATCCACAATAATAATGTGGGATGTAAGAGAGAAAAATATAAGAATATATTTTTCTCAAACTTCATTTCCAACTTAATTTCCAATGTAGGAAATGTAGGAATAAGTGAAGTGGGAGAAATGGGATAGTGAGATACATATATATAGCCTCATATATTCTCATTCTAACTCCATATTTTCAATGTGGGATGAAGCTTTGTCCCACATCAAAAATGAGGGGATGGAAGGAAGACTTCCAAGTCTATAAAAGGGGAAGGGTGAGAGTGCTTTTGACTCACATTGCATATTGCAAATTAGTTTATATGTTTATAGTATGAATTATTCTAAAAATAATATACATAATAATAATTATAAACTTAAAAAAAATATTTTTTTCAAAAAAAAAACTTTGGAATGATGGGTCGACCCGCCGGGTCAGACCAGTCGGGTCAGCGGGTTTTAAAACCCCCGACCCTAATCCTAACCCGCTACCCGTCTACACCCGTGGACCCGTTAACCCGGACCCGCCGAGTCACGGGTCGACCCGTAACCCGTGGCCACGCCTATAGTGGGTTACTCCTCCTATTGCCAATTGGTTCTAGGATGGAATCCCACTTGGTGTATGTACTAGATTATTAGCGAATGGGCGCACGTGTGCACGACCTCCGATCACGAGTACTAATGAAGTTGGTGCAACTCGTGATGATAAATCTTGCATCAATAGGTGTGACAGCGTCATTCGCTTCCTCCTCCTCAAACATACAGGTGTCTGCGAACATCGGTGTTGCCTCTTTGGCAGCTACTCACCTCCTCTTCTTCTTACTCTGCATCAAAAATGAAAGAGAAGGGATCGGAGGTGATAGACACTAGGATGACTATTTTTTGTGGGGGATAGATAGTAAATTAGGTATTTCAAAGCGGTCATCCGACCCATTTACCTCATCAAATTACACATCTTAAATCATTAAACGTATATACATTTTGATACTCTAGATTGTCGTTCTCCAATATTTTTTTCCTATCTTGAAAATCTAAACTAATAGTCTATAATTAAAAATTTAAAGTAATTAAGTATCAAAAATCCTAGAAAGTATTTAGAAAAAAAATTAAAAAGTCTAGAAATACAATATCCCAAAAGGGACATAGTTATATACATACTCCATCCGTTTTAAAATATAAGCCGTTTGACTTTGTGTCACGTTTCTTATAGAGCTAAAAACTATATAAAAATGTTTAAATTTTGAAATAATATTATAATTATTAATACTAAGTATAATATTATTTTTAAAAAATTAATAAAAAAAATATTTTATATAATTTTTAGGTCCTTATATAAATGTGTTATAAAGTCAAACGACTTATATTTTAAAATGAGGGAGTATACACTATAAGTCAACAGTCAACACGTTGTTGCTCATAGACTTGGAAAGTAGAAGCATCGTGTGTGTATGAGGATCATAAAATGATAAATGGACCATTGAGAACGATTCATTTTTCAAATATGGTGGATCTTCACCAACTCTCAATTAATGAAACATTTGCCGGGCGGATCATGATGGTATGGTATAGCTGCAGTTATAACGTACTGTTTGTTACACTTTACTCCATCCGTTTGAAAATAATTGTCGTTTGACTTTTATACACGTTATTTAAGGAGGTAAAACTCTAGAAAATATTATTTTTTTAATTAAATTTTTTTTATATAAACTGATACTTATTAGTAGTAACTCCTTTTGTTTTTAGTATACTAGGTGTGTTTTGGCGCGCATCCGCACACCTCGGTTGCAACGTGAATCACAAACCACATGAGCAACAATAACATTCACAAATAATTGTACTTGTGATGAACTGCAAACAGAAGGAGGCACACCCTCGGGGCGCCATCTATGAGCCTTTGGCCGATTGGGCATCTTTGGAGGCGAATCTCTTCCAAGCTCGATGTCTAGCCTTGAAGTCTTCGATTGCAGATGAAATTACTGATTTTTCAGAGCTGTTGAGGGCTGTTTTTAGTCCCTTTTTCTTCACCTTCTAGGGCTAACCGAAGACTTGCACCTGCTTGGATGTGCATGTGCATTTAGTGTAAAAGAACATCACATTTTCAAGTCTCAAAACATTTATTATACATGGTTTTGGAATCGATCTTTTGATGAACAACTAGCTAATTTATCAGGAATTGATATGCATATCTTCCAACGGAAATATATGTTACAAGTTATCTATAAAATATTATTCACAAGACCATAACCTAATCCTAAGTGTCTAGCATTGTTTCCCTAAGACTTACCCATATAATTATGAGATAAAATAACAAGGATATGAAATCTTAGTCTCAACAGTACCGAAGTAGATTAAACACCAAGGAATTAAATTGGAAGGAATTATTGATAAAAATTACAAAGGAAAAAAAATGGCGAACTTGAAATAGATGATGAACACTGAGATAGAGTAAGGAGTGGCAAGAAACATGTACACATAGGAGATGAAGAGGAGGAGCATTGAAGTAGGATGAAGATGAGCACCAACTATGGTGCCCCACCCAAACTACTATTTTTGTGATATCAATCCTAACACAATATCTCATGAATTTGCAATTGTAAAACCCTAACTGTTTACTTAGAAAAAAATAATTAAAGTCTGTTAAAAGGAGAGAGGGATTGATCATGCCAAATTTCAGGGTCAACAAGATTACACAACATAAAGTTATATTTGCACAACATAATGTTATATGTGTACAACATCAAGTTATATTTTCACAATAAAAAGTGTCAACACGAAAAAAAAAGTGCTGGTGGAAAAAAAAAACTGACCCGGGAAGAGGGCACACGCATGGGGCAAGGGGGCACATGAGGTTGACATTTTGCTAATTAAATTAGGCACATTTACTTATAAATTAGGCTCATTTACCCATAAAAATTAGGTCCATTTACTTATAATTAGACTCATTTAGAGAATTTTACATTTGATCCAATCCATATATAGGAATGAGCTCTCCTCAAGTAATGTATGGTGAAGCTGAACAAATCTTAACTATTAAAAGATAATTTGGTGGTAAAGATTGACCCATCCTGTAAGCTCCACATCAACATAATAAATAGGCCAATAAATAGGCCAATAAGCCAATTGAATAGTAGAGAGAAAAAAAGTGTTCATTTTTTTTGTCATTTATTGTCCATTCATTTAGTCATTATTAAAACTCTTTTTTTGAAGATATTAAAACTCTTCTTCTACCACAATTGTTAAAGAAGTGTTCATTAAGTGTAAATTTTTATATTATAAAATATAAAATTGAAATTTTAGCTTGAAAGAATTATTAAATAAAATTAAGAAACTTATTAAAATAATCAATAATTGAAATTTTAGTTTGAATAAAAGAATTATTAAATAAAATTAAAAAACTTATTAGAATAATCAATTGAGTAAATTGGAGAAGAAATTAAAAGAATAAAATAAGATAAAAACTAAAAGAATAAAATAACATTATTTATATTTTGAATAACATAAGAAGAAAATTAAAAAATAATAATATTATTTATATTTTAGTAAAAAAATAATTAGAAAAATGTTATATAGCTACATAGCAAATGAAAAAAGATAGATTGATTTAATTTAATCAAGAAAATAAGATAGCAATGGATAAAAATATAATATTATGTTTATATATGCATACAAAATTGAAATAATAAAATAAATATGTTTTTAAAACTCACTTTCTAATGAGTACTAAATAAACTTATTTCTAAAATAAATCATTAAAAATTACATAATTTTTAAGTAATTAAGTCCGCGCCTATCAATGGATCGTCCACTAGTGTGGAGTAAAGGAACGTACCACTGACTTTTGAAGACTACCGCCAAACTAGGACTCAATTAAAACATTTCAACAGGTGACAGGTTGCCTCCATCTCCAAGCCATTTACCCAAAATATATGAATGCTTTCACACTTTATATGAACTAATCAACGTGTTACATGTCCCTTTTTAAAAAAATTAAATAAATAATTGTAGGATACGGTGTACGTTTTGGGAGCTAGAACAAATGCATAATCATAAGATTCATAATCAGGAAAAAGCCTCTATAGGCTCAAGAGTTGCAAGGATTTGAACAACAAATTTGATGGAGAAAGGAAGATGAATCTGATGATCGAGGAAATCAGAAATTGAAAGAGATAGATAAATGAGAGAGTCGAAACACTAGCTGAAGTCGGGGTGAAATTGGTATAATTAATATCAATTATATTTTACCTTTACCTCTCATACCAACCAATTAGAATCGATAATTATAAAATCCTATCATTATCACTCACAAAATGTGTTGTATGTACCGACTTTCTTGGTTATCAATATATATAGTTGGTTGGAAATAATTGGTAAGGTAATTACCATGTTCTGATTTATGAGATAACTAACATACAACCTAATTAAAAGTTAAAAACTCAAAAGTCCACGTATACAATTCAAATAGCAATATACACATTTAAAGTCTTAAATAGTAGGGGTGTGCGAAAAAACCCGACACGACTGATATGACACGAAAACATGACTATATATACAACACGAAAAAGCACGAAACTGAAAAGATACGATACGAAAATGACACGAACAGAGAAAACACGACATTAAACGGTTCGTGTTCGGATCGAGTATATCCCCTTGTCGGACACTTGACACGAACCGTTTATTTTTTTAATTATAGGTATGGTAACATAGTATTAGTATAAATACAATCCACAAAGTATCAACAAACTTTGTTAGCCTAGTTGGTACTGGGCTCATGCGTGTCCCGTGCCTCCTAGGTCTGATTCTTGACGCTGACAATTTAATATTTGCTATAGTAGTCTCACAGTTGGCTAGGATTAGTATAAACACAATACACAAAGTATCAACAAACTTTAATAGCTTAGTTGGTATTGAGCCCATGTGTGCCCTACGCCTCCTAGGTTCGATTCCTGGCACGGGCAGTTAATTTTTGCTACCTGTTTATACTATACGGATCCGATTATCTTTACCATGACAGATACCCGAATATAAAGGTTTTGGAAGGACGACTAGAAAGGGTGACTACGAGAGGAGGATTTAGTGAATGTCACAATCTTGAGGAGCGAAAACCCTTCCATTGATGGCGCCGATAGGGCTGGAAGAAAACAAGCAAAGGCGAATACGAAGGAGGAGGAACAGTCCGTTGCTACGACCGAGGATAATAGGAGAAGTTAGATGAGACTCAAGCAGAGGAGAAAGCTTGTAACGGCCCAGATTTTAAAATCCGGGTTACGTTTAGAGGGAAGAATTATCCCTCTGCTAGATCTTGCAATCCAAGTACGAGCTACTTATTTATCAATTTCAAGTTATAACCCTGTTAAAGTTTTAAGGATTTAATGATATAATTCAAGAAAAAGGGGATTTCAAACCCTCTAAACAATCAAAGAATCCAATCATTATTTGTACTTTCGCACGTGAACCTGTCCTAATTCAACTAGTCAAAACTCAAAAGAGATAAAACAAGTTAAGATCAATATAAATACAACCTGTTTCTAAATGACAAACTTAACCAAAACAATTGTAAAATCAAGCTATAATTGGTGAAATCTTCTTAACACTCTCGTCCCGTGAGAAAACCCCACCATAGAAGCAAATCAGCAAGCAAAAGGGAGCGGGTACCTGAAACTATACCACAAGTCAAGTTCGAGCCACTCATGCGGGACCGGAAGTCCTCGCTGAGGTCATATAATACGCCTATACCTAGAATAAAGGATGACTAATGCAGAACAAAATTTAAATCACATAAGCATGCTTTGACAGTTATAATATGCGAAAAAACTGTAAAGGGCCCAAGACAATGTTAAGTGGCATATCCCTCTCCTACCTCTGCACCCCTTCCCGTTAGTGCAGAGACTGGCCAGTTCAGTGCTATAGCATAGCAATTTCCTCGTGGTGGTGCACAAACCACAACATCATCATATCATATCATCTCATCGCTTGCCCGATGGTGCTGGGCTATCATATCATGCTCATATCGACTCGATTGACTCAGGGCAACCCGATGGGGCTGGGCTACCCTATGACCCTAGAAAAGACTCTAGGACTATCACAAATAACGGCCGTTCTGTTTCAAACGCATAAAGAATAGGGATGCTCATTCATAAGTGCAAGTCCTAAACATGATACTACATGGCATGCTTTTATGCATATGCAACACCTACATACTATATGATACATCAGGCTTGATGTCCAATCACTTGAGCAAGCCCCGGAGGACTTACCTGGAGTCTTCACATCCAATTAGCCAGCAAACAAGCCACTCAGAGAACCATCCATCAGTAACAAGCCACTCAGAGAATCATCCAATCACACTAGCAGGTAATAAGCACGGAATAATTCATTAATACATATTTAACCAACACACAAGTAGACTTCCAAGTCAACACAAGACTAAGTACTCTTTTATTCAAGTAATCTGGCATTCTCTTCAAAACCAAATAATATCACTTTTATTTTCATATCCCACTTAATTAAGAGTTATAAAGTTATAACACTATTATTCTATGGATCACAATTTAAGCACTACTAATATACCTTCCTTTACCCCCAAAACCTTAACAGAACTCAAGCAAGATTTCATTTATCAATTCACATCTCAAGGATTCATTCTTAGTTAGAGAGCACCCAAAAATAAGTTTACTTATGGAAAAACCACTTCAGTCAGGTCCAACTAATAAGGCACCACAATCAAGTTCACCATGGTAACAAGTCCAATGAGGGGAGTAAGACAAGTTGACATTTAAGATATCATTTATAAATCCATATTGAAATAGAAACTCCAAAACGTTCATACTTAAAACGAAGCTCAAGATTCTTAAATCATTTAATCAAGTTAAACCATAAACTCTAAGAATCTCAAAGAGAGTCAACAAGGTCTCTTGTATCAAGTTGCTTCTTCAAGGATCACATATTCATCCATATACAAAAGTAACCAAGGATAAATCAACATTCTTGAACATTCTTTATAAGGTCAATTATAACTAAACCATTCAGACAAAGTCAAACTCATAAAGTACCACAATACCTATAAGATAATAAGTTCTCAAGACATTTCTCACATAGTTACACTAGTCAAAGTCGATTATCACTAGAATTCGATCACTTAATGAACCTAAAAAATCCATATTTATACTCTAGTTAACCAAATTACCTAGCTTAAATATGAGGTAGTGATATCAAGTCAAACTAACCAATTTCATAACCCAAAAAGCACAACAACAAGCTTACAAGTATAACAAGTTCTCAAGATATCTTTTACACAACCTTGCACACTTGATCCTATCTTAACTTCTCTTATCTTACTAATCGAAACATTAATCATACGATATGCAAATAGAACACTCACACCTAAGAGTATGTTCCTATAAGAAGAATCTCATCTCATTGGTCAAGCATCTAGTTATTAAGATTTAATTATTATCTAACTACTCAAGTATATTCTAGTTCATCCCATTTAATCCAATTACAACTTGAATTGTTCTCATTTTATAAACTACAATTTAGCTTCCAAGTTATCAATAGATCCTTTATTTCATTGCATTAGCCTAAGTCAATCACCCGGATAGTGAACAAACAGTTCCAAATCACCAATTTATTATCAAATAGAAGGCCACTTAATAAAGAAATATGTAGCAATGACAATAATAGCTAATTTATTCATCAATCAACTTAGTTCTTAAAATCTAACTAATCTAAGCCACAACCCAAGAAGTATACCCAACTACTAAGGAAGTTGGTCGAGATTTCAAATTCGAAGGCTCTGGTCCGGCCTTGTGCTCGTCGACGTTGGGCTGCGAGGACTAGGCGATTCTCGGTGGTGGAGGCGGGGTCGTGGGTGAAGGGTTGCTGTCGGCATCTACAGCTCTACCTGAGCCTAGTAGCAACAGCGAGAAGGGAAGTCGAACTCAGCGTCGAAAGGAGTCCTCAGATCCGGTTGAGAAGCGTTTGAACGACCGTGACCTAGTGTCGAATTCAGCGAGGAGTCTTGGGCTCTCCTAGATCTGGGCAAGAGTGACTCGATTCAGCCCCAATGGAGGTCGCCAGTGACCATCTCGACGGCGGGAGCGGTAATGGCGTTCAGATTGCGAACAAGGATGCCGCCGCCGTTGATTTAAGGAAACTGGAGGTCGCCAGTGACCATCTCGATGGCGGGTGGTGGCCATGGCAGGTCGAGAAGAGGACGTCGAGAGGAGAGGGAGCTCGGCTCGATGTCGGGGAAGCCATGGACGAGGAGGCGGCGAGCTTCAAAATCGAGGAACGACGGGAGAGATGGAGGGTAGGAGTGAAAGAAGAAGGCCATGGGAGCTTCGATTTCTTCAGATCTGACAAAGGGAACCGAGAAGGAGGAGGGTAGCTATGGGAGGCGAGCTCGAGAGGGTGCAGCGGCCATGGGAGGTCGACCCAGATCTGACTGATTTTTTTTTTGTGGAGATAAAGTTAAGGGAGGAAGAGAGTGAATAGGAGTGAGGACGGATGTGAGGCTTATATACCCGGGAACTAGGCTTAGCTTTATGTTAAGGAAATTACAAAACTTTACCGCTATTTTTAGGTTTTGAAAATATTCACACAATAAATAACAAAATTTCACTTAATCAATTTTATTCAATTTAATTATGCCATAAAATTTATCATACTCCCCTTGACAGGTTCAAAACAATATTTATTTCTTTGAAATCGGATACACGCCGGAATTTGATTTGAATAAAATAGAAATCATTTTGATCGAGGACGGAGATTTCCAAAATTTTTGAAATCTCATAAATTTAATATTTAAATTTAAATCATAAGTCAAAAAATAATATTTTAAAATTTTGGGTCTTTACATCATCCACCTCTTAAAACAAGTCTCGTCCTCGAGACTAAAATCCTTTTAAAAGCAACAAAACAATTCGAAAACTCGAGTCAACTCTTCCTACGTCAGTCAACCAGATTTTCAAGGATTCAACAAGTAGTTTATCCACCTCTAAGGGCTAGTCCCATATTTTACTTCCTAAGTTCATTTCTCATAATCAGTCTCAACATCAATCTCAAATATTAACATATCTTAAATATCATCATGTCAGAATACATCATCAGCAGATCACATCATTAGCACACCATATAATCACAGAAGGTTGCACATTTGATCTATTAGAGAAAAACACAATCATCATAATTAATATGTGCACTCAGAAGGGAAGGCATAAATCAGCATCGTAAAAGTTAGCATGTTGGCCCACTACGTTTCTGCTACGCCACTCCGATCAAACTAAATGACCCACTTTTGATCACACCACAGAAGATTATACAAGGATAACGCAAGACCTAAGTTGTAACCGAAGGAAAGAAATATTACGGGACAATTTGCCTAACTTGGACACGAAGATGGACTTGGACAGTATCTGGTAAGACAAAACACGAGAATTTCGCCGATGCCCATGAGAAACCCTTAAGGTTACGATCATATCACTCAATCATCATGTAACACATCATGTCATAAACACACAATGTTGTAATTTTGCACACTAACATGGAGCTATCTCAGGAGGCAATGGCAGTATGATTTCAATGCCATAACGTGTGGAAAAGCACAAGGTAAAGGACCTATCATGATCATAGCAATATCAATACACATACTACTATCAAATCGAATCCTCACAAGAAAGGAGTATCGCCTATAATGACTAGGAATTGCTATTAAGGTTCCACATTCATGGATATACACAAGATAGATCTAACAATCCACTGCCCGAATATACTAAATTGATTCAATACATGCGTGAAGGAACCCTATATGCCACTAAGGTGTAAGGAACTAAACATAACATATAAGGAATAGCATCAACATGTCTTAAACGTCACGGAAGAAATATCATATAGTTCACTGGCAGAAGACAAGTTTAAAGTGTGTGCTTTATGCATTTGTGTCACCAAGGCATACATCAACACATATTTCATACTACTATAAGCTCAGCATGGTAGATAGTATAATATCAACAATTCTTGAGCAGAATGTGGTGCATAGACATGCAAGTGCAATTTAAATTATAGGGGTGGACGTGTGAGCATACAGGGCTTAAAACTATTCATGCATAACGAGTATAAAAAAACATCATGTAATAGGTAAAAGTGAGCATGTGCAATATTATGGCCTACACATGGTACTATCCATGTAAAATAGAGTATGATGGTGTCGAAAGATAACAAGATTTCTCAAATGATAATATTCAAAATGCATAAGCAATCATAACTTCATAAAATCATATAACAAGGGCAAATATGCGAGATAGGTACACTACCCAAACCCTATTACAAGAGTGATAATACAGATAATGTAAATAGTGCAATGAATCATCTATCATGTCGTTGATGCGAAATCTCTACATATTATCGATAACAAATGACAAGGGGGTAGGTACATAATATCTACTTTATCAACAAATAAGATGATACACGATAAGTCGAACCACCCATATCATAAGAGTAATCCTATAAATAATATAGAGAGTGCAATAAATCACATAATCATTGTAAAGACCGGAATTTAATCAATATTTATAAAATATCCTTAGGATAATCCGAATATTATCCTCCCCTATGATTATGAAAACTCGGAAAATTTAAAATTTTTATGCACGGCTTTACATTGATTTAATGATAGGAACACATTCCCGAGCCACCTTTTCTCGGCTTTTATGAACTTAACGAATTTTAATGCATCTCGGGCTCGGGATTTGCGTCTTTGATTTACAAGGCCAGCCGTCCATACTTAACTTGACCAACATTGATCACCACCCACTCCTTGACTTGACTTGACTTGTGGCTTGCTTGTGATGATAGGTGTCCAACCACTTCCATCCCTTCCATTTAATCACTCCCCATCTTTAACACATGAACCACTCCTTTCTCTCCTTTATAACTGACCCAAGCTCAGTTTAGAACTCATTCACAAAGAGCCCCACCTTCACTTTGAGAGAAAACCAAAGAGAGAAGAAGCCTTCACCATTTTAGGTCCATTTTGGTGACCTTGCACAAGAAAAGCCATATCTCCCTCAATACTACTCCGAATTGAGCAAACTCAGTGGCCTTAGAACCGTATTGAAACCATCTTTCCAACCATACATTATAATCCAAAATCCAAGCTCGTTTTACCATCCAAAATCGTCCATCATTGAGGCTGCAGAAACTGTCTTTTGAAGGATCTTGAGGTTTTGCGTTGTTTTCTTGGTAAGCTCCATTATTTTCTTCCAAAACTGAGTTTAAACCTTTTATTTGACTTCTTTGCTTCAGTTCTAAACAAAGTCCTGACCCTTTTGCTTGGGGTTTTGGAAAATATATTGCAAGGTGTTTGGAGGTGTCCCCAAGATCCCCGAAGTGAGAATTTTCGAGCCATTTGTGTTCCATTTGCCTAGGTAATCTCTCTTCCACCTTCCTCTCTCTAGTATAGCTTGAGTTGATGTGAAAAGTCTTAGGATAGTGGATCCTATAATGTGTTTAAATCGGTTTTAGCTAGCAAAACGTGTAAAAGACACAAAACCGAATACCTTAATCTCAGCATTTAAATTATCGAATATTTTTTTACCTATAACTCTCGGTCCCTGCTTGGATTTTTCATGGAGATGTTATCTAATTGCCCTCCAAAAATGAGGACGATCCAACGGTTGGATCAAGAGTTATGATAATTTTAGTAAACAATGTTTATAATGACTCGATTAAAAACTTGGTTAAGGGAATGCTACAAATATGGTTAAATATATGATGGCATAACCGAACCTTAGAGCATGTAAAATACAGAAATGAAGTATACCCATAACTTGGCTTATGATCCGATAAGAATAAACTTGGATTTTGAAACGGGTTGGGAACTAACCGGAAAATTCTACTTGTTCGGTGAATAACTAGCATGATAATTTGATCGTTTGATTAACGGTATGATTGAATTGACTAATAGCATGATATTGTGGTGATTATTAGACGAGATTAAATATCAGACTTTGATGATGATGATGATATATATATATATATATATATATATATATATATATATATATATATATATATGATAAGAGATAATTATCATGATGAACTTTTAAGATATACGATCATGCGAATATATGAGTATTATTGCGGATATATGGAAGTGGTTGAATGAAATGATGAGAAGGATATAGTCTTATGGAATGTGGTGAAATGATGACTGATTGAGTAGATGGAATGATGATTATGATGCGGTTGATTCTATTAAATGATATATGCTTGTATGATTGAGTGGTTAGATGTAGACTTATATGAATGTTCTGATATGAATTTAGGCGATATTGTCTGACAGCTCGTGTTACTAGCTGGGATTATATTTTGATGTTCTACTTACTAGGTAAGTCTCTTCGGAGCTTACTCAGATTGATAGAGAGATATTCCCTGCTTTATGTGCATGATATACTAGGTGCTTGCATTCATGATCAGCATGCCATGTAGTATCATGCTAGGTTGCATTGACCGTTGAGCATTCTATTTCTTTATGCGTATGTAAACAGAACGGCCGTTATCTGTGAAGTAATTAGAGTCTTTGCTAGGGTCATAGGATGGCCCAGTTCCATCGGGTTTTGTCCTGAGTCGATCGAGTCATGGAACTTCCTTTACTTATATTATGAGCTGTCTGCGGGCTTTATTTATTGTGGATACGGGTTGGGTCTGGGGACCGCCCGATGATAAAGGAATGCATTCACGAACTGGCCAGTCTCCGCCCTATCGGAAGAGGGTGGAGGTAGGAGAGGGACATACCATTTGGTATTCTTTGCTGGGGCCCTATCTATTATTATGCACTTGATCTTAGGGGCATGCTAGTGTGTTAATATTCCGCCTTGCATCTAGAAGCATCTTTATAAGGTATAGCGTATATGTGTGCTTAGAGCCGGGATGCAGCAGGTGGGCATCATTCTGATCCCGCTCACCATTAACATTTTTAGGTATTAATTATGTTCATTCCATTGGTGCTGATTGCTTATTGCGCGGGTCATTTTGTTCGGTGGAGAGTGAGCGCTGGAGTTATCGACTTCACCAAACTCTGACCATGGTTTTGGATTTACACTTTTAGACTCCGTTTTGACCCGGCTCTGCCGTGGCACCCTATGTATTACACTTGATTTCAGTATTTGCATGACTACTGGTTTTCCACGCATAGACTTACGACAGGTACAGGGGACTTCCCCGGGGATTCCAACGATACGTTTCGAATTTGGGTATGAAATCCCACTTTGGAAACATTAGATTAGGCTTTCAAACCTTCAACCTATACTCGGGGCGCACGATCCCAACGAGGGTTTTCATCCCTCGAAACGTAACCTACGAATTATAATCCCGGGCCGTTACAAAGGTGGTATCAGAGCGAGGTTTTGCAAACCGAATACGGTGGGTTGAAGTGGTTTTAAAAATGGCCCAAGGATTTCAAATGGTTTTGGAAAATGTTTTCAAAAGGGAAAAATGAATTTAATTAGACCTAGCTATAAATAAATTAAAGGGAATTAATCACGTGGGGTAGAGACCCAAGCGATAGACCATCCCTTAAGGATGTAGAACTCGGGGAACGGTAGGCAAAATACTAGCTTTCTATTTACAGGTGGACTTGGAAGACTAAGGAGTTTGCACCACAGAGGTTGGAGAAGCTGGGTTAGGAGGCCGTGAGGTATTTGCCTCTCCGGTCGGCTGTCCCTCGAAGGACAGCATAGATCGTCTCCTTACTTATATATTTAATTGGGCCTGGGGGCCATCCTACTCGAAGAGGATCATATTATCTCGTTGATTGCTCCCGTGCTGAGTGATATTATGCCTAGGCTAGAGAACTAATCGATATACCCTAATTTGAAACATGAAATGAATGTCTGTGCAAACGGGATAGTGTGAGCAAAACATGTGCCTATGTACTCGAATTCCCCATATTGTCAAGTCGTCCTTCCACGGTTCGACCCTCCTTGGTGATCCTGATTCTGTCATCCTTTCCACGAAACATCTAAGCATGTTAGTAAAGGTTGAGAGGGGCCTGCTCTCCTCGTTTCGTGTCCTGATTCATATCCCAACCATTTATGCCCTATGGAGTCTCTTACCTAATGTCAACGTCTTCCACGGGAAATTTAGGGTAGTCAACTAATTACTTTCAGAAATCATGTCGGATGTGAGGGTTACCTGAGTATGTTAGTGGGGAGCGATGATTGAATTAGTTTCGAGTTAGGAGTGAGTTGTCTCATGGAGTCATCCCTTTTGATCTTCGTAATGGTCATCCATGTCTTCCTTTCGCAAGAGTCTAAGCCTGAGTTCTACCCTCACCTCTCAAAAACGGTGTGAATACCTTTGTGTCCTCCCAAGCGAGTTATGCTAGCGTCCCACGGGGAAACGGGGTGATGAGTCGGTGAATGCCCTTAGAGAATTCTGTCGGTTATAATAGTAGCCATTCTTATGATTTCATGACATAGTACATCGACGTATTTCAACATGACTTGCCTGATAACTTGCATGGTTACTCCTATAAAGAGATGTATGTGCCACATGTAGGGAACTTCCATGATTATTGTCTTCTCATGAATTAGGTCCATGGTAGTGTGGTCAACCCTCGTGGTGTGTTTAATGTATGAGATGATTGTCCTAGCATGCTGAATTAATTCGATCTTGTTGACTATATACCTGTTTAATAAGCAATTCTAGTATCATGTAGAAAATATGTCTCCCCATTTATAGGCCCTCGTATGAATATGTGTCATCTCTGTCTTACTATATGAATATGGATGTATATGATGCGATAGGTACCTCTTAGCGTGCTTGCCTTGACCCCATGATATTTCGACCTGCTTATGTGTATCGAATTGAGTCATAAGTCATGAACATGATGTCCTTTGATGTTGCTAGGACTAGTACAACTTCTGCCACATGTCCCATGTCAGTTTGTGCACATATGTTCTTAGTCTGTCAAGCATGATTGGTGAATGAAATCAAAGATTGCTAGCTTCTTTTGCGTACGTGTAAAGTTAATGATGTAAGCATGTTAGGAATGCATAGATCGGTACTCCTCGAGATAGGTGCATGTTAGTGTGGAATAATGTGATGATATTCGTGATTATTATGTGTTTACGTGCCGCAATTATAACTTCATGGAATACCCTAAGAGCATCGTTGTAACTCTCGGGTTGGGATCCTATCTTTGGTCTCGTCGTCTTTAGTCTTGGTCCGTGTCTGAATCCGTAGGTAAGTCGTGTTGTCTGCTCCCGTCTCTCCCCTATCTCCATAACTTCTAACCATTGCGATCCCTTGATGAGCGTCGACATGGAAGAAAGAATAAACGGTCAATTGGCACTGGAGCGGCGCAACGGAAGTGTGATGGGTCTTAAGACCTTTAGACTCCAGGAATGACATCACCGATGGCAAAAAGGGCGAACATGCTTCAAAGATGGTAGTCATGAATAGGATCCTCCTAGATGGCTCAAGGAAGGGTGTTCTTCATTCGGATCGTGGATTCTTCTATACCAATTGGAATTGGCGTAGTACGATGAGCCTAGACCTGACTTAATTCGATGTGTTAATGCCTAATATGCTGAGCTGATAGTGAATGATTGCCTGGCTAACTTGTGCCTGTGATAATGTACCTTGATGCTTTGAAATATTGACTTGTTGGTAAGTAGGCTATGGGGTATAGGTGTGGTGGTGTTTTCTTCTAGTGCGTGAGTCGTGAGATTCCTTGATAAGTTAGGTCGAAAAGCGGCAGGTAGATTGAAGTCCTCGGATTTGGTCATTGGTTGTGTGAGATGTATTGCAGGAAGGATGCGTTAGCTTGGGAAGAGTCGAGTGAGTTGGGACTTGTCAGAGATAGTTGTCAGTGGGTATAGTTGAGCTTCCGGATAGGCCTTAAGTGTGGAGGTAGTATAGGTGGGCAACATAGGAGGGTAGTTAGTTGTTGGCTAGGCTAGTTCATTAGGATGATCTTAAGAGTGGGTGTGGGTATAGGTAGTTAGGATAGTTCTAAAGGTGGATAGATAGGCTAGGAGTTGATCGAGGAGTCCTTGTAAGGGGGAGTATTGTTAGACGGGTTAGTGCGCTAAGGGTAGTGTCTAGGTAGTCTTGGAGCGGGTTGTGGGTTGCATTGAGGGTGATCGACTAAGGAATGTTTGAGAAATCGTAGAGTTTGGGACTAGGTTGATTGGGAGCGATTTTGGTAAAGGATAAGATTGAGGAATTTCTAAGGATGAGTAGTATAGGGTTGCTTGGGAAATCATAGATCTTGGGGATTAGGTTGTTCGTGCGATATCTGGACTGTAGGTGAGATGTGTAATTGGTGGTCGTTTAGGTAAGATTGGGAATGCTTGGCGAGATCGTATGTGGAGGATTTTTAGATGCGTTGCTGGAGGATTTTAACATAGGGAAGGAATCGAGATTGATGTGTGGAGATTACCTTGTCTATTGATGTAATTGAGGATGTAAGATGAACATTTGAGGAAAGGCTAGTAGCTAGGCGAGAACGTCGTGGAGGTTGCTAGTAGGACTGTTTTCTTGAGGTTCGATATAGGGTAATTCTGAATATGGATTTGAGAACTAGGCAAAGCGGAAGGTATTGGGAACACTAGGGGAAGTTGAGTTTTAGAAGGTTGGGGAAATTACGGTACTTGGGAAATTCGAGTGAGGATGATACAGAGATTTTGTGGAAATGATAATCGGTAAAAGAGGGCTTGAGGCGGTAAGATGTCGAGGTTCGAGGAGGCGTGTTCTGGGGCAATTTGGGAAGATACAGAAATGTGGGAGCTAGTCCAGGTAACAGTTGTTGGAAATTCTATAGGTTAGAGAATTATGGAAGGCTTGGTAAAGTTGCAATGTTAGTAAGAAATGATATCTTGGATAAAATTAGGAATTTGAGGAGATGAGGAACTAGAGTAGGATGGCTTGAGGAGTCGCGATGGGTTAAGGTTTCATGAGGTCTGGAATGGGGAATTCAGGCTGGTGGCAAGTGAATTATCATGATATTTTTGGGAAATGAATTGCTATGGTTCGGATCGATTGGGTCTTGAGGAGCTAGATAGGGTGAATGTGTTGTGGGTTACCTGGGATAGACACGGGTGATGAGGAACTTGGTGATTCGTGGTTGGGAGTTAGCACTAGATGGTTTTCTGCGATAGTGTTTGTCGAGAGCAGGCGGTTGAGTAGATTCTAGCGAGGTAAGGTGCTTGAGGTACGAGAGTGGATTAGGAGGTAAGCCTTTGTTGGAGATGTCGAGGATATAGAGGTTTAGTTGAGGACTTAAGTTGAGCTAGTGAAGTAAGATTTGCGTATTGAGGTGACTTGGGATTTCTCTTTAAGGGTAGTGATGGGACTGGTAGGAAACCCCTAGGACGAGGATGTGTTTGATAGGGAGTCTTTGTAGATGGTCGAGATGTTGAGCTTGGTGGAATAGGGAAATTGGGCGATTGGGAACTACAGGATGTGGGTTTTAGATGGTTGAGTGGGAGGGTAGGACTTGAGATTTGGATATTGAATTAGACCGATCCTTAGATGGCTTGACGACATAAGAGTTGGGATACCTAGGAATCTGTTTGGGATGTAGGCCTTGAATTGCGGATGGTTATGAGGCTAGAGATATTGTATGCTAAGCAGAATACAAGGGTAGTTAGAACTAGTATCGTATTTGAGTTGGTAGACCTAGGTGAGGTTAATCTTGATACGAAAGATGATGAGTAGTGTCATGTCTTGTTATGGTTGGTAATTATAGACAGGTTTTCTTGAGGATGTGGCTTATGGTTATGCGTTACTTGGGGTCGAATGTTGTGCTAATTATATGCTAGAGATGATGTTGACTCTCTGATGTATTGTCATAGATAATAGTGAGGTTTTAGTACTAACATAGATATTTCTTGAGCTTGATGGAATGTTGGTGTGCGGCGGTGCTTGTATGACTCTGACATGATGATTCTTGATAGTTAGCACAAGTATGAAGTGATGACTCCTAATATGTGTGACGTTGTAGTAGATGTGTTCTGGTATACGAATATCTTCGATGTGACTTTGCCATGCTATTGAACGTGCTTCATGATTGCTATGTTATACGATGCCTTGAATTGGAATTGTTATAATGATAGAAATTGAATTGATAGAATCTGATTCTGACTTGAAACCTAGGAAGAGAATATGAGTTTAGCTCTTAGAGGTGGATGGTAGGATGATTGGGAAGTTAGGAATGTCTTGTTAACGTCGAAATTTAAAGAATTTTGAATGGTGATTTAAAAAGGAACTTAGATTTTGAGGTAAGTTTTTACAACCCGAGTCTTTCATTAGAACACCCCACAAAATGGATACAAGTATTTTACGGGGGCACTCGTAGATTGCTTGCTAAGACCTAGTGGACGTTGTGATGTTTTCAAGTTATGATATGACTGAGAAGTCGGGGTAAGGATGTGGTAGGTGCACATATCACATTCTTACTACGATCAATTGGGAATATTATGGTCATGACAATGACACTGTGAGGGCCTCATGGGGGCACTTGTGAGGTACTGACAGGATAAAGGGCATGATCATTGGATTCGAAAATTTCAAACTTCATCCCCGTTTTCAAATTGATTTTAGTCTCGGGGACGAGACTTGTTTTTAGAGGTGGATGAAGTAAAGACCGGAATTTAATCAGTATTTATAAAATATCCTTAGGATAATCCGAATATTATCCTCCCCTATGATTATAAAAACTCGGAAAATTTAAAATTTTTATGCACGGCTTTACATTGATTTAATGATAGGAACACATTCCCGAGCCACCTTTTCTCGGCTTTTATGAACTTAACGGATTTTAACGCATCTCGGGCTCGGGATTTACGTCTTTGATTTACAAGGCCAGCCGTCCATACTTAACTTGACCAACATTGATCACCACCCACTCCTTGACTTGACTTGACTTGTGGCTTGCTTGTGATGATAGGTGTCCAACCACTTCCATCCCTTCCATTTAATCACTCCCCATCTTTAACACATGAACCACTCCTTTCTCTCCTTTATAACTGACCCAAGCTCATTTTAGAACTCATTCACAAAGAGCCCCACCGTCACTTTGAGAGAAAACCAAAGAGAGAAGAAGCCTTCACCATTTTAGGTCCATTTTGGTGACCTTGCACAAGAAAAGCCATATCTCCCTCAATACTACTCCGAATTGAGCAAACTCAGTGGCCTTAGAACCGTATTGAAACCACCTTTCCAACCATACATTATAATCCAAAATCCAAGCTCGTTTTACCATCCAAAATCGTCCATCATTGAGGCTGCAGAAACTGTCTTTTGAAGGATCTTGAGGTTTTGCGTTGTTTTCTTGGTAAGCTCCATTATTTTCTTCCAAAACTGAGTTTAAAACTTTTATATGACTTCTTTGCTTCATTTCTAAACAAAGTCCTGACCCTTTTTCTTGGGGTTTTGGAAAATATATTGCAAGGTGTTTGGAGCTGTCCCCAAGGTCCCCGAAGTGAGAATTTTCGAGCCATTTTTATTCCATTTGCCTAGGTAATCTCTCTTCCACCTTCCTCTCTCTAGGATAGCTTGAGTTGATGTGAAAAGTGTTAGGATAGTGGATCCTATAATGTGTTTAAATCGGTTTTAGCTAGCAAAACGTGTAAAAGACACAAAACCGAATACCTTAATCTCAGCATTTAAATTATCGAATATTGTTTTACCTATAACTCTCGGTCCCCTGCTTGGATTTTTCATGGAGATGTTATCTAATTTCCCTCCAAAAATGAGGATGATCCAACGGTTGGATCAAGAGTTATGATAATTTTAGTAAACAATGTTTATAATGACTCGATTAAAAACTTGGTTAAGGGAATGCTACAAATATGATTAAATATATGATGGCATAACCAAACCTTAGAGCATGTAAAATACAGAAATGAAGTATACCCATAACTTGGCTTATGATCCGATAAGACTAAACTTGGATTTTGAAACGGGTTGGGAACTAACCGGAAAATTCTACTTGTTCGGTGAATAACTAGCATGATAATTTGATCGTTTGATTAACGGTATGATTGAATTGACTAATAGCATGGTATTGTGGTGATTATTAGACGAGATTAAATATCAGACTTTGATGATGATGATATATATATATATATATATATACATATGATAAGAGATAATTATCATGATGAACTTTTAAGATATACGATCATGCGAATATATGAGTATTATTGCGGATATATGGAAGTGGTTGAATGAAATGATGAGAAGGATATAGTCTTATGGAATGTGGTGAAATGATGACTGATTGAGTAGATGGAATGATGATTATGATGCGGTTGATTCTATTAAATGATATATGCTTGTATGATTGAGTGGTTAGATGTAGACTTATATGAATGTTCTGATATGAATTTAGGCGATATTGTCTGACAGCTCGTGTTACTAGCTGGGATTATATTTTGCTGTTCTACTTACTAGGTAAGTCTCTTCGGAGCTTACTCAGATTGATAGAGAGATATTCCCTGCTTTATGTGCATGATATACTAGGTGCTTGCATTCATGATCAGCATGCCATGTAGTATCATGCTAGGTTGCATTGACCGTTGGGCATTCTATTTCTTTATGCGTATGTAAACAGAACGGCCGTTATCTGTGAAGTAATTAGAGTCTTTGCTAGGGTCATAGGATGGCCCAGTTCCATCGGGTTCTGTCCTGAGTCGATCGAGTCATGGAACTTCCTTTACTTATATTATGAGCTGCCTGCGGGCTTTATTTATTGTGGATACGAGTTGGGTCTGCGGACCGCCCGATGATAAAGGAATGCATTCACGAACTGGCCAGTCTCCGCCCTATCGGAAGAGGGTGGAGGTAGGAGAGGGACATGCCATTTGGTATTCTTTGCTGGGGCCCTATCTATTATTATGCACTTGATCTTAGGGGCATGCTAGTGTGTTAATATTCCGCCTTGCATCTAGAGGCATCTTTATAAGGTATAGCATATATGTGTGCTTAGAGCCGGGATGCAGCAGGTGGGCATCATTGCGCGGGTCATTTTGTTCATTCCATTGGTGCTGATTGCTTATTGCGCGGGTCATTTTGTTCGGTGGAGAGTGAGCGCTGGAGTTATCGACTTCACCAAACTCTGACCATGGTTTTGGATTTACACTTTTAGACTCTGTTTTGACCCGGCTCTGCCGTGGCACCCTATTGTATTACACTTGATTTCGCTATTTGGATGACTACTGGTTTTCCACGCATAGACTTACGACAGGTACAGGGGACTTCCCCGGGGATTCCAACGATACGTTTCGAATTTGGGTATGAAATCCCACTTTGGAAACATTAGATTAGGCTTTCAAACCTTCAACCTTTACTCGAGGCGCACGATCCCAACGAGGGTTTTCATCCCTCGAAACGTAACCCAGGAATTATAATCCCGGGCCATTACAATCATATCCTCAAATACTTAATTACCAATTAGTATTTAATGACATATGACAAGATGTAAGCATGCAGAGCTGTGGTCTAACCACTAACATGAGGATTCGCAACCAGTCAAAACAACTAAATAACCACACAACATGAATGTAGGTGAAGTATAGTCGAGAACGATGTACCTAAAACGGTGATGACTAAGCATGGATATATAGAGTATAATGACATAAATATGCATACCAACTAAGATACAGATAGAAAAGGCACGGCCGAGCTATCATGAGTCATGTCGTAATAGTAATCAATCACTTATGGCATAAAACTCAATAATCCTTTCTTTGAAAGTAAATATCATATGAGGGTTACTAGTAGCACACAACACAGTAGGAGGGCACATAGGTAGCATGTAACGACATACATTATAACAACGCATAATAGGCCAAAATGATCTTGCGAAAACCTACTAGGAGCATGAGAGATGTATGAGGAGGAAGTAATGCGACCATGATACAATAGCGATTATCTCAATTTACACAATGTCAGGATGTGAAGATACATGTCAACAAGGCATAAATGTTACAAGTAACTAGATGTAATTTCATGTCTAGTCATAGATGCTTAAATGTGGCTACCATCAAAATCAAATAATAGTTTCCAAGGGTGGCATATTACAAGAGAATAACACGCTGTATTTATCCAAAGATCATCACATTAATTTATATAGCTACAGTAGTGGGTGGTCATGCGATGTGTGAGGTCCTTAAAGTATAACAATCGTAGATTTATATCACAAGTTAAGATGGGGCAGCGGTGAGAGATATATAGTTAAACAAGACTTAGCACATAAAGCATAAAATCATAATATAACTACATCGATATCATTTACTAAGTATAAGCATACAAGAGCAAATGATCATGTGACGAGAACATACAAGGATAACAAGTTTACTATGAAGCGGTGGTAGTAATAATAAAGGCATGATGCAGATGGGGCATACAGTCACAACATAACTAATTTAATTACACCTAACATTCTTAAGCATCTAAAAGGGCAAGCGGTAACAAAAGAATTATGTAAGGACTATCATGAATATATGATTAGGAGTGATAATAACAATATAGATGAAGAATAAGATCACTCAGTTCACAAGTCATGAATCATATGTGACACTAGCAACACTAGATGAGCCACGTGTTCATAAACATAGGATATACATTTATAGGGGATAACATGACAATGCATCGAAAATCAAACCAATCATATAACAAGGCGAGGGAAACACAAAATAAGTACTATGAAACTTAATACGATCCTAAGATAAGTTATATAAGGCATGGATGGATCAAGTGCAGTAAGAAGATATACACATCAACGTAGGTGCAATTAGAACAAACATATATCACAATAATACATCAAAACAAGGAAACACAAACAAGACTACCATCATAACCAAGCATAAGTTTCTCAGGGCAACATCGACTCATCCTCACTGACTCCATGACCCATTCCGAAAAGAAGCATAGTTTTTTCTTAAAGAGACAATGTACTTTGAACACCAGCCATAAAGAAGACCTTTAAACGAATTTCCCAAATGAACACAGACTTTAAAAGAACTTTCGATACGAAAGTCGACATCCAACAGATCTCTAAGAGTCACTCATCAAGACCCCTTTCTGGTATTGTACTCCCTCAAGACAATCAATACTCTAACTTATATTCCGGTCCGTAACAGGTTCGACCCATAAGTTTGGAACATAGGTGACCAACATGAAAGGAATTGAGAAGGAACCAAAGCGGCTAGGTAAAAGAAGAGTAACGAAGGGAAACAAGGAGTTGTCATGACAATTTATAGAGGTTCTCAAAGAGCGCAAGGAAAACTTCACCAAGAATCTAAGGAGGTCAATCAATAGGTCAACTTGCTATCTTATCGAGTCTCACCATTAACAAGTTAGCCCGAATGTAGGATCTCTTCCCTAACCAAGTAGACAAGCAAGAATAACATCTTATTGGAACAAGGGACATGTAAGACATCAATTATACACGTCAGATAATTATACGATGACGAGTAGCCATATAGGCAATACATTATAATTAACCATCATTGTTCATAAAACAAGATAGAGGTGCATGACATAACTTCACAAAACCTCATATTGTCACAACATATGAATGATAACACGTCGGGAGTAGGAGGGACAATGCCATATCAATCACCTAAATCCTATGTTATGAATAAGCAATTCATGTCTATTCGTTAATTCACATGCATTTTAGTCGAGTTGTACACACATGATCCTCTTTTGAACGAATTTCGCATAAGAGAGCAATATCATTAGAAATTATCATCTAAGATATCACTAAATAGATCATAGAACAATATCATGCCAAAACATCTCAAGTAAGCACATATGCGATGCATTTTGTGATACCTACAAGTATTCCATAGGCGTCCCCATGAAATACTTGTACAAGTATCATAAAATCGTCCCAATGTTCTCAATAGATTCGACCAAGTACTTTACAAGCGTCCCTGTAAAATACTTGTGTCGACTTTGTGAAAACATTATCTCTAAGCAAGAATCAACAATTTATATCAAGAATCTAAATTTCATAAGTATTTCATATCAAGTCACTATGAACTCTTATAGTCAAAATATCATGGCTCTCAAATCAACAAACATAACTTCTCAATTCTCAAACCATAAATTTTCTCATCAACTAGAGTAAGATTCTCAAGCATGAGCTCATAAGCTTCCAACTAACCAATATGAAATGTCCGTCATAACCATGTAGATCCTTATAATCTCATTTCATGTCCTCATCAACCAAGGCCAAAAGGCACCAATAATTTCCATTATAGTGATATATGCAACAAAACAAATATGTATAAGTCAAACACATCAAGAATGGTGACAATTGTCCAATCCAAGCCATCAAGTACCATACATTATATGCGCATGATAAGATCAAAGCATGTTATAAGAATCACGTCAGATGTCATAACGAGGGAAACTAATATAAACAAATATCATATCAAGTCATCAAGAATAACACACATGAATCACCAAACTTCGCCCCCAAATTTACTTATCTCTAAAATCAAATTTACGAATTACCCAACAACATTCTAAATATGTCTTCCATGCCCATCCATAAAGTATAAAGCTAATAGTCTCTACCAATCCCAATCTATATCCGTATGGGATAGCTATCGCCACGACTACCCGATCAAGTCCCGATTCTCACTTCTCAAGGTGTTTATCTTAGTTATCCATATTAAATTCATTTTTCCCTTTGAAAACGTTCAAAACTCGTGAAAACCTTTGGGCCATTTTATTTCCAAAACTCAAAATCACCAATTGTTTTGCAACTCATTTGTACTCGGATTGCACAACCTGGCTCTGATACCAACTTTGTAACGGCCCAGATTTTAAAATCCGGGTTACGTTTAGAGCGAAGAATTATCCCTCTGCCAGATCTTGCAATCCAAGTACGAGCTGCTTATTTATCAATTTCAAGTTATAACCCTGTTTAAGTTTTAAGGATTTAATGATATAATTTAAGAAAAAGGGGATTTCAAACCCTCAAAACAATCAAAGAATCCAATCATTATTTGTGCTTTCGCACGTGAACCTGTCCTAATTCAACTAGTCAAAACTCAAAAGAGATAAAACGAGTTAAGATCAATATAAATGCAACCTGTTTCTAAATGACAAACTTAATCAAAACAATTGTAAATTCAAGCTATAATTGGTGAAGTCTTCTTAACACTCTCGTCCCGTGAGAAAACCCCGCCATAGAAGCAAATCAGCAAGCAAAAGGTAGCGGGTACCTGAAACTATACCACAAGTCAAGGTCGAGCCACTCATGCGGGACCGAAAGTCCTCGCTGAGGTCATATAATACTCCTATACCTAGAATAAAGGATGACTAATGCAGTACAAAATTTAAATCACATAAGCATGCTTTGACAATTATAATATGCGGAAAAAACTGTAAAGGGCCCAAGACAATGCCAAGTGGCATATCCCTCTCATACCTCTGTACCCCTTCCCGTTAGTGCAGAGACTGGCACGTTCGGTGCTATAGCATAGCAATTTCCTCGTGGTGGTGCACAAAACACGACATCATCATATCATATCATCTCATCGCTTGCCCGATGGTGCTGGGCTATCATATCATGCTCATATCGACTCGATTGACTCAGGGCAACCCAATGGGGCTGGGCTACCCTATGACCCTAGCAAAGACTCTAGGACTATCACAGATAACGGCCGTTCTGTTTCAAATGCATAAAGAATAGGGATGCTCATTCATAAGTGCATGTCCTTAACATGATACTACATAGCATGCTTTTATGCACATGCAACACCTACATACTATATGACACATCAGGCATGAGGTCCAATCACTTGAGCAAGCCCCGGAGGACTTACCTGGAGTCTTCACATCCAATTATCGATTCACAGAACTCAAGCAAGATCTCATTTATCGATTCACATCTCAAGGATTCATTCTTAGTTAGAGAGCACCCAAAAATAAGTTTACTTATGGAAAAACCACTTCAGTTAGGTCCAACTAATAAGGCACCACAATCAAGTTCACCATGGTAACAAGTCCAATGAGGGGAGTAAGACAAGTTGACATTTAAGATATCATTTATAAATCCATATTGAAATAGAAACTCCAAAACGTTCATACTTAAAACGAAGCTCAAGATTCTTAAATCATTTAATCAAGTTAAACCATAAACTCTAAGAATCTCAAAGAGAGTCAACAAGGTCTCTTGTATCAAGTTGCTTCTTCAAGGATCACATATTCATCCATATACAAAAGTAACCAAGGATAAATCAATATTCTTGAACACTCTTTATAAGGTCAATTATAACTAAACCATTCAGACAAAGTCAAACTCATAAAGTACCACAATACCTATAAGATAATAAGTTCTCAAGACATTTCTCACATAGTTACACTAGTCAAAGTCGATTATCACTAGAATTCGATCACTTGATGAACCTAAAAAATCCATATTTATACTCTAGTTAACCAAATTACCTAGCTTAAATATGAGGTAGTGATATCAAGTCAAACTAACTAATTTCATAACCCAAAAAGCACAACAACAAGCTTACAAGTATAACAAGTTCTCGAGATATCTTTTACACAACCTTGCACACTTGATCCTATCTTAAGTTCTCTTATCTTACTAATCAAAACATTAATCATACGATATGCAAATAGAACACTCACACCTAAGAGTATGTTCCTATAAGAATAATCTCATCTCATTGGTCAAGCATCTAGTTATTAAGATTTAATTATTATCTAACTACTCAAGTATATTCTAGTTCATCCCATTTAATCCAATTACAACTTGAATTGTTCTCATTTTATAAACTACAATTTAGCTTCCAAGTTATCAATAGATCCTTTATTTCATTGTATTAGCCTAAGTCAATCACCCGGATAGTGAACAAACAGTTCCAAATCACCAATTTATTATCAAATAGAAGGCCACTTAATAAAGAAATATGTAGCAATGACAATAATAGCTAATTTATTCAACAAACAACTCAGTTCTTAAAATCTAACTAATCCAAGCCATAGCCCAAGAAGTATACCCAACTACTAAGGAAGTTGGTCGAGATTTCAGATTCGAAGGCTCTGGTCCGGCCTTGTGCTCGTCAACGTTGGGCTGCGAGGATTGGGCGATTCTCGGTGGTGGAGGCGGGGTCGTGGGTGAAGGGTTGTTGTCGGCATCTACAGCTCTACCTGAGCCTAGAAGCAACAGCGAGAAGGGAAGTCGAACTCGGCGTCGAAAGGAGTCCTCAGATCCGGTTGAGAAGCGTTTGAACGACCGCGACCTAGTGTCGAATTCAGCGAGGACTCTCGGGCTCTTCTAGATCTGGGCAAGAGTGACTCGATTCAGCCCCAATGGAGGTCACCAGTGACCATCCCGACGGCGGGAGCGGTAATGGCGTTCAGATTGCAAACAAGGACGCCGCCGCCGTTGATTTAAGGAAACTGGAGGTCGCTAGTGACCATCTCGATGGCGGGTGGTAGCCATGGTAGGTCGAGAGGAGGACGTCGAGAGGAGAGGGAGCTCGACTCGATGTTAGGGAAGCCATGAACGAGGAGGCGGCGAGCTTCAAAATCGAGGAACGAGGGGAGAGATGGAGGGCAGGAGTGAAAGAAGAAGGCCATGGGAGCTTCGATTTCTTCAGATCTGACAAAGGGAACCGAGAAGGAGGAGGGTAGCCATGGGAGGCGAGCTCGAGAGGGTGCAGCGGCCATGGGAGGTCGACCCAGATCTGATTGATATTTTTTTTGTTTTGTGGAGATAAAGTTAAAGGGAGGAAGAGAGTGAACTAGGTTTAGCTTATATACCCGGGAACTAGGTTTAACTTTATGTTAAGGAAATTACAAAACTATTCCGCTATTTTTAGGTTTTGAAAATAGTCACACAATAAATAACAAAATTCTACTCAATCAATTTTATTCAATTTAATTATGCCATAAAATTTATCATACTCGCCTTGACAGGTTCAAAACAATATTTATTTCTTTGAAATCGAATATACGCCGGAATTTGATTTGAATAAAATAGAAATCATTTTGATCGAGGATGGAGATTTCCAAAATTTTTGAAATCTCATAAATTTAATATTTAAATTTAAATCATAAGTCAGAAAATAATATTTTAAAATTTCGGGTCTTTACAAAGCTAATTAATGACATGGGCACCATGAGAAAGGAATCCCAAAGCATAGAACCAACTATTGCACAGATCCAACAAATGAAATTGAATGATACTAGTATAAGTAATGCTAAAGCATCTGTTAATCCTGTGTGAGTCTGTTTAGAGACAACCGTAATGTCGCACTAGCGGAGAAACTAACTGTCCATGGGGATGTCGAGAGAGGGCGAGTCCTGTTTAGAAAGGAAGATGTTCTTGAAAAGAGGGAAGAGTAGAAGGTTGTGCTTATAAGTGTTCTCTCCAATAACATAGTTCAGTATAGCTGTATGAGGGAGATTGTGTCATCGAAGTGGAAGGTTAACTCCCCCCCCCCCCCAAAAAAAAATAATATGTTAGAAGAGCAATGGTGTGTTTGTGTTCAAGTTTAAGAGAGAAGAAGATTGTGACTGGGTTAATTGGAATGGACCTTGGAATATTGGTTGTTTCATTCCCCTCATGCTGAAATTGTGGAATGTGGGTGACCCAATCTCATGGAGTTCATTTGACAAGGTCCCGGTGTGGGTATGCTAACCTGACTTGGACCCAACCCTATTTCACAATGCGACTCTTAGTAGAATCGGATGTATCATAGGGAAACCAATATGCATCGATGATCGAACAACAAGGGGCAAAATGATATTTTACGTGAGGCTGCTAGTTGAAGTTGAAGCAAGGGATGCACTGAGGAAAAGTATTATTTTAGTGAATAAGTATGGGATGGAGACAAAACAAATGATTGTCATTGAGTGGTTGCCAAGAAATTGTTGTGATTGCTTACTATTTGGACATGATGAAATACACTCCAGGAAGGGGAAGAAGGAAAATAAAAAAAAAGTGCAGTTTTGATGATTAAAGAGGTATGGATTCCTAAGGAAAATCAGAAAAGTGCAATTGTGATGGTAGATGGAGAAGGATCTAGAATAGCTACAAGGGGCAAGGAAGAGGTTAGCTCTCAGACCACTCGATATGTTTGTGATCTTTCTGTCCCTAACCTTGCTATGAGGTCGACTAGCAAATAGGTAAGTGATAAGGTGTATTTAGTAGCATTATAGGGTCGTTGGTGTGGGGCGAACGTCGTTGGCACTTTTTCCTTTTGCCAAATAGTAATAATATCCTAAGTCAAAGCCCAAAACCAATAGATTAGTAAATCAATGAATTGATAAACCAAACAACTACTAGTATAGCGATGAAGTCCGGAGTCGAACCCGTAGAGAGAAGCGGATTACTATTCAATATCTCTAACAATGACTCTTATGACAAAAAGCAATGACTTGTGACAAATTGATAACAAAGTAAAGTGAATAAAACTAATGATTGCAAAGTGATTGATAATAAAGATAGAAGAAACATTTCACATGTAATTATCTGACAATGGTTGAGATTTATGGTCCTAGGATTGATTCATCAATTATTCATAAGCATATGTCTACTTGACTAAAGTTGAAGGATCCGCAGAGATACAATTACCTTATTCAATATGACTAAAGAATGACATTAAGCACTCAAGCTTTTAGACCAATTGGCATATCGATTCAATGCAATTAAGACACAATCGGAACAACCCTAGTCGACATAATCAACATCTAACGATATAGATCAATCGAAATCATCCACTACAAAGACAAGGAAATATCACTACTTTAATACCTTTGTTTGCTATCAAGAAAACAATAACGAATTCATAGCCTAGATGCAATTCCTAACATGGTGATCAAACATAGAAAGGAACACAAACATAATCAATAAACACAAGATGATAAATAAACTCATAAATAACTACATAGAATCAAATCGTCACAATCTATTCAACCATGTCTTCGAATCACAGGCAAAACTATGAGTTTAACAACTCATAGGCCAAAAACCTCTATTCTCTCTCAAAGCGTTCACTGTCTCTACGCCACACAATCTCTCCACGCCTCCACTGCTAGAATAACATAAATTAATCTTATAAAGAGTCGTGAAAAAACCCTAGAAATATAATAATAATATAATAGAAAATAGAATATTCTGATCCAAATCGGGATTGTTGAACACGACATCACGGCGGGCGCCGCCTAAGGCACGACGGGCGCCGCCTACGCAGTGACGACTTTCTTCTTCTCTTCAATGTTGTGCTTCATTTCTCCTCCGTAGCCTCTTCCTCATCCCTCATATGCTCCAAAACATGTCTCCTAATCTCTTTCAATATCCCATCTAAGGTCGGAATGTAAAACTGCAGAATAAATACTAAAAAGGCGTATATTCCGAACTCGAATACTTCACAAGCAAGATATGAAACTAGACTAAAACATATGCAAAACTCATATCTAAATGCAATAAGTAATACCTATAATGCCTATATGAAATAGGCATTATCAAATCCCCCCACACTTAACTCTTGCTTGTCCTCAAGCAAACATAAGACAAAAACATCATCTATGCATCCCACAAGAGATCCTTTCACAATTTTACTCATCAAAAACAATATCATCAATAGTGCAAATATAATCAAGGCATATAAACGTCATAACATGTATATATGAGATCAAGTTGCTTGCATGCTAAAAAATCCAATCTCACCAAGGATAATGTGTATATCTCACTCTCATGTGTTTAGGCTTTAAGCATACACTCACCTCAATTCTATATACAAGCATCAAATCAAATATTGACATTTATATCGCAAAATCTCCACCGGATACATCAAAGCCAAAATAAGGCCAGGACATCAAGAGGACTTTCGCTCAATGAAAACCTTCATAGAAGATTCCATTCGGCGGGGTTGTAATAGGGCTTGGTAAGAAAAATAAGAGCAAGGAATCGTATTTGGTCATGTGGTACTATAAATTCCGGGAAAATAAGATTCCAAAATCTCCCAACATAACACAAACCAACTCAATAGTACATCAAGCTCTCATAAACACAACATCTTAAAATATATCAACAAAGCCCATAAATCCTCTATAAATCATCATCTCATCATCTCATCATCATGCATAATAAGCATCTATAACAACCAACCAATCTTTCTTTCAACCAACATAAATCCAATCCTCCTCATATGCAAAAATAAATAAACTTGGCTCTTATTATTCTTTTCTCTTTTTTTCTTTTTTTTTTCTTTTTTCTCGGCATTTTTTTTCTTGAGCCATATACATGAAATACAACTATGAGGGAAAATAAAGCATATAACATTACATCTTCTCAAAACCATAAACCATAAAACTCACACTTCAGCTTCTTTCCTCCACCACTCCAAAATAGTACCATAACCTACTCAAAATCTTAATTTCCCCGGAATAGGGTAAGGCTTATCATAGGCTAGGAATAATGCAATTTTGTGGAGCTTACAAATAAAATAGGCTAACGGCTCAAATTGGCTTCAAAGCAAGATATAACATAAGGTAGACATGGATAAAATGTGGCTAAAAAGTTGCCTCTATCATTTGAACTTATCAAGCAATAATCATGTATACAATTGGTCTTGAAAATAGATAACCATGTCAATACTCAAAGATAAATGCATAGGAAGAGTAAATCACACAAGAAAAGCAAAAGGAATATAGATGTATCCCTTATAAGGCCAAAAATATCTCACAAGGACAATTTTTTTTATTAATATCAAGCATGCTCACAAACTTAGATCATACATGCTCAATTATTTATGCCTAACCATACTTCATATAAAACCAATTTTGAGACAAGGTCAAATCATTCCAGAATTCCATGGGATTTATAAGATTATGCCAGCATAAAGTCAATAGGACAAACTCAAATTAGATGGGTATCTTTGATAACACAAGTATGCAATGTATGAGACTCTTCTTATTTTTGGATTTTTTTCGACATTAATTTTCACTTTTTTCTTTTTCTTTTTTTTTTCATTTTTGACATTTTCTATAACCAATAGAATAAACATGATGCATGAATTACAAGAATATCGAAAATAAAATAAAATCAAATACTAGAAATCTAAATATGAAACAAAAATAAACATGAACTAATCTAACTAATTTACGTCAGTTCTCCCCCCCCCCCCCCCCCACACACACACATTTAAATGTTGCATTGTCCTCAATGCACAAACATATACAAAAAGGAACAATCAAAAAGAAAATAAAGGGTTGAAGGAAGCAAATAAACTAACCAATTACTGTGAAGGTGGGGTCTGGGATCCGGACTTATCTAGTAGACTCAAACAAATGTGATGGAGCTGATCAACCTTCCAAGCCAGGTTCTCATGAGACTTAACTAATTATTCTAGCTCAGCCGCCTGTCGCATCTCAAATTCTGACAAACTCTTCTCCAGGCGGGCTATGCGTAAGGTGTCATGAACCATAGGTGGTGTCATCTCAATCTGCATCTCCTCAACGTCACTCGCAAGGGTCATAGGATCATCAGGTTTCCACAAATCAATAGGAACATGGCTTCAACGGAAATCGGCTAAAGTGGGACCCATAGGTAAAATATTAGGCAGATACTGATGATGAGTCTGCTTAGGCCCAGAAATCCAGCGAAATCTCTCAACCATCCAAGTAGACACAAGTGAATCATTGTCTCAAGTATATGAAGTACTCACAGGCTGCAGGGAATCTAAATCGATGCCATGATAGATTGCCAAGAGTGTGATCATGCCGCCAAAAGAAATGATCGTAGAAAGATTCCCACGGTGATGAGTACGGGCCATGTCATACACCCTCAAAAACATAAGCACCCAATCTGGCACAATAGTAGACTCAGGATTCAAGCAATACATGAAATCGACCATGTCAGGACTGACAGCAACGGTATCCTCAGTGCCATAGAAAGTAGTACCCAGAATCCGCAGACAGAGACGGAGAGCGGGGTGTGTAATCATATCATCAGGTTGGTAGTTACCCCAAGCCTCAGGCATCCCTGACAGCTTCCTCCAATTTTCTGCAGAGTCGAGAGCGAGCATGGCCTGCTCCTACTTCCTAGAGCACTTCTTCGAAATACCAAAAGCAGCACCAATCGAAGTATACGACGCATAGCAATTTCTTCCCCTTAATTTGAAACGAACATCCTTAAACGAAATTACCTTCAACGTAGTAAGGAATTTCTTAACCAAGTAGGGGTAAGTTGGAGCCTTTCTCCAAACAAAATCACGCAGCCCTCCATGTGCCATCAAAGTCATCACCGAATCAAGCAAACCCAACCTCTTCAATGCATCCTTATCAAAGAACTTAGTCGACATGTAAACACGCTTCCTAAGCTCATTCCAACACTTCACCTCAGTATCATCGAAGTAGGCTGGCACATCTCTCTTACCATATCTACCCATGATTGACAAGGAGCAAGAAAATCACAAGAGAACATCACAGAAACGACAAAAAAACGACCTCTATGCAGGTGGCGGTGGGCGTCGTGTATGGGGCGGCGGGCATCGGTCTCTACATAACAAGAATCTGTGCACGACGTTGAAGAATCAACGTCCAGAACTCCTCCAAGCATTAAACTTGACGACCAAAATTGGTTTCAAAGGCTTTCTTTGGTGGTAGATATGGGAATGGTGTGGAAAAGATTTGAATTTGATGGATGAAGGTAGTGATGAATGTGTTTGATGGGTAAGAACTCAATTGAAACACAAGACTCTTAGGTTTTTGGAATGGATTCAATTAGGATCTCTTAAGGTTTATGTGTTTCCTTGGAGACAAAGCTTTGATTGATCCCAATTAGGGAGTAGGATTATATGGTGGTTTGGAAAGGGGAATTTCCATCTATCAAAAAGAAAATAAAATATTAGAAATAGATAAAAATAATAAAAGAAAATAAAATAGATAAAAGATTAAATTCTACTCCTAAAACACATGGAAACTAATCCTAGATAGAAAAATCTAATCCTAAGATAGATAAAATAGATAAAAGATAGATAAACTAATCATAAAATAAAATAAAATAAAATCTAATCCTAAAGATAAATAAAATAAATCTACTTCCTAAAATAAAAAGATAGAACTAAATCTAATCCTAATGAAGATAGAAAATCAAATCTAACCTAAAATAACCGGAAATCAAATAAACATAAAGATAAAATAGGATAGAAATTACTCCCTTCCAACGTAACCGAAAATCCGGACGTGTCTGTGAACAGTGACTGGCGGGCGCCGTGGTTGAGGCGACGGGCATCGTGTATGTAGAACATCACTCCGTCATTCAATCAAGCAAAATTCATCTACCAAAGAGGTTCGAACACTACACTACTCTGATGTACAACAAAAAGACTTGTCCTACTTTATTGAATTGAAAAACTAAATGCGAAATTGAAACAATATTACCTAATCTACCTTGGGTTGCCTCCCAAGAAGCGCATTTGTTTCACATTTTTCGCTTGAAGTGGAGCATTTTTTGATCAAGTTATCCCATCAAGATCCTCCACACTTGTCCTTTTATTGACAAGAGGGGGGAACTTTAGGAATTTCTCCAATGTATCCATCAGTTGCACCAATCAATTCTTTCTTGAAATGAGTTTCTCCTGAAGGTTGCCCTGAAATTGCAAAAACCTCAACATTGTTAGGAATCGATTTCTCATAGGGAAGAACAATAGAATCATTTCAGTTAAACACATTCTCATGTGACTTAAACAAATTCTCAATTTTCCTTTCAATGTCATCTTTCCCTAAATCAACTTTCGCTTTATTAGAAGACTCAATAAGCAATTATTCATTCTTAATGGAAGCTTCTAACAAACTATTTGATTCATTCCTGTGATCGCTATCATTAGAGTCAAAAACGTCCATAGAATCATTAGTAGAAAGAGTAGCAGGCTCAAATATAGAAAATGCAATCTTTCTACCGTCAAACTCCATTGTTAAGGAACCTTCAAAGCAATCAATCTTAGTCTTAGCCGTTCGCAAGAATGGCCTTCCCAAATTAATTGGGGTTTAAGACATACCTTGTTTCATATCCAATATAAAGAAATCAGCCGAAAATATCAAATCATTTACCTTTACCAAAACATCCTCAACAACTCCTCTAGGCTTAATGCTAGAACGATCAACGAGTTATATAGTAATACCAGTTTCAGACAAAGCATTGAGACCCAAAAACATGTACAAGTTATATGACATCACATTGATTGAAGCACCTAGGTCTAGCATAGCTTTTGTGAAGCTAGCATTACCTATTGCACATGGGATAGTAAACATACCTGGATCTCCGCACTTTTTAGGCAATCTTTCCTGCAGCAAAGCATAAACATTTTCATTTAAACTTACCTTTCCCTTCCTTCGCATCCTTTGCTTGCGTTTCATCATGCATAGCTCTTTCAAGAATTTCGCGTAGCGAGGCACAATTTTAATCAAATTAAAAAGTGGAATATTTACCTCACAATGAGCAAAGGTGTCATAAAGGGTTTGTTCATCTTCCCACTTATGATCAGGTCTTAAGGCATGAGGAAATGGTGGTGCAGGTCTTGAAACCTCAGAAGACCACTCCTTGGATGATTTCCTTGGGGATTGCACAACGTCAACATTCGGATCTGGGGCCTGAGGTGGTAGCGGGCGCCGGTCTGAAGGGCGGCGGGCGGCGTCATCAACAGTGTGCGTCTTCGAGCTTTTGTTGTCTTCCTCACCCATGTCAATCACTTCCTTAGGCCTCTCTTTAACATTCCTAGTGGGCACATTCACTTGGTTTCCTCCTCTAAGGATCATGACACTCACATTCTCCTTTGGATTAACTACCAATTGTGATGGCAACTTCCCCGAATCTTTTGCTTTCAATTCTCCAATCTCCTTAGCCATTTGAATCATCAATTTCTCTTCACACTCATCTTATCCAACAACAACCTCAATGTATCATCTCTATCCCCTTGTTGAGTATTTCTTTGATGATTCTCAAATTGTCCTCTTCCTTGATAAGAAACTTGTTGCTGCTGACCTCTGTCGTTGAATCCACTTTGATAATTCGAATTATAGCCCTGATTGTAACCATTGTTACCAAAGTTGCGGCGAGGTCCATAATCCATAACACTCAAATCAGCGACATCCTTTTGAATCAAAGGATACTTATCATTTGGATGAGTTGGATCTCCACAGACACCACAAGGTCTAGGCTGCTGAGGTTGATTCATTTCCATAGTCATCTTGTTCACTATCTCAGTAAGCCTATCTAAGTCATCCTTGCGACCATCTCTAGAATTATTCAACTTATGAAATCCTCTAACTCCTTGGTGTTTCCCATATTGTTGCGATGCATTAGCTAACCCTTTGAAAATCTGCATTGCTTCCTGAGGTGTCTTATCCAAAATATCTCCTCCACTAGTAGCATTGATGAAACTCTTGTCGGTGTCAAGCAAGCCCTCATAAAGATATAGCACTAGATCATCCTCGGGTATACCATGCTGTGGACATCTACCCTTAAGCTTCTTGAACCACTCAACATACTAATAAAGACTCTCCGTAGGTAATTTCTCAATACTAGATAGCTCCTTCTTGAGTTTGTTGATGCGAGTAGCAGAAAAGTACTTCTAAAGGAAAGCTTTCTTCAATTCAACCCAAGTAGTAATGCTTTCGGGGGTAGGTAATAAAGCCAATCGCTTGCAGAATCTTTCAAGGTAAAGGGGAACACTCTCAACATCAATTGGTCATCGGTAAGGCCTTGGAGTCTAAGTCTATCACACACACTCATAAAGGTAGCAAGGTGTTTGTTTCGTTCATCCCCATGCAATCCATAAAAGTAGGGTAAAATAGTAGACCAATTTGACTTGTACTCAAATCTTGAACCCTCAGGGAGATCTGGAAGTCTAATTGCAAGTGGTTGAGCACTCAAATTAGGTTCCTTTAGGTTTCTCAGGGTCTTTCTTGGCAGATTAACAACTTCGTCTCTCATCTCCTTATGTGTGTCAAATTCGAGCCGCCTTTTCGACCTAGAAAGAGTTCTTTCAATCTCTGGATCAAAAGACAAAGGCAATGAATTAGAAGATCGAGTTTGAACTATACAAGGACAAAAAAGACTCAAAGAAAAAAAAAACAAAAACAGAAAAAAAAAAGAATCAATGATAGAAATAAAGTAAAGCAAACTCTTTTCTTCTCCCCGGCAACGGCGCCAAGAATTTGGTGCGGGGCGAACATTGTAGGCACTTTCGCCCATTGCCAAATAATAATAATATCCTAACTCAAAGTCCAAAACCAATAGATTAGTAAATCAATGAATTGATAAACCAAACAACTACTAGTATAGTGATGAAGTCCGGAGTCGAACCCATAGAGAGAAGCGGATTACTATGCAATATCTCTAACAATGACTCTTATGACAAAAGCAATGACTTGTGACAAATTGATAACAAAGTAAAGTGAATAAAACTAATGATTGCAAATTGATTGATAATAAAGATAGAAGAAACATTTCACCTGTAATTCTCTGACAATGGTTGAGATTTATGGTACTAGGATTGATTCATCAATTCTTCATAAGCATATGTCTACTTGACTAAAGTTGAAGGATCCGCATGGATACAATCACCTTATTCAATATCACTAAAGAATAGCATTAAACACTCAAGCTTTTAGACCAACTGGCATATCGATTCAATGCAATTAAGACACAATCGGAACAACCCTAATCGGCATAATCAACATCTAATGATATAGATCAATCGAAATCATCCACTATAAAGACAAGGAAATATCACTACTTCAATACCTTTGTTTGCTATCGAGAAAACAATAACGAATTCATAGCCTAGATGTAATTCCTAACATGGTGATCAATCATAGAAAGGAATACAAATATAATCAATAAACAGAAGATGATAAATAAACTCATAAATAACTAAATAGAATCAAATCAACAACAATCTATTCAACCATGTCTTCGAATCAAAGGCGAAACTATGAGTTTAGCAACTCATAGGCCAAAAACCTCTCTTCTCTCTCAAAGCGTTCATTGTCTCTACGCCACACACAATCTCTCCACGCCTCCACGGCTGGAATAACAGAAATTAATCTTATAAAGAGTCGTGGAAAACTTTAGAAATATAATAATAATGTAATATGAAATAGAATATTCGGATCCAAATCGGGATTGCTGAACACGGCATCACGGCGAGCGCCGCCTAAGGCACAACGGGCGCCGCCTACGCAATGATGACTTTATTCTTCTCTTCAATGTTGTGCTTCCTTGCTCATTTGTAGCCTCTTCCTCCGCCCTCATATGCTCCAAAATATGTCTCCTAAGCTCTTCTAAGATCTCATCCAAGGTCGGAATGTAAAACTGCAGAATAAACATTAAAAAGGCGTAGATTCCGAACTCGAATACTTCACAAGCAAGATATGAAACTAGACTAAAACATATGTAAAACTCCTATCTAAATGCAATAAGAAATAACTATAATGCATATATGAAATATGCATTATCAGTCGTTTTAGACACATTTGCATTGTAATATAGCCCTTTTTCTAGTTATTTGAGTATTTTACACTTTTGTAGTAGAAATTATAATCTATACTATTTTAGTTGATGTATGCAAATACATAGATCCGACAAGGTGGAAAGGCAAAGGAAGGAAGTCTAAACCCATTGAAGACTAAAAATAAGGAAGAATTGAAGAAGAAGAGATGGAAGATAAGAAGAGGAAGCAAAAGAAAGCTTGGAAAACTGATCCTCTAAGACTCACCAAGAGGGAAGCCGAGCATCAAGCTAGGTGACACAAGAAGATAAGCTCGCTTCAAACATCATAGGATCTACTGGAGCAGTACTCAATGGATGCCGACGGAATCCTAAGGTTTCATGTTGTCTTTGCGAGCCGTTTTATTTGGACGTTAAGGCTCTAAAATTCTATCTTTTTAGATCTTAGTCTATCCGTATCTGGCCAATCTAGGTTTTGTTTTGGCCACCTATGAGGCCTCGTTATAGACTCATTTAGCTTAGTTTTTTTCACCGCTTAGAAATGGTTCCACCTCTTGCTTAGGGCGGACCACTCTGCACTGTTCTACTTTTGTTTGGTGTTAAGCCATGTTTGACTAACTCTTCTTTGTTTTACTTACGATTCAAGACTTGGTTTGGTGTATCGCGAGGGCTAATTTCTAGCAAGTTTTATTTGGATTATTTAATCTCCTTTGCTTTGTATATTATGTTGTTGCTTTTGTCTTGCTTGATCACCTCAACAGAGTAGCTTCATGCTAGGTTTCTAACTTTGCCTACAGGGAAGTCATTACCCATATAGTAGCCAACATGTCTTTGTGATTTGTAAAGAGATGACATCTTGATTAAAAATACTTCAATAGAAGCGATGGCTAGATTGACAACCAGGTGACAAGTCAATGAATTCGGAGCAAGACTATCTTGATGCGCGTCATTTTATCTTAGGTATTTATATCTCTTGCCCCTATGCTAGAGTGTAAAGGACCCACTAGTGATTGCGTAGGCACTCCAGGGTGTCTACATAAGCCAAGAACCAGAATAATGAAAAATAGAAGAAGCCTAATGATCATGAAACCAACCATGTTACGATGAACGGATGAAACTATCTACTTATTCATCTGTCATTGTTCTCTATTGCTTTACTTCTACTACCGATTCTCTCTCTCCTACTCTAAGAGATCTGTTCTACCTTTATTCTTCCCTCATATCTCTATCTATCTAATTGTTATCAAGGGAACACACAAATCTCATGCTCTATGTGGGATCGTTACCCTTACTTGTCTACTATATTAGCTTTTAAGTTGTGGGTGTATTTTTGGACGGAATTAAAGACCCTCGTAGAGGCCGTACCGGGAATCAAGGACAAAGGAAAGACAATATAAAATTCAAAAGGAAAGGAAGTGTAGTACCCAGAGTACAAGTCATTCATTTACAAAATCATTATAGGTGCACATGTGGGCTAAAAAACCATAATAATTATGTTGTACTATTGGGATAATGATGTTTTAATGATGGGTTTGCTTAAAATTAAGGTTTTGCCTGAGAATGTTGAAAATATGAAGCACCCTTTAATGTAAAACTAGGAGGTTGAAGGGAATAAACCGAAAAAGGACGAATCTGGGCCCCTTGGAATTTGGCTAACATGGAATAACAGGTAGAAGAGTGCGGATAGAAAAGAAAGGAAACTTGATCGGGTCTTAGTCGATGATGGTTGGCTCCAGGTGTTTGAGAATTTGAAGGCCTTCTTTGATACCCCGAGGTGCTCTGATCATTCCTCAATCATGGTTACTCTACAGAACACATTGAAGTTGACGAGGTACCCGTTTAAGTTTAAAAACTTATGGTTTGAAGAAGAAGGGTTCTGAAGTCTAGTCACTTATGCGTGGAATGAGAAAATTGTAGGATACAAACAATTTATACTTGCAAAGAAGTTGAAGAATGTGAAGGATACTTTGAGAATTTGGTATAATGCCTTATTCCTAAAAGTTTAAATTTAGATAAAACTTGATAAAGAGTGTCACCGTGAGCTACAAGTCCAGATGATAACTGAGAAGAACAACAATGCGTTGATTGACTTAATAAAAAAGGCGGAGAGCAAACTACGGGAGAATGTTGAGAGGTTGGTGAGTCTCATCACCCAATGGGTGAAACTACACTGGATGACTATGGGTGAGGAGACCTCGTCGATTTTAGTTCATAATGTGTAGGAAAAAAGAAGGAAAAATGTCATCTTCTCAATGAAAAATGAGGAGGGGTTGCTGTTAGAGGAAGAAGAGGAAGTCTGCAGTCACATAACTCGATATTTTGAGAATATCTTTGCAACTGAATCCAATTTTGTTCCTCTTTCTGCATAGACTAGTACAAATTGTCAATATCTCGGCTAAGAATTATTAGGAGTTCTAAAAAACTCCTGAAATATGGTACTTGGTCAAGAGATTTTATAAAAACTAGCTCCTAAGAAACACTTATATTTTTCTTAAAAATAGTGAAAAACTTCATTTGGGTGTTTTTATAGAACCTCCCAATAAATATAATTTCTTACAGGATTTATTAAGCTAAACACCTGATATAGTCTTCATTGTTCACTTTTTTCAGACAATATACCAAAAATATAAACCCTGAGTCATTATAGACTTCTATCTTCTCATTTTGTAGTCGTTCGATCAACAATCAAAAGGTAGCTTCACCACCATGATGTTGTACTTTTCCATGGTGTCCTTGGAAGCCTTGAGGCCTAGTTGCATTCGGAAAGAGGGATCGTCCACTAGCACGTTGAATATTGGCTTGTTGGAGTATCGCACCATAAAGTAATCGGACCACGCAATAACTGTCCTTTGGGTGGGGCACATCTGCATCAGGTTGCTGATCACTGCCTTCTAGCACTGGTAGCAGCTGATTGTGTCTATGTTTCAGAGGCAGAGCGAAATCAGGTTGGTCGTGTTAAGGGATTGAGCCACGCTAATTAGACGAAGATATAGTCGATGTTGGTGGTGGTGGCTTTGGCGATTGAGTATCTTTCATCAAAGATTTTCTTGAGGTTGGAAGTTTTAAGGGAAGTGAGATCTGAGAGGGGTTACGGTCTTAAAGTGGGTGGACAGTCTGAGAATTTAATGTTGCAATTAATAGGGTTTGTGGTGAGGTAAACTCACTTTTTTCGTTATTTTTGTAGCAAATTTCTTAGCTTTGTTTTAAATTTGATGTCATTGATCTTGTTTGTTGGTAGTTATGTCAATTTTTGCATTCCAATTCCACCTTGATTGTAGTGTTTTGTTAACTGCTTTTGGTATAGCTAAGTTACCGAGCATTATGAATCAGTTTGACATGTTGATGATAACATTCAACTATCTTTGTTTTGTTTATCTGGATATATAAAACTCAATATATTTTTCCTAAATGATTTCTAAATAACTTATAATATTGCTCTGATTTAAACTATATTGTAAAAGATTTATTACACATTTGAATTAGTATAAAGTCCTTCAATTAACTTAACTTCTTAATGGGCCAAAGGCCCATCAAGCTTAACTGATTTGATGCTTCATTACTGTAACGGCCCAGATTTTAAAATACGGGTTACGTTTAGAGGGAAGAATTATCCCTCTACCAGATCTTGTAATTCAAATACGAACTGCTTATTTATAAACTTCAAGTTATAACCCTGTTTAAGTTTTAAGGATTTAATGATATAATTCAAAAAAGGGGATTTCAAACCCTCAAAACAACCAAAGAATCCAATCATTATTTGTGCTTTCGCACGAGAACCTGTCCTAATTCAACTTGTCAAAACTCAAAAGAGATAAAACGAGTTTAAATCAATATAAATACAACATGTTTCTAAATGACAGAGTTAACCAAAACATTTGTAAAGTCAAGCTATAATAGGTGAAGTCTTCTTAACACTCTCGTCCCGTGAGAAAACCCCGCCATAGAAGCAAATCAGCAAGCAAAAGGGAGCGGGTACCTGAAACTATACCACAAGTCAAGGTCGAGCCACTCATGCGGGACCGAAAGTCCTCGCTGAGGTCATATAATATGTCTATACCTAGAATAAAGGATGACTAATGCAGTACAAGATTTAAATCACATAAGCATGCTTGACAATAATAATATGCGGAAAAACTGTAAAGGGCCCAAAACAATGCCAAGTGGCATATCCCTCTCCTACCTCTGCACCCATTCCCGTTAGTGCAGAGACTGGCCAGTTCGGTGCTATAGCATAGCAACTTCCTCGTGGTGGTGCACAAACCACGGCATCATCATATCATATCATCTCATTGCTTGCCCGATGGTGCTGGGCTATCATATCATGCTCATATCGACTCGATTGACTCAGGGCAACCCGATGGGGCTGGGCTACCCTATGACCCTAGCAAAGACTCTAGGACTATCACAGATAACGGCCGTTCTGTTTTAAACGCATAAAGAATAGGGATGCTCATTCATAAGTTCAAGTCCTAAACATGATACTACATGACGTGCTTTTATGCATATGCAACACCTACATACTATATGACACATCAGGCATGAGGTCCAATCACTTGAGCAAGCCCCGAAGGACGTACCTGGAGTCTTCACATCCAATTAGCCAGCAAACAAGCCACTCAAAGAATCATCCATTAGCAAATAAGCCACCAGAGAATCATCCAATCACACTAGCAAGTAATAAGTAAGGAATAATTCATCAATACATATTTAATCAACACACAAGCACACTTCCCAGTCAACACAAGACTAAGTACTATTTTATTCAAGTAATCTGGCATTCTCCCCAAAACCGATTAATATCACCTGTATTTTCATATCCCACTTAGTTAAAAGTTATAGAGTCATAACACTATTATTCTAAGGATCACAATTTAAGCCCTACTCATATACCTTCCTTTACCCCAAAACCTTAACAGAACTCAAGCAAGATCTCATTTATCGATTCACTTCTCAAGGATTCATTCATAGTCAGAGAGCAACCAAAATAAGTTTACTTATGGAAAACCACTTCAGTGAGGTCAACCTAATAAGGCACCACAATCAAGTTCATCATTGTAACAAGTCCAATGAGGGGAGTAAGACAAGTTGGCATCTAAGATATCATTTATAATCCATGTTGAAATAGAACTCTAAAACGTTCATACTTAAAACGAAGCTCGAGATTCTTAATCATTTACTCAAGTTAAACCATAAACTCTAAGAATTTCAAAGAGAGTCAACAGGTTCTCCTTTATCAAGTTGCTTATTCAAGGATCACATATTCATCCGTATTCGAAAGTAAACAAGGATAAATCAACATTCTTGAACACTCTTATAAGGTCAATTATAACTAAACCATTCAGACAAGGTCAAACTCATAAAGTACCATAATACTTATAAGATAATAAGTTCTCGAGACATCTCTCATATCCTTTTAATAATTGAAGTCCATCTTACTAACATCTATACAACAAATCCTATATCCCTTTCATCTTAGTAACTTAGGCAAAGTCACCTAAACAAGTTAGTTATACTATTCCTTATAAAATTTTATTAATCAATCTAGTAATATAAGTCAAAGTGACAAGTTTCTATCTCCGGGTAGTAACTCGGTAATCACTTATTTTTAATCAACCGACACATCACCTAACGATCAAACACTACACAAAATATATACTATTAAGTAGTTTCTTTAAGAATAAAACAAATTCTATTTATTTTAAGAAATCCTTAAAAACCTCATAGGGATTTATTAAAGACTACCGTTTTCGAGTCAACTATAGAGAATCATAAAAGCATTCACGTCCAAAGGGGAAGGCAAGTGTATATTCATAGCCAATGATCCCTATTTAACCGCTTCACCAAAAATCACATATACTAAACTAATCTTATTTTATTTTATTCGATTAACCTTTTAATGGAGTTCAACTAAGAAGAATAAATATAATGAATATAACAATCAAGCAAACTATTTCATTCTCTCCAAAACAGTTTCACAACATGTACTCAACTCATTTGAAACCAAATCCATGAGTTGAAACCAAATCCAAACTCAATTTAAGATCAACCAAGGTAAATTAAAATCATCCAAGGAAAAGGCAAATGAAGTTATACCCAGATTCCGACTTGGCTAAGGGTGTTTGAACTTGGGGTTTGGTGAAAGTGAATTTGGCTCCAATTCAAGGTTCCGGGAAGCGCTTGGGATGGCCCTCGTCCTCACCAACAGCGGCGCCGCCGAGAAGGGGTAGCAAGGTGAGGCGCTACTGTCGCCGTCAGAGCGAGGTTGGGCTCGGCATTGGTGACCTGGCAATCCAGGTTCAGCTACAACGTGGTCGGAGGGCGAGGGGCGAGCGAGAGAATGGCTGGAGATAGAGAGCAAGCGTGAGGGAGCTTGGTTCATCATCAATGGCGGTAGCAGGCAGGTCCGATGAGAGGAGGGCGATTTTCGGCTCCTTCAATGTCGACGTCGGGCTTCGATTGACGAGGTCCGAAGAGGAACGAGGAGGAAGGTAGAGGATGAGGGATTGAGTCCTCATCCGACAGAGGAGATGAATCGGCGCCATGGGTGAATCGACGAGGGAACGAGGGGGGATTGAAGGTGAATCGAAGAGCTAGAAGAGGAGATGTGCGCAGCGGAAGCCATGGGTGCTTCAGGCTCCAGATTCGGCGCCAATGGTGGGGAAGCGCCTGCATCGTCGTCCTGTCGAGATCCCGGAGGCGGCAGATCTGAGCGAGCATGAGAGGGAGGGAGGACCGAGGAGCGACATAGGAGGAGAAGGGAAGCCATTTGAGATCTGAAAAACGAGGTGAATAGTGTAGCAGTGAGGCGGCTGATGAACTACAACACCAGATAGGGGAGTATTTATATGGGTAGTTTAGGGTTAGTTTAGGAGAATTTATAGAAATGATCCGCTTTTTCAGATTTATAAAAATTATACCCCTATAAAATTATAGAATTCATCCCCATAAATTTTATTTAAATTAAAAGCTCCAGAATATCAATCTTTGTATTAATAGAATAAATAAATAAATAAAATAATTTATGAAAGTATATATATATTATATATTTTTTATTCAAAATTTTCGGCATCTCAGGATTTTTAATTAAATCATAATTCATAAAATAATATTTTAAAATTTCGGATCTTTACAATTACCCTCTGTATGTCTTTCCTATGGTGAAAAATCGTTGTTTTGTAGGAACAAGTCAACACCTAGGAGAAACAAAACATAGAGACGAATAATTTGCAATTGGCTCTTCAAAATTTATTGTGCTCATGCCAAAATAGTATTCTTTCTTCCTTACATTTTTACTTCTGTTCTCTAATTTGATTTGCAAATTCTTGCTTTATGCCTTGATTGATTTCTATTGCATCGAGCATTTTGTTGAAAGCTATTTGGTGCAATGCCTGGTAAGACAACTTTCACAAAAGTGTTCTTTACTTTCTTTGTAGTAGTATTGTTTAATGTCAAATTAAGATAACTAGAATTGATCGATGATGTTGAATTTGCAATCTAGGAAGTCAATGGAGAATCGTATTTAGAATAGGTTTGTAGTCTTGGTATGTGATTATCTGTAATTTATGCTTGTTCTCATAGAGTTATTTAACCATTTGCTCATATTTATACTCAGTTCTTCTTCCTAAATGCGTAGTTTCTATCTATGAATTCATTTTTTCTTTACAGAAATAGGAGAGAAAATGGAATCAATCTTTTTATCCTTGAATTGATAAGTAGATTGTAAACTACAAGTAAGTACATCAACATGCAAGTTTGTAAAGCGGGGCGTCAATGCTACTCTAGTTATGTTTGCTCTTGTCAATTAATATAAACAATCTATTAATCAAGTGTTATGTGTCTCCTTTATGTAGGCATATAAACGGCAACTTATGGTGTTGTGTGATGAATTGCCTTATGCCATGATAAGTATTTCTATTTGTCAATCTGGTAAGTGTTTTTGTTTAACAATTGCTTATATTTCCCTTAGTTCATCACTTGTTTTCCTTTTCCCTAAATAATATGTCATTTCTTTTATGCATCTTTATTCCTTGGTAAGTTTATATTTAGCAATTGCTTACATTTCCCTTAGTGCAGCACTTGCTTGCCTTGTTGCTTTCACCCTGGGTGGTTTCTTATTTCTTTTTGCTTAGTTAATCTATCTTATCACTTCCTAAATTTGCTTTCTCTTCTAATTGGGTTTCTATTATACCAATTTCTTTATTTTTCATTTATTTCCTTTTCTTTTAAATTTACAATGGCAGGAAGAACTTTTAACCAATCTAAACACTTCTCTATGATTAACTTGTTTCTATATCTAGTACAGTGCTTGGAAAGATAACTTTGTTTATCTAGTCACGTTTACTTCTTTTGTTTTGGTATTTATATCTAGCAGAGAGTTGGTAAAAAAATATGCAAGAATTTAATACCTCAATGTATAATGTAGAGGGAGATAATGTTGAAATCCTATCATTATTGTTATCATTTTTCTTGAAAGAAAGAGCACGTCGATGTGGAAAAGCCAGTGTCGGTGGTGGGAGCGTGGCAATGTTGATAGTGTCGATGAATCATTAATTTAAGTTCGCAACTGGAAGGTTATGTTTGTTTATGCTTAGAAAAAATCTCGATGTAACTATACAATTTTCTTGACAGTAGATAATCATTTGCTTCAATTTAGACGAGTGAATTATTATAAGGTGTTGTCCTTTAATTCTTTTAATTTGATATATTTTGTTATGCCATCTAGATATTGGCATAGTCAATATCCCGACAGAGTTGAAAGTAAAACAGATGTATGGATTCTCTCTCTCTCTCGGGAATTTTTATCAAAACCCAACCGAGAATTGACTCTCAAGAGTTTTTATATAACTCTCGAGAGACATCTATCAGCTAAGGGAATAAAATGACTTCAAAAACTCTCTTAAGATTTGTAAAAAAAATCCCGATAAACGACTAATTTGTACTAGTTGCTTGTTGGAGGACTACAACCAGTTAGTTGCAGTACCTAGTGATGAGGAGATAAAGAAAGCATTATGGGCGATTGAGAACAATAAGTCTTCGGGTCCGAACGGTTTTGGTGCTAAGTTCTTCAAGGTTTGTTGGGGGATTATTCGCAAAGATGTTTGTAGGGCAAAAATATAGGTGTTTCATAAAGGAAAGGACCGAAAGGTGTTGAAATAGTTTATTATTTTATGAACAACTTCCTTTATAACTTGTTTGTGTATAACTATATTTATGATTTTTTCAATTTGTGTTACCACATATGCTTTAAATAATTAGATGTCAAAATAATTTGAATAAATTTTGTTTTATGTTTGTCTTCATTACAACATTGGGTAGAATAGTTATCGAATAACTGGAATTTAAAGATCTAGATCAATTCCTTCAAATAAATGTTGTAAATTCATTGATGTTTGTTTTTCTTTAGAAAATCTTAATTTATTTTTTTTAATTATAATTAATATGCAGAACTATCTATATTTTATTTCATTATCACTGCTTCTCATGATACTGGATTTCAATTAAGAATGCTTGAACCTACATATCTTCATTTACAAATACAATATAGAAAAGATAAAATCATATGACTTAACCTACCTTCATTTTAATCACATACATATTGAAAAGTTAGCTTGATGCTTTCCATGACACATTATACTAATTGCTTAACTTCGATCTTAATTTCGTAATTATTTCATTGATCATTCAATTCTTTATATGCAATAAAATGAAAATTTTAGTTTTGCTTTCTCAGTTATTATCTCCAAGGTTTTTTCTCACTTATGAATGAATTAAATGACTATTTCTACCTTTTATTACATAGTTTCTAATATGAATCTCTCAATTTTTATTGTTTTCATCATGTAGATACTTTGAACTATGTTTATGTGTTTTTTTTCCTAACTTTGGACATAAAAATTACAGATCAAGTCATCTCTAGAGGGGGCGAGTAGTGGTGTCATTATTTGGTTATAAATGTACGTGATTAGAGGGGGAAATATTGGTGTTACCATCTATTACATGTTTAACCAATTGAGATCAAAACAATAGTTATCTATACTTGATGATATGACATTTGTAAACTTAATATGATATGAATATTAAAATGCTCACTTGATCACAAATTGTATATCAAGCATTAAGATAATTATATTTTTTAAACAAAAAGCTCGTGTCCATTTCATCTATTTTATTAACCCGTGTGTCCATTTCATATCTTAACGATACTAATAAGAGCAAGCCCAACAGTAACTCTAAAAAATCTCTAAAATAGAAATTAAAATACCAAAATCTCTAAAAAAAATTCACTCCAAATCCAACAGCTTCTCTATTTTACAGATTTATTAAGAATTCTACATTTCTTAATAAATCTACATTTCTAAAAACTTCATTTAAACTTAATTCTAACATTTTGTCTCACATTTCTAACGTAATGTGTATGTTATTTTAACATTTAAACTTCAGTTCTAACATTTCTAACATTTTTTTACTTTATTCTAACATTTCTAACATTTAAATTGTTAATAACTTAAATAAGTTATTCTGCTTAATTTCAAATTTAATAACTTCATTTAAACTTAATTATAACATTTTGCCTCATGTATCTAACGTAATGTTTATATTATTCTAACATTTTTAACATTTAAACTTCATTTCTAACAGTTTTTTTGGAAAAATAACCATAAATAATACGAACACTCGGGTGTGAACAAAAAATAATACGAACTTTAAAATTTATAATTTCATATATAAATTATATCCTATTAAACCAATAATAATACAATTTTGAACTCAAAATAAAATTAGCAATAAAATTTGGATTCAAAAATTAATTTAGACTCAAAACTAGTAAAATTAGGAAGGAAATTATTGTTCACCATCCCCGTCCTCCAGTTGGGTCTTCATCAATCAAACCCCATACTATTCATCCTCCATCTTCTTCATTTTTTCACCTTGCAATCATATCTACTGTTTTTTTGGGGGGTGGGGGGAGATAAAAAAAAGAGTTTGATTTTCCATTCTCTCCCTCCAATGGCGTCTAGAACTCAAACCCTTGTGGACATCCCTCTCTCGCTGGGGCGATTGAACAACAATCGAAATCGACTTTGTGGCTGGGGCGAAATCGAACAGCAATGGATGGGGAAAAATCGAACAACAATAATGTAACGGCCCAAATATAAATATTCGGGTTACGTTTCGAAGGATTGGATACCTTCGTTCGGATCTTGCAATTCGAGTACGGGTTGAGTTTTAAAACAAAGTTTTAACAATCAAGAAGGGATTTCGCACCCTAAAATTCGCGATAGGGCCGTTAGGTCCCCCGAACCTTTCCTACTAGCCTAAGTCGCTCAAAACGTTTTAAGTCGAAAGCATAAAGAAAGATTTATCATAATACAAGTTGCCACGGCATGGCCGGGTCAAAACCAAATACGAGGAAATAAGTAGAAAAAGTGTGGAGTTCAGTCGGTCTTACTCTCCCTCTCACTGCGCGGTAAGATATCCCCCGCCACAACAGCACATAATCAAGCAAGGGTACGGGTACCTGAAACTAACCACGAAGTCAAGGTCGAGCCACTCATGCGGGCCCTGAAGACCTCGCTGAGGACATATAATACGCTCTAAGCCTAGATGAGAATGATCTAATACAATACTGGAATATTAAGCACACAAGCATGCTGACGGTTTATATATAATGACAGAAATGCAGTAAATGGGCCTAGACAGAATGCCAAGTGGCATGTCCCAATCTCTCAAAACCCATGCCTCAGTCGGGGCGGGTATCTCTCTCATATCCGTACCTCAGCCGGGGTCGGATGTCTGCCTCAATCGGGGCCAGACGACTCGGTCGGTGCCACAGTATATCTCATGCCTCAGTCCACACCTCAGCAAGGGTGGGACACTCGGTCTCCGCCGCAGTCATATATATATAACTCAGTAAATCATGCTCTCAGATGACTCTATCAGGACAAACCCGATGGAGTTGGGTTGTCCTAAGACCCTAGCAACGACTCTAAACTCACAACTTATGGTCGTTTCTACCAATCGCATTCAGAATACGTATGCTCATATGTTAATGCAGAACCTAAGCATGCTACTATATGACATGATATTATAATGCCTACATACTATAGGCCACATCAGGCATGAGGTTCTAACTTGAGTAAGCCCCGGAGGACTTACCTGGAATAGCATAACAGCAAAAGCAGTAAACCAACAGTAAGCAAGCCAATCACATCACGGATCACCTAACAATTTAATAAGCAACAATTATAAGTCTAAGCACAAAGGGACTCATTTACCGCTACACAAAGCTAAGTAAAGCCAAAAGAAACTCATTTATCTTCATCAAGCCATATCATCGCATATTCTCGTCTCATCTCATATTCCATCATATATTATCTCATTCTCGTTATCATCATCATCTCCATCATTTTATATCATCATATTTCATAATTCAATTCAAGATTCTACCATGTCCAATCATGCTTCAATTCACATACATTCATATTCATGTCATAACTCAAATAAATTGGTTCCAAAGTTAATCAAGGTCATTTAAGTCCAAAGGAAGTCAATTCGATAGTCAAACAATTCTTTTAAAATCATACTTAGCCAAAGTCCAATATTAAAGCATTTAAACCTTTAAACCGACCTCACGATATCATACTATTAAAATACTCCGGCATAAGTTAGTTTATTTCCAAAACTTTTGTTCTAATATTTTTTTAGATAAATTTCGACAATTAAATAATCCAAACTACCCATTTAAATACCAAGACTAAACAAATAATTTGTTCACGTAATTAAATCTCAACAAAGCAAATTAGATAAATAAATAATTAATTCATAAATTATAATTGAACAATTTAATAATAAGTAAATAATTAACAAGTCAATGACACTAACAACTTTTAAAACAATGTGTATCACCAATTAAAGAAGCACTCATATAAATCCATTTTAAAAAAAAACTATAATAAATAAATTAAAGAATTAATTAATTCAATAAGTAACTTGGAATAATTTTCATAACAACTAAATAAATAATTTTATAACAATTCAAATAATAATAATAATCGAATAAATATTATATATACTAGCTATATATATTATGACAAGTAAACAATACAACAACCTCTTAAAATAAACTAAAGAGGCCGGCCCAATCTCTAGCCCTTTACCAAACCGCGACCCGAGCCCAGCCCCAGGCCCAAACTCGTTTCAGTTTTTAAGTGAACCGAAAAAAAGGAGGCAAACCGGACCGGTTCAATGAAAAAGAAATAAAAGAAAGGGTGAACCAGGAGGGCTTGAACCCGTCTCCCTCCCCCGTTCGAAATAAGCTCAGCGCCAGGGAAACAGAGGAGAGAGGAGGCCCTGCCGGAGCTTCGTTTCCCATCCCGACTCGAACCCAATTGATCGACATGTCTCCCCGACCCCAGCCCACACAGAATAGATCAAAACACGAGGAAGGAGGAAGGGGAAAAGAGAGGTTACCGAGGCTGCGGATTTCCGACTCCGGGCGCTCGAAGACTGCTGCTGCCTCGTCGAAGAAGGGGGGGTGCTTCAGGGGACCTGGGTTGAGTGTGAAGGGTCATAAAGGAGTGAATTGAAGGGCTGTGAGTCGGAAACGAAGAGAAGACCTTACCGACCTTTTTCGAGGCGAACACAAGGGATTGAAGGGGAATTGGTGCCGTCGGTGATGCTTCTGGCAGCGCTCTGCTGTGGTGCTCGGTTGGTGGCTCGACAAAGGTGAAGGTGGTGGTGATTGGAAGCAAAACAGATAGGGAGAGAAGGATGGTGGTGATTGGTACTGGCGGTTCCGGAAACAGAGCAAGACGGGGAGGAGGAGATGGCGTCAGAAGGAGGTGAAAGGAGCTGATGGAGTGTCGAGGTGATGGTGGTGGACTGATAACTGAGGCAATGAAAATATAAAGAAGGGAGGGAGTGGGTTTAGGGGCTGTCTCAGTTGAAGGAGGGAGTGTAGTGAGTTGTTTGGAAAAAGAGGGGTCTAGAGCTGTTGGGGTAGGGTTCTTAGGGTGGCTAGGAAGAGGGATATTAATTATGGTGAATGTCAACTATTATATCCGGGAATAAGTCCCGAAACCCGCTTTCCGACCTTAACCCGACACGATTTAAAATAGTTAATCAAATCCAAATTAAATAACGAAACCCGAAAATATTTTTAAGCCTTGGAAAAATAAAGCGGAATTATTTCGTCCCCAAATTGAGTAACAAGTTTATGTCGGAAATGTTTGAAAGAATTTAAATAAATCGTTGGCTCGAGAACGGAAATTTTCAAAATTTTCCGAATTAACGGATCAAATCTGACATAATTAAATATTTAAATAAAATAATACTTAAAAATTTTTCGGGTCTTTACAAATAAGCAACGACAAACCTTTTTTCAAACATTGAAGCAATGAAATTTTTGTTGAACAGTGAATTTTTTTTATATCAAAGAAGCATTGAATTTCTACAGGTGAGTGAAACATTAAATTATAGAGGCCAGTATTCCTCCTCCAAATTTACAGATTTTTTTCCCTCTCTCCTTTCATTTCTCTATTTTATAAATGTGTTTGGAGGAGCTGTTGGGGTGGAAAAATGGTTCTTTCCTCTAAAACTGGGCATTTTTTCTATTATGTAGACACTGTTGGGCTTGTTCTAATATACTAAAACAAAGACTTGAAGTCTCATTTGATGCAATTTGTCAATGTGTCATATTTTGATGCAATTTGACATAGATTTTTTGACATGTCAATTAATGATAATCCAATATACGGAGTATATATTTAAGTTACGTATAGACAATGATCTCATCTATTTTATTTACCTGTGTGTCCATTTCATTTCTTAACTGGTTACAAAATCTATCATTTTACTTTGAGTTATTTTATAAATATTGTACCTTGAATTATTTGATTATTTTAGTTTTTTTATCTTTAGTGATAAGATTTTATTATTAATTAATTATCTATTGAACAATAACATCTTACAAAATAGTTTTAGTATAGCTAATATATAAAATATAATTTATTAACAAAAACGCACAAAAACAGGGGTAAAAAATACTAGTTCAGATAAATACTGCTCAATTCTCCAAATATTTAACACTTTATAATAAAATAGTGAATAAATTGTAGACATTTTTTAATCAAATGTCGCCTGGTTGGTGTGATATCTATTCTATAGTTCATTTATAGTCCACCCGCTCAAATTAATTAAAAAAATATAATATAATAAAATATACGGAAATTTCGCGAGGTGCCCTTAGGGTATTGCAATTTTCGCGGGGTATACAACTCTTTTACATATTTCGTGTGGTGCCCTTGAGGTTTTGTTAATTTTCGCGTCGCACCCTTAATTGTTTAATTTAACTGAGTCTGATAACTCCGTTACTTTTGAAATTAAAAAAAAAACAAAAAGAAAGCGGAACAGAAAGAAAGCAAAGAAAGAGCTCGAAGAGAGAAAGCCCGACGCTCATGCGAGAGAGAGAGCACGAAGGTCGCCCGCCAGGTCGGAGCTGCTGCTTGAAGGAGAACGACATTACTGCTGCTCGAAGGAGATCGACGTTGCTGCTGCTCGAAGGAGAACGACGCTGCTGCTTGAAGATGGATGCGACAGTGGGAGTACAAGCCAGCCACCGAACCCCCATGACTGAGAGCGAAGGTTGGGGTGACCCATTGCCTCGGCCGGTGACCGGAGGTGGAGAAGAAGCTGCAAAGAGGTTAGAAAAATTTACCCCTTTACTGAAATTTAGGGTTTAGGTAGAAATTGATGCATTTAGGGTTTTCTTGTGATGTGAAATTGGTGAAATCAATTCGAAATTGGGGGTTTCTTGTAAATATCATATTGAAATTGATGCATTTAGGTTGAAATTGCAATGTCATTTTTTCTGTAAATATCAGATTTCTATAAATATCAAATTTCTGTCAATTTCGTTTCTTAGCTTGAATGAAATGGTTAAATTTGGTTTCTAAATTTTCAGCTTGTGTCTTATGATGTGGCATTGGGGTTTTCTTGTAGGATGACAAATAGGATAGTTTGTACAAATGCGTTATATTCATCGAGAGGACATTGAATTTGAGGTGGAAGACCCGGATAAGTGTAAATCGGTATGTCCCTTTGTTTCATTTCTGTTTCTGATCGACTATTAGTCAAATCAATGCATTTTTCTGGAATTTGCTGTAAATTATCAGATTTCTGTTGCTGATTTTGCCGATTTGGTGCATTTCTGTAAATTTGAGATTTATGTAAATATCAGATTTGCTATAAGTTTTTTCTGTAAGTGATTGCTATAAGTTATACATTTAATACATACAGCAAAATCATCTAAATTTAGAGACTTGTTTATAAAAACGAGTTCCATGAGTGTTGGGATTTGTTTAAAGAGGGTTTGCTAAAAAGAGACTTCAGTTGATCACATTATTTGGATGGGTAATTCTAGGGTTAAAAGAAGGGATGTGAAAGAAATAGTGAGCTTTGGAGAGAGTTGAATGTCTCCTTGAAATGTACTATCTATGAGTTTTGGGAGATTAGTAGATTATAAATGAGCTAACTATCAGCATTATTATTGATAAGTAAGAAATGCAGATGAGCCTCATTTAGGAGCAAATTTAGAAGGAAATTATGAATTTGAGGTTGAGGTTGTTTGCTAAGTTGGGGAAGTCTTTTAAGATTAGTCCTTCTTTATCGTTTTGACATTGTCTTAGTAAACTTGTTCAAAGAAAGTGTTAAATTTTATTCATTGATAAGAAAATTAGGCTTATCTTTGGTCATGAAATGATTTTAGCCTATTAGCTCAAATGGGAGAGCAATGTGCTCACGCACAAAGACGTGGGTTCGAATCCCACATAGGCTTTTCTTTGACCGTATATTATTGCTATCAGTTAGCACGTATATTACTGATGTCATAAAACTTTGGTGTTAGTTTCTTGCAAATTATCTGATTTCCATACCTCACGGAGCATAAATAACATGTAGATTATGAATAGCCTACGTGGGATTTGAACCCACATCTTTGTGCTTAGGCACATTGCTCTTCCATTTGAGCTAATAGGCTATATATACACATAAATAACATTACAACAGCAAGGTGAACTTACCAATGGAGGCATACATAAACAAAGCTATTCTTATTGAGATGGTCCTCTAACCATTACACAAGGTGAACTTACCAATGGAGGCATACATAAACAATGCCCCTTTTAGATGTTATTTGAGCCTCTTCTGCTTATCCCTTGCAAGATGATTGTCCTTCCCCGCCCTATATCGCGGCTATACAAGGTAGAACGCTCCCCTAGCTCAGCAATTGCCATTGTAAGACCACCTCGTTTGTTGGTCATATCCCCACTCACCACCTTCAGCGTGGAATCATCCCCAATTGAGAATTCAGCACTTACAAGCAATGCCTGAATCTGAATCTCCAACTTCCTAGCTAACAAGCCGATGTCATCCAACTCCGCCAATGTCAAGCACATTGTATCAACCACCTCATATTGTGCCTTAAAATCCCTTTCATACTTCTTCCACAAGGAATTCAGCCATTTCCCCATACCCCCCATTGGAGCAGACATTGCAGCAGCAAGAGTGGTCACCAAAGGTGGGGCTGCAATAGCAGCAGCAACCACTGAGAAAACTTTCACCCCTACGAAACATGCTGCAAAGATCACAAAGGAAATCCTCTTATAAATCTTGACTAATTTCATCTTATTACTGAGCTTCTGCTGCTTAGCTTTAAGCTTATTAAGCATCTGCAGCTGCAGAATCTTGAGGGATTTAAGCGATGCGAAAAAATCATCACTAAAAGGATTTCCTTCCTCCTTTAGACACTATCGCCTACATGCTCGACTCATTGCACTTTATGTTCATCTGACAGTAATCAATCAAGGAGCCAAACACTAAAGACATTTTATACCAAGAAGAAAGAGAGGATAAAACAAAGCAAAGTGTGATTTCTCTTCTTTGCTGTATTTGAATAGAATCCTTTTAACCTTTTTATTTTTGCAACACCTCCCAATGATTGAAAGCTTTAAAATTACCAAACCTTTGACCCCTTTACTATCCAAAGGTCTCGACAGTGTGTGTTCCAAAGCTCTACAATTTTACACAAACCCAATTTATGGTCACATAACAAAAATTGACCCCAAACAAAGCCAAAATCCCCCTAAACAACACCAAATCATCAAGGTAGTGCAACAATTCACACAATTTTTCACAGAAAATTCATGATACCTAAACCCTAATATTCGCAAAAGGGGAAAAGGGAGTTAAAAAGTACCTATTGTCGCCCACCGTCAAGCCCATTATAGCCGCCACCAGTCCCTCATCAGAACCGACGTCGGTGCGCGTTGCCTACAGTTGAGCCTTCTCCTCCCTGTGAACTGTCGGCTCCGACCTAGCGTAGCAGCAGCACCTCTGACCAGCAGCGTTCTCACCGGCGTCGTAGCTCCGACCTGGCGGCCGGCCTTCGTGCTGTCTCTCGCGAGCTTCGTGCTCTCTCTCTGGTGCGAGCATCGTGATCTCTCTCTTCGCTTCCTTCTTCTGTCCGTTCTTTCTTTCTTTCTTTTTTTTTTCAAAATTAACGACGTTACCCGGATCTGTTAAGTTTAACAAGGGAAGGGCACGAGGCGAAAAGATTAAAAACCCCAGGGGCACCACGCGAATTATGTAAAAGAGTTGTATACCTCGCGAAAATTGCAATACCCCAGGGGCACCTCGTGAAATTTCCGTAAAATATACTATAATATAAAATTTTAATTCAGATAATAAAAAGAATAGAATATAAAAAATTCCATAATCTTCACCGATATTGTTGACGGGAAACCAGTTGTATTCCAGTATTTTAGACCAATTTAGCCCCAATTTGGTCAAACCTTTGCTTGCAATTAAATTTGATTCCTTTCTAACTAGCTTGCAGTTTTCTACCTTCTCACAAAAAAAAAGGAAGAAGAAGAAGAAAAAAGCACTTTTCAACATCAAATTTTTCATTTTTTAAATGGACACACACACAAAAAAAAAAGAAAAAAAAAAAAAAAGAGGGTTCCTTAATTACCCAGTCAACTTGCAACCTCCCTTAGTTGACCGTGGAGTGACTTGTGAAATTGTTAATCTTGACATTTGCGGCAACAAATAAACCATATCCACACATTATATCATCTTTGCAGTTTGGAAACAACCGTCGAAATTCAGGCATTTATGTTATATGTACGTATCCATATATTAAAAAAAATAAACCATATCCACACATTATATCATCTTTGCAGTTTGGAAACAACCGTCGAAATTCAGGCATTTATGTTATATGTACGTATCCATATATTAAAAAAAAAAACCTTACACTTGGTCTCTTTAACAGTATCTAAAAAAATCTTATACGGACAATCTATTTACATATATTAAAACTGATAAATAGTGTCTTATATGACGCGTTGTAATTGATTCTAAGAGAAAAAAATTAATAAAATAATATGTTATTATAGTATATGCTTATTAAGTAAGATGGATTGAATATCATTTTTTTTATGACAAAGTCGACCCATCTTCGGTATAAACCCCGAACACGTGATCAAACCGATAAGAGTCACGTATTATGTAAACCGTCTTGCGCCGACCAATTCGACCCGGCCACTAGTAGAGAGGAAGACAAACCTTGAATTTTCATCGAATAAAAGAGGCGGAGGTAGGGTTCGAACCGAAAAACTCTTTACCATCCATTGCTCCACACCACTGGACCACTAGTCCGGGTGTGAATATCATTCTTTTTGTTTAAACCACAAAAAGATCATTCGTTTTCATCAAATATGTTTGTTGTTGAAATTTCTTCTAATGTATGCCGGTCGATTAAGATCAAGATTATTCTTTTTCTTTTATCCCAATTAATAATCATTCATTTTAATCAAAATTACATATATAGCTAATTTAGAAAATCATGGTTAACTATTGATTGATTCAATATCGCGTAGTGATTTGGTAGCTGTATTTTGTTGAAAAATACTACGTCTACTTTTGTACATCTTGCTAACCGAAAGAGGATTTGGTATTACATTAATTAAATTAAATTATATTAAATTAAATCAAAATTTAAATAAAAAAATTTCCTAAAACAACCTTTTGTACTCGAAAGAAAACGTGGTTGTGAATCGTATAGTGGGTTGCAACAAGATTCTCTGCATACCGACAAAAAAAAATTTATAACAAAATTAAATTTAGGGCATAGGGATTAACAACTTTAATAAGTAATTAATATTTACCTTATGGCAACCTCCGTTCGGCAAAACTTGACGTTTTACTATTCACGTATGCTTTTTTCGGAGATAAAAACTATATAAAATATCTAGTTTTTTAATAATTTTTTAACAATTTCGTAGTTATTATTAATAAGTACAAACTTGTTAAATTTTTTTAAAAAAAATAAATATTTTATATAGTTTTTATCATTCTAAAAAAGCGTGCATGAATAGTAAATGACAAGTTTTGCCTAACGGAGGTAGTAATATATAATACTCCGTATATTGCATATATAGTATATACTATTATATATGAATCCAAAATAAGGGCATCTTTTGATTGATTGATCAACCACGTTAGATAAATTTGAATATTTAGGGCAATAAAGTTTCAATTTGGATTGAAAGTGTATATATTATTTGTACCTAACTAAATTTAGTAACATCTAAAACTTAAATGAAACTTGGAAAGGTAGTCAAAATCTACGAAAAAACATAGACTTGGTTCTTTCACTTGTAAAAGTAAGTGGGGTTGGAGAAGCTTCGATAGGCGGGTAATTTTGTTGTGATTTAATTTAGATAATTTTAATAGGGAACCGGTAATGTTTACTGGACACATCGCTGATCTGCACGACTTTTTGCGAAAATAAGTCCACATCCGATTGCGGAATGCAGTGGGTGACGCGTCAAACAGCCAACATTATATACATTCGATCTGCAACTACTTGTGGACTGTATTCAAGATTTTTTTTAAAATAAAAAAGACACAAACAAATTAAAAAAAAATTCTCAGACTTTTACATGTTACAGAGTCTCTACATTTAATTTTCGTTTTTTTTCTTTAAACTTTTGAAATTCTCACAAGGGCGTGTTTGACATAACCTCTAGTCTAAAGTAGTCTGCAACCGGTAACAGACCTATTTCCGCAAGGAGTTGCGAAGATAAGCGGTATATCCAGTAAAAATTAATGGTGTATTTAGCTTTTCCGTTTTAAAAAGTATACTCGATTAAATCGTGCACAGTTGAACCAATTAAACTAGATTTAGAAAACAACCTCTTCGGAGGCCATCAAACCTCCTTCGGGAGCCTAAAATCTCCTTCGGGAGCCCAAAATCTCCTTCGGGAGCCCTAATCCGCCTCCATCCGAGGACCTCGACCTCCTTCCCTCACACATACGCATCCTAATCGCCGATCTAAACCCGTTTGGATCGAGCACCCCTCCCTCTCCGGTTTAGGCCAGTTCCACCTCCGTCCTTTGGTGGTGGTTTGTGTTGCTCGAGGTTGATCGATTTTAGACTAATCTCTCCGTTCTCGGTTCGGCTCCGGCCCCTCTCTCCACCTGGGTTCTTACCGTAGCGGTTGGTGTCGAAGCCCGATTGGGGTTCTCGATGCATCTTGCTTCGTCTTCCCCTGCCTACCTTCATTCTTCCTAATCCCCCTACTTTCCTTAGTCCGGTGTATCTCCGCCCTCAACCATGTCGGATCTCGTTGTTGTGGTCCTCAATCGCGTGGTTTGTTCCTGTGTTGTAATCCCCTGTTTGTCAACGCCTTCTCACGGGTTTCCAAATCTTCGATTGGGGTGGGGTTGGTTCGCGGCGGCGTGCGCTCGTCGTCCTCTGCCGGTCACCGTCTTTCTCCTCCATCGCTTGATTTTCCGGCATTCTCGGTAGTTTGCTGTGTCCGGCGCCCGATTTCCTGGGTGTTGTGGCCTGGCAGCGACCTGTGATAATTCCAACGTCTCCTATCTGTGCTGAGACGCCCTACTGCATTTTGCTTTCGGCCCGGATCTTCTCTTTGGGCCCAAGGCAAAGCCTTGGGCCCAAAGCTGGCCCTAAGGTAAAATATATTTTAAAAATAATAAAAAAATAATAATAATAATTTAAAATAATTTTTTCAACTTTCATGTTGAAATCAATTAAAATCTCGTGTAACAAAAATACCCGATCAGCGTGGAAAAAAGCTCTCTCCTCTCTCTATCATTCTAGAGAGAGAGCCGCCACCAACGACAAACACTCCGACGACATCGGAAACCTCTTCGGAGGCTACAATCACCTCTTCGGAGGCTTCTAAATCCTCTTCGGAGGCCCCTAAATCCTCTTCGGAGGCCTTGAAACCAGCCTTGCCGGTCCGCGGTGGTGCTGGTCCCAATATGTCCTCGAAATCGTCGGGTGGTGACTGGTTCCTCCCCGTCGGTTCCTTGGGTCTTAATCCCTAGCCATCAGTCTCCTCTCCCCCTCCACGACGGTTTCCCGTCCTGGACATGGACCTGATCCTCCCGGCACCGCCTGGGAGTCGATTGACCTCTTCCTGTCGGCCTCTCCCCGTCGGCTCTCGGGGTCTCTCTCCCCCACCCTCAATTTTTCCTACCCCCGGCCTCCTCGGTTTCCCTCCAACTCCGGCTTGGGGTTGTGGTCTTCCCAGCGCAGTCCAGGGTGTGGCCTTGGCTTGGCCCCCCGTTGATTTCTCCGGGTCGTGATTCCCCCGCCCGCACCCTCTCCTCCCCACCCACCTCGGAATCCTTTCTCTCGTCCGGGGTGTGGTGGTTCTGGCAACTCCGGCGCCGCCTTGGTGATTTCCGGGCTCCCATCTCGTGGTTCTGGCCGCTCTCGTGGTCCCGGTTTCGCTGCTAAATGCTCCTTTTCTTTAGGGCGTTTGTAGACTCAGGGTCATGGTTCTCCTTTCCATTACCGTCTTACTCCAATTCGAACAATCAACCTCCAATTTTCAGTTTTTTAGTTCGATTTGACCCGAAACTCCTGGAATTTGTTCAGATTCTAGGTTGGAGGTTGGCTGTCCGGTCGGAGTGCTCACCCCCCGCGGTCTCTCTTTTTCGCCTGGTGATGCCGCTTGGTGTCACTTTCGCCGACGATCCGCCCTGGTCGGTCTCCCGGTGCCGTATGGCTGGCGGCTACCATGGCTGCTCACGCTCTGCTTTGTTGTAGGGTTGCTGGCCATGGTGTGTCCCTGGCTGTGTTTCCCGTGAGACCGGGCCCGATTTGGTACTTTGGGCCCAAGGCTTATCCTTGGGGCCAAAATTGGCCCGAAAATATTTAATAATAATAATAATAATAATAATAATAATAATAATAATAATAATAATAATAATAATAATAAAAATAAAAATAATAATAATAAAAAGAGGAAAAAAGGGGTTAAACTTGTACTCCGTATTTATCTATGTGTATATTTATGTAAAAATAGTTACGGAAATGCCCTCCGGATTACTCTTGCGCTCTTTGCCCTCTCGCGGTCGTGCTTCATTTTCTCGAGTTGGTTGGAGTTCTGTTTGTTGGTTCGTGGTTAGTTTCGGTTGAGGAGCAGTTCTGCGGCCCTGGTTGATCGAAATGATCGTGTTAGTGGTGTTCGTGGTCTCCGAAGATCCTTCATCTAGGTGAAGGGAACGTCGTGTGATCCACACTTCCCCAGGAGTCGTCTTTGCCCTACGTGGATTGCTGCTTTCCGTCTTCCCGGCGGCGAGACATCGTGTCAGCTGTGCTGTCCCATGCGCTCTCTATCCACTTCACCACGTCGGGTCTCCATCTTCTCGTTGCTGTGTCCGTTAGTTTGCTTAGGGTTTGGGGTTTTCCGGGTTTGTTTCGTGTAGCTCTTTTGTTGTATTAGGTATTTGTTCTATGTTGTATTTCTTTTGCTATGTTGTGTGTTTAGACGGCTCGCCGTCTGCCGACTTTGTCGGCCTCTCGAGGCCCGGGCCTGTCCGGCCTCGAATTATTTCCTTATAAAAAAAAAATTAAACTAGATTTAGACAAAACAAGGATTTTTTAAAAGAAATTTGATCGATGATTATCCTACGAATCTCAAGTTATTTGCAAAATATGCTTAAATGAAAATCTAAAATAGTAGTAATTTTATTATTCCTTGTATATTGTTACTACATAAGATGAAAATAGTTAAAATTTATAGTAATATCAAATAACTCATCAAATATTTGTACGATACTATACATATATATATCCCTTATCGTGTGTCATATACTCATAAATTATTCGTCTAGATGTTCATAATTATTCATCTGTTTTCACATAATTTTTAATCTGTAAAAAAAGTGTAAAAAATGTAAATTTTATTCTAAGGAATAATCGCCCAATACCACCGAATAATTTCATTCCACCGAATAATCTCTCAATACCAACGAATAATCAAAAGTTACTTTCTTATCCGTTGATCTTCTTTATTCAGTGGCCAAGATTTGTTAACATGATACACAATAAGAGTTGTACATTTGATCTATTGTCTATATATATAAACATAAATCAGTTGATCATCAAGATTTTTGGGAAGCTATCTGCAAACCAAAGAACACATCTAGCCACTATCTACTGGTGCATATGGACAATTAGAAATAAAATTATATTTGAGAAGAATCAGAACTTCAAAAATCAACAACAAAAATATACAAAATACCATTTATGACAATGGAAAGAATCTAAACAACTCTTTTGGGAAGAGGAGAGAAGTAGCGAAAAGAAAAACAACTGACCCAAAAGAAAAGGAAGAACTTGAGATGGAAAAAAAACGGCGGAAGAATTTTTCAAATTGAACTTTGATGCGACGGTGAGTTCTTTAAGCATGGCGACTATTGGGATTGCGATTCTAGATCACCGTGGCTTTGTATTTTTCTGCCATGATTCGCGCTACTTCTCTCCTCTTCCTAGAAGAGTTGGTTGCAACCCGCCAGCTTGAGATTTTGAGGCTCAATGTTGAAGGTGATTGCCTAATAACTTAATGCTATCATTGATAACCCATCAATGATGTCTGAAATTGTCCTTGGGAGATCAAGATTATCATGGCCAATTCTCGGAAGCTGCTTCAGGACTTCCTTGTGGTTTCTTGCGTCCATATATGTTCCAGGGAGATTAATCTGGTTGCGAATAAAGTGGCGCACCTTAGGAACATCCTCAACCATGATTCTCCCTTGTCTCATCCTGAGATCCAGATTCTCGTTCGATAGGACGCTTTTGGGTGGTGGATCAACAGAGTTTCACGTCACCTAATTTATTACCTTGTATAAAAAATCATTATATTTAATTAATTGTAGTATTTATAAATTTATATGAGTGTTAAACCATTAAAAATTAAAAAAAATGAAACCCCATATTTAGTGTTCCAAAACTTGAAATCGAATTTCAACTTCAATTTTAAAAATAGGTTTAAAAAATTGATCATATATCAAAGTAGATTTTGGTCTATAATAAAAGAAAAAATAGATCAAAACCCAATTTTTTTTAGTAGTCTCAAAACCCAATTTATAAACTATAGTGAAAAATGTTCTAAAAGACTAGAGCACATGGTAGTTGGGAGCTATGATACCCCGAAACTCCATTTCATAGCGGTTTTGCGTTTCTGCATATTAAGAAACTCCAAAACTCCGGGGAAACACCTCAGAAACGTTTCTGAGAGCTCAGCAACTTTGACCGTTTCGTTGACCAAAAAAGTCAGAAACTTTGACCGTTTCCGTTTGGTCAGAAATGTTTCTGACTTGCCAAATGACGTTTCCACTAATTTTGTAGTTAAAAAATAAAAAAAATCAAACCCTAAATCATACTTCCACTTCTTTTCGTCTGAAACCCCCGTTTCCTTCTATCCTTGTCGCCTACTTCTCCATTTTCAGTATTCCCTCCTCTCACTTGCTCAGTGCTCTCTCCCTCTAAGCTTTCTTCGGTAAACCCTCACTTGTAGAACTTTCTCTTGATAAGCCAAAACTTAAGGATGAGTTAGCTAAGTAGAAGATTGATGTTCGATTGATTATTTTGTGTTTTTCTTGATTATGTTGTTATTTTAAAACTAAGTTACTTTATTTTGTTGGTTTACAAGACATTTAATATATTTGACATGTCTGTATTGATTTCTGTTAAGGAGTAAGGACACTATTTACCACAGTATTGAACATTTTAATTTGTAGCTTTAATGATACATTCAGTGTGTATCACTTAGTGATATATTTATTGCTCTTATTTAGACCTTTAAATGAACATATAATTCATATTGTCGTTTCCTCGGCGTTTTCGTTTCCTACAAAATTTGGATTGCCGCGTTTCCGTTTCCGTTTCCCTTCCGGTTTCGGTTTCTGTTTCTGTGTAACATAGGTTGGGAGGTAGTTGTGTTTGAATAATGTTATATTAATGGAAATTAAAGAGGGGTTGCTTTTTTTCCCGATTAAAACGTCACACTAACTTAACTGCTCTTTATAATAAAACCATGACAATCCGAATTTCAACATGAATATGAACTCATTTTCCTAGTCCATAGTCTCACACGCACCATCAACTTTATAGTTTCTTCCCTAATTATTTTAATTACTACATTAATTTTCTACACATGACTTTGTGTTGACAATCTTTGTCACCAAAATAGGCCCACACTTATCAAGATGAGTTGAGTACTCTCTTGAGAGATTTGAGTTCAAAATGAAAATAGTTTGAAATTAATAAGGGAGCAATTTAATTACTGTTAATCTATCTATTCTATACTACATTAAAGCATAAGAATGGGAGGCTTATGTGACATTATTAGGGTTCTTCATTCCACTGTTATCATGTAAGGATCGTCATCTCATATATTTACCTCTTCAATTCATTGTCTCATTACACTCACATGACACTTACATGTCACATACGTGTAGCATTTACTGTGTTTGTTTCCGACAGTTATCTTTCACTTCTCCACGTTTCGACGGTTATCTCTAACTTCTCCACTTCTGACGTCTATCTTCCACATTCTCCACTTATGAAGGTTTTTAATCTCTATTTTTCGGAGATTTTCAATAGTAGTTTTCTTCCTTCCACATTTTATCTGCGTTCTAGCTCAAACAAATAATAAATGAAAACACAAGGTAATGAAGCTATTTTTTAATTAATTTAATAAATGATGAGAGTTATATCCTACTTTTTCAAATTATATCGATATTGTAAATGAAGTATTTCATACTCTTTCCTTAGCATGGTCCTAACACTAGTTACCTTTTTATTGGACCATTACTTATATATGGATTACATCATATTTCCACACACACAAAAAAAAGGCCCACTGTATTTGGTATAGTACGAAGAAATGTTAAAAATCGGTTGAAATTTTATTCAGGCTCATTATGCATTATCTGCAACCCAAACTTATTGGGCCTCTAATGACAAAGCCCAATATTATTGGGCTTACAAGGTAGGACACAATTTCCTAATATTTATAGGGAAAAGTTAAATACATCGCTATATTCGCAATCGCAAGTTGTTGCAAAATTCTCATGCCTATTTTTTTAAAAGCCCTCAAGAAGACATGCATGGTTGTATCTAAGAAGTTGCAGTATTGTTTATTTTTTAAAATTTTTAATAAAAATAAATATTTTAATAAGAAATTAGAGGGATGTGTTTGTCTACATTTACAAGATTTAGAATATATACAGAGAGTATAGATCATTTGTACTCATGTAAAGACCGGAATATTTTAAAATATTATTTTATAAATTAAGAATTAATTTTGATTTAATATTGATTTAATTAGGATTTGAATTCTAAGATTTCGGAAAATTTTGAAAATTCCGTCCTTGAGCAGAATAATTTTATTTTAATTCATTTGGAGCTGATTTCGGCATAAATTTAAATTTGATCTAAAAATGGGTTTTATTTCCTCTTTCTTACATCGAGATTGAAGATATTGTTCGGATTTCATTATTTTTATTATTCGGATTTGAACTTTTGGGTTTAATTTGAATTGGGTTGGGATACGATCGAGAGAGCTGGGTTCAAGGTTTAATTCCTCATGTATTTCGAATTTGATTGGGAACCACAATCCCTTTTGTCTTCTTCCTTCCATCCGATCAGACTCAGCTTTCTCCTATACCTTTTGGCATCTCCCAAGCTGTAAACACCTTCTCCCTCCAGCTCCTTTCTTTGTTTCTTTCCCCAATCAAGCCCAACACCCACATCCTCACTCCCCACCTCTCCCATGCCATTTTTCCCATTTTGGCTGTTGAACCAAACAAATCCCACGCCTCCTCTGATTTCAAGTATCCCCGCCCTTTCCTCTTTGTTGAAAACAAACAACAAATCTCACACTTCCCTCTCCAATCTCCTCTCCTACAAACCCCATCCCACACCCATATCTCAATCTCCATCTCTCTGGTTTCGGCTCCACCACACAACACCACCATCCCCCGTCGCCGAACGCTATCACCACCATCTCCTCCTCCATTGGCAGCCGAGCACCACCACGCCTCAAACAACACCTCCTCAGCTCCACAGCCCCGGCATCGTCTCCTTCTACCACCATTGAAGCCAAGGCCGAGAGCTTCCCAAGCTCCTCCGTCTTTCCCGCGAGCAAGGTCGAGCACACACCAGCTCCACCTCTGTTCCTTGTCGAAAAGTCGAGCAGCAGGAGCGCAGCTCCGAGCACACCCGAGATGAAGTGAAGCCGACCAGCCCAGGGGCTCCCCGAGCCGCGCTGACGCCGCCAACCCTCCTCCTCCTCTCTGTTTTTCCGATTCAGGTCTAGTAAGATTTCTCTCCTTCTTTTCCGCACGAATACCCTCAAAAGCTCCACCTTTCTTGACCAGCCCTTCAACCCAGGCCCGAGAAGAGCTCCCTCGAGTCGCCGGTGAGCCTAATCGAAGCTCGGCGAGTCTCCGACGAAACTTCGAACCCCCATGGTTAGCTCCGCTCCTCCTTTCCTTTCCCTTGTTCTCTTTGTTTGCCTTTGAGGTTAGTTGTCCGGAGAGTGAGTGGACAACTAACCCCAAAGGTCGAGAGCGGGTCGGAGTGAGAGAGTACCGACGAGTGCGAGTGTGCGAGGTCTAGCGAGATCGAGTGAGCATGGACGAGGAAGTAAGAGCCGATATTGAGAGTGTGGGAGCGCGAGGGAGTAGTGGGCAGGGACGAGACGAGGGCGACGGGCTGTGAGCAAGAGGAGAGGTGCGAGAGAGCGGAGGAGAGGTGCGAGCGAGCAGAGAGAATAAGCTAGGTGCACGGGAGTCCGGCTTGAGGAAGGGGATGAGGTAGTGGGGCCTGTAGGTTCGGTTCTTGAGGTTTCTTTTTTTAGGGTCCGGTTCAGTTTTTAAATAAAATGAAAAAAGGTTCATTTAAAGGGTTGGGTGAAGCTGGGTTGGATCCGATTTTTACTAAAGGGTTTGGGCTGGGACCTTGGGCCTGTTTTGTTTTCGGTTTGGGTTGGCCAGTTGACTATATTAGTTGTTTAGTTGTTATTTTGCTTATATAACTTGTTACTATCTATGTATTTATTTATTAAATTTATTTGTGGATTGTTATTTTAAATATTAGCTAAATGGAATATATAAATCTTATATAATATGATTGATGAGATTTTAAAAAATAAAATATTATTATTGAGATTTAAGAATATAATATCATTATAGTGATTTAAAATATAATATTATGAGATTTGGATTTTAAAAAGATATGAAATTGGAAAAATGGTTTCAAAGGTTATAACTTGATTTGGTAAATGGAAGTGGATTTAATAAGATTTAAAAAGAGAAATTTTGGAAATACTCTAACCTTGTCGGATGTATTTTGATAAAATAATAACATAAGTCGATTTCAAGAATAATGCCTTATAAATGGATTTTTGGGTTAAGTATAAATTGGGAAAGTGTTTTGAATAATGATTCGATCTAACTTGAGATTTAGGGAGTTTTGGGAAATCTTGGAAAATTGACTTACTTGTCTGACTTGTATATATATAAATTATGATATGTGATATTGATGTGTTATGTGTTGATTATGAAGCATGCTATGGGTGTTGTGTTATGATATCGATATAACGATTAAGTAGGAATTAGGATATGAGATGTTGATATATGTCCTTAAATATGAGATCGTGATGTGTTGTTGTACGAAAGCATGATGTTATATTATATGATTGAAAAGCATGATATGTTCTTAAATGTGAAAGTATGATATGTTATATGATGATGAGTTAAAGCGTGATGAGATGTTGAGATGAGGAGTTGAGATGGTACTTGGAATTATATTGAGATTTTGCGATAACATGTGAGTATGAGCTGAAGCATGATGAGATATTATATGTTGAGATGATATATGAAATGTTATGTGATGATACATGTTGAGATGATATATGAGCTATTTTATGATGAGATAATATATGAGAAGAGTTGAGATGAGTTGAGATGATGATGAGGATAATATGAATAAGATGTGATTATGAGTTCTATGACTGTGTGAAGCTTACGTGTGTGATATTAGTTATGCTTTGTGTAATTTAGACATAGACTTATATATGTTTATTTATACCTTCTAGACGATCTGTGACTTGTTGGCTAGTATCTCTGCTTGCTGCGTTACTTTTGCTGATATGCTTTTCCAAGTAAGTTCCTTTATGGGCTTACTCATATTCGAAAGAGAAAATCTCCTGCTCGTGATCATATGACATACTAGGTGTTGCATAAGCATTAAAGCATTCCATGTAGTATCATGCTAGGGTTGCATCTTTGAATGAGCATTTGGCTACTCTATGTGTTTGATAAAGAGAACGGTCGTTATCTGTGAGTCATAGAGTCGTTGCTAGGGTCATTGGGGGCACTCGTGTTACATATCGTTTCAGTCCCCAGTCGAGTCAATGAGCATGATTTATATATATACATGTATGGTTCGGCATAGACCGAGCACCCTACCTCGGAGTGGGTACGAGAATTTATCTCTTACGGTTCGGTTAAGACCGAGCGCCCTACCTCAGAGTGGGTACGGGAATTTCAGAGATTGAGGATATGCCACTTGGCATTCTTTGGGCGCCTTTACTGTCTTTCTGCACTTATATTATATCCTAATAAAAGCATGTCTTGTGTGTTTAATTTCCGCGCTGCATTAGAGCATCTTTATTATAGGAATAGCGTATGTGTATGCTTGCTTGTGGAACCCAGAGTGCATAGGGGGGACTCGGTCTGACCCCACCCGCACAAATTGTTTTTAGGTATGTTTGCTCTATGCTTCTATGGCGTGAGAATCTTCTAGGCGAATGCGAAAAACCTGTCTAACTCCGCTAACTTGGTTAAATGCTTTCCTGAATCTATGTTTATCGATTTGGTTTTGACCCAGCCTCGTCGTGGCAAGTTGTACTTTACTTCCGCTTTCCGCTTTCTCTTAAATGAATTTCTGCGACTTAGGCTTTTAGGACAGGTTAAGGGTACCCAACATCCCTTCGATTGTTTTGGAGTTCGAAATCCCCACTTTACAATACTGATCTTTTTTGGGTTTGAAACCTCGACCTGTACCTGAATTGCAAGATCCGAACGAATGTATCCAACATTCAAAATGTAACCGGGGTATTTATATCCGGACCGTTACAACTCAGCCCTTATGATGTACCTTGTATGCAATTGTGAACTCTTGATCTTATTGTGATGGATGGACAAGATTAAAAGGAGTTTTTCTCCTTTTTTGATAAATAAGAAGTGACCCGCATGCAACTCGTTTGGACTAGGTGCGTGCGTCTTCAGAATGAGAGGGAGTTGATGTGGTGACTTATAGAACCCGCTCAACAATATTAAAACAAGTAAAAGAAAATGGTGTGATCCCATGCCTTCCGCTCAACAATAAAAAAAAACAAAGAAAATTGCACCCGCTCAGATCAAATCCCATCCCTTCTGAATATGCTTTTCATTTTTTTTTATCCAAAGCTTTCCGTTTTTTTAATTTAGACAATTAAAAAACAAACTTTTATATTGTTGAATTAGATATCATCATCCGATCTGATTTTTTTTACTTTACACAGTTGGTTGATATTTTATATCAACATAATATCAACCTCAAAAATACGATAAACGAACGGTTTTGGTTGAAACGGTCGATTTAACGCGGATATTGAACGATAGTTAGAAGATTTTTCAGTAGAATTTTTATTTTTACGAGGTACACAAAAGTGATGAATAATTGCATAACCTTTGTGAATAAATAATTTTTTATAATTATTCGATTGAATCGATCGATTTAACGTGCAAATTGAATGATAATTGGGAGATTATTAAGTGGAATTCTTATTTTTGCGAGGTGCACAAAAGCGACGAATAATTGTATAACTGTTGTGAATAAGTAAAATTTTGAATTATTCGGTTGAATCGGCCGATTTAACACGTACATTGAACAATCATTGATGGATTATTCAGTGAAATTCTTATTTTTACGAGGTAAAAATATGAGAAAAACACCCGAAAAATGTCCAAGTATCCCCCAAAAACCCTCCAATTACCCGATTCGATTCAATTTTACCTAGAGCGATAGTTCCTTTCGAAAAAAAACACACATTAACCAATCAATCACACCAAATAACCCTCAAATCGTTGAATAATCAGTTACAACTTAATCACTTCAAAACCCCCCAAATCGGTTCCAGACCTTCAAAAAACATTTGTGCTTACCCATCAATGGCAGTCCTTTCTTCTTCCTTCAACCAAACCTAGTTTGATGATGACGATCGGCCACGACTACCATCAGAACTGCCCACCCATGCGGTTTTGGCCACCGACGATTGCGAGCCCTCTCGGTGTGCCTTCCACTCGACAACACTGCTCTGTCGCTACACTCGCCGCCGAAATAGTCGCATACACTTCCTTCGTCGCCGGTGAGGGATTGTTGGTGCTGTTCGATTGTGATTTTGTGATGGAGATGGTGTGCTCTTTTCGAAGCTTTGAAAGGACACCAACACACGTGAGGAAGAAGAATACAAAAAAGGTCGGCCTAGGGTTTTAATTGCATAAGACTACCATACGCCTCACGCTTCAAATGGTGGATGAAAGGTGCAGTTTTAATTTTTTTTTATTAAAAAAACCCGGACACGTGGCGGATTGTAGGCCATCCATTACTCTACGATTAATGGCTCCGATTTGTGTACAAGGTACATCCTAAGGGCTGAGTACACCCGAACTACACCCTATATATATATATATATATATATATATATAAATAGATTATTTGTACATAGCCTTTATAGTGTATCATGTTAACAAATTTGAACAATGAGTTAAGAAGATCAACGGATGAGATTAAAAGTAACTTTTGATTATTCAGTGGTATTGGGCGATTATTCATTTAAATAAAATTTATATTTTTTTACACTCTTTTTACAGACGAATAATAATTACAAAATTATAGATGAATAATCATGACCAAATAGATGAACAATTTTTGTGTACACGATTAGGCCTGTGTAGAACGTAAAGGTTATGTACACCGGAACTAACCCATATATCTATATCTATATATAAAAGCGAGACTTGATTGATGAATAGTCACAATTTTTTCCCAATTTTGCCCCCATAACATGTCAATAATTTCGGCTGGCTCCTTAACTAACCCAAACGGACCCAAGCAGCCGCCCAAATGTCCTACTCTCTTAGCATCCTATGGGCCTATAGTTATGCTAGCCCAATTTTCAACTGCACTCCATTAGCCCAAATAAAAAAATGAAGGTTATCTATACTGAGTGAAAGCCCATTAATTGCACCTATTAAATAATTAAAAAAATCTAATATTATTAAATATTAGCATAAAAAATCAAAATGTTGTTCTAGCCTAATGGTTAAGGATCTATACTATATATATATAAATCTGAGTGAAAGCCCATTAATTGCACCTATTAAATAATTAAAAAAATCTAATATTATTAAATATTAGCATAAAAAATCAAAAGGTTGTTCTAGCCTAATGGTTAAGGAATAATTTATATGCATGAGGTCAAGGGTTCAACTCCCCTTCACTACACTATTTTGTAATTTTTAATTATATTAGTTTAATGCCTTGAATTTATTAGATAAAAAATATTTAATATTTTTTCGTTATAAAAATTCTAATGGTTTCTTAGACAATAGAATTATAATACTTTTTTGATGTAGCACCATAACTACTAATACATTTTTTCCTAAAAAAGTGTTTTTTAAAATTAAATATTTTATGTTTAACTAATGGTTATGATTGTCATTATAAGACATATATTATTTATGTTTAATATTATTTAATGAATAAAAAATAGAGGGCCTTACTTTATATTAATGTTAAAACATTGATAATAATATATTATTTTTTTTACAAAATGTGATTAAATAAATGTTTTCAAAAATAAGAATATATAATTCTATGCAAATTAAGTGGTTATCAATTGCCAAAATAAAATAAATATTTTTCTAAACATTAAAACATATTTTAATTTTTCATAAAACTGATCAATAGTATAGATACTCCATCCGTTCAGAATTATGTGTCATTTGACATTTTGACAAGTTTTTTAAGGAGCTTAAAACTATATAAAATATCAAAATTTTAATCAATTTTTTATATATATTTTAGACTTATTAGTTATAAGTTTAAAATTATTTTTGAAAAAAAAAGTTTATTTCTGAACGGAGGGAGTATAGTGTAAGAATAAATATTTTACATGCTAAATTATATTATTTAACTTAAGTAATAAGGGATAAAATCAGTATATGAATGATTGTAATATAAGACTAATGGCATGAGCATATATAAAAAGCCAAAACCATAGCCACATTAATGTGTAAATAACATTTTCAAAGATGTCAAGTACATTGCATATAAGATTTAAAGTTTAACATACTAAATACTGACCCGCGCGTAGCGCGGGAATGCATTTCTAGTATGTAGTAATTTTTAGGTGTTCTCAAGCTTAAATTCTTACACCAATCGCTTTTATCTTTACATCTTTACATATATAAAAGCGAGAGTTTGATGGTGAATAGTCACAAATTATTTCCTATTTTAACCTTACTTTTGAATATATTCACCAAATTGGGATAATGTTGTGTGAACTTCTCAAATTGGACTTAAGGAGCCCATATCATCACTTCTACCAAATGAGATCCAAAACTGTATTACATTGATTTCTATTATAAATATAATACTAATTAATTCCAAATTGTTCGTAATTTGAAGTGTAAATATAACTATTATTATGCAAATCTGTCATTAGTTACAAAATTGCATCTATCAATTATTAATACAATTAGTTGATTATCATTTTCTAGCTATAGATAAATTGTAAATTTTTATTAAAAAATTACCAATTTACAAATCTTTTTTTTTAAAAAAAAATTAGATGATTAAAACCTTATATTTTAATTTAAATATAAACGATGCTTGCTTATGATAAAAATTTCAAATTAGTTAAGTATTTCAAGGAGAAGAAATTATTTGGAAAAATTGATTCCCTTTAATAGGCAATATAGATTACTTAAATTATACGGAGTAGTGATTTAAGGATAAGACATTATGTGAAATTTTTTATTTTGTTTTAATATAAAATATTGATTACTTAAATTATAAATATTTCGTGGGAGTGTGAACAATGTCATGGGATATTAGAATAACATTAATAGATAATGTTGAGTAATAAGTATGAAATTATATAAAAATAAGTTGATATTTAATATAATTTTTTATCATCTTAAAAAAACGTATTTAAATAGTAAATAACATTTTTTTAATGGAAAGAATATTATTCCGTAGTTTTTAACCTGTTTAGATTTCCGCGTGCGGAGCACGCGACAACAACTAGTATACTGAAAGGACAAAGATTTGGAAGATGTGAGTTTCGACTAGTGCGTCAACCAAGAGCATCCCGAAGGACTAGAGCACGGAGCTCTAGGTACAGGGACAAGGAGTTGTGAGTGATCGAGTGGCGAAGTCGACAACATAGTCAACAACCGGAATTAGTCTACCTTACCACAAGATGTGCATGAAACTCGCCAACAGGAAAGTTTGGAACAATAGGAGAATATCGAAAATGATTAATTCTATCTCCAAGGGATACTGCCAAAAATCGTTGACCGCATTGATGATCTCGAAATTGTCCCCTTCCAACACCATATTATTGAAAACCAAGAGACTTCACGGCCAATATTCCCGTGTGAAGGGCTTGTGCATCAACTTTCGACATAAAAATTGTCCTACAAAAGATCAGATGCCTCCAAATCCCCATTGTGATCCTTAATGACATTGTTTGATGTTGCTTCTCTAGGAGGAACCTCGAAGCCATCAAATTTAAATTTGAAAACTCTAGGAGGAGCCATGAAATGGGAACCAGTTGATATTCCTCTTTTTCCTTGGTCTTGATTGATGTCTTATGTTTGGTTGCAGACTATCATTATCATAGTCATAGATAATTTTCATGCTTTCCCATATTAATGTTGTTGTTGTGCTCCAATATAATACCATTTTTAAATAGTAAAATCAACACTATGAAATATAAAATCGTCGTTAACCGACCCCGTCCCATGGCTATTCGTAACCAACTGAAACTCCTTAAAAAACAATAACAACATCTCTCGATTCACCAAAATTGTAGAACACAAATGTCATGAAGCAATACATTTTAACAAAACAAATATCTATGTACTTCTTCTCCTCCCTTTCAGTGGCTTGGGAGACAGTCTTGTCGGGTACAAAGAAGTCATTAGCTCTAGTCATGAATGGAAAAGGCCCAACCACATCGACACAAGTGTCTCTTCCCTTGTCCCACCTATAGACCATCATATCACATGTCCTCAGTTCAACACAATCATCGCTGCTCATACTTGTATGCGCTTCCTTCTGAACTGTGATGCCCGCTTTCTAACAGATGTCTACCAAAACATCTCGGACCATGCTGTGTCAATGCTTAGTCTCGATGTCTACCATCCTGTCAAGCTCACAACTGGGACAAGTCGAATAACCGCTAAACATAGAGATCGGACTGCCGAGATGGCATGTTCTGAGCAAGGCCCTCAATGGGAATACAACAAAAAATCTTGCGCTCTTTCCCCTCTCACCGCTTTCGGAATGTAATTGCATTGGAGTCAAATTAAGTGTGGTCACTAAGTTTTCATCAATGAACTTGAAGTATCGAACTGCTAATACTAACATGAATTTTTTGGGTGCGGGGGATACAAACAAAGCCAATATCAGGACGTCTAGATGGTGATGGCACTAAATTACTCAAAATGGATGTTTGGATTTCAACCATTTGGAGATGAGATGCGATGAAAGCAAAATGACAAACATCGTGCAACATGAGCACACCAAACACACCAAGTTTTAACGAAAGAGTGGCTTGACGCCACTACCATGAACCAAACCCTGGATCCCCTGCGGTAATAACATGCTCAAGGAAGCCACGAATTTCATCATCAAAACAAACAATGGCACCGGGGAGGGCATGAGGGGGGCAAGTTCGAAGGGCAAACATCAATCTTGGCACTTAAGACCCCGATATAATTCCTTAGGAGCAGTTCACATTAGGGGTCCTCTAGCTTCCTCACAGGAGTCACAACCTTTAAAACCTCTATCGACTTGTCAAGTCTCTTCATAACCAAGCTATTACATAATGTGACACTGTTGTTGGTCGGTCCACCTAACAATTTCACTCCCAATTTGGGCTTAGAAATGTCATACGGGAACAAACCAACTTCAAAGCTCCTCGGATCTTTTGTCGGTCAGAACAATTTAGTTTTCTGAATGTTAATGAATATCCCCAACTTCGCACCCTCCCTAACCACAATATTAAGATCGCGATTTAACAACCTCACTGGTGTCACTTGATAGGGTATTGTCAACTAGATACCAAGCGTTCATGTCAAGAGCACATGAGGTATTAATTTTGGTGACAAGCGGATGCAAAACTAGAGAAAATAAAAGCAGACCTAGAGGATCACCCTGTTGCACACCTTGACAAGAGAGCAAAGGAACATCCCGCCAATGAAGACGAATGGGTTAGGCGTAATGGAATTCAACCCATGAAGAAATGAAGGGCCAAAGCATTTCCCAAATCAAAGCGCTTCTATTTACGAGATTAAAATGTTAGCAAAGTCCACAAGAAGTAAGAAAATGCCATCATCCATACCCTTATCTAATAGAAGCATGTTAACCGAGTGAAGGATAGCTTCACTACCCCCAGACACACCCAAACAAACTGGTGTGTGCCTAAATAACTGCTAAGTTCCTTGACGACGATAGAAGTAACCGATTTGGAAACAAAACTCCTCCAAATAGAGCTTACCACAATAGGGCGAATACCCCCACCTAGTTTCAACAACGGCGTTAAGGGAGCACTGGAAACAAATGTTGCAAGTACTTGAGGACAAGCACCCGATAGAAAAACGTTAACAACACTCGTGATGGCTGCAAAAAGCTCACTACAATGCCTTCACATGCTCCACTCAGAATCTCAATGAAATGTTGTGCTCTAAACCCATCCTTCCCACAAGAAGTACCCTTGGGGAAGCTTCTGATCCTATTGAGGACTAACTCTTTACTAATTGACAATGCAGGCCTCGAGAGAGGATCACATGAAACAACTGGAGGGGGAGAAATAGGATACTTAGCAAGAAGCTCAATAACTTTGTCATTGTTGAAAGGAGCAATCCTAGAGAACGCCCTAATAGTGGCAGCATAATGGCCATCTCCCATTTTACGTTTGCACTAAACCACATTCAACTCAAACCGAGACATGTCTTTTTTCTTCTTTAACAAACCAGAGTCGTAAAAGGCATAGGGAGTGAGTATATCCTGAACCAGAGATTGCATCCCTCCCAACTCCCTCCACAAGGCCAAAGCAACAACCACATATATATGCAACCTGATCCCTCTTCCTTCTATCAGACATGCCTTTAAGACGATCCCGCAGAGTAGTAGTATTTAGAACACAGGCCAGGAGAACAAACAACTAAACCCAACTAGAAATATCCGATGTTTGAGCAATGACCCTAGAAAGAGCTTCACGTCCCGAACTCAAGATGGAGCTTGTAAGGGATACTTTTGGAAGTCACAAACTATTGCTCAAGAAAATGCTCAAACAAATGCTCATCAAAAACTGATTCCCTCAGTCTGGCAATATCAACATTATGGATATCAAGAGAGTCCAGACGACCAAGAGCTAACAACCATGGAGAACCAGATGGTCTAGAAATACCATGGATGACAAATGACTCCCCATTATCATTACCACACCCCGACCCGACAATAGGGATTCACAATAATAATAATAATAATAATGATGATGATGATGATAATGCAAAAAAAAATTATCTTTTAAAAATAGAAAAAATATTTAAATTTTTTGTTTGAATCTATTTTGGATGCGGGTAGGGTTGGAAGAATCTGAATCACTCTCCCTCCTTCTTTTCCTCGACCCGGACCAATCTCATTTATTTTTTTTTTCACAAAAACCACCCCTAATGGGAGGTTGGTAGGTAAATTCGATTAATGTGAACCGGGGAACCTTAAATAACAAGGTTACAAGCGGCTTCTAGTTACACAGAGTCAACACGCAGGCCAACTCCCAAGTAACCAAGAAGCAAAACAAAAACCGGTATATTCAGGCAAGCACGCAAGCCTCCTAACACATATTAAAGCCAACAAAGAAGGACAAGTATGCTCACCATGACACGCAGGCCTAGTGACACATACAAAACCACAAAAACAAGGGAAGCACAAAGAAGCACGCATGCTTCTTGGCACACCCCTTATCGAGAACGAACACAACCCAAAAATAAAGACCCCATAGTAGCTTCAACTCATGCCCTCAATGATCTCAAAGGGAAAAAGTTTAAGAAGAAGCCTAAAGACATGAGTCTCCGCCAAGCCTAAGGACATGAGTCTCCGCCAACTGTTTAACAACCTCCAAAGGAATTTTGTTGCCATAAAAAGCTAGACTATTATGGGCATGCCAAATATAGTGAATCGTAGTGAGAAAGGCAAAGATCTTACTTTTTACCAAGCAACCTCTCTCTCTAGCTCTCCTTCGAAGCCATCTCAGAGCCCTCGGGATAGTGTCCATACCCAAGGGAATGTCGAACTTCTGTCGAATATCCGTCCATAGGCTCCTAGAAAATTGGCACTTGAAGAATAGGTGGTCGTGTGTCTCCAAATCTGCATCGCAAAGGCAACACCTTGGATCAATATCCATGTACGATAATTTGTCATAGGTAGATAGCTTACCAAGGATAGCGAGCCAAATGATGAAAGCATGCTTCAGAGTGTTTCCCGATCTCCACACCACTCTATACCACCTAACCATAGGTAGGCTTATCTGAAGATCCTTGTAAGCTTTATCAACATGGAGCTTGGCTCTCGAACTCGAGCTATTTAGCATCTCTTAAATACTCCCCTTAGTAGCAATCAAATCACGGGCTTGGATGATGGCTTTGATTAGAGGGGAGTCTCTCCTTTGCGCACTCTAATTCGAGGGCTCAACCACTCGAAGGGATTGGTTGTGAACCTACCGAACCCAAATACTATCCCTCCTAAGGTGTATGTAGCCATAGTGTTTGCACATGAAGGCTTGGTTCCAAAGACCAAGGTCTAAAAACCACAAGCCTCCTTCATTAAAGAAAGTTCCCGCAAAGGGAAACTACTCTATCCAAAACACAAGAAGGTACAGAAAGAATAGAAAGCCAGAATCCCGTCATACTTTGGAGCACAATAGCTATAAGCTCTCTCTTACCAGAAAAGGAGAGGTGTTTCCTAGACCACCCATCAAGCCTTTTTCCCATAGCATCAATCAAGGGGGCATAGGGAACTGCATGGAGAATATGAGGATTAATAGAAATCTCAAGGTATCTAAACGGAAAAGAGCCCAAAGAAAGGCCACTCTAAAAAAAATAGAGTTAGCATCATCTTCAGGAATCGAAGCAAGGAAGATAGAAGACTTATTTGAGTTCAAGGACAGCCCAGAACACTTATCAAAATTTCTCAAACACTCCAAGAGGGTAGATATGGAATCCGAGTCCCTGCGAAAAAAGAGGATAATGTCATTCACAAACATCAAGTGAGCAATCCTTAAGGTTTCCCAATTTTGATGAAATCTAAAAGTTGTCGTAGTGGTACCTGCTTTGATCATACGAGACAAGAATTTCATGCAAATAACAAATAGGAAGGGAGAGAGGGGGTCTCTTTACCTTAAACCACGTCTACCCGGAAAGTGACCATGGAGTTCACTATTGACTTTAGCAGAATAAGAAATAGTGGAGATGCACTCCATTTCTTTTATATTTATGAAAGGGGAAAAACATCCAAACCAAACCGGTTTAAATCATGTTTCAGCCGCTCATATCCACACAAGGCATATATGACCTGACATCATTGCCTTGAGTATATAAGCGTGTCCGTACTACCAACGAGGATCGTCTAGTCCGCAATTGTAGTCCATACCGTAGTGCAAATTATCTCATTGGCTAAATTAAAATTTCTAATTATTTTCTTAAATAAGTGTTTGTACCTTATAATTTATTTTAATGCTTATCGGCCAATGAAATTAAAGGGACCATAAAAATGGACTACAGCGTTGGACTAGACGATTTTCACGGCCGTACTACATGGTTTTAGATATATAATAGGTGCTAGACTGCTAGTAGATAGATGTAGCTAGATTGCAGCTGCTAACTTCTTTTGCTAGTTTTTATTCTTCCAACAATCTTCTGCTTACATAAAGCAAAAAAGCGCCAACCAAAAATACACAAAGAAATCACAAAGAAAAAGTGGCTACAACAACAAAAGCAGTATATATGTAAATTCACAGTCATTCCCTCAAGTCCTTAATATCATCTAATCCCATTTACACTCTCTTAGCTTGTCACCACCAACAACAATATGCATCTTCTCTACTTGCTTTACTCCTCCAATCCAAACCCTAACCCTATTTCCTTTGTTTTAATCTTCATTCTATTCACATCACTCTCTTTTAGTCCCCCTACACCAACTACGGCTCAATCTATCCTATGCAGAACCTCTTGTGGTGGCATCCAAATCAACTACCCCTTCGGCCTCGGTGACGGCTGCGGCAGCCCCTACTACCGCCACCTCCTCGTCTGCACCTTCGACATCGATACTGGCCGCGATGCCCTCCAGCTCCGCACCCCATCCGGCCGGTAATTTTATTTTATATATATATAGAATTTGTTATTTTTTTTGTAGTTCATTTTTATATTATAAGGTCGGGATCGATGCATGTATTGTAGGTATCCGGTTCGCCAGATAACCTATGCACCGGATCCGCACCTGGTGGTGTCGGATCCATCGATGTGGAACTGCCGGGATGGCGTCGACTTCCGACGACCGAGGACTCCGTTCAGCCTCGACAGCAGCACCCACCTGACGCTCTCCCGGCAGAACGACTTCCTCTTCTTCAACTGCAGCGACGACGCCGTCATCGTCGGCCCCCGCCCTCTCCTCTGCGAGCAGTCCCCCGACCATTGCGCCTCCTCCTGCGACTCCGCCAGCTACCTCTGCCGCCACCTCCCCAACTGCGCCTCCGGCGTGCTCTCCTCTAGCTGCTGCTCGTACTACCCGAAGGCCGCCGAGTCCCTCCGGCTGATGCTGCGGCACTGCACGGCGTACACTAGCGTGTACTGGAAGAGCGGCGGCGGCGGCGAAGCAGTGGCGCTGCCGGAGTATGGGGTGAGGGTGGACTTCGACATTCCGGTCACGGCGAGGTGCTTGGAGTGCGAGGATGGGCGGAAGGGAGGGGGGATGTGTGGGTTTGATACGACGTCGTTGGACTTCAATTGCTTGTGTGAACAAGGGAATGTCACTACCTTCTGTAAAGGTAACTAACTAATTAGTTAAGTTTTCTTTAAACCTAGCGGATCGCGTCAAACTAACCCTTACTTATATCTCGATTGTAGATCATCGAGATAAGAAGACTGGTGGAAATTCAGGAGCAATAGCAGGTAATTACAGTTATTAGTTAAATTTAGACCTGCTCTGATACCATGAAGAAATTTACGACCATAGCTCAACCTATAGTTCATTGTTTTCCGGATTCAGGGACGGTGAGTGTAGTGTCGGTGGCAGGGGCGGTTGGAGTCGGAGGAGGGATATGGTACTTAAGGAAGATGAAGGCGACGACACCAGTCACTTGCGGTGTTCAAAGCAATGAGAATCGGCTTTTCTGAAAAGCGATATGATATAGATCGAATCAAAATATCCATGAGTAGTACTGTGTGTTTATTCTTCCCTTCAGTTCATGGTCTTCTCGGATTAGTTTTAAAAAGCTTCATCTTTTTGGTATTCTTTTCTTCTTATACACTCCATATATACTATATCAATCTAGCTACCACTTTTGTCAACTGCTAGTACTTGTGCACATTTTATTCATCTTGTAACCGGTTAATTTGAATTAGTAACTTTATGTGTAGAGAGGTTTTCATCTTCCTTTGTATATATATATTATCATTTTGCCACTTCTATATTCGAGAAACTCCCTTAGTCTCGACATACCTGGTCTCGACATACCTTTACGACTTTTTCTTGTAGGGATGAAGGCCAACTTCGACGAAACTGAAGATCCGAAACCATAACATCAACATATCCATTTGTTATTGAAAGCTAACTGAAACGGGACTTTAAACAACTTTAGATAGAACCAAATGGCTCGCGGTTGGCTAACCCGAGATGGCAAGATGACTAACTAGGATAGTTAAACTTAACTTACTCAAGGATGGCAAAATGCAAGCCTAGCTATAGCTAGAGAGTTTAACACAAGCATTGTTGAGAGAGCATCTTAAGGGTCCTGCATCCGCGGTCAGTAACGGAGCCAATGACCCATCGAGTACTTTAAACGATTGAGATGAAGAGTAATTTGGTGATTGTGCATTCCCATCCCCAGACGACACAAAGTATGCATCGTTAACGAACACATCCTTCGAGCTTGTCCATTTCCAAGCCTTCCATTGCGTAGGCTTATACCCGGATTCCCTCCATGTCACTTGTTTATTTCCCTTTGGCGCAACAAAGTAGTTCCCTTCACTTAGTATGGTAGGATTCGAGCTTCCTCCTATCGCGTATATCCCCCATCCATCGTACTTGTTGTTCGCAACATGTACATATCCATATCTCACCCTACACATAAAAAAACACCAAATTGGTGACATATATACCTTATAGTGTATGTAAGTTTTTATTGTATAAGCATGTTTACCTTGGCATCCTTTGGACTAGGCCAGGACCAAAGTGATTAAAAGCTATTGTAATCTTCATGTTCTTGTCTTCCGGGTTCGTGTCGCTATGCCCTAAAAGCATCACCTAAGGTACAAAAATAATGCATTGGAGGAACTTTACACATTCAAATGTTATACATGTCATTGATATATGTATTGAGAAGGTTACCACTTACCTTATCGTGGTTGGTAAAATAGTTATTCGAAACCGTAACGTAGGTAGAGCCAAGGGTAATATCAACAAGCCCGTCATCGGAACTAGCCAAGTAGCAATGATCAATCCAAACATGGCTCGAGTTCGCAACCGCGATCGCATCCCCATCTTGGGCATCCTCTTGCTGAGGTGCTAGGGCAATGTCCTTCTGCACGAGCCCGGGCTTGGAAGGCTTACACCCATGGATGTGAATCCCATGTATGATAACATGTTTTGCATCTTGCACCCTTAGGCAAGGGCCATTAGCAATCTCCACATTGGCCCCCCTCCCATCAATGGTCTTCATACTTGTCAAAGTAAGCTCATTCTTTAGGGTGATCACCATGTCCTTCTTGAAGGTGATCCAAACCGGGCCATGCTGTACCGCCCCATACCGGAGGGTCCCGGGCTTCGGGTGGACCGGGTCGTCGGTAGGGTCGACGACCGTGTATAGGGTTCCGTGATTTCCACCTCTTGCGTCGCTGCCAAAGCCCCTGGCGCAGTCGGCTAGGCTGAAGCGGTTCGACTCCCAATCTCCGTCGAATCTCCAGCAAGAATCTATGGCGTTCATGCTGATGACTGAGATTTCGGATTGAGGTGCAAGTGTAAAATCTAGATTGTGGATACGAGAGTGAGCTAGTGTGCATAAAATTGTATGAAGTATAAGAAAACTTGTGTGTGTTGAGAGGGCCATGGCCTTAGAAATTGTGGAGCTGAATTAATAACCTCAAAGAGTTGAGAATTGAATTGTTTTTTTTATTATTATTTTGGTTTCATTGGGCCAAAATGAACACATATATTTATAGTATGGTAATATCACTCCATTTTAATTAGTAAAATTCATTGTAAAAAAAAAAAAGATCAATGCAATTTGTATGTACACTACGGATTTATGTTAGTTCAGTTGAGATTAAGAAAATGGGTACGTTTTCAATTAGAAAGGAAAGGAGGTTTTGTCTCTTGATTTAAAGAGTCCTTAATTATTTGACCAAAAACAACTCCTTCACTATGGCTTTGCTTTATGTTAGTTCAGTTGAGATTAATAAAAAGGGTAGGCCATTTAATTAAGTAGCTTCTTTCTTCAACCGGCCTAAGAAATTACTTGGTAATTTATTATTTAAATTTTTTTTGGGCCAATACAATAATTGGCCCAACATACATTCAGTTCAACATCTCCTTCAAGATAGAGGGAGGGAAATTATTGGCCCAATCTTTTCTAGGAGAGGCCGAATGAACTGTTGATCCTGGGCGGCCCAATAGGACTTTGCTACTCTTATTACTGACTCAACCTGAACAATTAGAACTTAACCCGCTTTAAGTGTGGTCCACTTTTGACTAGACAGACATTTTCACAATGAAATTGTCGAAGACTTATTTTTGTGGGGGTCTCTTGACAAGAATTTTGATGGAGACAATATCAACTCAATTTGGACGAATTCAAAATAATGCTACTTATTGGATCGGGATGATAAACATTCAAATTTTCATCGATTAAATAATATTTCATTACTCGAAAAGTTAAGAAGGCCATGGAGTTCACTCTCTCTATCTTGAAGAGTTGAGAATCTTCCCAAGCGTTATTACCAACAATATTTGGGAGATAAGGTACTAGATGTCTCATCTCTGGATGAGAAGACCTTGAAAATCTTTAAAAGATTACAACAATAACAACTTATCACAGGGATTGTTAGTCCAACCCCAAAGAGAAGGCTAGGTTAGAAAGGGAACTGTAGATGGTGGTAGGTCAAAAGCATGATAAATATGATTTTCTAATGTTTCATCAAGTAACCTTGTGGTTAAAAAAAATTACATTATGCCCAATCGTTGACTCCGGAGAAGTCGAAGATTCAGCCAAGAAGGGAATAGTTCCCAAAAGAGTGTTGCTTTAACAACATTCCATTCTAGTTATTAGATAGTGACATCAATATATATAATAATAGAGATCTCAGTTATGCCTTGTTTTTAATAAAAATATGTTAGCTTTGAATCTTTTGGGGCAAATATTGTAATATTTATAAGATAGACTTCGTTGGAAAATCAATACACGTATTCATTTGTGAAGAAGAAAGGTGGCAAAGAGAGAAGAACCTGATTCCTATAAACACAACTTTGAGTTGATCGTGCAATTCTCATACAATGGAATAAGTAGCAAGGGAGGCAAAACTTAGAGCAAGACTCACTACCCAACAAAGACAATAAAAGAATGCCAAAATTACTATAAGATCAATCCACAGCTGACTTCTTCCAACGAACATCTTCTATCCTTGTAATAAGAGCCTGCTATCGGGAGGGTCAAAATCTTGTCAAACACATGACCGAGACACCAGCACGAGAAGCTGAAGATGCTTAAACCTATACCGACATCGCATGACCATGTCGACAAACACACACCCTGTATATAATGATTCCATCATCAAAGTGAATTACACCCTATACCAACAAAGTGAATGATCTATATGACCTATAAGTCTATAACCATCTCTTCCTGTCGTTGTCGGCAAAACCCCACCCCACTTCCCCTTGGCCCTTCACTCTACACACACAAAACCCTATGAAAAATTATCGAGGCGAAATTTTTATCAAATCCGGAAGTCGGTGTCACTATGTCCTAAACCGTCACCGAAAGTTGTTAACAATTCCGTGCATTTGACAAGATCATACCATGCACACGTAAGCAAGCCGGTTGTAAAATGACATGCTAGTTTGGCACAAATAATCGCAAGCAATTAGATTGCAACTACAAGTTTCAGGCAATAAACCCCATTAAAACATCTCAATTCTCAGCTTTTTAATCCCCACATATCAGAACCTAAATCAATTCAACAAAAGATATAACCCATAAAAAATCCCAAATTTCAGAAACCCTAAACCCTAAAATTTCAAATTCCAAACTTTAACCATGGATTGGACCCATATTCGTATACTAAGTCATTCAGGGAAATCAATAAGAATAAATTAAATTTGGGAAATTGAATGGAAAATTCCATATTTCGCTTCTTTTCGAAGTTCTTCGAAGGAATAACTCTCAACTTCAAATCTCACTCCACCATGACAGCAACCACCGCCATTAGTCGCCACTGCAACTAGGGGTGGAAATGGGGTGGGTTATGGGTGGATGAAGCCATTCCATCACCCGCCCCGCGAGTAAATAATCCCACCCGCTCCACTCATCACCCGCAAATCTTTTCATCATCATCCAACCCGTGTGGGTGATGCGGGTGGAGCGGGTGCCAGATGGATGAAATTAATATGGGTATGATTTTTTTCAATAAAATTGAAAAATGAATAAAATTTTAATTTACAAATAATAAAAATATGAGTTCGTTTAAGTCGAATACATCTCATACATAATAATAACATGTATATACAAAATGAACCAAAAAACACACACATATATATACATATATGCATGTATACATGTATATAAAAAAGGTAAAAACAGTAAAAACACACACACACACACACACACACACACACACACACACACACACACACACACACACACACACACACACACACACACACACACACACACACACACACACACACACACACACACACACACACACACACACACACACACACACACACACACACACACACACACACACACACACACACACACACACACACACACACACACACACACACACACACACACACACACACACACACACACACACACACACATATATATATATATATATAAACACCAAAGAGCATAGTGTCCGACAAAGATAAGGTGTTCCTAAGAGTCAAGGCAAAGACTCCATTCTTGTAGTTGTGGACACGCTTACCAAGTATGCCCATTTTGTGGGATTGAGTTATCCTTTTTCTGCTAAAAAAGGTGGCTTCTGTATTCATGGACCATATCTACAAACTTCATGGCCTACCAAAGAGCACAATATCCGACAAAGATAAGGTGTTCCTTAGTTCTGTCCTTCTAGCAACAATTGTTCAAGAATTTGGGAACTGCACTACACATGAGCACAACTTATCATCCTCTTTCTGACGGCCAAATAGAGAGAATAAACAGGTGTCTTGATAGATTTATGAGATGTATGTGTACGTTCTAATCATCCAAAGAAGTGGTACGAATGCTTCTGAATGGTTTCAGGAAAGGCAGCACATGCTCACTCAATTGAAGTTTCATCTACAACAAGCTCAAGTCGGAATGAAGCACTTTGTTGATAAGCATCGGTCTAAGAGGGAATTACAAGTGGGGGACATGGTATACTTGAAGTTGCAACCTTATAGACAATCATCCATCGTTGTTAGAAAAATCTCAAACTTTGTTCCAAGTTTTATGGCCCTTTTAAGGTCCTTGCTCGGGTGGATCCAGTAGCTTACAGGCTTGACTTACCTACCAATTCAGCAATCCACTCGTTGTTTCACATCTCACAACTTAAGCTTCAGATTGGGAGACAGCAATCGCCTGCATCTGATCTACCTCTAATTGATGAGGAGGTCACCCTCCTGATTGCACCTAAAGCTATTTTGGATAGTAGAGTCACTTATTTTGGATAGTAGAGTCACTTACCTGGCCAATGGTGATCTCGTCTTGGAATGGTTGATCAAATAGACAAACATGAGCATTGAGGATGCCACATGGGAATCAACGGGCCACATACTTCACCAATTTCCAGCTCAAGCCTTGAGTCAAGGCTTTTCAATAGAGGGAGCAATGTCATGTTAGTTATTAGTTACTTTTATATATGGAGCATACCTTTGTATTAACACATATGTTAGAAGTATAAATAGAGGTGGGAATGTACATTGAAGGCACGTGGAATACAGATAATCATTTTCTCCCTATCTTCTTTCTTAGTTCCTATCTACTTCTCTCTTTCTTCCACTCGTCTAACTACCTCCTCCTCCTTCTTCTATTCTATTACTCTCAACCACCCTTTTGATTTCCATCTTACACCACTACGTCTGTCACCGATCACCACCCAGGGACATCACAAAAAATAATCCAATCTTTGAAGATGTGGTAACAAAGTATCTTGATTTTTTTTTTCTAATCATCAATTCGGGCAAAAACGATGACATATAATTGAAGAAATTAAGATTTTCGTGAATTTTGAATGATAATGACTTGTTTTAATGAGAACTAGTTTGATTGCTCACGATCTTCGTCTTGTTTTTATATGACTTTGATTATTCATACACAAATTATATAAGATCATAAAAATTATATAAAATATTTTTTTGACTTTTTAATTTCCTACTTATTATCAATTTATTATTGGTGATAATTGTTTTGAACGACTAACTTTAATTGCTAAAATATTATAAAATACATACTTTTTCTTGCTCCACTTCACACACACACACACACACACACACACACACACACACACACACACACACACACACACACACACACACACACACACACACACACACACACACACACACACACACACACACACACACACACACACACACACACACACACACACACACACACACACACACACACACACACACACACACACACACACACACACACACACACACACACACACACACACACACACACACACACACACACACACACACTTACACTTTTTAGTGTGAAAACACACACACACACACACACACACATACACTTTTTAGTGTGAACACACACACACACACACACACACACACTTACACTTTTTAGTATCACACGCATCTATAAAATATAAAGATATAATTATATTGAATATATATATATTATATGAATACTTAAAAATAAAATATAATCTATAGGCCGGTTTAAGGGCATTTAATTTCAAATTTGTATGATGTAATTTCATTATTCTTTTCATAATTTTTTTCATAAAACAAAATTATTTTATTGCTAAACAAAACAATATGTATAATGGATCTAATATTTGTATGTGACCATTTGAATTCACAATAGATTATACTCCGTAGTTTACTAAAATTGCTATTGGTGAGAAAAAAATTTTTGGAGAGCTAGATTTGAGCAACAATAAATTAGATCAAATTGATCTATCTCTACAACGGAGTATAAATTTACAAAGGCCGGTACACATATCTTCATTTAAATAATCTTCATAACAATTTACATTATGATTAAGATACGATAGATTAAAATATAATTGAAAATATCAGTAGTTTAGTGTTGAATAAGTTAGTTTAGTGTTGATTAAGTTAATATAGATTTTTAAGAAAGGTGATTGGATTAGTACGTAGTTATAGTTGTTTGTTAAATATAACCTTTTTTCATATAAAATAATCTAATCTAGATTTTTCTAGATAAATTAATATTTATAAAATAACTTAATTAGGTAAAATGATAAGATTTGTAATCACTCATGTTTAATATTTATATTAAAAATTAATTTAATCATTAAATTAAAATGGACACATCTATCAATTTATTATATATAATAAAGGAGAAGTCGTCTGAGACACATGTCGGCTTTTCCCTAATCGTAGTCGTATGAACCAATCACAAATTTTTGAATTAATCAATATATGCATAAGATAAAATTTTATTCTTACTCTATTTAATCAATATATCTATATATGTCTAAGATAAAATTTGACCCAATTTGATTAAATATGGATATATTTTTAGAAGATATAACTAATTTTAAAATATATGCATAAGATAAATTTTTATTCTAACTCTATTTAATCAGTATATCTATATATGCATAAGATAAAATTTGAGCCAATTTGATTAGATATGGATATATTTTTAGAAGATACTCCATATAACTAATTTTAAAGACTATTATATAAGATAAGATTTTATCTATTTTCACTATATATGGATATATTTTTAGAAGATACTCCATATTAACTAATTTTAAAGACTATTATATAAGATAAGATTTTATCTATTTTCATTATATATGAACATATTTTTAGAAGATAAAAAGTTTTGACAAAATTGAAATAATACTTAGTATGACCATAATAATTAAATAAATTTATCAATATTCTTTCGCCCACCTCTGACCTCCCATTCCCAAATCCCAGATCTGAGGGTGAAAGTCTCCCATTTCTCTCACTCTCTCCTCCCTCGTTCTTACTCATCCCTCACCTCGCACTTCTCTCCATGAAAGAGGGCACCATTCTTGTCGAACTCGTCGGAGCGTACCTGCTCCCAAAATCTGCGAGTCGGCCAAGAGGACGGTCCCTCCTCGATCCCACCTTCGAAGGTTGGATATCGCCGCCGTCAAACACCTTTTATACGAAGGTAACGTATCTCCTCTTTCTTGTCTGGGTTCTCTCTGCTTCCCAATTCCAGGGGTTCTCTCTCTGCTTCCCAATTGCAGGGTTTTGGGTTTGAAATTTGGGATTCCCAACTCGAATTTGTGTTAGATCTGACTTGTTATATATAATAAAGGAGAAGTCGGCTATGACACATGTCGTTTTCTCCTAGATTGTAGCAGTATTAACCAATTAGAAAATTTTCTAATTAGATTTTTTTCTAGATATGGATATTTTTCTAGATATATATGGATATATTTGAGAAAATCTTATCTAACTTTAATTATTGAATATATCTATACCTAAGATAAGATTTTATAAAATTTTACCACATAACCGATTCAATGAAATTTTCGTTTGTAAAAAAACATAAAATTTTCCTATTCTAAAATTTAATCAACTTTATAGATAAACTTTAACTTAATCAATTATCATTAGGATAATCAAATTAGGTATGGTGCACAATATGGCGGTTGCAGTTTTCCATTGATCTCAATTAAAAAAAATCAATCTTTAAGGTGGAGGATGATAGGAACAATGAACAAAAATCAATCTTCAAGTGAAATATACGTACAACTCTATATATTTAATTGATGAACCCATTCACTTTCGGGGTTCGGACTTCGGATAGTATGTACATGGTACATCACTCATTGTATGCACAATTATTTTTCTGATTCAATTATTGCGTGTAAAGTGTAAATTTGTTGATTTTTATTAGGAATTAATTTGTTACCATATATCATCATTCGTACCAATATATATGAACCTTTTTTGTGTTTGTTCAAGTGTAGATACCTTGAGGATGCATGGCCTATGCGGCACCACCCTAGCTATTTCCGTGTTTGGTGGGTTAAGAAACACAAATCTTTTGATACACAAATCTAGATTTGGTAAACTCTCCGTCAATTTCTATTTATCATTTTTGTTTTTGGGTGTTTTAAATTTCCTCCTAGGGATTTAATACCATTTTGATTTTATCACGGTTATTTACAGATTTGCAATTTTTTGATGCAGATAATTAGTTACTAATCGGTTTGTGTCTGTTGCTTGGTTTGTAGGGATTATTGACTACTCAAGGAGTAATGGAGAATGAAGTGTGAAGTGCAATTTAACACTATAATTAGTTTTTATTTAGCATGCAAATTTGTTGATCTTTTTCATGTTAATTTATTGGAAGAGATTCAATTGCCTACTATATTGATATATTTGTACAATTGTCTTTGAAGATAATAAGATTTATGCTTTGATAAGAAACGGGAAATTGATAGGTGAAAAGAACAATTGAGATTGTTGGAGTTGTTCACGATTTCGAAAGAGGTAAAACATTCATGTCTAACTCTTTATGAATCAAAAAGTATGAAAATTTATGACGAAAAAGAAAAAAAAATGAAAACTAGGAAAAGGATATGAATTAAAATATTTGTATGGCTAATTGAAATTATTAAAGTCTCCTATTAATCCATAATAAAAATATATTAATTTTATCGATGAAGTTTGGAGGAAAAAAATAATTATAATCTATTTGAATTCGACGGCTTATACATATATTGATTATTTCAAAATTTTGTGATTGGTTCATATGACTAATATCCATATATATCTAATGAAATTGAGTCAAATTTTATCTTATGCATATATAGATATATTGATTAAATAGAGTTACAATAAAATTTTATCTTATGCATATATTGATTATTTCAAAATTTTGTGATTAATTCATACGACTAATATCCATATTTAATGAAATTGAGTCAAATTTTATCTTATGCATATATAGATATATTGATTAAATATAGTCAGAACAAAATTTTATCTTATGCATATATTGATTATTCAAAAAATTGTGATTGGTTCATGATCGATTAAGGAGAAAGTGTCATGCATGTGTTTTAGCCGACTTCTCCTTTATTATATACTGTATTAATTAAAATTCTCAATTTTTAATCTAATTTAACAATACAGATTCATATATATTCAAAAAAAATTAATAAGTAAAAATTACTAAGTAAGATATTATAAAAATTGATTTCAACTTTGTTTGAAAAAGATAATATAAAAATACTAAGTAAAAAATTGATGTTAAAAAATCCGCACAGGGTGCGGGTACTGAACTAGTAAGATGATACACGTGTAAATAGATGAGGTATCGTCTAACATGGCTTGAATATATTGGATACTCATTAATTGACGTGGCAAAAAAACTCGGGTCAGATTGCACCAGAGAACGACACGTAAGCGAATCGCACTAGAGCGCGTCACATAGGATTTCCACGTCTCTGTTTTAGTATTATATACTAGAGTTCTTTTTAATTATAATTGATGAATACATAACGGATTTAGTTCTGAAAAATTGATGGCAATCTTTTACAAAGTCATATCCTCTATCCCCTCCCCTGTTTCTCTCACAAATCCATACTACGTATTTAAAAATAAAAATAAATTACAGAATAAAAAAAAAGAAAATAAATAGTTTTGTAATTTAGGAAAGGGAAAGGGGACAGAGGATTTGGACCCCTTTTACACATGTGCATCCGGAATTTCTATCTATCTCCCTCCAAAAATTTAAATAATTTGACTTTTTAACATGACTAGTCATATTACCCGCGAGGTTGCGTGGTTTTTTAATAAATTATATTTTATTATATTATTTATAATTTATTTAACTTTATTATTTATTTTTAACGATCTAATTATTCAAATTTAAATGACTAATTATTAGTAATAAGTATGAGATTAATAAAAAAATTATTAAAAATTTAATATAATATTTTATATAGTTTTTATCCCATAAGAAAATGTGTAAAATAGTAAACGACAAATAAAAGTGAATAGAGAATAGTTATCAAACTAATAATATACCGAATGATTATTTGAATTAATTGCATCTGCATCAATTTGTTTAAGGTATTAAAAATGAATCATTAAACCCATAAATATGAATAATTAAGGTATTAGCTATTAATACTAATTCAAATTTGAATAATTAGTTCTTAAATATGAATAGTTAGTTGTTAATCACGAATAATCATGCTGTATATTATTATTTTGATAAATATAAATTATTAGTCATTTAAACTTGAATAATTAGATTGTTAAAATTGAATATTAAGATGTTAAGTACTCCGTATGAATATAAATTATATGAATGAAAAACTACCCCAAAACCGCAAGCATTAGAACGGTTATTACAAATAATATCCATAACTTGTTTTACACTCTCAATTACAAATTCACCCTTTTACTTGTTAAATTTAAAAAAAAAAACTGAAATTATCTTCTTCATCTATAACGTTCTGGCCCACAATTCTCCCCACTGTTTCACCAGAAAGTTATATATATATATATATATATATATATATATATATATATATATATATATATATATATATATATATATAAATATATATATATATACATATATATATATATTGGTGATAATATTTTATTATTTCATAGATAATTAATTAAATCTTATCATTAGATATAAAAAAATTATCGTACTAAATTTTAATGATTAAAGATAAAATAACTGCAGATTAAATGTTTATAAAATAGTTTTAGTTAAAATGATAGGTTTTGTAACCACTTAAGATATGATGTTAAATATTTATATTAAAAATTAAATTTCATCATTAATTAAAATAGACACACAGGATGACACGTGTATAAATAGATAGGTAATCGTCTGACGTGACTTAAATATATTGGATCATCATTAATTGACGTGTCAAAGACCCGGGTCAGATTGCACCAGAGTACGACACGTAAGCGAATCGCACCAGAGCCCGCCACATAGGATTTCCACGTCTCTGTTTTAGTATTATATATTGATGATTGATGATTATATCGTGTAACCGATTGATAATATCATTGTTTTGATCTAATTTATGATTGAAAAAAATGACTTGAGATACTTTTTTACCACTTCTTTACATTCTCGTAAAGATTGAGTTATTTTTACCGTTAAAACAGAGTAACGTAGCTACAAATCATAAAATCAAATAAGAACGAACATAAGACTAGCAGCAGAACTTGGTATACAGAGAACGATCATCGAAGGCGACTGTGCAATCATCATCAATGCCATCAACCAGAAAATCTGCCCTCCATGGGAGATTACACAAATAGTAGAAAAGATTCAAATTCTAAGCAAAGACTTTGAATTCATCAAATTCCAACATTGCTACAGAGAGGCGAATAGCGCAGCAGACTTTATCGCAAAATCTCAACTGAGCTGTAACTCTATCCTTAACTATAGCTGTAATTTCCAAAACATCATCATGCTTGATGATCATGGATACTTAGAAGTATCCTAAACTTTGCCTACTGTAAAAAAAAAAAAAAAAAAAATAAGAACGAACTTAATTGTATTGAAATTTATGTGTATTTTTATTCCATCATCATGAAATTACCCATAATATATACCCAATACAATGCAACACTTGAAAAAAAAAAAATTCCACCAATAAACAACTCTTCCCGATCAACCGTCGGTATATATAAGAGCATAACCTTGACTGCTCCATCATAAAATGACCTAATTCCCAAACGACGCCGTACATATAGTTGAACGAAAAAATGAATCAATTGATCTCAATTGACACATGTATCCATGTACTTGTATATATAAATATATCAAGCGTAGCTGCACATCCCGTACTCGCAAAAACTCCCTCGGCGGCACTTGTTGCCGCACCTCCCGCAGTTCTTCCGGTCGCGCAACATGTTGACGCACCGGCCTTTGCAGCACACCTCCGGGTACTTGCACGTGTTCCCACACATCCCGCAATTTAGCTGATCGTGCCTCACGTTGACGCACCTCTTCTTGCAGCAATCGGGGCCCGGGCTGCCCTTGACGTGGCACACCCTCGGGAACTTGTCGCAAGTCATCCTCCTCCCGCCATCGCGGTAGTAGTTGTAGTACTGGTCCTCATTGTGCTTTTTGGTCACCTCCTTCTTCTCCTCGTGGCCTTGGTTCGTTTTCTTGTGCTTCTTCCAATAGTCCAAGAACTTGCTCGACGTCTCCCTCTCCTTCGCGGATGGGGACTCGCCGTGCTGCTGCTGATGACTACTTGGGTCCTCTTGGGGCTTCGTCGAGAGTGCGGTGGTGATGTGGGTTGCGACGAGTAGGGCGGCCAGTAAGAGGGTTAGTTTGGTTTGGCTCTTCATGTTGTTTGATCGAGAGAATTTTAATTGGTTTGTAAAATGAAATGAAGAGAATTGAATGAGATTTATGAATGAATGTATGTATGGAAAGGGAGGGACAAAGGCATGTATTTATATATGAATGGTAGTGGGGAATGAAAGGTAAAAGTGCAAAAAAAAATGTATATTTAATTACGTGATAGATTTAATTAATTAATTAATTAGTAAATTAAATTAATAGGAAAATGGAGTGAGTGGAGATGGGTCTGTCGAAATACAATTCAACACGGCTTCCATTAGTTACGTACGTCCCTGCCATGTGCTTCTAAGAGAACATTTTTTCAAGTGTTATAAGCCTAAAGTTAGGTCTTTGACTTGGAATATAATAGTTTTTCAAGTAACAAGATTAAAATCCGGACCAAATTAAATCATATATTAGTATTTAATCGTAAGCTACTCGATCATTTTAAAACGTGATGATTCCTTTATTTCAACTTAAATGTTATCCAAATTGTCAAATGAAAGGGTTCGATTATACTAGGTGTTGAGAGAATTTGAAGAGATTCAAAAGAGTTTCACATTGATAATATAAATTAAAGAAGTCTTAGTATATAAGTTAGTGTTACTTCTTCTATTGTCAATTGGTTTTAGTATAGAATCTCACTCGGTTTATATGCTAAGTTATTAGCACAAGGACGCACGTGTACACACGACCCTCCGATCCCGAGTCCTAACGGACTTTAGGACTAGGTCACTTATTAATAAACTAGATATTGTGAATTTTAAAGTTTTTATTTTGATTCTTAGACTTTTGGTTGTAGCGCTTAAAGTCTAATCAATATAGGGATAGGTGAATTAGTCTATCGAGTTTACTTTGAAGCCGTGGATTCTCTAAATGAATTTTAGTGCATTTTCATAGGAAATGTTTATAATGTTATAGGAGATTGATTGGTTTTAATTGAGAAGCATCCAAACCGATTTGTATTCCATATTAGAATGCAGTATATCTGTAAATATCCTAACCAGGGGAATTTGTTGAGATGCTATGCTGATGTTAAAATCCTATATGTTGGGATAAAAATATATCCCACATTAGTTACCATGAGATAAGCTTTTGTATTAAAATGGTGGATTCAGACATTGTAACCAAAAACAAAATAAAACTAATGGTTTGAGCTTTTGTGTACATTAAAATATACGATTTGAGTCGAGTTGTCGGTTACACTTGAGGGGACGTATTGGGATAAAATATCATTTCACATTGGTTGAGAGATTTTTTTTTTCAAAATATTCACTAAAAAAATTTATTTCCTAAAATATTCAAAGTTTAAAATATTTACAAAAATATTCATTCTTGTTAGTTTTTGTAGAGAAACGCGGTTTTATCCCGTGTTTCTTGGGTAGATTATCAATTGGAACCTGGCGCCGAAGTGAAATAACATTTTGAAATAAAAAAGCGGTGTAAAACCGCATTTTAGCCCTAATTTCGGGTAAAAAGCGGTTTAAACCGCGTTTATTTCATAACAAAACAAAAAAAAATTGTAAAACGCGGCTCGAAGCCATGTTTCACTTGTAAGTGCAGCGCAGACGGATCGGAGCACCATCAGAGAGGCAGAGCACCAACAGGTCAACGACCATCGACCCCTTCTTCCCAGCCTCCCTCTCATTTCGCCTCTGTTCTCCGCCTTCCCCACTATCTCCGGCGCCTCCGTCTCCGCCAACACCTTCATGCCCCTCTCCGGCCACCACCTTCTCCAATTCCTTCTTCCCTGCAGTCCAACCTCCGTCTCCTCCTCCACCTCCACGCCTCCTCCTCCACCTCTTTTCATCTGCAGCCCAAGCTCTGCCTCTGCTGGTGCTCCGAATCTCCAATTCGCCTGGTGCTCTAACGGCCTGCTGGTGCTCCAATCCGCTGGCGCTTGCACTAACAAGTAAAACGCGGCCTAGGGCCGCGTTTTACAATTTTTTTTGTTTTTGTTTTATTTTTAATGAAAAACACGGTTTTAATCCGCGTTTTATCCGAAATTAGGCATAAAATGCGGTTTTAAACCGCTTTTTTGTTTCAATGTTATTTCCCTTTCACGTCAGGTTCAATTTGATAATTTGCACAAGAAACGCGGGTTGAAACCGCGTTTCTCTGCAAAAACTGAAAAGAATGAATATTTTTGTAAATATTTTGAACTTGTGAATATTTTAGTAAATAATTTTTTAGTGAATATTTTGAAAAAAAAATCGGGAAAAAAAATTACAAAATATAAGGAATTGAAAAGGCCCTACACAATAGCTTAAGCTTTTATATTAGAATGGTGGATCCTGACCTTATCACAAAAAACAAAATAAACCTGATACAACTCTCGTTTTCGTACGACCCGACCGAATTTCTCGGAATTTGACACGATAAGCTAGCTACTAATTGTACATAAATCGTGTTCAGGCATACAACGAATAATTTTAGAATCTACGGAATAAATAAGTAGGGATCTTAACATAGCTTCGCTTATCAATTGTTAGTTTTAGAACAAAATTAATTTCATATATGTCTTGGACTTAATTTGGCGCCATCGCATCAATATAAATTTTGTTATATATCTCGAATAAAAAAAAAGCTACCGAATAAGTCAAAATCAATAGGTATTTTATTCAAGTCAAATTCACTCCTAATATTTTGATTGTGTAAAGTTTGGCCAGTCAAAATGTAGTTTTATGTATAATATTATTGTATTGATCAAAGTTGACTCTTGATATATTTCGTGTGCAGATGAGATCCAATCTATTATGTAGCTCAAATCGATCGGTGGAATATCACGGTGTCTTTTTCACCAAAAAGAGAACTGTTAAATTCTGATTAACGTTAAATATGGAATCATGCGCTAATGAAGTCGAACACATAAAATTGATAGGGTTCTAAAACCAATTGATGTTGAAATGTGGTTATCTCGCATCGGTAATATAGAGAATGATTGAACAACATATAAGGTTGAAGGGTTACTCTTCTTATTGCCAATTGGTTTTGATATGGAACCTCGTTGGGTTCCCTCCAGCGTCTTGAGATTCGACTAGTTGCGGTTTGGGTTCTAATTAGTGGGGTTGCTGGCTCTGGCATTCTTGAACAACATATAAGGTTGAAGGGTTACTCCTCGATTTTTTGGCCTGCATACACGACCTCCCTCTATCGTCTTGACTCCACCAAACCTAGTCGAGTTAACAATTGATAACAAGAGGAGTAGTCTACCAAATTTTTTTTACAATGTTTAAATTCCTCGTATTATCAATGAAAAATGCTCATTTCACATCTTTCACCCAAACTAGCTACTTAATTTGCTCAATTTTTTTATTTTTATCTTAAATTTTGGTCCGAATTGCTGTATGATTTTGGTCAAATTAGTGCTTCCGGCCTTCCGCGCCGGGAAGTTTGGACTTCCTACAAGTCCTTAATTAATTCCTTTCATCGTATACATGGTGTACTCTTCGTTCGTCAAAACATGTCGTTTACTATTTACGCACGCTTTTTAGAATGATAAAAACTATATAAAATATTTATTTTTTTATACTTATTAATAATAATAACTACGAAATTGTTAAAAAAATATTAAAAAACTAGATATTTTATATAGTTTTTATTCTTAAAAAAATGTGCGTGGATAGTAAAGTGATATGTTTTATCGAACGGAGTGAGTATTATTTTTCAAAAAAAAAATGAAGTATTGTACTAGTAAGTTGTTACGAGGAAGCAATTTAACTTTTTTTTACTAAACCTATTTTGTACAGTATGGATTAAAACACTGATTTTGGCTTAAATTATTTATATATATCAAACAAGTCCATAAACAAAATACTTCATTCGTATAGTATGGATTAAAACACTAATTTTGACTTTAATTATTTATATATTAAATAACTTCAAATTAAGAGGTGTTCACATATGATCTTCTATTTATATATGATAAGAATTTTTTAAATGATGATATTGAGAAGTATGTATTTAAAGAAATTAATTAACTAATTGAATATTTGATTTCATACAAGTTCGTTAATCGATCATAAGAGTTAGTTCGTAATCCATAGCCACCGGTGGTTCAAGAAAATACTGCATACGAGAATATATATATATATATATATATATATATATATATATATATATAGACGTCAAACCATGGCATTGATTGGTAGAGGTAGATAATTACAAAATTTGATTGAAGGTTCCTTCATTCTCTACAACTCTACAAACGAAGTATGCACGCAACTTATATTTCCAACTTCGTACGTGCAGCAAACATTGAAATTCAGTTTTGGCTAACACAGGTTTTATTGACTACATACATATTGGAGGATGGTTGCCATATTATTTACATGTTTATTTTTTTTTGTTTTTTAATACAATATACTTGGTGTTTTAGCCATACTACGTATACGTATCACAAAAAAAATGAGTTTATAAATATTAGTCATATTATGATGCTCCATCCGTTCTAAAATATAAATCTTTTTCTATTCATACATGTTTTATTAAAATGATAAAAACTATATAAAATATTAATTTTTTTGTTATTATTTTTTAATAATCTCATACTTATTAGTAAGAAGTATGAGATTATTTAAAAAACTTAATAAAATATTGATATTTTATATAATTTTTATCATCCTAAGAAATCGTGTGTGAATAGTAAAAAACTTATATTTTAGAACAAGGGGAGTATCATAATATGACTAATATTTGTAAACTCATTTTTTTTAAGATTCAAATGAAGATATTTTTTAAATTTTACAACATTTCAATTGTTTTTAATTCTTTGTAAATTATTTTCTAAATATTTTGATGCTTATTTGGTTTGATTTACATTTGTGAATAAATATGCAATCAATATTAGAAGTCAAGATTAATTTGTTGTCTGGTATCGTAGGTCGGGTATATAATTGGATACATTATATTGTTACTAAGTGTGCATCATGTTTGGACAACTTTTGGTATATGGTATATGGTGGGTTACGGCTTTCATCTCTTCGAATGGGTGGTTCCACCTATTTTTATCAACATGACATCTTATGTGTTCACCTGAATTGATATTTATATATAATTATTTGTATTTTAAATCAATAATGGGTAATTTGATCATTTGCAATATTTGAAGGATGAAATTTTATTTTATAACCTTTAAGTTCCCTTACCCAATTGGCTAATTGATCACACCAACTCAAATCTAGAACAAGAATAAACATAATTTATAAATAACTTTTCATATTAATTTAAAAGATCAAATTACCTAATTAGATATTCTAAACGAATATTTCACCAAAATTATTCATATCCTTATTCTATACCCTTAGAACACACATTAAACAAATTGAATTAATAATATTCCACGAAATTGTGAATGAGAAACTTCCAATTACATCTATAACATTGACCAAAATATATCTTGAAATATATTTCTAACCACCCACATTGTGTGCGAATTTTTTAATTTAAATAAATTTGATATTAATATCCATTTAGTCGGCTAATTATTTCAATACTTCTTAATTGTTACATAATTAATAGAGAATTAAATGAAATTCTTATAATATATATGAATATATATATATATTCTTTCAACCTTTTTTATTTAAATAAATTTTATATTAATACATATTCTACTAATTTAGATCTATAATTCTAATTAACTAAACCAAAGGATAAATATAAATAAATCTCATAATATATTAATATATTAAACCCAAATTACTTCTTTGGAAAAAAATTGTGTCATCATAATATGTAATTATTATTTTTTATTTAATTTTTATAGGCATAAATGATTTGATATTTTATTATATAAATATAATATAAAAGCTAGACAATTTATTATTTTAACTTTATGAAATTACCATATCTCATGCAATAGATTCTTTAAAAAAATAATTATGGATTATGGACGGAATTGGATTGAAGATAGAAATGTTGTAAAAAAATGTTATCATAAGATATACTTATATATTAAGTATTGATTAAGGGCATGAGATAAAAAAAATACAATCCCTCATCCATAAGCGCAAAATGGTGTACTAGCTTGAGAAAAAAGATAGACACATAAAGGAGAGTATATAATTATATATTATTCAAATCTTATAAAATTGGGTAAAATATTTTCAAAATATATCTATATCTCAAAAAAATAGATAAAAGCTATTATTTAGCCAATGTTATTTACACCACAAAATTTACTATTTACACCACATATCTCACTTTTTATATATTTTTTAAAATACACCCTGCTCCTCTTGAGTCACACACCTGCCCCTCAAGAGGCGCAGGGTATTTTAATAAAATACCATGCGCCTCTTGAGGGGTAGGTGTGTGACTCAAGAGGAGCAGGGGTGTGATTGATTAAGGCAGTGAGATAAATTATTTGGGATTAATTAATACAAGTACAATTGAGGATAATGGGTTAAATATGTGTTATAAACGATTTCTCTTTTATTATAGTAGATAATAGATAATAGATATTCCCTCCGTTTGTAAATAATTGACTTTTTTAAGTCAAATATTTATTTGTAGAAGGGTAAAAAATATATAAAATTTTAATTAATTTTTTAATAATATTATACTTATTATTAATAAGTATGAATTTATAAAAAAAATATTAAAAATTTAATATTTTATATTATTTTTATCACATATATTTATATGTATAAATAATAAAAAGTCAATTATTTAGGAATTGGGTTATTTAGATACTGTATTACGGAGTAGATTACAGTGTTTTCCTTGACTGACATAATATAAGACGAAAAAGGTTGTCCAGTAACGGATTTACGTTGATTTTTTTGGGGTGTTCGGGCATATATATCTGGACTTGTCGTTGAATATTAAGGTCAACTAAAATTAAAATATTTAAATCACAAAGAACCTTAGAATTGAAAATTTTGGGAGTTTTGTTGTTTCTTTTTCAACAATTTCTGGCAGTTTGGCTTCTTTTGTTAATTTCTTGCAGTTTGGCACAAATAAGTCAATTGCAAATAATTTGAGATAGTTAGCGACAAGCTTCATTCACACATAACTTGTTGTACGTAGTTGCATCTACACGTGTATAAATATGTAAACACAAGGATTTGAGAATTTTTTTTTACTTAATTCATAGTTTTAGTCCATTTTTAAATACTTTTAATTTTAAAAGCTAATTATTTAGTTTTCATTTAGGGTTTTTCTTCTTCACGAAGAAGAACATTTAATTTATAGGGGAATTACTACTAAATACCCCACTTTGATAATTGGTTTGCAAAAATACATAGGTTTGAAAACAATTGCATCAATATATGGAAATTTGCAAAAATACCTTATTTAATTATCAAAACTACCCACCACCCCAAAAAATCAGAAAAAAAAAAGTTAAATATTTTAAGTATTTTTCATTTTTATTATATTTTAAAATTATTTTAAATAATTAAATAATAAAAAAACTGAAATTAAAAAAAAAAAATTTCCAATCCCAACCCAATCCCTACTAACAGGATAGCCTAGCCCCGACCGACCCAATCCCTAACAAAAAACACACAAGAGCAACCCCAACCCTAAGTCTCCGGCGCTCAGCCCCAACCCCAAGTCTCCGGCGCTCAGACCTGAGCCCGCGTCTCCGGCTCCGTCGCTGCGCCTACACTCCGGCGCCCCCCGACCGACCCAATCCCAATCCCTAACCAGAACACACAAGAGCAGCCCGACTGTCGCTGCCTTCACCCTCCATCGCTACGCGAGCACTCCGGCGCAATCCGGCTCCGGCCTCGACCCCAAGAGCAGACCAACCTCCGGCTCCGGCTCCATCTCCCGTCGATTATAATCTAGTGGTTATAATTTAGGTCAAAACTGTATCTTTACTCAATCTCCCGCCGATTATTGATCATATCCTGTCAATGTTCATATTTGGGATTGTCAAGAACAATATTCATCCTGTCAATGTAATAATATTATGATTTCAATATATATATTGACAATCCTTTTGTAAATATGGTTAATAATCCTGAAGATATTATTTACCGTATCTTCAGTGATTCTCTCCTAGATTATAGTTTCAATCCTGTCAATGTACATCCGCAGCTTTGTCACTATAAACATTAATCCTGTCGTAGTGAACGAATAACTTTGTCATCTTGAACATGCCTTTAATTTCTAGTTATGGTAGGATAAAATCGTATCTTTATTCTCTTCCCTATTATAAACTCCATCCTGTCAGTATTAATTTTTAGCCTTGTCATAAAAAACATATATTCTGTCAACAAAAAATTTGTTCCTGTCAGTATTAATTATCTTACTAAGGCGATGTTTTTCATCCGGCTACTTTTATTATTTTTAAATTTCTGAGAAAAAAAATTAAAAATATTATTTTAATGTATATTTGATTTTTTTTATTTTTTCACTTTTCTTTTAATTCATAAATCTCCTTTTAATGATTTTTACATTTAAATTTAAAGGTAAAATCCGTCATTATTTTTTAGTACAAATGACCTATTTTTTAGCACAAATGACCCACCTATCCTATTTTTGCTATTCTCAGAAAACTGGTATACTTTTGCAAACCGAACACCGATTTGGTGTATTTCTGCAAATGGGCCTAATTTATATGAAAGAGTATAAGTTAGACAAACCATATATATATATATATATATAAAATAGACCAAACTACGTACAACCACTATTAGGTTAGCGAATTTCTTTACAAACCCGATTAGTAAATGAGGGAAATGCACAAAGTAATCCAAAAATCCAGTTTCTTTGCAAGGTTAACGCAATCCGATTTAAAATTGGGCAAAATCGGATATGGGGGTAACGGGGTCCGCCGGTAGCAGATAAGTGAGGGGGGGTTTGGGGTTCCACTGCTCGACAGCTAGACAAAGTCAAAGAGAAAGAGAGAGAGAGAGAGAGAGAGAGAGAGAGAGAGAGAGAGAGAGAGAGAGAGAGAGAGAATGTGGGAGGTGGAAACAGAAGAAGAGAGAGAGGGGGAAGCAAGAGAGAGGAGTGAAAAAAGAAAAATATACAGAGGAGAGAGAACCAGTTAGAGAGGACATGAGAGAGAGGAGGGAAAAAAGAAAAGTAAAGTTGCAGATAAGAGAGAAATTAGTGAGGATAAGACAGAGAGAGATGGAAGAGTGAAAGTGAGGGGACATTAATATAATTTGAATTAAATCTTAAGTTTCAGATAAAAACCATCGAAGAATAAGCAATTGAGCGGGGGTTTGTTTACAGGTTGACGTGTAAGCAGTTCGTTTTAATTGGACACCTACAGCAAAACAACATGACACATATTGGAATCGACTGGACAAGAGTTATCGGAGAAACAGATTCACTATCGACTTCGGATAGAAAATGGGCAAGTTTGCTTTCGATAAAGGTTATGCGAGATGTGTCTCCCTCAAATCTGAAGCAAACTTACCCCTTTTCTATCTGAAGTCGATGGTGAATCTGTTTCTCTGATAACTCTTGTCCAGTCTATTCCAATATGTGTCATACCGTTTTGCTTTGGGTGTCCAGTTAAAACTAACTGCCTACACGTCAAACTGCAAATAAACCCCAGCCTACTTGCTCCTTCTTCGATGATTTTTCTCTAAAACTTAATATTTGATTCAAATTATATTAATGTCACCTTACTGTCACTCTTCCCCCCTCTATCTCTCTCTCTCTGCCTTATCCCCTTTGTCCTCTCTCCTCTGCGACTTTTCACTCCTCTCTCCCCCCCCCCCCATTTAATGCATCAATTCCCCTTTCTCCTTTTACCGCCTGGGCTTAGGGGGGAGGGCGACACTAGAACCAGGGAAACATTAAACAACACGCAAGACAGGAAATAATCATAGGGTGTCCACTAGGAAATCATTGGGTGTCCAGTAGAGTACCAAAGGGTGTTCAATAAGAAACCATATAGTGGAAAGTTGATATATTGTTCATTCATCAATAAAAAAACAAAGCGGTTCACCAAGCCTCTGCGAGGGCTCCTAGCCTCCACTTCGATTCCACCTCCTCTACTTCAAATCCGACCTCCACTCACCTCGAATTGACCTAGAAAAGCCATCATAACGAAGGTGAAGGACGAAGGCACCAAAGCGGTGCTCCGACGGCGATTCACACCAGCGGCGCAGGCCGAATTCGAGCTCCCATGGAGATCCCGTCACCCTCGAAGGCAGAGAGATAGAAGACATAAATCAAAGAATAAATAAGCTCTTTAATGGAGCTCTTAAACGGAGAGAGGTGGATAGAGGCATAGAGAGAAAGGGTTTTGGATGAGTGATAGTGATGGGAAATAAATGTCCTGTTGCTTTTTTTTCTCTCTCTCCACTGGTGCAGTAGGTGAAGAAACCAGAGATTTTGAGGGGGGAGGGTTAGGTTTTGCAATTTTTTTGGATAGTGGATAGGGGGTGCAAAGAGGTCTGGGTTTTTGGGTTAGTTTAGCAAATTACCCTTAATAAATTAAAAAGGTACAAGGATTAAAGAACCATTTTTAGTGTGAATATGTTTTTATTCACAAAAGTTTTTATTATGAAAAATATTGCAAGAATGTTACAATATTACTCTATTTTGAAATATTTTAATCAATTTATACTTTATAATCAGTTTTTTGATATATAAATTGATAATTGAATATTTTTAATCACAAAAGTTATGTCGATATTTGAATGAAAACCTAATTCATATTAAGTGGTTTTATTTAATTTTTAAAATTTATAACTGATTTTTTTTTTGTTATTTAAACTTTCTGCCATATTTGAATTATTGGGTCTCGATCTTTGTATTTGTACAAGCGCTTTTGTTTCAGTCAAATAGTAAGCAACTGAAGCATGTACACGAAGTGTTAGTAGCTTATCAATCTCGATGGTTAAATGCCTTGATCTAGTCCACGAACAAAGTGCGAAATTGAGTCCACTAGATCACCGTGAGCCAAGAGAATAATATGAGTAATATGTGCATAAAATATTATTATAAAAAATTTGGCTGAATTGTCATATTACAATCGAATTTATAAAAAACTAATCTTAATTAGCTAGATAGGAAAAAGATAGCAACATACTTCATACAAAAAACTGCAATTATAGAGTTACTCAGGCAACCATGGGCGTGCACCCTTATAGCCTCGTCATACATCCAAAATTATGTTGTTGTAAAGATAACTTGATTAAGGTACCTTCAAAATCAAATATGAAAAACTCATCGACATCAAAGTTATTGAGCTTCACACCCTCTTTCCAACAAGGTAATAATATAACTCGATCCGATAAATACAGTATCTAAACATCCCGTTTTACTGATACATTGTCAAGCTGAAAATATTGCTTAATTGAAAGACCTTTTTTTTATGAAAACTCATCTTTACTTCTCCTATCATTCTCTTCATATTGTAATTATTTAGATAACTGAGTCCTTGAAGGATCTCAGAGGAGCCTACTCCTGTATATATATCATTGGGTGAAAACCCTGAGGGTACAATCGTAAATATGTACAACTCTATCTATAAAATATATACTGCTAACATCCTCCCTCAGTCGCAGCTAGAGGTGAGCGAATAGCAAGACTGGAACGAAAAGAAGTAAAAAGAGGACTAGGTAATCCTTTTGTGAAGATGTCTGCATACTGATAGGCAGAAGGGTCATGTAACACTCGAGCCTGGCCTAGAGCGACCTTCTCTCTGACGAAATGTATATCAATCTCGATGTGCTTGGTCCGCTGGTGCTGAATCGGGTTCGATGCGAGGTAAACTGCGGAGACATTGTTGCAGTAGACCAATGTAGCGGCACGAAGTGGAACGCGAAGCTCGCAGAGGAGGTTGCGTAGCCAACATGTTTCCGCCACGGCGTTGGCGACACCTCTATACTCAGCTTCGGCACTGGAGCGAGATATGGTTGCCTGACGCTTGGAGGACCACGATACCAGATTGTCACCAAGGTAGACGGCTAAGCCAGAGGTTGAACGGCGGGTTTCCGGACAACCCGCCCAGTCAGCGTCTGAGTAGGCTGTGAGAGTGTCGAAGCGGCCGCGACAGAGGTGCAACCCCAGGTCACTGGTGCCCTTGATGTACCAGATGATCCGCTTGAGTGCCTGTAGATGATGCTCACGGGGATCATGCATGTATAAGCAAACCTGCTGGACGGCAAAAGCAATATCTGGCCTAGTGAACGTCAGATACTAGAGGGCACCTGCCAGACTGCGATATGCGGTATGGTCATCAACCTTGGGACTGGAGGCAGCATCGAGCTTGGACTTGCAGTCGACAGGAGTGGTAGCGGGCTTGCAAGATGTCATCCTAGCCTTGTCGACAATCTCAAGGGCATATTTCTTCTGATGAAGAAACAATGTATCCCGAGTGCGAGTCACAGAGATGCCGAGAAAATAGCTCAGGGGACCAAGATCCGTCATGGCAAACTCTGAACGCAGCAGTCCCATCAGGCGAGACAGTAACGATGGAGAAGATGCAGTAAGCACAATGTCATCAACATACAGCAATAGATACGCCGTGTCAGACCCTGAATGGAAGACAAATAGGGAGTGATTTGACTGACTGCTCCGAAAACCAATTGCACTGAGGTACGTGGTGAAACGCTGATACCAGGCGTGGGGCGCCTGTTTCAACCCATAGAGAGACTTCCGGAGAAGGCAGACGTGAGAGGGTCGCGAGCGATCATAGAAGCTTGGAGGCTGATGCATATACACAGTTTCCTGAAGGTTACCGTGTAGAAAAGCGTTCTTGACGTCCAGCTGGTGAATATGCCAGTCCTTAGAGAGAGCGATGCTCAACACAGTGTGTATGGTAGCGGGTTTGACGACCGGGCTAAACGTTTTGTCGCAGTCCATACCAACCTCCTGAGACTTGCCATTGACAACGAGACGAGCCTTGTGTCGTTCAAGTGACCCATCAGACCTATACTTATGTTTGAACAACCACATGCAGTTAATGATATTAGAGTCCCGAGGCCTAGGAACGAGGTCCCAGGTGCCATTTTTAATTAAAGCACTAAACTCATCGACCATGGCGGCATGCTAGTTTGGGTCCTGTAAGGCCTTTTGTGGTGACTTAGGTATAGCTGATATGGGAGTGGTTGGGGTGAGGAGGTTGTATTTGGGGTTGGGTTTGACGATCCCAGCTTGAGATCGCGTAGTCATGGTTGGGGCGGGCGCTGCGGGTGGCGGCGGCCGCAGTAGGGGCAGGTGCAGCAGGGGGGGTGCGGCGGGGGCAGCGGGATGCGGCGGCCGCGACATGTGGGCGGCGGCCGCTGCATGGTCCATTGCTGCGGCGGGTGGGGCGGCGGCCGCAACTTGAGGCGGCGGCCGTGACATCGGTGGGTTGCTGCCAAGTAGGAGACGTAGGAGGGGTGGGAATGAGGCCGAGTTGCTGGATTCTTGGGGTGTGGGGACTGTGGGTTGATGGTGGGGGGCAAAGGGGAAGGTATGTTCGTCGAAAATCACGTGGCGAGATGTCACAACCCGATTGGTATCCAAGCGAAGACACCGGTAGCCTCGATGTTGTGGGGAAATTCCTAAGAAGACACATTTTGTGGACCGTGGGGAGAGCTTATGAGGAGCGGTGGCACTCATATTGGGAAAGCAAAGGCATCCAAACACTCGAATATGATCGTAGGATGGGTAGCGATGGTAGAGTGCCAAGGTTGGGTTAGAGTTGCCAATGGCCTTTGATGGTAGGATATTGTGGAGGTAAGTGGCCATGTGAAGAACTTCAACCCAAAAGGAGGGGGGTAAAGAGGCATGTTGAAGGAGAGTTCGGTTTTTTTCATTGAGCGTGCGGAGAATGCGTTCCGCTTTGCCATTTTGAGGTGACGTTTGTGGACAAAAGAAGCGGAGGGCTATCCCTTGTTGTTGACAAAAGGAGCGGACAATGTTGTTGTCGAACTCGCCTCCCATGTCACATTGAATGGCCTTGATAGGCAAACCAAACTGGGTGTGAACAAAGCTGTGGAAGCTAACAAGGTGGCCATGTGTTTCCGATTTATGGCGCAGTGGAAAGACCCAAACAAAATTGGTGAAGTCATCAAGCACAACCAAATAATAACGAAAACCACTAGCACTAGGAATAGGCGATGTCCACAAATCGCAATGAATAATGTCAAACGGTGCAAAGGTATGAGAATAGGAAGTGCTAAAAGGAAGTCTTTTGCTCTTGGCGATCTCACATGAAGTGCAAACGCCCGAGGCTTTATTACAAGAAATGAAATTGCTAGAGCGGAGACTTTGAAGCACGTGATCGCCGGGCCAAGACGAGCATGCCACAAGTCGGAACTAAGGGTGACTAGGGAGGTGGGGGCGGCAGGGGCGGAATTATCCGCTGGGGCGAGTGAATAGAGGTCGCCGGAACTATTGCACCGCATGATTGGGGTCCCCGTGCTAAGATCCCTCACAAGGAAACCAAAAGGGTCAAATTGGACAGCCACGTGATTATCAATGGTAAATTGACGAACAGAGATGAGGTTTTTTACTATGTCAAGGGCAAGTAGGACTTTGTTAAGGCGGAGAGGTGGGCCAGTGGGGAGGGTTGCTTGACCTGAACCGACAATGGATAGTGGGGCGCTATTTCTGACATAGATGGATGGTAGAGTGCTAGAATAAAAAACAGTTTGTAGGTTACCTGGCGCATTCGCCATGTGAGAGGAGGCCCCGGTATCCATATACCAGTTGTTGTCCGGCTGCTGAAGTCCCATGGTGGAGAAAGCGGCGGAGAGTATCGGCGGCGGTGGGTAGCCCGCCCACGTCGGATAGGGGGAGGGCGGCGGGGGGCATACGACGGATGCTGCGGGTAGGGCGGCGGGGGCTGCGGCTGACTGTACGGCGGCCGCGGCATGTTGCTGTGTCCGCCGCTGTGACCCCGGCGGGTATTCCTCCCTTGGTCATGGCCTCCGCGTTGGTTGGTCGGCCTGTGCTGGTTTGTTGGTGGGTTTCGGGGGTAAAGGTTTTGTGGCTGCGGTGGGGGTGAGGGGTTGACAACGTCAGTCATCGGGAAAGGAAGGTAGGTAGCGGCGGCGGCAACAAAAGAGGCGGCGACGGCTTTAGGGTTTGGCGGCGGCGGCGGCAGGGGATGCGGAGGCGGCGGCATGACTGTGTGGGGCAGCAGATGTGGAGCGGCGGCGGCTCTAGGAGCGGCGGCGGCTAGATCAATTGAATTTGTGAAACGAAAAAATTTTAGGGTTTCACAAAAGGCTGTGATACCATGTAATTGTTTAGATAACTGAGTCCTTGAAGGATCTCAGAGGAGCCTACTCCTGTATATATATCATTGGGTGAAAACCCTGAGGGTACAATCGTAAATATGTACAACTCTATCTATAAAATATATCCTGCTAACACATATAACCTATGAAAGACCATTTTCGATGTCATAAGTTTTTCAATAATTTATTATAGATATTTTTTTCATTTTTGATGTAATGGATATGCTTGTTTGGGATCGATGCAAGCAAGTGAATGATATACCTCTAGATTTGTCATATCTAAGAAAATTCATGAAATGTCTTCGATCAAACATAGTGTAACTGATTTGAGTAAACCCAAGGATTTCATTCCTTTCCAATCTTTAATTTCTTGAGAAAATTGCATAAATTTTAGTGCTTCTCTCCCTTGTTCATCTTCCTTGTACGGACTTTGCCCTCTTTCTAGATAAATTTTTTCTGGGATTGGAGTGTTGCACTAGTACAAAAGGGGGACCGGAGTACGCTTTTTTATCTATGGGAGTAAGCTTCTCTTTCTGTACTTATAGCGGTCGCACTCCCAAATGAGCACACTTCTTGTTAAACCGTTCTCATAAATTTTAAGTATGGTTTTGATGTGAAAGCGTTCTTAAAATTGACGTATGATTTTATTAGTACGATTTTTAAGTACGGTTGGTCTGAAAGCGTTCTTAAAAATTTAGTACGGTTTTGATGTGAAAGCGTTCTTATTAACCGTACTTAATAATAAAAATAAAAAGGCTGCCTTTTTATGCTTTCATATATCTAAGACTCGAACCTGCGACCTCTTGGACCCTCAAACCGACCTCTTGCACCCTCAAACCGAATCAGTCCGCTCCACACGCCTACCACTTGAGCTACGAATTTTAGTTGTCCCTTTGTTCATTTACTTAATTTTATTACAAAAAAAATCTCTAATTTTTTGTTTTGGGGAGACACTTTTCTTATAAAATCGTATTCATTTTAATTTTTTAAGCACGTTTTTTCTAAAACCGAGTTAAATATTTTGTTACAAATAAACGAGAATGGTTTTAAAAAAAACGTGTTCCAACAAGAACACTTTTTATGTAAAACCGTACTCATAATTTTTTAAAACCTCATCAACAACACTTTTCTTATCAAACCATACTTAAAACAAAAAAAAAGAAGTACGCTTGTTAAAAACCGTGTTCATAATTGTCAAATTTAACACGGTTGTAATTTCAAGTGTTCTAAATTTTATTTTTTTAACCACACTTTTCTTAATAACCCTACTAATTATTAGAAAAAAAAACGGTTTTTACTAAGAACTGTACTTATATTTGGTTGTGTGAGTACACTTTTCTTATGAAACCGTACTTAAAACAAAAAACAAGAACACTTGTTAATAAGCGTACCCAATTTAGTGTACTACAGTCCCCCCTTTTGTACTAGTGTTGTTTGGTCCACTGTGTATCCTGGGTTTCGTCCCCTCGAACCTCACTTGGTGAATTTGGGCTTTGTCCTTTCGTCTCCAATCATCCCTCAACTCTTCCATCGTCTCCAATTGATTTCTATCTGCCTTCATTCAGCCTCTCTGTTCACATCGTCTTCCTCCCTAGCCCATTTGCCTTGATGGCTCACATGCGCCACTAGTCTCAAATCTCTTCCTCCTCTTTGTGTGGTGCCGACTTTCCTTCCGCCCTCCATCCATGGCGGATTCGTGTCTACCCTCAATTCAATCTAGGTTAGGGGTTGGTTTTTGGTGGGATGCGCTCGTCGTCTTTCTCCGCCCCCTCCCTTCTCCCTTGGTGTACTGGACTTGGTCTTCGATCCTCCCTCTTTTGTCCCTTCTTGGCTGTGTGGTTGTTTTCCAGCCATGGCCTTAAAAGATGCACCGTCGTCTATTGGTTGTGCTTCTTTCGTTCACTCGGTTTCCTTTGGGCCCAAGCTTGTGGTCCTTCGGGCCTAACTTTGGTCCCTTGGGGCTCAAGGGTGCGGTAAATGTGAATTCTAAAGCTATTTTTTAATGTTATTGTTTATGAACACCTCTTTTATCCCGAAAGAGTTTATCCAATATCCCGAAAGGATTTGACCAAAATTCCGAAAGGGTTGAACAAATCCCAAAAGGACCTGAAAAATATTTATATTATAATAAGTAATAATAATTCTCCCCGGACTTTCTACTTGGTCCCGGGGTTTCTGTTCATAATTTTTTGTCGGTTGATTAATCTTCCCCGTTTTGGCCCGTATTTTGCCTCGTCCTTTGACGTCGGGTTTTTGCCTCGATGTGGTTGTACATGTGTTAATTTGGTTTTGAGTTGGGTTGCAGTATCAGGTGTCCTATATGATTGAGAGGAGCGTGGTTGTGTTCGTAATCTTCAAAGATCCCTTATTTAGGTAAGAGCAAGTGAGCAACATTGGTGATCCGCACTTCGATCCCCAAGTTTCACCTTTTTTCCGGTGGCGGGTTATTGTTCTCCACCTTCTTGGCGTCGAGACACCGATTGAGTGATCACACTCACCCATGTTCTCGGTATTCGTGGCTCGTCTTGGATCTTCATCGACTCTTCCGCTAGCAGACGGCTTTTATGATCGAGTTGTTAGGTTTTTCTTTCACCTTTGTTGGTTTGTATTACTTTTTTTTTTTGGTTCATAGTTGGTTTGTATTACTTATATGTTATATACTAGTGTAGGTCCCGTCCCGTGTACGGAGAATACATTAATATGATATTATAAATAATTTAGATAGATTCCAATAAATAATAAAATAATAATATAAATATAAATTATTTTTCCACAAAAAATTAATGTAGATATAAATAAAATTAGTTCGACGGATTACAAAAAATCTAAATATATTTTATTTAGATTCTCTCTAAATATAAATAAAATTCACATTTATAAGATAATTTTTTTTTCTAATCTACATTTAATTGAATCTCATGCAATTTCATAGATAACCATTTTTTAAAAAATATTTTAATATTGTTTTTTTATTGAATATATAATATATTTATTACGTTAGTTTACTAAAATATCTATCTACGGATAAATTGTGGCTACATAATATTTTGATAAATTATTTTGGTCTCAAAAAATAATATAGATATAAATAAAATAAAAATTATAAAATAATTAATTTTGATATTAATAATTTTTTCCACCAAAAATTAATCTAGATATAAATAAAATAGCACTTATCAAATACTACAAATTTATCTATTAATATTTTTGGTAAGTATGACTATGAAATATTTTTTATTTATGTTTTTGTCAATTAAATAATATATATAGATAGATTGTGGCTTATATAACTTTCTATAAACTATGATAACATATTAATTTATTTATTTTTTCCCCTAGATTCAACCACAACGTGCCACATATGATTTTTTCCCCTAGAATCAACCACAATGCGCCACAGAAGACGATATGCATCGGTTTTAGTATATGTATATAGATTGACGGTTATCCGTCTGCCAATTCACTGGCCTCTCAAGTTTCAAACTTGTCTGAACTCGAATTTTTACTTAATAAAAATAAAGCATAGACTAACGATATTAGTGTAATGAGTTCATCTGGTAATGAAAAGTTAAACCTTACTAATTTAGCTAAGTAAGAATGATATATATAGTGATTGTTTAACTTCTCCTCTGTTAGATTGTAATGAACCTAAGTAATTACAAGTTACACCCTACATAGAGCACCCACCATGCGTATATTGTGGATTTGTGGGTATCTTTAGATAATTAAAAAAATATATCAGAAAAAAATAAAAAAAGTGAAAGGGGTATCTTTCTTTTTGCCCAAAGTTAATTTCTACTTTAAGAAATAAAAATATGATATTACATTTTTAAATTTGATTTTCCTTTTTAAAATAACTAGTCTTATTACCCGCGTGCTACGCGGTATTTTAATAGATATTACTTTATTATATATATGTTATCTTTGATTTTTTAAAATTAAATTATGAAGATTAAAAATAACTTGATTGAAAACTTTTTAGGAAATCAATATACAATCATTAAAATATCTTAATTAAATAAATAACATCATTAACAAATTTAAAGATAAAAATAAACAAAATTGTGTTGCAACTAATAAAAATGTATAAAAATTAATAAAATAAAATAATTTATCCTGTTATATTAGTATTTAATAATTCACGTTTTGTCTATGAACCACTAATAAATTTACATTAAAAAAACGGAAATTTCGCTTGGTGCCCTTGAGGTAAGAGTTATTTCGGACGGTGTACAAAAGTTTAGCATAATTCGCGTGGTACCCCTAAAGTTTTGATGCTTTTCGCCAAATGCCCCTCAGTTAGCTTTAAATAATAAACGTTAACACTCCGTTAAGGTTTTTCAGAAGGGGGAAAGAGGAGAAAAGAACATCTTTATTCACGGGGAGAGGGCGAGACTGAGGACTCTGAGGCACCATTCGCCGCTAGGAGGGAGAAGGCCGACGTCGGCGACTGGTATCTTCAAGGAAGAGCAGGGACGACGCCGTCATCACCGTAGCCAGGTACCCTCTCTCCTTGCCTCTTTCTCACAGATTGTCGATTGATACTCTGCATCGTCTTCTTTTGATTCCCTTTGTTCTATTTGTTGATTATTGATGCTTCATAATCGGCAAAATTAGATTGTTGCCTTCAATCAGATTGGAAACTTTCTCAATCGCATTGCAATATTGCAATCGCCTTGAACTTTCAACCCTCACTTTCCTGTTTTAAATGAATAGGAAATCCGGCTACATGCCTTATTATCTAAAGAATGGATTGTGTAGATATGATAGTTTGAAATGATGGTACATAAAAAAGATGTTGAGGCTGTTGAAGGACATAAAAAAATGTTGCTGGGGCTGCTGTGAGATAGCAAATTGAAGTTGTTCCTGGAAAACAACCATGTGGTGATGTTATGACAGCTTAAATAAGGCCAGATGTTGCTGCTGCAATATCGCAAGTTGGAGCTGCTTTAAAAATGCAAACTTGGGCTGTTGGGGCTGCATTAGGACAGAAAAAAGGAGTTGTCATTGCTGTTGAAATTGAGTTTGATTCAACAATTGTCTAGCTTGCATCTAGATTTTTCAATACATTGTATGCTCCAATCCATTTCTACTGAGTGTGACTTGCTACTCCATTTCTACTGGGTGATTTTTTTAGTCACAATTAGCATGCCATTGTCCTAGGATTTCATTGAAATTAGAACAAGCTCCAAATGATTTCAGCATACTTGCCCACATCATTTTATTAAAAAAAAAGCCTATTAGCTCAACCGGGAGAGCAATGTGTTCATACACAGAGATGTGGGTTCGACTCCCACATAGGCTAATTAAAGTGAAATACAAACTAAAATATTTATGAATTCTTTATCTTGATCTCAATTCTACATCAAATTCTTTGATCAAGACAAGGAGAGCAAGTGTTGTTCTAGTTGTGGCATCAGCTGGTGCATTTATAGGTCTTGTAGTTATTCTTGGTATCTTGTTTCTCATCAAGACAAGGAGAGCATGTGTTCATATCTTTGATTACAAAAGTGAATGTTAAGTTATTTTGTGTAGGCGAAAACGGAAAAAGTCTATAACAATTTCTAGACCAGTTAAAAGTAAACAATTTTAAAACATATGGATTCATCACTGGAAAAAGAGAAATTTCAAATATGTAAAAAAGGAGTGCGCTCGAAAAATATGAATCATTTGTGAAGTCATAAAAATATTGTTCAATAACTACACATAACCATAGATAGCCTATGCGGGATTTGAACCCACATCTTTGTGCGTGAGCACAACGCTCTACCATTTGAGCTAATAGGCTAAGCATCAAACTATGGCTTAGTTGCATAAATCTACCTGGTGTGACCATTGCAAGACATGGTACAAAAAGCTAAGCATAGTGATTTCTTATTTTTTTAGTACTAGGACTCTAGGAGTGGTTAGGCGTGAATATGAATGGAAATGTTAGTTTTGTGCAATGGAATTTAAAAAAGTAAATGACCCTTGCCCAAACTATTAGATGAGAATGAGATTTATATTGGTGTGCAAAAGACAACGCAAGCCTTAGCTAACCATGACTACTGTGTAAGCCTACTAAAAAATGTCACCAAACCACATGATTTCTAAAAAAGTGAAAGGAAAACAAAAAACCAATGATCAAACCATAAATACCATATCATGCAATACCCAAATTCACATGTTTCAAAATTCAAATACAAGTGAAGGGAAAAGTAAAAAAAGATCAGTTACAAAGTCTAAAAAAGAGTCTGAAGCTTTGAAATCAAGGTACATACTTGTTAATCTACTTCATAGACGAAGGCAAAACTCTTGGCAGCCCTTAGCACAGATTAGATGCTTCTCAACCATGGGATTGTACGTAGCTGTATAGCCTGCAAAGGCAAGAAAAAATACAAAACAGAACAAGAGTGAAAAAAACCGAAGACACTAGCTAAACATTAAACACAACAGCAATTGGGTCAACCCACATAAAACTGACACTAATTTTGATACATTTTTCACATCACATTTGAGTTGCACATCTCAACCAAATCGAATTGGCTTCTTTTCCATTTGCTTCCAACGATTACAATAGACTAACAAAATCTGCAGCATTTTCAACTAAAAACAGAAGAGAATTTAAAACTAAATCTAATTTGATCAATGTATCATGCCATAACTCGATCTGTAAAGGAACACGATTTTTAAAAACCAAACATCATAGTATCATACTAAAATGGATTCTTTGAATGACAACAAACATATTGTATCATTTCTAAAGCTAAAATTAAATCTAATTTGATCATGTATCATACAATAGCTCAATCTTTAAAGGGACACGATTTTTAAAAACCAAACATCATGCTAGTTTAACAACTTCGCAACCTCACTCCTTTGATTCTAATCTCTAACCCTAATTTTAAATTTTTAATCCAATTAAATCCCCTAATCAACTCACAAAATCCTCAAATCCCTAAATCCTAAATTTCAAAAAATTGAAGCGAAAAATACCTACTCGTGCTAACTAACAGTCGCCGACGCCGTTCACCGCGCGCTACCCACGCTTGCCGGCATCAGTTTCGGCGTCCACTCCTTCCTTCGTCAACCTCAAGGCTCTTCCTGGTCCAGTCATCTCTTGTTCGCTCTACTGTGTGAATTTGCTTCTAATCTCCTCTGAGAAGAATCGGAGCTGTCGCGAGAGAGATTTACTCCTCCACCTTTGGCACCAACTGACTAACTGAGCTCCACCAGCGTCAATCTGGTCGGCGTCGTACCGAACCTCTCGCCTCGCTCTCTCCCTCTCTCGCTCTTCGCATTTTCGCCCTTCATCTTCTCTCTCTCGCGACCTGCATTCTCTTAAATTCATTTAATTTTATTTTTTTTAAAACGAAAATGTTAACAAAATGGACGGAGGGGCACGACGCGAAAAAAATACAAACCTCAGGGGTATTTTGCGAATTATGTAAAACTTTCGTACACCCGACGAATTTAGCCTTACCCCAGGGGCACCAGGCGAAAAAACCGTTAAAAAAATGGTTTTTTAAAAGATATGAATAATTGTTTACATTGTTATAAAATTTAATTTGAAAATATAAAAAATCATTCACTAATACAAATGAATTAACATTTAAGTGATTGACGATATTTACCTTACTATTAAGAAGAATAAAATTCATTAGATTGATGATATTTACCTTACTATGGATAACTGTTTTAAAAAAAATTAGTGTTTTTATATTATACATTTATAAAATTGTTTTGTTTATCAAAATTCATTAGATTTATTTAAATAAGTCAAAAAATTATCAAAATGTAACTAATCAAGTTATGATAAGATTTTGTTATTTAAATCAATTGTGATTATTAATAATGATAAGTTAAAGGATGTGAAATCATTAATTGATATGACTTAAATTTATTGGATATTTATTAATTGACGTGTCAAAAAAACTCGATCAGATTGCGCCATACTACGACAAGTAAGCAAATTTGACCAGAGTCTGCCACATAGATTATAAATATTATTTTTTTCATAAAAATAAAAGAAATTTAATATTTTATATAATGCTTTAACTTCTCAAAGTAGATGCTGGATAGTAAAAAGTCTTGTATTTTAGATCCTAAATAAAATAAATGACAACATTATTTTGAGTGTTGTGTTAGTGGTAACATTATCATCTCAATTTTTTATAATATATCTAATAAAAGATCTTTAGTTATAAAAAAAAAGATAAAATATCTTTAAAAAAATACTAAATAAAAAGGGGACTACTTTTTAGAACAAGTAAAAGTCTTTTTTAGAGCATGACAAAAATAACCCTACAAGTAAATTAAATTACAAACCTATCCTACCCCACCCCCCCGCCCCCATCTCACGCTTTCTCTCTCATTCCCTCACGCAGGCAGAAGTGCAGAACCCATTCCCCACAGCCGAAGGATCATACATTCTCCATTGATAGATCGAATTCGAAGCAATATCTCCTTCCTCTGAACATGGAGAAGTGAATTTCTATACCAATCAAGTAATTACACTTTCAATTTCGGTTCATCTTTAATCCGTTTTTCGATCCCAATCCCTAATCTCCCCACATCAATTCACAAATCGGGTCTCTAATTAGTGCATCGTTTGGTTTTCTTAAGGCCAACACATCATTCCTTCGAATTCGAGCTCGAGTTCGGTTTTTCCTGCACCGGAGCCCTAATATCGATTCTCCAATTAGGGCTTCTTCTTCTTCCCAGCAGTTGCATTTCGGTAATTCGTCCCAGTTCTGCAAGTAATTCGTGATCCGATGGCTTTTGGTCTGACCGGGTGTGATGCATTAGGGTTTGGAGAAAACATAGGGTCCGCGTTTGACCTGCTCTCGAATGAAAGTTAGTAACAATGGAGGGAGGGAAGAAGGAAGAAGACAGGTCCACGTTTTTTTTTTTCAATAATTTGAAGGACTTTTAAGCCCGGTTCTTCCTAGAACTGGGCTAAAAAGTACTTTTTATCACGGTTATAAATAGAACCGGGATAAATAAACCCATTTTAAAAAAAAAAAAAAAACAGGTCGTTGCGACCATATTGCAACTGGTCGTTGCGACCATATGTATTTTGTAAAAAAAAAATTGGTCGCAACGACCCATTGACATTTGGTCGTTGCGACCACTTGACCATGCGCTAAACAGAAATTTGACCCTCACTAAACAGAAATCGTGAATAAAAATAACTGAGATAATAATGATAGTTATTTTGATTTAGTACGTGATATATAGATTAGATTAGATATTGATTGTCGATGATATAAAATTCTATGTAATTGCTTATCATTTTAATCTTGCTAGATTGTTAAAGATTTGTGGGGTTTTATTTTTAGTTTATAAGTAATGTATATTTATAAGATTTTTTAGTTTGTCAAAATAAATTAGATTTATTCAAAAAATTTATCAAATTGTAACTAATTGAGATATGATAAAATTTTATTATTTAAATTAATTGTGATTGTTACTAACGATAAGTTAAATGATGTGGCTAAAAGATATGAAATCATTAATTGATGTGGCTTAAATTAATTGGATGCTCATTAATTGAGGTGTCAAAAAAATACCCGGGCCAGAATGCACCAGAGAACGACACGCGCACCAAAGTCCGCCATATAGGATTTTCACGCCTCTGTTTTAGTATTATATATTTATTGATATATTGATATTGATTGATATTAAGACACTCAATATGAGTTTTTGTTATCAATGCTATTATGAAACCAAAAAAACAAGTTATGATCGAGAAATATCCATTTTCTTCCTAACACCTAATCCGAACATGTTGAGATGAGTTTGAGAGTATTAACTTGGGAATATTTTACAAAATCGTTATCCATTTTCAAAATACTAAAATTTCATCTCCTGCCTCACACGCCTAAACTTAATTAACATTGATCGAAACCTCAATCCGTACACCAAAAAGTGTGAATTTTTTAGGATTTTTGTTTAGCATTAGACCCGGCCTAACAACAGGGGTAACAAGAATACCTGTCAAGAGCCCACGATTCTAAAGGACCCATATATAATTTTATAGCCCATTTTCTTTATATTTTCGGTTCAAAGAAATAAAAGAGCTGGCCCATACACTAGTAGAAAAACCATCTTTTAGCCCGGGCGTTTTGATAAATATAACCCGGATGTAAGCAAAATGTGGTCCGGGCATCACGTTGGTGTGATAATAGGTATATAGCCCGGACCTCAAAAAACAAGCCCGGGCTATTTGACTGGTAATATAGCCCGAATCTACTATATCCGGGCTATTATGTGCCGTTAATTTTTTTAAAAAAAAAACACAGGCATTGAGCCCGTACATAAAGAGATCCGGGCTATTAGGTCCCTGTCATTTGAAAAAAAAATTGATATTTAGGCCGATATTTAGAAATTCGGCCTAAAATGTTCCTTTTTAAAAAAAATTTAAAATTAAAATGTGTACAGTAGGTACATCATTCTGATAGAGTGATAGGGCCAATGAACACTCAGTACATAACCATTAGGGCCATGAAAAGCAAATTTCCAAATACATATCAATCTAACTCATAAAACAAGTCCTAAAAAAACCCTGCTCCACCAAACTACAACACGCACAAACACAGAATGTTAGCATCTGATAGGTGCTTAGATCTCTTCATCCCATGATATAAGCATGGAAGAGAGGGAGGGAGAGTCACTTGTGAGACTTGGAACCCGGTGCAGGCAAATTTTGGAAGTGAGTCATGGAGATTATGCCACCATCTGTTGCTTGGGATATCATGGGAGATCCTTAAAAGGTTGCAGCCGCATTAGTTCTTGATGAAATACCTGTAAATTGGAATCAAGAGTAAACAAAAATGGTTTCCCAGACAAAAAAAAAAAAAACAGAAAAGAAAAATCATCATCATCTTAATCACACTTCATATACAAGAACACAAGAATCAGGGCAGCAAGCATGAATTTGAGATGACAGTCAATTACTCGTGATAATCAAATTGCTAAAAACATATGGGGAAATTATCCAAGGAGAGAGATAACATAGTGCCCTATCTCTGTCTCATATACACTCTTCTACATTGCAAGATGTGATAAACCTACACGAGACACAACATGCCTCTTCCAGTTCAAGACACAACATGCCTCTTGAGCAGCCAGATAACTAGAAACAAATAGTTCATAAACTTTTACAGGATAAGGATTAAATATTGAAATCAGTTCTAAATAAGTCACTTTCAAGGACAACGAAAATAATTTCTATTAATTACAAATTCTCACAAGAGAAATAAAACTCAGACCACATATTAAAATTGCCACTCATCTACACATCCATACTCCAGTGTCCAAAATACTAATCTGACAATGTAGCATGAAAAGATAGTAAGGGAATATTCAATACAATGATTGAATCTTAATCAAAAGTGTCATTAAGTCAGAAGAAGTAAATAGCTGAGTGTTAGACAACTACCATGAAGATGCCATCATTTTGGGGAAAAACAAGTCCTTGAGAAAACATTCATCTTAACCATATCCTAATTTCTGAAATCGAGTGTGAGTTTGTTTGACTAAAAAGATGATGAAGTCTTCAGGTAAATGAAATATGGGATAATCGAGTGTGAATTTGTTTTTGTTATTGCCCAAAAACTCCTTTTTTTCTTTCATTTGTTAGATTGCCCAAGAAATTAGATAATTAACTGGAACTAACTAACCTAAACTATTTGTGTGAGATTATAGAAGGCAAATTAGGATAGAGAAAAGTTTAACGAATTGCAAGAGAAGATGTCTCCCCCATATGTAGCAAAAATAAACACAGATTTCATGAATTGATTCTATTTTTTTTCCAGATCTAGCATCTAGACATCTTTTAACTCTTAGTCTTCACCAATAAAAGAAACATTGGTGAAGACTAAGAGTGAAAAGAGCAAGTGAACTGAAATGCTAAGAAAAGCTAGAAGCTATGAACTTCATACATGAAAAACAACTTAAATCGCGGATAGAACATCAGAAGATCCTTATAGCCACTACATATTCAAGGAAACAATTACGGGTTAAGGCAATAGCAGTGGATACATCTACCGTGGAAAACATAACCTTATATTTAAACTCAAATAATATAAGAATACTTTAGCCAACACACCCATTTCCATTCCTGCTATTGACGGGGTAATAGAAAATACTATAACCCTATATTTAAACTAATAAAACTGACCTATCAAAGGAAATATTTTGATTGCATGAGTTTGGATCACAATTTCATCATCTTCAAGGCACTCTAGGACTAGGTTGCTAGATCTTCCCTGAAATATCGGACACATGAATGATTAATGAGGTAAACCAAAAGAAATAAATTTATGGCATTCAAAAGGTAAGCTAGTAAGTATATTTCAAATAGAAATCAAGAGACAAGAGAGTGAACACGTCAACATGATGCCGATTTACAAGGTGTATTAGGATAGTTTACCATAGGTTTCGACAATACCTTAGTTCACCATTATTACCTCTTTGTTGCTGAGACTTTCCATACTTTCAGGTGTGATACTTCTTAAATCACAGCTAATAAGCAAAGTAGCCTAGAACTCAAAAAGAAATTAGATAGCCTGTACAAAGATGACATGCTGGTACTTAGTGTAGAACTTTAGCAGGTTTAATCATAAAAACACTCAACCTTCACGATGCAAGGAAAAAAGCAGATAGATTCATGTCATCTTTATCACTTATAACTTGCAATTCTTGTGAGATTGATTTTCTTAAATTTTTTTTATGGATGACCTCACTAAGATATTCATGAATTATAGACATTAATAACAGAAGAAAAACCTATTCCACTAAGATTTTCTTAATTTTTCAGAGGTGAACCCAAAATAAAAAAATTAAGTAAAATAAATAAGATTTTATATAGTTTTTAGCTCCTAAAACACGTGCAAAATAGTCAAACATCATTTATTTCCAAACGGAGGGAGTATAAAATTAACCAAGTGATAGATAAGGTGGCACTACTCAGTCACTCGGTAGATTTTGAGAGCCCCAACTCTCTAAGTCCTCGTCTATAAAAATATTATTAGGTGGTGGGTCAACATGACATAAGTGAATTCTCGCCTCTTTCCGAAAAAATAAAACGACCAACAAAATATATCAACCTTAATTTGGGTCATTTACTCGAATTACCCAAAATAGAAGGCCAGTTGAGGAAAGAAATGAAGAAATCGGCCGTAGAATGAAAATTCTAGAAGATTCCAGCAACGCCCAGAAAGAACAACCATAGGAATCGAAATTCGAAACCAACACTACCGTCCGAAATCAGCCTCCGCCTCACCCCCATGGCCGCTTCCTCCGCCGTGGAAGCCGCCTCCGCTCTCCGTTCGGTGCTTCAACGAGCCACTCTAGCCGCCGAGCGCTCCGGCCGCCGCCCTGACCATGTGAGGGTCATCGCCGTCAGTAAGACCAAGCCCGTCTCCGTCATCCGCCAGGTCTATGACGCCGGCCACCGATCTTTCGGCGAGAACTACGTTCAGGAGCTTGTCGAGAAAGCTCCCGAGGTACCTCTCTTGATTGCTAATGGTATTGATAACCTAAATTAGAGACGTTTTTTTTATCTGGTTTAGGTATTTAATCTCTCAAAAAATTTTGGAAGGAATGAAATTTTAGGTCGAAGGTGTAGGTTTGTGTTGATTAGAAGGGTACCTATTTGATTTTAGAACTATCATTTAATCATGTTCACCTGGATTCGTTGGAAAGGATATATCTTGTCGATTTGAGATTTCAGTTCAGCGTATGTTCATATCATTTGATAAAGTTTTGACCATTTGAGGAAACTGACAAATTCCAAAGCGATTTCCTGGAGTTAATCGATCAGAAATTTGATAGACTGCAAACTTGCCAAATCAATGATTGATTTCATTCTCTATATAAATTACCATTACTTTGAAGAAAATCACAACACACCCAGAAATCATCCATTCCAAAAGCACCAAAAAATGGCTAGCCCCGATTTAGATTCTTCAAACACAAACCCTTTCCTTTCTAGTAGTAGCTCTAATGGAGATAGCGAGCTTCAAACTTGCTTTGAAGCATGGAAAGCTGCAACTGTTCGAGTTCAAGAAACTTTTCAGGAACTTACAAGTTCAAGAACGAGACGTCGCCGCACCCACATTGAAAGGGGAAGGGAGAGAGGCTTCGCCCAACTGTCAAGCGATTACTTCTCGGAGGTGTCAACCTACCCAGATGAGGTCTTCCGTCGCAGGTTCAGGATGAGTAAGGGGGTTTTCAATCGCATCGTTCAACGTTTGGAATCGGAGATGGTGTACTTCCAGCAACAACCGGATTGCACTGGATGGATGGGCATTTCTGCGTTGCAGAAAATCACAAGTGCAATTCGCATTCTGGCCTATGGCCTTGCTGCTGATGCTTGTGATGAATACCTTCGTCTATCAGCGGTCACAGCAAGATTGTGCTTGTCACATTTTGTTGATGGAATCATCAACTTTTTTGGAGATGAGTACCTTCGGCGGCCTTGAGCTTCTTTAGCTCTGGTTTGTTCTAAGTTCTTCGAATCCAACTCAAGTAACCCGACATCAAATTCATCAAGATCAATCAAAAGAATAAAGATCAATGGAGAGAACCAGGAGAAATGAGAGAGAAGAAAAAAGTAAAAGTCCTCAGAATGGTAACTGTTGTCCTTGAAAAACTAATTCCCAAAACAAATACTGTATATTGGAAATAAACGGAACAATATGACAGCATATAAGCTATGGAAACAAACAGAACAATACTAGACTAAACGACATTGTCTACGCAAGTAAATGTTACCTATGTCAATTCTTCCCTTGTCCATTCCCGCTGTGGGCTGGAAATGATTTCAGATAGAGGGGAGAAGAGTCCTAGGTTCAGATAAATTTTCAGCCTGTTGGTTTCCGTTTACTATTTGATGTTTCATAAATGATGTCTACTCTAAGTTTGGTCATTTTCCCCCTTGAGAATATTTTAATTTCTTGGTTGATGGATGGTCTGCAGCTTCCAGATGATATAGAGTGGCATTTTATTGGGAATTTGCAAAGCAACAAAGTAAAACCTCTTCTGAGTATGCATCCTCTCTCTTTTTGTCACTCCCGCTCCCCACCATACACGAACAAAGCGCTGTGTTTTTTCATAGCTTTGTTTTTTTTTTTCCTCCATCGGGGTTAATAATTACTGTGACTTCTTTTTTTACTTATGTTACTTGTCGTTACATTCTTATTTGCATATTGTAAGATAGATGTGGAGCTAAAATAATTCTTTCTATGCAGCTGGTGTACCAAATCTCGCTATGGTACAGAGTGTAGATGATGAGAAGGTAAGCTTTAATTTTACATAGTACTAATGCCCCTTCTCTATTACGTCTGGGAGTGTAAATACATGAATATTGAGTTTCCGAGTAAAAAAACTTAACAGTGCAAGGTGCTGCTTTTTTTCTTTTCACTTCCCAGGAATTCACAGTAGTTGGTTTTATATTCATATTGCAGATAGCAAATAAACTAGATCGTGTGGTTTCAAGCATTGGAAGGAAACCTTTAAAAGTCTTGGTCCAGGTGAACACCAGCGGGGAAATCTGTGAGTAATTAGAATTTAAACCCCCATCAGGGTTTTTTTTGGGGTCTTCGTGTATGCTCTGGATTTTAAATCCCAGAAGTGCTCAGATAGTTTTCACTTACCTACAAATCTACAATAATTTCGTTATTCTTTCCTATTGTGCAATTGATTGCTTGTCTTTACTCTGTAGTGATTGATAACTCGTTGCATTGCATCTTTAAGCCAACAGTTTATTCTATTATGTTGTCACAGCCAAATTTGGTGTTGAACCTTCAGCATGTGTAGAACTTGCAAAGCATGTTAAAATGAGTTGTCCAAATCTTGAGTTCTGTGGCTTGATGACGATTGGAATGCTAGACTATACATCAACTCCCGAGAACTTCAAGGTTTGTATTATCCTCGTGTGAAGCATCAGTTTCAGTCTCTTTCTTGCTTCTCTGTACTTCAGCATTTCCCAATCCTGTGTTGTTTGCTCATGCAGACATTAGCAAGTTGCCGAACGGAAGTATGCAAGGCTCTAGAAATAGAGGAGGAACAATGTGAACTATCAATGGGCATGTCAGCTGATTTTGAGCAAGCTGTACGTAACTTATAATTGCTTTTGCTTTGTCAAAATGATGGTGTGAAAGTAACTTCTATTTTTGACATTTGGGTGTGCAGATTGAGATGGGTAGTACCATAGTAAGAGTCGGATCCACCATTTTTGGGGCGAGGGAGTATCCAAAGAAATAAGCCAACTAGTGAGTTAAATCCTTGGTATACCGATATCTGAGGACACTACAATGCATCTATACTGCTTGCTGCAGTTTGTTGAGCAACTGCATCCTCAACTCTTCTCAAATAACGGTGTGCGTTTTATGAATTCCTTTTTTTTTTTGTAAAAATTATAAAATAAATTTGCCTGAATTGAGAAATTTGAGATATTAGCCCTTTGAATAATTCTGAACTGGTTATTCAATGTGAATTCTAATAGTTGATAAATGTCCAGCAGAGTTTCATGTTTTGATTGAATGTATCAAAATTCAAAAGCATAGGAAGTCTTTGTAAATGTTAACTAGAGTGACGCTTGTAGAACTCGAAATTTTGTAGCTCATGAACTCGTGCTCCTCAAGCCAAGGCTATGAGATTCGTCTCCCTCGACTCTGGTTTGTAACTCTGTCTTAAATGATTTGATACATGAATGCAACTGAACATTGTGAACACACTCTATTAATACGGAGTAATAGGGAAAATTGTGGCAAATATCACCAACTTTGTAGGTTGTTGTAGACTACACTTTGTGCCATGAGACTCGGCAATCATATCTTTAACCGAAAAACTGACCCCGGCGAATCTTTCTTCCTTATTTTCTGGAATAAAAGCGATTTTTTTCGTTCAAGAAAAAGTAATACATTGGTTTTTTGGATGCATCTCAGTCTGAAATTGACTCAGCCATCACGAATTATGCGGGGAGCTTTTGACTCTCAATGCAGTTAAGCCATTGATAGGTAAAAAAAAAAGGGGGGTTCATTACAAATCTAGTTATAGAAATCAAGAACAATCAATCAGATACTGTGATTCCATCAACAACAAGAGTGTGACAGGTAGTGCAAAAAGCAATGCCACCACAAAAGCGAGACAGGGCAAGGATATGCAGCCCAAGAGCTGTAAAGATGGCAACTGGTGTGATGGGGATGTGTATGGTTGGTTACATTGCAGGCCCTCCCTTGTACTGGCACCTCCTCGAGCTCCTCGCTGATGCCAACCGCTCCTCCTGCCCTCCTTGTGTCTGCGACTGCTCGTCTTTCCCTCTCTTCTCTCTCCCCGAAGGTCCCATACACTGCTTCTATCTACAATGTAGTATAAGATACCCTCTTGGTTAACTGACCTTCGTCTTTTCTGGTGTTTATGTCGCAGGCTTGAATTTTTCGTTCACAGGTTCGCTCCTTGGATATCCTAGTCGAAAACTTTCCTACAAGAACTATGATTTAGATTGTTTTTTTTTTTTTTGGTGTGTTGTGTTATTCATTAGATTGCATGAAGCCTGAAGACGATGACGATGAGGCAGGGGAGGAGATGCGGAGGAGCTTCGCAGACCTCCTGGAGGAGAAGCTGAGGATCAAGGAATCTGAGGCTCTAGAGAACCAGCGCAAGGCGGAGGTGGCGCTGCTGGAAGCCAGGAAGCTGGCGTCCCAGTATCAGAAGGAAGCCGACAAGTGCACTTCCGGAATGGAGACGTGTGAGGAGGCCAAGGAGAAGGCGGAAGGGGCTCTTGTATCGCAGAGGAAGCTTACCGCGATGTGGCAGATGAGGGCTCGCCAAAAAGGCTGGCAAGAACAGAATGACACTCCTTGAATCTTGACACACACTCTCTCTTATTTGAGCTCTCAATTTTGTTCACTTCATTGCAAGTTATAACCGGCTTTTTCCCCTATATCAGACTTGGATCATCTTCATACATAGATGTAACATCTAGCTGACTCGGTTCGTTCAGAACATCTAGTTACATAACATTGAAAACACACCGAGATTTTATTCGTTAGGCCAGTAGAGCTACAAACAGATCAGCAAGATTTCTTGTCAAAAAATAAGTGATCTAAGAAGATCTACAATCTCAGTTGTGCTTATTACTTTCTTATCAAGAGACCAAAAAAATCCACTAGTTTTTTTACAAAAAATTTACACCCTTGTTCCTCCTGGTTGATGCATATCTTTTCGTATGAGGACTGGGGAGGCGCTGCAATGACACGCGACTTGAGGCAACATGCTTGAACCATGGTCAGTCTTGGTAAATTTTGGATCAGTTATATGAGTACTGGAGGCTGTTAGAAAAGGCGGAATAATCATCTTGATCGAAGATACCCTCAGTCAAAAGGCGCCTACCAGCGCCCTGTGAGAACTTCCTCGCAAACAGGAAGCAAGGAACGTACGTAGAGTTAGACTGGCACCACTCGATCCTGAACTCCGTCTCATAGTAGACATGGTTTATATCCTGTTGGATGGAATGGAGGAAATGCAGACAGTAAGGGATGATAAAACTGTCATCAATCTATTCTAAAAATTCACATTACCTTGATTTCTTTCATTCTTTTCGGGGTTGCAGATGCATAGCTAAAGGTCACCGGATGCCAGCCTGTTTCGGTTCTTTCTGCAGACGCGTTCCATAGAGTGTAAGTCAATGTTCGGCGCTCAAGCTCTTTCTCTAGCCCTCTCATCTGTTCAACCATACGAATATCCGAATGTTATGTCCAAGAATTAGACTAGCTTGTTAAGAGTAGGACATGTATATAACACTTCCTCGTCTACATACTGTAAGTAGCGTCGGAATGTAATGTTCATCTGGAATGCAATTGCGCCATGTCATAAGTTTCTGAGTCATAAACCAAGGACTGTTGTTAGAACATGAACAAGCACAGCGATTGTCGAATTCATTAGCTGTTTCTTGCATGAATTACCTTGCAGTGCTTGCTGAAAATCGGAAAGACGTCCTCATCATCCACAACAACCTCTGCGTGACTACGAATCAAAGCAATCCACTACAAAAGAATGTTCAACGCATAAAAACGACGAAAGGCTTTCTGCTGCACCAATGCACAACTATTAGATGAGTAGTCTAAAAGAGTTACCTGTGACCCTTTTCTCCAATTTTCCGCGGGTATGTTAGGCGACATTTGTGGATTATAGCGACGGTCCTTCTTATCAAGAAAACTATAGTAACATACCACATAGGCAACCGGTCAGTATACGAAGTTCCTTACAAGATCATCATATTACGAAGTTGTAGCGTTACCTGTCGACGAAGCTCCTAGGCGACATCATAAGATAGTTGTATATGAAATCGAAACTGTACAAGGGAATGCAGCTGCACAACAGAAGCAACTAATGAGGGAACACAGATAAAACAAAGCGTCTAGTCGGAGGATCAGGATCGAGGAGCTAAACCTATCGGATAGAAGAACGAATCGTTGGTTCGATGGGTCTTCGAGTGCTGCATCGACTAACATCCTTTCTGCATCTAACATACTAGAATCTCCCCAACCAACCTGTGAGAACACATTCGTCGAAAATTGAGCACAATCTGCAAGAATGACCTTCAACTGCAACAGTTTAAGATAGGACTAACCTTAATGCTGTCACTCAACTGTCGCCCGTGGAAGAAACAACACTGGGAAGTCGACTTGTCGAACACAAAACCGGGTTGCGAATGTATGTAAATGGAGTATCTCCCCTTATCCGCGCCCTGTCAAGTAGTTGCGTTTTGTCAATAGGTGGAGTAACCCATCCGCTTTAAGGTACAACAAACGAACAAACCTCGAAGAAGGTACTCCAAAGAAAGTCAAGAGGGAGATCACGCCTCGCGAGGAACAAGAAGGCGAGCTTCGGAGGCCCATCGAAGGGGCTGGTGAGGTTCCGCGATCTCCTAACGAATCTCCGAAGCGCAAGATCCTCATCCGGACCCGAATTAAAGCTCCAGAGAGCGGTGACGCACAGCAGAAACGAGATCGCTACGAGTAGCCTGAACCGAACCTTGTTTTTCTTCCTCATCTGCTGCAAGATCAAACCTGTCATCGATGATCGATCAGCTGATACATTGAAATGGATGATTGAGGAAATGGAAGCCATGGGAGGGGAGGGAGAAACTCGCAGAGCTGCTGCGTAACATGTTTCTGTAATGTTTCCCGGGAGAAACGGAAGCGTTTCCTGTTTGTTGTTTGACGCTTTCAGTTAAGTTTGTCCACGCATTGATGATCTGATTTCCTTCTTTTTAATTTCTTGCGTTTTCTGGAGTCATCGATACGGCGTCGTGCGGGGTGCGTATCTGTCACGTCCATTTGACCCCATCCTATTTCTTAACAACTGTTGTTAAGCGTCGGCTTTGATTTTGAATACGTTGAAAATTGGATCATTTATTGATTTTGAATACAGTTTTATGTGAAAATTGAGTGACATCCCATAAAGGTAACGATAAATGTTACACTGTATTATCAATTGATCATAAATGGTACAACTTGAATCTCTTCGGAGACCCTAAATCGCGCAGGCAGAGTCGATGACGAATGATACAATACAAGCATGAATTTAAATTAGGATGTAATGAAACAATGTAGAAAGAGGCTTGCCCTATGCTAATACAAATTATAAGATTAATTTTGAGATTACCTGTTAATGTAAACTCTGTTTCGAAAGGCTATGTTGCTACCTTTGCAGTCTGAGGAGCCAAGATCACATTCAAGATCTTACCGGGGACGAATATCTTCTTCTTGATGGTACTCCCATTTATGTACTTAGATAGCTTCTCATCCATGGAAGCTAATCTGAAGGCTTCTTCTTCTGTACATTTCTCTTCAACCCGAATTGTCCCCCTCGTCTTCCCATTGATCTGGACCGGTAAGACTATGGTCGAATCTTTCAGGTAAACGGGATTAGCCTGCAACGAAAACAGCATCTTTGATTGGACCAACCTTGTGCAAAAATAAAAGCCTTGGCCCACTAAAAAGGATGCTAGATCGTTACCTTTGGGAAAGGTGCATAGGTAAGAGAACTCGGATGTCCTAGGCGAAACCAAAGTTCCTCGGCCATGTGAGGAGCATAAGGTGCGAGAAGCAGAAGAAAGGACTCGAGTATTGACCTCGGAAGTCTATCCCACTGAATACATAGAGCAAAAGAATGATGCATAAGCACAAGTAGTCAATAACATCCGAAGCCCGTTTCTGTAAAGCCAAGAAATGCTAATCCGAAAAATAAAAAGAATGCACGAAAAAGGAATCATACGGAACCTTGTAAGCAGCATTAGTGAACTCCATCATTGCAGATATACCAGTGTTGAATCGAGTTCCTTCAATTTCCTCGGTCACCTGTACGTTAAGGCAAATTTGAATAAGCGTCTAATAAACACTCATTCCTCGTGTTACATTACAAAGTAGAGCAAAAATCACCTTTTCAATACATTTATGGAGTGCACGAAGTTGTTCCATGCTAGGTTCATCCTCAACAGCTACAGTTCCATCTCTGTATGCGCCATCGGGTGAAGGCAAACCAACAGCAAGCCTCCAAACTCTAGCCAGAAACCGATGGACCCCTTCAATACCACTAGTATTCCATTGTTTTGAATCTCTGAGATTACAACAAAAGAAAATGCAAAGTAAGAAAGGTACGACATTTGAGTAAATTCTGATCTCAAATGTAAATAGAATGAGCGGATGAAGAAAATTCAACCTTAACGGTCCCATGAACATCTCATACAACCGAAGGGAGTCGGCACCATATTCGGATACTACATCATCAGGATTAACCACGTTTCCCCTGCTCTTGCTCATCTTATGAGCCCTTGCAATCACACGAATACTTTGATTCTCTTTCAGTACAAATGAATCACCCAGTTTCGTGACCTACAACAAGGTAAATAAGTTTAACAATCCATTAAATAATTCATCCTCGAAAGGAATACGAAATAAAGCCAGTAATTTGCGCTTTGAGAATGTACCTCATCCTCTGGAATTCTTTCTTGATGAAGATCACTTGTAATGCTGCTTGAATCAGCGGATATAAAATTGCCATCATCATCTCTCAGCACCGTGTATTGCACCTGCCAATAAAGAATCAGGAACCTGAAACGATGAACCATTCACCATAGCGAAGCAAATTTACTTACTTCGCCAAGGATGATCCCCTGGTTTATGACACATTTAAATGGCTCCTTCGTAGAAACAACACCAATATCATATAGAACCTGAAAGATATTCGAAGAGCCATGTAAACATCAAACTTGTATGAAAAGATCAGAAAATAACATATATACTCCAAAATTTTTGTTTAGCATTTTTAACCTAAACACAAAGCACACACTAGCACGGACCTTGTGCCAAAACCTCGCATAAAGTAAGTGAAGAACTGCATGCTCAGCACCACCTACATACACATCAACTGGACCCCAGTATCTGTAAGTCAGCAGAGAAGGTAAAATATTAGTAATAATATTTTTGCACCTAATACTTAAGCTTTGACCTTTCAAAACAAGGAAAAAAATATACAAAATGTAACAAGAAGTGGATAATTAGACCTTTCTTTTGCTTTATCCACTAATTCCTTTGAATTTTTAGGATCCATGAATCTCAAGTAATACCTGAAATTAATTCAGTTTACAACCATAAGAGACTGCGGACATTTAAGATGAAGTAGTGCAAAATCATAATGTCCAAAAAATTTCCCAAAGAACAACTTTAGATAAAAAAAACATCTCAAAGCATGAGATACAAATTTACCAAATTAGTGAAACTGTATGTTTTCATGATATTACCCTACTGAATCTTCATTTCTCCAACATGACCAACCATATGATCTGATGAACAATGAGGCCTAATGGCAATCAACTAGTCAAGTTAATTTCAGGTCTTTCATGTGCTACAACTCTCTAATTTAATGCAGGGATCAGCAGTTCAGTTTTCAGCCACAATGATTATAACTAAAATTGTGGTTGTATGTTTTGAAGCCACACAACTAGAATCTTCATCAACATTTGTGGTATACAGCCATTGCATTTTCAGATAGTGGCTTTGATAAAAAAAAACACCTAATTAAAATTTTGGGGTGTGGGAATAAAGACACAAGGTCAGCTCAAAGGATTAGAATCAAACGAAGCAGGAGAGAGAAGAAATTAGGAATGTAAGTTGAAGGAAAATGTTAGAGAATGGTTTGTCCATCCAGGACATCCTCAAGTCTGAGACAATTACGAAGCAAGAGATGTAAATTGTTTATAAAATTTAAAGTAATACAATTTGGATCGTATGTAACAGCAAAACGAATTAACAGCAAAAAAAAAGTGCATCAACACATACAAACTAGAATTACCAGCATGAACCAGCCCATTGAGGCATGGTGCTTGTTTCTCGCCTGGCAGATCTTCCAGATAAGGGATCTTTAGTTTGCACCTGGAAATCAATCACATGAACAAGGCATTATAAGAGTAAAAACTCATTCATAAGGATCCACCATGAAAACTGAACTGATTTTAAAATAAAACTGTAGGCTATTATATGCAGGAAACCAACTTAAAACTAAGGTGCTTAGGAAATCAAACCAAGATCAATATCATATTGAACTGTCTAAAATTGACATAAAAATTGTGTTACAATAATACTCACCCAAGATACAGCTTTAGATAATGGTGGGTCCCCTGTTCCAGTGGGAGTGAAATCATCCAAATTAGGGAGAGTAAGAGGTAATTCAGTTTCTGGAAGAGGAACATTCTCCCCAGTGTCGTCACAAAATATGACAGGGATTGGCTCCCCCCAGTAACGTTGCCGAGCAAATAACCAGTCCCGCAACTTGTAGTTTACCTATATTAGAATTTTAAAAAAATGTGTAAATTGTAAACTTAGAAATCAACTATGAATTAGATCCATCAATTCTCCCCCATCCAGCAAAATAAAAAGAGAAGAATAACAAGATTGCAAGAAGTTGTACTGCTTGGAAACTAGAAACTTCAAGCAATGTCACTGCACACATTTACTTTTTCCAAAGACAAAAGTTTCAAGTAGTACCTTCCTCTTCCCAGTTCCAGTTTTCTCAGCCCACATAATGACTTTTGAAGCAGCTTCTTTGCTAGATAAACCATTGATGTCAAGGCCAGTTGCTAAACTTGATGAATTTATCATCAAACCATCACCAGCATAAGCTTCTTGGTAATCACTGGAACTATCATCATCTACCTTTACTACATGTTTGATAGGGATTTCATATTTTAAAGCAAACTCATGGTCACGAGAGTCATGTGCAGGTACAGCCATTATTGCACCAGTACCATAGCTACAACAATTGCAACATTTAACAAAAATTGATTAGTATGAAATGCAACTCAAATACGCACACAAAAACAAATGATTCGCTTTTAAACATGACAGTTGAACCTCTGAGTTCAATGCAGAACCTAAATGCAGGTGGTAAGAATTGCAAGATTAATTAGGATTCAGATACCACAAAAGAATGCATGTGTCTTTAACATAGACTATGATCCCCGACCTATACCAACTGATTGATACCATGAAAATTTAAATGTAGTAATCAAATATTCAAAAATGAGCCCGGGCGGGCTGGGGCATACCTTCCTAAAACATAATCTGCAACCCATACAGGGATAGACTCTCCATTAGCCGGGTTCCTCGCATATCCACCACTTAAAACACCAGTTTTGTCTTTTTGAAGCTCAGTCCGCTCAAGATCACTTTTTCTCAAGGCTGTCTCTTTGTAATCCTCCACCTATGCTCGAGATCAATAGTCACGTATGGACACATTCATTATTTCTGTGTGTTCAACATTGCAGAAAAAGAAAAGAAAAAGGAGAGAACACATACATATTTACGCTGTTGTTCAGACACCAAGGATCTCAACAATGGATGCTCAGGTGCCAGGACAAGGTAGCTGCAGAAAGACGCCAACTTATGAAATGAATACAACAAGGATCACATATGGATAATAATAGGAACAAATGAGAATATATATTGCAAGATACATACGTTGCTCCAAAAATAGTATCAGGCCTAGTTGTATACACAGTGATCTTAGTGCCGGTTTCCTTTCCATTCAAATCCAGAACAGGGAATTCCAGTTCAGCACCTTCTGATTTGCCTATCCAATTTCTTTGCATTTCCTTCACACTTTCAGGCCAGTCAAGTTCATCCAGATCTTCAAGAAGACGATCAGCATATGCAGTGATTTTCAGCATCCACTGCCGCATTGGCTGCTTGTAATAAACAATGATACTGAAAATTATAAAAACATTAAGAAATGAACAGAAGTAAGAGAAGCATCAAAAACTTATAAACAAGAGGAAAAGAGTATACTCAGATCTAAAGAACCTTTCTTATAACTGGATGACCCCCACGTTCACTCACACCATCTATAACTTCCTCATTAGCCAAAACAGTCCCGAGAGCTGGGCACCAATTGACAGGAACCTCTGCCTACATGTGCAAGTGCAGACACCACTGAACTCCACATTACAGATTTTCTAAATAGGACAGAGTACTCAGTTACAAGAATACTGACCTGATACGCTAATCCTCTTTTTAGAAGTTGAAGAAATATCCACTGGGTCCATCTATAATAGTCAGGTTCTGTTGTAGAGATTTCACGATCCCAATCATATGAGAAACCTAGTGATTTGAGCTGAACCGAAACAAGATGAACAAACAATTAAAAAACATAGTAGAGAATGGATGTGAAGTTGTAAATAGCTAAAGGCCTAGCCAACAAAAAAGAAAAGAAAAATGTGAAAACAAAAGCAATTTCAAAGCATAATATATCATGTATCTCCTATCTGACAAGGATTGCTTATAGATTCAAAACCAAGAAATCCTTTAACTGCAATGATAAAAATAAAAAATAAAAAGCAAAAACTAGATCAAATTCATACAGGAATGGCAAAATAGCCTAAGATTATGTTCAAAACTTCAAACAATGTGTCTGGCAGTCCAGAGTTTTCCCATAGCAAAATAATTAAACATTACTAATTTGGAAATCATAGGTCTTTATTCTATTGTATACAAATTGCAATATTGCAAGTGCAACTTGGCAGTCGTTTTTTAATAAACTTGATCACAAAATTTAAGTAAAATTTCAATAAGTAATAATTTCAGATATTTACTGAAAGTTAGGGTTATGAGAAGAGAGTCCCAAGCAATACAAAAGCAAGCAAAGGAGACTTGACCTGACTATGTTCCACAAATAATAATAATAACAAAAGTTGCCAAAATCTCAACCTGATGTGCTGACTTTACTAACAAAAGGAATTATCAGAGATGTAATTGGCAGAAATATTGGCCACAGCATGCAGGTCAGTCATGTACTAATCACAGGAGATCTATATGACACTAAACCTATAACATAATACAGGTCATTCCTAGTATGCCAACAACTCACCCTACAGCAACATGTTTAGGCACTTCAATACCCTATAAACATCATCCAAATAGTTTGTAGAACTAGACAGAACATGGCCCTTAAAACATCAACTTGTGTGCATAAGAAAGCTACTCACCTGCGTTCGAAAACGTTCTATGTTTCTCATGGTTGTGATCTTGGGATGAGTACCTGTCTGTCACAAATGTTGCACCCAATATTAACCATTATTAGTAAAACTTTGACTGATTCACTTGCACTAAGGAAACTATGCAGAGTGATCCCAAGGCATACATCAATTGCATATTGCTCTGCAGGCAATCCAAAAGCATCCCAACCCATTGGGTGCAAAACATTGAAGCCCTGCATGCGTTTGAATCTAGCTAGTATATCAGTAGCCGTGTATCCAAGAGGATGGCCAACATGTAACCCAGCTCCACTGCAAAAGTATATTTCCAAATTCAGTGATGAATCCAACTTAAAGTTACAATGGATAAGCGAAAAGATAATCTCATCAAGTACAATGCCCCTACAAGGAAATTCTCTGATGGAATTATCATAGAACAATTGAAATACTACAAACCACGCTGAGGGGAATTCACAGGGTAAACTTGGACCAAAACATCAAGCTCTTTAACCCTCATTTCACTGACCATTGCAAAAATGACCCGACATGACAAAATAGCATGCCACATATGAAACTATGACATGTCCCATATACAAGTTGAGCTTTTACAAATCTACTTATTCAAAGGGTTAGTTTTGCAAATGCTCCTATAATAAAGTACTCTTCAATGGCACAACCACTCAAAATCTAATTGAAAAGACAACGGAAAATCCAATTACCACTATATTGATTCGTTTGATTTTTCTCTGCAATCTAAGTAAGAGAAAGACAAGCTTAACCTAAATTGTGGTTCACTACACACCATTAATAAGAAATGAGCCATCTTTGATCATTCTTGAGCATCTGGAACAAGAAATTACTGACAGTAAAGAACAATAAAAAGAAATTATGTAAAGAGGGATAACCTGGGATACGGAAACATGTCGAGAACGTAAAACTTAGGTTTGGAAGTATCAACATCATCCGGAGTTCGAAAAGTCCGGCTCTCCTCCCAAAAGTGCTGCCATTTAGGCTCGATTTCGTGGAAAGGGTAAGCACTAACTCTCCGGTATTGCCCCTTGGTCTCCTCTCCCTCTTTATCATTAGCCACCCCGCCTACCTCGGCTCTCACTCCCCTTGTACTTGTAGCGCCATGGATTCGGAACCCCAAAGGTGGATAGCTCGAAGCTTTCCTAAATTGGAGGCTCCTGTAACGGCTAGCGCTTCGAGAGCGGTGGCTCTTCGCTTGGAGAAGAATCGATTGAGCCTTCAATGGGGATTGGTATAGAATCTGGATTCGAAATGTCAAATTCAGGTGCGTATCCATTGTAGGGGGTGAGTGTTTGGCGAGCGAGAGCGCGGGGGGCGATTGTAAGCTGGATAATTGCTTTATCCTTAGTAAGTAGTACCCCACCAAAATAAAATAAAATAAAAGGAAAATTAAACATTTCAAAAAAAAGCGGATAAACTGGATGGATAAATTACGGATCATCATTTTACCCCGTATTATGAAAATAAAAATAAAAAAAATAAAGGAAGTAAATACGCACCTCACGCGATTCGTTCTCTCCGCCGCTTCATCGGCTTTTCTCCCCTTGCGCCGACCCGGTGGTGTTATGGCTACTCTCCTATCAACGAGGAGGTAGATCCCTCCATTTTGCGCTAATCTAAAGTGGTTTATCAAACCCTCAAGTGGTTCTCAGATCTGTATGTATTTTGTGGTCGGTCGGGTCGGCTCTTGCCTAAAAGGTGCTGTTGTTGACGGGAGTCCTGGAGATCGTGTATTTGGGCGGTGGACGGGGTGGCTGTTCAGTTGTTGCTTTCGGCCTCATTTAACCCCCAAGGGCTAGCAATCGTCTAATCAGAGGTTCGTTTCGCTAATCTCCCGGTTTCTCACCGCTATTTTGAAACAGGAAAACGGCCTATCGACACCATTGAAATGGAGAAGATGAATTGTTGAACACCTAACGAAAAACAACATATGGTTTGATACTCAAAACAGGATTTCCTGTTACATTTTGGCTCCCCTAATCTCTCTCTATTTAACCAGGATTCCATCTATATGCTCTCTATTTGGATTACCTTCCTCCTAATAGTTAACTAGTACAATCCCGCGCCATGGCGCGTATTTTAAAAAAATCAAAATAAAATTCTGTAAGTATAAAATTAAATAATCTATTACCAAACGTTAACATAAAACAAAAAAATAGATTTGAAAAAGTAAGTAAAAAATAATAAAAATAATTATAAAAAATGTATAAAAATTATATGAGTTTAAGATTTAAATAGAATAGGTTGATTGAATGAAAATCCTAAAATAAATGTGGTTATAATAGCTAATAAAAAATGCTTATGATTTAGTAGTTAGATATAGCCTGCTTTATTAGAGAAATGTGTACAAATTTCATTAGTTAGTTTTTTTTCTAGATTTAGTTGATTGAGAGGAAATAGTAAAACTAAAGTGATTATAACATATAAGCAAAAACATTTCTCATTTAATAGTTATAATAGATGATAGAGCTCATTTAGGTAGCCATAATAGGTTGCATTAAGCTTAGTTAAGGTGCATAACATGCATAAGTTAAGTAGAATTTGCATATTTACTCACCATGTTGGTGGAGTCGGAATCTACACGTTTTTATTGATTATTTCAGGTAGATGTGGATCCCGACAAGGAACGAGGAGGCTCATGGATTAAGGAAGAGTCAAGAAGAGGAAGCTACAAGAAGAGAATGGGAGCGAAATTGAAGTTCGAGAGCCTAAGTGAAGAACAAGTCAACAAAAGTTGTCGCCCGACAAGCTGAACTTGTATCGCACTTTCTAGAAGGCCTCGGTGGTCCGATTGACTATTATAAGCATGTGTTGGAAAGCTCTTTTCGAGAGCTATAACTTTTATGTTGATTTCAAGACCAAATTCATAACGGAAAAATTGCTAAAGACTGGAAAAGTCGCGCCCGCGGCTCAAGAGGCCGCACCCGCGGCCAGAACCTGGGCAGCCGACATCATACTCTGTAAAGGCAGCGCCCGCGGCTTGGGAGGCAGCACCCGCGGCCTTGCTGGGCCGAATCAGCGCCGAATTTATCCGATAACTCTATCTTTCCTTATTTGAACTCTATCTTTTAAGAACGTCTTCTAGGGTTTTAGGTCGGTTCTTAGTCTTATTTAATGGCTTGTTTTAGGTTGTTGTAGGCATCCAATCTTTTGACAATCGTTTGACAATGGAGGGCTAAACTATTTGGTTTCGCCTACGATTTGAGACTCCGTTTGGTTGAATTGTGAGTTTTCTATTCTTGTTCTTATTTGCATCATATGTTTCATTTTCTTTGTGCTTGAATGTTTTACGGTGTTTGATTCTATCTCGATTGATCACCTTTTTAGGATCTCATCATCGCTAGGGTTTTGAATTGTTCGTTATGATTCTTAATCTTTCGTAGCAAACATGTTCTAGTGGACTTCGTTAGAAAGCTTGAATGTGTAGGAAGTTGACTATATGTTAAATATTAGTTCTTTAGGGGATTGATATTGCTTATAAGCTTTATACATCTTGAGACTTATTGCTATTCCTAGGATTAAACCTTAATCCGTGTTAAGATTGCCTAGGAGTAAGGGATTATTAGAACTCATAGGGCTAATAATCTATTCAAATCAAGATAAGAACATTTGATTAGAAAAGGAAAAGACTTTGAGTAGGAAACAAGGATCGAATTCACCAAATAGGGTTGAGAATTGTAGGTGAAACTATCTCTTAATTATTGATTCTCCTAACTTGTTAATATTTCTCATTCTCAACCACTTCAAACCCATCTTTTCTACAAATTGGTAAATACACTCTATATAGGAATACTTGATTCTCTGTGGGATCGACCTCTTACTTGCTCACTATACTAGTTTGTAGGTTTGAGTTTTCTTTTGATAGGATACACAACGATTTCGCCCTGTCAATAGATAAATCTCATTGGTTAATTTTTTTTAAAAATTTATTATTTGAAAATTTATGTAGATTAGGTGAAAATCCAAAAATTAAGGTTATTATATAAAAAAAATATTCCATCCGATCGGTAATATTTGATGCTTTAGGAGATTAAATTTAATTTGATCAACAATATTTGATGTTTTAGAAGTAATAATTACACTTTTTTTACTTTTGCACTAATACCAATATAATTTGTACTTTTTTCTTTAACCAATTACATTTGTGCATAATAAATGTGATGCGAGAGTAAAAATTATTTGATGGAGTATTTAGAGGGGGAAATGACATTTCTAAATTCTTGTGCATATCCTTAAAATATCAATATAATTTGTTGCTTAAAAAAGACTTCATATATTTGAAACTATGTATTTTTTTAAAAAATAAATCGAATTAATCCCATTGTTTTAAAAAAGTTGTATGAAATAATATCATGTAATTAATATATAATGAAATAATACTATATAGTTAATATTACCTTTATTAAAAAAAGTTTTAAATTAATCCCATTGGTTAAAAATATATTAAGAAATGATGTTATGTAAATAATATTAGATAGTTTAATAATTACCATAATTAAATGATATTGTGTAAATAATACCTTACAAAAATAACTATGTTTGAGGGGACGACACGTGGCGTAGGAGCTTTGTTTTAATTAATATATAGATATAGATGTTTTAAAAAATTTGTATGAAATAATATCATGTAATTAATATATAATGAAATAATACTATATAGTTAATATTACCTTTATTAAAAAAAGTTTTAAATTAATCCCATTGGTTAAAAATATATTAAGAAATGATGTTATGTAAATAATATTAGATAGTTTAATAATTACCGTAATTAAATGATATTGTGTAAATAATACCTTACAAAAATAACTTTGTTTGACGGGACGACATGTGGCGTAAGGGCTTTGATTTTAATTAATATATAGATACCCTCTCTATCCCTTCTCCCTCTTTCTGATTTCCATTGTGTTGGTTTTCCAATTCGGTTTAGGGTTTAGGGTTTAGGATTTAGGCTTTAGGGCGTTTTGTTAATAAATTATATTTTATTATATATATATATATTAAAATTAAATTTTTAAATTAAATTTTATTTTTTAAATTTTTTTGATAAGGTAATAATTCAAGTTCAGATATATCTGAAACTCGAGTGGCCGACAAGTCGGCGGACGGACGAACCGTCAAACAAACAATAAAATCGAAAATACAAGAAGAAAAGGGCGCTAATAACACGTTACATGAACTCTAGAAAGAACGAATAATTTATGTTAAAATTAAAATAATTTATTTAAATTTTTTTTATGGGAAAAGTAAAAATCCTAATGGATAAATTTTATAGTATATTTGTAAGATTCTTTACTTTATAAAATTAATTAGATTTGTTTAAATACGGCTATTATTTATTTTATCAAAACTAACGGTATGTATTTTATCAAAACTAATTAGATTTATTTAAATAAATCATAAAATATTATTAAAATATAACTAAGTAATATATGATAATAACTTATTAATTTTTTTTAGATCAATAATAACTTATTAATTGATGTAATATTGGATATATTATTTGATCTAAAAAGATAAATTTTCTAACTAATTTAGATATAAGGTTGAATATTTATAAGAATAAGTGAGACCCGTAATTGAGATGACAAAATTATATTGGCTTATTAATTGATGTGGCTAAAAAAATAAGGATATATTAATCCAGCATATGACACGTGTGCGAATTGCTCCAAAATATGACACGTATGCAAATCACATGACCAGAACCCGTTTCATGTCTCTGTTTTAGTATTTTATATAGATTGCTCGCACCTTATGGGAGGTTTTATAGCTTAATATATACGGAGTATGTTTATAAATATATAACAATTATTTATAATATAATTTTTTTAAAAAATTTATATTAAATTAATTCAGTAAGGTGCGGGGTCTCTTTTTATAAAATATTTCATACTCTCTCCGTTCAAAAATATAAGTTTTTTATGCTTAAATTTTTGTTTGAAAATATAAGTCCTTTTAAGTTTTCTAGGTATTAGAATATGAGAATTGTTACTTTTTTTTTCAAATTTTATTGGCTGATAAGGGTTGTGAATAATAGTGAGGGATATAAAGGTAATAAATTTAGGATTTCCTTAATTTGTGTGCAGATATCTAAAAAACTTTTATTTTTTAACGGAGTTAGTATTTGTTAACAATTTGTTAACAACTATTAGAAAACTCAATTATTTAAAGAATTAATGAATAAATGTTACTATAACTATGAATAATATAATGATAAATTTAATAATCTAAGTTCAAATTAAAAAAATAATTTTAACAAAACAAAAATATTATGTCAAGTTGTTTTATATGAAAATTCAAATTCTAAAAGTTTATTATAAATGGTGTATTTGGGAGTAATCAAATTTTCTAGTTAGGTGAAAGAAATTAGTTAGAGGTGGTAATGTTTTTTTATAAAATTAAAAAAATAAGAAGGATTAACGAAATAGATTAATTAAGTGAAAGAAATGTCCGATTCATATTATCTTAAAATCCTATAGTGAAAAAAAATCTGATAATTACTTAAGGGGCATTTTGCAAAGTGTCCAAAAATAGTGGTCAAATTAGCAAAGTATCCACCTTATTGAAATAATTAGCAAAGTGTCCATCCTCATGTGCCCCTCCCTGCATGCCTCCCTCCCTCCGTGTGCCCCCCTCTGCATCAGCAGATTTTTTTTTTTTTTTTTTTGCGCGTCAGCATTGCTGACGCCAACACCAAATACATCGAATTTGCTAACGCCGATTTTGGGGATGTTGACGCCGATGTCGGAGATGCTGACACTGACACCGGGGACTTTGACAATACTGACGCGGGGGACATCGACAATGCTAACACCGGGAATGTCGACGATGCTGATGTCGGGGATGCTGACGCCAACTATGCTGACATCGATGTCGGAGAAAACAATTGTTGATGAGAAACTTTCAAAGAAAAAATATATAAGATTTCTGACGGGAATATTAACAATAATGTTTGCTGACACTGAATTTTTATAACGTTTGTTGACACTAAAATATTTAATTTTGCTAACACAATTTAACATAATAGAAACCACAAATGTTTAATAAATAAAGAAGTTAGGCAAAAGTATCATTAAATCAAATTTCAAAATCAATGTACATCTTCCTCCTAGCTCCATCGACGGTGACATTGGAGGCTCCTCCGTTGACGTCCGCCGATGTCACCGAAACGCTCAAAATCACTGTACATCTTTCCTCCTCCATCTCTTATATTGCAAAAACGATGTCAGCACATATATACCTATATAAAAATACGCATAAAAACGATGTCAGCACTAAAAAATATGCATAAAATGGTGTCAGCACTAAACAATACACATAAAAATGCTGTCAGCACTAAAAAAATACGCATAAAAACGATGTCAGCACTAAAAAATACGCATAAAAACGATGTCATCACTAAAAAATACGCATAAAAACGATGTAAGCACATAAAAATACGCATAAAAATGATGTCAGCACATAAAAATTCGCATAAAAACGATGTCAGCACTAAAATAAATTGGATACAAATCGCATTACTCACAAAAAAAATCAATAACCTAAAAAAATCATTAGCTAAAAATCATTAACTTAAAAACATAACTTATGCTTTCATACACCCTAAAACTTCATAGGATTTACACGAACCATATATGCAGACAAGATTTCAATTTAGTTAAAATTAAATGGCATTATATGCTATACTTCTATGTGCATGATGATTGGAACAACATTTAACTTTTCTATTTTGTACTCTTCGAGATCAAGTGCTTAAAATTATGATTCCAATTGGCAGCAAAATTCATCACAAATTGGTCCTCCTTTCCCGCATATCACAACCAAAAGCAATCAAAATACTTACTGTTAGTTCTAATATTTCTTCAATTTCAACAGTGAAGCCTTAATGTATCCATTTCAACACCCACATACACTCTCCCATCAAAATCTCATATCATAAACACATATTTTCATTGAACCTAGAATCAAAGCATGTTTGATTTCAAAATAGAATGGACTGATTTTTGCAAATTGTTTATAAGACATACAAGCATATGCTGATATGAAAACCTTGCATAATCCAGTATTGTAGATCTGAGCAAATTAATATGTACCTCTAGTTTTCATCATTAATCTGTAACGACCCAAATATAAATATTCGGCTTACATTTTGAAGGATTGGATACCTTCGTTCGGATCTTGCAATTCGAGTACAGGTTGAGTTTCAAAACAAAGTGTTTAGTGCTCAAAGAAGGGATTTCGTACCCTAAATTCGCGAGAGGTACATTGGGGACCATAACCTGTCCTACTAGACTAAGTCGCTCAAAACCATTTATATTTCAAAACGTAATGAAAGGAGATCAACGATACAATTTGCCTCGGCAGAGCCGGGTCAAAACTAAAATAAACAAGTATAAAACATCCAAAGTGCCAATCTGGTGGTAAATCGGTCTCTCGGTCAACTAAACGCCCCACAAGAACCCTCGTCATGGAAGCACGGGACAAGCAAGGATCAATACCTGAAACTATACCACGAGTCAAGGTCGAGCCACTCATGCGGGCCCTGAAGACCTCGCTGAGGACATATAATACGCTCTAAGCCTAGATGATGATGATCTAATGCAATATTGGAATATTAAGCACACAAGCATGCTGACAATTTATATATATATATAACGACAGAAATGCAGTAAATGGGCCCACACTGAATGCCAAGTGGCATGTCCCAATCTCTCAAAACCCATGCCTCAGTCGGGGCGGGTATCTCTCTCATATCCGTACCTTAGCAGCTGGGGTCGGATGTCTGCCTCAACCGGGGCCAGACGACTTGGTCGGTGCCGCAATATATCTCATGCCTCAGTCCACACCTCAGTCGGGGTGGGACACTCGGTCACCGCCGCAGTCATATATATAACTCAGTAAATCATGCTCTCAAATGACTCTATTAGGACAAACCCAATAGAGCTGGGTTGTCCTATGACCCTAGCAATGACTCTAGACTCACAGCCTACGGCCGTTTCTACCAATCGCATTCAGAATACGTATGCTCATATGTTAATGTAGAACCTAGGCATGCTACTACATGACATGATATTATAATGCCTACATACTATATGACACATCAGGCATGAGGTTCTAACTTGAGTAAGCCCCGAAGGACTTACCTGGAGGCGTCGAACAGCAAAGTAAAGCAGCAAGAGTAAGCTAAACACGTCACGGATCACCTAATAATTTAATAAGCAACGATTTTAAGTCTAAGCACAAAAAGGACCCATTTACCGCTACACAGAACTAAGTAAAGCTAAAAGAAACTCATTTAGCATTATCATGCCATATCATCGTATAGTCCCGTCTCATCTCATATTCCATCATATACCATCCCATTCTCGTTATCATCATCATCATCACTTCCACTTATCTCAATCATCTTATATTATCACATTTCATCTCATCAGTTTCCATGATTCAATTCAAGATTCTACCAAGTCCAATCATGCTTCAATTCACATATATTCATATTCATGTCATAACTCAAGTAAATTGGTTCCAAAGTTTCTCAAGTCATTAAATCTCAAGGAAGTCAATTCAATAGTCAAACAATTTATTCTAAATTAATACTTAGCCAATCTCGATATTAAACATTTAAACCTCCTTTTAAACCCATTTCAACAAGTCAAGTCATTAAAATAGTTTCGACATTTAGAAATATTTTAAACAACTTAAATAATTCAACTAACCATATAATGCCAAAATAACTTATTCGCATAAATAATTCTAAAAAAAATCAAATCAAATAAATAAATAATAATTTAGAAGGTATAATTAAATAATTCAAAAAAAATATATACTCAAATAAAAAAATAAATAATAAAGAGTCAACAAGTTGATGGACCATATAATAATCAAGAATAACCTTAAAACAATATGTAACCAATTAAGTAAATACTCAAATAAGTCAGATTTTTAAATAACTTATAATAAATATTTCAATCAATTTAACCAATAATTAAAACAGAATAAATTAATAAAAATTTATATAACAATTAGATAGTATATACAATAATGAAATAAAACAAATAAAATATAACAATCGGCCTAGAAAAACCCAAAATGAAGGCCCAAACCCGGATCCGAAAATAGGCCCTAAACCCTTGAAATCTCCCGGGCCCAAACCTTTCATCCGGCCCTTATCTTCTTCTTCCTCTGATGCTCGACTCCCCCTCGCCCACTCCGGCCTCACATTCCCGCTCTCCGGTCTCTCTCTCTCTCGAACTCACCTCCCCACCCTCGCTGCTCCCTCGCCTGTGAAGGATAATTAGATGCGTTTAGCGGAATTTCAGATCATATCTAAACATCTAATTCAAGGATCTTCATGCATAAACAATAGATCAATCATTGTTCATAGGAGATACCTGTTGATGCGTGAACCGGATCGAATCGAGATGGAATCGGAAGAGAACGAAAGCCTCAAATGCGACTTCTCTACTTGGTCCACATGAGCCCGATGTCTAGATCTCTTTAGCCTTCGACTGCTAGGACGAAGGTCAAAAGACTAGCAATCGAATTGCTTGGATGATGATGGTGGGCTGCTCTTCCAAAAACCAACGTCGTTTTTCTTAAACTTTCGAAAAGCTATGAAATGTTGATCTAAATTGCTTTTGTCTGTATCCCTCAAAAGCCAATCCAATTAGTCTCACTAATTGTCTCAGTTACGTGAGTCCTTACTCACACATTACATAAGGAGGTTTTGACCAATTAATTAGGAGATAAAGGGCAAACGGCTATGCATGCATACCGGTTAACAATTGTAACTCCATGCATTAATTGGTCATATTGTAACCCCAAATTAAACCCTTTTATTATTTATTTCCAAAATAAATAATATTACTATTAATAATAAATCATATATATTAATAATAAATCATCAACCCGTGGATCTAGTCCGTAAACTCAAAGTGTGTGACCTCATAGGACCCGTTTATAATAGTCATAGAAATAAACAGTTTAATCCCATTAATCGCAGTTGGCTTCTAGCAAAGCACTACGACTCCTAAAATAATCGGATTGGATCTCTATCAATCGTCCTATCACATGTTTAGTCATTGCACATTTAATTAAAGGACACAATTCCTTCAATCTCCCACTTGTCCTTAAACAAGTGTGCAATATAAGATACCTTTGTCTCTTAATGTCTTATTTGATGATATGGTGACATTCATATCTATTATCAAATATGTTTCTTGAACTCCGAGTTTGAACTGTCAATTAAACGGATGATTACTAATAATCCATCCGAGCATGGCCATGCATTTTCAGTTCTCGCTCTTCAAGTGGCCTAGACACCATTCCTTTTCGATGCATCACAGTATGCACGAAGAAGGAGGACTTCTCCAGTCTTGAATGACTATGACTCCCACTTAACTTTTGGCAATCCCAACTACGACCTTTATAACTCCCTGTTACGGAAAGCGTTTAGCCGTGTCAAAGAAATATCAATCATCAAGAGAGATCATAACATACTCATGTCTGAGGAATCTACTAATCATGGTTTAACTTAAAACTCTGCAATCCCTTTTGTAGAGTCTTAAGGTGGGTCTGTCCTATATGTATCATCCATACATATATATGTAATTGACTAGACATCTCCATGTCCCTATAGCCCATGAAACCTGGCGCTATCAGTCAACTTACAATATAGTCAACAATAAAATCACCTATGTCCAAGTTGATGATTTCAGACTACGGACTTGGGATAATTCATAACTGCATTTCACTTAATGGGGTTTCATTTACCAGAACACTTAAGATAAGCCCATTTGCGAACTACGAATTATTTGGACATTTTATTTATTATCGTTCAACACAATATATAAATAAAGATGAAATATCATATATCATAAAATCATCCAGTCGAACATAAACTTAGTGTCTAACACTCTAAACATAAAATGTAACAGAAAGCAATCTCAAAGCCATTCTCCAATGTGTCTGAGACCTTTAGCCCTAGTGTGACTATCATGCTTGGGCCTAGGCATAGGCTTTGTCAATGGATCTGCAATGTTGTCATCTGTATGCACCTTACACATCTTAATGTCACCCTCAGTGACTATGCGTCGAATAAGGTGATACTTCCTCATAACGTGTCTGGATTTGGAGCTTGAACTCGGTTCCTTGGCTTGGGCTATGGCACCATTGTTGTCACAATAGATGTCAATGGGCCCTAAAATGCTAGGAACAACACCGAGTTCATCTATGAACTTCCTCATCCAGACAGCCTCCTTAGCTGCTTCATTAGCGGCTATATATTCAGCTTCTGTCGTAGAATCGGCAACTGTGTCTTGTTTGGAGCTCTTCCAGCTCACAGCTCCTCCATTAAGGATGAAAACATATCCCGATTGAGACTCAAAGCCATCTCGGTCAGTCTGGAAGCTTGCATCAGTATAGCCTTGTACGATCAACTTATCATCACCCCCATATACTAAGAAATCATCCTTGTTTCTTCTCAAGTACTTTAGAATGTTCTTAGCTGCACACCAATGTGCCTCTCCTGGATTCGATTGGTATCTGCTACACATGCTCAAAGCATATGCAACATCTGGTCGTGTACACACCATGGCATACATGATAGATCCTATAGCAGAAGCATAAGGAATCTTACTCAATTTTTCTATCTCAGCAGGTGTCTTAGGAAACTGCTTCTTGCTGAGATATATACCATGTTGCATAGGTAAAAACCCTTTCTTGGAATCTTGCATTTTGAATCTGTTGAGGATCTTATCTATATAAGTTCCCTGACTCAATCCAAGCAATCTCTTAGATCTATCTCTATAGATCTTTATTCCAAGTATATATTCTGCCTCTCCCAAGTCTTTCATTGAGAAACATTTCTTTAGCCATTCCTTAACGGACTCTAGCATCGGAATGTCATTCCCAATAAGTAGTATGTCATCCACATACAAGACTAAGAAGACCACTTTACTCCCACTAAACTTCTTGTATACACAAGGGTCCTCTTCGCATCTGATGAAATCAAACTCTTTGATCTTTTCATCAAATCGAAAGTTCCAACTCCTGGATGCTTGCTTAAGTCCATATATAGACCTCTTTAGCTTGCATACCTTCCCCGCATTATTTGGATCTTCAAAACCCTCTGGTTGTGTCATGTACACATCCTCTTCCAAGAATCCATTCAGGAAGGCGGTTTTAACGTCCATTTGCCAAATTTCATAGTCATAATATGCGGCAATAGCAAGGATTACCCTAATGGATCTTATCATGACAACTGGTGAAAAGGTCTCATCATAGTCTATACCATGAATCTGTTTAAAACCTTTGGCAACTAATCTTGCCTTGTATACAGATACCTTTCCATCCTTATCTGTCTTAAGTTTGAAAACCCATTTGCTCCCTATGGGTTTTACCCCATATGGCAAATCTATCAAGTCCCATACTTGATTTTCAAACATTGAATCCATTTCGGATCTCATGGCCTCAAGCCATTTCTTGGAGTTTGGACCCGTCGTTGCTTGCTTATAGGTATTAGGCTCATCATGTTCTAACAGAAAAACATCAAGGTTTACATTCAAGATGAAATCATCATAACGTCTTGGTTGTACCCTTGGCCTATCTGATCTACGAGTGGGTTCAACCGGTTCAACAACTGGAGCTGGAACAGTTTCCACAACTGTTTGTGGATCCTCTTGTTCCGATTCTTGGATGATTTGGGGCCCTTGGCCTTCCAAAACCATCAACTCGTCCTCGACATCATCTATGTCATCTCGTTGTTGAGTTTGTTGCTCTTCATCATGAACCAGTTCAAGATGAATATTTCTCCCACTTGACTTGTTGGAAATAAACTCTCTTTCCAAAAAGACACTATCCCTTGCAACAAACACTTTTTGCTCAGTGGGATTGTAGAAGTAATATCCAAAACTACCTTTTGGATAACCTATAAAATGGCATTTATCTAATTTAGGGGCAAGCTTATCAGTTTGTAAATGTTTTACATAAGCTTCACATCCCCATATCTTCAGAAAAGACAATTTTGGAACCTTTCCAGTCCATATCTCATATGGAGTTTTGTCTACAGCTCTAGACGGAGTCCTGTTTAGTGTAAGTACGGCAGTTGTGAGGGCATATCCCTAGAAGGATACCGGAAGGTCAGCAAAACTCATCATTGACCGAACCATGTCTAACAAGGTCCGATTTCTCCTTTCAGACACACCGTTAAGCTGTGGTGTTCCTGGAGTAGACAACTGTGTTACAATCCCACCGTTTTTCAAATGATGATCAAATTCATGGCTCAAGTACTCACCACCACGATCTGATCGAAGTGCTTTTATTTTCTTGCCAGTTTGAGTCTCTACCTCATTTTGAAATTCCTTGAACTTTTCAAAGGATTCCGATTTATGTGACATAAGGTAAATATATCCATATCTACTCATGTCATCAGTAAAGGTGATGAAGTATCTATAACCACCTCTAGCTTCTGTACTCATTGGCCCACAGACATCAGTATGTATAATGCCCAATAGTTCAGTAGCCCTTTCATTTGTTCCTTTGAAAGGTGACCTTGTCATCTTACCCATCAAACATGACTCACATGTATCAATGGATTCACAATCCACATCTTTTAGAAGTCCATCTTTATGGAGCCTCTTCATGCGATCTAAGCTGATGTGACCCAAACGACAATGCCATAGGTAGGCTTCACTCAACTTATTTGATTTTTGCCTTTTTGTGTTTATGTTATAAGATTCTGTTTTAAGGTCAAATACAAATATTCCATTAATATTTTGAGCACGAGCATAGAAGATATCATTCTTATGAATAACTATACCTTCATCTGTAGTGCCAAAATTAAAACCTTCAGAATAAATTACTGCAGCCGAAACAAGGTTCTTTGTAATGCTAGGAACAAAATAACAATTATTTAGTTCTAAGATTAAACCAGAAGGAAGAGATAAACTAAAATCTCCTACGACAAGTGCAGCAACACTTGCTCCATTTCCAACGCGTAGGTCTATCTCCCCTTTCTTCACTTGTCTCCTATTTCTTAGTCCCTGCACATTTGAAATAATGTGAGCACCACATGCGGTATCTAATACCCAAGTAGGACCATTATCTAATGTGAGGACATTGGTTGACAGTAATTCAATAACATAAATACCTGAAGTGTTGGAACTCAAAGTCCCATTCTTCTTGTCTTCCAGGTACTTAGGACAGTTTCTTTTCCAGTGTCCCTTAGCCTTACAGTGGAAACAATCATGGTCTGCAGCCACCCTTGGCTTCTCACCACCCTTAGGTTTTGCAACTTCCTTGCCTTTCCCTTGGGTATTGTTCTTGTTCTTGGCTACCTTCTTGAACCCTTTCCCTTTGTTGACATTAAGAACTTCCTTCTTGTTGTCAGTGGGAGTATTCTGCTCAGCAGCTTTGAGCATACCATGGAGTTCATTCAGATTTTTCTTAATACCATGCATATGGTAGTTCATCCTGAATGAGGCAAAGCCATCATGTAAGGAGTGCAAGACGATATCTGTGGCCAACTCTTGGTCATATGGGGTGCCCAGTGTCTCCATACGGCTAAAAAGACCGATCATGTTAAACACATGGGGACCTACTGGCTTTCCCTTCACAAGCTTGCTATCCAATATAGCCTTGTGAGTTTCATATCGTTCAATCCTTGCTTGTTCCTGAAACAGCATTTTCAGGTTGGAGATGATAGTATAGGCATCTTGGTGTTCAAACCTCTTTTGAAGGTCAGGTTCCATGCCTGCTAGCATCAAACAAGTGACAGGCAAAGACTCACTCTTTAACTCCATTAATCTCGCCTTCTCCTCATCTGATGAGTTGTCGGTGATAGTAGGGATAGGGGTGTTTAGGACGTCCTCACGCCCTTCGGACCTGAGAACAATTCTCAGATTCCTTTCCCAATCGAGAAAGTTCGTTCCATTCAATTTGTTTTTCTCAACTATTGAGCGCAGGGTGAATTTCAAGTTATCGTTCGACATAATGCCTATATATAAAAGGAAATAACATGCAAATCAGTTTATGTTCGAAATGCAAATTACTTAAAAATTAAACACCTTTAAAATTAAGTAAATGCGCATTTTATTCAAGTTGTTATCGTTCCTTGTGAATAAAATGATTCCAAGATCCCATTACAGACAAGACTTAACGTACTTTTGCACTGCCTTAAGTCTTGTGTGCTCAAGGTAAGTAACAATTACTAATTATAACTCCTTATAATTCTTGGTTGATGATCCACATCCAATGTTAAATCATCCCCATGCCTCAAGATCCAAAACTTTGCCTTTTGGTCTCTTGTTGGGTACAACCATACCAAGGTTTATGAACCCCTGTATAGATTCACCCTCATTAGTCCAAGATTATGGAAAGACACCCTCACTTTTGTAAAGCCCATCCAACCAAAAATCCAGAACTTAATGGGTTATGATATGGAAAGGCATTGCCCCAATTTACCTTTGGAACTTAAGCATGCAATTGTCATTTATTTATAAGTGAAAAAAATAAATAAAACAAATGCAAAACTTAAATAAAATGCAAAAGCAGGCATTCAAAATGCAACGAAAATTGTGATCATAGTATGGCCCCTACGATGCAAAATTTTAAAGATCTAATCTTCATGGGTCTCCACCCTCGCACCATTCATGGATCTCCATCCTTGAACTTCTTATGTCTTCTTCATCTTGTATTACAATATTTCCTAATAATATAATTAGCGAAAATAAAGTACAAAAATACATAACGATACGCAGATCGTGTACAAAAAAACATAACGATGCGCAGATCGTATTTATGGGCCATACTAGTCACCTTATATATGCAAGCAATATATCATAATATAAAACAAGCATAATAATTAATCTCAATTTAAATTTAAATCCTTATATGGCATTAATCAATATTAACCATAAAATGTAATAATTGGATTAAATTGTATGAAAAAGATATAATATCAAATATTAATCTTAAGCGGGATTTCCTAACTTTTAGGAAATAATTAAAATAAACAATATCATAATATTATCCATCTTAATTTTATGGGTAAAATCTCAATTCACCGGCAAATATTTTACAACCAAATATTTTACGGCAAATATGTTATATCAAATATATTTTCAGATCTAGCCAAATATGCACACGAAAATCATCCACCGTTCCGGTTCCATCACCGAATCGGATCAAATCCGACTCGGATCGGTGGTATTCTATTTCCATGTTAATTCATACAATTTCATCTCTCAATTCATCAAAATCTCCATTTAAATTTTACATTTTATCCATATAAAATTTACCATCAATTTAAATCAAGATCCGCATCAAAAATTAACAATTAATCTATTGATCGTATCAATTTATGCAAGATGGCTCTGATACCAATTGAAGGATAATTTGATGCGTTTAGCGGAATTTCAGATCATATCTAAACATCTAATTCAAGGATCTTCATGCATAAACAATAGATCAATCATTGTTCATAGGAGATACCTGTTGATGCGTGAACCGGATCGAATCGAGATGGAATCGGAAGAGAACGAAAGCCTCAAATGCGACTTCTCTACTTGGTCCACACGAGCCCGGTGTCTAGATCTCTTTAGCCTTCGACTGCTAGGACGAAGATCAAAAGACTAGCAATCGAATTGCTTGGATGATGATGGTGGGCTGCTCTTCCAAAAACCAACGTCGTTTTTCTTAAACTTTCGAAAAGCTATGAAATGTTGATCTAAATTGCTTTTGTCTGTATCCCTCAAAAGCCAATCCAATTAGTCTCACTAATTGTCTCAGTTACGTGAGTCCTTACTCACACATTACATAAGGAGGTTTTGACCAATTAATTAGGAGATAAAGGGCAAACGGCTATGCATGCATACCGGTTAACAATTGTAACTCCATGCATTAATTGGTCATATTGTAACCCCAAATTAAACCCTTTTATTATTTATTTTCAAAATAAATAATATTACTATTAATAATAAATCATATATATTAATAATAAATCATCAACCCGTGGATCTAGTCCGTAAACTCAAAGTGTGTGACCTCATAGGACCCGTTTATAATAGTCATAGAACTAAACAGTTTAATCCCATTAATCGCAGTTGGCTTCTAGCAAAGCACTACGACTCCTAAAATAATCAGATTGGATCTCTATCAATCGTCCTATCACATGTTTAGTCATTGCACATTTAATTAAAGGACACAATTCCTTCAGCCTGATCCTCACAGCCGCTCTCGACCTCGCTCACGCCGGACACTTGCCCTCTTTGAGCTCGCCGGAGCTCGAGCTCGCCCGCACTCTTCGACCCACTCTCACCTCACCCTCTCCGACCCATTGAATAAGAAGAAGGAACCGGAGCGATACCAAGGAAATGAGTTCAAATGCTCACCGTGAGCGTCCTCGGGTTCGCCGGAAACAGAGCGTCGAACCTTGGGGGCTGCTCGGGCTGGAGTCTGCGGCTACGGGAGTCTCCTGGGGCTGCTCGTCTTCGCTGGACCTTGGAGGAGATGGAAGAGGGCTGCTGCTGGTTGAAGGAGGCATAGGACGAAGCTAAAGGTTGCTCGGACTCGGAGGAAGAGCTGCTGGAGGGCTCGGCCAGGTTCTCGGGTGGCTTGGGCTCGATGAAACGGGGGTGGTGATGAAGGAGGGCTGAGAAGTGAACAGGAGGGATGGACAGGTGATGGTGGTGATGATGGCTAGCGACTCACAGCGGCACAGGTGGTGGAGATGATGAATGTAGGGGAATGGAGGAGCTTGTGTAGGTGATGGCAGGCTGAAAAGTGAAAATATAGGAGAGGAGGACGGAAATGAATATAAAGCAAAAGGGAGGGGATGGGTTACAGAATAGGGGGTAAAGTGAGAGTCTAGGTGGTAGGGTGGCTTGATGGGAGGTGTAATGGGTGCAAAAGTCAAATTTTGATTACCCGAAAATAAACCTCGAAATCCACTTTCCGACCTTAACCCGACGCGATTAAAAAAAAAGAAATTTAAAATAAATATTCTAGTCCAAAGTAAATAACAAAACCCAAAAATATTTCCAGTCCTGGAATAATAAAGCGGAAATAAATTCATTCTCAAATCGAATAATAAGTTCATGTCGAAATTCGTCTCGAAAGAATAAAATAAAATCGCTTGCTCGAGGACGGAGATTTTCAAAATTTTTTGGAGTCTTAGAAATTAAACAAATTCTTAATTCGGAAATGAAATTTATAATTATAAAAATAGTATTTAGAAATCTAGGTCTTTACATAATCTCTCGAGTCTGAGACCAAATCTGGAAGCTGCCACACACATGGAGGAGACCAAATCGAGTCTGAGAGATCCGCACCACTGCCGAGCTCTAATCCATGGAGGTGAAGAAATCGAGGTTGAGAGATGTGGACTAGATCTATCGTCGTCAACAACAACCAACGACATCCGAATCTGTTTCCGCCATTGTCGAATTTCTCGCTTTTCAAAATGCATGCGAAGGCACAGGAGCCGAAGCAATTGATGGTGCTGCCAAAGCCGATCCTGAAGAAGTCGCTACTGGTGCCGGTCAAAACTGCACCGCCGAAATCGGAGCTGAATCAGGCCAAGCCACCGCCAACGATTCGGCGCGCGATCCTCCCAACGTCCTACGATTGCAGGAAGAAGCAGCCGAAACGCAGGAGCAATTGTCGTTTCGTTTGCTCGTTCCTCATCGTGGCTCTCTTGATCTTCCTCGTCTGCGCTACCGTCGTCAGCAGCTTCCTCGTCGATCTAAAACCTGAAATCGACGAGGAACAACAATACCTTCGGAGGACCTTAGGAGGCAGAGAGAGCGAGGGAGAGCGAAATCCATCAGAGAGCGGTGGCAATGGGTTACACGGTTTCGAAATCCATTAGCACCTCGTCTGCAGCAACAACCTCTCCGATGAGCTTCACCGCCAATATCTTCTTCGGTAACCAATTGCCACCGCCGAAATCTGAAAACCGAGGAGAGCCATGGAAACGGATGAGGAGGAGCGAGAGCGAAGGAGAAGATTTGGGGGTTTGGATATGAGATTAATCAGATTAGGGTTAAAAATATAAGATGGACAATTTGTTAAATATTCCCAAATTATGGACAATCCAAATTTGACCAAAAATTTCCGCCTTTAGCGCAAATTTTCTCATTACTTAAAGCAGTCGAATAATGTAAGTGGTACCCCACCAAAATAAAATAAAATAAAATAAAAGGAAAATTAAACATTTCAAAAAAAGCGGATAAACTGGATGGATAAATTACGGAGTATCATTTCACCCCGTATTATAAAAATAAAAATAAAAATAATAAAGGAAGTAAGTACGCACCTCACGCGATTCGTTCTCTCCGCCGCTTCATCGGCTTTTCTCCCCTTGCGCCGACCCGGTGGTGTTATGGCTACTCCCCCATCAACGAGGAGGTAGGTCCCTCCATTTTGCGCTAATCTAAAGTGGTTTATCGAACCCTCAAGTGGTTCTCAGATCTGTATGTATTCTGTGGTTGGTCGGATCGGCTCTTGCCTAAAAGGTGCTGTTGTTGACGGGAGTCCTGGAGATCGTGTATTTGGGCGGTGGACGAGGTGGCTGTTCAACTGTTGCTTTCAGCCTCATTTAACCTCCAAGGGCTAGCAATCGTCTAATCAGAGGTTCGTTTCTCTAATCTCCTGATTTCTCACCGCTATTGTGAAACAGGAAAACGACCTACCGACACCATTGAAATGGAGAAGATGAACTGCTGAACACCTAACGAAAAACAACATATGGTTTGATACTCAAAACAGGATTTCCTGTTACATATTGGCTCCCCTAATCTCTCTCTATTTAACCAGGATTCCATCTATATGCTCTCTATTTGGATTACCTTTCTCTTAACACATTTTTTAAGGGGTGGAGGTGGGGGAAAATTTCTCCCACCTTGTGAGAGGAGGTGGGAGAGGTGGGGTGGAAATCCACCCAGCCCACCCCTTAAATGAAGGTGGAGGGGGTGGGCTATCAAACACAACCTTAATAGTTAATACCCTCTTTATCCCTTCTCCCTCTTTCTGATTTCCACTGTGTTGGTTTTCCAATTCGGTTTAGGCTTTAGGCTTTAGGGCGTTTTGTTAATAAATTATATTTTATTATATTTATATATTAAAATTAATTTTTTAATTAAACTTTATGTTAAAATTAAAATAATTTATTTAAAATTTTTAATGGGAAAAGTAAAAATTATAATGGATCAATTTTATAGCATATTTGTAAGATTCTTTACTTTATAAAATTAATTAGATTTGTTTAAATACGACTATTATTTATTTTATCAAAACTAACGGTATGTATTTTATCAAAACTAATTAGATTTATTTAAATAAATCATAAAATATTATTAAAATATAACTAAGTAATATATAATAATAAGTTATTAATTGATGTAACGGAATTTTCGCCTGGTGCCCCTGAAGTAAGGCCAAATTCGTCGGGTGTACAAAAGTTTAATATAATTCACGAAATGCCCCTGAGGTTTGTAATGTTTTTGCGTCGTGTCCCTCCGTCCGTTCTGTTAAGTTTGCTAGAGAGAGAAGATGAAGGGCGAGAGAGAAGTTCAGGTTGTGAGACAAAGAAGACGAAGGGCGAGAAATAGTAAAACAGACGCCAACAGAGAAGAAGACGAAGCAAAGAGAAGAAGCGAGGAAGAGTTCAATAGAGAAAATGAAAAGAGAGAGAAAGAGCACCACAAACCCTAGCCACCAGCCGCACCGTCGACAACCCAAATCAACCCTTAAGCCAGGAGTCAGATCCGGAACCAGCAGCCTGTAACGGCCCAGATTATAAATCCGGGTTACGTTTAGAGGGAAGAATTATCCCTCTGCCAGATCTTGCAATCCAAGTACGAGCTGCTTATTTATCAACTTCAAGTTATAACCCTGTTTATGTCTTAAGAATCTAATGAAGAAAAAGGGGATTTCAAACCCTCGAGACAGTCTAAAGAGATAAAACGAGAACCTGTCCTAATTCAACTAGTCAAAACTCAAAAGAGATAAAAACGAGTTTAAATCAATATAAATACAACACGTTTCTAAATGACAAGCTTAACCAAAACATTTGTAAAGTCAAGCCAGAATAGGTGAAGTCTTCTTAACACTCTCGTCCCGTGAGAAAACCCCGTCATAGAAGCAAATCAACAAGCAAAGGGAGCGGGTACTTGAAACTATACCACAAGTCAAGGTCGAGCCACTCATGCGGGACCGGAAGTCCTCGCTGAGGTCATATAATACGCATAGACCTAGAATAAAGGATGACTAATGCAGTACAAGATTTAAATCACACTATCATGCCCCTAGTAGATATATAATATGCAGAAAAGAAATGTAAAGGGCCCAAGACAATGCCAAGTGGCATATCCCTCTCCTACCTCTGCACCCCTTCCCGTTAGTGCAGAGACTGGCCAGTTCGGTGCTATAGCATAGCAATTTCCTCGTGGTGGTGCACTCACCACGGCATCATCATATCATTTCATATCATGTCATCTCATCTCTTGCCCGATGGTGCTGGGCTAATCATATCATATCATCTCATCTCTTGCCCGATGGTGCTGGGCTAATCATATCATGCTCATATCGACTCGATAAACTCAAGGCACCCGATGGGGCTGGGCTACCCTATGACCCTAGCAAAGACTCTAGGACTATCACAGATAACGGCCGTTCTGTTTCAAACGCATAAAGAATAGGGATGCTCATTCATAAGTGCAAGTCCTAAACATGATACTACATGACATGCTTTTATGCATATACAACACCTACATACTATATAACACATCAGGCATGAGGTCCAATCACTTGAGCAAGCCCCGGAGGACTTACCTGGAGTCTTCTCATCCAATTAGCCAGCAAACAATCCACTCAAAGAATCATCCATCAGCAAATAAGCCACCAGAGAATCATCCAATCACACTAGCAGGTAATAAGCAAGGAATAATTCATCAATACATGTTTAATCAACACACAAGCAGACTTACAGGTCAACACAAGACTAAGTACTATTTTATTAAGGTAATCTGACATTCTCCTCAAAACCGATTAATATCACCTGTATTTTCATATCCCACTTAATTAAGAGTTATAGAGTTATAACACTATCATTCTAAGGATCACAATTTAAGCACTACTCGTATACCTTCCTTTACCCCAAAACCTTAACAGAACTCAAGCAAGATCTCATTTATCGATTCACTTCTCAAGGATTCATTCATAGTCAGAGAGCAACCAAAATAAGTTTACTTATGGAAAACCACTTCAGTGAGGTCCAACTATTAAGGCACCACAATCAAGTTCATCATTGTAACAAGTCCAATGAGGGGAGTAAGACAAGTTGGCATCTAAGATATCATTTATAATCCATGTTGAAATAGAACTCTAAAACGTTCATACTTAAAACGAAGCTCGAGATTCTTAATCATTTACTCAAGTTAAACCATAAAATCTAAGAATCTCAAAGAGAGCCAACCAGGTCTCCTTTATCAAGTTGCTTATTCAAGGATCACATATTCATCCGTATTCGAAAGTAAACAAGGATAAATCAACATTCTTGAACACTCTTATAAGGTCAATTATAACTAAACCATTCAGACAAGGTCAAACTCATAAAGTACCATAATACTTAGAAGATAATAAGTTCTCGAGACATCTCTCATATCCTTTTAATAATTGAAGTCAATCTTACTAACATCTATACAACAAATCCTATATCCCTTTCATCTTAGTAACTTAAGCAAAGTCACCTAAACAAGTTAGTTATATTATTCCTTATAAAATTTTATTAATCAATCTAGTAATATAAGTCAAAGTGACAAGTTTCTATCTCCGGGTAGTAACTCGGTAATCACTTATTTTTTTTATCAACCGACACATCACCTAACGATCACACACTACACGAAATATATACTATTAGGTAGTTTCTATAAGAGTAAAACAAATTCTATTTATTTCAAGAAATCCTTAAAAACCTCCTAGGGATTTATTAAAACTACCGTTTTCGAGTCAACTATAGAGAATCATAAAAGCATTCACATCCAAGGGGAAGGCAAGTGTATATTCATAGCCAATGATTCTTATTTAACCGCTTCACCAAAAATCACATATACTAAACTAATCTTATTTTATTTTACTCGATTAACCTTTTCATGGAGTTCAACTAAAAAGAATAAATATAATGAACATACCAATCAAGCAAACTATTTCCTTTTTTCCAAAAGAGTTTCACAACATGTACTCAACTCATTTGAAACCAAATCCAAACTCAAATTAAGATCAACCAAGGTAAATTAAAATCATCCAAGGACAAGGCAAATGAAGTTATACCCAGATTCCGACTTGGCTAAGGGTGTTTGAACTTGGGGTTTGGTGAAGTTCAATTTGGCTCCAATTCAAGGTTGTGGGAGGCTCCTCTAGGGTGTAACAATTGCTCATGGTGGTGTTCTTCCCAACATCAATCCAATTTTTGGCAGTGAGAAACGACGAGGAGCTCGGGATGGCCCTCATCCTCACCAACAGCGGCGCCGGCGAGAAGGGGTAGCAAGGTGGGGCGCTACTGGGCTCGGAGCGGCTGCGGAGGGTGGGGCTGTTGCTGGGCTCCGTCGTTAGATTTCCTAACTCCGATGAGGGAGGGGAGTCCCCCTCTGGTGTCATCGGCGCAAGCGGCTCCCACGAGGTGACAGTGACGGCGAAAATGGCGGCATTATTCAGTCTGAAGTGAGAAGAGGAAGAGGGCGCCGGGTCGAGTGAGTCCGGTGCCTCTAGGTCCACAACGACGGGGTGGTTCACCATGAACGAGAGGGAGGATATGAGCTCGGGCTGACCTTCAATGGCAGCTGCGAGAACGAGACAACACAGAGAGGGAGAATGGATGGGCGAGAGCGACAAAGAGCAAGGAGGAGGAAGAAGGCAGCCATGGGAACGGAGCTTGAAAGCTCGGTTTCGAGTGAGCAGGAGGAGGGAGTAGGAGTGAGCTCAGATTCATGGATGAAGAAGGTGAACAGGGCGGCTCTTTACAAGCTGAAAAGTGAACAAGGGATGGGGGCGGGTATGGAGTATATATATCCGGACAATTAGGGTTTAGCTTTATGTTAAGGAAATTACAAAACTATCCCGCTATTCCTAGGTTTTGGAAATAATAGCACAATAATTAACAAAATTACACTCAATCAATGCTATTCAATTTAAATATGCCATAAGATTTATCATATTCACCTTGACAAGTTGAGAACAATATTTATTTCTTTAAGGTCGGATATATGTCGGAATTTGATTTGAATAAAAAGAATCATTTTGATCGAGGACGGAGATTTTTCAAAATTTTCGAAATCTCAGAAATTTAATATTTAATTAATTATTAATCATAATTCAGAAAATATTTTTTTTTAAATTTCGGATCTTTACACAACCCTAACCATGCCAAAAAAATACCTCAAATTGAAAGCCAACACTATCAATTCCGAAAGAAAGGCAAAGATTTCCCCAAATTCCATTCAGAAAATCTGCCCAAACACAAAAATTTACAAGAAGAAGACCCGGAGGGCTACGACAAATTTGACAGTGGTCTGACATCAACTAAGAAATCAAGCAGAAAGATGGAGAAGAATAGGATGGTGGAGATTCAGAAAAAGGAAGAAGGGTATGAAGGGTTGCTGGTAGCGGAAATCCCTGGGCTGGCAGCGCCATCGGGTTGTTGGTGGCAGGCGGATGGCTTCTGTGGTTTGCGGTGCTCTCTCCCCGGTAATTTCCCGTTGGTACCTTCTAGTTTATCGCTTCAAGATGTGGAGTTTGGATCGGAGATCTCTTTCGCTTCAGCTATGCATGGGATTTCATATCCTTGGCTGGTGCTTTCGGTGGTGCCATTCGGACCTCCCATTGAGAATGAAAAAACTGAAGCTGAAATCGAATGAAATTCATTACATATACCCTAGACCAATAACCGATTGGAGCTACATTGACTCATCGACGAAGAACCCTTTATCATTGTTACTCTCTCAGGTCAGTCAAGGAGATACTTTAAACTCTTTACATGACTATAAGTGCTCTTTTGTACCTAACTGCATCTATTTTACACAAGTGGTGAAGAATATCATGAATCCCCCCTTAATTGATTCATACCAAAATCTATAAACTAGAAAGATCATAATCTGAGTCTTCGAGAAAAGAAAAATGAAAGAAGAACAAGCAAATTCGAATTAGGAACCTTTGGATGGTTGAAGATATGAAAAGACTACAGGAGAAAGTTAGCACATGTACTAACAGTATGATGGCTTACTATGAAAAAAATGAAATTAATGATGAGGATTTTATGTGCTTCCTTTGTGATCCATTATGCTTGACATGTCCATATGATAGGAGTGTGATGTGCGCGCAAATTGCCATATTTTCTATGCACATATAAGTCCATTTTATCGTCATACTCATGCATATTAGTGGGAAAACATGGGATTAGTGTAGTTTATGCTTTATTGTCAAATATATGGGTCTGCATGAGTTTCTATGTGATTTAGCAGAAAACAGGGCAAAAATGGACAGATTTGGAAGAGCGGAAAAAGAACTCAAAGTCTTCTGAAGAGGTCGAAATCGACTGGAGACCTCGACATCGAGTGCAGCAGAGACACAGGAATCGAGCAGAAAGGAGAACAGAGCATGTCGACACCAGCAGAGGTCGATATCGATGATCCATGGCCGATATCGAGTGGCCAGATCGAGATAAATGATAGAAGTCGAGTGCCAATCCGAGTAGAAGAAGGAGAGCTCGAGATAAAGTTTCACAGAGCTCGATATCAACGTCTGAAGGTCGATATCGATGTTGCCAGAAGAGGAATCCGACTCAGATTTTGATAGAATTCTATCCGAAGCTTGCACGTCTATCCTAAAGTCGAGATTTCTTATCTTCAACGTCAGAGCTATCACTTTAGATAGTTTTACCATGGAACTTTTGGTTTTTACTTTATTTAAGTTTTATCTTAGAGAATAAAGATAAAGTTTTGAGTCTTTGGATAGCAAAGTTCGATATCTATATCTAGAGGCCATTAGGGCTGATTTTAATCATCCAATTTCAGTGATTCAAACACATAAAACGCAGAGAATTAGTAGAGAGAGAGAGGAGAGCCGAATTGAGTTTGGTGGAAGCGAGAGCGGAGATTTGGCTTGTTCGGTTGTAATTTCTTTCATAGTTTAATTCAAAGTAGTTTTCTTCCAATGATGATGATGAGTTGCATGATGAGAAGCGAGTAGTCAACCCACTTCTAGGGTCGGGGTGAGCCCGACGATAGCAATATAGGGTAAGTGCATCAAAGGTATGACTTTTATGTCATTCCGTCTTCTATCCTATGCATGATCCGTTACAAAAGTTAGGGAGATTCATTATTTGCATTATTGAAGCGAAAGCCACTAATATTGTGAACTTGGATTACTCATGAATTGGATAGTAACTCTTAGGAACTATGCGACAGCCTCTAATCACCTAAGTGTTGATAACGAAAGTTATTTGACGGAAAGACATTAAATTTCATAACTTTAGCATCAAACTTGCATTGTTATCGTTGTGGCATGAAACCCCGACTTTGGAAGCCTTAAGTTTATTGAATTTACATAAAAGTTTAAGTTTTGATTTCTGACCATCCTTCTTTACCATTCTACGTTCTTCGGACACTTTTCCGACAATAGGTTACGCAAAACAGTTTCTGTGACAAACATCGGAATCGACTGTAAAGGTCGATATCGAGGACTAATGTCGATATCGAGGTCTGTCTCGTCGTCGACTTTGCTCTTTTTGTCTTCTGCAATAACTTGGCTAGAAATCGACAAGAACTGAGGTCGATATCGACCAGACACATCGATATCGAGTGTCTTCTGAGGTCGAAAGCTTGATCGTGATTACAACAAGGGAAGCGCTGACATACCTCCTCGTGGATTCGATCCTGAATTACCCTACCACTACATCGGGAGGGATTCTTGTATTATTTGTTTGGGACAGGGAGTTAGCATAGTTGTGAATTATATTTGAATATTTGAATTGCACGATCCCTCCCCTTAGCGAACAGAATGATACGCTAATTTATCCATAACGTGGTTTGGAGCTGGGCTGTGTATGCCTGTATAAATTTTCTCTGAAACTATCTGGCTTAGAAAATGTTTACTGTGCAGTGAAAATAGAAGACTTCCAAGGTTGCTATGAGCAACAAGAAAAGGAAGGACTGACAAAAGGGTGTCTTTAACCAAATTGATCTTCTCTTAAATTGATTTAAGAGAACTTCTCTTAAAATGTTTGCTGTCATATTTTGCTGGGTTTGTGCTGTCATGTTTGGTAAAAAATGGCTTTTTTGCTGGTTTTGTAGCTGGATGTTTGCTGTCAAAAGTGCATGTTTTTGTTGTGATATTTTGCTGTCAAAAGTGTAGTTTGTTGCCTAAATGACATGTAGATTATAATCTACATGTTATTTATGCTCCGTGTCTCTAATTTTGCCTAAATGAAAAATCAACAAGCAATGGTTTTCTCGCATTTTCGTAATGGTACTACATGAGCAAGCTTGACAGAGTACTCATCAACCATTCTTGGGATAACCTTGACGACTTGGAAAACTAAGCTGACAGCTCTAAGTTTGAACATTCCGATCAAGTTGCAATCTTACATTAATGTAAGATTGTAAGATTGAAATAGAAACAGAATTATAGAAAAAGAATTTCATAAACTAAATTACAGAATCTGAGATGTAAAAACTGAATTATGTAAACTAAATTACATAAGTGAATTCAAGAACTGATTTATAGAAACTAAATTAAAGAACTTGAATTGCATAAACTAAATTATAGAAATTTAAATTTCACTTGGTGACACTTACACTTCGTTTTATATTAACCTATTAGCTCAATGGTAGAGCAATGTTTTACATATCAATGTGGGTTCGAATCCCACATAGGCTACAAAAATTTCTTTGTTTTATACATGCTAAATATTTTCAAGATAATGCATTTAACTTATGGATTTCAAGCTAGGATTGCAAACTAAAGAAGGGAAGAGAAGTTGAACATTCAATAATCACCCTATGCGGGATTTGAACCTGCATCGATGTGCATGAGCACATTGCTCTACCATTTGAGCAAATAGGCTTAAATTTTATCATGTGGAATAAGAACCAAAAAATATGATAATCATTAGGGTGATGCATTATTTTTTTACAGACAAAGATTAGTTACTGTCATATGTGAAAAATGAAACTTTCATAGGAAATAAAGCTTAATTTTCCATCCCAAAAAGTATATATATACCCTATATTTTCACCAACATGATATTGAATGTTCTCAAATAAATTTCTACCATATAAGTTAAAATGTCACTCTATTTTAATCGTATTTTTTCATCCCAAGAAATCCAAACATGGTAATGGCACTTGTTGGAAATTAAATAAAGCTTATTTAGAAGAGAAGAGGAGTGTGCCAGCGATGTATTACAAGAGTTTTGTGTGAAGGTTTGGGGTTGAAGCACAAAATTTTTATCATGTCCCAATACACAAAGATCCAATTCAACTACAAGAAACCCTGTATTTCATCATTGTATACAAAAATCATTTATGCAGAGTAACCTTTGATAACTCATTTATGCAGAGTAACCTTTGATAACTCCTTACTGTTGTTTCATCTATAACCCACCACAAGGTTTATTAAGCCATCAAAATTATCAGGACAAAATATATAAGTTGCAAGGAAATGAAACATTAAGAAATCAGTAAAATGTTGTTCCACACAATCTCACAAGCAAGATTCAAGCCTAAATTTTCAACACTTATTGCAGGAATTGAAACTCAAAAGCAATAGTCTAAATCTGATTGTTAACGCACAACAAAAACACCATGTATTGAAAAAACTAGAAGCAAGCTACACCATTGTTGAATCAAACTCAAGTTTAGCAGCAGTGGCAGCTCCTTTTGTTGTCATAATGCAGCCCCAACAACCTAAGTTTGTAGTTTTACACTAGTTCCAACTTGCGATATTGTAGCAGCAACATTTGGCCTTATTTCAGCTGTCATAACATCACCACATTGTTGTTTTTCAGCAACAATAACAGTTTCAATTTGCTCTCTCACAGCAGCCCTAGCAGCATCTTTTTGATGTCCTTCAACAACCTCAACAGACCGAGACAACATCATCTTTTTTTATGTTCAATTGAATTCATTAATCATTAAGCAATCTATTAGCATCATCTCCAAATTGGATTGGGTATGTTAAATTAAATGCATTAACTTGAACAATTGCAAGCATAAACAAAAGCAAAGATTTGTAACTTATTATGTGAGATTCGAATACACATCGATGTGTACATTGGGTAAACTGCTATTGGAATGGACTCTAAATAGAACCTGTCGACTGCCGAGTCTGAAAACAAGCAGCCCTAAAAATAAGGCATGTTAGGGTATGAAGGTGATGATTTACTCTTACCTTTTCCATCAGAGTCCCAATTCCTTTTCACAATCTTCATGCTTTGGATCCCCTCTACGCACAGTACCAAAAATAAGGCATGAAAACAATCTAACCAGATTTTCTATTCATTTAAAACAAGAAAGTGAGACCCGTGAGGGTTGAAACTGTAACGGCCCGAAAAATAAGGATCTTCTTTCCCCTATTTGGCCTCCCTTGGGCCTAGGAAAGAAAATCTAATTATCCGAGTTACGTTTAAGAAGGCAAGGTTACCTTCCAACTAGATCTTACAACCCGAGTATGAGTCACAAGTTTTCGCAATAAAAAGAAGCAAGGTTTAAATCATAATACAAGCCAAAAGAGTGTCACGACCTAAAAGATGTTAAAAGCGAGAAAGTTTAGTGATCTCTCAAGTTCTCGATCTAATGCCAAAAGTCTGAACCCGCCAAGCATCCATATGAGTAAAGATAGCGGCTAACGGTTACCTGAATCTAAAAAAAAAAGGGGATCTGGGTCAATCATCGGGTCACTCCTGCGCGTGTGTAAACACTTTGAGAGGCATATAATAAGCATCCTATTCCTAAGATGAAATACGTAATGCAAAACGGAATTTAAACAAATAAGCATGCGGATAAGTAAATGCAGAAATAAATAAAGAAGCGCGCCAATTACAAGAAATGCCAAATAGCATGTCCCTCTAGGCTCCTAAGAAATCCTATAGCAACTCACCATCAAAGGAGCTACCTCACCCTACGGTGCAGGCCAACCCCACGCAATGAGCCTACTAACTTTGAAGGGAAAGCAAGCAATGACACTTATATAAGGCCTAAGGCTCTAAGAGTCCTAATGCACTTACTAGAAAGCCTACCGCATCATCGAGTGCAAGCAACTTTCTATACCAAAAGCCTACCGCATCATCGAGTGCAAGCAACTTTCTATATAAGCGCCAACTAGGATGACAAGAATAAAGAAAAAGGTCCCAACCAATAAACACCTATAACGGCCGTTTTCTAGCAAAGATAGATAGCAAGACATATGGTTTATATTTTAGATCCTAAGCATGATTCTAAGTCGTATGGTGCATGAACACTAGCTTACTATATAACACCCAGTGCATAAAGCGCCCATCATGAGTAAGTTCAAGGAACTTAGCTGGGGAAGCGCAGAATCCAATCAACCAACAAAAGTAATAGCAAGTCCAGACAAATAAGAGATTACCTAGTAATTCAATATATAACATAATAAGTCTAAGTCTAACTTACACAAAGCATATCAAATAACATACATAAGATCCACATAAAACATATATAAGTTAACCATCCCATCATCATCAACATTAATGTCTCACTTCAATTCCTCATCTCGTTTCCACAACTGGAGCATATTCTCATCATCACATCTTATTCATACCATCATCACCATCAACTCAACATCTTATCTCATCTCATCATGTCTCATATCCTTTCATAATCATTTCCCTAAATTAACTCGAAATTCCAAAATATCAAATCATGCCTTCAATTCACATTTACTCATATCTCATACTATATAATCTCTCAAATAAAGTCAAGCCGCTAGTTAAAACAAGTGATCCTAAAATAGTACTTAGTCAAATCTCGATATTAAAACATTTGCCCTTAAGTCAACTCTATAATATTATTTTATTAAAATAATCCGGCATAAGTTACAAATTTCCAAAACCTTAATCTTAAAACTTTAATAACTTTTGACTCTTGCCAAATATTTCAATAATCTACATGTTCCAAAACTAACCATTAAAACGCCAATACTTAACGAATAAATTATTTTAAATAAATAATTCTCATCAATTAGATTAAATAAATAAATAGTTCAGAAAAATATAACTAAATAAATTAATTAAGAAATAAGTAAACAATAAATCAATAGACCATTAAGTGATAATAACGACCTTAAACAATATTCAAGTTAAATAAAACACTAACTCATTCCGCTTTAATAACTCACATTTATAAATAAATCACTCTAACACCTTAAAATCACCATGTAATAACATACTATACCCCAAATACTACTACTTCCAAAACAACTTATAATAATATATAAAATTTCAGAAAGATGTACTTATCACAAAATATGATAATAATATAATAATAATCTAATACTAACTAATAAATATATAACATAACATATAGCATAATCATCTATCATAAATATAATAAAACCTTGAAAACAAACCCAAAGAAAAGACCCAACACCCTCAACCCAGAGAGAACCCGGCCCGAGCCCACAATCCAGCCCAACTCGGACCCGAAACCCCTGAACCGGACCACCCAACCCGAAATAAAACATAACTGGACCCAACCCACAATCTGTAAGGTAAGGAAGAAAGAAAGGAAAAGAAAGAGCGGGCCGGCCCAGCCCACTCACCAGCTGAACCCGAAAGCAGAAGAAGAAAGAAAAGAAGAAGAGGAGTGGGCCCTGGTGGTGACGAGGCAAGCTGGTGGGGCCCAACCGGTGCTTCTTCAACCTCCCGCCAGCGCCCCGCTCTGTTTGCTTGCCCGGAGCTCCGCCCAGCTGAGCTGCGCCCCTCCCGTCTCAACCCGCTCTCGCTGCTCACTCGTCCCAACTCTCTCTCTCTCTCTCTCTCTCTCTCTCAAGTTCACCTCCCCGCCCTCGCTGCTCCGTCGCTCGCTCGTACTCTCCGACTCGCTCTCGTGCTCCCGGAATGACCCAAGAAGCTATGCGATCTAAACTAAGGCGAAGGAATGGAAACGTGGGAGGAGGAAGAGGCTCACCGAGGAAACATGGTCCCGGAGACGTCGTGGGCAACTGGTGGCGTCGGAAGGATCCCAGAGCTCTCGTCACCGACTGCAGCAAGCTTCTTGGGCGGCAATCGGCACGCCAGAGACGTCGTGGTGGTTCAAACGATAAGGGAGGAGTTGCTGGTGGGCTGCTGTCGCCGAGCACGAAGGAAGAAGCTGCGGCTCGGCCAAAGGGGTTGAAAGCAGGGGAGCTTGGTGGTGATTGTGGTGACAACAGGAGGTGGTTGCCGAAATCAATGGGGAGAGGATGAAGTTTTCCTTTTTGTGGGTTGCTGCTACTGCTAGGATGGGGATGGTTTGGTGGATGGTATAGAAGAGAGCAGGAGGATGGTGAGTGAATGATGAAAAAAACAAAAAGGAAGGGCTATTCTGATGGTATATAGGAGGGGAAAGGGGATGGGTTGACAAAAGAAATAGGGGGTAGGAGGGGTGATCAGATTTAAGGAAATGTGAGTGGGCTATAGCTAGGAATAGGAAGGGTGAGGGTATGGGTGAGGTTGAGTGTGTGTGGAAAAGTGAAAATAAATACCCGAAATAAATTCTGAAACCCGCTTTCCGACCTTAACCCGACTCAATTAAAATCAATTTTAAATAAACTTTCGAATCCGAATTAGCTAATGAAGCCCGAAAATATTTCTAGCCTTAAAATAATAGAGCGAAATAAATTCATCTTTGAATTAAATAACAACTTTTTGCCGGAATTTGATCAAAAGAATTCAAACAAATCGTTTGCTTGAGGACAGAATTATTCAAAGTTTTCCGAATCCTTAGAATTCAAATCCCAATTAAATCAAAATTAATTCTTAATTTATAAAATAATATCTTAAAATTCCGAGTCTTTACATCATCCACCTCTAAAAACAAGTCTCGTCCCCGAGACTAAAATCATTTTAAAGAAAGGGGATGAAGTTTTAAAAGGTGAGTCCAAGGACCATGTCCAAGGATCTTGCAATCATCTCGGTTGCGTCTTCCGGGATTCTCACAACATCCTAGTCACGGTCGTGACATCTCCAATTGGTCTTGAAAAGTATGCAACAAGCGCCCTTATCACATCATCGCTTCGACTTTTCGGAAGTACCACAACTCTAAAAGATCTACAATATCATCACTAGGTCTTAGCAAGCACTCTACAAGTGCCCCCATAAAATGCTTGTATCCACTTTGTGAAGTATCATAGATTTACTCGGGTCTTGCAAGTTTCAAAAGGGTTTCTCAATTGGAAAAGGTTTGCCTCAAAATTTGTTGAAATTCTCGATCGCGTTTGGTCTTTCAAAATCAAAGTTAGTCCTTTTTCAGCACTGTTCAAGATCCTTCAAATCCGACGTTAGTCAAACAATTTCAGAACACAAGAGGTGGAGTCATCCACCTCTAAAGGCTAATCCCATATTCTCTTCTTAGGTTCATATTTCAAAAATCAGTTTCAATTCTATCAATCTCAAGCCATATCATGAACCATAAGCTATAACTCATCAAAAGCACGTCAAGGGTAACACACAACCATCAATCATATAAGCAAGTCATCACACATCAATAGTCTCATCGCCAATCATATCATGAGGTATTTAACACACAACCATCAATCAGATAAGCACAACATCACATAGATAGATAATCAAAACACACGTTTCAAATATGGCACATAGATTCGATTACTCCCCCAGGGTGTCAATGCGTAGGGAACGTCGATTGGAGTCATATCTTCGCATTTCAAGTTTAAAATATCCACAAGAATTCATCATGATAAGAGTATCGTTCAATCCAATAGTCAACATCTAAACATGTCATTCATGGTATAGTTATCAATCATATGTACCAACTCATAACTTGCTAACACATTAATCATAACATCCTTAGCATATCATCAATCATCTCCAGGAAGTCCCATGTTATAAATCTCAAGGTAGCATCATGCTTAGCAATATTGTAGAATATCATGTATCGACCTAATCAGCCAAGTTATCAAGCTTAGACATACTAATAATCAAAACAGGGATAATATCATGCCAGCATTATAATAGCCTATTAACAGTCAAGCTCAATGCTATGAAAGGGCACATCAGAGTAGAATAACATCTATCACCTTTATGACAACAACATGATAGGGTAAGTACGACATATAATTATAGGATGAGTTATATTTGGGAAGCTTGCATTCTACAGAACACTAGGGATACGAGTGAAAGCATGGTGCAATCAAGGACAAAAGCTCAGCGCAATGTTTATGTGTAATGCATATACAAACCCAGGATACATAGTGGTGTGTGATCATGCGGTGTGTCAGGTCGTATGTTCATGAAAGTATGAGAGGAGTATAGAGATAATCATGATGTGACAATTTGATAAGCATGCTAGGAATTAAGCGTCATATGAGGAATACATCAAGTTGTAACACACATCCATCAATTAAAGAACTCATATTATCATGATATTAGAAAAGAGTAACCACGCTATCATGCGCCTAGTTAAGGAGGGGACATCAAACATGCTGGGACATAACAAGTGACATATGCATTCATTCAATCACTAGTACGACAATGCAAGAAGCCAAATAATTCATGTTGTGGCGGCATAGAAATATGAAAGAAATATAGCGAATACAACACGAGCCTAGAGCAATGTTCGGAGCTCGAAGGCGGAATTGAATCCGTTAAAATCTAAATTCTCAAACCACAGCCCACCCACCACGTTCCTCCGTCTTCTTCATCCCTCCAACGCCTACGGCAGCCACCTTTGCGCCATCTTGGAGCCACCACCACCAGCGACGCAGCCGAAGAGCCCCGGAGATTCCCCGAGCGCAGCCATTGTTCTCCTCCTCCCCTGTTTTGGGTCCGAACACGGTAAGGCTCCGTTTCCCCTTCCTTCCGACTCCAAGCTACGAAAAGCTCCACCATTGACCCCATTGCTCCCCTCCCAGGCCGATTCCAGTGTCAACCCACCACCAACGAGCCCCGAAGCGCCTCCGACGAAGACTCGAACTCCCCCTCGGTGAGCTCTTCCTCCTCTTTCCTCTCTTCCTTTTGTCTCCGTATGTGTGGGTCGGGGTGGGTAGTCCTGTCGGATTCGGGGACCGGGTCGCCGCCGACCAGCTCCCTTCTCCTCTTCTTCCTCTCCATCTTCCCGTCGAGCTCAGTCGAGCTCCCTCCTCTCTGTTGGTTCAGGCGAAAAAATGGGGATGAAGAAAGGATCGAGGGTCCCCCTCCACATGGGCTGCCACCTCAGCTGTGGGACCCTTCCTTTTTATTTTTCAGCTGATTTGGGTTAAAGAGTGAATGGGTTCTTTGGGCCTATTTTGCTGGGCCTTGGCTTGGATCCGGATTCAAAGTGGATCATTTCTTCTCTTCTTTTTCTTTCATTCTGGGCATCCGGGTATGATTTGGCCGGGTCTGGGCTTCTTTTATGGGCTAATGGGTTGTTTAAATTGTGTTACATTTTGTAGTTATATGTTATGTGTTAAATTATATTATTGTGTTATGTTATTTATATATATATATATATATATATGATATGTTATATTAATTGTTATTTTGGATATTGGGAAAATATATATATATATATATATATATTCTGAAATTTTAATATATTTTAAAAAGGTTTTAAAAGTGATTTTAATTGATATGGAGTTATAAAAATATTTATGGATTGTTTTGAGATTATATGGATAGTAAGTGTAAATTATTTGAATATTATTAATATTTTGGGATTGGTTATAATTATAAATTCGGAAAATTAATCGTCTTATATTATTCATTTGCTTTAAATAGTATTAAATGGATTACTTATATATGATGCATTTTATGAGGATTTAACTATGTGAGTTAGGAATTTTAAGGTGAGTTGTTGGTTTTGATTTATAAATATGAGGTATGAACATAGGGTTACTTTGATGATTTAATGTTGGAATTTATTTATATAATGTTTTTGAAATAAGAAACATGCCGGAATAATTTCTATAATGTGATTTTGAGAGACTAGTTTTAAGGCTTAAATGTTTAATGTTGGAATTTGGCCAAGTATGATTTGAGAAATTATTTTGAACATGAGTTGACTTAAACTGGGATTTATGAGTTGAAAATATGGTTGGTATGATTTTATCAAGGGGTTTGATTGAAAGAATGATTTTGGTCGATTTGATCGTATCGGAAAGATTTTGGAAAACGGTTTTACTATCGGTCAGTTTTGAGGATGTTGAGAACTTGGGTTTCGTGCGTATGAATGTTGATCCGGTAGCTTATGGAAATGGCTTGATGATAGGTGTGTATTGCTTTTGGATTGCTTTGGACTTGCATTTGGGCCCTTACTTGTGTTATCTTGTTGTTCTGCATCTTCAGGTAAGTATCCTACGGGACTTACTCAGTAACCTGGACCTCCTACCTGATGTGTCATGTAATGTGTAGTTTTGTTGCATATTAAGCATTCCATGTAGTATCATGCTAGGATTGTGATAACTCCCTCCCTTGATGAAAATCGGAATAAAGTTTCAAAGGCCTTGACAGTTTGTCTGTGTTAAAGGTCTTGGAGCTTTAACAGTATTGATGAAATACAAAACCTGTTCTATATATTATTATGTCCGAATATTATTTAATATTATATACTTCCATTATATTATATGCCTAACTAACCTTTCAGGAAGTATTATTCGAATTACTTCTTTCCTTATGGTGCATATTGAGGAGATCCAAATTGGAGAGATCATGTCTTCGAAGTGTCCAAAAATAGAAGATCCTTGGGCGCGCCATGATCCGAACTAGCCGTTGTTGAAGATCCTTAGGCGCCATGTTGCTTCTATATAAAGGAAAGGAAGAAGAAGACAGGAGATACTGGTTGAACACAAGCTTTCATTTATTCAAGCGAGATCTGTCTTCCAAGTGTACTCTCTGCTAGCGCTCAAGAGTTTGTTATTTCATTTCAAAGCCTTTGAGAGTTACACTGTGAGCTTATAGGATATATTCATTTATAGTGTTACTCGAGAGTTTGTAACTCGGGAAGTAAGCACTAGGCTATTGATTTGTGAGAGTAAGAGGATTGTACTAGATAGCTGAGAGAGGTGGGGCTCTTCTAGATTGGTCTAGGACTCCAAGGGAACGTGAGTTGACTAGATTGCAATTGTATAAGACAGAGGCTTCTCGGTGAGCTATTAGGATCCTAAGCTTTGCGAATCAATAAAGCCTTTTGAATCCTAGGGTTGTGGAAGAACCCTAGGCGGGGACGTAGGCCAAGTTCGTGCCGAACCTCGTAAACAATTACTCGTGTCCTTTATCTATTGCTTTACCTTATTTCCGCACTTGGTTCGATTGTCTAACTTTGTGATTCAGGTTTAATCTCAAAGGGTTTTATACGAGCTCCAAAAGTCTTGAGACTTTCTGCGAAAAAAGGGCATACTCTATTCAACCCCCCTTCTAGAGTATTTCTATATTACCTTGTTTTATATTATCGAACCTTCAATTGGTATCAGAGCTTTACTCACTGTTTTTGATATAACAATCTTGTAAGTTTTCGATCATGTCTGGTGAAGCAAGCGGAGGATTTGCACAGGGAAGGTCCACGAGCAGACCACCACTCTTTGTAGGAAACAACTTTGTCCACTGGAGATCCTTGATGAAAATGTTCATTATAGATCAAGATCTGGAACTTTGGAACATTATAGAGAATAGTCCGAAGATTCCAGAGAAAGACGGACCAAATGGAACCAAAGTCGCAAAGAAGGAGTCTGAATACATCCAAGCGGATCTTGAACTCGTCTCCAAAAACTACAGGGCTATTAACGTACTTTATTGTGGTCTTAGCACTGATGAGTTTAACCGTATTTCATCTTGTAGGTCAGCTAAAGAGATTTGGGACAAACTGGTCGTCACCTATGAAGGAACGAGCCAAGTGAAAGACACCAAGATCAGCATCTTCCTTCGAAAATATGAGCTCTTCAAAATGAAGTCTGATGAGTCAATCAAGGCCATGTTCACACGATTCACAGAAATCACCAACAACCTTGTCTCTCTCGGCAAGAGCTTTACCAACGTTGAGAAAGTGAGGAAGATACTGAGGTGCCTCCCAAAAGAAAAATGGGGTCCAAAAGTTACAGCTATAGAGGAAGCACAGGACCTCACCACTCTACCCCTTGATGACCTTCTTGGGAAGCTGATCACGCATGAGATGATCCTTAATGAAGACGATGGAGAACTTCCAGCTAGCACTAAGAACTTGGCACTCAAGTCTAAGAAGGATGAGCCTAAAGATGGATCTGATTCCAAAGATGAGGATGACGATGAGGATGATCCTTTTGCTCTTATCACAAGAGGCCTTTCTCGAATTCTCAAAATGAAGAAGCAATTCAACAACAAGGATGGATCAGAGTCTTCAAAATTTCGAGGTAAGCCTCAATACAACAAGTATGAAAAGAAGACTAAACCGTTGTCTTGTTTTGAATGTGGTGAAACAGATCATCTCGTGAAGGACTGCCCTCAAAAGACAAAGAGCCAGTCCAAGAAGGGTGACAAATGGAAGAAGAAAGCCATGGTGGCAACTTGGAGCGATTCTGACTCTGACTCCGATGATGAGAAGGCCAGTATTTGTCTTATGGCCTCAGAAGATGAATCCCACGATGAAAAACTTGAAGCTACTATAAGAGAACTTATGGCAAGTCCAAAAGAGGTATTATCGGAATTCCTTTCCAATATGATTGCCAATGAAGAGAAACTTATTGCCCAAACTAACATTCTTATTAAGAGAACTGTGGATCAGGAAAGAACTATTGAGGATCTGTCTATGAGGGTTAAAAGTCTTGAAGCTTCTTATTCAGGTCTTGACATTAAAGTCAAGACGCTTGACTCAGAGAAATCTGAACTCAAGCAAGATCTCTCCTCTCTAAGAAATGAGCATCATGACTTAGAGAACGAGAAGATCTCCCTGAATAATAAGATTCAAGACCAACAGATAGCCCTCATAAGTTTTACCAAATCCAAAGGCACTCTTGATAGGATGTTGGGCGAGCAACAAAGTTCTCTAAACAAAAGTGGTATTGGTTACAATCCAAGGTTTTTAAAGAAGCAGCACATTACCACCTTTGTAAAGGAAAAAGGAAGCAGAACCTCTCCTATATGTCACCACTGTGCTAGAAAGGGACATGTAAAAGAGACCTGCCCTTATAGAAGAAAGGATCCATATATTATTCGCAATACATTTCCTGTTCATTTGAGAAAAGAACGGATAACACAAGTTTGGGTTCCAAAAGGCACTATTTTACCAAACATGGTTTACCCCAACAATGGATCCAAATTTGCTTATTGGTCTAGCCACAAAGGTTGATGTTTGTCTTGTAGGAGAACACCAAGGTGAAGGAACATAAATGGATCATTGATAGTGGGTGCTCGAGGCATATGAGTGGAAAGAGTTCTCTCTTTCATGATCTAAAGGAGCAATCCACGGGAACAATCACTCTTGGTGACAAAGGAAAATGTGACATCGTCGGTATTGGTAGTGTTGGAAGTGATTCCAGCCATAGTATTAAAAATGTCTATCTTATTAATGGTTTAAAGTATAATTTGCTTAGTGTCTCTCAACTATGTGATAGTGGCAACTATGTCAGATTTAACAAGAAAAGATGTCTAGTGTGCAGAGAAGATACAGGTGTAGTTATATTGACTGCACATCGTTACAACAATATATACGCTGTAAATGCTGATCAAGTGGCACAAGGAAGCTTAACCTGTCTAAAGGCTTTGACGGACGATCCAAAGCTCTGGCACAGGAGACTCGGTCATGTGAGTCCACATACACTACAGAAGCTTGTGTCCAAAGGGCTTGTAAGAGGGCTACCTGAGATGAACTTCAAAGGTATTGATATGTGCAATGCATGCACACAAGGTAAACAAACACGTAGCTCTTTCAAACCCAAAAGGTTGTAAGTTCTTCTAGACCCCTTGAACTTTTACATATGGATTTATGTGGTCTTATGCGAGTCAAATCTCCCAATGGTAAAAAGTACATGCTAGTTGTTGTTGATGATTTCTCTAGATATACTTGGGTTGCATTTTTAAAAGAAAATTCAGAGGCCTTATTTGAGTTTTCAAAACTTTGTAAGGAGTTGCAAACTTTAAGAAACGAGCCCATAGTGTCAATTCGGAGTGATCATGGTAGGGAGTTTGATCAACTTCAGTTTGATTTGTTTTGTGCTAAATATGGCATCTCCCATAACTTTTCTGCTCCTAGGACACCTCAACAAAACGGGGTTGTGGAACGCAAGAACCGCACCTTAGAGGATATGGCCAGGACTATGCTTTTAGAAAATGTATTACCTAAACCCTATTGGGCTGAAGCTGTTAACACAGCTAACTACATTTTGAATCGTTGTCTTATTCGTTCCATCTTAAAGAAAACTCCTTATGAACTTTTCAAAGGCCGCAAACCACTTATATCTTATTTTAAACCCTTTGGCTGTACTTGTTTTGTTCATAACAATGGAAAAGATAACATTGGGAAATTTGATGCGCGTAGTGAGGAAGGTATATTTCTTGGCTACTCCACAAGTAGCAAAGCTTATAGAATCTTCAATAAAAGGACCCAGTTAGTTGAAGAAAGTATACATGTTATATTTGATGAATGCAATGACGGTTCTTTGAGTGAAAGTGTTGCAGATATAGATCTTAACATCCATGCAGAGAACGAGGAAGGTGATGATGCTGCTACCAAGAACACAGAGAAGAGGAACATGCAGGAACAGATTCTTAACACTGAAGATTCGTCCAAAGCCCTTGGTGTCCAATCCAACAGTGTTGAGACGTCAGAAACTGCTGTAACTGAACCTAACAGGACCACGGAGTCAGATGTACCACAAGTCAATCCTACTGGTGTGACGAATCAAGGAGCTGAGACTAGCAAAAGGAAATTCAAATACTCCTCATCACACTCATTAAAGGATATCATTTCTGACCCTACTTCTAGTGTTCAAACTCGTTCTAAACTTAAAGATCTTTGTGCTTTTCACGCGTTTGTTTCTCTTATTGAACCAAAGAAGGTAGATGAGGCACTTCAAGAGCCAGACTGGATCATTTCTATGCAAAGCGAGCTTAACGAATTTGAAAGAAACAAAGTCTGGACCTTGAAGCCAAGGCCAAAGCATCAATCAGTCATTGGCACATGATGGGTATTTCGAAACAAGCTAGATGAGAATGGTAAGATCGTGAGGAACAAGGCAAGGCTTGTTGCTCAAGGCTACAATCAAGAGGAAGGTATTGACTACGAGGAGACCTTTGCTCCCGTAGCCAGGCTTGAAGCCATTCGCATTTTATTAGCATTTGCATCTTTTATGAGCATAAAGTTATATCAAATGGATGTCAAGTGTGCTTTTCTTAATGGTTTCTTAGAGGAAGAAGTATATGTGGCTCAACCCCCAGGATTTGAAAGTTTGGAATTTCCCAATCATGTTTATAAACTTGACAAAGCGCTTTATGGTTTGAAACAAGCCCCAAGAGCTTGGTATGAGCGCTTGTCAAAATATCTTTTAGAAAATGATTTTAAAAGGGGGTTGATCGACAAGACTCTTTTTATCAAGACCAAAGGAAATGACATTTTGGTCATTCAGATTTATGTTGATGATATATTATTTGGTGCTACTAACACATCTTTGTGCAAGGAATTTTCTGACATCATGTGCAGTGAATTCGAGATGAGCTTGATGGGTGAACTCAACTTCTTTTTGGGATTACAAGTTCACCAATCCAAGAAAGGGATCTTTGTCAACCAAAGCAAGTACACTAAGGATCTCTTGAAGAAGTTCAAGATGGATCAATCCAAAGCAGCCAAGACTCCCATGAGCTCAACATTATCTCTAGATCAAGACAAGACTGGGAAAAGTGTCAATCAAAAGGAGTATCAAGGAATGATTGGATCTTTATTATATCTCACGGCTAGTAGACCTGACATCATGTTTAGTGTTTGCATGTGTGATAGGTTTCAAGCTGATCCTAAAGAATCTCACCTCGTGGCTGTAAAGAGGATCTTTCGATATCTCAATGGCACTAAGGAGCTTGGACTATGGTACCCAAAGCAAAAGGATTTCACATTAATTGGATATTCTGATGCAGATTTTGCAGGGTATAAGGTGGATAGGAAGAGCACATCAGGATGTTGCCAATTCTTAGGAGCATCCTTGATCAGTTGGCACTCAAAGAAACAAAACTCAGTCGCTCTATCCACTGCAGAAGCCGAATACATTGCAGCTGGAGCCTGTTGCTCCCAAATCCTTTGGATAGCTCAACAAATGCGAGATCTTGGCATCAACCTCAAAGGCATTCCTATTAAATGTGACAATACAAGTGCCATCTTCATCACTAAGAATCCTGTTCAGCATTCAAGGACCAAACATATTGATGTAAGGCATCATTTCATTAGAGACCATGTTGAAAAAGGTGATGTGTCCATTTCGTTTATTTCAACTGATTATCAATGGGCTGACATTTTTACTAAGCCTTTGGCAGAGGACAGGTTCACCTTCATAAGATGAGAGATTGGGATGCTTAACAAGGATGCACTTTCGTAGGGGGAGCTTTCCCTTTACGAAAGATAATATCTACTTAGTGTCAAGACCTTTGAGAATTATGTCAAGGTTTGTGAACTAAATGGTAGATTACATACATCGGATCACATATTTTTGGTTAATATCTTTCTAGATATTTAATCAATTATATTTTTATCGGATTTCAAAATTGCCTATTTATGTTATATTTTCTTTCCATTGACATATCTTAATTTTGGAACTAAATATTTCGGTTATTCAGTTCTATTTTAATGGAATAGTTTGAATTTTGAATTGGAAATTTTTCAAATTTGGCAATGATATCATTACCCTCCCTTGGAACTCTAAACCCGTCCCATCACTCCATCATCTTCTCTCTCTACTTAAACCCAATTCTGTACCCGATTCCCTCACAAACTCCGAACCTCTCCAAACCCTTTCACCTTCTTCTTCTTCAACCTCTCAACCTGTTCTAAGAAAACCCTAACCGATTTCCTCCATGGCTCCCAAATCAAAGAAAGCTTCCACACCCAAAAGACTTGGCGCCACCCCCAAGGGACGTCAGGTCACTACCACCTCTCCCACACCTGAACCCACTCCTCAAGCCATTATCCCAACTGTTGTCCAGAGCACCATCGCTGAGAGCACGGCCATTGTTACCAAGGGCTCTCAAAACGCTCTGCTAAGAAGCCCCTTAGTGCGAAACAGAAAGGGAAAAAGAAGATATTAGTTGAGGAGGTGGACGAGGAAGAGGAGGAAGATGATCTCGACGCTATTCTGGAAAGAGATGCTGCCAAGGAAGTCGAAGAGGAAGCCTTGAAGAAGAAAAAGGCCGAGGAGGAAGCCGAGCTTGCAAGGAAACTTGCCGAGGAAGAAGCTGAGAGGATTCGGAAGGAAGCCGAAGCAGAGGAGGTTCCATCTGAAGAGGAGCCTGAGGAAGAAGACGAAGAGCAAGACGGATCTGGAGAAGACGAGGAAGCTGAAGGAGATGAAGCGGGGTCCGGTGAGGACTCGGGGTCTGAGGAAGAGGAGGAAGAATCTCCCTCTCCTTCTCCTCCTCCCCCGTCTCCTAAGAAGCGGAAAGCCCCAATTGCAGTCAAGCCTCCATCCCCATAGCGCACTAGGAAGGGCACTCTCAGAAGCCTTGAAGCGTCTGTCAAGAAAGCCGCTCCAACGATTGCTCGCAGGAAGAACGCCGATCCACCTGCCTACATCCAAGTAAACCAATCCTTGCCCTCCTCTTGGTTTGAAAATGTTGAGACTGCTGGTAAGTGGGTAGATGAGTTTCGAACTCGTAGGATTTGTTGTTCTGATTTTTTGGATATTGAGTTCTTCGAAGCTTTGAAGCTACCCTGCATTGATCTTCTCGAAAAATCCCCAGCCTGGACCCTTCTCAATCTTGAAACCGTTTACTATCCCCAGCTTACCCGCCTGTTCTACATAAACCTAAAAGCCAAACACGACGCCAATGGTTGGTCTTTGGATTCTGTTGTCAAAGGGGTTAGAATCTCTTTCAACTCCAATGACTTTGCAGATTTCCTTGGCCTACCTAGCCCATGTCCACCCTCTGAAATACACCCCTCAAAAGAAAACTGCATCATCCTTGCCCGAGCCAAGTACCTCCTACCCGAAGCATCTAACAGCACCTCAAAGTAACTCACCCACTCATCCCTTACCCTTGAGGCAAAAATCATATTTAACATCATTGTTCGATGCCTCTTACCCCATCTTAACTCTGGCTCGCTCCTTACTGACAATGCCATGGTCCTCCTTTACCGTATCCTCAATGGCCTTGATCTTGATCTGGCCAACACTATTTTAGGATCCATGGCTCACACAAGAAAAGCCAGGAAAGGAACCCCCCTCCCCTTTGCTACCCTTTTGACCCCACTCTTCAAAGCTTCTGGAATTGATTTCAAAAATGAAGAACAGCAGCGTCATATGGGTAAGTTCGACTCCAAGAGCCTTGAAAAGATTGGCATCACTCGGTCTCCCCAAGGGACCTTGAGTCTTGCCACTCATTCAAAAGCTCTTCCCACTGCTTCAGTCGTTGATGAACGCATGGACAACCTGGAGTTGGGCTTGGAGGAAGTTCGCCTGGATATCAAGGAGCTGCACAAGGAGGTTATGACGGAGATGAGCGGGATAACCAAGATGCTGCAAGGTCTGTGGACGAGGGTCACTGATGATGCTCCAGACGACGAAGCTTAAACCCTACCCTACCCTATCCCATCCCTGAAATCTGATACATTGCTGGTTTTTTGAAACATTTTCAAAACTTTTGGTGACTGGTACCTCCTCCCTTTGTTGAAAGACAAAAAAGGGGGAGATGATCTGCGGTTGTTTAGACTTGAAAACCTTTCTGCTTGAAGGTCTTGGAAGACCTTGGTTTTTGATTTTTGGTTTTCGGTTGGATGGCATTTTCATGCTTTAAAAATTTGATCCAACATTTGTCTAACCCATGCAGGTACTTAGTCCGATTTCACTTATATTATTTATGCTTGACTAAGTTGCAGGGATGCACAGGTTTTGTCTTTCATCAAGGGGGAGATTGATAACTCCCTCCCTTGATGAAAATCGGAATAAAATTTCAAAGGCCTTGACAGTTTGTCTGTGTCAAAGGTCTTGGAGCTTTAACAGTATTGATGAAATACAAAACCTGTTCTATATATTATTATGTCCGAATATTATTTAATATTATATACTTCCATTATATTATATGCCTAACTAACCTTTCAGGAAGTATTATTCGAATTACTTCTTTCCTTATGGTGCATATTGAGGAGATCCAAATTGGAGAGATCATGTCTTCGAAGTGTCCAAAAATAGAAGATCCTTGGGCGCGCCATGATCCGAACTAGCCGTTGTTGAAGATCCTTATGCGCCATGTTGCTTCTATATAAAGGAAAGGAAGAAGAAGACAGGAGATACTGGTTGAACACAAGCTTTCATTTATTCAAGCGAGATATATCTACCAAGTGTACTCTCTGCTAGCGCTCAAGAGTTTGTTATTTCATTTCAAAGCCTTTGAGAGTTACACTGTGAGCTTATAGGATATATTCATTTATAGTGTTACTCGAGAGTTTGTAACTCGGGAAGTAAGCACTAGGCTATTGATTTGTGAGAGTAAGAGGATTGTACTAGATAGCTGAGAGAGGTGGGGCTCTTCTAGATTGGTCTAGGACTCCAAGGGAATGTGAGTTGACTAGATTGCAATTGTATAGGAGAGAGGCTTCTCGGTGAGCTATTAGGATCCTAAGCTTTGCGAATCAATAAAGCCTTTTGAATCCTAGGGTTGTGGAAGAACCCTAGGCGGGGACGTAGGCCAAGTTCGTGCCGAACCTTGTAAACAATTACTCGTGTCCTTTATCTATTACTTTACCTTATTTCCGCACTTGGTTCGATTGTCTAACTTTGTGATTCAGGTTTAATCTCAAAGGGTTTTATACGAGCTCCAAAAGTCTTGAGACTTTCTGCGAAAAAAGGGCATACTCTATTCAACCCCCCTTCTAGAGTATTTCTATATTACCTTGTTTTATATTATCGAACCTTCAGATTGCATTGAACTGAGCATGTGTTTACTTTGTGTGTTTGAATACAGAACGGCCGTTATCTGTGATACTCCTAGAGTCTTTGCTAGGGTCATAGGGTAGCCCAGCCCCATCGGGTGCCCTGAGTCTATCGAGTCGATATGAGCATGATATGATTAGCCCAACACCATCGGGCAAGATATGATATGATATGATTAGCCTAGCACCATCGGGCATGAGCATGATATATGAAATGATGATGAGATATGATATGATATGATGATACCGTGGTGAGTGCACCACCACGAGGAAAGTGCTATGCTATAGCCCGAACTGGCCAGTCTCTGCACTAACGGGAAGGGGTGCAGAGGTAGGAGAGGGATATGCCACTTGGCATTGTCTTGGGCCCTTTACAGTTCTTTTCCGCATATTATATATATATATATATATATATATATATATATATATATATATATATATATATATATATATATATATATATATATATATATATATTATGGGCATGATAGTGTGATTTAAATCTTGTACCGCATTAGTCATCTTTTATTTAGGCATAGGCATGTTATGTGGCCTCAGCGCGGTCAAAGGACCCGCAGGCGATCACCAGGCCTGACTTCGTGGATAGTGTTAGGTACCGCTCTTGTTGCTCCATGCTTCTGTGACGGGGAAATCTTTTGGCGAATCGAAGAATCCGGCTAATATATTCTAACTTGACAAATGACAACCACCCACTTTGTTTTGGTTTTGACCTGGTTCTGCCGTGGCACTTGTATCTAAACCTTGCTTCTGCTTTACTTTCATTTGAATCGAATTTCCGCGACTTTGATTGCTTGGGGTTCGAAATCCCCGTTTTGGAATGCTGATCTTCGAGGTTTGAAACCTCGACCCGTACCTGAATTGCAACATCCGAACGAAGGTATCCGACCTTCGAAACGTAACCCAGGTATTTATATCCGGGCCGTTACAATTATAGAGAGGGCTAGAATAATAATCACGCTGAATTTTGTTCGAGGAACTAGCACTCAGCACAGAATCAATAGACAAAACTAACACTCAGCACATAATCAATAGACAATAATTAATCTGATAGTTTATATAACACCACAAGCTATCTAGAAGCCGCCCTTCGAGGGACGACTGACCGGTGGGGGCAACTACCTCTCGATCTCTACATCCTAACCTCGCTACTCCAATCACCATGGTGCTAACTCCTTGGAGTCTTCTAGGCCCATCTGTAAAGTATAAGCTATGTTTCGCCTACCCATTCCCCAAGTCTACATCTATAAGGGATGAGCTATCGCCTCTTTCTACCCCAGCGATCCTATCTCTGAACTAAAAGATCCTACCCGTTTTATTTCTGAAATTCGCTTTGCCCCTTTTTGAAATGATTTTGAATTTTTTTTAAAATAGAAATCGGTGGGCGGTTTTGAAATTTTTTGCAACTCATATGTACTCAGATTGAGCAACCTAGGCTCTGATACCACTTCTGTAACGGCCCGAAAAATAAGGATCTTCTTTCCCCTATTTGGCCTCCCTTGGGCCTAGGAAAGAAAATCTAATTATCCGAGTTACGTTTAAGAAGGCAAGGTTACCTTCCAACTAAATCTTACAACCCGAGTACGAGTCACAAGTTTTCGCAATAAAAAGAAGCAAGGTTTAAATCATAATACAAGCCAAAAGAGTGCCACGACCTAGTCGGGTCAAAACGATGCAAAAGATGTTAAAAGCGAGAAATTTTAGTGGTATCTCAAGTTCTCGATCTAACGCCAAAAGTCTGAACCCGCCAAGCATCCATATGAGCAAAGATAGCAGCTAACGGTTACCTGAATCTAAAAAAAAGAAGGGGATCTGGGTCAATCATCGGGTCACTCCTGCGCGTGTGTAAACACTCTGAGAGGCATATAATAATCATCATATTCCTAAGATGAAATACGTAATGCAAAACGGAATTTAAACAAATAAGCATGCGGATAAGTAAATGCAGAAATAAATAAAGAAGCGCGCCCATTACAAGAAATGCCAAATAGCATGTCCCTCTAGACTCCTAAGAAATCCTATAGCAACTCACCATCAAAGGAGCTACCTCACCCTACGTAGTAGGCCAACCCCACGCAATGAGCCTACTAACTTTGAAGGGAAAGCAAGCAATGACACTTATATAAGGCCTAAGGCTCTAAGAGTCCTAATGCACTTACTAGAAAGCCTACCGCATCATCGAGTGCAAGCAACTTTCTATACCAAAAGCCTACCGCATCATCGAGTGCAAGTAACTTTCTATATAAGCGCCAACTAGGATGACAAGAATAAAGAAAAAGGTCCCAACCAATAAACACCTATAACGGCCGTTTTCTAGCAAAGACAGATAGCAAGACATATGGTTTCCGTTTTAGATCCTAAGCATGATTCTAAGTCGTATGGTGCATGAACACTAGCCTACTATATAACACCCAGTGCATAAAGCGTCCATCATGAGTAAGTTCAAGGAACTTACCTGGGGAAGCGCAGAATCTAAGCAACCAACAAAAGTAATAGCAAGTCCAGACAAATCAGAGATCACCTAGTAATTCAATATATAACATAATAAGTCTAAGTCTAACTTACACAAAGCATATCAAATAACATACATAAGATCCACATAAAACATATATAAGTTAACCATCCCATCATCATCAACATTAATGTCTCACTTCAATTCCTCATCTCGTTTCCACAACTGGAGCATATTCTCATCATCACATCTTATTCATACCATCATCACCATCAACTCAACATCTTATCTCATCTCATCATGTCTCATATCCTTTCATAATTATTTCCCTAAATTAACTCGAAATTCCAAAATATCAAATCATGCCTTCAATTCACATTTACTCATATCTCATACTATATAATCTCTCAAATAAAGTCAAGCCGCTAGTTAAAACAAGTGATGCTAAAATAGTACTTAGTCAAATCTCGATATTAAAACATTTGCCCTTAAGTCAACTCTATAATATTATTTTATTAAAATAATCCGGCATTTGTTACAAATTTCCAAAACCTTAATCTTAAAGCTTTAATAACTTTTGACTCTTGCCAAATATTTCAATAATCTACATGTTCCAAAACTAACCATTTAAAACGTCAATACTTAACGAATAAATTATTTTAAATAAATAATTCTCATCAATTAGATTAAATAAATAAATAGTTCAGAAAAATATAACTAAATAAATTAATTAAGAAATAAGTAAACAATTAATCAATAGACCATTAAGTGATAATAACGACCTTAAACAATATTCAAGTTAAATAAAACACTAACTCATTCCGCTTTAATAACACACATTTATAAATAAATCACTCTAACACCTTAAAATCACCATATAATAACATATTATACCCCAAATACTACTACTTCCAAAACAACTTATAATAATATATAAAATTTCAGAAAGATGTACTTATCACAAAATATGATAATAATATAATAATAATCTAATACTAACTAATAAATATATAACATAACATATAGCATAATCATCTATCATAAATATAATAAAACCTTGAAAACAAACCCAAAGAAAAGACCCAACACCCTCAACCCGGAGAGAACCCGGCCCGAGCCCACAATCCAGCCCAACCCGGACCCGAAACCCCTGAACCGGACCACCCAACCCGAAATAAAACATAACTGGACCCAACCCACAATCTGTAAGGTAAGGAAGAAAGAAAGGAAAAGAAAGAGCGGGCCGGCCCAGCCCACTCACCAGCTGAACCCGAAAGCAGAAGAAGAAAGAAAAGAAGAAGAGGAGTGGGCCCTGGTGCTGACGAGGCAAGCTGGTGGGGCCCAACCGGTGCTTCTTCAACCTCCCGCCAGCGCCCCGCTCTGTTTGCTTGCCCGGAGCTCCGCCCAGCTCAGCTGCGCCCCTCCCGTCTCAACCCGCTCTCGCTGCTCACTCGACCCAGTTCTCTCTCTCTCTCTCTCTTGAGTTCACCTCCCCGCCTTCGCTGCTCCCTCGCTCGCTCGTACTCTCCGACTCGCTCTCGTGCTCCCGAAATGACCCAAGAAGCTATGCGATCTAAACTAAGGTGAAGGAATGGAAACGTGGGAGGAGGAAGAGGCTCACCGAGGAAATATGGTCCCGGAGACGTCGTGGGCAACTGGTGGCGTCGGAAGGATCTCGGAGCTCTCGTCACCGGCTGCAGCAAGCTTCTTGGGCGGCAATCGGCATGCCAAAGACGCCGTGGTGGTTCAAATGATAAGGGAGGAGCTGCTGGTGGGCTGCTGTCGCTGAGCACGGAGGAAGAAGCTGCGGCTCGGCCAAAGGGGTTGAAAGCAGGGGAGCTTGGTGGTGATTGTGGTGACAACAGGAGGTGGTTGCCGAAATCAATAGGGTTAGATTGGTGATAGGTCGGGTGAAATGAGTGATGGGTTGGTTGATGGGTGATATATTTTTCACCCGTTACCCGACCCATTTCCACCCCTAGAGAGATGAAACTTTTACATCACTAACTAGAGCAACCTCCATGAGCAAAAAATCCACCAGAGAAGGCGAGTAGTGACACCGCCTTTGACAAAAGGCATGGACAACCCCGACTTAAGACGGAGAACCAATGCCGAAGGAAGGGAGATGCTCAAACCCAACAATCCACGCAGATCTTCCGATTTATGGCTTTAGATGTAGCTTCTATCCCGGGGTGAAGCCATGAAAACCCCATCCACTTTACCTTTGTTTGTCGCTCCCATCTTTTTCATTTTTGCTTTACCCAGCCCCTTTTTTTTTGAACTAGTACGATTTTTTGGGGACTCTTGATTTATGATCTTTGTTTTCTTTGATTTTAGATTATAGATACACTCTCTTTCTAGATCGATTGTGTGGGATTGCAGGTTCTTTATTTAGGGCTTGTTTGGTATCTATACCCGGGAATCAAAAGTGGTATAATTCTCGATTTAAGTGTTTGATATGATTAAAACTTGGAATCGTAATGATTCCAGAGAATGGCTTCATACTAAATACTAGGTGATCCTCCATTCCCAATTTTGTAGCTCCCTATTATTATTATTATTATTTTTATTATTATATTTATACTTATATTATTATTATTAGTACTTTATTATTTAATACTCCCTCCGTTCGGCAAAACTTGTCGTTTACTATTCACGCACGCTTTTTTAGAATGATAAAAACTATATAAAATGTTAATTTTTTTTTAAAAATTTTTTAACAAGTTTGTACTTATTAATAATAACTACAAAATTGTTAAAAAAATTATTTAAAAAACTAGATATTTTATATAGTTTTTAGCTCCTCAAAAAGCGTGCGTGAATAGTAAAACGTCAAGTTTTGCCGAACGGAGGGAGTATATATTATATTATATTTTTATTTTTAATAATAATATATTTCTAATAATATTATTTTTTTATCAATATTTTAGTATTATATATATTAGTTTTATATTATTATTATTTATTAATTATGTTATATTATATTTATACTTATATTATTATTATTTAATATATATTATATTATATTTTTTATTTTTAATAATAATAATAATATATTTCTATTAATATTATTATTTTTATCAGTATTGTATTATATTTATACTTATATTATTATTATTATTATCAATACCTTATTATTTAATAATAATATATTTCTATTAATAATTTTATTTTTTATCAATATTTTATTATTTTATATATATTTTATTATATTTTATTTTTAATAATAATAATAATAATAATATATTTCTATTAATATTATTACTTTTATCACTACTTTAATTTTATTTATTTAGTTATTATTATTATTATTATTACTCCATCCGTTCGGCAAAACTTGTCATTTTAGCTTATTTCACAAGTTTTAAGGCAATTAACAAATGTACTAATTTACCCTCAATTATTACTCTCATTTTTTACTTTATCGAAAACTACAACTAACAAACCATCAATCATATCAAGGGCATTTTTGTAAAGTGAAGGGCAAAACACCTATAATGACAAGTTTTTTTGAACAAAAATAACACTCTAAAATGACAAGTTTTGCCGAACGGAGGGAGTATTATTATAGGAATGGTTCATTTCGACAGCATACCAAACAACCAACTCCAGTAATGAGTCATTACCATTTTCCGATTCCATTCCGATTCCAGCACTCATACCAAAAGGGGCCTTAGGGTTTTTTAGGAGTGTCACAAAAACAAAGAATATTGTTTATAAAGAACTTCATCAAAACATATGAACCTTTATTTATTTGATAAGTGTTTATAATATATTCATTCATTCTTGTGCTTATATAGAATTATTATATTTGAATATTTGCTGATGACATTGTGTTAGTAAAAGAAACGAAAGTTGGAATGAGTAGCAAGTTAGAGCCTTGGGAAAGACGTTGGAAGACAATGGCTTCATACTAAATACAACAACGATAGAATATGTGGCGTTCAAGTTGGGAGATGTGGACTAGGTTGTGATGCGTCATTAGGTTGTGATGCGTCATGAGGATGTTGTCATAAAGGTTTTTTAGGATCGAGATCCTCAAACTCTAGAATCGGGTCGTAAGATCCTAGAAATAAGTGAAAATAAAATATATAAAATATAAATACTAAAATAAAAGCAAACCATACTAAACAAATACCTCGATTTTAAAACGGAACTAAATATTTTTCTCTATTAAACAAACTAAGTAACTAGTATAGTCCAATAATAGCCACTTAACATTTATAATCGGTCAAGGGCAGTATCTTAAAAGGTTTAATAATAGTTGCTCGTCGCCATCAAGAACTCCGAAAATCGCACCCTAGTTGCTTGTAGTTGTCGCCCCAATTGCTTTTTTATTTTCAAGTAGTGAAGCTCATGATGATCGACAATAAATGAATTAAAATGAGACTTAGTGTTTCAATTTCTACTAAGGGCTCGTTAGGGCTATTCAGAAATCGGTTCGAAATTAATTTTTCAATCGAACCGAACCAAAAAAAAAAAACCGGACCTAAACTGAAAAAAACCGAAATTTAATTTTGGTTTTAGGTTTGGTTTGTGCTCGATTCGATTATACCGAAAAAAACCAAAATTTATTTTGTATTATATTTATTTTATTTTTTAATTTAACTGAACAACCCTAGGCATTGTACTGTAGTTGCTCGCAAGCCGCAACTCACCTTTGCCATTTCGCTTCCCGTCTCCGGATCATCTATTCGTCGCCACCTCATGCTCTCTCAGTCTCTCCGTTCTCCAACCATCGGCGAGGTGGCCGACCACCGGCTCATCCTTGCTCGTCTCTCCTTCTCAGCTTCTCTAATTCTCCTTCTCGACAATTCAAGACATTCAACTGTTCAAGGCAGTTCAATCCGTCTTATTTTCGACTTCCATAGCCCCTCAACTGTTAAGTCAATAGGTATTCTCCAATCTCCATATTGCCAAAATGCCAATTGGTCAAATCCATTTTTTTTGGTTTCTACAAGTCCCAATTCACCATATTAGGTATCGTTTTTTTATTAAATTCGAAAAGCCTAAGATTATGTTATGTAGCTCAGTATTCAGTAGATTAATTATTGAACTTGAACGGTTGAAGTCTTGAATTGAATCCGAAAATCCTGAGATTTCAATGGCACCTCCAAGGAGTTTCACTGTCGTAAGAACAAGCAAACAAGAAAACAAGAAAACGTCGATCTCAACTGTCTACAAGTTTGTGTGCAATTACTTGTAGCGTTTTTTCCATTCTTGTAGGTTTGTTTGGATAAATAATAGGTGCGTACTTGCAGGGTTTTTTTTTTGGCTATTGAGATATTTCCGATTCTAGTTCGATTCGGTTTGACCCGGTTCGACTTCGTTTTAGGCTAATGAAAAAATATGTTATAAAGAAGTTTTGTGGGCCTAGACAAGAGAAAAAATGCTCATTTTTACATGAAAAATAAGATAAATGAGATAATGATTAGAGGAGTATAAGAGATATGATTATCCCTTGCATGATTAAAAGAGAGAAATAAAACAAATTTTGTATTAAAAAAATTGAGAGATAGGGTTGGGTAATGATTAAAATTTCTAACAATTTATTTTGAATTACAAATAAACTACATTTACTCGTTTTCGTTTACCGTCTTGAATTTTATACCAAATGTAGCCTAAAAAGTAAGGAAAAAAACAAATTGGACCCCATTCACACGGGAGATGGGCTTAAAAATACAAATTAGGGGCCCATTTTCTTTATTGTAGACAAACGATGTTAGTAGTATATATTTTATAGAGTTGTACATATTTACGATTGTACCCTCAGGGTTTTCACCCAATGATATATATACAGGAGTAGGCTCCTCTGAGATCCTTCAATGACTCAGTTATCCAAACACTTACATGGTATCACAGCCTTTTGTGAAACCTTAAAATTTTTCGTTTCACAAATTCAATCGATCTAGCCGCCGCCGCTCCTATAGCCGCCGCCGCCCCACACAGCCCTGCCGCCGCCGCACCCTACAGCCGTCGCCGCCTCTCTTTCGCCGCCGCCGCTACCTACCTTTACCGATGGCTGACGTTGTCAACGCCCCACCCCCACCGCAGCCACAAAACCCTTTCCATTCCGCTCAATCCGTTACCAACATCAAGAACCAAATTCCCCTAACCCTAGATCTCAAGAAGGTTCAATACCACACATGGGCGGAACTCTTCACCACCGCCTGTCGGGCCCATGATGTCCTCGCCCACATCGACAGTTCCGACCACCCTGATGATGTCCCTGAGCCTCTTTGGAACCGCATCGACTCCACCGTGCTCAGATGGATCTATGCTACCATCTCCGAGGATATTTTGATTACTGTCCTCCAACCCGGTTCAACAACTCGTGATGTTTGGCTCCGCATCAAGGGCCTCTTTCATGACAATCAATTCGCTAGGGCCGCGGATCTTGAGGGAAAATTCATCAACACCCGTCAGGAGAGTTTCTCCACCGTCTCCGACTATTGCCTTGCCATCAAGACTATCACCGATCAACTTGGCGATGTCGGACACAAGGTCGGGGAAGAGCGCCTTGTTCTTCAACTTATCAATGGCCTCTCCACCAAATTTGACGTCGTCGGCAGTATAATAAGCAACACCTCTCCGCTGCCGACTTTCATGGTGGCTCGCAGCATGCTCTCCAGGGAGGAAAGCCGTCAGGGCCGCCCTCAGGCTCCTTCCCATGTCCTGGTGTCCTCCAAGGACTTCCTGCCCACGGACCCTTACCCCCGAAACCCACAAACAAACCAGCCCAGCGCGGAGGCCGTGAGCAAGGGAGGAATACCTGATGTGCGCGCAAATTGCCATATTTTCTATGCACATATGAATTCATTTTGTTGTCTTTTGCATGCACATTAAAGGGAAAACATGGGAATAGTGTAGTTTATGCTTAAATGTCAAATATATGGGTTTGCACGAGTTTCCATGTGATTTCGCAGAAAACAGGATGAAAATGGATGAATTCAGAAGAGCGGAAAAAGAACTCGAAGTCTTCTGAAGAGGTCGAAATCGACTAAAGACCTCGACATCGAGTACATCGAGACATAGGAATCGAGCAGAAAGGAAACAGAGCATCTCGACACAGAAGAGGTCGATATCGACGTCTGGAGGTCGATATCGATGCTGCCAGATCGACCAAGTTGATAGAAGTCGAGTAGAAGAAGGAGAAGCTCGAGATAAGATTTTGGAGGGGTCGATATCGAGTACAAGGGTCGATATCGACCATGCCAGCAGAGGAATTCGACTCCGATTTTGATAGAATTATATCCAATGCTTGCAATACCTATCCAAAGGTCGAAATTTCCTATCATCAACATCAGATTTACCATGAGGAGGCTGATTTCACCATGAAGTTTTAGCTTTTACTTTTATTTATTTATTTATTTATCATAGAGAATAAAGATAAGGTTTCGAGTCCTTATCGTCATCTACAAATAGAAGCCAATAGGGCTGAGTTTAGACATTGAAGGGTAAGGAAGAAGAGTCGGTTTTAGGAGATAATTCAGTTGCAAGAGAGAGAGAGAGTGGTCTAGTGGAGTTGTAAAGCGAGAGCGGAGTGGCTTGTTCGGTTGTACTTTCTTTCGGAGTTTTAATTCAAAGTAGCTTTCTTTCAATAACAATGATAATGATGTGCATGATGAGGAGCGAGTAGTCAACCCACTTCTAGGGTCGGGGTGAGCCCGACGATGGCAATGTGAGGTAAGTGCATCAAAGGTATGACTTTTATGCGATTCCGTCTTCTACCCCATGCATGATCCTTTGCGAAAGTTAGGGAGTTTCATTATTTGCATTATTGAAGCGAAAGCCACTCATATTGCGAACTTGGATTACTCATGAATTGGATAGTAACTCTTAGGAATTATGCGAGAGCCTCTAATCACCTAAGTGTTGATAACGAAAGTTATTTGACGGAAAGACATTAAAGTTCATATTTTTAGCATGAAACTTGCATTGTTATCGTTGTGGCATAAAACCCCGACTTTGGAAGCCTTTTAATTAATTAAATTCTTCACAAAAGTCTTAGTTTTGCTTCTGTTCATCTTCCCTCTCCATTCTATTTTCTTCGGATCCTTTTCCGACAAATTGGTTACGAAAACAGTTTCTGTGACAAGCATCGAAATCGACTTTAAGGGTCGATATCGAGTACTAACATCGATATCGAGGTCTCTGCTCGACGTCGACTTGCTATTTTGTCTTCTGCAGGAACTACGCTAGGAAATCGACCAGAACTGAGGTCGATATCGACCAGTATACTCGATATCGAGTGTCTGCTGAGGTCGAAAGCATTGATCGTGAGTACAACGAAGGAAGCGCTGACCTACCTCCTCGTGGATTCGATCCTGAACTACCCTACTACTACAAAGGGAGGGGATTCTTGTATTATTTGTTTGGGACAGGGAGATAGTCTAGTTGTGCTTTATTTTATTCTCCTATTTTACATACACCTTCCCCATTACCCCGTTACGAACAAATTGGCGCCGTTGCCGGGGAGGCAATCAATCGCCACCTAAGTTAATCACGATCTTTTTCTAAGCTTATTTTGCAGGTTTATGCGACGTTCTGATCGCGGACCTATCCTGGAACCAATTGACGAGCCTGAACGTTTCTACCATCTTCGCAATAAAGCAATTCGCATCATGGCTGACAACGAGACGCAGGCTGAGATCATAGAGCGGTTGAGAAAGGAGATCGAGGACCACAATGCTACAATCGCTGCTGAAAGGGCCGCTGCTACTGCTGAGCGAGCCCGTGCTGATAGGGAGGAGGATGCGCGCAGACAAGCCCAAGAGCGGCTAAATCAGTATCCACAGACGGCGATGCAATACATGCATCCGCCACTTCATGTTCCTGAATCTGCCATTATAATTCCTCACTCCAATTATGAACTGAAAATTAACTTCCTATCTGAGATTAAAAGAAATACTTTTGAAGGAAGACATAATGAATGCCCCCTGCAACACATCTCTACTTTTATGGATTTATGTGAAACAGTTGCTGATGGAGTAAACTTAGAGTATGTGCGACTAAAATCTTTTCGATGGTCTTTGGCAGGAAAGGCATTACAATGGCTTGAAAGTTTGGCTCCACGATCGCTAAGGACATGGGCGGAGGTGAAAGATGCATTCTTGAATAAGTTCTTCCCACCTTCTAAAACGGCGATGCTACGACAAAGGATCACGGCTTTCAAACAAAAGCCAGGTGAAACCCTAGCACGGGTGTGGGAGCGCTTCAAAGACTTGCTGAGATCATGCCCGACGCATGGGCAACTTCCATATGTCATCCAAGAGATCTTTTATAACGCCCTTGATGCGCCGAATAAGGAGAGGATCAATTCATATACCTCCTATCGGTACATTGAGCTTACACCAACGGAGGCATGGGAGACCATTGAGAGGCTTGTGAACTTTGACAACACCTATGGGGCTGCTGCGGCCTATGATGCAAGGCCTGCCCCATCTATGCCACTATATGAGCCTCCAAGGGAGATAGATCCTGAAGTACGGCAACAATTCCATAACGATCAAACACACCGCCTTCAAAAGCAAGTAAGGTTCCTGAGCAACAATCAACCTTGTCAGGAGTGTGGTTCAATAAGGCATAACACCAGTGCCTGTCCACATACTGAGCAAGTATCCATGGCGGAACAACATGAGGAGGTCAAATGGACGAGAGGCCCCTATGGAGGGGGCAATCAACAAAATTGGGGTGATCAAAGGTTCTATCAAAGGGAAAAGAGGAAGCATCGAAATCGGGGTCAAGGGTCGATATCGACCACACCCTATCGAAATCGACCACCATCAGCGCTGAGAAGAGAGGCGAGGAGACCTCGATATCGACCTCTGAGGGTCGAAATCGACCTGATCATATCGAGTCAAAACTCCCCAAATCGACTGATCCTACAGGTGTACAACAGGGATCGATATCGACCTCTGCACATCGACATCGACCTGAGCCACAGGCGGAGAAGAAGGTAAGCCAAGGTACGGATTCCTCTTGTTCAATTACAATAAAGGACTTGTCATTATTTGGAAGAGGTGTGCCTTGGCATGTGCGTTTATGTAAGGTATCCGATGATGGTTCAAGCCAATATGAGATAGGAGACAAGGTCTATGTTGCCAAATCTAAAGACCATTGGTTCCCTACAAGATTCAAGGATAAGAGCTTAGGTCCATTCATGTTGAACCAAATCAATCCCAGGGGAATGCAGCTGCGAGACAAGAAAGGAGTGATATTTGAGGCCCAAGCCACATGGGCTCTGCAGATGCCACCTTGAAAAGCGCAAAGGAAGAAGTCGGCCTAGCGACTTAAAAATCTAGAGCTTGTAACAAAGACTTAGTTTTGATTTTAAGACAGCTTTTGTTTTGGTTTTAGACACTTTATTGTTTTGCATATTGTGTGTTTAGTTTTCAAATTGCAGGAGAGAGAAAAGCACACAGAAAGGCATCGAAATCGATGTTGGACATCGAAATCGACCTCAAGGTCGACATGGATAGGGTTTGTGATCGAGCCAAGTCACCCTGAAGCCCGAGCAGAAATCAGAGAGACATCGATATCGATGTAAAGGGTCGATATCGACCTTCCCTGTTGTCTTCTTCGACTCCTGAAATTTGCGACGGTTTAGTAAGTTTTCTTCTTAACCCTAGTTCTAATACAGTGAGGACACTGTAAATTTTAAGTATGGGGTGGGGGAAAGGCTTATTTGCATATTCATACTTAGTTTAGGGTTGCATATTTATTTTAATGCATAAAAAAAAAAATGACCCCCATCAAAAATTTTGAAAAAAAAAAAAAGAGTCATGGAAGTATAAAAAAGAGCTCTATGATGCAAAATTAGATTCATTAGAGATATAACATGAGATTGCCTAGTTAAGGGAAGTCCCAATGAAGTGCAATTTTTTGAGAAAATCATAAAGGAGATGAAAATTTAAAGTTGCTTTTGACATATGCATGATAAGATGATGGAGGATTATTTATAAAAATTCCATACAAGCAAAAGTTCATATCCTAGCCTTACCTACGCATATTCACAAAGCCATATATGAGACTTATCATGATCATTATTGCTCCACATATACATATTGTCCATTTTTTACCTTATACCCTATCCGGGGACAAAGTTTTTTTGAATGGATGACATCTTTGGAGTTATATGGAGTTGTGCATTTATAAAGTTGTTGGCAGGAATGATACAATATGGAAAATTAAATGAGCGAGAAAAAATCCGCTCACCTCAGGAGATAAAGGTAGGTCGACCCTGCTCGCTGAGATAATAGTTCAACGAGATGGGACACAAAGGTGAGGAGTCCAAAGTACTAAGTATCCGGGGCCATTCATGACACCCATGTTTGCGACTCGCGAGAAGGCAGTGCTAAGGTTAGAGAGGTAAAAGCATTAAAGTGAAAAAAGCATTGAACGATGAGTGAAAGGTGAGACATTATGAAGGAGGAATGTGGAATATTTTGGAAAGAAAGTGTACTTCCCCGGATTTAACACCACATGGCCAAATATTAGCCCACCTTTATCCTTTTACCAATCCACTTCTCACAAGCTTGAAAAAAAGTCCTCTTGATTATTAATGCAATGTTGCTAAAATTGTTTTTTGCATATTACCTCCTTTATAAGTATGAAATTGCTTTTATGCACAGGCATGGACTTGGTTGACATAAGTACCTTCTCGAGGATGGCAATTGATTGTAGGGACATATGAAAAATGAATCTATGATGTTGAGAGTTTACTTTCTTCCCCTGAATGACCATTAAGAGTATTGCTTGGGGACAAGCAAGCTTAAGTATGGGGTGTTTGATGTGCGCGCAAATTGCCATATTTTCTATGCACATATGAATTCATTTTGTTGTCTTTTGCATGCACATTAAAGGGAAAACATGGGAATAGTGTAGTTTATGCTTAAATGTCAAATATATGGGTTTGCACGAGTTTCCATGTGATTTCGCAGAAAACAGGATGAAAATGGATGAATTCAGAAGAGCGGAAAAAGAACTCGAAGTCTTCTGAAGAGGTCGAAATCGACTAAAGACCTCGACATCGAGTACATCGAGACATAGGAATCGAGCAGAAAGGAAACAGAGCATCTCGACACAGAAGAGGTCGATATCGACGTCTGGAGGTCGATATCGATGCTGCCAGATCGACCAAGTTGATAGAAGTCGAGTAGAAGAAGGAGAAGCTCGAGATAAGATTTTGGAGGGGTCGATATCGAGTACAAGGGTCGATATCGACCATGCCAGCAGAGGAATTCGACTCCGATTTTGATAGAATTATATCCAATGCTTGCAATACCTATCCAAAGGTCGAAATTTCCTATCATCAACATCAGATTTACCATGAGGAGGCTGATTTCACCATGAAGTTTTAGCTTTTACTTTTATTTATTTATTTATTTATCATAGAGAATAAAGATAAGGTTTCGAGTCCTTATCGTCATCTACAAATAGAAGCCAATAGGGCTGAGTTTAGACATTGAAGGGTAAGGAAGAAGAGTCGGTTTTAGGAGATAATTCAGTTGCAAGAGAGAGAGAGTGGCCGAGTGGAGTTGTAAAGCGAGAGCGGAGTGGCTTGTTCGGTTGTACTTTCTTTCGGAGTTTTAATTCAAAGTAGCTTTCTTTCAATAACAATGATAATGATGTGCATGATGAGGAGCGAGTAGTCAACCCACTTCTAGGGTCGGGGTGAGCCCGACGATGGCAATGTGAGGTAAGTGCATCAAAGGTATGACTTTTATGCGATTCCGTCTTCTACCCCATGCATGATCCTTTGCGAAAGTTAGGGAGTTTCATTATTTGCATTATTGAAGCGAAAGCCACTCATATTGCGAACTTGGATTACTCATGAATTGGATAGTAACTCTTAGGAATTATGCGAGAGCCTCTAATCACCTAAGTGTTGATAACGAAAGTTATTTGACGGAAAGACATTAAAGTTCATATTTTTAGCATGAAACTTGCATTGTTATCGTTGTGGCATAAAACCCCGACTTTGGAAGCCTTTTAATTAATTAAATTCTTCACAAAAGTCTTAGTTTTGCTTCTGTTCATCTTCCCTCTCCATTCTATTTTCTTCGGATCCTTTTCCGACAAATTGGTTACGAAAACAGTTTCTGTGACAAGCATCGAAATCGACTTTAAGGGTCGATATCGAGTACTAACATCGAGATCGAGGTCTCTGCTCGACGTCGACTTGCTATTTTGTCTTCTGCAGGAACTACGCTAGGAAATCGACCAGAACTGAGGTCGATATCGACCAGTATACTCGATATCGAGTGTCTGCTGAGGTCGAAAGCATTGATCGTGAGTACAACGAAGGAAGCGCTGACCTACCTCCTCGTGGATTCGATCCTGAACTACCCTACTACTACAAAGGGAGGGGATTCTTGTATTATTTGTTTGGGACAGGGAGATAGTCTAGTTGTGCTTTATTTTATTCTCCTATTTTACATACACCTTCCCCATTACCCCGTTACGAACAATACCCGTCGGGGCCACGGTGGCGGCCGCAACAACATGCCGCGGTCGCAGCACTACCCGCCGCAGCCCCCGCCGCCCTACCCGCAGCACCCCTGGTATGCCCCCCCCCCCCCCGCCGCCCTGCCCCTATCCGAAGTGGGCGGGCTATCCACCGTCGTCGATACTCCGCCCCTACCGCCCTCCACCACCGACGGCCCCTTCCCCGGCGCTATACGCCTCCCAGCCGCAGCCGTCGACCCCCATGCACACTGATCTCTCCGCCGCTTTCTCCACCATGGGACTTCAGCAGCCGGACGACAACTGGTATATGGATACCGAGGCCTCCTCACACATGACAAACGCGCCAGGTAACCTACAAACTGTTTTTAATTCTAGCACTTTACCATCCATCTATGTCGGAAATGGCGCCCTCCGATCCATTGTCAGTTCAGGTCAAGCAACCCTCCCCACTGGCCCACCCCTCCGCCTTAACAACGTCCTACTTGGCCCTGACATTGTCAAGAACCTCATCTCTGTTCGTCAATTTACCATTGATAATCACGTGGCTGTCCAATTTGACCCTTTTGGTTTTCTTGTGAAGGATCTTCGTACGGGGACCCCAATCATGCGGTGCAATAGTTCCGGCGACCTCTATCCACTCGCCCCAGCCCGCAAGTCAGCCACTACTGCCCCCACCGCCCTCATCACCCTTAGTTCCGACTTGTGGCATGCTCGTCTTGGCCACCCTGGCGATCACGTGCTTCAAAGTCTCCGCTCTAACAATTTCATTTCTTGTAATAAAGTCTCGGACATTTACACTTCATGTGAGATTGGCAAGAGCAAAAGACTTCCCTTTAGCATTGATGTACACATTTGTACCTTTGTTTATTGCATCTTTCGACTCCTTATTTCATTCGATTTCCAAATAAAAGTTTCAAAAGAATATAAACTTGTGTAAGAATGGGCTAAAATGCAAGAAATAGAGTCTACACAAGTTTTGAGCTAACCATTCAGGAATTCGAGCGAAAACGGAGTCAAAACGAAGAAGCCAAGTGAAGCTGAGAAGAGGTAGATATCGACCCTAGACCCAGATATCGACCTCTGGGGTAGATATCGACCTTCAACATAGATATCGACCTCAACATAGACATCAAGTGAAGCTGAGAAAGAGGTAGATATCGACCTTAGACCCAGATATCGACCCCCGGTGTCGATATCGACCCCCATATCGACCTCAACATAGAAATCGACCAGAGCTGAACAAGTCGAGCAGGAACAGAGACCTTGATATCGACCTCTGGTGTCGATATCGACCCCTTATCTCGACAGAAGATAGACTCGGTTCCGAATGCGGATTGGCACTATATCTTCAAGGAGGCACGGGATTATCTCATACTTTCAAGATAGATGGCAGCTGAAGAGTTTTATTTATCTTTTACCATAAAAGACCTATCCTAATTGTTCGGATAGAGTTATTAGTTTAGATAGGAGTTACAATCCTTGGATAGCGAGGATTAGTAGCCTATAAATAAAGCCTTAGGGGCTGATTTGTTAGATCATCCAAGAATCCAATAATAGAACAACCCAAGACATAGACAATAGAGTTAGAGTTAGAGAGAAGTTTTAGGGTTTGACGTTTGCGAAAGTTGACGTTGAGTTGTAAAGCTTCGAAGTTTAGTTTAATGCAAGTTTCTTCCTTTCAAACAATGATGAATCCCATGATGAGAAGCGAATAGTTCCCCAAATCTCTTAGGGTCGGGGTGAGCCCGACGTTAGCCATGCGCGTTTGAGGTAAGTATTTGATGTTGATATCGTTGTGTCTATCTCTCCTCCTACGATTCTATGTTTAGTCCTAATCGAAAGAAAAGGGATTCATGCTAACAACTTGAGTTATAAACATAAAATTGGTAGAGACAATTAGGTTTATTTGAAAGAGTAATCCTAAGAGTTGGTGTACGGCGAAAGCTTGTCCCTCGGGTGAAATAGCGCAATTGTCCGTCTTATTTATCTCATTTGCATGCATTGGTTAACGTTGTGGTAAACCCTAATCCTAGGAGTTGCCTTTTTACATATTTTATACACTCAAAAACCCCCTGATTTATTTCAATTCATTGCTTCTCTCTCCACTCTAAAATCTTCGGCCTTTCTTTGCCGACGAACAACTAACACACTGCAGGGAGACATCGATATCGACCCCAGACGTCGATATCGACCACTGAGTTCGTCGACAGTTTTCTGAGTCGACGACGAACATCGCTGCGGAGTTTGGCTGACATCGATATCGACACCAGACATCGATATCGACCCCCTGTATCGACTGGCAGTCTTCTGAGCCAGTCGATTTCGTGAACTGACATCGATATCGACCCCCACCAGTCGATATCGACCACTTGTTTTTGTCTTTGCAGGTCTTCTGTTGCAGAGAACATCGACAGCCGAGGTCGACATTGAGGCCCAAGGTCGAAATCGAGGCTTCTGGTCGACACAGACGTGAGATTCCCAACGCTACTAGGATCCCGCTGACACGCCTCCTCGTGGATCGATCCTGACTACCCTTCCACTACAACGGGAGGAAGTCTTGTAATTATTTGCTTAGGCTAGGAGTCGGTTTACGTTTATTACATCTTTATTATTTGTAATTACTCGACATATCACCTCCTGCAACAACAAGCATTTCCCATTCTCATACTTTTGCACCTTTTAACATTATTCATTGCGATTTGTGGACATCGCCTATTCCTAGTGCTAGTGGTTTTCGATATTATTTGGTTGTGCTTGATGACTTTACCAATTTTGTTTGGGTTTTCCCACTCTACCATAAATTGGAAACACAGGGCCACATTATTAGCTTTCACATGTTTGTTCACACCCAGTTTAGTTTGCCTATTAAGGCCATTCAGTGTGACATGGGAGGCGAGTTCGACAACAACATTGTCCGCTCCTTTTGTCAACAACAAGGGATAGCCCTCCGCTTCTCTTGTCCACAAACGTCACCTCAAAATGGCAAAGCGTAACGCATTCTCCGCACACTCAATGACAAAACCCGAACTCTTCTTCAACATGCCTCTTTACCCCCATCTTTTTTGGGTTGAAGCACTTCACATGGTCATTTACCTCCACAATATCCTACCATCCAAAACCATTGGCAACTCCATCCCAACCTTGGCACTCTACCATCGCCACCTGTCCTACAATCATATTCGAGTGTTTGGATGTCTTTTCTTTCCCAATATGAGTGTCACCGCTCCTCATAAGCTCTCCCCACGGTCAACCAAATGTGTCTTCTTAGGCATTTCCCCACACCATCGAGGCTACCGTTGTCTTCGCTTGAATACCAATCGGGTAGTGACATCTCGCCACGTGATTTTCGACGAACATACCTTCCCCTTTGCCTCCCAACATCAACCCACCGTCCCCACACCCCAAGAACCCAGCGACTCGGCCACATTTCCACCCCTTCTACGTCTTTTACTTGGCAGCAGCCCCCCTATGCCGCGACCACCGCCCCACTCGCCGCAGCAATACCACATGCCGCGGCCGCCGAATTCCGTTGCGCCCGCTGCCCACACCCCCACCCCACCCCCCCCCCCCCCCCCGCCGCACCCCCCTGCTGCACCTGCACATGCTGCGGCCGCCGCCCCAGTGCCGCGACCGCCGCCTCCCGCAGCGCCCACCCCAACCATGACTACCCGATCCCAAACTGGGATCGTCAAACCCAACCCCAAATACAACCTCCTCACCCCATCCACTCACATATCCCCTATACCTAAGTCACCACACAAGGCCTTACAGGACCCGAACTGGCATGCCGCCATGGTCGATGAGTTTAGTGCTTTAATTAAAAATAGCACGTGGGACCTCGTTCCTAGACCTCGGGACTCTAATATCATTAACTGCATGTGGTTGTTCAAACATAAGTACAGGTCTGATGGGTCACTTGAACGACACAAGGCTCGCCTCGTTATCAATGGCAAGTCTCAGGAGGTTGGTGTGGACTGCGACGAAACCTTTAGCCCGGTCGTCAAACCCGCTACCATACGCACTGTGTTGAGCATCGCTCTCACTAAGGACTGGCCTATTCACCAGCTGGATGTCAAGAACGCTTTTCTACACGATAACCTTCAGGAAACTGTGTATATGCATCAACCTCCAGGCTTCTATGATCGCTCACGACCCTCTCACGTCTGCCTTCTCCGGAAGTCTCTCTATGGGTTGATGGGGCGCCTGGTATCAGCGATTCGCCACGTACCTCACTGCGATTGGTTTTCAGGGCAGGCAGTCAGTCGGATAACTCCCTCTTTGTGTTCTATTCGGGGTCTGACACGGCGTATTTCTTGCTGTACGTTGATGACATTGTGCTCACTGCATCCTCTCTATCATTATTGTCTCGCCTGATGGGACTGCTACGTTCGGAGTTTGTCTCGCCTGATCGCACTCGGGATACGTTGTTTCTTCATCAGAAGAAATATGCCCTTGAGATTGTCGACAAGGCTAGGATGACATCTTGCAATCCCGCCACCACTCCTGTCGACTGAAAGTCCAAGCTCGATGCTGCCTCCAGTCCCAAGGTTGATGACCCTACCGCCTATCGCAGTCTGGCGGGTGCCATCCAGTATCTGACGTTCACTAGGTCAGACATTGCCTTTGCCGTCCAACAGGTTTGCTTATACATGCATGATCCCCATGAGCATCATCTACAGGCGCTCAAGCGGATCATCCGGTACATCAAGGGCACCAGTGACCTGGGGTTGCACCTTTGTCGCGGCTGTTTCGACACCCTCACAACCTACTCGGACGCTGACTGGGCGGGTTATCCGGAAACTCGCCGCTCCACCTCTAGCTTCGCCGTCTACCTTGACAATCTCATATCGTGGTCCTCCAAGCGTCAGACGACCATATCTCGCTCCAGTGCCGAGGCCGAGTATAGAGGCGTCGCCAACGCCGTGGCGGAAATCTGCTGGCTACGCAACCTCCTCTGCGAGCTTCACGTTCCACTTCGTGCCGCTACATTGGTCTACTGCGACAATGTCTCCGCCGTTTACCTCGCCTCGAACCCGGTTCAGCACCAACGGACCAAGCACATCGAGATTGATATACATTTCGTCAGAGAGAAGGTCGCTCTAGGCCAGGTTCAAGTGTTACATGTCCCTTCTGCCCATCAGTATGCTGACATCTTCACAAAAGGATTACCTACTCCTCTTTTTACTTCTTTTCGTTCCAGTCTTTCTATTCGCTCACCTCTAGCTGTGACTGAGGGAGGATGTTAGCAGTATATATTTTAGAGAGTTGTACATATTTACGATTGTACTCTCAGAGTTTTCACCCAATGATATATATACAGGAGTAGGCTCCTCTGAGATCCTTCAAGGACTCAGTTATCCAAACACTTACAAACGAGCCCAAATTGCAAGCAAAAATAACACATAACATCACATTATAAAATATTATTATGATTGTATTATTTTTTTTGGATCGATCGATTGTAGCGATCCTATCCCTATCCTAGCCCCCACGAGTATTTATACACGGTCCAAATCAGAAGTTTGCCTAGGATCGTAGAAACATATGATCCGAATCGAGATCCTAATAACTATGATACTTGTCTTAGCAATGAAGATGTGGATAAAGATATCAAACATCGGATTCACATGGATGACAGAAATAGAGGGCAGTGTGACTTACTTCAAGGTTGATCTTACTCAAATAGGATTTGAAATTGTCCAAATTTTGAATAAAAGACTATGAATAGAATGGATCAAAAAACAAAAATATACAAGTATTATAATCCCTCGAATCGTAACGTCACATAATGGAATGGATCATGATGATTTTATGAATGGATAAAAATTGCTCACCAATCAATTTCAAGGCTTTTGTAAGAGAGCTTATAAGGAGATCTGAGTGGATGGAGAGTTGGGATCGATAGAGGGTGTTGCAGGGTGTATATCAGAATACAAAGCGGATACAAAGTGGTGGTGATGGAACTCTGTAGTAGCTGTGGGGAAGAGTGACAGACATGTACATTCTCTTTGGCCCGGGTATTTTAGAGAAAGGAAGGGGTGGAAAATTGAGAAACTGAAGAAATGAAAGAATTTCACTTTCTTATCAAATTCTACCCGCTGTAAAATTCCATTAGATAAAGTTATTCAAGTTTAAAATCTCTTTCCTTTCTCCTAATTCCACCCAAACACTAAATTGATTTTCCCTTGTATTACCTTTCTAAAACTCCCATCATCAAAACAAAAGGGTAGTCTATGAGTCAAGTTTTTTGCCGAATTTCCGATGAAGTTTTCGAACTGTTCCGATGAGCTGCTGCGTCGGGAATTGGTCAACGGCCTCCTGGATGGTTGGGGAGTGCAGTGGTGGTGTTCGTTGGCCTTTGGTTTCTCTGGTCGTGTGGTCGAGTGAAATCAGAAGGTTTAGTTTTTGGGTGAGCGAAGAGGACGACGGGGAGAGGAGACAAGATGTGCGGGAGGTATGTATGTATAGGAAGTATGTTAAGAGCAACCCCAAGAGCATCCCTATTTTAGAGAATATTCTGATTTGGGGAATTTTGAGCCATTTTTTTAGGTCTAGCAGTTCCCCCAACCCATTCTCCAAAATAGGGTGGGAATGAGGAAACTAGGGTCTCTTCCCCAAATTTGCAGCAACGCTATATTTTTGGAGCAACCCTTTTTCCACGTTCTTCCACTTTGAAGTCTCAAAAATCGAATGTGATGAACGAATGCTGCTCGACAAGTTCTCTACAAAGAAGACTTTGCTTCAGGTGAGCCTTCTTAAACTATTTTTTTTCTTCTATCACCTTTGTTGTTTCAATTGATCGAAGAACTTCATATATAATTTCTCTGTTATCTTTTTATTGGTGTGATTCATAATTTCAGTTTTTTTGTTTCTTCATTGCCAAGACCTTTGGTCATTGAAAGTCGAATTTTTTTTTTATGAAAATATTAAACCTTCCTAAAAATTAAGTTAAATCTCAATGAAAGACATCTAAATTTCAATTTTTTTAGGTGTGTTGCTATTGCTTTTTCATCTAGCCAATCTCTTGATGACAATATGATTTTTTTGTCCTGTTGAATTTTTTTTCCTGCTATAGTTCTGCACTTGCTATGAATTTACAGCAACTTTGTATTGTTGTTGGATTTATACAAACAGTCCCTTCATCTAAATCTCAATTTTAGAGAATGACAATCTGATTTTTAGGTGTGCTGTAGTGTTGTTGAATTTACAACAGCTCTGTATTGAACTATAAATCAGAAATGGATTTAAAAAAAACAGGTTTAATTGGAAAATATGCACATATGGATTATGAAGTTACATCTCAATCTTCTAAATCTCATTTTTTTTTTCGGGTTCTATATCGTTTGGTTTGTTTCATATATCTTGCAGATGAATTTCATAGACCTTCTCAACAATGGATCATCCGTTGATGATCTCAGCGAACCGCATTTAATATATGATTTCTCATCGAGTCAATACCATTCTAGTGGTTTTAACTTGGAAGAGACAAATACTAGTGAAGCTCAAACTGATTTGGAGCATCTCCATCTAGCAGCAAGAAGTCAGAAAAACAAGCTCAAAGAACGGTAAACTTTTCCCATGAGGATGACACAATTCTTGTTACAGCATGGTTGAATACGAGCTTAGATCTAATCAAAGGATCCGATCAAAAGAAGAACCGATTCTGGAAAAGAATTACTCAATACTTTCAGAAGCATAAGAGGGGAGATGAAAGAAGTGAAAAATTCTTGACAAACCGTTGGTCAAAAATTAGCTCTAGTGTGAGTAAGTTTAGTGGACATTATGCCGGCGTTGAAAACTTGAACAAAAGTGGACACACAGAAGCAAATAAGGTGCACACTTTTATTATCTTTATCATCTTCAAATTAAAGTATCCAACTAATTATATTTAGTTGTTAATGCACATATAATTCTCATTTCGTTATTCTTTGCAGATACAAGAGGTCAAAACTGTCTACAAAGAAAAAGAAGGTCATCACTTTGGATTAGACCATTGTTGGAATCTTTTGAGGTTTCAACAAAAATGGATGGTTGAACATAACAAATTTGAAGCAAGTAGAAACTTCAAGGCTCCTCGTTCTAAAGATTCAATTTCAATCAATTTGGAAGATGAGAATGGAAGTGCTCCTGAGCCTGCACCATTGAAGAGACCTATTGGAAGAAAGGCTGCAAAAGAAGCACACAAAAAAAGGAAAATCCAACGAGCAAGGAGAAGGCCATGACAAGGAATTTTCAAAAGTACGTTTAGAGTTGGAAGAGTTTAGGGCGAGAAGACTAGAAGCTGACCGTATAAAGGCTGGACAACTTAAGTTGATAATTGATATTGAACAAAGGCAGGTTGCTCTTCAAGAGAAGGAAATTGAATTTCAAGCTCGAAGTGAGGAGACGAAAATCATGTCTATGGATACTAGGTCCATGAATCCTCTCCAAGCAGAATATATAATGAGTCTTCAAAGAGAAATCTTGGAAAAAAGATCTTCAAAGAATGGAAATGAGTAGTCATTTGTGTTATAATTATATATTACTCCTAGATACCCTTTCTAGTTTTTAATATTTGTTACGGTTTTGAATTCAGATATGATATGGGACTAAGTTGTTATGTTTTTGAATGTAGATATGATAGATTTGATCAATATTTCTGCCCCTAGTTGTGGTTTACTATATTGCTGAATTTCTGAAAGCTATTCCTGATCTCTGTATGCTATTGCTGATTTTTTTGGCAATATGTTTTTGCTTCACTTTGCACTTTATTCTTATGGCAATATGTGTTATTCTTCCTACCATGGGAAGATTCTTATGGTCATCTCAAGTTCAACTTACTAATCCTTTTGATATTTATTTCCCTTGTGGTTTATTACATTTCTGAATTTTATGCACTTCCAGATTTCTGCATAGCGCGTACTGTTGCTGATTTTTTTGCCAATCTTATTTATTTTCCTTTGCGCTTTATTTTTATGGCAATGTGACTCATTCTTCCTACCATGGGGAGATTCTTATGGTTATCACAAGTTCAACTAACCAATCTTTTGAAAAATTGATTTTTTTCCTGATATAGGTGTTGCACTTGCTGTAATTTACAACAGCTTCTATATTGTTGTTTTTTGTAAAAAAAAAAAAATTATTCCATGCCATGGCAAGATTCTTAGGGTTATCAGAAGTTAAACTAACCAATCTTTTGACAATTTGATTTTTTTTTTCTGCTGAATTTTTTCCCTGCTATAGCTGCTGCACTTGCTGAGTTGCTGTGAATTTACAACGTTTTTGTGTTGCTGTTTTCTGTAAAAAAAAAATCAGTGTTGCTTTTTTCTGTAAAAAAAATTCCCTGAATTTGTTGTTTTGTGTTCTTTGCACAGCTACACTCGTTGCATGGCATGATTGGCTTTATGTCTTTTTGTTTTTATAGTAATAGGAGCTATAATTAACCATGAAGAGAGGTGCTTTATGATATGAAATTTTAAATGTTTTTCTTCATAATTTTATTGATGACGATACAAAGAAGTTTTCATAAAAAAAAAAGGGACAATACAAAGAAGTTGGAAAAAAAAGGGTCAAATTGAGAAAAATATGTTGAGGCAAGGAAGAAGGGTGCACGGTTTGTGTTCTAGCTAGCTAATCAAGTACATCAAATTTCAATTAAAAAATTTGAATTTTTTTTTCAAAATATTCAAAAAAAAAATTTACAAAAAAATTCACGCCTTAAAAATATTTACAAAAATATTTAAAATTTGCAGGGATCTAAGAAAAACGCGGTCTCAAACCGCGTTTCATTTATAATAAGTGATATATGAAAGTGGGAAAAAAACAAATGAAAAAAACGCGGTTTCAAACCGCGTTTTATAATTAATTCCAAGTAAAACGCGGTTTGAAACCGCGTATATATGAATTTGTGTTTTTAAATTAAGAAAAGAAAAAGAAAAAAGGAGTGAAACGCTGACTATGACAGCGTTTTATGGAAGCCACAAATGAACCCCACAAAGTTAATTAAGGAAGTTAATTAAAGAGAGGAGAATCGACAGTGTATGGATAACACAAATGAGTGCCGCGTTTCACTCTTTTTTTTCTTCTTTTTTAATTTAGAAATACCAAATTGGTGTAAACCGCGTTTTACTCAAAATTAATTATAAAACGGCGTTTTATCACTTATTATGAATGAAATGCGGCCTTAGACCCGTTTTTCTGATATCCCTGCAAATTTTGAATATTTTTGTAAATATTTCTAAGGTGTGAATTTTGTTGTAAATTTTTATTTTTCTTTAAATATTTTTAAAAAAATTCAAAAAATTTATCAAAAAAAATCAATAAAAATGTAATTTACAATTCTCCAAAATGGAAAAATTGTTGGAGTTGGCACAAATTTTTTTTAGGGAAGATGAAGTTTGATTTTCCATTTTGAAGAAAATTTGGGGAATCCATTGAGCATGCTCTTATAGGATCTATGAATTGGAGCAATTGCCCAAAAATGATTACAGGATTGTGTGTTCATAATTTTGGAAAGAATCATCCACTGCATCACCCCCAATTTTCATGGGATTTAACAAGTTGAAATTCTTTCCCAGGAACGAATTCCCGAACTGCACAAAACCAGTCCAAGAATTCAACTTTCTGCTATTAAGACTGATTAACCCTAAACTCACCAAAATCAGTCCTAAAACACCGACCATGGAATCAACTACTCAAATCTTCGAGAGATTAAGGCTTACCGGGATCGAAAGGCGGCCACAACGATGGCGAATGTTTGCGAGGAGCCGTTGTTCACTGCGTTGTTGCTGCTGCTGCTGGTGTGGCCTCACGTGAGGAGTGGCGCAGTACCGCCGAAAGCGGCGGCAGATTCTGCGAAAAGCACGCTTAAAAATGATAGTGTGATTATTTTGGAGGTGGTCATCTTGTAGTTTTTGGCAACGATGGAGGGTAATTTAGTAATTGCGGTAAAAAAATTCTAGGGTTTTACTTCCTCACTATATATGGAGTGGATGGGATGAAATGAGAAGATGGTTTCTCTTGAGTTTCATTGTACTGCCTCTAAACCCTGCTTGATTTGAGGGTAGATGGAGAAAGATAGAAGAATGTGAAGCCATGAAAAGAAAACATAGTGGGGGAGGTCGTTAACTCATTGAATGGAAGGACTTCATCTTTATAAGGTGAGTGTCAAATGTCCCTTTTGTTTATTTATTGATTTTTTTCTCTCTTTCTTGTTATTTCTTGATAAGAATTAGATCTTCTTTTTAATAAAGAGCTCATTTTCAAGATCTAGTTCTTTCTAGCTTATTTTCAAGATCTAGTTTGTTTATTTTTAAGATAATCAATGACAAGGATATTGCTCACAAACCAAAAAAGTTTTAGATACTAATATGTTTGGTTGGATGGAATTGATGGGATTTTAATGAGAAAGGAATAGAAAGGAGTAGTTTCCCTTGTTTTAATCAATTGATAGAAGAGATTTGATTAGAAAGCATAGTAAAATAAATATTTAATTGATGAGAAAGGAAAGGAAAGCGAAATCTTGCCAAATATGTGGAATTTGATGGGAAAATTAAGTTTAAGCTTTCAACACGGGAACGACAATTCAAAGAAAATTAGCTTCATTTCTTTTCCTTCTTTAAAATCAGATATGAAATTTCTTTTTTTAAATCTCACCATGGTTGCCAAATTCGCTGGTTGTTGAATTCGCAAACGTTGTACGAATTCAAAATCCGCTCCTCAAGGGGAGTTCAGTTCATTGGAGAATTCCACATGTGGAACTCGCGAACTCGAATTGAATTCGTTCTAAGATTTAGGGATAGTATATATTAAAATTAAATTAATTTGCAGGGCCAATTTGAGTTTTAGGGTTTAGCCGTTTTTGCAGCTTCTGCACAACTTCTTATTTACGTAGGAGCTATAAATGTTTTAATAATATTTGCTGTAATGTTCGTCAACGGGTTAGAATATGACAAAAATTTCCGTCTTTGGACTCTTGGGGACGGAATTACTTTGTTAGTTTGTACCAGTATTTTTGTTTTATTAATTAGTACTATTCTAAATACATCCTGGTACGGAATTATTTGGACTACAAAATTCAACCAGATTATAGAACAACCGATTAGGGTATTTTAGGACCATATTAAGTATATGGGTGCCTGTGTCTATATTTGCAAACCCTTCTCCTCCACCACCTTTAATCGTGTCTTGTCGGTTCATTTTTTTTGTAAGTCGTTCATCTCTCTCCCCGTAGATCTCTGTACTTCGCTTCTTATTTGCATTATTCTCTCCTTCACTATGCTCCCTCAAGGATTCAAGTATCTGAGAGATTTCATAGGTGAAACTAATTAAAATAACTCAATCTTTGGAGGGGTGTTAAAAAAATATCTCTACCTTTTTTTTAAGAAAAATAACCCGACCTCTGGGGGAGATGAGGAGATGGTAACAAAGTATCTCGACTCATTTTTTCGACCATAAATTGAGTCAAAACAATCACATCAAATTGATTAAGTGGTCTCATTTTCATTAAAACAAGTCAATATCATCCAAAATTCACCAAAATCTTAATTTCGTTAATTATATGTCATCATCTTTGCCCATATTTATAGTCGTTAAAACAATTGGGATACTTTGTTACCACACTTTCTAAAGATTGAGTTATTTTTCTTACTCTTGAAAGGTGAGGATATTTTTTTAAAACTCCTCCAAAGGTTAGGTTATTTTAATTAGTTTTACCGATTTCATATTAACTACAACATTTATATGGGATTCACTCTCCATCAAATTCATGGCGAATTCAATCAAACTAGTTCGCGAACAAACTGCGAACTAGTTCGCAATTTGAGGGGGTGAGCGAATTTAGCAACCCTGATTCTCACCCTTTCCAACATTTTCACTTCTTCTCTTTCTTTAATTTCTACCTATTACAAAATTGTTAAACACTATGTAAAAGTCTAAAATCTTTTTTATAATGTAGTATTGTGTGTTATAAATTATAGCACATGATCATCCAAATGAACTCTTAAGTAAATTCAAGTTTATTGTTAGACTTTAGTGATGTACTCCCTAGTCTCCCTCCAATCTAAAATATAGGTGTTTTAGGTAATTCATGGAGTTTTTTTTGTTGGTAAAATTGATTGTTTTTGTGATGTACTCCTTCTGATCTAAAATGTGTTTTGGATAATTGAGAGTATTTCATTAGTTAATTCATTTTTTAAAGTTATTTTTCACTCTTTTATTAATTACTTATTTTTCCTTTTTAAAAAAGTTGTACAAACTTCTAAAATGTCTTACATTATCAATTGAATTCACTATTTATTTAAAACCACTTTAGAGTGATTTTGCACTTTTTGTTGTTTGCTAGACATGAAATGTTGTTGGATGGTTTATTTTTATCATGACTTTTTTAATGTTTATGTATAGTATTTCATATCAGTGTTCTAAAAAATTTTAGATGGACTCTTTTTTTTTCGGTGCAGTGATAGCCTAGTGGCCAAGTAGGGCCTAGGCAAAATTAGAATGTTCTTGATAATTTTCTTTTTCAACCCTTACCACATGTAGATGATCAATGTAGTAATAATTCATAATATCGTCTACAACTATCACATAGATTGTAAACTACCCGCCTACCCCGAGGGAAGGACTAGTTTGGAGGGTTGGATGCAGGCGGCCTTATCTCATCGAGGCGAGATGTTGATCCAGGTGAACTTAAATGTTGTTGTTGCTTAGGGGAATTAAAATTCCTTGGTGTCCACCTATGGGGCTCAAATTGAGACCTCATATAAAGCTAGTAGCTTTTCCCAGTAGAAACCGATTTCTATAAACTCAAAAATCATATGATCTGACAAACTCTAAAGCAAATATCTTAAAATCATGCTTTAACAATGTTCTAAAAGAAGCTAGCAGTGAAGTTGAAATCTAATCGAACAAATCAACAAATAATGGACAAATTTTTAAGTCAGTTGCTAATTTACTAATTCAGGAGTAGTGTTGGGTTTGGGTTTGTGAGTGGGGATTGAGGAACGACAAATTAATGGATGTTTAATTTTCTAGTTGCTAATTTTTGTGTTGTCTTGCATCTTTTCTTGGGGGTCTTTAGTTTTTGCTTTCTTCTATGCCTTTCCTTGCCTTGTTTTGCATTGTTTGTTCCTTGTTAGCTTGTTGCTTGTTACTCCTCTATTTGTCGTTCGTGTTGACCTTGGGTCTTTTGGAAACACTTTCAAGATTACTCTAGAGTAAGAGTCTCTACATCTTGATCCTTAGACCCTGCTTCAATATAGAACTCACTAGTTTTGCCTAGTTCTTAGGCAGCACTTAGTTGTGATTTTGAAGACATTGCTTCGTATTGCAAGCGTCTCAATAGTTTGAGAGTGGTTCTTTTTAGGTATGTTTTTTTTTTCTCATTTATGTCTAGTTTCAAAATGGTTTAGTCAAGGATAGCTAGCTTAGGTTGCATGAATAGTATCCTTTTTTCATTTTCATTTCTATCTCTGGTTTTTTTTCCCTCTTTTATTTGGTTGTATCTTCCTACATTGTTTTTCGTTTTATTGTGCTTAAAACTACTCTTGGATTACTCAAAAATACTCTCGATAGTCTTAAAAATGATCCGTATATCTCGACCCTCAAACCCAACCTTCTGGCCATCTTCCTACCCTGTGATCAGATAGCCCGTGGAGAATCATATTTGCGCCTATTCCGTCGTCCCCTGTAGTGGTAAGTGGTAACTTGGAGATTGGGAGAGATTATACGAACTCGATCAAGCTAAACACAAAGTAGGCATTGTTTTGCTTTCATATTAATGGATCTTCGCCAAAAAAGGAAACACAGTATATAATATGTAATTCAAATCGCAGCTTCTAATCCCTAGAATTTGTCTACGATTTGTTTTGGCTGGCTGATTTATTGATTGACTTTTCTATGTTATCAAAGTGTCAAGGGCATTCTAGTTACCAAAAGACGCGACGTTTGTAATCAACAGCAGTCTTTAACTACAACTATGGAGAAGTTCTTTGTCGCGAGATATTAACTCCTCTAGGTCCTTTATTCCTTGGTTGAATGCATGGATAATCATCTTCTTAATCTGTTCACCAATTCAATGGAAATGAGAACAGTGGATAAACATCTTCAGAATAAACTTTAAAAAATGTTGTGTTTGTACCTCGAGTTTGTCTTCTCTGATTCTGTGGTTCTTTGGAAGCTTCCGAAACTCCTCTGTTAGACGCATGCATTCATTGAGGTTTTCCGGGGAAACAAAATCCACAGCTACTTTGGTGCATGACTGTGAAAGAAGTAGCAAAGAATGAATTTGATAAAGAATTATCCTATTTTATGAATGAAGCCAAAAAAAAAATGTGTATATCAATTGATTACCTTGAGGTTCCTAACTTGGTGTGGGCAACCTGCAGGTATGAAAACGGCTTCTCCAAGCCTCTGCTCGAAGGTCCATGGCTCTACGTCTTCACATTCAATTCCGTTTAGAGCGTTAGTCACTATTTATCATACAAGGCAGGAAAAGGAAAAGTTTTGAAATACGGCATCCTATTTATGTACTTGCCATACCGTGTTCTTCCTTGAGCTTCCTTTTGTGCTCCAATGTTAAATAGAAACACTGGTCATGGATTGGATGGGCCACCTGAACAAACAAATATTGAATGGTTCAGGAGATGATTGTATTCAACTGGTAGCTAATGCTCTCACTGGGTGTGGCAGTTGCCCCTTCACAATGTTTCTTAAGGAAAGCAAATGCAACCTGCCAGTGATGTTTTCCAAATGGCAAATTTAAGTATCTACAGCCCTCTATATTTACCTGCTGAACTGGACAACAAAAAGTATGTCTGAATTCTTTGGCATGTTTTCTGAGATATTCCTCCAATTTCGGTACATCCTCCCTCCTGAAAATATCCCAGAGAGCACAGCCTGTTGTTTCAGCTGACGATGGACATATGATGTCATCATGCACAATGTCCTCCCTCAAATCTTGAGCTTTGTGTTCCTTTTTCAAAATTTCAATGGCAGAGCACTGCTCCTCTGTTAAATCTACATCAGCAGCATGTGTAAGTATGTTAACCTGCACAACAGATCAGAAAATGTCATATATATACATTTTTTCCCATTCAGTTGCTATGCAAATTGAGGAAACTGAAGGTGTTGTATACCGCATCAGCCATGTCACAATGAAGTTTAGTTACTGAGTCTCCTCTACCAAGCTCCTCACGAACTCCATAAGCTATGTATGTTTTCGGACCCAAGTCTGGCTTCAATATGTTCGGTGGCAACTTCACTGCAAGATTGAGCAAACCAGACCTGGGATCTGTGTATTCCTGATAAGGAAGTGCAGCAATGAATTCGTCGCAATGCCTTGGTAGCATATTTTCAAACTTATCAGATGGGGGCCAATCCTTCAGCTTGAGCATCTCAGGCCACAAGTTCGGGTATGTTCTTCCCTCAGTATAACCTTGAAAGAACAGCCGAGTATTAATCTCCACCTACATACAAAGTTATCCGAAAATCATTCAAGATGGTAGCGCAGCAGAATTACTCTTTGCTAGATATGAATGAGCGATGAAAATTACAAACCTCACAATTAGAAAGACAATCAATGGCCTTGACTTCTGACATCTTTGTACTGAGACTCTGGTCCACTGTCTCACAGAGAGCACGCCACATAACCATTGGTTCCCAGCTCAACCCAGGTGTGTGCTTGAGAACATTCCGAACAATCACGGGCTCACCATTAGTCCAGTGTTTTTGGAAGTGAACAAGGGCGCCAGTATCTATCACATCTTCTGCAGATGGACAGTACAGATAATTGTCCTCGGAACCTGATCGGGAAGCTGCTTCGTATAGCCTTTTCGGGTCACAATCAGAGCAGTTGCTCTTGCAAGTCATTTCTTCTTGTTCATCTCCACAGATCTTAAGTAGTTCCTCTGCTTTCTTTACCAAGTTTGTAATCCACCCGAGGGGGAGGATCCGTCTCAATTCCAAAACCCCAGCTCCACATCCTCCTCTATCTCTAGGAGGACAAGGGATACTCCCATCAGTGTGCGCATTCCATTGGGTCAAGGGACTGCTGGGACTAACAGCATCTGTAGGAGCTTCTGGAACTGACTCTGGATCACCTCCGTGATTGTAACTGTACCCTCTGTCACAGTAGAGAAATGGAACTTCTTCTGGCCCTCCTAAAAGGTTTCCCTGACGAATCTCCATGCAACAAGACAGGCAAAGCTCGTACTGGCAGTTAGGGCAGCTTCTGTGAAGATCAAAAATTGAAGTGGCACACTGGTTGCTGTACCATGATCATGAAAATAAATAGAAATGAGATCAGGAATAAAAAATTGTCAGATGCTCAAGTAATAGAGAAACACTTGCCAGTAAATCCGCTCATCGTCAAAGCAAGAGGATGCTAGTATGTCTCCATCAGAAAATGCATGACCTGTAAAATGCAAGATGATTATAAAAGTACGAAATTTCTGCCAGAAGAATAGAAATCCTGTATTTTTTCCTCTTAAAATGAGTGCCATCATGGAAAGGTACCTTCAATTTTTGCTTGAAACAGTATTTCCTCATTCTGATCCAAATAAATTTTCCTCAGGAACGGGCGGAGAGTTCTGATTATATGCCAAATATGTTTTACCCTTTCATTCTCCAAAATATCCCTCTTTGATGTCTGAATTTCGGGGGAAAAAAGTTCATCACATTGACAACAACACATTATGCAGCTATTACAACTTGAAAAGTTGAATTGAGTGAATCTTAACCTTAATTCTTCCACTTGAATGCAGACACAAGTTGCAGTTGCAATTCTCACGACAAAATGGACAAGCCTCTGAAATTTCTTCTTCTGAGAATTGAGGGTACCTGTTTGCAAGATAAGAAGGTATCAGTTGCAGGAGTCAAAACAAGATTGTGTCACTACAAGTTGCAGAATTCCAGATAAGAAGCTGACCAAAGCTTGATACATTGGATACAATAGAACTTCTCTTTGCACTTAGTGCAGGGCACTACTATACGCCTCTCTTTTTTACAGCATTGGTGGCACAGAGCGCGCTCGTGACCATTTTTCTGTACCAAACCATTAAACTAATTTTCTTAGCAAATAATCATAAATCAAAATATTTTTTTTCAAATCACAATATGCTCACTTGTCCACCATTGCTGCTAATACATGATTCTGGAGAAGACGTGAGAGAAACAGAAGCTGAACTGTGGGAAGAACTTCCACTTGTCCAACTATTTTCCTTGAGGCACTCCAAATTATCTTTTTGCGTCTTCAAGCATCTAATGGGTCTTCTCCGCTCTGATCTTATCTTCTTCGTAATGGTTCTCCCCCTGTCCTTTACCCGTAACTCCTTTACAAGCTCAGAATTTTCTCTGTGCTTCTTTTGGTCATAAGAATAATGATCACGGACAGAGATCTGCTTGTTCTTGTTCTTGGAGGAAGGTATCTGTAAGTTCTTAAAAGGCTGTGACTTGTGACAGTAAGTGCCAGGACTCCTAACTTTGGTGGCTGAGAAATGTATTTTCCTCTGGGAAAATGATGCTACTGCATCTCCATTACTGCTTCTAGCCCTTTTTGGTTTTGGAACCTCATAATCTTCATCTTCTTCAGTGAGGTCTTCTTCATCTACTTCATGGCTCATGTCCTCTAAATCATAGTCACCATAGAAGTACTCCTTCGTAAATTTTAAACCACAACGCCTCTTTCTAGAAATACTGGAAGTTCTTGATAGATCAGGGCTCTCAGTTTGCAGGTTGTCGTTCACCATTATGGCCAAAATTAATTCTACATATACAGAGCATGTGATTAGCTTGTCTAACTACTTTAACATTTAGTGGAATATTGAATTGGTGATTACAAAGCAGTGATGAATAAAATAAAAATTCAGTAACGAGATGCAGTTTTAAGAAGGGCAAGATATAGGTTTTCTAAAGATGGAAAGTTCAGTGGTCCATCTCAACCTTTCAGCTTAATCTAGCATTCTGCATAGAAATGACATGCAACTTAATGGAACAAGTAGATAAAAGCAGCTGCAGACAAATATTTGCTTTCCCTTTCATTTCAGGACAGCACAAATTAGAATCTCTTTATTGACAGTAAAACTGGCTAATTAGAATTTCTCTTTATTGACATTCACAATTGCATAATCCAGCCAAAATTTTAATTAAATGTATATAATTTGGAAAGGTAAAACGATATGCTTAGCCTGACAATGTGTATGTGGAGTTGATCAATAATAAGAAAGAATGCAAATTTTTTGACAAATTAAGACCAAAACAAAATATTCTCTTTAAGGAATAGAGTTTTTATCTGATGTCCAAAAAATGAACCAATTTCACATTTTCAGGTTTTGAGACATTATTTGCTACACTGAGGTAATATTCTTGACAAAATAAAAAACACGAAAATCTTGATAATTGAAATAAAGGATCGATTGTATTGGAAACCCAAACAACACTAGAACACAATGGATTCGGAACATTGATTGTTTCCCAAAAGTCAATAACTTCCTTTAAAAGAATGTCATGGATGGAACTCCCAACAAAAAAAGACTTTAAGAAATGAATGGTTATTCCCCTTTCTTTGGGTTTATGTAATCTCAATGACGAAGACTTTAAACACATTTTCATAAACCGTCAATGCTCAAAAGAACTAATTCGAAAAATAGACAAACAAATTGGAAGGGCAATACAGAATATACATAAAAGGAACAAAAGTATGAAAGAAATCACAGCAGATATCTTTACAAAGTTATCCGCAACACAAACACAAAGCTTGTTATTATTTGGTGGAGGTTGTGGACAATTAGATATAAGATCATTTTTTATGACCAGGGATTTGCAAATAGACAGACAAGATCAGTACATGAAACACCAATTACTACAATGGGAGGAATCCAAGAAACAATTCTGGGGAAAAATGGAGCAAAAGAAAAATGTCACTCCACGTACTCAAAGGAGGAAAATTTTGAGATGGCAAAAGCCGGTGGCCATAGTCTTCTAAGTTGAATTTTGATGCTTTTGTGCTTTCTTCAAGTGAGGCTTCGACGGGAGCGGTTATTCAAGATCACCAAGTAACGGTCGTTTTTTGCAAAGTTTTTGTGTGGTGAATTGCCAACGGTGAAGGTTGAAGCTCTTGCCCTCCATTCTAGGCTTGTTATAGCTCACCAAATGGGTATTTTCAGGATCAGGATCGAGATCGAAGACAATTGTCTTATGGTCATCAATGTCATAAGTGATGTCCACAGTTGTCCCTCGAAGATCGAGATATCCTGGCTGACTCCAGAAGACTTCTCCGGGATTTCTAGCCTCTTTGCATGTGTTCAAAGAGATCAATCAGGTCACAGACAAGGTAACCTCTTTTCGATCATGATTCTCTCTTACATCATTCTGAGCTCTAGGCTCTCATCCAAAAGGACGCTATTGGGTGGTAGCCCGGGAGGGTGTCACACCGCCCAAATTCTTACCTTGTATAAGAAAAAAAAACTACATGAATGCGTCTTTATGTGGACATTAATTTAGGGTTTGATATAAACAATTCCTAACCTTCGCTTTTGTTTCATTTCAGCCCCTCGCCTTTTGTCGGTGCTCATTGAGATTCCTCAATTTTCGCTTGTGTTTAATTTTGCTCCATCACCATGGCACACTTTAGGTGCAACGTTCCTCGATCTAAACGCTTCATTTCACACCTTTTCATGACAATGTGAAGTAATGCTTGCTAAGGTCTTTTCTAAAGAGATGGTACACTTCCGTCCCCTTATCAAGGTTAACCAAAGCGTCAACATATTCGAGTTGAACAAACGAGTCCTTTATGTGGAAGAAAATCTTCTCCAGCCCTCTTATGTGACACATTAGTTTGGTAGTTTTTCATGAAAGACATGTCACACTTTTTCCAAAACTCAAGCACAACTTCAAAATGTGGCTTAAAACACTATGTTTGACTTATCGGCGATAAGTTCCATGTGAGCACGAAAAAACTTCTTATCAACACATATATGCTCCTTAGCAGCAATCAACCCATTACGCCAAACCGACCCAACCAAATCCATCGAGGTATTCTTCTACTACTTTTTCATAGCTCAAACAAATAGAAAGCTTTAGTGACCTCATATATAGAGCTGACAAGATCCAACCAAAGAAAGCATAAGATTAAATAGACATGTGCCTCAAAATAGGCTTGAGCCTAAACAAATAGAAAGCTTTAGTGAACCGAACCCTAATTAGCACAAAGCATGACCCATGACTTGTGTCTCAAAATAGACATGTGCCTCAAAATAGGCTTGAGCCTAAACTCGAAATCATTGTCACTAATTTGACTTAAGATTAAATTTTTAACCCAAATGATTATTACTGGACCCAAAATTGATCCGAATTGATAATGACTCAACCCAAACTTGAAGAGACCTGATAACGACCCTTGATACTTACCCGCACCAAAATTGACCTCAACCAAACATGACGGAACAAATTCAACTCTACACATTTGAATCTACGGACTTCAATATCGAGGGGCAATCCTTGACTCACAACTGATCATTTTTTACGATAAATAACCTGCAAACCCTAAGGGTGTGAGCCCCGGGGAAACATCCAACGCTTAAGTTAGAATTCTATTTGGTAAAATTAGGTATAAAGAAAGAGGTTTGAGAGGGAGAGGGTAGAAAAGGGAGAGAGATCCCCTTTTTACTACCTAGACGGTCTACATTCATGTGTTAATATGTATGCCTTCTTTAAGAACCGATCGCCTTGTGCATTTGGCTTTCCTCTTTTGATCATGTCTAGTCGTCTACACCTTCGTAACATGTCAGATGCATTTGACATGTTGTACATCACACAACTTCTTCTTCCAATGTGTAGACCAACTATACCACCAAAATTTGTGCATTACCCCCAAGGATATGTTGCATACACCACCGACGTATTGTGTCACCCTTGCATGAATTCAAGACGTGCTTCATTGTTGTGCATTGACAATGCAAGCAAATTTGCTTCTTGAAACGAAAAATTCTCCATTGCATTCTCATTCTTGGAGTCTTTGTTGCGAATGTGGAAATAGAATGGGAAAGAGGCTTGAGATAGTATAACTTGAACAAAGAGTTAAGTGATTCTAGTTGAAGTACAACACTTTTGCGAGAATAGGTTGCGATGGAATAATCTCTTATTTTGAAACTCATGGATAATATGAGGAATGAAATGGAGGGAATGAAGCCGAATTTTCTATGAAAAATGAGAGAGTACGAGTTAGAGAGTACAATCGTTAATGAATAATAACATAAGAGTGGACTAGATTTGTTTCCTTCCTGTTGCAATAATGTTCAACTCCAACCAATCAACCAAGACCTAAATATCACTACAAAGCAATGCAACAACATGAGGTCATGCTTCTTTTACAACACATTAGATGTGCATCATGGTCAAGATGTAAGTTCAGCAAGTAGTAATCCTTAGTACATAAGGCTTGACAACACAAGGTTTTTGTGACCTTGCATGGACAGCTATGTCTTAGCAAGCACATTTTTATTTAGCTCACCTAATGAAGATGAACCAATTTCGGCTGTACATGACTATCTTTTCCTAGAGAGGCCAATGTGTTGCCCTGACAAAACTAGACTAATAGATTCAATTGGGATTGATGTTGTATGGCATGCCCATTAGCCATCGCTAGCCCATTCAATTCCTTGAAAATCTAACTTATCTATCTACTAGGTCACTGTTAACAATTCCTCCAGAACAGGGGAGAAGATGAAGATAGAAATGAAGGGATGGTAGACTGACAGGAGATAACAGGGGACTTAAATGGAAAAATTAAATAATTAATATGTGTTTAGATTGCGACATTGCTGTTGGGAGAGAAAGGCAGAGACTAACAGGGCATAGGGTTGAAGAACAAAGAAAGAGAAGACAAGATGGACAGCAATCTTTGCTCTAAAAAAAAGAGAGCAATCAAGCCCAAATGCAGAAATATAAAAAAGAAGTCAATTAAGAAACAGCATTGCTACTTAGAAATATCATTGCTTTCTTTTATTGGTCCTAATAAAACTCCCGAAGGCCAAAATTTCTTGGTCAGATGAATAGACAGAACTGGTATCACCCAATTTTAAAATTAAAAAAAAGAAGATCAAAATCGCACCAACACTTACACCAAGGGTTCTGAAAACTCAAAAGGCCGATATTCCTAGTTCGAATAACAAATTTCACCACGAATTTCTACCCTGACATCATCTTGAACCATATCGATTCTAACATTTGGAGACTGAGTAATAGAAGGAGGACTCGAAGACTCAAAACTTGAAATTGGAATCGATGGATTCTTAGTTCGAATAACAAATTTCTCCATTTTTTCTCTTATAATAAACAATTCACAAGCCTGAACATTTTATTCAAAAATCATAGCACTGATTCTCAAAATTCACAATCCCTAATTATTCCTATTCAGAAATTGCACTTCAATTTGAAAATCTAGCATTCCAATTTCCAATTATTTCAAATTGAACGGAAATCTAATCCATAATGCATAAACTTTGACATAGGAAAGTGGAAATTTACCTTTGAATCGAAACAAATCAATCCTGAATTCTGATTGAAGAAGGCGAGCGGCGTCGATGTCGAACAATCGAAGGTGGGCGGCGTCGTGGCAGCCGATGGATAGCCGGACGAGGAGGGACTGGATTCGCGTTCGCCTATCGCCGTCGAGGTCTCCTGCGTGTCTGCATCTGAAAAGAAAAAGAAAAAAAAAGTCGAACAGATACTCATAGGTGATAGGGTTTTATTGAATTTATTTCAAATGTCAAAAGGATAATGAAAAATTCACATAATCGGAGTCTAACCCCAGATCCCTAAACCTGCAACACACACACGGCCTCAGCGCCTTTCTTTCCTACTACCAACTGAGCTACCCGGCAATTTGACCTGGGGAATAAAAAATTGGATCTTTAACATCACAACAAATCCAATGAGATCATGGAAGGTGGGAAACACAAACGAAAGAGGCGTGATAGAAGGATTCACCCGGCAATTTGAAGGGAGGATGAATCATGTGGTATGAGGGATTGAGGGGAAGCAGGAAGGTGATGAAACAGAGATAACCTAATAAATCATAGGGAGTATTATAAAAATTGACCTAACAAAATAAATACGGACTACTTTTTTTTTTTTTTATCCCGAAGCACACATATTTGATGATACATCTCTTATCTTTCTTACAGAAAAATTATCATAAACTAATTAACTTTAAATAAAATACAGAGTACTAGTTTTAAAATATATATAAAAAAAACTAATAATAAATAACCTAATAAAATACAAATATACATATACTATGGAGAATTATAAAAATTGACCTAGCAAAACAAATACGGACTTTTTTTATTTCTATCATTAAAAGTAAAATCTTTCTCAACGACGCACACATATTTTGAGGATACATCTTATCTTAATTACATAAAAATTAACATAAACTAATTAACTTTAAATAAAATAAGGAGTACTAGTTTTAAAATATTGAAAAAAAACTAATAATATATAACCTAATTGAATACATAATTTTTTAAAAAAATATTCACAATAAAATAAATTTAACAAAAAATTCACGGTTTCAAACTATTTACCAAAATATTCATTTTTGTCAGGACAGTCAGAAAAACGCGGTTTCATCTTGCGTTTTATGTATAAAATAAATTTTCAAATTGAAGGAAAAGTTGGAGAAAAAGATAAATGAAAAAAAAAATGCATATTAAACCCACGTTTTTTTTGCTTTAATATTATTTTCAGGTTATAAATTAAATTTTTTGTTTAAACATGGAGACACGCGGCTTAGAGTCGCGTCTTTATTCATTCCTTCGTTGCAACTCTCTAATCCTCGTCTACGCACCTTCACCCACCGCTTGCGACTCGATCTCCTCACCGCTGGCATTGAAACACACCTACGATCCTCCCACCCACCGCCGCCGCCTCACTTCTCCCTCTTTCTTGTGTTCAGGGCCCCAGACTCACCTTTAGTGGCGTCGTGGAGACCGACAGTGACTGCATACAACCGATGGGAGCAGAGTGGGATCGACAACAGAAATGGGTGACCAAAACCTTGCCTTTGATGGCCCTCCCTGGTTTAGAAGGGAAAAGGATGAGACCTATATAGCCTTCGGCGCCCGCAACCATGGGAGAGGCCAGCAATTTGCCATGGGAGCGCAATGGAAGAAAGAGATGAATATTGATTTATAAATAAACTGCGGTTTATGTTTTTTTGTAATTATTAAATTTTTCAAATAATTTAATTGTGGAGAATTTTTTTTTACATATAAGACGCGGTTTAAGACCGCGGTTCTTTAATTTTTTTTTCTTCAGCTTTTCCTTCAAACTGAAATTTTATTTTATATGTAAAACGTGGTTTCCTCTCGCGTTTTTTTTATAGTCCTGAAAAAAATGAATATTTTGGTAAATATTTTGAAAGCGTGAATTTTTTGTTAAATATTTAATTTTTTTTAATATTTCGAAAAAAATTCTAGAATGCAAGGATTTATATACTACAGAGTATTATAAAAATTGACCTATCAAAACAAATACAAAGTACTTTTTTATTTCCATCATTAAAAGTAAAATATTTCTCAACAACGCACACATATTTTGAGGATACATCTTATCTTAAACTAATTAACTTTAAATAAAATACGGAGTACTAGTTTTAAAATATAAAAAAAAACTAATAATATATAACCTAATAGAATACAAGGATTTATATACTACGGAGTATTATAAAAATTGACCTATCAAAACAAATACGGAGTACCTTTTTATTTCTATCATTAAAAGTAAAATCTTTCTCACCGATGCACACATATTTTGATGATACATCCTTAGTTATAGAAAAATTAACATAAACTAATCAACTTTAAATTAATTACTGAGTACTAGTTAACAAATCAGAACCGTTGATTGAATGAAATGAGTGACTAAGATTATTCGGCAATTTTACCTTTTTATTTAATTAAAATCAGTGGAACCCACATTTTTTCTTGCACACCTGATGAATGGGGGCGCATGTACTGCTTGTGGTTTTGTAGGGCCCGATTTTATTTTTTTCTTTAAATTATTCGATGGTATCGCTTGATTATTCGACGTTGTTATAGTATTATTCGGTTACTTGGGTCATTTTAATAAATAACTAAAAATTATTCGATGGTGTCGCTGGATTATTTGATAGTATCACATGATTATTCGATGGTATCGATGTATTTTTCATTCATATGAACGCCAACATAAAAAAAAAAAATTCATCTCATGAAACACAAAATCGGTCCATACATATGAATAATTCGACCTTTCCCCCCAAATACCTCTTAAATCCCATGAATACACACAAAATCAATCATTCATCTCTAACAATTTGGTCTCAATCCCTCCTAACTCATTCAATCAATATGAAACTTGAGCTCTTACTCATGGATGTCCACAACATCAATTTCCGAACATTTGGCTTCGAGGAGTTCCAACAAAGGAGCGAAATCGACATCCCTCAGCTCGCCCAATACAATGGCAATGGTACATTGCTTGGATTAAGATTTTTGAACAATAGCATGAGACAAATAACTTCTTCAGAAACTTGAAAACTCAGTAAAATCTCAGTTCAGGATTCATCTATTAACACATAAGTTTAAGATATTATCTAAGGTTTTCACTTCTCACTTTTTAAATTTGATGTGGAATGCACATCTCACTCTCAACATATGTGTAATTTTCACTCACATATCTATGTTGCACCTTGAATTGAGCAACGTTTAACGCCTTCCTCCATCGAACGTTTCACAAAACAACCTAATTTCCAAAAAAAAAACAACTCCTCTTTCGAATTCAAGAATGGATAAGAGAGGCTCAGTAAGTACCTTTGAGAGCCACAATGAAACTTCTGTATTGAGCAACACATTGTGCCTCCTACAACACTTTAGGAGACCTTTTCGAAGCCCGAATCTTTCGAATCCGAGCTGAGAATTCCTTCAACCTTTTCTCCGAATCCAGGCTCAGAACGCTGACCAATGACGTTCACTCCACTCGCTCCGCCTTCAACCTTTCCTCCAAATCGCCATCACCATTTGGTTGAGATACGACACCGGACTCTGCTCCTCCGCCGACTGCTTCGATCAAATCGTTGTCGTACACTTCTTCAAATACTCGTTGACTCCTTCGCAATCGACTCCTCCTCCAACTCCCTTCGTCGTTGTCATCCTACGACTGCTGGAAGCTAATGTCATCGCCGCCGTCGTCGGACTGCCATTTGGGTGTGTAGACTAGCTCCTTCTCCTCGCCCTTTCGCCTTCGTCTGATCGCTTCCCCGAGTATTTCTCTCTCCTTTATGGTGGAACTGTGTAAAGTAAGGGATATTGTTGGGTTTTAGTTATACACGTGTTATTCTATGGGTGGGATTGTGTTTTACCTCTTTTAATTTACAATTAATTTAAATACACGAATAATCTGGGCCTCATTTTCACTAAAGAAGGAAACATAAAGCTCAACATTGATGGAGCTAAAGTCGCCTCTGGACGTGCCATCTCTGGTTTTGTCATTCGCGAAAACCATGACAAGGTCCTTGTTTGTGGGGCTCATGGCCATGGGACGATTTTCGCTCTACAAGCGAAGTGTTTTGGTTTATAGGCTGGGCTACTAGAAGCTGCGAAGAGGGGGTTCCCGCGTATTGAGGGGGAAGGGACTGCTTGACCGTCATCAATGTCATTAAAGGATTGTGGAAGGCCCCGTGGGAAATCGAGATGATGGTTTCGGATGTCCTTGGTTTATGCAAGTCTTTCGATAATGTCTCCTTCTCACACAGTTTTAGGGAGGGGAACCAAGTAGCTGACAGGATGGCGCATCTCGGACTCACTGCGACTATGTTTGAGGAGCGCTCTACAGATGAGATTGAAGACCTCGTCCGTCAGGATGCGCTTAGGCAGTGGTTCAACCGCGGTTGTCCATCCCCAAATATTTGCCTTGTATAGAAAAAACTAAATCAACAGATAAGATTTGTTAACATGATACTTAAGAGCTGTGTATATATGATCTATACTTATATATATATATATATATAAACATTACACTTAAATCTTTAAAAACAATCAAGATGGATTTTCTTAGAATTTGAAATTTTGAATAGATGATTGGAAACATCTATATATAAAATATTAAAACAGAGGCCTGAAACGGGCTCTGGTGCGATCTCGCGTTCACGGAATTTTCTGGATTAAAGCGGAATTTTTTTTTGCTTACGTGTCATTTTCTGGATTAAAGTGGTATTATTTATTTGGGCCACATCAATTAATAAGTCAATATAGTTGGGTAGAAAACTTATCTTTTTAGATCAAATAATCTATCTAATATAACCTTATATCTTAATTAGATAAATTTATCAAATGTTATATACCGTAATTAATCTATACATCACTCGAAATTCCTTCAATGGCTCTTCGCCGATCGAGCCATAGTAGTGGATATCATAATTGTCAATAGATTAGTTCATTATATGACAACAATGAATTAGAAATCCTTTCAAATCATTAAAAAATCATCATATAAAAATATTTGTTAAATCAACCAAATTTTGACTTTAAATAATACATACATATATATATATATATATATATATATATATATATATATATATATATATATGTATATATAAGAACTACAATATTCTATCTTAAACTCTTAATTAATTATCTATTCAACATTTATGTATATATAAGAACTACAATATTCTATCTTAAACTCTTAATTAATTATCTATTCAACATAAGATCTTATGAGTTATATATCCATACATACATACATACATACACACACGAGGTTGTATTATACAAAGTTAGACAATCGGTTAGCGGGTTGGATGTATTTGAAATATAAAAGGTGGATTTATGCAAAGTATGAATAAGTATATATTTTTTTATAATTTTGATAAATAAATTTTTAATCTACGGATTACGAGTCATCACCAAACACGAAACCTTCAATATCATTAGACGGTTCAAGTGTTCAACAACTTTCAATATTTGCATTTAACCAATACTGCTATTAATACCAAATTATATTAAAAAATCTAAAACCCTAGAAATAATATTATCTATTCAAAACGTATGATCTTTAGATTTAAACTAACTTTAAATCTAAAAGAGTAGTTGAATATATATGAATTTACGTCAAATTCAAAATAAAACCTTGAAAACTACAACTATAGTAGATTTATATTTGATTTAAAATGTAGAATAGTTGACCAAATATTGGATAGATTATTTGAACTAAAAAGATAAATTTTTTTAACTAATTAAGATATAAGGATGAATATTTATAAAAATAAATATTATTAATAAAAATAACATAATAATTTGATAGATATGTTGACATTATTCTATGATTTTGTATACTTTTTATTTTTATCTAAAAAAATTCCAAGGTTTTGATTTATTTATTTAAGAAAATTTTAAGTATATTAATTTTAATGAAAAGTAATTTATTTATCTATTATATACATATATAATATATATTTACCTGTTGATTGTTCTATATATATATAAGTTCTATATTGATCTAAACTAAACATACTATTAATTTAGTTTCTTGTTATTAAAAGATCGAAAGATTTCAACCAAACTATTTTAACTTCAAATTTAAAAAAGAAAATATAAATTAAATATCATTTTGTTTGTTAAGAAATCGCACAACGGGCGGGTAATAAGACTAGTATTTATGAAAATAGAGTAATGCACATAAAATGACACATAGATAAATAGATTAGTTTATTGTATAACATGACTTAAATTTATTGGATAATCATTAATTGACGTGTCAAAAGACGTGAGTACGATTACCGCAGAAAATGACACATTAACAAATTCCTGTGCTTCCACTACTTTTTCCATTCTCGTGTTTAAGGGATTGTTTTTTCACTATTTCTTTTTTTTTTTGTCCCTATGTGAAAAACGTGAAAACATTTAAAAACCTTGTAACACTAGTAGTCACTATACTTGAATTTCCTTTTGTCATACTACAAGAGTGGATCTTGAAAGGGAGGTCTAAACCGTGTAGTCCACACTATGATGATACACATTGACTAGGACAATTAAGATTCGTTCATATAAGCCCCAAGAAGTGCAAATTGAGATAGTACCGATCAAGGTACAGACATTTTTAAATTTTAACTAACATTGCATTGAGCGTTCAATAATACACAAGAGAATGGAAAAAGGCCAAAGGGTTTAATAACTTGATATTTTTTATACACTAGAATCTGCTCTGTACTCTTTCAAGTGTTTGTTCCTTGTTCCTTGCCCTTCCCCAACTAAACCTAGACGGAGAAAGGGCTAGACCGAATGTACAAACATGGCTCACGGGTCAAGAAGCAGCGTTGGAGATTCACCACCGCTCACTTTGCTTGGTGCAGGGGTGTTCCTCCGCGACATCCTTTTGGTTGGGAGCAGCTCGGAGCCATGCTCGGAGCCATCGCTCAGTTCCGATCCTTCACCGTCTTCAAACTCTTCTTTGAAGACCGGGTGAATGTAAGCCTTCTCCAGGAAGCTCCTAATGTTGAACTTTGGATCCCTCGCGCGCTCTAGTGTATCTTTCCTCATCGCTTCCTGCAATCCCACATAAATCATCTTCTTGTTAAGCTGGCTACTTGTTCATTACAGTGAAAATAGGAGAATCGGACATCTAGTACCAACCTGCAGAGGGTATTTGACAAATGCAGATTCATAGCGACCTTTGCAGAAGCGATGAAACCATATTGTCAGGACTGGGAGAGCAATGAGAAACGGTGTTGTCAGAGCCTTCTTTTTTGTGTTCATCAATCCCATTAGAATCACCTGTGATATAACTAAACCGCTGATGATTCGGCCGTGGACATCGGGCCAGAATGCAGCTGCGCTCTCGTACTCTTGATTGTATACATTTATGATCTGCATCATACAGATGGAAAGCAATGAGTTCAACTTTTTTCCAATATTAACACGATATAAACAAAATATGTTTGAACAAGGTCATGGCATTACCTGATGCCGGTAGACAAGATATGCAAGTGCAAAGAAGACCAGAATGAATGGAAGTATAAGAGGAGTCACAACCGAATAAACTAGGCCAAGCAATATATAGAACTGAATCTGTGGCTCGCCAGTTGGGAAGTCGAAGCTTCCTGCATCCATTGCCTCCTCCCTGTCTTTTTCAGTCTTTACCAAGAAGAAATTCTTCAAGTGGTAGATTATCAAGGGTTTCAACCTCAAGATCTCCCCAGCTGTTCCAGCCCATCCATCAACCATAATATAAGTTATGAAGAAGGTTGCTTTGATGGGAACTCCGATCCCGATTGTCACAGGTATTCTATATCAATAGAAAGATCAAATCAGCACAAGTCAAGGGTACATGCGAACCGTCTTAAAGACAAATATGCAAGTCTAGTAAATGGAAGTCAATCACTTAATAAACCTATGTACAACCTAGGATGCTTAAGTGGAGTGTGGAGACTGGAGACATACATATATGTTTGACATGCTCTATAAAGCCTCCAGTATACAAACAGTGTCCATCTAATCATTCTTAAGAGTTGAGGGCTGATACAACTATACAGTGGTGAATGCACCAGAACTCTACTATAAGTATTTTGTGAAGGCATTTCTTTAGAAGCAAATTCATATCGCAAGTAAAATATTCATAGACTTCATTTCTTCCAAAGGTAAGCCTGATCAGGCTCGTATAGTGTAAACTGCGGTAATTGTCTTGTTTTTCCACCCCTTCTTTTTTACTGCTATATTGTATACTACTGATTACTGAACATGGAAAAGCAAAATATTAAACAGAAACAAGAGAATATCAGGTACTTTAACTTACTGATTAGCAGACGATTTTAAGAAGGTGTTTAGTTGGTCAAATGCAGTTCCAGCGATTATACTCCCGAGGAATGTGTTGACAAAGTTGAAGAGATAATATCTTGATGCTGATCTCCTTTCTAAAGATGACAGAGATATAAAGCCTTCAACCTTTGACATCATCATCAGAATGGATGGCAGGAAAATGAGGAAAAGCTTCAAAGCAAGCCCAGGCAGGAAACCTTGGATAAATGATTTTATGAAGCCCCTGCATAATGAGACGATGACTTTAAGCTAAAAATGATGGTAGGAGTTTGTGATCATACAAATCTGCAGCACTGCCACAGTGAAGAGTTTAGAAAATGTACTGATAGGCGGTAAGACAATATGTTTCCAGTTTAGTAAGCTACTTCATCGGTGTTTATGAAGTTACCCATGTTATGAAACTTGTCATTGTTCGGCTTTCACGGTCTTGTTCTATTCTTTTTTCAATCATATCTACTAGTCATAGCAAACAGATGCAATTACACAGAAGAAATAATTTATATACTTGTCATGGTTTTACTTTCACCATCACTTCCTGTTTCTTCTAGCCAAATCTACTAGTCTTAACAAGGAAAAGCAAGTGCAAAAATGAACCAATTTGGATCTTCTCAACTTACTAAGCATGGAACAAAATCTATACAAGTAGATAATCAACAATGACACTCAGAAAGAACGTAAAATTTGAATCAGTAACTCATGCCAACAAACTAAGCAATAATCTACATGGTATGCACCATGCTGAAATTATTTATCCAGTTGATTTTGTGAAAACTTCATCAGGAAGAATTGTTCATATATTAAACAACAGAAACAATGAATTTCAAAGCAAAAGCCCCCACTTCACAAAAGTGCTACTATCACAAACTACACTGAAAAGTGCTAACAAATTCAAGCATCCGCAAATACAAAGGTTCTACTCACATTCACATATTACTTATTTATATTTGTAAGACATATTACTTGTTAAAACAGAAGGGACACCATTAATGAAAGTCTTCCTTCATTTGACACACAACCAAATCTGTTTAGTAGTATTTAAGAATAGCCTTGTTCCTGAGGGGATCAAAATGGCAAGGTTACTTTCAGATATAATTTCAGAAAGAAAGTCATGCTGTGCTGCTTTTTTTTCATCTTACAAGCTAACTGTGAATAAAATAAATCAGTAAACAAAATATAACTGAAACCGCTAATGATTTTTTTTTTTTTTTTTTGGGGGGGGGGGGGGGTGTTTGTTGTAAAGTAAAGGTTAGGTAAAGGTTGGAAATTAGTTCAGTACTTACACTTCAATCAGAGGTTTCAAGAACGGAAGTCTCTTTTCAAGTCCCTCAATACTAGCAAGTGTCTGGACAAAGGTGATAGGAATCATAAAGAAAAAGGTCAGGAAGAAAAAGGCGACACCAATAATCAGCCTCCGAACGGTGAGATGCACATATGGTATTGCTAAGTTTTCCCAATATACATCACGTGGCTCCGGAGCCCACTCAGTCAACCAAATAGTAGGATTTCTGGTTTGCTGAGTCTGTGCACAAACGGCAGCACCCCATCGAGTTTTGAAGGATACAAAAGCAGCTGGCATAACCGCCTTTTGATCACTTTTAAGCTTCTCATACTCATCAACAATCTGGAAAGAAGGAAATTAATCAGCAACAAATGTATCTCTCAATAAGATTAGCCTCAAACTAAAATTTTCCAGATAAAAACCTAATTACATCTTCATGAAAAATACGAAATGAACACTCAGATAACAGGACAGCATGAAGAAACAACATCATAAGTGAATGCATGGATGACTAGCATAAAAAAATGATGACAGTGACAGTGCAAAAAGGCAAGCCAGTAGATATTAAAAAAGATGTACTGACTTTTTTTGTCAATTTCTCCACTTCTTCTGTGTAATATTCTATTGCATCCACTTTTTTTCCACGGAAGCCGAGCCAACCCGTCTATCAAAATAATGCGGTTAGAAATCTGAAGTGCACGGGGAAAAATAAAGGATAAGTGACTAAGAATGAATCAAATTCAGATACCCATACCTTTGTGGTGGGTCTAGGGCCACCAGGCTTCCTAGAGTATTTTAGCTGGTAGAAATCAAGCCAGTTCATCTTTTTCTTCTTCTCTTTAACCAACTTTGCCAGTGAATTTGCATTGTAAATGACCTGCATGCCATCAAACAAATAGTTCATAGGTTACCATCAGACAATGATAGTACAAGTCATCCCCCTTGGGAATTTGCCCCTCAAACTCAAAAAGGCCATTATCAACTTAAACAAGAAGCAGCTCCAGTTTCAAGAGCAAAGTGCATAATTATACTCACCAATCATCATCATAGTCAAACAAACACATGTGAACACACTTTTTTATTATTATTAATTTATAGTTTCACAATATTTGAGCAGATTCTGCATAGTGAGTTAAAATCTTGCAGTGATTGGAAAAATGTTACAAGAGAGCTACACAAAACAGCAACAAACCAATATTAAAAAGTGACGTAGCAATATTGAAAAGCAACATAGCAGAGGAATCAGATTAGTATTTATTTAAAAAGAAAAGAAACGAACACATCAGATTAGGAATGTCGTTTTTTCTCTACATAGCAACAATAAGTGGCAGGAAATGAGAGTGAGAAGCAATATAAAGAAATTCAAACACAAATACAATTGTAAGTTTGTCATACTCATTCCCTGGGATTACGAAACCAAAGTACAGAATGTCAATGAGTAGATACCTGATTAGATAGATAATGGTCTGGATGGTTAACCAAGAAAAAGTGCTCTACAAGCTCACTAGTAGATTCATCTGAATCTGGGGGCACATTTCTCACAAGTACCTGGAAAAGTTGTCATTACAAATCAGTTAAACATTTCGCAACTAAGAGAAGTAAATAGCAAAGCTATGTTTGAGGACAGTCTCTGAAGAGCTTCCTAATCACTTTCTTGTAATTCCTTCATTAAAAAAGAAGCTACTTGGTTGTATTAGATCGATCTAACATTCCAGAGAACACCTGACAGAATATTAGTTGTGAGTCATTCACTACTGTATTACAGATGCACAATACCCACGTTCTGTCTCGGAATTCAGTATCACAGAAACATTTGTACATAACTAATTAATTCTACAGTTTTTTTTTAATACATGGTAGTCTTACTGTGAATTGATCTGGACGTCTTTTTTCTGATGCAATAAACTGCAATCGCATTTTAGCAACCTGTCCGTACTCTTTATAAAGCACATAACATGTCCAGAAAGAAAATGTATATGCCATCACTACATGTGTCCAAAACCTGCAAAGTAGAGATAATTTTATTCAAGTAAAGGACTCACGTAAATGAAATCGCAGAATGAGAACAAGTACTCCCAAAAGAATATGAATAATAAAAATGATACATAAATAAAATTAATATTTTCGGAAAAAGATTTACAGGTTTCAAAAAACAAATGCCAGAAATACAACATTGTTGTTGAGTTCAACCATTTATTTTTGGAGGACTGTATCTTGTGTAAACTACAAATCCAATTCCATACTAAAACATCATGTTGATTGCAGACGAAATCAGCTCTCACAATAGTAGCTACTTATAGTATTCTAAATGGAAGAGTTTGCATACCTATCTGATCTGAGAGGAACGTTGGAAATTGACAAATTATCAATGTTGCTGTGAGTAGCATTCTTGAGAGATTCCAGTGTGCCATTTGTATAATTAACAGGAACCAGTACAACCCAAGCGAGAACCGTAATTGGAACGAATATTTTGAGTCTGTCAAAAAAATCCAATCACAAGAAAGTTGAAGGCAAGTAACATAATGAACGAACTGAACTATGCTGGTCCAAATTATGCCCAACTAGGAGACTGCATAGAATAAATACAAGGAAGATGATGGGAGTAATGGCATAAAGCATGGTGCTTCATGAAATCATCAAAGCCATCAACTCATATATATATACACACACACAAGATATTACAAGAAAGTTGAAGGCAAGTAACATAATGAACGAACTGAACTATGCTGGTCCAAATTATGCCCAACTAGGAGACTGCATAGAATAAATACAAGGAAGATGATGGGAGTAATGGCATAAAGCATGGTGCTTCATGAAATCATCAAAGCCATCAACTCATATATATACACACACACACAAGATATTACATTTCTAATTCTATCCATAAAATGCATTCAAGTACCCTTTATTTGTATTTTGTTAGCAATTGAACTACACCACCCATTAGACGGACTTATATGTTAAGAAAAAATGTGATAAAGTTCAAAACACCTCTTCTTGATACATGCTTTTAGTGATTGTACTATTATAACAGAGGGTTATATTGGACCATTTTTACATTTTCTGAACATAGTGTGTTGAATTGATTAAAAAAAATAGAGATACAGGGTTCTAAAACACAATTTTGTTCAAGGGGTGATTTTAGGAAAAATGACCTAAACAAGCAGTAGTTTTATATAGTTTGCCCTTTATATTTCCTAAATGTGTTTGATAACAGCAGAAGCATAAAATACATACGCAGTTATGTAAATACGCAGATAAACAGCAGAATCTAATCCGGCATGCTCAATGAGCTCAGATTCAGGCATTTTCAGCGCATCCGGCATCCAGTTTAAGAACTTCAAGTATGACCGGAAATCCACATTGACAAACTTGCTGACGAAAGCACCTTCGCGCCCAGGGCTGCTTCTTAAGCCCCTTAAATACCATTTGGGAAAGTAGACCCTGTCATTGAATGGCTGAATACGAAGGAATGCAAAGGCCAACAGGAATATGATTGCAGAGAAGATATTGACACCCGCCGCAAGCCCTATATCAGAAAGTGTAGCCATCTTTCTCTTCCGAAAAGTTGCCTCTTCTCAAACAAACAGAAGAAATAGACCGCTTCACAAGGACATAACCTATAAAAAAAAAAGCAAGAACAACAAAGGAATCTATGTCACGAACCACACTATTACTTGTTTAACAGTTTGCAGACAACTACAACAGAAAAAATGACCAAATACTTATGATACTTTATTAATACTCTAGTAATTCTTCACTCCAAATTAGCTTCCCCAAATCAATAAATCCAGCAAGCCAGAGGCAAATAAATATGCTAAAATATTTCCAAAGATAGAATGAAACAATCAGATAATCCTTTATCACCACAAAAGGCCAAATAATTCCAGTCAAATCAACGCAGTTTCCTTTGCCTCATCTACAATTTCCAGTTCCCACCCAAGCAGAGCACGAATTGCGCCAAAATCTCACCAAATTGACAAAATTCAACGTTTGTTTAAGAGTTCAAATTAACAATCGGGAGTTGACCACAAACAAAAAAGCACACCAAATCAAACAAGAAACGACATTACAGGCCAAGAAAAGTTACGAATCGGAACAAAAACCTCAAGGAAGGCAGAGGGAGAAAACCAGAGAAAGAAACGAGAAGAATCTGGTGATATCTTCTTCGGCAGATAAACCAAAACCACAAAGAAAAAGCCGGCAGGAGAGAGAAGGAACAAACCAAGGTATATTGCTTATTTTTTTAATTGTTAATCTCCTTCTTCAACTCTTCAAAGTTTGCGTTCCCGTTTGCTGAAGCAAGATCAAGTGCTCTTTCAGACCTTTTTGCAGGAGTTACAGGCAGAGGCCACGGAATCGGGGATGAGGAAGCATGGAGAGAGAGAGAGAGAGGATTTATGAGTGGAGAGTGGAGAGAGGAGGAAGGGAAACTGACAGAGATGGACACCGATGGACCAGATGAGTTACCAACTTACCAACTTTAATACCGACTACCATCGTTTGGGTTTTTTTTTTTAGTTTTTTTTTTCAATTATTTGTTTAGTCTTTTTAAAAGTTTTTTCAGACAACCAGGAGTGGGTCCCGATTTATTAAGATATTCTTATTTATAACACCCGACTTCAATAGTTGAGAATAAATAATTCCAGATTTTAGCCCAAAATCTTGATATATTGCAAACTCTGTCTAATTCTATGGTATTTTCGAATTTTAGCCCAACAATTTTTTCCAACTATTTCCGAAGCTATATTTTTTAGTTTTATAGTGGAATGAATCCGAATTTTGAAAATAACACTAGCATGCTTAATTTTAGGTTTTTTTTTTATCTTCATCAACCAAAGAAGCTTTTCTCAGTTGATTTGTGAAGCTATATTTACTCTTTTTTTTAAAAAAAAATGTCAAAAGACATTCTATTGTACAATATAACTAAGTCAAACCATCAAATATGATCCTCTAACATACAACATGGTTTGTGGAGCAGCCTGCAAAGCAACAAAATGAAACTAAGGAAACAAAACAGATAATATGAATAAGAAGTCAACTACTCGATCGACTTATAGTAGATGTGTTGAAATGGGACACACCGATTATAACAAATCTCAACAAAAAGTAACCATATTGTATACTTACTTTTATATATATATATATATATATATATATATATATATATATATATATATATATATATATATATATATATATATATATATATATATATATATATACGAGAAAGAATCACCGTGTTGCTTTGGATGTGGTATTACGTTCCTTTCGACGTGAACTAATTCTCTCTACTAAAGATAATTAAAAACATAATTAATTAAAAATTCTACCATATTGCTTTGAATGTGGTACTACGTTACTTTGAATGTGCGCTTATAAAGAGATATTTGCGGTGTATCTAACAAAATCCTTTTGAAAATAACACAAGCATGCTTAATTTTTCTAACCTTGCATGTGTCACAACCGGACTCGATCGGAGGTGATTTGGGGTTGAGATGGGATGAAGGTGAAAGGAAGGAGATGAGAAATAGAGTTCAGATTGTAGACAGTAGGAAGAAGAGATAGAACGATAGAGAGAGAGTAAAGTCTTGATTATTCAATAGTTGGATCCCTTCTAATACAATCTATTGGGTATATATATACACTCATACCCCATGACTAATGTACCCTAATTATAAGGGTATCCCTACAATATGGTATCCATACAACATGTTAACACAAGCATGACTAATTAATTTAATTTGTTTTTAGAAATTGAGCCTGTATTGTTGAATATATGGAAATAGTGGGAAGATGTCGGCTGGGGAGATAACGTACTGCTCAAAGACGTGGGCTTGTGTATATATTAGGCGTGGCCACGGGTCTGACCCGGTGGGTCGACGGATTCGACCCGCCGGGTCAAGGGTCGGGGAGGGGTGACCCGAATCCTAGCCCGGGAATTTCACGGGTTGACGGGTTCGGGTCACCCGGCGGGTCAGCGGGTCGAAGGGTTGACCCGGCGGGTCGGACCCGACGGGTACCCGGCGGGTACCCGGCGGGTTGACCCGACGAATATGGCCCGGGTTGGACGGGTTTGCACTTGTTCGGAGTTTTCGGAATTGTCGAGAACGGGTATTGGACGCATATATGTTTGAAAAATATCCTTTCGTGTTTGCCATTTAGGTACAAATTACAATATTACAACTTATAATTCTCAAGACTGCAACTTCAACTATAAGTCTATAAGACTACAATTGTACAATTTGTGTATGATTGAGTGTGGGAAAAAAAAAGGGAAGAATGGCTTGAATCGGTTTCTCGATTGCCTACGTATCCTCCCGGGGTTGAGGAATCAAAGCCCACGTAGTTCTTTTACCTGTGTTTGTCTGAACCCCGGCCCGGTTACCTATTCTTCTAGTCTTGTTGATCATCGGACCCTCCACCTCCTGAGCCATCTGTGACCGCGCCGGGTCGACCCGTCGGATCACCGGGTTACTAAACCCCGACCCTAACCCTAACCCGCTACCCGTCCCCACCCGCCTACCCGGACACGCCGGATCATTAACCCGCCGGGTCATTGACCCGCCGGGTCAATGACCCGTACGACCCGCCGGGTCACGGGTTGACCCGTGACCCGTGGCCACGCCTAGTATATATGGAAGGTAACTCGATCAATAGTCAATGTATAATCCCACTCATTTTATTAATGAATTAATTTGAGGGCAATCATGAGTTCATGGAGATATAATTTTTCTAATTTAAAGTATACTACTCTTTTCATTTTATAAACACGTTGTTTATTATTTATTTCATCTTTTTAAAGTGATAAAAAAATATATAAATTTTTTATTTTTGATCTAATTTTTTTAAATAATTTTGTAGTTATTATTAATAAATATAAAATTGTTAGATTTTTTTATTAAAAATAGATATTTTATATATAGTATAGTTTTTATAGCGCTAAAAATATAAATAAATAGTAAACGATATGTTTTTTTTAAACGAAAGGTATTATATTAATATTAGTTAATTGTTAGGTGAGGAATTTAATCATCAAAATTGTCATGCTATATGGCCTAAATCATGATTACAGCTTCTCTTCTTGATCAAGTATACAAGTAATAATAAATCGATTGATCGGTACGTAGTTCCTTGAGTACATAGCCCGTTCCCTTGAGTACATAGCCTTCGGACAATTCGTTGTCGCAGGTAGTTAACTCTCCTCAAGACGGATAGTACTCCTTCATTATATTATAATTACGAATAGTACTCCTTCATTATATTATACTCCCTCTGTTAATTAAAATTTGTCGTTTACTATTAATGCACGTTTTTTTATAATGATAAAAACTATATGAAATATTAACTTTTTTTAAAATTTGTTTTTATAAATTCATACTTAATAGTAACAAGTATGAAATTATTAAAAAAATATATTAAAAAAGTCAATATTTTATATAGTTTTTAACACCTCAAAAAGCGTGCGTGAATAGTAAAACGTCAAGTTTTAATTAACGGAGGGAGTATTATATTATATTATATGTCATCTTTTCGATGAGTCCCAAAATAACAAGATCTTATCTAATCACCTCATTTTAATTTTTTCCCGGTCGCCCTCTTCCTTGTTGGACATCCTCGATTGTTAAGTTCGCACATATGCACTGGCGCACTTGGGTCTCTCCTCTGCACGTATCCACACCATCGAAGTCTTGACTATCACATCTTCTTCCTAATATTGATTATCTCTACCTTTTTATGGATAACTTTATTTCTAATCATATCGAGTCTAGTGTGTCCACACATCCATTTGATCATTCTCATCGATGCCACCATGACTCTTTGTTTCTATATATGCTTTCTTAATCGCTCAACACTCTGTCTCATACAACAAAGCAAATTAATGTGTTTTTTGATGAAATTTTTGGCCAAATTTGTCACATGTATATCGGAAATATATATATATATATATGTGACATAATTTTTTTTTTTTGATATCTCACTATATGTCAGAAACAATACAAACTTGTATTATATTAGGCCGAAAATTTCACCGAAAAACACATTTGTATTTTTCTTTATTAATAGGCCGATAGTCTGTATATAAAATTGTCGATTTTAAAGGTCATATTATTTTTAATTCAAGATCGATATTTGATATTATTAAAGGTCATATTATTTTTAATTCAAGATCGATACTTGATCATATTTTAAAGATAATATCAAGTATCGATCTTGAATTAAAAATAATATGACCTTTAAAATCGACAATTTTATATACAGACTAGACCTGTCAAAACATGACCCGACCCGAAAAACCCGACCCGTACGCCCGGTAATTTTACGGGTTTGAACCCGGTGTTTTAGACCCGGGACCCGAAATCGATTCGTTATGCAATTGTATTCGTAAAAGTCACTCATAAGTTAAATAACTTGCATATATTTTATAATTATAGTATGTTTAGAACATTTATTTATATAAATATGATTTTTTACGCTTAAAATATTAATATAATATTATTATTATAATATTATTATAAATTTAATATAATAATATTATTTAATTTAATTTGACATATTTATATTATAATTTAATTTTGATATTATTTTAATATTTTTAAAAAGTCTTCAAAAAGTTCGAGGTTTTTGACCCGGTGGGTCGACCCGAACCCGGGACAAACCTGGTTTGGCTCGACCCAGAATGACCGGTAACCCGATTGATCCGAAATCCGATTTACCCGGGACCCGAATGACTCGAACCCGAACCTGAACCGAATGACCCGTTTGACGGGTCTAATACAGACTATCGCCTATTTAATAAAGTTATAATTATTAGTTACAATTGAATTCACAGAGTTGTAATATTTAATAAAAATATATTTGAGTTTAGGGTAGGTTGCGTTCGGCGACAGTGAGTAACATGTAGAAAATGCAATCCGACATAAATTCCAAGATATTTCACAAAATATAGGACAACAATAGCAACAGCTCAAAAATATAGGGCATTTAGTGCAATATTTCCTAAATATCTTGAAAAGTAAACACGTCGGCAGGCACCAACGGCTCTTTGGTGACCACGAGTGAGTAGCGTGGGAGTGGGAGAGGCGGGCGCGTATTATACGCGGAATATTAATATACCATGTGAGAGTGAATCATAAAAACATTTAAAATTGACTTAGATTTTTTTTTTGCTTCTTTGTTTTTTGTAAAAATATAATCTTTCCCATTCGACAAAATATGTCGTTGCAAATTTTTTAAGTAAATTAATAAATTAATTATTTTATTCTCATTTATTACATTATCTTTTTTTTTATTTTACCAAAATTATAACTAACAATCTTATAATCATTACAAGGAAATTTTTGTATATTGTAAAATAAAATAAAAATATCTATAATAATATATTTTTACAAATGAAACTAACACCTTAAACTAACATGTTTTATCAAACGGATGAATTACTATTTAAGAAAGAATTAAAAAAAAGATGGGGCTGAGATTTGTAAAGTGTCAAAAATTAGTTAAGTTTGTCAATTTTTAGGGTATTTGCACCCATAAAATTTACTATATGCACCACATATGCGCCTCTTGAGTCACACTCATGTTCCTCTTGAGTCGCACGTCTGTAACTCAAGAGGGACGGAGTGTATTTAAAAAAAATTAAAAAAGGATATGTGGTGTATATAGTAAAAATTTGTGGTGTAAAATGACACCCAATTTGTAGGTAATGCAATTGACAATTATGAGTTTAAAAAATGTGAGGTTTGATTTTTTTGGGGGGTTGGGGGGGAAGGGGAGATCAAAATGTGTGATAAGACCATGTTTATCAGGGGTGTTAGGGGGAAAAGGTGAGATTTGTAAAGTGTGATAAGACTAAAAGTTTATCAATGGAGGTTAGAGATACTATGAATTCTATTTTTTCAATCTTCTCTTTCCGACACATTATTTTAACATCTCATTCTTACTTTTCCCATTTGATCTATTCATAGTATCCCAAAACATATCTTTTCCTACAAATTCAATTTACAATTATACATCTCTCTCATAATTATTTCCATCATTTTTTACCAAATCAATTTACGATTATACCTCTCTCGACTAATTTAATTTTCTCAAAACTAGATTAACTTATTTATATTCATTTTTAGTTAAAAAATATTATTTATGAATTGATATTACTTATAAACAAAATAGGTGACTATATATAACCAATATATAAAGTTTATTTAAATAAGTACACAGACAAGACATAAACATAAATTCCAACTTAACAAACATAATACTCAAATCGAAAAACACTAATTGGCTCCGACATTGGACTCGAATTTTTGCCAAATGTGTTCCTTCAAGTCTTCTCTAAATCGACGGTGTGTAATACTATCACGTAGTTGATTTCGTGCTTGTATATACTCTTGCATAACGTTGGTGTCCTAGTTGAGTATGTCCCACTAGAGTTGTTCACATTGATAGGTTCACCAATTATGCATTCGTCAAAGTGTGCAATCTCGTATCCATGGTGGCTATAGTCTTCTCGCTTATCCTCAACGATCATGTTGTGCAAAATGATGCATGATCTCATTATTTTCCCGAGCATTACTGGATCCAAAATAGTGATGTTTTGCGAACTATTGCAAAACAATAATTATTACTATTGAAATAAAAATTACAAATATTTTTTGGATATTATTACAGATAATTGTATTCAAACAAAATTTTTTTTTTCAAAACTTGGTCAAATATATTAGAAATGGATGTTTATGTGCAGAGGAAAATGAATCTAGTATTTTTTTTATTCATTGTCGAAACTGAATTTTGTAATTGTAAAAAAATAGTCGGCAGATTCAATCTGAGGCGTCCACAACAACAAATTAGAGTTGTCCGCTGTCCCACCTCTCCCGAGCCGATACGTGTCCCCTACTTGCTTCAGAACACTGACGCCATCGCCCAATCCAACACAGTGTTTCGAACCCTATTCAAACTAAACGACGTTGTTTTAACCAATGTTTTCCTGGAAAAAAATTGCAACAAACACAACATTTATTACACGAATACTTGGAGCAATACTAGGGGTAGTATTGATATGCTCGGATGCTTCAACCTCAAACCTTTTTTTATTATTAAAAATCCCAAGCATCCCTCCAATTCACTACCGACAGACATGCCCTAAATTAGTTAGTTTCACTAATTTTTTGGTAACCCATTTGACATGTATGAGATAAAAAAGGTAGGTTTAACATAGACAAGGGATTATATTTGAGATTGATGAGATAATTATTCCCCATTAAACATTGAAATGTGTATGAGTTTATTTATTCGTGTAATAGAGAAAGCTGAAATTATGGGGATTCTAAAGGTCATAATTGAAGATGTCTATAGTTGTAGAGTTGAAGTTCGATATTTCTTATTAGCTTGGAGAAATATCGTGATACTTCTACGAATCTGCGTGTTGCCCTTTAGCCTTATTATGTCACCCACTTCATTTCACAAATATATATTAACCCAACATCTATCAAGAAACCCCCTTGCCTCTCCATTTTTCCATGTCACCTAATATATTCTATATGTCACTTCTTAACTTGTACATGACACTTTTTCCACTTTTCATCTATGTCACCCCGTACGTGCATATCTCATTTTCTTTCGTTTGGCTTTTGAAAGCCCATTTCCCACTTTTCTTCCATGTCACCTATTACTTTTTTCATGTCATCTATAATCCCGTACATGACACTCATTACATTTTTCCTGTCACCCCTTAATTATTTTCAGCTACAACCCCATTTCCATTCTTTTAACTTTTGAAAATTCCTCTTTCTCATTTTTCATCTATGTCACCCATTACATTCTTCATGTCACCCATTCGCTTTTGAATTTCGTAGTTATAGGTTTCACCCAGTTTCCTTAATTTGGCTTTTCAAAAGCTCATTTCTCAATTTTCGTAGATATACATTGCTTATGCTTGAATTTTGTGTGGAAAGGTGAATCTCAATCATTGTAACCATAGAAACTAAAGATGATATAACCAGTGGCGGAGCTAGAAACTTTCAAGATGGGGGCATACTAGTGACAAACAACACTGCATAACTAAAACTCATACAACACACAACATGCATCAACAAAAGATAAAAAAAAGTTCAATAGTACAAAGAGTAATATCTGACTCCTAAAAAAGAGTAATATCTGAATTTTGCTAAGAAAACTATAAAAGTACTCATTACAATGGCGGAGCCAAAAAATTATCGGATGGGGCACAAGCACAATTGTATATCATATGAGGGATGACGTTTTGGAATAAAGCAACGATTTTTTTTTTCAAAATATTCACTAAAAAATAATTATTTAAAAAAATATTCAACCTTTTAAAATATTTACAAAAATATTCATTTTTTGCAGGTCCGACAGAAAAACGCGGTATGAGACCGTGTTTTATTAACAAGGTGGAATTTTTTATACTAAAGGAAAAAGTGACAAAAATTTAACAAAAGAAACGCGGTTTGAAACCGCATTTTTATTATTAATTTTATTTTTGGATAAATTAAGATGGGGAATAAAATTTTTTTATTAGACACGCGGTTTCAAACCGCGTGTCTTTTTTTTTTTAGAAAGGGAAAATAACAGTGAAACTGGAAAGGGAAAGGAGATCGGGGAGCAGGAGCGAGGGTGGCCGTTGAAGCCACCGGAGCAACTAGGAAGGAGAAGGGAGGGCAGCCTGCTGTCTCGAGCTCCACCATCGGCCATCGACCTCCGACCACCGTCTCGAGCGTCAGCACGGACAATTGATCTCCGACCCCGATGACCCTCTCTCCTTTCTCATCTCTACCTTCCTCCGGCAGATCTCTCCTCCGACCTCCGGGCTTCGACATCTCCTGATTTCTAGGCTTCCAGCGGCCTCCTTCCATCCGGTGTTATCTAGCCGGCGGTGGCGCTCAAAACCGGCGGTGGCGCTCGAAGGCTGGTGGTGGCACACGAGACGGTCGGCCGCGCTCCCATCCCACCCTAGTCTTTCTCTTCCGGCGTCCTCCTCGCCTTCCTCCCTGCCCACCCTCGTCTTCCTCTTCCGCCGAGATCATCCCCTGCCCACCCTCGCCATTGGCTTCGAGAGCTCCGCCAAGATCAACCCCCTTCGCTACCTTCGTTTTGGAACAAGAAAGATGAAACGCAGGTCAGGGAAATTGGGGAGGGGAATCTCATGTCAGGGTAGGAAAAAGGTTAAACGCGGGTTGAACCCACATTTTACCTTTTTTTTTTGTTTTTTTTTATGTTTTTTAAAAAGCATAAAACGCGGGTTAAACCCGCGTTTTATTCGTTTATTTTTCCCCTACATTTTCTCCCATTTTAAATTTTATAACTTTCGAATAACACGCGGTTTGAGACCGCTTTTTTCTGATTTGTCTGTAAAAAATGAATATTTTTGTAAATAGTTTCAAATAGTGAATAAATGTGTAATTATTTATTTTTTAATGAATATTTTGAAAAAAAATTCTAAAGCAACAATATCACTTTGTTAAATTAAATTAATAGTAGAACTCTCTATAATAAGACAATAAATGATGTCATTTTAGGATAAAACGTTGGCGTTTTAGGATAAAAACATTTCTAGTTTAGGATAAAATGTCATCATTTTTCCCATTTAAAATAAGAATAAATAAAAAAATATATGAAATAGCAGAAGAAGAAAAAAAACTAATAAAATAAGTATAGGAAAAACAATATAATAAACATTGAGTCAGTATGTAAGCTGTTGTATTTTTAACATATAACAATATATAATCAGATATATAAAAAAAAAGTAAAATTTTGTAACTTTTGACCTAATTGTCGAAATAAATAATATAACCTCTCATTTCGAAGCTCTCGAGGTAAATTATAATATATGAATTGAATGTCAATCTAAATAAAATGTAAAAATAATTGTAGGTTATTACAATAAGATTAAAGAAATTAATATACCTTTAATTTTTAAATATTTAAAACTTTTTACTCGGATATTAAATTAAGGAATTGAGGTGTATTATATATCAAAACGAAACTATCGATAAAAATTATTTGTGAGGATTGGAGTACATGCCCCCTTGGATTCACTCACCTCTTGATATAACTCGATATGTATTCCCCCACACACGATCGCCTTCGAAATAATTTACAAGCTAGGATTGTGATTAATATATTACTGTTTTTGCGTTAGTAATCAAAATTGAAAAGCATCTCATTCTCACTGTAAGTCATACTAAATACTACAGTACTGTATATATGAAATAAGGCTTCGTAATATTATGAAAACACTGCCTACAATATACAAGTTAAGTATTTCGTCCAGTCTACTTTACAAAATACAGTATACAATTATAACAAAAGACCGTTTGGGTGGGAACGGTATTCAATAAATTACATGTAACGGTCGAGTTTTATGTCATATAAACTTCCAAATTGAAATTCTTAATTCAGCTTTCATTTTCTGTGTGGGGAAACAAAAGAGGCTTCGTTTTCGGACAGGAGATGAATAGTCCTTCTTAATTATAGTAGTTAGAGAGGTATAGAACTATAGGTAGTTAATTAGTTAACAAACAAGCAAACACAATCTATCAATTCCGATTATTGATTGTAGTGGCCACTACAATCAATATATATATAATATATATTCAACTCCTCATATAATAAAAGGGAAACAGTTCAATTACAATTAATACAATTGAGGTTTAAGATCAATTATTTCGAGTATGAATAGCGAATGGATGAATAAGTTAAGAATTTCATTTTCAGAGCCAACGTCGTGGAGCAACTCATTCCCTGCTCACCTAATCCATCAATTAACTTTATTATTTATAGCCGTTCTCTTATTACGGAGTAGTATTTAGACTTTTGAAGAATTTTGATTTTTTTTTTTTTACATGTTGATTTGTTGATTAATTTATAAGTTTGTTTGCTCTCTTGGTGCTTATTAGCCGATCTAGCAAACTATTCTACTCCATTAAAGAAGAAAATATATACACAGGGATCTAGAAATTTTCTTGGGGGGCTAAAAAGTTTTTTTTTCCACATATATGTATATATGAAAAATAATTTTTTTTATAAACATATTAGAAAAAATATTAAATTTGAGATTTAAATAGTCAATTTTTATAAGGAAAAAAATATAAAAATAGATTTTTTTATGTTTATATATAGGACATAATGTTTTTGTTTGCATTGGAGAAAAATTCAAATTTGTTATTTAATTAGACATTTTTAATAGAAGAAAATTAGAAGAAAAAAAATGAGGCTAAAGGGGTTTGAACCCAGACCTCAAGGTAATAAATACATTTTCTTACCAGTTAGGCTAAGCTGTGTTTGTGATTTTTTACTCCTTTTACACTCTTTTATCCATAAAATTAGTAAAAATTACCAAAACAAATCCAAAATAATTTTTTTTTTTGCGTTTCTTTCGAACTAATTAAGGGGGAGCTTCAGCCACCCCAAGCCCCCCACAGATCCGCCAATGCACACAGTTGTGAATTGAAACTTGCAAAAAGTAAACTTTTTTTCTCTAAAGCATTAGTGGGATATAAGTCGAACTAATTTTTTATTTTATTTTTGTAAGTGATGGATCATAGTGACGTGGTATGGAGACCACCACTAGTATAAAATTGGTCTAATATCGGATATTTAGGACCTAATATCACATATTTAAGTAAATACACATCCGGACTTCAGCTCAGTGGGCTAATAGGTATGACACTCTAATATGACGGACCAAATCTAGACACGCCCGTGATATTAGGGGTGAGTTTTTTTCATGTTACAACCTAATATCACAGATGCCCTTTAAGACACGCCTGTGATATTAGAGGTGGGTTTTTTTCATGTTACAACCTAATATCACGGATGCCCTCTAAGACAAGCCTGTTATATTATGCCCTTTTTTTTAATTAAAAAAGTGACTTTACAGCCTGGTTACATTTGACCCAGGCTATAAAGTTCCAAGAAGAAAAAAATGACTTTACAGCCCGACAAAAATGTCTGGGCTATAAAGTTCTTTTTTTGAATGGATCAAATCTCTCTTGTGCATTTTTACAGCTTTCACTAGCAAATAAAAAAATCACAAAAATAAGAATGAAACTCTAGAAGTATCTCAGACATTAGAAATAGAAGGCGATTGTTTTCAAGCAACCATGTGTTGGTATTTTGAACAAAAAATTCAAATTCGAGCATACATACAAAATAATATTTTGGCTACACATAGCATGACCACGTGATTTACACCAAGTAGAAGATACCTTCATTTCAAGCTCAAGTGACGAAATTCTTTTAGTGGCCATGTGTGTTTGAAGTTGTACTTGACATCTAGATCTTGATTATCGCAACTAAGCAAGAGTACGTTGGTGTAACGGCCCGAATATAGATACCCGGGTTACGTTTCGAAGGTTGGGTACCCTCGTTCGGATCTTGCGATTCGAGTACAGGTCGGGGTTTTGAAATTCAAGATTAGTATTTTAAAGTGGGGATTTCGGACCCCAAAATAGCCTGATGGCCACGCGAAGTCTTCGAGCCGTCCTAAATCTAAGTCGCGGGAATTCGTTTGCAAACTAAAGAATAAACGGAAGTAGAGTACAACTTGCCACGGCAAGGCCGGGTCCAAACCAAAACACATAATTATGAAATTGTAAGGCCGAGTTAGCGGGGTTAGACAGATTATTTGCAAGCGCCCAAAGTTTCCCACGTCACAGAGACAAAGAGCAATTATACCTAAAAAAATGTGGTGCGAGCGGGATCAGATTGAGACCCCAACGCACCTTGTCCAGCAAGCGAACATACACATACGCTAATAATAAAGATGATGCAGATGCGGAATTTAAATCACACTAACATGATCCTAATTTACAATATGCGAGAAATAACTGTAAAGGCGCCCAAAGAATGCCAAGTGGCATGTCCCTCTCCTACCTCTGCACCCCTTTTCGTTAGTGCAGAGACTGGCCAGTTCGATGCTATAGCATATCATATCATATCTCATCATCATAACATAAATTAAAATAAACATGCCCGATGGTGCTGGGCTATCATCATGCTCATATCGACTCGATAGACTCAGGGCACCCGATGGGGCTGGGCTACCCTATGACCCTAGAAAAGACTCTAGGACTATCACAGATAACGGCCGTTCTGTTTCATACGCGTAAAGAAATAGAATGCTCAATCACAAGTGCAACCTAGCATGATACTACATGGCATGCTTTAATGCTTATGCAACACCTAGTATGTCATACATTCACAAGCCGGTAATCTCTTTCGAATCTGAGTAAGCCCATAAAAGAACTTACTTGAGTAAGCCGAACAGCAAAAGATACAGCAGAAGCAGAATCCAAGAATCAACAAACACCTAATATATAAGCGAATAAGGCGCCATGAGATACTATTCTACTATTTAACACATGGAAACTTTCCCCAAGCTAATCACAAAAGAAAATAACTAGATTCCGAGAAATTATCCGAATACCCAAATCTAGGTCAACCCGGTCAAAGTTGTTATGATAGAATTCTCTAATACATCGCTTTCCAACAAAATCCTCAAAAGAATATTTCCAAAACATAGAAACTCCTTTTAAAACAATTACTTATAATATAATGTTAATTAAAATAATACCTCCCATTTTATAAGTAAATCCCTTTAATGTTCTCAACTAAGACATAATAAATTCATTTTATAATATAATACTTCCCAACTTTATTTTCTTAAAACTCAGGTTAATAATAATATAATAATGCATATAATAATAATAATATTAACAATAAATAAATAAAACAAATAAGTGTGTAACTATATACATATACATATATACCATATATAAGTCAAAACAAAACAAAAGACCAAACCTAGCCGGCCCGACTGAATTATCCGGAAGCAAAGGCCCAACCCGCTGGAGCCCAGAACCCAGATCCCAACATTGCAACCCAGACCCAGACCCGAAATAGAAGCATAACAAGGGGGGATACGGATTTGTGGGCTGAGGCAAAGAGGGAAGGGGGATCCGGGTTTTTAAAAACGATATAACCCGTTTCCCTTTAGGGTCAGGCCCAGCCCATCTACGGAAAGAAGAGAGCACGAAGGCTCGTCTTCAACCTCTGGCCAGAACAGGGGATCGACACGAAGAAGGACGGGGGAAAGGGAGGAGAAGAACTCCGGCTAGGGAGCGTCGTTCCGCTCCAAATTTCACCCACAGAATCGACGAGAAATTCCGACCAAGACCCACCCCGAAACGGAGAAACGACGCAAGAAAAAGGAGGAGAAAGAGGACACTTACAGCCGCGACTCCAAGGGTCAAGCGCCGGCTGAGGTGGCGGATTCCGAGAGTAACGATGGAGGAGGGGCTTGCTCCGGCCTAGGATGACGGAAAGAGAGATAAAAGAGTGACTTTTACGCAACTATAGGCCGAAACACAAAAGAATCGAACAGGGGAGGGGATGGTGGTGCAACTTCGGCGGCGGCTTCCTCGTGTCCGAGAGAGGCTCCTCTTGGCCTAGGGAGGAAGAGGGATGAGTAAAAGGGTAGATTACAGTGGTTGAAGCGAAGAGAAGAAGGACGAAGGGTTTACCGCTTGCAAACGAAACAGGGGAGGAAGAGTCCTCCTTCGGTTCCGCTGGCGGCTCCGGCGGCGTCGTCGAGGCTCCTGGCACCTGGGAGGGGGGTGAAAGGTGGTGGTTTGGTGATGGTAATGGGTCACGAAAAGGGGTGAGTTTTGTGGGTTTCCTCTGTGTTTCTCCAGGGGAAATTTGGAACAGGGAGAGAGAGAGTGATGATGGAAATGAAGAGGAGGGTGAGGTAGGAGCAGTTTTAAGGACAATTCAGGGGTGTGGGTGTGTGGAGAGGGAGGTTGGAGGGGCTGTTACATTGCAGGGGAGGGGGGACCAAATGCAGCAGGCGGGTAGGCTGAGAGAGAGAGAGAGAATTAAATAAATAAATAGAAATAAATAAAAAAATATATATATATAATATAATTAATGATAAATGAGGTGGAAGGGTCCCATTCGCCTTACAAATTCGAATTCCCGACGTTCGATTCCCAATTTCCGCTCGTAAGGCGGAATCCCGATGCTAAGAATTTAAATTGAATTAAAACATTTCGAGTAAGAAAATAATTTTTAAAATTCAAATACTTAAGAACGGAACTCGATTCCGAGTAAAATCTAATTTAAAATGAAGTCAGAAGGATTTATAAAATTGACCTTGCTCGGGGACAAGTTTTCTTCCAATCACACGAATAAAATAGTCATATTTCAATTAATTTTAACTAAAATAATAATTATATAATACGGAATATATTTGCTCTTTACATTTATCCCCCTCTAAAAACAAGTCTCGTCCCCGAGACTAAAATCATTCTAAAGAAATGGGAAGAATTTGAAAGGGGTGAGTACGAGGATCATGCCATCGATCCCGTAAGTATCTCATAAGGGCCCATATGAGATTCTCGCAGTATCTTTGACGTGATCATGCTACTCCCAATTGGTTGGAGCAAGTATGGGATATGGGCCCTTATCCCATCCCTGCCCCGACTTCTCGGTCGTATCATAACTCAAAAGCATATAATATGGTTTGGGAGGGTTCAAAAGCGTTTTAAATGGAAGGTTTGACCTCAAAATCACGGAATTCTAGATAGCGTTTAATCTTTAATAAAACCCAAAATGGTCCTTTTTCAAAACTGCTCAAAGTCTTCAAATCCGATGCAAATTCCAGAAATTTCAGATTGCGAGAGGTGGAATCATCCACCTCTAAGGGCTAATCCCAGATTCTCTTCCTATGTTCCAAGTCATTCAATTAACAATTCTAACTCATCAAAGATCATAAAGTCGTAATTTCATCAACCCATGCATAGATAACTACCATAATCTCAACCACCTCTCACGCGGTAAGTCGCAAACATCAGGAGATAGTCTCAACAAGTCAAACCGCTCATCGCAAAACAGTCTAAAACACAACATGAGTAATACTAATGTCTCAAAACGTGCCAAAAATGGCGACAAGGTTTAATCATACTACGAGTAAAGTATCTCGATATCCTACAAAAGCATCATAAGTCCCAACGGACGTCACATCAAGCATATCAGCACGCAAGCCACGAGAACCGATCTCTAGCCATATCATCTTAGCATAAGATCTGCACAGAGAAAGCAATCATAAGCACGCAAAATCACAGAAATGCCCATTCCCGAAATAAAAGGCTACTAAGGCTCACCACTAGCTCACGAGGTCAAGGATAGGTCAACACTCGGCTCAACATAGGATGCTAAGAGCTCGTCTACGACACTCCCATAACTCGACCGAAGGCTCTCCTCAGTCTCCCAAGTCGCCTCCTCGGGACTCCTCCTAGACCACTGGACCAGAAGAAGAGGAACCTCCTTGGTCCTCAACTTCTTGACTCGACGGTCAAGTACCCTAACTGGGCTCTCTACATAGGTGTGGTCGGGCTCTATCCGGAGATCGGAATGGTCAAGGATATGACTCGGATCGGGGATATATCGCTGAAGCTGGGACACATGGAACACATCGTGCACTCCGGCTAACGATGGGGGTAGGGCTAAACGGTATGCGACCTCACCGACCCTCTCGAGAATCTCAAACGGTCCCACAAATCTAGGGCTCAGCTTGCCCTTGATGCCAAAGCGGCGAACTCCTCTGGTCGGCGACACTCTAAGCCATACATGCGATCCAACCTCAAACTCGAGCTCTGTCCGTCTGCGGTCCGCATACTTCTTCTGCCGGTCCTGAGCGACCCTCATATGCTCCCGTATGCGTCCGACCTGGTCAACTGTCTCTCGAATCATCTCTGGCAATGAAGCTGTGGTGTCAGCGGGCTCGTCCCAACATACTGGCGACTTGCAGCGCCTCCCATACAGTGCCTCATAGGGTGCCATCTCGATCGAAGAATGGTAGCTGTTGTTGTACGAGAACTCGACCAACGGTAAGAATCTGACCCAACGGTCGCCCCACTCCAACACGCAGGATCTCAGAATATCCTCTAGAGTCTGGATCGTCCGCTCACTCTGTCCATCTGTCTGCGGATGATACGCAGTGCTGAAATGCAAATGAGTCCCCAAAGCATCATGAATCTGCTGCCAGAACCTCGATGTGAAACGGCCATCTCTGTCAGAAACTATCCTCTCGGGAACCCCATGGAGTCTCACAATCTGTCGGATGAACTCGTCTGCTAGTCTCGCAACCGGCCATGTCTCCTGAATGGCAATGAAATGGGCCGACTTGGTCAGTCTGTCGACCACGACCCAGATAGCATCGAACCCTCGGACATCCCTCCTCAATCCAGTGACGAAATCCATGGAGATGTCCGTCCACTTCCACTCGGGAACTGGAAGTGATCTGACCAAGCCACACGGCCTCTGATGCTCAATCCTGACCTGCTGGCAGATCTGACATCTGGCGACGAAATCTGTAATATCTGCTCGCATCCTCTGCCACCAATAGGATCTCCTCAAATCCTGATACATCTTATTCGTCCCTGGATGGACCGAATAAGGGGTGGTATGAGCCTCCTGCATAATCCTCTGCCTCAGATCTAACGTAGAGGGTACTATCACTCTGCTCTGAAAGGTCAGCAACCCATCGACTCTCTCCATAAGCTCTCCAGCTCGTCCCTGTGCCATCCGCTCTCTCAGGGCTGCCACCTCAGGGCAATCTGCCTGTCCTCTGCGAATCTCATCGGTCAGCTCTGAGTGAATCTCGAGGAAGGATAGCTGACCCCTCTCTCGCTGAATCCATACCTCTATGCCACATGACATCAACTCTGCCTGTAATCTACGCTGTGCTGTCAGTCTGGCCACAGTCACCTCCTGATGAGTCTTCCGACTGAGCGCATCGGCCACCACATTGGCCTTCCCGGGATGATAGATGATCTCCAAATCATAATCCTTCAGGAGCTCTAACCAGCGTCTCTGCCTCATGTTGAGCTCCTTCTGGGTAAAGATGTACTTCAAGCTCTTGTGATCTGTCATCACCTTGCATGAAGTACCATACAGATAGTGTCTCCAGATCTTCAGAGCATGCACTACAGCTGCCAGCTCAAGATCATGTGTGGGGTAGGTCTCCTCTCCAGGCTTCAACTGACGTGAAGCGTAAGCGATAACTCGATCCCTCTGGTGCAGAACGCATCCCAACCCAGCTCGTGAAGCATTTGTATAGATCACGAAGTCCTCGGTCCCATCAGGTAGAGCCAAAACTGGTGCGGTCGTTAGCTTCTCCTTGAGAAGCTCAAAACTGGCCTGACACTCCTCACTCCAAACGAAAGGGACGTCCTTCCGTGTCAGCTGTGTCATCGGTCGAGCAATCCTCGAGAAGTCCTGAACAAAGCGACGGTAGTAGCTGGCCAATCCTAGGAAGGAACGGATGTCTCGGACATTCTTGGGAACCTCCTAAGCAACGATGGCATCAATCTTCGCCGGATCCACGGCGACTCCAGCTGCTGAGATCACATGACCTAAGAAGGTCACCTTGGGAATTCAAAACTCGCACTTGCTGTACTTGCCGAACAGCTGATGCCCCCTCAACGTCTCCAGAACAATCCTCAGATACTGCTCATGCTCCTCGTGGCTCCGTGAATACACTAAGATGTCATCGATGAATACCACGACAAATCTGTCCAGATAGTCTATGAACACCCTGTTCATAAGCTCCATAAAGGCCGCTGGCGCATTGGTCAGCCCGAAAGGCATGACCACAAACTCATAGTGCCCATACCGCGTCCTAAAGGCGGTCTTCTGGATATCCATCTTATCGCACTCTGAGCTGATGATACCCCGATCTCAAGTCGATCTTCGAAAAGATCACTGCACCCTGAAGCTGGTCCATCAGGTCGTCAATCCTCGGAAGCGGGTAACGGTTCTTCACCGTCGCCCGGTTTATCTCGCGGTAATCGATGCACAACCACAACGAACCATCCTTCTTCTTGACGAACAGCACTGGAGCTCCCCATGGTGTTGCGCTCGGACGAATATAGCCTTTCCCGGCTAACTCCTCAAGCTGAGCCTTAAGCTCAGCCATCTCTGTGGGTGCCATCCTGTAGGGTACTCGGGAAATGGGCCTGGTTCCCGGCTCCAACTCGATAGCGAAGTCGACCTCTCTCTGCGGAGGTAGTCCGGGTAACTCATCGGGGAAAACGTCGGTGAAGTCTCGAACAATGGGTACCTCAGACATGGCGGGTCGGCCTCGATCCACCTCCAAAGTATAACACCAATATCCCGTACAACCCTGGTCCAGAAGTCTCGCTGCCCGAACTGCGCTGATCAGTGCCCCAATCCTCTTGGGGTCGCTACCCCAAACCTGGTGCTCGGTGCCATCCTCGGCTAGAATCGATACGGTCCTCGTCCGCAAGTCGATGATCGCCCCATAGTGGTCCATGAAATCCATCCCAAGAATCAGGTCGTGGGTCCTCAAGGCCATCACGATCAGATCGGCGGGCCACTCTCGCTCTCCTATACGGATGGGGCAACCTAGGATCTCACGACTCGTCCTAATCCTAGCCCCATCCGGCATACCCACAGTCAGGGGCGGACCCCTCGTGCAGCTCAGGCTCAGCCTAGAGACGCACGACTCTGCTATGAAGCAGTGTGTGGCACCCGTGTCAAAAAGAATACTCAAACAGTCATCTCAGAGAAATATAGTACCTGAGGCACTCGGAGCGGATCGATCCTCAACTCTCATCTGAAAAACGCGGGGCGGTGGGGGCAATGTAGAACCAGAAGCTCCAGATATCTGTCCTCTCCCATAACCTGACCCAGACGGTCCTGCAAATGATGATCCTCTGCCTGTCCCGGGCCCAGAGGGCCCACGGCCCCCTCTAGCTGAACCTCTGCCACGTCCTCCGGATCGACCTCTAACAGTGGTGCTGCCTCTCCCCTGCCCCGGGGTGTAAGTCAGAAGCGGGGGCTGGGGAGCAGCAGGAAGTCTCGGTGCGGGTGGAGCTGGTGGGGTCCTACCACCCTGGGGGCAACGGGTAGCTCTGTGTCCCATACCTCCACAAGTGTAACATTTGGTAGATCTATCAGGGCAGTCTCTCTGGTAATGACCGAACTCAGAACAACCATAGCATGTAATGCTCTGGACGCTAGCACCTCGGCTAGCCACTGGTGGTGCTGGGGGTGGCATAACTCTCGACATCCCTCCTCTGAATCCTCCGTGGAAGGCTCCTCGGGGGCTCGTATCCCATCTCGTGTCAGCGGGCCTCTTCGCCGCGGGGCGAGGGGGGGCATACACAGTAGTAGTCAAGATCCTCTGCTGCTCATACATCATCACGACCTCCAGAAAGCGGTCGAACGGAACAGCTCCCAAACTAGATGTTTGTAGAAGAATCTCTGGCGGCAGCCTCATGGATAACAAGCGGACACGACTCTCATCAGTGAGACAGAGGTGAGCGCAATGGACCAGCTCCCTCTTGAACTGGCGAATGACCTCCAATACAGGGCGGGATGGGTCGTAAGTAGCACGCATGAAGATAACCTCCCTAGCTGTCTGTGTCCCTGGCGGACAATACTCCCGGAGCATCAGTGCTCGAAACTCCTCGTAGCTCCACTCTGTCTGGCACGTCTTACAGACGGTCCAGCGAAGAAAGGCGTCATCTCTCAGAAGTCCCGTTGTCAACCTCTGTCACTCAGAAGTCGGAGCGTCGATGAAGTCAAAGGTGCTGTCGATTTGTCGAAGCCATGCCTCGATGTCCGCCCCATCCTCTCCCAAGAAATGTGGCGGGCTGCAGAGTGCCAAGGATCGAACCCAGTCGATGTGCTTCTCAGGGCGCACATCGACGGGGGCTGGTGCGACTGGCTGTCCAACGGGGGTCTCTCTAACTGGCTCAGCTGGCTGCTCGACAGGGGTCGGTAACTCAGGTGTATCTGGTGGAGGGACTCCGACCAGCCCTCTCAGCATCTCAATCAGGGTCGCCCGATCCATCTGTCGCAGGATCTCCTCTGTCTTGGGGGCGGGGACCTCCTCACCCCCGAGATCCTGAACGTCATCGTCTGTCCTGTCAGGTACAACTCGACGAGGTCGTCCTCTGCCTCTGCGCACTGGGCCCCCATGCCCGACGGTCCCACGTCGTGTGTCGACCATGCTGCATACCCAGAACCATCACTCAGCACAGAAGCATTTAAGAATGTTTGCAATGATCTCCTTCGAGGGAGATCGCCCTCAGGCCCAATTGGTATAAATACACACGTCAATCTACCTAAGGTCGCTCTTCGAGGAGCGACCGACCGGAGGGGCAAATACCTCACGGCCTCTACCTAACTCGCCACTCCAACCACCGTGGTGCAATTCCTTGGAGCCTTCTAAGCCCATCTGTAAAGAGTAAGCTATGTTTTGCCTACCCATTCCCGATCTACATCCAATAGGGATGGTCTAATGCCATTCTACCCACTCGATCCCCATTGGTTGATTTTTACTCCATTTTAAGGCCAAGTTCATATTAAGTTCATTTGTGTTAGACATATTAAGTTCATTTTGCCCCTTGAAACTCTTTCAAAACTTTTGAAATTCGTGGGCGGTTTTCAAAACATACACTCGACCCTTTGGTACCCAAATTGCAAAACCTCGCTCTGATACCAACTTTGTAACGGCCTGAATATAGATACCCGGGTTACGTTTCGAAGGTTGGGTACCCTCGTTCGGATCTTGCAATTCGAGTACAGGTCGGGGTTTTGAAATTCAAGATTAGTATTTTAAAGTGGGGATTTCGGACCCCAAAATAGCCTGATGGCCACGCGATGTCTTCGAGCCATCCTAAATCTAAGTCGCGGGAATTCGTTTGCAAACTAAAGAATAAACGAAAGTAGAGTATAACTTGCCACGGCAAGGCCGGGTCAAAACCAAAACACATAATTATGAAATTGTAAGGCCGAGTTAGCGGGGTTAGACAGATTATTTGCAAGCGCCCGGAGTTTCCCACGTCACAAAGACAAAGAGCAATTATACCTAAAAAAATGTGGTGCGAGCGGGATTAGATCGAGACCCTAACGCACCCTGTCCAGCAAGCGAACATACACATACGCTAATAATAAAGATGATGCAGATGCAGAATTTAAATCACACTAACATGATCCTAATTTACAATATGCGAGAAATAACTGTAAAGGCGCCCAAAGAATGCCAAGTGGCATGTCCCTCTCCTACCTCTGCACCCCTTTCCGTTAGTGCAGAGACTGACCAGTTCGATGCTATAGCATATCATATCATATCTTATCATCATAGCATAAATTAAAATAAACATGCCCGATGGTGCTGGGCTATCATCATGCTCATATCGACTCGATAGACTCAGGGAACCCGATGGGGCTGGGCTACCCTATGACCCTAGCAAAGACTCTAGGACTATCACAGATAACGGCCGTTCTGTTTCATATGCGTAAAGAAATAGAATGCTCAATCACAAGTGCAACCTAGCATGATACTACATGGCATGCTTTAATGCTTATGCAACACCTAGTATGTCATACATTCATAAGCCGGTAATCTCTACTATAAGCGAATAAGGCGCCATGAGATACTATTCTACTATTTAACACATGGAAACTTTCCCCAAGCTAATCACAAAAGAAAATAACTAGATTCCGAGAAATTATCCGAATACCCAAATCTAGGTCAACCCGGTCAAAGTTGTTATGATAGAATTCTCTAATACATCGCTTTCCAACAAAATCCTCAAAAGAATATTTCCAAAACATAGAAACTCCTTTTAAAACAATTACTTATAATATAATGTTAATTAAAATAATACCTCCCATTTTATAAGTAAATCCCTTTAATGTTCTCAACTAAGACATAATAAATTCATTTTATAATATAATACTTCCCAACTTTATTTTCTTAAAACTCAGGTTAATAATAATATAATAATGCATATAATAATAATATTAACAATAAATAAATAAAACAAATAAGTGTGTAACTATATACATATACATATATACCATATATAAGTCAAAACAAAACAAAAGACCAAACCTAGCCGGCCCGACTGAATTATCCGGAAGCAAAGGCCCAACCCGCTGGAGCCCAGAACCCAGATCCCAACATTGCAACCCAGACCCAGACCCGAAATAGAAGCATAACAAGGGGGGATACGGATTTGTGGGCTGAGGCAAAGAGGGAAGGGGGATCCGGGTTTTTAAAAACGATATAACCCGTTTCCCTTTAGGGTCAGGCCCAGCCCATCTACGGAAAGAAGAGAGCACGAAGGCTCGTCTTCAACCTCTGGCCAGAACAGGGGATCGACACGAAGAAGGATGGGGGAAAGGGAGGAGAAGAACTCCAGCTAGGGAGCGTCGTTCCGCTCCAAATTTCACCCACAGAATCGACGAGAAATTCCGACCAAGACCCACCCCGAAACGGAGAAACGACGCAAGGAAAAGGAGGAGAAAGAGGACACTTACAACCGCGACTCCAAGGGTCAAGCGTCGGCCGAGGTGGCGGATTCCGAGAGTAACGATGGAGGAGGGGCTTGCTCCGGCCTAGGATGACGGAAAGAGAGATAAAAGAGTGACTTTTACGCAACTATAGGCCGAAACACAAAAGAATCGAAGGTTTTACCTTCTTGAACTCGAACAGGGGAGGGGATGGTGGAGCAACTTCGGCGGCGGCTTCCTCGTGTCCGAGAGAGGCTCCTCTTGGCCTAGGGAGGAAGAGGGATGAGTAAAAGGGTAGATTACAGTGGTTGAAGCGAAGAGAAGAAGGACGAAGGGTTTACCGCTTGCAAACGAAACAGGGGAGGAAGAGTCCTCCTTCGGTTCCGCTGGCGGCTCCGGCGGCGTCGTTAAGGCTCCTGGCACCTGGGAGGGGGGGGTGAAAGGTGGTGGTTTGGTGATGGTAATGGGTCACGAAAAGGGGTGAGTTTTGTGGGTTTCCTCTGTGTTTCTCCAGGGGAAATTTGGAAGAGGGAGAGAGAGAGTGATGATGGAAATGAAGAGGAGGGTGAGGTAGGAGCAGTTTTAAGGACAATTCAGGGGTGTGGGTGTGTGGAGAGGGAGGTTGGAGGGGCTGTTACATTGCAGGGGAGGGGGGACCAAATGCAGCAGGCGGGTAGGCTGAGAGAGAGAGAATTAAATAAATAAATAGAAATAAATAAAAATATATATATATATATAAAATATAATTAATGATAAATGAGGTGGAAGGGTCCCATTCGCCTTACAAATTCGAATTCCCGACGTTCGATTCCCAATTTCCGCTCGTAAGGCGGAATCCCGATGCTAAGAATTTAAATTGAATTAAAACATTTCGAGTAAGAAAATAATTTTTAAAATTCAAATACTCAAGAACGGAACTCGATTCCGAGTAAATCTAATTTAAAATGAAGTCAGAAGGATTTATAAAATTGACCTTGCTCGGGGACAAGTTTTCTTCCAATCACACGAATAAAATAGTCATATTTCAATTAATTTTAACTAAAATAATAATTATATAATACGGAATATATTTGGTCTTTACAGTTGGAGCCTTAATACACCAAGTTCAACCCCGATCAGATTGGACCTTGAAGGAAAAAAGACATGATATGGATTAACATATTATACTTTACAATATCAATTGCAGGTACTTTTTTCAAGGAATGTAAACTCAAGTATTTCATAGTAGTAATAGATATTACCTTCTGATGAGCATCAATGATTAAGTTCCTTAAAGCAAAAACAGAACAACACATAGCAGAGATTGATTAACATATTTTGCTTTACAAGATGAGAACTTTAATGTCCTCTTACGGCTAAAAAAATGCAAGTTAAAATACAACGTAATTAAAATACGCACAAACTTTATTGAACAAAGTGAATATTATGATAAAATAGTGCTAGTTATGTATTCCCAAAAAATAGAAAAACACAACTTCTAGTCCTTTTCTATCTTCAACTTTTCGTTCCTTTTCTAACTTTTCCAATGCATCAAACATGCCTCTGCACTGAGATCATTAATGAGTTCTATCCTGCATAAAAACCCATCAAAACAATAAACATAATGAAGTTAGGGGCCATCAAGTAGACAAGTAGGTGTTAATATGGCAAATTCAGTCATTAGAAGAATAAGTGCATATAATGGTGAGCGACATCATAATACTCTCGCAAAAGCAAGTAGTTGATGTGCAGTTTTTAACATGTTCGGGTTAAGATAACTCAGTGCTTGTCCTCTTTTATGCGAGGAGTTAAACTAAGAAGGGCTTGTGTTGTTAGTACTCGCTTGACTGCCTTGCCACTTTCGGCTGTGCGTCGAAGATTGTAACGAGTTAGCAGCTGATGATTTCTCATCATTTGTTTTATCCTTTCAATGACCAACATAGGATAGGAACAAAACAAAAACATTAAGAGATGTAGATGTTTGTCTCAAATGCGCTTTACAGATAGTCCAGCTCTTTATCCAGATTGTGAATTGCCTGATTGTAAGCCGGAGCTTGCACTGACCTGAACGCACAAATGCACAATAGAAACAACAGAAAATGTGAATTTAAAGCTAATGACAGATGCAGAGCAGTCAGGTACTAATAAAGCTTAATAATATAGCTCAAAAAGTTACAATCTAATACAAATAATTACAAAGAGGCAAAAGAAACTGCACAAGCAAGTATAACTTTAAGGCTAGTTGATGTTCATATGTGCAGAGATAAGTTCTAATAAGAGGCCAATATTAATATGTGCAGAGATAAGTTCTAACAATTAGCTAGGTGAAAATAAAAATAAAATGTTGATTGAACCTTCAGATCAGCTTTAGCTCTTTTTCGAGCAGCAATGAGCTCCTCAAGAATATCTTGAAGTATTCCCTGGAAACATATTGGTATTGGATGTCAACAAATAATTAATTATTCTATAGATGAAGGTAGAAATTGTCTAAGCTTGGCTGCACAAAAGCAGCTTAACACACTATTATATACCTTCTGAAGTTGTAGTTTGACAAAGGTTTCACCAAATGGAGTTCTATTAACACATTCTGAACGAAGATTCATCCCGCGAGCTTCTTTAGGAATTACCTTCATTAAGAATAATAAGACACTTTAGATGAACCCAGGCCAATCAGAAAAATACAGTATTATTTTAAAAGGGCATTTCAAAATATACTTTTCTTTTTTAACGAGAATGTGTATTGAATTGGAATGTAATTAACCTATAAAACTGTTACTTTTTAACGAGAACAAGGTAAAAAATATATATTTTCAATCATGAAAAAGTACTTGTCTAGCATGGATCATGCTTTGAAATATTGTGCTAATGGTTCTGGGAAGGCACATTTACCAAAGTGCAGTAACACAAATTATATGCCATCATAATTGATGGATACAAAGATGCAAAATCTAATGGATCCCAAACATTCTTCCCTTGAGAGTTGAGACAATGTAAAAACTTGATGGTTAACCTTCTATAAAGGATCAATTGCAAACATTCTTCTGCATTTCAGTTTTTTTACTTGGCTGTTTAAATAGTCAACTACTGGAGCAACAAATGTAGTTCAAACATATGCACATATCTAATATTATACAGTCATTGCAAGAAGCTGCAGGGAAGAAATATCATGATCAACTTCTATATACAGAACAAGAGCTTGTTGCTTCAAGAGGGCGTGAACAGGCATTGCAAGAAATGCAAAGATATGAGCGATATATAATAGCAAATTGAACCTAAACGAATTAAAATTTGGTTTATAAATAGGAAGTCTTTACTTTCTCTAATTTATGTACTAATTTTCTATTCTTATTTATATAACTTGTTCGTGTTGTTTTAATTTCCAATCTGGAAAAAAGTCCAAATATTGGGAATTGATGTTTTAGTGTTCCTTAATGATATTCAAATTGAGTTTTCGTGTGAATTCTATTTGATTTTAGTTGTTTTTTTTTGTGCATTTGGTTTTATTGCAAACTTTCAATGGTCCAAATTCATCCCTTAGGGTTTCATCATCTTCTCTCATAGGTGCACAAGACAATATCCCTGAGGGGTATATCATCTTCTCTCGTAGATGCACGTACTTAAGGATAGAAGTTGGAACAGAATAAGTACTCAAAAGACAAAAGAGTTAGTGGAAACACAGGAAATTAAAGGCCAGAGGGGGGAGATGAGAAAATTGTATTTTTTGGTGATTGAAAACCCTAACCTCGATCTTCTTTTATAACGTTAAGATTGAATATGCTTGATTCATTGCTTATTCAGAATGGTTGATAAAGATAAATTTTCTTATAAGACAGATATTCTCGGATAACAGTTACTGACATGTCTATCCATAATATTTTGACCTCAACTAAATATGTTTATTAAAAAAAAATTAACTCCAAGCCCGAGGCAAGAAAAGAAAACCCCTATTCATTAATTCTAAAAGAAAATTGTTCATTAATTCCAACAGAAAACTTGGTCTTGTACTCATTGTGCTTCATGATTAAAGACGGTCTAATATTGTTATTGAACTCATATATTAGGACAAGATTACACACTAATAAGAAATAATATCAAAATGTATCCTAACATAAGAAAAATTATATATATATATATATATATCATAGATAGATCGATATTTCGTTGTATAGAAAGGGTGGTAAATGAAATTAGATAGCATTAGTCTGAAACACGGTTGAAATCTTCCTTTCATTTCATAATATATGTCGTATATAAGCTCTCTCTCTCTCTCTCTCTCTCTCTCTCTCTCTCTATATATATATATATATATATATATATATATATATATATATATATATATATATAGGGCACGCTCCGGTGAAAACCAAAATTGCGGTAAAAACCTATGAGGACCGGCTTTTTAGCCCGATTCACTAGCTTTATAGCCCGGTTTTGAATAGAACCGATCTATAAAGTCACATATTTTAACCCGGTTCTGAATAAAACCGAGCTATAAAGTCACTAATGTAATTTTAAAACATGAGTTTTCAGCACGGTTTTTAGGTTTAACCGAGATATAAAGTCATGTGTTATTTTAAAACTGGAGTTTTTAGCACGGTTTTTAGGTTGAACTGAGTTGTAAAGTCACTGTGTAATTGAGGTTTTTAGCACATGTTTCAAATAAACCAAGCTATAAAGTAGTTTTCACGGTTTTTACCACAATTTGAGGTTTTCATCGGAGTCAATCCATATATATATATATATATATGTATATATATATATATATATATTTCATAATATATGTCGTATATAAAAACGATTGGAGCCCCCTTTAGCTCGGAAGAAAAAACGTAAAAAAAATTATTTTGGATTATTTTGATAATTTTCACTAATTTTATGGATAAAAGAGTGTAAAAGGAGTAAAAATTTACAAAGGCAATTTAACTTAGTTGGTAAGGATGTCCATTTATTACCTTGAGGCACTGTTCTAAAAAACGCTCTTGGCGTCCGCCTAGACACTGCCAAGACGCTTGGCATAGGCTAGCCGCCAAGACACCGCCAAGGTGCTTGGCGTTTGGAACTTTAATGGTTTGTTTAGAATTTGAGATTGATTTTTGTTGTATTATTTTGTTAATGTATAAATTATATATGGATTGTGATGTTTATTTGAACATGTTTATGAGATTTTATATTTGATTTTATGTTTGAATCTAACAACGGTAAAAATGATCATGATGTTTATTTGATTTGTACGATATTTTTTTTATTTAAAGATGTTAATGGCTTTGAAAATACATCTTTTATTACATTATATGAGTTTTAAATACGCTTAAGAGATAAGTATAAGAAAATAACCAAAAACCGTTTTATACGTCAAGAATCCATCAATAAGGCCGCCAAACCGTCTTGGCATTTGATGGTACCTTACCGTCAAGCATCCGCCAAGCGTCTTTTAGAACATTGCCTTGAGGTTATGAGTTCAAACCCATTTGGCCTCTTTTTTAAAATAATTTTTGTTTCTCTTAGTATTTTTTTACTAAAAATATCTACTTAAATAACAAATGAAAATTTTTCTTCAATATATTTAAACAAAAACATAATGTCCTATATATAAATATAAAAAAATCTAATTTTTTATAATTTTTGTTTTTTTTTTTGCAAAAATTGACTATTTAAATCATAAATTTAAAATTTTTTCTAATATATTTATAAAATTTTTCATAGTGATAAAAATTTTCTTAAAAATGTATTTAGCCCCCTACGAAAATTTCTAGATCTGCCACTGTTAAAGGGTTCAGTACTTCAGCGTGATCATTATTATCAAGCCAGATCGATTGTGGACAAGGTCCTACATGTAGGGAATAAGAAAGGCGATACAGCCTAAATGTCACATATATAGATATTTAGGTCATGGACGTGGTCATATATTTTATATAATATATATATATATAATATGTATACCATTTTACTAACGTGTGGTCCTGAACTAAAAGCTTTGGGCGACCAAATGATTCGTCGCCAAAAGTAGATATTCCGTCGCCCAAAGTATTTTGTGACAAAAAAAATTCGTCACCAATTCGTCGCTTTAGTCGCGTCGCCCAAAGTTAGGGCGATGAAACTTAATTTCGTCAACTTAAGTAATCTTTTGTGACGAAAAACAAAAGTTGTCGCCCTAGATCTTTTGTGACGAAAACCAACTTTTGTCACCCTAATCTTTTTGTGATAAAACTAACTTTTGTAGCCCTTACTCATGGTGACGAGTTGTTTTTGTCGCCCAAACTAGTAGCAATAAGTAGGTTTTATAACCTGGCTTGATTCTTTTCTTAATTCATTTTTTCAATTTTATTTGATACATGCCCAAATTAAATTATACTCCGTAGAACATTACTAGAGCTTAACCATTCTAGGAGTCTTTCCATTGAAACAAAATAAAACTATATTAATCGATAATCAACTTTTACATGGGTACCATTATAAAAAAGTCATATCATGTTTTACATTAGCTTTACAAAAAAGATGAATCGATCCACAAAATGTTCAAGAAAACGTAGACCAACTATGTAAAGACTCAAAAGCTTCTCCAACTAATACCAAGGTTTTGCTTATCCCGCCATATCCTTACGAGTGAAATCCAGTTTCAACTGCTCCATTAGCAACCTGTATCACCAAAACCAAAATGTATAGGAAAAAAGGCATTCCAATTATCCATGCCCACAATGTATAGGGAAAAAGTGTATTCGACACAATAGAACATTTAATTGAAAAACTAATAACTTGTATCTAATCAAAGTTAACAAGAAGTAAAGAAAGTAAAACATAAAAGAACAGTGAAGTTTAAAGTCTTACAATTTCTTCCCCAGGGCGACCAGAATCAATCAGATCATTCAGCGAAATCACCTCCTTGTACCTCGGGAGCCTGCCAGTAGGAACAATTCATACACTCTCTTGAAGAGTAAGTTTTTGATAATTCCTATATATAGTCTGTAAATAACATTGTAAGATATTAATGAGCCATTGTTATCTACTTTTGAGTTAAAAGAAAAAAAGAAAAGGTGTCTCCAGTTACAAATAAAAACCATTATAAAAAAGTCCCACCTGTTCAATATTTACATGTCAATGATATACAGGTAAGCAACTAACATACATTTATTAGCTACATACAAATTAAGTATCAATGACATACATGTCAGCAACTAACATGCACAGATTCAATCAGCACACTTTAGGTCAATCATCGATATATTGAACTTAAGAAATAGAGCGTGTTGTGAGATGCTACACGTACAACAGTTTAGTTGACCTAAGCCATATGATCATTTTTACAGCAACAAAAAACACGACCATGATTTAGAGGCCAACTGGAACTCAATTAGAGAGCACAGAACTGATAGAGGATGTCATTGCCTGCATCACATCAGTAGCTGAACTGAGTTCCTTTCTAGATAATCAACTTCCAATGGATTCAAGTCATTGGCATATACATGTTTCACTTTCTTCGCTGCAACTATTACTAGGGGACCAACACCAGAGAAAACATCACCTGTATTTGCAAAAGATTAAGTGTCAAGGACAATTAAACCTAGTCGTATGGTCCACAGCTCATGTTTGACATACATAGATAGAAAAGCTTATAGGTATGAGAAGCTGGAGGCCGGAATAATATTCCTCACATTCTCTACTTGCATTTTCTTCAAATTGGACGAATATAATTTTAGCCTGCTACTTGTTTTGGAAGATTCAGAAGCTTACATTACTGATGGCTTTGAGCTTGCCGGTTTTGGGGCCATTGCAACAACCATGATTGTTGAGGCTAATTTCATAAAGTTCTTCATCCACAGGGCCTTTGCATGCTTTAATCCCTGGAAAATAAAAACACACCATGAGATTAAGGCTGCATCATGAATTAGAAATTGACAAAAGAATCTAATGATTTTTCATCTGAACAAACTAAATACAAACTAGAGCTAGTCCTTTCCAATTGTTTTAAGCGTATCCTAAGGAAACGGATACACTAGAGGAATTAAAATGAATATGAATGAGCCTTACAGTCAGTCTTGAGAACCCATTGCCCTTTCAGAATTGCCATAAGAACTTTCCATGTTCTTGTGCATGCACCAGTTGCATCAGCTGCGGCAATGACATGGGTGACAGTTGGGGACCAAGATCTCATGACAATTGCACCACACATGCTTGCAAATTCTATCAACATACGCTGCATAAAATCAAGTAGAAAGCAAGATATCCAGTAAGTATGAATAGAGACCTATAAATGAGAATAAGAAGATCCCATTCATCTCACCTTCCTTATCTTCATTCTCTTTCCATTTATGTATCCATAATTTGGAACCAAACATAATATATAAAATAAGTAAATATTATATTAGCTTAATGCAAAACCATATAGCCTATCTGCAAGATGAATAAAAGATACATGTTCATTCGCAGTTGGAGGCAGTCTGGTAGACCACCAACATAAACCCGCCGAATCTATCTAGTAGCCTCTACGGCCAGTCAACAGCTTCATTCTCCATATAAACCTTTATAAATTTCCAAGCAAGGTCAAGTTTAAGGATGGCAATGGGTCGGGTGATGGGTGGATGATCTACTTCCGTCACCCAACCCACCACCAAAAACCCTTCACCCTACCCGACCCATCACCCACCAAATATTTCACCCGCCCCGTCCACCCATCACCCACTGGGTGATCGGGTGGATCGGGTGATGATTCGGGTGAAATGCAAGACATCAAATTCATCAAAAAAAATTATTGAAAAACATACATCGAACACATCGATGAATAAACAAGTATCAAATATAGTCAAATTCGGTCAAATAAGTGTAAAATCCACAACTTTCAACACGTCAAGCTAGAAGTTTTAGAAATAAAAAGACACTACAACAATTATGAATAAAAAGAAGAGAACACATAGTCTTCAACAACTAAAGCTTCAAGCTAGAAATCGTTTGATATGTATCTTAAATTAGGGTTTGGGGGGTATATTGGTAATTTCACATATAAAATATACTCCCTCCGATTTATAATATAAGGCATTTGACTTTTATGCACGTGGTTTAAGGAGCTAAAAACTATATACAATATTAATTTTTTTAATCAAATTTTTTTACATTATAATACTTATTAATAGTAAGTATTATAATGTAAAAAAAATTAATTAAAAAAATTAATATTTTATATAGTTTTTAGCTTCTTAAACTACGTGCACAAAAGTCAAATGCCTTATATTAAAAATCGGAGGGAGTAATTATATAATATAAGTCGGATGACGGGTCTGGTGATGGGTCGGGTGACGGGTGGGGAATGTCTTCACCCGAATCCGACCTGACCCATCACTCGTTCACCCATCACCCATTTAATATCCGCTTTATTTCGGATTTTCACCCACTTTTTCGGGTCGGGTGAGACGGATATCCGTCGGGTGCAGGTGAAATTGCCATCCCTAGTCAAGTTACAACTTAAAAGTGGAAAAGTAATCTAACTTCAGGAAAATTAAGCAACTGGAGCAATAATCCAATGAGATCAGTTTGTCACCAAAAGCACATCAAATTAAGCTAATGTTCAGTTACATGCACCTCTCACTCTCGATCTAAAAATAGACTGGTGAGATCTAGAATTTTTAGTTTTGATCTTTGATAAATACAAGCAAGCAAGTAGGTATGACCTAATTTGAAGTTAAAACGATTCGGATTGTGGCAGGAAACAAAAGTTTCAACATTAAAAGCACATCAAATTGGGGAAAGCAGTAGATTAGGGTTAATGAATAGAAAGTGAGGGAACAAAGTAAGAGATAAAGACCTCCTTAGATGTGTTATCCCGTCGATGATGCCGGCAGCGTGGTGCGACAATCAAACACAAGTCGATCTTCAGTAATGATAACATCAAACAAGGAACATATGGAGAATACTTGATGTGCGCCTTCAGATGCAATGAGAATCTCCTTATTGACAGAGAGAGAACATTTTTCTATGACAAATGACAGGACGAAGTCGTTGTGTTTCCTATCAAAATAAAACTCAAACCTACAAACTAGTATAGTGAGCAAGTAAGAGGTCGATCCCACAGAGAATTCAAGTATTCCAATGTAGAGTGTATTTACCAATTTGTAGAAAATAGGGTTTTGAGTGGTTGCGAATGAGAAATATTAACAAGTTAGGAGAATCAATAATTAAGAGATAGTTTCACCTACAATTCTCAACCCTATTTGGTGAATTTGATCCTTGTTTCCTACTCAAGTTCTTTTCCTTTTCCAATCAAATGTTCTTATCTTGATTTGAATAGATTATTAGCCCTATGAGTTCTAATAATCCCTTACTCCTAGACAATCTTAACACGGATTAAGGTTTAATCCTAGGAATAGCAATAAGTCTCAAGATGTATAAAGCTTATAAGCAATATCAATCCCCTAAAGAACTAATATTTAACCTATAGTCAACTTCCTACACATTCAAGCTTTCTAACGAAGTCCACTAGAACATGTTTGCTACAAAAGATTAAGAATCATAATGAACAATTCAAAACCCTAGCGATGATGAGATCCTAAAAAGGTGATCAATCGAGATAGAATCAAACACCATAAAACATTCAAGCACAAAGAAGATGAAACATATGATGGAAATAAGAACAAGAATAGAAAACTCACAATTCAACCAAACGGGGTCTCAAATCGTAGGCGAAACAAAATAGTTTAGCCCTCTATTGTCAAATGATTGTCAAAAGATTGGATGAGATCCCTAAAACAACCTAAAACAAGCCTTTAAATAGGCCTAAAAACCGTCATAAAACCCTAGAAAGTGTTTTCCAAAGATAGGCCCAACTTAGGAAAGATATAAAAATCGGTGCTGAACAGGCCCAGAAAAACCGCGACCAGGCCGCGGGCGCGGCTAATGCAGTGAGCTCTGAAATTCTGGCAGCAGGTGCTGCCTTGGTGGCCGCGGGTGCGGCCTTTCCAGCCTATAGCAATTTTTCCGTTGTGAATTTGGTCTCGATGTCAACATGAAAGTTATAGCTCTCGAAAAGAGCTTTCCAACGCTTGCTTATAATAGTCAATCAGACCACGGAGGCCTCCAGAAAGTGCATTACAAGTTCAGCTTGTCGGGCGGCAACTTTTGATGACTTGTTCTTCACTTAGGCTCTCGAACTTCGACTCTGCTCCCGTGCTCTTCACTTTTCCTCCTCCTCTTCACTCTTCCTTAATCCATGAGCTTTCTCATTCCTCGTCGAATCCACATATACCTGAAATCATCCATAAAAGCGTGTAGATTCCGACTATACCAACATAGCGAGTAAATATGCAAATTCTACTTATGCATGTTATGCATCTTAACTAAGCTAAATGCAACCTATTATGCCTACCTAAATGCGTGCTATTAAAAAATCAGAGGTTCTAACATGATTGAGGGGAGAGAGAGAGATGAAATACCTGATGGACGAATCTAGTGCTTAATCCGAATTCCACCATCACATCTTCCCGCTTCAGTAACCGATTCGGATCTGGATTCAGTTTGCGGTTTGTTGGAGGAAGTTTCTGCTGAGGCTGCAAAGAAGGGGAAGGTGAGCAGAAGCGGGAAGGGGAGAGGGACGCTGAAAGAGAGCATTCAACCGGAGAAGTAGAGAGGATGAAGGTAGAGAAGGAGGCATCCAGATCGGAAACCGTGGGTCTCGAGGAGGAGGGCCTCCATTATAAGATACATATAAGATATTTTGGGCGACTAATTTTTTCTCCTTTGTAGCCCTAGGTTTAGCAGGGGCGACAAATTAATTTTTCCGTCATAGAAACAGGTTATGGGCGACCAAATATAAATTTGTCACCAAAAGTTTAGTTTGGGCGACTAAACTAAATTTGTCACCCGCTTTTGTCATTGAAAGCTAATTTTCTTGTAGTGCAGTAAACTCCGTGGTCATGTTCGTCAAATTGAGCATCAAAATCCAAGTGGTGCATCCGAAGCATATATTGTAAGTACCATATAATTATAAACTCTACAATTGTTAACTTTTATTCCAAATATTAATGTATTGAATATTCTTATTGCTTCGTGTTTTAGTTAATGAAAGCTAAAGAATCTCTACTAGGTGATCCCACTTATAAGAGGAAAAGGTTTCAGTTTGATCACGTATGACCCATTTTGAAAGATGTTGAAAAATGGCTTGACAATGCTATCAGGCAAGTCGCTAAACCACGTAGGAGAAAGGATTCATCTGCAGGATCTCAAAGCAGTCGAGAAAACTTTTGCATGCATCTAATGGCTGTGGATTCACCAATTTTTAATTAACCGTCAAGTGAATCAGCTGGTACACCATATGCTACCATCCTAAAAGCAGTTGTTATTTTTAACAAAGGTTGACAATCCGAGCCTACCAACTCCATCACGTTGTTGCATAAAAAATTGATCATGATTTTTGACTGAGTTTGCAATTCAAAGAAATAAACTTTTATTCATACGAAAACGTCTGCGAAATTTTTCCTCACCAAATCGGGGAACCTCCGCAAAATAATCATTAAATAGATTATTTGCATCACCTTCTCAATCACGATAAATGGTAATGTGACCAAGAACTCCACCTCTTCGTCTTGATTGAACATCATCTTCTTCATTGTTGATATGTTCTTCCATGAGAAGATTGTTATTCGCAAACATACGAAATAACACATTTTGATCCTTTTCAAATGAATCAAAGATTGAATTAGAAATCTCAATGGTGTCATTTGAAGAGTGAGATGATGATGATATCTAAGAAGAATTCATTGTTGATTCAATAGAAAAGATAAAGATAGAATTAGATGATGGAAATGAGATGTGGAAGTTCTAAATTATATTAGTATTTATAGAAAATTTAGCCTACCAAAATTGGCCTACGGTGGAAACAGTAAAACCGTATAATAGGCCAACAGAGAATATTATATAGAATATAGGCCTCCTTTTATAGGGTAAAGAAATAGGAGGATAAATGTTATCTTTTAATATTATTATGTCCTTTAAAACACATGAAAAATCTTTTGTTCTGATCACCTTCTTTTTCTTTTTTTTTTATTAGAAAAGATTTCGGGTGAGCAAACTCTACCCGAAGGTATCCTTTCGGACGAGGTCTAGTAAACCAAGATTATTTTGAATATCACTACCTCAGGAAGAGTGGAAAAGGTGTGCAACCTTGTCTGCCACTCTGTTGCCTGTCCGGGGTACATGAAGGAAAGATACACTTTCTAGGTTTGTCAATATTAGTGTAATATCAGACATAATGAGTTCAATTTCCCATGGACATTTCGCCTTTTTGTTTAGGTGGTCAATAATTATACTGGAATCACCTTCAATGTGATGTTTGCTAATTTGTGAATTTAGTGCCTGTTGTATAAACACATTTTAACGCAAGAGCTTCTGCTTTTAATGGACTTTGAATACCGAGTTTTTTATATCCTATGTTGATTGGGAAGCCCTCCCAGTCACGGATGATAGGCCCAGTATATTTAGTCTTGTCTATTAGGGAAGAGCCATCAAAATTTAATTTGAACGTTCCTCTGGGTGGCTTACACCACCTAATGTTTGTTCGCTTCATCTTCTGTCGCATGTGCGAGTTGGTTTATGGCTGTATGTAGGGGCCCTCATCAAACCCGACCTCAAAAGTAGATGTCTTGCTCCAGTTTGCCTCATGTGTTTTAATGATGTGGAATGCTGTGTCTTTACAAGGGATTGGAATCGATCTGAAGATATGTTGATTTCTAATATACCATGCGGTCTACCAACAAAAGGCTAACTTTGCTTTGGATTTGTTGTTAATGTTGTTCCTAATGTAGGACATAATCGGTTTAATGTCTCTCAATTGATGAAGCATGAAAGATATATTTGAGCTGATGTGGTTTGGGAATTGGAAGAGAGAGGTCGTGTATTGGCATTCCAGAAAAAGGTGGGCATCATCTTCTGCTGACAATTGCAAAGGCAGCTAGTGGGAGGCACAGAAACACATCGCTGTGATAATCTAGAGGCAGTGGGAAGACCGTCCTGACATATTTTCCATAGGAAGTTTTTAATATTTGGTGGGATGTCTAGGTTCCAGATCCAGATATTAGAGTTAGGACTTCGCGAGGACTGACCGGAGATCAGTTTGTATGCACTAGAGGTGGAGAACCAACCTTCCCTATCAGTCCACTAGTATATTCGGTCTTCAAAAGGAGCAGCGGGCAGCGGAATATCCGAGATTTCCTTGAAAATATTGTTGGGTAGTACTTGACAGAGCTTCTCTGTCCACCATTTACCGGCCATAATATAATCACTAACGGAATCCTATAAATTAGTTATTGGAGGGCAGTCACCCCTAGCATGCAGAGAGAGGGACGAGACCCAGTTATCTGTCCAAAACATAATCGATTTACCATTACCAACGAACCAGATCAGCCCAGTCTTAAATTAGTCAATGAGAGTTGTTAATTTGGCCCATTGTCAGGATGAATCACCCTTTTTCTTATATTCTAATAGATCGGAAGAAGGGAGATACTTGTGTTTGATAATGGAGACCCAAGCGTTTTGTGGGTCAACAAGTATTTTCCAAAGAAGTTTCATTTGAAGGGCTAGCTTCATTCATGTCTTTTGATTTACGTATTCCAAGCCCACCAAATTTTTTTGGTCTACATATCCTATCCCAGCTGATTAGTGGGTGGTGTTGAAGATCTTTATTCCAGAAGAAAGTTTTGTTAACTTGATCTAGTTCTTTATGTATTGAAGCTAGTAACAGGAAATTTTGCATAGCATATAGTGGTTTGGCTGCTAGATTTGTGTTGATTAGGATGGCGCGACCTTGTTGTGACAACGCCTTTGCACGCCACTTACTCAGTTGCTCTTTGGATCTGATTATGATATCTTCAAAAGTGGCTTTGTTTACTCTACCATTGATGATAAGGCAGCCTAGGTATTTTTTCAGGGAGGAGACATTTGAAATATTTAGGCAGTTACTAAGACCGGAGATCCTTGAGTTCGAAATTCCTTTGGTAGCTTGGAAGCTAGATTTCTGATAATTAACTTTTTGACTAGAGACTTTAGAGTACATATCAATTATTTTCCTAACTTTGTGTCCAACCTCGGTACTGTAAAGGCTCGGATTTTTAAATCCCAATTTTTCGGAAAAAGGAAAATCAAAATGAATTTAGAAGCGGAATTTAACGGAAAACTCGCTAACTCGGATTTTTGAACTCTTAAAGCGAATTCCGACCCAATTCTAACTTTAAAGATCAATTCCGTCCTCTTTCACTATTCTTATCCTATTCCGACTCATCTTCTCCTATTTAGGTAAAGTCTTATCTCTACTTCCCTCCCTCCCTTCTTGATTCCCCCATCTTTGGAAAACAATTGGGAAACAAACAACTACTGCACTCCCTCCCATCGGTTCCATTGCAGCAAAAGAAGAAGAGAGCCAAACAGACCTTTGACCCTTGCTTTGTCTGATCACACACAACATGCCACCCTCCTCTTTAATTTACATTTCAAACATGCTCCCCCACATTTCTATTCATCCTCCTCCATCTCTCTCTCCAAGACGTCAGCCCCCTCTGCACACCCCACCGCCTCCCCACCTTGTCTTCACGCCTAAACCACAAAAATCCACATTCCCTCTCCCTCTTCATCTTGATAGCCAAACAAACCCAATTCCTTATCTCATTTCACCCCAAACCACCACAGCAACACCACCACCCTCCTCGCCTTCTTCCTCCGCCAACCTATCTCACTGCCACAGTCACCGTCACCACTCCCCCAGCCACCGCCACCACCACAGCCCCTCCCACTTCTTCCCATGTTTGCCGAGAGGAACCCAAGCCCCACCCACCTCGTTCCTCCATCCTCTTCATCCCTCCACCGGCAGCGGCACCACTCGAGACACCCTCGGAGCCACCAACAGAAGTAGAAGCCGATCGAAGGCCCCCGGAGACCCGAAGCGCCACCACTTGCCCTATTTTCCGTTCTCACCTCGGAAAGGTTCGTTTCCGCTCGTTCCCTCTTCTCTCACCTCTTATCAACCCAACACTTCCTCCTTTAATCCCCCACACCTCTTCCAGGCACTTCCGATCGAAGAACCGGCCTCGACGCACCCGGACGTGCCTCCCCGAGCCAAGTTTCCAGCGAGACGAAGGCCCTCGGTGAACACTTTCTCTCTCTCCTTTCTTTGTCGTTTTGAACCCATGAGTGTCGGGTAGTCGGAGCCGGAGTCGGAGTCGGAAACCGCCGCCGGCCGCTCCACATCTTCTTCTCCCTTCCGCCATCTTCGAACGGAGCCTGTTTCTGATTTCTTTCTTCAACCGGCAAAATAGGAGGAAGATTGTGGGCCCCGCCCCCCTTGCCACCTCCTTGCCATGTCAGCATGGGGCCCATTCCTTTTTTTTTTTTTAAATCTGCTTGGGTTCAGATTGAAAGAAAGGAGGAAATGGATGGCTTTTGGGCCTAATTTTGTGGGCCGAATTGGACACTTTAAATACAATTAAACTTGGGCCTATTTGTAAAACAAAAATCTGGTTAAGGTTTTAAAAAAAGGGGGCACATTCCTATCAAATGTTTCGGTTTGAAGTTCATAAAATTGAAGGCTCGGTTTTGGTAATTTCTGAAATAAACAGGTTGGTTTGACAATTTAGAAAGGGCTGCTTTTAATTAATAAAAATGGTTGGTATTTTTAAAGGATTTGGAAACATTGTATGGAAGTGCTAATAAATGATATTTAATATATTATATAATATTATTTGAGAGTCAAAATATACAATATTATTTTAAGATGAAAGATATAATATTATGGTCTTATAAAATAAGGGGACTTAAATTATATTATCGGATTAAATGAAAAAAAAGAGGAATATGAGGAACGTTTTCAAGGATCGGAAATTCTAACTAATTAATTCGGATTTTGGAATGGTTTGGGAACTAACTTGGTGTCCGACTTGTTCTATGACTAACTACCATGATGGTATGATTGTGTGACTAATAGCATGTATGCGTGATTAATGGCATGATATCATAGTATTGACTTATGGCTTGAGTAATACCTCGCGGATGTTATACATGATGATGAGATATAATATATATATATATATATATATATATATATATATATATATATATATATATATATATATATGGGTACGAGTATGGTCTGATAAGCACGCGAAATTGGCTAAGTATGTTATGGAAGTGGTTATAATCTGATGAGTTGGCAAATGATGTTATGAGGTGATTGATCAGGATGGAATGAAAAGTATGGTTGATGCGAGATTGGTTATCTATTTGATTTTATGTATGTGTGATGTATGTGTTAGAGTAGCTATAGAAGTAGACTTATGATATTCTCGATGTGTATCTAGGTGATACTCCATGAATGTGACTTGTTGTGTGCTGAGTATACTATTATGTTGTTCTGCACCGCCAGGTAAGTCTCTACGGAGCTCACTCAGATTGAATAGATATTCCCTGCCTTATGTGCATGATATACTAGGTGCTTGCATTCATGATTAGCATGCCATGTAGTATCATGCTAGGCTGCATTGATCGATGAGCATCCTATTTCTTTATGCGTATGTAAATAGAACGGCCGTTATCTGTGAAGTAACTAGAGTCTTTGCTAGGGTCATAGGGTAACCTAGCTTCATCGGGTGCCCTGAGTCAGTATTGTCGATATATGAGCATGATGATGAGATAGCCCAGCACCATCGGGCATGAGCATGATATATGATATGATGATGAGATATGATATGCTATGATGAGATATGATATGCTATAGCATCGAACTGGCCAGTCTCTGCACTAACGGGAAGGGGTGCAGAGGTAGGAGAGGGATATACCACTTGGTATTTTGTGATGAGGCCTTATTATTATTATGCACTTGATCTTAGGGGCATGCTAGTGTGTTAATAATCCGCCTTGCACCTAGAAGCATGATTATTAGGTATAGCGTATATGTGTACATATTGTGGGGGCAACACCCTTAATGAAGGGACAGACCCAAGTGGGCATCGATCTGATTCCACCCACTATTAATGTTTTTAGGTATCGATCATGCTTATCATTATTGATGCTGGTTTGGCTGTATGACCGCGGGGTCTAACATGGTGGAAAGAGAGAGTCGAGACTCTGAGCTCACCAATCTAGTAACGGTTTAGTTTTGGATGTTTTGATCATATTTTGACCCGGCTCTGTTGTGGCAATCTTATGTATGAATTTGGAATCTTTCTTGGTTGTTTGATCAATGAATTTCGCGACTTAGGCCATAGGCAGGTACTCTGTTTTTGGGTATGAAATCTCACCTTTAAAGCGAAATTGTTGATTTTGAAACCTTCAACCTGTACTCGGAGCTCACGATCCAACGAGGGGTTTTATCCCTCGAAACGTAACTCGGGAATCATAATCCCGGGCCGTTACAAGTACTTCCTTTAGTGAAGATAATTATGTCATCCACAAAGGAGAGGAACGAAATTCACGGACCACCTCCACCAAAGGAAAACCCGATTTGACTTCTTTCTGAATTTGATTCCGAAGTTAGACTTCGTGCTAGAATCTCAGCACCAAGGATGAACAAAAAGGGGGAAAGGGGGTCTCCCTGACGAATGCCCCGTGAGGGGGAGAACAATTTCATTGGGCCATTGTTCACAGGTACGGAGAAGGAAACACTTGAAATACATTTCATAACCCAAGAGATGAAGATTGGGTGGAACCCAACTTTATGTAGGACTTTATTAGTGAAATTCCAATCGACTCTATCATATGATTTTTCCATGTCAAGTTTTATTGCTAGCCAACCCTCACGACCCTTACAGGATCTTAAAGAGTGAAAAATTTCGTGGGCTATTAGAACGTTATCTTGTATGGCCCTATCAGACACAAATGCACACTAAAGCGGGTGTATTAATTTTCCAATAATAACTTTAATCCTTTCATTGAGGATTTTAGAAATGATCTTATAAATTGTGGAACATAAATTAATTGGACGGTAATGGTTGGTAGCCGTCGGGTTATATTTTTTTGGTAGAAGAGAAATAAAAGTATGGTTAATTTGCTTAAGAATTTTTTGGATAGGAAAAAACCCTTTACAACCCTAATTAGACCTGGCAATTCGGTCGTTCGGGTCGGATTTGGGTCAGGCTTGATCGGGTCGGGTCACTGACGGGTCGGGTCAGTTTGGGTAAAATTTATGGTCGGGTTCTGGTCGGGTTGGGTTCGGTCATGATGAATTTTAGATTGGTCAGGTTTCGGGTTAAATCGGGTCATGCCCATTCGGGTTCGGGTTGAAGCGGGTCGGGCTCATTCGGGTTTCGGGTCCAAAGATGGTTCGGTCTCGTTTGAATTTCGAATCAAAGTGGGTATAGTTTGTTTGAGTTTTCGGTTGAATCATATTCGACCTGTTTGGATAATTAGGATGATTTTGACTCGGTTGAAAACTTGAATATGTAATTTACTTAAAATAAATGATTTTGACTCGGTTGAAAACTTCAATATGTAATTTTGACTCGGTTAAATACACTCAATGACTCATCGCCTCATCGGTTATCAGCTAGTTTTCAATAAAAAGTCATAATCGGAAATTCGAAATTCAACAACCCCATCCTTGGTTTAATTACTATTTACTACTAGTTTTTTTTACAAAATAAACATTTGTTAAATTTTTTGTTTTAATAAGTTGGGCCATCTCATTTTTAACTTTGGCCCATTTCATTTTCAACTTTGACCCATTAGTTTTTTTCATTATTATTAGTTTTTAACAAATCTAGATATAAATAATTCATTCTATCAAAACATAATATATATATATAGAGAGTATGGATCAATTGTGGACAAGGCTTAGGGTGTACCTTGTATACAATTGTGGACCCTTGGATTGATTGTGATGGATGGAGGAGATTAAAAGGGATTATTTGTTTTTTTTAAATAAAAAATAAGTGGGTCCCGCACCCAATTTTCTGAAAACCGCATATACGCCTCTCCCTGCGCGTGAGATGTGTGTGAAATGGGAGTTGTTGATTTGTGGGTCCCACACAAAATTCTCAAAAGTCACATCCTTCCAATTTTTTATTTTCTTCATATTTTTAATATACCTTCTAAGAGAAAGAGAATGTGGTGACTAGTGGGACCCACGCCATAATTAAAAAATAAAAGAAAATGTTGTGAACTAAATCCCTGCTTTTTGATTAAAAAAAAGAGAGAGAAAGAGATCTAATGTGGGGAGCATAGGGGATTTTTTTTTATTTTTTTTAATATTTGTTAGTGTGAAGTACTTTTTTTTTAAAGATTAGTGGATTAAAAAAATCAATAATTGTACATATCATTGAATAATTGTAAATAAATGTTTTGTTATAAAGATTTGTCAATTCCAAATAATGGTATAAAGATTTGACAATTTTTTTTTTTTATAAAAATCAAGAATTGTGCATATCCAAATTATCTAAATCAATTTTAAAAATTTGACAATTACACTGAATAATGTTATGCATTCCACCGAATAATATTTTATTTAGTGGACTAGAGCGGTAAAAATATATATTTCACCGAATAAAGACACACCACAATGTCAAGCTACTAGTGAATACCAACCATTCCACCGAATAATATTTTCCATTAATTTCAGATAAAAGAAACCAAAAATCCCTAAACAATACTTACAATTTATACGAATAATGTTTCGTATTTCAACGACTAATGCTTTATATTTCATCGAATAATGTTTAGTTGTTCGTCAAACCAAAAACTTCATATCCTGACGAATAATGAATCAAATTTCATCGAATAATTGACCAAATCATTACCACCAATAACAAAAAATGGACACATACATATGAATAATTGACAAATAATGAATCAAATTATACATCTAGAAAACCCTACATTAAATGCAACACATACGTCTGAATAATTTTTCGTTTTTCCCCGAATAATACGAGAATCATATTAATGATACCCCGTCTACCAATCCCCACCCCCCACCCCACCCCCCCCACTCCCAACCGACCCGGCTTTAACACTAAACTTTTGATTTCGATGAAGAACGAAGGCTTTATATTTCATCAACTTGATTTCGATGAAGAACGAAAGCGCGGCTTCAAAAACCAAAACTTTGATTTCGATGAAGAACGAAGGTGATGGAGGATGCTATAGGTGGACCAACACGGCAACTGCTTCATGGCGGTGAGTGCGGTGACGCTCGATGGGATCTTGATGCCGAAGAAGGACAACGCGACAGCGGCGACGCCAAGCACGGAGTTGAGGAGGAGGAGAGGGACATCAACGTCGGGAGGTCTCTGCACAGGTGGTGCTCAACAAACCCTCCAATCAGCCCCAACCACCGCCGGAACTGGCCACGCACTCGGAATAGCCCACCGGAGAAGGCGATTTCTCGATGTGCGCCTCCGCCTCGACGCCGATGCTTCTCTGTTACCCTAGCTACCGGAATCGACGCGCACAAGCCCTTCCCCGTCGGTGATGCTTCAATGAGGGTGTTTTATGGTGATTTGCGATGGCGATGAAGTGAGATTTGAACGTGAGGAAGAAGACACCAATGCTCCTTTGTGTTTGCAAAGCTTTGAACGGGAGGAAGATGACCAGCGTTTTAATTTACCCACTCACACGCGCTCACTCTCCCAAATTTGTGTTAGGATGAGTTTTTTTTTTAAACACCCGAACACATGGCGGAATCTAGGCCATCCGATCTACTAAGATCAATGGCTATTATTTGTGCATAAGGTACACTATAAGGGGTGTGCACTCTTGAACCACACCCTATATATATAATAACTATAAAATTATTGTTTTGGATGTAAATAATTCTTTCCACCAAAAAATAATCATATACCATAATTCCTACAAATTATGGAATACGGACAAATAGAATAACCTTAATTATGAAAACTAATACAATTATTATATTTATATCTATAAAAATAAATCTATTTATAAAAAACCGAAAAATAATAGAGTTATTAACACTAATAGTTTAACAGAATTTTTAGGTGGAAAAAACCCTCAAAGAGTCAAAGTTATGAAAACAAATAGAATTATTAACATTTGTTATATTTGTGATTGAGATCATGATTTTTTATTTGAGATCGAGATTTCAGATTGAGATTGAGGTTGAGGTTGAGATTAGTATTTAAGATTAAGATTGAGATCGAGATTTGATATTTGAGATTGAGATCAAGATTAAGATGAAGATCTAGGTATGAAACTGAGACAAAGATTGAGATTTGATATCGAGATAAACATTGAGATTTTTTTTTTGAGATTGAGATCGAGATCGAAATTTGAGATTTGAGATTGAAATCAAGATTGAGATCACGATCGATATTTGAGATTGAGATCAAGATCGAGATTTGAGATTGAGACCATATTGGACATTTGATAATTGAGATTTGAGATTGAGATTGAGATCGAATTTGAGATAAAAAAAATCAAGTTAAGAATGAGGTTTGAGATTAAGATCGAGATTTGAGGTTGAGATTAAGATTAAGATCATGATCAAAGTTTAAGACTGAGTTAAAGATTGAGATCAAGATTTGAGATTAGGTTTGAGATTTAGGTTTTTGCTATTATCTATAGATTTTGAGATTGAGATTTGATATTTGAGACTGAGATTAAGATTGAGATTCGGATCAAAATCGACATTTGAGATTGAGACCAATATGAACATTTGATATTTGAGATTGAGGTTAAGATAAAGATTTGAGATTGAGATCAAGATTTGAGATTTGAGATTTGAGATTGAGATTGATATCGATATTAAAATCAAGTTAAGATAAAAGTTTGAGATTGAGATCAAAATTAAGATCAAGATTGAAATTTTATAGATAATCGATTTAACAAAATAGTAAAATTTTATATTTGAATATATAAGTAATAAGTGGTATAAAAATTAAAAAAAGATCATACAAATAAATGTATAAATAAATACATTACTTTCCAAAATATATAAAATTTTATTTTGAAATATATTACATAAAATTTGTATTTTTTTCAAAATGTATAAAAAATAATTCCCGCTTGTTAATTTTTTTGAAATATATCACATTGTGAAAATTAGGCGGTATAAAAGAGGGATTGAATAAAAAAAGATTCCAAGGAGGGAAATGAAATTTATATTGGAAATTTGGAAGTGAAAAAGAGGGAAATGAATTTTTTTAACGAAATTCTAGAGGGAAATTGGTAAAATGTGAAAATCTCAAATCTTCCCCCATCCCAAATCCCACACAGTCACCCACTCACCCCGACTTCCACTGTCACTCTAGCACTCGCAGCCGCCCTCACCGGCCACCCCAACTCGGCGTCGCTGGTTCCTCCTCCTCCTCCGCTGGGTTGCCCTTGCCCCTCGCCGTTGCTGGTTCCTCCTGTCAGATCTCGAAGCCCTTGCCCTCGCCCTCATTGTTGCCTTTGCCCTCGCCCTTTCAGATCTCGAAGCCCTCGCCGTCGCTGGTTCCTCCTCCTCCACTGGGTTGCTCACAACCTTATTGAGCCGCTCCAAGTCGCTACTGTCACAACTCTATTGAGCCGCTGGGTTCCTCCTCCTCGGCTGCTCCACTGGGTTCCTCTTCCTCTTTCAATTTCTTTCCACTGACATAGCTCAAAACTCTTACCGTTGATTTTTTTCTTTCCATTCTTTCAATTTCTTGTTGATTTGTTTTATGAAGAATAAAATTAGTTGATTTGTTTTATGGAGAATACAATTAGTTGATTGGTTTTTTAATTCAATTTCTTGTTGATTTGTTGAGTTGTAACTTCTAAACGTGTCTATGTAGTTAATCTGTAAATTAATGGAGACGGTATCTTTAAGCATGGAGAACGATGACAACATTGTCTTGCTTGAATCTCCTAATGGGGGTAATTCATGTAATAAGTTGAGCAAAACTTTGAGCTTTGGTATTGCTTACTACGCCACTCGTTTAGTCGTTTCTAAATTCTATTTTATCTTGGATCTCTAGGTAGTGGAAAGTCTACTAGTGTATCTGTTGCTAGAAATTCTGTCGAGATGGAAGTTGAATCTGAGAGAAAAAATCAAGAAGATATTGCTTTTGAAATTTAAGAGGAAGATGTTGTAGACCTAGCAAAATGTCGAAAGCGGAAACATTCATCCGCTTGGGATCACTTTGATCTTGAGCGTGAGCCTTCAGGTTTGGTGATGGCAGTTTGTAAGTATTGTAGAAATGGAAAGTATGATAGTAATGGGCGTGTAGGGACCACAAATCTTCACAGACACTTGTCTCGATGTGTTGAGTACAAGAAGTTGAGCAAAACTGAGAGTTCAAGCAAGACCGTTGATCAGCTTGAGTATCGGAGGTTGTTGGCCCAAGCCATTTTAAAACATGGATATAGCTTCTCTTGGGTTGAACATGAGGGAAATAGGAAACTTCATACACGTCTGAATGGGGAAGTTCAACCAATATGTAGGAATACCGCAAAGAAGGATTGTCTGTCGCTACATAATGAAATGAAGGCTAACTTGAAGAAGGTGTTAATGGATCTTCCTGGAAGGATATGCTGCACCTCTGATTTATGGACTTTAATCAACACTAAAGGTTATATGTGTCTCACTGTGCAATACATTGATGAAAATTGGAAGATTCAGAGTAAGGTACTTTGTTTTCATCATTGTCCCCCTCCACATGGTGGATTTGATTAGCTCAAGAGATGAGAGATGTGCTTTTAAAATGGGGAATTGAGAGGAAGATATTTTCCTTGACACTTGATAATGCAACCAATAATGATAAAATGATTGCTATCTTGAAACAAGGAGTGTTCAAGGACATGATATGTGGAGGCAAGTACGTTCGAATTCGTTGTTCTCCTCATATTTTGAAACTTGTAGTGAAAGATGGTTTGCTTCTCATTAAGCCACTTCTGTCTAAAGTTAGAGATGGTGTTTGTTACATAGTCGGTTCAGAAGGTAGGATGCAGAAGTTTGCTGAGTGTGTCAAGAACTTTGATATGACTATTTCAAGTAAGTTGTCATTGGATGTGCCAACTAGGTGGAATTCTACGTATATTACATTAGATAAAGCATTCAAATACTGCAATGTCATGACCTATTATTTCGCTGGAGTTGATGGTGGTTCTGATTATACTTTTGACTTTCAATGAGTGGGCTAAAATTGAGAAGATATGCAGTTTGTTGGAGCCATTTATTGCAGTTACTGAAATGTTTTCAGGAAGTGAGTATCCAACTGCAAATCTATTTTTCCCTCAAGTATGGAGAATTTTTAACCGTTTGCAGAGCATAGTAGCTTGTGGTGACTTTGATATTAGTGAAGCAGAAGTTGATATGCTAGAAAAGTTCGACAAGTATTGGTCCGATTATGTGCCTATTCTAAGGTTTGCAATTATTTTGGATCCAAGATTCAAGTTGAGGTTTGTGCTCTTTGCTTTAACTAAACAACATGGAAGCGCTGAGGGAAAAAGAATGAGCAAGGAAGTAGAACTTCAATTTGATGAACTTTATATTGCTTATGGAGGTGCTGCAACTAGTATGAGAAATGACGATTCATCTCAGAATGAGGGTCTTGATGGATTTGAGGTATGTATTGTAACGGCCCGGATATAAATATCCGAGATACGTTTCGAAGGTCGGATACCTTCGTTCGGATGTTGCAATTCAGGTACGGGTCGAGGTTTCAACCTCTAATCAGTCGAAGTCTCAGAAATTCAATTTAAACGAAAGTAAAGCGGAAGTACGATTTAGATACAAAAGCCACGGCAGAGCCGGGTCAAAACCAAAACATAATTTCTAAGTCATATAGCCGAATTAGCTGGGTTAGACAGATTCTTTGTGATCGCCCGAGGGATTTTCCCACGTCATAGAGACAGGGAGCAATCATACCTAAAAACAATTGGTGCGAGCGGGATCAGACCGAGGCCCCAACACACCCTGTCCCACAAGCGAACATACACATACGCTAATAATAAAGATGATGCAGATGCGGAAATTAAATCACACTAACATGATCCTAATTACAGTATGCGAAAAAGAACTGTAAAGGCGCCCAAAGAATGCCAAGTGGCATATCCATCTCCTACCTCTACACCCCTTCCCGTTAGTGCAGAGACTGGCCAGTTCGGGCTATAGCATAGCACTTTCCTCGTGGTGGTGCACTCACCACGGTATCATCATATCATATCATATCTCATCATCATATCATATGTCATCATCATTTCATATATCATGCTCATGCCCGATGGTGCTGGGCTAATCATATCATATCATATCATATCATCTCATTTCTTGCCCGATGGTGCTGGGCTATCATATCATGCTCGTATCGACTCGATAGACTCAGGGCACCCGATGGGGCTGGGCTACCCTATGACCCTAACAGAGACTCTAGGACTATCACAGATAACGGCCGTTCTGTTACATACTCATAAAGAAATAGAATGCTCAATCACAAGTGCAATCCTAGCATGATACTACATGGCATGCTTTAATGCTTATGCAACACCTAGTATGTCATATATTCACAAGCAGGTAATCTCTTTCGAATCTGAGTAAGCCCATAAAGGAACTTACCTGGATAAGCCGAACAGCAGAGAATAAGGCAGAAGCAGAGTCCAAGCAATGAATCACCAATAGCAAGCAATGTCCAACATATCACAATCACCTAATAACATACAGATATGCATAAGTCTATCTATTTCACACAAGGCACCCCTACTATCATACATATCTTCACATATCTCATTTCAGATTATTCCATCTTATCTCACCACAATTCATATATCATTCCATGTTCATCTCATCTCATCATCTCATTTTCAAAACAATCTCTCAAGAACTCAACTTAGAAACTCAAACCATTCTTTTAAAATCGCTTATCCAAGTTCCGACATTAAACACTTAAGTCTTAAAACCAATTTCCAAAAATCATATCATAGAAATCAGTCCGACATGTTTCATATTTCAAAAACATTAAATAAGTTCCAATATTAAACCATCAAAATAATCCTATGTTCACAAATCATGTTCATAAGTCAAAACCAACAATTCACTTTAAAACTCCCAACTCACATATTTAAATCCTCATAAAATGCATCAATTAAGTAATCCAATTAATATTATTTTAAAACAATAAACAATATCTAACGATTAATTTCCAGAATTTATAATTTAACCAAATCCCAAAATAATAATAATATTCCAATAGTTCAACACTTACTATCCATAAAATCTCAAAACAATAGCCATAAATATATTTATAACCCAACATCAATTAATATCACTTTTAAAACCTTTTAAATATATATATTAATAAATTTCAGAACATGTAAATATATATATGCATTGTCCTAAAATCAGAATAACAAAACATATAACATATATATAAAATAATATATCTCATAATATAACTTAACACATAACATAAATAATACATACTATATATAACTAATTAAAACAACCACCCCACCGAATCAACCCAGCCCAGAATTATAACCCGAAAGAAAAAGAAAAGAAGCTGACCCAGCAGCTGGCCCATACCCAAAACCCATGACCCAGCCCAAATCCATTTCCTTCAGCCCTTACCCGAACCCAAGAGAAAGAAAAGGAAGGAACCCGACCCGGAAGGGAGAGAAAAGAGTAGACCCGGAATAAAGTGATATAACCCGAAATGCACTCGGATCCAAGCCCAGTGATTAGGCCCAACAAGGAGAGAGGAGTCACCCTCTTCCTTCGGACGGCTCTGTTCTGAGACGACGAACGACGGAGAAGGAGGGAGGAGAAGAGAGCTCCGCCGGCCATCCTTTGAACCCGAAACCTCCCCCATTCTGACCGGTATGCAATTCCGACCAAGACCCTCCCAACCGGGAAGAAACGAGCACAAAGAAGGAAGGAGAAAAGGAGAGAAAGATGAGGTGCTCACCGAGGTGGAGTTCTCGCCAGGAAACGCTCGTCTGGGCACTCCGAGCTTTGATGGAGGTGGTGGGAGATCCGAGGGCCTAGGAGGAACAGAGGAGGTCGTGAAAGGGGGACCTTTTGGTGGATAGGAGGTGAACTAAGGAAGGACGAGGGGAATCGAGACCTTACCGCGGCGAACGGAAAACAGGGGCGGCGCTCAGCCTCCGGGGGGGTCTTCCTAGCTGTTGCTGCTGCTCGCCAAGGATCCGAGAAGGTGTAGGAGGGCACTCCTGCTTCCGGCTTGAGGCGGAGGAAGGTTGAACAAGAAGGGGTGAGCTGTCGCTTGCTCTCGGTAACAGGGGAGGCAGCGACGAGGAGCTGGGAGGTGGTGGTGGGGATGGAGCTGTGGTGGTGATGGGGCTGTGCAGGAGACAAAAAGGGGTTGTTTTGGAGCCTCTGTTCTCACGGCAAAGAAGAGAGAGAGCTATAGGATGGGTTTGAGATTTTTCTGAAATTGAAATGTGATGGGGGATAGGGAAGTTTTGGTTTGTTTGGGCACAAAACAACAAATGCAAGCGGGGTGAATTTCAGATTGTGAGGAGGGAGGGGGGACCGCAGAGAGAGAGAGATAGAGAGAGAGAGAGAAGGAAAACAAAATAAAATAGAATTTGTCCCCAACGCAAGAATTCAAAATAGCGGAATATACTCGAAACCCGCTCGCCCGATCGAATCCCGACTAAATCAAATTTAAATAAATTTCAATTACAAATCTCAAGATAACGGAATTAAATAAATTTTTCGATACTCGAAGCTTAATTAATTTTATTAATACTCGAACTCGAAGTCGAAAATCAAATCCCGTCAAAATCCTAAATTTAAATTGATGCCGGAAGGATTTTAAAATTGAACTCGTGCTCGAGGACGACTTTTTCTCCGCTTTTACAAATTGAAATAAATACTAACATATTTAATTAAAATAATAATATAATATATATATAAAATATATATTCAGTCTTTACATGTATAAGCTTACTTATATTTAAAATTTGCTACCATGTATAACCTTACTTATATTAAAAATTTGTCTTTTCATAATATAGGAATTTGCTACTCTTGATCAAGTTAGAACTTCGGAAGTTGATATTAATTTGAGTGAGAACACCTTACCCGTTGCAATGAAGCTAGATGTGCTAAATTATTGGAAAGAGAATTCTTCCCGCTTTCCCATACTTTCTGCTATGTCTAGAGATGTATTGGCTATTCCAATAACTTCCTTTGCTTCAGAGTCATCTTTTAGCATGGGAGGAAGAGTTCTAAACAAATGGAGGAGCTCTCTTCTACCAAATAATGTGGAAGCACTAGTGACCACTCAAAATTGGTTGAATGGATATAGTGGTAAGATGCTATGTACATAACATAATTTATATATTGTTATAAAATTTAAATTTATATGTAGATTGTATTTATAACATTTAGATGTTTATTTATATATTGCATAGCAGAAGTTGAATCTTTGGAAGAAGAGTGATGCTATATTGCTACAGCTTGTTGTGTTTTGCGGGTTATCGGGTTGTGTTGCTGTTGTTCTGCTGCTTACTTGTGTTGTGTTGTTGGACTTGCTACGATTGTTTTGTTGACTTGTTGTTATTAGGTTGTTGCTATTAGTTTATTTCTCTATTAGGATGTTCTCCTTTCTTTTGTTGCGGGGATGTTGCTGGTTGCTGCTGGTTCCGGGAAGGATATGCTGTTGGGCTGCTGTAATCTGTATCATCTGCTTCGATTACTAAACTTTTAGCATTTTTCATAGACTCGTAGTATGTATCGATTTTTTGATGTATGGTGGATTGGTGGTTGACTCGTTGGCTTATCTGCTTATCTATTGATTTTACTCGGTTCTTATTAATATGATAACAATTAACAAGAATCATTGGTGTTTTATGTGTCAAAAGTAAAATCATAAGCTTGTGTTAAAATAAAACAACATTTAACATTCAAAAATTAAAATGTTGATGTTAAACAAGTAAACAACCATTTTAATTCGGGTCGGGTTGAGAGTCAAGTCGGGTTGAGAGTCGGATCGGGTTGATAGTCGGGTCGGGTTGGGTCAGGTCGGGTTTATCTGTGTTCGGGTCTATTTCGAGTCGGGTTCGGGTTAGGGATGACTCTAGGTTTTCGGGTTTCGGTCGGGTTCGGATTCGGTTGAGTCGGTCGGGTTTCTCGGGTCGGGTCAGATTTTGCCAGCTCTAGCCCTAATGATGGAAATGCCAACAATGTCCTAGTACTTTTTATAAAACTCAGCTGTAAACCCATCCGGACTTGGGGATTTATTCTTTCCAAGGTTAAATACTGCAGATTTTATTTCATTGTTGGACGGGTGTCGAATAAGGAAATCGTTTTCCTCCGTCGTAATAGACGACTGGATTATGTTTTGCAATTCATCTAATAGTCTTTCGTCGGTTGATTCCTTTTTGAAACGATTTTCGAAATCCTTTTTAATTTCATTTTTGACATTTTATTCACCGATAATTAAAGTGCCATTGCCGGAAAGAATGTTACGGATTTGTTTTCGGTGTCTCCGTCCTGAGGCCACACGGTGAAAATAGGAAGTGTTTGAATCTGATAGGTTGACGTGCTTTGTTTTGGCCCTTTGATTCCAAAACGTCTTTTGGAAGAGGTGAAGTTTTTCTTCTTTCTGATAAGGCATTGTTCTTTGTTGTTAGACTGTACCGAGCCCCCCCATAGGGGTAGCCGATTGGATTTTGAGCAATTAATTATCTACCTCCTGTAGTTGTCGGAAAATGTTTCCAAAAGTTGACTTATTCCATACTTTTGCTTTTTGTTTAAGAATTCTTTGTTTAAACATTAATTGGAACATAGCAGAGCCGTGACAAGTAGCTTGCCACGATTGTTTAACGATGTTACAGAAATCTTTTCGATGTAGCCAGGCATTCTCAAATTTGAAGGGTGGGGCTTTGAAAGCAGCACTATTTTCAAGTGTAATTGAAATAGGACAGTGATCCGACGTAGAGAAAGCCCCATTCTTAGTAATAAGGTTGGGGAAATCGTGTAGTATCTAGTGATGGACCAACACTCTGTCTAGTTTTTTCTGAGATGGTGCACTTACCATCGACCCCCTTACTCCAACCTTCTTTATTTTTTTTCTAGTGATCAACAAAGCTTCCCCTTTGCATAGGGAAGCTAGTTGGGTAACCCTACTTTCCTTTTTTTTTTTAATATATCGGTACAAGATCTTCTATCTTTCATTTTTAGTTACTGATCTTCTATTTTTTTAGAGATATCGATAGCTTTTCTTGTTTAGCTATTTATTTATCTCTTTTGTAGATTTTTTTCCTTTAAAAAAATCTGGCAGCCGTGTCTTAGTTTGGGCTATTTTTATAGATTGTTTTGGACAACCCTTCAATTTAAACAAGCCCATGTGGATTTTTTTCTTAACCACTAATTAATTCATCCTTAGTCTCACTTTTGCAAATTCGATCGAGCTGAGGTGGTGTCAGATTTTGAGAAACTCGCTGTCCAAGGGACGAGATTTGTGCTCTCAATAGTTTAACTACCCTTTTTTATGCTCGACTATTGTATTAAATTTGTATAATTTAATACAATAGTCGAGATTTGTGCTCTTGACAGTTTAACTACCATTTTTGATGTCTTTGGTATGTAAACTATAATTTACGAGCTTATAGTGTGCTAAAATGATGTATTTGGTATGTAACACATTTCGCGCACTCTTCACTTGTTTGTAATTAATTTCAACCATTTGTATTCATATTTAATATATAAAGTATCACATGAGAGTCTTCACGAAAATAATTTCACGAGCTTATACAATAACTTTTAATTAAACACGAAAATTTACTCCCAAACAGATGATGAATTTGAAAGTGAACGAGGTGGGATTCGACTCGAATTCTAGTGATGAGCAGAACGGGAATGGGAATGGGGAGGAGGAAAACGATATGCTTAATTGGGAGGCAGGGATGAGGAAGAGAGTGAAGGAGTTGGAGGAGATGAAGGAGATGGAAAAGAAAGTCGAGGAGTTGCAAGGGAGGGCGAAGAAGGAGAGTAAAGAGCTCAAGATTGAGGAGAGGGAGGAGGAGGAGAAGATTAGGGTTAAGAAAGAACTCCATAAGGTTTTCTCTTTCTCTAATTTTTGTCTTCTCTTGCCTCTCTGATGATTGAATCTTCTAAAGTAATGCTTCGTTTCTTGTGTTGGCATCTCATTTTGTGTTGTTAGTAGTTGTATAATCAGTTGAAACTTGGAAATTCCTCAATCAATTTTTCTAAAGAAGATGTTGGATGGTGAATCAGGGGACATGCATGTACAGTCGTACATATATAGGGAAGGGATTAGATTAATTATCTAAATGGAAAATCTAGGCTTTTGTTGTTTCTTTCATTAATAATCATATGTCATGATGCTCACATTGTATGGAGAGTAAAAATAGAGTTGAGATATTGTTGAAAGGCTGAAGTAGTTCAAGTAGGATGTTTGAAAGTTGAGTGAAATCAAAACTCCGATGTCAATGTCAGCAACGAGTACGAATCCTAATGTGTTATATGGTCCCACTTTGTGGTGTACGCAAAGTCAACGTTGTATGTAGTGTCAACGATATCGTCGTCAACGGTGTCCACAATGTTAGTGGTGAGAGCGTCAGCGATGTTCTCGACGCCAGCGAATGTCAGCAATAATTGTACCAGTGTTGTCAGTGTCAACATCAACGACATTAACATTAATGGCGTTAACATCAACAACATCGACAACATCAACGTTGATATGCGGTGTTAGCAACATCAACGTTTGTAATGTCGGTGTCAACAACGTCGACGTCAATGACATCAGCATCAATAATGTCAACGTTAGTGAAATTAAAAAATAAATAAATCAAATTTTGGTTTAAAAAAACAAACCAAATTTTAGTTTTTAAAAAATAATTATAAGATGGCGGAACATTTGGAGGAAGTAAGAGCACAAAAATGGGGGTCGACATTAGCAATGTCAGCATCAGCAATGTTGATGCTGACGTCAGCAATATCGATGTCAACGTCAGTGTCACCAACATCGGTGTCGACATCAACGACATTGACGTCAACGATGTTGACGTGAGTGGCTTCAATGTCAGCAACAACGGCGTCAATGGTGTCAACTTCGACGTCGATGAATATTTTTTTTTAATTAAATCAAATTTTGGTTGAAAAAAATAATTGTAAGATAGAGGAAAATTGGGAGCAATGAAGAGAATGGAAGAGTAGAGAAATGGGTGATAGTGGGAGAATTTTTTTTAATGGAAATAAAATAAAATTTTAGTTTTAAAAAATAATTGTAAGATAGATGGAAATAGGGAGGAAAGAAGAGAAGGAAAGAGTAGAGAAATTAGGGAAAGTGAGAGGAAGGAAGAGAAGGAAAATGAAAGAGTATTTAAAACATAAAATCTATTGACAACATACCTTTTTGTATATTGACAAGATAAATTTTAAATAATTACACTCTAATCTTTTTCAACTGCTAGTTTTTTCACCATCTTCCTCCTTCAGATCACCGATACTTTCTAACTCTCTCACAAATTGCATAACATATTGTATAATCTTAAAATCTCGTTTATTTCGGATACAATTAAACTCTAACTTAGGGTTTTATAATTTTTGGAGCAAATCTTCCAATAAGGCGGTACCCATTTCCTCTCCAATTAAATATCTGCACACTTCTCCGGGTAACTTCACCACCTACTTGCTACCACTACGTACCGCAACTGCCGAATTTTGCCTAATTAGAGAAATTTTTATTAGTGATATGATATTCATCATAGGGGTTTCACATTGGTTTTTCTACTCTGTGATGATCTAGTTGTTAATGCAACAACCGGTTGATTTTATGTGCTTCTAGCCACCGCCTTGAATCCTCCCCCTTTGGATTTTGCCGTATTTCGGACATGATTGATAGTGTTTCTGAGCTTGTTCCGAATTGATAAGGACCCGAGCGTAAATATATGAACTTCGTCTTATCAATAGACGAAAGTCATCTTGCTGTTAGACTCACCCTATTTAAAAATGATGGTGGACTTTTTGCTATATAATTAGGATTGGGAAATGCACATTTAGCTAATAAGGATTGGAAATATGGGCATCTAGCTAATCTCTTTTTTTTAGGTATAGTCACAAGTGATTAATTTATGTGAAAATTAAAATAATTTATTTGAAATGTTTTATGGTAAAAGTGTAAATCCTAATAGATCAATTTTATCATAGATAAATCTATCTAATTAAGATATAAGGTTATATTGGATAGATTATTTGATCTAAAAAAATAAGTTTTTCAGCTAACTATATTGACTTATTAATTGATGTGGCTTAAAAAGATAATACCATTTTAATCTAGAATATGACACGTATGCAAAAATAACACAATTTTAATCCCGAAAAATATCACGTATAAAAATCGCACCAGAAACCATTTCGGGCATCTATTATTGTTTTGATATATTTAAGAAATACATACTTATTTAAGGAAATTAATTAAAATAATCTAAATTTTGATGGGTTGAGCACAGAGCCCAATACCCCATACCAGCTTTGCAAAGTTATAAATAACGGTCCAAAAAAGATGTTGATGAAATGCTTAGATAACCCTTGTCAATGACACGGTAAGGTTAGAATAAACATATTTATCTCTGGCCATGGCATCTCCCAAGATTTTGGCGTACCTCTTGAATACCTCATCAATCACTTCTCCTCCAAAGGCATCAACAAGCAATGGCTCCGCCATAGCCCTTATAGCTCTCGTCTTCGCAATGTATGGCTCCTCCTCGTTGCTTGTTGCGTGCTCATCCCACCCCGTCTCCGACACTTGCAGCTTGTCTACCATGAATGACCCTTCTTTCTCCACCTCTACCCTTATCTCCGCTGGCGATGGTGTGTAAATCGGCATGTTGAACTTGTCCAACTTCTCCTCTTCTATCAATCCCTATATATATGTTGACACTGCTTCATTAATTCCTAATTATTGGCCATCATACTTTAATTAATATTATCTTTGTTAATTAATTAAAATTTGATATTTTACTATTTATGCATGTTTTTAGGTATTAACAACTATATAAACAAATGTAAATTAAAAAAAGATTAATATTTTATAGTATAATTTTTATCATTATAAGAAAACGGATATGAATAGTAAATGACATTAATAGATGGAGTAACAAATTAAGTTTCAATAAAAGTTTAAGTAGCACTACCTCGGATACCATTTGGGAGAGTGCTAATGAAAGGAATTTTAGGGCGGAAGCAGCATTGCCCTTCTTATTGAAGTCATGTGCATCATTTTCTCTACCAAGAAGGGTGAAAACCATAGCCCCACCGGCCACCACTTCCTCCGAGCGACACTTGAGGAATGTCGAAAAGTCAGCTTGAAATTGATGAAAGTAAGCCCTTATCACACTCTCAGGGGTACTACTCCACAACCACACTTCGCCCTTGTTGCTTCTCTCCAAGTTTCTAGGAACTTTAGAAAGCCAATGAAGGCTAAAAGAAGAGTGCACAAAATGGAGGCTTTGTCTTGTAAAGAGACGGTCGTAGAATGAGCCAGGAACTCCGTTAAAGAAGCAGTGTTGGCTAACCTCTTTCCCTAACTCAATCTCTAGCTTCTTCTGGATGCTCGGAAGGGACTGAAATAAGGTCTTGAAGTCATTGCTTGGCAAGTCATTGAGGAGTACCTGGAAGTCTTGAGATTGGTGGTGCCCTAGTTCTCGTCGAGTGCCATCCACAACAGCAATAAGTTGGAGGATCGTCAAAAAGGCATTTGGGCCGGAGGAGCAGCCTAATTCAGCAATGCATAGGGATGTGGTTGCAGGGAAGCAACTTCGGTACATTCTGACAATTGCTTCCTTCTTTGTGCTCTCAGTCATTAACAATACCTTACCCTACAATGTACATTGAAAATGCATAAATAAATACAGATAATTGGATCTTCCATTATCAAACGAAATAATGCATCTTCCTTTTTTTTTACAAGATAAGCACCCACAGTGCATACAAAACCATATTCAGATCTAGACGAGAAGAAAGAGGAAGATAATTGGATTTTGAGAGGTCGACTGACCATTAAGAAAAATCTTACCAATTGAAGATGTAAGTTTTGAATGTATAAAATACCGCTCATTTTGAGAGATCATTTGTAAGCATCTTTTACAGTATAATTTGTGAGCAAATTTGGAGCATTGGATTAAGAAAATAAACGGATGAGATTTAAAGAAAAATTTGAATAGCAAAATTATTCATCTGAAACAACATGATTATTCGTACATAACTCATACGAATAAGCACGGATAATCATGTTACAACAGAGAGAAAATTATTCACATATGAATAATTATATTACGTCAAACAAGTAATTATTGTAGTGCCTATGAATAACTAGTTTGTTCATAGTTCACACCGTAACATGTGTTCATACCGGATCCATCCCCCCCCCCCTATATATAAAGGGATGCTGAGGGGAATTGAACCCGGGATGATGCTTAAACTAAAGGGTGAAAATTTGTTGAGGTTTTCCACTAGACCACTTCCATATTTGGCTAATTATGGGAAGCAAAATACATACATACAAAATTTATACTGTATCACCAATCATTTTGGGGGCCTATTTCATCAGTCCACTTGAACCTATATGTTGCACGGGTCTAGCGAAGTCACCATGTGCCCCCTTGGTCGCCCCTGGATATGGGAGTCATTTTGAAAAACTTTTTGATCAAATATAAGATTTTTTTTGAGTGGAAATAGTGGATCCAAATATTTACATCCTATGAATAACCAGTTTGTTCATAGTTCACAAATTATATATTGACATATGAATAATTTTATTACGTCAAACAAGTAATTATGAAAGTACCTATAAATAATTAACAGTTTGTTCATAGTTCACACCGTAACAGGTGTTCATACCGGATCCATCCCCCCCTCTATATATATAAAGGGATGCTGAGGGGAATTGAACACGGGATGACCCTAAACTAAATGGTGAAAATTTGTTGAGGTTTTCCACTAGTCCATATTTGGCTAATTATGGAAAGCAAAATACATACATATAAATTTATATCATATTGGGCACCAATCATTTTGGGAGCCTATTTCATCAGTTCACTTGAACCTATATGTTGCACGGGTCTGGCGAAGTCACCCTGTGCCCCCTTGGTCGCCCCTGGATATGGGAGTCATTTTGAAAAACTTTTTTTTTTTATCAAATATATGATTTTTTTGAGTGGAAATAGTGGATCCAAATGTTTACATCCTATAAACCTAGCCAAAATGAGATATAAATTAAAATTGTTGGGGTCCAAAATAGTAATTAATTACCTGCAATGAAGAGTTGTGAGCATAGCTGGTTTCGCCGATTCCTTCATTCATATGCAGCAACTTGGGAATGTCCATGTTTCTCTATATGTCGATCGATCTCCTTCGTTTGTTCCTTTCTAATTAGATAGATATATGTGTTTGAATCCTAAAAATTGGGAAAACAATAAAAACACGAAAGAAGTAAGAAAGAGAGGGAAAAGCAGCAAAAGATACCAGAAAAATGTGGTGAATATTCAGACTCAGTGGGTATATATATCAGTTACACTAAATTGGGAAAGATTCCCTACCAAAAAGGCAAGCGACCCTAATAATCTAATTTAAAAAAAAAAGCTAAATTAATTAAAATTTAAAAAACATTTCCCAATTTAGGGTCTTATCCTATGCCCTTGGGGCATAGGATAGAAAAATCGATATATATATATATATATATATATATAGGGAGTGGTTCCCTTGTGCACACTCCTTAGAGTATATCTAGTGCACGAATCTTGGCAGTAGATATGGATGGATCGGATGGTCTCTACCACGCCACGTGTAATTGAAAAAAAAAAGGGAGGCCGGCCTTGCTCATGTAATCATCTGGGCGCGTGCATAACATCTCCAATAAAACCTAAAAGACCAAAGACGTTCACTTTCAACCTCAAAACTCCAAAACGTACTTTGGAAGCTTCGAAACCCACCTCCCCCGTCAACATCGGCACCAACCCCAAATCAAAATCGTCGGTCCCCCATTCGCGGCGGTTGCGGCTTCACCGACGTCCAGTGCGGCGGGAACCGGCGGCGGCGTATCGTCGAGGCGGAGGTGCATAGTGAGGAATCGTCTTCTCCGGGAGTGCGTGGCCAGTTCTGGCGGTGGTCGGGGCCGATCTGGTTCATCACACAAGGATTGGTTGAGCGTCGCTCGTCAGCCAACGACGGCTCCGGTTCGTCCTCCTGTAATTCACTTATGACGGCGACGCCTAATCGGACACCACCACCATCTTTCTCCAAACCTAGATCTCCGGCCTCCCCTTCTTGTATTCGAATCCCCAGCCACCCACGCAACCTCACGTCGTTGCCGCCGTTGAATTGATTTCTTAATTTTGATCCTTAGTGAAATTGACCGATGTGTAGTACTAAAATTCAACCTAGGTTGCGTTCTTAATTGATCGGTTACTTGTCCAATTTGTTGTTCTAAATAGAGTTTGCCTCTTGTTTGTAGATATTAGCTTTGAGATATGAATGTGGACAATCTCCATTGGTACCCTGGTGCTGTTACCCCTTTGCGTTGAAGTGGGTGGGGGGGGGGGGAGGGGGTTGGGTTGTGTTAGGGGTACATAATCGGTGAAATTTGTTATTTAATTAATCTTTGATTCCGCATTATTCAAGGAAAACAAATAATTATTCAGGCATATATGTCAAATTTGGTGTAGGGTTTTTGAGATGTATAACTTGATTCATTATTCGTCAATTATTCAGATATATGTGTCAAATTTCGGTTACTAATGTTAATGAGTTGGTAAATTATTCAGTGAAATCTGATTCATTTTTCATTAGTATATGGAGTTTTCGTTTGACAAATAACATCAAATTAATAGGAGTGGCTACACACGTCTATTATTCGGTGAAATGTGAAATATTATTCGGTGAAATATGAAGAACTATTCGTTTAAATCGTAAGTATTGTTTAGGGATTGTGGGTTTCTTTTCTCTAAAATTGATGAACAAAAAAATTATTCGGTAGCATGTGATAAATTATTCAGTGGAATTGGTAAATTTTGATATAAACTATATGGAAAAAAGATAATATAACATTATTCGGTGGAATGCAAAATATTATTCGGTGGAATTATTAAATTTTTAAAATTGACGTAGATAGGTACAATTCTAGATTTTTATAACAAAAAATTGCCAAATCTTTATAACATTATTTGGAATTGCCAAATCTTTATAAAAAAAAATTGATTTACCATTGTACCATTATTGATTTTTTTATCCACTAATCATTTAAAAAAAAATTCACACTTACAATTATCCACTAAACAATTTCTTTCATTTTTATAGTTGGGTCACACATCATCACCACAAGTCTTTCCCCTCTTGTACCATTATTGAATTTTTTTTCCACTAACCATTTTTTTTTAAAAAAAAAACGGTAGTTCAAACTTAAAATTACTCCTCTTTATTAAAAATGAAAGAAATTGTTTAGCGGGTCCCACATGATCACCAAAATCTGCCCACCCTCCCACGCGCCTATGACTAAGAGAGTAAATCCGGTTTTTATTATTTGTGTGTGGGGCCCACCTTATTTAAATTAAAAAAAAACGAAAAAATCCTTTTTAATCTCACTCATCCATCAACATCTGATCAATGGCCAACAATTGTGCACAAGATACACCGTAAGCCTTATGCACAATTGATCCATTATATATATATATATATATATATATATATATAGAGGATGGATCATTTGTGAACAATGCTTAGGAAGTAATTTGTGAACAAATTTACACCTTTGAAATAGTTGGGATGGATGGTGTAGATTAAAAGAAATTTATAATTTAAAAAAAAAAGAGAAAATAGGCGGGACCCACAAAACTAGAAGCCAACCCTTATACGTGTGCGTGTGCTGCACTTGCCCCCCTCCCCCCTTTTTTTCCAACACGATGTACTGAATTTTTTTTTACTCCGTAATACGTACCGCACTTTCTAATTTTTGGATTTTTTTTTAATTGTATAGTAACGCCAAGGGCTAGGCCCATTAAACATTTTAATTTTTGTTTTTTTATAGTGCAATGGTTTATCTACTATAATTGGTTAACCGATGAAATTTAATTATTTTTAATATTTAGTGTCAACAAAATTGTGTTTTATCAAAAAATAATAATTATCAATCACTTCACCGAATAATATATAATTTAACTGAATAATCTCTCAAAATTAATCAATTAATGATTATTAAGTTAACTACAAATAATAATTATCAATTCACCGAATAATACATAATTTAACTGAATAAACTCTCAAAATTAACCGAATAATCTCTCAAAATTAACGCAATAATTGTCCCCTTATATATGAATAATCTCTATAATTAACTAAATAATCTCCACTAATTTAACCGAATAATCTATCAAAATTAACCGATTAATGATTATTAAGTTGTAGATAATTGTTTCAATTTTTCTCTTAAAAAATGCATTTTTATCTACGAATAATGATTCTCGATTTACCGAATAATGCATAATTTTCATAAAAACCACCCGTCAAATAATGCAATTTTTTTATATATATAATTGTTTCAAATTTCCTCGTACCTATACTCTTTGTGATTTCACGAATAATGTACAACTTTATTGACTATTATTTTAATATTTAAAATCAATAAATATGTAAAGAATCACCCTCTTACATACGAATAATCTATATAATCTAACCGAATAATCTCTCAAATTTACCCGAATAATATATCAAGTTTAACCGAATAATAATTTTGTTAAATACGAATATTTTTTCTAATTTAATCAAATAATGTAATTTCTATAATTTAATCGAATAATGGTCTACTTAAATACGAATAATCTTTTTAAATGAACCGACTAATGTAATTTGAACATGATAATACGAAGTATTAAGTAAACAAGGAAAGAAAACCGAAACTGGGAAAGAAAAAATGTCCGTACATGAATAACAAAAAAAAAAAAAAAAGGAGTACATAGTGAAACTGTGAAAGGTAAAGAGGGAGTCATGAATCATACGCGCGTGAGTGTATTTGATTGTGGGTCCCATTATTTTCTCTTTAAAATAAAAATTAAAATCACTATTAATCTAGACCCTATATTTCTTCTAATTTAATGGTCGAGATTTGTTCACAAATTACACCCTAATGGTCGAGATTTTTCCTTACCAAAAAAAAATATATATATTTTTCCATTTTGTATTGGCAATAATACGCAGGTACGCATGGGATGCTATCATGCATTAATGCTGGAGGTCTCCCGGATAATCCTATAAAATATATATGCGGATCTCGGAGGGGCCTGGTACCGATTTGATGAGATAAGATCTCCAGCAATATTGGGTGCACCCTTTGGTGCAACGTAATATTAATTGAGGTAGATATTTATGATAAAAAAAATTTAAAAAATTATTTTTATGTTATAAATAAACCATCATACATATTTATATAATTTTCTCATGAAAAAACAGAATTTAAAAAATATTAAAATTATTATAAAAAATAATCATATTTTCAATTTTAATATTTTTTAAAATATGTTTTTCATAAGAAAATTACACAAATATGTATGATGGTTAGTTTATAACATAAAAATAATTTTTTGAATTTTTTTATCATAATATTCACCTGTTGCACCAAAGGGTGGACACAATGTTGTCTTATCTCCTATCTGATTACACAACTTTGTCAGCTGAGGGATGAGGAATTATTTGTTAATACAATATTGTATTTATTTTCTCATTTTTTAATTTTATATATTATACTAGTCTTATTATCCACGTTCTTCGCGGTTTCTTAATAAGTCATATATTTACTACTAATAAATATAAAATTATATATATAAATAAATAAATTGAAATTTTACATTCTCTTAAAAAATATGTTAAAGAAACAAAGTGGTATGATTTTTATTACTAAAATAATGGTTGTCCGACGATGTTATATTTTAACCCCTAATATTAAAATAACTTTTAAAAAATTATATTTATTTTATAAATGATAATTCATATAAAATTTACTTTTTAAAAATTATGAAAAAATCATAAAAAAAATTTAAAATAATTTTGACTTAAAAACTACGGTAGATGTTAGCTTGAATGTTTTAATTTTAATTATTTTATGAAATTTATTTTTTTTATATTTTTCATAATTTTTTTTATATAAAAAGAGATTCGGATTCAATTTAATATATATATATATATATATATATAATTTGGATCAAATGTAAACAAGTCTTACGGTGTTAAATGTTAACAAATTTTAGCCATTGATTGAAGCAAAATGGAGGGCTATGATTAAATCTTGATTTTTGGAATTTATTAATTAAAAAACGTGGGCCCCATGGTCAAAATATCCCACTCTCCATGCCCAGTGTGTGAGTCTCACAATTGGTGGAATGATCTTCCGTAACTGCCCAAATTAAATGGTAATGGTGGGCCCCAAATTTTTTTTTTTATGGTTTTATTTTTCCATTTTATTGAATTTTCCTATTATAAAATATTTTTTGCCCACCAAATAGAGATCATGGTCATTCTGGTTGTTATTTGAGATCTTTCAAAATCATTGTCGTTGAAGCAGGAGAAGAGAAGGTAAATAATCGACAGACACGAGTATATTGTAGAAAACACTATTACCAATTTTTATGTTCATTGGTTGGTAGCAATTATTCGGTTGTAACTATGCCCTTTTTTGAACAATTCCACATACACATGAATAATTACTCTTTTTAATCGAATAATACCTATATTTCATTGAATACTGTCCATTAGAATCCAACAATAAATCCAAACCCACATACACATGAATAATTACTCTCTTTAATCGAATAATACCACAACTATTCATCAACATGAATAATTACTCTTTTTGAATTGTACAATTATTCGGCGGTAACTATGCAATTATTCGGTTGCAAATTTTCTTTTTTGAAAGAATCTCACATACACATGAATAATTCCTCTTGTTAATGGAATAATAATTATATTTCATGGAATACATGTGAGAATCAAACAACAAATCCAACATTTTCAATCTTCAGTAAACACATTCTCATCAAACATGTCAATTATTATCAAATATTCAACAACAGATTCCAATTATTCATCAATATTCATCAAAATTTCACAACTATTCATCACAATCGAATAATACATTTGAAATTCCAAAAATCACGCTATAATTTTCAACCAAAATTAAACACACACTCATCAGCCATACCAGTTATCACCAAATTCCACCAATATTCATCAAAAGGGCTACTTCGACCGCCTCCTAAAGTTGCTGCAGAACCTCCCCAACACAACGATTCTGTCTTCGATTTTATTTCTCCTTCAATTGCAGAAAGAGATGCTTCGCACAGGGTATTTTGTCAAGCCGCACACCAACAGTTGCCGAAACGAAGTGGTGCGCCGCTCAGATGGTCCGATTTCGCCGGATTCGCACTATGATGATAAGCGAAGAGGAAGGTTTCAGGCGGTGGTTTTTGAATCGTGCGATAGGGCTCACAAAGATTTGTCACTTTCTCTCCCTAGTTTATCCAAAAAAAAAAGATTTGTGTTGGGATCTCACGCGTCCGAGGTGAGGAAAAAGGGTGGTTTTTTTCTTTTCCCATTAAAATAAATCAATTTCGGGAATTAATCTCGTCCCTCCATTTGTAATCATCCAATGGCTTATAGTTGTTAACATCAATTAATAATACTAAAGGAGAAGTCGTCTACGTCATGTGGCGGCTTCTCCTTTAATATTGGTTTGTTTGTTAAACAATTAAATATTTTCTATATTTAAATAAATTATTATTTATTATAAATCAAATTACTTATTTAAATAAGAAATTAATTAATTCTTTTCTTTTTCTAAATCTTAACCGATTGATTTTCTTTTTAAATTACTTTTTTCAATAAAACATAAAATCTTTTTTAGTTTTGATTCATGGGATAATTTATAAATAACGATTAGATCCATTTAATAAATTACTTTGTTATAATTTGATTATATGTTTACTTTAATAAATTATTCTCATTTCAATGATAACAATGAAGGTTATATTTATGTGTGTGTATGTGTGTAGTATAATCTATAGTCAAGTAATAATAAGTCAGGTAATAAATTACTTTATTACATTTATGAATAAAAATAATTATTTTATTTTAGTTTAGTTGTGAAAGATAATAGATTTAGGAGTTTATAATATATTATTGAATTAATGCAACTATAGTAAAGGAAAATCATTAGTTGAACGGATATTAATATGAAATTTATTTAAAATTTAAAAGGAAAAAAATCCTATTGTATTTTAACTTATATAAATGTTTTACATATGTGTAAAATTATTATATAAAAAACACCCGCACAACTGTGTGGGCACTAATCTAGTTTAACATCGTAAGGGGTAGAAACACATGACTCAACCTATATATATATATATATATATATATATATATATATATATATATAATCCATGGTAGATTAAATAACGTAAGTGTAAGCATATTGGTTTCAAAAGAATTTAAAAATATATTTATTTCATAAATGATATTTTATAAATGTAAAAGATTAAGCTTATACAGAGATATGATAATATAACTAAGTAAGATATGATAATACTTATTAATTGATGTAATATTGGATAGATTATTTGACCTAAAAAGATAAATTTTGTAACTAATTAAGAGATAAGGTTGAATATTTATACGAATAAGTGGGGAGGGGGGTGATTTCTAAATAGGTCATAATTAGGGTCTTTATTAGGAAAATGTCCACCTCCCTTCTCTTGCCCCATTTTCCCATGTGCCCCCCACGTGCGCCCCCTATGCCCCCCTCCTGTTTATGCACCTTCGGTTTCAGCAACCCCTGTTTCAGTTTTTTTTTTTTCGCGTCAGCGCTTCGACACCGAAGTTGCTGAAACCGAAGTTGCTGAAATTGTTGTTGTAATTGCTGAAATTTTTTTTTTGCGCGTTGCTGAAACCGAAGTCGCTGAAATCGGAGTTGCTTAAATCAGAGTTGTTTTTTTTTGTTTTTTTTTTGTTACGGAGTATAGCACTTCGACACCAGAGTTGCTGAAACCGAATTTGTTTTTTTTTTCGCGTCAAGACTTCAACACCGGAGTTACTGAAACCGTATTGCTGAAATCGTATTGCTGAAACCGGATTTCAGCAAATTAAGAGATTCAGTTAGATATTGTTTCTTTTTTCTGTCAGATTAAATGAAGCTAATCCTCAACAATTATCCCTTTTTTTTAATAGATTATCCCTAAATATCAATTTGCAACCAAATTTTTTTTCATTCCAATTAATCAAATGATGAAAATCAATTCAATGGATAGCTTATATAAATGAATCAACTCAATGGATAACTTACACATATAACTGAAATAAATCAAATTCAATGGATAGCTTATATAAATTTATAATTTGTCTCAGCAATTGCCCACTTCGATTATATTTCCCCCAATTGATTCAATAGATAGCTTACAAATCTAATTAATTGATTTGCCTGTCACCAATCACCATCAGCCAACATAACCAAAAAAAAATCAAGTAGCTAGCCATTAGAATATAATTCCTCACCTAATACAGTAATGCTTCATTATTAATGACTTGATTTGTAAAATGTAATTTTAGGGAAACAGCCGTTGTTTACGTACGGAATACCCGGGCCAATGCGGGTGCGGGCCGGACTTGGGTCGGGCTTTACCTAAGAATTTGTCCCGTTATTGCGGGCACAGTCGGATTAAGCCCGCTTAACGGGTTAGAAGTCATGTGCAAGCCCGTCCGCGAATGCTGATGCGGGTAGCCCGCGGGTACCCGCAAACCTAATCAATTTTTCTTATTAAAGCTATACTTATTAGGTTTTTATTACATATATAATATATATATGTGTGTGTAATATATATATATATAGTTATTGTTTTCATAGTTACTGTTTTTACATTTTATATATGTAAGTTGTATATATATATATTACATGTTTTTATTTTATTTAAAAAATGAATAATTAATATTTTTTATTACATATATATATTAATTTTAATTAAAAAAAGGCGGGTACCCATTACGGGTTGACTGATCTGTCCAATCCCACGCCCGCTGCGGGCGCGGGCCGGGCCTAGCAGCCTGCGTGGGCTTTTCCCCATGTCCATGCCCGCCCGCTCTGGCCGAGCGGGTCTACCCGCATTTTCCCAGGTCTATACGAAACACACCAGACACCAAATTCCCGATTTCGCTCAATACAGTGCAAAATTGTCAATCAATCGTTAAACGATATCAACAATTCACGTTACTAATACTCCCAACAAAAATCAAATTGCAGAGCGAGAGGTGAAAATTAGAGCAGCTTGAAACAGTAGGTTGAAGCAGATGCAAAAAATGAAGAAAAAGAGGGAAGGCAGATGTGAGAGGGTCGCGAGCGATCATAGAAGCCTGGAGGCTGATGCATATACACAATTTCCTGAAGGTTACCATGTAGAAAAGCGTTCTTGACGTCCAGCTGGTGAATAGGCCAGTCCTTAGTGAGAGCGATGCTCAACACAGTGCGTATGCTCGTGATGTCACGCTGAGTACATATTTACGATTGTACCCTGAGGGTACAATCGTAAATATGTACAACTCTATCTATAAAACATATACTGCTAACATCCTCCCTCAGTCGCAGCTAGAGGTGAGCGAATAGCAAGACTGGAACGAAAAGAAGTAAAAAGAGGAGTAGGTAATCCTTTTGTGAAGATGTCCACATACTGATGGGCAGAAGGGACATGTAACACTCAAACCTGGCCTAGAGCAACCTTCTCTCTGACGAAATGTATATCAATCTCGATGTGCTTGGTCCGCTGGTGCTGAACCGGGTTCGATGCGAGGTAAACTGCAGAGACGTTGTCGCATTAGACCAATGTAGCGGCACGAAGTGGAACGCGAAGCTCGCAGAGGAGGTTGCATAGCCAGCAGGTTTCCGCCACGGCGTTGGCGACACCTCTATACTCAGCCTCGACACTGGAGCGAGATATGGTTGCCTGACGCTTGGAGGACCACGATACCAGATTGTCACCAAGGTAGATGGCGAAGACAGAGGTGGAACGGCGGGTTTTCGGACAACCTGCCCAGTCAGCGTCCGAGTAGGCTGTGAGGGTGTCGAAGCGGCCGCGACAGAGGTGCAATCCCAGGTCACTGGTGCCCTTGATGTACCGGATGATCCGCTTGAGCGCCTGTAGATGATGCTCACGGGGATCATGCATGTATAAGCAAACCTGCTGGACAGCAAAAGCAATGTCTGGCCTAGTGAACGTCACATACTGCAGGGCACCTGCCAGACTGCGATAGGCGGTAGGCTCATCAACCTTGGGACTGGAGGCAACATCGAGCTTGGACTTGCAGTCGACAGGAGTGGTAGCGGGCTTGCAAGATGTCATCCTAGCCTTTTCGACAATCTCAAGGGCATATTTCTTCTGATGAAGAAACAATGTATCCCGAGTGCGAGTCACAGAGATGCCGAGAAAATAGCTCAGGGGACCAAGATCCGTCATGGCAAACTCCGAACGCAGTAGTCCCATCAGGCGAGACAATAATGATGGAGAAGATGCAGTAAGCACAATGTCATCAACATATAGCAATAGATACGCCGTGTCAGACCCTGAATGGAACACAAAGAGGGAGTGATCTGACTGACTGCCCTGAAAACCAATCGCAGTGAGGTACGTGGCGAAACGCTGATACTAGGCGCGGGGCGCCTGTTTCAACCCATAGAGAGACTTCCGGAGAAGGCAGACGTGAGAGGGTCGCGAGCAATCATAGAAGCCTGGAGGCTGATGCATATACACAGTTTCCTGAAGGTTACCATGTAGAAAAGCGTTCTTGACGTCCAGCTGGTGAATAGGCCAGTCCTTAGTGAGAGCGATGCTCAACACAGTGCGTATGGTAGCGGGTTTGACGACCGGGCTAAAAGTTTCGTCGTAGTCCACACAAACCTCCTGAGACTTGCCATTGACAACGAGGCGAGCCTTGTGTCGTTCAAGTGACCCATCAGACCTGTACTTATGTTTGAACAACCACATGTAGTTAATGATATTAGAGTCCCGAGGTCTAGGAACAAGGTCCCACGTGCCATTTTTAATTAAAGCACTAAACTCATCGACCATGGCGGCATGCCAGTTTGGGTCCTATAAGGCCTTGTGTGGTGACTTAGGTATAGGTGATATGTGAGTGGATGGGGTGAGGAGGTTGTATTTTGGGTTGGGTTTGACGATCCCAGTTTGAGATCGGGTAGTCATGGTTGGGGCGGGCGCTGGGGGAGGTGGCAGTCGCGGCACATGGGCGGCGGCCGCAGCAGGGGCAGGTGCAGCAAGGGAGGTGCGGCGGGGGCAGCGGCGGGCGCAGCGGGATGCGACGGGCGCGGCATGTGGGCGACGGCCGCTACATGTTGCATTGCTGCGGCGGGTGGGGCGGCGGCCGCGACATCGGGGGGTTGCTGCCAAGTAGGAGACGTAGGAGGGGTGGGAATGAGGCCGAGTTGCTGGGTTCTTGGGGTGTGGGGACGGTGGGTTGATGGTGGGGGGCAAAGGGGAAGGTATGTTCGTCGAAAATCACGTGGCGAGATGTCACTACCCGATTGGTATCCAAGCGAAGACAACGGTAGCCTCGATGGTGTGGGGAAATGCCTAAGAAGACACATTTGGTGGACCGTGGGGAGAGCTTATGAGGAGCAGTGGCACTCATATTGGGAAAGCAAAGGCATCCAAACACTCGAATATGATTGTAGGACGGGTGGCGATGGTAGAGTGCCAAGGTTGGGTTGGAGTTGCCAGTGGCCTTTGATGGTAGGATATTGTGGAGGTAAGTGGCCATGTGAAGAGCTTCAACCCAAAAGGAAGGGGGTAAAGAGGCATGTTGAAGGAGAGTTCGGGTCTTGTCATTGAGCGTGCGGAGAATGCGTTCCGCTTTGCCATTTTGAGGTGATGTTTGTGGACAAGAGAAGCGGAGGGCTATCCCTTGTTGTTGACAAAAGGAGCGGACAATGTTGTTGTCGAACTCGCCTCCCATGTCACATTGAATGGCCTTGATAGGCAAACTAAACTGGGTGTAAACAAACTTGTGAAAGCTAATAATGTGGCCATGTGTTTCCGATTTATGGTGCAGTGGAAAGACCCAAACAAAATTGGTAAAGTCATCAAGCATAACCAAATAATAACGAAAACCACTAGCACTAGGAATATGCGATGTCCACAAATCGCAATCAATAATGTCAAAAGGTGCAAAAGTATGTGAAAGGGAAATGCTAAAAGGAAGTCTTTTGCTCTTGGCGATCTCACATGAAGTGCAAACGCCCGAGGCTTTATTACAAGAAATGAAATTGCTAGAGCGGAGACTTTGAAGCACGTGATCGCCAGGGTGGCCAAGACGAGCATGCCACAAGTCGGAACTAAGGGTGATGAGGGCGGTGGGGGCGGCAGGGGCGGACTTGCGGGCTGGGGCGAGTGGTTAGAGGTCGCCGGAACTATTGCACCGCATGATTGGGGTCCCCGTGCGAAGATCCTTCACAAGAAAACCAAAAGGGTCAAATTGGACAGCCACGTGATTATCAATGGTAAATTGACGAACAGAGATGAGGTTCTTGACTATGTCAGGGGCAAGTAGGACGTTGTTAAGGTGGAGGGGTGGGCCAGTGGGGAGAGTTGCTTGACCTGAACCGACAATGGGTAGTGGGGCGCCGTTACCGACATAGATGGATGGGAAAGTGCTAGAATTAAAAAACAGTTTGTAGGTTACCTGGTGCGTTCGTCATGTGAGAATAGGCCCTGGTATCCATATACCAGTTGTCATCCGGCTGCTGAAGTCCCATGGTGGAGAAAGCGGCAGAGAGATCGGTGTGCTGCGGCTGGGAGGCGTATAGCGCCGGGGAAGGGGCCGCAGGGTGTGGAGGGCGGTAGGGGCGGAGCATCGAAGGCGGTGGGTAGCCGGCCCACGTCGGATAGGGGCAGGGAGGCAGGGTGGCATACCAGGGCTGCGGCGGGTAATGCGGCGGGTGCTGTGGCGGGTAGGGCTGCGGTCGCGACATGTTGCTGCGGCCGCCGCCACGGCCCCTTCGCGAGCTCCGCCCTTGCTCACATCCGCCGCGCTGGTTGGGCGGCCTGGACTAGTTTGTTTGAGGGTTTCGGGGGTAAGGGTCCGTGGGTAGGAAGTCCTTAGAGGACACCAGAACATGGGAAGGGGCTTGAGGGCGGCCCTGACGGCTTTCCTCCCTGGAAAGCATGCTGCGAGCCACCATGAAGGTCAGCAGCGGGGAGGTGTTGCTTATCATCCCGCCGACGACGTCAAATTTGGTGGAGAGGCCATTGATAAGTTGAAGAACAAGGCGCTCTTCGCTGACTTTGTGTCCGACATCGCCAAGTTGATCGGCGATAGCCTTGATGGCAAGGCAATAGTCGGAGACGGTGGAGAAACTCTCCTGACGGGTGTTGATGAATTTCCCTTCAAGATCCGCAGACCTAGCAGATTGATTTTCATGAAAGAGACCCTTGATGCGAAGCCAAACATCACGAGCGGTTGAACCGGGTTGGAGGACGGTAATAAACACATCCTCGGAGATGGTAGCATAGATCCATCCGAGTACGATGGAGTCGATGCGGTTCCAGAGAGGCTCAGGGACATCATTGGGGCAGTCGGAATCGTCGATGTGGGCGAGGACATCATGGCCCCGACAGGCGGTGGTGAAGAGTTCTGCCTATGTGTGGTATTGAACCTTCTTGAGGTCTAGGGTTAGGGGAATTTGGTTTTTGATGTTGGTAACGGATTGGGCGGAATGGAAAGGGTTTTGTGGCTGCGGTGGGGGGTTGACAACGTCACCCATTGGTAGAGGTAGGTAGCGGCGGCGGCGAAGAAGGGTGCGGCGGCGGCTAAGGTGCGGCGGCAACGGCGGCTGTGTGTGGGGCAGCGGGTGTGGGGCGGCGGCGGCTATGGGAGCGGCGGCGGCTAGATCGAATTAATTTGTGAAATGAAAAATTTAGGGTTTCACAAAAGGCTGTGAGCTCGCCTCGCACTCCCGGACTCGCTCTCGAGCTCGCCTCGCACTCTCGGACCTCGCTCTCGTGCTGCCGGAGATCTCGAGCTCGTCTGACACCCCGCACTCAGCTCTCGCTCACCCGCAATTAGCCCAACATCGAAAGGATTCAAGACATCGAATGAGAAAAAAAAGAAGGATCGGGAGCTCACCGAGATGGATTTTTCGCGACTTCGGAGCTCTCGATCGGAGTTCTGGGCTTCGTCGGAGGCTCGCGATGGCTCATCGAACCTGCGTGGGACATGGGAGAGCGTGATGGTGAAGTCCGCGAGGGGTTTCGATCGAAGACGGAATAGAATCGCTTACCGGAACTTGGCTCGCGATCGAACAGGGTTTAGAAGGAAGTGGGGCTGTGGTGGCTCTCGTGGCGGCTCCGGTGGCGGCTCCGTTGCTTCTGGTGGCTCTGAGGGATGCTGCGGCTTCTCTGGTGGCTCCGAGGAGGGGTCGAAGATGAAAATGGATTGGTGGTGGTGATCGGAGAAGAGAAGCGGGAAGGTGACGGTGAGGAGATGAAATGGTGATGGTAAGGAGGTGATGGTGACGATGAGTGATGGTGAGGGTGATGGGGTAAGGGGTGGGTTGAATTTGAAGGGTATGGTGAGGTGAGGGAGTGGGTGAAGATTGAGTGTGAAAATGGGTAACCAAATACCCGGAAATAAACCCCGGATACACAAATTTCGAATCCCAAAATTAGTTTTTGAATGTTAGTTTTCCCGAATCTCGCTTTCTCGATCAATTAGATTTTTAAAATCGACAAGGATATCGCCATCCGACAATTATTTTAAATTTTCGAGGTAAAGGGATGTAAATTATTCGTCAAATTTTATATTCCGGTCGGAATCCGCTAAACGAGTTTTAAAACCGATTAAATTTCATTTTTAATTCTCTTTTTCCGAAAAATTAGGATTTGAAAATCCGAGCCTTTACATCATCCACCTCTAAAAACAAGTCTCGTCCCCGAGACTAAAATCATTTAAAACAGGGGATGAAGTTTGAAATCGGTGAGTCCAAGGATCGTGCCATTGATCCCATAAACACCTCATAAGTGCCCTTATGAGGTCCTCACAGTACCGTTGCCGTGATCATAATATCGCCAATAGATCGTAGCAAGAAGGTAATATGGGCCCCTACCACATCCTTATTCCGACTTCTCGGTCATATCATAACTCGAAAAGCATCACAGCATCTCCCCTAGGTCTTAGCAAGCAGTCTATAAGGGCCCCTGTAAAATGCATGTATCCACTTCGGGGGTCGTTATAATGCAAGCTCGGTCAGAAAAATTCAAGAGGGTTCCTCAGTTTGAAAAGGTTTGGTCTCAAAATCATTGAAGTTCTCGATCGCGTTAAATTTCTCAGAATCCAAGTTAGTCAAGCAATTTCAGAACTCAAGAGGTGGAATCATCCACCTCTAAGGCTAATCACATATTCCCTTCCTAGGTTCCAAGTCAGAATCAAGGTTCAACAGTTCAATTTCTATCATTTCCATCATCAAGCATCATGTATATATATCGAATAACAATAGCAACTCACATCTAACAGCATAACATAATCACCTCAAGAATAGCCACATACCATAGCATATCTAGCATCTTATCATATATGGTAGAATTTATCACATCATCTCACGGAAGTTACACACCATATCAATTAGATAAGCATGTTATATCAATCAGATAAGTACATCATACTCATTCTAACTACCAAGCGTCATCGCATTAGAGGCAAACAACTGCTTCCGCACAGTAGCATTCCATCGAGTTCAGTGATAACTATGTTAGTACTAACAGTTCCCTGTTGTCAACGGCAACACATCAGAGAATCAACATCGTCTGTAGCATAGAATTCGCACAACATTCGGTCCCAAGTAAAGTATACACTAGATCACTATCTCAGGAGAATCTGCCTACACTACCAATCATGACGAGACACGACCACTACTCACCATCCCTTGCACTAAGATCAACTTCACCGAGGTCTACCAACTCAATCCAACTACTAGGTATCCCAACTCCTATGCCATCAAGCCATCTAAGGGCCAATCCACTTCGACATCCCGATCTCAAGTCCTACCTTCCACTCGACTATTTAAAACTATCTCTCGGAGTTCCCAAATCACAAAATTCCCTCATTTTGACAAGCTGAACAACTCGATCTACTACTAAGACTCCATATATAACACATCCTTTCCCTAGGGCCCCTCTATGAGTCCCATATTTACCCTATAATAGAAAATTCTGAGTCCTCAACTGAACCGCTCTCACGATTGATCTAGAAGACACTTCTTAACAATCTCGCTTACTCTTCCTAGGCTCTCAAGACTTCGCCCGACCATCATCTCCTAAAGAGACATCTTGAATCACCTTGCTAACTTAATCATACTTCCCACGCCACTAATCACTCTCACTAACCATCCACCTCTAAGGACCCAACTCATGCTGACCATCTCTACCACTTAAACCCTTATGTACCAATCATCATTTTCACCGAATTCCTATGACATCCTCGTCCGAATTTCCTAAGCACCGCAACTTCACCAACCTTCAAAAATCTCTTATCCTCTAGCGTCCTCAATACCTTCTGCTTTGCCGAGTTCCCAAATCCATGCTAATAATCTCCCTATCTCAACCTTAAGCCCACAGTCTTACTAGGAATCTCAACTACATCCTTGCCTAGCTACCAGCCTTTCCTCGAAGATTCATCTCACATCCTCAAATACCTCAATAGCCACAATAACCTCCACTCATAAATCCCGATTCATTCCCTATGCCAAAATCCTTCAACAACGCATCTAGAAATCCTTCACTCATAATTTCCCCAAGCATTACCAATCCTATCTAAACAACCCCAAATACTCATCACACGAACAACCCTGATATGAACAACCTAATATCCCTGATCGATAATTTCCCAAGCAACCTCATACTACTCTTCCTTGGCAATTCCTCAACCTCACCCCTTACCGAAATCGCTCCCACTCACAGCACACACCACCTAGTCCCAAATTCTACGATTTCTCAGATGTTCCTTGATCGATCATCCTCGACACCGCCTACGATCCACTCATAGACCATCTAGACACCTTCCTTAGCACACCAATCCGTCTCACAACACCTCCCTTCAAGAATCCCCCGATCAACTCCTAGCTCGCCCATCCACCTCTAGAACTATCCTAACTGCCTCTACCCATACCCAATCTCAAGATCACCCTAATGAAACTAGTCCAGACCTCAGCCAACCACTCTCTTATACTACCTGCAGACACTACCTGCCTAGACTACCACTTCTCACTAGGACATCTCCCTCAAAATCTCACCATACTAGCCCCACTGCTCACCTAAGTCCTATCTGGAAGCTCATCTATACTCACGGACCACTATCTTCGACACATCCCAACTCACTCGGCTCTACCCAAGCTAACGCATCCTTCCTACACCCCATCTCACACGACCAATGACCCAATCCGAAGACCTTAATCCACCTGCCACTTTCCGACCTAGCTTACCGAAGAATCTCTCGACTCATGCCCAAGAAGAAGCATCACCAGGCATATAGCCCATAACATACTCACCAGCAAGTCGGTATACCAAGCACCAAGGCACATCATTATAGAAACAAGTTAGTCAATCATTGCTACCAGTTCAGCACATGCATCATCACACATTCAATTATGTCAGTTCTAGGCCTATCACACAACATCAATTCCGATTAGTATAGAAGAATCCACTATTTGAATTAAGAATGCTCTTCCTCGTGTCTTCTGGGAGGAACCTGTTAACGATTGTCATCCTTGAAGCATATTCGTCCTTTTTGCCATCGGTGACGTTTTTCCTGGGGCCTAGGGGTTATGGACCCATCACACTTCCGTTGCGCCGCTCCGGTGCCACTTGGTCGTCGGTCCTTTATTGCATATCGGCGCTCATCGAAGGATCGCAAGGGTTAGAAGTTACGGAGATAGGAGAGAGACAAGGGCGGACAACACAACTTCCTTAAGGGTTCAGACATGGACCTAGACTAGGGACGACGAGACCAAGGAGAAGATCCCAACTCGAGAGTTACAACGATGCCCTTGTAATTGTGGCACGCAAACACATAAAAATCAAGAGATATCATCACATTATTTCACACTAGTATGCACCTATCTCAAGGAATATCGATTTATGCATTCATAACATGTTCATATAATCATCTTTTATATGTGCGCAGAACAAGCTAGCAACCTATCATTTCATTCACCAATCATGCTTGACAGACTAAGAACATGTATGCACAGACTGACATGGGACATATATTGCATAAGTTATGCAAGACCTAGCAAACATCACAGGATATCATATGTACGACTTATCACTCATTTAGATACATACATAAGCAAGTCATAATATTGCGGGGTTGAGGCAAGCATGCTAAGATGTACCCTAAAAATCATGCTAAGGGTATGGTCAGTTCATGCAGGGTTGGTATAGCAACTATCTCTTCACATACATCCATATTCGCATAGTAGGACTAGGACGTCACACAATCATACGAGGGCCTATAACTGGGAGGTATATGTCCTACATGATACTAGCAATACTCATTAAACATGTACACATTCAATGAGGTCCAATTAGGTTACTCTAACATGCTAAGTCATCCGATTCACGTGTTAAACATACAACGAGAGTTGACCACATTATCATGGACCTAGTTCACAGGGAGACAGTAATCATGGGAATTCAATACATACAGCAAATACATCCACTCATAAGTGCAACCATGCAAGGTACCAGGCAAGTCATGCTGAATTATACCAATATAGCATGTCATGAAATCACAAGGAGGCTATCATTATAACTTGACAGAATTCTCTATGGGCAATCACCGACTCATCACCCCGTTTCCCCGTGGGACGCTAGTATGACTCGCTGGGTATGACACAAGGACATTCACGTTGTTTTCGAGAGGTGAGGGTAGAACTCGTGTTTAGACTCTTGTGGCAAGAAGACATGGTTGGCCATTACAGGGATCGAAAGGGATGACTCCATAAGACAACTCACTTCTATCTCAAAACGATTTAAATCCTCACCCCCACTAACATACTCAGGTAACCCTCACATCCGACACGATTTTCAAAGGTAATTAGTTAACTGACCTAAATTTCCCGTGGAAGACCCCAACCTCAGGTACGAGACTCGATAGAAGCATCGATGGTGGGATATGAAACAGGACTCGAAACGAGAGAGCGGATGCTTCTCGACCCTTGCTAACATGCCTAGATGTTTTGGTGGGGCGAATGACAGAGTTAGAACCATCAGGGGGTTTGAATTATGAAAGGGCTATTCCGACAAGACAGGAATTCCGATTACATAAGAAGAAGGTTTTCTCCCGCTATCCTGTTTGCACGGTTATTCAACACATGGTTCAAGTCAAGGCATACTGATTAGTTCGCTATCCTAAGCACAATAGCACTCATCACGGAAGCAATCAACAAGACTAATATGATCCTCTTCGAGGAGGATATAAGACATACATGCACATAGACGATCTATGTCGTCCTTCTAGGGACAGCTGACCGGAGGGGCAAAAACCTCACGGCCTCCTAACTCAACACTCCAACCTCCGTGGTGTTCCTTGGAGTCTTCTAGGCCCATTTGTAAATAAAAGCTAGTATTTTGCCTACCGTTCCCCGAGTTCTACATCCATAAGGGAGGTCTATCGCTTTGGTCTCTACCCACGAGATTGTTTCCCCTTTATTCACTTAGGTTTTAAGTCCAATTAAATTCATTTTGCCCTTTAAACATTTTCCAAAACCATTTGAAATCATTGGGCGATTTTCAAAACCATATTCAACCTAGTGTACTCGGATTGCAAAACCTGGCTCTGATACCAACTTTGTAACGGCCCAGGATTATGATTCCCGAGTTACGTTTCGAGCACTCACTCCCCGCCATATGAATGGACCCCGTCATAACAACACAAAATCAAGCAGTGGAACGGGTACATGAAACTATACCACAAAGTCAGGCCAAGAATTCGCCTGCGGGTCCTCTGACCGCGCTGAAGACATATAATACGGCTATAACTAGAATAAAGGATGCCTTCATGCAGTACTGAAATATTAACCATACTATCATGCTCCTAATTCATATATGCAGAATATGAAGCAAGGCCTTAACAAAGAATACCAAGTGGTATATCCCTCTTCTACCACCAACCCTTCCAGATAGGATGCCTCTCTTGCCCGCCCCCGCGGGCAAGAGAGGCCTGCAACCCTGCTTTTTCGGTTTTACATATGTCAATGGCGAATGGCCTCTAGGACTTCTCTCATTGTCCATTGTTCCATTAGACAGAGGGGAAGACAGTCAATGTTACAGATTTGAGGGAGACACCTCTCGCATAACCTTAATCGAAAACAAACTTACCCATTTTCTATCTAAAGTCGATGGTGAATCTGTTTCTCTGATAACTCTTGTCCAGTCAGTTCCAATAGGTGGCAGGTTGTTTTGCTTTGGGTGTCTAGTTACACGTCAAACTGCAAATAAACCCCCGCTCACTTGCTTCTTCTTCGATGGTTTTTCTCTGAAACTTAAGATTTAATTCAAATTATATATATATTAATGCCCCCTTACCGTCACTCTTCCCCCCCCCCCCCTCACTCTCTCTGTCCTATCCCCTCTGTCCTCTCTCACTGATCTCTCTCCTCTACGACTTTACTGTTGCTTTTTCACTCCCCTCTCTCTCTCTTTCTCCTGTCTCCCAATCCTCACATCATACTCTCTCTCCTCATTTAATGCACCCGTTCCCCTTTCTTATTTTATCATCTGGGCTTAGATGTAAAGACCGAAAATTTAAAATCATTATTTTATTATTATTACTAATTTTATTTAATTCGATTCGGAACTTTTAGAAATAACCGTCCTCGAGCGATTATTTTATTCAGATCTCTTAAAAAGATCCCGGCATATATTTCTTTTAAATGGACTTTCAGTTGGATTTATTTTCGCTTTCGCGTGCTAAAATTTGAAACTATGATTTCATTTTATCATTTTATTCGGTTCGAGAATCGTTTGTCTGGATGCACACACAGTCAGAGGATCGTTGCCCTTCTACGCACCCACAGTCAGAGGATCGTTTGTCTGGATGCACACACACCTTGCTCCCTCAAAAATCACAGCTTACACCCACCCAGCAGCTCACCCATTTTGTCTCTCTGCTAATTCCACACCCATTCTCCCCTATATAGGCAGCACCCTCCTCTCTACCCTCACTCTCGCACTGCATTCCACCAAAATAACCCACAGATGAGCCCTCTCTCCTCCTCCTTTCATCTCTGCAGAAACCCAGAAATTAAGAGGAATCCAAGCTCTCCCACCGCCGTTTCCAAGTAGCTTCCCCTCGTCCACTTCGATCTTCAATCCCAGGGAGCCACCTGAGCCTCTTCTCCTCCTCCTACACCTAAGGACGCAGTCAGGAGCCCGACGCCACTGCCAGAGAAACCCTCGCCGCCGAGAACTGCTCTCCCCCTTCACCGCCTCTGTTCGTTTTCCAAAAGACGGTAATGAACCTCGATTCTTCCTTCTTCATTTTGAAACTGTGTTCAACTGTTTCACTCCAAGGTCAGTCTCTCTCCCCTGTTTCACTCCAAGGTCAGTCTGGGCTCCTTTCTCCCGTTTTCCATTCTTCAACCCTTAAAGGTGCGCCTTTATAAGCCTTCTTGTTCGACCCAGGCCCCCGAAGCCCTTTCCCGTCGATTTGCAGCCGGAGCGCCGACGTCGAGCCCCGGAGTCGCCCTCAGAGTCGCCATTGTAAGACCTCTTTTTCCTCTCCTCCGTTGCTCGTGTTTCCTTCCTTTTGCGATGGGTGTGGTCGGGTTGTATCTCGTGTCTCTGGGTAAAAAATGTCGAGCCAAACGGCCACCGGTGGCATGGGCTTTTTGTAAAGACCCAAAAAATTTAAAATATTATTTAATAAATTATGATTTAATTTAAGTATTAAAATTCTGAGATTTTCGAAAAATTTAAAAATCTCCGTCCTCGGTCAAAAATATTTTGTTTCCAATTCAAAGGCAAATCCAACATATATTCAAATTCGATTAAAAAAAATTTACGGGGTTGTTTTATTATTTTTTTTCACAATTTAATTTTAACCCTAATTTTGCGGGTATATGTATATATATAATGTCCTTATAACCCTAGGAGCCCCTATTCACACTCCTCTTTTGAGATCTCCAGCCGCCTCTTTCACTGGCTTCTTCGGTTTATGCTCTTCCAAAGAGCTCCTCAGCCTCCTACAATGGCTCCCTCCTTGTTCTCCGCTCCCCTCTCTCGCTCTTTCTCACATCCGTAGTGCACTAAGCCAGATCAACCGCCATCCCGCACTCATCCCTCCCTCTCGCGCGCTTGAAGGGTAGAGGCCTTCCCTGCTTGAATTGGCGTCGAGCAGCCCACATATGCTCTTATGGATGCCGACAGCACCACCTGAAGACCGAGCTTTGACGTTGGCGTGTGGTTGCCCTCACTCCTCTCAGACCTTATTCCCCGCAGCTGCTCGCCCTCGACTCGCTTTCTCGATGTTTCTCCGAGTCCAGGTCGACCTCCCTCCCACACATCGGACTCTGTGTAACTGGGGTTCCCTCTCGCTGCCATAACCTTCGAACCCAAAAATGGGAGTCTTTGTAGTCCGACATCGACGAGCCGAGCCCTGCACTCAATCCCGGATCCAATCCCTTCAAAGCTCTACCTCGCTGCCACGAGTAGCCTGGATGTCGGAGTTGTGCCACCCTCCACCGCTGCCGACTAGAACTAGACGAAGAAGAAGACGAGCTGAAGTAGGAGCCCGAACCTTTGAGTCGAGGAACCCCTGCAGCCGTGTACCGAACCTCGAGCCCTTGTCCGGTTTAACTTCGGGATAGCCTAATCGGTTCTTTAAGTTTTGAATTGAGACTAAGATGAGTTTGACCTTGCTAATTAAATTGAATCAAAATTTGGGTTTAGAGTTGAAGTTGTCCAAATGGTTGGTGTTTCTATTGTGGTTTTCTCCATTTCTTTGATTAAATTAAGTATGAAATAATTGGTCACTGTTTCATAACCCACTTGGTTGGATTGCTCTAAGTCTACTAATGATTAAAGGGATATATCTAAGTGATGATTTAAACACATGTAATTGGCTTAAAGTATATGGTAGTGATTAAATGCGATTTAATTGGTAAGTTATAAGTAAATTAGAGATGTGCCTTGTGAACGTACTATTCATGAATTTGCTTGTTGTGACTATGACCTTGAGGAGTAGTATAGTTACAATCAATTAGAAAAGACTTCTAGAACTTCGATCTACTTCGAAATGGATTTGGGTTTTTAATCTTATACACTTTTGATCTTGCTAACTATAGGCAAATAATAAAGGTGTTTTGAAAATGTTAAGTTATCGGCTATATTGGTGAGTAAGATTTGATTATACCACTCTTGATAACTTAATTGTTAGACATGATATTCCTTGAGTTCTCTTAATGTAAGGATATATGTTAAAAAGAAAACTTGGTAAACTTGTAACTTGACCATATTTTAACTATTAACTTGAGCATAAAGTTATTGGTCGTTATATGCTTGTAGTATTATGATTATTGGTTAAGTTCAGAGAATGAGCATACATGTTGGAACCTTGAAATGAATAAGATATGTGAATTATGGTATGATCGTTTTAGGATGAACCAATTGAGTTATGAAATTAGGTACTAAGGCTATATCTAAGATGTTTGTACAAATTATTATGCTCGTGTGCTTTAAGCTTGAATGTAGCGCTTTGATGTTGAGTAGTTCTTATATTGATATTATAAAGATTTTTGAAATATCAACTTGCCTTGGTTACTCGTTGAGCATAATTTATTTTGTGAGTTTTGATAAATAAGACTTGTTGATCCTTGGTTTTGAGAACTTATGATTTTGTTGAGTAATTGAGTATTTGATAATTGATGGTTACTTGAGGAAAATGCTTAAGGAAACCTTAACTTGATATGAAATAAGATGTTTTAGGTGATGAGATTAGTAAAGCTTTGAGCTAAGTTTCATACTTGATGAGAACAAGGTTAAGTAAGAATGATGGTTATGATGAGAATGCGAGGTCACTTGAATAAAATATTGTTAAGTCTTGTGTGTTGAGTAAATGTGTATTGATGAGTTGTTCCTTGCTTATACTTGCTAGTGTGATTGGATTGTACTCTGAGTGGCTTGTTTGCTGATGGATGAATCTCTGAGTGGCTTGTTTGCTGACTTATTGGATGTGAAGACTCCAGGTAAGTCCTCCGGGGCTTGCTAAGTGATTGGACCTCATGCCTGATGTGTCATATAGTATGTAGGTGTTGCATATGCATAAACGCATGCCATGTAGTATCATGCTTAGAACTTGCTCTTATGAATGAGCATCCCTATTCTTTATGCGTTTGAAACAGAACGACTGTTATCTGTGAGTTCTAGAATCTTTGCTAGGGTCATAGGATAGCCCAGTCTCATCGGGTTGTCCTGAGTCAGTCGTGTCGTTATATGAGATGATAACCCAGCACCATCGGGCATGAGCATGATGAGATGATAGCCCAACACCATTGGGCATGAGCATGATATGCGATATGATGATGAGATATGATATACTATGATGAGATATGATATACTATAACATCGAACTGGCCAGTCTCTGCACTAACGGGAAGGGGTGCAGAGTTAGGAGAGGGATATACCACTTGGCATTCTATGTGGATCCAATTTATCGCTTTCTGCATTATATAAACTATCAGTATGCTTGTGTGATTTAAATTCCAGTATTGCATTAGAACATCCTTTATTCTAGGTATAGGCGTATTATATGGCTTCAACGAGGACTTCCGGTCCCGCATGAGTGGCTCGACCTTGACTTGTCGTATAGTTTCAGGTACCCGCTTCCTTTTGCTTGCTGAATTGCTTCTATGGCGGGGTTTTCTCACGAGATGAGAGTGTTAAGATGACTTCGTACAAATATTACTTTATAAATGTTTTGGTTTAGTTGGACATTTAGAAGCAGTGTATATTTATATTGATTTAAACTCGTTTTGTCTCTTTGGAGCTTTGACTAGTTGAATTCGGACAGGTTCCCGTGCGAAAGCACATATTATGATTGGATTATTTGATTGTTTTGAGGGTTTGAAATCCCCTTTTTCTTGAATTATATCATTAAATCCTTAAGACTTAAACAAGGTTATAACTTGAAGATGATAAATAAGCAGCCCGTACTTGGATTGCAAGATCTGACAGAGGTATAATTCTTCCCTCTAAACGTAACCCGGATTTTATAATCTGGGTCGTTACAAAGTTGGTATCAGAGCCAGGTTGTGCAATCCGAGTACAAACGAGTTGTAAAACAATTGGTGCTTTTGAGTTTTGAAAATGAAATGGCCCAAAGGTTTTCACGAGTTTTGAATGTTTTCAAAGGGCAAAATGAATTTAATATGGATAAGTAAGATAACCACCTTGAGAAGTGAGAATCAGGATTCGATCGGGTAGTTATGGCAATAGTCTATCCCTTACGGATATAGAATCAGGATTGGTAGATATCCTTAACTTATTCTTTATAGATGGGCACGGAAGACTCCAAGAAGGTATACCACGATGGTTAGAGTTTTGGGTAAAAGTTGTTAGAAAACTCTCTCATGAATGGAATTGTGTATTGTCCTTGTGTTGTTCTTCTCGATGGGGAAAACTTTGTTTCGATATATGTTAGAGTCTATTACGTCTTTATGAAAATAGAGGGCATATGCAAAATCTGGGTTGGGTAATTCTTGCACTTGATTATAGAGATAGGTAAATTTGGGAGAGAAGTTTGATGATTCATGTGTGTATTCTTGATGACTTGGTATGATATTTGGTTATATGAGTTTCCCTCGTTATGACACCTAACGTAATTCTTACAACATGCTTTGATCTTGTTATATGTATATAGTGTATGGTATTTGATGACTTGGATTGGGCCATGGTTACCATTCTTGATGTGTTTGACTTATACATATTTGTTTTGCTACGTATATATCACTTATGATGGAAATTGTTGATGCCTGTTGGCCTTGGTTTGATGAGGATATGAGATGAGATTAGGAGGATTTACATGGTTGTGGTTGATGTTTCGTATTGGTTAGTTGGAAGCTTATGAGCTCAGGCTTGAGAATCTTACTCTAGCCAATGGAAAAACTTATGATTTCGAGAACTGAGAAATTATGTTTGTTGAATTGAGAGTCATGATATTATAACTACGAGACATCTTGATTGAATTGATAGAATTACGTAGGGATTCAGATTCTTGATATAAATTGTTGATTCTTGCTTACTTGATAATATTTTCGCAAAGTCGACACAAATATTTTACAGGGATGCTTGTAAAGTATTTGGTAAGACCTGGTGAGAATATTGAGATAATTTTGTGATACTTATACAAGTATTTCATGGGGACGCCTATGGAATACTTGTAGGGATCACAAAATGCCTTGTTTATATGCTTAATTGAGATTTTTAGCATGATATTATTCCATGATCGATTTAGTTGATGCTTTGCATGCTTTATATGATGAATTCTAATGATATTGTTCTCATATGTGAAATTCGTTCAAAGAATGATCATGTGTATACAACTCGAGTAAAATATGTCTGAATCAATGAGTAGACATAACTCACTTATTCATAAAATAGAACCTATGTGATTGATACGGCATTGTGCCTTCTACACCCGACGTATTATCGTTCATATGTTGTAACTTTATGAGATTTTGTGAAGTTATGTTATGCACCTCTATCTTGTTCGTATGTACGATGATATTTATTCATGATGTTTTGCTTATGTGACTACTCGATATCCTATAATTGTCTTACTTGTATAATTGATAGCTTACATGTCCCTTATTACAATAAGATGATGTTATTCTTGCTTGTTTACTTGGTTAGGGAAAGAGACTTGTACAACTTGGCCAGTATAGATCGAAACAATGAATAGATGTAACTCGCTTAGTAATGAAGACAAGAATGATCTCTAAATCATAGACTTTAAATCTTGATTAAAGGGTTTCCTCCTCTCTAAGAAAATAGAATCTATATTCAAGCTAACTTGTTAATGGTGAGATTTGTTAAGATAGCAAATTGACATATTGATTGACCTCCTTGAATTCTTGGTGAAGTTTTATTTGCGATTTTTGAGAACCTTGATAAACAGTCATGACAACTCCTTGTCTCTCTTCAATGCTCTTCTTTTATCTTACCGCTCTTGTTCCATCTTAGTTTCTTTCATGTTGGTGAGCTATGTTCTAAACCTTATGGGTCTAACTTGTTACAAACCAGTATATAAGTTAGAGCGTTGATTTCTTGAGGGAGTACAATACCAAAAAGGACGTCTTGATGAGTGATTATTAGAAATCTGTTGGATGTCATCTTTTGTATCAAGAGATCTTTTGAAGTCTTTATTCATTCAGGAAATTCGTTTGAAGGTCTTCCTTATAGTTGATGTTCACCCAAAAGTATAGTCTCCTTAAGAAACAACTAGGCTTCCTTTCATAATGGGTTATGGAGTCAGTGGGGATGAGTCAATTGCCCCGGGAAACTTCTATTAGGTTACGATGGTAGTCTTGTTTGGGTTTCCATGTTTGGATGTGTTATTGTGTTATATACTTGTTCTAATTGGATCTACTTTGATATGTATATCTATCCTATTGCACTTGATTCATCCATGTCTTAGCCACCTTAGCTTAGGATCGCCTTACCTTCATTAGTACTTCTTTTGTGTCTCCCTCGCCTTGCGATATGATTGGTTTGACTTCTGATGCATTGTCATGTTAGCTCCTATATACATGTATATCATCTGCTATGAACCCATGACTTATTGGTGGTATAGTGCCCTATAGCGATTCATGACTTGTGAACTGCGTGATCTTATTCTTCATCTATATTGTTGTTATCACTCCTAATCATATATTCATGATAGTCCTTACATAATTCTTTTGTTACCGCTTGCCCTTTTGGAGGCTTAAGAATGTTAGGTATAACTAAATTAGTTATGTTGTGACTGTATACCCCATCAACATCATGCCTTTATTATTTCTATTGCGGGATTCGTAGTAAACTTGTTATCCTTCTTGCATGATCTCGTTGCGTGCTTCTTTGATCTTTGACTGCTTGTACTCGTTAAATGTCATTGGTTTAACTATATTATGATTTTATGTCTTATATGGTTAACGTCTTGCTCAGCCATGTACCTCTTATCATTGTATGTTCTTAACCGTGTTATAACTCTACGATTTTCATGCTTTAAGGACTTTACACATCACATGTTTACACACCATGATAGCTATATAAATTTATGGGATGATCCTTAGGTATATACGTGTTACTCTCTTATAGTATGTCGCCCTTGGAAACTATTATCTGATTTTGATGGTAGCCACACTTGATCAATCGATGACTTGATATGACATTACCTTTGTTACTTGTAATATTCATGCCTTGTTGACATGTATACGCACATCATGACGTTTTGTGTAACTTTAGACAGTCACTACCGTTCCATGGTCATATTATCTCCTTTTACACATCTCATGCTCCTGTTGTGTTTTCGCATTATCATTTTGGCTTATTATGTGTTATTGTTCTATATGTGCTAAACGCTACTTATATGCACCCCTACTGTGTTGTGTGCTCCTAGTATCCCTCATGTGATTTATACTTTCAAAGAAATGATTATTTGGTTTTATGCCCTAGTTATAACGTTGTTTGATTACTATTACTGTGTGACTCATGATAGCTCGACCCGTGCCTTTTATACGTATCTTAGTTAGGTATGCATATCTATATCATTACACTCTATATCCATGCTTAGTGATCACCATTTTAGATTCACATCATTTTTATTATACTTTACATATACTCATGTAGTGTGGTTATATAGTTGTTTTCACTAGTTGCAAATCATCATTTTAGTGACGAGACCATATCTCCGCATGCTCACACCTTGCCATATGTTATATTTGGAAATTAAGTAGTTGAGAAAATGATTATGTGATTTATTGCACTCTCTATATTATTTATATGATCACTCTTCTGATATGGGTGGTTTGGCTTATTATGTATCATCTTGTTGTAAAGTATATTATCCTGTACTTGCCCATCGCCATGTGTTATCGATAATATGTAGAAATTTCGCATCAACAAGATGATATGTGATTCCTTGCACTATTTACATCATCCGTATGATCACTCATGTAATAGGGTTTTGGTAGTATACATCTCTTGCATATTCGCACTTGTTATGTGATTTTATGAAATTATGATTGCTTATGCATTTTGAATATCATCATTAGAGCTATCTTGCTAACTTTTGACATCATCATACTCTACTTTATATGGATGGTACCATGCATAGGCTATAATATTGCACAGGCTTATTTTTACTTACCACATGACGTCTTTCTATACTCATTATGCACTAATAGTTTTAGGCCTCGTATGCTCGTAATGCCCATCCTTATAGTTCAAATTGCACTTGCATGTCTATGCAACACATTTTGCTTAGGAATTGTTGATGTTAGGCTATCTACCATGTTGAGCTTATAGTGGTATGAAGTATGTGTTGATGTATGCTTTGGTGACACAAATGCATGAAGCAATTGCCCTTGTCTTTCTAGTAAACTATATGATGTTTCTTTTGTGACTCTTGAGACATGTTCATATTATTTCTTACATGTTTTGTTTAGTTCCTTACCCTATAGTAGCATATAGGATTCCCTCAAGCACGTACTAAATATATTTAGTCATATTCGGGTGACAAATTTTTAAATCTATCTTATGTATGTATGTATGTTGTACTTTAATAACATTCCTGGTCATCACATGTGTGATATTCCCTATTAGTGATGATTTGACTTGAGGATAGTATGTATATCGATATTTCTCTCATGATGATAGGTTATTTATCTTGTACCTTACCACATGATATGACACTAGTGCTAGAATCGTATCATCGTTGCCTCCTGAGATAGGTTCATGTTAGGGTGCAAGATTACCACATTGTGTGTTTTATGACATGATGTGTCCCGTGATGATTTGAGTGATACGATCATAACCTTAAGGGTTTCTCATGAGCATCGGTGAAATTCTCGTGTTCAGTCTTACTAGATACTATACGAGTCTATCTTCGTGCCAAGAGTTAGTCGAATTGTCCCTTAGTGTTTCTCTCCTTGAATTCAGGTTAAGCCTTGCGTCATCCTTGTATATCTGTCTATGGTGTGATAAGGAGTGGCTCGTCTAGATTAATCAGAGTTGCACATTTGATTTGCTTGATTTTGTGCTCGTCATGATACTTAATTGTGCTCTTTCGGGTTGGTGTGGATGTGTGAGTAGGATGATTCTGTTCATTTCTGATTGATAACAAGGTGCAAAAATCTGTGATTATATGTTCTACTGATGATGAGATGTGCTGATGATGGGATTTCATAGTATGATAAATTCTGATATGTTGATATCTTGAACTTAGGAAGGGGAGTATGGGATTAGCCCTTAGAGGTGGATAAACTGCTTCTCGAATCCTTGAAAATCTGACTGACTGACATAGGAGGAGTTGGCTTGAGTGTTCGAAATGTTTGTTTCCTTTAAAAAAATGGATTTTAGTCTCGGGGACGAGACTTGCTTTTAGAGGTGGATGATGTAAAGACCCGAAAAATTTAAAATATTATTTAATAAATTATGATTTAATCTAAGTATTAAAAATCTGAGATTTCCGAAAAATTTTAAAACTCTTCGTCCTCGGTCAAAATGATTTGTTTCCAATTCAAAGCAAATCCAACATATATTCGAATTCGATTAAAAAAAATATACGGGGTTGTTTTATTATTTTTTTCACAATTTAATTTTAACCCTAATTTTGCGTATATATATATATATATATATATATATATATATATATATATATAATGTCCTTATAACCCTAGGAGCCCCTATTCACACTCCTCCTCTTTTGAGATCTCAAGCCACCTCTTTCATTGGCTTCTTCGGTTCATCCTCTTCCAAAGAGCTCCTCAGCCTCCTACAACGGCTCCCTCCCGCACTCCCCTCTCTCGCTCTTTCTCACAGTCGTAGTGCACTAAGCCAGATCAGCCGCCATCCCGCACTCATCCCTCCCTCTCGCGTGCTTGAAGGGTCGAGGTCTGCCCTGCTTGAATCGGCGTCGAGCAGCCCACATCTACTCTTATGGATGCCGACAGCACCACCTGAAGACCGAGCTTCGACGTTGGCGTGTGGCTGCCCTCACACCTCTCAGAGTCCAAGTCGACCTCCCTCCCACACATCGGACTCTCTGTGTAACCGGGGTTCCCTCTCGCTGACAACACCTTCGAACCCGAATCGGCAACACCGACATCACGTTTCTTTATCCATCAAAATTGAGTTGTTTTTGCTCAAACGTGTCCCAAACAAGTTTATATGGTGTATAGGTCATAAAGGGAGCTTTTTGCGCGAAAAGCTTTCCGTGAAATTTTCGGAGCAAAAGTGACCATATTGGCATCACCTTTCTTTATCCATTAAAAATGAGTTTATTTAGCTAATATGTGTCCCAAACATGTTTATATGGTGTATAGGTCACAATGGGAACTTTTTGCGCGAAAAGCTTTCAGTGAATAAGAGAACTCAAGGAATATCATGTCTAACAATTAAGTTATCAAGAGCGGTATAATCAAATCTTTCTCACTAATATAGCCGATAACTTAACATTTTCAAAACACCTTTATTATTTGCCTATAGTTAGCAAGATCAAAAGTGTATAAGATTAAGAACCCAAATCCATTTCGAAGTAGATCGAAGTTCTAGAAGTCTTTTCTAATTGATTGTAACTATACTACTCCTCAAGGTAATAGTCACAACAAGCAAATTCATGAATAGTACGTTCACAAGGCACATCTCTAATTTACTTATAACTTACCAATTAAATCGCATTTAATCACTACCATATACTTTAAGCCAATTACATGTGTTTAAATCATCACTTAGATATATCCCTTTAATCATTAGTAGACTTAGAGCAATCCAACCAAGTGGGTTATGAAATAGTGACCAATTATTTCATACTTAATTTAATCAAAGAAATGGAGAAAACCACAATAGAAACACCAACCATTTGGACAACTTCAAATGTAAACCCAAAGTTTTGATTCAATTTAATTAGCAAGGACAAACTCATCTTAGTCTCTATTCAAAACTTAAAGAATCGATTAGGCTAGAGAGGGAACCCAGAATTATACCCCGAATCCCGAAGTTAAACCGGACAAGGGCTCGAGGTTCGGTACACGGCTACAGGGGTTCCTTGACTCAAAGGTTCGGGCTCCTACTTCAGCTCGTCTTCTTCTTCGTCTAGTTTCGGTCAGTAGCGGTGGAGGGTGGCACAACTCCGACGTCCAGGCATATTAAAAAGTAAACTTGGTAAACTTGTCACTTGACCATATTTTAACTATTAACTTGAGCATAAAGTTATTAGTCGTTATATGCTTGTAGTATTATGATTATTGGTTAAGTTCAGAGAATGAGCATACATGTTGGAACCTTGAAATGAATAAGATATGTGAATTATGGTATGATCGTTTTAGGATGAACCAATTGAGTTATGAAATTAGGTACTAAGGCTATATATAAAATGTTTGTACAAATTATTGTGCTCGTGTGCTTTAAGCTTGAATGTGCTGAGTTGATGTTGAGTACTTCTTATATTGAGATTATAAAGATTCTTGAAATATCAACTTGCCTTGGTTACTCGTTGAACATAATTTATTTTGTGAGTTTTGATAAATAAGACTTGTTGATCCTTGGTTTTGAGAACTTATGATTTTGTTGAGTAATTGAGTATTTGATAATTGATGCTTACTTGAGAAAATGCTTAAGGAAACCTGGACTTGATATGAAATAAGATGTTTTAGGTGATGAGGATTAATAAGGCTTTGAGCTAAGTTTCATACTTGATGAGAACAAGGTTAAGTAAGAATCATGGTTATGATGAGAATGCGAGGTCCCTTGAATAAAATATTGTTAAGTCTTGTGTGTTGAGTAAATGTGTATTGATGAGTTGTTCCTTGCTTATACTTGCTAGTGTGATTGGATGGTACTCTGAGTGGCTTGTTTGCTGATGGATGAATCTCTGAGTGGCTTGTTTGCTGAATTATTGGATGTGAAGACTCCAGGTAAGTCATCCGGGGCTTGCTCAAGTGATTGGACCTCATGCCTGATGTGTCATATAGTATGTAGGTGTTGCATATGCATAAAAGCATGCCATGTAGTATCATGCTTAGGACTTGCACTTATGAATGAGCATCCCTATTCTTTATGCGTTTGAAACAGAACGACCGTTATCTGTGAGTTCTAGAGTCTTTGCTAGGGTCATAGGATAGCCCAGTCTCATTGGGTTATCCTGAGTCAGTCGTGTCGTTATATGAGATGATAGCCCAGCACAATCGGGCATGAGCATGATATGCGATATGATGATGAGATATGATGGGATATGATATGCTATGATGAGATATGATATGCTATAGCATCGAACTGGCCAGTCTCTGCACTAACGGGAAGGGGTGCAGAGGTATGAGAGGGATATGCCACTTGGCATTCTCAGTGGATCCAATTTATCGCTTTCTGCATTATATAAACTGTCAGTATGCTTGTGTGATTTAAATTCCAGTGTTGCATTAGAACATCCTTTATTCTAGGTATAGGCGTATTTTATGGCTTCAACGAGGACTTTCGGTCCCGCATGAGTGGCTCGACCTTGACTTGTGGTATAGTTTCATGTACCCGCTTCATTTTGCTTGCTGAATTGCTTCTATGGCGGGGTTTTATCACGGGACGAGAGTGTTAAGAAGACTTCGTACAAATTTGACTTTATAAATGTTTTGGTTTAGTTGGACATTTAGAAGCAATGTATATTTATATTGATTTAAACTCATTTTGTCTCTTTGGAGCTTTGACTAGTTGAATTAGGACAGGTTCCCGTGCGAAAGCACAGATTATGATTGGATTATTTGATTGTTTTGAGGGTTTGAAATCTCCTTTTTCTTGAATTATATCATTAAATCCTTAAGACTTAAACATGGTTATAACTTGAAGATGATAAATAAGCAGCTCGTACTTGGATTGCAAGATCTGACAGAGGGATAATTCTTCTCTCTAAACGTAACCCGAATTTTATAATCTGGGTCGTTACACTTTTCTCCTCCTTTCCCTTCGTTCTCTTCTCCGTTAAAGCTTTGCTTCTGCTTGAGGAGGGAGACGACTCTTGCTCCTTTTAATTCGTTGGGTTTGGGCCAGATATTCCGGGTCTTGGGCTGCTGTAATCCAATCTGTGTTATTTAATGTTCATTGATTAATTGGCAATGTATTTTACATGTTTATCGATATATTACATAGTTATATATTATGATTGATGTTAGATGTATTATTATTATGCTATGATTTCTGTTTTGGGAAAATATATTTTCTGAATATATTATTTACTTGAAATTATTGGGATAATATTTTGTGATGATTTAAACACGTAATTTTGGGAATTTTAAAATGATTTATTTATAAATATGGTTGATGTTTTTGTTAGTCATAGGTTGTTGGTTTTGATTTATAAATATGGTTTGTGAAAATAGAATTATTTTTGGTAATTAAATGTCAGAATTTATTTATATAATGATTCTGAAAATAAAAATGCCGGGATCATTTTAATAATATAATTTTGGAAATTGGTCAAGGATTTAAATGATCAATGTCGAGATTTGTACAAGTATGATTTGAGAAATTGTATTGCATATGAGTTGACTTAATTTGAGATTTAAGAGTTTGGAAAACTTTAGAAAATTATATACTTGATTTAATTCAGGGAATCTGTTGTTGGTTTCCGCTTGAGGATTATGTGAACTTTAAGTAAGATATGAAATGTTATATGATGATGCAAGATGAGATATTGAGATGAGATGAGCATGAAATGATCTATGATGAGATAAGATGGAATAATTTGAAATGAGATATGTGAAACTATGTATGATAGTTAGGGGCGCCGTGTGTGAATTAGATAGACTTATGCATATTTGTATGTTTATTAGGTGATTTGTGATCTGTTGGACATTGCTTACTATTGGTGATTCATTGCTTGGATTCTGCTTCTGCCTTGTTTCTCTGTTGTTCGGCTTATTCAGGTAAGTTCCTTTATGGGCTTACTCAGATTTGAAAGACAATCCCTGCTTGTGATTATATGACATACTAGGTGTTGCATAAGCATTAAAGCATGCCATGTAATATCATGCTAGGATTGCACACATGAATGAGCATTTGAATACTTTGTGTGATTGCGAAACAGAACGGCCGTTATCTGTGAGTCTTAGAGTCTTTGTTAGGGTCATAGGGTAGCCCAGCTTCATCGGGTGCCCTGAGTCAGTATTGTCGATATATGAGCATGATGATGAGATAGCCCAGCACCATCGGGCATGAGCATGATATATGATATGATGATGAGATAGCCCAGCACCATCGAGCATGAGCATGATATATGATATGATGATGAGATATGATATGCTATGATGAGATATGATATGCTATAGCATCGAACTGGCCAGTCTCTGCACTAACGGGAAGGGGTGCAGAGGTAGGAGAGGGATATGCCACTTGGCATTCATTGGGCGCCTTTACAGTTCTTTCTGCATATTATAACCTAGGAGCATGATAGTGCGATTTAATTTTCGTATTGCATTAAAGCATCTTTATTATAACGTATGTGTATACTTGCTTGCGGGACAGAGTGCGTTGGGGTCTCGGTCTGATCCCGCGCACAACTTGTTTTTAGGTATGATTGCTCTTTGTTCCTATGGCGTGGGAATTCCCCCGAGCGATTGCAAAGAACCTGCCTAACTCCGCTAATTTGGTTACATAATTTCATAATATATGTTTTAATGATTTGGTTTTGACCCGGCCTCGCCGTGGCAAGTTGTACTTTACTTTCGCTTTCACCAGTTTCGAAAATGAACTTCTGCGATATAGTCTTAGGACATCTTAAGGGTTCCCAGTGGCCCTTCGATTGTTTTGGGGTTCGAAATCCCCACTTTAAATACTGATCCTTTGAGGTTTGATACTTCGACCCGTACTCGAATTGCAAGATCCGACCGAAGGTAACCAACCTTCGAAACGTAACCCGTGTATTTATATCCGGGCCGTTACATTAGAGGGGAGGGCGAAACTAGAAGTAGTGAAATATTGAACAACATGCAAGACAGGAAACAACCATAGGGTGTCCAGTAGGAAATCATTGGGTGTCCAATATACTACCAAAGGGTGTCCAGTAAGAAATCATGGAGTGAAAAGTTGATATATTGTTCATTCATCAATATAAAAACAAAGCGGTTCACCAAGCCTTTGCGATGGCTCCTCCACTTCAATTCCACCTCCTCTACTCCAAATCTGGCCTCCACTCGCGTCGAATTCACCTGGAAAAGCCACCAGAACAAAGGTGAAGGACTAAGGCACCAAAGCGGTGCTCCGACGGCGATTCACACCAGCGGGGCAAGCCCAATTCAAGCTCCCATGGAGATCTCATCACCCTCGAAGGCAAAGAGATAGAAGACAGAGAAATCAAAGAATAAATAAGCTCTTCAATGGAGCTCTTCAATGGAGAGAGGCAAAGAGAGAAATGGTTTTGGATAGGTGACAGTGATAGGCAATAAATGCCCCTGTTGCTTTTCTCTCTCTCCACCGGTTGCAGCCTGTGAGGTAACGGGAGATTTTGAGGGGGGAGGGTTAGGTTTAGCAAATTGTATGGATAATGGGTAAAGAGTGCAAAGGGGATCGAGTTTTAGGGTTAATTTAGCAAATCCCCTTAAATAGTGTTTAGTTAATTATTTTACAATGCATTTAAATAATATAAATTTTAAATAACATACCTTATAAATAATGTCAATTAATTATATTAAGTTTACAATGTATTTATAAACTTGATACAATAGTGAGTAGACCTGTCAAAATACAACCCGACCCAGTCGACCCGACCCAAACGCCCGGAAATTTTCCGACCCGAACCCGGAAATTTTGACCCGGAAATTTTTTCTAACCCGAACCCGAAAACCCAAAAATTTTCCGGGTAATCTAGGTTTCGACCCAGTGACCCGATTGACCCGGTAATTTTGACCTGATTTACTCGATTGATCCGGTTGATTTACAACTATATATGATTAAATTCTTTTAGGGAGATTCCAATTTATTACATTTTATAATTATAATCACTTGATCTTTCATTTTCAAATCAACTTTTATATTTATTTGTAATTTTGTATTGTGAAATACTCTGTCCGATTGATATTATTTGATTTTTTGTTTTTCAACACATTTTTTAAAAAGATAAAAATTCTAAAAAAAAATTAAAACAAATCTACGCTTATTACTAATTTCATGAAATTATTTTAAAAAAATTATTTAAAAATTTGATATTTTATATATTGTTACATTTTATTAAAAAATATGAGAAATAATAAAAATCAAATATTTTGGTTAGATATAATTTATAATTACAAGCACTCAAACTTATGAACCGCGTCTTTAATTTTAGAATTTTAAAATTTTAAAATTATGATTTTTTTTTAATTTAAAAAAGAAAAAATTGACAAACCTAAAATCGACCCGAAACCTGGTCAAAACCGGGTTCGAGTCAACCTGGATATACAAGGAACCCGTTTTACCCGAGACCCGAAGTGACCCGAGCTGAACCCGACCCGAACCCGACCCCAATGACCCGTTTGACAGGTCTAATAGTGAGTGTTTAATTGACACAATTTATAAGATATTTTATTTAAAATTAATGTTATTTTAAATACATTATGTGTAACCAAACACTATTAAGATATTTATAATTATAATATATAATGAATTCAAACACACTAGTAAAAAATACCAACTTATTTCATACTCTCTCTGTTTTCAAATAAGTGACATTTTACTATTTATATACGTATTTTAATATGATAAAAATAATATAAAATATTAAATTTTTAAAATTTTTTTTGACAAACTCATACTTATTAATAATAATTATAATATAAAATAATGTATTATATATTACTTTGTCGTTTGCTTATGTGTATATACAGATCTGAAACGTCTTTGGGTTTTAATTCGTCTATGTATCATATTATAAGTCAATAGGGTTCAACCTCTTATATGACTTTCTTTCAGGGTTTAATTTATATAGCGGAAAACCCCTATTTATTTATCCTGTTAAGATCGTATAATCTCCTTTTGGTTGAATCACCGTGTTAAATAGTTAGCCCTGATTTCATAGCATTGTCAACCATGTCGTTGCACCTCTCCCATAACCTGAACTTCGGTGAGTCTGTATCTGGCGTTATGATCGCTCCGTTGATGAAGTCGGCCTTATTCTTTGCCGACAGTGCAATTCGAACAGACCGTCTCCACTCGTCGAAGCCTCACTAAATGCAGAAGTGACAAGCACCAGTCCGGGATGGTCGCTTGGATGAATGAAATACGGATCGTTGGGATAAAGCTATGCCTGTTCCTCTGCCATGACAGATGCCACTTGGAGATGATGAACAAAAGTGTGAAAACCTTGAGATCGGGACTCAAACCTAACTCAGATTACCAGATCCGCTCTGATACCATATTGGATTCAAGTTTGATATGAGATTCGAGTTAAATTTCTACGATGAATTATGGCTTGAGAATGAAGATAATTAAGTTTGGAGGGAAGGAAAATTTCTCTGGAATTACGATTGAGAAGTCAGTATTTGTAGGCTAGGCCTGATACAAAATCGGCCCAACATGAGTTAACACAATATTGGCCCTAAACTCGGGTCCTCACTCAATATACCTAGATCCTAAAAGTAGAGCTGATATTCAAGCCGAGTAGCTCAAGCTCGACTCGGGCCCGGCTCGAAAAATACTCGGCTGGAGCTCGTTCGTATTTGAAAACGAGCCGAGTTCGAGATCACTTTCGAGCTCGAGCTTTTAACGAGCTGCTCATATTCCTCATTTTTATAATGAATTTACCGTTTTAACCCTAGGGTTTTTTTAGTAGATCTCTCCCCCTCTCTTATTCCCAATATCCCAGATCTCCCATTCCCTTCTCCCCCAAAACTCCCAACGACGCCTCTCCTCCTCTTCCAGATCTGGATCTCAGTCCCCTCCTCCTCCCTTCGTCCCTCTCCTTCCGTCACTCCTAACGACACCTCTCCTCCTCTTCCAGATCTGGATCTCAGTCCCCTCTTCCTCCCTTCGTACCTCTCCTTCCGTCACTCCTAACGACGCCTCTCCTTCTATTCCAGATCTTAATCTCAGTCCCCTCGTCTTCCCTTTGTCCCTCTCCTTCCGTCGTCAACTCTCGCTCGTCGTCATCAGTCATCACCGGTGGTGCACTATTTATGTCAGGTTTGTAGTTCCCTCCTTTCCCTCACTCTCAGGTTTGTCATCATCTTCGAAGCCAAACTCACTGGTTTGGTTGCCGATGTCGTTCCTTGTGTTGTTAAATGATAACAGCTGAAATGAATAATCTTCCTTTAATTTCCTACTGATGGGTATTTAGCAAATCATCAATGAATCTGAGATGAATGGAGTTGAGGTAAATATGAAACTTAGCACAAAATTTGTAGGATGTCTTGTAGCCGCGGTTTGAACTACTTCAACGGGTTCTAAAAGAGATGTTTGTGCTTCTACTTTAATGAACAAGTAGTTGTATTGTTTTTAGTGTGTGCATCAACTCCTTTTAATATGAAATCAGGATGCTCTTTTGGTATTTTTATAATTTGAATTCGGTTCCAATTTCTTGTTGTTGTATAGCAACAACATCATGAGCGTAGCACTGTTATACCAATGATCTAGTTTGATTTTCTCAACTTTATAAAGTATAAACACTATTATCCACCATTGATTGTTTACTTATTAATTTCTACCTTCTTTACTCGTTAATTTTAATCTTTACCTTTTGTACTCATAGCTTTGGAGCTTTAATTTGAATTGATGATCTCATCTTTCAGCATTATTCATGTTTTATCATAATTTAGGCATGCAGGGTCTAGTGTACATGGTTATACTTGGATTGTAAGTGGGATATTTTACATTCATTGGGATATTTTTACCTTCTTTACTCATCAATATAGGCATTTGTTGGGATATTTTACATTCAAAAAATTATGCTTAAAGATGACATATGTTATGGGTAACCGTTATAAGATGACCATGATTAGAGTGAGGTAGACATGAAATAACTCTTATCACCGTGAGTATTTTTTTTTCCTTATTTTCCAGGTGGGTGGGAGTTGTCAATGAATTCCTAAGCATTGAGTCCAAGTCCATGTATATGACGAACAGATGTCACTTTTTTTCATCTGATATAATCTGAACCCCTTTCTGCTAGCCCTGCCATACAAAACACCAAGGATCACAAGCCTTCCCCATTGATGATGATGTTGAGTTGATTTTGTTTGTCAATATGGTTGTAGTTTCCATCTGCTCCAGCCGAACCTTCTATAGACCATGACCCTTTCGTAAATGTCACTCAAAATTCGAGGAACATAACTCTGATGGACTAAAAATAGTGCTCATGTTATGTTCCCTAATTTACATCGCAAAGTGAAATATAAGAGCACTTTTAAGCTCGACGTATTTTTTTCTTTGCCTCGTATCTAGTTGACTTTATCATTTTTTCTGAACTCAATATGCATTCTTGCGTTCACAAACTCTTTATTCGCCTTTGAATGTTAATAGATAGAAGCTCTTATCTATTTGTCTTGGATACTAATTCTTGAATTTTTATGATTCTTCTTAAATGACTATAGCAAGCGGGAATAAAATGAAGCACCTCTTCGCTTGAACACAACCGAATCATGTGTTTAAATTTTTAAAAGCTTTCTCCAAGTTTTGTCATTTATGTTTTTCAAATTACATTTTGCTGCAATTCAGCCTCTACAACTGTAAATGAGGAGTTGTGTACTCTTTTTCCAGCCTCTTTACCTCAATATTTAAAGATTGAGCTGGGATCATATTCCTTCCATAACATCTTTTCATTTTAGCTTCATTGTCATCCGTTCTGATAATTCTTGGTTGCATCGAGGTCTTGACAATCATTTTGATAATCATTGCAGGTGGCAAGCGTTACGTTTGACTTGCTCATACTACTAGCACTGGGATCTTATCTAATAGTGCTAGCTCTTCAGCTTCCTGGTGATAACTAGGGTAATTTGCATACTTTCATCCAACGTTTATACCAAAAATTCATACCTCATTTCCTGTTTTCTTTGCATCTTAACACTCGTACTCAATCAGGGTCTCGACGATCTCATCAGTCTATTTTGAAGATCGCACTGGAACTACGAACCAGTGCCTAAACATTGTTGTTGCGATTTTTTGAATCTGATCCCAGGTTTTCCTCTATCTTCTTCCTTCAAAGTTTGCAATTTTCAGGTTTTTTTAATCTGATAATTACTCATCAGCTAGTATATTTTCTTGTTATGTAGCGGCTAAAATGCATGGAATATTTATATCTTCCTCAATCAACAAAGTCATATTACTATATTAGGTTCACTTTTATGGGGCCTACTTATATCTATTAACTCTGACAACAACCTTTTTTTTATTTGAAGCTAACCTTATTTGCTACTCAAGGGGTTTATGTTGTTTTATGGCTAAAGTGTTAAGGTTTTTAGCATGAAATGCAAATGTTGTGCCAATATAATCATTTGTAATATTTCGGTACTTATTAGGAACCTTTTAGTATCAAAGAAAATATTTTGGATTAAACTAATTGTATTATAATATATGTATGTATATAGTGGGTTAAAGATGTTAAATACGGAGTATGTCAAATCGGTTAAACATCTTAAATTTGTCACAAAAAAGGTAGAATGGGCGACAAAAGAGAAATTCGTCACAAAAGTAGGGGTACTTTGGGCGACAAAACTAGAACTTTGGGCGACAAAATTAAAAAATTTGTCACAAAAACTCTAGGGCAACGGAATTCGAATTTCATCGCAAATTATATATGGTGACGAAATTTTTTTTGTCGCCCAAACTTTGTGCGACGGGGATGAGGCGACGAACAGGGGACGAAACTCTTTTGTCACAAATCACTTTGGGCGACGAATCCGTTTGTCACAAAAACTAGTTTTTCTTGTAGTGTACGTTCGTATTGCTACTGTTGCCTTGTTAAAGTCGCTGCGTTCGTGCTGTTGTCGCTGCCCAGATGTTATTGAGGTCCAGAGGTTGTTGATGTCATCTCTTGTTTATGCTTTGTCTATTTCGAGATGTTCGTCTCCTGTTCATTGTTTTTCCGTTCGAACTGGAATGTTCATATTGTATTTTGAGACTTAGGTAACATATTTGTATGTTTGGGATGTATTTTGAATGTTGCTTTAGATTAATTTGCACTACCAAAATTAGCAAAGAAGCAAAATGAGCTCAAGCTCAAATAAATAAAGAGCTTACAACGTGCAAAACGAGCCTAACGAGCTCAAATCGAGTAAAAAAAATGAAGTGGGGAAACCGAGCAAACGAGCTCAAATACGAGCTTGAGCTCGGCTTGAGTATATTCGAGCTCACGAGCTCGAGCATCCCTTTGAGCTCGCGAGCCGAGCTCAAGCAACTTCTTGGGCTCGTTTCCAGATTGAGCTCTCGAGCTCGGCTCGCTACCCAACTACTCGAGCTCGTTTGATCGTATATCAGCCCAGTGGCTAACAGAACCTCCTTCTTTAGATTTCGCTTTTTCCTAGCACTTGGGAGCCGTATTGCCACTGAGATTCATGATTCTGGGTGGGGGAGACGCCCAGGTGGTCCGGGTTTATTCGACTGAGCGAGAGAGCGGTGAGCGAGCGAGAGGGCTTTGAGTGCGAGGTCGAACGAGCAGCGATCTAGAGCGTTAGCGAGGGAGGTGCGAGCGAGCGAGGGAGGATAAGGCCGAAGCTGAGGGCGAGCCATGGCAAAAGCCAGCGACTGAGCGAGCGAAAAACTCGAACAGAGGAGAAAACATGGAGGCGGGATGAGGAGGAAGAACACTGTAGGTGTTGGGCGCGATTCCCTTTTTTTTATATATATTTATTGGTCCGGTTTGGGGCAGGGGAACCGGTTTCTTTTTAACAAAAAAAATCATGAACCGGTTCAGCAGAGAGACGTGGGCTGGACCGAAATCAGCTGGATCTGGGTTGGGTTATTTTTGAGGAAAACCGGATTGGGCCTATTTTGTAGATTTATATATATATATATATTTTTTTTTTTTTGATTAGGAAAGATTTTGGGTAGGAAGAACTACCCAATAGCATCCAGACGGATGAGATCACGGAGATCTTGATTGTTAATTAAATCATGTCCCCAGGCAAAGTGGCAAAGATGTGCGACCTTGTCAGCAACTTTATTGCGCTCACGGGGAACAAAGGAAAAGGTGATACTGGAAAAATTAGAAACTAGAAGGGAGATATCGGAGAGCAGGAGTTCCACCTGCCAAGGGCATTGGCCCTTTTTGTTAAAATAATTGATTATAATTTGCGAGTCCCCTTCAACAATGAGATTGGGAACGCCAAGGGAGATAGCCCTTTGAATACCCAGCTTGAGGGCAAGGGCCTCAGAGCACAAGGGGTCGTGAATACCGACCCGGTCGTAACCGATAGAGATGGGGAGACCATCCGAATCCCTAATAATGTAGCCTGCAGTGCTGTTGGTGTTTGGGACGGATGAACCATCGAAATTCAATTTGAAACTCCCTCGAGGCGGTTTTGTCCATGACTTCTGTCTTTCTCTTGGAGAGATTTTTCCGAGTTTCTTACTTGTAGATTTTGCGTCTTCCTCTAAACTAATGTCATCATTATAGGCGCAAGCCTTTTTCCAATTAGCCAAATGTTTGGAGATCATTTGCTCTGATGCAGCTTTCGAGGGGATAGTGGTATTTTTAAAGATTACCTGATTCCGGATATTCCAGATGGTCCACCATGAGAAAGCTAGAGACACCTTTTCCTCGGATGACAGTTTCGTGCCTAGAAGAACAAGAATAGTCCTAATATCTCTGGACTGGTTTATAAGTTGGTGGATCTCAGTTAAAATAGATGTATTAAGAATCTTAGATCCTAAGCAGTGATTACATTCGAAAAAGATGTGAACCTCGTCCTCAACCACCCCATTACACCGAAAACACGAGGACGGGACCGGAGTTCCCCTACAAGCTAAACGTTGAGACGTAGGAAGTCCATGTTGACTCATTTTCCAGAGGAAATTTTTAATCTTTGGTGGGATTTTTGTTTTCCAGATCCAAGCATTCTCATCGGGAGAGTATTCAGACTGTTTGGAAATGAGTTTGTATGCACTGAAAGTTGTGAACCAACCGAATCTATCCGGCCACCAGTAAAGTCGATCCTCGAAGTGATTTGTAGGAAGGGGAATATTTGTAATGTCATTCACCAAATGTGGGGGGAGGAGCGAGTTTAATTTTTCCTTCCACCATTGTCCACCAATGATGAATTCACTTACTTTGGATTTGATATCTATATCGGTAGGGCAGTTAATTTTACTGATGATTGGTTCAGTGGAGATCCAGTTGTCTGTCCAGAAGCTGATTGATTGCCCATTGCCCACAGACCAGATAAGGCCATTTTTGAAAAAAGAGATCAGGGAGCTAAGTTTTGACCATTGCCAAGAACAATTGCCAGAACGTTTGTACTCCAGAAGTGGTGTTCCTTTTAAGTATTTCCACTTTATTATTTTTACCCAACAGTTATTTGGTTCAGCCAGAATCTTCCAAAGGAGTTTCATTTGTAGGACATCGTTCATGTCTTTAGATTTCCTAATACCCAAACCACCAAATGTCCGGGGTTTATAAATTTTGTCCCACCCAATAAGAGGCCGATGTTGGGCGTCCTTATTCCAGAAGAAAGAACGATTGATCTTGTCTAGCTCCACATGGATTGAAGATGGTAGAGTAAAACATTGCATAGTGAAGAGAGGCTTTGAGGCAAGGTTTGAATTAATGAGTACCGACCGACCTTGTTGGGATAGGGCGTTAGCTCTCCATTTCGAAAGTTGGTCCTTTGACTTACATATAATCCCTTGAAATGTGTTCTTGTTCACCCGACCGTTAATAATAGGACAACCTAGGTATTTCTCCAAACTAGATACGTTAGAGATTGAAAGCAAATTTTGTAGATCCGCAATTCGAGACCTGGCAATACCTTTTGTTGTTTGGAACGAAGATTTATGAAAATTGACCCTCTGTCCCGATATTTTGCAGTAATTATCAATAATAGTTTTTACTTTCTGGCAAGCGCTGGACGAGCCTTTTGAGAAAATGATGATATCATCAGCGAAGGACAGAAACGGGATGCAAGGTCCGTGACCACCGAAATTGAACCCAATCACCCCATTGTTCACAAGTGATTCTTTTGTCAGGTTCCTAGCAAGGACCTCAGCGCCCAAGATAAATAGGAATGGGGAAAGGGGGTCGCCTTGTCGCAAACCACGAGATGGATAAAACATCTCAGTTGGCCCATTGTTGACCAGAACTGAGAAGGAGGTCGTGGTCACACATTCTGTGATCCATGAGATAAATTTTTCATGAAAACCAAATTTCTCCATAACTCTGCGAATGAAAAACCAATCGACTCTATCATAAGCCTTTTCCATATCCAGTTTTACAGCTATCCAACCCTCTTTGCCCTTTCTTCGTCTGAAATCATGAAAAATTTCGTGCGCTATGAGGATATTATCTTGAATAGCCCTGTCAAAGACAAAAGCACCTTGAAGCGGATGAATGAGCTTGGACATCACTTTCTTGAGACGTTCTGTAAGTATTTTTGATATTATTTTATATATAGTCGTACAAAGGCTGATTGGTCGGTAATGATTAGTCGTGGTCGGGTTGTCCACTTTAGGGAGTAGTGAGATGAAAGTATGGTTTATCTGGCGGAGAATTTTGCCAGAAAGGAAAAAACTCTTGACGGCTTTAATGACACTGGAGCCAACTATGTCCCAATAAGTTCTATAGAACTCTGCAGGGAAGCCATCTGGACCGGGAGATTTGTTACGTCCAAGACTGAACACAACATATTTTATTTCACTATTGGACGGGATTCTTGTAAGTTCCATATTGTTGGTGTCTGATATTGAAGGGGTAATAACCTCCAGCTGGTTTTCAGTTAAATTGACACTAATATTTTCTTTCCTGAACCTTTTCTCAAAGTCTAATTTAATTTCCCTCTTAATGTTATCTTCACCCATAATCGGCGTGCCCTCCGCTGACGTAATTGTTTTGATTATTTTCCTACTCCGTCGACCCGTTGCAACTTTATGAAAGTACCCTGTATTAGCGTCGGCCATTCTAAGATGTTTAGATTTTGCTCTTTGGTTCCAGAATTCCTTCTGGAAAAGCAAAAGTTGTTCCCTTTTCAAAAGTAGGTTAGCCTCACGAGACGCAAGGTGTCCTGGCAGACATGGGGACGCCAGGGTTTGTAGATTAACAAGGTTATTTTCAACCTCTTGCAATTGTCTGAAGATATTCCCAAAGGTGGATTTATGCCACACCTTTGCTTTTTGTTTAAGTATTTTTGTTTTATGTGCCAATTGATAAAGTGCAGAACCTGCACAATTTGCGCGCCAAGATTGGCGTACAATATTGCGGAAATCAGACCTATGAGTCCAAATCTTTTCAAATTTGAACGGAGGGACTAGATGCCCAGAATCTCTTGTAAGCGAAATGGTAAGTGGACAGTGATCTGAAGAGGAGAAAGCTCCATTTTTTGTGGATAAACCAGGAAAGAATTGCAAAATTGAGTGTTGCACTAATACACGATCAAGTTTCTCAAGAATATTATCTTCCCCTTCCTTTTTCTTACGCCAGGTGAATAGATTGCCATATGTGGGAACGTCTAAAAGCTGACAGTTGTCTTTAAATTGGCTTAATCTAAGGAAACGATTACCAAATGTAGCTATACCTCCGAGCTTCTCCGACGCACAACTTATCTCATTAAGATCCCCCATCACCAAACAAGGATATTGACAAACAAGTATTCTATTAGTCAACTCATTCCAGAACTCAGGCTTATCTCGAGGATTCGGAGGGGCATACACAAAGAACATCATCATACAAAAAGAGTCATTGAGGTTTTTATATTTGATAGCGATGATTCGAGGAAGCAGGACTTCAACCGAGATTTCCTCGTGAAAAAGTTGATTGTTTTTCCAAATTACCCCAATGCCACCAGATTTGCCAATGGCCGGAGACCAGACAGCATGATCAAAACCCGCACTACGCCATGTACATTCATGAGGAATTTTTTCTGTCTTTGTTTCCGCCAGAACAAGGAGTTGGATATGTTCGATTTTACACCAAGCATCAATACTCGTCCAAAAGTATTTCTTTGAAATGCCACGACAATTCCAAAAAGATATTTTCATGGGACCCTGAACGAGAACTGGGCCCAAGGTGTCACTAAGACCCAGTTCAAAGATGTCTTAGTCATGAAATGGTTGTAATTATTGGGTGGTAATTTAACCAATACATTATTAGGAAGGACCCAAGCCCAACCCAAGAAATGTTCACTAGAAGCTATAAATATATGTGTAGCCAGGAGTTGGACAAGCCAAAAGGTTTCGCCAAAAATAACGTCTCTAAGTGGAAAAATATCACATTCCATTCTTAATAAATGGTTCAGACAATACATTAGCCACTGGAGAAATTGCTTTAGCATACCAAAATATAAGAATTTAACTCCAAGATGCATTCCACAGCAAATATCACAACTGAAACTTAGTCCAAATATAGCAGAAACAAAGACCCTAAAACCACAACGATAACAACAGATAGAATACATCATAGTCGACTTGCCACCAGGAAACCGAAATACAACAAACGATAACCAACTACACAAGCTAAGGAGCTGCAACAAGCAAGGCGGGGATGATGTAGAAGGCAAAGCGATGCTCATACCAGAGACCCAGACACTGAAGGGATTAACCCAAACTAAAGACACAATAACTTGGACGAATGTAGTAGCAACAACAACATGATTGATTAGTGATGAACAACGGCGCCCCACACGGAAGTATCTGGCATAGAGCCCAAAGCAGATAGAATGTAGGCTAATCAGCATGTTTACCTCGTTTACCGCCGCCCACCATCAGCGCAGAGCAAGCGGTATCGTTGTCTTCATTGCCGAGCTTCCTCTTTCCAGACTCAGATTTAGTGGCGACTGAAACCTCAAGCTGCTCCAACTCCCGCGTCACCGAGGGTGATTTAGGAGGAGCAACAAGAGGTCCAGCCAGCGGGGTCCCGTATGGGGACAGTGGCTCAGGGAGGAGATACTCTACATTGGGTGGGACATCGAGGAACATGTCCTCGTACTCCTTCTGAGTGATTCCATTGTCGGAGGACAGTAAATCATCCTCATCGTACTCCTCCTCATCATAGTCCACATATACCTCATCATTGTCGGGAGGAAGCTCGAGCTCAGTAGAAACCGACATAATGACAGCAAGGTTGGCATCATTTGGTGGTGCGGAAACAACCAGAGTGGCGCTAGGCGGAACATCATCTGCAGGGGGTGCAGCGGGAATGGCAGCCACCACCACTGGCAACTCAACAACTAGAGAATCATCATCCACAATGTCGACAGCCTCCTCCGAGGAAGAGGAGTCACTCCCATCAGAGAGGTTGGACCCGAATAATTTCATGATTTCCGATTTGGAGTGACCAAACTTAGGCGGTGGGAGAGGCTTAGAATAGGCCACACGCACCCAATCACCCCCTGCATCAGGCCCAGGAGCATTCACCGCAGCAGCAGGAGGGGCAGAGGCCACCCGCTCAGGTTCTAGAGGCACCCTTGAGTGTTGGTTGCACAGTCGCCGTTTCGGGCAATCATCGAACACATGATCGTTAGATCCACATCCCCCGCACCCCGAAGGGAAGTCCTCGAACCACACCGGGTAGGACTCCACCCCACCATCCTCATTTGCGACATAAATCACATGCTCACGGATCAAAGATAGATCGACAGAGACACACACTCTGGGGTAGCGATAGCGGGCACCCTTGGAATTGAATGCGGCAACCCTGATTGTTTCCCCAAGACCATTGTTCTTCACTATAGACCTCAATACATTATCACTGACAAACTTGACCGGCAATCCTGGAAAGCGAATCCAGAGATCGAGCTTGGTAATGGATTCTGTCCAAGGATCAAAATCAATCCTCCAGGGTCGGAGCACAAGTAGTTGACCGGCGACATGGTAGGGCCTGTTCTCCCAAACCATGTCGCGATCCTCCGGGACATCGAACTTAAGTTCGAACCAGTTGTTAGCAACAGGAACCAATTGGAAACCTCTAGTAAGAAAGCCCCAAGCGAACTTGATCTTTTTCCTGATATCCTTAGCCTCAACGGCATCCCCCACAATGGATGCAAAGAGAGAAAGCTGGTGAAGGGACGAGATGTTCGCCTGAACCCCATCCTGGATAGCCTTGAGACTGGCCGCCGATAGCGCTTTGATCTTGGATTTTTTGCCTTTGGAGGACTTTGGATTGGATGAGCCACCCACTTCCGGCTTAGACAAGCCTACGGAAGGGACAGCAGCATCCAAATTTTTTGGGCCCTTTCGGGGGGTAATCAAAGGGGCCTCAGAAACTGAGGACCCCAGAGGTTGTTTGCCTTTGTCTTGGGCAGGAGTAGCCATGCAAAAATCACACAAGAGAAGGGGATTAGAGAAGATGAACTCAGGCGAAAAGATTGAAGAAAGGAGAGTGGGAGAGGCGTGAGAAATCCACAACCACCCCCAACCCTTAAATAGGAGATTACCTTCACAGATGGACGAAGTCGACGCCGCTAAGCAACGAGCACCTCTGAAAGCCAGAAGAAACTTGTTGCAGAGGTGAACAATGATGAGAAGCCGAAGGTCAACGGGCAGGAGAACCATTGACAGATTGAGGAGAAAGAGGAACCAGCACGGCACAAAATCAGGCCAAGGAGGGGGTTTGACAGGACTGAGCGAGATCCCCCTCAAAACTACCAACCCATGAACCCAAGAGGACAGAGACAGCAACACCACCACCGTCAGAAACCGTACACCCCGGAGCACTCTCCAGAACGAGAGCAGCCACTTAAACCAGGGCGACACACAAAGGCACCACCCAAACCTAGCTCGAAAAGAGCCGCAGAGAGACGAAATAGGATAATCATTAGCAGATCTAGGTAGAAGGAGTGTAAACAAAGCGATAAGGCCATAGAATTTTGACGTTTGAACTTTCTCAGAGGGACGTTTCTGGGGAGAAGAGATTTGCCCAGTACATAACCTAAGCCAGAAAGAGGAGGCGCGTAAAGCGCGTACTCTTGGGTTCACAAAGGGTTTTTCCATTCTGTTTCTTCATTTTGTAGATTTATATATATACATGGCGAATTTTTTTTCAAAATATTCACAAAAAAGTAAGTATTTAACGAAATATTCACCCTTTCAAACTATTTAAAAAATATTCATTTTTGTCGGATTTATCAGAAAAGCGCGGTCTGGAACTACGTTTTATACACAAAATCTCAAATTCGATGTCGGAAAAAAAATATACGAAAGAAACAAAGAAAACGCGGGCTAAAACCGCGTTTTTGCCTTTTTTTTTAAAAAAAATTTCTCAATTAAAAAAAATAAAAAAAAGAAGATGTTGAATGGTGAATTAGGGGACATGTACAAATATATAGAAGGGATTAGATTACCTCAATGTGATGATGCTCACATTGTATGGAGAGTAAAAATAGAGTTGAGAACTTGAGATATTGTTGAAAGGGCCAAGTAGTTCAAGTAGAATGTTTATAAGTTGAGTGGATATAGTTAATTGTATTGAGTTTTTAAATATATTCATGTATCTCAATTGTGAGTCATTTTCTTATATGTATGCACTTTCGAATTAGAATCAAAATCCTAGTGTCGACGTCAATGTCAACAACGTCGGCAACCTCGGTGTCAGCAATTTCATCATCGACAATATTGGTGTGTCGACGACGTCGAGTTTGACATTAATGGCTTTTAAAAAAAATAATAAATCAAATTTTGGTTTAAAAAAACAATTGTAAGATGGAAGGAAATTGGGAGGGAGGAAGAGAATGGAAGAGTAGTGACAACACTGTATATGAACCTTAATGTGTTGTATGAACTCACTTTGTGGTTTCTGCAATGTCAACGGTGTATGTGGTGTCAATGATATTGTCATCAATGTTGTCTGTAGTGTTAATGGTGAGAGCGTCAGTGATGTTTTCGGTGCCAGGGGATGTTAGCAATAACTATGTCAGCAATAATTATGCCAGCGTTGTCGGTGTTAGCATCAACGACATCAGCATTAAAGACGCCAACTGATAATGCATATTTTAGATAGGCATTATGGATAGGTTTTTATTGAATTTAAGTATTCATATTGCATATGTTTTGTCTTATTTACATTGTCTTGCATTTGGAGTGTTCGAGTTCGGAATCTACGCTATTTTGTGTTTATTCCGCAGTTTTACAATCCGAGCTTGAATGAAGGTTTGAGAGATTCAAAAAAGATGATTTTGGAGCATAAGAGAAGCTAAGGAAAGAGCATAAAGGGAGATAAGGAGCATAACGTTGAAGACAAAGAAGAATCGCGGTACTGCAGTAGCGGCACCCGCCTATATTCCACCGGAGCCCGCCGGTCTTGCGCGATCAGAGATACGATTTCATCCGAAGATCTAATTATTAGTTTATTATTATTTTAATTAATAAGGTTTTAGAAGACGGTATTTAGGTTATTTACATTGACAGCAGAGAAAAGAGGACATAGACAATTAGGTTTTGAATGTTCATTGTTGTTACTTTGGCTGTGAGTTGCTAAAATCATAGTTTTGCCTGCGATTCGAAGACATGGTTTGATGAATTGTGAGGATTTGATTTCATAATAGCTATTCATAAGTTATTTATCATCTTTATTATTCATTGCTTTAATATTTGCCCATATTCTCTCTATGATTGATCATCTAGACAGAAACTGCATCTCTACTAGCGATTCCTATCTCTTGATTGGTTTCTCTGTAGCAAGTGGGGAAATCGAGTACGTGATGATATCGATTTCTCTGCAGGATGATAACTTGTAGTTGGTATTGATTTGGTGAAATTAGGGTTAGAAGCTCTACTACAGGCAACCTTTTAACTTCTAATTGCGTTGAGTTAATATTGCTGTTTGGCCATGTACTTAGCTAATTCATGTTATTCATTGTAGTGATACTTGAAAAAGTGATTGACTATGCTAGATCAATCTATCAAAGCCAAGTAGGCATAACTTTAAGAATAACAAGGAAATCAATCCAAGGACCATGAACCCCAACCATTGTCAATCACTGTAGGTGAAGCGCTTTTCTCACATTATTATTACTCTACAATCATTATTTCTTTTGCCTATTTACTTATTTCCATTGTTTGCTACAACCTTATTGCTATTTGTTGAGAGAATCATCTTAAGAACCACGAATCAGTGTTCTATGTGGGATTGACTCCTTACTTGTCTGCGATATTGATAATGCATATTTTTAATAGGCATTATAGGGTAGTTTAGATGCATTTACATTGTAGAATATGCATGTTTAGTGTTAAGTTAGATTAAACTCTTTTTGTGGAAAAGTTTGGAATCTACGCTATTTCGATTAAATTGTGCAGAATCGTAGATCCGACATGGTGGAAAGGAAGAAAAAGTTCCAGAATATGGCCAAATGAAGTCAAGAAATTAAGCTAAGAAGAGAAAGAAAGGAGTAAAGAAAGAATGGGGAAAGAACGAAGAGATACAAAGCTTCAAGGCAAGTTTCGCTGCCAGCGAGTGATGTTCGCTGCTAGCGAGTCGAGTCAGCTGAGAAGGAGCCCAACGACTGAGAAAAGTGGAGCTAGCGAGGGGAACCAAAGGAACCAAGGAAGTGCCCAAGCAACCCGGCACCAGTCGCTGCCAGCGCACTACAAAAAAAATTGCTTTTGCTACATGGTTTAGAAACGGCAAGCATTTGCCGTAGTGAATGATAGGTGTTTGCAACGGTGTTGGGGTCGTGACTTAATTTTGAGAAGCCACTGCGTTACTATGGAGACATTAGCAATGGGAAAGTGGTGCCGTTACTAGGATTAAAGATGGAAAGGAGGTACCTTCGCCAGAGGTAGAGTCGTAAAGGCGTAAAGCGGGCTTCGGCTTCCCGTAGCTAGGGGTTGCCACCGCTCCTCCTTGCCGTCGTGAGATAAAAACCTAAAAAGTTGATTCAAAATCCCCCAATTTGTTCTCGTAGTCCATCTTCTCTCCATTTGACTCTACAGATACAGCTTCTCCGCTCAATCAATCGTCTTCTCTTTGTGTCTTCTTCATCTGAAATGGCCTGGCGATAATCTTCGTCCTCGCGTACCTAATCCTCTATTCCACCACTCGATTCTCTGTCCTCAACCCACCTCGCAAATCTTCGTCCTCGTGTAACCAGTCTCAATGTTCCCCACCATTAAAATCTTCATCCTCCTTTATCCACTCCTTCATCTCTGTTCTTTGGTCTCCGTCCTCACTGAAATCGACGATTAAGGTTTGCACACCCTCGAACTGAAGATATGTGTTGTGTAATTTTTGGATTTGGCAATCGATTTAGGGTTTTGATTTGAGGGTCAGATTACAGGAAGTGAGGGTTTTGATTTTGGGGCTTCTATTACTATTACTCTTTGGATGTTGCTTTGTCTTTACATGCTCCATTTCACTTTTTTTTTTGCAGCCGTGATAGATTTATGTTGGTCCTTGTGAAGGCATACTGGGAACGAAGCAACTGAACAATGACAGGATAAAAACTCACTTGGAAAGGTATGTTGTTGTGGGGTTCAGATTAACTGAGAATTTGTAGTTTTAGTTGTTAACCTTCCACCCATATTCGAAAATGAGTAGTTATAAAAGACCCTTATAATTTCATTTGCTGTATTTTTGTGGTCCCCCTCCACATATTTCTTTTGTTTTTTTTTATTGTGTAGCATATTTATAGTTGTCTTTGTTGTTTGATTTTGAGAGCATCTGAGCTGTGACCTTGCTTTGTTAGACTTGGATTAGGAAATAAATTTTAGAATCCTCTCTTTGTTTTTCTTTTAGGCCCTATCCATTGGTCTTGACAAATTCATCAAGAAATTGATTTTTTATTTAATCAAGTGTCTCAAATAATAGGAAGTACATAAATCCATCATCCAATAAAATGAATATCATGAGAAGAGCAAAAACCACAATGAATCAGACCCATCATCCAGCCCCTTTCAAACTCCTGATTGTAGTGATCTTTGAAATGAATCAGAACCACAATTCATAGTAAGTTGCTGATTTTGTATTCTTTGACTGAATAAACAAAAACTCACCTGAAGCACACGACCGGTTTCTTTGAGGTCACGATTGTCACTTGACACAATACAAGTATAAAAAATGAGGACATCACCACTGTTTTATGTCATTTTACTGAATAAGCAAGAATTCATCTAATGTTTCTGTGTCATTTGATATTTCAATGTGTTTTTTTTTGTTTGTTGACTATGTAATTAGTGATTATAATGAGGAGATCATCATTGTTTCATGAGGGATTATATATTAATTGTCACTTATTTTATGTAGGCCAAATTGCAGTAAACCACCCCATAAATAACCCCATTTGCTCTAAACCACCCTTTAAAAGCATAATTGCAGAAAACCACCCTTTAAAACACAACCCCTCGCAAACCACCACCCACCCCTTGGATTTGTTAGTGTTATGTTAAATGTTGTTAAAAATGTCAAAAATGTCCCTTCTTTACCAATAATAATTATTAAAACAAATATTAAATAAAATGGAATTGAAGAAAAAAAAATACCCCTACTCTCTTCATTAGGTAGTTCATTGTTGATCTGGGCAATCAATCCTAAGAGTGTGATTTTGTAATCATTGAATTGAGTTGCTTTCATGGAGGTGTTGTTCAAAGTGGTAGTTTTCCCTTTGATTGTGGAAGCCTATTTGAAAATTTCGTGGGACTTCCAAGTATTTCCCCTTTGATGTACTCCTCAACCAAATCATCGTCCAAGAAGAGGTCTTCTTCGTCGTTGTTGTTTGGGCTATGAGTGACCGGAGAGAGCGAATGGCTATCCAAATCGTCATCCTTGGGCTAAGGCTCAGCAGAATTGGATTTTTGCTTGGGGAAATCGAACTCGTTTAGGAAGTCCTAGTTGGAGCCTCATCGGGTTTCGTTGTCGGCAGGGACGCGGACAGTGGCGGCGTCAACGGGGGACCGTCGAGGGTTTGGTAAAATGGGAATGAAATTGGGTTTGGGATGGTGTTATTGAATGGCAAATAAGGGAAATTTGATCTTGTGATAAGGGTATTTTTGTCTTCTTATACATGTTTAACACAAACTCTAACATATCTAACAAGAGGGTGGTGGGTTGCAAGGGGTTGTGTTTTAAAGGGTGGTTTTCTGTAATTATGCTTTTAAAGGGTGGTTTAGAGCAAATGGGGTTATTTAAGGGGTGGTTTACTGCAATTTGGCCTTTTATGTAATATCCAACAAAACTCCATGAATTGATCACTAGGAATCAGAATGTGTCTCCATTTTAAATTTTAAATTTGTTCTGTTTTTAGTGGGCATCTTTTTTATACACAGTAAATGTTTCTATATTTTAGCAACTATTAAAATGTGCAAAATTACAATTCCATTTACTGGACACAAGTCTAGTGTAACCACAAATTCCTAGAAAAGTCAAAGGCTAGTGTCTATTGCTATGGACTTTATACGACCTATATTAAGTAACATAATAGGCAACAAATTAGAGAAGAGCCTATTGTCTGTAGGTGGAATTTTCATAAGCTTTAGGTTTTTTGTTTCCTTCTCTCATAGCTATTTATTTTGGCTTTTCTTCATTATGTAACAAATTAGATGGATGAAGGCTTGATTTATGACTTTCATGCTATTTGTAAGTTGGAAACCTATCTTTACCTTACATAAAATCTTATACCAAAGTACTGTAATTTTGAGTTAAGTGTTTTAGTTTTTTTTTTTCATTTTATATGAAACTGAAATTTTTATTTCGTATAACTTATCTTTACCTTACTCAAAATCCAAAGGGCTTATTTTTAGCATGATACTTTGTTAAAAAAGAAAGATTTTTTTAATTGTGTGAATAAAAAACAATGTTTATATCACTTTAATTTTTTAATTCTTATACCAAAGTACTGTAAATTTGGACCATATTCATAGGTACATGTTTTCATTTTTTAGTATCACCATTGCATCTAATTGATCAATTTTTTATACCTTCACCGGCTATTATTTTTGTTTTATATATTTTTGAAAAAACTGAATTGAGTCTCTTACTCACACTGCAGGGCTTTTTTTGTCGACTTGCTGATTGTGGAGTCATACTCGGAAGGAAGGACAAGATCAAGACGGTGGACTGAGCATCAGGCATTGTCTATCTCATCTAAGAGGGACATCTCTGCAAGTACTCATCAGGTTTAATTGCATACTTGTTTAATCTTCGCCCAATAATGGAATCGTTGTCATAGCCTAATCAATATCATCTTATGGCTTCTGATAACAGTTGTTGCTACTTTCACTTTGTCTGCATCTAAAAATTTTAAGTACCTTTGCGTAATTATCTTCATTTTCTGATGGCATTGTCTGGTTTATCTATAAAGATTTTGAGTCTTCAACACTTGATTGTCTTAACGGTTTGTCTATCCTGAACTTGGGAGTAGAAAATCTTGGTCGTAAGGAGCTTAAACTTTCATTCTTATGCCCTTTGTAGAATTTTCATGTAATAAATGAAATCATTATGGCCTTTTTTTATCTACATACCAATTACTTTAATGTTTAGTAGTTTGCATATAGGTGTATCTAGCATCGACATTACAATATGCCTATAGACAAGTCTTGGATTGATTGGGGAACTAGATGTTCGAGGCCATATTTCAAAAAATTAGATGAATTTTTAGAATTTGCTTATGCCAACAAGGATGTTGGTTCTTCCATATATTGCCCGTGTAGAAAGTGTAAAAACTGGCCGTTGTTTAGTAGAGATATTGTACGGAAGCATCTTCAAGAAAATGGATTTTGGCCGAGGTATAAGATCTGGACGAAACATGGTGAAAGGGTTGATGAGGGGTTAGAGGACCTAGTGGAGATGGGTTACGACGGGTATATGGATGTAGAGATGGGTAGGTTGGTTGAAGATGCTATGCGAACCACACATATACCTACACCGGAAATAGAGAATGGTGCCACAATGAGTGAGGGTGCTAATCCTGGGCCAACCGAGTCCACTAAGGAGTTTTTGAAGTTGATGAAAGGTGCAAATCTCCCTCTATATCTTGGTTCTAAGAAGCACACTACCCTGTCATTTGCTGTACGCATCTTACAAACGAAAAGCTTACACGGATGGACAGATAACTCTTTTAAAGAGTTGTTGGAGATTTTTTCTGAGACTTTACCAGAAGGTGTTAACCTTCCTAAATCTTATTATCAAGCTCAGAAGTTAGTGGATGATTTAGGATTCTCATTTCACACAGTGGATGCTTGCCCTAATAGTTGTATACTCTTTAGAAATGAAGATGCAAACCTTGATGAATGTTCAGTATGTATGCACTGCATCACGATGGAGGAAAACTGGGACACGTAGAGCTACAAAGCAAGCATGATACTTTCCGCTGAAACCGCGTTTACAAAGGTTGTTTGCAACAGCAGAATCAGCCACTCACATGAAATGGCATGGCATGAAGCGTGTTAATGATGGTGTGTTTAGGCATCCTGCAGACTCTCCTGCCTGGAAGCATCTCGATGATAAACACCCAAGTTTCGCAGCTGATATGAGAAATGTACGACTAGGAATTGCCTCAGATGGATTCAATCCGTTTGGCAATCAGAATGTAAACCATAGTACTTGGCCTATTGTGATGGTCGATGGACCAAAAGGGCCCGGTGATAAAATAGATGTGTATTTAGAGCCATTGATCGAAGAATTAAAGGAGTTGTGGGAAGAGGGGATAGAAACATTTGATGCTTCAACCAATCAAATGTTTCAGATGCGTGCTACATTGCTTTGGAGTATCAATGACTTCCCAGCATATGCTAATTTATCAGGGTGGAGTACTAAAGGTGAATATGCATGTCCGAATTGCAACACAAGTCTGGGATCAAGATATTTGAAAAATGGGCATAAATGGTCTTATTCGAAGAGTAGGAGATTCTTACCTTATGAGCATAAGTACCGAAGAGATGCAAAGTCATTTTACGATAGGCGAGAATATGCAGGACCTCCCCCTAGGATGACTGGAGCTCAACATCTTTCACAAATTCAGGCTGCTGGCGTACTCACTCAGTATAAAAAGGAAGACATGATCAGAAGACATATGATGGGACCCGAAAAGGTGGAAAAAAATCCAGCAAAAAAGAAGCAGCACAATTGGAAGAAGAAAAGCATATTGTATGAGCTTCCGTATTGGGCAGAAAATCTCCTCCCCCACTGTATAGATGCTATGCATACAGAAAAGAATTTTGCGGAAAATGTTATCTACACAATAATGGGAACTAAAGGCAAAACCAAGGACAATTTAAGTTCCCGACATGACCTTGCAGAACTAGGAATCAGAAAGGAAAACCATGCGAAAAAAGGGAAACTGGTGTTGAGTACTATGAGAGAGCTGAGCTTGAGATGGACAATGTTGGAAAAGATAAATTCTTAGTAGGCTTATCTGAGGCAAGAATGCCAGATGGTTCTGCTTCAAGTATTGCACGGAGGGTCAATTTGAAGGATCGTTCTATCGGAGGGCTTAAAAGCCATGACCATCATATCCTTCTACAACAATTAATCCCATTATGTGTTCGAAGTTCTTTACCGAAGAATATGGTGTCAGTGTTGATTGATGTTGCAAAGTTCTTCAAAGTTTTGTGCTCCAAAGTCAATACAACTGCTACTTTACAGGAGGCGCATTCTCATATAATTTTAACTCTTTACGAGATTGAGAAAATATTCATACCATCATTTCTTGATATTATGGAGCATTTGCCGATAGACTTGGCTGAAGAAGCTTTAATTGGTGGGGCTGTGCATTTGCGTTGGATGTACCCAATAGAGCGATTTTTACTGACGCTGAAGAACTATGTAAGACAACAAGCATGTCCGGAAGCATCAATAGCAAAAGGGTATTTAATGGAAGAATGCATGAGCTTCTGCACTCAATATCTAAAGGATGTGGAAAGCAAGTCAAATAGACCTCCAAGAAGGAAAGACAATGATGAGAAGACAGGAAAATGCTTCATTCTCACAGAAGTAACTCATGCACAAGTTCATCGATGGGTTTTGTTTCATATTCATGCAATCAATCTATATATTCAGTAAATAATTTCTAGATCTTTTCATTTATATCCAAAGTCTTAGATGGTTTTGTTGACCTTCATGACATGGTGTCATTTCTTTTGTTGTGAAGGGAACATCTCATGACTATTAAAGATCAACATCCTAATGCAACCGATGAGTCAGTGGTACAAACTCATTTTCATGAGTTTCCACAATGGTTTAAGGCTCATGTGAGTATTTATCTCGAAGGTCTATCCAGCATATGTTCGCTTACCAAATAATTTTAACTACGAACCTAATCATTTTAACTATATATGCAATAGGTTCAAAATTTGCTAGAGATCGGGGATGTGTCCTTACCCGAAGAAATTTTGGCTTTGTTTAATCCTCCTCCTCATGCAGCAACCCGAATGACCTCATACACTATCAATGGATATTTTTTCCGTGTTAAAAGTGTGGACAACAAGAGGACAAGGCAAAATTCTGGTGTGTATTTAGAAGGAGATTCTGTAAAGACTGAATATATTCATATTATTATATATTATTATTTTGGAAAGGTAATTGATGATATTTGAGTAGATTTGGAAATTCGGAAATTTTTGAATATTCCATCCTCGAGCAACGTGTTTTATTCTTAATCTTTTCGAATTAGATTCCGGCATCGTTTTAAAATTTGGGTTGTAGCGGATTTTTAATTCCGTTTTCGAGTTGATTATCGATAATATTATATTAATTCCCGTGATTATTTAAAATTTGATTTAAATTGTCGAGTGTCGGGTTTGTTTTAGTGAGCGGAATTGGGATCGAGCGTCGGGATTAGCGGGTTCGAGTTTTGAATTTCCGGGAATCTTTTCATTTTAATGTAGGGGCCACTCTTTTATATTTTCATTCCCTTTTTTTCTTTATCTCTCTCCCTCTCTGTGTTTTACCTGTTGCATTGATCCCTCCCTTTTGGTTGTCTTTTTCCCCATACTCCCATCCGAATGTGCAAGCCAGTGCACCCCCCTTCCTCAAATTTTGTCTCCTTCCTTCAAGTTCAGCACGCCTCTCCTCCCCAGACTATTCATTCATCATTTTGAGCAAGCAACACCCCTCTTACCCTACTCCCCTCGCCACCATGCTTCACTACTTTTGGCTAAAAACTAACCCACCCTCACACCCCTGCCGGAAGACCAAGCAGAGCCCACCACCTCTATCCGATTTCAGTGGCACCAAAGCTTTCCCTCTCCTTCTTTTATGGCCTGAATCGCCTGATTACCCCAAGCATCAAACATGTTCCTTCTTCCTCCTTGTCGTCGTCGCCGTCAGCCAGAACAACCGCCCATCCCCGCTCTCCCCTGTTTCGACCCAAGCCACACTTCGTCCTCCGTTCGAAGACCTACCGATCCAAGCATCACCAGCAACAGCATCTCCCTTCCCCTCCTTTCGTGAGCAGCCAGCAGGCAAGCGAGCGCCCAGGTCGAGCCGCTAGGAGCCAGTCGCAGGCGCCTCTCCTTCCCTGCTTACTGATCGAGGTTCGTTCATGGTTTACGCTCGATTCCGACTTGAATCTCTCTCCAAACTACTCCTCACACATCTCTATTCCTTCCTAGGCCCTCAATCGAACCCCTCTCGAACTCTCGCAGACGGACGACCGCCATTGATGCCGGACTTCTTCCTCGGAGACGCGCGGTGAGTCTCCTTTTTCTTCCCTCTCCTTTACTCGCGTCTTGCTCCTTTTTCCTTGAGTGTGGTCGGAAACCCGTGTCGGTTGGAGTGGGGGAATTTCAGGCTGAAAGGCCGCCGGAGGTAGCCTCCTCCTCCTTCATTCCGAGCGCAGCAACCGGCCCTTCTTTTCCGCTTCTTTCCATCGACAGGGGGAAGGGAAGGAGATGGGCGTGGCCCCCACTGCCACATCAGCCCCATGGGGCCGCCTTTTTTTTCTCTTCCTCCTGGGTTCAGTTTGGGTTAAAGAATTGGGCCTAATTCCGGATTGGGTTTCTTCTTTTCTTTCTTGTGCGGGTTTGGGCTTGGGCTTGATCTATTGGATCCAGTTTCATTGTTTAAAAAGGGAGTGGGATGTGATTTATTGTATTTGGTTTTGTTTCCGGGTTTGGGTCTCTATTCGGTCCTCCTCTTTTCTTTTATTCTGGATCCGGGTCACAAGGCTCCTTCAGATTGGACTTCTATGTGGGTAGGTTTGGGTCCTTCCTTCCGGGTTGGCATCTTGGACTCTGATGCTTTTCATTCCTTGGGCCTGTTGGTTTAGTTTATAAATTGTTATATGTTATATATTGTATGTTATGATTAGGTTATTATTATTATTGATATTATTATTTTATATTATTTCCGAGTTCATAAAAACATAAATTCTGAAATTTTACTACATTATAAAATGGTTTAAAGGAGGCATTATTTGGGATATGTATTTATGGTTGTTTTAAATTGTGATTTTAGGAATTTGCAATGAATTATGGGTTGTGATTTATAAATCTGGTTGTGAAAATAGAATTATTTTGTGACTAAATGTCGGAGTTTATTTATGTAATGATTTTGAAAATAAAATGCCGGAATTATTTTAAGTAGATTGAAGAGTTTATGTTTTGTAAGTTGATTGAAGAGTTTATGTTTTGTAAATGGGGTTTTGAAGATGGATTTATTTTGAAATTAAAATGCCGGAATTATTTCTATAATATGATTTTGAGAGATTAGTTTAAGGTTTAAATGTTTAATGTCGGAATTTGGCCAAGTACGATTTGAGGAATTATTTTGAATATGAGTTGACTTAATTTTGGATTTATGAATTTGGAAAATATGGTTGGTATGATTTTATCACTGGGTTTGATTGGAAGAACGATCTTGGTCGATTTGATTGTATCGGAAAGGTTTTAGAAAACGATTTTACTATCGATTGGTTTTGAGGATGTTGAGAACTTGGGTTTCGTATGTATGAATGTGGTCCGGTAGCTTATGGAAATGGCTTGATGATAGGTGTGTATTGTTTTTGGATTGCTTTGTACTTGCATTTGGGCCCTTGTTTGTGTTATCTTGGTGTTCTGCATCTACAGGTAAGTATCCTACGGGACTTACTCAGTAACCTGGACCTCCTGCCTGATGTGTCATGTAATGTGTAGTTTTGTTGCATATTAAAGCATGCCATGTAGTATCATGCTAGGATTGTATTGAACTGAGCATGTGTTTACTTTGTGTGTTTGAATACAGAACGACCGTTATCTGTGATAGTCCTAGATTATTTGCTAGAGTCATAGGGTAGGCCAGCCCCATCGGGTGCCCTGAGTCTATCGAGTCGATATGAGCATGATATGATAGCCCAGCACCATCGGGCAAGAGATGAGATGAGATGATATGATATGATATGATAGCCCAGCACCATCGGGCCAAAGATGATATGATATGATATGATGTGATATGATGATGTCGTGGTTAGTGCACCACCACGAGGAAATTGCTATGCTATAGCACCGAACTGGTCAGCCTCTGCACTAACGGGAAGGGGTGCAGAGGTAGGAGAGGGATATGCCACTTTGCATTATCTTGGGCCCTGTAAAGTTCTTTTCTGCATGTTATATATATATATACTAGGGGCATGATAGTGTGATTTAAATATTGTACTACATTAGTCATCTTTTATTTAGGCATAGACATGTTATGTGGCCTCAGCGCGGTCAGAGGATCCGCAGGCGATTACCGGACCTGACTTCGTGGATAGTGTTAGGTACCGCTCTTGATTGCTCCTTGCTTCTGTGACAGGAAATCTCTTGGCGAATTGAAGAATCCGGCACTTATTCTAGCTTGATAAAATGACAATCACCCAATATGTTTTGGTTTTGACCCGGCTCTGCCGTGGCACCTGTATCTAAACTTTGCTTCCGCTTTACTTTCATTTGAATTGAGTTTCCGCGACTTGATTGCTTGGGGTCCGAAATCCCCGCTTTGAATATTGATCTTTAGAGGTTTGAAACCTTGACCTGTACCTGAATTGCAACATCCGAACGAAGGTATCCGACCTTCGAAACGTAACCCGGGTATTTATATCCGGACCGTTACAGATTCCCTCCCATATTATGGTAGATTGATCGACATTGTGAGGGTTACATACTGCCGAACATATGGTACGAGTGTCCCCCCTAGTTTGGTGTATCCATCGAGCTCATCACCATATAGTAGTGCATCTTCAACCCTCGCTCAGAAGTTCACCGAAGAGGTAACCGAAAAAATAATTGACGCAGTAACAGAACGAGTGAGCAAAGCATTAGTTACAAAATTTATTGAAGACATGGAGACCTTTAAAGCTCAGTATGCATTGAACTATGAGCAATTACATGCTCGTGTCTCAACTTTGGAGAGTAACGATAGGATAAGCGCAAGTTCACACATGCAGGTTAGACATTCTTATTCTAATGTTATTTTGAAGTCGACTGAATATAGTCTAGTTATTGTGATTGTTTTTACTTTCTTTATGGTGCAAGTGTGTATTTGCATATGATGGTTTTTTGATCTTTGATTGGATTCTAAAAGGTTTAGCATTGTTATCTTTGCTTTCTTCAAAGGTAAGCTTTAAAAAAATTGGAATGTGTTAGAAGAATTTGGAAAATTAGATTATTCTTTGATGGGCTTCTAAGTTGTTTGGCATTGTTGTCTTCTAAAATATTTTAGTTTGATTTTCACTTAATTGGTTTCCTTGTAGTTGTCTTCTAATGATAGGTGATGTATTTGGTTTTCTTTTATAGCCTACATCAAGTGTTCATCGCAAGGAGTCTATTGGAGATGAGAAGTTTGAACTACTATCGAATGAGGAAGGTGCTGATGACATTGTCCCTGGAGAATGAGATGGGCAAGGAGCTTAAGTATGGCACTTAGATAATTCTTTTTGGTAATCCAAAACTTTAGGAGTTATAATACTTCTTTATGCTATCTACGTAGGTCAGTTCTATGTTTTTGATGATAATGTGTAATAGTCCTTTGATGTATATAAGTTGATGTGAATCGGTTAAAGATTGTGGATGTTGTACTTTTGTATATCGTAGTGAAATATATATATATATATATATATATATATATATATATATATATATATATATATATATATATATATATATATATATATATATATATATATATATCATGCTAGGAATTGGTATCATTTTAGGTGCTTTAATGTTGCTACACCGATCTAGAAGGTCGTATAAATACTCACATGTTCAGGGGCATAGTTTAAAATCTGGCTACTATTGCATAATAATTTAGCGACGGCAAAAGTGCCATTGCAAATTTTTTTTCAAGGTAAGTATCCTACGGGACTTACTCAGTAACCTGGACCTCCTGACTGATGTGTCATGTAATGTGTAGTTTTGTTGCATATTAAAGCATGCCATGTAGTATCATGCTAGGATTGCATTGAACTGAACATGTGTTTACTTTGTGTGTTTGAATACAGAACGGCTGTTATCTGTGATAGTCCTAGAGTCTTTGCTAGGGTCATAGGGTAGCCCAGCCCCATCGGGTGCCCCGAGTCTATCGAGTCGATATGAGCATGATATGATAGCCAGAACCATCGGGCAAGAGATGAGATGATATGATATGATATGATAGCCCAGCACCATCGGGCAAGAGATGAGATGATATGATATGATATGATGATGCCGTGGTTAGTGCACCACCACGAGGAAATTGCTATGCTATAGCACCGAACTGGCCAGCCTCTGCACTAACGGGAAGGGGTGCAGAGGTAGGAGAGGGATATGCCACTTTGCATTATCTTGGGCCCTGTACAGTTCTTTTCTGCATGTTATATATATATTAGGGGCATGATAGTGTGATTTAAATCTTGTATTGCATTAGTCATCTTTTATTTAGGCATAGACATGTTATGTGGCCTCAGCGCGGTCAGAGGATCCGCAGGCGATTACCGGACCTGACTTCGTGGATAGTGTTAGGTACCGCTCTTGATTGCTTCTTACTTCTGTGACAGGAAATCTCTTGGCGAATTGAAGAATCCGGCACTTATTCTAGCTTGATAAAATGACAATCACCCAATATGTTTTGGTTTTGACCCGGCTCTGCCGTGGCACCTGTATCTAAACTTTGCTTCCGCTTTACTTTCATTTGAATTGAGTTTCCGCGACTTGATTGCTTGGGGTCCGAAATCCCCGCTTTGAATATTGATCTTTAGAGGTTTGAAACCTCGACCTGTACCTGAATTGCAACATCCGAACGAAGGTATCCGACCTTCGAAACGTAACCCGGGTATTTATATCTGGGCCGTTACAAAGTTGGTATCAGAGCTAGGTTGTGCAATTCGGGTACATAAGGGTCGAGTGTATGTTTTGGAAAACCGCCCATGGATTTCAAAAGATTTGAAAGTGTCTTAAAGGGGCAAAATGAACTTAATATGCCTAAATCAATTGGACTAAATACGAACTTGGCCTATGATAAAAGAGGATAACCAACTAATAAGGGATCGAGAGGGTAGAAAAGGCGCTAGACCATCCCTATTGGATGTAGTTGGGAATGGGTAGGCGAAATATTAGCTTGTTCCTTACAGATGGGTCGGGAAGACTCCAAGGAGGTCGTTATACTTGGCATTGACTGATTCTATGTTGAGTGCTTGGTATGCTAAAGATTGATTGGTATGTCCTAACTATTTAATGAATATTGAATGATCTGTGCGAACGGGATAGCGGGAGTACCCTTCTTCTTCTTATATGGTTAAGCTCAGCTTTTGTGGAACTGCCCCTTCCCTTATGAATCCTTTTGACAGTTCAATCGAGTCCTCCCTTCGAATATCAGTCTCCTCCACGGGAAATCGGGTTGGTAAATATATTGTTTCGGGAATCATGTATGGATGTGAAGGTTGTCTGAGTGAGTATTGGAAGGTGGTTCTTGATGTTCCCTTGAGTCAAAAGTTAGGTGTTTCTGACGGTGTCTTTCTTGGTTCTTATGACGATCAACCGGTGTCTTCTTGTCATAAAAATTCGTATCCGAGTCTCACGGGAAATATGGGTGATGAGTCAGTTAGGGAGAGGCAATGTTTGCCCTTATGGATCTCTATCGGGTTATCTTGATTGCTCTGTCCATGATTGTGTATTACTATGTGGTACTACTCCTTGACCTACAGATTGATCCTTAGTGTGAAATTGTGCTTATGTGCCTTGATGTTCATGATGACCATTGTATGGGTTCGAGTTACATTTGATATGTCCATATCATCCCGACATGGTCTACTTAGTATATTGCATTGTCATACTAGGGCACGAATATATATGTCATATGCTAGGAAGTTGTATAGTTGATGTCCTCCCAGTGGATAGGCTCATGATAGTGTGATTGTTCAGTTCTAGTGTCCTGATAGAATGAGTTCCTTATATATGATGGATACGTGTTACAACTTGATGCCAACATGCCTTATATGCTACGTAATCCTCAGTACCTGTTATGATGATGATCCTTAATGTAAATTCGTGGCTGTATGACATCCTGTATCCATGCTGGTCACATTACTTAGGTCTCGTGTTCTATCATGGTTAGATGTCGTTATAGCATGTCTACTTGATCTATCGTATTGATCTTGCTGATGATTCATTGAGAGCATAAACCACATGATATGAGTCTATATGATTGTTGCTCCTCTTGGATTAGGTCCATGATAGTGTGATCAATTCTTCTTTGTATGAATGCTCGTAAGATATTCTCCTTAGCATGCTCGCTGATGACGCCTTGATGCCTATCACTCCTTCTGTTACAAGAACCTATAGCACGCCCATCTATTTGTATTTGTCAGATTAACTATTGTGGATTATTTTGCATATGATAGTGTTGTGTGTTCCTTGCATTGAATGGAGAATATGTGACATAATTGAGTCTTGGTGAATGCATGTTTCATCCTAGTATGTGCTGATTCGAACTCATGTCCCCATATTCTCGTCATATGGCCCGTTACTTAGACTTGCATTATACATCGTTACACTTCCTCCCATGCTTCTATATTATTGGAATGTGATTGATTTGAAGTATTGCTTAGTGTCAAGTAATCAATCAGGTGCATGTATGTATCATATGTTATATTGAGCCATTGGTAACATGTCGGGCCCTTGGTTGTGACTTGTGCGAATTTATGCCTTGCCTACATTATTGCCGATTCTCTCTTGAACTAGGTCCTTGATAGTGTGACTCTCCCTCTTTCTATCCTCGTAAGTGTTTTACTTATCCGATTAGATTGATGTTGAATTCGGTGATCGACTTGCTTTCCATGACAATAAATCCTAGCATGCGTACATGTTATCGTTCGATAGTGTTCTTCTATTACTCTATGATATCCTCTCGTGCTTCCATGAATGTATGATTTGACACCTCGCATGGTCATGCACCACGTTATATCATGATTTCGCATACGCATGACGCATGAATGCTAGAATGAATTTAGTCGAGTTATCTTGATTGTGTTCATGTTCGATATGTGCCAGTAGTGTCCTGTAGGGCTTATGATTTCCAATATGACCCACTAAATAATCATGTGTTGTACTTGTTTTATGATGTGATAACTATTGTACCATATATGTACTCTATGATGGTTCGTTCTTAGCATGATTATAGCACCCATGGTGTCCTTCCTGTTACTTTTGATGATGCCTCATGTTTCGTGAATATTATGCTGAACTCCTCTTAATGACTCTTGACTATGCTTGTATCACATCATGTATCGCTAGTATCATGTAGGACCCATGCTTTATAAATGTATCTCGTCATATGATTACGTGTCATGCTTGACCTAATATATGATCATGGTGTCAGATGAGATAGTTACTATGTTGCCTTATATGATCTCGTATGATGCATACACCAAACTCGTGCATTGTTCATATATGTGATAATTGTGATGCCCATTAAATCCCGCATGACTTCGAATCATACATGACCATTGTTAGTTCCGCATAGCTTGCTTGAAGTTGCTAGGCATATCTGCTTCCATGGAATGATAGACTACTAGCTTGTTTCACATGCATCAGTATAGGACTCGATTGTGCCGTTAGAATGAATGCGTATGTCGTTGTTCCTTGAGATAGGTACATGTTAGTGTGGATTAATGTGATTGATACCCTCCATGATGAATTCACGTTTGATTGTCACAATTGTAACCTAATAGACTTTCATATGGGCATCGTTACTATTCCCGGGTCGGAGTCTTGTCTTTAGTCATGCCATATTTAGCCTTGGTCTATTTTGTCTTCAAAAGAAACATTGCATTGTTCGCTATTGTCACCCCTATCTCCGCTAACTTAGATTCCTACGCGATACATTGGATGAGCGACCGCATAAAAGAGGGAACGAGAAGTTAGATGACGAGAGAGCAGCGCAACGGAAACATGGGATCATAACCCACGGGCCTCAGGATCGACGATGTCGACGGAACCAGCTTGCTTCGAGGATGGAGGTTATTGAGTACGATATTAGTTGCAAGTGGGAGTGTCCTCCATTCGGATTACTAATCCTTTCTGAACTTGTTGATAGTGATATTGCACTGACTTGATGTTGAAAATTTCGTGTTGATGTGATGACTTGGTAATAATTATTGCCTGATTATCCGTTGTCTATGATGATATGTATGGTTCGATGCCTGACAGCCCTAATGTGCCATGATGACTTGATGTGATGCTACTCTGAGTTGCTAAGCATGATCTAAATTTCTTTGCCTATTAAAGTATGAACTGCAAATGCTGAGAACCTGAACTGTTTATTTGATAAGGTTATGATGAAACTTGCTTGCTTGATTTGACTAGGTTCATATATGATGTTTTGCAATACTTGTTGAGCATGACGGTAAATTGAGACTTTTGATACAGTCACAATGCTTAATGATGAACAAATGATGCTATTGGTACAAATGCTAGTTGATATGATGTAGTCCTTCTGTGTAATAATGTCCATGATTGGTTCTTCTTTGAACATGTGAGTGAGGTCCTTTGGTAGAATGGTCGGAGAGCGGTTAAGGAAATTGAGCGGTTGGAATGATTGAGGGTAGTATGAGGTAAGTCGCAGGAGAGGGGTTTGGCTTAAGTAGGAACGAGTGGGTTTTGAGAACTATAAGAGGCGATGCTTAGTGGTTCCGATGAGCTCCTAGATGAATCTTGGGTGAGACACAGAGATAGGGTTGGATTCTTAGAGGTGGATTGTTAGTGAGAGTCCTTGGTGAAATGAGGGGTGAGACTGGAGTGTCAAAATGAGTTGGGGTTTCTTTGGGGATTTTTATCCGAGTTGGTGAGTCTAGATGAAGATTGGTCTTGGCTCGAGAGTGGAGACGAGCGAGCGGGGTTTGCGTTTTATTTTGATTGGTATGATGTGAGGGTCTTCTTGATTATGTGATTTATTAATATGTACTAGCATGGTGTTAGATAACAACCATGATGAACCTGATATGGCATGATATTACATGTTGAGATGCAATACTGAAATATAATTGGTAGTGACAACTATGATTATGATATAATGATACATTACTATCCTACTATGTTGTTCGAGAAGCATATGATGATGTGTTGTATGAATCATGAAATGATGATATGTTGTTATGTGAAGGCATGATGTTATACTATATGGTTGATAAGCATGATTATGAATAGGTAAGTGATGAATATGACTTGGAGTATGAATATGACTTATGCGTATGTATGAGATGATGGTGCATGACTGCTAATGATCGTTATATGGTATTATAAAGAGTTGAAATGATATTTTGTGAGTAGGTTAGCATTTCGATACTTGGTATATGGTAAGATCTTCCCTTTTGATGAAGCTTAAATGGCATGGCCTTGTGCGTTAATGTGTTGACAATTAATATTAGTCTGTTGACCTCATGATGAGATTCTGCTATGGCTACTTTTACCATGCTAATGTTTGAATTGACATGCTAAATCTGTTATGACTGGTTCCACTTATGTTGCGATGTTGAGATGCGATCGTGAGATTCGACTCGTAATGGCGTACTGACTCCATGACACCTAACCTCTTTGATTCCTTTACATGTGTGCGTGCGTGATAAGTTATGAGAATTCGATGATGCACTTGTGATGCCTTTTGTATGAGGTAGATATACTATATGACTCATGGTGTGATGTTAAGATTTTGTTATTGCTTTGGGCGTGTTCTGAAGGGATGATATAATTTATGTTAAGGGTAATCATGTTATGCGGTTGAGATGTCGATTGGTTGAGATTATCATGATTGATGTTGAGATTGCCATATGAGAGGTGGCTGATGATATTATGAGTTGATGAGTTGATTTACTTATGTGCATGTTGAGTTGAGAATGATGATAAAATGATTTTGGAACCTAGGAAGAGAATATGGGATTAGCCCTTAGAGGTGGATGATTCCACCTCCTACCTTCTGAATTTGATTGATTGGTATGCGAGAAGCTGATTTGGTTTTTGGAAGATTTGGACGAAACCTTGACTTGAAAGGATTTGACTTGTTTTTGTGTAAAGCTGTTTGATCAAACGTCGAATTTGAAAAGTTTGAGCGGTTTTGAAAAGGACCAACTTAGGGTTTTAAGAAGTCGAGAGTTTAAATGATTTAGATGACAATCTTTCCATTTACAAACGCTTTGGGGTTTTACGAACTGGATTTACATTATGAAGTCTCACGAAGTGGATACAAGCATTTTATAGGGGCACTTATAGATTGCTTGCTAAGACCTAGTCAGGACGCTAGAATACTTTTAGGGTTGTGGTACTTCCAAAAGGTCGAAGCGAGGATGTGATAAGGGCGCTTATTACACACTTGACAAGACCAATTGGAGAACACGACCGTGACTAGGATGCTGTCAGAATCCCGGAAGACGCAATCGAGATGATTACAAGATCCTTGGCCATGGTCCTCGGACTCACCGATTTTAAAACTTCATCCCCTTTGCTTTAAAATGATTTTAGTCTCGGGGACGAGACTTGTTTTTAGAGGTGGATAAATGTAAAGACTGAATATATTCATATTATTATATATTATTATTTTAGAAAGGTAATTGATTATATTTGAGTAGATTTGGAAATTCAAAAATTTTTGAATATTCCGTCCTCGAGCAACGTGTTTTATTCTTAATCTTTTCGAAATAGATTCCAGCATCATTTTAAAATTTGGGTTGTAGCGGATTTTTAATTCCATTTTCGAGTTTATTATCGATAATATTATATTAATTCCCGTGATGATTTAAAATTCGATTTAAATTGTCGAGTGTCGGGTTTGTTTTAGTGAGCGGAATTGGGATCGAGCGTCGGGATTAGCGGGTTCGAATTTTGAATTTTCGGGAATCTTTCCATTTTAATGTAGGGGCCACTCTTTTATATTTTCATTCCCTTTTTTTTCTTGATCCCTCTCTCCCTCTCTCTCTCTGTTTTACCTGTTGCATTGGTCCCTCCCTTTTGGTTGTCTTCTTCCCCATACTCCCATCCGAATGTGCAAGCCAGTGCACCCCCCTTCCTCAAATTTTGTCTCCTTCCTTCTAGTCCAGCACGCCTCTCATCTCCAGACTATTCATTCATCATTTTGAGCAAGCAACACCGCTCTTACCCTACCCCCCTCGCCACCATGCTTCACTACTTTTGGCTAAAAACTAACCCAACCTCACACCCCTGCAGGAAGACCAAGCAGAGCCCACCACCTCCATCCGATTTCAGTGGCACCAAAGCTTTCCCTCTCCCTCTTTTATGGCCTGAATCGCCTGATTACCCCCAGCATCAAACCTGTTCCTTCCTCCTCCTTGTCGTCGTCGTCGTCAGCCACAGCAACCGCCCCATCCCGCTTTCCCCTGTTTCGACCCGAGCCACACTCCGTCCTCCGTTCGAAGACCTACCGATCCAAGCATCACCAACAACAGCATCTCCCTTCCCCTCCTTCCGTGAGCAGCCAGCAGACAAGCGAGCGCCCAAATCGAGCCGCTAGGAGCAAGTCGCAGGCGCCTCTCCTTCCCTGCTTACCGATCGAGGTTCATTCATGGTTTACGCTCGATTTCGACTTGAATCTCTCTCCAAACTACTCCTCACACGTCTCTATTCCTTCCTAGGCCCTCAATCGAACCCCTCTCGAACTCTCGCAGACGGACGACCGCCAATGATGCCGGAGTTCTTCCTCGAAGACGCGCGGTGAGTCTCCTTTTTCCTCCCTCTCCTTTACTCGCGTCTTGCTCCTTTTGCCTTGAGTGTGGTCGGAAACCCGTGTCGGTTGGAGTGGGGGAATTTCAGGCTGAAAGGCCGCCGGAGGGAGCCTCCTCCTCCTCCTCCATTCCGAGCGCAGCAACCGGCCCTTCTTTTCCGCTTCTTTCCGTCGACAGGGGGAAGGGAAGGAGATGGGCGTGGCCCCCACTGCCACATCAGCCCCGTGGGGCCACCTTTTTTTTCTCTTCCTCCTGGGTTCAGTTTGGGTTAAAGAATTGGGCCTAATTCCGGATTGGGTTTCTTCTTTTCTTTCTTGTGCGGGTTTGGGCTTGGGCTTGATCTATTGGATCCGGTTTCATTGTTTAAAAAGGGAGTGGGATGTGATTTATTGGATCCGGTTCTATTTCCGGGTTTGGGTCTCTATCCGGTCCTCCTCTTTTCGTTTATTCTGGATCCGGGTCACAAGGCTCCTTCGGATTGGACTTCTATGTGGGCGGGTTTGGGTCCTTCCTTCCGGGTTGGCATCTTGGACTCTGATGCTTTTCATTCCTTGCGCCTGTTGGTTTAGTTTATAAATTGTTATATGTTATATATTGTATGTTATGATTAGGTTATTATTATTATTATTATTATTATTATTATTATTGATATTATTATTTTATATTATTTCTGAGTTCATGAAAACATAAATTCTGAAATTTTACTACATTATAAAATGGTTTAAAGGAGGCATTCTTTGGGATATGTATTTATGGTTGTTTTAAATTGTGATTTTAGAAATTTGCAATGAATTATGAGTTGTGATTTATAAATATGGTTGTGAAAATAGAATTATTTTGTGACTAAATGTCGGAGTTTATTTATGTAATGATTTTGAAAATAAAATGCCGGAATTATTTTAAGTAGTATACATTGCAAGTTGATTGAAGAGTTTATATTTTGTAAATGGGGTTTTGAAGATGGATTTATTTTGAAATTAAAATGCCGGAATTATTTCTATAATATGATTTTGAGAGATTAGTTTAAGGTTTAAATGTTTAATATCAGAATTTGGCCAAGTACGATTTGAGTAATTATTTTGAATATGAGTTGACTTAATTTTGGATTTATGAATTTGGAAAATATGGTTGGTATGATTTTATCACTGGGTTTGATTGGAAGAACGATCTTGGTCGATTTGATTGTATCGAAAAGGTTTTGGAAAACGATTTTACTATCGATTGGTTTTGAGGATGTTGAGAACTTGGGTTTCCTATGTATGAATGTGGTCCGGTAGATTATGGAAATGGCTTGATGATTGGTGTGTATTGCTTTGGACTTGCTTTTGGGCCCTTGCTTGTGTTATCTTGCTGTTCTGCATCTACAGGTAAGTATCCTACGGGACTTACTCAGTAACCTGGACCTCCTGCCTGATGTGTCATGTAATGTGTAGTTTTGTTCCATATTAAAGCATGCCATGTAATATCATGCTAGGATTGCATTGAACTGAGCATGTGTTTACTTTGTGTGTTTGAATACAGAACGACCGTTATCTGTGATATTCCTAGAGTCTTTGCTAGAGTCATAGGGTAGCCCAGCCCCATCGGGTGCCCTGAGTCTATCGAGTCGATATGAGCATGATATGATAGCCCAGCACCATCGGGCAAGAGATGAGATGATATGATATGATATGATATGATAGCCCAGCACCATCGGGCAAGAGATGATATGATATGATATGATGATGCCGTGGTTAGTGCACCACCACGAGGAAATTGCTATGCTATAGCACCGAACTGGCCAGTCTCTGCACTAATGGGAAGGGGTGCAGAGGTAGGAGAGGGATATGCCACTTGGCATTGTCTTGGGCCCTATATAGTTCTTATCTGCATGTTATATATATACTAGGGGCATGATAATGTGATTTAAATCTTGTACTGCATTAGTCATCTTTTATTTAGGCATAGGCATGTTATGTGGCCTCAGCGCGATTAGAGGACCCGCAGGCGATTACCGGGCCTGACTTCGTGGATAGTGTTAGGTACCGCTACTGATTGCTCCATGCTTCTGTGACGGGAAATCTCTTGGCGAATTGAATAATCCAGCACTTATTCTAGCTTGATAAAATGACAATCACCCAATATGTTTTGGTTTTGACCCGGCTCCGCCGTGGCACCTGTATCTAAACTTTGCTTCCGCTTTACTTTCATTTGAATTGAGTTTCCGCGACTTGATTGCTTGGGGTCCGAAATCCCCGCTTTGAATATTGATCTTTAGAGGTTTGAAACCTTGACCTGTACCTGAATTGCAACATCCGAACGAAGGTATCCGACCTTCGAAACGTAACCCGGGTATTTATATCCGGACCGTTACAGATTCCCTCCCATATTATGGTAGATTGATCGACATTGTGAGGGTTACATACTGCCGAACATATGGTACGAGTGTCCCCCCTAGTTTGGTGTATCCATCGAGCTCATCACCATATAGTAGTGCATCTTCAACCCTCGCTCAGAAGTTCACCGAAGAGGTAACCGAAAAAATAATTGACGCAGTAACAGAACGAGTGAGCAAAGCATTAGTTACAAAATTTATTGAAGACATGGAGACCTTTAAAGCTCAGTATGCATTGAACTATGAGCAATTACATGCTCGTGTCTCAACTTTGGAGAGTAACGATAGGATAAGCGCAAGTTCACACATGCAGGTTAGACATTCTTATTCTAATGTTATTTTGAAGTCGACTGAATATAGTCTAGTTATTGTGATTGTTTTTACTTTCTTTATGGTGCAAGTGTGTATTTGCATATGATGGTTTTTTGATCTTTGATTGGATTCTAAAAGGTTTAGCATTGTTATCTTTGCTTTCTTCAAAGGTAAGCTTTAAAAAAATTGGAATGTGTTAGAAGAATTTGGAAAATTAGATTATTCTTTGATGGGCTTCTAAGTTGTTTGGCATTGTTGTCTTCTAAAATATTTTAGTTTGATTTTCACTTAATTGGTTTCCTTGTAGTTGTCTTCTAATGATGGGTGATGTATTTGGTTTTCTTTTATAGCCTACATCAAGTGTTCATCGCAAGGAGTCTATTGGAGATGAGAAGTTTGAACTACTATCGAATGAGGAAGGTGCTGATGACATTGTCCCTGGAGAATGAGATGGGCAAGGAGCTTAAGTATGGCACTTAGATAATTCTTTTTGGTAATCCAAAACTTTAGGAGTTATAATACTTCTTTATGCTATCTACGTAGGTCAGTTCTATGTTTTTGATGATAATGTGTAATAGTCCTTTGATGTATATAAGTTGATGTGAATCGGTTAAAGATTGTGGATGTACTTTTGTATATCGTAGTGAAATATATATATATCAGGCAAGGAATTGGTATCATTTTAGGTGCTTGAATGTTGCTACACCGATCTAGCAGGTCGTATAAATACTCACATGTTCAGGGGCATAGTTTAAAATCTGGCTACTATTGCATAATAATTTAGCGACGGCAAAAGTGCCATTGCAAATTTTTTTTCAAGGTTTTATTTTTTGCGACGGCAGATGCCGTCGCTAAAAAATATGAGCAGATAAAAGTGGAGGGAAAAAAAGGCGGTAAATCTTTTCCCGTGAAAAGGAAAGCATTTTGCGATGGTATTTACCGTCGCAAACAACAGTAGCCAACTGAAGTATGAAGTCCAATGAGCCGTCGCTATAGCCGTTGCTAATTTTTTGCCACGGCTTCTGCCGTCGCATTAATTTTTTGCTACCCCATTGCTACCTATTGACGACTTCCCGACACAAATCCGTCGCAAATGATTTTTGGCGACGTCATTTTTACTTTTTGCGACGGTTTTATGCCGTTTCTAAAGCCATTTTTTTGTAGTGAGCGGATGGACTCGCTGCCGCGGAAGAAGAGTCGCTGCCAGCGGGAGGCGCCAGGACTAAGATGAAGTCGCTCCATGCGCCAGGCCATTCGCTCCAGCGAGTGGGCTGTCTCGCACCAGCGGGAGACCAATTTCGCTCCAGCGAAAGGCGTGTTTCGATGCAGCGGAAATCCCTCGTTACCAGCGGAATCTACCAAGTTGACAAGAGACTAAGGCATGAAGATTCGCTGCTAGCGGGTTGGTAGCGAGCATCTAGCGATAATCCAATAGTAGGTTGATCAAGATATCCACGAGGACTCGCTGCCAGCAGAAGGGCTAGTCGCTGCCAGTGAAATTCACCGCCGGACTATTTTAGGAAACCTCTATCTTTTATCTAGTTTGTTTTAGGAAATTTTTATCTAGTTTTTCTATCTTTTAACTTGTTTATTCAGAACTGTAGGCTTATAAATAGGATGTTTAGGGTTAATTTTATGAAGCATTCAATTAGAGCAATCACCATAGAAGAGAAGAGAGCATAGGTAAGCCATGAGCGGCTAATTTTCCTAGTGTTTCGCCTTCGTTTTTCGAGACTTGGTTGGTGAATCGTGAGTTTTGAATTCAAGTTATCTTTCCTCTATTATAATTCCTTCAACTTCCTTGTGCTTATTGTTATGTTATTGATGTTATCTTGCTTGGCCAACTAGATAATATTGATTTCTCGCTAGGATTTAATACTTTCGTATTTGTGTTATTTTCATAGCAGCATGCATAAGATTGTGGATTCCGTGTTTGAAGCATGATTATGTAGGAAGTTAACATATATCTTAAACATCGATTTACCGTGTTTAATTGGTGTTATTTATGTGCTCAAGTTCTTGGGACGTTTTGCTATCTCTTTGTTAAATCTTAACCGTATTAGGATTACATAGGGGTGTAAGGGATTAATTGAACTCGTAGGACTTTTAATCTATATAGACCAAGACAAGAGGAATTTGTAGGAAAGTTAATAACTTGAAAAGGATTCGATGATCGATAAGCCAACTGACAAGAGGAAAACCTGTCGTTGTTCCTGCCAAAGAATTACTCAAACCTACAACTAGTACAGTTGGTAAGAAAGAGGTCGATCCACAGGGAAATCTATTAAGTTCAAGTGCTAACCTAATCGCAAGTAACCAAAAAGAGAGTTTTTGTGGGCAAAAGATCCGCCTTTTGTCAAAGCGGAAAGAAGCAAACAAGGTAAAGGATGTTGTAGAATGCAATAGAGAGAAATAGGTTCACCTACAATTTGTCACTTTAATTGATGAATTTGATCCTTGTTTCAACCTCTGGTTCTTTTCTTTTCCTATCAATGTCCTTGTCCAGATCTTAGGTAAATTACTAGTCCTACGAGTCCTAGCAATCCTTATCTCTAAATAACCCTAACACGGTTAAGATTTAACCTAGAGATAGCATTAAGACTATGAATTAACCAAGGTATATGCAATATCAAGCTATGAGTCGATATTTAACATATATTCAACTTCCTACACATCCAATTAGTCCTACGAGCCCTAAAGGGATATGATTTCCACTTGGGTTAAGGTTCGCTACGAGGAATCTACAAAACCCTAGCAATTGAATGAATCTACTCTAACTAGTTGATCAGGCCAGAGAGAATAAAACACATTCAAGGAATTAAGCGCAAAGAAGTCAAAACATTCAAATAGGAATAAGAACTAGATTAAGAAACTCACAATTCAACAATCAAGATCCAAACTTTAGGCGAAACCTTCGAGAGTTTAGTTGCTCATTCTCAACGTGCTCTCAACAATTCCCAAAAGTGCATAAGGTTATTAGTTAGATTAACCTAAAAATGTCTTTTAAAGGCCTACAAAGGATCGGCCAAAAATAATACTAAAAACCCTAATTAAATTGAATAACTGAATCGGCGTTTCTGGACAGGCCGCGGGGCGGCTGGCTCAGGCGATGGGGCGGCCTGGCGATCAGCGAAATCCTTCGTGATGTCTTCGGGTTTGATGTGCGCGCAAATTGCCATATTTTCTATGCACATATGAATTCATTTTATTGTCTTTTGCATTCACATTTATGGGAAAACATGGGAATGATGTAGTTTATGCTTAAATGTCAAATATATGGGTTTCACGAGTTTCCATGTGAATTCGCAGAAAACAGGATGAAAATGGATGAATTCAGAAGAGCGGAAAAAGAACTCGAAGTCTTCTAAAGAGGTCGAAATCGACTGAAGACCTCGACATCGAGTACATCAGAGACATAGGAATCGAGCAGAAAAGGAAACAGAGCATTTCGACACAGAAGAGGTCGATATCGACGTCTGGGGATCGATATCGATGCTGCCAGATCGACCAAGTTGATAGAAGTCGAGTGCCAGTTCGAGTAGGAGAAGGAGAAGCTCGAGATAAGATTTTGGAGGGGTCGATATCGAGGTCCAAGGGTCGATATCGACCATGCCAGCAGAGGAATTCGGCTCTGATTTCGATAGAATTATATCCAATGCTTGCAATATCTATCCAAAGGTCGAGGTTTCCTATCATCAACACCAGATCTATCATGAGGAGGCTGATTTCACCATGAAGTTTTAGCTTTTACTTTGTTTTAATTTATCATAGAGAATAAAGATAAGGTTTCGAGTCCTTATCGACATCTATAAATAGAAGCCAATAGGGCTGAGTTTAGGTATTCCGTTTTAGACACAATTCAGTTGCAATAGAGAATAGAGAGAGAGAGGAGGCCGAGTGGAGTTGTAAAGCGAGAGCGGAGTGGCTTGTTCGGTTGTACTTTCTTTCGGAGTTTTAATTCAAAGTAGCTTTCTTTCAATAACAATGATGATGATGTGCATGATGAGGAGCGAGTAGTCAACCCACTTCTAGGGTCGGGGTAGGGGTGTGCATGATTCGGTCCAAACCGAATTTTTGGGCCGAACCAACACAAACCGAACCGAACCGAACCTAACCGAAGTTTTTTGGTTCGGCTTTCGGTTCGAGAATTTTCATTTTTCGGTTTCGGTTCGGTTTGTGTTCGGTTTCGGTTCGGTTTGTGTTAAACCGATTTTTTTTAAATATTCCAATATATATAAATATATTACTTTTTATACACTACATAAATTATATATATTACTTTTTATACACTACATATAAATTATATATATATATGTATTTATACACTTTATAAAATATATATACACTATACAGTGTATCTATACACTAATACACATATTGTCTTGTGTGTGTAGTGTGTAATGTGTATATATACACATATATAAAGTGTATATACACACATATATACACTAATACATTTATTATTTTTTTGTTCGGTTTGTGTTAAATCGAATTTTTTTAAAAGATTTTTTTTTAAATTTCTTTTTATGGAAATTCGGTTCAACTATGTTAAAACCGAACCGAACACAAACCGAACCGGCAAATAACCGAACCGAACCTAATGCTTTCGGTTCGGCTTTCGGTTTTGAAATTTTAAGATTTTCGGTTTCGGTTCGGTTCGGTTCGGCCCGGTTCGGTTCGGTTTTAGACCGATGCACAGCCCTAGGTCGGGGTGAGCCCGACGATAGCAATGTGAGGTAAGTGCATCAAAGGTATGACTTTTATGCGATTCCGTCTTCTACCCCATGCATGATCCTTTGCGAAAGTTAGGGAGATTCATTATTTGCATTATTGATGCGAAAGCCACTCATATTGCGAACTTGAATTACTCATGAATCGGATAGTAACTCTTAGGAATTATGCGAAAGCCTCTAATCACGTAAGTGTTGATAACGAAAGTTATTTGACGGAAAGACATTAAAGTTCATATCTTTAGCATGAAACTTGCATTGTTATCATTGTGGCGTGAAACCCCGACTTTGGAAGCCTTTTAATTAATTAAATTCTTTATAAAAGTCTTAGTTTTGTTTCTGTTCATCTTCCCTCTCCATTCTATTTTCTTCGGATCCTTTTCCGACAAATTGGTTACAAAAACAGTTTCTGTGACAAGCATCGAAATCGACCTTAAGGGTCGATATCAAGGACTAACATCGATATCGAGGTCTCTGCTCGACGTCGACTTGCTGTTTTGTCTTCTGCAGGAACTGCGCTAGGAAATCGACCAGAACTGAGGTCGATATCGACCTGTATACTCGATATCGAGTGTCTGCTGAGGTCGAAAGCCTTGATCGTGAGTACAACAAAGGAAGCGCTGACCTACCTCCTCATGGATTCGATCCTGAATTACCCTACTACTACAAGGGAGGGGATTCTTGTATTATTTTTTTGGGACAGGGAGATAGTCTAGTTGTGCTTTATTTTATTCTCCTACTTTACATACACACCCCGACCCCCCTGCGAACAAATTGGCGCCGTTGCCGGGGAGGCAATCAATCGCCACCTAAGTTAATCACGATCTTTTTTTAAGCTTATTTTGCAGGTTTATGCGACGTTCTGATCGCGGACCTGTCCTGGAACCAATTGACGAGCCTGAACGTTTCTACCATCTTCGCAACAAAGCAATTCGCATCATGGCTGACAACGAGACGCAGGCTGAGATCATAGAGCGGTTGAGAAAGGAGATCGAGGACCACAATGCTACAATCGCTACTGAAAGGGCCGCTGCTGCTGCTGAGCGAGCCCGTGCTGATAGGGAGGAGGATGCGCGCAGACAAGCCCAAGAGCGGCTAAATCATTATCCATAGACGGCGATGCCATGTTCCTGAATCTGCCATTATAATTCCTCACTCCAATTATGAATTGAAAATTAACTTCCTATCTGAGATTAAAAGAAATACTTTTGAAGGAAGACATAATGAATGCCCCCTGCAACACATCTCTACTTTTATGGACTTATGTGAAACAGTTGCTGATGGAGTAAACTTAGAGTATGTGCAACTAAAATCTTTTCGATGGTCTTTGGCAGGAAAGGCATTACAATGGCTTGAAAGTTTGGCTCCACGATCGCTAAGGACATGGGCGGAGGTGAAAGATGCATTCTTGAACAAGTTCTTCCCACCTTCTAAAACGGCGATGCTACGACAAAGGATCACGGCTTTCAAACAAAAGCCAGGTGAAACCCTAGCACAGGCGTGGGAGCGCTTTAAAGACTTGCTGAGATCATGCCCGACGCATGGGCAACTTCCATATGTCATCCAAGAGATCTTTTATAACGCCCTTGATGCGCCAAATAAGGAGAGGATCAATTCATATACCTCCTATCGGTACATTGAGCTTACACCAACGGAGGCATGGGAGACCATTGAGAGGCTTGTGAACTTTGACAACACCTATGGGGCTGCTGCGGCCTATGATGCAAGGCCTGCCCCATCTATGCCACTATATGAGCCTCCAAGGGAGATAGATCCTGAAGTACGGCAACAATTCCATAACGATCAAACACGCCGCCTTCAAAAGCAAGTAAGGTTCCTGAGCAACAATCAACCTTGTCAGGAGTGTGGTTCAATAAGGCATAACACCAGTGCCTGTCCACATACTGAGCAAGTATCCATGGCGGAACAACATGAGGAGGTCAAATGGACGAGAGGCCCCTATGGAGGGGGCAATCAACAAAATTGGGGTGATCAAAGGTTCTATCAAAGGGATCCCCCAACATATAGGGCACCAGGGCACCCTGAGCGGGAGACTAAGAAAGATGACCTGCAAATCATCCTTGATGAGATGCGGAGGAACCACGCTGAGTTCAAACAAGCCAATAACTCCGTCCATACTCAGCTGCAGGGCATCAATTCTAGACTTGGGGAGATCGACGTTTGGAAGCGCAACATGGAGACTCAAATGAGTCAATTGGCGGAAGCAATGCCCAAAGCGTCTGGATCACTCCCTGGATCCACTGTGCCCAACCAAAAGGGCAAAACCACAGGTCATATTGCGGCAGTAAACCTAAGGAGTGGGCGTCAATTACAAACGCCCGAGCAAAAAGTGGAGGAGAAGGAGCCAGAACAGACGTCGATATCGACCCCCCCTGTCGATATCGACCAAGGTGACATCGATGTCGACCCTCCTGTCGATGTCGACCCTAATTCTGCGTCACCACAGAAATCGACTCTTCCAGTCGATATCGACCCTACTGATGCCGATATCGACCTCACTACAGCCGCAGGAAGGAAGAAGGTGTTGCCATTCCCAACTAGAAAGGTGACTAAGGACCCAGCGGAAAAGAAGTTCCAACGGTTCGTGAAGATGCTCCAAGGGCTTAATGTCTCTATACCATTCACAGAGGCACTTCACGAGATGCCATCTTATGTAAGGTTCCTTAAGGATATCTTGGGTAAGAAGCGATCGCTCTCTGAGATCGCAGAGGAATGCAACAGGTTGGAGCTGCCACAAAAGCGGGCGGACCCAGGTAAGTTTTCTATCGCTATAGGTCTAGGTCAATTCAAATTTAATGCTTTAGTTGACTTGGGCGCTAGCGTTAGCATGATGCCACTAACCATTTGGCACAAGGTAAAGATAGGTCCTCTGGAGCCCGTGGATGCAAGATTGTACATGGCTAACAATACCGTAGTAATTCCAACGGGGATAGTGACGGATGTGCCAGTACAAGTAGATAAATTCTTTGTCCCTACTGATTTCCTAGTTGTTGACATAGCGGAGGACCCTGCTTGTCCAATTATTTTAGGTAGGCCATTCCTAGCAACCGTCGATGCCAACATTAGCGTGAAGAAAGGATTGCTCTCACTCACAATTAGTGATGAAGTAATAGAGTATTCCTTCAACAAGACGGTGCAAAGTCAAGGGCCAATGGAGATAAAAGCCATCAATGAGGCCCAAGTAGAGGAAGTTGAAGCAATCTTGAACGAAGGAGCTCAACAGAACATCGAAATCGACCCAGGTAAGTCGATATCGACCACTAATGTTCAAGATTCTGTGACAGGTCATAAGTATGGGGTCGACGGAGGAAAAGAGGAAGCATCGAAATCGGGGTCAAGGGTCGATATCGACCACACCCTATCGAAATCGACCACCATCAGCGCTGAGAAGAGAGGCAAGGAGACCTCGATATCGACCTCTGAGGGTCGAAATCGACCTGATCATATCGAGTCAAAACTCCCCAAATCGACTGATCCTACAGGTGTACAACAGGGATCGATATCGACCTCCGAACATTGACATCAACCTGAGCCACAGACTGAGAAGAAGGTAAGTCAAGGTACGGATTCCTCTTGTTCAATTACAATTAAGGACTTATCATTATTTGGAAGAGGTGTGCCTTGGCATGTGCGTTTATGTAGGGTATCCGATGATGGTTCAAGCCAATATGAGATAGGAGACAAGGTCTATCTTGCCAAGTCTAAAGACCATTGGTTCCCTACAAGATTCAAGGATAAGAACTTAGGTCCATTCACGGTGAATCAAATCAATCCCGGGGGAATGCAGCTGCGGGACAAGAAAGGAGTGATATTTGAGGCCCAAGCCACATGGGCTCTGCAGATGCCACCTTGAGAAGCGCAAAGGAAGAAGTCGGCCTAGCGACTTAAAAATCTAGAGCTTGTAACAAAGACTTAGTTTTGGTTTTAAGACAGCTTTTGTTTTGGTTTTAGACACTTTATTGTTTTGCATATTTTGTGTTTAGTTTTCAAATTGCAGGAGAGAGAAAAGCACACAGAAAGGCATCGAAATCGATGTCAGACATCGAAATCGACCTTAAGGTCGACATGGATAGGGTTTGTGATCAAAGCCGAATCACCCTGAAGCCTGAGCAGAAATCAAGAGAGACATCGATATCGATGTAAAGGGTCGATATCGACATTCCCTGTTGTCTTCTTCGACTCCTGAAATTTGTGACGGTTTAGTAAGTTTTCTTCTTAACCCTAGTTCTAATACAGTGAGGACACTGTAAATTTTAAGTATGGGGTGGGGGAAAGGCTTATTTGCATATTCATACTTAGTTTAGGGTTGCATATTTATTTTAATGCATAAAAAAATGACCCCCATCAAAAATTTTGGAAAAGAGAGAGTCATGGAAGTAAAAAAAAAAAAGGGAGCTCTATGATGCAAAATTAGATTCATTAGAGATATAACATGAGATTGCCTAGTTAAGGGAAGTCCCAATGAAGTGCAAATTTTTTGAGAAAATCATAAAGGAGATGAAAATTTGAAGTTGCTTTTGACATGTGCATAATAAGATGATGGAGGATTTTTTTCCATACAAGCAAAGTTCATATCCTAGCCTTACCTACGCATATTCACAAAACCATATATGAGACTTATCATGATCATTATTGCTCCACATATACATATTGCCCATTTTTTACCTTATACCCTATCCGGGGATAAAGTTTTTTTGAATGGATGACATCTTTGGAGTTATATGGAGTTGTGCATTTATAAAGTTGTTGGCAGGAATGATACAATATGGAAAATTAAATGAGCGAGAAAAAATCCGATCACCTCAGGAGATAAAGGTGGGTCGACCCTGCTCGCTGAGATAATAGTTTGGCGAGATGGGACACAAAGGTGAGGAGTCCGAAGTATTAAGTATCCGGGGCCATTCATGATACCCATGTTTGCGACTCGCGAGAAGGCAGTGCTAATGTTAGAGAGGTAAAAGCATTATATTGAAAAAAAAAAGCATTGAACGATGAGTGAAAGGTGAGACATTATGAAGGAGGAATGTGGAATATTTTGGAAAGAAAGTGTACTTCCCCGGATTTAACACCACATGGCCAAATATTAGCCCACCTTTAGCCTTTTACCAATCCACTTCTCACAAGCTTGAAAAAAAAGTCCTCTTGATTATTAATGCAATGTCACTAAAATTGTTTTTTGCATATTACCTCCTTTATAAGTATGAAATTGCTTTTATGCACAGGCATGGACTTGGTTGACATAAGTACCTTCTCGAGGATGGCAATTAATTGTAGGGACATATGAAAAATGAATCTATGATGTTGAGGGTTTACTTTCTTCCCCTGAATGACCATTAAGAGTATTGCTTGGGGACAAGCAAGCTTAAGTATGGGGTGTTTGATGTACGCGCAAATTGCCATATTTTCTATGCACATATGAATTCATTTTATTGTCTTTTGCATTCACATTTATGGGAAAACATGGGAATGGTGTAGTTTATGCTTAAATGTCAAATATATGGGTTTGCACGAGTTTCCATATGAATTCGCAGAAAACAGGATGAAAATGGATGAATTCAGAAGAGCGGAAAAAGAACTCGAAGTCTTCTGAAGAGGTCGAAATCGACTGAAGACCTCGACATCGAGTACATCAGAGACATAGGAATCGAGCAGAAAAGGAAATAGAGCATTTCGACACAGAAGAGGTCGATATCGACGTCTGGGGGTCGATATCGATGCTGCCAGATCGACCAAGTTGATAGAAGTCGAGTGCCAGTTCGAGTAGGAGAAGGAGAAGCTCGAGATAAGATTTTGGAGGGGTCGATATCGAGGTCCAAGGGTCGATATCGACCATGCCAGCAGAGGAATTCGACTCCGATTTCGATAGAATTATATCCAATGCTTGCAATATCTATCCAAAGGTCGAGGTTTCCTATCATCAACACCAGATCTATCATGAGGAGGTTGATTTCACCATGAAGTTTTAGCTTTTACTTTGTTTTAATTTATCATAGAGAATAAAGATAAGGTTTCGAGTCCTTATCGACATCTATAAATAGAAGCCAATAGGGCTGAGTTTAGGTATTCCATTTTAGACACAATTCAGTTGCAATAGAGAATAGAGAGAGAGAGAGGAGGCCGAGTGGAGTTGTAAAGCGAGAGCGGAGTGGCTTGTTCGGTTGTACTTTCTTTCGGAGTTTTAATTCAAAGTAGCTTTCTTTCAATAACAATGATGATGATGTGCATGATGAGGAGCGAGTAGTCAACCCACTTCTAGGGTCGGGGTGAGCCCGACGATAGCAATGTGAGGTAAGTGCATCAAAGGTATGACTTTTATGCGATTCCGTCTTCTACCCCATGCATGATCCTTTGCGAAAGTTAGGGAGATTCATTATTTGCATTATTGATGCGAAAGCCACTCATATTGCGAACTTGAATTACTCATGAATCGGATAGTAACTCTTAGGAATTATGCGAAAGCCTCTAATCACGTAAGTGTTGATAACGAAAGTTATTTGACGGAAAGACATTAAAGTTCATATCTTTAGCATGAAACTTGCATTGTTATCGTTGTGGCGTGAAACCCCGACTTTGGAAGCCTTTTAATTAATTAAATTCTTTATAAAAGTCTTAGTTTTGTTTCTGTTCATCTTCCCTCTCCATTCTATTTTCTTCGGATCCTTTTCCGACAAATTGGTTACAAAAACAGTTTCTGTGACAAGCATCGAAATCGACCTTAAGGGTCGATATCAAGGACTAACATCGATATCGAGGTCTCTGCTCGACGTCGACTTGCTGTTTTGTCTTCTGCAGGAACTGCGCTAGGAAATCGACCAGAACTGAGGTCGATATCGACCTGTATACTCGATATCGAGTGTCTGCTGAGGTCGAAAGCCTTGATCGTGAGTACAACAAAGGAAGCGCTGACCTACCTCCTCATGGATTCGATCCTGAATTACCCTACTACTACAAGGGAGGGGATTCTTGTATTATTTTTTTGGGACAGGGAGATAGTCTAGTTGTGCTTTATTTTATTCTCCTACTTTACATACACACCCCGACCCCCTTGCGAACAGGCCGCGGGGCGGCCAGGTCAGGCGACGGGGCGGCCAGCGATTTCTTCCGCTTCTCACCACGTGATTTGCTGTAGCTGATAATGCAATTCCTTTAATTCTTTAACTCCCCTCAAATTCATTCCACCTTGAATCACGATTCCTGAAATAAATCATAATGTTGTGTAGATTCCGCATCTTCCAACTCAACAAGTAATCATGTAAATGCAACTAAAATATGCAATATTTACACCCAAACTATACTAAATGCAATCTATTATGCAATACTAATAATGCTCTATCACCAACCAATGTCAAAGGATTCGTAGGTGGAACCTGTAAAGACCAAATATATTTTAGATATCATATTAGTATTATTTTAATTAAAATGTTATTATTTATTTCAATTTATAAAAATGGGAGAAAAATCGTCCTCGAGCACGACTTCAAAATTTAAAATCATTCCGGCATCAATTTAAGTTAGGATTTTTGACGGGGTTTGATTTCGACTTCGAGTCCGAGTATTAATAAAAATTTAATTAAGCTCCGAATTGATTGAAATTATTTAATTTCGACTATCTTGAAATTTGATCGAACTTTGATTTATTAAAATTGTTTTAGTCGGGATTCGATCGGGCAGCGGGATTCGGGTCTTTTCCGCTAATTTGAATTGGGTATTGTTGGGACCACATATATTTTCATTTCTTTTCTTTTTCTTTTCTTTTCTTTTCTCTCTCTCTCTCTCTCTCCCCTCTCGGATTCCTGTTGAGCTTTTGCTGGTCCCCCCCTCCCCATTGTCCTCTTCCTCACCTTGTTTGTCCTAATGTGGTAGTAGCTAGTAAACCCATTTCCCTGCCCCATTTCCCCTTCAGCTCTCTCTCTCTCTGCCTCACACACTCCCACTGTTGCATCCCTTCAGAAACCATCGAACCCCCCTCTGCAGCCCTCATTCACTCTCCATCTTCTCCTCTCTTTCACTTCAATCAGACACCACAACATGGCCAAGACACCTTCCCACCACCTCCCCTCTTCGGCCTCCGTGAGCCACTGCACCACCACCATTTCGGCTCCCCTCCCTCCTGATTTTCGTAGCCAGCAACAGAAAACCACCAGCCCTCCTCGTCTCTCGTCCTTGTCGCCGACAGCCCAGCTCCACCATTCGCTCTCCCTTCTTCCACCTCGAGATGCCAGCAGTAGCTACCTCCCATCCCTCCTCGACGTCTCCGAGCAGTAACGCCGCCCAGAAGGTCCGGAGCGCCGCCACCAACTCCCCCCAATCCACCCTGTTTTCCTATCGTAAGTATCATTCGAATTTGTGAACGCTTTCGATTCTTTTCCTTCCAAAATCACCCCTTACTCATCTCTATTCTTCCCTAAGCTTCCCCGCATCTCCCTCGCAAGACCTCGCTACCGGAAGCCGCCATTGACGCCGGGAAACTCCGCCTCGGAAGTCGCCGCGGTAAGCTCCCTTTTTCCTCCTCCTTTCCTTGCATCGTTTCCTTTTTTCTGGGACGAGTGTGGTCCGAATTCGATTGTGAGTGCCTGGGCAAATTTTTGAGCCAAACGGACCACCCTATCCTAAGCATTCCATCTCCTTCTCCTCCGTTTCTTCTTCGTCGGTGGTGCCTTGTTGTTGGGTTAAAGACGAGTTCGGTTTCTTTTATTTTCTTTCTTTTTGGTCCGGTTTAGGCATTTAATGGTCCGGTTCATTAATCTGAAAAGGGGAAGGGGATCCGGGTAGAGTATACGGGTTTGGGCTTGGGTTTTGGGCCAGAAATTCGGGTTAGGGCTTTAGGGTTGGGCTGGTTTTGATTTCTGAATTGGGGTTATATATATTGAGGTTATTGTTTTATTTAGTTTATCGGTAGTATTTATATATATATATATATGTGTGTGTGTGTGTATATGTTATATGTTATTATTTCTTTTTTCTGATTTTGGAAGATGATTTTATATTTATATATTCTGAAATATTTTAAAATATTTAAAAGGTTTTAAGAGTAATAATAATTGATATTAGGTTATGTATACACTTATGGTTATTGTTTTGAGATTTTATGGATAGTATGTGGAAAATATTTGAATATTATTATAGTTTTGGGTTTGGTTATAATTATAAATTCTGAGAAATTAATTATTACATATTGTTATTGTTTTAAGATTATAATATTTGGATTATTTAATGGATACACTTTAAGAAGATTTAACTATGTGAGCTAGGATTTTAAGGTAAATTGTTGGTTTTGATTTATAAATATGATATGCGAGCATAGAATTATTTTGATGGTAATATTGGAACTTATATATGTTTTTGAAATAAGAAACATGCCGGAATGATTGCTATAATATGATTTTGAGATATTGGTTTTAAGGTTTAAATTGTTTAATGTCGGAATTTGGCCAAGTATGATTTGAGAATTATTTGGAATATGAGTTGACTTAAATTGGATTTAAGATTTTGGAAAACGGTTTCACTATCAGTCGGTTTTGAGGATGTTGAGAACTTGGATTCGTGTGTATGCATGTTGGTCTGGTATCTTATGGAAATGGCTTGATGATAGGTGTGTATTGCTTTTGGATTACTTTGGACTTGCATTTGGGCCCTTGCTTGTGTTATCTTGCTGTTCTGCATCAACAGTTAAGTATCCTACGGGACTTACTCAGTAACCTGGACCTCCTGCCTGATGTGTCATGTAATGTGTAGTTTTATTGCATGTTAAAGCATACCATGTAGTATCATGCTAGGATTGCATTGAACTGAGCATGTGTTTACTTTGTGTGTGTGAATACAGAACGGCCGTTATCTGTGATAGTCCTAGAGTCTTTGCTAGGGTCATAGGGTAGCCCAGCCCCATCGGGTGCCCTGAGTCTATCGAGTCGATATGAGCATGATATGATAGCCCAGCACTATCGGGCAAGAGATGAGATGATTCGATATGATACGATTAGCCTAGTACCATCGGGCATGTTTATATTTATTTTATGATATGATGATGAGATATGATATGATGATGAGATATGATATGATATGATGATACCGTGGTGAGTGCACCACCACGAAGAGAGTGCTATGCTATAGCCCAAACCGGCCAGTCTCTGCACTAACGGGAAGGGGTGCAGAGGTAGGAGAGGGATATGCCACTTGGCATTGTTTTGGGCCCTTTACAGTTCTTTTCCGCATATTATATATACTAGGGGCATGATAGTGTGATTTAAATCTTGTATCGCATTAGTCATCTTTTGTTTAGGCATAGGCATGTTATGTGGCCTCAGCGCGGTCAGAGGACCCGCAGGCGATCACCAGGCCTGACTTCGTGGATAGTGTTAGGTACCGCTCTTGTTGCTCCATGCTTCTGTGACGGGGAAATCTTTTGGCGAACCGAAGAATCCGGCTAATATATTCTAACTTGACAATTAGCAAATCACCCACTTTGGTTTGGTTTTGACCCGGCTCTACCGTGGCTTTTGTATTTAAATCATATTTCCGCTTTACTTTCATTTTAATTGTATTTCTGAGTTTTAGACTGATTAGAGGTTTGAAACCTCGACCCGTACCTGAATTGCAACATCCGAACGAAGGTATCCGACCTTCGAAACGTATCCCGAATATTTATATCCGGGCCGTTACAAAGTTGGTATCAGAGCCAGGTTGTGCAATTCGGGTACGCTAGGGTCGAGTGTATGTTTTGGAAAAACCGCCCATGAATTTCGAAAGATTTGAAAGCATTTTAAAGGGGCAAAATGAACGTAATATGACTAACTCAATTGGACTAAATATGAACTTGGCTTATGATAAAAGAGGAGAACCAACTAATAAGGGATCGAGTGGGTAGAAACGGCGTTAGACCATCCCTTTTGGATGTAGTCGGAAATGGGTAGGCGAAATACTAGCTTGTTCTTTACAGATGGGTCGGGAAGACTCCAAGGAGATCATTGCAATTGTCATTAACTGATTCTATGATTGAGTGCTTGATATGCTAAAGATTTGATTGTTATGTTCTAACTATTGAATGAATATTGAACTGTTTGTGCGAACAGAATAGCGGGAGTACCCTTCTTCTTATATGGTTAAGCTCAGCTTTTGTGGAACTGCCCCTTTCCTTATGAACCCTTTTGACAATTCAATCGAGTCCTCCCTTCGAATATCGGTCTTCCACGGGAATTGGGTTGGTAAACACATGGTGTCGGGAATCATGATTGAATATAGAGATCGTCCGAGAGAATATTGGAAGACGGTCCTTGATGAAATTCCGAGTTAGAGAGTGAGATGTTTACGAGGTTGTCCTTATCAATTCTTATTGTGATCCATCAGTGTCCTCTTGTCACGGAAAATATGTATCCGAGTCCCACGGGAAAAAGGGGTAATGAGTCAGTTGGGAAGAGTCAATGTTGCCCTTATGGACTTCTATCGGGTTATCTTGATTGCTCTGTCCATGATTATGTGATTCTATATGCATTACTCCTTGATCAACAGTTTGATCCTTAGTTTGAAATTGTGCTTATGTGCCTTAATGTTCATAATGACTATTGTATGGGTTCGAGCTACATTTATCATACCCAAATCATCATGATTTACTTAGTATATTGCATCGTCATACTAGGGCACGAATAAATATGTCATATGCTAGGATGTCGTCTAATTGATGTCCTTCCTATGAATAGGTTCATGATAGTGTGATAGTTCGGTTCTAATATCATGATAGAGTGAGTCCCTTACTTGATGGATACATGTTATAAATTCATGTCGACCTGCCTTGTATGCTACGTAATCCTCAGTAACTGTTATGATGATGATCCTTAATGTAAATTCATGGTTGTATGACACCCTGTATCCATGCTGGTCATATTGCTTAAGTCTCGTTTTGTGTCTTGCCCTCTATCATGATTGCATGTTGTTATAGCATGTTTACTTAGCATATTGATCGTATGATTGATCGAAAACATGAACCACATGATATTAGTATATGATTGTTGCTCCTTCTGAATTAGGTCCATGATAGTGTAATCGACTCTACCTTACATGAATGCCTAATAAGATGTGCTCTTTAACATGCTAGCCGATGATGCCTCGATGCTTATCGTTCATTTTGTGACAAGAATCTATAGCATGCCCATCTATTCCGAATTCGTCAGATTAACTATTGTTGATTATTTTGCAAGTTAATATTGTGTGTGATTAGTTGTGTTGAACGGAGAATATGTGTTATAATTGAACCTTGAGGAATGCATGTTTGGTCATATTATGTTTTGATTCGAGCTCATGTCCCCATATTCTAGTCATGTCGCCATGTTGCTTAGACTTTCTCTATACCTCGCTACACTTCCTCTCCTGGTTCTGTATTATTGGAATGTGATTGAATTGAAGTCTTGCGTAGTGCCGAGTAATCGATCAAGTGCATGTATGTACCACATGTTATATTGAGCCATTAGTAGCGTGTAGGATCCTTGGTTGTGACTTGTGTGAATTCTACTTTGCCTACGTTATTGTTGATTCACTCTTGAACTAGGTACCTGATAGTGTGGCTCGTTCCTCTTTCTGTTCTCTTAACATGTTTCACTCGTTCTGATTAGCTTAATGTTGGAATTCGATGATTGACTAGCTTTCCGTGATAGTTAAACCCAGCATGCTTACATGGTTAAAATGTCTATTACTCTATGATATCCTCTCGTGCTTCCATGAATGTATGATTTGACACCTCACTTGATCACACATCACTCTATATCCTGATTTTGCAAATACATGACGCATGAATATCGGAATGAACCTAGTTAAATTACTTTAGTTGTACTCATGTTTGATGTGTGCTATTAGTATCATGTGGAGCTTATGACTTCCAATATGACCTGCTGAATGATTACATGTCATGCTTGTTCTATAATGTGACAGTTATTGTACCATTTTATGTGCCCCCTGATGATTTATTCCTAACAAGATTATAATCTAGCACCCATGATGTCCTTCTTGTACTTTTGATGATGCCTCATGTTTCGTGAATATTATGTTGAACTCCTCTAAATGACTCTTGACTATGCTTGTATCACATTATATATCACTAGTATCATGTAGGACCCATGCTCTCTAGATGTATCTCGTCATATGATTCCGTGCCATGCTTGACCTAACATATGATCATTGTGAGATAGTGCTATGTTGCCCTTTATATGATCTCGTATGATGCATACACCAAACTTGTACATTGTTCATATATACGTGATAATTGCTATGCTACTCTTATGTGTTCTCGTATGACGCTTCATCTGATTGTTATAATATACATTGCCATGATATATCTGGACTCAATTGTTGATGTGTATACCCTGTTCCTACATTGTTCATATACATGATGCTCGTTATCTTCATTAAATTCCGCATGACGTCAAATCATATATGATCATTGCTGGTTCCGTCTATCTTGCTTGAAGAATGCTAGGCATATCTGTTTCCATGGAATACTAGAATGTTAGCTTGTTTTACAAACATCAGCGTATGACTTGATTGTGTCTTTGATATGAATACGAATGTTGCCCCGAGATAGGTACATGTTAGTGTGGATTGACGTGATTGATATGCTCCATAATGAATTCGTGCGTGTTTGTAAAATCGTAACCTAATAGACTTTCTTAAGGGCATCGTTACTAATCCCGAGTCGGAGTCTTGTCTCTAGTCATGTCGTCTTTAGCGTTGGTCTATTCCGTCTCCGAAAGAAACATTGGGTCGTCTGCTCTTGTCACTCCCCTATCTCCGCTAACTTAAACTCCTACGCGTTACCTTGGATGAGCGACCGCATGGAAAAAGGGATCGGGAAGTCGGATAGCGATAGAGCAACGCAGCGGAAGCGTGGGCCCATAACCCACGGGCCTCAGGATCGATAATGTCGACGGAACAAGCTCGTTTCGAGGATCACGATTGTTGAGTACGATATGACTTGCAGGTGGGAACGTCCTCTTTTCGAATTGCTAACCCTTTCTGAGCTTGTTGATGATAATATTGCACTGACTGATGTTGAAAGTTGCTTGTTGATGTGATGACTGTTGCTTGATTGTCTGTTGACTATGATGATATGATTCGATGCCTTACAATCCTAATGTGCCTTGATGACTTAATGTGATGCTACTCTGAGATGCCAAGCATGATCTAAATTCCTTGCCTATAGTGTGAACTGCAAATGCTGAGAACCTGAACTGTTTATTAGATGTGGTTATGATGAGGTGTGCTAGCTTGACTTGATTAGGTTCATATATGATGTTTTGCAATACTTATTAAGCATGACAGTAAATTGAGACTTTAAACCCAGTTGCAATGCGTAAATGATGAGCCAATGATGCTAGTGATAAATGCTGATTGATATGATGTAGCCCTTCTGTGTAATAATGTCCATGATTACTTCTTCTTGAAACATGTGAGTGAGGTATTTTGGTAAAATGGTTAGAGATCGGTTAAGGAAATCGAGTGATTGGTATGGTGTGAGGGTCTTCTTGATTATGTGATTTATTAATATGTACTGGCATGATGCTAGATAGCAACCATAATAAACCTGTATGGCATGATATTACATGTTGATATGCAATACTGAGTTAAAATTTGTAGTGATAACTATGAACATGATATAATGATCCATTGCTATCCTATTGTGTTGTTCTAAAAGCATGTTATAATGTGTTGAATGAATCATGAGATGATGATACGTTGTTATGTGAAAGCATGATGTTATCCTATATGGTTGATAAGCCTGATTATGAATAGGTAAGTGATGAATATGACTTGGAGCATAGGTATGACTTATGTGTATATATAGGATGATGGTGCATGACTGTTATTAATCGTTATATGACATTGTGATGAGCTAAGATGATGTCTGGAAAGCATGATGACCTTTTGATGTTGATATACTGCTTGATCTTCCCTTTTGTTTGAATCTTAATAGCATGATTTTGTCGGATTGATGTGATAATATGTTATGATAATGTTGGATAGAGATTGGATAAGATGACTATGTGAACTTATGCTTTACATGAGATCCCTTGATATGACTGGTTCCCCTAGTGTGCGATGTTGAGATGCGATCGTGAGATTTGACTAGAAGTAGTGCACTGACTCCATGACACCTAACCTTTTTGATCTCTTGACCTGTGTGCTGGTATGATTTATGAGAATTCGATGATACACTTGTGATGCCTTCGGTATGATATAGATACACTTTATGACTCGTGATATGACGTTGAGACGTTGTTGTTGTTTTGATGTGTTTGGAAGAATGGTATACTTTATGCTATGGGTAAACATGTTATGAGGTTACGGTAATGGTTGATTGAGATTATCATGATTGATGTTGAGATTGCCATATGAGAAGTGGTTGATGATGTTATGAGTCGATGAGTTGATTTACTTACGTGCATGTTGAGTTGAGAATGATGATAAATGATTCTGGAAACTAGGAAGAGAATATGGGATTAGCCCTTAGAGGTGGATGACTCCACCTCCTACCTTCTGAATTTGATTGATTGGTTGCGAGAAGCTGATTTGGTTTTCGGAAGAGTTTGACGAAATCTTGATTTGGGAGGATTTGATTTGATTTTGGTGTAAAGTTGCTTGATTAAAAATTGAATTTGAAGATTTTGAGCGGTTTTAAAAAATGGCCAACTTGGGGTTTTACAGAAGTTGAGAGTTTCAATGATTTGGATGACAATCTTTCCATTTACACAACACTTTGAGGTTTACGAACTGGATTTACATTATGACGTCTCACGAAGTGGATACAAGCATTTTATAGGGGCGCTTATAGATTGCTTGCTAAGACCTAGTCGGGCGCTATAATGCTTTTAGAGTTGTGGTACTTCCGAAAAGTCAAAGCGAGGATGTAATAAGGGCGCTTATTACACACTTGACGAGACCAATTGGAAATGTCACGGCCGTGACTAGGATGTTGTGAGAATCTCGGAAGACGCAACCGAGACGATTACAAGATCCTTGGACATGGTCCTCGGACTCACCGATTTTAAAACTTCATCCCCTTTGCTTTAAAATGATTTTAGTCTCGGGGACGAGACTTGTTTTTAGAGGTGGATAAATATAAAGACCAAATATATTTTAGATATCATATTAGTATTATTTTAATTAAAATGTTATTATTTATTTCAATTTATAAAAATGGGAGAAAAATCGTCCTCGAGCACGACTTCAAAATTTAAAATCATTCCGGCATCAATTTAAGTTAGGATTTTTGACGGGGTTTGATTTCGACTTCGAGTCCGAGTATTAATAAAAATTTAATTAAGCTCCGAATTGATTGAAATTATTTAATTTCGACTATCTTGAAATTTGATCGAACTTTGATTTATTAAAATTGTTTTAGTCGGGATTCGATCGGGCAGCGGGATTCGGGTCTTTTCCGCTAATTTGAATTGGGTATTGTTGGGACCATATATATTTTCATTTCTTTTCTTTTTCTTTTCTTCTCTCTCTCTCTCTCTCTCCCCCCTCTCGGATTCCTGTTGAGCTTTTGCTGGTCCCCCCCTCCCCATTGTCCTCTTCCTCACCCTGTTTGTCCTAATGTGGTAGTAGCTAGTAAACCCATTTCCCTGCCCCATTTCCCCTTCAGCTCTCTCTCTCTCTGCCTCACACACTCCCACTGTTGCATCCCTTCAGAAACCATCGAACCCCCCTCTGCAGCCCTCATTCACTCTCCATCTTCTCCTCTCTTTCACTTCAATCAGACACCACAACATGGCCAAGACACCTTCCCACCACCTCCCCTCTTCGGCCTCCGTGAGCCACTGCACCACCACCATTTCGGCTCCCCTCCCTCCTGATTTTCGTAGCCAGCAACAGAAAACCACCAGCCCTCCTCGTCTCTCGTGCTTGTCGCCGACAGCCCAGCTCCACCATTCGCTCTCCCTTCTTCCACCTTGAGATGCCAGCAGTAGCTACCTCCCACCCCTCCTCGACGTCTCCGAGCAGTAACGCCACCCAGAAGGTCCGGAGCGCCGCCACCAACTCCCCCCAATCCACCCTGTTTTTCGATCGTAAGTATCATTCGAATTTGTGAACGCTTTCGATTCTTTTCCTTCCAAAATCACCCCTTACTCATCTCTATTCTTCCCTAAGCTTCCCCGCATCTCCCTCGCAAGACCTCGCTACCGGAAGCCGCCATTGACGCCGGGAAACTCCGCCTCGGAAGTCGCCGCGGTAAGCTCCCTTTTTCCTCCTCCTTTCCTTGCATCGTTTCCTTCTTTCTGGGACGAGTGTGGTCGGAATTCGATTGTGAGTGCCTGGGCAAATTTTCGAGCCAAACGGACCACCCTATCCTGAGCATTCCACCTCCTTCTCCTCCATTTCTTCTTCGTCGGTGGTGCCCTTTTGCTGGGTTGAAGACGGGTTCGGTTTCTTTTATTTTCTTTCTTTTTGGTCCGGTTTAGGCATTTAATGGTCCGGTTCATTAATCTGAAAAGGGGAAGGGGATCCGAGTAGAGTATACGGGTTTGGGCTTGGGTTTTGGGCCAGAAATTCGGGTTAGGGCTTTAGGGTTGGGCTGGTTTTGATTTCTGAATTGGGGTTATATATATTGAGGTTATTGTTTTATTTAGTTTATCGGTAGTATTTATATATATATATATATATATATATATATATGTGTGTGTGTGTGTGTGTGTGTGTATATATGTTATATGTTATTATTTCTTTTTTCTGATTTTGGAAGATGATTTTATATTTATATATTCTGAAATATTTTAAAATATTTAAAAGGTTTTAAGAGTAATAATAATTGATATTGGGTTATGTATACACTTATGGTTATTGTTTTGAGATTTTATGGATAGTATGTGGAAAATATTTGAATATTATTATAGTTTTGGGTTTGGTTATAATTATAAATTCTGAGAAATTAATTATTACATGTTGTTATTGTTTTAAGATTATAATATTTGGATTATTTAATGGATACACTTTAAGAAGATTTAACTATGTGAGCTAGGATTTTAAGGTAAATTGTTGGTTTTGATTTATAAATATGATATGTGAGCATAGAATTATTTTGATGGTAATATTGGAACTTATATATGTTTTTGAAATGAGAAACATGCCGGAATGATTGCTAGTATATGATTTTGAGAGATTGGTTTTAAGGTTTAAATTGTTTAATGTCGGAATTTGGCCAAGTATGATTTGAGAATTATTTGGAATATGAGTTGACTTAAATTGGATTTAAGATTTTGGAAAACGGTTTCACTATCAGTCGGTTTTGACGATGTTGAGAACTTGGATTCGTGTGTATGCATGTTGGTCTGGTATCTTATGGAAATGGCTTGATGATAGGTGTGTATTGCTTTTGGATTACTTTGGACTTGCATTTGGGCCCTTGCTTGTGTTATCTTGCTGTTCTGCATCAACAGGTAAGTATCCTACGGGACTTACTCAGTAACCTGGACCTCCTGCCTGATGTGTCATGTAATGTGTAGTTTTATTGCATGTTAAAGCATACCATGTAGTATCATGCTAGGATTGCATTGAACTGAGCATGTGTTTACTTTGTGTGTGTGAATACAGAACGGCCGTTATCTGTGATAGTCCTAGAGTCTTTGCTAGGGTCATAGGGTAGCCCAGCCCCATCGGGTGCCCTGAGTCTATCGAGTCGATATGAGCATGATATGATAGCCCAGCACTATCGGGCAAGAGATGAGATGATTCGATATGATACGATTAGCCCAGTACCATCGGGCATGTTTATATTTATTTTATGATATGATGATGAGATATGATATGATATGATGATACCGTGGTGAGTGCACCACCACGAAGAGAGTGCTATGCTATAGCCCAAACTGGCCAGTCTCTGCACTAACGGGAAGGGGTGCAGAGGTAGGAGAGGGATATGCCACTTGGCATTGTTTTGGGCCCTTTACAGTTCTTTTCCGCATATTATATATACTAGGGGCATGATAGTGTGATTTAAATCTTGTACCGTATTAGTCATCTTTTGTTTAGGCATAGGCATGTTATGTGGCCTCAGCGCGGTCAGAGGACCCGCAGGCGATCACCAGGCCTGACTTCGTGGATAGTGTTAGGTACCGCTCTTGTTGCTCCATGCTTCTGTGACGGGGAAATCTTTTGGCGAACGAAGAATCCGGCTAATATATTCTAACTTGACAATTGGCAAATCACCCACTTTGGTTTGGTTTTGACCCGGCTCTGCCGTGGCTTTTGTATTTAAATCATATTTCCGCTTTACTTTCATTTTAATTGTATTTCTGAGTTTTAGACTGATTAGAGGTTTGAAACCTCGACCCGTACCTGAATTGCAACATCCGAACGAAGATATCCGACCTTCGAAACGTATCCCGGATATTTATATCCGGGCCGTTACAGAACCGTTCTCTACTCTTGATTTTTTATTACAAAATTCCATCTTTACTTTATTTTGCTTATTTAAAAGTTGCATCTTTCCCCACTTTTGTTACTTGTTGGTGATTAAATTGCATTGTGAAATCTTAAGTCTCCCGAGGATTCGACCCCTTTCTTACCAATTATACTAATTTGTGAGAGTGGGAACTATTTGATTGGGAATCAACGATTTTCATCCCGTCAGATACTAATCTTTTGTTTAGCATTGAGTTAGGATATAATATGTATTTGAGGGACCAGGACCAATGACACAATTACACCGGGTAAAAGCAGCCCGCCACCAACATCAACGTCAGCAACATCGATGTCAAAATCAACAACACGGCGTCAGCAGCATCAACGTCCGCAACGTTGATGCTGGAGGAAGATGGAGGGACATTTGGAGGAAGGAAGAGTAAAGAAATGGGGGTCAATATTAGCAATGTCAGTGTCAGAATGTTGATGGTAATGTCAGCGTCAACAACATTGACGTCAACAATTTTGACATCGGCAACTTCGACGTCAGTGGTATCGACCTTGATGTCGATGAATATTTTTTTTTAAATTAAATCAAATTTTGGTTTTTAAAAAATAATTGTAAGATGGAGGAAGAAGAGTAAAGAAATGGGGGTCAACATTAGCAATGTCAGCATCAGCAATGTACGTTGATTATAATGTTAGTGGCATCGATCTAAGCGAAGTTGGTATCAGTAGCATTGACGTCAACAATTTCGACGTCGGCAACATTGACGTCAGTGGTATCGACCTTGACATCAATGAATATTTTTTTAAAATTAAATCAAATTTTGGTTTAAAAAAATAATTGTGAGATGGAGGGAAATTAGGAGGAAGGAAGAGAATGGAAGAGTGGAGAAATGGGTGAGAGTGGGAGGAATTTTTTTTTTTGAAAGAAAAGAAAATAAAAGTTTATTTAAAAAACATAATTGTAAGATAGAAGGAAATAGGAAAGAAGAGAAGGAAAGAGTAGAGAAATTAGGAAAAGTGAGAGGAAAAAAGAGAAGGAAAATATGAGAGTATTTACAAATAATGGTGGACTTTTTGTTAATTAGGATTGGAAAGTGGATATTTAGCTAATAAGGGTTGGAAATATGAAAATTTAGCTAATTCTCTTGTTTTTTTTTTGGGATAGTCAACTAGTGATTATGAAATTTGTATATTATTAGTCCATCACTTACTGTTCATGCACGTATTTTAAGGTGATAAAAATAATATAAAATATTAATTTTTTTGATAAACTCATACTTATTAATAATAAATAAATATTATTAAAAGAATAATATTATATTTATTATTTTACCCTCCTAAAAATACGTGTTTGACTTAAAAAAGTCATTTATTTACAAACTGAGGGAGTATTGTTTTGATATAATTGAGAAATACATATTATTTAAATAAAAATAATAAAAATAATCTAAATTTTGATGGGTTGAGCACAGAGCCCAATACACCATACCAACTTTGCAAAGTCTTATAAAACAACGGTCCAAACAAGATGTTGATCAAATGCTTAATTAGTTAAGCCTTGTCAATGACACAGTAAGGTTAACATGAACATATTTATCTCTGGCCATGGCATCTCCCAATAATTTGGCATACCTCTTGAATATCTCATCAATCACTTCTCCTCCAAAGGCAACAACAAGCAATGGCTCCGCCAAAGCCCTCATAGCTCTTGTGTTTGCAATGTATGGCTCCTCCTCGTTGCTTGCTGCGTGCTCATCCCACCCCGTCTCCGACACTTGCAGCTTGTCAACCGTGAATGACCCTTCTTTCTCCACCTCTACCCTTATCTCGGCTGGCGATGGTGTGTAAATCGGCATGTTGAACTTGTCCAACTTCTCCTCTTCTATCAATCCCTATATATATGTGGACACTGCTTCATTAATTCCTAATTATTGGCCAACTTCTCCTTTTCTATCAATCCCTATATAGGTATTAAAAACTATATAAACAAATGTAAAAAAAAAGGTTAATATTTTATAGTATAATTTTTACCATTATAAGAAAACGTATATGAATAGTAAATGACATTATCAGATGGAGTAACAAATTAAGGTTCACTAAAAGTGTAAGTAGCACTACCTCGGATACCATTTGGGAGAGTGCTAATGAAAGGAATTTTAAGGAGGAAGCAGCATTGCCCTTCTTATTGAAGTCATATGCATCATTTTCTCTACCAAGAAGGGTGAAAACCATAGCCCCACCGGCCACCACTTCCTCTGAGCGACACTTGAGGAATGTCGAAAAGTCAGCTTGAAATTGATGAAAGTAAGCCCTTATCACACTCTCAGGGGTACTACTCCACAACCACACCTCGCCCTTGTTGCTTCTCCCCAAGTTTCTAGGAACTTTAGAAAGCCAATGAAGGCTAAAGGAAGAGTGCACAAAATGGAGGCTTTGTCTTGTAAAGAGACGACTGTAGAATGATCCCGGAACTCCGTTAAAGAAGCAGCATTGGCCAACCTCTTTCCCTAACTCAATCTCTAGCTTCTTCTGGATGCTCGGAAGGGACTGAAATAAGGTGTTGAAGTCATTGCTTGGCAAGTCATTGAGGAATACCTGGAAGTCTTGAGATTGGTGGTGCCCTAGTTCTCGTCGAGTGCCATCCACAACAGCAATAAGTTGGAGGATCGTCGAAAAGGCGTTTGGGCCAGAGGAGCAGCCTAATTCAGCAATGCATAGGGATGTGGTTGTAGGGAAGCAACTTCGGTACATTTTAACAATTGCTGCCTTCTTTGTGCTCTCAGTCATTGACAATACCTTACCCTACAACATACATTGAAAATGTATAAATAAATACAGATATGACAGACAACCATGTCAAACGAAATAATGCATCTTCCATTATTTTTGTTTTTACAAGATAAGCACCCATGGTGCATACAAAAACCATATTCAGATCTAGACGAGAAGAAAGAGGAAGATAATTGGATTTCGAGAGGTCGGCTAACCATTAAGAAGAATCTTACCAATTGAAGATGTAAGTTTTGAATGTATAAAACACCGCTCATTTTGAGAGATCATTTGTAAACATCTTTTATGGTATAATTTGTGAAGAAATTTAGAGCATTGGATTAAGAAAATCAACGGCTGAGATTTAAATTAAAATTTGAAGAGCAAAATTATTCATTTGAAACAATAAGATTATTCATACATAACTCATACGAATAAGTACGGATAATCATGTTACAACAGAGAAAAATATGAATAGTTATATTACGTCAAACAAGTAATTATGGTAGTACCTATGAATAACCAGTTTGTTCATAGAACTATTCTCACTCGACTTCATACCGGATCCATCCTCTCTCTCTCTCACTATATATATAAAGTCGAGTGAGAATAGTTCTACTGGAGAGAACAAAATAAATAATTTGATTGATCCGTCGTGTCCCAATTAATTAGCAACACTCACATATTCAATTAATTAGCAACTAGTACTATTCCCGTGTCATGACACGGTTTTTTAAAATAAAAAAATAATATATATATATATATATTATAAAATATCAATGAAAGTTAAGATAAAAATCATAAAAAACTTTATCATAAATTTATTTTATAATTCTCTTATAAAATTATTTTTTTAAAAATCTCATGTAAAGTATAATACATAAATATAGATATTTTAAATCACTCAGCAATAATAATGTCATTGTAATTGTAACTTTGTTTAAATGTGATGTGTCATAACTAATAGTTATATTTGATATTTTGAATTAAGCCCAATAGTTAGTAAGTAAATTTGAGTTAAGTCCAATAGTGATATTAGATTGAATTTAATGTTTTGAATTAAGCCTAATAGTTTGTAAATATGTTAAGAATAAAAGAAAAAATGTGACTGGTTTAAAGAGATAAAGGGAATAATAAAAAAATAATTAAAGGAAATAAATAATAAAAAAGGAAAAAAAACTCCATCGGTGAAAATAAGAGGATTAAGGAGAAGATGACACATAAGCATTAAGTATTTTAAATGTAGAATATATATAGCTATAGATAGTTAGTAAATAAATTTGAGTTAAGTCCAATAATTATATTAGATTGAATTCAATTTTTTGAATTAAGCCCAATAGTTTGTAAATATGTTAAGAATTAAAGAAAAAATGTGATTGGTTTAAACTTTAAAGACATAAAGAATATAATAATAAAAAATTAAAGAAAATAAATAATTAAAAAAAGGGAAAAAATACTTGATGAAAATGAGAAGATTAAGAAAAAGATGACACATAAACATTAACTATTTTAAATTAAGGGGTGTGGTTCGGGTGTACACACCCCTTAAAGTGTACCTTGTTCACAAATATTATTCGGTGAAATGTGAAATATTATTCGGTGAAATTTGAAGCATTATTCGGTGAAATGTGAAACATTCTACCGAATACTGTTATGTTTTCTTTTTTCGTTCAGTTCAGATGAAAATGTTCCAATTCCACTGAATAATTTGTAACATTCTACCGAATAATGTTTAGGTTTTTTATTCATCTATTTCAAATAAAAGAAACCTCAATTCCCTAAACAATACTTACAATTTATACGAATACTGCTTCAAATTTCACCAAATAATGTTTCGCATTCCCTTAAACAATACTCACATTTCACCGAATAATGCTTCAAATTTCGCCGAATAATGTTTCATATTTCACCGAATAATATTTGTGAATAAGGAACACTTTAAGGCCCGTGTACAAATGATCCATACACTTAAATTAAGAGTATATATAGATATACCCACATACAATTAATTAGTAACACATGAACACTAATTAATTGATAACACATCAATACCCATCTTAATTAATTAGCGACACACTCATGCAGTCATGCTAATTCATCTGAAAAAAATACACAAATATTTTAACATATGGGCCTTTAACTATAGCCAATGTTTTCCGAATTGTAACCAAAAGGTAACTCGCAGAGCCCAATTGATACTCATGTAACCATCATTAGTCCAAAGAGCCCAATTGAATACATCCCTACGGGACCGGATTTAAAGGATCTGATCTGAATACCCTCAAATACTCCTATATTCCTTTGAATTAAGAAACCACTTACACCATCAGCATTCATGAATCAATTTCCACACTCGTACCTTACTTTTTCACTATCACATCATCTTACGAACCCCATTTTAGATTTTACTTTTTCACCCCCCATTCATGAACACGACCTCGGACTCATAACTTATTTTTCTTTATTCACCTTTTTTTATTAAATCAAATCTCTATATATTAAACTCATACTATTATTATTATTATTATTATTATTGTTATTATTATTATTATTATTATTATTATTATTATTATTATTATTATTATTATTATTATAGGCAAAATGGGTGAAAAATTAGCTTTTTTTTGGGTAAAAAACATAGTATATGGGTGTTGTTAGCATATTTAAAAAAAACATATACAAAATGGGTGTCTATGAGTAGATAAAATTAATTCACACTTGAAAATAATTTTTTTACTTTTTTTACAGAAAACACCTAAAAACCATTTTAAATGGTTGAAATTCCAGGCGCTGCCATGTGGCATTCTGAGAGTGAGCCACGTGTCACTGCCCAAATAAATCTCTCCATGAATCCCTCAATGAATCCGCTTTTCCTGATTCTCTTGCATGAATCCCACAAGCCGGGTCCATACGTTTTCCTTTTATTTTTATTTTTTTGTCCTAGGTGGCATCCCAATGAGCCTTCGGGCTCACGAATGCGGATGACCTTAGAGCAACCCCAACAACTATTGTAAAAAATCTTTAAAATAGAGATTAAAATATCAAAATCTCTAAAAAAAAATTCACCTCAACTCCAACCTTTCTATATTTTACAGATTTTTACATTTATTATACACTATAATAAATACAAAAATTTATAATATATACCAAATGCATTTATGAATAATGATAGAATCATAGAATGGATGGTTAAAAAAGAATTGCCTAATGCAAACCAAAACACAACCACACATCGAGAAAGGACTATGTCTGGATTTTCAAAAAAAGGAAAAACAAAAAAAGGCCTTTCTTTCTGTTAAATAAACAATTTAAATAGGTACAACAATACCTTCAACTTGTCACAAAGGAGAAAAAACATAAATTGAATAACAATAGACCAAGAGTGTCAAGGTGAACATACTGTAGCATTAAATTTCTATCTAGGAAGGAGTGAAACATTAAGTTATAAAGATCACCTCTCTTCCTCCAAATTTACAAATTTTTTCCTCTCTTCTTCTATTTCTCTATTTTACAAATAGGTTTGCAGGAGCTGTTGAGGTGAAAAAATAGTTTTTTTTTCTCTATAACTCCATTTTTTCTATTTTACAGATGTTGTTGTGCTTGCTCTTATACAAGTGTGTATTCCACACCCCGAAACCTATATTATACTGGTACGAGTTTCCATTAATGTTAATGAATCCTGAATCACACATAATAGTCAAGGCGATTATGATGACCACTAGCTTATCTAGATTGCACTAAAATATCCAACTAAATATGATATAGTAAAAAAAAAGTCAAAGGAATAAAAAATAGATTGTTGTTCAAATATGACAGTAAAAAAATTCAAAGGAGAATAAAAATTAGAAGGATTTTTTTAAAAATATATGTGTAGTATAATGGATATTTTTATGAAAAATATTTTAAAAAGCTATAAAATCTATATAAACTCTTAATTTAGAAGAGTTTAGGATGATGTGTCAATCTTAGAGGCATTTTAGGAGTCTTGACCAATCATATTTTTTTTTTTGCCATTTTTCTTTGATTTTATTTAATTCTCATTTTTTTTCTTCTTTTTCCTTTAATTCTCTTTTTTATTTAATTTTACTAACTATCTATATAAACTCTTAATTTAGAAGAGTTTAGGATGATGTGTCAATCTTAGAGGCATTTTAGGAGTCTTGACCAATCATATTTTTTTTGGCCATTTTTCTTTGATTTTCTTTAATTCTCATTTTTTTTCTTCTTTTTCCTTTAATTCTCTTTTTTATTTAATTTTACTAACTATCTATATCTATATCTATATAAACTCTTAATTTAGAAGAGTTTAGGATGATGTGTCAATCTTAGAGGCATTTTAGGAGTCTTGACCAATCATATTTTTTTTTGCCATTTTTCTTTGATTTTCTTTAATTCTCATTTTTTTTCTTCGTTTTCCTTTAATTCTCTTTTTTATTTAATTTTACTAACTATCTATATCTATATAAACTCTTAATTTAGAAGAGTTTAGGATGATGTGTCAATCTTAGAGGCATTTTAGGAGTCTTGACCAATCATATTTTTTTTTGCCATTTTTCTTTGATTTTCTTTAATTCTCATTTTTTTTCTTCTTTTTCCTTTAATTCTCTTTTTTATTTAATTTTATTAACTATTGGGCTTAATTCAAAACATTGAATTCAATCTAATATAACTATCTATATAAACTCTTAATTTAGAAGAGTTTAGGATGATGTGTCAATCTTAGAGGCATTTTAGGAGTCTTGACCAATCATATTTTTTTTTGCCATTTTCCTTTGATTTTCTTTAATTCTCATTTTTTTTCTTCTTTTTCCTTTAATTCTCTTTTTTATTTAATTTTACTAACTATTGGGCTTAATTCAAAACATTGAATTCAATCTAATATAACTATTGGGCTTAATTCAAATTTATTTACTAACTATAAACTCTTAATTTAGAAGAGTTTAGGATGATGTGTCAATCTTAGAGGCATTTTAGGAGTCTTGACCAATCATAATATTTTTTGCCATTTTTCTTTGATTTTCTTTAATTCTCATTTTTTTTCTTTTTCCTTTAATTCTCTTTTTTATTTAATTTTACTAACTATTGGGCTTAATTCAAAACATTGAATTCAATATAATATAACTATTGGGTTTAATTGAAATTTATTTACTAACTATTGATTATGACACATCACATTTAAACAATGTTATAATTGGTATTATTATTACTGAATAATTTAAAATATCTATATTTATGTATTATACTTTACATAAAATTTTTAAAAAATAATTTTCTGAGATAATTATAAGATACATTTATTGTAAAGTTTTTTATGATTTTATCTTAACATTTATTAATATTTTATATTATTTTTATATATAATATTTTAGTTTTAAAAAAACGCGCCATGGCGCGGGAATCGTACTAGTTTGATTTAAATATGAAATTTATAATAGAAAAAATTTGGTAGGAATAAAAAGTAAACAATGAAATTTGAACCCATGATCTCTAAGATGCTTCCTTTCCTTCCTTTAATTACCAACTAAGTTAGACAACATTCATTTTTCCCATTTTTTATTTTTTTACCTTATTTTTTAAATTTTTTTTAAATTCTCTGTTTTTCCGCTGGCGGAGGGAAGGCTGGAGCGACTGCCTGTGTGCCCCTTGGCCGCCCCTGGACATGGGAGTCATTTTGAAAAACTTCTTGGTCAAATATAAGATTTTTTTGAGTGGAAATAGTGGATCCAAATGTTTACATTTACATCCTATAAATCTAGCGAAAATGAGATATAAATTAAAATTGTTGGGATCCAAAATAGTAATTAATCATCACCTGAAATGAAGAGTTGTGAGCATAGCTGGTTTCGCCAACTCCTTCATTCATATGCAGCAACTTGGGAATGTCCATGTTTCTCTATATATCGATCGATCTCCTTCGTTTGTTCCTCTCTAATTAGATAGATATATGTGTTTGAATCCTAAAAATTGGGAATATAATAAAATCATGAAAGAAGTAAGAAAGAGAGGGAAAAGCAGCGAAAGATACGAGAAGAATGTGGTGAATATTCAGACTCCGTGTGTATATATAATCTATTTCCATTTAGTATTTGGCAATAATACGCAGGTACGCATGGGTTGCAATCATACAATGCGGGCGGTCTCCCAGATAATACTATATTACCAAACCGGATTTTCTACATCACACCCTACACCCCTCCCTACTCCACTATTTTATTTTAACTTAAAAAAAATTTTAAAAATTATATTTATATCCCTAACATGTATTTTTATATGTTTATAAAATTTTATTTTGAAAAATCATGTTTTAAAATTTTTAATAATTATATATTGTAAATTATTGCCTTTTTAATTTTTAAAAATTGTAAAACATGATTTTTTTAAATAAAATTTTATAAATATATAAAAATAGATGTTAATAATATAAATATAATTTTTTAATTTTTTTAAGATTAATTAAAAGTTAAAATAATTTTGTAATGGAGGGAGGGGAGTAGGAAATGTGGAGTAGAGAAATTACTGGTATTTAAAATATTTTAATTTACGTCTCGGATGGGCCCGGGTACCGATCTGATTACACAACTTTGTCAGCCGGGGTGAGGAATTACTGGTATTTTTGTTAACTAATGCAGGTCTCGTCGCGTATACGGAAAATAAATTAAAACAATATTATAAATAATTTAGATTGATTCTAATAAATAAAAAATAATAATTCAAATATAAATAATTTTTTCCACCAAAATATATACATATATATAAATAAAATTAGTTCGACATATTGTATATAAATAGTTTTTTGTTTTAATTTATCGTTAATTAAATCTCATATAATATAATTGATAGTTGAAATTTAAAATATTTTAATATTATTTTTTTAAATTAAATATGAAGTACATATTTATTACGTTATTTTACTAAAATATCTATGCACGGATGGATTGTGTCTACATATTATAACTATATAATATTTTAATAATTTATTTTGGCCTCAAAAAACAATATAGATATAAATAAAATAAAAATGATTAAATAATTAATTTTTATATAAATAATTCTCTCCAAAAAAAAGATAATCTAGATATAAATAAATAGCACCTCTCAAATACTACATCGGGTGCCCTGAGTCTATCGAGTCGATATGAGCATGATATGATTAGCCCAGCACCATCGGGCAAGAGATGAGATGATATGATATGATTAGCCCAGCACCATCGGGCAAGAGATGAGATGATATGATTAGCCCAGCACCATCGGGCAAGAGATGAGATGACATGATATGATATGATATGATGATGTCGTGGTAAGTGCACCACCACGAGGAAATTGCTATGCTATAGCACCGAACTGGCCAGTCTCTGCACTAACGGGATGGGGTGCAGAGGTAGGAGAGGGATATGCCACTTGGCATTGTCTTGGGCCCTTTACAGTTTTCCGCATATTATAAATGTCAAAGCATGCTTGTGTGATTTAAATCTTGTACTGCATTAGTCATACTTTATTCTAGGTATAGGCGTGTTATATGACCTCAGCGAGGACTTCCGGTCCCGCATGAGTGGCTCGACCTTGACTTGTGGTATAGTTTCAGGTACCCGCTCCCTTTGCTTGTTGATTTGCTTCTATAGCGGGGTTTTCTCACGGGACGAGAGTGTTAAGAAGACTTCACCTATTCTGGCTTGACTTTACAAATGTTTTGGTTAAGTTTGTCATTTGAAAACATGTTGTATTTATATTGATTTAAACTCGTTTTATCTCTTTTAAGTTTTGACTAGTTGAATTAGGACAGGTTCCCGTTTTATCTCTTTAGACTGTCTCGAGGGTTTGAAATTCCCATTTTCTTCATTAGATTCTTAAGACATAAACAGGGTTATAACTTGAAGTTGATAAATAAGCAGCTCGTACTTGGATTGCAAGATCTGGTAGAGGGGTAATTTTTCGCTCTAAACGTAACCCGGATTTTTTTAAATCTGGGTCGTTACACTTCTTACTCTTAGGCAAATATATTAAAAATGTCTTCTTTTCACAAATAGGACATGCAGTGTATCCTTTCACACTATATCCGGCAAGATTACCATATGCAGGAAAATCATTGATAGTGCAAAATAACATGGCCTTAAGACAAAATGTTTTCTTCCGGTATGCATCATATACTTCAATACCATTTTCCCACATGTCTTTTAGATCTTCAACAAGAGGTGCAAAATAGACATCAATATCATTTCCCGGTTGCTCTGGGCCAGAAATTAGCAAAGACAGCATCATGTATTTGCGCTTCATGCACAACCATGGAAGAAGATTATAAATCACCAATTCCACGGGCCATGTACTATGAGAACTACTTAAATTTCTATGAGGGCTCATCCCATCAGTAGAAAGTGCAAGATGTAGGTTCCCATCTTCTTCTGCGAATTCAAGATACAATCTGTCAATTTCCTTCCATTGAGAAGCATCAGCAGGATGTCGAATTTTACCATCTTTCTGCCTTCCAGTCGCATGCCATGTTAAGTGTTTAGCATCTTCACAATTTCCAAAGAGACGTCGAAAATGTGGCCTAATGGGGAAAATACCACACCGCCTTCAAAGGAGCACCATTGCTCTTGTATCGAGGATGATTACAAACCGGGCACCTCTCCAACGACTCATGTTCTTTTCGGTATAAAACACAATCATTCGGACAAGCATGTATCTTCTGATATTCCATTCCCACCGATCGTAAGAGCTTCTTGGCCTCAAATGCACTATTAGGAAGGCAATTGTCCCCTGGGAGCATTTCTCTGAATAACTCTAGAATCACTAAAAAGATCTTATCAGTCCATCCATTTCCCGCTTTCAAGTTGTACAACTTCAATACAGCAGACAATCTCGTGAACCTTGAACACCCGGCATATAAAGGTCGTTGAGCATCAGATATAAAAGTATCAAACATATCTGTACGATCAACTAGAAACTCTCGAACATCATGCAACATTTCATCCACTCGATCTTCTTCAAAAGTATCACCCGTCCCGAGATCGGTTGTGTCATATCTAGATGTAGAATTACTTGTTTTCTCCCCATGCCAAATCCACACTTTGTAATCAGGATTAATACCATCACATATGAGATGTTCCTTTATGACATCAATCTCATACGTTCTAGAATAATGACAATTTTTGCAGGGACAGATAAATCTTATTGGATCAGCACCATGATCTATAGCAAATGCAATGAAGTCATCTATCCCTTTTTGATATTCGTCCGTTGTACGTTTTGCTACCATCCATGACTTATCCATTCCTATAATTTAAAACCCAAATCCTAATTTAAGAGGGAAGTGACAATATAACCAAAAGCCACATCCTAATCCAAGAGATAATTGACATGATTTTTACTCTTTTCGGTGATTTTATTTAAAATATCTTAATTTATAATATATATATCTCAACTCAAATTATTATTAATTTTTCGGTTATAAGGTGAGAATATATCAACTTAAGATAAAAGATTAAACAATTATGTATAACTTTATCCTTCCTTATAATTCATCATTTTTAATATTTTATAATCAAGGTAAAAGAAATATTCTCAAATCAAACCTCTCAACAAATTATAATATACCGATAATATAGCATGGCATTGTATGTTCAAAGTGAAATCGAGTTAACATAACTATTTGCATGAATAAGCAAATGAGCAATCTATTTAGTACAAATTCTAAATTCACATACTCTTATATATAAAATTATTTTAAACCAACTACATTATACACAACAAAGTTATCTCTCTTTATAAATTTTCAATCTAATTTCTAACACAATAAGTGCCTATAGTATCTTATCCAATTCCATATACACAAAGAGACTTGGTTTTATCTATTTATAAAAGCCTATTGTTCATGACTCGCTTTTTCACTATAAAAACGTATATGTAATATGTAATTCATAATTTTTTCACTTACAAAAATAAATAAATAAAATGGGATTACCAAAGATGAGGCACTGAAAAAAAAAAAAGGGAAGTACCTTTACAAGGAAATCCCAAGATGCGTATATGCAACCAAAGTATGTAAAGCTCAATCAAGATCCTCTCTAGAAGTAAGGGATGGTGAATGCTACTTCTTGGAAATGATGTTTTAGGCCTTCAAACTCAAATCCCTGTAAATACAAATACACCACAAAGTTTATCGTTTAAATCACCCTAATTGAAAAATACTTAGCCATAGATTACAAAATCGAATGAAATCTTTTAAAATACTCAGCTAATAATCAAGTAGAACAATAGCTGCTTAAAACCTAAAGGTGATGCAAGTATGCAATATAAACATCTAGGAAAATAACAAACTATCCATAACTCCATAAGCGAACAAAGACACGGTAGTTGCATACGCAAAGCATTACTTTCAAATGATAATTAGCACAAAAAGCAACATGTAGAAACATTCACCGAGAACAACAGCTTTGCATTGAAGCCTGAGTAAAACAGTTGCAAGTTGTAAAATAATAAAGCCGTAAAATGTTCAGACATATGATAGTCAGTTGAAAAATCTTCCTGTGCTTAGAAACCAACTCAACACGAGTCCCCACTGAACTAGTTCAGCACAAGTGCCTTCCTTCATTATACATTCAAACAAATTTTGAATAAATTTAGCTAATATGTAACTACTGATATGAAATTGGGTGAGACTTAGTTTTACCTAAAATCACCACTATCCCACCCACCATCTCACACTTACCCTTTGGAGTGAGCTCCTGAAATTGGACTGGCCGAAGAGAGCACCTGCAGCAATGACCAATTTAGGGTTTCACAGATCTATCGATTTAGGGTATCATAGATCTACATGGGGCTTTGTTTAGGAAGAGGATACCGGAGGAGAGATTGGCGGAGGAGAGGACAGCGGAGGCGAGGACGGCGGCGTCGGTTGGAGCCGAAGAAGCGGCGAAGAAGATGGCGCCGAAGAGAAGAGATGCCGAGCAAAGGGGATGGCGGCTCACAGATGGGATGGCTGTGAACAGAGGAGCTGGAACAGAGGAGGTGTTCGGTGATGGAGGCGGCACCGGAATAGAGGAGTTGCAGGTCGGAGGCGGCGAAGAGATGAGGAGATACGAATTGAAGGATGAGGGAGACGGGACACGGGGTATAGCACATCTGAGCATTCACCTAATTCACTGCCTTTTCGAAATTAAAAAAAATTATTTTTTATACCGGATAATTAAACAATATATACCCCGGATATTTTTTATGGGTTAAAATAGTTATACACCCCAATGGTAAAGTCTCCGGGGTATATATAACCATTCTTTACGGGGTAAAAAAGTATATAGCCCTGATTTATTAAAAAAAACGTCTGGGCTATATTCTATATTTTAGGTAATACCCCTAGATAATATAGCCCGGATATGTTTCATATGGTCCGGGGTATATTTATTTTAATAAATAAAATTAAATGTCAACATACCAATTATGACATTATACCCCATAAAAATGAGATCCGGGGTAAAATCCCACGGGCTAAAATCATGATTTTGTACTAGTGCCATCTCATAGTTCATCATATTATCTCAACATGGTACCCCCGTATCTCATCATATAACAACATATATCAACATCTTATACAACATATCCATACTTCTCATCATCATATAGTATTCATATATCATACATCATGCTTCAAACTCATCAATATAAGGGCTCAACATAAATGATGCTTCACCATATATTCATATCACATAACTCCATATAAACAATTCCTATTTACACGTATAAGCAACAAGCAAGCAACTTCTCGATTTCCTTCAGATTCTAACTTCCATTGAAAAATACAAAATAAATTCATAGATACTCTAATGCATACATGTCCCATTTTTATCGCATTCTTCATAAGGGGAGCTACAATTTAGCCTCTTGAATCTCATTAATAGCTTTCGTAATAATCTCACAAAATTTTTCACAAAAGGTATCTCAGATTTCCTCTTTCAGCAATCAATTTTTACTTTCGGCACAGATTCCTTATCATTTGTAAGATTATTGAAAAAACACACAAAACTAACATTGTAGGTCCGGAAGTCAGCTTTACATATTGATATATATATGGCATCTCCTACTTCAATGGATTATTGATAACTAATTGACTTTTTAATTAATTTTCTAACTTAAAAATTCTAATTTATTTAAATTGGTTTTGTAACTTAAAATCCTACTTTAAAGGAGAAGTCGCCACATGGCGTAAGCGACTTCTCCTTTATTATTATACTACCACAGTACCCGTGCGTTACGCACGGGATTTGTAAAATATATTATGTTGTTTAGAAGATATTATCATAATTTATCTACATTATATATATATTATAATATAATGTTATGATAATATGAAAACACTATAGTGAAATAATATTAAATCCAAACATCCAAATTAATAATTCTAAAAAATAAATCAAATCCAAACATCCAAATGATAAATATATTAAACTGGCCCGATTCACATCTTCGATCAATAATTAAAAGTGTGCTATATAGATCACGATAACTTCATTAATCCACAATGTTGGAGAATATTCAAGGTGTCGTTGCACAGTTTTGGTTTTAAAGGTATCGTCAGGTATAAGAAACCTATAAAATAAATATAGTGCATAAGTGCATATTAGGATAGGTATATTAAGTAATAATAGATGCAACAAATATGTAAAATAATGAATTACCTTCTTCGATATGTGTTAGTTTTGAAAAATTATATACAACTTTCTTACATCGCCTAAAGTTGATAATATTCTCTCATCTACACACAACAAAAGTTAAACATATAAAAATAAAGAATGCATGTTCACGAGGTAAAATAATTAAAATAAATTATAATGGTAATATTGAGAAATAAGGTCAATAAATATAGTTAAATAAGAAATATGATTTGAAACTTACGTCCAACATATTTTAAAATAAGAAATTGAAATATATCAATGACTTGTTTGTTCATCTCCATGTCGATGGTATATAGTTGTTCAAATAATACCGGACCAACAGAGCATTTCCTTATAAAATTCCTGTGAAAGAATTCAATTCAAAGGTGATAACGTAAGTAACTTATAACAAAATATACAAATCAGTGCATATAAAAATGAACTTGCTTATCATTCTTCAAGATAAGATCAACTCTACCAAGCGTGAGTGGAGATATACGATGAACTTCTCTCATGACATCTATCACAAAGTATAAGGTAGAAGTATTAGTGTGTATATATGTGTGCATATTAAAATAATATATTTTAATATATCTATCACCCAGTTACGATGTATCTAGAAGTATCGAGTATACATTCAAATTCAATAAAATTGAACCCAAAAGTAGAAATTTTGCGAGAACAAAGAGGACTATAAACATTCATAGTAGGCAAAAATTAATTGAAAATGCGTGGTTGCTAATTTTTCTAAATCCCATCTTCGGTGAAGATTGAAATGAAGAAATCATGTAAATTAGTCCTTGTAATATAGCATTGAATTTCTATAGAAGATCTTCTCTAACCCTTTCCTCTATTTTCATAACTTGAAATGCAAATGATCGAAAGTTAAGTGTTAGTCACGTGTAAGTATGTTATTTAATATAGAAAAAATATAAGTTGAAAGAAAATAATGCTGCGTAATTATTTGATCACAAAGGAAATAACTCGCTTATCCAATAGGTACATGAAAATATAACGTCGTTGTCGTTGTCGTTGTTATAAATCTACCACGGTATACATCTATAGAGTAGATATAGTAAAGATACAATCAGTAAATAATTTAAATTAGCAGGATAAAGCGAACGGTTAAAGCGATTTGGTAGGATAAGTATAAGGTTGTTTGGATTAGTTTGTTTTGTTATCTATCCCAGTAGTTTATTATTATTACTAGTCTTATTACCCGCGTCGTACGCGGTTTTTTAACAAATTTTATTTATATATAATTTTTATTGATTAAAATAAATTAATTTTTATTTACACATAAAATACCCACGTTTCATTTTTATATAACGTCATTTTGTAAATAAATTATATTTTATAATATTAAATTGTTTGACATATTTTTTATTAAATTTTATGCTTGAAATATTTTAATAAAACTTTTAGTCCATCGTAAAATAAATTAAAGTAAAATCATGTTCGTTGAAATTCAATATGCACAAACTGAGAGGTTAATTTAACTTATGTGTCGTTTTCTCGTGTAGTCTCTAATCCTTTTTGACCATATCAATTACTGTATAAAATTGTTAGAAAATATATCAGATCACAATTACTGTATAATTTTTAATTTCTATCTACTTCAACTTCAAAGTAAAAGTAGCTTAGCTTACAATCTTTACAAAATTATGATAAAATCTACCCCGTTAATATTAAATTCATGATTAAATATAATTGATAATTGGTTAAATTTTAAGTGCTAATTATATTAAACCTAATTAATTTTATCTTTTGTAAGATTTATTCAAATAAGTCATAAAATTTTGTCAAAATATAACTAACAAAAATATGATAATATTTTATTATTTATATTATTAATAAAAATCAAAATAATAATTATTTTTTTGCTCTGATTAATATATATACGTGCAAGTCTATTTCCAACTCTTTTCAAGTACACCAATGATAATTGATATATGAAACTTCAAATTAGGTCTCCTCCTCTGAATTCAAACAATTATATATTGATTTAAATTAGGTTTGTTATGGTTGACACCTAGGATGACACGTGGATAAATAGATTGGATGATGGTGTGACATGACATAAATTTAATGGATCATCATTAATTGACGTGTCAAAAAACTCGGCCAGATTGCACCAGAGAACGACACGTAGGCGAATTCGACCAGAGCCCGCCACATAGGATTTCCACGTCTCTGTTTTAGTATTATACTAGTATTCGTTACCCGCGCGGTTGCGCGTTTTGTTAATAAATTATATTTTATTATATTAATTATATTAAAATATTATGTTAGATAATTAATTGACGTGACTTAAAAAAATAAAATCAAATTGATGTGGCTCACAAAAATAAAACCATATATAAATATATTATATTCAATTTGATCTAAAAGGTAGAATAACACACCAAATATTCCTTCTTCATCTTTTAAAATAATAAATAATATAGTTTATTAACAAAAGCATGAAAATAATAAATATGTATAACAACTAATTCAAGTTATATTGGATAGATTATTGATCTAAAAGATAAGTTTTTAGCTAATTATATTCGTTTATTAATTGATGTGGACCAGAAACATGATACCACTTTAATCCAAAAAATGTCACGTAAGCAAAAATAATCCCGGTTTAATCCAGAAAATTCCATGGATGCGAGATCGCACCAGAGCCCGTTTCAGGCCTCTGTTTTAGTATTTTATATAGATATTGATTATTATTATTATTATTATCATTATTATTATTATTATTATAGAGGACAAAGTTGCTTTTAATCCAATAGATTTTACTTGGCTGAACCAATATATGTCCTTTGTATAGACGCGCGTGCTGCTAAAATAGAGCCATTCTAAAATATTATATAACAATATCAGTTTGTATAAAATGATCCATAAAACATGGTACAAAAAGTCTAATTTTATACACATTAATTCAGCAGTGAAAATCCCACCAAATTTTCGAGATAGCATTAGAAATCCTACCAAATATGGGTAAAATGAGATTGCAATCTTTGTTATTTGTAATTAGAAAAACATTGGATTTTAAGAAATCATTATATAAATAATTCAACAATAAAAATCCCACCAAATTTTCGAGATAGCATTAGAAATCCTACCAAATACGGGTAAAATAAGATTGCAATTTTTTTTGTCTGTAATTAGATAAACATTGGATTTAACAAATCATTGTATAAATAATTTAGCAGTAAAAAATCCCACCAAATTTTCGAGAAGCGTTAAAAATCCTACCAAATACGGGTAAAATGAGATTGCAATATTTTTTATTTGTAAATGGAAAAAAATTGGATTTTAACAAATCATTTTATAAATAATTCAGCAGTAAAAATCCCACCAAAATTTCGAGATAAGTAGAAATCCTACCAAAAATAGGTAAAATGAGATTACAATATTTTTTATTTGTAAATAGAAAAAAAAATGGATTTTAACTGTAAAGATTCGGATTTTTTAAATCCTAATTTTTCAGAAAAAGAGAATTAAAAATGAATTTAAATCGGATTTAAAACCTCGTTTAGCGGATTCCGACCGGAATATAAAATTTGACGAATAATTTCCATCCTTTGACCTCGAAAATTCAAAATAATTATCGGTTGGCGATATCCTTTTCGATTTTACAAATCTAATTGATCGAGAAAGCGAGAGTCGGGGAAACTAACATTCAGGAACTAATTTTGGGATTCGAAATTCGCATATTCGGGATTTATTCCGGGTATTGTTTTAACCAATTTCACACTCTACCCTCACCCACTCCCTCCTCCCTTGCCCTGCAACCCGAGCCCATCCCCTGCCTATTTCACCCCGTCACTTTCACCTGCTCACCATCACTGTCATCATCATCGTTCTTCACCATCACCTTCACCGACTCCCTCCCTCACTCTCCCGCTCCCATCGGTGCACCATTCCCGCTCCATTTTCATTCTTCACCAACATCATCGTCGCCACCATTCCATCATCACCATCTCCTCTTCACCATTTCATCGCCTCTATCGATCACCATCGGACTAGCAACAGCACTCAGCACCACCTCCTCGGGGATACCAGAAGTAGCCGGAGCCGCCCAGCGCCATCTAGGAGCCGCCCAGGAGCCGCCAACGCCACCGACAAGCCACCGGAACTCCACCTCCCCTGTTCGAGCGCGAATAAGATTCCAGTAAGCCTTTCTCCTCCGTTTTTGGTCGGAATCACCCCCGAGCTCCTCCATCACACTCACCCATGTCCGGCGCAGGTCCGACAAGCCATCGCGAGCCACCGACGAAGCCCAGAACTCCGATCGAGAGCTCCGAAGTCGCGAACATCCTCGGTGAGCGTTCGAACCTCATTCCTTTTCCTTGGTTCGTTTCGATTCTTTTCTTGTCCTCAGGTGGTCGGAGAGTGTGTGAGGGCTGAGTGTGGAGAGGGTGGGCGAGATCGAGAGCTCCGGCGAGCATCGAGGGTGGCAAGGCGAGCTCGTGAGAGACGTGAGTTAGCCGGGTCTAGAAGCGAGAGCGCGGGCGAGCTGAGCAGAGGCGGGAGCGAGAGCAGTGCGAGCGGGTGAGCTTCGATCGTCGAAGATGTCCGAGCATGAGCGAGCACCTTGGGCCGCGAGTCCGAGCGAGCTGGGCAAACTACGGGGACGAGCGAGAGACGTCGGCTCACGTGAGTAACAATGGCCGGCGGGAGAATGTTTGAAACGGGGAAGGAGATGACATGTGGGCCCACTTTGTTAGTTTATATATTAATTGTTTTAAGTTAAACCAGTTTGGATGTTATTAGCGGGTTTGGTTCGGCTCGGTTCGGGTTATCCATTTATTTATTAAACTAATTAGCGGAATTAAAATTATTATATATATATATATATACAATATTATTTGAGGTTTAAGAGATCAAATATTATTTTGAGAGATTTATAAAGGGTTGGTTTTATTAAATAAAAGTGATTTGGGTTTTAAAGGATTCGAAAATATTTTATAAATAAATTGAAAAAGGAATTTTGCGAGTATTTTCAAGGGTCGGAATTCTTAACTGGTTGATTTGGATTTCAAAACAGTTTTGGAACTAACTTGGGGATTTATACTTGTTCGGTGACGGACTAATATGATGATATGATCGTTTGACTAACGACATGATGTGTGTCACTAATAGCATGACTTGTGGTAATTTATTATAAGGGGTTAAATGTTGGTGACCAATGATGATAATGATATATATCCTTATGGAAAGTATGAGTATGATATAGTACTATGTGAATTTGGCTAAGAATGATATAGAGGTTATCTTAAGCTGATGAGATGACGGATTATATATGTTGAACGGTATGAGAAGGGAGATGATTGATCAGGATGAACTGAAAGTATGATGGATGCGAACTTGTTTATTTATCTGTTTGTATGAGTGTGTGATATATGTGTTCAGAGAGACTATAGAAGTTTACTCAGTATATTCTCGTTATGTAATTAGGTGATATTCTGTGATCGTGACTACTGTGTGCTGGATTCTTCTTTTGCTGATCTTTAAGCCATGTAAGTATCTCCGGGGCTTACTCAGTAACCAATACCTCCTACGTGATGTGTCATATAGTATGTAGGTGTTGCATATGCATAAAAGCATGTCATGTAGTATCGTGCTTAGGAATTGCACTTAAGAATGAGCATTCTTATTTTGTATATGTTTGAATGCAGAACGACCGTTATCTGTGAGTCCTAGAGTCGTTATTAGGGTCATAGGACAGCCCAGCTTCATCGGGCATTGTCCTCCTTGAATCATTTATATATATCATGAGATACGAGATGAGTATGAGATACGATATGATGATGAGATGTGATATGCTATAGCATCGAACTGGTGAGTCTCCACCCTATCTGGAAGGGGGTGGTGGTAGAAGAGGGATATACCACTTGGTATTCTTTGTTAAGGCCTTACTCCATATTCTGCATATATGAATTAGGAGCATGATAGTGTGGTTAATATTTCAGTACTGCATGAAGGCATCCTTTATTGTAGGTATAGGCGTATTATATGTCCTCAGCGCGGTCAGAGGACCCGTAGGCGAACTCTTGGCCTGACTTTGTGGTATAGTTTCAGGTACCCGATCCACTGCTTGATTTTGTGCTGTTATGACGGGGTCCATTTATATGGCAGAGAGTGAGTGTTTGAACCCTGACTTCACCAGATTCATACTTTTTGGATTTCTTCCTACTTATACTATGTTTTGACCCAGCTCTGCCGCGACACTGGTTGTATCGTTTTCAGAACTTATGTCCTTTGCATGATAAAAGGTTTTGCGCGTTGTAGACTTAGGACAGATACAGGGGTTTACCCCGGGGTCTATAACGGACCTTCCAGATTTGGGTGCGAAATCCCACTTTAAACTACGCATCTTTGGTTTCAAACCTTCAACCTGTACTCCGGGCGCAAGATCCCAACGATGGGTTTCATCCCTCAAAACGTAACTCGGGAATCATAATCTCGGGCCGTTACATTAACAAATATCTACTACTATGTTTGAATCAAATAGTAAAGCCCACTTAATTCAACAATCATAGATGTTTGGGAGATTAGTAGTGAAGTGAAGAATGCCAATTCAACGTTCCTGCAGATGCATCAAGACATGCATCAAGAGGAGTCACTGCGGCAATTGATGTGCATCAAGAAGCAAGATTTCAACGATGGATTGTAAGTGTTTAGATAACTGAGTCCTTGAAGGATCTCAGAGGAGCCTACTCCTGTATATATATCATTGGGTGAAAACCCTGAGGGTACAATCGTAAATATGTACAACTCTATCTAAATCATATATACGTGCTAACATCCTCCCTCAGTCGCAGCTAGAGGTGAGCGAATAGCAAGACTGGAACGAAAAGAAGTAAAAAGAGGAGTAGGTAATCCTTTTGTGAAGATATCCGCATACTGATGGGCAGAAGGGACATGTAACACTCGAACCTGGCCTAGAGCGACCTTTTCTCTGACGAAATGTATGTCAATCTCGATGTGCTTGGTACGCTGGTGCTGAACCGGGTTCGAGGCGTTGTAGACTGCGGAGACATTGTGGCAGTAGACCAATGTAGCGGCACGAAGTGGAACTCGAAGCTCACAGAGGAGGTTGCGGAGCCAGCAGGTTTCCGCCACAGCGTTGGCGACACCTCTATACTCAGCCTCGGCACTGGATCGAGATATGGTAGCCTGACGCTTGGAGGACCACGATACCAGATTGTCACCAAGGTAGATAGCGAACCCAGAGGTGGAACGGCGAGTTTCTGGACAACCCGCCTAGTCTGCGTCTGAGTAAGCAGTGAGTGTGTCGAAACGGCCACGAAAGAGGTGCAATCCCAAGTCACAGGTGCCCTTGATGTACCGGATGATCCGTTTGAGCGCCTGTAGATGATGCTCACGTGGATCATGCATGTATAAGCAAACCTGCTGAACGGCAAAAGCAATGTCTGGCCGAGTGAATGTCAGATACTGGAGGGCACCTGCCAGACTGCGGTAGGCGGTAGGGTCATCAACCTTGGGACTAGAGGCAGCATCAAGCTTGGACTTGCAGTCGACAGGCGTGGTAGCAGGCTTGCAGGATGTCATTCTAGCCTTGTCGACAATCTCAAGAGCATATTTCTTCTGATGAAGAAACAATGTATCCCGAGTACGAGTCACAGATATACCGAGAAAATAGCTCAGGGGACCAAGATCCGTCATGGCGAACTCTGAACGCAACAGTCCCATCAGGCGTGACAATAATGATGGAGAAGATGCAGTAAGCACAATGTCATCAACATACAGCAATAAATAAGTCGTGTCAGACCCTGAATGGAAGACAAAGATGGAGTGATCTGACTGACTGCTCTGAAAACCAATCGCACTGAGGTACGTGGCGAAGCGCTGATACCAGGCGCGGGGCGCCTGTTTCAATCCATAGAGAGACTTCCGGAGAAGGCAGACATGAGAGGGGCGTGAACGATCATAGAAGCCTGGAGGCTGATGCATATACACAGTTTCCTGAAGGTTACCGTGCAAAAAGGCGTTCTTGACGTCCAGCTGGTGAATAGGCCAGTCCTTAGTGAGAGCGATGCTCAACACAGTGCGTATGGTAGCGGGTTTGACGACCAGGCTAAAGGTTTCGTCGCAGTCCATACCAACCTCCTGAGACTTGCCATTGACAACGAGGCGAGCCTTGTGTCGTTCAAGTGACCCATCCGACCTGTACTTATGTTTGAACAACCACATGCAATTAATGATATTAGAGTCCCGAGGCCTAGGAACGAGGTCCCACGTGCCATTTTTAATTAAAGCACCAAACTCATCGACCATGGCGGCATGCCAGTTTGGGTCCTGTAAGGCCTTTTGTGGTGACTTAGGTATATGTGATATGGGAGTGGAAGGGGTGAAGAGGTTGTATTTGGGGTTGGGTTTGACGATCCCAGCTTGAGATCGCGTGGTCATGGTGGGGGCGGGGGCTGTGGGAGGCGGCGGCCGCGGCACTGGGGCGACGGCCGCAGCAGGGGCAGGTGCTGCGGGGGCTGGTGCGGCGGGCGCGGCATGATGCGGCGGCCGCGGTATGTTGGCGGGGGCCGCTGCATGTTGCACTGCTGCTGCGGGTTGGGCAGCGGCCGCAGCTTGAGGCGGCGGCCGCGGCATAGGTGGTTTACTGCCAAGAAGAAGGCGTAGGAGGGGTGGGAATGAGGCCGAGGGGCTGGATTCTTGGGGTGTGGGGACTATGGGTTGATGGTGGGGGGCAAAGGCGAAGGTATGTTCGTCGAAAATCACGTGGCGAGATGTCACTACCCGATTGGTATCCAAGCGAAGACAATGGTAGCCTTGATGGTGTGGGGAAAAACCCAAGAAGACACATTTTGTGGACCGTGGGGAGAGCTTATGGGGATTAGTGGCACTCATATTGGGAAAGCAAAGGCATCCAAACACTCGAAGATGATTGTAGGACGGGTGGCGGTGGTAGAGTGCCAAGATTGGGTTGGAGTTGCCAATGGCCTTTGAAGGTAGTATGTTGTGGAGGTAGGTGGCCATATGAAGAGCTTCAACCCAAAAAGAAGGGGGGTAGAGAAGCATGTTCAAGTAGGGTTCGTGTCTTGTCATTCAGCGTGCGGAGAATGCGTTCCGCTTTGCCATTTCTGAGGTGATGTTTGTGGACAAGAGAAGCGGAGGGCTATCCCTTGTTGTTGACAAAAGGAGCGGACAATGTTGTTGTCGAACTCACCTCCCATGTCACATTGTATGGCCTTGATAGGCAAACTAAACTGGGTCTGGACAAACTTGTGGAAGCTAATAATGTGGCCCTGTGTTTCCGATTTATGGCGTAGTGGAAATACCCAAACAAAATTGGTGTAATCATCAAGTATAACCAAATAATAACAAAAACCACTAGCACTAGGAATGGGCGATGTCCACAAATCGCAATGAACAATGTCAAAAGGTGCAAAAGTATGTGAAAGGGAAATGCTAAAATGAAGTCTTTTGCTCTTGGCGATCGCACATGAAGTGCAGATGCCCGAGGCTTTATTACAAGAAATAAAATTGCTAGAGCGGAGAGTTTGAAGCACGTGATCGCCAGGGTGACCAAGACGAGCATGCCACAAGTCGGAACTAAGGGTGATGAGAGCGGTGGGGGCGGACTTGCGGGCTGGGGCAAGTGGATAGAGGTCGCCGGAACTATTGCACCGCATGATTGGGGTCCCCGTGCGAAGGTCCTTCACAAGAAAACCAAAAGGGTCAAATTGGACAGCCACGTGATTATCAGTGGTAAATTGACGAACAGAGATGAGGCTTTTGACTATGTCAGGGGCAAGTAGGACGTTATTAAGGTGGAGGGGTGGGCCAGTGGGGAGGGTTGCTTGACCTGAACCGACAATGGATAGTGGGGCGCCATTACCGACATAAATTGATGGTAAAGTGCTAGAATTAAAAACAGTTTGTAGGTTACCTGGTGCGTTCGTCATGTGGGAAGAGGCCCCGGTATCCATATACCAGTTGTCATCCGGCTTCTGAAGTCCCATGGTGGAGAAAGCGGCGGAGAGATCGGTGTGTTGCGGCTGGGATGCGTATAGCGCCGGGGAAGGAGCCGTAGAGGGTGGAGGGCGGTAGAGGCGAAGCATCGAAGGCGGTGGGTAGCCGGCCCACGACGGATAGGGGCAGGGAGGTGGGGAGGGGTACCAAGGCTGCGGCGGGAATTGCGGCGGGGACTGCGGCGGGTAATGCTGCGGCCGCGGCATGTTGCTGCGGCCGCCGCCGCGGCCCCGTCGCGAGTTCCTCCCTTGCTCTCGTCCGCCGTGCTGGTTGGGTGGCTTGGATTGGGTTGTTTGAGGGTTTCGGGGGTAAGGATCCGTGGGTAGGAAGTCCTTAGAGGACACTAGGACATGGGAAGGGGCTTGAGGGCGGCCCTGACGGCTTTCCTCCCTGGAAAGCATGCTGCGAGCCACCATGAATGTCGGCAGCGGGGAAGTGTTGCTTATCATCCCGCCGACGACGTCAAATTTGGTGGAGAGGCCATTGATAAGTTGAAGGACAAGGCACTCTTCGCTGACTTTATGTCCGACATCGCCTAGTTGATCGGCGATAGCCTTTATGGCAAGGCAATAGTCGAAGACGTTGGAGAAACTTTCCTGACGGGTGTTGATGAATTTCCCTTCAAGATCCGCAGCCCTAGTGGATTGATTGTCATGAAAGAGGCCCTTGATGCGAAGCCAAACATCACGAGCGGTTGATCCGGGTTGGAGGACGGTAATCAACACATCTTCGGAGATGGTAGCATAGATCCATCCGAGTACGATGGAGTCGATGCGGTTCCAAATAGGCTCAGGGACATCATTGGGGCGGTCGGAACCGTCGATGTGGGCGAGGACATCATGGCCCCGACAAGCGGTGGTGAAGAGTTCCGCCCATGTGTGGTATTGAACCTTCTTAAGGTCTAGGATTAGGGGGATTTGGTTCTTGATGTTGGTAACGGATTGGGCGAAATGGAAAGGGTTTTGTGGCTGCGGTGGGGGGTTGACAACGTCACCCATTGGGAGAGATAGGTAGCGGCGGCGGCAAGTAAGAGGCGGCGGCGGCTAGGGTTATGCGGCGGCAGCGGCGGCCGCGGCGGGTAAGGGCAGCGGGTGTGGGCGGCGGCGGCGGCTTGGAGCGGCGGCGGTGGCGGCAGGGTATGGGCGGCGGCGGCTGTGAGAGCGGCGGCGGCTGGATCGAATTAATTTGTGAAATGGAAAAAAAATTTTAGGGTTTCACAAAGAGGCTGTGATACCATGTAAGTGTTTAGATAACTGAGTCCTTGAAGGATCTCAGAGGAGCCTACTCCTGTATATATATCATTGGGTGAAAACCCTGAGGGTACAATCGTAAATATGTACAACTCTATCTAAATCATATATACGTGCTAACATGGATAACTTGTTGTCATCACCCAACAACAAATCTAACTTAGCGCCTGAAAAACGATCGACTACAATGGTGGATCCCCGTTTGTTGAGCACTTTATTTTCGAAGCGGGCCTTCGTCTCGAACACGTCGGGCTTCCTCCAATTCAACATGGGCAATGAACTTCTAAATTTAATTTCTATGTAGTATAATTTGGCTCGACATATGCATGAAGATTAGTCACTACGGCAAAGCAATGGCTACTTGATGCAATTTTGGGGTTGGGATCTAATTCAACGTTGAAATATGCAGTTGATGATAAAGGTGCAAGAAGGAATTCTGCATTGTTGGATCTTAATGAGATTATTTTTACTAATTCATATGAAATATTTAACCAATTGATTTGGTTTTAATGATTATTATTTTTGATTCTTTGCATAATGAAATTAAAGATGGTATAGTATAGATTAATCAAAATTTTAAATTGAGATAATTTTTTTAAATAAAAGGTGGGTTCAGATTTAATGAAAAAATGACACGTAGGATGATTAAAGGAGAATCTGCCATGAGTCATCTCAAACATCTGTTTTAGTATTATATTTGATACTATTGATTCACATTTCTGTTTTTAAGATTTATGTTTTTCATATTTTTGTTTCGAAAATAGAGTCATCTCCCCTTCTTTGAATCATTGTGAAGAAATTGTGTCCTTTAATTTAAATGTGCAATGACTAAACATGGAATAGGACAATTGATAGAGATATACAATCCGATTATTTTAGGAGTCGTAGTGCTTTGCTAGAAGCCAACTACGATTAATGGAGTTAAATGGTTTAAGTTCATGACTAATAGGGTCCTATGAGGTCACACACATTGAGTTGACGGACTAGATTAACGGGAATGATGTTTGAATATTAATATATATATATATATACACATATATATACATATATATATATATACATATATATATATATATTGTATCCGATGATGATTCGAGCCAATATGAGATAGGAGACAAGGTCTATGTTGCCAAATCCAAGGATCATTGGTTCCCTACAAGATTCAAGGATAAGAATTTGGGACCATTCACGGTGAATCAAATCCATCCCGGCGGAATGCAGCTGTGTGACAAGAACGGAGTCATATTTGAGGCCCAAGCCACATGGGCTCTGTAGATGCCGCCTTGAGAAGCGCAAAGGAAGAAGTCGGCCTAGCGACTTAAAAGTCTAGAGCGTGTAATAAGGACTTAGTTTTGGTTTTAGACAGCTTTTACTTTGGTTTGAGACATTTTATTGTTTTGCATATTTTGTTTTGGTTTTAACGAGTTGCAGGAAAGAGAAAAGCACACAGAAAAGACATCGACATCGATTTCCAAGATCGACATCGACCTAAAGGTCGACTTAGATGGGCTTGTGGTTGAGGCTGGATCACCCTGAAGCCTGAGCCAGAAAACGAGGAGAAACATCGATATCGATGTTAAGGGTCGATATCGACCATGGCTGCTGTCTTCTACGACTTCTGAAATTTGTGACGGTTTAGTAAGTTTTCTTCTTAACCCTAGTTCTAATACAGTGAGGACACTGTAAATTTTAAGTATGGGGTGGGGGAAAAGCTTACTTGCATATTCATACTTAGTTTAGATTTGCATATTTTAATGCATAATTAGTTTTATTTTCGAAAAAAAAAATAAAAAAATAAAAAAATGAATGAAATGACCCCCATAAAAAATTTGAGAAAAAAAAAGAGTCATGGAAGTATAAAAAAGAGCTCTATAATGCAAAATTAGATACATTAGAGATATAACATGAAATTGCCTAGTTAAGGGAAGTCCCAATGAAGTGCAAAAAAAAAAGAAAAAAATAAAGGAAATGAAAATTTTGAAGTTGCTTTTGACATGTGCATGATAAGATGATGGAGGGCTTTTTATGAAAATTCCATACAAGTGCTTACATATAAAAGTTCATATCCTAGCCTTACCTATGCATATTTGCAAAAGTCACAAGCCATATATGAGCCTTATCATACATCATTATTGCTCCACATATATACATATTGCCCATTTTATACCTTATACCCTATCAGGGGACAAGTTTGAGAATGGATGTCATCTTTGGAGTTATATGGAGTTGTGCATTATTTATGAAGTTGTTGGCAGGAATGAAAGAAATTACGAATTATGGAAAATTTAATGAGCGAGAAAAAAATCCGATCACCTCAGGAGATAAAGGTAGGTCGACCCTGCTCGTTGAGATGTTAGTTCAGCGAGATGGGACACAAGGTGAGGAGTCCGAAGTACTAAGTATCCGGGGCCATTCATGACACCCATGTTTGCGACTCGCGAGAATGCAGTGCTAAGGTTAGAGAGGTAAAAGCATTATATTGAATAAAAGCATTGAGCGATGAGTGAAAGGTGAGACATTATGAAGAAGGAACGTGGAATGTTTTGGAAAGAAAGTATGTTTCCCCGGATTTAACACCACATGGCCAAATATTACCCACCTTTAGCCTTTTACCAATCTACTTCTCACAAGCTTGCAAAAGTCCTCTTGATTATTAATGCTATGTCGCTAAAATTGTTTTTTTTGCATATTACCTCCTTTTATGAGTATGAAATTGCTTTATGCACGGGCATGGACTTGGTTGACATAAGTACCTTGTCGATGATGGCAATTGATTGTAGGGAAATATGAAAAATGAATCTATGATGTTGAGGGTTTACTTTCTTCCCCTGAATGACCATTAAAGGTATTGCTTTGGGACAAGCAAGCTTAAGTATGGGGTGTTTGATGTGCGCGCAAATTGCTATATTTTCTATGTACATATGAGTCCATTTTGTCGTCTTTTGCATGCATATTAATGGGAAAACATGGGATTAGTGTAGTTTACGCTTAAATGTCAAATATATGGGTCTGCACGAGTTTCTATGTGATTTTGCAGAAAACAGGATAAAAATGGACAGATTTGGAAGAGCGGAAAAATAACTCGAAGTTCTGAAGAGGTCGAAATCGACTGGGGACCTCGACATCGAGTGCAGCAGAGACATAGGAATCAAGCAAGAAAAGAACAGAGCATGTCGACACAGAGAGGTCGATATCGACGTCTGAAGGTCGATATCGATGTTGCCAGATCGAGCTAAAATATAGAAGTCGAGTGCCAATCCGAGGAGGAGAAGGAGAGCTCGAGATAGAGTTTCACAGAGGTCGATATCGATGTTCATGGTCGATATCGATGTTGCCCAGCAGAGGAATCCGACTCAGATTTTGATAAAATTCTATCCGAAGCTTGCACGTCTATCCTAAAGTCGAGATTTCTTATCTTCAACACCAGAGCTATCATATGAGCTGATTTACCATAGGATTTTTAGTTTTTACTTTATTTAAGTTTTATCTTAGAGAATAAAGATAAAGTTTTGAGTCTTTGGATAGCAAAGTTCGATATCTATATCTAGAGGCCATTAGGGATGAGTTTAGGCATCCAATTTTCAGTTATTCAAGCACATTCAATTAGATCCAATTACGCATAGAATTTCAGTTTCAATAGAGAGTAACGAGTTAGAGAGAGAGAGGGCCGAGTGAGTTGGAGAGAAGCGAGACGGAGTTTTGGCTTGTTCGGTTGTACTTTCTTTCAAAGTTTATTTCAAAGCAGTTTTCTTTCAACAATGATGATGATGATGTGCATGATGAGGAGCGAGTAGTCAACCCACTTCTAGGGTCGGGGTGAGCCCGACGATAACGATGTAGGGTAAGTGCATCAAAGGTATGACTTTTATGCGATTCCGTCTTCTATCCTATGCATGCTCCTTTGCGAAAGTTAGGGAGATTCATTATTTGCATTATTGAAGCGAAAGACACTCATATTGTGAACTTGGATTGCTCATGAATTGGATAGTAACTCTTAGGAACTATGCAAGAGCCTCTAATTACCTAAGTGTTGATAACGAAAGTTATTTGACGGAAAGACATTAAATTTCATAACTTTAGCATAAAACTTGCATTGTTATCGTTGTGGCATGAAACCCCGACTTTGGAAGCTTTTAATTAATTGAACTTACATATAAAAGTTTTAGTTTTGTTTCTGATCATCCTTCTTAACCATTCTACTTTCTTCTGACTCTTTTCCGACAATTGGTTACGAATTACAGTTTCTGTGATAAACATCAGAATCGACTGTAAAGGTCGATATCGAGGTCTAATGTCGATATCGAGGTCTCTGCTCGATGTCGACTTTGCTGCTTTTGTCTTCTGCAGGAACTGGACTGGAAATCGACCAGAACTGAGGTCGATATCGATCAGACACATCGATATCGAGTGTCTTCTGAGGTCGAAAGCTTTGATCGTGAGTACAATAAGGGAAGCGCTGACATACCTCATCGTGGATTCGGTCCTGAATTACCCTACTACTACAAGGGAAGGGATTCTTGTATTATTTGTTTGGGACAGGGAGTTAGCCTAGTTGTGAATTGTTTATTTGAATTATTTGAATCCCTACACTCATCCCTCTAGCGAACAAATTGGCGCCGTTGCCGGGGAGGCAATCAATCGCCACCTAAGTTTAATCACGATCTTTTTCAAGCTTATTTTGCAGGATTATGCGACATTCTGATCGCGGACCTATCCTTGAACCAATCATCGAGCCTGAACATTTCTACCATCTTCGCAACAAGGCAATACGCATCATGGCTGACAATGAGACGCAGGCCGAAACCATAGAGCAGTTGAGGAAGGAGATCGAGGACCACAACGCTATAATCACCGCTGAGAGGGCCGCTGCTGCTGCAGAGCGAGCCCGTGCTGATAGGGAGGAGGATGCGTGCAGACAAGCCCAAGAGCGGCTAAATCAGTATCCACAAACGGCGATGCAATACATGCATCCGCCGCTTCATATTCCTGAATCTGCTATTTTAATTCCTCATTCCAACTATGAAATAAAAATTAACTTCCTATCTGAGATAAAAAGAAATACTATTGAAGGAAGGCCTAATGAATGCCCCCTGCAACACATCTCTACTTTTATGGATTTATGTGAAACAGTTGCTGATGGAGTAAATTTAGAGTATGTGAGACTTAAATTGTTTCGATGGTCTTTGGCAGGGAAGGCATTACAATGGCTTGAGAGTTTGGCTCCACGCTCGGTGAGGACATGAGCGGAGGTGAAGGATGCATTCTTGAATAAGTTCTTCCCACCTTCTAAAACGGCGATGCTGCGACAAAGGATCACGACTTTCAAACAAAAGCCAGGTGAAACATTAGCACAGGCGTGGGAGCGATTTAAGGACTTGCTGAGATCATGCCCGACGCATGGGCAACTTCCATATGTCATCCAGGAGATCTTCTACAACGCCCTTGTTGTGCCGAATAAGGAGAGGATAAATTCATACACCTCCTATCGGTACATTGAGCTTACACCAACGAAGGCATGAGAGACCATTGAGAGGCTCGTGAACTTTGACAACACTTATGGGGCTGCTGCGACCTATGATGCAAGGCCTGCCCCATCAATGTCACTATATGAGCCTCCAAGAGAGATAGATCCTGATGTTTGGCAACAATTCCACAACGATCAAACACGCTGCCTTCAAAAGCAAGTCAGGTTCCTGAGCAACAATCAAACTTGTCAGGAGTGTGGCTCAACAAGGCATAACACTAGTGCCTGTCCACATACTGAGCAAGTATCTGTGGCGGAACAACATGAGGAGGTCAAGTGGACGAGAGGCTCCTATGGAGGGGGCAACCAACAATATTGGGGCGATCAAAGGTTCTATCAACAATGGGATCCCCCACCGTATAGAGCACCAGGGCACCCTGAGCGGGAAACAAGGAAAGATGACCTACAAATCATTCTTGATGAGATGCGGAGGAACCATGCTGAGTTCAAACAAGCCAACAACTACGTCCATACTCAGTTGCAGGGCATCAATTCTAGGCTTGGGGAGATCGACGTTTGGAAGCGCAACATGGAGACTCAAATGAGTCAATTGGCGGAAGCAATACCCAAAGCGTCAGGATCATTCCCTGGATCCACTGTGCCCAATCAAAAGGGAAAAACCACTGGTCATATTGCGGCGGTGAACCTAAGGAGTGGGCGTCAATTACAACCGCCCGAGCAAAAAGCGGAGGAGAAGGAGCCAGAACAGACGTCGATATCGACCCCCCCTGTCGATATCGACCAAGGTGACGTCGATGTCGACCTTTCAGTCGATGTCGACCCTGATGCAGCGTCACCACAGAAATCGACTCCTCCAGTCGATGTCGACCCTACTAATGTCGATGTCGACCTCACTGCAGCCGCGGGAAGGAGGAAGGTGTTGCCATTCCCAACTAGAAAGATGATTAAGGACCCAGCGGAAAAGATGTTCCAACGGTTCGTGAAGATGCTCCAAGGACTTCATGTCTCTATACCATTTACAGAGGCACTTCATGAGATGCCATCCTATGTAAGGTTCCTTAAGGACATCTTGGGTAAGAAGCGATCGCTCTCTGAGATCGCAGAGGAGTGCAACAGGTTGGAGCTACCACAAAAGCGGGTGGACCCAGTTAAGTTTTCTATCGCTATAGGTCTAGGTCAATTCAAATTTAATGCTTTAGTTGACTTGGGCGCTAGCGTTAGTATGATGTCACTAACCATTTGGCACAAGGTACTCATCCAGTGACAAAGAATTCTCATAATGTGGAAGTGTTACAGGGGGCAGGACATACCATCTCATCTTCAATGACGGGATCCACGGTGGCGCCTTCTTGTCAGACTTGACAAGGATATCATTCTCCTCTACTTTTCCTTTCATTGAGCACGTGATGAATATCGGAGAAGGAACAACGACCATGAAACAACTCAACGGTGGGACGTTTGGAATAGGTGCCAGAAGAATTCGAGGTCTAATAACCTCAATAACAATACCTCCATGTTCGATCATTGAAAGGACTTGCACTTCAATAAGCATATGATCAACGGTCACATAAACTTCAGCCATCGGAACTTCATGAAGATGCCCAAGAGGTACATTCGTGATGTACATATTTAGAGTCTTTTTATTTGCATGTTTTGACTTCATATTTCATTCGATTCTTAAAGTAAAGGTTGAAAATAATGCAAATTTGTGTAGAATGAGCTAACGTGAAAGAAATAGAGTCTGCACAAGTTTTGGTCTAAATATGTAGGAATTGGAGCGGAATCAGAGTCAAAACGAAGAAGCCAAGTAAAGCGGAGAAGAGGTCTATATCGACCATATATGTCGAGATCGACTAAAGACATCGACGTGGACCCTGAGCGTTGAGACAGACCACACATAGCTATACAGAAGCACTCAACATGACCTAGAGATCGAGTGGATGGTAGAGACAATTAGGTTTATTTGCAAGAGTATTCCTAATCGTTGGTGTATTGCTTAAGCTTGTCCCTCAGGTGAGATAGCGCAATTGTCCGTCTTATTTACCTTACGCATGCATTGGTTAACGTTGTGGTAAACCCTAGCCTTAGGAGTTGCCCTTTTTGTATACTTTTATTTAATAAAAAACGTGCCTTTTCTGTCCATATTATCTTCATCCATCCTATTTGTCTTCGGCCTTCTTTGCCAACATCGTTACTAACCACTGCAGGAACTCGAAATTGACTGTACAGGTCGATATCGACCCATCTGTTCTACGTCGATGGGTCATATACTCGAGATCGAGTGCCTTGTGTCGACTAGCAGTTTTCTGGGCCAGGTCGACATTGCTACTGACCTCGCTATCGACACCCCTAGTCGATATCGACTGCTTTTTTTTTGTCGTTGCAGGTTTTCTGTTGTAGTAGAAATCGACAGCCCATGTTGACGTCGAGTACCCTACTCGAGATCGAGGCTTCTGGTCGATCAAGACGTGAGTTTTAAAGGACTATCTAGGATCTCGCTGACACGCTTCCTCGTGGATCGATCTTGATTCCCTGCCACTACAAACGGATGAAGTCTTGAATTTTATATTTTTATATTTGTTTAACTCGATTTCCTCCTCCTAACACAATTGGGGTCGTTTTCGGGGAAGCGATCAATCGCGCCCTAGTAGTCTTTCTCAAGTCTTCCTTTGAGTTGTGCTTTATAGGTGTATGCGACGCGCTGAACGCACGCCTGAAATCGAAGGAGTAGAATACCCTGGACGATATCTACATCTAAGGTCCCGAGTACAGAGAATCATGGCAGACGAAGAGATGGCTTAGCAGATTGAGCATTTAAGGAAGCAAGTCGAGGAATTCACCACTAGAGAGGCGGCACTACGAGAGCGTGTTGACAGAGACGAGGAAGCAAGAAGGCAATATGAAGCCCAAATTAATACCCTCCCTCGGAATGCCAAGCAATACATGCACCCTGTGCTCTCAGTGCCTGAATCTATCATTCTTATCCTTCCCTCCAATTTTGAAATTAAACCTAGCTTCTTAACTGAAATTAGGAGACATCAATTTGAGGGAAAACCTAATGATTGTCCTCTAGAGCACATAACTCACTTCCTCGATCTTTGTGATACTATTGTTGATGGACAAAGCCTTGAGTATGTAAAACTAAAGGCTTTTCGTTGGTCTCTTGCAGGGAAAGCACTAGCATGGTTGGAGAGCCTAGCCCCGTGATCGCTCCGCACGTGGGATGAAGTCAAGGATGCTTTTCTCAACAAGTTCTTCCCACCATCCAAAATGGTGGTTATACGTCAAAAGATCATGGCTTTCATACAAAAGCCTCATGAGACCCTGGCGCAAGTGTAGGAGCGATTTAAGGAGTTGCTGAGGTCCTGCCCAATGCATGGACAACCACCCTACATCATCCAGAAGATCATATACAACGCCCTAGACGTAGCAACTAAGGAGAGGATCAAAACCCACACCTCCTATGGTTATCTTGAGCATCTACCACAACAAGCATGGGATACTATAGAGAGGTTAGTCGAATTTGACAACACCTATGGGACTCCTGTGACCTCCGACTCAAAGCCTGCCCTATCTATGCCACTCTATGAGCCCTCCATGGAGATTGATCCCGACGTCAAAGCACAATTCATGCAAGATCAACTCAGGAGGCTCCAAAAGCAAGTCAAATTCCTCTCCGCCAACCAACCTTGCACCGAATGCGGCTCTGAGAGGCACATCACCACCGCTTGCCCCCACACGAAGCAAGTAGATCTAGCGGAGACTCATCAGAAGGTGAGGTAAATGAGGAATCCCAATCGCCAAGGGTACCAAAACTGGGGGAATCAACCACCCCAATACCACCCTAGGGATCCTCCGCCTTACCGAGCTTCAGGCCACCCGGAAAGAGAGCCACGAAGGGATGATGTCCAACTCATCCTTGATGAGATGAGGCGGAACCATGCGGAGAACAAAGGAGCACTCAACCATCTTACCACCCGCTTGGGAGAGATGGACGTTTGGAAGAAAAGCATTGAGACCCAATTGGGTCAACTAGCGGCTCAAATCCCAAGGCCACCCGACAAGTTCCCTGGACAACCACAAGAAAATCCTAAGGGGCAAGCCGGGCACATTGTCATTGTCAATCTAAGGAGTGGACGTCAACTGCTCGAGCCACATAGCAAAGGAGAAGTCGCTGAAGACACATTCGATGTCGACACACCAGTCGATGTCGAGGGCCCTGTCGACGTCGAACACACTATCAATGTCGAGCCCACTACAAAGCCCACAACAGAGCCAGAGAGACACTCGATATCGAGTGCACCGGTCGATATCGACCCTCATATCGATGTCGACACCTCTGCAAATCGTCAACAGCTTCATACTCCCCCGAGGTCGACCAACCATGTCGATATCGACCACCCTGATGTCGATGTCGACCAGTCCAGAAAGCAGAAATCGACCACTTTGCCTCCAAAGCCATCCAAAGCACTCCCTTTTCCTTCCAAGGCCCTGCAAGATCCGACAGACACCAAGTTTAGACGCTTCGTGAAGATCCTGCAAGGACTCAACCTCACCATCCCACTCACGGAAGCGCTAAACGAGATGTCGGCTTACATGAGGTTCCTAAAAGACATTTTGTCCAAGAAGAGGTCTATCTCGATCGCCAGCGAATACAATTCCATAGAGTTCTCTGAGAAGTGCGGCGACCAGACAAGTTTGCGTAATGGTAGGGATTATAACCAAAATTTTTTGAAGTGTTCTAGTCGCGATAAGTGCTTCCTTTCTCATAAATGGCTCCAAAAAATACCGTATCGACTTCAACTTAATCATCAACATTAGTATCAAGGATTATAGCCACTATTTCTTCTACATTCTGAACGTCTGAACATACATCACAACACTTTAAATTAATAAATATTAATTTATCAATTAACTAATATCTCTATAAATTAATATTACTTTATAAAGGTTCTACTCTTATGTATAAAAATATATGCGAGCACACCCCCTCTTCGCCCCTACTGGGATGCTATTTGACAACCACAACTCGCCCTTGTTACTTCTCCCAGTTTCCAAGTACTTTAGAAAAGTCAATGAGGATGTAGATGGGAAGGGTTTGTCACGAAAAGAGGCAAGCTATTTGGGTGTGTATGAGGACCCTTTTAGGGAAATTTACACAGAATCACTCATTAAATGCCTCTCTTTTCACTTAACCACCCACTACAATCAAAATTACACAAAACCACCCTTTAAAGGGTCACTGTTAACAAAACAACCACCCAAGCAAAGCTTCCTGTTAAACAAATTTGAAGTGACCAGAATACCCTATTCAATAATAAAATTTTCACTTCATTGCCATCAATTAAATAACTGTAAGGGAAATTTACAGAAAATCACCCCTTAAATATGGGTGTTTTCACTTAACCACCCCTTAAATTCAAAATTACAGAAAACCACCCTTTAAATGGTTTTTACTTACAACTCACCACCCCTTCATCTATTTTCATTAATTTATCATTAAATATAGGCGAAACTAATTTAAATAACCCAACCTTTAAGGGGGTGTTAAAAATATATCCCTATCTTTCAAATGTAAGATAAATATCCCGACCTTTTTAAGGGATGGTAATATAATATCCCAAAATTTTCTCCCCCACAAAAATGCTTACATGGCACATATGTGGCAAAAAATAATGATCATATTCACAAGCGTGCCGTTGGATCTTAATGCTCGAATTATACAAAGTATAGTCTAGATTGTCATGATAATTAAAAAAAATAAGTCTCTTTTGTTACCGAAAAAAAAATCATTCAATTTAATACGTTTTTATAGATTATAATTAAATTTAACCAAAACAAATATAATAAAACAAGTAAATATTTAAAATATAATTTTCAATATCTTGATTGTGTAAAATATCATTCAAGTTTATTAGATTAAATTAGATTGATTTTTAAGTTTATCTTAATTTTTTTATTTTGGATTTAATAAAAAATAAAAAAATTACATTCTTTTATATATTTTTTAATAATAATAATTTACTTCTTATATATAAATGAACACCATTGAATAATCTAAATAATTAAATTTTCATTTCAATTTCGTAGTAACATAAAGTTTATAATTGGCAAAATATTCTTCAGTTTTGATAAGTTAAATCACTAGCTAATCATTTACTAATTATATTGAAAATATGTTATTTTGCTTTACATTTTTTTTATTTGGCTTGTTATAGATATTGATTTCCGAAAAGATATAAAAAGTTAGGTACAAATTAAATCTAAAACTACGAAAGTTTATTAAATAAACTTTTAAACTCATCTAATTTAATTTTATACAGTATGTTTTATTTGAATTGAAAATACATGAGTAATACAATACAAAAAATAAGAATTTTATTGGAGAGAAATCATTGGGATATTATATTACCATCACTTATAAAGGTCGGGATATTTATCTTACATTTGAAAGATTGAGATATATTTATAACACCTCCTTAAAGGTTGAGTTATTTTAATTAGTTTCGCCTTAAATATATTATGTTTTAATGTCTTTAAACTCAAATTTGATTATAAATATATTCAAAATTTGAATTTAAGGGCTCGATTATATTTTAGTGATCATTTTATTTATTTTTAAAAAATAATAATAAATAGTTAATAATTTTCAACTTAAAATATGAGTTTGATCCATTTTATTTGTTATATGTAACTTTTTTCTTTAAATTTACCTAAATTTTAAAAAATTAGGTTATCAATTAATCATATAACTTAAATATAATTATTAAGATAATAATTGTAGGCTATATTTATTATTGTTTTTTAAAAATAAATAAAATTATCCCTAAAATATAATCAAACCCTTAAATTAAAATTTTGAATATATTTATAATCAAATTTAAGTTTAAAAATATTAAAATATAATATAATTAATGATAAATTAATGAAAATAGATGAAGGGGTGGTGAGTTATAAGTAAAAACCATTTAAAGGGTGGTTTTCTGTAATTTTGAATTTAAAGGGTGGTTAAGTAAAAACACTCATATTTAAGGGGTAGTTTTCTGTAAATTTCCCTAACTGTAATGAGAAACTTTTCAAAACTACAAATTCATCTTTGAATTAAAACACCCAAAATAAAATATAAAACTACCCCATCTCCAAAAAAACTGACATGATCGAAAAAACAAATCTCACATATCACTTTTATACGGAATATGTCAACGGTATATAGACCTAATTTTTTAATAGATGAAATGGAGAGGGGTTCAAATGTTAAACAATCATCTCCATAATTATAATTTGTAAGAATAACGAAACATTTGGGAAAACAACATTAGTGGAGAGCTTTCAACCAAACTCATATCCTTCAAGGTTGAGTTTGAGTTGTAGGCAACCAAAGTTCCCCAAAAGAACTCAATTTTAGGTTTAAAATGCCATTTCCCTGTTTTAATAGATTTGTCTCATGTTCACCCTAGCTACTTATTGTAGGCAGCCGCCCATTCTTGGTTTTCTCAGAGTGAAAGGCGCGATCGTGGTTTAACTGTATTTATCGTATGAAGTATGAATGGGTGAAGAAGAACTCCATTACTGTTGACTTGTTATTCTATAAAGATGAAAAGAAATTAAAAGAAATATTGTAAAATCTAAATTATTTAACCTTTAAAAGTAAGGGCACTTTTGTATTTTCAATGATTCTTAATGAAATACTTGCAGAATATTTCAACTTGGTGGCATTTTGTAAAATAGACCTTTAATGGGTGGTTTTGTGTAATGCTGATTGTAGCGGGTGGTTAAGTGAAAAGAGAGGCATTTAATGGGTTGTTTTGTGTAATTTTCGATAGACTCACTCTTAGAGTTTTAGTAGTTTATAAACTCCTAAATAAAGAGGTTAAAATTATAAATTGTGTATGAGACCGTTTAAAGTGGTTTTTTTTTAAATTGGTTGTTTTTTAAAAAGAGAAAATTTGTCTAAATATACCCTTTTGATAATCTAATTAACTAATTATACCCTCCCAAAATTTTATTAGCCGCACTAGACCATTCTAAAAATTTATTAGCTACATTGTACCTCTCTCAGTTTCTCACGCTCATTAATGTCTCTTTCTCTTGGACGCCCTGTTGCTGGCCCGACCCTTGAGCTTTCGAGCTCCCATGGCTTCCCTTTTCTTCTGCTCCCTTACTCTCGCTCAAATTCCGCTCCAGTGCCGAGCTCTCCCTCACATCTGCAGCGTCGAGCTCTAACGCCAAGGGCAGCGCCTGCGCGCCTTGCTCCTTCTTCTTCAAACTCCCTTTTCATGGCTTCTCCCTCCCTCTCTCCCATCCGGGACTAACCACGACGAACCAGCGCTGGAGGCTATGGAAGCAAGCACTCCTCTCCCTCTCGACCTCACCTCCCTCGCCGATTGCCAACCCGAGGCTGAATCGCCGCTTCTTCGCCCAGATCCGAAAAAGTCACAGCTCTCGGGATCTCGACCTCACACTCTCGCCTCAACGACGCTAGATCCGCAGCCGGAGCTCGATCTCCCAGCCCATCCATCCACCCGCGCAGCAGCCCCTCATCTTCTTCAACCTCCTCCATCCTTGTCTTCCTATTCCCCCATATGAACCTCTTTTACCTTGATTTATGGTAAATCTCATTCCCTCTAATCTTTTTTCACATTGAATTTCATATTGATTGATGGTTTATCTAATTTATTTGAAGATTTGAATTGTTAGGGTTTGGGAGAAATTGATTAATTTGGGGATTTGTGATTTGACTACAAATTTATTTGTGATTAGCTAGTGCTCGTATTTTCAGTGTAACTTATGGCATGCTAGCAATTGAATTTACAATATGTTTTTGGTTTGGAGATGACATAATTAATTTGGGGGAGGCTGAATTGACATTGCTTTGTGCTTATGATGGTGGAAGGGTTGGAAATAGGTTTCTTCTTTTCCATTTATATTTTCATGTTTCTAATTCAGAGTTGGGTTGGTTGATTCACAACAATCTCCGTTCTTCTTGATTGGCTCATAGAGCCCTTGTATTAAGGCTAGGAGATTTCTTGTTGAATACTCTCTAAGATTTTGTACATTTTAGAGGAGAGGATAGGGGTTTTGATTTGCACAGTTTGCACTTCGACCTCCAAATGTGTACTTGAAATTTGTGCATATTTATGGCTCATCTCATGCCCCTTGATGACACATGAACTTTATAATAGAGGCTCAACCCACAGTTGAAAATTTTTTGGGGTGCACTAAGTATCATGAATTTCGACTCGGTTAATTGACGTTTGTTTAAACGGTTGCAGTGTTGAGATGCTTTGTAACTTGAGCATTCCATGGGTTGTCATCGGTCATTCTGAAAGAAGAGTGTTGCTAAATGAATCATATGAGGTGGGTTATGTTCTTCTAGATCCAAACGTTTTTGTCTAAAATTCTAAATCTGTCAATGACCTACTGTTTTTCTGTAGTAAATGATTCACACTCCAGCTTCTTTGACAATATTTTTTTTTCCACTTTGTTATCTGGAGCAACAAGAATATGGATCTACTATGGAGGTTGTTGCTGCTGAAACAAAAGCTATTGCAGGTGTTCATGATTCTACTTGTCTGTTGCAGATATTCACTCATCGGTAAGTTTTAGGACTCACCAGAGCTTGCAAGTTGCTGCAACTTCTAGTTCTTATGTCATCCAAAGAATGATAGGTGTTGGGCAGATTCAAGAAGACGGAATCCCAGTGAGTTGATGAAATATTGAAATTGCAATGGTTGCATATCTATTTGGGGTTAATGGTTGAAATTTATTGAACTCTAATCATATGGTTTTCAATTCTGTTTAGATTTGGCTATGGATTACTGTTGGATGGAGTTAAAAATTAGAATAAAAAGTTGTATTGGTTTTTTTTTCGAGTTCGAATATTTCAGTTTGGTTCAAAATTCCAAATTCCACTTGATTTGCATTACCTTTTCCATTTTCTATCAACTGTCAATTGTTTTTTCTGGTTAAATTGCCTTTAAAATATGAGCTTTGTTAAAAGCAGTAAAAGCAGCCTTACTGTCTAGATGATCAATTGCATAAAGCCGAAACTTGTTCAGTGTTATTCAAACTATTTGAGTTGTAAAATGGTTCCATACTAGTGATTCAATGTCCTCTCATTTAAATATTACATGTTCTTTTCATTTAGATAATAGGTTTTGTATTTTTATAAGCTTTGAGGACAAAGCTAAGTATTGCATTTTATCGCTTGCTAGTTAGGTGATAATATGTTTTTAACTCCGCTTGTGTTTTGGTACACAACCGGTCCCAAGCCCGGAAAAAAGGAGGAGGGGAGACATGTTATGTGTTAATTCATGTTATTAGATTATTAAATGTCATCACAAATGTGTCACCAATAAAAATGGCACCAATGAAGTGTAATCAAATTGCATGCTCATATGTTACCAATTGTATAAATAAAAATGCCATTATCAAACAATATTGTCATCACAAATGATTGAGATCAATGAGGTGTAATCACAAATGTCATCAATGAATAAAAATCATCATTTCAAAGAGGTCATTAACGAAGTTTAATCATATTTTATGTCCTTGTGTCATCAATTGTATAAAAATGTCACCACAAGTGATTGCATCAATGAAGTGTAATCACAAACGCGTCATCAGTAAATAAAAGTAGAATCGATGAAAATATATAGATATACAATTGATTAAATTAAAAAAACTGACATCAAACGATCTGATTAAAAAAAAGTGGCATCAAATAATTACATTAGAAAAATGGCATCAAAACACTACTTTGAAAAAGTTGCATCACATTAAAGAAAAAAATGTCATCAAAACACTACTTTGAAAAAATATGGCATCACGGTAAAAAATAGCGTAAAAAAATTGACATAAAAAAGTGTCATCAATAGTCCACAGTAAAAAAAATGGCATCAATGGTCAACGTGTTATCAAAGTAAACAAAAAAGTCATCAAGGTTTGAAAAAAGTGGCATTCAAAAAGTGTTATCAAACCATTTCATTGGAAAAGTGACATCAAAGCGAAAATAAAATGTAATAAAAAATGACAACAAAACGGTAAAAAAATGGCATCAAAAAAATGTCATTTGGGGGATGGACTACCTAACCTAATTAAATAAATAATGTCATTAGTTGGTCAACGTTGACCGGTCAATGGTCAACCGTTTGACTAGTCGATTGTCAAACAGTTGACCATTGACCATTTAATATCCCATTTGGGGGATGGACTACCTAACCTAATTAAATAAACTTATTGTCTAATTAACTAATTAAAGGTTCTAAATAGCCTACTTACATAAATCACCCTTTAAAAAAAGCTATATGGGATAGCTTTTTTTAGTGTTTTTAGTTTATTTGGTTTGAAATTACTATAGTACCCATAATAATAACCAATTAAACCACATAGCGGGTTCAAACCGATTTAAATTATCTATCTCCGACCCCGTCCTCCTTTCCTGTCTCCTCTTATAATTTTTTTTTTATTTTTTAACCTATTTTTTAATCTATTTAATTTTATTTTTTTAGTTGGGATTTGTGAGGGCAGTGAGTTTTCAAGATCGAGTTTCGCTTTTAAAACGCAAATAAAAGACGAAATCGATTAACTAAAAAACCAGAAATAACACAAGATTTGTTGACGCAGTTCGGGTTAAACCCTACTTTGCGGGATCTCAAGAGGGGAGATCTGATCCTAGTATCCACTAAGCATCAGAAGGAAGTTACAAGTTTGGCTATGGCGGCAGAGCACAAAAACAAGCAACCTAGGAACCTCAAACCGGAGAAACAAAAATGGAAGAGAAGAGATAAAGGAAGGCCCCCTGATAGGCAACCGAGGAACTAGTTCCTCACGGAGATCGGGTTGTCAAACACCAGAGACACCCGTCGGACCACCGTCTTCCTTGGCCGAGCTCACCTCAGAGCTATCGCCGCTCACACTCTCTCTCTTTATTTCTCTGCTAGGATTTACAAGTGAGGCTTAGAGCGCTACAGTAATCAAGAGGAGACCTTATAAAGCCCTTAGCAAAGCTAGGGTTACAAGGGATCACTAACGTTCACCTGAAGACAGCCCACAAAAGAAGACATCAAGCATACAAATCCGGCCCAACACAAATAGGCCAAAATATGTAAATCCGATTTAAGTCATTCTATGATGAAACAATACATATACACATAATACATATAATATAGTCATCACTCTTAGGCCAAGTGATCCAAACCTAAATACCAAAGTATTTAGGGGTTCTTGCAACCTATAAGCAATGTCACATATTATAGTATACTTAGATGTATATTGTTTCATCACTCAAATGGTCCTAAAGTTTACTTATAGTTTAAGTGCTCATGCCACACAATAGACCTAACTATTACAATATACAAGTTTAATTAACACAACAAATTGCCCTCTTAAACTTGTAATTGGAACTTTATCTTCTGCCACCTTAGGGTCCGGTTGTGGTTCTCCCGTCCGTCCTCGATCCATGGTGTTTGTCATGTGCTAAGGGGCATCCCAAATATGCAGGGGATCCCCTGTAGTAAGCAAATTTGTTAGTTGTGACAACCTTAGTGCCAAAATTAGAAGGATTCAATTCACTCTTAATCTTGCACGCATTAAGAGTTTTATGCTTGACTTTCTTCCTAATGTAATAGAATCTGACATTTATATGCTTGGTTCTTTCATGGTGAAGGGGATCTTTGCACATATAAATTGCACTTTGATTATCAAGTAACACAGTAGGCAGATATGTCTTCCTCTCAATCTCTTCAAAGAGACCTCTAAGCCAAATAGCCTCTTTAGATGCTTCTATAGCAGCCATGTATTCAACTTCAGTAGAAGAGAGGGCTACAGTTGATTGTTTCTGAGATTTCCAGGACACACAATTACTAGCCCAAGTAAAATAATAAGTAGTAGTAGATTTCCTATTATCTTTGTTACCAGTATAATCAGAATCCACATAACCAACCAAATTATTTCTAGAGCCGTGTTCAATATACACTAAGCATTTCTTTTCAGTGCCACATAGATATCTCAGTAAGTATTTCATAGCATTCCAATGAGGTTCACCAGGATTAGACATAAATCTGCTCAAGACACTGATAGCAAATGCAAGATCTGGCCTAGTGTAAAGCATAGCATACATGACAGATCTAACAACAACATCATAAGGCACTTTTCTCATCTTTTTAATATCAGTTTGGGATGAAGGGCATTGTTTCTTAGATAACTCTAAGTGCCCTCCTAAAGGGACCACAGTAGGTTTAGAGTTAACCATTTGAAACCTATCCAAGACTTTATGAACATATTCAGATTGGGACAACCACATAAGTTTTCTTTTCCTGTCTCTACTGATTTTAATACTAAGGATTTTCTGAGCTTGACCTAGATCTTTCATGTCAAAATGCATTTTCAGATCCCTTTTAACTGTAGCAATAAGAATCTTAGAATTGGAAATAATAAGTATATCATCTACATATAGGAGCACATATAAGGGAGATTTAGAACCAGCACCTTTGAAATAAAGACATGTATCAAACTCACTTCTATGGAAACCAAGCTTAGACATACAAGAGTCAAATTTCATGTTCCACTACCTAGGTGACTGTTTTAACCCATAAATGGATTTTTTCAGTAAACACATATGTTCAGGATTGAGGTTATCTATAAATCCTTTTGGCTGAGACATATAGATAGTTTCATCAAGTTCACCATGCAGAAAGGCAGTTTTCACATCCATTTGTTCAAATTCCCAATCATACACAGCAAACATGGCAAGTAATAATCTCAATGTTTTATACTTGACCACTAGAGAAAATATGTCATTATAGTGTATGCCCTCTTTTTGAGTAAACCCTTTAGCCAATAATCTAGCTTTATACCTAGGAGGTTCACTAGAATTGACACCTTCTTTTAACTTTTAAATCCATCTGCATTGAACGACTCTAGCTTTTTCAGGTTTCTTAACAAGAATCCAAGTTTCATTAGTTGTCATAGATCCAATTTCTTCACACATAGCTTTAAACCAATGTTTAGACTCAACACATTTAACAGCAAGCTCATAAGTCTCAGGCACAAATGGATGCAACACAATATCAGATGCAAGCAAGCAATACTCAACAATATTGTTCATAAATTTTTTATTTGGGATTATCACCCTAGGCTCTCTATCCCTAGTTAATTGGCTGCCGAAATTATCATGCTGAGGAATAGAAGACACAATCACACTAGAATCACATATATCATCAACAATAGATTCACGAGTACAAGAAGAAGAGCTAGGGTTAGAATATAACTCCCTTTGCTGAATTCTCTCCCTTATTTGTTGAGTATGTAAGCTTCCTGCTTCACTTGATTTTTCTTGAGAACTTGTAGAAGCCACAACAGGCTTAATGTTCTCATTAGGTTCAGCCCCCTCTTGGAGGGGTTGAGAAGAGGAATCATTGCTAGCTGTTGTAGTACTATATTGACCAACATCAAACTCTTCTTCACCATCCATTGGGGGAAGGTCATTCTGATTATAGAAGTGTCTAGTTGGTGAGACATCTTTTTGTCCTGTATCTCCATCGGTGTTCACCTGCTCAAGAGAAGAAGTTAGTACTGTTTTGAAAGGAAATTCAGACTCATTGAATGTCACACTCCTAGAGATGATAACCTTATAGTCATGAGGCTGTATAAGGAGGATCTTATATCCTTTTACACCATCTGAATACCCCAACATGACCCTTTTTTGAGCTCTTGGGTGCAGCTTACCTTGTGAAACATGTGGGTAAGCTGCACAACCAAATGGCCTAAGATAAGTCATATTGGGTATCTTCCCAGTCCTTTATCTCCTGTGGTGTTTTGAATTGCACCACAGAAGATGGGGATCTGTTGATGAGATAGGCTGTTGTTGTAACAACCTCTCCCCATAAAGAGTGTTTCAAACCAGAACTAACAAGCATGCATCTAGCCTTTTCTAACAAAGTTCTATTCATTCTCTCAGCTGTACCATTTTGTTGTGGAGTACCAGGAACAGTAAGATGTCTTTTAATGCCATGTTGCTTATAGAAATCATCAAATTCAGCATTGCAATATTCAAGCCCGTTGTCAGTTTTGAGACATTTTATCTTTTTACCATTTTGATTTCACCCAAGTTTTTCCAAGTTATAAAAGTTTGACATGCTTCATTTTTGGTTCTCAAAAGATACAACCAAACTTTCCTAGAAAAATGATCAACAAAGGTAATAAAATATCTCATACCTTCAATGGTTTCTACATGTGCAGGCCCCCACAGATCAGAATGTACATATTCTAAGGGCCTTTCAGCAACATAAGAAGAAGTACCGAAAACATGCTAAACCTTTTTTTCCAAACACACATGTTTCACATAAGTCAAGATGCATAGGTTTATGATTAATTAAGCCATGTTTAAACAGATATTGCATGCCATGATTTCCAATATGACCTAGCCTACTATGCAGCAATTTAGTTTGATGCAAATCCATGGAGCCACTATTACTAGCAACATTTACTTCAGGTGAGGACTGCACAAAGTATAGCCCTCCCTTTTTAATGCTTCTAATAATTGTGGTTCCATCTTTGATGACCTCTCTAACACCATTTTTTATTTTTATCTCAAAACCCATATCATCAAAAACAGATTCAGAAAGCAGTCTCCTCCTCAGTTGTGGTGCCCACTTAACATTTTGGAGGAGCCTGACCTTACCATCAAACATGCACAGAGGCACATTGCCAACACCTTTGATTTCAAGGGAGGTGTGATCACTAGGGTGGCTCAAATGGACCGAATCGGCCCGAACCGAACCAATTCAAATGGTTCGGGCCGGAACCGACGACTCGATTTTTCGAGAAGGTTGGACCGAAGCCCAGCCCGAAACCGAGTATCCGGTTTTCAGTTTTTCGGTCCATGGCCCGAAAAAACCGAAGCACGGTCTTCTTGAAATCAAATATCATTCAGCAATGTTGTGGATTAATCTTATTAAGCAACTACAAATTTCCTATAATTTGTACAAATTCCTGGTAAGCAATTTGATAATTGCAGCCTTGTTACACTATACGAGTACAAATTTCCGAATGGGAAAAAATTCAAAAATCCCAGCTATAATTATTAAGCAATGTTGCATATTAATCTTATTAATCATATCTACAATGGTCCGTAATTCCCAATCAAACTTACAATAATAAGATCCATTCGCTTCAACCTTTCTTTTACTCGTCGGCTTCATATCGGCTTCAGATTCATACTCCTCAAACGCAGAGAGGGAAAGCAACGATGGAGAGGAGAGGTTGAGTAATGACAGATATGAGAGGCTGAGCAGTAACGGCGACCGACGACCACCAAGATGGAATTGGGAACGATGAATGATGATAGATGAGATTGGGAAGCAGTTGTGCGAAGTCTGAAGGATAGAGGCAAAGCCGCAGAGGCTAATGGGGTCTGGAAGGAAAAGAATTAAAGAACTGTAGGGTTTTATTTTTTTTTCATTTTTTTAAAAACCCCTTTGTTCGTAGGTGGGATTGCTTAATAAAATATCAAATATCAAACTAAACTTGTCCAAACAAATAAAATACAAGAATCCCTCCCGATGTAGCGGTAGGGTAATTCAGGATCGAATCCACGAGGAGGTATATCAGCGCTTCCTAAGCTTGCAAACACGATCAAATTTTGACTCTAGAAGACCACTTGATATCGAGTAGACTGGTCGATATCGACTACAGTTCTAGTCGATTTCCAGCAAAATTCCTACAGAAGACAAAAAGCACAGTCGACGTCGAGTTGTTCACTCGATATCGATGTCAGCACTTGATATCGACCTCTGCAGTCGAAATAGAGTCTTTAACAGAAACTGTAATGTAACCAATTTGCGTCGGAAAAGAATCTGAAGAATGTAGGAATGATGATGGAAGGGTGGACAGAATAAAAACACATATTTTTATGAACTTCTATAAACTTAAAAGCTTCCAAGATCGGGGATTCATGCCACAACGATAACTATGCAAGACTTATGCAAAATTCATGAAAGATGATGCCTTTCCGTCAAATAACTTTCGTTACCGACAATTAGGTGATTAGAGGCTCTCGCATAAAACCTAAGAGTTACTATCCAATTTCATGACTAATCCAAATTCACAATATGATTGACTTTCGCTTCAATAATGCAAAATAAGGAATTTCCTCAATTCTCGCAAAGGATCATGCATAGGATAGAAGACGGAATCGCATAAAAATCATACCTTTGATGCACAAACTTACATAGCTATCGTCGGGCTCACCCCGACCCTAGAAGTAGATGAACTACTCGCACCTCATCATCATAGACATCATCATCATTGAAAAGAAACTACTTTGAATTCAAATTGCAAAAGAAAGAGTACAACCGAACAAAGCCAAATCTCCGCTCTCGCTTCCTCTTCACCCCACTCGGCTCTCTCTCTCTCTACCTACTGCGTGTTTGTGTAAAACTGAATGTTCTTGCTTTAATTGAATTGAATGATTAAACTCAGCCCTAATGGCCTCTAATTATAGACCTCAAACCTCGCTATCCAAGGATAAGAAAACCTATCTTTATTCCTAAGATAAAACTAAAATAAAGTAACTAACTAAATCACTTTTGGTAAATATTAAATTCACCATACAGGATATAATGTCTAGTGTTAAAGCATAGAAGATCTCGACTTTAGGATAATTGTAATGCTTTTCGGATAGAATTCTATCAAAAACAGCGTCGGATCTGTCTGCAGCAGCAGTCGATATCGACCAGGACATGTCGATATCGACCTCTTCTTTTCCTATCTCGAGCTAGCTCTACTCAACCTCAGATTAACACTCGGAATCTATCTATTCAGTCGATCCGGGGCACTCGATATCGACCAATCGACCTCTCTGTGTCGACATGCTCTATTCTTCCTCTACTCGATTTCTGGGACTCTGTTTCACTCGATGTCGAGTCTTATGGTCGATTTCGACTCCTTAGTAGACTTCGAGTTGTTTTTCAGCTCTTCTTCTCTTCTCCAAATTGCTCCAACTTTGTCTCTATTTCTGCGAAATAACATAAAAACTCGTGTAGACCTCTGTATTTGACAAATAAACACCAACTACACTAATCGTATGCTTTTTCAACCAATATGCATGCAAATATCAACAAAATGGACATAAAAGTGTATGGAAAATATGACAATTTACGCGCACATCACCCTTAAATCTGGTTTTTTCGGTCCGAAACCGAAAAAATCGGTCCGGTTCCGGTTTTTGGACCGAAACCGAAATTTAAGAATTTTAGGCCCGTAGCCCGAACCGATTATTTCCTGGGCTGAACCGAAACCGGTTTTTCGGGTCGACTTGAATTTTGAGCAACCCTAGTGATCACCTAACATGACCTTACCCCCATTGAACACCTGCAAGGAACTGAAATCACTCTTGTTAGGAGTAGAATGCATAGTGCATCCTGAATCTAGGATCCAGGAATCATAAAAAATATGGCAATCATCAGCAACAAGCAATTCAGAGGGATAATGAGACTCAAGCACGGCAACAGATTGACTCTGATTTTTCTCAGCTTCATCCCTTTGTTTCTTATGACATTCTTTGATATAATGACCATAGATACCACAATAGTGACACTTTCTATTTTTCTTATCAGAATTAGATGCATCAGATTTATCCTCATTCTCAGATTTCTTATCCTTGTTCATATTCTTGTTTTTCTTTTTCTTTCTTCCCTTAACCATCAACACCTCAGTTTTAGTCTCGGTTTTGTTATTGTCAGATTTAGTCTTAAGCACTTTAAGGCTTTCATTCTTTTGCACAATAGATTCAAGAATCTTATCCTTAGTTATAGACTCCTGACTATACTGAATCACATCTTTAAACACATCAAATTGTGGTGGCAGGGAATTCAACAACAAGATAGCCAGATATTTATCTTTAATAGTGTCCTTTTTTATCACATCTCTCTAAATCTTGGATCTTCCTTAAAAACTTATGCAGATTTAATTGTAGAGACTGATTTGTATCCATTTTGAAATTAAACAGACGACACAAGATGGCAATACGGCTAGGCAAGGATTTAGTCAGGTAAAGTGTTTCCAAAGTGTCCCAAAGGACCTTTGGACTAGAGATACTTACAACCTGATGAGCCATGTCGTCAGAGAGCCTAATGAAGATTTCTATGTGAGTAGTCTTATCTAGGTTCTTCTTGGCCTCCTTAGTAGCTTCTATTGGGTATTCCCCAAGCACAGTTTTCCAGCACTTTTCCTTAATAAGTATGGCCTTCAACATGAGCTGCCATATGGAGAAATCTTTCGTTCCATCGAACGGTTTGATTCTCATCGCATTATCCGACATTTTGTACCTGTAAACACTTTCACAGTTAGCAGTCGGGAGGAAAAACTAGGAGGAAAACAAAAAAACCTTAAAACACACAAGTAACTAGGTATAACACACAATAATAACAAAAGTGGATTGAAGGGAGATCTAGGGTTTCACAAAACCCATAAATCTGTGAAGGAAGACAAAAGGTTTTTTTATATGAAAAATGAAAGAAAAACAGAAGCGGAAGCGACACACCAATGATAATGCATATCTTAGATAGGCATTATAGGCATTTTTAGGCTAGTTAGGTTGCATTTAGTTCATAATTTGTAGTTAAATTGCATCTTGTGATTATTTTGGAAGAATTCAGATTCAGCGCAAATTTGTGGCTATTTTGCAGAGTTGAATCTGAATACTATTCAGAGATGCAATAATCTTGGAGTGGAATGCAAATAACAAGAAACAAGAGATGTGGAGCTAATTTCGGATTTTGGCAGCGAGAAGACGCAAGGAGCTGGATGCAGCGAGTTGAGAAGAACACGCGTGCAGCGGCCGCAGCACCTATACCGCGGCTGCCGCATTGAACGCCAGCGAGACGGCGCGTTTCGATTAAATGAAACCCTAGTTTGTTGATTTGTTTTTAGGTCGGCTTAGACTTTTAAAAGACCGAGCATTGCTAGTTTTCAATTGACTTCGATTCTATTCTACTTTTCATCAGACAATTAGAGATTGAGCGATGTTTTCCATGAGGAACTAAACTAATCTGTTCTGCCTACGATTTGAAGCTTTATTTGGATTGATTGTGAGTTTCTAATTCTCGTTCCTAGATTCCACTATTGAATGCTTCAACTTCTTTGCACTTATTGATTGATTGTTTTGTTCTTTGTTATCTGGCCAACTTTTCAATTGCTAGGGTTTTGTAGATTCCTGATTGTGAACCTTAACCCAAGTAGCAAACTTGTCCCTTTAGGGCTGATTGAACTAATTGGATAAGTAGGAAGTTGGATGTGTTGTTAAATTCCTTTATGAGGAACTCCAAATACCTTGGTTAATCTCTAAACTTACAGCTATCCATTGGGTTTAATCCTTTTCTGGGGGACTGTTCAATTGATAAGGATTTCTAGGACTGATTGGACTAGTAACTATATTAGGTTGGGAGAAGGGCATTCATAGGAAAACTAAAAAGACGAGAAGAAGTTACAAGGATCGTTTCAACCAAATAAAGTTGAAAATTGTAGGTAGAACTATTTCTCACAATTTTTTGAATCAAAACCATTTACTTTTGCTCTCATCAATCCGCTTTGATTAAAGACGGATCTTTTACATTCTTCACAAAACCCCCCTTTGGTTACTTAATTGGCACTTAAATCACATTTGAATAACGAATTTCCCTGTGGATCGACCTCTTACTTATTACTATACTAGTCATAGGTTTGAGATTTATTTTGACGGATCAACGACAGGTTTTCCTCCCGTCAAATTTGCCGCCGTTGCCGGGGATGTTTATTGATTCTTGTGTGTTTTTGGTGCTGATTTTTGGTGTGGACTGTTTTATATGGTCCGTACCCATGCTACTAATCCTTCTTTGTTGCCATTTGATTTATAGATCGAAAGGACCCTTTCTGCCTTAAGGTGAGAAACTCGTGATTGCTTTCGCGAGTTACCTTTTGATCAAGGAGAAAGCACTACAGAGATGGCTAACGAAGCAAAGCGCACTCTGAGGGAGCTTTCTGCTCCTGACTTGGCACATCAACCCTTGGCAATCCAATTCCCTGCACTAGGGGAAGGAGTCAACTTTGAGCTGAAATCTGGGGTAGTTCATCTTCTACCCAAGTTCCATGGGTTGAGTGAGGAGGACCCCCACAAGCATCTATCTAAATTCCATACGGTGGTAGTTGGGATGAAACCTGAAAACGTTACTGAAGAGCAAATCAAACTGAGAGCTTTTCCCTTCTCTTTGAAGGATGACGCAAATGAGTGGTTCTTCTACTACCTCCTGGATCTATTTCTACTTGGGCTGAGAAAAAGAGAGTCTTTCTGGAGATGTATTTTCCTGCAACTAAGCTTAATGCCTTGAAAAGGGCAATCAGCAGCATTGAGCAGTATGCTACGAAGTCTATTCATGAGTACTTTGAGCGCTTCAAGAAACTCTGCGCTACCTGCCCATGCCATGGCTACTCTCAGAAAGATCTTGTCCTCTTTTTATTCAATGGGCTTACTGATGGAAAGCGCAAAATGGTGAATTCTGCTTGTGGAGGAAACATGCTGAATAAGACGCCTGTTGCAGCTTGGGATGTGTTTAAGGAGCTCTCTGAGGGCTCTAGACAGTTCAACAGGAGCACTCGTGAAAGGGGAGTACTTTCAGTTGATGCTCCTGTGGGTGCACTACATACTGATATGGAAGAGCTGAAGGAGATGATTAAGAAATTGGTAATTGATAGAGCACCTCAACAGTTGAAGGCGTGTGAAATCTGCAATGAATTCACTCATCCCATGGATATGTGCATGCTTCTGCAAGAGCCTAACTTTGAGTTGAATGCCGTTGGGAACTTCGCTCCAGAAAGGCCTAGACAAGGCAATTTTGGAAATCCTGGGTACTTCAACAACAACAATTACAACAGAGGCTATCAGCAGGGCTAGGAGAACTACCAAGCCCCTTTCAATCAGCAAGGGGGGCAACAGGCAAGGCCCCAACAACAATTTGAACCTTGACCAGGAGGCCAACCGCAGGCGAATGTGGCTACTAAGGATCCTCTGCAGACTTTGTCATGGTTAGTCTTGAAGGTGGAGAAGCAACAATCAGATCGGATAACAAATTTAGAAAATCAAATGAGTCAACTCATTCAAGTCCTAAGTGCAAAAGAGGCAAACGATTCAGGAAAGCTTCCATCACAAACTATTGTGAATCCTAAGGAGAATGCCAGCGTTGTAACACATAGGAGTGGCAAGGAACTGATTGCCCCACCTCAAAAGGACGACAAGGAGATTATGGACGAAGAGATAGAGGTTGTGAAAGAAGAGGACGGCCGCTGCACAGTGCGGCGGGCACCGCAACCATGCAGCGGCCGCGGCATGACAGAGGAGCAACGGCCGCCGCAGGCATGCAGTGGCCGCAACACTTGTCCAGACGCGGCCCCAGAATCAGGTACGTTGTTAATACAAGAGGAAGGTCGAGTTCTTATGTTACGAATAATGAAGATGTATAAATGCGAATCCGACTCCTAGCCTATGCAAATAATTACAAGACTTCCTCCAGTTGTAGTGGAAGGGTAGTCAGGATCGATCCACGAGGAGGCGTGTCAGCGGGATCCTAGTAGCGTTGGAATCTCACGTCCTGCGTCGACCAGGAGCCTCGATTTCGACCTTTGAGCTCGATGTTGACCTTGGCTGTCGATCCTTTCTGCAATAGAAGACCTGCAGAGACAAAAACTGTAGTCGATATCGACTGGGAAAGTTCGATATCGATGTTAGCATATGGAATCGACTGGCTCAGAAGACTGCCAGTCGACACAGGTGGTCGATATCGACGTCGGGGGTCGATATCGATGTTCAGCAACTTAGCAGTAATGATCGTCATTGACTCAAAAAACTGTCGACGAACTCAGTGGTCGATATCGATGTCTTCTCCTGCAAAGTTGTTAGCTTTTTGTCGGCAAAGAAAGGCCAAAGTCTTTAGGATGGATGAGGATGCGATGAACAGAAATAAACAGAGGTTTTCATGCATATAAACTATGTAAAAGGCAACTCCTAGGATTAGGGTTTACCACAACGTTAACCAATGCACGCGATAAGATAAATAAGACGAACAATTGCGCTATTTCATCCGAGGGACGAGCTTTCGTTGTACACCAACTCTTAGGATTACTCTTGCAAATAAACCTAATTGTCTCTACTAATTTTATGTTTATAACTCAAGTTGTTAGCATGAATCCCTTTTCTTTCGATTAGGACTAAACATAGAATCGTAGGATATGATATAGACACAACGATATCAACATCTAATACTTACCTCGAACACGCATGGCTAACGTCGGGCTCACCCCGACCCTAAGAGCTTTGGGGGACTAATCGCTTCTCATCATGGAACTCGTCATTGATTGAAAGAAAGAAACTTGCATTAAAATAAACTCTGAAGCTGTACAACTCAATGTCGGCTTTCGCAAACGCCAAACCCTAAAACTTCTCTCTAACTCTATTGAATATAATTGAACTCTAAAATTGGATGATTGAATGCCTGCCCCCTAGGGCTTTATTTATGGACTACTAATCCTCGCTATCCAAGGATTGTAACTTCTATCTAAACTATGAACTCTATCCAAACAATTAGGATAGGTCTTTTATTTTGATAAACTTAAAGGTAAAAAGATAAATAAGTCTTCAGCTACCATCTATCTTAAAGGTATGAGATAAATCCGTGCCTCCTTGAAGATATAGTTCCCAATTCGCATCTCGAAATCGAATCTATCTTCTGTCGAGATAAGGTTGATATCGACACTAGAGGTCGATATCGATGTCTGTGTTTTTGCTCGACTTGTCCAACTCCAGTCGATGTCTATGATGAGGTCGATATCGATGTAGTAGGTCGATATCGATGTCTTCTTGGTTGGTCTGTGTGGTCTATCTCGACACTCAGAAGGCATGTCGACAACTATGGTCGATATCGATGTCTTCAGGTCGATATCGACCTCTGCTCAGCTTCAATTGGCTTCTCCGTTTTGACTCCGATTTCATCGAATTCCTGCATGTTTAGCTCAAAACTTGTGCAGACTTTATTTCTTATACTTTAGCCCATTCTTACACAAGTTTTTATCCTTTTGAACATTTTCTTTGGAAATCGAATGAAATAAGAAGTCAAAAGATGCAATAAAAAGAGGTACAAATACGTACATCAAAACACCCCATACTTAGAATTGCTTGTCCTCAAGCAATAACCAAGCAATAACCAATACCTACGACACACCCTTCAAGTCTTCGCCCTTGTCAAAAGCAACATCATAAGTGGTAGCAAAGCAAAGCAAGTGAATTTAACGTCATAGCACATATTTTGGCGATCCATAGGCATATGAAATTTTTGATCCAACCTCACAGGGATAATGTGTTTGCACTCAACTCTCATGTGTTTAGGCTATGAAGATCAACTCTCAACTCAATTCCATACACAATCTCATAAACATTGCAATTTATAAAAATCCACTTCGCAACCAATTATGAAAATGCAATAAGAACTATCAGGAGGACTTTCGCTCAATGGAAGACTTCAAAGAAGACTCCATTCGGCGGGGTTGTAATGGGGTTTGGTATGAAATAAAAGGTATGGAATTATTTGGCTATGTGGTGCTTTTATAATTCGGGAATCAAGACTCCTAAATCTCAACACTTGCAATATCCAAACCATAACTCTTCAATGTTGCACTTTCCAAACTCAATCTCCTATAATGCTCTTTCCCAACTTATCTTCCAATAGTATGCTCTTAAAGATGCACTAAAAGATGTAAATCATACTATCAACCCTTCTTTCAAACTCTAATATACCTCCTAAAAATATAACACTTTTATGAATAAAAGACTTAAGGATTTTGGCTCATGCACTATATATATACATCTCTTTTTTTTCGATTTTTTTACGACGAAAATAATAAATAAGTATTGAAAAATATGTGCATTTATATGGTGAGCCAAAAACCCTTTTACAAAATATGACAAAATGTAAATATGCACCAACCCATAATTTCCTTGCTCAAACTGGACAATATGCACTTTTCTTTCCACAATGCATTAATCTAACCAATCTAAGTCTCAATTCCCAAATGGGGGTCAGGCTCAATTCGGCTAGGGATAATTTTGTGGAGTTTGCAATTTCAGGCTCAGGCTAATTTTTCAGCTTCAAGCAGGGATAATGCAGGGTAGGTAAAAAGAGGATAAAATGGCTTAAAAGATGTCTCCATCATTTAATTCTCGTAAACATAAATATATTTATGTATTGGCTTTGAATAACTATCACAACATTTAGAGATGCATAGGAAGAGAAAATTCACTCAAGAAAGCGGAGGGATTTTTGATGTTCTTCCTATAGGCCAAAATTCTCACTAGGAGATTTTTTGTTGGATTTGCTTTTTAGCCTAGGATCATATGTGCTCAATTTCATCACAAGTTCACAATCTACATAAAAATTTAAGGACTTAGGCTAAACCATCCAAATATGCCATAGGGTTTACACGATCAAGTCAGCTATTGAGTTTTCATCATAGGACATCTGAGTAGGGTTTAAAAATAAACTTAAAAATAAACATGCATTTTTTTGTATTTTTGACATCTTCCTATTTTTTTGGATTTTTTTGACATTTTATAAAAGTAAAACTAAGAACAAAAAATTTAAACATGAATGCAATGCGAAGAAGAAAACCAAGTTATGACCATAAGACATGTTTTTCCCCCACCCCATACTTAAAATATACAGTGTCCTCACTGTATTAAAAAGAAGAACAAGGGTAGAGAGAAACTCACAGCGCAACCTGCGGATTCATGTCGATTTCAGGTTGGGTCGATGCCAGAAGTCGATATCTATGTCAGAGGTCGATGTCGACTGCATTTGTCGAAGTCGAGGAAGAAAATGAAGACAAGGGCTGCTAGGTGGTGGTCGATATCGAGTATAATGGTCGATATCGACCTCTTACTTTTTCGCTCCTGAGTCCTCGATGTCGACTCCAGGAGGTGGCTTGACCCTGTGGGGGGTGGATTTCGACTGGCCTGGTCGATTTCGACTGCCTCTGCAGAAGCTTCTTTTCTTCTTCGTCGTTTCCTTTTGCTTAAAAACCTGAAATCTTGGTAAGAAATATAAATAAAGCCACAAATTATCTCAGTTTTAAAAGTTCAAAATCAAAAGTCCTAAAAACCATCTATGAAAAATTTAAAGGTTTTATGTACATGCTCTAGAGTTTTGAGTCGCTAGGCCGACTTCTCCGTCAATTCCTTATGATCCTTTAATGTAGGGACCCTTCGAGCTTGAGCCTTCTCCTGGATCATCTAGGTCCTTTTGGTAGTAGCGAAGTTCGGCGACCAAGGCTTCTTTGATGTTAGGTTCTTCTTTGGGTGCTTTCCTTCTCTTTCTTGACCTAACTTTAGCAATATAGGCAAACCATGGAGCTTTGATCCTCTCTTTAGTAGAATTATCAATAATGGGTTCAATTGATTTATCAATAAGGGACAGAGGAGGGTTAGGAGTCATACCTGGGTTTACCTGTTCGGGCCCGAAACAGAAATCTTCGGGCTGAGGGGTGGTCGATATCGACCAAGGTGGGTTGATTTCGAGAGCTTTTGTCGATATCGACATGTGGGGGTCGATGTCGACCTCTGTGACCCCATACTTAAGCTCCTGGCAACAATCTGGCATACTTGATTTCGACCAAGGGGGGTCGATTTCGATGTTTTTAGTCGATATCGACTGGTTCCAGTCGATGTCGACCCTGCTTGCTGTTTCCGTCCTCGCCAACAAAAATTTTCTAAGCTTTTCCTTAGCCGGCGTGAGGACTATTTGCTCCAGGTGCTTTGTTTCGCTCATGGTCGGGTTGAAAGAGAATTCTATTACTTCGTTCCCTATAGTAAAGGTTAGTAATCCTCGATGTACATTGATATTGGCATCAGCAATATCTAAGAAAGGCCTACCAAGGATAATAGGCACTACAAGATCTTCAGGCATTTCCAATACAATGAAATCAGTAGGCACAAAGAACTTACCTACATTTACAGGAACGTCATCAACTATACTTGTGGGTCTGATGAATGAATTGTCGGCCATATAGAGTTTCATGTCTACAGGTTCAAGTGCGCCAATGTTCACCTTTTGCCAAATAGAAAGAGGCATAAGACTTACGCTTGCCCCTAGGTCACATAGGGCTTTGTAGCGATGTTGGCCAAGCCCTACGGTGATAGCAAACTTCCCTGGATCACTCTTCTTCTCAGGGAAGTCCATTTTTGAGCACTCCTCTGCGATCTCTGCCATGGATCTCTTCTTGTTAAGGATGTTTTTCATGAATCGCACATAGGCGGGCATCTCGCTTAGGGCTTCTGTAAGAGGGATAGTAACGTTAAGACCTTGAAGAATTTTTACAAAGTGCTTAAACTTTCCTTTGGTTGGATCCTCCAATGCTTTGGATGGGAATGGCCACGTCTTCTTTGGCGGAGGGGCCAAAACGGTGGTTGGAGGGGCCTGCTGGACATCGATGTCGACTGGGCACTGGTCGATATCGACTGGAATGGTCGATGTCGACCTCTTTTGTGGCTCTAATGGCTCTGCAGTGGCCTCAACATCGACCTGGGTGTCAACCTGGGGGTCGATATCGACCTCGTCCTCGACATCGACTGGTTTGTCGATGTCGACTGGGTCTGCTGCTTTCTCCTCCGCTTCCTTTCGTGGCTTTTGTACTTTGTTGCCTCTCCTTAATTGCATGGCTGTGACATGGCCCGTCCCGGATTGACCCTTAGGATTTGTAGTGGGTTGCCCAGGGAACGTTCCGGATGGTCTAGGGATTTGCGTCGCCAATTGACCCAGTTGGGTCTCTACGTTCTTTTTCCAAATATCCATCTCCCCAATCCTTGTGGTAAGGTGATTGAGTTGAGAATGGATAGCATTGTTGGATTGATCATTCTTAGCCTGGTTCCGCCTTATCTCATCCAGCACAAGTTGAAGATCATCCTTCTTTTGGTCTCTCTCCGGGTGCCCAGGAGCTCTATAAGGCGGGGGGTCCCTAGGGTTAACCGGGTTCCTTTGTGGTTGATGGAACCTTTGGTCTCCCCAATATTGTTAATTGGGACCCCTCATGTAGCGCGCCTCCTGGTGAGTTTCCGCTAAATGCACTTGTTCAGCATGGGGGCACTCGATGGTGGTGTGCCGCTGCGATCCGCATTCAATGCAATCTTGGTTCGCTGAAAGGAACCTCACTTGCTTTTGGAGCTTTCGAAGTTGATCTCTATGGAATTTCTCCTTTACGTTCGGATCGATGACATTGGAGGGTTCATATAAGGGCATAGATGGGGTAGGCGTCGATAATGATGGTGTGTCGGAAGCCTCAGGAGTCCCATATGTATTGTCGAATTCCACCAACCTCTCTATGGTTTCCCAAGCCTCTTGTGGAGAGAGTTCAAGGTAGCCATAGGAGGTGTAAGTGTTGATCCTCTCCTTGATTGCAGCGTCAAGAGCATTGTATATGATCTCCTGAATTACGTACGGTTGATGGCCATGCGTCGGGCATGATCGTAGTAGGTCCTTAAACCTTTCCCAAACTGTTGCTAGAGCCTCACCGGGCTTTTGTTTGCAAGCCGTGATTTTCTGTCGGATCAACGCCGTTTTAGAAGGAGGGAAGAACTTGTTGAGGAACGCGTCCTTGACTTCATTCCAGGTGCGGAGCGATCTTGGGGATAAGCTCTTCAACCACTGCAATGCTTTTACCGTAAGAGACCAGCGAAAGGCTTTTAGTTGGACATACTCAAGACTTCATCCATCAGCAATAGTATCACAGAGATCTAAGAAGGTTGAAATATGTGCCATAGGGCACTCATTAGGTTTTCCTTCATATTGATGCCTTCTAATCTCACTTAGGAAGTTAGGTTTGATTTCAAAATTAGAGGCAGGGATAAGAATTGCCGATTCAGGCACGGTGAGCGCGGGGTGCATATATTGCTTAGCATTCCGAGGGAGGGCATTGCTTTGGGCTTCTATTTGCCTCCGGCCTTCCTCCTCCCTATCCGCACGCTCCTTAAGTGCCGCCTCTCTAGTCGTTAAGTCCTCAACCTGCTTCCTCAGTTGCTCAATAAGTTCAGCCTGGTTCGCGTTGTCTGCCATGATTCTTTGAGCTTGGGCTCTTAGATGGAAGTAGCGTTCAGGGTCGTCTACTCCTTCAAATTCAGGTGGGCGATCAGCGCGTCGCATACACCTGCAAAACCGAACTAGGTAGAGACGTGAGATAGACTACTAGGGTGCGATTGATTGCCTCTCCGGCAACGGCGCTAATTTGTTAATACAGGAGGAAGGTCGAATTCTTATGTTACAAATAATAAAGATGTATAAATGCGAATCCGACTCCTAGCCTATGCAAATAATTACAAGACTTCCTCCCGTTGTAGTGGAAGGGTAGTCAGGATCGATCCACGAGGAGGCATGTCAGCGAGATCCTAGTAGCGTTGGAATTTCACGTCCTGTGTCGACCAGAAGCCTCGATTTCGACCTTTGAGCTCGATGTTGACCTTGGCTGTCGATCCTTTCTGCAACAGAAGACCTGCAGAGACAAAAACTATAGTCGATATCGACTGGGAAAGTTCGATATCGATGTTAGCATATGGAATCGACTGGCTCAGAAGACTGCCAGTCGACACAGGTGGTTGATATCGACGTCGGGGGTCGATAACGATGTTCAGCAACTTAGCAGTGATGATCGTCGTCGACTCAAAAAACTGTGGACGAACTCAGTGGTCGATATCGACGTCTGTGGTCGATATCGATGTCTTCTCCTGCAAAGTTGTTAGCTTTTTGTCGGCAAAGAAAGGCCGAAGTCTTTAGGATGGATGAGGATGCGATGAACAGAAATAAACAGAGGTTTTGATGCATATAAACTATGTAAAAGGCAACTCCTAGGATTAGGGTTTACCACAACGTTAACCAATGCATGCGATAAGATAAATAAGACGAACAATTGCGCTATTTCATCCGAGGGACGAGCTTTCGCTGTACACCAACTCTTAGGATTACTCTTGCAAATAAACCTAATTGTCTCTATTAATTTTATGTTTATAACTCAAGTTGTTAGCATGAATCCCATTTCTTTCGATTAGGACTAAACATAGAATCGTAGGAGATGATATAGACACAACGATATCAACATCTAATACTTACCTCGAACACGTATGGCTAACGTCGGGCTTACCCCGACCCTAAGAGCTTTGGGGGACTAATCGCTTCTCATCATGTAACTCGTCATTGATTGAAAGAAAGAAACTTGCATTAAAATAAACTCTGAAGCTTTACAACTCAACGTCGGCTTTCGCAAACGCCAAACCCTAAAACTTCTCTCTAACTCTATTGAATATAATTGAACTCTAAAATTGGATGATTGAATGCCAGCCCCCTAGGGCTTTATTTATAGACTACTAATCCTCGCTATCCAAGGATTGTAACTTCTATCTAAACTATGAACTCTATCCAAACAATTAGGATAGGTCTTTTATTTTGATAAACTTAAAGGTAAAAAGATAAATAAGTCTTCAGCTGCCATCTATCTTAAAGGTATGAGATAAATATGTGCCTCCTTGAAGATATAGTTCCCAATCCGCATCTCGAAATCGAATCTTTCTTCTGTCGAGATAAGGTCGATATCGACACTAGAGGTCGATATCGATGTCTGTGTTTCTGCTCGACTTGTCCAGCTCCAGTCGATGTCTATGATGAGGTCGATATCGATGTAGTAGGTCGATATCGATGTCTTCTTGGTTGGTCTGTGTGGTCTATCTCGACACTCAGAAGGCGTGTCGACAACTATGGTCGATATCGATGTCTTCAGGTCGATATCGACCTCTGCTCAGCTTCAATTGGCTTCTCCGTTTTGACTCCGATTTCATCGAATTCCTGCATGTTTAGCTCAAAACTCATGCAGACTTTATTTCGTGTACTTTACCCCAATCTTACACAAGTTTTTATCCTTCTGAACATTTTCTTTGGAAATCGAATGAAATACGAAGTCAAAAGATGCAATAAAAAGAGGTACAAATATGTACATCATACGTCTTCTTCGTCCTCTGCCCTTCCTTCTTCTTCTTCTCCTTCTTCTTCTTATTTCTTACCTCTGGAGACTCCAAAGTCGGTTCCACCCTTTCCGGAAGCCCTGAAGGACATACGAAGGTATGAGAACGATAAGGAAATCTTTGAAACGTTTAGTAAGTGCGAGTTAAACATTCCTTTACTTAATTTGATTAAAATCATTTGTAGATATGCTAAATTTTTGAAGGAACTTTGCACTATCAAGTGGAACCAGAAGCTGAAAGGTAAGCAAAAGGTTAAGGTAAATGAACATGTCACTTCTGTGTTTCAGAAGCGTTTGCCTGAAAAGTGTAGTGATCCTGGTATGTTTGCAATACCATGTGTCATAGGTGATACTAAATTTGACAAAGCCATGTTAGATTTAGGTGCATCTATTAATGTCTTACCTTCTCATGTTTATCATGCCTTGGGATTGGGACCTCTGAATGATACTCGGGTAGTAATTCAACTTCCTGATCGCTCTACTTTTTACCCGAAAGGGATTGTTGATGATGTCTTGGTTATGGTTGACAACTTGATATTCCCTGCTGATTTCTTTGTGATTGATATGGGTCCTGGTAACAATGAAGGCACTACTAGAATTCTGTTATTTAACATCGGGTGATTAACATCGGTTAGAAAAACCTACCATGTTAAAAAGTTTTTTTAACATCGGTTTCTAAATTTGAGATGTAAAAAATAAAGTACACATCGTCCTATTTTTTTGAAAGATGTCAAAAGTTTTCTTTGAAAAAAACTTTTAAGCGCGGAATTCAAGTTCCAAATTTTTTTAAACACCCGCTCCTATTTACTAGTGTGAACGAATTGAGATGAGTCCAATGATCTCCTTTCTTCTCAAACCAAAAATCCCTCTTCTGTAAAGAAGAGTCGGTGAGGGACGAAATCTCAGCCCTCTCTGCAGTTCAACCTTATTTGGGCACTTATCTGGGCACCTTTTCTTCTCAAACCAAAAATCCCTCTTCTGTAAACCAGATATGAAAACATATCACTCTCCTCCCTCTTTCTATCGTCTTGATGAAAATCAGATCTAAAAGGGAGATTGAAGAGGAGATTCGTTTGGATTTCTCGAAGGTCGCTTGGATTTCTCGAAGCTAGGAAGGAGATTGAAAGGGATATTCATTCGAATATGTTCGAGACGAGTGCTTCGCGGGGTGCCCAATCAGATTTGGGTGAATTCGATGTCGTTAAGAGCGAAGTGGATCTGGGTGGAGCTGGTTTATCCTCCTCACCTTCCATTCCTCTAGAGGAGCTGTGTTCCTCCCCTTCTCCCAGTAATGGTGGATCTCACTTCTCGGGGAAGATGTCGTCCACTTCGCTGAATTTGGGTTTTCAGCAGGTTGAGGAAAGAGGTAATATTTATCCGAATTAAGTGTCTAAAAATGGAGATTTGTAGAGAGCCTAGGGCTCCTGATTCGAGGACAAATCCCATCCTCAATCTAGAGGCCCAGGTGGTGCTTCCTCATGGTCCGTTGTGCGCTGCTGATGGCCAGGATCGTACGGATGCTGCTCGGAGGTCATCTGTTACTCCTTTAGGTCTAAAACCTCTTTCTCCCTCCACTTATTGAAGATTTTAATCTTCTTTATGGTTGAGTTCCTCTATTTGATTTCTATTAAGTATTAATTGAGAATGTTTCTAATGTTGTATTTCTTACATTCCCTTTGTGTGTTTGAGATGTTATTGACTTGTTTTATTCTCAAAAGGGTAAATCTGTCCATGTTATTCTAGGTTTGTTACATAAATCCTGCACATGGATTGGCTACTAAGTGGCTCTAATCCATGATAGATTAGTGATATCTTGCACAGAGGCTTGGATTACCTTTTTGTTTTTTCACTCTATGGTGTTTCACCTTGTGTATATTTGTTATAATTTGATATGTTCAAGGATAAGAAACATCCATGTGATATAAACATCATTCTTTGTACTCGTAGCCAATTTCCAAGTATTGGCTATTAAGGGCTTATAATTCATTGATTGGGAACACTTACATTTTTCAACTTGTTTAATCTGCATATATAGAAAATGGAAATAGATCACATATAGGTAGGATGATTTATGTTTCATGGATTGAGATTTTTACTATTTCCATGTAAGGTTGTTGATGTTTGGTAGAGGTAGGAGAGAGTCCCACAAAGAGTTGGCACTCACCAGGGAAATAAGTCATGGATGTTGATCAGCTATTCCCAGTAATCATTAATAATCCCCAAGGAGACTCTTTGTAGGCCTAAGGCATAAGCCTTTACACTCTTGATAGTAATTGGATAGAATATAAAAAAGCCAAGCCTTTGTTATTTATACTCATTGAGGCTTTCACTTAACATTACGAAAGCCTGTAAATCTAGTAACTCTGACTCCCTTAACGAATATATCGAGAAGCCTCTGGTACTTTAATGCTTGTTGTTCAAAATTTCCCTTCACATAATAAACTTATTTTTATTCTTAACATATATATAGCACCAAGCTATTGAATGTGCATGCTGTTGGACTCACTTTTGGTTATTCTGAGACAAGGGATGCAATAGACGTACTAGTCTCCTTAGGATTATGAATGGACTTTCTTATCCTCGTATTTTTGGTGTCACTTGCTTTGATAAGTGAAGTTATATCTTATCTTTTTAATTGAATCTGATACAAATATACAACATTTTGATTGTGTACTTGCTTTGCATTCTTGCTCATATATTTTCCTTCTTAGAACTTTGGCAGCACTCGGAATTTGTCTTCCGCTTTGATCTTGGATCTGTTTTTACTATGTCATCAATGAAATATACTATTAAATTTTGTTTCTGCTTTGATCTTGGATTAGTTTTCACTGCTAGTTCAATCCTTGTTTTTCATTTTTTCAGCATTGAAGAATATGGTGGGTGAGTTCTAGACTCAAGGCAATGTGGTAGGACCTTTCCTCATGCCACTAGGTGGCTGGCTTGTAAATTCTTCTAACCATTGAAGCAGCTGGGGCGTCTTATGTTTCTATATTATCAGGTAATCTCTTCAACCCCTTTCACTTCAATTGGAGATCCGAGTACGATTTGATTAGGGTTTTGATTTGGGGGAAAAGTTACTGTTATGTTAGGGTTTGGTTTGATTAGAGTTTGATTGTCGCTTCTGAGGGAACGATATAATGTTTTTGCTCAATTTGGTATGATATTTTTCTTGCTTTTCTTCCATCCTCTCTGGTTTAACTTGTTGTATACTGTTTAAAGATTGAAGTTCTGTAATGATGATTAATTTATTATTAGTAATACATAGGGATAGAAAAACTTTCATTATCTTCTACTGAATAGTTCGAGAGGGAATGACAGGCATTGGAAGTGGTTTTTCTGATGCTGTCTTTGGATTGGATGGTTCTCTCTTTGTAGGGTAAGTTGTTGTTGCTATTCTCTCAGTATGTGAAAGGATTGGATGGTTCTCTCTTTGTAAGCTTTCATTATCTCCTTTGAATATTATATTGTCAAGTAGTGAACACTTTTCTCCTTTGTGACATTTTTGGAAACTCTGTAAATTCTAAGCAAATATTCTCTGCTATGTTTGTAGACAAAGGTTGGTTTAGCAGGATTTTTTGGGTCTATGATGCTGCTGAATTCTCAACAGAGAATGCATGCTCCATTTGCACAGGTTCTGTAGCCTCTCCCTGTAGCCTCTAACTGTTTCTTGACTAAATAAACAACCTCATACCAACCCTTTCGTCTCCCCCTCGCCCTCCCAAACAAACGACTCTCCAATCCCTCTTTCCTCCTTCCGAATTAATTTCCCAGGTTTGATTTGATTTTAGATTACAATCTGTTCTTCCGTCCCGATTTTTAACTCAATTGATTGTAATTTCTCCCGATTTAATCTTTGAATAGAAGTTGCTTTGTCTGATTCTGTGTGTCTCGATATATTGTTTGCTTTGGGGGATTTGGTTCGGTTGATGCATATTATGTGTTTGGTTAGTTGTCACTGATGTTTGATAGAATGAATCAATTGAGTGATGCATTTGATTTTCATCTACTCATGTTTAAGTTGATCTGATCAATTACTTTAATCGTCTCATAAAGCTACTTAAAGCAACAAATCAGTGTAATTTATAATGTTTCATATGTTTCCTATTTAGTTTGTGATTTGTACTTGTTTCGGTATAGTTGACACCTTCTACATTTGATCAGGAACTGCAGCACTAATGCATCAAGCTATATTCGATTCGAGTGAAGGAAATCGAATACTGCTAAGACATTGTTTGAAAATAATGAAGGTAATTATGTAATATTCACTATCACCCAAATAATGAAGGTAATTGTGTAATATTCACTATCAGATATTGTACTCATGTACTGCTAAGACCTTGTTTTAAAATTGTTGCCTTTGATTATTGATTTTAAATTGGAACACTTAATTATGAGAATAGTTAAATTTTTATTTGAAAATTTAAAGGGATTTATTTTATTAATGTTTTGATCGTTATTATTGCTAATTTAAAGCCTATTAGCTCAAATTGGTAGAGCGATCTATTCAAGCACAAAGGTGCGGGTTCAAATCTCGTATAGGCTACAACGACCAAAAAAAACAAATATTTCATTTAACATCGCTAAAAACTGATGTTAATCAAAATAAAAAATCGATGTCTATGTGGGTAATGTAAAAAGCCAAAACTTTTTAATATCAGGTAATAGCCGATGTCTTTGTATGTTATAACATCGGATTTAAAAATATAAACGATGTTATAAAATACAAAGACATCGGCTATTACCCGATGTTAAAAAATTTTGACTTTTTAGATCACCCACATAGACATCGATTTTTTTTGAAAGACGTCGGTTATTACCCGATGTTAAATGACAAAATTCTAGTAGTATTGTTAGAAATAATGGCAGGCAAAGTATCATTCTCACCAAGAAAAGCATATTTAAGGTGACTAGGGAGTTGTTTTAGTTCAATATCAGGCGCCTTGATAATGGAAGGGAGAAGCTTTTCGCTTGGCATGGTCAGCTCAATGCGTTCTTCCCTTGGTGGAACATAGGTGCGAGGTCGACTGTCTAAAGCCAGTATAGCCTCCTGTAGATTAGATGACAAAGCATAATCCTTAGAAATTTCATCTATAGGGGCTTGTAAAGCGACCTCCATCTCATCAACACACTCCAAATTAAAGCAATCTTGTGCTATAGTATCAATAACATCCATAAAGCACAAAGAAGGATCATCAGATAGAAATTTCATGGAATCATAGATATTATACTCAACTCTTTAACCATCAAATTCCATAGTAAGAGACCCTGAATAGACATCAATCTTGGTCCTAGCAGTTTTCAGGAAAGGTCTGCCCAACTAAATAGGGCATGCCCTTTAGGGCTGATTAAACTAATTGGATAAGTAGGAAGTTGGATGTGTTGTTAAATTCCTTTCTGAGGAACTGCAAATACCTTGGTTAATATCTGAACTTAAAGCTATCAATTGGGTTAAATTCTTTTCTGAGGGACTGTTCAATTGATAAGGGTTTCTAGGACTGATTGGACTAGTAACTGTATTAGGTTGGGACAAGGGCATTCATAGGAAAACTAAAAGGATGAGAAGAAGTTACAAGGATCGTTTCAACCAAATAAAGTGGAAAATTGTAGGTAGAACTATTTCTCACAATTGTTTGAATCAAAACCATTTACTTTTGCTCTCATCAATCCGCTTTGATTAAAGGCAGATCTTTTACATTCATCACAAAAACCCCCTTTGATTACTTAATTGGCACTTAAATTACATTTGAATAACGAATTTTCCTATGGATCGACCTCTTACTTATTGCTATACTAGTCATAGGTTTGAGATTTATTTTGACGGATCAACGACGGGTTTTCCTCCCATCAACCAACTTGGATTTACACGAGCGATTTCCTGATCTGAGTAACTAGGTTTCGCAACCCATATATCAGATCTGGCGAACCTGGCTCTGATACCAATTTGAAGATCGAGTTTTGCTCTTAAAACGCAGATAAAAGACGAAATCGATAAACTAAAAAACCAGAAACAACACAAGATTTGTTGACACAGTTCGGGTTAAACCCTACTCTATGGGATCTCAAGAGGGGAGATCGATCCCAGTATCCACTAAGCATCAGAAGGAAGTTACAAGTTTGGCTATGGCGGCAGAGCACAAAAACAAGCAACCTAGGAACCTCAAACCGGAGAAACATAAATGGAAGAGAAGAGATAAAGGAAGGCCCCCGATAGGCAATCGAGGAACTTCAATGAAGTTCCTCATGGAGATCGGGTTGTCAAACACCAGAGACACCCATCGGACCACCGTCTTCCTTGGCCAAGCTCACCTCAAAGCTATCGCCACTCACACTCTCTCTCTTTCTTTCTTTGCTAGGGTTACCAGGGATCTCCAACGGTCACCTGAAGACGGCCCACAAAAGAAGATACCTAGCATACAGATCTGGCCCAACACAAATAGGCCCAAATCTGTAAATCCGATTTAAGCCATTCTATGATGAAACAATACACATACACATAATACATATAATATAGTCATCACTCTTAGGCCAAGTGATTCAAACCTAACTACCAAAGTATTTAGGGGTTCTTGCAACCTATAAACAATGTCACATATTATAGTATACTTAGATGTATATTGTTTCATCACCCAAATGGTCCTAAAGTTTACTTATAGTTTAAGTGCTCATGCCACACAATAGACCTAACTATTACAATATACAAGTTAAACACAACAAGTTGGAAATAGAAGGAAGATATATTAAAGGACAAAGGATTTGGAGCCAACGCAATATATATATATATATATATATATATATATATATATATATATATATATATATATATATATATATGGAGGTTGGATCCCGTGTAAGCAACCCTTACGGTGTAATTTGTGAGCAGATAAATTATTCGTAGGTATCAAGCGATTATTCATGTATAATAATGTAATTATTCGTATGTATGAACAAATGTAATTATTTGTAAGTAACAAAAGATTATTCATATGTATGTATATACGAATAATCACTTCGTACCTACGAATAATGTTACTGTTCACAAGTTACTTTTAATCTCATCCGTTTGATCTTCTTAATCCGACGCTCTAGATTTGCTAACAAATTACACAGTAACACTTGCTTACACAGGATCTATCCTATATATATATATATATATATATATATATAGAGGGATTGACTCCGGTGAAAACCTCAAATTGCGGTAAAAACCGTGAGGACTACTTTATAGCTCGGTTTTATTCAGAACTGGGCTAAAATATGTGACCTTATAGATCGGTTCTATTTATAACCGGGCTATAAAGCTAGTGAACGGGGCTAAAAAGCCGGTTCTCACAGGTTTTTACCGCAATTTTGGTTTTTACCGGAGCGCAACCCTATATATATATATATATATATATATGAAATTATGAATGTTTTAAAATTAATGATATTTTTTTATGAACGGTGGAAATGCAGCAGCTTAGTATCGACAACTGGAATCTTAGTTAGCCTACGTCAGTACATAACCATGTTTAGCATGTGATAAATGACAATTGGCTTTTTGTTGGGGAACCTTTTCTACCACACATCTAGACCCGATTCAAGCACAACCGGTAGAGTGGGAATCTTCTATAACAACAATATATCCAATTTTGTAAACCACAAAATTATTTTTGTATATTTAAAAAATTATAAAAATTTATTTAACTCATAAACATTCATATTCATATATTTATAAAATTTTATCATAAAAAATTACATTCTAGAAAAATAGAAAAATCATTTTCTAAAATAAGTAAATCTATAATTTTTTAAACATGATTTTTTATCATAAAATTTTATAAACATATGAATATAAATGTATATAAGTTAAATATAATTTAATAAAAAAAAGTTTGACATTGTTTTATGTCAAAAAATAATTTTTTGGTGTACCATAAGGTACACTATGGGTTGTGGTTATAGAAGATCCCTACTCTAATACATATCTTATCTCAGTTTTGTATGGTGTTATATTATAATGATGTCATCTTCTTTATCGGTAAATAAAATATTTCATTTTAGTCTGTTTTATAATTTTTAAGAAAATAAATAAATATATTATTATACTCTCATTTATTACACTTTTTTTTCTCTTTTTCAAAAACTATAACTAAAAATATATAAATTATTTTAAAAGCATTTTCATATAATCAAATACCAAATATCTATAATAATTTTTTTTTAAAAAAATAATAGTTTAAAATGACATATTTTATCAAATTGAGGGATTAATATCTTAATTTGATGTGTTTCATCGATGACCCGTCGTACACTTGCTTAAAATTATGTTTGAATTATTTGTCACATGATTAAAAATGACAAATAATAATAAAAGGGGAGACCAATCTACACGGTGAAAATATCGCCGTTTACACGGTACCGGTCACGGTTTCAGAAACCGTGAGAATGTTTTTGCGACGATTTTAAAAACCGTCGTATAAATCTATATTTGCTACTTTTACGTTGAGCGGTCACGGTTTCTAAAACCGTGGGGAGCGTTCTCAGAAAATACGCTGCCATAAGGGATGCAGATGGGGATTTATGGCGACGGTTTTAAAAACCATGGCAATAAATATTCTCACGGTTTCTAAATCCGTGACCGCCCAATGGAAAGAGGCATATTTTCACGGTTTCTGAAACCGTGGCCGCCAATTACTCACGGTTTGAGAAACCGTGATCGCCACCGTGCCATTGGCGATAAATTAGCCGTGTCAAAAGCAATTCGGATAATAAAACCAAGAGTATGTCACTTTAGAGAAGGTCTACATAAATTTTGTCGCTCCATGCGCGTCTTTTGAGGATTTTCAAGTTTGAATTAAATCGGATAGTCTCACCATTATCAATTATATTTAGAATTAATTTGCTGTATAGGTCATTTTTTTGTCTTTATTAGGAGAGTGTCCTCCATGCTTGTTTAATTAGTTTTTTGTCCATCCATAATTTTATGGACAAATTTACCCTTATGAGATCCAACCCTAATCTCATATCTCTCTCCTCTCCTTCTTTCTACCTTTTCCTACCGTCAAATTAGAGGCAAAGAAACAGAGGCAAAGAAACAATGGAGAAGAAACAGAGGCAACGACATCAGATCTTCGATGTCGTGGTCGATTGACCGGAGAAGAAGCCACCAAGCGATCATCATCGTCAACAGAAACGCCGGCGAGAGGAAGCGAAACGAGGACGATCGATTGCAGACGAGAGGAAGCGAACCGTCGGTGAGAGGAAGCGATCATCATCGTCGATCGATTGCAGGTGGTGGTGGAGGACGACAATGTCCTCATCTCCAGCGAGAGGAAGCGGAACGAGGAACAAGAGAGATTCGACCACCAAAACTCGATCGGTTGCAGTTGCAGGCAGGGGATACAAATTGACTGGATGCTGCGGAGCCTGTGGGTGCTCGTGGCTTTTATGGAGGTGATGAGCTCAATTGAAAGCGGCATTCCAAGCTCGTTGAACAAGCCGGCTTTGATTTGTACTTCACCAGCGGTAATCACCTTAGATTTAGGTTTTAGAAATCGAATTGTTTGTTCACATCACAAGATCTGTGGATTTCAGTTTCAGATTTTGTGTTTTGTGTTACTTGCTTTTATCGTAACTACACTCGTGATTATTAAATTGAGATGATCTGTTTCGATTCAACTTCGGGAATTTGCTATGCTGAAATCTCTATTTGGTGAATCTAGTTTTTGAGCTTTGTGGATTTTGATCTCCAGGACACAAGTGCTGCATTTTTTTATTTTCATTTTTTGGCAGATTATCCTCTCTAAAACAAAAGCGTTTTGCTTACACATGTCTAAATTGATTTTGTTTAATTTTGTTCGGATTGATGGTCATCGTTCGGTTGATTGGAATGAAAAAATTTGGTTGCAAATTGATATTTAGGGATAATCTATTAGAAAAAAAATAGTTGTTGAGAATTAGCTCCATTTAATCTGATAGAAAAAGGGATAATCTCTTGCTGAAATCTCTTAATTTGCTGAAAAAAGGATAGTTCAGCATTTCAACAACTCCGTTTCAGCAACTCCGGTGTTGAAGTGTTGACGCGAAAAAAAAAAAACAACTCCTATTTCAGCAACACGGTTCCAGCAACCCCGGAATGACCCACTGTCGTATGACCCACTATCGTATGACCCACTGCCGAAATGTAATACAATCAACGTTGTGCAAATTTGGAGATAATAAGTTCCAAATCAGTATTTATTTCATTTTTTAACATTAGATATTTCCGTAAGCAATTACATTTTTGAACATTAGATATTCCCGTTCGCATTTCAGCAAAATTCGTTATGTTGAAATGCGGACGGTTGGAGAGTTTATTAGCTTCTTGTTTTTTTGTGATCTAAAATGTTAAAATGTTGAAATACTGAAATTAATTCTTGGTAGCGAAATTTATTATGCTGAAATGCTGAAATTAATTCTTATAAAACTGTATGAGCTACTATATCTTACGCACAAGCATGTTCATCAACACGGTTTCTGTTCGGTGTGGGGGTGATAGTAGGGATTCAAATAATTCAAATAAACAATGCACAACTAGGATAACTCCCTGTCCCAAACAAATAATACAAGAATCCCCTCCCTTGTAGTAGTAGGGTAATTCAGGATCGAATCCACGAGGAGGTATGTCAGCGCTTCCCTTGTTGCAATCACGATCAAAGCTTTCGACCTCAGAAGACACTCGATATAGAGTAATCTGGTCGATATCGACCTCAGTTCTGGTCAATTTCCTAACGCAGTTCCTGCAGAAGACAAAAACAGCAAAGTCGACGTCGAGCAGAGACCTCGATATCGACGTTTGACCTCGATATCGACCGTTACAGTCGATTTCGATGCTTGTCACAGAAACTGTTTTCGTAACCAATTGTCGGAAAAGAGTCCGAAGAGAATAGAATGGGAAAGGAGGATGATCACAAACAAAACTAGAACTTTTATATTGATTTCAATTAATTAAAAAAGCTTCCAAAGTCGGGGTTTCATGCCACAACAATAACAATACAAGTTTTATGCTAAAGTTATGAAATTTAATGCCTTTCCGTCAAATAACTTTCGTTATCAACACTTAGGTGATTAGAGGCTCTCGCATAGTTCCTAAGAGTTACTATCCAATTCATGAGCAATTCAAGTTCACAATATGAGTGGCTTTCGCTTCAATAATGCAAATAATGAATCTCCCTAACTTTCGCAAAGGATCATGCATGGGATAGGAGCCGGAATCGCATAAAAGTCATACCTTTGATGCACTTACCCTACATCATTATCGTCGGGCTCACCCCGACCCTAGAAGTGGGTTGACTACTCGCTCCTCATCATGCACATCATCCTCATCATTGAAAAAAAATTACTTTGAATTAAGCTTTGCAAAAGAGAAAGTACAACCGAACAAGCTACTCCGCTCTCGCTTCACAAACTCCACTAGGCTCTCTCCCTCTCTCTCCACTAATTCTCTGTGTGTATTTGTGTTTGAATAACTGAAATTGAATGCCTAAACTCAGCCCTACTGGCCTCTATTTATAGATGTCGATAAAGACTCGAAACTTTATCTTTATTCTCTGAGATAAAACTTAAATAAAAGTAAAAACTAAAACTCCTATGGTAAATCAGCCTTCACATGATAGATCTGGTGTTGAAGATAAGAAATCTCGACTTTAGGATAGACGTGCAAGCTTCGGATAGAATTCTATCAAAATCTGAGTCGGATTCTTTTGCTGGCATAGTCGATATCGACCTTGAACATCGATATCGACCCCTGTGAACTTTTATCTCAAGCTCTCCTTCTCCTACTCGAACTGGCACTCGACTTCTATCATTTAGCTCGATCTCGCAACATCGATATCGACCTCCAGACGTCGATATCGACCTCTCTGTGTCGACATGCTCTGTTTCATTTCCTGCTCGATTCCTATGTCTCTGCTGCACTCGATGTCAAGGTCCCCATTCGATTTCGACCTCTTCAGAAGACTTCGAGTTCTTTTTCCGCTCTTCCAAATCTGTCCATTTTTATCCTGTTTTCTGCGAAATCACATAGAAACTCGTGCAGACCCATATATTTGACATTTAAGCGTAAACTACACTAATCCCATGTTTTCCCATTAATATGCATGCAAAAGACGATAAAATGGACTTTTATGTGCATAGAAAATATGGCAATTTACGCGCACATTAGTTTCAACAATTCCGATTTCAGCAAAAAAAAAAGAAAAAAAAAAGCAACTCCGGTTTCAGCAACACAGTTTCAGCAACTCCGTTTTCAGCAACTCTGGTGTTGAAGCGTTGACGCAAAAAAAAACTAATTTCAGCAATTACAGCAACAATTTCAGCAACTCCGGTTTCAGCAACTCCGATGTCGAAGCGCTGACGTGAAAAAAACTGCTAAAAAAAGGAAAAAACAAAGCAACTCCGGTTTCAACAACTTCGGTTTCAGCAACTCCGGTGTCAAAGTGGTGACGCAAAAAAAAAAACAAAAAAAAAGAAACTCCGGTTTCAACATCCCTGGTTTCAACAACTTCGATTTCAGCAACATCGGTTTCAACAACGCGTGAAAAAAAAAAGAAAAAAAGACGAAAAAAAAGCAATTCCGGTTTCAGCAACATGATTTCAGCAACTCCGATGTCGAAGCGCTGACGTGAAAAAATAAAAAACTAATGTCAGCAATTACAACAACAATTTAAGCAACTCTGGTTTCAGCAACCCTGGTTTCAGCAACTCCGATTTCAGCAACTTAGGTTTCAGCAACGCGCGAAAAAAAACTAATTTCAACAATTTCATCAACTTCGGTTTCAGCAACTTTGGTTTCAGCGATTTCGGTTTCAGCAACGCGCGAAAAAAAACGCTGAAATAGGGTTTGCTGAAACCAAATGTGCTGAAACAGGAGGGGGGCATAGGGGGCTCGCGTGGGGGGGGGGGCAAAGGGGCAAAGAGGGCAAGGGAATGAATGTGGACATTTTGCCAATTTGGGGTGAAGGGTGGACATTTTCCTAATAAAGGCCCTAATTATGGCTTATAGCACAATTCCCCCTTATATTTATGGATTTTGGATATTTTATTGGGATATATATAAAAATGATCCTTGTTGATGTCTTGGGTCCGCTTCAGAGTTTACCTAACAATCTCATAGTATTAAAAAAAAAAGCTACTCCCTCCGTTAATTAAAACTTGATGTTTTACTATTCACGCACGCTTTTTGAGGTGTTAAAAACTATATAAAATATTAACTTTTTTAACATATTTTTTAAATAATTTCATACTTGTTACTATTAATTATGAATTTATAAAAACAAATTTAAAAAAATGTTAATATTTCATATAGTTTTTATCATTCTAAAAAAGCGTACATGAATAGTAAACGACAAGTTTTAATTAACAGAGGGAGTACAAAAGAGATCGATATGTAAATTTACATTTACCTATTCGACTAGCTTCCAAAATATCGTGAATTGAGTATCTAACAATCTCATTTCTTAGTTGTTGAAGGCTATGTTTGACCTAATATATACTCTCTTTGTTAATTAAAACTTATCGTTTACTATTCATGCACGTTTTTTTTAGAATAATAAAAACTATATGAAATATTATCATTTTTTAAATTTGTTTTTATAAATTCATAATTAATAGTAATAAGTATGAAATTATTTAAAAAATAAGTTAAAAATTTAATATTTTATATAGTTTTTAACACCTCAAAAAGCGTGCGTGAATAGTAAAACGTCAATTTTTATTTAACGGAGGGAGTAGTCTATATGTTCATTTATTATAATGACTTGTAAATAACTAAATAATATTGTAGTAAATTTATCGAGCTTATTTTCATATTACCTATCTGTAACGGCCCGGATATAAATATCCGGGATACGTTTCGAAGGTCGGATACCTTCATTCGGATGTTGCAATTCAGGTACGGGTCGAGGTTTCAAACCTCTAATCAGTCGAAGTTTTCATAAATTCAGTTTAAACGAAAGTAAAGCGGAAATACGATTTAGATACAAAAGCCACGGCAAGGCCGGGTCAAAACCAAAATAAAATTCTAAAGTCGTATGGCCAGATTAGCGGGGTTAGACAGATTTCTTTGCAATCACCGGGGAACATTCCCACGCCATATAAACAGGGAGCAATCATACCTAAAAACAATTGGTGCGAGCGGGGTCAGACCGAGGCCCTAACACGCTATGTCCAGCAAGCGAACATACACATACGCTAATAATAAGGATGATGCAGATGCGGAAATTAAATCACACTAGCATGGTCCTAATTTACAATATGCGAGAAATAACTGTAAAGGCGCCCAAAGAATGCCAAGTGGCATGTCCCTCTCCTACCTCTGCACCCCTTTCCGTTAGTGCAGAGACTGGCCAGTTCGATGCTATAGCATATCATATCTCATCATCATATCATATCTCATCATCATATCATGTCTCATCATCATAACATAAATTAAAATAAACATGCCCGATGGTGCTAGGCTATCATCATGCTCATATCGACTCGATAGACTCAGGGCACCCGATGGGGCTGGGCTACCCTATGACCCTAGCAAAGACTCTAGGACTATCACAGATAACGGCCGTTCTGTTTCATACGCGTAAAGAAATAGAATGGTCAATCACAAGTGCAACCTAGCATGATACTACATGGCATGCTTTAATGCTTATGCAACACCTAGTATGTCATACATTCACAAGCCGGTAATCTCTTTCGAATCTGAGTAAGCCCATAAAGGAACTTACCTGAATAAGCCGAACAACAGAGAACAAGGCATAGCAGAATCCACGAAATGAATCACCGATAGCAAGCAACGTCCAACATTCACAAACACCTAATAACATATAAATGCATAAGTCTACCTATTTCACACAAGGCGCCCATAACTATCATTCTTATCTCGGCTCATATCCCATTTCAGATTATTCCATCTCATTTCATCACAAACCATATCTCATTTCATGTTCATCTCATCTCATCATCTCATTTTCAAAACAACCTCTCAAGGAACTCAACTTAGAAAATCAAACAACTCTTTTAAAATCGCTTATCTAAATCCCGACATTAACATTTAAACCTTAAAATCAATTTCCAAAAGTCATATTTAAATCCTCATAACTCCTCATATTTATAAATCAAAACCAACAATCACTTTAAAATTCCTAACTCACATAGCTAAATCCTCATCTTAAAAAAATCATCTTACAAATCATTATATAATAACACATCTCGAGGAATATTTAATATAATAAAATTTCCAAAATCACTTCATTTTAATAACCCACATTTATAAATCAAAATACTAAATTTCTTTAACATATTTTAAATCATAGCTCAAAATCATCATATAACATCATATTAGTATATAGGAACATAAGTTATATAACAAGTCATAATACATCCCAATAACCTATTTCCAAAACAATATATATATATATATATATATAATATATATTAAATTTTGTAGAAATTATTATTTATCTTAAATCTCAGAATAATTTATAATAATAATAATTTAATCAAATAATATATAAATATATATATCAAAATATATAAAACATAACACATAAATATAATACCCAAACCCTTACCCAAATCTCAGCCGAACCCAATAACCAAAACCCAGCCCAGCCGGATAGAAGAAGAGACCCGGATCCGAGCCCGACCCGGAAGAATAAAATCCGGATCCCAGCCCACCCGGAAAATTAGGCCCAATACCCAAACCCTACTGTTCATCTCCTTCTCCCTCACCTCCCTCTCTGCGCTCGCTCGTCCACCCACCCCCCACCCCCCCCGCCGGCCCCGCTCTCGCTCACCAGAGCTCCTGAGCTCGCCCTCGCCCGACCATTCAACCAAAGAAAAAAGAAAAGGAAACCGAAATAGAAGCAAGGAAGGGAGGGGTTCGATTCCTCACTGAGAGTGTTCGAGCTTCGTCGGGCTTCGCCGGAGGTCGCTCAAGCTCGACTGAGGTGTGGGCTGCGATTCCCGGCCTAGGACGAAGGTAGGGAGGTCAAAAGGGCGGACCCTTACTGGATTTTTGATCAGAAAACAGTGAGAAGAGCTTACCGGGGTGCTCGGACGGAAAGTAGAGGAGTGGAGGGAGAAATGGAGCTCGGCGGCGACGGTTGGGCGGCGGCTATACTCGGGAGCTCCTGGGCGGCGTCGGGTTGAGCTTGGCCGCACCGGAACTAGGCGGAGGAGGGAGGAAGCTTCTGTGGGTGCTCGAGGGTGAAACAGGGGAGGCAGCTCGGCGGCTTCAATGGTGGCCGGCGATGACGGGCTATGGGGGGTGGTGGTGCTGCTCAAAGGAAATGGAGGAGCCTGCAGAACGAAAAAGAGAGGGGGAGAGGTTTGTGGGTGCAGGTTCAGCTGAGGGCAATTTGAAAGGGAGAGGGACATTGGATAAAATGCAGGAGTGAGGGCAGAGGAGGGGACCATTGCTGTTGGCGTGGGGAGTGAGCAGAGAGAGAGAGAGAGAGAGAAAAAAAAAAGAAAATAAAGTAGAAATGAAAAGAGGTCCCCACAAGATATTTTGAATACCCGACAAATATCTCGAAACCCGCTCGCCCGGTCGAATCCCAACTAAATCAAATTAAATAAAATTTAATTTACTAATCTCAAAATAACGGAATTGAATTAATTTCAATCAACACTCGGAGTTTAAATTAATCTTTATTAATACTCGATCTTGAAAGCGAAAATCGAATCCCGTCAAAATCCGAAATTTAATGATGCCGGAATAACTAAAATCCAAAACTTACGCTCGAGAACGGGTTTTATTCCACTTTTACAAATTAAATTTAATAATAATTTATTTAATAAAATAATCATAATATATAAATATACTCGGTCTTTACATTTATCCACCTCTAAAAACAAGTCTCGTCCCCGAGACTAAAATCATTTAAAACAATGGAAATGAGTTTGAAATCGGCGAGTCCGAGGACCATGTCCAAGGATCTTGCAATCATCTCGGTTGCGTCTTCCGGGATTCTCACAACATCCTGGTCACGGTCGTGACATCTCCAATTGGTCTAGTCAAGTGTGTAATAAGCGCCCCTATCACATCCTTGCTTCGACCTTTCGGAAGTATCACAACTCTAAAAGCATTATAGCGTCCGAATAGGTCTTAGCAAGAAATCTATAAGCGCCCCTATAAAATTCTTGTATCCACTTCGTGAGACGTCATAATGTAAATCCAGTTCGTAAATTCTCAAAGCGTTTGTAAATGGAAAGGTTGTCATCCCAATCATTGAAAATCTCACTTCTTTAAAACCCCTAGTTGACCATTTTTAAAACCGCTCAAAATCTGCAAATTCAATGTTTAATCAAGCAATTTCACACCAAAACAAGTCAATTTCTTTCAAATCAAGATTTTGTCAAAATCTTCCAAAAACCAAAACAACTTCTCGCATACCAATCAATCAAATTCAGAAGGTAGGAGGTGGAGTCATCCACCTCTAAGGGCTAATCCCATATTCCCTTCCTAGTTTCCAGAATCTTTTATCATCATCCTCAACTCAACATACACGTAAGTAAATCAACTCATCGACTCATAACATCATCAACCACTTCTCATATGGCAATCTCAACATCAATCATGATAATCTCAACCAATCAACATCGTAACCGCATAACATGTTTACCCATAACATAAAGCATACCATTCTTTCAAACACATCAAGAGCAACAACAAAATCTCAACGTCATATCACGAGTCATAAAGTGTATCTATATCATACCGAAGGCATCACAAGTGTATCATCGAATTCTCATAATCATGCCAGCACACATGTCAAGAGATCAAGGAGGTTAGGTGTCATGGAGTCAGTACACTACTACAAGTCAAATCTCACGATCGCATCTCAACATCGCACACTAGTAGAACCAGTCATAACAAGGGATCTCATGTAAAGCATAATTTCACATAGTCATCCTATCCAATTTCTATCTCGCATTATCATAACATATTATCACATCAATCCAACCAAATCATGCTATTAAGATTCAACCAAAAAGGGGAGATCAACAGTATATCAACATCAAAATGTCATCATGCTTTCCAGATATCATCTTAGCTCATCACAATGTCATATAACGATTAATAGCAGTCATGCACTGATGTGCGCGCAAATTGCCATATTTTCTATGCACATATGAATTCATTTTGTTGTCTTTTGCATGCACATTAATGGGAAAACATGGGAATAGTGTAGTTTATGCTTAAATGTCAAATATATGGGTTTGCACGAGTTTCCATGTGATTTCGCAGAAAACAGGATGAAAATGGATGAATTCAGAAGAGCGGAAAAAGAACTCGAAGTCTTCTGAAGAGGTCGAAATCGACTGAAGACCTCGACATCGAGTACATCGAGACATAGGAATCGAGCAGAAAGGAAACAGAGCATTTCGACACAGAAGAGGTCGATATCGACGTCTGGGGGTCGATATCGATGCTGTCAGATCGACCAAGTTGATAGAAGTCGAGTAGGAGAAGGAGAAGCTCGAGATAAGATTTTGGAGGGGTCGATATCGAGGTCCAAGGGTCGATATCGACCATGCCAGCAGAGGAATTCGACTCCGATTTTGATAGAATTGTATCCAATGCTTGCAATATCTATCCAAAGGTCAAGATTTCCTATCATCAACATCAGATTTATCACGAGGAGGCTGATTTCACCATGAAGTTTTAGTTTTTATTTTATTTTAGTTATCGTAGAGAATAAAGATAAGGTTTCGAGTCCTTGTCGACATCTACAAATAGAAGCCAATAGGGCTGAGTTTAGGTATGAAAAAAATTCCGAATTCAGTTTGAGACACAATTCAGTTGCAATAGAGAATAGAGAGAGAGAGAGAGAGGTGGCCGAGTGGAGTTGTAAAGCGAGAGCGGAGTGGCTTGTTCGGTTTTACTTTCTTTCGGAGTTTTAATTAAAAGTAGCTTTCTTTCAATAACAATGATGAAGATGTGCATGATGAGGAGCGAGTAGTCAACCCACTTCTAGGGTCGGGGTGAGCCCGACGATAGCAATGTGAGGTAAGTGCATCAAAGGTATGACTTTTATGCGATCCCGTCTTCTACCACATGCATGATCCTTTGCGAAAGTTAGGGAGATTCATTATTTGCATTATTGAAGCGAAAGCCACTCATATTGCGAACTTGAATTACTCATGAATTGGATAGTAACTCTTAGGAATTATGCGAAAGCCTCTAGTCACCTAAGTGTTGATAACGAAAGTTATTTGACGGAAAGACATAAAAGTTCATATCTTTAGCATGAAACTTGCATTGTTATCGTTGTGGCATAAAACCCCGACTTTGGAAGCCTTTTAATTAATTAAATTCTTCATAAAAGTCTTAGTTTTGTTTCTGTTCATCTTCCCTCTCCATTCTATTTTCTTCGGATCCTTTTCCGACAAATTGGTTACAAAAACAGTTTCTGTGACAAGCATCGAAATCGACCTTAAGGGTCGATATCGAGGACTAACATCGATATCGAGGTCTCTGCTCGACGTCGACTTGCTGTTTTGTCTTCTGCAGGAACTGCGCTAGGAAATCGACCAGAACTCAGGTCGATATCGACCAGTATACTCGATATCGAGTGTCTGCTAAGGTCGAAAGCTTTGATCGTGAGTACAACAAAGGAAGCGCTGACCTACCTCCTCGTGGATTCGATCCTGAATTACCCTACTACTACAAGGGAGGGGATTCTTGTATTATTTGTTTGGGACAGGGAGATAGTCTAGTTGTGCTTTATTTTATTCTCCTATTTTACATACACCTCCCCCTATTACGAATAAATTTGCGCCGTTGCCGGGGAGGCAATCAATCGCCACCTAATTTAATCACGATCTTTTTCTAAGCTTATTTTGCAGGTTTATGCGACGTTCCGATCGCGGACTTATCCTGGAACCAATTGACGAGCCTGAACGTTTCTACCATCTTCGCAACAAAGCAATTCGCATCATGGCTGACAATGAGACGCAGGCTGAGATCATAGAGCGGTTGAGAAAGGAGATCGAGGACCACAATGCTACAATCGCTGCTGAAAGGGCCGCTGCTGCTGCTGAGCGAGCCCGTGCTGATAGGGAGGAGGATGCGCGCAGACAAGCCCAAGAGCGGCTAAATCAGTATCCACAGACGGCGATGCAATACATGCATCCGCCCCTTCATGTTCCTGAATCTGCCATTATAATTCCTCACTCCAATTATGAATTGAAAATTAACTTCCTATATGAGATTAAAAGAAATACTTTTGAAGGAAGACATAATGAATGCCCCCTGCAACACATCTCTACTTTTATGGACTTATGTGAAACAGTTGCTGATGGAGTAAACTTAGAGTATGTGCGACTAAAATCTTTTCGATGGTCTTTGGCAGGAAAGGCATTACAATGGCTTGAAAGTTTGGCTCCACGATCGCTAAGGACATGGGCGGAAGTGAAAGATGCATTCTTGAACAAATTCTTCCCACCTTCTAAAACGGCAATGCTACGACAAAGGATCACGGCTTTCAAACAAAAGCCAGGTGAAACCCTAGCACAGGCATGGGAGCGCTTCAAAGACTTGCTGAGATCATGCCCGACGCATGGGCAACTTCCATATGTCATCCAAGAGATCTTTTATAACGCCCTTGATGCGCCGAATAAAGAGAGGATCAATTCATATACCTCCTATCGGTACATTGAGCTTACACCAACGGAGGCATGGGAAACCATTGAGAGGCTTGTGAACTTTGACAACACCTATGGGGCTGCTGCGGCCTATGATGCAAGGCCTGCCCCATCTATGCCACTATATGAGCCTCCAAGGGAGATAGATCCTGAAGTACGGCAACAATTCCATAACGATCAAACACGCCGCCTTCAAAAGCAAGTAAGGTTCCTGAGCAACAATCAACCTTGTCAAGAGTGTGGTTCAATAAGGCATAACACCAGTGCCTGTCCACATACTGAGCAAGTATCCATGGCGGAACAACATGAGGAGGTCAAATGGACGAGAGGCCCCTATGGAGGGGGCAATCAACAAAATTGGGGTGATCAAAGGTTCTATCAAAGGGATCCCCCAACCTATAGGGCACCAGGGCACCCTGAGCGGGAGACTAAGAAAGATGACCTGCAAATCATCCTTGATGAGATGCGGAGGAACCACGCTGAGTTCAAACAAGCCAATAACTCCGTCCATACTCAGCTGCAGGGCATCAATTCTAGACTTGGGGAGATCGACGTTTGGAAGCGCAACATGGAGACTCAAATGAGTCAATTGGCGGAAGCAATGCCCAAAGCGTCCGGATCACTCCCTGGATCCACTGTGCCCAACCAAAAGGGCAATACCACAGGTCATATCGCGGCAGTAAACCTAAGGAGTGGGCGTCAATTACAAACCCCCTAGCGAAAAGTGGAGGAGAAGGAGCCAGAACAGACGTCGATATCGACCCCCCCTGTCGATATCGACCAAGGTGACATCGATGTCGACCCTCCTGTCGATGTCGACCCTAATTCTGCGTCACCACAGAAAGCGACTCTTCCAGTCGATATCGACCCCACTGCTGCCGATATGGACCTCACTACAGCCGCAGGAAGGAAGAAGGTGTTGCCATTCCCAACTAGAAAAGTGACTAAGGACCCAGCGGAAAAGAAGTTCCAACGGTTCGTGAAGATGCTCCAAGGGCTTAATGTCTCTATACCATTCACAGAGGCACTTCACGAGATGCCATCTTATGTAAGGTTCCTTAAGGATATCTTGGGTAAGAAGCGATCGCTCTCTGAGATCGCAGAGGAATGCAACAGGTTGGAGCTACCACAAAAGCGGGCGGACCCAGGTAAGTTTTCTATCGCTATAGGTCTAGGTCAATTCAAATTTAATGCTTTAGTTGACTTGGGCGCTAGCGTTAGCATGATGCCACTAACCATTTGGCACAAGGTAAAGATAGGTCCTCTGGAGCCCGTGGATGCAAGATTATACATGGCTAACAATACCGTAGTTATTCCAACTGGGATAGTGACAGATGTGCCAGTACAAGTAGGCAAATTCTTTGTCCCTGCTGATTTCCTAGTTGTTGACATAGCGGAGGACCCTGCTTGTCCAATTATTTTAGGTAGGCCATTTCTAGCAACCGTCGATGCCAACATTAGCGTGAAGAAAGGATTGCTCTCATTCACAATTAGTGATGAAGTAATAGAGTATTCCTTCAACAAGACGGTGCAAAGTCAAGGGCCAATGGAGATAAAAGCCATCAAAGAAGCCCAAGTAGAGGAAGTTGAAGCAATCTTGAATGAAGGAGCTCAACAGGACATCGAAATCGACCCAGGTAAGTCGATATCGACCACTATTGTTCAAGATTCTGTGACAGGTCATAAGTATGGGGTCGACGGAGGAAAAGAGGAAGCATCGAAATCGGGGTCAAGGGTCGATATCGACCACACCCTATCGAAATCGACCACCATCAGCGCTGAGAAGAGAGGCGAGGAGACCTCGATATCGACCTTTGAGGGTCGAAATCGACCTGATCATATCGAGTCAAAACTCCCCAAATCGACTGATCCTACAGGTGTACAACAGGGATCGATATCGACCTCTGCACATCGACCTGAGCCACAGACTGAGAAGAAGGTAAGTCAAGGTACGGATTCCTCTTGTTCAATTACAATAAAGGACTTATCATTATTTTTGAAGAGGTGTGCCTTGGCATGTGCGTTTATGTAGGATATCCGATGATAGTTCAAGCCAATATGAGATAGGAGACAAGGTCTATGTTGCCAAGTCTAATGACCATTGGTTCCCTACAAGATTCAAGGATAAGAGCTTAGGTCCATTCACGGTGAATCAAATCAATCCCGGGGGAATGCAGCTGCGGGACAAGAAAGGAGTAATATTTGAGGCCCAAGCCACATGGGCTCTGCAGATGCCACCTTGAGAAGCGCAAAGGAAGAAGTCGGCCTAGCGACTAAAAATCTAGAGCTTGTAACAAAGACTTAGTTTTGGTTTTAAGACAGCTTAGTTTTGGTTTTAGACACTTTATTGTTTTGCATATTTTGTGTTTAGTTTTCAAATTGCAGGAGAGAGAAAAGCACACAGAAAGGCATCGAAATCGATGTCGGACATCGAAATCGACCTCAAGGTCGACATGGATAGGGTTTGTGATCGAGGGCGAATCACCCTGAAGCCCGAGCAGAAATCAAGAGAGACATCGATATCGATGTAAAGGGTCGATATCGACCTTCCCTGTTGTCTTCTTCAACTCCTGAAATTTGTGACGGTTTAGTAAGTTTTCTTCTTAACCCTAGTTCTAATACAGTGAGGACACTGTAAATTTTAAGTATGGGGTGGGGGAAAGGCTTATTTGCATATTCATACTTAGTTTAGGGTTGCATATTTATTTTAATGCATATTTATTTTAAATTGACCCCCATCAAAAATTTTGAAAAAAGAGAGAGTCATGGAAGTATAAAAAAGAGCTCTATGATGCAAAATTAGATTCATTAGAGATATAACATGAGATTTCCTAGTTAAGGGAAGTCCCAATGAAGTGCAATGTTTTGAGAAAATCATAAAGGAGATGAAAATTTGAAGTTGCTTTTGACATGTGCATGATAAGATGATGGAGGATTTTTTTTATAAAAATTCCATACAAGCAAAGTTCATATCCTAGCCTTACCTACGCATATTCACAAAAGCCATATATGAGACTTATTATGATCATTATCGCTCCACATATACATATTGTCCATTTTTTACCTTATACCCTATCCGGGGACAAAGTTTTTTGAATGGATGACATCTTTGGAGTTATATGGAGTTGTGCATTTATAAAGTTGTTGGCAGGAATGATACAATATGGAAAATTAAATGAGCGAGAAAAAATCCGATCACCTCAGGAGATAAAGGTAGGTCGACCCTGCTCGCTGAGATAATAGTTCGGCGAGATGGGACACAAAGGTGAGGAGTCCAAAGTACTAAGTATCCGGGGCCATTCATGACACCCATGTTTGCGACTCGCGAGAAGGCAGTGCTAAGGTTAGAGAAGTAAAATCATTAAAGTGAAAAAAGCATTGAACGATGAGTGAAAGGTGAGACATTATGAAGGAGGAATGTGGAATATTTTGGAAAGAAAGTGTACTTCCCCGGATTTAACACCACATAGCCAGATATTAGCCCACCTTTAGCCTTTTACCAATCCACTTCTCACAAGCTTGAAGAAAGTCCTCTTGATTATTAATGCAATGTTGCTAGAATTGTTTTTTGCATATTACCTCCTTTATAAGTATGAAATTGCTTTTATGCACAGGCATGGACTTGGTTGACATAAGTACCTTCTCGAGGATGGCAATTGATTGTAGGGACATATGAAAAAGGAATCTATGATGTTGAGGGTTTACTTTCTTCCCCTGAATGACCATTAAGAGTATTGCTTGGGGACAAGCAAGCTTAAGTATGGGGTGTTTGATGTGCGCGCAAATTGCCATATTTTCTATGCACATATGAATTCATTTTGTTGTCTTTTGCATGCACATTAATGGGAAAACATGGGAATAGTGTAGTTTATGCTTAAATGTCAAATATATGGGTTTGCACGAGTTTCCATGTGATTTCGCAGAAAACAGGATGAAAATGGATGAATTCAGAAGAGCGGAAAAATAACTCGAAGTCTTCTGAAGAGGTCGAAATCGACTGAAGACCTCGACATCGAGTACATCGAGACATAGGAATCGAGCAGAAAGGAAACAGAGCATTTCGACACAGAAGAGGTCGATATCGACGTCTGGGGGTCGATATCGATGCTGTCAGATCGACCAAGTTGATAGAAGTCGAGTAGGAGAAGGAGAAGCTCGAGATAAGATTTTGGAGGGGTCGATATCGAGGTCCAAGGGTCGATATCGACCATGCCAGCAGAGGAATTCGACTCCGATTTTGATAGAATTGTATCCAATGCTTGCAATATCTATCCAAAGGTCAAGATTTCCTATCATCAACATCAGATTTATCACGAGGAGGCTGATTTCACCATGAAGTTTTAGTTTTTATTTTATTTTAGTTATCGTAGAGAATAAAGATAAGGTTTCGAGTCCTTGTCGACATCTACAAATAGAAGCCAATAGGGCTGAGTTTAGGTATGAAAAAAATTCCGAATTCAGTTTGAGACACAATTCAGTTGCAATAGAGAATAGAGAGAGAGAGAGAGGTGGCCGAGTGGAGTTGTAAAGCGAGAGCGGAGTGGCTTGTTCGGTTGTACTTTCTTTCGGAGTTTTAATTCAAAGTAGCTTTCTTTCAATAACAATGATGAAGATGTGCATGATGAGGAGCGAGTAGTCAACCCACTTCTAGGGTCGGGGTGAGCCCGACGATAGCAATGTGAGGTAAGTGCATCAAAGGTATGACTTTTATGCGATCCCGTCTTCTACCACATGCATGATCCTTTGCGAAAGTTAGGGAGATTCATTATTTGCATTATTGAAGCGAAAGCCACTCATATTGCGAACTTGAATTACTCATGAATTGGATAGTAACTATTAGGAATTATGCGAAAGCCTCTAGTCACCTAAGTGTTGAAAACGAAAGTTATTTGACGGAAAGACATAAAAGTTCATATCTTTAGCATGAAACATGCATTGTTATCGTTGTGGCATGAAACCCCGACTTTGGAAGCCTTTTAATTAATTAAATTCATCATAAAAGTCTTAGTTTTGTTTCTGTTCATCTTCCCTCTCCATTCTATTTTCTTCGGATCCTTTTCCGACAAATTGGTTACAAAAACAGTTTCTGTGACAAGCATCGAAATCGACCTTAAGGGTCGATATCGAGGACTAACATCGATATCGAGGTCTCTGCTCGACGTCGACTTGCTGTTTTGTCTTCTGCAGGAACTGCGCTAGGAAATCGACCAGAACCGAGGTCGATATCGACCAGTATACTCGATATCGAGTGTGTGCTGAGGTCGAAAGCTTTGATCGTGAGTACAACAAAGGAAGCGCTGACCTACCTCCTCGTGGATTCGATCCTGAATTACCCTACTACTACAAGGGAGGGGATTCTTGTATTATTTGTTTGGGACAGGGAGATAGTCTAGTTGTGCTTTATTTTATTCTCCTATTTTACATACACCTCCCCCTATTACGAACAAATTGGGGGGAAAGGCTTATTTGCATATTCATACTTAGTTTAGGGTTGCATATTTATTTTAATGCATATTTATTTTAAATTGACCCCCATCAAAAATTTTGAAAAAAGAGAGAGTCATGGAAGTATAAAAAAGAGCTCTATGATGCAAAATTAGATTCATTAGAGATATAACATGAGATTGCCTAGTTAAGGGAAGTCCCAATGAAGTGCAATTTTTTGAGAAAATCATAAAGGAGATGAAAATTTGAAGTTGCTTTTGACATGTGCATGATAAGATGATGGAGGATTTTTTTTATAAAAATTCCATACAAGCAAAGTTCATATCCTAGCCTTACCTACGCATATTCACAAAAGCCATATATGAGACTTATTATGATCATTATCGCTCCACATATACATATTGTCCATTTTTTACCTTATACCCTATCCGGGGACAAAGTTTTTTGAATGGATGACATCTTTGGAGTTATATGGAGTTGTGCATTTATAAAGTTGTTGGCAGGAATGATACAATATGGAAAATTAAATGAGCGAGAAAAAATCCGATCACCTCAGGAGATAAAGGTAGGTCGACCCTGCTCGCTGAGATAATAGTTCGGCGAGATGGGACACAAAGGTGAGGAGTCCGAAGTACTAAGTATCCGGGGCCATTCATGACACCCATGTTTGCGACTCGCGAGAAGGCAGTGCTAAGGTTAGAGAGGTAAAAGCATTAAAGTGAAAAAAGCATTGAACGATGAGTGAAAGGTGAGACATTATGAAGGAGGAATGTGGAATATTTTGGAAAGAAAGTGTACTTCCCCGGATTTAACACCACATAGCCAGATATTAGCCCACCTTTAGCCTTTTACCAATCCACTTCTCACAAGCTTGAAGAAAGTCCTCTTGATTATTAATGCAATGTCGCTAGAATTGTTTTTTGCATATTACCTCCTTTATAAGTATGAAATTGCTTTTATGCACAGGCATGGACTTGGTTGACATAAGTACCTTCTCGAGGATGGCAATTGATTGTAGGGACATATGAAAAAGGAATCTATGATGTTGAGGGTTTACTTTCTTCCCCTGAATGACCATTAAGAGTATTGCTTGGGGACAAGCAAGCTTAAGTATGGGGTGTTTGATGTGCGCGCAAATTGCCATATTTTCTATGCACATATGAATTCATTTTGTTGTCTTTTGCATGCACATTAATGGGAAAACATGGGAATAGTGTAGTTTATGCTTAAATGTCAAATATATGGGTTTGCACGAGTTTCCATGTGATTTCGCAGAAAACAGGATGAAAATGGATGAATTCAGAAGAGCGGAAAAAGAACTCGAAGTCTTCTGAAGAGGTCGAAATCGACTGAAGACCTCGACATCGAGTACATCGAGACATAGGAATCGAGCAGAAAGGAAACAGAGCATTTTGACACAGAAGAGGTCGATATCGACGTCTGGGGGTCGATATCGATGCTGTCAGATCGACCAAGTTGATAGAAGTCGAGTAGGAGAAGGAGAAGCTCGAGATAAGATTTTGGAGGGGTCGATATCGAGGTCCAAGGGTCGATATCGACCATGCCAGCAGAGGAATTCGACTCCGATTTTGATAGAATTGTATCCAATGCTTGCAATATCTATCCAAAGGTCAAGATTTCCTATCATCAACATTAGATTTATCACGAGGAGGCTGATTTCACCATGAAGTTTTAGTTTTTATTTTATTTTAGTTATCGTAGAGAATAAAGATAAGGTTTCGAGTCCTTGTCGACATCTACAAATAGAAGCCAATAGGGCTGAGTTTAGGTATGAAAAATATTCCGAATTCAGTTTGAGACACAATTCAGTTGCAATAGAGAATAGAGAGAGAGAGGTGGCCGAGTGGAGTTGTAAAGCGAGAGCGGAGTGGCTTGTTCGGTTGTACTTTCTTTCGGAGTTTTAATTCAAAGTAGCTTTCTTTCAATAACAATGATGAAGATGTGCATGATGAGGAGCGAGTAGTCAACCCACTTCTAGGGTCGGGGTGAGCCCGACCATAGCAATGTGAGGTAAGTGCATCAAAGGTATGACTTTTATGCGATCCCGTCTTCTACCACATGCATGATCCTTTGCGAAAGTTAGGGAGATTCATTATTTGCATTATTGAAGCGAAAGCCACTCATATTGCGAACTTGAATTACTCATGAATTGGATAGTAACTCTTAGGAATTATGCGAAAGCCTCTAGTCACCTAAGTGTTGATAACGAAAGTTATTTGACGGAAAGACATAAAAGTTCATATCTTTAGCATGAAACTTGCATTGTTATCGTTGTGGCATAAAACCCCGACTTTGGAAGCCTTTTAATTAATTAAATTCTTCATAAAAGTCTTAGTTTTGTTTCTGTTCATCTTCCCTCTCCATTCTATTTTCTTCGGATCCTTTTCCGACAAATTGGTTACAAAAACAGTTTCTGTGACAAGCATCGAAATCGACCTTAAGGGTCGATATCGAGGACTAACATCGATATCGAGGTCTCTGCTCGACGTCGACTTGCTGTTTTGTCTTCTGCAGGAACTGCGCTAGGAAATCGACCAGAACTGAGGTCGATATCGACCAGTATACTCGATATCGAGTGTCTGCTGAGGTCGAAAGCTTTGATCGTGAGTACAACAAAGGAAGCGCTGACCTACCTCCTCGTGGATTCGATCCTGAATTACCCTACTACTACAAGGGAGGGGATTCTTGTATTATTTGTTTGGGACAGGGAGATAGTCTAGTTGTGCTTTATTTTATTCTCCTATTTTACATACAACACCCAGCACCTCCCCCTACTACGAACATGCACCATCATCTTATATGTACACATAAGTCATACCTATGATCCAAGTCATATTCATCACTTACCTATTCATAATCAAGTTTATCAACCATATAGGATAACATCATGCTTTCACATAACAACGTATCATCATCTCATGGTTCATTCAACACATTATAACATGCTTATAGAACAACATAGTAGGATAGCAATGAATCATTATATCGTGATAACACTTGTCACTGTCAACTAGATTTCAAATATTGCATATCAACATGTAATATCAAGTTTATCATGGTCACTATCTAACATCATGCCAGTACATATTATCTGATCACAAAATCATGAAAATTTTGCACATCATACAAGTTAAAATAAACGCAACCCCGCTCGCTCGATTTCAATTCCTACATCAAAACCAGCCTCATCTAGATTCACCAACATCAGCTCACGTAACATCCTCCAAAGAAGTCCTAATTCATTTCAATACCCTAATCTCGCCCCTCTTTCCATAAAGAACTCTCACTAGCAATCCACCTCTAAGAGTCCAACCCCTAACTCTGTTTTCACACCGAGCACCCCTGCATACTATGTTCTCGATACCCCCAAAGGTCATTTCTTACATTCCCCACTCTTCCCAAGATATGACAATGTAGAACCCTTCTAACCACGCATCTTTAATAAAATTTCCTCGGTCACTACCTAAGTCAACACCCCTCTTCTGCAACTTTCCCTTACCACCGTCGATCATTCTAATCACTCAAAACCCTTCCCCACTCTCTGACCACTCAATCAAAAGGACCTCACTCACATGTTCAAAGAAGAAGCAATCATGGACATTATTGCACACAAAGTCTACATCATATCAATCAGCATTTATCAATAGCATCATTAACTCATCATTAAGCATTGCAACTGTGTTTTTAAAGTCTCAATCTACTGTCATGCTCAATAAATATTGCAAAACATCATATATGAACCTAATCAGGTCAAGCTAACACACCTCGTCATAACCACATCTAATAAACAGTTCAGGTTCTCAGCATTTGCAGTTCACATTATAGGCAAGGAATTTAGATCATGTTTGGCATCTCAGAATAGCATCACATCAAGTCGTCAAGGCACATTAGGATTGTAAGGCATCGAATTATATCATCATAATCAACAGACAATCAAGCAACAGTCATCACATCAACACGCAGCTTTCAACATCAAGTCAGTGCAATATCATCATCAACAAGCTCAGAAAGGGTTAGCAATTCGAATAGAGGACGCTCCCACTTGCAAGTCATATCGTACTCAACAATCGTAATCCTCGAAGCGAGCTCGTTCCGTCGACATTATCGATCCTGAGGCCGGTGGGTTATGGGCCCACGCTTCTGCTGTGCTGCTCTATTGCTAATCGACTTTCCGATCCCTTTTTCCATGCAGTCGCTCATCCAAGGTAACGCGTAGGAGTTTAAGTTAGCGGAGATAGGGGAGTGACAAGAGCGAACGACCCAATGTTTCTTTCGGAGACGGAATAGACCAAAGCTAAAGACGACATGACTAGAGACAAGACTCCGACTCGGGAATAGTAACGATGCCCTTAAGAAAGTCTATAGGGTCACAATTGTGACAACACGCACGAATTCATTATGGAGCATATCAATCACATCAATCCACACTAACATGTACCTATCTCGGGGGAAACATTCGTATTCATATCAAAGACACAATCGAGTCCTACGCTGATGCATGTGAAACAAGCTAACATTCTAGTATTCCATGGAAACAGATCTGCCTGGTAACTTCGAGCAAGATAGGCGGAACCAACAATGATCATATATGATTCGAAGTCAAGCGGAATTTATTGAAGATAACGATCATCATGCATATGAACAATGTAAAAGCATGGTATACAAATCAACAAATGAGTCAAAATATATCATGGCAAGGTATATGATAATAATCAGATGACGCGTCATACAAGGACACATAAGAGCAGCATAGTATCTAGAACATCTAACAGCAATGATCACATATTAGGTCAAGCATGGCACGGAGTCCTATGACGAGGTCCATTTAGAGAGCATAGATCCTACATGATACTAGCGATACATAATGCGATACAAGCATAGTCAAGATTCATTAAGAGGAGTTCAATATAATGTTCACAAAATATGAGGCATCATCAAAAGTAACAAGATGGACATCATGGATGCTAGGTTATAATCATGCTAAGAAAGAACCATCATAGAGTACAACTAGAGTAATTCAACTAGGTTCATTCCGATATTCATGCGTCATGCAGATGCAAAATCATGATATAGGGTGGTGCGTGATCATGCGAGGTGTCAAGTCATAGGTTCATGCAAGCACGAGGAGCCATCATAGAGTAATGGACATCTTTACCATGTAAGCATGCTAGGTTTGATCATCACGGAAAGCTAGTCAATCATCGAATTCAACATTAAACTCATCAGGACGAGTGAAACACGTTAAGAAAACAGAAAGAGGAACGAGCCACACTATCAGATACCTAGTTCAAGAGTGAATCAACAATAACATAGGCAAAGTAGAATTCACACAAGTCACAACCAAGGGCCCAACATGTTACTAGTGGTTCAATATAACATATGATACATACATCCACTCGACTGGTTAATACGATGGTATGCAAGAGTTCATTCAATCACATCTCAACGACATAGTGGCACGAGAGGAAAACACAACGAGGTATAGAGCAAGTCTAAGCAACATGGCGACATGACTAGAATATGGGGACATGAGCTCGAATCAACACATAATATGACAAAACATGCATTCCTCAAGGTTCAATTATAACACATATTCTCCGTTCAACACAACTAACACACACAACATTAACTTGCAAAATAATCAACAATAGTTAATCTGACGAATTCGGAATAGTTGGGCATGCTATAGATTCTTGTCACAAAATGAACGATAAGTAACGAGGCATCATCGGCTAGCATGCTAAAGAGCACATCTTATGAGACATTCATATAAGGAAGAGTCGATCACACTATCATGAACCTATTCACAGAGAGGGCATCAATTATACAACTTCATAGCATATGACATGTTTATTCGTGCCCTAGTACGACAATGTAATATACTAAGTAGATCATGTCGGGATGATATGGATACGATAAATATAGTTCAAACCTATACAATAGTCATTATGAACATTAAAGCAAATAAGCATAATTCCACACTAAGGATCAATTGTAGGTCAAGGAGTAGTACCATATAGTATCACGCAATAATGTACAGAGCAATCAAGATAACCCGATAGAGATCCATAAGGGCAACATTGACTCTCCCTAACTGACTCATCACCCATCTTTCCCGTGAGACTCGGATACGACTTTTCATGACAAGAGGACACTGATGGATTGTCATAAGAATCGATAAGGACAACCTCGTAAATATCTCACTCTCTAACTCAGAATTTCATCAAGGCCGTCTTTCAATACTCTCACGGACAACCCTTATATTCAATCATGATTCCCGACACCGTGTGTTTACCAACCCAATTCCCGTGGAAGACCGATATGCGAAGGGGGGACTCGATTGAATTGTCAAAAGGGTTCATAAGGAAAGGGGCGGTTCCACAAAAGCTGAGCTTAACCATATAAGAAGAAGGGTACTCCCGCTATTCCATTCGCACAAATCGTTCAATATTCATTCACTAATTAGGTCATACCAATCAAATCTTTAACATATCAAGCACTCAACATAGAATCAGTCAATGGCAATTATCACGACCTCCTTGGAGTCTTCCCGACCCATCTGTAAAGAACAAGCTAGTATTTCGCCTACCCGTTTCCGACTACATCCAATAGGGATGGTCTAGCGCCGTTTCTACCCACTCGATCCCTTATTAGTTGGTTCTCCTCTTTTATCATAAGCCAAGTTCATATTTAGTCTAATTGAGTTAGACATATTAAGTTCATTTTGCCCCTTTAAAGCGCTTTCAAATCTTCGAAATCCGTGGGCGGTTTTCCAAAACATACACCCGGCCCTTGCGTACCCGAATTGCACAACCTGGCTCTGATACCAACTTTGTAACGGCCCGGATATAAATATCCGAGATACGTTTCGAAGGTCGGATACCTTCGTTCAGATGTTGCAATTCAGGTATGGGTCGAGGTTTCAAACCTCTAATCAGTCGAAGTTTTCATAAATTCAGTTTAAATGAAAGTAAAGCGGAAATACGATTTAGATACAAAAGCCACGACAAGGCCGGGTCAAAACCAAAACAAAATTCTAAAGTCGTATGGCCAGATTAGCGGGGTTAGACAGATTTCTTTGCAATCGCCGGGGAACATTCCCACGCCATATAAACAGGGAGCAATCATACCTAAAAACAATTGGTGCGAGCGGGGTCAGACCGAGGCCCCAACACGCTCTGTCCAGCAAGCGAACATACACATACGCTAATAATAAGGATGATGCAGATGCGGAAATTAAATCACACTAGCATGGTCCTAATTTACAATATGCGAGAAATAACTGGAAAGGCGCCCAAAGAATGCCAAGTGGAATGTCCCTCTCTTACCTCTGCACCCCTTTCCGTTAGTGCAGAGACTGGCCAGTTCGATGCTATAACATATCATATCTCATCATCATATCATATCTCATCATCATATCATGTCTCATCATCATAACATAAATTAAAATAAACATGCCCGATGGTGCTGGGCTATCATCATGCTCATATCGACTCGATAGACTCAGGGCACCCGATGGGGCTGGGCTACCCTATGACCCTAGCAAAGACTCTAGGACTATCACAGATAACGGCCGTTCTGTTTCATACGTGTAAAGAAATAGAATGCTCAATCACAAGTGCAACCTAGCATGATACTACATGGCATGCTTTAATGCTTATGCAACACCTAGTATGTCATACCTACACAAGCCGGTAATCTCTTTCGAATCTGAGTAAGCCCATAAAGGAACTTACCTAAATAAGCTGAACAGCAGAGAACAAGGCAGAGCAGAATCCATGAAATGAATTACCGATAGCAAGCAACGTCCAACATTCACAAACACCTAATAACATATAAATGCATAAGTCTACCTATTTCACACAAGGCGCCCCTAACTATCATTCATATCTCGGCTCATATCCCATTTCAGATTATTCCATCTCATTTCATCACAAACCATATCTCATTTCATGTTCATCTCATCTCATCATCTCATTTTCAAAACAACCTCTCAAGGAACTCAACTTAGAAAAACAAACAACTCTTTTAAAATCGCTTATCTAAATCTCGACATTAACATTTAAACCTTAAAATCAGTTTCCAAAAGTAATATTTAAATCCTCATAACTCCTCATATTTATAAATCAAAATCAACAATCACTTTAAAATTCCTAACTCACATAGCTAAATCCTCATCTTAAAAAAATCATCTTACAAATCATTATATAATAACACATCTCGAGGAATATTTAATATAATAAAATTTCCAAAATCACTTCATTTTAATAACCCACATTTATAAATCAAAATACTAAATTTCTTTAACATATTTTAAATCATAGCTCAAAATCATCATATAACATCATATTAGTATATAGGAACATAAGTTATATAACAAGTCATAATACATCACAATAACCTATTTCCAAAATAATATATATATAATATATATATTAAATTTTCTAGAAATTATTATTTATCTTAAATCTCAGAATAATTTATAATAATAATAATTTAATCAAATAATATATAAATATATATATCAAAATATATAAAACATAACACATAAATATAATACCCAAACCCTTACCCAAATCTCAGCCGAACCCAATAACCAAAACCCAGCCCAGCCGGATAGAAGAAGAGACCCGGATCCGAGCCCGACCCGGAAGAATAAAATCCGGATCCCAGCCCACCCGGAAAATTAGGCCCAATACCCAAACCCTACTGTTCATCTCCTTCTCCCTCACCTCCCTCTCTGCGCTCGCTCGTCCACCCCCCCGCCGGCCCCGCTCTCGCTCACCAGAGCTCCTGAGCTCGCCCTCGCCCGACCATTCAACCAAAGAAAAAAGAAAAGGAAACCGAAATGGAAGCAAGGAAGGGAGGGGTTCGATTCCTCACCAAGAGTGTTCGAGCTTCGTCGGGCTTCACCGGAGGTCGCTCAAGCTCGACTGAGGTGTGGGCTGCGATTCCCGGCCTAGGACGAAGGTAGGGAGGTCAAAAGGGTGGACCCTTACTGGATTTTTGATCAGAAAACAGTGAGAAGAGCTTACCGGGGTGCTCGGACGGAAAGCAGAGGAGTGGAGGGAGAAATGGAGCTCGGCGGCGACGGTTGGGCGGCGGCTGTACTCGGGAGCTCCTGGGCGGCGTCGGGTTGAGCTTGGCCGCACCGGAACTGGCGGAGGAGGGAGGAAGCTTCTGTGGGTGCTCGAGGGTGAAACAGGGGAGGCAGCTCGTCGGCTTCAATGGTGGCCGGCGACGACGGGCTATGGTGGGGTGGTGGTGCTGCTCAAAGGAAATGGAGGAGCCTGCAGAACGAAAAAGAGAGGGGGAGAGGTTTGTGGGTGCAGGTTCAGCTGAGGGCAATTTGAAAGGGAGAGGGACATTGGATAAAATGCAGGAGTGAGGGCAGGAGGAGGGGACCATTGCTGTTGGCGTGGGGAGTGAGCAGAGAGAGAGAGAAAAGAAAATAAAGTAGAAATGAAAAGAGGTCCCCACAAGATATTTTGAATACCCGACAAATATCTCGAAACCCGCTCGCCCGGTCGAATCCCAACTAAATCAAATTAAATAAAATTTAATTTACTAATCTCAAAATAACGGAATTAAATTAATTTCAATCAACACTCGGAGTTTAAATTAATTTTTATTAATACTCGATCTTGAAAGCGAAAATCGAATCCCGTCAAAATCCGAAATTTAATGATGCCGGAATAACTAAAATCCAAAACTTACGCTCGAGAACGGGTTTTATTCCACTTTTACAAATTAAATTTAATAATAATTTATTTAATAAAATAATCATAATATATAAATATACTCGGTCTTTACACTATCAAACACAACTTATGAAGATTAATACCCGATAAATAAATAAGTTACAGGTGATAAGAAGAAACTCTGAATTAGTGGCGGATTCAGAAATTTTTAGTTATTTACCCATATGTCCATATTTTCCGTATTTTTTTACCAAATTATCCACCAAGCTATCCATTCTATCCTATACTATCCTGTCATATCCTACTCTATCTTATCTTATATACAATACTAAAATAATAACTTTTTTTTGTCAATATGTCATCATTTTGTTAAAAATTTTCCCTCTAAAAATTTTACCCAATTAGATTTTTCCATATCATTAAATGATGCTACTTATTTATAATTATTTTAATAAATTTGAATGGATATCTTCTAAATTAGATAATTTTTGAAAGATTATGAATTAGTAAATCATATATGTTCATTTTCAAAATAATAATGTATTTAATATTGGAAATTGTATATTTAAATAATGTAATTAATATAAAAAAATAGTAAACATTACCAAAAAGTGATCCACTCACCGCAACCGAACCTAATCTGATATATCCTCATTCTTATGAAAAAAACTTGTCAATAGTCATTTTAACATCTTGCATATAGCCTCATTCTTATTATATACTCCATCCGTCCCACAATGGTTGTCTTTATCTATTCATGCACGTTTTCTTAAGAAGCTAAAAAACTATATAAAATATCAACATTTTATTAAATATTTTTAAATAATATCATACATATTACTAATAAGTATAGAATTATTTTAAAAATTGATATTTCATATACTTTTTAGCTCCTTAAAAAGCGTGCATAAATAGTCCAAAGAAAACCATTGTGGGACGGAGGGGGGTAGTTCAGCCACCCCAAGCCCCTGATCCGCCAATGACTACTAAATTAGACTCAGGCTTAATCTATATAAAATACTAAAACAGAGGCCTAAAATGGCCTCTGGTGCGATTCAAATACGTGAATTTTTTTTAATTAAAACGGGATTATTTTTGTATATGTGTCATATTCTAAATTAAAATGGTATTATATTTTTGGGCCACATCAATTAATAAGCCAATATAGTGTAAAAAACTTATCTTTTTAGATCAATAATCTATCCAATATAACCCTATATTTTAATTAGATAAATATATCCAATCTAACTAATTCTTAATATAATAAAACATATCCAATCTAACTATTCAAATATAATAAGGGGCATTTACTAGGATGGTCATATTTAAGGCCTTTATTAGTGAATTGTTCACCAATCTAAATTGTCCCCTTTGCCCCTGTGCCCCTCCATGTGCGCCCCCTGTACCCCCTCCTGTTTCAGCATATTTTTTTCGCACGTTGCTGAAACCGAAGTCGGTGAAACCGTAGTTGCTGAAATTGTTGTTGTAATTGCTTAAATTAACTTTTTTTTCACGTCAGCACTTCGACACTGAAGTTGCTGAACCCGAAGTTGCTGAAATAGTGTTACTGAAACCAGAATTGCTCTTTTTTGTTTTTTTTTTGCGACAGCACTTCGACGCCGGAGTTGCTGAAACTGGAGTTGCTTTTTTTTTCCCGCGTCAGCACTTCGACGCCGGAGTTGCTGAAACCGGAGTTCCTCAATCAATGGATTTTGAATTTTTGCCCAATTTCAGCAATTACAACACACAATTTCAGCAATTTCAGCCAAAAAGACCACACCAATTTCAGCAATTACAACAACAATTTCAGCAATTTGAGAAAAAGGTCACACCAATTTAAGATATTAAGACAAAATATAACGATTGCTAACGGAAATATCTAATGTTAAAAAATGTAATTGGTGACGGGAATTCACTGACATGAAATTTATAGCATGGAAGAAAGCTCAATTATATAAGGAAAAAAGTGGAAATTGATCTTATTCTACTCCATCTACCTACTAAAGTGTAACGGCCTGGATATAAATACCCGGGTTACGTTTCGAAGGTCGGATACCTTCGTTCGGATGTTGCAATTCAGGTACGGGTCGAGGTTTCAAACCTCGAAGATCAGTATTCAAAGCGGGGATTTCGAACCCCAAGCAATCAAAGTCGCGGAAATTCAATTCAAATGAAAGTAAAGCAGAAGCAAGGTTTAGATACAAGTTCCACGACAGAGCCGGGTCAAAACCAAAACAAAGTGGGAGATTGCTATTTGTCAAGTTAGAATATATTAGCCGGATTCTTCAATTCGCCAAGAGATTTCCCGCCACAAAAGCAAGGAGTAATCAAGAGCGGTACCTAACACTATCCACGAAGTCAGGCCCGGTAATCGCCTGTGGGTCCTTTGACCGCGCTGAGGCCACATAACATGCCTATACCTAAATAAAATATGACTAATGCAGTACAAGAATTAAATCACACTATCATGCCCCTAGTATATATATAATATGCAGAAAAGAACTGTAAAGGGCTCAAGACAATGCCAAGTGGCATATCCCTCTCCTACCTCTTCACCCCTTCCCGTTAGTGCAGAGACTGACCAGTTCGGTGCTATAGCATAACAATTTCCTCGTGGTGGTGCACTAACCACGACATCATCATATCATATCATATCATCTCATCTCTTGCCCGATGGTGCTGGGCTATCATATCATGCTCATATCGACTCGATAGACTCAGGGCACCCGATGGGGCTGGGCTACCCTATGACCTTAGCAAAGACTCTAGGACTATCACAGATAACGGTCGTTCTGTATTCAAACACACAAAGTAAACACATGCTCAGCTCAATGCAATCCTAGCATGATACTACATGGCATGCTTTAATATGCAACAAAACTACACATTACATGACACATCAGGCAGGAGGTCCAGGTTACTAAGTTCCGTAGGATACTTACATGGAGATGCAGAACAGTAAGATAACACAAGCAAGGGCCCAAATGCAAGTCCAAAGCAATCCAAAAGCAATACACACCTATCATCAAGCCATTTCCATAAGCTACCGGACCAACATTCATACGCACGAAACCCAAGTTCTCAACATCCTCAAAACCATTCGATAGTAAAACCGTTTTCCAAAACCTTTCCGATACGATCAAATCCACCAAAATCATTCTTCCAATTTCCTTCTCAAAACTCATATCATCAAGCCAAGACAAAATCCTGACATTTGAAATGATACTTTCAATATAACTTCAAGCTCAAGATCAAATAGTTCAAGTTCCGTCAAATCCCTTCTTTAATATTGAATATTAAAATAATATTTCAAAACCCATTTCCCAAGGTTTTCCAAACTCTTAAATCCCGACTCAAGTCAACTCATTTTTAAACAATTTCTCAAATCATATAATAGAGATAATTCCGACATTTTATTCCAAAACCTTATCAAAATCAATAAATCATTTCTAGAACAATTTATAAAATATATATAATATTTAATAACACACTCCACATAATACCTAAACATAATAAAATTACCAAAATCAATCTTTTTTTGATGTACACATTTGCACTTTCTTTTATTGCATCTTTTGACTTCGTATTTCATTCAAAAGGGTTCAAAAGAATATAAACTTGAGTAAGAATGGGCTAAAATGCAAGAGATAGAGTCTACACAAGTTTTGAGCTAACCATGCAGGAATTCGAGCCAAAACGGAGTCAAAACGAAGAAACTAAGTGAAGCTGAGAAGAGGTAGATATCGACCTTAGACCCAGATATCGACCCCCAGTGTCGATATCGACCCCCATATTGACCTCAACATAGAAATCGACCAGAGCTGAACAAGTCGAGCAGGAACAGAGACCTCGATATCGACCTCTGGTGTCGATATCGACCCCTTATCTCGACAGAAGATAGACTCGATTTCGAATGCGGATTGGCACTATATCTTCAAGGAGGCACGGGATTATCTCATACTTTCAAGATAGATGGCAGCTGAAGAGTTATTCATCTTTTACCTTTAAGTTATTAAAGTTTTTATCAAAATAAAAGACCTATCCTAATTGTTCGGATAGAGTTCATAGTTTAGATAGGACTTACAATCCTTGGATAGCAAGGATTAGTAGCCTATAAATAAAGCCCTAGGGCTGATTTGTTAGAGGATCCAAGAATACAATCAATTAACAAGACATAGACAATAGAGTTAGAGTTAGAGAGAAGTTTTAGGGTTTGACGTTTGCGAAAGTTGACGTTTAGTTGTAAAGCTTCGGAGTTTATTTTAATGCAAGTTTATTCCTTTCAATCAATGATGAGTTACATGATGAGAAGCGAGTAGTTCCCCAAAGCTCTTAGGGTCGGGGTGAGCCCGACGTTAGCCATCCGCGCTTGAGGTAAGTATTTGATGTTGATATCGTTGTGTCTATCTCTCCTCCTAGAATTCTATGTTTAGTCCTAATCGAAAGAAAAGGGATTCATGCTAACAACTTGAGTTATAAACATAAAATTTGTAGAGACAATTAGGTTTATTTGAAAGAGTAATCCTAAGAGTTGGTGTACGGCGAAAGCTCGTCCCTCGGGTGAAATAGCGCAATTGTCCGTCTTATTTATCTCATCGCATGCATTGGTTAACGTCGTGGTAAACCCTAATCCTAGGAGTTGCCTTTTTACATAGTTTATACACACAAAAACCCTCTGTTATTTCTATTCATTGCTTCTCTTTCCATCCTTAATTCTTCGGCCTTTTCTTTGCCGACAAAGAACTAACCCACTGCAGGGAGACATCGATATCGACAGCAGAGGTCGATATCGACCAAAACTGATAGATCGACGGTTTTCTGAGTCGATCTCGAGACTCCTGGGAAACTTCTGCAAGCATCGATATCGACCCTTCTGTATCGACTGGCAGTCTTCTGAGCCAGTCGATTTCGTAGACTGACATCGATATCGACCCCCACCAGTCGATATCAACCACTTGTTTTTATCTTTGCAGGTCTTCTGTTGCAGAGAACATCGACAGCTGAGGTCGAAATCGAGGCCCAAGGTCGAAATCGAGGCTACTGGTCGACGCAGATGTGAGATTTCCAACGCTACTAGGATCCCGCTGACACGCCTCCTCGTGGATCGATCCTGACTACCCTTCCACTACAACGAGAGGAAGTCTTGTAATTATTTGCTTAGGCCAGGAGTTGGATTACATTTATTTGCATCTTTATATTTGTAATTACTCGACATATCAGCCTCCTGCAACAACAATTTTAATAACCCACATTAAACACCATATCATATCATAATAATATATATCAAATAATACCACTTTTTAAACACTTTTAAAGTATATAAAATTTTCAGAAATATATTTATCCCACAAAATCTCAGAAATATGATAATAATAAACTAATAATTAAGTACTAAACATATACTATAACATATATATATATAACACAACTCATAGCATATAATAATCCACAATATAACATATATTAAATATAGCCCAACAATAACCCACAACCCCAAACCCAACTCAAAACAATCCGCCCACAAAGAAACTCACGGCCCAAACCGAACCCAGAAGAAAGAAGAAAAGAAGGCCACCCGGCCCAAAAAAAAGAGGAGGAAAAAGAGATGGTCCGACCCACCCAGAAGAGATAAAGAGAAGGGATCCGGATTAAAATGATATAACCCGAAATGGGAATCCGGGTTAAGCCCACCCAATTAGGCCCAGAACCAGGACAAAATTAAAAAAAAAGAAGGGGGTCCACCTTGTCTTCCTCCTCTTTCCCCCTTGTCGACAGAAGGAAGAGAAAGAAGAGTTGATGCACTCGGAATGGAGGAGGAGGAGGAGGTTCCCTCCGGCGGCTCACCCTCGCTCCGACCCTCACAAGCTCTCCGACCACCTTTTTACCCAAAAGATAACCAGAATCGAAACTGAAATCAAGTGGGAGGGAAAGGAAAGGTGCTCACCGATGGCTTCGAGTTCGAGACACACCGGAGATCGTCCAAGCTCGTCAGAGGTACGGAGCTGCTCTTCTCGGCCTAGATTGGAGGTAGGAGATCATAGAGGTGTACTTTTACAAGTTTTTCGAGCGAAAGGAAGAGGAAGAAGACTTACCGGAGGTGTTGGGAAGAAGAACAGGGGAAGGAGAGGAGGGTGGAGGGCTCGGCCTATGCCTGGGCTGGTCCAGGGATGCTCGGGCTTTCTTGGGATGTCGCAGGAGCTGAGATCGATGTTGCTGTCCGCCGTGGAAAGAAGGGAAATGGAGCTGGGCTGCCTCGGCTTCAATAGTGGGAGAAGAAGAAGATGCAAATGGTGGGGCTGCGGGGGTGGTTTGGCGGCGGCAACAGGGCTCCAACAAGGGAGTTCCGGTGGTGCTGATTCTATGAAAATCAGAGGGGCAAGGCGTGGGCTGTGTACTAGCCAGAAGGGGAAATGAAGGAGAGGGTTGGTGTTGTTGAGCTCTCATATAAGAAGAAGGAAAAGAGGACAAAAGGGAGGTCTGTTGGTGAGAGAGAGAGTGAGAGACAGAGGGGTGCAATTCGGGTAATGAGGTGCTGTTGCACATTGGAGGGAAAAAGACAATTAGAGAGGGAGGGGACCATTCCCTTGACAGAAAACCGAGAGAGGGAGAGGGAGAGAGAGAGAGAGAGAGAGGGAAAAAGGGAAGAAATGGATATATAGGTGTGGTCTCAACATTAAAATGAAAAGATTCCCGGAATTCAAAACTCGAAACCCTCTAATCCCGACGCTCGGTCCCAATTCCGCTCACTAAAATAAAATCCGACACTCAACAATTTAAATCGAATTATTAAATCATTATCGGAATTAATTTATCAAGACTCGCAACTCGAAAGCGGAATTAAATTCCGTAAAAGAAAAATCTAAATTCTAAAACGATGCCAGAAGGATTTTAAAATCGAAACTGGTGCTCGAGGACGTTATCTTTTTATTCCACTTTTACAAATAATAATAATATAATATATAGAATAATAATACAAAATTTATTCAGTCTTTACATACAGTATGATTCAGTCTCTAATTTGAGAAGCAACAATATATACATTATCATCCTCTTATGATTCAATCTCTAATTTGAGAAGCAAAAATATGATTCAATCATGTACTGCAATTTCATATTGAGGTATTCACACAATATAGCTTCTGCACAATATAGGTCCTGCACAATATAGGTCCTGCACAATATCTAATCAACTCCGTAGCAGAAGGTGAGCTAGGGGCGGATCTAGAAAATTTTTTGGGGTGGACACAATTTTTTATGGATAATTTTTATATTTTTTATTAAAAATAAATTTTTTAAAAAATATATGAAGAGAATATCTTAAATTTGTAATAAAAATTATTATTATTTAATTATAAAATACCAAATAAATTATAAGAATTTTAAAATAATGGAAAATGGATTTTGGAAAAAATAAATGAAAATAGATGCTAAGTGGGATTTGAAGAAGGGTTGATTGAATTCTATTTAAAATAGGGTGAGATTAACCACTAAACTACTAAAGATACTTGTATTTTACCTTTTAATTTTTTTTACATAAAACATATATTCTTGTTTTTTTTTTTCGGATCAGGGTGGGCAATGGCTCGTCTGAATTCCTTCAACACCTCGTATTGAATTCTTCCATAAAAAAAATGTTGGGTAGCTTGGCACCATCCACCAAAACATAAATGATGGAGTATTAACCCCCAACCTCTCCTCCCTAGCTCTGCAGCTCATAAGGAACCCCACAGGCACCTGTCTCTCCCCTCTGCTCAGGCTTCTGTGGTTTCTCCCACTCAAGCTCCTATCATCCCTCCCCCCTCATCCTCCTTACCTCCTTATTCTCACAATGTTGTGGCCTCCTGCTCCAACCCAGTTATTTTTCCTACCTCTTCCCATCACCCTCCCCTTCTTCCTACTCCAACAGTTTGTATTCCCTCTGGGAGCCTCCTCCCTGGTGGTTCCTCCCAGGTCCCCCCTCCTCTGCCCCCTCCTAACCCTCCTTCTACTATGTCTTTTGCCACCAGATCTACTGTTAAATCTTCTCTCTTTTCCTCTATTGATAGGATTAACAAAGCCTACCACAAGAAAAAAGCCTCCCCTCCTCCTCCTCCAAGGGCTGTGGATTTCCTGGGTACTCAAACCCTCTATAAAGAAGCTTCACAGAGAATAGAAAATGAGATACAATGGATTGAGAAGACAAAACAGACTCAGAAAAAAGTGGAAGGAAAAGGGATCAAAAGGGTCTCTTTTGCTGACCAGAACACCTTTCAGGCCCTCCAATACATGGAACATATGGATGACAGACAAGAGAAAGAATTTGCTTTTTGTGATAACCCTGAATCTGCCATAGTGTGCTATAATGACACCACTCAAAAAGACAAAGAACAAAGGAAGCACAATGATCAAGGGAAACAGCAACTGGAAGTCAGAAGAAGCTGCAGGCTACATAAAAATGGTCACAATAGTCAGCAAGAACAAGCTCAAGCTTCTGACTCAGAGCAAAGTGAAGAGGTGGTTCTCAGACTTAAATATTGGCCAAACCCTTGTACTGAGAGCATAACATATGGACAAAAAGGGTCTAGCACCCTCCTAAAGAGGTCCAAATGATTATAGCCTCATGGAACGTAAGGGGTTTTAACAGCAACCCCAAACAGAGAGCTGTTAGAGAATTTCCGAGAGAAAAAAATATTGTGTTTCTGGGAATTTTGGAAACTAAACTGAATGTGAGTAAGCTTAATGTCATCATGAATAAAGGGTTCAGCCAATGGAACTTCATGCACAACTTTGATTATAGTGAAGCTGGAAGGATTGTAATTTTATGGGATCCTCAACGGGTTGATTACTCTCACTGCAGAACAACTGAGCAAATGATAACTGGTGTTATCTGATGTAAAACAACTGGGAAATCTTTCAATTTGGCACAAGTTTATGGACTACACACAATTGTGACAAGAAGAGGACTCTGGAATGATCTTAGAACTGAATTTAGTAACAGAGATGGTCCTTGGCTGGTACAAGGTGATTTCAATGCAATCATGAGATCTTGTGAGAGAAAAAATGGTGCTACTGTCACAGCATATGAAATTTCATATTTGTGGGAGACATGTGCAGAACTTGACATTCATGATGCAATGAGTCAGGGGCTTGATCATACTTGGTTCCAGGGTAACAAATCCTCAAAAATTGATAGAGTCATGATAAATGGCATATGGGACTCTTTAAACCTGCACTGCAAAGCCTACTACCTTATGCATAAATTTTTCTGTGACCATGTACAAGTTGTTGTCGAAGTGCTTGAGAATCAAGTGAAGAAAAAAGGTCCTTTTAAGTACTTCAACATGTGGAGTCAACATGAGAATTTTCAACAATTCATTTCTGAGAATTGGGTTTATAAAGGCAGTGGCACATATCAGTTCATCCTCAGTAAGCTTTTACAGAGCTTAAAGAAACCTTTAAAACTCCTAAACCAGACCCAATTCTCTAACATCAAAGAGAGAGCAAATATTGCTGAAAAGGATTATGAGCTAGCTTTTCAAGCTGTGAGAAATGACCCTAACTCCCCAGAGCTACTGCAGATCTTGGAGACTACTAAGGAAAAAGCTTCTAAGCTCAAGGAGGCAGGATATAAATTCAACTCACAACTTGCTAAGACGAAATACACTTTTGAAGGGGATAGATGTACTGCATACTTCCATGGGATAATGAAAAAGAATATGAAAAGGAATCATGTGAGCTCTTTGCTCAAGGAAGATGGCACTGAAACTCTCTCAGTAGATGAGGTTGTTGTCCAATTTGTCAACTTTTATAAAGGACTTTTTGGTGATGAGAGAGATACAAGGGAGGTGGATGCTAGATACATCACTACTGGTGGACCCTTACTCAGCAATGACAAACATGAACAGCTTATAAGACCTGTCACTGATGCTGAAATAAAAGACACCTTGTGGAGCATTGGTGATGGAAAATCCCCAGGACCAGATGGGTATACATCTAAGTTTTTCAAAGATACTTGGGGGATTACAGGGATGCACCTAACAAAGGCCATCAAAGAGTTCTTCAGGACTGGCAGGCTACTAAAACAATCCAATCATACATCTATTGCTCTTATTGCTAAATCACAAAATGCTAACTGTGTGACAGATTTTCGTCCTATTTCTTGCTGTAATGTGAGTTATAAAATCATCACTAAGATTCTGGCATCTAGACTTGCTCCAGTTCTTAAAGGTATAATTTCTCCTTCTCAAATAGGTTTTGTTGAAGGTAGAATCATGTGTGAAAACATCTTTCTGTTGCAAGAACTTATCAGAAAATATACACGCAAAAGAATCAGTCCCAGGTGCATTTTAAATCTTGATCTTAAGAAGGCCTATGATACTATTTTCTGGAAGTTCATTGCTCAAATGTTTAATCATCTAAACTTTCCTCCTATTTTCACACAATGGATACTTGAATGTATATGCTCTGCCTCCTTTTCTGTTTATGTCAATAGAAATCTGCATGGGTTTTTCAGTGGAAAGAGAGGTTTAAGACAAGGGGATCCTATCTCCCCCCTTGTCTTTGTGCTCTCTGTTGACTACCTTTCTCGTGTACTTAGATGCAAAACAAGATTGCATGAGTTTAAATTCCATCCGAAGTATGACCATTTGCAGTTCTCTCACTTAGCCTATGCAGATGATATAATCCTAATGTCTAGAGGTGACAAAAACTCTATGGACATTCTGCTGGACACCCTCGAGCATTTCACTACTGTCTCTGGACTAGAAATAAGTCCCACAAAATCTGCTTTCTTCACAGCTGAAGTTAACAGAGAAGATATGGATTACTTGGCCCATAGATCTGGGTTCTCCCAGGGTACCTTCCCTTTTAGATACCTTGGGATACCTATTTCTTCTGGAAAACTAACCATCTCACAGTTTGCCCCTTTCTTAGATAAAATGTTAACAAATATTAGCTATTGGAATGCAAAAACTTTGTCATATGCAGGTAAGGTGGAGCTCATTAGATCTGTCCTTCAAGGCATCCAGGCTTTCTGGCTCTCCATACTACCTTCTCCTTTCACCCTTTGTGATAAAATAAATAGCCTCTGTGCAAAATTTCTATGGAAATCTCACAGAATAAAGTGGAAGGATGTGTGCTTACCAAAGGAGGAAGGAGGCCTCGGTTTAAAAGACCTAAGAACCTGGAATACGGCTTTCCTTTCTAGAACTCTTTGGGATATCATCAGGAAGAAGGATAGTCTATGGATAAGATGGGTTCACCATCAATACATTCAACAAGGAAATGTGTGGTCTTGGCAAGTGCACCCCAAAAATGACTCTCCTCTCATTAAAAAGATTTTATCTATTAGGGACTATATACTAACCAATGCAGGTTCAGCAGAGGAAGCTACCCTTCTAATGCAAAATTGGTGCCTTGGAGGAAATTTCAATATTGGGAGTGCCTATAACTTCTTCAGAAGAAGAGCAATTAAGCAACCTTGGTGCTCTGTTGTGTGGGACAAAAAAATACTTCCCAAGCATTCTTTCATCTTTTGGTTAGCTACAAGAAGGAGATTGGCCACAAATGATCTCATAAAATCAAGGGAGGTGGACTTGAACTGTCATTTCTGTAATCTCACAAATGAATCTCATGAACATATCTACTTTGGTTGTAATTTTTCTTCCTCTGTTTGGTCTCAGGTCAAGGCATGGTTAGGCATCTGGAGGGAAATGAACACTTTGAAAAGTGGACTGAACTGGCGAATGAAAGAGGCTCGTGGAAATGGATGGCAATCTAAAGCTAGGAGAACAGCCTTTGCAACCACTGTGTATCACATATTGTAAAGACCGTATATATATTTTATATATATATATATTATATTATTATATATTTTAGTTTGGGAGAGTAATTGATTATAATTAAGTAGATTTGAAAATTCGAAAATTTTGAATATTCCGTCCTCGAGCAACGTGTTTTGTTCTTAATCTTTTCGAAATAGATTCCGGCGTCGTTTTAAAATTTGAGTGGTAGCGGATTTCAATTCCGTTTTTGAGTTGGATTATCGATAGAATTAATTTAATTCCGTTATCTTGAAATTAGTAAATCAATTTTATTTAAATTAGACTTAGTCGGGATTCGATCGGGCGGGCGGGTTTTGAACCTATTCCGCTAGTTTGAATTGGTATTGTGGGACCTCTTTTAATTCATATTTTATTTTCCTTTTCTTTATTTCTCTCTCTCTCTCTCTCTCTCTCCCTCTCTCTCTCCCTCGGATTCCTGCGTATTTGGGCTGGTCCCCTGCTAGCTCCCTTGTCTTCTTCCTCCCTCCTCACACCCGGATTTGCAGCTTCCCCTTTTCCCACCATGCTTCTTTCTACTCTTGGTTCAACAACACCTTCCCCTATCCCCTTCTTCACACCCCTGTCTCCTTTGGTTTTGGGAAACATCCAAACACACCCCAACCACTCTTATCTCCCTCCTCTGTATGAACACTACCCACACAAACCTCAGCACCTCCTCTCTCCCATTCCAATTCAAACTTTCCCTTTCCAAATTCAAAAGAAACAAAACCCATCCGAGACACCACCCTAGAGCCAGCCGAGCTCCAACCTCACTCATCTCTCTCCTCTTCCACGAGCAGCCCTGCTTTCGAGCTTCGAGCGCCGAGTACCCATCAACCCCTTTGTCCTTCTCCCCACCACTGCAGGCCGCTCCAAGGAGCTCCATGCCACTCTCCTCGACGTCGCCGAGCAGCACCAGTGGGCACGAGCCGTCCAAGAGCCCCGTCGAGCCGAGCGTGGCCTCCTTCCCCTGTTTTTCCAATTCCGGGCGGTAAGAGCCTCCTCACTCTATCCATCTTCTTTTCACCTCCAATGGCTTAAAGATGAAGCTTGACCCCTTCCACTCTCCCTAGATCCTCCCCGACGAGAATCCATCTCCAGCAAGCCCGATCGAGCTCCGATCGAACGTTTTCCGGCGAATTGAACTCGGTGAGCTCCTCCCCTTTATCCCTCTTCTTTGGTTGTGCTTTGGGTTTCCTTACGTGTACTTGGGGCCGGGATGAGCGTCGGAACAAGGCCACTGACGGCAGCCTCTCTTCTTCCTCTCCTTCCTCTTCATTTTCGAACCCAGGATTCCTCTCTGTTCAGTCCTTTTCTTTATCAACAGAAGGAGGAAGAAGTTTGTGGGCCCCGCCCTTCCACCTCACCAGCCAAGTAGACGTGGGACCCCTTCATTTTTTTTATTCCGTTTCGGCTGGAATTGCAAAGGAAGGGAGAGGGTTAGGCCTTTTATTTTTTGGGCCGAGAAGGGGTAGGGAATTTGGGCCTTATTCTTTTAAACAAATCAGGGTTGGGTTTCTTCTTTTCCTTCTTTAGTCCGAGTCTATTATTTATCTTCTTCGTTCGGGTCGGATCTTGCTTCTGAGTGGTTGGGCCGGGTTGGGGCCTTGGATCCGGGCTCCTCTTTCAGTTTTAGGTTGTGATTCTGAATTTTGTTATAGTTATATACTTACATGTTATTGTTTAGGTTATATATATATATATATGTTATTTTATATTTTATTTCTGATTTTAGGAATATATATATATATATACATATATTCTGAAAATATTATATATCATTTTAAATGGTTTTAAAAGCAATATTAATTGTATATATTAGAATGATGTTATATGATGATTTTGAGTTATGTTTTAAAATATGATAAAGTAATTTAGGGTGGTTGTTTTACAAATTTGGGTTATTAAAAATTAGATATAATGTACCATATAATATTATTTATGAAATTAATAATGCCATATTATATTTGAGATTTAAAGATATTATATCTTGATACTTGGATTTTAAAGAGATAAATGCCGGAATTATTTTATAACATGATTTTGGGAAATTGACTTTAAGGTTTAAACGTTTAATGTCGGAATTTGGCCAAGTATGATTTGAGAAAGTATTTTGAATATGAGTTGACTTAATTTGGGAATTATGAGTTTGAAAATATGGTTGGTATGATTTTATCAATGGGTTTAATTGAAGAATGATTTTGGTCGATTTGATCGTATCGGGAAGATTTTGGAAAACGGTTTTACTATCGATCGGTTTTGAGAATGTTAAGAACTTGGGTTCGTGTGTATGAATGTTGGTCTGGTAGCTTATGGAAATGACTTGATGATAGGTGTGTATTGCTTTTGGATTGCTTTGGACTTGCATTTGGGCCCTTACTTGTGTTATCATGTTGTTCTGCATCAACAGGTAAGTATCCTACGGGACTTACTCAGTAACCTGGACCTCCTGCCTGATGTGTCATGTAATGTGTAGTTTTGTTGCATATTAAAGCATGCCATGTAGTATCATGCTAGGATTGCATTGAACTGAGCATGTGTTTACTTTGTGTGTTTGAAACAGAACGGCCGTTATCTGTGATAGTCCTAGAGTCTTTGCTAGGGTCATAGGGTAGCCCAGCCCCATCGGGTGCCCTGATTCTATCGAGTCGATACGAGCATGATGATAGCCCAGCACCATCGGGCATGTTTAATTTATATTTAATTTATGTTATGATGATGATACCGTGGGTGAGTGCACCACCACGAGGATATGCTATGCTATAACAACGAACGGGCCAGTCTCTGCACTAACGGGAAGGGGTGCAGAGGTAGGAGAGGGATATGCCACTTGGCATTGTATTGGGCCCTTTATAGTTCTTTTCCGCATATTATATATACTAGGTGCATGATAGTGTGATTTAAATCTTGTACCGCATTCGTCATCTTTTATTTAGGCATAGGCATGTTATGTGGCCTCAGCGCGGTCAGAGGACCCGCAGGCGATCACCAGGCCTGACTTCGTGGATAGTGTTAGGTACCGCTCTTGTTGCTCTATGCTTCTGTGACGGGGAAATCTTTTGGCGAATCGAAGAATCCGGCTAATATATATTCTAACTTGACAAATGGCAATCACCCACTTTGTTTTGGTTTTGACCCGGCTTTGCCGTGGCTTTTGTATCTAAATATTACTTCCGCTTTATTTTCGTTAAATTGTATTTCTGAGACTTCGACTGATTAGAGGTTTGAAACCTCGACCCGTACCTGAATTGCAACATCCGAACGAAGGTATCCGACCTTCGAAACGTATCCTGGATATTTATATCCGGGCCGTTACAAAGTTGGTATCAGAGCCAGGTTGTGCAATTCGGGTACGCAAGGGTCGGGTGTATGTTTTGGAAAACCGCCCATGAATTTCAAAGATTTGAAAGCATTTTAAAGGGGCAAAATGAACTTAATATGCCTAACTCAATTGGACTAAATATGAACTTGGCTTATGATAAAAGAGGAGAACCAACTAATAAGGGATCGAGTGGGTAGAAACGGCGTTAGACCATCCCTTTTGGATGTAGTTGGAAATGGGTAGGCGAAATACTAGCTTGTTCTTTACAGATGGGTCGGGATGACTTCAAGGGGATCATTATAATTGTCATTAACTGATTCTATGTTGAGTGCTTGATATGCTAAAGATTGATTGGTATGTCCTAACTGTTTGATGAATATTGAACGAATTGTGCGAACGGAATAGCGGGAGTACCCTTCTTCTTATATGGTTAAGCTCAGCTTTTGTGGAACCGTCCCTTTCCTTATGAACCCTTTTGACAATTCAATCGAGTCCTCCCTTCGAATATCGGTCTTCCACGGGAATTGGGTTGGTAAACACATGGTGTCGGAAATCATGATTGAATATAAGGGTTGTCCGAGAGAGTATTGGAAGACGGTCCTTGATGTAATTCCGAGCTAGAGAGTGAGATGTTTACGAGGCTGTCGTTAACAATTCTTATGACGATCCATCAATGTCCTCTTGTCACGGAGAATTCGTATCCGAGTCCCACGGGAAAGATGGGTAATGAGTCAGTTGGGAAGAGTCAATGTTGCCCTTAAGGACTTCTATCGGGTTGTCTTGATTGCCCTGTTCATGATTGTGTGATTCTATATGCACTGCTCCTTGACCTACAATTGATCCTTAGTGTGAATTTGTGCTTATGTGCTTTGATGCTCATGATGACCATTGTATAGGTTCGAACTACATTTATTATGTCCATATCATTCCGACATGATCTGTTTAGTATATTACATTGTCATACTAGGGCACGATTATAGATGTCATATGCTAGGAAGTTGTGCAACTGATGACCTCCCTGTGAATAGGTTCATGATAGTGTGATTGTTCGATTCTAGTATCATGATAGAGTGAGTCCCTTACTTGATGGATACATGTTATAATTTCATGTCAACATGCCTTATATGCTGCGTTATCCTCAGTACACGTTATGATGATGATCCTTAATATGAATTCGTAGTTGTATGACATTCTATACCCATGCTTGCCCCATTGCTTAGGTCCCGTGTTATGCCTTTCTTTTCTCATGATTATATGTTGTCATCGCATGTCTACTTGGCCTATTGATCGTATGATTGATTAGAAACATGAACCACATGGTATGAGTCTATATGATTGCTACTTTTTCTGAATTAGGTCCATGATAGTGTGATCGACTCTTCTTTATATGAATGCCTCATAAGATGTGCTCTTTAACATGCTAGCCAATGATGCCTCGATACTTATCGTTCATTTTGTGACAAGAATCTATAGCATGCCCATCTATTCCGAATTCGTCAGATTAACTATTGTTGATTATTTTGCAAGTTAATATTGTGTGTGATTAGTTGTGTTGAACGGAGAATATTGTGTGTGATTGAATTGAAGTCTTGCGTAGTTCCGAGTAATCGATCAAGTGCATGTATGTACCACATGTTATATTGAGCCATTAGTAGCTAATTAAAGGTCAGGACCTCCACACGTGTAAAGATAACATCTCAAGCAAGGGGTAACAAGGGATGTAACATATCATAGTCATATTAAGGTCAATAAAGTATACGATCAATGATGGCGAGATGATCATCCAAGGTGCCACTAGTTACTAGGATACAGGGAACAAAATAACGTCATGAATGCAATGTTCCCATACATGCAACGAGACAATTAGAGCACATATTCTCATGACAAGCTGCACTTTGAAGACATACATCCTATATGATACTAATAGTATACACGGAATCTAAATACAATGTGGTGTGCGAACATGTAGGGTGTCATACTATTCATTCTTAAAAGCATAAAGGAATGTCATGGGGCATGAAGGAACAATATCACGAGACAAGTGGGTAGGCATGACACTAGTCGGAATCACCTAAGGCATAATTAGCATCGAGTTGTAACACCAATCATATTCCAAGGACATAAGAAACGAATGTCGATATTATCGGGGACCTATGTTAAGTAGGAGCATATCATAAAGCAAGTAGGGCATAAAGGTACACAAGCCACAAGTCATGGGTCCTACAGGACACTAATATCTCGATGAAAGGCGTAGATGTACAACATGTGATACATGTACATTAAACAACTTAGCACCAACATACACAAGAGGCCAAGCCAATCATAACGCAACCATATGGGAACAAGGAAGAAGGATAGAGGGGGACGACATTAGCCTAAGAGGGTATAACACTATATGGATATAAAGGACATATGCACATGGACACGACTCAATAAATATCAGTACATGTCATGTATTTAACTCAGTAATGTATCAAGTCATTCAAACTAGTAACATAGCTAGTCATGTAAACACGTATAGGGCTACCATTATAACCAAACAGAGATTTCCAAGGGCAATATCGACTTATCCCCACAGACTCAAAAGCCCATTTCCCGTGGAATGCTTATGTGACTCATTTCGGGAACATAGAAGGGTACTCAAATTACTCCCGAAAGAAGATGGCAGAGTTCGTATAGAATCTCATGACAAGGGGACACTAGCCGACGAGAATCAAGGGGAACGACTTCACAACAACTCATTCAACCGACTCGGAACTATTCGAAGTTTGATACTCTAGCACAATGACCATCTCGTGGCATGACCTATGGTGTCATGTACCATACTTATCACACGCTCAAGTAGTCAATATTCCCGAACTTAATTCCCGACCAAGATTAGATTCCAATTCCATCTCCCGTGAAAGACATCGATACCCTAAAGAATAACTCGATTAGAATACCAATTGAGACATGGAAGAAGATAGAAGGGGAGGAAATCAAAACGAAAGTAATAGACATCTCTCGACTATCACCAACCTTTAACCAAACTTCGTCGAACCAGAGATAAAACGAAATGGGAGGACACCAACAAGTGAATCATGGAGGAGACTGCTCCATAAGATAGAAATTCCGACTATACCAAAGGGAAAGGCTCCCTCGCTTATCCTACTCACATAGAGATGCAACACTCAGTCTAAGTATATCAGCAGATTTCTAGTTCTAGCATAATAGCACTCAACACAGAATCAGTCATCGACAATTATAATGATCTCCTTCCAGGGAGATCGTTCTCAGGTCCAATTAATACATAAAGCACATCAAGCTATCTAATGCCGCTCTTCGAGGAGCGACTGACCGAAGGGGCAAAAACCTCATGGATCTCTACCTAACTCGCCACTCCAACCACCTCGGTGCAATTTCTTGGAGTCTTCCAGCCCATCTGCAAAGAATAAGCTAATATTTCGCCTACCCATTCCAACTACATCCAATAGGGATGGTCTAACGCCTTTTCTACCCACTCGATTCTCATTGTTTGATTCCATCACATTTAATAAGCCGAGTTCATATTTAATCCAATTGAGTTAGGCATATTAAATTCATTTTGCCCCTTTAAAACATCTTCAAATCCTTTGAAATTCATGGGCAATTTTCCAAAACATACGCTCGACCCTTGCGTACCCGAATTGCACAACCTGGCTCTGATACCAACTTTGTAACGGCCCGGATATAAATATCCGGGATACGTTTCGAAGGTCGGATACCTTCGTTCGGATGTTGCAATTCAGGTACGGGTCGAGGTTTCAAACCTCTAATCAGTCGAAGTTTCATAAATACAGTTTAAACGAAAGTGAAGTGGAAATATGATTTAGATACAAAAGCCACGGCAAGGCCGGGTCAAAACCAAAACATAATTCTAAAGTCGTATGGCCAGATTAGCGGGGTTAGACAGATTTCTTTACAATCGCCGAGGGACTTTCCCACGCCATATAAACAGGGAGCATCATACCTAAAAACATTTGGTGCGAGTGGGGTCAGACCGAGGCCCCAACATGCTCTGTCCAGCAAGCGAACATACACATACGCTAATAATAAAGATGATGCAGATGCGGAAATTAAATCACACTAGCATGATCCTAATTTACAATATGCGAGAAATAACTGTAAAGGCGCCCAAAGAATGCCAAGTGACATGTCCCTCTCCTACCTCTGCACCCCTTTCCGTTAGTGCAGAGACTGGCCAGTTCGATGCTATAGCATATCATATCTCATCATCATATCATATCTCATCATCATATCATGTCTCCTCATCATAACATAAATTAAAATAAACATGCCCGATGGTGCTGGGCTATCATCATGCTCATATCGACTCGATAGACTCAGGGCACCCGATGGGGCTGGGCTACCCTATGACCCTAGCAAAGACTCTAGGACTATCACAGATAACGGCCGCTCTGTTTCATACGCGTAAAGAAATAGAATGCTCAATCACAAGTGCAACCTAGCATGATACTACATGGCATGCTTTAATGTTTATACAACGCCTAGTATGTCATACATTCACAAGCCGGTAATCTCTTTCGAATCTGAGTAAGCCCATAAAGGAACTTACCTGATTAAGCCGAACAGCAGAGAACAAGGCAGAAGCAGAATCCAAGTAAGAGTCACCAATAGCAAGCAATGTCCAACATATCACAATCACCTAATAACATACAAATGCATAAGTCTATCTAATTCACACAAGGCGCCCCTAACTATCATACATCTCTTTTCATATCTCATTTCAGATTATTCCATCTCATTTCATCATAAACCATATCTCATTTCATGTTCATCTCATCTCATCATCTTCCTTATTCACTTCCATCAATCAACTTATATCATCTTAATCCTTCCATTTTATATTAACTGTCCTATTTCATCATATCTCATCTTATATGTCGTCATATAGCATCTTCTATATCATCTCAACACATGTCATCCTATAATAGCATGTAACATCTCATTATATAATATCTCATAATCTCAAAATACTTGATCATTTCAACTCATCATTATACCATATACCCGTCATTTAGAATCATGCACCATTATTAGTATATATACGTCAGATTCATACTCTAAGGTATATTCATACTCAAATCATCACATCATATAATGTATCATAACAATATCAACATATCATAATCTACAAGTCATATAAGCAAGTCAATTTCCCAAGATTTCCGAAGTTCTTAAATCTCAAGTTAGATCAATCTTTACTTAAAATATCTTCCCAAATCTCACTTGACCCAAAAATCCATTCATAAACCATTCCTCTTTAAATCAACTTATTCTATTATTTTATCAAAATAAATCCGACAAGGTTAGGTCATTTCCAAAAATCTCGCTTTTAACTTTATTAAATCCATTTCCAAATCAATTCCGACATTTAGAAATATCTCAAACAATATAAATATATAATTTAAACCTAGTCATCTAAATGTCACAATAATCCCCCGAATAAGTCCATTTTAAATACTTAATAAATTACAGAATTAATTATTCACTCTTTGAATAAAACATGTTTAATAATAATCACATAAATAATTTTATAACCCTTAATATATTAATATGTAAATGAAATAATCAACACAAATCTTCTAAATTCAAGGAATGGCCCAAAGAATACCCAACCCGGCCCAAACTCTCAAGCCCAAACCCTTACCTCACTTCACAATCAGAAAACAAAAGGGTGGGACCTAGGCCGGCTGATGTGGCGATGGCGTGGACCCCACAGGAGCTACTTCTTCTTCCTCACGTCGACTCCCCTGCATCTGGCGTCTGCTCCTCGGCTCGCTCGCACCTCTCCCCCGCTCTCTTGCACCTCTCCTCCCGCTCACAGCCCGTCGCCCTCACTCAAGCCCTACACTCTCACACTCCCAGCTCGCCCTTGCCCCCCTCTTGACCTTTCTCCCTCCCACTCGACCTCACTCACTCTCTCTCGCATCCCTCGCGCTCGACCTCGAACAGGACCATCCCAGGGGACGGGGAGAGTATGACAGAAATGGAGAGTGAAGGGTGGCAGCACAGAAGTTCAAGGAAGCACACAAGGTTCAAAAGAGATTAGGGAAGCTTACCGAAGGTGCTTGACATTTCACCGGAAAAACGCTCGGGAGGCTTCGATTGGAACTCCGTCGGAGCTGGAGCTCGAATGGGGAGCCTAGGAAGGATGTTGGAGTGTTAAAGGTGAGCCTTTACATGGCTAGAAGGTGGAAAGAAGCGAGAAGAGGGCTTACCATCTCAAACAACGAAAACAGAGGAAGGAGGAAGGTGGGGGTGGCGCGCGGCTCCGGGGCGGCGTCTTGGTGGCTCCGGGCTCCTCTGGGTGCTCGTGAATCGTCGAAGAGAGAGAGGTCGACGCTCCTACTGCTGCCTCTCATCGAGGAAGGGAAGAGGTGGAGCTGTTGGTGCTCGATGCTCGGTGATGGTGAAACAAGGTGCGGCGGTGGAGCTGTCGGCCAGAGGCGGTGGACAGGAGTGGGTAAACTGGTGGTGGTGGTGGCTGGCTTCCTCGGCAACAGAGGGAAGGCAATGGAAGGATAAAGAGGGTAAGGGAGAGAGGATAAGGTTGTGTATTGGGGTTGTGTTTGGAGGGTTGTTGGTTTTTGAAGTTGGGAATTAGATAAAAAAAAGGGAATTGGGTCTTAGGGCTGGTTGCACTCGGACAGAGGAGGGAGTGAAGGGTAGCTTGGCATTTTGCCAATTTAGGAGAAGAAAGAAAAGGGGTAAGAGAGGGAGAGGAGGTGCCTAGCCAAAATTAGGAGTGGGTAGCTGGTGTTGGGTGTTGCCGTGAGTGTTGCAGGAGGTAGGGAGGGAGTAGTCCCAATGTGAAAGGAGACAAATGTAAAAGAGAGTGGTCCCAATGTGAAATTAATACCCGGAAAATAATACCCGAAAACCCGCTCACTCGATCTCATCCCGACTCATATTCAAATTTTAAAATCAAAATCTCGAACTCGAAATAAAATAATGAAATCCAATTAATATTTTCGAATCTCGGAATATGAAAGCGAAATAAAATTTATTTAAAACTTTCAATTAAATATTGTCGAAACTCACTTCGAAAGATTTTGAATAAATCCAATAACTCGAGGACGAAAATTTTTAAAATTTTCCGAAACCTTATAATCCAATTCCCAATTAAATCGATATTAAATATAAATTAATATTTTAAGATCCCGAGTCTTTACAAAGATGATGTCTGGAAAGCATGATGACATTTTGATATTGATATACTGTTTGATCTCCCCTTTTTGGTTGAATCTTAATAGCATGATTTTGTTGGATTTATGTGATAATATGTTATGATAATGCTGGATAGAAATTGGATAGGATGACTATGTGAATTTATGCTTTACATGAGATCCCTTGTTATGACTGGTTCCACTAGTGTGCGATGTTGAGATGCGATCGTGAGATTTGACTAGAAGTAGTGTACTGACTCCATGACACCTAACCTCTTTGATCTCTTGACATGTGTGTTTGCGTGATTTATGAGAATTCGATGATGCACTTGTGATGCCTTCGGTATGAGGTAGATGTACTTTATGGCTCCTGGTACGACATTAAGACTTTGTTATTGCTTTTGGCGTGTTCTGAAAGGAGGGTATGATTTATTTTATGGGTAATCATGTTACACGGTTGAGATGTCGATTGGTTGAGATTATCATGATTGATGTTGAGATTGCCATATGAGAAGTGGTTGATGATGTTATGAGTCGATGAGTTGATTATTCATGTGCATATTGAGTTGAGGATGATGATAGAATGATTTTGGAACCTAGAAAGAGAATATGGGATTAGCCCTTAGAGGTGGATGACTCCACCTCCTACCTTCTGAATTTGATTGATTGGTATGCGAGAAGCTGGTTTGGTTCTGGGAGATTTTGACGAAACCTTGATTTGAAAGAATTTGACTTGTTTGGTGTAAAGTTGCTTGATTAAACGTTGAATTTGAAAATTTTGAACGGTTTTGAAAATGGCCAACTTTGGGTTTTAAAGGAATCGAGAGTTTCAATGATTTGGACGACAACCTTTCCATTTACAAAACGCTTTGAGAATTTACGAACTGGATTTACATTATGACGTCTCACGAAGTGGATACAAGCATTTTATAGGGGCGCTTATAGATTGCTTGCTAAGACCTAGTTGGACGCTATAATGCTTTTAGAGTTGTGATACTTCCGAAAGGTCGAAGCAAGGATGTGATAGGGGCGCTTATTACACACTTGACTAGACCAATTGGAGATGTCACGACCGTGACCAGGATGTTGTGAGAATCCCGGAAGACGCAGCCGAGATGATTGCAAGATCCTTGGACATGGTCCTCGGACTTGCCGATTTCAAACTCCTTTCCATTATTTTAAATGATTTTAGTCTCGGGGACGAGACTTGTTTTTAGAGGTGGATAAATGTAAAGACCGTATATATATTTTATATATATATATATATATTATATATTTTAGTTTAGGAGAGTAATTGATTATAAATAAGTAGATTTGAAAATTCAGAAATTTTGAATATTCCGTCCTCGAGCAACGTGTTTTGTTCTTAATCTTTTCGAAATAGATTCCGACGTCGTTTTAAAATTTGAGTTGTAGCGGATTTCAATTCCGTTTTTGAGTTGGATTATCGATAGAATTAATTTAATTCCTTTATCTTGAAATTAGTAAATCAATTTTATTTAAATTCGACTTAGTCGGGATTCGATCGGGCGAGCGGGTTTTGAACCTATTCCGCTAGTTTGAATTTGTATTGTGGGACCTCTTTTAATTCCTATTTTATTTTCCTTTTCTTTATTTCTCTCTCTCTCTCTCTCTCCCTCGGATTCCTGCGTATTTGGGCTGGTCCCCTGCTAGCTCCCTTGTCTTCTTCCTCCCTCCTTACACCCGGATTTGCAGCTTCCCCTTTTCCCACCATGCTTCTTTCTACTCTTGGTTCAACAACACCTTCCCCTATCCCCTTCTTCACACCCCTGTCTCCTCTGGTTTTGGGAAACATCTAAACACACCCCAACCACTCTTATCTCCCTCCTCTGTATGAACACTACCCACACAAACCTCAGCACCTCCTCTCTCCCATTCCAATTCAAACTTTCCCTTTCCAAATTCAAAAGAAACAAAACCCATCCGAGACACCACCCTAGAGCCAGCCGAGCTCCAACCTCACTCATCTCTCTCCTCTTCCACGAGCAGCCCTGCTTTCGAGCTTCGAGCGCCGAGTACCCATCAACCCCTTTGTCCTTCTCCCCACCACTGCAGGCCGCTCCCAGGAGCTCCATGCCACTCTCCTCGACGTCGCCGAGCAGCACCAGTGGGCACGAGCCGTCCAAGAGCCCCGTCGAGCCGAGCGTGGCCTCCTTCCCCTGTTTTTCCAATTCCGGGCGGTAAGAGCCTCCTCACTCTATCCATCTTCTTTTCACCTCCAATGGCTTAAAGATGAAGCTTGACCCCTTCCACTCTCCCTAGATCCTCCCCGACGAGAATCCATCTCCGGCAAGCCCGATCGAGCTCCGATCGAACGTTTTCCGGCGAATTGAACTCGGTGAGCTCCTCCCCTTTATCCCTCTTCTTTGGTTGTGCTTTGGGTTTCCTTACGTGTACTTGGGGCCGGGATGAGCGTCGGAACAAGGCCACTGACGGCAGCCTCTCTTCTTCCTCTCCTTCCTCTTCATTTTCGAACCCAGGATTCCTCTCTGTTCAGTCCTTTTCTTTATCAACAGAAGGAGGAAGAAGTTTGTGGGCCCCGCCCTTCCACCTCACCAGCCAAGTAGACGTGGGACCCCTTCATTTTTTTTAGTCCGTTTCGGCTGGAATTGCAAAGGAAGGGAGAGGGTTGGGCCTTTTATTTTTTGGGCCGAGAAGGGGTAGGGAATTTGGGCCTTATTCTTTTAAACAAATCAGGGTTGGGTTTCTTCTTTTCCTTCTTTAGTCCGGGTCTATTATTTATCTTCTTCGTTCGGGTCGGATCTTGCTTTTGAGTGGTTGGGCCGGGTTGGGGCCTTGGATCCGGGCTCCTCTTTCAGTTTTGGGTTGTGATTCTGAATTTTGTTATAGTTATATACTTACATGTTATTGTTTAGGTTATATATATATATATATATATATATATATATATATATGTTATTTTATATGTTATTTCTGATTTTAAGAATATATATATATACATATATTCTGAAAATATTATATATCATTTTAAATGGTTTTAAAAGCAATATTAATTGTATATATTAGAATGATGTTATATGATGATTTTGAGTTATGTTTTAAAATATGATAAAGTAATTTAGGGTTGTTGTTTTACAAATTTGGGTTATTAAAAATTAGATATAATGTACCATATAATATTATTTATGAAATTAATAATACCATAGTATATTTGAGATTTAAAGATATTATATCTTGAGACTTGGATTTTAAAGAGATAAATGCCGGAATTATTTTATAACATGATTTTGAGAAATTGACTTTAAGGTTTAAACGTTTAATGTCGGAATTTGGCCAAGTATGATTTGAGAAAGTATTTTGAATATGAGTTGACTTAATTTGGGAATTATGAGTTTGAAAATATGGTTGGTATGATTTTATCAATGGGTTTAATTGAAGAATGATTTTGGTCGATTTGATCGTATCGGGAAGATTTTGGAAAACGGTTTTACTATCGGTCGGTTTTGAGAATGTTGAGAACTTGGGTTCGTGTGTATGAATGTTGGTCTGGTAGCTTATGGAAATAAATTGATGATAGGTGTGTATTGCTTTTGGATTGCTTTGGACATGCATTTGGGTCCTTGCTTGTGTTATCATGCTGTTTTGCATCAACAGGTAAGTATCCTACGGGACTTACTCAGTAACCTGGACCTCCTGCCTGATATGTCATGTAATGTGTAGTTTTGTTGCATATTAAAGCATGCCATGTAGTATCATGCTAGGATTGCATTGAACTGAGCATGTGTTTACTTTGTGTGTTTGAAACAGAACGGTCGTTATCTATGATAGTCCTAGAGTCTTTACTAGGGTCATAAGGTAGCCCAGCCCCATCGGGTGCCCTGAGTCTATCGAGTCGATACGAGCATAATGATAGCCCAGCACCATCGGGCATGTTTAATTTATATTTAATTTATGTTATGATGATGATACCGTGGGTGAGTGCACCACCACGAGGATATGCTATGCTATAGCAACGAACTGCCCAGTCTCTGCACTAACGGGAAGGGGTGCAGAGGTAGGAGAGGGATATGCCACTTGGCATTGTATTGGGCCCTTTACAGTTCTTTTTCGCATATTATATATACTAGGTGCATGATAGTGTGATTTAAATCTTGTACCGCATTAGTCATCTTTTATTTAGGCATAGGCATGTTATGTGGCCTCAGCGCGGTCAGAGGACCCGCAGGCGATCACCAGGCCTGACTTCGTGGATAGTGTTAGGTACCGCTTGTAAAGACCGGAAAAATTTAAATTATTATTTTCTTAAAATATTAAATTATGATCGACTTTAAAATTAAGATTCTGAAAATTTTGAAATTTCCCGTCCTCGAGCAACTGAATTTTATTTAATTCTTCGGAGACGAATTTCTATATAGTTTTGAATTGGGTTTTAGAAATGGGTTTTTATTTTCGCTTTCGAGATCGAGCATTAATAAAATTAAATTAAGCTCCGAGTATCGGAAAATTTATTAAATTCCGTTACCTTGAAATTAGTAAATTTAAATTTTAATCAAATTGAGTTAGTCGGGATTCGATCGGGCGAGCGAGTTTTGAACCTATTACGCTAGTTTGAATTGGTATTGTGGGGCATCTTTTATTTCCTATTTCTTTTCCTTTTTCCTCACACACACACACTCTCTCTCTCTCCCTTCCTCCCGTTCTGTTGCAACCCAAACTGGTCCCCCCTTTCTTTTGTTTCTTCCCCATTATGTGCAACAGACCCCAATTGCCCTCCTACCTCACACCTCTGTACTCCCTTGCCCATTCCACCTTCAAGCCAGGACAACCCACACACTCCTCCCCAATTTCTCTGCTAAAGCCTCACAAATCTCTCCTCTTTCTCTCTCCCTTTTTCCTGTCCCAACAGCCCCAAAAAGGACTCCTTGCTTCCCCTGATTTCCAAAACCACCACTCCCACAGTTGCTGTGCTCCACCGGACCACCACACCTCCACCACCATAGTCGTCGTCGTTACCCCTCATTGGAAGCCAAAGCCGAGAGCTCAGAGCATCCCAGCCTCGCTCTCCCCTGTTTCGATCCGAGCCCTTCCGTCTCTCTCTGTTTCATCCGGAGCTCCAAGTCACTAGGCGCCGCGACTTCCCCTTCTCCTTCCTCCGAGCAGCAGCAGTATGGAGCAGCCCCAGGAGCCAGTAGCTTCCCCGGAGCTGCAGCGCCACCACCCCCAATTCCCCCTGTTTCTCCGAGCCCGTGGTAAGCTTCAAACCTTCCGTTTTCGAATCGAACCCACTCAAAGGTGGACCTTTAACCTCCCCACACTCTTCCTAGGCCCTCGAGTCACCTTCTCTCGAGCCCCCGCAGCCGGAGCGCCGCCGTCGAGCCTCGGAGTTGCCCTCGGAGTCGCCACTGTAAGCCCTCTTTCCCCCTTCCTCCTTCGCGTCGTTTCTCTCTTATGGGTTGGGTATTGGTCGGGTTTTCTCGTCGGTTCTATGGGTGAAATCTGGAGCTGAACGGCGCTCCCTAGCCGGAGCTCTTCCCTCTCTTCCCCGTCGCTCTCCGCTCCTCCTCTGCTCTGGCCAATGTTGAAGACGGCATTGTGCTTCTTTCTCCAATTGGGTTGGGCCGGGTTTCAGTCTCAAACGGGTTATATCATTTAGGACTCGGATCTCGTTACTCTTTACTTCATTACAGATCCGGATCCCCTGTGTTGGTTCAGCTTGTTATTGGGCCTATTTCTCGGGTTGGGCTCCTCACCTCTCTCTTCTTTTCTTTCTTTCTTCCGTATGAATCCGGGTCTGGGCAAACGGGTTGGGCTTGGGATCCGGGTTTCCTCCTTCTTTCCTTGGGCTGGGTTGCTGGATTCGGATGGGCTTCTATAAGGGTTATATATAGGTGATGTTTTGTTTTAATTTTCATTGGCATAAATCATATGTTATGTTTATATATATATATATATATATATATATATATATATATATATGTATTCTGAAATATTAAAATATCATAGAAGGTTTTAAAAGTAATATTAATTGTTATATATTATCATGATGTTATATGATTATTTTGGGATGTGTTTTAAAATATGATAAAGTAATTTAGTATTTTGATTTATAAATGTGGGTTATTAAAATGGACTGATTTTGGCAATTTTATTTTATTTAAATATTCCTTGAGAAGTCTTATTATATAATGATTTGTAAGATGATTTTAAGATAATGATTTTTAAGAGAAACATGCCGGAACTATTTCTATACTATGATTTTGAGAAATTGACTTTAAGGATTTAAATGTTTAATGTCGGAATTTGGCCAAGTATGAATTGGGGAATTATTTTGAATATGAGTTGACTTAATTTTGGATTTAAGAGTTTGGAAGATATGGTTGATATGATTTTATCAATGAGTTGATTTGAAAGAATGATTTTGGTCGATTTGATCGTATCGGGAAGATTTTGGAAAACGGTTTTACCATCGGTCGGTTTTGCGAATGTTGAGAACTTGGGTTCGTGTGTATGAATGTTGGTCTGGTAGCATATGGAAATGACTTGATGATAGGTGTGTATTGCTTTCGGATTACTTTGGACTTGCATTTGGGCCCTTGCTTGTGTTTATCTTGCTGATCTGCATCAACAGGTAAGTATCCTACGGGACATACTCAGTAACCTGGACCTCCTGCCTGATGTGTCATGTAATGTGTAGTTTTGTTGCATATTAAAGCATGCCATGTAGTATCATGCTAGGATTGCATTGAACTGAGCATGTGTTTACTTTGTGTGTTTGAAACAGAACGGCCGTTATCTGTGATAGTCCTAGAGTCTTTGCTAGGGTCATAGGGTAGCCCAGCCCCATCGGGTGCCCTGAGTCTATCGAGTCGATATGAGCATGATATGATAGCCCAGCACCATCGGGCAAGAGATGAGATGATTTGATATGATACGATTAGCCGAGCACCATCGGGCATGTTTTATTTATTTTATGATATGATGATGAGATATGATATGATATGATCATACCGTGGTGAGTGCACCACCGCGAAGAGAGTGTTATGCTATAGCCCGAACTGGCCAGTCTTTGCACTAACGGGAAGGGGTGCAGAGGTAGGAGAGGGATATGCCACTTGGCATTGTCTGGGGCCCTTTACAGTTCTTTTCTGCATATTATATATATACTAGGGGCATGATAGTGTGATTTAATTCTTGTACCGCATTAGTCATCTTTTATTTAGGCATAGGCATGTTATGTGGCCTCAGCGCGGTCAGAGGACCCGCAGGCGATCACCAGGCCTGACTTCGTGGATAGTGTTAGGTACCGCTCTTGTTGCTCCATGCTTCTGTGACGGGGAAATCTTTTGGCGAATCGAAGAATCCGGCTAATATATTCTAACTTGACAAATGACAATCACCCACTTTGTTTTGGTTTTGACCCGGCTCTGCCGCGGCTTTTGTATCTAAGTCATGATTCCGCTTTACTTTCGTTTAAATCGTATTTCTGAAACTTTGACTGATTAGAGGTTTTGAAACCTCGACCCGTACCTGAATTGCAACATCCGAATGAAGGTATCCGACCTTCGCAACGTATCCCGGATATTTATATCCGGGCCGTTACAAAGTTGGTATCAGAGCCAGGTTGTGCAATTCGGGTACGCAAGGGTCGAGTGTATGTTTTGGAAAAACCGCCCATGGATTTCGAAGATTTGAAAGCGTTTTAAAGGGGCAAAATGAACTTAATATGTCTAACTCAATTGGACTAAATATGAACTTGGCTTATGATAAAAAATGAGAACAGACTAATAAGGGATCGAGTGGGTAGAAACGGCGCTAGACCATCCCTATTGGATGTAGTCGGAAATGGGTAGGCGAAATACTAGCTTGTTCTTTACAGACGGGTTGGGAAGACTCCAAGGAAGTCGTTATAATTGCCATTAACTGATTCTATGTTGAGTGCTTGATATGTTAAAGATTTGATTGGTATGACCTAATTATGGAATGAATATTGAATGATCTGTGCGAACGAGATAGCGGGAGTACCCTTATTTTCCCTATGGTTAAGCCAGCTTGTGTGAAAAATCCCCTCCACTATATTGACCTCTTGACGGTTCTATGGAGTCTCTCCCGGATGTCAGTGTCTTCCACGGGGAATTGGGTTGGTAAACACATTGTGTCGGGAATCATGATTGAATGTAAGGATTGTCCGAGAGTGTATTGGAAGACGGTCCTTGATGTAATTCCGAGTAGAGAGTGAGATGTTTACGAGGCTGTCCTTATCAATTCTTATGACGATCCATCAGTGTCCTCTTGTCACGGAAAATTCGTATCCGAGTCCCACGGTAAAGATGGGTAATGAGTCAGTTGGGAAGAGTCAATGTTGCTCTTATGGATCTCTATCGGGTTATCTTGATTGCTCTGTCCATTATTGCGTGATACTATGTGGTACTACTCCTTGACCTACAATTGATCCTTAGTGTGAAGTTGTGCTTATGTACCTTAATGTTCATAATGACTATGACTATTGTATAGTTTTGAGCTACATTTATCATATCCATATCGTCCCAACATGATTTACTTAGCATATTGCATTGTCATACTAGGGCACGAATGTATATGTCACATGCTAGGATGTTGTCTAACTGATAACCTCCCTGTGAATAGGTTCATGATAGTGTGATTATTCGATTCTAGTATCATGATAGAGTGAGTCCCTTACTTGATGGATACATGTTATAATTTCATGACAACATGCCTTATATGCTACGTTATCCTCAGTACACATTATGATGATGATCTTTAATATGAATTCGTAGTTGTATGACATTCTGTACCCATGCTTGCCCCATTGCTTAGGTCCCGTGTTATGCCTTTCTTTCTCTCATGATTATATGTTGTCATCGCATGTCTACTTGGCCTATTGATCGTATGATTGATTAGAAACATGAACCACATGGTATGAGTCTATATGATTGCTACTTTTTCTGAATTAGGTCCATGATAGTGTGATCGACTCTTCTTTACATGAATGCCTCATAAGATTTTGCTAGCCGATGATGCCTCGATGCTTATCATTCATCATGTGACAAGAATCTATAGCATGCCCACCTATTTTGTATTCCTTAGATTAACTATTGTTGATGCTTTTGCAAATGAGTATTGTTATGTGTTAAATGTGCTAAGGTGAGAATATGTTAGTGTAAGTAAGTCTTGACAAATACATGTTTTATCTCAGTATACCTTAACTTGAACTCATGCCCCCATATTCTGGTCGTGTTGCCATTACTTAGACTTGCACCATACCTTGCTACACTTCCTCTCCTGTTTCTGTATTATTGGAATGTGATTGAATTGAAGTTTTGCTTAGTGCCGAGTAATCGATCAAGTGCATGTATGTACCACATGTTATATTGAGCCATTAGTAACGTATAGGATCCTTGGTTATGACTTACGCACATTTATGCCTTGCCTACTTTATTGTTGATTCTCTCTCGAGCTAGGTACCTGATAGTGTGGTTCCTTCCTCTTTCTGTTCTCTTAACATGTTTCACTCGTTCTGATTAGCTTAATGTTGAATTCGATGATTGACTAGCTTTCCTTGATAGTTAAACCCAGCATGCTTACATGGTTAAAATGTCTATTACTCTATGATATCCTCTCGTGCTTCCATGAATGTATGATTTGACACCTCGCTTGATCACACATCACTCTATATCCTGATTTTGCAAATACATGACGCATGAATATCGGAATGAACCTAGTTGAATTACTCTAGTTGTACTCATGTTCGATGTGTGCTATTAGTATCATGTGGAGCTTATGACTTCCAATATGACCTGCTGAATGATTACATGTCATGCTTATTCTATAATGTGACAATTATTGTACCATTTTATGTGCCCCCTGATGATTTATTCCTAACATGATTATAATCTAGCACCCGTGATGTCCATCTTGTTACTTCTGATGATGCCTCATGTTTCGTGAATATTATGTTGAACCTCTCTAAATGACTCTGGACTGTGCTTGTATCACATTATGTATCACTAGTATCATGTAGGACCCATGCTCTTTAAATGTATCTCGTCATATGATTACATGTCATCCTTAACCTACTATGTGATCATTGTTGTTAGGTGTGATAGTTACTATGCTGTTCTTATGTGTCCTCGTATGACGTTTCATCTAATTGTCATAATATACCTTGCCACGATATATTTGGACTCATTTGTTGATGTGTATACCATGCTCTTACATTGATCATATACATGATGCTCGTTATTTCCACTAAATTCCGCATGACTTCGAATCATATATGATCATTGTTGGTTCCGTCTATCTTGCTTGAAGTTGCTAGGCATATCTGTTTCCATAGAATACTAGGATGTTAGCTTATTTCAGATACATCAGCATCGGACTTGATTGTGTCTATGATATGAATACGAATGTTTCCCCGGGATATGTACATGATAGTATGAATTAGTGTGATTGATGTGCTCTATGATGAATTCATTTTGTTCGTCACCGTTGTAACCTAATAGACTTTTATAAGGGCATCGTTACTATTCCCGAGTCGGAGTCTTGTCTCTAGTCGTGTCATCTGTAGATTTAGTCCTTTTGTCTCCGAGAGAAACATTGGGTCGTCCGCTCTTGTCACTCCCCTATCTCCGCTAACTTAAATTCCTACGCGATACCTTGGACGAGCAACCACATGGAAAAGGGAACGGAAAGTTGAATAGCGATAGAACAGCACAGCGGAAGCGTGGTGGGCCCATAACCCACGGGTCTCAGGATCGATAATGTCGACGGAACAAGCTCGCTTCGAGGATTACGATTGTTGAGTACGATGTGATTGCAGGTGGGGGCATCCTCTATTCGAATTGCTAACCCTTTCTAAGCTTGTTGATGATGATATTACACTAACTTGATGTTGAAAGCTGCTTGTTGATGTGATGACTGTTGCTTGATTGTCTGTTGACTATGATGATATGATTTGATGCCTTACAATCCTAATGTGCCTTGATGACTTAATATGATGCTACTCTGAGATGCCGAGCATGATCTAAATTCCTTGCCTATAATGTGAACTGCAAATGCGGAGAATCTGAATTGTTTACTAGATGTGGTTATGACGAGATATGCTAGCTTGACTTGATTAGGTTCATATATGATGTTTTGCAATGCTTATTGAGCATGACAGTAGATCGAGACTTTAAAAACACAGTTGCAATGCTTAATGATGAGCTAATGATGCTATTGATAAATGCTGATTGATATGATGTAGTCCTTCTGTGTAATAATGTTAATGATTGCTTCTTCTTAAAACATGTGAGTGAGGGTCTTCTTGATTATGTGATTTATTAATATGTACTGGCATGATGCTAGATAGCAACCATGATAAACCTGTATGGCATGATATCACATGCTGATATGCAATACTGAGTTAAAATTGGTAGTGACAACTATGAACATGACATAATGATCCATTGTTATCCTACTATGTTGTTCTAAAAGCATGTTATAATGTGTTGAATGAATCATGAGATGATGATACGTTGTTATGTGAAAGCATGATGTTATACTATGTGGTTGATAAGCCTGATTATGAATAGGTAAGTGATGAATATGACTCGGAGCATAGATATGACTGATGTGTATATATGAGATGATGGTGCATGATTACTAATAATCGTTATATGACATTGTGATGAGCTAAGATGATGTCTGGAAAGCATGATGACATTTTGATGTTGATATACTGTTGATCTTCCCTTTTTGGTTGGAACTTAATAGCATGATTTTGTTGGATTGATGTGATAATATGTTATGATAATGTTGGATAGAGATTTGATAGGATGACTATGTGAATTTATGCTTCAAATGAGATCCCTTGTTATGACTGGTTCCCCTAGTGTGCGATGTTGAGGTGCGATCATTAGATTTGACTTGAAGTAGTATACTGACTCCATGACACCTAACCTCTTTGATCCCTTGACATGTGTGCTTGCGTGATTTATGAGAATTCGATGATGCACTTGTGATGCCTTCGGTATGAGGTAGATATACTTTATGGCTCATAGTACCACGTTGAGATTTTGTTATTGCTTTTGGCTTGCTCTGAAAGGATGGTATAATTTATTTTATGGGTAATCATGTTACACGATTGAGATGTCGATTGGTTGAGATTATCATGATTGATGTTGAGATTGCCATATGAGAAGTGGTTGATGATGTTATGAGTCAATGAGTTGATTTACTTATGTGCATGTTGAGTTGAGAATGATGATAAATGATTCTGGAAACTAGGAAGAGAATATGGGATTAGCCCTCAGAGGTGGATGACTCCACCTCCTATCTTCTGAATTTGATTGATTGGTATGTGAAAAGCTGATTCGGTTTTCGGAAGAGTTTGACAAAATCTTGATTTGAAAGGAATTGACTTGTTTTGGAGTAAAGTTTCTTGATTTAAAATTGAATTTGAAGATTTTGAGCGGTTTTAAAAAAAAAATGGCCAACTTGGTGTTTTAAAGAAGTTGAGAGTTTCAAAGATTTGGATGACAACCCTTCCCTTTTACAAAGCGCTTTGAGAATTTATGAACTGGATTTACATTATGACGTCTCACGAAGTGGATACAAGCATTGTATAGGGGCGCTTATAGATTTCTTGTTAAGACCTAGTCGGACGCTATAATGCTTTTAGAGTTGTGACACTTCCGAAAAGTCGAAGCGAGGATGTGATAGGGGCGCTTATTACACACTCGACAAGACCAATCGGAGATGTCACGACCGTGACCGGGATGTTGTGAGAATCCCGGAAGACGCAACCGAGATGATTGCAAGATCCTTGGACATGGTCCTCGGACTCACCGATTTTAAAACTTCACCCCATTTGCTTTAAAATGGTTTTAGTCTCGGGGACGAGACTTGTTTTTAGAGGTGGATGAATGTAAAGACCGGAAAAATTTAAATTATTATTTTCTTAAAATATTGAATTATGTTCGACTTTAAAATTAAGATTCTGAAAATTTTGAAATTTCCCGTCCTCGAGCAACTGAATTTTATTTAATTCTTCGGAGACGAATTTCTATATAGTTTTGAATTGGGTTTTAGAAATGGGTTTTTATTTTCGCTTTCGAGATCGAGCATTAATAAAATTAAATTAAGCTCCGAGTATCGGAAAATTTATTAAATTCCGTTATCTTGAAATTAGTAAATTTAAATTTTAATCAAATTAAGTTAGTCGGGATTCGATCGGGCGAGCGGGTTTTGAACCTATTACGCTAGTTTGAATTGGTATTGTGGGGCAACTTTTATTTCCTATTTCTTTTCCTTTTTCCTCACACACTCTCTCTCTCTCTCTCCCTTCCTCCCGTTCTGTTGCAACCCAAACTGGTCCCCCCTTTCTTTTGTTTCTTCCCCATTATGTGCAACAGACCCCAATTGCCCTCCTACCTCACACCTCTGCACTCCCTTGCCCATTCCACCTTCAAGCCAGGACAACCCCCACACTCCTCCCCAATTTCTCTGCTAAAGCCTCACAAATCTCTCCTCTTTCTCTCTCCCTTTTTCCTGTCCCAACAGCCCCAAAAAGGACTCCTTGCTTCCCCTGATTTCCAACACCACCACTCCCACAGTTGCTGTGCTCCACCGGACCACCACACCTCCACCACCATAGTCGTCGTCGTTACCCCCCATTGGAAGCCAAAGCCGAGAGCTCAGAGCATCCCAGCCTCGCTCTCCCCTGTTTCGATCCGAGCCCTTCCGTCTCTCTCTGTTTCATCCGGAGCTCCAAGTCGCTAGGCGCCGCGACTTCCCCTTCTCCTTCCTCCGAGCAGCAGCAGTATGGAGCAGCCCCAGGAGCCAGTAGCTTCCCCGGAGCTGCAGCGCCGCCACCCCCAATTCCCCCTATTTCTCCGAGCCCGTGGTAAGCTTCAAACCTTCCGTTTTCGATTCGAACCCACTAAAAGGTGGACCTTTAACTTCCCCACACTCTTCCTAGGCCCTCGAGTCACCTTCCCTCGAGCCCCCGCAGCCGGAGCGCCGCCATCGAGCCTCGGAGTTGAACTCGGAGTCGCCACTGTAAGCCCTCTTTCCCCCTTCCTCCTCCGCGTCGTTTCTCTCTTATGGGTTGGGTATTGGTCGGATTTTCTCGTCGGTTCTATGGGTGAAATCTGGAGCTGAACGGCGCTCCCTAGCCGGAGCTCTTCCCTCTCTTCCCCGTCGCTCTCCGCTCCTCCTCTGCTCTGGCCAATGTTGAAGACGGCACTGTGCTTCTTTCTCCAATTGGGTTGGGCCGGGTTTCAGTCTCAAACGGGTTATATCATTTAGGACTCGGATCTCGTTACTCTTTACTTCATTACAGATCCGGATCCCCTGTGTTGGTTCAGCTTGTTATTGGGCCTATTTCTCGGGTTGGGCTCCTCACCTCTCTCTTCTTTTCTTTCTTTCTTCCATATGAATCCGGGTCTGGGCAAACGGGTTGGGCTTGGGATCCGGGTTTCCTCCTTCTTTCCTTGGGCTGGGTTGCTGGATTCGGATGGGCTTCTATAAGGGTTATATATAGGTGATGTTTTGTTTTAATTTTCATTGGCATAAATCATATGTTATGTTTATATATATATATATATATATATATGTGTGTGTGTGTGTGTGTGTGTGTGTGTGTGTGTGTGTGTGTGTGTGTGTATTCTGAAATATTAAAATATCATAGAAGGTTTTAAAAGTAATATTAATTGTTATATATTATCATGATGTTATATGATTATTTTGGGATGTGTTTTAAAATATGATAAAGTAATTTAGTATTTTGATTTATAAATGTGGGTTATTAAAATGGAGTGATTTTGGCAATTTTATTTTATTTAAATATTCCTTGAGAAGTCTTATTATATAATGATTTGTAAGATGATTTTAAGATAAGGATTTTTAAGAGAAACATGCCGGAACTATTTCTATACTATGATTTTGAGAAATTGACTTTAAGGATTTAAATGTTTAATGTCGGAATTTGGCCAAGTATGAATTGGGGAATTATTTTGAATATGAGTTGACTTAATTTTGGATTTAAGAGTTTGGAAGATATGATTTTATCAATGAGTTGATTTGAAACAATGATTTTGGTCGATTTGATCGTATCGGGAAGATTTTGGAAAACGGTTTTACCATTGGTCGGTTTTGCGAATGTTGAGAACTTGGGTTCGTGTGTATGAATGTTGGTCTGGTAGCTTATGGAAATGACTTGATGATAGGTGTGTATTGCTTTCGGATTGCTTTGGACTTGCATTTGGGCCCTTGCTTGTGTTTATCTTGCTGATCTGCATCAACAGGTAAGTATCCTACGGGACTTACTCAGTAACCTGGACCTCTTGCCTGATGTGTCATGAAATGTGTAGTTTTGTTGCATATTAAAGCATGCCATGTAGTATCATGCTATGATTGCATTGAACTGAGCATGTGTTTACTTTGTGTGTTTGAAACAGAACGGCCGTTATCTGTGATAGTCCTAGAGTCTTTGCTAGGGTCATAGGGTAGCCCAGCCCCATCGGGTGCCCTGAGTCTATCGAGTCGATATGAGCATGATATGATAGCCCAGCACCATCGGGCAAGAGATGAGATGATTTGATATGATACGATTAGCCCAGCACCATCGGGCATGTTTTATTTATTTTATGATATGATGATGACATATGATATGATGATGAGATATGATATGATATGATGATACCGTGGTGAGTGCACCACCGCGAAGAGAGTGTTATGCTATAGCCCGAACTGGCCAGTCTTTGCACTAACGGGAAGGGGTGCAGAGGTAGGAGAGGGATATGCCACTTGGCATTGTCTGGGGCCCTTTACAGTTCTTTTCTGCATATTATATATATACTAGGGGCATGATAGTGTGATTTAATTCTTGTACCGCATTAGTCATCTTTTATTTAGGCATAGGCATGTTATGTGGCCTCAGCGCGGTCAGAGGACCCGCAGGCGATCACCAGGCCTGACTTCGTGGATAGTGTTAGGTACCGCTCTTGTTGCTCCATGCTTCTGTGACGGGGAAATCTTTTGGCGAATCGAAGAATCCGGCTAATATATTCTAACTTGACAAATGACAATCACCCACTTTGTTTTGGTTTTGACCCGGCTCTGCCGCAGCTTTTTTATCTAAGTCATGATTCCACTTTACTTACGTTTAAATCGTATTTCTGAAACTTCGACTGATTAGAGGTTTTGAAACCTCGACCCGTACCTGAATTGCAACATCCGACCGAAGGTATCCGACCTTCGCAACGTATCCCGGATATTTATATCCGGGCCGTTACACCGCTCTTGTTGCACCATGCTTCTGTGACGGGGAAATCTTTTGGCGAATCGAAGAATCCGGCTAATATATATTCTAACTTGACAAATGGCAATCACCCACTTTATTTTGGTTTTGACCCGGCTCTGCCGTGGCTTTTGTATCTAAATATTACTTCCGCTTTATTTTCGTTAAATTGTATTTTTGAGACTTCGACTGATTAGAGGTTTGAAACCTCGACCCGTACCTGAATTGCAACATCCGAATGAAGGTATCCGACCTTCGAAACGTATCCCGGATATTTATATTCTGGCCGTTACACATATGGAAGGCAAGAAATGAAAAAGTCTTTGACAACACAAGCAAAAGCGTCGAGGAGACTGTCCATATGGTCAAATTACATGTTTACAAGATGCTACATCATGATTTCTCCCTCCTCTTCACGACGTCAACAGAGCTGCAGCAGGGACACTTACACATGGTTGCACAGATGCTGGACTAAGACTAAGAAGCTTCAGAGTCGAATGAAGAAATGATGGTTTTTGCCCTTGGTACTTTGAATGCAGCTGTGGTCTGGCTTTTTGTTTAGTTTAGCTTCTTTTCTTACCTATTTCAAACTGTAGGGACTTGTTGACCTTCCCCTTCTTTTGCTTGACTGTAATAGGTCCTTTAAGTAACCTTGATATGGTTTCTTAGGTGTGCTAAGATTGTGATGCATTAACTCTCTTGATGGCATAGCCGAAGGGAGAATTAAGTTGTCACAATCTTAGGGTGCAGGTCCGATATCTGATAGCTTTGGCTCGAAGAAACTGGAGTTGCACCAGAACCTCGTGTTCACCACACCTCTTGGTTGGAACCACCCTAAGTGGTTCCATGATTTTGGGTTGTATGCCTATAGCCCACGGGCTAATAGGCCCCTTTTGGTACTTTGTAAATACGTCCTTTTTCTCATCAATATATTTACCCTTAAAATCAAAAAAAAATAAATAAGGGAGTATTAAAATCCCCAATCCCACCACAGTAGGTTTAGCTTTAGGGTAGGTGAAGGCAATTAATTTACTTAGGGAAATTCCGTTTGGTGTCCCTGTGGTTTTGACAATTCCGCTTAGTGTCCTAAGGTTTTATTTTGTCCGTTTGGTGCCCCTAAATTTTGACAAAAGTCCGCCTCATGCCCAAAACTCATATTTTCACTTTTTTGAATGAATAAAACTGCCCATTATTTTTCCTTATTTCACAAAACCCCCTTTATTTTTAACAATGAACAAAATTACCTGTTATTTAACTTCAAGATAAAATTGAAAAACCGCCTTTATTTCTAAAATTTAATAAAATCACATATTATTTCCAAACTTTTATCACAAAATCACCCTTCTTTCAAAAATTTTAAAACAAAATCATTATGGTTTTTAAAATTATACAAAAGACATATTAGTTTCCATATTTTAAAAAAATAAAATAAAAACACTCGTTATTTTCCAAAACAATATTTAACACCTATTATTTTTCAATATAATATTTAACCTATAATTCACTAAATTTTAACAATTGTAAATGCGGTTGATCATATGGTCGCTCAATATTTTGGTAGTATATTTTTTTTCGGGTCGATCCGTAAACCTGGAATTATTTTTTTTTCAGTTTAATATTTAGCCACAATAGTTTATTGTATAAGAAAGAAACACATTATAATTATCATTTTCTTTTAAAATCGGGTCTTTGGGTTTGACTTGACCCGAAAATATCGGATCGGATCGAGTTGACCCAGTATGAACCATCCTAATTGATCAATCTAACCCAATACTCGATTAGAATTTTATTGAAAAAGAAAAAGTAATGTAAAAAATAAAGGGTGGATTGATGAATAAGAGAGTGGATTTTTTTTTTACCCAATACTCAATTAGAATAAAGGATATTTTTTTTATCCAAAGTATGGTTTTATGATTTTTTTTCTTTTTGTAATTTATACGTCAGTTTTTTTTCAAAAAATGTGAGGGTGGATTGATGCAAAGTTTTTATAAATAATGGGTGGTATGTTATGTGTGTACAATGGTTGACAAATAATGCGATTTTTTTCAAAATATTAAAAATAATGAATCTTTTGTGTAATGTTAAAAATAAAGGTTGATTTTCTTCTAAAAGTTTTTGTAACAATGGGTGAGTTTTTGCTAAAATTTTGGAAATTAGTGTGATTTTATTGAAAAAAAATATGTAAAGTGTTTTTTTCACTTTTATGTTGGATTTAGTTAAATAATAGGTAATTTTGTTCATTGTTATAAATAAAGGGGTTTTTGTGAAATAAGGAAAAATAATGGGCTGTTTTATTCATTCAAAAAAGTGAAAATATGAGTTTTGGGCATGAGGCGGACTTTTGACAAAACTCAGGGGCACCAAACGGACAAAATAAAACCTTAGAACACCAAGCGGAATTGTCAAAACCTCAGGGGAACCAAACGGAATTTCCCATTAACTTACAACTTACAAGTGGGAGAGCTGGATTCCTAGGAGGTGGCCTTTTTATATCTCCGTAGGAAATTTATCTTCGTAAACCTTTATGGGTTATCCATCTTACATGAATTTTTCTCGCTAAGTGTTGAATTGAAGGATAGATACCTGCAAATTTGCTCAAGGCGCGACTTTAACCTCCTAGATGCAGCAGCTTGCATTTCGATGGATCGCCGTTGACGAAGGTGACGGTGATCTACGGCGGCTGGGAGTCATTGTCGGAGGGAGGAGGCGACTGATATGGCAAGCGGCTGGGAGTCATCTCCGTCGTTGATGTCGGAGGGAGAAAGCGACAGATCTGGACTAAGAATTGGGTGAAAAGGAAGGAGGAGAGGAGCGGGGGCCTGGAGGAGTGCAACAAGCAACTACGAGGCGTTATAGATGCAACAGAATCCCTTCCAAGAAAAGCACAGGGCCGGAATCCCTTTGACAGAAAGCACAAGGCCGGAATCCCTTGTTCCTCCGGCGATCAGAGAGGACAAAAAGAGGCCGCTGATGTAAAGACCAATATTTTTAAATATTATTTTTATAATTATAGATTTTATTTCCAATTTAGGATTTTAATTAATTTCTAAAACTAGGAAAAATTTCGAAGATTTCCGTCCTCGAGCAAGTGATTTATTTTATTCTTTCGAGACGAATTCCAGCATGAACCTAATATTTGATTTGAAATGAATATATTTCCGCTTTATTATTCTGTGGCTTGAAAATATTTTGAGTCTCGTTATTTAATTCGGATTCGAAGGTTTATTTTAAATTTATTTTAACTCACGTCAGGTGAACATCGCAAAGCGGATTTCGGGGATTATTTCCGGGTATTTGTTTTAAATTTCCCACTCCCACACTCAATATCCCTTACATCCCTACCGGCCTAATGTTGCAGCTAAACCCATCCCTCAACCCTACAACCCCCTACTCCCTATTTCATCTGTAAACCCCCATTCCCCCCTCTTCTTCATCTTTCAATTCACATCACTCCTCCTGCTTTTTTTTTCACATGGTACACCATCCTCCACCATCATTCATTCAAGGCCTCAGCCCCACCATCACCTCCATCTTCCTCCTTGTTTCGACCTCTAGGCGCCTCCATTCCAGTCGCCACCATCACCAGCTTCTTCCTCCCCCTTGACTTCCGTCGTCGCCGCCCGCACTTGAGCTCCCCTGCTCGAGGGTACTCCACCCTCTTCTTCCTCCTCCTTCAAGCAGCAGCCGCGAACCCGGGCAGACAAGAGCACCTGGAAGCTCTCCTCTCGTTGTCAGAGTCCAGAAACCACCTCGGAGCCCCGACGAAGCCGCACAAGCACCCACCTCCCCTGTCTTACGTCTCCAAGGTCGGTTTTCCTTCTTTGTCCTCGATTTCAACTCGAAACCTTGTAAGGACTTGCCTTTAACCCCTCTTACATCGTCCTAAGCCTTGAACGAATCGAATCCATCATCGACGAAGCCGAATCGAGCCCATCGATCCTTTTTCCGGCGAGTTCTTCGAGCCCTCGGTGAGCTTCTTTCTCTTTCTTCGTGGGTCGGTTTGGGATCGGGGGTGAGCGAGGGTGACCGGTAGATAAAGCGGGTAAACGGACGTGGCAAGGCCGCCACCGGCGAGGCCTTTCTCCCTCCTCCTTTCCTCTGTCGAATAGGGGACCTGGGTGGGAAAGGAAGGAGACGCCAAACCGGTTCTTCCTTTATTTTCTTATTTTGGGTCCGGTTCAGGCATAAAATAAAGGGAGAGGGGAGGCCGGTTCACTTAAAAAAATCTGAGAGTTTGGGTGGGCCGGGTTCTGGGCTGGGCCAATGGATCCGGGTTTGGGTTAGCGTTTGGGCCTTCCCTTGTTTTGTTTGGGTAAGAATTGATTTTTTTTATTTTATTTACTATTATTATTATTATTATTTAAATTTTTATAAAATTATTTATTTAGTTGTTATGAAAATTTTTCTAAATTATTTACTGAATTAATTAATTCTGCAATTTGTTTATTTATTATAGATTTTTAAAATGGATTTATGTGGGTGCTTATTTAATTGGTGATATATATTGTTTGAAAGTTGTTAGTGTCATTGACTTGTTAATTCTTTAATTATTATTAAACTATTAACTTATATTTTCTGAATTAATTATTCATTTATCTAAATTGCTTTGTTGAAGTGTATTTATGGTTAGTTTGGATTATTTAAGTTGTTAGAAATATTTATCAAGTGTCGGAACTTATCTGGAAATATTAGAACAAAGATTTTGGAAATAAACTAACTTATGTTGGATTATTTTAAATAGTATAACATTTTGAGGTCAGTTTAAATGCTTTAATATTGGACTTTGGCTAAGTATGAACTTAAAAGAATTGATTGACTATCGAGTTGACTTCCTTTGGATTTAAACGGCTTTGACTAAGTAACCGACTTATTTGGACTTAACTTGGTAGATTGTTTGATGAATCTTACTTGTGGATTTATGTGAATTGAAAGCATGAATTGAGACGTTGAAATTTCGAGATGATTTATGGAAATGAGGATGGAATGATATGATATAAGACGTTTGAGTTAAGTTGATGGTAACGAGAAGGAGATGATATATAATGATAAATGATGAGACAATATATGATGTTATGTGATGAGAAATGATAGTTGAGATAAATGATGATGATGATGTATGACTTGTACTGTGAATATGAATTGAAATGAGAGATTGACCGGTATTGGAAACTCAGAATGTTGACATGACGGAAATTGATATGAGATGATGAGACGGGATAGGAAATGGAGATGAGATGATAATGGTGATAATGATGAAATGGTTGAGTTATATTATTATGTGTATCTTATATGTTTCATATGTAACTTGTGTGCCTTGTATAAATTAGACTTAGACTTATTATGTTATTTATGAAATTACTAGGTGATCTCTGATCTGTTGGACTTACTTACTCTTGCTGCTATACTGTTTGGATCCTACGCTTCTTCAGGTAAGTCCTCCGGGGCTTACTCAAGTTAGAACCTCATGCCTGATGTGTCATATAGTGTGTAGGTGTTGCATCCTGCATATTCATGTAGTATCATGCTTAGGTTGCACAAATTAATCGAGCATCTGTATTCTCTTTGCGTATGGTAGAACGGTCGTTAAATTGTGAGTCTTAGAGTCATTTGCTAAGGTCATAGGACGGTCCAGTACCATCGGGCTTTTTCCTCATCGAGTCAGACTGTTAAATTGCTGAGCATGACTATTGATACGATTGATGATGTTATGGTATTGAACGCGGCCGGTTCCCGCACTAACGAGCATGGATGCGGGAGTAGAAAACGCGGCCGGTTCCTGCACTAACGAGCATGGGTGCGGAAGTATGAGAGGGACATGCCACTTGGCATTCTGTGCGGGATCCCATTTATTCGCTTTCTGCATATATATAAACTGTTAGCATGTTTGTATGTTTAATATTTCCGCACTGCATTAGAGCATCCTTTATTTAGGTATAGGCATATTATATGTCCTCAGCGAGGTCTTTAGGGCCCGCATGAGTGGCTCGACCTTGACTCGTGGTATAGTTTCAGGTATTGATCTTTGCTTGTTCCGTGCTTCCATGACGAGGGTTTCATCTGGGGCGTTCAACTAACCGAGAGACCGACTTACCACCATACTCGACACTTTAAAGGTTTTATAGTCGTTTATATTGGTTTTGACTCGGCTTCGCCGAGGCAAGTTGTATTTTCAATTTCCTTTCTTTATGTTTTGAACTATAAATGGTTTTGAGCGACTTAGTCAAGTAGGATAGGTTATGGTCCTAAATGGACCTCTCGTGAATTTAGGGTATGAAATCCCTTCTTTTAGCACTCACACCTTGTTTTGAAACTCAACTCGTACTCGAATTGCAAGATCCGAACGAAGGTATCCAATCCTTCAAAACATAACCCGAATATTTATATTTGGGCCATTACAAAGGTGGTATCAGAGCCACGGTTGTGCGATTCGAGTACAAATGGGTTGAAGTATGATTTTGAAAATTGCCCAATGTTTTTAAAGGATTTTGAAGAGTTTTAAGGGGCAAAATGAATTTAATATGGATAAATTAATGAACATAGCTTAATAAACTTGACTTAAAGAAAGGAAAATCGGAAAAGGAAAATCGAGTGGGTAGAAAGGCGATAGACTATCCCTATTGGATGTAGATTTGGGAAAGGGTAGGCAAAACTTAGCTTTGTACTTTACAGAGGGTCTGGAAGACTCCAAGGAGTTTGCACCGTGGTGGTTGGAGTAGCGGGGTTAGGATATAGAGGCCGAAAGGATAGTTGCCCCTTGAAGGGCAACTTCCAGATACCTTTTGTGATTTTATATAAATTGAACTTGAGAGCGATCCCCCTCGAAGGGGAACACATTAATTATTGTTGATTGATTATGTGCTGAGTGTTGCCTTCCTTGAGCAAGAATTCTGTTAATCTGTTAAACTTATGTTGACTATGAGTTGAACTTCTATGTGAACGGGATAGCGGGAGAGTCCTTCCTTACTCTGTAGTCGGGATTTCAGTACTTGTAAAGTAATCTTTTCCATTATTCGACTGCTTGTGTCATTTTCTTTTCATTTTGCCTTCTGTTCAATAGATTTCTAAGGTTGACAAATGTTGAAGAGTGTATTCCTTTCATTCCATTTTCCTCATCTCTCATGCCTCTAAATGATGTCTTATCGATTCTTTCCTTTTCCTTCTTTGCCTTCCTTTTCCTTTCATTTCTTTTCTCCCCTTTACTATTCTTTTCTTCTCCTTCCCTTTCTTTTACCATCTTCCATAGATGTTCCTATCGAGTCTTCTCTCTATGATAATAGCGTCTTCCATGGGAAATTGGGTTAGGAATCTAATCATATTCGGGATTTTTGTTCGGGTGCATTGATTACTTAAGCGTGTGATGGAGTATGGTACTTGACACTCTATGTCATGCCACGAGTTAATTAATGTACTGGAATATCAACTTCGAATGATCTGAGATTCTCGATATGATTTTGAGTCTATAGAACATGTTGTTTTGGAGAGCCACCCTTTTTCATTTTTTGTAAAGGTTCACAGGTGTCTTTTGTCATAAGACTTTATCCAGAGCTTGACCACCCTTCTTTTAGAAATGGTTGAGTGCTCTTTTCCCTTACCCAACTCAGTCATACAAGCATTCCACTAGAAATAGGCTCTTGAGTGAGTGAGTTGACATTGCCCTTGGAGATTTCTGTTTGGTTATGATTGTAGTCCCATCTGTGGTTATGTGACCTGATATTTCATTATGCTAAATACATGTCCCTATACCCTTATATTCAGATTCAACCACATTGCTTTAGACTCGTATTATACTTCATTGTGTTCCTCCATATTCCTATGTTGTTGTAGCATGATTAACTTGATCTCTTGTATATGGTTGTGCTAGTTGACTAAATGTATGACGGTGTCACATGTTATGCATATTATAGGATAGATGAATTGTGATTTGAGCGGTTCTGTGCCTTATCCACGTGGTTGCTTGCTCTCTCTTGACGTAGGTTCCTGATAGTATCATTGTTCTTTCATGCTTTCATGAACAACTGGTCTAACACCTCGCATGATCACACACCACGATATATTCTCATTTCGTGTATACCTGACCCATGAAGGTTATATTAAACTTATTCAGATCACCCCTTACTGTACCTATGCTTTGTCATGAATTACTAGTGTCATGTAGAAACTATATATGCTTTCCAAATATAACTCCTCATATGATTTCGGGTCGTACATGCCCCTTTACGTGAACGTTGTCGTCATAGAATGTGATAGCTTACTATACCGTCCTTATAGGCTTCCGTGTCATGAATATATGTTGATGTTATTCATTGCAATAGGTACATGATAGTGTTCATTGATATGACTGGTGTACTTTATGAACTAGGTGTATCTTGCTTGCTGCGATTGTGCCTCATAGATCTCCACAAGGGCCTCTTTGTCATCCTCGAGTTGGAATCTTGTCTCTAGTCTCGTTATTCTTTGGTCCGTATGTGACCCCATTAATCCGGGTTGTCCTCTTTTGTCTCTCCCCTATCTTCATTAACTTAGAACCTCTGTGTTATCTTTTTGGAACGAATGATGACATGAGGAAAAGAACAACCAGCCGGGTAGCACTAGAGCAGCGCATCGGAAGCATGGTGAGCTCATAACCCACAAGTCTCATAACTGATATCGTCCGCAGCCTTGGAGGATGAGTATGCAGTGGATTCATAGATATGCCTCAGGAAGGGGGGGCGTTCCCCATTCGAGCTACTAACCTTCCTTGTGATGATTAAGAATGATGATTGTGTGCAATAGGCCTAGATGTGATATAATTCTGATGCGTTGATGTTGTTATGTTGATATTTGGGTTGTCGGTGAGTATGACCTAGTTGCCCTTGCATATGAGATATGGGTACTGATGCTAGAGAGTAGATGGTTGTTGATGTGTTAGCAACTTTTGGCATAGTGGGTATGCATGATGATCTTCCTCTCTTCTCTTTCCTTTTCTATCCTCTTCCTTTCTCTTCCTTTCTTCCCCTTTCTTCTCTTTAGGATGAGGGTCCCATTTGCAGTAGGATTAGAGGGGTGTATAGGAGGACTAGAAATCGTAGGTTTTGATCGTTGATGGCATGAGACAGAGTCACAGGAAGAGGACATTGGCTTAGGCAGGACCGAGTGGGTTTTTAAGGGCTGCTAGAAGACGGTGATCAGGGTTTTTCAAATGAGCCTTATAGGTGGGTATTAGGTGGGGCATAGGATTATAATCGCAAGATTGCGGAAATAAGGTTGTATTATAGGTGAATAATTTTGGATGAAGGATAGGGCAAATTCATTTAGGTACAAATAAGGGAGATGTGGGTGAACTAGATGTGAGTTATTGAGGATTTTTGTAGGGATGATGTGATTATAGGTAGGCTATTTGTGCTATGAGTGGAAAACGATGTTGTTGAGGAACGAGTTTTAGATGGCGATAAGGGTTGAGTGACTAGCGTTGTTTGAGAGTTGTAGAACTTGGGACTCAGGTCATGCGTACTGTGAGTAGGGACGACTTTGGTAAAGGAACAAATTATGGATATCATTAAGGTTTGAATGGATAGCGCGGTCGAGGATTATTAGATCTTGGGGATTAGGCTGTAGAATGTGAGATTTGTATTTGGGAATTGCTCGTGTGATTTTTGAGGATGCTTGCTAGAATTATAATTGGAGGAATGCTAGAGGCAAGATTGGATGTTTTTAGAATAGGAAGAAATTGTAATTGGTATGCGCAACAGTGTTTTGAATGTTGATGTGCTAGGAAAAGAAAAATGAGATTCGAGGTGGATAGCGAAAAAGGTATCATTAAGGGTGATCATGAGTTTGATTGATTGGGTTTAGAGATAGGAAGATTCTGACTGACGAATTTGGGAACTAGTCCAAGTGGAGGAAATGATGATACTAATAATCGCGGGCTTTTGGGAATCCAATAAATTGTGATGCTTTGGGTGAATTCGAATAAGACTGGTATAGAATTTCTCTTGGAAAGAAGGTTAGTGGTTAAGGTCATTAAGAGGTAAGGTGTTGTTGTTGAGGATTGTAGTCTAAGGCGAGTTAGAAGTATGCGACAATAAGGATCTAGTATAAGATGGCTTGAGGGCTCGTGATTAATTGAGGCTACAGTGAGACTCTGAATGGTATATTGGTATCGTGAATGGGTGAATTTCTATGACCTTTTGGGAGATGTAGAGATACGATTCGGTTCGTAGATATTCTGGTGAGTTAGATGAGTAATACATGTTGTTGACCCCTTGGGTATAGGTGCAATTGAGGAAACTGGATGAGTTGTGTTACAGGTTTAGCACTAGTTGGCTCTCTGGCTTAGAATCGGATGAGTGTGGGCGGTTGAGTATTGCTAGGACTTCTGACATAGCTGAGTGAGGAGTTTGTGTTGTTTGGGATACGTGAGTAGCTTAGGAGAGGAACCTTTGCTTGCAACATATTGAGGGTATAGGATGTAATGTTGCCCTTATATGAGGTTGGAAATAGGAGTGGTTCTTTAGAGGTGGATTAGGAGTGAGTTTCTTAATGGTATGGGAAATGAGATCATGATATGAAAGCAATTGAGGAGATCTGTCGTAGGGATATTAATGGGATGGATTCTTAAGGACATAGGTAGAATGAACAAATTTGGTGAGAAGCACCTAGATTATTCGTGTACTTGATAGAGGTTTTGGTGAGAGTATGGAATATTGGGCTCGATTTATGATTCCTTAGAGAGTTACGAGTTCCGATATATGGGCTTAACTTGGTTGGATGGAAGGTTGTGATTGTGAGTGAGATCTTGTGTGAGATGATTCTTGGATAACTTATTGGCCTGAGAATTTAAGTATGTAGTGAATGAATTGGGACTAGATTTTGACCTTGCGACTTTCGTGAATAAAATTAAGGAAGATGCCTATGAGTTTTGTTCTAAAGGGAGCGAGATGCGGTTGTATTTGAAAACTATAGCATGTTTGAGTTACTGAACCTAGCTTAGACTTGACCTTGACTTCGGGAGTTGGTGGTGTCGTCTTGTTCTGATTGATGACGATATATAGATCTCCTAATTTTCTTTGTATTTGTTGATGATGTTACCCTTGTGATGAGATGGAAATCCTAATGGAACTAAGGCTGCCACACTGAGTTTATGTTAAGAACGATGGTTGCAATGTTGACATTCGACGCTTGAACTTTGATTGGTAGTTATAAACAGCTTTCGTGATGAGTGTCATAGGCCCTTTTTGTGTGATGATGTGTAAAGTATGATGGTATTTTTCTATATTTGATGTGATTCTTGTTATGATGTGCCCTCTGGGTTGATTAGTTATCTGGTATTAGAGATTATGCATTTTGCTGACTTATGATCCATAACATGATTGAGACTGATAGAATTAACACTGACTCTGCAAACGGAAATTAGGAAGAAAATATGGGATTAGCCCTTAGAGGTGGATGAATCCACCTCTTGAGTTCTAAGACTTGCTTGACTAACTTAAGATTTTGGGTTGGTTTAAAAGAAAGAAAGTTTGGCGTGGTTTTAAAATGGTTTTAGTTTCGGGGACGAGACTTGTTTTTAGAGGTGGATAATGTAAAGACCGATATTTTTAAATATTATTTTTATAATTATAGATTTTATTTCCAATTTAAGATTTTAATTAATTTCTAAAACTAGGAAAAATTTCGAAGATTTCCGTCCTCGAGCAAGTGATTTATTTTATTCTTTCGAGACGAATTCCGGCATGAACCTAATATTCGATTTGAAATGAATATATTTACGCTTTATTATTCTGTGGCTTGAAAATATTTTGAGTCTCGTTATTTAATTCGGATTCGAAGGTTTATTTTAAATTTATTTTAACTCGCGTCAGGTGAACATCGCAAAGCGGATTTCGGGGTTTATTTTCGGGTATTTGTTTTAAATTTTCCCACCCCACACTCAATATCCCTTACATCCTACCGGCCTAATGTTGCAGCTAAACCCATCCCTCACCCCTACAACCCCCTACTCCCTATTTCATCTGTAAACCCCCATTCCCCCCTCTTCTTCATCTTTCAATTCACATCACTCCTCCTGCTTTTTTTTCACATGGTACACCATCCTCCACCATCATTCATTCAAGGCCTCAGCCCCACCATCACCTCCATCTTCCTCCTTGTTTCGACCTCTAGGCGCCACCATTCCAGTCGCCACCATCACCAGCTTCTTCCTCCCCCTTGACTTCCGTCGTCGCCGCCCGCACTTGAGCTCCCCTGCTCGAGGGCACTCCACCCTCTTCTTCCTCCTCCTTCAAGCAGCAGCCGCGAACCCGGGCAGACAAGAGCACCTGGAAGCTCTCCTCTCGTCGTCGGAGTCTAGAAGCCACCTCGGAGCCCCGACGAAGCCGCACAAGCACCCACCTCCCCTGTCTTACGTCTCCAAGGTCGGTTTTCCTTCTTTGTCCTCGATTTCAATTCAAAACCTTGTAAGGGATTGCCTTTAACCCCTCTTACATTGTCCTAGGCCTTGAACGAATCGAATCCATCATCGACGAAGCCGAATCGAGTCCATCGATCCTTTTTCCGGCGAGTTCTTCGAGCCCTCGGTGAGCTTCTTTCTCTTTCTTCGTGGGTCGGTTTGGGGTCGGGGGTGAGCGAGGGTGACCGGTAGATAGAGCGGGTAAACGGACGTGGCAAGGCCGCCGCCGACGAGGCCTTTCTCCCTCCTCCTTTCCTCTGTCAAATAGGGGACCTGGGTGGGAAAGGAAGGAGACGCCAAACCGGTTCTTCCTTTATTTTCTTATTTTGGGTCCGGTTCAGGCATAAAATAAAGGGAGAGGGGAGGCCGGTTCACTTTAAAAAAAATCTGAGAGTTTGGGTGGGCAGGGTTCTGGGCTGGGCCAATGGATCCGGGTTTGGGTTAGCGTTTGGGCCTTCCCTTGTTTTGTTTGGGTAAGAATTGATTTTTTTTATTTTATTTACTATTATTATTATTATTATTATTTAAATTGTTATAAAATTATTTATTTAGTTGTTATGAAAATTTTTCTAAATTATTTATTGAATTAATTAATTCTGCAATTTGTTTATTTATTATAGATTTTTAAAATGGATTTATGTGGGTGCTTATTTAATTGGTGATATATATTGTTTGAAAGTTGTTAGTGTCATTGACTTGTTAATTCTTTAATTATTATTAAACTATTAACTTATATTTTCTGAATTAATTATTCATTTATCTAAATTGCTTTGTTGAAGTGTATTTATGGTTAGTTTGGATTATTTAAGTTGTTAGAAATATTTATCAAGTGTCGGAACTTATCTAGAAATATTAGAACAAAGATTTTGGAAATAAACTAACTTATGTCAGATTATTTTAAATAGTATAACATTTTGAGGTCAGTTTAAATGCTTTAATATTGGACTTTGGCTAAGTATGAACTTAAAAGAATTGATTGACTATCGAGTTGACTTCCTTTGGATTTAAACGGCTTTGACTAAGTAACCGACTTATTTGGACTTAACTTGGTAGATTGTTTGATGAATCTTACTTGTGGATTTATGTGAATTGAAAGCATGAATTGAGACGTTGAAATTTCGAGATGATTTATGGAAATGAGGATGGAATGATATGATATAAGACGTTTGAGTTAAGTTGATGGTAACGAGAAGGAGATGATATATAATGATAAATGATGAGACAATATATGATGTTATGTGATGAGAAATGATAGTTGAGATAAATGATGATGATGATGTATGACTTGTACTGTGAATATGACTTGAAATGAGAGATTGACCGGTATTGGAAACTCAGAATGTTGACATGACGGAAATTGATATGAGATGATGAGACGGGATAGGAAATGGAGATGAGATGATAATGGTGACAATGATGAAATGGTTGAGTTATATTATTATGTGTATCTTATATGTTTCATATGTAACTTGTGTGCCTTGTATAAATTAGACTTAGACTTATTATGTTATTTATGAAATTACTAGGTGATCTCTGATCTGTCTGACTTACTTACTCTTGCTGCTATACTGCTTGGATCCTGCGCTTCTTCAGGTAAGTCCTCCGAGGCTTACTCAAGTTAGAACCTCAGGCCTGATGTGTCATATAGTGTGTAGGTGTTGCATCCTGCATATTCATGTAGTATCATGCTTAGGTTGCACAAATTAATCGAGCATCCGTATTCTCTTTGTGTATGGTAGAACGGTCGTTAAATTGTGAGTTTTAGAGTCATTTGCTAGGGTCATAGGACGGTCCACTACCATCGGTACGGCGGTTATCTGAGCCGAATAGCTCGAGCTTGGCTCGGGCTCAGCTCGAAAAAGCTCGAGCTCGGCTCGTTCGTAGAGATAAAACAAGCCGAGCTTGAACGATTTTTTAAGCTCGAACCGAGCCCGAGCCGAGCTCGCCGAGCCCGAGCCGAGCCCAAAAGCTCGTTATGTCTTAATTTACGAAATTACCCCTAGGGAAATATAAGGGATCAGGTAGGAGGATTGGGGATTAGGTCTTCGTCTCCGACTCTCCGCCGACTCTACATCTCGCTTCGCTTCTCCCTCGTTCTCCTGCTTGGCTGCTTCGTTCAATCATTTCTCCCTCTTTCTCCAGGTTCGTCTTTCTCTCTCTCACCGCGTCTCGCTTCGCTTCTCCCTCTTTCTCCAGGTTCGTCTTTCTCTCTCTCACCGCATCTCGCTTCGCTTCTCCCTCTTTCTCCAGGACCGTCTTCCTCCTCGTAGATCTGAGAAGGGGCCAAGGGTTGCTGGCTTGTTCTCAACTCTCACCTGGCTTTTACACAAACAATGCTCACAGATCTCTCTCTCGAGTATCGATTAGGTATGGAACTTTCACTCTCTCTCTCTCTCCCTCTCCCTCTCCCAGATCTCTCTCTCTCTTGAGTCTCGGCTAAAGAATCTAGCCTCACTCTCGTAGATCCGAGTTCCATCCAATCGAATCTCAAGTTTTCCACAGGAGAAGCCGAATCTCATGTTTTCCACGGGAGAAGCGGAATCTCAAGTTTGCAGGTTTGCCTCTTTATGCAAAAACTAATCGATATTGTCATTGTTTTGCATAGCTTCATTCGTGCGAGTTATCAAATGATTTGTGATGTCTACCTCTTGGTTAATTTGTTACGGTCGGCGCTGAAATCAATAAATCGCATATGATTTTAACACTACCAAGAAATTGCTGCTATGACGAATTTGAATCAAAATGGGAATGAATACTTTGAGAGATTTCATGGTCATTTTTTACTTTGAATAACCTTTGATATGTCATGAGTTCACTAGTTGCTTTTATCTGCTTCCAAATTTCAATTCCTCCAAGCGCCTAAGCCATCATCAGGACCACACAAGTGAGAGTGCTTACCTCTGGTTTCATGGTTATGTGCGGACTTCTTTGATGTAAGTATATACTGTCCTTTTGCATCAAAGCCTACTTGTTATACATATGTTTAGTGATGATTCTCTTGATTTCTATGGATTTATTACATGTATTGTATTCACCATGGTTTCCATCACTCTTCTTGCAATTTAGTTGATATAATATAACAAATGAAGATTCAATTAGCTCTAGATTTCTAAAAATTGAAATTAACTATGTTTATGTTTCTAGCTCAATTGTAGAGATACATGTCAGTACTCCTTTGTTGTTTCTAGCTCTATATTCAATGAGCTCTAGATTGTATTCTATTCACCATTGTTTATGTTTATAGCTCAATTGTAGATTATGTCAGTACTCCTTTGTTGTTGCATCCAGCATTTTGTTTATTGCATTGGTTATATTTTTTGTGTGTTTTTTAGTAGGTAGATAAATTGTACATATATGCTAATTCCAATTCCATGTGCATATATGCAGGAGCTGATTGTTGAAGCCTAAACTCCCTAGAGTACATTTGACAAGGATCCTCCTTTTGAGTTATTAGTGTTTTATTTCGAATTTATTCGGTTTCATGTATTTTTGAACTTTTGGTTATAATGTAAAAAAAATCTGTATTTTAAACTTATGTGTTGTACTTTTATTATAACACAAAGTTGCTTTTATTATGTGGTGTTATTAGTATTGTACAAGTTGCCTTGGTAAACAAACAGCTGAAATGAGTTGAACGAACAGAAACGAGCCGAACAACAAACGAGCCGAACGAACGAGCTTGGACAACGAGCTCGAACGAGCCTAAGCTTGTTCGTTCAGTTCGACTGAGCTTAACAAGCCGAGCTCGAGCATGTGTTTGGGCTCGCGAGCCGAGCTTGAACATAAAAAAAAAGCTCGTATAAAATTTAGGCTCGAGCTCGGCTCGGCTCGTTTCACCATCGAGCCAAGCTTGAACATGTCAAGCTCGGCTCGTTCGGCTCGTATATCACCCCTAACCATCGGGCTTTGTCCTCATCGAGTCAGACTGTTATATTGACGAGCATGATTATTGATGCGATTGATGATGTTATGGTATTGAATGCGGTCGGTTCCCGCAGTAACGAGCATGGGTGCGGGAGTGGAAAACGCGGCCGGTTCCTGCACTAACGAGCATGGGTGCCGGAGTAGGAGAGGGACATGCCACTTGGCATTCTGTGCGGGATCCCATTTAATCGCTTTCTGCATATATATAAACTGTTAGCATGTTTGTGTGTTTAACATTTCCACACTGCATTAGAGCATCCTTTATTTAGGTAAAGGCATATTATATGTCTTCAGCGAGGTCTTCAGGGCCCGCATGAGTGGCTCGACCTTGACTCATGGTATAGTTTTAGGTATTTGATCTTTGCTTGTTCCGTGATTCCATGACGAGGGTTTCATCTGGGGCGTTCAACTAACCGAGAGACCGACTTACTACCATACTCGACACTTTAAAGGTTTTATAGTCGTTTATATTGGTTTTGACCTGGCTTCACCGAGGCAAGTTGTATTTTCAATTTCCTTTCTTTATGTTTTGAACTATAAATGGTTTTGAGCGACTTAGTCAAGTAGGATAGGTTATGGTCCTAAATGGACCTCTCGTGAATTTAGGGTTTGAAATCCCTTCTTTTAGCACTCACAGCTTGTTTTGAAACTCAACCCGTACTCGAATTGCAAGATCCGAATGAAGGTATCCAATCCTTCGAAACGTAACCCGAATATTTATATTTGGGCCATTACAGCTGCCTTGTTCCCGATCTCTTCGATGGATGGGGGGCAACCAGATAGCGTGTGATTAAGAAAAAAGGTGGACTTTAACCGTGGACAGTTGCCCAATTTAGGCCCAAAAATTGGTGAAGGTTCGATAATGTAAAACAAAGTAATATAGAAATACTCTAGAAGGGGGGTTTGAATAGAGTATGCCGGTTTTTCGCAGATTCTCAAGACTTTTGAAGCTCGTGCAAAATCCTTTGAGATTAGACTTAGTCTTTTCTCTGAAAACCTGAATCACAAAGTTAAACAGTCGAACCAAGTGCGGAAATAAGGTAAAGCAATAAGTAAAGGACTCGATGAGTTGTTTACGAGGTTTGGCACGAACTTGGCCTACGTCCCCGCCTAGGATTCTTCCACAACCCTAGGATTCAACCGGCTTTTATTGATTCACAAGACTTAGGATCCTAGTAGCTCACCGAGAAGCCTCTTTCCTATACAATTGCAATCTAGTCAACTCATGTTCCCTTGGAGTCCTAGACCAATCTAGAAGAGCCCCGCCTCTCTATGCTATCTAGTACAATCCTCTTACACTTAGTGAATCAATCGCCTAGTGTCTACTTCCCGAGTTACAAACTCTTGAGTATAACACTCTCTCGAAATATATCCTATAAGCTCACAGTGTAACTCTCAAATGCTTTGAAATGAAATAACAGACTCTTAAGGACTAGCAGAGAGCACACGAAGAAGACAGATCTCGCTTGAAGGCTTGAGTGTATGAAAGCTTGTGTTCAACAGGTGTGTCGCTGTCTTCTTCTTTCTTTTCTTTTTATTGAAAAAAATCGACGCCTAAGGATCTTCACCAACGGCTAGAGAGGATCATGGCTTGAGATGGATCTTCTATCTTTGGAAACTTTCGGAGGCCATGATCTTCCGATTTGAATCTTCTCAATTTACAACATAAGGAAGGAAATAATATTCGAAAATACTTCCTGAAAGGTTAGTGTATATATAATAATATAATGGAAGCATATAATAACATAAAATAAGATTCGAACATAATATCATATAGAACAGGTTTTGTGTTTCATCAATACTGTTAAAGCTTCAAGACCTTTGACACAAACAGACTGTCAAGGCCTTTGAAACTTATTCCGATTTTCATCAAGGGAGTGGAGTTATCAATCTCCCCCTTGATGAAAGACAAAACCTGTGCATCCCTGCAACTTAGTCAAGCATATATAATATAAGTAAAATCGGACTAAGTACCTGCATGGGTTAGACAAATGTTGGATCAAAATTTTAAAGCAAGAAGACCATCCAACTGAAAATAAAACCAAGGTCTTCCAAGACCTTTAAATCGCAACAGTTTTAAAAAGTCTAACACCACCACAGATCATCTCCCCCTTTTTGTCTTTCAACAAAGGGAGGAGGGAAAACAGTCACCAAAAGTTTTGAAACAGTTTCCAAAAACCAGCAATGTTTCAGATTTGGGGTTAGGGTAGGGTAGGATAGGGTTAAGCTTCATCATCCGGAACATCATCAGTGAGCCGCGACCATAGACCTTGCAACAGCTTGGTTACCCCGCTCATCTCCGTCATAAACTCCTTGTGCAGCTCCTTGATATCCAGGCGAACTTCCTCCAAGCCCAACTCCAGGTTGTCCATGCGTTCATCAACGGCTGAGGCAGTGGGAAGAGCTTTTAAAGGAGAGGCAAGACTCCAAGTCCCTTGGGGGGACCGAGTGATGCCAATCTTTTCAAGGCTCTTGGAGTCGAACTTACCCATATGACGCTGTTGTTCTTCATTTTTAAAATCGATTCCAGAAGCTTTGAAGATTTGGGTCAAAAGGGTAGCGAAGGGGAGGGGAGTTCCTTTCCTGGCTTTTCTAGTGTGAGCCATGGATCCTAAAATGGTGTTGGCCGGATCAAGATCAAGGCCATTGAGGATTCGGTAAAGTAGGATCATGGCATTGTCGGTCAGGAGAGAGCCGGAGTTTAGACGGGGTAAGAGGCAACGCACAATGATGTTAAATATGATCTTTGCCTCTAGGGTAAGGGATGAGTGGGTTAGCTGCTTTGAGGTGTTGGTAGATGCCTCGGGTAGAAGATATTTGGATCGGGCAAGGGTAATGCAGTCTTCTTTAGAGGGGTTTTCTTGAGAGGGTGGACAAGGGCTAGGAAGGCCAAGGAAATCAGCGAAGTCAAAGGAGTTGAAAGAGATTCTAACTCCCTTGACGACAGATTCCAAGAACCAACCATCGTCAGTGTGTTTGGCTTTGAGATTTATATAGAACAGGTGGGTGAGCTGGGGATAATAGACGGTTTCAAGATTGAGAAGGGTCCAGGCTGGGGATTTTTTAAGAATAGCAATGTACGGTAAATTCAAAGCTTCAAAGAACGCAATATCTAAAAAATCAGAACAGCAGATCCTACGAGTTCGAAACTCGTCTACCCACTTACCAGCCATTTCAGCATTTTTAAACCATGAAGAGGGGAGGGATTGATTTACCTGAATGAGAGCGGGAGGATCAGCGTTCTTCCTTCTAGCCTGTGTTGGAGCAGACCTCTTGGCAAGCGCCTCAAGGCTTCTGAGGGTGCCCTTCCTGGTGCGCTTGGGAGAAGGAGGCTTGGCTGTAGAGGCTTTCCGCTTCTTTGGAGACGGGGGAGGAGGAGGAGGAGAAGGAGAGGGAGCATGCTCGGGCTCCTCTTCCTCTTCTTCCTCTGACCCCGAGTCCTCACCGGACCTTTCAGCGTTGTCTCCATCGGTATCCTCGTCCTCTCCGGATTCGTCTTGCTCCTCGTCCTCTTCCTCAGGCTCCTCTTCAGAAGGAACCTCCTTGAGAGCCTCCGCCTCGGCTTCTTTCCGGATTCTCTCAGCTTCCTCCTCGACCAACTTCCTTGCAAGCTCGGCCTCCTCCTCGGCCTTTTTCTTCCTTAAAGCTTCTTCTTCGGCTTCCTTGGCTGCATCCCTTTCCAGAATAGCATCAAGATCCTCCTCTTCTTCTTCCTCATCCACCTCCTCAGCGATGACCTTCTTTTTCCCTTTTTGCTTCGCACTGAGAGGCTTCTTAGCAGAGCGTTTTTTAGAGCCCTTGGTTACTGTAGTCGTGCTCTCAGCGATGGTGCTCTGGACAACAGCAGAGACGATGGCTTGAGGAGTGGGTTCAGGTGTAGGAGAAGTAGCAATGACCTGGCGTCCCTTGGGGGTGACGCCAAGTCTTTTGGGTGTGGAAGCTTTCTTTGATTTGGGAGCCATGGAGGTATTCGGCTAGGGTTTCAGGATAGTTTGAGAGATTGGAGAGGGAGAATTGGAAGAGTTTTGGGTAGTTCTGAGGTTATGAGGTAATCGAGAGGGGTTTGGGTTTTAAATAGGAGAGATTTGAGTGATGGGACGGGGTTTAGGGTTCCAATGTAAGTAATGATAACATTGCCAATTTGAAAAATATTTCAATTCAAAAATCAAATCTTCTCTTAACCATTTTAGAATAGGAGGGAAATAACCGAAAATATTTTGTTCCAAAAATATCTCTACGGATAAAATATGTGACATAAATAAATTATTTTGAAAACCGATGAAAATAATACTTGATCAAATATCTAAAAAGATATTAACCAAATATATACGATCCGATATCTGTTTTCTATCATTCAGTTCACAAACCTTGACATAAAACTCAAGGGTCTTGACACTGAGTAGAATTTATCTTTCGTAAAGGGAAAGCTCCCCCTACGAAAGTGCATCCTTGTTAAGCATCCCGATCTCTCGTCTAATGAAGGTGAACCTGTCCTCTGCCAAAGGCTTAGTAAAAATGTCAGCCCGTTGATAATCAGTTGAAATAAAGGAAATGGACACATCACCTTTTTCGACGTGGTCTCTAATGAAATGATGCCTTACATCAATATGTTTGGTCCTTGAATGCTGAACAGGATTCTTTGTAATGGAGATGGAACTTGTATTGTCACACTTAATGGGAATGCCTTTGAGGTTGATACCAAGATCTCGCATTTGTTGAGCCATCCAAAGGATTTGGGAGCAGCATGCTCCAGCTGCTATGTATTCGGCTTCTGCAGTGGATAGGGCAACTGAGTTTTGTTTCTTAGAATGCCAACTGATCAAAGATGCTCCTAAGAATTGGCAACATCCTGATGTGCTCTTCCTATCCACCTTATAGCCTGCAAAATCTGCATCAGAATACCCGATTAATGTCAAATCCTTTTGCTTTGGGTACCATAGTCCAAGCTCCTTAGTGCCATTGAGATATCGAAAGATCCTCTTCACAGCCACGAGGTGAGATTCTTTAGGATCAGCTTGAAACCTAGCACACATGCAAACACTAAACATGATGTCAGGTCTACTAGCTGTAAGATATAGTAAAGATCCAATCATTCCCTGATACTCCTTTTGATTGACACTCTTCCCAGTCTTGTCTTGATCTAGGGATAATGTTGAGCTCATGGGAGTCTTGGCTGCTTTGGATTGATCCATCTTGAACTTCTTCAAGAGATCCTTAGTGTACTTGCTTTGGTTGACAAAGATCCCTTTCTTGGATTGATGAACTTGTAATCCCAAAAAGAAGTTGAGTTCACCCATCAAGCTCATTTCAAATTCGCTGCACATGATGTCAGAAAATTCCTTGCACAAAGATGTGTTAGTAGCACCAAATAATATATCATCAACATAAATTTGAATAACCAAAATGTCCTTTCCTTGGGTCTTGATAAAAAGAGTCTTGTCGATCAACCCCCTTTGAAAATCATTTTCTAAAAGATATTTTGACAAGCGCTCATACCGAGCTCTTGGGGCTTGTTTCAAACCATAAAGCGCTTTGTCAAGTTTATAAACATGATTAGGAAATTCCAAACTTTCAAAACCTGGGGGTTGAGCCACATAAACTTCTTCTTCTAAGAAACCATTGAGAAAAGCACACTTGACATCCATTTGATATAGCTTTATGATCATAAAAGATGCAAATGCTAATAATATACGAATGGCTTCAAGCCTGGCTACGGGAGCAAAGGTCTCCTCGTAGTCAATACCTTCCTCTTGATTGTAGCCTTCAGCAACAAGCCTTGCCTTGTTCCTCACGATCTTACCATTCTCATCTAGCTTGTTTTGAAATACCCATCGTGTGCCAATGACGGATTGATGCTTTGGCCTAGGCTTCAAGGTTCAGACTTTGTTCCTTTCAAATTCATTAAGCTCACTTTGCATAGCAATGATCCAATCTGGCTCTTGAAGGGCCTCATCTACCTTTTTGGGTTCTATAAGAGAGACAAACGCGTGAAAAGCACAAAGATCTTTAAGTTTAGAACGAGTTTGAACACTAGAAGTAGGATCAAAAATGATATCCTTTAATGAGTGTGATGAGGAGTATTTGAATTTTCTTTTGCTAGTCTCAGTTCCTTGATTCGTCACACCAGTAGGATTGATTTGTGGTACATCTGACTCCATAGTTCTGTTAGATTCAGTTTCAGCAGTTTCTGACATTTCAACACTGTTGGATTGGACACCAAGGGCTTTGGACGAATCTTCAACACCTTGGGCCAATTCTTCAGTGTTGAGAATATGTTCCTGGATGTTCCTCTTCTCTGTGTTGTTGGTAGCAGCATCATCACCTTCCTCGTTCTCCGCATGGATGTTAAGATCTATATCTGCAACACTTTCACTCAAAGAACCGTCATTGCATTCATCAAATATAACATGTATACTTTCTTCAACTAACTGGGTCCTTTTATTGAAGATTCTATAAGCTTTGCTACTTGTGGAGTAGCCAAGAAATATACCTTCATCACTACGCGCATCAAATTTCCCAAGGTTATCTTTTCCATTGTTATGAACAAAGCAAGTACAGCCAAAGGGTTTAAAATAAGATATAAGTGGTTTACGGCCTTTGAAAAGTTCATAAGGAGTTTTCTTTAAGATGGAACGAATAAGACAGCGATTCAAAATATAGTTAGCTGTATTAACAGCTTCAACCCAATAGGTTTTAGGTAATGCATTTTCTAAAAGCATAGTCCTGGCCATATCCTCTAGGGTGCGGTTCTTTCGTTCCACAACCCCATTTTGTTGAGGTGTCCTAGGAGCAGAAAAGTTATGGGAGATGCCATATTTAGCACAAAACAAATCAAACTGAAGTTGATCAAACTCCCTACCATGATCACTTCGAATTGACACTATGGGCTCGTTTCTTAAAGTTTGCAACTCCTTACAAAGTTTTGAAAACTCAAATAAGGCCTCTGATTTTTCTTTTAAAAATGCAACCCAAGTATATCTAGAAAAATCATCAACAACAACAAGCATGTACTTTTTACCATTGGGAGATTTGACTCGGATAGGACCACATAAATCCATATGTAAAAGTTCAAGGGGTCTAGAAGAACTTACAACCTTTTAGGGTTTGAAAGAGCTACGTGTTTGTTTACCTCGTGTGCATGCATTGCACATATCAATACCTTTGAAGTCCATCTCAGGTAGTCCTCTTACAAGCCCTTTGGACACAAGCTTCTATAGTGTATGTGGACTCACATGACCGAGTCTCTTGTGCCAGAGCTTTGGATCGTCCGTCAAAGCTTTTAGACAGGTTAAGCTTCCTTGTGCCACTTGATCAGCATTCACAGCGTATATATTGTTGTAACGATATGCAATTAGTATAACTTCACATGTATCTTCTCTGCACACTAGACATCTTTTCTTGTTAAATCTGACATTATTGCCACTATCACATAATTGAGAAACACTAAGCAAATTATACTTTAAACCATTCACAAGATAGACATTTTTAATACTATGGTTGGAATCACTCCCAACGCTACCAATACCAACGATGTCACACTTTCCTTTGTCACCAAGAGTGATTGTTCCTGTGGACTGCTCCTTTAGATCATGAAAGAGAGAACTCTTCCCATTCATATGCCTCGAGCATCCACTATCAATAATCCATTTTTGCTCCTTCACCTTGGTGATCTCCTGCAAAACAAACATCAACCTTTGTGGCTAGACCAATAAGCAAATTTGGATCCATTATTGGGATAAACCATATTTGGTAAAATAGTGCCTTTTGGGACCCAAACTTGTGTTATCCGTTCTTTTCTCAAATGAACAGGGAATGTATTGCGAATGATATATGGATCCTTTCTTCTATAGGGGCAGGTCTCTTTTACATGTCCCTTTCGAGCACAATGGTGACATATAGGAGAGTTTCTGCTTCCTTTTGCCTTTACAAAGGTGGTAATGTGCTGCTTCTTTAAAAACCTTGGATTGTAACCAATACCACTTTTGTTTAGAGAACTTTGTTGCTCACCCAACATCCTATCAAGAGTGCTTTTGGATTTGGTAAAACTTTTGAGGGCTGTCTGTTGGTCTTGAATCTTATTATTCAGGGAGATCTTCTCGTTCTCTAAGTCATGATGTTCACTTCTCAGAGACGAGAGATCTTGCTTGAGTTCAGATTTCTCTGAGTCAAGAGTCTTGACTTTAATGTCAAGACCTGAATAAGAAGCTTCAAGACTTTTGACCCTCATAGACAGATCCTCAATAGTTCTTTTCTGGTCCACAGTTCTCTTAATAAGAGTGTTAGTTTGGGCAATAAGTTTCTCTTCATTGGCAATCATATTAGAAAGGAATTCCGATAATACCTCTTTTGGACTTGCCATAAGTTCTCTTACGGTTACCTCAAGCTTCTCATCGTGAGATTCATCTCCTGATGCCATAAGACAGACATTGGCCTTCTCATCGTCGGAGTCGGAGTCAGAATCACTCCAAGTTGCCACCATGGCTTTCTTTTTCCATCTATCACCCTTCTTGGACTGGCTCTTCGTCTTTTGAGGGCAGTCTTTCACAAGATGATCTGTTTCACCACATTCAAAACAAGACAACGGTTTAGTCTTCTTATCATTTTTGTTGTATTGAGACTTACCTCGGAATTTAGAAGACTCTGATCCATCCTTGTTGTTGAATTGTTTCTTCATTTTGAGGATTCGAGCAAGGCCTCTTGTGATAAGAGCAAAAGGATCATCCTCATCGTCATCCTCATCTTCGGAATCAGATTCATCTTTGTTGTCATCCTTCTTAGATTTGAGCGCCAAATTCTTAGTGCTTGCTGGAAGTTCTCCATCGTCTTCATTAAGGATCATCTCATGCGTGATCAGTTTCCCAAGCAGGTCGTCAAGAGGCAGAGTAGTGAGGTCTTGGGCTTCCTCTATAGCTGTTACTTTAGGACCCCACTTTTCTTTTGGGAGACACCTCAATATCTTCCTTACTTTCTCAACGTTTGTAAAGCTCTTGCCGAGAGAGTCAAGGTTGTTGGTGATTTCTGTGAATCGTGTGAACATGACCTTGATAGACTCATCAGGCTTCATCTTGAAAAGTTCATACTTTTGAAGGAAGATGCTGATCTTGGTGTCCTTCACTTGGCTGGTTCCCTCATAGGTGACGACCAGCTTGTCCCAAATCTCTTTAGCTGACCTACAAGATGAAATACGGTTAAACTCATCAGTGCTAAGACCACAATAAAGTAAGTTAATAGCCCTGTAGTTTTTGGAGACGAGTTCAAGATCCGCTTGGATGTATTCAGACTCCTTCTTTGCGACTTTGGTTCCATTTGGTCCGTCTTTCTCTGGAATCTTTGGCCCATTCTCTATAATGTTCTAAAGTTCCAGATCTTGGTCTATGATGAACATCTTCATCAATGATCTCCAGTGGAAAAAGTTGTTTCCTACAAAGAGTGGTGGTCTGCTGGTAGACCTTCCCTGTGCAAATCCTCCGCTTGCTTCACCAGACATGATCGAAAACTCACAAGATTGTTAGATCAAAAGCAGTGAGTAAAGCTCTAATACCAATTGAAGGTTCGATAATGTAAAACAAAGTAATATAGAAATACTCTAGAAGGGGGGGTTGAATAGAGTATGTCGGTTTTTCACAGATTCTCAAGACTTTTGAAGCTCGTGCAAAATCCTTTGAGATTAGACTTAGTCTTTTCTCTAAAAACCTGAATCACAAAGTTAAACAGTCGAACCAAGTGCGGAAATAAGGTAAAGCAATAAGTAAAGGACTCGATGAGTTGTTTACGAGGTTCGGCACGAACTTGGCCTACGTCCCCGCCTAGGGTTCTTCCACAACCCTAGGATTCAACCGGCTTTTATTGATTCACAAGACTTAGGATCCTAGTAGCTCACCGAGAAGCCTCTCTCCTATACAATTGCAATCTAGTCAACTCACGTTCCCTTGGAGTCCTAGACCAATCTAGAAGAGCCCCACCTCTCTATGCTATCTAGTACAATCCTCTTACACTTAGTGAATCAATCGCCTAGTGTCTACTTCCCGAGTTACAAACTCTTGAGTATAACACTCTCTCGAAATATATCCTATAAGCTCACAATGTAACTCTCAAATGCTTTGAAATGAAATAACAGACTCTTAAGGACTAGCAGAGAGCACACGAAGAAGACAGATCTCGCTTGAAGGCTTGAGTATATGAAAGCTTGTGTTCAACAGGTGTGTCGCTGTCTTCTTCTTTCTTTTCTTTTTATTGAAACAAATCGGCGCCTAAGGATCTTCACCAACGGCTAGAGAGGATCATGGCTTGAGCTGGATCTTCTATCTTTGGAAACTTTCGGAGGCCATGATCTTCCGATTTGAATCTTCTCAATTTACAACATAAGGAAGAAAATAATATTCGAAAATACTTCCTGAAAGGTTAGTGTATATATAATAATATAATGGAAGCATATAATAACATAAAATAAGATTCGAACATAATATCATAAAAACAGGTTTTGTGTTTCATCAATACTGTTAAAGCTTCAAGACCTTTGACACAAACAGACTGTCAAGGCCTTTGAAACTTATTCCGATTTTCATCAAGGGAGTGGAGTTATCAAATGGCATGTTTGGCAAATTAATTCATATAATAATTGATAGAATCTAAATCAAATGTATCACTCGCAAATAAAAAATAAATAAATAATTCTTAATTTAAGATAGTTATATTTAAAATCTTACCAGCCTTCATAATTATTTTTTAAAAAAAATTTACATAATTGATATAAGAAAATAATTTATATTTACTTTATATAGAGTAGTAATTTATAATAATTCAAAGATGTTTGATATAATAAAATTTATTAAAAAATCGCACAACGGGCGAATATAATAAACTAGTACTATAATAAAGCTTCAACCATAGCATGCTTATCCCACACTGATTCAGTTAATACATATTTGTTGAATATATGAAAGGGATATTATCCCACATTGATAAAATAGTGTATCCAACCTTGTACATAAATGGGTGGGCTACTCCTCCTAACACCAATTGGTTTTAGGATGGAACCCCACTCGACTTGTGTGCTTGACTTAATTGGAGCATGTTGCGCTATTTTATTTTGAAAAAACTATTTAAAATAGTCGGAATTTTAATAGTCGAGCACAGAGCCCTACCAAATTTGCAAAAAATAACCCCCCCAAAAAAAAGGTAAATATGACATTGAAACTTAATGTTCAACCAAGCTTGGTCAATGAAACAGTAAGGTTGACCCAAACATGTTTCTCTTTAGCCATTACATCTTGCAAGATATCCGAGTACCTCCTGAAGATCTCATCAATCACTTGTCCGCCCAAGGCATCAACAAGTAGTGGTTCCATGATAGCCCTCATAGCTCGCAACTTCCCGATATATGGTTCCTCCCCGTTGCTCGCTGCGTGCTCCCACCCCGTCTCCGACAGTTGTATCTTCTTTATTGCGAATGACCCTTCCTTCTCCACCTCCCGCCTTATCTCCGTTGGTGATGGTATGTAAAATGGCATGTTAAACATGTCTAGTTTCTCCTCTTCTATCAATCCCTGCGCGCATATACATGTACGTACATTAACATTAATAGTTCAATTGGACTTTGATGATCGACAAATGTTGACTAAAATTAAGCCCTAGTAGTTACCGCGGACACCATTTGGGAAATCGCTGATGAAAGGAGACTTATTGAGTAAGTAGCATTCCCCTTGTTGTTGAAGTGGTCCTCATTGTCTCTACCCACAACGGTGAAAACCATACCCCCACCAGCCACTATTTCCTCCGAACGACACTTGAGGAACGTCGAAAAATCAGCTTGAAATTGTCGCAAGTAATCCTTCTTCACACACTCTGGACTACTACTTGACAACCACACCTCGCCCTTGTTGTGTCGCCCTATGTTTTCGGGAACTTTAGAAAGCCAATGAAGGCTATAAGAAGAGTGCAAGAAATGAAGGGTTTGTCTCGGAAAGAGGCGGTTGTAGAATGAGCCAGGAACTCCATTAAAGAAGCATCGTTTGGTGACCTCTTCACCTATCTCACTCTCTAATTGCTTTTGGAAGCTTGGGAGAGACTGGAACAATGTGTTGAAGTCATTGGTAGGCAGATCATTGAGAAGTACATGGATCTCCGGAGACTGTTGGTGACCTAGTTCTTGTCGAACACTGTCCACAGCGGTGATAAGTTGGCGGACTGCCACAAACACATTTGGCCCGGAGGAGCAACCCAAGTCGGCAATGCATAAGCATGTGGTTGCAGGGAACCAACTTCGATACATCTGACCGATCGCTTCCTTGTTTATGTGCTCTATCATTGACATCAACTTACCCTAAAACGTAACATGAAAACATTCAAGTGCAATAATGATATAACCATAATAAGTGGCGGCGGATCTAGCTAGATCCCCTACCTAGTACGGGATGAGATAACCTACCGTTAACACCGTGTATCACTCGAGTGTCATAAAATTAGTTTATATCAAAATTATTATTTAAATAAAATTATAATAATGTTTTATTTCATAATTCATGTACATTTGTAAAAAAAATATTTTAAAATTTTATATAAATATAGAAAAATCAAGAATTATTTTTTATTTATGATATTTTTTATTTAAATAGGCGAGAGAAACAAAAAATATAGAAAAAAATCAATAATTATTTTTGAAACAATGTTGAAAGAAACATTAAATAAATAATTTATGATTTTTTTTACCAAAATAGTTGAGAGAAACAAAAAATATAGAAATAAATTAAGAAGGATTATTTTTAAAACAATATTGAAACAAAAAAAAGTTAAATATATAATTTAAATACAATATTTTTAATTGAAATGATTGTGAGGAATAATATATAATAAAACAAATAAAAAGCAATGGGCTTGAGATTTGAACCCAAAACATTTTGATTCCTCTTCTTTCCTTTACCACTTAAGTTAGATAACATTGTTACTTTAAATATCATTTAAAGATCATATATTACCCTAAAATACTAAATATATGCAAAAAAAATATATTTTTCTGACAAGGGGTGCTCTAGCACTCCTAATCGAGCACCCCCCGACTCCACCACTGAGTTGAGTAAAAGTTACAATATAACAACATTTTAGTTAAAAAAAATTACTATGATTTTTCAAAATATTTTTTTACAAATGTGATATTGCGATATACCTAATGGTTTGTTAGGTGATCTTGATTTACTACCTGGTTGGGGCAGGGTTGAAAACAAATTTGGGAGATTTGTTTGTTTTTATATCAAATTTGGGAGATTTGGTTACATGGGAAATTATAAGGATCATAGAGGCATTCCTCGTCATTCGTTTGCAATTCGACAATATTGGTATTTACCATTTCTATAAATAGCTAGCCAGCTAGGGGGGCCAATCAAGCAACAAACTTTTATTGCTAAGATTTATTGTAATTTTGATTACACTATAGGGATTCTTGTCTAATCATCTATAAAAATGATCTAACACTTCGGATACAAATTAAGACATCGTTTAGACCCCAAAAAAAAACAAATTAAGACATTTAATTTAAATATATATATATATATGTATATATATATATATATCAAGAAAAAAATAATTACCTGAATTGAAGAGTTGTGAGCATAGCTGGTTTCTCCGACTCCTCCATTCATATGCAGCATAGCTCGATCGCTAGAATCGTCCGTTTCTATGCATTTAATTAATTATAATATTATATACGCATAATTATTTTTTTATCGCACAAATTGATTATTGGATAAAATATTAATAATATTGCTAAATCTGATTAATTAAAACAGTAAATAATGATTAATTAATGTATACACGGTTTTCCTAATCCAGCATGTCTACGTATATAGGAATAATAGAAAAAAAAAATTAAAAAGATAGACATGACTAATAAGTTTAACAATTTGGTATGAACTGAATGAAGTAATTAGAAAATCAAATGAAACTAATTAATTGACTCCCTGGAGGGGACCGGCGAGCTCCTTGGGAACGATGCATTTGGGGTCACGTCGACTCGTATGTGTTGTGCCTAAAGGGCTTGACTCCCCCGGAGGGGACCGCCGCCCTTTGGCGTCTTTCCTAATAAATTTGCTGCGTTTGCGGGGCTGACAAACTTAATTTCTTACCTTAATAGAACGTAGTGAATGTTGGTGTATTGGATCCACTTCCTTTGCACAGATTCACACACACCTATATATATATATATAGAGAGAGAGGTGTGCGTGTGTGTACGAAAACTAAATATATACCACATATTAGGGTTTAGGACACTATATTGTTATGAATGCGGTATACGTCGTTATGAACATGGTATCGTAAATTCTGATTTGTCTTTAATTTTCAGTGTCTACCTATATGTCAATAAGGATGTGGCACCACATCAATAGAGATATGTATTTACTAATTTTTGCAGTGTATCTAACAACACCCATAGAAACAAGCATTTGCATGAGATCTCTTGAATATTGCCCCAAATTTTTGAGGCATAATATCATATGGCCCAGTATTTGGTTATAAAAATAAATGACTTCTAAATTTAAACAAAAAAAAAAAATCAATAGCAACTTGGTGGTTAAGGATGTGCGCTGCTTATTTTGAGTTCCTAGTTCGAATCCTTTTATTTGGATTTGGGGCCTTTTTAATTGTTCAATTAAAGGATTGTGCCTTGGGACTAGGAAGTAGCTTCCCGTATTTATGTTTTTTTTTTTGTTTAATGTACTCTGTATTTACTACCCGTATTTACTCTTTTTTTTGGTTCAATGTACTCCGTATTTACTAATTTGGTGAAGCCTTACGTGTTAATTTTCTTATCATTTTTATAATTATGTTTTTTGAGCAAATTATCATTATTTTAATATTGAAGTATTTTATGTTGAGGATCTATATACGGATATACCTATAAAAATTGTGTCTTATGCCCCTTAATGACTCTCATTAAAGACATTTTCATTTCTTAATCATTTTCTTTTCCTTTAATTTGATTGATATTATAATTTTTTTTATAAGATGATGTTATAATTTTATAATTGTTATCACTTAGTCATTTATTAATTAATATATTCATAAATGGTTTATTATTTTTACTAACTTATGAAAAATTAATTATATTTTCCTGAGTTTCTATCCTCAATAATGACCCCATTCACATCATTTTAAACTCCAATAATTTATGAAATTCATATCATTCGAATAACATATATTCATATAAAAATCAATTAATCCTTAATCTTTTATATCTATACCTTTCAAAGAATCTTTACGATCCTAATTTATGGAATTTTTTTTTGAAACCGAATATTAAAAGTCTATTTTATCGATATATTTTGTTAGTTTTAGAATCCTAGCTTAATGGATTATAACATAATTAATAAATTCATTTTAATTTTTGCTTAACAATTTTGATCTAAAATGTAATTATACAAGTAATAACCAAATTTAGCATGGATAATAATTTATTACTTTTTTATGTCACTTTTTTTATACTTCGTATTTCTAATCTCCTAATTAAAATGTGGTGAAAATTAATAAGACTATAACCAAAATGTTCTTTTTTAACTAATATTTTTTAAAAACACCATATTTAATAACTTTATTAAACAAAACAATTTCAAATTGATTATTTAATTAATAAAAATATTTTATATAATATAATTCAACTCCTTTTAAAAAAACTACAAAGGCAAGTTTTTAAGAAAAAAAATTATTATATACAATTCCTTTTTAAAAAATGTTAATTAAAAAATGGCATTTTAGCTATAGATTAAAAAATATCACTAGAAAATTAAAATTTTAGCTGTAAAATAAAAGTTGGTGCTTCTCAATTGATCGAATACCTTATGTTATAAAAGATATTTTTATTTTTAAAAAATTAAAAGGTTTTTTTATTAAAAAAAAATATTTTATAAGGTGTCTTCTTGAAGAAAAAACCCATAAAAATATAAAGATATAATAAATCAATTAAATTAAATTATCAATTATATAAAATGAAGATTTACTATTTGTACACATATGCTGTTTAGATTAGTCAATGAGATGATATAAAATAAGTTCTTAAATAAACTTATATAATAGAAAAACTTATATGTATATCCTGTACGTAACACGGGTATGCCTTGGCTAGTTTTATAAAAAAATTCTATTCACTTAATGAAATTAATCGAATTTTAAAAATTTAAAAACAAAAAGAGGAGAAAAACAAACCACTATAAGTATTTCTTTTTTTAAAAAACCCATCTAAATCCTCTTTGTGCAAAAATAAAAATAAAGATTTATAACATTTAATGTTTATCTTATTTTAATATATTTTGATTAAATTAATATAAAATTGGATACATATAGTGTAATATTTTTTTAATTTAATATATATATATCACTATAATTTAAATAAATATAAAATAGTTATTAATTAATATAATTAATTTTAATTTTTCGTATACGGCTCTCAAATTAATTGGCACGGTCGTACGTAGAAGTGGGGATATCATCTACATCCACCCCCTAATATACAATCGATCCACCCCTATTTTCCCGGACATTTTTTACATGTGCATAAAAAGTTACACATTTGTTTTTATTTTTTCTTATACAAGAAAACTCAAGTCTATATGTAGAAAACTATTGAGATGTGAAGGGAAAAAATGATCCCATATTGAAAAAGTGCACAAATACGTCTAATATATAAGTTAGGAGGTTATTTCTGCTATTGTCAGTTAGTTTTAAAATGGAATCTCGCCATGCTTATGTTACGGGCTTATTGATCCGAGTCAAACTTTAATATGGTATCAAAGCGGTTAGTCTAACGACCTGTCTTTCGATCCTGGTTTAGGTTGCTAATTGTCCAAGTGTCAACTAGATAAGTCAATTGTAGTTGCACTTGTGAGAGCATATTGAGATATGAGTACGAGTGTCCCACATAAAAAATATGAACTAAACAGGTCTTGAATATAAGTCAGTGAGTTATTCCTCCTGCTGCCAATTGGTTTTAGGATGAAACCTCACTCGACTTTTGTGTTACGTTGTATGGTGCTATAGCGCATGTTCGCTTATACACATGATCCCCGGTCATTGGCCCATGTCGGACTATGATATTATATCAAAGTAGATTTTTTGGTTAGATAAAAAGAGAATGAGATGCTACCGTTGTCGATTATCTAAGTGTCAATTAGATAAGACAATCCTAGTTGCACTTGCGGGGACGTGTTAAGATGTAAACAACAAAAATTGTCCCACATCGAAAGATTGAACAAATCAAACCTAATATATAAGTCGGTAGCTTACTCCTCCTATTGCTAATTGATTTATGATGGAACCTTATTGTGCTTATCTGTTGGGTTTATAACACAAATGCACACGCCCCGATCATGGGTACGTCTTATCCGCACTTATGCGGTTTTTAATATATTTTATTTTATTATATCAATTATTTTTTAATTAATGTAAAATAATACTTATAAAATAAATATACGAGGTTGAGAATAATAGATTTTGTAACAATTTAACATATGGGGTTGCGAAAAATACTTATAAAATTTTATTTTATTATATAAAAAAATCTTTAAATTAATTGAGCTAAAAAAATATTAGGTTTTGTAACAACTTAAGATAGATATTGAGAATTAATATAAATATTTTGATGATAAGATTTTATTGTTCAATAGATAATTAATTAATAATTAAATGTTATCATTAAATATAATGAACTAAAATAATTAATCTTAATGACTAAAGATAAAATAATTCAATGTACAATATTTATAAAATAACTCATGATAAAATAAGAAGAACACATAGGATGCCACGTGAATAAATTAGATAAGGTTATTATCTAATATGAGTTAAATATATTAAATCATCATTAATTGTTTTGTCAAAAAAATTCGAGTCAGACTTTACTAAAAAATGACACATATGGGCTCACCAAATGAGACTTCATGTCTCTATTTTAGTATATTATATAGACTTACAAGATTACAATGTTATATTTTGACTATTGGGTAAATTGCTGAAATAACTCGAATTCATTTTAGATTCTTTTGATACAACATATTTACTGGTTAATCATATATAAATAATATATTTGTATAAAACGTAAATACTACGATGAACTAATTAACATTTTGTATCCACGAGGTTCATTTAGCCCATGTCAGTCGACAATAAGATATGGTTAATTTGGAATGTGATGGCGAGCCGGAAAGCTTTTCTACCACACATCTTGCTTGCCCCAATTCTAGCACGTATCGTTTAGAGGTGTAGAGAGATTAAATAAAGTCCCACATTTAAATTTAATTACTTATAACAAGTTTCAGCATATAAGTCGGTGAGCTACTTATTTCTTTTATTACTAAATTGGTTTTAGTTAGGATGGAACCCCACTCGACTTATGTCCTATATTACTAGCTCACAAGCGTTCGTACACACAACCTTCGGTCATAAGTCTCTATGAACTTCAGTACATTAATATATATATATATATATATATAGAGAGAGAGAGAGAGAGACTATCACATGCATTCATGAGACCATTTTTGAACTGTAGGATGATAATAATTGAAGGGGTAGATTTAAAAGTGAATTTTTTTTATACAGGGCAAAGATTTGGGGGTGGTCAACCGCGATTGACCCATCACCCAATAGTGTATCAATGGACGAAATTTGCGATCTCAGTTGGAACGCAGTCAGTGATGAAACATGAGGACAGGCCTAGATGCGCCAACCGATCTGCCACTTGGTTACCCTCCCTGAAGACGTGAACGAAGATGAAAATCTCGAAAGATCGACAAAGGCCAAGGGCATCCGAAATTTCCATCTCGATCTCACACGGGCACTGCCAGAAGCCCCGCAAGACGTTGATGATGGTCAAGCAGTCGCCTTCAACCACCAGCCGAGCAAAACCCCGTTTCGAAGCTTCCAGAAGACCAGCAATAAGACCATAACATTCTGCTTATGTAGCAGATACCATACCGTAAGTGGGATTTTGAATATTCCCCATATAAAAAATTTAAGAGAAAAAATATAAATAAAGAAAGAACAATATTTTCTCCATATGACTGATTTTTCTCATTCTAATCAAGTTAAACGTTTGGTCTCACCCACTAACAAGAATAAATATTATTCATATGAATATACGTATTAATATTATTTAAAGGGAAATTCCATTTGATGCCCCTGTGGTTTTGACAATTCCGCTTGGTGTCCTAAGGTTTTATTTTGTCCGTTTGGTGCCCCTAAGTTTTGTCAAAAGTCCGCCTCATGCCCAAAACTCATATTTTCACTTTTTTGAATGAATAAAACGACCCATTATTTTTCCTTATTTCACAAAACCCCCTTTATTTTTAACAATGAGCAAAATTACCTGTTATTTAACTCCAAGATAAAATTGAAAAACCACCTTTATTTCTAAAATTTAACAAAATCACATATTATTTCCAAACTTTTATCACAAAATCACCCTTCTTTCAAAAATTTTAAAACAAAATCATTATGGTTTTTAAAATTATACAAAAGACATATTAGTTTCCATATTTTGAAAAAATAAAATAAAAACACTCGTTATTTTCCAAAACAATATTTAACACCTATTATTTTTCAATATAATATTTAACCTATAATTCACTAAATTTTAACAATTGTAAATGCGATTGATCATATGGTGGCTCAATATTTTGGTAGTATATTTTTTTTCGGGTCGATCCGTAAACCTGGAATTGTTTTTTTTTTCAATTTAATATTTAGCCACAATAGTTTATTGTATAAGAAAGAAATACATTATAATTATCATTTTCTTTTAAAATCGGGTCTTTGGGTTTGACCTGACCCGAAAATGTCGGATCGGATCGAGTTGACCCAGTATGAACCATCCTAATTGATCAATCTAACCCAATACTCGATTAGAATTTTATTGAAAAAGAAAAAGTAATGTAAAAAATAAAGGGTGGATTGATGAATAAGAGAGTGGATTTTTTTGACCCAATACTCAATTAGAATAAAGGATATTTTTTTTATCCAAAGTATAGTTTTATGATTTTTTTTCTTTTTGTAATTTATACGTCAGTTTTTTTTCAAAAAATGTGAGGGTGGATTGATGCAAAGTTTTTATAAATAATGGGTGGTATGTTATGTATGTACATTGGTTGCCAAATAATGAGATTTTTTTTCAAAATATTAAAAATAATGAATCTTTTGTGTAATGTTAAAAATAAAGGTTGATTTTCTTCTAAAAGTTTTTGTAACAATGAGTGAGTTTTTTCTAAAATTTTGGAAATTAGTGTGATTTTATTGAAAAAAATATGTAAAGTGTTTTTTTCACTTTTATGTTGGATTTAGTTAAATAATAGGTAATTTTGTTCATTGTTATAAATAAAGGGGGTTTTGTGAAATAAGGAAAAATAATGGGCCGTTTTATTCATTCAAAAAAGTGAAAATATGAGTTTTGGGCATGATGCGGACTTTTGACAAAACTCAGGGGCACCAAACGGACAAAATAAAACCTTAGGACACCAAGCGGAATTGTCAAAACCTCAGGGACACCAAACAGAATTTCCCTTATTTAAATGAATCTTCGGATGGATATTATTTAGATGAATCTTCGGATGAATATTATATATTCAAATGAATATGCATATTAATATTATTGATATGAATATTCAAATAACATTCAAACGAATATTTGGTTTAATATATTCATATGAATATATGAATGAATATACAAAAAATTATAAAACAACCTTTTAACAAGAATGGTGGAAGATATGAGAGAGAGAAAAATCTTTTGATTTTTTTATCCATTAAATTGTTTGATAAATAAAATTTAAAATAAAATTTCATTCATAGTCATAAATATTAATATGGACCTTCAATGTTATCTTCTCACCAGAATTCAATCCTATGACTGATTGATTTGTAAGAGGTAAATGCTTTCAAAACTTATCTAAGGACGTGGTTAGTTACGTTGTAATGTACGTGATCCTTTGAGTTACAATTTTTTTTTTCCAAAAATCTTTTGTTTGCCTTCCAATCTAAACTACTTGATAAGATCAATCCTATGACTGAATGATTTTTTTTATCCATTAAATTGTTTGATAAGGAAGGGTCTCATCTTCTCAATATTTTCAAATTTTAGATTTAAAAAAATGATTTTATTTATTTTCCAAAGAAAATGCAGCAAACTCTCTCGATCTCTCTATATATAATTATATAGTTATATATAGTTATATAGTATAGATTTTTTTAACACTCCTTATGATGCAATTTATGAACAAATCCGAGCCTTAAGATTGTGTGAAATGGAAGGTTGGGATTTAATCCCCATTTTTTTTTAAACATGGGACCCACACTTAATACCCATCCACTCTCATTACATCCGCATTGGAGGGTGATACACCTACACTAAGTGTATGTCTAAATTCCTACACTTTCAATCATAACCCTTCATTTGGATTTTTTTAAAGAAAAAAATAAAAACAAAAAAAATAACAAAAAAATAACTAAATAAGTAGTTTTTGGTAACCGTTTTTTAAATAAAGTAATCATTTTTTTAATATTAAAATAGTTGGTGAAATTTAAATTGCAATATATATAATATGTGTGTGTATGTATATTAATTGCAAAATATATTAATAATTTTAATTTTATTTTAAAATATGTATCTTTATTCTCTTCCCGATTATACATTTCATCCAATCAGTATTAATTCTCAACTTTGTCATGATGAACATTTATCTTGTCAATGTAAACAAATAACGTACTTTGTCATATTGGTTATGCCTTTAATTTCTAATTATGGTTAATAATCTAGTAATTATGATATGGATAAAAATCGCATCTTTATTCTCTTCCCGATTATAGATTCCATCCTGCCAGTGTTACTCAGCTTTTTCATGATAAACATTCATCCTGTCAAAGTGAAATTTTAGTAGCGTGGATACGCACGTATTGACATTCCTTTTCTAATCTCTTAATAAGGCAATGTTTTTTATCCGGTTAGTTTTATTATTTTTTATTTTTTGGAAAAAAATATTAAAATCATTATTTTAATATATATTTTATTTTTTAAAATATTTTTTAACTTTTCTTTTAATTCATAATTCTCCTTTTAAAGATTTTTACATTTAAATTTAAAGGTAAAATCATCAATTATTTTTTAGCACAAATGACACACCTATCCTATTTTTGCTATTCTCGCAAAACAAGTATACTTTTGAAAACCGAACACCAACAAATCGGCCAAATAATAATTTAAAATGGATTTATTGTTTTGTAAAAAAATTAAAATTTTGAAAATTTGAAGCGGTTACAATTTTTAAAGGCTAACTTTTTAACGTTTTTTAAAAATATTTTTAAATGTACACATGTCAATTTATTATTAGGGGTGTAGAATTCTTACACATAAGTGTAGATTTGTCCGCATTGGCACCCTGTCCCTGTGCGTGTAGTACACACAACTGTTATTGTTTTTTTTTTTTTTAATTTGACAAATGAGATGTTGTTCGGCTCCACCAATTAATGGTTTTTTATTTAAAAATCATAAATTGTGATGAGATGACCCGTAAAAAATGGTCTTCTTACATATGAATAGTGGTTGTGATTTCACCCAATAATTTACAATTTTATGGATTACGGAGTATTATTTTAACATCTTAAAATTAATAAATATGTAAACAATTATCCTGTTATATATGAATAATCTATATAACTGAACCGAATAATCTATATAACTGAACATAATTATCTCTCAAATTTAACTGGTGAATGATTATTAATTTATAGATATTTTTTAATTTATTTAATATTTTTCCATTTTTTTTTGAACCTAGAATATTTAGCAAAATTGGGTTTTTATCTATGTATAATGATCTTGCTTCGTCGAATAATACATATTTTTTTGAGAGAATGTAGCTAATAAGCTAAATAACCCAAAAAAATAAAAACTTGGCAAAAGTAGACCTAGTCCTTGAAATTTTGCATAACTAACCCAAATGGACCAAAAATTGCAAGGAATAACCGGTTGCCTCCACCGGTTTTAGGGGGTAAATGGGGCAAAAAATAAAAAGAAAAGGAAAGGAAAAGCAGATTATTTGTTTAAAAAAAAAAGAAAAAGCAAGTATAAAAAGGAAAGAATCCCATCAGAAAAACCCTAGAAATCAAATGCTGCCTCCCACCCAATCCCTCATCTCTCCTTTCTCTCTCTATCCAGATCTGCCCCCTCTCTCCTCCAAGCTCCCTCGATCTCCTCCAATGGTGGTCTCCGATTACCCTAGGTAGTCCCTGCTCCCGAACTTCCTCTACTCCTCAAGGAGTAGAGGATGTCTATTAGCTCAAGGTAGAGCAATGTGTTAAATATATTATTATAAATATATTTAAAGTCTATTAGCTCATAGACATGTCAAACCTTTTTGCACTTTGATATTCATAAATATATTATAAATATATCAATTCTAAAAGATCTCACATATATACGAATAATTATTAACATCTCACCGAAAATCACTGAATAATTTTTAAAACATAAAGGATCCGGAATAATGAATAATCTTTAAAACATAAAGGAATAATAAAAAATTAGTTAAATAATATTTCAAACCCCAATCCTACAACTCAAATTGCACCCATAATAATCACTGGGAGCAGGGGTCGACACGACACGATAATTTTTTTTAAATATTAGTATTCTGTGATAATACAAATAAAATAAATATCTTAGAATATCATAAATTTCAGTTAGCCTAGTTGGTGGAGCGCTACTTCACGCGTATGTATCCGGGTACCAAGTCTCGAGTTCAAATCCGGATTCCCCAATTTTTTTTTTCAGTTTCTTTTTTTTATCTAGGGTTGCGCTTGAGCCTTCGGTCTTCTACCTCAATCATTTTCTTTCTCTCGCCTCGCCTCTCGTAGACTCGCCTCCAGCCCACAGCTCTCCTCTCATCTCCTCTCCTCTTCTCACTCCGTCTTGTCTCGAGTTTTCTCGAGCCTCACTTCAGATTCGACGCTCGCGGTTGCCCTTGGCCTCGCTCGAAGCTCGCTTCAGATCCGCCCTCTTTTCTCCTCTCGCTTTCCCTCTCCTCAGTCTCGTCTCGAGTCCTCTCTCGCTCACCCTCTCAAGCTTTGGTTCAGATCTGGTGCTCACCCTCGGCCTAGCTTCATATCCGACGCTCGTGGTCACCCTCGGCCTCGCTCGGCGCTCGCTTTGAATCCGCCCTCTCTTCTCCTCGTTCGACGCCCTCTCCTCTATTAAATATCACCCCAATCCCCTCCACAATTGATACAGATCCTTTTCTTTGATTGAATCTTGGATGAAATTAAAGATGAATCATATCTTGTTTCTAGAGTTTTGTTTTCTATCGATTTACTTTGATGACAGTAGATATTAGACAACTGTTCAGATTAATTTGTTCATTTTGAAGAAATTGAAGACGAAGCATATCTTGTTTCTGAGGTTTTGTTTTCTATCAATTTACTTTGATGAAAGTAGATATTAGGGGAGTGTGGTGATTGCAAATTACAATTTGTAATTACAGTTCAAGCCAGAGTTCACCAAAAACAGTTCCAAGCCAGAAACAAGAATTTTTTTTATATAAACGGTTCATGTCGTGTTACACGGGTATCCGATACGAAACCGTTTCGTGTTTTCGTGTTGGATACCCGGTACTTATCGTGTCGTGTTCGGATCGACCTTTTCAGTGTTATCGACTTCGTGGATCCAACATGTCGTGTCGTGTCGGATACCCAGTTATGCACAAACCTAGATGGCCGGCAAGTAAAACGGTTGTGGCCGTCGGCATTCAGGTGCCCAAGACTTGAACCAATGGCGTCAGTTGCTACGGTGCAAACCGTCGAAATTGAAGGTATATATATAGTAGATCATTTGTGAACAATCCTAAGGGTACAATTTATTACTCCGTATAATTTAAGGGTGTCCTCATCACCCTGTATATACACATAACAACAACAACTGGAGCTGTTTGATTGCCGCTTTTTGTATTGCACCACTTTTTATTGTATTTTTCGTTGTATGTTTGACGATTTGCTGTCTGCTGACTTTATCGGCCTCTTGAGGTGCCAAGTTTGTTTGGTTCTCGAATTATTACCTAATAAAAAAAACAACAATCATCCCAATATATCTCGTACTTAGAAGGATCTGGGGAGTTTGATAGTACACACCATTTTCCCAACAAAGTTGAGAGGTTGTTTTCGTGTGACCCGAAAATGTTTTAAAATAATATATAAACTATAACATTTTTAGGTCACACGGAAATACATTAATTACTTTTAAATTAGTTAGTTTATATACATGTGTGTGTGGTGTGTGTATATGTATGTATGTATTCCTACTTTAATTGTCATTTGTAAAGTTGTTAGTTTATAATCATGTGTTAAATTGTGTATTTTGTAAAAATGGTCGGCAACTTGTTTCGTCATTTAGTCTGCTACTTTAGGCCATCTCTAATAGATTTCCTAAAATTTACTCAAAATAGGGAAATAAAATATATATTTTTTAAATTATTTTTGCTTTAACTCCAACAGATTCCCCATTTTGAAGATTTGGAGAATTATTTAGTTTGAAAAATCTTGCAGATTTAGAAAATCATCTCTTTTTTTTTTTAGTGATTCTCCATTTTGAAAAAAATGATGAGAAATCTTTTAGATTAAAAAATATCTTAAAATTATATATAAAAAAAACTCCAAACTTTTCAAAATTAAAAAACTATTAAAAATGCTTTTAGGCCAATTTAATATGACAAAGACCGGAAACCTTTTCTACCACACATTTAGCTTTTTGGACAATTTAATATGACGTCGGCAACTCCTCATATATGAATTAAACGATGATGTCATTCATCCTTTTTGGACTTATATAATGGGCTAACTTTATAACGTCAGCATCCTAATTTTTTTTTTCTAGTAAATATTCAAAATATCTGACACACTAGTGTCGGATAAATCGAGAGGCCAAAAAAAAATGAAAGATGTAACGGCCCAAATATAAATATTCGGGCTATGTTTCGAAGGTTGGATACCTTCGTTCGGATCTTGCAATCCAGGTACGGGTCGAGGTTTCAAAACCTAAAATGAGAACGTTTTAAAGTGGGGATTCCGAAACCCAAAATACGCATGAGCCGTTGGGTACCCAGAACCTGTCCTAGCTGACTAAGTCGCTCAAAATCCTTCGAAGTTCACGCATGCCAAAAACAGAATTCAACGTACAACTTGCCACGGCAGAGCCGAGTCAAAACCAAAACACGAGAAATAGGAATATCGAAAACATCCAAGTTTATAAGTTTGGAAGTCAGTCTCTCGGTCCATCAATCGCCAAAAGGAAAACCCCATCATATTGACATCAAGCAATCAGAAACTGCAGAAAATACCTTTAAAAGAAGAACGAGAAATGAATCAAATCGAGCCACGCATGCGGGACCTGAAGTCCTCGCTGAAGCCACATAGTATGTGCTATATCTAATAAAGATGTTCTAATGCAGTACGAGAATTAAACACACAAGGCATGCTATCGGTTCATATATATAATAATATGTAGAAAACAATAAATGGCCCAAACAATGCCAAGTGGCATATCCCCAAACTCCAACTATACCATACTTGTCCGTACCACAACCGAGGTAGGACACACGGTCGTACCGAACCAGGGATAATCCACCATACATGTCCGTACCACAATCGAAGTAGGACGCTCGGTCGTGCCGCACCAGGTATATCAACCTAAATGTCCGTACCACAACTGAGGTAGGACGCACGGTCGTACCGCACCATACATGTCCGTAACACAACCGAGGTAGGACGCACGGTCATGCTGCACCATAAATATATAAATCAAACAAACTCTATCAGGACAAACCCGATGGTGCTGGGCCGTCCTATGACCCTAGCAAAGACTCTACGACTCACAGATAACGACCGTTCTCTTTTCAAACGCATAAAGTAAACAGATGCTCGATCAATTAGTGCAACCTAAACAGGATACTACATGATCATACTTTTATGCATATGCAACACCTAACATAAAATGCAACAACATGCATGAGAGTCCAACCTGAGTAAGCCCCCTAGGGAACTTATACCTGGAATAGCAGAACAACAAAGCAAAGCAGCAATCAAGATAATAGCCAAATGCTCACAAATCACCTAGCATATATAAATAGACATAATTATAAGTCTATGTCTAAGTTACATAAAGCATAACTAATATCACACACATAAGCTTCATATGGTCAAAGAACTCGTCATCACATCTTATCCATATTCTCATCATCATCTCAACTCATCTCAACTCTTCTCATATATCATCTCAGATCATATCATACCATCTCAACATATAGTAGCTCATATATCATCTCAACATGTATCATCACACAACAATCTCATATCATCTTATTCATATTTCCATATATATTCATGTCATTACTCACATAAGAGCTCAAGTAAGTGCATTAATCAATTCACCAATTCAACTCAAGTAAATCGGTTCTAAAGTTTCTCAAAGCTATTTAAAACTCATCAATTTAAGATCCCAACTTAAATCATGCTTCAACATATAATCACATCACATCACAATTCACATAATAACTCAAATTCTCATGCTCAATACATCATGCTCTTAATCAACTCATATTCACATATATCACATAATTCTCAAGTTCAAATAACATGATTAATTCATCTTAAATCTCAACATCTTAAAGGCATAATGTTCATATAACATATAATCATGCAAATAATTTATAAACATTTAGACACCAAATACTCATAAAAATCATCAAACCATCCAATAAGTTAGATCAAGTAAGTCAACTCGATAGTCAAACAATTCTTTCAAAAATCATATTTAGTTAATCCCATTTATAAACATTAAACCCTTGACCAGTTTATAAAATCATACCATTTAAAATAATCCCGACATAACTTTCTTTATTTTAAAATCATCATCTTAAAATCACCTTTATAAAACATTATATAATAACCCATCTCAATTAATATTACTTTTAAAACCATTTATAATATATATATATATATATAATATTTTCAGAAAATATATATTATCTCACCACCTCAGAAAATAACATATAATAATAGTAATAATAATCTAATAATAATTTAACAATAATATTTATCTAAATAAAACACCAAGATAAATCCATTTTTACAATTCTCATTTATAAAACAACATCAATAAATCATTCTACCATTTCTAAATCACATGTTAAAACACCACATAATTATTTCCCAAATAATTCTATTTCTCAAAACAACTTATAATATATAAATATATATTTTCTCAGAAATATATTTATCTAACAAAATCTCAGATTATTATAATAATAATAGACTAACACAATTAATTACAAGCATATCATATACTATAATATACTAACATATGAACATAAACAATAACAACCCAATGGCCAGCCCAACCCTTAACCCAAAACAGAAGCCCATACCCGAGAGAGGATCCGAGCCCACCCCAAGCCCAAACCCAAATCTCATACCCATCTCACTTTAAGTGAACCGGCCAATAAAAACCCAGACCGGACAAAAGAAATAAGAAAAAAAAGAAAAGAAGGTGAACCGGGTTTTGAACCCATCCCCTACCTTCGACACCCTTGGGCAACAGAAGAAACAGGAGGGAAGGTGAAGGCTCCAGGGCCTCCGACGGCTCCTTTCCGGCGCAGACTTTACCCAGAAGGTCGACATAAGATTCCGAACCTGTCCCAAACCACAGGAATGAAACACGCACAAGGGAGGAGAAGGAAAAGAGGAAACTCACCAAGGTTCGAAAGCTTCATCGGAAAACATTCGATGGGCTCGATTCGACTCCGATAAGGGTGGATTCAAGTTTCTCTTGGCATGGGATGTGAGATAGGTGAGTAAAGGTCCACCTTTATATGGTTTCTAAGTTGGAAAATGAATCACGAGTGAAAACCGACCTTGGAGTCGAGAAACAGGGGAGGAGACGCGGCTTGGCGGCTTCGGGGATCTCCTAGGCGACTCTGGGATCACGTGGACGTCAGAGGAGGTGAGGATGGTGAATGAATTGTGTCCTTTAATTTAATGTGCAATGACTAAACATGGAATAGGACGATTGATAGAGATATACAATCCGATTATTTTAGGAGTCGTAGTGCTTTGCTAGAAGCCAACTACGATTAATGGAATTAAACGGTTAAGTCCATGACTAATATAAACGGGTCCTATGAGGTCACACACTCTGAGTTGACGAACTGGATTAACGGAATTGATGATTGATTAGTAATATATATCTTTTATATATTATTAATAATAAATATTATTTATTTAAGAAATAAATAAATGTTAGTTATTTGAGAAATAACATTCCGTAAATTTGTTATGGGTGTACATAACCCGTTTGGTCTTACCTTGTAAAGACCCAAAATTTTCAAACATTATTTTATGACTTATGATTAAAATTAAGTATTAAATTTATGAGATTTCGAAAATTTTGAAAATCTCCCTCCTCGATCAAAATAAATTTTTTTATTTGATTCAAATCAAATTCCGGCGTATATCCGATTTCAAAGAAATAAATATTGTTTTGAACCTGTCGAGGCGAATATGATAAATTTTATGGCATATTTAAATTTAATAAAATTTATTGAGTGGAATTCTGTTAATTTTGTGTTAATATTTCTAAAACCTAGAAATAGCGAGTTTGTTTTGTGATTTCTCGTAGCTCAATTTAACCCTAATTGAGGGAGTATAAATATCCCTCTTCAACCTTGCATTGTAGAGCCGCCCTTCCCATTTCATTTTCAATTCCGGATCTGCTCTTTTCTCCTCCCTGTTCACAAGCTCCAAGCTTGAAGACAACCTCATCCATGGCTGCGCCCTCCATCTCTCTCGTCGTTCCTGGGATTTTGAAGCTCTTCCTAGCCTCCTCAACCATGGCCGCTCTTCTCTCTCTCTTCGTCTCGCTCACTCTCTCGTTCTCCCTCTCGATTCACTCGCTCTGCACTCGCCCTCACTCCTTGTGACGTCCTCGACCCCCCTTGAGCTCAGCCTCATGTTTTACTCTCGCTCTCTCTTGACATCGAACTCCTTTCGAGCCTTCATGGCTACCCAACAAGCTCTCAGCCCCTTTCTTCCTCCACTTCAGATCTGGCGTCCCCCTTGATTCAGTCACACCCCCTTGCTGCCATTGTTGCACCGAATGCAAGCTCGCTGATGCCGCCTCCCACTCTCTCAACCTCCTCTGCTAGACCCACACCAAAGACTTGTCGGAGCACGGCTGGGAGCAACGGTGTTCGCGCTCGCTGCACAACCTTAGACGAGATCCGCACCCGACCTCACCGAAGTTCCAGCTCCTAGTCCGATCGAACTCCGAGATGGTATAATCTCTTGGGCACTTGCGGTTGTTTTGAAGACTGGGTTTTATATATGACATGAGATTATTACATTTAATTAGCTAGAAAGTTGAAATGGACTAAGATTTACAACTTGAATGGGTTCCATTTTTAATTGCTGAAATTTCCTAATAACTTGAATACAATATGGTTTTGAATTGGTTAAATTTGAACTATTATTATGTTACTTGTCCTAATTTCTATCACCTTATTAATTTGTGCACTAAAGTAGCTTGAGCATAGAGTTATTGGTTATTATATGCTTTTAGTACTATAATTAATGGCTAAGTTCGGAGGATGAACACATATGTTGAAGCCTTGAAATAAATAAGATATGTCAATTATAGTATGATCGTTTTAGAATGAACCAAATGAGTAATCACTTGTTATGATTGAGTTAATAGATTGAGATTAGTATCATCAACTTTTATTGCTATAATAAGTGCTTTGGGAACTTGTTAAGCTTGTAAACTTATTTGTGGAGATTCATGAGTATAACCTTAAGTGATTGTGTTGAGAATCTGAGATCATTAATTTCATGAGAATTAATATAAGAAAGGTGTTGACTTTTCACTTAAAAGATCTGTTAATAGGATAACCAACCTGGGTACCCCTTAGACAACTTCGCTAAGTGTATAAAATGGAAAATGAGATAGAATTCTTCTTATAGAGAACATGCTTTTAGGTATGAGTGTTTTATTTGAATGTCATATGAACATGATGGAATGAACCAACTGAAGGGATACTTGTTAGGATTGATTTAGATTAAGATTACCTACAATTGTTAAAATGATACAAGAGTGGTATTGAGAACTTGCTATGCTTCTACTTTTGGTTGTGTTGTCTTATGACCTTGATCTGCTTTGATTACCCTTGAATACGCTGTCTTATTTGCGGTCATAATAATTTAATAAATAAGACTCGTTGATCCTTGGTTTCGGGCATTTATGATTTTGTTGGGTATTTGATAATTGATGAATGACTTGAGTAAGTGTTTAAGGAAACCGGAGATTGACTGAAGTAAGATATTTTGAGTGATAACCTTAGTAATGATTTGAACTAAGTTTCATACTTAATGGGAACAAGGTTAATTGAGAATGATGGTCATGATGAGGATGCTAGATTACTGAATAAAATATTATCTACTTAGTCTTGTGATGACTTGGAAACATGCTTGTGTGTTGATTAAATATGTATTGATGAGTTGTTCCGTGCTTATTACTTGCTAGTGTGATTGGATGATTATCTGAGTGGCTTGTTTCCCGATGGATGATTATATAAGTGGCTTGGTTGCTGATTAATTGGATGTGAAGACTCCAGGTAAGTCCTCCGGGGCTTGCTCAAGTGATTGGACCTCATGCCTGATGTGTTATATAGTATGTAGGTGTTGCATATGCATAAAAGCATGCCATGTAGTATCATGTTTAGGACTTGCACTTATGAATGAGCATCCCTATTCTTTATGCGTTTGAAACAGAACGGCCGTTATCTGTGATAGTCCTAGAGTCTTTGCTAGGGTCATAGGGTAGCCCAGCCCCATCGGGTGCCCTGAGTCTATCGAGTCGATATGATATGATGATGAGATAGCCCAGTACCATCGGGCATGAGCATGATATATGATATGATAGCCCAATACCATCAGGCATGAGCATGATATATGATATGATGATGATATATGAATTGATGATGAGATATGATATGATGATGAGATACGATATGCTATGATGAGATATGATATGCTATAGCATTGAACTGGCCAGTCTCTGCACTAACGGGAAGGGGTGCAGAGGTAGGAGAGGGATATGCCACTTGGCATTCTGTGTGGATCCAATTTATCGCTTTCTGCATTATATAAACTATCAACATGCTTGTGTGATTTAAATTCCAGTACTGCATTAGAGCATCCTTTATTCTAGGTATAGGCATATTATATGACCTCAGCGAGGACTTCCGGTCCCACATGAGTGGCTCGACCTTGACTTGTGGTATAGTTTCAGGTACCCGCTCCCTTTTGCTTGCTGATTTGCTTCTATGGCGGGGTTTTCTCACGGGACGAGAGTGTTAAGAAGACTTCACCTATTGTAACTTGACTTTACAAATGTTTTGGTTAAGGCTGTCATTTCGAAACATCTTGTATTTATATTGATTTAAACTCGTTTTATCTCTTTTGAGTTTTTGACTAGTTGAATTAGGACAGGTTCTCGTTATCTCTTTTGACTGTTTCGAGGGTTTGAAATCCCCTTTTTCTTCATTAAATTCTTAAGACATAAACAGGGTTATAACTTGAAGTTGATAAATAAGCAGCTCGTACTTGGATTGCAAGATCTGGCAGAGGGATAATTCTTCCCTCTAAACGTAACCCGGATTTATAAGATCTGGGCCGTTACAAAGTTGGTATCAGAGCGAGGTTGTGCAATCCGAGTGCTAATGAGTTGTAAAACAATTGGTGATTATGAGTTTTGAAAATAGAATGGCCCAAAGGTTTTCACGAGTTTTGAAAGTTTTCAAAGGGGCAAAATGAATTTAATATGGATAACAAAGATAACCACCTTGAGAAGTGAGAATCGGGACTTGATCGGGTAGTCATGGCGATAGCTATCCCTTACGGATATAGATTGGGATTGGTAGAGACCACTAGCTCTATACCTTATGGATGAGCGTGAAAGACATATTTAAAATCTTGGTTGGGTAATTCGTAATTTGATTTTTGAGATAAGTAAATTTGGGGGAGAAGTTTGGTGACTCATGTGTGTTATTCTTGATGACTTGGTATGATATTTGTTTATATGAGTTTCCCTTGTTATGACATCTGACGTAATTCTTATAACATGCTTTGATCTTGTTATGCGCATATAATGTATGATACTTGACGAGTTGGATTGGACAATTGTTGTCATTCTTGATGCATTTGACTTATACATATTTGTTTGCTACGTATATCACTTATGATGGAAATTGTTGGGGCCTTTTGGCCTTGGTTTGATGAGGACATGAGATGAGAGTATGAGGATTTACACTGTTATGACTGATGTTTCGTATTGGTTAATGGAAGCTTATGAGCTTAGGCTTGAGAATCTTACTCTAGTTGATGGGAAAATTATGGTTTGAGAATTGAGAAGTTATGTTTGTTGATTTGAGAGCCATGATATTTTGCCTATAAGAGTTCATAGTGACTTGATATGAAATACTTATGAAATTCAGATTCATGTTATAAATTGTTGATTCTTACTTAGCGATAACGTTGTCACAAAGTCGACACAAGTATTTTACAGGGACGCTTGTAAAGTACTTGTTCGAATCTAGTGAGAACATTGTGACGAATTTGTGATACTTGTACAAGTATTTCATGGGGACGCCTATGGAATACTTGTAGGTATCACAAAATGCATCGCTTATGTGCTTACTTGAGATGTTTTGACATGATAATGTTCTATGATATATTTAGTGATACCTTAGATGGTGAATTCTAATGATATTGCTCTTATATGCGAAATTTGTTCAAAAGAGGATCATGTGTGTACAACTCGACTAAAATGCATGTGAATCAATGAATAGCCATAAATTGCTTATTTATAAAATAGGATTTATGTGATTGGTATGACATTGTCCCTCCTACCCTTGACGTTTTACCGTTCATATGTTGTGACTTTATGAGATTTTGTGACTTTATGCCGTGCACCTCTATCTTGTTTGTATGAACGACGATGGTTAATTATGATGTATTGCTTATGTGACTACTCGTTATATTATTATTGTCTGACTTGTATAATTGATGTCTTATATGTCCCTTGTTCCAATAAGATGATGTTATTTTTACTTGTCTACTTGGTTAGAAAAGAGACTCTATATTCAAACTAACTTGTTAATGGTGAGACTCGATAAGATAGCAAGTTGACCTATTGATTGACCTCCTTAGATTCTTGGTGAAGTTTTCTTTGTGATCCTTGAAAACCTTGATAATTGTCATGACAACTCCTTGTCTCTTTTCGATGCTCTTCTTTTACCTAGCCGCTCTGGTTCCTCCTCAATTCCTTCCATGTTGGTCACCTGTATTCCAAGCCTTATGAGTCTAACTTGTTGCGAACTGGTATATAAGTTAGAGTGCTGATTGTCTTGAGGGAGTACAATACCAAAAGGGGGGTCTTGATGAGTGATTATTAGAAATCTGTTGGATGTCGTCTTTTGTATTGGGAGATCTTTGAAGTCTTTGTTCATTCGGGAAATTCGTTTGAAGGTCTCCTTATGGTTGATGTTCACCCAAGAGTGTATTGTCTCTCAAAGAAATAATTAGGCTTCTTTCGGACTGGGTTACAGAGTCAGTGGGGATGCGTCGATGTTGCCCTGAGAAACTTCTATTTGGTTATGATGGTATTCTTGGTTGTATTTCCATGTTGTGATGTATTATCGTGTATATACTAGTTCTATTTGGATCTATATTGATATGTATATCTATCGTCTTGCACTCGGTTTATCCATGCATTATACATATTATCTTAGGATCGTACCACACTCCATAGTACTTCTTTTGCGTTTCTCTCACATTATTATATGATTAGTTTGACTTCGGATGTATTGCCATGATAGCCCTGTACATGTATATCATATGTTTATGTACCCGTGTCTTATTTGGTGTTACTAGTGTCATATAGGATTTGTGACTTGTGAACTACGTGACCTTATTCTCCATCTATACCATTGTTTGTCACCCTTAATCACATATTCATGATAGTCTTCTCGTTCTTCTTTTGTTACCGCATGTCCTTTTGGATGTTTAAGAAGGTTAGGTATAATTGAATTAGTATGTCGTGCTTGTCTACCTCATCTGTATCATGCCTTTGTTAATTCTGTTGCGGGTTCGTGTTAAACTTGTCATCCTTTGGTATGTTCTCGTCACATGATCATTGATCTTTGTCTGCTTATACTTATTAAATGATGTTGATGTAGCTATGTTGTGATTTTATGCCTTATGTGGTTAACGTCTTGTTTAGCTATGTACCTCTTATCATTGTCTCTCCTTAATCTGTGCTATAACTCTATGATTTTCATGCCTTAAGGACCTTACACATCGCATGCCCACACACCATGATAGCTCGACCGTGCCTTTTCTATCTGTATCTTAATTGGTATGCATATCTCTGTCATTATACTCTATATATCCATGCTTAGTCATCACCGTTTTAGGTACATCTTTCTCGATTATACTTCACCTATATTCATGTTGTGTGGTTATATAGTTGTTTTGACTGGTTGCGAATCGTCATGTTAGTGATTAGACCATAGCTCTGCATACTTACATCTTGCCATATGTCATTAAATACTAATTGGTAATTAAGTATTTGAGAATATGATTATGTGATTTATTGCATTCTCTATATTATTTATAACATTACTCTTATGATATGGGTGGTTCGACTTATCGTGTATCATCTTATTTGTTGATAAAGTAGACCTTCATGTACTTACCCCTTGTCATGTGTTATCGATAATATGTAGAGATTTCGCATCAACAATATGATATGTGATTCATTACACTATTTGCATTATCTGTATGATCACTCTTGTAATAGGGTTTGGGTAGTGTACCTATCTTGCATATTTGTCCTTGTTATATGATTGTATGAAGTTATGAGTGCTTTTGCATTTTGAATCTTATCAATTGAGAAATCTTGTTATCTTTTGACACCATCATACTCTATTTTGCACGGATAGTACCATGTGTAGGCCATAATATTGCACATTTATAGAGCATGATTAGATATGCATATTAGGATTCATTTAGCATAGTTTGGTTGTAAATAGTGCATATTTTAGTTACAATTACATGTTTACCAGTTGTATTGGAAGAGTCGGAATCTATGCAATTTTATGTTTAATTTCAGGTAGATATGGATCCGACGAGGAATGAGGAGCTCTTGGATGAAGGAGGATTCAAGTTGAGGAAGAAAAGTGAAGAGCACGGGAGTGGAGTCGAATTTCGAGAGCCCAAGTGATAAACAAGTCAGTAGAAGTTGTCGTCAGACAAGCTGAACTTGTTTTGCACTTTCTGGAGGCCTCGGTGGTCGGAATGCCTATTATAAGCATGCGTTGGAAAGCTCTTTCCGAGATCTACAACTTTCATGTTGACATCAAGACCAAATTCGAAGAGGAAAAATCGCTGTGAACAGAATGGCCGCCCCGCGGCCCGAAGACTTGCCGAAGGATTTCGCTGATCGCCTGGCCGCCCCGTCGCATGAGGTAGCCGCCCCGCGGCCTCATCAAAACCGCCGATTCATTAATTAGGGTTTCTTTAGAATTGTTTTGGCCGACTTTCTTAGGTTTATTTAAGGACTATTAGGGTTATTTTCTTAGGCACCTAACTAATAACCTTATGCACTTTTGAGAATTGTTGAGAGCACGTTGAGCATGAGCAACTAAACTCTCGAAGGTTTCGCCTACAGTTTGGATCTTGATTGTTGAATTGTGAGTTTCTTAATCTAGTTCTTATTCCTATTCATTGTTTTGACTTCTTTGCGCTTAATTCCTTGAATGTGTTTTATTCTCTCTGGCCTGATCAACTAGTTAGAGTAGATTCATTCAATTGCTAGGGTTTTGTAGATTCCTCGTAGCGAACCTTAACCCAAGTGGCAATCATATCCCTTTAGGACTCGTAGGACTAATTGGATGTGTAGGAAGTTGAATATATGTTAAATATCGACTCGTAGCTTGATATTGCATATACCTTGGTTAATTCATAGTCTTAATGCTATCTCTAGGTTAAATCTTAACCGTGTTAGGGTTATTTAGAGATAAGGATTGCTAGGACTCGTAGGACTAGTAATTTACCTAAGATCTGGACAAGGACATTGATAGGAAAAGAAGAGAACTAGAGGCTGAAACAAGGATCAAATTCATCAATTAAAGTGACAAATTGTAGGTGAACCTATTTCTCTTTATTGCATTCTACAACATCCTTTACCTTGTTTGCTTCTTTCCGCTTTGACAAAAGGCGGATCTTTTTCTCATCAAACTCTCTTTTAGTGTCACTTGCGATTAGATTAACACTTGAACTTAATAGATTTCCCTGTGGATCGACCTCTTTCTTACCAACTATACTAGTTGTAGGTTTGAGTATTTCTTTGGCAGGAACAACGACAGGTTTTCCTCTTGTCAAATTTGGCGCCGTTGCCGGGGACTTCTTGAAATTTCTTGTGTTTTTTTTATCGCTAACCTTTGTATATATTTACATCTAACCCCGTCGTGGACCTATCTTATGGTTCGCGACACCTAATTGCCAATATTTCAAGATGTTGAAGTTATGGCAGTGTCAGGGAGAGTATTTTCACCATTACCTCACGAGATTGCAAAATTTAGTGGACATCCGTTATTCACGGGGTTTCCAAGATAGTTTGCGAGATATGGTGCTTTGCGTTATTGAGGGCATGACTCCTGAGACACGAGAACTTGCCAAGTCCATAAACAACGGAAGCTTTGCTGGTTTAGGAGTGTCGGGACTATGGGATCTTTTCTGCTACATGGGTGACCAATCGACGGATGAAGAATCCTACACTTCGATGTTTCAACCAATGGAGTACTCCGACCCGTCCATGGAGGATTCAATCAGTGTCTTGATGGAGCAAATGGGGCAATTACGTGAGATGAATAATCGAAATGAGGAAGCAATTATCCAACTCACTCAAACATTGAAGGAAGATGCAAGCAACGATGAATTCTCCGATAATGGAGAAGAGCATCTAGTGGTTATCGACACGAAATCTCAGGAGACGTCCCTAGAGATTGAGTATGTTTCGATGCTCCCTCCATTCGTAGATATCATCCCCAACTCACCTATCAAGGAGCCAAGTCCGGAACCGATTTCTGTGGTTCCCGAACAAGAAACTAGTACTTTTTGCAAATTGGGAGATTTTGGTGAATATGTCGATCCATGGAGCCACTACTTCAACAAACCACCAGCGGAACTGTGTTGGTGGTCCTACATACCCTTGAGGGAGAATCAAGCTCGAATGAATAGTAAGTTGGTAACGGTTCTCATTGCTATATTTTTAATTACCAATTGTTTCATCTTTAGTGTGCATTCGAATATCGGTTGGGCACGACAATTTGATTTGCTCTTGAGGGCACTGACAATGTCCGCTTGAGTCTTGAATGAGTGGATGAATAAACTGTCGAGCCAATGACAGTAAACAAAGGCGCTACTTGGGAGGCAACCCAAGGTAAGTTTTCTATTTTCCTCTATGTCTTTTGTTTTATTAGATTAATTTTTGGTTCTATTCGGTTCTTGGGAGCTAACACTGCAGGGAGAAAAGGCGTTTAAGAGAAAGCACAGGCCGCCCCGCGGCTAGGTCATATGCTCAGCCGCCCCGCGGCCTAGCATGGCCGCCCCGCGGCCTCTGACGGGACTGACAGGATTCCTTTCACTACCCACCTTACCTACCACCACCGCAATAAACATGTTAGTTTTTTTTATTTCTTTTCTTCATATTTTTATCTTTTGTTGTCTTTTATGTCATTGAGGACAATGTCTGATTTAAGTGTGGGGGAAGAATTGCATGGCATAATAGGATTAGGATTGCATGTTCATTTTCAGTTGCACTTTTATATTTGTTTTTGGTTGACATTGCACACATATCAACGTGTTATAAAAAAACCAAAAAAAATTAAAAAAAATATTTATATTTATATAATTATATTTATGCATTAGCTAGGATTAGGTCTTATTTTCCCATATGGATGTCACTTGTCCTCTAATTTATTTATTGAGACTTATGCCCCATGACGTGCTTGGATTGTTGAAAACCTTTGATATCTGATTTCCACACTATTTGGTGAGCATAATTGGTTAATGATTGAGCACATAAGATATTTGATTTTGGGTGATCTTGAAGTTCTAGACATGACCTGGTGAGTTTATTTTGGCCTATGTTTGGACAAAGTATATTATGTCCTCTTGCTTGTTGAGTGTACTCTCTTTAATTGCTTCCTCTTTGGCTTGCATTTAGATATCTTATTCAAGGCTGCATATTATGATTTCTCCACATGACTTAAAGATGATTGAGGCACCTTTATTAACCCTATTTGACTCTATTCCCACCTTGCATATTATCCTCTGCTTGAAGCCAATATTAAGCCTAATTGCCTATTCTTTTGAGCTCCACAAGATTTTTCCATAGCCAATTATAGCCTGACCCATCCGGGAATTAGGAATAGTTGGTGAATATTGATATTGTGGCTGATGGTTTTAGTGATGGATTGTATGTTTGGAGTACTCTTATGAGATGTTTTGATTCTTTCTAGTAGTTTACACATTACTTGGGACCTAAGGAGAATAAAATTCACTTAGGGGTAAAAGTCAAGGAAAATCATTTGATATGGCATGAAGAAGAGCATATGAAAAAAGAAAAAAAAAAAAGAAAAAAAAAGAAAAAAATGCAAAAGAAAAAAAAAAGAGAATAAGAGAATGAGCTGAGTATGGTTTGTGAAGTTTGATACTTGAGATTGGAGTTGTATACATTGTAGAGTTATGGTATGATCTTGTGAGTGGTGTTGTAATTTGGTTGCATCCTTAGTTCCCGGATTATGAGCACCACATGGCCTAAATTGTTCCACACCTTATGTTTTCTACCTTGGCCCCATTACAACCCAATTGAAAGACCTCATGATTTTTGTTGTGTGTAGAGTCACCAGCGGTGGAGAGCTAGAACACTGGTGCAAGACTATTGTAGCTAAGTTTTTAAAGATTGAGTTTTGAGCGTAAACATTTAACCCTAAACACTTGAGCGAGAGTGAAACACATATTCCTTGTGAGGTCTAGAATGGATATGGTTGCTTGATTTCATTGATTATTGCAATTATGTGCTATGATGTTGTTAATCTATTGTGTTTGCTAGTTTTCATGCACTTAAAGAATATTGGGGTTGATACATGAATAACTATTCTGTGGGGCTGCAGAGTTGATTTTTCCATTGCTTGAGGACAAGCAAAGGTTCAAGTGTGGGGGAATTTGATAGAGCATGATTAGATATGCATATTAGGATTCATTTAGCATAGTTTGGTTGTAAATAGTGCATATTTTAGTTACAATTACATGTTTACCAGTTGTATTGGAAGAGTCGGAATCTATGCAATTTTATGTTTAATTTCAGGTAGATGTGGATCCGACGAGGAATGAGGAGCTCTTGGATGAAGGAGGATTCAAGTTGAGGAAGAAAAGTGAAGAGCACGGGAGTGGAGTCGAATTTCGAGAGCCCAAGTGATAAACAAGTCAGTAGAAGTTGTCGTCAGACAAGCTGAACTTGTTTTGCACTTTCTGGAGGCCTCGGTGGTCGGAATGCCTATTATAAGCATGCGTTGGAAAGCTCTTTCCGAGATCTACAACTTTCATGTTGACATCAAGACCAAATTCGAAGAGGAAAAATCGCTGTGAACAGAATGGCCGCCCCGCGGCCCGAAGACTTGTCGAAGGATTTCGCTGATCGCCTGGCCGCCCCGTCGCATGAGGTAGCCGCCCCGCGGCCTCATCAAAACCGCCGATTCATTAATTAGGGTTTCTTTAGAATTGTTTTGGCCGACTTTCTTAGGTTTATTTAAGGACTATTAGGGTTATTTTCTTAGGCACCTAACTAATAACCTTATGCACTTTTGAGAATTGTTGAGAGCACGTTGAGCATGAGCAACTAAACTCTCGAAGGTTTCGCCTACAGTTTGGATCTTGATTGTTGAATTGTGAGTTTCTTAATCTAGTTCTTATTCCTATTCATTGTTTTGACTTCTTTGCGCTTAATTCCTTGAATGTGTTTTATTCTCTCTGGCCTGATCAACTAGTTAGAGTAGATTCATTCAATTGCTAGGGTTTTGTAGATTCCTCGTAGCGAACCTTAACCCAAGTGGCAATCATATCCCTTTAGGACTCGTAGAACTAATTGGATGTGTAGGAAGTTGAATATATGTTAAATATCGACTCGTAGCTTGATATTGCATATACCTTGGTTAATTCATAGTCTTAATGCTATCTCTAGGTTAAATCTTAACCGTGTTAGGGTTATTTAGAGATAAGGATTGCTAGGACTCGTAGGACTAGTAATTTACCTAAGATCTGGACAAGGACATTGATAGGAAAAGAAGAGAACTAGAGGCTGAAACAAGGATCAAATTCATCAATTAAAGTGACAAATTGTAGGTGAACCTATTTCTCTTTATTGCATTCTACAACATCCTTTACCTTGTTTGCTTCTTTCCGCTTTGACAAAAGGCGGATCTTTTTCTCATCAAACTCTCTTTTAGTGTCACTTGCGATTAGATTAACACTTGAACTTAATAGATTTCCCTGTGGATCGACCTCTTTCTTACCAACTATACTAGTTGTAGGTTTGAGTATTTCTTTGGCAGGAACAACGACAGGTTTTCCTCTTGTCACACATGCTCACTTTCACCTATTACATGATGTTTTTCTATACTCGTTATGCATGAATAGTTTTAAGCCCCGTATGCTCGCGCGTCCACCCCTATAGTTTTAATTGCACTTGCATCTCTATGCACCACATTCTGCTTAAGAATTATTGATATTATACTATCTACCATGTGAGCTTATAATAGTACGAAATACGTGTTGATGTATGCCTTGGTGACACAAATGCATAAGGCACACACTTTACACTTGTCTTTTGCCAGTTAACTATATGATATTTCTTTCGTGATGTTTAAGACATGTTGATGTTATTCCTTATATGTTATGTTTAGTTTCCTTACACCATAGTGGCATATATGATTCCCTCACGCATGTATTGAATCAATTTAGTATATTCGGGCAACGGATTATTAGATCTATCTTGTATATATCCATAAATATTGAACCTTAATAGCAAATCCTAGACATCATAGGTGATACTTCTTTCTTGTGGGGATTTGATTTGATAGTAGTATGTGCATTGATATTGCTATGATCATGATAGGTTCTTTACCTTGTACTTTCCCACACGATATGACACTGAAATCGTATTGCCATTGCCTCTTGAGATAGGTCCATGTTAGTGTGCAAAATTACAACGTTGTGTGCTTATGACATGATGTGTTACATGTTGATTTTGAGTGATACGATCGTAACCTTATGGGTTTCCCATGGACATCGGCGAAATTCCCCTGTTCAGTCTTATCAGATACTATACGAGTCTATCTTCGTGTCAAGAGTAGTCGAATTGTCCCTTAGTGTCTCTTTCCTTGAATTCAGCTTAGGTCTTGCGTCATCCTTGTATAATCTTCTGTGGTGTGATCAAGAGTGGGTCGTTTAGTTTGCTCAGAGTGGCGTAGCAGAAACGTAGTGGGCCAACATGCTGACTTTTACGATGCTGATTTGTGATTTCCCTTCTGAGTGCACATATTAATTATGATGATTGTGTTCTGCTCTAATAAATAAAATGTGCAATCTTAGGTGATTATATGGTGTGCTAATGATGTGATCTGTGATGATGAATTCTGAAATGATGATACTTAAGATATGTTAATATTTGAGATTGATGTTGAGACTGATCATGAGAAATGAACTTAGAAAGTAGAATCTGGGACTAGCCCTTAGAGGTGGATAAACTGCTTGTTGAATCCTTGAAAATCTGGTTGACTAACGTAGGAAGAGTTGACTCGAGTTTTCGAATTGTTTTGTTGCTTTTAAAAAGATTTTAGTCTCGAGGACGAGACTTGTTTTTAGAGGTGGATGATGTAAAGACCCGAAATTTTCAAACATTATTTTATGACTTATGATTAAAATTAAGTATTAAATTTATGAGATTTCGAAAATTTTGAAAATCTCCCTCCTCGATCAAAATAAATTTTTTTATTTGATTCAAATCAAATTCCGGCGTATATCCGATTTCAAAGAAATAAATATTGTTTTGAACCTGTCGAGGCGAATATGATAAATTTTATGGCATATTTAAATTTAATAAAATTTATTGAGTGGAATTCTGTTAATTTTGTGTTAATATTTCTAAAACCTAGAAATAGCGGGTTTGTTTTGTGATTTCTCGTAGCTCAATTTAACCCTAATTGAGGTAGTATATATATCCCTCTTCAACCTTGCACTGTAGAGCCGCCCTTCCCATTTCATTTTCAATTCCAGATCTGCTCTTTTCTCCTCCCTGTTCACAAGTTCCAAGCTTGAAGACAACCTCATCCATGGTTGCGCCCTCCATCTCTCTCGTCGTTCCTGGGATTTTGAAGCTCTTTCTAGCCTCCTCAACCATGGCCGCTCTTCTCTCTCTCTTCGTCTCGCTCACTCTCTCGTTCTCCCTCTCGATTCACTCGCTCTGCACTCGCCCTCACTCCCTGTGACGTCCTCGACCCCCCCTTGAGCTCAGCCTCCTGTTTTACTCTCGCTCTCTCTTGACATCGAACTCCTTTCGAGCTTTCATGGCTACCCAACAAGCTCTCAGCCCCTTTCTTCCTCCACTTCAGATCTGGCGTCCCCCTTGATTCAGTCACACCCCCTTGCTGCCATTGTTGCACCGAATGCAAGCTCGCCGATGCCGCCTCCCACTCTCTCAACCTCCTCTGCTAGACCCACACCAAAGACTTGTCGGAGCACGGCTGGGAGCAACGGTGTTCGCGCTCGCTGCACAACCTTAGACAAGATCCGCACCCGACCTCACCGAAGTTCCAGCTCCTAGTCCGATCGAACTCCGAGATGGTATAATCTCTTGGGCACTTGCGGTTGTTTTGAAGACTGGGTTTTATATATGACATGAGATTATTACATTTAATTAGCTAGAAAGTTGAAATGGACTAAGATTTACAACTTGAATGGTTCCATTTTTAATTGCTGAAATTTCCTAATAACTTGAATACAATATGGTTTTGAATTGGTTAAATTTGAACTATTATTATGTTACTTGTCCTAATTTCTATCACCTTATTAATTTGTGCACTAAAGTAGCTTGAGCATAGAGTTATTGGTTATTATATGCTTTTAGTACTATAATTAATGGCTAAGTTCGGAGGATGAACACATATGTTGAAGCCTTGAAATAAATAAGATATGTCAATTATAGTATGATCGTTTTAGAATGAACCAAATGAGTAATCACTTGTTATGATTGAGTTAATAGATTGAGATTAGTATCATCAACTTTTATTGCTATAATAAGTGCTTTGGGAACTTGTTAAGCTTGTAAACTTATTTGTGGAGATTCATGAGTATAACCTTAAGTGATTGTGTTGAGAATCTGATATCATTAATTTCATGAGAATTAATATAAGAAAGGTGTTGACTTTTCACTTAAAAGATCTGTTAATAGGATAACCAACCTGGGTACCCCTTAGACAACTTCGCTAAGTGTATAAAATGGAAAATGAGATAGAATTCTTCTTATAGAGAACATGCTTTTAGGTATGAGTGTTTTATTTGAATGTCATATGAACATGATGGAATGAACCAACTGAAGGGATACTTGTTAGGATTGATTTAGATTAAGATTACCTACAATTGTTAAAATGATACAAGAGTGGTATTGAGAACTTGCTATGCTTCTACTTTTGGTTGTGTTGTCTTATGACCTTGATCTGCTTTGATTACCCTTGAATACGCTATCTTATTTGTGGTCATAATAATTTAATAAATAAGACTCGTTGATCCTTGGTTTCGGGCATTTATGATTTTGTTGGGTATTTGATAATTGATGAATGACTTGAGTAAGTGTTTAAGGAAACCGGAGATTGACTGAAGTAAGATATTTTGAGTGATAACCTTAGTAATGCTTTGAACTAAGTTTCATACTTAATGGGAACAAGGTTAATTGAGAATGATGGTCATGATGAGGATGCTAGATTACTGAATAAAATATTATCTACTTAGTCTTGTGATGACTTGGAAACATGCTTGTGTGTTGATTAAATATGTATTGATGAGTTGTTCCGTGCTTATTACTTGCTAGTGTGATTGGATGATTATCTGAGTGGCTTGTTTCCCGATGGATGATTATCTAAGTGGCTTGGTTGCTGATTAATTGGATGCGAAGACTCCAGGTAAGTCCTCCGGGGCTTGCTCAAGTGATTGGACCTCATGCCTGATGTGTTATATAGTATGTAGGTGTTGCATATGCATAAAAGCATGCCATGTAGTATCATGTTTAGGACTTGCACTTATGAATGAGCATCCCTATTCTTTATGCGTTTGAAACAGAACGGCTGTTATCTGTGATAGTCCTAGAGTCTTTGCTAGGGTCATAGGGTAGCCCTGCCCCATCGGGTGCCCTGAGTCTATCGAGTCGATATGATATGATGATGAGATAGCCCAGTACCATCGGGCATGAGCATGATATATGATATGATAGTCCAGTACCATCGGGCATGAGCATGATATATGATATGATGATGATATATGAAATGATGATGAGATATGATATGATGATGAGATACGATATGCTATGATGAGATATGATATGCTATAGCATCGAACTGGCCAGTCTCTGCACTAACGGGAAGGGGTGCAGAGGTAGGAGAGGGATATGCCACTTGGCATTCTGTGTGGATCCAATTTATCGCTTTCTACATTATATAAACTATCAACATGCTTGTGTGATTTAAATTCCAGTACTGCATTAGAGCATCCTTTATTCTAGGTATAGGCATATTATATGACCTTAGCGAGGACTTCCGGTCCCGCATGAGTGGCTCGACCTTGACTTGTGGTATAGTTTCAGGTACCCGCTCCCTTTTGCTTGCTGATTTGCTTCTATGGCGGGGTTTTCTCACGGGACGAGAGTGTTAAGAAGACTTCACCTATTGTAACTTGACTTTACAAATGTTTTGGTTAAGGCTGTCATTTCGAAACATCTTGTATTTATATTGATTTAAACTCGTTTTATCTCTTTTGAGTTTTTGACTAGTTGAATTAGGACAGGTTTTCGTTATCTCTTTTGACTGTTTCGAGGATTTGAAATCCCCTTTTTCTTCATTAAATTCTTAAGACATAAACAGGGTTATAACTTGAAGTTGATAAATAAGCAGCTCGTACTTGGATTGCAAGATCTGGCAGAGGGATAATTCTTCCCTCTAAACGTAACCCGGATTTATAAGATCTGGGCCGTTACATACCTAATTAATAGACTCCTAATTAATTTGGATTAATGGGGAGTTAAAAGAGGGAAAAGACGTTTGCAAATTGCAATGCATTGATTTGGCCGTTTAATTCTTCCAAACAGATGTTTTAATGAAAGGCTGACTAATGCTTTCGTGGGTTGTGAGAATGAATTAGTATTCTTGCTAATTTGATCAATACTAATCATACGGAGCAACAATAGTAAACCGAAAAAGAAAATCAAAGTGTTGATTTCAAAGGTTGTGAGCCACCATCATCAATCCCAAGCAATCCGATTGCTAGTCTTTCGACCTTCGTCCTAGCAGTCGAAGGCTAAAGAGATCTAGACACCGGGCTCGTGTGGACCAAGTAGAGAAGTCGCATTTGAGGCTTTTGTTCTCTTCCGATTCCATCCCGATTCAATCCGGTTCACGCATCAACAGGTATCTCCTATGAACAATGATTGATCTATCGTTTATGCATGAAGTTCCTTGAATTAGATGTTTAGATATGATATGAAATTCCACTAAACGCATCTAATTATCCTTCAATTGGTATTAGAGCCATCTTGCATAAATTGATACGATCAATAGATTAATTGTTAATTTTTTATGAGGATCTTGATTTAAATTGATGGTAAATTTTATATGGATAAAATGTAAAATTGAAATGGAGATTTTGATGAATTGAGAGATTAAATTGTATGAATTAACATGGAAATAGAATACCACCGATCCGAGTCGGATTTGATCCGATTCGGTGATGGAACCGGAACGGTGGATGATTTTTGTGTGCATATTTGGCTAGATCTCAAAATATATTTGATATAACATATTTACCGTAAAATATTTGGTTGTAAAATATTTGCCGGTGAATTGAGATTTTGCCCATAAAATTAAGATGGATAATATTATGATATTTTTTATTTTAATTATTTCCTAAAAGTTAGGAAATCCCACTTAAGATTAATATTTGATATTATATCTTTTTCATACAATTTAATTCCATTATTACATTTTATGGTTAATATTGATTAATGCCATATAAGGGTTTAAATTTAAATTGAGATTAATTATTATGCTTGTTTTATATTATGATATATTGCTTGCATATATAAGGTGACTAGTATGGCCCATAAATACGATCTGCGCATCGTTATATTTTTTTGTACACGATCTGCGTATCGTTATGTATTTTTGTACTTTATTTTCGGTAATTAGATTATTAGGAAATATTGTAATACAAGATGAAGAAGACATAAGAAGTTCAAGGATGGAGATCCATGAAGGGTGCGAGGGTGGAGACCCATGAAGATTAGATCTTTAAAATTTTGCATCGTAGGGGCCATACTGGGATCACATTTTTCGTTGCATTTTGAATGCCTGCTTTTGCATTTTATTTAAGTTTTGCATTTATTTTATTTATTTTTTTCACTTATAAATAAATGACAATTGCATGCTTAAGTTCCAAAGGTAAATTGGGGCAATGCCTTTCCATATCATAACCAATTAAGTTCTGGATTTTTGGTTGGATGGGCTTCACAAAAGTGAGGGTGTCTTTCCATAATCTTGGACTAATGAGGGTGAATCTATACGGGGGTTCATAAACCTTGATATGGTTGTACCCAACAAGAGACCAAAAGGCAAAGTTTTGGATCTTGAGGCATGGGGATGATTTTACATTAGATGTGGATCATCAACCAAGAATTATAAGGAGTTATAATTAGTAATTGTTACTTACCTTGAGCACACAAGACTTCAGGCAGTGCAAAAGTACGTTAAGTCTTGTCTGTAATGGGATCTTGGAATCATTTTATTCACAAGGAACGATAACAACTTGAATAAAATGCGCATTTACTTAATTTTAAAGGTGTTTAATTTTTTAAGTAATTTGCATTTCGAACATAAACTGATCTGCATGTTATTTCCTTTTATATATAGGCATTATGTCGAACGATAACTTGAAATTCACCCTGCGCTCAATAGTTGAGAAAAACAAATTGAATGGAACGAACTTTCTCGATTGGGAAAGGAATCTGAGAATTGTTCTCAGGTCCGAAGGGCGTGAGGACGTCCTAAACACCCCTATCCCTACTATCACCGACAACTCATCAGATGAGGAGAAGGCGAGAGTAATGGAGTTAAAGAGTGAGTCTTTGCCTGTCACTTGTTTGATGCTAGCAGGCATGGAACCTGACCTTCGAAAGAGGTTTGAACACCAAGATACCTATACTATCATCTCCAACCTGAAAATGCTGTTTCAGGAACAAGCAAGGATTGAACGATATGAAACTCACAAGACTATACTGGATAGAAAGCTTGTGAAGGGAAAGCCAGTAGGTCCCCATGTATTTAACATGATCGGTCTTTTTAGCCGCATGGAGACACTGGGCACCCCATATGACCAAGAGTTGGCCACATATATCATCTTGCACTCCTTACATGATGGCTTTGCCTCAGTCAGGATGAACTACCATATGCATGGTATTAAGAAAAATCTGAATGAACTCCATTTTATGCTCAAAGTTGCTGAGCAAAATACTCCCACTGACAACAAGAAGGAAGTTCTTAATGTCAACAAAGGGAAAAGGGTTCAAGAAGGTAGCCAAGAACAAGAACAATACCCAAGGGAAAGGCAAGGAAGTTGCAAAACCTAAGGGTGGTGAGAAGCCAAGGGTGGCTGCAGACCATGATTATTTCTACTGTAAGGCTAAGGGACACTGGAAAAGAAACTGTTCCAAGTACCTGGAAGACAAGAAGAATGAGACTTTGAGTTCCAACACTTCAGGTATTTATGTTATTGAATTACTGTCAACCAATGTCCTCACATTAGATAATGGTCCTACTTGGGTATTAGATACCGCATGTGGTGCTCACATTATTTCAAATGTGCAGGGACTAAGAACTAGGAGACAAGTGAAGAAAGGGGAGATAGACCTACGCGTTGGAAATGGAGCAAGTGTTGCTGCACTTGTCCTAGGAGATTTTAGTTTATCTCTTCCTTCTGGTTTAATCTTAGAACTAAATAATTGTTATTTTGTTCCTAGCATTACAAAGAACCTTGTTTTGGCTGCAGTAATTTATTCTGAAGGTTTTATTTTGGCACTACAGATGAAGGTATAGTTATTCATAAGAATGATATCTTCTATGCTCGTGCTCAAAATATTAATGGAATATTTGTATTTGACCTTAAAACAGAATCTTATAACATAAACAAAAAAAGACAAAAATCAAATAAGTTGAGTGAAGCCTACCTATGGCATTGTCGTTTGGGTCACATCACCTTAGACCGCATGAAGAGGCTCCATAAAGATGGACTTCTAAAAGATGTGGATTGTGAATCCATTGATACATGTGAGTCATGTTTGATGGGTAAGATGACAAGGTCACCTTTCAAAGGAACACATGAAAGGGCTACTGAACTATTGGGCATTATACATACTGATGTATGTGGGCCAATGAGTACAGAAGCTAGAGGTGGTTATAGATACTTCATCACATTTACTGATGACATGAGTAGATATGGATATATTTACCTTATGTCACATAAATCGGAATCCTTTGAAAAGTTCAAGGAATTTCAAAATGAGGTAGAGACTCAAACTGATAAGAAAATAAAAGCACTTCGATCAGATCGTGGTGGTGAGTACTTGAGCCATGAATTTGATCATCATTTGAAAAACTGTGGGATTGTAACACAGTTGTCTACTCCAGGAACACCACAGCTTAACGGTGTGTCCGAAAGGAGAAATCGGACCTTGTTAGACATGGTTCGGTCAATGATGAGTTTTGCTGATCTTCCGATATCCTTCTAGGGATATGCCCTCACAACTATCGTACTTACACTAAACAGGACTCCGTCTAGAGCTGTAGACAAAACTCCATATGAGATATGGACTGGAAAGGTTCCAAAATTGTCTTTTATGAAGATATGGGGATGTGAAGCTTATGTAAAACGTTTACAAACTGATAAGATAGCCCCTAAATCAGATAAATGCTATTTTATACGTTATCCAAAAGGTAGTTTTGGATACTACTTCTACAATCACACTGAGCAAAAGGTGTTTGTTGCAAGGGATAGTGTCTTTTTGGAAAGAGAGTTTATTTCCAACAAGTCAAGTGGGAGAAATATTCATCTTGAACTGGTTCATGATGAAGAGCAACAAACTCAACAACGAGATGACATAGATGATGTCGAGGACGAGTTGATGGTTTTGGAAGGCCAAGGGCCCCAAATCATCCAAGAACCGGAACAAGAGGATCCACAAACAGTTATGGAAACTGTTCCAGCTCCAGTTGTTGAACCAGTTGAACCCACTCATAGATCAGATAGGCTAAGGGTACAACCAAGACGTTATGATGATTTCATCTTGAATGTAAACCTTGATGTTCTTCTGTTAGAACATGATGAGCCTAATACCTATAGGCAAGCAACGATGGGTCCAAACTCCAAGAAATGGCTTGAGGACATGAGATCCGAAATGGATTCAATGTTTGAAAATCAAGTATGGGACTTGATAGATTTGCCAGATGGGGTAAAACCCATAGGGAGCAAATGGGTTTTCAAACTTAAGACAGATAAGGATGGAAAGGTATCTGTATACAAGGCAAGATTAGTTGCCAAAAGTTTTAAACAGATTCATGGTATAGAATATGATGAGACCTTTTCACCAGTTGTCATGATAAGATCCATTAGGGTAATCCTTGCTATTGCTGCATATTATGATTATGAAATTTGGCAAATGTTCGTTAAAACTGCCTTCCTGAATGGATTCTTGGAAGAGGATGTGTAAATGACACAACCAGAGGGTTTTGAAGATCCAAATAATGCGGGGAAGGTATGAAAGCTTAAGAGGTCTATATATGGACTTAAGCAAGCATCCAAGAGTTGGAACTTTCGATTTGATGAAAAGATCAAAGAGTTTGATTTCATCAGATGCGAAGAGGACCCTTGTGTATACAAGAAGTTTAGTGGGAGTAAAGTGGTCTTCTTAGTCTTGTATGTGGATGACATACTACTTATTGGGAATGACATTCCGATGCTAGAGTCCGTTAAGGAATGGCTAAAGAAATGTTTCTCAATGAAAGACTTGGGAGAGGCAGAATATATACTTGGAATAAAGATCTATAGAGATAGATCTAAAAGATTGCTTGGATTGAGTCAGGGAACTTATATAGATAAGATTCTCAACAGATTCAAAATGCAAGATTCCAAGAAAGGGTTTTCACCTATGCAACATGGTATATATCTCAGCAAGAAGCAGTGTCCTAAGACACTTGCTGAGATAGAAAAAACGAGTAAGATTCCTTATGCTTCTGCTATAGGATCTATCATGTATGCCATGGTGTGTACACGACCAGATGTTGCATATGCTTTGAGCATGTGTAGCAGATACCAATCGAATCCAGGAGAGGCACATTGGTGTGCAGCTAAGAACATCCTAAAGTACTTGAGAAGAACCAAGGATGATTTCTTAGTATATGGGGGTGATGATAAGTTGATCGTACAAGGATATACTGATGCAAGCTTCCAGACTGACCGAGATGGCTTTGAGTCTCAATCGGGATATGTTTTCATCCTTAATGGAGGAGCTGTGAGCTGGAAGAGCTCCAAACAAGACACAGTTGCCGATTCTACGACAGAAGCTGAATATATAGCCGCTAATGAAGCAGCTAAGGAGGCTGTCTGGATGAGGAAGTTCATAGATGAACTCGGTGTTGTTCCTAGCATTTCAGGGCCCATTGACATCTATTGTGACAACAATGGTGCCATAGCCCAAGCCAAGGAACCGAGTTCAAGCTCCAAATCCAGACACGTTATGAGGAAGTATCACCTTATTCGACGCATAGTCACTGAGGGTGACATTAAGATGTGTAGGGTGCATACAGATGACAACATTGCAGATCCATTGACAAAGCCTATGCCTAGGCCTAAGCATGATAGTCACACCAGGGCTAAGGGTCTCAGACACATTGGAGAATGGCTTTGAGATTGCTTTCTATTACATTTTATGTTTAGAGTGTTAGACACTAAGTTTATGTTCGACTGGATGATTTTATGATATATGATATTTCATCTTTATTTATATATTGTGTTGAACGATAATAAATAAAATGTCCAAATAATTCATAGTTCGCAAATGGGCTTATCGTAAGTGTTCTGGTAAATGAAACCCCATTAAGTGAAATGCAGTTATGAATTATCCCAAGTCCGTAGTCTGAAATCATGAACTTGGAAATAGGTGATTTTATTATTGACTATATTGTAAGCTGACTGATAGCGCCAGGTTTCATGGGCTATAGGGACATGGAGATGTCTAGTCAATTACATATATATATCTATGGATGATACATATAGGACAGACCCACCTTAAGACTCTACAAAAGGGATTGCAGAGTTTTAAGTTAAACCATGATTAGTAGATTCCTCAGACATGAGTGTGTTATGGTCTCTCTTGATGATTGGTATTTCTTTGACACGGCTAAACGCTTTCCGTAACAGGGAGTTATAAAGGTCATAGTTGGGATTGCCAAAAGTTGAGTGGGAGTCATAGTCATACAAGATTGGAGAAGTCCTCCTTCTTCGTGCATATTGTGATGCATCGAAAAGGAATGGTGTCTAGGCCACTTGAAGAGCGAGAACTGAAAATGCATGGCCATGCTCGGATGGATTATTAGTAATCATCCGTTTAATTGACAGTTCAAACTCGGAGTTCAAGAAACATATTTGATAATAGATATGAATGTCACCATATCATCAAATAAGACATTAAGAGACAAAGGTATCTTATATTGCACACTTGTTTAAGGACAAGTGGGAGATTGAAGGAATTGTGTCCTTTAATTTAATGTGCAATGACTAAACATGGAATAGGACGATTGATAGAGATATACAATCCGATTATTTTAGGAGTCGTAGTGCTTTGCTAGAAGCCAACTACGATTAATGGAATTAAACGGTTAAGTCCATGACTAATATAAACGGGTCCTATGAGGTCACACACTCTGAGTTGACGGACTGGATTAACGGAATTGATGATTGATTAGTAATATATATCTTTTATATATTATTAATAATAAATATTATTTATTTAAGAAATAAATAAATGTTAGTTATTTGAGAAATAACATTCCGTAAATTTGTTATGGGTGTACATAACCCGTTTGGTCTTACCTAATTAATAGACTCCTAATTAATTTGGATTAATGGGGAGTTAAAAGAGGGAAAAGACGTTTGCAAATTGAAATGCATTGATTTGGCCGTTTAATTCTTCCAAACGGATGTTTTAATGAAAGGCTGACTAATGCTTTCGTGGGTTGTGAGAATGAATTAGTATTCTTGCTAATTTGATCAATACTAATCATACGGAGCAACAGTAGTAAACCGAAAAAGAAAATCAAAGTGTTGATTTCGAAGGTTGTGAACCACCATCATCAATCCCAAGCAATCCGATTGCTAGTCTTTCGACCTTCGTCCTAGCAGTCGAAGGCTAAAGAGATCTAGACACCGGGCTCGTGTGGACCAATTAGAGAAGTCGCATTTGAGGCTTTCGTTCTCTTCTGATTCCATCCCGATTCAATCCGGTTCATGCATCAACAGGTATCTCCTATGAACAATGATTGATCTATCGTTTATGTATGAAGTTCCATGAATTAGATGTTTTGATATGATCTGAAATTCCGCTAAACGCATCTAATTATCCTTCAGATGATGCCGACGTTGCTGCTCGTCGAGGAAGAAAGTAGGTGGAGGCTGGTGGTTCTCTCGGCTTCTTGAGCTTCGAAAACAGTGAAGGAGTAAAGTGCTGGTGGTGGTGGTGTGTTGGCAGCGAAAGGAGGAGGAAGTATCGGTGTGGGTGGCAGCAATCAGAGGAGGAAGAAGAGAGAATTGGGTGGTGTTTTTTAAAAATGGAATAGATTGGAGATGGAGGATGTGTGGGTTTTTGAAATTAAATGGGAGGAGGTGTTCTTTGGAATCAAATGATAGAGGAAGGGGATTGGGTCTGCTGCAAATTGGCATACAAAAGGTGAGGGTGACTGTTGTTTGTCCTTTGCCAAAGATGGTGGGAGCAAGTATGGGGAGGGAGAGGTGAGGTTTGGGGGTGTTTAGCTAGAAAAGGCAAGGAAGAGCTGGAGGGAGATGTTGACATGGGTGGTTCAGCAAGTGTGGTGTAGGGTGGTGGGGGGGGGGGGGGGGGGAGGGAAGAAAGAAAAAGGAAAGAAAATAGGAAATAAAAAGAGGTCCCCACAATACCAATTTGAATTCCCGACGCCCGACTTTAATCCCGCTCACTAAAATGAAATCCCGACACTCGACAATTTAAATCGAATTTTTAAATCATTACGGGAATTAATTTAATTTTATCAATACTCGAAACTCGAAAGCGGAATTAAAATCCGCTAAAATCCCAAATTTTAAAACGATGTTGGAATCTACTTCGAAAAGATTAAGAATGAAACACGTTGCTCGAGGACGGAATTTTCAAAAATTTTTCGAATCTCCAAATCTAATCAAATATAATTAATTAATTTTAAAATTCCCGGTCTTTACAACAGACGGGCTAATCGTCAGGATACTAGTAAGCTAAAACATAAATATCCAATCTCATTTTGAACAAAGCAATGAAATGCCAACAAATAAAAAAGTCGAGGGAGACTCCAGGATGAAACAATGGATAACAAGTGTAACGGCCCAAATATAAATATTCGGGTTACGTTTCGAATGTTGGATACCATCGTTCGGATCTTGCAATTCAGATATAGGTCGAGGTTTCAAACCTTAAATAGTTGCATTTTAAAGTGGGGATTTCGAACCCCAAATCAATCGTAGGGCCTTTGGGTACCCTTAACCTGTCCTAGGAGACTACATCGGTAAATTCATTTTGAGTAAAAAGAGCGTAAATGGAAAGTAGAGTACAACTAGCCACGACGAGGCCGGGTCAAAATCAAAACACGAAATCTCAGATTTACGAAATATTTAAGCCAAGGTGATAAGGCGAGTTTCGATTGCGATCGCCCAAGCAATTCCCCGCCATAGAAGCACGGAGCAAACATAATCTGTAAACAAACCTAAAAAAATATATGCAGGGCAAGGGATCAGACCGAGGCCCTTATGCATTCTGTTCCCACAAGCAGGCTTACACATATGCTCTACCTAATAAAGATGCTTCTAATGCAGTACGAAATTTAAACACACAAGTCATGCTTATCAGGATATAATATGCAAAAATACGATAAATTGTAAAGACTGAATATATTCATATTATTATATATTAATATTTTGGAAAGGTAATTGATTATATTTGAGTAGATTTGGAAATTCGGAAAATTTTAAATATTCCGTCCTCGAGCAACATGTTTTATTCTTAATCTTTTCGAAGTAGATTCCGACATCGTTTTAAAATCTGGGTTGTAGCGGATTTTTAATTCCGTTTTCGAGTTGATTATCGATAAAATTATATTAATTCCCGTAATGATTTAAAGTTTGATTTAAATTGTCGAGTGTCGGGTTTTGTTTTAGTGAGCGGAATTAGGGTCGAGCGTCGGGATTAGCGGGTTCGAGTTTTGAATTCCGGAAATCTTTTCATTTTAATGTAGGGACCACCCTTTTATGTTTTCATCTCCCTTTTTCTTTATTCTCTCTCTCTCTCGCTGCTCTCTCACCACCCACACCCAATTTCAGAAAATTTGGTGCCCTCCCTCCCTTTGTCTTCTTCCCTCACAACCCCACCCACACAGCTCACATTTTTGCCTCTCTCTCTGAATTACAACCCACACCCCCCTTCAGCTCTCTCTCTCTGCCCTCACACTCCCACTGCTGCATACCATCAGAAACCAACCAAACAACACCACCAAACACTCCTTCTTGCTCCTCTCCGCCACCACCGTATCACCAACTCCACCACCCACCCTTGTTCTCTTCCTCCTCCTCCTGTGCAAGGCCACCAACAGCTCCCTTGGGCTCTGTTTGCCGACGCCACCATCACCACGCAGCCACCACAGCTCTGCCTCCTCAACTCCTTAGCCACCACCATCGTCGTCGTCCACCATTGGAACCGCAACCGAGAGTCCGAGCCCTATTTTGCGTAACCCAAAAACGAGCTGCACTAGCTTTTTCTACCTCTTCCTTCGACGACTGGCAGCAGCAGAAGTAGTGTTCCATCACTTTTCCCTCGATACCGGTGGGCCGAGCTGAGCAGCCAGGAGGGCCCCCGAGCTGCTCCCTTCCTCCGCGCTTCCTCTGTCTCCCTCAAACCCGAGCGGTAAGGGCCAATCTCCTTTTCTTTCACTTCCTTTCGCCTAGAATCGAGTAAAGGTGGACATTTGAACCTCCCCCATTCCCCTTAGGTCGTCTCCGACGAAGACAAGCCCTCCGACGAGCTCCGTCTCCGGCGAGACAACTCCCTCGGTGAGCTCTTCCTTTCTTCTTCCTCTCTTCCTTTCCGTCTCCGTGTGGGTGTGTCGAGTGGCTGGAGCCCAGCTCCCCCGCCGCCGGCCAGCTCCCTCCCCCTCTTCTTCCTTCCGTCGAGCCCAGTTACCCTACTCCTCTGTTTGTTTCAAGTGGCAGAAATGGGGGAAGAAGAGAGACTGGTGGGCGGGCCCCCTTGCCACGTCAGCAGCCATGTCACGTAGGGCCCCCTCTTTTTTCTGATTTTGGGTTGTTGGGCTGGGCAACGGGTTTGGGTTGTTGGGCTGGCTGGGAGTAATGGGTTTGGGCTATGAGTGGGTTATTGGATTGAGTTATGTTAAATTATATATATACATATGTTATATTATATGTTAAATCTGATTTTTGGATATGTATATATATATATTCTGAAAATATTAATATATATTATAAATGGTTTAAGTGATTAAAAATGGCATTATTGATATATATATATATATTATTGTGATATTATGAGGTGTTTTATTAAATGTTTTAAAAATGATAAGTAATTTAGTGTTGTTGTTTTATAAATGTGGGTTATTAAAAATGGATTGATTTTGGTAATTTATCATATTTTATATCATTGGAGTGTGATATTAGATGTTGTTAAATATGGAAATTTAAAGTGATATTAATTGAGAAGTGTGAGTAATAAATGCTTTATTAAATGATTTTAAGATGATGTTTTTAGATAAGTAAGAAATGCCGGAACTATTTTTATACTACGATTTTGAGGAATTGACTTTAAGGATTTAAATGTTAATGTCGGAATTTGGCCAAGTATGATTTGAGGAATTATTTTGAATATGAGTTGACTTATTTTTGGATTTAAGAGTTGGAAAATATGGTTGGTATGATTTTATCAAGGGGTTTGATTGGAAGAATGATTTTGGTCGATTTGATCGTATCGGAAAGGTTTTGGAAAACAGTTTTACTATCAGTTGGTTTTGAGGATGTTGAGAACTTGGGTTTCGTGTGTATGAATGTTGGTTCGGTAGCTTATGGAAATGGCTTGATGATAGGTGTGTATTGCTTTTGGATTGCTTTGGACTTGCATTTGAGCCCTTGCTTGTGTTATCTTGTTGTTCTGCATCTTCAGGTAAGTATCCTACGGGACTTACTTAGTAACCTGGACCTCCTGCCTGATGTGTCATGTAATGTGTAGTTTTTTTGCATATTAAAGCATGCCATGTAGTATCATGCTAGGATTGCATTGAACTGAGCATATGATTACTATGTGCGTTTGAATACAGAACGGCCATTACCTATGATAGTCCTAGAGTCTTTGCTAGGGTCATAGGGTAGCCCAGCCCCATCGGGTGCCCTGTGTCTATCGAGTCGATATGAGCATGATATGATAGCCCAGCACCATCGAGCAAGAGATGAGATGATATGATATGATAGCCCAGCACCATCGGGTAAGAGATGAGATGATATGATATTATATGATGATGCTGTGGTTAGTGCACCACCACGAGGATATTGCTATGCTGTAGCACCAAACTGGCCAGTCTCTGCACTAACGGGAAGGGGTGCAGAGGTAGGAGAGGGATATGCTACTTGGCATTGTCTTGGGCCCTTTACAGTTCTTTTCTGCTTATTATATATACTAGGGGCATGTTAGTGTGATTTAAATCTTGTACTGCATTAGTCATCTTTTATTTAGGTATAGGCATGTTATGTGGCCTCAGCGCGGTCAGAGGACCCACATGCGATTACCGGGCCTGACTTCGTGGATAGTGTTAGGTACCGCCCTTGATTGCTCCTTGCTTCTGTGACGGGAATCTCTTGGCGAATTGAAGAATCCGGCTAATATATTCTAACTTGACAAATGGCAATCACCCACCTTGTTTTGGTTTTGACCCGACTCTGCCGAGGCACTTGTATCTAAACCTTGCTTCTGCCTTACTTTCATTTGAATTGAATTTTCGCGACTTTGATTGCTTTGGGTTTGAAATCCCCGCTTTGAATATTGATCTTCGAGGTTTGAAACCTCGACCCGTACCTGAATCGCAACATCCGAACGAAGGTATCCGACCTTCAAAACGTAACCCGGGTATTTATATCCAGGCCGTTACAAAGTTGATATCAGAGCGAGGTTGTGCAATTTGGGTACGCAAGGGTCGGGTGTATGTTTTGGAAAATTGCCCATGAATTTCAAAGGATTCGAAGAATTTTTTCAAGGGGCAAAATGAATTTAATATGTTTAACTCAATTGGACTAAATATGAACTTGGCTTATGATAAAAGAGGAGAACCAAGTAATAAGGGATCGAGTGGGTAGAAAAGGCACTAGACCATCCCTATTGGATGCAGTCGGGAATGGGTAGGCGAAATACTAGCTTGTTCTTTACAGATGGGTCGGGAAGACTCCAAGGAGATCATTGTAATCGTCATTAACTGATTCTATGATTGAGTGCTTGATATGCTAAAGATTGATTGGTATGTCCTAACTATTTAATGAATATTGAACGATCTGTGCAAACGGGATAGCGGGAGTACTCTTCTTCTTATATTGTCAAGCCCAGCTTGTGTGAAACAGCCTCTTCCACTATGATAAACCTTGACGGTTCTATCGAGTCTTTCTCTCGGATGTCAGTGTCTTTCACTGGGAATTAGGTTGGTAAACACATTGTGTCGGGAATCATGTATGGATGTGAAGGTTGTATAAGAGAGTATCGGAAGTTAGCTCTTTATGTAATTCCGAGTTAGCAAGTAAGGTGTTTCTGAGGTTGTCTTTCCTGATTCTTATGACGATCAACCGGTGTCTTCTTTCCATAAAAAGTCGTATCCGAGTCCCACGGGAAAGATGGGTGATAAGCCAGTGAGGAAGAGTCAATGGTTGCCTTTATGGATCTCTAGCAGGTTATCTTGATTGCTCTGTCCCTGATTGTATGATTCTATATGCACTACTCCTTGACCTACAAATTGATCCTTAGTGTGAAATTGTGCCTATGTGCCTTGATGTTCATGATGACCATTGTATGGGTTCGAGCTACATTTGTTATATCCATATCATCCCGACATGATCTACTTAGTATATTGCTTTGTCATACTAGGGCACGAATATATATGTCATATGCTAGGAAGTTGTATAATTGATGTCCTCCCTGTAAATAGGTTCATGATAGTGTGATCGTTCAGTTCTAGTGTCATAATAGAGTGAGTCCTTTACTTGATGGATACGTGTTATAATTTGATGTCCGCATTGATGATCCTTAATGTAAATTCGTGGTTGTATGACATCATGTATCCATGCTGGTCACATTGCTTAAGTCTCGTGTTGTGTCTTGCCCTCTATCATGATTGTATGTTGTTATAGCATGTTTACTTGGCCTATTGATCGTATGATTGATCGGAAGCTTGAACCCCATGATATGAACCTGCATGATTGTTGTTCTCCTGGATTAGGTCCATGATAGTGTGATAAGCTCTTCCTTGTATGAATGCATATAAATGATCTCCTTAGCATGCTATGTGATGACGTGTCGATGCTTATTATTCCTTCTGTGACAAGAACCTATAGCACGCCCATCTATTTTGTATTTGTCAGATTAACTATGGTGAATTATTTTGCATATGATAGTGTTGTGTGTTCCTTGCATTGAATGGAGAATATGTGACATAATTAAGTCTTGGTGAATGCATGTTTCATCCTAGTATGTGCTGATTCGAACTCATGTCCCCATATTCTTGTCATATTGCCCGTTACTTAGACTCGCATTATACATCGTTACATTTCCCCCCATGCCTCTATATCATTGGAATGTGATTGAATTGAAGTCTTGCTTAATGTCGAGTAATCAATCGAGTGCACGTATGTGTCCTATGTTATGTTAAGCCATTAGTGACGTGTACGATCCTTGGTTATGACTTATGCACATTTATGCCCTGCTTGCATTATTGTTCATTCCCTATTGAGCTAGGTCCCTGATAGTGTGGTTATTCCCTCTCTTTATCCTCTTAAAGTGTTTTACTCATCCTGATACGAATGATATTGGATTCGAAGATCGACTTGCTTTCTGTGATGGTTAATTCTAGCATGTTTACGTGTTCTCGCTCGGTGGTATTCCTCTATCACTCTAGGGTATCTTCTGGTGCTTCCATGAAAGTATGACTTGACACCTCGCATGATCACACACCACGTTATATCATGATTTTGCATACGCATGACGCATGAATGCTAGAATGAATTTAGTCGAGTTATCTTGATTGTGTTCAGGTTCGATATGTGCCAGTAGTGTCCTGTAGGACTTATGATTTCCAATATGACCCGATAAATGATCATGTGTTGTACTTGTTCCATGATGTGATAACTATTGTACCATATATGTACTCTATGATGGTTCGTTCTTAGCATGATTATAATCTAGCACCCATGATGTCCTTCTTGTTACTTTTGATGATGCCTCATGTTTCGTGAATATTATGTTGAACTCCTTTTAATGACTCTTGACTATGCTTATATCACATCATGTATCGCTAGTATCATGTAGGACCCATGTTTTCTAAATGTATATCGTCATACGATTACGTGCCGTGCTTGACCTAATATATGATCATTGTGTTAGATGAGATAGTTACTATGTTGCCCTTATATGATCTCGTATGATGCATACACCAAACTCGTGCATTGTTCATATATGTGATAATTACTATGCTGCTCTTATGTGTTCTCGTGTGACGCTTCACCTGTTTGTTATGACATACCTTGCCATGATATATTTGGACTCATTTGTTGATGTGTATACCATGCTCTTACATTGTTCATATACATGATGCTCGTTATCTTCACTAGATTCCGCATGACTTCGAATCATACATGACCATTATTGACTCCGCATAACTTGCCTAGGTTGCTAGACATATCTGCATCCATGGAACAAAAGACTATTAAGCTTGTCTCACCTGCATCCATGTAGGATTCGATTGTGTCTTTTGGAGTGAATATGTATGTCATTCTCCTTGAATAGGTACATGTTAGTGTGGATTAGTGTGATTGATATGCTCCATGATGATTTTGTGCTTGTTGTCACAATTACAACCTAATAGACCTCCTTAAGGGCATCGTTACTATTCCCGAGTCGGAGTCTTGTCTCTATCGTGTCATCTTTAGCTTTGGTCCATTTTGTCTCCGACAGGAACACTGGGTCGTCCGCTCTTGTCACTCCCCTATCTCCGCTAACCTAGACTCCTACGCGATACATAGGATGAGCGACCGCATAGAAGGGGGGACGGGAAGTTAGATAGCGATAGAGCAGCGCAGCGGAAGCGTGGGCCCATGACCCACGGGCCTCAGGATCGACGATGTCGACGGAACCAGCTTGTTTCGGGGGTGGCGGTTATTGAGTACGACATGACTTGCAAGCGAGAGTGTCCTCCGTTCGAATTATTAATCCTTTCTGAATATGTTGATGGTGATATTGCACTTACCTGACGTTGGAATTAACATGTTGATGTGCTGACGTGATGATGATTGCTTGATTACCCATTCTCTATGATGATATATATGATTCGATGCCTTATAACCCTAATGTGCAATGATGACTTGATGTGATGCTACTCTGAGTTGCCAAGCATGATCTAAATTCCTTGCCTACAAAAGTATGAACTGCAAATGCTGAAAACCTGAACTGTTTATTAGATATGGTTATGATGAAACGTGCTAGCTTGATTTGATTTGGTTCATATATGATGTTTTGCAATACTTGTTGAGCATGACGGTAAATTGAGACTTTGGATACAGTTGCAATGATTAATGATGAACTAATGATGCTATTGATTTAAATGCTAGTTGATATGAGGAAGTCCTTCTATGTAATAATGTCCATGATTGCTTCTTCTTTGAACACGTGGGTGAGATTTTCTTGAGAATAGTCGGAGAGCGGTGAAGGGATTCGAGCGGTTAGAATGATCGATGGTAGTATGAGGTAAGTCACATGAGAGGGGTTTTGGCTTAGGTAGGAACGGGTGAGTCTTGAGAGCTATAAGAGGCGATGCATAATGGTTTCCCATGAGCTTCTAGATGAATATTAGGTGGGGGTGTGGTTAGAAGGGTTCTATGTTGTGATGTCTTAGGTAGTATGGGCAGTGTAGGGAATGGCTCTTGTGAGCATAGGAAGCATAGTATGCAGGGGTACTCGGGTGTGAAAACAGAGATGGGGTTGGATTCTTAGAGGTGGATTGTTAGTAAGAGTGCTTGGTGAAATTGGTCAACTTGTTGTTGCAGGAGGATTGATATGTCAAGTAATTACAAATATAAAGATGTAAATAAATGTAAACCAACTCCTGGCCTAAGCAAATAATTACAAGACTTCCTCCCGTTGTAGTGGAAGGGTAGTCAGGATCGATCCACGAGGAGGCGTGTCAGCGGGATCCTAGTAGCTTTGGAATTTTCACGTCTGTGTCGACCAGAAGCCTCGATTTCGACCTTAGTACTCGATGTCGACCTCGGCTGTCGATGTTCTCTGCAACAGAAGACCTGCAAAGACACAAACCAGTGGTCGATATCGACTGGTGGGGGTCGATATCGATGTTAGTCCACGAAATCGACTGGCTCAGAAGACTGCCAGTCGATACAGAAGGGTCGATATCGATGCTTGGTGTCGATATCGATGTCAGCAAAACTCCGCAGCGATGTTCGTCGTCGACTCAGAACACTGTCGACGAACTCAGTGGTCGATATCGACGTCTGGGGTCGATATCGATGTCTCCCTGCAGTGTGTTAGTTGTTCGTCGGCAAAGAAAAAGGCCGAAGAATTAAGGATGGAGAGAGAAGCAATGAACAGAAATAACAGTGGGTTTTGGGGTGTATAAATATGTAAAAACAACTCCTAGGATAAGGGTTTACCACAACGTTAACCAATGCATGCGATGAGATAAATAAGACGGACAATTGCGCTATTTCTCCCAAGGGACAAGCTTTCGCCGTACACCAACTCTTAGGATTACTCTTTCAAATAAACCTAATTGTCTCTACCAATTTTATGTTTATAACTCAAGTTGTTAGCATGAATCCCTTTTCTTTCGATTAGGACTAAACATAGAATCGTAGGAGGAGAGATAGACACAACGATATCAACATCAAATACTTACCTCAAGCGCGCATGGCTAACGTCGGGCTCACCCCGACCCTAAGAGCTTTGGGGAACTACTCGCTTCTCATCATGGGATTCATCATTGTCAATTGAAAAGAAGAAACTTGCATTAAAATAAACTCCGAAGCTTTACAACTTAACGTCAACTTTCGCAAACGTCAAACCCTAAAACTTCTCTCTAACTCTAACTCTATTGTCTATTGTCTTTGGTTGTTGATTGTATGAAAGATTGTTGGATCCTTTAACAAATCAGCCCTAGGGCTTTATTTATAGGCTACTAATCCTCGCTATCCAAGGATTGTAACTCCTATCTAAACTAATAACTCTATCCGAACAATTAGGATAGGTATTTTATTTTGATAAAACTTAAATGACTTAAAAGTAAAAGATGAATAAAACTTCAGCTGTCCTCTATCTTGAAAGTATAAGATAATCCCGTGCCTCCTTGAAGATATAGTGTCAATCCGCATTCGAAATCGAGTCTATCTTCTGTCGAGATAAGGGGTCGATATCGACACCAGAGGTCGATATCGAGGTCTCTGTTCCTGCTCGACTTGTTCAGCTCTGGTCGATTTCTATGTTGAGGTCGATATGGGGGTCGATATCGACACTGGGGGTCGATATCTGGGTCTAAGGTCGATATCTACCTCTTCTCAGCTTCACTTGGCTTCTTCGTTTTGACTCCGTTTTCGCTCAAATTCCTGCATGGTTAGCTCAAAACATGTGCAAACTCTATTTCTTGCATTTTAGCCCTATTCTTACACAAGTTTATATTCTTTTGAACCTTTTCTTTGGAAATCGAACGAAATACGAAGTCAAAAGATGCAATACAAGAAGGTGCAAATGTGTACATCAAAACACCCCATACTTAGACTTGCTTGTCCTCAAGCAATAACCAAGCAATAACCAACACCTACAACACACCCTTCAAGTCTTCGCCTTTATCAAAAGCAACATCATAAGCGGTAGCAAAGTAAAGCGAGTGATTTTAACGTCATTGCACATATTTTGGCGATCCATAGGCATATGCAATTTTAATCCAACCTCACAGGGATATTGTGTTTGCACTCAACTCTCATGTGTTTAGGCTATGAAGATCACTCTCAACTCAATTCCATATACAATCTCATAAACATTGCAATTTATAAAAATCCACTTCGCAACCAATTATGAAAATGCAATAAGAATCATCAGGAGGACTTTCGCTCAATGAAAGACTTCATAGAAGACTCCATTCGGCGGGGTTGTAATGGGGCTTGGTATGAAATATAAGGTATGGAATTATTTGGCTATGTGGTGCTTTTCAAATTCGGGAATCAAGACTCCTAAATCTCAACACTTGCATTACCCAAACCATAACTCTTCAATATAATGCTTTTAAAATGCATTCCATCAACCCTTCTTCCAAGTTCTAATACACCTCTCAAAAATATAACATTCGTATGAAAAAAAAAAACTTAAGGATTTTGGCTCATGCACTTTATATATATATATATATATATTTTTTTCGGATTTTTTTTTTTCGAACATAATACTAAACTATGTGCATTTATATGGTGAGCCAAAAAAATCCTTTTACAAAATATGACAAAATGTAAATATGTACCGTCCTACAATTTCCTTGCTCAAAACTAGACATTATGCTCTTTTCTTTCCACAAGGCATTAGTTCCAACCAATCTAAGTCTCAATTCCCAAATGGGGGGTCAGGCTCAATTCGGCTAGGGATAATTTTGTGGAGTTTGCAATTCAGGCTCAGGCTAATGTTTTGGCTTCAAGCAGAGATAATGCAGGGTAGGTAAAGAGAGGATAAAATTGGCTTAAAAGATGCCTCCATCATTTAATTCTCGTAAACATAAACATATATATGCATTGGTTTTGAATAACTATCACAACATTTAGAGATGCATAGGAAGAGTAAATTCACTCAAGAAAGCGGAGGGATTTTTGATGTTCTCCCTATAGGTCAAAATTCTCACAAGGACAATTTTTGTTGGATTTGCTTTTTAGCCTAGGATCATATGTGCTCAATTTCATCACAAGTTCACGATCTACATAAAAATTTAAAGACTTAGGCTAAACCATCCAAATATGCCATAGGATTTACATGATTAAGTCAGCTATTGAGTTTTCATCATAGGACATCAAAGTAGGGATTAAAATAAACATGCATTTTTTTTTATATTTTTGACATTTTTCTATTTTTTTTTTTGAATTTTCTGATATTTTATAAAAGTGAAACTAAGAACAAAAATTTAAACATGAATGCAATGCGAAGAAGAAACCAACATGAATGCAATGCGAAGAAGAAACCAAGTTAAGATCATAAGACATGTCTTTCCCCCACCCCATACTTAAAATATACAGTGTCCTCACTGTATTAAAAAGAAGAACAAGGGTAGAGAGAAACTCACAGCGCAACCTGCGGATTCAGGTCAATTTCAGGTGAGGTCGATGCCAGAAGTCGATATCTAGGTCAGAGGTCGATGTCGACTGCATCTGTCGAAGTCGAGGAAGAAGATGAAGACAAGGGCTGCCTGATGGGGTCGATATCGAGTATTAGGGTCGATATCGACCTCTGCTTTTCGCTCCTGAGTCCTCGATGTCGACTCCAGGAGATGGCTTGACCCGGGGGGGTCGATTTCGACTGGCCTGGTCGATTTCGACTGCCTCTGCAGAAGCTTCTTTTCCTCTTCGTCGTTCCTTTTGCTTGATAACCTGAAATCCTTGTTAGGAATATAGATAAAGCACGAATTATCTCAGTCTTAGAAGTTTCAAACAGCCAAAACTTAAGTCCTAAAAACCATCCATGCGAAATTTAAATGTTTTATGTACATGCTCTAGATTTTTGAGTCGCTAGGCCGACTTCTTCGTCAATTCTTCATGACCCTTTTATGTAGGGACCCTTCGAGCTTGAGCATTCTCCCGGATCATCTAGGTCCTTTTGGTAGTAGCGAAGTTCGGTGACCAAGGCTTCTTTGATGTTAGGTTCTTCTTTGGGCGCTTTTCTTCTCTTTCTTGACCTAACTTTAGCAATATAGGCAAACCATGGAGCTTTGACCCTCCCTTTAGTAGATTTATCAATAATGGGTTTAATTGATTCATCAATAATGGACAGAGGAGGGTTAAGATTCATACCTGGGCTTACCTGTTTGGGCCCGAAACAGAAATCTTCGGGCTGAGGGGTGGTCGTTTTGGACCAAGGAGGGTCGATGTCGAGTGCTGTGGTCGATGTCGACATGTGGGGGTCGATATCGACCTCTGTGACCCCATACTTAAGCTCTTGGCAGCGATCTAGCATACTCGATTTCGACCAAGGTGGGTCAATTTCGATGTTTTTAGTCGATATCGACTGGTTCCAGTCGATGTCGACCCTGCTTGCTGTTTCCGTCCTTGCCAACAAAAATTTTCTAAGCTTCTCCTTAGCTGGCGAGAGGACTACTTGCTCCAGGTGCTTTGTTTCGCTCATGGTTGGGTTGAAAGAGAATTCTATCACTTCGTTCCCTATAGTAAAGGTTAGTAACCCTCGACGTACATTGATATTGGCATCAGCAGTAGCTAAGAAAGGCCTACCAAGTATAATAGGCACTATAGGATCTTCAGGCATTTCCAACACAATGAAATCAGTAGGCACAAAGAACTTACCTACCTTTACCGGAACGTCATCAACTATACCTGTGGGTCTGACGAATGAGTTGTCAGCCATATAAAGCTTCATGTCCACAGGTTCAAGGGCACCAATGTTCACCTTCTGCCAAATAGAGAGAGGCATGAGACTTACACTTGCCCCTAGGTCACATAGGGCTTTATAGCGATGTTGGCCAAGTCCCACGGTGATTGCGAACTTCCCTGGATCACTCTTCTTCTCAGGGAAATCCATTTTTGAGCACTCCTCTGCGATCTCTGCCATGGACCTCTTCTTGCTCAGGATGTCTTTGAGGAATCGTACATAGGCGGGCATCTCGCTTAGGGCTTCTGTAAGAGGGATAGTGATGTTGAGTCCTTGAAGTATCTTTATGAAGCGCCTAAACTTTCCTTTGGTGGGATCCTCCAATGCTTTGGAAGGGAATGGCAACGTCTTCTTTGGTGGGGGGGCCAAAACGGGGGTCGGAGGGGCCTGTTGGACATCGACATCGACTGGAATTTGGTCGATATCGACTGGGATGGTCGATTTCGACCTCTGTTGAGGCGCTGATGGCTCTGCAGTGTCACCGACATCGACCAGGGGGTCGACATGGTGGTCGATATCGACCTCTGGGTCGATATCGACCTCTGGGTCGACATCGACTGGTCTGTCGACGTCGACTGGGTCTGTTGCTTTCTCCCCCGTTTCCTTCCGTGGCTTTTGTACTTTGGTGCCACTCCTTAATTGTATGGCTGCGATATGGCCCGTCCCGGATTGTCCCTTAGGATTGGTAGTTGGTTGCCCAGGGAATGTTCCGGACGGTCTAGGGATTTGTGCCGCCAATTGACCCAGTTGGGTCTCTACGTTCTTCTTCCAAATGTCCATCTCTCCAATCCTTGTGGTAAGGTGATTGAGTTGAGAGTGGATAGCATGGTTGGATTGATCATTCTTAGCTTGGTTCCGCCTTATCTCGTCCAGTACTAGTTGAAGATCATCCTTCTTTTGGTCTCTCTCCGGGTGCCCAGGAGCTCTATAAGGCGGAGGGTCCCTAGGGTTGACCTGGTTCCTTTGTGGTTGATGGAACCTTTGTTCTCCCCAATATTGGTTGTTGGGACCCCTCATGTAGCGCGCCTCTTGGTGAGTCTCCGCTAGGTGTACTTGTTCGGCATGTGGGCATTCGCTGGTGGTGTGCCGCTGCGATCCGCATTCGATGCAATCTTGGTTCGCTGAAAGGAACCTCACTTGCTTTTGGAGCTTTCTAAGTTGATCTCTATGGAATTGCTCCTTCACGTCCGGGTCGATTACATTGGAGGGTTCATATAAGGGCATAGATGGGGCAGGCCTCGACAATGATGGTGCGTCGGAAGCCTCAGGAGTCCCATATGTGTTGTCGAACTCCACCAACCTCTCTATGGTCTCCCAAGCCGCTTGTGGGGCGAGTTCAAGGTAGCCATAAGCGGTGTAGGTGTTGATCCTCTCCTTTGTTGCAGCGTCAAAAGCATTGTAAATGATCTCCTGAATTACATATGGTGGTTGGCCATGCGTCGGGCATGATCGTAGAAGGTCCTTGAACCTTTCCCAAATAGTCGCCAGAGCTTCACCAGGCTTTTGTTTGAAAGCCGTGATTTTCTGTCGGATCAACGCCGTCTTAGAAGGAGGGAAGAACTTGTTCAGGAACGCGTCCTTGACTTCATTCCAGGTGCGGAGCGATCTTGGGGCTAAGCTTTCCAACCACTGCAATGCTTTCCCTGTAAGAGACCAGCGAAAGGCTTTTAGTTGGACATACTCAAGACTTCGTCCATCAGCAATAGTATCACAAAGGTCTAAGAAGGTAGAAATATGTGCCATAGGGCATTCATTAGGTTTTCCTTCATATTGATGCCTTCTTATTTCAGTCAGGAAGTTAGGTTTAATTTCAAAATTAGAGGCAGGGATAAGAATTGCCGATTCAGGCACTGTGAGAGCGGGGTGCATATATTGCTTGGCATTCCTAGGGAGGGCATTGATTTGGGCTTCTATTTGCCTCCGGCCTTCCTCCTCCCTATCCGCGCGCTCCTTAAGTGCCGCCTCTCTAGTCGTTAGGTCCTCAACCTGCCTCCTTAGTTGTTCAATAAGTTCTGCTTGGTTCGCGTTTTCCGCCATGATTCTTTGAGCTTGGGCCCTTAGATGGAAATAACGCTCAGGGTCGTCTACTCCTTCAAATTCAGGTGGGCGATCAGCGCGTCGCATACACCTGCAAGACCAAACTAGAAAAAGACGTGAGATAGACTACTAGGGCGCGATTGATTGCCTCCCCGGCAACGGCGCCAATTTGTTGTTGCAAGAGGATTGATATGTCAAGTAATTACAAATATAAAGATGTAAATAAATGTAAACCAACTCCTGGCCTAAGCAAATAATTACAAGACTTCCTCCCGTTGTAGTGGAAGGGTAGTCAGGATCGATCCACGAGGAGGCGTGTCAGCGGGATCCTAGTAGCTTTGGAATTTTCACGTCTGTGTCGACCAGAAGCCTCGATTTCGACCTTAGTACTCGATGTCGACCTCGGCTGTCGATGTTCTCTGCAACAGAAGACCTGCAAAGACACAAACCAGTGGTCGATATCGACTGGTGGGGGTCGATATCGATGTTAGTCCACGAAATCGACTGGCTCAGAAGACTGCCAGTCGATACAGAAGGGTCGATATCGATGCTTGGTGTCGATATCGATGTTAGCAAAACTCCGCAGCGATGTTCGTCGTCGACTCAGAACACTGTCGACGAACTCAGTGGTCGATATCGACGTCTGGGGTCGATATCGATGTCTCCCTACAGTATGTTAGTTGTTCGTCGGCAAAGAAAAAGGCCGAAGAATTAAGGATGGAGAGAGAAGCAATGAACAGAAATAACAGTGGGTTTTGGGGTGTATAAATATGTAAAAACAACTCCTAGGATTAGGGTTTACCACAACGTTAACCAATGCATGCGATGAGATAAATAAGACGGACAATTGCGCTATTTCTCCCAAGGGACAAGCTTTCGCCGTACACCAACTCTTAGGATTACTCTTTCAAATAAACCTAATTGTCTCTACCAATTTTATGTTTATAACTCAAGTTGTTAGCATGAATCCCTTTTCTTTCGATTAGGACTAAACATAGAATCGTAGGAGGAGAGATAGACACAACGATATCAACATCAAATACTTACCTCAAGCGCGCATGGCTAACGTCGGGCTCACCCCGACCCTAAGAGCTTTGGGGAACTACTCGCTTCTCATCATGGGATTCATCATTGTCAATTGAAAAGAAGAAACTTGCATTAAAATAAACTCCGAAGCTTTACAACTTAACGTCAATTTTCGCAAACGTCAAACCCTAAAACTTCTCTCTAACTCTAACTCTATTGTCTATTGTCTTTGGTTGTTGATTGTATGAAAGATTGTTGGATCCTTTAACAAATCAGCCCTAGGGCTTTATTTATAGGCTACTAATCCTCGCTATCCAAGGATTGTAACTCCTATCTAAACTAATAACTCTATCCGAACAATTAGGATAGGTATTTTATTTTGATAAAACTTAAATGACTTAAAAGTAAAAGATGAATAAAACTTCAGCTGTCCTCTATCTTGAAAGTATGAGATAATCCCGTGCCTCCTTGAAGATATAGTGTCAATCCGCATTCGAAATCGAGTCTATCTTCTGTCGAGATAAGGGGTCGATATCGACACCAGAGGTCGATATCGAGGTCTCTGTTCCTGCTCGACTTGTTCCGCTCTGGTCGATTTCTATGTTGAGGTCGATATGGGGGTCGATATCGACACTGGGGGTCGATATCTGGGTCTAAGGTCGATATCTACCTCTTCTCAGCTTCACTTGGCTTCTTCGTTTTGACTCCGTTTTCGCTCAAATTCCTGCATGGTTAGCTCAAAACATGTGCAAACTCTATTTCTTGCATTTTAGCCCTATTCTTACACAAGTTTATATTCTTTTGAACCTTTTCTTTGGAAATCGAACGAAATACGAAGTCAAAAGATGCAATACAAGAAGGTGCAAATGTGTACATCAGAAATGAGGGGTGAGACTGGAGTGTCAAAATGAGTTGGGTTTTCATTGGGGATTTTATCCGAGTTGGTGAGTCTAGATGAAGATTTGTCTTGGCTTGAGAGTGTAGACGAGTGATCGGGGTTTGTGTTTTATTTTGATTGGTATGATGTAAGGGTCTTCTTGATTATGTGATTTATTAATATGTACTAGCATGATGTTAGATAGCAACCATGATGAACCTGATATGGCATGATATTACATGTTGATATGCAATATTGAAATCTAGTTGGCAGTGACAAGTATTATCATGATATATTGATACATTGCTATCCTACTATGTTGTTCTAGAAGCATGTTATGATGTGTTGTAGGAATCATGAGATGATGATATGTTGATTATGTGAAAGCATGATGTTATACTATATGGTTGATAAGCATGATTATGAATAGGTAAGTGAGGAATATGACTTAGAGCATGAATATGACTTATGTGTATATATGAGATGATGGTGCCTGGTGGCTAAATGATCGTTATATGGTATTGTAAGGAGTGCAATGATGTTTTGTGAGTATGTTAGCACTTCGATGCTTGGTATATGGTTAGATCTTTCCTTTTGCTGAAGCTTAAATGGCATGACCTTGTGTGTTAATGTGTTGACAATTGATATTAGTCTGTTGACCTTATGATGAGATTCTGCGATGAATACCTTTACCATGCTAATGTTTGACATGCTAAATCTGTTATGACAATGCGGAATAAAATTCGGATAGGTTGATAAGATGATTAGGTGCGTTATGTGTTCATTAAATGAAAAATCCCCTGTTATGATTGGCTCCACTTGTGCTGCGATGTTGAGATGCGATCGTGAGATTCGACTTGTAGTAGCGTACAGACTCCATGACACCTAACCTCTTGGATCTCTTGACATGTGTGCTTGCGTGATAAGTTATGAGAATTCGATGATGCACTTGTGATGCCTTCGGTACGAGGTAGATATACTTTATGACTCATGGTATGATGTTAAGATTTTATTATTGCTTTTGGCGTGTTCTGAAGGGATGGTATGCTCTATGTTATGGGTAGTCATGTTATGCGGTTGAGATGTCGATTGGTTGAGAATATCATGATTGATGTTCAGATTGCCATATGAGAGGTGGCTGATGATGTTATGAGTTGATGAGTTGATTTACCTATGTGCATGTTGAGTTGAGAATGATGATAAAATGATTTTGGAACCTAGGAAGAGAATATGGGACTAGCCCTTAGAGGTGGATGATTCCACCTCCTGGATTCTGAATTTGATTGATTGATACGCGAAAAACTGATGTGGTTGTTGGGAGATTTTGACGAAATCTTGATTCAAAAGAATTTGACTTGTTTTGGTGTAAAGTTGCTTGATTAAACGTTGAATTTGAAGATTTTGTGCGGTTTTGAAAAGGACCAACTTGGGGTTTTAAAGAACTCGAGAGTTTCAATGATTTAGATGACAATCTTTCCATTTACAAAATGCTTTGAGGTTTTACGAACTGGATTACATTATGACGTCTCACGAAGTGGATACAAGCATTTTATAAGGGCGCTTATAGATTGCTTGCTAAGACCTAGTCGGACGCTATAATACTTTTAGAGTTGTGATACTTCCGAAAAGTCGAAGCGAGGATATGATAAGGGCGTTTATTACACATTTGACAAGACCAATTGGAGATGTCACGACCGTGACTAGGATGCTGTGAGAATCCCAGAAGACGCAACCGAGATGATTACAAGATCCTTGGCCATGGTCCTCGGACTCACCGATTTTAAAACTTCATCCCCTTTGCTTTAAAATGATTTTAGTCTCTGGGACGAGACTTGTTTTTAGAGGTGGATACATGTAAAGACTGAATATATTCATATTATTATATATTAATATTTTGGAAAGGTAACTGATTATATTTGAGTAGATTTGAAAATTCGGAAAATTTTGAATATTCCGTCCCCGAGCAACGTGTTTTATTCTTAATCTTTTCGAAGTAGATTCCGGCATCGTTTTAAAATCTGGTTCGTAGCGGATTTTTAATTCCATTTTCGAGTTGATTATCGATAAAATTATATTAATTCTCGTAATGATTTAAAGTTTGATTTGAATTATCGAGTGTCGGGTTTTATTTTAGTGAGCGGAATTAGGGTCGAGCGTCGGGATTAGCGGGTTCGAGTTTTGAATTCCGGGAATCTTTTCATTTTAATGTAGGGACCACCCTTTTATGTTTTCATTTCCCTTTTTCTTTATTCTCTCTCTCTCGCTGCTATCTCACCACCCACACCCAATTTCAGAAAATTTGGTCCCCTCCCTCCCTTTGTCTTCTTCCCTCACAACCCCCACCCACACAGCTCACATTTTTGCCTCTCTCTGAATTACAACCCACACCGCCCTTCAGCTCTCTCTCTCTCTGCCCTCACACTCCCACTGCTGCATACCATCAAAAACCAACCAAACAACACCACCAAACACTCCTCCTTGCTCCTCTCCGCCACCACCGTATCACCAACTCCACCACCCACCCTTGTACTCTTCCTCCTCCTCCTGTGCAAGGCCACCAACAGCTCCTTTGGGCTCTGTTTGCCGACACCACCGTCACCACGCAGCCACCACAGAACTGCCTCCTCAACTCCTTAGCCACCACCGTCGTCGTCGTCCACCATTGGAACCGCAACCGAGACTCCGAGCCCTGTTTTGCGTAACCCAAAAACGAGCTGCACTAGCTTCTTCTACCTCTTCCTTCGACGACTGGCAGCAGTAGAAGAAGTGTTCCATCACTTTTCCCTCGATGCCGACGGGCTGAGCTGAGCAGCCAGGAGGGCCCCCGAGCCGCTCCCTTCCTCCGCGCTTCCTCTGTCTCCCTCAAACCCGAGCGGTAAGGGCCAATCTTCTTTTCTTTCACTTCCTTTCGCCTGGAATCGAGTAAAGGTGGACATTTAAACCTCCCCCATTCCCCCTAGGTCGTCTCCGACGAAGACAAGCCCTCCGACGAGCTCCGTCTCCGGCGAGACAACTCCCTCGGTGAGCTCTTCCTTTCTTCTTCCTCTCTTCCTTTCTGTCTCCGTGTGGGTGTGTCGAGTGGCCGGAGCCTAGCTCCCCCGCCGCCGGCCAGCTCCCTCCCCCTCTTCTTCCTTCCGTCGAGCCCAGTTACCCTACTCCTCTGTTTGTTTCAAGCGGCAGAAATGGGGGAAGAAGAGAGACTGGTGGGCGGGCCCCCTTGCCACGTCAGCCGCCATGTCACGTGGGGCCCCCTCTTTTTTATTTCTGATTTTGGGTTGTTGGGCTGGGCAACAGGTTTAGGTTGTTGGGCTGGCTGGGAGTAATGGGTTTGGGCTATGAGTGGGTTATTGGATTGAGTTATGTTATATTATATATATACATATGTTATATTATATGTTAAATCTGATTTTTGGATATGTATATATATATATTCTGAAAATATTAATATATAATATAAATGGTTTAAGTGATTAAAAATGGTATTATTGATATATATATATATATATATATATATATATATATATATATATATATTATTGTGATATTATGAGGTGTTTTATTAAATGTTTTCAAAATGATAAGTAATTTAGTGTTGTTGTTTTATAAATGTGGGTTATTAAAAATGGATTGATTTTGGTAATTTATCATATTTTATATCATTGGAGTGTGATATTAGATGTTGTTAAAAATGGAAATTTAAAGTGATATTAATTGAGAAGGGTGAGTAATAAATGCTTTATTAAATGATTTTAAGATGATGTCTTTAGATAAGTAAGAAATGCTGGAACTATTTTTATACTATGATTTTGAGGAATTGATTTTAAGCATTTAAATGTTAATGTCGGAATTTGGCCAAGTATGATTTGAGGAATTATTTTGAATATGAGTTGACTTAATTTTGGATTTAAGAGTTGGAAAATATGGTTGGTATGATTTTATCAAGTGGTTTGATTGGAAGAATGATTTTGGTCGATTTGATCGTATCGGAAAGGTTTTGGAAAACAGTTTTACTATCAGTTGGTTTTGAGGATGTTGAGAACTTGGGTTTCGTGTGTATGAATGTTGGTTCGGTAGCTTATGGAAATGGCTTGATGATAGGTGTGTGTTGCTTTTGGATTGCTTTGGACTTGCATTTGGGCCCTTGCTTGTGTTATCTTGCTGTTCTACATCTTCAGGTAAGTATCCTACGGGACTTACTCAGTAACCTGGACCTCCTGCCTGATGTGTCATGTAATGTGTAGTTTTGTTGCATATTAAAGCATGCCATGTAGTATCATACTAGGATTGCATTGAACTGAGCATATGATTACTATGTGCGTTTGAATATAGAACGGTCGTTATCTGTGATAGTCCTAGAGTCTTTGCTAGGGTCATAGGGTAGCCCAGCCCCATCGGGTGCCTTGAGTCTATCGAGTCGATATGAGCATGATATGATAGCCCAGCACCATCGAGCAAGAGATGAGATGATATGATATGATATGATAGCCCAGCACCATCGGGCAAGAGATGAGATGATATGATATGATGATGCCGTGGTTAGTGCACCACCACGAGGATATTGCTATGCTTTAGCACCGAACTGGCCAGTCTCTGCAATAACGGGAAGGGGTGCAGAGGTAGGAGAGGGATATGCCACTTGGCATTGTCTTGGGCCCTTTATAGTTCTTTTCTGCTTATTATATATACTAGGGGCATGTTAGTGTGATTTAAATCTTGTACTACATTAGTCATCTTTTATTTAGGTATAGACATGTTATGTGGCCTCAGCGCGGTCATAGGACCCGCAGGCGATTACCGGGCCTGACTTCGTGGATAGTGTTAGGTACCGCCCTTGATTGCTCCTTGCTTCTGTGACGGGAATCTCTTGGCGAATTGAAGAATCCGGCTAATATATTCTAACTTGACAAATGGCAATCACCCACCTTGTTTTGGTTTTGACCCGGCTCTGCCGAGGCACTTGTATCTAAACCTTGCTTCTGCTTTACTTTTATTTGAATTGAATTTTCGCGACTTTGATTGCTTGGGGTTCGAAATCCCCGCTTTGAATATTGATCTTCGAGGTTTGAAACCTCGACCCGTACCTGAATTGCAACATCCGAACGAAGGTATCCGACCTTCAAAACGTATCCCGGGTATTTATATCCGGGTTGTTACATAAATAGCCCAAAGAATGCCAAGTGACATATCCTTCTCCTACCTCCACCCCTCTTTCCGTTAGGGCGAACGCTGGCGAGCTCAGGCTATAGCATAGCAATTCCACTCGCAAGTGGTATATGTGCGCATCAATAATCTCATCATCATACTCATATGGCGAATCGAGACTGCAAGCTCGATTCTATACAGACTCGATTGAGGACAAGCCCGATGGGACTGGGTTATCCTATGACCATAGCAACGACTCTAGGACACACAGATAACGACCGTTCTCTTTTCATACCCATAAAGTAAACAAATGCTCAATCAATTTGTGCAACCTAAGTAGGATACTACATGGCATGCTTGAATACTTATGCAACACCTAGTATGTCATACGACTACATGTAGGAGGGTTTATCTGATCAGTCCGAGCAAGTCCATAAAGGAACTTACCTGAAAAGCCGAACAATAAAGTATAGCAAAGCAGAATCCACTCAATCAACAAGCTCCTATTATATTAATAAGAAAGCGATAAGGCACAAGACTACTAGTCACACACACCAAGACCATGTCCCCATATCATCTCCAAACCAAGTCCAAAGTCAAACCATTTCAAATCGGGAAAACATTGAAAGTCAAGTCATTCGAACATTTCAAATCCATTAATACTTAAATCCATTTCCATTTTCAAGTATCCATCATTAAATCTCAGTCAAGTATAAAGGATCCCGACACTTGAAATGAAATTCCAAAACGTTATTCAATTATTTAACTCAATAAATTGATATTTCCAATTTCCGTTAAAATCTCATTTAAATATTAGATTAACCATTAAATAACCCTTTAAATAATATTTTTCAAAACTCAAATCTAAAATTCGACCTTTGACCTAAAATCCAACACAAAATGGTCCAACCCAAAAACCAACCAAAACCCCAAGGAACAAGGGAGTACCCTCGGCCATTAGGCTACTGGGGTGGTTTTCGCAGCGGCGAGATGGCCACTTGCCATGGCGAAAACCCACCCAGACTCCCGGCGAGGAAGGGCGCTTGCGGACCGCGAAAGCCGCACTCACGGCCGCGAGAGGGCCTTCCTCCTCCTGGGTTCAGTTGTAACTCGACGCGGCGAGATTCGAAGCTGTTGGCTCGTTTTTGCCTTGAATCATTTCTGTTCCATCCCAAACTTGTTTCAAAACATGGATAAATGTATTCCGACCTTAACCAACATCAAAAGATACAAATGAGGAGTAGAGGGGAGAGCGGAAGAGGGATTACCTATTCTTCAAGATCTTCAAAGGGGAAGGTCCTTGGAGCTCTGATCCAATGAGATATAAGTATGAAAAGGTCTAGGAAGGATATATCATGGTTAAAAGAGTACCTTTACGGATTTTGAGGTAAAAAACGAGGGAAAACGAAGAGAAACAAGCTCACCTTCTCAAAACAGGGGAAATGGGAAGAAAATGGGCTCGATGGTGCTACCTCAAACATTAGATCTTCTTTTTCTTAGCCTTGGAAGGTAGAGGAGAGAGTAAGAATCAAGCATGAAGAAACGGGGAAGAGAAAGGAGTTAAGACGAGGGAGAACGAGGTGATTTATCGCAACGACGACAGAGTTGGGCTCCCACTCGCGGCGGCGACCAAGAACTCGAGGCCGCGAAAGGTGCTTTCCCGTTTCTGGGTTCTTCCTCGCGGCGGGGAAACTTCCAGGAACTGCTGTTCTTGCTTGGACCAATGTATGGCCTTCGTTTGAAGTATTGAAGAGGCTAGAGAAACACAAAAGATGGAATTTGATAGAGGGTTTGAAGGATTGAAGAGGAGAGGGAGTGGAAAGATGATTTCTTTTAGGGTTTCATTTTTTAATTGAAAATGGAGAGAGAGAGCTGAGATAGGAGGTTCAGATTTTTATGAAAATATTTTGGGTTTTTAGGGATTGGAGCCTCCCTTATATAGGGGTACAATTTGCCACATTAGGGTTATAATGAGGAAAATGACAAAACAATTAAGAGATAATGGGAAGGGAGGGAGGGAGGGAGGGAGGGAGGGAGAGAGAGAGAGAGAGAGAGAGAGAGAGAGAGAGAGATTCTGCTCATCTGACCTCAAATCTCGACTACCTATCCCGAAATCCGACTCGAGTTTAAATTCGTTTCAAACGACTCTCAAGACTCCAAGTTTTAAAATCCGAATATGATAGTGGAATTTGAGCCCGACAATTTACATTTTAAGACATGCTGGAATGAATTTCAAAAGATTTTCCAAATTTAGAAATACGCTCGAGGACGGGTTTTCCGAAACTTTCCAATTTTGGCAATTAAATAATTATTTAAAATTTCAGTCTTTACAACAAGAATACGGGGAAACCTATAAGCTTTCTCGGTGTCTGCCCGCTGGAGAGACTGAAGCAAAAACATGAAAAAGTGACGTCTTCTGGGGAAGTGTGGACCAACAACGTTCCCTCCATCTAGATGAGAGATCTTCAAAAGCCACGAACACATACTGCCACGATCCTCTTGATCAACAAGGTGCACAAGACTATAACCTCCTCCGAAACTAAACACATGCACACCAAAATCATCGAATTCACCAAGAAGAGCAAATCGAACCATGAGCAAAAAAGTCGGAGAAAAGAAAACCGGATCGATTAGGTTAAAAGTTTCAATTTTCTACAGCCAGCGATTCTGATTGCCATAATAGTTGGTAAATACCTAGGCAAGTAGTCCAAATTAAATAAATCAAATAGAAGAGCAACCAAGGCTTGCAAGGCTCAAAGGATCTTGCATAATTAAGCCTGGCCATAACCAAGGGTTGATCTTCCAATAATAATTTCAATATTTTCCATCACTTTTTCAACAAGCTAGCTTACTATGTAAGCTAAGGAAGTACTCTGTTAATGAGCTCCAAAGGTTCGTTGTTCGATTAGTGGGGGTTAAGAGAAACATCTTACCATAGTCGAGATTCAGTAAGGATTCAGATAGGAAATTAAGGGCAAAGTAAAAGCAAAAGCCCTTTAAAGATTCAATTGATTTGGGGGTTCCGTTTTCAAATTGGGGGTGACCCTTTTATTAGATCTGAACTTTTCAAATTAGGGGTGTCCATTTTCTATCTGATTTTTTCAAGAAAAATGATGAGAGGGTGATTTTATTCCAATCACACAGATTATCAGCCGTATAGCAACATTGTAGAACAACGGGGTTAAATTTATGTGAGATGATTCATCCATATCAATGAACTTCAAATCATTCGCATATTCAGAATCAAACCAAAATTAAATCCTTTTAAAGTTCAAAAAAATATATTCAAAGTTCAACTTTCCTCCTATCATTTCTACTATTATATTCAAAGTTCAACTTTCCTCCTATCATTTCTACTATTAATATTTCCCAATGTTTTTTCTTATACTTTATTCAATTATGAATCCGATCCATCACCAAAATACAGGGAATCAATGATTATTTGTTCAGTGAGTTCTTTAAACCTTGTTTCTTTTCATTTTGTTGTGAAGACGAGGTCTGGTCATTATTTCGTCTTGCCTTAATAAGAAGTTGGGGGGGGGGAAACTTGGTAAATTTTTTGGGTTCTTACTTTTTATCATCTCTGTTCTCAAGCCGACGAGTCGATGTTTCAAACTCTTTTCATATGTCGTTTTCCCCAACTGAGACAAAAGTTGGAGAGGCCATGCAACTTCACAGGAACAAAAGGAGACATGGAGCAAAGATAAAGCAGAGACATGCCCTTCCATCCCCAGATTGACGAATCCCTTTTCCATTCTCTATAGTTTCTTCTTCTTCTTCTTTCAATTTCTTTCCTTCCGTCTTTCGGCTTCCTCTGTCATCCTTCTCAACATTTATCCTTTGTCCCATCTTTTTTCTGAGGTATGAGATCTCTCTCATAAGCATTCTAATTTGTTTCAAGCGCTGTAACGGCCCATATATAAATATTCGGGTTACGTTTCGAAGGTTGGATACCTTTGTTCGGATCTTGCAATTCAGGTATGGTTCCAGGTTTCAAACCCCAAAAAATTAGTGTTTTAAAGTAGGGATTTCAAACCCCAAAACAATCGGAGGGCCGTTGGGTACCCTTATCCTGTCTTAAAAGCCTAAGTCGTGGAAATTCATTTGAAGAAAAACGGAGACGAAAGTAGAGTACAACTTGCCACGGCGAGGCCAGGTCAAAACCAAAACAGTAAAACACAAGCCGGAAAGTACTCTATCCAAATTAGCGGTTTAGTCCGGTTCTTCGCATTCGCCCAGGAGGATTTTCCACGTCATGGAAACATGGAGCAAGCATACCTAAAAATGATTTGTGCGAGCGGGGACAGACCGAGACTCCCCAACGCACTCTATCCCACAAGCAAACATACACATACGCTATACCTATAATAAAGATGCTCTAATGCAGTACGGAAATTGAAATCACCTAGTATGTCATTCACAAGTGCAATCCTAGCATGATACTACAATGCATACTTTAAATGCATGTGAAGCACCTAGTATGTCATATGATCACAAGCAGAAGATTTCTCTTTCGAATCTGAGTAAGCCCATAAAGGACCTTACCTGGAGGAGCGCAGAATCCAAGCAATAAACACCAACAACAAGCAAATCCAGGCAGGTAAGATATTCATCTAGAAGGCAATAAGTAAAATATGCATAAGTCTATGTCTAAACCACACAAGGCGCACCTAACTATCACATATAAGTTCACATAACCATAGAATATCGCATCTTAACATTTCATCATATCACCTCAACTCTTCTCATCATCTTCCGTATTCATTTCCATCAATCAGCTCATATCGTCACATATCGTCTTATTCTCATATCATCTTAATCCTTGAAGTTTAATCAGTTTAAGGACCAAAGAAAGTGGAAGCGAATCCTTACCAAGCTCGAAAATGAAAACAGAGGAGAATGAAGGACGAAGCGCGCTGCTGTTGGCCTTGGCTGCTCTGGGTGGCTCGGGAATGCGCTCGGTGCTGCTGCCGGTGGAGCTGACAGCGACAAAAATTGCGGTGGTGGTGAACTGGTGTTTCCGTCAGCAAAGGAGGGATGAGTGAAGGTGTTTGTGGTGTCTGTCGGCAACCAAGAGGAGGAGATGGTGGTGATTTGAGGGCAAAACACAGGGAAGAAGAGAGCTTGGTGAGTTGAGGGATTGTTTGGAAGAGATAAGAGGAGGAGAGAGAGGATGGGTTGCTGTGTGATTTTTTTTTGAAGCACAAATGGGGGTTTTAGCTCTTTTGAAACCAAAAGGCAGAGGGGAGGGCTTCTGAACAACGAAAAGGAGAGAGGGAAATGCTTGTGATGCTGCTACTACTGTCGGACAGAGAGGGGAAGAGGAGGGCTTGGTGTGGGAGCTGCAGTTTGGCGTGAAAGGGTTGTTTGGCATTTTCCCAAATGTGTGAAGCAAGGATGGAGGTGGGTGGTGGGTGTTTGCTCAAAAGAGAATGGGAAAGAGCTGGAAACGGTGTATAGAGGGAGGAAGAAGACAAGGTGGAAAGTGGTCCCAAAATTAGATTTGAACTACCCGAAATTTAAATCCCGAAATCCGCTCTATCGACCCAATCCCGACTCATTTTGAAATAGATTAAAATTTTTAAACCAAAATAATAAATTCCGTTGGTCGATATAATAATAAACAGAAGTCCGTAAAATATTTTCAATAGGCTCGGAACATGAAGCGGAATGATATCCATTTTTAAATAAATCTCAAGATTATGTCGGAATTTGCTTCAAAAGAATTAAAATAAAATCAATTGCTCGAGGACGGAAATTTCGAAATTTCTCCGAATATCAAACTTAATCCAAATCCCAATTAAATCAATATTAAATCGAAATTAATTCTTAATTTATAAAATCATATTTTAAAATCCCGAGTGTTTATATTCGCCAATGATATGCCAATTTCATCATTTTTTTTATAACATTTATTTAAACTAATTAATGTGTTCATATCATATCATAATAACATATGAAAACTAATACCCAATAAATAAATGGAATTGATATTTACACTATGAAAATCTCGCCAAAATACATGAGCATATGCTGACTGCGAAGTGCGAATATGCTGATTCCGCGAACGCACATTGAAAATTCACACTTTTTTAATATTTGAAATTCGTGGTCATGTAGTGCGAATTTGCACTTTATTGTTCAGGTACTCTTCCAATTTCGTTTTGACATCAACATAAAAGTTGTAGCTCTTAGAAAAAACTTTCCAATGCATACTAATAATAGTCAATCAGACTATTGAGACCTTCAAAAAGTGCATAACAAGTTCAGCTTGTTAAGCGAACAACACGCTTTTGCTAATTTATTCTTCGTTTCGGCTCTCTTATTCTTCTCGGACTCCCCTCTTGTCTTGTTTTGAACTCTTGTTGACCCTTTCTTCATGCATTAGACTTCTCGTCCCAACTCGAGTTACTTGTATTTAAAATCACCAATTAAAATGTGTACATTTTGAAATCAATTGCAATATTCTCCCTCTCTTCTCTCTGTTAGTGAAACCGAAATTGAACCAAAAATGAAATCTTTTTTTAAAAGAAATTAAAAAAAATTAAGGTATATCGGGTAATCAAGTCTTACATGATATTTTAATTTGGTTATTCGAGTTGATAAATTGATTATGTGGGTAAGTTGCCATCATTTTGTTGTAGGAGATGAAATTTATTTTGAAGTTAAAACAAGCCTCTTAATTTGAAGAAATTGTTGATATAGGTGGGTTGTCATATTGATAGCATGCATTTAGATGATAACTAATATTTGTTACCTGAAGTCTTGTGTAAAGACCGAGTATATTTATATATTATGATTAGTTTATTAAATAAATTATTATTAAATTCAATTTGTAAAAGTGGAATAAAAACCCGTTCTCGAGCGTAAGTTTTGGATTTTAGTTATTCCGGCATCATTTAAATTTTGGATTTTGACGGGATTCGATTTTCGCTTTCAAGATCGAGTATTAATAAAGATTTATTTAAACTCCGAGTTTTGATTGAAATTAATTTAATTCCGTTATATTGAGATTAGTAAATTAAATTTAATTAAATTCGATTTAGTCGGGATTCGTTCGGGCGAGCGGGTTTCGGGATATTTTTTCGGGTTCAAAATATCTTGTGGGGGGACCTCTTTATTCCCTATTTTATTTTACCTTTTCCTTACTCTCTCTCTCTCTCTCTCTGCCCCACGCCAAATTCAGCACAAGCTAGTCCCTCCCTTTTTGTTTTCTTCCATATGCAGCTCACACATCCCCTGTACACACCTTGCCCTCATCCTCACAACCCTCACACTCATTACCCCTTTTTGTTGTCTCAGAACCCTGTAGTCTCATCCTCACAAACCCCTCCCCTCTCCTCTCTTACATTCACCACAAAACCGACAGAAGGACCCCCTTTTAACCCCATTTTCAGTTTCCCCGGTTGAGCCACCTTTCCACCACCGAGCCACATCTCTTTGCCCAGCCTCAAGCTCCACCACCTCCTTAGATTCGTCATTGCCGTCGCCACCATCACGCTACCACCACCACAGCCGCCCCCCTTGTTTCCCCCTCTGTTTCTTGTTCTCGAGCAACACCACTCCACCTCCTCCCTCGTTTCCTAGCAGCAGCCGCGCCCCACCATCATCCTCCCACCTTAACCCTGTAGCCGGACGAACCCCCACACAGCAATAGGGAGCCGCCGGAGAACCGCCCTCGAAGCCGCGACGTCTTTTTCCTCCCCGTTCCCCTGTTTCACGAAGCAAGGACGGTTTTGGATTCATTTCGTTTTTGAGTTCAATCCCTTCAAATCACACTTCCAATCACCCCTTTTACCTCTTCTAGACTCAAACCACCTCGGATGTCGGATCCTTGGAGCCTGACCAGTCGCCGGAGAGCCCTCGGAGTCGAAGATCCCCGTGATCGGTAATCCCTCTCCCTCCCTCTTTCTCCTTTCGTCGTTTCGTTCATTCCGTGTTGGGTGTGGTCGGAATTCCCTAACGGTCTTTTGGGTGGTGGTCTGAGTCGGAAGGGATGGTCGCCGGAGGTCCCTGGGTCTCCTTTTCTTCCTCCGACGTCATGTTCATGCTCTGTTTTGAGTGTGTGGGGAGGGAGAGACGGGTAGTGGGCTTGGGCCTATTTTGGTCCGGGTTCGGATTCCCTTCGGATCCCCATCTGGATCTCTCCTACCTCTTTCTTTTCTTTCCCTTTGGAATCGGATCCGGGTAAGGGGAAGCGGGCTTCTGGGTATTGGTAGTTGGCCGGGTCTGGGCTTCATTTAATGGGCTGGGCACGTATTCGGGTTGGGCTGGGTTTGTTTTGAATGGTATATATATATATATATATATATATATATATATATATATATGTATTGTGTGTTAAATGTATGTTATATTATATATTATATATGTGTATATGTTATATGTTATTATTTTTTTTCTGATTTTAGAAAATGATTATATATATTGATATATTCTGAAATTATTAATATTTATATTTAAAAGGTTTTAAAAGTGATATTAATTGATATTGGATTATGTATACATTTATGGATTGTTGAGATTTTATGGATAACTAGTGTTGAATTATTTGAATATTATTATTTTGGGATTTTATAAATTCTGAAAAATTAATCATTATATATTGTATAATGTTTTAAGATTTTATTGATTGGCTTATTTAATTGATGCATTTTAAGAGGATTTAACTATGTGAGCTAGGATTTTAAAGTAAATTGTTGGTTTTGATTTAAAAGTATTAATTGTGAGCTTAGAATTATTTTGATGATTTAATATTGGAATTCATTTATAATGTTTTTGAAATAAGAAACATGCCGGAATTATTTTATAACATGATTTTTGGGAAATTTACTTTAAGGCTTAAATGTTTAATGTCGGAATTTGGCCAAGTATGATTTGAGAAATAATTTGAATATGAGTTGATTTAATTTGGATTTAAGATTTTGGGAAACGGTTTTACTATCGGTCGGTTTTGAGGATGTTGGGATCTTGGGTTCGTGAGTATGAACATTGATCTGGTAGCTTATGGAAATGACTTGATGATAGGTGTGTATTGCTTTTGGATTACTTTGGACTTGCATTTGGGCCCTTGCTTGCGTTATCTTGCTGTTCTGCATCAACAGGTAAGTATCCTACGGGACTTACTCAGTAACCTGGACCTCCTGCCTGATGTGTCATGTAATGTGTAGTTTTGTTGCATATTAAAGCATGCCATGTAGTATCATGCTAGGATTGCATTGGACTGAGCATGTGTTTACTTTGTGTGTTTGAAACAGAACGGCCGTTATCTGTGATAGTCCTAGAGTCTTTGCTAGGGTCATAGGGTAGCCCAGCCCCATCGGGTGCCCTGAGTCTATCGAGTCGATATGAGCATGATATGATAGCCCAGCACCATCGGGCAAGAGATGAGATGATTTGATATGATACGATTAGCCCAGCACCATCGGGCATGTTTTATTTATTTTATGATATGATGATGAGATATGATATGATGATGAGATATGATATGATATGATGATACCGTGGTGAGTGCACCACCACGAAGAGAGTGCTATGCTATAGCCCGAACTGGCCAGTCTCTGCACTAACGGGAAGGGGTGCAAAGGTAGGAGAGGGATATGCCACTTGGCATTGTTTTGGGCCCTTTACAGTTCTTTTCCGCATATTATATATACTAGGGGCATGATAGTGTGTTTTAAATCTTGTACCGCATTAGTCATCTTTTATTTAGGCATAGGCATGTTATGTGGCCTCAGCGCGGTCAGAGGACCCGCAGGCGATCACCAGGCCTGACTTCGTGGATAGTGTTAGGTACCGCTCTTGTTGCTCCATGCTTTTGTGACGGGGAAAATCTTTGGCGAATTGAAGAACCCGGCTAACATATTCTAACTTGACAAATGGCAATCACCCACTTTGTTTTGGTTTTGACCCGGCTCTGCCGTGGCTTTTGTATCTAAACCGTACTTCCGCTTTATTTTCGTTTAAATTGTATTTTTGAGACGTCGACTGATTAGAGGTTTGAAACCTCGACCCGTACCTGAATTGCAACATCCGAACGAAGGTATCCGACCTTCGAAACGTATCTCGGATATTTATATCCGGGCCGTTACATCTTGCACATTTTGTTAATTAATTATATTTTATTATTTCTCATAAGAAAAAGTAATCTTATTTACATATTTCTTATTATTTTTTCACTTATTTATCCAATAAAGAATACATTAAAAATAAAAGATCTTTTTTTAGTATTTAAAAATATAAAAGTATATAAATCATTTAATTGATTTTATCTCTTATAAATGAAAAAGTTTATCTTGTGAGTATTACATTGTATTAGATTGAATGATAAAAACTATTTTAAAAAATATTAAATGATTACATTAGTTATATTGGACAAGATTTTAGAATATCATATATGAATTAAACATAAAATATATCTACGGAAAGAGAGGGGTTTGAGAATAGGGACAGCATTTGGAATTAAATTCAACTACAAGGCTTGTAATTAACCTGTAATAAATAGCGAAATTACCTAGTTCTAAATAGCGATATTAGAAAATGCTTATATTTATTCACGAATTCAATCTTCAAATCAATTAACCATAATAATAATAATAATAATAATAATAATAATAATAATAATAATAATAATAATAATAACAATAATAATAACAATAATAATAACAATAATAATAATAATAATAATAATAATAATAATAATAATAATAATAATAATAATAATAATAATAGTGCATTATATTTTGATGATAATAGTGCATTATATTCAATCATCAAAATGCTTATATTTTGATGATAAGATTTTAGTGTTCAAATGATAAAAAAAAAAAATAATTGTCGTTATCAGTTAAGGAAGACACATAGGATGACACGTGGATAAATAGATGAGATTATTGTATGACATAACTTAAATATATTGGATCATCATTAATTGACGTGTTAAAATCTCGGGTCAAATTGCATCAGAAAATGACACATATACGAATCGCACCAGAGAAGACTTCATATCTCTTTTTTAGTATATTATTTAGATATTGTGTCTAGTTAGCTTAGTTATATTACCTATTGTGCATCAATTAGGTAAAATTTACAGATTAGGTAATATTTAGCTTAGTTATAGTGCAAGTAGATCTGAGGCAGTTGGTAGAGGTAAATATCGTGGTTCACCTCTCCAAAAGTAAATTACAAACCTACTAATTAAGTAAAGTGAATAAGTACGGGATCGATCCCACATAGAGAAAAGTACTTCCAGATTATGCAGTTATCGATTAGGAAATATAAATGATGGGATTTTGAATTGATAAATAAAAGGAAAGCAAAACAATATGTACAGAAGCGCTTTAAAGATAGAAGAGGGGTTTACCCTCGAGTTTGCAACAATGGTGGTCTCCTCACTCATCGAATCTACTTCTAGTTACCCTAGTTCTAGTCATTATTCCGTTTATGGTTTATGTATAGACTTAGTAGGCTGCCTATTCGATCACCACTTAAGTCCCTAACTCTACTATGGGGGGAGAGTAGCATTATGTCCTAAAAGAACGACATCTAACCGTACCACTCCCATATCGTCGACTTTGTCATCTGGTTGTCAACTCAATCATCGCTCCCACTAAAAGTGATATCACTTAGATGTCAAACTTCCTACACCATTAAGATTCCCGAACCAATCGTACAAGACGTGCTGGGTACTTAGGATTAAGGCCCGCAAGCGAAGGTAGCTATAATCCTAGCGCGGTTTGATTCTATCAAGGTCGCGAATCAAGATACACTCAACAACATTAGCAAATTTAGCAAAGGAAGATTGAAATAAACATAGAAAGAAATAGAAGTCTAAACTCTCGACTCAACCAACCATTTCTTGAATTGATGATGAAACCAAATAGAATTAGCAATTTATGAACTTACCAAACCTCTAATCTTCCGATGTTCAAGTGCTTCATAGAACCAAAGGGAAATCTAAACTATTATAAAAGAGGGAACTCCCAAATGAACAGTAATTTAACGGTGTTATAATAATTCCGTTTAAATGCCAGTTACTTTCCACGTGCCAATATTCAGCTTACCCACAGGCCACAAAGTTGTAACATCAAGAAAACACCAATATAATACTCCGTAGTGGGCTATAACCAATATAAAGCCCATTCTTTTTTATTTGAAAAGTAAAGCCCATTCTTTTTTATTTGAAAAGTAAAGCCCACTCTTTTACCGCCTTTATTTTCAACAAAACAAGAATACCTACTGATGGAGTTTCTAATGGTATTTTTTTATTGTTACTACTTATGTTCCAAGTCAACTACATCAATAGCAACCCCCACATATTGGCTCGAAGACGAAGTCGATTTTTGGAATCATGATAGACATTGGAATGTAGAAATAGCAAAAATTATAGGCAACGCCTTTGACATCCACTTTTAAGACATCCACTTTTAAATGATAAAAGACATTCTAAATTCTACCAAGTTACAACTAACGAATAGGGTTGACGATGGAACAGGATCCTCTCCTAATGAGAGGTTTTTTATATTTACCTAATAGAATAATTTAACCTATTGGATTAATTCAATAGCTTAGATTAAATCATCCTAATCCATCTTCCCCATTGTCCCACCTCTACTCTCTGTTGTTGTACTCTCTCTCTGTTGTGTTTCTGCTAATTAATCATCTCCCTCCTCACATCTCCCGTTCCACAGTTCCTCTTACAAGTAAACATCTCCCGATTTTGATTGAATATATTTCACATTTTCGAATTGATGTTCTTAAAGTTTTACAATTGTGCATTCAATTCATGTTTCGAGTAACTGAATTTCCTCTCTCAATTTTGATTGAATTTCACCTTTTCTAATTGATGTTTTTGTCAGTTTTACAACCGTGTGTTCAATTCATGTTTCAATTAATTGAATTTCCTCTCACAGGAAGCCTCAAATCCGTAGATGTACGTAGCACCTCGCATCATTCCGGATTTATTCGATCTCATCTCCTTATTTTATTTGATTTGCTTTAATTTTCTATATTTCTAATTCGGCAGAACCGGTTTTAGTGCTTGTTTTTATTGGATCTCATCTCCTTATTTTATTTGATTTGCTTTAATTTTCTACTAGTTTTACTTTACCCGCCCATTGTGCGGTTTCTTAATAAATTTTATTACATAAAACATCTTTGAATTAATATAAATTACTACTCCATATAAAATAAATATACCGTGTTCAATTGTGTTATATTTTTGATAATATAAACATGTTTGAATCTAGATTAATCATATAATTTGATAAACGGTTGTTGGAATTTAAAGTGCAAATTGATATTATATTCAATATGATCTAAAACATAAAATAATTGACCAAATATTGGATAGATTATTTGATCTAAAAAGATAAGTTCTCTAACTCATTAAAATATAAGGTTAAATATTTATAAAAATAAGTTTTCTGTGCTACTTCCGTTAATAAAACTTGTGATCAAAATTTATAATATATATTAATAACACAGGTTCCCTGTTATGGATATATTATTTTATATAAAACTATAAGTTGTCTACCCAATTAAGATATAAAGTTGGATATTTATTAAAATAAGTGGGATCGTTAACTGATATGGCAAAATTATATTGCCTTATTAATTGATATATATAAAAAAAAGATAATACCATATTAATTCAGAATATGACACGTATTGCGCTTCTTTTTAATAAATTATATTTTATTATATTAAAATTGTATTTTATTAAATTTTATGTGAAGATTAAAATAGTTTATGTAAAATTTTTTAATAAAAATTTTCAAGCAATCATAAATCAACTTAAAATATAAAAAGATCATGCAAAATAACTTAAAGTATAAAAAGATTTCCTAATCCGTTTGTTACTAAATTACTGTAAAGTTTAAGAATAATAATCATTATCATTGTTAATAGAGATCCAAATATGGTTGTTACTTAATTATTATTAACTTATTATCATTAATTTTAGTTCACCAAATTGATTTTTTTGTATGCAAAATTTCATCCTTATTTTAAATAAATAAATAATTCAATAATAAATGAATAGGAATTTTAGTTAACGGCATGCATATTGATCATATTCAATTTTTTAATAAATGCATCATATTTATATAAAATAAATGAAGATAAGTTTTGCCAAATCTAAATATAAAAATTGTTAAATATATTTCCACTATTTTTATATAAAAAAATAATAGGATAAGTTTTGCTTACTAATTATATTGACTTATTAATTGATGTGGCTAAAAAAATAATACCATTTTAATCCAGATTTTGAACAATTAATAATTGTGTAGTATATTTAATCAATGGTTGTTAATATTTTGTGACCCATACGTGGAATTTTTTTTCAAAATATTCAAAGAAAAATAAAAAATTACAGAAAAATTCGCACCTTGAAAGTATTTACAAAAATATTCAAAATTTGCAGAAAGATTAGAGAAACGCGGTCTCAGACCGCGTTTCATTCATGAGAAATAAAATCCGGGGGTGGAAAATAAACACACGAAAAAAACGCGATTTTAAACCGCGTTTTATAATTAATTATGGGTAAAACGCGGTTTGAAACCGCGTTTATTTTAATTTGTATTTTTAAGTTAAAAAAAAAAAGAAAGAAAAACAATGAATGAAACGCGGCTTGGAGCCGCGTTTCATTTGCAACCTTGAACCTCCCAATCTCCATGGCCGGAGAGCCCGCAGAGCTTGAATAGGGCCTGGAGCGAGAGGAAGAAGAGGATGGGGGAGAAGATCCTAGGGTTTGAAATCAAGATCTCGAGCGAATCGGCGAATACAGATTTGAGAGTCGCAAGAAAGGAGGGGTGGCGTTTGCTGTTGGGGAGGAGATCTGATGGCGCTGGTAATCTTGGACGTCATCTTCGCCGGCGGCAGGCATGTCTGGTGGTGGTTGCCGGAGGAGAGTTTGGCCATAGTGCGCGGAGATCGATCGGGCGTTTCGGCTAGTTTTAAATGTGAGAGGGTCGCCTCGTGGGACGAATCGTCAGTGATGGTATTATAAAGCTGAAGCTCTGCGGCCTACAATACTCCGGCCATGGAGCTGAACCCTAGCGGAGGTCTCTCTGGCCATGGAGATTTTGGGTCCCCGGTCGTGGTTTTGGTCTGGCGGAGATGGTCGTGGTTTTGGGAACTTCAACGTTGCAAATGAAACGCGGCTCCAAGCTGCGTTTCATTCATTGTTTTTTTTTAATTTTTTAACTTAAAAATACAAATTAAAATAAACGCGGTTTCAAACCGCGTTTTACCCATAATTAATTATAAAACGCGGTTTAAAACCGCGTTTTTTTCGTGTGTTTATTTTCCACCCCCGGATTTTATTTCTCATGAATGAAACGCGGTCTGAGACCGCGTTTCTTTGATCTTTCTGCAAATTTTGAATATTTTTGTAAATACTTTCAAGGTGCGAATTTTTCTGTAATTTTTTATTTTTCTTTGAATATTTTGAAAAAAAATTCCCATACGTGGGCATATATAGGTTGAGTTTATAATAAACATTGACGTTTTTTACTTTGGTCAATAATTTCTAGAAATTAATATAAATATTTTAATTATAAGATTTTATTTTTCAGTAGATAATTAATTAATAATAAAATCTTATCATTAGATATAATTTTGCCATCTCAATTAATGGTCCCTCTTATTTTTTTTTAATAAATATTTCACCTTATATCTTAATTAGTTAGAAAACTTATCTTTTTAGATCAAATAATCTATCTAATATTTGGTCAAAATTAACTATAATATATATACATATCAATTCTCTCTCCACATTGTATATGATCCAATCCATAAATTAACTCAAAATAATTCAAAATCCACAAATTATGCATTTAAAAAATGGTCAAAATCTGTTAGACTTAGTAACGTAAATTTTTGAAAAGGTATTGAAATATAGGAAAATTAGAAGATAAATTGAAATATAATATATTTAAATATAACTATCATCTTAATGATAAAATAAAAGATACTTATCACTTATTTACCTACTCATTATTATTTTATCACTTATTTATCCACTAAAGGGTATATAATAATATTTCTAATTCGGCAGAACCGGTTCAGGTGCTTGTTTTGATTATTGAGATAACTTGAAAATTTTGAAATCAATTGATGGTTAAACTTTCTTATCTCTTTTCGATCTCACCTCCTTTCCATCTCGTAGAAAGCCTCAAATCCATTGGCGTGCAATGACCACGGGTGCTCGACTATCAAACTGATGTTGCTAACTCATTTCGTCTTTAACTTTTTCCAAAGACTAGATTAACTTTTTTTTCTACAATTAAAGAGAATCTTCTCTAAATTAATATAGAAACCTAAAACCTAAATTAATTAATTAAATTAAGTTGTATCCATGAAATTACAAAGAAGACTAAACGATTGTATGGGTAATTAATTTAAATAATAATAATTCATTATTGAGATTTAATCTAAGTCATTGATTTAATCCAATGGCTCAAATTGTTGTATTAGGAGAGAGCATGCTTCTTTTCCTTTGTATTATTCTTCCAGTTCAAGTTGATGCCTGCTCTTTTAAGTTTTATTCATTCATTTAGATGCAACTCAACTGACCAAAGGACATATTATGTTTGTGAATGGTAACATACGTGTAATATTATTTGTTCGTTACAACACTTGATTTGATGAAAGTATTAAACGTACATGCACAAACAACACATTCAATTTGTAGCATGCTTTTTACAAACGAATGACAACTAACCTATAAGATACAAATATGATAAGACCGCGCGTGAATGCGCGCAACCAGTCACCTAGTTATATTAAAAGGTGAAAGAAATGTCTGTCAAAATTGTGTGTTGATGGATCCAATACTCGACCTCACCTAAGGCTTTATATAGACCTTAACAAAACCCTAGTTGACCTGGAAAAGGATAGAATAGAGTCTCTAAAGGATAAAGTTTTATCCTAATGGATCGAATATAAACCTAAATGGATAAACTCCAATATAATTGGATAAAATATAATCTAAATGGATAAAATAGCATCTAGATGGGTAGAATATTGGAGATTTGATCATAAAGAACCGGACCTTAAAGGATAAAAGCAAATCCCAAAGATAGACTTTCGGAAGATCTTGTCCGAATTTGGCTTCTGCAAGATCGACGAGAACCATTAAGGAATGGTTGGCGTCGATTTCTCCTTAGAGCATGACGACCTAGATCTTTTCAAGAGATTTCCAACACATAGTCGCAATAGTCGATCGGATATTCGAGGCATCTGAAAACCGCGTTTTAAGTTCAACTCGTCGCATTGACAACTTTTGAGACTCATTGTCATTTCAGCTCTTAAACCTTGATTCCATGCTCCTTTGCTCCTTAGCTTTCTCCACACTCTTTAGAACTCCTTCCTCAAGCTCTCCCAAGTCTCTCCTTGTCCTCCTCAACTTCCATTTTTCATGATTTTTCCGCCTTCTAGGCTCAAATCTATGATCCTGCAAATTAACACTAAAAACGTGTAGATTCTAAACGTGACCACAAGAATGATAGAATATGGAATTAACACTAAAAACATGTGCTATTTACATCTAATCTAAGCTAAGACTACCTAAAATGCATATACAAAATACGTGTTATTAGTAGTACAAAGAGTGGAGGTCCGAGAAGAAGAAGAGAGTCAAAACGAAGAGCAGATTAGCAAAATTTATCCGCCCAACAAGCTGATTTTGTGACACATTTTCTGGAGGTCTCAGTGGTTTGATTGACTATTATGAGTATGGGTTGGAAAACTTTTTCCGATAGCTACAACTTTTATGTTGATGTTGGAACGAAATTCGAGAAGAAAGTGAACAGTAACCACAAATTTGCACTTCATGAATTCACAATGCACGTTTGCTACCGTGTATTAGGCGATAATTTCACCATGTAAATAGTAGTTTTTTTTAGGTATATACGTAAATTCATGTTAGTGTATACATATAGTTGATGATGGTATTGGTATATAAGCCAAAAGGGGCTTGATGTAGAATTGGGTTACATATAAGCCCAAGCAAAGCTGGTGGTGGGCTATCTATCCTATCTTCATTCTTGGCAGCTTTAAATGGAATTTGTGCCAATCGTTTCAACGGGCTCAATATTACCAAGCCCAGCCCCCGTCATCTCATTGATCTAGCCCAACTTCTCCTTGAGTTTTTTTTAGATAAAGTTTATTAGCAACACGAGTTTTATCTATTGATAAGATAAATTTTAAATAATTTCACTCGAATTCTTTTTATTTTTTTACAAAATAATTACGGCTTATTGAATATTATACTGTTCCTAAAAATAAAATCAACCCAAAATAACTTGTTTTTCAATATCAATCCGATTTGGCCCTATTTCCTTGCTTCAGGGATAAAAATATGCTCGAGCTAAAAAGATATTTAGATACTTGGACAAAAAAAAAAAAATCTAATGTCTACTCAGGGTTGCCCTTGAAAGAAAAGTAACATCTTACATTGATGGGATCTTACATTGATGGGTGGCTATAAAAATGTACAACTCAAATATAAGGGGGTTATTGGATCAAAAAAAAAAATATAAGGGGGTTAAGTCCCAAGATAACCTTTAAAAAAAAATCATATTCAACTCCGGTTTCATATGGCCCAATCAGAATTTCCCAATAAATCTTTTGAAAAAAAGAATTAAAAAGGTGTTGTTATTCCAAATATTAAATCTAAAATATCTCCTTCTTAATTGGGCAGGACTTTAGCAATTACAACTTCTGATACACTCGTTGAGTCGTTGTTGTGTAGATCACTGTCAGCATCTTATAACATCGATTATTAAATATTCTTATATTGAAAGAGATAATATCGGGGAGTACAAAGAATCACATAAGTTGACTAGCTACATCATCATCCAACAGTTTTTGAATCAGAATTATCAAACAATGATCGATGTAGACTAATCTTGTGTAATATGATTAAGTTCTCTTGTGCATTAAATTCGCCCACATTTGCTCTCATGTATGTTAATTACTGTGGTTAATTCGGTTCATTATCATATTCTCTGTGCTACTTGTTCTTTTGCTGTTAATCCTGATTGTGCTATTTCTCTTTTTCAAATAGGAAAATGACTAGATTTCATAATTTAATTTTCAAATATAAAAGAAAAATATTTGGGATGGAGTCATTCATAAAATAAGAAACAATAAGAATTTAGAAGGACCATTCCAGCTTGTCCGTTCGTAGCGCCATTAATAAAACGAACCAATAATTAGTGTTTTAATAGTATCTTATTAAATGAGAGAACTGAATTTAAGTAAGCAAACGTTAGTAATATAATAATACATGGAAAATGGAATATTACGAAGTTTTCTGTTGAAAATAATATGTACATTAATTGATTATTAAAATACATGTAACTAAAGGTGCATAAATTCGAGAAATCATTGCTTGGATTCGAAGAAAATGACAAGTATGTATATAAGTCGACAACACATTCCCCTTCAATTCATTTTGTCACTTTAGCATTTTATGATCGATCCCTTGCCTCCTCTTCTTGTCCAAGAACAATTATTTATAGTGTAAACATAAACTTGAGTTTTATATATATAACTTGAAAAGGATATATATATACTGTTGTCTAATTTTTTTAAATAGATACTTAAATTGTTACAATAAAAAAATCAAATTCGTCATCTATGAATCACTACATATAAGCTATGATTAACTTGTTACTTTATTATTAAGGATGTTATATGAGTCGAGTGATATTATCATATTCTACATGTTAAAAGAAATAGTCTATAGTCATTTTGAAGTCATTTTTATATATTTTGCATGTCTTTTATATAGATTTTGGTTTAGTTTCTAGAATAGATGTCTACACTTGTGTTTTTATTTGTTTTCAGGTCATTTGGAGCTTGTTCGATGTCAATTTGCAGGCACGATGGAGTAAGATTCATTGAAGGCATGTTTGACATGTTCATGGACGCCGAAAGAGCATAGCATAGTGGTCTCAAGTGCTAAAAATCAGGCTAAGAAGAGCTTATTGCTAAATGGACGTTTTCCGGACAACTCCTGCTTGGCGACGTCTCAGTAAAATGCGTCCTTTGTGCTCCACAAAATTCGGATTGAGACGTTCTATAGCTTGTTGGAAAGATGATTCAAAGATCTACAACTTTCATGTTGAGCACTTTTGCAAATTTGGCCAACAATATGGAGAAATCGAGCCAATAAGCTGATGCTGAGTCAAAGTATCGACCCGGAACCCAAGGTATCGAGTCGATACCCATACCTTCCGAGTCGATACCTCCATGTTCCGAGTGGAAGAAAGCTTTACAGTAGCTAAGTATCGAGTCGATACCATCAAGTATCGAGTCGATACTTTTCTTCAGCGTTATTTCGTCGGGATTTTTTGTTCGATTTTATTTTTTGCTGGACGACTTTTTTTTTTAGGATTTTTTATTATTATTTTATTTTTCTTCTTCAAAAGAGGGAGAAGGGAAAAAAGAAAGGACGTCTAATTTTCATTCAGAGAAAACCCTAGTTGTAGACTTTGAGAGCTTGAGACCTTTTCAGAGATTTCTAATTGAAGGTTTGTTTTGCTGGATTCATGATACGTTTTGTTAATCTAGTCTTATATTCTTCCATCATGAATTCTTTGATTGTGTCTGAATTCATGTATGGCTAATTTTCTTGTTCTGGGGTTGGGGTGATCCCAACGATGCTGAGATAGACATGTGCGTATGATTGCCTGAATGAACTCTATTATTTGTTTGATTTGATCCATGAGCGATTAACCCGATTAATTCTATGATTGATCGGAATCCTTTTGATGTTCAATATGCGCCAGCTACGAATTGAGATTGGATATATAGATAGAGTTGTTAATTCTATTGGAAAACATGGATTGAACTTGAGAATTATTTATGAGCAATCTCTTTAGTTCTCTTGAGGATAATAAACTATCATAGATAACCTAGGTTTGAGTCGGTTATGCTGATCGCGCCTGCGATTGTTTGATCAATTTTCTCGCTAGGGTTCTAAATGCTTAAAGAGTTCAATTTGATTGATTAATCTGCAACACGCGCAAGCTGAGTGGTAATTAGTTGAAACGGACATAGTTATTGCAACATGCTTAAGCTGAGTGTTAATGAACTTAGATAGTTTACCTTCAAATATCTCTTTTCAATTTGTTCATGCATGAAAATTATATAGTCTATCGAGGATGGATCGTTGTGGTGAACCCTAATTCTGGAATGTTTATCATCAGATATTCATAAAAACTTGCAATTTGTCATTTTTCTTCTCCTTATTTTCTTATTCAGTTGAAAATCAATTATTCTATTTGGCTTAGTAAACTAGTTGAGGTTCTGCAATTGGTATTCACATGGTCCCTGAGATTCGACACTCGATTACTACAATCGACACCGTACACTTGCGGGGTGTTGGTTTTAGACCGATCAAGTTTTTGGCGCCGTTGCCGGGGACTGTCGATAATACCAGTTGTGTAACAACAATTAGTTTTTCTAAGTCTTTTTGTTATTTTTGATGTTTTTTGTTTTCGTTTATTTTCCAGGTGCTCTCTAAAACATGAACCAGTACCCATTTTGTGAATATTGTCAAAGATGGGGTCATCAGACTTGCGTTCCCTATTGCTATGATTGTGGTTTGTGGGGTCACTCAACCTGCCAATCTAAAACTAATGAGTTGACGTTAAGGCAAGTTTTGGCCAACAAAAATACTTATCACCCAACATATGAGCCTTTTTGTGAGTTTTGCGAGCTCTATGTGCATTTTGAACATGATTGTTAGTCAAAGAAGAATGTGTACGAGCAATTCCTCACGCTTCAAGGTGCAGCAGAAGCCAGGCATCGTGAAGCACAAGCCAGGGATGAAGCGCAACTCGAGATGCTTGAGGTTCAAATAGATCAACTATCTTCGGGTTTCCAGGCATTACCAGAGGCTCCCAGTAGTCAGGAAGAGGCCAATGATTCTTACGATTACATTGACACATCAGTTGAGATGGAAAATCATGTAGATGAGCTGCAAGATCCTGAGTTTGAAAGGCTGGAGGAGGATGAGGAACTCGTAGACGACGAAGTATGGAATTCAATAATAGAGTGCTATCTTTCAAGGGCTAACGCGCTTGAAACAAAGGAGTCTACAAAAGAAAAGCCCGATGAGAAGCCCGAATTGGTTGTTGATGAAGATTACTCATCCGCGGAACATCAAGACTACCCATACGTGGATCACAGAGATTACCCATCACCCTTGCCCATCTCTTTAGTGGTGATGCAAGAACAACAATTTGGGGCATTTACAGGGATGCTTGCAAAATGGCACATGTATGACCCACAAACAGAAATCTTCACTGATGCACCACATTATTCCAAATTGCAAGAAGAAGTACATGTGATTGTGCATCCACCTGATATACCATAGCGCACAAAATCCCAGGAGGAAATACAATTACGTGAAGATGTTGGTACTGATGGAAGCAAACAGGGACCAAGAGTCAAGAAAAGGAAGATGGCACATACTTTAAGAGCAAGTGCATCAAACGATCTATGTTTTGTTGCTCGAAAAGGACTCTACTTGATGGATGGAGAGAGCCATGGACCATCCACTCTGGGAGGTTCAAATGTTTTCGCAAGCCGCGGATGGTCAGGCCGACAACTAAATGACGAATAAAGAAGTGCTGCTTGGGAGGCAACCCAAGGTTAGTTTTCTATTTTTTTCCTTTTTTATTTTTTTATTTATTTTTTTAATTCATTTGTATATAGTTAGGGTATTACCTCTTGGTTGAGTTCTACATTGGGGACGATGTAGGATTTAAGTATGGGGTATAGTCATATTCATTCCTTTTATTTTTATGTTTTTCATAAGAAAAATTAGAAAAAAAAAATTAAAAAAAAAATAGAAAATGTCGTAAAATCACAAAACAATGCATGTCAGTCTCATGTTTGTTTTGGTTTGAGACTTTTATTTAGAGTCTATAGAAATGTTTTATTGATTGATTATAATCCCAAAATTTTCAAAAATACCACAATGATGGGATATTCACCTACGATGCTAACATTCACCTTATATTTATATGTGTCATTATCTTTTTGATAAATTGCCTAGCATGGAGTTATTTGTTAAGATAAGCATGATTTAGTCCCTAAACAAAATCCTTGTGAGATTTGAGCCTAAAGGACTAACGTTTATACGGGTCCCCTTATTCTTTTTCATGTGTGACACTCACTTTTGTTGCTTTATCTTCAGAACTTGCTTTAGAACCTTATTTGAGGATGCATTATATGATTTGTGTACATGACATTAAAATGATTGAGGCATTGATTTCATTAGCCATTTTTTCCTCTCTTTACCTACCTTTTACATGATCCCTCTGCTTGAAACCCCTTTGAGCCTATAGCCTATTCTTTGGAAGCTCCACAAAATCATCCAAGCCATATTATTTAAGCGTTTTTACCTATTCGGGAAATTGGTCTGATTTTATTGAATGGTTGTGATGATGAAGTGGCAAAAAGCCAAGTATGGGGTGGAGATTGTTGGTGTCATGTGTTTGATATTCTATGCCTTGAATGATATATGCAATGTTGCAGAAAATTCCTTGGGACAGGAGGAGGATAAAATTCACTCCTGGGCAAAAGTCAGGAAGAAAAAAATACGGTTAGTAACCGATCCTGCCTATGGAGGATAAAATTCACACAGGAGGAAAATATGCAGGTGAGGTGGCTGAGACACTTAGTAACCGGGTGCACTCATCACAAATGTTTGTATTCGCGCAAAACGGTGTTGAAGCTAGAGAGGTAAGAAACGAGTGGAAAAAAAAGAAAAAGAAAGAAAATGGTTTATTGAACTTTGAAGTGCTCAATTGAGAATGCATGGTTTGTGATAGAGTTGGGTGTGATTTGGTTTGGTTTGTGAAGTTGTTGGCATTGGTGTTTTACTGGTTGCTCTTTGGCGCCTTTTTCCCGGATTTTTGCACCACATAGCCTAAATATTTCCACAACTTATTTTCATTTACCTTAATCCCATTACAACCATTATATAAGTCCTCATGATTTTTGTTGTGTGCATGATCTCAAGCGGTGGAGATGTAGAACATTGAGCAAGCCTATGGTCTAGATAAGCGCAATTGTTGAGACTGAGCGTAAATTTCATTCCTTATACACATTTGAGTGAGAGTGATTCACATCAAATCTCCGTGTGAGTTTTGGGACTTTTAATTGTTTTCTCTTCGATAATGAGGAAACATGCTATGATGACACTAGTCTTGGGATTTTGATTAGGTTGAATAAGTTGAGGCAAATATTCTAACTTGCACTTGTGGTTTGATCTAAATTAGTCTTGCTTGGGGACAAGCAAGGTCTAAGTATGGGGTATTTTGATATCATCATATTCTACATGTTAAAAGAAATAGTCTATATCATTTTGAAGTCATTTTTATATGTTTTGCATGTCTTTTATATAGATTTTGGTTTAGTTTCTAGAATAGATGTCTACACTTGTGTTTTTATTTGTTTTCAGGTGATTTGGAGCTTGTTCGATGTCAATTTGGAGGCACGATGGAGTAAGATTCATTGAAGGCATGTTTGACATGTTCATGGACGCCGAAAGAGCATAGCATAGTGGTCTCAAGTGCTAAAAATCAGGTTAAGAAGAGCTTATTGCTAAATGGACGTTTTCCGGACAACTCCTGCTTGGCGACGTCTCAGTAAAATGAGTCGTTTGTCCTCCACAAACTTCGGATTGAGACGTTCTATAGCTTGTTGGAAAGATGATTCAAAGATCTACAACTTTCATGTTGAGCACTTTTGCAAATTTGGCCAACAATATGGAGAAATCGAGCCAAGAAGCTGATGCTGAGTCAAAGTATCGACCCGGAACCCAAGGTATCGGGTCGATACCATTACCTTCCGAGTCGATACCTCCATGTTCCGAGTGGAAGAAAGCTTTACAGTAGCTAAGTATCGAGTCGATACCATCAAGTATCGAGTCGATACTTTTCTTCAGCGTTATTTCGTCGGGATTTTTTGTTCGATTTTATTTTTTGCTGGACGACTTTTTTTTAGGATTTTTTATTATTATTTTATTTTTCTTCTTCAGAAGAGGGAGAAGGGAAAAAAAGAAAGGACGTCTAATTTTCATTCAGAGAAAACCCTAGTTGCAGACATTGAGAGCTTGAGACCTTTTCAGAGATTTCTACTTGAAGGTTTGTTTTGCTGGATTCAAGATACGTTTTGTTAATCTAGTCTTATATTCTTTCATCATGAATTCTTTGATTGTGTTTGAATTCATGTATGGCTAATTTTCTTGTTCTGGGGTTGGGGTGATCCCAACGATGTTGAGATAGACATGTGCGTATGATTGCCTGAATGAACTCTATTATTTGTTTGATTTGATCCATGAGCGATTAACCCGATTAATTCTATGATTGATCGGAATCCTTTTGATGTTCAATATGTGCCAGCTGCGAATTGAGATTGGATATATAGATAGAGTTGTTAATTCTATTGGAAAACATGGATTGAACTTGAGAATTATTTATGAGCAATCTCTTTAGTTCTCTTGAGGATAATAAACTATCATAGATAACCTAGGTTTGAGTCGGTTATGCAGATCGCGCCTGCGATTGTTTGATCGATTTTCTCGCTAGGGTTCTAAATGCTTAAAGAGTCCAATTTGATTGATTAATCTGCAACATGCGCAAGGTGAGTGGTAATTAGTTGAAACGGATGATGTGCGCGCAAATTGCCATATTTTCTATGCACATATGAATTCATTTTGTTGTCTTTTGCATGCACATTAATGGGAAAACATGGGAATAGTGTAGTTTATGCTTAAATGTCAAATATATGGGTTTGCACGAGTTTCCATGTGATTTCGCAGAAAACAGATGAAAATGGATGAATTCAGAAGAGCGGAAAAAGAACTCGAAGTCTTCTAAAGAGGTCGAAATCGACTGAAGACCTCGACATCGAGTACATCGAGACATAGGAATCGAGCAGAAAGGAAACAGAGCATTTCGACACAGAAGAGGTCGATATCGACGTCTGGGGGTCGATATCGATGCTGTCAGATCGACCAAGTTGATAGAAGTCGAGTAGGAGAAGGAGAAGCTCGAGATAAGATTTTGCAGGGGTCGATATCGAGGTCCAAGGGTCGATATCGACCATGCCAGCAGAGGAATTCGACTCCGATTTTGATAGAATTGTATCCAATGCTTGCAATATCTATCCAAAGGTCAAGATTTCCTATCATCAACATCAGATTTATCACGAGGAGGCTGATTTCACCATGAAGTTTTAGTTTTTATTTTATTTTAGTTATCATAGAGAATAAAGATAAGGTTTCGAGTCCTTATCGACATCTACAAATAGAAGCCAATAGGGCTGAGTTTAGGTATTGAAGATTCCGAATTCAGTTTGAGACACAATTCAGTTGCAATAGAGAATAGAGAGAGAGAGAGGTGGCCGAGTGGAGTTGTAAAGCGAAAGCGGAGTGGCTTGTTCGGTTGTACTTTCTTTCGGAGTTTTAATTCAAAGTAGCTTTCTTTCAATAACAATTGTGATGATGTGCATGATGAGGAGCGAGTAGTCAACCCACTTCTAGGGTCGGGGTGAGCCCGACGATAGCAATGTGAGGTAAGTGCATAAAAGGTATGACTTTTATGCGATTCCGTCTTCTACCACATGCATGATCCTTTGCGAAAGTTAGGGAGATTCATTATTTGCATTATTGAAGCGAAAGCCACTCATATTGCGAACTTGAATTACTCATGAATTGGATAGTAACTCTTAGGAATTATGCGAAAGCCTCTAGTCACCTAAGTGTTGATAACGAAAGTTATTTGACGGAAAGACATAAAAGTTCATATCTTTAGCATGAAACTTGCATTGTTATCGTTGTGGCATAAAACCCCGACTTTGGAAGCCTTTTAATTAATTAAATTCTTCATAAAAGTCTTAGTTTTGTTTCTGTTCATCTTCCCTCTCCATTCTATTTTCTTCGGATCCTTTTCCGACAAATTGGTTACAAAAACAGTTTCTGTGACAAGCATCAAAATCGACCTTAAGGGTCGATATCGAGGACTAACATCGATATCGAGGTCTCTGCTCGACGTCGACTTGCTGTTTTGTCTTCTGCAGGAACTGCGCTAGGAAATCGACCAGAACTGAGGTGGATATCGACCAGTATACTCGATATCGAGTGTCTGCTGAGGTCGAAAGCTTTGATCGTGAGTACAACAAGGGAAGCGCTGACCTACCTCCTCGTGGATTCGATCCTAAATTACCCTACTACTACAAGGGAGGGGATTCTTGTATTATTTGTTTGGGACAGGGAGATAGTCTAGTTGTGCTTTATTTTATTCTCCTATTTTACATACAACACCCCGCACCTCCCCCTATTACGAACAAATTGGCGCCGTTGCCGGGGAGGCAATCAATCGCCACCTAAGTTAATCACGATCTTTTTCTAAGCTTATTTTGCAGTTTTATGCGACGTTCTGATCGCGGACCTATCCTGGAACCAATTGACGAGCCTGGACATTTCTACCATCTTCGCAACAAAGCAATTCGCATCATGGCTGACAACGAGACGCAGGTTGAGATCATAGAGCGGTTGAGAAAGGAGATCGAGGACCACAATGCTACAATCGCTGCTGAAAGGGCCGCTGCTGCTGCTGAGCGAGCCCGTGCTGATAGGGAGGAGGATGCGCGCAGACAAGCCCAAGAGCGGCTAAATCAGTATCCACAGACGGCGATGCAATACATGCATCCGCCCCTTCATGTTCCTGAATCTGCCATTATAATTCCTCACTCCAATTATGAATTGAAAATTAACTTCCTATCCGAGATTAAAAGAAATACTTTTGAAGGAAGACATAATGAATGCCCCCTGCAACACATCTCTACTTTTATGGACTTATGTGAAACAGTTGCTGATGGAGTAAACTTAGAGTATGTGCGACTAAAATCTTTTCGATGGTCTTTGGCAGGAAAGGCATTACAATGGCTTGAAAGTTTGGCTCCACGATCGCTAAGGACATGGGCGGAAGTGAAAGATGCATTCTTGAACAAATTCTTCCCACCTTCTAAAACGGCAATGCTACGACAAAGGATCACGGCTTTCAAACAAAAGCCAGGTGAAACCCTAGCACAGGCGTGGGAGCGCTTCAAAGACTTGCTGAGATCATGGCCGACGCATGGGCAACTTCCATATGTCATCCAAGAGATCTTTTATAACGCCCTTGATGCGCCGAATAAGGAGAGGATCAATTCATATACCTCCTATCGGTACATTGAGCTTACACCAACGGAGGCATGAGAGACCATTGAGAGGCTTGTGAACTTTGACAACACCTATGGGGCTGCTGCGGCCTATGATGCAAGGCCTGCCCCATCTATGCCACTATATGAGCCTCCAAGGGAGATAGATCCTGAAGTACGGCAACAATTCCATAACAATCAAACACGCCGCCTTCAAAAGCAAGTAAGGTTCCTGAGCAACAATCAACCTTGTCAGGAGTGTGGTTCAATAAGGCATAACACCAGTGCCTGTCCACATACTGAGCAAGTATCCATGGCGGAACAACATGAGGAGGTCAAATGGACGAGAGGCCCCTATGGAGGGGGCGATCAACAAAATTGGGGTGATCAAAGGTTCTATCAAAGGGATCCCCCAACCTATAGGGCACCAGGGCACCCAGAGCGGGAGACTAAGAAAGATGACCTGCAAATCATCCTTGATGAGATGCGGAGGAACCACGCTGAGTTCAAACAAGCCAATAACTCCGTCCATACTCAGCTGCAGGGCATCAATTCTAGACTTGGGGAGATCGACGTTTGGAAGCGCAACATGGAGACTCAAATGAGTCAATTGGCGGAAGCAATGCCCAAAGCGTCCGGATCACTCCCTAGATCCACTGTGCCCAACCAAAAGGGCAAAACCACAGGTCATATCGCGGCAGTAAACCTAAGGAGTGGGCGTCAATTACAAACGCCCGAGCGAAAAGTGGAGGAGAAAGAGCCAGAACAGACGTCGATATCGACCCCCCTGTCGATATCGACCAAGAGGACATCGATGTCGACCCTCCTGTCGATGTCGACCCTAATTCTGCGTCACCACAGAAAGCGACTCTTCTAGTCGATATCGACCCCACTGCTGCCGATATCGACCTCACTACAGCCGCAGGAAGGAAGAAGGTGTTGCCATTCCCAACTAGAAAAGTAACTAAGGACCCAGCGGAAAAGAAGTTCCAACGGTTCGTGAAGATGCTCCAAGGGCTTAATGTCTCTATACCATTCACAGAGGCACTTCACGAGATGCCATCTTATGTAAGGTTCCTTAAGGATATCTTGGGTAAGAAGCGATCGCTCTCAGAGATCGCAGAGGAATGCAACAGGTTGGAGCTACCACAAAAGCGGGCGGACCCAAGTAAGTTTTCTATCGCTATAGGTCTAGGTCAATTCAAATTTAATGCTTTAGTTGACTTGGGCGCTAGCGTTAGCATGATGCCACTAACCATTTGGCACAAGGTAAAGATAGGTCCTCTGGAGCCCGTGGATGCAAGATTATACATGGCTAACAATACCGTAGTTATTCCAACTGGGATAGTGACAGATGTGCCAGTACAAGTAGGCAAATTCTTTGTCCCTGCTGATTTCCTAGTTGTTGACATAGCGGAGGACCCTGCTTGTCCAATTATTTTAGGTAGGCCATTCCTAGCAACCGTCGATGCCAACATTAGCGTGAAGAAAGGATTGCTCTCACTCACAATTAGTGATGAAGTAATAGAGTATTCCTTCAACAAGACGGTGCAAAGTCAAGGGCCAATGGAGATAAAAGCCATCAAAGAAGCCTAAGTAGAGGAAGTTGAAGCAATCTTGAACGAAGGAGCTCAACAGGACATCGAAATCGACCCAGGTAAGTCGATATCGACCACTATTGTTCAAGATTCTGTGACAGGTCATAAGTATGGGGTCGACGGAGGAAAAGAGGAAGCATCGAAATCGGGGTCAAGGGTCGATATCGACCACACCCTATCGAAATCGACCACAATCAGCGCTGAGAAGAGAGGCGAGGAGACCTCGATATCGACCTCTGAGGGTCGAAATCGACCTGATCATATCGAGTCAAAACTCCCCAAATCGATTGATTCTACAGGTGTACAACAGGGATCGATATCGACCTCTGCACATCGACATCGACCTGAGCCACAGACTGAGAAGAAGGTAAGTCAAGGTATGGATTCCTCTTGTTCAATTACAATAAAGGACTTATCATTATTTGGAAGAGGTGTGCCTTGGCATGTGCGTTTATGTAGGATATCCGATGATAGTTCAAGCCAATATGAGATAGGAGACAAGGTCTATGTTGCCAAATCTAAAGACCATTGGTTCCCTACAAGATTCAAGGATAAGAGCTTAGGTCCATTCACGGTGAATCAAATCAATCCCGGGGGAATGCAGCTGCAGGACAAGAAAGGAGTAATATTTGAGGCCCAAGCCACATGGGCTCTGCAGATGCCACCTTGAAAAGCGCAAAGGAAGAAGTCGGCCTAGCGACTTAAAAATCTAGAGCTTGTAACAAAGACTTAGTTTTGGTCTTAAGACAGCTTAGTTTTGGTTTTAGACACTTTATTGTTTTGCATATTTTGTGTTTCGTTTTCAAATTGCAGGAGAGAGAAAAGCACACAGAAAGGCATCGAAATCGATGTCGCACATCGAAATCGACCTCAAGGTCGACATGGATAGGGTTTGTGATCGAGGGCGAATCACCCTGAAGCCCGAGCAGAAATCAAGAGAGACATCGATATCGATGTAAAGGATCGATATCGACCTTCCCTGTTGTCTTCTTCAACTCCTGAAATTTGTGACGGTTTAGTAAGTTTTCTTCTTAACCCTAGTTCTAATACAGTGAGGACACTGTAAATTTTAAGTATGGGGTGGGGGAAAGGCTTATTTGCATATTCATACTTAGTTTAGAGTTGCATATTTATTTTAATGCATAAAAAAATAAAAAAATTGACCCCCATCAAAAATTTTGAAAAAAAAGGAGAGTCATGGAAGTATAAAAAAGAGCTCTATGATGCAAAATTAGATTCATTAGAGATATAACATGAGATTGCCTAGTTAAGGGAAGTCCCAATGAAGTGCAATTTTTTTGAGAAAATCATAAAGGAGATGAAAATTTGAAGTTGCTTTTGACATGTGCATGATAAGATGATGGAGGATTTTTTTTTATAAAAATTCCATACAAGCAAAGTTCATATCCTAGCCTTACCTACGCATATTCACAAAAGCCATATATGAGACTTATTATGATCATTATTGCTCCACATATACATATTGTCCATTTTTTACCTTATGCCCTATCCGGGGACAAAGTTTTTTGAATGGATGACATCTTTGGAGTTATATGGAGTTGTGCATTTATAAAGTTGTTGGCAGGAATGATACAATATGGAAAATTTAATGAGCGAAGAAAAAATCCGATCACCTCAGGAGATAAAGGTAGGTCGACCCTGCTCGCTGAGATAATAGTTCGGCGAGATGGGACACAAAGGTGAGGAGTCCGAAGTACTAAGTATCCGGGGCCATTCATGACACCCATGTTTGCGACTCGCGAGAAGGCAGTGCTAAGGATAGAGAGGTAAAAGCATTAAAGTGAAAAAAGCATTGAACGATGAGTGAAAGGTGAGAAGGAGGAATGTGGAATATTTTGGAAAGAAAGTGTACTTCCCCGGATTTAACACCACATAGCCAAATATTAGCCCACCTTTAGCCTTTTACCAATCCACTTCTCACAAGCTTGAAAGAAAGTCCTCTTGATTATTAATGCAATGTCGCTAGAATTGTTTTTTGCATATTACCTCCTTTATAAGTATGAAATTGCTTTTATGCACAGGCATGGACTTGGTTGACATAAGTACCTTCTCGAGGATGGCAATTGATTGTAGGGACATATGAAAAATGAATCTATGATGTTGAGGGTTTACTTTCTTCCCCTGAATGACCATTAAGAGTATTGCTTGGTTGAGACACTTAGTAACCGGGTGCACTCATCACAAATGTTTGTATTCGCGCAAAACGGTGTTGAAGCTAGAGAGGTAAGAAACGAGTGGAAAAAAAAGAAAAAGAAAGAAAATGGTTTATTGAACTTTGAAGTGCTCAATTGAGAATGCATGGTTTGTGATAGAGTTGGGTGTGATTTGGTTTGGTTTGTGAAGTTGTTGGCATTGGTGTTTTACTGGTTGCTCTTTGGCGCCTTTTTCCCGGATTTTTGCACCACATAGCCTAAATATTTCCACACCTTATTTTCATTTACCTTAATCCCATTACAACCATTATATAAGTCCTCATGATTTTTGTTGTGTGCATGATCTCAAGCGGTGGAGATGTAGAACATTGAGCAAGCCTATGGTCTAGATAAGCGCAATTGTTGAGACTGAGCGTAAATTTCATTCCTTATACACATTTGAGTGAGAGTGATTCACATCAAATCTCCGTGTGAGTTTTGGGACTTTTAATTGTTTTCTCTTCGATAATGAGGAAACATGCTATGATGACACTAGTCTTGGGATTTTGATTAGGTTGAATAAGTTGAGGCAAATATTCTAACTTGCACTTGTGGTTTGATCTAAATTAGTCTTGCTTGGGGACAAGCAAGGTCTAAGTATGGGGTATTTTGATATCATCATATTCTACATGTTAAAAGAAATAGTCTATATCATTTTGAAGTCATTTTTATATGTTTTGCATGTCTTTTATATAGATTTTGGTTTAGTTTCTAGAATAGATGTCTACACTTGTGTTTTTATTTGTTTTCAGGTGATTTGGAGCTTGTTCGATGTCAATTTGGAGGCACGATGGAGTAAGATTCATTGAAGGCATGTTTGACATGTTCATGGACGCCGAAAGAGCATAGCATAGTGGTCTCAAGTGCTAAAAATCAGGCTAAGAAGAGCTTATTGCTAAATGGACGTTTTCCGGACAACTCCTGCTTGGCGACGTCTCAGTAAAATGAGTCGTTTGTCCTCCACAAACTTCGGATTGAGACGTTCTATAGCTTGTTGGAAAGATGATTCAAAGATCTACAACTTTCATGTTGAGCACTTTTGCAAATTTGGCCAACAATATGGAGAAATCGAGCCAAGAAGCTGATGCTGAGTCAAAGTATCGACCCGGAACCCAAGGTATCGGGTCGATACCATTACCTTCCGAGTCGATACCTCCATGTTCCGAGTGGAAGAAAGCTTTACAGTAGCTAAGTATCGAGTCGATACCATCAAGTATCGAGTCGATACTTTTCTTCAGCGTTATTTCGTCGGGATTTTTTGTTCGATTTTATTTTTTGCTGGACGACTTTTTTTTAGGATTTTTTATTATTATTTTATTTTTCTTCTTCAGAAGAGGGAGAAGGGAAAAAAAGAAAGGACGTCTAATTTTCATTCAGAGAAAACCCTAGTTGCAGACATTGAGAGCTTGAGACCTTTTCAGAGATTTCTACTTGAAGGTTTGTTTTGCTGGATTCAAGATACGTTTTGTTAATCTAGTCTTATATTCTTTCATCATGAATTCTTTGATTGTGTTTGAATTCATGTATGGCTAATTTTCTTGTTCTGGGGTTGGGGTGATCCCAACGATGTTGAGATAGACATGTGCTTATGATTGCCTGAATGAACTCTATTATTTGTTTGATTTGATCCATGAGCGATTAACCCGATTAATTCTATGATTGATCGGAATCCTTTTGATGTTCAATATGTGCCAGCTGCGAATTGAGATTGGATATATAGATAGAGTTGTTAATTCTATTGGAAAACATGGATTGAACTTGAGAATTATTTATGAGCAATCTCTTTAGTTCTCTTGAGGATAATAAACTATCATAGATAACCTAGGTTTGAGTCGGTTATGCAGATCGCGCCTGCGATTGTTTGATCGATTTTCTCGCTAGGGTTCTAAATGCTTAAAGAGTCCAATTTGATTGATTAATCTGCAACATGCGCAAGGTGAGTGGTAATTAGTTGAAACGGATGATGTGCGCGCAAATTGCCATATTTTCTATGCACATATGAATTCATTTTGTCGTCTTTTGCATGCACATTAATGGGAAAACATGAGAATAGTGTAGTTTATGCTTAAATGTCAAATATATGGGTTTGCACGAGTTTCCATGTGATTTCGCAGAAAACAGATGAAAATGGATGAATTCAGAAGAGCGGAAAAAGAACTCGAAGTCTTCTGAAGAGGTCGAAATCGACTGAAGACCTCGACATCGAGTACATCGAGACATAGGAATCGAGCAGAAAGGAAACAGAGCATTTCGACACAGAAGAGGTCGATATCGACGTCTGGGGGTCGATATCGATGCTGTCAGATCGACCAAGTTGATAGAAGTCGAGTAGGAGAAGGAGAAGCTCGAGATAAGATTTTGCAGGGGTCGATATCGAGGTCCAAGGGTCGATATCGACCATGCCAGCAGAGGAATTCGACTCCGATTTTGATAGAATTGTATCCAATGCTTGCAATATCTATCCAAAGGTCAAGATTTCCTATCATCAACATCAGATTTATCACGAGGAGGCTGATTTCACCATGAAGTTTTAGTTTTTATTTTATTTTAGTTATCATAGAGAATAAAGATAAGGTTTCGAGTCCTTATCGACATCTACAAATAGAAGCCAATAGGGCTGAGTTTAGGTATTGAAGATTCCGAATTCAGTTTGAGACACAATTCAGTTGCAATAGAGAATAGAGAGAGAGAGAGAGGTGGCCGAGTGGAGTTGTAAAGCGAAAGCGGAGTGGCTTGTTCGGTTGTACTTTCTTTCGGAGTTTTAATTCAAAGTAGCTTTCTTTCAATAACAATTGTGATGATGTGCATGATGAGGAGCGAGTAGTCAACCCACTTCTAGGGTCGGGGTGAGCCCGACGATAGCAATGTGAGGTAAGTGCATAAAAGGTATGACTTTTATGCGATTCCGTCTTCTACCACATGCATGATCCTTTGCGAAAGTTAGGGAGATTCATTATTTGCATTATTGAAGCGAAAGCCACTCATATTGCGAACTTGAATTACTCATGAATTGGATAGTAACTCTTAGGAATTATGCGAAAGCCTCTAGTCACCTAAGTGTTGATAACGAAAGTTATTTGACGGAAAGACATAAAAGTTCATATCTTTAGCATTAAACTTGCATTGTTATCGTTGTGGCATAAAACCCCGACTTTGGAAGCCTTTTAATTAATTAAATTCTTCATAAAAGTCTTAGTTTTGTTTCTGTTCATCTTCCCTCTCCATTCTATTTTCTTCGGATCCTTTTCCGACAAATTGGTTACAAAAACAGTTTCTGTGACAAGCATCGAAATCGACCTTAAGGGTCGATATCGAGGACTAACATCGATATCGAGGTCTCTGCTCGACGTCGACTTGCTGTTTTGTCTTCTGCAGGAACTGCGCTAGGAAATCGACCAGAACTGAGGTGGATATCGACCAGTATACTCGATATCGAGTGTCTGCTGAGGTCGAAAGCTTTGATCGTGAGTACAACAAGGGAAGCGCTGACCTACCTCCTCGTGGATTCGATCCTAAATTACCCTACTACTACAAGGGAGGGGATTCTTGTATTATTTGTTTGGGACAGGGAGATAGTCTAGTTGTGCTTTATTTTATTCTCCTATTTTACATACAACACCCCGCACCTCCCCCTATTACGAACAACGGACATAGTTATTGCAACATGCGTAAGCTGAGTGATAATGAACTTAGATAGTTTACCTTCAAATATCTCTTTTCAATTTGTTCAGGCATGAAAATTATATAGTCTATCGAGGATGGATCGTTGTGGTGAACCCTAATTCTGGAATGTTTATCATCATATATTCATAAAAACTTGCAATTTGTCATTTTTCTTCCCCTTATTTTCTTATTCAGTTGAAAATCAATTATTCTATTTGGCTTAGTAAACTAGTTGAGGTTCTGCAATTGGTATTCACACGGTCCCTGAGAGTCGACACTCGATTACTACAATCGACACCGTACACTTGCAGGGTGTTGGTTTTAGACCGATCATCGAGTAGCTCGACTTCGGCTCGGACTTGACTCAATAAAAGCTCAGTTCGCGAGCTCGTTCATTTTTTAAACAGGTCGAGTAAGAACACATTTTTAAACTCGATTCAAAGCTCGGCTTACTCGATTTAAGCACAGATATTTTACAGAATATGGTGCACCATTTTAGGTGCATGTAGTGGGGAGAATTCATTGACAGAAAAAAAACGGATTATAGAGTGATGATATTTATACTGCTATTTGTTACATTCAGGAAGCTTCCTTGGTTTGTTTGTATTAGTTGTCTGTGTGGTATGGGTCAGATCTTTAGACTCCGAATGGGGCTTGGTATTGGGCTCATGATACTTGCTTCTGTGGGATGGATGTATAGACTCTCTAGTACTCCCTGACGCTTCGAACTAGTGAATGCACAATTTAGAGCGATATAGTTAGAATTGTTGTGTAGACAAAGGCTTTGTTAAGGCATGAGCAACTTGATCTTTAGAGGAAATAAAAGCAACCCATAATGATCCATTGGCAACCCTTTCTCTAACAAAGTGATAATCGAAAGACAAATGCTTGATTTTGTGATGGAGGACATGATTTGCAACTAGGTATGTAGCACCAATGTTGTTACAAGTGGAGATTGTAAGGGATGAGGTAGGGGAAACATAAGCAACCAAAGACCTGAAGGAGTCGATAGGTGAATTTGCCACAGCAGTGTCGGGTCAAAACCAAAACAATAAGTAAAGTATGCAAAAGTAACTAGTTTTGAGAGTCCGTCTTTCAAGCTCTCTCCAACGCCAAGGCACGATTCCCGCTATAGAGCATATCAGCAAGCATCAGAAGGGTGTGAGGTAACTGAAACTAACCACATAGTCAATCGTCGAGCCACATCATGGGTGTGTTGAAGACACAACTGAGGGTTATACAGTACACATCCTAATCCTGATAATATGTCTAATATAGTACATGAATTTAAACACACAAGCATGTTATAGCATAATTTAAAGAAAGCAGTAAATGACTACCCACAAAGAATACCAAGTGACATATCCCTCTATCCTACTCCACACCCATGGCAAGTGTGGAGACCCGACCGTGGTCCATGTAATCTAGTGTTCAATTCTGATTTCATTCATCCTACTCCATACCCCCCCCAAGTGTGGAGACCCGTTCGCAGTCCATGTTTCTCATTCATCTCATTTCATTTATGTGACTCAATTGAGGACTGAAATGATATGGAACACGAATGCCCTCATGACCCTAGAAGAGACTCCTAGACTCACATAACAGTCGTTCTATCAAATGCAGAGAGAAAACATATACTCAGTCATTAATGCAGTTCCTAAGCATGTTATTACATGAATGTTATGCACTTAGCATACTATATAACACTCAAGCATGAGAGTTCGATGTCATGAGTAAGTTCCGGAGAACTTACTCGGATCAGCATCAAGCAGCTACAAAGTCCCTACCATAATCATACACGATCTCATAAGTATCCAGCCACACACATAACATCAATCATAATTACAGCACAAGCATCACCCAAGTTAGTCATATAACTAAATATCTATGACTCCCAGAATAGCTACCCAGTATCCAAGCTAAGTCAATAAGTTCAAACATTTCAATAATTGAAACCACCATTTTGAAAGCATCATCCTTTAATAAAACATAGCGCGAATCAATTCATCACAAAGCAAGTTAAAAGAATATTCAGAATCCATCAAATATGAGTATAACACAAGCAACAAATACAATAAGAAAACTCACAAAACCATTAAGTCTCAATCTTAGTTTAAACCATATTGGAATAGTAACTCAACATTTTCACTTAAAATCGAGCTCAATTTCCTTTAATCATGTACGTGAGACAACCATAGATTCTTTAAAACTTCAAATAAGTCAACAATGATCATCTTATTTGCCAATTCAATTTGTCAATACATATATACAAGAAAATATATTAAAGAGGTATCTAAAGTAAATTAATGTTTCTAGACGTATTCTATAAATTCATTTGTAACAATCACTTATGGAAATCATGAGTCAACACAAACAAGATTTAAAAGCATAACAAGTTCTCAAAATAATTCTAGTATCATTTTAATAGTTAAAGTCAATCATACTAGTCGTAACCTAGCTTAAGTATAACAAGTGTTTTAGTCGAATGAGTTATTCCAGGACATCTGTATAGTAATCCATGTGTGCATAGGTCCAACTCACTAAGCTTTATCTCAAGGTAATAATAAATAGTGTATCTCTTTTACCATACATGATCTACTAACTAGGGTTATTTACTCATCTTAAATTCATTTATAATAGTGGTACACAACTAAATTCATTTGCTTAAACCATAACAAATTCGAAATTCATTTCCTAGCTTTATTAGACCAAGTTGAGTTTACACGAAAAAGCTATCAAATGCTTGATATCATATTTTATTTAAGTAATTAAGCAACAAAATAGAACATGGAAATTGATCCATATTATCAGTTGTTACTTGTCAGTTTATTTCCCCTACTTGGTCAATTAACAAGGCCAGAGTCCAAATATATACTCAACCAACCTCAAAATTTTCTCAACAAATTAAGGCAACAAATTAGTATGAGACCAGATTTAGGTTTATACCCATCCAAACGTGGAACAATTGAAAGGAGGCTCGAGTTGTGGGCAGAAATCGGGGCTGGTGCTTGGGCTAGGCAATAGGAGAGGAAGGTGCAGGGCAAATCGGCACCATTCCTTGGCCCATTCCGTCGAGAGAGAAACAATGTCACAAGCGGCTCTACCGAGGTGACGATGACAGCAATAATTGCGGCAGCATTCAGTCAGAGGTGCGAGGAGGAAGAGAGTGCTGGCTTTGGGAGGCATCCGGTTTCACCTTCGGTTCATCTTCTTCAACCTAAAGGTGAGGCTGGTGGTGAGCAAAGATGTAAAAATGGTGATCAACAGCAATAAGAGCACTGGATATAATAATGCAAAACTGATAAATGCTAAGCAAAACAGATATGAACCCATTCCTCTTTCTCCTTCATTCACTGGCAGCCATTTGCTCCTTTAGGAAGGTCACAATCCCTAGCACCATGTGATCTGTACACCACTACAATCACTACATTCCAAGCTACAAGCAGCTTTATTAAAAGAAGAGGAACAACTTGAACGGGAAATGACAAACATGATTCCAACTAAGAGGAAAATACATAAAAGGACCCTTATTCTTCATAACCCCCCTTCAAGTTGGGCTTGGTGCAAAGCCAACAAGACCCAACTTGGAAGCAAGCTAGGAAGTGATGATGCTTTTCTCCAAGAGGTTTAGTCAAGATGTCAACAATCTGCACTCAAGTTCTGATGTGTTGAGGCTGAATCAATCCTGCTTGTAATTTTTCTCTTATGAAGTGATAGTCTATCTTCACGTGCTTAGTCCTTTCATGAAAAATGGGGTTCTCTACTATATGAAGAGCAGCCTTGTTATCACATAACAAAGGAATAGGCAATGGCACTTGCATTGGCACTGCAAAGCATTCAATATACCTTCAATCCATATGATCTCACTAGTAGTCATGGACATACTCCTATATTCAACCTCTGTTGAAGACTTTGAAACAATGTTTTGCTTCTTGCTTTTCCAAGAGATTAAAGAATGTCCCAAGAAAATGGAGTATCCAGTTAAAGATTTAGCACTGAATTGGCAGGCACCCAAATGAGCATCACAATAGGCTAGGATGTTAATGGAGAAATTTCTAGGATGATGTCGACCAATAGCAATGGTCCCTTTCAAATACTTGACCACATTTAATGCAACATCATAATGTGGTTCCCATGGCTCAGTCATGAACTAACTAAGATGTTGAACATCATAAGATATATCTGGCCGAGTTAAGTTGAGAAATAATAGCCTTCCCACCAGCCTTCTATAAACTTCTGGATCCTCCATGATTTGTCCAAAGTCAGTTGAGAGTTTGAGACCTCTTTGTAAAGGAAAGAGAGCAAATTTACAATCAAACAAATTGCAATCTTGCAGGATATCCAAGATGTACTTCCTTTGATGCAAATATGTTCATGTCTGGGTCTTAGATATCTTAAGACCCAAAAAATATCTGGCTATACCTAGATCTTTGATGGTGAACTTCCTGTGTAATGCATCTTTAGTTAATCTGATTTCATTCTCATCATCACCAATTAAGAGTGAATCATCCACACAGATAAGAGCAACTAAAAGCCTTAAAGACAATAGTTTTGTGAACAAGGAATAATCTTCAATGGAATGTGTATATCCCCTCTGAGTTAAGAAGTTGTAAAGTTATACATTCCACTGCCTTGAGGCTTATTTCAGCCCACATATGGATCTCTGTAATTTACAAACTTGACCTGGAAGTCCCATGTATCCTTTTGGAGGTTGCATATAGACCTCTTTATCTAGGTACGCATAAACGAAAGCATTTTTAATGTCTAACTGATAGAGATTCCATTCCTTAATTGTAGCCAAAGCAATTAAAATTCCCACTATAGTAAATTCAGCCACAAGTGAGAATGTGTTCTTATAATTCTTGCCCTTGATATGATTATAGCCTTTGGCTACCAATCTAGCCTTGAATCTCTCTACACTTCCATTAGGGTTGTACTTTATCTTGTACACCCATTTGCTTCCTATTGCCTTCTTCCCTGGAGGCAATTCTGTCATTACCCAAGTCTTGTTCTGTTGCAATGTCTGCACTTCTTTGTCCATTGCAGCTATCCACCTAGGATCTTGTATAGCCTGAGTGTATCTGTATGGTTCTTGTATGCCACCCATCATACAAAAGGACTGCAGAAAATTGGATTTATGATCATAAGTGTGCTACAAACACGAAGCTAAAAAAGGTTGTGATATAGATGAGTTTCTCCTTGGATAATTGCACACATAGTCAGTAAGCCTTCTAGGCCTGGTCACTTCTATGGTTGTTCTCCTCAGTGGTGGAAACAGATCTTCATCATTAAGAGGTAATGATCCAGAGTTATCTGACATAAGGGGTTGAACATTTGGAATGTGATCCGTGGTAGTGACGGAGGGAAAGTCGTTGATTTCCCTTATCAAAATAATTCCCAAACAAACAACTAGTATAGTATGCAAGTAAGGGGTCGATCCCACAGAGAAACAAGTATTTCCAAGTATTGTGCAATTATTGATTGAAAAGTAAATATGGGATAAATAAAAGTAAAAGAAAACAAAAGAAACTAAAATAAACAAATGCAATTGATGGATAAAAGAGATGTTTCCACCCACAAATTCTCGACATTGGTTGGCGTATTGGTCGTCGAATCTAATTAAAGTTGTTTTCTAGGAATTTCTCCCATCTTAGTTTATATAGATTGAACCACAACATGTGAATCCAACCCCTTACACCTTTATGTAACCTAAGCACGGACAAAGATTTAACATAAAGATAGCACAAGTTCCTAAGAATCTAGGCACATGAATAACACCAAGTAAACACGGTAACCGATGTTTAAGACATATGTCGAAATCCCTACTTAGTCATGATCAAACACGGTTCTCACAATCCTAAGCATGCTACTACGGAATTCATTCAATGATGAAAGAATAAAAACCTAGCAAGATACTATCGTGGTAGCTAATCACACTAATATCAACAATAAACACGAGGAAAATCGAAAGATATTAAAGAGAGAATTAATACTTCATTAGAAACTCACAAACAACTAACCAAGTCTCGAAAGTGTAGATGAAAACAGCAGAAGATTAGCCAAGCATGGCTTACCTAACTTCCTTCTCTTAAATGGAAAATAAAACCTAAAAACTAATTAATTGAAAGTGAAAAGGATTCTGAATGTTCGTTCATTGGTTTAGGGAATTTTGTGGCCTCCCTCATATAGGAGAAAAGAGGTCTCGAAACCTTAGATACCTTTCTAAAAGATAATGTAGAAAATATCCTCAAATATAATAAAATATCCTAAAAATATTTAAAATGAAAATAATAAATAACTAAGTATTTAGCTGACTTCCTTAAACCCCAAGGAATGAATAACCATTGAGATTTGATCGTCCTCAAATATAATAAAATATCCTAAAAATATTAAAAATGAAAATAATAAATAACTAAGTCTTCAGCTGACTTCCTTAAACCCCAAGGAATGGATAACCATTGAGATTTGATCGAGTTTCCTTTCGAAAAGATAAGATTTAGCCTTAAACCACTACTAGTTTACTGCAATTAGACATCACATGATTTAAGTCTATCAAGAAATCATCAGATGTTAAATTAATTTATCACATCAATATATTTTTTATGATGTTTAAAATAGTTTATGGTTAAATATATGGATAGATGTGAAATTGTTAATTCAAAAAAAAAAGCAAAAACGGCGCTTTTAAGAAAAAAGGTGGGATTAAAACACTTGGAAAAAAATTTGTAGCCCGGGCTTCCAAATTTGGAGGTATACTTAAAAAAATTGGATCTCTCTCCCCCCTCACTCCCTCTAACCTCTTCCTACTCTCTCCAGACCCGAACCCTCAAATCCCCGAACTTCATCTTCATCCTCCTGGTTCAATGCTCCTCGCTACTGTCTCCTTCCCTCCAGATCTGAGATCTTCTCCTCCTCGCCGGCCACTCACACTATTATCTCTTCACCTCCTCTTTGCCATCATCTCCCTCCCTCTAGATCCGAGATCTCCTCCTCCTCGCCAACCACTCATAACATCTCTTCACCTCCTTCTCGACATCGTCTCCCTCCCTTCAAATATGAGATCTCCTTCTGTTCACCGGTGGGCCACTCACACAATCTCTTCACCTCCTCCTCATCGTCGTCTCCCTCCCTCCAGATCTGAGATCTCCTCCTCCTTGTTGGCCACTCACACTCTCTCTTCATCTCATCCTCACCGTCGTCTCCTTTCCTCCTCGTCGCCGCCAAGGATGCTCTCCAGGTTTTCCCCTTCTCCCTTTCTGCTCTACCAGGGATGAGCTAGGGTTAGATTTATTAAATGGTTCCCAATTTCTGATTTTGGATGCTATTTATTTTTGTTTTTGCTTTCTACAAGAACCCTCGTCTATTTATTTTCTCTTTCAGCTTGGTCCTTCTTTGGCAAGTGGTTACACCATAGTTATTAAACCATTGGAGTTCACTCCCTTGTCAACTTTAGCAGCAGCTGCACTTACTTTTAAAGCTAGAATACCTCTGGTAAGTGTTCTCTTTGTAGAAGCTATTTAAAGTTAGTCTAAAGAAAACTATTCTTGCTTTTGTCTTAAATAATGGAAGATGTTTGTGTTGATAACATGATAGAATTTAGGATGTGGAAAGTAGTTGGTCACAGGATGAAACTAACTTATTAGTAGTTACGGCTTTAAAAATATCAGAGGCTCTATATTTAGTAGTCTTATGTTGCCTTTCTCTTTCCCAGAAAGATGTTTCAACAGACGAGATGTAACAACCTCAACTCATTTCATGTCAAGGAGAAAAACATGTTTTGAGTCATGGGCTCGAGACTGAAGCTCTTGTCAACCAAGTTCAGGACAGTCGCTTGCTACACATGAGAGACTTGGAAGAAGGGACTAAAAAATCACCCCATTGTACCAGAGAGTATTGTCTGCTCTGGTTACGGAAGATGAACTTGAAGAACTGGAACAAAGTAATTGTGAGGGAAATCCGTTTTTGTCTCATAGGGTTAGTGCATTCACACAGGATGATAATACCTTCTATAATGGTGATATTACCTATAGTAGGTGCCTGAATATCCAGGGCAGTCTGAATGGATCACTCACTATGAATTAATATCTATGAATGAAAGGTTGACATCAGAGCTGCAGAGCATTGGCATATACCTGGAGACTGGTATTTTCATAGAACCTTTTTCCTTTTCCTTTAATAGGGAGATGTTTCTTTTATGATTGGGCTTGTCTAATAGCAAAAGCAAAAATAAGATATGAAAAATATTAAACATCTGATGGGTTTGGCTTATCATTCTCTTTCGGTGGAAAACTGTTCATATAACATAATTCAATATGTGAGTGGCATTTATATTGAAGCGGAAACTTAACCCTTCTGAATTGTTGCCAGATTTCGTAAGTTATTCTCACTGCTTTGTTCTATCTTGAAGTCGGATCTTACTGAAGGGGAGAATGGCGTACTTTCTAAAGATATTGCTCAACTAGATAAACAACTTCACCAGCTGGCCAAGATAAATATTAATCTGGGAAGAAAATAGTATTTTTAACAAATGAAGCATAAGACACGTGAAAAACAACAAATCATCAATTCATCATTCTTCTTATGCCTATCATTAACTTTTTCATGTTGGCAGTCATTGTGCTTTAGGTGCAACAAATGACTTGAAACAAAGGGGATGGGCCTTACAATCATGGTTTCTCTCAAGGGTAAAAGATGGGAACTAAATGAATTTAAGCAGTATAAGCTAATAAAACTCGGTCAGGACGCATTGTCTAAAAAAATTTCAATCAAGGTGCAAAAAACAGTATGCCTTAAGGGGGACATTACCAAGCACAATCATCTCACTAGGGCTTAGGAAAATGAATCAAATTGAGTGAGCGACATGCAGGAAAAGGGGGTGATCGTGTGATTTCAAGCTATGCTCCCCTTGGGTGTATTTTCTTCTTTAAATTATGCATTCACATTGTATTTAAAGGCTAGCTAGTTGAATGTGTGCAGCGTTGGAGATGGATTGATACACTTTTTTTTACCATCAATTTTTTATGAATACTGATATTTATCTTGAATCCATGCATACTGATCCATTAAGTTTTGTCTTCTTTGTCTGTTTGAATGGCTATTTGCTGCACTTTTTTTTACCTTGTTAAACTTTTCTGATATCAGGAATTGTTTTTGCTTGCTGAGAAATTACTTTTTGCACATAGGCTACTGTCAGCCAATAACTTCACGGGAATAATACCAGAAACATTTGGCAATGAAATCTAAAGAAGTTGAACGATTTGTGAGTTATCTACTTACAATGGTTGTATATCAGTTTCAAACATGGTCTCCAAGCATAACTGTCTTACTTTGTAGTCGAATAGACGAAAGCTGGTGCATTATTTGTAAAGGTCGGCATGGATGGTGCTCCTTATCTATTGTAAATTGTAATACCTGGAGCTTATATGTGATCTGCTGCTGGCATAGTTAAGTAGAGTGAACTTTTATGACCTTATGCACGAGACTTTTATTATTTAACAAACTCGAGGTGGCTCTAGTTTGCTAATCTTATTCTCTTTGAAGATCTTGTTCAAAGAGAAATAACAGTTTCAAGAAGTTCTCATATTTGGGATTTTCAGCACAACTTTCTTTCTTGATATTGAATACCTATAGAATTTCAGTTTCACTGTTTTAATACTTCATAAAAATACTGTATCTCAGAGTGTTAAGTATCTTGTATTTGCAGTCATCTAGTTATGGCAAGGTTATTGTCCTTGACATAATCCTTCAGTTAGCTGAAAAAGATGAGTGTGCCTATTAGGAGATGATTACTCATCTTCCTCTTCTTTTGCTTAAATCCCCTAAAAAGGTAATGGGATTTAATCATCCTTTTCTAGATTCATGTGAATGGTTTCTCTCTAGTTCCGCTGTTGTGGATATCTTACTGGTTATTTGACTTTCTCCATGCATCTAGTTTTTTGGTGTTTGTATTTCTTGTTTTGTTAGGTTCAGCTTTTAGCATTTGCTTCATTATTCCTATTAGCAATCATTGTAGAAAAAAGTGACACGCTTTTTTTCTTCTCAGATGATAAAGTTAGAAATAGTTGACAAAATAATTAATCATTAAATCCTCTTTGACGAATGGTCTTGGCATTCTTTTTAATCATTTAAGGCTCTATAAAATGGGCTTTTGTGAGTATGAGATGTTTCCAGTTATCCCGATATCGAATTCCAATTTGATCTCAAGGTGGATTAATATTGCAGGATTCATCCATTCAGTTGCTTGGAAGACAAGTTTAACATGGTATTTTATAGGTGCGACCAGATGAACCAGGTTAAAGCGACCAGAGGCAACTCCATGAACAAAATAAAATCATGCCAATTAAGTTAATCTTCTAATTTGTTTTCATTACTTTGTATTATGTCTCATTACTTGGTTATTTTTGGTGATGAGAGCACTCTCTAAGTCCGATTTCTAGACTGGACTTGGAGAGTGCTTGATTTGTAAAAGTGTATCTTTTAAGTATCTATCCTTTGTAAAACATTTGTAAATTTCGATTTCGCGTTTATCTTAATGTATATGTTCATTAAAGTACGTCGGCATTTGCAAAATCTTATTATATGAACAAAGGGTGTTGTGTATTGAATGAAAAAACATTGAATTATAGATGAAAAGTGTTGTGCTTGAATAGCTATGAAAGCGAATCATTACATAAAAACGGATGCTAGTATCATTATAGACATCGTCTAGATAATCTAAACCAATGTGTAACATATATTTTTACATCACAATGTTAATACAAATTGATATATATATATATATATTGCTAATAACAACATCTTTATAAAAATCTAAAATGATGTCTATATCATATTAATACATCAGTTATGTACATATATCATACGATAGATTATTTTAAAACAATAAAAAAAATCACAAATTATACATATGAAATTAATATACACAAAATCAATATAATAAAAAAGATGTCTATTTTGTTTTAATACATTGATTATTTTAAAAATAGTGATGTAAATGTAAAATTTAGGCTTGGTGTGGACATCTTCAAAAGCTTATAAATGAAAAATAACGAGGCTTTAACAACAAATGAACATGTCAAAAATAAATTTGAGGGGCTGGTTTATATCTATATACAAAATCAAATAGATGTTTTAACCAAGAAAAGAGATCGGCTTAAAACCGATGTGGAAAAGTTGATCTTTTACTACACGCACAATAAGGTCGGAATTTTTTTTGGAAAGACATTTGTTCAAAACAGATGTCTAATTGCATTTTTCTAGTAGTGAACCGACTTCTCTGTGGACGATTTCGCTGCCACGAAATGGGACTCGCGACCGCGACTAGTGATGTTTCGTTGCTCCTGTCACCATGGAGAGATGGCCTCTTTCACGGTGGCGACTTCACATTTCGTGGCCGCGATGGGAATTGATAGCTTCTACAGACCGAACTTGTAATGCACTTTCCGGAGTTGTCGCTTATCCGATTGATGCATATGAATTTGTGTTGGAAAGCTCTTTTCAAGGAATACAACTCTCATGAAGACACCAAAAGCTGAATCGAAGTTCTCAAAAGCTTAAAGAGACGATTTCTCCATGTTCCTTCGTTTCCGCTCTTGTTCCAGTGCTCCTTAGCTTCCCAATTCGCCCTCAAACCCTTCCTTGCCTTGTTCCATGCTCTTTGGACATCCTATGTGATCTCTTCCCAAGCTCCTCACCATGTCGGGACTACAAATCTGCATAAATCCAATAAAATAGCGTAGTTTCCGAACTTTACCACTAAAAGAGCATAATATGAAATTAACTATAAAACATAAGCAAATAACCATGAAATGCAACTAAAACCATCTATAATGCCTATCAAAATATGCCTTATCAGCTAGCAGCATCTGAACTAGTGGGACTGAAAGAATCTTGGATATAATTCTGATTTGAATGAGAGTCAACAACTATGCTCAACTGATGATTCTCATGGACATTAGGCAAAGAGTGTTGGAAATGATGATAATCTATTGCTGGATTAACTAATGGCAATTCATTCAACTCCAAGCTCTCTTGAGCCTTTGTCATATCAGAAGATTCATTAAAAAGGAAATATGTCCTCGTAAAAAATGACATCTCTGATGTTAAATCATCTATGTCCCAAAGCTTGTAAGCCTTTTGTCCATAGGGATATCCCAACAGTATGCATTTTCTTGCCTTAGGTCCCATTCTGTCATGTTTTGTCCCAAGAACCTGTGCATAGCATAAACATCCAATCACCTTTATTTCATCAAATTTAGGTGATCTTTTAAACAATTTCTCAAAGGATAAAGATCACCCTAATATTTATGTGGGCATCTTGTTAATCACATAAGTTGCTGCCAGGATACGATCTCCCCAAAACTTTATTGGTAATCCATCATGTACTCTTATGGCTCTAGCAGCCTCAATAAGGTATCTATGTTTTCTCTCTACCCTCCCATTATGTTAAGGAGTGTATGGAACAGATCTCTGGTGCAAAATCCCTTCGAAAGCAAGGAAATCTTTGCATTGATTAGAAGTAAATTCAGTTCCATTGTCTGATCTAAAACATTTTACTGATCTGCCAAACTGATTTTTTCACATAAGCTAAAAAGTCAGTGATGGCTTTAAAAACCTGGTCTTGCCTTTTAGTAAGAAGGTCCATCTGGTTCTCGTATTGTCATCCAATACAATTAGAAAGTATTGGAACCCATTGTAAGGGGGAGTCTTATAAGGCCCCCAAACATCCATATGAACAAGATCAAAAAGCTCTTTAGCAATATCAAAACTCCTTTCAAATGACAATCTATGATGTTTAGCAACTGAACATGACTCACAAATAAAACCACTTAATTCTGTCTAATTAAACATATGCAAATGCTTCAATTTAGATACAGAGCTATGCCCCAGTCTGGCATGAAAAAGATCTAAAGATATTATGTTTCTCCTAAAATTGCTAGATGTAAACACTGAACACATCTTCCCAGCTTTATTGGTGTTATGTTGCAGCTTCCATTCCTCCACGTGATTTGAAGACAAAACCTTAAAAAGACCATGCTTTCTTTCCCCAGCCAGCACATTCCAAGGTCCTGAACAAAGCAAGTATGTCTAGTAAATACAACATTCAAGTCATTGTCATCCAACAATTTTCCCATAGATATTAATCTGTGCTGAAAATCAGGCACAAGAATACCATTTAAGGTAACTTTCTCTATCAACTGTAAGCTCCCCATTTCAGTTACCACCTTTATTGAACCATCAAAAAGTCCAATATGCACATGTTTATCAAGTTTTACAAATGCTAAGGCATATTGGCCTCTAGGCATCATGTGATCACTAGCACCAGTGTCAACTATCCATTCAATAAGAGTGTTATTTGCAATATAAACATTGGCATTAGAAGTGCAAATTTTACTCGGAAAATTTGCAAATAACATATCTGCATTGCTCTTTCCTCTCATCTTTTCATAACTTCCTGAAATACAGCATTGACCATGGCCGAGTCCATCTGTCCATCCATCTAACCTTTATCACTGAACTCATCATCCAAAGGACTATTTTGAGAGGCACATGATGTCATACTGTCAGATGCATTAACTGAGCTAGCTTCTTCCTCCTCCAGTGCTCTTCTCCTTCTTCTTCAAGGCCTTGAACCATTCAAGCACCCCATGGTAAAAATATATCCTAATCTTTAAAATGTAATAAAAATTGAATTTTTTTCACAAGGCATCCTACGTAGAAGCCTTTTTCTAAATTAGCACTAAAATTGGATTTTCTTGAACGATTTTCTCAGGAAAAAAATATAGAGCCCTAAACCGGGTTCATATCCATCGTCTTTTCCTACCTCATATCTTCTTTCGTGGTCGCCTATCTTGAACTATGTTCACGACAATTCATGGCTCCTCATCAATCGTAGTCTTTCTCCCTAGTGGACCTCGTGCATGTGGTCGCCTTCTCCTCCCACCACTTGTCGTCGTGAGTATTTTTTACCCGTGAGAAAACCCAGGCCACTACCCTCAAAGATCGAGATATTTGTATTACATTTGAAAGATTAGGATATATTTTTACTATACCCCCAAAAATGGAGGTATTTTAATTAGTTTTCCCAAGTTTTTATGATAAATAAAATTCTAGTTATTAGGTTAATATTTTTGTTCAAATTTAAAAAATGTGGTGTATTATAGACAAATATATTTAAGTTATAAATGAAGATCTTTTATAAGAATTTGAAATTTTGAAAATGAACCGATAAAGAATAACACATTTTATATTCAAACTAATTTTAGAGATTCTTTTATATATGGAAGATATTTATCTTTAATAACACATTTTTTATAAAAAAAACATATTATTGTACTAATCAAATTGATTCCAAATGGACTCAAGTATTGTTTTTTTTTTATAAAGGCAACCTTTTCCTATTGAGGCAAGAGGTTGCTTCCAAATAGACTCAAACGTTGTTATTGTTAGGGAATTAAATTCTTCAGGGCTCAGATGCAGCCATGCAGGCAATCTTTCCCCATTGATCAGGTGATCGGGATGTTGATTCCAAATGGACTCAAATGTTGCTATTCTTTAGGGAATTTAAATACTTTGGTGGCCACCCATGAAGATCAAAGTTAAGACCTTAAAGAGCCTTTCCGCAATATTAAACGATTGAACAATTAAATCATTTATTAGATTGTTTTAACAAGTTTGTTTTCAAATCCGTTGAGTTTGATTTTGTCAAAAAAAAGGTTTTTTGAAGCAAGATTCTAAAATCTTTTCACATATGGTACTTATAAACGATAGTTTGTTACTTATTTATTTTTTAGTTATATGGATAATATTTTTTTTAAAATAGTTTATATTATAATATTATGAGGTATGATTATATGAGTTTTTTATAAAGAGAAAAAAAAATCTAAATATATTAATGCACGGGTATAGAACTAGTATAGAATTATTCAATTTTCTTTATCTATGTAAAGGCTCATATTTTTAATCCTAAATTTTTTTGAAAAAAGAAAATTAAAAATGAATTTAAATCGGATTTAAAACTCGTTTAGAGGATTCTGATATGAATTTAAAATTTGACGAACGATTCCGTCCTTTCACCTTGAGAATCTAAAATAATTTCGAATGGCAATATCCTGCTCGGATTTAAAAAATCTAATTGATCGAAGGAGCGGAATTTCGGGAAAACTAATATTTCGGGACTAATTGCGGGATTCGAAATTTGCATATCCGGGTAATTATTTTACCCATTTCCACACTCAACCCTCACCATACCTACGTTATCACCCTCTCCCCGTCATTCAACCTTCACCATCATCATCCATCCCTTCTCCCATCATTCACTATCACTCCCGCTCTTACCCATGCCTCACCATTCCCCGCTCCCATCCTCACGTCACCATCACACACCCGCCATCATCACCTTCACCACCGCCAGCAGCCACCGGCAACAGCTCCCACCTTCGGATCCCTTGTTTCCGAAACCAATCCGAATGCCTTCGACCGAGCTCCTCCGACCTTCTCCCGGAGCTCCACCAGCAACTGCACCACCTTCCTCCGACCACCACCGAGCCCAGCAGCTGCTCAGCGCCACCCCGGAGCCGCCAGCTCTGCCGACGAGTCGCCGAAGAGCCGATTGCCTTGTTAAACGCAAGCCTCGTTCCGGTAAGCCCTTCTCCTTCGTTTTCGATCGAAACTGCCCTCGGACTTCACCATCATGCTCACCCACATTCGTGTTGGTTCCAGACTCTCCCTTTGTGGTTGATCACAGAGCAAAGAATACAAGGAAAAACAATGTGGAACAAGAGGGATTGCTTTTCTGTCGTGGTGCCACCTTCTGCATACCACTTTCTTTCTTATATAAAGAACAAAATTACAAGCTAAAACAAATAACAAATGCTAGCTACAAACAAGGACAACTAATTCCACTAACTAGGTGCAGTACGTGCACCACTAACAACCTCCTAAAGACTTGTTCAAAGTCCTAGCTACTCGGCCTTAATCTAATTCTCATGATGCCACTAATTCACAAGGATCAGTTACAACCTTTAATTGAAAGGAATAACATAATAACATAATTATGAAATTAAACAAGTTTAATCTATCATTCACTCCCTTAAACTTGTTTGCCACATCCTTCCTTGATCACCTTCATGCCAATCTTTCCTCTGAGCTCCATGAACCTCTGTCGTCCGAGAGGTTTGGTTAGCAAGTCTGCCAACTGCACTTCAGTGTTGACATACTCCACCCTGATGTCTCCATTCTGCACACACTCACGAATGAAGTGGTACCTGGTGTCGATGTGCTTACTTCTATCATGGTGGACAGGATTCTTGGCCAAAGCTATTGCAGATTTGTTGTCGATCTTCAACTCTGCTCTTAGCTGATCATCTCCTCTTAGATTGCACAGAATTCTTCCAAGCCAAACTCCTTGACAAGCTCCTGTTGAAGCTGTAATGTACTCGGCCTCACAGGATGACAAAGACACAACCCTCTGCTTCTGAGACGCCCAAGTTATGGGATTACTTCCCAAGAAATATATGACTCCAGTTGTGCTTTTCCTGTCATTTATATCACCAGCAAGATCACTGTCACAGTACCCAATCAACTCTTCCTTTGGTTGCTCCTTAACATAGACACAACCAAGGTTCAGAGTTCCCTTTACATACCTCAGTATCTGCTTCACAGCATTCATGTGTGCAGTGGCAGGAGCCTCCATATACCTATTCATTACTCCAACTGAGTAGGCAAGATTAGGCCTTGTATGCACCAGATATCTTAGGCTCCCAATCAAACTCCTATACAGTGTGTTATCGACAGGTGGATCTCCATTTCCATGCTTGCTCATCTTGTTCCTTGGCTCCATAGGAACATGGCATGGATTGCAATCTTCCATTCCCATCTTCTCCAGAATGGTCTTAGCATAGCCTGACTGACATAGAGAGATTGAGCCTTCTCCTTGCTTCACTTCAATGCCTAGATAATAGCTGAGCAAACCAAGATCACTCATCTCGAATTTCTGCTTCATCTCCTCCTTGAAGTTGTGGATGATCTCCCTGTTTGCTCCAGTGAGAATGAGATCATCTACATACACTCCCACAATCATCACACTTCCCTTCTTCACCCTTATATATAAAGCATGTTTTTGTGGACACCTTGAGAACTTGAGTGACTGCAGGCACCTGTCCAGCTTGAAGTTCCAGGCTCTAGGAGCCTGTTTCAATCCATACAAGGCCTTGTGAAGCCTTAGAACTTTGTGTGGGTTTTTCTTGTCAATGAACCCTTCTGGCTGAACAACATATACCTCTTCCTCAAGCTCTCCATTTAGAAAAGCTGTCTTTATGTCCATGTGATGCACTTCCCAGTTTCTCTGAGCTGCATATGCCAACAGAGTTCTGACTGTCTCAAGCCTTGCTACTGGTGCAAAGACTTCATTGTAGTCTATACCATGTCTCTACACATACCCCTTTGCCACCTACCTGGCTTTGTGCTTGACAATCTCTCCATATGGGTTTTTCTTCAACTTGAACACCCACTTGAGACCAATTGCCTTGTGGTTCTTAGGCAGCTCTTTAAGCTCCCAAGTACCATTCTTCCTTATAGATGTGATCTCTTGGTCCATGGCCTGCCTCCAACTTTCATTCACTGAAGCTTCTTCATAGGAAAATGATTCGTCTGTTGCAAGGAAACAGAGCCCAGCTTCTTCCTCTATCTCTCGAGTGGAATCATAGATCTCTTGCAGTGATCTATACTTTTGATTTCTGGTGCTACCACTGGAGCTTGAGCTTTCTGAACTAGGGCTTGAGCCGCTAGAGCTGTGGGGTGTTGAAGGTGGTGAGGATGTGGGTGTGGAGCCTCCAAAATGTTGACCAACAGACTCACTTCCTCCCTGATCATCACTTGACTGCAAGCTGCTTTCCTCATACTCCAATGTGAATATACTTCCCGGAGCATTCTCTTTCTCACCATCTTTGCTCCAACACCAGCTCTTCTCCTCTTCAAAGATGACATCTCTGCTCACCATCACCTTGTTTCTCTTTGGATCAAGCAGTCTATAGGCCTTGAAGCCCTCTTCATACCCCAGTAGAACTGCTTGCACACTTCTGTCTGCTAGCTTTGGAACATGTGGAGTCACAATCTTAATGTGTGCCACACAACCAAATACACGAAAATGTTGCACCTGTGGAACTCTCCCATGCCATGCCTGGTATGGAGTCATTCCCTCCACATTCTTTGTAGGAGCTCTATTCAGTACATACACTGCTGTCTGTATTGCTTCTCCCCGGAACCTTGCAGATACTTCTTTGCTCTTCATCATGCTCCTGGCCATCTCAATCACGGTTTCATTTCTTCTCTCCACAGCCCCATTCTGCTAAGGAGAGTATGGTGCAGTGAGGAACCTCTTCACTCCTTCAACATCACAAAACTCTTTAAATGCCAAGGAAGTGAACTCTCCTCCTCGATCAGTTCTCAAAGCTTTCAACTTCTTGTCCTTCTCAACCTCTACACTTGCCTTAAATTTCTTAAAGGCACTCAGAGCTTCATCTTTGCTTCTCAACATAGAGAGCCACATAAAACGTGTGAAATCATCAACAAGCAATAGAAAGTACTTGTTAGCACCACAAGTTTATGGTGTGATTGTGTAACGGCCCGGATATAAATATCCGGGATACGTTTCGAAGGTCGGATACCTTCGTTCGGATGTTGCAATTCAGGTACGGATCGAGGTTTCAAACCTCTAATCAGTCGAAGTCTCAGAAATACAATTTAACGAAAATAAAGCGGAAGTAAGATTTAGATACAAAAGCCACGGCAGAGCCGGGTCAAAACCAAACCAAAGTGGGTGATTTGCCATTTGTCAAGTTAGAATATATTAGCCGGATTCCTCGATTCGCCAAAAGATTTCCCCGCCACAGAAGCATGGAGCAACAAGAGCGGTACCTAACACTATCCACGAAGTCAGGCCTGGTGATCGCCTGCGGGTCCTCTGACCGCGCTGAGGCCACATAACATGCCTATGCCTAAACAAAAGATGACTAATGCGGTACAAGATTTAAATCACACTATCATGCCCCTAGTATATATAATATGCGGAAAAGAACTGTAAAGGGCCCAAGACAATGCCAAGTGGCATATCCCTCTCCTACCTCTGCACCCCTTCCCGTTAGTGCAGAGACAGGCCAGTTCGTTGCTATAGCATAGCATATCCTCGTGGTGGTGCACTCACCCACGGTATCATCATAACATATATAAAAAATATACGTAATTCTTGCCCGATGGTGCTGGACTATCATATCATGCTCATATCGACTCGATAGACTCAGGGCACCCGATGGGGCTAGGCTACCCTATGACCCTAGCAAAGACTCTACTATCACAGATAACGGCTGTTCTGTTTCAAACACACAAAGTAAACACATGCTCAGTTCAATGCAATCCTAGCATGATACTACATGGCATGCTTTAATATGCAACAAAACTACACATTACATGACACATCAGGCAGGAGGTCCAGGTTACTGAGTAAGTCCCGTAGGATACTTACCTGTTGATGCAGAACAGCAAGATAACACAAGCAAGGGCCCAAATGTAAGTCCAAAGCAATCCAAAGCAATACACACCTATCATCAAGCCATTTCCATAAGCTACCAGATCAACATTCATACTCACGAACCCAAGTTCTCAACATTCTCAAAACCGGCCGATAGTAAAACCGTTTTCCAAAATCTTAAATCCAAATTAAGTCAATTCATAGTCAAAATAATTCTCAAATCATACTTGGCCAAATTCCGACATTAAACATTTAAGCCTTAAAACCAATTTCCAAAAATCATATTATAAAACAATTCCGGCATTTATCTCTTTAAAATCCTCATCTTAAATCATCTTACAAATCATTATATAATAACACTTCTCAAGGAATATTTAAATAAAATTGCCAAAATCACTCCATTTTAATAACCCATATTTATAAATCAAAATACTAAATTCCTTTAACATATTTTAAAACATATCTCAAAATCATCATATAACATCATTCTAATATATAACAATTAATATTACTTTTAAGACCTTGTTAAATATATATATATATATATTGATAATTTCAGAATATATAATTATATATAGTCATTTTCCAAAATCAGAAAAAAAAATAATAACATATAACATATACACATATATATTTATATAAACACTACCGAAAATAGTAAATAAAAACCACAACCCCATATATATATAACCCAATACATATATAACCCATTCAGAAAACAAAACCCAGCCCACCCGTTACCAACCCAGCCCATAACCCGTTACCAAAACCCAGCCCGAAAACCCAAACCCGGATCCAACCCTTACCCAGCTCATATTGTAAGTGAACCGGCCAAGATAAAAAAAAAAGAGAGGTTGGACCGGACCAAAAGAAAGAAAAAATGGAGGACCGAACCCGTCTCCCCCAATGGATAGAACAGGGCTCTGCTCCGACGGAAGAAAAGGACGAAGAAGGGTGGCGGGATGCAGGCTTCTCCGGCGGCCGTTTGGCCTCAGATTTTACCCAGAGACTCGCTAGAAGATTCCGACCACACCCATCACGGAAAGAATGAAACGACGTTAAAAGGGAAGGAAGGAGAGGAAGAATGATTACCGATCGACGAGTCACTCCGGCGAGGATGCTTAGGCTGTACTGGGCTTCAACGATGGGGAAAAGAGGTTTCCCGAAACCTGGGGAAAATTGCAGGAGGTTTAAGGCCAAGCTTTAGGGGCATTTGATCCGGAACGAAAGGAGAGAGCTTACCCATGGTAAATCGGAAAACGCAGAGGAGGTGGACTCTCGGTGGCGCCGGCGAGGGAACTTCTCATGTTGGACCTTGGACAAGGGAAGAGTAAGTAAAGTGAACCAGATCCGAGTCGGAAAAGGGAGGGAGTCGAAGGCTTACTGCACATAATGGAAACAGGGAGGTAAGGATCGTGTGGCTTCGTCGGTTTCCATTGAAACAGGGCGCGCTTCCGGGTGGCTCGGCGACAAAGATGTAGGAGATGGGTGGTGCTGGCGGTAACGGAGATGCAGAAGGGTGATGGTGGACAGGGGAGTGCTGGGCTGCGATGCTCTTGGGCGGCTGCAGGGCATGACAGAAGGAGAGAAAGAAAATGGGTTGGTTTTCTGATGTCTGCAGGGAGGAAATGGGGAGAAAGGGAATGCTCTTTGTGGGTTTGTGAGTGAATGAAGAGGGATGAGGGCTGAGGGTGGATGGTATGGCACAAAACAACAACGTTGCAAGCTGGATTGAGTTTCAGATTGTGAGGAGGGAGGGGGACCGCAGGAGAGAGAGAGAGAGAGAGAAAGAATAAGAAAAGGAGAAATAAAATAGGGAATAAAAGAGGTCCCCACAAGATATTTTGAACCCGAAAAAATATTCCGAAACCCGCTCGCCCGAACGAATCCCGACTAAATCGAATTTAATTAAATTTAATTTACTAATCTCAATATAACGTAATTAAATTAATTTCAATCAAAACTCGGAGTTTAAATTAATCTTTATTAATACTCGATCTTGAAAGCGAAAATCGAATCCCGTCAAAATTCGAAATTTAAATGATGCCGGAATAACTAAAATCCAAAACTTACGCTCGAGAACGGGTTTTATTCCACTTTTACAAATTGAATTTAATAATAATTTATTTAATAAAATAATCATAATATATAAATATACTCGGTCTTTACATTTATCCACCTCTAAAAACAAGTCTCGTCCCCGAGACTAAAATCATTTAAAACAATGGAAAGGAGTTTGAAATCGGCGAGTCCGAGGACCATGTCCAAGGATCTTGCAATCATCTCGGTTGCGTCTTCCGGGATTCTCACAACATCCTGGTCACGGTCGTGACATCTCCAATTGGTCTAGTCAAGTGTGTAAGAAGCGCCCCTATCACATCCTTGCTTCGACCTTTCGGAAGTATCACAACTCTAAAAGCATTATAGCGTCCGACTAGGTCTTAGCAAGAAATCTATAAGCGCCCCTATAAAATTCTTGTATCCACTTCGTGAGACGTCATAATGTAAATCCAGTTCGTAAATTCTCAAAGCGTCTGTAAATGGAAAGGTTGTCATCCCAATCATTGAAAATCTCACTTCTTTAAAACCCCAAGTTGGCCATTTTTAAAACCGCTCAAAATCTGCAAATTCAATGTTTAATCAAGCAGCTTTACACCAAACAAGTCAAATTCTTTCAGATCAAGGTTTCATCAAAATCTCCCAGAACCAAACCAGCTTCTCGCATACCAATCAATCAAATTCAGAAGGTAGGAGGTGTAGTCATCCACCTCTAAGGGCTAATCCCATATTCTCTTCCTAGGTTCCAAAATCATTCCTTCATCATTCACAACTCAACATGAACAAAAGTAAATCAACTCATAACATCATCAACCACCTCTCATATGGCAATCCTCAACATCAATCATGATAATCTCAACCAATCAACATCGTAACCGCATAACATGTTTACCCATAACATAAAGCATACCATTCTTTCAAACACATCAAAAGCAACAACAAAATCTCAACGTCATATCACGAGTCATAAAGTGTATCTATATCATACCGAAGGCATCACAAGTGTATCATCGAATTCTCATAATCATGCCAGCACACATGTCAAGAGATCCAAGAGGTTAGGTGTCATGGAGTCAGTACACTACTACAAGTCAAATCTCACGATCGCATCTCAACATCGCACACTTAGCAATCACGCACCATTATCTCATATATATACAAGTCATATTCATGCTCCAAGTCAATATTCATCATTTAACATCTCCTGATCATAATATAACATCATGCTCTCACATAGCAACATATCATCATCTCATGATTCATACAACACATCATAACATGCTTCTAGAACAACATAGTAGGATAGCAATGTATCATTATATCATGATCATACTTGTTACCGCTAACTGGATTTCAATATTGCATATCAACATGTAATATCAGGTCATATCAGGTTTATCATGGTCGCTATCTAACATCATGCCAGTTCATTTTCACATCATCAAGAAAGTTTTGCACATTATTTCAGTTATAATAAAACGCAAACCCCGCTCGCTCGTCCCCAACTCTAAAGCCAAAATCAATCCTCATCTAAACTCACCAACTCGGATAATATCCCCAAAGAAACCCCAACTCATTTTGACACTCCAGTCTCACCCCTCATTTCACCAAGCACTCTCACTAACAATCCACCTCTAAAAATCCACTACTATCTCCAACCTCACACTCGAGGGCCCTCTCATACTATATCCTTCATACTCTTAAAAGCCATTTCTTACACTTCCACACTTCCCAAGATTTCACAAGCATCATGCCCTGCTAACCGCCTAGTCGACCTATTCCTAACTATACCCTCACCCAAGATTCACCTAGGAGCTCGTCCAACATCATCAAGCATTACCTCTTATAATTCCCAACCCACTATGTCCAACCTAAGTCAACACCCCTCTTCTGCAACTTTCCCTTACCACTGTCGATCCTTCTAATCACTCAAAACCTTTCTCCACTCTCTGACCGCTCAACCAAAAGGACCTCACTCACATGTTCAAAGAAGAAGCAATCATGGACATTATTGCACATAAGGACTACATCATATCAACTAGCATCATTAAGCATTGCAACAAGTATCAAAAGTCTCAATTTACCGTCATGCTCGAAATTATCACATAACACCATATATGAATAAAGTCAATTCAAACTAGCAAGTTTCATCATAATCTTAGCTAATAAACAGTTCAAATTCTCGGCATTTGCAGTTCATACTATATAGGAAAGGAATTTAGATCATGCTTAGCAACTCAGAATAGCATCACATCAAGTCATCATGGCACATTAGGACTGTAAGGCATCGAATCATATCATCACATCAACAAGCAGCTTTCAACATCAAGTCAGTGCAATATCATCATCAACAAGCTCAGAAAGGGTTAGCAATTCGAATAGAGGACGCTCCCACCTGCAAGTCATATCGTGCTCAACAATCGTAATCCTCAAAGCGAGCTTGTTCCATTGACATTATCGATCCTGAGGCCCGTGGGTTATGGGCCCACGCTTCCACTGCGCTTCTCTATCGCTATTCGTCTTCCCGATCCCCTTTTTTTTTCCATGCGGTCGCTCATCCAAAGTAACGCATAGGAGTTTAAGTTAGCGGAGATAGGGGAGTGACAAGAGTGGACGACCCAATGTTCCTTTCGGAGACGGAATAGACCAAAGCTAAAGACGACATGACTAGAGACAAGACTCCGACTCGGGAATAGCAACGATGCCTTTATGGAAGTCCATTAGGGTACCATTGTGACAAACAAGCATGAATTCACTATGGAGCATATCCACCACATTAATCCACACTAACATGCACCTATCCCGGGGCAACATTCGTATTCATATCAAAGACACAATCAAATCCGATGTCGATGTATGTGAAATAAGCTAACATTCTAGTATTCCATGGAAACAGATATGCCAAGTAACTTCAAGCAAGATGGGCGGAACCAACAATGATCATATATAATTCGAAGTCATGCGGAATTTAGTGAAGATAACGAGCATCATGCATATGATCAATGTAAGAGCATGGTATACACATCAACAAATGAGTCCAAATATATCATGGCAAAGTATATTATAATAATCAGATGAAGCGTCATACGAGGGCTCATAAGAACAGCATAGTAACTATCACATCTAACAGCAATGATCACATATTAGTTCGAGCATGGCACGGAATCCTATGACGAGATCCATTTAGAGAGCATAGATCCTACATGATACTAGCGATACATAATGCGATACAAGCATAGTCAAGAGTCATTAAGAGGAGTTCAACATGATACTCACGAAACATGTGGTATTTTCAAAAGTAACAAGAAGGACATCATGGGTGCTAGATTATAATCATTCTAAGAACGAACCATCATAGAGTACATATATGGCACAATCGTTGTCACATCATAGAACAAGTACAACATGTGATCATTTAGCGGGTCATGTTGGAAATCATAAGCCCTACATGATACTAATAGCACACATCGAACATGAGTACAACTAAAGTAATTCAACTAGGTTCATTCCGATATTCATGCGTCAGGTATTTGCAAAATCAAGATATAGAGTGATGTGTAATCAAGCGAGGTGTCAAATCATACATTCATGGAAGCACGAGAGGATATCATAGAGTAATAGACATTTTAACCATGTAAGCATGCTGGGTTTAACTACCACGGAAAGCTAGTCAATCATCGAATTCAACATTAAGCTAATCAGAACAAGTGAAACATGTTAAGAGAACAGAAAGGGGAAAGAACCACACTGTCAGGTACCTAGCTCGAGAGAGAATCAACAATAAAGTAGGCAAGGCATAAATGTGCGTAAGTCATAACCAAGGATCCTACACGTTACTAATGGCTCAATATAACATATGGTACATACGTGCACTTGACTGGTTAATACGACGGTATGCAAGAGTTCATTCAATCACATCTCAACGACATAGTGGCACGAGAGGAAAACGCAACGAGGTATAGAGCAAGTCTAAGCAACATGGCTAGAATATGAGGACATGAGTTCAAATTGATGTATACTAGGGTAGAACATGTATTTATCAAGACTCGTTCACACTACCATATTCTCACTTAGCACAATTAACGCATAGCAGTTACTAGAATAATCAACAACAGTTAATCACATAATAGGTGGGCATGCTATAGATTCTTGTCACAGAATGAATGATAAGCATCGAGGCATCATCGGCTAGCATGTTAAAGAGTACAATCTTATGAGGCATTCGTATAAAGAAGAGTCGATCACACTATCATCAATCTATTCATGGGGAGTACATCAATTGTACAACTTCTTAACATATGACATCTATAATTGCCCTAGTATGACAATGTAATATACTAAACAGATCATGTCGGGATGATATGGACATAATAAATGTAGTTCGAACCTATACAATGGTCATCATGAGCATCAAGGCACATAAGCACAAATTCACACTAAGGATCAATTGTAGGTCAAGGAGTAGTGCATATAGAATCACACAATCATGAACAGGGCAATCAAGATACCCAATAGAAGTCCATAAGGGCAACATTGACTCTTCCCAACTGACTCATTACCCATCTTTCCCGTGGGACTCGGATACGAATTTTCCGTGACAAGAGGACACTGATGGATCGTCATAAGAAGTGATAACGACAGCCTCGTAAACATCCCACTCTCTAGCTCGGAATTTCATCAAGGACCGTCTTCCAATACACTCTCGGACAACCTCTATATTTAATCATGATTCCCGACACCGTGTGTTTACCAACCCAATTCCTGTGGAAGACCGATATTCGAAGGGAGGACTAGATTGAATTGTCAAAAGGGTTCATAAGGAAAGGGGCGGTTCCACAAAAGCTGAGCTTAACCATATAAGAAGGAGGGTACTCCCGCTATTCCGTTCGCACAAATCGTTCAATATTCATCAAACAGTTAGGACATACCAATCAATCTTTAGCATATCAAGCACTCAACATAGAATCAGTTAATGACAATTATGATGATCTCCTTGAAGTCATCCCGACCCATCTGTAAAGAACAAGCTAGTATTTCGCCTACCCATTTCCGACTACATCCAAAAGGGATGGTCTAACGCCGTTTCTACCCACTCGATCCTTTATTAGTTGGTTCTCCTCTTTTATAACAAGTCAAGTTCATTACTTAGTCCAATTGGAGTTAGGCATCTTAAGTTCATTTTGCCCCTTTTTAAATCTTCAAATCCTTTGAAATTCATGGGCGGTTTTCCAAAACATACACTCGACCCTTGCGTACCCGAATTGCACAACCTCGCTCTGATACCAACTTTGTAACGGCCCGGATATAAATATCCGGGATACGTTTCGAAGGTCGGATACCTTCGTTCGGATGTTGCAATTCAGGTACGGATCGAGGTTTCAAACCTCTAATCAGTCGAAGTCTCAGAAATACAATTTAACGAAAATAAAGCGGAAGTAAGATTTAGATACAAAAGCCACGGCAGAGCCGGGTCAAAACCAAACCAAAGTGGGTGATTTGCCATTTGTCAAGTTAGAATATATTAGCCGGATTCCTCGATTCGCCAAAAGATTTCTCCGCCACAGAAGCATGGAGCAACAAGAGCGGTACCTAACACTATCCACGAAGTCAGGCCTGGTGATCGCCTGCGGGTCCTCTGACCGCGCTGAGGCCACATAACATGCCTATGCCTAAACAAAAGATGACTAATGCGGTACAAGATTTAAATCACACTATCATGCCCCTAGTATATATAATATGCGGAAAAGAACTGTAAAGGGCCCAAGACAATGCCAAGTGGCATATCCCTCTCCTACCTCTGCACCCCTTCCCGTTAGCGCAGAGACTGGCCAGTTCGTTGCTATAGCATAGCATATCCTCGTGGTGGTGCACTCACCCACGGTATCATCATAACATATATAAAAAAAATACGTAAATCTTGCCCGATGGTGCTGGGCTATCATATCATGCTCATATCGACTCGATAGACTCAGGGCACCTGATGGGGCTAGGCTACCCTATGACCCTAGCAAAGACTCTAGGACTATCACAGATAACGGCCGTTCTGTTTCAAACACACAAAGTAAACACATGCTCAGTTCAATGCAATCCTAGCATGATACTACATGGCATGCTTTAATATGCAACAAAACTACACATTACATGACACATCAGGCAGGAGGTCCAGGTTACTGAGTAAGTCCCGTAGGATACTTACCTGTTGATGCAGAACAGCAAGATAACACAAGCAAGGGCCCAAATGTAAGTCCAAAGCAATCCAAAGCAATACACACCTATCATCAAGCCATTTCCATAAGCTACCAGATCAACATTCATACTCACGAACCCAAGTTCTCAACATTCTCAAAACCGACCGATAGTAAAACTGTTTTCCAAAATCTTAAATCCAAATTAAGTCAACTCATAGTCAAAATAATTCTCAAATCATACTTGGCCAAATTCCGACATTAAACATTTAAGCCTTAAAACCAATTTCCAAAAATCATATTATAAAACAATTCCGGCATTTATCTCTTTAAAATCCTCATCTTAAATCATCTTACAAATCATTATATAATAACACTTCTCAAGGAATATTTAAATAAAATTGCCAAAATCACTCCATTTTAATAACCCATATTTATAAATCAAAATACTAAATTCCTTTAACATATTTTAAAACATATCTCAAAATCATCATATAACATCATTCTAATATATAACAATTAATATTACTTTTAAGACCTTGTTAAATATATATATATATTGATAATTTCATAATATATAATTATATATAGTCATTTTCCAAAATCAGAAAAAAAAAATAATAACATATAACATACACACATATATATTTATATAAACACTACCGAAAATAATAAATAAAAACCACAACCCCATATATATATAACCCAATACATATATAACCCATTCAGAAAACAAAACCCAGCCCACCCGTTACCAACCCAGCCCACAATCCGTTACCAAAACCCAGCCCGAAAACCCAAACCCGGATCCAACCCTTACCCAGCTCATATTGTAAGTGAACCGGCCAAGATAAAAAAAAAGAGAGGTTGGACCGGACCAAAAGAAAGAAAAAAATGGAGGACCGAACCCGTCTCCCCCAATGGATAGAACAGGGCTCTGCTCCGACGGAAGAAAAGGAAGAAGAAGGGTGGCGGGATGCAGGCTTCTCCGGCGGCCGTTTGGCCTCAGATTTTACCCAGAGACTCGCTAGAAGATTCCGACCACACCCATCACGGAAAGAATGAAACGACGTTAAAAGGGAAGGAAGGAGAGGAAGAATGATTACCGATCGACGAGTCACTCCGGCGAGGATGCTTAGGCTGTACTGGGCTTCAACGATGGGGAAAAGAGGTTTCCCGGAACTTGGGGAAAATTGCAGGAGGTTTAAGGCCAAGCTTTAGGGGCATTTGATCCGGAACGAAAGGAGAGAGCTTACCCACGGTAAATCGGAAAACGCAGAGGAGGTGGACTCTCGGTGGCGCCGGCGAGGGAACTTCTCATGTTGGACCTTGGACAAGGGAAGAGTAAGTAAAGTGAACCAGATCCGAGTCGGAAAAGGGAGGGAGTCGAAGGCTTACCACACAGAATGGAAACAGGGAGGTAAGGATCGTGTGGCTTCGTTGGTTTCCATTGAAACAGGGCGCGCTTCCGGGTGGCTCGGCAACAAAGATGGAGGAGATGGGTGGTGCTGGCGGTAACGGAGATGCAGAAGGGTGATGGTGGACAGGGGAGTGCTGGGCTGCGATGCTCTTGGGCGGCTGCAGGGCATGACAGAAGGAGAGAAAGAAAATGGATTGGTTTTCTGATGTCTGCAGGGAGGAAATGGGGAGAAAGGGAATGCTCTTTGTGGGTTTGTGAGTGAATGAAGAGGGATGAGGGCTGAGGGTGGATGGTATGGCACAAAACAACAACGTTGCAAGCTGGATTGAGTTTCAGATTGTGAGGAGAGAGGGGGACCGCAGGAGAGAGAGAGAGAGAGAGAGAGAGAGAGAGAGAGAGAGAGAGAGAGAGAGAGAGAGAGAGAGAAAGAATAAGAAAAGGAGAAATAAAATAGGGAATAAAAGAGGTCCCCACAAGATATTTTGAACCCGAAAAAATATCCCGAAACCCGCTCGCCCGAACGAATCCCGACTAAATCGAATTTAATTAAATTTAATTTACTAATCTCAATATAACGGAATTAAATTAATTTCAATCAAAACTCGGAGTTTAAATTAATCTTTATTAATACTCGATCTTGAAAGCGAAAATCGAATCCCGTCAAAATCCGAAATTTAAATGATGCCGGAATAACTAAAATCCAAAACTTATGCTCGAGAACGGATTTTATTCCACTTTTACAAATTGAATTTAATAATAATTTATTTAATAAAATAATCATAATATATAAATATACTCGGTCTTTACAGATTGGTCCACACAAGTCACCATGGACCAACTCCATTGAGTGCTTTGCTCTGTAGGTTGCTTTCTGAGGGAAAGAGAGTCTGTGTTGCTTGCCCACCATGCACCCATCACACAGCTGATTCACCTGCTCGATCATGGGCACTGCCTGAGCCATTGCTTGGCTACCTAACTTCCTTAGAGAATGGAAGTTTAGGTGACCATATCTAGCATCCCACAGCCATGCTTCATCACTGATCTTGGACATGAGGCACACCTGCCTTGCTAACTGGAAGTTGGCTACATACAACTTGTTTGACTGCCTTTTGAACCTCACAATCAGCTTGTTAAACTTGTCATAGAGTTTCAAGCATCCTTTCTCTATGACGATTTTGCTCCCTCCTTCCTCTAGCTTTCCAAGACTCACAATGTTACTCTTGAGTCTTGAAATGTAGTACACTCCAGAGAGAGTCAAATGCTCTCCATTCTTGCATTTGAACAGCACTGATCCTTGCCCACAGATATCAACAAGTGAGCCATCTCCAAACCGGACTTTCCCAAGGATGGATTGATCCATATTTGCATAGTGTGACCTGTCTCCAGACATGTGGTTGCTTGCTCCTGTATCAAGGTACCACACACTGCATCCCTTAGCTTCAGTTGACTTTTGAAGCTTCTCTTCATGGAGCATCAGGTCAGACTTTGGTGCTTGTAAGGTGTCTAACTCACAGGCTTCTAACAACAGCAGGGCATGCTCATCTTCTTCCTGCTTTGCTGCGAAATGTGCCTCCTCCTTCTCTTTTTATGAGCATTCAGATGCAAAATGCCCCATCTGGCCACACTCATAGCACTTGATCCTGCTTTTGTCAAACTTCCTCTTCTGTGGTTGTGATTCTTCATCACCACCTCGACTTGTTTCACCACCATTGCCTCTGCGTCTTCCACGTCCACGACCACGTCCCCGGCCTCCTCTTGCAGAAGACTGGTCCCTGGAACTCTTGGCTTCTTCCCTGGCCTTCCATTCTTCACGTGTGAGGAGTAAGGTGTCATCAGACTTGACTTTGAAGCCTTGGAGTCTTTCTTCATGTGCCTTCAGTGATCCGATCACTTCATCAGTGGTCTTGGTCTTCAGATCACTGAACTCTTCAATGGTGGAAGCAATCTGTAGGAACTTGGATGAAGTGGATTGAAGGAGTTTCTTCACCACTTGCTCTTCATCCACTTTGTTTCCAAGTCCTCTTAACTTGTTTACCACGATCGTGAGTTTCCCATAAAACTCATCAATCGAATCCGAGTCATTCATCTTCAGTGCCTCGAATTCTCTCCACAAAGTTTGAGTCCTCACCTCCTTCACCTTGTCTGCCCCTAGGTTCATCGTCTTCAGCATTGTCCATGCTTCTTTCGCCGTCTTCTTCGCGCCCAACTGGAGCAAGGTATCTTCACCAATTCCCTGGTAAATGGCTGCCAACGCCATCTTGTCCTTGGTGTTGTCGACAGTCTCCTCTGCCACAACAACCTCCCATACTCCTTGAGCCATCATGAAGACCTCCATTTTGATTACCCAGGCTGCATAATTACTCCTAGTCAGCATAGGGTAATTCAAGGTGATGGATCCATTCTTACTTTGGACCCTCACGCCATCACTCGTCTCTGAATCTGTGTTTGACATTGTTTGTGGATCGGAAATGCAGTCAGCTCTGATACCAATTTTTGGTTCCAGACTCTCCCTTTGTGGTTGATCACAGAGCAAAGAATACAAGGAAAAACAATGTGGAACAAGAGGGATTTCTTTTCTGTCGTGGTGCCACCTTCTGCATACCACTTTCTTTCTTATATAAAGAACAAAATTACAAGCTAAAACAAATAACAAATGCTAGCTACAACCAAGGACAACTAATTCCACTAACTAAGTGCAGTACGTGCACCACTAACAACCTTCTAAAGACTTGTTCAAAGTCCTAACTACTCGGCCTTAATCTAATCCTCATGATGCCACTAATTCACAAGGATCAGTTGCAACCTTTAATTGAAAGGCATAACATAATCACAGAATTATGAAATTAAACAAGTTTAATCTATCAATCCGGTGCAGGTCCGAAAAGTCATCGCGAGCCTCCGACGACGCCCAGACCTCCGATCGAGAGCTCCAAAGTCGCGAAAAAACCCACTCGGTGAGCTTCCACTTTCTTACTTGCTTCAATTCGATTTCTAGCCTAATTCGACGCTTAGACTAGTCGGGAGTGTGCGTGAGCTGAGTGCGGGATGATCGGGTGAGCTTGAGAGCTCCGGTAGCTCGAGAGCAAGGCCGAGAGCGTGAGGCAAGGCCGACGCGGGGGAGGGAGCCATGGCGCCAGGCGGGAGCGGGAGTTTTAAAAACAAATTGATGAAGAAGGAGATGATGAGTGTACTTGTGGGCCCCCTAGCGATATTAATTTAATTATTAAGTTAAACCGGTTGGGAGTATATAATTACGGGTTCGGTTGGGTTTAAATGGGCTTGGTTCGGTTCGGGTTTATCTGTTTATTTATTTAATTATTTAACGATATTTAAAATATTATAATATTATTTGAGGATTAAAATATAAAATATTATTTCGGAGATTTTATAAAGGGTCGGTTTTATTAAATAAAAACGGTTGGGACTTTAAAGGATTTGGAAATATTTTTCGAAAGTATTTAATAAATGGTATTAAAATATTATATAATATTAATTGTGATTTAAAATATATTAGGTGAGACTTGAAGTTTTAAAGACAAATTTGGAAAATAATTGTAAGGTTGGAAAATGATTTAATAAATAAATTGAAAAAGAAATTTTGTGAGCAATTTCAAGGGTCGGAATTCAACTACTTGTCGTGGTCTTTGAAACGGTTTTCAAACTAACTTGGGAATCCAACTTGTTTGATGACTAACTAGCATGATGATATGATCGGTGGACTGATGGTATGATATGTGAGACCGATAGCATGACTTGTGGTGATTTATTGTAAGCAGATGAATATTAGTTACTTATTACGATGGTCATGTATATATTTTTATGCTAAGCGTGAGTATCAAATGGTAATATGCGGATTTGGCTAAGTATGATTGGGAGGTTGTCTAATTTAATGAGTTGACAAGTTAAGATGAATATGGTATGAGACAAGAGATGATTGATCGTGATGAATTGAAAGTATGACAGATGCGATTTTGTTTATTTATTTGCTTGTATGAGTGTGTGATATATATGTTTGGAGTAGCTATATAAATATACTCAGTGTATTCTCGTGATGTATTTAGGTGATATTATGTGATTGTGCTTGTTGTGTATCGGGTTCCTATTTTGTTGTTCTGCTAGCCAGGTAAGTCTCTTCGGAGCTTACTCGGATTGAATAGATCCCCCCCCCCACCGCTATATGTGCATGATATACTAGGTGCTTGCATATCATGATCAACATGCCATGTAGTATCATGCTAGGTTGCATTGACCATTGAGCATTCTATTTCTGTATGCGTATGTAAACAGAACGGCCGTTATCCGTGCAGTCATTAGAGTCTTTGCTAGGGTCATAGGACGGCCCAGCCCCATCGGGTCTCGTCTTGAGTCATTCAGTCGTATGGTAACACCTTTACGTATATTTCGAGCACGAGGATTTTAAACGATATGATGATGAATATGATGATTATGATGAGTATGCTTATGGGTTGGGCTAATCGGCTTGATCCAATATTTATGGAATGGAATGCATTCACGAACTGGCCAGTCTCTGCCCTATCGGGAAGGGGGGTGGAGGACCAGAGGTAGGAGAGGGATATACCACTTGGTATTCTGTGATAAGGCCTTATTATTATTATTATGCATTTGATCTTAGGGGCATGCTAGTGTGTTAATATTTCGCCTTGCATCTAGAAGCATGATTATTAGATATATCGTATGTGTGTACATATTGTGGGGACAGCACCCTTAAGGATAGGACAGACCCAAGTGAGCATCGATCTGATCCCGCCCACTATTAACGTTTTTAGGTATCTGTTATGCTTATCATTATTGCTGCTGATTTGGCTTTATGACCGCGGGGGCTAACATGGCGGAAAGAGAGAGTCGAGACTCTGACTTCACCAATTATTTAACGGTTTTGTTTTGGATGTTTTGATCATGTTTTGACCCGGCTCCGCCGTGGCACTCTTATGTATGAATTTGGAATCTTTCTTGGTTGTATGATCGATGAATTTCGTGACTTGGGCCATAGGGCAGGTACAGGAGTCTTAATCCGGGGATTCCAACGTTCCCTCTCGGTTTTTTTGGTATGAAATCCCACCATTAAAGCGAAATTGTTGATTTTAAAACCTTGATGTGCGCGCAAATTGCCATATTTTCTATGCACATATGAATTCATTTTGTTGTCTTTTGCATGCACATTAATGGGAAAACATGGGAATGGTGTAGTTTATGCTTAAATGTCAAATATATGGGTTTGCACGAGTTTCCATGTGATTTCGCAGAAAACAGGATGAAAATGGATGAATTCAGAAGAGCGGAAAAGGAACTCGAAGTCTTCTGAAGAGGTCGAAATCGACTGAAGACCTCGACATCGAGTACATCGAGACATAGGAATCGAGCAGAAAGGAAACAGAGCATCTCGACACAGAAGAGGTCGATATCGACGTCTGGGGGTCGATATCGAGACTGTCAGATCGACCAAGTTGATAGAAGTCGAGTAGGAGAAGGAGAAGCTCGAGATAAGATTTTGGAGGGGTCGATATCGAGGTCCAAGGGTCGATATCGACCATGCCAGCAGAGGAATTCGACTCCGATTTTGATAGAATTGTATCCAATGCTTGCAATATCTATCCAAAGGTCGAGATTTCCTATCATCAACATCAGATTTATCATGAGGAGGCTGATTTCACCATGAAGTTTTAGCTTTTACTTTTTATTTATTTATTTAGTTATCATAGAGAATAAAGATAAGGTTTCGAGTCCTTATCGACATCTACAAATAGAAGCCAATAGGGCTGAGTTTAAGAGGGAAGAAGATTCGGAATTGAGTTTGAGACATAATTCAGTTGCGATAGAGAGAGAGAGAGGGAGTGGCCGAGTGGAGTTGTAAAGCGAGAGCGGAGTGGCTTGTTCGGTTGTACTTTCTTTCGGAGATTTAATTCAAAGTAGCTTTCTTTCAATAACAATGATGATGATGTGCATGATGAGGAGCGAGTAGTCAACCCACTTCTAGGGTCGGGGTGAGCCCGACGATAGCAATGTGAGGTAAGTGCATCATAGGTATGACTTTTATGCGATTCCGTCTTCTATCACATGCATGATCCTTTGCGAAAGTTAGGGAGATTCATTATTTGCATTATTGAAGCGAAAGCCACTCATATTGCGAACTTGAATTACTCATGAATTGGATAGTAACTCTTAGGAATTATGCGAAAGCCTCTAATCACCTAAGTGTTGATAACGAAAGTTATTTGACGGAAAGACATAAAAGTTCATATTTTTAGCATGAAACTTGCATTGTTATCGTTGTGGCATAAAACCCCGACTTTGGAAGCTTTTTAATTCATTAAATTCTTCATAAAAGTCTTAGTTTTGCTTCTGTTCATCTTCCCTCTCCATTCTATTTTCTTCGGATCCTTTTCCGACGAATTGGTTACAAAAACAGTTTCTGTGACAAACATCGAAATCGACTTTAAGGGTCGATATCGAGTACTAACATCGATATCGAGGTCTCTGCTCGACGTCGACTTGCTGTTTTGTCTTCTGCAGGAACCGCGCTAGGAAATCGACCGGAACTGAGGTCGATATCGACCAGTATACTCGATATCGAGTGTCTGCTGAGGTCGAAAGCATTGATCGTGAGTACAACAAAGGAAGCGCTGACCTACCTCCTCGTGGATTCGATCCTGAATTACCCTACTACTACAAGGGAGGGGATTCTTGTATTATTTGTTTGGGACAGGGAGATAGTCTAGTTGTGCTTTATTTTATTCTCCTATTTTACACCCCACCTCCCCCTACCAGCGAACAAATTGGCGCCGTTGCCGGGGAGGAAATCAATCGCCACCTAAGTTAATCACGATCTTTTTCTAAGCTTATTTTGCAGGTTTATGCGACGTTCTGATCGCGGACCTATCCTGGAACCAATTGACGAGCCTGAACGTTTCTACCATCTTCGCAACAAAGCAATTCGCATCATGGCTGACAACGAGACGCAGGCTGAGATCATAGAGCGGTTGAGAATGGAAATCGAGGACCACAATGCTACAATCGCTGCTGAAAGGGCCGCTGCTGCTGCTGAGCGAGCCCGTGCTGATAGGGAGGAGGATGCGCGCAGACAAGCCCAAGAGCGGCTAAATCAGTATCCACAGACGGCGATGCAATACATGCATCCGCCCTTTCATGTTCCTGAATCTGCCATTATAATTCCTCACTCCAATTATGAACTGAAAATTAACTTCCTATCTGAGATTAAAAGAAATAATTTTGAAGGAAGACATAATGAATGCCCCCTGCAACACATCTCTACTTTTATGGATTTATGTGAAACAGTTGCTGATGGAGTAAACTTAGAGTATGTGCGACTAAAATCTTTTCGATGGTCTTTGGCAGGAAAGGCATTACAATGGCTTGAAAGTTTGGCTCCACGATCGCTAAGGACATGGGCGGAGGTGAAAGATGCATTCTTGAATAAGTTCTTCCCACCTTCTAAAACGGCGATGCTACGACAAAGGATCACGGCTTTCAAACAAAAGCCAGGTGAAACCCTAGCACAGGCGTGGGAGCGCTTCAAAGACTTGCTGAGATCATGCCCGACGCATGGGCAACTTCCATATGTCATCCAAGAGATCTTTTATAACGCCCTTGATGCGCCGAATAAGGAGAGGATCAATTCATATACCTCCTATCGGTACATTGAGCTTACACCAACGGAGGCATGGGAGACCATTGAGAGGCTTGTGAACTTTGACAACACCTATGGGGCTGCTGCGGCCTATGATGCAAGGCCTGCCCCATCTATGCCACTATATGAGCCTCCAAGGGAGATAGATCCTAAAGTACGGCAACAATTCCATAACGATCAAACACGCCGCCTTCAAAAGCAAGTAAGGTTCCTGAGCAACAATCAACCTTGTCAGGAGTGTGGTTCAATAAGGCATAACACCAGTGCCTGTCCACATACTGAGCAAGTATCTATGGCGGAACAACATGAGGAGGTCAAATGGACGAGAGGCCCCTATGGAGGGGGCAATCAACAAAATTGGGGTGATCAAAGGTTCTATCAAAGGGATCCCCCAACCTATAGGGCACCAGGGCACCCTGAGCGGGAGACTAAGAAAGATGACCTGCAAATCATCCTTGATGAGATGCGGAGGAACCACGCTGAGTTCAAACAAGCCAATAACTCCGTCCATACTCAGCTGCAGGGCATCAATTCTAGACTTGGGGAGATCGACGTTTGGAAGCGCAACATGGAGACTCAAATGAGTCAATTGGCAGAAGCAATGCCCAAAGCGTCCGGATCACTCCCTGGATCCACTGTGCCCAACCAAAAGGGCAAAACCACAGGTCATATCGCGGCAGTAAACCTAAGGAGTGGGCGTCAATTACAAACGCCCGAGCGAAAAGTGGAGGAGAAGGAGCCAGAACAGACGACGATATCGACCCCCCTGTCGATGTCGACCAAAGTGACATCGATGTCGACCCTCCTGTCGATGTCGACCCTAATTCTGCGTCACCACAGAGATCGACTCTTCCAGTCGATATCGACCCCACTGCTGCCGATATCGACCTCACTACAGCCACAGGAAGGAAGAAGGTGTTGCCATTCCCAACTAGAAAAGTGACTAAGGACCCAGCGGAAAAGAAGTTCCAACGGTTCGTGAAGATGCTCCAAGGGCTTAATGTCTCTATACCATTCACAGAGGCACTTCACGAGATGCCATCTTATGTAAGGTTCCTTAAGGATATCTTGGGTAAGAAGCGATCGCTCTCTGAGATCGCAGAGGATTGCAATAGGTTGGAGCTACCACAAAAGCGGGCGGACCCAGGTAAGTTTTCTATCGCAATAGGTCTAGGTCAATTCAAATTCAATGCTTTAGTTGACTTGGGCGCTAGCGTTAGCATGATGCCACTAACCATTTGGCACAAGGTAAAGATAGGTCCTCTGGAGCCCGTGGATGCAAGATTATACATGGCTAACAATACCGTAGTTATTCCAACTGGGATAGTGACAGATGTGCCAGTACAAGTAGGCAAATTCTTTGTCCCTGCTGATTTCCTAGTTGTTGACATAGCGGAGGACCCTGCTTGTCCAATTATTTTAGGTAGGCCATTCCTAGCAACCGTCGATGCCAACATTAGCGTGAAGAAAGGATTGCTCTCACTCACAATTAGTGATGAAGTAATAGAGTATTCCTTCAACAAGACGGTGCAAAGTCAAGGGCCAATGGAGATAAAAGCCATCAAAGAAGCCCAAGTAGAGGAAGTTGAAGCAATCTTGAACGAAGGAGCTCAACAAAACATCGAAATCGACCCAGGTAAGTCGATATCGACCACTAATGTTCAAGATTCTGTGACAGGTCATAAGTATGGGGTCGACGGAGGAAAAGAGGAAGCATCGAAATCGGGGTCAAGGGTCGATATCGACCACACCCTATCGAAATCGACCACCATCAGCGCTGAGAAGAGAGGCGAGGAGACCTCGATATCGACCTCTGCACATCGACATCGACCTGAGCCACAGACGGAGATGAAGGTAAGTCAAGGTACGGATTCCTCTTGTTCAATTACAATAAAGGACTTATCATTATTTGGAAGAGGTGTGCCTTGGCATGTGCGTTTATGTAGGGTATCCGATGATAGTTCAAGCCAATATGAGATAGGAGACAAGGTCTATGTTGCCAAATCTAAAGACCATTGGTTCCCTACAAGATTCAAGGATAAGAGCTTAGGTCCATTCACGGTGAATCAAATCAATCCCGGGGGAATGCAGCTGCGGGACAAGAAAGGAGTGATATTTGAGGCCCAAGCCACATGGGCTCTGCAGATGCCACCTTGAAAAGCGCAAAGGAAGAAGTCGGCCTAGCGACTTAAAAATCTAGAGCTTGTAACAAAGACTTAGTTTTGATTTTAAGACAGCTTTTGTTTTGGTTTTAGACATTTTATTGTTTTGCATATTTTGTGTTTACTTTTCAAATTGCAGGAGAGAGAAAAGCACACAGAAAGGCATCGAAATCGATGTCGGACATCGAAATCGACCTCAAGGTCGACATGGATAGGGTTTGTGATCGAGGCCGAATCACCCTGAAGCCCGAGCAGAAATCAAGAGAGACATCGATATCGATGTAAAGGGTCGATATCGACCTTCCCTGTTGTCTTCTTCGACTCCTTAAATTTGTGACGGTTTAGTAAGTCTTCTTCTTAACCCTAGTTCTAATACAGTGAGGACACTGTAGATTTTAAGTATGGGGTGGGGGAAAGGCTTATTTGCATATTCATGCTTAGTTTAGGGTTGCATATTTATTTTTTTAATGCATAAAAAATTGACCCCCGTCAAAAAAAAAAAAAAAATTTGAAAAAAAGGAGAGTCATGGAAGTATAAAAAAAGGAGCTCTATGATGCAAAATTAGATTCATTAGAGATATAACATGAGATTGCCTAGTTAAGGGAAGTCCCAATGAAGTGCAAATTTTTTGAGAAAATCATGAAGGAGATGAAAATTTGAAGTTGCTTTTGACATGTGCATGATAAGATGATGGAGGATTTTTTATAAAAAAAAGTCCATACAAGCAAAAGTTCATATCCTAGCCTTACCTACGCATATTCACAAAGCCATATATGAGACTTATTATGATCATTATTGCTCCACATATACATATTGTCCATTTTTTACCTTATACCCTATCCGGGGACAAAGTTTTTTTGAATGGATGACATCTTTGGAGTTATATGGAGTTGTGCATTTATAAAGTTGTTGGCAGGAATAATACAATATGGAAAATTAAATGAGCGAGAAAAAATCCGATCACCTCAGGAGATAAAGGTAGGTCGACCCTGCTCGCTGAGATAATAGTTCGGCGAGATGGGACACAAAGGTGAGGAGTCCGAAGTACTAAGTATCCGGGGCCATTCATGACACCCATGTTTGCGACTCGCGAGAAGGCAGTGCTAAGGTTAGAGAGGTAAAAGCATTAAAGTGAAAAAAGCATTGAACGATGAGTGAAAGGTGAGACATTATGAAGGAGGAATGTGGAATATTTTGGAAAGAAAGTGTACTTCCCCGGATTTAACACCACATGGCCAAATATTAGCCCACCTTTAGCCTTTCACCAATCCACTTCTCACAAGCTTGAAGAAAGTCCTCTTGATTATTAATGCAATGTCGTTAAAATTGTTTTTTGCATATTACCTCCTTTATAAGTATGAAATTGCTTTTATGCACAGGCATGGACTTGGTTGACATAAGTACCTTCTCGAGGATGGCAATTGATTGTGGGGACATATGAAAAATGAATCTATGATGTTGAGAGTTTACTTTCTTCCCCTGAATGACCATTAAGAGTATTGCTTGGGGACAAGCAAGCTTAAGTATGGGGTGTTTGATGTGCGCGCAAATTGCCATATTTTCTATGCACATATGAATTCATTTTGTTGTCTTTTGCATGCACATTAATGGGAAAACATGGGAATGGTGTAGTTTATGCTTAAATGTCAAATATATGGGTTTGCACGAGTTTCCATGTGATTTCGCAGAAAACAGGATGAAAATGGTTGATTTCAGAAGAGCGGAAAAGGAACTCGAAGTCTTCTGAAGAGGTCGAAATCGAATGAAGACCTCGATATCGAGTACATCGAGACATAGGAATCGAGCAGAAAGGAAACAGAGCATCTCGACACAGAAGAGGTCGATATCGACGTCTGGGGGTCGATATCGAGACTGTCAGATCGACCAAGTTGATAGAAGTCGAGTAGGAGAAGGAGAAGCTCGAGATAAGATTTTGGAGGGGTCGATATCGAGGTCCAAGGGTCGATATCGACCATGCCAGCAGAGGAATTCGACTCCGATTTTGATAGAATTGTATCCAATGCTTGCAATATCTATCCAAAGGTCGAGATTTCCTATCATCAACATCAGATTTATCATGAGGAGGCTGATTTCACCATGAAGTTTTAGCTTTTACTTTTTATTTATTTATTTAGTTATCATAGAGAATAAAGATAAGGTTTCGAGTCCTTATCGACATCTACAAATAGAAGCCAATAGGGCTGAGTTTAGGAGGGAAGAAGATTCGGAATTGAGTTTGAGACATAATTCAGTTGCGATAGAGAGAGAGAGGGAGTGGCCGAGTGGAGTTGTAAAGCGAGAGCGGAGTGGCTTGTTCGGTTGTACTTTCTTTCGGAGTTTTAATTCAAAGTAGCTTTCTTTCAATAACAATGATGATGATGTGCATGATGAGGAGCGAGTAGTCAACCCACTTCTAGGGTCGGGGTGAGCCCGACGATAGCAATGTGAGGTAAGTGCATCAAAGGTATGACTTTTATGCGATTCCGTCTTCTATCACATGCATGATCCTTTGCGAAAGTTAGGGAGATTCATTATTTGCATTATTGAAGCGAAAGCCACTCATATTGCGAACTTGAATTACTCATGAATTGGATAGTAACTCTTAGGAATTATGCGAAAGCCTCTAATCACCTAAGTGTTGATAACGAAAGTTATTTGACGGAAAGACATAAAAGTTCATATTTTTAGAATGAAACTTGCATTGTTATCGTTGTGGCATAAAACCCCGACTTTGGAAGCTTTTTAATTCATTAAATTCTTCATAAAAAGTCTTAGTTTTGCTTTTGTTCATCTTCCCTCTCCATTCTATTTTCTTCGGATCCTTTTCCGACGAATTGGTTACAAAAACAGTTTCTGTGACAAACATCGAAATCGACTTTAAGGGTCGATATCGAGTACTAACATCGATATCGAGGTCTCTGCTCGACGTCGACTTGCTGTTTTGTCTTCTGCAGGAACCGCGCTAGGAAATCGACCGGAACTGAGGTCGATATCGACCAGTATACTCGATATCGAGTGTCTGCTGAGGTCGAAAGCATTGATCGTGAGTACAACAAAGGAAGCGCTGACCTACCTCCTCGTGGATTCGATCCTGAATTACCCTACTACTACAAGGGAGGGGATTCTTGTATTATTTGTTTGGGACAGGGAGATAGTCTAGTTGTGCTTTATTTTATTCTCCTATTTTACACCCCACCTCCCCCTACCAGCGAACAAACCTTCAACCTGTACTCGGAGCGCAAGATCCAACGAGGGGTTTTATCTCTCGAAACGTAACTCGGAAATCATAATCTCGGGCCGTTACAATTTATTTATGATACGAATAGCTAACGCTCTCTAGAACACAAGTACAGAGTACTTGTGTTCTAGAGAGAGGGGCTCTCCTCTCTCTAGAATCCCCACACTTTTAAGAAAACCCTAGGTTCCAGCCTCCCAAGTCCTCCTTCTAATCCCCGTTTAGATGAAAAATTTGTAGAAATTGATTTGGGGTTCTTCTTTAAGCTCCGTCCTTGGTCAGATTCTCCATTGATTTAGGGGTTTGGTGATCTGTCGTCTTCTTTCTACGACCCACATTATCCACGTTCGCATCTCCGGTGCCCCTCACAACCTCCAGCCTCTTACCTTGAGCCTCCCTTTTGGGTTCGCTTGCCCTGGCCGGCTTCGTCGTCCTCGCTCCGACGACCTGGGTTCGATTTGCTTTTATTTGGTCCCGTGGTGTTCTTTCTTGTTCGGCCATGTCCTTCCTCTCCTCCGGCATTTTGTCGTCCATTCCTGTTCTTTGGTGCCCTTCCTCTCGTCTTCAGCTTCGTTCGGCGTCCCCTGTCCCTAGCCTTGCGGTTTGTCGGCGCCGTGGGTGGGCTGCTAGGGTCGGTGTGTTGGGAAACCTGTTCGTTCCTACTTCTTGGGTTTCCCTTGGCCTGTGGTGACCCGAAGTTATTAGCTTTTGACCCGACAATCGTGCTTCGGGCCCAAGACAAATTTTTGGACCCAAAGCAGCCCAAATATTAATAAAACAACGCTTTATATTTATATATTTTTCTGATTATATTATTGCAGAATTATATATAAATATAATTCCAAAAGAGTTCGATAAAAATCCCGAAAGGTTTAGACCAAAATCCCGAAAGGGTTTGTTTAAATCTCGAAAGGGTTTTCAGGTGCGTTGTTCTTGGGTGGTGCTCGGCTGCTCTTTTGGTTGGTCTCGGCGGTCCTTTTTCTTAGTTGGGGCAGTAGCGTCTCGGAGTCGGGTCTGGTTGTGGTGGAGGCGGTATGTATCGAGACATCTCCGTGATGTGGAAATTTCCTTGGAGGTTCGTTTTCACTGCCTACAGGGACTCCTGATGTACCGCTGGCCAGCGGTGTCGCTATTTGGTGGCGCTTGGCTTCGGTTCGTAGTCTATGTTATCCCCAACGTGTTAGTATTAGGTTTGTTAGGTCGCCCGAAATTGTTTTGCTTTCACTATCTGGTTTGCACCTTTTGTTATTTTCAATATATGTTTTGAGTCCTTTGAGAGCTCGCCGTCTGCCGACTTTGTCAGTCTCTCAAGGTATCAAGTCTGTCTGACCCTCGAATTATTACCTAATTAAAAAAACGAGATTGTTCATTATTTGTACTCCGTACTCGGTATGCGTATACAGTGGCGGATCTACGGGGTGGTTCGGGGTGGCTGAAGCCCCCCCCTTCCGGAAAAAAAGGTGTATATATATATTTCATAGATCTGTTTGATTCGTAATATATAAAATTGAAGTAGATTTGTATCACAAAAATGAGTTGGCTCAGCGGAAAGGACAAGGAAGGAGTTAAATCTGGAACCTTTCACCCAAGGTTCGAATCCCATTACCTCACACTTTTTGAATCTGTGTTTTTTTAAACACCTGAAGCCCTCTTCTCCTTTTTTAAGTTCAATTCGTTCTTACCTCATACTTTTTAAAACACCTGAATCCCATTATCTCATACTTTTTTATTGTTCTTAAGTTCAATTCATTCAGATGAGAATCAATTTAGATTAGAATTTGTGGATTTGATAATCAATTTGGGGATATTTCGATTAGGGTTTGTGATTTGTGAGAAATAAATTTGTGGTTTGTGATTTGAAATTGTGGTTTATGGTTGTGGTGAGAAATAAAGTTGTGAATTTGTTGTTTGTGATTTGAAATTGTGGTTGTTAGAAACGAATTTGTGATTTGGAATTATGGTTTGTGGATTTGTTTCTTATAGGAGAATAAAATATGGGCAAGGATTAATTTAAGGTGAATTTTAATTAGATTTTTTTTAAGTTCAATTCGTTGAGACGAGAATCAAGTTATATTAGAATTTATGGATTTGAGAATCGATTTGGGTAAATTTCGATTAGGGTTTGTGATTTTGCTAATAAATTTGTGGATTTAAGTGGCAATTTGAGGTAAATTTGTGGATTGGGAGTAGGGAGTTTTAAGTAGAATTTTATAGGGTAAATTGCAACTAATATCCCAACCTTTAGGGATAGTTGCTTTTAATACCCTAACCTTGTAAAATTTCACAAAATATCCTAACATATACCATTAGTTGCACTTAACACCCTAGATGAGATTCTTAAATTTTAAAAATTACCCACATCATACAAAAATTATAAAAAATCACCCATATTCATAAAATGTTTTCAATAAACTCCTAATATATTTTAAAATTTGAAATTAAAAAAATCTCTTACAATTTAAGCCCACCCAACCCACCATCCAAAAATAATTATAACACGTATATAAAATCTACTCCTTTAAAAATATAATACAATTATTTAGCATTTACTCATTTAATATTTTAATATAATTACTCAAAATAATTAATTATTTATCTTAAACATAATACTTTTACAAAAATAAAATAATGAAGATTTTAATAAATAAATGGTATGAGATATGATAACCATTTGTAATAAATAGTTACATAATAAAGATATATTAAAAATAATATGGTAAAATTATTGTTTTTTACCATATTATTTTTAATATAGCTTTATTATATAATTATTTATTGCAAATGGTTATCATATCTTTTACCATTTTTTTTTAAATCTACTTTATTTTATTTTTGTAAAACTATTATGTTAAAAATTTCTTATAGAATCATTTTTTTAATACCATGAAATTTATGTGTGATACATTATAAGATGTTATGTATTAGTTTTAGTATATATAACATAATATTAATAAAAAAAAGACAATATATATCATATCAAATAATATACAGGGAATATATAGATGCACAAATCGGCATGTATCCAGACAGACTTATATAAATTTAGATTTTAATTATAATGTATGTTTTTTAGATAAATAATTAATTATTTTGATTGATTATATTGAAATTTTAAATGAGTAGATGATAAAGTAATTATATTATATTTTAAAGGAGTATATTATATATATATATATATATATACATATATATTATAATTATTTTTGAATGGTGGGTCAGGTGGGGTTAAATTGTAAGATATTTATTTAATTCTCTCTTTTTTTTAAATGTATTAGGGGTTCAATGAAAATATTTTATGAATATGGGTGATTTTTTGTAATTTTTGTTTAATGTGGGTTATTTTTTAATTTAAGAAACTCATTTAGGGTGTTAATTGCAACTAATGATATAGGTTATGATTTTTTATGAAATTTTACAAGGTTAGGGTATTGAAAGCAACTATCCCTAAAGGTTGGGATATTAGTTGCAATTTACCCAATTTTATATACTGATAGAGTTTTGTTTGAATGATTTGTTGGATATGGGAAATAACATTAGTTATAATGACTTATTTGATTCATATGGACAAAAATCTTGTTTAATGAGGAACATCAATCATATCGTCATTTGTAATTTTCATCCCCCTCTAACAAAAATTCTGGATCCGCCACTGTGCGTATATGTGCATATAAATCTCAATTATAACAAAAGTTGACCCATAAACTAAAACTCCTCGAAAATGATTGCGTTGAGAGTAAGAGAGTGGATGAATCGAAAGCAAAATACAGACTTAATCAAAAAATAATAATGAACAAACTTAATAAAAAAAAAAGCAAAATACAGTTGACCAAATGTGTTAAGTTAGGTGACCTAATCCATTCCCTGTTAGTACGTAACGGGAATCCAATTATCATTCCAAGTTTGAAATGTTCATCCACGGCATATTATATACTACGTATATACTATATACCATCCATAACGGTACGAGCATTTAATGAGAATATAGTTGCACTAAACACATTTCACTCGTGAAAGTGAAAATTTTGACTGTCATTGGTTATATTAAGGTAGCAGTAATTATGGTATAAATATGATATTTTATCACAAAAATTCATATAATAAAATTTTATAATTTTTTTTATATATATGTGTAGCATGATGAATATTTTTTTTGAAAAATATTGAAAGAAAATTATAACTTTTTTAAAAAATATGTTCCTTGTAATGGAAAAAGAATAATAGGATTGAAAAGTGTGGCAAAAAAAACTCATAAATCGTGGTTTAAATATGGCATTGATAGTAAAAAAATTCATTGGAATAAAAATTAAAAGAATTTTTTAAAAAAATATGTGTAGTATAGTGAATACTCCTATGGAAAAATATTAAAAGAAAACTATAAAATTTAATTTAAATGTGACATTTATAGTAGGAATAAACAATATTGTAAAAAATTAAACAATGAGGTTTGAAATTGAACCTATGCCCTTTTGCATTATATTTCTTTACCAACTAAGCTAGATAATATTTGTGTTTTTTTTACATTTTTTATTTTTTACTGTAATTTTTTTATTTTTTTTAAATACCATGTTTTTTTGTCGTTGGAGGGAGGGGCGACCGCTCCCCTGCACTCTATGTGGCAGCCACTATAAGTTAGTACATGCATGTTTCATCCCCAATTCAATATGACAATATTTATATGAAAAGTTTCCCTCATTAATATTTGTTATTTGATTTTAGATCTAGTCTCCTCGTTCACTTATTTTACATTCAAAATTTTCAACTACAAGGATGGAACCCAAAATCAACCATCGTTAAATCCTCAATCACCATCGATCAGTATTAACCATCACCAACGACCTCCACCATCGCCAACAAGCCACCACCAACAGCCTTACACCACCACCACCACCGACTCCGCCTCTCATACTATCTTAGTGTATATGGAAAATCTATAGCTCCTTTGGGAGACCCGAACCACCCCTTAGTGGGTTCTAAAATCATCTAAGGGGATACCAGACCCAACAATTGAAAGACAAAATCAGGACGGATCGAACCGTGTAAGAGTAGATTAACTTGGTGTTTGTGGTAGAGCATTTTTTCGTCGACTTTTTTTTCATCATCGCCTCTGCCCTGCTCTCGTAACCAACAAGCAACTCTTTGGGCTCCAAGAATCACTCTTTGGTGCCTAAGTTTTACAAAAAAAACTTTTTTATTTTATTTTAATTATTTCATATATTTCCACAATACTTGGTCTCCAAGTATTGTGGAAATAATTAAAATAAATTAAAGGGAAAATTACAGAAATTGACATATATTTACAATCAAAATTCTAGCTTTGTACTTGGTCAATTTCTGTAATAATTAAAATAAATTAAAGAGAAAAATATGATCGAGCCCTTAAATTCAAAATATGAATATATTTACAATCAAAATTGAGTTTAAAAATATTTAAATATAATATATTTAATGATAAATTAAAGAAAATAGTTGAATGGGTGGTGAGTTGTAAACAAATACCATTTAAAGGGCAGTTTTCTGTAATTTTAAATTTAAGAGGTGGTTAAATGAAAATACCCATATTTAAAGGGTGGTTTTCTGTAATTTGCCTAAATTAAAACCAATTCAACCTAACCTATTTAGCTTATCATACCATCTGTCCAAAACTCCAAATCATTCAGTGTAGCTTGGTTGGGCTCTCTTGTGTTTATGCTTCCGATGGTACTAGGTGTGCTTCGGGTTTGTCGAAGGTGTGGCGTCCTTAGTCGGGTTTGACTGGGGCCGTGGTAGTGAGTTCAGGACGACCCTTACTGGGAGGTACTTCCTAAGAGTTCTTCTTCACTACCCACAAGAGATAGAGTACGTCCTGCTATACCGCTAGCTAGCGGTGCTACCATGGTGGCACTTGGGTTGATTCTTCGTATGTGTCTTCAATTTGATGGTCTTTAGTTAGCGTAGTCTCCACCTTTTGTATAACACGGTCAGCCTACACTAGTTAAGTATATAATCTAAGATGTAATGTGTTGAGTGTTGCAACACGTTGAGTGTGATTTGGACAGCTTTGAGAGTTGCCGTGGACGAATCCAAGAGTGGACATTACCGGGCCATCACCCACTCCGATCCGAAAAAAAATATAAGTATATGGTAGCCCAGTTCAGGATATGTAAAATATTAAGAAAATAAAACACAACTATTTAAGTGGCTTACTGGTTGAGTCCACCCCAATCATAAATAGGTTGTAAATCAACCCTTGTTCAAAATTTCATTGAAGACATTTTTTTCTCTAATTTTTTCCAATCCGGTTTTCAATATTTTAAAATTTTGATATAATTTAATAAGTATTTCATAATAAAGCAATAAGAATTTGTTTATAATTTTAAGATATTAAGAAATAATTTTCATATATTCTCTTAATATTTTTTTTAAAAAAATTATTCCATGTAAAAATAATACTCCCTCCGTTCGGCAAAACATGTCATTTACTATTCACGGACGCTTTTTTAGAATGATAAAAACTATATAAAATATTTATTTTTTTATAAATTTTTTTAACAAGTTTGTATTTATTAATAATAACTACGAAATTGTTAAAAAAATTATTAAAAAACTAGATATTTTATATAGTTTTTATTCCATAAAAAAGTGTGTATCAATAGTAAAGTGACATGTTTTACCGAACGACATGTTTTACCGAACGGAGAGAGTAATAATAAAAATTATGCCCACTCTAAAAAATTTTCTAGATCCACCCTAAGAGTTGCTCGAGTTTGTGTTCGTGATCGCTGCAGGTTAATTTTTCTATATCATTAATTATTATCTTAGATTGTAATACATTAGAACTATTTGAAATCCTCTCTAAATAAGCTAGATACACCCGTTCAAGTGGGTTTATGAGTTCTTTTATTAAATCTACTATGGGGAGATACTTAGGTAGATACTTAGGTTGTGATACATTAATAAACTACAGAAGTATACTTATTTGAAATCATCTCGTAAAAAAAGCTAGAGATTTTTTTATCTCAAATTGGTTTGATTTTTTTTTTGGGTTTTTTTGGTGATTGTCCATAATTTGGGCAAAAATTAAGCCCTAGGACAAAAGAGATGTGAAATTAGGGGAATGTCCAAAATTGACACCTTTGTCCTTCCTTCCCATTTTCCTCCTTTCCATTTTTTAATTTGACCATTGACAATTGACCATTGACCGGTCAAAGGCATTGACTTTTGGTGACACATGTGTGGTGACATTAAAATTTTGAGATTACAATTTCGTTTTTATAGTTTTTTTTACGGAGTCACTGTCACCACTCTTTAACAGTGGTGACAGTGGTGACATGAAATTTTTTTTATTACAATTTCGTTTTTAGAGTTTTTTCTACGGGGTCACTGTCACCACTTTTTGACAGTGATGACAGTGGTGACATGAAATTTTTTTGATTACAGTTTCGTTTTTAGAGTTTTTTTACGGGGTCACTGTCACCACTCTTTAACAGTGGTGACATGAAATTTTTTTTATTACAGTTTCGTTTTTAGAGTTTTTTTTACGGGGTCACTGTCACCACTCTTTAACAGTGGTGACACGTGTGTGGTGACATGAAATTTTTTTATTACAGTTTCGTTTTTAGAGTTTTTTTACGGGGTCACTGTCACCACTCTTTAACAGTGGTGACACGTGTGTGGTGACATGAAATTTGTTTGATTACAGTTTCGTTTTTAGAGTTTTTTTTATGGGGTCACTGTCAACACTCTTTAACAGTGGTGACACGTGTGTGGTGACATGAAATTTTTTTATTACAGTTTCGTTTTAAGAGTTTTTTTTACGGGGTCACTGTCACCACTCTTTAACAGTGGTGACATGAAATTTTTTTTATTACAGTTTCGTTTTTAGAGTTTTTTTTTACGAGTCACTGTCACCACTCTTTAACAGTGGTCACCACTTGTAACCAAAAGGAAAACCCTATGATTAGGGAAGCACAAACCCTAAAGGGGCTAATGAGAAGCCAAAAGAAGATGTGATATATAGTATGGTTTAGGGTTAAGTCTTTAGGGTTTAGGGACAAGGCCCTAAACCCTAAATCCTAAACCCTAAACCCTAAACCCTAAAATGTTAAGTACAGTACGTCGTTAAGAGATGATTGTTGTCACCAAATGGAAACCCCTAGGACAAGGTAAGTACAAACCCTAAAGGGGCTAATGAGAAGCCAAAAGACATTAGGTGGACAGTTCTCCTTCAATATATGAATGGGTAAGAGAGTCATAGACGTTGTCATCACTATTAAAACAGGGTCATAGACACTGTAACCAAAATAAAAATACATGTGGTGACAGTTCTCCTCTAATACATGTGGTGACAGTTCTCCTCTAATATATGAATGGGTAAGAGGGTCATAGAAGTTGTAACCAAAATAAAAACAGGGTAACAAACACTATCACCACTATAAAAACGGGGTCATAGAAACTGTCACCACTATAAAAACATATGGTGACAACTTTTTTTTACGGGGGCACTGCCCTTATCACTGTCACCACCTTTATCGTTGTCATCACCTTTATCAGTGGTCACACTGTCACCATACTTATCACTGTCACCACCCTTATCACTGTCACCACCCTTATCACTGTCACCACCCTTATCATTGTCACCACCTTTATCGCTGTCACCACCCTTATCACTATCACCTGTCACCACCGTTATCAGTGGTCACACTATTGATGACACATGTGGTGACAACTTTTTTTGTTGACAACTTTGTTTTTACATTTTTTTACGAGGTCACTGTCACCACCCTTATCATTGTCATCACAAATGTATCAAGTGTTGTCACCACCCGTGTATCAAGTGAAAGAATGATCAAGTGTTATTAATAGTGTCACTAAAAGGTAAAAACAGTATAATCATATACTAAAAAAATTATACTTATAATAAATATAAAAATGTGTATTAATTACATCATAGTATAAATTAATTACAAATAACTCTCAATACAAATTCAAAAGGATAACTATGCGGTCAGGGGCGGATCTGAAGGGGGGCCTAGGGGGGACATGTGCCCCCTCTCTCATTTGACGAACTACCTATGTATGTTCTCCTCGTCGATAGCTTCGTTTTGATATATAATACGCCTTAATCCAACATCTGGGTAAAAAGTTATGACTGTTTTAAAATTAAAGGTATATTAATCACTTTAATTTTGTTTCAATAGACTATAATGCTAATGCTTTTATATTTTACTTAAATTAAAATTTAATCTCGAGAGTTTCGAAATGAGAGGTTATACTAATCATTTCGACAATTAGATAAGAAGTTATACAAGTTTAAAAAATTTATATCTGGTTATACGTTATTATATGTTATGAGTGCAACAAGTTATATATATTAACTAGGTTGTTATTCGAGCCAAACAAGTCTAGTATTGTTTGATTATATTTAGCTCATTTAGAAACAAGTCAAGCTCGAGTCGAACCTATATTTGAACTTGAGCTCATACTCGACTTGTTTAGTAAGTGAATGAGCTTGAGCTGAGTTTTTTTTTCCAAGTATTATGCAACTTTACTTGCTCATAACATAGTAAGTTAAAAGAAAATTTGTAAATTTCACGAAATTCGTGCTATTTAAGTTTCAATGGATCCGAGCTGAATCATGAATTGAGCATAAAAATGTGCTCGTAATCAACTCATTTTGTAAATGATGCTCAAGCCGAGCTTTTATTGAGCTAAACTCGAGCCAAGCTTTAGCTCATATAACAACCATAAACTTAACTTAATGTTTATTAGATTGCGTTTCCTATACTTATTTAGTTTTTTTTTCGGATATTTCATTTATATATTTATATTTCTTTTTTTTATGCGCGAAAAAAATGATAGCATTTTATCAAAAACCAATAACATTTTATCTTAAAATAACATAATTTATTATCATATTACATATAATTCTTTATGTCAATTTAATCCACAACTATATCGTACATGTATAATTGTGCCCCCTTCGAAATTTTTCTGGCTCCGCCACTGTATGCGGTCAAAGACATGTTTTTGCAAAGCCTTATCTCCAGTAAATTGCATTAGAACACGATTATGCAATATACAATAGAAAATTTGTTCGTCTTCATTACCACCATCACAATTGGTGTCGTTATTTTCATCATTATAAGAATAAAGCAAGGAATTGATCTCCTGGCAATCACTTGCTTCACCAATGATATGATCCTCGTGTGATTCATACAAGTCATGCACCTCACACTCCTCCTTTCGAACCCAATTCGTCCCTCTGTAAAATACGGAGCAACAGAGAGAAAGAGGGACTCAGCATCCGCTAATTACACACACAGATTACCAAAATCGGGAGACAATTTCGAAAAACAACAGCCCAAAATCCATCAGTGCCGATCGCCTGAACCCAGGATCGAGGGAATCGGCCTTCTCGGTTACTTTCAGGAGCTGATCGATTAAAGCTTTGCAGGCTGGCGAGTTCGGCTTGAATGTCGATCGCCTGAGATCGGAATCCTTGGTTGCGACAGCGGTGATCTCCATCAGTGCAACGACGGTCGACGGAGTTGGATCAAATCTCCTCGACGCCCTTCTCGAGGAGGATGACGAAGCAGAGGAGTGCGCACGACTCGGTGATGCTCCTGCAGATGGCGGAGTTGTCCTTGGCGAGGTGCCAAAGCGCTCGCGCCGCCATGGCTTTCACGTTCACCTTCGAAGCTTGTTTGTGCAGAACAGGTAGGATGAGTCACAAACGAATGGGGTATAAGGGAAGGGTGGGATAAAATTAAAGGAGGGGTAAACTTGGTATTATAAAAAAAATTGGACATTTACTTAGAAATTGATTTAGGGTGGCCAAATACTAAATAGGTTTATATAAATGGATAGTGGGCCAAATAACTATTTTTTCCCCGCCAATAAATAACTTGTTCTCGATTAAATATATTTTTTCTTTGAAGTATATATCTTAATTGCACTAACTTAACATACATTTGTAAGGTCCAAAAGAGACACTGAAAAATTAGGATGAATGAATGTAGTTTAAGATTAAACAATTTTTTTTATCAAGAGAATATATTTTCCCACATGATTTGTTGGACACCCAAACACCCTGCAAAGCGTGGAAACACAAATGAAGATGTGGTTCAAATAATTTACCCCAGTAGAATTAGGGTAAAAACTTGCACCCTTTAAGCACGTTGGTATACAATTTCGCAAATGACAATCATCAGAGCAAGAAAGGCATTTTTTTTTATATTCATAAAGGGAAAACATAGATGAGCAATTATAAGGCTAATCACATGCTATGATAATATATAGGCCTAATAGATTTAATAGAGGTGGTAATTGAGCCAATCCATCGACTCGAATTATATTCGAACAGTGGCGGACCCAAAAAATATGTTGAGGTGGGCAAATTAGGAGCCAACATGGGAATAAAAAAATTTATCGGAGATATTTTATAAGAAATGAAATAATATATATAAATATTGAGAAAAAACCCCTTAAATTATGACAATTTTAATTTCATTCACTACTTTGCCTAATTATTCTATTCTAATTTTATTTAAATATTTCTAACCATATTCTAATTAAATTATAAAAAGTAAAATACAATATTAATTAAATACTTAAACAGAATTTTAAAATATACTAGTACTAAACTTGGGACATGAAACAAAAAGTAAGAAAATGAGAAACAAAATATAATGAAAAGAAGTATTAAATGTCAAAATGCGCTATGGGGGAGTCGAACATTGGATCATATGAGTTAACAAAACACTCCCTTACCACTAGACCAACCTAGCATATATGCATATTTATACTTCCATATATATATATATATATATATATATATATATATATATATATATATATATATATATATATATATATATATATATATGTATATATATTTTCCAACTTGGGGTGAGCTTGGGCCCATACAAACCCACCCCTGTATCCGCCGGTGTACTCGGATCGATTCATTTTTAATTCAGGTTAAAATTAATTCGAGTTATTATATATTGGTTTTGATCGTTGTCGAATAAACTCAAGTATAAGTTACATTATCCTGTCAAATAATTTCGGGTTCAAATTATTATTGTGATCAATCTAAGAGAAAAATAATTAAAGGAAGGCAAAATTACAGAAAATCACCCTTTAAATATAGATGTTTTCACTTAACCACCCCTTAAATTCAAAATTACAGAATACCACCGTTTAAATAATATTTGTTTATAACTCACCACCCATTCAACTATTTTTTTTAATTTATCATTAAATATATTATATTTTAATTTTTTTAAACTCAAATTTGATTGTAAATATATTCATATTTTGAATTTAAGGGCTCAATCTTATTTTAGGGATTATTTTATTTATTTAAAAAAAATAAAAATAAATATAGCCTAGATTTATTATCTTAATTTATGGTTGAAAATGTTTATAAAATTTTAAAATATTATGGAAATTACTCTTAATTATTTATATTTTAAATAAAGAGTAATTTACATAATTTTTTAAAAATTTATAAACATTTTCAAACATAAATTAAGATAATAATACTAGGCTTTATTGATTATTAATTTTAAAAATAAATACAATGATCCCTAAAATATAATTGGGCCCTTAAATTGAAATTTTGAATATATTTACAATCAAATTTGAGTTTAAAAATATTAAAATATAATATATTTAATGATAAAGTAACGAAAATAATTGAATGGGTGGTAAGTTGTAAACAAATACCACTTAAAGGGTGGTTTTCTGTAATTTTAAATTTAGTGGGTGGTTAAGTGAAAATACTCATATTTAAAGGGTGGTTTTCTGTAATTTTCCCTTAAAGGAATGTACATTATTATTAAATAGTAGTGTTAGTATTAAAAAAAATGCAGTGCGCGGAAAAAAAGTGTGGAGTACTGCAGATTATTTATAATTATATTTTTAAAATTTAATATTATATTGGAAATTACAAGGGAAAAGAAATAAAGTTAAAATTATGTTTATATTTTCATGACAAATTAAAGTAGGTGGATGTATTAGGGCATTTTTATCGAGCAAACACTGTATATGAATACTAGGCTTTATAATATTAAAATATTAGAATAGTTCAGGGAGCGATACTAGACCGATACTAGGCTAGTATCGATACTAGGCATGTGAAAAGTAAAGAAAAAACATGTGAGTTGGACATGTCTGCAAAATTTTGGATTATGCAACCGAAAACGACGTCGCTCCACTTGAAAAAGCCCCAAAACGCAGTAGGTTGCACTTGGAAGAAATAACGAGGGAAGGCTGGTGGGGGACACATGTTAGCTTGCAAATGGAGGCATGGAATGGGGTAACCATTTCGGAATGGTTCAACTGGAAATGACTAGTGGGTAATACCTAAAGGTCCTCGGTTCGAACCCCGGGATGGCCGCTCTTTATTTACCAATTCAAGGAGGCATGGAATGGGAGCTCAAATGGCGACAAGTGGACGACTCAAGATGACATGCTGGGGGAGTATATTTGCAATTATAAAATAGATTTTTCAACATTAAAAGTATAAAAAAAATAAAAATAAATTACCACAATACTAGATTTATTATTTTTTTAAAATATCTTTTAGTAGTAATAAATAAAATTTTGAAAAGTTATCTTATATTTTTGGACTAAAAAATTATTTAATATTTTAAAGGTGTTGTGGATTGTGGATGGCTCAATTCACATCGTATTTTAAAGGTACTAATTTATGAATAATATTTTTTAATAAAAAATGAATATTATAAATTAAGCTAGATTGAAGAAAATGAGTCGCAAAGGTAATCGTAAATTGATTTGCTAATAAATGACGAAAATAATTATGGGAGAGGATATAATTGTAAATTGAATTGATATGAAAAGATGGGTTTTGAGATACTAGGGATGTTATTGATAAAGTGGAAAAGGTGAAAATGGGATGCTAGGATGATGTGGCGGAAAGAGAAGAAAAAATATTAGTATTCCTAGTATCCTTTGATAAACATCGCCTTATTATCAATCATCATATTTGAATAAATACTGTAAAACTTGATATATATATATATATATATATATATATAGGGTTGCGCTCCGGTGAAAACCAAAATTGCGGTAAAAACCTGTGAGGACCGGCTTTTTAGCCCCGTTCACTAGCTTTATAGCCCGGTTATAAATAGAATCGATCTATAAGGTCACATATTTTAGCCCGGTTCTGAATAAAACCGAGCTATAAAGTCACTAATGTAATTTTAAAACATGAGTTTTCAGCACGGTTTTTAGGTTTAACCGATATATAAAGTCATGTGTTATTTTAAAACTGGAGTTTTTAGCACGGTTTTTAGGTTGAACTGAGTTATAAAGTCACTATGTAATTGAGGTTTTTAGCACGGGTTTCAAATAAATCAAGCTATAAAGTAGTACTCACAGTTTTTACCGCAATGTGAGGTTTTCACCGGAGTCAATCCCTATATATATATATATATATATATATATATATATATATATATATATATATATACTGGATGTAAGGGTAGATTTTTTCAATTGCTAACCGACAAGTTAAGATGCAGGTTGTAGGATTTCAACAATAGCTTAATTATACACTACTATAGAGAGTCAAGTCATTGTGCTAACTTTATTACAAAAGTTAGTTGGATTTGCAATATGAATATTCTCCCTTCCATTAGGGAGCATTATAACATCATCTTTCGAGATGATCATGGATGATATATCTTTACTTTTTTAAAGATGTCTTAGTGTTTGCCTACCGAAAAAAAAAATGCACCATGTAAGAATGGCAAGATAGAGGCTAGGGCTCTTTGGCTCGCCTTCCAAGACCAAAAATCAAAGAGAAAAGTTGATTAAGGGAGATCCTCTATCCCCACTTTTGTTTATCTAAGGAGCAGAAATCCTCGCTCGAAAACTTTCTGCAGAAACGAATATGAATAATGGTCCTATTGGATTTACCTTCGTTAGGAATGGTCCTCGGGTCCCTTTCCTATCATTTGTAACGGCCCTGAAATACCCGGGTTACGTTTCGAAGGTCGAATACCTTCGTTCGGATGTTCCAATTCAGGTACGGGTCGAGGTTTCAAACCTCGAAGATCAGTATTCAAAGCGGGGATTTCGAACCTCAAGCAATCAAAGTCACAAAAACCCAATTAAAACGAAAGTAAAGCGGAAGCAAGGTTTAGATACAAGAGCCACGGCAGAGCCGGTTCAAAACCAAAACACAGTGGGTGATTGCCATTTATCAAGTTAGAATACATTGGCCGGATTCTTCAATTCGTCAAGAGATTCCCGTCACAGAAGCAAGGAGCAATCAAGAGCGGTACCTAACACTATCCACGAAGTCAGACCCGGTAATCACCTGCAGGTCCTCTGACCGCGCTGAGGCCACATAACATGCCTATACCTAAATAAAAGATGACTAATGCAGTACAAGATCGATTTAAATCACACTAACATGCCCCTAGTATATATAATATGCAGAAAAGAACTGTAAAGGGCCCAAGACAATGCCAAGTGGCATATCCCTCTCCTACCTCTGCACCCCTTCCCGTTAGTGCAGAGACTGGCCAGTTCGGTGCTATAGCATAGCAATATCCTCGTGGTGGTGCACTAACCACGGCATCATCATATCATATCATATCATCTCATCTCTTGCCCGATGGTGCTAGGCTATCATATCATGCTCATATCGACTCGATAGACTCAGGGCACCCGATGGGGCTGGGCTACCCTATGACCCTAGCAAAGACTCTAGGACTATCACAGATAACAACCGTTCTGTATTCAAACACACATAGTAACCACATGCTCAATTCAATGCAATCCTAGCATGATACTACATGGCATGCTTTAATATGCAACAAAACTACACATTACATGACACATCAGGCAGGAGGTCCAGGTTACTGAGTAAGTCCCGTAGGATACTTACCTGAAGATGCAGAACAGCAAGATAACACAAGCAAGAGCCCAAATGCAAGTCCAAAGCTATCCAAAAGCAATACACACCTATCATCAAGCCATTTCCATAAGCTACCGGACCAACATTCATACACACAAAACCCAAGTTCTCAACACCCTCAAAACCGACCGATAGTAAAACCGTTTTCCAAAACTTTTCCGATATGATCAAATCGACCAAAATCATTCTTCCAATTTCCTTCTCAAAACTCATATCATCAAGCCAAGACAAAATCCCGACATTTGAAATGACACTTTCAATATAACTTCAAGCTCAAGATCAAATATTTCAAGTTTCGTCAAATCCCTTCTTTAAGATTGAATATTAAAATAATATTTCAAAACCCATTTCCCAAGGTTTTCCAAACTCTAAAATTCCGAGTCAAGTCAACTCATTTTTTAAACAATTTCTCAAATCATATAATAGAGATAATTCCGGCATTTTATTCCAAAACCTTATCAAAATCAATAAATCATTTCTAGAACAATTTATAAATTATATATAATATTTAATAACACACTCCACATAATACTTAAACATAATAAAATTATCAAAATCAATCTATTTTAATAACCCACATTTATAAAACAACAATACTAATTTACTTTATCATTTCTAAAAGCACTTACTAAAAGCACCACATAGTATCATAATATCAAATAATACCACTTGAACAACTTTTATAATATATATATAAATATAGTTTCATAAAATATTAATTTGTCAAAAGTCAGAATAATAATACTAATAATAATAATTATTACTTAACAATCAACCAAAAATTATATATCAACTATATACATAACACAATATATAAACAAAATAACCAAATCTTAAAACAACCCAAAAGAAACAACCCAAACAAAACCCGGATACAGGTCCACCTGCCCAGCCCAAGACCCGACCCAGAAGGAAACCCGACCCGGATGCCCATTTTGACAGGTGAACCGACCCTTCTTTTTTTTTTAAACTGAACCGGACCAAGTGAAATAAGAAAAGGAAGGAAAGAACCGGGTTCTGAACCCTCCTTCCCCAATCAAACAAGCGCCCTGTTTCACCGACGGAAAACGAAGAAGGAATTGAAGGATTCTCAGGCCTCCAATGACCCTTTTCGCTCGAGATTTCACCCAGAGGCTCGCCCCAAGATTCCATGGAAAGAATGAAATGACGTAAGGAAAAAGAGGAGGAAGAGGTGAACTTACAGTGGTCTCCGAGGTGGGGGTCTCCGGCTGCGACGGCGGCGCTCCGACCGCGAGGAGCATGCGAGGGAGGTATCGAAAAGCCTAGGAAGAGGTAGGATTAATTAATGCGGACATTTGTGAGATTTGAGTCGAAAACGAATCGAGAATCAAACCGACCTCGCAGAACAAGGGATAAGGGTATATCGGTGGGCTCGCGCTTGATCGCCGGGAAATCTTCCGACGACTTTTGCTCATCGTGGGATTCGAGTAGGTGGGGAGATGTTGCTTTTGCCAGTCGTCGAAGAAGGAGAAAGGGAACGATGTGGTGGTGGCTCGGCCTTGGCTCGCAGAACAGGGGCGCTATGGCGCTTCGAGGCTCGGTTGCCTGGTGTCGGAGGGCCCTAGCAGCTGCTGCTTCTTGGAAGGAAGAAGTGTTGGTGGTGCGTCGGCAGTGAAAGGAGGAAATGGGGAGAGGTTTTGGGTGTGCTTGGAGGCGGCGAATCAGAGAGAGGAGGGGGATGTGGTGGTAGCCAAGGTGGAGTTGTGGTGGTCTGAGATTTTGTGTTTGGAAGGGTGAAAGAATACAAAAGAACTGGAGAGAAGAGGATGTGGGTTTAAGCTTGAAGGCTCAGCTGAGGAGTGGGAGGCTGCAGCTTCAGAAGAGAGGAGGGAGGGGTGCTGCTGCATAAATGGTTAGAGGTGGGTTGCCTTAGTGAAATTGTCATAAGAAGACAGAATGGGAGGGAGGGACCAGCTCAATTTGCAAAAATCCGAGAGGGAGGGAGGGGGAGAGAGAGAGAGAGAGAATAAAGAAAAGGAAAATAAAATAGGAATTAAAAGAGGTCCCCACAATACCAATTCAAATTAGCGGAATAGACTCGAAACCCACTCGCCAGATCGAATCCCGACTAAAACAAATTTAAATCAAATTTAAATCATCTCGGAACTTAACTTAATTTTATTAATACTCAAAACTCGAAAGCGAAAATCAACCCCGTCAAAATCCAAAATTTAAAATGATGCCGGAAGGATTTTAAAATTGAACTCGTGCTCGAGGACGGGTTTTATTCCACTTTTACAAATTGAATTTAATAATAATAATAATATAATATATAGAATAATAATACAAAATATATTCAGTCTTTACATTTATCCACCTCTAAAAATAAGTCTCGTCCCCGAGACTAAAATCATTTTAAGCAATAGGAAGAAGTTTGAAATCGGTGAGTCCGATGACCATGTCCAAGGATCTTGTAATCATCTCGGTTGTGTCTTGCGTGATTCTCACAACATCCTAGTCACGGTCGTGACACCTCCAATTGGTCTTGTCAAGTGTGTAATAAGCGCCCTTATCACATCCTCGCTTCGACCTATCGGAAGTACCACAACTCTAAAAGTATTATAGTGCCCCGACTAGGTCTTAGCAAGCAATCTATAAGCGCCCCTATAAAATGCTTGTATTCACTTCGTGAGATGTCATAATGTAAATCCAGTTCGTAAAACCTCAAGGCGTTTTGTAAATGGAAAGATTGTCATCTAAATCATTGAAACTCTTGACTTCTTTAAAACCCCAAGTTGGCCATTTTCAAAACCGCTCAAAATCTTCAAAATCAACGTTTAATCAAGTACACCAAAACAAGTCAAATCCTTTCAAATCAAGATTTCGTCAAAATCTTCCAACAACCCCATCAGTTTCTCGCATATCAACCAATCAAACTCAAAACCCAGGAGGTGAAATCATCCACCTCTAAGGGCTAATCCCATATTCTCTTCCTAGTTTCCAGAATCGAATCAATCTATCAGTCTTAATTCAAGCAAGATGCATAAGTCATAAGAAATGCATAACTGTATAACCAACCAATCTCCAATCAACACATCATACGGCAAGTCTCAACATATACCAACGTAGTGCCACAAGGTCACATCAACATCTCCATGTCATACCAAAGGTCATAATATGCATCTCAACAATATGCCAAAATCATAACACACGGCCCAATATCGCACCAAAAGTCATAAAAGATATCTCACTATCGCATATCACCACCGCAATCATAGTAGGGTCAGTCACAACAAGGGATCTCATTTAAAGCGTAAATTCACATAGTCATCCTATCCAATTTCTATCCAGTATTATTATAACATATTTATCACGTCAATCATTGGTACTCGCAAGGTTAGCCATAGCAAAATTTCATCATAAGTCAACGAAACGAAACTACTTATCAACACATCTATACAAACAAAGTCATGCTATTAAGATTCAATCAAAAGGGGAGATCAAACAGTATATCAACATCAAAAACGTCAACATGCTCTCCAGACATCATCTTAACTCATCACAATGCCATATAACGATCATTAGCAGTCATGCACCATCATCTCATATATACACATAAGTCATATTCATGCTCCAAGTCATATTCCTCACTTACTTATTCATAATCATGCTTATCGACCATATAGTATAACATTAGGCTCTCACATCATAACACATCATTATCTCACATATTATATCACAACACATACTATCATGCTTCTAAAACAACATCGCAAGGCATCAATATATCACGATAACACTTGTCACTGCCAACTAGATTTCAATATTGCATATCAACATGTAATATCATGCCATATCAGGTTTATCACGATCGCTATCTAACATCATGCCAGTTCATAATCACATAATCAAGAAAGTTTTGCACATTATACCAGTTAAAATAAAACGCAAACACCGCTCGCTCGTCCCCAACTCTCAAGCCAAGACCAAATCTTCATCTAGACTCACCAACTCGGATACAATCCCCAAAGAAACCCCAACTCATTTTGACATTTTAATCTCACACCTCTTCCCACCAAGCAACCTCACTAACCATCCACCTCTAAGAATCCAACCCTATCTCTGTTTTCTCACCCGAGATTCATCTAGAAGCTCATCGGAACCACTAAGCTTCGCCTCTTATAGCTCTCAAAACTCACTCTTCCTACTTAAACCAAACCCCTCTCATGTGACTTACCTCATACTATCATCGATCATTCTAACCGCTCAATTTCCTTCATCGTTCTCCGACCATTCTTCAAGAAAATCTCACCCACAAGTTCAAAGAAGAAGCAATCATGGACATTATTACACAGAAGGACTACATTATATCAATTAGCATTTATATCAATAGCATCACTAGCTCATCATTAAGCATTGCAACTGTATCAAAAGTCTCAATTTACCGTCATGCTCAACAAGTATTGAAAAACATCATATATGAACCTAATCGAATCAAGCTAGCACGTTTCATCATAACCTTATCAGATAAACAATCTAGGTTTCACAGCATTTACAGTTCACACTTTTATAGGCAAGGAATTCAGATCATGCTTGGCAACTCAGAGTAGCATCACGTCAAGTCATCATAGCACATTAGGATTGTAAGGCATCAAATCATAGATATCATCATAGACAATGGATAATCAAGTAATAATCATCATCACGTCAGCACATCAAACATGTTAATTCCAACGTCAGGTAAGCGCAATATCATCATCAACATATTCAGAAGGGATTAATAATTTGAACGGAGGACACTCTCGCTTGCAGGTCATATCGTACTCAATAACCGCCATCCTCGAACAAGCTTGTTCCGTCGGCATCGTCGATCCTGAGGCCCGTGGATTATGGGCCCACACTTCCGCTGCGCTGCTCTATCGTTATCTAACTTCCCATCCCCTCTTCTATGCAGCCGCTCATCCAATGTATTGCGTAGGAGTCTATGTTAGCGGAGATAGGGGAGTGACAATAGCGGACAACCCAATGTTTCTTTCGGAGACAAAATGGACCAAATCTAAAGATGACACGACTAGAGACAAGACTCTGACCCGGGAATAGTAACGATGCATATATGGAAGTCTATTAGGTTACAATCGTGACAATCAAACACGAATTCATCATGGAGCATATCAATCATATTAATCCACACTAACATGTACCTATCTCAGGGAACAACGGCATACACATTCATTCCAAAGACACGATCAAGCCCTACACTGATGCACGTGAAACAAGCTAGTAGCCTATGACTCCGTGGATGCAGATAAGTCTAGCAACCTAGGCAAGTTATGCGGAGCCAATATTGGTTATGTGGGGTCCAAGGTCATGCAAGATTTAGTGAAGATAACGAGCATCATGTATATGAAGGAATGCACAAGTATGAACAAGTGAGGTCAAATATAGTATGGCGAGGTATATCATAACAATCAGACTAAGTGTCATACGAGAACACATAAGATCAACATAGTAACTATCAACCCTGACAAAAATGATCATATAATAATTTAAGAATGGCATGTAATCATACAACAGGATACATTTAGAGAGCACAGATCCTTCATGATGCTAGTGGTACATGATCAGGCATGACATAGTCAAGAGTGATTAATGAGTTCAACATGATGTACATGAAAGCAATTGGATCACCATAGAGTAAACAAGATAACATCACGGGCGATAGTTTATACTCATGCTAGGAATGAATCATCATAGTTCACATAAAATGGTACAATGACTGTCACATTATAGAACAAGCATGTTTACGTAATAGAATAAGTATGGCAAGTCACCGTTTAGTGAGTCATATTGGAATCATAAGCCTTACAGGATACTAATAGCACATATCAAACATGGATGTCGTCAAAGTAATGTCGACTAGATTCATTCTAACATTTGTGCGTCATGCGTATGCAAAATCATGATATAGCATGGTGTGTGATCATACGAGGTGTCAAGTCAAACGTTCATGCAAGCACGAGAGAATATCATAGAGTAATAGGGAAATAGCACCGAGCGATAACATGTAAGCATGCTAGGATCAACCCTCACGGAAAGCAAGTCGATCATCGAATTCAACATCAATTTAATCGGGGCGAGTGGAACATTTTAAGATGAGAGAAAAGGGAAGAATCACACTATCAGGGGCCTAGCTCGAGAGAATCAACAATAACGTAGGCAAGGTAGAATTCGCACAAGTCACAACCAAGGGTCCTACATAATACTAATGGCTCAGCATGACATATGATACATACATGTATTTAGTTGATTAACATGACAATATGCAAGAATTCAATCAATACTATTCCAACGATATAGTAACATGAGAGGAATATAACGATGTATAAAGCAAGTTTAAGTAATGGGGCAACATGACTAGCATACGGGGACATGAGTCCAATTCAATGTATACGGGGAGGAAACATGTGTTTATCAAGACTCATTCACACTAACATATCCTCAATCTAGCACAATTAACACATAACAATACAAATTGTAGAATAATCAACAATGATTAATCTTAGGAATACAAAATAGATGGGCATGCTATAGATTCTTGTCACAAGATGAATGATAAGCATCGAGGCATCTGATGTGCGCGCATATTGCCATATTTTCTATGCACATATGAATTCATTTTGTTGTCTTTTGCATGCACATTAATGGGAAAACATGGGAATAGTATAGTTTATGCTTAAATGTCAAATATATGGGTTTGCACGAGTTTCCATGTGATTTCGCAGAAAACAGGATGAAAATGGATGAATTCAGAAGAGCGGAAAAAGAACTCGAAGTCTTCTGAAGAGGTCGAAATCGACTGAAGACCTCGACATCGAGTACATCGAGACATAGGAATCGAGCAGAAAGGAAACAGAGCATCTCGACACAGAAGAGGTCGATATCGACGTCTGGAGGTCGATATCGATCAAGCCAGATCGACCCAATTGATAGAAGTCGAGTAGAAGAAGGAGAAGCTCGAGATAAGATTTTTGAGAGGTCGATATCGAGTATACTGGTCGATATCGACCATGCCAGCAGAGGAATTCGACTCCGATTTTGATAGAATTTTATCCAATGCTTGCAATATCTATCCAAAGGTCGAAATTTCCTATCATCCACATCAGGTTTAACATGAGGAGGCTGGTTTCACCAAGGAGTTTTAACTTTTACTTTTTATTTATTTATTTTAGTTATCATAGAGAATAAAGATAAGGTTTCGAGTCCTTATCGTCATCTACAAATAGAAGCCATTAGGGCTGAGTTTAGGCATCCACACACGCAGAGAATTCAGTTTTCAATAGAGAGAATTTGTAGAGAGAGAGAGAGAGAGTGGCCGAGTGGAGTTGTAAGGCGAAAGCGGAGTGGCTTGTTCGGTTGTACTTTCTTTCGGAGTTTTAATTCAAAGTAGCTTTCTTTCAATAACAATGATGATGATGTGCATAATGAAGAGCGAGTAGTCAACCCACTTCTAGGGTCGGGGTGAGCCCGACGATAGCAATGTGAGGTAAGTGCATCAAAGGTATGTCTTTTATGCGATTCCGTCTTCTACCCCATGCATGATCCTTTGCGAAAGTTAGGGAGATTCATTATTTGCATTATTGAAGCGAAAGCCACTCATATTGCGAACTTGAATTACTCATGAATTGGTTAGTAACTCTTAGGAATTATGCGAGAGCCTCTAATCGCCTAAGTGTTGATAACGAAAGTTATTTGACGGAAAGACATTAAAGTTCATATCTTTAGCATGAAACTTGCATTGTTATCGTTGTGGCATAAAACCCCGACTTTGGAAGCCTTTAATTCATTACATTCTTCATAAAAGTCTTAGTTTTGCTTCTGTTCATCTTCCCTCTCCATTCTATTTTCTTCGGATCCTTTTCCGACAAATTGGTTACAAAAACAGTTTCTGTGACAAGCATCGAAATCGACTTTAAGGGTCGATATCGAGTACTAACATCGATATCGAGGTCTCTGCTCGACGTCGACTTGCTGTTTTGTCTTCTGCAGGAACTGCGCTAGGAAATCGACCAGAACTGAGGTCGATATCGACCAGTATACTCGATATCGAGTGTCTGCTGAGGTCGAAAGCATTGATCGTGAGTACAACAAAAGAAGCGCTGACCTACCTCCTCGTGGATTCGATCCTGAATTACCCTACTACTACAAAGGGAGGGGATTCTTGTATTATTTGTTTGGGACAGGGAGATAGTCTAGTTGTGCTTTATTTTACTCTCCTCTATTTTATACATACACCCCCCAACTTCCCGTAACGAACAGCATCCTCAGCTAATATGCTCAGGAGGACATCTTACGAGATATTCATACAAGGAAGAGATGATCACACTATCATGGACCTAATTCAGGAGGAGCAACAATCATATAGACTCATATCATGTGGTTCATGCTTATAACCAACCATTAATACGATCAATACAATAGGTCAAGTAGACATGCTATGACAACATATAATCATGAGAGAAAGAAAGGCATAACACGAGACCTGAGCAACGTGACCAGCATGGATACAGGATGTCATACAACCACAAATTTACATTAAGGATCATCATCATAACATGTACTGAGAATTACGTAGCATATAAGGCATGTCGACATCAATTTATATCGCGTATCCATCAAGTAAGGGACTCACTCTTATCATGATACTAGAACTAAACGATCACACTATCATGAACCTATTCACAGGGAGGACATCAATTACACAACTCCCTAGCCTATGACATATATATTCGTGCCCTAGCAGGACAATGCAATATACTAAGTAGATTATGTCGGGATGATATAGATATAACAAATGTAGCTTGAACCCATACAATGGTCATCATGAACATCAAAGCACATAAGCACAATTTCACACTAAGGATCAATCTGTAGATCAAGGAGTAGTACCCCATAGTATCACATAATCATGGACAGAGCAACCAAGATAACCTGATAGAGATCCATAAAGGCAAACATTGACTCCTCCTAACTGACTCACCACTAGACCTGTCAAAACACAACCCGACCCGGAAAACCCGACCCGTACGCCCGGTAAATTCTGGGTCAAGACCCGGTTTTTTCGACCCGGGAATTTTTTTGGACCCGAACCCAAAGTACCCGGTAATTTTCCGGGTCATCTGGGTTTAGACCCGGTGACCCGATTGACCCGGTAATTTTGACCTAATTGACCCGATTGACCCAATTGTTTTATAATTATATATGATTAAATTTTTTATGGAGATTCCAATTTATTACATTTTATAATTACAATCACTTGGTCTTTCATTTTCAAATCAACTTTTATATTTATTTGTATTGTGTAATACTCCATCCGATCGATAGTATTTGATTTTTTATCACATTTTTAAGAAGATAAAAACTTTTAAAAAAATATTAAAACAAATCTATGCTTATTACTAATTGCATGAAATTATTTTTAAAAAATTATTTAAAATTTTGATATTTTATATATTATTACATTTTATTAAAAATTACAAGAAATAATAAAAATTAAATATTTTGGATCAGATATAGTATATAATTACAAGTACTAGAGCTTATGAACCACGTCTTTAATTTTAGAATTTTAAAATTATCGCAAAATTATCAAATCATGATTTTTTTAATTTAAAAAAGAAAAAAATTGACAAACCCGAAATCGACCCGAAATGACCCGAAACCCGGTCAAATCCGGGCTCGAATCAACTCGGATCTACCCGGAACCCATTTTACCCGGGACCCGTTTTACCCGAGACCCGACCCGAATGACCCGTTTGACAGGTATACTCACCACTCATCTTTCCCGTGGGACTCGGATACGACTTTTATGGCAAGAAGACATCGGTTGATCGTCAGAAGAATCAAGAAAGACAGCCCCAGAAACACCTTACTCTCTACCTCAGAACTTTACCAAGAACCATCTTCTAATACTCACTAAGTCAACCTTCAAAGGCAACATGACTCCCGAAGACAACGTGTTTACCAACCCGATTTTCCGTGGAGAACTCCGATATCCGGGAGAAGGACTCGATAAGATCATCAAGGAGTTGACATAGTGGAAGGGGCTATTTCACACAAGCTGGGCTTAACCATATAAGAATGAGGATACTCCCGCTATTCCGTTAGCACAAATCAGTTAGCCCACATTCATAGTCAGAGCATACCAATCATATCCACAACAAGCGCTTAGCATAGAATCAGACAATGACAATTACAATGATCTCCTTGGAATCTTCCAGACGCAGTTGTAAAGAACAAGCTAATATTTCGCCTACCCATTCCCAACTACATCCAAAAGGGATGGTCTAACGCCTTTCTACCCACTCGATCCCTCTTTAGTTGGTTCTCCTCTTTTATCATAAGCCAAGTTCATATTTAGTCCAATTGAGTTAGGCATATTAAGTTCATTTTGCCCCTTTAAAACACTTTCAAATCTTTTGAAATTCATGGGCGGTTTTCAAAAACATACACTCGACCCTTGCATACCCAAATTGCAGAACCTCGTTCTGATACCAACTTTTGTAACGGCCCGGATATAAATACCCGGGTTACGTTTGGAAGGTCGGATACCTTCGTTCGGATGTTGCAATTCAGGTACGGGTCAAGGTTTCAAACCTCAAAGATCAGTATTCAAAGTGGGGATTTCGAAGCCCAAGCAATCAAAGTCACAAAAACCCAATTCAAACGAAAGTAAAGCGGAAATAAGGTTTAGATACAAGAGCCACGACAGAGCCGGGTCAAAACCAAAACAAAGTGGGTGATTGTCATTTATCAAGTTAGAATACATTAACCGGATTCTTCAATTCGTCAAGAGATTCCCCGTCACAGAAGCAAGGAGCAACCAAGAGCGGTACCTAACACTATCCACGAAGTCAGGCCCGGTAATCGCCTGTGGGTCCTTTGACTGCGCTGAGGCCACATAACATGCCTATACCTAAATAAAAGATGACTAATGCAGTACAAGATTTAAATCACACTAACATGCCCCTAGTATATATAATATGCAGAAAAGAACTGTAAAGGACCCAAGACAATGTCAAGTGGCATATCCCTCTCCTACCTCTGCACCCCTTCCCGTTAGTGCAGAGACTGGCCAGTTCAGTGCTATAGCATAGCAATATGCTCGTGGTGGTGCACTAACCATGACATCATCATATCATATCATCTCATCTCATCTCTTGCCCGATGGTGCTAGGCTATCATATCATGCTCATATCAACTCGATAGACTCAGGGCACCCGATGGGGCTGGGCTACCCTATGACCCTAGCAAAGACTCTAGGACTATCACAGATAACGGTCGTTCTGTATTCAAACACACATAGTAACCCCATGCTCAATTCAATGTAATCCTAGCATGATACTACATGGCATGCTTTAATATGCAACAAAACTACACATTACATGACACATCAGGCAGGAGGTCCAGGTTACTGAGTAAGTCCCGTAGGATACTTACCTGAAGATGCAGAACAGCAAGATAGCACAAGCAAGAGCCCAAATGCAAGTCCAAAGTAATCCAAAAGCAATACACACCTATCATCAAGCCATTTCCATAAGCTACCGGACCAACATTCATACACACAAAACCCAAGTTCTCAACACCCTCAAAACCGACCGATAGTAAAACCGTTTTCCAAAACTTTTCCGATATGATCAAATCGACCAAAATCATTCTTCCAATTTCCTTCTCAAAACTCATATCATCAAGCCAAGACAAAATCCCGACATTTGAAATGACACTTTGAATATAACTTCAAGCTCAAGATCAAATAGTTCAAGTTCCGTCAAATCCCTTCTTTAAGATTGAATATTAAAATAATATTTCAAAACCCATTTCCCAAGGTTTTCCAAACTCTTAAATCCCGAGTCAAGTCAACTTATTTTTTAAACAATTTCTCAAATCATATAATAGAGATAATTCCAGCATTTTATTCCAAAACCTTATCAAAATCAATAAATCATTTCTAGAACAATTTATAAAATATATATAATATTTAATAACACACTCCAAAATCAATCTATTTTAAAAACCCACATTTATAAAACAACAATACTAATTTACTTTATCATTTCTAAAAGCACTTACTAAAAGCACCACATAGTATCATAATATCAAATAATACCACTTGAACAACTTTTATAATATATATATATAAATATAGTTTCATAAAATATTTATTTGACAAAAGTCAGAATAATAATACTAATAATAATAATTATTACTTAACAATCAACCAAAAATTATATATCAACTATATACATAACACAATATATAAACAACATAACCAAATCTTAAAACAACCCAAAAGAAACAACCCACACCAAACCCGGATACAGGTCCACCTGCCCAGCACAAGACCCGGCCCAGAAGGAAACCCGACCCGGATGCCCATTTTGACAGGTGAACCGGCCCTCCTTTTTTTTGTTGTAAAAACTTAACCGGACCAAGTGAAATAAGAAAAGGAAGGAAAGAACCGGGTTCTGAACCCTCCTTCCCCAATCAAACAATGCCCTGTTTCACCGACGGAAAACGAAGAAGGAATTGAATGATTCTCAGGCCTCCAATGGTCCTTTTCGCTCGAGATTTCACCCAGAGGCTCGCCCCAAGATTCCGACCACACCCAACATGGAAAGAATGAAACGATGTGATGAAAAAGAGGAGGAAGAGGCGAACTTACAGTAGTCTTCGAGGTGGGGGTCTCCGGCTGGGACGGCGGCTCTCCGGCCGCGAGGAGCATGCGAGGGAGGTACCGGAAAGCCTAGGAAGAGGTAGGATTGATTAATGCGGACATTTGTGAGATTTGAGTCAAAAACGAATCGAGAATCAAACCGACCTCGCAGAATAGGGGATAAGGGGATATCGGTGGGCTCGCGCTTGATCACTGGGGAATCTTCCGACGACTTTTGCTCGTCGTGGCATCCAAGTAGGTGGGGAGATGTTGCTCCTGCCAGTCGTCGAAGAAGGATAAAGGGAACGATGTGGTGGTGGCTCAGCCTTGGCTCGTAGAACAGGGGCGCTATGGCGCTTCGAGGCTCGGTTGCCTGGCATCGGAGGGCCCTAGCTGCTGCTTCTTGGAAGGAAGAGGTGTTGGTGGTGTGTCGGTAGTGAAAGGAGGAAATGGGGAGAGGTTTTGGGTGTGCTTGGAGGCGGCGAATAAGAGAGAGGAGGGGGATGTGGTGGTAGCCAAGGTGGAGTTGTGGTGGTCTGAGATTTTGTGTTTGGAAAGGTGAAAGAATACAAAAGATATGGAGAGAAGAGGATGTGGGTTTAAGCTTGAAGGCTCAGCTGAGGAGTGGGAGGCTGCAACTTCAGAAGAGAGGAGGGAGGGGTGATGCTGCATAAATGCTCAGAAATGGGTTGCCTTAGTGAAATTCTCACAAGGAGACAGAATGGGAGGGAGGGACCAGCTCAATTTGCACAAATCCGAGAGGGAGGGGGAGAGAGAGAGAAAGAGAGAGAGAGAGAGAATAAAGAAAAGGAAAATAAAATAGGAATTAAAAGAGGTCCCCACAATACCAATTCAAATTAGCGGAATTGACACGAAACCCGCTCGCCCGATCGAATCCCGACTAAAACAAATTTAAATCAAATTTAAATCATCTCGGAACTTAAATTAATTTTATTAATACTCGAAACTCGAAAGCGAAAGTCAACCCCGTCAAAATCCAAAATTTAAAATGATGCCGGAAGGATTTTAAAATTGAACTCGTGCTCGAGGACGGGTTTTATTCCACTTTCACAAATTGAATTTAATAATAATAATATAATATATAGAATAATAATACAAAATATATTAAGTCTTTACATCATTCACCGAAGGCATTATTATTTTCACAAAAGGCAGTGTCGATGCGGGAAGGAGAGTTAAAAACAATTATTGATACATACTGTAAAGTTTCTGGACAAAAAGTTAATTGTCATAAATCTAGCTTCCAGGCTACTAAAGGCATTTCGAACTCTAGGATCTCAGAACTTAGCAGTTGTCTACATATTACAAATGAATACTCCTTACCGATTATCAACGATATGGTAAATCAACACACTTTCGAAGACATCATTTGTAAATCTAAAGAACCACTAAGTAAATGGTGTGACAATGCTTTGTCGCAACAGGGGACGTGCAATCCTAATTAATACAAACTTATCTGCCAAACCACAGTATACGATGCAAAACTTTCTGCTACCCTCATCGATAAATTTAAGTCTAGGCTAATCTGATCAGTTGGAAATGGGACCTCTCTCAAATTTTAGATGGATAATTGGATTACAGCTTCCACCCTACAGTCTAGGGAGGATTGCCCTCTCATCAATAACATAGACGAAATTGTAAGTGATTACATCTTGTGTGGGAGATGGTGGACGGAAAAACTTAATGAGGTGTTACCAAATAACATAGTCACAAAAATCCGGGATATTCCCCTTCCCGTTTCTCTTTTTGAGGATCGATTATATTGGTGGCTTGACAGAGCATGCTCGTTCACCACTTTGAGTGCATACAAATTAATCACATCTCAATTCAATCTTCCCTAAGTGTTGACAATATCGCATGGATCTAGAAATTAGATGTTCCGCCTAAGGTCAAAAATTATCTATGGAAAGTTTGCCAAGATGGCCTCCCCACTGCCTATAGGCTTAGCCAACGCAGGGTTTCAGTGTCGTCCACCTGTAGTTTGTGTAACTCCGCAGTAGAAGATGATGTTCACTTCTTGTTAGAATGTCAATATGCACGCTCTCTCTTTCGTCTTCCTACACATGTGAACTCAGCAATATCCAATATGATTAATCAATCACGAAATATAAAACCTATTATTTCCTTCATTGGTAAAAACCTTTCTACTTTGGATAAGGTGGCGCTTGCTTTTTCTTGGTGGACGGCTTGGTACATTTGGAACCAACATGTATTTAGGCAAGTCTCTATCCCTCATAGAGACATTTCGTCACGCATTATTAAAACCCATCGGGAGAATCGGAGTAAAACATCTCACTTTGAGTGTAGTCTAGATGAGGATTCGTCCCTACAAGAACGACACCTCAAACACCTAAGGAAGAAAAATAAGCACGGTAAGATTGCATGGCGCAAACCCCCTAGAGGTACTCTCAAATTAAACTTTGATAGATCCACAATTGCAAACAATGACAGCTCGGCAGGGGCCATAATTCGACACTAGGAAAGCAAAGCCCTCTGAAAACGAAAGTTCTTGCTCTTAAGTTGGGGATCCAATGCACACTGCAACTCCATATTGACATATTCACATTGAAGGTGATTCTACTATAATCATAAACCACCTAAATAAAATATCTACATACCCTTGGGAAATTGAATTGATCTTGTTCGACGTTAAACTCTTATTATCGACTTTGAAAGAAGTTTTATTCTTTCATGTTCCCCGATTAGGCAATAGAGTGGCTGATAAGGTTGCACACCTTTGCCACTCTGTCTAGGTGTCGATATTTACAACGATCTGGTCTTTTAGACCTCATTCGTAAGGATGCCAACGGGTAGAGTTAGCTTGCCCGAATTCTTTCCTAATAATAAAAAATGACTAAGGGTGAAATTGATTAAAAAGAAAAGGTAAAAAAGTATTTTTTTTTTAATTTTTTTTATTCTAAAAAAATGGACTAAGAGCTCAGAGAAGTATATTCGCATGACCTAAGAATTATAAACACTCTCTCGCAAAGGCTGTTTTCAAAAATTGTGATTCAAAACCAATAACCTTCTAGATAATTTGGATCATCTCTCCTTTAATTAAAACCTGTCATTTTAGAAATTTACACACTTAATAAGAAAACAAATAAAAATACACTTATACCCCTAATTATTACTCTACTTTTTTACTTTATCAAAAACTATAACTAATAACTATCTGATCATTAAAAATGAAATTTCGTAAAGTAGATAAAAAAAATACTTAAAATGACAAGTTTTTTTTAACAAGATTTACTTCTTAAAACGAGAAGTTTTAATTAACAGCTGGAGTATAATATTTCACCGTGATACTTTTTTTTTTAACAAGAAAAAATTTAGCAATACGAAAAAAACGTATTAGCTAAGAGCATCCTTGCGGATGATATAAATGAGAATCTCATCAGGGGCAGGAAACAGGCCAGAGAAGTCGATCCCAATGTGAGATAGACGGTCCACAGCACGGTTGCCTTCTCTGAATGTATGTGAAATCTCGAATCTAGAAAATCGTGTCAGAGCGAATAGGACATCAGAAATAAGCATCTCTATTTCGCAATGGCTAGACACACCTGTTTGGAGGCTTTTAATAACGCTGAGGTTGTCACCTTCTATGCAGATCTGATCTATGTGAAGATCTAATACTTTTAGAGTACCTCTCCATAAAACAAAACATTCCGCACCAATTGCCGATGAAAATGGGGAGGCGCCAGATTCAGAGTACAGTACCCTGCCACGGCTGTCACAGATTAGGAATCTATAGGAACCGCAGTTGTCGGGGGAAAGAGATCCGTCGAAGTTTAACTTGTACCAATTGTTGATAGGTCTGATCCATTTTGTCGTTTTTCTCTTGCCCTTCTTTTTTGTCTCAATATTAGTGCTGTTATTGATATCCATTCCCAGGTCGTCTATTTTTTATTTTTCCCAGTTTGACATTTGATTAATAATATGAGAGACAATTGTCTTAGGATTTGGTTTGTGGTTGTCAAAAAGGACTTTATTTCTAAAGAACCAAGTGCACCACCAAGATGTCGCAAGGAGGGAAAAGTCTTTTTCCCCAGGGAGGTATACAGAGCACTGAGGGCTTCGTTAGTGCTAGTTGTTGTGTCGAAGACATTCTGCAGTGTGGTTTTTATTTTTACTGAGAGAAGTTGCAACGTGTGATTCGTGCATGTGCAGCTGAATAAGAAATGATCTAAATCTTCATATTGTGTTTCACATAGGGGGCAGTCTGTGGGAATTCCAGCTCCACGGGCTGCTAGTTTAACAGATGTTGGAAGTCCGTTTTTAGTTATTCGCCATAGGAAGTTCTTAATTTTTGGAGGTACATCTAATTTCCAAATCCACGAGGTATCGGAGGTGGTGTGGTTTTTATATTTGTGAATTAATTCTATTGCTGAGGTCGTAGAAAACCACCCATTTTTACTATAGGCCCAGTATAGTCTGTCTTGGTGTATGTGCTTAGGTATAGGTATACGGGTAAGCATTCTGATGGTGTCATTACACAGATTATTGCCTACTTTGTCCATTAGTTTGTTGATGTCCCATTTCTTATCCGATGTGATGAAGGTACTAACTCGAAGTTGGTAGTCTATGCTCGCAGTACTGGTTGCTTTGTTTAGTAGTGGTACATTGTCTGCCTAGCTGTCTTTCCAAAAATTTATTGAAGTCCCATTTGCTATTCCCCAGTGCAGACCACTTCTGAATAGTGGGAGAAGAGAGGTTAATTTAGTCCATTGCCAAGATATAGTTCCTTTTTTCTCGTATTCCAGTATGTTTTTGTCTTTTAGGTATTTGATAGAGCATTATTAGTATTGCATAATAGATTGCTTTTAGTATAGTTTGGGTGTAAATATTGCATATTTTAGTTGCATTTACATTATTACTTGTTGAGTTGGAAGATGCGGAATCTACACAACATTATGGTTTATTTCAGGAATCGTGATTCAAGGTGGAATGAATTTGAGGGGAGTTAAAGAACTAAAGGAATTGCATTATCAGCTACAGCAAATCACGTGGAGAGAAGTGGAAGAAATCGCTGGCCGCCCCGCGGCCTGAAGACTATCGAAGGACTTCGCTGATCGCCAGGCCGCCCCGTCGCCTGAGCCAGCCGCCCCGCGGCCTGTCTAGAAACGCCGATTCAGTTATTCAATTTAATTAGGGTTTTTAGTATTATTTTTGGCCAATCCTTTGTAGGCCTTTAAAAGACATTTTTAGGTTATTCTACTATTCACTTTATGCACTTTTGAGAATTATTGAGAGCACGTTGAGCATGAGCAACTAAACTCTCGAAGGTTTTGCCTACAGTTTGGATCTTGATTGTTGAATTGTGAGTTTCTTAATCTAGTTCTTATTCCTATTTGAATGTTTTGACTTCCTTGCGCTTAATTCCTTAAATGTATTTTATTCTCTCTGGCCTGATCAACTAGTTAGAGTAGATTCATTCAATTGCTAGGGTTTTGTAGATTCCTCGTAGCGAACCTTAACCCAAGTAGCAATCATATCCCTTTAGGACTCGTAGCACTAATTGGATGTGTAGGAAGTTGAATATATGTTAAATATCGACTCGTAGCTTGATATTGCATATACCTTGGTTAATTCATAGTCTTAATGCTATCTCTAGGTTAAATCTTAACCGTGTTAGGGTTATTTAGAGATAAGGATTACTAGGACTCGTAGGACTAGTAATTTACCTAAGATCTGGACAAGGACATTGATAGGAAAAGAAGAGAACTAGAGGCTGAAACAAGGATCAAATTCATCAATTAAAGTGACAAATTGTAGGTGAACCTATTTCTCTCTATTGCATTCTACAACCTCCTTTACCTTGTTTGTTTCTTTCCGCTTTGACAAAAGGCGGATCTTTTTCTCACAAAAACTCTCTTTATTGTCACTTGCGATTAAATTAGCACTAGAACTTAATAGATTTCCCTGTGGATCGACCTCTTTCTTACCACTTATACTAGTTGTGAGTTTGAGTATTCTTTGGCAGGAACAACGACAGGGTTTCCTCTTGTCAAATTTGGCGCCGTTGCCGGGGAGTAAGTGCGAGGTAAAATGACAAAGAGATCTTTGAGACATTTAGTAAGTGCGAGGTAAACATTCCCTTACTCAAATTGATTAAAAGTATTCCTCGTTATGCTAAATTTCTTAAGGAGCTTTGCACCATAAAGAGGAATCAGAAGTTGAAAGGGAAGCAGAAGATTAAGGTAAGCGAACATGTGTCTGCTGTGTTTCAAAAGCGTATGCCTAAGAAATGTAGGGACCCTGGCATGTTTACAATCCCATGTGTGATAGGTGAGACTAAGTTTGATAAAGCTTTGTTAGACTTAGGTGCATCTATTAATGTCTTGCCTTATTCTCTATATGAATCATTAGGCTTAGGACCTTTGCATGAGACTAGAGTGGTGATCCAACTAGCGGACCGCTCAAATGCTTATCCAAGAGGAATAGTAGAGGATGTTTTGGTCATGGTTGACAACTTGATCTTTCCTGCTGACTTTTTTGCCTTAGACATGGAGCATGGTAAGCAAGAGGCCCCTATTCTCTTAGGAAGGCCCTTTTTGAAGACTGCTAAGACAAAAATTAATGTGTATTCTGGCTCATTAACTATGGAATTCGATGGTGAGAAGGTTGAATATAATATTTATGATGCAATGAAATTCCCTTCTGATGATCCTTCCTTATGCTTTGTAGATGCCATTGATACTTGTATGCAGGATACTTTTGACATGAGTTGTGTAGATGACCTGCAGGTTGCTTTAGAAGCTCCTATTGAGGAGTTGTCATTGAATTATGCTTTGTCTACTAACCTGCAGGAGACTATAAGAGACTTGTCCACCCTTCCAACTCATTTGCAGGTAGGTACCCCTATGGAACTAACCGGTTCGAGCGAGAAGCTCTTACCTTCTGTTGTGCAGGCACCCGTTGTTGAGCTCAATCCACTTCCTGAGCATTTGAAGTATGCATTCGTGGGGGAAGGTGATACCTTGCCTGTCATCATCTCCAACAAGCTTACTAAGGAACAAGAGGATAGGTTGGTGGCGGTGCTCAAAGAACATAAGACCGCTCTGGGATGGACCATAGCGGACATCAAGGGAATCAGCTCAGCTACTTGCATGCACAGAATCTTGTTAGAAGAGGGAGCCAAACCTTCCAGGCAACCTCAACGGAGACTCAACCCACCTATGATGGAGGTAGTAAAGAAGGAGGTGCTGAAACTCCTTCAGGCAGGTATGATCTATCCCATCTCTGATAGTCAATGGGTTAGTCCAACGCAGGTAGTACCAAATAAGGGGGGCATAACAGTGGTTGAGAACAAAGAAGGTGAGTTGGTCCCTAACAGAGTCCAATCAGGCTGGAGAGTTTGTATCGATTATCGCAAGCTGAATGCGGTAACTCGAAAAGATCACTTTCCCTTACCTTTTATTGATCAGATGCTTGAACGGCTCGCTGGTCATCCATATTATTTCTTTTTAGATGGATATTCAGGTTACATTCAGATAGCCATCGCACCGGAGGATCAAGAAAAGATGACATTCACTTGTCCGTTTGGCACTTTTGCATATCGCATGATGCCTTTTGGCTTGTGCAACGCTCCTGGGACATTCCAACGGTGTATGGTAAGCATTTTTTCTGAATATATAGAGCAATTCATTGAGGTTTTTATGGATGACTTTACTATACATGGTGATAGTTTTGATGCTTCCTTAAACCATTTGGCACTTGTGCTTAGAAGGTGTGTGGACACTAACTTAGTGCTCAATTCAGAGAAGTGTCACTTTATGGTTGAGGAGGGCATTGTTTTAGGTCACATTGTCTCACATAAAGGGATTGAGGTTGATAAGGCAAAGATAGACATCATTCAATCATTACCTTATCCTACTAATGTGCGTGAAGTGCGTTCCTTTTTAGGCCATGCAGGATTCTATCGCAGGTTCATTAAGGATTTCTCAAAGATCACCTTACCCTTGTGTGAGCTACTGAAGAAGGAGGTCACTTTTGCTTTTGATGAGAAGTGCAGGATGGCGTTTGATGAGTTGAAGACTTGTCTTACTAGTGCACCAATCATACAAGCGCCAAATTGGTCCCAACCCTTCGAATTGATGTGTGACGCTAGTGACTACGCCGTGGGAGCCGTGCTTGGACAAAAAGAGGGGAAGAGCTCTCATGTGATCTACTATGCATCTCTGACGTTGAATGGCGCCCAAAGGAACTACTCAACTACAGAGAAGGAACTTCTTGCTATTGTTTTTGCCCTGGAGAAATTTAGATCTTATTTGCTTGGTACAAAAGTTATTGTGTATACTGACCATGCAGCGCTTCGTTACCTTTTGACGAAGAAAGAGTCCAAGCCAAGATTGATTAGATGGATCTTGCTTTTAAGCGAGTTTGACATCGAAATCAGGGACAAAAAGGGTGCGGAGAACCTTGTTGCAGATCATCTAAGTCGTATATTACAGGGAAAGAATGGGCAGGACGAGCAATCACATATCTTGGGGAGTTTTCCTGACGAAGAGTTACTGCAGGTATTCAGCGTCTCCAGCCGCCCCGTCGCCGGACTGGCCGCCCCGCGGCTACCTGTCGCCGGCCGCCCCGCGGCTGACCCTGGCCGCCCCGCGACCTCTGCAGAAACTGAAATTGAGCTTCTTTTGAAGGTAAGTTCTATTCCCCACCCTTGGTTCGCTAATTTGGTGAACTTTTTAGTTTCGCAGGAGTTTCCACCCAACTTTTCCAAGGCCCAAAAGGACAAGATACGCCATGATGCTCGCTTCTACGTTTGGGATGATCCATACTTATTGAAGCATTGCGCTGATCAAGTAATACGTCGGTGTCTTCCCGACGATGAGGTACAATCTGTCCTTAATTTCTATCACTCACATGAATGTGGTGGGCACTTCGGACCACAAAAGATAGCAAGAAAGGTACTTGAGGCAGGATTCTTTTGGCCGCATATATTTCGTGATTCATATGCTTTTTGTAAATCCAGTGATCGCTGTCAGAGAGTTGGGAATCTTTCTAAGAGGAATGAGATGCCACAAACTCGCATGATATTTTGTGAGATTTTTGATGTTTGGGGCATTGACTTCATGGGACCATTCCCTAGCTCGTTTGGGAACTTGTATATTTTGCTTGCGGTGGACTACGTCTCCAAGTGGGTGGAGGCGAAGGCCACCAGGACTGATGATTCAAAAGTTGTTACAAGTTTCCTCAAAGAGTTGTTCTCTAGATTTGGAGTGCCGAAAGCATTGATCAGTGATAAAGGGACTCATTTCTGCAATAAGACGGTAAGTGCTTTATTAAAGAAATATCATGTTACGCAGAGAGTGTCTACTGCATACCACCCCCAGACTAATGGGCAAGCTGAGGTGTCTAATCGCGAGAGTAAGACGATCTTGGAGAAGACTGTTGCCCCAAACAGGAAGGATTGGAGTGTAAGACTTGATGATGCTCTGTGGGCTTATCGAACGGCTTACAAGACTCCCATTGGGATGTCTCCGTTTCGATTAGTTTATGGAAAGGCGTGCCATCTTCCTGTCGAGCTCGAACATAAGGCATACTGGGCGGTGAAACAATGCAATATGCAAATGGATGAAGTTGGGGAGTTCAGGAAACTTCAGCTGCAGGAGCTAGAAGAGTTGAGACTGGATGCCTATGATAACTCCGTCACTTATAAGGAGAAGACTAAGGCATGGCACGACAAGCATATTTTGTGAAAGGACCTCAAAGTTGGGGACAAGGTCCTCCTATTCCAATCGCGCCTTCAACTCTTCCCAGGTAAGCTTCGCTCTAGATGGGCAGGGCCATATGTGATTACTAACGTCTTTTCTCATGGTGCAATAGAGCTACTCAATGAGAGGAATGGAGACATTTTCAAAGTAAATGGTCATCGCGTGAAGCCATATTATGAGAACTTTGTCAAAGAGGATGGTGATGAGTTGGTTCTCCGTGAACCAAGCACTGAGTATCACTAGGGAGTAATGACGTCGAGCCAACGATGTTAACTAAAGGCGCTGCTTGGGAGGCAACCCAAGGTAAGTAGTTTAGATGTTATTTTCTTATTGCATTTAGTTACTTTCTTTTAGTTTAGTTGTGGTGTTTTCGGCATACTAACCCCGCAGGGTAAAAAGAAGTAGAGATGGTCAGAAAAGGGGCGGGCCGCCCCGTCGCCAGCCAGGCCGCCCCGCGGCCGCGACAGCGAGCGAAATCTCTTCGCAATCGCCGGCCGCCCCGTCGCCTATACTTGCCGCCCCGCGGCCCCTGACGGAAGATAAAAAAATTTTGGGACCCTTGCGGGCCCCACCTGCTACACCTCTTTAACCCTATCCACCCCTTTAACTTTCCCACATACCCCAGCCGCCCCCACACCCTCCCTCTTCACCTATCTCCTCTATCTTCTCTTCACCTATCTCCTCTATCTTCTCTTCACCCATCTCCTCTATCTTCATCTTCAACCTCACACCCACAACTCAAAACCTCCATTAAAACTCTCCCTCAAGCTTCAATCTTCACAAACCTCACCCCTTTCTTCAATATCTTCCATTATCCACATATAGCCTTCACCAAACCACCCACAATCTCCTCATTTTTCCTAGATCTAAACAAAAAAAAAAACACCCGATTCGAAGGATCTTCAAGGTTTTGTGAGAAATCCACCAAAGGAGGGAGGAATTTGAGACGTCGGGGCACAAATCAGAAGTCGGAGGTGCAGATCCGGCGGTTTTTCTGAGGCCGCCCCGTTGCCAGACCAGCCGCCCCGTCGCCGTCCGTCACCAGCCGCCCCATCGCCAGCCTTGCTGCCCAGCGGCCACCTGTCACCAGCCGCCCCGTCGCCTACCCTCGCCGCCCCGCGGCCACTGCAGAAACATCCATCTTCGTGAGTTTTACTTCGAACTTTTTCTTGGGTTAATTTCCTAGCTTTAAGCAAACATGTCTAGACCCCATGGAATGAGTAGGAGTCAGAAGGAGAGATGGAATGCGCTGAATACTAGGAATTTCTTTCAAACCAAGTTTTTTCACGAACCTACCCTTCAGATGTTAGAAATGGATGTATGCACTAGGCAGTTGTTAGTACATGGAGGCCTAGGGGATTTCTTAGATAAGAATGCTCCGACCTATTCGGGTTTAGTTAAGGAGTTCCTGGATACGTTGAGTGTGCGGTCTACATCTATCGAGTTTAGGTTATTGGGACGGGAGTTCACGAGGACAAAGGAGAGAGTGGGACAGCTTTTTGGAGTGACAGTCGCACCCACCGCAGGTTGGTTTGATGTGTCAAAGGGAGAGGGACCTGTTGCATTTTGGCTTGCGGCGACTAGGGTGCCGTTTGAGGCCAATAAGGGCCAATACAACTCAAGTATTCGGCACCCTGCACTACGGCTGATCCATAAGGTTTTAGCCAACACCTTCTTTGCCCAGGCTGAGGTCAACAAGATCTCACTTCGGGATATGTCATATTTGTGGTGTCTGACGCTAGAGAGCCCAGTTATTCCAGGTTGGGTGGATTTGTTCCTTTTCAACTGCAGGGACATCATAGACAAGCGCAAGACAGCTACGATTGGCTTTGGGGGTCTCATCACTCTCATAGCACGGGATTGTATTGATTTGAGCGTTGTCTCTGATGCCCTGCATGGTTCATTTATGTATGACGAGGCCCAGCTGAGGAAAGCTGGCCATTTGGAGGGGAGAGCACCGATGTGGGTCTGGAGGACAGGCCATCTTGGGGTGATTCAGCTTAGATTACCCCGGCCACTTCCTTTTGGTCTTACGGCGGAGGATTTCTTCATGGGCGATGAGGATGAGGATGAGGATGGTGGAGATGGTGATGATCAGGACGATGATGGTGGTGTTCCTGAGATGCAGACGGATGTAGGAGGTGGAGATGTCTCTACGACAGGATACTATGTGGGAGCAGCAGCAGCAGATGGCTGTCCTCCAGGACACCATGTGGCAGCATCAGCAGATGATTTCCCATCGTTAGGATGATATGTGGGATCATCAGCAGCAACTCTATGTTGATATAGGAGACATTCGTCGCGATGTACGTGGACTGACGACCAGCATGGCGGATATGGTTGAGAGCCAGGCAGAGATGCGACGCTTACAGGAGCAGGTGCTCCAACGACAGCAGGCTGCATGGGAGGCTCAGGAGCTGCAGAGACAGAGAAAGGAGGAGTTCTTCCGATTTGCATATCCTCAGTTCCCACCTTATCCACCACCACCTCCACAGTGATCATGTCATTTTTTCTTTTTTTTTTTCTTTTCTTTTCCCTTTCAGTTTATTTTGATGTTTTTGCCATTGAGGACAATGTCAGAATTAAGTGTGGGGGGAAGACTTGCATGACATGTACTTTATCTTTATGTTGCATTTTGACTTTAGATTGCATGTTGGAATATTTTAGTTGATGTTAGTCTATGATTATTCGCAAAAAAAAAACCGAAAATTATATTATTTATGTTATTATATTTATGAATTAGCTAGGATTAGGTCTTATTTTCCCATATTGATGCCACTTGTCCTCTAATTTATTTATTAAGACTTATGCCCCATGATGTGCTTGGATTGTTGAAAACCTTTGATATCTGATTTCCACACTATTTGGTGAGCATAATTGGTTAATGATTGAGCACATAAGATATTTTGATTTTGGGTGATCTTGAAGTTCTAGACATGACCTGGTGAGCTACTTTGGCCTATATTTGGACAAAATATATTATGTCCTCTTGCTTGTTGAGTGTACTCTCTTTAATTGCTTCCTCTTTGGCTTGCATTTAGATATCTTATTCAAGGCTGCATATTATGATTTCTGCACATGACTTAAAAATGATTGAGGCACCTTTATTAGCCCTATTTGACTCTATTCCCACCTTGCATATTATCCTCTGCTTGAAGCCAATATTAAGCCTAATTGCCTATTCTTTTGAGCTCCACAAGATTTTTCCATAAACAATTATAGCCTGACCCATCCGGGAATTAGGAATAGTTGGTGAATATTCATATTGTGGATGATGGTTTGAGTGATGGATTGTATGTTGGGAGTACTTTTATGAGATGTTTTGATTCTTGCTAGTAGTTTACACATTACTTGGGACCTAAGGAGAATAAAATTCACTTAGGGGTAAAAGTCAAGGAAAATCATTTGATATAGCATGAAGAAGAGCATATGAAAAAAAAAAAGAAAAAAAATAAGAGAATGAGTTGAGTATGGTTTGTAAAGTTTGATGCTTGAGATTGGAGTTGTATACATTGTAGAGTTATGGTATGATCTTGTGAGTGGTATTGTAATTTGGTTGCATCCTTAGTTCCCGGATTATGAGCACCACATGGCCTAAATTGTTCCATACCTTATGTTTTCTACCTTGGCCCCATTACAACCCAATTGAAAGACTTCATGATTTTTGTTGTGTATAGAGTCACCAGCGGTGGAGAGCTAGAACACTGGTGCAAGACTATTGTAGCTAAGTTTTTAAAGATTGAGTTTGAGCGTAAATATTTAACCCTAAACACTTGAGTGAGAGTGAAACACATATTCCTTGTGAGGTCTAGAATGGATATGGTTGCTTGATTTCATTGATCATTAATATTATGTGCTATGATGTTGTTAATCTCTTGTGTTTGCTAGTTTTTCCTACACTTAAAGAATATTGAGGTTGATACATGAATGGCTATTCTGTGGGGTTGCAAGTTACTTTTTCTATTGCTTGAGGACAAGCAAAGGTTCAAGTGTGGGGGAATTTGATAGAGCATTATTAGTATTGCATAATAGATTGCTTTTGGTATAGTTTGGGTGTAAATATTGCATATTTTAGTTGCATTTACATGATTACTTGTTGAGTTGGAAGATGCGGAATCTACACAACATTATGGTTTATTTCAGGAATCGTGATTCAAGGTGGAATGAATTTGAGGGGAGTTAAAGAACTAAAGGAATTGCATTATCAGCTACAGCAAATCACGTGGAGAGAAGCGGAAGAATTCGCTGGCCGCCCCGTGGCCGAGCTAGCCGCCCCGCAGCCCGAAGACTATCGAAGGACTTCGCTGATCGCCAGGCCGCCCCGCCGCCTGAGCCAGCTGCCCCGCGGCCTGTCCAGAAACGCCGATTCAGTTATTCAATTTAATTAGGGTTTTTAGTATTATTTTTGGCCGATCCTTTGTAGGCCTTTAAAAGACATTTTTAGGTTATTCTACTATTCACTTTATGCACTTTTGAGAATTATTGAGAGCACGTTGAGCATGAGCAACTAAACTCTCGAAGGTTTCGCCTACAGTTTGGATCTTGATTGTTGAATTGTGAGTTTCTTAATCTAGTTCTTATTTCTATTTGAATGTTTTGACTTCCTTGCGCTTAATTCCTTGAATGTATTTTATTCTCTCTGGCCTGATCAACTAGTTAGAGTAAATTCATTCAATTGCTAGGGTTTTGTAGATTCCTCGTAGCGAACCTTAACCCAAGTAGCAATCATGTCCCTTTAGGACTCGTAGGACTAATTGGATGTGTAGGAAGTTGAATATATGTTAAATATCGACTCGTAGCTTGATATTGCATATACCTTGGTTAATTCATAGTCTTAATGCTATCTCTAGGTTAAATCTTAACCGTGTTACGGTTATTTAGAGATAAGGATTACTAGGACTCATAGGACTAGTAATTTACCTAAGATCTGGACAAGGACATTGATAGGAAAAGAAGAGAACTAGAGGCTGAAACAAGGATCAAATTCATCAATTAAAGTGACAAATTGTAGGTGAACCTATTTCTCTCTATTGCATTCTACAACCTCCTTTACCTTGTTTGTTTCTTTCCGCTTTGACAAAAGGCGGACCTTTTTCTCACAAAAACTCTCTTTATTGTCACTTGCGATTAAATTAGCACTAGAACTTAATAGATTTCCCTGTGGATCGACCTCTTTCTTACCACTTATACTAGTTGTGAGTTTGAGTATTCTTTGGCAGGAACAACGACAGGTTTTCCTCTTGTCAGTATTTTTGGGTTACAAGTCTCACCCACGGATTTGTTGGTTCAGCCAATAGTTTCCATAGAAGTTTTAGTTGTAGGGATTTGTTCATGTCTTCGGAAAGTCGAAGACCCAAACCACCTTTAGTATGCGACTTGCATACTTCATACCAGTTAATTAGAGGTCTATGTTTAGGAACCTTATTCCAAAGGAAATTCCTGTTTATTTTGTCTAGTTCTTTGTGGATGCGGGAGGGTAGGAGAAAGCACTGCATGATATGTAATGGCTTAGCTGCTAAATTGGCCTTGATTAGTGTGCATCTTCCCGCTTGGGATAGATTGTTTGCTGTCCATTTTGCGAGTTGTGTTTTGCCGGCACTTATGACTTCATCGAAGGTTGTATTTGTAACTTTGCCGGAGAGGACATGGCATCCCAGGTATTTTCCTAAGTTAGTTGTATATTCTATATTTAGTTCATTTTGTATTATTGTGTTTATGCTGTTGTTTATGTTTTCGGTGGTATAGAAGACTGACTTGTGATAGTTAATCCTCTGTCCGGAATATCTACAGAAATGTTGTGTGATTTTGTTTATTCGATCACAGGCATTTTTGTTTGTAGATGCAAAAATTATAATGTCATCAGCAAAAGCCAGGAATGGTATTTTGTCACAACGTCGTTGATAGAGATTCCTAGGTGACGGTTATGTTGTTGTGCGTCATGTTGTAGTCCTCTGGCAAGTACCTCCGATACCAGGAGAAATAGATATGGTGACAAAGGATCTCCTTGTCTAAGTCCTTTTGAAGGAGTGAAAACATCAGTGGGTTCGTTGTTGATCAGTATTGAATATGTGACAGTTGTTATACATTCCTTTATCCATGAACAGAAGGTGTTGTTGAATCCAAATTTTTGTAGAACTTCCTGTAAAAATTCCCAACTCACCATATCGAAGGCCTTTTCCATATCAAGTTTGACTGCCATCCATCCGGATTCCCCCTTCTTGTGTTGGAATGAGTGGAAGATTTCATTGGCAATTAGTATATTATCTTGGATTGACCGTTTAGCTATGAAAGCACTTTGAAGAGGGTGTATCAGTTTTGGGAGTATGTGTCGTAGTCTGTTCGCTATGATCTTTGATATTATTTTATAGATGGTAGAACATAGACTGATGGGTCTGAAATTGGATGCGGTTTCTGGTTTATCACATTTGGGTATTAGTGCTATAAACGTATGATTTATCTGTCTTAGGATTCTTCCACTAGAGAAGAATCCTTTTGTGGCTTTTATGACTGACGGTCCCACGATGTGCCAATATTTGTGGAAGAAGCTTGCGGGGAACCCGTCAGGGCCAAGAGACTTGTCCCCAGCTAGAGAGAAGACTGCAGATTTAATTTCTGAGTTTGTAATTGGTTTGGTTAACCATTCATTATCCGCATTAGTCACTTCTAGCTTAATATGTTGTAGAAGTTCACATTGACCTTGATGTACTTATGTCGCTGAGAAACGGGCAATGAAGTCTAATTTAATTTCACTTCTGATCTGAGTTGTCGTGTTAAGAACTGTCCCTTCCCTTGTTGTGAACGATTTGATTATGTTTCTATTTCTTCTTCCTGTAGCTACTCGGTGGAAATATTTTGAGTTTGCATCCATATTTTTCATATGTATCCTTTTCGCTCGTTGCCCCCAATAAGCTCTTTGGTAATTTACTAGGTGGTTGTACTTGTTTAGAAGACGTTTATGCTTTATGTCGATGTTTGGGTCAAAGTTACTGAATAGTTGAGTTTGTAGTTTCTGGAGTTCCGTTTTCGTATTTGCAATTTGTGTGAAGATGTTTCCAAAGGTTCTTTTGCTCCAGAGTTTGCTTTTTCTTTTTAGTTCTTGTAACCTTTTGGTTAGCCTATATAGATGAGAACCTGAGGGATTTAACCTCCAAGCTTGTTTGACCAAGTTTTCGTAGTCCTTGTGTTTAGTCCAGGCTACTTCAAATTTGAAGGGTTGCATGATTGGTGCTTCGTTTGGGAACAGTTCTAATGTGATTTGAGTATGATCTGAAGTCGTGAAGGCATGATTTTTTGTTGTTAGGTTTGGCAAGATAGAGTAGATGTTCTTGTGCACTTAGAAACGATCCAGTTTTTCATACATATTGTTTTCCGTATTTGAGTTTCTTTGCCAGGTAAACTGATTCCCAGCTGTTGGTAGATCTATCAGATCATGCTTTAGGATGAAATTGGTAAGTCTGTGAAATCTTGAGGGAGCTGGGGAAGGTCCTCCCATTTTGTCTGAATAATGAAGGATCTCATTGAGGTCCCCGACAATTACACATGGAAATGGGCTTGCTTGAATAATCATGGATAGTTCATTCCAGAACTGTGTTTTTTGAGTCTGGTGTGGGGGTGCGTAAGCAAATATGATTGATATAGTGAGCTTAAGTCTCGTATTGTTATATTTGGCCAGGATATAACGTTCTTCTGACCTTACGACCTCAAATGTGTCATTGTTTAGGTGAGAAGATTTCCATAGTAGGCAAAGGCCTCCAGATAGCCTAACAGATGGGCAGAAACAAAGATTATCAAACAAACATGTTTCCATAAGGATTCTTTAGGAGGTGTTCTGGCTTTGGTTTCTGCTAGAGCTAAAATCTGGATACGCTCAGCTTTACAAGTAGAGTCAATTTGTGTCCAAATGTTCTTTCTGGCAAGACCTCTAACATTCCAGAAGCTTATTTTCATCGTTTAATTACATTTTGAATAGAGGGTATTATCGTGTTTGTTATAATCATCAAGATTATTACCATGATTTTGGTAGCTACATTTAGGATTTCTTTTGGTTATTTTATGAGTATATTTGCTAGTCTTATAGATATGTGGACAGACTATGGTTACTAATCGTTTGTTGTCCAAGGTTGGATGGAATATTTGAAACTTTAGTAGAAGATAATATCTTCCGTTGATTGGGTGCGGATAGTATGCTCTTGTTTTACCAAATATATACTTGCTATTGATATTATAGTACCAGTAACATTGCTGCCTAGGGCTCTGGTGTAATTTATGTTGTGTTATGGTTCCATCAAACTCCAAACTAGATCTTTCGTTTAAGCAAGAAGGAATCATTAAGGTCATGACAACTCTGTGTTGGTATTTGTAATCCCAAATGTAAGGGAAGACCAAAAAAGTTCCCAACAAAACATCCAGAGAAAGCGTATGTTGCTGACAAGAGTTATATTGTGGAGATTAAAGTCTCTTTCATGCATGTAATTTTGTGTGAGAAAACCAGTTGTCGTGTTAAATGTCTCTAAACAGCCAAATAGAGAAATGAAGACAATGTTCCATTCACTTGAAATAAAAAATGTAGTAGTCTTTGAATTTATTCCAAGGCATAGCGTTGAGGCAAGAGAGATCCGAGGTAGTGATCTTCTGTAGGTGATGCAATTGTCACTTGGTATGATTCCTTTTATGGTAAGAGCCTGCAAGAAGAAGCAATAGTTCAGGGATATTAGTCCTTTTATTTTGAATGGTAGTTGATTGCTATGTGAAGGATGTAAATCTTCAGATGTGAAGGGTTTTATTGTAAGGTTGACCGGATTGGGATGGTTCAGTGCATATAGACAGTAATAGTTTGTGCATAAGCAGGGGTTGGTCAGATGATACTGTTTTGTTTTTATTTTCTTAGCTGTTGACCGAGTGCAAAATAGTTGCAAGAAGTGTGTTTCTTGGTTTTGGTATAATCTAGGAATTAAATCCTTAAATAGATTATTTTTGATACCAGAGCTAATCCACCTTAGCCTAGGTGAATTGAGTGTACATAAGTGAGTTAGTAATAGGTGATTATGTGTCTTGATATTTGTAATTGTCAAGCTAAAGCATGACCATTTGAAATGGCAAAATTTAGTTCTATTGATGGAAATAATACCTTTGGTGAGTAGTTTAAGTGGTAATAAAGGAAGAGCTTGATGCTTCAAAAGGCCATGATGATTCCTTTGTATGCCGTGTGTAGGTTCCAATTTGCAATCCTGCCAAATCATTTGCAATCCTGCCAAATCATTTGCAAGTAAATGTGCTCGAGGGAGAAGATCCCTCGAACTTGATTAGTGAGATGATAGTTATGACCTTCAGCTAAACAAGTTCTATTAATAGTAGTAGTTAAGCTGACAGTTTATTCTTGTAATCTGCTAATTGTTAGCAAAGATATCCATAGTAGATAATGCAAATAGAAAAACAAGCATAAAAGTTGGTAGTGGAACCAGGGGAAGTATAGATAATGATATAATACATAGATCACATAAATTTTACATTGACTGCAGTTCCAGCTATTGCAAAGTAGGTGAAAACATAATACAAATTTCAGTCTACCACAACTTAGTTGATGAAATACAATTTCAAAGCTTAATAAGTAGAAGCAAAAGGTGACATGGTCACTGAATTTTACAAGATTTTGGCAAGAAATAAGGTTGAAAGAGGGTTCAAAAGGTGATGTGGATGATGAAGAGGCCTCACAAACTAGAAGGCAGACCCTGGGGCAAGGTCTAGAAACCCCAATGCTTGACAAAATCTCGAAAATCATATTATCAGTTTGAGTTTTTCCCCCTCTTCAGGTTGGAGCAAGCAGTGTCCTCTTCTCCTCCATTGACCTTTCTCTTAATGGAGCCAGAAGTGGATGGTTCCTTTGGTGGCATCTCCATGGAAGAGATCATCTTTATAACAGTTGAGTTTGAGTGCAGTGAGTGGAAGGAGGGTTCAGAAACTATGTCATCATGGGAGCCCAATGTATCACATTCCAACATAGGTTCATCCAGCAGATAGTCCTCTTCCACGTAGTCCCCAACAAGGAACTCTTCTACTTCAGGTTCAAACTGGAGACAGGGCAGGATATCAGAATCCACCTCATCTCCAATCTCAGAGAAGGGCAATGGGTCAGGAACGGGAAACACTGGCTCTGGGTGATCATCATTAAAGGGGGGAGGGGGTTCATTATTGGGCATGGTAGGGTTCACAATGCTGAGAGCTGCAGTAGGAGGTGCCAGTGGCTGTTGCTCACCCCCCTTCGAGCCTATCTTGAAACCAGCAGACAGAACTGGGTTACCAAGAGAGGCTACCAGAGGAGTGGGAGCAGCAGAGAGACCACCAGCAGCAGAGGTAGAGGCAGCAGCAGCAGCAGGGATGACAGCAGCAGTGACAGTAGGGTGGGTGTGATCAGCAGGGTGGTTTTCAGAGGGAGTCTTGGAATCCTTAGAGGAAGAAGATGAGTTGGAGAGTCCCTCAAAAGCAATTGAGACACCCCCTTTTCCTGAAATGTATGGCTTGTGGTTGAAGGCATGAATGGGGTTCGGGAGCTTTATGGTTTTTCCTTTCCTTCCAACCTTAAGCCAGCCATCTTCATCAATGGAAGGCCTTGAAAAAACAGCTTTGGTGCTTGGTTTTTTTATGGTAACTTGTATCTTTTTCTGTTTGGGTGTGAATAGAGGGCAGTTGGAGAACAAGTGGTTTTGACCACCACAATTCCCACAGCCTTCAGGGAATTCTTCGAACCAAATGATGTGTGCAGAGACTTGGTTTGGTGTGACTGGGATAAGGATAGTGTTAGACACTTTTTGGGCAATGTCTAAGTTGACAAAAATCCTAGCATATCTAGCACTTGGGTCAACAGAAGGGTCAGCCTTTATGAAGGTGCCAAAGTGATTGTTTTGTATTATAGTTTCTAATGCACCTGGCTTTTTGTATACCTCAGGGATTGAAATGATTCTGATCCACATGTCAAGAGAGGTGATGTTCTCTGACAGTGGATCGAAGGAATCCTTCCAGGGTCGCAGAATAATTAGTTGGCCGAAAATATGGTAAGGTCGAGCATCCCAAACCCCCAAGAGGTCCTGGGGATTAGAAAACCGAACCTCGAACCAGTGGTTTGGGAGCTCAACAATTTGGAGATCACCATTAATCTCCTTCCAGTCATAGGTTAGCTTAGATTCCAGCTTCTTGTACTCGATTGCAGCCCCAAAAGCTCGACCAAAGAGTATAGCATCCGTATGGAATCTATACTTTGGTTGGTACTGCTGTAACTGATCAAAGAAGGAGGTGAGGTTGATTTTTTATTTGCCTTTGTCAGGCTTTGGTGTCTTGTGTGTGGGTTTTGATTTTGGGGTGTCACCCGAAGGTTTCCCTTTGGTGTGGTTATGTTTGGGTGTCGGTGAAGCCTCAGAAAGGCTCCCCTTCCCTTTGTGTGGGTTGTCACTTGCCATAAGAGCACAACAAGAGAGCTGCAGTTGAATCCAGAGAGTATAAAGAAGGGAGGAAGAAATTTTTGTCTGTGAGAGAGGAAGAAGAAAAGAGAGATTGGTGGTGTGCCTTTGACTGAAGCAATTCGTGGTTTTTATAGAGATTTAGGGTATAATTAGTTAAGAAATCAATCCAAAGTTCAGCAAGCTTCCGGATTCTGGATATGAAAAAAGAGGTTAGGATAGCATACCTGCTCTGGATTAGGATGATGATCTTCAGATCTATGGTGAGGAGTAGGGTCGACCGTCGTCAGAGGGAGGAAGTGACAAGGTCAACTCTTTCCGTCAGAAGCATAGAAGTGTCCAATCGACCAAGACAGCCCGCAATAGATGAAGAGGAGAAGCCCCCTTCGCTGAACTTCATCATTACAGTAGGGATACGCCATGGATTTTGAGAGAAAAGCAGAGACTGAGGAACCCTAGAGACGAAAAGAACCCCCTTGCCTGCCATCGGATCCAGGTTTTTCGCCAAATCCAGTACCAAAGTTTCTTGGGGATGATGGGACAAGTCCGATTTTTGCTCAGAAGAACAATTAAGAGAGGGAGCTTTGTGGGATTTGCAGTGGGATGAGAAGCTTTTATAGTTCGATTGCTCTTTCTTTGGTTGAAGATGATGAAGGTAAGGGGATTTGGGGGCGCGTCGAGTAGCGCGTTCTCTTTATGGCTTTTTGGTTTTTTTCCGGGTTCCATTTCCATTAATTGACAATCCAACCTTTTACTTCTTTCACCGTGATACTTACACCCACAGAATATTGAATCAGTCCGGCTGAAAACTTTTCTAATTCATAAATAAATTTTCATACGTTAACATTTACAATTTATATGTAAAGACCGGAAAAGTTAAAATATTATTTTCTTATAATATTAAATTATGTTCGGCTTTAAAATTAAGATTCTAGAAATTTTGGAATAAAACCCGTCCTCGAGCGTAAGTTTTGGATTTTAAGTTATTCCGGCATAATTTAAATTTCGGATTTTGACGGGATTCGATTTTCGCTTTCAATATCGAGTATTAATAAAGATTAATTTAAACTCCGAGTTTTGATTGAAATTAATTTTAATTCCGCTTAACTTGAAATTAGTAATTGAAATTTTATCTAAATTTGATTTAGTCGGGATTCGACCGGACGAGCGGGTTTCGAGTCTATTCCGCTAATTCAAAATTCGTCCGGGGGACCAATAACATTTATTTTATTTCATTTCCCCTTTTTCTTTCTCTCTCTCTCTCTCTCCCTCTCTCGGCTGGTCCCTCCCTCCCTTTTGTCTTCTTCCATCCAATATACAACACTGTCCTCCAATTGCACCTCCCTCCTCACCTCACTCTCATCCAAATCTGAAAATCCTCACAGATCCCTCTCTCTCTCTCTCTCCCTCTTTTCTGTTTTCTGTAACAGAGAAGACCCACCCCCCATACCTCTTTCACACAACCAAACACAACCCTCCCTTCCTCCCTCTTGAGCCTTGCCGAGGAGCACCCTCCAACCTCCTCCTCCATTTCAGCTGGCCGGACCACCACACCTCCACCACTACAGTCGTCGTCGTTACCCCATTGGAAGACAAAGCCGAGAGCCCAGAACCGCCAGGAGAGCCCCGGAGCCACGAAGCCGCCCAAGCTCCCCCTCCCCTGTTTTCGGGTGCCACGGTAAACCCTCTCCTCTCCATCCTTCTTCGCTTAAACTCTGAAGAATGGCCCCTTTATGTGCTCTTCCTCCTCGCTAGATCCAGGGGAACCTTCCTCCCTCCCACGTTCGACGAAGAACGCCGGCGCCACCCCGAGTACCCTCCCCTGTTTGTCCGATTTGGCCTCGGTAATCCTCCTTCTTCTTCCTCCTTTCTTGTTTTCGCTTCTTTCTTTCTGGGGTAGGGAGGATCGGAATACCACTCTAAACCTCCGGGTAAAATTTGGAGCCGGACGGAGCCTCCTAGCCGGAGGATTCTCCCTCTCACTTCCTCCGTCGTTCCTCGTCGAACACGGGCGCCCGAGCTGAGGTTGAAGACGAAGGGGGACTTCTTGGGCCTAATTTGATGGGCTTTGGCTTAGATCCGGGATGGGAAAACCGGGTCGGGTTGGCTCCATTTTACTGGCCGGGTCTCTCCCTTATTTTCCGGGTGGGCCTTCTATTCTTTTTCTTTTCTTTCCTTGGGCCGAGGTTTGGGATCCGAAATGGGTTGCGGGCTGGGCTGTCAAGATTGGGCAAGGGCAGGTGGGTCTGGGCTTGGTTTCGGGTTCTTCTTCCGGATTATATGATTTTGGGCTGGGTTATTTGCCTTGCTTATATATGCTACATCTATGTATATACTTATATTATATGTGTAGTATTTGATTGTTAGTTATTATTACTAGTAGTATTATCATCATATGTTATTCTGTTTTCTCAATATATATATATATATATATATATATATATATATATATATATATATATATATATATATATATAATTTCTGAAAATATATTCCCAATATATATAATGGTTTAAAAGTAATATTTATTTGAATATTATTATAGTTTTGGAATTGGTTATAATTATAAAATTATGGAAAATTAATCTTTATATATTGTTATATTGTTTTAAAATAATATTGATTGGATTATTTAATTGATGCATTTTATGAGGATTTGAATATGCGGGTTGGAATTTTAAAGTGAATTGTTGGTCTTGATTTATAAATATGATTTGTGAGCTTAGAGTTATTTTAATAATTTAATATTGGAATTTATTTATATATGGTTTTTGAGATAAGAAACATTCCGGGATTATTTTATAACATGATTTTGGGAAGATGGGCCTTAAGGTTTAAATGTTTAATGTCGGGATTTAGATAAGCGATTTTAAAAGAGTTGTTTGATTTTCTAAGTTGAGTTCTTGAGAGGTTGTTTTGAAAATGAGATGATGAGATGAGATGAACATGAAATGAGATATGGTTGTGATGAAATGAGATGGAATAATCTGAAATGAGATATGAAAAGAGATGCATGATAGTTAGGGGCGCCTTGTGTGAATTAGATAGACTTATGCATTGTATGTTATTAGGTGATTGTGATATGTTGGACATTGCTTGCTATTGGTGACTCTTACTTGGATTCTACTTCTGCATTGTTCTCTGCTGTTCGGCTATTCAGGTAAGTTCCTTTATGGGCTTACTCAAATTCGAAAGAGATTATCGGCTTGTGAATGTATGACATACTAGGTGTTGCATAAGCATTAAAGCATGCCATGTAGTATCATGCTAGGTTGCACTTGTGATTGAGCATTCTATTTCTTTACGCGTATGAAACAGAACGGCCGTATCTGTGATAGTCCTAGCTAGAGTCTTTGCTAGGGTCATAGGGTAGCCCAGCCCCATCGGGTGCCCTGAGTCTATCGAGTCGATATGAGCATGATGATAGCCCAGCACCATCGGGCATGTTTATTTTTATTTATGTTATGATGATGAGATATGATATGATGAGATATGATATGTTATAGCATCGAACTGGCCAGTCTCTGCACTAACGGAAAGGGGTGCAGAGGTAGGAGAGGGACATGCCACTTGGCATTCTTTGGGCGCCTTTACAGTTATTTCTCGCATATTGTAAATTAGGATCATGCTAGTGTGATTTAATTTCCGCATCTGCATCATCCTTATTATTAGCGTATGTGTATGTTCGCTTGCTGGACAGAGCATGTTGGGGCCTCGGTCTGACCCCGCTCGCACCCATTGTTTTTAGGTATGATTGCTCTCTGTTTATATGGCGTGGGAAAGTCCCTCGGCGATTGCAAAGAAATCTGTCTAACCCCGCTAATCTGGCCATCCGACTTTAGAATTATGTTTTGGTTTTGACCCGGTCTTGCCGTCGCTTTTGTATCTAAATCATATTTCCACTTCACTTTCGTTTAAACTGAATTTATGAAACTTCGACTGATTAGAGGTTTGAAACCTCGACCCGTACCTGAATTGCAACATCCGAACGAAGGTATCCGACCTTCGAAACGTATCCCGGATATTTATATCCGGGCCGTTACATTATACATGATTTTTCAAAATAATAAAAATTATAAAAAATATCAAAATTTTAATTAAAATAATTTTAGTCCTATTACCAAGTGTATGAACTTATAAAAAAATATTAATATTTTATATAATTTTTAATTCTATAAAAAAATTACTTTGAAAAACAGGAGTAATAAGGAATATACTCCGTATTACTTGTTGACACTGATTTTTTTTTAAATCGACAAGTTATTTTCATATAAAAACATTTATCGATATCGGAAATTGGTAAATTAATCGTGCACTATAACCCTCAAATATATATTGCTTTAACAAATCAAAACAACAAAAATGTGTGAGATCAATTTAGACTTCCTTCTTTCTCAACAAACTGTCCACCAATCACGTTGTTTGTGACATTGGTAAGTATGGAATAAGTTATTTAAATCTTAACCTTATGATTATCTTCTCTTAGGGACAAAAATACAAATGCCAACTGTGACACCTTGGGTTGTGTTGTGTCCAGCAGAAAAGGTAGTCAGTTTCAAGCTTGGGACTGAGCCCCCACACTATCTGCAGTCTAGTTTCTGGTTCTTTGGTGTCTTTAGAGGCAATCAAAATCCTCTACATCACACCCTACTCCACTCCCTACAACACTAAATTATTTTTATATTTATTTAATCTTAAAAAAAATTAAAAATTTTATATTTATATTACTAACATCTATTTTTATATATTTATAAAATTTTATTTTAAAAAATCATGTTTTACAATTTTTAATAATTATAAAATTTTATATTTATATTACTAACATCTATTTTTATATATTTATAAAATTTTATTTTGAAAAATCATGTTTTACAATTTTTAAAAATTAAAAAGTCCATATTTTATAAAATATAATTATTAAAAATTTTAAAACATGATTTTTCAAAATAAAATTTTATAAATACATAAAATTGGATGTTAGGAATATAAATATAATTTTTTTTAATATTAAATAAATATAAAAATAATTTAGTGTTGTAGGGAGTGGAATAGGAAGTGTTGTAGAGGATTTGAGTTGCTTTAGAGGGGGCTCCATACATCAAATCAACACCTAGCAATGTACTAATGAAAATTTGTCATCAGGTGTACCGAGTGACAAGAGTTTAACGAAGGAGTTGTGTATATGCAATCCGATTATTTTAAGAATCGTAGTGTTTTGTTAAAACCCAACTACGATTAATGGAGTTAAACGGTTTAAGTCCATGACTATTATAAACAGGTTCTATGAGGTCACACACTGTGAATTGATGGACTAGATTAACAGGATTGATGATTAATTATTAATAATATACATGTAGAGTATGGATCTTTTGTACACAACCATTAGGGTTATACACAGAATATTATTCGGTGAAATGTGAATCATTATTCGGTGAAATTTGAAGCACTATTCGGTGAAATGTGAAACATTCTTCCTACTAATGGTATGTTTTTTTCCGTTCAGTTCAAATGAAAACGTCCCAATCCTACTGAATAATTTGTAACATTCTACCGAATAATGTTTAGTATTTTTATTCATCTATTTCAAATAAAAGAGACCTCAATTCCCTAAAAAATACTTATAATTTCTACGAATAACGCTTCAAATTTCACCGAATAATGTTTCACATTTCACCGAACAATATTCTGTGTACAGTGTACACCCTAAGGGGTGTGTACACCCGAACCACACCCTATACATGTATGTTATATATTATTACACTAGTACAAATATAGGGGGTGGAGCACGGTAAGTTGGGTACGGTTTTTGACAAGCGTGCTTATTTTTTTATTTTAAGCACGGTTTTATATTAAAAGTGTGTTCTCGACCCCAAATTCAACTAAAAGCAACACACTTTACCATAAAACCGTTCTCGTTTATTTCTAAAAAAATATTTAGACCGGTTTTCGTGTAAAGCGTGCTTAAAAAAAACTTAAAACGAACACGGTTTAATTTTCAAAGTGTGTTCCCAAAACCAAATTTGACTAAAACAAACACGCTTTACTATAAAACCGTTCTCGTTTATTTGTAAAAAAATATTTAACCCGGTTTTCGTGTAAGCGTGCTTAAAAACATTACAACGAACACGGTTTAATTCTCAAAGTGTGTTCCCAAAACCAAATTTAACTAAAACGAACACGGTTTTCTATAAAAACGTTCTCGTTTATTTATAAAAACTATTAAGCCCGATTTTTATGTAAAGTGTGCTTAAAAATAAATTAAAACGAGCACGGTTTCATTTTATAAGTGTGTTCCCAAAACCAACTTTAACTAAAATCAACACACTTTTCTATAGAACCGTTCTCGTTTGTTTCTAAAGGAATAATTAGCTCGTTTTTTACGTAAAGCGTGCTTAAAAAAAATTAAAAACGAACACGGTTTTATAAGAAAAGTGTCTTCTCAAAACCAAATTTAACTAGTGGGAACACATTTTTCTTTTAAAGCGTTCTCATTTATTAACCGTTCTTGGAAATTTTTTTTTATATTTAGAGTTTTTTTAGTAATTAGATTAAGTAAATGCACAAAGTTACAACAAAATTCCGTAGCTCAGGCGGTAGGCGTGTGAAGCGGACGAATTCGTATGAGGGTGCAAGAGGTTGTGGGTTCGACTCTTGGTTCGAGAGGTAAGGTATTGCATTGGACCATTGTTGAGATGGATATATCCGTTTGAGAGATATATGAAAGAGCACACTTTTTATTTAAAGCGTGCTTATTATTAAGCACGGTTTGAAAAAAAGTGTGCTAAAACTTTTTTTTTTAGCCCACTTCAATTGAAGCGTTCTTATAATTCGAGAACGGATATTGGGTGTATGACAATTTTAAGAACGCTTCAACACAAAACCGTACTTAAAATATGGGATCACGGTTAAATAATAAGCGTGCTTGTTTGGGAGCGCACCCACTATAAGCACAGTACGAGAAGTGTGCTCCCATGCATAAAAAAAGTGTGCTCTGGTCCCCCTTTTGTACTAGTGTTAATAATAGATATTATTTATTTAAGAAATAAATATTTAAATAAATTAATTAGGGGGGTGCCGTCCAATATAGACTGGAGCAGGGCTTTCATGTTGACGTAGTGCAACCTGCTTATACCCTCGATGGCTTCCCCTCACATTCTAGGTAACCAACACTTCATACTTGAATGTGTTATAAGTTATTGCATAAGTTCAAGTAGTCTGGCATGTTGATATCGTACCACTTGATTGCTCATACAGATTTGGATCTATGAGACGGTGCCTCAACTTGCCAGATGGTATGCGATGAGTGGGTTGAGCTCAACGTACCCACGTTACCTGCGTTGGATTGCGGAGACCCTTAATGTTGTCTATTCAAACATACATTCCAAGTTGCGTGAGGACAATGAGAATGGGATCAAGCTAGACGGCGCTCGTACCATCCTTCACCCCGACAACCCTGAGATGCGTTTGATGGAAGGTTGTCGATACACTCACAAGGCCCCCGATCTCCTCTTCGACAATGCCGTTAAGCAATACGAGGAGGAACACCCTCACGCAAAGCTTAGACATATCCAGTCTTGGGCTCATATGCGGGGTACTTAGGCTGCAGGGGGGCCACGATATGGAGAAGAGGTTGTTGACGAAAATGGAGGAGATTTTAACTAGATTAGCGAGGCTGGAGAAGGTTGTGAGGGAGCTTCTACGTTCGACGACCTCAACGACGCCTTTCATTGGGGCTTACCCCAAGAGATGTTGGTTGTCTAGGTTTTCCACCATTGTCTATCTCCAACTGCATCCGATGCTTCGTAAATGTCATCGGTAATTCATGTACCTCCTCTCGCATTTATCTTCTTTTGGATAGGCTTAACATTGTTTGTACCTTTGTAACATTGGTTTGAACTTCGTTCGGACAAAACTTTCCCTTTAAGAAGCTCCCATCGACGGAGATCACCTATACATGATGTTCTTGTGTTAGGGAAGTGATAGGAGAAGTGAAGGGGGTGACACAAGAAAACAAGCAGGTGACAGGTTTTATCGCATTTATGGTAATTGGGTTGTACATTTCACTGGCGAGCATGCTTCATCACGTGTAGGTAGGAGTAAATCCATCGGTAGTTGTCCTTATTAGTTCCATGTAGTGTTTCCCTGACTTTTAATCGTGTCGGCATGCCTTGCAATAGTTGCACCCCACACCCATCTGCGATTTCATCAACACTTTCACTTGGTCGGGGGGTTGGAGTCTTTCGTGTCCCTGTACAACTAATGAATACACACAACAAATAGATAGATGTAATATTGACAGATAACCATCTGTACTCTAAATGTCAACAGGGAAAACATGTTGAGCTCGACATCCGCTTTCTTAGTGAGAACTTTGTACTCGGTCATGCATATCTGTGTACTTCATGTTCCCTCTAATTACTAATATGCGGACATATTTACGAAAGGTTTGCCTAGTCAGTTTTTTTGGATCTTCGACCTCCTCCGATTTTTACTACGGGGGTATGATAGCATATATCGTATATAGTTAGGCTTGCTAGCATTCAACACATTGATGTATATTGTGATTATCTTTATTTATATGAAATGACAAGCACATACAACTTAAGGGGAGTTATCCTAATCTTACAGAATGATCTATTTTAGTTGCTTCGACATTGGGTTATGGAAAAAAATTTCTTTGTGCATCTATTTTTGTATATTATGAATGTTTTATTTTGCAAGCCAGAAGATTAAGGTTGTGTTTGGCAACGAGGAAACTTTTTAAGGATAGAGATTATTTTTGGAGATTATGGAGGTGGAGATTTTTTTGGAGAAGTAAAAGATGGATTTTTTTTAAAAAGAACTTAAATGGTGTTTGATAGTTATAAGGTTTGGAAGGTATTTTGTGGCAAAAAAGTCTAAAATATCCTCTATTTTTTTACCTCTCTTCTACTACTCTACCCCACTCACTCGGACAGGATACAAGACATCGAGCTTCAGATTCCGGGAAAACTCTGGTGAGGTTCTAAGGAGGGAGCTTGTCATCCCGGTGAAGTTAGTTTCAATGGCTACTAGGGGAGCTCATCCAATGCCTACCAGGAGGCACAACTGATCGTCCGATTGTCGCACCGAGAACGTGCGCCAACAAACTGCAGTGGTTGTGTCGATAGGAGGGGTCAATGGCGTTGGAGTAGTGAATGGAGTGGTTCGGCCGGAACTGCTCAGCCCCACCACTGGTGGTGATGTGAGTGGTTTAGTCAAAGCTGCTCAAATCGCGCGCCTCCATAGCAGCTCCTACTATTTTGAGTGAAGTGGTGGTGATGAAGGCAATTTAGAACAAAACCCCAGACAAAACCTCCCGAACCTTGGGGGCTCAAGATTCCAATGTCAACGGAAAAACAACACCCACCTGCACCTCTTGAAGCCCTGTCCACACCCCCCCCCCCACCAAACACCATGGTTACAGGTTTTTTTTTCAAACCCCCGAAAACCTCCTAAACCTGTTGCCAGACACAGTCTAATTGTGTTAATTTACTATCTTGTTAATGAGATCCAATGTATTTTGAATATTTTGAAGCCTTTTCAAACTTATTTTGACTGAACCTAATCATATAGTTTTGTAGGCTTTTCAATGATTATTTTTTAAAATTATGATTAACTAATTAACCGTACCAAAAATACTCAATTCGTCCCATATTAAAATGCATATGGATTTTCTACACGCTTTTTAAAAAGTTAAAAACATTATAAAATACTTCCTCCATCTCGGAATATAAATCGTTTTAGTCCTTTGGGCTTGTATCAAAATATATGTCATTTTAAAAATTTATACTCAAGTTCCTCCTATTTGTAGAGTTTCTTAATATTATTCTTACCTCATATTAATTGCATACATTGTATAGGGAAAACAAAATTTTTGGTTTCGATTTCTTCTCCCCTCCTTGAATTTGGTAAATAGAGAACGACCATCCAGGGTTCGAACCGGAAATCTTTGGGTACTACCCGCAAGTCCTTTCCGGTTGAACCATTCCAGAATGGTTCCCTCTCCCCTTTAAAGATAGTATGGATAAGGTTTTGACTTTTGACTGATCATCTTCATCTTTGTAAATCAAAAGTACTTCACTTATCTCAATTATTGATTAAAAAATCAATTGAATTATTTGGTTGGTTTTTCCATTTATTTTGAGCACGAAGAACATTAAGGATGCAATGTTTCCTACGGATTTGAAACTCAAAGAGGACATGAGATTCAATGCGAAAAGTGGATCACCATTTAAGTTATCACTAGAAGAGAATATGATTGATGCAGATTTAAACGTGAAAGGAGATGAAATAATCCGTGCCAACGGAAAACTCATTGTGACAGAGGCTTTGCTTTGTACAAGCATGTAGTTGGAGAGATAAGTGTCGAGTCAAACAAAGTGCTTTATGAAGTGAAATAGATTATGCTAAATCTTCTTCTCCCAAACTACAATTGGGTCTGATGGTAGATTATGAGTTCTCCCCAGTGGTGATTTAAAAATGTCTTTTACTTTGTGGGACACATAATTGAAATCCACTTCAAAATAGTCACACACAATAGGTAAGTGGAAACATGAAACAATGGTAATGAGTTTGCATTAAAGGAGAAAATCAGTGGGTAAGTTCATGAAATTGTGTTGCAAGTAGTTCGTACCACATTGGTGGGTAAGTTGACTGAATTGTATTGCAAGTAGTTCTTACTTGCATATTAGAGCTCTTCATCTAGTTTAGCATTCGGATCAAGTATCAAAGAGATGCCTCTTTTGACTTCTCGATAGGGTGATAAAACCTGGAATCAGTGTTGTTGTGTTCAACACCTTATACCTCCTCATCTGCCTCTGAAGTTGGATTATTGTGGAAATAATTGAAACCAATGTTCTCTTTGGTAGCCATTGAAAAATGTTTACACATTTCATATGCAAGTAAGAACATTTCATATGCCTCTTCGTGGCTAGTGAATTTAAAATTTTAGCTCCAACTTGAAATATTTGGTAAAGAGTAAGTAATCTTCCACCATCAATATTAACATAGAAGCCCAAAGGTTTTAACTAAATTTTATTACAATTTACAATCAATCCTTATTGTAGTCTCATCTTAGCAATCCCATTAAATGCAACTATACTCCTCTTTCACATTTCCATAATAACCGCGCAAATTTCTCAAACGACTTATATTTCGAGATGGAGAGAGTATCAATTATTTGTTAAATTTTTAACTTCATAGTTATTTCTACTAAGTATGGAATTATTAGTAATAAAATATCGTTTTCGCCACGCGTGGGTTTTTGTTGTTTTGCTTCCTAGCAATAAGACAATGTGATAATTCTTATCATCTCTTATCTTTCCATGCTCTTTCGATATTTGTCATCATCTGTTCTCCGGTTTAAGTATATCTTCATTGATTGGGGTGTTAATTTTTTTTTTACAAAGAAAAATATTTAAGATACTAGCCAACATACTAACTGGGAACTCGAGAGGCCAACAAATCAACAGATAGATTAACTGTCATGATACAATACCAACCAATGCAAACAAGAAAAATGACTCAAATATCATTAAAATACAAAGCATTTGTTATCTCGCGTAGAAGTTGAGGAAGACCCTTGTAAGGATGCGAATTCCGAGAACACGAGAGACTGCAAAGACATCACACGATGCCTCAACAACATGAAGACGGATATTATTAACCCACCACCGAAAAGATCAACACATGAGGAGATGCGGATCAACGACATTCTCTTCACCTAAATGAGGAATCAGAAACTACGAACACTTTCACAATCCACTTGATCAAACAAGGCGCCCGATATTGCAACCTTATTTGGAACTAAACCAGCCACACTCAGGAACGACTCCACACTATAGGAAGACAATCATGATTAGACAACTCTTAGTCATTACTCAACATGTTCATTCACACACAAAATTTCCTCTCCCAAGGATTTTTTTCCTTCTCCTCGGCCTCCAGTGACCTCTCCTTCGCCCTCAAGAAATGGGATCGGTGGTCAAGGGTGACTAGTTTGGCGACGATCGGTTGTGGCAGTAGGGACCTCGTGGATGGCGCTAGCTTTTGGTCGAGGGTGGTCGGATTTAGCCACTAGGTTTAGAGAAAGGGATTGGAGGTGGCTAAACATATCAATCGGATCATTCAAATTGGGTTCGGGTTGGGTTATTTCGGGTTTTGGGTAAAAACGGGTTCAAGGTAAAATTTTAAATGGGTCTCGGGTAGATTAGATTCGGGTTAACTCAAACCCAGGTTTGACCCGGTTTCGGTCAATTTCGGGTTTGTCAATTTTTTTCTTTTTTTTTTATAAAAATAAAAAATCATATTTTGATAACTTTGCTATAACTTCAAAATGATAAAGTTAAAGACGTTGCTAAGTTTTTCTGTTGGGTCCTATACTTATTAGAAGATGTCATTCTATGTCCGAGCGCTTGAAATTATATACTACCTCCGATTTAATATTTGATTTTTACTATTACTCATGATTTTTAATAAAATTTAAAACTCTATAAAATTATAAAATTTTAATTAATTTTTTAAATTATTTCATGCCGATTAGTAATGAGTATAACATTATTTTTAAAATTTAACTAATTTTTTAAATATTTTATAAAGTATTTTAGATTTAAAAAACCGTGTTGAAAAATAAAAAATCAAATATTACTAATAAGATGAAATAATATACAATACAAATAAATATAAAAGTTATTTTGAAAAAGAAAGATCGAGTCTTTGTAATTATAAAACATAATAAATTGAAATATAGCTCCATGAATAATTTTAATAATACATAATTATAAATCAATTAATTTTAATAATATATTAATTACCAAAGTTACTCTAATATGGTTTGGGATTTTCTTGGCTTTTAATTGGTCAAAGTTTGTTTTAACAAACCGAGCCAGTCGAGTCATCGGGTGAAAACCCAGTTGACCTAGAAAAATACAGATTTTTTGGGTTCGGGCAGAAAAAAATACGAGGTGAAAATTTTCGGATCTTGACCCAAAATTTTTCTAGTGTTCGGGTTGGGTAAGTCGGGTCGGGTTGGGTTTTAATAGCTCTAGCGGTGGTCATTGGAGGGATGATCGTGGCCCGATAGCCGAAGGGGTGGTAGTGGTGGCCTGATAGTTGAATAGGTGATGGTGGCGGAAGTCATCCCTCGCTCTAGAAAACATTCTAGAGAAAGGTGAAAGTTTTACTATTATAGAGATCGAGGTGTTATTTGTTTTCCTTTGATTTGCTATTTTAGTTTCTTATCTTGATACTCCTCATTAATTCGTTTGTTTTTCAATCTCTCAATACACGAACTACTTTCATTTTTAAAAAAAGTTTGAAATTATATTTTAAAAAATAAATATTTTATAGAATTTTTAATTTTTTTTATAAAAAAATATGTAGGATTAACCAATCAAATATTCACAATCGCAATCAACAATTAACATATTTTCAATTAGTCGAAACTATGGTTAATTGTCGACGTGAATTTGTTACCATAGTGTAAAGTGTTATGCAAACATATCACATATGGAATGTGAGAAAAGCATCAAACCAAGTAGAAGAAAGCAAAAGCAAGAATAAAAGCAACACGTCTTCTTTACATACCCCCCTCCATAAAATCCAACAAAATTGTAATCCCCTTTTTGTACATTTTTTCTTCCTTCCCAACCCTTTTTATTTCTTTTATATGCTCCGTATTTTATATATATATTTTTTTATACTATAATATATATATATATATATATATTTGCATGTTTTAAATTTAATTTCTAATTGATGCCCTTTTTATTTTTACTGGTTCTCGCCGACAGATACTGCCTTTACACTCTCTCCCCCTTTTCACTCACTTCTCTGCAGCTCTTCCCCCCTTCTCTCTCTCTCCTCATTACTCCCCCAAGCTTCGAATCTCCACCTCTTCCTCTTTAATGGCGGAGCCTTCACGGCTCACTTTCTGTCCAACTCTCCTTCCCTCATCCTACCACCTCTGCTTCTTTTTCTTCAATGGCTTCTCCTCCGCCCTCCTTTTGTAATTTTAACTCGCTTTGAACTCGAGGTCTCCGTTCCTCATTCTGTTTCTCCCATTGTGTCTCTGCAAGATCAGCTCAGATGGCCTTCTTTCCCCTCTCTCTCCTCCTTTCCTCCTGCTTCGCCTTTGCGGTGATCGCGCCGCCTTTTGTGTTCGGGACCACTGATCCTTCTGATGGTAATCTGACTGTCTCTTTCTTTATTTTGGTCATTGTTTAGGGATGTTGCGTTTTATTCGGTTTGTTGATGTTTGTTTTGGTGTTCGATTGGTTTAATTTGGGGGTTGAGATCAAATGCATGTTCAAATCTTTGGGGCTTTGCTTGAGTTGTTGGTTGGTGATATGTGGCTTTGTCTGTTTCTCCATTTGATTTCAGAGAAGTACTAAAATATCAGAACCAAAGTTGGCTGTTGCGGCTCTTGAATTTTGCTAGGGTTCTTTCTTAGCTGGATTGTATTTATGAGAGCTCATCGCCATTTTGGATGTTTGTGTTCTGTTTGAGGATAATTCCAACAATCTGGACCAGTTTGGTTCAAGTTCTAAAAAAGGCTATGTTCTAGGTTTTATAGACCTAGTTTTTTGTTCTTTGTTGCGACTGAAAACTATTGTTAAATCCAAAGTGTTTTTGGAAGCTGAATTGAAACTACATTTGTTATAATTCAAGGGTAGATTTCGCATTGTGTGATGGTCCCATTCAGAAAAGTTTCGTCCTTTTCTTGATCCAGGGTTGGAAATCTATAGGAATATTGGAAGTGTAATCTAGCTTTCTTTAGGTGGTCGAAAATGAAAGGTTGTTTATTGTTATCTGCCTGTGTGTCCCTGGTTGTTTAAGTAGCATTGGCTTATTTTGTTATTATGAACCTGTTTACTTTCCTATTCAAAAATAGTGAAATTCACTTTTGAGCAGTACAAGGTCTTCAAGTACTCTTCAGCGCTTTCAACAATCCTTCTCAGTTGTCTGGTTGGAAATCAAGTGGTGGGGATCCTTGCGGAGAATCATGGACGGGGATTACATGTGACGGTTCAGCCGTCGTGTCAATGTATTTTTATTCTTACCATTAGAACTTTCTTAGAAGAAAATATTTATTTGCTCTCAACTAGTTGGCTGACTCTGATAACTTGCTGGCTTAACAGCGATGTTTCTGGATTAGGACTCAATGGCACTATGGGATATTTGCTTTCAAACCTTGCTTCACTTAAGACTCTGTGAGAATTTTTCACTCATTATCCTTAAGAATGTTGAGATTGTGTGCAACTATACTGTGTTTCTTATGTATCTTTTAAATTGCTAAAGTGATTGTTTTCTTATTACAGGGATTTGAGTGACAATAATATCCATGATACAGTTCCATATCAGCTACCACCTAATCTGACAAATCTGTAAGGATTGGTTGTTTATAATGGTTCACTTATTGGAGAGGCATTGTGTTGAAGCTCATTATTTTCGTGGTTTTGATTTTGGTCTGAGATGCAGAAACCTTGCGAACAACAACTTAACAGGTAGCCTTCCCTATTCCATTGCCGGTATGGTGGCACTTAATACGTTGTAAGTTGGTGATTCTTTGCTACTCATTGTGATTGTTAATTCTTTACAAGTTTTGTTTATATCTAATTGTGGGTTTTGAATTCTAGGAATATCAGCCACAATTCGTTCTCTCAATCGATCGGAGATATGTTCACTAATCACTCTGATCTTGCAACAATGTAAGAAACCTAATGGGGCATTGCCTTTTTGATGGTATTCTAATTTTGATTTAGAAAGGTTTATTTACTTTCAAGATTTATTATGTGCATCTAAAAGGCGATGCCAATACCAAACCATTTTTACTAGGTTTTACTTGGGGAGAGAACAGAATAGAGGAGTTTTGTTCCCTTTCTAGAGTGCGGGGAGCCAGGGACTATACTTTTTCATTAGCAGTTTCAATACAATCAGTTTGTAAATATGTCAAATTGCTCCATTTCACCTTTTGATAACTGGCTTCTAAACACCACCTTGTTGTGATGCTGTTTGTTGCAGTGATCTCTCATTCAATAACTTCTCTGGAGGATTGCCCGCTTCTTTCAGTTCTTTGTCCAATCTTTCTCTTCTGTATGTGAACTAATGACTGATCCTTTGACGTCAATGTGTTACTACAGTTACATTTTCTTACATCTCCTGATACATAAATTGGTTGCAGCCACATCCAGAACAATGAATTAACTGGTCCTCTTGATGTTCTCACAGCTCTGCCTTTGACTGATGTGTAAGTCCCTAGTAAATTGAATGTCTATTTATAATTTATTACATCATTTCACAATGGTTGTTTTTATACTGTACGAGTGTTTTGCAGAAACGTTGCCAACAATAATTTCTCAGGATGGGTGCCAAAGGAGCTACTTTCAATCCCAAATTTTGTGTAAGCTTCTGTGAATTGTTTATAATCGTTCACCCTTTCTTCATTTCATTTATTGGTTTCCAACTATATATCTAATAACTGGTAACATTCAAACAGCTACAATGGTAATTCATTTGACAATGGTCCTGCTCCTCCTCCTCCACCATATACTGCTCCTCCACCTGGAAAATCATCTAGTAGAAGCCATTCACATTCATCTCCTCATTCACATGGGAGTCCTAATAGCCAGTCATCTGATACCAAAAGAAGTGGGTTATCTGTTGGTGCTGTTATTGGCATTATATTGGCAGCTTCTCTGTTAGTTATGTTTGGCATACTCGCTCTAATTTTGTGCACAAGGAAACGGAAAAAGAATGAAATTGTGGGTAGAACTTCTTTGGGAAATATCTCTACTAATGCAGATAGAGGTAAATTTTGTGTCCTCTCTTTTCATTGTCTCTGCAGAACTGAGTTTGAGGCGAGAATTCATTAAAACATTTGGACATTATTTTTTTACACAATGAACACAGAAATGCAAGAGCAAAGGGTGAAAAGCACAGCTGTTGTGGCTGATCTGAAACCTCTCCCGTCAGAAAAACTGGTGGTTGATAGATTAATGGTGAAAAATGGATCTATGAAGAGAGTGAAATCCCCGATTACTGCCACTTCCTACACAGTTGCTTCTCTTCAGTCTGCAACAAATAGCTTTAGTCAAGAGAATATAATTGGTGAAGGTTCTCTTGGCCGTGTTTACAAGGCAGAGTTTCCAAATGGCAAGGTAAATTCAAGTCAGAAAATTTCAGACCATATTCATCAATAGAACTGGCAGAAAGTTTTCTAATAAATTGCTCCTCTACTTGCCTACTTTGTGATCAGTAGTCTGGATTCCTATAGCATTGTGCTTCTTTTCTATTCATTCCCTATCTATATATAAAGAATTGACTATTCACTTCCACACACGTATTTTATTCTATAATGTTTTGTAACCTTTGCTGAATGTCGTATAGATAGGTTCTGGTAGGTACTCTAACTGATCATTGATATACTGATCTATTCTCATATTCTAGATCGTGGCTATAAAGAAGATTGATAACTCAGCATTATCATTGCAAGAGGAGGATAATTTCCTTGAGGCCATTTCAAATATATCACGCCTAAGGCATCCTAATGCCGTCCCGTTGGTAGGATATTGTGCAGAGCATGGACAAAGGCTCCTGGTTTATGAATATGTTGGTAACGGGAATCTGCATGACATGCTACATTTTTCTGAAGATGGCGGAGAAAGATTGTCGTGGAATGCCAGGGTCAAGGTTGCACTTGGCACCGCCCGTGCACTTGAGTATGATATCTGAAGTCCTTTCTTCTTTCCATCCATACTACTGTTTGGATACTTAACCCTGAACTCAATCTGTTATGTGCATCAGGTACTTGCATGAGGTTTGCTTGCCTTCAGTCGTCCATAGGAATTTCAAATCAGCAAACATACTACTTGACGAAGAGTTCAATCCTCATCTTTCCGATTGCGGTCTTGCTGCTTTGACACCAAATACAGAGAGACAGGTTAATGAGTTTCCCTTCTCCAGACATACCATTTCTATTTCCTTGCTAAATATATATTTTAGGTCTCAGTGAATCTGTTAGCTTATGCATACCCTTTCTTCATTTGTTGTGATGTGCTGCTGATAAGGTACTTGTGCTATAAGATACTTATTAAGGTAAAAAATATCCTGAGAAAATAAGACCTTACAAGGGCCTGCAAACAGACTCTTAATTGTTTTATAAAAAATATTTGTTAAAGTATGTTTAGATTTATATATGATGTTAAAGTAACAATATTTGTTCTCTGACCCTGGTAAACCTTAACTCTTTACAGGTTTCGCACCAGATGGTTGGTTCATTTGGTTACAGTGCGCCTGAGTTTGCCTTGTCAGGGATATACACGGTAAAAAGTGATGTGTATAGCTTTGGAGTAGTGATGTTGGAGCTTTTGACTGGCCGTAAACCCCTAGATAGGTAAATTCCTTTCTTAATTTTTGACTGTCTTAACTATCCGAGTGTTCTAGCCATTTCATCATTAGTGTTGTCTCCGCTTTGCAGCTCAAGGCCAAGAGCGGAGCAGTCACTGGTTATGTGGGCCACTCCACAACTCCATGACATAGATGCTTTGGCGAAGATGGTTGACCCCACCCTCAATGGGATGTATCCTGCAAAGTCTCTCTCACGCTTTGCCGATGTCATTGCCCTCTGTGTTCAGGTAAATTATACGATGTTTTTAAAGCTGGGCACTATTCACATCATTTAGTTTCCAGAAAATGAATATGTGCATTGTACAACATGGTTCTGACGTTTTGTAACACATCCATATTCCTCGGCAGCCTGAGCCAGAGTTCCGACCACCCATGTCAGAAGTCGTGCAAGCCCTAGTTCGACTGGTGCAAAGGGCAAGTGTCGCAAAGAGAAGACCGAGCGAGGAATCGGGTTTTGGGTACAAGACTCCAGATCACGACGTCATTGACATGTCATTTTAAACTTCCTAAAGATGGAGAAAAAAAGGGGACTTCACACCTACTTGAAAACCAAAATGGATTGTGGTGTTGTAATTATGCAATTTCTATGTTGAGGGTATATAATTTGACTACTGAGGCCACAGTTTTCCAAATGTGATTAGTTTTCATTTCAATGGTTTGTTCTTAAAGAAGGGTCACTTGTGCAAGCTGAATGAAAAGTGATGAGACTCCCCAAGTGAAAATGGAGGAATAAAAACTTGGGGAGAGGGCCAACTTACAGGAACATTGGTAGTAGACAAAGCAAGTCTAGTGTTTTCATGAAGATAGCATTTGTTTTTTCTCTTCTTTCCAAGAGCCGTTGTATCATATTCCGTACATTGTTCAAAATTATGGTAAATTTAAAGTGCTACTTTCAATAAATGAATACAACTCCACTACTACTAGTCTACTACTGTACTTACATAGGGCCTGCATTTTCTCTTTATAGCGTCTACTTTTCTACTGTCAACTGTGTTTGCTTATTTCGTTACTCCATTTCACATTGAAATTAAAGGAAAGAAATCAAAGAGTATACGGTTTATGAACTACTCTTGTAAATTACTCATACTGGATCTCCCAAGACCGATTGGCGATTGACCTGCATCCTGGAAAACTCGCTGCCCAAGCATTTTGACTCGACGTCTAAGTGTCTAACTCAAACTGAATCAAATTTGATACAACCGACGAAATCCAGTAAGACTCTTATCCGCTATAACCAAAACTTGAACTTAAGATACAACCTAAACCCAAACCAGCCGAAATTTGAGACAATCTAAACCCGAAATGAGCATAAACCCGATTCAAATTGAATGGCCAAATTATCTAAAACTACCCAATCCCTAACCTGACCCGACCCACTTTATTGTCACCTCTATTGACAATTTGATCCAACCCATCGGAATCCAAATAGCCCAAGCATTTATGAAAATTAATTATCTGAAACTGATCCGATCCAAATCCAAGTAATCTGAAACTTGAAACAGATTTGAATCTAATTATACCCAAACTTGAAAACCATATGAACCAAAAACACACTCGGCCCAAAACATACTAAAAAGATGAACCCAATGAAACTCAAATTCTATATCTTGAAGAGGTAAATATATAGACAAGTGATCAAATGAATTCCCCCCCCCCTCCCCCCCCCCCCCCCCAAGCGGGATTAAATGATTCAGTTACAAAAAAGTCTAGACAATGGTCTGATTGCAAAATGATCATGCGACTTTATCCCACCACTATAAATCACCACTGTGGATTGATGCGAATCTCACGCATGAAGGTTGCCTCGATCTTTCGATAGGTAGTCGAATTCGATCCCACAAGCGCTCGAATCTCACAAACGACGTTGGACCCACAAGTATCGATCCTTGTTGAATCTCGCGACAAGAATAGATCTTCAGCGCTACTTATCACGATCCTTAGTGTTCGAATCTCTTGAACGGTTGAAAGCTTCTCGCTCTCTATAGGGTTTATGATGAAACGTGTTTTTTTTCTCAAATTTAGGATGTGCCTTCTTAAGTTTCATTATCTTCATTAAATAGAAAATACAAAATATGGATAAATCCTAATAAAATAAAAAAATATTACAATCCTAATAATTATCTAGTTGCTAATGGATAAACTCAAATACCTAATTTTAGGAGCCCAACAATAGCTCCCACAAAATCAGTCCATTACTCTAAAAATGTCAAAAAATAATAATAAAACATAAATAATGTCTGACACATTTTATTAAAAACAAAACAACTCGACATCCCGAGATTCGATGAACTACAAGTGTCATGAACCTTGGATCTTCCATGGCTTCCGACTTATATCATTCTCCCTTTCTTAATCTTGATTTGCCCTCAAATCACGGGAAGGTAGAACAATCACATCAACAATGAAGCAAAAAAATCAGGTGGCCTGTCAGAGAGAACAATGTCGACGAGTCGTCCCTGACTCATGTATCAATGGAAATGCCGAAGGAACAACGAGGAATAGCATGAGCAAAGCTTGCAATCATTAATCTCATTGTGCTCTTTAACTAGTATGGAACTTACTTGTAGCTCCACAATGGAAACAACTCCAATAAGCTCATCAACTAAGCATCGATCCTCCATAATGGCATCATATGCAACACCATAGTCAACATCATCAACATAGACATCATATATGGGAGGAAATAACTCATAGTCTACCATTGGGGCCTCTCTCACGAATTCATTGAAGCAAGAGTTGTGGGGATTGCTCATCTCAAATTCCTGTTTCGACACATCCACCCTATTATGGAAGTAAAAAAAATGAGCATGTTGCTCGTATAGGAAGACCATATAGTAGGTGCATCTACCATTCAAGCTCAGCGACTCAGAGCCACAACTCGTCTATCTCAAGAGACCAAGCATCATCATCAATTAGATGCTTCTCAATAGCCTACAACATGGTTAACATACCAAAAGCAATACCCGAAGGAAGGCATAAACCCGAAAAATATGTGATATTGTAACAACCTCAACAACACAATCATAAAATGCAAGTAGTAAGGTCAACTAAGCAAGGTAAACAAAGCACAAGAATGCAAATGACCCACTTTCTTATCGCCGACTACTTCATTGCAAACAACACCACACTTTCTATCTCCATTTTTTTTAATGTAAGCAAAGAAAGAAAAATCAACAAACAAGATTAGAAGAAACTTGCAAAAAGAATAGGAATTAGGATCCTAGGGCTTTAGTGAAAAGTGCAAAACGACAAGCTGAGGGCAGGGAATCGCACGGACGTGTGCAGGAGCCGCACGGACGGAGAGAGTTCGTGTGGGCGTGCGCGCGCCTGTGGTCACGTGGAGCTGTTCGTGTGCGACTGTGATTAAGGTGTGTTGTTCGATGCCACAAGTTGCGGCTGGGCTAGCAGATCGGTGGTGGTCGAAAGGTGGTCGGAGAGGGGTGGTGGTGGTGGTGGTTGGTTAGGGTTTGCGGATTTTTGCTTTTGTTTTTGAATTTCTATGTTTTTGGATGATTGAATCGCTAAAATTAAAACAAAATCAGCAATTAAATCGGATATAGACGACTACTTGTCGATGTACTGAAAATTGATACAACTTGATGCGAATCTCACGCAGGAAGGTTGGCCCGATCTTTTGATAGGTAGTCGAATTCGATCCTGCAAGCACCCGAATCTCACAAACGTCATTGGAACCACGACAAGTATCGATCCTTGTCAAATCTCATGACAAGAACAGATCTTCAGCGTCACTTCTCACGGTCCTTAGTCCTCAAATCTCTCGAACGGTTGAAAGCTTCTCGCTCTATGTAGGGTTTCTGATGAAACATGCTTTTTTTTTTCTCTCAAATTCAGGATGTGTCTTCCTGGCTTTCATTATCTTCATTAAATAGGAAATACAACATATGGATAAGTCCTAATAAAAGAAAAATAGAAACTCCTAACAATTATCTAGTTGCTAATGGATAAACTCAATTGACATAATTTTGTGAGCCCAACAATAGCGCCCATAAAATTAGCCCATGACTCTGAAAATATCAAAAATAATAAAACATAAATAATGTCTGATATGTTTTATTCAAAACAAAACAACTTGACATCCTACAAACCCTAACCCCCAAATCCAAATACCACCACATCACCTACCCACCACCGCCACCTTCACCACTTCTCAACACCACCACCACCTATTCTCTGACATGGAATCTAATCCCCACCACAACCACCTCACCACCGTTACCACTTTTAGCCTCCACCGCCGCCACAATCAGACCAAAAGTATCCCTTCTCTGTCGCCTCATCGGACCAAATCCAGCCTGTCACTGCCGCATCCATCAAAACAAGACATCACCACCAATTTCGCATCCGATCTCTCGTCTGAAGCCCTCTAACACCGGTTTTGCTCCTGATTTCTCTTTTGAGGTCCCTCTTTCTTTGATTCTTTCGATCGCCTCCAACTGCAGAGGGTCTTGGTTGGTTGTCATCAACCCGGTCGCCATCATTGGTCTCATCATCCCCCGTTCGCCTGGCCCTTCAGCCTTACCCTCGGTCTACCCTGGGCCCGAAGGTGTTTCGCTTTGGGTAGTTTCGGGTCTTGAGGTGTGTCCTTTGGGCCCAAGGCAAAGCCTTGGGCCCAAAGTTTGACCCGAGAAGAAAAAAAAAAGAGAATAATAATACTTACGATCTCATTCTTTGAACATTCCGAAAGGGCCTAAATCCCGTAAGGGCATAAGAAATCCCGTATGGACATATATATCCAAACTCACTGAATTAATCTTCCCGCTAGGGGTGATCAATTTGCTCGTTTGGTTTTGAATAATTTCCCTTTCATCTGAAAGAGTTTCCTAGTGCGTCTTTCGATGGCGGTTCTCGGTTGCGGTTTCTGGGGTTCTTAGCGGTCTTCTTTTGAGTTGGGGCTCTTGTGTCTGGCGTTGGGTCTAGCTGGGGTCGTGACAGTGTGTATCGAGACGACTCCATGATGCAGATAATTCCTTGGAGGTTCGTCTTTACTGCCCACAGGATCTCCTGATGTGTCGCTGGCTAGTGGTACCACTTGGTATTGTTTGGCGTCGGTTCCTAGTCTACGTTGTCTCCAGCGCATTGGGTTTGGCTCGCTTGTTCGTTTGGGATTGTGTGCCTACCATTGTTGTTTTGCACCTTTTTACGCTTAGTTGTGTTGTATGGTGTGACGGTTGCTGTCCACCGACTTTGTCGGCCTCTCGAGGTTCCAGGTGTGTCTGGTCCTCGAATTAGTTCCTTATAAAAAAAACAACTTGACATCCCGATATTTGATGAACTACAAGTGTCACGAACCCTAGATCTTTCATGACTTCCTGACTCATATCATAGATATATCAAAAACCTATCTTAAAACTCTCTGAAGTCCTCAACACTCCTCGTATCACCCCTCTGCCAACTACGCTATCTAACCAATCTATCTAGTCAACCTATCTAACAACCTTTTCTCCCTTTGTGTTTTGCCTTTACACACAAGGGGAATACTGCCTTACACACTTCCATAACTCTCATGGCCCAATTGGTGGGTTTACATGGTTCTTTCTTAAATACAACAACATTTCTTGCAATCCAATTGGTATACACAAAAGCCTGAAAGAGATTAAGTTTAGCCTGAAATATGGCACCATGTTGCACTGCCTTTGATTCCCTCGCAAACCACCCTAGCCATTTGCCTAGCCCTCTTTCTCTTGTTGGTAACTGAGCCCACTTCCACATGATAGCTTGGGCTTTAACCACCTTCTAGTGCGTGAACCAGATATGAGCTTCTATTTCCTCTTCCTTTCCACATAAAGGACACATTGCAACAACAATTACTTTCCAATGTTTAATCCGCCTACAGGTTTGTAATCTCTCCCGCGTGGCAACCCAAACAACAAATCCCCATCCTCTTGCGCTGTCGTAAGAGGGAGTATATCAAATTGTGCACCCTTCCAAATTAGCTCCCCCCCCCCCCCCAATCCTTGCGCTGTCGTAAGAGGGAGTATATTAAATTGTAGTTCACTCTGTTGCCTTCTATAATCTCGGTCCATGGAGGCTCTATCAGCAAGCATAGATGATCCCTGACCCCCAAGATACTTAAAGGTCAAAGTAACTAAACTCAAACTAAAACTCAATCCAACATGAGTTTTTAATGTTATCTAAAACCTTAAGGCCCGTTTGGTACTGATATACATATAACAGATATGGGTAGTATTGCTCATACCCATACCTAGTGTTTGGTGAATGGGTATATGGATATCAATCTGATATACCCATATATTTCCCTTCCTTTGTATTTTTCTCCACTTTGATATACCGTTCTAACGGGGGATATCAAAATAAATGCTCATATTCTTTTTTCCTCAACGCTTCTTTGTAGAGTGGTCTTGCTTGTGGATTTCTCCCTCGAGCTTGGATTTTTCAACCTGATCAAGGTATGTTATTCACTTTTTGTCTATTCCTTACTACTTTGGTCTTGATTTGTTGAGAAATTTTCAATTCATAGAAATTTCAGATATAGGGTTAGGGTTTATCTTCCCCGTCAAGCCCTGCTGAGCTCTTTCGACCCTCTTTCCCGTGGAGTAGCAACAACCTTTCCGACCCCCAAATCCCTTGCGACCCGAGCAGCCCTCTGTCGCCCTTCCGACACGCCTTTGAGCAACACCAAGCCCCTTTGAAACCGACCCCAAAACCCTCCGAGCAACCTTCTTTCTATAAGGTCTGAGCAGCTTTCTTTCCCTTCGTACGCCTATGTCGAACATACCCTAAAACTCTATCCTAAATATATCATATTCTGATATACTTAGCATATCAAGCAGGATATCATATATAAGATTTGATACTCATGTCCTTGATATCGATATCTGATACCTATATATGATATCTGATATACGTATATGGATATCAAACTAGCTCTAAATAACCTCAAGCCTATCCGCCAAACTCCAAAATTATCTTTTGACTTAAAGCAGGTCAGAACCGGCCATGGTGGCTTCGTCTGTTTGACCAAGAAGGCATGAACACCGCTTACTTTTTTCAATTGCCAAAAATAGAAAGTGATAAAAATGGAAACTTTTCTCCACAACGTATGGAGAGGGGGGCGCCGCCGTTCATTGCGGGTTCGTCTGCCGATTTCGCGCCTTCCAATCCCCAAATTGGAAACTCTCCGAGCCACCCGAGCTCCTTCCATGGCCGCTTCTTTTGGAAGCTTCGGCTGTGAACATCCACCATTGAATCACGATTATTATACTACTAGTACCGATATCGGGAATTTTTTCAAAAAACAAATAGGAAAAATCCGAACTTTTCCAGAATTTTAATACCATGAGCTCATCTCGTGACGATCTCTTGCCCGATTCAACCCGTAAATCGAGTACATTGGAGGATCCTGAAGTGTCTCCACCAATCTCGGCCACTTACAGCGTCCCGGACTTCACCGGCGCCGGATCCTACTCAAACCCTATCCTGTTACCCGGATTCCAGAAATCCAACAGCTTGTTCCTGCTGTCGAAAGCTCCGACATCTCCTCGGAGGCAGGGAATCCACGATCTGAAGAAAAAGAATTGCGCTAGAGTTCCTTACTGCCGGAGGTTTAGAGGCCTGATCCTTATCATTGGATTGGTGAGCTTGTTCTTCATGGTCGATTGGTGGATGCTTTGCCGGATTATCCCCGTTGGCTTCACCCAGAAATCCATCTCCTCCGAAAATAAAAGCAATTCGGTCCCAAATGTGCTCGTTGAGGTACAAAAGTTTGGATCTTTTTTTCCCACTGGTGAATGCAGGAAGTTCTCTTTCACAATTTGTGATGAATGCAGGAAGATCAGGGTGAGGTGAAAGGGCTCCATAAGGCCATGTTTGGAAGATTGTTGGCAGTAGCTGCACATACCTTAGCTGAGGTGTACTCTTGATCTTAAGATTATGTGACTTTTGATCATCAAAGATAAATTCAAAAATTCATGTATTGATTGCACTTTAAACGTTTGAATTTGCTAACTACTATCAGGGACAAAATAAACCGGAGCCAAACGGATTGTGGGAGGAGCCGTTTGGGCTTGCTTCCGGTTGGAAACCCTGCGCTGATCACCGCGAATGGGAGCCCAATGGTACTGTTTCTTTAAACTCTACGATCTCTGTGACAATTGTTACTGTCAGCAGCTTAGTGGTAACTCACTAACTCCTTTTGAGTTTGTACTGAATCTTTATCAGATGGAGGTAATGGTTATGTCATGGTTACTGCAAATGGTGGATTGAATCAACAGAGAGTAGCGGTACGTTATGGTTACTGTTTTACTAGACACTTTCACAATCTTGAAATCTTGAATTCCATTTCTTGCTTCATGATATGGAAATTCTGCAGGTTTGTAATGCAGTTGCAGTTGCTCGGTTGCTGAATTCGACACTTGTTATCCCCAAATTTATGTATAGCAGTGTCTGGAGAGATGTCAGGTATGTGACTCACCATCTTACATAGCTCTAGTTTTCCGAATACCACACATTTACAATTTGGTTGCATTTGAAAGTTTCTGTGAACCATGATAGTGTACTGTAATGCAAGATTATCCTTCTAAATTGCGGCGAGGACTAGAATGTCTTAACCTTTATATGTACATCAATGCTTTTTCTCTACTTGTTGATAGTGTTGAGGAATTTCTTCCATACAATTGGAAGTGTTTTAAGTGGAAGAGTGACTTTCATATATTCCACAATTCTTAGTCAATTCGGGGATATCTATCAGGAGGAGCATTTCATCAATTACTTGAAACCAGATATTCGGATAGTAAAGGAACTGCCCGAAGAACTGAGAGTACTCGACTTAGAGGCGATTGGAAGTTTGGTAAATTTCTTGAAATGTTGCTGTTAATTGCTTGTTTGCATTACTTTTTTCTGATTCAAAGTTTCATGTCAGCTGACAGATGATAACATAATGAAAGAAGCCAAGCCTAGTTTCTACTTGAACAGAATTCTTCCTATTTTGTTGAAAAATAGAGTTGTCCATTTTGTTGGATTCGCAAATCGGCTGACATTTGATCCAATCCCGTTTCGGTTGCAGGTAACTATTTTTGTTTTACTAAAGTTGTGTCTCCCTTTCCAACTTCATACGCTGTCTGATTCCGAATATATCATCTAGGGACTTCGATGCAGATGCAACTTTTACGCTCTTCAATTTGTTCCTAAAATTCAAGAAGTCGGTGCCCTTATCCTTAATAGATTACGGAGAAATTCCTCATATCTTGGACCCTTGGATCATCAACTTGTTGGCCCACACGCACAAGTGGATACCGAAGAAGGAAGGAGCGACCACACTGAACGAATCTCAAGATATCTTGCTCTACACCTAAGATTTGAGATTGATATGGTGGCTCATTCGTTATGTGAATTCGGTGGTGGTGAAGACGAGAGGCATGAACTGGAAGCATATCGTCGCATTCACTTCCCTGCATTGACCAATCTTATGACAACCAGTCAGTATGTATATCCTTGCTTGAATTCGATGTAGCTAAAATTTCATAAACATGTTGAACATGCCGTGTTGTTCTATGATGATGATCACTAATGTGTCGTGTAGGTTGCCCTCTCCGGCTTCACTCAGAAAAGAAGGTCTTTGTCCGCTAACTCCGGAAGAGGCAGTGCTCATGCTAGCAGCTCTTGGATTCAACCGCAACACGCAGATATTCCTCGCAGGTGCTCAAATCTACGGAGGGAGGCCAAGATTGGCATCTTTGAGCAGGCTGTACCCGAATCTAGTCACCAAGGAAACCTTGCTTTCGCCATCTGAAATCAAACCGTTTCTCAACTTTTCCTCACAGGTAGCAGTCTCAACTTTTCGGCTGCAACAGAAGAATCACTGGATTGGTTCCTAATTTTCGGAGTGTATGTAAAAATTATGCAGTTGGCTGCACTGGATTTCATAGGGTGCACAGCTGCAAGCGCATTCGCAATGACAGACTCAGGGAGCCAGTTGTCGGCTCTGGCATCTGGGTATCGGATGTACTATGGAGGAGGAGAGATGCCGACGATAAGGCCAAACAAACGGAGGCTGTCGGGGATATTCCAAAAGAACGCGACAATCGAATGGAGAGTGTTTGAGCAGAAAGTGAGGAAGGCAGTGAGGCAAACTAAAGAGGTTCACAGTAGGCCTACCGCGAGGAGCATCTACCGCCATCCTCGTTGTAAGCAGTGTATGTGTGTCGCTGAATAGGTCCCATCATCGACTGAATACACCTGTTACTTGTTGTACAACAAACAACCCATAGTTAACACATCCGATCGAGTGAGACGATAATCCCAAGCTAGCTAGGTTAAATCCTTACAACTTCTGCCCTAATATAATGATCGCTAATGGTATTCTTTCATTTCGATTGTATTCATGAGTGCGTGCATCTCAACCCCTCAGATAACGACGCTCAGTGATTGGTGCAGATTCATGACATGCATACCAACTTAAATATGAGTATTAACTAACATGCACTAATGAGGATCATATATTGACGATAATTGGCTTGCTCGTCGTGAAAATTTATTTTTACTGTCAGATTATCGTGTACCTGTAAATTATATTTCAACTGAATATTTCTACTTTTGACCCATGATCATTAATCATAATTTTTTTAAAAAAAAAAAAATCAATTGTTCCCCTCTTATATTATTGAATTTTAAGTTTTTAACCTATATTATTCTCTTATTTTATTAATTATAAATTTAATATTTTCAACAACAATCACATTGACTTGGATATAATAGGCTCGGAAAACTTCGCACTTGTACAAATTTTTTTACTAGATATATTATCTCAATTTTCTTTTCTAATTTCGTAATTTTAAAGAAAATGAATCCCTGAAGAATTTTTCTATTGAGACACTTGAATTATTGAATTATATAATTAATAGGCAATGAGAAATACATAAATTAATATCACCTCTTTCAGTCCTTCCAACCTTGGTATCACACGACTGTTTTTGTCATCTTAAATTCAATTAAAAACTTCGGTGAAATTTAAATCTTAATATTTTTTTAACAAGTTAAGGATTTAAAATATATGTCATGACTCGTGTCAGGTAAATCGAGAAGTAAAACAAATCGACAACCGGACTAACTAACACATTGCAAGCAAATTAATGCAAAGTAGGACAAAAGACAAGGCTTTAGACCCTAATTAATCATAACAATCAAACAACCCTGACACACGAAGAAATCGAGGAAGACTTAGAGATGAACTACGAATAGCGAGAACACGAGTTAATAAATTTTCGTGATGTCTTATGGCCTAGGAGACGAGAGCAAAAACATAAGAAACTAACGTCTCATGCAAAAGTGTAGACCAACAACATTCTCCATGAAAACTCTTTAAAAATTACAAACACTCCTAATCCTCTCAATTAATTAAGGCGCACAAGACAGCAATCTCATCTGAAATTAAAATCTTAATATATTGATGATATTAAATTTTTTTTTTCCAATGGATAAGAAATTAGGATGAAAGTGTTTTTTGGCCAAAAGAGTCATTACCCTTTTACAACCTTTTTCAAACCTAACTTTTTCTTACCATTGAAAATTTAAAATATATTTTACCACTTCTTTTTTTATTTTTACACCCTTTTTCAAAATATATTTACCACCGTGGAAAAATTAGATTATTTTTCTTACCATAACAATAAACAGTTCGCCTGGTACTCATCCAAAATGGATGCTCCCTGTGCTACCTGCTAAAATGGTGTTGAACAGAAGAAGAAAAAAACACAGATAGCAACAATAACAAGATTAAAATGATGAAATAATTAGAAAATAATTTAAAGGCAGGCACAAAGTGGAACTATCCTATGACAGCCAACAGCAGCAAACATACTAACTGGCTAAGCTCCTCAGTCAAATTAGTCTAAGCAAAGCCACACCCAACACCACTTCACTCAACATCTGTACAATACACACACATTGGCACACAATACCATGTCAATAAGTTCCCTACATTAACTTTGTCCACAGCTAAAAGGTCTACACAAGTACACGTTTCGTTCTCGAGACATCAACCAGCTATCCCACGACACCTTTCGTTTCGGCTTCCATTCATCTCTTCCGACGCTTGTTGTCCCCCTGCACATCAATCAGCGTTTCACAGGCCTGTTATTTCCATCCCACTTTACCAGTTACCGGAGAAATGCATTAAGCCCGGGATACTTTTTCCTATTGTGACTGTTTCAAGATCTAAACTTTAGAGTAAAATTAAAAGCAAGTACTAGTGACTACTGAATAGCGGAAAAAAAACATTTAAGAGGGGCATCAGCGTGAGCTGTATACTGTTATGACTTATCTAGCATGCACATTATACGCTATCTTGGAGTAGGAATTACAGAAGATGAATATGATGGCTAGCTAGCAGTAGGATGCGTAGAAAAGAGATCCACCAACCTAATATCGGGCAGTCATGCATGTAGAAGATTCGCATCGAAATTGTTTAACCGCAATCAAGATAAGCTTCAAGGAACCTATGGTGGGTCGGAATTAGAAAAGCAAGTAACATCTTCTCTGTACAAATTTAATCCTTTACCTCATTTTATTCATCAAGAAAAAATTTAGAGGGTTTCAAGTGATGCCAAGTAACATCTTCAATAACTCAAATTGATGTTTACAAATCAATTCCTTTTTTTGGAGACAACATGATCTTCAAACCAAAACACATAAATGAACCATAAAAATTCCTGAAGAAGATGAAAATCAGGCAAAGCAAGAGAGTGTTTTCATTTGAAACGGACTGAATAAAGATTAATACATAATCTACTAAATTGTTAAGAGTAAAGAACACTGCAGATCTCAGATTCATCGAATTAAATTACATCGTATTCTGAAGATGTAACATTGGCAACAAATTTAATCCTCCTAATGGTGAAAAATTTACAAACCAATGGAGAAAATTAACATGGGAATTCATAATTTTCTTGAACAACTAAATGAAATTTTTGTATTGAGCAGGCAAGTGTTATTAGCTAATTAAAGAGAGATGGAGTATTCTATGCAGTGATCAAGAGAATGTTTGAGTAAAGCCTGACCTTTCCATCTGGGGACACAGAGAAGTTGTTGTCCTTGTCGGCATCCACCTCAATACAGTCAGAGCATAGGAAGTGATCCAACTTTTTTGCTTCTTCAATGGTCATTCTCATACATGAAGGATGAAACCTAAATCAATCAATAACCACTTGAAATCATTTAGAAGGAAAACAAAAAAGGCCATCATGAGAAGATTAAGAACCTGTGAATACAAGAAAGACATTGTATATGCACCATTAAAACAAACAAATATAATTGCATTTAAAAAAAAGCCATGGAAAAAGATTGACAAAAACTTGACAGCTACAAATTTTATTTTATTGACCATCACTCCATGCTTTCAGTGACGTAAATCATCTGAAAGTTATTGTCCGAAACTCTTTCCCTCCTAATGCAAGTTAATAAACAGAGACAAAAGAACTGGGATAATCTTTTTAGGTAAAAATAGATGCTCAAGGCCAAATAATAATCTAAGAAACCTGCAAGTGCACTCAAACATTTACTTTGCGGGCACACTCACAATAGGCTAATTCTGTTTAATTATCCCAAGGGGTTTCAATGATTTACAAAACAAAAGCTAAGTGCACTCAAACATTAACTTTGCGGGCACACTCACAATAGGCTAATTCTGTTTAATTATCCCAAGGGGTTTCAATGATTTACAAAAAAAAAAAGCTCCTTGACTAGAAGGTTGTGCAAGAGCATATTTCCAGAGAAAATATTCATATGTATACATTACAAATATCTTTATTTTCTTAGAGGCGACTGGAGTGACCAGAATGAAGATAATAGGAGCTGCTACTCTTCTTAATTTTGCATCGAAAGGAGAAGGGCATGAACTAAGAAGGCGTTACTGGTTATTGCATTCCAGTTTTCACTCAGCCAATTTAGGTGGAACAAGAGGCGAGGTATAAAAAAACAAAAGCAAGCCAACAAGCAAAAGACCAAAGTCTTGTTTTCCTTGTGGTTTTGTAAGGACGATCCCGGGGTTCAAGAGAGATTTTCTTTTACAGCTTACTATTTTTCATTCTCCAATGCTACATTGTTTTTACCTTCCAAAAAACATGTATGCACTTCTTCATCAGCTAGCTCATCTCTGAGCAAAAGTTTCCTGATGTGATTACACTTTTATCTCCTTTTTAGCCAACCGAAAACAACCTTTCTGCAACAACAAACCCTACCTGGTCGTCTTGCAAGCTAGCAGGTAACACCACATATCATTGTCTAAAACCTTCCAGGAGGAGCATCACAGCCCGCAAGACGTTGTTTTAACTACCTTAAGTTGCAGAATAACAGATGAAACATTCAACCATCAATACCAGAAAACTCAACACAGAAATGAATGAGCTTACCAGTCCTTGCACCCCTCACATTGAACCATTAAATCATCCGGATTATAAGGCATTTCACACTTGCAGTAGCTGCGAAATTCAAGCAACACGTCAAACACTCAGTAAAGAGAAGAAGACACGAACCAAAATCAGATTCACCGAATCAACCCCATTCAAAACTCACACAGCGACCCTATCAGGGGTGAAAGCCCCAGTGGAGGCCTTGTACTCAAATCTGCAAAAATAATCGTCGGCGCTGACATTCTCAAGCTTCGTGTAGTTCTTGAATGAATGGACAGTGCACTTCCCTTCAATTGTGTGAGCGCTCTGGACATCGAAGTGGTCGGAGAGGAAGAGCTCCTTGGCGCCGTGAAACTGCCTCCGGCCACCGAGCGACTCCTCAGGCCGGTAGTACCACCTCACCCGCACCTTCACATTGTTGCGGGCGTCGGCCTCGAGCTTCTCCACGCGCGCCACGTACGACGGCTTCCCGACGTCGGATGGCCGCATCATCACGCAGTCTCCGGCTGAGAACGCATTAAAAAAAAACACCTTCAAAACTCAAAAGTTCGATCTTTTCACCTCTTCGGAAGTAAATTGGAAGGCGAAACGAAAAAAAAGAAGGATCTTTCCAGCAGAAAAAATACCTCGAACGACCTTGTTGGTGCCTTTAATGGTGTAGGTGTCCAAATCCCGCTTACCAGGCCTGGTTTTCGCCATTAATGTCGTTTTGCGGGTGTCTGGATTTCCACTGGTTGGAGAAAGGGGGAGAGAGGAAATGTAGGAAGCTAATTGAGGGGAGAAATGGTGGACTGATCTACGGTTGTGGTGGAATTGAGGGATGTGAAATGGAGATTGTGGGTGAAAGCCGTGGATTTAGGGGATGAGCAAAAACCCTAGCTGAATCCCCGGTGAGACTTTGACGGAGAAGTGAAGAGTGTGTAAGGGGGTGATGTTCTGTTGCGTTTCCGTCAATGTAATAACTTAAGGCTCTGTTTGGTACAAATTTATGTCATTCATTTATAAAACAAAAAAAAAAAACTTATGTCATTCATTAACCGAGTTATTATTGGTGGAAAGGTGACTCCTTCCATTCCATGTTGTGTAGATTTAGGTTATGTTTGATAGAAATTTATGGAAGTTTATGAATGCTAAAAGCACCTTAATTATTATTACTTCCTTCCGTTTTTTATAAATTTAAAAAAAATTAACAAATATACTATTATACTCTTATTTATTATAATATTTTTTTATTTTTTTTAAAAACTAAAACTAACAATCTATTAATCATTATAAGGACATTTTCATAATGTATAGATCAAAATATCTACATTAATGACATATTTTATCAAGCAGAATTAACAATTTAAAAACACATACGGAATATTTTGTTATAGAAAGAGAGTAGAAATGTGTTTATCCATATTTAGTCTAGTGAAAAATGAAATGCTATACTTTCTCTGCATTACCTAGAGATTTGTAGATGTGTTCTCGAATTTAAAATCGAAATCTACCATTGGAAAGGAAAAAAAAATGGATGTGGAAATTTAAAAAGGGTTAAACTTAAATCACATTCAACTAGCATGTCAATAAATAAATAAATAAATAAAAACAAAATAACTTCTTACAACAACATATACTGCATTTTTAATCACCTACCTTAAAAGCTTTTTTAGCAACGAAAAGCCTTCAATAAACTTTCATTTGTAAAGCATATCTTAATATATATATATATATATATATATTTAAAAAAAAAAGAATATCCTCATTCATATTCTAAAAATGCCTTTTTTCCCACACATGGAGCACTAAATCCTCGATCTATTTATTAGAGAAGAGTAGATTATCAACTCATCTCACCTATTTACATAGTACGTAATAGATAATTATTATCCTAAAAATTACTTTATATATTAGACAACATCATTTAAGGATTTATTTGGAGTGTAGTGATGTTGGTTGAAAAAAATGCTTATTTATATTAATCAAGCAAAATATTGTGCTAATCATTAATTATGCAAATAAGATACTTATATTTATTATCTATAACTTTAATTTATGTTGCTTCACCACATTGTGAGCCTAGAGAAGGAAGTGAGGAAAATAATTAGAGCGTTATATGAGAAATAGTTACCCTCCCTAAAATTAAAAAGTAAAATATGAGAAAAGATTATAAATTTTGTATGAAGAATGAGGGAAGTATGATAATGGTTAGAATAGTGACTAGTAAATCTTAACTTAAATATAAACTAACGAAGGTAAATCGTTATCTTTATTTATCAAAAATAAATGGGAGGTAAGTATATCTGTGTTCAAAAATAAATGGGAGGTAAGTATATCTGTGTTCAAATACTCAACGAAGGTAAATCGTTATCTTTAATTTCCCAGAAGTTTAGTTGTGCTAATTGGAAAAATGACAATAGAAACCATATTTTGGCTTCGGATGTTTAACATTATAAATCGTTTGTCCTACTTTGTCTTTTAAGTGTATTTTTTGATTTTTTGCCTAAATCATTTAATAGCACTAATACAACTTAGGCAAGATATGAACAACAGCTTAAAATCTACCCATCATAATCCATTGTCTCCAGTTTCCAATTCCTAAAAACACTCGAGGCTGCCATGGAGGAAGGGTTTGCACAAGTGGCAACGCAAAAACTGACTAAACTGACTAAACTGAGATGTTTCTATCTTCTGCTAAGCTTCCTAAGAAAACTTCAATTCGATCCCCCCACCCCGATTGGAAGGCATCTACCTCATCCTGAAATGGTTGAACCAGAGTTCTTGAGACTAGATTCATAGCTTCATACTATAATTAAACTCTAGAGCTTTGAATTAGAAGGTTATATGAAAATATTTGACAATCTTGTAATAAATTAGACACGATTTTTACTTAAATTGTCTATATCTAACTATTAAAAGAGAAGCATTTTTTATGATGTGTCACTCTCTCCTTAAATGTAGGTTATTCAATCAATTTTTAAAAAATTCAGTTAATCCATGATCTTAGTCTAAATTATAATTTTAGCAGTTTTAAAAAAACAATGGGATTAATTCAAAACATAAAATTAATAACAAGGAAACATAAAATTAATATCAGTAATCTATATCTGTATATATCTATATATTACTTTAATTGTTTTCTCAACCAATGAGTTTAATTCTAAAATTTTAATTATCTAAACTTTTAATATTATTTTATAATATTAATTTAACATATCACTAAGATTTTATTCATAAAAAATCGCGCCATGACACGAGTATCATACTAGCAGTTATGCATTTAGAACTAAGTTTCTTCATTTTTTTTCTTGTCTTTTATTTTCTATTTGATTTTTTTAAAGGCTTCAAACGACAATTTCCTCTTGATAATTTCCCGACGAGCTACTCCAAAAAAAAGTTTTAGGATCCACTACTGGTTTGCGCATTTGTGCCTAGGCGCTAGGCGGGAAGGCACCTAGGAATTTTTAAGCCTAGGGGAGTCTCTAGGCGGAAATTCGTCTAGACACCACCTCGGAACCGCCTAGACCCCGCCTAGGCATGCTTAGTCCCGCCTAAGCACTGTCTAGGCCCATCTAGGTCAGCGATTATTCAATTTTAGTGTTTAAGCAAGTGATAGTCGACTTAGGTTTTTTTATGCCCCAAGTCGAGATGTATTTAATTTTGAGTCAAACCTATAGTTTTAGATTTTATGAGGTTAATGATGCGGATCAAGATGGCCTTCTGTGGGTCAAACAATGATCTTGATCCAGGCGAGCTCTCAAGATCGATTCGAGGGCTATTGATGGCAAAGAGTGTCATCCTCAAGAGGAAGAAGAAGGCGCAACCATGGCTTGAAGAAAAGATATTTTATTTATTTAATTATTATTATTATTAGTTTTTATTTTCTTTCCATATTTAGTAACTCCTATGTTAGTTGGAGCTATTTATGGAATGTCTTATTTATATATTACTTAGTTAGGTTAAATAAGATGGCTAGGAGAGTCTATCCTTAGGCTTTCTTAATTATCATCTTTTTATGATTTATCTAGTTAGGATTTTAGTTATATTATTATATTAGAATTAGGTCAGCCAAGTCTATCCTTTTGTAAAGGATGGCTGGCCATATAATAGGGTTTATAGAGATTAAGATTCTATTTAAACACTTTGTATTTCATTCAAAAAACTTAGATTGGAAAATATAATTGAGGAACCTTTAGTCCCGCATATAGTTAGGCGTGCTTAGTCCCGCCTAAGCACTGTCTAGGCCCATCTAGGTCAGCGATTATTCAATTTTAGTGTTTAAGCAAGTGATAGTCGACTTAGGTTTTTTTTATGCCCCAAGTCGAGATGTATTTAATTTTGAGTCAAACCTATAGTTTTAGATTTTATGAGGTTTAGAGTCGCTAGTCTAATGCATATTTTTGCATTTATTTACTTTAGTATTAGTCAAGCACCGCAAATTTACGTTTATGAGTGATATTATGGATTATTATTACATTATATGCATTATTGAGATGTGTTATACGATAAATATAAGAAAATAATTAATTTGTTCTAAGTCCGCCTAGGCACCGCCTAGCGTCTTTTAGAACATTGCCTTCTATGATGATGTTTCTTAGACCTCTCTCAATTGCTATCCTTACCCCGGTACAGAAAACTATAGCTTCTGTTTGTAGGAATGACCCCGATTGGGCCTTAGTTTAGAAAATATCAATAACATGGACATCCCAATCTTGGATAATGCCACCAACATTGCAGCTGCCTGACGGCTTGACAGAGTCATCCACATTTATTTCGTAGAAGCCTCTGGGTGGATGAACCCAATGGGTCGTTCTGGGCGGTTTTTTCTTTTGTTTGTCCTCTTTTATTTGTGCATGATTCCAATTTGTTACTTTGTTACATACCTATTGTGCCGCCTGTATGAAGGATTGTGTTTTGTCCTTAAAGATGACATTATTTCTCATTTCCCATATGGCTTGCCAGATGAAATAGAAATCTGGAAGATGTGTATTCTTATTTTTCAATGTGTATTCTCATTTTTCATGGTTATGAGATCATGTGTAATGTCTTGGGTTGGCCTTATGAACATGAAGCCTTTGCCCATTATTTATTTGTAATGAGCCGCTAAAAATCTTGTCATTTGGCATTTTGTGAACAAGTGGTGGATATCCTCTTCCTCCTAGTTGCATAGATAACACTGGGAAGAGACCCTATTGAAATATCTATTTAGAACAACCATCAATTGTTGACCTTTAGATGAAATTCTTGATTTTTTTTGTGATACTTGAAGTTTCCATATCCAATTATAGTTGTTCTCATCCTCTTGGGCATTTGTGTAAGAGCTTATGTGTGGATTTAGTTGTGAATTCTCCATTTGTGTTTGGTTTCCAAATCAATTGATCCAGTGTGTCCCAAACTAAGATCTTAATTGTCTGAATTTTGTCTATAATGTTAGTTTGGAATAAGCGTGCTAGTAGGTTGAGATTCCAATTTTTTTTTATTGTCCAACAGATCGTATTACTTTCAAATTTATGTTGTGCGATCCCCTGACGTCAGCTAGGGGATCGAGTGTACGTCTTGTAGCCACGGGTCAGTCCATACGTTTATAGAATGACCATTTTCCACAATCCACAATAAACCTTTGTGGAAAAGATTACACAAGTTTAGTACTCTCCCAAATTGCTAAGAAGTATTATAATTTGTTTTAACCACGATGGTTTCATTTTGTACGTACTTTTCTTTTATAACTTTTACCCAAATATTCCCAGTATTTGTGTTAAGTTTCCAGAGTAACTTCAATTGAATCTTCGACGTCTCCCTATTCGGATGACTCAACATAGCCCCACAAGTCGTTCCTCAAACTCGCGAGATGCGCCTCACCCCACTTATGGATCGATCTCGATGTTAAGCTATTCGGGACAACGAGGGTCATGCCCAATCCCAATCTCACACCCAGATGGTCGATCGCATTAGATTCACAACCGGATAAGTTTTTCTCCTTTCTAATGCATTTCATTATATAAGTCATCGTTCAATTCTACATTTGTGGCTTGATGAGTTGATCTAGGTCTATTTCCTGACGACTTCCATATATTTTCTAGATACTTGGTTATAGTTGAGCTAGTTACATGTTTTTTCTCTCTCTCGAGACCACTATTACTGGGCAAGATATGTATATCTATTGCATGACTCACAATCTCATATTGATTAAGCCCACCAAAAAAAAATCTCATATTGATTAAATTCTTCATAGTCAATTGATATTGATTAAATTCTTTCACTTGGAATTCCTCTTAAAAATATCCTTAAAAATATTCTTTCACTTGCAGGCCAATTTGAGGACGAATCGGGGAAATCAGGGGAGGATTCGTTCAAGGGGGAGTCGTTTAGGTGTAAGTCGAGAAAAAGATGAGTGACACTAGCGATTAGGGCCTTTCGTCCCTGCATTGGGATTCCGATCCCAGGGTTTTTGATCGATTTTCCATAGACGGCGCCAAATGTGATATATAAAATCTGCATCATAGTTGTTGAAGGAGATCGATCTCAACGATTGACTCAACCCGAACCGTAGCCTGCAAAACAAGAACAAACAAGGTAGGGGCTTGTGTCCCCCGTAGGACCCTCCGACGCTCAAGTCAGTCCTCCTTTGTCAATCCGACTTTACCGGCCTTTTATACTAGAAGAAACCATCCCCATATTTAAATCGGTCAATGTTCTTAATGCATGAAACCGTTACCGTATTCAATAGGCGAAACGGTAACCGCATTGATGTCGGTCAATGCCGTATTGAATATTCGAATTTATTGATTATGATAACTCATAAATAATAGATGTCGTTTTTAATTGTTATTTAGGATAATTTCGTATGATAAAAATGATCGACTTACTTGGTGGAAGATCAGAATGCCCTTTTGCTATAATGACGAGATTTTCCCTATCACATTATACATAATTGAATATTTGAATGGAAAATAAAAATATTAGTTGAGTGAATTTATTAAAATGAACGTAGTCCTAACACATTATTCAAAACTCTTTTGTTTTAAAAGTTTAAATAGATATAGATTCTTCTAGTAATTTTAAATCGTTAAAGTGAAAATTTAGTACTTTGGCCTCTTTTTTTTTTCGCTTCGGATATATACACCGCAAATCCACACGTTTCTTACGATGTGCATGCACGTAAAAAATGACGTGCAAGCACGTCGTAAGAAACGTGCAAGGTGGATAGCCCACAAAGCATGCCTACGTGCACGCACGTAATTTTTTTAAAAAAAAACGTGCTTGCACGTCAAATTAGACGTGCAGTATTGCACGTCAAAAGTAACGTGCAAAACTGCACGTCTCTTTTGACGTGCAATATTGCACGTCATTTTCGACGTGCATACACGTCTTCTAAAAAAGAAGAAAACGTGCCCCTTCGTCTCCATTCATCCACATCAAGCCAGAGAGAGCGACGCCGGCGAGAGAGAGAATCCGAGCGAGAGAGGGTTTTCGAGAGAGAGAGAGAGTCCGACCGAGCGAGAGAGAGATAGAGAGAGATGGATCCGGAGGCGACAAAGGAGGTGGGGGCGGCGGCCATGGCAGACAAGGTGGAGGAGGTGGCCATGGCGACACAGGAGGTGGCGGCGGCGGCCATGGCGGAGATGGCTGTCGTGGTGGAGGGTGGTGGTGATGGTGGGCCGGTGGTGGAGGGTGGTTGTGGAGCGGTGGCGCCGGTGACGCAGACGGAGGTGGTGGAGGAGGCGCCGGTGGAGGCGATGGAGGTGGTGGTGCCGGCGTCGGAGGAGGTATCGACGCAGCCCCTATTACCGCCGCGGAAGCGGCGTAATATGGAGGTTTCTCTTGTCACGACCCCACCGGTATGTTATTTGAATTATTTATTTAATTTGATATTAATATATTTATAGTTTTATAATATAGTTTGATAGATTATAATATAGTTTGATAATATAGTTTAATAGATTATAATTGATTAATTGATAGTATATAGTTATTATGATTTGTTATATGTTTATAATTTTATAGTTTATAATGTAGTTTTATAATGTAGTTATATAGTTTAGAAAACATTATAATATATAAAAACATTATAATATATTTAAAATACATTAAAATATATATTTTAAATATATTAAAATACATTACAACATAAATTATATATTAAAATATAGTAAAAGACATTAAAATATATTAAAAGACATTAAAAAACATTAAAAGTGATTAATATATTTTAAAATACATTAAAAGATATTAAAATATATTAATAGACAATAAACAACATTAAAAGTGATTAATATATTTTAAAATATATGAAAAGACATTAAAATATATTAAAAGACAATAAAAACATTTAAAGCGATTAATATAATTTAAAATATATTAAAAGACATTAAAATATATTAAAAGACAATAAAAAACATTAAAAGCGATTAATATATTTTAAAATATATTAAAAGAAATTAAAATATTCTTAAACATTTCATAAAAACAGGCAGGGATGCTCTTGAGGGGGGATGGTACCCTAAGGCCAGTTAGGGTCGGCGACCGGGCAGCGGTCAGTCAGCGGGCAGAGGGTGGGGGAGATGATATGGTAGAGGGAGGAGCAGAGGGGGAGACGGTACCCCATGTTAGAGAGGAGGAGACACATACAGTAGCTGATCTACTGATGTCTGCAGAGGGCTACCAGCAGTCCATGGGGACCCCCTCGGGCGACGATGATCACAGCTTCTGGCGGGGTCTGCCTGATTGGCGCTCTTCTTGCAACCCGATGGATGGTCACCGTTGCATGGGGTGCAGGTGCCCTAGCTTGTCTCTACAGGAGCCTAGGCGAGGCTACCCGAGCAGGTGCGAAGGGTATAGACAGCTGCACGCCGCTACTACAAGTACGAGACCGCTGACTTTATTTTACAGTTTAGTAATATTTATCTTATATTCTAACCACATTGGGTTTTGTGTCAAGGCTTGGATATGGGCGTACTTCCCTCGCTTCCGAGGTGAGCCGTCCAGGCGGGGTTCTCCTTGCTTGCGAGCAGTATGGGGAGTACCGACCACGCGGGAGGAAGCTCCGGAGCACGCAATCGAAGATAAACGGATGTCCATTCTCTCTACACGGGCACGAAGCTCCGCTGGGTCACTGGGTTATGACGGTAACCCACGGTGTTCATAACCACGGGCTTCCCACGAGTTTGAAGGGTCACGCCATCACCGGACAGATGACAGAGGGTGAAAAGAAGATGGCTAGGTGGATGAAGGAAATTGGTACTCCTCCAAAAGCCATTGTGTACGGATTGAGGCAGTTGGATGAGACCAGCGTCACGTCATCGCGTTCCCTTACGAACACGCTTAACAAGATGGTAGCCGAAGAAAGGGGTAGTCGGACGATGACCCAAGATACCTTGCATCGTCTGCGGGAAAGAGGATACTACTACGAGTTCAGACGACATCCAGATGACAACGACGTCTTGAGCGACCTCTTCCTAGCACATCCTGACGGGATATGGCTACTCCGAAGGTTCCATTACGTCATCATATTGGACAGCACGTACAAAAAAAATGCGTAAGTTACTTAATTACGATTACGTTGTGACACATCTATCCAATTATAAAGTATTGTACATGTAACATATTTACACTTGCAGATATGGGATTCCATTGTGCGAGGTAGTCGGGTTCACACCCTCCGGCCATACTTACTGCATCGCCTACGCCTTCATGTCGCACGAGAACGAAGACACGTACGCTTGGGTGTTGCATCAACTTCAGATCTTACTTGGGGCGGTTCAACCTCAAGCTATTATGACTGATCGGGAGCTAGGTCTCTTGGCGGCGCTAAATGTTGTCTTCCCCAACGTCCAGCATCTCCTTTGCTGGTTACACGTGACGAGAAAATGCGAGGAAGCTGCTCTGAAGATCACGAAGAATTTACACCACGCTGGCATCTTCAAGGGCAACTGTTGGGGTTTGTTCCAATCGAGGACGGAGAAATCATTCACCCAACGTCGTCGGGCGCTACACGCTGCATGGCACCCATTCCCAGGTGTGGTGGCGTATTTAGAGGCGGTGTGGCTTCCGTACAGCCGGAACATCATACGATGCTACGTAGATAATGTCTTCCATTTAGGCACTCGTACAACAAACAGGTACACCTTATTTCATATCTCCCATTACAGTATGATATGACATCAAACATTTAGTGCTATAAACTTCAATGTTTATGTGAAACTGTTTATAGAGTCGAGGGTCAACACAAGGTTCTCAAGGAGGCACTGCACTCATCGACTGGTGACTTCCGGATCATGATCGATGCAATCCATAGAGTCAACGATTGCCAACTGCATGAGCTTCAAACTGCTTTGGAGATCGACCGCTTCAAATGGCCAATGGCGGCGTATAAAGTCAACCTTTTTGATGAGGTAAAGACTTTAATTTCCAAAAAGTGCTTCGACTATCTGTACAAGTTGTGGCAGGATGTCGTCAACCAAAACATTCCTCCGGAATGCACGGACCGACATTGGAGGGTTTGTTACGGGATACCTTGTGTCCATGAGATTCAGGCATACGTCAATTCCGGTACTCCAATACCCGCTGAGGACATCCACCCGTTCTGGATGGATTTGTCATGGACGGACATCGACGACACCCTACTGCCGTATGAGCTGTCATCTTCATACACGGCTTCCAACGATGTATGCGACGAAGAGCTCCACCAACCCTCATCTGCAAGCGTCCGATCGAAAGGGAGGCCTCGGGGGTCGAGGAATGCCTGCAGAACCAACCCGTTGCCATACGAGGAGTTAAGGGGAAGATTTGAGAGAGAAGAAGCACATGCTGCTCGACATGCTGCTCGACATCGTCCACAAGCGACATCAGCTCGACGTGGATGTGATGATGTGTTCGAAGGGTTCAACTGGGGTCGAAACAACGTTGATCCCTTCATGCTCGGACATATTGAGGGTGTCAGGGACACTATTGGAGATGGTCATTGTGGCTACCGTGCTTGGCGTCATTGACATCACCGATCGGCGAGTCTGCTTTTCCGGAACTCAAAACGTTATTATGCAATCACTTGGAGGATCACGCCGATCTCTACGCCGGTTGTTATATGGGAGGGTACCCATTCCAGCAGTTCGTCGACAACCAGAGATGGGCGGGACCTGTGCATGGTGATAGGAGACGATGGATAGAGCTACCCATCATGGGTTTAGTATTTGCAACGGTATATCAGATTCCTCTCGTTGTCCTAGCTTGGCATCATCCGTTCACATGTCTCCCCATGACCTCGACCACACCTACTAACAACCCTCAATCAGCAACCCTTGGTTTAGCCTGCATCGGAAACCAAGACCATTTTGCCGCGGTACGACTTCAAACGTCTTATATTATTACCTATTTTACTTTTCATCTATATGTCAATACTCTAACTCTAATTTTCCGTTCTCATAGGTCTGGTTGCGTCCTAACGCTCCTATTCTGCCGCCTGCTCCAGAATGGGTCGCACATCATCAACCGAGCGTCGAAGGATGGGATGCTCCTTTTCAAGCTCAGTTTGACAGATTTCGAGCCTTACGTGTCGAGTCTGGTCGCCCTTTACACTTTTCCTAGATTTAAATCCACCAGTTTATTACAATTATGGATGTAAACCTTTTTTTTTCCGTATCCTTCATGAAATGACATTGTATCGTATCCTTCCTGAAATGACATTCGATCGGTTAATAACATGGTAAATATCGCCGTGGAAGAAAAATAGGACTCTTTTGGGGATACTCGGAATGACTAAAACTCTAAATCATAAACCTCCACTAGCTAAAACATCAAATTCTTCAATTAACCCTAAAAAACCCTCTGTAAACCCTAAACCCTAAACCCTAACTAGGGTTTGCACGTCCTTAACAACGTGCAAATACCCTAACTAGGGTTTGCACGTTGTTAACGACGTGCATTAGTTGCACGCTGTTAAGGATGTGCAATATTTGCACGTTGTTAAGGACGTGCAATATGTGCACGTCATTAACAACGTGCAAATCCAATTTTGTTATCGACGTGCACGACTGCCACACCTGCACGTTGTTAACGACGTGCATGCACGTAAAAAACGACGTGCATGCACGTAAAAAACGACGTGCATGCACGTAAAAAACGACGTGCAAATCCTTAATCACCATTTGCGGTGTATCTAACAAGACCCTTTTTTTTTTTTTTTAATGAAATCCCCTTATTTTCATGAAATCCATGTTGGATCAATCGAAAAAAGTGAAACTCTCCCACGAAACTTTATACAGTAATGTGGTAATGAACCATATAGATATTGCCAAACAGATCCTAAAATACAAGTCAAATCTCCGTTCCTTTTGACATTCGGGGATTACGTGTAACAATATGGTTCGTGTAATTTTAGAAGGACGAGTGACTTTATAACGGTAATATTATTTCTTGGAACTTTCCAGTGAGAACGATTGGTGTTAATTCACTCTTTTATTTCCTTCTATTTTCAGTCGGACATCCAATAATATGTACTCCGTATAAATATACCACTGTAGTATATGATGTGCACAAAATTAAACAACGTCAATTATTTTTCCGAAATAGCAATAAACAGAAAATCCTACTATTTAAATAGTACATATAATTTATTTCTGTCCACTGTCGCACTGTGGTGTGTTTCCATTCCAATGTATAGTAAGTTTGTAACTATAAATATAAATGTTTGAATATTGTTTAGCTAATGCAGTATATGTTAATGCCTTAAAAAAATCAATACAATTTCTAATTATTTTAAATATATATATATATATATATATAGGGTTTGGTTTCAGAGTGCACACCTCTTACAATATACTTTGTGCATAATTATGGATCGTTGATGGGAAGAGATGGAAGGCCAAGATTGATTAAAAGGAATTTTTTTTCCTATTAAATATGTGGGTCCCATGTGCAAAAATCACAAAACTCACTTGCCACTCCCATCGAATGCGCGTGTGGATGAAACACCCCCCACAATCTTGCTTTCTCATGCCCGAACCTATCTTTGACTTTTTTTTAAAGCTATTTTTTTAGGCTGCTTTGTTTTAAACCCTGATTTTATTTGTTTTTAAATTTTATCAATTCAAGCGAATAATATTTTATATGCTACCGAATAATATTATCTGATCTTTTTTTTTATCCAGTTTAGATGAAAAATTAACAATTCCAATGAATAATTTATTAAATACTATCGAATAATGTTTTTTTTTTCATCAACTTCAGATAAAAGAAACATAAATTCCCTAAACAATACTTACGATTTATACGAATAATGTTTTATATTTCATCGAATAATGTTTTACATTTCACCGAAAAATGCTCGTGCGATGAGGGTTTTAATATTGTTTGTCAAACCAAAGACTCCATTACTGACGAATAATAAATCAGATTTTACCGAATAATTTATCACTTCATTACCACTAGTAACCGAAATTCGACACATACGTCTGTAATTTACGACTAATTAATCAAATTATGCATCTAAAAAATCATACACTAAATTTAACACATACATCCGAATAATTTTTCGTTTTCCCTGAATAATACAAAAATCACTTGTTGATTAAACAACAACTTTCCCGATTTCGCCGATACCTAACACAAACTCAACCCCTAAACACCTGCCCACCGCCCCCACCTGAACCCAACTCACCCACCCCCCACCCCCACCCCCACCCCCACCCCCCACCCATAACAAAAAAACAAGAAACATAAAAAAGTTAACGTAGTGATGATCAAGATCGAAAAGGTGAAGCAGATGCCATCCTCTTCGGCTTCGGCAACGGCACCGCCAAGGGCACCACCCCACCGCCGGCGACATCCTCCTGTGAGGCAAAAGCGGAAACGCCATAGGCGCCCCCATCCGACCTCAATTGCTTGAATCACCGAGAGGAGAGGTCGAATCGTCGGCCAAATATCACCTCAATGGAAGCGTGCGGTGGAACCTGGACGACGGCGGACGGTCATCGACCTTGAATTGGGAGTTGGGACGCAGCCGAAGAAGATGGCTCAGCCTTCTTCGCCACCGAAGAACATGGGCGTCTCTTCGATTCGACCTTTCCACCGCACAACTCGGCTTCAACTCAGAGTCGTCGCGCCTTTGCTGACGAGCAGAAGAATGAGGGGCTCGCCTCTGCCTCGTCTGGGCTCCCTTCGACGATCGCCCGAGGTTGTCTCTCCTCTTCAATGGCCATATGCGGCGTTTGAAATAGAAGATGAGGAGGAGACGTGACACGCGCTATTTGGTGGGCAGAACGAGGGTTTTTATGGGGCCCACATTTTTTAAATTAAAAAAAATCAGAAAACATCTAGTTAATCTGGGTCATCCATCTTTTTTAACAAACGGTCTAGATCTTTGCACAAGGTACACCCTAAGAAGTGTGCACAATTGATCCATAACTCTCTCTCTCTCTATATATATATATCTTTAACTATATAAAAGAGAGAGTTGCCCTATGAATAGTAACTTTAAAAATTACCCATTGTCTTTCACTTAATTTCAAAAATGCCATTGTGTCTTATTAAAATTATTTTTTCTTTTTTTTTCTTTTTTTATTAGATGAGAATTCGAGTTCAGACATATATGAAATTCGAAGGCCGGAAGATGGAAGAACCGTCTAAAATACCAACTTTGTAACGGCCCGGATATAAATATCCGGGATACGTTTCGAAGGTCGGATACCTTCGTTCGGATGTTGCAATTCAGGTACGGGTCGAGGTTTCAAACCTCTAATCAGTCGAAGTTTCATAAATTCAGTTTAAACGAAAGTAAAACGGAAATACGATTTAGATACAAAAGCCACGGCAGAGCCGGGTCAAAACCAAAACATAATTCTAAAGTCGTATGGCCAGATTAGCGGGGTTAGACAGATTTCTTTGCAATCGCCGAGGGACTTTCCCACGCCATATAAACAGGGGGCAATCATACCTAAAAACAATTGGTGCGAGCGGGATCAGACCGAGGCCCCAACACACCCTGTCCCGCAAGCGAACATATACATACGCTAATAATAAAGATGATGCAGATGCGGAAATTAAATCACACTAACATGATCCTAAATCATAATATGCGGAAAAGAACTGTAAAAGCGCCCAAAGAATGCCAAGTGGCATGTCCCTCTCCTACCTCTGCACCCCTTCCCGTTAGTGCAGAGACTGGCCAGTTCGTTGCTATAGCATAGCATATCCTCGTGGTGGTGCACTCACCCACGGTATCATCATATCATATCATATCATATCATATCTTGCCCGATGGTACTGGGCTATCATATCATGCTCATATCGACTCGATAGACTCAGGGCACCCGATGGGGCTGGGCTACCCTATGACCCTAACAGAGACTCTAGGACTATCACAGATAACGGCCGTTCTGTTTCATACGCATAAAGAAATAGAATGCTCAATCACAAGTGCAATCCTAGCATGATACTACATGGCATGCTTTAATGCTTATGCAACACTTAGTATGTCATATATTCACAAGCAGGTAATCTCTTTCGAATCTGAGTAAGCCCATAAAGGAACTTACCTGAATAAGCCGAACAACAGAGAACAAGGCAGAAGCAGAATCCAAGTAATGAGTCACCAATAGCAAGCAATGTCCAACATATCACAATCACCTAGGAACATACAAATGCATAAGTCTATCTACTTCACACAAGGCGCCCCTAACTATCATACATATCTTCACATATCTCATTTCAGATCATTCCATCTTATCTCTTCACAATTTATATATCATTTCAAGTTCATCTCATCTCATCACCTTATTTTCAAAACAATCTCTCAAAGAACTCAACTTAGAAAATCAAACAATTCTTTTAAAATCGCTTATCCAAATCCCGACATTAAACATTTAAGCCTTAAAACCAATTTCCCAAAATCATATTATAGAAATAATTCCGGCATTTTATTTCAAAACATTGACTTTAATATTTCAAGTAATTTAAGACATTGATAAACATTTCCAAAATAAATCCATCTCTATAACCCCATTTATAAATCAAACCCGACGAATCACTTTAAAATCCCAGTTATAACAACATCTAATAACATACTCCAAATATTATTTAAATATAAGAATCACCAAAAACAAATCCATCTTAACATCCCACATTTATAAAACAACAATACCAATTTACTTTACCATTTCTAAAATTATATGTTAAATATCAACACATAATGTCATAATATATATATACATATATAATTTCCAAAATATATATATATATATATATATATATATATATATATATTCAACATAAAATCATATTAGTATAATAATAATGATAATCTCACAACCATAAATATAAATCATAACACATATATGTAACCCAACTAACAACAACACAACCCAAACTCAAGCCCAACCCGAAAGAAAAGAGAAGGAGCCCACCCGAATTTATAAGGAAACCCAGCCCAGAAATAAGAAAAGAAGAAAGATCCGGATTCCAAGCCCAACCCGATAGCCCGGATCCAATGCTCTCACTCCCAACCCGGATCCTTAGCCCGAATCCACAACCCAAGCTTATTACTCTCGGCCCAGAAATTAGGCCCAACCCGATTCCAAGGCTGCTACCGTCTCCCTCCCAAGACTCAGAACAGAGCACTCAGCCGGAAGAAGAAGAAGGTGGACCAGGCTTGCCGACGGCCACCCTTCCGACTCCAAGCACCCACCCCGACCGACTCATACAACCGACCAAGACCCACACCACAGGATTCAAACGCAGACAAAGGAAAAGAGGGAGAACGAGGGCTCACCGAGAGAGTTTGTCTTGCCGGAAACGAGGCTCGGAGCTTCGATTTGGCTTCGTCGGAGTTGAAATCAGGAAGCTCTCGGCCTAGGACGATGCTAAGAGGCGTAAAGGTGGAGCTTTATTGGGTTTAAGAGAGAAGGAAGGAGGAGAGAACGCTTACCAAGCTTGAACACAAAAGGAACCGAGAAGGAAGAACAAGAGGAGTGGCTCGGCGACGGCTTGGAGACCAAGCCTTGGACGTTGAAGAGCTTCTGTTGTTGCTGACTCAAAGGAAGAAGGTGAAGCAGGGGGGCTTGTCTTTCAACTAACGGGGGCGAGAGTGGTGATGGCGGCATGGTGCTGCTCGACTCTTGGGAGGAGAAACAGGGGCTCGGACTCGGCGGCGCCCTGGTGGCTACTGGCGGCCGAAGACATGAGGGGTGGTGAGCTGGGGATGCTCGGTCTCGGTCTGGTGGAGCAGGGGCCCTGTTGGGCGGCTCACTGAGGCTTTCCGAAAATGAAAAAGAGGGAGAGAGGAGGAATGGGGAGAGGTTGCAGAGGGCAATTGAGAGGAGAGGAGAGGGGTGTTGCAGAGACGAAAAGAGGGAGGGAGAGAGGGAGGTTTGTGGGTGCAGAGGGCAATGTGTGTGAGCAGAAAAGGGAAGAAGACAAGAGAGGGAGGGGGACCGCAGAGAGAGAGAGAGAGAAGAAAAGAAAAGAAAAAGAAAAGAAAAAAATAGGGAGAGTGGGCCCCACAACATAAATTTAAAATCCCGACACTCGACCCCAATCCCGCTCACTAGAACGAAACCCGACACTCGATAATTAAATAAAATTTAAAATCATATCGGAATGAAATTAGTTTTATTAATACCCGAAACTCGAAAGCGCAAATCAAATCCCGTCAAAAAATCAATTCAAAACGATGCCGGAATAATTTGTACAGATTTTTAATCGAATTGTGGGTTCGAGGACGAGTTTTTCTTCAACCTTATAAACCGGATAAAATAATATATTTTATATTCTAATAAAATAATAATATAATATATAAAATATATACAGTCTTTACAGGCAATTTCATCATTTTAGGTGTTCAGAAGGTTGTTGGTAGTTTGTTTACTTTGTTAGAACTGGTTTCGTATAAGAGTTGATATAAATAAGGGTCACAAACTTAGATTAACTGGCTTATTGATTTGTATTGTTCATTTTCACTCTAAATATGTGAATTGATCAGTTGCTTCAATTTTTGCATTTTTGTTCTTGATTTCTTCTTCAAATGGTGTCAGAGCACAATATGTGGTTGCGATCCTTTGTTTTTCTAGTTTTGATCGCTCGTGCAACGGCGGGAAGAGGTGCAACTAGTGAATCTTCCACTCAATCAAGCTTATGGATATAGAAATAGAGGAATTGGAGTAAGAAATGACTCCGAAAGAGGGACATTCGTCAGTATCACACCTCTAGCACCTGGATTTGGTCGAGGAGTTACAGGAGGAGTTGCTTATGTTAAAAATCCGGTGTTGTTTGGGGATTTTATTCAAGGTATGAGTAATGTTCATGTTGATCCGTATTTGTAGTCGAATTCAGATCATCTTGGCATGCAATTAGTTTCGACTTTGTTCAATGGACTGAATTTTACAAGTTGGAGTAAGGGAGTGCGAATGGCATTAGGAGCCAAAGCGAAACTAGATTTCATCACTAATAGTTGTGTTAGACCTAAAAAAGACAATGATGATTTTAAGAAATGGAGTAGAGCCAATTATATGGTTATGTGTTGGCTGATTAATTCAATGACAAGCGAAGTTGGTGAACACTTCATGTATGTGCAGTCGTTGAAAGAACTGTAGGAGGAGATTAGGGAGAGATTTTATTAGTCAAATGATCCTCTCATTTATCAATTGCGAAGGGAACTAAGTAATCTGAAATAAGAAAACTTATCTAATGGAAAACAAAAAGAAAATATGAGATGAATTACAGCTTCTTGATCCTCTTCCTATTTGCAATTGCAAGGGAATCGATCATTGTATATGTGCGATCTTGAAAAAGATTCTAGAAAGGGAAACCAAGGCTAAGGTTCTGCAGTTTTTATGGGGCTTAATGATAGCTATGAGCACCTCATAAACAACCTATTGTCTATGGATTACATGTTGTGATTAACAAAGTGTTTCAGATGGATGTGGAAATTGAAAGACATAAAGGGATTACTGTTGCTCAAAGAGAGATGAATGCTTTAGTCGTAAGCAGGAATGGTCAAGCTGATAGCACTATTTTTGAAGTGAACAAGTCTTATCAGTCGAGGTATACAGATCAAAATAAGAGGGAGTTCAAGAAAGCTAAGTATGATAGGTAATGTGACCATTGTAAAGAGAAAGGGTATACTAAGGATTGTTGCTTTAAGGTTGTGTGTTATCCTAAATGGTTTAAAGGGCCCAGGGATGGTGATAAACATAAATTTGCAAATGGGAGGTTTGCTGATAACATAGCGAGAGGTCAATTTGAGCATCAGTATAAGCATCCTCTGGATCATGAAGAAGTGAAACCTGATCCAAGCATGGTGAATGTTATATTTCATGAAGTCATGAAGATGATGAAAGGCAAGGAACAAATGGATGTTGCTAATATATCAGTGAACCATGCCTTTGTCAACTTTGTAGGTAACATGAGTCTTTCTTTCTTAGTTGGTGATCATAAAGCAAATAAATCAATGTGGATAGTTGATTCTGGAGCTACATATCATATTGCGTTTGATAAAAAAAAAAGTGTTTTGACTGAGTTAAAGTCTTTGAATAAGTTGGTTTCTCTTGGACTGTCTGATGGCATAACATTCTTAGTAAGGAAGTCAGGGACTGTGGTCACATCAGATCTTTTGAGCTTGCATCATGTTTTATATATGCCTCAATTTCGTCACAATTTGCTGTCTGTGTCAAAGATTCTTTGTGCTTAGAAGATGAGGTTTAGTTTTGACTCAGTCTCATGCTTATTATAGGACTTTATAACAAAGAGGGATGTTACTAATGGGAGAGAAGAATGAGGATTATATTTTCTGAAGGCTAAGCAAGTTGGTGTTGCAGTTGATGCTCCTAATTGGAAGAATCCTACAGAAGATAACCATTGTTTGAAAGTTCATGTTAAGCATGTTCAGAATGTTTGTAATAAAGTTGACAATTTGACTATGGTTCACGCCAGATTGGGGCAATTGTCTATTTCGAAGATGAAATATTTAGATGTTTATAATGGATATGATTTCAACAAGTTTTCTTGTGATTTTTGTGGAATGACTAAGTATCACAAATTCCAGTTTAATAGAAGTGAGTCAATTACTAATGTTCCTTTTCAGTTGATTCACATGGATGTTTGGGGACCTTATAAGGTTGCTTCCTTGTGTGGGGCAAATATTTTTTTACTGTTCTTGATGATCATTCATGGGCTACTTGGGTATATTTGAGAATCCATACACTTTAGTTCATTTTTCTGATAAGATTGGTCATTTACAGGATGATAATTGTATTGTTAATGATACTTCTTCAGTTCCATCATTTAATTTTGAGGAGAATCCTTCAATTGTGTATGATTCAGTACCTTCTAGTGAACATGGGCATGTGGACAAGTGTTTGGTTGTTAATGAGCATATTAGGCCTAAGAGGGTTATTTAGATACTACAAAAGCTGAATGAGTATGTTTGTTCTCACGTGCCTACTCGGGGTCCTTCCTCTAATGGATCATTATTTTAATCATTGTTTGTGTTCTCACTACAAAATTTAGCTCATTTGTCTTCTTCTTATGTTAAGTTATTAGTAAATGTGTGTGTTGTGTTTGAACTTAACCTAGAACTTACCAACAAGATAAAGATGATGTTCAGTGGCAATTAGCTATGAAAGTTGAGATAGATGCTCTGGAGAAAAATCAATCTTGGTCAGTTACAGATTTGCCACCAGGAAAGAAGGCTATTGAGACTCATTTGATTTATAAGAACAAGTACAGGTCTGTTGGAGAAATTGAGAGATTTAAAGCTCGACTAGTAGCAAAATGTTACACTCAGAGTAAAGACAGGGATTATAATCAGACTTTTTGACCTATGGCTAAGTAATCAATAGTTCATATCATATTAGCACTTGTTGTTGCTAGCTATAGGATGGAAATTACATCATCTTGATGTAAACAATGCATTCTTACATGGATTTCTTGATGAAGAGATATATATAATTCCCCTCCAGGTTACGACAAAGCATCTCCTGGTTAGGTTAGTCGATTACATATATCCTTATATGGCTTGAAGCAAGTTAGCAGACAGTGAAACCTTGAGCTAACCAAATTTTTGCTTAAGTTGGGTTGTACTCAATCAATGCACGATTACTCTCTATTCACTAAATTTGTGGGTGATTCATTTAATATGGCTTTAGTTTATGTAAATGATATGTTAATCATGGGGATTGATAGTGCAGAGATTACTCATACTAAGCAAGCTCTTCACTCTGCATTCCCTGTCAAGGATATTGGCATTGCTCGCTATTTTTTGGAGATGGAAATATCTAGATCTTCTCAGGGAATTTTGTTGAATCAAAGGAAGTATATTTTAGATATTTTAAAGGATGCACATATGACAAAGTGTAAGGTTGCTGCATTTCCTATGTAGAAAGAAGTCAAGCTTTCGATTGATGAAGGGGAACCTATTAGTTCTCCTGAGAGTTATAGGAGACTCATGGAGAGATTATTGTTTCTGACATTAACTAGATCTGACATATCATTCACAACACAACAACTCAGTCAGTTCTTGCAAAATCCCTTTCAACCACATTGGTATGTTGTGATGTATCTACTTCGATACCTCAAAGGAAGCTTCAATCCGGCCTTGTCATACCCTGTTATTGCAATTGAGAGCATATAGTGATGCAGACTAGGGAAATTGTCCTTTCACAGGTCGTTCTCTATCAGGATACTGAGTATTCTTGGGATCTTCCTTAGTTTCATGGCAATAAAAAGGCAAAAGGTTGTTTCTAAATCCTCAATAAAGAGTGAGTATAGGAGCATGTCTTATGCTACAAGTGAGCTCATTTGGTTACGTGGCCTTCTTAGTGATTTGCATCTTCTAGTATCCACTCCTATAACATTGTTATGTGATAACAAAGCTGCACAAAGTTTGGCTTCCAATCCGATGTTTCATGAACAAACTAAACATGTTTGTATTGATTGTCACTTCATCAAAGGGCTTGTTCAACATGGCTTCATAGTTACTCCTCATGTTCCAACTCTTCTTCAAATTGATGATGTCATGACAAAGGCTCTGGGTGCTCATCAACACCATCTTTTGTGTTCCAAGCTTGGACTTGTGGCTCCATCCATATGTCCAGCTTGAGGGGTTATGTATAGTAGTATAATATCAACAGCTAGAAGGGCAATTTCAAGATTTTAGGTGTCCATAAGTCGTTGTTAGTTTGTTAGAACTAGTGTTGTGTAGGAGTTGATATAAATAAAGGTCACAAACTAAGATCAACTGGCTTCTTGATTTGTATTATTCATTTTCACTCTGAATATGTGAATTGATCAATAGCTTCACTTTCTGCATTTTTGTTCTTGATTCCTTCTTCTAAAATATACTTCCTACTTCCTAGTTCTTAGGAATACAACCTAGTTGTATGTGTGTGTGTATATATATATATATATATATATATATATATATATATATATATTATTAGAACATAGATATATATATATATTTGGTCTATTTATAATTTGCTATTCTTTAATTATTTTTTTTGAAACGGTAATAATTCGAAATCACAGACAACAACCGAAGTTTGGGACAACGAGAGGCCGAAAAACGGCAGACGGGCTAACCGTCATGATACAACTATATAAAAGCAAAATACAAAAAACCCGAATACAAAATATCAAAGCGAAGAAGGTCAGCGGAGAGACAGACGTAGGACACCGGGTGAAGACTGCGAATGCCAAGAACATGGGAAAGCCGAAGGACAAACACGATGTCTCGATGTCGGGGAGACGATGGCGGAAACCCAATAGCGGAAAGGACGTCTCTTGGGGAAGTGTGGATAGAGGACGTTCCTCCCATCTAGATGAGAGATCTTCGAGAATCACGAACACTTACATGGTCAACTCAAACAACAGGGTGCCCGAGACTGCAACTTCATGCGGAAACTAAATGAAGCCACACCCAAGAAAACGACTCCACTCAACTAGACAAAAACTCAAGATCAAAGTAAACGGATAAAAAGGTAAAAGCGGATGAGTCGGGAGAGATGACATAAGTCGGCAAGAGAGTATGTTTATGTATATATATATAAATTTCCTATGAGGACACGCCTTACCATGTAACAGAGGGACAACTGTGGACTCTTTGATCAAAAGAAATGAAGGAAGGAGATTGATTTAAAAAAACACAATTAACCGTATAACCAACTAGTATTCATATTTAACACTAAATATGAATACTAGTTGGTGTAATCTTTAAATATGAATAGTAATATGCAATAGTAAATTTGTATTAGTTTGAAAAATATGAATATTTAATAACTTAAATTTGAATAATTATGTCATTAAATATGAATATTAACGTATTTGGTGAATAATAGTTAGTGGTTACAAGTTTTAAGCGTTTAACCATCTATTATTCATATTTAATACTAAATGTGAATAATAGCTAGTTACACGCTTCTTTCAAAACAAATGGTGGCTTTTGATTCTTTTAGATCTAAGAGCATGTTTATCAGTGAGCCCCGTTTCGAGCTCTTAACTTACTTTTCAACTGCCACATCAGCTAAAGAGCCCAACCCAATTTTTTACCTTTTCAGCAAATTATCAGTGAGCCCACTCCGGAGCTTTTAACTTCATTTAAAAAAAAAAACATATGCAATATGGTTGTCTATGGGTAGATAAAAAGAAATTACATTCAAAAATAATTTTTTTTTTTAAAATTTTTTACATTAACAAAAATAGAGAAAAGTCGATTTTAAAAAAAATTAATCAAGCGTTGCCACATGGCAGCGCTGCAGTGGCCCTCCATGCAATGAGCTCGGGCTCATCTTCAAGGTTGTTTTTCCCCGGGCTCATGACCACCTCACTTCTTCTTTCATTTTTCTTTTATTTTTTTGCCTATGTGGATTATTGGTGAGCCCTCGGGCTCACCAATAATCTTGCTCTATTGGCTCAAATTTGTCCCCCCGTTACATGGTAAGAGGTGTTTCCCCGAAAAGAGCTTCTATATATATAAAATTTACTTTATTTTAAACAAATTATAAAAAAGCATAAATCAAACATTATTCAAATATTTATAATTATACAATTATGATTAAAATACATTTGAAACTAAACCTACTCATGTCGCATAAGATCCGATTGAAAGAAGAAGTGGGAGCGGGGTAGTTTCAAACTTGAAAGCGGCCTTACAGAGTATTTAATTATGAAAAAAGAAAATATCTATCTATATAGACACTAGAAAATGGGAAATGGGCTGGGCCCTCAACATCATGGATACGAGGCCCATCGTTGATTCGTGGTCATACACGCGCCAACTTATTTCATGCGTATTCATTTAAAGGTTTCAATCATTTGGGTCATTGAGTGAGGTTTTTTTAGGTTGAGGTGTTCATGGAGTAACACTTCATGAGATGAAAACGTATTTTTTTCCGATGTGTGGGTATGCCTCCAATCAAGCGAGGTTCAAGATTAGTTTGCTCTGGGTTGCCTGTGTTTTTTAATTGGCTTTTGGGTTATGCATGTTTTGCGATTAGATTAGATTTACCTCGAGGCATGTTTCTAGTACGTGGTCGAGTTAACGTTGCCTCTAGGCTCTAGCTTTTATGGGTAGATTTTGATTTGGGTTGTTTCTCATCGAGTAAAAATCTTATCAAGTTTAGTTGAAGAATTTAGAGATGGATAATATTCTAGTAGATTATTAGGAAGAAACTCTATAATAGAGAAGGTAAAACCACACAATTGACGAGGGAATGTCGTATCCAGTATTAATTTTCTCATTATTTTAATTAATGTGGAATATAATGTTAATTAACTTTGAAACCCATCTCAACAATTTTGCTTGACCTTGTATCTTAAAATCGGGAAATAATATGCTTTAAATTTATTTATTTTTCATGCCAAATCATAGGTGGCTAGGCAGACCATTAAAATAAGGGGAAGAACTGAAGAAGAATCTAACTGGACAATAAAAAGAATGTAACTTTCTTATTGGCTCAAGAATTCAAATATGTATTTTTAGAAAAATAGGTAACAGTCAATCTTAGCAAGGTGTTAGGTGTCCATTGTTGAGGTTCATATTAGTAGTTCATTCAGTTGTTATTCATAGATTACATAATATGTATTTTTTTTTTGTAACGTGGGGTTCCGAGGTTGTCGACTAATCTCCACGGGTCCGAGCCCTAGTCTGCAAAGGACGCGAACCGGTAACCTGGCTTGCTCACCCAAGCCAATGAAGATTTGAGTACCCATTAATTACACAAATGTGTAAAGAATGAGATTTGAACCCTTGACCTTGCCTCTCCTTTACCACTAGAGAAAGGGGTAATTGGTTACATAATATGTACATATTTGTAATATACTCCGTGTATAATAATCGTAAATCATATATAAAAGAATACTGAAGTCCGTTGGGACTCGGGATCGGGGTTGTGTGCACACGTGCGTTCTTGCGCTAATAGCCTAGCGCATAAGCCGAGCAGGGTTCCATCCTAAAACCAATTGTCATCAGAAAGAGTAAACCACTAGGTTATACTAAGGGTTGTTTGTTCACAGTGGCGGAAGGTAATGGAGACGGGTGGGGACCATGGCCACCCCGGCAATTTTTTTTCATAATATATGTATATATACATTACAGATTTACAGTAGTATTAATTAATTAGATTTTCTTCTTTTTATTTTTTAGAGCATTTGGATTTCATTTCCATTTCAATATTTTTAACTTCCAATTTCCATATTTTTATTTTTTAGAGCATTTAAATTTTTATTTTCAACTTCCATATTTTTAATATCTCAACCACTAAATATCTTATCTTCTAATTGAAAATAATGCATATCTTTCTAAATTCTAATTCAAATGGTGGAATAGTGGAATGATGGAGCTAGCAATATGCGTGGATATGATTAAATTTGTGTCATTTTTTATTTGTGTCATTTTTTGTTTTGACTCTTCCGGTGTCTACAACTACTAGTGAAAGAGCATTTTCAACAATGAAAATCATCAAAACAAGGTTGAGAAACAAGATGAAAGATGATATTTTGGCAGATAACTTAGTTGTTAGCATTGAAAGGGAAATGGTTAAGACCTTTACATCAGATGAAATTATAGATGAATTTATTTCTATGAAAGAATGTAGAGTACTATTTAGATAGAATTCGCTATAATTTATTTTTTGTACGGAGTTTTGGCATTAAGTCCCCTCCTATAAATGTACTTTGTTTTTTCCTATAAAATAAAAAGGTGTAGGGATGAGCCCTTATAAATAAAAGAAAAAATATGTCCCTTGCAAAACTTTTGTCCAGTTTCCGCCACTGTTCGTTCATATTATCAATGTGGGACTATTTTGGTCTCTTCACATTCTTCATTCTCTCAACACGACCCCGCAAGTGCAACTAGGGTCGTTTTTTGCCTCTAGTTGACACTTGGACAACGAGTCTAGCATCTCATTCTCTTTTTAGCTAGCCCAGGATCGAGAGTCGGACCATTTGGCTTTTTCGCTCTGATACCATCCTGAAGGATAATCTCGTAATTAGAAGATCAAGGCCTAATTATACCATAATATCCATTATATAAGCCTCATTTTTTTTATCTTAGTCCAGTTCGATCGACTCATTCGTTTTACATCGATCTGAATCGGGTACGGTGTGGTCCATTTAAGGGGTTGACCGGAGGTTAATTGATCCACCGTCATTGAATCAAAACTGACTTATGAATTCCACATGTTAGATATTTGTATGATTCTAAGAAAGAAAAAAATGTCATAAAAAAAGAAAGAAAAGAAAAAAAGGACAAATTTTTCTACCAAAAAAGGGACATGTGATATATGTACTCATATATGCGATTTTTGTGTAGGGATGATAATGGGTCGGATGATGGATGGATGATCCAAATTTTCAACTAATCCATCATCCAGAAATCACCACCCGACCCGCCCCACCACATGTCAACCCTATCACTCACCCCATTTCACCCATCACTCATCGAATAATTGGGTGAATCGGGTGAAAAGCATATACCCCGTCAAATTTAAGCCAATAAATATAAAAAAATAACTTGTTTAACAAATTAAAAAAATACCAAAACAACAATATCAGCCAAATAAACATCAATTTCATCTCGTTGACGATTGAGTCTAAATATGAGGTCTCCACTTTTATTCCCTAGGAATACCATGCGTTACTTCTATCAACTGTCAGAAGAGTTGGCTCATATTGTCCCAGTTCCAACATTGTTCGCCTTTGCTTGTATCAACCTTCGTTCTCTAGCTTTTTTGCGGTGTATTTGTCTTTGATGATTAGTCTTGTATTTTCGGTTATTTTCATAATGGTTTGTCCTTTTCCGATCTTTTTGGCCTCTCAACCAACCGAGCATGTCCAGTGGAATCCTTTTCAGTTAAAAAAAAACATCAATTTCAGCAAAAAAAAAAAAAAAACAGTTTCAACATCATACAACATCCCATTTAGGTAAAAAAAAACAATTTCAACAACATACAACAACCAATTCAGCAAAAAAATATGTGGGGTTATGTACGAGTTGGGTGATGGGTAACATTACTGTCACCCGAATCCTACCTGCCCTATCACCCGTTCACCTATCACCCATTTAATATCCACTTTATATCGGATTTTCACCCTTTTTTTGGATCGGGTGAAACGGATACCCGTGGGGGCGGGTGACATTGTCACCCCTATATATGTGAGATGATAGGCATTAGCCTTATAGTCTATCAATATAAATATAGGTGATTGTACGTAAGGGAGATCATGAATTAACATAATCTACTACGCGGAAACTAAATACACCGCAAATCAGAGTTTAGGGTACCACATCGATATGAACGTGGTACTCTAAACCCTGATTTGCCTTCAATTTTCAGTCCACCTGCACGTCATATAACGATGCGGCACCACGTCAATAAGGACGTGTATTTGCTAATCTGGATTTGCGGTATATCTAACAACACCCTCGTCTCTTTACCCTTACCCATCTCTTTCCTCAACGGTCCTCACCTACATGACTAAGGCTCTGTTTGGGAGTAGTAGCGTTTGGGAGCTATTTGAGTAGCTGTAGCAGTTGGAGTAGCTGAAGAAGTTGAAATAGCTTTTAAAAATAACGGTTGAAATAAGCGTTTTGTTTTCTGAAAAGCTACATAGGTGTTTGGTTGTAGTAGCGTTTCAAGTAGTGATTTGGAGTGAAAATTACTAAAAATGGGTATTAGGGTGTTGGGTTTATAATAAAATTAAAAAAAGGAAAAGAAAAGAGGAATTGTACGTCCCTACACCATGACAGACCACAAGGGATTCAAAGCACAACTTGATCATACTAAGAAAGACAATCACAATCAAGCGTAGTGAGTACAGAAGAATCTCTATTTTCAAGCTCTGATTGTGCAACATCACCATAAGCATGTAAAATTTACAATTCATGTATCAAACCAAAGAATTAAGTTGCCGCCTAGCGCTTGTATTTTTATCTCAACTGCACGTGTTCAAGTCTGAACTAACAAGTTGATCAGGTGCTGCAAATGCTAGCAATGAATGGCAGGGAGGCTTATTCTGCAGCTGTTGTAATTACACGAGTCTTGCCCCTGCAATAGCAACATTGCTGTGTTATTTCGAGCAAACTCAAGCATGCCAAACCCACTTCCTATTAGATATTTCGAAGAAAACGCCCAATGTGAGAAAATGCAAGGATGAAAACCACATGGACAATATCTTGACCCTGCAATAGCAACATTGTTGTGCTATTCTAGCTTATTCAAGGATGAAGACACTTGTTCCTTAATTCCTGGCGACCCATCTCCAATTCTTGCCTAAAATCCTAACTCCAATCCCTAGAGAACATCCTTCAAAATCCCCAATTTTAAACGAAGATCAACCAAAATCCTCGAAAAACAAAAGTGGAGAAGAGGATGATGATAACACATAATCAAATTTGTGAACATTGAAAAAAAATGTCGAGATTGGGATAGCTTACCAGACGATTCGGGAGAGGCGATTTGAGAATGGAGCAAGTACATGGAAGAGGAGGAGGAGGGGCAAGTATGTACTTGAATCCCTTGGTACTGTTGAAACGTTTCCAGGCGCTTTGATTCGAAGCTCCACAAATTCTTACTTCCAGCCGCTTCCAAACGCCCTGCAACCTCTACCCCTGCATCAAGCGCTCCTCCATTCAAACACCTAAAAATAGCAACGACTCCTGTTCAAAAGCTCCTAACAGCTTCCAAACGCCTATGCCAAACGGAGCCTATGACTACTCCTCATCCCCTTCAAATCTAAACTCTAACCCCTCATCTCCTTCAACTTCATCTTCCAATCCCAATTTTCAGCCATTGATTCCCTCTTCCAAGTCGGGACATCACAATATACTCCTGCAAGAGTTTACAAATTTGCATTTCAAGACTGTCTACAACACTGGAGCAATTCTGCCATTGTTGATATGATATACCAGTTTGTTGTGCCGGATGTGATTTTTTTTTTCAAACAAATGAAAGAATTTTCAGAATTTTTCAACATATATACACCAACATTCAACTTAGTTATCCGAAATACCTGTAGAGTATATATGATTATAGGATCCCACCAAAAAAAAAACATGATTATAGGAGATTATATGGGTTTTAACTGGTAAATTTAATTCTCCGAGGGTAAATCTATCAAATAATGCACAAAATAGTTGCATTTAATTAAACATAAAAGATTACAGTACGAGTATAACATTCTATAAAGATTCTTGTCTTCATCCCCTGTCATTACTCATTAGGGTTTGGTGCATTACATTATTTGATGCCCTCCTCTTCTTCAATAATACTCCGCGTATATAGGAGAAGATTAAAAAACTTCTTCAGCCCACCTCCAATTTCCAAACCATATGTAGCAAATAACAAGTCACTAATAACTTCCCAAATTCTTTACACATGAAATAATGAACCTTTACTTTTTATTATATAAATAATTGAATATAAAAATGATAGATTAATTAATTAGTAAAATTACCCTTTGATATCAAACATTAACGCTAACCACAACCTCTAGGTGTACCGTAGTTGGGATGCATACAAATGTAAATTTAATTTGGAGATGGGTCATATTTAACTTACATAGTTGGAAGCCGGTAAGTAGTCCATTTGCATACAATATCAACCCAGACGCTACTGAACCACATTAAAACCATCTGGCCTGGCTACCTTAAGCTTAGCGGTCTTACAGTTAAGGGCGTACACAAAAAGATCGACGAAACCATTCGACATTCTGATAGCTAAATTAGAGGAGGGCAGGGTGGATATCCATGGGGTAGGGGTTCCCAAGAACGCCTTCCATGAACATGTGCGGGTGAGGGTGCGGGTGGTGGTGCGTTGCGTCCATCACCACAAACTGCATGTCCTCCGACGGCTTCCAGTGCCTCTTTCTTTGGTTGATGAACCAGTTGTTTATCTGCTTCTGGTCTAACCCCGTTGCTTCCGCCAGTGCCAGCTTCTGAGACTCCTGCACTCGGTTGCATATGCATCAATCCCATGGAAAGGCGAATTAAAACCAGTTGAAAAATAACCCCTAGGTCTATGCATACGACAGAACTAAGTTTTGGGGGTGAGATTCGCACATACCGATGGGTATGGCCATTTGTAATGCCTGGTCCACCAATCAAGCAGCTGCTGCCTCGCCTCTTTCGGAAGCTTGCCCTTCTTCCTCTTCTTCATGAACTCTTGCTTGAGGCTCCCCAAGTACCCACTATACTTCCTCAGCAGCTGGCACTTCAACTCCTTGTCCTCCACCTGAGGGTCTACGAAGTTAGCGTTCATGTCGATTTCCTCCTCGGGTGTCCCACTCCTCTCGCCCATCTCCCCGTAGGCTGCACATCACACATGCCCTAGAAGAGTGAGGCAAGGCAACACACAATACAAACCATATATTATGTATATCATCTTCGTATACTTTTTTTTTATTATGTTATGACAATCAAACTGCATGACAAAACATTATATACGGAGTATATTATATAGAGTATTTAAATAAAATGAACCCGGTCTGGAAGCTGTCACTTCACAAGGTGAAAGGGAATGGGAAGAAACCGGCCAGGGCCAGGCCAGGGCAGGACAGAGCCAGCCAGGCCATATTCCTTGAAGAAATGGATTCTTTGTAGACCTATAGGGTTAGCTTTATTCCTCATGTCCCACACAAAAGGTTGGGAAATGCAAACTTCAGAAATTAATTCACATCTGTCATAGTCTACCCATATATCATAAGATTAGATCTCTCATGCATCAGTTCACATACTACAAAGTTTATTTTACATTCATGTTACTGCCCTATATACTGCATGCAAAATTTATTATATACTATATATTCTGGATTTCTTACATAGCTATACAGAACCAAATTTTTTTGAGATTTTTCCAAATGAGAAGCAATTTGTTTTAACAAAATCATTGGCCCAAACACGCGGATCGGATTAGATGCAAAATGAACATGGGTGAGTGAGATTTCAAGAATAAGAAGGCTTCAATTCAACCACTGAGGCAATCATCAATTAATTGTCTTGTTACAACTGTGGGAAATTAACTAGCAGAATGTGAATTTCAGACTACATTTTGAAACTAAATTGGTTGAAGAGACTAATGCACCGATTAATAGCAGACGAAGAATCCAAGACCGGATGAGTTCTTCGGATCGGATGGAATTTCCCCTAGTTCTTATTCATGACCAAATGTTTCTATACAGAAACCGAAATCAACCCTCACATACTGTGCATAATCGATACTTTGACTCGAGTAATTGCACATTCAGACTCAGTAACAGCACCTCTTAAAACATGAATTTGAGACCTACAGTGATTAAAAAAAGGAACTTGTTGAAAGCGGTCAATCAAACTAAGTGCTTTGGCACATCAAAAATCACTTCCTTTCAGTTTGTAGCTTGTACTACACCTGAGGGCGCCTAACCCTAACCAGAACCCATTTACTAAAAAAACAGACAATTAACCAACACAGCAACCCTAGGGTTCATCTAATCCCTTGGCTTACCTACCTTAAAACCATGACCTAGCTAATTGATTATTAATTAATTAATTAATTCACCCATTTCAATCATCTCAAACCTCTCCTGTTGTTGTTACTAGTTCCCACTTCAAACCCTAACCCTACAAAATCCCTAGCAAGACACAGTACACACAGTACATGCATGCAGACCAAAATTCAAATTAAATTACCAGGAGGAGAGGAGTTGAGAGAGGAGGAGGAGGAGGAGAGAGAGAGGGCCTTAAACTGGGACTCAATCTTAGACAAGAAAACCATGGCTTCCTTGAAAGGCTTAGTCAACTCCTGCTCATACTTTGTCAACATCTCACAGTAGGCCTCCATGAACTGATCCAACGCTGGATCCTCCCCTATAAACCCGCCACCGCCGCCCCTCGCCCGCCCCACGCCCACCGCCTCCGCCGCCTCCTCCAGCCTCCTCACCACCTCCGCCGGCGCTCCAACCTGAAACCCCCAAAACACTCCCCTTTAATTCAAACTTATTTTTGGAGATTAAAAACAAGAAAAATACAGCAGTTCTTATATATAATTAGTTAAAGATTAGAATACCTTTTGGCAGTTGACATAGGCTGAGAGAAGCCTTGGGTAGTGAGGGTGGCCCATGATCTTGGCCTTGATTGAGGAGGCATTGGCGGTGGCGCCGTCTGCTGCTGCTGCTGCTGCGGCGGCGGCGGCGGCGGTGTTAGGGTTCATGAAATAATACCCTGTGGAATGAGCCACGGAAGAGCCGTCTCCGGCGGCCGTGACGCCGCCGATGAAGTTGGCGGTGGAAGGAGGTAGGGGTGGAAGAGGAGTATCATCATCATCATCATGAGGGTGACCATGACCATGGCCATGGCCATGATGAGTCGATGATGGAGGAGGCATCATCATCATCATCATACCATGATGCTGAGATGACGATGAAGATGGGGATGGAGATGGCCAAACCCCTCCAACCCCAAATCCAACCATGCTTGAAGAGTTTGCAGCGCCTTCCATTAAAGAAAGAGACGATGAAAGAAAACAAGAAACAAAGGTAACGCTCGTGTGTGTTAAAAGAGAGGAAATAGCAAAGTCTCCCGGGATTCAAGCTACCATGGCTGCCAGGCTTTTTTCTTCTGGGGGTTCTTTCAGCAAATCCTATGAAATTGATTTTAAAAATTTTTTATTTTTGAAGACTAAACAGGGAAAGCAATTACTACTTGCTACTACAAATACTATGCGGAGTCTGAAGAAATTAATGGGGGGTGGGATTGGATTTTGTTGGCGTTGGGAGGAGTGAAGACAAAGCAAAAATAGAGGGGAATTTATGCTTTGTGGGATTGATTTACTTGCAGTGGGAGGGGGGAGAAGGAGGTGAGAAGTCACCAAAATTGGGTTCCCAATGAAAATGAAGAGAGAACCTCTTTTCAAAAGATGTATATATGCAGTGTGAGCTCTGCAGAGGGGGGAGGGAGAGAGAGAGAGATCCCCCGTTTTACTGTGAGCTTCTCTGCACTGGCTAGTCTCTCAATCTGCAGTGGGAGAGGGAGAGGGAGATTGTGTGTATAGTAAAACACAATGGGGAAAAAGATGTGGAGTGTGGAAGATGATGAGAGATGTATATTTGATGTAACCGAGGAGGTTGATTTGGGTTAAAAGCTCAATCCACCGCCAATTTGGTCTTGTTTTTCACACGATTGGGGAAAACCGGAAAAGATTATGGTGTGTTTCACAAGTTTACAAGTATATAAAATGTGCTTCAAAAATGAGATTTTATAAATAAAACAATCAAGTAAAATAAAACACTCATCAAAATGAAAGTATAATAAGACTATCTTTAATGGAGATATTTCAAGTACCATAAGGTCATCTTTAATGGTGGTAATATGAGTACCATAACTAATTTAAAAAAAGAAAATAAAATTAAATGTCAGATTTTTTTTATCAAACCAATGTAAATTATGTGAGAGTAGTATCATATTATGGTACTCACTTTATTGGTTCTCCCCCACTTTTGTATTTTTTAATTTTTAATAGGTTATGATATTCAACTAGAGTACCACTATTAAAGATGCTCTTAGAGCATCTTTAATGGTAGTATTATAAGTATCATAACTAGTTTAAGGAAAAATGACCAAAAATAATACAAATTATCACATGTGAACCGAAAATAATATGAACTTTATAAATAACTAATTCGTATACAAGTATGGGACGGAGTTAATAAACTGACTAAAATTATAAACAAGGTAAAATTTATAAACTGTTGGTAAAATTAGTTAAAAATTTAAACAACAAGATAATCTCCGTATGCGACGAAAAACAGTTTATTTGTAAAAAGTGGAGTTTATTTGGTTTTTATTAGGGGTATTGTGGTACTTTCAAACCAAATAAGATAAAAGAGAAGGGGTAAAACAATACTTGTGTAAAATAAACACCCAAATAAGCACCATTTTCTAGCTTTTTTTTAACACAATTTTTAACACGTTTTTGTTTATTTTGGTCATCCAAACAACCAAAAAAATTGTTTAAAAAATAAACACACCCAAAATAAACTGTTAAAATAATAAAATGTTTATTTTGGTTGCATCCATACACACCCATAATAAACCAATTTTAATATAGCTATCAAAATTCCTTTCAAAGAGTTGATTTGCAAACGGAGATAAAATTTGGACATTAAATCTAATTAGCATAAAATGTAAGGAGAATGAGTTGAAAGAAAAATTTAACCTTCTTCCTCCCTCATTCTTGACCTCTCTTATTGTCCATGGAAGACTAGAATCCAAGAGATCGTCATTCCGAAATTGAAACGACGTCAAGCACTGAACTAGCAATTGAAGCAATCCCGGCCGCCTTCTCGTCATCCTCGATCTCTCACCCGGCCTCCTCTCGTGCTCTTCTCTATTGTTCCTCCTTACAATGTTCAAAAGCAATATGGAGCTTGACTTAGTTTTTGAGAGGCCGGGGTTGTCTTAGAATGTTGTTATTATTGATGTTTTGTATGATATTTTTATGGATCATTTAGAAGAAATCAGTTTCGAATTTAGGTTTTAAAAAATTATGGTTCTTGAACCCAAATAGTCGAATCCAAAAAATTAAATCGATTTAATTGAAATTGATGTTGCAAATAATGTGGTTAAGCAAGATATGCTTTAGATCTATCACTTTCCTATAAAATTTGATGATTTGTATTCGAATTGATGCTAAATTCTTGTGATTTTTGTGTGTTCTTGTGAGTATATTAGAGAGAAGATGTTGATGTGTAATTTCTTGATTTCCGTTTACCATCCTTTCTCTCCATTTCATATTCAACCTTTGTCTATCCACCATGTTCTTCACCTGAAGATCCAGATCGAACACGGAAGATCCTCAGCTTGACATTTCTTCAAGCTTGTTGATGGTTTTCAATCTTTTCATAAGCATGCAGGTTTACACGATTTATTGCATTTTATCCTTCAATTTTAAGTTAATTATATTTTAAGCCCAAAGTTTATCTCCATTTGCAAAAATAACACTTTGAAAATGGAATTTTGATAGCTATATCAAAATTGGTTTATTATACCATAGTTTATATACGAATTAGTTATTTTTAAGGTTCGTATTATTTCCGGTTCACGGTTGGATGGTTTGTATTAATTTTGGTCTTTTTTCCCTAGTTTAAAAAAAAGAAAATAAAATAAAATGTCAGATTTTTTTTAATTAAACTAATGTAATTATGTGAGAGGGGTATCATAGTATGATACTCACTTTACTGATTCTCCCCCACTTTTGTTTTTTATTTTATTTTTTTTAATAAGTTATGATACTCAATGAGAGTACCACCATTAAAGATGTTTTTAAGAAAAAATCAAATTTTTTAAAGAACCCAAAAAGAAAAGTGAGCTCAAGTGTCATGCATATGATACTCCATATGACACAATATCATAGAATATTACCCAATCAAACATTAATAGTGAGTCCCGTTTGATTTTTACTTTTAAAAAATTGCAAAAATCAAGTTTGATGCAAAAAGTGAAATAAAATACTTATGATAAGTACCATGGTTGTGGAGTACCAGGTATTAAAATGAGGTGGATGAGAGATAAATGGCAAAAAAACAAGTTTTGATACTCATGTCAAGTACCATGGTTAAAAATGTTCTAAGGGTTTTTTCTATAATAGGGAGCTCACTACCGATTTCAGAACTATTCAACAAGAGTTTGAGAAGGATTTTAAAAGTCGTTTTCAAACGGTGATCCTTTCAGGAATCTGCACGCTGACCTCACAGTCATTACTCATGAAGTCACTCATGCTGACAATGAAATGCTTACGAGTGTTGTCTCAAACAATGAGATCAAAACTGCGTTTTTCTCTATGGCTACAGACAAGGCCTCTGAAGTCTGGACCAGATGGGTTACTTGTAGGTTTTTATCAAAAGTACTGGGATGTAGTGGGTCCATCTGTCATGAAGGTCGTCAAAGACTTCTTCACTAATGGTCATCTGCTTCGTCAAATTAATCACACTTTCATAACCCTACTTCCCAAACGCGACGACCTGGAGACAATCAATCATTATCGGTCTATCAACCTCTGTTCACTTGTCTACAAAATTATTGCAAAAGTAATCACCCTAAGATTAGGAAAAATTTTCGATAAACTAATCCATCCCCTTCAAGGGGCCTTCACGATAGGACAATCGATACAGAATAACATCTTAATAGCCCACGAGGTCTTACAATCTTCTAAATCAAACAAAGGGAAAACTAGCATGGCCGCCCTTAAAATTGACATGGAAAAAGCCTATGATAGGGTCGAATGGCCTTTTTTGTTTTAGGTCATGGAGAAATTCGGTTTCACACCAATTTTTATTAGTTGGATTAAAGAATGTGTCTCTTCCGTTTCTTATTCAGTTTTGGTTAATGATGAGCCGACCATTATTTTCAACCCAACTAGGGGATTATGCCTAGACTTGGCCATGAGTCACGGGTTGGCCGAGTCATGGCCACGGGTCACGGGTTGGCTGGGTCAACCCGTGACCCGCCGGGTCCTGGTTGAATGGTGTTGGAGGGTCAAAGCGGGTTGCGGATTAGGGTTAGGGTCGAGCATCCCCAACCCACTGACCCGGTGTTCGTTTACGGGAAGTTGGGGGGTGTAAGTGTATGTAAAATAGGAGAATAAAATAAAGCACAACTAGACTATCTCCCTGTCCCAAACAAATAATACAAGAATCCCCTCCCTTGTAGTAGTAGGGTAATTCAGGATCGAATCCACGAGGAGGTAGGTCAGCGCTTCCTTTGTTGTACTCACGATCAATGCTTTCGACCTCAGCAGACACTCGATATCGAGTATACTGGTCGATATCGACCTCAGTTCTGGTCGATTTCCTAGCGCAGTTCCTGCAGAAGACAAAACAGCAAGTCGACGTCGAGCAGAGACCTCGATATCGATGTTAGTACTCGATATCGACCCTTAAAGTCGATTTCGATGCTTGTCACAGAAACTGTTTTTGTAACCAATTTGTCGGAAAAGGATCCGAAGAAAATAGAATGGAGAGGGAAGATGAACAGAAGCAAAACTAAGACTTTTATGAAGAATGTAATGAATTAAAGGCTTCCAAAGTCGGGGTTTTATGCCACAACGATAACAATGCAAGTTTGATGCTAAAGATATGAACTTTAATGTCTTTCCGTCAAATAACTTTCGTTATCAACACTTAGGCGATTAGAGGCTCTCGCATAATTCCTAAGAGTTACTAACCAATTCATGAGTAATTCAAGTTCGCAATATGAGTGGCTTTCGCTTCAACAATGCAAAAAATGAATCTCCCTAACTTTCGCAAAGGATCATGCATGGGGTAGAAGACGGAATCGCATAAAAGTATACCTTTGATGCACTTACCTCACATTGCTATCGTCGGGCTCACCCCGACCCTAGAAGTGGGTTGACTACTCGCTTCTCATCATGCTCATCATCATCATTTTTATTTAAAGAAAGCTACCTTGAATTAAAACTCCGAAAGAAAGTACAACCGAACAAGCCACTCCGCTTTCGCCTTACAACTCCACTCGGCCACTCTCTCTCTCTCTCTACAAATTCTCTCTATTGAAAACTGAATTCTCTGCGTGTGTGGATGCCTAAACTCAGCCCTAATGGCTTCTATTTGTAGATGACGATAAGGACTCGAAACCTTATCTTTATTCTCTATGATAACTAAAATAAATAAATAAAAAGTAAAAGTTAAAACTCCTTGGTGAACCCAGCCTCCTCATGTTAAACCTGATGTGGATGATAGGAAATTTCGACCTTTGGATAGATATTGCAAGCATTGGATAAAATTCTATCAAAATCGGAGTCGAATTCCTCTGCTGGCATGGTCGATATCGACCAGTATACTCGATATCGACCCCTCCAAAATCTTATCTCGAGCTTCTCCTTCTTCTACTCGACTTCTATCAACTTGGTCGATCTGGCAGCATCGATATCGACCAGTATACTCGATATCGACCTCTTCTGTGTCGAGATGCTCTGTTTCCTTTCTGCTCGATTCCTATGTCTCGACGTACTCGATGTCGAGGTCTTCAGTCGATTTCGACCTCTTCAGAAGACTTCGAGTTCTTTTTCCGCTCTTCTGAATTCATCCATTTTCATCCTGTTTTCTGCGAAATCACATGGAAACTCGTGCAAACCCATATATTTGACATTTAAGCATAAACTATACTATTCCCATGTTTTCCCATTAATGTGCATGCAAAAGACAACAAAATGAATTCATATGTGCATAGAAAATATGGCAATATGTGCGCACATCAAACACCCCATACTTGAGCTTACTTGTCCCCAAGCAATACTCTTAATGGTCATTCAGGGGAAGAAAGTAAACTCTCAACATCATAGATTCATTTTTCATATGTCCCTACAATCAATTGCCATCCTCGAGAAGGTACTTATGTCAACCAAGTCCATGCCTGTGCATAAAAGCAATTTCATACTTATAAAGGAGGTAATATGCAAAAAACAATTTTAGCAACATTGCATTAATAATCAAGAGGACTTTCTTCAAGCTTGTGAGAAGTGGATTGGTAAAAGGCTAAAGGTGGGCTAATATTTGGCCATGTGGTGTTAAATCCGGGGAAGTACACTTTCTTTCCAAAATATTCCACTTTCCTCCTTCATAATGTCTCACCTTTCACTCATCGCTCAATGCTTTTTTCACTTTAATGCTTTTACCTCTCTAACCTTAGCACTGCCTTCTCGCGAGTCGCAAACATGGGTGTCATGAATGGCCCCGGATACTTAGTACTTCGGACTCCTCACCTTTGTGTCCCATCTCGCCGAACTATTATCTCAGCGAGCAGGGTCGACCTACCTTTATCTCCTGAGGTGATCGGATTTTTTCTCGCTCATTTAATTTTCCATATTGTATCATTCCTGCCAACAACTTTATAAATGCACAACTCCATATAACTCCAAAGATGTCATCCATTCAAAAAAACTTTGTCCCCGGATAGGGTATGAGGTAAAAAATGGACAATATGTATATGTGGAGCAATAATGATCATGATAATTCTCATATATGGCTTTTGTGAATATGCGTAGGTAAGGCTAGGGTATGAACTTTGCTTGTATGGAATTTTTAAAAAAATCCTCCATCATCTTATCATGCATATGTCAAAAGCAACTTCAAATTTTCATCTCCTTTATGATTTTCTCAAAAAATTTGCACTTCATTGGGACTTCCCTTAACTAGGCAATCTCATGTTATATCTCTAATGAATCTAATTTTGCATCATAGAGCTCTTTTTTATACTTCCATGACTTTCTTTTTTCAAAAATTTTTGATGGGGGTCATTTAAAATAAATATGCATTAAAATAAATATGCAACCCTAAACTAAGCATGAATATGCAAATAAGCCTTTCCCCCACCCCATACTTAAAATCTACAGTGTCCTCACTGTATTTGAACTAGGGTTAAGAAGAAGACTTACTAAACCGTCACAAACTTCAGGAGTCGAAGAAGACAGCAGGGAAGGTCGATATCGACCTCTTTACATCGATATCGATGTCTCTCGATTTCTGCTCGGGCTTCAGGGTGATTCGGCTCGATCACAAACTCTATCCATGTCGACCTTGAGGTCGATTTCGATGTCCGACATCGATTTCGATGCCTTTCTGTGTGCTTTTCTCTCTCCTGCAATTTGAAAACTAAACACAAAATATGCAAAACAATAAAATGTCTAAAACCAAAACAAAAGCTGTCTTAAAATCAAAACTAAGTCTTTGTTACAAGCTCTAGATTTTTAAGTCGCTAGGCCGACTTCTTCCTTTGCGCTTTTCAAGGTGGCATCTGCAGAGCCCATGTGGCTTGGGCCTCAAATATCACTCCTTTCTTGTCCCGCAGCTGCATTCCCCCGGGATTGATTTGATTCACCGTGAATGGTCCTAAGCTCTTATCCTTGAATCTTGTAGGGAACCAATGGTCTTTAGATTTGGCAACATAGACCTTGTCTCCTATCTCATATTGGCTTGAACTATCTTCGGATATCCTACATAAACGCACATGCCAAGGCACACCTCTTTCAAATAATGATAAGTCCTTTATTGTAATTGAACAAGAAGAATCCGTACCTTGACTTACCTTCTTCTCAGTCTGTGGCTCAGGTCGATGTCGATGTTCGGAGGTCGATATCGACCCCTGTTGTACACCTGTAGGATCAGTCGATTTGGGGAGTTTTGACTCGATATGATCAGGTCGATTTCGACCCTCAGAGGTCGATATCGAGGTTTCCTCGCCTCTCTTCTCAGCGCTGATGGTGGTCGATTTCGATAGGGTGTGGTCGATATCGACCCTTGACCCCGATTTCGATGCTCCCTCTTTTCCTCCGTCGACCCCATACTTATGACCTGTCACAGAATCTTGAACAATAGTGGTCGATATCGACTTACCTGGGTCGATTTTGATGTCCTGTTGAGCTTCTTCGTTCAAGATTGCTTCAACTTCCTCTACTTGGGCTTCTTTGATGGCTTTTATCTCCATTGGCCCTTGACTTTGCACCGTCTTGTTGAAGGAATACTCTATTACTTCATCACTAATTGTGAGTGAGAGCAATCCTTTCTTCACGCTAATGTTGGCATCGACGGTTGCTAGGAATGGCCTACCTAAAATAATTGGACAAGCAGGGTCCTCCGCTATGTCAACAACTAGGAAATCAGCGGGGACAAAGAATTTACCTACTTGTACTGGCACATCTGTCACTATCCCAGTTGGAATAACTACGGTATTGTTAGCCATGTATAATCTTGCATCCACGGGCTCCAGAGGACCTATCTTTACCTTGTGCCAAATGGTTAGTGGCATCATGCTAACGCTAGCGCCCAAGTCAACTAAAGCATTAAATTTGAATTGACCTAGACTTATAGCGATAGAAAACTTACCTGGGTCCGCCCGCTTTTGTGGTAGCTCCAACCTGTTGCATTCCTCTGCGATCTCAGAGAGCGATCGCTTCTTACCCAAGATGTCTTTAAGGAACCTCACATAAGATGGCATCTCGTGAAGTGCCTCTGTGAATGGTATAGAGACGTTAAGCCCTTGGAGCATCTTCACGAACCGTTGGAACTTCTTTTCCGCTGGGTCCTTAGTCACCTTTCTAGTTGGGAATGGCAACACCTTCTTCCTTCCTGCGGCTGTAGTGAGGTCGATATCGGCAGCAGTGGGGTCGATATCGACTGGAAGAGTCGATTTCTGTGGTGACGCAGAATTAGGGTCGACATCGACAGGAGGGTCGACATCGATGTCACCTTGGTCGATATCGACAGGGGAGGTCGATATCGACGTCTGTTCTGGCTCCTTCTCCTCCACTTTTCGCTCGGGCGTTTGTAATTGACGCCCACTCCTTAGGTTTACTGCCGCGATATGACCTGTGGTTTTGCCCTTTTGGTTGGGCACAGTGGATCCAGGGAGTGATCCGGACGCTTTGGGCATTGCTTCCGCCAATTGACTCATTTGAGTCTCCATGTTGCGCTTCCAAACGTCGATCTCCCCAAGTCTAGAATTGATGCCCTGCAGCTGAGTATGGACGGAGTTGTTGGCTTGTTTGAACTCAGCGTGGTTCCTTCGCATTTCATCAAGGATGATTTGCAGGTCATCTTTCTTAGTCTCCCGCTCAGGGTGCCCTGGTGCTCTATAGGTTGGGGGATCCCTTTGATAGAACCTTTGATCACCCCAATTTTGTTGATTGCCCCCTCCATAGGGGCCTCTCGTCCATTTGACCTCCTCATGTTGTTCCGCCATGGATACTTGCTCAGTATGTGGACAGGCACTAGTGTTATGCCTTATTGAACCACACTCCTGACAAGGTTGATTGTTGCTCAGGAACCTGACTTGCTTTTGAAGGCGGCGTGTTTGATCGTTATGGAATTGTTGCCGTACTTCAGGATCTATCTCCCTTGGAGGCTCATATAGTGGCATAGATGGGGCAGGCCTTGCATCATAGGCCGCAGCAGCCCCATAGGTGTTGTCAAAGTTCACAAGCCTCTCAATGGTCTCCCATGCCTCCGTTGGTGTAAGCTCAATGTACCGATAGGAGGTATATGAATTGATCCTCTCCTTATTCGGCGCATCAAGGGCGTTATAAAAGATCTCTTGGATGACATATGGAAGTTGCCCATGCGTCGGGCATGATCTCAGCAAGTCTTTGAAGCGCTCCCACGCCTGTGCTAGGGTTTCACCTGGCTTTTGTTTGAAAGCCGTGATCCTTTGTCGTAGCATTGCCGTTTTAGAAGGTGGGAAGAATTTGTTCAAGAAGGCATCTTTCACTTCCGCCCATGTCCTTAGCGATCGTGGAGCCAAACTTTCAAGCCATTGTAATGCCTTTCCTGCCAAAGACCATCGAAAAGATTTTAGTCGCACATACTCTAAGTTTACTCCATCAGCAACTGTTTCACATAAATCCATAAAAGTAGAGATGTGTTGCAGGGGGCATTCATTATGTCTTCCTTCAAAAGTGTTTCTTTTAATCTCAGATAGGAAGTTAATTTTCAGTTCATAATTGGAGTGAGGAATTATAATGGCAGATTCAGGAACATGAAGAGGCGGATGCATGTATTGCATCGCCGTCTGTGGATACTGATTTAGCCGCTCTTGGGCTTGTCTGCGCGCATCCTCCTCCCTATTAGCACGGGCTCGCTCAGCAGCAGCAGCGGCCCTTTCAGCAGCGATTGTAACATTGTGGTCCTCGATTTCCTTTCTCAACCGCTCTATGATCTCAGCCTGCGTCTCGTTGTCAGCCATGATGCGAATTGCTTTGTTGCGAAGATGGTAGAAACGTTCAGGCTCGTCAATTGGTTCCAGGATAGGTCCGCGATCAGAACGTCGCATAAACCTGCAAACTAAGCTTAGAAAAAGATCGTGATTAACTTAGGTGGCGATTGATTGCCTCCCCGGCAACGGCGCCAATTTGTTCATTTACGGGAAGTTGGGGGGTGTAAGTGTATGTAAAATAGGAGAATAAAATAAAGCACAACTAGACTATCTCCCTGTCCCAAACAAATAATACAAGAATCCCCTCCCTTGTAGTAGTAGGGTAATTCAGGATCGAATCCACGAGGAGGTAGGTCAGCGCTTCCTTTGTTGTACTCACGATCAATGCTTTCGACCTCAGCAGACACTCGATATCGAGTATACTGGTCGATATCGACCTCAGTTCTGGTCGATTTCCTAGCGCAGTTCCTGCAGAAGACAAAACAGCAAGTCGACGTCGAGCAGAGACCTCGATATCGATGTTAGTACTCGATATCGACCCTTAAAGTCGATTTCGATGCTTGTCACAGAAACTGTTTTTGTAACCAATTTGTCGGAAAAGGATCCGAAGAAAATAGAATGGAGAGGGAAGATGAACAGAAGCAAAACTAAGACTTTTATGAAGAATGTAATGAATTAAAGGCTTCCAAAGTCGGGGTTTTATGCCACAACGATAACAATGCAAGTTTGATGCTAAAGATATGAACTTTAATGTCTTTCCGTCAAATAACTTTCGTTATCAACACTTAGGCGATTAGAGGCTCTCGCATAATTCCTAAGAGTTACTAACCAATTCATGAGTAATTCAAGTTCGCAATATGAGTGGCTTTCGCTTCAACAATGCAAAAAATGAATCTCCCTAACTTTCGCAAAGGATCATGCATGGGGTAGAAGACGGAATCGCATAAAAGTATACCTTTGATGCACTTACCTCACATTGCTATCGTCGGGCTCACCCCGACCCTAGAAGTGGGTTGACTACTCGCTTCTCATCATGCTCATCATCATCATTTTTATTTAAAGAAAGCTACCTTGAATTAAAAATCCGAAAGAAAGTACAACCGAACAAGCCACTCCGCTTTCGCCTTACAACTCCACTCGGCCACTCTCTCTCTCTCTCTCTACAAATTCTCTCTATTGAAAACTGAATTCTCTGCGTGTGTGGATGCCTAAACTCAGCCCTAATGGCTTCTATTTGTAGATGACGATAAGGACTCGAAACCTTATCTTTATTCTCTATGATAACTAAAATAAATAAATAAAAAGTAAAAGTTAAAACTCCTTGGTGAACCCAGCCTCCTCATGTTAAACCTGATGTGGATGATAGGAAATTTCGACCTTTGGATAGATATTGCAAGCATTGGATAAAATTCTATCAAAATCGGAGTCGAATTCCTCTGCTGGCATGGTCGATATCGACCAGTATACTCGATATCGACCCCTCCAAAATCTTATCTCGAGCTTCTCCTTCTTCTACTCGACTTCTATCAACTTGGTCGATCTGGCAGCATCGATATCGACCAGTATACTCGATATCGACCTCTTCTGTGTCGAGATGCTCTGTTTCCTTTCTGCTCGATTCCTATGTCTCGACGTACTCGATGTCGAGGTCTTCAGTCGATTTCGACCTCTTCAGAAGACTTCGAGTTCTTTTTCCGCTCTTCTGAATTCATCCATTTTCATCCTGTTTTCTGCGAAATCACATGGAAACTCGTGCAAACCCATATATTTGACATTTAAGCATAAACTATACTATTCCCATGTTTTCCCATTAATGTGCATGCAAAAGACAACAAAATGAATTCATATGTGCATAGAAAATATGGCAATATGTGCGCACATCACCCGGCAACCCGCCGGGTCAACCCGCCATTCCAAAGATTTTTTTTTGGAAAATTTATTTTTAGTAAAATTGATTTGCATAATAATGTAACCCGCCGGGTTACATTATTATGCAAATCATTCTTAGAATAATTCATAATATTACATAAACTAATATGCAATGTGCAATGTGGGAGAAATGAACCCTCATTCTTCCCCTTTTATAGACTTGGCCGAAAGTCTTCCTTCCATCCCCTCATTTCCGATGTGAGACAAAGGCTTCCTCTCACATTGCAAATATGGAGTTAGAATGAGAATGCATGAGGATATAAATATCTCACTATCCCATTTCTCCTACTTCACTTATTTCCTACATTTCCTACATTGGAAATTACGTTGGAAATGAAGTTTGAGAAACATATATTCTCATATTTTTCTCTCTTACATCCCATATTATTATTGTGGATGAAAGAATTGATATGGAGATATAAAATCTTCCCACATTTTTAACACTGTGAAGTGGGTGATAAAATGTGCAGTGAAAATTTTTATCTTCACATATCATTTATTTATTTATTTTAATAGTCATTTAAAAAATCAATTTTTTTTAAAAAATAATGTAACCCGATGGGTCAACGGGTCTATTCGAACCCGCCAACCCGTGAATTTTCAGGTTAGGGTTCGGGTCGACCAACCCTGACCCTTAACCCGACGGATCCGACCCGTGGCCATGTCTAATTACGCCAAGGTGATCCACTGTCACCTTTCCTTTTTATTCCGGTTTTTGAAGTCCTCGCAAGGAATTTACAAACAGAAGCAACTAACAATAAGGATGTGGGTATGGTTTGGCAGATCGGGAGTAAGAATTCCTTTTCTTGCTTTCGCGGATGATATCCTCATCTTCTGCAAAGAGGCTCCTTCCTCTTGCAATACAATCTCTTCAATCATCAATCATTTTTGTCTGATATCAGGTCAGAAAGTTAATATGCACAAATCCAGTTTTCAGGTCTCCCCTAATACTTCTCATCAAACTATTAATTCAATTACTTCAACCATGGGGATCCCAAAAGTGAACAACTTCAAAAAAATATCTCGGTTGTCCTATCGTTAACGGGAAGGTCAATAGAGATACATTTAAATGCACATCTCATTTACCTTATGCAGGCTTTCCTACTACCAACGGGTATTCTACACGAATTGGATAAAGTATATCGTTGTTTCTTCTGGAATAAGGAGCCTTGGGCTACCCCGCTGATCAGTTGGGACAAGATCGATATGCATGGACACTTGTAAAGGAGGCTTGGGCCTTCATAAAGAGAAAACTATGAACATTGCTCTGTAGATGAAACTTCTTTGGAAGATTATTTTAGAACTAAATAACATTTCGGTTTGTGTTATCTCATAAAAATACCTACAAAATTCACCTCTTTTGTTATACAAAAAAAACAAAATAACACATCTTGGCAATGGGGCAAGCTAATGTCCATTCGACATTTATTTAAACCGGGTCTCCGTTGGAGTATTGAGAATGGAGAATCGGTTCATTTATGGTCAGATTGTTGGGCTTTCAACGCTTCTTTGACGGACAAAGTTCTACAACCTCTACCATCTGGTAGCACCTCTTATAAGGTTAGTTTTTTTCATCAAACAAAATAGGCAATGTGACCTTCAACGACTTCAGGCGCGCGGAACTGCTGACCAAGACATCAACCATATTGCCAATCTAGTATTGCCAATGAACGTGATGACCGACCGTCTATATTGGGGTTCGAGTATGGACGGTTGGTTCTCAACTAAATCGCCAACTTCTCTCCTGACCAAGAATCAGTGTTCAAAAAAGCGCTAGGCGGATCCTAGGCGGTGAGGGGCCGCCTAGCGCCTATGTGGCGCCCAGGCGGTCAAGGCGGACGCCTAGGCGTGCTTAGGCGGTCTATTAACTCCACCTTGATGATAAGATCTTATTACGAGATAATAAGGTCTTACTGGTTGATGAAAGTCAAAACCCTGCTTTTCAGGTTTTAGTAAGGCCTTACTAATCTGGGCTCAAGTCATGCTCGAACTCCAGTTTAAATGGGCTTGGGCCAATAATCTAAATAATGCTTAGACTAGTATTTTATTGGGATAAAGCTCTTCCATTGGGCCGAGATTCATCTAATGGGCTGAGTTATGAATTTGGTTTTATATTCTAATAACTTTGTCTACAGATTTGGCCTTTTGGCAGTTGAGATAATCAAGGGATTTGGATGACCATATCTTCAACGTTCAAGAAGCCTTTCCAGATCTAATTCCAGGCGATTCTCTCCGGCATTTTAGGAACTACTTTGGCGCCTATCCTTCTCCTGTTTCAAACGTTCAAATCATTCTCATTGGATGTGCCGACCTATATAAGGAGACCAAGAAGATAGCAGAAGTGAGACAGTTCTATGAAGCAAAAATCAACTCCTGTAATCTTGTCTCCTACTACAGCTGATCTCACAGTTCTCATTACTCTAAGTGTTTATACTTGTTTGAGAGTGTGAGGTTTTGATGTACACATTTGCACCTTCTTTTATTGCATCTTTTGACTTCATATTTCATTCGATCTCCAAAGAAAAGGTTCAAAAGAATATAAACTTGTGTAAGAATGGGCTAAAATGCAAGAAATAGAGTCTGCACAAGTTTTGAGCTAATCATGCAGGAATTCGAGCGAAAACGGAGTCAAAACGGAGAAGCCAAGTGAAGCTGAGCAGAGGTAGATATCGACCTTAGACCCAGATATCGACCTCTGGTATCGATATCGACCTCCATATCGACCATAACATAGACATCAAGTGAAGCTGAGAAGAGGTAGAAATCGACCCCTGACATAGATATCGACCTCTGGTGTCGATATCGACCCCATATCGACCTCAACATAGACATCGACCAGAGCTGAACAAGTCGAGCAGGAACAGAGACCTCGATATCGACCTCTAGGTGTCGATATCGACCCCTGGAGGCACGGAATTATCTCATACTTTCAAGATAGATGGCAGCTGAAGAGTTATTTATCTTTTACCTTTAAGTTATTAAAGTTTTATCAAAATAAAAGACCTATCCTAATCGTTTGGATAGAGTTCATAGTTTAGATAGGAGTTACAATCCTTGGAAAGCGAGGATTAGTAGCCTATAAATAAAGCCCTAGGGGGCTGGCATTCAATCATCTTTCATCCAATCCAATTGACAAGCAAGACAATCACTAGAGTTAGAGTTAGAGAGAAGTTTTAGGGTTTGACGTTTGCGAAAGTTGACGTTGAGTTGTAAAGCTTCGAAGTTTATTTTAATGCAAGTTTCTTCCTTTCAATTGACGATGAGTTCCATGATGAGAAGCGAGTAGTTCCCCAAAGCTCTTAGGGTCGGGGTGAGCCCGACGTTAGCCATGCGCGCTTGAGGTAAGTATTTGATGTTGATATCGTTGTGTCTATCTCTCCTCCTACGATTTTATGTTTAGTCCTAATCGAAAGAAAAGGGATTTATGCTAACAACTTGAGTTATAAACATAAAATTGGTAGAGACAATTAGGTTTATTTGCAAGAGTAATCCTAAGAGTTGGTGTACGGCGAAAGCTTGTCCCTCGGATGAAATAGCGCAATTGTCCGTCTTATTTATCTTATCGCATGCATTGGTTAACGTTGTGGTAAACCCTAATCCTAGGAGTTGCTTTTTTAGATATTTTATACACATAAAAACCACTATTTTATTTCTGTTCATTGCTTCCTTCCCATTCTTAAATTCTTCGGCCTTTCTTTGCCGACGAAGAACTAACCCACTGCAGGGAGACATCGATATCGACCCCAGACGTTGATATCGACCACTGAGTTCGTCGACAGTTTTCTGAGTCGACGACGATCATTTTTGCGGAGTTTGCTGAGCATCGATATCGACCCCTAGCATCGATATCGACCCTTCTGTATCGACTAGCAGTCTTCTGAGCCAGTCGATTTCGTAGATTGACATCGATATCGACCCCCCAGTCGATATCGACCACTTGTTTTTGTTTCTACAGGTCTTCTGTTGCAGAGAACATTGACAGCCGAGGTCGACATCGAGGCCCAAGGTCGAAATCGAGGCTTCTGGTCGACGCAGATGTGAAATTTCCAACGCTACTAGGATCCCGCTGACACGCCTCCTCGTGGATCGATCCTGACTACCCTTCCACTACAACGGGAGGAAGTCTTGTAATTATTTGCTTAGGCCAGGAGTCAGTTTACGTTTATTACATCTTTATTATTTGTAATTACTCGACATATCATCCTCCTGCAACAACAAATTGGCGCCGTTGCCGGGGAGGCAATCAATCGCGCCCTAGTAGTCTATCTCACGTCTCTACCTAGTTTGATTTTGCAGGTGTATGCGACGCGCTGATCGCCTACCTGAATTTGAAGGAGTAGACGACCCTGAGCGTTACTTCTATCTAAGAACCCAAGCTCAAATAATCATGGCAGACAACGCGAACCAGGCTGAACTTATTGAGCAACTAAGGAAGCAGGTTGAGGATTTAACTACTACAGAGGCGGCACTTAAGGAGCGTGCGGATAGGGAGGAGGAAGGCCGAAGGCAAATAGAAGCCCAAATCAATACCCTCCCTAGGAATGCCAAGCAATATATGCACCCCGCTCTCACAGTGCCTGAATCGACAATTCTTATCCCTGCCTCTAATTTTGAAATAAAACCTAACTTCCTTACTGAGATTAGAAGGCACCAATATGAAGGAAAACCTAACGAATGCCCTATGGCACATATTTCTACCTTCTTAGACCTTTGTGATACTATTGCTGATGGACGAAGTCTTGAATATGTCCAACTAAAAGCCTTTCGCTGGTCTCTTACAAGAAAAGCATTGCAGTGGTTGGAAAGCTTAGCCCCAAGATCGATCCGCACCTGGAATGAAGTCAAGGACGCGTCCCTCAACAAGTTCTTCCCTCCTTCTAAGGCGGCGTTGATCCGACAAAAAATCACGGCTTTCAAACAAAAGCCTGGTGAGGCTCTGGCGACTGTTTGGGAAAGGTTTAAGGACCTACTACGATCATGCCCAATGCATGGCCAACCACCGTACGTAATTCAGGAGATCATATACAATGCTCTTGATGCTGCCACAAAGGAGAGGATCAACACTTACACCTCCTATGGCTACCTTGAACTCGCTCCACAAGAGGCTTGGGAAACCATAGAGAGGTTGGTGGAGTTCGACAATATATATGGGACTCCTGAGGCTTTCGACACATCATCATCATCAAGGCCTGCCCCATCTATGCCCTTATATGAACCCTCCAATGTAATCGATCCGGATGTAAAGGAGAAATTTCATAGGGATCAACTTCGAAAGCTCCAAAAGCAAGTAAGGTTCCTTTTAGCGAACCAAGATTGCATTGAATGCGGATCGCAGCGGCACACCACCATCGAGTGCCCCCACGCTGAACAAGTACACCTAGCGGAGACTCACCAAGAGGCGCGCTACATGAGGGGTCTCAATCACCAATATTGGGGAGACCAAAGGTTCCATTAACCACAAAGGAACCCGGTTAACCCTAGGGACCCTCCGCCTTATAGAGCTCCTGGGCACCCGGAGAGAGACCAAAAGAAGGATGATCTTCAACTAGTACTGGATGAAATCAGGCGGAATCAGGCTAAGAATGATCAATCCAACAATGCCATCAATTCTCAACTCAATCACCTTACCACAAGGATTGGGGAGATGGACATATGGAAAAAGAACGTAGAGACCCAACTGGGTCAATTGGCGGCACAAATCCCTAGGCCGTCCGGAACACTCCCTGGGCAACCCACTACAAATCCTAAGGGACAATCCGGGACAGGCCATGTCGCAGCCATGCAATTGAGGAGTAGCACCAAAGGATAAAAGCCACAAACGAAATCGGAGAAAGCAGCAGATCCAGTCGACATCGACAGACCAGTCGATGTCGACCCAGAGGTCGATATCAACCACCATGTCAACCCCCTGGTCGATGTCGATTGCACTGCAGAACCTGAGAAATCACAACAGAGGTCGAAATCGACCCTACCAGTCGATATCGACCCAACTCCAGTCGACATCGATGTTCAACAGGCCCCTCCGACCTCCGTTTTGGCTCCTTCACCAAAGAAGACGTTGCCATTCCCTTCCAAAGCATTGGAGGATCCCACCAAAGGTAAGTTTAGGCGCTTCGTAAAGATACTTCAAGGACTTAATGTTACCATCTCTCTTACAGAAGCCCTAAGCGAGATGCCCGCCTATGTGCGATTCCTCAAAGACATCCTGAGCAAGAAGAGATCCATGGCAGAGATCGCAGAGGAGTGCTCAAAGATGGACTTCCCTGAGAAGAAGAGTGATCCAGGGAAGTTTGCAATCACCGTGGGACTTGGCCAACATCGCTATAAAGCCCTATGTGACCTAGGGGCAAGTGTAAGTCTCATGCCTCTTTCTATTTGGCAAAAGGTGAACATTGACGCCCTTGAACCTGTGGACATGAAACTCTATATGGCTGACAACTCATTCGTCAGACCCACAGGTATAGTTGATGACGTTCCTGTAAAGGTAGGTAAGTTCTTTGTGCCTACTGATTTCATTGTATTGGAGATGCCTGAAGATTCTGTAGTGCCTATTATACTTGGTAGGCCTTTCTTAGCTACTGCAGATGCCAATATCAATGTACGTCGAGGATTACTAACCTTTACTATAGGGAACGAAGTAATAGAATTCTCTTTCAACCCAACCATGAGCGAAACAAAGCACCTGGAGCAAGTAGTCCTCTCGCCGGCTAAGGAGAAGCTTAGAAAATTTTTGTTGGCGAGAACGGAAACAGCAAGCAGGGTCGACATCGACTGGAACTAATCGATATCGACTAAAAACATCGAAATCGACCCCCTTGGTCGAAATCGAGTAAGCCAGATTGTTGCCAGGAGCTTAAGTATGGGGTCACAGAGGTCGATATCGACCCCCACATATCGATATCGACCAAAGCTCTCGAAATCGACCCACCTTGGTCGAAATCGACCACCCCTCAACCCGAAGATTTCTGTTTTGGGCCCAAACAGGTAAGCCCAGGTATGACTCCTAACCCTCCTCCGTCCATTATTGATAAATCAATTAAGCCCATTATTGATAATTCTACTAAAGAGAGGGTCAAAGCTCCATGGTTTGCCTATATTGCTAAAGTTAGGTCAAGAAAGAGAAAGAAAGCGCCCAAAGAAGAACCTAACATCAAAGAAGCCTTGGTCGCTGAACTTCGCTACTACCAAAAGGACCTAGATGATCCAGGAGAAGGCTCACGCTCGAAGGTCCCCTACATAAAAGGCTCGTGAAGAATTGACGGAGAAGTCGGCCTAGCGACTCAAAACTCTAGAGCTTGTACATAAAACTTTTAAATTTTTCATAGATGGTTTTTTAGGATTTAATTTTTGGCTTTTTGAACTTTTAAAACTGAGATAATTCGTGCTTTATCTATATTCCTAACCAAGATTTCAAGTTATGAAGCAAAAGGAACGACGAAGAAGAAAAGAAGCTTCTGCAGAGGTAGTCGAAATCGACCAGGCCAGTCGAAATCGACCCCCCCAGGGTCAAGCCATCTCCTGGAGTCGACATCGAGAACTCAGGAGCGAAAAAGAGAGGTCGATATCGACCCTAATACTCGATATCAACCCCAATCAGGCAGCCCTTGTATTCATCTTCTTCCTCGAATTCGACAGATGCAGTCGACATCGACCACTGACCTAGATATCGACTTCTGGCATCGACTCAACTTGAAATCGACCTGAATCCGTAGGTTTGCGCTATGAGTTTCTCTCTACCCTTGTTCTTCTTTTTAATACAGTGAGGACACTGTATATTTGAAGTATGGGGTGGGAGAAAAACATGTCTTATGGTCATAACTTGGTTTTCTTCTTCGCATTGCATTCATGTTTAAATTTTTGCTCTTAGTTTTACTTCTATAAAAATGTCAAAATCTAAAAAAAATAGAAAAATGTCAAAAATAAAAAAATGTTTATTTTTAAGTTTGTTTATTAACCATACTTAGATGTCCTATGATGAAAACTCAATAGCTGACTTAATCATGTAAACCCTATGGCATATTTGGATGGTTTAGCCTAAGTCCTTAAAATTTTTATGTAGATTGTGAACTTGTGATGAAATTGAGCACATATGATCCTAGGCTAAAAAGCAAATCCAACAAAAATTGTCATTGTGAGAATTTTGACCTATAGGGAGAACATCAAAAATCCCTCCGCTTTCTTGAGTGAATTTACTCTTCCTATGCATCTATAAATGTTGTGATAGTTATTCAAAACCAATGTATATATATGTTTATGTTTACGAGAATTAAATGATGGAGACTTAGATTATCCCTAGCCAAATTGAGCGTGACCCCCAATTGGGAATTGAGACTTAGATTGGTTGGACTAATGCCTTGTGGAAAGAAAAGAGCATAATGTCCATTTTTGAGCAAGGAAATTATAAGATGGTGCATATTTACATTTTGTCATATTTTGTAAAAGGATTTATGGCTCAACATATAAATGCACATATTTACTTATTATTTTCAAAAAAAATAATAAAAAAAATCCAAAAATATATATATATATATATATATATATATATATATATAGTGCATGAGCCAAAATCCTTAAGTCTTTTATTCATACAAGTGTTATATTTTTTAGAGGTATATTAGAACTTGGAAGAAGGGTTGATAGTATGGTTTATATCTTTAAGTGCATCTTTAGAGTATATTATGGAAAGATGAGTTGGGAAAGAGCATTATAGGAGATTGAGCTTACATTAAAGAGTTATGGTTTGGGTATTGCAAGTGTTGAGATTTAGGAGTCTTGATTCCCGAATTATAAAAGCACCACATAGCCAAATAATTCCATACCCTTTATTTTATACCAAGCCCCATTACAACCCCGCCGAATGGAGTCTTCTTTGAAGTCTTCCATTGAGCGAAAGTCCTCCTGATGATTCTTATTGCATTTTCATAATTGGTTGCGAAGTGGATTTTTATAAATTGCAATGTTTATGAGATTGTATATGGAATTGAGTTGAGAGTTGATCTTCATAGCCTAAACACATGAGAGTTGAGTGCAAACACATTATCCCTGTAAGGTTGGATCAAAATTGCATATGCCTATGGATCGCCAAAATATGTGCTGTGATGTTAAATTCACTTGCTTTGCTTTGCTACCGCTTATGATGTTGCTTTTGACAAGGGCGAAGACTTGAAGGGTGTGTTGTAGGTATTGGTTATTGCTTGGTTATTGCTTGAGGACAAGCAAGTCTAAGTATGGGGTGTTTTGATCTCACAGTTGATCTCACAGTTCTCGTTACTACAGCTGATCTCACAATTCTCGTTACTCTAAGTGTTTATACTTGTTTGAGAGTGTGAGGTTTTGATGTACACATTTGCACCTTCTTTTATTGCATCTTTTGACTTCATATTTCATTCGATCTCCAAAGAAAAGGTTCAAAAGAATATAAACTTGTGTAAGAATGGGCTAAAATGCAAGAAATAGAGTCTGCACAAGTTTTGAGCTAACCATGCAGGAATTCGAGCGAAAACGGAGTCAAAACGGAGAGGCCAAGTGAAGCTGAGCAGAGGTAGATATCGACCTTAGACCCAGATATCGACCTCTGGTGTCGATATCGACCTCCATATCGACCATAACATAGACATCAAGTGAAGCTGAGAAGAGGTAGAAATCGACCCCTAACATAGATATCGACCTCTGGTGTCGATATCGACCCCATATCGACCTCAACATAGACATCGACCAGAGCTGAACAAGTCGAGCAGGAACAAAGACCTCGATATCGACCTCCAGGTGTCGATATCAACCCCTTATCTCGACAGAAGATAGACTCGATTTCGAATGCGGATTGGAACTATATCTTCAAGGAGGCACGAAATTATCTCATACTTTCAAGATAGATGGCAGCTGAAGAGTTATTTATCTTTTACCTTTAAGTTATTTAAGTTTTATCAAAATAAAAGACCTATCCTAATTGTTTGGATAGAGTTCATAGTTTAGATAGGAGTTACAATCCTTGGATAGCGAGGATTAGTAGCCTATAAATAAAGCCCTAGGGGGCTGGCATTCAATCATCTTTCATCCAATCCAATTGACAAGCAAGACAATCACTAGAGTTAGAGTTAGAGAGAAGTTTTAGGGTTTGACGTTTGCGAAAGTTGACGTTGAGTTGTAAAACTTCGAAGTTTATTTTAATGCAAGTTTCTTCCTTTTAATTGACGATGAGTTCCATGATGAGAAGCGAGTAGTTCCCCAAAGCTCTTAGGGTCGGGGTGAGCCCGACGTTAGCCTTGCGCGCTTGAGGTAAGTATTTGATGTTGATATCATTATGTCTATCTCTCCTCCTACGATTTTATGTTTAGTCCTAATCGAAAGAAAAGGGATTCATGCTAACAACTTGAGTTATAAACATAAAATTGGTAGAGACAATTAGGTTTATTTGCAAGAGTAATCCTAAGAGTTGGTGTACGGCGAAAGCTTGTCCCTCGGATGAAATAGCACAATTGTCCGTCTTATTTATCTTATCGCATGCATTGGTTAACGTTGTGGTAAACCCTAATCCTAGGAGTTGCTTTTTTACATATTTTATACACATAAAAACCACTGTTTTATTTCTGTTCATTGCTTCCTTCCCATTCTTAAATTCTTCGGCCTTTCTTTGCCGACGAAGAACTAACCCACTGCAGGGAGACATCGATATCGACCCCAGACGTCAATATCGACCACTGAGTTCGTCGACAGTTTTCTGAGTCGACGACGATCATTCTGCGGAGTTTGCTGAGCATCGATATCGACCCCTAGCATCGATATCGACCCTTCTGTATCGATTGGCAGTATTCTGAGACAGTCGATTTCGTGGATTGACATCGATATCGACCCCCCCAGTCGATATCGACCACTTGTTTTTGTTTCTACAGGTCTTTTGTTGCAGAGAACATCGACAGCCGAGGTCGACATCGAGGCCCAAGGTCGAAATCGAGGCTTCTGGTCGACACAGACGTGAAATTTCCAACGCTACTAGGATCCCGCTGACACGCCTCCTCGTGGATCGATCCTGACTACCCTTCCACTACAGGTTTCATTCGTGCTTTATAGTACAATTCATTCGTGCAACAACAGGTTTCATTCGTGCTTTATAGTACAATTCATTTAGGTTATACTAAGAGTTCTTTACCCAAACGTATAGAGTACTTCGGTACTCATAGGGCTTTATTTCACTAGTGCGCTTGGGTTGCTAGATAGGAAGTTAGTCTAGAAGAGGGAAGGTCTTCTAGAGGTTATATCTAGGGCTCATAAGATAAAGTGAAATAAAGTTGTTGAATCCTACGGGTTGGACAACCCTAGGCGGGGACGTAGGCAAGTTGAGCCGAACCTCGTTAACAATTCGTGTGTTCTTTACTTTCTGTTCTGTGTTCTTGCCTTTACTGGTTTCTGCATTTCAGATAAGGTCTTATTTCTGGTGGTAAGGTCTTACAGTTTTTATTTTGGGAAAAGTTGCCATACTCTATTCGTCCCCTCTTCTAGAGTATTTGTCTTGTGTTTATCTGCCTCTTCCGCACTTCAATTGGTATCAGAGCCTAACTCACGTACCTTAGATATCATTATCTGTGAGTCTAACCATGGCAGGTGAAGGGCAAGGTGGCTTCGGTCAAGGAAGATCTATCTCTCGTCCATCTCTCTTTGTTGGGAATAACTTCATGCATTGGAAATCTCTAATGCAAATGTTTGGTATTGATCAAGATTTGGAACTTTGACATATTATTATGCGAGGACCAAATATCTCCAAGAAAGAAGGTCCCAATGGAACAAGGGTGGATAAATCAGAGGAAGAGTACACCTAGACTGATCTAGAAAATGTGGCTAAGAATTTCAAAGCCATAAATCTTATGTATGGTGGTTTGAGTACGGATGAGTTCAATCGTATCTCTTCATGCAAAACAGCAAAGAAGATCTGGGATAAATTGGTGGTTTCTTATGAAGGAACCAGCCAAGTGAAAGAAACCAAAATAAGTATCTTTCTTAGACAATATGAATTGTTTAAGATGAACCCTGATGAATCAGTTAAGTCAATGTTTACCCGTTTCACGGAAATTGTGAATAACCTTGACTCATTGGGTAAAACCTTTTTGAACGAAGAAAAGGTTAGAAAGATACTAAGGTGCTTGCCCAAAGCTAAATGGGGTCCTAAAGTGACGGCCATAGAAGAAGCACAGGATCTTAGCACATTAGCTCTTGATGATTTATTAGGAAAATTAATAACCCATGAAATGATCCTCAACGAGGACGATGGGGAACTTCCTACTAATCTCAAAAACCTTGCTCTTAAGGTTAAGAAAGAAGAACCATCAGAAGATTCTGATAGTGATGATGAGGAAGATCCTTTTGCTCTCATCACTCGAGGGTTAGCCCGCATATTAAAAAATGAAGAAGCAATTCCCTAAAGGTAAGCCCTCTAACCCTTCCAAGAAGAGTCGAGTTCTTACTTGTTATGAATGTGGTGAAACAGATCACCTAGTCAAGGAATGTCCTATAAAGAAGAAGAACAAAGCCAAGAAAAAGGAGTCCAACAAGAAAATGATGGCTGCTTGGAGCGACTCAGATTGTTCAAGTGACTCACATGCAAACAGGAGCATGCAAACCTATGCTTAATGGCAAAATCTAACGAGATCAAGGATCAACATTTAAATGGAGTTGTAAGGAATCTTCTCTCTAGTCCTACCAATGTTTTATCTGAATTTCTGAAGAATATGATTTCAAATGAAGAGAATTACAACAAAGAAATCAGCAGCTTGAAAGAGAAAGTGCAGGATCAAGAAATATGCATAAGAAAGCTGTCGCAGAAATTGCAAGATCTTGACAACCAAAATTCTGAGCTTATCACTGAGGGTAAGGCCTTACGATCAGAAATTTCTGAAGTTAAGGCAAACCTCTCATCTCTTAAGAATCATAATAATGATCTTGAGAATGAAAAAGTGAAACTTTCTAAAAAAATGTCAAGATCAACAAATAGCCCTTGTGTAATTCACTAGATCCAAAGCAACTCTTGTCAAGATGCTTGGAGAACAACAACTCTCCTTAAATCGAAGTGGTATAGGATACACCAGGAATTTTCCTGCAAAGCCTACTACCAAGTTCATTAAGGCAAAAGGAAGTTGGCGATCTCCAACTTATTTCTTCTGTTGCAAGAAAGGTCATGTAAAGGAAACGTATCCTTATAGGAGAACAGATCCTTACATACTTAAAAACACTTTTCCTGTACGGTTAAATGAACGGATAAGACAGATTTGGGTTCCAAAAGTGACAAGGTTGCCAAACATAGTTTACCCCCACAATGGATGTAAATCAGTTTATTGGTCTAGCTGAAAAGGTTGATTTTGTGTTTTGCAGGATGTCACCAAGACCAAAGATAAAAAATGGATAATGGATAGCGGTTGCTCAAGACATATGAGTGGAAAAGAATCTCTTTTTCTCAATCTAAAGAAGCAATCCGGTGGAACTATAACTCTTGGTGATAAAGCAAAATGCAACATCGTCGGTATTGGTAACATTGATGTTGATTCAAATAATTCTATCAAAGATGTATATCTTGTTGATGGCTTGAAATATAATCTTCTTAGTGTTTCTCAACTTTGCGATAAGGGAAATCTTGTTAGCTTCAGCAAGAAGAAGTGTGTCATACAAGATGAAGAAACTGGAGAAGTAGTGCTCACTGCCTATAGAGATTCTAACATATATGCTGTTAAAATGATCATATCTCAGGTTCCAATCTGAAATGTCTCAAGGCCTTATCAGAGGAGTCAAGAGTGTGGCACAGGCGTCTTGGACATATCAGCATGCACACTCTTAGCAAACTCAAATATAAGGATCTTGTTTGTGGTCTTCCCGATTTAAATTTCAAGGTGGATGATCTTTGCAAAGCCTGCTCAAGAGGTAAAATACCCGTAGCTCTTTCAAAAAGAAGCAGATCATTAGTACTACTAGACCTTTAGAGCTTCTACACATGGATCTATGTGGACCAATGCGAGTCAAATCTCCCAAAGGCAAGCAATACATTTTTGTAATTGTTGATGATTATTCTCGGATACTTGGGTTTTCTTTCTTAAAGATAAATCGGAAACTCTGTTTTATTTTTCAAAGCTTTGTAAGGAGTTGCAAACCATGAAAAACCTACCTATCGTTTCTATTAGAAACGACCATGGTAGAGAGTTTGATCAATTAAACTTTGACTTATTTTGTGCAAAATATGGTATTTCACACAATTTTTTAGCACCTAGGACGCCTCAACAAAATGGGGGTTGTGGAACACAAGAACCGCACCCTAGAGGAAACGTCAAGGACCATGCTATTAGAGAATGATCTCTCTAAGTCATGCTGGGCAAAAGCTGTTAATACAACAAATTATATTCTCAATAGGTGTTTAATTAGGTCAACATTGAAGAAAACTCCCTATGAGGTTTTTAAAGGAAGAAAACCAAGTATTTCATATTTCAAACCATTTGGATGTACATGTTATGTGCATAACAATGGTAAAGATAATCTTGGGAAATTTGATGCGCGAAGTGACGAAGGTATATTTCTTGGATACTCGAATCAAAGCAAAGCTTATCGAGTATACAATAAACGTACCAAAGTAGTCGAGGAAAGTATCCACGTATTATTTGATGAAAGTGATAACGGTTCCTTGAGTAAAGGTTTCGCAGATCTCGACTTGAATTCTCATGAAGAAGACGAATCAGAAGGAGAAGCCAGCTTACAAGAAAGAGGCAAATCCAGAAATATGCAGGAACCATTTCAAGATCTTACTGAGCTGTCACAAGGTCTTGAAACTGCGTCTCAAGGCCTTACAAATGAAGCCAGTCTTGAAGATGGACCTCCTCCGGAACCACATGGCCCTTATCCTACGAATCCTCCTGAACCTCAGGAGCCGTATCCTCACACTTCCAGTGAACCTACTCCTAGCGATGGATCTGCAAGAAGAAAATTCAAACATGCTTCATCCTACTCTTCTTCGGATATCATTTCTGATCCTTCATCTGGTGTTCAAACTCGTTCTAAACTTAGAAATTTATGTGCTTTTCACGCATTTGATTCTCTTGTAGAACATAAGAAGTATACTGAAGCTCTTCAAGAACCTGATTGGATTATAGCTATGCAGAATGAGCTTAACGAGTTTGAACGAAATAAAGTATGGACCCTTACGGCAAGGCCAAAGGGTAAATCTATTATTGGAACTCGTTGAGTATTTCGAAACAAGCTAGATGAAGGAGGAAACGTCATTCGAAACAAGGCACGTCTTGTTGCTCAAGGATACAATCAAGAGGAAGGTATTGACTATGAAGAGACTTTTGCTCCCGTAGCTAGACTAGAGGCTATTCGTATGCTTCTTGTCTTTGCATCTTTCATGAGCATAAAACTTTTTCAAATGGATGTCAAGTGTGCCTTCTTGAATGGTTTCTTAGATGAAGAAGTTTATGTCACTCAACCTCCCGGTTTTGAAAATGATGAATTTCCAAATCATGTCTATAAGCTCGACAAAACTCTTTATGGCTTAAAGCAAGCTCCAAGAGCTTGGTATGAGCGACTTTCAAAATATCTTTTAGAAAACAATTTCAAAAGGGGTTGATTGACAAAACTTTATTCATCAAAACCCAAGGGAATGATATCCTTGTTGTACAAATCTATGTGGATGATATTCTGTTTGGAGCTACTAACGAATCTCTGTGCAAGGAATTTTCAAATATTATGTGCAAGGAATTCGAGATGAGTATGATGGGGGAGTTAAACTTCTTTCTTGGTCTACATGTTCATCAGAGTTCTAAAGGTATATTCCTTAATCAAGGAAAATACACTTGAGAACTTCTCAAGAAGTACAAGATGAGTGAATCCAAAGTGGCTAAAACTCCAATGAGCTCCACTCTTTCTTTGGATCAAGTTCTAACTGGAAAACAGGTAAATCAGAAAGAATATCGAGGTATGATAGGTTCTCTTCTCTATCTTACTGCAAGTAGACCTGACATTATGTTCAGTGTTTGCATGTGTGCTAGATTCCAAGCTAATCCGAAGGAATCTCATCTCATAGCGGTTAAAAGGATTCTAAGATATCTAAATGGTACAAAAGACCTAGGATTATGGTATCCTACTCAATCTAGTTTCAATCTTGTTAGATATTCCAATGCTGATTTTGCAGGATATAAAGTTGATAGGAAAAGTACTTCCGGATGTTGTCAATTTCTTGGGTCATCCCGTATAAGTTGGCATTCCAAGAAGCAAAATTCAGTGACACTTTCAACAGCCGAAGCTGAATATATTGCTGCTGGAGCTTGTTGTTCGCAAATCCTTTGGATTGCACAACAACTTCAAGACCTTGGAATTAACTATAAGGGCATACCCATAAGATGTGACAACACAAGTGCTATTTCTATCTCTAAAAATCCTGTACATCATTCAAGAACGAAACATATCGATGTAAGGCACCATTTTATTCGAGATCATGTAGAGAAAGGTGATGTGTCTTTGACATTCATCTTTACAGAATTACAACTTGCAGATATCTTCACTAAACCTTTACTAGAAGATAGATTCAACTTCATACGATTAGAACTTGGAATGCTTAATAAGGAATCATCAATGTAGGGGGAGCAATTATATCTTATTTTATTATTCCCTACATCCAGATCTTGATATAAGTTTCAACACCTTACTAATTAATAGTAGGTTGTTGATCTTATCTCGGAAATAACATACTCGGATCATATCTTTTCAGTTATGATCTCTTTAGATCATGAAGCTGAAATATCTTTTTGGTTTTCGGATTTTCATTTAACTGTGTATTTATCCTCTTTTTCAAAATTTGAAATGTGGATTTATTAGTGGTTAAGATTTGACTGAGATTTCTTGGGGAGTCTAAGAGTCACACGGTTTGTACTGAGACTTCTTCTCCTATTTAAACCCCTCTCTTCTTTCCTGTCAAATCACAGCTTTTCACTCTCTCCTGATTTACTCTCTCTCACTCTGAGCGCTTCGTCTTCTCCACATCTCTCTCAAACCCCAAATCTCCATGGCTCCTAAGCGATCTTCTTCTTCCTCTCATGGCTTCGAACCCAAGAGGATCAGATCAGTGGACTACATGGGAAAGGGTGTTGAAGAGCCCCTTCCAAAGGCAACTCTTACTGAACTTGAGACAGAATCTGAGAGTGACGAGGCTCCTCTAGTTCGACGACGGCCCAAAAGCAACACCCGGCAAAGGAATCCCCCTGCTCTAAAGAACGCTCCTCCTCCACACCGCCTCCGATCTCCTCCTGCTGATTTTAAGGTATTTTCTCATGCCCCAATTTCATGGTTCAAGAACCACACTAAGGCTGGAATGTGGAAGGATGGTTATTCAAACCGGCCGATGAGTTTTTGTGAGCACGTGGATCTGGATTTTTTGGAATCCATGGGTCTCCCCTGTGTCAATCTCCTTAAGAACTCAAACATTTGGACCCTTCTAAACCCTGGTACGATTGCCTTCCCCCGTCTTACCCGTTTATTTTTCGTCAATTTGTCTGCTCACAGAGGAAAGGGTGTTCTCACCCTCTCTTCTCAAGTTAAGAAAAGACACATTACCCTCACGACATCCTCTTTGGCCATCATACTTGGTGTGCCCGAGAATACCAAAGCCCATCCTCCCAAGGATATGTGTCTAACCCGAGCTCAGCAAGAATTCTTCGTGAATCCCTCTTCTTCATCCTCTAAACCGAAAACCAAACACACCCACAATGCCCTTACTTTGGAAGCCAAGCTTGTCTTTACCCTTTTGGCTCGCTGTGTCCTACCTAGAAAAAATTCAAGAGAGCTTATCACTGATAACCTCCTGGAGCTTCTCTATCTAATCATGGCTGGCCGTGAAATAGACGTGCCCAATGTGATTTTGTCCTATATGTTGCATGACATCAATACCCCGTTAACTGCTCCCCTCCCTTATGCCAATCTGCTTCCCAAAATTTTTAAGTTCTTCGAAATTGACACAACGGGAGAAGGGCACTTGACTCACAAAGGTCGTATTGATGAAGACTGTTGGAGGCGCCTGGGAAAGATCAAACCCTAGCTGGTGGCTGGGTTCTGAAACAGACCTCCCAAAACACTCAGTTCACACTGCAACAGAAGATTGAGGATCTAGAGATGGAGGTCGACGCTCTTCGAAAGGATCTCAATGCGGCCAGGACAGACATTGTTGACAGGCAGGACAACTCCCACGAGCAGCTCATGATGGTGAACGAGAAGCTGAATCAGCTCTTGTTCTTGTCCGCCCTAAACCATCAGGCCACCACGTCTATTTTGCCCTTGGATGGTGATGCTGTTGATCACGTCCAAGCGGTGTGCAAAAACGTGGTGGTTAACTGTGAAAGGAAGGTGGTTGGAAGACCTATACTGCACCCCATTTATCCAGAGCCTTCTCTGCTGACAGTCGAAGCATACGACCTGGTCAAGGAATACAGAGATGAGGAGGCAAGGAGGCTGGCAAAGATGTGGGCAGGCCATCATGTCACCAATGCCAAGAACCACTGGAGGGAGAAGATCCACAAAGCTCAGCGCGACCCTGAAGATGTTCATCCACGCTATGGAGAGTGGTACGAGGAGGTTGTAATACCCCCGTCCCACATCGGATATCATATGGATGTTGGGAGTGATTTATAAGTGATTCAAGCCCTACCCATGTTACAAGAGCTCTTCCTTTTCAGGCTCCAAGTGAGGACAACGGACCTGAGAGGGCTAGGTGGCATGGGCTGGCGCCTCTTAAGACCCCGGGTCTTACAGATGGTATCAGAGCAGACTCTGGGCCCGGAGGTACTCCGACAGTATGCTCGGGTACGCTCCTCCCGGAGGGCAGTCCCTTGGGCCTGACGGGGTCGTCAGTGCTTTAAGTGGGGGAGATTGTAATACCCCCGTCCCACATCGGATATCATAAGGATGTTGGGAGTGATTTATAAGTGATTCAAGCCCTACCCATGTTACAAGAGCTCTTCCTTTTCAGGCTCCAAGTGAGGACAACGGACCTGAGAGGGCTAGGTGGCATGGGCTGGCGCCTCTTAAGACCCCGGGTCTTACAGAGGTGGTGGATATATCAGATGATGAGTGATCTCTCTTTCTTAGTCTATCTTGGCTTTTGAACTAATCTTATGACTTTTATCTACCGGTTTTTGAAGGTTGTTGAACTTGTCTTCCCCTCTTGTCGAAAGACAAAAAGGGGGAGAACTTTTGGATTCTGGTTTTGTAAGGCCTTACTTCTTTTGATGGCCTTAGGTTTTTAGGTTTAAAACTGATCCAACATATTTGATATTATGCTATATATGCATGTTGTTTATATTATGCTAAGTTGTTCCTAACAGGAAACAGGTGCATAGGTTGTCTTTCATCAAGGGGGAGATTGTTAACTCCACCTTGATGATAAGATCTTATTACGGGATAATAAGGCCTTACTGGTTGATGAAAGCCAAAACCCTGTTTCCAAGTTTTGGTAAAGCCTTACTAATCTGGGCTCAAGTCATGCTCGAACTCCAGTTTAAATGGGCTTGGGCCGATAATCTAAATAATGCTTAGACCAATATTCTATTGGGATAAAGCTCTTCCGTTGGGCCGAGATTCATCTAATGGGATGAGTTATGAATTTTGTTTTATATTCTAATAACTTTGTCTACAGATTTGGCCATTTGGCAGTTGAGATAATCAAGGGATTTGGATGACCATATCTTCAACGTTCAAGAAGCCTTTCCAGATCTAATTCCAGGCGATTCTCTCCGGCATTTTAGGAACTACTTTGGCGTCTATCCTTCTCCTGTTTCAAACGTTCAAATCATTCTTATTGGATGTGCCGGCCTATATAAGGAGACCAAGAAGATAGCAGAAGTGACACAGTTCTACGAAGCAAAAACCAACTCCTGCAATCTTGTCTCCTACTACAGCTGATCTCACAGTTCTCGTTACTCTAAGTGTTTATACTTGTTTGAGAGTGTGAGGTTTCATTTGTGCTTTATAGTACAATTTATTTAGGTTATCCTAAGGGTTCTTTACCCAAACGTATAGAGTACTTAGGTAATCATAGGGCTTTATTTCACTAGTGCGCTTGGATTGCTAGATAGGAAGTTAGTCTAGAAGAGGGAAGATCTTCTAGAGGTTGATTCTAGGGCTCATAAGATAAAGTGAAATAAAGTTGTTGAATCCTACGGGTTGGACAACCCTAGGCGGGGACGTAGGCAAGTTGAGCCGAACCTTGTTAACAATTCGCGTGTTCTTCACTTTCTGTTCTGTGTTCTTGCCTTTACTGGTTTCTGCATTTCAGATAAGGTCTTATCTCTGGTGGTAAGGTCTTACAGTTTTTATTTTGCGAAAATTTGTCATACTCTATTCATCCCACCCTTCTAGAGTATTTGTCTTGTGTTTATCTGCCTATTCCGCACTTCACAGTCGTTTAGCTCTAGGCGGAGGGGAGTCGCCTAGCGCCTAGGCGGTGCCTAGGCAGTGCCTAGGCGTGATTTTTAGAACAGTGCCAAGAATCATGGACTACAACCCTTTGACTGTGGATGGATCTGGGATCTAGACATACCACACAAAATAAGACATTTCCTATGGAAAATAGTCCACAACGGATTACTTACGAAAGAGCAATTACAGAAAGCATGTGTGTTCGTTCCTTCTGGTTGTGTCTTATGTGGCAATACCAATGTATATAATAAAGGATCAAATTGTTTATGCATATAAAAAATCAATTATAATTACGTACATATTTTCACGACATATTTTTTTTTCCAAATAAGTTATCTGAGTTTGATATGTTAATATATTATGATATTTATTTAGATTTAACCTTTGTCTTGTTTTCGAATTTTATATAGATATGAATTAGTAGAATGTGTATTAATACAAAATTTATTTAAATGTAAAAAAAATGAAAGAATATATATATATATATATTTATATTTATATATGCATATATTATAAGACTATCATTTAATTCTATGTTAATATTATGTAAAAGTTAAGAAGTATTAGAAGAAATTAATTATGTGAATGAACGGGTATTAATATCAAATTTATTTAAATTAAAAAAAATCGCACCCAGTACAGGTACTGAACTAGTAACTGTTATATTAATGTCCGTTGTAATTTATGATGAAAGGTGCATATGCATTAATTAGTAATCCAATACATAATGAATTTCCATTTTAAATCTAGTTGATAATAAACTTTCATTGTAAATCTAGTTTTTTTATAAGGTAATAATTCGAGGATAAACAGGTCTGACTCCTCGAGTGGACGAAGAAGTTTGCCAATGGCGAACCGTCAAACATACAACCTATAATAGAAAGGTGTAATACAAACAGTGGAAAGCTAGCAGATCCAGACGAACAAACGAACCTAACCCTAATACGTTGGACACAACATAGATAACCACCCGATGCCGATTGCCATCAAGCAATGACATCGCTGGCTAGTGGCACATCATGAGTCCTCGTGGGCAGTGAACACGATCCTCCAAGGAAATTTTCGAAACACGGAGTCACCTCGATACACACCGCCTCGACCCCAGCCAGACCCACGCAACACCGGACGCCAAAGCCTCAACTAAAAATAGGAACACCAAGAACACTCAGAGACGCAACTGAGAGAACACACTGGTAAAATGCACTAGAAAGCCCTTTTGGGATTTCATCAAGGCCTTTACGAGATTTTAATCAAGTTTTATCGGGATTTAGTTTAACCCCTATGGCTGGGTTTTAAATGTATCTATATAGTCAAATAAATATATAAAAGGAATTACATATCTATATATTTAACTTTTTTTTTTCGGGGTTGTTTTGGGCCCAAGGCAAAACCTTGGACCCCAAGGACACATGTCGGGCCCAAGGCTTCCTTTGGGGACAAGGAAGACTCAAGGACAAGGAAGTAGGTGAACGCGAGTATTTCGCCAATAATCGGCCATGGAAGCCAAATTGGAGGTCGGCGACGACGAGGGTAGGGTAGAAGACCCCAGACGGAACAAACCAGAGCAGAAACCCTGACTTCCCGCCGACAGGGGTCAAAAAGAGATGAGGTTTCACACCACCCACAGGAGGGCAACGACAATCCGCAAGACCGATAGCAACAAAGGCTCACACGCTTGAGGGTGGAGGACAACAGACAGAGGCTAAGCCAAAGGAGGAGAGGAGGGAGCCTCCGGTAAGGGAGCACCACCGAGACCAACCCAGAGCCACAAAACACTGAGGAGGTTCTACAGACACATCTCATGGGGAGGGGAGGCCATTGGAGCAAGAAGCCCTAAATCTTTTTCACTGAACGAAGGACAAACGACAACACCCTTCGATAAAAAGGAGGAAGAGGAGTGACAAGACCAGCGACGATAAGCCATGGCGAGATGATGAATCTGAGTCCGCCGCAATAGTCGGATGAGGTTTGAGGCTAATAGGCCCAAGGAAGGAGGCTAAAATGCCCGATGAAGGAGGCTAAGAATTCGGATTACATAACCATCGCCTAGAGATTTTTGGAACGCGAGGGTGATGGTCGAGGGTGGCGCAGTGGATGATGGTTTGACACACCGGTGACGCCTGGCAGGAGCAGTGATAGTGTTTGACAACCGTCAGGCTGAGTTGATGACCTAATTGGGGGTTAGGTGTAAAGACCGGAGTTTTAAATAAGTATTTAATTGCCAAAATTGTAAAGTTTTGGAAAACCCGTCTCCGAGCGCATTTCTAAAAATGGAAAGTCTTTGGAAATCATCCCCGCATGTTTTAAAACATAGATTTTAAAACATGGAGTTTTGTGATTCGTTTGAAGCGGATTTAAACTCGAGTCAGAATTTGGGTTAGGTAGTCGGGACTTAGGGTCGGATGAGCGGAATCTCTCTCTTTCCCACTCACTCTCTCTCCTTCTTCCCACTACCACCATAATTGTTTTGTCCTTATCTCCATAAAAACCCTAAGATGTCACTATATAAATCCATCCCTCTCTCTTCATCATCCATTCAAAAATCAAAACCCTAAAAATTAAAAGTTCCAACTTTTCACCTCTTCAATCTATCTCCCTCACTCTCCACTTTTCATTTCTTGTTTCTCCTCCACCTAATAGCCCTAAAACACCCTCAAGAAGACCTCCTCTCAAAGATCTAACCCAAAAATCGGAGTCGGAAAGCAAAGTTCCTCTCCATTTCGCCGCCGCGAGTTCATCCTCGCTGTCGTGATTCATCCTCACCGCTGCGAGATCAGATCCCAGAAGAAGAAACTCATCCTCGCTTCCGCGAGTGCCCCATTTTGCCGCCGCGACCTTGAAGCCTAGTTCATCGTTTGCTCAGTAAATCAACTCGTTCTTCCTCGTTTTAACTCATTTCTCTTCCCCGTTTATTCTCTCTTATTCCTCACTCTCTCCTCTATCTTCCAAGGTCAAGAAACGTCAGATCTAACCCCTTGTAAAGCGGGTTCGAGCTCATTTCTTCCACTTCCCCTGTTTTTAGCAAGGTAAACTCTCCTCCTCCCATCCTCTCATTTTGGATCTAAAACTTCGTAAAGGTCCTCTTTTAACCAAGATATGTCCCTCCTAGGCCTTGTCATAGCAAAATCTCGTTGGATCGGAGCTCCGAGAGCCACCATTGAAGGCTTGAAGAAAAGCTTCGAAGAAACCTTAGGTAATCCCTCTACCGCTCTCCCCTCTAGTGCTCGTTGGAGTCATATATGGTTGTTCGGTGTCGGTTTTGTGTTAGAAATGTTTTGAAGCAAGTTTAAGTCAAAATGAATTTGAATCAAGGCAAAACATATAAGATTTGAAGCAAAAACGAGCAAATAGGTTCGAATCTCGCCGCGGGGAAACCATGGTCGCCGCAACGAGTTAGAACATAGACAGAGGAAGAAGAACCACGACCGCGGGTTTCGCAGCGGTGAAAACCCTACTTCGCGGCCAGCGAGCGCCTCCTCGCGGGAGCACTTGGATGGCTTTTGCAACCGCGAATGGCCCTCTCATGGCCCGAAAACCACCCTAGAAGCTTTGGCCGAGCTGCTCCTTGATCCCTTTGGCTTGAGTTGTTGGTTTTTGATCCCGATCTTTTTTAAGCGGTTTTGAGTTGAGGTTGATTTCAGAAAATGTGATTTTGGAATATTAATGATTATTTTAATATTAAAAAGGGGATTTTGACGGAATTTGAAATATCGGATTGAAGGCTTGGAGAATGTTTTGAAAGCTTTGTTTCAAGTGCTGGGATTCTTAAACTTGATTAAATGATGGACATTTCGAAATAGAAATGGACCTGAGTATTATAGAATTGGCTTATTTGGATGATTTGGCCTTTGAGGTTTCCGCTTTGAGAATGATTGAGATTGGTTTGAACCGGTTGAACTTCGGATTGATTTTGGAAATGGGTTTAGGACTTGGTCGTTGTGTGTGTGACTAGTAGTCTTGTGCCTTATCGCTTTCATATTAATATCATAATTACTTGTTGATTGAGTGGATATGCTTGTGCTATGCTTTGCGGTTCGACTTATCAGGTAAGTTCGTTTATGGACTTACTCAGACTGATCAGACACACCCTCCTACATGTAGTTGTATGACATACTAGGTGTTGCATAGGCATTGAAGCATGTCATGTCGTATCATGCTTAGGTTGCACACGTGATTGAGCATCTGTTTACTTATTGCGTATAAAAAGAGAACGGTCATGGTCTGTGTGTCTTAGAGTCGTTGCTAGGGTCATAGGATAGCCCAGTCCCATCGGACTTGTCCTCTATCGAGTCTGATTAGAGTTGAGCTTGCGGTCTCTACTCACCATATGAGCATGATTACGAGAGTATTAATAAGCACATATACCATCTGTGGATGACGACTGCTATGCTATAGCCCGTACTGGCCAGACTCCACCCTAACGGGAAATGGGGTGGAGGTAGGAGAGGGATATGCCATTTGACATTCTTTGGACCTTTTATCGTATTTCTGCATATATATAAATTGTCAGCCTACTTGCGTGTTTTAATATTATGCACTGCATTAGAAGCATCTCTATTAGGTATAGAGTATGTATATGCTTGCTTGTGGGAATAGAGTGCGATAGGGCCTCAGGCTGATCACATGCCCTGCACATATTTTTTTAGGGTTGTTTGCAGATCATGTATGCTCCATGCTTCTATGGCGGGGAAATTGCTCGGGCGATCGAATCGAACTCACCTTATCACGTGGCTTAAGTATTTCACATATTTGAGATTTCATGTTTTGGTTTGACCCGACCTCGCCGTGCCAAGTTGTACTCTATTTTCTGTCTTCCACCGATTTACGTAAAACGAATTTAGCGATATAGTTTCATAGGACAAGTTAAGGGTACCTAACGACCCTATGCTTGATTTGAGGTTCGAAATCCACACTTTAAAACGCTCTCACTTGAGGTTTTGAAACATCGATCCATAATTGAATTGCAAGATCCGAACGAAGGTATCCAACCTCCGAAACGTAAACCGAATATTTATATTTGGGTCGTCACATTAGATATCCTATTCTCTTTAAAAATTAGAGAGAGGAGAGAGTTTTCACGCGTTTTTATTGTAGATTTATTGTAAATCTAGTTGTACTAGAAAATATGGTCCGCCATACTTATATAATTGCCTTTAATTTCACTAATGTTTAACGTGATAAACAATAATATCTAATTAACTAACTAGCACCCAAGCAAAATTAATTAACTAACCTATCACCCTTCCCAAATTGACTATTAAGGTCAACGGTCAACACGTTTGACCGTTGACCGGTCAGCGTTGACCGACTATTTCAGTTTTTTTTTTTTTTTTTTTTTTTTTTTTTTTCTTTTTACCAATGATTCCACTTTTTTGATGCCATTTTTTACATGATGCCATTTTTTTGTCGTTTTGATGCCATTTTTTATTACATTTTATTTTCACTTTGATGATACTTTTCTAATAAAATGGATTGATGACACTTTTTTAATGCCATTTTTTACAAACCTTGATGACATTTTTGTTTACTTTGATGTCACGTTGACCATTGATGCCATTTTTTTTACTGTTGACTACTGATGACACTTTTTTTATATCAATTTTTTGATGATATTTTTTTACCATGATGGCATATTTTTTTCAAGGTAATGTTTTCGTGATGCCATATTTTTTCAAGGTAATGTTTTGATGCCATTTTTTCCTTAATGTGATGCAACTTTTTCAAAGCAGTGTTTTGATGCCATTTTTCTAATGTAATTATTTGATGCCATTTTTTTAATCAAATTGTTTGATGGCACTTTTTTTTTAATTTAATCAATTGTATATCGATATATTTTCATCGATTCTACTTTTATTCACTGATGACACGTTTGTGATTACAGTTCATTGATGCAATCACTTGTGGTGACATCTTCATTACATTTTTATTCAAGTGATGACACAAGAGCATAAAATGTGATTAAACTTGATTGATGACATATTTTATTGATGACTTTTATTCATTGATGAAATAGTTTTATTAGTTTAATATAGTGTGAATTTTGTTATCTTAACGGATTGATATGAGATCATAACACAACGAAATACTTTGATGCTACTTTTATTATGAAATAGAATTCAATTATCTCCAAATGAGAGCCAATCTAAGTCAACGATTGCATCTTGAATCATGTCACCAACAACAATGTGAACGAATTCAATCATCAATTTACTCTCTTTTTTTAAAAGAGTAAAAGAGCATCATATTGATGGAATCAACAACTCATTCATAGTGATTGTTTCCTACTTTCCTTTACATCAAACAGATATGCAAGAAATCTAAATAAATGTATAAACAAATGAGGCCAACATCTTTAAAGCTCTGTGTAAGTGCTTCAGTGCCTCTGCACGCTCGTTTACAGATTCGTAAACTGTTGCAATGTCCGACAGTCCACCAGCAATCTCTTCCTGCGTGGTTCCAGCGACTCTCGAAGCTTTCCAGTCTTGTAGTAGAGATCAGCGAGGCAAATGTAAACAGACGCAACGAATCCTAGCATGTAACTTATTTACTTTGTAAACATGGCAACAGCTTAAAGTATGAAGCAAAAAAACTCAGAAAAATCCATAGCAAAATGTAGAGGATGAAACCGAAGCAAAAACTTTAGATAGAGTACTGCAGCTGAGAGCAACGTGAATCAAGTGTAGGTGTGTTGGAGAGTTTGGAAAAAAGTATTACACACTTTATGTAAACGACTTTGAGATGCACCGTTTCATTTACACGGTGCATCTCAAAGTCGTTTACAATCCAGATTCCAAGAATCAATTGAACCCAACCAAAATGGTTTAGTATAGTTGCACTTAGTTCGCTTAACTAGCACTGCATTTATAAGCAACTATGGCCTTCAAATTATATCCTCACCTAATATAACCTTGATGATGCATTCCTGATTTTGCCATTTGATCCCACCTTCTCTAATTTTGCTTATGGACACCAAACTAAACTACAAATTGCAAATTCATAAAGTGATGATAACGTGTCAAATGTAATCCAGACACAACACCAAACGATGAAAATAAAGAGAAAACAAATAGCAGACTAAATTAAAAGAGAACATGATAGCTTAAAACTAACATTGAACCAAACCTTAGATAAAACATAGTCTAATTCATACCTTCAATGAACCTCTCATATATATAGATTTTCCAAAGCTGCTTCCAAGTCTACGACCACATCATTCCCTTTTATAAATTTCTCTTCCTCTTCCTCAATAGAACTTGCACCAAAAAAACGGAATGACAGCTTAAAGCTGTTACGAGGCTAAAAAAATCAAATTTCCCATTTAAAATAAAACCAAATAACTATCTTAAGCACTTATGAAACAAAACCTGAATGACAGCTTAGAACTGATATAAAGTTAAGTTAAAGGTGATTGGAATCATGGGAGCAAGATTCTTTGATGCACTGATGGAAGCCCTTCCTGGTTCGGTTTCTATACTTCTGCACCATGAACTAAGCAATCAAAGTAACACAACCAACCAACAACATCATGATTAACACCTCAAACCACTTCCACAATGGAAAGGATAATTGATAAGGATCATTAACACCTCAAACCACTCCCAAATTTATGTCTCAACTACTTATCTTTGGTTGATAAGGGTTTGTAGTCTTAAATTCTTAAGGTTTGGAAGCTGCAATTTGTCATCTCTCAAAGTACCTCAGTTCCTTTCTCATTTTTTGTCTAATATTAGTGTATTTGGATATTCACACATTTGTCTCTAAATTGGCCCTACAAGCTCAAATCAGAAACCTATTTCCAACCCTTTCACCATCATAAGCGCAAAGCAATGTCAATTCAGCCTCCCAAAATTATTTCTGTCATCTCCAAACCGAAAACAGATTGTTTAAGTATTCAATTGCTAGCATGCCATAAGTTGCACTGAAAATACAAGCACTAGTTAATCACAAAATAAATCACAAAATCCCCAAATTAATCAATTTCTCCCAAACCCTAACAATTCAAATCTTCAAATAAATCAGGTAAACCATCAATCAATATGAAATTCAATGTGAAAAAAAGATTAGAGGGAATGAACTTGATGAACTTGATTCAGCCAAAATGAAATGTGTAAGCATTTCCAAACAAAACAAAACTTAGATACTTTGATTCAAGTTTCCACTAATCAATCAACTCTCCATAAACTCATGAACAAACTGCAATTCAAGTTCAAATTCACACTCCACGGCAAAATCGAGATCTCGATTAATGATACCTGAGTAATCATCATCCAAAGCAGGGGAGGTAGCGGACCCATTTGAGCCACGGGAACTGTTCTCAGCCCCAACAGCTTCAATCGGGGCAAGACCCTTCAATCGGGAGGACGCAAACATGGCTAATGAACCGGCGTTGAAGTTACGCCTGATGGTGCACCTGAACTGGTGGTGGCGGGCCCGAGCGCCGGAGAATTCGGAAAAGGAGAGTGAGAGAGTTGTGACTCTTTCGGATCTGGGCAAAGAAGCGGTAATTCAGCCTCGGGTTAGCAATCGTGCGAGGGACGTGAGGTCGAGAGGGAGAGGAGTGCTTGCTTTCATAGCCTCCGGCGCAGGTTCGTCGTGGTTAGTCCCGGTTGGGAGAGAGGGACGGAGAAGCCATGAAACGGGAGTTTGAAGAAGAAGTGGGTGTATGAGGAAGAAGAACTATGCGGCTAAAAAAGATTGAAGTAGTGCTAGAACGGCCAATAAAAGATTGAGAGATGCTAATAACCTAATTAAATTAGCAAAAGGTGATATTTTACCAAAATTTCTCATAAACAATTTGTCTTTTTCCATCTTCAGCATATTAATTATAAGTTGGGGTGGAACTAAGATCGTCTTTACCTCATCTTATATTAGAACCTACATTTTGAAAGACGTATTAAGTTAGTTGGGACTGAAATGTAGCACTCAGTTGGCCTGATAATGTGGCTTTGAAGTGACTGAGTTGGGATTGAAGTTGTGGGTGGAAATATTAAAGAGGCAATATAGATGAAGATGAAATCACAAATATTTTTTAATATCGATCGATCAGATTGACATGAAGAACTAGATGCATGTCAGTTTCATGTCGTCTATATATGCCATTTCACTTTACATGTTATTTTTGCAAGGACGGCATCCACATTTTGTTCTCCAATTCCAATTTGACGTGCACGTGTGACGTGTTGTGTTATCTCCGGCCTCTGCCTCTTCTTTTCTACGTATTCATCTACATACGGAGTGGAGTATCTTTCAACCTGCAATCATATATACATATATGGACGTTGCTAGAGCTAAAGCATTGACTGATCGATCGATTTAAGGGAGCACTGGCTGAAGTCCCTTCGTATGGAATGAAATTTGATTAAAAAAGAAAATTTATGTTTTTTTTATTTTTACTAATATTAGGAATAAAAGGATTTAAAAAGACGAAAGAACTAGTACAATTCTCGTTTCATGACGTGGTTTTTCAAAACTAAAATATTAATAATATATATAATATTGTAAAATATTAATAAAAGTTAAGATAAAAATGATTAAAAAAAACTTTACCATAAATGTATCTTATAATTCTCTCAGAAAATTATTTTTAAAAAAAATCTCATATAAAGTATAATACATAAATAGATATTTTAAATCACTCAGTAATAATAATATCAATATCATTGTAACTTTGTTTAAATAATAAATATGATGTATCATAACTCATAACCAATAGTTATATTCAATATATATTTTGAATTAAGCTCAATAATTAGTAAATAAATTTGAGTTAAGCCCAATAGTTATATTAGATTGATGTTTTAAATTAAGTCCAATAGTTAGTAAATATGTTAAGAATAAAAGAAAAAATGTGATTGGTTTAAAGAGATAAAGAAAATAATAAAAAATAATAATTAAAGGAAATAAATAATTAAAAAAGGGCAAAAAACTTGATTGGTGGAAATGAGAGTATTAAGGAAAAGATGACACATAAGCATTAAGTATTCTAAATTAAGTATATATATATATATATATAGATTACATAAGTTGGTAAGAACTACTTTAGCCTCACTTTTTTTTCAATAATTTTTGTATTTTTTTTACTTTCTTTCTACTAAAAATGCTTAATTAAATAAAAAATTTAAAATTTTATCCAATATATTTATATAAATTTTTTTAATATATACATATAAAAAAAATTCTCATTTTTTGACAATTTTTGTTTTTCTTAATTTTTTCTACTAAAATAACTATTTAAATCACAAATTTAAGAGTTTTTTTTATTACATATTTAAACGAAAAAAAATTACATATATATGCAAAAAAAATTCTCAAAAATTATTTTAGTTCTCCCAAGAAAATTTCTAAATCCACCACTGAGGTAAAGGATTCAAATCTAACTTTTTATAATTTGCGATAATGAGGGTGCTCAAGTTTCAGGGGCGGAGTCGAGGGGGCATGGGGGGCCATGTGCCCCCCATCTCATTTGACAAACTACCTAGGCATATTCTCCTCGTCGATAGCTTCGTTTTGATATATAACAAGCCCTAATCTGACACCTGAGTAAAAGTTATGAATGTTTAAAAATTGAAGATATATTAATTACTTCAGTTTTATTTCAATAGACTATAATGCTTTTATATCTTATTTAAATTAACATTTATGTACTATAATTCATCTCGAGGGCTTCGAAACGAGAGGTTAATTATAATAATTAAGCATTTCAACAATTAGATAAGCAGTTACGCAAGTTTAAATTTTTTTATATCTAGTTATATATTATTATTTGTTAAGAGTGCAACAAGTTACATATTAAGTAGAGTTGCTATTCGAGATAAATGAGTCTACTATTGGTTGATTATATATTTGCTTGTTTAGAAATGAGTTAAGCATATATTTGGACTTGAACTCATATTCAGTTTGTTTAGTAAATGATCAACGTCGAGCTAAGTTTTTCAACTACTATGCAACCTTACTCGCTTATGACATAATAACTTCAAGGAATTTTGTAAATTTTACAAAATTCGCGCTATTTGAACTTAAATCGAGCCGAGCTTTAAAGCGTACATGAACAATATTGTGTCCCCCATCCGAAATTTTCTGGCTCCACCACTGTCAAGTTTTCAACGGTTTGGATGAATATGTCTAATGGCTTGTCATTTGGCTTTTCTGGTTCAATTGCGTGTTTTTCAGGCTAGTGTTTGACCCGTGGAGAATTAGTCAATAACCTCGAAATCACCACGGTTTGTATCAGGTGAAGTCATAAATCGACTACAACTAATAAATTGTGTTAAATAAGGATTAAAGATTTATATATGAAATAAAATAAATGTCATATATGGCAAAAAAAAATATAAAAAAGTGATAGTTTATTTGGTTATTATTAATGATAGTATTATCTTTTCATACCATATAAACTTTAATAAATCTCAATAATTTTATGGAAAAAACGTATCATTTAAACTCCATAATAATTTTTCAGAGGCCCTATACAAAGTTGAAAATTATAAACCAATTGAAATCCGAAAATTTCAATCGTTTTATATGTCCCCATACACACCTCTCTCTCTCTCTCTCTCTATATATATATATATATATATATATATATATATATATATGTTTGATTATTAAGAAAGTTGATTTCATTTCTCTTTTCCCAAGCTAGTTAAAATCATTTGAAAGAATTAATTATATACGGAGTATTCTATAAAATGGTAATTAATATCCTAAAGATGACATTTTATTTTGATAAAGTTTGTGGGATGCAATTGGGGTTCTTAAAGTGCACCATAGGCTTGATTGTGAAAGTTGTGGGCGTCTCAACATCAATGAGTGATAAATGTGGGTTGGCGGAGGAGAGGACACGTAACCATGTCGGGGTGGTTGAGTCGGAAAAGATCTCAGGAAAGTATTCAATGGTCTCTGATTCGATTCCCAGATATGGTCGTTCTATATTTACCAAAATCAAGGAGGAGAGACACGTCATGCCTTGCTATCTCCCTTGCGATCTCTTTGGTTGGGCTCTTGTTTTATATATATATATATATACTAGTGTAGGTCCCGTTCTGTGTACGGAAAATACGTTAATAATATAATATTATAATTAATTTAGATATATTCCAATAAATAATAATAATAATCTAAGTATAAATAATTTTTCCACCAAAAAATAATATAGATATAAATAAACTTAGTTCGATATATTATATATAATCTAAATATCTTTTATTTAGATTCTCTCAAAATATAAACAAAATTCACATTTATAAGGTAAAAGGTTTTCTTTTTCTAATCTAACATTAATTGAATCTCATGTAATTTAATAGATAACTGATTTTTAAAATCATTTTATTTTATTTTTATTAATTATATATGATATATTTATTATGTTGGTTTACTAAAATAGCTATGCATGGATGGATTGTGGCTATATAATATTTTTATAAATCATTTTAGGCTCAAAAATAATACTGATATAAATAAAATAGCACTTATCAAATACTACATATTCATCTATTAATATTTTTGGTAAGTATGACTATGAAATATTTTTTATTTATATTTTAGTCAATGAACTAAAATATATAGATAAATAGATTTTGGCTTATATAACTTTCTATAATAAATTATGATAAGATATTATTTTATTAATTTTATCCTAGAATCAACCACAACGTGCCACATATGACACTATGCATCGGTTTTAGTATATATATATATTTAGTATTATAATATTGATATATATATATATATATTATTTATAGATAGATTATATATAGATTTGTAGATCCATATAGGGAGGGGGTTAGCCAATTAATAGCCATGCTCTTTATTTTATCATCGGTTTATCCTCGTCCTTCTCGTCTGCACATTACCTTGCCAAGCTCGAGGATGTCGTTCACAAGGACACTATTGAGTAATGGTTCGACCGAGGTTGGTCACTTCCAAATTTTCGCCTTGTATTTAAAAAAAAAGTTTGTGTTGAATCTTGGTGGTCAACGTACGTAGTACGTACAATCTACAAATCAGATTGTAGCGTTATGGAAAGGATTTTTATGGATGATGGCGCGCTGATTATCACGACTTTTCGCAAGCAAACTCATATTTATTGTGGCAATTCAAATGGCGACACAAGTTTCCTACGGGTTGACGACGGTTTGACGAGTTTGATCGAGACAAGTGGACAACCGGCTATTGCCGAGGCTATAACTCTTTTTCGATCGCACTTTAACACATCAGTTTAGAGTTTTTTTCACAATGGAGATCAAGATGGATGCACTTAATATGGCCGCGTAGATGGATTAGTTTATAATCCAATTTAAGTTTAAAAAAAAAGTGAAATTTATCTTTCAATTTTAAAAGTTAGTGTGATTGTATTTTTTTTTATCAACCAGATAAATAAACTACAAAATAATTTGGATTTATTGTCCCATACCGTGTTGAGCGCTTAACGTGTTAATGGGTATCCTTTTTTTTTCTTTTTTTTTAATACTATTAACCTTTATATTTAGGGGATTTGTTTTTTTGGATATATTTGCAATTTAGCTTTTCTTTTTCTTTTTTTTTTCTTTTTCTAGTTATCATTTTATGTATGTTTGGAAGATTTTAGCTGAACCAAATAACTCTTGGGTTATGCTAATCACACAAAAATACCTAAAAGAAAAAAACATCCTCAATTATATAAAAAAGGGGGTCACTTCATGGCAATGGTCAAAATTAACATCTCTTCTACCTCTTTTCATTTATGGCTTGCGATGGGGAATTGGCAATGAAGATTACATTAATTTCTGACATGATACCTGGCTAGGTGACTCTCCCCTATGGACTCGAGCAACAAACTTGGATACAATCAACCCCGACCTCATGGTAAGTAAGTTTATCACGACCAACAAAACCCGGGATTCGATCAAACCTTAGTGATGACATTATCAACTCTATCGAAAAAATTCCAATACCCAAATACACCCAACAAGATAGAATTTATTGGACATGGAGTAAAAACGGTTGGTTTTCCACGGCCTCTGCTATGGAAATGATCCAACACTCTAAATGCCACTCCAGAGTTAACTTCGATTGGATTTGGAAAATGGATGCTATGCCCAAAATTAAAGATTTCATGTGGAGGATTTTCAAGGACGGACTTCCTACCTCCGTTAAGCTGGCTTGTCGGGATATTGGTATTCCTACTGACTGCCCCCTTTGTAATATGCACTATGAAGATATCGATCATTTCCTATTCCAATGCCCCATCACAAATATTTCAATCCACTCACTCTCCGCAAAAATAAGCGCCAAAGTACAAGAAATATTTAGCTCATCACCTAACAGAATTGACACCCTGTAATCCCTCAAGATTACCATAGGAATCACTGAACTTTCTACTCTAGCCACTGCCCGATGGAGTATTTGGTACTTCAGAAACAAAACCTTATTTGATAATGTCAAACCCAACCCCAGTGCTATAGTCTCGTTTATTCACGAGAAACTTTTCAACTGGGATAAAGCAAAGGAAATCGACAGTGAAACATAAAAAAAATCAACTTTCCTCCAACTGGGTATAAAAAACAAAACAGAAAACGTCATACCAAATGGACAAAACCTGGACCCAACTGGAGCAAGCTCGATTTTGATGGTGCTGTTTCCAACAATAACACCAATTCATATGGATTTATTATCAGAGATGACAGAAGACGTGTCCTGTTTATCCAACAAAGGGTATTTTTAGTTTGCATGGAGGAATCTGGGGAGTCCCCCTTTACTTCGGTCTTAGGCTCCGAAGGATTCAGTCTATGGAAAGGCCTATCTAAAGCCATTGACCTAAACATCAAAAATCTTTGGATTGTAGGTGATAATGTAAGTATTATCAATAGTGTTATATCGAGTATTTCATGCTTCGGCGAAATCGAGATGCTCATATCTAATGCTCTCTGCTCTCTCCGCCTATTATCGGATTATAGAATTTCCCATGTCTTTAGGGAAGGCAATCGGGCTTCTGACCATCTATCTCACCTTGGATATTCGTTCTCTAGCCCTTCTCCTCCTACAGATGTCATTCTCAATAGTATCATTCGCAAGGATGCCCTTGGCTAGATTACGTTTGTAATCGGTCAAATTTTTTCCTGTTAAAAAAAAGGTAATAAGGTCGCAAATTCCTCAAGGATTTTTTTCATTAGCAAAAATGAATATTGAAGATAATGTCGTATGTTTTTAAAAAATCTCCTTAAATATATAGTGAGTGTTGACAATGGAAAATTGAAAATGAGTTTGCAAGAGCCACTAATTGAATACAAATAATTTAACGAAAATTTCGCCAGGTACCCTCGAGGTATGATGTTTTTCACGGAGTGTACAATAGTTTTACAATTTTCGTGTGGTACCCCTGAGTTTCAGGGTAATTTCGTCTCGCGCCCTTGGAGGGTTAAATTTCACGGACTTTTACCTTCTCCGTCAGTTTTGATATTTTTTTTTAAAAAAAAAAGGAAAGAAAGGAAGAAAGAAGGTTGCGCGCATGGAGGAGAGGGCTCTGTAGGAAGTCCTTCGGTGATTGAGAGAGAACCCAACGATTGAGAGAGAAATCCCTTTGGCGATAGATGGCTGATGAGAGACGGTTCGCCCCTCGATGATTCAATATACAGAAGAAGACTGGCAAAAGGAGGTCAACGAGAGGAGATTGACGTCAACAACTAGAGGTCGACACCGATGAGAGGACGACGAGGGTGGAGCTGACCGTGGTGATGCGTGCTAGTGGAGGTAAGCCTTCTTGGCAATGGTTTTGTGATTTAGGGTTTAGGGATTTGAGTTTTTTATTGAATTGGTGATGATGATATGAGTGGGGATGAGGGATCGGACGGGGTTGATGCTGACAAGGGTTTGAAAAGGATGAAGGCAAAATTCAACGAGCTGTGTGATGAGGATAACACTCTGGTCTTCTTGAAGAAGCTGTTGAATTAGTGAAACCAGGAATTTCATGCCATGGAGGATGTGGAAAATGAGCTGTGTGATGAGGATAACATGCTGGTTTCTACTTTTAAACCGTGAGAAAGGTACCTAACTCCTCTCTTCCAGTTTTGGAGGATAAAGGTGAGTGATTGCTTCAATTTCAATTCATGTTTTGTTTTTGGATTTGATCTTGACTCCCAATTTTTCCAGGAGTTGAAATTAGTATTTTAGTTCTTGAATTTGAGTTGTGAACTGTTTGTTATCATACAACTTTCTCTGCTCCTGAATTAGATTGAATTTTTCCAGGAGTTGTGAACTGTTTGTTATCATACAACTTTCTAGGTGTTGCGCCTTATATTTAATGGGGTGTATGATGAAGCAGTAAGGAAACCTAGTCAAAACTACTATAGTAAGGTAGCTATGTCAGTTTTAATGGATCATACAGTTACTAGGTCATAAATATTCACTAATCTGATGAACTTCCACATCATATTTTTCCTAGTGCAATGCAAGGTGTCATTGCCTCAACAATGAAAGTTTTGAAGCATTTATCTTTCCATATCTCTTGCTTAAAAATCAAATTTTGGAACTAGAACCTAAATCACATACCTAGCCAACAAACCTATTGTGCAATGATTTGGGAAAAAAGAATGGACCAATGGAGTTGTACTCTCCTCCTCCTCTAATCATCGTCCCAAAGAAGATCTTTCAGTGCAAATAGCTAAAGTATAAAGATTAATAGCAAAGATCACACCATCTGTCAAATTTCAGTAGCTACTCAGCAAATCAACATATTAAGAACAAATCATTCATAGACAAAGGCGTAAAAATACCTTGGCTGCAAGTTAATAGAACAAGATTAAACAAAATTAGGAATTGTAACATCTTGTGCATAGCTCAATTAGAACAAAATTTGAAAAGGAAGCAGATAGAAATTGGGCATTTCACATTAGAAATTCGAAACCCCAATCACAATATGTGGGAGAAAAATAAACCAAACTTAAATTCACAAATTCGAAACCCTAATCACAAACTGAGTATTTCACATTAGAAATTGAGCATAGAAACTGCGTTATTCAAACCCAATTACACAAACCCTAATTTTCGAAAAGCGTTCAAAGTCGCATAGACATACTGGCACCACCACCTGCGGATTCCAACCCCCCGGCCCTGTCAGCTCGGTCCGGTGCGGCCGGCCTGCTTCGTCAACTCGGATCTCCCTTCCTCTGCCGGCCTTCCTTTCTCCTCCTTCTTCTGTGTCGCTTTTGCCTTCCTCTCTTTCGGCCTTCTGTTCTTTCAATACTGTTTCTTTTATTTTCTTTCTTTTTTTAATAAGAAAAACTAACGGAGCAAAGAGCCATAGTCAATATTCACGGTGGAGGGGCACGGGACGAATTTACTCAAAACCTCATGGGTACCGGGTGAAATTGGTAAAAGTTTTGTACACCCCGCGAAAAACGTTATACCACGAGGGTACCTCGCGAAATTTCCGATAATTTAATCATACTCGGACAGTAATACCTCCGTTCTAAAAAAATATATAAAATATTTTATTTTTTAATAAAATACTTCGTATGTCATTTAAAATGTTAATTTTATTTAAAAATAGGAAAAATGACCACAAATAATACAAACTATTAGACATGAACCGAAAATAATACAAACTTTGAAAATCACCAATTAGTATACAAACTATTGCGTATTAAACTGATTTTAATACGAAATCATTTCCGGCAAACTGTCTAATGTGGCAGTCGGAGTTATTGTATTTTTATGACATGGCTACCATCTCATCAAAGTCTAATTATAATTTTCAAATGAAAATAAAATTATTCCCAAAATTGGGAATGCACAATGGTCTTGTCTCTTCATTTTTATTTTTGTTTGTTGCAGGGAGAATTGCACATCATGGAAGAGAGACAACCATGGAGGTCGGGCATCAGGGAGCTCGGAGGTCGGGCGATTGTTCGAGGGCATCGTCGTCTGATCTGAAAAGAAAAGCCTTTAGATCGGGCTTCGGGGAGCCTCCGAATCTAGTAGTCGGGAATGAGAGAGAGGAGGAGGCCTGAGAAAGTACCAAGGGAAGGGGCTTTGGGGTGCTCGGAGGTCGAGTTGTTTTCAGGAAAGAAGTCGGATAAGGAAAAGAGACGAAGGGAGGAAACAAGGGGGGGGGGGGGCGGAGGCAAGGGCGACAGTTTCGTGAGCGGAGGCTAGCTTGCCCAGCCATCTTGACCACATTATGCAGGTTCAGTAGTTTCGACTCAATGTCATCGTCGCTTTTCCGTCTTCAATTTCTAGGTTCTGGTAGTGCTCGATCTTCTTCTTCATTTACACTGGTCGACATTACTAGTTCGAGCGGTTTATCATGCATTAGCATTATTGCTCGAACTAAGGCCTTTGTCAAAGATATATTTGACACGTAGAGATTGAGGGCTCGTCGAGCCCCCACTTAGAGTTGAACGAATATTTGTCTACCAACTTTGAGTTTTATGGTGATATGATGAAGATTTTGACATTTTAGAATGGTGGGGCCGTGTATAGAGGTAGTAGTTTCCAACTTTACATATGATCACCCGTCATATAATTGGATCCCCTTATTCCTCTGTTGCAGTAGAGCATTTATTTAGCCGAGGTGGACAAATTTTAACGGAGAAGTGATCAAGGCTGCTACCTAAGAACCTTGAAGCCAAGTTTGCCTCACCAATTGGAAGAAAGAGGAGATGAGAATTCAAAAGATTATTATGTCTACAAAGTTGGAATCATACAATAGACTCTAGTCAAAGGCTACATCAGTGAGGTGCTTAATGGACGGGGAAGGGATGGAACTCTCAGTCGACGACCAATCAGATGGTTAGCGACTTAGCATCCCAAGTAACCAGGGTTCAAACCAAAGGTAAAAGAACTACATAAGCTGTAATTCATTCTTCCGGAAGGATACATAGGCAAATAGCCAAATAGGAAAGCGCTACAAACCCTTCATCATTTCGTTAAAAAAAATCAATATTCTAACTTACTTTATGACAATTATATAAACGGGTTTTTTATAAATCAAATATCATTTCCTATAATATACACAACCTGCTGGGTTAACCCGTCGACCTGGTGGGTCATACGAACCCGACGATTTGCGTCTCCCTCATGTTAGGGTTTAGGTTGAGGATTTTCGACTCCTGACCTGACGGGATGGACATATGGTCATGCATACGTTCATTGTTCTTGTGTTTTTTTTGTATTATTTTATACTTTATTTTATTTTTAAAATTTTAGCACGAACGGATTATAAACCAATTCTTAGCTTTTTTTTTAAAAAAAAAATTGAATTGTATAAATGAATCTAGAATTCGTTCGCAGATTTTTATATTTAATAAGTACTCCGTATTAAACATGCAGTAATTATGATTTAAACAAATCTAAGGATCGGTGCGTCTAAATTCATACAGTATCCATGGTCGATGCATACAAGTAAGGAGTATAAACAAATAAACAATGTTTTAAAAACATAAAATAATGTCTTATCAAAACCATCTAATCAAGTAATAAGTAAAAGTGAAATAGGCAACAGGGGCGGGGGAGGGTTTTGATAGCGAACAGATATGAAAGAAAAGGCTGATAAAGTAAGTGGGACACTCCGAATGTCCCTTCCAACAATACCTCTCTCCCTCTCTCTCTCTCTAGGTCTTAGGTTCTATGTGCCCAATCTCCATCCATCCCTCCCATCTTTGCTTTTTTCTTTAAATACAAAATCTAAAAATATTCAAGAATGGATAAAAATAAATGCCGTAAAATACACTAAGGGTGCGTTTGATAAAATGGTAGCTAAAGTTGTTGGATTATTTGTGTTAAATATTTTCTCCGTTCGGCAAAACATGTCACTTTACTATTCATGCACGCCGTTTTAGGCGATAAAAACTATATCAAATATCTAGTTTTTTAATAATTTTTTTTAACAATTTCGTAGTTATTATTAATAAGTTCAAACTTGTTAAAAAAATTTATAAAAAAATAAATATTTTATATAGTTTTTATCATTCTAAAAAAGCGTGCGTGAATAGTAAACGACATGTTTTGCCGAACAGAGAGAGTATTGATTAATAAGCTAGTATAGTGTTTGGTAAACCTAACTGTTAGAGTAGCTGTTGAAAACATGTAAATAAAAAACCAAAAGCTCCGAAAAGCTCGGGTGATTAGCTGTTGAAAAACTTAGATTTCAAAAGCTAATTAAACTAAAATCTTATATTTATTTTATTTATGACCATATAATATCAAAACGATAAGCTCCGAAAAACTACTTACTTTGCCAAACGAAGTCTAAATAACACAAATTAACACAGATAAAAGAAGAAATCCAAAATAACCCATAAAAGTCATCAGCCAACGGAGGAGTCGAGGAAGATCCATGGCGAGCAACGAATGCCGAGAACACGGGCAAGTGTGACGACTCATACGACGTCTCGGTGCCGAGAAGACGGAGAATAGTAACCCACCATCGAAAAGGGCGAAATCTGGGGAAGTGCGGATCACCCACATTGCTCCTACCTAGATGAGGGATCTTCGAAGACTATGAACACAACCATGATCCTCTCGATCATATAGAAAGCCTGTTATTGCAACCCAATTCGGAACTAAACGCTACCACGCTAAAGCAACGACCCGACGCCAAAAGAGGGAATAAATACGGGCTAAAAAGAGAAGATCAATCATTAGATAAAAATTTGTATGCAAAAATCACGGGAACAAGCTGAAGTATTGAACGTCCGGGAAGAAAATATTAATACAATTAATATTAAGTTTATGTTCCAGACTCTTTTGAGATTTTAGGTCATATTCTTTCGAGATTTTGGTCAAGTCCTAACTCAATTAGTGTGTAAAAAAAATCCAACCCGCTTGTGTAAAAATAACAAAAAAATAAAAAAAAAGATGTGTAAAAAAAAAACGTGTGTGGTTTGATAAAAAAAATAAAAGAATAAAAAAACAAACGCGAGCGGGTAGGGTAAAAAAAAAAGAATAAAAAAAAAAGTTGGTCGTGTGGGGAATTGGACTCCTAACCTCTAATTTCAATCCTTTCACAATTATCAACTGAGATAAGTGAAATTTGCGATACATATTTACTTTAGTTTTTTTTTATCATTAGGAAAGAGACCCTGGGCAGAGTAACAAAGGTGTGCAACCTTGTCAGCTACTCTATTGCCCATGCGAGGAATGTGAAAGAAATAAACTTCTTTCACCTTTGACGACAGGATTTTGATGTATGTCATAAACATTTCAATTTTCCAATGTTAGTTATGCTTGTTTGTCAAGTGACTTATTATTATTAAAGAGTTGCATTCAATGTGTACTTTATCAATGTGTAGTTGTATGATTTTCAGAACGCCTTGTTTAAGAGCTAGGGCTTTAGACTTGAGTTGAGTTTGACAGCCAATGTTTTGATAATCAATAAGAATTGGATCCCCAAACCGATTTCTAATAATTATGCCTGTTGAGCTTTCTTTGTTTGGTAGAGTAGATCCATCGTAGTTCAGTTAGAAAGTCCCTTTGGGGGGCTTTCGCCAATAGATGGTTTTCTTAGCTTTGTGTTCAACTCTTTCGGGATTTTGATCAAACCCTTTTGAGGTAGTATTTTCAATTATATTTATTTTAATTCTAGTTTCCAACCTTTCCATGCAAGGAAAAGGAAACCTGTCCCATCAACCAGAATTTGCACGACAACGCAACCTACCCATGCACGACATGCCATTTGCTGATGTCATAGGCCTTTGAGAGAAAGGTAGCCAGTCAAGGCCCAACAACAGGGACCTCGATCAATTGACAGTGACAGTCGAGGGAGAAAAGCCATCACTCCAACTGCCCGAAACAGGAGCACCCACTGGAAGAAGGCAACAAGCAACAAAGTGCAGCAACCAACGAAGTGCCATAGAAGCACCTAGAAAGTGATGAGAGGGAAAGAAAGGGGTTGATCCCAAGCCTAATAACTAACTAGATGGTAGTATAGAACAAGAAAAGGGTCGATCCCACAGAGAGAACGTACATACGACTTCTTAAATGTGTTTGCAAAACATATTAGCAAAGTATCAGAGCAATATAAAAGAAAGCAATAAAGAACTAAACTAGCAATGATTGATTAATCAGTAGCAATGGTGATGATGATAAATAGTTTCACTCACATTCACAACAAAAGTAATTCTATGATCATCGGGCTATTATGTAGATTAGTTATGCAATTACTCTAGGGTCGGTTTAAGCACATAGATAGATAGGTCGAACTTGTCGATAACACCATCTAAATCCCTAAACTCTTGTATGGGGTGAGAGTAGCAATAAGTCCCTAACACCTAGCAAATAAACATTATCTCTCACGTCTCATCGACTTCATACTTGGGGTGTCACGTCTAAGCATCGCTTCCACTAAAAGAGATAACCTTTTACTTGTCAGTTCTTCTACAACATCATGAGTCCATTCTCCTCATTACATGATATGTTGGCTACTCATGGATTAAGGCCTTCAATAGCGTAATGAAGCTATAATCCTATCATGATGCAAATCTATCCTAGTAGCCAATTAAGATCAATCAACTTAACACTTATGTAATATCAGAACAAAGAGAATTGAAATAATCATAATGCATAACTCATAACTCATAAATAACAGCCCTCACGTATCCTTAAATATGTCTTGAAATGTAAATTAAACTATAAAGTAGGTTAGCCGAGCATGGCTTAGCTCGAAAAACAAAAGATGCAAACTATGCTATTGAATTGTCTCTTCTTGAATGTGTGTAAAACCCTAAAACTCTATGGTATTTATAGGGCTCAAAAGTAGCTAAAAACCCTAGAGTGTCATGCTTAATGGCCAAGCAAAGGATCTACATAAGATAGAAATAAATCTTCGTCAGATAAGCATCCAACATCGTGTAGTTATCTGCATCAGCGGGCACCACTATGGTATCGGTATATGGCGCTCTCAGTGAGCGTTGGCTCTCTGCACGCGGGAGCCAGGATCGGCGGGCGTTGGTCTCACCTCCGCGGGTGCCGCCTCTGCTACTTTGTGTTCATTCATCTCTTTACTTGGTTTCTTCTTTAGCTCCTTCTTGGGTCTTCTTCTCTTCATCTTCAAGCCATCATAGGTATCTTCTCAGCTTTAGTGCTCCAACATCGCCCTCTTTCTTATCTCTTTGAGGTCGGATTCAGAAAGCAATAGTAAAGTAGAAACCTAATAACTAGAAAAAAGTCTGAGGATCGCGAGAACAAACCATTTGCAAAGTCGTGAATAAACCATATTTCTATCTATTATTTTTACATCATCATTGCTCTCATTTGGTTAATTTACTTTCACTATTGCTCTTTCTTTCTTACTTTTGCTTTCAAAGTCTTTCTTTTCTAATTGTTAATGAAAGAAACACATAACCATACGTGCTCTATATGGGATCGACCTCATACTCTACCACTATACTAGCTTTTGAGTTTGGGATCATCTTTGTCGGGAATCAAAGACCATTTTACGCTCGTCAAAGGCCTATGACAAAATCGATTGAAAATTCATTGAAATAATCCTACTTAAATTTGGTTTCCATCCCACTTGGGTTGGATGGGTCATGACCTCTATAGCCACAACTACCTTTTCAGTTCTGGTCAACAATGTTCCTGGTTCTCCCGTTTTGTCCATCTAGAGGCATACGTTAGAGATACCCTTTAGCTCTTTACATTTTTTTAATTAGCATGGAATTACTAGCCAAAACACTCCAAGAGGTAGCCAATGTGACTAACCCATTACATGGGATTAAATTATCAACTAGAGGTGCATAGAACCCTTTCCTACCTTTCGTGGATGATGCTCTTATTTTTGCTATGGCCACTAACAAAATTTTACACACCATCAGGAACATATTCAACCATTTCTCCAATCTCTCGGGTCTCACAATCCATTATAACAAGAGTTCTCTACAAGTTTCAAACAACATTGATAGGACCACTGCCCACTCTTTAGCCTAGCAAATGAACATCCTGGTCTCAAAGGCCACTAGTACAAAAGGGGGGACCAGAGCGCGCTTTTTTTTATGCATGGGAGCACACTTCAGTACTGTGCTTATAGTGGGTGCGCTCCCAAACAAGCACGCTTATTATTTAACCGTGATCCCATATTTTAAGCACGGTTTTGTGTTGAAGCATTCTTAAAATTGTCATACACCGAATATCCGTTCTCGAATTATAAGAAAGCTTCAATTGAAGTGGGCTAAAAAAAAGTTTTAGCACACTTTTTTTCAAACCATGCTTAATAATAAGCACACTTTGAATAAAAAGTGTGTTCTTTCATGTATATCTCAAACGGATATATCCATCTCAACACTGGTCCAATGCAATACCTTACCTCTTAAACCAAGAGTCAAACCCACAACCTCTTGCACCCTCATACCGAATTCATCCGCTTCACACGCCTGCCACCTGAGCTACGGAATTTTATTGTAACTTTGTGCACTTACTTAATCTCATTACTAAAAAAACTCTAAATATAAAAAAAATATTTTTTTCGAGAACGATTTATAAAAATAAATGAGAACGCTTTAAAAGAAAAATGTGTTCCCACTAGTTAAATTTGGTTTTGGGAAGACACTTTTCTTATAAAACCGTGTTCGTTTTAATTTTTTTTAAGCACGCTTTACATAAAAACCGAGCTAATTATTCCTTTAGAAACAAACGAGAACAGTTCTATAGAAAAGAGTGTTGGTTTTAGTTAAAGTTGGTTTTGGGAACACACTTGTACGTAAAATAAACCGTGCTCGTTTTAATGTGTTTTTAAGCACGCTTTACATAAAAACCTGGCTTAATAGTTTTTAGAAATAAACGAGAACGGTTTTATAGAAAAGCGTGTTCGTTTTAGTTAAATTTGGTTTTGAGAACACACTCTGAGAATTAAACCGTGTTCGTTGTAATTTTTTTAAGCACGCTTTACACGAAACCGTGTTAAATATTTTTTTTACAAATAAACGAGAACGGTTTTATAGCAAAGCGTGTTTGTTTTAGTCAAATTTGGTTTTGGGAACACACTTTAAAAATTAAACCGTGTTCGTTTTAAGTTTTTTTAAGCACGCTTTACACGAAAACCGGTCTAAATATTCTTTTAAGAAATAAACGAGAACGGTTTTATGGTAAAGCGTGTTGCTTTTAGTTGAATTTGGGATTGGGAACACACTTTTAATATAAAACCGTGTTTAAAATAAAAAAATAAGCACGCTTGTAAAAAACCGTACCCAATTTACGGTGCTCCACCCCCTATATTTGTACTAGTGGGCTATGAAAAAGTATATGGAGATCCGGATATTAAGCGCGTGTTTGAAAGGAGCTTTCACCAGGTTTCAAAAAAATTTAAGCTCTGATGCCAGACGTTTGGTAGGAGCTTTCGGATCGGCTTCATGAAGTTCAAGTTGCAGGTTATTTTCTCCAATTTCATAAGCTTGGGGGGGTAGATTATGGAGTTTATTTCAAGGGCTTTCGAAAAGTTGTTCAATATTGCCCTTGCAGAGCTTGCCCTCACAACAGTCGTCGTTTTTCGCTTGCCCTCACTTTCAGGTACGCCTCCTCTTCTTCCTTGTTCCGTCGGCCTCCATCTTCATCATCCTTCTTCTTCTTCTTCTTCTTCTTCTTCTTCTTCTTCTTCTTCGTGTTGACTGTTCTGGGTTGAGATTGATGAACGTTCGACTTCCAGATCTCAAATCGAAAGGGTTAGGGTTTTGTAGAAACACTGAAATTGATTGGGGGTTGTATTGGGTGGAAATGGATTGATTGAAAACAACGATTGGGGGATTCGATTCGATGGGGTTAGGTATTGTCGGCCAATGGTTTGATTGAAATCGATTGGGAGTAATTTTTTTGTTACAAGCTGTTCGATTCAGGCTCATTCAACCACCATCCGGCCTCCCCTTTGATTTGAAATCAGAAATTGTAGCAATTGTAGCAGGAGGAACGAGGAATCACTTACCTTGGAGCAACCGGCCAGTAGACCCGACCTAGGGTTTTCAACGACTCTTCTTGTTGTTCGATCCAACACAAAGAACAAATGAGGGCAATGGGTAAGGGATGAACAAATAAAAATGAGGGCATTAACGTCATTTTGCCCATAAATGTATCTCCAAACCCTTATATCCACCAAACACCAATTAGGTTTTTTTCAAGGTAATTTTTTTTTAAAAAAAAACTCCAACTCCCACACCTCCATAATACACCAAATAAACACCAACTCCTAAAAAAAAACCCAACCCCTAAAAAACCTCTGTTTTACCAAACACGCGCTAAGTGAACAAGTAAATAATAAATTGTTCACTTTATCCCAAGTCGGGTGACTAGTTTTGATCCAAGCTAACCTTAATTCTAAAACCAACTATCTAATGCAAATGTTTCTTCTCCCAAAGAACATCCTGAAATAGATAGACCAGATAAAAAAGAACTTCTGCTGGAGCAAACTGAAATAAAAAAGATACCAACCTCTCATGAGTAGGGACATATTATGTACACCGAAAAAATGGGGGAGGGCTTGGTTTTAAAAAATCTAAAGAGATCAATGAAAGCCTCTTTATGAAGCTCCTTTGAAAAATTCACACAAAACCCGAAAACATTTGGGTTATGATAATAAAGAAGAAATACATCCAAAATGACACCATCTTGACCAAAAACAAATACAATACATCCTGGCAGTTTGGTAGGCCCCTAAAACTAAGAGATAAGTTCCAAAAAGGTCTCTTTTGCCTCGTGGGGTATATTAGATCCAGAAACGTCTAACATGACCCTTGGCTAGCTCGTAGATCTTTCCATTGAATTTTTTAACGAAGAAAATATGATGATAACCTCAGTGTTGTAGATCTAATTAATGACCAAAAAAACTAGAGAACGGATAAACTAAACGAGATGTTCCCACCACACATTATCCATATCATCATCAATATTAAAATCCCACCTTGGGACACATCAGATAAGCTTATTTGGTCACTCACAAGTAACAAGGCCTTCTTAGTAAAATCAACATCTAAATTGACAAATCAGTCTGCGAAAACAAATCCAGACTACAACTGGATCTGGAAACCAAATCTACCACTAAGAATAAAAAATTTCATTTGGAAAGCTGTGGTGGAAGCCCTTCCAACTAAAGAACGTCTAAAGAGGTACTTCAATAGAGTCTCAACCAACTGTTGCCATTGTGACATAGAGGAGGAGGATAGAAATTACTTACTATTTACCTGCCTCACCATAATTTCAATGATGACACACTTAGGAGACTAAATACATAAAAACATTTTGACCTCTACAATAAGTGATGAATTCCTAGAACAAATCAATTCATATTGAACTTTGCTTCTTATGGAAGACGATATTTGATAATGCATATTTTAGATAGGCTTTATAGGTAGTTTTAGATTTATTTAGATAGGATTCTTGCATGTTTTGTAGTTAATTCGCATTGTTTTCTATTCTAGCACTAGAGTCCAGAATCTACACTCTTTTGTGTTTATTCTGCAGTTTTACAATCTGAGCTTGGTTGGAGTATTAAGATGGCTAGAAGTGCTGATTTTGGAGCATAAAAGAGGCAAAGGAAGAGCATCAAGGAAGCTAAGGAAGAACAATATCGAAGCTAAAGAAGAATCGCAGAGCCAAAGGGGCGGCACCCACCACTTTTCTACCGGCGCCCGTCGGTTTTGCATATCTCAGGATTACGATTTCGCCTGATTCTATTTTAATTAGTTTATTATTATTTTACTTTCTAGGGTTAATAAGGTCGACTCCCATCTTATATAGGCCGACTCTATTAGGGTTTAGAGAAGAGAGAACAAGAAGAAACACATACTTTTCTATTCAATTTCATTTAGGCTATGAGTTGCTAAACTCATAGTTTCGCCTGTGATTCAAAGACATGGTTGATTGAATTCTGAGGATTTGATTTCATATTGTTATTCATGAGTTATTTTACTATCATTTTTCTTATTGTTATGATTTGCACATGTTCCCTCTTGAATGATCCCCTTGACGGAATTTGCATCTTTGCTAATGATTGGTGATTTCGTAAGAATAGTTGATCCATAGTAGCAAGAAATAGGTAATTGTTCTCGTGAAAGCATCAATTATCTGTGCAGGATAGTAACACTTGGTTAAATATCGATTTCTTTGAGATTAGGGTTGAATGGATTAGAGCATTTGACAATCTAGCTTATTAGAAGAGTTGGTACTGCCAAACTGCCATGTTCTTTGGGACTTTATGCTGCTATGTGTATTAAGAATCCAGTTAGGGTCATATATAATGTAAGGGATTGGTATGCCTGTAAGGGATATCAATCCATCTAAACCAAAGATGGAATAACTATTGAAAATAACAATGAAATCAATCCAAGAATCATGAATCTCAACCATTGTCAAGAATTGCGCGCAGGTGAAGTGTTTTACATCACATTGATACATTCTCCCATCATTACTACTTTTATTTATTTGTTTTCTCCATTCATCTCAATTTACTATTATTTTTCTCTGAATCACCATAGGAAACACGAATCGAACTTCTCTGTGGGTTCGACCCCTACTTGTCTGCTATACTAATCTTTTGTTTAGCTTGATTTAGGGATATTTATTGCATTTGGGGATCAGGAACAACATCACATCACTCCTTATCTGCACCAATATGGGACCTTTGAAATCGAATGATCATTAACAAATCGAAACCAATCACTTCACAATAGACAGTGCATAAAACTAGCACGACTATATCAACTTGAAAGCAAGCTCAGGGAGATCCAACTGAGAAGAAAAGTACAACTACCAAGAAGGGTGACACACTGGAAATGATACCCAAGAGGCTTCTACAAACTAAATGTAGATGGCTCGATTAAACCCGCGGGTGACTGTCAAATCGGTTGTATTATTAGAAACGATTGAGGGACGTGGTTGATATCCTACACCAAGTTGTGGAGTCTGGCTCAGTTATGCAAACAGAAGTTGTAGCGGCTTGTTTAGGGCTAAAGCATTCTTTAGCAAAGGTGTTCAGAGAATTGGTCATCGAGGGAGACCATCTTAGAGACATTTGTAAAGGTCGGAAATTTAATTAGTACTTAAATACTCGATTTGGAAAGTTAGGAAAAACCCTTTAAAATAATTCCGGCATCACTTGGAATTTTAATTTTTAAAATCTTGTTTTCACTATCGAGTTCAAATTTGAAAACTTGGAGCCTCGTTAGTCATTTTGAAATAATTCAAAAATTCGGTTTTAAACCTTTCGAGTGTCGGGATTCAGGGTCGGACGAGCGGAATCTCTCTCTCTCTCTCCCGGCGTCTCTCTTCTCTCTCTCCTCCCTTCCTTCCCACACTCTCTTAATGGTTTTGTCCTTTTTTTCTTAAAAACCTTAGAGAGCCACTTTGTTCCCCTATTTAAGGGAAGCATCAATCCCCAAGTGAGACCCAAATCATCCTAAAATTCTGAACCACACTCTCCAAACCCTAGCCTCACTCCTCCCTCCATTTGAAAAGAAAATCAAAACCCTAATCTCCTCACTCACCCTCTCCTCTTCAATCCATCTTACCCTCCCTCAAACCCTTTGTTTGTATTTCTCAGCCATAAAACTCCCCAAAACCCACCTCGAGGAACCTCCCATCGAAGATTAAGCCCCAAAAACAAAGGTCAGATGTTGATTCCACCCAAAAGCATGAGCCATTAACTCAGTTGTGGTCACGAGTTCTTGGTCGCCGCCGTGAAGAAGAACCCAGAAATGGGAAACGCACTGGTCGTCGTCGTGAGACCCCTTCAGCCGCCACGAGGAAGAACCGAGTTCCGTCGTCGTTGCGGTAAATCATCTCGTTCTCCCTCGTCTTGCTTCCTTTTCCTTCCCCGTTTCTTTACGCTTGATTCTTACTGCCTCCCTTACCTTCCAAGGCCATGAAGAAGCAGATATCACATCTGTAAGAGCCCCGCTGAATCCATTTCCCCTCCTTTCCATTGTTTTGCGAAGGTGAGCTTAAATCCCTTCGTTTCCATTCATTTTTAGTTTCAAACCTTGTAAAGGTGGATTTTTACTCGTCCTCTAACTTCCCTAGGTGCAGTCACACTCTAACCTAGCCAAATCAAAGCTTGAAGGACCACCATTTAAGGTTTGAGAAAAGCTTCAAAGAAGCTTAGGTAATCCCTCTTCCGCTCTTCCCCTCTAGTCCGCGTTTAAGTCCTTTTGTGTCAACATGGTCGGAATAGGCCTAGCTTTGTTTTAGAATTGGTTTGGGTTAAAACGAATTCGATTCAATGTAAAAAAGAGCCAACAAATTCGAGTCTCGCTGCGGCAAAACCATGGTCGCCGCGGCGAGTTATAACAGAGCTAAGGAAAAAGAAGGAATGCTCTCGCGGTTGCTAGTGCGGCTTTCGCCACGGCGAAACTTGGATTTTGAAAATAGTATTTAAATATTTATTTAATCAATTAAAATGTGATTTTGACGAAAAATTGAAATGTGTTTGAGCGTGTTGTTTTAAATGTTCGGAAATGCTATTAAGAGAGTTTCATGTTTTCAAACCGAGATGTCGGGATGCCTTTATTAATCTGACCAGAACCACCTAAATGAACTTAATGATTTGAAAATGACCTTGAACGTACTGTACTCCATGAACCAAACCTGCCAGACCTTATTTAAATGAAGTTATCCGACTTATTGGACCATGGACTCTTTTCACCGGACCTTCTTGACTCGTTAACTAGAGTGAGACCTTGGACAGATCACTAACGTCAGAATATGGGAAACTGTTATGAATTTAACTATCTTTTGGATATCTCGACTTTCGGGTATTTTTTGTGTTTTAAACTGTTTTGAATGATCAAATGATTTTAGGAAATGATTTTGAATATGTGCTCCTTCTGTGAATAGTTAGTAGGATTGGGTACTTATAGCTTCCTTGTGATTCATTAGGTGCTTAGTATAGCTTGGACATCTGCCCTTCTATTGCCTTGTTGTTCGGCTTTTCAAGTATGTTACTTTATGGGCTTACTCGAACTGACTAGAATAAACCTTCCTGATTGTAGACATATGATGTACTCGGTGCTGCATAACATAAGAGCATGCCATGTAGTATCATGCAAGGACTTGCATACTCGTATGAGCATTCATTTACTCTATGTGTTTGAAAAAGATAATGACCGTTATTTGTGAGTCCTAGAGTCGTTGCTAGGGTCATAGGACGAGGACGACCCAGTCTCATCGGGTTTGTCCTCATCGAGTCAGGATACGAGTCGAGCTTACGAGCTTGATTCACCTTATGATCATGTCAGTTGAAATGCGCACATATACCATCTGCGGATGGAAATTGCTATGCTATAGCACCGTACTAAATGTAAGCATGAAACATGGTGAAATAAGCGCACATCAAACACCCCATACTTAAGCTTACTTGTCCTCAAGCAATACTCTTATTGATCATTCAGGGGAAGGACTAAACTCTCAACATCGTAGATCCATTCTCACATAACCCTACAATCAATCACCATCCTCGCAAAGGTACTAATGCCATCAAATGCATGTCTGTGAATGAAAAGCAACATCTCGCACAAAAGAAGGGTTATGCAAAAACAATTTATAACATAGCATTAATAATCAAGAGGACTTTTATGTGCAATGGTGAAGAGCGGGTAAAAGGTATAGTGGTGGGCTATATTTGGCAATGTGGTGCTAATCCGGGGAGAAATTTTCAAACTTTCTTTCTTTGACGTACTTTCTCCTTTGTGATTTCCACATTCCTTTTCCTCATAATGATCTTTGCTTTTTTCCCTAATATGCTTTTACCTCTCTAACCTTAACGTTGCCTTCTCGCGAGTCGCAAACATGGGTGTCATGAATGGCCCCAGATACATAGCTCTTCGGACTCCTTACCTTGTGTCCCATCTCGCGTGAATTTTATCCTCCGCAAGCATGGTCGATTCACCTAACTCCTAGGTGACCGGATTTTCTTTTCACTTATCAAATTTTCCATTATAAATTCTCCTTCCATCAACTTTATAATAACTTCACAACATAACAACTCCATAATATGACTTCCATTCTACAACATAATCTTCCGGATGTGTAAAAAGGTATAAAAATGGGCAAATTAAGAATTTGTGGAGCAAAATATGACATTAAGCACATATGGCTTACAATATGATGTAAAAGCTATAAGCATGGGTAATGGTAGGGTGAATAATGTATGAATGGAAAATAAAGTCCTCCGTCCTCTTATCATGCATATGTCAAAAGCAACTTCAAATTTTACTCCTCTCATGGTTTTCTCTAAAAAATCGCACTTCATTGAGACTTCCCTCTACTAGGCAATTTAATTGATATATCTCTAACGGGTCTACTTTTGCATCGTCGAGCTTTGTTACTACTTCCATGACACTTTTCAATTTTTCAATGGGGGTAATTTTTCTCAAAAATATATATGAATAAAACTTTATGCTCATGAGAAAATATGATGCCTAATATGTAAGAACTAACCATGTATGCAAAAACAAGATTTAAACAATATGCATTAAACTAACAAATTGCAATTGAGCAAAATAATGTAAGAATGCTTTTACCCCACCCCATACTTAAATCTTACAGTGTCCTCACTATAAAAATAAAATAAGAAGTGAAATTAAAGAGAACTTACTAGAAAACGTCGCAGCGGCTCAAAACATGTACGTTTGCAGGGGAGGTCGAGATCAAGTAGGTGTGTCGATATCGAGTGGTCTGTCGACTTCGATGTCTAACTTAACCTCAGGGTGATCCATGGCTTGATCACAATTGGTCATATCGATATGTCTTGGTCGATATCCACCTGTATGGTCGACATCGAGTACTTTTGCAGCTCCTTCGTACTTGTAATTGTTACTTTTCACCCGAAAATCTAAAAACTTACAAGGTTAAAGTTTCAAAACAAATCCAAAACCCTAAAAAGTAAACTAAAATAAAAGTATATTTACAAGCTCTAGATTTTATAGTAGCTAGGTCGACTTCTTCCGGCCTTCTATCCAAGTTGGGACATATAGGGACCATATTGCTCGCACGTCCTCTTCGGGGCTTTCAAGCTCTACTTTGAACATTGTCCCTTTCTTATATCTTAGCTCCAACCCTCCTAGATAGACCTTGTGGATTGTCACCAATCCTCTTTTCCTTCCATCCTTTCTTTTGTATCCCATTATGTTACATTGCTCCATAAGCACCTGTCTCCTGCCTTATATTCGCTTATCGGCTTTCCTATCATGTTAGTAAGGCATACAAACAAGGATACTCTTTTCATAGGGATATTAGATTTAGGCTCTAAAAGATGAGGATCTTTACCTGGGCTTACCGTTGAGTGATTCATAGTCCCAGGGAGTACTCGACATCGAGTACAGGGGTCGACATCGAGTACAGGGATCTTTGACTTCCATTTGGTTCACCTCCTTCATAGTAGGATTGAAGGAGAACTCGATGAATTCATTGCCAATAGTGAATGGCAATATTCCCTTCCTCACGCTGATATTAGCGTCGGCCGTAGCTAGGAATGGCCTCCCTAGAATGATAGGACATGTAGGATCTTTCATCATATCTAGCACAATAAAATATGTGGGTTGATGTGCGCGCAAATTGCCATATTTTCTATGCACATATAAGTCCATTTTATTGGCTTTTGCATCATATTAATGGGAAAACATGGGATTAGTGTAGTTTATGCTTAAATATCAAATATATGGGTCTGCACGAGTTTCTATGTGATTTCGCAGAAAACAGGATAAAAATGGACGAATTTGGAAGAACGGAAAGAGAACTCGAAGTCTTCTGAAGATGTAGAAATCGACTGGGGACCTCGACATTGAGTGCATCAGAGACATAGGAATCGAGCAGGAAATGAAACAGAGCTTGTCGACTATCGACGTTTGGAGGTCGATATCGATGCTTCCATATCGAGTTAATTGATAGAAGTCGAGTGCCAGTTCGAGTAGGAGAAGGAGAAACTCGAGATAAAGTTTTGAAGGGGTCGATATCGATGTCTAGGGTCGATATCGACCATACCAGCAGATGAATTCGACTCTGATTTTTGATAGAATTCTATCCAAAGCTTGCACGTCTATCCAAAAGTGGAGATTTCTTATCATCCACACTAGATCTATCATGAGGAGGCTGAATCACCATGGAGTTTTAGTTTTTATTTTATTTAGGTTTTATCTTAGAGAATAAAGATAAAGTTTCGAGTCTTTATCGACATCTATAAATAGAAGCAAATAGGGCTGAGTTTAGATCATCCAATAGCATTAGATTTCAGATTCAATTACACACAATTCAGTTCCAATTACAGTAGTGACGAGTAGAGAGAGAGAAGGTCGAGTGGAGTTGTAAAGCGAAAGCGGAGTGGCTTGTTCGGTTGTACTTTCTGTCAAAGTTTTAATTCAAAGTAGTTTTCTTTCAACAACAATGGTGATGATGTGCATGATGAGGAGCGAGTAATCAACCCACTTCTAGGGTCGGGGTGAGCCCGACGATAGCAATGTGAGGTAAGTGCATCAAAGGTATGTCTTTTATGCGATTCCGTCTTCTACCCCATGCATGATCCTTTACGAAAGTTAGGGAGATTCATTATTTGCATTTTTGAAGCGAAAGTCACTCATATTGTGAACTTGAATTGCTCATGAATTGGATAGTAACCCTTAGGAACTATGCGAGAGCCTCTAATCACCTAAGTGTCGATAACGAAAGTTATTTGACGGAAAGGCATTAAATTTCATAACCTTAGCATAAAACTTGCATTGTTATTGTTGTGGCATGAAACCCCGACTTTGGAAGATTTTTAATTAATTGAAATCAACTTAAAAATCTTAGTTTTGTTTCTGATCATTCTCCTTTCCCATTCTATTTTCTTCGGACTCTTTTCCGACAAATTGGTTACGAAAACAGTTTCTGTGACAAGCGTCGAAATCGACTGTAAGGGTCGATATCGAGGTCTAACGTCGATATCGAGGTCTCTGCTCGATATGGACTTTGCTGCTTTTATCTTCTGCAGGAACTACGCTAGGAAATCGACCAGAACTGGGGTCGATATCGACCAGATTACTCGATATCGAGCGTCTTCTGAGGTCGAAAGCTTTGATCGTGATTACAACAAAGGAAGCGCTGACATACCTCCTCGTGGATTCGATCCTGAATTACCCTACTACTACAAGGGAGGGGATTCTTGTATTATTTGTTTGGGACAGGGAGTTAGCCTAGTTGTGGATTGTTTATTTGAAATATTTGAATCTCCTACTCTCCACCCCGCCCGCGAACATGGGTACATAGAACTTACCCACCTTTATTGGGACGTCATCAATTATGCATGTGGGCTTCACGAAGTTGTTGTCAGCCATATAAAGCTTCATATCCACCGACTCCAAGGCTCCAATGTTGACCTTTGACCATATGGACAAAGGCATGAGGCTCACGCTAGCCCCTAAGTCGCACAAGGCCTTGTAGCGATGTTGGCCAAGCCCAATAGTGATGGCAAATCTCCCGGGGTCACTTCTCTTCTCCGGGTAGTCCACCTTGCTGCACTCCTCTGCGATCACAGCGATTGATCGCTTCTTGCTCAAGATGTCCTTCAGGAACCGGACGTATGATGGCATTTCATGAAGGGCCTCCGTGAATGGTATGGTGACATTTAGGCCTTGGAGTACCTTCACAAATCTTTGGAACTTCACGTCCGCAGGGTGCCTTGATGACTTGGAGGGAAAGGGGAGGGGCTTCTTCTTAGGCGGAGCGGGATTGGACCGAGGTGGTGAAGATGACTGGTCGACATCGACTGTTGTGGTTAATCTCGGGTGCGCCTGGACAGGGTCAACATCGACAGGTGTGTCGACATCGGGTGGGTCAGTCGACATCGACTGAGGTTGATTGATATCGACTGGCTCTCCAGTGACTTTCTCCGCTGGCTCCGTTTTTTCATGGTTGATTTGGATTTCTTTACCACTCAAGCGTATGGAGGCAATGTGGCCTGGTGGTTGCCCTTAGGATTGGCCCGACGTTGGCCGGGGAGCGCTCCGGCTTGTCGTGGAACGTTGGCCACCAATTGACCCCGTTGGATCTCTACGCTCTTCCTCCATGTGTCGATTTCATCAAGCCTTGCATTAATGCCATGTAATTGAGTGTGGATGACATTGTTGGATTGTCTGTTATTCACTTGGTTTCTCCTCATTTCATCCAGGATGAGTTGTAGGTCATCCATTCTTTCCCTCTCTGAATGGTCAGGTGCTCTATAAGGCGGGGGCTGTTGATATTGTTGATCTTGGGGTTGTTGATATCCCCAATTTCCTTGATAACCTCCTCCATAGTTAGGCCCCCGCACAACTTTTACCTCCTCGTGGGTCTCTGCCATTTGTACTTACTTCGTGTAGGGACAAGCCGTTGTGTTATGCTTTTGTGACCCACATTCTAAACAAGCTTGGTTATTAGTCAAAAACCCTAACTTGTTTTTGGAGACGCTTTATTTGGTCCTTCATGAATTGATCATTCACCTCAGGATCTACCTCCTTTGATGGCTCATATAGGGACATGGATGGGGGCGACCTCGCATCGGGAGTCACAGGATTCCATAAGTGTTGTCGAACTCCACGAGCCTTTCAATCGTCTCCCATGCTTGATTAGGTGTAAGCTCCGGGTAGCAATAGGTAGTATAGGTGTTGATCCGCTCTCTTGTAGGCACGTCCAGGGCATTGTAGATGATCTCTTGGATAATATAAGACGGTTGCCCATGCGTAAGGCAGGATCTCAGCAGGTATTTATAGCTCCCATACTTGCGCTAGCGTCTCTCTTAGTTAGGGGTGTTATGTGAACACGAGCTGCTCGGATTTGGCTCGGATTTGACTCAAAAAACTCGGCTCGAGCTCATTCACATTTAAAAAATGAGCCGAGTTCGAGCGGGTTATTGAGCTCGAATCGAGCTCGAGCCGAGTACGAGCTCGAGCTCGAGTATCTCGTATTGCTCGGACAAATTTGCCCTTGTGCTTTTTTTCCCTTTAGTTTTAGGGTTTCTCTCAAATCAGTCTCGTTCACTCGTTCAGGCGTTCGTTCCTCACTTCCTCAATCCTCTTCCTCTATTCTGCTTCTGCAGTTCGGTTCCTCAATCCTCTTTCTCTCAAATCAATTTGTTTCGCCGCCGCCTAGTCCTCGGCTCCGGTGTCTGCCTCCTCCTCGGCTCCTCTTAAGACGTCAGGCGGCAACTGGCGGCCGAAATCTGGTAAGTTCACTTTCGATTCTTGTTTCGCCCCTGGTTCTTCACCCCTCCTCCATTAGATCTCATTTCTAGTTGAGTTGTTTCACCCCTTGTTCGGTTGTTCTTCGCCCCTCCTCCATCAGATTATTCAGAATTTCAGATCTCGTTTCATTAAACACACGAAAGGCGATAAACCTAAACCAGCTACAAATAAAAAAAAGCGGAGATGATGCTTAAAGATTAAGATTTCTGAGATTAAGATTAAGATTTATGAGATTAAGATCCCCTTGTTCAGTTGTTCTTGAGTTAAGATTAAGATTTCTGAGATTGATAAAAAATCAAAATGGCACCATGGAAATGAGTTTGAAGCTAATACTATAGTGCAGTGGATCACATTGCCAGACACACACCACATATTAGTTTATCTTCTCTCCCCTCATGTAGGGAGCTTTGTAATATCACCTTTAGAGCACCCACAATGGTGGAAAATACCCCCTCTATTGTACTTTTTCATCCCATTTGGACAAGCCGACCATTGTGGACAACCTCCTGGTTTTTGGGGTGCCTCAATATATTGAGAACCTTCCCAAATCCGAAACCAATCGAATTATGCCACATGTCCCCTCAATAAATCTTTTCTGTTTTATACTTATAGTTTTTTTTCAAATTTAAATAAAGTGGTTTTAAATTTATTTTTCAATGACTATGGATGTTTAATGTAATGTTTCTAGTTTAAATTAATTTAAATTCGTGTAAGATTTTTGAGATATTGAATAAATTTGTGATAGAAAGTATTCATTTGATTATTTTTAATTACCGAATTTATGAACAATTTTGATAAAAGATGTTAAATTATTAAAATTAATTATAAAGTATAATTAAAAAATAAAATTGTTTTTTAATTGCTAAATCAATCTAATTATTTTAATATTTGAAACTAGAGACAAAATATAGTAGGGTATGAAAAAACTATTGAGATAGATTATTGGGGAACTCGACTATTGTGGGGGACTGGGAGGTTGGAAAATGAATTAGAAAGAATTGAAAATAAAGTTAGTTAAAACTAGGGGTGGACATAAATCCCGCGAATCCCGTCCCGTCCCACATCCCGTCCCGATCCCGATGGGATTTAAGAAAAAAAATTTCAATCCCATCCCGATCCCGTCCCTCAAAAATTACGAGGGACGGGACACGGGACGGAGAGTTTGAATCCCGCAAATCCAGTCCCGTCCCGCATATATATTTATATATTTAATTAAAATTAATAAAAAAATATAAGAATATATTTACATTATACCTAAACATTTATTTAAAACTAAATTTTAAATTTTAAAATAATAATAAACCATTAAAACATGAGAATTTTAATGCAAAATAAGGTGTTTGAGGTCTTTGGGTTGTTTGGTACTCAAAGTTGGAATAATAATAAACCATTAAAACATGAAAACATGAGAATTTTAAAAGCATCAGAAGGTTTTAGGGGAAATTTACTAGTTGCTTTGTATTACTTTGATTGCCTATTGTTTATTGTAATGAGATTATTATGTAAAATTTTAATTTGCACCCTTGTATTTGCTATTTTCGGATTGTATTTTAATCTTTTTTTATGAGGGAGAAATCCCGTCCCGTCCCGTGAGGAATAAGGCCCGGTGGGATTTGAAAAAAAAAATCAATCCCGTCCCGATCCCGTCCCATAAAAAGTACGCGGGACGGGACGCGGGATTACCCCATTCCCGTCCCATCCCGTCCCATTCCCACCCCTAGTTAAAACTGATCGAAATAAACAAATAAGGAAAATAAGGAAAGGAGATATAAAATTTGAGACACCTCACAATTAGAAGGAGATGATTTTTGCTTTTAAATTCATCTCTATTCTCGACTGTTAAAAAAGGTTGGGAAAGGAGGAAAAAGTTGGGAAATGTTAGATATTCATTCCATAAATTTTAAAATATCTTATTTTGATTACATTAGTTTTCCGCTTTGTACAGAAATGTAGTAAAATTATAGTAAGAATTTTAACGTAATAGAGACAAGAACTAGGGCTGGAAATCACCCGTGGGTGACCGACTCACCCGACCCGATTATATGGGTGAAAACCCAAAAAAAACCGGGTGATAGATGGGTGTCATGAGTGGGTGAAACGGGTGATGGGTCGGGTGATGGGTGATATGTTTTTACCCATTACCCGACTCATCACCCGACCCGCTTAACCACCCGTTAACCCACCTGATTATTAAAAAAACATAGCCTAACATAACTACATATTTCTCCTTTTTCTAATTCTAGCTTCTTTATTCTCTAATTGTTTTTGTGCAAAAAAATCTAAAAGAATATAAACTTATTTTATTTAACCCCACATCACATCTTTTAAAAAAAAATATTTTATTTATTTTGCATATACTACTGTGTTAGCAATTTCGCTCGTTTCAGCGACTTGGTTAGCATTTGTGTGTTAAGACATGATTTAGCCAAATTATCTTTTAATGCTAACTTTGTAAGATGAGGATAGTGATATAATGTATGAATAAACCTTTTATACATTTAATAAGATTTCCACGTTGACGTGATTTGTGAAATTATCGAATATGATCGATTTCTAAGTATGTTTTGTGGCTCATTTCTTTTAATTTACTTCACCCGATTACCCATCCGATTCACCAGACGGATCGGGTGATGGGTGAAACATTAGACGGACGAGTGATGGGTCATGTGAAATTTTTTTGTGACGGATCGGGTGGAAAAATGGCTTCACCCACCCATCACCCCACCCCTAACAAGAACGTGTATATCTCAATCTTTTAATTACCCTAGACGAGATAAATTAGATTTGTTAATGTGCACTGACTCACTCTCTCCTTGTAGCATGATCTACCACTAAATTAACTTCCTATATACTCCGTATAACCCCTGCGAAGGTTTACGAGACTTTAAATTAAAGAGATCGATATATTGTAATCTAAACAAATCTTTACTTGATAGATCATAGAGCAAATTCCTTTAATGAAAGCAGGTACAAAAATAAAGTTACAAAAATCATACATATATATACATATGGGCCATGGTTGGGTGGTGTTGGTAGCCTTGGTTGGCACGTAGCTTCTAGGGTATTGTGGGGTACGTACGTAATATTATATACTCCGATCCGATTCACTTTTAATTTGGAAATGGAGAGATGAGGCCAATGAAATGACGGGTGTGAAAATTTATTCAAATTGATTTAACAAAAATGTAACCTGGATGGAGAGGAGACGTCAATCTTCAGTCCATGATCGAATATGTTTCCTATACTTTTTGTCCCCATTCATATTCTATCAATCTAACTAATTTCCTAATCCTAAAATCATATAATATGATATACGATACATATCAATTAAAGTTATATATATATATAGATGATAGATCATATATGTACTTAGGAATTAACGTGTATTATGTACACACATCCTAACCATTTATTTAGAGGAATTGGAAGGCTGAGATTAATCCGTCATCCTAACCATTAATTCAAGTAGGACAAGACTCTCTAGCAGTGAGGTAATGTCGTCTTATGACTATTGTTGTCCATATTTGTTGATATCGCAAACAAAATGATGAGTGAATATGCAGGTGGATGCACTATACATATGACTGGGGGCATGAGAGGTTACAATTTCTATAATTTCGTGATGTCCTTGACAAACAGCAGGAGAATCAGGTTCATTTCAATAATGACTTCTTTGTTCATTTCAAAATATTCTGCATTGTTCTTATGATGACGGGTACTTGCACTGAATCCAGTTCATATGGGATCCATACACAACGACGATCATGAGCCAACTCGGGGACATATGTCGAGATGGAGCCGACATCTGGATGGCACAAGTCCCGCTGATTTGATTTGACGTTGTTGAGGCACATCGACCTGAGCGTGTGGTCCACCAGTTCGGCCACGCTCAGTTCCCCCCAGGGCATGTAGGGTACCATGTGCAGTTACACATCGTAGATTGTCGAGGGAAGCATACTACAAATTGGGGCAGCACTGTTTGTGGAGCATATCAATAACTGGAACAACCGTGAGGAGTCTATAGTGCAGCCTGTCCAGGGGGTCTCTCCATCATATGTGTTAGATGAGTACATGCGTTGGTATAGAGCATGAACTCGTTTTTTCATCAGCCGACACGCTCTGTTGCCCCACCCGCACGATACCAGCCAGCCGCACTTGATATATACACACTCGTGAGTAGATTATATCAACTATTGCAATAACATGTGCTGAGATTGCCACTACTCATTTGTACTCGATCGTATCTATTTGTAGGGACACTACGTATCTGACGTAGGCGATCGGGGGCGACATGTAGCAGACATCGCGGAACAAGCATCACAGTTGCGCGATTATTCTGGTCTTGTTGGTACAGTGGCATCCTTTGGCGAGTACGTGTCCTCGCAAAGTTCTGAGGTATTGGATCGAGTCTCTTTCGACCCAGCCTACTTTGGGGGTGGTTTCTATGGTGCAAGCTCATCTTTCCCACAATCGTCACTGCAACCGACCCATCATTCGGGAGATGGAAGCCATTAAGGGTATGCTGGGCATTCGAGGTTTACATCGCCCCCAGGACATGCTGAACAGTTGGGGTATGGTCCAGCGTCGAGATCTGATGGCCATGTACAACCACCTGTGTATGTTGGGCCTTCAAGTAATGCTCCGACGTATGAGTTTGCATCGTCGTTTGGGTGTACACCTCCATCAGCTTCGGAGTACATTCCATCTTCACTCTCTCAATGGGCGGCACAAACATTTTCCACCTCATTCTGGTGTCCACCATCGCATATGTCAGCAGATGTTGGCTCTTCATTTGATGCGAGCTCCTCATTTACAGCAATGCTTACCATGTCGTTACAGTCTATGGGTCCACTTCCGCCATCTACTTCGATGGGCATTCAGAATGTGCAAGAATCTCCCGCTTACCGCGTACGACCCCGGAGCCCCTCCTTCCAATAGACAGTCTCCGAGATAAGGGAGGAGAATGGAGATGACGAGGATGATGATGAGAATGACAGTGAGGATTCATAGATGATAGGATTACTTTAGTAGTATAGTTTGGATTTTATTGATGTCACTAAAATAAACATAAATGATCAAAATTTGCACGTGGTTTGGATATTCAACTACCTAGATAGTTTTATCTATAAGTTACACGTGGTTAACCTTTTACATATTTTTTTTTGATACAAGGCGATAATTTGGGTGAGATTAACCGCGGTTAACCCACCACCCAAGAGCGTCCAGACAGACGGCGTCGGCGCACTCGGCAGGAACACAAACGTCGACGAACTGCAAGGAGAGACCAACGTGAGCCAGCGAATCAGCCACCCAGTTCCCCTCGCGGAAAATGTGGGAGAAGGAGACACGATCAAATGTCTGACAGAGGCTAAGAGCATCAGAGACCGCCACCTCGATTTCCCAAGGACATCGCCAAATCCCCTTTAAAGCGTTGATATCCTTTAGGGAGTCACCCTCCATCTCCAGGCAAGAGAAACCTCGTTTCGCCGCTTCCTGGAGACCAGTCAGGAGACCGAAGCACTCCGCTTGGTCGACAGAGACCTTCCCATGAGCACGAGCCCCGCACAACAAGACTACGCCACTGTCATCCCAGATGACAAAGCCGGACGCAGCCTCACCAGAGTCGATCTTTGCGCCATCGAAATTGAGCTTGGCAACACCACTTGGAGGCTTCTTCCATTTAACCATTTTCGGATTTTTTGGTTTTATTTGGCGGGAGTTTGGTCTTATGTTGTCCACGTCCTCTTTTTGTTCCTTTGATTGTGCTTTCTTCCATGTCGTTTTGTACTGTTTGATATATTTTAACCAATCTTCCATTTTACCTATGTCGTTGTTGTCGAAGAGTATCCTGTTTCTCATTGTCCAAACTCCCCATAGGGAGAAAGCTAGGATTGATTTTTGCTCCGACGAAAGCTTAGAAAAAATGTCTGAGATGATGTTCTTATAAAGTTTGTTCTCTTTTTTCGTATTTCGGATAATTTGTTCAATCTGTCTATACATTCTTCTTATCATTTCAAGTGTAATGCAACACTCAGAGAAGATGTACGTAGCATCCTCCTTAATATGGTCGCAGAGAGGGCAGTTCATAGGGACATGGACTCCCTTGCTTTGTAATCTGGTTTTCGTTGGGATTCTGTTTAAGTGGTTTTTCCAGAGAAAGTTTTTTCATCTTTGGAGGGCAATCAATTTTCCAAATCCATTCAATTTGGTCAGTAATTCCCCGTCTGGTCCTCGTAAACCACCCATGTCTGTTAGGGGTCCAGTATAATCTGTCTTCGAAGTTAGTCACTGGAATATGAATCTCCAAGATTTTATCTACCAAGTCCGCAGGGAGTACCTCTGCTAATTTGTTTTTGTTCCATACTATGTTTGGCTCAATGAATTCACTAATCGTTGCTTTCTCATCTATTTGGTCTAGAGTGCATTTCTCCTTAAGCTTTCCCTCAATATCCAGCCATCTGTCATTCCAGAATTTTATAGTTTTCCCATTTCCAACTTGCCAGAACAGGCCAGAGAAAAACTCTTCTTTGATTTCCATCAATTTAGTCCATTGCCAGGATGTGTAGTCCCATAACTTCTCTTCTTTTAGATATTTTTCACTAATTATCTTTACCCATTCATTTTGAGGTTCTGCAAGTATTTTCCATAGTAGTTTCATCTGTAGAGCTTTGTTCCTGTCTTTTGATTTTTACTGCCCTAGGCCACCATCACACTTTGGTCTACAAACCTTATCCCAACCAATTAGGGGTTTATAATTTGGGTCTTTGTTCCAGAAGAAACACCTGTTTAGTCGATCGAGGTCAGTTTGGATACTAGTTGGAAGCATGAAGTTTTGCATAATGTAGCTCGGTTTCGCCTCTAAATTTGCTTTTATCAGAACTGCTCTTCCTTGTTGGGTTAGTTCGTTTGCTCTCCACTTTGAAAGTTGATTTTTAGACTTTCCAAGAATTTCTTCAAATGTGTGCTTGTTCACTCGACCATTTATAATCGGGCATCCGAGATATTTCTCTAGAGTTGCTTGGTTTGAGATCTGTAAAATGGATTGGATTTGATGTCTTCGGTCAGGAGTTATTCCTCTTGTAGCTTGGAATGCCGATTTTTGAAAATTAACTCTTTGGCCAAATATCGCACAATATTCATCGAGTATATTTTTCACCGTTTAGCATGCCTCTGGGGTCGCTTTGGAGAAGATCATGATATCGTCAGCAAAGGAGAGGAATGGAATCGAGGAGCCGTTTCTAGATATCTTAAAACCAATTGTGTTTTGGGATATTTCGCTTTGTCGTTGTAATCTTCTTGCAAGGATCTCCACACCTAAAATGAAGGAGAGATGGGGTCTCCTTGTCTCAAACCCCTATGGGGCTTGAAAGTGTTTGTAGGTTGATCATTAACCAAGACGGAAAAAGACACCGTCTGGTGTATCCAGCCACGGAAGCAATGGCAGAAACCAAATTTTGTCAGAATAGCCATCAAGAAATCCCAGTTAACTTTGTCATATGCTTTCTCCATATCAAGTTTGACGGCAATCCATCCATCACGTCCTTTCCTAGACCGAAAGGAGTGGAAAATTTCGTGTGCAATAAGTACGTTGTCCTGAATCGCTCTATCCGTTATAAATGCTCCTTGCAAAGGGTGAATTATTCTTCCTAATATCGGTTTAATTCTGTCCGCGAGGATTTTTGCGATAACCTTATAGAGAGTGGAACAATGGTTGATTGGTCTGTAGTTGTTTGTTGTTCTCAGTTTTCACATTTCGGGATCATCAAGATGAAGGTTTGGTTAATTTGTTTTAACATTCTTCCAGAATGGAAGAAACCTTAACCGCTTTGTTGGTAGAATTCGGCTGTCATTCCATCAGGTCCGGGAGACTTATCTTTTCCGATTGAGAAGAAGAATTTCTTAACCTCATTGTTTGTAACGGGTATAAATTACCCGTTAAATCATTTATATGTCTGATTGAATAATCGTACTAACTTTTATACTATTCTTTCGATTTTCATAACATAGGGAATAAATTACCCGTTAAATCATTTATATGTCTGATATATGTGTGCACATATACAAAATCCTTCATGGACAGACAAAGAAGGTGGCTTTGTAGACAAACCCTAGAGTCGCTGTTCTTAGCAGCGACTCTGTTTTTTTTATTTTTAACAACAGAGTCGCTGTTAGTAACAACGACTCTATGTATTTCTGTAACGACTTTAAAAAAACACAAAACGGGGGAGTTGTTGTTTCAAACAGCGACTCTCCCAATATATATATATTTTTTATGATTTCAGGTAATATTAATACCAAAATTATAAAAAAAATTTACAGGTAAGTCGTTGTTACAAATAGTGACTTACCTATTTTATTATTTTTTTATTAAAAATATTGGGTAAAGTCGTTGTTTCAAACAGCGACTTTAACCTGTTTTGGCTAAATCGCTAAAATCTTTTGGATCTTGGCTATTCTTATAATAAGTATACATTTTTTGGCCAATTCGGGAAAAAAAATTCTATGATATGTTTTTTTTTATTAGGTAAAGATTCGGGTGAGAAAACTCTACCCGAAAGCATCCTGATGGATGAGGTCAAGCAGACCTTTGTCGTTATATAAATTGGTTCCCCTAGCAGAGTAGCAAAGGTGTGCAACCTTATCCGCCACTCTATTGCCAATGCGGGGAATATATGAAACGCTAAAACTTCTCATACCCAGCAGAAGGGTTTGGATATCCGCCATCACTAACTATATTTCCCAAGGACAATATGTGCGAGATTGGAGGAAGTGAGTAATAATTTTCGAATCCGATCCCCTTTAATGATAAGGTTGTATTTTTAACGCTCTGGCCTTTTCCACCCCGTGTCTAAGCGCGAGAGCTTCTGCCATAAGAGGCGACAGCCCACCCATCATATTGCCCCCCATGTTAATAGGGTTACCTTCCCAATCACGAATAACATATCCAAAAGAGCTTTTAGCAGATGAAATAGAGGATCCATCGAAATTTAACTTATACGTGCCAAAAAAGGGCTTCTTCCATCGTTGGAACTTAGTCCTCCCGCAATTCTTTGGTTGATCATTTAAACGTTTAGGAAGAAAAGGGTCGTTGTCTTCTGATGAATTCAGTTTGGTAGCTTGTTTCCACTTTACAATATTATCCCCAATGAGTTTATGAAGGCTCTCAGTAGGAGGAATGGTGGCGTCCCTAAATATAATCTGGTTTCTTATGAAGCAAATGGTCCACCATCGAAACGCTAAGCGTTGTTTGTTTTCTTTTGAAAAATTTGTACCTATAAACTGTAGTATTTTATCCATGTTTCTTGTATCTGATATTAGTGTATTGATCGTTTGGTCAATATCTCGAGGGAATTGAGGTTGAGAATTAATAGAGGGACATTCAAGGAACAAGTGAATGTCATCATCCGAAAAATGGTTACAGAAGATATAGGTAGAGGGAACAGCAACACCCTTTTGGGATAATCTAGTGGCTGTCGGTAGGCCTTTTTGCTTAATTTTCCAAAGAAAGTTTTTTATTTTTGGTGGGGCATCAATTTTTCAAATCCATGCATAGTCATCAGATATTTTGTGCGAAGGGATGAGATTAGATTGTAGGCACTGGATGTAGTAAACCATCCCTTTTTATCAGGCCACCAGTAGAGTCTATCTTCAAAGGGGTCATAGGAAGAGGGATATTAATGATCTCATCCACAATTGATTCCGGGAGGACGGAATCCAGTTTCTCCCTCCACCATTGTCCGCCTATTATATATTCATTGATAGTTTCGTCCACATTAAACTAATTGGAAGATCAATTCTTTCAGTAAGAGGTTTTGTCGTAATCCAGTTATCTTTCCAAAATTTGATAGACTTACCGTTACCCACCGACCATATGAGCCCGATTTGAACTTAGTAATAAGGGAGCAAAATTTTGACCATTGCCAAGAAGCGTTTCCGCTCTTTTTGTAATTGAGTATGTGGTTGGTTTTTAGGTATTTGTGTTGGATAATTCGTACCTAATTGTTATCTGGTTCAGCTAAAATTTTCCACAAAAGTTTTAGTTGGAGGGATTCATTCATGTCCTTAGCTTTGTGTATGCCCAGCCCACCGGCAGCTTTAGATTTGCATATTTTGTCCCAACCAATAAGCGGGCAATGTTGTGCATCTTTGTTCCAAAAGAAAGTTTTGTTGATCTGATCAAGTTATTTATGTACCGAAGCAGGAAGCATGAAGCTCTGCATAGAGTACAAGGGTTTTGAGGACAAGTTGGACGCAATCAGAGTTGCCCTTCCTTGTTGAGATAAGGCATTCGCACGCCATTTACTGAGTTGGTCCTTTGATTTACATATTATCTCACCGAAGGTTTCTTTCGTTACACGTCCATTAATAATGGGGTAACCGAGGTATTTCTCTAAATGTCGTTCGAGTGGAATATTAAGGATGCCCTCTAGCTCACATGCTCTTGTTTTAGGAATGCCTGGGGTGGTTTGGAATGCTGATTTATGGTAATATACTTTCTGCCTCGAGAATTTACAATATTCCTTAATAATTTCTTTAATTTTTCTGCATGCAGAGTTGTTTCCTTTACTAAAAATGATTATGTCATCAGCAAAGGCTAAGAAAGGAATGAGAGGACCTGAATTTCCAAATTTAAAACCAACCCCCTTAGAGGTGGAAGTAGCATCGAGTGACAATTTTCGAGCTAGAATTTCTACACCGATAAGAAAAAAAAAGGGGGAGAGGGAATCTATTTGACGAATGCCCCGAATATAGTAGTACTCTGCATTTCTTTACGAGTGAAGATCTCTATGATATGTTGGTTTTCTTAATAATAAAAAAATTCAATAATTTGTGTAGAAAAAATACTCCTGCAAAACGAATACTCCGTATATAGTAGTACTCTGCATTTCTTTACGAGTGAAGATCACCTTCACCCCACGGTATAACCTACGGTGTGACACTAAATTATTTCGGGTATAATTTTATTTTAAAAAAATTTTAAAAAATATATTTACATTTTAAATACTTGTATTTACATATTTATAAACTTTTATTGAAAAAAATCATGTTTTAAAAAAATGTAAAACTTATTTTCTAATATAATTAATCTTTTAATTTTATAAAATTTTAAAATGTTTTTTTCCAATAAAAATTTATTAATATGTAAATATAAAAGTATTTGAAATATAAATATATTTTTTAAAATTTTTTTAAAGTGAAATTTTACCCGAAATAATTTAGAGTTGCACCGTATGTCACACCTTAGGGTGCATGAGATCTTGACTATTTCTTTACTGGAAAAAAAACGTGAAGGACAAGGAGTATCTCTTTCTCTACTCCCTACAAATGAAAAGGAAGACTATTTGAGCGATTATGATTGAACCTCTGAACAATTATATACGTAGCTCATTAGCCTTTTGTCTTTAGGGTTTTAAGAATCAAATCAATATATGGACAATTTTCGGAATTTAATTTGGGGGAATGGCAGGAAACAATTTGGGGGTAAACTGTATGTAAGTATTAGGGTTAGGGTTTGAGAGACTTTTAAGTAGGTACTGGTACGCAAATTCGTCACAACAGCTTAAGAATATAGGATCAATAGTGCAAAAGCTGCTGCACGTTACTCACTTTCCCTTCATCTTACTGTAATGTTTTATTTTGTCATCCCTCTAATAAATTCATGAAGGTTACTACATGTACATTTTAAATACACAGTTATGACATCGGTTTTTCAAATGGGTGATTTTTTTTTTTTTACTTACATTGGTCTCTTAAGTCAACATATATTATAGGAGACTCTAGGATTTGCGGGACTGGAAAAGGTAGTCGGAACCAATAGAGGTATAAAGTGTTGAAATTTACCGAAAACAGCGGAAGTGAAGGGAGGATGTTTTAGATACCGGGGTGGTAGTTTACCACCCTGCCACATCACCAAAAAGAAAAAAAATTATTAATGAATCGGCAAGTAAAAAAAATGTAAAACTAATGTACATGTCACCTCAGCGCCAACACTTATTTAACCAAGTGCCAACAAGGATATCACATAGGGTAGTAAACTACCGGGGTGGTATTCTAAACATTCTCCGAAGGGATGAAGGTGATATTCACTAGATTCATGCATTTCTTAACAAATTTACTGTATAAATATCAACCCGATAAATGTACATATACGCATAATAACATTGCTATATGCTTATACGCAATGTTAATATGTGTATATGTATATTAACATTCCTTTCAACCGGAAAATAATTGTGGATAGTACTCAAAGGTATCCCGTTCGAACTCCGGATGACCGCTCTTTATTTTATCAAATTCAGGCATATTAACATTGCTTACATCGATCAAGCCCCTCTAAATCTTATGCGAGCTTTTAATGTTTTATTTTTAAAAGAAGACCTAACTTTTATATTTTCTAAATAAGCACCTAAACAATATGAAACTGGTTTTTTTAATTAAAAAACTTAAAATAAAGACTAAATTAACAAAAAAAAAAAGATAAAACATATTTCACTTCAGAAATTTTTCACAAAAAAACTCTAATTTATGTTATTTGTTCAAACGAAATAGTGGCTTTTTGAAATATTACATATATAAGAGATATTCTTGTTTAATTTTCTTAACTTGAGTATTTAATGTGTTTTTTTACATTTAAGTTGAGTCTTAATTTTGGGTGCTAGCTAGCTACGTACCTATTTGTAAATTATAAAATTTAGCTAGGTTTTATTTTAATTCTTTTGAATAAAAGATAAATTGGTGGTGACACATGAATGCATAAAATTAAGTAAAAGATTGAATTATTATTTTTTTAATTTGTAAAGTTAATGTTGGTGATGCTCTATATTCACTCCAATGAACTTGAGTTATTTAAATTAGTTTTAACTTAAAACAAACGTAATAACAATAATACAAGTAATTTAGCCGATATATAATCAGAAGAAACGTAAGCAACGGCTATATAGGGAGGGAGTATAATAAAATGGCAACCCCTAGCCTCTACGTACGTCTACCCTCTTCCTTTGGCTTTACGTCATGTCGATGGCCAGCTGCTGTGATGCACTGCACCCTCACCCAGCAGGCCTACTCTTTCATTTCATTTATATTTACATACTCCATCCGTACATCATTCGTCGCATAATACAGTATCAACTCAACTGGCCGGCCTACTCTTTCATGTTGCCAATAGATCTTTGTAGATGACAATTTGTATTTTTAAATTAGAAAAAGATTTATGCTCAATTGATATTTACCTTACTAAAGACGTGTTATTGGACGTGGATGTTATCAAATAAAAAAATATTTAAACGGGAGTTAAAAATAATTATCTCAACCTAACAAGAGCAAGTTCAAATGCCCTTAAAACATGAATAATATAAATGTACATTATCTCCTTCAATTCAATAATCATGTTTCGTATGTACTTCATTGATGTCATTCCAATATTCCATAGTACATAATTAACCTTATACTCCTATAATTATGTTAATCGAGGATTTGCCTACTCCTATTGGTAATATGTATATATTAGATTATCTTTTTATAGGTATATTGGGATAACTTCTATGCACGCCAAGTTTATATATATATATATATATATATATATATATATATATATATAAATATATATATATATATATATATATATATATATATATATATATATTCTCATCAAATCAACAAAGAAAGCATGCCTTTCACAATTTCTACATGGTATCGAGCAAAGACATATCCCCTCTTACTATAATTTTTTTTAACCCTAAATTTATCTCTACACCCTACCGCCAACCACCTTTCTCACCATGGCTGAAGATTAAACTTTAGCAGACATGAGCCAACCCGTCCGGCTAAATTTGCAGGCTTGGGTAAAGCAATTGGGCCAAGCGGGCCGGTAGGCCTGGCCCAGTAGGACCAAAGGGCCGGGCTTGGGCCAAGGATCAAGCCCAAGCGAGCCGGTAAGCCCGGCCTCTATATATATATATATTATTTATATAGAATTATAGTAAAATACTAGATATGTTGATTATATAATTTATATATGTATATCTATTAGTACTTTATTAATACTAAATGACTAATATTATTCAAATCACATATCAATTAAGTAATACAATACTATTAAATAAATTATTTGTAATACTTTTTTCGTTGAAATGAGTCTACACTAAAGATTTAGGATGTGATTTCAAAGTTGTGTAACTTGTGTACCTTTATTTTGTACATGAAATTTCAATCTTTTAATGGGCGCCCCGATGGGTTACCTGGTACTCCCATGTGGGCGGGATTGGACAAGGCAGTTGGCTCCAAAACCAGGCTGGCCTAAGCCCGACCTGCTATAATGGACCAAGATTTTGGCATAGGTCCGGCCCAAGCTCGCCCGGCCCTGCCCATGCTCAGGTACTGAAGACAAAACTATCATCCCTGCCGCCCAATCCCCCGCATTCTCTTCTCCTTACTACCTTCATATATGTCTGATTACCCTAGTCTCACTATCCGTCTGGTTATTCTCAACTATCAAGAATGGGCGACTAGTATGCACGATGCTTTTCAGGGAAAGGGAAAACTCGATTTTCTCTCCGACAACCCAAAGAAGCCTGTTGCAGGTCATGCCAATCTCCCTCATTGGCTTCGGGTCAATTCTATGCTCGTCAGATGGCTGACTCAATCGATGGAGCCCTCTCTTCGTTCGACAATCACTTTGTCGAGTACAGCTCAGGCTCTTTGGAATGAACTTCACTTCCGTTTCTCTGTCGGCAACAGTACTCGAATTATGCAGTTACGATACGAAATTGCTCGCTCTAACCAATTTGGACAATCCATTGTTGCCCACTATGGTCGTCTGAAGCGCCTCTGGGATGAGTTATTAGCGATCTCACCGATACAGTGTACTTGCATTTAGCACGCTAAAGAGCAAGCAATGGAACAAATTCACTAATTCCTTATAGGTCTCGGCGATGATACCTACAACACTCTACGCTCCACTATTCCCTAGGACCTTCTTCTCACTCTCAGCCGAATATATGCTCTGGCAGTTCATAAGGAGTGCTTGGGGACTATCGCCAAAGATCGAGACGCCAAGGGCGATGCTATTGCTTTTGCTGCTTGGTCCCCAGCATCTTCTAAGTCCTCTTCTTCGACTCCCGATCTTAAGGCTCTTTATTGCTCTCATTGTGGTCCATTTGGCCATGAAGCCTTTTTCAGTTTCAAGATTCTCGACTTCTCGGATTGGTGGAATAATGGTCGTGGTGTCAATGGCCCCACCATTAGAGCTATGTCGTTTGCTAACCGCGACGGCTCTTCTAGCAGCGGGCAAGGCTCTTTTGGAATCGGTGGCGGTAGGGGCTCAAGAGCTCAACATGTGCTCGCCAACACTTCTTCTTCTTCCTCCTCTCAACCTCTTACTACCGATGATTGGGCTGCTCTTGGTCTTGCTATTATTGATGCCAAATGGTCAACTGTGCAACTATTTTGCATGTTATTCACAATAAACCTGGTATGATAACTTAGAAATTCATATCCTTACTCCCTGGATTCTTGACACAGGTGCCTCTTTTTATATGAATGGTGACTGACAGGTCCTTCGTGATGTTGTCTCTTTCTCCTCTTATTACATTAAGATTCCTAATGACACTATTATCACTGCAAACAAAGTCAGCGTTGTGGCTCTCTGTGCTCGTCTTACACTTTGCAATGTTCTCTATGTGTCTAGCCTTACTTGGGATCTCTTTTCCTTGTTTGATGGCTGAATTACAGTATGTTTCCATTGTTACTAACAGGTTATGTGTGATACAGGACCAAAATTCAAGGACTTTGATTGGAGTGGGTGAATCTAGAGATAGGGTGTATTGGCTTAGCTGGACAGCCCCAACTTCCCCTCTCCCACCGCTGTTACCGCCTTCTTCTGCTTATTATTATCACACCACTGAACTCGATCCCTCTACTTTCTGCCATATTCGTCTTGGGCACCCGTCTTTTCATCTAGTTGATTATCTTCCCCGTATTAGGTCTACTCCTATTATTACAAATAAAACCATCTCTTGTGACATCTGTTATCGAGCTAAATAATCTCTCTCGTTGTTTCCCGTTAGCACTTCTCATTCTGTTGAACCATTGGATTTATTTCATTGTGATATTTTGGGCCCATATCGTATGCCTTCTACATGTGGTGTATCTTATTTTCTTACTATTATGGATGATTCTTCTCGCTCTACTTGGTTTTTTCTCACCGGCCATAAATCTCAATTTTCGCATCTTCTTCGAAATTTTTGTGCCATGAGTCAAACACAATTTCATAGTAAGGTCAAACATGTCAAGAGCGACAACGGTTCATAGTTTGTTGCTCTTAAACCTTTTTTTTGCCTATCAAAGGATTCTCTTTGAGTCTTGTTGTGTCGGTACACCCCAACAGAATGGCTGAGCTATCATAAGCATCGTCATATTTTAAACGTGGCTAGGTCTCTTATGTTTCAAGCTCATCTTCCTCTAAAGTTTTGGGGTGAATATGTCTTTACCAGTTGTCACTTAATCAATCGCACACCTATCAAACTTCTTCACGGAAAAACACATTTTAAGCTCCTTCATAACCGACCCCCAGATTACTCTCCGTCGGGTTTTTGGTTGTCTGTGTCATTCTTCTACTATTCCAAGAAGCTCCGACAAATTTCATCCTCGTAGTCCACGATGTGTTTGTGTCTAGGGATGTGATATTTCATGAGTCAGTCTGTTTTTCCCTATTAGTCATCACCCTCTCTTTTTCCTTCTTCTTCTATTTCCCCAACTCCCTTCACCCATGATGATCCAATGTTTGGCGACAAACCCTCTTGCCCAGCTATGGGCAGCTCCCCAATCGTCCTCTCTGCCTCCACCGTCTCCTCATCCTCGGCGCAGTGGCTGCATTACCAACCCTTGGCTTGTCTTAGTGACTATGTGTACACCTCTCTCGGTGCCCAATCCCCTATCTCAAAGTTTCTCTCTCCGATCATGGCCTCGGGTACTCACTACCATTTTTCTAATTATATTAACTATGATAATCTCACTCCGCAACATACCTGCTTTTTGGCTTTTATTAGTGCTTAGCAGAAACTGTCTACCTTTCAGTAGGCCGTCTTCCACTCTCACTATCGGGATGCTATGTGGGATGAAATTGATTACCTTTATCGTAACGGTACATGGCAGGTTTGTTAGTTGCCTATAGGGAAACTCTTACGATACAATTGAGTGATATAAATCTCGACTGGTTGTCCTTGGTAATCCCTAAGTGGAGGGCATTGATTACAAGGAAACCTTTTCTTCTGCCACTAAGATGGTCTCAGTCAAAGTATTCCTTGATGTCACCACCATCCGTAATTGGGAGTTGCACCAGATGGACACTCACAACGCTTTTCTTCATGTTGATCTTCATGAGGAAGTCTATATGTCCATGCCCTCTTGTTTCTCTACTTCGAGCAAGAAGATGATATGTCATCTTCGCATGTCTCTATATGGTCTCCGGTCAGGCTCCCCGTAATTGGTTCACTAAGCTATCCATGGCTCTAAAGAGGTTTGGTTTCACTCAATCATATGCCGACTATTCTCTATTTTCATACTCTAACTTAGGTATTGATCTACATATGTCCTTATCTATATTGATGATTTGATTATTGGTGGTTCTGATTCCGCCTCTATTGCTCACCTTAAACGGTACCTTCACTCGTGCTTTCACATGAAGGACTTGGGTTCTTTGAAATACTTCTTAGGGATCGAGATTTCTCGTACACATGTTGGTCTCTTTCTCTCCTAGCGAAAGTATACGCTTGATATTGTGCAGGAAACAGGTCTCCTTAGGTCTAAAACGACTACCTTTCCTATGGAGCAGAGCCGTCATCTCTCTCTTGATGACATTTGGTTACTCGATCACCCTAATAATATAAGTATTGTCATCATGTTAGCGGCCTCATTTATCTCACTATTACTAGGCCTAAGCTCTACTGTTTGGTTCACATCCTGGCTCCATTCATGACCCAGCCTCGAGAGAACCACTGGCTCGCCGCTCTACGCGTTGTTCATTATCTCAAGGGTCTTTCTACTCAGGGCATTCTTCTATCCTGCAATAGCTCTCTTTGATTGACTGTTTTTTTTTTGCGACTTTGATTATGTAGCATGTCCTCTAACTTGCCAATCTCTCACGGGTTACTTCATCAAGCTCGGTGAGTCTCCGGTGTCCTGGAAGACATAGAAACAAAGTGCTGTCTCTCGCTCTTTTGCTGAGGCCAAGTATTGCGCTATGGTTGCCACTACTTGTGAGCTTATTTAGCTCAAGTCTTTCCTACAATATCTCGGCATTCTCCATGCCCTTCCCATGTATATGTGGTGGGATAGTTAGGCGGCTCTTCATATTGTTGTCAATTCTGTTTTTCATGAGCGCACCAAGCATATTGAGGTTGATTGCCATGTCATTCGTGATCAACTACTAGTCGGCGTCATCTCCCTCTCCCACGTCCGCTCTGCGAATCAACTTGCAGACATTCTCACGAAGCCTCTCGGACAACAACCATTCAGGTTCTTTCGTTCAAGTTGGCCATTTGCAATCTTCATCCTCCAATTTGAGGGGAGTATTGATAATATGTATATATTAGATTAGCTTTCACAATTTCTACAGCTCCCAAACTCATAAACCTCTCTTTTTTTCCCAAAAATGTTATAGCTTGAGTGATATTAGGCCCTGTTTGACCGCCGGTTAAGGGCGTCCGTGTAAACGAGATTAGTCAACTAAGAATAAGAAATCAAAGTACGAGTCTCAGAAACATGCCGAAGTTGAGTCACTTTGTCAGCCACCAATTTCATAACCCTCTCATAAAACTGAAGAGTTATTGTCAAATTCAGATATTTTTTAGCTTCTTTAATGTTGATAAGTTATTCTATGGTCAAATTAAGATATTTTGGTACTTAATTTATATGAGATTGTCGGAAATAATGAAAAATAAGTAATCTATAAGATTGGTGAGTTATGATTCTTATTGTCATTTTTGTAGGATTGAACTCTATCTTGGTTAGACGTTGAGCTTATAGTGCATATATATGTAAGGGAAAAGTTTAGCTTCAACTCAACAACGACAAAAACAGGGTTTGGGAGGTTTACCGTCGGGAGTAGTCATTGTCTTTGGGACAAAACATGTATAAATGTCATTGACACAAAACACATATTTTTATTTAAATAAACATGAATATATGGCCTTCAAATCTAGTGGTTTTGTATAAATTTAATAATTTATGTTGTTTGATTTCAATTTTTAACATATACATACAACGTACTAGGGCAAGGTTTTTCAATATACCCTTTTGCTAAAAGCAAGGGGCGGAACTTGCTAAAATTGGACTCTTAGAGGTTTTGCCTTTCAAGACACAAGTTTGGTAGCTGATTTGTGGAAGATGGCATATTTGGGGTTTGTGGATGTGGTTGGCTTCCACATGAATAATTATTTGAGGGTCCATCCCATGTGGAACAAACCTCGAATCTATACGGCCTAAGAATTTGCCAAGAGTATCCGTTACAAGTTAGTGTAATAGTTATGATGTCGAAAACATTAATTTGTAAGTGACAGTGTCTCCCCTTAATTGAACCGGATTAAGAAAGCCAAAGTGAAGAAATATGGTGCTTTAAAAAAATGGTGAAAGAAATAGTGGAGAGAATGATATTTAACTCTAGTATAAAGAAACATATATTGACATGAACTTCTCTCCCTAAGTTTTCAGTTTGGCTTTATTGTTGGTTCGTGATTAGTTTCGATTAGAAGCAGTTCTTGCGACTCTGTTTGATCGAGTTGATCGGACGGTGTCTATAATTTCCAAAGATCCCTCATCTAGATGGGGGAACATCATGCGAACTACACTTCCCTAGGAATCGTCCATTGCCCTGTGTGGATTTCTCTTTTCCGTCTCCCGGCGGTAAGACATCGTGTCAGCTTCTACTTTGTCATGCGCTCACTATCCACATCTGTTCGCCGAGTCGTCCTTTCTCGCTCAACTAGTTTTCTTCTAGGGTCATAGTTTTTTTTAAGGTTGTTTTTCTCGTTTTGCTTGGGTTGTTTGGTTCATAGGTTGTGGTTTGTTGCATTGGTTAGATGTATCATGACGGGTTGTCCGTCTGACACTCTTTGTGCTCTAAATTTACCATTCTTATTTCTAGTATTTCAAATTTTTTCCTTAGTAATATATATATATATATATATATATATATATATATATATATATATATATATATATATATAGAGAGAGAGAGAGAGAGAGAGAGAGAGAGAGAGAGAGATAGACTTTCCGGTGAAATAACTCTTACCATGTAACGGAGGGACAAATTTGAGTCATTAGATCTAAAAGAATCAACTGCCAACATTTGTTTTGAAAGAAGTGTGTAACTACCTAGTATTTACATTTAATGTTAAATATGAATGCTAGTTGGTTAAATGCTTTAAACTTGTAACCACTAACTATTATTCACCAAATATGTTAATATTCCTATTTAATGACATAATTATTCAAATCTAAGTTATTAGATATTCGTATTTTATAAACTAATATAAATTTACTATTGCATACTATTCATATTTAAAGATAAGGTTACACCAATGCAACTAGTATTCATATTTAATGTTAAATATGAATACTGGTTGATTATACGGTTAATTGTATTTTTTTTAAAATCAATCTTCTTCCTTCATTTCTTTTGATCCAAGAATCCACAATTATCCCTTCGTTACATGGCAAGGGGTGTCCTCATAGGAAAGTTGTTATATATATATTCGTTAGTATTGGGAGATTATTCGGTGGAATGAAATTATTCGGTGGTATTGGGCGATTATTCGTTAGAATAAAATTTACATTTTTTACATTTTTTTTACAGATGAATAATTATGTGAAATAGATGAATAATCATGAACAAATAGATGAATAATTTCTGAGTACATGATACACGATAATAGTTGTGTACATTTGATCTATATATATAACATGAACTTCTTAAATTGGAGGATAAAAAAGTAATAAACAAGATACCATGGGAAATAGCTCAAATAATCCAAGAAATCAACTTATTAAGTGAAGACTTTGAGTCCGTCACTTTTCAGCATTGCTATAGAGAGGCAAACTGTGCAGCTGACTTTATTGGAAAATCTATCTCGAACTGTAATTTCATTCTAGGCCCTTGCTGTTATGAATTCCATAACATCATCTATTCAGATGATCATGGATGCCATTAGGACATCCAACTTACTGCATACTGTAAAAAAATTTTAAAAAAAATAACCCACAAAATTAGAGTTTAAACTCGTTAGTGCTTTTCGGCAATCAAATCAAAGATATGTTTCCGACCAAAATAAAATAAAATCAGAGATATGTGGTTCAAACTTGAAACTATCCAAATATCAGTCACGTTTTCTTGGTAAATATACTCTCGCAACCCACAAGACACAAGGTACGAAAAACACCTAAGTGGTAGTGCTAAAGTTGGCGTAATCTTATAAAGTTGGTGCAATCTTGTGCTATTCTACGAAAAATACAAGCACAAAAGAGACACTTTGGCCGGCCGACATGTTATCCTTTAGGTTGTCCTATCCAAAGCAACTATGAACGGAGCTAAGCTGCTCTCAAAGTGTAGGAGCGTGAGATGCTCACACTACATAGCAAAGGGCCCCCTCTTCCTTTCTCCAATGGCATAAGTTGTCTCCATGTTTGAGTTACACTTACACAAGCTTTGGCATATTACAGTACACCTGTACTATCCCATCTTATATGTAGACAAGAGGTTAAAGAATGAAATGACCATTCTCTATTCCCCCATGCCCTAGCTGCACCACCATCCATGGCCCCTGTCCTTGCTTTTTTCTACCAATTTTGTTTCATTTCCTGCAATGGAGTGATTCAAATTTGAGTGCGAATCGATCCACTATTGAATCAAATAGCACAATGAGGGCTCATTTGTGGCACTACACGGTATCTTCAGTACATTCTCGTCAACAATGGCATGGATAAGTGCTCAAATTTATGGCAAATATTATTACAATCATCTCACATTCGCTGCATTAGTGTAGAACATACCACTCGGATTTTACGCTGTTGGCTTCCTAACGTTTCTGGATTATGACTGAATTGGCGAGGCCAGCCTGCTCTATTGTTTGATTGAGATCGTTGAGTTGCTTCGGAGGGAATCCTACTGTTTGGAGCTGGTAAGCGCCATTCCCTACTGGACTTGATGCATCAATGAAAGAACGGATGTCACCTACTGTGTGGTGGTGATTGAAGCGTGCAACCATTCGGGTACCATCGGCCAGCCTTAGCTGAATTGAAGTCGATGGCTTGGTTTCATCCACGACAACCTTAGTAGGTGGGGCAGAGCTGCTTGCAGTTGCGAACTCGAACTCTGGCTCTGATGAAGCTGGAGCTGTGGTGCCACCAAGTGTTCTACCCACCCCCTGGAAGGCAACAGTGCTCCTCTCAGGTTCCTGTTGCATTAAAATAAGATGAGGATTCGTTGCATATCATGATATTAAACAGATATACATCTAATGACCAAGCATTCACACTACACTATCATTCTATCAAGCAGGTAGCGAAGAACAAGTAATGGAATGTTTTGGTTACAAGCGTACTGATCTCAAACAGAATGTAAAAACAAAACTGCAAGCACCAACTGTTATAGGTTAGAGACGTGTGCTCGGAAGAAAGCACAATTATCATCATTGGACATTAAGAATAAGCAGAGTGATGACGGAAAGTGTAAACATTGAAGCTTACCGAGAAATTCTCATCCCTCCTTGCAAGTCTGACTTGCACCAAAGACCTTCTGTCGGCAGGCTCAAGTTCCTTTGGACATTCAGATTTCATGATGCTCTATGAATGAAATAGAACCAGAGGTTACAACACGAGTTACAAAGAATGTGTTCCTTTCACTTAGAAACTGATGTTCATGTTAACATTTCATCCCAAAATTAAAATTGACTCATTGGAGATGAATAAAAAAACATTTCATATAAGATAACGAGGATTGACAGTCATCATAATTTTAGCAAGATGCTAAAGACGAACAATAAGTTTCATCTTCAAAACGACCAGTCCTCACATCCATACCTCCAAGAAAGGTGCATTTTCAGGATCATCCATTCTCCTCAAGGGACCATCATCTACGCTAAAGCCATTCCGCCAGAAAACAATGTCGTGGATAACGGCCTCAGGCTGCTGCTGCTGCTGCTCAGCTGCTGCAGGTACCGTCTCTCCAGAAAGCAGTCTTCCAGTCCCTGTGAAGCTTGATGAGCTCGAAGATGACTGAAGACCGTCAACAGGCTCTGGAACAGCTCCCAGTTGTCTAACTTGATTAAAAATCTCATCGACATCATTTCTCTTTGTCGGATCCTGCACAAGCATGCCACTGCACATACAACAAAGGCAAGATCACGCAAGAAACCCTCAGATATGGCAGATCACAAAGATACAAGCTGATTGGAAGTTGTAAATCTTGCACAAAAGCCTTAACACATAATATGAGAATCGATAGCAGCCGCAGTTGCAGTTCTTTGGAGAGTTTGGCTCATTCATACGAGAGTATGAGTAAAGCGATACCATGATGACAACGAACAACACCCACATACCAGTGTAAAGCAAGCAGATCATAGCAAATTAGCAATATTCCAGTCACAGAACTTCTACAATGGTCTTAAAAAATCCCTAATTCGTCAAAAAACTGTCGATAAAGGTTTATTCCTCCACAACTGAAATGAAAACCTAATTTATATCACGCACAGCAATCCAATTCAAAAAAATGTAGAATTAACACGGTCGAGGAGTTTACAACTGTCTATGCATCGATGACTAGGGTTTAGAACATGTAGAATGATGAGAAATTGGAATATTAAGAGAGAGAAAGCGGACCTTTTCTCGCCACCGGTATAGTACTCCTGAGGGGCGTCGGAGTCGCTATCGGAATCATGGCCGGAGGGGCGATTCAAATCAGCAAGGGTGCGGATTCTATCGCTTCGGCTGCTGGAAGGTTTCAGAGGCTTTTTGTCCTTGGACGCCATGGAAGGAGTTCGATCGATTGAATGATTTCCCTTTCTCGGTGGTTGCAACAGAAAATGAGATGAAGAAGCTTCGGGTTTCAACTCTCCCAATTTCACATCACCGATTGGAAAGCACAAACTGCACTCCCAAGTAGGTTTCATGGACTCCCACGATTGGGCTATTAACAATATACGGCCCTAACGAAAAGCATTACCAGTGATTGGGCCGTAGTCCAATGAGCCGTTCCAACTAGGCCCAATGAGATTTGGATTGACAAAATTTGATCACAAGATGGAAAAATATGAGCAATGTCTCAATAGGTGTTTTGTTGCAATTTGTGGTGATATCTATATATCTATCTATCTATATAAAATACTAAAACAGAGGCCTGAAACGGGCTCTGGTGCGATCTCGCGCCCATGGAATTTTCTGGATTAAAGCGGGATTATTTTTGCTTACGTGTCATTTTCTGGATTAAAATGGTATTATATTTTTGGGCCATATCAATTAATAAACTAATACGGAGTATAATTTTATTATCTCAATTAATGGACCCTCTTTTTTTTTTTAAATATTCAAACTTATATATTAATTAGTTAGAAAACTTATCTTTTTAAATCAAATAATCTATCTGTGGTGTTGCCGTGGGTGACGCTTGGCTTCGTTCGTCTACGTCCGCATCTCGTCCGGTTTAGTGGGGCTTGTTTCTCTTTGTAGAGCCCTGTGCTTGTTTCTTGCACCCTCGTTGTATTTTGTCTCTTTTTGACGGTTTCCGTCTGCCGATTTGTCGGCCATCGAGGTCCGGGTTTGTCTGGCCTCGAATTATTTCCTAATAAAAAAAAAACCTATCTGTTTAATTCGAGGAATAAAAGATATATTAGCAATTGAAATTTTGGAACCAAGTCGAAATTAGAAAGAAACTGAGACTTGGCTACTTGCAACTCCAAGACTCGCCACCTTCAAAGATAGGAAAAAAAATGATGAAAAAGGGGAACTTGCTGAAAGCCAGTTCGGATGAACAGAAACCCTTCGTGTTACACTCAACGTATCACTTAATTATTTAGGGTATAAATTCACGTTGAAAAAAAATTAAAAAATAATTTTAAGATAATAATATTATTAGTATTTGATTAAAAAATCTATACATAAATATATAAATCATCTTTGAATTAATATAAATTACTCGTCCGTTGTGCGATTCGTTAATAAATTTTATTATATTAACCAGATTTGAATTAATATAAACATAGAAAGTAAATATATAATATGTCAATTGTGCATAAGATTATCTTATGATATATATATATATATATATATATATATATATATATATATATATATATATATTGATAATATTTTTTATAAATATTATCAATATTGATATTTATTTTTTTATAAATAAAAATAAAAATGGATTGAATTTACATATGAAATTTATGTCATGTTATAATAACAGAACAAACCTGATTAATCTAGACTCAAACATGTTTACATTCTAAAAAAATATCACAATTGAAGATTATATATTTACTTTATAGGAAGTAGTAATTTATATTAATTCAAAGATAGTTTATATAATAAAATTTATTAACAAATCGCGCAACGGGCGAGTAATAAAACTAGTAAAATACTAAAACAGATGCCAGAAACGGCCTCTGGTGCGATCTCGCGTCCACAGAATTTTTTGGATTAAAGCGGGATTATTTTTGCTTACGTGTCATTTTCTGGATTAAAATTGCATTATATTTTTGGCCCACATCAATTAATATATTATACAATTGAATTAATATATCTCCTAAGATTTTTACCTAATTAAATACAAATTAACGTGCCTTGCACGGTGAGAGATTTTTACCCCGCAGAAGTTTTTTTACCTAATTAACCTAGCCTAAATTACTTATCTTTGATCGATTAATCTTATCTTTTTATATAAAATAACGCGGGTACCTAATTACCTAATTAACGTGCCATGATATATTGTTACTCGCATGGATCCAGAAAACCGAAAACCCTCTTTTGGTCAACTCCCACCCCCTTATATTTATCTAAAAATTGATTAATTCTATTAATCCCTTAATTTTATCTTCTACCGTTACTAATACTTATCTATTCCAATTCTTTAATTACCCCCCACCTATACTCTAAGTACTAGCTAAGAGGGCGATGATTTACATGAAAACCCGCCGTTCTACTAACTAATTCTCTTGCTCGCACCTCTGAACTAAGTAATTACCTAGTTGAAACTAGGTTTTTTACCTAATTAACCTAGCCTAAATTACTTATCTTTGAATCAATTGAAATTTTCTCCTTTTTAGAATAAATTAAATATATTTGTATGATATATATCTCATAAGATTTTTACCTATTTAAATATTCATTATAAACTACGGCTGATCTTTTTTTCATGACACGAGGTGGTACGATTCGCCTACGTGTCATTTTCTAGATTAAAACGGGATTATTTTTGCTTACATGTCATATTCTGGATTAAATTGGTATTATTTATTTGGGCCACATCAATTAATAAGTCAATATAGTTAGGTAAAAAACTTATCTTTTTAGATCAAATAATCTATCCAATATAACCTTATATCTTAATTAGATAAATTTATTTAATATTATATATTTTAATCGTATAATAAAATTGTTAGTAATAATATGTTTTAGTACGTATTATATAAACAATCTTATCAAACCTATACATAATAATTACATATTTCTCTTTTTATTTTAATGGGTCATAAGGATATTAACCACGAAACTTATTAACTATAAGTACTTACGATCTTCTTCTTTTTTGGATAAAGGTAAATTCGTATAAATAAGAAGGCACTAAAGGCCAGTACAATCATCTAAGGTCCAGGAGCATAATCAGGAATGCATGCAAGCATCCCAATATATGCAAATAATCATACTCAAGAAATCCACTACATGTCCTCCACTACTCGTGTGGGAAACCGATCATAAAGAACCCTATAGATATGGGTAAGAACCAGCCGTGTCACCGTAGCCACTGGCATAATATCACCATCAAAGACCGCTACATTCCTCGCCCTCCATATGTAGTAGACCGCTGTTGAGAGTGCAGAAGCTCTCGCTCTATCCAAGCATCCTCTAGTCCTAGCCCTCCGCCGAAGCCATCTCAAGGCCCTTGGTATAGAGTTCACTGTGCTCGGAATGTGAAAGTGATCTCTAACCTCCGACCAAATGGCTCCAGCATAGCTACACTCAAAGAACAGATGGCTGTGTGTCTCCATCTCCTCCACAATACACAAATGACAAGCCGGATAAGCATCCAAGAACCACATACGATCATAGGTAGAGAGTCTACCCAAGACAGCAAGCCAAAGCACAAACTCATGCTTAGGGGCGCTCATCCCCGTCCACACCTCCTTGTGCCAATGCACTCGGTCACTGTGCTCTCTCAAGGCCTCATAAGCTGCAGAAATCCGAAACTTGCCCCCTAGGCAACACCCCTCCAAGATCTCCCCAAGGTCTGCATCCACCCCCTCGAGAGCCACTATACTATCACGAGTCAGAAGGATTGCTTTCACCAATAAGGAGTCCGTATGGTGAACAACCCAATCCTTCGGCTCTATAACCTGGAGGTACTTGTGCCTGATCCAACGAATCCAGATGCTCTCCCGATCAGCACAGATGTGCCTAAGATGCTTCGCCATAAAGGCCTGGTTCCAAGCTCTCAACTCAATCCAGCCTAAGCCACCTTCCCGCCGTGGCTTACAAACATTGTCCCATCTCACCTTCGGCCACCGCCATAGGAAGGTTCTGCACATCCTCTCCAGATCCTTCAGGACCATCTCAGGTACTGGTAAGATACCCAACCAGAACCCTACTACCCCTTGGAGGACGGAAGTAATGAGCTCCTTACGGCCAGCGAAGGACAAGGTACGTCTCGACCAAGCAGACAGGAGACCCCCTATCTTGTCCAGAAGCGGCTGGTAGTGCACTGCTCGAAGACCATTGGGGATAATAGGAATCCCAAGGTACCGAAATGGGAAGGTGCCCACACTAAAGCCTGTCTCATCACGCAAAACCTGGGCCTCATGCTCTGGCACAGAAGCAGTGAGCACGGCTGACTTCTCTACACTCACAGCCAACCCTGATATCTCCTCAAACTTCCTCAAGCACCCCATCAAGATCCTCACAGATCCCACATCACCACGACAAAATAAGACCACATCATCCGCAAACATGAGGTGTGTGATCTTCATCTGCTCACACTGCTGGTGGTAATGAAACTCCGGCCTATCTGTCTCACGCCTGATCAATCTAGTAAGGAACTCCATAAAAATCACAAAGAGGAGAGGAGAGAGAGGGTCACCTTGCCGCAGCCCACGCTTGCCCACAAAGTGCCCATGCACCGTATGATTAACCTTGACCGAATAAGAGGCCGAGGTAACACACTCCATAACCCACTCAATAAATCTCGATGGCATGCCAATAGCCCCCATAGCAAAGCGCAAGAATGACCAAGAGATCGTGTCATACGCCTTGGCAAGATCAATGTTGAGGAAGCATCTCTTCGTGTCCCTCCGAACATTGTATCTTCTAAGCAACTCCTGGACAAGGAAGATGTTATCCGTCATGGCCCTCCCCGCTACAAACGCGGCTTGGACCGGATCAATCACATACCCAAGGCATCCTCCAAGCCTCTTCGCCATGATCTTCGAGATGACCTTATAGACCACATTGCAACACGAGATCGGCCTATAATGCTCCACACGGCTAGGGTTGTCCTTCTTAGGAATGAGAGCAATCGTGGTGTGGTTAAGCTGCCGGAGGAGTTTCCCATTAGTAAAGAACTCCTTCACCGCCGCACAAAGTTCCCCTCCAGTCGTCTCCCAAGTGGCTTTGAAGAACTTCGAGGAGAACCCATCCGGACCCGGAGCTTTGGCATCATCTATCGAGTGCAACGCCTCCTTAATCTCTCTATTCGACACCGGCTACACAAGGAGGTGGCAATCTTCCTCCATGACCGAAGGACCATGCGAAAACAGCCCCATATGAGCCTCCGTGGTGGTCACTTCCGACCCAAAGAGCCCCTGGAAAAACTCAATGAACTCGTTAGCCACTTCGCCCTCGGAAGTGGTAGGGGTGCCACTCCTTCGGGTGATAGAAGCAATATGGTCACGACGCCCATTCGACTTCATCAAGGCATGGAAGTATCTAGTACATCGATCACCTTGAAGAACATACCTCGCCTTCGCTTGTTGCCCAAAAAAGGATCTCTCGACCTTATTAAGCCTTTCCGACTCTTTCTTGGCATGCTCCAAGAGCTCCAAAGCATGCTCCGACTCCGGGTTCATCCTCCTATGCTCCATGGCTTCAGCAAGGGCCTCATTCGCAGCCACTGCCCTTGTTGAAATATGGCTAAAAGCAAGCCTATTCAACTCACGCAAAGGTGCCTTCATTCCTCTCATCAAAGCACATAGCCGATATTGGTAAGTCCCACGAAGATGGGTCCTCCAATTAGCCCCCACAATGCCCATAAACTCCTCATGATCAGCCCACATATTGTGGAACTTGAACGCCCTTCCTTTTCCTTCCACTTGCCTACACAAAGAAACAAGCGCCATCTTGTGGTCCGAAAGAAACCACTTATGGACATAGTTAGTGTGGCACGTCACATCACATCCATGCCACTCATCGTTGAGCAACACACGATCAATCCTACTCCATATAGTCCCATCGGACCAAGTAAATAGGTTGTCATTGGTGGTCGGGGAGTCCTCGAGCCCCAGCCGTTGGCATGCACTTAACATGTCCCGACACTCCCTCATTTCCACCGGCCTCCCATTGATCCTCTCCTCGGCCCTCATCACATTATTAAAGTCACCAAGGACAAGCCACGGAAGGGTGTTGTTCAACATGAGTTGCTCCACCCATTCCCAAATCCGGCGTCTATGGCCTATAGTAAATAAACCATAAACAAAACAAGTACCATACCTCTCACCGGAGGTTAGATCCTTCACCACGCAGCCAATATGTTGAGCCGAGGCACCTAACACCTCCACCTCCACGTAATTCGGCTCCCACATGACAAGGACTCTCCCACGGTGATCAAGGTGGAAGTTAGAAGCATACCTCCACCCGGGAAAGTGTAGGCGCATCCAATCCTCCACGGCTCGCATGTCATTCTTGAACTTTGTTTCAAAGAGGCCAACCACCTTAGCCCCACTCTTCAATAGCTCCTTCTTCACACCATTTTGTTTCCGGGGATGGTTTAACCCCATAACATTCCAAGCAAGCATCTTCATAAAGACACCTCCGCATTCCCGGCGCTACCCCGGTTTTGTTTCATTGCCCTTGTTTCCCTAGCAATCCTTTCCGCCCCCTTAGCCTCACCAACCACACCACCACCCACCGTAGTAGCTGCAGCCGGAGGCTCCATGCTCTTCTCCCTCCTTCCCTTTCTTCTTTTATTCCTTGAGACCACCTCCACAAATGGTCTCTCCACAACCTCTTCCTCCACTCCCACGTCTTCGGCATGAGAGTCGTCCGATCCATCATCCTCCTCGGTGCTAGCATCATCCTCATCCGACGAAGACACATCGAGGCTTGAGTCATCCTCCTCACTACTCTCACAAGAATCCTCACCTTTTCCCTCATTTGTTTCACTCCCCTTGTTCTTATCCCTCTCACTATGTGTTTCACTCTTCTTAGTGCTTTTCTTGGTGGTAAGCACTTGTGTTTGCACTCTCGAGGGTGAAGCATTACCCTCTTTTGACCCTTTCCCCCCACTCTCCGAGGATGCCAAGCCCTTTGGTGTTTCGGTGGATGAGGAAACGACGCCCGCTTTCCGGGAGTTTTGACCCTTCACGACGTGGGAACTTCCTCCTTCCAATCTCGGGTTCACCTTCTCAAGGTCCTTCCCCTTAGGCACAGCCGACCCTTTGGCAAAGGTGGACCTCGCCTTCACACCCACGACCATCCTTTTCTCCTTGAACGAGCACTCCTCCTCCTTGTGACCAAATGTGCAACACTCGGCACAATAGAGCGGCTCATTCTCAATCAAGAACGTGCAAGCTAAGGTATCACCGTCATCAAACTCAAGTTCAAGAGCACGAGTAATGGGATTAGCAAAATTTACCTCGACAAGCACTCTAGCATAAGAGCCCCTCTTGCGATCCTCCGTGACTTTGTCCGTGTACAACGGCTTTCCTACATGCGAAGCCACACGACCTAGCACTTCTTTGGTCCAATACACCACCGGTAGCCCAAAGACACGAACCCACAAAGGAATCGTAGCAATCTCCTTCCTATTGAAAGCAAACTTGTCCGGCACCGGGCGGAGGAGTAGAGGTTTTCCATTGATGAAGTATGGTCCACCTTTTAGCACCTTCTCATAAGCATCCTCCGATTCAAATTGGAAGACCATCCATCCGGCCTCCTCACGGTATCGAGACTTAACTCCCCAGGACTTCCGTAGTTCGTTGATCGCAAAGTAACCCCCCCAGGACTTACGATCTTCTAATATCCTTGAGTATAAGAAACATGGCGACTCGTCCTGGCAATGGGCTAAAATGGTTACTCTCATTGATAAATTTAAAACTGGCCTAATTTGGTCAGTTGGGAATGGGAAATCCATCAAATTTTGGACAGATAATTGGATCACAACTTCCCCTTTGCGAGCAAGGGACGACTGCCCCCTAGGTGGCAATGACGAGGAGACGGTTAGTGATTATATTTTAGGTGGGAGATGGTGGACGGAGAAATTCAACGAAGTGCTTCCCTCAAACATAGTCTCAGAAATAATGGACATCCATTTGCCGATATCCGCGTTCGATGATCGGTTATATTGGTGGCCTAATAGAGCCGGTTGGTTTACAACCTCAAGTGCCTACAAGCTAATCACATCACGTTCATCCTCTAGCGCTGACACCAATGCCTGGATTTGGAATATTAATGTTCCACCTAAAATAAAAAACTTTTTATGGAAAATCTGCCAGGACGGCCTCCCCACTTCCTCTAGGCTAGCCTCCCGCGGGGTGTCTATACCTTCTACCTGTTGCCTCTGTGATGGGTCAGTGGAAGATGAGACTCATCTTTTGGTTGAATGTCCTTACGTACGCTCGCTTCAAAAGTTTCCTTCTTTAATTGATTCAACCATTTCCAACATGACAAACCAATCTCGGGACATTAAACCTGTTTTAGCCTTCCTTGGGAATAATCTTAGTTCCACGGCCAAGATCGAGCTTGCATTTGTTTGGTGGACAACTTGGTACACTCGAAACCAACACATATTCAGACAGATTCCCGTACCAGGTAGGGACACTACAATAAACTTGATTAAAACCCACATGCACAATTGGAATAAAACATTTCGGATGGAGAGTGATTTCGATGAGGACCTTACCCTTTGCCCACAAAATCCTACACGACCAAAACAGAAACACAAAAACCGGAAAATACAATGGCGAAAACCCCCAACGGGAACTTTAAAACTAAATTTTGATGGGTCCACCTTGACAAATTCGGACAGCTCAGCGGGGGCTATTATTCGAGATTGGGAAGGACGACCAATAACCATATGTTACCAAAAACTGGGAAAACAATGCGTCGTCAAAGCTGAAGCACTAGCCTTACAATTAGGAGTCCAACACGCTATCCGACTCCGAATCGACAAACTCCATATCGAGGGTGACTCCAGCATAATCATAAATCATTTAAACAACCACACTAAATGCCCTTGGGAAATTGAGCTCATTTTGTCAGATGTTAAAACTTTACTATCGACTATGAAAGAAGTTTTCTTCTTTCATGTTCCCCGGATTGGCAATAGAGTGGCTGATAAGGTTGCACACCTTTGTCACTCTGTCAGGGGGGTCGATATCTACAACAATTCTGGTCTTTAAGACCTCATCCGTAAGGATGCTGCCGGGTAGAGCTTGCTCACCCGAATTCTTTCCTAATAAAAAAAAACAAATTAAATTACCACTTATTTTAGTACGTTTTTTTTTATAATGCATCTACATTATACCTTTGCTCAAGATATAACCTTCAAATTTCAGAAAAAAATATAAATTAATCATCATTTGGTTTATTAAGAAACCGCACAACGGGCGGGTAAAGTAAAACTAGTAATAATGTGTATTGAGGTTGAAATTAGTAATCACCGGAGTAGAGTTTTTTTTAAAGAAAAGGAAATCAATTTGATACACTAATTGTTTAATCTATTGAATTGAGAGGCAAAACAATTCATAAAAAACGGACTGCTTATCATGGAACATATAAACAACAAAAGACCACAAGCAAATAGAGGCGACCACGGATGACACCATGCACGAACACAAGTATGTAAGCACCTTTAAGGGTGTTTTTAGTGTTTCTAACTATGTTGGGCGAAAGTAAACACAAAAATGACAAGTTGTTTACAGTGAAAACCTTCTACTACAAACAAGTAGTGTGTGATGAAAATCACCATCACTCTTTGTTTTGGAAGGATTTTCAATAGGTATACTTTCCTTATTAACGAAAATCTAAACTCAATAATACAACTCGTAGTACTAGCAGTTGATCGTTAATATCAACAAAACACCAAGTAAACCTATTACAATTGAGGACATTAACCTTCACCAGCAAATCTCGTATATCTTCAAACAGTGACTAACAAATTCACCTAATCCGAGTATATAAACTCTCAATGTAATCGCCTAGGATCGAGTCATATAAGGAAAGGAAATATCTTCTCTTCCTTAGATAAAATATACATGCATATATTTTATCAAAGGCAACTCTAATAGATGCTCCAAGAGATCTTCTTTGACACCAAGATCTTCTCACTCTAATCTTCCAAGATGTTCTACGCGTGCACACTCTTATCCATTATTCGCTAGTCTGGTTTAACCCTCGTCCAGGGTCTTATGACCCTTAATGCTGGGCGGGCTCTATGACTATCTGACTTTTATACAATCCATGATCTACACAACTTCTGCACAAGTGCTCACAAAACACATCAAGTCTAACACTTGTTTGTCCTTGACAACAAGAGAACATGAAGGTCGTAGTGACCCTCCAACAAAGCACGAAGGGAAAAGGATGGAGATAGAATTCATAAACATAAGTGAGGGAAACGATAACTAAAGAAAATACACATGAACTTATACGAAACAATTATGAAAATCTCATATTTAGACTAGTGAAAAAATAGTCAAACTTTGATTGAATAGTTTTATTGTGACTATCAAAAGTATTGTTGTATGGAGAAAGAAAGTATTGTAGTACAAAAAATGTAAATAAAAGGAGAAGGTATTGTAGTACAAAAATGTAAATAAAGGGGGAAAGTAGGTGGAAGAGCTTAATAAATGGGAGGCACATGAAGATGCGGCCAACCAGCAGGTTTCTGACAACCAGCAACTATAGTAGTACATAATACACAGTTTTTATATTTAATGAAGATATAAAGCAAAGCCTAAACCCACAAATAATTGATTTTCTTAATCAGCGATGATCAAACGACTTGTATATAATTCATGTGTACACTGCACGGTGAACATAAATAATGAACCATTTGACAATCTCTATCTACAGTTTTTCACCCCCCTGGAGTACGTATAACTGTTTGAGTTTTATAGGTTTCACTAATTTTATGTGACTTCAATATATGAGGTCCATTTTTACTACGTACGGACTATACAACATACATATTAATATATTATGATGTTAATTGCATGCTTTGAACAAATTTTACAGTCTATTTTGGAATTTATTTTTTCTAATTGTTTACCGTGTTTTTTTTAAACATAAACTAGTACAATCATGTCGCGTGCGCGAGGAAAAAAAAATATAAAATATCTATTATGAAGATGAAAAAAAAAAATCACTGCGTTAGACTTCGTCCATAGGATTCCTGAAAAAAATAGTTTTATTATATGAATGGATGAAATTGTATGTAAAAAAAAAAAAGTTTTGGCATATGATTTTTGGTTGATCTTCAAATGAGTTTGGATTGATAAGTCGTGGCATCCAATTTAATTAGATTTTTGGTTGATTTTCGAGTGAGTTTGGATTGTTCCCTTAGGATTGGTCGGAGAGTTGGGAACCCTAGCGACCGAGTTTAGATGAGTAGGAATTGGAAAGAGTAGAGAAGGAGGGAGGGGGGGGAATAAAAGAGTAGAAAATAGGAGATTAGCTTAATTAACTAAAATTAAATAAAAGATGACACGTCAGCAAAGTCCCGCAAATATAGGCAAAACGACAATTAAGAAGGTAGTATATAGATTAATTTCACTATTAAGGTAGTATATAGATTAATTTCTCAAAATAATAGTGTTGATATTTGTTGATGTATTCTATTGTTTATTCACTTATAAAAGTAAATGTACATTATGTTTCTTTCGAAATTCTTACTTTAAACTATATAAATACCTCTATTTTTTTAAGTGATATTTATTATTTTTGCACGTTTTTAGTGGGATAAAAAATATATAAATTATCAAAATTTTATTAAAAACAATTTATTTTATAAGTTCATACTTATTAGTAATATATATAAAAACTAATTAAAAAATTAATATCTATATATATATTAAACTCATTCTACTTACTGTCATGTGTTATCATATAATGCTTTGATATTTTAGGTAATTTTTTTTCATTTTTTTCAATCTATATATATATATATATATCACATAATCTTACCATATGCAAATATATTTGTAGTCAATTTTTTTTTCAATTCAATACACACTCTATTTTTAATCAATTATTTCAATTCACAACATTGAAATAATATTAAAATTAAAATTAATATATAATTTAAATAAAAAGTAATTTTGATGACGTAGCATCATCACATTAATTATAGTTTTTTCTTTACTATATTCTACATTTTCTAACCAATGGGTTAGTTTAAAAAATTGAATTAATATATAATATATACCTATATGTAAATCTTTATATACTATATTAAATTAAAAGATGAGAATATCACATATTATATTTTCTCTCCTTTATCAAAGCGATTTTCATAAAATTACCTTTAGCTAAATCTTTTAAATATTGTTACAATGATATTATTATTTTTGTCTTTCCATGAGATCATTTAAATATATTTATATCTATATATACTTCTTTAAATAAGAACTATTTTTTATGAGGTGTTATCACCACATTAATTGTATGTTTTTTTAACCAATCAAATTATACATTTCTAAACTTATGCTAACCTTTATTAATATTTTCAACCACGCTCTTTATCCTCAAGTCCGACAAAATGATTTGCGCACCTGTTGACTTCCTTATAAACATGGTGAATCTCAACCACTTCGATCAAACTATCGAAGGATGACGAGAATATTAGGATCTCAATCTCCTAAGGACATGATCAGAAATCTTTCAGGACGTTAATGATGGTAATTAAGGTTGTCTCACCCTCGATATGCACACGAAAAAGTTCTAGATCCCTTGCCTTTAGAAGACCCATTTTGAGCCCCAATGCTTCCGAAAATAAAGCACTGTTCTTGCCAATTTGTGCCCCTCCAATAGCTATCGGTTTGGTGGATCTCATCCACTTCGATCAAACTGTCGAAGGACGAGGAGAATATTAGGATCTCGATCTCCTAAGGACATGATCGGAAATCTTTCAAGACGTTAATGATGGTAATTAAGGTTGTCTCACCCTCGATCTGCACACGAAAAAGTTCTAGATCCCTTGCCTTTAGAAGACCCATCTTGAGCCCCAATGCTTCCGAAAACAAAGCACTCTTATTTCCAATTTGTGCCTGATGTGGATCAAGATGGCCTTCTGTGGGTCAAACAATGATCTTGATCCAGACGAGCTCTCAAGATCGATTCGAGGGCTATTGATGGCAAAGAGTGTCGTCCTCAAGAGGAAGAAGAAGGCGCCACCATGGATTGAAGAAAAGATATTATTTAATTATTATTATTATTATTATTATTATTTTAAGTTATTTCCATATTTAATAACTCCTATGTTAGTTGGAGCTATTTATGGAATGTCTTATTTTTAGTAATACTTAGTTAGGTGAATAAAAGGGAAAAGGAAAGTTTATCTCTTCTATATATTTTCCTTGTCCACTAAGTAGGAATATTTATCTAGGATTATTATTAGGATTTAATATTTATTTATCTAAGCCAAAACTCTATCTTTTCCAAAGATAGAATTGGTATAGTTCCCTATTTAAACACTTTGTATTTCATTCAATAAACTTAGATTGGAAATTATATTGAGGAACCCTTTTTAGGATTAAAAAGGTTCTTCAATCTCCCAATCCAAAGTCTTTGCAATCAAGCTTATGTTTTTGGTTATTCAATTCACAAAGATCCCAAACACCTACATCATACACACGTCCAAACACAAACCCCTCCTGCAAAACCGTCGCTGAACCATAGAAGCCGTCGCTGAACCATAGAAGCCGTCGCTGATTCTGCCCAGAACCGTCGCCACTGTCCCGGCCGCCCCGCGGCTCCCTTGGCCGCCCCGCGGCCATCCCAGCGACCGCCGCTACACACCTCCAGCTTCCGCCGCTGTTGCCCTTTTACTTAGTTTTATTTACTTGTTTTCCTTTCTTTCACAATAGTTCAAAGTCTTTATTGTAATTAATCGTAAACATCGAGAATAGCAAGAATAATTGCAAGATCGGGACATCAACAAGTTGGTGTTCTTGATTCCGAGCCCACAGGCGAAGGATCGGGAATTCCAAACGTATCAGTGCCCCTCCAATAGCTATTGGTTTTCCTTGATGGTCGCGAATGATATACCTTATCGATGAAGTTCCACCATATATCTTTGCTGCTACCATCAAAGTTTATTTTATGGATTTCTATCAGTGGTTTGTCCACTGCATGTTTTTTTCTTTCTAATCTTAGTTGGGCCTTTAATGCTAGTCAGATGGTTTTCGTCCATGCTCATAGTCTTCTCCCAATTTCTTAGTGTTTGTTCGGTAAAGGTTTCCATATTTTGAATTGACGTGGTGTTACTGTGGTCAAAGTTCTTTCTATTTCTGTCTGTCCACAAGCACCACAAAAAATTTATGTTATATTTTCCATGATGTTCTTGTTGCTTATATTCATATCTTAAAGGATTCACTTAATTAACTAATGGGTCTATTTTCCTTATAAGTTCTATTGTGTGGTTGCACTTGATAAAGAGGTGATTAGGGGTTTCCTCGTTCTATTCACACAGTTCAAAACTTGAAGGGATTGTTACTCCTTTGTTTGCCAATCTAGTTTTGACAGGGATTCTATCTAAAAACATTTTCCCTATGAAAATTTTTAATCTTCCATGCTACCTCCATTTTCCAAATCCAATTTGTTGTGTTTTAGTCATTCGTGTTCCATCTTGTGACATATCATAGTGCACTGACAGTTGAAAACCACCCATTTTTATTAGCTTTCCAATACAATTTGTCTTCTATTGGATTATTCGGTATAAATGTATTTTCAATTTTTACAATCAAATCCACTAGCAGGTAAAGGGATAGTTCTCTTGTTTTACATTTGTGTTTATCATCAATAAATTCTATGATTTTTGTATTCTCATTTATTTGGACGTTTGGTAGGTGTCTTCCTTGTAATGGTTCATCGTCTAACCATCTATCTTTCTAGAAATTTATTGTTTGGTCATTTCCTATTTGTCAAATAAGACCATTACAAAATTCATCTTTTATAGACATTAATTAATTTTGCCCATTGCCATGAGCTATTTCATATTTTTTTTTAGTAGTTTAATATGTACGTCTTTATCTTCCAGATCTTTGTGTTGTATGGTCTGAACCTATGGATTCTTCATTTTAGTTAATATTTTCCATATTAATTTTATTTGTAGTGCTTTATTCATGTCTTTGATTTTTTGCATTCCTGCTCTACGTACTATCTTCTTTTCTTGTGCATATTTTGTCTCATCCAATAAGTAGTTTATAGGTGTTGTCCTTATTCCAAATAAAAAGATCCATTTATTTGGTCTAGTTCTTTATGTGTCTCATGTGGTAGCATGAAGTTTTACATTATAAAGTTTGGTTTTACTGCTAAGTTCGATCTAATGAGTATCGATCTTCCTTCTTGTGAGAGTGCATTTGCTCACCATTTGGTTAGTTGATTTCTGATTTTACATACGGTTTCTTCAAATGCTTTCTTGTTCACTTTACCATTTATGATGGGGCATCCTAGGTATTTCTCAAGTTTATTTTAGTATGTTATGTTGGTTATGTTTTGGATGCTTTGTTTTTGTATTTTTGTTAGCTTGGGTGTTGTTTGGAAAGCTGATTTCTAGAAATTGTCTTGTTGTCCTGATGTGATGCGGGTCAAGGCCTTCTGTGGGTCAAACAACGATCTTGATCCAGGCGACGACTCGAGGACGAGTCGATTTCAAATGGAGGAGAATGATGTCATCCTCAAACGGAAGAAGAAGGCTCCACCTTGGGAGTCGTTGAAGAAACGACGTTAATTATTTTATTATTTATATTTCTTATTTTTAATATATTCTATTTTTAGTAACTCCTATGTAAGTTGGAGTCTAATTATAGAATTGCTTATTTTTAGTATTTCTTAGTTAGGTTAAATAAGATGGTTAGGAGAGTCTATCCTTTAGGCTTTCTTA